>JASDDO010000008.1:315752508-320801172 GCA_030015575.1 Agapanthus africanus
CCAAACATCATCATAACTAACTCACATCAAACTCTAATCACCTTTTAGTGATGTAAAGAGAATCAAATGATGGTTGAAAAGAAAAGATGTCATCATAATCAAAACATTTGCAAGAAACTCCCTCCACAATTGTTATTTGCAAATTTGTAAATAACCCCCTCCATCGGAAAAGTCCGTCCGGGAAAGAACAAAGGAAAACCGGCCGGAACGGAAAGCAAACTGGCAACTCCAGAAAACTGGTCCGGTAATAAATTATAGGAAAGCCCCGATACTGTGCATACACACCAGCATCTGTATTCCGTCCGGATACAAATGCAATGAGACAAAATCTACACAGTACTATACTAGGATCCGGCTTAAACCAAAGCCGGCTAGTAATATCTGTTCGATCCTGATCCGTGCAATACCGCACGTAACCGATCGAACCTTGCCATATCTCCAAACGGCCTCTACAGCATTTCGCCCGAAAGCTTGAGTAACTGAAAGTGTGGTGGACTCTAAAGACTCGTCAATACTATGGTTGTGGATTTAACCACTAGCACGTCAGAGGTATAAACCAATACGTGACGGGCCACCAGCTATCGACCAAAAGGGACGTCGATGAGCGAACTCATTCTGACACCCTACTGAGCCTGTCAGTGACAATATCCGTACAGTCCGGTCCGTTCGTCTATGAGCATCGCATGGCGGGCCTAGGGGGTTGGTAAAAGTCAGACCCCCAAAAATGGTACAAGTCGTGTCGGAGTGTAGCCCAGAACACCCTGAGATACTACTGGAATACCTACCAGTAAATCTCCTGCCTTGGCCAAGGACTTCGTGTAATGGCTCTCCTAGACACAGCGCGAACTCACCCCCAATACCGGGAGAGACGAACCCCTGCAGATTCGCTCACTGCCTCCATGTGGCCCGGGACTGTACCCAACTAAAACCTGTTTGCACGACTCCTTTGAGCCGTGGTAGGGTAGTAATCAAAGCACAGTGGGAACTCACACGAGACAAATGACGATCTCAGGTCGATGAACTAACCCGTACACATGTCACGAGGGAACTGCTATCTGACGTCTGGTATAATCCCAACTAGCCGGTTCCCGGCGAGTCCTGTCCGGTGTACTCATAACCCAATGAGCACCTGTATACATCTTAGGTGAACCAACTGACACCAGTGGCTTGTGAGACCGGCCACCACCCCTTGTCGGGGTCTCGACTGTATACACTAGTCTACTCTGGAGAATCGATGCCCTGTCTCGAAACTCCTACGACTAGGGACCTTTTAAGGATGTGCTTATTGACTACCAGCTCCCACGTATATGATCGCCCTCATACTGCTGGTAGTCAAGCAAGAATCCTAGGGGCTCTATCAACGTGCAATAGCGACATGTCAGGTCACCTAAAGCAGTACACGATGATAAAGGTAAACCAGATAGCATACTATCATCTTGAGTAAGACTGTCCTACCGGGATAGGTCCTCCCTCAGTCATTGCAATCACGTGCCTGTGATCTAATAATTGACTCTGAGGGCACTATCTCCAACAATCTCCCACTTGCACTCAAGGCTAATTATTGCGATGTCGCATACTCACAGCACGTGTGATATCGAACACCCAACTCCTCTACTAGTCAGTCTCACAAAGCTCGTTTGCGAAACTATTGCGTTCGAGGAATAGCCTCAGTGAGTGGATCCGCTCTGATGTTTCTTCCTATGTCTCTCTATATCTCAAGTTTGCGGAGAAAGCCATCTCTCGAAATGAGCAATACCTGTCTTAGAATGTCTGGATGTCTGATGGGACCAAGCTCATAAATGAACTCCAAATCCAAACTTCTTAGACTGTATCGTCAACTGAACTTAATCAGTATCCTGCGCCATGCCTTCCCTCAGTATCCACCTGGACCACCTGTCCAAAATACTGCCTCTCGTCAGAAGGAAAACTATAACTCTGACAGCCACTCTGCCATCCAGGTCACCTTGGAAGCCTGGAATGATAACTGTCTCCCAAAGGAGAATGCTGTTATCATATCCCTAGAACATCCACTTATGTTCTAAAACTTCCTCCGACTGTTTCTCCAGGATTGGATGTATATCAACTTATTGCATCTACTGCAAGAACAACATCTGGTGTGGTACTTGACATCTCATGATTGACTCAATTGCCTAAGCAAGTGATCTGCCAATCATGCACATCCCTCTCCCCTTTAGTCTGTAAGACACCTTTAGAGAGGGTGACTCCATCACCTGCAGGTACACTACCGTGCCAGGAGTCGTCCAATCTAAATACTCATAGAATGCTGTCAAGGTACCCAGATTGGGAAACCACCCAAATCTAGATCTAAAACCATAGATCTAGTAACCAGAATGTCTGATATAATATCCAAATCCTATGTGGAGAAACTACTGTATGACGACCATAGTATAACCGATCGTAGTATAGGAATATCACTTCCTACTCTGTGTATGTCATCAAATACCAGGACATCACACCCTACTACCTTCTTAACAGATCCATCCCCTATTCTGATGAAGTCAAAACTTATGACTGTCACATCAGAAACAGATGATCTATCTCCGCTATATCTGCTTTAGTCTATAAATAGACATAAGCCTGATGTCCACCAATGCTTCCGCTGCTCCCACTGACTACGACAACCCTCTGGAAGAGTCATATAGATGTGCACTTCTAAGCTAGTTTAGAACGACGCTATACTCATCCTCCTGCCGGGTCTCACAGCCTGGAACAACAACAATGGCAAGTGTGGGTAAACAAGAACTTCCCTGTCACCGTCCTTGAGGCTACCGGAGTACCTCTCGGGTGTCTGAAGTTACCCACCTTATCTGCGGAGTGGCCAATGGAATGTCAAATCAGATTGAATCTTTAGGTTCCTTATCAAATCTTCAGTAATCGTTTGCGGTTCTGGAATCACTTACAGTTCTACCATACTCCCACTACTGTTTTTGAAAAATCCATTTTTAATAAAACTGTGGCGAGTCTAGAACAATATTTCTATTGTTCTGCCAGATGGTAGAAAGTCAACCCTCGTCATAGCCTGGGTCAACCCACAAACAGCCATTACAGAAACGTGCCTTGAGTTGTCCAGTGTCTGGTTTTAATCATAAGCCGGACAACTCCCCGTACCTTAACAACGTTAAGATATGAACTGTTCTATATCCAATATAGAACCAGAGGCACTGATTTAATTTAACCAGATTCAAATCATGCAGCTGTCTCCAGTGCATGTCAACTAAATGGAGAGAGGCCGATCAACGTTACTCAACTTAGGAATGCTTCCAATTATGAGTAACCTGAAAGAGAAGCAATTTCTCTTTATCATTACTATCAGCTGAATACCATACACAAGTATCTACATCTTCGATAACTTTGAAGAATCCCGATACTTGCTACACCTGGTTCTCTACTCTATTCAAATACTTATAACTCCTCAAAACATAGACCCTGTGTTTCTACGAAACACATGTCTAAGAACTAGAGAAGTTAAAAGTAAACATAATATAGTATGAGGACCAACCCCTCTGTCCTAATGAACACTGGACAACATACAATACTCTGTATAAGTCCGCTGAGTCTAACAACTCTTTCACTGTGTGTCGTAGGTTGAAAACTGTACTTATGGTTAAGAAGAATTACACCGCTGTTTAATGCTCCTTACCTAACCATCCACTGATATAGGTAAATGTCATCGACATAATATCAAAAGGTATATCTCACTCTATGAAAATAGACGTACAGATATATCAATTTGAAATTGGTGCACAACAGCGGATATTCAAAACCAAATATTTGCCGACCGGCAAACAGCCCAGATGATCTTCTCAAATATCACCGATTACAACGAATCCCGATATAATGAGGATGATCACCCTATTCCCAATAACTTACTCCCACTCATCATCTGTAAAACCATATAGATGTGAGAATCAAACTTGTTAAATACATACCCTGGAGCAAGTGTCCAATCGGGAAATCAGTTTTCTTTTAACAGTACACAGTTGAACTGAAACATTGAAATGTTTCGATGGGGTATCCTGGTATTCCGAGTAATGCCTCTACCATTATCCAGATTCATAACTATAACCGTATAATTCTTTGCCACCTCTCCAAATCCCTTTATATGTCTTTAGTCATTACCTTCTGCACACCCCTTTAGGCCAATTGGTTTTCTTCCTTCCCTACCGTTCGGCACCAGCCTATGGTTTGGAAGAAGACTATCCAATAAGCATAATGGGTGTACTGTCCTAATCCTAGGAGCACTCGCAATGCGAGAGAAGGTGAAGATAAAAGACAACCGAATAAACCTTATTCCTATTTCTCCTGGACCAGAATCCATCCCCGAACTGGAACAAGTTCCTTTCGAGTTCGTATATAACCATACGATGAGTATCCAATAAACTGTGGATCTTCGTAGTGATACGGAGTGTCCTGGAGAAATACAAAGGTGATTTAGTATTGGCGAAGAAATACTTGGTTTGGTCGTGAATATCAGTCGCAATTTACTTTGTCCTCTTACTAATCCCTTGCTTTGTCTTAATCTTAATACCTTCTGCACACCATCGTTATGCTAATTGGTTTTCTTCATTCCCCACTGTTCGGCACCAGCCTAAAGTTTGGAAGAAGACTATCCAATTTGCGTAATAGGTGTACTATCTCCTAAACTAAGGAGTACTCGCAACTTGAGAGAAGGCAAAAAGGAAAAGACAACTGAATAAATCTTATCCGTTTTCTCCAGAACCGGAAACCATCCTCGAATTCCTTCGAGTTCGTATATAACCATACGATGGTTTTGTCCGATGGAAGTGGACGTTCGTAGTAATACGGGGTGTCCTGGAGAAAAGGGTAAAAGTAGGAGTGGCAATGAGGTTTGCAACTCTGACAATCCAAAAGCCAGTGTTAAGAAGGTTCGGTCAACCTGGTCACTGAGTCATAGTCTTGGGTCGGGTCAATGGTCGCTGCCAAAGAGAGAGAGAAAAGAAACACTCAGCGTGCACTCTATCCTAGATCAGAATGGTTATCACTTTATCTAATCTGGAAACCTCCCACTGTAACTCAAATTCTTTTCCAAACCTCAAAGAAGAATTAGCCGGGATCACCCGAGGAGTAAACCAACTCATCAGTGGGAACCGGGATCCAACTATCATCGCATGATAACGTGACGGAATCCGCTCACGCTATCATACTCCAGAAGGTATGCGCATATCTGGCAAGTTTCAGTTCTTTTGAAACTCCCGATGTGGATTTCTGCCCATGCTCTATGACCTTGGCGTGAGGTCAAAATATCATAAGTCACATGTCAAGTTCTACCCGTCATTGTCCTGGTTAATTTGAACCCACCCGTACATACCCTTGACGTGGGCCAAAATAGTAGTACGACTGTCCCAAACCAACGCATCTATCTATGCAACAGATAAATACCCGGCAGCTACCAAACACTATGCCTTGGCGTGAGGTCAAAACACATAGCTTGAATACTACCGAATATTTAACTGAAATGGCGGAGGGCTACGAATGGTTTCTGGCGAAAACCTTTAACGTAATGAACTTGATATCGTTGAAGGAACAGATAGTTTTTTTTATAGAAAATATAGTGACGAAAACCTTTACTAAAGAGGTCACTCCCGGTGAAGGGATCTCGGCTCTTTCCCCGTAGAATGGGGTGCAGGATATTCCAAATGAATACCACGATGCAAAGCAAAAGTAATCGGCTATAGTGAAGTTAATGCCCTGACGCAAACTTCTATCCAAGGGGTCACTCCCGGTGAAGGGATCTCGGCCCTTGCCTCGTCGACTGAGGAGCAGGATATTCCAAATGAATACCATGATGCAAAACAAAAGTGAACGTCCTTGCAATAACAGCTTTTTGAAAAGTGTTCCAACAACATCAGAATAGGTTTGTTTATCTTGCATTGATCCGAATCAACGCAGTCCCATCAATTGATCACACCACAAAGAACGAAAATATACTAATGTACGTATATGCCATCCGCATTCGCCACTGGGTCCCGTCATTACCCGTTAGGTTAGCTAACTAAGGACAGAGCGGGGACTGGACTAGCGCGGATGTAAAACATATACAACATCTACTAATATATATACCAATATATTATATTCGCTCAAGGCGTGATAAAAATGCAACATCACAGAAATGTACAGCATCACAGAACAATACAGATATCTGGGATCCCCGGGTTTCACAGAGCCACTATTGAAACCCGACGTTCCCCTGGTCGTGTGGATAGCCTGTGCAATGAAATCCTAGACCCCTACGGGCGCGGCAAGTTACCCGCCAAAACCTGAAGCGAGGCAGCCCCCTTCAGCGCCGTGAATGGACCACCTAGCACTTCACGGAATCCGGTAACTTGGGCACCCCTCCTGGGTCAACCTGTACCCCCTACGAGTGCGGCGAATAGCCCGCTAATTCTAGTGTGAAGCCCCCTCCGTCCCAATGCCATGAGATGCGGGCTTGTTGCCCTCCAGAACCTGGCTATCCGTGCACCCCACCGCAGGGTAATCCTAGTACAGAAAGTAAAATATACATACAACGGGTACATCGACCGCAACCAGGTCGTGCCCCAAAAGAATAATACAATCAGGCAGTGACGGCAGTCCACATGTCGGACGCTCGCCCCGCAAAATCAAATGTACATAATACAACAGCACTGTACTAGCATTGCATCCAGGCTATCCCCCACGACCGATCCGCAACATCACAGCATAAACACAGAACATCAATGTGAAAGTCACGTTCGCAAATCCGTCTAACCGGGCTATAGCAGTTAGACCGGATTTAGAAATCGAGTGACATTCACGGTCGCAGATATAATGTAAATACTGTGAAATCATGTGTTTAAAATATCCGATCGATCAAAAATTAACAAGTGGGCCCCCAAGCAATACTGTAGCACTCACAGAAATTCTGGGCCCAATTTTAATATTCCAAAACCCCTATTTTTAGCCCACAAGCCCACTGGAAAGAAACGACAACCTGATCCCACATTCCTGCGGCGGAACCGCGGCCAAAGAGGGGTTATGGCCGCGGTTCCGCGGTCGTACGGAGGGATCGTGTTGTCGAATTTTTCCAGTGTTCTTAGAACTCCCTGCACATCATTCTGAGATAACCTGAAAAATTTTGGACTTCAAAAAATTTCGACAGAAAAACCGATGTAAGGAAAAACGCGGGTTTTTGGAATTTTTGTTGATCGGAAATGCAAACACATCAAACAAAGCTAGACGAAGTTAATGGCGAGTCTCTGATACCACTGTAAGTGCACGGCGGCGCCCCGGCCGTCAATCCGACGGCCAAATGCGGAAGCGGTGATAAACTTTAATTTTGCGAACTTAGCAAACTGGCACCACCGCGCACTAAACACCCGGATCGGACCATTAAGCTAGTTCTAACTAACTAAAAGACGGGTTAGAGATATACCGAATGATCCGAGTCCTCCGGTCTTCTCGTCGTCGTCCCGATCTCCTGCGGAAACTCCGGTCGTCGCCTCCTCGCCGGAAGGGCACCACATCGCCTGCATCTTTTACGGGCTCCCACCTCAATACCGAGGAAACTCAGGCACGAAGTTGGCTGGCCGACGCGTCCAAGATTTGCTGTAGAATGTGTAGGGTTGAAGCTATGTCTCATTTGGGGTTTTGTTGCCGTTGAAGATGATGGAGGAATCAAGATAAGAAAAATGGTGCTTGCATTTTTCTTAACATGAAAAGAGATCAAAATGCTACACTCTCAAAGATGAAGCTCTCATCTTTTTTCTTCTCTCAAGTGTGTTCTACCATATCAAAATGAGAATGGTGGAGGAAGGAATACAAAATGCAAGAGGGAGGTGAGTGTAGTAAAAGGTAAGAGGTGACCATATCCAAACATCATCATAACTAACTCACATGAAACTCTAATCACCTTTTAGTGATGTAAAGAGAATCAAATGATGGTTGAAAAGAAAAGATGCCATCATAATCAAAACATTTGCAAGAAACTCCCTCCACAATTGTTATTTGCAAACTTGCAAATAACCCCCTCCATCGGAAAAGTCCGGCCGGGAAAGAACAAAGGAAAACCGGCCGGAACGGAAAGCAAACTAGCAACTCCAGAAAACTGGTCCCGTAAAAAATTACAGGAAAGCCCCGATACTGTGCATACACACCCGCATCTGTATTCCGTCCGGATACAAATGCAATGAGACAAAATCTACACAGTACTATACTAGGATCCGACTTAAACCAAAGTCGGCTAGTAATATCCGTTCGATCCTGATCCGTGCAATACCGCACGTATCCGATCGAACCTTGCCATATCTCCATACGGCCTCTACAGCCTTTAGCCCGAAAGCTTGAGTAACTGAAAGTGTGGTGGACTCTAAAGACTCATCAATACTATGGTTGTGGATTTAACCACTAGCACGTCAGAGGTATAAGCCAATACGTGACGGGCCACCAGCTATCGACCAAAAGGGACGTCGATGAGCGAACTCATCCTGACACCCTACTGAGCCTGTCAGTGACAATATCCGTACAGTCCGGTCCGTTCGTCTATGAGCATCGCATGGCGGGCCTAGGGGGTTGGTAAAAGTCAGACCCCCAAAAGTGGTACAAGTCGTGTCGGAGTGTAGCCCAGAACACCCTGAGATACTACTGGAATACCTACCAGTAAATCTCCTGCCTTGGCCAAGGACTTCATGTAATGGCTCTCCTAGACACAGCGCGAACTCACCCCCAATACCGGGAGAGATGAACCCCTGCAGATCCGTTCACTGCCTCCATGTGGCTCGGGACTGTACCCAACTAAAACCTGTTTGCACGACTCCTTTGAGCCGTGGTAGGGTAGTAATCAAAGCACAGTGGGAACTCACACGAGACAAATGACGATCACAGGTCGATGAACTAACCTGTACACATGTCACGAGGGAACTGCTATCTGACGTCTTGTATAATCCCAACTAGCAGATTCCCGGCGAGTCCTGTCCGGTGTACTCATAACCCAATGAGCACCTGTATACATCTTAGGTGAACCAACTGACACCAGTGGCTTGTGAGACCGGCCACCGCCCCTCGTCGGGGTCTCGACTGTATACACTAGTCTACTCTGGAGAATCGATTCCCTGTCTCGAAACTCCTACGACTAGGGACCTTTTAAGGATGTGCTTATAGACTACCAGATCCCACGTATATGATCGCCCTCATACTGCTGGCAGTCAAGTAAGAATCCTTGGGGCTCTATCAACGTGCAATAGCGACATGTCAGGTCACCTAAAGCAGTACACGATGATAAAGGTAAACCAGATAGCATACTATCATCTTGAGTAAGACTGTCCTACCGGGAAAGGGTCCTCCCTCAGTCATTGCAATCACGTGCCTGTGATCCAATAATTGACTCTGAGGGCACTATCTCCAACAATACCTTGGGTTTTATGTCCTTCTCTCCTTGCTCCTTGGAGTAGTAGAAAGAGATGACCTTTGTCGTCTTCTCACGTCGAAGAAGGATCCACCCGAGAGCCTCAACCTTTGGCTTCAACTTCAAGCTAGAAGTAACTAGGGTGCTAGAAGTGCTAATCCTAGAGCCCTAAATGAGAGTAGAGATTACTATGGAGTGGTTTTTCTCAAGCTCAAGTGTTTTTCAATACATGAGAGGGGAGAGCTTGAGGAAGAGGAAGAGGAAGAGCAAGAGAGAGAAAGTATATGATAGAATGAGAGAATTATGAAGCATTCTCACATATATGTGTGAATTATTGTGAATTGATAATTAGTGAGATAATTGTCATGGCTTAATCAAGACATGACCATTATCATTTCATTATTAATGCAAATTGCAAGGATCAAAGAGCATCTTCCAAATGAAATGATGACGGTCAAAGTGTCAACCTAGGTCAACAAGTCAAGAATGTCAAATGGTCAACAACCCTAACCATGCACAATTATATTAAACTAATTTCAATTAACAATAATACACACATAAGCATTAAGGTTAATAAAATGACAATGGTCATTAACCCTAATCAAAGTCCTCTCCCTCTGTCTCAAGCAACTGTGCATACGCACCTGTATTCGTGATCCGAGGAACACGAATACAAAGAGATAAAACCAATACCAAATCATATACTAGGATCTGGCTTAAACCAAAGCCCACTAGTATATGCTGTCCGGACAGCAAACGTGCACAAGTGCGCGGATGTGAACGAACCCTGTCGCAAAACCATGCGACCTCTACTCATTTTGCCTAAAGGCGAATAGCTCTCTGTGTGGGACTCTAAAGACTCGACACTACGCTGGCAGTGGGTTTAACCACAGACCGCAAGCGGCACTAGCTGTACGTAATGGTCCCCAGGTAGATGCCGATAAGAAGACTGATGAGGTGACCCCATCTGAACTCCTACTGAGCCTGTATGTGACAGTCTCCGTACAGTCCGGTCTGTTCGTCTAATACATCACATGGCGGGCCTAGGGGGGTGGTGAACGTCAGTCCCCTAATAGCGGTACAAGTCGTGTCAGAGTGTAGCCCATAACACCCTGAGATAACACTGGAAACCTACCAGTATATATTGCTTGCCCTGGCCAGAGACTACTTGTGTAATAGCTCTCCTGGACACAGCGCGATGTCAACCCCCAATACCGGGAGAGGCGAATCCTGTCTAACCGTCACTGCCTCCAAGTGCTTCGGGACTGCACCCAAAAACTACCTGTTTGCACGACTCTTTTGAGCCGTGGTAGGGTAGTAAACAAAGTGCAGTGGGAACACACTCGAGGCGAAGTGACAGTGTCAAGTCTGCGGACTAAGCTGTACTCATGTCACCTGGGAACTGATAACTGACGATAGGTATAATACCAACCAACAGTTCCCGACGAGTCCTGTCCAGTGTACTCGTAACCTAACGAGCACCCGCATACTATCTCAAGTACGACGTACTGACGGCTGTGGGACAGACTGTCTCCCACGCTGGGATGAGAAGCGCATACGCTAGTCTACTCCGGAGTATCGATGCCCTGTCTTGATAGTCCAACGACTAGGGACCAGTA
This sequence comes from Agapanthus africanus, assembly GCA_030015575.1. Lineage (NCBI taxonomy): Eukaryota > Viridiplantae > Streptophyta > Magnoliopsida > Asparagales > Amaryllidaceae > Agapanthus > Agapanthus africanus. The sequence continues at coordinate 315,763,528 of JASDDO010000008.1, forward strand.
TAAGGATGTGCTTATGGATTACCCAGCCCCCACGAGTGTGAGCGCCATCACAACGCTGGTAATCAAGCAATAATCCTAAGGGCTCTACTAATATGTATATCAGCGATATGCTAAAAGAAACACAAGCACATATTAAAGCAGAGACAAACCAAGTAGCATACTACCATTTCGAGCAAGATTGTATATACAACTGTGAATATCAGCCTCCATCAAGTAATATACAAACTAGTATGATACAGTAATGTCCTCTAAGGCATATACACTAACACCAGTAGCAAGCACAGCTCTTCTCATTCCCTTTTTCTCCTTCTCCTTGCACCTAGGGTCAAGTGAGGTATACTTCTTAGACCCAACTTCCTTGTTGCTAAACTTATGTGTTAATTAGCATCGGTTAGTGTTAAAAGTGAGTTTTAGTGCTAGAAATGGTCGTTTGTGTGGAGTTTTGGCCAAGTGGTGATTTTGATGGTTAACCTAGCTTAACTAAGTGTTGTTAGGCCTTTTAAACTGTGAGTTAACCCCATATTTCACTAAAATACCATAGGGTTTCATTTAGTGTAAAATTTAACATTTTAAAGCGAAATTTGGCTTTTCTGTGATCTGCTGTAGACCTGTATGCTTCAGACAAAATCTGAGTTAACTGTAGCATACTTTTTAGACCTTGATCACACACCTAGAGAACGAGACTCAATACCCTCATCTGGCCGCAATTTGCGGCCAGAATGAATAAATCGGCGGCCAGAATGTGGGTAAGGGGTCTCATTCTCTGGGTGTGTGATCAAGGTCTAAAAAGTATGCTATAGTTAACTCAGATTTTGTCTGAAGCATACGGGTCTACAGCAGATCACAGAAAGGCCAAATTTCTCTTTAAAATGTTAAATTTTACACTAAATGAAACCCTATGGTATTTTAGTGAAATCTGGGTTAACTCACAGTTTAAAGGGCCTAACAACACTTAGTTAAACTGGGCTAACCATCAAAATCACCACTTGGCCAAAACTCCACACAAACCACCATTTCTAGCACTAGAACTCACTTTTAACACTAACCGATGCTAATTAACACATAAGTTTAGCAACAAGGAAGTTGGGTCTAAGAAGTATACCTCACTTGACCCTAGGTGCAAGGAGAAGGAGAAGAAGAGGAAGAGAAGAGCTGTGCTGTTGCTGGGTGCTGCTGTTGCTAATGCTGCTTGTGCTACTATTGCTTGGCAGCTGCTTGCTGCTACTTGTTGTTGTTGTTGCTGCTTGCTGCTGCTGTAGAAGCTCCTGCTCCTGCTGCTTCTTCTTCTTCTTCTTCTGCTGCTGCTAGTTGTGAGTGAGAGTGAGAAAGATGTGAGAAAAAAGAGTGAGGCAAAAGAACACAAGGCAATGAGAGATATGAGAGAGTCAACCCCCCCTCTCTCCTCATTAAATGAGAGCATGGCTCAAGCCATGATGCCCATTCTCTCTCTCTCTCTCTCCAAGTCAACCCAAAACTAATCATTTCCATTTAAAGAAAAAAAACAAATAACCAAAATACTAAATAAATTTTCTAATTAGCCTAACCAAATGGTTAGTCCACCATGGTTGCTAATCATGGTCTAACCCCAATTTAACCCTAGTTACATGCACATGTGTGTGCAAGCCTAAATAAATTCTAATAAAATATTCATTAATTTTGATAAAATATTTGAAAATCGTTTTGGTAATCTTTTTATTAAAAACCATATATTAAAGTATAATTAGCCACTAATCACATCCTAAGGTGTTACAATCTTCCCCCCCCTTTAAAGAAATTCGTCCCCGAATTTAAAATATATAGCTACGCTTACCTTCAAAGAGATGAGGGGACTTCTTCCGCATCTCACCCTCGGCCTCCCAAGTGATCTCTTCACCATTTGGGCTGCGCTAAAGCACCTTCACAGATGGCAAGACCTTCGATCGAAGTTTCTTCACCTGCCGATCCAATATCACGACTGGCTGCTCGGTGAACGAAAGGTCGCGCTCGAGCTGAACGGTCTGATGCTGAATCATGTGAGAAGGGTCATGCAGGTATCTGCGAAGCATCGACACGTGGAACACGGGGTGAACATCTGGGAAGTCAGGTGGAAGAGCCAAACGATATGCTACTGCGTCCACACGCTTGAGAATCTTGAAGGGACCTATGAATCTGGGGCTAAGCTTCCCCTTCCTTCCTAACCTCATCACTCCCTTCATCGGAAAGACCCTCAGAAAAACGTGATCTCCAACTGTGAACTCTAATCTGCGGAGACGTCTGTCAGCATACGATTTCTGCCTGCTCTGAGCTGTCCTCATCCTATCTCGAATCAGTTGTATCTTCTTGGTCGTCTCCTGTACGATCTGCGGCCCCAGAATACTGCTCTTACTGAGCTCTGTCCAACAGACGGGCGATCTACATCTCCTCCCATACAAGGCCTCGAAAGGTGCCATCTGAATAGTATCCTGAAAACTATTATTGTAGGAGAACTCCACCAAGGGTAAATGATGATCCCAGCTACCACCAAAGTCTAAAATGCATGCTCGGAGCATGTCCTTGAGAATCTGAATAGTCCGCCCTGACTGGCCGTCGGTCTCCGGATGAAATGCTGTACTGAAACTCAAGCGGGTGCCCAAAGTCTCCTGAAGCCTCTGCCATGTCGGCTGGTAAACTGGGTGCCTCGGTCGGACACGATACATGTTGGGACTCCATGCAGTCGTACAATCTCGTCGATGTATATCTGGGCATACTGAGCGAATCCGAAAGTAGTCTTTACGGCAGGAAGTGAGCCGCTTTTGTCAATCGATCCACGATCACCCAAATGGAGTCATACCCTCGACTAGTCCTGGGTAGCCCCATAATGAAGTCCAAAGAAATCTGTTCCCATTTCCACTCCGGAATGGGTAACGGCTGTAGCTCTCCCGCTGGCCTCTAGTGCTCGCCTTGACTTGCTGACAAGTCAGGCATCTCGACACGAAGTCGGTGATGTCCTTCTTCATTCCGTCCCACCAGTAAACATCTCTTATATCATGGTACATCTTGGTGGAACCCGGATGAACACTATACATCGATCGATGTGCCTCCTCAAGAATCTCACGCCGCAGTCCTTCAGCATCTGGTACGCACATTCTAGTCCCAAATCGCAGTATCCCCTGATCATCAATCACGAACTCGGAAAATCTGCCATGTCCAATTTGTGCCATGATCTCTAAACAACGGTCATCGCTGTACTGTGCCTCATGTATACGATCAAGCAACTGTGGGCATGCACGAACATGCGCAAGCTGTCCCCCGATCGACGTGAACTCGAACTGCACTCGGCTGTCGCATAAAATCTGCCAATCTGCCGATGACTGCCTCTGCACTGCGCTCAAACAAGATATACTACCCCCGGGCCTCCTGCTCAAAGCATCCGCCACTACATTAGCCTTGCCCGGGTGATACAAAATCTCGCAATCGTAGTCCTTTACTAGTTCCATCCAACAGCGCTGTCTAAGATTCTGGTCTCGCTGCTGAAATATATACTTTAAGCTCTTATGATCAGTGAATATCTGGCACGACTCGCCGTATAGGTAATGTCGCCAGATCTTGAGTGCAAAGACCACTGCAGCCATCTCCAAATCGAGAGTGGGGTAGTTCTGTTCATATTTCTTCAACTGCCGTGAAGCATACGCGATCACCCTGTCGTGCTGCATCAATACGCACCTTAGCCCCACTCGAGAAGCGTTACAATAGACCACAAATCCGCCCAATCCTGAAGGCAATGATAACAACGGCGCCGTAATCAAACGAGTCCGTAACTGCTGAAAGCTATGCTCACACTCCTCTGTCCAATCGAAAGGAACTCCTTTCCGGGTCAACCCGGTCAAAGGTGCATCAATACGGGAGAAATCCTGTACAAATCGCCTGCAGTAGCCGGCCAGTCCTAGAAAACTGCGGATCTCCATAACTGATGTTGGTCTGGGCCAACGCTTAATGACCTCGATCTTCTTCGGGTTTACACATATACCATCTCGTGTAATCACGTGACCCAAGAAGTCTACGCTGTCAAGCCAGAATGCGCACTTGGAGAATTTTGTGAATAGCTGGTGCTCCCTCAAAGTCTGCAGTGTGATTCGCAGGTGCTGCTCGTGCTCCTCTCGGGTCCGGGAATACACCAAAATATCGTCAATGAATACAATGATGAACAAATCACGATACGTCCTGAAAATACAGTTTATCAAATCCATAAATGTTGCTGGGGCGTTGGTGAGTCCGAACGACATCACCAAAAACTCATAATGGCCGTAACGCGTGTGGAAAACCATCCTCGGAATATCCTCCTGTCGAACCCGCAGCTGATGGTAGCCTGATCGCAAATCGATCCTCGAAAAGTATCCTACGCCCTGAAGCTGGTCGAACAAATCGTCGATGCATGGCAAAGGATATCTGTTCCGCACGGTAACCCTGTTCAGCTGGCGGTAGTCGATACACAGACGCAAACTGCCATCTTTCTTCTTAACAAACAGTACCGGAGCACCCCAAAGAGACACACTGGGTCGAATAAGTCCCTTATCCAGCAAATCTTTCAACTGAATTTTCAACTCTATAAGCTCCGCCTGGGCCATCCGATAAGGCGATATAGAAATAGGCCCCGTGCCGGGAATCAAGTCAATGCAGAACACAATATCGCGCTCCGGAGGTTGCCCGGGAAGCTCGTCAGGGAAAACATCAAGGAACTTACGAACAATCGGAACCTGGTCCAATGGAACATCTGTAGCTCTAGTATCGCAAACATAGGCTAGAAATCCTTGACATCCCTTCCTTAAAAGCTGTCCAGCGCGAATAGAAGAAATCAAACTGTGAGGGACGGCACCATGGTCCCCTACACAACAAAAGCCGACTCGCCGGGAAAACAAAATCTAACTGTCTTCTCACGGCAGTCCACAGACGCATAGCATGTGGCTAACCAATCCATGCCCAAATGAACGTCGAAGTCCAACATCTTAAGAAGGATCAAGTCGACATGCAACTCTCTCTCGCCAAAATGGACAACACAGGATCGGAACACGTACCTAGCAAGAAACGACTCGCCTACAGGAGTGGTCACAACAAGCGGCTGATCAAGCAAACCAGACTCTCTACCCAAACTCGGCACGAAGTGTGTGGAAACGTACGAGTGCGTGGATCCGGGATCAAACAACACGTGTACATCAACAGAACATACTGATAGGGTATCTGAGACCACTGCATTGGACGCCTGCGCGTCCTGATGCGTCAAAGCAAAAACTCATGCCTGTCCTCCAACTACGACTGGCGGTCCCCTACTAGCAACTGGTTGTACTCTGTCGGCAGCTGGCTTTCCTCTGCCTCGGCCACCTCGGCCTCTATGAGCAAATCCTCCGCGACCACGGCCTCTCTGTCCATGAGTCTGACGCGGAGCAACAGTAGGTACAATAGGCAACGCCCTCTGGGGTGGGGAAGGTGGAAGTGTAACATGTGGTACTGCTACCTCCTTCCGGCGTATCTCGGTACAATCTCTGATGCGGTGACAGGGACTACCACACCCAAAGCATCCACGCGACGACTGCTGACCCTTCTGGGGATAAGAGCTAAACATATGACCTCGCCCCGAGTCTCTGCCACCTGTATGACGTCTATCACGGCGTCCGAATGGAAGTCTCCGTGCTGCTGTGTCAGTACGAATCCTCTTCGGCCCTGGAACTACCGAAGTCTCTGCAAGGCACTCCTTGACTAATAGGGCTGCGTCTACAGCTGCTGCGTATGTCTCGTAATACTGTGCGCTGATCGCCAGGAACAGTGGGGTAAGTAAGCCTCGAACAAATCTCTTGACTCGCATCTCCTCAGTAGCCACTAAGTATGGGGCATAAACAGATAACTCGGTGAATAGTACGTCGTACTCTACCACTGTCATCTCCGGAGTCTGATGTAATGAATCGAACTTGCGCGCTCGGGCATCCCTGACACTCTGGTGAAGTAAACGGGCTAGAAATACCGTCACAAACTCGATCCAGGTCATAGAAGGAAAACCTGTTGCTCTGCCCTTCTCGACCGATTCACACCATTTCTGCGCAAGACCTTCCAGGTGAAAGCTCGCGAACTCTACCCATCTCGCATCTGAGCATCTGAGTGAACGACATATCCGGTCCATCCTATCAATAAAAGACTGTGCGTCCTCGGTTGCATCGGTGCCTGTGAAGACCTGAGGCTTCTGTAAGTGCACGGCGGCGCCCCGGCCGTCGATCCGACGCCGGAGACGCGGAAACGAAAAACTTTGCGAACTAGCAAACCGGCACCACCGCGTACAAAAATCCTGGATCGGGCCATTAACCAAGCTTCTAGCAAACTTAAAGATGGGTAGAGAGTTATACCAAGCGATCCGTGTCCTTCGGTCTTCGTCTCCACTCCGATCTCCCGCGGAATCTCTGTCCGTCACCTCCTCGTCGGAAAGGGCACCACGTAGCCGATTTCTTTTACGGGCTCCCACTTCTGGACCGAGGCAACTCGGGCGCGAAGTTGGCTAGCCAACGCGTCCAAGGTTTGCTGTAGACTAGTGTAGAAAACCTTTGTCTCAATGGGGTTTAGTGTAGTTGCCATGGTATGATGGACAAGGGAAAGAATGAACTTTGGAGTTTCTTGTGGCATGTTGAGAAAAATGAGATCATGGAATTTTTCCTCTCCCTCTCTCAAATGAACCCTCAACCCCCACTCCCTAAAATGGCCGGCCACCTCTTAAAAGAATGGTGGAGGAAAAAGGAATTTAAATCATACAAGAGAAGAAAAGGTATCATAATCAAATGAAAATAGTCACACCATTTCAAATCCTATCCTTTCACAACTCATCATAATAAATGCAATGGATGAGATAGAAAAAGAATCACATGATTATGAAGGCACAAATGCAAGAAACCCCTCCACAAATAAGTTATTTGCAAACTGCAAATAAACCCCTCCAAGGATAAAGTCCGGCCGTGAAGGAACAAAGGAAAACTGGCCGGAACGGAATGCAAACTGGCAACTTCAGAAAACTGATCCCGTAATAAATTACAGGAAAACCCCACGACTGCATATACATGCCCGCATTTGTATTTCCACTGAACACAAATGCAAAGAGACAAAATCTACACTATCTAATACTAGGATCCGGCTTAAACCAAAGCCGGCTAGTAAAATCCGTCCGATCACGATTCGTGCAATACCGCACGTATCTGGTCGAACCCTGCCATATCTCCATACGACTTCTACAGTGTTTTGCCCGAAACTTGAGTAACTGTGTGTGGTGGACTCTAAAGACTCGTCAATAATATGGCTGTGGATTTAACCACTAGCACGTCAGAGGTATTAGCCATACGTGACGGGCCACCAGCTATTGACCAAAAGGGACGTCGATGAGCGAAATCATCCTGACACCCTACTGAGCCTGTCAGTGACAATATCCGTACAGTCCGGTCTGTTCGTCTATGAGCATCGCATGGCGGGCCTAGGGGGTAGGTAAAAGTCAGACCCCCAAAAGCGGTACAAGTCGTGTCGGAGTGTAGCCCAGAACACTCTGAGATACTACTGGAATACCTACCAGTAAATCACCTGCCTTGGCCAAGGACTTTTCATGTACTGGCTCTCCTAGACACAGTGCGACCTCACCCCCAATACCGGGAGAGACGAACCCCTGCAGATCCGCTCACTGCCTCCATGTGGCTCGGGACTGTACCCAAGTAAAACCTGTTTACACGTCTCCTTTGAGCGTGGTAAGGTAGTAATCAAAGCACAGTGGGAACTCACACGAGACAAATGACGATCTCAGGTCGATGAACTAACATGTACACATGTCACCAGGGAACTACTATCTGACGTCAGGTATAATACCAACTAGTAGGTTTCCGGTGAGTCCTGTCCGGTGTACTCATAACCTAATGAGCACCTGTATACATCTTAGGTGAACCAACTGACACCAGTGTCTTGTGAGACCGGCCACCGCCCCTCGTCGGGGTCTCGACTGTATACACTAGTCTACTCTGGAGAATCGATGCCCTGTCTCAAAACTCCCCCGACTAGGGACCTTTTAAGGATGTGCTTATAGACTCCAGCTCTCACGTATATGATTGCCCTCATACTGCTGGTAGTCAAGCAAGAATCCTAGGGGCTCTATCAACGTGTAATAGCGACTCGTAAGGTCACCTAAAGCAGTACACGATGATAAAGATAAACCAGATAGCATACTATCATCTTGAGTAAGACTGTCCTACCGGCATAGGTCCTCCCTCAATCATTGCAATCACGTGCCTGTGATCCAATAATTGACTCTGAGGGCACTATATCCAACAATCTCCCACTTGCACTCAAGGCTAATTATTGCGATGTCGCATACTCGCAGCCCGTGTGATACCGAACACCCAACTCCTCTACTAGTCAGTCTCACAAAGCTCGTTTGCGAAACTATTGCGTTCGAGGAATAGCCTCAGTGAGTGGATCCGCTCTGATGTTTCTTTCTATGTCTCTCTTTTATCTCAAGTTCGCGGAGAAAGCCATTTCCCGAAATGAGCAATACCTTTCTTAGAATGTATCTGGATATCTGATGGGACCTAGCTCATAAATGAACTCCAAATCCAAACTTCTTAGACTGTATCGTCAACTGAACTTAATCAGTATCCTGCGCAATACCTTCCCTCAGTATCCACCTGGACCACCTGTCCAAAATACTGCCCCTCGTCAGAGGGAAAACTATAACTCTGACAACCTCTCTATCATCCAGGTCACCTTGGAAGCCTGGAATGATAACTGTCTCCCGAAGGAGAATGCTGTTATCATATCCCTAGAACATCCACTTATGTTTTAAAACTGCATCCGATCGTTTCTCCAGAATTGGATTAATATCAACTTATTGCACCTACTGCAAAAACAACGTCTAGTGTGGTACTTGACATCTCATGATTGACTCAATTGCCTAAGCAAGTGATCTGCCAATCATGCACATCCCTCTCCCCGTTAGTCTGTAAGACACCTTTAGAGAGGGTGACTCTATCACCTGCAGGTATACTACCGTGCCAGGAGTCGTCCATTCTAAATACTCTTAGAATGCAGTCAAAGTACCAAGATTGGGAAACCACCCAAATCTAGATCTAAAACCATAGATCTAGTAACCAGAATGTCTGATATAATATCTAAGTCCTATGTGGAGAAACCACTGTGTGACGACCAAAGTATAACCGATCGTAGTATAGGAATATCACTTCCTACTCTGTGTATGTCATCAAATACCAGGACATCACGCCCTACTACCTTCTTAACAGATCCATCCCTTATTCTGATGAAGTCAAACCTATGACTGTCACATCAGAAATAGATGATCTATCTCCGCTATATCTGCTTTAGTCTATAAATAGACATAAGCCTGATGTCCACCAATGCTTCCGCTGCTCCCACTGACTACGACAACCCTCTGGCAGAGTCATATAGACGTACACTTCTAAAGCCAGTTTAGAATGACGCTATACTCATCCTCCTGCCGGGTCTCACAGTCTGGAACAACAGCAATGGTAAGTCTGGGTAAACAAGAACCTCCCTTCCACCGTCCTTGAGCATACCGAAGTACCTCTCGGGCGCCTGAGGTTACCCACTTTATCTGCGGAGTGGTCAATGGAATGTCAAACCAGATTGAATCTTTAGGTTCTTATCAAATCTTCAGTAATCGTTTGCGGTTCTGGAATCACTTCCAGTTCTACCATACTCCCACTACTGTTTTCTGAAAAAAATCCATTTTTTGAAAAAAATCCATTTTTAATTAAAACTGTGGCGCGTCAAGAACAATATCACTATTGATCTTCTCGATGGTAGAAAGTCAACTCTCGTCATAGCCCGGGTCAACCCACAAACAGCCATTACAGAAACGTTCCTTGAGTTATCAGGAGTCTGGTTTTAAGCATAAGCCGGACAACTCTCCGTACCTTAACATCGTTAAGATATGAACTGTTCTATATCCAATATAGAAACAGAGGCACTAATTTAATTGAACCAGATTCAAATCATGCAGCTGTCTCCAGTGCATGTCAACTAAAAGGAAGGAGGCCGATCAGCGTTACTCAACTTAGGAGTACTTCCAATTATGAGTAACCTGAAAGAGAAGCACGTTCTCTTAATCATTACTATCAACTGAATACCATCCACAAGTATCTACATCTTCGATCACCTTGAAGAATCCCGATACTTGCAATACCTGGTTCTCTACTTTATTCATATACCTATAACTTCTCAAAACTCAGACCCTGTGTTTCTACGAAACACATGTCTAAGAACTAGAGAAGTCAAAAGTAAACAGAATATAGTACGAGTACCTACCCCTCTGTCCTAATGGACACCGGACAACATACAATACTCTGTATAAGTCCCCTGAGTCTAACAACTCAATCCATGTGTGTCGTAGGTTGAAAACTGTACTTATGGTTAATAAGAATTACACCGCTGTTTAATGCTCCTTACCTAACCATCCATTGATATAGGTAAATGCCACAGACATAATTTCAAAAAGGTGTATCTCACTCTATAAAAATAGACGTACAGATATATCAATTTGAAATTGGTGCATAACAGCGGATATTCAAATATCACCAATTACAACGAATTCCGATATAATGAGGATGACCACCTAATTCCCAATAACTTACTCCCACTCATCATCTGTAAAACCATACAGATGTGAGAATCAAACCTGGTAAATACATACCCTGGAGCAAGTGTCTAATTGGGAAATCAGTTTTCTTTTAACAGTATACAGTGAAACTGAAACATTGAAATGTTTCGATGGGGTATCCCGGTATTCCCAGTAATGCCACTTCCATTATCCAGATTCACAACTATAACCATATAATTCTTTGCCATCTCTCCAAATCCCTTTATATGTCTTTAGTCATTACCTTCTGTACACCCCTTCAGGCCAAATGGTTTTCTTCCTTCCCTACCATTCGGCACCAGCCTATGGTTTGGAAGAAGACTATCCAATAAGCATAATGGGTGTACTGTCCTAATCCTAGGAGCACTCTCAATGCGAGAGAAGGTGAAGATAAAAGACAACCGAATAAACCTTATTCCTATTTCTCCTGAATCAGGATCCATCCCCGAACTGGAACAAGTTCCTTTCGAGTTCGTATATAACCATACGATGGATTATCCAATAAACTGTTGATCTTCGTAGTGATACGGAGTGTCCTGGAGAAATACAAAGGTGATTTAGTATTGGCGAAGAAATATTTGGTTTGGTCGTGAATAGTAGTCGCAATTTACTTTGCCCTCTTACTAATCCCTTTCTTTGTCTTAACTTAATACCTTCTGTACACCGTTTAGGCTAATTGGTTTTCATCATTCCCTACCGTTCAGCACCAGCCTAAGGTTTGGAAGAAGACTATCCAATTTGCGTAATAGGTGTACTATCTCCTAAACCAAGGAGTACTCACAACCTGAGAGAAGTTAAAAGGAAAACACAATTGAATAGTCCTATTCGTTTTCTCCAAAACCGGAAACCATCCTCAAATTCCTTCGAGTTCGTATATAATCATACGATGGTTTTGTCCAATGGAAGTGGACGTTCGTAGTAATACGGGGTGTCCTGGAGAAAAGGGTAAAAGTAGGAGTGGCAATGACGTTTGCAACTCTGACAATCCAAAAGCCAGTGTTAAGAAAGTTCGGTCAACTTGGTCACTAAGTCATAGTCTAGGGTCGGGTCAATGATCGCTGCCAAAGAGAGAGAGAGAAAAGAAACATTCAGCGTGCACTCTAACCTAGATCAGAATGGTTATCACTTTATCTAATCAGGAAACCTCCCACTGTAACGTCAAATTCTTCTCCAAACCTAAAAGAAGAATTAGCCGGGATCACCCGAGGAGTAAACCAACTCATCAGTGGGAATCAGGATCCAACTATCATCGCATGATAACGTGACAGAATCCGCTCACGTTATTACACTCCAGAAGGTATGCACATATCTGGCAAGTTTCTGTTTCTTTAGAAACTCCCTATGTGGATTTTTGCCCTATGCTCTTATGACCTTGACGAAGGTCAACAAATCATAAGTCAAATGTCAAGTTCTACCCGTCATTGTCCAGGTTAATTTGAACCCACCCGTACAAGCCCTTGACGAAGGTCAACAAGGCTATACAACAGTCCCAAACCAACGCATCTATCTATGCAGCAGAAAGGTAACAAGCATCTACCATACACTATGCCTTGATGAAGGCCAACAAACATAGCATGAATACTACGTGCTACCCGTCTGAAACGACGGAGGGCTACGAATGGTTTCTGGCGAAAACCTTTAACGTAATGAACTTGATATCGTTGAGGGAACCGGATAGCTTTGTAAAAATATAGTGACGAAAACCTTTGCTAAAGAGGTCACTCCCGGTGAAGGGATCTCGGCTCTTTCCCCGTAGAATGAGGTGCAGGATATTCCAACTGAATACCACGATGCAAAGCAAAAGTAATCGACTATAGTGAAGTTATTGCTCTGACGCAAACTTCTGTCCAAGGGGTCACTCCCGGTGAAGGGATCTCGTCCCTTGCCTCGTCGACTGAGGAGCAGGATATTCCAACTGAATACCACGATGCAAAACAAAAGAGAACGCGCTTGCAATAACAGCCTTTTGAAAAGTGTTCCAACAACATCAGAATAGGTTTGTTTAGCTTGCATTGATCCGAATCAACGCGGTCCCATCAATTGATCACACCACAAAAGAACGAAAATAATGATGTACGTATATGCCATCCGCATTCGCCACTGGGTCCTGTCATCACCCGTTAGGTTACTTAACTAACGACAGAGCGGGGACTGGACTAGCGCGGATGCAAAACATATACAACATCTACTAGTATATATTCAAATATAATATTTCGCTTAAGGCGTGATAAAATGCAACATCACAGAAATGTACAGTATCACAGAACAATACAGAAATCTGGGATCCCCGTGTTTCATAGAGCCGCTACTGAAACCCGACGTTCCCCTGGCCGTGTGGATAGCCTCTGCAATGAAATCCTAGACCCATACGGGCGCGGCAAGTTACCCGCCAAAACCTGAAGCGAGGCAGCCCCCTTCAGCAACGTGAATGGACCACCCAGCACTTCACGGAATTCGGTAACTTGGGCACCCCTCCTGGGTCAACCTGTACCCCCTACGAGTGCGGCGAATAGCCCGCCAATTCTAGAGTAAAGCCCCCTCCGTCTCAAAGCCATGAGATGCGGGCTTCTTGCCCTCTAGAACCCGGCTATCCGTGCACCCCTCCGCGGGGTAATCCTAGTATAGAAAGTAAAATATACATACAACGGGTACATCGACCTCAACCCGGTCGTGCCCCAAAAGAATAATATACAATCAGGCAGTGACGGCAGTCCACATGTCGGACGCTCGTCCCTCAATATCAAATGTATATATAAAACAAAACTGTACTAACATTGCATCCAGGCTATCCCCCACGACCAATCCGCAACATTACAGCACAACACAGAATATCAACGTGAATGTCACGTTCGCAAATCCGTCTAAAAGGGCTACAGCAGTTAGACAGGATTTACCGTTCAAATGACATTCACGGTCGCAGATATAATGTAAATACTGTGAACTAACATGTTTAAAATTCTCGATCGATCAAATATACCCAAGTGGGCCCCAAGCACTACTGTAGCACTCACAGAAAATCTGGGCCTAAAAAGAATATTCTAAAAACCCTATTTTCAACACAAAAGCCCACTGGAAAAATTTGGTCAAATGAACAGTCTACCTTGCGGCGGAACCACGGCCAATGCGTGGTTTTGGCCGCGGTTCCGCGGTGGAAAGGTGATGTCAAGCGACGAAATTTTCTCAGATTGCTTAGAATTACCTGCACGTGTTTCTGCAACAACCTGAAAAATTTTTAGAGCCCAAAAAAATTTCGACAGAAACATATGCAATGGAAATCGGGTTTTCGGAAATTTGTTCGAACGAACTTGTAAACACATTAGAGCAAGCTAGACTAGGTTAATGGCGTGGCACTGATACCAATGTAAGTACACGGCGGCGCCCCGGCCGTCGATCCGACGCCGGAGACGCGGAAACGAAAAACTTTGCGAACTAGCAAACTGGCACCACCGCGCACAAAAATCTTGGATTGGGCCATTAACCTAGCTTCTAGCAAACTAAAAGATGGGTAGAGAGTTATACCAAGCGATCCATGTCCTTCGGTCTTCGTCTCCACTCCGATCTCCCGCGAAATCTCTGTCTGTCACCTCCTCGTCGGAAAGGGCACCACGTAGCCGATTTCTTTTACGGGCTCCCACCTCTCGACCGAGGCAACTCGAGCGCGAAGTTGGCTAGCCGACGCGTCCAAGGTTTGCTGTAGACTAGTGTAGAAAATCTTTTTCTCAATGGGGTTTAGTGTAGTTGCCATGGTATGATGGGCAAGAGAAAGAATGAACTTTGGAGTTTCTTGTGGCATGTAGAGAAAAATGAGATCATGGAATTTTTCCTCTCCCTCTCTCAAATGAACCCTCAACCCCTACTCCCTAAAATAGTCGGCCACCTCTTAAAAGAATGGTGGAGGAAAAAGGAATTTAAATCATACAAGAGAAGAAAAGGTACCATAATCAAATGAAAATAGTCACACCATTTCAAATCCTATCCTTTCACAACTCATTATAATAAATGCAATGGATGAGATAGAAAAAGAATCTCATGATTATGAAGGCACAAATGCAAGAAACCCCTCCACAAATAAGTTATTTGCAAACTGCAAATAAACCCCTCCAACGATAAAGTCCGGCCGTGAAGGAACAAAGGAAAACTGGCCGGAACGGAATGCAAACTGGCAACTTCAGAAAACTGATCCCGTACAGGAAAACTCCGCGACTGCATATACATGCCCGCATTTGTATTTCCACTGAACACAAATGCAAAGAGACAAAATCTACACTATCTAATACTAGGATCCGGCTTAAAAAAAAGCCGGCTAGTAAAATCAGTCCGATCACGATTCGTGCAATACCGCACATATCTGATCGAACCCTGCCATATCTCCATACGGCCTCTACAGCGTTTCGCCCGAAACTTGAGTAACTGTGTGTGGTGGACTCTAAAGACTCGTCAATACTATGGCTGTGGATTTAACCACTAGCACGTCAGAGGTATTAGCCATACGTGACGGGCCACCAGCTATTGACCAAAAGGGACGTCGATGAGCGAACTCATCCTGACACCCTACTGAGCCTGTCAGTGACAATATCCGTACAGCCCGGTCCGTTCGTCTATGAGCATCGCATGGCGGGCCTAGGGGATTGGTAAAAGTCAGACCCCCAAAAGCGGTACAAGTCGTGTCGGAGTGTAGTCCGAAACACCCTGAGATACTACTGGAATACCTACCAATAAATCTCCTGCCTTGGCCAAGGACTTTTCATGTACTGGCTCTCCTAGACACAGCACGACCTCACCCCCTATACCGGGAAAGACGAACCCCTGCAGATCCGCTTATTGCCTCCATGTGGCTCGGGACTGTACCCAATTAAAACCTGTTTGCACGTCTCCTTTGAGCGTGGTAGGGTAGTAATCAAAGCACAGTGGGAACTCACACGAGACAAATGACGATCTCAGGTCGATGAACTAACCTGTACACATGTCACCAGGGAACTGCTATCTGACGTCAGGTATAATACCAACTAGCAGGTTCCCGGCGAGTCCTGTCCGGTGTACTAATAACCCAATGAGCACCTGTATACATCTTAGGTGAATCAACTGACACCAGTGGCTTGTGAGACCGGCCACCGCCCCTCGTCGGGGTCTGACTGTATACACTAGTCTACTCTGGAGAATCGATTCCCTATCTCGAAACTCCCCCGACTAGGGACCATTTAAGGATGTGCTTATAGACTCCAGCTCTCACGTTTATGATCGCCCTTATACTGCTGGTTGTCAAGAAAGAATCCTAAGGGCTCTATCATCGTGTAATAGCGACTCGTAAGTTCACCTAAAGCAGTACACGATGATAAAGATAAACCAGATAGCATACTATCATCTTGAGTAAGACTGTCCTACCGGCATAGGTCCTCCCTTAATCATTGCAATCACGTTCATGTGATCCAATAATTGACTCTGAGGGCATTATATCCAAAAGCTTCATCCTCATAAACTCTGATAGCGATACTGTGATAACCTCTGTGGTTGCAGGTGCAAATGCCTGAACTGTAGGTACCATCGCGGTCCCCGCAACGGGTAGAACTACCTCTGGTCGCTGCCCTCGAAGCGTCTCGACTAACGACCCTATCATCTGGCGCATCTCCTGCATACTGACCCCTAGCATGGTGATCTGATCTGTCAAAGGAGGAACAGTCTGCTCTGGTACAACGAGTGTACTGCTCGGGTCAGTTCTCGTCTCAGATGAGTCAACTCGAATCTCGGCCCTCGCGGCCGCTCTCTGCGCCCTCGTAGTCTTTGGCGGCTTAATTGCTGAAAGGAAGGTAGGATTCGATAAGGATATGGAAATCGAATCACAAGAATGTATATGATCATGAAGGATTTCAATCAATGAGTACTAAGGTCATTTAGCCGGAGTACCGTGTCGTGAGTATGCCGCGGAACATACACACGCTACGCCACTCTGCTTCAGCTACCTGCTCCATCATACCAGGGTCATCCTACACCTCGAAGGTAAAACCTACGCTCTGATACCAACTTTGTCACGACCCAAAGTTCGGCCCGTGACCGGCACTTAACCACGTAACGTCTACAGGCGTAACGCGACTATGTAAGCCGAAACCCAGAAATCAAAACCATTAAAAGTAATGAGTGTTAAAACATTTAATGGAAACATTTGTTAAAACATTTAGAAAACCTTAGTAACTTAGGAAAATTCTTTAAAGTTCAAGTTATTATCTTAAAAAATTTGGCAGCATTTCCTTTGTAAAAACTAACCCCGAAATCGGGTACAAGACAAGATAACCGTAAAAATGACATACAATAAGAGTAAAGCATCCCTAACGGGAGCAATCACGTCCAACAGTGGAACAATCACCACAATAATAATATACAACGCCGTAGCGAAGAAATGAGCAATATAAGTGAAAACAAGTATCAAGAAAGATGAAATTGCATAAATAAAGTCGGCTCACAACAAGCTCGACACCAGAGTACAAAATAATATACATCGTCCTCACAACTGGTCTCTAAGTCGATACATGAACAGTAGATGGACAGTACTAGATACAACAGTGTATACAACTGGAAAATAAATGGATACCGCAAAAACCCACCTATCAGCACAAGGGGTCACGCGCCAACTGCAGTGGTATCCGTATCAAAAGATACAAGAAAGCAGCCTGCCGTGACTACTCTGAGGGGCAACCTGCAAACACTGTGGCACAATGGGGGTGAGTTGCCAACTCGTGAATAGTATATAACATATAAAGGTAATCGCAAGTATGCACGTACTGCGATACTCTAACATATGCCAACAGATAACATCTATCTGATGAGCTGGATGAACAATAATCATGCAACAAGTGCGATCTAATAACATCTCTATATGATGAGCAGGGTATGCGATAATCATGCATAGAAAATGCAATCTAATACATCTATATAGGATGAGCAGGGTATGCAATAGTCATGCATACCAAGTGCAATCTAGTAACATCTATATAGGATGAGCAGGGTATGCAATAGTCATGCAAAAGTACTCTATCAGGTACTACAGATACAGGATGAGATGCATAACATTGAATGCTGAGTATTGGATAAAATATCATCTACATGGAATGTCAACGTGGAAGAATAACCGGGGTTCATCCAATATACCCAAATCCCAGTAAAAACTCAGGCGCCGTCACTCTAATCGGCCCTCAAATCCTGTACAGCTCATGGAATCGTGAGTGCCCAACATCGGCACTCGAAATATCATAAAATAATCGTGTCCAGCTGTTAGTTATATGTATGCCCTAGAGGCCATTACTGTACATGAGATGTATATTGTAGTGGATGCTGGGACATATATAGGTAGGATTTTCTTGCTCGACATGATAGTACGCTATCTGGTTGCTCTTTATCTTAACATGTATACTTACTGTCTCTCTGTTATATGTTGATAAAACCCTTAGGATGTGTGCTCGACTTGCAGGACTATGATCCAGATCATACTAGTGGGGCCTGGATAGTCCATGAGTACACCCTTCAATGTTCCTAGTCGTGGGAATATCGAGACGGAGCATCGATATTCCAGAGTAGACTAGCGTATATCCTCTCGACCCATGAGATGGGCGATGGATGATCCCATATCCATTGGTGTTTGACATCAGAGATGGTATGCAGGTGCTCAGTGGAGACTGAGTACACTGAACGGACTCGCCGAGAACTCCCAGATGGTATTATACCTCACGTCAGATGGTAGTTCTCTGGTGATACTGGTACAACTTAATCTGTTGACCCGAGATCGTCATAGAGTCTTGTGTGTCTCCTACTGTGCTTTGATTTCCACCCTACCACGGCTCTACTGAGTCGTGCAAACAGGTGGTTTTTGGGTACAGTCCCGATTCACATGGAGGCAATGAGCGATAGGAATGGATTCTTCTCTCCCGGTATTGGGGGTTGATATTGTGCTATGCTCGACAAGCCATAACTGGAAATCCCTGGCCAGGGTTGCACTGATTTACTGGTAAAAGTTATCAGTTGTTTCATGCTTGTTATGGACCTTACATTGGCATGACTTATCAAGCTACTGGGGTCTGACGTTTACCACCCCTAGACGACATATGCGACATATCAGACGAACAGACCGGACTGTGCGGTAAGTGTTACTGATTGGATTCGCAGGAGTGTGAGCAGGCTTGCTCGTTGATCTTATGATCACTCAATACCCGGGTGACTGTTACGTTTAGTAGACCGCTTGCGGCTTGTGGGTGATTGATATGATCACCACCTACTGCCGGCGTATTGACGAGTCTTTAGAGTCCTACACAGAGGTTTCCTAGCTCAAGCGAAACGAAATAGGAGAGCATATGAGATATGTGTAGGACCGAGATTAATACCAGTATGTGATACTGTATTCTATTCTCGCGATTTCTATCATCAGTCGGTTATATGAGATATAGCCGGATTACCAAATCAATTGTTGATTCGATATATTGATACACTAGATATTAGTCGGTTATATGCGATATGACCGGATCATTAAACCAAGTGTTGATTTAATGATTTAATGTATAATTATATATTTGATATATTACTTTACATTAACTAGTATTTGTTCACTTAAGATTGACTTTCTCACTTTATGTGCACAAGTTGTATATGTGATATATGTTTGTGCACTAGTTTGTATCATGATTGATGATACATGCAAACTTGGGTGTGTGTATGACTTACACCATATTTAAGATAGTGGTTTGGGTTTTTATTTATTTTGGTAAAACAAAATGGTGGCTTTCTTTGTCTTGGCTTGAAGCTTCATGAAGTTTTTAAGCATCTTTGACAAAGTCCACTCATTTTGTTTTGGATAAGATTTTTATTAACCAAACCATTAACTCAAACTATGGTTTAGTCTCTACAAAGGTTAACTCACCCATGGTTGCATTATGAAAGACATCACTTGATTATTCTTTTTAGATAATTCATTATTCTTATTCTTTTCTTTCTTCTTCTTCTTCTTCTTCAAGAAGAAGAAAAGCTTACTAGATTTTTATCAAGTGAAGAAACAAAGTGAGAAATCAAAATCCAAGAGAACCCACTTCCTATTTCATCATCCTCTATTACTTGCCATTTAGTTTAGGCTGTTCTCTTCATAAAGTTTATGACCTAGTGAAGATGGAGCTTGAGTTTGAGTCTCCTCGACGTAGATCATCTTCGTCCTCGAAGTGAACGAGCTAGTCCGTTCATTTCTCTGAGGAAACCATCACAAGAGTCCGGGATCTCGATGATCGCAGTGAAGGGACGTCAATACAGACCTTTAGAAGTGAAGGACCGGATCTACAAAGGTTGTAATCCGTAACTCTCAGAAGTAAAGTTGTTTACTTGCTATTAGTTTTCGCATAATCTCTAGTATACGATCTTGGTTAGGGTTGTTCGGCACGTCTAATTTTTTAATTGGGCATGGTTGATGCCTTGTAGACCCTCATGAGAGTGCCTAGGAACCCTACAGTGGTATCAGAGCCAAGCTAGAGTTTTAGGCGAAGTCTAGACGAAGTTAGAAGTCCGATCGAATCCCGGAACCCCGACACAGACCCTTCTCTGGAAATTTTTTAAAATTGTGATTTTTTGTGAATTAAAAATGCTCAAAAAAATCAGCAGGGAATTCTAAGGACTTGTGTGAAAAACGATCCAGTAATACGCTTAAAGCGCCGCGGAACCGCGGCAGGAACATGCCTTCCGCGGCGGTTCCGCGGCGCTACAGTGCGTTTATGGTGCGCTTTTTACATAGTAACTTCTGTACGAATTTCCTGAGATTTATGGGAATTTTTAATTTATACTCAAGTGTTGAGTTTTCTGGTTTGTATTGGGGACTCGTTGATTCGATCGGATAATTTAACTTCGTTTATGTTCCGGGTAATTTTAGAAAGTGTTAAAAAGTTCGAACGAATATCAATAACTCACTTTTTCTCCAGCCGGAAAATTTCCAAGTGTTGGATTTTTCCGTAGTTTAAGAACGTTCTAAGTCGTGCAAGTAACGCGATGGACCCTCCAGAAGATAACAAACCTTAACTCGATTATGTGACCGTCTTGAACTTCCTCTGAACCTTAGGGTTTGGGGCAGTACGGTGTTGCCACATGCGAGGCGTTGTCTTGACCCTTCTACGGCTGGACCATTGGTACTGTGGCATGTGATGCATAATTTTTGAACTCCTCTCAAGTGTTGAGCTATTTGGGAAAACCTGGGTGTTTGATTATTTGATCGAAAAGTTTAACATTGTCTATTTATCTGGAATATGATACAATATTTGAATCCACTAGTAGTTATGAGATAACTAATATGAATGTTATAAATCTAGCACTTTAGTCTCATTTGATCGGTTGCAACGGAATTTTGATGTGATCAAAAGTCCGTCACAATCACGTAGCGTACGCGGATACTCGCCGGTAAACTTAATAGACAGCCACGCCCCATAGCCCCGACCAAGTGACTGTAGGAGAACCCCGTCGCCAAAAGCATCCGTTCGGGTGCTCGCAGTGTTAGTTGTATGTATGCCCTAGAGGCCAGTATTGTACAGATGATGTATATTATATTGGATGCTTGGACATATATAGAGATGACTTTCTTGCTCGATATGATAGTATGCTGTCTGGTTGCTCTTTATCTTAACATGTATACTTGTCTCTTTATACTGTTTTATAGTTACATGTTGGTAAAGCCCTTAGGATGTGTACTTGACTACCTAGACTATGATATGGATCATACTAGTGGGGACATGGTAGTCCATAAGTACATCCTTCAAGTTCCCTAGTCATGGGTGTATCGAGACAGGGCATCGATATACCAGTGTAGACTAGCGTATACGCTTCTCGACCCATGAGATGGGCGATGGATGATCCCATATCCATTGGTGTTTGACATCAGAGATGGTAAACGGGTGCTCAGTGGAGACTGGGTACACTGGACGGACTCGCTGAGAACTCCCAGATGGTATTATACCCCACGTCAGATGGCAGTTCTCAGGTGACACTGGTGCAGGTTAGTCTGTAGACCCGAGATCGTCATAGAGTCTTGTGTGATTCCCACTGTGCTTTGATTTCCACCTTACCACGTCCATGAGGCCGTGCAAAATGGTGGTTTTTGGGTACAGTCCCGAGTCGCATGGAGGAAATGAGCAATAGGAGGGGTTTCGTCTCTCTCGGTATTGGGGGTTGATGTTGCACTTAGCTCGATTGGCCGTAACAGGGAAGTCCCTGGCCAGGGCTGATTAGAGATTTACTGGTAAGTGTTACAAGTAGTTTCTCGACCCGTTATGAGCCTCACATCGGCACGACTTATCGTTTATTGGGGTCTGACGTTTACCACCCCTAGACTTGATATGCGACATATCAGACGAAGAGACCGGACTGAGCGGGTAGTGTTGCCGGTTGGCTCGACGGGAGTTGTAGCAGGTTCGCTTGTTTTCTTCTGATCGCTCAATACCCGGGTGGCCGTTACCTTTAGCTGACCGCTTGCGGCTTGGGGGTGCTTGATATGATCATTACCCACTGCCGGCGTATTGACGAGTCTTAGAGTCCCACAAAGGAGTTATCTAGTCCAGGCGAAACGTTGTGGTGCGCGTATACGATATGCGCATGGACCCGGTTAAAATGCGCGTATGAGATACCGTATATTAATGGGGCGGCTTGCTTTTGGTTGGGTCGTATGTGATATGGCCGGACTGATAAATCAAGTGTTGATTTATCATTTAACCATTAGCTTCTCACTAAGAATCACATCCTGTTTCTTTTGGATGTATGCATTCATTCTTGTTCATGCACATATGGATGTGCATGCACACATGAATACATATATCATTCTATCATGGTTGCTTATACAAAGAAAATGGTAGCAATATAAGACTCACACCATGGTTTTATTTATATGAATTATTATTGCATTTGATTTAAAACAAAAGGGAAAAAAAGGAAAGGATAATTCATGGTTTCTTTTCTACACTCTTCTTTGACCTAACCATGCTCACCCACCATTTAACCATGGATTAACTATCCTTTTGGGTTTTAACTCAAGTTCAATAATATATTTATTGTTTAACCATGGTTTGAGATGAGAGAAGAAAAATATATATAGATATATTTTTATTTTCTCATCAAGGTTTATCCTTTTGTATTCTTCTTAAAAAGCCATCATCTTCTTCAACCTTGAGCTCTTGCTCTCTAGATTTTTCAAGTGAGAAAAATACTCAAAAAGATAGGATTTTGAAGTGAGAAAGAGAACCACAACACCATTATACACAAGTCTAGCCCACTTGTTTAGAGTGTTAGCTTCATTTCATCTTCTTGATAAAGTGAAGTTGCAAGCTTGGACAAAGCGGACTCCGGGTGGATCATCGTGGACCTAGAGGAGATCAAGCGGACTTTTTCCAAACCCCAAGTGGCCGAGGAGTTTAGCATAGGGAGCTACAAAGGTTGTACTCTCAAAACCCTAGCTTTTCTTACTTGTGATGAAGTGTAGTTTATGAAACCCTATTTTTTCTAGGAATGATTCTTTGTATGCTTACTTAGCACCCTAAAATTTTAATCTTTGGTACATGTGATGCTTCCAAATCCTTCATGTGGTGCTAGGTAAACCCATCATTGGTATCGGAGCTACTAGGCATTGGATGTCGACCTATGGGGGGTTCTCACTGTGTGACAGTGTGGCGAAGCATAGGCTCTTACCTCCAGGGTGTCCCGAGACCGGAAGGTGTTCCGGCGGGTTGTAGTCCTCGCGAGGGGGCATGCGTAAAAAGTAGCTGCTGAGGGACTCGTTGGTGCCACGGCGACCCCATTGGATGGGGTGGCTGCCTGACCATCATTGGTATTAGAGCTACTAGGCATTGGATGTCGACCTATGGGGGGTTCTCACTGTGTGACAGTGTGGCGAAGCATAGGCTCTTACCCCTAGGGTGTCCCGAGACCGGAAGGTGTTCCGGCGGGTTGTAGTCCTCGCGAGGAGGCATGCGTAAAAAGTAGCGGCTGAGGGACCCGTTGGTGCTACGGCGACCCCATTGGATGGGGTGGCTGCCTGACCATCATTGGTATCAGAGCCGACTTAGAACATTAGGTGACACTTTAACGAAATAAAAACTCCGATCGAACCGAAAATATGGATTTTTAGTGCTCTCTGGACATTTTTTCAAAACTGTTGTTTTTTCAGAATCAAAAATATGTAAAAATTACAGCAGAAAAATATAAGCATTGCTGTAAAATACGAGCACATGAACAGTTAATTGTGCCGCGGAACCGCGGCCAAAGCTTGCTTTGGCCGCGGTTCCGCGGCCGTACAGAGGGTTCAGTGCATACTTTTTGCACAGTAATACTTATAACTGCTTGTTGATATTTTTAGGTATTTTTAATTTGAATTTTGTACTGTATATTCTGGAGATGGTTTTGGACTCGACGATTCGATCGGAATTTTGATTTCGTGTTTCTTTCCGGGTAATTTAGAAAGTGTTGAATTGTTTGAACGAGTATCATTTACTCACTCTTTCACGGGGTTTTAAATCTTTTGGAAATACGTGCAAGTTTGTTTGTGGTGGACCCTCTAGAAGACAACAAACCTTAACTCGATTATGTGACCGTCTTGAACTGCCTTTTGAACCTTAGGGTTTGGGGCAGTACGGCGTGCCACATGTGAGGCGTTGGCTTGACCCTTCTACGGCTGGACCGCTACTACTGTGTCACACTCCGGGTTTTTGAACTCCGCTCAAGTGTTGAGCTTTAGGGAATTTTGAGTATTTGATCATTCGTTCGAAAACTTTAATACCGTCTATTTATCTGGAATGTGATGTAATGTGTGGAATTCATATAGCTGGATATGAAATACGAAATATGTGATATTTCGCATTTACGATGTCTAAAGAGAATGTGGATTCCAGATATTGCAGTTTTACACTTTCTTTTCTGTGACCGTAAGTGTAGTATGTCGATATCGCCGGTTCGTTTCTATACATTAACGACAATTGGTGTATGCATACTTACTTACGTTGATGATATATGATATTATGAGTTGCTGAGATATGATGTGCAGGATTGTCGCAATTGAATAGCTGGGGGTTTTATGTGAGATGAGAGTTTTATTTTTCATTCATGTAAAATTCAAATATAATGTAATATTCTTTTATTTGGGGCACTTCCGGGTTGAGGTCGATGCCACCAGTGTTGTATATTATTTACTTTTCCGCATTAGGATTGACCCAAGGAGGGGAGCACAGGTGACCGGGTTCTGGGATTCAGTGGGAGGCCATCTCGAGGAGTCAAGATCGGGTCTCCTAAACTCCAGAATTGGTAGGGTCGCTTGCCGCTCTCGTAGGGGTCCAGGGTGTGGGCTTGGCTATTCATTGCGACTGTGGAATCCGTATTTTCTATTGTTGGCTAAATACTAAATACGGACGTCCTAGTATATCCCACATTATATCTATGTTTCTGCCGCGATACCTGTGATGTGATCATTTGATATGTTCTGATGGATACAGTATATAGTATATATGATATATTATATAGACGTTACTTATGTTTTACACCCGCACTAGCCCTGCCCTGCTCTGTCGTTAGTTACCTAACCTAACGGTGCACGAGGGGATATCGAGGCGAATGCGGATGGCATAAGTGTACGCCGTATTTATCTATGATGTTTAGGTGACTTAAATGATGGGACTTCATTAATGTGATTAATGAAAGAAAAGAAACCTAAAAGATGTTGTAGAATCAAATTTTAATAAAAAAGGGCAGCTACAGTTTTGCTTTGCATAGCGGTATATATGATATACCCTGCACCTTATTCGATGAGGAAAGAGCCGAGAACCCTTCACCGGGAGTGACCTCTTTAGTAAAACTGGCAGATGCTACAAAACTCAGTTTGGTTTTTGATTGCTTTTTGGAGTTTTGCTTTCCACAGTGATATATATGATATATCCCACACCTTATTCGATGAGGAAAGAGCCGAGATCCCTTCACCGGGAGTGACCTCTTTAGCAAAATTAATAAAAGCCTCAAAGTCACTCCATTTCAAAATTCACATGATTCTACAATGATATCAAGTTCATTACGCAATAGGTTTTCAGAAAAACCTGTCGTAGCCCTCCGTCATTTCAGATAAGTTGTATATAGTATTCGTGCTATATTTGTTGGCTTTCGTCAAGGTGTAGTGAGCGGTAGCTATATGCTGCTTATCTGCTGCATATGATGCGACTGGATTAGGGTAGTCGTACGGCTTTGTTGTCTTTCGTCAAGGGTCGTGCGGAGGGGGGGTTTAATTCAGTCAAGAAATGTACGGGTTGAACTTGACTAGCGGGCTATGGTTTGTTGGCTTTCGTCAAGGTCATAGCACGTTAGGGGCAAAATATTATCGGGAATTTCAAGTGTTGAAATTTGCAATGAGATTGCATACCTTCTATGAGATAGTTGGATCCCGATACCCACTGCGAGTAATTGTTACTCCCGGGAGAGTTTTACACAGGATAACTAGCCGATCAAGTAGGTGTCTAGAAAGGTGTCAACGGGGTTACGCCTCTGGGAAAATGAGGTTTACTTTAATTAGGTCCGTGCGAAAGCACGGGGAACCTCCCTCAAAGTACCGACACTGGCCTGGCTGAAAGATCGGCGAAGTTGTAGGGTGTAATTAATCCCGGCTAGTTTTTCCTTTTAGGGTTTGAAGGAAGATTTGATAAAAACAGTGGGAGCCATCCTGATTAGATAAGATAATAACCAATCTGATCTTGCAAGAGCATACGCTAAAGTGTTTTCTTCTCTCTCTCTCCAGGTAGCGATCATGTCTTGCCTTAATAAAGATAATAATTTGGATGTATTGTTAGTGTATATGCCCTAGAGGCCATTACTGTATCATACTAGTTTGTATATTACTTAATGAAAGCTTGGGATATTCACCTTGTATATACAATCTTGCTCAAAATAGTAGTATGCTACTTGGTTTGTTTCTACTTCAATGTGTACATGTGTTTATTTTTGTATATCGCCTATACACATTAGTGGAGCCCTTAGGATCTTTGCTTGATTTCCAGCGATGTGATGGCCGTCACACTAGTGGGGCTGGGTAATCTTTAAGCACATCCTTATGCAGGTCCCTGGTCGCAGGACTATCGAGACAGGGCATCGATACTCCGGAGTAGACCAGCGCATGCGCTTCTCATCCCAATGTGGGAGACGGTCTGTCCCACAGCCGTCAGTACGTTGTACTTGAGATAGCATGCGGGTGTTCGTTAGGTTACGGGTACACTGGACAGGACTCGTCGGGAACTGACTAGTTGGTATTACGCCTATCGTCAGTTATCAGTTCCCAGGTGATAAGAGTACAGCTTAGTCCGCTGACTTGACACTGTCACTTCGCCTCGAGTGTGTTCCCACTGTACTTTGATCACTACCCTACCACGGCTCAAAGGAGTCGTGCAAACAGGTAGTGGTTGGGTGCAGTCTCGAAGCACTTGGAGGCAGTGACGGTTAGACAGGATTCATCTCTCCCGGTATTGGGGGTTGACATCACGCTGTGTCTAGGAGAACCATTACACGAGTAGTCCCTGGCCAGGGCAAACGAGATATACTGGTAGGCTTCCAGTGTTATCTCAGGGTGTTTTGGGCTTCGCTCCGGCACGACTTGTACCGCTTTTGGGGGACTGACGTTTACCGCCCCCTAGGCCCGCCATGCGATGTATCAGACGAACAGACCGGACTGTACGGAGAATGTCACATTCAGGCTCAGTAGGAGTTCAGATGGGTTTCGCCTCGTCGGTCTTCTTGTCGGCACTACCTGGGGACCGTTACGCACAGCTAGTGCCGCTTGCGGTCTGTGGTTAAACCCACTGCCAGCATAGTGTCGAGTCTTTAGAGTCCCACACAGAAAGCTTTTCGCCTTTAGGCAAAAGAGTAGAGCTCGGATGGTTTTGCGACAGGTCGCATGGTTTTGCGACAGGGTTCGGTCACATCCGTGCACTTGTGCACGTACAGTGTCCGGACAGTTTGCACTAGCGGGCTTTGGTTTAAGCCAGATCCTAGTGTACGTATTGGGATTGGATTTATCCAGTTTGCATTCGTGTTCCTCGGAACACGGATGCGGGTGTGTATGCACAGTTGATGGGGAGACAGAGGCAGCGGATTCTCATTAGGGTTGTTGACAGTTGACCGTTGACTATTGACTTTTTGCTCAACCCTAATGAGAATATGATATGTTATTAACTATTATATTAATTAAGTATTATGGTGACATGGTTGTTGACTTTTGTTGACTTTGTTGACTTGTTGACTTTTGTTGACTTTGTTGACCGGTTGACTAGGCTTGACTAGTTGACCATCATGATAACCATAGCCATCATTTTATGGCAAAGACTTTTGCTTGCTTGCTCATTTGTGCAAAATGAGTGCATGAAATGATATGGTTATGGTTGCTTCAACCATCACATAACACTTGATTTGGTATAATGAGTTATGATGGTTTTGGATTATGAGAGGGTGAAAGACAAAAGACTTGCTCATTCTTTCTTGCTCATTCTCTTTCTTGTTCTTCAGCTCTCTTGTTTTTGCTATCACCCTCTTCCTCTTGCTCCCTCTCTTGACTCTATGGTTCTCTTGTCTCATGAGTTGAGAATCAAGAACCATAGATAAAATCCCATACAAACTCTTCTCTACTCACTCTAGTTCACAAGGTTTAGCAAACCGAGTGAACTAGTTTCTTCAAGGTTCGAAGAAGGAGCCAAAGGTTGGAGCTTTCGAGTGGATCTATCTTCGGCGTAAGGAGACGACGGGAAGAAGCCAATCCGGACCACCATTGGAGCTTGAAGACGAAGGAGTTCAAGACAAGCAAGGTATAACCCCCTAACCGAGTAGTTAGCAACTCGTAGTTAGGTTGTTAGTTAGATGTTTAACCAAGATCTGGGTTATAAGTCCATGTTACCACCTCTATAGATAAAATCGTTTTTTATCAAATTCCGCTTGCCCGAAAGTACCGGGAGAGGTAGCATGGACTTACAGTGGTATCAGAGCCTAGTTAAACTCTATCTAACATGTTAGCAAGTAACTAGAAGATCGATCAAAGAAAAAGTCCCGAAAACGAACCCCAAAATTCGAAGTTTCTGTCGATTTTTATACTGTTCAAAAGTTGATTATTTTCACACCTAAAATCGGCTCAGGCTTTTGTGTGAACACCCACCAAAATTGGTCCAACGATCGAGTCAAAGCACCGCGGAAACGCGGTGGGAGCACGCTCCCGCCGCGGATCCGCGGCCTAGTTGACTCGGCCGAGGTCCATTTTTGGTGCAGTGTTATTCTGGGGGTAATTTGGGATTTTTGGAATATATATTTTCTGCCCAGATTTTCCAGAACGAAAATTTTATTTTTGGGGTCCCGAAAATCCGTATTTTTGATCGAACTTCTAAAAGACTTAAGCTAGCGGGTTTTTCTGTGATATGATATTTGTATTGAACGTCTACTAATCGCTATATGTCGATTAGTGGGGGTTATACAAATCTGTGATCTGTAATGTTGCTGGAATGTGGATATGAATATGTTGGATTGTCGCGGGTGAATAGCCGGGGGTTGTGAGACGAGAGTTTTCTTTTCTTTCAATTCATGTAAATTTGTAAATTGATGTAATAATTATTTGTATGGCCGCACAACTGGGTCGGGGTTGTAGCCGTCATTGTATAATTTCTTTTTACTGTTTTTGCTCCTAGGATAGACCCATGGAGGGGGTGCACAAACTACCGGGTATGCCGAAGTGCCGAGTGGCCTACTTATGGAGATGAGGGAGGTTGGTTCGCTTCGGGTACTTGGCGGGTAGTTTGCCGCACCCGTAGGGGTCGTGGGTGGGGTATTGGCTATTCACCGCGACCGTGTAATCTGTTTTTCGTTACAGGCTCGTACGAATTACAGATTCCTAGTATATCCAATGCATTCATCTGTGATCTGAAATGTTTATCATTGCAGTATATCTATATATGATATTATTTAGGCGTTGCTTATGTTTTACAGACGCGCTAGCCCAGCCCCCGCTCTGTCGTTAGTTAAGTAACCTAACGGGTAATGACGGGGCCCAGTGGCGAATGCGAATGGCATAAGCGTACGTCATATTTTGGTTGTTTTCTGCAATGGTAGGATTAAATGATGGGACGCATTAAAATAACTAATGCAAGAATATCACGCATTGAAAGAACTAATGCAAGATAATAAACCAAGTTAAAGTCATTGGAACACTTTCGAAAAACCACTCGGTTCTTTTCAAAACCAACTTTTAAATGCGGAGCTTGAGCCACTCCTTTTAAAAGCTATCTCGTTCCATCGACTATATCAAGTTCACTACGTTCACGGTTTCGCCAAAACCATTCGTAGCCCTCCGTCGTTTCATATGAATATTCAATAGTATTCAAGCTGTGTTTGTTAACCTTCGTCAAGGCATAGTGATTGGTAGCCGTTGGGTATTCATATGTAGCATAGATAGATGCGTTGGTTTGGGACATTCGCATTACCTTGTTGACCTTCGTCAAGAGTATATACGGGTGGATTAAAATTAACCTGGATAATGACGGGAAGAACTTGACATGTGACTTATGATTTGTTGACCTTCGTCAAGGTCATAAGAGCATGGGGCAAAAATCCACATCGGGAGTTTCATAAGTACTGAAACTTGTTAGATTTGCATACCATTTGGAGTGTGATGATCCTGGTAGGATTCCTTCAGTTTCGTCACGCGATGATATTTGGATCCCGATCCTACTGTGAGTATATGCTACTCCTCGGGAAATTTCTCACTAAACGATCAATGCTATAAACCTAGTAGGTGCCTAGAAAGGTGTTAGCGGGGCAACACCCCCAGGGAAAAGAGGTTCTTTAATTAAGGAACTTCGCGAAAGTGTTGGAAAACCTCCCTCGAAGTACCGACACCGGCCTGGCTGAACGGTTAAGCAAGTATTGTGCGGTGGGATTGATCCCGACTAATTCTTCCTTTATGGTTTGGGGAGGGATTCGAGAAACAGTGGGAGCCATCCTGTTTAGACAAACTAAAAACCACTCTAAACTTGTAAGAGCATCATGCTGAGTGTTTCTTCTTCTCTCTCCTAATTGCAGCGACCAATCGACATGACTGGACTTAAGTTACTTCTAGATAAAAATATACTGACAGGGCCAAACTACAAAGATTGGCTCAGGAATGTCAAGATGGCAATCACTTACGACAAGCTGGGGTATCTTCTTACCACCAAAGCTCCCCCTGTCCCTGGTCCCACTTCCAGCGTCGCGGATAAGGAAATCCGCAAGACTTGGGAGATTGATAGCGCGAAGGCCAAGTGCCTCGTACTTCCCTCGATGGACAATGAACATCAGAGGAGGCACGAGAATATGGACCTTGAATCCATATTTCTCCATACAAAAGAACTGTATGGAGAGCAATCTCGTATCGCAAGATACGAAGCGTCGAAAAAGCTATTTTCGGCAAAGATGGCCATCGGATCATCAGTAGCTGAGCACGTGCTAAAGATGATCGGCTACATTGAGGAGCTCGCGGACCTAGGGACCACATTGGAGAGTGAGCTCTATACGGACATAGTTCTCCAGTCCCTTCCTTCCACTTACGCCCAGTTTATACTGAACTTCAACTTGTAAAAAAAAGAAGTTGAACTTTCAGAGCTCCTCAACATGCTGAGGAGCGCAGAGGGCACCCTACAGAAAAGTAGGGAAACATCCACTTTGTTTGTAGGAGGATCATCTTCTTCTAGGTCCAAGGCGAAAGCCAAGGGAAAGAAGAAGAAAGCCCCCGCCAAACCAAGGGGCGGTGTTAGTAAAGTGGATACGAAGGGAAAAGCTAAAGCAACAAAGAAAGCGGGGAAGCTTGTGGATAAGGAAGAATGCTTCTATTGTCATAAGAAAGGTCACTGGAAGAATGATTGCAGGGCTTGGAAAGCCAGAACACAGGAATTGAAGCAGGTTGCAGCTTCAGCTTCAGGTGTGTATGTTATTGAAAACTGTCTTTCAATAAACTCTACTTCCTGGGTATTGGATACCGGATCAGGATCTCATATCTGTAATTCTTTGCAGGCGTTGAGAAACCGTAGGGTTTTGAAGGCAGGTGACATGACCCTCAGAGTTGCGAACGGAGCTAGCATGGATGCTAAAGCCGTGGGGGACTATCACCTGGGAATGTCAGATGGACATGTTTTGGTTTTGCGTAATTGCTTTTTTGTACCCAACGCAACTTCTAATATCATTTCTGTATCTTTAGTTTCTAAAGAAGGTTATGAATTTGCGTTTGTAAGTAATGTTGTAAACATTCACCTTAATCAAGTTCTGATTGGGTCAGGTGCATTGAGTAATGGTATATACGTATTAAACCAACCACAGATTTTCAATGTCCAGAATACACACAAAAGAAAGTCTCCGGAAACAAATCAGACTTTCCTGTGGCATTGTAGACCGGGTCACATCAATGAGAGAAGGTTGACTAAGTTACATACAGAAGGATATTTGAATCCGTTCGAATATCAATCGTATGCCACTTGTCAATCCTGTCTCAAAGGAAAGATGACAAAGACTCCGTTTACTGGACATGGAGTAAGAGCGAGCGAGCTCTTGGGACTCGTACACAGTGACGTGTGCGGTCCAATGTCTACACATGCGCTAAGCGGTTATTCTTACTTCATTACTTTTACGGATGACTTCTCAAGGTACGGTTATGTCTTCTTAATGAAACATAAGTCCGAAGCCTTTGGAAAATTCCAGGAGTATAAGAATGAAGTAGAAAAACAAACCGGCAAAATTATTAAGATTCTAATATCGGATCGAGGTGGAGAATACTTAAGTGTCGAGTTCCTGGACTATTTAAAAGAGAACGGAATTCTCTCTCAGCTTACTCCTCCATACACCCCGCAACATAACGGTGTATCGGAGAGACGGAACCGAACCCTATTGGATATGGTTCGGTCCATGATGAGTAACGCTGAGTTACCGCGATCATTCTGGGGATATGCCCTAGAAGCAGCTGCGTATCTCTTGAACAAGGCTCCCACCAAGACTATGCCTACCACCCCATATCAGATGTGGACTGGGAAGAAACCCTATCTTATGTATCTTAAGGTATGGGGATGTCCAGCTTTTGTAAAAAAAGCAGCATGCGGACAAGCTTGAGGCACGTTTAGTACAGTGTAAGTTTGTGGGATACCCAAGGAACTCCAGGGGGTATCTTTTCTATTATGCTGAGGAACAAAAGGTTTTTGTTTCTCAGCATGCCCGCTTCTTGGAAACTGAGTTTTTGGAAACCCAGATAAGTGGGAGCACAATAGAACTGGAAGAAGTTCCAGAACCACAGACTATTACTGAAAGCTTAGTGGAACCAGAAGGTTCAAAAGAACAGGACATTCCTACGCCACTCTGCAGGAGTAGTAGGCAGACTCATCCGCCCGAGAGATACTACGGTTTTCTCGTAAACGGGGATATAGAGGATTGCATCATAGATTATGATGAGCCTACTAGCTTCCAGCAGGCCGTTCAGAGCGTTGACTCAGTGAAATGGCTGGATGAAATGCGGGCCGAAATGGAGTCCATGTACACCAACAAAGTATAGACGTTGGACATTGCTCCAGATGGGGTAAAACCCGTAGGATGCAAGTGGATCTTCAAAAGGAAGATTGGTGTAGATGGACAGGTTGAGACCTACAAAGCTAGGCTGGTAGCAAAGGGTTTTCGTCAAAAACCTGGCTTGGACTATGACGAAACCTTTTCTTCAGTAGCCATGCTGAAATCCATTCGGATCCTTCTTGCCATTGCTGCCTTCTACGATTATGAGATTTGGCAGATGGACGTAAAGACAGCTTTTCTAAATGGAAATTTAGAGGAGTGTGTCTATATGGACCAGCCAGAGGGTTTCATTCAGAGTGGGAGCAGCGAAAAGGTGTGCAAGTTGCTTAAGTCCATCTACGGACTAAAGCAGGCATCGCGGAGTTGGAACATCTGTTTTGATGAGACGGTCAAGGAATTTGGCTTTATCAAAAATCCAGATGAACCATGCATCTATAGTAGATTTGTAGCGAGAACTGGAGTATTCCTCGTTTCATACGTGGATGACATTCTCTTAATAGGAAATGACATTCCTATGCTACAATCTGTCAAGGGGTTCTTGTCACACAGGTTCTCCATGAAAGACCTGGGTGATGCCTCATACATCCTGGGGATCCGGATCCATCGTGATAGATCCAAGAGGATATTAGGACTTTCATAGTCCAGGTACATCGACACCATACTGAAAAGATTCAGTATGGATGATTCCAAGCGTGGTAACCTACCGGCTTGTCATGGGATCACCCTCTGTAAAGAGATGTCTCCCAAGACTGATTTGGAGAGGGATCGCATGTCTATTATACCCTACGCTTCTGCGGTAGGCACTATAATGTATGCGATGTTGTGTACCAGACCGGATGTAGCTTATGCACTGAGTGTGGTAAGCCGGTATTAGTCAAACCGTGGGGAGAGACACTGGATAGCGGTAAAGAACATTCTCAAGTACCTGAGAAGGACTTAGAAGATGTTCTTGGTGTATGGCGGAAAAGACCTCCAGATCGAGGCCTTTGCTGACTCCAGCTTCCAGAGTGACAAGGATGATTCCAAGTCCATGTCGGGTTTTGTCTTTACCCTCAATGGAGGGGCGGTGTGTTGGAAGAGTTCCAAACAAGAAACCGTTGCGGACTCGACGATGGAAGCGGAATACATCGCTGCATCTGATGCCGCAAAAGAAGCTGTCTGGATGAGGAAGTTCTTGAAAGAACTTCAGGTGGTTCCGTCTATTGTTGATCCAATACCTCTGTATTGCGACAACAACCGGGCTATAGCTTTAGCGAAGGAACCCAGGTCCCATCAGAGATCCAGGCACATCTTGAGGCGGTATCACCTGATCAGGGAGATCGTGGATCGCCAGGAGATCGAGGTTCGGAGAGTCGCTTCAGAAGATAACACTGCAGATCCATTCACCAAGGCCCTGCCCCAGACTCAGTTCGAGCGGCTGATCGAGATGATAGGTCTTCGATACGCCAGTACATGGCCTTAGTGGAAGTGGGAGATTGTTAGTGTATATGCCCTAGAGGCCATTACTGTATCATACTAGTTTGTATATTACTTAATGGAAGCTTGGGATATTCACCTTGTATATACAATCTTGCTCAAAATAGTAGTATGCTACTTGGTTTGTTTCTACTTCAATGTGTACATGTGTTTATTTTTGTATAGCGCCTATACACATTAGTGGAGCCCTTAGGATCTTTGCTTGATTACCAGCGATGTGATGGCCGTCATACTAGTGGGGCTGGGTAATCTATAAGCACATCCTTATGCAGGTCCCTGGTCGCAGGACTATCGAGACAGGGCATCGATACTCCGGAGTAGACCAGCGCATGCGCTTCTCCTCCCAGTGTGGGAGACGGTCTGTCCCACAGTCGTCAGTACGTCGTACTTGAGATAGCATGCGGGTGCTCGTTAGGTTACGGGTACACTGGACAGGACTCGTCGGGAACTGACTAGTTGGTATTATGCCTATCGTCAGTTATCAGTTCCCAGGTGACATGAGTACAGCTTAGTCCGCTGACTTGACACTGTCACTTCGCCTCGAGTGTGTTCCCACTGTACTTTGATCACTACCCTACCACGGCTCAAAGGAGTCATGCAAACAGGTAGTGGTTGGGTGCAGTCCTGAAGCACTTGGAGGCAGTGACGGTTAGACAGGATTCGTCTCTCCCAGTATTGGGGGTTGACATCGCGCTGTGTCTAGGAGAGCCATTACACGAGTAGTCCCTGGCCAGGGCAAACGAGATATACTGGTAGGCTTCCAGTGTTATCTCAGGGTGTTTTGGGCTTCGCTCCGGCACGACTTGTACCGCTTTTGGGGGACTGACGTTTACCGCCCCCTAGGCCCGCCATGCGATGTATTAGACGAACAGACCGGACTGTACGGAGAATGTCACATTCAGGCTCAGTAGGAGTTCAGATGGGTTTCGCCTCGTCGGTCTTCTTGTCGGCACTACCTGGGGACCGTTACGCACAGCTAGTGCCGCTTGCGGTCTGTGGTTAAACCCACTGCCAGCATAGTGTCGAGTCTTTAGAGTCCCACACAGAAAGCTTTTCGCCTTTAGGCAAAAGAGTAGAGGTCATATGGTTTTGCGACAGGTCGCATGGTTTTGTGACAGGGTTCGGTCACATCCGTGCACTTGTGCACGTACAGTGTCCGGACAGTTTGCACTAGCGGGCTTTGGTTTAAGCCAGATCCTAGTGTACGTATTGGGATTGGATTTATCCAGTTTGCATTCGTGTTCCTCGGAACACGGATGCGGGTGTGTATGCACAGTTGACGGGGTGACAGAGGCAGCGGATTCTCATTAGGGTTGTTGACAGTTGACCATTGACTATTGACCTTTTGCTCAACCCTAATGAGAATATGATATGTGATTAACTATTATATTAATTAAGTATTATGGTGACATGGTTGTTGACTTTTGTTGACTTGTTGACTTGTTGACTTTGTTGACCGGTTGACTAGGCTTGACTAGTTGACCATCATGATAACCATAGCCATCATTTCATGGCAAAGACTTTTGCTTGCTTGCTCATTTGTGCAAAATGAGTGCATGAAATGATATGGTTATGGTTGCTTCAACCATCACATAACACTTGATTTGGTATAATGAGTTATGATGGTTTTGGATTATGAGAGGGTGAAAGACAAAAGACTTGCTCATTCTTTCTTGCTCATTCTCTCTCTTGTTCTTGAGCTCTCTTGTTTTTTCTATCACCCTCTTCCTCTTGCTCCCTCTCTTGACTCTATGGTTCTCTTGTCTCATGAGTTGAGAATCAAGAACCATAGATAAAATCCTATACAAACTCTTCTCTACTCACTCTAGTTCACAAGGTTTAGCAAACCGAGTGAACTAGTTTCTTCAAGTTTCGAAGAAGGAGCCAAAGTTTGGAGCTTTCAGGTGGATCTATCTTCGGCGTAAGGAGACGACGGGAAGAAGCCAATCCGGACCACCATTGGAGCTTGAAGACGAAGGAGTTCAAGACAAGCAAGGTATAACACCCTAACCGAGTAGTTAGCAACTCGTAGTTAGGTTGTTGTTAGATGTTTAACCAAGATCCGGGTTATAAGTCCATATTACCACCTCTATAGATAAAATCGTTTTTTTATCAAATTCCGCTTGCCCGAAAGTACCGGGAGAGGTAGCATGGACTTACATGTATTGACTGAACCCGCATGTTATACTGTGCTGGGGAACGTTGGTTCCGTTCTATCTTATAAGAGTTATAGGATTGAACAGGACATAGGGGAATACCAGGATTCCCATGCTACCCGAATGAAGAAATTACATGATGATGCATTTTCTTCGGGTGTATTCGTTACAGAGAACTATTTCTCCATTTACCCTACGTCCTGAGTATTAGATACCGGGTCAGGATCCCATATATGTAATCAGTTACATAGGCTTAAGAAAGGTAGAGAACTTGGAGAAGGTGATAAAGACATAAGGGTTGGAAATGGTGCAATTGTTGCAGCTAAAACCATCGGAGAATATCACCTTGTATTGCCAACTGGTAATACATTGATTTTGAACGAATGCTATTACATGCCGAACCTGATATGCAACATTATATCGGTTTCTTTGTTGAGTAAAGAGGGATATAATTTTGTATTACAGGATAATGTTATGAACATTTTCTGTGACCAAAAGTTGGTTGGATCAGGCACGTTGTGCAATGGCATTTATGTTCTAAATCAATCAACAGTTTTGAGCATAACAAACACACACAAGAGGAAGAGTTCAGAACTGAACGAATCCTTCTTATGGCACTGTAGACTAGGTCACATCAATGCGACACGACTAGCTAAGTTGCATAAGGATGGATATTTGAAACTGTTCGAATTTTCATCTTATGACACTTGCCAGTCATGTCTCAAAGGGAAGATGACCAAAACTCCGTTTACGGGACACGGAGAAAGAGTTACCGAACTCTTGGGACTGATAGATAGTGATGTATGCGGTCCCATGTCTACACATGCCAGGGATGGTTCTTCGTACTTCATTACATTCACTGACGATCTTTCAAGATACGGACATGTGTACTTAATAAGACACAAGTCTGAAGCTTTTAAGAAATTTAGAGAATATAAACAAGAAGTCGAGAACCAAACCGGAAAAAGTATTAAAATCCTATGATCTGATCGAGGAGGCGAATACTTGAGCAATGAATTCCTGGACTTCCTAAAAGAGAATGGGATTCTCTCTCAGCTGACTCCTCCATATACACCACAGCACAACGGTGTATCGGAACGGAGGAACCACACCCTATTAGATATGGTGCGCTCTATAATGAGCACGGCTAAGTTACCTATTTCCTTCTTGGGGTATGCGCTAGAGATAGCCATACATCTACTGAATATGGTCCCCACCAAATCTGTGCCTACTACTCCATATGAGATATGGAAAGGGAAGAGACCATGTCTTAACTATGTTAAGATATGGGGTTGTCCAGCCTATGTCAAACGACAAAATCCGGACAAACTCGAGGCACGGTCTGTTCTATGCAAATTTGTAGGATATTCTAAGAATTCATAAGGGTATATCTTCTACCACACTGAGGAACAAAGAGTATTTGTTTCTCGGCATGCCACCTTTTTAGAAAAAGTAATTTCTTGTAAAAGAGATTAGTGGACATGAGGTAGAACTGGAAGAGGTTCCAGCTACAAAAGCTGCAACAGAAGATCTGGTGGAACCAGAGGATTCCGTAGTTCCCGATGAACCCCAACCACTCCGCCGATCTAGTGGGGTTTCTCACCCACCTGAGAGATACTACGGTTTTCTCATGGATGGTGGAGCGAGGACTGCATCATGGAGGATGATGACCCAACTAGCTTCGAGCAGGCCATCACGAGTGGGGACTCAGTGAAATGGCTGGATGCAATGCGGTCCGAGATGGAATCCATGTACACCAACAAAGTATGGACTTTGGAAAATGCTCCTGAAGGGGTAAAACCCATTGGGAGCAAGTGGATCTTCAAGAAAAAACTTGGTGTAGATGGGAAAGTGGGGACTTTCAAAGCTAGACTTGTAGCAAAGGGTTTTCGTCAAAGACCAGGTGTGGACTATGATGAGACCTTTTCTCCAGTGGCTATGCTTAAATCCATCCGGATCATGCTTGCCATCGCTGCATATCATGATTACGAAATCTGGCAAATGGATGTTAAGACCGCTTTTCTAAATGGTGATTTAGAAGAGTGCGTGTACATGACTCAGCCAGAGGGCTTCGTAGATAGTGGGAGCAGTGGGAAGGTGTGCAAGCTGCTTAAATCTATTTATGGATTAAAGCAAGCATCGCGGAGTTGGAACATCTGCTTTGACGTCGTTATCAAAGAGTTTGATTTCGTCGAAAACGTAGATGAACCTTGTATCTACAAGAAGGTGGCAGAGAGTAAGGTTGTCTTCCTCGTATTGTACGTGGACGACATACTCTTGATAGGAAATGACATTCCTATGCTGCAATCGGTCAAGCTCTTCTTATCACAAAGATTCTCAATAAAAGATCTTGGTGATGCCTCCTGCATATTGGGAATTAGGATCTATAGAGATAGATCCAAACGGATATTGGGATTGTCCCAATCCAGGTACATTGACACCATACTAAAGAGGTTTAGTATGGAAGAATCCAAGCGTGGGAACTTACCCACGATCTCTGGAGTCACTCTCTCCAAAGAGATGTCTCCCAAGACTGATTTGGAGAGAGCTCGCATGCAAGGGATACCCTTTGCTTCATCTGTACGCTCTATCATGTACGCGATGCTATGTACCAGACCCGATGTAGCATACTCAATAAGTGTAGTGAGTAGGTATCAAGATGATCCTGGAGAGAGTCATTGGACAGCTGTAAAGAGCATTCTCAAGTACTTGCGAAGGACTAAAGAGATGCTCTTGGTGTATGGTAACGGAGAACTCCAAGTGGAGTCCTTTACCGATTCGAGCTTCCAGAGTGATAAGGACGGCTCTAAGTCGCAGTCGGGATTTGTCTTTACCCTTCACGGAGGGGCGGTTAGCTGGAAGATTTCCAAGCAGGAAACCGTGGCAGACTCGACGATGGAGGCGGAATACATCGCTGCCAACGATGCTGCCAAAGAGGCTGTCTGGATCAAGAAGTTCATTACTGAACTTGGAGTGGTTCCATCCATTGAGCATCCAATACCTTTGTATTATGATAACAATGGAGTGGTGGCTTTGGCCAAGGAAGCCAGGCCCCATCAGCGATCCAGGCATATTCTGAGGCGATATCACCTAATCTGGAAGATAGTTGATCGCCGGGAGATCGAGGTCAGGAAAGTTGACACGAAGAATAACACAGCGGATCCACTCACGAAGGCCATTCCCAAGATACAGTTTGAGAGACTCTTCGGGATGCTCGGTATGCGATACTACAGCAGCTGGCCCTAGTGCAAGTGGGAGATTGTTAGTTGTATGTATGCCCTAGAGGCCAGTATTGTACAGATGATGTATATTATATTAGATGCTTGGACATATATAGATATGACTTTCTTGCTCGATATGATAGTATGCTGTCTGGTTGCTCTTTATCTTAACATGTATACTTGTCTCTTTATACTGTCTTATAGTTACATGTTGGTAAAGCCCATAGGATGTGTACTTGACTACCTGGACTATGATATGGATCATACTAGTGGGGACATGGTAGTCCATAAGTACATCCTTTAAGGTCCCTAGTCGTGGGTGTATTGAGACGGGGCATCGATATACCAGTGTAGACTAGCGTATACGCTTCTCGACCCATGAGATGGGCGATGGATGATCCCATATCCATTGGTGTTTGACATCAGAGATGGTATACGGGTGCTCAGTGGAGACTGGGTACACTGGACGGACTTGCCGAGAACTCCCAGATGGTATTATACCTCAAGTCAGATGGCAGTTCTCAGGTGACACTGGTGCAGGTTAGTCTGTAGACCTGAGATCGTCATAAAGTCTTGTGTTATTCCCACTGTGCTTTTATTTCCACCTTACCACGTCCATGAGGGTGTGCAAAACGGTGGTTTTTGGGTACTGTCCCGAGTCACATGGAGGCAATGAGCGATAGGAGGGGTTTCGTCTCTCCCAGTATTGGGGGTTGATGTTGCACTGTGCTCAATTGGCCGTAACAGGGAAGTCCCTGGCCAGGGCTGATTAGAGATTTACTGGTAAGTGTTACCAGTAGTTTCTCGACCCGTTATGAGCCTCGGCACGACTTATCGGTTATTGGGGTCTGACGTTTACCACCCCTAGACTTGATATGCGACATATCAGACGAAGAGACCGGACTGCGCGGGTAGTGTTGCCGGTTGGCTCGACGGGAGTTGTAGCAGGTTCGCTTGTTTTCTTCTAATTGCTCAATACCCGGGTGGCCGTTACGTTTAGCTGACCGCTTGCGGCTTGGGGGTGCTTGATATGATCATCACCCACTGCCGGCGTATTGACGAGTCTTAGACTCCCACAAAGGAGTTACCTAGTCCAGGCGAAACGTTGTGGTGCGCGTATGCGATATGCGCATTAACCCGGTTAAAATGCGCATATGAGATACCGTATATTAATCGGGCGGCTTGCTTTTGGTTGGGTCGTATGTGATATGGTCGGACTGATAAATCATATGTTGATTTATCATTTAACCATTAGCTTCTCACTAAGAATCCTATCTTGTTTCTTTTGGATGTATGCATCCATGTATGCATTCATTCTTGTTCATGCACATATGGATATGCATCCACACATACATACATACATCATTCTATCATGGTTGCTTATACAAAGAAAATGGTGGCAATATAAGACTCACACCATGGTTTTATTTATATGAATTATTATTGCATTTGATTTAAAACAAAAGGAAAAAAAAGGAAAGGATAATTCATGGTTTCTTTCTACACTCTTTTTTGACCAAACCATGCTCACCCACCATTTAACCATGGATTAACTATCCTTTTGGGTTTTAACTCAAGTTCAATAATATATTTATTGTTTAACCATGGTTTGTGATGAGAAAAGAAAAATATATATTGATATATTTTTATTTTCTCATCAAGGTTTATCCTTTTGTATTCTTCTTAAAAAGCCATTATCTTCTTCAACCTTGAGCTCTTGCTCTCTAGACTTTTCAAGTGAGCAAAATACTCAAAAAGATAGGATTTTGAAGTGAGAAAGAGAACCACAACACCATTCTACACAAGTCTAGCCCACTTGTTTAGAGTGTTAGCTTCATTTCATCTTCTTGATAAAGTGAAGTTGCAAGCTTGGACAAAGCGGACTCCGGGTGGATCATCGTGGACCTAGAGGAGATCAAGCGGACTTTTTCCAAACCCCAAGTGGCCGAGGTGTCTAGCGTAGGGAGCTACAAAGGTTGTACTCTCAAAACCCTAGCTTTTCTTACTTGTGATGAAGTGTAGTTTATGAAACCCTATTTTTTTTAGGAATGATTCTTTTTATGCTTACTTAGCACCCTAAAATTTTAATCTTTGTTACATGTGATGCTTCCAAACCTTTCATGTGGTGCTATGTAAACCCATCACGCGGTAGCTGTGTTTCGCCTTAGTGCACTTCGTCGACGGCATCCGGGGGTGCGGCCGCCTACTAAAGTTTGCGACGAGCATTCGATCAGGATGTCGGGAATCTTATTGAATTTCCCGACTAGATATTGAAAAGTGTTTTCGATAATGAGACTAAAATGCGGGGTTTATAATTGTTAGGCATGCGATGTCTAAGGAATTCATTTGGTTAGGCATGCGATATCTAAGAAGGTTGCGGATTCCAACTGTTGTAGTTTTACGCTTTCTTTTCTGCGACCGTAAGTATAATATGTGGTGTATCTCCGGTTTCGTTGCTATACATCAACGACAATTGGGATACGCATATTTACTTACGTTGATGACATGTGATGTTATGTGTTGCTGGATATGTTATATTGGATCGTCGTGTTTGAATAGCCAGGGGTTTTTATGTGAGATGAGTGTTTTTCATTTTTCATTCATGTAAAAACTTGTATGTAATATTCTTTTATTGGGGCACTTCCGGGCTGAGGATGATGTCAACATTGTATATTATTTTCTTTTCCGCATTAGGATAGACCCAAGGCGGGGAGC
Source organism: Agapanthus africanus (assembly GCA_030015575.1). Classification (NCBI taxonomy): domain Eukaryota; kingdom Viridiplantae; phylum Streptophyta; class Magnoliopsida; order Asparagales; family Amaryllidaceae; genus Agapanthus; species Agapanthus africanus. The sequence continues at coordinate 315,806,313 of JASDDO010000008.1, forward strand.
ACAAGTAACCGGGTTCTAGGGTCCAGTGGGAGACCATCTCGAGGAGTCGAGTCCGGGTCTCCTAACTCTAGAATTGGTAGGGTTGCTTGCCGCTCTCGTAGGGGACTAGGGGTGTGGGATTGGCTATTCATCACGACCGTGGAATCCGTGTTTTATACAGGCTCAAAATAAAATACGGACGTCCTACTATATCCAACATTTCATATGTTGTTTTCTGCTGCGTTATCTGTGATGTTATCATGTGATATGTTCAGATAGATACTGTGTATAGAATATATGATATATTATATAGACTTTGCTTATATTTTACACCCGCGCTAGCCCTGCCCCGCTCTGCTGTTAGTTACCTAACCTAACGGTGCAGACAGGACATCGAGGCGAATACGGATGGCATAAGTGTACGTTGTATTTATCTGTGATGTTTAGGTGGACTTATATGATGGGACATTCATTAATGAGATTAATGAAAGAAAATAAACCTAATAAATGTTGTGGAATCGAATTTCAAAAAAAAATTATTTAGGTAACTCTAGTTGTTGCTTTGCATAGCGGTGTTCCTTGTAGAATATCCAGCACCTTATTCGATAAGGAAAGAGTCGATATCCCTTCTCCGGGAGTGACCTCTTTAGCGTCACTAGAAGATCTACAACCTTCGGTTTGTCTTTTGATTGATTTTATAGTTCTTGTTTTGCATAGTGGTATTGTGAATATCCTGCACCTCATTCGACGAGGAAAGAGCCGAGATCCCTTCACCGGGAGTGACCTCTTTAGCAAAACTAGCAAAAGCCTAAAAAACACTCCATTTTAAACCGTTTGATTCTGCAACGAGATCAAGTTCAAAGCGTTAAAGGTTTTCTTAAAAACCATCCACAACCCTCCATCATTTTAGGAAGTAGAGTACTTAGTATTCGTGTTGTGTTTGTTGACCTTAGTTAAGGTACAGTGTACGGTAGCTAAGTGATGTCTTCCTACACTGCATATGATGCGATTAGTTACGACAGTCATGTGACTTTGTTGATCTTAGTTAAGGGTCATGTGGGTGGGTCTAATTGATCACGAAATGACGTGTAGAATTTGACTAGTGCTTATGATTTGTTGACGATAGTTAAGGTCATAAGTGCTAGGGGTAAAAACTTTTATCGGGAGTTTCAAGTGTTGAAATTTGCAATGAGATTGTATACCTTCTATATGACAGTTGGATCCTAATATCCACTGCGAGTAATTGTTACTCCTGGAAAAGTTTTGCACTTTACAATTAGCCGATCAGGTAGGTGTCTAGAAAAGTGTCAACGGGGTTACGCCCTTGGGAAAACGAGGTTTATTTTAATTAGATCCGTGCGAAAGCACGGGGAACCTCCCTCAAAGTACCGGCACTGGCCTGGCTGAAAGATTGGCGAACTTGTAGAGTATAATTAATCCCGGCTAGTCTTTCCTTTTAAGGTTTGAAGGAAGATTTGATAAAATAGTGGGAGCCATCCTGATTAGATAAAATATATAACCAATCTAATCTTGCAAGAGCGCACGCAGAGTGTTTTCTTCTCTCTCTCTCTCTCCAGGTAGCGACCATGTCACGCCTTAATCAAGATAATAATATGGATGTATTGACCGAACCCGCTTGTTATATTGAGCTGGGGAACATTGGTCCCGCTCTAACTTATAATTATTATAAGACCGAGCAGGAATTAGGGGAATACCAGGATTCCCATGCCGCCCATACGAAGAAAGTGCATTCTGATGCATCTTCTTCGGGTGTGTTCATTACAAAGAACTGTTTCTCAGTATCCTCTACGTCCTGGGTATTTGATACCGGATCAGGATCCCAAATATGTAATCTGTTACATGGGCTACAGAAAGGTAGAGAACTGAGAACGGGTGATAAATTTCAAGAGTTGGAAACAGTGCAATTGTTGCAGCCAAAGTGTTGGCAATTATCACCCTGTATTACTAAATACATTGATTCTGAACGAATGTTATTAGATACCGAACCTGACATACAACATCATATCAGTCTCTTTATTTATTAAAGAAGGATATAATTTTGTATTGTTGGATAATGTTTTGAACATTTCCTATATCAAGAGTTGATCGGTTTCGGGCACGTTATCTAAAAGCATATACGTTCTAAATCAAACCACAGTTCCTAACGTACAGAACACACACAAGAGCAAGGGTTCAGAAATGAACGAATCCTTCTTGAGGCATTGTAGACTAGGTCATATCAATGCGACCCGACTAGCTAAGTTACATATTAGATGCATATTTAAATTAGTTTGAATTTACATCTTGTGAAACTTGCCAGTCATGTCACAAAGATAAGATGACCATAGCTCTGTTTACTGGAAACAGAGAAAGAGTTAGTGAACTCTTGGGACTGATACATAGTGATGTATGAAGGTCCCCAGTCTATATATGCCAGGACTGGTTCTTTGTACTTCCTTACATTCACTGATGATCTCTCAAGATTCGGACACATGTTACTGTTGAAACACATGTCTGAAGCTTTTGAGAAATTCAAAGAATATAAGTCAGAAGTAGAGAACCAAAACGGGTATAAGTATTATGTCTTATGATGAGATCAGGGAGGAGAATACTTGTGCATGGAATTCTTGGACCATTCTAAAGGAGAATGAGATTCTCTCTCAGTGTTACTCCTTTGAATACACCATAGCACAACGTTGTATCGGGGCGGAGCAATCGCACCCTATGAGATATGGTGCGCTTTATGATGAGTACTACTGAGTTACCTATTTCCTTTTTGGGGTTGTGCACTTGAGAAGATGCATACCTATTGAATTAGATTCCAATCAAATCAATGCCTACCACTCCATATGAGATATGGTATGGGAAGAGCCCATCTCTCAAGTAAGTTAAGATTTGGGATTGTCCGGCCTATGTCAAAAGCAAAATCCGAACAAGATCGACGCAAGGTCAGTTCTGTAGAACTGGAAGGAGTTCCAGCTATACAAACTACAGCTGATGATTTGACAGAACCAAAGGATTCAATAGTCCCCGACGAACCTCAGCCTCTCCGCCGATCTGGGAGGGTTCCTCATCCGCCTGAGAGATACTTCGGTTTCTCGATGACAGTGGGAGCAAGGAATGCATCATGGGATGATGACCCAACTAGTTTTGAGCAGGCCATCAAGAGTAGGGACTCTGTAAGAATGGCTGGATGCTTAGCGATCTGAGATGGAATCCATGTACACCAACAAAGTATGGATTTTGGCTGCTATATCTGAAGGGTTGAATCCCCGTCAGGAGCAAGTATATCTTGAGAAGATTACTTGGTGTAGATGGAAAAGTTGAGACTTTCGAAGCTAGAATTGTTATAGGTTTTCGTCATCGACCAGTCATGGATAATGATGAAACCTTTTCCAGTGGCTGTGCTTAAGTCCATCCGGATCCTACTTGCCATTTCTACATACCATGACTACGATATCAGGTGGTTGGGTGTCATGACTATTTTTCTAAATACTGATTTAGAAGAGAACGTCTATAAGTACCCAGCCAGAGGGCTTCGTAAACAGTGGGAGCAGCGGAAACGTGTGCAAGTTGCTTTACAGATTAAAGCAGGCATCACGAAGTTGGAACGTCTGTTTTGATGTCGTAGTCAAAGAGTTTGACTTCATCAAAAAGGTAGATGAACCTTGTATATACAAAAAGGTAGTAGGGAGTATGGTGGTGATCCTCATATTGTACGTGGATGACATACTCTTGATAAGGAAAGAGTTTCCTATGTTACGCTCGGTCAATCTCCTCTTATCACATGGATTCTCCATATAGGATCAAAGTGATACCTCCTAAATCCTATATTTTATATCTATGAGATATATCTAATTGGATGTTAGGATTCTCACTAGGTGTAGTGAGATGGTATCAATCGATCCTAGGGAGAATCACTGGATAGCTTCCAGGGTTGTAAGGTTGACTGAATGTCAGTCACAGGCATTGTCTTTACCCTCAGTGGAGGGACAGTATGTTGGAAGAGTTCCAAGCTAGATACCGTGGCAAACTAGACGATAAAGGCTGGTGACATCGCTATCAAAGATACTACCAAAGAGGAAGTTTGGGTGTATATTGGTTCATAAGATGAACTAGGTTCCTACCATTGTGTGACAATGGAAGTGTGGCTTTGGTCCAGGAACCCCGGTCCCATCAGTGACCCAGACATATTCTGAGGCAACATCACGTGATCATGGAGATAGTTGATCTCCAGAGTGATCAAGGTTAGGAGAGTAGACTCAGAGGACAACACGGCGGATCCACTCACAAAGGTCTTTTCCTAGAGAAATACTTTTATGGGATGGTTGAGTATGAGATACTGCAACCACTGCTACAGATGGCCCTAGTGCAAGTGGGAGATTGTTAGTTATATGTATGCCCTAGAGGCCATTACTGTACATGAGATGTATATTGTAGTGGATGCTGGGACATATTTAGGTAGGACTTTCTTGCTCGACATGATAGTACGCTATCTGGTTGCTCTTTATCTTAACATGTATACTTACTGTCTCTTTGTTACATGTTGATAAAGTCCTTAGGATGTGTACTCGACTTGCAGGACTATGATGCAGATCATACTAGTGGGGCCTGGGTAGTCCATGAGTACATCCTTCAATGTTCCTAGTCGTGGGAATATCGAGACGGGGCATCGATATTCCAGAGTAGACTAGAGTATATCCTCTCGACCCATGTGATGGGCGATGAATGATCCCATATCCATTGGTGTTTGACATCAGAGATGGTATGTGGGTGCTCAGTGGAGACTGAGTACACTGAACGGACTCCCCGAGAACTCCCAGATGGTATTATACCTCACGTCAGATGGTAGTTCTCTGGTGACACTGGTACAGCTTAGTCTGTTGACCCGAGATCGTCATAGAGTCTTGTGTGTCTCCCACTGTGCTTTGATTTCCACCCTACCACGGCTCTACTAAGTCATGAAAACAGGTGGTTTTTGGGTACAGTCCCGATTCACATGGAGGCAATGAGCGATAGGAGGGAATTCGTCTCTCCCGGTATTGGGGGTTGATGTTGCACTATGCTCGACTGGCCATAACTGGAAATCCCTGGCCAGGGTTGCACTGATTTACTGGTAAAAGTTATTAGTAGTTTCATGCTTGTTATGGACCTTACATAAGCATGACTTATCAAGCTACCGGGGTCTGACGTTTACTACCCCTAGGCGAGATATGCGACATATCAGACGAACAGACTGGACTGTGCGGTAAGTGTTACTGATTGGATTCGCAGGAGTGTGAGCAGGCTTGCTCGTTGATCTTCTGATCGCTCAATACCCGGGTGGCCGTTACGTTTAGCAGACCGCTTGCGGCTTGTGGGTGATTGATATGATCACCAACTACTGCCGGCGTATTGACGAGTCTTTAGAGTCCTACACAGAGGTTTCCTAGCTCAAGCAATACGAAATAGGAGCGCATATGAGATATGTGCAGGACCGACAATAATACCAGTATATGATACTGTATTCTATTCTCGCGATTTATATCATCAGTCGGTTATATGAGATATAGCCGGGTTACCGAATCAAGTGTTAATTCGATATATTATACACTAGATATTAGTCGGTTATATGCGATGTGACCGGATCATTAAATCAAGTGTTGATTTAATGTATAATTATATATTTGATATATTACTTTATATTAACTAGTATTTGTTCACTTAAGATTGACTTTCTCACTTTATGTGCACAAGTTGTATATGTGATATATGTTTGTGCACTAGTTTGTATCATGATTGATGATGTTGGAGATAGTGCCCTCAAAGTCAATTATTGGATCGCAGGTACGTGATTACAATGATTGAGGCAAGACCTATACCGATATGACAGTCTTGCTCGAGATGATAGTATGCTATCTGGTTTTTCTTTGTCATCGTATACATGCTTTAGTTCGCTATTGCATGTTGATAGAGCCCATAGGATTCTTGCTTGACTACCAGCAGTACGATGGAGATCATATACGTGGGAGCTGGGGTCTGTAAGCACATCCTTAAAGTGTCCCTAGTCATGGGAGTTTCGAGACAGGGCATCGATACTCCAGAGTAGACTAGTGTATACAGTCGATACCCCGATGAGGGGCGATGGCCGGTCTCACAAGCCATTGGTGTTAGTAGGATCACTTAAGATGTATACAGGTGCTCATTAGGTTATGAGTACACCGGACAAGACTCGCCGGGAACATGCTAGTTAGTATTATACATATCGTCAGATAACAGTTCCCTGGTGACATGTGTACAGGTTAGTTCATCGACCTGAGGTCATCATTTGTCTCGTGTGAGTTCCCACTGTGCTTTGATTTCTACCCTATCACGGCTCAAAGGAGTCGTGCAAACAGGTCTTTTTTGGGTACAGTCCCGAGACACACGGAGGCAAGTGAGCGGATCGGCAGGGGATTCGTCTCTCCCGGTATTGGGGGTGAGATCACGCTGTGTCTAGGAGAGACATTACACAAAGCCCTCGGCCGAGGCAGGAGATTTACTGGTAGGTACTCCAGTAGTATCTCAGGGTGTTCTGGTCCACTCTCTGACACGACTTATACTGCTATTGGGGGTCTGAAGTTACCAGCCCCTAGGTCGATATGCGATACTCATAGACGAATGGACCAGACTGTATGTATATTGTCACTGCTAGGCTCAGTAGGGTTTATGGATGAGTTCGCTCGTCAGCTTCCCTTCCAATCAATACATAGACAACCGTTAAGTACAGCCTGTACCTCTGACGTGCTGGTGGTTATACCCTGTGCCAGTGTGTTGATGAGTTATTAGAGTCCCCCACAGACACTTTCCCAAGTTCGGGCGAAACGTTGTAGAGCCCGTATGGTTTTATGGCAGAGTTCGGAAAATGCACGTGCGTTTACGCACGTGTCATATTTCGGGCAGATAATACTGGTGGGCTTTGGTTTAAGCTGGAACCGAGTATTATACTGTGTAGATATAATATCTTTGTCTCAGTTGCATTTGTATTCGGTCGTAATACAAAAGCGGGTATGTTTTTACTGATACGGGGTTATCCTGAAATTCGTTTCAGGATCGCTTTTGGAAGTTGCCAGTTTTCTATCAGCCGTATTTAACATTCGGTTAAATGCGGATTTATCTTTTCTTGAGATGAGTGTGGAAGTTTCTAGATGGTGACTAGGATGGTGACTAGGCTTGTAAGTCATTAGTGCATTGATTATTGCATTAATGGTTTTTTGTGACTAAGTTTATGAATCATCCTTTCCCATTTATTGTTGTGGTCACCCCCCTCCTACACTCACCTCCCTCATCCTATTTAGTGGCCGGTCCCCTCTTGCAAGAGATGGATGGTTGCTTGAGAAAAAAAAAGATGATAGTTTTAGTGTATGGAAATTTGATAGATACTCATTTCACATTTCCACCCGATCCAAAAAAGGCAACTTCATTAACCGTTCGTCCATAGCTTTGGACGTAACGAGGCAAAGTGTTCTACTCATTCTCTACATCAATCTTGGTCATCTCTTTTAGCAAACTTGATGATCAAGTTGCCTCGGTTCAGAGGCGGGAGCCCGTTTAAAGATCCGTCGACGTGGTGCCACCTGGATGAGAAGATTGGAGATTCAGGAGATCGGAGCAGCCGCAACAAAGCATGGGATGATGGTTGAAGACCGAAGGACTCAGATCGTTCGGTATAACTCTTCTACCCACCTTGTAGTTTGTTAGTTTAGCTTTAATGGCAGATCCGGGTTATAGTACGCGATAGAGCCAGTTATAAAAATATTTTGTTCCGCATTTGGCGTCTGTTAGACGGCCGGGGCACTACCGTGGATTTACAGTGGTATTAGAGCCTAAGAATTAAGCTTTACTAACTTGTGCTAACGCGTTTAAAACATCGATAGAACGGATTTTCGAAAACCGCAAATTCCAGGGTTAATGTTTCTGTCGATTTTAAACAGTGTCTAAAAATTATTTTACATATCGCAGAAAACTAAGAAGGCTTTTCTAAGCATTCTGGAAAAATATGGGCACGTGATCCCATAAGACCACCGTGGATCCGCGGTCAAACCTAGGGTTTGACCGCGGAACCGCGGCTCTTTTGTGGGAACAGTGCTCCAACTTTTTCCATAGAGCTTTATTTTGGAAATTGTGGTTTTTCGTACTATTCTTTTGGGCCCAGTTTTTGTTACTATACAGCAGATGTTTATGGGGCCCACTTTGGGATATTTGGTCGATCGAAATTTAAACATGTTAGTTTACAGTACTTACTTTATATCTCCGACCGGGAATGTCATTCGAGCGATAAACCGCGTCTAATTGCTATAGTTCTTTTAGACGGGTTTGCGAACGTGACATTCGCGTTGATGTTCTGTGTTGTGCTGTGATGTTGTGGATATGTCGTGGTGGATGGCAGTGTGCAATAGTAGTGCAGTTTGGATTTATTTGTACATTTGATATTGCGGAGCGAGCGTCCAACATGTGGACTGTCGTCACTGCCTGTTTGTATAATATTCTTTTGGGGCACGACCGGGTTGAGGTCGATGTACCCGTTATACATATTTTTATTTTTGTATTACGTTTATCCCGCGAAGGAGTGCATGGATAGCCGGGTTCTGGAGGGCAACGGGTCCGTATCTCATGGCTTTGAAAGGCAAAGGGACCTCACTCTAGAATTGGCAGACTATTCACCGCACTCGTAGGGGGTACAGGTTGACCCAAGGAGGGGTGCTCAATTTACCGGATTCCGTGAAGTGCCGGGTGTTCCATTCACTATGCTGTGGGGGACTACCTCGCTTCAGGTTTTGGCGGGCAACTTGCCGTACCCGTAGGGGTCTAGGTTTCATTGCACAGGATATCCACACGACCAGGGGAACGTCGGGTTTCAGTAGCGGCTCTGTGAAACCCGGGGATCCCCGCTTATCTATATTGTTCTGTGATGCTTATTACTTTTCTGTAATGTTGCATATTATCATGCCTGGAGCGATTATTGTATATTGGTATATATACTATTAGATGTTGTATATGTTTTACACCCGCGCTAGTCCAGGCCCCGCTCTGTCGTTAGTTAAGTAACCTAACGGGTGATGACGGGACCCAGTGACGAATGCGGATGGTATATACGTAAATTTTATTCTTTTCTGGTGTGATTGATGGGATTGCATTGATTCTTATCAATGCAAGGATAAAACAACCCTATATTTGATGTTGTTGGAACAAATTTTAAAAAGTGTTATTACAGAGACGTTTCCAGTTGCTTTGCATAGTGATATTCAGTTAGAATATCCTGCACATCATTCGATGAGGCAAGGTCCAAGATCCCTTCACCGGGAGTGACCCCTTGGGCAGAAGTTTACGTTAGAGTAATAACTTCAATATAGTCGATTACAAGTTGCTTTGCATCGTGGTATTCAGTTGGAATATCCTGCACCTCATTCCACGAGGAAAGAGCCGAGATCCCTTCACCGGGAGTGACCTCTTTAGCAAAAGGTTTTCGCCACTATATTTTTATAAAAAACTATCTGTTTCCTTCAACGAGATCAAGTTCATTACGTTAATGGTTTTTCGCCAAAAACCAGTCGTAGCCCTCCGTCATGTCTTATGGATTGTCAGTAGTATTCAAGCTCTGTTTGTTTGGCCAAAGTCAAGGCATAGTGTTTGGTAGTTGCTGGGTATTCATCTGTTGCGTAGATAGATGCGTTGGTTTGGTACAGTCGTATTACCTTGTTGGCCAAAGTCAAGGTTGTGTACGGGTGGGTTTAAATTAACCTGGATAATGACGGGTAGAACTTGGCATGTGACTTATGATGGGTTGCCCAAAGTCACGATCATAAGAGCAAGGGGCAAAAATCATATCGGGAGTTTCAAACATACAGGAAACTTGCCAGGCATGCGCATACCTTCTGGAGTGTGATAACTTGAGTGGCTTCCATCAAGTTATCATGCGATGATAGTTGGATCCCGATTCTTACTGATGAGTTAGTTTGCTCTTCGGGTGATCCCGACTAATTCTTCTTTCATGTTTGGAGGAGAATTTGAGATTACAGTGGGAGGTTTCTTGATTAGATAAAGTGATAACCATTCTGATCTAGGTTAGAGTGCACGCAGAGTGTTTCTTTTCTCTCTCTCTTTGGCAGCGACCATTGACCGACCCTAGACTTTGACTCAGTGACCAAGTTGACCGAACCTTCTTAAAATACTGGCTATTGGATTGTCTATAGTTGCATAAGTCATTGTCGCTCCTTCTTTTACCATTTGTATTTCTCAGAACACCCCGTATTACTATGGATATCCACTTCCACTGGATAGATCCATCGTATGGTTATATACGAACTCGAAGGGACTTCTTCGAGGATGGATCCAGGTTCAGGAGAAATAGAATTGGTTTATTCAGTTGTCTTTTATTATCTCCTTCTCACAGGTTGCGAGGGCTCCTTGGTTTAGTAGAGTACACCTATTACGCTTACTGGATAGTCTTCTTCCAAACCATAGGCAGGTACCGAAAGGTATGGAATGAAGAAAACCGATTAGCCTAAGTAGGGTGTACAGAAGGTAATATGTAAAGATAAAAATAAAGGGATTAAAAAGAGGGCAAAGTAAATTGCGACTGTTATCATTCACGACCAAACCGCGTACTTCATCGCCACTCCTATTTCACCTTTGCTTTTTCCCAGTTCGGGAGAAATAGAATAATGTATTATTCAGTTGTATTTTATCATCACCTTCTCACATGTTGCGAGTACTCCTTGGTTTAGGAGAGTGCACCTATTATGCTTACTGGATAGTCTTCTTCCAAACCATAGGCTAGTGCCGAACGGTAGGGAAGGAAGAAAACCACTTAGCCTAACGATGGTGTACAGAAGTTAATGAATAAAGGTAAATAAAGGGAATTGGAGAGATGGCAAAGTAATATACGGTTGTAGTCATGAATTGGTATATGGAAGAGGCATTATTAAGAATACCAGGATACCCCTACGAAACATTTTCATGTTTCAGTACATTGTTAAAGAAAAACTGATTTCCCGATTAGATACTTACTCCAGGGTATGTATTTACCAGGTTTCATTCTCATATCTGTATGGTTTTACAGATGATGAGTGGGAGTAAGTTATTGGGAATTAGGTGATTATCAGCATTATATCAGAATTCGTTGTAATTGGTGATATTTGAGGAAATCTCCTGGGTACAGTTTTCAACCTACGATGCACAAGGTTATGAGTTATTCAACTCAGCGGACTTATACAGAGTATTGTATGTTGTCCAGTGTCCGTCAGGACAAAGGGGTAGGTCCTCATACTATGTTCTGTTTACTTATGACTTCTCTAGTTTTTAGACAAGTTTTTCGTAGAAATACAATGTCTAAGTTTTGAGAAGTTGTGAGTATAAGAATAAAGTAGAGAACCAGGTGTCGCAAGTATCAGGATTCTTCAAAGAAATCGAAGATGTAGATTCTTATGATTGGTGTTCAGATGAAAGTAATGGTTTTGATAAACTTGTTTCTCTTTCAGGTTACTCATAATTGGATGGATTCCTAAGTTGAGTAATGCAGATTAGCCTTTCTCCATTGAGTTGATATGCACTGGAGACAGTTGCATGATTTGAATCTGGTCCCAATTAAATTAGTGCCTCTATTTCTATATTGTATATAGAATGGTTCATATCTTAACAATGTTAAGATACGGGGAGTTGTCCATCTTATGCTTAAAACCAGACACTGGATAACTCAATGCACGTTTCTGTAATGGCAGTTTGTGGGTTGACCCTGGCTTTGACGATGGTTGACATTTCTACCATCTGGAAAGATCCATAGTGATATTGTTCTTGACTCGCCACAGTTTTATTAAAATGGACTTTTTCAGAAAACAGTAGTGGGAGTATGGTAGAACTGGAAGAGATTCCAGAACAGCAAACGATTAAGGAAAATTTAATAGGACCTATATATTCAATCAGGTTTGACATTCCAATAGCCACTCCGCAGATATGGTGGGTAACCTCAGACACCCGAGAGGTACTCCGGTAGCCTCAAGGACGGTGACAGGGGGGTTCTTGTTTACCCAGACTTGACACTACTGTTGTTCCTGACTATAAGACCCGTCATGAAGATATGTATAGCGTCGTTCTAAACTAGCTTTAGAAGTATACGCATATATTATTTCGCCAGAGGGTTGTCGTAGTCAGTAGGAGCAGCGGAAGGATAGTGGGAAAGTAGCTTATGTCTATTTATAGGCTTGAGCAAATATAGCGGAGATAAGATCATTTGTTTTTTGATATGACAGTCATGGGTTTGACTTCATAGAGGATGGATCTGTTGAGAAGGTAGTAGGGTGTGATGCCCTGGTATTTGGATGACATACACAGAGTAGGAAGTAAAATTCCTATACTACGATCGGTTGTACTTTGGTCGTCACACAGTTGTTTCTCCACAAAGGATATGGATATAATATCAAACATTTTGGTTACTAGATCTATGGTTTTAGATCTAGATTTGGGTAGTTTCCCAATATGGGTATTTTGACATTAGTCTAATAGTATTTTAGAATAGATGACTCCTGGCATGGTGGTGTACCTGCAGGTGATGGAGTCACCCTCTCTAAAGGTGTCATACAGACTAGAAGAGAGAGGGATGTGCATGATTGGCAGATCACTATCTTAGGCAATTGAGTCAATCGTGAGATGTCAAGTACCACACCAGATGTTGTTTTTGCACTAGATGAGATTAGTTTATATTAATCCAATCCTGGAGAAACATTAGGAAGCAATTTTAGAACATGAATGGATGTTCTATGGATTTGATAATGGCAGCCTCCTTGAGGAGACGGTTATCATTCCAGGCTTCCAAGGTGACCAGGATGACAGAGTGAATGTCAGAGTTATAGTTTTCCCTCTGACGAGAGACAGTATTATGGACAGGTAGTCCAAGAGGATACTGTGGCAGGCATGGTGCTGGATACTGATTAGGTTCAGTTATCGATACAGTCTAAGAAGTTTGGATTTGGAGTTCATTTATGAACTAGGTCCCATCAGATATTCAGACATATTCTAAGACAGGTATTATTCGATTCGGGAGATGGCTTTCTCCGCGAACTTGAGATTAAGAAAGACATAGAAAGAAACATCAGGGCGGATCCGCTCACTGAGGCTATTTCTCGAACACAAGAGTTTTACAAACTAGCTTTGTGAAACTGATTAGTAGAAGAGTTGGATGTTCGGCATCACACGGGCTGTGAGTATGCGACATCGCAATAATTAGCCTTAAGTGCAAGTGGGAGATTGTTGGAGATAGTGCCCTCAAAGTCAATTATTGGATCGCAGGTACGTGATTACAATGATTGAGGCAAGACCTATACCGATATGTCAGTCTTGCTCGAGATGATAGTATGATATCTGGTTTGTCTTTATCATCATATACATGCTTTAGTTTGCTATTGCATGTTGATAGAGCCCATAGGATTCTTGCTTGACTACCAGCAGTATGATGGCGATTATATATGTGGGAGCTGAGGTCTGTAAGCACATCCTTAAAGTATCCCTAGTCATGGGAGTTTCGAGACAGGGCATCGATACTCCAGAGTAGAGTAGTGTATACAGTCGAGACCCCGACGAGGGGCGATGGCCGGTCTCACAAGCCATTGGTGTCAGTAGGATCTCCTAAGATGTATACAGGTGCTCATTAGGTTATGAGTACACCGGACAGGACTCGCCGGGAACATGCTAGTTGGTATTGTACATATCGTCAGATAGAAGTTCCCTGGTGACATGTGTATAGGTTAGTTCATCGACCTGAGGTCATCATTTGTCTCGTGTGAGTTCCCACTGTGCTTTGATTTCTACCCTATCACGGCTCAAAGGAGTCGTGCAAACAGGTCTTTTTTGGGTACGGTCCCGAGCCACATGGAGGCAACTGAGCGGATCGGCAGGGGATTCGTCTCTCCCGGTATTGGGGGTGAGATCGCGCTGTGTCTAGGAGAGCCATTACACAAAGCCCTCGGCCGAGGCAGGAGATTTACTGGTAGGTACTCTAGTATTATCTCAGGGTGTTCTGGGCCACTCTCTGACACGACTTATACTGCCATTGGGGGTCAGAAGTTACCAGCCCCTAGGCCGATATGCGATACTCATAGACAAACGGACCGGACTGTATGTATATTATCTCTGTTAGGCTCAGTAGGGTTTATGGATGAGTTCGCTCGTCTGCTTCCCTTCCAATCAATACATAGGCAACCGTTACGTACAGCCTGTACCTCTGACGTGCTAGTGGTTATACCCAGTGCCAGTGTGTTGATGAGTCATTAGAGTCCCCCACAGAAACTTTCCCAAGTTCGGGCGAAACGTTGTAGAGGCCGTAAGGTTTTATGGAAGGGTTCGGAAAATGCACGTGCGTTTACGCACGTGTCATATTTTGGGTAGATAATACTGGTGGGCTTTAGTTTAAGCCAGATCCGAGTATTATACCGTGTAGATATAATATCTTTGTCTCAGTTGCATTTGTATTCGGTCGTAATACAAATGCGGGTATGTTTTACTGATACGGGGTTATCCTGAAATTCGTTTCTGGATCGCTTTTGGAAGTTTCCAGTTTCCAGTTTTTTATCAGCCGTATTTAACATTCGGTTAAATGCGGATTTATCTTTTCTTGAGATGAGTGTGGAAGTTTCTAGATGGTGACTAGGATGGTGACTAGGCTTGTAAGTCATTAGTGCATTGATTATTGCATTAATGTTTTTTTGTGACTAAGTTTATGAATCATCCTTTCCCATTTATTGTTGTGGTCACCCCCCTCTCCTACACTCACCTCCCTCATTCTATTTAGTGGCCGGCCCCCTCTTGCAAGAGATGGATGGTTGCTTGAGAAAAAAAAAGATGATAGTTTTAGTGTATGGAAATTTGATAGATACTCATTTCACATTTCCACCCGATCCAAAAAAAGGCAACTTCATTAACCGTTCGTCCGTAGCTTTGGACGTAACGAGACAAAGTGTTCTACTCATTCTCTACTTCAATCTTGGTCATCTCTTTTAGCAAACTTGATAATCAAGTTGCCTCGGTTCAGAGGCGGGAGCCCGTTTAAAGATCTGTCGACGTGGTGCCACCTGGAAGATAAGATTGGAGATTCAGGAGATCGGACCAGCCGCAACAAAGCGTGGGATGATGGTTGAAGACCGAAGGACTCGGATCGTTCGGTATAACTCTTCTACCCACTTTGTTGTTTATTAGTTTAGCTTTAATGGCATATTCGGGTTATAGTACGTGATAGCGCCAGTTGTAAAAAGTTTTTGTTCCGCATTTGGCATCTTTTAGATGGCCGGGGCGCTACCATGGACTTACAGATGATACATGCAAACTTAGGTGTGTGTATGACTTACTCCATATTTAAGATAGTGGTTTGGGTTTTTATTTATTTTGGTAAAACAAAATGGTGGATTTCTTTGTCTTGGCTTGAAACTTCTTGAAGCTTTTAAGCATCTTTGACAAAGTCCACTCATTTTGTTTCGCATAAGATTTTTATTAACCAAACCATTAACTCAAACTATGGTTTAGTCTCTACAAAGGTTAACTCACCCATAGTTGCATTATGAATGACTTCACTTGATTATTCTTTTTACATAATTCATTATTCTTATTCTTTTCTTTCTTCTTCTTCTTCTTCAAGAAGAAGAAAAGCTTACTAGATTTTTATCAAGTGAAGAAACAAAGTGAGAAATCAAAATCCAAAGTGAACCCATTTCCTATTTCATCATCCTCTACTATTTGCCATTTAGTTTAGGGTGTTCTCTTCACAAAGTTTGTGACCTAGTGAAGATGGCGCTTGAGTTTGAGTCTCCTCGACGTAGATAATCTTCGACCTCGAAGTTAACGAGCTAGCCCGTTCATTTCTCCGAGGAAACCATCACAAGAGTCCGGGATCTCGATGATCGCAGCGAAAGGACGTCAACACGGAGCTTTAGAAGTGAAGGACCGGATCTACAAAGGTTGTAATTGTAAGTCGATGTACAACACCCCACGACTTGCGGGGAGGCGGAATAATGAAAAACGATTTTGTTTTATGTGTAAACATCGACTAACCGAGAATCTTTGCTAAAACAATAACTAACAAAAAACCATAGAAGTGTTAACTAATATGATAAGTGATTATACCTAAAGAACCGTGTCCTTCATCTTTCCGTTCTCCATGTCCTCTCCGGCCTTCTCTATGTAGTAGATGATCCACCCGAGAGCTTTACTTTAAGCTTCACCTCTAACTTGAGGTAACTAGGTTTCTTAAAGTGCTAATCTAAGTAACTTGTAAGTCCATGCTACCTCTCCCGGTACTTTCGGGAATGCGGAATTTGGTAAATAACAATTTTTACGGAGGTGGTAACATGGACCTATAATCTGGATCTTGGTTAAACTTCTATCTAACATCCTAACTAAGAGTTTCTAGCTACTCGGTTAGGGGGTTATACCTAGCTTGTCTTGAACTCCTTCGTCTTCAAGCTCCGGTGGTGGTCCGATGGCTCCTTCTCGTCGTCTCCGTACGCCGAAGATAGATCCACCTGAAAGCTCCAACCTTTAGCTCCTTCTTCGTTCTTTGAAGAAAACTAGTTCACTTGGTTTGCTAAACCTAGTGAACTAGAATGAGTAGAGAAGAAATAGAATGGGATTTTATCTCTGGTTCTTGATTCTCAACTCATGAGACAAGAGAACCATGGATTAAAGAGAGGGAGCAAGAGCAAGAGGGTGAGAGCAAAATGGAGAGCTCAAGAACAAGAGAGAGAATGAGCAAGAAAGAATGAGGCTCTCTTTTTTCTCTCACCCTCTCATAATCCAAAGTAATCATAACTCATCATATCAATAAAAATCTTATGTGATGGTTGAAGCAACCATAACCTTATCATGTCATGCACTCATTTTACTCAAATGAGCAAGCAAGTAAAAGTCTTTGGCATGAAATGATAGCCATGGTTATCATGATGGTCAACTAGTCAAGCCTAGTCAACCGGTCAACAAAGTCAACAAGTCAACAAAAGTCAGCAAGTCAACAAAGTCAACAAAAGTCAACAACCAAGTCACCATAATACTTAATTAATATAATAGTTAATCACATATCATATTCTCATTAGGGTTGAGCAAAAAGTCAAAAAGTCAACTGTCAATTGTCAACAACCCTAATGAGAATCCGCTGTCTGTGTCTCCCTGTCAACTGTGCATACACACCCGCATCCGCGTTCCGAGGAACACGAATGCAAACTGGATAAATCCAATCCCATAAAGTACACTAGGATCTGGCTTAAACCAAAGCCCGCTAGTGTAAACTGTCCGGACACTGTACGTGCACAAGTGCACGGATGTGACCGAACCCTGTCGCAAAACCATGCGACCTGTCGCAATACCATGCGACCTCTACTCTTTTGCCTAAAGGCGAAAAGATTTCTGTGTGGGACTCTAAAGACTCGACACTACGCTGGCAGTGTGTTTAACCACAGACCGCAAGCGGCACTAGCTGTGCGTAACGGTCCCCAGGTAATGCCGATAAGAAGACCGACGAGGTGAAACCCATCTGAACTCCTACTGAGCCTGAGTGTGACATTCTCCGTACAGTCCGGTCTGTTCGTCTGATACATCGCATGGCGGGCCTAGGGGGCGGTAAACGTCAGTCCCCCAATAGCGGTACAAGTCGTGCCGGAGCGAAGCCCAAAACACCCTGAGATAACACTGGAAACCTACCAGTATATCTCGTTTGCCCTGGCCAGGGACTACTCGTGTAATGGCTCTCCTAGAAACAGCGTGATGTCAACCCCCAATACCGGGAGAGACGAATCCTGTCTAACCGTCACTGCCTCCAAGTGCTTCGGGACTGCACCCAACCACCACCTGTTTGCACGACTCCTTTGAGCCGTGGTAGGGTAGTGATCAAAGTACAGTGGGAACAAACCCGAGGCGAAGTGACAGTGTCATGTCAGCGGACTAAGCTGTACTCATGTCACCTGGGAACTGATAACTGACGATAGGTATAATACCAACTAGTCAGTTCCCGACGAGTCCTGTCCAGTGTACCCGTAACCAAATGGGCACCCGCATACTATCTCAAGTACGACGTACTGACGGCTGTGGGACAGACCGTCTCCCACACTGGGATGAGAAGCGCATGCGCTGGTCTACTCCGGAGTATCGATGCCCTGTCTCGATAGTCCTGCGACCAGGGACCTGCATAAGGATGTGCTTATAGATTACCCAGCCCCACTAGTGTGACGGCCATCACATCGCTGGTAATCAAGCAAAGATCCTAAGGGCTCCACTAATGTGTATAGGCGATATACAAAAATAAACACATGTACACATTGAAGTAGAAATAAACCAAGTAGCATACTACTATTTTGAGCAAGATTGTATATACAAGGTGAATATCCCAAGCTTCCATTAAGTAATATACATACTAGTATGATACAGTAATGGCCTCTAGGGCATATACACTAACAATCTCTCACTTGCACTAAGGCCATGTACTGGCGTATCGAAGACCTATCATCTCGATCAGCCGCCCGAACTGAGTCTGGGGTAGGGCCTTGGTGAATGGATCTGCAGTGTTATCTTCTGAAGCGACCCTCCGTACCTCGATCTCCTGGCGATCCACGATCTCCCTGATCAGGTGATACCGCCTCAAGATGTGCCTGGATCTCTGATGGGACCTGGGTTCCTTTGCTAAAGCTATAGCCCCGTTGTTGTCGCAATACAGAGGTATTGGATCAACAATGGACGGAACCACCTGAAGTTCTTTCAAGAACTTCCTCATCCAGACAGCTTCTTTTGCGGCATCAGATGCAGCGATGTATTCCGCTTCCATCGTCGAGTCTGCAACGGTTTCTTGTTTGGAACTCTTCCAACACACCGCCCCTCCATTGAGGGTGAAGACAAAACCCGACATGGACTTGGAATCATCCTTGTCACTCTGGAAGCTGGAGTCAGCAAAGGCCTCGATCTGGAGGTCCTTTCCGCCATACACCAAGAACATCTCCTTAGTCCTTCTCAGGTACTTGAGAATGTTTTTTACTGCTATCCAGTGTTTCTCCCCAGGGTTTGACTGATACCGGCTTACCACACTCAGTGCATAAGCTACATCCGGTCTGGTACACAACATCGCATACATTATAGAGCCTACCGCAGAAGCGTAGGGTACAATAGACATGCGATCCCTCTCCAAATCAGTCTTGGGAGACATCTCTTTAGAGAGGGTGATCCCGTGACAAGCCGGTAGGTTACCGCGCTTGGAATCTTCCATACTGAATCTCTTCAGTATGGTGTCGATGTACCTGGACTGTGAAAGTCCTAATATCCTCTTGGATCTGTCACGGTTGATCCGGATACCCAGAATGTATGAGGCATCACCCAGGTCTTTCATGGAGAACCTGTGTGATAAGAACCCCTTGACAGATTGTAGCATAGGAATGTCATTTCCTATTAAGAGAATGTCATCCACGTATAAAACGAGGAATACTACAGTTCTCGCTACAAATCTACTATAGATGCATGGTTCATCTGGATTTTTGATAAAGCCAAATTCTTTGACCGTCTCATCAAAGCAGATGTTCCAACTCCGCGATGCCTGCTTTAGTCCATAGATGGACTTAAGCAACTTGCACACCTTTCCGCTGCTCCCACTCTGAATGAAACCCTCTGGCTGGTCCATATAGACACACTCCTCTAAATTTCCATTTAGAAAAGCTGTCTTTACGTCCATTTGCCAAATCTCATAATCGTGGAAGGCAGCAATGGCAAGAAGGATCCGAATGGATTTCAGCATGGCTACTGGAGAAAAGGTTTCGTCATAGTCCAAGCCAGGTCTTTGACGAAAATACTTTGCTACCAGCCTAGCTTTATAGGTCTCAACCTGTCCATCTACACCAATCTTCCTTTTGAAGATCCACTTGCATCCTACGGGTTTTACCCCGTCTGGAGCAATGTCCAACGTCCAAACCTTGTTGGTGTACATGGACTCCATTTCGGTCCGCATTGCATCCAGCCATTTCACTGAGTCAACGCTCTAAACGGCCTGCTGGAAGCTAGTAGGCTCATCATAATCTATGATGCAATCCTCTCTATCCCCGTCTATGAGAAAACCGTAGTATCTCTCGGGCGGATGAGACTGCCTACTACTTCTGCGGAGCGGCGTAGGAATGTCCTGTTCTTCCGAACCCTCTGGTTCCACTAAACTTTCAGTAATAGTCCGTGGTTCTGGAATCTCTTCCAGTTCTACTGCGCTCCCACTTATTTCCTTTTCTATGAACTGGTGTTCTAGAAAGTGGGTATGACGAGAAACAAGAACTTTTTGTTCCTCTTCGCAGTAGAAGAAATATCCCTTGGAATTCTTTGGATATCCCACAAACTTGCACAGTACTGAGCGTGCCTCGAGCTTGTCCGCATGCTGCTTTTTGACAAAAGCTGGACTTCCCCATATCTTAATGTGATTAAGATGGGGTCTCTTCCCACACCACATCTCAAATGGCGTAGTAGGCACAGTCTTAGTGGGAACTCGGTTCAAAAGGTATGCGGCTGATTCTAGCGCATATCCCCAGAATGATCGCGGCAACTCAGCGTTACTCATCATGGACCGAACCATATCCAATAGGGTTCGGTTCCGTCTCTCCGATACACCGTTATGTTGCGGAGTGTATGGAGGAGTAAGCTGAGAGAGAATACCATTCTCTTTTAAGTAATTCAGGAATTCGGCACTTAAGTATTCTCCACCTCGATCCGATCTTAGAATCTTAATACTTTTGCCGGTCTGTTTCTCTACTTCATTCTTATACTCCTAGAATTTTCCAAAGGCCTCGGACTTATGTTTCATTAAGAAGACATAACCGTACCTTGAGAAGTCATCCGTAAAAGTAATGAAGTAAGAATGTCCGCTTCGGGCATGTGTAGACATTGGACCGCACACGTCACTGTGTACGAGTCCCAAGAGCTCGCTCGCTCTTACTCCATGTCCAGTAAACAGAGTCTTTGTCATCTTTCCTTTGAGACAGGATTGACAAGTGGCATACGACCGATATTCGAACGCATTCAAATACTCTTCTGTATGTAACTTCGTCAACCTTCTCTCATTGATGTGACCCAATCTACAATGCCATAAGAAAGTCTGATTTATTTCTGGAGACTTTCTTTTGTGTGTATTCTGGACATTAAAAATCTGTGGTTGGTTTAACACGTATATACCATTACTCAAAGTACCTGACCCAATCAAAACTTGATTAAGGTGAATGTTTACAACATTACTTACAAACGCAAATTCATAACCTTCTTTAGAAACTAAAGATACAGAAATGATATTACAAGTTACGTTGGGTACAAAAAAGCAATTACGCAAAACCAAAACATGTCCATCTGACTTTCCCAGGTGATAGTCCCCCACGGCTTTAGCATCCATGCTAGCTCCGTTCGCAACTCTGAGGGTCATGTCACCTTCTTTCAAAACACTACGGTTTCTCAACGCCTGCAAAGAATTACAGATATGAGATCCTGATCCGATATCCAATACCCAGGAAGTAGAGTTTATTGAAAGACAGTTTTCAATAACATACACACCTGAAGCTGAAGCTGCAACCTGCTTCAATTCCTGTGTTCTGGCCTTCCAGGCTCTGCAATCATTCTTCCAGTGTCCTTTCTTATGACAATAGAAGCATTCTTCCTTATCCACAAGCTTTCCCGCTAACTTTGTTGCTTTTGCTTTTCCCTTCGTATCCACTTTACTTACACCGCCCCTTGGTTTGGCGGGGGCCTTCTTCTTCTTTCCCTTGGCTTTCGCCTTGGACCTAGAAGAAGATGATCCTCCTACAAACAAAGTGGATGTATCCCTACCTTTCTGTAGGGTGCCCTCTGCGCTCCTCAGCATGTTGAGGAGCTCTGAAAGTTCAACCTCTTTTTCTTGTAGGTTGAAGTTCAGTATAAACTGGGCGTAAGTGGAAGGAAGGGACTGGAGAACTATATCCGTATATAGCTCACTCTCCAATGTGATCCCTAGGTCAGCGAGCTCCTCAATGTAGCCGATCATCTTTAGCACGTGCTCGGCTACTGATGATCCGACGGCCATTCTTGTCGAGAATAACTTTTTCGACGCTTCGTATCTTGCGATACGAGATTGCTCTCCATACAGTTCTTTTGTATGGAGCAATATGGATTCCATGTCCATATTCTCATGCCTCCTCTGATGTTCGTTGTCCATCGAGGCAAGCAGGAGGCACTTGGCCTTCGCGCTATCAATCTCCCACGTCTTGCGGATTTCCTTATCCGCGACACTGGAAGTTGGACCAGGGACAGGGGGAGCTTTAGTGGTAAGAAGATACCCCAGCTTGTCATAAGTGATTGCTATCTTGACATTCCTGAGCCAATCTTTGTAGTTTGGCCCTGTCAATTTGTTTTTATCTAGGAGTAACTTAAGTCCAGTCATGTTGATTGGTCCCTGCAATTTGGAGAGAAGAGGAAAACACTCAGCATGATGCTCTTGCAAGTTTAGAGTGGTTTTTAGTTTGTCTAAACAGGATGGCTCCCACTTTTTCTCGAATCCCTCCTCAAACCATAAAGGAATAATTAGTCAGGATCAATCTCACCGTACAATACTTGCTTAGCCGTTCGGCCAGGCTGGGGTCGGTACTTCGAGGGAGGTTTTCCAACGCTTTCGCGAAGTTTCTTAATTAGAGAACCTCTTTTCCCTGGGGGCGTAGCCCCGCTAACACCTTTCTAGGCACCTACTAGGTTTATAGCATTGATCGTTTAGCGAGAAATTTCCCGAGGAGTAGCATATACTCACAGTAGGATCGGGATCCAAATATCATTGCGTGACGAAACTGAAGGAATCCTACCAGAATCATCACACTCCAAATGGTATGCAAATCTAGCAAGTTTCAGTACTTATGAAACTCCCGATGTGGATTTTTGCCCCATGCTCTTATGACCTTGACTTTGGCCAAAATATCATAAGTCACATGTCAAGTTCTACCCGTCATTATCCAGGTTAATTTGGATCCATCCGTACCTACCCTTGACTTTGGCCAAAATGGCAGTACGACTGTCCCAAACCAACGCATCTATCTATGCTACACATGAACACCAAATAGCTACCAATCACTGTGCCTTGACTTTGGCCAACATACACAGCTTGAATACTATTGACTATTCATGTGAAACGACGGAGGGCTACGAATGGTTTTGGCAAAACCGTGAACGTAGTGAACTTGATTTGGTCGATGGAACGAGATAGCTTTTAAAAGGAGTGGCTCAAACTCCGTATTTTAAAAGTTTGTTTTTGAAAAGAACCGAGTGGTTTTTCGAAAGTGTTCCAACGACTTTAACTTGGTTTATTATCTTGCATTAGTTCTTTTAATGCGTGATATTCTTGCATTAGTTCTTTTAATGCGTCCCATCATTTAATCCTACCATTGCAGAAAACAACCAAAATATGACGTACGCTTATGCCATTCGCATTCGCCACTGGGCCCCGTCATTACCCGTTAGGTTACTTAACTAACGACAGAGCAGGGGCTGGGCTAGCGCGTCTGTAAAACATAAGCAACGCCTAAATAATATCATATATAGATATACTGCAATGATAAACATTTCAGATCACAGATAAATACATTGGATATACTAGGAATCTGTAATTTGTACGAGCCTGTAACAAAAACAGATAACACGGTCGCGGTGAATAGCCAATACCCCACCCAAGACCCCTACGGGTGCGGCAAACTACCCGCCAAGTACCCGAAGCGTAGCAACCTCCCTCATCTCCATGAGTAGGCCACTCGACACTTCGGCATAACCGGTAGTTTGTGCACCCCTCCATGGGTCTATCCTAGGAGCAAAAACAGTAAAAAGAAATTATACAATGACGGCTACAACCCCGACCCGGTTGTGCGGCCATACAAATAATTATTACATCAATTTACAAATTTACATGAATTGCAAGAAAAGAAAACACTCGTCTCACAACCCCCGGTTATTCACCCGCGACAATCCAACATATTTATATACACATTCCAGCACATTACAGATCACAGATTTGTATAACCCCCACTAATCGACATATAGCGATTAGTAGACGTTCAATACAAATATCACATTACAGAAAAACCCGTTAGCTTAAGTCTTTTAGAAGTTCGATCAAAAATACGGATTTTCGGGACCCCAAGAAGGAAATTTTCGTTCTGAAAAATCTGGGCAGAAAATATATGTTCCAAAAATCCCCAAATACCCCCAGAATAACACTGCACCAAAAATTGACCTCGGCCGAGTCGACTCGGCCGCGGATTCGCGGCGGGAGCGTGCTCCCGCCGCGTTTCCGCGGCTCGTTGACTCGAACGTTGGACCATTTTTGGTGAGTGCCCACAGAAAAGCCTGAGCCGATTTTAGGTGTTAAAATAATCAACTTTTGAACAGTGGAAAAATCGACAGAAACTGCAAATTTTTGGGGTTTGTTTCGGGACTTTTTCGTTGATCGATCTTCTAGTTACTTGCTAACATGTTAGATAGAGTTTAACTAGGCTCTGATACCACTGTAAGTCCATGCTACCTCTCCCGGTACTTTCGGGAATGCGGAATTTGGTAAATAACAATTTTTACGGAGGTGGTAACATGGACCTATAATCCGGATCTTGGTTAAACTTCTATCTAACATCCTAACTAAGAGTTTCTAGCTACTCGGTTAGGGGGTTATACCTAGCTTGTCTTGAACTCCTTCGCCTTCAAGCTCCGGTGGTGGTCCGATGGCTCCTTCTCGTCGTCTCCGTACGCTAAAGATAGATCCACCTGAAAGCTCCAACCTTTAGCTCCTTCTTCGTTCTTTGAAGAAAACTAGTTCACTTGGTTTGCGAAACCTAGTGAACTAGAATGAGTAGAGAAGAAATAGAATGGGATTTTATCTATAGTTCTTGATTCTCAACTCATGAGACAAGAGAACCATGGATTAAAGAGAGGGAGCAAGAGCAAGAGGGTGAGAGCAAAATGGAGAGCTCAAGAACAAGAGAGAGAATGAGCAAGAAAGAATGAGGCTCTCTTTTTTTCTCACCCTCTCATAATCCAAAGTAATCATAACTCATCATATCAATAAAAGTCTTATGTGATGGTTGAAGCAACCATAACCTTATCATGTCATGCACTCATTTTACTCAAATGAGCAAGCAAGTAAAAGTCTTTGGCATGAAATGATAGCCATGGTTATCATGATGGTCAACTAGTCAAGCCTAGTCAACCGGTCAACAAAGTCAACAAGTCAACAAGTCAACAAAGTCAACAAAACTCAACAACCAAGTCACCATAATACTTAATTAATATAATAGTTAATCACATATCATATTCTCATTAGGGTTGAGCAAAAAGTCAAAAAGTCAACGGTCAACTGTCAACAACCCTAATGAGAATCCGCTGTCTGTGTCTCCCTGTCAACTGTGCATACACACCCGCATCCGCGTTCTGAGGAACACGAATGTAAACTGGATAAATCCAATCCCATAAAGTACACTAGGATCTGGCTTAAACCAAAGCCCGCTAGTGTAAACTGTCCGGACACTGTACGTGCACAAGTGCACGGATGCGACCTGACCCTGTCGCAAAACCATGCGACCTGTCGCAATACCATGCGACCTCTACTCTTTTGCCTAAAGGCGAAAAGCTTTCTGTGTGGGACTCTAAAGACTCGACACTACGCTGGCAGTGGGTTTAACCACAGACCGCAAGCGGCACTAGCTGTGCGTAACGGTCCCCAGGTAATGCCGATAAGAAGACCGACGAGGCGAAACCCATCTGAACTCCTACTGAGCCTGAGTGTGACATTCTCCGTACAGTCCGGTCTGTTCGTCTGATACATCGCATGGCGGGCCTAGGGGGCGGTAAACGTCAGTCCCCCAATAGCGGTACAAGTCGTGCCGGAGCGAAGCCCAAAACACCCTGAGATAACACTGGAAACCTACCAGTATATCTCGTTTGCCCTGGCCAGGGACTACTCGTGTAATGGCTCTCCTAGACACAGCGCAATGTCAACCCCCAATACCGGGAGAGACGAATCCTGTCTAACCGTCACTGTCTCCAAGTGCTTCGGGACTGCACCCAACCACCACCTGTTTGCACGACTCCTTTGAGCCG
This sequence comes from Agapanthus africanus, assembly GCA_030015575.1. Taxonomy (NCBI): domain Eukaryota; kingdom Viridiplantae; phylum Streptophyta; class Magnoliopsida; order Asparagales; family Amaryllidaceae; genus Agapanthus; species Agapanthus africanus. The sequence goes on from JASDDO010000008.1 coordinate 315,832,389, forward strand.
TGGTAGGGTGGTGATCAAAGTACAGTGGGAACAAACCCGAGGCGAAGTGACAGTGTCATGTCAGCGGACTAAGCTGTACTCATGTCACCTGGGAACTGATAACTGACGATAGGTATAATACCAACTAGTCAGTTCCCGACGAGTCCTGTCCAGTGTACCCGTAACCTAACGGGCACCCGCATACTATCTCAAGTACGACGTACTGACGGCTGTGGGACAGACCGTCTCCCACACTGGGATGAGAAGCGCATGCGCTGGTCTACTCCGGAGTATCGATGCCCTGTCTCGATAGTCCTGCGACCAGGGACCTGCATAAGGATGTGCTTATAGATTACCCAGCCCCACTAGTGTGACGGCCATCACATCGCTGGTAATCAAGCAAAGATCCTAAGGGCTCCACTAATGTGTATAGGCGATATACAAAAATAAACACATGTACACATTGAAGTAGAAATAAACCAAGTAGCATACTACTATTTTGAGCAAGATTGTATATACAAGGTGAATATCCCAAGCTTCCATTAAGTAATATACATACTAGTATGATACAGTAATGGCCTCTAGGGCATATACACTAACATAACCTAGGTGATATAGAGTATGGTTAAGGATTAAGTAGTCTATTCTAATCCTTGGTCTCAACACATGAGAGGAAAGGATTAGGGTTTGAAGAGAGAGAGCTTGAGGAGAGAGAAAGTGAGCAAGAGAATGGAATGAGATAATGATCTATCATAATATATATGAAGCATTATTATTTATCCAAAAAAGAAAATAAAGGATTTAACAACCATGCTTCATAAATACAAATGGGTGATTCATCTCCATGAGTCATTAAGCATGTATGATGCATTAATGACATGGATGAATCACACAAATGAGTCATTAATCTCATTTAATACATATGCCACCTTAACCCTCAAGTCACCATCTTCTAGAAGCTTCTTGCGAAATTACGAGAACGCCCCTCCTATCCGTGAAAACACGGAAAAACTTTAGACTGTATAAATCCAATAACCGGATACTAGAAACTGGCTTAAACCAAAGCCGGCTAGTAAAAACTGTCCGGATGTCGTACGTGCGTAAATACACATATGCGTCCGAACCCTTGTCGTAAAACCATACGACCTCTATATCATTTCGTCTGGAGTAGGGAAACTCTCTGTGTGGGACTCTAGAGACTCGACTACTATGCTGGCAGTGGGTTTAACCACAGACCGCAAGCGGCACTAGCTGTACGTAACGGTCCCCAGGTAGATGTCGATAAGAAGGCCGATGAGGAAACCTATCCGAACTCCTACTTAGTCTGATGTGACAATCTCCGTACAGTCCAGTCTGTTCGTATAAGACTATCATATATCGGGCCTAGGGGGGCGGCAAGCGTCAGTCCCCTAATAGCGGTATATGTCGTGTCGGAGTGAAGCCCATTACACCCTGAGAAACTACTGGAACCTACCAGCAAATCTCGCTTGCCCTGGCCAGGGACTTTGCGTAATGGCTCTCTGACACAGCGCGATATCAACTCCCAATACCGGGAGAGATGAATCCTGTCTAACCACCACTGCTTCTAAGTGCTCGGGACTGCATCCAACTGCTACCTGTTTGCACGACTCCTTTGAGCCGTGGTTGGGTAGCAATCTAAGAACACTGGGACACACTCGAGGCGAAGTAGCAGTATCAAGTCTGCGGACTATGCTGTACTCATGTCACCTGGGAACTATTAACTGACGACTGGTATAAAACCAACCAACAGTTCCCTGTGAGTCCTGTCCGGTGTACCCGTAACCTAACGAGCACCTGCATACTATCTCCAGTACGACGTACTGACGGCTGTGGGACAGACCATCTCCCCAACTGGGATGAGAAACATACACACTAGTCTACTCCGGAGTATCGATGCCCTGTCTCGATAATCTTACGACTAGGGACCTGAATAAGGTTGCTTGTAGACTACCCAGCCCCCACTAGTGTGACTACCATCACAACGCTGGTAGTCAAGAAAGATCCTAAGAGCACTATCAATACGTATACTCACATATTAAGATAGAAAAAACCAAGTAGCATACTACCATGTTTAGCAAGATTGTTATATACATGTGATATCCCAAGCTTCCATTAAGTAATATACAAACTATTATGATACAATAATGGCCCCTAGGGTATATAAACTAACAATCTCCCACTTGCACTAGGGCCATGTACTGGCATATCGAAGACCGATGATCTCGAGTAGCTTCTCGAACTGAATCTGAGGTAGGGCCTTCGTGAATAGATCAGCAATGTTCTCTTCAGTAGCAACTCTTAGAACCTCGATCTCCCGACGATCAATGATCTCCCTGATCAGGTGATACCGCCTTAAAATGTGTCTAGACTTCTGATGGGACCTTGGTTCCTTCGCTAAAGCTATAGCTCCGTTGTTGTCGCAATACAGAGGTATTGGATCAATAATGGTAGGAACCACCTGAAGTTATGTTGGGAACTTCTTCATCCAGACCGCTTCTTTCGCTGCATCGCAAGCAGCAATATACTCCGCTTCCATCGTCGAGTCAGCAACGGTGTCCTGCTTGGAACTCTTCCAGCACACCGCCCCTCCATTGAGGGTAAAGACATAACCTGACATGGACTTGGAATCGTCTTTATCACTCTGGAAGCCGGAATTAGCAAAGGCCTCCATCTTGAGGTTTTTTCCGCCGTAAACCAAGAACATCTCCTTAGTCCTCCTCAGGGACTTGAGAATATTCTTTACTGCTATCCAGTGCTTCTCCCCTGGGTCTACCGGCTTACCACACTAAGTGCGTAAGCTACATCTGATCTGGTGCACAACATCGCATACATTATTGAGCCTACCGCAGAAGCGTAGGGTATAATAGACATGCGTTCCCTTTCCAAATCAGTCTTGGGAGACATCTCTTTGGATAGGGTGATTCCGTAACAAGCCGGTAGATTACCACGCTTAGAATCTTCCATACTGAATCTTTTCAGTACAGTGTCGATATACCTGGACTGCGAAAGTCCCAACATCCTCTTAGATCTATCACGATAGATCCGGATCCCCAGAATGTAAGAAGCATCACCCAGGTCTTTCATGGAGAACTTGTGTGACAAGAATCCTTTGACAGATTATAGCATAGGAATGTCATTTCCTATTAATAGAATGTCATCCACGTACAAGACGAGGAATACGACAATTCTTGCTACAACTTTACTATATATACATGGTTCATCTGGATTTTTGATAAAGTCATATTCTTTGACCGTTTCATCAAAACAGATGTTCCAACTCCGCGATGCCTGCTTCAGTCCATAAATGGATTTAAGCAACTTGCATACTTTCCCGCTGCTCCCACACTGATTGAAACCCTCTGGCTGATCCATATAGACGCATTCTTCTAAATTTCCATTCAGAAAAACCGTCTTTACATCCATCTGCCAGATTTCATAATCATGGAAGGAAGCAATAGCAAGAAGGACCCGAATGGATTTGAGCATAGCCACTGGAGAAAAAGTTTCGTCATAGTCCAAACTAGGTCTTTGACGAAAACCATTTGCAACAAGTCTAGCCTTATAGGTTTCCACCTGTCCATCTACACCAATCTTTTTCTTGAAGATTCATTTGCATCCTATGGGTTTTACCCCATCTGGAGCAAAGTCCAAAGTCCATACTTTGTTGGTGTACATGAACTCCATTTCGGCCCGCATTGCATCTAGCCATCGTACCGAGTCGCCGCTCTGGAAGGCCTGCTGGAAGCTAGTAGGTTCATCATCATCTATGATGCAATCCTCTCTATCCCCATCTATGAGAAAACCGTAGTATCTCTCAGGCGGATGAGACGGCCTACTACTCTTGCGGAGGGGTGCGGGAATGTCCTGTTCTTCTTGAACTACTTGTTCTACCAAACTTTCAGTATTAGTTTGTGGTTCTGGAATTTCTTCCAGTTCTATTTCGCTCCCACTTGTTTCCTTTTCTAAAAACTGATGTTCTAGAAAATGGGCTTTACGAGAAACAAATACCTTTTGTTCATCTGCGTAATAGAATAGATATCCCCTGGAGTTCTTTGGATATCCTACAAACTTTCACTTTACTGATCGTGCCTCGAGCTTGTCCACATGCTGCTTTTTAATAAAAGCTGGACATCCCCAAATCTTTATATACTGAAGATGGGGTTTCTTCCCACTCCACATCTGATATGGGGTGGTAGGCACAGTCTTGGTAGGAACTATGTTCAAAAGATATGCCGTTGATTCTAGCGCATAACCCCAGAAAGATCGCGGTAACTCATCATTACTCTTCAGGGAACGTACCATATCCAATAGGGTTCGATTCCGTCTCTCCGATACACCGTTATGCTGTTAAGTGTATGGAGGAGTAAGCTGAGAGAGAATTCCTTTCTCTTTTAGGTAACCTAGGAACTCGGCACTCAAATATTCACCACCTCGATCAGATCTTAGTGTCTTGATACTTTTGCCGGTTGGGTTTTCTACTTCATTCTTGTACTCTTAGAATTTCTCAAAACCCTCGGATTTATGTTTCATCAGATAAATGAATCCGTACCTTGAGTAATCATCCGTAAAAGTAATGAAATAGGAAAAACCAACTCTTGCATGTGTAGACATTGGACCACATACATCGCTGTGTATGAGTCCTAAGAGCTCGCTCACTCTTACTCCATGTCAGTAAATGGAGTCTTTGTTATCTTTCCTTTGAGACAAGATTGACAAGTGGCATAAGTTTGATATTCGAACGAGTCCAAATATCCTTCTCTATGTAACTTAGTCAACCTTCTCTCATTGATGTGACCGAGTCTACAATACCATAAGAAAGCTTTATTTAAATCTGGAGACTTTCTTTTTAGTGTGTTCTGGACATTGAAAATTTGGAGTTGGTTTAAAACATATATACCGTTATCCAGTGTACCGGACCCAATCAAACTATGATTAAGGTGGTTGCTAACAACATCACTTACAAACGTGAAATCATAACCTTTATTTGATAACAAGGAAACAGATATGATATTAGACGTTAAGCTGGGTACACAAAAACAGTTATGTAAAACCAAAATGTGTCCACTCGTCAATCCCAGGTGATAATCCCCTACGGACACAGCTCCCACGCTAACTCCGTTAGCAACTATCAGGGTCATATCACCATCCTTCAACACTCTACGGTTTCTCAGTGCCTGCAATGAATTGCAAATATGAGATCCTGATCCGGTATCCAATACCTAGGAAGTAGAGTTGATGGACAGACAATTCTCAATTACAAACACACCTGAAGTCGAAGCCACAGCTTGCTTCGGTTCCTGGTTCTTGGCGTTCCACGCCTTGCAATCCTTTTTCCAATGCCCTTTCCTGTGACAATGGAAGCACTCATCATGGGACACTACCGGTACCGCAAACTTTTTCTTTCCCTTCCCTCCCACCTTACTTACACCTCCTCTAGGTTTGGTGGCGGCCTTCTTTTTTCTTCCTTTGGCCCTAGCCTTGGACCCGGAAGAAGAAGCACTGCTAACAAATATAGCGGGTGTTTCCCTTGCCTTCAGCAAGGTGTCCTCTGCAGTCCTCAACATGTTAAGGAGTTCCGGAAGTTCAACTTCTTTTCTTTGAATGTTGAAGTTCAGAATAAACTGGGCGTAGGTGGAAGGAAGGGACTGGAGAATAAGGTCTGTATAGAGCTCATTATCCAAAGTCATCCCAAGGTCTGCGAGCTCTTCTATATAGCCGATCATCTTTAGGACATGTTCTCCTACCGATGATCCAACGGCCAACCTCGCTCGAAAAAAGTTCTTTGAGGTCTCGTATCTTGCTATACGAGATTGCTCTCCATAAAGTTCCTTTGTATGGAGAAATACGACATCTAGTTCCATATCCTCGTGCCTCCTCTGATGTTTATTGTTCATCGAGGCAAGCACGATGCACTTGGCCTTCGCGCAATCGAAATCCCAGGTTTTGCGGATTTCCTTATCCGTATTACTGGATTTGGGACCAGGGACAGCAGGTGCCTTAGCGGTGAGGACGTACCCCAATTTGGCATAGGTCAAAGCCATTTTGACATTCTGCAGCCAATCTTTATAGTTTGGCCCTATCAGTATATTTTTCTCTAAAAGTAACTTAAGTTCAGTCATTTTCAGGGTCGCTGCAATTAGGAGAGAGAAAAGAAAACTCTTTAGCATGATACTCTTGCAAGTTTAGAGTGGTTTTTAATTTATCAAAACTGGATGGCTCCCACTGTTTCTCGAATCCTTCCTCAAACCATAAAAGAAGAATTAGCCAGGACTATTCTCTCTGTACAATACTTGCTTAACCGTTCAGCCAGGCTGGTGTCGGTACTTCGAGGGAGGTTTTCCAACGCTTTTGCGAAGTTCCTTAATTAAATAACCTCTTTTCTCTGGGGGCGTAACCCCGCTGACACCTTTCTTGACACTTGGTTTATAGCACTGATCTTTAAGTGACGAATCTCCTGATGAGTAGCATATACTCACAATAGGATCGGGATCCAAATATCATCGTATGATAATGTTGAAGGAATCCTACCAACATTCATCAAACTCCAAATGGTATGCATCTCTTTGCAAATTTCAGTTTGTTTAGAAATTCCCGATATATATTTTTGCCCCATGCTCTTATGACCTTGGCGTTAGGTCAAAATGTCATAAGTCACATGTCAAGTTCTACCCATCATTATCTTATTAATTTGAACCCATCCGTACATATACTTGACGTTCGGCCAAAATAATAATACGACTGTCCTAAACTAACTCATCTATCTATGCGACAAATGAATACCCAACAGCTACCAAACACTATGCCTTGGCGTTAGGTCAAAATATATAGCTTGAATACTACTGAATATCCAAATGAAATGACGGAGGGCTACGAATGGTTTTGGCGAAACCGTGAACGTAGTAAACTTGATATGACCGAAGGAACCTGATAGCTTTTAAAAGGAGTGGTTAAAGCTCCGCAATTAAAAACATCATCTGTTTTAAAACAACCGAGTGGTTTCTTTTAAATTGTTCCAACGATTCATCTTTTGGTTTATTTTCTTTACATTATAAATAATGCGTCCCATCATTAACCTATCATTGCAGAAAACAATGAAAATACAACATGCTCTTTTGCCATCCGCATTCGCCACTGGGTCCCGTCATCACCCGTTAGGTTACTTAACTAACGGCGGAGCAGGGGCTGGGCTAGCGCGGGTGTAAAAAATAAGTGACGTCTAAATAGCTATCATATAAAGATATTGTACATTCGTCAGACGCAATAATAGGCATTCCAGATCTCATATGAACTTTATTAGATTTGCAAGTGATCCGCGTTTGTTTAGAGCCCGCAACAAAAGACGGATTACACAGTTGTGATGAATAGCCATTACCCCCCTAGACCCTTACGGGTACGGCAAACTACCCGCTAAATACCCGAAGTGAAGCGGTCTCTGATTGGATGATTTTCCGATTGTGTAGTGTTTTTGAGAAAATAGATTTTAGAAATCACAATCAAAAATATTTTGACCGCAATCAATAACGGTGCCGGATGTAGCGCGTTAGTAAGTTGCGGATCGTCCACAGGGAAAGTGAGTTCCGTTCAATTCTTGAATTAGATGAGTTGAAAATTTAGGGCAAAGAAAAGAAAACAATTCATGATTTGTAATTGTAGATCAAAAAGTAAGAAAAATCTAGATCTAAAAGAAACATTAAAGAGCAAGAATAGGGATGAGAGATAATTTCCAACCAACAATCAAGACTAGAAGTAAGGCTCGTAGGAGTAGATCGGATCTATAGATGTGATGAGATCTAAAGATTACTAATTCTTATCCATTAATAAATTGATACTAGATCGATGCAAATTCATCGAGGGTTAAGGATCTTTACGAGAAAACTAGGGATTCCGCAACTCATCCTTTGTCCTTTCGATGGATCGCATTCAAATTCTAGCTTCTAATCAATCAAATGTTTAATAGTTGTTCCCTAGTTTCGAGTGAACACGATCAAGAAAGCATCATCTTGAAGCTAGGTTATTAATCATTTGATTAACTAGAATTTCCAAACATTATAGGATTTAAGAATTGTTAAAATATCTAAATCATCATCATCTAAAGATCGTCACAACTCCTACACGAGCGGAGATTACTCAAACATCATGATCACAAACACAATCACAAATTGAGATCTAATCATTATGCTTGAATTAAAAGAGAAGCAAGAATATAGAAAATTCACCTTTATTTATCGACAAATTTCGTTACAACTCTCTTGAATTTACAAAAGGAAGGAACTAGATCGTCGATTTCGGCTTCGCTCGGCTCCTTGAGTCGCGGATCGGCGTGGATCTCTTGCTCCGTTGGAAATCCGGCGTCGCTTGCTAAAGGTTGAAGGCTCTCTTGCTCAAATTGATCTCGGGATCTTGATCTTGATTTTGAATTGGATATGGGAATTTGAATTTGGCACAAGCTTTTATCACTAAACTTGTAGGTAGAAGATGATGATAATTCTTGAACAATTTTCCCTCTAGATTTAGGGTCCCTTTTATAGACTTTCCAAATTTTTAAATCTAGAATTGAAATTTGAATTCCCCCCACAAGTTAGTTAGCACCAAATTTAAATTTCCCTCCAAAAAGTTTGTTGAGCCTTTAAATTTGAATTTCCCCCCTAAAAGTTTGTTGAGCCGAGCCTTCTAGATGTGCCACGTGGAGCTTCTGGGGTCTTCTGGAAGCTTTGGCCGTTGCAATTAGCCATGTGATGAAATTTGAGCAAATGATCCCTTAATAGGGCCGCGGATCCGCCGCGCCAATGGGTCTTGGGCCGCGGATCCGCGGCCCTTTGGTGGCCTTGCTGCTTATATTTTCTGCTGTGGGCTGGTGATGATATATGGGCCTTATTCTGATGCTTGGATATTTATTTGGACTTCTGAATTTGCTCCAGATTTTCAGCCTTTGAATTGGAGTGTCTTTTATTAGTTCATTTCCCAATTAGGCCCTGCTTCTGGAATTTCCTGCACAATTTCACCGAGACAAGAGTTGCGCAATACAAGGATGATGCGATGCCATGAAACACACACAATTTCCCTAAAAGTGCTGGTTTTAGTGTACAGTACAAGTAATCCAATATTTAACATGTGTTTTGCAAATATGAGTGATATGAATACCGGATAGCTTTACTTGACTGCAAAAGGTAGGGAAATTGCCGTGTTTAGAAATACAGTATTTTCGACAGATCAAATTCCCCCAAACTTATTTTCGATCGTCTCGATCGAACAGTTTTATTAAAAAGAGAAGGAGAAAAACAAAGAAAGAGAAAATCACACTTTCGTAGGCAACACGATTGCACTGAGCACGTGCAACAAGCCTTTAAACCTCTAGGTGTCCCTAGTAGGAGGAGTGTTGTCTCCTGAGGGTTTTCAGCGGATTACACCCACAAAATCCAATAATAAAAGAAAGATCATGAATATTACATTTAAAGAAAAGAATTGTAAAAGAAAAGCTTTGAAAATTAGGGTTTCCAACTAAGCTAGCTTTTCGGTTGTCATGAGCCCTATCTTAATGGTCATGAAAAGATGTCAGAAATCACGTCCTCCCTCAATAAAACATCGTCTTATTCTTCATTCCTATCTGTCTTCCAAACATCGATCATATCACCCTGCGTGTGTGTAAAGACATCCCTATACCCGGAGAATTCAATTCAAGCTATCATACTCTTGCCCATCAACCTCAGTACTTCTTGATAAACGAGATTGCTCACACACTTTTATGCGACCGTTAATACTTCTTGAGGTACTAACCGACCGATTACTAATGTGCTTGCTAACTTGGTGTATTTTCCTCGTCTTGCACCACCTCAGGCATAGCAGTGACTCCCAGACCAGTTGGTTTTAGGGCACTAGGTGAAGAAGCAACCTTTTGCTATATATTTTTTATTGCCCTCGGTGATAACAAAACCAGTATTCATTTTTCTCACCACTTTAAAACAAATTTTTTTTTCATACTTTTGGCTTTAAGACAAGAGCATTTCAAGGTATCCTCTACTATCCCAGGCTTTAAGATGTGTGTAAGTGCGAATAGCAGGGTAGCAACGTTCAAAATGTTTGGCTTCCAGAATAGAAACTATTTTTCAGACTTATTTTTATCCTCAGATTAGTGACGTCCTTCATCTTACTAACCCTTGGGACAACAGCTCATAACTACTTATTACTAGTTCGTATAAGAAAACTTCTAATTTTCTCAGTTTTCTTAAATTTTTCTAATCTCATGGATGTAATTGTTCACTATCTAATCTTTTATTATTATAAATATTAAATATTTTTATATTTTGAAAATTTTCGAATTTTTATGGGTTTTGAAAAATTTTAAATTTTTATAGATTTTCAAAGAAATGGGTTTTGAAAAGCTATTTACAAAAATTGATGAACCAAAAGAAAAAAAATTTACACAAAATTTTTTTTATGGGTTTTGAAAAAATTTCAATTTTTATGGTTTTAAAGAAATGTTTTGTGCTTATGCAAATGATATGCACATGATGCAAAACTAAGCACAAACCTCCCCCAAACTTGTTTTCAACAGTGTCCTCACTGTTGCCATCCGCTATATCTACAAAAACCTGTAAGCCTGGGAGGAATTTATTAGTGGGGAAAAATATATAAGTGAAGATCCTCCCCCAAACTTATTTTTGACTTACCTCAATTCAAAAAGATGATGTAGTAATATACAGGACATGGAGGTGAGACGGAGGAATTTTAATCATGATAAACTGGCTCTTGTAAGAACAGGAGCTCCTCCGTGGGGTCAGTGGAAAAAAACGGCTTTAGTCTGTGTCCATTCACTTTGAAAAATGTGCCATTTTTAACATTTTCTACCTCTACTGCCCCGTGCGGGTATACAGACCGCACAACAAAAGGTCCCTTCCACCGAGATCGAAGCTTACCCGCATGAAGGTGTAGTCGTGAATCATAAAGAAGGACTTGTTGACCATGTGAAAATGTTTTCCTCAAAATGTTTTTATCGTGAAAAACCTTGGTCCTATTCTTTATGATTACAGCGTTATCATAAGCTTCATCGCGGAGTTCGCTTAGCTCATTCAGTTGCAGCTTCCGAAAGTTGCAGGCTTGTTTTAGGTCAAAATTGATTTCCTTAATAGCCCACAATGCTTTATGCTCTATCTCGACGGGTAAATGACATGCCTTCCCAAACACTATCCTGTATGGAGACATCCCTAGGTCGGTTTTAAATGCAGTTCGGAATGCCCAAAGAGCATCCGTCAGTTTGGTCGACCAGTCTTTTCTATTTTTAGCAACAGTCTTCTCCAGGATTAGTTTGATCTGTCTATTTGAGATCTCAGCCTGCCCGCTCGTTTGGGGATGATAGGGTGTAGAAAGTCGGTGGTTGATTCCGTATTTCCGCATCAGAGTCTCGAAAGACCTGTTGCAGAAATGTGTCCCATTATCGCTAATGATAGCGCGTGGGTGTCCAAATCGCGAAAAGATATTCTCTTTCAAGAACTTAATGACAATTTTCCTGTCATTAGTGCGACATGGAATGGCTTCTACCCACTTTGAGACATAATCAACCGCCAGCAGTATGTACAAATTCCCAAAGGAGCTGGGAAAGGGACCCATAAAATCAATGCCCCAAACATCGAAAATTTCAACAACCAAAATGGGTTGCTGAGGCATTTCATTTCTCCTGGAGATCCTACCCGTGTACTGGCATTGTGTACAGGTTCTGCAATAGTCAAATGCGTCCTTGAATAAGGTCGGCCAATAAAATCCACATTGCAAAACCTTCTCCGCCGTCTTTTTAGGACCGAAGTGACCCCCACAGGCCTGATCATGACAAAAAGAAAGAACACTCTTGAACTCTTCTTTCGGGACACACCGGCGGATGATCTGATCAGGACAATACTTAAACAAATATGGATCATCCCAGTAAAAGTGTTTTACTTGGGATAGGAAACGGTATTTGTCCTGTTTTGACCAATCGCTGGGTGTAAGTCCCGTGACAAGATAGTTCACAATATCCCTGAACCATGGTTCATTGGATACGCTCAAGAGTTGTTCATCAGGAAACGAGTCATTGATCGGCAGGGTCACAGGGGAAGAAGAGATGCGTGAAAGATGGTCGGCTACTACGTTTTCACATCCTTTCTTATCTTTGATAACAAGATCAAACTCTTGTAACAGAAGGATCCAACGTATCGGCCGCCCTTTTGCATCTCTCTTCGCCAGAAGATGTTTCAAGACGGAATGGTCTGTGTACACAATTATTGGAGAGCCGATTAAGTAAGGCCTGAATTTTTCTAATGCAAATACAACCGCTAAAAGTTCCTTCTCGGTGGTTGTATAATTGATTTGTGCATCATTCAGGGTCTTACTTGCATAGTATATCACGTGTGGCATCTTTTCAATGTGCTGTCCTAAGACAGCACCTACTGCAAAGTCAGATGCGTCACACATCAGCTCAAAGGGGTAGTCCCAATTTGGAGACGATAGAACGGGGGCTGAAGTGAGTGAGTGTTTAGGTGAGTCGAAAGCTGCCTCACAGTCCGAGTCGAAGTGGAAGGTCGTATCCTTGGCCAGGAGAAGAGTTAAAGGTCTAGCAATTTTGCTAAAGTCCTTAATGAATCTCCTATAGAAACCCGCATGGCCAAGGAAAGATCGAATATCTTTGACGCTTTTGGGATGAGGGAGGTTTTGAATGACATCTATCTTAGCTCTGTCAACCTCAATGCCTTTCTGTGAAATGACATGTCCAAGAACAATTCCTTCTCGGACCATGAAATGGCATTTTTCCCAGTTCAAAGTCAAGTTCTTCTCTTTGCAACGAGTAAGAACAGCGTCAAGATTCGATAGGCAATCGGAAAAAGAGTCTCCAAAAATCGAGAAATTGTCCATAAAGATCTTCAGAAAATTCTCTACCATGTCAGAGAATATCCCCATCATACACCGCTGAAAGGTAGCGGGAGCATTGCACAGCCCAAAAGGCATGCGACTGTAAGCAAAGGTACCAAAAGGACAAGTAAAAGTGGTTTTATCTTGATCCTTTTTGGCTATGGGGACCTGATTATAGCCAGAGTATCCGTCCATAAAGCAATAATACGCACGTCCAGCTAAGCGTTCCAGCATCTGATCAATGAATGGTAGAGGAAAGTGGTCTTTCCTCGTGGCGGCATTGAGTTTACGGTAATCAATGCATACACGCCACCCAGTTTGGGCGCGTGTCTGAATCAACTCATTTGCCTCATTGACAACAACAGTGATGCCGGATTTCTTAGGGACGACATGTATAGGACTCACCCATTGGCTATCGGAGATTGGGTATATGATACCACTATCAAGGCATTTGACGATCTCTTTCATCACCGCTTCCTTCATGACGGGGTTCAACCGTCTCTGTGGTTCTCGGGTTGGTTTGGCATCATCCATCAGGTGTATATGATGTTCGACAATCAAGGGACTGATCCCTTTGATGTCCGCCATGGTCCAACCAAACGCCTCCTTATTAGATCTCAACACCGATAAAAGTGCATTCTCTTGCTCTGATGCTAGAGAAGCGGAAATGATAACCGGTAAAGATTCATTCTCACCTAAATATGCATATTTAAGGTGAGAAGGTAAAGTTTTGAGATCTAATTCGGGCGGAGAAATAATAGAAGGTGGGATCATTGAATGATTTTCGGAGTCGCGGAGAAGCTCATAGCCTGTAAAAGATACAGACTCGGATGGTGGTGAGTCAGGAGTGGCAGACTCAAGCGTGGAAATGGTGTCCTCACTAAGATCAAGTGTCAGGTCAAACAGTGATGTGGCAATGTCGTCGAGATCTGTAAAGCAAAGCTCCTCAACTCCGCAACTTTCGGGAGCAATCTCGTGGACAGAGCACACATCGAGGATATGAGCAGAGGGTTCTGATGGCTGACTTCCAATTCTGTAAATGTTTAGTTCAATGGTCATTTTTCCAAATGATAAGTTCATTGAACCATTTCTACAGTTGATGACAGCATTGGAAGTGGCAAGGAATGGCCGACCCAGAATCACCGGAATTTGGCTCCGGGGGTTTGCTACAGGCTGTGTATCGAGAGCAATGAAGTCTACAGGGAATACGAATTCCCCGACCTTTATCAACACATCCTCTAGTTCACCCCTAGGTTTGGTGATAGATCGTTCTGCCATTTGGAGAGTGCAGTGAGCAGGTTTCAACTCTCCAATCCCTAGCTGCTCATAGACAGAGTATGGAAGTAGGTTAACACTTGCGCCAAGGTCTAACAAAGCACGATTGATGTTTTTACCCCCAATAGAAATTGATATCGTAGGACATCCTGGGTCCTTACGTTTCTTTGGTAGCTGGGGAATAAAAGAAGTGCTAATGTTATTGGACATGAAGACCTTCTTCGGCACTTGAGTCTTCCTCTTCCTAGTGCACAAGTCCTTGAGAATTTTCGCATAAGCGGGGACTTGTTGAATTGCATCTAGGAGAGGGATGTTGATGTTAACCTGCTTGAACATTTCCATAATTTTCTCCATATGAGGACTCGATTTGTTAGCCCTTAACCGGTTCGGGTAAGGTGCTTTAGCAATGAGTGCTGGGTCCATCATAGGAGAAGGAAGAGGGGGTAGACAAGATCCCGAAAGAGGAGTGGGGATCGTCTGTGGAGGGATAGAAGAAGTAGGCTGAGGTGTCGAGCCTAGAGGGAAATGGAGAATAGGCTCGCGAGAAGGTGGTGGGGTAGGAGAACAAGAGTCGGACGTAGAAGTGTGTGTGTGGGGAAAGATCTCAGCCGGGGCGTTGATAGAATTTTCAGTATCATCAACTTCTTCCCCAACATGGTTATCCAGCATTCTTCCCGATCTCAACGTTGTGATGGCATTTACATTGTAATGCCCAGGATTCGGTAGGGGTTGAGATGGAAGTTTCCCTTTTTCTCTCGCACTTAATTCGGCCTTAAGTCGTGCAATCTCAGCTTCCATCGTTTTGATACTCTCAGCTTGGGACGCTGAGTTTTTCTTTATCTCACCGACGGAAGACTTAACCTCGGCCGACACTTCCATGAAATTTGACATGAGTGATTTCATGGTTTGAGCGAATTGAGAGAAGTCGTCAGAACAGGTCGACTGCATAGGATTAGAAGGTGCAGGAGTGTTGACCTGGTTTTGGAAATTTTGTGACTGGTAGGGGTGCTAGGTGAGGTGAAGTGGTTGCTGTTGTGGAGGAAGAGCCCGTTGGAATTGATTAGGGTTTGGAACCGTGTTTTGGGATTGGTTCCAGGCAAAATTCGGGTGATTCCTCCAACCCTGATTGTATGTAGAATAATAAGGGTCGTTTCTAGGTCTTTGGAATGCAGCATTGGTATGCTCGAGACCTTGAAACTGGGAGTTTAATGGACATTCTTCTGTTAAGTGAGAAGGGTCTGAACAGCACCCACAAACGGTTTTGGGGAGTGACATTGGGTTTAGGGAGGCTGCTAGGAATTTGTGTTCCATAGCGTCGAGCTTCTTTTGCATTGCTGCCATCTCAGCTCGAACACCTATGGACACGTCTATTTGGTGTACGCCACCCCTACTCGATGGCTGGGTTCCAGTCTCCCACTGTAGTAATTTTTCAGCAAACTCTTCTAAAAATTTCCATGCTTCCCCATCATCTTTGGTCATAAAGGTGCCTTGACACATTAATTCAAGGGTCTGTTTAGTGGTAGGGTTGCTGCCCTCATATATGATTCGGCAAAGTTCCCATCTCGGGATGCCGTGATGTGGGCATTGAACCAAAAGATCCTTGAATCGGTCAAAGTATTTTGAAAATGGTTCAGCCGGAAGCTGGGAGAATTGATAGAGTTCGCTACGGACTCGAGCTGTCTTTTGTATCGGGTAAAATTTCTTAAGGAATGCCGCGACAAATTCTTCCCAATTCGTGATTGAGTGTGCGGTGGTGTTATATAGCCACTTCTCGGCTAAATCGCACAAGGTAAATGGAAGAAGTCGTAGACGCATGGCATCCACAGAAAGTGGTGATGTACCCATCATTTCGCATACGTTTTCAAATTTGGTAATAAAAACGTACGCGTCTTCAGTCTCGAGACCGTGGAATTTGGGTAGAAGGTTGATGTACTGGGGCTTAATCTCAAAGTTATCCCCGTTGGCTGGTGGAATGGATAAACAGGTGGAAAGAGGGCCTCGTGTTGGGTAGCACCTCTCTTGGAGAGAGATGCGGGGTGGAATCTGCGCACCAACGGACGGCGGCAGAGTAGCGGCAAAGAGGTTTGATGGAGACTGATCCATCGGTGTGGGTGTGGTAGGGGGTAAAAGAAAGGTAAATGGAGAAATACCGACTTCAGAGTCGATCGAGGGGACGCGGACAAGACGGGCACTAGAATCCCGTGTCCAGCCTATCTTGTACTAAAAGGGGTTAGTACAAGTGGCAGCGTGATTTATAATTAGGGGAATGAAGTGAGTGTGGTGTTTTTTTTGAAAAAAGATACGGATTTTGAAAAAATGATGCAACAAGCAATACCCTAAAAATCTATGGTCACCTAGGTCCAATCTCTAGACCGCTCCTAACTGCCAAAAGACAAGACGCAGGATAGAATCCTCCACTGCCTCTTTGTCCCTCCTGTGGCCAGGTAAGTGCCAGGTAAGTGGGAGGTTCTCCACTACGTAAGTAGTGGGCCTAATTAAGTAACCACTAGCCTTTGTCACACTTTCCTAGGCACCACAAGAGAAACGCGGATAAGCAATGAATTACCCACGGCCTTCTTCTGTACTAAGTGAGCGCGACGGTCCTTAGAGTCATCTCTAGATATTTTTAATTAATGAGGGTAATGCGGATGCAGGTTTGTGATTTTTGGGGCCTAGGAAGGGTAATGAACTCCCCACCTAATCTGGATTTGGCCGTGCCCCTTAATTTCCGTATTAATTATGCAAACAACCACAAAATCAAAAACAAGCACACTTTATTTTGCTTTTTGCGCGCAGCGATTATTTGCAAAGAAACCTGCAACAAATTATTAGTTGGTGCAGATTTTAGAGAGGAGATAAGAAAGTTAGAGATTACCTGCAAAGGATTTTACAGAGAACTCCTTGAAGCGCCGCGCTTCCGCCGCAATTAGCTCCTCATGCCGCGGTTCCGCGCTGCTACAGTGGGATCTCTGCACTGAATTTTTCCAGCATGCTTTAGATCACTTCCTTAGTCCTCTGGAATTCTTCAAACAATTTTCAAATTTTCCAGCAAGCTCCAGATCTCCTTGCAATTAACCACAACAACACGTATTAGTATTTTGTGCAAGTTTTGATTTAAAAAAAAATATTGATGGAATAAACTTTTCAACTTAAATTTCAAAAAATGAACAAATAGCACACGATCCCCGGCAACGGCGCCATTTGATTGGATGATTTTCCGATTGTGTAGTGTTTTTGAGAAAATAGATTTTAGAAATCACAATCAAAAATATTTTGACCACAATCAATAACGATGCCAGATGTAGCGCGTTAGTAAGTTGCGGATCGTCCACAGGGAAAGTGAGTTCCGTTCAATTCTTGAATTAGATGAGTTGAAAATTTAGGGCAAAGAAAAGAAAACAATTCATGATTTGTAATTGTAGATCAAAAAGTAAGAAAAATCTAGATCTAAAAGAAATATTAAAGAGCAAGAATAGGGATGAGAGATAATTTCCAACCAACAATCAAGACTAGAAGTAAGGCTCGTAGGAGTAGATCGGATCTATAGATGTGATGAGATCTAAAGATTACTAATTCTTATCCATTAATAAATTGATACTAGATCGATGCAAATTCATCGAGGGTTAAGGATCTTTACGAGAAAACTAGGGATTCCGCAACTCATCCTTTGTCCTTTCGATGGATCGCATTCAAATTCTAGCTTCTAATCAATCAAATGTTTAATAGTTGTTCACTAGTTTCGAGTGAACACGATCAAGAAAGCATCATCTCGAAGCTAGGTTATTAATCATTTGATTAACTAGAATTTCCAAACATTATAGGATTTAAGAATTGTTAAAATATCTAAATCATCATCATCTAAAGATCGTCACAACTCCTACACGAGCGGAGATTACTCAAACATCATGATCACAAACACAATCACAAATTGAGATCTAATCATTATGCTTGAATTAAAAGAGAAGCAAGAATATAGAAAATTCACCTTTATTTATCGATAAATTTCGTTACAACTCTCTTGAATTTACAAAAGGAAGGAACTAGATCGTCGATTTCGGCTTCGCTCGGCTCCTTGAGTCGCGGATCGGCGTGGATCTCTTGCTCCGTTGGAAATCCGGCGTCGCTTGCTAAAGGTTGAAGGCTCTCTTGCTCAAATTGATCTCGGGATCTTGATCTTGATTTTGAATTGGATATGGGAATTTGAATTTGGCACAAGCTTTTATCACTAAACTTGTAGGTAGAAGATGATGATAATTCTTGAACAATTTTCCCTCTAGATTTAGGGTCCCTTTTATAGACTTTCCAAATTTTTAAATCTAGAATTGAAATTTGAATTCCCCCCACAAGTTAGTTAGCACCAAATTTAAATTTCCCTCCAAAAAGTTTGTTGAGCCTTTAAATTTGAATTTCCCTCCTAAAAGTTTGTTGAGCCGAGCCTTCTAGATGTGCCACGTGGAGCTTCTGGGGTCTTCTGGAAGCTTTGGCCGTTGCAATTAGCCATGTGATGAAATTTGAGCAAATGATCCCTTAATAGGGCCGCGGATCCGCCGCGCCAATGGGTCTTGGGCCGCGGATCCGCGGCCCTTTGGTGGCCTTGCTGCTTATATTTTCTGCTGTGGGCTGGTGATGATATATGGGCCTTATTCTGATGCTTGGATATTTATTTGGACTTCTGAATTTGCTCCAGATTTTCAGCCTTTGAATTGGAGTGTCTTTTATTAGTTCATTTCCCAATTAGGCCCTGCTTCTGGAATTTCCTGCACAATTTCACCGAGACAAGAGTTGCGCAATACAAGGATGATGCGATGCCATGAAACACACACAATTTCCCTAAAAGTGCTGGTTTTAGTGTACAGTACAAGTAATCCAATATTTTACATGTGTTTTGCAAATATGAGTGATATGAATACCGGATAGCTTTACTTGACTGCAAAAGGTAGGGAAATTGCCGTGTTTAGAAATACAGTATTTTCGACAGATCAGTCTCCCTCAACAACGTGAGTAGGCCACTAAACACTTAAGAATACCCGGTAGTTTGTGCACCCCACCTTGGGTCTATCCTAGGAGCAAAAACAGTAAAATTAAATAATACAACGGTGGCTACAACCGCAACCTAGATGTGCCCCGCAAAATAATATTACAACATATTACAATTACATTGAATGAATGAATATAACAACCCATCTAAAACCCCGGCTAATCATTACAACAGTCCAATACAGTTCATAACCACAAATAGAAAAAACCATTACTGAAATGTGCAACCCCTTGCCAACCGACATACTAGCAGTTAGGGGAGGTTTACGAACACATTATACAATCACAGATATAATCAAATTAGTAAACATCGTATAAATTCGATCAAGCAAACATATCAGATTCTACTCCCAAAACTTCTCTGTACACCTGAGACTTGAGCAGAAAATAAATATTCCAGAAAATACATAAATATCACAGAAGAGTTACTAGAGGAAACTGGGTTGAATCGGCTCCAACTCGGCCGCGGATCCGCGGCGGATCGGTGGTATCGGCCGCGGTTCCGCGGCTGTATGGCCGATTCAGGAACCCATTTTTCACCAGTGTTCTTACAATTCTCTGTAGGTGTTAGTTGTATGTATGCCCTAGAGGCCAGTATTGTACAGATGATGTATATTATATTGGATGCTTGGACATATATATAGATGACTTTCTTGCTCAATATGATAGTATGCTATCTGGTTGCTCTTTATCTTAACATGTATACTAGTCTCTTTTTACTGTCTTATAGTTACATGTTGGTAAAGCCCTTAGGATGTGTACTTGACTACCTGGACTATGATGAGGATCATACTAGTGGGGACATGGTAGTCCATAAGTACACCCTTCAAGGTCAATAGTCGTGGGTGTATCGAGACGGGGCATCGATATACCAGTGTAGACTAGCGTATACGCTTCTCGACCCATGAGATGGGCGATGGACGATCCCATATCCATTGGTGTTTGACATTAGAGATAGTATACGGGTGCTCAGTGGATACTGGGTACACTGGACGGACTCGCCGAGAACTCCCAGATGGTATTATACCTCACGTCAGATGGCAGTTCTCAGGTGACACTTGTGCAGGTTAGTCTGTAGACCCGAGATCGTCATAGAGTCTTATGTGATTCCCACTGTGCTTTGATTTCCACCTTACCACGTCCATGAGGGCGTGCAAAACGGTGGTTTTTGGGTACAGTCCTGAGTCACATGGAGGCAATGAGCGATAGGAGGGGTTTCGTCTCTCCCGGTATTGGGGGTTGATGTTGCGCTGTGCTCGATTGTCCGTAACAGGGAAGTCCCTAGCCAGGGCTGATTCTGAGATTTGCTGGTAAGTGTTATCGGAAGTTTCTCGATCCGTTATGAGCCTCACATCGTCACGACTTATCGGTTATTGGGGTCTGACGTTTACCACCCCTAGACTTGATATGTAACATATCAGACGAGGAGACCGGACTGCACGGTAGTGTTGCCGATTGGGTCGACGGGAGTTGTAGCAGGTTCGCTTGTTTTCTTCTGATCGCTCAATACCAGGGTGTCCGTTACGTTTAGCTGACCGCTTGCGGCTTGGGGGTGCTTGATATGATCATCACCCACTGCCGGCGTATTGACGAGTCTTAGAGTCCCACAATGGAGTTTCCTAGTCCAGGCGAAATGTTGTGGTGCGCGTATGCGATATGCGCATGGACCCGATTAAAATGCGTATATAGGATACCGTATATTGATCGGGCGGCTTGCTTTTGGTGGGGTCATATGTGATATGGCCGGATTGATAAATCAAGTGTTGATTTATCATTTAACCATTTGTTCTCACTTGAAATCCTTTCTTGAGTTTGATGGATGTATGCATGCATGTATGCCTTCTTTATAGATTCATGCACATATGGATGTACATACACACATACATACATACATACATCCTTCATTGTTGTACATACATGAAAATGGTGGCAATATAAGACTTACACCATGGTTTTATATATGGATTTTATTGCATTTGATTTAAAACAAAAAGGAAAAAGGAAAATGGTTATCATTGATTTGTTTCTACACATTTCTTTTGACCTAACCATTCTCATCCACCTTTTAACCTTGGGTAAACTTTCCTTTTGTGTTTTAACTCAAGTTCAATAAGATATTCATTGTTTAACCATGGTTTGAGATGAGAACAAGAAAATATATATACATATATTTTCATTTTTCTTAATAAGAGTTATTCTTTTTACTCTTGAAAAAATATAGCCATCATCTTCTTCTTCCTCTCTTCCTTTGCTCTCTAGTTTTTTATAGTGAGCAAAACACACATCAAGATTGGATTTTGAAGTGAGAATAAGAACCACAACATCATTCTACACAAGTTTAGCCCACTTGTTTAGAGTGTTATCCTCATTACTTCTTTTGAAAAGTGAAGTTGCAAGCTTGGACTAGGAGCTTCGGGTGGATCGTCGTGGACACTAGGAGACCTTAAGCGAACCCTCCTCCAACCCTCAAGTAGCCAAGGAGTCTAGCGCAGGGAGCTACAAAGGTTGTACTCTCAAAACCCTAGCATTTCTTTCATGTGATGATGTGTAGTTTTTGAAACCCTAATTTTTCTAGGAACGATCCGATGTTTGTTAACTTAGCACCCTAAAAAATTCCATATTTGGTACATGTGATGCTTCCAAACCCTTCATGAGGTGCTAGGCTAACCCTTCATTGGTATCAGAGCCGACCTAGAACATTAGGCGACACTTTAACGAAGTTAAAACCCCGATCGAACCCGATATCGACAAAATCAACCCCTCTCTAGACAATTTTTAAAATCTGGGATTTTTTGGAATTAAAAATATCTAAAAAAATCAGCAGTGTTTTATAAGAATTATCGTGCAAAACGAGGACCTAAATCGAAAATTCGACAGCGGTTCCGCGGAAAATCCTTGCTTGTGCCGCGGAACCGCGGCAGTATGGTGTCTTTTCGCTTCTCTGTTTGCACAGTAATTCTTGATTCTGTGATTTATATTTTCTGGGTATTTTTAATTTGACTCAAGTTTTGAGTATTTAGGGGTTCATTTTGTATTCGTCGAGTCGATCGGAGAATTTAATTTTGTTTTGCTTTTCCGGATAAATTAGAAAGTATTGAAGTGTTTGAACGAGTATCATTTACTCACTTTTCACGGGGTTTAAATATTTTGGAGATACGTGCAAGTTTTGTGGTGGACCCTCTAGAAGACAACAAATCTTAACTTGATTATGTGACCGTCTTGAACTGCCCTTTGAACCTTAGGGTTTGGGGCAGTACGGTGTGCCACATGTGAGGCGTTGGCTTGATCTTTCTACGGCTGGACCGCTACTACTGTGTCACACTCCGGGAATCTTGGGTATTTGATCATTCGTTCGAAAACTTTAATATCGTCTATTTACCTGGAATGTGATGCAATATGTGGAATTCATATAGCTAGATATGAAATACGAAATATGTGATATTTCGCATTTACGATGTTTAAAGAGAATGTGGATTCTAGATATTGCAGTTTTACACTTTCTTTTCTGTGACCGTAAGTGTAGTATGTCGATATCGCCGGTTTCGTTGCTATACATCAACGACAATTGGGGTATGCATACTTACTTACGTTGATGATATATGATATTATGTGTTGCTGAGATATGATGTGCAGGATTGTCGCAAATGAATAACCGGGGGTTTTATGTGAGATGAGAGTTTTATATTTTCATTCATGTAAATTTAAATGTAATGTAATATTCTTTTATTTGGGGCACTTTCTGGTTGAGGTTGATGCCACCAGTGTTGTATATTATTTATTTTTCCGCATTAGGATGGACCCAAGGAGGGGAGCACAGGTGACCGGGTTCTGGGGTTCAGTGGGAGGCCATCTCGAGGAGTCGAGACCGGGTCTCCTAAACTCCAGAATTGGTAGGGTCGCTTGCCTCTCTCGTAGGGGTCCAGGGTGTGGGCTTGGCTATTCATCGTGACTGTGGAATCCGTATTTTCTATTGTTGGCTAAATACTAAATACGGACGTCCTAGTATATCCCACATTATATCTATGTTTCTGCTGCGATATCTGTGATGTGATCATTTGATATGTTCTGATGGATACAGTATATAGTATATATGATATATTATATAGACGTTACTTATGTTTTAAACCCGCACTAGCCCTGCCCTGCTCTGTCGTTAGTTACTGATTAGTCGAAAATATTGTATATTTTAGCCGACAATTTCCTCATCATTTGCACTCATATAGAAGTGTACGGCATTCATATTCTACATATTAGCAAATCTGTCACAAAATATCAGATTACATGTATTAGACCTTAAAACCGGCATTTCTAGGGAAATTGACTGCATTTCATAGCATCGCAATATTTCTATATATCGCAACCTGTGTTTCGAAGTCTGTGCAGGAAAATCAGAAGCTTGCTCAAATTTACACCGCTCAAATATTACGCCAACTCAATGATTTCAGTTCTGGTATCATTCCAAAGGGGTAATTGCAAATCAACACATCAGAAAACACATAAAATATCAGTCCAAGACAACACAGCAAAGTTGAAGCCCTGAAGCCACTACTTGGCCGCGGAACCGCGGCGCAAGCCGGCTTAGGCCGCAGTTCCGCGGCCGTCTTGCCACATCACCCTCCCAATTTTAGTGCACAATGCTTCTCATAATGGCTACAGTTCATAAATGTACCTCAATATCCAGAAGACTCTAGAGACTTCTGCCAGATTAGCAAGCTTCAAATCAACACTAAACTAAGCCTAACATTCTAGAAACTTCTTCCTAAACCCTAGCTTAAACCCTAATCTAAGCCTAACAAACTACTTCTAGAAGTCTTTCAACAAACTTTTGGAGGGAACTCAAGAGGCTTAGGGTTTGGGTGCTCTATAAATAAGACCCTAGGCTCATTGTATGAAGGGGAATTCAATCTTGGAAATTCAATACTATTGAATCAATCCATTAGTTCATTCTATCTCTTTCTTCATCTTCTTCTTCCACAAGTCTAGTGACAGGGCTTGTGTGAAACCCTAACCCTAATTCCAACTCCAAAAGCCAAGATCCCGAGTACCCATCAAGCAAGAAGCCTTGCAACCTTTTATGAACCGAGCCGTTTTTCAACAGAGCAAGTGGTCCAAGCCTATCCGCGACTCACGGAGCCGAGCGACGCCAATTCAACAATTTAGATTCTTCCTCTTGTAGTTCTTGAGCGATTGTAATCAAAGTGTTGATATAAATAAAAGGTGATATTCTTTTATCTTGTTTTCTTTAAATTCTTGCATCATGATTCGATTTAAATTTCTAGTTGTAATTCTTGTTGTGATGTTTGAGTAATACTCCGTTCGTAAAGGAGTCGAGACGATCAATAGAATGATGATGTAATAAATCTGAAAACGATTCTTGATTTCTACAAATTTTGTAAACCCTAGCAAATTCAAGAACCGTCAACCCATTTCGTTACGATGCTTCCTTGAATGTTATCGCTCGAAATTGGGGAGTTACGATCGTTTCTTGAAATTGCTAGAGGCTAGAATGTGATTGATATCGACAGAAGAACAAGGGTTAAATGATGAAACCCTAGTTTCACGAGAAAGCCCTAACTCTCGTCGATCATCATCGATCTAGTATCAATTCTTCGAAGGACAAGAACAAGTTATCTTTAGATTACATCACGTCTATCGATCCAATCGATTCCTACGAGCCTCATCTAGATTCTTGACATTTTGGTTGGAAAAATATTATCGAAACCCAATTCTTAATTGTTTATCAGTTTCTTGATTCTTGATTAAACATCGTGACACTTGAGTCAATTGATAAATTCTTGAATCATGTTTTCTTTTATCGTTACTTAACTTTTCAATTCAAACATATCAAAATACAAACGAATCGCACAATCCCTGTGGACGATCCGCACTCACTCATGAACTACAATTGATACCGTAGTTTGATTGCGGTCAAAATATTTTTTGGTTGTGATTTCTAAATACAATTTTCTCAAACGACTACACAAACCAGAAAATCCAACAATCAAAATGGCGCCGTTGCCGGGGATCGCGCGCTAATTCGTTTCATTTTCTAGTTTGAATTGAAAGAATTATTCCATTGTTATTATTTAGATCAAAATTCGTGCAAACCCTAAACAATTTGTTGTGTTTCATTGCAAGGAGATCTGGAGCTTACTGGAAATTGATAAAATTTTTTGTAAAATACCAGAGAGCAGAGGGAGTCAACAGAAGCTCCCTGAAAAATTTTGGTACAGTGTTCCCACCTTCAAACCGCGGAAGTGCGATGGGAGTCGACATCTGCGGCAGAACCGCGACGGCCTGAGGGGATCTCTGAAACATTTTTCTCTCAGGTGATTCCTTACCCTTTCCTCTCTCCTCTTTTTAGCTCCAACTAATACTTTTATGCAGGATTCTTTGCAAATAATCTCAGCTCGCAAATTGCAAAATTAAATTTGTGCGTGATTTTGTTTCTTGGTTGTTTGCATTATAAATACGGATATTAAGGGGCACGGCCAAATCCAAATTAGGTGGGGATTTCATTACCCTTCCTAGGCCCCGAAAACAACCAAACTTGCATCCGCATTGACCCACATTAACTAAAAGAAATCTAGAGATGACTCTAAGGACTGTCGCGCTCAATTAGGACAAGAGAAGGCCGTGGGTAATTCATTGCTTATCCGCGTTTTCTTGTGGTGCCTAAGGCGAGTGTGTCTAAGGCTAGTGGTTTTTAATTAGGCCCACTACTTACGTAGTGGAGTACCTTCCCACTTACCTGGCACTCATCCTGCCACAGGGGAACAAAGAGGCAGTGGAGGATTCTATCCCGCGACTTGTCTTTTGGCAGTTAGGAGCGGTCTAGAGCCAGACCTAGGTGACCACTAGATTATAGGGTTTGTGTGCTGCATTTGTTGTGTCGCATCATTTTTTCAAAAATCCGTCCCTTTTTCAAAGCAAACACCGCATTCATTCATTACCCCTAATTATAAGCCAACGCTGCCACTTGTACTAACCCTTTTTAGTACAAGATAGGCTGGACACGGGATTCTAGTGCCCGTTTAGTCCGCGTACCTTTTATCGACTCCGAAGTTGATATTTCTCCATTTTCATCTTCTTTACCCACTACCACACCCACACCGATGGATCAAAATCCATCAAACTTCTTTAATCCTAATCTGCCGCCGTCCGTTGGTGCGCAGAATCCACCCCACATCTCTCTCCAAGAGATTCGAGGTCCTCTTTCGACCTGCTTATCCACACCACCAGCCAATGGGGAGAACTTTGAGATTAAGCCCCATTATATCAATCTTTTACCCAAATTCCACGGACTCGAGACTGAGGACGCTTACGTTTTCTTTACCAAATTTGAAAACGTGTGCGCAATGATGGGTACGTCACAACTTTCAGTGGATGCTATGCGTCTACGACTTCTCCCATTTACATTGTGCGATATAGCCGAGAAGTGGCTATATAACACAACCGCACACTCTATTGCAAATTGGAGAGAATTCGTCGCGGCATTCCTTAAGAAATTTTACCCAATACAAAAGACAGCTCAAATCCGTAGCGAACTGAATCAATTTGCCCAGCTCCCTGCTGAACCATTCTCTAAATGCTTTGAACGTTTCAAGGATTTATTGGTTCAATGTCCTCATCACGGCATCCCGAGATGGGAGCTTTGCCAAATCATATATGAGGGCAGTAACCCTAACACTAAACAAAGCCTTGAAAACATGTGTCAAGTTACCTTCATGTCTAAAGATGATGGGGAAGCTTGGCGATATTTAGAAGAGTTCGCTGAAAAGTCCTTACAGTGGGAAAGTCCATCATTTAGGAGTGGCAATAACCAATCAGATGTTTCTATAGGAGTTAGAGCTGACATTTCAGCTATACACAAGAAACTCGAGACTATGGAAAACAAAATTTTAGCTGCCTCCCTTAATCAAATGTCACTTTCAAAAACTGTATGTGGCTGCTGTTCTGATCCGTCTCACTTGACGGAAGAATGTCCGTTTTAAGGTCGTGAGCATACCAATGCCGCATTTCAAAGACCTAGAAACGATCCTTTTTCTTCCATATATAATCAGGGTTAGAGGAATCACCCTAATTTTGCTTGGAACTAATCACAATCTCAAAACATGGTTCCAAACCAAAACAATGTCCAAAGGGTCCCTCCACCACAACAGCAACCACAACTTCAATTAAGTCAGCACCCCTTTCAAGCACATAATTTTCAAAATCAGGTCAACACACCTGCACTGTCTAGTCCTTTACAGTTGACCGGAACTGATGAATCCTCTTCTTTTGCACAATACATGAATTTGGTCTTAACAAATATCATGCAAGTTTCGGCTGAAATGAAGTCTTCTGTCGATAAAAATGAGAAAAACTCTGCGTCCCAAAACGAGAGTATTAAATCGATGGAAGAAGAAATTGCACGATTAAAAGCTGAAATGAGTGCAAGAGAGAAAGGGAAACTTCCAGCTCAACCCTTACCCAACCCTGGCTATTCACATCACATGAATGCAATCACCACGTTGAGATCTGGAAGTGTGCTTGACAATCATGTTGGGGAAGAAGTTGATGATACTAAAAATCATGTCAACACCCCGGCTGAGACCTTTCCACACACACACACTTCTAGTTCTGACCCTACTTCTTCTACCCTACCACCTTCTTCCGAGCCTATTCTTCGTTTCCCAAAAGGCTCGCCACTACAGCCAACCTCTTTTACCCCTCCACGGATGATCCCCACTTCTATACTGGGATCGGTTCCACACACACTTCCTTCTCCTATGATGGACCCAGCGCTTATTGCTAAAGCACCTTATCCTAATCGGTTAAGGGCTAACACACTAAGTCCACATATGGAGAAGATCACTGAGATGTTTAAACAGGTTAACATCAATATCCCTCTTCTAGATGCTATCCAACAAGTCCCTGCATATGCGAAAGTTCTTAAAGACTTTTGCACTAGAAAGAGGAAGAAGCAAATGCCCAAAAAGATATTCATGGCAAAGACAGTAGACACAGCTTTTCCCCAGCAATTACCGAGGAAACGTAAGGATCCTGGATATCCTACTATTTCCATCTCTATTGGGGAGAAACACATTAACCGTGTTCTACTAGATCTTGGGGCAAGTGTTAACCTGCTTCCTTTCTCAGTTTATGAGCAGTTAGGGATCGGAGAGTTGAAACCATCTTCTTGCACTCTCCAGATGGTTGACCGATCAATCACCAGACCTAGGGGTGAACTAGAGGATGTGTTAATAAAAATCGGGGAATTTATATTTCCTGTGGACTTTATTGTAATTGATACACAGCCTGTAGCGAACTCACGGAATCAAATTCCGGTGATTTTAGGTCGCCCCTTTTTGGCCACTTCCAATGCTATCATCAATTGCCGTAACGGTTCTATGACCCTATCCTTTGGGAAAAGGACAATTAAAATGAACATTTACAAGTTGGGAAGTGTACCCTCCGAACCTACTGCTCAGGTCTGTTCTGTCGAATCAATGGATGTCGACAGCAGCGAATTAGATGATCCTCCTGATACCGATCTAGACTCTTTTCATACGTTATTGTTTGACCCAACTATGTATCATACACATACGGACTCTTCCACCGAGATGTCCGGGTCAACAATTAACACTAATTATGAACCGTTCTTAGAGTCTGAAGATCACCCCGCACCTTGTGATGACATTATTCTTCGGGGTATAGATGAAACTTTTGAGGAGATCTTCGCTGATGAACTCGCATTTCTAAAAAGCACGGGTGTTGAGATGAATCATGTCCAAATCAATGAAATTGAACCTCCACCCCTTCTTCTGAAATGTAAAAAGAATGCGAGTAATCCATCACACTCACTGCATCGTTTCTCCAAAATGAGACGCACACACATTTTATTCCACCCCTTAACCTTTCCCCACTTCTTCTTCCACCAACCAGAGCACTGCATTGATAAAATTTTTGAATGGTTGGTGTTAACCTTCGGTCTTTGCAAAGCTTGGCATCGACCAATGATTTTTGACCCCCTAATATGATTTTCAAAGATTAACATTGCTTATGTTTGGGGGGGGTATATCTTTTCTCTGGCTCTTGAAAAGAAATTTTTTACAAAATGATGAGCCAAAAATAAGTTTGGGGGAGGTTCTTCACTTAAATATTTTGCCCCACTAATAAATTCCTCCCACGCTTACAGGTTTTTTGAGATTTAGCGGAAGGCAACAGTGAGGACACTGTTGAAAACAAGTTTGGGGGAGGTTTGTGCTTATTTTCGCATCATTTGCATATCACTTTGCATAAGCACAAAACATTATTTTGAAAACCTATAAAAATTTAAAAAATTTCAAAAAGATAAAAATATTTTTTGTAAGATAATAAAAGTTTAGATAGTGAAAAATTACATCCATGAGATTAGAAAAATTTAAGAAATCTAAGAAAATTAGAAGTTTTCTTATACGAACTAGTAATAAGTAGTTATGAGCCGTTGTCCCAAGGGTTAGTAAGATGAAAGACGTCACTAATCTGAGGATAAAAATAAGTCTGAAAAATAGTTTCTATTCTGGAAGCCAAACATTTTGAACGTTGATACCCTGCTATTCGCACTTACACACGTCTTGAAGCCTGGGATAGTAGAGGATACCTTGAAATGCTCTTGTCTTAAAGCCAAAAGTATGAAGGAAATAAAAAAAATGAATAAAATATATAGTGGTGAGAAAAATGGACAATGGTTTTGTTATCACCAAGGGCAATAAAAAATGTATAGCGAGGGTGCCCTTCACCTAGTGCCCTAAGGCCAACTGGTCTAGGAGTCACTGCTATGCCTGAGGTGGTGCAAGATGAGGAAAATACACCAAGTAAGCAAGCACAGGAGTAATCGGTCGGTTAGTACCTCAAGAAGTATTAACGGTCGCATGAAAGTATGTGAGCAATCTCATCTAAATATTCATTAATTAAAAAGTACTGAGGCTGATGGGCAAGAGTATGATAGCTTGAATTGAATTCTCCGGGTGTAGGGATGTCTTTACACACACGGAGGGTGATATGATCGATGTTTTGGAAGAAAGATAGGAATGAAAAATAAGACGATGTTTTATTGAGGGAGGACGTGATTTCTGACATTTTTTCATGACCATTAAGATAGGGCTCATGACAACCGAAAAGCTAGCTTAGTTGGAAACCCTAATTTTAAAAGCTTTTCTTTTACAATTCTTTTCTTTAAATATAATATTCATGATCTTTCTTTTATTATTGGATTTTGTGGGTGCAATCCGCTGAAAACCCTCAGGAGACAACACTCCTCCTACTAGGGACACCTAGAGGTTTAAAGGCTTGTTGCACGTGCTCAGTGCAATCGTGTTGCTTACGAAAGTGTGCTAGTTAGTTTTTCTCTTTTTTTATTTTCTCCTTCTCTTTTTAATAAAACAGTTCGCTCGAGACGATCGAAATTAAGTTTGGGGAATTTGATTAGTCGAAAATATTGTATATTTTAGCCGGCAATTTCCTCATCATTTGCACTCATTTAGAAGTATACGGCATTCATATTCTACATATTAGCAAATCTGTCACAAAATATCAGATTGCATGTATTAGACCTTAAAACCGGCATTTCTAGGGAAATTGACTGCATTTCATAGCATCGCAATATTTCTATATATCTCAACCCGTGTTTCGAAGTCTGTGCAGGAAAATCAGAAGCTTGCTCAAATTTACACCGCTCAAATATTACGCCAACTCAATGATTTCAGTTCTGGTATCATTCCAAAGGGGTAATTGCAAATCATCACATCAGAAAACACATAAAATATCAGTCCAAGACAACACAGCAAAGTTGAAGCCCTGAAGCCACTACTTGGCCGCGGAACCGCGGCACAAGCCGGCTTAGGCCGCGGTTCCGCGGCCGTCTTGGCACATCACCCTCCCAATTTTAGTGCACAATGCTTCTCATAATGGCTACAGTTCATAAATGTACCTCAATATCCAGAAGACTCCAGAGACTTCTGCCAGATCAGCAAGCTTCAAATCAACACTAAACTAAGCCTAACATTCTAGAAACTTCTTTCTAAACCCTAGCTTAAACCCTAAGCTAAGCCTAACAAACTACTTCTAGAAGTCTTTCAACAAACTTTTGGAGGGAACTCAAGAGGCTTAGGGTTTGGGTGTTCTATAAATAAGACCCTAGGCTCATTGTATGAAGGGGAATTCAATCTTGGAAATTCAATACTATTGAATCAATCCATTAGTTCATTCTATCTCTTTCTTCATCTTCTTCTTCCACAAGTCTAGTGACAGGGCTTGTGTGAAACCCTAACCTAAATTCCAACTCCAAAAGCCAAGATCCCGAGTATCCATCAAGCAAGAAGCCTTGCAACCTTTTATGAGCCGAGCCGTTCTTCAAAAGAGCAAGTGGTCCAAGCCGATCCGCGACTCACGGAGCCGAGCGACGCCAATTCAACAATTTAGATTCTTCCTCTTGTAATTCGTGAGCGATTGTAATCAAAGTGTTGATATAAATAAAAGGTGATATTCTTTTATCTTGTTTTCTTTAAATTCTTGCATCATGATTCGATCTAAATTTCTAGTTGTAATTCTTGTTGTGATGTTTGAGTAATACTCCGCTCGTAAAGGAGTCGAGACGATCAATAGAATGATGATGTAATAGATCTGAAAACGATTCTTGATTCCTACAAGTTTTGTAAACCCTAGAAAGTTCAAGAACCGACAACCCATTTCGTTACGATGCTTCCTTGAATGTTATCGCTCGAAATTGGGGAGTTACGATCGTTTCTTGAAATTGCTAGAGGCTAGAATGTGAATGATATCGACAGAAGAACAAGGGTTAAATGATGAAACCCTAGTTTCACGAGAAAGCCCTAACTCTCGTCGATCATCATCGATCTAGTATCAATTCTTTGAAGGACAAGAACAAGTTATCTTTAGATTACATCACGTCTATCGATCCAATCGATTCCTACGAGCCTTATCTAGATTCTTGACATTTTGGTTGGAAAAATATTATCGAAACCCAATTCTTGATTGTTTATCAGTTTCTTGATTCTTGATTAAACATCGTGACACCTAAATCAATTGATAAATTCTTGAATCATGTTTTCTTTTATCGTTACTTAACTTTTCAATTCAAACATATCAAAATACAAACGAATCGTACAATCCCTGTGGACGATCCGCACTCACTCATGAACTACAATTGACACCGTAGTTTGATTGCGGTCAAAATATTTTTTGGTTGTGATTTCTAAATACAATTTTCTCAAACGACTACACAAACTAGAAAATCTATTAATCAGTTACCTAACCTAACGTTGCACGAGGGGACATCGAGGCGAATGCGGATGGCATAGGTGTACGTCGTATTTATCTGTGATGTTTAGGTGAGTTAAATGATGGGACTTCATTAATGTGATTAATGAAAGAAAAGAAACCTAAAAGATGTTGTAGAATCAAATTTTAATAAAAAGGGTAGCTACAGTTTTGCTTTGCATAGCGGTATATATGATATACCCTGCACCTTATTCGACGAGGAAAGAGCCGAGATCCCTTCACCGGGAGTGACCTCTTTAGCAAAACTGGCAGATGCTACAAAACTCGGTTTGGTTTTTGATTGCTTTTGGAGTTTTTCTTTGCACAGTGATGTATATGATATATCCTGCACCTTATTCCATAAGGAAAGAGCCGAGATCCCTTCACCGGGAGTGACCTCTTTAGCAAAACTAATAAAAGCCTCAAAATCACTCCATTTCAAAATTCATATGATTCTACGACGATATCAAGTTCATTACGCAATAGGTTTTCAGAAAAACCTGTCGTAGCCCTCTGTCATTTCAGATAAGAACAGTTTAGTATTCGTGTTGCGTTTGTTGGCCTTTGTCAAGGCGTAGTGTACGGTAGCTAAATGGTGCTTATCTGCTTATGCATATGATGCGATTGTTTTGGGGTAGTCGTACGACCTTGTTGGCCTTTGTCAAGGGTCGTGCGGGTGGGTTTGATTCAATCAAGAAATGACGGGTTGAACTTGACTGACATCCTATGATTTGTTGGCCTTTGTCAAGGTCATAGGGGTTATGGGCAAAATATTATCGGGAATTTCAAGCGTTGAAATTTGCAATGAGATTGCATACCTTCTATGAGATAGTTGGATCCCGATACCCACTGCGAGTAATTGTTACTCCCGGGAGAGTTTTACACAGGACAATTAGCCGATCAAGTAGGTGTCTAGAAAGGTGTCAACGGGGTTACGCCTATGGGAAAATGATGTTTACTTTAATTAGGTCCGTGCGAAAGCACGGGGAACCTCCCTCAAAGTACCTACACTGGCATGGCTGAAAGATCGGCGAAGTTGTAGGGTGTAATTAATCCCGGCTAGTCTTTCCTTTTAAGGTTTGAAGGAAGATTTGATAAAAACAGTGCGAGACATCCTGATTAGATAAGATAATAACCAATCTGATCTTGCAAGAGAATACGCTAAAGTGTTTTCTTCTCTCTCTCCAGGTAGCGACCATGTCATGCCTTAATAAAGATAATAATATGGATGTATTGACCGAACCCGCATGTTATACTGTGCTGGGGAACGTTGGTTCCGTTCTGTCTTATAAGAGTTATAGGACTGAACATGACATAGGGGAATACCAGGATTCCCATGCCACCCGAATGAAGAAAGTACATGATTATGCATTTTCTTCGGGTGTGTTCGTTACAGAGAACTGTTTATCCATTTGCCCTACGTCCTGGGTATTAGATACCGGGTCAGGGTCCCATATATGTAATCAGTTACATGGGCTTAAGAAAGGTAGAGAACTTGGAGAAGGTGATAAAGACATAACGGTTGGAAATGGTGCAATTGTTCCAGCTAAGACCGTCGGGGAGTATCACCTTGTATTACAAACAGATAATACATTGATTCTGAACGAATGCTATTACATGCCGAACCTGATATGCAACATTATATCAGTTTCTTTATTGAGTAAAGAAGGATATAATTTTGTATTACAGGATAATGTTATGAACATTTTCCTTAACGAAAAGTTGGTTGGATCAGGCACATTGTGCAATGGCATTTATGTTCTAAATCAATCAACAGTTCTAAGCATAACAAACACACACAAAAGGAAGAGTTCAGAACTGAACGAATCCTACTTGTGGCATTGTAGACTGGGTCACATCAATGCGACACGACTAGCTAAGTTGCATAAGGATGGATATTTGAATCCGTTTGAATTTTCATCTTATGACACTTGCCAGTCATGTCTCAAAGGCAAGATGACCAAAACTCCGTTTTCGGGACACGGAGAAAGAGTTAAGGAACTCTTGGGACTGGTGCATAGTGATGTATGCGGTCCAATGTCTACACATGCCAGGATTGGTTCCGCGTACTTCATTACATTCACTGACGATCTCTCTAGATTCGGATATGTGTTCCTGATGAGACACAAGTCTGAAGCTTTAGAGAAATTTAGACAATATAAACAAGAAGTCGAGAACCAAACCGGAAAAAGTATTAAAATCCTACGATCTGATCGAGGAGGTGAATACTTGAGCAATGAATTCCTGGACTTCCTAAAAGTGAATGGGATTCTCTCTCAGCTGACTCCTCCATATACACCACAGCAAAACGGTGTATTTGAACAGAGGAACCGCACCCTATTAGATATGGTGCGCTCTATGATGAGCACAGCTGAGTTACCTATTTCCTTCTGGGGGTATGCGCTGGAAACTGCGGCATACCTATTGAATCAAGTTCCATCTAAATCTGTACCTACCACACCATATGAGATATGGAGTGGGAAGAGACCATGTCTTAAACGTGTTAAGATATGGGGTTGTCCGGCCTATGTTAAAACACAAAATCCGGACAAACTCGAGGCACGGTCAGTTCTATGCAAGTTTGTGGGATATCCCAAACATTCACATGGATATCTTTTCTACCATACTGAGGAACAAATAGTGTTTATTTCTCGACATGCCACCTTTTTAGAAAAGGAATTTCTTATAAAAGAAATTAGTGGCGACAAGGTAGAACTGGAAGAAATTCCGGCTACACAAACTCAAACTGAAGATTTAGTGGAACCAGAGAATTCAGTAGATCCCAACGAACCTCAGCCACTCCGCCGATCTAATAGGGTTCCTCGCCAACCTGAGAGTTACTACAGTTTTTTCATGGACGGTGGGAGCGAGGATTGCATCATGGAGGATGATGACCCAACTAGCTTCGAGCAGGCCATTACGAGTGGGGACTCAGTAAGATGGCTGGATGCAATGCGGTCCGACATGGAATCCATGTACACCAATAAAGTATGGACTTTGGAAAATGCTCCTGAAGGGGTAAAACCCATTGGGAGCAAGCGGATCTTCAGGAAAAAACTTGGTGTAGATGGGAAAGTGGAGACTTTCAAAGCTAGACTTGTAGCAAAGGGTTTTCGTCAAAGACCGGGTTTGGACTATGACGAGTCCTTTTCTCCAGTGGCTATGCTTAAATCCATCCGGATCATGCTTGCCATCGCTGCATATCATGATTACGAAATCTGGAAAATGGATGTTAAGACCGCCTTTCTAAACGGTGATTTAGAAGAGTGCGTGTACATAACTCAGCCAGAGGGCTTCGTAGATAGTGGGAGCAGCGGGAAGGTGTGCAAGCTGCTTAAATCCATTTATCGATTAAAGCAAGCATCGCGGAGTTGGAACATCTGCTTTGACGTCATTATCAAAGAGTTTGATTTCGTCAAAAACGTAGATGAACCTTGTATCTACAAGAAGGTAGCAGAGAGTAAGGTTGTCTTCCTCGTATTGTACGTGGACGACATACTCTTGATAGGAAATGACATTCATATGCTGCAATCGGTCAAGCTCTTCTTATCACAAAGATTCTTAATGAAAGATCTTGGTGATGCCTCCTGCGTATTGGGAATTAGGATCTATAGAGATAGATCCAAACGGATATTTGGATTGTCCCAATCCAGGTACATTGACACCATACTAAAGAGGTTTAGTATGGAAGAATCCAAGCATGGGAACTTACCCACGATCTCTGGAGTCACTCTCTCCAAAGAGATGTCTCCCAAGACTGATTTGGAGAGAGCTCGTATGCAAGGGATACCCTATGCTTCGGCTGTAGGGTCTATCATGTACGCGATGCTATGTACCAGACCCGATATAGCATAGTCACTAAGTGTAGTGAGCAAGTATCAAGCTGATCTTGGAGAGAGTCACTGGACAGCTGTGAAGAGCATTCTCAAGTACTTACGAAGGACTAAAGAGATGCTCTTGGTGTATGGTAACCGAGAACTCCAAGTGTAGTCCTTTACCGATTCGAGCTTCCAGAGTGATAAGGACGACTCTAAGTCGCAGTCGGGATTTGTCTTTACCCTTTACAGAGGGGGAGTTAGCTGGAAGAGTTCCAAGCAAGAAACCGTAGCAGACTCGACGATGGAGGCTGAATACATCGCTGCCAACGATGCTGCCAAAGAGGCTGTCTGGATCAAGAAGTTCATTACTGAACTTGGAGTGGTTCCATCCATTGAGCATCCAATACCTTTGTATTGCGATAACAATGGAGCGGTGCCTTTGGCCAAGGAACCCAGGTCCCATCAGTGATCCAGGCATATTCTGAGGTGGTATCACCTGATCCGGGAGATAGTTAATCGCCGGGAGATCGAGGTCAGGAGGGTTGACACGAAGAATAACACAGCGGATCCACTCACGAAGGCCATTCCCCAGATACAGTTTGAGAGACTCTTCGGGATGCTCGGTATGCGATACTACAGCAGCTGGCCCCAGTGCAAGTAAGAGATTGTTAGTTGTATGTATGCCCTAAAGGCCAGTATTGTACAGATGATGTATATTATATTGGATGCTTGGACATATATAGAGATGACTTTCTTGCTCGATATGATAGTATGCTATCTGGTTGCTCTTTATCTTAACATGTATACTAGTCTCTTTATACTGTCTTATAGTTACATGTTGGTAAAGCCCTTAGGATGTGTACTTGACTACCTGGACTATGATGAGGATCATACTAGTAGGGACATGGTAGTCCATAAGTACACCCTTCAAGGTCCCTAGTCATGGGGTATCGAGACGGGGCATCGATACACCAGAGTAGACTAGCGTATACGCATCTTGACCCATATGATGGGTGATGCATGATCCCATATCCATCGGTGTTTGACATCAAGGATGGTGTACGGGTGCTCAGTGGAGACTGGGTACACTGGACGGACTCGCCGAGAACTCCCAGATGGTATTATACCTCACGTCAGATGGCAGTTCTCAGGTGACACTTGTGCAGGTTAGTCTGTAGACCCGAGATCGTCATAAAGTCTTGTGTGATTCCCACTGTGCTTTGATTTCCACCTTACCACATCCATGAGGGCGTGCAAAACGGTGGTTTTTGGGTACAGTCCCGAGTAACATGGAGGCAATACGCGATAGGAGGGGTTTCGTCTCTCCCGGTATTAAGGGTTGATGTTGCGCTGTGCTCGATTGGCCGTAACAGGGAAGTCCCTGGCCAGGGCTGATTCTGAGATTTGCTGGTAAGTGTTACCAATAGTTTCTCGACCCGTTATGAGCCTTACATCGGCACGACTTATCGGTTATTGGGGTCTGACGGTTACCACCCCTAAACTTGATATGCGACATACCAGACGAGGAGACCGGACTGCACGGTAGTGTTGCCGGTTGGCTCGACGGGAGTTATAGAAGGTTCGCTTATTTTCTTCTGATCGCTCAATACACGGGTGGCCGTTATGTTTAGCTGACCGCTTGCGGCTTAGGGGTTCTTGATATGATCATCACCCACTGCCGGCGTATTGACGAGTCTTAGAGTCCCACAATGGAGTTTCCTAGTCCAGGCGAAACGTTGTGGTGCGCGTATGCGATATGCGTATGGACCCTGTTAAAATGCGCGTATAGGATACCGTATATTGATCGGGCGGCTTGCTTTTGGTGGGGTCATATGTGATATGGCCGGATTGATAAATCAAGTGTTGATTTATCATTTAACCATTTGTTTCTCACTTGAAAT
Source organism: Agapanthus africanus (assembly GCA_030015575.1). NCBI lineage: Eukaryota > Viridiplantae > Streptophyta > Magnoliopsida > Asparagales > Amaryllidaceae > Agapanthus > Agapanthus africanus. The sequence goes on from JASDDO010000008.1 coordinate 315,870,598, forward strand.
CCTTTCTTGAGTTTTATGGATGTATGCATGCATGTATGCCTTATTTATAGATTCATTCACATATGGATGTACATACACACATACATACATCCTTCATGGTTGTACATACATGAAAATGGTGGCAATATAAGACTCACACCATGGTTTTATATATGGATTTTATTGCATTTGATTTAAAACAAAAAGGAAAAAGGAAAATGGTTATCATTGATTTGTTTCTACACTCTTCTTTTGACCTAACCATTCTCACCCACCTTTTAACCTTGGGTAAACTTTCCTTTTGTGTTTTAAATCATGTTCAATAAGATGTTCATTGTTTAACCATGGTTTGAGATGAGAACAAGAATATATATATACATATATTTTCATTTTTCTTAATAAGAGTTATTCTTTTCACTCTTGAAAAAATATAGCCATCATCTTCTTCTTCCTCTCTTCCTTCGCTCCTTAGTTTTTTATAGTGAGCAAAACACACATCAAGATTGGATTTTGAAGTGAGAATAAGAACCACAACATCATTCTACACAAGTTTAGCCCACTTGTTTAGAGTGTTATCTTCATTTCTTCTTTTGAAAAGTGAAGTTGCAAGCTTGGACTAGGAGCTTCGGGTGGATCGTCGTGGACACTAGAAGACCTCAAGCGAACCCTCCTCCACCCCTCAAGTGGCCAAGGAGTCTAGCGTAGGGAGCTACAAAGGTTGTACTCTCAAAACCCTAGCATTTCTTTCATTTGATGATGTGTAGTTTATGAAACCCTAATTTTTCTAGGAACGATCCGATGTTTGTTAACTTAGCACCCTGAAAAATTCCATCTTTGGTACATGTGATACTTCTAAATCCTTCATGAGGTGCTAGGAAAACCCTTCAGTAGGTTATTCTGCAGCTCCATGAAAAATTTTTAGAGCCTGTTTTAAATTCGGCAGAAACTTGTGATATCGATGTCTTTTTCGGTTCGTTTTGTGTTCGAAATTCATACGACTTTGCTAATGAGTTAATTATTGTTTAGCGAGGCTCTGATACCACTGTAAGTCGATGTACAACACCCCACGACTTGCGGGGTGGCGGAATAATGAAAAACGATCTTGTTTTATGCGTAAACATCGACTAACCGAGAATATTTGCTAAAACAATAACTAACAAGAAACCATAGAAGTGTTAACTATTATGATAAGTGATTATACCTAAAGAACTGTGCCCTTCGTCTTTCCGTTCTCCACGTCATCTCCGGCCTTCTCTATGTAGTAGATGATCCACCCGAGAGCTTTACTTCAAGCTTCACCTCTAACTTGAGGTAACTAGGTTTCTTAAAGTGCTAATCTAAGTAACCTAGGTGATATAGAGAATGGTTATGGATTAAGTAGTCTATTCTAATCCTTGGTCTCAACACATGAGAGGGGAGGATTAGGGTTTGAAGAGAGAGAGCTTGAGGAGAGAGAAAGTGAGCAAGAGAATGGAATGAGATAACGATCTATCATAATATATATGAAGCATTATTATTTATCCAAAAAAGAAAATAAAGGATTTAACAACCATGCTTCATAAATACAAATGGGTGATTCATCTCCATGAGTCATTAAGCATTTATGATGCATTAATGATATGGATGAATCACACAAATGAGTCACTAATCTCATTTAATGCATATGCCACCTTAACCCTCAAGTCACCATCTTCTAGAAGCTTCTTGCGAAATTACGAGAACGCCCCTCCTATCCGTGAAAACATGGAAAAACTTTAGACTGTATAAATCCAATAATCGGATACTAGAAACTGGTTTAAACCAAAGCCGGCTAGTAAAAACTGTCCGGATGTCGTACGTACGTAAACACACGTATGCGTCCGAACCCTTGTCGTAAAACCATACGACCTCTATATCGTTTCACCTAGAGTAGGGAAACTCTCTGTGTGGGACTCTAGAGACTCGTCTACTACGCTGGCAGTGGGTTTAACCACAGACCGTAAGCGGCACCAGCTGTACGTAACGGTCCCCAGGTAGATGTCGATAAGAAGGCCGATGAGGAAACCCATCCGAACTCCTACTGAGTCTGATGTGACAATCTCCGTACAGTCCGGTCTGTCGTCTAAGACTATCGCATATCGGGCCTAGGGGGCGACAAGCGTCAGTCCCCTAATAGCGGTATAAGTCGTGTCGGAGTGAAGCCCATTACTCCCTGAGAAACTACTGGAACCTACCAGCAAATCTCGCTTGCCCTGGCCAGGGACTTTGCTTAATAGCTCTCTGACACAGCGCGATATCAACTCCCAATACCGGGAGAGACGAATCCTGTCTAACCGCCACTGCCTCCAAGTGCTCGGGACTGCACCCAACTGCTACCTGTTTGCACGACTCCTTTGAGCCGTGGTAGGGTAGCAATCTAAGAATAGTGGGACACACTCGAGGCAAAATAGCAGTGTCAAGTCTGCGGACTATGTTGTACTCATGTCACCTGGGAACTGTTAACTGACGACTGGTATAAAACCAACCAACAGTTCCCTGTGAGTCCTATCCGGTGTACCCGTAACCTAACGAGCACCTGCATACTATCTCCAGTACGACGTACTGACGGCTGTGGGACAGACCATCTCCCCAACTGGGATGAGAAACGTACATACTAGTCTACTCCGGAGTATCGATGCCCTGTCTCCATAATCCTACGACTGGGGACCTGAATAAGGATGTGCTTGTAGACTACCCAGCCCCCACTAGTATGACTGCCATCACAACGCTGGTAGTCAAGCAAGATCCTAAGAGCTCTATCAATACGTATACTCACATATTAAGATAGAAAAAACCAAGTAGTGTACTACCATGTTTAGCAAGACTGTTATATACATGTGAATATCCCAAGCTTCCATTAAGTAATATACAAACTAGTATGATACAATAATGGCCCCTAGGGCATATACACTAACAGTAATTCCTAACTCTTAGAAGTAAAGTTGTTTACTTGCTATTAGTTTTCGCATAATCTCTAGTATACGATCTTGGTTAGGGTTGTTCGGCACGTCTAATTTTTTAATTGGCATGGTTGATGCCTTGTAGACTCTCATGAGAGTGCCTAGGAACCCTACACCAGCATCGACACGCAAATCCTTATGTATCGGGCTCCATCAGTCCGGATCGGCCCACTGGCTCCGTCTGCAGAATCGGCCCTCGGCCTTGGCAGTACGGGTTGGCCCGTATCTATCTCTCAACTCTGGCCAGTATCCTCCGGATAACCGCCAGGTCTAACTAATCACCGGTAGGTAGTAGTCCCCCCGCAGGGATCACCGTCTAACTATACGATTCTTCCTGCCCTGGGGTACCATACCGAGTCTACCATGTACCCGCAGACGGTGCCTACCACTCCACGAATTGGGTATAATCACACAAGCTCTCAAGAACCGAGAAAACTCATGGTGGACACACTAAAATATCATATCAAGAGAAACCGGGTTTTTAAAACAGTGCGTACTTTCTTAAAATAATACCTCGGTTCTCAAATCCAGAAATCACACGAATCCAAAACTCAATGCGTAAATCCATGCAATGTGTCGTATGACACTAAGAGTAAAAGGGAAAACCGCTCTTTTAAAAGGATCCTGTTTTTGAAAATATCTCATGCGGTCCCTATTTTAAATCAAGTCAATATCATCCATATATGTAACATATATATGGATCTAGGTATGGATGTGCTAATGGATATATACGCGAATATGAGTGTGCCAATGTATATGTGCACTAATATGGATATATAGTGTGCATGTGCGCAAGCATGAAGATATCAATGTATGTATGCACCAATATGAATATACAGTGTGCATGTGCGCAAGTATGAAGATTTCAAGGTATGTAAGCACTCCTATGAATATACAGTGTGCAAGTGCGCAAGTATGAAGATATCAATGTATGTAAGCACTACTATGAATATACAGTGTGCAGGTGCGCAAGTCTGAAGATATCAATGTATGTAAGCACTACTATGAATATATAGAGTGCAGGTGCGCAAGTATGAAGATATCAATGTATGTAAGCACTACTATGAATATACAGTGTGCAGGTGCGCAAGTATGAAGATATCAATGTATGTAAGCACTACTATGAAAATACAGTGCGCATGTGCGTAAGTATGAAGATATCAATGTGTGTGTGCACCGGTATGAATATACAGTGTACATGTTGATTGATAAGATTTTGTTTAGCTTATGCGCTTTTAAAGGATGAATCAAAATATTTAGTAACCGCAATCAAGAACGGGGTCGCTTGTAGCTAGCCGGTGAGTACGGGTCGGTCCACAGGGATGTTGTGAATTTCCTAATTGTTCTTACGAGTTAATTCCGAACGGAGTGAATGGATTGATTAAATCTAAAAACTAAATTAATCTAGATCTAAATCTTGCTAGGGTTAGGTTTAGGTTAGGTTTGGAAATGTAAATAAATATCACCGCTTTCTATACCCAAATTAAGATCTATGAGGTGTTATGGTAATTATTAATAAAGGAGATTATAACCATTCGGAAAGATATTTCTTCCTCTAGGTTCTTGTCCTTCCTTTATCAATCCTTACCCTAACCTCCGTGGAAAACACGCTCTACCGGGCCTTTATACTACGGTATCACCGCTACCTCGACGGATAGGGTGCCGTAGGGAGCGGTGTGTGCATGTATGCATGGAGTCCTATTAAAAAAAAGTGATGGGCAAGAAAGGGATGAGAGATCTCATCTCTCAAAAGCCTTCCCCAAAGCTAACCCTAACAAGCAAGGAGACTACTCGCTCATTAGGGAATTGAAGAATATGCTATCTATCTATCTAGGGCAAGGAATTAGAGATATATACTAAGGCAATTAAATAAAACTACTTACTTTACAGATGGCTCTCTCCAAACATTTACACAAGACTTATCAGATCTGAATAGATGAATTGAAAAGAGGCATCGATGCTCTCCAAAAGAATTATGAATTTTATTAATGAAAGGAGGCATAACCTAATACAAGATTTAGGTGTCCTATTTATACAGGATAGAAACCCTAGGGTTACAATTGACTCTCATATCTGCTTTTACAAAAATACCCCATAAGAAAAAGACCTAGCCAACGCTCCACGCACCGCCAGCATTTAGGTAATTTTTTCTGCCAACACGGGCACAACCCGGCCGCGGTTCCGCGGCCAATAGCATGCCTTGACCGCGGTTCCGCGACCAAGTTAGGAGATTGTACTCTGTGTTTTTCTGGGGATTTATCTGCTGCATTTGGGTACTTGTTTCTTCAGGATTTTCTTCAGAATATCTTCTAATTCTCTTCCAGATCTTTTTAGTGAACATTGTGGTGGACTTTTGCCGTTGCTTCGTGACGAAGTCTTGAATCTTGCACTGTCTTGTACTTTGTGAACTGATTTTCGTGCAGGCTTGATCAAGATTCCAACATTTATTGGTCGTAGTCTCACTTTTGTCTCGTCTTTTGCCTTTTTCACTGTTTTTGTTCCGAGAATCTGTAACCTGCAACTATGTAGCAGACATGGGTCAAAAGCACCTGTTTATTTGTAAAATGACTAGGACTGGGGAATATAATAATGCAATATTATGATATGAACAAATACCCCCAAACTTATCTTTTGCTCGTCCTCGATCAAACCTAGTTTTATTCTTAACAAAAGCCTAACCTCACTTTCACAGGAAAACGTGATTGCACTGAGCTCGTGCAACATGCCGTTAAACCTCTAGGTGTCCCTAGTAGGAGGAGTGTTGTCTCCTGAGGGTTTTCAGCGGATACTACCCACAAAATCCTATCAATTTGGCCCATTAACTTTTATTCTCCAATTAGGTTTTCTAACAAGGAATTCTATTATCTTTGACTCGTAAATTATCCACCCATATTCTTCACACTTCCTTATCATCTAAGATTATAAATGTTCAGTAGACCTATTTAGCTTTTGGCATCTTTTAAGTTTTCCTTCTAGGGTTCTATCTCAACTTAGGAATTTTTATCATCTTTATTAAAGATATAAGTCCTCTTTTTCATTCATGTCGCTTATCTAAACCCTAATCACATACCCCCACGTGTGTGTGTATATCACCCCTACAATTGAAAATTCAAATCAAGCAATCATACTCTTGTCCATCATCCAAAGCACTAAGTTGGTGAATTTTTAGATGAATTTTGCTTACACATCCTTCATGCGACCGTTAATACTTCTTGAGGTACCAACAACCGATTACAAGATGTGTTTGCACATTAAAGCGTAATTCCTAGTCTTGCAACACCTAAGGATTTAGCAGTGACTCTCAAACCAGTTGGTCTAAGGCACTAGGTGATGAAGCACCCTCGCTAAATATTTTTCTATTTTTGCAGCCTTATGTAATTACAAAAACCAGTGTTCTTTTTTTTTATCTCTTTATTCACACTTGTATTTTTTTTATTTTTCTTCGTACTAAGGACTTAAGACAAGAGCATTTCAAGGTCTCTCCTACTATTCCAAGTTTCAAGGTTCGTATTTGTGCAATGTGTACGGTATATGTTTTCAGAATATAGACTTAAGCTAAGAATTATTTTTCAAACTTATACTCTAATAAAAATATCAATACTTTTCCTTTGTTTTAACTTAGCCCAAGAAGTCAACTCGAAATTTGCCTATTTCTAAATAAACTACAAAGACATATACTTTCTACCGTTTAATTTTAAGAAAGGTTATTTTTAGGGTTTTTAATTTACTAAGTCTAAGATCTAGTTGTTCCTAGCTAGTTAACCTTTTTGTCAAACTCAAGTCAATTATGGACAAAATTGAATACTTTAATTTTTATAATTTTTTGAAATTTTTCAATTTTTTATGGATTTTAAAATAAGTATGCAAATTCAAAAATATACATATGAATGCGAAGGAAGAAGGCTTACCGAGCATGCCCCCAAACTTAAACTTGACAGTGTCCTCACTGTTATGCCACACCAAGAGAGTCAAAATGTCGGCACTCCCCTGTTTATTTATTTATAAATTTTTTTTTATTGTTAAAAGAAAAAACAAAATAATATACAACAAGGTTCCCCCCAAACTAAGCAAGCCCTTACACAGGCCAAAGGTTAGCACCAACCATTCAAAAATTCTATCGTGGTAATGGTGAGGTTGGTGAAAGAATGGAGTGTAAAGAAAAAACTAAGACGCACACGAGACCGTGTGGAGATAGAAATGGTATACGGTCTCGGTGGAGGAGGAGAATGGCGGAAGAGAGAAAGAAGTGTGGTACGATCTTGAGGGTGTAAATCGAGTGAATAAATTAGCGCAATTTGTGATGACTGATGTGTTAAAAGCGATTGTGCTATCTATCAACTTGTCGAGAAATGGGGTCAAATCCCTCATGATTCGCAAGAAAATATGGGTACTTCGAACTTGGTAAACCTTCAATTGAAAATGGAAACGCAACGGATTTTTGCTCGGTCGGCACGATAGAAAGGACGAAAGGAAGTGATTTAGGGATAGTCTTAATCTCACCTAAGTAATCTGTCTCAAACTTGAAAGATTCCATCAATGGTTCAAAATGACTGTAAGCAACCAAGCCTGATGGTTCAACTAACTCATCTGAAAATTCAAAGGACTCAAACTCGGGTGGTGAGTCTTCAACATCGTTCGAAAAAGTGAAACACTCGTAATCGTTATCAGCTGTGAGAACTGTGTCAGATTCAAAGAGAAATTTTTCAAGGTCACAGTCTTCAAGCGTGATCTTTTGCGTGGTCGGAACGATGGAAAGGAGGGTGTTTGATTTAGGAAGTGTAACAGTAGGAGGATGAATTGGAAAATCCGACACATCAAAAAAAAATGGTTCAACCTCAATATTATCCTCAATACTCTCCTCAATACTATCCTCATAATTCTCCTCAAAATTTAGCTTATCCATGCCATTATCATCAAAATCAAGACGCATATGAAGTTCGGGAGAAACATTTAATGACTCGGGATGATGAATTGGAGATAAAATTTCAGTCAAATTTACGGGTCATCATCCAAAATATTCCCGGCGTCTATATCCTCAATCAAGTGAAAATCAATTTTTTCGGACACCTCATCAAAAGCATGGATATTTATCAATTCAGGTTCTAGATTGGAGGTGTAAAGATCGAAAGAATTAGGTGTGGTTTCACTCGAAAGAGACTCTTCACAATCTGGCAAATCAAGCACTACAAAGTCGCACAACTCATTATTTTGGACACATGTTTGAAAACTGGAGTTGTTGGATTCAATTGGGCATTAGTAGGTTTGATTTAGAACTCCTCTCAAATTCTCACTCTATCCAACCGCCTCCTCATACATTGGAATTTTTGGAGCTAGTTGGAAACTAGCTACCGGTTCTCTAGGTTGCATAAGGGCGGCCATAGACGCATCCACATTCCTCATCATTTTGTTTATTTCTAAAATATAAGCCTCCAACGACTGTTCCAAACTAGACATGGGTTGTGAAGGGGTTTCGGTAAAAGATTCAAAATTGTTTGGATACGTGAAACTCCCAAATGGTTGTGTCGAAGCAATGTCAAGTGAAGGTGGGAAAGTCGGGTAGGACTGGTAGGAATTGGATGGTTGGACAGGAGTAGGATTAACATTTGGATAAAAAGGTGAATGGACTTGTTGATCCCTAGAACTAGATGTGTGGAGAGGAGTGAAAGATCGGCTACGAGATTGTTCAATGTGTTCAGCAATAGACATGTGTCTAGGAGTTACAACAGAACTCGAAAAATTGGTATCAACATACGAAGGTGGTGAAGGTTGAAATGGTTGATATAAAGTGGATTGCGGAGTCGAACTGCTTCTATTCGATCTTTCAAAGAAATTTTGGGCATGGAGGGGTCGTCCTTAAATCGACCGAAACAATTCGCGTAAGAGGCAAAGTTTGGTTCATGGTACCAAAGTTCGGCAAGAGATTTGTGAGGTGGGGTACCCATGATGTAAAAAAGGAGAAGAAAAAGAAGGTGGGGTGCACGGATTTCTTAGCGACCAAATTTTGCAAGTTTTTATAAAAATTTCCCTTTTTTTTATTTAGAACTTTTTGCAAAAAAGATTTTCGATAAAGGGCTTTGACACAAATGCAATCAACCACAAATGCACAATCAGGCATAGATCTAGGGTCACCTAGGTCAGCTAGACAGCTCCTAACTGTTCCAAAGGGCTAGAAATAGGACCTCAAACGGTCTCTTCACCGCCAATTGCGGCCAGGTAAGTGTCAGGTGAGTGGGAGGCTCTCCACTACAAGTAGTGGCCCTAATTAAGTAACCACTCGCGTTAGACACACTTGCCTAGACACCGCAAAGTCAGGTTAGGATCAACGGCTGATGCTTACAACTAGTCCTCTGTCCTATTAAGCGCGACGTCCTTAGGGCTGAGTCTAGTATTTTTTAATTAAATATTGGTCAATGCATATGCCTTATGTGATTTCTGGGGTCCTGGGAAGGGTGATGAAATCCCCACCCAATCTGGATTGGTCTCAAGCCCCTTAAAGTCAGATTAAATATATGCAAAACAGTAACAACCACTTGCAATCAAAGATTTTTTATTTTAAAAGCGGCGCAAAGAATCCTGCACAAGATTTGTTATTGGAAGGGGAAAGATTTTCTTAAGCGCAAAGAATCCTGCAGGAGATTTTATAGAAGATATATTGGGATTTGCAGAAGAGGAGAGAGAAAGCTCACAGTGATTTTTTTTTTTTACCGCGCTTCCACCGCCAAAGTAGTGCTATTGCCGCGGTTCCGCGGCCATTTTTTTTTCGGTTATGTCACCAGGGCGCGGCGGTTCCGCGGTCAGAAGGGGCTTGCGGCTGCGGAAACGCGGCGGAGGTGGCGGTGCAGTTCTCAAAATTTTTTCTGTTCTTCTGTTTTGATTTTCTTCTGTTGTTCAGATCTTTCGTTTACTGTTTTGATCTCTGGAGATTTCCATATCCGAGCTTGATTGTAGATCCTGGAAAATTCAAACAAAGATACCCTTCACAAAATAACAAAATGATAAATTTTTATATTTTTTTAGTTTTTTCAGTTTTTTATGATTTTTTAATTTAGATTAACCCGAAATTGCAAAAAGAAAATAGCACGCCATCCCCGGCAACGGCGCCATTTGATTTAATGATTTTAGTTTAGCTTATGCGCTTGTAAAGGATGAATCAAAAATATTTAGTAACCGCAATCAAGAACAGCGTCGTTTGTAGCTAGCCGGTGAGTACGGGTCGGTCCACAGGGATGTTGTGAATTTCCTAATTGTTCTTACGAGTTAATTCCGAACGGAGTGAACGGATTGATTAAATCTAAAATCTAAATTAATCTAGATCTAAATCTTGCTAGGGTTAGGTTTAGGGTAGGTTTGGAAATGTAAATAAATCTCACCGCTTTCTATACCTAAATTAAGATCTATGAGGTGTTATGGTAATTATTAATAAAGGGGATTAGAACCATTCGGGAAGGTGTTTCTTCCTCTAGGTTCGTGTCCTTCCTTTATCAATCCTTACCCTAATCTACATGGAAAACACGCTCAACCGGGCCTTTATACTACGGTATCACTGCTACCTCGAGGGATAGGGTGTCGTAGGGAGCGGTGTATGCATGTATGCATGGAGGCCTATTAAAAAAGTGTGATGGGTAAGAAAGGGATGAGAGATCTCATCTCTCAAAAGCCTTCCCCAAAGCTAACCCTAACAAGCGAGGAGACCGCTCGCTCATTAGGGAATTGAAGAACATGCTATCTATCTATCTAGGGTAAGGAATTAAAGATCTATACTAAGGCAATTAAATAAAACTACTTACTTTACAGATGGCTCTCTCCAAACATTTACACAAGACTTGTCAGATCTGAATAGATGAAATGAAAAGAGGCTTCGATGCTCTCCAAAAGAATTCTGAATTTTATTAATGAAATGAGGCATAACCTAATACAAGATTTAGGGTTCTTATTTATAGAGGATAGAAACCCTAGGGTTACAATTGACTCTCATATCTGCTTTTACAAAAATACCCACTAAGAAAAAGACCTAGTCAACGCTCCACACACGGCCAACATTTAGGTAATTTTTTCTGCCAGCACGAGCACTACCCGGCCGCGGTTCTGCGGCCAATAGCATGCCTTGGCCGTGATTCCGCGGCCAAGTAAGGAGATCGTGCTCTGTGTTTTTCTGGGGATTTATTTGCTACATTTGGGTACTTGTTTCTTCAGTATTTTCTTCAGAATATCTTCTAATTCTCTTCCAGATCTTTCCAGTGAACATTGTGGTGGACTTTTGTCGTTGCTTCGTGACAAAGTCTTGAACCTTGCACTGTCTTGCACATTGTGAACTCATCTTCGTGTAGGCTTGATCAAGATTCCAACATTTATTGGTCGTAGTCTCACTTTTGTCTTGTCTTTTGTCTTTTTCACTGTTTTTGTCCCAAGAATCTGTAACCTGCAACTATGTAGCAGACATGGGTCAAAAGCACCTGTTTATTTGTAAAATGACTAGGACTGGGGAATATAATAATGCAATATTATGATATGAACACATGTGCGCAAGTAGGGATATATCAATGAATGTATGTGTTCCCCTCCGAAAGGCGGCGCACAAGACTGTTGGAGATAGTGCCCTCAGAGTCAATTATTGGATCACAGGCACGTGATTGCAATGATTGAGGGGAGGACCTGTCCCAGTAGGACAGTCTTGCTCAAGATGATAGTATGCTATCTGGTTTACCTTTATCATCGTGTACTGTTTTAGGTAACCTTATGAGTCGCTATTACACGTTGATAGAGCCCCTAGGATTCTTGCTTGACTACCAGCAGTATGAGGGCGATCATATAAGTGAGAGCTGGAGTCTATAAGCACATCCTTAAAAGGTCCCTAATCGTGGGAGTTTCGAGACAGGGCATCGATACTCCGGAGTAGACTAGTGTATACAGTCGAGACCCCGAGGAGGGGCGGTGGCCGGTCTCACAAGCCACTGGTGTCAGTTGGTTCACCTAAGATGTATACAGGTGCTCATTGGGTTATGAGTACACAGGACAGGACTCACTGGGAACCTGCTAGTTGGGTTTATACCAGACGTCAGATAGCAGTTCCCTGGTGACATGTGTACAGGTTAGTTCATCGACCTGAGATCGTCATTTGTCTCGTGTGAGTTCCCACTGTGCTTTGATTACTACCCTACCACGGCTCAAAGGAGTCGTGCAAACAGGTTTTAGTTGGGTACAGTCCCGAGCCACATGGAGGCAGTGAGCGGATCTGCAGGGGTTCGTCTCTCCCGGTATTGGGGGTGAGGTCGCGCTGTGTCGAGGAGAGCCAGAACATGAAAAGTCCTTGGCCAAGGCAGGAGATTTGCTGGTAGGCATTCCAGTAGTATCTCAGGGTGTTCTGGGCTACACTCCGACACGACTTGTACCGCTTTTGGGGGTCTGACTTTTACCAACCCCCTAGGCCCGCCATGCGATGCTCATAGACGAACGGACCGGACTGTACGAATATTGTCACTGACAGGCTCAGTAGGGTGTCAGGATGAGTTCGCTCGTCGACATCCCTTTTAGTCAATAGCTGGTGGCCCGTCACGTATTGGCTTATACCTTTGACGTGCTAGTGGTTAAATCCACAGCCATAGTATTGACGAGTTTTTAGAGTCCACTACACTTTCAGTTACTCAAGCTTTCGGGCGAAACGCTGTAGAGGCCGTATGGAGATATGGCAGGGTCCGATCAGATACGTGCGGTATTGCACTGATCAGGATCGGACGGTTTGTACTAGTAGCCGTATGGATATATGGCAGGGTTCGATCAGATACGTGCGGTATTGCACGGATCAGGATCGGACGGATATTACTAGCCGGTTTTGGTTTAAGCCGGATCCTAGTATAGTACAATGTAGATTTTGTCTCATTGCATTTGTATCCGGTCGGAATACAGATGCGGGTGTGTATGCACAGTATCGGGGTTTTCCTGTAATTTATTACGGGACCAGTTTTCTGGAGTTTCCAGTTTGCATTCCGTTCCGGCCGGTTTTCCTTTGTTCTTTCCCGGCCGGACTTTTCGATGGAGGGTGTTATTTGGAAGTTTGCAAATAACACATTGTGGAGGGGTTTCTTGCAACTGTATTGATTATGATGGCATCTTTTCTTTTCAACCATCATTTGATTCTCTTTACATCACTTGTTTTGTATTAATGGTGATTAGAGTTGATTAGATTTAGAGATGACATTGTTATCATTGTTTTTGATATGGTCACCCCTTTTGCTTTTACTGCCATCACCTCCCTTCATATGTTGTTGATTCCTCCACCACCATTCTCACTTGAGGAGAGAGGCTACACTTGAGAGGGAGAGAAAATGAGAGAGTTCATTTTGTTATGTGAGGAATTCTTCATCTCATATTTTTCTTGCTAGAAAATTGATGGCACCAATTTTCCTAACCTCCTCCTCCTTCCTCCAAGGCAACAAAACCCCAAATGAGACACAACCCTACACATTCTACAGCAAATCTTGGGCATGTCGACTTGCCAGCTTCATGCCCGAGTTGCCTCGGTATTGAGGCGGGAGCCCGTAAAAGATGCAGGCGATGTGGTGCCCTTCCGGCGAGAAGGCGACGACATGGAGACAGGACTTTCCGCGGGAGATCGGGACGATGACTAGAAGACCGGAGGACTCGGATCACTCGGTATATCTCTAACCCTTTCTCTAGTTAGCTAGGACTAGTTAATGGTTCGATCCGGGCGTTTAGTGCGCGGTAGTGCCGGTTTGCTAGTTTGCAAAAATTAAAGTTTTTCACCGCTTCCGCATTTGGCCGTCGGATTGACGGCCGGGGCGCCGCCGCGGACTTACAGTGGTATCAGAGACTCGCCATTAACTTAGTCTAGCTTTGTTTAATGTGTTTACTTTTCCGATCGACCAAAATTCTAAAAACCCGCGTTTTCACATACATCAGTTTTCTGTTGAATTTTTTCTTGCTCGAAAAATTTTTCAAGTTGTGGAAAAGTGATGTACTGAAAGTCGTAAGAACACTGAAAAAATTTGGTACCCTGATCCATCCGTACGACCGCGGAACCGCGGCCGTAACCCCTCTTTGACCGCAGTTCCGCCGCAGGAATGAGGAATCATGTCATCATTTTTTTGCAGTGGGCATGTGGGCTGATTTTAGGGGTTTTGGAATATTAATATTGGGCCCAGAATTTCTTGATGTGCTACAGTAGTGCTTGGGGTCCACTTGTTAAAATTTGATCGATCGGATATTTTAAACACATTATTTCACAGTATTTACATTATATCTGCGACCGTGAATGTCACTTGATCGGTAAATCCTGTCTAACTGCTATAGCCCGGTTAGACGGATTTGCGAACGTGGCCTTCACGTTGATGTTCTGTGTTTATGCTGTGATGTTGCGGATTGGTCGTGGGGGATAGCCTGGATGCAATGCTATTACAGTTTTTTGTTGTATTATGTACATTTGATATTGCGGGGCGAGCGTCCGACATGTGGACTGCCGTCACTGCCTGTTTGTATTATTATTTTGGGGCACGACCAGGTTGCGGTCGATGTACCCATTGTATGTATATTTTATTTTCTGTACTAGGATTACCCCAAGGAGGGGTGCACGGATAGCCGGGTTCTAGAGGGCAACAAGCCCGCATCTCATGGCATTGAGACGGAGGGGGCTTAACTCTAGGATTGGCGGGCTATTCGCCGCACTCGTATGGGGTACAGGTTGACCCAGGAGGGGTGCCTAAGTTACCGGATTCCGTGAAGTGCTGGGTGGTCCATTCACGGTGCAGAAGGGGGCTGCCTCGCTTCAGGTTTTGGCGGGTGACTTGCCGTGCCCGTAGGGGTCTAGGATTTCATTAGTGGCTCTGTGAAACCCGGGGATCCCAGATATCTGTATTGTTCTGTGATGCTGTACTTTTCTGTTTTGTTGCATTTTATCACGCCTTGAGCGAAAATTATATATTATATATATACTAGTAGATGTTGTATATGTTTTGCATCCGCGCTAGTCCAGTCCCCGCTCTGTCGTTAGTTAGCTAACGTAACGGGTGATGACGGGACCCAGCGGGGAATGCGGATGGCATATACGTACATCAGTATATTTTCGTTCTTTTGTGGTGTGATCAATTGATGGGACTGCATTGATTCAGATCAATGCAAGATAAACAAACCTAATCTGATGTTGTTGGAACACTTTTCAAAAAGTTGTTATTGCAAGGGCGTTCTCTTTTATTTTGCATCGTGGTATTCAGTTGGAATATCCTGCTCCTCAGTCGACGAGGCAAGGGCCGAGATCCCTTCACCGGGAGTGACCCCTTGGACAAAAGTTTGCGTCAGGGCAATAACTTCACTATAGCCGATTACTTTTGCTTTGCATCATGGTATTCAGTTGGAATATCCTGCACCTCATTCTACGGGGAAAGAGCCGAGATCCCTTCACCGGGAGTGACCTCTTTAGCAAAGGTTTTCGTAACTATATTTTTTAAAAGCTATCAGTTCCTTCAACGATATCAAGTTCATTACGTTAAAGGTTTTCGCCAGAAACCATTCGTAGCCCTCCGTCGTTTCATATGGATAGTCAATAGTATTCAAGCTGTGTATGTTGGCCAAAGTCAAGGCACAATGTTTGGTAGCTGTTGGGTATTCATATGCAGCATAGATAGATGCGTTGGTTTGGGACATTCGTACTGCCATTTTGGCCAAAGTCAAGGGTAGGTACGGGTGGGTTCAAATTAACCAGGGGAATGACGGGTAGAACTTGACATGTGACTTATGATATGTTGGCCAAAGTCAAGGTTATAAGAGCATGGGGAAGAAATCCACATCGGGAGTTTCAAAAGAACTGAAACTTGCCAGATATGCGCATACCTTCTGGAGTGTGATAACGTGAGCGGATTCCGTCACGTTATCATGCGATGATAGTTGGATCCCGATTCCCACTGATGAGTTAGTTTACTCCTCGGGTGATCCCGGTTAATTCTTCTTTCAGGTTTGGGGAAGAATTTGACGTTACAGTGGGAGGTTTCCAGATTAGATAAAGTGATAACCATTCTGATCTAGGTTAGAGTGCACGCTGAGTGTTTCTTTTCTCTCTCTCTTTGGCAGCGACCATTGACCCGACCCTAGACCATGACTCAGTGACCAAGTTGACCGAACCTTCTTTAACACTGGCTTTTGGATTGTCAGAGTTGCAAACCACTTTGCCACTCCTACTTTTACCCTTTTCTCCAGGACACCCCGTATTACTACGACCGTCCACTTCCATTGGACAAAACCATCGTATGGTTATATACGAACTCGAAGGACTTCGAGGATGGTTTCTGGTTCTGGAGAAAACGGATAGGACTATTCAGTTGTCTTTTCTTTTCACCTTCTCTCAGGTTGCGAGTACTCCTTGGTTTAGGAGTAGTACACCTATTACGCAAATTGGATGGTCTTCTTCCAAACCTTAGGCTGGTGCAGACCGGTAGGGAATGAAGAAAACCAATTAGCCTAAGCGGTGTACAGAAGGTATTAAGTTCAGACAAAGCAAGGGATTAGTAAGAGGGCAAAGTAAATTGCGACTGATATTCGCGACCAAACCAAGTATTTCTTCGCCAATCCTAAATCACCTTTGTATTTCTCCAGGACACTCCGTATCACTACGAAGATCCCAGTTTATTGGATAATCCATCGTATGGTTATATACGAACTCGAAAGGAACTTGTTCCAGTTCGGGGATGGATCCTGGTCCAGGAGAAATAGGAATAAAGTACATTCGGTTGTCTTTTATCTTCACCTTCTCTCGCGTTGCGAGTGCTCCTAGGACTAGGACAGTACACCCATTATGCTTATTGGATAGTCTTCTTCCAAACCATAGGCTGGTACCGAACGGTAGGGAAGGAAGAAAACCATTTGGCCTAAAGGGGTGTACAGAAGGTAATGACTAAAGACATATAAAGGGATTTGGAGAGGTGGCAAAGAATTCTACGGTTATAGTCATGAATCTGGATAATGGAAGAGGCATTACTAGGAATACCAGGATACCCCATCGAAACATTTCAATGTTTCAGTTTCACTGTGTACTGTTAAAAGAAAACTGATTTCCCAATCAGACACTTGCTCCAGGGTATGTATTTACCAGGTTGGATTCTCACATCTGTATGGTTTTACAGATGATGAGTGGGAGTAAGTTGTTGGGAATTGGGTGATCATCCTCATAATATCGGGATTCGTTGTAATCAGTGATATTTGAGGAAGTCACCTGGGTTATTTGCCGGATGGCAAATATTTGGTTTTGAATATCCGTTGTTATGCACCAATTTCAAATTGATATATCTGTACGTCTATTTTTATAGAGTGAGACATACCTTTTTGAAATTATGTCTATGACATTTACCTATACCAGTGGATGGTTAGGTAAGGAGCATTAAACATCGGTGTAATTCTTCATAACCATAGTACAGTTTTCATCCTACGACACACAGTGAATGAGTTATTAGACTCAAAGGACTTGTACAGAGTATTGTATATTGTTCAGGGTCCATGAGGACAGAGGGGTTGGTCCTCGTACTATATTCTGTTTACTTATGACTTCTCTAGTTCTTAGATAAGTGTTTCGTAGAAACACAGGGTCCAAGTTTTGAAAAGTTATAGGTATAAGGATAAAGTAGAGAACCAAGTATTGCAAGTATCAGGATTCTTCAAAGTGATCGAAGATGCAGATACTTGTATATGGTATTCAGTTAATAGTAATGGTTAAGAGAACTTGCTTCTCTTTCAGGTTACTCATAATTGTAAGCATTCCTAAGTTGAGTAACGCTGATCGGCCTCTTTCCATTTAGTTGACATGCACTGGTGACAGCTGCATAATTTGAATCTGGTTCAATTAAATCAGTACCTCTGTTTCTGTATTGGATATAGAACAGTTCGTATCTTAACGATGTTAAGGTACGGGGAGTTGTCCGGCTTATGCTTAAAACCAGATTCTGGATAACTCAAAGGCACGTTTCTGTAATGGCTGTTTGTGGGTTGACCCAGGCTTTGACGAGGGTTGACTTTCTACCATCTGGAAGAACAATAGCGATATTGTTCTAGACTCGCCACAGTTTTATTAAAAATGGATTTTTTCAGAAAACAGTAGTGGGAGTATGGTAGAACTGGAAGTGATTCCAGAACCGCAAACGATTACTGAAGATTTGATAAGAACCTAAAGATTCAATCTGGTTTGACATTCCATTAGCCACTTCGCAGATATGGTGGGTAACCTCAGGCACTCGAGAGGTACTTCGGTATGCTCAAGGACGGTGGCAGGGAGGTTCTTGTTTACCCAGACTTGCCATTGCTATTGTTCCAGACTGTGAGACCCGGCAGGAGGATGAGTGTAGCGTCGTTCTAAACTAGCTTTAGAAATGTACGACTATATGACTCTGCCAGAGGGTTGTCGTAGTCAGTGGGAGCAGCGGAAGCATTGGTGGACATCAGGCTTATGTCTATTTATAGACTAAAGCAGATATAGCGGAGATAGATCATCCATTTCTGATGTGACAGTCATAGGTTTGACTTCATCAGAATAAGGGATGGATCTGTTAAGAAGATAGTAGGGTGTGATGTCCTGGTGTTTGATGACATACACAGAATAGGAAGTGATATTCTTATACTACGGTCGGTTATACTTTGGTTGTCACACAGTAGTTTCTCCACATAGGAATTGGATCTTATATCGTACATTCTGGTTACTGGATCTATGGTTTTAGATCTAGATTTGGGTGGTTTCCCAATCAGGGTACTTAGACAGCATTCTAAGAGTATTTAGAATGGACGACTCCTGGCACGGTAGTGTACCTGCAGGTAATCGAGTCACCCTCTCTAAAGGTGTCTTACAGACTAAAGGGGAGAGGGATGTGCATGATTGGCAGATCACTTGCTTAGGGAATTGAGTCAATCATGAGATGTCAAGTACCACACCAGATGTTATTCTTGCGGTAGGTGCAATAAGTTGATATTGATCAAATCCTGGAGAAACAATCGGAAGCAGTTTTAGAACATAAGTGAATGTTCTAGGAATTTGATAACGGCAGCCTCCTTTAGGAGACGGTTATCAGACGGTTATCATTCTAGGCTTCCAAGGTGACCTGGATGGCAGAGTGGTTGTCAGAGTTATAGTTTTCCTTCTGACGAGGGGCAGTATTTTGGACAGTTGGTCCAGGTGGATACTGAGGGAAGGCATGGCGCAGGATACTGATTAAATTCAGTTGATGATATAGTCTAAGAAGTTTGGATTTGGAGTTCATTTATGAGCTAGGTCCCATCAGACATCCAGACATTCTAAGACGGGTATTGCTCATTTCGGGAGATGGCTTTCTCCGCAAACTTGAGATATAGAGAGACATAGAAAGGAACACCAGAGCGGATCCATTCACTGAGGCTATTCCTCGAACGCAATAGTTTCGCAAACGAGCTTTGTGAGACTGACTAGTAGAGGAGTTGGGTGTTCGGTATCACACGGGCTGTGAGTATGCGACATCGCAATAATTAGCCTTGAGTGCAAGTGGGAGATTGTTGGAGATAGTGCCCTCAGAGTCAATTATTGGATCACAGGCACGTGATTGCAATGATTGAGGGGAGGACCTGTCCCAGTAGGACAGTCTTGCTCAAGATGATAGTATGCTATCTGGTTTACCTTTATCATCGTGTACTGTTTTAGGTGACCTTATGAGTCGCTATTACACGTTGATAGAGCCCCTAGGATTCTTGCTTGACTACCAGCAGTATGAGGGCGATCATATAAGTGAGAGCTGGAGTCTATAAGCACATCCTTAAAAG
Organism: Agapanthus africanus; assembly: GCA_030015575.1. Taxonomy (NCBI): domain Eukaryota; kingdom Viridiplantae; phylum Streptophyta; class Magnoliopsida; order Asparagales; family Amaryllidaceae; genus Agapanthus; species Agapanthus africanus. Next base: position 315,890,331 of record JASDDO010000008.1, read on the forward strand.
GTCCCTAGTCATGGGAGTTTCGAGACAGGGCATCGATACTCCAGAGTAGACTAGTGCATAAAGTCGAGACCCCGACGAGGGGCGGTGGCCGGTCTCACAAGCCACTGGTGTCAGTTGGTTCACCTAAGATGTATACAGGTGTGTTGGGGTAAAAATTTACACCCCCGTTGACCGAGTCAAAGTCAAGGTCAACCCCAAGCCAGGTGGGCCCAAGCCCAGGTCAAGCGGGCCCATGCCCAAGTCGAGCCCGCGGCCAGCCTCCTCCATGCTAAAATATAGATCATGTAATAAATAATTTTTATGTAATTTTTTATACATGAATGTATGCAAAATGGGCATAAAGCCAATATTTTGTAAGCCCATGGCTTATGTGCAAAAAATGAAATGGCACATGAGCCATGGGATGGCTAAAATGTCATTTTTGTGAAGCCCAAGGGGCTATATGCAAATATGTAATCCTATAAAAGGCAACATGATGGATAAAAAAAAGGACACCTTTCATTCTCTCCACAAAATTTTTAGATCTGAGATCTTTTGTGCCTCCTTCTTCTTCAAGGTTCCAAAACCTTCTTCTTTCTTTTGAATTAAATCAAGAGTTTTACTCTTTCTCTTCAAAAACTAAGTAGTTTTCCACCACAAAACCCATAAAGGGGAGCTCAGATCTCCCATCAGATCTCAAAAAGGAGAGATTTTGAGATCTCACATCTCTTGATCTTCAAGATCCGGCCAAACAACAGGAGGAAGAAGAAGAACCCCTTTCATCAGCTTCAAAACACCCTAGGAGTTTAACTCCATATATACATATATAATAAATATTTCCTTTTTGAAGCATAGCTTCTGGTTCTAGGCAAAAGCCCTCCTTTCCTCGCCGGCGCGCTGGCGCTCGAGCGCAAAGCACCTACGTGCCAACACGTGGCGCGTTTGCGCTCCAGCACACTGCGCGCGAGCGCAAAGCGCCCACGTGCCGACACGTGGCGCGCGCGCTTGCACTCCTGCGCGCTTGCGCTCCAGCGCGCAGCGCTCGTGCGCAAAGCGACCACGTGCCGACACGTGGCGCGCGCGCTTGCGCACCAGCGCGATGCGCAAAGCGGCCACGTGCAGACACGTGGCGCGCGCGCACGATGCGCAAAGCGCCCACGTGCCGACACGTGGCGCGCGCTTGCGCACCAGCGCGATGCGCAAAGCGCCCACGTGCCGACATGTGGCGCGCGCGCTTGCGCACCAGCACGCTTGCGCTCCAGCGCGCAGCGCTCATGCGCAAAGCGCCCACGGCCGACACGTGGCGCGCGCGCGCTTGCGCTCCAGCGCAGCGCTCATGCGCAAAGCGCCCGCGTGCCGACACGTGGCGCGCGCGCTTGCGCGCAGCGCTCATGCGCAAAGCGCCCACGTGCCGACACGTGGCGCGCTTGCGCCTGAGCGCACAGCACCTAAGCGCACAGCGCCCAAGGTGCTGCCCCACGCATTCTTTGGAAGCCTTTTCCCCTTTATTTATATATATATGTATATACATAATTTGTATACAAATGTACACATACACATACTCCGCAACATTCTCCCCCTCCAAAAAATTTTCGGGCCGGGGCGGTGCCCCGAACCCCGCAAGGGGGCTGCTAGCCCCCTTGACCCCAAGCCCGCTATCCGGGTAGCGGGACCCCCGTAAAAACTCTGCGTGGCTCCCGATATATCCAAAACCCCCCTTTCAAAACAGAACACACGCACACCGCACATTGGGTTCGCATGACCGGTTTAACCCGTTAATCGGAGGTTCCCTCGCCCCAAAGGCGATGGGTAATTAACGACAGTTTAGTCCGCGGCTGCCGGAGATTCGGATCCCCACAATCATTAAACCCCGGCCTACCCTAGGCAGGGGGAATCTGTAGCACGCCTGACAAGCGCGCGCGTATTCCCATCTCAATGGGGTGACGAAAAACACCCTACAGATTCTGGCACGCCCGGTGGGACCAATCTCTCCTCCCATATCTCGGGTTAAACGTTCATGCGAACTCAATCAATATACATACCTGTATTTATACTAAAAATAATGCTTTTTCATGCAGATTTTCAAGCAATCACCTTCCGACGATGTCTTCGATGATGAACTCAGCTCCCGTCTCCTACACGATGAGGATAGACTCTAGGACGGTCCTTCTGGCCAGTCTCGGGCGACAATGGGAGGAGCCGCTGCTACCGTTCGGCTCTATTATGTTCATGCCAGTTGGCGCCATTCCAGCTCCTCAAACCCCGGTGGCAGACAAACCGGTCTCGAAAGGCAGGAGACCAAATGTGGTGATCTCAAGGGCGCCCCAACCCAAACGCAAGTCGGTGTCTGAACGAATTTCCTTGGCCCCAGCTGGGGGCAAGGCCATCAACACCAATAAAGCTACAACGCGTCCTGAGCAAGCTCCAGCGGTGCCCTTGACCACTGCTCGATCGGATGTCTTCTCTAAGCTACCCTATGATCAACTCACAATGGCTTCCCGGGTAGCAGATGCCCAAAAAGCCTTCAAAATTGAGAAGCTGAGGGAGAAAAGGCTCAGATATAGAGCCAACAAAAGGGCTAGGGCTACTGCCAGGCTAAACCTCATGAGGTTCGAAGAACAGGGTTATCCCGCCAAAGATGAGGGGATGGCTGAATGTGTTATCCACACTGTCTACGTGGTGGGCACGCGTAGCAAGAGCAAGGACGGGGCTACCACATCTCAAATCCAATCTGGCTTGAATGTGGTTGCCACTTCCCAAGAACAGCTGCCTCCGCTGGATGATGAAAACCCTCTCGATGAGGCTGATAGGCAGAGAGAGCCCTCAATTCATGAGGAGTCAGGCTCGGAAAGCGAAGATGAGCCAACTTTCCATCCTAAGACCGCAGAGCAGCAACTTCTCCAAGAGCTCCGAAAACAGCTCAGAAGCAAAGATAAGGATATGGCCAAGCTCTACTCAAAGATCGACGACTTGACAAATGTCGCCTTACGGCTTACGACCCAACTTGCCTCTCAGCCGCCCAATCAAGCACAAGGTTCAGCTCATGAACCGGGAAACGGTGTCCCGAGACAGCCGACGCCCGTTCCCTCAAATCCAAAAGTGGGCGGACCGCATGAAAATCAGTCGCATCCTATCTCAGCAAATGTCTTGGCTACCGATGACAGTAGCCCGCTAACTCAAGTTCAAATTATGGATTTGGTTGCCAGCAAAGTCAAAACACTGGTAGCCGAAGCTGAAGCGCAAAAAGATGTTAACAGTAGCGGGAGACCGTATCCTGCTCAATATGATCTGGTAGAATATCCTAGCGGCTATGTCATCCCTAAATTCGGAAGATTTGATGGGACAGGAAATGCGAATCAGCACATAGCCCACTTCAAAGCCTCATGTGGGAATACTGGGGGCAATGATGCGCTTCTCCTTCGCCAGTTCGTTAATAGCTTGACCGATGTTGCTTTCGACTGGTACGCGAGCATACCAGATGGCTCCGTTACTACTTTCGTCCAAATGGAGTCTTTGTTTCGACAAAGATTCATGAGCGTCAGCGATAAGATCACCATTGCCGAGCTCGTAAGGACCAAGCCCAAGAACAACGAAAGCAGCACGGATTTTATAACCCGATGGCGCAATCTCTCCGTAAAATGTGAACCGCCGATAGAGCAGGACCAATCTGTCAGTCTCCTCGTCGGAAATCTCAACAACTGGATGGCCCCATTTCTATGTACCGCGGGTCTCAAAACATTCCAAGAGCTGACCAGAAAAGTCCAGATGTTGGAACGCTCAAAGCAAGAGTTCTCCTCTGACTCCCAAAATAACAATAGGTCCTGGAGAAACCGAAAGGACGAAAATCGCAAAGGCGGAGGTTCTGACGATACTGAATCTCTTAACACTTCGGCTAACCGAAATAAGCAAAGGATGAGCGGGCCTAGCGCCAACCAGCCTCGGAAGCCAATGTTCGGAGAGGGAGGAGAATCTCCACTGAAAGAGAAGCTGGATAAGGTCTATTCCTTCAGAAGGGACAAAATCCGTAAAATATTCAAAGACGCCCTGAAAAACGGTCTACAACTGCCAGAGTCAAAAAGACCGCAGGAAGCGAATAGGACCGACGACCCCAAATACTGCCCCTATCACAGAGTGATAGGCCATGCCATTGAGGACTGCTTCGTCTTCAAAGATTGGGTCGAAAAGCAATACAAGGCAGGAGAGATAGAACTGTCCAAAGGATTGTTAACAAACAGTTAAGCTGCAACCGCCAATTTCATACAAACGGAGACCGAAGTTCTTCGTGAAACCGATTCTCTCAGGCATTTGCCTTTCTCTGAAAACAATCGACCACCACGTCATTAAACTGGGAACAGTCGACCTCTAAGTCGTTAAACTGGGAATGTAAAAAAAAATGTGTAAGTAAAAGAAAAATAAAGAAAAGCCGAAAGGATGGGGCAACTCGCAATAAAAATCAGCGAGTAAAATAAAGATGAAATAAAGCCGAAATGATGGGGCAACCGCGAATAAAAGCCGAAATGGTAGGGCAATCGCGATCTTCGCGATAAGAAAAGCTGAAATGATAGAGCAATCGCGGTAAAACAAAGAATGCAAAAACAAAAAAAAAAACGGCGAATGATGAGTCGCTCCTGGTACCATATTCCAGTGCAGCGATGCAGACGCCAACCAAAATCCAATTTCTCAAAATTCCACCAGCCCTACGATTAGTCCCCAAATTGACTACCGTATGCAATCCACGGGCTCAAATAATTCTCATCACCCTCATGCCCCACCGTAATCAGCAGTTACGCGGCTGGTCTCCGCCTTTGGAATTATGCTCCATTGAGAAGACCCACTCATGTGTCCTCACGATACATGAGGAGAACAAACCTTTGTAGGATCCTTACGACTCACAAAGGAAAAACACACTTAGGAGTCCTCACGACTCCTAAGGAGAAAATACACCTGCGGGATCCTTACGACTCGTAGGGAGAAAATGCTTTTATGGGACCCTCACGGCTCATAAAATTGAAAAGTCTTAGGTGACAGGGATCTAAACCTGTCTCTTAAGCCATCGCTCCCCAACTCCCAAAGCGGCGAATGATGAGTCGCTCCTGGTACCATATTCCAGTGCAGCGATGCAGACGCCAACCAAATTCCAAATCCCATACCCCAACGGCGAATGATGAGTCGCTCCTGGTACCATATTCCAGTGCAGCGATGCAGACGCCAACCAAATTCCAAATCCCATACCCCACCGGCGAATGATGAGTCGCTCCTGGTACCATATTCCAGTGCAGCGATGCAGACGGCAACCAAATTCCAAATCCCATACCCCAACGGCGAATGATGAGTCGCTCCTGGTACCATATTCCAGTGCAGCGATGCAGACGCCAACCAAATTCCAAATCCCATACCCCAACGGCGAATGATGAGTCGCTCCTGGTACCATATTCCAGTGCAGCGATGCGGACGCCAACAAAGTCCCAAAGTTTTTTATGGCCCTACGGTCTGGATCATACATCCTGCAAAACCGTATACAATCCACGGGCGTAAAACAACCCCAATCTCTCAAAAAAAATAATATAATAAAATAAAAAAAAAGGTATGTCCACAAGCAAGATGGGCACGGATGAAAACCCGAAAGGGCTCCGTGAGTAAAAACAGCAGGACTGCCGGCGAGTTTGTGAAAACCCGAAAGGGCGCAAACTCGTGAGAAAGAGATGAAATGCACTCACAAGGTCCTCTCGACTTTGTGAGGAGAAAATTCCCGCGTGAGATCCTTATGACTCACAAAGGAGCAACACACTTGGGAGTCCCCACGACTCCCAAGGAGAAAATACACTTACGGGATCCTTACGACCCGTAGGGAGAAAATGCTTTGTGAGACCCTCACGGCTCACAAAATTGAAAGGTCTTAGGCGATAAGGACCTAAAACCTGTCTCCTAAGCCATCGTTTCCTAATAAGCAAACGCAAATGATGATTCGCTCCTGGTACCATATTCCAGTGTAGCGATGCTGATGCCAAACAAAAAAAAAACAACAACTCCCAGATCCTCTCCCATGACAAATGATGATCCGCTCCTGGTACCATATCCCAGTGTAGCGATGCTAATGTCAACCCAAATCAACTCAAACCAACAACCTCTGCGGCAGAATCATGCTTCGTCCCAGAATTTACCCCGTGTCGAAATCATGCTTCGCCTCGGGATAACGACCTCCTCGTCGGAATTATGCTTCATTTCAGAATACACCCCGTGTCGAAATGATGCTTCGCCTCGGTGTACCTGCCTTCCCTGTCGAAATTATGCTTCGTCTCGGAATCAAGTCAGCCAACAAGCTCTGCGCCGGAATCATGCTCCGTCTCAGAATATACCCCGTGTCGAAATCATGCTTCGCCTCGGAATATTTTCCTCCCTTGTCGGAATTATACTTCGCCTAGGAATCTACCTCTGCATCGAAATCATGCTTCGGCCAGAATGTCTGCCACCCATCGGAATGATGCTCCGATCTCTGGAATTATGCTCCACCCATCGGAATGATGCTCCGATCTCTGGAATTATGCTCCGCACATCGGAATGATGCTCCGATCTCTGGAATTATGCTCCGCCCATCGGAACGATGCTCCGAACTCTGGAATCATGCTCCGCTCATCGGAATGATGCTCCGATCTCTGGAATTATGCTCCGCCCATCGGAACGATGCTCCGAACTCTGGAATCATGCTCCGCTCATCGGAATGATGCTCCGATCTCTGGAATTATGCTCCACCCATCGGAATGATGCTCCGATCTCTGGAATTATGCTCCGCCCATCGGAACGATGCTCCGAACTCTGGAATCATGCTCCGCTCTTCGGAAAGATGCTCCGAACTCTGGAATTATGCTCCGCAAATCGGAATGATGCTCCGACCCTGGACTTATGCTCCGCGCTTCGGAAAGATGCTCCGAACTCTGGAATTATGCTCCGCAAATCGGAATGATGCTCCGACCCTGGACTTATGCTCCGCGCTTCGGAATGATGCTCTGACATTGGAATTATGCTCCGCGAATCGGAATGATGCTCCGATCCTCGGGAATCATGCTCCTCGGGATGATGCTTCGCCTCCGGAATGATGTTCCACCTCGATGTTCAGCTTCAAGATCCATCAATTTCATGCACACAACTCAAATGTGCGGTGCGCATTTATTGATGGGGGGCACTTTGTTGGGGTAAAAATTTACACCCCCATTGACCGAGTCAAAGTCAAGGTCAACCCCAAGCCAGGTGGGCCCAAGCCCAGGTCAAGCGGGCCCATGCCCAAGTCGAGCCCGCGGCCAGCCTCCTCCATGCTAAAATATAGATCATGTAATAAATAATTTTTATGTAATTTTTTAGACATGAATGTATGCAAAATGGGCATAAAGCCAATATTTTGTAAGCCCATGGCTTATGTGCAAAAAATGAAATGGCACATGAGCCATGGGATGGCTAAAATGTCATTTTTGTGAAGCCCAAGGGGCTATATGCAAATATGTAATCCTATAAAAGGCAACATGATGGATAAAAAAAAGGACACCTTTCATTCTCTCCACAAAATTTTTAGATCTGAGATCTTTTGTGCCTCCTTCTTCTTCAAGGTTCCAAAACCTTCTTCTTTCTTTTGAATTAAATCAAGAGTTTTACTCTTTCTCTTCAAAAACTAAGTAGTTTTCCACCACAAAACCCATAAAGGGGAGCTCAGATCTCCCATCAGATCTCAAAAAGGAGAGATTTTGAGATCTCACATCTCTTGATCTTCAAGATCCGGCCAAACAACAGGAGGAAGAAGAAGAACCCCTTTCATCAGCTTCAAAACACCCTAGGAGTTTAACTCCATATATACATATATAATAAATATTTCCTTTTTGAAGCATAGCTTCTGGTTCTAGGCAAAAGCCCTCCTTTCCTCGCCGGCGCGCTAGCGCTCGAGCGCAAAGCACCTACGTGCCAACACGTGGCGCGTTTGCGCTCCAGCACACTGCGCGCGAGCGCAAAGCGCCCACGTGCCGACACGTGGCGCGCGCGCTTGCACTCCTGCGCGCTTGCGCTCCAGCGCGTAGCGCTCGTGCGCAAAGCGACCACGTGCCGACACGTGGCGCGCGCGCTTGCGCACCAGCGCGATGCGCAAAGCGGCCACGTGCAGACACGTGGCGCGCGCGCGCGATGCGCAAAGCGCCCACGTGCCGACACGTGGCGCGCGCTTGCGCACCAGCGCGATGCGCAAAGCGCCCACGTGGCGCGCGCGCTTGCGCACCAGCACGCTTGCGCTCCAGCGCGCAGCGCTCATGCGCAAAGCGCCCACGTGGCGCGCGCGCTTGCGCACCAGCACGCTTGCGCTCCAGCGCGCAGCGCTCATGCGCAAAGCGCCCACGGCCGACACGTGGCGCGCGCGCGCTTGCGCTCCAGCGCAGCGCTCATGCGCAAAGCGCCCGCGTGCCGACACGTGGCGCGCGCGCTTGCGCGCAGCGCTCATGCGCAAAGCGCCCACGTGCCGACACGTGGCGCGCTTGCGCCTGAGCGCACAGCACCTAAGCGCACAGCGCCCAAGGTGCTGCCCCACGCATTCTTTGGAAGCCTTTTCCCCTTTATTTATATATATATGTATATACATAATTTGTATACAAATGTACACATACACATACTCCGCAACATTCTCCCCCTCCAAAAAATTTTCGGGCCGGGGCGGTGCCCCGAACCCCGCAAGGGGGCTGCTAGCCCCCTTGACCCCCAGCCCGCTATCCGGGTAGCGGGACCCCCGTAATAACTCTGCGTGGCTCCCGATATATCCAAAACCCCCCTTTCAAAACAGAACACACGCACACCGCACATTGGGTTCGCATGACCGGTTTAACCCGTTAATCGGAGGTTCCCTCGCCCCAAAGGCGATGGGTAATTAACGGCAGTTTAGTCCGCGGCTGCCGGAGATTCGGATCCCCACAATCATTAAACCCCGGCCTACCCTAGGCAGGGGGAATCTGTAGCACGCCTGACAAGCGCGCGCGTATTCCCATCTCAATGGGGTGACGAAAAACACCCTACAAGGTGCTCATTGGGTTATGAGTACACCGGACAGGACTCGCCGGGAACCTGCTAGTTGGGTTTATACCAGACGTCAGATAGCAGTTCCCTGGTGACATGTGTACAGGTTAGTTCATCGACCTGAGATCGTCATTTGTCTCGTGTGAGTTCCCACTGTGCTTTGATTACTACCCTACCACGGCTCAAAGGAGTCGTGGAAACAGGTTTTAGTTGGGTACAGTCCCGAGCCACATGGACGCAGTGAGCGGATCTGCAGGGGTTCGTCTCTCCCGGTATTGGGGGTGAGGTCGCGCTGTGTCGAGGAGAGCCAGAACATGAAAAGTTCTTGGCCAAGGCAGGAGATTTGCTGGTAGGTATTCCAGTAGTATCTCAGGGTGTTCTGGGCTACACTCCGACACGACTTGTACCGCTTTTGGGGGTCTGACTTTTACCAACCCCCTAGGCCCGCCATACGATGCTCATAGACGAACGGACCGGACTGTACGGATATTGTCACTGACGGGCTCAGTAGGGTGTCAGGATGAGTTCGCTCGTCGACGTCCCTTTTAGTCAATAGCTGGTGGCCCGTCACGTATTGGCTTATACCTCTGACGTGCTAGTGGTTAAATCCACAGCCATAGTATTGACGAGTTTTTAGAGTCCACCACACTTTCAGTTACTCAAGCTTTCGGGCGAAACGCTGTAGAGGCCGTATGGAGATATGGCAGGGTCCGATCAGATACGTGCGGTATTGCACGGATCAGGATCGGACGGTTTGTACTAGTAGCCGTATAGATATATGGCAGGGTTCGATCAGATACGTGCGGTATTGCACGGATCAGGATCGGACGGATATTACTAGCCGGTTTTGGTTTAAGCCGGATCCTAGTATAGTACAGTGTAGATTTTGTCTCATTGCATTTGTATCCGGTCGGAATACAGATGCGGGTGTGTATGCACAGTATCGGGGTTTTCCTGCAATTTATTACGGGACCAGTTTTCTGGAGTTGCCAGTTTGCATTCCGTTCCGGCCGGTTTTCCTTTGTTCTTTCCCGGCCGGACTTTTCGATGGAGGGTGTTATTTGCAAGTTTGCAAATAACACATTGTGGTGGGGTTTCTTGCAACTGTATTGATTATGATGGTATCTGTTCTTTTCAACCATCATTTGATTCTCTTTACATCACTTGTTTTGTATTAATGGTGATTAGAGTTGATTAGATTTAGAGATGACATTGTTATCATTATTTTTGATATGGTCACCCCTTTTGCTTTTACTACCATCACCTCCCTTCATATGTTGTTGATTCCTCCACCACCATTCTCACTTGAGGAGAGAGGCTACACTTGAGAGGGAGAGAAAATGAGAGAGTTCATTTTGTTATGTGAGGAATTCTTCATCTCATATTCTTCTTACTAGAAAATTGATAGCACCAATTTTCCTAACCTCCTCCTCCTTCCTCCAAGGCAACAAAACCCCAAATGAGACACAACCCTACACATTCTACAGCAAATCTTGGGCATGTCGACTTGCCATCTTCATGCCCGAGTTGCCTCGGTATTGAGGCGGGAGCCCGTAAAAGATGCAGGCGATGTGGTGCCCTTCCGGCGAGAAGGCGACGACATGGAGACAGGACTTTCCGCGGGAGATCGGGACGATGACTAGAAGACCGGAGGACTCGGATCACTCGGTATATCTCTAACCATTTCTCTAGTTAGCTAGGACTAGTTAATGGTTCGATCCGGGTGTTTAGTGCGCGGTAGTGCCGGTTTGCTAGTTTGCAAAAATTAAAGTTTTTCACCGCTTCCGCATTTGGCCGTCGGATTGACGGCCGGGGCGCCGCCGCGGACTTACAAAGACTGCGAGGTCCTGACGCTGAGATTCGGGGCAGATGCTATTTGGTTTTATCCGTCCACCTCTCCGAAGATGCCAAGTTGATTTATGGCACCGTGTATCGGAGGTTTATACGGATGCGGCCGATGTAGCGGACTTCGTCAGATTCCCCTTCACTTGAGGGGTTTTTGATTGTGGGGATGCTCTTCCCTGCAGGCGCAAGCCCCTGCAGTTAATTACGCTACCGCATCGCGGTAACAACTTTCTCCTTCTCCAGAATTTCACTTTGTGTCGTGTGTGTTTGTTTTGTTTGTAGTTGCCCGTGGATTGTATACGGAGACTAAGTGATGCCGCCGCCCGTAGGACGTGGATTAGTCCAAATCTGTATTTACTTAGATTTGGGTTTGGTGTTTTGGTTTAAGGATACGTTGGCCGTATTTAGGCTAAGATCGATTTAAACGTTTGTTAAGGATATGTTAGTCTGATTTGAGACTAAGATCAACTTAACGGGATCGTTTGGATCCGACAAAAGAGCATTTGGGGGCTCTATTGTTCCAGTTTAGGGACATAGTGGTCCATGTTCCAGTTTAGGGACGTGGTGGTCCATCGCCAGTTTAGGGACGTGGTGGTCCATGTTCCAGTTTAGGGACGTGGTGGTCCATAGGTAGTTTAAGGACGCTTAAGTCCGTGAGTTTAAGAACCCCACAGTCCGTGTTTTAGTTTAAGGACACATAAGTCCACAGGTTTAAGGATCCCACAATCCGTCTTTGAGTTTAAGGACGCTTAAGTCCATGAGTTTAAGGACCCCACAGTCCGTGTTGATGTGTGGTTGTCGGGACCCATCACCTCTTTGACGTCGTTGAAGGATTACAACAACAGGAGTCAAAGGAGTTCGGAGATGTACCCTCGAACCGGTCGTGAATTGATTTAAAAGAGCAGTTGTGCTCAGTCAATTTAATTTGAGGACTTAAGGCCATGATTGGGCTAAGTCCAGTTGAAAAATATTCAACGCTTTTATTTATTTTTGGTCTATTAGACCTGTGCTAGGGCTTTGCCCACATTTAAATAATGTATTGCATTACTTTTTATTTTTATTTGGACTCTGCCCATAAAGGATGCAGAGCATCAGTTTGATTTGGGCTCTGCCCATTTATAAATGATGCAGAGCATCAATTCTACTTGGGCTCTCCCCTTTTTATTGCTTTGCAATTTAGTTTGGCCTGTTAGGTCTTTTTGACTTGGGTCTGGCCCTTTAGCAAAAAAAATGCATTGCATTTTTCAGGCGCTTTGCGCCAATCAAAGAGCGCAAGCGCTTGTGGTGACGACACGTGTCATGCAAGCGCATTGCGGTGCGCTAGTGCGCTGCGCTTGCGCTGCTGACACGTGGCGCGCTCTGGTGAGTTGCACCAATTTCAGAGAGCAAGGCTCTATTTGAAAAGTACATAGCGCAAATGGTTCAGATACTGACACGTGGTGCTCTCTAGTGGCTTGCGCCAATCCAGGAGCGCAACAGCGCTGTTTGCAAGTGCAAGGCATTATAATTTGAGAATCTTTTTTAGAACCAATATTTCATGAAAAAATGCAAAGCACTTTTTGATTTCTTGATCTAATTTAGATCAAAGAAAAACAAGTCTTTCTTGTTTCTCTTATTTCAAAGAACCAATGGTTCATAAAAAGTGCAAAGCACTGTTTGATTTCTTGACCTAATTTAGATCAAAGAAAAACAAGTTTTTCTTGTTTCTCTTATTTCAAAGAACCAATGGTTCATAAAAAGTTCAAAGCACTGTTTATTATGTGATGATCATTGATCTTGTTCTTTGATCAATGATCTATTAGAAGAAATTTCTTCTATTTTATGAAGGTTTTTACCTTTTTCTTGAAATTTCTTCAGAGTTCTCTCTGTTTGAAGTTCTTGATTTCCAACCAAAAATGTTCATCATTTTGAATTGAGGTCTAGGGTCCTTTTTATATTGCCCATAAATTAGTTAAAGAGATCTTTCTCTGGGTGATTTAGGGAATTTTCCCTACCGTTGGATCTTTGAATCAAGGGCTCCTGTTTTACAGAAGAAAATCTTCTTGTTTTAACAAGAACAGAAAGATTTCTTTAAAATCTTAATTCTGTTTGGCGCAAACTCCCCAGCGCGTGACACGTGTCAAGCAGCGCACAGCGCAGCGCAACTGTGCCGGCACATCTGCGCTGACACGTGTCGCGCAGCGCAAAGCGCAGCGCAACTGCGCTGGCGCATCTGCGTTGACACGTGTCGCGCAGCGCAGTGTTTGCGCAACTGAAGCGTTGCTTCCTTTTGTATTTTAATAGAGCTTTGCTCTGATTGGGCGTGCTGCCTCGGGCGCAGCGCTGACGTATCAGCACCTAACACGTGGCGCGTTGCGCGCAGCGCAAAGAATCTGAAGCGTTGCTTCATTTACTAAAGTTTAAAATTTCAAAGTAGGGCTTTGCTCTGATTGGGGGAATATGAAGCGTTGCTTCATCTTCCGTCTTGGAATTTGAACAGAGCTTTGCTCTGATTGGGCGCGCTGCCTCGGGCACTGCGCCGACGTATCAGCACCTGACACGTGGCGCGTTCCGCGCAGCGCAAAGAATCTGAAGCGTTGCTTCATTTACTAAAGTTTAAATTTTCAAAGTCGAGCTTTGCTCTGATTCCGCATTGGAATTTGAACAGAGCTTTGCTCTGATTGGGGTAAACAAATGCCCCCCCCCCCACCGTTGCGCTTACGTGGCCCCAAACGTAAGCACAACGGTGGCAGAATTCCAACCGTTGCGGCAACTTTTGGAAGTTGAAAGGGCCCTTGATGCCTATAAATAGGACCTTTTGTCCTGCACAGATGATTATCATCTTTTAGATTTTCATTTTCAAAAACTTCAGAGCTTTGCTCTTGCCTTCAAGAATTCCCTGAGTTAGATTTTCTTTTATAGAAACTATTTAAGTAAGAATTAGTCTTGAATTAACTCAATTTTAATTAATAGAGCTTTGCTCTCTTAGATCTTTGATCTAAAGAAAATCCTTTTGGGGTTTCACCAAATAGAGCCTTGCTCTTAGGAATCTGTTTCAGGGTTTCTTAACCCATGAACAGGACCTTGCATCTTTAGCAAAACATAGATCCCTTTAATCTAAAAAAAAGATGAACTCTTAAGAGTTCGAATATGGATAAAGAAAATTAAAAAATGGAGTTTTGTATTTAATGGATCGTATCATCTTTTAATAGAACGATCTCAGAGTTCTCGGGGGATTTCTTTAAATTCCCCTTATTAGGATTTTGGTAGTCACTCCTGTTTGCAGAGCATTGCTCTTAAGAAGTTTAACTCCCTGTGTATTTTTTTTTATCGCTAATCTTCTTGTGATGTTTCCTCCAGGCATAATGACGGTGTGTCTATACAGTTTGCACGAGTTCATCACCTGTGAGGATATCCACGCATAGGGCCATCATCAGAACCAGGAGTTTACGGATGCCCAGTGTACGGAGGTCATGGGTCGTCTGAACGCACGCGTTGGTTGGCTGTTCCCCCGCCGCTCCGCTCTCTTGAAAGTAGTGTTGGGAGCGATTTGGAGGGTACTCCCGGGGTTCCATGAGGCCCTACCGCTCAATGCGCTGGATGATGCCGAAGACAAGGTGCATTCAGTGTACTTGTCGGGGCTGATCTCGAAGAAACGGCGAGATAGCCTCATCAACGTCTTGCATCAAATTTTCCAGAAAACAACGATAGTTGCTGCTTACCGAAGACCGGGTGGGCTTGCCGAGGATCTTGACACACAGGAGCGCGAGAGGTTGCGCACGAGAATAATCCGAAAGGCTAGAAGAACTCTGAATGGCCTTACTTTTGAATTCCTCAATCTGTGCCCTAGATCTGAGGTTATTCCATTGTAATAATGTTTTTCGTCTATTTCTTTTATGATTGTAAGAACTTTTAGCAATATTAATGGAAATTTTTTATCCCAGCTTGTCTTTATTTTTCGTTCTGAGTCTTTTGCTTATGCATGAATGATTGTGTCTCGAACGCTTGATCAAATGTAAATCGGATGCTCTTTCTGTTGCTTTCTTCTTTCTCTTATTATCAGCATGTTGTCTTGATAAACACATTTGACCGATAATAAAGTAAGCGTCTAGATTTTTCCAAGAGATAGCGATGGCTTAGGCCGCAGGTTCAGATCTACCGCCTAAGACTTTTCAACTTTATGAGCCATGGGGGTCTCATAGAGACTTTTCTCCCTACGGATCGAGAGGATCTCGTAGGTGGGTTTTCTCCTTAGGAATCGTGAGGATTCCTAAGTGTGTTTTCTCTTGTAAGTCGTAAGGATCCTCTAAGAGAATTTTTCCCACTTACGAGTCGAGAGGACCCGTAAGGGGTTGTTTCCCTCCTTGTCGAAACTCGACTTTAGAGAGTGAGACCCATGAATAGTACACAAGAGACCGTTTTAGATCGACTTGCAGGGTCCCATTATTCAGGAAGCAAGTTTTTTAGTCCCTGCTGCCTGAGGCTTCATCTTGCAAGTTGAGACGAATCGGGAATTTTCCTGCGGAGACACTGGTTTCTCTGCGAGCCAACGCGAATCAGGAGGCTCTCGTCAAGGATGTTTGTTTCCATGAGTTGAGATATTTACCAAGGATTATTTGTTTCCCTGGTGTTGAAACGAATCGAGAATTTCCCACGGAGGCACTGGTTGCTCTGCGAGTCGACGCGGATCAGGAGGCTCTCATCAAGGATTGTTTGTTTCCCTGAGTTGAGGTATTTGCCAAGGATTATTTGTTTCCCTGGTGTTGAAACGAATCGAGAATTTCCCACGGAGGCACGGGTTGCTCAGCGAGTCGACACGAATCAGGAGGCTCTTATCAAGGATTGTTTGTTTCCCTGAGTTGAGGTATTTGCCAAGGATTATTTGTTTCCCTGGTGCCAAGGATTATTTGTTTCCTTGGTGTTGAAACGAGTCGAGAATTTCCCACGGAGGCACTGGTTGCTCTGTGAGTCGACGCGGATCAGGAGGCTCTCATCAAGGATTGTTTGTTTCCCTGAGTTGAGGTATTTGCCAAGGATTATTTGTTTCCCTAGTGTTGAAACGAATCGAGAATTTCCCACGGAGGCACTGGTTTCTCTGCGAGCCGACGCGAATCAGGAGGCTCTCGTCAAGGATGTTTGTTTCCCTGAGTTGAGGTATTTACCAAGGATTATTTGTTTCCCTGGTGTTGAAACGAATCGAGAATTTCCCACGGAGGCACTGGTTGCTCTGCGAGTCGACGCGGATCTGGAGGCTCTCATCAAGGATTGTTTGTTTCCCTGAGTTGAGGTATTTGCCAAGGATTATTTGTTTCCTTGGTGTTGAAACGAATCAAGAATTTCCCACGGAGACACTGGTTGCTCTGCGAGTCGACGCGGATCAGGAGGCTCTCATCAAGGATTGTTTGTTTCCCTAAGTTGAGGTATTTGCTAAGGATTATTTGTTTCCTTGGTATTGAAACGAATCGATAATTTCCCACGGAGACACTAGTTTCTCTGCGAGTCGATGCGGATCAGGAGGCTCTCGTCAAGGATTGTTTGTTTCCCTGAGTTGAGGTATTTGCCAAGGATTATTTGTTTTCCTGGTGTTGAAACAAATCGAGAATTTCCCACGGAGACATTGGTTGCTCTTCGAGTCGACGCGAATCAGGAGGCTCTCATTAAGGATTGTTTGTTTCCCTGAGTTGAGGTATTTGCCAAGGATTATTTGTTTCCCTGGTGCCAAGGATTATTTGTTTCCTTGGTGTTGAAACGAGTCGAGAATTTCCCACGGAGGCACTGATTGCTCTGCGAGTCGACGCGAATCAGGAGGCTCTCATCAAGGATTGTTTGTTTCCCTGAGTTGAGGTATTTGCCAAGGATTATTTGTTTCCTTGGTGTTGAAATGAGTCAAGAATTTCCCACGGAGGCACTGGTTTCTCTGCGAGTCGACGCGGATCAGGAGGCTCTCATCAAGGAGTGTTTGTTTTCCTGAGTTGAGGTATTTGCCAAAGACACTGGTTTCTTCGGGGTTGGAACGAACCGTCAAGATTTGGCTTTGTTTTCTGGCGGAGCCTGCTGGGAAAGTATGGTTCTTTCTTTGTTTGTGCCCTTGGATTGTGTACAGGGATCGATGTGATCAGCTGTAGGGCCAAAGTTTTATCATCTTTTTTTTATTTCCGCGATGCTCTATCATTTCAGCTTTTATATCGCGAAGGTCGCAATTGCCCAATCATTTCGGCTATTTATCGCTGTGCCCAATCATTTCGGCTGTTTATTTTATTTTCACTCGCTGGTTTTTATTGCGAGTTGCCCAATCATTTCGGCTATTTTGCATGCATACATTTTACTTGCTGTTTTTTATTGCAAGTTGCCCCATCCTTTCGGTTATTTCGTATGCATGTGCGGACTACTGGCTTTCCGCCGTAAACCTGAAATTAGACACCGATTTCGGCATCAGCACCGCTACAACTAGGATATTGCCTGGAGCGAATCATCATCTTCCTCTGTCGATGTCAAACAAAGGTGGCTTTGCGATCAGGGTTAAAGTCATGTCGACTAAGGCTTTCGACTTCGTGAGCCGTAAGGGTTTCACAAAGGTATTTCTACCTACAAGTCGTAAGGATCTTGCAGGTGTATTTTATCCTTAGGAATCGTGAGGATTCCTAAGTGCCTGTTTCTCTGTAAGTCGTAAGGATCCTACAGGAGGGTTTTCTCCTTGTAAATCGAGAGGATTTACAAGGGTCGTTCACCATGCGTACATATCCCCAGTCACGGATGGGACTTGGTTAGGGAAATGTTTATTCGCGCCAGTGGATTGTATACAATGGTCAGTATTGGACCACTTGTAGGGCAATCTCAGAAGTTGTGGGGGTTGCTTAAGCACATGTTTAGGTCTCTGTAACTTAAGACTTTCAAATCTTATGAGCCGTGAGGGTCCCATAAGAGAGTTCTCCTTACGAGTCGTGAGGATCTCGTAAGTGTATTTTCTCCTTAGGAATCGTGGGGATCCCTAAGTGTGTTGCTCCCTTGTGAGTCGTAAGGATCTCATGCGGTTGGTTTCTCCTTACAAGGTCGAGAGGACCTTGTAAGTGTCTTTTAACGAGGATGCGCCCTTTCGAGTTTTCACAAACACTCGCCGGTAGTCCTGCTGTTTTTACTCACGGAGCCCTTTCGGGTTTTCATCCGTGCCCATTTTTCTTATGGACATACCCCCTTTTTTTATTCTTTTTATTTTTATTTACTTTTTTTTTACGAGGTTGCATCTTTTCGGGTTTTCACGAACACTCGCCGGTAGCCCTGCTGTTTTTACTCACGGAGCCCTTTCGGGTTTTCATCCGTGCCCATTTTGCTTATAGACATACCGTTTTTATCATCATTCTTTTTTTCTTATTTTCTTTTTCTCTTTTTTTTTATTCATCTCGTCAGCCTAAGGATGCTGCGGTAGTAGTTTAAGGACGTCTCGGTCCGCCATTAGTTTAAAGACGTTTCGGTCTGTCATTAGTTTAAGGACGTTTCGGTCCGTCAAGGAATCGGCTGGCTACTGCTTATAAAGTTTGAGCTTAGGAAGATAGCGAGCGGACATAGTCGTCGTCGTCTATCATTGACCTAAGCAGTAACCCGCTAAGCATAGTATTTCTTTAGGAATCGACCATTTATTGGCCTGTAAAGCCTTTCACCGTGCATATCCATGAGTAGATAGGCTCCACCTTGGTAGACCTTGTCTATGATGTACGGGCCTTCATAGTTCGGCTCGAATTTTCCCCGCTTGGCGTGATTGGGGATCATAGGTCTTTTGACCACTAGCACTAGTTCTTCTTCGCGGAATGTCCTTGGCTGGGTCAATCTTTCATATGAGCGCGTCATCTTTGCTTTATAAGCTTCCAATTTTGTTTCGCTATGAGCCGGGTTTCATCAAGGGCATCAAGCTCCTCAAACCGAAGGTGAGCATTTTCCTCGTCTGTCAGCTCGTAGTGGACTGCCACTCGTAGAGATGGTAACTCTATCTCGAGGGGAAGTACCACTTCTGTACCGAATACTAACGCATATAGCATTGTGTTTGTGGCTGTCTTGAATGTAGTTCGATACGCCCAAAGAGCTTCATGTAGCCTCTCATGCCAGTCCTTCTTATTTCATGACACCGTTTTCTTCATGATCTTTGTCAAGGTCTTATTGAAGGCCTCGGCTAAACCGTTAGCTCGCGGATTATAAACTGAGGAATATCTCCAGTCTATATTATGCTGTTGCGCGATGCGGCTAATTTTGTGGCTTCTATAAGCTAGCCCGTTATCGGAGATGATCCGTCGCGGAGTTCCAAACCGATATATGACGTGCGTCTTGAAGAAGTGGAGGATATTCTCCGTCTTCCCCTCTTTCAACGGTACTGCTTCTGCCCATTTAGAGAAGTAGTCAGTCGTTGCCAGGATGAATCATGTCCCCTGGACGATGCTGGTTCGATAGGGCCGACTATGTCAGTCCCCCACATTTCGAATGGCCAGCTAGCCACCGTTGGATGGAGTGGATTTGGATGCTGATGGATGAAGTCTCCATGAATTTGGCATGAGTATCATTGCTTCACGTATTCGAGGCAGTCCTGAATCATCGTGGGCCAGTAGTAGCCCATCCGTTTAATCTTCAATTTCATCTTCGGGCCTGCTTGGTGAGAACCGCAGAGTCCGTCATGAACTTCGTGAACGACTCCTTTTGCTTCTTTAGGTCCCAGACATCTCAACCATAGAGAATCAAATGACCTCTTGTACAGAGTATCATTGACGAAGGCGAAAGACAGAGCTCGTTTCATAAGCTGATGTCTTAAGGACGCGTCTTCGGGCGTTCGACGGTATTTGAAGTAGTCTATAAAGACTTCTCTCCAATCCTCGGTATTTTCCCGATCTTTTATTTGCAGGGTCATCTGCCCACTCACTCCTTTTTCTTCGGATGATTCCGAAGATATTCCCACTGGGGCAAGCACCCGACGACTTTGTACCACGATTCTTACGTCATCAAGGTTCTCATCAGCCAGTTCCTTAGCGAGCTTGGCCAACGAGTCTGCTTTGCTGTTTTCCGCGTGCGGTATGTTTTCCAAAAGATAGGAAGGGATTTGGGTCAACAGTTGTTGCACCTTTTCGCCGTACTTCACCAACTCTGGTTTGCATGTTTGGTAGTCGCCATTTACTTAACTAACGACTAGTTGAGAGTCTACATATATGAGGAGGTTTTCAATTCCAATGTCGATGGCGATCTCGAGGCCTGCTATAAAGCTTCATATTCGGCTTCATTGTTTGTCCTCGGCTCTGTTAGGGAGAAAGCAAAACGCATTATCCCTCCCTGTGGAGTTACAAAGATGAGTCCTACCCCCGATTTGATTATAGGGGTACTTTGTTTGCGCTTCTTTACGGAAGATGCTCCATCGAAATAAAGCTCCCATGGGGTACCACCACCGTCCATCACGTCAAACGCATGTTCGTCTGGAAGATCGCAATTTAGAGGAGAATCGGCGGCTATCGGATGCTCAGCGAGGAAATCGGCGATGGCCTGGCCTTTTACTACCTTGAGAGGCTAATAAGTTATCGAGAACTCCATCAAGAGCAGGGCCCATTTAGCGAGTCGTCCCATTAATATGGCCTTTGACATTAAATATTTAAGAGGGTCCTCCTTCGAAATAAGACGGACCTCATGCGCCAACGCATAGTGCCCGAGCTTTGTTATCGCAAAGATCAACGCCAGGCAATGTTTTTCAATGGGGGAGTAGTTGCTTTCTGCCCCCAGCAGAACCCGACTTAAGTAGTAGAGTGCTCTTTCCTTCCCTTGATCATTCTCTTGTGCCCATAATGCGCCTAAGGAGCCTTCGAGAGCGGTTGTATAAAGAATAAGAGGTTTTCCCTTGACCGGAGCAGCCAATACCGGCGGGTTCTGCAGGTATTGCTTGATCTCGTCTAGTGCACTTTGGCATTTTTGGTCCCGGACGAACGGGTTCCCTTCTTCATCAGGTGGCTGTAAGGACGGCACTTTCCTGAAAGGTTGGCTATAAATCGCCGTATATACACGAGCTTCCCTTGGAGAGACCGCAACTGTTTGAGAGTCCTTGGCGGAGGCATTTCCATGATCGCCTTGATCTTTGACGGATCTATCTCGATACCTCGATGTCGGACGATGAATCCCAAGAATTTGCCTGAGGAAACTCTGAATGCACACTTGAGAGGGTTCATCTTCAAGTTGTATTGTCGAAGTCGTTGAAATACGGTCTTCAGATGCTCGAGATGTTCCTCGTATGATTAGCTTTTAACCACGAGATCGTCGATATAGCATTCGACGATTTCGTGTATAAGGTCATCGAAGATCTTCGTCATGGCCCTTTGGTAGGTGGCACCGGCATTCTTTAGACCGAAGGGCATCACCTTGTAACAAAATATTCCCAAAGGGGTCCGGAAAGTGGTATGCTTCTGGTCTTCGGGATGTATTTTTATCTGATTATACCCTGATGAACCGTCCATGAAGGAGAAAACCTCATGAGTGGACGTATTGTCTATCATCAGTTCAGTGACTGACACCGGGAAATCATCCTTCGGGCAGACTTTATTGAGATCCCGGAAGTCCATGCATATGCGCACTGTCCTATTTTTCTTCATCACTGGGACGATGTTGGCGATCCATTCCGGATATTGAACCTCGTGAATAAAGCCAGAGTCGATCAGCTTCTTGACCTCGGCGTTGATGCTCATCTCAAGCTCGAGCCGCATTATTCTCGGCGCCTGTTTGACTGGCTTGACGTCCGCGGATATTGCCAATTTGTGCACAGCGATTTCTGGATCTAGTCCCGGCATTTCGGAATAGTTCCAGGCGAAACAATCTTTGTGCTGCATAAGTAGGTCTTTTAGCACAGCCACCCTTTCTTCGGATAACAGCTCGCTGACGAATGTCGGTCGCGGGTCGTTCACCATTCCCAACTCAATTTTCTTGAGGTTATCCGCCATGGTATGGATTCCATCTTCCAGCTCTTTCGGCGCTGGTGGAAACTCCAAGATCACCTCATCGTTGCTATTTACAAAGCACCAGGGAAGGTCATCCATGTTCTCGGGCTCTTCTTTTAATATTGTTATCACATGACAAGTACGAATTCGCTTCCAATCCCAATATGGCACTGGTTCTTCTTTCATAGCCTTGGGTTCGTGTTTTTGTGGCGGCGTTACCCTCCAGTTGTCGGACAGAGCGAACTTGCCAAGCTGATACTGATCTTCGACCCAATTCTTGAAGGTGAAGCAGTCTTCGAGAGGGTGCCCTACCACTCGGTGATAAAAGCAATAGTCTGGGTGTGAGACTTCGCCTGCTTGTTCTGGGTGTTTAGACTCCGGAAGTGTAATCATCTGATATTTTAGAGCGAGGTCAAGTATTTTCTTCGTGTTGTCCCAAGGAAAAGAGTATGTCCGACCCATTTTTCTTATGAGGGATAGATCGGAACCGCTCGATTTTCGCTTGAGTGGTCTCTTAGACCCGCTTCGTTGCTGTTGAGCGCCTTTTTCGCATTTCGACTTGTTTCTGCCTCTGCGTCGGGCCTTCTTTATAACAGGTTGACAAGGAGCGGCATTTTCATCTTTCACGGCCCGTTGGAGGAGGCGTTACTTTTTGGCTTTCTCGTAGATGACCATTTCGCGGTTATGGTCGTCTCGGACTTTTTGACCGGCTTCCCTTATAAGTTTGTCCATTTGCTCTTCGAACGACGGACTGGGCACCTTCGCATCTGGAACTTTTACTGGTTCAGGATTAGCGTCCTCCCATTGAGCATCCGCTTCTTCATCGAAATCATACACGACGTAGTAACCGTTTAGTAGCTCTTGTTTCTTGGACCGGATGTATCCAAGCCCTTTTGTCTCCATTCTTCCATTGGGAAGTTTGCGTTGAGTCCCGGGAATGTTCCAGACTTTGTCATAGAACTTGGCTTTTCGAACGGTCTGCTTGAAGGATATCCCCTGGCATTTCAGCAACCTTTTTAAGCCTTCTATATAATATCTGGGGAGACGGATGGGCTGAAGCCTATCAAGCGTAAGATCCGCGCCATGCCAGATTTCTTTCTCCACTCTGGTTTCTTCAGAGCGGTAGAATAGAATTGATTTTTCGCTTTCTCGCCTGGGAGGGATATAGAATGTTTGTAGCTCTTTTACATTGTAAATATCAAGTGCATCCAGTTCTTTACGGTGTTTAAGCGGCACCATGGAGATTTGTAGACTTTGTTCTTCGTCAGCGGACGTTTGTATTGAAGGTCGAGCAAGGAATACAGCACGGACTTCATCTTCCGAGTCGCTACCAAAGATTAGCATAGGAGTGGACGGTCCTGGTTTACTGTGTTGGGGAGGACCCGAATACACTATCTCCTCTTCCTCCTCGGTATCACTCCCGAAAACAGGGATGGTGGGTTAGCTTTGTTCTTCGGCTTGTGACACCTTTCCGTGTCTTCGAAATCCGGTAAGAAGTTTTTGGCATCTTCATATTTGCGGACTTCGTTCACGGAAAATGGATTCAGTTCTCCCGCCACGGTATACTCGAGACCATCCTTAGTGTATTTCATACACTGATGTTGTGTAGAAGGGATGACGTTGTACTCGTGTAACCACGGTCGGCCGAGCAGAGCGTTGTAGCATGTCTTGGCATCTTTGACGTGGAACTTAATGTCCGTGACGAGTAGCCCAAAGCGTAGCGTCAGTATCACGGACCCAATAGTTCTTGATGACTGGGAGTCGAACCCGGAGATGGTGATCTTGTCCCGTGCAAGGTGCTGGACGCTCATGCAGATTTCTTTTAACACCCTTACATTGAGGAGATTAACGGAGGATCCATTGTCGATCAGGATTTTTCCTATCTTTATATCATGGCAGTATCCTGAGACATAAAGGGGGCGATAGTGTTCGCACGTCCCAAGGAGAAGTTCTTCATCACCAAAAGCGACATTGGCCGTGTGCACTTCCTCCAATTCATCCTTCATCTTTTCTTCAGCCAGGAAAGCTTGGAATTGCTCCGGATCCTGTAGTGCCTTGATTAATGAATCTCTCGCTTCCTTTGATAGCAAAAGGACGTCAAGAATGTTGAGCTGTGACGGTAGCTTCCTCAGATGCGCTAAGACGTTGTAATCCACCTTATTCCTCTTTGACGGGTCTTTGGCACTTAGCTCCTCCACCACTTGGTCATCTAAGACGATATCTTCAGAGACCTTTTCTTTCCCTTTATCTTTTCTATTTGAGGGTCTAAGATTCTTTTCAGGCAGCGTCCGATTACGCAGCCGGATATTTTCGCAAACCTTCGGCTCTTCTTCTTTTCCCGAAGTGGACTCTTTAAAGAGAGGGGCAAGTTCCAGCTCCTCATCAGAATCGCTCTTGAATGTAGGCACTTGTGACCCGCCGGCGTTAACCATGCGACAATCATCGGTTAGTCTGTTAAACCCTTCGGTCGTATTTCTTTGCTCCCAACGAGTTTTACGTTTCTCCCGCTTAAAGCGTTGTCGATGAGCAACGTATCCTTGCCACCATCTATCGAAAGCTTTGCACTTTTGAGTGGGGTGCGAAACTTTCTGATGATATAAGCAATAGGAGGGGTGCATTTCCATTTCACCAGTAATATTTCCTTCGGAGGATGGTAGCTTCATGCCCATTGATATGGCCTTAGCAAACATTTTCCTCATCTTGAATTGGCTTTTGTCGGTAGTGGAGGTATTTTGCTCCGGCGGGCTCGTCTCAGCTCTTTCATCAAGTCGCTGGCGCTTGGCCCTTTCAAATATAGCCGTCTCGCGTTCTCGATCAGCTTTACTTTTCAATCGAGCTTCGTTGAGGAATGCATCAATTACCTCATCTGATGGCCCCAGAATTTTTGATTCAGGGCCTGCCCCTAGCTTTTCAGTGCAAGGAGTCTCCTCATCGTCCATGAACGAACGGGAAATCGCATGACAGCTCGCCACATATTCTTCAGATTCATCAGATGAACTTTCTCCCTCATCTTCCTCCTGAAAGACATGATTGAGGAACTCTTGGAATGTAATGGGAGTCCGTGCCTTCTGGTTGTATTCCTCCAGCGCGTCAATTTGTTTTTGCAAGTCCGTGCGCTTTTCGCCAGGCTTCACAAGCTTCTTAGATTTCTTCTTCATCTTCTTTGAAGATTTCGACGGATGGTTGAGAATGCTTGGGCCACCACCATCGGTCTTTGGAGTTGTACGTGGCTTCAACATCCCTTCAATGACCTGCGGTTCCAACGGGTTCTTCCACTTGATCGCTGTGCATGCCTGAAGATCGTTTAGAATCCTATTTGTCTTGGTTGATAATACAACCTCCAAAGGAGCTTCTTCAACGACGGAGCATGTTTCCCCCGGCGTATTCATCCCCTTAGAGGTGTGGGGCTGTGGGGGATTCACCTTCCATTTGTCAGATAACGCGAACTTACCTCGTCGGTACTGGTCTTCGAGCCAATTTTTGAAGACATAGCAATCTTCGATTGGATGACCCAATACTCGATGATAAGGATAGTAGTTGGGCTCATTGACATCACTTGGTTGCAACGGACGTTTTGGATCCGGCAAATTTATGAGTTGGTTGCGCAACGCCAGCTCGAATAACCTTCTCGTTTTATCGCGGGGAAAAGAGTAAGAACGTCCTAGTCTCTTCTCGAGGGCTACGTACGGACGCATATTATTTTGACGAACAACCGGCTTCGAGTCGCTCGGTTGTTGTTGAGCATTAGCGACAACGATCGCTTTTCCCTTCCCTTTGTCATTTCGGGAGTCCGGCTTTGGAAGAGGGGGTTTATGGCCCATCTGGTCCATTTGCGCTAGCTTGTCAATCAAGGCCTGGAAGGTAGTTGTCTTGAAAAACATCATAAATTGTGAAATGGTTGCTTGGGGATCAAGGGTTCCCACAAGCATACCCACTGCGGGAGCTACTTCAATGCGCTGCTCGCACTTCGACCATAAGTTCCGCCATCGTATAGCATATTGAACCCACGTCTCGCCTGGCTTTACTCTGGCGTTAATCAGTGCCGTCATCGGGGTGCGTTCACTGGCGCTCGTAAAACGCTGAGTAAACAACAGCTCCATCTCCGCGAAGGTCTTGATAGAGTCGTTCGGGAGTTCAGAGTACCACTCGAACGCCGTATCTGATAAATTTCCAACAAACTGGCGAAGAAAAAGCTTGTCATCACCGCCGGTGTTGTCGCAGAGTGCCCTGAACTGGGCAACATGCTGGTGAGGATTGCCCGTCCCCTTGTAGACATGGAACTTGGGAATTATGTAACCCAGAGGGTACTTGATTTGGTCGTACCAACTTGGATATGGCCGCCCCGTTTTTACGACCTGGCCAGCTGCTTCAGCCACATGATGAACCCGTATTTGTTGTGCTATGTACTCGTCCAAATCAGATTTGGAGATTGTATCCTCCTTAACCGTCGACCGAGCTGGCGGAGGATTTGACGTCTCTCCCCTATCGTCTTCAAGGACGATCGGGGGATCTTCGGCCGGAGGATCTTATTGGATCATCATCTCCACCATGTCTTGGAACAGGAAGCCCATACGCTTTATGTTGGCTGCTTGTTCAGCAGCCTCTTTATCCTTCTTCTCCAATATTCGACGAAGGAATTCGGCGTCGGTTTCTTCCTCTTGGCGTTCATCTGAGGACGTTTCAGGGTTTTCTTTTGGCCCAGTAAGAGCGGCCATAGCGTTCATCATCTCTTGGAGCTTCTGCTGCTGCTCCTGCGCTTTGGTCACTGATCGTGTAAGCGGTCGATGACCCGTAGATATGCGATTGTCTTCTTTACCAGACGCCACGTAGACGGTATGAACTACAATGCCCCCTGACTTGTAGTTCATACCGTAGTTCATTCCGTCTACGTGGCGTCTGGTAAAGAAGACAGTGCACAGCCTGTAGCGACTGTCTTCTTTACGTTTGGGTTCACCACCTCTGATATTCGTCATCGGCGTTGGCACTTTCTCCGGCCTTCTTCTTTTATGGGCCATAGAAGTTGAGGGGGCCATTGCTTTGGGCACCCTGGTGACTGTCATTGTCACGATCTGAAATATTAGCTCGTGACCGGCACTTGAATCACGCCACGTCTAAAGGCGTAACGGAATTCAAGTAAGCTGAAACCCAGAAATCTAAACCTTTTTAAGAAAATAAAGGAGGTGAGGTTTTGAAATAAAGGTATAGGAAGTCAAGTTTTCTTAATGCATAGAAAGAAACATGAATAATGCAAATGAAATTTTCTAGTTTGGAAACATGTTCGTCTTTTGAAAAAATTTGGCAGCACCTCCTTTGTATATTTTGATCCAAAACCACAAATACATAGCAAGAATAATGGCATCCCCAAGCGGGAGCTAACACTTCGACAACCGGCGGATCACAACCATGAAAGATAATATAAATGAGTATACGACGCTCAACGGCGAAGTTCACCACGAAAAGATAAAGAAAAGAGCAAGATATAACCCCAAAGGGAAAATAAAACCCATCGCTCAAATCTCGCAACTACAAGTCTCACTAAGTCTCATCCCTTATACAATTACAACTTTTGATTGATTGATGGAGTTAACTAGATACAATATGAAATATAATACAAGAGTGGGTACGATACAGTGTCCCACATACCAATGCAAAACACCCAAATAAAGCTGTGTGCCAGCGAATCCACTACTGATCCAAGCGGTCAACCTGCAAGAACTGTTGCACAACGGGGGTGAGTTGCCAACTCGTGAATAGAAATATATCTACAAGTAGAAATTGAATAAACAACGACTCCTAGGTCAACTATATCATACAGGTAATACTATGTATCTAGGGTGATCGGGTCGTATATGTGCCAACAAGGTCGTCACTACCTATGTGCATGCGGATAATATCCAACATAAATAATCAATACATGTATATGGGTATCGTCCAAGCATAATCAAGGTATGAAGATATGTGGATCTCGTCCACCCATGAATCAATGTCTATAAGCATGTGTATAATCTCCTACAGTAACATCAGTGTATGTATGTATGTATGTATGTATGTGGATCTAATCCACGCGTCAACCACTGACACAACAATATCATGCATGTAAATATCATAAAAGAGTATGCATGAAAGTATGAGGATATATATATCAACGGTGTCCCTCCCGACACATCAAATCATGGAACCTAAGTGCCTAGCATCGACACTCGAAAACATCATGAAAACCGTGCCAAGCATCGGCACGTAAATCCTCATATATCTCAGGCGATGCATCCTCAGATCGGCCCTCAGGCGCTGCACTCCCTGGTCGGACCTCATATCCATCTCGCTACTCCAGTCGGTATCCTCCGGATAACCGCCGAGTCTACATACTATCACCGGTAGGTAATGCTCCCCCTGCCGGGCTCACCGTCTAATATATACGAGTCTTCTTGCCCCAGGGTACCTCACCGAGTCCACCATGTACCCGCAGACGGTGCCTACCACTCCTCGAATCGGGTTTCACATGCCACTCTCAGAACCGAGAAAACACATGGTGGACGCACTGAAATATCATATCAAGAGAAACCGGGTTTTTAAAACAACACATAATCTCATTTGAAATATCCGCGGTTCTCAAATACAGAAATCTCATGAAAACAGCATATCTCAATGCATAAAATAATAGAGCATGATGTATGCGACATGTAAAAAGAAATGCGAGCATATCCGTGTATCATGCAATATGGAATAGTGATATGACATATTAAGGGGAAAACCGCTCTTTTAAAATGATTCTGGTTTTTAAAGTATAATATGCGGTTCCCAATTTTCGAATAAAACCAGCTATCTATGTAGGTACCATATGTATATGCGCAGGTATAGATGTACCATGAATGTGTGCACAAAATATGAATATACAATGTGTATGTGTACAAGTATGAATGTATTAATATATATGTGCACGAATATGGATATACAAACGTGTATATCCGCTAATATGAATGTAGCAATATATATGTCATGATGAAGCAACCCTACTGTGTAGTGACATGGCAATTATCGATGATGAAGTGTGTGAGCCGGCAAATATGTGTACGTGTAACATACGCATCATCGATAATGGTGCAGGTGTACTATCACAAGTATATGCGATGCCATAATAATATCATGAATGCAGCAAGTAAATCATCAGCTAACAGCTATAAGGTATACATAACTATCATATGTCCGAATCGGTGAATCTATCAATCGGTATCTAGCCCAAAAACAACGCGTACGGTATAATCCATCTTACGGCAACCTCTAGTCAAGGGTAAGGATCAATCATCATGCACGGAATATCATCGTGCGGCGGCATTATATTAAAAGGGATCCTATCATCCTATACGACAAATGAGGGTACGGCCTAATATCACATACGGCCTATCATCCATGATTCACAACATTCTATATATATATATATAACCCTATATACCTATGTCCCGGGTCGCATCTGCAATAATCTCATATCAGGGGACCGGCAGGGTATAAATCATCTCGATCGACTCGCATCCGTATACTATCACATCATATCATCATCTCATCATACCATCAAATTCGTCTTGTATTCCTTCATCGCATTTATATCTCATATCATTTCGAATTTACATAAACATGTTATCTCTACTATGTATAAGTATCTAATCTAACAAACACTTCCGAACCATACAATCAGATTTTTGAAGAAGTGAATCGTAGTTTTGGAAACAGGGGTTACGGTGCTTTTAAGGAAAAGATATCATTTGAAAATCCATAACATCCCTCAAGATATACATTTAAAAGATATATACGATTCTTTAGTTTAGAAAAAGGTATGGTTCGGATGACGCATCTACATCGACTATCTAGTCCTACAGAATCCTAAGCGGTAATATCGCTAAACATCATCCTAGGGTAGAAGTAGCATATCACACTTAACTAACCTCTAGTTTCTAATGTGACTACATAGCTATCTATATTCTAACCCTAGTTTCCTAATCTAGGGTTCCTAACCATACTCTATAAATCGGTTTCCATCAGAAGTTTGCGGGGGTGCTATACGCCATCCACCCGACTTCCCCGGTAGATATAGATCTACTCACCTGTCTTCGCTCGCCCAAATCGATGACGCCATGCTTCTTCGCCTCGGAATCCATGCGATGGTACCTACAATAATAACCAATCGCAATACGTATTAAAATCGACGCAGAAAACCGATACAGTGCACACTGTGCTCACAGGTTAGAACATATGGCCTAAACGTGCAAATCAATCAAACAACCCCTGTTGTCGATGTACGAACACCCGACAACCAAATACAAATCCAAATCTCAAGAAAGTGCATTTAAAAATACGGAAAATATCGCCTAAAACACACCAAAATGCTCCCAGATTTTACCCAGATGACAATTAGCCAAAACTGCATATAGGAGGGGTCTAATTTAGTGCAAAATGAGCCCTGGAACAAAAATGAACCCATTCCCCTCTACCCTGGCCGCAAATTGGGGCCAGAATGATTAAATCTGCGGCCAGGACTTTGAATTAGGGGCTCGGGTCTTGGTGGTAGCTTCCTAGGTGCCTGCACGACTCACCGTCAGCTCAATTTTATTTTAGGGGTCTCGGGGTGATAGCAGATTCCTAAATACACTCCCAGATTTGCATTTTTTCCAATGTCGGGTTTCTAAATCCGTGTTTTGGGGTTTCTAGGGTCTGTTCCAGGTCTTTAAACAGCACCCAAATCTAGTTAACAGCCACTAGGCATCACCCAATTCAAACCAACTCTCAAATCTTCACCAGGGTTTCCCAATGTCCACTAATCTTCACAAAACGACATCTAAACATGATATCTCACAAAACTAATCTAAAAGGAAGAAATTATACCTCATCTAGTCCACTCTAGGCAGCACTAACTTCCCAACGTCGTCAAAATCCCATTTTGCTCGGTCTATCGTGTAGAGGTTGAAGAGGGGATTAATTTTTGTGAAGGGTGTGTAGGGTTTTGGGGATTTATTGGAGATAGATCTAGGGATATTTTGGTGGAGGTTTGTGGATTGAGGGAGATGAAGGAGATGGAAAAAAAAGAAGAAGATGGGTTATCAAAAGGGAAGCACCCCCCCTCCTTCCCTCTCTCATTAATTCACACTCTCTTTCTCTCTCCAAAGCTCACCTAACCTAATCATTATGTCTCCTTGACTTTTTCCTTTTTCTTTTTCTTTTCTCACCACCAATAAACCCTAATAAAAAACCCGAATGAAATGAAACATGTAACAAAATCAACATGGCATGGTGCACTAATCATGGAAACTGTAAAAATGCGGATTTGGCTTAATCGCGATCAGCAATGCACTAATCGGGTTTTTATCGAAACTGCGTATAATAAATTTTAAAAATGCCGAATCCTTTAATTATATTATTAAATGAATAAATCATTTTAATTTCTATTTATTTCACAATTATTGGTATATATTTATACCCTTTTTCGAAAACCCCAATTTCGCAAATCGGCAGTTTTCGGGAAAAAGATTATTTTAATATTAAATTCCCAAAAATAATATTTTATATTTTCTGAAATGTTACAATCTTCCCCCTTAAATAAATTCGGTCTCCGAATTTAAATTTAAACCCCCAAAATCTAAAACATTTCAATAATCGGCTCAAATCACAGGGCTCCGAAATCATGGAAATCGTAGAAATAACACAGCGCGTCAAGTGCGCATGAAAACGAGTAAAAAAATCAAAACCAAACTCCGTCAAGCGTCACGCAAATCATCGGATTTGCACGCATATCCTCAGAGTTACGAATAGAGATACAGATCTCGAAATCCACTACTGAAATCCAATATACACTAGTCAAATACTATAATACGTGTATAGTACGCATCCTTGAAAACTCCAAAATCTGAATAAAACACATGCAAAATCTTTTCTAAATCGCCGCGGGGATACGTAACACCAGGCATGACTGACGGACGCTCATTTTAAAATAATAATATATGTCCATATATGTTTTCTTAAATACACGTTCCGTCGTTTTCAAAATATCCCAAAAGGTTTTCCCTTTATAAACGTTCGTGTCGCTCACGTACACGTAGGAAATAGCGAGACTATAGCTCCTCTTTTTAGAAAACCTCTTGGTAAACTTTTAATGCATGCAGAGTACTCAGGTACTGTCCTCAGATCAGTCCTGTCTGGCTACTACACAATATAGTGCCCAACATGAAAACAACGTGCTCAGAAGCAAAATCAGCCTCAAAAGGGCGTATCCAAAAATTCACATGCGTCTGGTGCGCATGGAAATCAAATCCAAATACAGGTGCTATAATACACACAAGCAAAACTAAGTGCAACGGGTGTGCACGAAACATCTGTCCAGTGCAACGGGTGTGCATGACAACAACATCAAGTGCATCTAAAGTGCACAAAAATCTCAATCCAGTACATCTGGTGTGCACAGAATCGCATCTCATATCATGCGCCCAACATGCGCGAAAATCCAACTCAAGTGCACATGTCCCGCACGAATGAAATCGCATCCAATATGCACGGAAGAAAATCCAAATCATGAGCATCCCACATGCACGAGTAAAATCCCAGTCAAGTGCATCCGATGACACAAAATCCAAAATCGAGCGCCTAATATGCGCAAAATCCAACCAAAATGCGTCGGGTCCGTAAAAGCATATAGTGCAGTAACATGCACGAAAACGAACGGCAAGTGCCAACGCGCACGAAAATACAATTCTGGTAAAACGAATGCTCAAGGATATAAATCGGGTGTAACCTAGGTACGGGGTATAAATCCAGTGCGACAACGCGTAAATACCCGTCCGGTGCAACAAATGTAGAATTCAATCTAGTGCATAAAATATAAATACAGAGCATCAGTGCATGAAATACAAATACAGTGCATCCTGTGCACAAAATACCGATCAAAAACTCAAATGCATAAACAACAACACCGAGTACAACAAGGTGTATAAAATCGTAAATGTGTGCAACTGCGTGCACAAAACGCATATCAATGCACTACAAGCACATATAAGCTATACCGAGTGCAAACATCAAATCGAGTGCGTACCATACACACAAAATCAAATCAACCGTATGAAATCCATGAACTCATAAACATGTGCAACCAAGGCACAAACCGATATCAAGTGCGATAAATATGCATAAATCAAAAACCAATACCATTGTGTATAAAAATATATTTCAAGTGCGATAACTATGCACAAAATGTAAATACTCAGTAGGTGCAGCCATGGTGCACGAAATCAATATCAGGAAACTCGTCATCAAAACTCAAATCCAAGCGATTTAAGTATGATACTCAGATCACAACGCAAATCGCAATAAAGGACATCGAGGTACACCTCCTATAATGTCGAAAAATGAATCGATGCGCTTCCAAACTGGCAGAACAAGAACATCCGCTTGCCTCCTGCTCACGGTCTGGCAACCTCTGTCTCCGGGTCCTTATCTTCTCTGCGGATTACCAATCTCGCAATCTATCGGCTCATCGGCCCTGTCAGGTGTGCTAACGGGGACGATTCCGTTCTGGCACTTCTCTGGTTATCTCTCGGTCAATCATCATGACCCCTCGTAAAGCAGCACATCACCGGCGTCGGTCTCTGGCTCTCTGAAAACGCGTGACACCTCTGTTCCTGGGTGCAAATCTCATTGCAGCAGTGTCCCAGAAGGAATCCTGCTCAGGGTCTCTTCCGATCTCGCCAATGCCGAACTGTACAGAGGCTGGTACTCTTATATAATCTTTTCTCGTTTTCTGGATATCTGCATGTGCCGTACATATTTCCTCGGAAACTGGCCGTATCCCATGTTGGATATATATATGCCCTAGAAGCCATTATATAATAGTGGATGTATCTATACATGTATATATATATTCAGTATACATTCTTGCTCGACATGATAGTATGCTATCTGGTTCTTCTTTATCTGACATGTTGATTTGATCATTCTTATTATTCACTCATACATGCTGATAAAGCCATGAGGATATTGGCTTGACTACTCTGATTATGATGGAGATCATACTAGTGGGACATCTGTAGTCTATAAGCATATCCTGGAAAGTCCCTAGTCGTAGGTATATCGAGACGGGGCATTGATATACCAGAGTAGACTAGCGTGTATGATACTAGACCCATACGATGGGCGATGGATGTTCCCACATTCATCGATGTTTGACATCAAGATCATATACGGGTGCTCAGTGACGACTGGGTACACTGGACGGACTCACCGAGAACTCCTATGCGGAATTATATCTATCGTCGGATAGCAGTTCTCAGGTGACACTAGTACAGGTTAGTCTGTAGACCCGAGATTGTCATGGAATCTTGTGTGTTCTCCCACTGTACTTTGATTGCCACCCTACCACGGCTCTACTGAGTCGTGCAAACAGGTGGCCGTTGGGTACAGTCCCGAGACACACGAAGGCAATGAGCGATAGGAGGGGTTTCGTCTCTCCCGGTATTGGGAGTTGATGTTGTACTGTGCCCGACTGGTTATATCAGTAAGTCCCTGGCAAGGGCTGCTGAGAATTGCTGATAAGTGTTATCAGTAGTTTCTCGATCTGTTATAGACCATTCACCGGCACGACTTATTGAGTTATTAGGGTCGACGTGACCATCCTTAGGCTCGATATGCAGCATATCTGACGAAGAGACCGGACTGTATGGTAGTGTTACCGGTTGGCTCGACGGGAGTTGTAGCAGGTTCACTTGTCTTCTTCTGATCGCTCAATACCCGGGTGGCCGTTACGTTTAGCTGACCGCTTGCGGCTTGGGGGTGCTTGATATGATCATCACCCTCTGCCAGCGTATTGATGAGTCATAGAGTCCCAGAAAGGAGTTACCCAGTCCAGGCGAAACGTTGTGGTGCGCGTATGCGATATGCGCATGCACCCGATTAAAATGTGCGTATATGATACCGAACATTGATCAGGCGGCTTGTTTTTGGTAGGGTCATATGTGATATGGCCGGATTGATAAATCAAGTGTTGATTTATCATTTAACCATTAGTTTTCTCACTTAAAACCTTTCTTGGACATGATGGATACATGTATGTATGTGTTTCTTTCTTTCTATCTTGATAAATCAAGTGTTGATTTATCATTTTATCTCTTGTTAAAAAGAAAGCTACCATCTTCATCCTCCTTCACCATTTGCTCTCTAGTTTTTTCTTGTGAGTAAAACACACTTAAAGAAAGGTTTTTGAAGTGAGATTCCAAACCACAACATCATTCTACACAAGTTTAGCCAACTTGTTTTGAGTGTTCTCTTCGATTCTCGAAGTTGCGAGCTTGGACAGGAAACTCCGGGTGGATCGTCGTGGACGTGAGAGGATTTCAAGAGGACCTTCTTCCAACACCCAAGACACCAAGAAGTGCAGCGAAAGGGAGCTACAAAGGTTGTAGTCTCGAAACCCTAGTTTTGTTCGCTTTAAATTTTATAACCCTAATTTTCTAGAATCGATTCCTTTGCATGCTTGTTTAGCACCATCAAAATCCAAACTTTGAGACATGTGATATTTCAAAACTCATTATAGGGTGCTAGACAAACCTAACATCGGTATCAGAGCCGACCTAGAACATTAGGCGACGCTTTTACGACGTAAAAATCCCGATCGGACAAAAATACGACATTTTTGGACCCTCTCTGGACAAATTCTAAAATCTGACCTTTTTCAGAATTAAAAATACTTAAAAAATACAGCAGGGAAAGATAAGAATTATGGTGAAATACGATGCAATGAACAGTTCATATGGCCGCGGAACCGTGGCAATTCCTTGCTTAGGCCGCGGCTCCGCGGCCGTATAGTGGTATCATTCCATGAAAATTGCACTATAATTCTTATATCTGCTTGTACAATGTTTTAGGTATGTTTAATCTGAATATAGTACTGTATTTTCTGGAGATGGTTTTGGACGCATAGATTCGATCGGTATTTTCATTTCGTTGCTTTTCCGAGTAAATTAGAAAGTATTGAAGTGTTTGAACGAGTATCATTTGCTCGTTATTCACGGGGTTTAAATACTTTGGAGATACGTGCAAGTCTTTTTGTGGTCGTCCCACTAGAAGACAACAAACCTTAACTCGATTATGTGACCGTCTTGAACTGCCCTTTGAACCTTTGGGTTTGGGGCAGTACGGCGTGCCACATGTGAGGCGTTGGCTTGACCCTTCTACGGCTGGACCGCTACTACTGTGTCACACTCCGGATTTTTGAACTCTGCTCAAGTGTTGAGCTTTAGTGAATCTTGGGTATTTGATCGTTCGTTCGAAAACTTCAATACTGTCTGTTTATCCGGAATGTGATGCAATGTGTGGAATTCATATTACTAGACATGAAATACGGAATATGTGATATTTCGCATTTGGGATGTCTAAAGTGAATGTGGATTCCAGATACTGAAGTTTTACACTTCCTTTTCTGTGACCGTAAGTGTAGTATGTAGTGGTATTGCCGATTGTCGTTGCTATACGTTGACGACAATCGGTGTATGCATACTTACTTACGTTGATGATATGAGATATTATGTGTTGCTGAGATATGATGTGCAGGATTATCGCGATTGAATAGCCGGGGGGGTTTATGTGAGATGAGAGTTTTATATTTTCATTCATGTAAATTCAAATGTAATGTAATATTCTTTTATTTGGGGCACTTCCGGGTTGAGGTTGCTGCCACCAGTGTTGTATATTATTTACTTTTCCGCATTAGGATGGACCCAAGGAGGGGAGCACAGGTGACCGGGTTCTGGGGTTCAGTGGGAGGCCATCTCGAAGAGTCGAGACCGGGTCTCCTAAACTCCAGAATTGGTAGGGTCACTTGCCGCTCTCGTAGGGGTCCAGGGTGTGGGCTTGGCTATTCATCACGACTGTGGAATCCGTATTTTCTATTCTGGCTAAATACTAAATACGGACGTCCTAGTATATCCCACGTTATATCTATGTTCCTGCTGCCTGTGTTCTGTGATATCTGAGACGAATGACATATTATATATATGATATATAGTAGATGTTGCTTATGTTTTACACCCGCGCTAGTCCCGTCCCGGTATGCCGTTAGTTAAGTAACCTAACGGTGCATAATGGAACAGTGTGGCGAATGCGGATGGCATAAGCGTACGTGTTATTTTCGTTTCTTTTCTGTGATTGGCTTAAGGACTTAAATGATGGGATTACATTAATGTGATTAATGTAAAGAAAATAAACCTAAAAAGATGTTGTAGAATCGGATTTGAAAACCACTTGGCTATTTATTAAAAAGCTATAATTCAAAACTGCGGAGCTTAAGCCACTCCTTTTTGAAAAACCATTTGATTCTACAACGATATCAAGCTCAAAGCGCTAAAGATTTTCTTAAAAATCATCCGCAACCCTCCATCATTTTAGGAAGTAGAGTACTTAGTATTCGTGCTACGTTTGTTGACCTTAGCCAAGGCGTAGTGTACGGTAGCTAAGTGATGTCTTCCTACATATGCATATGATGCAGATTAATTAGGTCGAGCATATGACTTTGTTGACCTTAGCCAAGGGTCATGTGAACGGTTCTAATTAATCAAGAAATGACGGGTTGAGCTTGACTTGTACTCGTGATTTGTTGACCTTAGCCAAGGTCACGAGTATTCGGGGTAAAAACCACATCGGGAATTTCAATAGTTGAAATTTGCAATGAGATTGCATACCTTCCATGTGATGGTTGGATCCCGATCCCACTGTGGGCAATAGTTGCTCCTAGGAGAGTTTTACAGTTTACAATTAGCTAACTCATTAGGTGTCTAGAAAGGTGTTAACGGGGCTCCGCCTCTGGGAAAACGACGTTTACTCTAATTAGGTCCGTGCGAAAGCACGGGGAACCTCCCTCAAAGTACTGACACTGGCCTGGCTGAACGGTTAGAGAAGTTGTAGACTGTAATTAATCCTGGCTAGTTTTTCTTTTTAAGGTTTGAAAGAAAAACTCGATAAAAGCAGTGGAAAACATCGATTAGACAAGATAATAACCAATCTAATCTATGCAAGAGCTTTCGCTGAGTGTATTCTTTTCTCTCTCTTAATGGCAAATACCCATGACTGGACTCAAGCTTCTACTAGATAAAAACAAACTGAATGGGACCAACTATAAAGACTGGCTGAGGAATCTGAAAATCGCCTTGACTTATGATAAAGTATCATATGTCCTCACGGCTTCAGCTTCGCCCGTCCCTGGTCCAAAATCCTCAGTTGCGGACATTGAAGTCCGCAAGACATGGGACGCTGACTGTGCCACGGCCAAATGCCTCGCACTTGCATCGATGGAAAACACACATCAAAAGCAGCACGAGGACATGGACATTCACGGTATATTTCTCCATACAAAGGAGTTGTATGGGGAGCAATCCCGTGTATTACGATACAAAGCATCAAAGAAATTGTTTCAGATGCGAATGGCCCCTGGCAGATCAGTAGGAGATCATGTTCTGAAGATGATAGCTCTTATAGAAGTGCTTGAGGACCTTGGATGGACGATGGACAATGAACAATATATAGATATTATTCTGCAGTCCCTCCCCTCCACCTCTACTCAGTTCATAGTGAACTTCAACATGCATGGCATGGAGAAGGAACTCCCTGAACTCCTTAATATGTTAAGGAGTGTAGAGAGCACTATGAAGTTAGCAAAAACTCCCGTTATGACTATTGGACAGTCTTCCTCTTCTCGCCCGAAAGCTAAGGCCAAGGGAAAGAAAAGGAAGAAACCCACTAATCCTAAGGGCGGAGTTAAAAAGGGGAAAGGAAAGGGAAAGTCCAAGGCTGGAGACTCGGGGAAGGGCGAATGTTTTCATTGCCACAAGATAGGACATTGGAAGCGCAATTGCACGGAGTACTTAAGTCTCAAGAAGAAGCATGGTGATGCTTCTGCTTCAGGTGCGTTTGTGACTGAAAACTGTTTTTCAATAAACTCTGCTTTCTGGGTATTAGATACCGGTTCAGGTTCTCACATTTGCAATTCTATGCAGGGACTGAGAAATAGCAAAGTTTTGAAGACATGTGACCATACTCTCCGCGTTGGAAATGGTTCCAATGTACATACAGTCGCAGTGGGAGAGTATCACTTAGGGTTGCCATCTGGATGTATTTTGGTTTTGAATCCATATTATTTTGTACCAAGTATGCTATGTAATATAATATCCATTTCTTTGTTGGACAATGAAGGATATAATTTTGTATTGCAGAACAATGTTATGAACATTCACCTGAATCAAATGTTTGTTGGGTATGGTACGCTTAACAACGGAATATATGTCCTAAATCAACACACGGTTTTCAGTATACAACACACTAATAAAAGAAAATTTTCAGAATTTAATGAAGCTTTTCTTTGGCACTGTAGACTTGGTCATATTAACGAAACAAGACTAAACAAGTTACACAAAGATGGATATTTAAATTCTTTTGAATATAAATCTTATGCGACTTGCCAGTCTTGTATCAAGGGTAAAATGACCAAAACTCCGTTTACCGGACACGGAGAAAGAGCTACTCAGCTCCTGGACCTCATACATAGTGATGTATGTGGGCCAATGTCTACACAGGCTAGAGGCGGTTTTTCATACTTCATTACATTCACTGACGACTTCTCAAGATTCGGTCATGTATTTTTATTAAAACACAAGTCCGAAGCTTTCGAAAAATTCATTGAATATAAACAAGAAGTAGAAAAACAAACTGGCTTGAGTATCAAGATGCTTCGATCAGATCTAGGTGGTGAGTATCTCAGTGCAGAATTTGCAAACTTCCTAAAAAAGAATGGGATTCTCTCTCAACTCACTCCTCCTTACACACCACAGCACAACGGTGTGTCAGAACGACGGAATAGGACCCTATTAGATATGGTCCGGTCCATGATGAGTGACGCTGAGTTACCAGTCTCATTTTGGGGGCATGCATTGGAGACTGCAGCGTTTCTGCTAAACAGGGTTCCAACCAAAACCGTGTCTACCACGCCATATGAGATATGGCATGGGAAGAGACCATCTCTTAAGAGAATTAAGATTTGGGGTTGCCCGGCCTATGTTAAAAAGCAGAATCCGGACAAACTCGAGACACGGTTAGTCATGTGTAACTTTGTGGGATATCCAAAGAATTCTTATGGATATCTGTTCTACCACAAAGAGGAACAAAAAGTGTTCGTTTCTCAATATGCCACATTCTTGGAAAAAGAGTTTTTCACAGACAAAGATGATGGTGTTCATATCAGATTTTTGCATTTTCATACCGCCCAATTTTTATCACATTGCATATCCGTAGATACTCTTGAGCCATGTTTGCTAGTCAATTGCAGGATACAGGTTCTCGGTTCTAAAACGTTGAAATTCATGGAAAACACGAAAAAAGTCCGGGTTCCTGCTAACCACAGATAAAACACGGTCTCCGCTCTTCATCCGTATGTTGCCAGATACCAGTTTAGGAAGACAAAAGGTCAAATCAATGTCACCTTCATACACAAGGCTCAATGGTAGCACAAAATCCAAGAGATCTACGCGGAGCTCGAGGCAATCATGACAAAATCTTGACAAAAAGTCCACCTTTCCCTCAACAGAAATTCTGGAAAATTCGGGGAGCCAAATTGAGAAAATACATATGCCAGAATAATGTAGACACCAAACCAGGCCACGAGCAAAAAGCCCACAGCCCAATTCAACAACAAGGCCGCGGAACCGCGGCCAAAGGTGGGTCCAGGCCGCGGATCCGCGGCCGTTCTGGCGCCAGAGAGGAGGAATTTTCAGGGGGGTGTTTGGTCATTTCATATGTGTCTGGTGGTTGCCCTAGATCTCCATTCTCCAGCCTATAAATAGCCCAGAAGTTTGAGAAGGAAGGGGTCCAATTCTTGTATTTCTTTTTGCCTAGTTTTAGTGTGTTTCTTCTTCCTCTTCTCACCTCTTCTCCATTAAACTTGTAGTGTGCTTTTGAGTGAAGAGTGATGAATAAAGAAGAACCATTTATTATCATGCTTGTCTATTTACTTTTGTTATAATTGTTGTAACTTTAAATTGCTAAGTAGTTGTTGTTATTTTCTTTCTATTTCTTTCTTCTCTCTTTTTCTTTATCATTCATACGACAATGATACTTACGCTCGATCCTCGCCAAGGTGAGGTCGCAA
This sequence comes from Agapanthus africanus, assembly GCA_030015575.1. Classification (NCBI taxonomy): domain Eukaryota; kingdom Viridiplantae; phylum Streptophyta; class Magnoliopsida; order Asparagales; family Amaryllidaceae; genus Agapanthus; species Agapanthus africanus. Next base: position 315,931,281 of record JASDDO010000008.1, read on the forward strand.
ATAGTTAGTCGTATTCTTCTCATCTCCTTCTTTCTATCTTCCTCTTTGTTTTGTTTTGTTTTTCCTTATCATGAAGTGTGAGTAGTTTTATACTTGTTAGGGTAGGATAAGGGAAGTTTGAGAGAAGGAAATCTCTCTCACTCTTTCCTTGCCCAACAACTTAAATCGACTCCCGTTAATTGAACCACAATCCGCTCCTTACGGCACCCTATCCTACATGATAGCGGTGATTCCGTAGTGAGACCGGTTGTGGTTGAATTAACCGGAGGTTATGGATAAGAGCCAAGAACGGACGGACAAGCACCAAAAGGAAGGACTATGCGTTGGAAAGCCTAGCTTATACTCGCAAGTTCCTTCCTAGTCGTGCTAATCCCCGTTGTTGCCGATTACCGTAACACCGATATTAAGTGGGGCAACGAAAGATGTGGAGACTCCTAACTCAAACTAACCTAATCCTAACCCTAACAAGCTCTCTTTTAATATCAACTTACACTTAGATAACCACAACAAAATCTGAAAACAGGACTTAACTCGTTAAAACACTTTGAAAAAGACAACCATCTCCCTGCGGACGACCCGTACTCAACCGGCTAGCTACAAGCGAAACCGTCTTGATTGCGGTATTTTAAACTAAACTTGAACACGCACGTATCCTAACAATCAAATGGCGCCGTTGCCGGGGAGACGGTAGTTTGTTTCTTTGTGAAATTTCGGGTTAATTTGTAAGTATAACTCTAACCGAAAAAAATATATATACTTTGTAAAAAAAAAAACCATCTTGTTATTCTTGATTAGTTTTTGTGCAAGTGCGCAGGAAAATACGAAGTTCAAGATCGACGCCAAGGACGTTGAAGATACGGAGTTCAAGTACAGTGCCAAAGACGTGGGAAGATAGACCCACATTTCGTGGCTACACCGCGACGGACAAAACAAAGCATACGGTCTACTGTCAAGATCTGGAGCAGGTACAGTGAGCAAGTAAAAATTCAGAAGATCAAGACAAGCAGGGGAGATCCACACAAGCACCCACACAAAAACTGAACCCCCAACTCCCTGTTCCAACCGCAGAACCGCGGCAATAGAGGGATCAGGCCGCGGATCCGCGGCCAGTTGGAGCCTTTGGGCTGCCATTTTTTTTGGGTAACTCTCTCTGTCTCTCCCCTCTCCTCTGAACTCCACTGAACTGTGTTTCCTGCAGGCTTCTTTGCGCAAATTCTTCTCCCCCTTCCAATAAACTGTTCTTGTGCAGGATTCTTTGCGCCGCAAATAAAAAATTGTTTGCTGTTGATTTGTTACTGTTTTGCATTCTTTAATACGGACTTAAGGGGCTTGAAACCAATCCAGATTGGGTGGGGATTTCATCACCCTTCCCAGGACCCCAAAAATCACTAAAGCATATGCATTGTCCATTGTAAATTAAAAAAATACTAGACTTCAGCCCTAAGGACTTCGCGCTCATTAGGAGAAGATAAACCTTGTTTAGAACCTCGCTTAACCGTATATTGTTTACGGGGTGTCTAGGAAAGTGTTAAAGGCGCAACCGCCGAAAGAGAAAGGGTTACTTAATTAAGGAACTTCGCGAAAGCGTTGGACAACCTCCCCTTATCTCTGCACTTACCTGGCCTCGTGATCAGTGTATTGTTAAGCCCGTTTCTCGACACTGTTTAACTTCGACAATCAAGTTCAGGAGCAGGTCTAGTAGACCTAGGCGACCGTAGATCTAGGTGTGATTGTGCATATCTTGTTTGTGATTGCTTAAGCCGTATTTCCGTACATATTACTGTAAAAATCTTTCTAAAAAAAAAAAAGAAAAAGAAATTCAAAAACTTTTATAAAAACTTACCCTTTTGTCGCCAAATTCATTTTTCACCCACCACCCATCGCCCTTCTCCTTTGACGTTTTCTTACCCTCACCTTCTCCGCTTTGACTATACTAAACTTGTTTAGTGTATGTCCGCTTGGACTCGGGACACTAGCGCCCGTCTAGTCCGCGTTACGTTAGTCGCGACCGACTACGCGATCGACTCCGAAGTCGATACTCCGTCCACTCCTCTTTCACCCCTTCCTTTGCCGGCCAACTCCGACGTTGACCGGAATTCTGTTCATACATCTTCACCTTCACCTTCACCTTCACCAACCTCTTCTTCCGCGATGTCGGGATTTAATCCGAACATCTCTTTGACCACCGCTGGATTGACTCCACCTCCTACGGAGACCAATCTACCACCACCTCCGCCTGTTGTAGCGCCACAGCGAATCGCGCTCCAGGATCGTTTCTACCCCACCCGTTCTGCACTTCCCACCTGCCTTTCTCTTCCTCCGGCCAATGGGGACAACTTTGAAATTAAGCCCCATTTCATCAACATGCTTCCACGTTTTCATGGGCTCGAAACTGAAGATGCCTATATCTTCATCAATAAATTTCAAAATGTCTGTGCCATGATGAAAACAACCCAGCTGTCGGACGATGCTATACGTCTACGGGTCATTCCGTTCACTTTATGCGATCTCGCTGAGAAATGGCTGTATAGCACCGCTTCCCACTCATTCACCAGCTGGGACGAGTTTGTTAAAGCGTTTCTGAAAAAATTCTATCCAAATCATAAGACCGCAAGAATTCGAAATGAAATCAACCAATTCTCCCAGCTTCCTTCCGAACCCTTCTGGAAGTGCTTTGACCGGTACAAAGACCTTCTTGTTCAGTGTCCTCACCACGGTATAGAGAAATGGCAACTCTGCCAAACCTTATACGAGGGACTGAACCCAGCAACGAAGCAGTTGCTGGAAACCATCTGTCAGGGCCACTTCCTATCGAAATCTGACGAGGAAGCGTGGCAGTTCTTTGACGATCTTGCGGAGCAAACGCTACAGTGGGAGAGCACCAGACCGACTTCTTCTTCTTCTACCTCCACTTCTACCGGTCAATCTAGGGTAGGAATCCACCAACTCGATGTCTCTATTGCGATGAAAGCTGAAATGGCTGCAATTACACGAAAGCTTGAAGCGATAGAGAGCAAATTTTCTGCTCCTACTCCTGCCCCTATTCTCCCCCTTCGTACCATCTGCGCTTGTTGTTCCGATCCTTCCCACTTGACCGAAGAGTGTCCTTACAACCCACCCTCGCAAGGACAGGATCAGGTTAATGCTGCCTTCCAGCAGAGACCGAGGAATGATCCATACTCTTCCACCTACAATCCCGGTTGGAGGAATCACCCCAATTTCGCCTGGAATCAGAATCAGAATCAATTCCAAGGCAACAATTTCCAAAGGGCCCCTCCACCGCAACAACAAGCGCCACAATAAACTCAGCATCAATATCAGCAGCCCTTCCAACCCCAACCTTTCCAAAACCAGACGAACAATTTTGCACCCAACAACTCTTTTCCACCAAACAACTTTGTTCCGTCAAACACTGATAAGGTTTCCTCGCTCGAGCGAAGTCTGGAGGCGTTTGTTAAACAATCGACTCAATCCACCGCCAACATCCAGTCTTCGATCCAATCTTTAGTGCAACACACCGCCGCACACGGGCAGAGCATCAAGACCATCGAGGCCCAGATTGCACAGCTAAACGCGGCCTTGAGCGAGCGAGAGAAGGGGAAGCTCCCGTCCCAGCCACTTCCAAATCCCGGTCACCCACATAATGCACATGTCGCTCTTGAACAACAAAACCATAATGTGAGTGCCGTGACTACGCTGAGATCGGGAAGGATGCTGCAAAACAACATTGGCAAGCAAATCATCGATGACACCCCGGCTGCTACTTCTTCTTCTTCTTCTTCTTCTTCTTCCGAGCCTATTCTCCGTTCTTCAACAGGCTCTCCTTCCTCTTCTTCTGCTCTGAACGGACCCACTTCTCACTCCACGAAAACACCTATTCTGGGATCCGTTCCAACTCCAAAATCTTCCCCTCCAGCATTAGACTCAACCAATTTTCAAAATGTTCCATTTCCAAACCGGTTGAGGTCTAATAAACAAAACCCTCAAATGGAGAAGATTTTGGAGTTATTTAAGCAAGTTAACATTAATATTCCTCTTTTAGATGCTGTCCAACAAGTCCCGTCTTACGCGAAAATCTTAAAGGACTTGTGCACGAAAAAGAGGAAGTCTCAGGTACCCAAGAAAGTTTTCTTGGCTAGTGCTGTGAGTGATGCCCTTACCCAATCTTTACCACAAAAACGGAAGGACCCTGGCTGTCCTACGATTTCAATTACCATTGGGGATAAGAACATCAACCGCGCACTATTAGATCTTGGTGCCAGTGTTAACTTGCTTCTGTATTCAGTATACGAGCAATTAGGCGTCGGAGAGTTGAAACCCACACACTGCACTCTCCAAATGGCCGACCGATCGATCACCCACCCTAAGGGTGAGCTAGAGGATGTGTTAATAAAAGTCGGGGACTTCATATTCCCCGTCGACTTCATTGTATTAGATACACAGCCTGTAGCTAACCCCCGGAATCAAATTCCGGTGATACTCGGTCGCCCATTTCTCGCAACCTCAAATGCTGTGATCAATTGTCGCAACGGTTCGATGAACCTCTCTTTTGGAAACATGACGATTGAACTCAACATTTTTAGGTTAGGGAATCAGCCCGCCGAACCTAATGCTCAAATACTGGATGTCTGCTCGATCCAGGAGATCACACCAGAAGAGTATGAATTCGAGGAGTTTCTGTTTGATCACGATAATCTTGACGCCACTAGTGCGTTTCTCTTCGAACCTGCTGCTGTTTCTGCGCCCGATAACGAATACGAGTGTTTTACATTCTCGAACGATCTTAGCCGCGCACAACCCGAGTTTGAATCTTTCGACTTCCCGGATGAGTTACCTGAACCATCCGACTCGGTTGCCTACACTCGTTTTGAACCTTTGCTGGAGTCCTTTGAGTTCGAGACCTTTGCACCGGTCTTGCCTTCCATCATTTCACCTCCAACGCTCGAACTCAAGCTGTTGCCGTCTCACCTTAAGTATGCTTACTTAGGTGAGAACGAGACCCTCCCTGTCATCATTTCGGCTTCTCTAGCTCCAGAGCAAGAGAAAGCCCTTCTCGCGGTCTTGCACGGCAACAGGCAAGCTTTTGGCTGGTCCATGGCGGACATCAAGGGGATTAGTCCCCTGATCGTTGAGCATCACATTCATCTGATGGATGATGCCAAACCAGCCCGGGATCCACAAAGACGTCTTAATCCAGTCATGAAGGAGGCTGTGAAGAAGGAGATCGTCAAATGTCTAGATAGTGGTATCATTTACCCTATCTCTGATAGCCAGTGGATTAGCCCCATTCATGTTGTCCCCAAGAAGTCGGGCATCACGGTCATAACCAACGAGGCGAATGAGTTAATCCCTACTCGCACCCAAACTGGGTGGCGAGTTTGCATTGATTACAGAAAACTCAACGCCGCTACGCGGAAAGACCACTTTCCGCTACCCTTCATTGACCAGATGCTTGAACGATTGGCCGGACATGAGTACTATTGCTTTCTAGATGGCTACTCTGGCTACAATCAAATTCCCATCGCCGAAAAAGACCAGGACAAGACCACTTTCACTTGTCCTTTCGGCACGTTTGCATATCGACGCATGCCCTTTGGGTTATGCAATGCGCCCGCTACCTTCCAGCGGTGTATGATGGGAATTTTCTCTGATATGGTGGAAAAATTTTTGGAGATTTTCATGGATGACTTCTCCATCTTCGGCGACTCCTTTGACGAGTGTTTGCTGCATCTTGACGCTGTCCTTACCCGATGTAAGGACAAGAATCTCACTTTGAACTGGGAGAAATGACACTTCATGGTGCGCGAAGGTATTGTCTTAGGACATATCATCTCGCAAAATGGCATAGAGGTTGACAGAGCAAAGATTGAGGTCATTTCCAATCTGCCTCCTCCCCGATGCGTCAGAGATATCCGAGCCTTCCTTGGCCATGCCGGTTTCTATAGACGGTTTATCAAGGACTTTAGCAAGATTGCTAGGCCCTTGACGCTTTTGCTGGCCAAGGACACGCCTTTCGACTTCGACTCGAGCTGTGTGACTGCATTCGAGTCACTGAAACGCTCACTCACTTCTGCTCCCGTTCTCTCTTCTCCTGACTGGACGCACCCATTCGAGATTTATGTGCGATGCATCCGACTTTGCCATCGGTGCTGTCCTTGGACAGCACATCAACAAGATGCCGCACGTAATCTATTACGCGAGCCGGACCCTGAACGACGCCCAACTGAACTATACAACAACTGAGAAGGAATTATTGGCTGTTGTATTTTCTTTAGAAAAGTTCAGGCCCTACCTCATCGGTTCTCCAGTCATTGTCTACATGGACCATTCAGCTCTGCGCCATCTTTTTGCGAAGAAAGATGCCAAATCTCGGTTAATACGTTGGATCCTCTTGCTTCAAGAGTTTGACCTTGTCATTAAGGACAAAAGAGGATGTGAAAACGTAGTTGCCGACCATCTCTCACGACTTCCTTCTTCGCCTTCGCTTCAAATTCCTATTAACGACGTTTTCCCGGATGAACAACTCTTGACAGTATCTTGCGAACCCTGGTTCGCAGATATTGTGAACTATTTGGCCACGGGATTGCTACCGACCGAATGGTCGAGTCAGGACAGACTTCGCTTCTTATCCTAAGTAAAACACTTTTACTGGGACGAACCTTACTTGTTCAAGTACTGTCCCGACCAGATTATTCGTCGGTGTGTACCCGATGAGGAATTCAAGAGTGTGCTGTCATTTTGCCACGATCAAGCGTGTGGCGGGCATTTTGGGCCCAGAAAGACAGCTGAGAAGATCTTGCAATGTGGTTTCTACTGGCCACAACTTTTCAAAGATGCTCACGAATATTGCAAGACTTGCTCCCGGTGCCAACACATGGGCCAGATATCCCGGAGAAACGAGATGCCGCTCCAACCGATCTTGGTTGTGGAGATTTTCGATGTTTGGGGGATAGACTTCATGGGGCCGTTTCCCAGCTATTTTGGGAACTTGTACATTCTTCTAGCTGTTGATTACGTCTCTAAATGGGTCGAGGCTGTGCCCAGCCGGACTAACGACAACAAGGTTGTCGTTAAGTTCCTTAATGAAAACATTTTCTCCCGGTTTAGGCACCCCCGAGCGATCATTAGCGACAATGGAAGTCATTTCTGCAATAGGACTTTCGAGGCCTTGATGCGGAAATACTCCATTAATCATAAGCTTTCTACGCCCTACCACCCCCAAACCTGTGGGCAGGCCGAAGTTTCAAATCGGCAAATCAAGCAGATACTGGAGAAGACGGTTTCCAAGAACCGTAAGGATTGGTCTCTGAAACTCACTGATGCCCTTTGGGCATTTAGAACCGCTTATAAGACCGACCTTGGCATGTCTCCCTATCGGCTTGTATACGGAAAGGACTGCCACCTACCTGTCGAAATCGAGCATCGCGCATTTTGGGCGATTAAGGAGCTGAATCTATCTCTTGAGGACGCAAGCAGCCATCGGAAGCTGCAGCTGAACGAACTGAGCGAGCTTAGGGATGAGGCTTACGACAACGCGGTTGTCGTTAAGAATCGAACGAAGGTGTTTCATGATAAACACCTTTTGCGCAAAACCTTCGTACCTGGTCAACAGGTACTGCTTTACGACACCCGACTTCATTTCCATCCTGGAAAGCTCAGATCTCGCTGGAAAGGGCCGTATTTTGTGCGGAATGTGTATCCGCAGGGCGCTGTGGATTTGGAGAATCCAAAGGACGGTTCAATTTCAAAGTGAACGGACACCGATGCAAACCGTACCTTAGAGCCGAACCAACAGAGGAGCTCCTGTTCTTACAGGAGCCGGTTTACCCTGCCTAATCTTCCTCTGCCTGCCTCCAAACTTCGGTTATCCAGCCAAGAACAGTGGACACTGTTCCAAATAAGTTTGGGGGTATGTACAAAGCATTTTGTATATATTTGTGTATATTCTTTTTCTTTTCTTTAAAAACAAAAACAAATAAAAATTTGTGTATCACTAACCGACAATTTTGACCATTCAAATAATCTCTTCATGCAACGACAGTGAGGACACTGTCCAGTTTAAGTTTGGGGGTACGCTCGGTACGCATTTCTTCCCTTCGCATTCATATGTATATTTTTGCATCTGCATATTAAAATCCATAAAATCCATAAAAATTTGAAAATTTTCTAAAAAAATATAAAAACTTTTTTGTCAAGTTAGCCTGTGGAAGAACTCTGATTCAACATTCGACGGTTTTTGTTTGAAAAAATAGGAATAACTAGATCTTATGTTTAGATTTTGAAAACCTGAAAGATAACTCTCCTTTGAAGTTAACTATAGCTGATATACGTCTTTACATCACACTACACGTGTCGTAAGATTTTGGGAATTAGATGACAAGTCTTTCATGTTTAAACTTTTAAACAGATAAATGATTTTCTGAGGATCAAATAGGTTTGTTCTGAAATAAGTAATGTCAAGAATAGTTTATGAAGTAAAGCGAATATGAAGGAATGTTATTGATGCCGTAATTGGAGCTAAGTCTGAAAAATAACCCATCTAAAACTTGATTGGAATGATTACACACCAAACACACCAAACACGTCTTTTATCCAAAAAATATTTGAACTGCCAGATATATCTCCGTTCGTATTAAATCATCTGATTTTCACGCCAAACTGTCTTTTGTTTTTGGACCTAGGTAACTTGAGTAATTAAGTCCGCTGGGGTGTTTCTACACCTAATGCCCTAAAATCAACTGGTTTGGGTGCATTGGCCCAAAGCTCGCTAAGAAGCCTAGAAAGTCCAGTTTTAAAACAAAGTCAATCAAGTGTTCTCTCCGAGTTAAAATTCCTAACGGTTCTTTGTGTGAGAATAATCTTGATAAAAAAAAGGCTTTTAAAAAAATTTTTTAACGGAGATATGAAGGTTTTACTCTTTGATAAAGACTATTGCACGTTCACAGAGGTGTGTATGAAATGAAAACAAGAAAAAGGTGGAGTGAAAAATACGACTTAGTTTCCTGTTAAGGAAGATAGAAATTCTGAAGTTGAAACCTTACTCGAAAACGAAACTTGAAAAATGCTTAACTCTTTATAAAACTTATGTGATCCTTTTAAAATTGTTATCTGGGCTTTATTATGCGACATGATGACTTTAATCGACCTTTCGGGAACTTAACGACACTATTCGCACTGCACGTAAAGACATATAAAATCTGTAGTTAAATAAGATGCGAGGTGTGAAAAATAAAGGTTCGATGGTCTAGACTTAGGATTATAGAATTGTTATTTTCTAAAACAAAACTTTAGGGTTTGAAGCTTAGTTATTTTACAAAACCAACTTGACCGGATTTTGTGGGTAGTATCCGCTGAAAACCCTCAGGAGACAACACTCCTCCTACTAGGGACACCTAGAGGTTTAACGGCTTGTTGCACATGCTCAGTGCAATCGCGTTCCCTGCGAAAGTGAGGTTAGGAAATTTTTTGTGAATAAATGGGCTTTGCTCGGGACGAGCAAATGATAAGTTTGGGGGTATTTGTTCATATCAGATTTTTGCATTTTCATACCGCCCAATTTTTATCACATTGCATATCCGTAGATACTCTTGAGCCGTGTTTGCTAGTCAATTGCAGGATACAGGTTCTCGGTTCTAAAACGTTGAAATTCATGGAAAACACGAAAAAAGTCCGGGTTCCTGCCAACCACAGATAAAACACGGTCTCCGATCTTCATCCGTATGTTGCCAGATACCAGTTTAGGAAGACAAAAGGTCAAATCAATGTCACCTTCATGCACAAGGCTCAATGGTAGCACAAAATCCAAGAGATCTACGCGGAGCTCGAGGCAATCATGACAAAATCTTGACAAAAAGTCCACCTTTCCCTCAACAGAAATTCTGGAAAATTCGAGGAGCCAAATTGAGAAAATACATATGCCAGAATAATGTAGACACCAAACCAGGCCACCAGCAAAAAGCCCACAGCCCAATTCAACAACAAGGCCGCGGAACCGCGGCCAAAGGTGGGTCCAGGCCGCGGATCCGCGGCCGTTCTAGCTCCAGAGAGGAGGAATTTTCAGGGGGGTGTTTGGTCATTTCATATGTATCTGGTGGTTGCCCTAGATCTCCATTCTCCAGCCTATAAATAGCCCAGAAGTTTGAGAAGGAAGGGGTCCAATTCTTGTATTTCTTTTTGCCTAGTTTTAGTGTGTTTCTTCTTCCTCTTCTCACCTCTTCTCCATTAAACTTGTAGTGAGCTTTTGAGTGAAGAGTGATGAATAAAGAATAACCATTTATTATCATGCTTGTCTCTTTACTTTTGTTATAATTGTTGTAACTTTAAATTGCTAAGTAGTTGTTGTTATTTTCTTGCTATTTCTTTCTTCTCTCTTTTTCTTTATCATTCATACGACAATGATACTTACGCTCGATCCTCGCCAAGGTGAGGTCGCAAATAGTTAGTCGTATTCTTCTCATCTCCTTCTTTCTATCTTCCTCTTTGTTTTGTTTTGTTTTTCCTTATCATGAAGTGTGAGTAGTTTTATACTTGTTAGGGTAGGATAAGAGAAGTTTGAGAGAAGGAAATCTTTCTCACTCTTTCCTTGCCCAACAACTTAAATCGACTCCCGTTAATTGAACCACAATCCGCTCCTTACGGCACCCTATCCTACATGATAGCGGTGATTTCGTAGTGAGACCGGTTGTGGTTGAATTAACCGGAGGTTATGGATAAGAGCCAAGAACGGACAGACAAGCACCAAAAGGAAGGACTATGCGTTGGAAAGCCTAGCTTATACTCGCAAGTTCCTTCCTAGTCGTGCTAATCCCCGTTGTTGCCGATTACCGTAACACCGATATTAAGTGGGGCAACGAAAGATGTGGAGACTCCTAACTCAAACTAACCTAATCCTAACCCTAACAAGCTCTCTTTTAATATCAACTTACACTTAGATAACCACAACAAAATCTGAAAACAGGACTTAACTCGTTAAAACACTTTGAAAAAGACAACCATCTCCCTGCGGACGACCCGTACTCAACCGGCTAGCTACAAGCGAAACCGTCTTGATTGCGGTATTTTAAACTAAACTTGAACACACACGTATCCTAACAATCAGATGGCAAAGTGGTGGATCTAGAAGAGGTTCTAGAGACATAAACTACAAATGACGATTTGGTTGAACCGGCTGTTGCAGCAGAAACTGAAGAACCTCGGCCACTCCGTAGGTCTGGTAGGACTTCTCGCCCACCAGAGAGGTACTACGGTTTCCTCATTGATGGTAACGGAGAAGATTGCATCATGGATGACGATGATCCTACCAGTTTTCAGCAAGCTATCACGAGTAAAGACTCTATGAAGTGGCTGGATGCCATGAGATCCGAAATGGAGTCTATGTACACCAACAAAGTATGGACTTTGGACGTTGTACCCCCTGGGGTAAAACCTGTGGGGTGCAAATGGATCTTTAAAAGAAAGATTGGTGTAGATGGGCAAGTGGAGACCTATAAGGCAAGACTTGTGGCAAAGTGTTTTCGTCAAAGACAAGGTTTGGACTATGACGAGACTTTTTCTCCCGTAGCCATGCTTAAATCCATTCGGATCCTACTTGCTATTGCTGCTCACTATGACTATGAAATCTGGCAGATGGATGTTAAAACCGCATTTCTAAACGGAAATTTAGAAGAATGCATTTATATGGATCAGCCAGAGGGCTTCATTGACAATGGGAGCAGCGGGAAAGCATGTAAATTGCTTAAATCCATATATGGGTTAAAGCAGGCATCACAGAGTTGGAACATCTGTTTCGATGATGTCATCAAAGAGTTTGATTTCATCAAAAATCCAGATGAACCTTGTGTTTATAAGAAGGCTGTAGGGAGAGCTGTCACATTCCTCGTATTGTACGTGGACGACATTCTTCTGATAGGAAATGATATTCCTATGCTACAGTCGGTCAAATCTTTCTTATCACTGAGGTTCTCCATGAAGGACCTGGGTGATGCCACATACATTCTGGGCATAAGGATCTATAGGGATAGATCCAAAAGATTATTGGGATTGTCCCAAACCAGGTACATTGACACCATCCTAAAAAGGTTTAGTATGGAAGACTCCAAACGGGGTGCCTTACCCGCTTGCCATGGGGTCACTCTCTCCAAGGATTCTTGCCCAAAGACCGATGAAGAGAGAGCTCGCATGAGTGTTATACCCTATGCTTTGGCAGTAGGATCTATAATATATGCGATGTTATGTACACGCCCAGATGTAGCTTATGCACTTAGTGTTGTAAGCAGGTATCAATCCAACCCAGGGGAGAATCACTGGACAGCTGTGAAGAACATTCTTAAGTACTTGCGAAGGACTAAAGAATTGTTCTCGGTGTATGGTAATGAAGATCTCCAAATGGAGGCCTTTACCAATTCGAGCTTCCAGAGCGATAAGGACGACAGCAAATCTATCTCTGGGTTTGTATTTACCCTTAATGGAGGGACGGTGAGTTGGAAGAGTTCCAAACAAGATACCGTTGACTCTATGATGGAAGCTGAGTACATTGCTGCAAATGATGCCGCCAAGGAAGCCGTCTGGATGAAGAAGTTCGTCTCGGAGCTAGGAGTAGTTCCAACCATTATTGATCCAATACCTTTGTATTGTGACAATAATGGGGCTATGGCATTAGCCAAGGAGCCCAGATCCCATCAGCGTCCAGACACATCCTGAGGCATTTTCATTTGATCCGGGAGATTGTAGATCGCCGCGAGATCGAGATTAGGAGGGTAGACACAAAGAATAACGCCGCGGATCCATTCACCAAGGCCCTCCCTCAGCCGCAGCATGAGCGACTTTTTGAGATGTTGGGTATGAGATACGCCAATAACTGGCCTTAGTGCAAGTGGGAGATTGTTGGATATATGTATGCCCTAGAGGCCATTATATGATAGTGGTTGTATCTATACATGTATATATATATTCAGTATACAGTCTTGCTCGACATGATAGTATGCTATCTGGTTCGTCTTTATTTGACATGTTGATTTGATCATGCTTATTATTCACTCATACATGCTGATAAAGCCCTGAGGATATTGGCTTGAATACTCTGATTATGATGGAGATCATACTAGTGGGACATCTGTAGTCTATAAGCATATCCTGGAAAGTCCCTAGTCGTAGGTATATCGAGACGGGGCATTGATATACCAGAGTAGACTAGCGTGTATGATACTAGACCCATACGATGGGCGATGGATGTTCCCACATTCATCGATGTTTGACATCAAGATCATATACGGGTGCTCAGTGACGACTGGGTACACTGGACGGACTCACCGAGAACTCCTATATGGAATTATATCTATCGTCGGATAGCAGTTCTCAGGTGACACTGGTACAGGTTAGTCTGTAGACCCGAGATCGTCATGGAGTCTTGTGTGTTCTCCCACTGTACTTTGATTGCCACCCTACCACGGCTCTACTGAGTCGTGCAAACAGGTGGCCGTTGGGTACAGTCCCGATACACACGAAGGTAATGAGCGATAGGAGGGGTTTCGTCTCTCCCGGTATTGGGAGTTGATGCTGTACTGTGCCCGACTGGTTATATCAGTAAGTCCCTGGCCAGGGCTGCTGAGAATTGCTGATAAGTGTTATCAGTAGTTTCTCGATCTGTTATAGACCATTCACCGGCACGACTTATTGAGTTATTAGGGTCGACGTGACCATCCCTAGGCTCGATATGCAGCATATCTAACGAAGAGACCGGACTGTACGGTAGTGTTACTGGTTGGCTCGACGGGAGTTGTAGCAGGTTCGCTTGTCTTCTTCTGATCGCTCAATACCCGGGTGGCCGTTACGTTTAGCTGACCGCTTGCGGCTTGGGGGTGCTTGATATGATCATCACCTTCTGCCGGCGTATTGACGAGTCTTAGAGTCCTACAAAGGAGTTACCCAGTCCAGGCGAAACGTTGTGGTGCGCATATGCGATATGCGCATGCACCCGATTAAAATGTGCGTATATGATACCGAACATTGATCGGGCGGCTTGTTTTTGGTAGGGTCATATGTGATATGGCCGAATTGATAAATCAAGTGTTGATTTATCATTTAACCATTAGTTTTCTCACTTAAAACCTTTCTTAGACATGATGGATGCATGTATGTATGTGTTTCTTTCTTTCTATCTTGTTTCATGCACATATGGATGTGCATACATACACACATACATACACCCATCTATCATGGTTGTTTACACATGGAAATGGTGGCAATATAAGACTCACACCATGGATTAAGTGATGGATTATTATTTGATTTTGTATTTAAAACAAATTGAAAAGAAAAGGATAATTCTTTCAAGCTTCTACATTCTTCTTTTAACCTAACCAAGCTCAACTACCTCTAACCTTGAGTTATCCTTCTCTTTATGATTTAAAACTCAAGTTAAATTTAAAACTCAAGTTAAATAATATCTCCATCACTTAACCATGGTTGGATGTGAGAAGGAATAAAAATATAAAAGGATATATTTCATTTCTTTTCTATGGTGATCATTTTAACTCTTGTTAAAAAGAAAGCTACCATCTTCATCCTCCTTCACCATTTGCTCTCTAGTTTTTTCTAGTGAGTAAAACACACTTAAAGAAAGGTTTTTGATGTGAGATTCCAAACCACAACATCATTCTACACAAGTTTAGCCAACTTGTTTAGAGTGTTCTCTTCGATTCTCGAAGTTGGGAGCTTGGACGGGAAACTCCGGGTGGATCGTCGTGGACGTGAGAGGACTTCAAGAGGACCTTCTTCCAACACCCAAGACACCAAGGAGTCTAGAGAAAGGGAGATACAAAGGTTGTAGTCTTGAAACCCTAGTTTTGTTCGCTTTAAATTTCATAACCCTAATTTTCTAGGATCGATTCCTTTGCATGCTTGTTTAGCACCATCAAAATCCAAACTTTGAGACATGTGATGCTTCAAAACTCATTATAGGGTGCTAGACAAACCTAACATCCCAACGCCTCTATAAGCATATCAGGTCTCTGATCTCGACAGGGAGTAACAATAGCTCGTCAGCGTCTCGCACGAGCCTCTGGTTCCATTCACCTGTATCATCGTCCACTATGACGTCACACCATGCTATCTGCGCACTATAACTGTTCTCGGCCACGGTCAATCTGAAGTCTCTAACATGGACTCGAAGTCATGAACTCGGTATCTTCATCACTCGGTAGAAGATATCTGGCCGAACACGTCTTCGGAAACTCATCCCAACCATCGGAGATATACTCCATGTTCGTCCGTCCTCGATCAACTCACAACGCATCTAGATGAGGTCTTCTATCTGAACCTGGTCAACTATCTCGTCGACGATGCCGAACCCTGGCCTTCTGGGTGTGCGCAAAATGACCACTCCTGGTCCAGGTCTTCTCGTATAGTATTCCAGAAAGGTCCTGTCGAGGTCTCTCTCAAATCTCATTTCTGCCGAAATGCCCGGAAGTTATTATCTTTTCTATATCTATTTCTTGTTCCAGAACGGCTGCATACTCCTCGCGACTCCTTCTGGAAGGTATATCCATATACTACGCCTCTGCACGTGTATCACATCACTGATATCAGCGGAGTGGAACGTCACCTCATCGAATTCTCGTGCGAACTCTTTACTTCACTCGCCTCCAATGTCGACTGATTCGGACTCGTCTTCTCGTGGCTGCAAGGACTGCGCTCCAACGGCTATGCTCGTATCTGGAGTCTCCCAAGCAATGTATCCCATCACAAGATATCCGAATGATGTCGAACTATCCGATCGATATGTCAAAACCTCATAATCCCTCAAGAGATCAACATCTTGGGTACAGTTTAATAGTATCGAGTACATGCCACAGCATCAGTGATCCAGCCGTAGAAGGGCAAACCCAAGCCTCACTAATTGTAAGTCCATGCTACCCTTTCCTGGTACTTACGGGGTTGCGGAATTGGTGAAAAACGATTTTCAAGAGGGTGGTAACATAGACTACCAATACGGATCTTTGTTAAACTACTAACTGACAACCTAACAAGAGTTTACCTACTCGGTTAGGGGGATATACCTTTCTTGAACTCCTTCATCTTTGACTCCTCCCGGTGTACGGATCAGCCTCACCTAGTCGTCTCCTTACGCCGAAGATGGATCCACCCAAAAGCTTCTACCTTTGTCTTCTTCTTCGAACTTTGAAGAAACTAGATCACTTGGCTTGCTAGGACTTGCGAACTAGAATGAGTAGAGAAATGTTTTAGTGTCTTTTTATCTCTGAGGCAATGAGTCTCAACACATGAGAATGATTTGCCTTGAGGTAGAGAGAGCAAGAGGAAGAGGGAGAGCTTGAGAATGAGAGAGCTCAAGAGAGAGAAAGCAAATGATAGAATGTACCATACTCTTCTCATTCTCACATCTCACAATCCGAAAGCCATCATAACAAAAATAGTAATCAAATATTGTGTAAATGGTTTAAGTCAAAATGGCTATATCATTTCATGCACTCATTTTGCATAAATAAACAAGCAAGCAAAAATCTTTGCCATGGAATGATAGCCATTGTCATGATGATGGTCAACTAGTCCAACGTAGTCAACCGGTCAACAAAGTCAACAAGTCAACCCCTCAACAACCATGTTACTATAATACTTAATTAATATTAATGTTAATCATATATCTTATTCTCATTAAGGTTAAGCAAAAGTCAATGGTCAACAGTCAACAGTTAACAACCCCAATGAGAATACTCTGCCTCTGTCTCTCTGTCAACTGTGCATACACACCCGCATCCGCGTTCCAAGGAACACGAATACAAACGAGATAAAACCAATCCCAAAACATACACTAGGATCTGGCTTAAACCAAAGCCCGCTAGTGTTAACTGTCCAGACACTGTACGTGCACAAGTGCACGGATGTGACCGAGCCCTGTCGCAAAACCATGCGACCTGTCGCAAAACCATGCGACCTCTACTCTTTTGCCTAAAGGCGAATAGCTTTCTGTGTGGGACTCTAAAGACTCGACACTACGCTGGCAGTGGGTTTAACCATAGACCGTAAGCAGAACTAGCTGTGCGTAACGGTCCCCAGGTAGATGCCGACAAGAAGACTGACGAGGTAAAACCCATCTGAACTCCTGCTGAGTCTGACTATGACAGTCTCCATACAGTCCGGTCTGTTCATCTGATACATCGCATGGCGGGCCTAAGGGCGGTAAACATCAGTCCCCCAATAGAGGTACAAGTCGTGTCGGAGTGAAGCCCAGAACACCCTGTGATAACACTGGAAACCTACCAGTATATCTCGCTTGCCCTGGCCAAGGACTACTCGTGTAATGGCTCTCCTAGACACAGCGCGATGTTAACCCCCAATACCGGGAGAGACGAATCCTGTCTAACCGTCACTGCCTCCAAGTACTTCGGGACTGCACCCAAAAACTACCTGTTTGCACGACTCCTTTGAGCCGTGGTAGGGCAGTAATCAGAGTACAGTGGGAACACACTCGAGGCGAAGTGACAGTGTCAAGTCAGCGGACTAAGCTGTACTCATGTCACCTGGGAACTGATAACTGACGATAGGTATAGTACCAACCAACAGTTCCCGACGAGTCCTGTCCAGTGTACTCGTAACCCAACGAGCACCCGCATACTATCTCCAGTACGACGTACTGATGGCTGTAGGACAAACCATCTCCCACACTGGGATGAGAAGCGCATACGCTAGTCTACTCCGGAGTATTGATGCCCAGTCTTGATAGTCCTGCAACTAGGGACCTGCATAAGGATGTGCTTATAGATTACCCAGCCCCCACTAGTATGACTTCATCACAACGCTGGTAATCAAGCAAAGATTCTAAGGGCTCCACTAATGTGTATAGGTGATATACTAAAATAAACACATGTACACATTGAAGTAGAAACAAACCAAGTAGCATACTACTATATTGAGCAAGATTGTTTATACAAGGTGAATATCCCAAGCTTCCATTAAGTAATATACAAACTAGTATGATACGGTAATGGCCTCTAGGGAATATACACTAACAATCTCCCACTTGCACTAAGGCTATGTACTGGCGTATCGAAGACCTATCATCTCGATCAGCCGCTCGAACTGAGTCTGGGGTAAGGCCTTTGTGAGTGGATCAGCAGTGTTATCTTCCGTAGAAACTCTCCGAACCTCGATCTCCTGGCGACCTACGATCTCCCTGATCAGGTAATACCGCCTCAAGATGTGTCTGGACTTCTGATAGGACCTTGGTTCCTTTGCTAAAGCTATAGTCCCGTTGTTGTCGCAATACAGAGGTATTGGATCAACAATGGACGGAACCACCTGAAGTTCAGTTAAGAACTTCCTTACCCAGACAGCTTCTTTTGCGGCATCTGCAGCAGCGATATATTCCGCTTCCATCGTCGAGTCAGCAATGGTTTCCTGTTTGGAACTCTTCCAACACACCGCCCCTCCATTGAGGGTGAAGACATAACCCGACATGGACTTGGAATCATCCTTGTCACTTTGGAAGCTGGAATCAGCAAAGGTCTCGATCTGGAGGTCTTTTCCGCCATACTCCAAGAACATCTCCTTAGTCCTTCTCAGGTACTTGAGAATGTTCTTTACTGCTATCCAATGTTTCTCCCCAGGGTTTGACTGATACCGGTTTACCACACTCAGTGCATAAGCTACATCCGGTCTGGTACACAACATCGCATACATTATAGAGCCTACCGCAGAAGAGTAGGGTATAATAGACATGCGATCCCTTTCCAAATCAGTCTTGGGAGACATCTCTTTGGAGAGCGTGATCCTGTGACAAGCCGGTAAATTACCGTGCTTGGAATCTTCCATACTGAATCTTTTCAGTATAGTGTCGATGTACCTGGACTGTGAAAGTCTTAATATCCTCTTGGATCTGTCAAGATAGATACGGATCCCCAGAATGTATGAGGCATCACCTAGGTCTTTCATGGAGAACCTGTGTGATAAGAACCCCTTGACAGATTGTAGCATAGGAATGTCATTTCCTATTAAGAGAATGTCATCCACGTATAAAATGAGGAATACTACAGTTCTCGCTACAAATCTACTATAGATGCATGGTTCATCTGAATTTTTGATAAAGCCAAATTCCTTGACCGTCTCATCAAAACAGATGCTCCAACTCCGCGATGCCTGCTTTAGTCCATAGATGGACTTAAGCAACTTGCACACCTTTCCGCTGCTCCCACTCTGAATGAAACCCTCTGGCTGGTCCATATAAACAAACTCCTCTAAATTTCTATTTAGAAAAGCGGTCTTTACGTCCATCTGCCAAATCTCATAATCGTGGAAGGCAGCAATGGCAAGAAGGATCCGAATGGATTTCAGCATAGCTACTGGAGAAAAGGTCTCTTCATAGTCCAAACCAGGTCTTTGACGAAAACCCTTTGCAACCAGTCTAGCTTTATAGGTCTCAACCTGTCCATCTACACCAATCTTTCTTTTGAAGATCCACTTGCATCCTACGGGTTTTACCCTATCTGGAGCAACGTCCAACGTCCATACTTTGTTGGTATACATGGACTCCATTTCGGTCCGCATTGCATCTAGCCATTTTACCGAGTCAACGCTTTGAATGGCCTGCTGGAAGCTAGTCGGCTCATCATAATCTATGATACAATCCTCTCTATCCCCGTCTATGAGAAAACCGTAGTATCTCTCGGGCGGATGAGACTGCCTACTACTCCTGCGGAGCGGCGTAGGAATGCCATTTTCTTTTGAACCTTCTGGTTCCACTAAGCTTTCAGTAATAGTCTGTGGTTCTGGAATTTCTTCCAGTTCTATTTCGCTCTCACTTGTTTCCTTTTCTAAGAACTGGTGTTCTAGAAAATGGGCATTACGAGAAACAATGATCTTTTGTTCCTCTGCCTAATAGAAGAGATATCCCTTGGAGTTCTTTGGATATCCCACAAACTTGCACTGTACTGAGCGTGCCTCGAGCTTGTCCGCATGCTGCTTTTTGACAAAACCTGGACTTCCCCATATCTTAATGTGATTAAGATAGGGTCTCTTCCCACACCACATCTCATATGGTGTAGTAGGCACAGTCTTAGTTGGAACTCGGTTCAAAAGGTATGCAGCTGATTCTAGTGCATATCCCCAGAATGATCACGGTAACTCAGTGTTACTCATCATGGACCGTACAATATCCAATAGGGTTTGGTTCCGTCTCTCCAATACACCGTTATGTTGCGGTGTGTATGGAGGAGTAAGCTGAGAGAGAATTCCGTTCTCTTTTAAATAATCCAGGAACTCGGCACTCAAGTATTCACCACCTCGATCCGATCTTAGAATCTTTATACTTTTGCCGGTTTGTTTTTCTGCTTTATTCTTATATTCCTAGAATTTTCCAAAGGCTTCAGACTTATGTTTCATTAAGAAGACATAACCGTACCTTGAAAAGTCATCCGTAAAAGTAATGAAGTAAGAATAACCGCTTCGCGCATGTATAGACATTGGACCGCACACGTCGCTGTGTACGAGTCCCAAGAGCTCGCTCGCTCTTACTCCGTGTCCAGTGAACGGAGTCTTTGTCATCTTTCCTTTGAGACAGGATTGACAAGTGGCATACGATTGATATTCGAACGGATCCAAATATCCTTCTGTATGTAACTTCGTCAACCTTCTCTCATTGATGTGACCAAGTCTACAATGCCATAAGAAAGTCTGATTTATTTCCGGAGACTTTCTTTTGTGTGTATTCTGGACATTGAAAATCTGTGGTTGGTTTAATACGTATATACCATTACTTAATGTACCTGACCCAATCAGAACTTGATTAAGGTGAATGTTTACAACATTACTTACAAACGCAAATCCATAACCTTCTTTAGAAATCAAAGATACAGAAATGATATTACAAGTTGCGTTGGGTACAAAAAATCAATTACGTAAAACCAAAACATGTCCATCTGACATTCCCAGGTGATAGTCCCCCACGGCCTTAGCATCCATCCTAGCTCCGTTTGCAACTTTGAGTGTCATGTCACCTGCCTTCAAAACCCTACGGTTTCTCAACGCCTGCAAAGAATTACAGATATGAGATCCTGATCCGGTATCCAAAACCCAGGAAGTAGAGTTTACTGATAGACAGTTTTCAATAACATACACACCTGAAGCTGAAGCCGTAACTTGCTTTAGTTCCTGTGTTCTGGCTTTCCAAGCCCTGCAATCATTCTTCCAGTGTCCACTTTTATGACAGTAGAAGCATTCTTCCCTATCCAGAAGCTTCCCTACTTTCTTTGTTGCCTTTGCTTTTCCCTTCGTATCCACTTTACTAACACCGCCCCTTCGTTTGGCGGAGGCTTTCTTCTTCTTTCCCTTGGCTTTCACCTTGGACCTAGAAGATGAAGATCCTCCTACAAACAAAGTGGATGTTTCCCTACCTTTCTGTAGGGTGCCCTCTGCACTCCTCAGCATGTTAAGGAGTTCTGAAAGTTCAACTTCTTTTTCTTGTAAGTTGAAGTTCAGGATAAACTGGGCGTAAGTGGAAGGAAGGGACTGGAGAATCATGTCCGTATAGAGCTCGTTCTCTAACGTAGTCCCAAGTTCCGTGAGCTCCTCAATGAAGCCAATCATCTTAAGCACGTGTTCCGCTACCGATGATCCGATGGCTAATCTTGCCGAAAATAACTTCTTCGACATTTCGTATCTTGCAATACGAGATTGCTCTCCATACAGTTCTTTTGTATGGAGAAATATGGATTCGAGGTCAATATTCTCGTGCCTCCTCTGATGTTTGTTGTCCATAGAGGCAAGCACGAGGCACTTAGCCTTCGCGCTATCTATCTCCCAGGTCTTACGGATTTCCATATCCGCGACGCTGGAGGTGGGACCTAGGACAGGGGGAGCTTTGGTGGTAAGGAGATACCCCAACTTGTCATTAGTGATTGCCATTTTGACATTCCAGAGCCAATCTTTGTAGTTTGGCCCTGTCAGTATGTTTTTATCTGGAAGTAACTTAAGTCCAGTCATGTCGATTGGTCGCTGCAATTAGGAGAGAGAGAAGAAACACTCAGCATGACGCTCTTGCAAGTTTAGAGTGGTTTTTAGTTTGTCTAAACAGGATGGCTCCCACTGTCTCTCGAATCCCTCCTCAAACCAAAAAGGAAGAATTAGTCAGGATCAATCTCACCGTAGAATACTTGCTTAACCGTTCGGCCAGGCTGGTGTCGGTACTTCGAGGGAGGTTTTCCAACGCTTTCGCGAAGTTCCTTAATTTAAGAACCTCTTTTCCCTGGGTGTGTAGCCACGCTAACACCTTTCTAGACACCTACTTGGTTTATAGCATTGATCGTTATGTGAGAAATTTCCCGAGGAGTGGCATATACTCACAGTAGGATCGGGATCCAAATATCATCGCGTGACGAAACTGAAGGAATCCTACCAGAATCATCACACTCCAAATGGTATGCAACATTAGCAAGTTTCACTTCTTTTGAAACTCCCGATGTGGATTTTTTCCCCATGCTCTTATGACCTTGACTTTGGCCTACAAATCATAAGTCACAAGTCAAGTTCTACCCGTCATTCTTCAGGTTAATTTGAGCCCACCCGCACATACCCTTGACTTTGGCCAACAAGGTAGAACGACTGCCCCAAACCAACACATCTATCTATGCTGCACATGAATACCCAATAGCTACCAATCACTATGCCTTGACTTTGGCCAACAAACATAGCTTGAATACTATTGACCATCCATGTAAAACGACGAAGGGCTACAAATGGTTTTGGCAAAACCGTGAACGTAGTGAACTTGATATAATCGATGGAACGAGATAGCTTTTAAAAGGAGTGGCTTAAGCTCCGCGTTTAAAAGTTATTTTGAAAAGAAACCGAGTGGTTTTTGAAAGTGTTCCAACGACTTTTACTTGGTTTATTTTTCTTTTCATTAGTTCTTTTAACGCGTGTTTTTCTTGCATTAGTTCTTTTAATGTGTCCCATCATTTAATCCTACCATTGCAGAAAACAACCAAAATATGACGTACGCTTATGCCATTCGCATTCGCCACGGGGCCTCGTCATTACCCGTTAGGTTACTTAACTAACGACAGAGCGGGGGCTGGGCTAGCCGGCTACAAAACATAAGCAACGCCTAAATAATATCATATATAGATATATTGCAATGATAGCCATTTCAGATCACAGATGAACACATTGGATATACTAATGAACACATTGGATATACTAGGAATCCGCAATTCATATGAGCCTATAACGAAAAGCAAATTACACGGTCGCGGTGAATAACCAATACCCCACCCTAGACCCCTATGGGTATGGCAAACTACCAGCCAAATATCCGAAGTGGAGCAACCTCCCTCAACGACATGAGTAGGCCACTCGGCACTTCGAGATACCCGGTAGTTTGTGCACTCCACCTTGGATCTATCCTAGGAGCAAAAACAGTAAAAAGAAATTATACAATGACGGCTACAACCCCGACCCGGTTGTGCGGCCAAAAATAATATTACATCAATTTACAAATTACATGAATTGAAAGAAAAGAAAACTCTCATCTCACAACCCCCGGCTATTCACCCGCGACAATCCAATGAATTCATATACACATACCATCAACATTACAGATCACAGATTTGTATAACTCCCACTAATCGACATATAGCGATTAGCAGACGTTCAATACAAATATCACATCACAGATATAAACCCGTTAGCCTTAGTCTTTAGAAGATCGATCAAAATACGGATTTTTAGGCCCCAAACACAAATTTTTCTTTCTGGAAAATCTGGGTTGAAAATACATATTCCAAAAATCCCAAAACAACCCCAGAAACACACTGCACGAAGTTTGCACCACGGCCGAGTCAACTCGGCCGCGGAACCGCGGTGGGAGCATGATCCCGCCGCGTTTCCGCGGCGCTTTGATCGGTTCTTTGGCCCAAATTTCTTGGGTGTTTAACAAAAAGCCTGAGCCGGTTTTTAAGATAAGATTTATCATTTTTTGAACAGAAAAAAAATTCGGCATAAACTTGATATTTCGGGTTCGTTTCGTGACTTTTTCTTTGATCGATCTTCTACTTACTTTGCTAACATGTTAGATAGAGTTTAAGTAGGCTCTGATACCACTGTAAGTCCATGCTACCCTTCCCCGGTACTTACGGGGTTGTGGAATTGGTGAAAAACGATTTTCAAGATGGTGGTAACATGGACTACCAATACGGATCTTTGTTAAACTACTAACTAACAACCTAACAAGAGTTTACCTACTCGGTTAGGGGGCTATACCTTTCTTGAACTCCTTCGTCTTTGACTCCTCCCGGTGTACGGATCGGCCTCACCTCGTCGTCTCCTTGCGCCGAAGATGGATCCACCCGAAAGCTTCTACCTTTGGCTTCTTCTTCGAACTTTGAAGAAACTAGATCACTTGGCTTGCTAGGCCTTGTGAACTAGAATGAGTAGAGGAATGTTTTGGTGTCTTTTTATCTCTAAGGCAATGAGTCTCAACACATGAGAATGGTTTGCCTTGAGGTAAAGAGAGTAAGAGGAAGAGGGAGAGCTTGAGAATGAGAGAGCTCAAGAGAGAGAAAGCAAATGATAGAATGAACCATACTCTTCTCATTCTCACCTCTCATAATCCAAAAGCCATCATAACAAAAACAGTAATCAAGTATTGTGTAAATGGTTTAAGTCAAAATGGCTATATCATTTCATGCATTCATTTTGCATAAATAAATAAGCAAGCAAAAGTCTTTGCCATGGAATGATAGCCATTGTCATGATGATGGTCAACTAGTCCAACTTAGTCAACCGGTCAACAATGTCAACAAGTCAACAAAGTCAACCCCTCAACAACCATGTCACTATAATACTTAATTAATATTAATGTTAATCATATATCTTATTCTCATTAGGGTTAAGCAAAAGTCAATGGTCAACAGTCAACTGTCAACAGTCAACAACCCCAATGAGAATACTCTGCCTCTATCTCTCTGTCAACTGTGCATACACACCCGCATCCACGTTCCAAGGAACACGAATACAAACGAGATAAAACCAATCCCAAAACGTACACTAGGATCTGGCTTAAACCAAAGCCCGCTAGTGTTAACTGTCCGGACACTGTACGTGCACAAGTGCATGGATGTGACCGAACCCTGTCGCAATACCATGCGACCTGTCGTAAAACCATGCGACCTCTACTCTTTTGCCTAAAGGCGAATAGCTTTCTGTGTGGGACTCTAAAGACTCGACACTACGCTGGCAGTGGGTTTAACCACAGACCGCAAGCGGCACTATCTGTGCGTAACGGTCCCCGGGTAGATGCCGACAAGAAGACTGACGAGGTGAAACCCATCTGAACTCCTACTGAGTCTAACTGTGACAGTCTCCATACAGTCCGGTCTGTTCGTCTGATACATCGCATGGCGGGCCTAGGGGGCGATAAACGTCAGTCCCCCAATAGCGGTACAAGTCGTGTCGGAGTGAAGCCTAGAACACCCTGTGATAACACTGGAAACCTACCAGTATATCTCGCTTGCCCTGGCCAGGGACTACTCGTGTAATGGCTCTCTTAGACACAGCGCGATCTCAACCCCCAATACCGGGATAGACGAATCCTGTCTAACCATCACTGCCTCCAAGTGCTTCGGGACTGCGTCCAAAAACTACCTGTTTGCACGACTCCTTTGAGCCGTGGTAGGGTAGTAATCAAAGTACAGTGGGAACACACTCGAGGCGATGTGACAGTGTCAAGTCAGCGGACTAAGCTGTACTCATGTCACCTGGGAACTGATAACTGACGATAGGTATAGTACCAACCAACAGTTCCCGACGAGTCCTGTCCAGTGTACTCGTAACCCAATAAGCACCAGCATACTATCTCCAGTACGACGTACTGATGGCTGTGGGACAGACCATCTCCCATACTGGGATGAGAAGCGCATACGCTAGTCTACTCTGGAGTATCGATGCCCTGTCTCGATAGTCCTGCGACTAGGGACCTGCATAAGGATGTGCTTATAGATTACCCAGCCCCCATTAGTGTGACTGCCATCACAACGCTGGTAATCAATCAAAGATCCTAAGGGCTCCACTAATGTGTATAGGTGATATACTAAAATAAACACATGTACACATTAAAGTAGAAACAAACCAAGTAGCATACTACTATATTGAACAAGATTGCTTATACAAGGTGAATATCCCAAGCTTCCATTAAGTAATATACAAACTAGTATGATACAGTAATGGCCTCTAGGGTATATACACTAACACTAATGGCGCCGTGGAATTGCCGTAAACCCTAAGGTTCAAAGGCTTTCACACGGTCATTATGTCGAGTTAGGGTTTCATTCTTCTAGAGGGTCCATAGAATTGCTTGCACGTCTTTCCGAATACTTTAAACTTGGAATATGGTTTCCTGACATTCGATCGTCTCTATCGACTCTCAACGAATCTACGTGAAGTCATCTCTAGCTGGAATCAATCTATCTGATGACCTCGCATCGGGTAGCGAACGAACCACATGTCCTAGTCCTTCACCCTTGGGTGGCTAGCGACCTTCCATCATATCTCTAAGTATATACTTATGCTGCAGTAGCTCCAACCTCTGGGCGATACCTCGTCTTTTGCAGCAACAACTGGCTCATTCGTCTGTACACTGAACAGCGCCTCAATCCTCCAGGAAAGGCGATACATTGGCGGTCATATCTAAATCGGTCTGCTCTAGATCCGAGTAAGACTCTCCACACTGGAAATCTTCAACTCAACTGGGCCTGCTCCGCCACATAAATCGGACGAATCACCTTCGTCTCTCAAATCGGGGTAGACTAGATATCATCTGTCTCATATCTTCCTGGAAGATCCGGCAATCTCAGCTCGTAAGTTCCGGAAGCGACATCCTATCAACCTCAGCAACAGCTGGGTCATCTGTCTGCACGGTAGGAGATATCAACATCTTCGAGGTATGTTGTACATCAACAGTCCTCTCGCAACTGGCAGCTCTAACAATGGCCCGATCATCCGATATAAAACTGAGCACTCGCCTCCACAAGAGGTCACAATCATCAATGCTAACCCGAGACATTCCCATGTCACCAGAAAACACAAAAGTCGGCCTTCGTACTGGACGAGCTCGCCCTGACTGTAACACTAGCAGCAGCTCAACTGCGCTCAAACTATTGTGACAGGAATCTCAATCGAGTATCAAATAAAGCAGATCAACGGCATGAGAGGAAACGACAGATCCAGAATGGATACATGATCATAAGAAAGAATATCATCAATGAAAGTATGATCATGGAAACAAATAGAATCAAGGATCTCCAATGGATATAAAATCATGGACACGAAGAGAATCACTGGTCTCAAAAATATGTACTTCCTAAGGTTTCTTAAGTGGAGTATCGTATCATAAATATGCCGCGGAACATACGTACGGTACGTCACTCTACTCAAGCTACCAACTCCATCAATCAGGGTCAGCCTATGAAACGAAAATTCGGGTCTAATACCCCCCCCCCGTTCAAGTCTAAGTTCCATAAGGTCAAGCCTAGGTTCCGAAATACACTCCCATCCTAGACTCCGCAAAGTCAAACATAGACTCGAACAATGGTTAAACCTAGCGCTCTGACACCAACTTTATCACGGCCCAAAATATTAGCTCATGACCAGCACTTGAATCACGACACGTCTAAAGGCGTAACGGAATTCAAGTAAGCTGAAACCCAGAAATCTAAACCTTTTTAACAAAATAAAGGAGGTGAGGTTTTGAAATAAAGGTATAGGAAGTCAAGTTTTCTTGATGCATAGAAAGAAACATGAATAATGCAAATGAAATTTTCTAGTTTGGAAACATGTTCGTCTTTTGAAAAATTTTGGCAGCACCCCCTTTGTATATTTTGATCCAAAACCATAAATATATAGCAAGAATAATGGCATCCCTAAGCGGGAGCTAGCTCTTCGCCAACCGGCGGATCACATCCACGCAAGATAATATAAATGAGTATACGACGCCCAACGACGAAGTTCACCACGAAAAGATAAAGAAAAGAGCAAGGAATAACCCCAAAGGGAAAATAAAACCCATCGCTCAAATCTCGCAACTACAAGTCTCACTAAGTCGCATCCCTTATACAATTACAACTTTTGATTGATGGTTGGAGTTATCTAGATACAATATGAAATATAATACAAGAGTGGGTACGATACAATGACCCACCTACCAATGCAAAACACCCAAATAAAGCTGTGTGCCAGCGAATCCGCTACTGATCCAAGCGGTCAACCTTCAAGAACTGTGGCACAACGGGGGTGAGTTGCCAACTCGTGAATAGAAATATATCTACAAGTAGAAATCGAATAAACAACGACTCCTAGGTCAACTATATCATACAGGTAATACTATGATATCTAGGGTGACCGGGTCGTATATGTGCCAACAAGGTCGTCACTACCTATGTGCATGCGGATAACATCCAACAGAAATAATCAATACATGTATATGGGTATCGTCCATCCATAATTAAGGTATGCAGATATGTGGATCTCGTCCACCTATGAATCAATGTCTATAAGCATGTATATAATCTCCCATAGTAACATCGGTGTATGTATGTATGTATGTATGTGGATCTAATCCACGCG
Organism: Agapanthus africanus; assembly: GCA_030015575.1. Classification (NCBI taxonomy): domain Eukaryota; kingdom Viridiplantae; phylum Streptophyta; class Magnoliopsida; order Asparagales; family Amaryllidaceae; genus Agapanthus; species Agapanthus africanus. The sequence continues at coordinate 315,959,907 of JASDDO010000008.1, forward strand.
TCAACCACTGACGCAACAATATCATGCATGTAAATATCATAAAAGAATATGCATGAAAGTATGAGGATATATATATCAACGGTGTCCCTCCCGACACATCAAATCATGGAACCTGAGTGCCTAGCATCGACACTCGAAAACATCATGAAAACCGTGCCAAGCATCGGCACGTAAATCCTCATATATCTCAGGTGCCGCATCCTCAGATCGGCCCTCAGGCGCCGCACTCCCTGGTCGGCCCTCGTATCCATCTCGCTACTCCGGTCGGTATCCTCCGGATAACCGCCGAGTCTACATACTATCACCGGTAGGTAATGCTCCCCCTGCCGGGCTCACCGTCTAACATATGCGAGTCTTCTTGCCCCGGGGTAACTCACCGGGTCCACCATGTACCCGCAGCCGGTGCCTACCATTCCTTGAATCGGGTTTCACATGCCACTCTCAGAACCGAGAAAACACATGGTGGACGCACTGAAATATCATATCAAGAGAAATCGGGTTCTTAAAACAACATATAATCTCATTTGAAATATCCACGGTTCTCAAATCCAGAAATCTCATGAAAATAGCATATCTCAATGCGTAAAATAATAGAGCATGATGTATGCGACATGTAAAAAGAAATGCGAGAATATCCGTGTATCATGCAATAAGGAATAGTGATATGACATATTAAGGGGAAACCCAATCTTTTAAAATGATTCCGGTTTTTAAAGTATAACATGCGGTTCCCGATTTTCCAATAAAACCAGCTATCTATGTAGGTACCATATGTATATGCGCAGGTATAGATGTACCATTAATGTGTGCACAAAATATAAATATACAATGTGTATGTGTACAAGTATGAATGTATCAATATTTATGTGCACGAATATGGATATACAAATGTGTATATCCGCAAATATGAATGTAGCAATATATATGTCATGATGCAGCAACCCTACTGTGTAGTGACATGGCAATTATCGATGATGAAGTGTGTGAGCCGGCAAATATGTGTACGTGTAACATACGCATCATCGATAATGGTGCAGGTGTACTATCACAGGTATATGCGATGCCATAATAATATCATGAATGCAGCAAGTAAATCATCAGCTAACAGCTATAAGGTATACATAACTATCATATGTCCGAGTCGGTGAATCTATCAATCGGCATCTAGCCCAAAAACACCGCGTACGGTATAATCCATCGTACGGCAACCTCTAGTCAAGGGTAAGGATCAATCATCAAGTCAACTCATCACGCATGGAATATCATCGTGCGGCGGCATTATACTAAAAAGGATCCTATCATCCTAAACGACAAATGAGAGTACGACCTATATCACATACGGCCTATCATCCATGATTCACAACATTCTATATATATATATATATATATAACCCTATATACCTATGTCCCGGGTCGCATCTGCAATAATCTCATATCAGGGGACCGGCAGGGCATAAATCATCTCGATCGACTCGCATCCGTATATCATCACATCATATCATCATCTCATTACATCATCAAATTCGTCTTGTATTCCTTCATCGCATTTATATCTCATATCATGTCGAATTTACATAAACATGCTATCTCTACTATGTAAAAGTATCTAATCTAACAAACACTTCCGAACCATACAATCAGATTTTTAAAGAAGTGAATCGTAGTTATGGAAACAGGGGTTACGGTGCTTTTAAGGAAAAGATATCATTTGAAAATCCATAACATCCCTCAAGATATACATTTAAAGGATACATATGATTCTTTAGTTTAGAAAAAGGTATGGTTCGGATGACGGATCTACATCGACTATCTAGTCCTACAGAACCCTAAGCGGTAATATCGCTAAACATCATCCTAGGGTAGTAGTAGCATATCACACTTAACTAACCTCTAGTTTCTAATGTGACTAGATAGCTATCTATATTCTAACCCTAGTTTCCTAATCTAGGATTCCTAACCATACTCTATAAATCGGTTTCCATCAGAAGTTTGCGGGGGTGCTATACGCCATCCACCCGACTTCCCCGGTAGATATAGATCTACTCACCTGTCTTCGCTCGCCCAAATCGATGACGCCACGCTTCTTCGCCTCGGAATCCATGCGATGGTACCTACAATAATAACCAATCGCAATACGTATTAAAATCGACGCAGAAAACCGATACAGCGCACAGTGTGCTCACAGGTTAGAACCTATGGCCTAAACGTGCAAATCATTCAAACAACCCCTGTTGTCGATGTACGAACACCCGACAACCAAATACAAATCCAAATATCAAGAAAGTGCATTTAAAAATACGGAAAACATCACCTAAAACACACCAAAATGCTCCCAGATTTTCCCCAGATGACAATTAGCCAAAACTGCATATAGGAGGGATCTAATTTAGTGCAAAATGAGCCCTGGAACAAAAATGAACCCATTCCCCTCTACCCTGGCCATAAATTGCGGCCAGAATGATTAAATCTGTGGCCAGTACTTTGAATTAGGGGCTCGGGTCTTGGTGGTAACTTCCTAGGTGCCTGCACGACTCACCGTCAGCTCAATTTTATTTTAGGGGTCTCGGGGTGATAGCAGATTCCTAAATACACTCCCAGATTTGCAGTTTCCAATGTCGGGTTTCTAAATCCGTGTTTTGGGGTTTTTAGGGTCTGTTCCAGGTCTTTAAACAGCACCCAAGTCTAGTTAACAGCCACTAGGCATCACCCAATTCAAACCAACTCTCAAATCATCACTAGGGTTTCCCAATGTCCACTAATCTTCACAAAACGACATCTAAACATGATATCTCACAAAACTAATCTAAAAAAAAGAAATTATGCCTCATCTAGTCCACTCTAGGCAGTACTAACTTCCCAACGTCGTCAAAATCCCATTTTGCTCGGTCTATCGTGTAGAGGTTGAATAGGGGATTAATTTTTGTGAAGGGTGTGTAGGGTTTTGGGGATTTATTGGAGATAGATCTAGGGATTTTTGGTGGAGGTTTGTGGATTGAGGGAGATGAAGGAGATGGAAAAAAAAGAAGAAGATGGGTTATCAAAAGGGCGGCAGCCCCTCCTTCCCTCTCTCACTAATTCACACTCTCTTTCTCTCTCCAAAGCTCACCTAACCTAATCATTATGTCTCCTTGACTTTTTCCTTTTTCTTTTTCTTTTCTCACCACCAATAAACCCTAATAAAAAGCCCAAATGAAATGAAACATGTAACAAAATCAATGGCATGGTGCACTAATCATGGAAACTGTAAAAACGCGGATTTGGCTTAATCGCGATTAGCAATGCACTAATCGGGTTTTTATCGAAACTGCGTATAATAAATTTTTAAAATGCTGAATTCTTTAATTATATTATTAAATGAATAAATCATTTTAATTTCTATTTATTTCACAATTATTGGTATATATTTATACCCCTTTTCGAAAACCCCAATTTCGCAAATCGGCAGTTTTCGGGAAAAATATTATTTTAATATTAAATTCCCAAAAATAATATTTTATATTTTCTGAAATGTTACAGTCATCCTTTCCTGTTTGATCGCACGGTCTTTTTCTTTTTCCACTTTCGCCTTTTTCTGTTGACGAGAGCGATCTGGGTCAATTACGGAGTCTTGAACTCTCCGCCAAACTTTATAAATTTTTTAGGACAGCCGTTGAGGGGGCTGTTCCTGCTTTGTTTCCGGAACTCTCTCCGCAGGTGAAGGAGATCTTTTCAGTGTGGCGGTTGGAGAGTTCTTACGTACTCTCCTCAGCAGTTCAAAGCTGTTCCCAGTTGGAATAGCAGCGTTGACTTCCACCACTGGAGCCGGTGGAGTTAGCCCCGAAGGGGAGTTGCCCCCTACCTTCCTTACTCGTCGCCAATGGCGACGTCAGGCATGACGAGTCGTCGGTATTGGTTCAGAAACAGAAACGGTTTCTTCTTGCCCCCTGTTCAGGTATGGGGTTGTTGCCGACGTCATCCTGTTGAAGACTGATGTCTTTTGAGCAGCAAGAGCAGGAGTGGGAGTTGGGACATGATCAGTCGAAAATAATGTATTTTTAATACGGCAATTTCCCTATCATTTGCACTCATCTAGAAGTGTTCGGCATTCATATAGCACATATTAGCAAATCAGTCGTTAAATATCAGATTGCATGTGTTAGACTCTAAAACCGGCACTATAAAGGAAATTGACTGTATTTTATGGCATCGCATCATCCCTATATTGCACAACACTTGTCTTGAGAAATTGTGCAGGAAATTGCGGGAACAAAGTCATTTTGCTGATCAAACATTACGCCAACTCAAAGACCTGAGAACTGGTAGCAATCTAGAGGGAAATACTAAATTCAACATATCAGATAAAGGCCCATAAGTCAGCCCAAGAATTACCATTGAAGTTACAAGCACCAAGGCCCTATAAAGACCGCGGATCCACGGCCTAAGCAGCATTGTGCGGAGGATCCGCCGCGCCTCTTCCACGTCAGCACTCCATTTTCAGTGCACAATTCTCAACTCTGGGCCCACATTCCGTTCATATACTTCAAATTCCAGAATTCTCTCGAAGCTTCTACCAGATCAGCAAAGATCATTAAGCAAAGCTAATCTAAGCTCCTAACTAATCACATCTAGAAGCTTCTCCTCTAACTAACTTTTGGAGGGAAATTCAAATCTCCTCAACAAACTTTTGGAGGGAAACTTAAAATTCAAATCCTAGATCTAGGGTTTTGATGTCTATAAATAGGAACCTAGATCTAAGGGTTATGGTTGTTCATTACTAGTTCATTAATCTTTAGGTTCAATAATCTTTAGTCTTCTTCAATTCTTCATCTTCTTCCACAAGTCTAGTGACAAGACTTGTGCGAAACCCTAACCCTAATTCCAATCCAAATTCAAGATCCTGAGTACCAATCAAGCGAGAAGCCCTTCAACCTTTTAGGAGCGGAGCCGATCTCCAATCGAGCAAGTGATCCAAGCCGATCCGCGACTCACGGAGCCGAGCGAAGCCAAATCGACGATCGAGTTCTTCCTCTTGTAGTTCTTGAGCGATTGTAATGAAATTGTTGATATAAATAAAAGGTGAAATTCTTTAATCTTGCTTTCTTTATATTCTTGCATCATGATTCGATCTCAATTCGTAATTTTAGTTCTTATTGTGATGTTTGAGTAAAGCTCCGCTCGTTGAGGAGTCGAGACGATCAATAGAATGATGATGTAACAAATATTAAAACGATTCTTAAGTCCTACGGGTTTTGTAAACCCTAGCAAGTTCAAGAATCGATGACCTAGTTTCGTTGCGATGCTTTCTTGATTGTGATCGCTCGAAATTAGGGATCTACGATCGTTTCTTGAATTTACTAGAGGCTAGAATGTGAATGATATCGACGAATGAACAAGGGATAAATGATGAAACCCTAGTTTCACTTAAAATCCCTAATTCTCGTCGATCATCATCGATCTAGTATCAATCCATCGAAGGATGAGAATACGTCATCTTGAGATTACATCACATCTATAGATCCGATCGATTCCTACGAGCCTCATTTCAATTCTTGATATTTGGTTGGAAAAATCATCAAACTATCAATTCTTGATTCTATCTTTTTCTTGTTATTAGATCTATATTTTCTAATTCTTGAACTTCAAATATAAATCATGAATTGTTTTGTTTTCTTTTCTTTTCCTTAAAGTTTCAATTCATCTAATTCGAAACACGAACGATTACACTTTCCCTGTGGACGATCCGCACTCACTTACAATCTACATCCGACACCGTAGTTGATTGCGGTCAAACAATTCTTTGATTGTGATTCTATACATTTTCTTAAACTGACACACAAAGAAATGGTCAATCAAATGGTGCCGTTGCCGGGGACTATTTGATTTGATTTACACAACGAGAAATTCGTTTAAAATCAAATGGCGCCGTTGCCGGGGATAGTGTGCTAATTGTTCGTATTTTGAAATTTGAGTTGAAAGATTTATTCCATTATAATTTTAGATCAAAACTCACGCAAACACTAATACATGTGTTGTGATTTGATTGCGAGGAAATCTGGAATCAATGGAGCTTGGATAAAAATTTTCTGAATATTCCAGAGAGCTAAGGGGATCAATAGAAGCAGTCTCCTGAAATTTTGTGCATGGATCTTCTTATTAGACCGCGTTTCCGCGGCATTACTGTGCATTTGCCGCGGATCCGCGGTGGAGTTGCTTCCTCTCTGGGCAAATATTCTTTGGTAACTTCTCAATTTTCTTATCTCTCTCTAAAATCTGCTCCAAATAATAGTTTGTGCAGGATTCTTTGCAAATAATCGCAGCGCGTAAAAAGCAAATTAAATTGTGTGTGTTTTGATTTTCTTGGCTGTTTGCATAATTAATATGGACATTAAGGGGAAAAGACCAAATCCAAATTAGGTGCGGAGTTCATTACCCTTCCTAGGCCCCGAAAACCGCAAAATTGCATCCGCATTTACCCCAATTAACTAAAAAATATCTAGAGGTGACTCTAAGGACCATCGCGCTCACTTAGGACAAGAGAAGGCCGTGGGTAATTCATTGCTTATCCGCGTTTTCTTGTGGTGTCTAAGGCAAGTGTGTCTAAGGCTAGTGGTTATTAATTAGGCCCACTACTTACGTAGTGGAGTACCTTCCCACTTTCCTGGCACTTACCTGACCACAGGGGGACAAAGAGGCAGTGGAGGATTGATCCTGCGACTTGTCTTTTGGCAGTTAGGAGCGGTCTAGAGTTTGACCTAGGTGACCACTAGATTTTAGGGTTTTGTGTGTTGCATTTTATGATTTGCATCATTTTTTTCAAAAATCCGTCCTATTTTCAAAACAAACACCGCATTCATTCATTCATTCATTTTCCCTAATTATAAATTCATGCTGCTACTTGTACTAACCCTTTTTAGTGCAAGATAGGTTGGATACGGGATTCTAGTGCCCGTTAAGTACGCGTTTCTCTCATCGACCCAAAAATCGGTATTTCTACATTTACCCTTTCTTTTACCCACCACCACACTCACATCGATGGATCCACCTCCATCGAACTTCTTTTTCACTACTCTGCCGCCGTCCGTTGGTGCGCAGAATCCACCTCGCATCTCTCTCCAAGAGAGATGCTACCCTACACGAGGTCCACTTTCCACCTGTCTTTCCACTCCACCAGCCAACGGGGAAAATTTTCAAATAAAACCCCAATACATCAACCTTCTACCAAAATTTCACGGTCTCGAGACTGAGGACGCATACGCATTTATCACCAAATTTGAAAATGTATGCGCAATGATGGGTACCTCACAGCTTTCTGTGGATGCTATGCGTCTACGTCTTCTCCCATTCACTTTGTGCCATTTAGCCGAGAAGTGGCTATATAACACTACCGCACATTCCATTTCAAATTGGGACGAATTCGTCAAAGCATTTCTTAAGAAATTCTACCCACATCAAAAGACAGCTCGAGTCCGTAGCGAAATCTATCAATTCACCCAGCTTCCAAATGAAACATTTTCAAAATGTCTTGAACGTTTCAAGGATCTGTTAGTCCAATGTCCACATCACGGCATCCTGAGATGGGAACTGTGCCGAATCATTTATGAGGGCATTAATCCTAACACAAGACAGACCCTTGAATCCATGTGTCAAGGCAATTTCATGACCAAAGATGATGGGGAAGCCTGTAATTTTTTAGAAGATTTCGCAGAAAAATCTTTACAGTGGGAGGGTGTGAGTCAATCGTTTAGGGATGACAATGATATTTCCATAGGAATTAGAGCTGAAATTTCAGCTTTACACAAGAAATTTAACGCTATGGAAAACAAATTTTTAGCTGCCGCTGATTGGTTTGATTCAGCGTGCTTGCGCTTTCTAAAAGATAGATCAAAAATATTTGTAACCGCAATCAAGAACGGCGTCGCTTTGCAGCTAGCCGGTGAGTACGGGTCGGTCCACAGGGATGTTGTGAATTTCCTAATCGTTCTTACGAGTTAATTCCGAAGGGTGTTCGGAGGTGTTATTAAATCTAAAAACCTAATTAACCTAGGGCAATTATTTAAATCTAAATCTTGCTAGGGTTAGGTTTAGGAATGATTTGGAAATGCAAATAAATCTCAACGCTTTCTATACCCAGATTAGGATCTAAGAGGAGTTATGATAATTATCAATAAAGTGGATTAGCTCCGTTCGGGAAGGTGTTCCTTCCTCTAGGTTCTTGTCCTTCCTTTATCAATCCTTACCCTAACCTCCATGGAAAAATCACAACCGGGCCTTTAGACTACGGTATCACCGCTACCTCGAGGGATAGAGTGCCGTAGGGAGCGGTATGTGCATGTATGCATGGAGACCTATAGATTCTATGTGATGGGTAAGAAAGGGATGAGAGATCTCATCTCTCAAAATCTTTCCTCAAAGCTAAACCCTAAACAAGTTCCTAGGGCAAGAAATTAAATTACTTACAGATGCATCCCTCCAATCATCCATGCAGGTTTGTCAGATCTGAATTTCTGAATGGAAAAGAAACACCGATGCTCTCCAAAAGATTTCTAAATTTTATTCATAAAAGGAGGCATAAAGTTTACAATGAATTAGAGTCCATATTTATAGAAGATAGGAAACCCTAGGGTTACAATGACTTGCATGTTTGCATTTACAAAAATAGCCCTCTAGGAAGACCGGTCAACAAAGCCACTGAATTTTGGTAAAAAAATAATTCTCTTTTTGTCTTCTTCTGGCCGCGGAACCGCGGCAATGGTGGGCTTGGGCCGCGGTTCCGCGGCCCTTTAGTTGGCTCACATGCTGAAATTTCAGGGTTTTGTTCTTTGTCCTTTTTGGCTTCTGGTTCTTTGGTTCTTTTACAAATTGGGCTTCTACATTAGCTCCAGATCTTCAGTGAATAATTATGGTGAACTTTAACCATTGCTTTGTGTTGACGTCTTGAACCTTGCTTTGTGAACTGTTTCTTATGTAGGCTTGATCAAGATCTTCTGTTCATTGGTTAAAATTCACTTTTTCATCGTCTTTACCTCGTTTTCACTGTTTTCTGTCCAAGAACCTGTAACCTGTAACATGTAGCAGACATGCGTCAAAAGCACCTGTTTTCATTGTAAAATGCATAAGAATGGGGAATATAAAATACAATATTATGGTGTGAACAAATACCCCCAAACTTATCTTTTGCTCGTCCTCGAGCAAACTTATTGTTTTATTCTCTACAAAAAACCTAACCGCACTTTCGCAGGGAAACGCGATTGTACTGAGCTCGTGCAACAAGCCGTTAAACCTCTAGGTGTCCCTAGTAGGAGGAGTGTTGTCTCCTGAGGGTTTTCAGTGGATTACACCCACAAAATCCTATCAATTTGGCCTTTCGACTTTTGTTCTCCAATTAGGTTTTCTAACAAGGAAATCTATTATCGTCGACCCGCAAATTATCCACCCATATTCTTCACGCTTCCTCGTCATTTAACTTAAGATTATATATATCTTGCAGATCTACTTAGCTTTCGGCATTTCCTAAGTTTTCCTTCTAGGGTTCCATCTCCACTTAGGAATTTTTATCAACTCTACTAAAGATACAAGTTCTATTCTTCATTCCTTTTTCTCATCTAAATTCCAATCACATATCCCTATGTGTGTGTATATATCACCCCTACACTTGGAAATTCAAATCAAGCAATCGTACTCTCGTCCATTGTCCAAAGTACTAATTAGTTGGTGAATGAAATTTGCTTACACATTCTTCATGCGACCGTTAATACTTCTTGAGGTACCAACGACCGATTACAAAATGCGTTTGCACTTTAAAGCGTACTTCCTAGTCTTTGCAACACCCAAGGCTTTAGTAGTGACTCCCAAACCAGTTGGTCTAAGGCACTAGGTGATGAAGCACCCTCGCTAAATATTTTTCTATTTTTTCAGCCTTAAATAATCACAAAAACCAGTGTCCATTTTTTTTTCTTTATTCACACTTTTTCATACTAAGGACTTTAGACAAGAGTATTTCAAGGTCTCTTCTACTAATCCAAGTTTCAAGGTGCGTGTTTGTGCAATTTGTAGGGTATACATTTTCAGAATTTAGACTTAAGCTAGGAACTATTTTTCAAACTTATACTCTAATAAGAACATCAATACTCTTCCCTTGTTTCGACTTCGCCCAAGAAGTGAACCCAAAATTTGCCTATTTCTAAATAAACTACAAGGCATATACTTTCTACCGTTAAACTCTAAGGAAGGTTATTTTTAGGGTTTTTAATTTGCTAAGTCTAAGATTTAGTTTTTCCTAGCTAGTTAACCTATTTATCAAACTCAAGTCAATTAGCCAAAATTGAATACAATGATTTTTAATTTTTGAAATTTTCAATTTTTATGGATTTTCAAATAAATATGCAAATGCAAAAATATGTACAAATGAATGCAAAGGAAGAAGACGTACCGAGCATACCCCCAAATTTGAAGTTGACAGTGTCCTCACTGTCATGCTAAACCAATAGGGTCAAAATACCGGCACTCCCCTGTTTATTTATTTATAATTTTTTTTATATTTTTAATGTTTTTGAACTTTTTATTTTATTTTTTATAAAAAAGGAAAACAAAAAATATATACATATATACAAAGGTTCCCCCAAACTTAAGCTTGGCCTTACACAAGCCAAAGGTTAACACCAACCATTCAAAAATCTTATCGTGGTAATGGTATAGTTGGTGCAAGAATGGGATGTGGAGGAAAGAAATGAGAAACACGCGAGACCGTGTGGACAGAAGAATGGTAGAATATGGTCTCGGTGGGGGAGAAGAATGGCGGAAAGAAGAAGGAAGTGGAGTACGATCTTGAGGGTGTAAATTTAGTGAATAAATTAGCGCAATTTGTGATGACCGATGTGTTAAAAGCGATTGCGCTAACCTATCAACTCGTCGAGAAATGGGATCAAATCCCTCAAGATTCGTGAGAAAACATGGGTACGCCGAACTTGGTATAGGAGATGAAAGCGTAACAGTCATTTGTTCGGTCGGAACAATGGGAAAGACGAAAGGGAGTGAATTAGGGATAGTATCTTTCTCACCATAGTAAACTGTTTCGAACTTAAAAGATTCCATCAATGGTTCGAAACGACTGTAAGCAACCGAGTCTGAAGGATTAACTAACTCATCTGAAAATGCAAAGGACTCAAACTCGGGCGGTAAGATTTCAATATCGTCCGAAAAAGTGAAACACTCGTAAGTGTCATCGGCTGTGGGAACTGTGTCAGATTCAAAGGAAAAGTTTTCAAGCTCACAGTCGTCAAGCGTGAAATGAGGCGTGGTCGGAACGATGGAAAAAAGGGAGGGTGATTTAGGTAAAGGTTCAAGAGGATGAATTGGAAAATCCGACACATCAAAGAAAAATGGTTCAACCTCAATATGATCCTCACCACTCTTCTCAATATTATCCTCATAATTCTCCTCAATATTCAACTCATCCATGCCATTATCATCAAAATCAAGACGCATATGAGATTCGGGAGAAACATTTAATAACTCGGGATGATGATTTGAACATAAAATTTCAATTAAATCGACAGGTTCATCATCCGAAATATTCCCGGCGTCTATATCCTCAATCAAGTGAAAGTCAATTTCTTTAGACACTTCCTCAAAAGCATGGATGTTTATCGATGTAGGTTCTAGAGTGGAAGTGTAAAGATCGAAAGGATTAGGTGCGGTTTCACTCGAAAGGGGTTCCTCACAATCTGGCAGATCAAACACTACAAATTCGCTCAACTCATCTTTATTTTCAACAGGTGAACTATTTAGGGCAATCGATGGAAAACTGGAGTTGTGGGCTTCAATTGGGTAAGGGTAGGTTTGATTTGAAAATCCTCTCTCATTCTCACTCTGTCCACTTGCCGCCTCATACATTGAAAAAATTGGAGCTAGCGGGACACTAGCTACTGGTTCAGCAGGTTGCATAAGGGCGGCCACGGACGCTTCCACATTCCTAACCATTTTATTTGTTGCTGCGATATACGCCTCCAACGCCTCTTCCAAACTAGACTTAGGTAGTGAGGGGGTTTCAGTAAAAGATTCAAAATTGGTTGGATATGTGAAACTCCCTAAAGGCTGTGTAGAAGCAGTGTCTGGTGAAGGTGGAAAGGTCGGGTAGGACTGGTAGGAAGTGGGTGGTTGGGTAGGGGTAGGGTCAACATATGGATAAAAAGGTGAATAATCGTGCGGATCCCTAGAACTAGATGAGTGGAGAGGGATGAAAGATCGACTGCGAGATTGAGCAATATGCTCAGCAATGGACATCGGCCTAGGAGTGACAGAAGGACTTGAAAAAGTGGTGTCAACATATGGAGGTGGTGAAGGTTGACTAGGTTGACACAAAGTGGGTTGAAAAGTCAAACTGTTTCTCCTAGACTCCTCTATGTGATCTTTCAAAGATTTTTTAGGCATGGAAGGATCGTCTTTAAATTGACCGAACACATTGACATATGACGCAAAATTAGGTTCGGGATACCAAAGTTCGGCTAATGATATTTTATGTGGGGTACCCATGTTAGAAGAAAGGATGAAAGAAAGAAAGTTTATTATGTGCAAGGATTTATTTGCGGCTAAAATTTTTGCAAGTTTCTATAAAATATTTGTTCTTTCTATTTTCATTCTTTTTCTCTTTATTTGGAAAAATTTTGTTGCAAAAAGATTTTAGAGAAAATATATGCAACAGCAAAATATTTTATAGAAAAGATATGCAACAGCAAAATATTACTTGCAATCTAATTTCATTTCAAGCAAGGCACAAAAATCCTACACAAGATCGTTATTTGGAAGGGAAAAAAAATTTTGAGCCTAAAGAAATCCTGCAGGCAAATTTACAGAAGATATATCAAGATTTGCAGAGGAGGAGAGAGAGAAAACTTACAGAAATATTTTGTGGCGGAACAGTTTTTTTTTTTTTTTATCGCACTTCTGCCGATTTTTCAACCCCTGAATCGACTAGGCCGCGGCGGTTCCGCGGCCACAATGTGGTTACCGCGGCGGTTCCGCCGCGGTTTAGGATGTTCGGAAGTTTTTTTTTTTTTTAAGACAAGGTCACCGCGATTCTTCTTTTTGACTCAGTCCTCCAAATTTCTTCTGTTGTCTATTAAGATATTTCTCTGTTTGTTCGGATTTGATATTTGCTGTTTTGATCTCTGTAGATTTCCATATCCGAATTTATTTGTAGATCCTGCAAAAATTCTCACAAGAATTCCCTTTCCAAAAATAACAGATAATATATTTTTATATTTTTTTGATTTTTTAGATTTTTATGAATATTTTTTTTTTATTAACCCGAAATTGCAAAAAGGAAATAACACGCCATCCCCGGCAACGGCGCCATTTGATTGGTTTGATTCAGCGTGCTTGCGCTTTCTAAAAGATAGATCAAAAATATTTGTAACCGCAATCAAGAACGGCGTCGCTTTGCAGCTAGCCGGTGAGTACGGGTCGGTCCACAGGGATGTTGTGAATTTCCTAATCGTTCTTACGAGTTAATTCCGAAGGGTGTTCGGAGGTGTTATTAAATCTAAAAACCTAATTAACCTAGGGCAATTATTTAAATCTAAATCTTGCTAGGGTTAGGTTTAGGAATGATTTGGAAATGCAAATAAATCTCAACGCTTTCTATACCCAGATTAGGATCTAAGAGGAGTTATGATAATTATCAATAAAGTGGATTAGCTCCGTTCGGGAAGGTGTTCCTTCCTCTAGGTTCTTGTCCTTCCTTTATCAATCCTTACCCTAACCTCCATGGAAAAATCACAACCGGGCCTTTAGACTACGGTATCACCGCTACCTCGAGGGATAGAGTGCCGTAGGGAGCGGTATGTGCATGTATGCATGGAGACCTATAGATTCTATGTGATGGGTAAGAAAGGGATGAGAGATCTCATCTCTCAAAATCTTTCCTCAAAGCTAAACCCTAAACAAGTTCCTAGGGCAAGAAATTAAATTACTTACAGATGCATCCCTCCAATCATCCATGCAGGTTTGTCAGATCTAAATTTCTGAATGGAAAAGAAACACCGATGCTCTCCAAAAGATTTCTAAATTTTATTCATAAAAGGAGGCATAAAGTTTACAATGAATTAGAGTCCCTATTTATAAAAGATAGGAAACCCTAGGGTTACAATGACTTGCATGTTTGCATTTACAAAAATAGCCCTCTAGGAAGACCGGTCAACAAAGCCACTGAATTTTGGTAAAAAAATAATTCTCTTTTTGTCTTCTTCTGGCCGCGGAATCGCGGCAATGGTGGGCTTAGGCCGCGGTTCCGCGGCCCTTTAGTTGGCTCACATGCTGAAATTTCAGGGTTTTGTTCTTTGTCCTTTTTGGCTTCTGGTTCTTTGGTTCTTTTACAAATTGGGCTTCTAAATTAGCTCCAGATCTTCAGTGAATAATTATGGTGAATTTTAACCGTTGCTTTGTGTTGACGTCTTGAACCTTGCTTTGTGAACTGTTTCTTATGTAGGCTTGATCAAGATCTTCTGTTCATTGGTTAAAATTCACTTTTTCATCGTCTTTACCTCGTTTTCACTGTTTTCTGAACCTGTAACCTGTAACATGTAGCAGACATGCGTCAAAAGTACATGTTTTCATTGTAAAATGCATAAGAATGGGGAATATAAAATAGAATATTATGGTGTGAACAGCCGCCCTAAGTCAAATTTTACTCTCCAAAACTGTATGTGGATGTTGTTCTGATCCTTCTCACTTGACGGAAGAATGTCCGTTTCAAGGTCATGAGCATACCAATGCCGCATTTCAAAGACCTAGGAACGATCCATCTTCTTCCACATATAATCAGGGTTGGAGGAATCAACTAAATTTTGCTTGGAACCAATCACAATCTCAAAACACGGTTCCAACCCAAAACAATTTCCAAAGGGTCCCTCCACCACAACAGCACCCACAACTTCAATTGAGTCAGCACCGCTTCCAATCACAAAATATCCAAAATCCGGCCAACACTTTTGCACCACATGAAAACTTTTTGCAATTGACCGGTACAGATAATACCTCTGCACTAGCACAAACCTTGGATACTTTCATGAAACAATCCATCTAAGGGACGGCAAGTTTGCAATCTTCCGTCGAGAATGTGATGAAGATCATTATCTCTCAAAATGAGAACATCAAATCGATGGAAGAACAAATTGCACAACTAAAAGCCGAAATGCGTGCAAGAGAGAAAGGGAAACTTCCAGCTCAACCTTTACCCAATCCTGGCTATTCACATCATGTGGATGCAATCACGTTGAGATCTGGAAAAGTGCTTGATACTCATGTTGGGGAAGAGTTTGATGATACTGATAAATCAATCAATAACACCCCGGCTGAGACCTTTCCTCACACACACACTTCTAATTCTGACCCCAGTTCTTCTACCCCACCACCTTCTTCCGAGCCTATTCTTCATTTCCCAAAAGGCTCGCCACTTCAGCCCACCTCTTTTACTCCTCCACGGACGATCCCCACTTCTATTTTGGGATCGGATCCACACACACTTCCTTCTCCTATGATGGACCCAGCGCTTATTGCTAAAACACCTTGTCCTAATCGATTAAGGGCTAACACACTGAGTCCACATATGGAGAAGATTATGAACATTTTTAAGCAAGTTAACATCAACATCCCTCTCCTAGATTCCATCCAACAAGTTCCGTCCTATGCGAAAACTCTTAAGAACTTGTGCACTAGGAAGAGGAAGACTCAAGTGCCCAAGAAGATATTCATGGCAAAAACAGTAGATACAGCCTTTCCCAGCAATTACCGAGGAAACGTAAGGACCCTGGATATCCTATTATTTCCATTTCTATTGGGGAAAAACACATTAACCGTGCTCTACCAGACCTTGGCGCTAGTGTTAACTTGCTTCCATACTCAGTCTATGAGCAACTAGGGATTGGAGAGTTGAAGCCTTCGAGCATAACTCTCCAGATGGCTGACCGATCAATCACCAAACCTAGGGGTGAACTGGAGGATGTGTTAATAAAAATCGGGAAATTTATATTCCCTGTGGACTTTATTGTAATTGATACACAGCCTGTAGCGAACCCACGGAATTAAATTCCGGTGATTTTAGGCCGCCCCTTTTTGGCCACTTCCAATGCTATAATCAACTGTAGAAATGGTTCTATGACCTTATCTTTCGGGAATAGGTCAATAGAGCTGAACATTTACAAGTTGGGAAGTGTACCCTCTGAATCTACTGCTCATGTCTGTTCTGTCGACTTAATGGATGTCAACAGCAGCGAATTTGATGATCCTCCTGATACTGATCTAGACTCTTTTCATACGTTATTGTTTGACCCTACTATGTATCATACACATACGGAATCTTCAACGAGATGTCCGGGTCAACAACTAACACTAATTATGAACTGTTCTTAGAGTCTGAAGATCACCCCACACTTTGTGATGACATTATTCATCGGGGTATAGATGGAACTTTTGAGGAAATCTTCGCTGATGAACTCGCAATTTTGAATGACACGGGTGTTGAGATGAATCATCTCCCAATCAATGAAATTGAACCTCCACCCCTTCTTTTGAACTGTAAAAAGAATGCGAGTAATCCATCACATACACTGCATCGTCTCTCCAAAACGAGACACACACACGTTCTATTCCACTACTTAACCTTTCCCCACTTCTTCCACCAACCAGAGCATTGCATTAATAAAATTTTTGAATGGTTGGTGTTAACCTTCGGTCTTTGCAAAGCTTGGCATCCACCAATGATTTTTTGACCCCCTCATGTGATTTTAAAAGATTAACATTGCATACCTCAAGTTTGTGGAGGGGGAGCATTTTTTCTGGCTCTTGAAAAAAAAATTTACAAAATGATGAGCCAAGAATAAGTTTAAGGGAGGTTCTTCACTTAAATATTTTGCCCCCACTAATAAATTCCTCCCAAGCTTACAGGTTTTTTGAGAATTAGCAGATAGCAACAGTGAGGACACTGTTGAAAACAAGTTTTGGGGAGATTTGTGCTTATTTTCGCATCATTTGCATCATACTTTGCATAAGCACAAAACATTTTTTAAAACCATAAAAATTTAAAAATTTCGAAAAGTAAAAATAATTTTTGTACATAAATAAGATAATAAAAGATTAGATAGTGAAAAATTTGCATCCATGAGATTAGAAAAATTTAAGAAAACCAAGAAAATTAGAAGTTTTCTTATACGAACTAGTAATAAGTAGTTATGAGCCGTTGTCCCAAGGGTTAGTAAGATGAAGGACGTCACTAATCTGAGGATAAAAATAAGTCTGAAAAATAGTTTCTATTCTGGAAGCCAAACATTTTGAACGTTGATACCCTGCTATTTGCACTTACACACGTCTTAAAGTCTGGGATAGTAGAGGATACCATGAAATGCTCTTGTCTTAAAGCCAAAAGTATGAAGGAAATAAAAAAAATGAAGAAAATATAAAGTGGTGAGAAAAATGAACACTGGTTTTGTTATCGCCAAGGCAGCAATAAAACAATATAGCGAGGGTGCTTCTTCACCTAGTGACCTAAGGCCAACTGGTCTGGGAGTCACTACTATGCCTGAGGTGGTGCAAGACCAGAAAAATACACCAAGTAAGCAAGCACAGGAGTAATCGGTCGGTTAGTATCTCAAGAAGTATTAACGGTCGCATGAAAGTGTGTGAGCAATCTCATCTAAATATTCATTAATTAAAAAAAGTACTGAGGCTGATGGGCAAGAGTATGATAGCTTGAATTGAATTCTCCGGGTGTAGGGATATCCTTTACACACACGCAGGGTTATATGATCGATGTTTGGATGAAAGATAGGAATGAAGAATAAGACAATGTTTTATTGAGGGAGGACGTGATTTCTAACATCTTTTCATGACCATTAAGATAGGGCTCATGGCAACCGAAAAGCTAGCTTAGTTGGAAACCCTAATTTTCAAAGTCTTTCTTTTACAATTCTTTTCTTTAAATGTAGTATTCATGATCTTTCTTTTATTATTGGATTTTGTGGGTGCAATCCGCTGAAAACCCTCATGAGACAACACTCCTCCTACTAGGGACACCTAGAGGTTTAAAGGCTTGTTGCACATACTCAGTGCAATCGTGTTGCCTACGAAAGTGTGCTAGTTATTTTTTCTCTTTCTTTATTTTCTCCTTTTCTTTTTAATAAAACAGTTCACTCAAGACGATCGAAAATAAGTTTGGGGAGATTTGATCAGTCGAAAATAATGTATTTTTAACACGACAATTTCCCTATCATTTGCACTCATCTAGAAGTGTTCGGCATTCATATAGCACATATTAGCAAATCAGTCATTAAATATCAGATTGCATGTGCTAGACTCTAAAACCGGCACTATAAAGGAAATTGACTGTATTTTATGGTATCGCATCATCCCTATATTGCGCAACACTTGTCTTGAGAAATTGTGCAGGAAATTGCGGGAACAAAGTCATTTTGCTGATCAAACATTACGCCAACTCAAAGACCTGAGAACTGGTAGCAATCTAGAGGGAAATACTAAATTCAACATATCAGATAAAGGCCCATAAGTCAGCCCAAGAATTACCATTGAAGTTACAAGCACCAAGGCCCTATAAAGACCGCGGATCCGCGGCCTAAGCAGCATTGTGCCGCGGATCCGCCGCGCTTCTGCCACGTCAGCACTCCATTTTCAGTGCACAATTCTCAACTCTGGGCCCACATTCCTTTCATATACTTCAAATTCCAGAATTCTCTCGAAACTTCTACCAGATCAGCAAAGATCATTAAGCGAAGCTAATCTTAATGAAGCTCCTAACAAACTATTTCTAGAAGCTCCCTCCTAACTAATCACATCTAGAAGCTTCTCCTCTAACTAACTTTTGGAGGGAAATTCAAATCTCCTCAACAAACTTTTGGAGGGAAACTTAAAATTCAAATCCTAGATCTAGGGTTTTGATGTCTATAAATAGGAACCTAGATCTAAGGGTTATGGTTGTTCATTACTAGTTCATTAATCTTTAGGTTCAATAATCTTTAGTCTTCTTCAATTCTTCATCTTCTTCCACAAGTCTAGTGACAAGACTTGTGCGAAACCCTAACCCTAATTCCAATCCAAATTCAAGATCCCGAGTACCAATTAAGCGAGAAGCCCTTCAACCTTTTAGGAGCGGAGCCGATCTCTAATCGAGCAAGTGATCCAAGCCAATCCGCGACTCACGGAGCCGAGCGAAGCCAAATCGACGATCGAGTTCTTCCTCTTGTAGTTCTTGAGCGATTGTAATGAAATTGTTGATATAAATAAAAGGTGAAATTCTTTAATCTTACTTTCTTTATATTCTTGCATCATGATTCGATCTCAATTCGTAATTGTAGTTCTTGTTGTGATGTTTGAGTAAAACTCCGCTTGTCGAGGAGTCGAGACGATCAATAGAATGATGATGTAACAAATATTAAAACGATTCTTAAGTCCTACGGGTTTTGTAAACCCTAGCAAGTTCAAGAATCGATGACCTAGTTTCGTTGCGATGCTTTCTTGATTGTGATCGCTCGAAATTAGGGATCTACGATCGTTTCTTGAATTTACTAGAGGCTAGAATGTGAATGATATCGATGAATGAACAAGGGATAAATGATGAAACCCTAGTTTCACTTGAAATCCCTAATTCTCGTCGATCATCATCGATCTAGTATCAATCCATCGAAGGATGAGAATACGTCATCTTGAGACTGCATCACATCTATAGATCCGATTGATTCCTACGAGCCTCATTTCAATTCTTGATATTTGGTTGGAAAAATCATCAAACTATCAATTCTTGATTCTATTTTTTTCTTGTTATTAGATCCTGTAAGTCGATGTACAACACCCCAATACTTGTGGGGAGGCGGAAATTTTAAAAAAACGAACTTGTTTAAAGTATAAACATCGACTAACCGCTTGAATCGAAGCTAAACAATAACTAACGACAAACATAGAAGTTCTATACTACTATGTTTAGGGATTATACCTAACGAATCGTGTCCTTCGTCTTTGCGAACTCCACCTCCTCCTCGGCCTTCTCGAAGTAGTAGACGATCCACCCGAGAGCTTTACTCCAAGCTTAGCCTCTAAACTTAAGGCAACTAAACTTCTTTAAGTGCTAATCAAAGAAGCTTGGTGAAATAGAGTGAGGGTTATGGTTTAATTAGTCTAACTAATCCTTGTACTCAACACATGAGAGGGGAGGATTAGGGTTTGAAGAGGGAGAGCTTGAGGAGAGAGAAGGTGAACATAATAATGAAGTGAGAATAATGAGTTATGATAATATATATCAAGCATTTCTTTTTATCAAGAAAAGAAAATAAATCATTTAACAACCATGCTTGATAAATATCAAGTGATGATTCATCTCCATGAGTCATTAAGCATTTATGATGCTTTAATGACATGGATGAATCATCCATATGACTCACTAATCACATTCATTGTATATGCCACCTAAACCCCCTTAGTCACCACCTTCTAGAAGCTTCTCGCACAATTACGAGAACGCCCCTCCTTTCCGCAAAAATACGGAAAAACTTTAGACTGTATAATTCCAATAACCGGATACCAGTAACTGGCTTAAACCAAAGCCGACTGGTAAAAACTGTCCGAAAGTTGTACGTGCGTAAACACACGTATGCGTCCGAACCCTTGTCGTAAAAACCATACGACCTCTATATCGTTTCGCCTGGAGTAGGGAAACTCTCTATGTAGGACTCTAGAGACTCGACTACTACGCTGGCAGTGGGTTTAACCATAGACCGCAAGCGGCACTAGCTGTATGTAACGGTCCCAAGGTAGATGTCGATAAGAAGGCCGATGAGGAAACCCATCCGAACTCCTACTGATTCTGATGTGATAATCTCCATACAGTCCGGTCCGTTCGTCCAAGACTATCGCATATCGGGCCTAGGGGGCGGCAAGCGTCAGTCCCCTAATAGCGGTATAAGTCGTGTCGGAGGGAAGCCCATTACAACCTGAGAAACTACTGGACCCTACCAGCAAATCTCGCTTGCCCTGGCCAGGGACTTAGCGTAATGGCTCTCTGACACAGTGCGATATCAACCCCTAATACCGGGAGAGATGAATCCTGTCTAACTGCCATTGCCTCCAAGTGCTCGGGACTGCACCCAACTGCTACCTATTTGCACGACTCATTTGAGCCGTGGTAGGGTAGCAATCTAAGAACAGTGGGACACACTCGAGGCGAAGTAGCAGTGTCAAGTCTGCGGACTATGCTGTACTCATGTCACCTAGGAACTGTTCACTGACGACTGGTATAAAACCAACCAGCAGTTCCCTGTGAGTCCTGTCCGATGTACCCGTAACCTAACGAGCACCTGTATACTATCTCCAGTACGACGTACTGACGTCTGTGGGATAGACCATCTCCCAAACTGGGATGAGAAGCGTACACACTAGTCTACTCCAGAGTATCGATGCCCTGTCTCGATAATCCAACGACTAGGGACCTGAATAAGGATGTGCTTGTAGACTACCCAGCCCCCACTAGTGTGACTGCCATCACAACGCTGGTAGTCAAGCAAGATCCTAAGAGCTCTATCAATACGTATACTCATATATTAAGATAGAAAAACCAACTAGCATACTACCATGTTTAGCAAGACTGTTATATACATGTGAATATCCTAAGCTTCCATTAAGTAATATACAAACTAGTATGATACAATAATGGCCCCTAGGGCATATACACTAACAATCTCCCACTTGCACTAGGGCCATGTACTGGTATATCGAAGACCGATGATCTCGAGTAGCCTCTCGAACTGAATCTGAGGTAGGGCCTTTGTGAATGGATCAGCAATGTTCTCTTCAGAAGCAACTCTCTGAACCTCGATCTCCTGACGATCAATGATCTCCCTGATCAGGTGATACCGCCTTAAGATGTGTCTGGACTTCTGATGGGACCTTGGTTCCTTCGCTAAAACTATAGCTCCGTTGTTGTCGCAATACAGAGGTATTGGATCAACTATGGTAGGAACCACCTGAAGTTCTGTTAGGAACTTCTTCATCCAGACTGCTTCTTTTGCGGCATCGCAAGCAGCTATATACTCCGCTTCCATAGTCGAGTCAGTAACGGTGTCCTGCTTGGAGCTCTTCCAGCACACCGCCCCTCCATTGAGGGTAAAGAAATAACCCGACATGGACTTGGAATCGTCCTTATTACTCTGGAAGCCGGAATCAGCAAAGGCCTCCAACCTGAGGTCTTTTCCGCCGTAAACCAAGAACATCCCCATAGTCCTTCTCAGGTACTTGAGAATGTTCTTTACTGCTATCCAGTGTTTCTCCCCTGGGTCTGACTGATACCGGCTTACCACGGTCAGTGCGTAAGCTACATCTGGTCTGGTACACAACATTGCATACATTATAGAGCCTACCGCAAAAGCGTAGGGTATAATAGACATGCGTTCCCTTTCCAAATCAGTCTTGGGAGACATCTCTTTGGAGAGGGTGATTCCGTGACAAGCCGGTAGATTACCGCGCTTAGAATCTTCCATACTGAATCTTTTCAGTACAGTGTCGATATACCTGGACTGTGAAAGTCCCAACATCCTCTTGGATCTATCACGATAGATCCGGATCCCCAGAATGTAAGAGGCATCACCCAGGTCTTTCATGGAGAACCTGTGTGACAAGAATCCTTTGACAGATTGTAGCATAGGAATGTCATTTCCTATCAATAGAATGTCATCCACGTACAAGACGAGGAATACGACACTTCTTGCTACAACTTTACTATATATGCACGGTTCATCTGGATTTTTGATAAAGTCATATTCTTTGACTGTCTCATCAAAACAGATGTTCCAACTCCGCGATGCCTGCTTTAGTCCATAAATGGACTTAAGCGGCTTGCATACTTTCCCGCTGCTCCAACTCTGATTGAAACCCTCTGGCTAATCCATATAGACGCACTCTTCTAAATTTCCATTCAGAAAAGCCGTCTTTACATCCATCTGCCAGATTTCATAATCATGGAAGGCAGCAATAGCAAGAAGGACCCGAATGGATTTGAGCATAGCCACTGGAGAAAAAGTTTCGTCACAGTCCAAACCAGGTCTTTGACGAAAACCCTTTGCAACAAGTCTAGCCTTATAGGTTTCCACCTGTCCATCTACACTAATCTTTTTCTTGAAGATCCATTTGCATCCTATGGGTTTTACCCCATCTGGAGCAAAGTCCAAAGTCCATACTTTGTTGGTGTACATGGACTCCATTTCGGTCCGCATTGCATCTAGCCATCGTACCGAGTCACCACTCTGGATGGCCTGCTGGAAGTCAGTAGGTTCATCATCATCTATGATGCAATCCTCTCTATCCCCATCTATGAGAAAACCGTAGTATCTCTCAGGTGGATGAGACGGCCTACTACTCCTGCGGAGGGGTGCGGGAATGTCCTGTTCTTCTTGAACTGCTGGTTCTACCAAACTTTCAGTAGCAGCATGTGGTTCTGGAATTTCTTCCAGTTCTATTTCGCTCCCATTTATTTCCTTTTCTAAAAACTGATGTTCTAGAAAATGGACATTACGAGAAATAAAAACCTTTTGTTCCTCTGCGTAATAGAAATAATATCCCTTGGAGTTCTTTGGATATCCCACAAACTTACATTTTACTGATCGTGCCTCGAGCTTGTCCACATGCTGCTTTTTAACAAAAGCTGGACATCCCCAAATCTTCATATGCTGAAGATGGGGTTTCTTCCCAGTCCACATCTGATATGGAGTGGTAGGCACAGTCTTGGTAGGAGCCCTGTTCAGAAGATATGCTGCTGATTCTAGCACATAACCCCAAAAAGATCGCGATAACTCAGCATTACTCATCATGGATCGTACCATATCCAATAGGGTTCAATTCCGTCTCTCGGATACACCGTTATGCTGTGGAGTGTATGGAGGAGTAAGCTGAGAGAGAATTCATTTCTCTTTTAGGTAATCTAGGAACTCGGCAC
This sequence comes from Agapanthus africanus, assembly GCA_030015575.1. NCBI lineage: Eukaryota > Viridiplantae > Streptophyta > Magnoliopsida > Asparagales > Amaryllidaceae > Agapanthus > Agapanthus africanus. Next base: position 315,983,869 of record JASDDO010000008.1, read on the forward strand.
TCAAGTATTCACCACCTCGATTAGATCTAAGTGTCTTGATACTTTTGCCGGTTTGGTTTTCTACTTCATTCTTATACTCTTGGAATTTCTCAAAAGTCTCGGATTTATGTTTCATCAGATAAATAAATCCGTATCTTGAGTAATCATCCGTGAAAGTAACGAAATAGGAAAAACCACATCTTGCATGTGTAGACATTGGACCACATACATCGCTGTGTATGAGTCCTAAGAGCTCGCTCGCTCTTACTCCTTGTCCAGTAAATGGAGTCTTTGTCATCTTTCCTTTGAGACAAGATTGACAAGTGTCATAAGTTTGATATTCGAACGAATCCAAATATCCTTCTCTATGCAACTTAGTCAACCTTCTCTCATTGATGTGACCCAGTCTACAATGCTATAAGAAAGCTTTATTTAAATCTGGAGACTTTCTTTTTAGTGTGTTCTGGACATTGAAAATTTGGAGTTGGTTTAAAACATATATACCGTTATTTAGTGTACCAGACCCAATCAAACCATGATTAAGGTGGATGTTAACAACATCTCTTACAAACGTGAAATCATAACCTTTATTTGATAACAAGGAAACTGATATGATAGTACACGTTAAGCTTGGTACAAAAAAACAGTTATGTAAAACCAAAATGTGTCCACTCGTCAATCCTAGGTGATAATCCCCGACGGACGCAGCTCCCATGCTAGCTCCGTTAGCAACCTTTAGGGCCATATCACCTTCCTTCAGCACTCTACGGTTTCTTAGTGCATGCAATGAATTGCAAATATGAGATCCTGATCCGGTATCCAATACCCAGGAAGTAGAGTTGATTGACAAATAATTCTCAATTACAAACACTCCTGAAGTCGAAGCCACAGCTTGCTTCGGTCCTTGGTTCTTGGCGATCCACGCCTTGCAATCCTTCTTCCAGTGCCCTTTCCTGTGACAATGGAAGCACTCATCCTGGCCAACTACCGGTACCGTAAACTTTTTCTTTCCCTTCCCTCCTACCTTACTTACACCTCCTCTAGGTCTGGGGGCGGCCTTCTTCTTCCTTCCTTTGGCCCTAGCCTTGGACCCTGAAGAAGATGCACCGCTAACAAACATAGAGGGTGTTTCCCTTGCTTTCTGCAAGGTGCCCTCTGCACTATTTAACATGTTCAGGAGTTCCGGAAGTTCAACTTCTTTTCTTTGAATGTTGAAGTTCAGGATAAACTGGGCGTAGGTGGAAGGAAGGGACTGGAGAACAAGGTCTGTATAGAGCTCATTATCCAAAGTCGTCCCAAGGTCTGCGAGCTCTTCTATATAGCCGATCATCTTTAGGACATGTTCTCCTACCGATGACCCGACAGCCAACCTCGCTCGAAACAAGTTCTTTGAGGTCTCGTATCTTGCTATACGAGATTGCTCTCCATAATGTTCCTTTGAATGGAGAAATATGGCGTCTAGTTCCATATCCTCGTGCCTCCTCTGATGTTCATTGTTCATCGAGGCAAGCACGATCCACTTAGGTTTCGCGCAATCGAAATCCCAGGTTTTGCGGATTTCCTTATCCGTATTACTGGATTTGGGACCAGGGACAGCAGGTGCCGTAGTGGTGAGGACGTACCCCAATTTGTCATAGGTCAAAGCCATTTTGACATTCCGCAGCCAATCTTTATAGTTTGGCCCTGTCAGTATATTTTTCTCTAAAAGTAACTTAAGTCCAGTCATTTTCAGGGTCACTGCAATTAAGAGAGAGAGAAGAAAACTCTTTAGCATGATGCTCTTGTAAGTTTAGAGTGGTTTTTAGTTTATCTAAATTGGATGGCTCCCACTGTTTCTCAAATCCTTCCTCAAACCATAAAAGAAGAATTAGCCAGGACTATTCTCACTGTACAATTCTTGCTTAACCGTTCAGCCAGGCTAGTGTCGATACTTCGAGAGAGGTTTTCCAACGCTTTCGCGAAGTTCCTTAATTAAAGAACCTCTTTTCTCTGGGGGCGTAACCCCGCTGACACCTTTCTTGACACCTACTTGGTTTATAGCATTGATCGTTAAGTGACGAATATCCTGATAAGTAGCATATACTCACAGTAGGATCGGGATCCAAATATCATCGTATGATAATGTTGAAGGAATTCCACCAACATTCATCAAACTCCAAATGGTAAGCATCTCTTTGCAAATTTCAGTTTCTTTAGAAATTCCTGATATAAGTTTTTGCCCCATGCTCTTATGACCTTGGCTTTGGTCAAAATGTCATAAGTCACATGTCAAGTTCTACCCGTCATTATCTTGTCAATTTGAACCCATCCGTATATACCCCTGACTTTGGTCAAATGATAATACGACTGTCCCAAACCAACTCATCTATCTTATGCAACAAATAAAAACCCAGCAGCTACCAAACACTATGCCTTGACTTTGGCCAAAATGCATAGCTTGAATACTACTAAATACCCAAATGAAATGACGGAGGGCTACGAATGGTTTTGGCGAAACCGTGAACGTAGTGAACTTGATATAACCGAAGGAACCTGATAGCTTTTAAAAGGAGTGGTTAAAGCTCCGCATTTAAAAATATCTGTTTTTAAAATTAACCGAGTGGTTTCTTTTAAATTGTTCCAACGATTAAACTTTTGGTTTATTTTCTTTGCATTATAAATAATGCGTCCCATCATTAACCTATCATTGCAGAGAACAACGAAAATATGACGTCCTCTTATGCCATTCGCATCCGCCACTGGGTCCCGTCATCACCCGTTAGGTTACTTAACTAACGACATAGCAGGGACTGGGCTAGCGCGTGTGTAAAACATAAGTGACGTCTAAAATAGCTATCATATATATAGATATTTTACATTCGTCTGACGCAATGATATTCATTCCAGATCACAGATGAACTTAATTGGATTTGCAAGCAATCCGTGTTTGTTTTGAGCCTGCAACAATAGACGGATTACACAGTTGTGATGAATAGCCATTACCCCACCCAAGACCCCCACGGGTGCGGCAAACTACCCGCCCGGCAGTTTGTGCACCCTACCTTGGGTCTGTCCTAGGAGCAAAAACAGTAAAATGAAATAATACAACGGTGGCTACAACCGCAACCTGGATGTGCCCCGCAAAATAATATTACAACAAATTACATTTACATCAAATGAATTAAATAATAACCCATCACATAACCCCGGCTATACATCACAACAATCCAACACAGTCCATATGCACAAACAGATAAAATCCATTACAGAAATGTGCAACCCCCTGCCAACCGACATACTAGCAGTTAGGGGAGGTTTACGAACACATTATACAAACACAGATATAATCCAACAAGCAAATACTGTATAATTTCGATCGATTAAACACATTTAATTTTGCTCCAATACTTCTCTGTAAATCTGAAACCTGAGCTAAAATTTAAAATTTCCAGAAAATACCTAATATCACATAGAAGCAACAAAGGAAAATTGGGTTCCTGAATCGCCAACTCGGCGGCGGAATCGCGGCGGATCGGTGGGATCCGCCGCGGTTCCACGGCGCTTTAGGCGATTCAGGGGCCCAATTTTCTTGGGTGTTCTTCTACTGTCTTTTCAAGCTTTCTGAACATCCCTGAAAAATTTTTGGACTTCATTTAAAAATCGACAGAAACACATGATTTCGGGCTTTCCGGTTTCGTTTTTTCCGTTCGAAATTCATACAAATTTGCAAGTAAGTTATTTATTGTTTAGCGAGGCTCTAATACCACTGTAAGTCAATGTACAACACACCAATACTTGTGGGGAGGCGGAAATTTTAAAAAACGATCTTGTTTAAAGTATAAATATCGACTAACCGCTTGAATCGAAGCTAAACAATAACTAACGACAAACATAGAAGTTCTATACTACTATGTTTAGGGATTATACCTAACGAATCGTGTCCTTCGTCTTTGCGAACTCCACCTCCTCCTCGGCCTTCTCGAAGTAGTAGACGATCCACCCGAGAGCTTTGCTCCAAGCTTAGCCTCTAAACTTGAGGCAACTAAACTTCTTTAAGTGCTAATCAAAGAAGCTAGGTGAAATAGAGTGAGGGTTATGGTTTAATTAGTCTAACTAATCCTTGTACTCAACACATGAGAGGGGAGGATTAGGGTTTGAAGAGGGAGAGCTTGAGGAGAGAGAAGGTGAACATAATAATGAAGTGAGAATAATGAGTTATGATAATATATATCAAGCATTTCTTTTTATCAAGAAAAGAAAATAAATTATTTAACAACCATGCTTGATAAATATCAAGTGATGATTCATCTCCATGAGTCATTAAGCATTTATAATGCTTTATGATAATAAATATCAAGCGTTGCTTCATCTTCCGCCTTGGAATTTGAACAGAGCTTTGCTCTGATTGGGCGCGCTGCCTCGGGCGCTGCGCCGACATATCAGCACCTGACACGTGGCGCGTTGCGTGCAGCGCAAAGAATCTGAAGCAATGCTTCATTTACTAAAGTTTAAATTTTCAAAGTAAAGCTTTGCTCTGATTGGGGGTTGCTTCATCTTCCGCCATGGAATTTGAACAGAGCTTTGCTCTGATTGGGGTAAACAGTATGCACTAATATGAATATACAGTATGCATGTGCGCAAGTATGAAGATATCAATGTGTGTGTGCACCAGTATGAATATACAGTGTGCATGTGCGCAAGTAGGGATATATCAATGAATGTATGCACTAATATGAATATACAGTGTGCATGTGAGTATGAAGATATCAATGTGTGTGCGCACCAGTATGAATATACAGTGTGCATGTGCGCAAGTAGGGATATATCAATGAATATATGCACTAATATGAATATATAGTGTGCATGTGCGCAAGTATGAAGATATCAATGTAGCGGCAATCAAAACGATATACAATTCGTAGCAATTCTATAGTGCGAGTGTCATGGCAACCACTAACGGTGTGAGTGTAACATACAAATAGTGCTCGTGCAGCTTAAACCATTAGTGACAGTGCAGTGTCATATAACTACCATTTCTATATGCAACAAGGAATGGGTATGCTACAATAGTATATATGAATATATACGAATTTAAATATCCTATCACGCCCTGACGCTTAAAGCCATACGAGCGATTTTCCCGTAGATGTTAAATCTACTCACCTGGTCTCGTGCTAAGCGTAGCCGACCACTTGCTTCCCTTTCTTTGCGGCGTCCGACATACCCGCCTGCGAACCTAGAATTTACACCAAGAATACACATAAGCAAAATCCTGAAAAAACGCAATATCGAAATCAAACGAGAAACTCGCGATTACCTTTATATCTTATCTACTATTCACGAGTTAGAAACTCACCCCCGTTGTGCCACAGTGTTTGCCGGTTGCCCCTCAGAGTAGTCGCGGCAGGCTGCTTTCTCGCATCTTTTGATACGGATACCACTGCAGTTGGCGCGTGAGCCGTTGTGCTGATAGGTGGGTTTTTGCGGTATCCGTTTATTTTTCAGTTGTATACACTGTTGTATCTAGTACTCTCTATCTACTGTTCATGTATTAACTTAGAGCCCAGTTGTGAGGATGATATATATTATTTTGTATTCTGGTGTCGAGCTCGTTGTGAGCCGACTTTATTTATGCAGATTCATCTTTCTTGATACTTGTTTTCACTTATATTGCTCATTTCTTCGCTACGGCGTTGTATATTATTATTGTGGTGATTGTTCCGCCGTTAGGCGTGATTGCTCCCGTTTGGGATGCTTTACTCTTATTGTATGTCATTTTTACGGTTATCTTGTCTTGTACCCGATTTCGGGGCTAGTTTTTACAAAGGAAATGCTGCCAAATTTTTTAAGATAATAACTTGAATTTTAAAGAATTTTCCTAAATTACTAAGGATTTCTAAATGATTTAACAAATGTTTCCATTAAATGTTTTAACACTCATTACTTTTAATAGTTTTGATTTCTGGGTTTCGGCTTACTTAGTCGCGTTACGCATGTAGACGTTACGTGTTTAAGTGCCGGTCACGGGCCGAACTTTGGGTCGTGACAGTACCGACACTAGCTTGGCCGACCGGTTAACAAACTTGTAGATTGCAATTAATCCTGGCTAATTTTCTTTTTAAGGTTTGAAGGAAAATTTGATAAAAGCAGTGGGAGACATCAATTAGATAAGATTAATAACCAATCTAATCATGCAAGAGCAATCGTCGAGTTTCTTCTTTTCTCTCTCCTAATGGAAGATACCTATGACGAGACTTAAGCTTTTATTAGACAAAAATAAACTCACGGGACCGAATTATAAAGAATGGCTGAGGAACGTAAATATTGCCCTGACCTATGATAAGGTCAGATACGTCCTAATTACTCCAGCCCCTCCTAGCCCAGGCCCTGATTCTTCAGTTGCGGATAAGGAAATCCGCAAGACATGGGATATAGACTGCGCAACAGCCAAATGCCTCATGCTTACTTCTATGGACAATGAACATCAGAAATTGTATGAGAATATGGATGTACAATCCATCTTTCTTCATACAAAGGAGTTGTATGGAGAGCAATCTCGAACTCTCTGATACGAGGCATCTCGAAAGTTGTTTCAGATGCGGATGACTGCTGGCATGTCTGTAGGTGACTGTGTATTGAAGATGATAGGACTTATCGAAAAACTAGAGGACCCGTGATGGACAATGAAGAACGAACAATATGTTGATATTATTCTACAGTCTCTCCCCCCTGCCTTTGCTCCGTTCATAGTGAACTTCAACATACATAATCTGGAGAAGTCGCTTCCTGAACTTCTCAATATGTTGAGGAGTGCAGAGAGCACTCTAAAGGTAGCGAAAAGTCCCACTCTAATTGAGGGGCCATCTTCCTTTTCCATCCCAAAAGCTAAGGCCAAGGGAAAGAAGAAGAAGGATCCCATCAAGCCGAGAGGTGGAGTAAAAAAGGCATCGGGGAAGGACAAGACAGAGGCAGCTGTGTCGGGAAAAAGGGAATGCTTCTACTACCACAAGACATGGCACTGGAAGAGAAACTGCGTTGGATACCTTGCCGACCTCAAGAAGAAGAAGCATGCTGATGCTTCCACTTTAGTTATGTTTGTAATAGAAAACTGTTTTTCAATTAACTCTACTTCCTGGGTATTAGATACTGGGTCAGAATCTCATATCTGCAATTGTGTGCAGTGGCTGAGAAATATCAAGGTTTTGAAGAAAGGTGATCACACTCTCCGAGTAGGGATGGTTCCTCTGTACATGTTGTATCTGTGGGAGAGTATCACCTTGGTTTGCCGTCGGGTTGTATATTGGTTTTGAACCCATGTTATTTTGTACCTTCGATGTTGTGTAATATTATATCTATATCATTGTTGGACAATGAAGGATATGATTTTGTATTACAAAGTAATGTTATGAACATCAACCTTAATCAACAGTTGATTGGGTCTGGTACATTAAATAACGGAATATACGTCCTAAATCAACACACGGTTTTCAATATACTACACACAAACAAAAGAAAGATTTCAGACATAAATGAAGCTTTCATTTGGCATTGTAGACTTGGTCATATTAACTAAACAAGACTAACCAAGTTACATAAAGATGGATATTTAAACCTGTTTGAATATAAATCTTATGTGACTTGCCAGTCCTGTATCAAAGGTAAAATGACCAAAACTCCGTTTACTGGACATAGAGAGAGAGCTACTGAACTCTTAGGCCTTATACATAGTGATGTATGTGGACCAATGTCTACACATTCGAGAGATGGTTTTTCATACTTCATAACTTTTACTGATGATTTCTCGAGATTCGGACACGTGTTCTTGTTGAAACATAAGTCCGAAGCCTTCGAAAAATTCAATGAGTATAAATCTGAAGTAGAAAAACAAACAGGCTTGAGTATCAAGAAACTTCAATCGGATCGAGTAGGTGAGTACCTAAGTACAGAATTTCTATATTTCCTAAAAGAGAATAGGATTCTCTCTCAGCTCACTCCTCCGTATACACCACAGCACAATGGTGTGTCTGAACGGAGAAATTGTATCCTATTAGATATGGTACGGTCAATGATGAATGATGCTGAGTTACCGCTTTCATTCTGGGGGCATGCATTGGAGGCTACAATATATCTATTGAACAGAGTTCCAACCAAAACCGTGTCTACCACTCCATATGAAATATGGTATGGGAAGAGACCATCTCTTAAACGAGTTAGGATATAGGGTTGTCCGGCTTATGTGAAAAAGAAAAATCCGGACAAACTCGAGACACGATCGGTTTTGTGTAAATTTGTGGGATAGCCAAAACATTCGTATGGATATCTTTTCTAACACAAGGAGGAACAAAGGGTGTGCGTTTCTCAGTATGCCACATTTTTAGAAAATGATTTTTTTACAAATAACATTGTTGGCAATGCGGTAGAATCGGAAGAAATTCCAGAACCACAAACAAATACCGATGATTTGGTTGAACCTGAGGTTTCAATATAACCCAGCAAACCTCAGCCACTCTGTAGATCTAGTAGGACTTCTCGCCCACATGATAGATACTACGGTTTTCTAATTGATGGTGATATAGAAGATTGCATCATAGATGACGATGATCCTACTAGTTTTCAGCAAGCTATCACGAGTGGTGACTCAATGAAGTGGCCGGATGCCATGTGATCCGAAATGGAATCCATGCACACCAACAAAGTATGGATTTTCGAGGTTGCACCTTCTAGAGTAAAAGCCATAGGGTGCAATTGGATTTTTAAGAGAGAGATTGGTATGGATGGTCGGGTGGAGACCTATAAAGTTAGGCTGGTTGCAAAAGGATTTCGCCAAAGACCAGGTTTGGACTATGATGAAACCTTTTCACCAGTCATAATACTTAAATCCATTCAGATTCTGCTTGCTATAGCTCTTTATGACTATGAAATCTGGCAAATGGATGTTAAAACAGTATTTCTAAATGGTGATTTAGAAGAATGCATTTTTATGTATCAGCCATAAGGCTTCATTGACAGTGGAGCAGTGGAAAAGTATATAGGTTGCTTAAATCCATCTATGGATTAAAGCAGGAATCACGGAGTTGGAACATTTGCTTTGATGATACAATCAAAGAGTTTGATTTTATCAAAAATGTAGATGAACCATGTATTTATAAAAAGATTGTAGAGAGTACTGTCATATTCCTCGTGTTATACGTGGACGACATTCTCTTGATATGAAATGATGTTCCTATACTACAATCGGTCAAACTATTCTTATCGCAAAGAATCTCCATGAAGGACCTGGGTGATGCCTCGTACATTCTGGAAATTAAGATCTATAGAGATAGATCTAAGAGATTGTTGGGATTGTCCCAATTGAGATACATAGACACCATACTAAAGAGGTTTAGTATGGAAGATTCTAAGTGAGGTAATTTACCGCTTGTCAAGGGATGACTCTCTTCAAAGAGATGTCTCCAAAGACTGATGAGGAGAGGGCTCGCATGAGCATTATACCCTACGCTTTGGCGGTAGGATCTATAATGTATGCGATGTTATGTACTTGCCCAGACGTAGCCTATGTACTGAGTGCAGTAAGTAGGTATCAATAAAATCCGGGGGAGAAACACTGGACTGCTGTGAAGAACATTCTGAAGTACTTAAAAAGGACTAAAGAAATATTCTTGGTGTATGGTAACGGAGTACTCCAAATGGAGGCCTTTACCGATTTCAGCTTCCAGAGTGATAAGGATGATAGTAAGTCTATCTCGGGGTTTGTATTTACCCTAAATGGAGGGGAGATATGTTGGAAGAGTTCCAAGAAAGATACCGTCACTGACTCCACGATGGAAGCTGAGTATATTGTTGCTAATGATGCCGCAAAAGAGGCAGTCTGGATGAGAAAGTTCATTTCTGAACTTTAGGTGGTTCCATCCATTGCTAATCCAATACGTTTGTATTGAGATAACAATGGAGCTATGGTTTTGGTAAAGAAACTACGGTCCCATCAGAAATCCAGACATATCTTGAGACGGTATCACCTCATCAGAGAGATAGTGGATCGCCAGGATATCGAGGTACAGAGAGTATACACGAAAGACAACAAGGCAGATCTATTCACCAAGGTCAACCCTCAAGTCCAGTTTGAGAAACATTTCGAGATGTTGGGCATGCGGTACGCCGGCAACTGGTTCTAGTGTAGACAGTGGGTAGTTATTGCACCAACTACAGGCCTTAGTGCAAGTGGGAGATTGTTAGATATGTATGCCTTAGAGGCCTGTATTGTATAGGATGCTAGGCATGTATATGTACAAAAACAATCTTGCTCGAAATGATAGTACGCTATCTGGTTTATCTTCATATTAACGTGTGATGTGTTGTTTTTCATATCATATATACATGTTGATGAAGCCCGTAGGATTATGCTTGACTACCAGGTTTATGATGTAGATCATACTAGTGGGGCCTGGGAAGTCTAAAAACATATCCTTTAATAGTTCCTAGTCGAGGGTATATTAAGAAAGGGCATCGATATTACCAGAGTAGACTGGTGTGTACGTTTCTTGACCCTGGGGGCGATGGTTAATCCCACAACCATTGGTGTTTGACATCAAAGATTGTACGCAGGTGCTCATTGGAGAATAGGTACACCGAAAAGGACTCACCGAGAACTCCTAGATGGTATATATACCTATTGTCAGATAGAAGTTCTCTGGTGACACTTGTACAGTTTAGTCTGTAGACCCGAGATCGTCATAGTGTCTTGTGTGATTCCTACTGTGCTTTGATTTCCTCCCTACCACGGCTCTACTGAGTCGTGTAAACAGGTGGATTTTGGGTTCAGTCCCGAGTCACATGGAGGCGGTGAGCGATAGGAGGGGTTTCGTCTCTCTCGGTATAGTGAGTTGATGTCGCGCTATACTTGATCGGGCATAACAGCAAATCCCTAGCCAGGGTTGTCGAGATTTACTGATAAGAGTCATCAGTAATTTCTCGAACCGTTATGGGCCATAAATCAGCATGACTTATAAAGTTACCGGGGTCTGACCCTAGACTTCATATGCAACATATCAGACGAAGAGACCGGACTGTACGGTAAGTGTTGCTTACACGCTCGCTAGGGTCGGGATGAGTTCGCTCGTCGGCCACCTTTTCGTCATATACCTGGGTAGCCGTTATGCACAGCTTGTGTCGCTGACGAGCATATGGTTAAATCCACTGTCTGCGTATTGTCGAGTCTTTAGAGTCCCACACAGAGGGTTTTCTGGTTCAGGCAAAAGATGTAGAGGCCGTAAGTTGTTATGGTAGGATTTCAATCATATTCGAGTACTGGCTACAGGAATAATGATCGAAAGGATAATACTGGTAGGCTTTGATTTAAGCCGGATACCGGTATTATATTGGATTATTTGTATTCGTATTTTTCGGAATACGAATACTCGTATACTTATACGGTATACGGTGAGGGGTATTCTTGTAATTGTACAAGAGCACCTTCTAAAAAGATACACCTAAAAATAGGATTTTTATTTTGTGAAAATAAAAATATGAGGTGGAATTTGGAGAATTGTCAAAGCATGGATAAGGAATGGCACATATTATTTTTTATTCATTTGGGATTACTATTGAAATATGGTGCATTATTTTGGAGATAAAATAATACATACTTCAATTATTTCCCATGAGCCATATCATTTTTCCATGGTTCAATTTTCTCTCATTCTCACATTTGTCTTATCTCTCCAATTTATCTCCTTCTCCCAACTCTAAGCTTTACCCTTCACATGAGTTGTGAATCAAAACTTTAGGGATAAAAATTATCCACTAGTTCATCTCTCTATCATCTAAGTAATCATTTCTAACACACTTGATTTCTTAGTTAACTCTTGTGAAGAGTTTGAAGATTGTTCTATAGCTCTCAGGTGGATCATCTTCGACCTATAGGTGAACGGTGTAAGTCCACGTTGCCCACCCCGGTGCTTGCGGGGAGGCGGAAAACAGAATAAAAATCAAGTTTTTATGAGCTTAGGCAACATGGACTACACTATGAAGGATCTTTGCTAAACAAAAACAAGCTAATGCTAACTAGAAACTAGCTAAGTGCTAGAAAGGTTATACCTTGGGCTTTATGTCCTTCTCTCCTTGCACCTTAGAGTGGTAGAAGGAGGTCACCTTGGTCGTCTTCTCACGTCGAAGAAAGATCCACCCGAAAGCCTCAACCTTTGGCTTCAACTCCAAGCTAGAAGTAACTAGGGTGCAAGAAGTGCTAATCCTTGAACCCTAGATGAGAGTAGAGATTATCAAGAAAGTGTTTTTCTCAAGTTCAAGTGTTTCTCAACACATGAGAGGGGAGAGCTTGAGGGAGAGGAAGAACAAGAGAGAGAAAGTAAATGATAGAATGAGAATAAAATAAACCATTCTCACATATATGTGTGTATTATTTTAATTAGATAATTAGTAAGATAATTGTCATGGCTTAATCAAGACATGACCATTATCATTTCATTTTTAATGCAAATTGCAAGGATCAAAAAGCATCTTCCAAATGAAATGATGATGGTTAAAGTGTCAACCAAGGTCAACAAGTCAAGAAGGTCAAATGGTCAACAACCATAACCATGCACAATTATTAAACTAATATCAATTAACCATAATACACACATAAGCATTAGGGTTAATAAAATGACAATAGTCATTAACCTTAATCAAAGTCCTCTCCCTCTGTCTTAAGCAACTGTGCATACGCACCCGTATTCGTGATCCGAGGAACACGAATACAAAGAGAAAAACCAATCCCAAATCATATACTAGGATCCTTCTTAAACCAAAGCCCGCTAGTATAAGCTGTCCGGACAGCAAACGTGCACAAGTGCGCGGATGTGAACGAACCCTGTTGCAAAACCATGCGACCACTACTCATTTTGCCTAAAGGTGAATAGCTCTCTGTGTGGGACTCTAAAGACTCGACACTACTCTGGCAGTGGGTTTAACCCCAGACCGCAAGCGGCACTAGCTGTACATAACGGTCCCCAGGTAGATGCCGATAAGAAGACTGACGAGGTGAACCCCATCTGAACTCCTACTGAGCCTGTATGTGACAGTCTCCGTACAGTCCGGTCTATTCGTCTGATACATCGCATGGCGGGCCTAGGGGGCGGTGAAACGTCAGTCCCCTAATAGCGGTACAAGTCGTGTCGGAGTGTATCCCAGAACACCCTGAGATAACACTGGAAACCTACCAGTATATCTCGCTTGCCCTGGCCAGAGACTACTCGTGTAATGGCTCTCCTGGACACAGCGTGATGTCAACCCCCAATACCGGGAGAAACGAATCCTGTCTAACCGTCACTGCCTCCAAGTGCTTCGGGACTGCACCCAAAAACTACCTGTTTGCATGACTCCTTTGAGCCGTGGTAGGGTAGTAATCAAAGTGCAGTGGGAACACACTCGAGGCGAAGTGACAGTGTCAAGTCAGCGGACTAAGCTGTACTCATGTCACCTGGGAACTGATAACTGACGATAGGTATAATACCAACCAACAGTCCCCGACGAGTCCTGTCCAGTGTACTCGTAACCTAACGAGCACCCGCATACTATCTCAAGTACGACGTACTGACGGCTGTGGGACAGACCGTCTCCCACACTCGGATGAGAAGCGCATACGCTAGTCTACTCCGGAGTATCGATGCCCTGTCTCAACAGTCCAACAACTAGGGACCTGTATAAGAATGTGCTTATAGATCACCCAGCTCCCACGAGTGTGAGCGCCATCACAACGCTGGTAATCAAGCAAGGATCCTAAGGGCTCTTCTAATATGTATATCAGCAATATGCTAAAAGAAACACATGCACATATTAAAGTAGAGACAAACCAAGTAGCATACTACCATTTCGAGCAAGATTGTATATACAACTGTGAATATCCCAAGCTTCCATTAAGTAATATACAAACTAGTATGATACAGTAATGGCCTCTAGGGCATATACACTAACAATCTCCCACTTGCACTAAGGACATGTACTGGCGTATCGAAGACCTATCATCTCGATCAGCCGATCGAACTGAGTCTGGGGCAAGGCCTTGGTGAATGGAACTGCTGTGTTATCTTCTGAAGCAACCCTCCGAACCTCGATCTCCTGGCGATCCACGATCTCCCTGATCAGGTGATACCGCCTAAATGTTGGAGATAGTGCCCTCAGAGTCAATTATTGGATCACAGTCACGTGATTGCAATGATTGAGGGAGGACCTATCCCGGTAGGACAGTCTTACTCGAGATGATAGTGTGCTATCTGGTTTACCTTTATCATCGTGTACTGCTTTAGGCGACCTGACAGGTCGCTATTACACGTTGATAGAGCCCATAGGATTCTTGCTTGACTGCCATCAGTATGAGGGCGATCATATAAGTGAGAGCTGGAGTCTATAAGCACATCCTTAAAAGGTCCCTAGTCGTGGGAGTTTCGAGACAGGGCATTGATTCTCCAGAGTAGACTAGTGTATACAGTCGAGACCCCGACGAGGGGCGGTGGCCGGTCTCACAAGCCACTGGTGTCAGTTGGTTCACCTAAGATGTATACAGGTGCTCATTGGGTTATGAGTACACCGGACAGGACTCGCCGGGAACATGCTAGTTGGTCTTATACCTGACGTCAGATAGCAGTTCCCAGGTGACATGTGTACAGGTTAGTTCATCGACCTGGGGATTGTCATTTGTCTCGTGTGAGTTCCCACTGTGCTTTGATTACTACCCTACCACGGCTCAAAGGAGTCGTGCAAACAGGTTTTAGTTGGGTACAGTCCCGAGCCATATGGAGGCAGTGAGCGGATCTTCAGGGGTTCGTCTCTCCCGGTATTGGGGGTGAGGTCGCGCTGTGTCTAGGAGAGCCATTACACGAAGTCCTTGGCCAAGGCAGGAGATTTACTGGTAGGTATTCCAGTAGTATCTCAGGGTGTTCTGGGCTACACTCCGACACGACTTGTACCGCTTTTGGGGGTCTGACTTTTACCAACCCCCTAGGCCCGACATGCGATGCTCATAGACGAACGGACCGGACTGTACGGATATTATCACTGACAGGCTCAGTAGGGTGTCAGGATGAGTTCGCTCATCGACGTCCCTTTTGGTCAATAGCTGGTGGCCTGTCACGTATTGGCTTATATCTCTGACGTGCTAGTGGTTAAATCCAAAGCCATAGTATTGACGAGTCTTTAGAGTCCACCACACTTTCAGTTACTCAAGCTTTCGGGAGAAACGTTGTAGAGGCCGTATGGAGATATGGCAGGGTCCGATCAGATACGTGCGGTATTGCACGGATCAGGATCGGACGGTTAGTACTAGAGGCCGTATAGATATATGGCAAGGTTCGATCGGATACGTGCGGTATTGCACGGATCAGGATCGAACGGATATTACTAGCCGGCTTTGGTTTAAGCCGGATCCTAGTATAGTACAGTGTAGATTTTGTCTCATTGCATTTGTATCCGGTCGGAATACAGATGCGGGTGTGTATGCACAGTATCGGGGTTTTCCTGTAATTTATTACGGGACCAGTTTTCTGGAGTTGCCAGTTTGCATTCCGTTCCGGCCGGTTTTCCTTTGTTCTTTCCCGGCCGGACTTTTCCGATGGAGGGTGTTATTTGCAAGTTTGCAAATAACACATTGTGGAGGATTTTCTTGCTTGTATTAATTATGAAAGCATCTTTTGATACCATTCTTATCCATCATTATCACTTGCTTTTTATTGATTAGAAGTGATTTGGAGTTGATGTGAGTTAATTATGATGAGGTTTGGATATGGTCACCCTCTCTCTTTTCCTACACTCACCTCCCTCTTGCTTATGTATTCTTTTCCTCCACCATTTTTCTCATATGAGATGGTTGAACATTTTTGAGAGAAAAGAAGATGAGAGCTTCATTTTGAGAGGGTAGCATTTTGATCTCTTTTCATGTTAAGAAAAATGCAAGCACCATTTTTCTTATCTTGTTTCCTCTATCATCTTCAAATGGCAACGAACCCAAATGAGACATAGCCTCTACACTACACTTCCTACAGCAAATCTTGGACGCGTCGGCCAGCCAACTTCGCGCCCGAGTTGCCTCGGTATTGAGGTGGGAGCCCGTAAAAGATGCAGGCGATGTGGTGCCCTTTCCGGCGAGGAGGCGACGATATGGAGACAGGACTTTCCGCGGGAGATCGGGACGATGACGAGAAGACCGGAGGACTCGGATCACTCGGTATATCTCTAACCCGTCTTGTAGTTAGCTAGAATAAGTTTAATGGTTCGATCCGGGTGTTTAGTGCGCGGTGGTGCCGGTTTGCTAAGTTCGCAAAATTAAAGTTTATCACCGCTTCCGCACTTGGCCGTCGGATTGACGGCCGGGGCGCCGCCGTGCACTTACAGTGGTATCAAAGCCTCGCCATTAACTTTGTCTAGCTTTGTTTGATGTGTTTTTCATTTCCGATCGACCAAAATTCCAAAATCTACATTTTTCCTCACATCAGTTTTCTGTCGATTTTTTCCTGGCTCCAAAAATTTTTCAGGTTGTAGAAAACGGATGTACAAGAAATTCTAAGAATACTGGAAAAGTTCGACACAGTGAGTCGACCACTGAAGCGCGGAACGGCGGCCAAACCCCCCCTTGGGCCGCGGTTCCGCCGCACATTGGTGTCCTCACTGCATCATATTTTTCCAGTGGGCTTCTGGACTAATTTTAGGGGTTTTGGAATATTAAAATTGGGCCCAGAATTTCTATGAGTGCTGCAGTATTGCTTGGGGGCCCACTTGTTAATTATTTGATCGATCGGATATTTTAAACACATTTTTCACAGTATTTACATTATATCTGCGACCGTGAATGTCACTCGATCGGTAAATCCGGTCTAACTGCTATAGCCCGGTTAGACGGATTTGCGAACGTGATTTTCACGTTGATGTTTTGTGATTTTGCTGTGATGTTGCGGATCGGTCGTGGGGGATAGCCTGGATGCAATGCTAGTACAGTGTTGTTGTATTATGTACATTTGATATTGCGGGGCGAGCGTCCGACATGTGGACTGCCGTCACTGCCTGATTGTATTATTCTTTTGGGGTACGACCTGGTTGCGGTCGATGTACCCGTTGTATGTATATTTTACTTTCTGTACTAGGATTACCCCGCGGAGGGGTGCACGGATAGCCGGGTTCTGAAGGGCAACAAGCCCGCATCTCATGGCATTGGGACGGAGGGGGCTTCACTCTAGAATTGGCGGGCTATTCGCCGCACTCGTAGGGGGTACAGGTTGACCCTGGAGGGGTGCCCAAGTTACCGGATTCCGTGAAGTGCTGGGTGGTCCATTCACGGTGCTGAAGGGGGCTGCCTCGCTTCAGGTTTTGGCGGGTAACTTGCCGCGCCCGTAGGGGTCTAGGATTTCATTGCATAGGCTATCCACACGACCAGGGGAACGTCGGGTTTCAGTAGTGGCTCTGTGAAACCCGGGGATCCCAGATATCTGTATTGTTCTGTGATGCTGTACATTTCTGTGATGTTGCATTTTATCACGCCTTGAGCGAATATAATATATTGGTATATATATTAGTAGATGTTGTATATGGTTTTCATCCGCGCTAGTCCAGTCCCCGCTCTGTCGTTAGTTAGCTAACCTAACGGGTGATGACGGGACCCAGTGGCGAATGCGGATGGCATATACGTACATCAGTATATTTTCGTTCTTTGTGGTGTGATCAATTGATGGGACTGCGTTGATTCGGATCAATGCAAGTTAAAACAAACCTATTCTGATGTTGTTGGAACACTTTTCAAAAAGCTGTTATTGCAAGGACGTTCACTTTTGTTTTGCATCGTGGTATTCATTTGGAATATCCTGCTCCTCAGTCGACGAGGCAAGGGCCGAGATCCCTTCACCGGGAGTGACCTCTTGGACAGAAGTTTGCGTCAGGGCATTAACTTCACTATAGCCGATTACTTTTGCTTTGCATCGCGGTATTCATTTGGAATATCCTGCACCCCATTCTACGGGGAAAGAGCCGAGATCCCTTCACCGGGAGTGACCTCTTTAGTAAAGGTTTTCGTCACTATATTTTCTAAAAAGCTATCCGTTCCTTCAACGATATCAAGTTCATTACGTTAAAGGTTTTCGCCAGAAACCATTCGTAGCCCTCCATCATTTCAGTTAAATATTCGGCAGTATTCAAGCTATGTATTTTGACCTCACACCAAGGCATAGTGCTTGGTAGCTGCCGGGTATTTATCTGTTGCATAGATAGAATGCGTTGGTTTGGGACAGTCGTACTACTATTTTGGCCTACGTCAAGGGTATGTACGGGTGGGTTCAAATTAACCTGGACAATGATGGGTAGAACTTGACATGTGACTTATGATATTTTGACCTCACGCCAAGGTCATAAGAGCATGGGGTAAAAATCACATCGGGAGTTTCAAAAGAACTGAAACTTGCCAGATATGCGCATACCTTCTGGAGTGTGATACCGTGAGCGGATTCCGTCACGTTATCATGCGATGAGAGTTGGATCCCGATTCCCATTGATGAGTTGGTTTACTCCTCGGGTGACCCCGACTAATTCTTCTTTCAGGTTTGGAGGAGAATTTGAGGTACAGTGGGAGGTTTCCAGATTAGATAAATTGGTAACCATTCTGATCTAGGATAGAGTGCACGCTGAGTGTCTCTTTTCTCTCTCTCTCTCTGGCAGCGACCATTGACCCGACCCTAGACTATGACTCAGTGACCAAGTTGACCCAACCTTCTTAAACACTGGCTTTTGGATTGTCAGAGTTGCAAACCTCATTGACACTCCTGCTTTTACCCTTTTCTCCAGGACATCCCGTATTACTACGAACGTCCACTTCCATTGGACAAAACCATCGTATGGTTATATACGAACTCGAAGGACTTCGAGGATGGTTTCTGGTTCTGGAGAAAACGGATAGGACTATTCAGTTGTCTTTTCTTTTCACCTTCTCTCAGGTTGCGAGTACTCCTTGGTTTAGGAGTAGTACACCTATTACGCAAATTGGATAGTCTTCTTCCAAACTTTAGGCTGGTGCCGAACAGTAGGGAATGAAGAAAACCAATTAGCATAACGATGGTGTGCAGAAGGTATTAAGATTAAGACAAAGTAAGGGATTAGTAAGAGGGCAAAGTAAATTGCGACTGATATTCACGACCAAACCAAGTATTTCTTCGCCAATCCTAAATCACCTTTGTATTTCTCCAGGACACTCCGTATCACTACGAAGATCCACAGTTTTTTGGATACTCCATCGTATGGTTATATATGAACTCGAAAGGAACTTGTTCCAGTTCGGTGATGGATTCTGGTCCAGGAGAAATAGGAATAAGGTTTATTCGGTTGTCTTTTATCTTCACCTTCTCTCGCATTACGAGTGCTCCTAGGATTAGGACAGTACACCCATTATGCTTACTAGATAGTCTTCTTCCAAACCATAGGCTGGTGCCGAACGGTAGGGAAGGAAGAAAACCATTTGGCCTAAGGGGTGTGCAGAAGGTAATGACTAAAGACATATAAAGGGATTTAGAGAGGTGGCAAAGAATTATACGGTTATAGTTGTGAGTCTGGAAAATGGTAGAGGCATTACTAGGAATACCAGGATACCCCATCGAAACATTTCAATGTTTCAGTTCAACTGTGTACTGTTAAAAGAAAACTGATTTCCCGATTAGACACTTGCTCCAGGGTATGTATTTACCAGGTTTGATTCTCACATCTGTATGGTTTTACAGATGATGAGTGGGAGTAAATTATGTAAGTCTACGGTAGCGCCCCGGCCGTCTACAGACGCCAAATGCGGAATAAAAACTTTTAAACTGGCGCTATCGTATACTTTAACCCGGATCTGCCATTATTGCTAAACTAACAAACTGTAAAGAGTGTAGAAAGGTTATACCGAACGATCCGAGTCCTTCATTCTTCAACCATCATCCCACGCTCCGTTGCGGCTGCTCCGATCTCGTCGATCTCCGATATCCTCGTCGAGGTGGCACCACATCACCGATTCTTTAAACGGGCTCGCGCCTCTGACTTGAGGCAACTCGATCGTCAAGTTTGCTAAAAGAGACGACCAAGATTGATGTAGAGAATGAGTAGATGACTTTGTCTCACTTCGTCCAAGTCCGTGGACGATCGGTTAATGAAGTTGCCGATGGAAATGAAATGGAACAAGAAATGAACTATGAAATTTCCATGCATCCAAAACTATACTCTTTTCTTTTTAGCAACCATAATTTCTCAAGTGAGAGAGTGAGGGAGGAGAGAGGGGGTCGGCCATATTTATCCAAGGAGGGAGGTGATGGTAGGAGGAGGGAGGTAACCTTAAGGGAAAATATCATATGAAAAGATCTTAAGGAAAACAAAATACCATAATGAAAATGATGACTCATAACCTTAGTCATCATTTCATTAAAAGCAACCAATTAGAACATAACACCAAATCACCTAGTCACCTCATCTAGATGCTTCTAGAACACTGACTCACCCTCATCCAAGAAAAGATAAATCCGTCTTTAACAGAATGTTAAAAGACGGCTGATAGAAAACTGGAAACTGGCAACTTCCAAAAGTGATCCTGAAACGAATTTCAGGACAACCCCGAAACTGTATAAATATACCCGCATTTGTATTACGACCGAATACAAATGCAACTGAGACAAAGATATTATACCTACTCAATATAATACTCGGATCCGGCTTAAACCAAAGCCGACCAGTATCATCTGCCCGAAAACTGACACATGCGTAAACGCACGTGCATTTTCCGAACCCTGCCATAAAACCATACGGCCTCTACAACGTTTCGCCCGAACTTGGGAAACTGTCTGTGGGGGACTCTAATGACTCGTCAGTACCCTGGCAGTGGGTTTAACCACAAACCGTTAGTGGCACTAGCAATGCGTAACGGCTGCCCACGGACTGACCTCAAGGGAGACCGATGAGCGCACTCAAGAGAGGCCGATGAGCGAACTCATCCAGAAACCCTACTGAGCCTAACAGTGACAATGTATATACAGTCCGGTCCGTTCGTCAATGAGTATCGCATATCCGCCTAGGGGGCTAGCAATGTCAGACCCCCAATAGCAGTATAAGTCGTGTCGGAGTGAAGCCCAATAACACCCTGAGATACTACTGGAGTACCTACCAGTAAATCTCCTGCCACGGCCGTGGGCTTTGTGTAATGGCTCTCCTAGACACAGCACGACCTCGCCCCCAATACCGGGAGAGACGAATCCCCTACCGATCCGCTCACGTGCCTCCATATGGCTCGGGACTGTACCCAAAAACTACCTGTTTGCACGACTCCTTTGAGCCGTGGTAGGGTAGAAATCAAAGCACAGTGGGAACTCACACGAGACAAATGACGACCTCAGGTCGATGAACTAACCTGTACACATGTCACCAGGGAACTGCTATCTGACAGTAGATATAATACTAACTAGCAGATTCCCGGTGAGTCCTGTCCGGTGTACTCATAACCCAATGAGCACCTGTATACATCTTAGGTGATCCAACTGACACCAGTGGCTTGTGAGACCGGCCACCGCCCCTCGTCGGGGTCTCGACTGTACACACTAGTCTACTCCGGAGTATCGATGCCCTGTCTCGAAACTCCCACGACTAGGGACCACAATTAAGGATATGCATATAAACTACCCAACTCTCACGTATATGATCGCCATCATACTGTTGGTAGTAAAGCAAGATCCTAAGGGCTCTATCAAAGTGTAACATGCAATCAGTCACCTGAACATGTACACGACTGATAAAGGCAAACCAGATAGCATACTATCATCTCGAGTAAGACTGTTCTTCCGGTATAGGTCCTCCGCAATCATTGCAATCACGTACCTACGATCCAATAATTGACTATGAGGGCACTATCTCCAACAATCTCCCACTTGCACTCAAGGCTAATATTGCGATGTCGACTACTCACAGCCCGTGTGAAACCGAACATCCAACTCCTCTACTAATCAGTTCACAAAGCCCGTTTGTAAAACTATTGTGTTCGAGAAATAGCCTCGGTGAGTGGATCCGTCTAGAAATTTCTTTCTGTATCTCTATTAATCTCAAGTTCACGGAGAAAGCCATCTCCCGAATTGAGTAATACCTGTCTTAGAATATGTCTGGATATCTGATGGGAACTTAGTTCATAAATGAACTCCATATCCAAACTTCTTAGACTGTATGGATCACTGAACCTAATCAGTATCCAGCACCATGCCACCCACAGTATCCTCTTGGACCATCTGTCCATAATACTGTCCCTCTTCGTCAGAGGGAAAAACTATAGCTCTGACAATCTCTCTGTCAACTATGTCACCTTTGAAGCTTGGAATGATAACCGTCTCCCGAAGGAGGCTGTCGTCATCTAATCCGTAGAACATGTACTTATGTTCTAAAACTGCTTCCTTATATTTCTCCAGGATTGGATTAATACAAACTTATTGCATCTAGTGCAAAACCAACATTTGGTGTGGTACTTGACATCTCATGATTGACTCAATTGCCTAAGCAAGTGATCTGCGAATCATGCACATCCCTCTCCTCTTTAGTCTATACGACACCTTTAGAGAGGGTGACTCCATCACCTGCAGGTACACCACCATGCTAGGAGTCAACTATTCCAAAAACCATTAGAATATCTGTCAAAGTACCCACATTGGGAAACTACCCAAATCCAGATCTAAAACCATAGATCTAGAAACCATAATGTCTGATATTATATCCATATCCTGTCTGGAGAAACAACTGTGTGACGACCACAGTACAACCGATCGTAGTATAGGAATTTTACTTCCTACTCTGTGTATGTCATCCAGATACCATGACATCACACCCTACTACCTTCTTAACAGATCCATCCCCTATTCTGATTGAAGTCAAAACCATGACTGTCACATCAAAATTAGATGATCTATCTCCGCTATAACTGCTCAAGTCTATAAATAGATATAAGCTACTTGCCCACTAGGCTTCCGTTGCTCCCACTGACTACGACAACCCTCCTACCGGGTCTCATATCCTGGAACAACAGTAGTGTCAAGTCTGGGTAGATAAGAACCTCCCTGTCACCGTCTCTGAGGCTACCGAAGTACCTCTCGGGCGTCTAAGGTTACCTACCATACCTGCGGAGTGGCTATTGGAATGTCAAACCTGATTGAATATATAGGTCCTATTAAATTTTCCGTAATCGTTCGCGGTTCTGAAATCACTTTCAGTTCTACCATACTCCCACTACTGTTTTCTGAAAAAGATCCATTTTACTAAAACTGTGGCGAGTCAAGAACAATATCACTATTGATCTTCCAAATGGTAGAATATCAACCCTTGTTATAGCCAGGGTCAACCCACAAACAGCCATTACAGAAACGTGCCCTGAGTTATCCAGAGTCTGGTTTTAATCATAAGCTGGACAACTCCCCGTACCTTAACATCTTTTAAGGTACAAACTATTCTATATCCAATATAGAAACTTTGGCACTAATTTAATTGGAACCAAGATTCAATCCATGCAGCTGTCTCCAGTGCATATCAACTTAATGGAAAGAGGCTAATCAGCATTACTCAACTTAGGAATCCATCCAATTATGAGTAACTTGAAAGAGAAACACATTTCTCAAAACCATCTCTATCATCTGAATACCAATCACAAGAATCTACATCTTCGATCTCTTTGAAGAATCCCGATACTTGTGACACCTGGTTCTCTACTTTATTCTTATACCCACAACTTCTCAAAACTTAGACCTTGTATTTCTATGAAACACTCGTCTAAATACTAGAGAAGTTATAAGTAAATAGAACATAGTACGAGGACCCACTCCTTTGTCCTGATGGACACTGGACAACATACAATACTCTGTATAAGTCCGTTGAGTTAAACAACTCAAAACCTGTGCGTTGTAGGTGGAAAACTGTACCCTGGCGATTTCCTCAAATATCACCAATTACAACGAATTCCGATATAATGAGGATGATCACCTAATTCCCAATATCTTACTCTCACTCATCATCTGTAAAACTATACAGATATGAGAATGAAACCTGGTAAATACATACCCTTGGAGTAAGTGTCTAATCGGGAAAACAGTTTTTCCTTTAACAATGCACTGAAACATGAAAATGTTTCGTAGGGGTATCTTGGTATTCATAGCAATGCCTCTTCCATAATCCAATTCATGACTTCAACCGTATATTTTATTGCCATCTCTCCAAATACCTTTATTTGTCTTTAGTCGTTACCTTCTGTACACCATCGTTAGGCTAAATGGTTTTCTTCCTTCCCTACCGTTCAGCACCAGCCTATGGTTTGGAAGAAGACTATCCAGTAAGCATAATAGGTGTACCCTCCTAAACCAAGGAGTACTTGCATCTCGAGAGAAGGTGATGATAAAAGACAACTGAATAATACCTTATTCTTTTAAAGGTGAAATAGGAGTGGCGATGAAGTACGCGGTTTTGGTCGTGAATGATATCAGTCGCAATTTACTTTGCCCTCTTTCTAATCCCTTTATTTTGTCTTTACATATTGCCTTCTGCACACCCTACTTAGGCTAATTGGTTTTCTTCATTCCCTACCTTTCGGCACCAGCCTATGGTTTGGAATAAGACTATCCAATAAGCGTAATAGGTGTACTCTCCTAAACCAAGGAGCTCTCGCAACCTGAGAGAAGGTGATAATAAAAGACAACTGAATAAACCAATTCTATTTCTCCTGAACCTGGATCCATCCTCGAAGAAGTCCCTTCGAGTTCGTATATAACCATACGATGGATCTATCCAATGGAAGTGGATATCCGTAGTAATACGGGTGTTCTGAGAAATGCAAAGGGTAAAAGAAGGAGTGGCAATGACTTATGCAACATAGACAATCCAAAAGCCAGTATTTTAAGAAGGTTCGGTCAACCTGGTCACTGAGTCATAGTCTAGGGTCGGTCAAAGGTCGCTGCCAAAGAGAGAGAAAAGAAACACTCTGCGTGCACTCTATCCTAGATCAGAATGGTTATCACTTTATCTAATCCGGAAACCTCCCACTGTCCTGTCAAATTCTCCTCCAAACCTAAAGAAGAATCAATCGGGATCACCCGAAGAGTAAACCAACTCATCAGTGGGAATCGGGATCCAACTCTCATCGCATGATAACGTGATGGAATGCATCCACGTTACTCATACTCCAGAAGGTATGCGCATACTTGGCAAGTTTCAGTTTCTTTAGAAACTCCCGATATAGTTTTTGCCCCATGCTCTTATAACCTTGGCGTTAGGTCAAAATGTCATAAGTCACATGCCAAGTTCTACCCATCACTATCTTGTTAATTTGAACCCACCCGCACATGCCCTTGGCGTTAGGTCAAAATGGCAGAACGGTTGTCCCAAACCAACTCATCTATCTATGCAACAATTGAATACCCAGCAGCTACCAAACACTATGCCTTGGCTTTAGGTCAAAATACATAGCTTGAATACTATTGAATACCCAAAAGAAGTGACGGAGGGCTACGGCTGGTTTTTGGCGAAAAACCTTTAGCGTAGTGAACTTGATATCGCTGAAGGAACCTGATAGCTTTTTAAAATATAGTGGCGAAAACCATTTGCTAAAGAGGTCACTCCCGGTAAAGGGATCTCGGCTCTTTCCTCGTGGAATGAGGTGCAGGATATTCCACTGAATACCGCTATGCAAAGCAACTTGTAATCAACTATAGTGAAGTTATTACGCTGACGCAAACTTCTGCCCAAGGGGTCAGTCCCGGTGAAGGGATATCGGCCCTTGCCCCGTCGAATGAGGTGCAGGATATTCCACTGAATACCGCTATGCATAACAAAAGGAAACGTCTTTGCAATAACACTTTTTAAATTTGTTCCAACAACTGTAAACTGGTTTGTTTTAACTTTGCATTGATCAGAATCAACGCAGTCCCATCAATTAATCACACCAGAAAAGAACGAAAATAAAATGTACGTATATGCCATCCGCATTCGTCACTGGGTCCCGTCATCACCCGTTAGGTTACTTAACTAACGACAGAGCGGGGACTGGACTAGCGCGGGTGTAAAACATATACAACATCTAATAGTATATAAACCAATATACAATAATCGCTCCAGGCGTGATAATATGCAACATTACATAAAAGTAATAAGCATCACAGAACAATACAGATAATCTGGGATCCCCGGGTTTCACAGAGCCGCTGCTGAAACCCGACGTTCCCATGTCGTGTGGATAGCCTGTGCAATGAAACCTAGACCCCTACGGGTGCGGCAAGTTACCCGCCAAAACCTAAAGCGAGGCAGCCCCCTTACAGCATAGTGAATGGACCACCCTGCACTCCACGGAATCCGGTAAGCTTGGGCACCCCTCCTTGGGTCAACCTGTACCCCCTACGAGTGCGGCGAATAGTCTGCCAATTCTAGAGTAGGACCCTTCTGCCTCTCAAAGCCATGAGATGCGGACCCGTTGCCCCCCAGAACCCGGCTATCCGTACACTCCGTCGCGGGGCAAAACCTAGTACAGTAATGAAAAATAGTACAATAGGTACATCGACCGCAACCTGGTCGTGCCCCAAAAGAATATTATACAACAGGCAGTGACGGCAGTCCACAAGTTGGACGCTCGCCCCGCAATATCAAATGTACAAATAAACACAAACTGTACTACCATTGCACACTGCTATCCACCACGACAAAACCGCAACATCACAGCACAACACAGAACATCAACGCGAATGTCACGTTCGCAAACCCGTCTAAAAGAACTATAGCAATCAGACGCGGTTTACCGATCAAATGACATTCCCGGTCGGAGATATAATGTAAGCACTGTAAACTAACGTGTTTAAATTTCGATCGACCAAATATCAAAAAAGTGGGCCCCACGACTTACTGGTGAACAGTAACAAAACCTGGGCCAAAACGATATTTACCAAAAATCACAAAATCTATCAGAGAACCCACTGGAAAAATTTAGGATCATGAACACACCAAGTGGCCGCGGATGCGCGGCCAAACCAGGGGTTTGGCCGCGTTTCCACGGCAAGTTAGAGGAATCACGAGACCAAATTTTGTCGTGGTTCTTAGAAAAGCCTGCACAGATTTTTAAGACATGTAGAATTAATTTTTGAGACCATTTAAAAACAACAGAAACTGTCGGGCTAGAAAATTGTGTTGTTCGATTTTCGGTTCGATCGACGTTTTGAACGTGTTAGCATAAGTTAGCATAGCAAAATGGTGAGGCTTTGATACCACTGTAAGTCTACGGTAGCGCCCCGGCCGTCTACAGACACCAAATGCGGAATAAAAACTTTTAAACTGGCGCTATCGTATACTTTAACCCGGATCTGCCATTATTGCTAAACTAACAAACTGTAAAGAGTGTAGAAAGGTTATACCGAACGATCCGAGTCCTTCGTTCTTCAACCATCATCCCACGCTCCGTTGCGGCTGCTCCGATCTCGTCGATCTCCGATATCCTCGTCGAGGTGGCACCACATCACCGATTCTTTAAACGGGCTCCCGCCTCTGACTTGAGGCAACTCGATCGTCAAGTTTGCTAAAAGAGACGACCAAGATTGATGTAGAGAATGAGTAGATGACTTTGTCTCACTTCGTCCAAGTCCGTGGACGATCGGTTAATGAAGTTGCCGATGGAAATGAAATGGAACAAGAAATGAACTATGAAATTTCCATGCATCCAAAACTATACTCTTTTCTTTTTAACAACCATAATTTCTCAAGTGAGAGATTGAGGGAAGAGAGAGAGGGTCGGCCAT
Source organism: Agapanthus africanus (assembly GCA_030015575.1). Taxonomy (NCBI): domain Eukaryota; kingdom Viridiplantae; phylum Streptophyta; class Magnoliopsida; order Asparagales; family Amaryllidaceae; genus Agapanthus; species Agapanthus africanus. The sequence goes on from JASDDO010000008.1 coordinate 316,011,609, forward strand.
ATTTATCCAAGGAGGGAGGTGATGGTAGGATGAGGGAGGTAACCTTAAGGGAAAATATCATATGAAAAGATCTTAAGGAAAATAAAATACCATAATGAAAATGATGACTCATAACCTTAGTCATCATTTCATTAAAAGCAACCAATTAGAACATAACACCAAATCACCTAGTCACCTCATCTAGATGCTTCTAGAACACTGACTCACCCTCATCCAAGAAAAGATAAATCCGTCTTTAACAGAATGTTAAAAGACGGCTGATAGAAAACTGGAAACTGGCAACTTCCAAAAGTGATCCTGAAACGAATTTCAGGACAACCCCGAAACTGTATAAATATACCCGCATTTGTATTACGACCGAATACAAATGCAACTGAGACAAAGATATTATACCTACTGAATATAATACTCGGATCCGGCTTAAACCAAAGCCGACCAGTATCATCTGCCCGAAAACTGACACGTGCGTAAACGCACGTGCATTTTCCGAACCCTGCCATAAAACCATACGGCCTCTACAACGTTTCGCCCGAACTTGTGAAACTGTCTGTGGGGGACTCTAATGACTCGTCAGTACCCTGGCAGTGGGCTTAACCACAAACCGTCAGTGGCACTAGCAATGCGTAACGGCTGCCCACGGACTGACCTCAAGGGAGACCGATGAGTGCACTCAAGGGAGGCCGATGAGCGAACTCATCCAGAAACCCTACTGAGCCTAAAAGTGACAATGTATATACAGTCCGGTCCGTTCGTCAATGAGTATCGCATATCCGCCTAGGGGGCTAGCAACGTCAGACCCCCAATAGCAATATAAGTCGTGTCGAAGTGAAGCCCAATAACACCCTGAGATACTACTGGAGTACCTACCAGTAAATCTCCTGCCACGGCCGTGGGCTTTGTGTAATGGCTCTCCTAGACACAGCACGACCTCGCCCCCAATACCGGGAGAGACGAATCCCCTGCCGGTCCGCTCACGTGCCTCCATATGGCTCGGGACTGTACCCAAAAACTACCTGTTTGCACGACTCCTTTGAGCCGTGGTAGGGTAGAAATCAAAGCACAATGGGAACTCACACGAGACAAATGACGACCTCAGGTCGATGAACTAACCTGTACACATGTCACCAGGGAACTGCTATCTGACGGTAGATATAATACTAACTAGCAGATTCCCGGCGAGTCCTGTTCGGTGTACTCATAACCCAATGAGCACTTGTATACATCTTAGGTGATCCAACTGACACCAGTGGCTTGTGAGACCGGCCACCGCCCCTCGTCGGGGTCTCGACTGTACACACTAGTCTACTCCGGAGTATCGATGCCCTGTCTCGAAACTCCCACGACTAGGGACCACAATTAAGGATATGCATATAAACTACCCAACTCTCACGTATATGATCGCCATCATACTGTTGGTAGTAAAGCAAGATCCTAAGGGCTCTATCAAAGTGTAACATGCAATCAGTCACCTGAACATGTACACGACTGATAAAGGCAAACTAGATAGCATACTATCATCTCGAGTAAGACTGTTCTACCGGTATAGGTCCTCCGCAATCATTGCAATCACGTACCTGCGATCCAATAATTGACTATGAGGGCACTATCTCCAACAAATTATTGGGAATTAGGTGATCATCCTCATTATATCGGGATTCGTTGTAATCGGTGATATTTGAGGAGATCACCTGGGCTGTTTGCCGGTCGGCAAATATTTGGTTTTGAATATCCGCTGTTGTGCACCAATTTCAAATTGATATATCTGTACGTCTATTTTCATAGAGTGAGATATACCTTTTGATATTATGTCGATGACATTTACCTATATCAGTGGATGGTTAGGTAAGGAGCATTAAACAGCGGTGTAATTCTTCTTAACCATAAGTACAGTTTTCAACCTACGACACACAGTGAAAGAGTTGTTAGACTCAGCGGACTCATACAGAGTATTGTATGTTGTCCAGTGTCCATTAGGACAGAGGGGTTGGTCCTCATACTATATTCTGTTTACTTTTAACTTCTCTAGTTCTTAGACATGTGTTTCGTAGAAACACAGGGTCTGAGTTTTGAGGAGTTATAGGTATTTGAATAGAGTAGAGAACCAGTTGTAGCAAGTATCGGGATTCTTCAAAGTGATCGAAGATGTAGATACTTGTGTATGGTATTCAGTTGATAGTAATTACTTCTCTTTCAGGTTACTCATAATTGGAAGCATTCCTAAGTTGAGTAACGCTGATCGGCCTCCTTCCATTTAGTTGACATGCACTGGAGATAGCTGCATGATTTGAATCTGGTTCAATTAAATCAGTGCCTCTGGTTCTATATTGGATATAGAACAGTTCATATCTTAACGTTGTTAAGGTACGGGGAGTTGTCTGGCTTATGATTAAAACCAGACTCTGGATAACTCAAGGCACGTTTCTGTAATGGCTGTTTGTGGGTTGACCCAGGCTATGACGAGGGTTGACTTTCTACCATCTGGCAGATCAATAGAAATATTGTTCTAGACTCGCCACAGTTTTATTAAAAATGGATTTTTTCAAAAACAGTAGTGGGAGTATAGTAGAACTAGAAGTGATTCCAGAACCGCAAACGATTACTGAAGATTTGATAAGGAACCTGAAGATTCAATCTGATTTGACATTCCATTGGCCACTCCACAGATAAGGTGGGTAACTTCAGGCACCCGAGAGGTACTCCGGTAGCCTCAAGGACGGTGACAGGGAAGTTCTTGTTTACCCACATTTTCCATTGTTGTTGTTCCAGACTGCGAGACCCGGCAAGAGGATGAGTATAGCGTCGTTCTAAACTAGCTTTAGAAGTGCACGTCTATATGACTCAGCCAGAGGGTTGTCGTAGTCAGTGGGAGCAGCGGAAGCATTGGTGGACATCAGGCTTATGTCTATTTATAGACTAAAGCAGATAAAGCGGAGATAGATCATCTATTTCTGATGTGACAGTCATAGGTTTGACGTCATCAGAATAGGGGATGGATCTGTTGAGAAGGTAGTAGGGTGTGATATCCGGGTTTTGGATGACATACACAAAGTAGGAAGTGACATTCCTATACTACGATCGGTTATACTTTGGTCGTCACACAGTGGTTTCTCCACATGGGACTTGGACATTATATCAGACATACTGGTTACTAGATCTATGGTTTTAGATCTAGATTTGGGTGGTTTCCCAATCAGGGTACTTAGACAGCATTCTAAGAGTATTTAGAATGGACGACTCCTGGCATGGTAGTGTACCTGCAGGTAATGGAGTCACCCTCTCTTAAGGTGTCTTACAGACTAAAGGGGAGAGGGATGTGCATGATTGGCAGATCACTTGCTCAGGCAATTGAGTCAATCATGAGATGTCAAGTACCACACCAGATGTTGTTCTTGCAGTAAGTGCAATAAGTTGATATTGATCCAATCCTGGGGAAACAGTCGGAAGCAGTTTTAGAACATAAGTGAATGTTCTAGGGATATGATAATGGCTGCCTCCTTTAGGAGACGGTTATCACTCCAGGCTTCCAAGGTGACATGGACGACAGGGTGATTGTCAGAGTTATATTTTTCCTTCCGACGAGGGGCAGTATTTTGGACAGGTGGTCCAAGGCAATACTGAGGGTGGCTTGGCGTAGGATACTGATTAAGTTCAGTTGACGATACAGTCTAAGAAGTTTGGATTTGGAGTTCATTCATGAGCTAGGTCCCATCAGACATCCAGACATTCTAAGACAGGTATTGCTCATTTCGGGAGATGGCTTTCTCGGCGAACTTGAGATATAGAGAGACATAGAAAAAAACATCTAGGCGGATCCACTCACTGAGGCTATTCCTCGACCGCAATAGTTTCGCAAACGGATTTTGTGAGACTGACTAGTAGGGGAGTTGGTGTTCGGTATCACACAGGCTGTGAGTATGCGACATCGCAATAATTAGCCTTGAGTGCAAGTGGGAGATTGTTGGAGATAGTGCCCTCAGAGTCAATTATTGGATCACAGGCACGTGATTGCAATGATTGAGGGAGGACCTATCCCGGTAGGACAGTCTTACTCGAGATGATAGTGTGCTATCTGGTTTACTTTTATCATCGTGTACTGCTTTAGGCGACCTGACAGGTCGCTATTACACGTTGATAGAGCCCCTAGGATTCTTGCTTGACTGCCAGCAGTATGAGGGCGATCATATAAGTGAAAGCTGGAGTCTATAAGCACATCCTTAAAAGGTCCCTAGTCGTGGGAGTTTCGAGACAGGGCATCGATTCTCCAGAGTAGACTAGTGTATACAGTCGAGACCCCGACGAGGGGCGGTGGCCGGTCTCACAAGCCACTGGTGTCAGTTGGTTCACCTAAGATGTATACAGGTGCTCATTGGGTTATGAGTACACCGGACAGGACTCGCCGGGAACATGCTAGTTGGTCTTATACCTGACGTCAGATAGCAGTTCCCAGGTGACATGTGTACAGGTTAGTTCATCGACCTAGGGATCGTCATTTGTTTCGTGTGAGTTCCCACTGTGCTTTGATTACTACCCTACCACGGCTCAAAGGAGTCGTGCAAACAGGTTTTAGTTGGGTACAGTCCCGAGCCACATGGAGGCAGTGAGCGGATCTTCAGGGGTTCGTCTCTCCCGGTATTGGGGGTGAGGTCGCGCTGTGTCTAGGAGAGCCATTACACGAAGTCCTTGGCCAAGGCAGGAGATTTACTGGTAGGTATTCCAGTAGTATCTCAGGGTGTTCTGGGCTACACTCCGATACGACTTGTACCGCTTTTGGGGGTCTGACTTTTACCAACCCCCTAGGCCCGACATGCGATGCTCATAGACGAACGGACCGGACTGTACGAATATTGTCACTGACAGGCTCAGTAGGGTGTCAGGATGAGTTCGCTCATCGACGTCCCTTTTGGTCAATAGCTGGTGGCCCGTCACGTATTGGCTTATACCTCTGACGTGCTAGTGGTTAAATCCACAGCCATAGTATTGACGAGTCTTTAGAGTCTACCACACTTTCAGTTACTCAAGCTTTCGGGCGAAACGCTGTAGAGGCCGTATGGAGATATGGCAGGGTCCGATCAGATACGTGCGGTATTGCACGGATCAGGATCGGACGGTTAGTACTAGAGGCCGTATAGATATATGGCAAGATTCGATCGGATACGTGCGGTATTGCACGGATCAGGATCGAACGGATATTACTAGCCGGCTTTGGTTTAAGCCGGATCCTAGTATAGTGCAGTGTAGATTTTGTCTCATTGCATTTGTATCCGGTCGGAATACAGATGCGGGTGTGTATGCACAGTATCGGGGTTTTCCTGTAATCTATTATGGGACCAGTTTTCTGGAGTTGCCAGTTTGCATTCCGTTCCGGCCGGTTTTCCTTTGTTCTTTCCCGGCCGGACTTTTCCGATGGAGGGTGTTATTTGCAAGTTTGCAAATAACACATTGTGGAGGATTTTCTTACAAATGTATTAATTATGAAAGCATCTTTTGATACCATTCTTATCCATCATTATCACTTGCTTTTTGTTGATTAGAAGTGATTTGGAGTTGATGTGAGTTAGTTATGATGAGGTTTGGATATGGTCACCCTCTCTCTTTTCCTACACTCACCTCCCTCTTGCTTATGTATTCTTTTCCTCCACCATTTTTCTCATATGAGATGGTTGAACATTTTTGAGAAAAAAGAAGATGAGAGCTTCATTTTGAGAGGGTAGCATTTTGATCTCTTTTCATGTTAAGAAAAATGCAAGCACCATTTTTCTTATCTTGTTTCCTCCATCATCTTCAAATGGCAACGAACCCAAATGAGACATAGCCTCTACACTACACTTCCTACAGCAAATCTTGGACGCGTCGGCCAGCCAACTTCGCGCCCGAGTTGCCTCGGTATTGAGGTGGGAGCCCGTAAAAGATGCAGGCGATGTGGTGCCCTTTCCGGCGAGGAGGCGACGATATGGAGACAGGACTTTCCGCGGGAGATCGGGACGATGACGAGAAGACCGGAGGACTCGGATCACTCGGTATATCTCTAACCCGTCTTGTAGTTAGCTAGAATAAGTTTAATGGTTCGATCCGGGTGTTTAGTGCGCGGTGGTGCCGGTTTGCTAAGTTCGCAAAATTAAAGTTTATCACCGCTTCCGCACTTGGCCGTCGGATTGACGGCCGGGGCGCCGCCGTGCACTTACACTAAAGATTTGTCTGGATTTCTGATGGGACCTGGGTTCCTTCGCTAAAGCTATAGCCCCGTTGTTGTCGTAATACAGAGGTATTGGGTCAACAATGGACGGAACCACCTGAAGTTCTTTCATGAACTTCCTCATCCAGACAGCTTCTTTTGCGGCATCAGATGCAGCGATGTATTCCGCTTCCATGGTCGAGTCGGCAACGGTTTCCTGTTTGGAGCTCTTCCAACACACCGCCCCTCCATTGAGGGTGAAGACAAAACCCGACATAGACTTGGAATCATCCTTGTCATTCTGGAAGCTGGAGTCAGCAAAGGGCTCAATCTGGAGGTCTTTTCAGCCATACACCAAGAACATCTCCTTAGTCCTTCTCAGGTACTTGAGAATGTTCTTTACTGCTATCCAATGTTTCTCCCCAGGGTTTGACTGATACCTGCTTACCACACTCAGTGCATAAGCCACATCCGGTCTGGTACACAACATCGCATACATTATAGAGCCTACCGCAGAAGCGTAGGGTATAATAGACATGCGATCCCTCTCCAAATCAATCTTGGGAGACATCTCTTTGGAGAGGGTGATCCCCTGACAAGCCGGTAGATTACCGCGCTTGGAATCTTCCATACTGAATCTCTTCAGTATGGCGTCGATGTACCTGGACTGCGAAAGTCCTAATATCCTCTTGGATCTGTCACGGTAGATCCGGATACCCAGAATGTATGAGGCATCACCCAGGTCTTTCACGGAGAACCTGTGTGATAAGAACCCCTTGACAGATTGTAGCATAGGATTGTCATTTCCTATTAAGAGAATGTCATCCACGTATAAAACGAGGAATACTACAGTTCTCGCTACAAATCTACAATAGATGCATGGTTCATCTGGATTTTTAATAAAGCCAAATTACTTGACCGTCTCATCAAAACAGATGTTCCAACTCCGCGATACCTGCTTTAGTCGATAAATGGACTTAAGCAACTTGCACACATTTCCGCTGCTCCCACTCTGAATGAAACCCTCTGGCTGGTCCATATAGACACACTCCTCCAAATGTCCATTTAGAAAAGCTGTCTTTACGTCCATCTGCCAAATCTCATAATCGTGGAAGGCAGCAATGGCAAGAAGGATCCGAATGGATTTCAGCATAGCTACTGGAGAAAAGGTTTCGTCATAGTCCAAACCAAGTCTTTGACGGAAACCTTTTGCAACCAGTCTAGCTTTATAGGTCTCAACCTGTCCATCTACACCAATCTTCCTTTTGAAGATCCACTTACATCCTACGGGTTTTACCCCATCTGGAGCAATGTCCAACGTCCATACTTTGTTGGTGTACATGGACTCCATTTCGGTCCGCATTGCATCCAGCCATTTTACCCAGTCGACGCTCTGAATGGCTTGCTGGAAGCTAGTAGGCTCATCACAATCTATGATGCAATCCTCTCTATCCCCGTCAATGAGAAAACCGTAGTATCTCTCGGGCGGATGAGACTGCCTACTACTCCTGCGGAGTGGCGTGGGAATGTCTTGATCTTTCGAACCCTCTGGTTCTACTAAGCTTTCAGTAATAGCTCATGGTTCTGGAATTTCTTCCAGTTCTATTGCGCTCCCACTTAATTCTTTTTCTAAGAACTGATGTTCCAGAAAATGGGCATTACGAGAAACAAGGACTTTTTATTCCTCTGCGTAATAGAAAAGATACCCCCTGGAGTTCTTTGGGTATCCCACAAACCTGCACAGTACTGAGCGTGCATCGAGCTTGTCCACATGCTGCTTTTTGACATAAGCTGGACATCCCCAAATCTTCAGGTATTGAAGATAGGGTTTCTTCCCACTCCATAACTCATATGGTGTGGTAGGCACAGTCTTAGTAGGAACTCGGTTCAAAAGGTATGCAGCTGATTCTAGCGCGTATCCCCAGAACGATCGCGGCAACTCAGCGTTACTCATCATGGACCGTACCATATCCAATAGGGTTCGGTTCCGTCTCTCCGATACACCGTTATGTTGCGGAGTGTATGGAGGAGTAAGCTGAGAGAGAATTTCATTCTCCTTTAAGTAACCCAGGAACTCGGCACTCAAGTATTCACTACCTCGATCAGATCTCAGTGCCTTGATACTTTTGCCTGTTTGTTTTTCTACTTCATTCTTATATTCCTGGAACTTTTCAAAAGCTTCGGATTTATGCTTCATTAAGAAGACATGTCCGAACCTTGAGAAATCATCCATAAAAGTAATGAAGTAAGAATAACCGCTTCGCGCATGTGTAGACATTGGACCGCACACGTCGCTGTGTATGAGTCCCAAGAGCTCGCTCGCTCTTACTCCTTGTCCAGTGAACGGAGTCTTTGTTATCTTTCCTTTGAGACAGGATTGACAAGTTGCATACGATTGATATTCGAATGGATCCAAATATCCCTCTGTATGTAACTTAGTCAACCTTCTCTCACTGATGTGGCCCAGTCTACAATGCCATAAGAAAGTTTTATTGATTTCTGGAGACTTTCTTTTGTGTGTATTCTGGACATTGAAAATCTGTGGTTGGTTTAATACGTATATACCGTTGTTCAATGTACCTGACCCAATCAAAGCTTGATTAAGGTGAATGTTCACTACATTACTTACAAATGCAAATTCATAACCTTCTTTAGATAATAAAGATACAGAAATGATATTACAGGTTGCATTTGGTACATAATAACAACTACGCAAAACCAAAAAATGTCCATCCGACAATCCCAGGTGATAGTCCCCCATGGCCTCAGCATCCATGCTAGCACCGTTTGCAACTCTGAGGGTCATGTCACCTGCCTTCAAAACTCTACGCTTTCTCAACGCCTGCAAAGAATTACTGATATGAGATCCTGATCCGGTATCCAATACCCAGGAAGTAGAGTTTATTGATAGACAGTTTTCAATAACATACACACCTGAAGCTGAAGCTGCAACTCGCTTCAAATCCTGTGTTCTGGCTTTCCAAGCCTTGCAATCCTGTTTCCAGTGATCACTTTTGTGACAATAGAAGCATTCTTCCTTCCTCACCAGCTTTCCCGCTATCTTTGTTGCTTTTCCTTTTCCCTTCGTATCCACTTTACTGACACCGCCTCTTGGTTTGGCGGGGGCTTTCTTCTTCTTACCCTTGGCTTTCGCCCTGGATCTAGAAGAGGAAGATCCTCCTACAAACAAAGTGGATGTCTCCCTACCCTTCTGTAGGGTGCCCTCAGCACTCCTCAACGTGTTTAGAAGTTCGGAAAGTTCAACCTCCTTTCCTTGCATGTTGAAGTTAAGAATAAACTGGGCGTAAGTGGAAGGAAGGGACTGGAGAATCAAATCAGTATAGAGTTCATTCTCCAACGTGGTCCCAAGGTCCGCGAGCTCCTCTATGTAGCCAATCATCTTAAGCACGTGTTCCGCTACCGATGATCCGATGGCCAACCTTGCCGAAAATAGCTTCTTCGACACTTCGTATCTTGCGATACGAGACTGCTCTCCATACAGTTCTTTTGTATGGAGAAATATGGACTCTAGGTCCATATTCTCATGCCTCCTCTGATGTTCGTTGTCCATCGAGGCAAGTACGAGGCATTTGGCCTTCGCGCAATCTATCTCCCATGTCTACGGATTTCCTTATTCGCGACGCTGGAGGTGGGACCTGGGACAGTGGGAGCTTTGGTGGTAAGTACATACCCCAACTTGTCGTAAGTGATTGCCATCTTGACATTTCTGAGCCAATCTTTATAGTTTGGCCCTGTCAATATGTTTTTATCTAGTAGTAACTTAAGTCCGGTCATGTGGAATGGTCGCTGCAATTAGGAAAGAGAAAAGAAACACTTTAGCATGATGCTCTTGCAAGTTTAGAGTGCTTTTTAGTTTGTCTAATCTGGATGGCTCCCACTGTCTCTCGAATCCCTTCTCAAACCATAAAGAAAGGATTAGTCAGGATCAATCCCACCGTCCAATACTTGCTTAACCGTTTAGCCAGGCCAGTGTCGGTACTTCGACGGAGGTTTTCCAATGCTTTCGCGAAGTTCCTTAATTAAGTAACCTCTTTTCCCTGTGGGCATAGCCCCGCTAACACCTTTCTAGACACCTACTAAGTTTATAGCATTGATCGTTAAGTGAGAGTTTTCCCGAGGAGTAGCATATACTCACAGTAGGATCGGGATCCAAATATCATCGCGTGATAAAACCGAAGGAATCCTACCAGAATTATCACACTCCAAATGGTATGCAGCGCTAGCAAGTTTCAGTACTTATGAAACTCCCGATGTGGATTTTTGCCCCATGCTCTTATGACCTTGGCGTGAGGTCAAAATGTCATAAGTCACATGTCAAGTTCTTCCCATCATTATCCCGGTTAATTTGAACCCACTCGCACCTACCCTTGACGTAGGCCAAAATGGCAGTACGACTGTCTCAAACCAACGCATTCTATCTATGCAACAGATAAATATCCGGCAGCTACCAATCAATATGCCTTGGCGTGAGGTCAAAATACATAGCTTGAATACTACCATATATTTAACTGAAATGATGGAGGGCTACGAATGGTTTTGGCGAAACCGTGAACGTAGTGAACTTGATATAATCGATGGAACGGGATAGCTTTTAAAAGGAGCGGTTCAAGCTTCGCGTTTAAAAGTTTAGTTTTGAAAAGAACCGAGTGGTTTTCAAAGTGTTCCAATCGACTTTTACTTGGTTTATTTTCTTGCATTAGTTCTTTTAATGCGTCCCATCATTTAATCCTACCATTGCAGAAAACAACCAAAATATGACGTACGCTTATGCCATTCGCATTCACCACGGGGCCCCGTCATCACCCGTTAGGTTACTTAACTAACGATAGAGCGGGGGCTGGGCTAGCGCGGCTGTAAAACATAAGCAACGCCTAAATAGTTATCATATATAAGTATATAGCAATGATAGACATTACAGATCACAGATGAATACATTGGATATACTAGGAATCCGCAATCCGTTCGAGCCTGCAACGAAAAGCGGATTACACGGTCGCAGTGAATAGCCAATACCCCACCCAAGACCCCTGCGGGTGCGGCAAACTACCCGCCAAGTATCCGAAGCGAAGCAACCTCCCTTAGCACCGTGAGTAGGCCACTCGGCACTTCGAGATACCCGGTAGTTTGTGCACCCCCTTCATGGGTCTATCCTAGGAGCAAAAACAGTAAAAAGAATTATACAATGACGGCTACAACCCCGACCCGGTTGTGCGGCCATACAAATAATAATATTACATCAATTTACATATTACAATGAATGAAAGAAAAAGCAACACTCATCTCACATCCACCCCGGCTATTCATCCGCAACAATCCAACCCATTCATATACACATACCATCATCAACCACAGATCACAGATTTGTATAACCCCGACTAATCGACATATAGCGATTAGCCGATGTTCAATACATATAAACATCACAGATATAACCTTTATAGTCAAAATGTATTGAAGTTCCGAAAAAAATACGGATTTATAGGCCCCCAAAAACAAATTTCTATTCTGGAAAATCTGGGCACATATAAACCATCTTAAAAATCCTAAAACCAAGTCAGAAATACACTGCACCAAACTCGACCCAGAGATGAGCCAAGACGGCCGCGGTTGTGCGGCAATAGCTTGCTATTGCCGCGGAACCGCGGCTCTTTTGTCGAATCTTTGGATTGTTTTTGGTGGCTTTCTTCACAAAACCCTGAGATGATTTTTGGTGTACGATTTATTTTGTTTTGAATAGAAAAAATTTTAACAGAAACTTAGGGTTTTGAAAACTCAGTTTTTCGATTCTTCCGATTCGAACTTCGATACACTTTACTACCTAGCTAGTTTATGTTTAGTTAGGCTCTGATACCACTGTAAGTCCACGTTGCCCACCTCGGTGCTTGCGGGGAGGCGGAAAACGGAATAAATATCAAGTTTTTATGATCTTAGGCAACATGGACTACACTATGAAGGATCTTTGCTAAACAAAAACAAGTTAAAGCTAACTAGAAACTAGCTAAGTGCTAGAAAGGTTATGCCTTGGGCTTTATGTCCTTCTCTCCTTGCTCCTTGGAGTGGTGGAAGGAGGTCACCTTGGTCGTCTTCTCACGTCGAAGAAAGATCCACCCGAAAGCCTCAACCTTTGGCTTCAACTCCAATCTAGAAGTAACTAGGGTGCAAGAAGTGCTAATCCTTGAACCCTAGATGAGAGTAGAGATTATCAAGAAAGGGTTTTTCTCAAGTTCAAGTGTTTCTTAACACATGAGAGGGGAGAGCTTGAGGGAGAGGAAGAACAAGAGAGAGAAAGTAAATGATAGAATGAGAATAAAATAAACCATTCTCACATATATGTGTGTATTATTTTAATTAGATAATTAGTAAGATAATTGTCATGGCTTAATCAAGACATGACCATTATCATTTCATTTTTAATGTAAATTGCAAGGATCAAAAAGCATTTTCCAAATGAAATGATGATGGTCAAAGTGTCAACCAAGGTCAACAAGTCAAGAAGGTCAAATGGTCAACAACCATAACCATGCACAATTATTAAACTAATATCAATTAACCATAATACACACATAAGCATTTGGGTTAATAAAATGACAATAGTCATTAACCCTAATCAAAGTCCTCTCCCTCTGTCTCAAGCAACTGTGCATACGCACTCGTATTCGTGATCCAAGGAACACGAATACAAAGAGAAAAACCAATCCCAAATCATATACTAGGATCCGGCTTAAACCAAAGCCCGCTAGTATAAGCTGTCCGGACAGCAAACGTGCACAAGTGCGCGGATATGAACGAACCCTGTCGCAAAACCATGCGACCTCTACTCATTTTGCCTAAAGGCCAATAGCTCTCTGTGTGGGACTCTAAAGACTCGACACAACGCTGGCAGTGGGTTTAACCATAGACCGTAAGCGGCACTAGCTGTACGTAATGGTCCCTAGGTAGATGCCGATAAGAAGACTGACGAGGTGAACCCCATCTGAACTCCTACTGAGCCTGTATGTGACAGTCTCCGTACAGTCCGGTCTGTTCGTCTGATACATCGCATGGCGGGCCTAGGGGGGCGGTGAAACGTCAGTCCCCTAATAGCGGTACAAGTCGTGTTGGAGTGTAGCCCAGAACACCCTGAGATAACACTGGAAACCTACCAGTATATCTCGCTTGCCCTGGCCAGGGACTACTCGTGTAATGGCTCTCCTGGACACAGCGCGATGTCAACCCCCAATACCGGGAGAAACGAATCCTGTCTAACCGTCACTGCCTCCAAGTGCTTCGGGACTGCACCCAAAAACTACCTGTTTGCACGACTCCTTTGAGCCGTGGTAGGGTAGTAATCAAAGTGCAGTGGGAACACACTCGAGGCGAAGTGACAGTGTCAAGTCAGCGGACTAAGCTGTACTCATGTCACCTGGGAACTGATAACTGACGATAGGTATAATACCAACCAACAGTCTCCGACGAGTCCTGTCCAGTGTACTCGTAACCTAACGAGCAGCCGCATACTATCTTAAGTACGACGTACTGACGGCTGTGGGACAGACCGTCTCCCACACTCGGATGAGAAGCGCATACGCTAGTCTACTCCGGAGTATTGATGCCCTGTCTCGACAGTCCAACGACTAGGGACTTGTATAAGGATGTGCTTATAGATCACCCAGCTCCCACGAGTGTGAGCGCCATCACAACGCTGGTAATCAAGCAAAGATCCTATGGGCTCTACTAATATGTATATCAGCAATATGCTAAAAGAAACACATGCACATATTAAAGCAGAGACAAACCAAGTAGCATACTACCATTTCGAGCAAGATTGTATATACAACTGTGAATATCCCAAGCTTCCATTAAGTAATATACAAACTAGTATGATACAGTAATGGCCTCTAGGGCATATACACTAACAAACGGAGACCGAGTTCCTTTCAAGCATCCAAGGAGCCTAAGAGTCACATCCAAACGAAGACCCGTAGGACCGATTCTCAAGGTATAACCCCATATCATAGTAGATAAGATTCTAGATAGGGATTCTAGTTATGGTTCAGCACAAGATCTAGGTTTAAAGTGAGTGTTCCATACAAGAAAATTTTACTTTGCCACTTCCGCCTCCTTACAAGTGTTGTGAGGGTGTGCAACATAAACTAACAATCGATACTTACTCATATGGTACTAGTCAGATACGGTTTCGAAAATATAGTTGCATTTTCTCTAGTCTCCAAAGCGGAGATCATAGCTCTTATCAGGAGGCCGTTGGACAAGAGAATACCGATCACTGGATTATCGGAGAAGATGGAGTCACTTAGAAAGAACAGTATGTGGAGATTGACAGAGCTACCGAAAAACAAAAGGGCCATTAGCTGCAAGTGGATGTTCAGGAAAAAAGACAACGAGTAATACAAGGCACATTTAGTTGCGAAGGGTTTTTCTCAGAAGGGGGGACGGGTTTGACTACAATGAGATTTTCTCACTAGTAGTCAAGTATACGTCTATTCGAGAGTTGTTGGCAAAGGTAGATACTCAAGATTTTGAATTGGAGCAAATGGATGTTAACGAAATTTCTGCATGGGGAGTTGGAATAGACTATCTTCATGAAGCAACCTGAAGGATTTATAGAGCCCGGCAAGGAGAATCATGTATGTGAACTCTAGCGGTCTTTATATTGGTTGAAGCAGTTTCCTAGACAATAGTACAAGCATTTCGATTCGTTCATGAGAAAGGCCAATTACTCTCGATGTGAGTATGTCAACCGTGTGTACTCAAAGCGGATTCAGGATGGGCCGTTGATATATCTACTCCTATATGTCGATGACATGTTGATCGCGGCTAAGAGTATGACAGAAATAAAAACGCTCAAAACTTCATTAAGCGCAGAATTTGACATGAAATACTTCGATGATGTGAAAAAGATTCTTAGGATGAAAATTTTTCGAGACAGAAAGGCTGGAAAGCTGTGGTCCTAAGTCAGATATATTGAAAAGGTGTTGGAAATATTCAACATGAAGGACTCAAGATAAATGAGTACCCCTATCGCCAGTCATTTTATGTCATCCTCCAAGGGGTGTCCAAAATCAGCGAAGGAGAAGGAAACGATATTTTGAGTTCCATATGTAAATGTGGTGGGATTGCTGATATACGCTATAGTATGCACACATACAGACATATCCTATGCAATAAATCTGTTTAGCCGGTACATGTCAAATTTAGGGAAGCTCCATTGGAAAGAGGTAAAGTGGATACTTAGGTATCTAAAGGGAATTAAAGATCTTGGTTTATTTTTTCATAAGTCAGAAGATAAATCAAGGCGGTTGCAAGGATACGCAGATGCAGATTACGCTGAGGATTTGGACAAAAGAAGATCTCTTACAGCTATATATATACAGTTGCAGAATTTCCTATCAGTTGGAAGTCGACATTTCAAAATCCTATGGCACTCTCAACAACAGAGGAAGAATACACGGCGGCAGTGGAGGTATCTAAGGAGGCCTTATGGTTAAAGGGTCTAGTAGGTGAGTTCGGGTTCGATAAAGGGCTGGCTCTTTTGTTTTGCGACAGTCAAAACACCATTCACCTGGTGAAGAATCAAGTATACTATAGTCGAACTAAGCATATCGACGTGCGGTATCACAAGATAAGCGAGAGGGCCGAATGTAACATTTTGAAATAATAAAAATATTATTCTTGGGAAATTAATAATTTAATATTATTTTATTGAATATTTTAATAATTCGGTATAATTAAATACAAATAAATGGTGAAAACTTTTGGAAAATTATGGAAAATTCTAAAATAGGGTAAATTAGAGAATTATGCCATTTCTAAGTTTAATTGATTAGTTATATACTAAATTTGTGCTAATCGCGATTAATAATCGCTAATCGGTTTTTTAGCAATTTGTGCAAAACATGCACTATCATTCTTCTTACACTTGTGCAATTTCTACCATGGTTTCTCATTTGGGTTTACTATTTGAGTGAGAAGGAATTTAGAGAAAAGAAAACAAATGGAAAAGGGGTTTATATTAAAGAATTTAGTAGTTGGTGAGAGAGAGAGAGAGGGGTATGGGCTTCTTTGACTAAAGACTTAGCCATTTCCTTTTCAATCTTCACTCATTTTTCTCCCTCTCGCTCTTGTTGTTGCTGCTACTCCTGCTCCTCACCTCCCTCCCCTCTTCAACTCCTCAAATCATCTCAAAAACAATTCCAAAACCCAATCTCCATTTCATTAAAACTGTGCACAAGCTCAAGATCTACACATTGGACTAAAGAAGCAAGGATTTTGGCCACTAGGGGCAACTCAAGAAAATTCTTGAGTTGCCAAATGAGGTATTTGCTGAACCATTTGCTTAGTTTTAGCGTTACTTATGCCACATGTTTAGATTGAACCGATATTTTTTGATATTGTGGAGTTAAGGAAAACCTAGTTAGGGTTTGAGGAAAAATTGAGTTGTAATGTGAAATTGAGTTCAGTAAAGGCTACACCAACACACTATTGCATGAATTGAGACCCTAACCTGAGAATTGAAACCCAAAATACGGATTTAGAAACCGATATCGGAGAATTTATGGAATCTGTGAAGGGTATATTGAATCTGCTATCACCCGAGACATCCTAAATTAAAATTGATTAGACAGTGACATGTGCAGGCACCCAGGAAGCTACCACCAAGACCCCAACCCCTAACTCATCAACCCGGCCGCAGATTTATCCTGTTTGGCCGCAATTTGCGGCCAGACCTACCCCATTTTGGTTCGTCTTGGTTTTGGTGTTCTCTCATCAGTAGATTAGGCCCCTGGTATGTGTAGATTTGTCTAGTTTGACCTAGGGTGAAATCTGGGATCCTTTTCTCCAGTTGCTGTTTTGATTCTGTTTCCGTATTCCGTATTCTTAATTCTGAATTTGTGTCTTTTGTTTTACCTCGACTATTTGGCGTTTTTACGACGATATAGAGGATTTATTGATGGTTTAGAAGGCGTGCCATAGGTTCTAACCTATACGCCCCTTATCGTATCATTTTGGGATTCGTATGCCGTTTTAGTTTTGAATTGGTTTTAATGAGCATATACGATACTTTGATGTGTAGGTACCCCATGAAGACTTCGGGACGACAAGTAAAGCGCGTGGAGATATCGACAAATGAAGACGCATGGTGAGTAGATTATATCTACTGGGGGAAAGTCGGGTGGATGGCGTATAGCACCCCCGCAGTCCGTAGTTGGTATACTATATATTATGCTTGATAGTTACAGTGTGTCATGGATATGGTGTTAGGTGTATTATGAATAGTGTAGGGTTATAAGTGACTAGTGTAGTTCATAGTCGCGAACCCTAGAATAGATTTACACCTACAGGCACACCCTTGCATATTCATTTTACTTACACTGTGTTGATGATGATATTGGATGACATTGAAGATAAGTCGATGATTTTGGGCTTTGTGCCGTAAGATCGGTGATGTGATGTGATTCGTACTTGGATACGACATGTGATCTTAGCGGGCTGTTAGCCATATGTTTTACCCCCGCTTCCATACTTATATAGATGGTATTGATTTGTACTAGACTTAGATTTGTACCCTAGATTATATGATATGATGATAATGATACCTGATATTTGATGAGAGGAATGTGATACTGACTCGTACCCAGCTATTGGGATGCCGTACAACGATTTACCGTACGAGCTTTATATATTGATGATAGATCCACACTCATGACTTGAGTATGTCATATGATATGTTGTATCGTACGCGATACTATTGAGGCGGGATCACCGACTATTATTGTTAGTTGTATGTATGCCCTAGAGGCCAGTATTGTACAGATGATGTATATTATATTGGATGCTTGGACATATATAGAGATGACTTTCTTGCTCGATATGATAGTATGCTATCTGGTTACCCTTTATCATAACATGTACACATGTCTCTTTAAACTGTCTTATAGTTACATGTTGGTAAAGCCCTTAGGATGTGTACTTGACTACCTGGACTATGATGCAGATCATACTAGTGGGGACATGGTAGTCCATAAGTACATCCTTCAAGGTCCCTAGTCGTGGGTGTATCGAGATGGGGCATCGATATACCAGTGTAGACTAGAGTATACGCCTCTTGACCCATGAGATGGGCGATGGATGATCCCATATACATTGATGTTTGACATTAGAGATGGTATACGGGTGCTCAGTGGAGACTGGGTACACTGGACGGACTCGCCGAGAACTCCCAGATGGTATTATACCTCACGTCAGATGGCAGTTCTCAGGTGACACTTGTGCAGGTTAGTCTGTAGACCTGAGATCGTCATAGTGTCTTGTATGATTCCCACCGTGCTTTGATCTCCACCTTACCACGTCCATGATGGCGTGCAAAACGGTGGTCCTTAGGTACAGTCCCGAGTCACATGGAGGTAACGAGCGATAGGAGGGGTTTCGTCTCTCCCGGTATTGGGGGTTGATGTTGCGCAGTGCTCGATTGGCCGTAACAGGGAAGTCCCTGGCCAGGGCTGATCAGAGATTTGCTGGTAAGTGTTACCAGTAGTTTCTCGACCCGTTATGAGCCTCACATCGGCACGACTTATCGGTTATTGGGGTCTGACGTTTACCACCCCTAGACTTGATACGCGACATATTAGACGAACAGACCGGACTGTACGGTAAGTGTTACTGGTTGGATTCACAGGAGTGTGAGCGGGCTAGCTCGTCGATCTTCTGATCGCTCAATACCCGGATGGCCGTTACGTTTAGCAGACCGCTTGCGGCTTGTGGGTGCTTGATATGATCATCATCTGCTACCGGCGTATTGACGAGTCTTTAGAGTCCTACACAGAGGTTTCCTGGCTCAAGCGAAACGAAATAGGAGCACATATGAGATATGTGCAGGACCGAGAATAATGCGTGTATGTGATACCGTATTCCATTCTCGCGATGAATGTATCGATTGGTTATATGTGATATAACCTAGATATCGAATCAAGGATTGATTCGATAAGCCGATACATAGGATACTAGTCGGTTATATGCGATATGACCGGATCGTTAAATCAAGTGTTGATTTAATGATTTAATGTATAATTATATATTTGATATATTACTTTGCATTAACTAGTATTGGTTCACATTAAATGGATTTTCTCACTTGATGTGAAAGTTGTATATGTGATATACTTTTGTGCACATGTTTGTATCATGTTTGATGATACTTGCTCATTTGGTTAAGTGTATAGAATTAAACCATAGTTAAGTTGATGATTAGGGTTTTGCTTATTCATTTATTTATTTGTTTGTTTATTTATTTATTTGGAAAAGATTATGATAAGAATGGTGGCTTTCTTTGTTTCTAGTTGAAGCTTTGACTTTGTAACCATTCTTGTCTCCATGCTTAAACCTAACCCATCAAAGTAACCATGGTCAATTCTCTACACTCTACCTTAGTTAGTATATGATAAGTATTCATTTTACTTTTTATTTTTAATCAAGACTTATCATATTCTATCTTCATCTTCTTCTTCATCTTCAAAGAAAAAGTTTAAGTCCATTAATGGCAACTTGAGCTAAAGTGTGAGAAATCCAATTCTAAACTGAACCCACCTCCTATTTCTTCACCCTCTACCTCTTGCCAAGTAGTATAGGGTGTTTTCTTCACAAGTTTCACAACTTGATGGAGTTGGAGCTTGAACTTGTGATGCCTCGACGTAGATCATCTTCGGCACGAAGCCGACGACCTAGCCCGCCCATTTCTCCGATGAAGCCGACGATCGTGTCCGGGATTCATGATGGAAAGCGAGAGGAAGCCTACGTAGAGCTAAGGAAGTGGAGAACCGGATCTACAAAGGTTGTAGCCTCTCTCCTTTAGTTAAGATGTTAACTAGTTTCGTTTTTCGCCTAGAATTCTAGTCGACGATCCGTATTAGGGTTTCTCGGCACCCATAAAATTTGAAATTGGCATGGTTGATACCTTGTGAGACCTCTATAGTGTGCCTAGGAACCCTACAGTGGTATCAGAGCCTAGCTAGCGCCTTAGGCGAAGTGTAGACGACGTTTGAAATCCGAACGAACCGAAACCCTAATTCCCAAAACGCTCTCTGGACTTTTTCTAAAATCTGGGTTTTTTCCATATTAAAAATGCTTAAAAAATTCAACAGGAAGTTATAAGAATTACGGTGCAAAATTGGACAAGTGATACCTCCAACATGCGGCGGAACCGCGCAGAAGCCTAGCTTCTACGGCGGTTCCGCGGCTACATGATGACGTCAGCGCTCTAAATTTGCACAGTAATTCCTATTTTACAGTACTGAGTTTTATGGGAATTTTTAATATTTATTCAAGAGTTGAATTTTCTGGGGTGTTTTTTGAGTTCGCAGATTCGATTGGATTATCAGACTTTGTCTATGTGGCTTTCCGGATATTTTGGAATTTGTTAAAAAGTTCGACCGGATGTAAATACCCAATCTTTCCCCTGCCGGAAAATATCCAAGTGTTGGATTTTTCTGTGGTTTAAGGACGTTCTGAGTAGTGCAAGTAACGCGATGGTCCCTCTAGAAGACAACAAACCTTAACCCGATTATGTGACCGTCTTGAACTGCCCTTTGAACCTTCGGGTTTGGGGTAGTACGGCGTGCCACATGTGAGGCGTTGGCTTGACCCTTCTACGGCTGGACCGTTGGTACTGAGGCATGAAGTGAATGTCTTTGAACTTATTTCTTGTGTTGAACGGTTTCGGGAAAACTTGGGTGTTCGAATGTTCGATCGGAAAGTTTAATATTTTCTATTTATCCGGAATGGGATACAATAATTGGAATTCACAGACAGTTATGAGATAACTAAATGAATTTTATAAATCTAGCGGTTTAGTCTCACTTGATATTGAAAAGAGTTTTCGATAATGAGACTAAAATGCGGGGTTTATAATTGTTAGGCATGTGATGTCTAAGTATTTCATTTGATTAGGCATGCGATGTCTAAAGTAATTGCGGATTCCAACTGTTGTAGTTTTACACTTTTATTTCTGTGACCGTAAGTGTAATATGTGATATCGCCGGTTTCGTTGCTATATGTCAACGACAATTGGGATGCGCATATTTACTTACGTTGATGACATGTGATGTTATGTGTTGCTGGATATGTTATATTGGATCGTTGTGTTTGAATAGCCGGGGGTTTTTATGTGAGATGAGTGTTTTTCATTTTCATTCATGTAAAAACTTGTATGTAATATTCTTTTATTTGGGGCACTTCCAGGTTGCGGAAGTTGTCACCTTTTGTATATTATTTACTTTTCCGCATTAGGATAGACCCAAGGAGGGGAGCACAAGTAACCGGGTTCTGGGGTTCAGTGGGAGACCAACTCGAGGAGTCGAGTCCGGGTCTCCTAACCCTAGAATTGGTAGGGTTGCTTGCCGCTCTCGTAGGGGTCTAGAGGTGTGGGATTGGCTATTCATCACGACCGTGGAATCCGTGTTTTATACTGGCTCGTATTGAAAACACGGACGTCCTAGTATATCCAATGTTTCATATGTTTCTTCTGCTGCGATATCTGTGATGTGATCATGTGATGTTCTGTGATAGATACAATATATAGTATATATGATATATTATATAGACGTTACTTATGTTTTACACCTGCGCTAGCCCTGCCCTGCTCTGTCGTTAGTTACCTAACCTAACGGTACACGAGGGGACATCGAGGCGAATGCGGATGGCATAAGTGTACGTCGTATTTATCTGTGATGTTTAGGTATTTAAATGATGGGACTTCATTAATGTGATTAATGAAAGAAAAGAAACCTAAGATGTTGTAGAATCAAATTTAAATAAAACAGGTAGCTACAGTTCTTGCTTTGCATAGCGGTGTATATGATATACCCTGCACCTTATTCGATGAGGAAAGGACCGAGATCCCTTCACCGGGAGTGACTCCTTTAGCAATAACTGGCAGATGCTACACACTCGGTTTGACTTTTGATTGCTTCTATAGTTTCTGCTTTGCACAGTGATATATATGATATATCCCGCACCTCATTCAACGAGGAAAGGGCCGACGATCCCTTCACCGGGAGTGACCCCTTTAGCAAAACTAGAAAAGCCTCAAAATCACTCCATTTCAAAACTTCATTTGATTCTACAACGATATCAAGTTCATTATGCAATAGGTTTTCAGAAAAACCTGTCGTAGCCCTCCGTCATTTCAGATAAGAACTGTTTAGTATTCGTGCTGCGTTTGTTGGCCTTTGTCAAGGCGTAGTGTGCGGTAGCTGAATAGTGATTATCTGCTTGTGCATGTGATGCAGATTGTTTCAGGATAGTCGTACGACCTTGTTGGCCTTTGTCAAGGGTTGTGCGGGTGGGTTTGATTCAATCAAGAAATGACGAGTTGAACTTGACTAGCATGCTATGATTTGTTGGCCTTTGTCAAGGTCATAGGACGCTAGGGGCAAAATATTATCGGGAATTTCAAGTGTTGAAATTTGCAATGAGATTGCATACCTTCTATGAGATAGTTGGATCCCGATACCCGCTGCGAGTAAGAGTTACTCCTGGGAGAGTTTTACACATTACAATTAGCCGATCAAGTAGGTATCTAGAAAGGTGTTAACGAGGTTACGCCTCTGGGAAAACGAGGTTTACATTAATTAGGTTCGTGCGAAAGCACGGGGGACCTCCCTCAAAGTACCGGCACAGGCCTGGCTGAAAGATTGGCGAACTTGTAGTGTGTAATTAATCCCGGCTAATCTTTCCTTTTAGGGTTTGAAGGAAGATTTGATAAAAACCAGTGGGAGCCATCCTGATTAGATAAGATAATAACCAATCTGATCTTTCACGAGCATACGCTAAAGTGTTTTCTTCTCTCTCTCCAGGTAGCGACCATATCATGCCTTAATCAAGATAATAATATGGATGTATTGACCGAACCCGCATGTTATACTGTGCTGGGGAACGTTGGTTCCATTCTTTCTTATAAGAGTTATAGGAATGAACAGGACATAGGGGAATACCAGGATTCCCATGCTACCCGAATGAAGAAAGTACATGATGATGCATTTTCTTTGGGTGTGTTCGTTACTGAGAACTGTTTATCTATTTGCTCTACGTCCTGGGTATTAGATACCGGGTCAGGATCCCATATATGTAATCAGTTACATGGGCTAAGGAAAGGTAGAGAACTTGGAGAAGGTGATAAAGACATTAGAGTTGGAAATGGTGCAATTGTTGCAGCAAAGACTGTCGGGGAATATCACCTTACATTACCAACTGGTAATACATTGGTTCTGAACGAATGCTATTACATGCCGAACCTGATATGCAACATTATATCGGTTTCTTTGTTGAGTAAAGAGGGATATAATTTTTTATTACAGGACAATGTTATGAACATTTTCCGTAACCAAAAGTTGGTTGGATAAGGCACGTTGTGCAATGGCATTTATGTTCTTAATCAATCAACAGTTCTAAGTATAACAAACACACACAAGAGGAAGAGTTCTGAACTGAACGAATCCTTCTTATGGTATTGTAGACTGGGTCACATCAATGCGACACGACTAGCTAAGTTGCATAAAGATGGATATTTAAATCCGTTTGAATTTTCATCTTATGACACTTGCCAGTCATGTCTCAAAGGCAAGATGACCAAAACTCCGTTTACGGGACACGGAGAAAGAGTTACCGAACTCTTGGGACTAATACATAGTGATGTATGCGGTCCCATGTCTACACATGCCAGGGATGGTTCTTCGTACTTCATTACATTCACTGACGATCTCTCTAGATTCGGATATGTGTTCCTGATGAAACACAAATCAGAAGCTTTTGAGAAATTTAGAGAATATAAACAAGAAGTCGAAAACCAAACCGGAAAAAGTATTAAAATCCTTCGATCTGATCGAGGAGGTGAATACTTGAGCAATGAATTCCTGGACTTCCTAAAAGAGAATGGGATTCTCTCTCAGTTGACTCCTCCCTATACACCACAGCACAACGGTGTATCAGAACGAAGGAACCGCACCCTATTAGATATGGTGCGCTCTATGATGAGCACAGCTGAGTTACCTATTTCCTTCTGGGGATATGCGCTGAAGACAGCAGCATACCTATTGAATCAAGTTCCATCTAAATCTGTACCTATCACACCATATGAGATATGGAGTGGGAAGAGACCATGTCTTAAACGAGTTAAGATATGGGGTTTCCCGGCCTATGTCAAAAGGCAAAATCCGGAAAAGCTCGAGGCACGGTCAGTTCTATGCAAGTTTGTGGGATATCCCAAACATTCACATGGATATCTTTTCTACCATACAGAGGAACAAAAAGTGTTTGTTTCTCGACATGCCACCTTTTTAGAAAAGGAATTTCTTGCAAAAGAAATTAGTGGGGATAAGGTAGAACTGGAAGAAATTCCGTCTACACAAACTCAAACTGAAGATTTAGTGGAACCAGAGGATTCAGTAGCTCCCAATGAACCTCAGTCTCTCCGCCGATCTAGTAGGGTTCCTTGCCAACCAGAGAGATAGTACGGTTTTCTCATGGATGGAGGGAGCGAGGATTGCATCATGGAGGATGATGACCCAACTAGCTTCGAGCAGGCCATCACGAGTAAGGACTCAGTGAAATGGCTGGATGCTATGCGGTCCGAGATGGAATCCATGTACACCAACAAAGTATGGACTTTGGAAGTTGCTCCTGAAGGGGTAAAACCCATTGGGAGCAAGTGGATCTTCAAGAAAAAACTTGGTGTAGATGGGAAAGTGGAGACTTTCAAAGCTACACTTGTTGCAAAGGGTTTTCGTCATAGACCAGGTGTGGACTATGACGAAACCTTTTCTCCAGTGGCTATGCTTAAATCCATCCGGATCATGCTTGCCATCGCTGCATATCATGATTACGAAATCTGGCAAATGGATGTTAAGACCGCCTTTCT
The DNA here is from genome assembly GCA_030015575.1 of Agapanthus africanus. Lineage (NCBI taxonomy): Eukaryota > Viridiplantae > Streptophyta > Magnoliopsida > Asparagales > Amaryllidaceae > Agapanthus > Agapanthus africanus. The sequence goes on from JASDDO010000008.1 coordinate 316,036,709, forward strand.
AAATGGTGATTTAGAAGAGTGCGTGTACATGACTCAGCCAGATGGCCTCGTAGACAGTGGGAGCAGCGGGAAGGTGTGCAAGCTGCTTAAATCCATTTATGGATTAAAGCAAGCATCGCGGAGTTGGAACATCTGCTTTGACGTCGTTATCAAAGAGTTTGATTTCGTCAAAAACCCAGATGAACCTTGTATTTACAAGAAGGTAGCAGAGAGTAAGGTTGTCTTCCTCGTATTATACGTGGACGACATACTCTTGATAGGTAATGATATTCCTATGCTGCAATCGGTCAAGCTCTTCTTATCACAAAGATTCTCAATGAAAGATCTTGGTGATACCTCCTGCATATTGGGAATTAGGATCGATAGAGATAGATCCAAACAGATATTGGGATTGTCCCAATCCAGGTACATTGACACCATACTAAAAAGGTTTAGTATGGAAGAATCCAAGCGTGGGAACTTGCCCACGATCTCTGGAGTCACTCTCTCCAAAGAGATGTCTCCCAAGACTGATTTGGAGAGAGCTCGCATGCAAGGGATACCCTATGCTTCGGCTGTAGGCTCTATCATGTATGTGATGCTATGTACCAGACCCGATGTAGCATATGTTAGTTATATGTATGCCCTAGAGGCCATTACTGTACATTGGATGTATATTGTAGTGGATGCTGGGACATATATAGGTAGGACTTTCTTGCTCGACATGATAGTACGCTATCTGGTTGCTCTTTATCTTAACGTGTATACTTTCTGTCTCTCTGATTACATGTTGATAAAGCCCTTAGGATGTGTACTCGACTTCCAGGACTATGATGAAGATCATACTAGTGGGGCCTGGGTAGTCAATGAGTACATCCTTCATTGTTCCTAGTCGAGGGAATATCGAGACGGGGCATCGATATTCCAGAGTAGACTAGCGCATATCTTCTCGACCCATGCGATGGGCGATGGATGATCCCATATCCATTGGTGTTTGACATTGAAGATGGTATGCGGGTGCTCAGTGGAGACTGGGTACACTGAACGGACTCGCCGAGAACTCCCAGATGGTATTATACCTCACGTCAGGTGGCAGTTCTCTGGTGACACTGGTACGGCTTAGTCTGTTGACCCGAGATCGTCATAGAGTCTTGTGTGTCTCCCACTGTGCTTTGATTTCCACCCTACCATGGCTCTACTGAGTTGTGCAAACAGGTGGTTTTTGGGTACAGTCCCGATTCACATGGAGGCAATGAGCGATAGGAGGGGATTCGTCTCTCCCGGTATTGGGGGTTGATGTTGTGCTATGCTCGACTGGCCATAACAGGAAATCCCTGGCCAGGGTTGCAGTGATATACTGGTAAGAGTTATCAGTAGTTTCACGAATGTTATGGACCTTACGTCGGCATGACTTATCGAGCTATTGGGGTCTGACGTTTACCACTCCTAGGCGAGATATGCGACATATCAGACGAACAAACCGGACTGTATGGTAAGTGTTACTGGTTGGATTCACAGGAGTGTGAGCGGGCTTGCTCGTCGATCTTCTGATCTCTCAATACCCGGGTGGCCGTTACGTTTAGCAGACCGCTTGCTGCTTGTGGGTGTTTGATATGATCATCATCCGCTGCCGGCGTATTGACGAGTCTTTAGAGTCCTACACAGAGGTTTCCTGGCTCAAGCGAAATGAAATAGGAGCGCATATGAGATATGTGCGGGACCGAGAATAATGCGTGTATGTGATACCGTATTTCATTCTCGCGATGAATGTGTCGAATGCTTGTATGCGATATAACCTAGTTATCGAATCAAGGATTGATTCGATAACTCGATACATATGATACTAGTCGGTTATATGCGATATGACCGGATCGTTAAATCAAGTGTTGATTTAATGATTTAATGTATAATTATATATTTGATATATTACTTTGCATTAACTAGTATTGGTTCACTTTAAAAGGATTTTCTCACTTGATTTGTGCACATTGTGTATGCGATATAGTTTTGTGCACATGATTGTATCATGTTTGATGATACATGCTTGCTTGGTTAAGTGTAAAGAATTGATCCATGGTTAAGTTAATGATTAGGGTTTTGTTTGTTTACTTATTTATTTCTTTATTTACCTTTTCATTTTGAAAAGGATAAATGAAGAAATGGTGGGTTTTTTGTTTGTTAGTTGAAGATTCTTGAAGCTTTGACTAAGTGGCCTCTTTTGTTGTTTTGCTTAACCCTAACCATTTAACTAACCCATGTTAATTCTCTACACTTAACTATAGTTGAAAGTATGATAAGTATTGAATTATTTATCTAATTATTCAACACTTATCATATCATCTTCTTCTTCTTCATCTTCTTCTTCCATGGAAAAAGCTTGCTACTCCAATGGCAACTTGAGAAAACAAGTGAGAAATCCAATTCTAAAGTGAACCCACTTCCTATTTCTTCATCCTCTACCTCTTGCCAAGTAGTATAGGGTGTTCTCTTCACAAGTTTTATGAATTGTTGAAGTGAGAGTTTGATCTTGTGGAGCTTCGACGTAGATCATCTTCGACATTGAAGCCGACGACCAATTCCGCTTATTTTTCTGATGAAGCCGATGCTAGAGTCCGGGATTCAGTTTGGACAGCAAGGGGACTTCATTACGGAGCCTGGGAAGGGGTGGACCGGATCTACAAAGGTTGTAGCCCATTCCCTATTTCTATATTTCCGTTTACTTGCTTGCTTTGCCTAAATATCTAGTTAACGATCCGTTCTAGGTTTTCTCGGCACCGTAATTTTTAGAAATTAGCGTGTTTGATCACTTGTGAGTCTTCACTAGAGTGCCTAGGAACCCTACAGTGGTATCAGAGCCTAGCTAGAGCCTTAGGCGAAGTCCCGACGGAGTTAGAAGTCCGATCGACCCAAAACCCGACTTTGAAAATGCTCTCTGGACTTTTCTGTAAAATGTGGATTTTTTGGAATTAAAAATATGTATAAAAATCAGCAGGAAGATCTAAGACTTACTGTGAAATTCGAGCTCCTGTACCCATCAAAGAGCCGCGTTTCCGCCGCATAAGCATGGCTTATGCGGCGGTTCCACGGCCATAATGTATCCTTGTTTAATGAAATGTGCACAGTAATTCCTAGTATGAAGTGCTGGTTTTCCTGGGGATTTTTAATAATTTATTCCAGAGTTGTATTTTCTGAGTTGCATTGGGGACTCGGTGTATTCGATCGGACTGTCTAATTTTGTCGGTGTGCTTTTCCGGGTATTTTTAGAATATGTTAAAAAGTTTGACCGAATATAAATACCCACTTTTTCCACTGCCGGGAAATTTCCAATTGTTGGATTTTTCCGTAGTTTAACGACGTTCTAAGTAGTGCAAGTAATGCGATGGACCCTCTAGAAGACAACAAACCTTAACTCGATTATGTGACCGTCTTGAACTGCCCTTTGAACCTTCGGGTTTGGGGCAGTACGGCGTGCCGCATGTGAGGCGTTGGCTTGACCCTTCTACGGCTGGACCGTTGGTACTGAGGTACGAACTGAATGTTGTTAGACTTATTTCATGTGTTGAGCTGTATCGGGAAAACTTGGGTGTTCGATTGTTCGATCGAAAAGTTTAGCATTTTCTATTTATCCGGAATGTGATACAATAATTGGAATTCACAAATAGTTATGAGATAACTGAATGAATGTTATAAACATAGCAGTTTAGTCTCACTTAATCGGTTGCCACGGAATTTTGATGTGATCAAAAGTCCGTCGCAATCACGTAGCGTATGCGGATACTCGCCGGGTAAACTTAATAGACAGCCTCACTCCATTGCCCCGACCAAGTGACTGTAGGAGAACCCCGTCGCTGAAAGCATCCGTTCGGGTGCTCGCGGTAGCGGTGTTCCGCCTTGGTGCACTTCGTCGACGGCATCGGGGGTGCGGCCGTCTACTGAAGTTTGCGACGAGCATTCGATCAGAATGTCGGGAATCCTGTTGAATTGCCCGACTTGATATTGAAAAGTGTTTTCGATTTTGAGACTAAAATGCGGGGTTTATAATTGTTAGGCATGCGATGTCTAAGTAATTCATTTGGTCAGGCATGCGATGTCTGAGATGGTTGCGGATTCCGACTGTTGTAGCTTTACACTTTCTTTTCTGTGACCGTAAGTGTAATATGTGATATCGCCGGTTTCGTTGCTATATGTCAACGACAATTGGGATGGACATATTTACTTACGTTGATGACATGTGATATTATGTGTTGCTGGATATTTTATATTGGATCGTCGTGTTTGAATAGCCGGGGGTTTTTATGTGAGATGAGTGTTTTTCCATTTTCATTCATGTAAAAACTTGTATGTAATATTCTTTTATTGGGGCACTTCCAGGTTGCGGAAGTTGTCACCGTTGATGTATATTATTTACTTTTCTGCACTAGGATAGACCCAAGGAGGGGAGCACAAGTAACCGGGTTCTGGGGTCCAGTGGGAGACCAACTCGAGGAGTCGAGTCCGGGTCTCCTAACCCTAGAATTGGTAGGGTTGCTTGCCGCTCTCGTAGGGGTCTTGGGGTGTGGGATTGGCTATTCATCACGACCGTGGAATCCGTGTTTTATACTGGCTCGTATTGAAAACACGGACGTCCTAGTATATCCAATATTTCATATGTTTCTTCTGCTGTGATTTATCTGTAATGTGATCATATGATGTTCTGTGACAGGTATTATTTATAGTATATATGATATATTATATCGACGTTGCTTATGTTTTACACCCGCGCTAGCCCTGCCTCGCTCTGGCGTTAGTTACCTAACCTAACGGTGCAGATGGGACATCGAGGCGCATGCGGATGGCATAAGCGTACGTTATATTTATCTGTGATGGTTAGGTGGACTTAAATGATGGGATATTCATTAATGAGATTAATGAAAGAAAATAAACCTAATTGATGTTGTGGAATCGAATTTCAAAATAAAACAGGTAGCTACAGTTCTTGCTTTGCATCGCGGTGTTCCTTGTAGAACATCCTGCACCTTATTCGATAGGGAAAGGACCGAGATCCCTTCACCGGGAGTGACTCCTTTAGCAATAACTGGCAGATGCTACATCACTCGGTTTGTCTTTTGATAGCTTCTATAGTTTCTGCTTTGCACAGTGATATATATGATATATCCCGCACCTCATTCGACGAGGAAAGGGCCGACGATCCCTTCACCGGGAGTGACCCCTTTAGCAAAACTAGAAAAGCCTCAAAAACATTCCATTTAAAAACCATTTGATTCCGCGATGAGATCAAGTTCAAAGCGTTAAAGGTTTTCATAAAAACCATTCGCAACCCTCCGTCATTTTAGGAAGTAGAGTACTTAGTATTCGTGTTGTGTTTGTTGACCATAGTCAAGGCACAGTGTACGGTAGCTAAGTGATGTCTTCCTACACCGCATATGATGCGATTAGTTAGGACAGTCGCGTGACTTTGTTGACCTTAGTTAAGGGTCATGTGGGTGGGTCTAATTAATCATGAAATGACGGGTAGAACTTGACTAGTACTTATGATTTGTTGACCTTAGTTAAGGTCATAGGTACTAGGGGTAAAAACTTTTATCGGGAGTTTCAAGTATTGAAATTTGCAATGAGATTGCATACCTTCTATATGATAGTTGGATCCCGATACCCACTGCGAGTAATTGTTACTCCTGGGAGAGTTTTGCACTTTGCAATTAGCCGATCAAGTAGGTGTCTAGAAAGGTGTCAACGGGGTTACGCCTCTGGGAAAACGAGGTTTACAGTAATTAGGTCCGTGCGAAAGCACGGGGAACCTCCCTCAAAGTACCGACACTGGCCTGGCTGAAAGATTGGCGAACTTGTAGAGTGTAATTAATCCCGGCTAGTCTTTCCTTTTAGGGTTTGAAGGAAGATTTGATAAAAACAGTGGGAGCCATCCTGATTAGATAAAATATATAACCAATCTGATCTTGCAAGAGCGCACGCAAAGTGTTTTCTTCTCTCTCTCTCCTGGTGGCGACCATATCATGCCTTAATCAAGATAATAATACGGATAATTGACCAAACCTGCTTGTTATACTGAGCTGGGGAACGTTGGTCCCGCTCCAACTTATAATTGTTATAAGACAGAGCAGGAAATAGGGGAATGTCAGGATTCCCATGCCGCCCAAACGAAGAAAGTGCATGAGATGCATCTCCTTCGGGTGTGTTCATTACAAAGAACTGTTTCTCAGTATCCTCTGCATCCTAGGTATATGATACAGGATCAAGATCCCAGATATGTAATTTGTTACATAGGGCTACAAAAAAGTAGAAAAACTGAGAACGGGTGATAAGTTTCATGGGACAGAAACCGGGGCAAGTGTTGCAGCCAAGTCTGTTGGTCACTGTCACCCTGTATTACCAATACATTGATTCTGAACAAATGCTATTAGATACCGAGCCTGATATACAAAATCATATCAGTCTCTTTATTAGTAAAGAAATGATATAATTTTGTATTGTTGGATAATGTTTTGAACATTTCCTATATCAAAAGTTGATCGGTTCAGGCGCGTTATCTAAAAGCATTGACGTTCTAAATCAAACTACAGTTCCTTGTATATTGAACACACACAAGAGGAAGAGTTCAGAAATGAACGAATCCTTCTTGAGGCATTGTAGACTAGGTCACATCAATGCGACCCGACTGGCTGAAGTTACATTTTAGATGCATATTTAAATCAATTTGAATTTACATCTTGTGAAACTTGCCAGTCATGTCACAAAGATTGGATGACCATAGCTCTATTTATTAGAAACAGAGAAAGAGTTAGTAAACTCTTGGGACTGATACATGATGATGTATGTAAAGTCTCCTGTCTACACATGCCAGGACTGGTTCTTCATACTTCATTATATTCTCTGATAATCTCTCAAGATTCAGTCATATGTTCCTGTTGAAACATAAGTCCGAACCTTTTGAGATATTCACAGAATATAAGTTAGAAGTAGAGAACCAAAATACGGGTATAAGTATTATGTCCTATGATAAGATCAGGGAGGAGAATACTTGTGCATAGAATTCCTGGACTATTCTAAAGGAGAATGAGATTCTCTCTCAGTGTTACTCCTCTGAATACACCACAGCACAACGGTGTATCAGGGCGGAGGAATTGCACAATATTAGATATGGTGTGCTCAATGATGAGTATTACTGAGTTACCTATTTCCTTTTGGGGTTATGCACTTGAGAAGCTGCATACCTATTGAATTAGGTTTGAATCAAATCACTGCCTACCACTCCATATAAGATATGGTGTGGGGAGATCCCATCTCTTAATCGAGTTAAGATTTGGGGTTGTCCGGCCTATGTTTAAAGCAAAATCCGGACAAGATCGAGGCAGGATCAGTTCTGTAGAACTGGAAAGGTTCCAGCTATACAAAACTGCAGTTGATGATTTGACAGAACCAAAGGATTCTATAGTTCCCGACGAACCTCAGCCTCTCCGCCGATCTAGTAGGGTTCCTCATCCGCCTGAGAGATACCTCGGTTTCTCGATGACAGTGGGAGCAAGGATTGCATCATGAGATGATGACCCAACTAGTTTCAAGCAGGCCATCCAGAGTAGGGACTCTGAAAGAATGGCTGGATGCTTAGCGATCTGAGATGGAATCCATATACACCAGCAAAGTATGGACTTTGGTTGCTATATCTGAAGGGTTAAATCCCCATCTAGAGCAAGTATATCTTGAGAAGATTACTTGGTGTAGTTGGAAAAGTTGAGACATTCAAAGCTAGGCTTATTAAAGGTTTTAGTCATCAACCAGGCATGGATAATGATGAAACCTTTTCCAAGTGACTATGCTTAAGTCCATCTAGATCCTACTTGCCACGGCTACATACCATGACTGCGATATCTGGTGGTTGGGTGCCCTGACTGCTTTTCTAAATACTGATTTAGAAGAGAACGTCTATAAGAACACAGCCAGAGGTCTTCGTAAACAGTGGGAGCAGCGGAAACGTGTGCAAGTTGCTTTACATAATGAAGCAGGCATCGCGGAGTTGGAACGTCTGTTTTGATGTGATAGTCAAAGTGTTTGACTTCATCAAAATGGTAGACGAACCTTATATATACAAAAGGGTAGTATGGAGTATGGTGATGATCTTCGTATTGTACGTAGACAACATACTCTTGATAGGAAAAGAGTTTCCTATAATACGATCGGTCAATCTCCTATTATCACTAGGATTCTCCAAATAGGATCAAAGTGATACCTCCTAAATCCTGAGTTTTCATCTATGAGATAGATGTAATTGGATGCTAGGATTCTCACTAGATGTAGTGAGATGGTATCAATCGATCCTGGGGAGAATCACTGGAAACGTTCCAGGGTGATAAAGACGACTGAATGTCAGTCACGGGCATTGTCTTTACCCTCAGTAAAGGGACGGTATGTTGGAAGAGTTCCAAGCTAGATACCGTAGCAAACTAGACGATAAAGGCTGGTAACATCGCTATTGAAGATACTACCAAAGAGGAAGTTTGGGTGTATATTCATAAGATGAACTAGGTTCCTGCCATTGTATGACAATGGAAGTGTGGCTTAGGCCCTGGAACCCTGGTCCCATCAATGACCCAGACATATTCTGAGGAAGCATCACCTGATCATGGAGATAGTTGATCTCTGGGATGATCGAGGTTAGGAGAGTAGACTCAGAGGACAACACGGCGGATCCACTCACGAAGGCCTTATCCCAGAGAGAGACTCATATGGGATGGTTGAGTATTAGATACTGCAACCACTGCTACAGATGGCCCTAGTGCAAGTGGGAGATTGTTAGTTATATGTATGCCCTAGAGGCCATTACTGTACATTGGATGTATATTGTAGTGGATGCTGGGACATATATAGGTAGGACTTTCTTGCTCGACATGATAGTACGCTATCTGGTTGCTCTTTATCTTAACGTGTATACTTTCTGTCTCTCTGATTATATATTGATAAAGCCCTTAGGATGTGTACTCGACTTCCAGGACTATGATGAAGATCATACTAGTGGGGCCTGGGTAGTCAATGAGTACATCCTTCATTGTTCCTAGTCGAGGGAATATCGAGACGGGGCATCGATATTCCAGAGTAGACTAGCGCATATCTTCTCGACCCATGCGATGGGCGATGGATGATCCCATATCCATTGGTGTTTGACATCGAAGATGGTATGCGGGTGCTCAGTGGAGACTGGGTACACTGAACGGACTCGCCGAGAACTCCCAGATGGTATTATACCTCACGTCAGGTGGCAGTTCTCTGGTGACACTGATACGGCTTAGTCTGTTGACCCGAGATCGTCATAGAGTCTTGTGTGTCTCCCACTGTGCTTTGATTTCCACCCTGCCACGGCTCTACTGAGTTGTGCAAACAGGTGGTTTTTGGGTACAGTCCCGATTCACATGGAGGCAATGAGCGATAGGAGGGGATTCGTCTCTCCCGGTATTGGGGGTTGATGTTGTGCTATGCTCGACTGGCCATAACAGGAAATCCCTGGCCAGGGTTGCAGTGATATACTGGTAAGAGTTATCAGTAGTTTCACGAATGTTATGGACCTTACGTCGGCATGACTTATCGAGCTATTGGGGTCTGACGTTTACCACCCCTAGGCGAGATATGCGACATATCAGACGAACAAACCGGACTGTATGGTAAGTGTTACTGGTTGGATTCACAGGAGTGTGAGCGGGCTTGCTCGTCGATCTTCTGATCGCTCAATACCCGGGTGGCCGTTACGTTTAGCAGACCGCTTGCTGCTTGTGGGTGTTTGATATGATCATCATCCGCTGCCGGCGTATTGATGAGTCTTTAGAGTCCTACACAGAGGTTTCCTGGCTCAAGCGAAACGAAATAGGAGCGCATATGAGATATGTGCGGGACCGAGAATAATGCGTGTATGTGATACCGTATTTCATTCTCGCGATGAATGTGTCGAATGGTTGTATGCGATATAACCTAGTTATCGAATAAAGGATTGATTCGATAAGTCGATACATATGATACTAGTCGGTTATATGCGATATGACCGGATCGTTAAATCAAGTGTTGATTTAATGATTTAATGTATAATTATATATTTGATATATTACTTTGCATTAACTAGTATTGGTTCACTTTAAAAGGATTTTCTCACTTGATTTGTGCACATTGTGTATGCGATATAGTTTTGTGCACATGATTGTATCATGTTTGATGATACATGCTTGCTTGGTTAAGTGTAAAGAATTGATCCATGGTTAAGTTAATGATTAGGGTTTTGTTTGTTTACTTATTTATTTCTTTATTTACCTTTTCATTTTGAAAAGGATAAATGAAGAAATGGTGGGTTTTTTGTTTGTTAGTTGAAGATTCTTGAAGCTTTGACTAAGTGGCCTCTTTTGTTGTTTTGCTTAACCCTAACCATTTAAATAACCCATGTTAATTCTCTACACTTAACTATTGTTGAAAGTATGATAAGTATTGAATTATTTATCTAATTATTCAACACTTATCATATCATCTTCTTCTTCTTCATCTTCTTCTTCCATGGAAAAAGCTTGCTACTCCAATGGCAACTTGAGAAAACAAGTGAGAAATCCAATTCTAAAGTGAACCCACTTCCTATTTCTTCATCCTCTACCTCTTGCCAAGTAGTATAGGGTGTTCTCTTCACAAGTTTTATGACTTGTTGAAGTGAGAGTTTGATCTTGTGGAGCTTCGACGTAGATCATCTTCGACATCGAAGCCGACGACCAATTCCGCTTATTTTTCCGATAAAGCCGATGCTAGAGTCCGGGATTCAGTTTGGACAGCAAGGGGACTTCATTACGGAGCCTGGGAGGTGGTGGACCGGATCTACAAAGGTTTTAGCCCATTCCCTATTTCTATATTTCCGTTTACTTGCTTGCTTTGCCTAAATATCTAGTTAACGATCCATTCTAGGTTTTCTCGGCACCGTAATTTTTAGAAATTAGCGTGTTTGATCACTTGTGAGTCTTCACTAGAGTGCCTAGGAACCCTACAGCATACTCACTAAGTGTAGTGAGCAGGTATCAAGCTGATCCTGGAGAGAATCACTGGACAGCTGTGAAGAGCATTCTCAAGTACTTGCGAAGGACTAAAGAGATGCTCTTGGTGTATGGTAACGGAGAACTCCAAGTGGAGTCCTTTACCGATTCGAGCTTCCAGAGTGATAAGGACGACTCTAAGTCGCAGTCGGGATTTGTCTTTACCCTTTACGGAGGGGCGGTTAGCTGGAAAATTTCCAAGCAGGAAACCGTGGCAGACTCGACGATAGAGGCTGAATACATCGCTGCCAACGATGCTGCTAAAGAGGCTGTCTGGATCAAGAAGTTCATTACTGAACTTGGAGTGGTTCCATCCATTGAGCATCCAATACCATTATATTGCGATAACAATGGAGCGGTGGCTTTGGCCAAGGAACCCAGGTCCCATCAGCGATCCAGGCATATTCTGAGGCGGTATCACCTGATCCGGGAGATAGTTGATCGCCGGGAGATCGAGGTCAGGAGAGTTGACACGAAGAACAACACGGCGGATCCACTCACGAAGGCCATTCCCCAGATACAGTTTGAGAGACTCTTCGGGATGCTCGGTATGCGATACTACAGCAGCTGGCCCTAGTGCAAGTGGGAGATTGTTAGTTGTATGTATGCCCTAGAGGCCAGTATTGTACAGATGATGTATATTATATTGGATGCTTGGACATATATAGAGATGACTTTCTTGCTCGATATGATAGTATGCTATCTGGTTACCCTTTATCTTAACATGTACACTTGTCTCTTTAAACTGTCTTATAGTTACATGTTGGTAAAGCCCTTAGGATGTGTACTTGACTACATGGACTATGATGCAGATCATACTAGTGGGGACATGGTAGTCCATAAGTACATCCTTCAAGTTCCCTAGTCGTGGGTGTATCGAGACGGGGCATCGATATACCAGTGTAGACTAGCGTATACGCCTCTTGACCCATGAGATGGGCGATGGATGATCCCATATCCATTAATGTTTGACATCAGAGATGGTATACGGGTGCTCAGTGGAGACTGGGTACACTGGACGGACTCGCCGAGAACTCCCAGATGGTATTATATCTCACGTCAGATGGCAGTTCTCAGGTGACACTTGTGCAGGTTAGTCTGTATACCTGAGATCGTCATAGAGTCTTGTGTGATTCCCACTGTGCTTTGATCTCCACCTTACCACGTCCATGAGGGCGTGAAAAACGGTGGTCCTTGGGTACAGTCCCGAGTCACATGGAGGCAATGAGCGATAGGAGGGGTTTCGTCTCTCCCGGTATTGGGGGTTGATGTTGCGCAGTGCTCGATTGGCCGTAACAAGGAAGTCCCTGGCCAGGGCTGATCAGAGATTTGCTGGTAAGTGTTACCAGTAGTTTCTCGACCCGTTATGAGCCTCACATCGGCACGACTTATCGGTTATTGGGGTCTGACGTTTACCACCCCTAGACTTGATATGCGACATATCAGACGAACAGACCGGACTGTACGGTAAGTGTTACTGGTTGGATTCATAGGAGTGTGAGCGGGCTAGCTCGTCGATCTTATGATCGCTCAATACCCGGATGGCCGTTACGTTTAGCAGACCGCTTGCGGCTTGTGGGTGCTTGATATGATCATCATCTGCTACCGGCGTATTGACGAGTCTTTAGTGTCCTACACAGAGATTTCCTGGCTCAAGCGAAACGAAATAGGAGCACAAATGAGATATGTGCAGGACCGAGAATAATGCATGCATGTGATACCGTATTCCATTCTCGCGATGAATGTATCGATTGGTTATATGTGATATAACCTAGATATCGAATCAAGGATTGATTCGATAAACCGATACATAGGATACTAGTCGGTTATATGCGATATGACCGGATCGTTAAATCAAGTGTTGATTTAATGATTTAATGTATAATTATTTATTTGATATATTACTTTGCATTAACTAGTATTGGTTCACTTTAAATGGATTTTCTCACTTGATGTGCAAGTTGTATATGTGATATACTTTTGTGCACATGTTTGTATCATGTTTGATGATACTTGCCCATTTGGTTAAGTGTATAGAATTAAACCATGGTTAAGTTGATGATTAGGGTTTTGCTTATTCATTTATTTATTTGTTTGTTTGTTTATTTATTTGGAAAAGATTATGATAAGAATGGTGGCTTTCTTTGTTTCTAGTTGAAGCTTCATGAAACTTTGACTTTGTAACCATTCTTGTCTTCATGCTTAAACCTAACCCATCAAAGTAACCATGGTCAATTCTCTACACTCTACCTTAGTTAGTATATGATAAGTATTCATTTTACTTTTTATTTTTAATCAAGACTTATCATATTCTATCTTCATCTTCTTCTTCATCTTCAAAGAAAAAGCTTAAGTCCATTAATGGCAACTTGAGCTAAAATGTGAGAAATCCAATTCTAAAGTGAACCCACCTCCTATTTCTTCACTCTCTACCTCTTGCCAAGTAGTATAGGGTGTTTTCTTCACAAGTTTCACAACTTGATGGAGTTGGAGCTTGAACTTGTGATGCCTCGACGTAGATCATCTTCGGCACGAAGCCGACGACCTAGCCCGTTCATTTCTCCGATGAAGCCAACGATCGAGTCCGGGATTCGTGATGGACAGCGAGAGGAAGCCTACGTGGAGCTAAGGAAGTGGAGAACCGGATCGACAAAGGTTGTAGCATCTCTCCTTTAGTTAAGATGTTAACTAGTTTCGTTTTTCGCCTAGAATTCTAGTCGACGATCCGTATTAGGTTTTCTCGGCACCCATAAAATTTGAAATTGGCATGGTTGATGCCTTGTGATACCTCTATAGTGTACCTAGGAACCCTACAATTATATCTATATATCGACTCAGATTTAGGTGGTTTCCATACCCCTCCCGATTGACTTGATACTTAGATCTGTAGTTTGCATAGTAGATGTTAGACTAGGCCCGAGTCATTCTTATTTCAAATAGCATAATTGCATGACATATACATTTAGGTGTAGATTCTTTACTGTTACGTTGATTATTCGATTTCCGCATATTCATGCTATTCACGTTGCTTTGCATATATTTATTGCTATATTATTATCATGCTGTTAGGACACCAGCACCATTATCGATGATGTGCATGTTCCATGTACACTATTTGCCGGCTCACACACTTCATTATCGATAATTGCCATGCCACTACACCGTAGTACTGTTGCATTCATGATATAATTCTTGCATGGCATATTGTACACTTATACCTGTACACAAATATAGATGATTCTGACTTGATTAGAGATTTAGGAACCGCAAGATGTTCTTCAAAACTGATTCGTTTTAAAAGAGCGGTTTCCCTCGACATGTGCACATTACTATTCCATGTTGCATGGCTTCTGATATGCTTACCTTTCTTTACATGTCGCATACATCATGTTTTGATTATACGCATTGAGATATGTTGTTTCCATGATATTTCTGGATTTGGGAACCGTGGGTATTTCAAAAGAGATTATATAATTGTGTTAAAAACCCGGTTACCCTTGATATGATATTTCAGTGCGTCCACCATGTGTTTTCTCGGTGCAAAGAGCGACATGTGAAACCCGATTCAAGGAAGCGGATGAGGTTGATTGCGGGTACATGGTGGACCCGGTATGGTATCCCGGGGCGAGAACGGTTTCGCTGTGTAGTAAACGGTGAGCCTGGCAGAGGAACTACTACCTACCGGTGATTGGTTGGACCTGGCAGTTATCCAAAGGATACTGACCAGAGTCGATAGATGGATATGGGCGTACTGCCGGGGCCGAGGGCCGATTCCGCAGACATAGCCCGTAGGCTGATCCGGACTGACGGAGCCCGATAGATGAGGATTTACGTGTCGATGCTAGGCACGAGTTTCATGACGATTTCCATGATTTTGATTATATCCTCATATTTGCATGCACGATGCTTATTATTATTGGGTGACGGGTGGACGGGTTCCACGTTTATTGTCATTGGGTGACGGGTGGACGGCTTCCACGTTTATACAGACTTGATCACATACAGACTGGATTTACATTGATCATACTTCATGCAGACATACCTTATACTGATGACATGTTATTATCTGAGGCACTGGCACGAGTACTTGGCACTACCTACATGATTAGATGTTGAATTGCCACTTTATCATGCTTCAGACTTACTCTTGAGGGTTTTATTATTATACTGATTGTTTGACCTAGGATTGTGTCTTACATTCGATTTCTGCTTGTAGATATTTTCTATTCACGAGTTGGCAAGTCACCCCCGTTGTGCCACAGTTCTTGCAGGTTTTGCCGTACATGTTCCATTGCGGCATTTTTGGCACACTGCTTCCTTGCGGGTGAATTGCTTTTGGTAGGTGGGTTCTTTTTCATCAAGAACCACCATTGTACTTGTATTATTCATTGTATCTAGAATTCCATCAACCAAAACTTGTATATTGTTTCAGACTCAGACACTAGTAATGTATTATTTCGACCTTAGAGTCGCGCTTGGTAGTGTTACAGTTTTCATGCTTATCTGAGTTTCTTTTGAATTTTGATCCTCGCCATTCGGCGTTGTATAGTATATTGCTTGTTGTTTATTTATCCTTAAAATGGTTTTAGATTTTCTGGGCTTTTGGCTTACTTGGATCAGATGGAGTCCTATAGACTTCATATGGTTCAAGAGCCAGTCACGTGCTCTTTCGGGTCGTGACAAAGTTGGTATCGGAGCGCTAGGTTAACCTTGGTTCGAGTCTAAGTTTGACTATGTGGAGCCTAGGGCGTCTATATATATACGGAACTTAGGCTTGACCTTAAGGAACTTAGACTTAGTCGAGGGGGTATTAGACCCGAACTTTTGTCGCGTAGGATGACCCTTGGTTGATGGAATAGGTGACTAAAGTAGAGTGACGTACCGTGGGTATGTTCCGCGGCATACTTACGACACGCCACTCCGCTTAAGGAACCTTAGGATGTACATATTTTTTAGAGCAGTGATCCTCTTCATATCCATGATTATACATCCATTTGAGATCCCCGATTCTATTAGTTTCATGATCATACCTTTATTGATGTTGTTCCTTCTTATGATCATGTATCCACTCTGGATCTTTTGTTCTCTTTCTTGCCATTGATCTACTCTCTTCGATACTCGATTGAGGTTCTTGTCGCCATGTTGAGCGCAGTTTGGGCTGTGCTAGGGTTACGGTCAGTGCGAGCTCGTTTGGTACGAGGGCCGACCATTGTGTTTTCTGGTGACATTGGAACGTCTCGAGTTAGTATTGGTGACTGTGACCTCTATTGGAGGCGAGTGCTTGGTTTTGCACCGGATGATCGGGCCATTGTTAGAGCTGCCAGTTGAGAGAGGACTGTTGATGTACAGCATAGCTCAGAGACTATGATATCGCCTACCGTGCAAACAGATGGACCAGCTGTTGCTGAGATTGACAGGATGTCGCTTCCGGAGCTTACGAGCTAAGATTGCCGGAGCTTCCAGGCAGATATGAGACAGATGATAGCTAGTCTACCCGATTTGAGAGACGAAGGTGATTCGTCCGATTTATGCGCCGGAGCGGGCCCAGTTGAGTTGAAGATTTCCAGTGTGGAGAGTCTTACTCAGATCCAGAGCAGACCGATTCAGAGATGACCGCCAATGTATCGCCTTTCCTGGAGGATTGAAGCGATGTTCGGCGTACAGGCGAATGAGCCAGTTGTTGCTGCAAATGACGAGATATCGCCCAGATGGTTGGAGCTACTGCAGCATGAGCATATACTTAGAGATATGATGGATGGGCGCTAGTCACCTGAGGATGAATGACTAGGACATGTGGTTCGTTCGTTTACCGATGCGAGGTCATCAGATCGATTGTTTCCAGCTAGAGACGACTTCACGCAGGTTCGTTGAGAGTCGATAGAGACGATCGAATGTCAGGAGCCTATTTTCAAAGTTTAAAGTATACGGAAAGACATGCAGGTGATTCTATGGACCCTCTAGAAGAATGAAACCCTAACTCGACTTAATGACCGTGTGAAAGCCTTTGAACCTTAGGGTTTGCGGCAGTTCCGCGGCGCCATTAGTGAGGCTTGGGTTTGCCCTTCTACGGCTGGACCACCGACACTGTGGCATGTACTCGATACTATTAAACTGTACTCAAGATGTTGATCTCTTGGGGGATTATAAGGTTCTGACAAGTCGATCGAATGTTTCGACATCATTCGGATATCATGTGATGGGATGCTTTGCTTGGGAGACTCCAGATATGAGTATAGCCATTGGAGCATAGTCCTTGCAGCCATGATGAGACGAGTCTGAATCAGTCGACATTGAAGCAAAATGAAGAAAAGAGTTCGCAAGAGATTTCGACGAGATGACGTCCCACTCCGCTGACATCAGAGATGTGATACGCACCCAGAGGCGTTGTATATGGATATATCTTCCAGAAAGAGGCGCGATAAGTATGCAGCCGTTCCGGAATAAGAATTAGCTTCAGCAATAGATGATGACTTCCGGGAAATCCGGCAGGAATGAGATTTGAGAGAGAAACCTCGACAGGACCTTTCTGAAATACGATACGAGAAGACCTAGACCCAGGGGTGGTCATATTGCGCACACCCAGCAGGCCAGAGTTCGGCATCGTCGACGAGGTAGTTGACCAGGTTCGGATAAAGGAACTCACCCAGTTGCATTGCGAATTGATCAAGGACGGACGAGTATTGAGTATTCCTCTGATGGTTGGGACGCGTTCCCGAGGACCTGTTCGGCCAGACATCTTCTATAGAATGATGAAGCTATAGAGTTCGCGCTTTCGAGTCCGTGCGAAAGACTTCGGATTGACCATGGCCAAGAACAGTGCAGTGCTTAGATAGCATGGCGTGACGTCATAGTGGATGACGATAGAGACGAGTGGAACCAGAGGTTCGTACGAGACGCTGACGAGCTGTCAGTACTTTCCGTCGAGACTAGAGACCTGATATGCTTACAGAGGCGTTGGGATGTGACCAATTTCCGAGAAAATGTTGTGCTGAGGACACAGATGTCCATCGAGTGAGAAGAGATTATGTAAGAGAGCCATCCTCCGTACAGTTCGGCATAGGCAAGATCGGAAGAGACCTTGAGCAGGATTCCTTCCAGGACACTGCTGCAATGATGCTTGCACCTACGATCAGATGTGTGACGTGCATTCAGAGAGCCAAAGGCCGACGCCAGTAATATGCAGCTTTATGAGTGGTCGTGAGGATTGACCGAGAGATGACCAGAGAAGTGCCAAAACGGAATCGTCCCGTTAGCACACCTGACAGGGTCGATGAGCCGATTGACTGCGAGATAGGTAATCCGCAGAGAAGATAAGGACCCAGAGACAGAGGACGCCAGACCGTGAGTAAGGGATAAATAGATATCTTGCGCTTCTAGCATTGGATGCACTGGCACCTTCTCAACTTTGAAGGAGGGACTACCGACGACGGTATTGACGATTGGTGATTTTGTGATTCGATTATCACGTATCCGACAACTTGGATTTTGATTCCGTGCGCACCAGACGCACCGGATGTTCTTATATACATTTTTGTGGGTTTAAATTTAAATTCGGGGACCGAATTTATTTAAGGGGGGTAGATTGTAACATTTTGAAATAATAAAAATATTATTTTGGGGAAATTAATAATTTAATATTATTTTATTGAATATTTTAATAATTCGGTATAATTAAATACAAATAAATGGGGAAAATTTTTGGAAAATTATGGAAAATTCTAAAATAGGGTAAATTAGATAATTATACCATTTCTAAGTTTAATTGATTAGTTATATGCTAAATTAATGCTAATCGCGATTAATAATCGCTAATCGGTTTTTTAGCAATTTATGCAAAACTTGCACTATCATTCTTCTTACACTTGTGCATTTTCTACCATGGTTTCTCGTTTGGGTTTACTATTTGAGTGAGAAGGAATTTAGAGAAAAGAAAACAAATGGAAAAGGGGTTTATATTAAAGAATTTAGTAGTTGGTGAGAGAGAGGGGTATGAGCTTCTTTGACGAAAGACTTAGCCATTTCCTCTTCAACCTTCACTCATTTTTCTCCCTCTCCTTCTTGTTGCTGCTGCTACTCCTGCTCCTCACCTCCCTCCCCTCTTCAACTCCTCAAATCATCTCAAAAACAATTCCAAAACCCAATCTCCATTTCATTAAAAGTGTGCACAAGCTCAAGATCTACACATTGGACTAAAAAAGCAAGGATTTTGGCCACTAGGGGCAACTCAAGAAAATTCTTGAGTTGCCAAATGAGGTATTTACTGAACCATTTGCTTAGTTTTAGCGTTACTTATGCTCCATGTTTAGATTGAACCGATATTGTTTGATATTGTGGAGTTAAGGAAAACCTAGTTAGGGTTTCAGGAAAAATTGAGTTGTAATGTGAAATTAAGTTCAGTAGAGGCTACACCAACACCCTATTGCATGAATTGAGGCCCTAACCTAAGAATTGAAACCCGAAATACGGATTTAGAAACCGATATCGGAGAATTTGTGGAATCTGTGAAGGGTATATTGAATCTGCTATCACCCGAGACATCCTAAATTAAAATTGATTGGACAGTGACATGTGCAGGCACCCAGGAAGCTACCACCAAGACCCCAACCCTTAACTCATCAACCCAGCCGCAGATTTATCCTGTTTGGCCGCAATTTGCTGCCAGACCTACCCCATTTTGGTTCGTCTTGGTTTTGGTGTTCTCTCATCAGTAGATTAGGCCCCTGGTATGTGTAGATTTGTCTAGTTTGACCTAGGGTGAAATCTGGGACCCTTTTCTCCAGTTGCTGTTTTGATTCTGTTTCCGTATTCCGTATTCTTAATTCTGAATTTGTGTCTTGTGTTTTACCTCGACTATTTGGCGTTTTTACGACGATATAGAGGATTTATTGATGGTTTAGAATGCGTGCCATAGGTTCTAACCTATATGCCCCTTATCGTATCGTTTTGGGATTCGTATACCGTTTTAGTTTTGAATTGGTTTTAATGCGCATATACGACACTTTGATGTGTAGGTACCCCATGAAGACTTCGGGATGCCAAGTAAAGCGCGTGGAGACGTCGACAAATGAAGACGCAAGGTGAGTAGATTATATCTACAGGGGGAAAGTCGGGTGTATGGCGTATAGCACCCCCGCAGTCCGTAATTGGTATACTATATATTATGCTTGATAGTTATAGTGTGTCATGGATATGGTGTTAGGTGTATTATGGATAGTGTAGCGTTAGAAGTGACTAGTGTAGTTCATAGTCGCGAACCCTAGAATAGATTTGCACCTACACGCACACCCTTGCATATTCATTTTACTTACACTGTGTTGATGATGATATTGGATGACATTGAAGATGAGTCGATGATTTTGGGCTTTGTGCCGTGAGATCGGTGATGTAATGTGATTCGTACTTGCGATACGCCATGTGATCTTAGCGGGCCGTTGGGCATGTATTTTACCCCCGCTTCCATACTTATATAGATGGTATTGATTTATACTAGACTTAGATCTGTACCCTAGATTATATGATATAATGATAATGATACCTGATATTTGATGAGAGGAATGTGATACTGACTCGTACCCAGCTATTGGGATGCCGTACGCCGATTTACCGTATGAGCTTTATATATTGATGATAGATCCGCACTCATGATTTGAGGATGTCATATGATATGTTGTATCGTACGCGATACTATTGAGGCGGGATCACCGACTATTATATCTATATATCGACTCAGATTTAGGTGGTTTCCATTCCCCTCCCGATTGACTTGATACTTAAATCTGTAGTTTGCATAGTAGATGTTAGACTAGGCCCGAGTCATTCTTATTTCAAATAGCATAACTGCATGACATATACATTTGGGTGTAGATTCTTTACTGTTACGTTGATTATTCGATTTCCGCATATTCATGCTATTCACGTTGCTTTGCATATGTTTATTGCTATATTATTATCATGCTGTTAGAACACCAGCACCATTATCGATGATGCGTATGTTCCACATACACTATTTGCCGGCTCACACACTTCATCATCAATAATTGCCATGGCACTACACCGTAGTAATGTTGCATTCATGATATGATTCTTGCATGGCATATTGTACACTTATACCTGTACACAAATATAGATGATTCTGACTTGATTAGAGATTTGGGAACCGCAAGATGTTCTTCAAAACTGATTCGTTTTAAAAGAGCGGTTTCCCTCGACATGTGCACATTACTATTCCATGTTGCATGGCTTCTGATATGCTTACCTTTCTTTACATGTCGCATACATCATGTTTTGATTATACGCATTGAGATATGTTGTTTCCATGATATTTCTGGATTTGGGAACCGTGGGTATTTCAAAAGAGATTATATAATTGTGTTAAAAACCCGGTTACCCTTGATATGATATTTCAGTGCGTCCACCATATGTTTTCTCGGTGCAGATAGCGACATGTGAAACCCGATTCAAGGAGACCGATTGCGGGTACATGGTGGACCTGGTATGGTACCCCGGGGCGAGAACGGTTTCGCTGTGTAGTAGACGGTGAGCCTGGCAGAGGGACTACTACCTACCGGTGATTGGTTGGACCTGGCGGTTATCCAGAGGATACTGACCGGAGTCGATAGATGGATATGGGCGTACTGCCAGGGCCGAGGGCCGATTCCGCAGACATAGCCCGTGGGTTGATCCGGACTGACAGAGCTTAATAGATGAGGATTTACGTGTCGATGCTAGGCACGGGTTTCATGACGGTTTCCATGATTTTGATTATATCCTCGTATTTGCATGCACGATGCTTATTGTCATTGGGTGACGGGTGGACGGGTTCCACGTTTATACAGACTTGATCACATACAGACTGGATTTACATTGATCATACTTCATGCAGACATACCTTATACTGATGACATGTTATTATCTGAGGCACTGGCACGAGTACTTGGCACTACCTACATGATTAGATGTTGCATTGCCACTTTATCATACTTCAGACTTACTCTTGAGGGTTTTATTATTATACTGATTGTTTGACCTAGGATTGTGTCTTACATTCGATTTCTGCTTGTAGATATTTTCTATTCACGAGTTGGCAACTCACCCCCGTTGTGCCACAGTTCTTGCAGGTTTTGCCGTACATGTTCCATTACGGCATTTTTGGCACACTGCTTCCTTGCGGGTGAATTGCTTTTGGTAGGTGGGTTCTTTTGCATCAAGAACCACCATTGTACTTGTATTATTCATTGTATCTAAAATTCCATCAACCAAAACTTGTATATTGTTTCAGACTCAGACACTAGTGATGTATTATTTCGACCTTAGAGTCGCGCTTAGTAGTGTTACAGTTTTCATGCTTATCTGGGTTTCTTTTGAATTTTGATCCTCGCCATTCGGCGTTGTATAGTATATTGCTTGTTGTTTATTTATCCTTAAAATGGTTTTAGATTTTCTGGGCTTTTGGCTTACTTGGATCAGATGGAGTCCTATAGACTTCATATGGTTCAAGGGCCAGTCACGTGATCTTTCGGATCGTAACACCGAAAATGAGATCGACTTAATAAAGATCGATAATAAGGTGAATCCGGCTGACATGACAACAAAGGTCATTTCTGCGGAGAAGTTCAAGACTGTCTTGATTTCTATTCAAGTACTCAAATGTGAGGAAGGGTAATCTCGGTATGATGGTTGCAAAGCAGTTTCTTAGTTCTGATTAAAAACTATGACAACATCAGTTTTGGGATTCTGAAGAAAAATTGTGCTAGCAAGGGAAAAGGGAGAGAACAACTAAAGCAACCCTAAAGGATATAAGATGAAAAGCAACATATTTTCAAGGTGGCTATAAGGAAATACGAGACAAGATAGAGATCGTTGTGAAGAATATCTCGTATTTGTTCAAGACTGTAAAACCAAAGAATGGACACACGTATGTCTCAAAAGGATAGACGTCTGGTATTTAAGGTCTATAGCCTAGAACAGACACCAGACGTCAGAGGAACAAACGTCTGGTTGAGCCCTGAAAAGTCGCGGCCAATTGGGTCAGACGTCCGCCACAGAGGGCTAGACGTCTGGCAGCACAATTGATTTTTTTGTCAAAGGTGCAGGCAGACTACTACCCCAGAGAGACAGACGTCTGTTAGACGATAACCACGAATCTCAGGCCGAGATTTATCTCGAAAATTCAGTTATTTGGTAGCAGTTTTTTAATTTCTGCGATCTTATTATAAGTTAAATTGTATAGGCTATATATAGGATCTTAGGGTTATTAATTAGGGTTAATTTTGGAGAGTTTTAGATCATAAGTCAAAAGGAGTAAACGACAACTCCATAAGAAATCTAAGCTATCGAAGGTGAAGAAGAATTTGTAGAAGAAGAGAGATCTCGTTGGAGATCATAAAGGAGAGGGTGTAATAACTCTGTAAGGTTTTCTCCATCTCAAGTTGTAATAATGGTTCTCCACGTCTCCCCCCTAAATCTCATGTGTTATCTTTATTACGGTTTGCATCTAGTTCTTTTATTATTTATTTATAAAAAAATCTAGATTTATAGATCTGTAAGGTATTTTCCGCTGCGTTGCCGATTGATCTCGTGGTAACAACAAAACTTTCACATCTACTAATATTTTACAAGTCAATTGTTTGTAATACCTTTTTGTAAATGGAATCCTAGTAAACTCCAATATTATGATTATTCTATGCATGTTGATTACTTGATTTAGCATTCATTTTTACATTTTTCTCATGCTAATCATTAGATAATGAATTTTAAGTTTATCTTGCTCTTTTTGTGGTGGGCCCAGCTTTTACCTCAAAATGCGGATAAAAAGTTGAAGATGATCCATTCACAAGGGAGCACAGCTTGTCAATTGATGTCTTATTGTAAACCTAGAGGTACAAATAATAGCAATAAGTTGAATGCATACATAATCAACAATTATTCTTTCTTCATTCTTTATTTTGTAACATCCAAGATTTTTTTTTAATTCTATCAATTAAATAGTTCAACCTGCATCATTATTCTATATATGGACAACCACAAACCAAGGAAAAACTACCATGTGATCTCAATAGCACTCTTCTTAATTTGTAGCTTTCTATAACCTAAAATGAACTGTGGTTTGAGATTTTTGCTGGTAAAAGCAACGTTAGTGCTTTTGGATTTTTGTTTTATATCTTTTAGTGTATCTTATGATTAATGTTGTAGCCACATTGTATTTCTATGTTTGTCAAATGAAAATGTAACTAGAGCAAATAACTGCAACAATACTATATAGATCAAATTGGTTAGGGCTTTAAATAGTCGATTAAGCAAAACAATAAAATAAATATTATAAAGGTACCGAATTCTTTTTGTTTTGGAATGTTGCACTTAGCAAAAATAAATATAATTATAAAACAACATGTTAATTATGTGGTGGATTTGTGGTCATTCATTCAAAAATAAAATAAAGACAGTCTCCATTGATGTATGAAAGAGAAATTCCAGCAAACTTTTGTTTAGAGGTCAACAATACGGAATTCCGTTTAATTATTTTTTAAACGACAGCGCTTAACTGTAGTAGATTCCATGACATATGATGATTATAGGTTGCATTGTATTATTAGGGATCACTATATGTATATAATGACGACTCACGTGGGTGCAAGGAATTTATTCCTCTTTGGGCGATGCGTAACATAGCTTTGTCCAAAATGGGTTAGTTTTTGGTTTATATTTTAACCAACCTCGATTAAGTAAATGGTTAATGTTTTCATATATTCATCCATTGGCTATTTGAGCTTGGATTGCATCAGTCCACTCTTGTTGTTGGATTTTTTAATTTTTTTTTGGAGAAAGTTTGTTGTATATCACAACTCTCAACATATCCATTAATAGCATATAAAACTCTTTATCAACACTACGATCCACAACATGTTTCTCACTTCCTCTTCAAATTCTAAGGTCCTACTAAAAATTTCATAGGATGGAAATTTTATTATTGATAAAATTTTGATTATTTGTGTCTATATATAGGCACGTATCTGTATTTCATATGTATGAGTTCATAACCATGAAAACGCCATGGAGTCGACTGGCTTAGTTCATTATTTGCTCAGGTTACTTTAGTTGCTCTGTGCCAATAATAGCTGTGTTCGTCCTATTAAGTGTTGATTCCTTCAACAGCACCATTCAGTTTTGTGGGCTCGTGCTCGGCGCCCTATTTCAAAGCAATGAACATGATGAACTGTCATGTACAAAGAGGAAGCATGGACAACTATGAGGCACCAGTAAAACATCTAGCCATATTGATAGCATTTGGATTATTTACTTTCACCAAGTTTTGCGGATTGATCGCAATCCACGATTGCTCTTTCTGGTCCACAGGTTATCCATTATATAAAAAAACTTTAGAAAAAGAAAAATCAATTTTCTGTATGGTGATTTATCATAGGTACTGGGGGGAACATCTTGATTAATTAGGCATAGAGCGATATCATTGATACATCAGAGATCCTATGTCGGCATCCAGAATTTATGAAATCATGGTTCCAGAATTGGTAATCACAGTTGAAGATACGATCTGCAATATAGTGTGTGCTAAGTAGTGCAATGCCAGGTGTGATCTTTAAATCGATATCTGCTCCTCTCGATGCAACAGGGGGTAACGCGATTTTCTTACATGATACAACAACCTGCCTACTGTGTTCTGTTACATATTTTGCGGTCACATAGAGTAGTAATCCAATATCATGACCTTTTCTGGTCGCCGGACAGAAAAACTGTTTTGTGTGCTTTGAGTTTGGAAAGCATGCACTGCTTATATATGAAGCTACACACATCCATTTAGAGGGAGATATAATGATGGAAAAGAGTCCATTTGGATGATCAATGTTAGAGACAACAGTTGATAATCTGTCGTAATAGTTAAGTTTCCGAAAACAAAAAATTAATGTAAAATCTTAAATTAGGCTTTCAGTATGAATACTATGAGAGTGCAAGGCAGACCAAGGCGCCACAGAAGCCCGTTGCGCTCGCATAGTATAGTAGTGATCCAAAATCATGAGCTTTTTCCGTCATCGGACAAAAGAACTGCTTTGTGTGCTTTGAGTTGGGAAAGTGTGCACTGCTTATATATGTAGCTACGCACATACATTTAGAAAGAGATATAGTTGATAGAAAAGAGTCGATTTGGATGATCTCTGTTGGAGACCACAGTTGAAAATTTGTCTTAGACACTTATACCCCCTCAAATGACTTATTAAGCACATCTACGCCTTACACTGCCTTGATGCCGTTTGCTAGTTTCTCTCAAGCAATGCATGTCGTGGAAAAAATATTTGCGTAATTTTAACTCTAAAACTTGCTTTTGTCTTGTTTGGAGTTGAATATAAGTGTCTTTTAGGTTCTTTCCGATGAACAAAACGGTTGTTTACAGTAATTAGTCTCTTGAGGTGGTATAAGTGCTCTATGGGGTTAACCACAGGTGGCTCTGTGCCATTTAACTCTAATAATTATGAAATGACATAGCCAGACCTTGAACTACCTTCCATATCTTCTCAACAACCGCAGAGATACATGCGCATCTCCGACAGAAACAAACGTGTGTGCGCACGCATGTGTTATATTGAATATTTCGATCTAATAATATAGCAAAGGTATGGGATGACATACAAGTAGGAATTTCCTATATATTTCTTTTTGAGGTGGTTCATTATTCTGTAGGCCTGGCTTCTACAATAAAATGAGGAAGAAAGAGGTGACATGTTTCATGCACAAGGGAGCGCAGCTTGTCAATGGATGTCTTGTTATAAACCAAGAGTTACTAAATTTGCCATAGGTTGATGCATACAGAATCAACAACCATCCTGTATTCATTCTGCATTAATTCTGTAACATGGATCCTAGCCTTTGTTTTATACTTACTGTAAACTCTCCCTGACTTTCTCCATCAACCAAACACTTGAATCAATATCATAAGATTGTTATATGTCTGGATCAACACAAGGATAAATTTCCATGTGTTCATAACTACACACACACACACGGAGACACACACAAGAATGCTCCATCGAAAACCGGTCCGCATTTTTAAAAAATGGGGTACCTCCGATCCACGGCATATTTGAAATATCCGAATCGTTCAAGTTGATCGACTACTTTCAAACATATCTATATGGAAAAAATCAAAGAATTTGAAAGCCACTAACACATGTATCGAATGGGTGCAAAATTGAACGTCATTCGACGATGCAACATAAATGTCATCCGATACATGTGTTAGAGACCTTCAAATTCTTTGATTTTTCATATAAATATGTTTGAAGGTAGGACGATCAACTTGAACTGTTTGGATTTTTCAAATTTGTCTTGAATCGAGAGATCCTGTTTTCAAAACACGCGGACCGATTTGTAATGAATCACTCCCTTATGTGTGTGTGTGTATATATATATATATATATATGTGTGTGTGTGTGTGTGTGTGTGTGTGTGTGTGTGTAAAGGGTTACCATAGTGCCCCGGCCAACTTCCGTGGCCAAATGCGGAACAAAATTTTTATAGCGAACAGAAACTTGG
This sequence comes from Agapanthus africanus, assembly GCA_030015575.1. Taxonomy (NCBI): domain Eukaryota; kingdom Viridiplantae; phylum Streptophyta; class Magnoliopsida; order Asparagales; family Amaryllidaceae; genus Agapanthus; species Agapanthus africanus. The sequence continues at coordinate 316,064,293 of JASDDO010000008.1, forward strand.
CACTTGATTAACCTTTAACCGGATCTTTACCATAAACCTAGTTTAGCTATTCTAGAGTTCTATCTACTATGATGAGGAATTCTTAGCAAACGAACCAAGTCCTTCGGTCTTCGTTCTTCATCCTTAGATCCTTGTAGCCACCTTGAACTTGCTTGATCTTTCTTTCCGGCTCCATCGGTATTCCGGGATCGAGCTTGTTCTCCGGCTTTCCTTTGTCGTAGATGATCCATCCGGGGAATATGATCCATGGCTCTAGCTCCTAACCAAATAACTATAAGGAGCAACTAGAGATTTGGGTTGCTAAACCAAGTAGTTTAGGATGTAGTGAGGATGTCAAGTGTTTGCTATTTCTTTTCTAACATCTTCACTTGTTTCTCAACTCATGTGAATGTTAGTAAAGAGGAAGAAGATGAAGATGGAGGAAAACAAGAGGAGGGAGGAACTCAAGAAAAATGAGAGCTCAAGAAATTATGAAGCATTCATGAAAGAGAAAATATACACAAAAGTTTTGTATATCAATTCTTTCAAAAAACAAATGGCAACCATGCTTCAATAGTAACCACAAATGAACTGAAAATTCATTTGTTGATTATTGAAGCATGGTCATGCCTCATTCCTCCCATACCTCAATTTCCACCTCATTATCCATTAAGAAAAAATGGAAATAACCAATAATGAGGTGTCCACCTTCTAGAAGGAAATCTGTAATAAATACGGATTTCGATCTACTGTATATACTTATCCGCATTCGGATAATAATCCGAACGTCCAAAGAGATGAATAACACGAAAAACGTAATACTAGAATATATATATATATATATATATATATATATATATATATATATATATATATATATATTGAAATACATATATGTAAATTATTAAATCAATACCTGATTTAATAATCCAGCTCAAACCCGAGCCGACTAGTATTACCAACTGTCCGATCGAAAGTCCGAGTACAATGTAAATCAATCGATCGAATCCTGCATGTATCCAATACGGCTACTACATCATTTCGCCTGAATCAGGGAAACCCTCTGTATGGGACTCTAAAGACTCGACGGTATGCCGGTAGTGAGTTACTGGATAAATTTATAACCACAAGAACGTCAGCGGCACTAGCTGTACGTAACGGCTATCCGGGTACCTATCGAAAGGAAGGCCGATGAGCAAACTCATCTGGATCTCCACTGAGCCTATCCATGACAATATCCGTACAGTCCGATCTTTTCGTCTGAGAGTATCGCATACCGGGTCTAGGGGGTGGTGAACGTCAGACCCTAATAACCTGATAAGTCGTGTTGATGTGGCTCAGGACCAATCCGGGAAACTACAGATCAGCCTATCAGTAAATCCTAATTTCCTTGGCCAAGGTCTTATGGTCCTAACCAATCGAATCACAGTGTGATATCGACTCTCTATACCGGGAGAGGCGAATCCCCGACAATCGCTCACTTCCTCCATGTGGCTCGGGACTGTAACCAACCAAAACCCGTTTGCACGACTCAGCAGAGCCGTGGTAGGGTAGTGATCAATGCACAGTGGGAACTCACACGAGACAAATGCCGATCTCAGGTATAAATACTAACATGTACTAATGTCACCTGAGAACTTCCACCTGACGATAGGTATATTACCATCTGAAAGTTCTTGGCGAGTCCGTCCGGTGTACTCACCCCCGGTGAGTACCTGTATACGATCTTAGGTCTCAAGACCAATGGTTGCGGGACCAAACCATCGCCCCTCTTCGGGGTCTAGAAACGTATACACCAGTCTACTCTGGAATATCGATACCCGGTCTCGATACTCCCATGACTAGGGACCATTCAAGGATGTGTGTACCGACTACCCAGCTCCCACAAGTATGATCGTCATCACAATGCAGGTAGTCTAACAACTATCCTATGCGCTTTATCAACATGTAACCGCAATATGTAATAACGAATACGACATATGCCATGTTAAGATAAAGACAAACCATAATAGTATACTACCGTATCGAGTCTTCATCAATATATGCAAGCTAGATATAACAACAATAAATACACATGTCATGACAAAGACAATTCTAATAATATACTGTAAACTGAGCAAGATTGTCCTGTATATACATATCTCTAGCATCTATATGTATACATATACAATACTGGCCTCTAGGGCATATATCCAACAATCTCTCACTTGCACTAAAGGCCAGTAATTGGCGTATCGATCACCCAACATCTCCACTAAGGCCAGTTGCTGGCGTACCGCATACCCAACATCTCAAAAAGTCGCTCGAATTGTGCTTGAGGGAGGGGCTTTGTAAATGGATCCGCAGTGTTGTCTTTTGTATCCACTCTCCGGACCTTGATCTCCTGGCGATCTACGATCTCCCTGATCAGGTGATACCGTCTTAAGATGTGCATGGATTTCTGATGGGACCGTGGTTCCTTCGCTAAACCTATAGCCCTATTGTTATCACAATACATTGGTATCAGATCAACAGTGGACGGAACTACCTGAAGTTCAACTATGAACATCTTCATCCAGACTGCCTCTTTTGCGGCATCGCTTGCAGCAATGTACTCAGTCTCTATCGTCGAGTCTGCGACGGTATCCTGTTTAGAACTCCTCCAACATACCGCCCCTCTATTGAGAGTAAATACAAACCCGAGACAGGCCTGCTGTCATCTTTGTCACTCTGGAAGCTTGAGTCGGTAAAGGACTCGACCCTGAGGTCTCCATTACCGTAAACCAGGAACAACTCCTTAGTCCTTCTCAGGTACTTGAGAATGTTCTTTACTGCTGTCCAGTGGTTTTCATCTGGGTCTGACTGATACCGGCTCACCACGCTTAGTGCGTAAGCTACATCTGGTCTTGTACATAGCATCACTGCTGGGTTAGCCTAGCACCCCATGAAGGGTTTGGAAGCATCACATGTACCAAAGATTGAATTTTTTAGCGTAAGCTACATCTGGTCTTGTACATAGCATCTCATGAAAGAAAAGCTAGGATTTTGAGAGTACAACCTTTGTAGCTCCCTACGCTAGACTTCTCGGCTACTTGGGGGTTTAGAAAAGGTCAGCTTGAACTCCTCTAGGTCACCGATGATCCACCCGGAGTCCGCTTTGTCCAAGCTAGCAACTTCGCAAGATCAAGAATGAAAATTGAAGCTAACACTCTAAACAAGTGGGCAAGACTTGTGTAGAATGATGTTGTGGTGGCTTTTCTCACTTCAAAATCCTAACTTGATGAGTATTTTGCTCACTTGAAAAATCTAGAGAGCAATGGAAGAAGGAGGAAGAAGATGGTGGCCTTTTTTGAATAAGAGAGAAGAAAAACCCCATCTAGAAAAAGGAAAATATATCTATATATATTTTTTTATATCTCTCATCTTAAACCATGGTTGATCAAATAGGATATTATTGAACTTGAGTTAAAAACCCAAAAGGAAAAGTAATCCATGGTCAAATGGTGGGTGAGCATGGTTAGGTCAAGAAGAGTGTAGAAAGCATCCATGAATTAACCTTTTCTTTTCTTTTGTTTTTAAATCAAATGCAATAATAATTTATATATAAATCAAACCATGGTGTGAGTCTTATATTGCAACCATTTTCATGTATGTACAACCATGAAGGATGTATGTATGTATGTGTGTATGTACATCCATATGTGCATGAATCTATAAAGAAAGCATACATGCATGCATACATCCATCAAACTCAAGAAAGGATTTCTAGTGAGAATCTTATGGTTAAATGATAAATCAACATTTGATTTATCAATCCGGCCATATCACATACGACCCAACCAAAAGCAAGCCGCCGGATTAATGTACGGTATCTCATACCAACATTTTAACCGGGTCCATACGCATATCGCATACGCGCACCACAACGTTTCGTCTGGACTAGGTAACTCCTTTGTGGGACTCTAAGACTCGTCAATACGCCGGCAGTGGGTGATGATCATATCAAGCACCCCCCAAACCGCAAGTGGTCAGCTAAACGTAACGGCCACTCGGGTATTGAGCGATCAGAAGAAAACAAGCGAACATGCTACAACTCCCGTCGAGCCAACCGGCAACACTACCCGTGCAGTCCGGTCTCCTCGTCTGATATGTCGCATATCAATTCTAGGGGTGGTAAACGTCAGACCCCAATAACCGATAAGTCGTGCCGATGTGAGGCTCATAACGGGTCGAGAAACTACTGGTAACACTTACCAGTAAATCTCTAATCAGCCCTGGCCAGGGACTTCCCTGTTACGGCCAATCGAGCACAGTGCAACATCGACCACCAATACCGGGAGAGACGAAACCCCTCCTATCGCTCATTGCCTCCATGTGACTCGGGACTGTACCCAAAAACCACCGTTTTGCACGCCCTCATGGACGTGGTAAGGTGGAAATCAATGCACAGTGGGAATCATACAAGAATCTATGACGATCTCGGGTCTACAGACTAACCTGCACCAGTGTCACCTGAGAACTGCCATCTGACGTGAGGTATAATACCATCTGGGAGTTCTCGGCGAGTCCGTCCAGTGTACCCAGTCTCCACTGAGCACCCGTATACCATCTCTAATGTCAAACACCAATGGATATGGGATCATCCATCGCCCATCTCATGGGTCAAGAGGCGTATACGCTAGTCTACACTGGTATATCGATGCCTCGTCTCGATACACCCATGACTAGGGACCTTGAAGGATGTACTTATGGACTACCATGTCCCCACTAGTATGATCCGCATCATAGTCCAGGTAGTCAAGTACACATCCTAAGGGCTTTACCAACATGTAACTATAAGACAGTATAAAGAGACAAGTATACATGTTAAGATAAAGAGCAACCAGATAGCATACCATCATATCGAGCAAGAAAGTCATCTCTATATATATGTCCAAGCATCCAATATAATATACATCATCTGTACAATACTGGCCTCTAGGGCATACATACAACTAACAATCTCCCACTTGCACCAGGGCCAGCTGCTATAGTATCGCATACCGAGCATCCCGAAGAGTCTCTCAAACTGTATCTGGGGAATGGCCTTCGAGAGTGGATCCTCTGTGTTATTCTTCGTGTCAACTCTCCTGACCTCAATCTCCCGGCGATCAACTATCTCCCGGATCAGGTGATATCGCCTCAGAATATGCCTGGATCGCTGATGGGACCTGGGTTCCTTGGCCAAAGCCACTGCTCCATTGTTATCACAATACAAAGGTATTGGATGCTCAATGGATGGAACCACTCCAAGTTCAGTAATGAACTTCTTGATCCAGACAGCCTCTTTGGCAGCATCGTTGGCAGCTATGTATTCAGCCTCCATCGTCAAGTCTGCCACGGTTTCCTGCTTGGAACTCTTCCAGCTAACCACCCCTCCGTAAAGGGTAAAGACAAATCCCGACTACGACTTAGAGTCGTCCTTATCACTCTGGAAGCTCGAATCGGTAAAGGACTCCACTTGGAGTTCTCCGTTACCATACACCAAGAGCATCTCTTTAGTCCTTCGTAAGTACTTGAGAATGCTCTTCACAGCTGTCCAGTGACTCTCTCTAAGATCAGCTTGATACCTGCTCACTACACTTAGTGAGTATGCTACATCGGGTCTGGTACATAGCATCGCGTACATGATAGAGCCTACAGCCGAAGCATAGGGTATCCCTTGCATGCGAACTCTCTCCAAATCAGTCTTGGGAGACATCTTTTTGGAGAGAGTGACTCCAGAGATCATGGGTAAGTTCCCACGCTTGGATTCTTCCATACTAAACCTCTTTAGTATGGTGTCAATGTACCTGGATTGGGACAATCCTAATATCCGTTTGGATCTATCTCTATAGATCCTGATTCCCAATATGCAGGAGGCATCACCAAGATCTTTCATTGAGAATCTTTGTGATAAGAAGAGCTTGACCGATTGCAGCATAGGAATGTCATTTCCTATCAAGAGTATGTCGTCCACGTACAATACGAGGAAGACAACCTTACTCTCTGCTATCTTCTTGTAGATAGAAGGTTCATCTACGTTTTTGACGAAATCAAACTCTTTGATAACGACATCAAAGCAGATGTTCCAACTCCGCGATTGCTTGCTTTAATCCATAAATGGATTTAAGTAGCTTGCACACCTTCCCGCTGCTCCCACTATCTACGAAGCCCTCTGGCTGAGTCATGTACACGCACTCTTCTAAATCACCGTTTAGAAAGGTGGTCTTAACATCCATTTGCCAGATTTCGTAATCATGATATGCAGCGATGGCAAGCATGATCCAGATGGATTTAAGCATAGCCACAGGAGAAAAGGTCTCGCCATAGTCCACACCTGGTCTTTGACGAAAACCCTTTGCTACAAGTCTAGCTTTGAAAGTCTCCACTTTCCCATCTACACCAAGTTTTTTCTTGAAGATCCACTTGCTCCCAATGGGTTTTACCCCTTCAGGAGCAATTTCCAAAGTCCATACTTTGTTGGTGTACATAGATTCCATCTCGGACCGCATTGCATCCAGCCATCTCACTGAGTCCCCACTCGTGATGGCCTGCTCGAAGCTAGTTGGGTCATCATCCTCCATGATGCAATCCTCGCTCCCACCGTCCATGAGAAAACTGTAGTATCTCTCAGGTTGGCGAGGAACCCTACTAGATCGGCGAAGAGGCTGAGGTTCGTTGGGAGCTACTGAATCCTCTGGTTCCACTAAATCTTCAGTTTGAGTTTGTGCAGCCGGAATTTCTTCCAGTTCTACCTGGTCGCCACTAATTTCTTTTAGAAGAAATTCCTTTTCTAAAAAGGTGGCATGTCAAGAAACAAACACTTTTTGTTCCTCAGTATGGTAGAAAAGATATCCATGTGAATGTTTGGGATATCCCACAAACTTGCATAGAACTGACCGTGCCTCGAGTTTGTCCGGATTTTGCGTTTTAACATAGGCCGGACAACCCCATATCTTAACACGTTTAAGACATGGTCTCTTCCCACTCCATATCTTATATGGTGTGGTAGGTACAGATTTAGATGGAACTTGAATCAATAGGTATGCCGCAGTTTCCAGCGCATACCCCCAGAAGGAAATAGGTAACTCAGCTGTGCTCATCATAGAGCGCACCATATTTAATAGGGTGCGGTTCCTCCGTTCAGATACACCGTTATGCTGTGGTGTATATGGAGGAGTCAGCTGAGAGAGAATCCCATTCTCTTTTAGGAAGTCCAGGAATTCATTGCTCAAGTATTCACCTCCTCGATCAGATCGTAGGATTTTAATACTTTTTCCGGTTTGGTTCTCGACTTCTTGTTTATATTCTCTAAATTTCTCAAAAGCTTCTGACTTATGTCTCATCAAGAACACATATCCGAATCTAGAGAGATCGTCAGAGAATGTAATGAAATACGCAGAACCATTCCTGGCATGTGTAGACATTGGACCGCATACATCACTATGCACCAGTCCCAAGAGTTCCGTAACTCTTTCTCCGTGTCCCGTAAACGGAGTTTTGGTCATCTTGCCTTTGAGACATGACTGGCAAGTGTCATAAGATGAAAATTCAAACGGATTCAAATATCCATCCTTATGCAACTTAGCTAGTCGTGTCGCATTGATGTGACCCAGTCTACAATGCCACAAGAAGAATTCGTTCAGTTCTGAACTCTTCCTCTTGTGTGTGTTTGTTATACTCAGAACTGTTGATTGATTTAGAACATAAATGCCATTGCACAACGTGCTTGATCCAACCAACTTTTGGTTAAGGAAAATGTTCATAACATTATCCTGTAATACAAAATTATATCCTTCTTTACTCAACAAAGAAACTGATATAATGTTGCATATCAGGTTCGGCATGTAATAGCATTCGTTCAGAATCAATGTATTACCAGTTGGTAATACAAGGTGATACTCCCCGACGGTCTTAGCTGCCATTTCCAACCCTTATGTCTTTATCACCTTCTCCAAGTTCTCTACCTTTCTTAAGCCCATGTAACTGATTACATATATGGGATCCTGACCCGGTATCTAATACCCAGGACGTAGGGCAAATGGAGAAACAGTTCTCTGTAACGAACACACCCGAAGAAAATGCATCATCATGTACTTTCTTTATTCGGGTGGCATGGGAATCCTGGTATTCCCCTATGTCCTGTTCAGTCCTATAACTCTTATAAGATAGAACGGAACCAACGTTCCCCAGCACAGTATAACATGCTGGTTCAGTCAATACATCCATATTATTATCTTGATTAAGGAATGACATGGTCGCTACCTAGAGAGAGAGAGAAGAAAACACTTTAGCGTATGCTCTTGCAAGATCAGATTGGTTATTATCTTATCTAATCAGGATGGCTCCCACTGTTTTTATCAAATCTTCCTTCAAACCTTAAGAGGAAAGACTAGTCGGGATTAATTACACCCTACAACTTCGCCGATCTTTCAGCCAGGCCAGTGTCGGTACTTTGAGGGAGGTTCCCCGTGCTTTCGCACGGATCTAATTAAAGTAAACCTCGTTTTCCCAGAGGCGTAACCCCGTTGACATCTTTCTAGACACCTACTTGATCGGCTAATTGTCCTGTGTAAAACTCTCCCGGGAGTAACAATTACTCGTAGTGGGTATCGGGATCCAACTATCTCATAGAAGGTATACAATCTCATTGCAAATTTCAACACTTGAAATTCCCGATAATATTTTGCCCCTAACCCCTATGACCTTGACAAAGGCCAACAAATCATAGGATGTTAGTCAAGTTCAACCCGTCATTTCTTGATTGAATCAAACCCACCCGCACGACCCTTGACAAAGGCCAACAAGGTCGTGTTAGTTGTATGTATATCCTAGAGGCCAGTATTGTACAGATGATGTATATTATATTGGATGCTTGGACATATATAGAGATGACTTTCTTGCTCGATATGATAGTATGCTATCTGGTTACTCTTTATCTTAACATGTACACTAGTCTCTTTAAACTGTCTTATGGTTACATGTTGGTAAAGCCCTTAGGATGTGTACTTGACTACCTGGACTATGATGCAGATCATACTAGTGGGGACATGGTAGCCCATAAGTACATCCTTCAAGGTCCCTAGTCGTGGGTGTATCGAGACGGGGCATCGATATACCAGAGTAGACTAGCGTATACGCTTCTGGACCCATGAGATGGGCAATGAATGATCCCATATCCATTGGTGTTTGACATCAGAGATGGTATACGGGTGCTCAGTGGAGACTGGGTACACTGGACGGACTCGCCGAGAACTCCCAGATGGTATTATACCTCACGTCAGATGGCAGTTCTCAGGTGACACTTGTACAGGTTAGTCTGTAGACCCGAGATCGTCATAGAGTCTTGTGTGATTCCCACTGTGCTTTGATCTCCACCTTACCACGTCCATGAGGGCATGCAAAACGGTGGTCTTTGGGTACAGTCCCGAGTCACATGGAGGCAATGAGCGATAGGAGGGGTTTCGTCTCTCCCGGTATTGGGGGTTGATGTTGCGCTGTGCTCGATTGGCCGTAACAGGGAAGTCCCTGGCCAGGACTGATCAGAGATTTGCTGGTAAGTGTTACCAGTAGTTTCTCGACCCGTTATAAGCCTCACATCGGCACGACTTATCGGTTATTGGGGTCTGACGTTTACCACCCCTAGACTTGATATGCGACGTATCAGACGAACAGACCGGACTGTATGATAAGTGTTACTGGTTGGATTCACAGGAGTGTGAGCGGGCTAGCTCGTCGTTCTTCTGATCGCTCAATACCCGGATGGCCGTTACGTTTAGCAGACCGCTTGCGGCTTGTGGGTGCTTGATATGATCATCATCTGCTACCGGCGTATTGACGAGTCTTTAGAGTCCTACACAGAGGTTTCCTGGCTCAAGCGAAACGAAATAGGAGCGCATATGAGATATGTGTGGGACCGAGAATAATGCGTGTATGTGATACCGTATTTCATTCTCGCGATAAATGTTTCGATTGGTTATATTCGATATGACCTAGTTATCGAATCATTGATTCGATAAATCGATACATTAGATACTAGTCGGTTATATGCGATATAACTGGATCGTTAAATCAAGTGTTGATTTAATGATTTAATGTATAATTATATATTTGATATATTATTTTGCATTAGCTAGTATTGGTTCACTTTATATGGATTTTCTCACTTGATGTGCAAGAAGTATATGTGATATACTTTTGTGCACACATTTGTATCATGATTGATGATACTTGATCATTTAGTTAAGTGCAAAGAACTAAACCATGGTTATGATGATGGTTAGGGTTTTGTATTATTCATCTATTTATTTATCCTTTCTATATTTATTTAATTAGATATAAGATAAGAAAATGGTTTCTTTTTGTCATGAAGCTTGATGAAGCTTCATGAAGCTTTGACTAAAGAGACCATTTGTCTTCTTGCTTAACCCTAACCATTCACATTTACCATGGTTTATTCTCTACACTTAACCAAGGTTAGAAGATGATAAGTGTTGATTTTATTATTCTTTTTACACAATACTTATCATATTCTTTTTGCTTCTTCATCTTCATCTTCAAGAGAAAAACTTGATGCCATCAATGACAACTTGAGCAAAAGTGAGTGAAATCCAATTCTAAAGTGAACCCACCTCCTATTTCTTCACCCTCTACCTCTTGCCAAGTTGTTTTGGGTGTTTTCTTCACAAGTTTCACAACTTGGTGAAGTTGGAGCTTGAACTTGTGCAACCTCGACGTAGATCATCTTCGGCACGAAGCCGACGACATTGCCCGCTCGTTTTCCCGATGAAGCCGACGATCGAGTCTAGGATTCGAGATGGACAGCGAAAGGACACCTACGTGGAGCTAAGCAAGTGGAGAACCGGATCTACAAAGTTTGTATCCTCTCTCCTTTAGTTAAAATGTTAACTAGATTCGTTTTTCGCCTAGGATTCTAGCCGACGATCCGTATTAGGGTTTCTCGGCACCATAATTTTTGTAAAATGGCATGGTTGATGCCTTGTGAGACCACTATAGGGTGCCTAGGAACCTTTCACTGGTATCAGAGACTAGCTAGAGCCTTAGGCGAAGTCTAGACGAAGTTTCAGACCCGAACGAACCCGAAACCCTAACACAAACATGCTCTCTGGACTTTTTCCAAAATCTGGAGTTTTTCGATATTAAAAATATGCAGAAAAATCAGCAGGAAATTCTAAGGTTTACTGTAAAATTCGTGAGCCTAACTCCACTATATCACCGCGGTTCGGCGGCATGAGCAAAGCTCATGCGGCGGTTTCGCGGCCGTACGGCCACAGTATGTAAAGTTTTTGGCACAGTAACTCTTAGTTTCCAGTGGTGATTTTCCTGGGAATTTTTAATATTTTTTCAAGAGTTGAATTTTCTGGGTTGTTTTGGGGACTCGGTGTTTCGACCGGATTATCAAATTTCGTCTTTGTGTATTTCCGGATAATTTTTGAATTTCTTAAAAAAAGTTCGACCCGATATAAATACCCAACTTTTCCCCTGCCGGGAAATTTCCAAGTGTTGGATTTTTCCGTAGTTTAACGACGTTCTAAGTAGTGCAAGTAACGCGATGGACCCTCTAGAAGACAACAAACCTTAACTCGATTATGTGACCGTCTTGAACTGCCCTTTGAACCTTCGGGTTTAGGACAGTACGGCGTGCCACATGTGAGGCGTTGGCTTGACCCTTCTACGGCTGGACCGTTGGTACTGAGGCACGAACTGAATGTTGTTAGACTTATTTCATGTGTTGAGCTGTATCGGGAAAACTTGGGTATTCGACTGTTCGATCGGAAAGTTTAACATTTTCTGTTTATCTGGAATGTGATACAATAATTGGAATTCACAAACAGTTATGAGATAACTGAATGAATGTTATAAATCTAGCGGTTTAGTTTCACCTGATATTGAAAAGAGTTTTCGATAATGAGACTAAAATGCGGGGTTTATAACTGTTAGGCATGTGATGTCTAAGTATTTCATTTGATTAGGCATGTGATGTCTAAAGAGGTTGCGGATTCCAACTGTTGTAGTTTTACACTTTCTTTTCTGTGACCGTAAGTGTAGTATGTTCATATCGCCGGTTTCGTTGCTATACGTCAACGACAATTGGGGTATGCATACTTGCTTACGTTGATGACATGTGATGTTATGTGTTGCTGGATATGTTATATTGGATCGTCGTGTTCGAATAGCTGGGGGTTTTTTTATGTGAGATGAGTGTTTTTCATTTTCATTCATGTAAAAACTTGTATGTAATATTCTTTTATTTGGGGCACTTCCAAGTAGCGGAAGTTGTCACCCTTTGTATATTATTTACTTTTCCGCATTAGGATAGACCCAAGGAGGGGAGCACAAGTGTAACATTTTAAAAATAATTAAATAAATAATTAAATAAATAAAATTGTTTAAGTGAATTTTGTGATTTTCGGTAAAGTAAAATGTATTTTTCGTAAAACAAAAGCGTAATTATTTTTCACTGTAAATTTAAAAATACCTATTTAAATTATGTAATTACTAGTAAATGTTGTTTATTTAGCAACTTATAAAATTTTAGTTTAATTAAATATTTTTCCTAAATTAATTATTTTAAATATTAACATAAGCTTTATTTTTACACTAAATTACTGTAAATTTCAAATTGAATGGTTTTAATTTGTAAAAATGAACCATTGCATATTAGAATTTAGTGTGTATCATGCAAAATTTATTTGCAAATTTTTCCAATTTTATAGAGTTTTCTTGAGTTGCTATAGTAAAGAAATGAAAAGAAAATAAATAAAGCATGAAAAGACATATGTATACATCATTATGTGTGAACCTTCTACACAATTCTTCCCTCTTTCTTTCTCTCCCTCTCTTCCTCATTGTGGCCGGCCATCATCCCCATGGCAGCCCCCTCACATTTCCCACTACATTTTATTACAAAAAATCATTAAAAATCCTCCAAAATTCAATAAAAAATGCACAAAATCCTATTTATTCCCTACCCTTTATTCTCTACTCTTCTTTACATGGATTTTGGAGTGGGAAAGCATGTATTTTTGAGGCTCATTTCATGTTTGGATTTCATGGTTTGGAGGTATAAATTTCTTTCTTTTGATTTATTATTATTAGATGTTCATTTAAGCTTAATTAGATTTAATATATTAATTCTATTTACTACTTTTAAAATTCAAGTTAGGGTTTGAAAAATCAAGTTGTAATTTTTATTAATTAATGAGGGTTATAATAACTAGTTTAACATATTTAGAAGTGGAAATTCTTGTAGGGATGATATGTTCTAAATTGTTAACCTAAAATTGATTTAATTATACTTTTTTTGCTAACTAGTTTTTTATAAAATATATATATGGGTAATATAAAATTCCAATTAAGGTTGCTATTATTAGATTGTAGTTTTAGTAAGAATATTAGCATGTTAATGGAAAGAAAAACTTAGTTTGATCACTAGTTCCTTTGATAATTGGAAAATGCTAATAAAATTGCTATTTTGGAAAATAGATTTTAGAAATTCCTAAATAAATGAGATTAAAAATATAATTTATGGTTTCATTAAATCATTATCATCATGAATTGTAGCTTAATACATTATTTAATGCAAAATCATGTTTTGTAGTGGAATTGTGAATTTTTCTTGAAGGATGTTGAAAATTGCTAATGGTTGCAAACTTGAAATTTCAAACTAATGCAAAATTGTGTAATAAAAATATAGTAAGGGGTTGTATAGTCTAGTTATGCTATTTGATGAGTTTTATGACCATTGGTTTCATTTAGATGTCAAGTTTTGATGAAAAACGGTAAATTGGCATTTTCGGGTTTTACGAAATCGGGTGATTTGATGGATTTCAGTGTTTCGATGAATTAAATCATGCTTTATATTATAAGTAACGAGTTTTCTAAACTACAAGTTGTTTGTTGATGTTTATCTCGATCTATCGGAGTTTGTACACCGATATCGAGTGATATTTGGTTTTGTTGCATGGACGGGATATAGGTTTTAACCTAAGCTTGTTCCTTGCATCTTTTCTACTTTTGTATGTGATTCCAGTTTACGATGCTATTTATATGTTTGCGTTTAGGTACCTCTCACGTGGACTGCGGGCGATGAAGAGGAGGATGGCGACACCATCTTCGGCAGATATGGACCAGGTGAGTAGATGTATATCTACGGGGGGAAGTCGGGTGGATGGCGTTTAGCATCCCCGCAACGTAGAATAGGAATAATACTTATTGACATTAGGAAACTAGATGTGACCCCACCCTAGATTCTTAAAGAGTAGGACCCTAGTAATGACCCAGGCTGGACTAGACTGATTTAGGAAAACCATATCAGAGGATGGGTACCTTGGAAGAGGTTCGTAGGTTTCAGATAGAAACACACACACGCACACACTGAAACTCGACATGGGGTATACGTGTATGTGTAAATATATAAAACTCGGTATAGGTAAATATATATATACAACACGTATATGGGATTCATTGATGTGATATGATATCCGAGGTATGATGAAACAGTATAACTGGGTTTGATGCCGTGATTCTTGGCTATGCAGTCGTATTAAAATGTTAGCGGATCATTAGGAAATGATAATGAACAGGTATACGTAAATTATAATGGGTAGTGATGATATTGAGGTACATGGGACTCTAGAATAGAACCCGAACTGTAACTCATGACTGATCACGATATGATATAGGTATGACTTAATCACAATATGATACATATGACATGATATTTCTGAGGATAAACTAATGATGCATATTATGATGGCAATGTTATATAATTGATGTATGCGATTACAGTTTAGCACCTTGATCATGAGATGTGTTGATGATGACATTATACGAATGATGAGACACCTAAGAGATACTTGACCCGTACCCCGATATTGGGATGCCGTATGATGGATTTTACCCTACGAGGCATTGATATGATGATTGATCCGCACTCTTGATTCGAGGAAGCCGTACTACGTACGTGACGCTATTGAGGCTGGATCGCCGACTATTAGAGATATTGATTCAGACCTTAGGTAGACTCTTGTTTCTTTGACTAGTTTCTTAGGTTTAGTTCCTTAGGAGGTTAGATGGACACTAGTTTAGGTTCGATTCATATAGTGGTAGTTGTACTCGTATACCGCAGAGGAGTGGATAATGCACATCTGTCTTCACATTCATACTGTAATCATAATGTTGCATGTTCATACATATATTTCTGTAATCAGTATAAAACTCTGCCTGTTAGGACACCGGCACCATTACCGATGATGCGCATATTCCACGCACACTTATTTGCCGGCTCACACACATCATCATCGGTAATTGCTATGTCACGTACACTTTAGATCTTATTATCTTTTATTGATAAAATCAGCTAGCAACTAGATCGATATATAATATTGTGATTACTCTCAGATGCTAGTATAGACATGGTAATTATTACTTAGACATTCATGCATTCATATTTTCATGTTATCATGCAGTATTATGGGGCATATGCCGACACTTATCATTTACTTACTCATGATTTTGAGATTTGGATTTCTATGAGATTTCTGGATTTTTAGGAAAACCGCAAGAATATATAAAAACTTCTCTCTCTCTCCTCCTCTCTTTTTAAAATATAAGATGCAGTTTTCTCGTGATGTATGTGTCGTCCACCATGAGATTTCATGTTTTCTGTTGGATTTCGAGACCCGATTCGAGGAGTGGATGAACCGTCTCGGGTACATGGTGGGCCCGGTATGGTACCCCGGGACAAGAAGATCGAGTTGTAGACGATGAGCCTGGCAGGGGAAGGCTACCTACCGGTGATGTCTGGCGCGGCGGATATCCGGAGGATACCGACCGTTGTCGTGAGATTTGATGATATGGGCCGATCCGGACTGACGGAGCCCGAGATATTGAGACTTGAGATTTACATGCTTTGTGTCGATGCTTGACACGGATTTCCATGGATTTCATTGTTGATATTTCAGATTTCTCTACACATTTTACTATGATAAAAGTTAAAGAATTCTTATACAGATATACCTAGATTTCAGGATTGGTCATTTTACATTCATGGTGCATGCATACTCATTCATATGACATAGTACTATATGAGGCACTGACACGAGCACGGAGTATTTGCAATTACACGTAGCTTATTATCCTGTCTTACTTGATGACTAGTAGTATATTAGTATATTATTATGACCTAGGATAGCGTCGTGCATTCGATTTCTTTTCGTAGATGTCTTCTACTCACGAGTTGGCAACTCATCCCCGTTGTGCCAAATTTTATTACAGGTTCGATATACAGGTTTCCCTGGCAGCTTGCTGGCACATCTATTCTTTCAGGGTGATTTGCACGGTAGGTTGGTTCACTTGTATCCGAACCACCATTGTACTTTTATTCTTTCATTTGTATCTAGTAAGCTCCATCAACCATACTTGTATTACTTGATAAGTTTATTGGACCAGTCTTTTATTTCGACCTTAGAGTCTCACATGTATTATTCTGATCTGGTGGTTTTGTTTTCTTTTGAGTTTTGAGCCTCGCCCTTTGGCGTTGTATACTATTGTGATTATTGTGGTTGTTTCCGCCTGTTGGCGTTGAGCTAGCTCCCGTTGGGGATGCTTTTCATTGTTTATGTATTTTATACTTGTTGTACCCGTTTGGGGGCCAGTTTTTATAGAGGAGACTCTGCCGAAATTTTTGAGAAAATTGCTAATGCTTTTAAACTTGTTTTCTTTTTCTTCTTCTTCTTCTTTTATGGTTTAGATTTCTGGGCTTCGGCTTACTTAGGTTACGTGGCGCCTCTAGACGCTTCGTAATCTAAGTGCCGGTCACGTTCCGTACTTTTGGGTCGTGACAAAGTTGGTATCAGAGCGCTAGGTTTAACCTTGTATAAGTCTAGGTGACCCTTGGTTGATGGAGTAGGCGATTTAGGTAGAGTAACGTACCATGGGTATGGTCTGCGGCATACTTTCGATACGCTACTCTGCTTAAGGAGCCTTAGGATGTACATTGTTTGCACCGTATTTCATTCGTTCCTTTGATCTATCTTCGTCGATGTTGGAGGGTGGTTTCTGTTACCACGGGCACACTAGCAGAGGGAGCTGCGGCTCGAATGCGATAACCATTAGAGTATTGGTTATTCTTGAGGATTGAAGCATTGCTTAGCGTGCGGACGAAGGGTATTCACATGCCGTCCGGATGAAGTTAAAGGGTTCGAACGATTATCAGAAAACCATTTTCCCAAGTTTAAAGTATTCGGAAGAACATGCAGGTATTTCGATGGACCCTCTAGAAGAATGAAACCCTAACTCGACATAATGACCACGAGAACGCCCTTGAACCTTAGGGTTTACGGCAGTTCCGCAGTGCCATTAGTGCGGCTTGGGTTTGCCCTTCTACGGCTGGATCATCGATGCTGGGGTATGTACCGGATATTTTTAAACTGTACTTGAGTGTTGAGCTCACGGGGAATTATGGAATTTTGATGGATCGATCGAAAAGTTTAATGTAGTCCGGATATCAAGTGAAGGCATCGACTACGTGGGAGACTCTAGATATGAGTATTGCCGTGGGTAGCACAGTCAGCACAGCTACGAAGAGACGAGTTTGAAGCAATCGACATCAGAGGAAAGAGGCGGACATTGACGATAGTGTTTACGATTGTGATTTAGTGATTTGAATTTCATATTTTCGTTGATTGGATTTTTGGTATTTTGAGGACTTTGTTCTACGATTCGTATTTCATGTGTGTACCTTCATTTCATTCTATTTGTGTTTCATATATCAGTTGTATTGATGTTGTTTAGTACACACCCAGTACACTTGATTTGGTTTTATATATTTTGAGATTTTTGATTTGATTTCGTGCATAGGGGTTACACATGATTTTGACATATGTTTCGACCAAGTTTTCATGCATTTTTGTGCTGTGATTTCGATTTTGGTATTCGATGTATGTTTTCGTGCACCATGTGCACCTGATTAGGATTCTTGCGCATACTTGGCGCACTTGATGCGATTTTGTGCACACCAGATGCACTAAATCGGGGTTTTGTGCAGATTAGATGCACCTGATAGTGAGTCGTGCACGCCCGTTGCACTTGACAGATGTTTTGGTGCACACATGTTGCACTTATTTTGTTTTTGTGTGTATTCATGGTATCTGTATTTGGTTTCGATTTCAGTGCGCACCGGACGCACATGATATTTTATTGATATGATTGGGATTGATTTCAGTTTGAGCAGTATGTTTCATAATCATTATTATTTGATTTAGTAACCAGGCGGGACGTGTATGTTAAATAAAAGATATATATATATATATATATATATATAGATATTTTTTTAAATTAAACGTCCGCTACTTATGCCGTGACACGTGCATTGCATGGCGATTTTCAAGAGGGGTTTTTGTATGCTCCTTTATTATGATGTTTAGGCGATTCTACTAGGATGCGAACTATATATAAGTTATAGATTGAGGTATATTATGTTGGTTTTCATATTGGGTTTTGATATTTTATCTTCACCATAACTCCGATGATTGCGTTATGCTTGACGGAGTTGATTTTTGGTTATGTATTGATGATTTCGGAGCCCCGACGATTTGAGTGTTTTGCTAAATGTTTTAGTATTTGAAGGGGGAGTTTTAATTTAAATTCGGGGACCGAATTTCTTAAAGGGGGGAAGATTGTAACATTTTAAAAATAATTAAATAAATAATTAAATAAATAAAATTGTTTAAGTGAATTTTGTGATTTTCGGTAAAGTAAAATGTATTTTTCGTAAAACAAAAGCGTAATTATTTTTCACTATAAATTTAAAAATACCTATTTAAATTATTTAATTACTAGTAAATGTTGTTTGTTTAGCCACTTATAAAATTTTAGTTTAATTAAATATTTTTCCTAAATTAATTATTTTAAATATTAACATAAGCTTTATTTTTACACTAAATTAGTGTAAATTTCAAATTGAATGGTTTTAATTTGTAAAAATGAACCATGGCATATTAGAATTTAGTGTGTATCATGCAAAATTTATTTGCAAATTTTTCCAATTTTCTAGAGTTTTCTTGAGTTGCTATAGTAAAGAAATGAAAAGAAAATAAATAAAGCATGAAAAGACATATGTATACATCATTATGTGTGAACCTTCTACACAATTCTTCCCTCTTTCTTTCTCTCCCTCTCTTCCTCATTGTGGCCGGCCATCATCCCCATGGCAGGCCCCCCCCCCTTTCCCACTTCATTTTATTACAAAAAATCATTAAAAATCCTCCAAAATTCAATAAAAAATGCACAAAATCCTATTTATTCCCTACCCTTTATTCTCTACTCTTCTTTACATGGATTTTGGAGTGGGAAAGCGTGTATTTTTGAGGCTCATTTCATGTTTGGATTTCATGGTTTGGAGGTATAAATTTCTTTCTTTTGATTTATTATTATTAGATGTTCATTTAAACTTAATTAGATTTAATATATTAATTCTATTTACTACTTTTAAAATTCAAGTTAGGGTTTGAAAAATCAAGTTGTGATTTTTATTAATTAATGAGGGTTATAATAACTAGTTTAACATATTTAGAAGTGGAAATTCTTGTAGGGATGATATGTTGTAAATTGTTAACCTAAAATTGATTTAATTATACTTTTTTTGCTAACTAGTTTTTTATAAAATATATATATGGGTAATATAAAATTCCAATTAAGGTTGCTATTATTAGATTGTAGTTTTAGTGAGAATATTAGCATGTTAATGGAAAGAAAAACTTAGTTTGATCACTAGTTCCTTTGATAATTGGAAAATGCTAATAAAATTGCTATTTTGGAAACTAGATTTTAGAAATTCCTAAATAAATGAGATTAAAAATATAATTTATGGTTTCATTAAATCATTATCATCATGAATTGTAGCTTAATACATTATTTAATGCAAAATCATGTTTTGTAGTGGAATTGTGAATTTTTCTTGAAGGATGTTGAAAATTGCTAATGGTTGCAAACTTGAAATTTCAAACTAATGCAAAATTGTGTAATAAAAATATAGTAAGGGGTTGTATAGTCTAGTTATGCTATTTGATGAGTTTTATGACCATTGGTTTCATTTAGATGTCAAGTTTTGATGAAAAACGGTAAATTGGCATTTTCGGGTTTTACGAAATCGGGTGATTTGATGGATTTCAGTGTTTCGATGAATTAAATCATGCTTTATATTATAAGTAACGAGTTTTCTAAACTACAAGTTGTTTGTTGATGTTTATCTCGATCTATCGGAGTTTGTACACCGATATCGAGTGATATTTGGTTCTGTTGCGTGGACGGGATATAGGTTTTAACCTATGCTTGTTCCTTGCATCGTTTCGACTTTTGTATGTGATTCCAGTTTACGATGATATTTATATGTTTGCGTTTAGGTACCCCTCACGTGGACTGCGGGCGATGAAGAGGAGGATGGCGACACCGTCTTCGGCAGACATGGACCAGGTGAGTAGATGTATATCTACGGGGGGAAGTCGGGTGGATGGAGTTTAGCACCCCCGCAACGTAGAATAGGAATAATACTTATTGACATTAGGAAACTAGATGTGACCCCACCCTAGATTCTTAAAGAGTACGACCCTAGTAATGACCCAGGCTGGACTAGACTGATTTAGGAAAACCATATCAGAGGATGAGTGCCTTGGAAGAGGTTCGTAGGTTTCAGATAGAAAAACACACACGCACACACTGAAACTCGACATGGGGTATACGTGTATGTGTATATATATAAAACTAGGTATAGGTAAATATATATATACAACACGTATATGGGATTCATTGATGTGATATGATATCCGAGGTATGATGAAACAGTATAACTGGGTTTGATGCCGTGATTCTTGGCTATGCAGTCGTATTAAAATGTTAGCGGATCATTAGGAAATGATAATGAACAGGTATACGTAAATTATAATGGGTAGTGATGATATTGAGGTACATGGGACTCTAGAATAGAAGCCGAACTGTAACTCGTGACTGATCACGATATGATATAGGTATGACTTAATCACAATATGATACATATGACATGATATTTCTGAGGATAAACTAATGATGCATATTATGATGGCAATGTTATATAATTGATGTATGCGATTACAGTTTAGCACCTTGATCATGAGATGTGTTGATGATGACATTATACGAATGATGAGACACCTAGGAGATACTTGACCCGTACCCCGATATTGGGATGCCGTATGATGGATTTTACCCTACGAGGCATAGATATGATGATTGATCCGCACTCTTGATTCGAGGAAGCCGTACTACGTACGTGACGCTATTGAGGCTGGATCGCCGACTATTAGAGATATTGATTCGGACCTTAGGTAGACTCTTGTTTCTTTGACTAGTTTCTTAGGTTTAGTTCCTTAGGAGGTTAGATGGACACTAGTTTAGGTTCGATTCATATAGTGGTAGTTGTACTCGTATACCGCAGAGGAGTGGATAATGCACATCTGTCTTCACATTCATACTGTAATCATAATGTTGCATGTTCATACATATATTTCTGTAATCAGTATAAAACTCTGCCTGTTAGGACACCAACACCATTACCGATGATGCGCATATTCCACGCACACTTATTTGCCGGCTCACACACATCATCATCGGTAATTGCTATGTCACGTACACTTTAGATCTTATTATCTTTTATTGATAAAATCAGCTAGCAACTAGATCGATATATAATATTGTGATTACTCTCAGATGCTAGTATAGACATGGTAATTATTACTTAGACATTCATGCATTCATATTTTCATGTTATCATGCAGTATTATGGGGCATATGCCGACACTTATCATTTACTTACTCATGATTTTGAGATTTGGATTTCTATGAGATTTCTGGATTTTTAGGAAAACCGCAAGAATATATAAAAACTTCTCTCTCTCTCCTCCTCTCTTTTTAAAATATAAGATGCAGTTTTCTCGTGATGTATGTGTCGTCCACCATGAGATTTCATATTTTCTGTTGGATTTCGATACCCGATTCGAGGAGTGGATGAACCGTCTCGGGTACATGGTGGGCCCGGTATGGTACCCCGGGACAAGAAGATCGAGTTGTAGACGATGAGCCTGGCAGGGGAAGGCTACCTACCGGTGATGTCTGGCGCGGCGGATATCCGGAGGATACCGACCGTTGTCGTGAGATTTGATGATATGGGCCGATCCGGACTGACGGAGCCCGAGATATTGAGACTTGAGATTTACATGCTTTGTGTCGATGCTTGACACGGATTTCCATGGATTTCATTGTTGATATTTCAGATTTCTCTACACATTTTACTATGATAAAAGTTAAAGAATTCTTATACAGATATACCTAGATTTCAGGATTGGTCATTTTACATTCATGGTGCATGCATACTCATTCATATGACATAGTACTATATGAGGCACTGATACGAGCACGGAGTATTTGCAATTACACATAGCTTATTATCCTGTCTTACTTGATGACTAGTAGTATATTAGTATATTATTATGACCTAGGATAGCGTCGTGCATTCGATTTCTTTTCGTAGATGTCTTCTACTCACGAGTTGGCAACTCACCCCCGTTGTTCCAAATTTTATTACAGGTTCGATATACAGGTTTCCCTGGCAGCTTGCTGGCACATCTATTCTTTCAGGGTGATTTGCACGGTAGGTTGGTTCACTTGTATCCGAACCACCATTGTACTTTTATTCTTTCATTTGTATCTAGTAAGCTCCATCAACCATACTTGTATTACTTGATAAGTTTATTGGACCAGTCTTTTATTTCGACCTTAAAGTCGCGCATGTATTATTCTGATCTGGTGGTTTTGTTTTCTTTTGAGTTTTGAGCCTCGCCCTTTGGCGTTGTATACTATTGTGATTATTGTGGTTGTTTCCGCCTGTTGGCGTTGAGCTAGCTCCCGTTGGGGATGCTTTTCATTGTTTATGTATTTTATACTTGTTGTACCCATTTGGGGGCCAGTTTTTATAGAGAAGACTCTGCCGAAATTTTTGAGAAAATTGTTGATACTTTTAAACTTATTTTCTTTTTCTTCTTCTTCTTCTTTTATGGTTTAGATTTCTGGGCTTCGGCTTACTTAGGTTTCGTGGCGCCTCTGGACGCTTCGTAATCTATGTGCCGGTCACGTTCCGTACTTTCGGGTCGTGACAACAAGTAACCGGGTTCTGGGGTCCAGTGGGAGACCAACTCGAGGAGTCGAGTCCGGGTCTCCTAACCCTAGAATTGGCAGGTTTGCTTGCCGCTCTCGTAGGGGTCTAGGGCTGTGGGATTGGCTATTCATCACGACCGTGGAATCCGTGTTTTATACTGGCTCGTATTGAAAACACGGACGTCTTAGTATATCCAATATTTCATATGTTTCTTCTGCTGCGATATCTGTGATGTTATTCTGTGATGGATATAGTATATAGTATATATGATATATTATATAGAAGTTACTTATGTTTTACACCCGCGCTAGCCCTGCCCTGCTCTGTCGTTAGTTACCTAACCTAACGGTGCACGAGGGGACATCGAGGCGAATGCGGATGGCATAAGTGTACGTCATATCTATCTGTGATATTTAGGTACTTAAATGATGGGACTTCATTAATGTGATTAATGAAAGAAAAGAAACCTAAGATGTTGTGGAATCAAAATTTTAAATAAAAAGGGTAGCTACAGTTCTTGCTTTGCACAGCGATATGATATATCCCGCACCTTATTCGATGAGGAAAGGACCG
This sequence comes from Agapanthus africanus, assembly GCA_030015575.1. Classification (NCBI taxonomy): domain Eukaryota; kingdom Viridiplantae; phylum Streptophyta; class Magnoliopsida; order Asparagales; family Amaryllidaceae; genus Agapanthus; species Agapanthus africanus. Next base: position 316,088,054 of record JASDDO010000008.1, read on the forward strand.
AGATCCCTTCACCGGGAGTGACTCCTTTAGCAATAACTGGCAGATGCTACACACTCGGTTTGGTTTTTGATTGCTTTTAAGAGGTTTTTGCTTTGCACAGTGATATATATGATATATCCCGCACCTCATTCGACGAGGAAAGGGCCGACGATCCCTTCACCGGGAGTGACCCCTTTAGCAAAACTAGAAAAGCCTCAAAATCAATCCATTTCAAAACTTCATTTGATTCTACAACGATATCAAGTTCATTACGCAATAGGTTTTCGGAAAAACCTGCCGTAGCTCTCCGTCGTTTCAGATTAGAACTGTTTAGTATTCGTGCTGCGTTTGTTGGCCTTTGTCAAGGCGTAGTGTGCGGTAGCTGAATAGTGCTTATCTGCTTATGCATGTGATGCAGATTGTTTCAGGGTAGTCGTACGACCTTGTTGGCCTTTGTCAAGGGTCGTGCGGGTGGGTTTGATTCAATCAAGAAATGACGGGTTGAACTTGACTAGCATCCTGTGATTTGTTGGCCTTTGTCAAGGTCATAGGACACTAGGGGCAAAATATTATCGGGAATTTCAAGTGTTGAAATTTGCAATGAGATTGCATACCTTCTATGAGATAGTTGGATCCCGATACCCACTGCGAGTAAGAGTTACTCCTGGGAGAGTTTTGCACATTACGATTAGCCGATCAAGTAGGTGTCTAGAAAGGTGTCAACGGGGTTACGCCTCTGGGAAAACGAGGTTTACATTAATTAGGTTCGTGCGAAAGCACGGGGGACCTCCCTCAAAGTACCGACACTGGCCTGGCTGAAAGATTAGCGAACTTGTAGTGTGTAATTAATCCCGGCTAGTCTTTCCTTTTAGGGTTTGATGGAAGATTTGATAAAAACTAGTGGGAGCCATCCTGATTAGATAAGATAATAACCAATCTGATCTTGCACGAGCATACGCTAAAGTGTTTTCTTCTCTCTCTCTCCAGGTAGCGACCATTTCATGCCCTAATGAAGATAATAATATGGATGTATTGACCGAACCCGCATGTTATACTGTGCTGGGGAACGTTGGTTCCGTTCTTTCTTATAAGAGTTATAGGAATGAACAGGAAATAGGGGAATACCAGGATTCCCATGCCACCCGATTGAAGAAAGTACATGCTGATGCATTTTCTTCGGGTGTGTTCGTTACAGAGAACTGTTTCTCCATTTGCTCTACGTCCTGGGTATTAGATACCGGGTCAGGATCCCATATATGTAATCAGTTACATGGACTAAGGAAAGGTAAAGAACTTGGAGAAGGTGATAAAGACATTAGAGTTGGAAATGGTGCAATTGTTGCAGCTAAGACTGTCGGGGAATATCACCTTGTATTACCAACTGGTAATACATTGGTTCTGAACGAATGCTATTACATGCCGAACCTGATATGCAACATTATATCGGTTTCTTTATTAAGTAAAGAGGGATATAATTTTGCATTACAGGACAATGTTATGAACATTTTCCGTAACCAAAAGTTGGTTGGATCAGGCACGTTATGCAATGGCATTTATGTTCTAAATCAATCAACAGTTCTGAGCATAACAAACACACACAAGAGGAAGAGTTCTAAACTCAACGAATCCTTCTTGTGGCATTGTAGACTGGGTCACATCAATGCGACACGACTAGCTAAGTTGCATAAAGATAGATATTTAAATCCGTTTGAATTTTCATCTTATGACACTTGCCAGTCATGTCTCAAAGGCAAGATGACCAAAACTCCGTTTATGGGACACGGAGAAAGAGTTACCGAACTCTTGGGACTTATTCATAGTGATGTATGCGGTCCCATGTCTACACATGCCAGGGATGGTTCTTCATACTTCATTACATTCACTGACGATCTCTCCAGGTTCGGGTATGTGTTCCTAATGAAACACAAATCAGAAGCTTTTGAGAAATTTAGGGAATATAAACAAGAAGTTGAGAACCAAACCGGAAAAAGTATTAAAATCCTACGATCTGATCGAGGAGGAGAATACTTAAGCAATGAATTCCTGGACTTCCTAAAAGAGAATGGGATTCTCTCTCAGCTGACTCCTCCATATACACCACAGCACAACGGTGTATCAGAACGGAGGAACCGTACCCTATTAGATATGGTGCGCTCTATGATGAGCACAGCTGAGTTACCTATTTCCTTCTGGGGTTATGCGCTGGAGACAGCAGCATACATATTGAATCAAGTTCCATCTAAATCTGTACCTACCACACCATATGAGATATGGAGTGGGAAGAGACCATGTCTTAAACGAGTTAAGATATGGGGTTGCCCGGCCTATGTCAAAAGGCAAAATCCGGACAAACTCGAGGCACTGTCAGTTCTATGCAAGTTTGTGGGATATCCCAAACATTCACATGGATATCTTTTCTACCATACAGAGGAACAAAAAGTGTTTGTTTCTCGCCATGCCACCTTTTTGGGAAAGGAATTTCTTGCAAAGGAAATTAGTGGCGATAAGGTAGAACTGGAAGAAATTCCGGCTACACAAACTCAAACTGAAGATTTAGTGGAACCAGAGGATTCAGTAGCTCCCGACGAACCTCAGCCTCTCCGCCGATCTAGTAGGGTTCCTCGCCAACCTGAGAGATACTACGGTTTTCTCATGGATGGTGGGAGCGAAGATTGCATCATGGAGGATGATGACCCAACTAGCTTCGAGCAGGCCATCACGAGTGGGGACTTAGTGAAATGGCTGGATGCTATGCGGTCCGAGATGGAATCCATGTACACCAACAAAGTATGGACTTTGGACGTTGCTCCTGAAGGGGTAAAACCCATTGGGAGCAAGTGGATCTTCAAGAAGAAACTTGGTGTAGATGGGAAAGTGGAGACTTTCAAAGCTAGACTTGTAGCAAAGGGTTTTCGTCAAAGACCAGGTGTGGACTATGACGAGACATTTTCTCCAGTGGCTATGCTTAAATCCATCCGGATCATGCTTGCCATTGCTGCTTATCATGATTACGAAATCTGGCAAATGGATGTTAAGACCGCCTTTCTGAATGGTGATTTAGAAGAGTGCGTGTACATGACTCAGCCAGAGGGCTTCGTAGACAGTGGGAGCAGCGGGAAGGTGTGTAAGCTGCTTAAATCTATTTATGGATTAAAGCAAGCATCGCGGAGTTGGAACATCTGCTTTGACGTCGTTATCAAAGAGTTTGATTTCGTCAAAAACCCAGATGAACCTTGTATCTACAAGAAGGTGGCAGAGAGTAAGGTTGTCTTCCTCGTATTGTACGTGGACGACATACTCTTGATAGGAAATGATATTCCTATGCTGCAATCGGTCAAGCTCTTCTTATCACAAAGATTCTCAATGAAAGATCTTGGTGATGCCTCCTGCATATTGGGAATTAGGATCTATAGAGATAGATCAAAACAGATTTTGGGATTGTCCCAATCCAGGTACATTGACACCATACTAAAGAGGTTTAGTATGGAAGAGTCCAAGCGTGGGAACTTGCCCACGATCTCTGGAGTCACTCTCTCCAAAGAGATATCTCCCAAGACTGATTTGGAGAGAGCTCGCATGCAAGGGATACCCTATGCTTCGGCAGTAGGCTCTATCATGTATGCGATGCTATGTACCAGACCCGATGTAGCATACTCACTAAGTATAGTGAGCAGGTATCAAGCTGATCCTGGAGAGGGTCACTGGACAGCTGTGAAGAACATTCTCAAGTACTTACGAAGGACTAGAGATATGTTCTTGGTGTATGGTAACGGAGAACTCCAAGTGGAGTCCTTTACCGATTCGAGCTTCCAGAGTGATAAGGACGACTCTAAGTCGCAGTCGGGCTTTGTCTTTACCCTTTACGGAGGGACGGTTAGCTGGAAGAGTTCCAAGCAGGAAACCGTGGCAGACTCGACGATGGAGGCTGAATACATCGCTGCCAACGATGCTGCCAAAGAGGCTGTCTGGATCAAGAAGTTCATTACTGAACTTGGTGTGGTTCCATCCATTGAGCATCCAATACCTTTGTATTGCGATAACAATGGAGCGGTGGCTTTGGCCAAGGAACCCAGGTCCCATCAGCGATCCAGGCATATTCTGAGGCGGTATCACCTGATCCGGGAGATAGTTGATCGCCGGGAGATCGAGGTCAGGAGGGTTGACATGAAGAACAACACGGCGGATCCACTCACGAAGGCCATTCCCCAGACACAGTTTGAGAGACTCTTCGGGATGCTCGGTATGCGATGCTACAGCAGCTGGCCTAGTGCAAGTGGGAGATTGTTAGTTGTATGTATGCCCTAGAGGCCAGTATTGTACAGATGATGTATATTATATTGGATGCTTGGACATATATAGAGATGACTTTCTTGCTCGATATGATAGTATGCTATCTGGTTACTCTTTATCTTAACATGTACACTAGTCTCTTTAAACGGTCTTATGGTTACATGTTGGTAAAGCCCTTAGGATGTGTACTTGACTACCTGGACTATGATGCAGATCATACTAGTGGGGACATGGTAGTCCATAAGTACATCCTTCAAGGTCCCTAGTCGTGAGTGTATCGAGACAGGGCATCGATATACCAGAGTAGACTAGCGTATACGCTTCTCGACCCATGAGATGGGCGATGGATGATCCCATATCCATTGGTGTTTGACATCAGAGATGGTATACGGGTGCTCAGTGGAGACTGGGTACACTGGACGGACTCGCCGAGAACTCCCAGATGGTATTATACCTCACGTCAGATGGCAGTTCTCAGGTGACACTTGTACAGGTTAGTTTGTAGACCCGAGATCGTCATAGAGTCTTGTGTGATTCCCACTGTGCTTTGATCTCCACCTTACCACGTCCATGAGGGTGTGCAAAACGGTGGTCTTTGGGTACAGTCCTGAGTCACATGGAGGCAATGAGCGATAGGAGGGGTTTCGTCTCTCCCGGTATTGGGGGTTGATGTTGCGCTGTGCTCGATTGGCCGTAACAGGGAAGTCCCTGGCCAGGGCTGATCATAGATTTGCTGGTAAGTGTTACCAGTAGTTTCTCGACTCGTTATGAGCCTCACATCGGCACGACTTATCGGTTATTGGGGTCTGACGTTTACCACCTCTAGACTTGATATGCGACGTATCAGACGAACAGACCGGACTGTATAATAAGTGTTACTGGTTGGATTCACAGGAGTGTGAGCGGGCTAGCTCGTCGTTCTTCTGATCGCTCAATACCCGGATGGCCGTTACGTTTAGCAGACCGCTTGCGGCTTGTGGGTGCTTGATATGATCATCATCTGCTACCGGCGTATTGACGAGTCTTTAGAGTCCTACACAGAGGTTTCCTGGCTCAAGCGAAACGAAATAGGAGCACATATGAGATATGTGCGGGACCGAGAATAATGCGTGTATGTGATACCGTATTTCATTCTCGCGATAAATGTTTCGATTGGTTATATTCGATATGACCTAGTTATCGAATCATTGATTCGATAAATCGATACATTAGATACTAGTCGGTTATATGCGATATAACTGGATCGTTAAATCAAGTGTTGATTTAATGATTTAATGTATAATTATATATTTGATATATTATTTTGCATTAGCTAGTATTGGTTCACTTTATATGGATTTTCTCACTTGATGTGCAAGAAGTATATGTGATATACTTTTGTGCACACATTTGTATCATGATTGATGATACTTGATCATTTAGTTAAGTGCAAAGAACTAAACCATGGTTATGATGATGGTTAGGGTTTTGTATTATTCATCTATTTATTTATCCTTTCTATATTTATTTAATTAGATATAAGATAAGAAAATGGTTTCTTTTTGTCATGAAGCTTGATGAAGCTTCATGAAGCTTTGACTAAAGAGACCATTTGTCTTCTTGCTTAACCCTAACCATTCACATTTACCATGGTTTATTCTCTACACTTAACCAAGGTTAGAAGATGATAAGTGTTGATTTTATTATTCTTTTTACACAATACTTATCATATTCTTTTTGCTTCTTCATCTTCATCTTCAAGAGAAAAACTTGATGCCATCAATGGCAACTTGAGCAAAAGTGAGTGAAATCCAATTCTAAAGTGAACCCACCTCCTATTTCTTCACCCTCTACCTCTTGCCAAGTTGTTTTGGGTGTTTTCTTCACAAGTTTCACAACTTGGTGAAGTTGGAGCTTGAACTTGTGCAACCTCGACGTAGATCATCTTCGGCACGAAGCCGACGACATTGCCCGCTCGTTTTCCCGATGAAGCCGACGATCGAGTCTAGGATTCGAGTTGGACAGCGAGAGGACACCTACGTGGAGCTAAGCAAGTGGAGAACCGGATCTACAAAGGTTGTATCCTCTCTCCTTTAGTTAAAATGTTAACTAGATTCATTTTTCACCTAGGATTCTAGCCGACGATCCGTATTAGGGTTTCTCGGCACCATAATTTTTGTAAAATGGCATGGTTGATGCCTTGTGAGACCACTATAGGGTGCCTAGGAACCTTTCAGGTCGTACGACTACCCCAAAATAATCTGCATCATATGCATAAGTAGATAAGCACCATTTAGCTACCGTACACTACGCCTTGACAAAGGCCAACAAACGCAGCACGAATACTAAACAGTTCTTATCTGAAATGACGGAGGGCTACGACATGTTTTTCTGAAAACCTATTGCGTAATGAACTTGATATCGTCGTAGAATCATGTGAATTTTGAAATGGAGTGATTTTGAGGATTTTATTAGTTTTGCTAAAGAGGTCACTCCCGGTGAAGGGATCTCGGCTCTGTCCTTATGGAATAAGGTGCAGGATATATCATATACATCACCGTGCAAAGCAAAACTCCAAAAGCAATCAAAAACCAAACCGAGTTTTGTAGCATCTGCCAGTTTTGCTAAAGAGGTCACTCCCGGTGAAGGGATCTTGGCTCTTTCCTCATCGAATAAGGTGCAGGGTATATCATATATACCACTATGCAAAGCAAAACTGTAGCTACCCTTTTTAATAAAATTTGATTCTACAACATCTTTTAGGTTTCTTTTCTTTCATTAATCACATTAATGAAGTCCCATCATTTAACTCACCTAAACATCACAGATAAATACGACGTACACTTATGTCATCCGCATTCGCCTCGATGTCCCCTCGTGCACCGTTAGGTTAGGTAACTAACGGCAGAGCAGGGCAGGGCTAGCGCGGGTGTAAAACATAAGTAACGCCTATATAATATATCATATATACTATATACTGTATCCATCACAGAACATATCTAATGATCACATCACAGATATCGCAGCAGAAACATAGATATAATGTGGGATATACTAGGACGTCCGTATTTAGTATTTAGCCAACAATAGAAAATACGGATTCCACAGTCGCGATGAATAGCCAAGCCCACACCCTGGACCCCTACGAGAGCGGCAAGCGACCCTACCAATTCTGGAGTTTAGGAGACCCGGTCTCGACTCCTCGAGATGGCCTCCCACTGAACCCCAGAACCCGGTCACCTGTGCTCCCCTCCTTGGGTCCATCATAATGCGGAAAAGTAAATAATATACAACACTGGTGGCATCGACCTCAACCCGGAAGTGCCCAAAATAAAAGAATATTACATTACATTTAAATTTACATGAATGAAAATATAAAACTCTCATCTCACATAAAACCCCCCGGCTATTCAATTGCGACAATCCTGCACATCATATCTCAGCAACACATAATATCATATATCATCAACGTAAGTAAGTATACGTACCCCAATTGCCGTTGATGTATAGCAACGAAACCGGCGATATCGACATACTACACTTACGGTCACAGAAAAGAAAGTGTAAAACTGCAATATCTGGAATCCACATTCTCTTTAGACATCGTAAATGCGAAATATCACATATTTCGTATTTCATATCTAGCTATATGAATTCCACACATTGCATCACATTCCAGATAAATAGACGGTATTAAAGTTTTCGAACGAATGATCAAATACTCAAAATTCCCTAAAGCTCAACACTTGAGCGGAGTTCAAAAACCCGGAGTGTGACACAGTAGTAGCGGTCCAGCCGTAGAAGGGTCAAGCCAACGCCTCACATGTGGCACGCCGTACTGCCCCAAACCCTAAGGTTCAAAAGGCAGTTCAAGACGGTCACATAATCGAGTTAAGGTTTGTTGTCTTCTAGAGGGTCCACCACAAACAAACTTGCACGTATTTCCGAAAGATTTAAACCCCGTGAAAGAGTGAGTAAATGATACTCGTTCGAACAATTCAACACTTTCTAAATTACCCGGAAAGACAAGAAGTTAAAATTCCGATCGAATCATTGAGTCCAAAACCATCTCCAGAATATACAGTACTAAATTCAGATTAAAAATACCTAAAAATATCTACATGCAGAAAAGAAGCACACTGTACAAAAATGAAGCCTTAATGGCTCCGTACGGCCGCGGAGCCGCGGCGCAAGCAAGCTTAGGCCGTGGTTCCGCGGTGGAATATTGGTATTAGGGTTTCGTTTTTTACAGTGTGTCTTAGAATTTCCTGCTGTATTTTTTACATATTTTTAATTCTGAAAATAAGCAGTTTCGGAAAAATGTCCAGTGAGGGTGCAAAGAATACGTATTTTGGTTCGATCGGATTTTTTACTTCGTAAAAAAGTCACCTAATGTTCTAGGTCGGCTCTGATACCAATGCTGGGTTAGCCTAGCACCTCATGAAGGGTTTGGAAGCATCACATGTACCAAAGATTGAATTTTTAGGGTGCTAAGTTAACAAACAAAGAATCGTTCCTAGAAAAATTAGGGTTTCAAAATTTGCATATCATCTCATGAAAGAAAAGCTAGGGTTTTGAGAGTACAACCTTTATAGCTCCCTACGCTAGACTTCTCGGCTACTTGGGGTTTGGAAAAGGTCCGCTTGAACTCCTCTAGGTCACCGATGATCCACCCGGAGTCCGCTTTGTCCAAGCTAGCAACTTCGCAAGATCAAGAATGAAAATTGAAGCTAACACTCTAAACAAGTGGGCAAGACTTGTGTAGAATGATGTTGTGGTGGCTTTTCTCACTTAAAAATACGGCCGTTACGTTTAGCTGACCGCATGCGGCTCGGGGGTGCTTGATATGATCATCACCCACTGCCGGCGTATTGACGAGTCTTAGAGTCCCACAAAGGAGTTACCTAGTCCAGGCGAAACGTTGTGGTGCACGTATGCGATATGCGCATGGACCCGGTTAAAATGTTGGTATGAGATACCGTACATTAATCGGGCGGCTTGCTTTTGGTTGGGTCGTATGTGATATGGCCGGATTGATAAATCAAGTGTTGATTTATCATTTAACCATAAGATTCTCACTAGAAATCCTTTCTTGAGTTTGATGGATGTATGCATGCATGTATGCTTTCTTTATAGATTCATGCACATATGGATGTACATACACACATCCATACATACATACATCCTTCAATCACATACTTTATAGATCCTACCGCTGAAGCGTAGGGTATAATGCTCATACGAACCCTCTCCTCGTCAGTCTTGGGAGACATCTCCTTGGAGAGGGTGATTCCATGCAATGCGGGTATGTTACCGTGCTTGGAATCTTCCATACTAAATCTCTTTAGTACGGTCTCTATGTACATGGACTGCAAAAGCCCCAGTAATCCCTTAGATCTATCTCTGTAGATCTTGATTCCCAGAATGTACGAGGCATCACCTAGGTCTTTCATAGAGAACCTTTGTGATAAGAATAGCTTGACCGATTGTAGCTTAGGAATGTCATTTCCTATCAAAAGAATGTCGTCCACGTACAAAACTAGGAACACGACAGTTCGTACTACAATCTTCTTATAAATAAAAGGCTCATCTTCGTTCTTGATGAAGTCAAATTCCTTGACTGTTTCATCAAAACAGATGTTCCAGCTCCGCGATACCTGCTTCAATCAATAAATGGATTTGAACAACTTGCACACCTTCTCGCTGCTCCCACTGTCTACAAAACCTTCCGGCTGATCCATATAAGCACGCTCTTCTAAACATCCGTTTAGAAAAGCCGTTTTTACGTCCATCTGCCAGATCTCATAGTCATGGAAGGCAGCAATGGCAAGCAGGATCCGAATAGATTTTAGCATAGCCACTGGAGCAAAGGTTTCGTCATAGTCCACTCCTAGTCTTTGACGAAAACCTTTTGCAACAAGTCTAGCCTTATAGGTTTCCACCTGCCCATCTACACCAAACTTCTTGTAGATCCATTTGCATCAAATGGGTTTTACCCCAGGTGGAGCTGTAAGTCTACGCTAGCGCCCCGGCAGTCTACAGACGCCAAATGCGGAACAAAAAACTTTTAACTGGCGCTATCGTATACTTTAACCCGGATCTTCCATTATTGCTAAACTAAAAAACTGTAAAGAGTGTAGAAACGTTATACCGAAAGATCCGAGTCCTTCGTTCTTCAACCATCATCCCACGCTCCGTTGCGGCTGCTCCGATCTCGTCGATCTCCAATCTTCTCGTCGAGGTGGCACCACATCACTGATTCTTTAAACGGGCTCCCGCCTCTGACTCGAGGCAACTCGGTCGTCAAGTTTGCTAAAAGAGACGACCAAGAATGATGTAGAGAATGAGTAGATGACTTTGTCTCACTTCGTCCAAGTCCATGGACGATCGGTGAATGAAGTTGCCGATGGAAATGAAATGGAACAAGAAATGAACTATCAAATTTCCATACACTTTAAACCATAGTCTTTTTGTGTCAAAAATGAAATCAATCTCTCTCTCTCTCTTCAAGGGTGGCCGGCCACTAAATATGAAGGAGGAGGGTGAGTGTAGGAGGAGATAATGAGGTGACCATAAACATTGATACTTATCATGATCATTAAAGAAAACAATGAGTCATAAAGATGCAATGAATCTAAACCCTTAGTCACCATTGCATTAATGACACCATTAATGCACTAATGACTCACTAGCCTCATCACCACTTCTAGAAGCTTCTAGAATGATGACTCACCTCAACTGAAGAAAAGATAAATCCGTCTTTAACCGAATGTTAAAAGACGGCTGATAGAAAACTGGAAACTGGCAACTTCCAAAAGTGATCCTGAAACGAATTTCAGGACAACCCCGAAACTGTATAAATATACCCGCATTTGTATTACGACCGAATACAAATGCAACTGAGACAAAGATATTATACCTACTCAATATAATACTCGGATCCGGCTTAAACCAAAGCCGACGAGTATCATCTGTCCGAAAACCGACACGTGCGTAAACGCACGTGCATTTTCCGAACCCTGCCATAAAACCATACGGCCTCAACAACGTTTCGCCCGAACTTGGGAAACTGTCTGTGGGGGACTCTAATGACTCGTCAGTACCCTGGCAGTGGGTTTAACCACAAACCGTCAGCGGAACTAGCAATGCGTAACGGCTGCCCATGGACTGACCTCAAGGGATGCCGATGAGCGCACTCATCCGGAAAACCCTAATGAGCCTAACAGTGACAATGTATATACAGTCCGGTCCGTTCGTCTATGAGTATCGCATATCTGCCTAGGGGGCTAATAACGTCAGACCCCCAATAGCAGTATAAGTCGTGTCGGAGTGAAGCCCAATAACACCCTGAGATACTACTGGAGTACCTACCAGTAAATCTCCTGCCATGGCCATGGACTTTGTGTAATGGCTCTCCTAGACACAGCACGACCTCGCCCCCAATACCGGGAGAGACGAATCCCCTGCCGATCCGCTCACGTGCCTCCATATGGCTCGGGACTGTACCCAAAAACTACCTATTTGCACGACTCCTTTGAGCCGTGGTAGGGTAGAAATCAAAGCACAGTGGGAACTCACACGAGACAAATGACGACCTCAGGTCGATGAACTAACCTGTACACATGTCACCAGGGAACTGCTATCTGACGGTAGATATAATACTAACTAGCAGATTCCCGGCGAGTCCTGTCCGGTGTACTCATAACCCAATGAGCACCTGTATACATCTTAGGTGATCCAACTGACACCAGTGGCTTGTGAGACCGGCCAGCGCCCCTCGTCGGGGTCTCGACTGTACACACTAATCTACTCCGGAGTATCGATGCCCTGTCTCGAAACTCCCACGACTAGGGACCACAATTAAGGATATGCGTATAAACCACCCAACTCTCACGTATATGATCGCCATCATACTGTTGGTGGTAAAGCAAGATCCTAAGGGCTCTATCAAAGTGTAACATGTAATCAGTCACCTGAACATGTACACGACTGATAAAGGCAAACCAGATAGCATACTATCATCTCGAGTAAGACTGTCCTACCGGTATAGGTCCTCCGCAATCATTGCAATCACGTACCTGTGATCCAATAATTGACTATGAGGGCACTATCTCCAACAATCTCCCACTTGCACTCAAGGCTAATTATTGCGATGTCGACTACTCACAGCCTGTGTGAAACCGAACATCCAACTCCTCTACTAATCAGTATCACAAAGCCCGTTTGTAAAACTTTTGTGTTCGAGAAATAGCCTTAGTGAGTGGATCCGCCTAGAAGTTTCTTTCTATATCTCTCTTAATCTCAAGTTCGCGGAGAAAGCCATCTCCCGAATTGAGTAATACCTGTCTTAGAATATGTCTGGATATCTGATGGGACCTAGTTCATAAATGAACTCCAAATCCAAACTTCTTAGACTGTATCGATCACTGAACCTAATCAGTATCGGGCACCATGCCACCCACAGTATCCTCTTGGACCACCTGTCCATAATACTGTCCCTTGTCAGAGGGAAAACTATAACTCTGACAATCACTCTGTCAACCATGTCACCTTTGAACCTTGGAATGATAACTGTCTCCTGAAGGAGGCTGCCGTCATCAAATCCGTAGAACATGTACTTATATTCTAAAACGGCTTCCTTATGTTTCTCCAGGATTGGATTAATACAATCTTATTGCATCTAGTGCAAAAACAACATCTGGTGTGGTACTTGACATCTCATGATTGACTCAATTGCCTAAGCAAGTGATCTGCCAATCATGCACATCCCTCTCCCCTTTAGTCTATACGACACCTTTAGAGAGGGTGACTCCATCACCTGCAGGTACACCACCATGCTAGGAGTCATCTATTCTAAAAACCATTAGAATACTGTCAAAGTACCCACATTGGGAAACTACCCAAATCTAGATCTAAAACCATAGATCTAGAAACCAGAATGTCAAATATTATATCCATATCCTGTCTGGAGAAACAACTGTGTGACGATCACAGTACAACCGATCGTAGTATAGGAATTTTACTTCCTACTCCGTGTATGTCATCCAGATACCATGACATCACACCCTACTACCTTCTTAACTGATCCATCCCCTATCCTGATTGAAGTCAAAACCATGACTGTCACATCAAAATTAGATGATCTATCTCCGCTATTACTGCTCAAGTCTATAAATAGATATAAGCATCTTGCCCACTATTCTTCCGATGCTCCCACTGACTACGACAACCCTCCTACCGGGTCTTATAGCCTGGAACAATAGTAGTGTCAAGTCTGGGTAGATAAGAACCTCCCTGTCACCGTCCTTGAGGCTACCGAAGTACATCTCGGGTGTCTGAGGTTACCCACCAAATCTGCGGAGTGGCTATTGGAATGTCAAACCTGATTGAATATATAGGTCCTATTAAATTTTCCGTAATCGTTCGCGGTTCTGGAATCACTTCCAGTTCTACCATACTCCCACTAACGTTTTCTGAAAAAGATCCATTTTACTAAAACTGTGGCGAGTCAAGAACAATTATTACTATTGATCTTCCAAATGGTAGAATATCAACCCTCGTCATAGCCAGGGTCAACCCACAAACAGCCATTACAGAAACGTGCCCTGAGTTATCCAGAGTCTGGTTTTTAAGCATAAGCTGGACAACTCCCCGTACCTTAACATCTTTTAAGGTATGATCTATTCTATATCCAATACAGAAACTTTGGCACTTATTTAATTGGAACCAAGATTCAAATCATGCAGCTGTCTCCAGTGCATATCAACTTAATGGAAGGAGGCTAATCAGCATTACTCAACTTAGGAATCCATCCAATTATGAGTAACCTGAAAGAGAAACACGTTTCTCAAAACCATCACTATCATCTGAATACCAGTCACAAGAATCTACATCTTCGATCTCTTTGAAGAATCCCGATACTTGTGATACCTGGTTCTCTACTTTATTCTTATACCCACAACTTCTCAAAACTTAGACCCTGTATTTCTACGAAACACTTGTCTAAATACTAGAGAAGTTATAAGTAAACAGAACATAGTACGAGGACCTACCCTTTTGTCCTGATGGACACTTGGACAACATACAATACTCTGTATAAGTCCGCTGAGTTAAACAACTCAAAACCTGTGCGTCGTAGGTGGAAAACTGTACCCTGGCGATTTCCTCAAATATCACCAATTACAACGAATTCCGATATAATGAGGATGATCACCTAATTCCCAATATCTTACTCCCACTCATCATCTGTAAAACCATACAGATATGAGAATGAAACCTGGTAAATACATACCCTTGGAGTAAGTGTCTAATCGGGAAAACAGTTTTTCCTTTAACAATGCACTGAAACATGAAAATGTTTCGTAGGGGTATCCTGGTGTTCATAGTAATGCCTCTTCCATAATCCAATTCATGACTTCAACCGTATATTTTATTGCCATCTCTCCAAATCCCTTTATTTGTCTTTAGTCGTTACCTTCTGTACACCATCGTTAGGCTAAATGGTTTTCTTCCTTCCCTACCGTTCGGCACCAGTCTATGGTTTGGAAGAAGACTATCCAGTAAGCATAATAGGTGTACCCTCCTAAACCAAGGAGTACTCGCATCTTGAAAGAAGGTGATGATAAAAGACAACTAAATAATACCTTATTCTTTTAAAGGTGAAATAGGAGAGGCGATGAAGTACGCGGTTTTGGTCGTGAATGATAACAGTCGTAATTTACTTTGCCCTCTTTCTAATCCCTTTATTTTGTCTTTACATATTACCTTCTGCACACCCTACTTAGGCTAATTGGTTTTCTTCATTCCCTACCTTTCGGCATCAGCCTATGGTTTGGAATAAGACTATCCAATAAGCGTAATAGGTGTACTCTCCTAAACCAAGGAGCTCTCGCAACCTGAGAGAAGGTGATAATAAAAGACAACTGAATAAACCAATTCTATTTCTCCTGAACCTGGATCCATCCTCGAAGAAGTCCCTTCGAGTTCGTATATAACCATACGATGGATCTATCCAATGGAAGTGGATATCTGTAGTAATACGGGTGTTCTGAGAAATTTAAAGGGTAAAAGAAGGAGTGGCAATGACTTATGCAACTCAGACAATCCAAAAGCCAGTATTTTAAGAAGGTTCGGTCAACCTGGTCACTGAGTCATAGTCTAGGGTCGGTCAAAGGTCGCTGCCAAAGAGAGAGAGAAAAGAAACACTCTGCGTGCACTCTATCCTAGATCAGAATGGTCATCACTTTATCTAATCCGGAAACCTCCCACTGTCCTGTCAAATTCTCCTCCAAACCTAAAGAAGAATCAATCGGGATCACCCGAAGAGTAAACCAACTCATCAGTGGGAATCGGGATCCAACTCTCATCGCATGATAACGTGATGGAATGCATCCACGTTACTCATACTCCAGATGGTATGCGCATACTTGGCAAGTTTCAGTTTCTTTAGAAACTCCCGATATTGTTTTTGCCCCATGCTCTTATAACCTTGGCGTTAGGTCAAAATGTCATAAGTCACATGCCAAGTTCTACCCATCACTATCTTGTTAATTTGAACCCACCCGCACATGCCCTTGGCGTTAGGTCAAAATGGCAGAACGGCTGTCCCAAACCAACTCATCTATCTATGCAACAATTGAATACCCAGCAGCTACCAAACACTATGCCTTGGCGTTACGTCAAAATACATAGCTTGAATACTACTGAATACCCAAAAGAAGTGACGGAGGGCTACGGCTGGTTTTTGGCGAAAAACCTTTAACGTAGTGAACTTGATATCGCTGAAGGAACCTGATAGCTTTTTAAAATATAGTGGCGAAAACCTTTTGCTAAAGAGGTCATTCCCGGTAAAGGGATCTCGGCTCTTTCCTCGTGGAATGAGGTGCAGGATATTCCACTGAATACCGCTATGCAAAGAAACATGTAATCGACTATAGTGAAGTTATTACCTTGACGCAAACTTCTGCCCAAGGGGTCAGTCCCGGTGAAGGGATATCGGCCCTTGCCCCGTCGAATGAGGTGCAGGATATTCCACTGAATACCGCTGTGCAAAACAAAAGGAAACTTCTTTGCAATAACACTTTTTAAATTTGTTCCAACAACTGTAAACAGGTTTGCTTTACTTTGCATTGATCAGAATCAACGCAGTCCCATCAATCAATCACACCAGAAAAGAACGAAAATAAAATGTACGTATATGCCATCCGCATTCGTCACTGGGTCCCGTCATCACCCGTTAGGTTACTTAACTAACGACAGAGCGGGGACTGGACTAGCGCGGGTGTAAAACATATACAACATCTAATAGTATATAAACCAATATACAATAATCGCTCCAGGCGTGATAGTATGCAACATTACAGAAAAGTAATAAGCATCACAGAACAATACAGATATCTGGGATCCCCGGGTTTCACAGAGCCGCTGCTGAAACCCGACGTTCCCCTGTCGTGTGGATAGCCTGTGCAATGAAACCTAGACCCCTACGGGTGCGGCAAGTTACCCGCCAAAACCTGAAGCGAGGCAGCCCCCTACAGCATAGTGAATGGACCACCCAGCACTTCACGGAATCCGGTAATCTTGGGCACCCCTCCTTGGGTCAACCTGTACCCCCTACGAGTGCGGCGAATAGTCTGCCAATTCTAGAGTGGGGCCCCTCTGCCTCTCAAAGCCATGAGATGCGGACCCGTTGCCCCCCAGAACCCGGCTATCCGTGCACTCCGTCGCGGGGCAAAACCTAGTACAGTAATGAAAAATAGTACAATAGGTACATCGACCGCAACCTGGTCGTGCCCCAAAAGAATATTATACAACAGGCAGTGACGGCAGTCCACAAGTTGGACACTCGCCCCGCAATATCAAATGTACAAATAAACTCAAACTGTACTACCATTGCACACTGCTATCTACCACGACAAATCCGCAACATCACAGCACAACACAGAACATCAACGCGAATGTCACGTTCGCAAACCCGTCTAAAAGAACTATAGCAATCAGACGCGGTTTACCGATCAAATGACATTCCCGGTCGGAGATATAATGTAAGCACTGTAAACTAACATGTTTAAATTTCGATCGACCAAATATCAAAAAGTGGGCCCCACGATTTTCTGGTGAACAGTAACAAAACCTGGGCCAAAACGATATTTACCAAAAACCACAAAATCCAACAGAGAACCCACTGTACAAATTTGGGAGCATGAGCTCACCAAGTGGCCGCGGATGCGCGGCCAAACCATGGGTTTGGCCGCGTTTCCGCGGCAGTTTGGTGGATTCATGTCCCCAAATTTTGTCGTGGTTCTTAGAAAAGCCTGCACAGATTTTTAAGACATGTAGAATTAATTTTTGAGACCATTTAAAATCAACAGAAACTGTCGAGCTAGGATTTTGCAATTTTTGATTTCCGGTTCGATCGATATTTTAAACGCGTTAGCACAAGTTAGCATAGCAAAATGGTGAGGCTCTGATACCACTGTAAGTCTACGCTAGCGCCCCGGCAGTCTACAGACGCCAAATGCGGAACAAAAAACTTTTAACTGGCGCTATCGTATACTTTAACCTGGATCTTCCATTATTGCTAAACTAAAAAACTGTAAAGAGTGTAGAAAGGTTATACCGAACGATCCGAGTCCTTCGTTCTTCAACCATCATCCCACGCTCCGTTGCGGCTGCTCCGATCTCGTCGATCTCCAATCTTCTCGTCGAGGTGGCACCACATCACTGATTCTTTAAACGGGCTCCCGCCTCTGACTCGAGGCAACTCGGTCGTCAAGTTTGCTAAAAGAGACGACCAAGAATGATGTAGAGAATGAGTAGATGACTTTGTCTCATTTCTTCCAAGTCCGTGGACGATCGGTGAATGAAATTGCCGATGGAAATGAAATGGAACAAGAAATGAACTATCAAATTTCCATACACTTTAAACCATAGTCTTTTTGTGTCAAAAATGAAATCAATCTCTCTCTCTCTCTTCAAGGGTGGCCGGCCACTAAATATGAAGGAGGAGGGTGAGTGTAGGAGGAGATAAGGAGGTGACTATAAACATTGATACTTATCATGATCATTAAAGAAAACAATGAGTCATAAAGATGCAATGAATCTAAACCCTTAGTCACCATTGCATTAATGACACCATTAATGCACTAATGACTCACTAGCCTCATCACCACTTCTAGAAGCTTCTAGAATGATGACTCACCTCAACTGAAGAAAAGATAAATCCGTCTTTAACCGAATGTTAAAAGACGGCTGATAGAAAACTGGAAACTGGCAACTTCCAAAAGTGATCCTGAAACGAATTTCAGGACAACCCCGAAACTGTATAAATATACCCGCATTTGTATTACGACCGAATACAAATGCAACTGAGACAAAGATATTATACCTACTTAATATAATACTCGGATCCGGCTTAAACCAAAGCCGACGAGTATCATCTGTCCGAAAACCGACACGTGCGTAAACGCACGTGCATTTTCCGAACCCTGCCATAAAACCATACGGCCTCTACAACGTTTCGCCCGAACTTGGGAAACTGTCTGTGGGGGACTCTAATGACTTGTCAGTACCCTGGCAGTGGGTTTAACCACAAACCGTCAGCGGCACTAGCAATGCGTAACGGCTGCCCATGGACTGACCTCAAGGGATGCCGATGAGCGCACTCATCTGGAAAACCCTGCTGAGCCTAACAGTGACAATGTATATACAGTCCGGTCCGTTCGTCTATGAGTATCGCATATCTGCCTAGGGGGCTAGTAACGTCAGACCCCCAATAGCAGTATAAGTCGTGTCGGAGTGAAGCCCAATAACACCCTGAGATACTACTGGAGTACCTACCAGTAAATCTCCTGCCATGGCCATGGACTTTGTGTAATGGCTCTCCTAGACACAGCACGACCTCGCCCCCAATACCGGGAGAGACGAATCCCCTGCCGATCCGCTCACGTGCCTCCATATGGCTCGGGACTGTACCCAAAAACTACCTGTTTGCACGACTCCTTTGAGCCGTGGTAGGGTAGAAATCAAAGCACAGTGGGAACTCACACGAGACAAATGACGACCTCAGGTCGATGAACTAACCTGTACACATGTCACCAGGGAACTGCTATCTGACGGTAGATATAATACTAACTAGCAAATTCCCGGCGAGTCCTGTCCGGTTTACTCATAACCCAATGAGCACCTGTATACATCTTAGGTGATCCAACTGACACCAGTGGCTTGTGAGACCGGCCACCGCCCCTCGTCGGGGTCTCGACTGTACACACTAGTCTACTCTGGAGTATCGATGCCCTGTCTCGAAACTCCCACGACTAGGGACCACAATTAAGGATATGCGTATAAACCACCCAACTCTCACGTATATGATCGCCATCATACTGTTGGTGGTAAAGCAAGATCCTAAGGGCTTTATCAAAGTGTAACATGTAATCAGTCACCTGAACATGTACACGACTGATAAAGGCAAACCAGATAGCATACTATCATCTCGAGTAAGACTGTCCTACCGGTATAGGTCCTCCGCAATCATTGCAATCACGTACCTGTGATCCAATAATTGACTATAAGGGCACTATCTCCAACAGGAGCAACTTCCAGGGTCCACACTTTATTGGTGTACATGAACTCCATTTCAGATTGCATAGCATCCAGCCACTTATCAGAGTCCCTACTGATAATGGCCTGCATGAAACCAGTCGGATCATCTTCTTCCAAGATGCAATCCTCTCGATCCCCATCTATTAGAAAACCGTAGTATCTGTCGGGCGGATGAGAAATCCTACTAGATCTGCTGAGTGGCTGAGGTTCGTCCGGGGTTATTGAATCTTGAGGTTCTGTCAAATCTTCAGTTTCAGTTTGTGGTCGCTGAGTTTCTTCCAGTTCTACCGAACTCCCACTTGTTTCTTTTGCAAGAAATTGCCACTCTAAAAAGGTGGCGTGGCGAGATATAAACACCTTCTGTTCATCGGTATGGTAGAACATATATCCTATTAAATTTTTAGGATATCCTACAAGCTTGCATAAATCTGAACGTGCCTCTAATTTGACCGGATTTTATACTTTTACATAGGCCAGACAACCCCATATATTAATACGTTTAAGATACGGCCATTTGCCATTCCATATCTAGAATGGTGTCTTAGGCACGGATTTGGACGGAACATCATTCAATAGATATACTGCTGTCAAAAGTGCATGTCCCCAAAATGAAAGAGGCAACTCAGCACTACTCATCATGGAGCGAACCATATCTAATAGGGTATGATTCCTCCGCTCCGATACACCGTTGTGCTGTGGTGTATACGGAGGAGTAAGCTGAGAAAGAATTCCATTCTCTTTTAGGTAATCTAGGAATTCCGTGCTTAAGTATTCCCCTCCTCTGTCAGATTGGAGGATCTTAATATTCTTACCAGTCTGGTTCTCTACTTCATTTCTATATTCTTTGAATTTCTCAAAAGCCTCAGATTTATGTTTCATAAGATACACATACCTGAATCTAGAGAGATCGTCAGTGAATGTGATGAAGTACGAGAACCCACCCCTTACAGTATAGACATCGGACCAAACACATCACTGTGTATGAGTCCCAAGAGCTCTGCTACCCTCTCTCCATGTCCGTTGAATGGAGATTTGGTCATCTTTCCTTTGAGACAAGATTGACAGGTTTCATAAGATGAAAATTCGAACGTATCCAAGAGTCCATCTTTATGCAACTTGCTCAGTCTTTTCTCTCCGATACGACCAAGTCTACAATACCAAAAGTAGGATTCGTTCACATCTGAACTCTTTTGAGAATTGTATTCCGATTTAGAACATAGATACCATTACACAGTGTACCTTCTGCAACCAATGCCTTATGAAGATAGATGTTCATGATATTTCTATCAAGAACAAAGTTATATCCATCTTTATCAAGTAAAGAAACTGATATTATGTTGCATAACATGGAAGGTATATAGTAGCAATTGTTCAAAATCATAGTATTGCCATTTGGCAACACTAGGTGATATTCACCGACGGCCGCAGCATTAACTTGTGCTCCGTTCCCTACCATGAGGGACATATCACCTGGTCCAACTATCCTATTTTTTCTCAGTTCCTGCAATAAATTACAGATGTGAGATCCTGATCCGGTATCTAATACTCAGGAGGTAGGACTGACCAAAAAGCATTTCTCAATTACAAGAACACCTGAAGAAGATGCAATAGTATGCTTCTTCTTCGATGAGGTCATCAAGGAATTCATGCTTTCCTCTTTCTCTTGCTCACACTCATGACTGTTGTCATAAGTTAGAGCCGAACAGACGTTCCCCAGCCCCGAATAAGAATTCGGATCGGTGTAACAACCTAGTTCATTTATACCAATTCTAGTTCCCGTATTTACTTATCTGTGGTATTTTCTTGATTTAACGTGTTTTGGGTGCGAATGGTATTTTACATTTTACATTTCATCCGACCCGACCTGCTTGCTTGAACTTGTTGATTCATATTTATAAATTACCTTGACTTGTTACTTAGACACGTGCATCTCATGATTAGTACATACTGGCATTTCATCTAGTATCGCATATTTTACCATATAACATTTTAAGTCACGGAAAATAATTTAAAATTACATTTCATAGCCTGCATGATACCCCTAACCC
This sequence comes from Agapanthus africanus, assembly GCA_030015575.1. Lineage (NCBI taxonomy): Eukaryota > Viridiplantae > Streptophyta > Magnoliopsida > Asparagales > Amaryllidaceae > Agapanthus > Agapanthus africanus. Next base: position 316,109,950 of record JASDDO010000008.1, read on the forward strand.
CGTGGTAGCATCAGCGCATCTTGTTCTCGTCCCGTTCAGTGAAACAGACGTGTTTGGATGGCTACGCACACGTACGTGCATCCGTTCTTGGGAGTATGCATTTTCATTAACTGAGCATTCGTTTTGAAATTTGGAAGTCGCTTTTATTTTTCGTATTTTAAATCTGAATTTTTAGACCTGACCCGGCCACGTTTTGGAATATTTTTGCATCTCACCAAAATTCAAATTAATTAATTTAATTAAATCGACAGATTTAAAACTCAGTCTAACAAACTATAATCTTTCAAAATTAAAATCTAATCCAATTTTTAATTCAACTAAATCTACTACTTAAATTTATAACTAACTAAATATTTATATTTAAAAAATCTAGTTGCATGTTAAGTTTAAACAAACTAAAATCCTTTTTAAAATTTTTAAAATCTTTTCCTAACTAAAACCCAGCCATCTCCAGCTCTCCTCTCACTGCCGTGGCCCCCACTTCCCTCTCCCTTTCTTTCTCTTTCTCTATCTTTTTCTTTACCTCTCTCTCTCTCCTCCCCTCTTCCTTTCTCTTTCTCCCCATATACAAACAAATTTCTCTCTCCCTACTGTTCACTTCTCTCTCTCTCTCACCTCTCGATCTCTCTTCTATCTCTCTCTCTCAGAATCTCTCTCTCTCTCTCTCTCTCTCCCCCTATATATATATTCTAAACTCCTTCTTCCTCCCTCCTCTTTTTTTCTTTTAACCCACGAACCCAATCCGTCGCCTGCCTCCTCCTCGCCGTCGCCCAAAGCCCTCGACGACGCCCTTCCCGACCTCGCCGCCTCCTCATACTCATCGCCTTCACCTCCTCTCTCATCTCACCGAGCCCTGCACACACCCTGAAGCAGACCCGATCCCCTGCACACCACTACACCGCCGTCGAGTTCGCCGGAGTGATCTCATCGTCGCCCATCGTCCCAAATCCGGTGCAACCCAGTGAGCCTAGCACCCCCTCTTCTTTCCCTTCTTCCTTCTTTCTTTCTTTTCTTTCCTTTCTTCTCTGTATAGAAAAATGTTCTCTGCCTTTTGTAGTTCGCCGGAAACCGGACGTGACGTCGACAATCCCAACAAGTCAGCGAACGTACGTGACTTGTGTGATCATCTTTGTGCGTTGTTTGGAACCGTTCCATGTACCGTGCGCGCGTCACGACTTTTCACCGACGTGAGACGTTCTGTACACGCCCGTTTCTTGATCCGTCTAGACAAGTTAATCTTACTACATGCTATATAATTCAGTTTATACCTATTTAATATATATCATACCTGTAGCTTAAATCTAGTACCCCATGTTTCATTTTATAACGTTTCAATGTTCCGTTTGCATCCGTTTATGTCATTTTAGATCTAGATCATAAAACTAATCTTGTTACATAGTAGATTACATTACAATGCATCCATACCAATATTTATATCACATATTGCTTAGTTGTATATCCCACATTACCATTTGTTAGTTTTTACAATGTTTCGGATACCCATTTTGCATCCATCTCATTTAGAATATAGACAATTGCATCCATAGATCACATTAAGACATAATACTGTGATATTAACATTCCATGCTTAACAAAGTGCATTCTAATTAATATTGGAACTATAAACGTAACCCTAATCGATAATTGTGCATCAATATGTTTAAATCTACACCTATTTGCATACCACATCACATTATTCCATTTTATTGTTACATTGGTACCCCATACTTGTTTTTGTGTACCCACGCTTATTATAGTTTGATTATGAGAACCCACGTGATACTTGTGCACCCCCTAACATGACTTCATACACTACTACTTGATACGACTTGATACATGTGCACTTCTTGACTTGATTGATACTCGTTCACTACCTGACTTGACCTGATGTACCACAGCTTGACCTGTTACCTGATCTTGTTACTAATGCCAATAACCTTGACATGTTGTCCCTACGGACATTTTCTGTTGTCTATTCAGACAAACCTATACCTGCTTTATCCTGTGTTGGCATTAGCTCCAGATTTATCAATACCTGACTTGAACACATAACTTGGGGTTATGGGAAAATCAATGATGAAACCTGACTTGTAACTCGACGGTTCGTTACCTTTACTGATCAGTCTTAGGAGCTAGGCCAGCCCCGGGGTTATGCTGCTGACATCACTCATCTTTACATACCACTTTTTTACTGCCTAGCGACACGTCTCGGATTCAGCCCGAGAATCTTGACCGTGGTCCCGGGCACGCACGGGATACTATTGAGTTACATCGATGATTCATCAAATTGATTTCAAAGACTTGAGAGTAGTTAACCCAATAGACCAGTCTAGATTACTCACTGCACATTACCCTCACTGTCCTCATTTATATTACTGTTATACCTGTTTTACTGTTCATACTCATACCTGCATGTCTTGCTACCCCTGTTTATATTATTGCTTGATATTATGACTCACTGACGTCTGGGTTTTGCATGGCCCAGATTCTCTACCTTTGTTGCAGGCCGAGCAGGAGTTTTTCAGTGAGCAGGCCGAGTAGTGAGGACTTGTTAGTAGTTAGTTTATTTTTCCTTTCAGTATTTTCATTCCTGATGTGAGCCCGCATTATAGGACGTACATTCCAGTTTATTCCTGTATTGGATCTTTTTGCTTCTGCATTATTTTATTCTTGACTCGTTATTCTGGCTTATGGACATGTATTAGATAGTTATTATTATTGTTCTTGATATCTATACAGCCGTAATGTGACTGTGGAAGGATATTTCCTATCCACAGGTAGCATAGTTGGCTCTGTCACGTGACTATCTTAGCGTACTCTGGGAAGCGGGGCGTGACAGGGTTTGTTTGGCATCAGAGCCATAGGATCTAGGTTAATCAGGTTTGATTCTTTTGTACTTGGGTATTGGACCCAATACAAAAATCAGAATACTCGTGATTAGGAACATGTCCTGCCACTTTACCGTCTTACCATTTTTGAATCTTAACTTCCTCCTGATTCTACTTTGACGATATGCAAACCTCTTTTGCATATCGACTCGAAACCTGGTTTCCTATTGTTTATCTCTAGAACTTAGGCGACTTGGGTGGAGTTATGTGATTGTAGCTATGTACCGCGGCATGGTTACAATGCGGTACTCTATTTAAGTAACTTGGAGTTCTAGCCTTGATTCATATCCTTGATCTATATTTTGAATCTGTTATCATACTAATTCTTTCGGTGTTTTGATTTCAGGAACATGGCAGAAAAGAATCTGAAAATGTACCAGAGGCGTGTTGACGAAGCCACTTTGCTTGGAGTAATCCATGGGATGCTGGAGAACCAGAAGCGGCAGACCGAGCTGAACCAGCAGCAAGCTGAAGCTTTTCAGGAAGGTTTGCGGACCGTCCAGCAGTCCGTAAACAATGTTGTAGCCAGACCAGTTGATCGTGTGGGTACCGCGGTGGATTTCAAGAGACTGGGTCCGTCTGTCTTTACTGGCATAGAGGAGCCATTGCCAGCGGAGCAGTGGCTGGTTGATACGGAGAATTTACTCGTTGCGGCACAAATCCCAGAGGATAAGAGAGTGGATATGGTACGCATCCAGTTGGTGGACTATGCCCGTGAATGATGGCTTGTGGAAGAGACTCGCTTGCCCAAGCCGATCAGTTGGGCGGATTTTTTGAAGAATTTCTTGGAGAATTTCTTCCCGCAGACTGCACGGGAGGAAATGGAAGAAAAGTTCATCAGTTTGAAGCAGAACGACGCACCTGTAGATGTACATGCAGCTGAGTGGACGCGGCTCAGTAGATTCGTTGGACCTTTGGTTGCCAACAATGCTGATAGGGCAAGGAGGTTCATGCGCTGTTAGGATGTGGACATCCAGAGGCAAATTGTATCCCTGGGTTTGACCACTTTCTCACAAGTACTTACAGCGGCCCGAGAGCAACAGAGCCTATCTATGAAGACTGGGAGTACACAGCAGCCAGCAGTTACAGTACGGAAGCCGGCATTTGCACCGAACCGAGCGAATGTATGTAGGGTTGCTAGGCATGCGCACAAAGGTCTATGAGGCATCAACCATGCCCGATTTAAAATTTAGCCGTGCCGAAAAACCCGAATACGGAACTTTAAACTAGAGATTAGGCGAAAATAAGCATGCTAAACATTTTAACACTAAGTGAGAGGGATTACAACCTTTGTAGATCCGGTCCTTCACTTCATATGCTCCGTGTTGTGGTCCCTTCGCTGCGATCATCGGGATCCGGACTCTCGAGAGGTTCCACGAAGAGAAAGACGCAACCTTTGCTTCCGATCTTCGATACTAAGATGATCTACCTTGAAGTTTCTTTAACACAAGCTAACACTCATGAAATGATGTGAACACCATCATCTAAATGGCAAGGGAAGATGAGGATGATGAAGTAGGATTTTTGCTCTCTTTATTTATCTTTTTCTCATATTTATTCATCACCTTTTGAAAAACAAGTAAGCTTTTTCATGAAAGAATTGAAGGAAGAAGATGAACAATATTAGTATTATCCTTTTGTGATGAATAAGAAAAGGAGATAATGATCAATTATGCAACCATGGTTCACTTAACCATTGTAGAGAATTAACCAAGGGTCAGGGTTTGGGTTGAGTTAAGAATGAGTCACACACAAATATCTTTCACAAAACAAAAAGAAAACTTTCTAGAAACATCTAGAAAGTTTAACCCTAATCCAAACCCTAATCATGTTTAAACTCCACTAAATAAGTTGCATTATTTATCATATCATGTTACTATATTATATATCACATATATAATATCTATCGTAACAAAATAAAATAATACAATTAACATATATCGCATATATATCAATGTATTACCCGAGTGAGAAAAAGAATCTTTTAGTGAGAAAATATTAGTTAATGCAATTTAATATATCATATATATTATTATACATTAAATTATCGAATCAATACTTGATCCGACAATCCGGCTATATCGCATATAACCGACTTATATTTATCCGTATCGATTCATCGAATCAACACTTGATCCGATGACCCGGCTGATATCAAATATCACGAGAATAGAATACGGTATCACATATCGCATTATCCTCGGTCCCGCACATATCACATATGTGCCCCTACTCCGTTTTGCCTGAGTCAAGAAACCTCTGTGTAGGACTCTAAAGAATCGTCAATACGCCGGCAGTAGGTGATGATCATATCAAACACCCACAAGCTGCAAGCGGTCAGCTAAACGTAACAGCTACCCAGGTATTGAGCGCTCAGAAGATCAACAAGCAAGCCTGTACATTCTCCTGTGAATCCAAACAGTAACACTACCGTACAGTCCGGTCTCGTCGTCTGATATGTTGCATATCTCGCCTAGGGGTGGTAAACGTCAGACCCAAGTAGCTCGATAAGTCGTGTCGATATGAGGTCTATAACAGTTCGAGAAACTACTGATAACACTTACCAGTAAATCTCAGCAACCCTGGCCAGGGATTTCCGGTTATAGCCAATCGAACACAGCACAACATCAACTCCCTATACCGGGAGAGACGAATCCCCTCCTATCGCTCATTGCCTCCATGTGATTCGGGGCTGTACCCAAAAGCCACCTTTTTGCACGCCCTCTTGGACGTGGTATGATGGAAATCAAAGCACAGTGGGAACCACACAAGACTCTATGACGATCTCGGGTCAACAGACTACTCTGTACCAGTGTCACCAGAGAACTGCCATCTGACGTATGGTATAATACCATCTGGGAGTTCTCGGCGAGTCCGTCCAGTGTACCAAGTCTCCACTGAGCACCCGTACACCATCCTTGATGTCAAACACCGATGGATATAGGATCATCCATCGCCCATCATATGGGTCAAGATGCGTATACGCTAGTCTACTCTGGTGCATCGATGCCCTGTCTCGATACACCCTCGACTAGGAACAGTTATAGGATGTACTCGTCGACTACCGTGGCCCCACTAGTATGATCTCATCATAGTCCCAGTAGTCGAGTACATATCCTAAGGGCTTTATCAACATGTAATATAGAGATAATCAGAGTACATGTTTAGATAAAGTACAACCAGATAGCATACTATCATGTCGAGCAAGAAAGTCCTCCCTATATATGTCCTAGCATCCACTACAATATACATCGTATGTACAGTAATGGCCTCTCGGGCATACATATAACTAACAATCTCCCACTTGCACTAGGGCCATCTGTTATGGTATCGCATACCCAACAATTAGCTGCGGTTGAAGTATCTCATACTCAACCATCCCTTAAAAGTCTCTACTGGGAAAAAGGCCTTTGTGAGTGGATCCGCGCTGCGTCCTCTGTGTCTACTCTCCTAACCTCGATCTCCCTGGAGATCAACCATCTCCTTGATCAGGTGATACTGCCTAAGAATTATATCTGGATTTCTGATGGGACGGTAGTTCCTTGGCTAAAGCCACAACTCCATTGTCACACAATGGTAGGAACGAAGTTCATCTTATGAACTTATATATATCCAGACTGCCTTTTTGGTAGCATCCTTGGTAACGATGTATCTTGCCTTTAATCGTCTAGTAAGTCACGGTATCTAGCTTGGAACTCTTCCAACATACCGTCCCTCCACTGAGGGTATAGACAAGCCTGCGACTGACATTCAGTCGTCCTTATCACCCTGGAACCCTTCCAGTGATTCTCCCCAGGATCGATTGATACCATCTCGCTACAACTAGTGAGTATCCTAACATCCAATTAGATCTATCTCATAGATCCAAAACCCAGGATTTAGGAGGTATCATTTTGATCCTATATGGAGAATCCTTGTGATAAGCGGAGATTGACCGAGCGTAGCATAGGAAACTCCTTCCCTATTAAGAGTATGTCATCCACGTACTCTACGAGGATCACCACCATACTCTCTACTACCTTTTCGTATATACAAGGTTTATCTACCATTTTGATGAAGTCAAACTCTTTGACTACCACATCAAAACAGATGTTCCAACTCCGCGATGCCTGCTTTATCACATAAAACAACTTGCACACGTTTCCGCTGCTCCCACTATCTACGAAGCTTTCTGGCTGTGTACTTATAGACGCTCTTTTCTAAAACATCATTTAGAAAAGCAGTCATGACACCCAACCACCAGATATCGTAGTCATGGTATGTAGCCGTGGCAAGTAGGATCTGGATGGACTTACGCATAGCTCCTTCGAAAAGGTTTCATCATAATCCATACCTGGTCAATGATGCAAACCTTTAACAAGTCTAGCTTTGAAAGTCTCAACTTTTCCATGTACACCAAGTAATCTTCTCAAGATATACTTGCTCCTGATGGGGATTTAACCCTTCAGATAAAGCAACCAAAGTCCATACTTTGTTGGTGTATAAGGATTCCATCTCAGATCGATAAGCATCCAGCCATTCTTACAGAGTCCCACTCCTGATGGCCAGCTCGAAACTAGTTGGGTCATCATCTCATGATGCAATCCTCGCTCCCACTGTCATAGAGAAACCGAAGTATCTCTCAGGTGGGTGAGGAACCCTACTAGATCGGCGGAGAGGCTGAGGTTCGTTGGAAACTATTGAATCCTTTGGTTCTACCAAATCATCAGTTGTAGTTTGTATAGCTGGAACATTTCCAGTTCTACATAACAGACCTTGCCTCGAGCTTGTCCGGATTTTTCTTTTAGACATAGGCCGGACAACCCCAAATCTTAACAAACTTAAGATATGGGCTCTTCCCTTTCCATATCACATATGAAGTGGTAGGCAACTGATTTGATTTGAACCGTATTCAATAGGTATGCAGCTTCTCAAGTGCATAACTCCCAAAAGGAAATAGGCAACTCAGTAGTACTCATCATAGAGCACACCATATCACATAGGGTACTATTGCTCCGCCCCGATACACCGAGGTGCTGTGGTGTATACGGAGGAGTAATGCCGAGAGAGAATCTCATTCTCCTTTAGAATAGTCCAGGAATTCCGTGCTTAAGTATTCTCCTCCTTGATCTCATCAAAGGACATAATACTTATACCCGTATTTTGGTTCTCTACTTCTAACTTATATTCTGTGAATATCTGTCACGCCCCGAAAGAGCACGTGACTGGCACTTGAACCATATGAAGCCTATAGGACTCCATCTGATCCAAGTAAGCCAAAAGCCCAGAAATCTAAAACCATTTTGAAGAATAAATAAAGAAAACTGGTTTAAAGAAGTGAGGAAATACAGGTTTGAAATCAAGGTTTTTAAATAACTAAGCCGAAGGTATGTTTTGAAAGCAATAAGTCTTTTCTAAAAAATTTCGGCAGAGTTTCTCTTGTAAAACTGGCCCCGAATGGGGTACAACATGAATAACAATATATAAAATGATAAAGGCATCCCCAAGCGGGAGCTAGCTCTTCGTCAAACGACGGTCACAACCACGCAATGATATGATAATATACAACGCCAAGTGGCGAGGATCAAAACCAAAAGAAAACTCAAAAGTAGCAAGAAAACCGCAATACTACTAAGCGCGACTCTAAGGTCGAATAATACAACACTGTCTCTGAGTCTGAAAGAATATACAAGTTTTGGTTGATGGACAATTTCTAGATACAATGAAATAAATAAATACAAAGGTGATTCCTGATACGAAAGAATCCACCTACCAAAGCAAATCACCCGCAAGAAGGAAATGTGCCAGAAATGCCGCAATAGAACCTGTACGGCATAACCTGCAAGAACTGTGGCACAACGGGGGTGAGTTGCCAACTCGTGAATAGAAACATCTACAAGGATAAATCGAATGCAAGACATAATCCTAAGTCAACGATCAGTAAAATATCCACAAGAGTACATCTGAGTGTAATAAGGGGGCAAGGCAACATCTAATCATGTATATAGTGCCAGGTACTCAGGTAACAACATGTCATCAGTGTAAGGTATGTCTGCATGAAGTATCAATGAAGAAATCTCAATAATATCAATACACATATATTTGCGTCCCATACCACTAATATTGGTGTAAGATAAGTGTAAATCCAGTCTGTATATGAACCATGTCTGTATATATGTGGAACCCGTCCACCTGTCACCCACTGACAGTAAGCATCATGTATGCAATGTGAGGATATAACCAAAATCATGGAAAACTCATCATGAAACCCGTGCCTAACACCGACACGTAAATCCTCATCAGTATGGGGCTCCGTCTGCGGATATCGGCCCTCGGCCCCGGCAGTATGAGTCAACCCATGTCCATCTCTGGGCTCCGTCTGCGGATATCGGCCCGTCGGCCCCGGCAGTATGCCCATCTCTCGGCTCCAGGCGGTATCCCCCGGATATCCGCCGAGCTCAGGTAAAATCACCGGTAGGTACTCGCCCGCCTCCAGGCTCAATCGGCATAACCCATCGATCATCTCGCCGAGGGGAACCATACCGGGCCCACCACGAACCCGCAAACGGTACATCACCTCCTCGAATCGGGTTTCAAGCACACGTCTCAGCACCGAGAAAACGCGTGGTGGACGCACCGAAATATCATATCACGAGGTACCGGGTTTTCATAAAGTGCCTCTTTTCTTAAATAACCCCACGGTCCTCAAAAACCAGAAATCACATGAAAATCCAACATCCAGCAGTAAATCCAATGCGATGTACTATGCAATCAATCCATGATATATGCGACATGTAAAGAGAGTAATCATATCGGAAATCATGCAACATGGAATAGGAATGCGCATATGTCAAAGGAAGCATCATATCACGAATGTAATAGTACTACTGTGTAGTGACATGGCAATTATCGATGATGAAGTGTGTGAGCCGGCAAATAGTGTACGTGAAACATACGCATCATCGATAATGGTGCTGGTGTCCTAACAGCATGATAATAGCATAATAATGAACATATGCCAGCAATGCGAATAGTATGAATATGCGGAAATCTAGTAATCAACAGCACAGTGAAGTATCTACTATGCAACTACACCTAAGTATCCTGTCAATCAGGAGGGGTAGGTGTGGAAACCACCTAAAACTGAGTCTAAGTATATATATGTAGATATATAGTCGGTGATCCCGCCTCAATGTCATATCGTAAGATATCCTCTAGCTATGAGTACGGATCTATCATCAATATCAGCTCGTACGGTAAATCATCGTACGGCATTCCCAAAAGCTGGGTAGGGGTCAACATCTCACTGTCTCATCACATCACAAATATCACCATCATCAGATCATATAGTCTGGAGTACTACTCTATGTCTAGTACAAACAGTAACATCGGTAAAGGATGCATGCGGGGGTAAACACACATCCCAAGCCCGCAAGAATCACTAGTCATATCCCACATATGAATCGTATCAAATCACCGATCCCAGGGCACCAAGCCCACAATATCGACTCATCTCCAAAGTCGTCACATATCATCAATCACAGTGTAAGTACATGTGAAAAGCAAGGGTATATGTATAGGGTAATTCTATCCTAGGGTTCACGACTATGAACTACACTAGTCACTTCTAACCCTACATATCCAAAATACACCTAATATCACAATACTATATAATAAGCTATCTACGGACTGCGGGGGTGCTATACGCCATCCACCCGACTTTCCCCCGTAGATATAATCTACTCACCTTGCATCATCATTTGCGGACATCACCATGCATTTGCTTGTCGTCCGAAGTCTTCATAGGTACCTACACATCAAAATATCGTATATGCGCATTAAAACCAAATCCAATCTAAAACGGCGCATAAACTCCAAAACGATACGATAAGGGGGCCTATAGGTGAGAACCTATGGCACGCCTTCAAAACCATCCATAATCCTCTATATCGTCGTATAAACGACAATAGTCGAGGCAAAACACATTCCACCATTTCAGAATCCAAAAATACGGAATTACGGAAACACGAATCCAAAATAGCAACTTAGGATATATGTCCCAGATTTCACTCTAGATAGAATCTGTCAAAACTAGAAGTACCCAGGGCCAAGAATTGGGGAATTGGGGCTGTGCACAGAAAACGAGGAAGTTCCTCCCTGGTCTGGCCGCAAATTGCGGCCAGAATGGAGTTTTTGGCGGCCAGAAGGTGGAGTGGGGAGCTAGGGTTTTGGGTGTTGCCTCTATGTTGCCTGCATATCTCAATTTCCACTCAATATTATTTTAGGGTTCTCGGGGTGTTAGCAGATTCAATTTAACAGTGGCAGATTCCAGTTTTTCCCCCGATATAGTTTTCTAAGATCCGTATTCTGGTGTTTGCTTCAGGTTTTGGGTTTCAATTCAAATACTAGGGTGTTGGTGTATCCTCAATTGAACTCAATTTCACAATACAACCCAAGTTCCTCTCAAACCCTAACTAGGTTTTCATCAAATCCATAATCTCACACAATATCGATTAAATCTTAACATGGGGTTATAGGAAAGGCTATAATTAAACAAATGGTTCAGAAATTACCTTCATTAGCAACTCAAGAATTTTCTTGAGTTGCCCTCTAGTGACCAAATCCATGCTTGTTTAGCTCCATGTGTAGATCTAGGGATTTTGCACAATTTTAATGAAAGGAGTTTGGGGTTTTGGATATGTTTTTGAGATGAAGTGAGAGCATTTAGTGGAGGGGAGAGAGGGCTAGGGCAGCAGCAACCAAGGAGGAAGAGGGAGGGAAATGAGAGGAAGAGAAATGATTAAGGGTTCAAGTCAATGGTCCACCTCTCTCTCTCACCTACCCTCATCATCACACTCTCTTTTTCTTTTTCCCTTTTCTTTTAAATCCCTAAACCTTCTCACAAGAATAGTAACCCCAAAAGAAATCCATGACTAGAAAAATGTACAAGTGTAGAAAATGTGATATGTGCAAGTTTTGCACAAAATTACCAAAAACCCGATTAGCGATTTTAATCGCGATTAGCACTAAATTAGTGTCAAAATGATCACAACAACTTAAAAATTTCATAATTTCAATAATTAACCCATTTTAGAATTTTCTATAATTTTTCATAATTTTTCATAATTTTTCTAACATTTTTCCTATTTATTTGCATTTAATATTAAAATAATCAATAAAATAATATTAAATTATAAAAATTCCCAAAATTAATATTTTATATTTTTGAAAATGTTACAATCTACCCCCCTTAAAGAAATTCGGTCCCCGAATTTAAATTTAAACCCCCACTACTAAAACAATCTCAGTAATAAACCAAAGTGGTCGGGGCTCCGAAATCATCAACACAAAGAACGTCACAGCGCAATGCATGCGCAAGGGTACTGAGCAGATAACTCAAAAACAAAACTCCGTCAAGCATCCCGCAATCATCGGAGTCGATGTAAAAACACAATGTCAAATCCAATACAAAACCGATATGATATGGATCGAAACTACACGTGTAGACACCCAATCTATACACGTAAAAAGCTGATGTAAAACATGCAAAAGTATATCCAGGTTTCGTCTACTGACTAGTCCTGCTCAGCATGAAAGCAAAAACCCAACATCATAAAAGGTACTGCTCCAAAGGGAATAAATCTCAAAAATGTACGTAACACAATCCTGTGCGTCTGGTGCGCACGGAAATCAAAAATCCAATATGTGCTAAACAGGTGCACAAAACAACATCTAGGTGCAACGGGTGTGCACGAAACCTCTGTCATGGGCAACGTATGTGCCTGACAGCCAAGGTCCGGTGCATCTAACATGCACGAAGAAATCTCGATTTAGTGCATCGGGTGCGCACCAAAATCGTATCAAAAAAAAAAACATGCGCCCAACACGCGCGAAAATCCAAATCTGTGCATCCATCGTGCACGAATGAAAATCTAAACCCTGCGCACTCAACATGCACGGAATCACGAAATCCAATAACAAACATCGAATAGGTGTAAAGCACATCACCAGCACGGAGTGCAAAACCAACCATCAAAATCCGGGTCAAAATCAACGATAAAATGCGTCTCAAACCAAAGTCAGGTGTACCTCAAAGGAAAATCTCACAATCGTATGCATCAGGGTGCACGAATCAAAGCATAACACTAAAATGCATGAAAACTCTGCGCGAAATATATAAATATCCAGTGGGTGCATGAAACCAATATCATGAAACTCAGTCACCAAAACTAAATCATGCAAACAGAACACCCAAAATACCGAAATCCAAAATGACGGATACGTGATAATCGAATCACAAAATCACAAATCACAAATACCGTCTTCGGTAGTTTCTCCTTCAAGGTCAAGAAGGAGTCGGTGCAATCCACAGCTAGAAGCGCAGGATGTCTAACTGCCTCATGTTCACGGTCTGGCGTCCTCCGACTCTCTGGGTCCTTATCTTCTCTGCGGATTACCCATCACGCGGTCAATCGGCTCATCGGCCCTGTCAGGTGAGCTAACGGGGTCGATTCCGTTCTGGCACTTCTCTGGTCGCCTCTCGGTCAAACCTCACGACCACTCGTAAGGCAGCATATCACTGGCGTCGGCCTCTGGCTCTCTGAAAGCACGTTACACATCCGATCCTGGGTGCAACATCATGGCAGCTATGTCCTGGAAGAATCCTGCTCAAGATCTCTTCCAATCATGCCTATGCCGATCTGTACAGAGGCTGGCTCTCCTGCACAACCTCTTCTCGCTCAAAAGACACCTGTATCCTCAGAACAACATCTCTCAGAACTGGTCACATCCCAACGTCTCTGTAAGCAAATCAGGTCTCTAATCTCGACGGAAAGCAATGACAGCTCGTCAGTGCCTCACACGAACCTCTTGTTCCGACTATCTCTATCGTCGTCCACTATGACGTCACACCAAGCTACTATGCACTGCACTGTCTCGGCCACGGTCAATCTGAAGTCTCTCACACGGACTCGAATCACGTATTCTGCAGCTTCATCATTCTGTAGCAGATGTCAGGCCGAACTGGTCCTCGGGAACACGTCCCAACTATCGGAGGAATACTCATCACTCGTCCGTCCTTGATCAATTTGCAATGCATCTGGTTAAGTTCCTCTATCCGAACTTGGTCAACTACCTCGTCGACAATGCCGAACTCTACCCTGCTGGGTGTGCACAAAATGACCACTCTGGGCCTAAGTCTTCTCGTATCGTACTCCAGAAAGGTCCTGCCGAGATTCCTTTCTCAAATCTCAATCCTGCCGAAGTGCCCGGAAGTCATCATCCAATGCTGAAGCTCAAGCTTATTCCGGAACGGCTGCATACTTATCACGCTTCTTTCTGGAAGATATATCCATATACCACGCCTCGGGGTGCGTAACACATCTCTAATATCAGCGGAGTGGAACATCATCTCGTCGAAGTCTCGTACGAACTCTTTTCTTCACTCTGCTCAATGTTGACTGATTCGGACTCGTCTCATCGTGGCTACACGAACTGTGCTCCAACGGCTATCCTCGCATCTGGAGTCTCCCAAGCAGTATCCCATCACGATATCCGAAAGATGTCGAACCATCCGATCGACTCGTCAGAACCTCATAATCCCCCAAGAGCTCACATCCCGGGTACAGTTTAATAGTATCGAGTACATGCCACAGCGTCGGTGGTCCAGCCGTAGAAGGGCAAACCCAAGCCTCACTAATGGCGCCGCGGAACCGCCGTAAACCCTAAGGTTCAAAGGCTGTCACACGGTCATTAAGTCGAGTTAGGGTTTCATTCTTCTAGAGGGTCCATAGAATCACCTGCATGTCTTTCCGTATACTTTAAACTTGGAAAATAGGCTCCTGACATTCGATCGTCTTTATCGACTCTCACGAACCTGCGTGAAGTCGTCTCTAGCTGGAATCAATCCGCCTGATGTCCTCGCATCGGGGTAAGCGAACTCACCACACGTCCTAGTCATTCATCCTCGGTGACTAGCGACTCGCTATCATCTCTCTAAGTACATGCTCATGCTGCAGTAGCTCCAATCATCTGGGCGATATCTCATCATTTGCAGCAGCAACTGGCTCATACGCCTGTACGCCGAACAACGCCTCAATCCTCCAGGAAAGGCAACACAATGGCGGTCGTCTCTGAATCAGCCTGCTCTAGATCTGAGTAAGACTCTCCACACTGGAAATCTTCAACTCATCTGGGCCCGCTCTGGCGCAAAATCGGACGAATCACCTTCATCTCTCAAATCGGGTAGACTAGCTATCATCTGTCGCATATCTGCCTGAAAGCTCCGGCCATCTCAGCTCGTAAGCTTCGGAAGCGACATCCTGTCAATCTCAGCAACAGCTGGTCCATCTGTCTGCACGGTAGCCGACATCATAATCCCTGAGGTATACTGTACATCAACAGTCCTCTCTCAACTGGCAGCTCTAACAAAGGCACGATCATCCGGTGCAAACCAAGCACTCGCCTCCACTAGAGGTCACAAACACCAACACTAACTCGAGACGTTCCCATGTCACCAGAAAACACAAAGGTCGGCCCTCGTACCAAACGAGCTCACACCGGCCGTAACCCTAGCAGCAGCCCAAACTGCGCTCAAACATGGTGACAGGGATCTCAATCGAGTATCAAAAGAGAGCACATCAAAGGCAAGAACGGAAACAACAGATCCAAAGGGGATACATGATCATAGGAAGGAACAGCATCAATGAAGATATGATCATGAAACTAATAGAATCGGGGATCTCAAATGGATGTATAATCCTGGATAGGAAGAGAATCACTGATCTCTAAACAAATGTCCATCCTAAGGTTCCTTAAGCGGAGTGGCGTGTCGTAAGTATGCCGCGGAACATACCAACGGTACGTCACTCTACTTTAGTCACCTGATCCATCAACCAAGGGTCATCCTAAAACGACGAAAGTTCGGGTTGAATACCCCCTCGACCAAGTCTAAGTTCCATAAGGTCAAGCCTAAGTTCCGTAAATAAATAACTCCCTAGGCTCCACATAGTCAAACTTAGACTCGAACAAAGGTCAACCTAGCGCTCTGATACCAACTTTGTCACGCCCCGAAAGAGCACGTGACTGGCACTTGAACCATATGAAGCCTATAGGACTCCATCTGATCCAAGTTAAGCCAAAAGCCCAGAAATCTAAAACCATTTTGAAGAATAAATAAAGAAAACTGGTTTAAAGAAGTGAGGAAATACAGGTTTGAAATCAAGGTTTTTAAATAACTAAGCCGAAGGTATGTTTTGAAAGCAATAAGTCTTTTCTAAAAAATTTCGGCAGAGTTTCTCTTGTAAAACTGGCCCCGAATGGGGTACAACATGAATAACAATATATAAAATGATAAAGGCATCCCCAAGCGGGAGCTAGCTCTTCGTCAAACGACGGTCACAACCACGCAATGATATGATAATATACAACGCCAAGTGGCGAGGATCAAAACCAAAAGAAAACTCAAAAGTAGCAAGAAAACCGCAATACTACTAAGCGCGACTCTAAGGTCGAATAATACAACACTGTCTCTGAGTCTGAAAGAATATACAAGTTTTGGTTGATGGACAATTTCTAGATACAATGAAATAAATAAATACAAAGGTGATTCCTGATACGAAAGAATCCACCTACCAAAGCAAATCACCCGCAAGAAGGAAATGTGCCAGAAATGCCGCAATAGAACCTGTACGGCATAACCTGCAAGAACTGTGGCACAACGGGGGTGAGTTGCCAACTCGTGAATAGAAACATCTACAAGGATAAATCGAATGCAAGACATAATCCTAAGTCAACGATCAGTAAAATATCCACAAGAGTACATCTGAGTGTAATAAGGGGGCAAGGCAACATCTAATCATGTATATAGTGCCAGGTACTCAGGTAACAACATGTCATCAGTGTAAGGTATGTCTGCATGAAGTATCAATGAAGAAATCTCAATAATATCAATACACATATATTAGCGTCCCATACCACTAATATTGGTGTAAGATAAGTGTAAATCCAGTCTGTATATGAACCATGTCTGTATATATGTGGAACCCGTCCACCTGTCACCCACTGACAGTAAGCATCATGTATGCAATGTGAGGATATAACCAAAATCATGGAAAACTCATCATGAAACCCGTGCCTAACACCGACACGTAAATCCTCATCAGTATGGGGCTCCGTCTGCGGATATCGGCCCTCGGCCCCGGCAGTATGAGTCAACCCATGTCCATCTCTGGGCTCCGTCTGCGGATATCGGCCCGTCGGCCCCGGCAGTATGCCCATCTCTCGGCTCCAGGCGGTATCCCCCGGATATCCGTCGAGCTCAGGTAAAATCACCGGTAGGTACTCGCCCGCCTCCAGGCTCAATCGGCATAACCCATCGATCATCTCGCCGAGGGGAACCATACCGGGCCCACCACGAACCCGCAAACGGTACATCACCTCCTCGAATCGGGTTTCAAGCACACGTCTCAGCACCGAGAAAACGCGTGGTGGACGCACCGAAATATCATATCACGAGGTACCGGGTTTTCATAAAGTGCCTCTTTTCTTAAATAACCCCACGGTCCTCAAAAACCAGAAATCACATGAAAATCCAACATCCAGCAGTAAATCCAATGCGATGTACTATGCAATCAATCCATGATATATGCGACATGTAAAGAGAGTAATCATATCGGAAATCATGCAACATGGAATAGGAATGCGCATATGTCAAAGGAAGCATCATATCACGAATGTAATAGTACTACTGTGTAGTGACATGGCAATTATCGATGATGAAGTGTGTGAGCCGGCAAATAGTGTACGTGAAACATACGCATCATCGATAATGGTGCTGGTGTCCTAACAGCATGATAATAGCATAATAATGAACATATGCCAGCAATGCGAATAGTATGAATATGCGGAAATCTAGTAATCAACAGCACAGTGAAGTATCTACTATGCAACTACACCTAAGTATCCTGTCAATCAGGAGGGGTAGGTGTGGAAACCACCTAAAACTGAGTCTAAGTATATATATGTAGATATATAGTCGGTGATCCCGCCTCAATGTCATATCGTAAGATATCCTCTAGCTATGAGTACGGATCTATCATCAATATCAGCTCGTACGGTAAATCATCGTACGGCATTCCCAAAAGCTGGGTAGGGGTCAACATCTCACTGTCTCATCACATCACAAATATCACCATCATCAGATCATATAGTCTGGAGTACTACTCTATGTCTAGTACAAACAGTAACATCGGTAAAGGATGCATGCGGGGGTAAACACACATCCCAAGCCCGCAAGAATCACTAGTCATATCCCACATATGAATCGTATCAAATCACCGATCCCAGGGCACCAAGCCCACAATATCGACTCATCTCCAAAGTCGTCACATATCATCAATCACAGTGTAAGTACATGTGAAAAGCAAGGGTATATGTATAGGGTAATTCTATCCTAGGGTTCACGACTATGAACTACACTAGTCACTTCTAACCCTACATATCCAAAATACACCTAATATCACAATACTATATAATAAGCTATCTACGGACTGCGGGGGTGCTATACGCCATCCACCCGACTTTCCCCCGTAGATATAATCTACTCACCTTGCATCATCATTTGCGGACATCACCATGCATTTGCTTGTCGTCCGAAGTCTTCATGGGTACCTACACATCAAAATATCGTATATGCGCATTAAAACCAAATCCAATCTAAAACGGCGCATAAACTCCAAAACGATACGATAAGGGGGCCTATAGGTGAGAACCTATGGCACGCCTTCAAAACCATCCATAATCCTCTATATCGTCGTATAAACGACAATAGTCGAGGCAAAACACATTCCACCATTTCAGAATCCAAAAATACGGAATTACGGAAACACGAATCCAAAATAGCAACTTAGGATATATGTCCCAGATTTCACTCTAGATAGAATCTGTCAAAACTAGAAGTACCCAGGGCCAAGAATTGGGGAATTGGGGCTGTGCACAGAAAACGAGGAAGTTCCTCCCTGGTCTGGCCGCAAATTGCGGCCAGAATGGAGTTTTTGGCGGCCAGAAGGTGGAGTGGGGAGCTAGGGTTTTGGGTGTTGCCTCTATGTTGCCTGCATATCTCAATTTCCACTCAATATTATTTTAGGGTTCTCGGGGTGTTAGCAGATTCAATTTAACAGTGGCAGATTCCAGTTTTTCCCCCGATATAGTTTTCTAAGATCCGTATTCTGGTGTTTGCTTCAGGTTTTGGGTTTCAATTCAAATACTAGGGTGTTGGTGTATCCTCAATTGAACTCAATTTCACAATACAACCCAAGTTCCTCTCAAACCCTAACTAGGTTTTCATCAAATCCATAATCTCACACAATATCGATTAAATCTTAACATGGGGTTATAGGAAAGGCTATAATTAAACAAATGGTTCAGAAATTACCTTCATTAGCAACTCAAGAATTTTCTTGAGTTGCCCTCTAGTGACCAAATCCATGCTTCTTTAGCTCCATGTGTAGATCTAGGGATTTTGCACAATTTTAATGAAAGGAGTTTGGGGTTTTGGATATGTTTTTGAGATGAAGTGAGAGGATTTAGTGGAGGGGAGAGAGGGCTAGGGCAGCAGCAACCAAGGAGGAAGAGGGAGGGAAATGAGAGGAAGAGAAATGATTAAGGGTTCAAGTCAATGGTCCACCTCTCTCTCTCACCTACCCTCATCATCACACACTCTTTTTCTTTTTCCCTTTTCTTTTAAATCCCTAAACCTTCTCACAAGAATAGTAACCCCAAAAGAAATCCATGACTAGAAAAATGTACAAGTGTAGAAAATGTGATATGTGCAAGTTTTGCACAAAATTACCAAAAAGCCGATTAGCGATTTTAATCGCGATTAGCACTAAATTAGTGTCAAAATGATCACAACAACTTAAAAATTTCATAATTTCAATAATTAACCCATTTTAGAATTTTCTATAATTTTTCATAATTTTTCCAACATTTTTCCTATTTATTTGCATTTAATATTAAAATAATCAATAAAATAATATTAAATTATAAAAATTCCCAAAATTAATATTTTATATTTTTGAAAATGTTACAATATCTCAAAAGGTTCGGACTTGTGTTTCAGCAGGAACATATGTCTGAATCTTGAGAGATTATCAGAGAATGTAATGAAGTACAAAGAACCGATCTTGGCATATGTAGACAGGGGACTTTCATACATCAGCATGTATCAATCCCAAAAGTTCACTAACTCTTTCTCTGTTTCCAACAAACAGAGCTGTGGTCATCTTATCTTTGTGACATGACCGGCAAGTTTCACAAGATGTAAATTCAAACTAATTTAAATATGCATCTATATGTAACTTCAGCCAGTCGGGTCGCATTGATATGACCTAGTCTACAATACCTCATGAAGGATTCATTCATTTCTGAACTCTTCCTCTTGTGTGTGTTCCGTATACTAAGAACTGTAGTTTGATTTAGAACGTCAATGCTTTTGGATAACGTGCCTGAACCGATCAACTCTTGATATAGGAAATGTTCAAAACATTATCCAACAATACAAAATTATATCCTTTCTTTACTAATAAAGAGACTGATATGATTTTGTATATCAGGTTCGGTATCTAATAACATTTGTTCAGAATCAATGTATTCTGGTAATACAGGATGACAGTGACCAACAGACTTGGCTGCAACACTTGCGCCGTTTTCTGTCTCATGAAACTTATCACCCGTTCTCAGTTCTTTACCTATCTGTAGCCCATGTAACAGATTACATATACGGGATCCTAATCCGGTATCACATACCCAGGACGTAAAGGATACTGAGAAACAGTTCTGTGTAATGAACACACCCGAAGATGATGCATCAACATGCACTTTCTTCGTTTGGGCGGCACGGGAAATCTGGTATTCCCTAATTTCCTGCTCTGTCTTATAACAATTATAGGTTGGAGCGGGACCAACGTTCCCCAGCTCAGTATAACAAGTGGGTTCGGTCAATAATCCGTATTATTATCTTGATTAAGGCGTGATATGGTCGCTACCTGGAGAGAGAGAGAAGAAAACACTCAGCGTATGCTCTTGCAAGATTAGATTGGTTATCTAATATATCTAATCAGGATGTCTCCCACTGTTTTAATCAAATCTTCCTTCAAACCCTAAAAGGAAAGACTAGCCGGGATTAATTACACGCTACAAGTTCGCCAATCTTTCAGCCAGGCCAGTGTCGGTACTTTGAGGGAGGTCCCCCGTGCTTTCGCATGAACCTAATTAAAGTAAACCTCGTTTTCCCAGAGGCGTAACCCCGTTAACACCTTTCTAGACACCTACTTGATCGGCTAATTGTAATGTGTAAAACTCTCCCAGGAGTAACTCTTACTCGCAGCGGGTATCGGGATCCAACTATCTTATAGAAGGTATGCAATCTCATTGCAAATTTCAACACTTGAAATTCCCAATAATATTTTGCCCCTAGCATCTATATGACCTTAACATAGTTAACAAATCATAAGTGCTAGTCAAGTTCAACCCGTCATTTCCCGATTGAATTAAACCCACCCGCACGACCCTTAACATAGTCAACAAAGTCGCACGACTACCCTAATCCAATCGCATCATATGCTTATACAGATAAGCACTAATCAGCTACCGCACACTACGCCTTAACATAGTCAACAAACGTAGCACGAATACTAACTAGTACTTATCTGAAATGACGGAGGGCTACGACGGGTTTTTCAGAAAACCCTTTGCGTAATGAACTTGATATCGTTGTAGAATCGAGTGATTTTAAATGGAGTGTTTTTTAGGCTTTTTCTAGTTTTGCTAAAGGAGTCACTCCCGGTGAAGGGATCGTCGGTCCTTTCCTCGTCGAATGAGGTGCGGGATATATCATATATATCACTGTGCAAAGCAGAAACTATAGAAGCAATCAAAAGACAAACCGAGTTTGTAGCATCTGCCAGTTATTGCTAAAGGAGTCACTCCCGGTGAAGGGATCTCGGTCCTTTCCTTATCGAATAAGGTGCTGGATGTTCTACAAGGAACACCGCTATACAAAGCAAGAACTAGAGCTACCAGTTTTTATAAACAAGTTTCTACAACATCTTAGGTTTCTTTTATTTCATTAATCTCATTAATGAAGTCCCATTTTAATATGCTTCACAAGCATCTCTTTTTGAAATGAAATCTGCAATATAACATATATCTCATATATAATATAAACATTCGTCTCAGGCAGTAATATGATCTCATCACAGAACATTGCAGCAGAAGAACATATATGAAATATTGGATATACTAGGACGTCTGTGTTTTCAATACGAGCCTGTATAAAACACGGATTCCACGGTCGCGATGAATAGCCAAACCCACATCCCTAGACCCCTACGAGAGCGGCAAGTAACACTGCCAATTCTAGGGTTAGGAGACCCGGTCTCGACTCCTCGAGATGGTCTCCCACTGGACCCTAAAACCCGGTTACTTGTGCTCCCCTCCTTGGGTCTACCTAATGCGGAAAAGTAAATAATATACAACGGTGACATCTTCCGCTACCTGGAAGTGCTCCAATAAAAGAATATTACATACAAATGAATTTTACATGAATGAAAAAGAAAAACTCTCATCTCACATAAAACCCCCGGCTATTCAAAAGCGACGATCCAATACAACATATCACAGCAACACATAATATCTCATATCATCAACGTAAGCAAGTATGCGTATCCCGATTGTCGTTGATGTATAGCAACGAAGCCGGCGATACACCACATACTACGCTTACGGTCACAGAAAAGAAAGTGTAAAACTATAACAGTTGGAATCCGCAACCTCTTTAGACATCGCATGCCTAACCAAATGAATTCCTTAGACATCGCATGCCTAACAATTATAAACCCCGCATTTTAGTCTCATTATCGAAAACTCTTTTCAATATCAAGTCGGGCAATTCAACAAGATTCCCGACGTCCTGATCGAATGCTCGTCGCAAACTTTAGTAGACGGTCGCACCCCCGATACCGTCGACAAAGTGCACCAAGGCGGAACACCGCTACCGGGAGCACCCGAACGGATGCTTTCGGCGACGGGGTTCTCCTACAGTCACTTGGTCGGGGCTATAGAGTGAGGCTGTCTATTAAGTTTACCCGGCGAGTATCCGCGTATGCTATGTGATTGCGATGGACTTTTGATCACATCAAAATTCCGTGGCAACCGATCATCTGAGACTAAACTGCTATGTTTATAATATTCAAATTAGTTATCTCATAACTATCTGTGGATTTCATTTATTGTATCACATTCCAGATAAATAGAAAAAGTTAAACTTTCCGATCGAATCATCAAGCACCCAAGATTTCCCCAATATATCTCAACACTTGAAATCAGTTTAAAAACATCCATTACATGCCTCAGTACCAATGGTCCAGCCGTAGAAGGGTCAAGCCAACGCCTCACATGTGGCACGCCGTACTGCCCCAAACCCTAAGGTTCAAAGGGCAGTTCAAGACGGTCACATAATCGAGTTAAGGTTTGTTGTCTTCTAGAGGGTCCACCGCGTTACTTGCATGACTTAGAACATTCTTAAACAAGAGAAAAAATCCAACTTTTGAAAAATTATCCGACAGGGGAAATAGTGAGTTATTGATATCCGTTCGAACTTTTTAACAGTTTCTAAAATTTATCCGGAAAGCCATATAGACAAAATCTAATACTTCGATCGAAACATCGAATCCCCAAAACAACCCCAGAAAACTCAACTGTAGAATAAAAATTAAAAATTCCCAGAGAACTCAGCACTGTGTAGTAGGAATTACTGTGCAAAATAGGAGGGGTGACGTCATCAAATGGCCGCGGAACCGCCGCAGAAGCCTGGCTTCTGCGGCGGTTCCGCCGCACTTTTGACGAATTAGCCCCTCGAATTTCACAGTAATTCTAATAAAACCCTGCTGAATTTTTTAGAAATTTTTAATTGACAAAAATCCAAATTTTCAGAAAATTTCCAGAGAGCATTTTGGAGTCGGGGTTTCGGGTTCGATCGGACTTTAAACTTCGTCTAGACTTCGCCTAAAGCTCTAGCTTGGCTCTGATACTACTGTAGGGTTGCTAGGCACGCGCACAAGGGTCTACGAGGCATCAACCATGCCCGATTTAAAATTTAGCCGTGCCGAAAAACCCGAATACGGAACTTTAAACTAGAGATTAGGCGAAAACAAGCATGCTAAACATTTTAACACTAAGTGAGAGGGATTACAACCTTTGTAGATCCGGTCCTTCACTTCATATGCTCCGTGTTGTGGTCCCTTCGCTGCGATCATCGGGATCCGGACTCTCGAGAGGTTCCACGAAGAGAAAGACGCAACCTTTGCTTCCGATCTTCGATACTAAGATGATCTACCTTGAAGTTTCTTTAACACAAGCTAACACTCATGAAATGTGTGAACACCCTCATCTAAATGGCAAGGGAAGATGAGGATGATGAAGTAGGATTTTTGCTCTCTTTATTTATCTTTTTCTCATATTTATTCATCACCTTTTGAAAAACAAGTAAGCTTTTTCATGAAAGAATTGAAGGAAGAAGATGAACAATATTAGTATTATCCTTTTGTGATGAATAGGAAAAGGAGATAATGATCAATTATGCAACCATGGTTCACTTAACCATTGTAGAGAATTAACCAAGGGTTAGGATTTGGGTTGAGTTAAGAATGAGTCACACACAAATATCTTTCACAAAACAAAAAGAAAACCTTCTAGAAACATCTAGAAAGTTTAACCCTAATCCAAACCCTAATCATGTTTAAACTCCACTAAATAAGTTGCATTATTTATCATATCATGTTACTATATTATATATCACATATATAATATCTATCGTAACAAAATAAAATAATACAATTAACATATATCGCATATATATCAATGTATTACCCGAGTGAGAAAAAAAATCTTTTAGTGAGCAAATATTAGTTAATGCAATTTAATATATCATATATATTATTATACATTAAATTATCGAATCAATACTTGATCCGACAATCCGGCTATATCGCATATAACCGACTAATATTTATCCGTACCGATTCATCGAATCAACACTTGATCCGATGACCCGGCTGATATCAAATATCGCGAGAATAGAATACGGTATCACATATCGCATTATTCTCGGTCCCGCACATATCACATATGTGCCCCTACTCCGTTTTGCCTGAGTCAAGAAACCTCTGTGTTGGACTCTAAAGAATCGTCAATACGCCGGCAGTAGGTGATGATCATATCAAACACCCACAAGCTGCAAGCGGTCAGCTAAACGTAACAGCTACCCAGGTATTGAGCGCTCAGAAGATCAACAAGCAAGCCTGTACATTCTCCTGTGAATCCAAACAGTAACACTCCCGTACAGTCCGGTCTCGTCGTCTGATATGTTGCATATCTCGCCTAGGGGTGGTAAACGTCAGACCCAGTAGCTCGATAAGTCGTGTCGATATGAGGTCTATAACAGTTCGAGAAACTACTGATAACACTTACCAGTAAATCTCAGCAACCCTGGCCAGGGATTTCCGGTTATAGCCAATCGAACACAGCACAACAACAACTCCCTATACCGGGAGAGACGAATCCCCTCCTATCGCTCATTGCCTCCATGTGATTCGCGACTGTACCCAAAAGCCACCTTTTTACACGCCTTCTTGGACGTGGTATGATGGAAATCAAAGCACAGTGGGAACCACACAAGACTCTATGACGATCTCGGGTCAACAGACTACTCTGTACCAGTGTCACCAGAGAACTGCCATCTGACATATGGTATAATACCATCTGGGAGTTCTCGGCGAGTCCGTCCAGTGTACCCAGTCTCCACTGAGCACCCGTACACCATCCTTGATGTCAAACACCGATGGATATGGGATCATCCATCGCCCATCATATGGGTCAAGATGCGTATACGCTAGTCTACTCTGGTGCATCGATGCCCTGTCTCGATACACCCTCGACTAGGAACAGTTATAGGATGTACTCGTCGACTACCGTGGCCCCACTAGTATGATCTCATCATAGTCCCAGTAGTCGAGTACATATCCTAAGGGCTTTATCAACATGTAATATAGAGACAATCAGAGTACATGTTTAGATAAAGTACAACCAGATAGCATACTATCATGTCGAGCAAGAAAGTCCTCCCTATATATGTCCTAGCATCCACTACAATATACATCGTATGTACAGTAATGGCCTCTAGGGCATACATATAACTAACAATGTACGCAGAGGTATTCCGGTGAACCGATGTGGAGTAACACCTATGAAGAAGTCTGTTGTCGTTGATCAAAGAAGGAGCGTGATTTGTGACTACTGCCATTTACCCGGACATGTGAAAAGAGATTGTCGAAGGATGCGGGGACTCTGTTTGGTTTGTGGATCGGCGGATCATACTATCAACGCTTGTCCGTCAAAGCTTCGCACGAAGGATGATGTTCAGAGACCACCGCAAAAACCGTTTCAGGGTCAGAAGCAGCTGACTCAGGGACCCAATCAAGCTCGAGCATTTACCCTGACGGCTGAGGAAGCCAAGGCTTCAGGAGAAGTTGTTTTAGGTATTCAACTTGTTCATGGTTTTCCCGTATTAGCGTTATTCGATTCTGGTGCATCCCATTGTTTTATGTCGTCCAAGTTTATTTCTACACACTCGATTGCTTGCACGACCCTGTCTAGTTGCTGGGACATACACACTGGGAGTGGGAAGATCATATCTAGTAGAGAATGTAAGGATTGTATAGTTGTTGTTTGCGGACGGGAGCTGTTTGCAGATTTCTTGGTGATTGATACAGGCAGCTATGAAGTCGTCTTGGGAATGGATTTTCTCGGCACTTTCCACGCTCACATTGATTGTAGGGCAAAGAAAGTAATTTTCCAGATTTCTGGACATCCCGAGTTTTTCTTTACTAGAGGAAGCAGTTCTGTCAGGCCAGTCGAGTTTAGGGTTAGGCCGACAACTAATGTTCTTTCATCGATGGAGGTTGATAAAGATGAAGCGCCAGCTGTTGTTCGAGATTTCATGGACGTGTTCGAGGACATCTCGGGTTTACCGCCAAAATGATATGTGGAGTTTGCGATCGATCTTATTCCTGATGCAGTGCCAGTCTCTAAAGCGTACTATCCAATGGCACCAGTGGAATTGGAATAAGTCAAGAAGCAGGTTACTGAATTACTTGAAAAGGGTTGGATTCGCAACAGTAACTCACCTTGGGGAGCTCCAGTTCTTCTAGTCAAAAATAAAGATGGCACAAGGAGAATGTGCATCGATTATCGAGAATTAAACCGGGTGAATTTTAAGAACAAGTACCCGATCCCTCGCATTGGCGAACTATTTGAGCAGCTCAGTGGCGCGAGGGTATTCTCGAAAATGGATTTGCGATCCGGATATCATCAGGTCCGAGTTAAATCAGAAGATATTTGCAAGACTGCGTTCCGAACTCGGTATGGACATTACGAGTATTTAGTGATGCCCTTCGGAGTAACGAATGCACCGGCGATATTTATGGACTTGATGAACCGAATCTTTTCACCATTCTTGGACCAATTTATAGTGGTGTTCATTGATGATATTCTGGTTTACTCGAGGAGTATTGAAGAGCACGCAGAACACTTGAAGATCGCACTGCAGACATTGAGGCAAGAAAGATTGTATGCAAAGATGAGCAAGTGCGAGTTTTGGCTTGAGGAAGTGAAGTTTTTGGGGCATGTCGTGTTTGGAGATGGGATCGCCGTTGATCCCGAAAAGATTGCAGCAGTTCGAGATTGGTCGATTCCGAAGAACGTTGCAGAAATAAGAAGCTTTCTTGGACTTGCCGGGTATTACAGAAGGTTCATGGAGAATTTTGCTCGTTTGGCCGAGCCTTTGACCAAGCTTACGCGCAAGGAGGTACCATTTGTGTGGATGGATAAGTGTGCGTCAGCTTTTGAGGCGTTGAAACAGAGGTTGATAACCGCTCCTATTTTGACCGTGCCAGACAGTTCCGGAGGATTGATGATTCACAGCGACGCATCTGGAAAAGGATTGGGATGTGTTTTGATGCAACATGGGAAGGTTATAGCTTACGCATCGAGACAGTTGAAGACCCATGAGAAGAATTACCCAACTCATGATTTAGAGCTAGCAGCTGTAATTTTCGCTTTGAAGATTTGGAGGCAATACTTATTGGGCGAAAGAGTCGAAGTATTCACCGATCATAAAAGCTTGAAATATGTGTTCACGCAGAAGGAGCTTAATATGAGGCAGCGTAGATGGTTGGAGCTGATGGCTGACTACGATCTTGATCTTAAGTACCATCCGGGGAAAGTTAATGTCGTGCCGGATGCGCTTAGTCGGTTGCCAGCAATTCAGATGTTGACTGCACAGAAGAAAATTATTGAAGACTTTCGAAGATTCGATTTGGAGGTAGTGCTACCGCATTCTTCGGGACAGCTGATGCAGCTGCAAGTACAGTCGTCGTTGATCGAGAATATTAAAGCAGCGCAGTTACAGGACCCTAGATTGCAATAGTTTCGAGAACAGGTTGAAGCTGGACTTCGAACGGACTTATTGATTCATGAAGATGGTTCGTTACGATATGGTAGTCGTTTGTGTGTGCCAAAGGGAGATATCCGCGAAGAAGTTATGAAGGAAGCGCACAGTTCAGCATATTCCGTACATCCAGGAGGCACGAAGATGTACCGTGATCTACGACAGCATTTCTGGTGGGAAGGCATAAAACGAGAGATTGCCCGCTTCGTAGCGAAGTGCTTGGTGTGTCAGCAAGTTAAGGCTGAACATCAAAGGGTTGCTGGTTTATTGCAACCACTTCCGATTCCTCAATGGAAGTGGGAACATATAACCATAGATTTCGTGACGGCTCTACCGCGGAGTCCAAAGGGCAACAATGCAGTTTGGGTGATTGTTGATCGATTGACCAAGGCAGCTCATTTCATACCATTTCGAGTTGGTCAATCAACGGAAGCTTTGGCAGAGCGGTACATGCAGGAGATTGTAAGATTGCATGAAGTACCGGTGAGCATCGTGTCCGACCGTGACACTCGTTTCTTATCACACTTTTGGAGGAGCTTACAGGAAAGTTTGGGGACTCAATTGAAGTTTAGCACAGCTTATCATCCTCAGACAGATGGCCAGTCAGAGAGAACGATCCAAACTCTTGAAGACATGTTGAGAGCTTGCATGCTAGACTTCAAGGGTTCATGGGAGGATCATCTACATTTGGTGGAGTTTTCTTACAATAACACTTTCCAGGCAACTATTCAGATGGCTCCATTCGAAGCATTATATGGTCGCAAGTGTCATTCACCTGTTTGTTGGGACGATGTTGGAGAACAAAGATTGTTGGGACCGGATTTGATCGTGCAAACAGTTGAGAAGGTTAACACTATCCGGAATCATATGAAAGCAGCACAAGACCGACAAAAGAGTTGGGCAGATACATCGAGAAGACCTTTAGAGTTCGATGTTGGTGATTTGGTATTCTTGAAGATATCACCGACTAGAGGGGTGATTCGTTTCGGAAGTCGAGGAAAGCTTAGTCATCGATTCGTTGGACCTTTTGAGATTTTGGAGCGTGTGGGAGAAGTAGCATATCGATTGGCGTTACCGCAATCCTTGGCGAATGTTCATGACGTATTTTATGTATCTCAACTCCGTAAGTATGTTCGTGATGAAACACACGTGTTGGATCATTCGGAGTTGACTGTACGAGAAGATTTAACCTTTGAGGAGCGGCCGATGTCGATTATGGATCGAAGGGAAAAGGTTCTTAAGAACAAGGTTATCCCTCTTGTACATGTTTCTTGGGGAAATCGCTCGCATGGAGAATCAACTTGGGAACGAGAAGTTGAAATCCGGCAGAAGTTTCCACATCTATTCTTGTAGTTTCTTGATTGTTTATCTTTTCTTGTTCTTGGAATTTCGAGGACGAAATTCTTTTTGTAGTTGGGTATAATGTAACAATCTAGTTCATTTATACCATTTCCAGTTCCCGTATTTACTTATCTGTGTTATTTTCTTGATTTAACGTGTTTTGGGTGCGAATGGTATTTTGCATTTTACATTGCATCCGACCCGACCCGCTTGCTTGAACTTGTTGATTCATATTTATAAATTACCTTGACTTGTTACTTAGACACGTGCATCTCATGATTAGTACATACTAGCATTTCATCTAACATCGCATATTTTACCATATAACATTTTAAGTCACGGAAAATAATTTAAAATTGCATTTCATAGCCTGCATGATACCCCTAACCCCGTGGTAGCATCCGCGCATCTTGTTCTCGTCCCGTTCAGTGAAATGGACGTGTTTGGATGGCTACGCACACGTATGCGCATCCGTTCTTGGGGGTATACATTTTCATAAACTGAGCATTCATTTTGAAATTTGGAAGTCGCTTATATTTTTCGTATTTTAAATCTAAATTTTTAGAGCTGACCCGGACGCGTTTTGGAATATTTTTGCATCTCGCCAAAATTCAAATTAATTAATTTAATTAAATCGACAGATTTAAAACTCAGTCTAACAAACTATAATCTTTAAAAATTAAAATCTAATCCAATTTTTAATTCAACTAAATCTACTACTTAAATTTATAAATAACTAAAATTTATATTTAAAAAATCTCGTTACCTGTTAAGTTTGAACAAACTAAAATCCTTTTTAAAATTTTTAAAATCTTTTCCTAACTAAAACCCAGCCACCTCCAGCTCTCCTCTCACTGCCGTGGCCCACACTTCCCTCTCACTTTCTTTCTCTTTCTTTCACGTTTTCTTTACCTCTCTTTCTTTCCTCCCCTCTTCCTTTCTCTCTCTCCCCATATATAAACAAATTTCCCTCTCCCTACTGTTCACTTCTCTCTTTCTCTCACCTCTCGATCTCTCTCCTCTCTCTCTCTCTCAGAATCTCTCTCTCTCTCCTCTCGCTTATTTCTCTCCCTCCCCTATATATATTCTAAACTCCTTCCCCCCTCCTCATTTTTTCTTTTAACCCACGAACCCTCGCCGTCGCCTGCCTCCACCTCGCCGTCGCCCGCCTCCACCTCGCCGTCGCCCAAAGCCCCCGACGACGCCCTTCCCGACCTCGCCGCCTCCTCATACTCACCGCCTTCACCTCCTCTCTCATTTCACCGAGCCCTGCACACACCCTGAAGCAGACCCGAGCCCCTGCAAACCACTACACCGCCGTCGAGTTCGCCGGAGTAATCTCGTCATCGCCCCTCGTCCCAAATCCGGTGCAACCCAGTGATCCTAGCACCCCCTCTTCTTTCCCTCTTTCTTCTTTCTTTCTTTTCTTTCCTTTCTTCTCTGTATAGAAAAATGTTCTCTGCCTTTTGTAGTTCGCCGGAAACCGGACGTGACGTCGACGATCCCGACGAGCCAGCGAACGTACCTGACTTGTGTGATCATCTTTGTGCGTTGTTTGGAACCGATCCGTGTACCGTGCGCGCGTCGCGACTTTTCACCGACATGAGACGTTCCGTACACACCCGTTTCTTGATCCGTCTAGGCAAGTTAATCTTGCTACATGCTATATAATTCAGTTTATACCTATTTAATATATATCATACTTGTAGTTTAAATCTAGTACCCCATGTTTCATTTTATAACGTTTCGATATTCCGTTTGCATCCGTTTATGTCATTTTAGATCTAGATCATAAAACTAATCTTGTTACATAGTAGATTACATTACAATGCATCCATACCAATATTTATATCACATATTGCTTAGTTGTATATCCCACATTACCATTTGTTAGTTTTTACAATGTTTTGGATACCCATTTTGCATCCATCTCATTTAGAATATAGACAATTGCATCCATAGATCACATTAAGACATAATACTGTGATATTAACATTCCATGCTTAACAAAGTGCATCCTAATTAATATTGGAACTATAAACGTAACCCTAATCGATAATTGTGCATCAATATGTTTGAATCTACACCTATTTGCATACCACTTCACATTATTCCATTTTATTGTTACATTGGTACCTCATACTTGTTTTTGTGTACCCACGCTTATTATAGTTTGATTATGAGCACCCACGTGATACTTGTGCACCCCCTAACATGACTTCATACACTACTACTTGATACGACTTGATACCTGTGCACTTCTTGACTTGATTGATACTCGTTCACTACCTGACTTGACCGGATGTACCACAGCTTAACCTGTTACCTGATCTTGTTAATAATGCCAACAACCTTGGCATGTTGTCCCTACGGACATTTCCTGTTATCTATTCAGACAAACCTGTACCTGCTTGATCCTGTGTTGGCATTAGCTCCAGATTTATCAAAACCTGACTTGAACACATAACTTAGGGGTATGGGAATCAATGATGAAACCTGACTTGTAACTCGACAGCTCGTTATCTTTACTGATCAGTCTTACGGGCTAGGCCAGCCCCGGGGTGATGCTGTTGACATCATTCATCTTTACATACCACCTTTTTACTGCCTAGCGGCATGTCTCGGATTCAGCCCGAGAATCTTGACCGTGCTCCCGGGCACGCACGGGATACTATTGAGTTACATCGATGATTCATCAAATTGATTTCAAAGACTTGAGAGTAGTTAACCCAATAGACCGGTCTAGATTACTCACTGTCCTCATTTATATTACTGTTATACCTGTTTTACTGTTCATACTCATACCTGCATGTCTTGCTACCCATGTTTATATTATTGCTTGATATTATGACGCACTGACGTCTAGGTTTTGCATGGCCCAGATTCTCTACCTTTGCTGCAGGCCGAGCATGAGTTTTTCAGTGAGCAGGCCGAGCAGTGAGGACTTGTTGGTAGTTAGTTTATTTTTCCTTTCAGTATTTTCATTCCTGATGTGAGCCCGCATTATGGGACATACATTCCAGTTTATTCCTGTATTGGATCTTTTTGCTTCCACATTATTTTATTCTTGACTCGTTATTCTGGCTTATGGACATGTATTAGATAGTTATTATTATTGTTCTTGATATCTTTACAGCCTTAATATGACTGTGGAAGGATATTTCCTATCCACAGGTAGCATGGTTGGCTCTGTCACGTGACTATCTTAGCGTACTCTGGGAAGCGGGGCGTGGCAATCGGTCAAGAGATACATTTTATTATCTTGATTAGGGCGTGAAATGGTTGCTACCTGGGGAGAGAGAAAGAAACACTCAGCGTGCGCTCTTGCAACATTAGATTAGTTATTAATTTATCTAACCAGGATGGCTCCGACTGTTTCCTCAAATTCTTCTTCAAATCCTAAAAGAAGAACTGGTCGGGATTAATCGCACGTCACAATACTTGCTTAACCTTTCAGCTAGGCTGGTGTTGGTACTTCGAGGGAGGTTTTCCATCGCTTTTGCGAAGTTCTTTAATTATATAATCTCTTTTCCCTGTAGGCGTAGCCCCACTAACACCTTTCTAGACACCTACTTGGTTTATAGCATTGATTGTTAAGTGAAATAATCTCCCGAGAGTAATCCTACTCATCAGTGGGATCGGGATCCAACTATCATTATGTGATGCACTAGATGGAATCCACTCTACTCACCACACTATAGAAGGTATGCTAAATCTGCAAGTTTCCTGTATGTTTGAAACTCTCGATATGGTTTTTGCCCTTAGGACCCAAGTGACCTTGACTGAACCAACATATCAAAGGATCTTAGTCAAGTTCAACCCGTCATTATCTTGATTGCATTAGACCCACCCGTACAAGTCCTTGACTGAGCCAAAATGACCGCATGACTGTCATAACCAATCGCTTTATTTGCTACAGAAAAATATTACATAGCTACCGAACACTACGCCTCGGCTGAGCACGAAATACGTAGCACGAATACTAAGCAATACCAATCCGAAATGACGGAGGGCTATGGCTGGATTTTTGGCGAAAAACCCGTTAACGTAATGAACTTGATATCGTTGAAGGAACCTGAGTAGTTTTGTAAATATATAGTGGCGAAAAATTTTGTTAAAGAGGCCACTCCCTGTGAAGGGATCTCGGCTCTTTCCTCGACAATTGAGGTGCAGGATATTCCAAACTGAATACCACGATGCAAAGCAAAAATAATCGACTATAGTGAAGTTATTACCTTGACGCTAACTTTTACTTAAGGGGTCACTCCCGATGAAGGGATCTCGGCCCTTGCTGTAAGTCCATGTCACGCACCCCACGAACTTGCGGGGAGGCGGAATATATGAAAAACGATTATCAAAGCTTCGTAACACGGACTTGAGCGCATGAATCGTATCTAACCCGTTACTAGCAAACTACGAGAGGTTTAACTACTCGGATTCGAAGTTATACCTCGCGTTACTTGTCATTCGGGTCTTCATCGCTGTCCTCCGCTTCTCGTAGGCTCCTTGGAACATCGGCACCTCAACGGCCTTCTCGAGTCAAAGACGATCCACCCGAGAGCTCCTACACCAAGCTTGATCTCTAACTTGAGATAACTAGGTTGCTCAAAGTGCTAATCTAAGCTACCTAGGGGATATAGAGTGAGGTTATGGATGCATTAGTCTAGCTAATCCTTGATCTCAACACATGAGAGGTTAGGGTTAGGGTTTCAAGAATGAGAGAGCTTGAGGAGAGAGAAGGTGAGAGTGAGAATGATATTGAAAAATGAACTCATTTTAATATATCAACCATAACAATTTATCAAACAAATAATATACATGATTAATCATCATGGTTGATGCATTCACCTTGTGTGATTCATCTCATGAGTCATTAGCTCAATAAATGAAGCATTAACTCCATGGATGAATCACACAAATGAGTCATTAAGCAATAAATGCTTATGCCACCTTAACCCCCAAGTCACCATGCATCAAGAAGCTTCCCAGAAAATTATGAGAACGCCCCTCCAATCCGTGAAAACACGGAAAAACTTTAGACTGTATAAATCCAATAACCTGATACTAGAATCTGGCTTAAACCAAAGCCGGCTAGTAAAAACTGTTCGAACGCCGTACGTGCGTAAATACACGTATGCGTCCGAACCCTTGTCGTAAAACCATACGACCTCTATATCGTTTCGCCTGGAGCAGGGAAACCCTCTGTGTGGGACTCTAAAGACTCGACACTACGCTGGCAGTGGGTTTAACCCCAGACCGCAAGCGGCACTAGCTGTACGTAACGGTCCCCAGGTAGATGTCGATAAGAAGGCCGATGAGGAAACCCATCCGAACTCCTACTGAGCCTGATGTGACAATCTCCGTACAGTCCGGTCTGTTCGTCTAAGACTATCGCATATCGAGCCTAGGGGCGGCAAGCGTCAGTCCCCTAATAGCGGTATAAGTCGTGTCGGAGCGTAGCCTATTATACCCTGAGAAACTACTGGAACCTAACAGTAAATCTCGCTTGCCCTGGCCAGGGACTTTGCGTAATGGCTCTCTGACACAGCGCGATATCATCTCCCAATACCGAGAGAGACGAATCCTTTCTAACCGCCACTGCCTCCAAGTGCTCGGGACTGCGCCCAACTGCTACCTGTTTGCACGACTCCTTTGAGCCGTGGTAGGGTAGCAATCTAAGAACAGTGGGACACACTCGAAGCGAAGTAGCAGTGTCAATTCTGCGGACTATGCTGTACTCATGTCACCTGGGAACTGTTAACTGACGACGGGTATAATACCAACCAATCAATTCCCCTTCGAGTCCTGTCCGGTGTACCCGTAACCTAACGAGCACCTGTATACTATCTCCAGTACAACGTACTGACGGCTGTGGGACAGACCATCTCCCCAACTGGGATGAGAAGCGTACACACTAGTCTACTCTGGAGTATCGATGCCCTGTCTTAATAATCCTACGACTAGGGACAAGTATAGGATGTTGCTTATAGGCTACCCAACCCCCACTAGTGTGACTGCCATCACAACGCTGGTAATCAAGCAAAGATCCTATGGGCTCTACTAATATGTATAAGTGATACGTTACAAGAAACATATGCACATATTAAAGTAGACACAAACCAAGTAGCATACTACTATTTTTAGCAAGACTGTATATACAACTGTGAATATCCCAAGCTTCCATTAAGTAATATACATACAAGTATGATACAATAATGGCCCCTAGGGCATATACACTAACAATCTCCCACTTGCACTAGGGCCATGAGCTGGAATATCGTAGACCTATCATCTCGAATAGCCTCTCGAACTGCGTCTGAGGAATGGCCTTTGTGAATGGATCAGCAATGTTTATTCTCCGTCTCTACTCTCTTTATCTCGATCTCCCGGCGATCTACAATCTCCCTGATCAGGTGATACCGCCTTAAGATGTGTCTGGATTTCTGATAGGACCTGGGTTCCTTCGCTAAAGCTATAACGCCGTTGTTGTCACAATACAGAGGTATTGGATCAACACTGGTAGGAACCACCTGAAGTTCTGTGAGGAACTTCTTCATCCAGACAGCTTCTTTTGCGGCATCGCAGGCAGCTATGTACTCCGCTTCCATCGTTGAGTCAGCAACGGTCTCCTGTTTGGAACTCTTCCAACAGACCGCCCCTCCATTGAGGGTAAAGACATAACCTGACATGGACTTGGAGTCATCTTTTTCACTCTGGAAGCCGGAGTCGGCAAAGGCCTCAATCTGGAGGTCTTTTCCGCCATACACCAAGAACATATCTTTAGTCCTTCTTAGGTACTTGAGAATGTTCTTTACTGCTATCCAGTGATTCTTCCCTGGGTTTGCCTAATACCGGCTTACAACGCTCAATGCGTATGCTACATCTGGTCTGGTACATAACATCACATACATTATAGAGCCTACCGCTGAAGCGTAGGGTATAATCGACATGCGATCCCTTTCCAAATCAGTCTTGGGAGACATCTCTTTGGAGAGGGTGATTCCGTGACAAGCCGGTAGGTTACCGCACTTAGAATCTTCCATACTGAATCTCTTCACTATGGTGTCTATGTACCTGGACTGCGAAAGTCCCAAAATTCTCTTTGATCTATCACGATAGATCCGGATCCCTAGAATGTAGGTGGCATCACCCA
This sequence comes from Agapanthus africanus, assembly GCA_030015575.1. Taxonomy (NCBI): domain Eukaryota; kingdom Viridiplantae; phylum Streptophyta; class Magnoliopsida; order Asparagales; family Amaryllidaceae; genus Agapanthus; species Agapanthus africanus. Next base: position 316,146,875 of record JASDDO010000008.1, read on the forward strand.
GATCTTTCATGGAGAATTTCTGTGATAAGAATCTTTTGACTGACTGTAACATAGGAATATCATTTCCTATTAGGAGAATGTCATCCACGTACAAGACGAGGAATACTACAGCTCTCCCTACAATCTTACTGTATATGCATGGTTCATTTGGATTTTTTATAAAGTCGAATTCTTTGACAGCATCATCAAAACAGATGTTCCAGCTCCGCGATGCCTGCTTTAGTCCATAAATGGACTTAAGCAACTTGCATACTTTACCGCTGCTCCCACTCTGAATGAATCCCTCTGGCTGATCCATATAGACGCTCTCTTCTAAATTACCATTTAGAAAGGCCGTCTTTACGTCCATCTGCCAGATTTCATAATCGTAGAAGGAAGCAATAGCAAGAAGGACCCGAATGGATTTAAGTATAGCCACTGGAGAAAAGGTTTCGTCATAGTACAAACCAGGTCTTTGACGGAAACCCTTTGCAACAAGTCTAGCCTTGTAGGTTTCAACCTGTCTATCTACACCAATCTTCTTTTTGAAGATCCATTTGCATCCTACGGGTTTTACCCCATCTGGAGCAATGTCCAAAGTCCATACTTTGTTAGTGTACATGGACTCCATTTCGGTCCGCATTGCATCCAACCATTTTACCGAGTCGGCGCTCTGAATGGCTTACTGGAAGCTAGTAGGGTCATCATCATTAATGACGCAATCCTCTCTATCTCCATCTATGAGAAAACCGTAATATCTCTCAGGCGGATGAGACTGCCTACTACTCCTGCGGAGTGGCGTCGGGATGTCCTGTTCTCCTGAACCTTCTGGTTCTTCCAAGCTTTCAGTAATAGCTTGTGGTTCTGGAATTTCTTCCAGTTCTACTACGCTCCCACTTGTTCCTTTTTCTAAAAACTGATGTTCCAGAAAGTGGGCATGACGAGAAACAAAAACCTTTTGTTCCTCTGCGTAATAAAAATAATATCCTTTGGAATTCTTCGGATATCCCACAAACTTACACTGTACTGATCGTGCCTCGAGCTTGTCGACATGCTGCTTTTTTACAAAAGATGGACATCCCCATGTCTTAAAATGTTTTAGACACGGTTTGGTCCCACTCCATATCTGATATGGTGTGGTAGGCACAGTCTTGGTAGGAACCTGGTTCAAAAGATATGCAGTTGATTCTAGTGCATATCCCCAGAATGATGGCGGTAACTCAGCGTTACTCATCATGGAACGAACCATATCTAATAGGGTTCGATTCCTCCTTTTTGATACACCGTTGTGTTGTGGTGTGTATGGAGGAGTAAGCTGAGAGAGAATTCCATTCTCTTTTAAATAACCAAGGAACTCGGCACCCAAGTATTCACCACCTCGATCAAATCTCAGTGTCTTGATACTTTTGCCGGTTTGTTTTTCTACTTCATTCTTGTATTCTTGGAATTTCTCAAAGGCCTCGGATTTTTGCTTCATTAAGAAGACATATCCAAACTGTAAGTCCACGGTACCGCCCCGGCTGTCTAACAGACGCCAAATGCGGAACAAAAACTTTTTACAACTGGCGCTATCGCGTACTATAACCCGGATCTGCCATTAAAGCTAAACTAACAAACTACAAAGTGGGTAGAAATGTTATATCGAACGATCAGAGTCCTTCGGTCTTCAACCATCATCCCACGCTTTGTTGCGGCTGCTCCGATCTCCTGAAACTCCAGTCTTGTCGTCCAAGTGGCACCACGTCGACAGATCTTTAAACGGGCTCCCGCCTCTGAACCGAGACAACTCGGTCGTCAAGTTTGCTAAAAGAGATGACCAAGATGATGTAGAGAATGAGTAGAACACTTTGTCTCGTCACGTCCAAAGTCACGGACGAACGGTTAATGAAGTTTCCTTTTTGGAACTGAGATGGAATGAAAAGAGCTATGAAATTTCCATATACTATAAACTATATCTTTTCTCAAATGAACAACCATCCTCTTTAACAAGAGGGGCCGGCCAAATATAATGGGAGGGAGGTGAGTGTAGGAATCAAGAGAGTGACCATTAGCAATAATGAAGAGGATGAGTCATAATGCACACCTTGCAAAACTATAAATGCAAGTGATGAATCATTAAACCTACTCACTAAAACATTAATTGAAAACCAATGAGTCATAAGCCAAGTCATCATCCATTAATGCAAATGAGTGACTCACAAATCCTAGTCACCAAATCCAGAACCTTCCACACTCATCTTAAGAAAAGATAAATCCGTCTTTAACCGAACGTTAAAGACGGGCGATAGAAAACTGGAAACTGACAACTTCCAAAAGTGATCCTGAAACGAATTTCAGGATAACCCCGTAACAGTATAAACATACCCGCATTTGTATTACGACCGAATACAAATGCAACTGAGACAAAGATATTATATCTACACAGTATAATACTGGGATCCGGCTTAAACCAAAGCCTACCAGTATTACCTGCCTGAAAAATGACACGTGTGAAAACGCACGTGCATTTTCCGAACCCTGCCATAAAATCATACGGCCTCTACAACGTTTCGCCCGAGCTTGGGAAAGTGTCTATGGGGGACTCTAATGACTCATCAACACAATGGCACTGGGTATAACCACTAGCACGTCAGAGGTACGAGCTGTACGTAACGGTTGCCTATGTATTGATTGGAAGGGAAACTGACGAGCGAACTCATCCATAAACCCTACTGAGCCTAACAGTGACAATATACATACAGTCCGGTCCGTTCGTCTATGAGTATCGCATATCGGCCTAGGGGCTGGTAATGTCAGACCCCCAATAGCAGTATAAGTCGTGTCAGAGAGTGGTCCAGAACACCCTGAGATACTACTGGAGTACCTACCGGTAAATCTCCTGCCTCGGCCGAGAGCTTTGTGTAATGGCTCTCCTAGACACAGCGCGATCTCACCCCCAATACCGGGAGAGAAGAATCCCCTGCCGATCCGCTGTAACGTTTTGAAAATCGTTTCGGTGAAATTTCGAAAAAACGGAAAAATAAGGAAGTTTTCTGTAAAAAGTCAAAATGCAAATATCTTTATTATAAAATTAAATATACATATTCTACCTGTGTAATTGCTAGTATTTGGTGTTTATTGAGCCACTGCTGAAATTTCAAATTTTCTGAAATTTTTTCCGAAATTAATTATTTTAATATTATTTTAAGCCGGTAAGAAAATATATTAAATTAGCGATAAATACAAATTTAAATGGGCTAATTTTAATCTTTAAAATCATGTTAATTAAAATCTAGTTGTAATATAATTTTTTAGTATTTTATTTCATGTTTTAATTGATTTATTTTATGGAAAACAAAAATATAGTTATTTTGAACTAAAACTTGCAAATATGGTATTGTGGGGGGTCTTTTTGCATAGAATTTTTTTGTAAAGTCTCTCACACTCACCCTCACTCCCTTTGGCCGGCCCCACACTATTGTAGCAGCCCATGAATTTTATTTCCCTCTTTTTGACCTTAAATCATGTGAGAAATGGGTTAAAATAAGGTTTTTATATATAGTAAAATAGGTGGGGGTATTATGGTAATTGGGAGGGGCTTTGACCTTAGAATTTCTACCCCAATTTCCTCACCTCATTCCAGCCCCTCTACTGGCCGAAATTCTGCTACAACAGCCCCCATCTTTTCCCCCCATTTTCCATCTCTTTTGCTTCAAAAATTGCCTCAAAATCCATCAAATAAATCCCAAAATCCAAATCCAACTCCTTCCCATTTCTCATTAGCCAAACTTACATGGATCTAGGGAAAAAGTTGGCATTTTAGAGGCTTTGATTTCCATAATTGATCTCTTGATCATGAGGTATAATTCTAACCTTTTTCTTAAATTGTTGTTAATTGCTTTAGGTTAGCTTAATTATATGTTTAAATAGGTTTTTATTTTAGTTCTAAGTGCATGATTTGAAATTCAAGAGTGGGATTTGAATTCAAATTGGGGTTTTGTGTTGTGAGTTTAGGGTTGTGTGATGTATTTGACATATTAGGTTATGCTAAATCCAATTTAAGTTGCTAGTTTGCATATTTGTTGATTTAAATTGTGATAATTATATAAATTGTAGACTAGGTTTTTGGAATTTGATTAAATAATGGAGATAAAAATCTAATTAGGGTATTCATGGCATTATTAACATTTTTAAGTGTAGTTTAATACTTTAGTTCATGAAAATCCAAGCTAGATTGTAGTTTGTGCATTTTTGGTATAAAATTGTTAAAATTTAGGTATTTTGTAACTAGAATTTTGGGGTTAATGAAATTATTGGGAATAAATTATAGAAATGGTTTAGATGATTTAATTAAGATGTTTAATAAGTATTATGGCCGCTAGATTTATTTAAACATTGAGTTTTGTACTAAAACGGTTAATTATGCTTGCTAGATTTTCGGAAAAATAGCTTTTAAAGTGAGTTTGAGGTTTTTGTGAATTGCAACCTATTTCATATTATAATTAGTGTTTGTGAATGTGTAAATGAGTGTGTTTAGGCTTTTTCTCGATGGTTTGGCGTTTGTACGCCGACGTCGAGGGTTTTTGAGTTGATTTGTGAAAGAAACCATAGGTATTGACCTATGTGGGATTCGTGTGTCGTTTTGATCATGAGTCGGATTTTAATGTGATACGGTGCGTTATGATATGTAGGTACCCATGTGGACTTCGAGACGACAAGCAAGCATGTGGCGAAGTCGGCACCGGCAAGCGAGGACCAGGTTAGTAGATTTATATCTACGGGGAGAAGTCGGGTGGATGGCGTATAGCACCTCCGCAGTTCGTGGTGATGTATACGAATACGTATACACATATATATATATATTATTTATTTTGTTGAGTTATTGATGATAAATATGGATATTTGGTGTTCTTGGATGTTATAGTGTCGCGAAACCCTAGAGTAGCGGTCGCACCACACTTGCACACACACATCCATACTTGCATATGTAGGGTTCCTAGGAACACTAATGATCTCACAAGTGATCAAAACATGCTCAATTCAAAATTTTCAAGTGCCGAGAAACCCTAATACGGATCGTTAACTAGATATATAGGCGATGCAAGCAAGTAAACGGAAATATATCTAAAGGAAAGGGGCTACAACCTTTGTAGATCCGGTCCTCCACCTCCTAGGCTCCGTGATGACATCACTCCGCTGTCCAAATTGAATCCATGACTCTAGCATCGGCTTCATTGGAGAAAAGGGCGGACTTGGTCGTCGGCTTCGATGCCGAAGATGATCTACGTCGAGGCATCGCAAGATCAAGCTCTCACATCACCAAGTCATGAAACTTGGGAAGAAAACACCCTATACTACTTGGCAAGAGGTAGAGGATGAAGAAATAGGAGGTGGGTACACTTTGGATTTGGATTTCTCACTCTTATTCTCAAGTTGCCATTGATGGTGGCAAGGTTTTTCTTCTTGAAGAGGAAGAAGAAGATAATATGATAGAATAAAAAGGATTATTTTAAAAAGGAAAATCCAACTCATTCTTATCATAATCCAACCTTGGTTAGGTGTAGAGACTAAACTAGGGTTAGTGGAATGGTTAGGGTTAGGAGATGAAGACAAAATGGTCATTAGGTCAAAGATGCTTGAAGCATCAAGAAAGTTCCAAAAGAAACCATTTTGTTTTCCTTATCTTTTAACAAATATAAATAGATAAATAAATAAGAGAAAAGAAACCCTAACCATTCACTAAACATGGTTTAAGTCTTTACACAAACCCAAGTTTGCATGTATCATCAAACATGATACAAACAAGTGCACAAAAATATATCACATATACAATGTGCAAATCAAGTGAGAAAATCCATTTAAAGTGAACCAATACTAGTTAATGCAAAGTAATATATCAAATATATAATTATACATTAAATCATTAAATCAACACTTAATCTAACGATCCGGTCATATCGCATATAACCGACTAGTATCCAATGTATCGGCTTATCGAATCAATCCTTGATTCGATAACTAGGTTATATCGCATATGACCATTCGATACTTTCATCGCGAGAATAGAATACGGTATCACTTACACGCATTATTCTCGGTCCCGCACATATCTCATACGTGCTCCTATTTCGTTTTGCTTGAGCCAGGAAACCTCTGTGTAGGACTCTAAAGACTCGTCAATATGCCGGTAGCAGATGATGGTCATATCAAGCATCCACAAGCCGCAAGCGGTCTGCTAAACGTAACGGCCACCCGGGTATTGAGCGATCAGAAGATCGACGAGCAAGCCCGCTCATACTCCTGTGAATCCAACCAGTAACACTTACCGTATAGTCCGGTCTGTTTGTCTGATATGTCGCATATCTCGCCTAGGGGTGGTAAACGTCAGACCCCAATAGCTTGACAAGTCATGCCGACGTAAGATCCATAACAATTGTGAAACTACTGATAACTCTTACCAGTATATCACTGTAACCCTGGCCAGGGATTTCCTGTTATGGCCAGTCGAGCATAGCGCAACATCCACCCCCAATACCGGGAGAGACGAATCCCCTTCTATCGCTCATTGACTCCATGTGAATCGGGACTGTACCCAAAAACCACCTGTTTGCACGACTCAATAGTGCCGTGGTAGGGTGGAAATCAAAGTACAGTGGGAGACACACAAGACTCTATGACGATCTCAGGTCAACAGACTAAGCTGTACCAGTGTCACCAGAGAACTGCCATCTGACGTGAGGTATAATACCATCTAGGAGTTCTCGGCGAGTCCGTTCAGTGTACCCAGTCTTCACTGAGCACCCGCATACCATCTCTGATGTCAAACACCAATGGATATGGGATCATCCATCGCCCATCACATGGGTCGAGAAGATATACGCTAGTCTACTCTGGAATATCGATGCCCCGTCTCGATATTCCCACGACTAGGAACAATGAAGGATGTACTCATTGACTACCCAGGCCCCACTAGTATGATCTTCATCATAGTCCTGAAAGTCGAGTACACATCCTAAGGGCTTTATCAACATGTAATCAGAGAGACAGAAAGTATACATGTTAAGATAAAGAGCAACCAGATAGCGTACTATCATGTCGAGCAAGAAAGTCCTACCTATATATGTCCCATCATCCACTACAATATACATCCTATGTACAGTAATGGCCTCTAGGGCATACATATAACTAACAATCTCCCACTTGCACTAGGGCCATCTATAGCAGTGGTTGCAGTATCACATACTCAACCATCCCATATGAGTCTCTCTCTGGAAAAAGGCCTTCGTGAGTGGATCCGCCGTGTTGTCCTCTGAGTCTACTCTCCTAACCTCGATCACCCTGGAGATCAACTATCTCCATGATCAGGTGATGCTTCCTCAGAATATGTCTGGGTCACTGATGGGATCATGGTTCCTTGGCCAAAGCCACAATTCCATTGTCACACAATGGTGGGAACCTAGTTCATCTTATGAACCAATATACACCCAAACTGCCTCTTTGGTAGTATCTATAATAGCGATGTTACCAGCCTTTATCGTCTAGTTTGCCACGGTATCTAGCTTGGAACTCTTCCAACATACCGTCCCTCCACTGAGGGTAAAGACAATACCCGCGACTGACATTCAGTCGTCCTTATCACCCTGGAACCTTTCCAGTGATTCTCCCCAGGATCAATTGATACAATCTTACTACAGCTAGTGAGAATCCTAACATCCATTTAGATCTATCTCATAGATCCAAATCTCAGGATTTAGGAGGTATCACTTTGATCCTATATGGAGAATGTATGTGATAAGAGGAGATCGACCGATCATAGATTAGGAAATTCCTTTCCTATCAAGAGTATGTCATCCACGTACTCTACGAGGATCATTATCATACTCCATACTACCCTTTTGTACATACAAGGTTCATCTACCATTTTGATGAAGTCAAAACTCTCTGACTACCACATCAAAACAGATGTTCCAACTCCGCAATGCCTGCTTTATCCTGTAAAGCAACTTGCACATGTTTCCGCTGCTCCCACTGTTTACGAAGCCCTCTGGCTGTGTACTTATAGACTTTCTATTCTGAATCAGTATTTAGAAAAGCAGTCATGACACCCAACCACCAGATATCGCAGTCATGGTATGTAGCAATGATAAGTAGGATCTGGATAGACTTAAGGATAGTCCCTGGAAAAGGTTTCATCATTTTCCACTCTTGGTCGATGACGAAAACCTTTAACAAGTCTAGTTTTGAAAGTCTCAACTTTTCCATCTACACCAAGTAATCTTCTCAAGATATACTTGCTCCTGATGGGGATTTAACCCTTCAGATATCGCAACCAAAGTCCATACTTTGTTGGTGTATATGGATTCCATCTCAAATCACTAAGCATCCAGCCATTCTTACAGAGTCCCTACTCTCGATGGCCTGCTCGATACTAGATGGGTCATCATCTCATGATGCATTCCTCACTCCCACTGTCATCGAGAAACCGAGGTATCTCTCAGGCGGATGAGGAACCCTACTAGATCGGCGGAGAGGCCGAGGTTCGTTGGTTACTATTGAATCCTTTGGTTCTGTCAAATCATCAGCTGCAGTTTGTATAGCTGGAACATTTCCAGTTCTACATAACAGACGTTGCCTCGAGCTTGTCCGGATTTTGCTTTTAGACAAAGGCCGGACAACCCTTAATCTTAACTGACTTAAGAGATGGGCTCTTCCATTACCATATCTCATATGGAGTGGTAGGTAACTGATTTGATTGGAACCCTATTCAATAGGTATGCAGCTTCTCAAGCGCATAACTCCCAAAAGGAAATAGGTAACTTAGTAGTACTCATCATAGAGCACACCTTATCATATAGGGTGTGATTGCTCCGCCCCGATACAACGTTGTGTTGTGGTGTATTCGGAGGAGTAACACTGAGAGAGAATCTCATTCTCCTTTAGAATAATCCAGGATTTCCGTGCTCAAATATTCTCCTCCTCGATCACATCAAAGGACATAATACTTATACCCGTATTTTGGTTCTTTACTTCTAACTTATATTCTATGAATATCGCAAAAGGTTCGGACTTGTGTTTCAACAGGAACATATGTCTGAATCTTGAGAGATCATCAGAGAATGTAATGAAGTACAATGAACCGGTCTTGGCATTTGTAGACAGGGGACCTACATACATCAACATGTATCATCCCAAGAGTTCACTAACTCTTTCTCTGTTTCCAATAAACAGAGCTAGGGTCATCTAATCTTTGTGACATGACTGGCAAGTTTCACAAGATGTAAATTCAAACAGATTTAAATATGCATCTTTGTGCAACTTAGCTAGTCAGGTCGCATTGATATGACCTAGTCTACAATACCTCAAGAAGGATCCGTTCATTTCTGAACTCTTCCTCTTGTGTGTGTTCCGTATACTAAGAACTGTAGTTTGATTTAGAACATCAATGCTTTTAGATAACGTGCCTGAACCGATCAACTTTTGATATAGGAAATGTTCAAAACATTATCCAACAATACAAAATTTTATCATTTCTTTACTAATAAAGAGAGTGATATGATTTTGTATATTAGGTTCGGTATCTAATAACATTCGTTCAGAATCAATGTATTGGTAATACAGGGTGACAGTGACCAACAGACTTGGTTGCAACACTTGCCCCGTTTTCTGCCTTATGAAACTTATCACCCGTTCTCAGTCTTTCTACCTTTCGGTAGCCCTATATAACAGATTACATATCTGGGATCCTGATCCGGTATCAAATACCCAGGATGCAGAAGATACTGAGAAACAGTTCTTTGTAATGAACATACCCGAAGGAGATGCATCTCATGCACTTTCTTCGTTTGGGCGGCATAGGAATTCTGGTATTCCCCTATTTCCTGCTCTGTCTTATAACAATTATAAGTTGGAGAGGGACCAACGTTCCCCAGCTCAGTATAACAAGCGGGTTCGGTCAATACATCCATATTATTATCTTGATTAAGGCGTGATATGGTCGCTACCCGGAGAGAGAGAGAAGAAAACACTCTGCGTGCGCTCTTGCAAGATCAGATTGGTTATTTATTTTATCTAATCAGGATGGCTCCTACTGTTTTTATCAAATCTTCCTTCAAACCCTAAAAGGAAAGACTAGCCGGGATTAATTACACTCTACAAGTTCGCTAATCTTTCAGCCAGGCCAGTGTCGGTACTTTGAGGGAGGTTCCCCGTGCTTTCGCACAGACCTAATTATAGTAAACCTCGTTTTCCCAGAGGCGTAACCCCGTTGACACGTTTCTAGACACCTACTTGATCGGCTAATTGCAAAGTGCAAAACTCTCCCAGGAGTAACAATTACTCGCAGTGGGTATCGGGATCCAACTATCACATAGAATGTATGCAATCTTATTGCAAGTTTCAACACTTGAAACTCCCGATAATTGTTTTTACCCCTAGCACCTATGACCTTAACTAAGGTCAACAAATCATAAGTACTAGTCAAGTTCTACCCGTCATTTCGTGATTAATTAGACCCACCCACATGACCCTTAACTAAGGTCAACAAAGTCACGCGACTGTCCTAACTAATCGCATCATATGCGGTGTAGGAAGACATCACTTAGCTACCGTACACTGTGCCTTGACTATGGTCAACAAACACAGCACGAATACTAAGTACTCTACTTCCTAAAATGACGGAGGGTTGCGGCTGGTTTTTATGAAAACCTTTAACGCTTTGAACTTGATCTTGTTGCGGAATCAAATGGTTTTAAATGGAATGTTTTTGAGGCTTTTCTAGTTTTGCTAAAGGGGTCACTCCCGGTGAAGGGATCGTCGGCCCTTTCCTCGTCGAATGAGGTGCATGATATATCATATATATCACTGTGCAAAGCAGAAACTATAGAAGCAATCAAAAGACAAACCGAGAGTTATAGCATCTGCCAGTTATTGCTAAAGGAGTCACTCCCGGTGAAGGGATCTCGGTCCTTTCCCTATCGAATAAGGTGCAGGATGTTCTACAAGGAACACCGCGATGCAAAGCAAGAACTGTAGCTACCTGTTTTTATTTTGAAATTCGATTCCACAACATCAATTAGGTTTATTTTCTTTCATTAATCTCATTAATGAATATCCCATCATTTAAGTCCACCTAATCATCACAGATAAATATAACGTACGCTTATGCCATCCGCATTTGCCTCGATGTCCCGTCTGCACCGTTAGGTTAGGTAACTAACGGCAGAGCGAGGCAGGGCTAGTGCGGGTGTAAAACATAAGCAACGTCTATATAATATATCATATATACTATATACTATCTATCTGAACACATCACATGATCACATCACAGATAACGCAGCAGAAAATATCATATGAAATATTGGATATACTAGGACGTCCGTGTTTTCAATACGAGCCAGTATAAAACACGGATTCCACGGTCGTGATGAATAGCCAATCCCACACCCCTAGACCCCTACGAGAGCGGCAAGCAACCCTACCAATTCTAGGGTTAGGAGACCCGAACTCGACTCCTCGAGATGGTCTCCCACTGGACCCTAGAACCCGATTACTTTTGCTCCCCTCCTTGGGTCTATCCTAATGCGGAAAAGTAAATAATATACAAATGGTGACAACATCCGCAACCTGGAAGTGCCCCAATAAAAGAATATTACATACAAGTTTTTACATGAATGAAAATGGAAAAACACTCGTCTCACATAAAAACCCCCCGGCTATTCGAACACGACGATCCAATATAACATATCCAGCAACACATAACATTACATGTCATCAACGTAAGTAAATATGGGCATCCCAATTGTCGTTGACATATAGCAACGAAACCGGCGATATCACATATTACACTTACGGTCACAGAAAAGAAAGTGTAAAACTACAACAGTTGGAATCCGCAACCTCATTAGACATCGCATGCCTAGCCAAATGAATTCCATAGACATCGCATGCCTAACAATTATAAACCCCGCATTTTAGTTTCATTATCGAAAACACTTTTCAATATCAAGTCGGGCAATTCAACAAGATTCCCGAAAAACTGATCGAATGCTCGTCGCAAACTTTAGTAGGCGGCCGCACCCCTGATACTGTCGACGAAGTGCACTAAGGCGGAACACCGCTACCGCGAGCACCCGAACGGATGCTTTCGGCGACGGGGTTCTCCTACAGTCACTTGGTCGGGGCTATGGGGTGAAGCTGTCTATTAAGTTTACCCGGCGAGTATCCGCGTACGCTACGTGATTGCGACGGACTTTTGATCTCATCAAAATTCCATGGCAACCGATCAAGTGAGACTAAACTGCTATGTTTATAACATTCATTCAGTTATCTCATAACTATTTGTGAATTCCAAGTATTGTATCACATTACGGATAAATAGAAAATGTTAAACTTTCCGATCGAACAATCGAACACCCAAGTTTTCCCGAAACAGCTCAACACATGAAATAAGTCTAAAAACATTCAGTTCGTGCCTCAGTACCAACGGTCCAGCCGTAGAAGGGTCAAGCCAACGCCTCACATGTGGCACGCCGTACTGCCCCAAACCCGAAGGTTCAAAGGGCAGTTCAAGACGGTCACATAATCGAGTTAAGGTTTGTTGTCTTCTAGAGGGACCATCGCGTCACTTGCACTACTTAGAACATGATTAAACTACGGAAAAATCCAACAATTGGAAATTTCTCGGCAGGGGAAAAATTGGGTATTTATATCCGGTCGAACTTTTTAACATATTCAAAAATTATCCGGAAAAACACATAGACAAAATTTGATAATCCGATCGAATCTACGAACTCCTAATACAACCCAGAAAACTCAACTCTTGAGTAAAAGATAAAATATCCCAGAAAATTCAGCACTTTCAGATAGACATTACTGTGGAAAAATTATTAAATAATGGCACTATATGGCCGCGGAACCGCCGCCTGAGCCAGGCTCTTGCCGCGGTTCCGCGGCGGTTTAGTGGAATCAGACGGTCGTTTTGCACAGTAACTCCTATAAAACTCTGCTGATTTTTCTGCATATTTTTAATTTAGAAAAACTCACTGTTTTAAAAATTGTCCAGAGAGCATGAAAAAAATAGGGTTTCGGGTTCGATCGGGTTTCAAACGTCGTCTAGACTTCGCCTAAGGCTCTAGCTAGGCTCTGATACCACTGTAGGGTTCCTAGGCACACTAATAAAGTCTCACAAGTGATCAAAACATGCTCAATTCAAAATTTTCAAGTGCCGAGAAACCCTATTACGGATCATTAACTAGATATATAGGCGATGCAAGCAAGTAAACGGAAATATATCTAAAAGAAAGGGGCTACAACCTTTGTAGATCTGGTCCTCCACCTCCTAGGCTCCATGATGACGTCACTCCGCTGTCCAAATTGAATCCATGACTCTAGCATCGACTTCATTGGAGAAAAGGGCGGACTTGGTCGTCGGCTTCGATGCCGAAGATGATCTACGTCGAGGCATCGCAAGATCAAGCTCTCACTTCAACAAGTCATGAAACTTGTGAAGAAAACACCCTATACTACTTGGGAAGAGGTAGAGGATGAAGAAATAGGAGGTGGGTACACTTTGGATTTGGATTTCTCACTCTTATTCTCAAGTTGCCATTGATGGTGGCAAGGTTTTTCTTCTTGAAGAAGAAGAAGAAGAAGAAGAAGAAGATAATATGATAGAATAAAAAGGATTATTTTAAAAAGGAAAATCCAACTCATTCTTATCATAATCCAACCTTGGTCAGGTGTAGAGACTAAACTAGGGTTAGTGGAATGGTTAGGGTTAGGAGATGAAGACAAAATGGTCATTAGGTCAAAGATGCTTGAAGCATCAAGAAAGTTCCAAAAGAAACCATTTTGTTTTCCTTATCTTTTAACAAAATAAATAGATAAATAAATAAGAGAAAAAAAACCCTAACCATTCACTAAACATGGTTTAAGACTTTACACAAACCCAAGTTTGCATGTATCATCAAACATGATACAAACAAGTGCACAAAAATATATCACATATACAATGTGCAAATCAAGTGAGAAAATCCATTTAAAGTGAACCAATACTAGTTAATGCAAAGTAATATATCAAATATATAATTATACATTAAATCATTAAATCAACACTTGATCTAACGATCCGGTCATATCGCATATAACCGACTAGTATCCAATGTATCGGCTTATCGAATCAATCCTTGATTCGATAACTAGGTTATATCGCATATGACCATTCGATACTTTCATCGCGAGAATAGAATACGGTATCACATACACGCATTATTCTCGGTCCCGCACATATCTCATACGTGCTCCTATTTCGTTTTGCTTGAGCCAGGAAACCTCTGTGTAGGACTCTAAAGACTCGTCAATACGCCGGTAGCAGATGATGATCATATCAAGCATCCACAAGCCGCAAGCGGTCTGCTAAACGTAACGGCCACCCAGGTATTGAGCGATCAGAAGATCGACGAGCAAGCCCGCTCATACTCCTGTGAATCCAACCAGTAACACTTACCGTATAGTCCGGTCTGTTCGTCTGATATGTCGCATATCTCGCCTAGGGGTGGTAAACGTCAGACCCCAATAGCTTGACAAGTCATGCCGACGTAAGGTCTATAACAATCGTGAAACTACTGATAACTCTTACCAGTATATCACTGCAACCCTGGCCAGGGATTTCCTGTTATGGCCAGTCGAGCATAGCGCAACATCCACCCGCAATACCGGGAGAGACGAATCCCCTCCTATCGCTCATTGCCTCCATGTGAATCGGGACTGTACCCAAAAACCATCTGTTTGCACGACTCAATAGAGCCGTGGTAGGGTGGAAATCAAAGCACAGTGGGAGACACACAAGACTCTATGACGATCTCGGGTCAACAGACTAAGCTGTACCAGTGTCACCAGAGAACTGCCATCTGACGTGAGGTATAATACCAACTGGGAGTTCTCGGCGAGTCCGTTCAGTGTACCCAGTCTTCACTGAGCACCCGCATACCATCTCTGATGTCAAACACCAATGGATATGGGATCATCCATCACCCATCACATGGGTCAAGAAGATATACGCTAGTCTACTCTAGAATATAGATGCCCCGTCTCGATATTCCCACGACTAGGAACAATGAAGGATGTACTCATTGACTACCCAGGCCCCACTAGTATGATCTTCATCATAGTCCTGGAAGTCGAATACACATCCTAAGGGCTTTATCAACATGTAATCAGAGAGACAGAAAGTATACATGTTAAGATAAAGAGCAACCAGATAGCGTACTATCATGTCGAGCAAGAAAGTCCTACCTATATATGTCCCAGCATCCACTACAATATACATCCTATGTACAGTAATGGCCTCTAGGGCATACATATAACTAACTGCATACTTTCTCCAGCATCCGCTCACTTGCCTCCATGTAGCCGTGGTAAGGTATAAATCAAAGTACAGTGGGAACTCACACGAGACAAATGACGACCTCAGGTCGATGAACTAACCTGTACACATGTCACCCGGGAACTGCTATCTGACGATATGTATAATACCAACTAGCATGTTCCCGGCGAGTCCTGTCCGGTGTACTCATAACCCAATGAGCACCTGTATACATCTTAGGTGAACTAACTGACACCAATGGCTTGTGAGACCGGCCATTGCCCCTCGTCGGGGTCTCGACTGTATACATTAGTCTACTCTGGAGTATCGATGCCCTGTTTCGAAACTCCCACGACTAGGGACACTTTAAGGATGTGCTTACAGACCCCAGCTCCCACGTATATGATCGCCATCATACTGCTGGTAGTCAAGAAAAATCCTATGGGCTCTATCATCATGCAATAGTGAACTAAAGCATGTATACGATGATAAAGTCAAACCAGATAGCATACTATCATCTCGAGCAAGACTGTCATATCGGTATAGGTCCTGCCTCAATCATTGCAAGCACGTACCTGCGATCCAATAATTGACTTTGAGGGCACTATCTCCAACAATCTCCCACTTTCACTTAAGGCTAATTATTGCGATGTCGCATACTCACAGCCCGTGTGATACCGAACATCTAACTCCTCTACTAATCAGTTTCACAAAGCTAGTTTGTAAAACTCTTGTGTTCGAGAAATAGCCTTAGTGTGTGGATCCGCCCTGATATTTCTTTCTATGTCTCTCTTAATCTTAAGTTCACGGAGAAAGCCATCTCCCGAATCGAGTAATACCTGTCTTAGAATATGTCTGAATATCTGATGGGACCTAGTTCATAAATGAACTCCAAATCCAAACTTCTTAGACTTTATTGATCACTGAACCTAATCAGTATCCAGCACCATGCCTCCCACAGTATCCAAGCCATCTCCCGAATCGAGTGTTAGGTCCACGTTACCCACCCCGGTCCTTTCGGGGAGGCGGAATGGGTAAAACGAAATTTTTTCCTTAGCTAGGTAACATGGACCGTTTCATGAAGTATCGTTGCTAAACAAAACTAACATAAAATCTACAAGTTCTAACTACTATGTAGAATGGCTATACCTAGTCTTGAACTCCTTCTCTTCTTGTTGTTCTCTTGAACTCCTTCTCTTCTTGTTGTTCTCCTCCTTACTTGCTCCTTGTAGTAGTTTGTACGGCTCCTCCTCATCGCCTCCTCTTTGTCGAAGATAGATCCACCCGAGGGTTCGAACTTGAGCTCCTAGCTCAACCTAGAGGTAACTAAGGTGCTTGGTTTGCTAAACCTATAACCCTAGAAAGAGTAGAGAGTAGTCTTGGTGTTTTATCTCAAAGGAAAAATGGTTCTCAACTCATGAGAGGGATTTTCCTTGAGCTAGAGGAAGAAGGAGAGCAATGGATGAGAGAGAAGATGCAAGTAAGAATGATACAATTTACAACCATGCTCTCATAATTTAGAAAAATGATAATAATAATAATAATTAACAATTTGTGATGGTGAGTTGATGAATGACTATTATCATTTCATTCATTAAATGCTTTTGCAAAGAATAAGAAGCATCTTTGAAAACAAATGATGATGGTCAACAAGTCTACTTTGGTCAACCGGTCAACGAAATCAACAAGTCAACAAAAATCAAGAATTCAACTCAACCATGGCACAAAAATTGTTAACTAATATTATTAATCATATTTCCTATTCTCATTAGGGTTTGGAAAAAGACAACAGTCAACTGTGCATACACACCCGTACCATAACCCTAATGAGAATCCTCTGCCTCTGCCTCAGTCAACTGTGCATACACACCCGCATCCGTGATCCGAGGAACACGAATACAATGAGATAAAACTAACCCCAAAACATATACTAGGATCTGGATTAAACCAAAGCCCACTAGTAATAACTGTCCGGACACCAAACGTGCACAAGTGCGCGGATGTGAACGAACCCCGTCGCAAAACCATGCGACCTCTACTCAGTTTTGCCCAAAGGCGAATAACCCTCTGTGTGGGACTCTAAAGACTCGACACTACGCTAGCAGTGGGTTTAACCACGGACCGCAAGCGGCACTAGCTGTACGTAACGGTCCCTATGTAGATGCCGATAAGAAGACTGATGAGGTGAACCCATCCGAACTCCTACTGAGCCTGTATGTGACAATCTCCGTACAGTCCGGTCTGTTCGTCTGAGAGTATCGCATGGCGGGCCTAAGGGGGCGGTAAACGTCAGTCCCCTAATAGCGGTACAAGTCGTGTCGGAGTGTAGCCCAAAACACCCTGAGAATCTACTGGAAAACCTACCAGCAATTCTCGCTTGCCCTGGCCAGGGACTTTGTGTAATGGCTCTCCTAGACACAGCGCGATATCAACCCCTAATACCGGGAGAGACGAATCATGTCTAACCGTCACTGCCTCCAAGTGCTTCGGGACTGCACCCAACTACTACCTGTTTGCACGACTCAGTAGAGCCGTGGTAGGGTAGTAATTTAAGAACAGTGGGAACACACTCGAGGCGGAGTGACAGTGTCAAGTCTGCGGACAAAGCTGTACTCATGTCACCTGGGAACTGTTAACTGACGATAGGTATAATACCAACCAACAGTTCCCGACGAGTCCTGTCCAGTGTACTCGTAACCTAAAAAGCACCTGCATACTATCTCCAGTACGACGTACTGATGGCTGTAGGACAGACCATCTCCCCTGCTGGGAAGAGAAGCGTATGCACTAGTCTACTCTGGAGTATCGATGCCCTGTCCCGATAATCCTATGACTAGGGACCAAAATAAGGATGTGCTTATAGACTACCCCGCCCCCACTAGTGTGATCGCCATCACAACACCGGTAGTCAAGGAAGGATCCTAAGGGCTCTACCAATATGTTTTTAGCGATATGTTAAAATAAACATATACACATATTAAGATAGAAACAAGCCATGTAACATACTACTGTATCGAGCAAGACTATCGTAAAAACCATATATATATCCCAAGCCTCCAAAATGTACTATACAAACCAGTACTATACAATAATGGCCTCTAGGGCATGCATATCTAACAATCTCCCACTTGCACTAAAGGCCAGTAATTGGTTGTAACACCTTAGAATGTGTTTTGTGGCTAACTATATTTTAATATATGGGTTTTTAATAAAAAGTTTACCAAATTGAGTTTTATTTATTTTATCCTATTTTATGAATATTTTATTAGATTTTTCCTAGGCTTGCACACACTTGTGCATATTAACTAGGGTGCTAATTGGGAGGTTAATCATGATTAGCAATCATGGTTAGCTAACCATTTTCCTTTAAGCTTGTTTTATTAATTGTTTAAGTGTTTTGGGTTTAATAATGTGTATGGTTGTTTAAATGAAAATGGGTTTTTAGTAGGTTTGAAATGTTGACCTTGTGAGAGGGAGAGGGTATGGTGCTACATGGAGAGAGAGCCATGCCTCATTAATGAAGTGAGAGAGAGAGAGAGAGAGAGAGAGAGAGAGGGAGGGGTTCTTGCCTTGTGTTCTCACTCTCACTTCTCTCTATCATTTCCCTCATTCTCTCACAAACACACACACACTTGGCTGAAGCAAACAGCAGCAGAGAAGCAACCAACAACAACAATATCAGCAGCTTCAGCAGCAGCCCCAATCCCAGCATTAGCTCCAGCAACAAGAAGAAGATGAAGTAGCAGCAGCCATCGGCAGTAGCAGCGGAAGCATCAGCTCAAGAAGTAGCAGCACCATCAGCATCAGCAACAGCTTCTTGCAGCAGCAGCAACATGCAGCCCCTGCATCACCAGCAGCTGTAGCAACTCAGTTCTTCCCCTTCACTTGCTTCTTAGGGTTCCATAGGGTATAATTTCTGAACACAATTTCCTAGTTTTCTTAACTTGTGTATAGTTTGGCTTCGGTTTGCGATTTATGTGAGTTTGGTGCTAGTTATGGTGTTTTATGTGGAATTTTGGTTAGAATGTGTGAGATGGTTAACCTAGCTCATTTTAGTGTTGATTAGGTAACCTCAACTGAGATTCAACCCAGGTTTCACAAAAATACCATAGGTTTTCCATAGTGTGCAAAATATCGTATTTTGGCGTCGTTTTACGACATCTGTGATCTGCTTTTGACCCGGACCCTCCAGAACAAAATTAAGGAAACTGGAACATGCTTATTAGATCAGGACTACACCACCAGAACACGAGCCCCTAATTCCCAAACATGGCCGCAATTTTAATCCTTATGGTCACAATTTGCGGCCAGGAAGGGGGGTGGGGTCTTGGGGTTTTGGCTACTGTAGTCTGCTATGATTTGTGGTGCTTTGGCATGTATAGTTTTGTAAAGTTTGTCCTGTAGGAAAATCTGGGATCAAATATCGTTTTGCATGTCCGTTGTGTTTGCGCGATACGCGCGATACGTGAGTGGGTTCTGTGATCCAGCGTATCGCGGCGTGTCGCGGTAGTTTTAGATGCGTATACACACGTTTTAGCGTATCGTGCACACGCGCGTTTAGTTCGCGACGCGAGTTTGTCGTTTGGGTTCGATATCGCGTTTTGCGGAATATTTGGCTTATATATGATTTCCATGTCTTATTTGCAGGTTTGCAGGCGGGGACTACGGACACTGCTACAGGGGGGAGCAGGTGGTAGGATTCACCTAGCGTGGAGCGTAGGTGAGTAGATTTAACATCTACAGGGGAATCGCCCGCATGGCGTTATGCGTCTGGGCTAGGATTCAAATACTTATTGCGTATTCTACGTCATTGTTAGAATTGTGCTTTACCCTATTTATTAGGTATAATGATACAGTGACTAGCAGCCGTAGGACACTGCATATATTATTGACGGTTCATGTTGCACGAGCACAGATTGTATGCTACACACACACCGTCAATAATTGCCATGTCACACACAAACCCCTTATAGATACTATATTGCTTGTCACACATGACATCTAGCTTGTCGGTATACCTATAGTGTATCATACCATTAGTGATAGGTACATATACACCTTACGATACAGCTACAGGTATACCATGCTCATGTTTTATTTATAACTAGAGGGGTATCTTACATATTCTACTTATACCCAGGGGGGTATACGACATCAGTTCTTATAGGTAGATACCTATACATTGCTACACCAGTATATTACACACATATTCAGTTGCAGTTACATATTACCCTTACTGATGTTACTTAGCTGTACCTTGTTGGTTTCGCATACATCTGGTTTCAGCTACATATTCTCATTTATATGCTCGCATTTCAGATATATCGCATATATTTATTCCTGGATTTGCGCATTGTTATTGGATTTCACATGATGATTTCTGGATTCGGGAACCGCGGGAGTTCATGAAATTATGCATACATTGAAAAACCCAGTTTCCTTGATATGATATTTGCGCAGCCACCATGAGATTTATCGGTTCTGATTATATACCCCATACGAGGTGTGGTTGCCGTATGAGGGTACATGGTGGGGCCCGGTATAGTTCCCCTCGGCAAGAAGATCGATGGATGTTGCCGATTGAGCGTGGAGGCGGGCTAGTACCTACCGGTGACAGTACTGATGACTCGGCGGGGATCATGGAGATACCGTTGGGAGTCATGCACGTATGCTTACATCGAAAGGCGAGGGTCAGAGCTAGGCACTCGTGCTTTCGGGACAGTGTATGATACGTACCTATCAGGATTTCTGTGTCGATGCTTGGCACATTGTTTTCATGATATTCCTTTTAAACACCTTTGTATATATAGCAGGGGATTTAGCCGTTGTTATATATACCCTTACACCAATATTAGTGGAATGGGACGCTAATATATGTGTATTGTCCCCATCATATTTATTTCTGCATATCTATATATATTTAGGATGCTAGAATCTTACTTGAGACTTTGACTTGGGATATCAGGTGATTCATTGAGATTGGACATACATATGGGATTATTGATTTGTACATTCGGGATATAGGAGATTACTCGATATTGTACATTAATGAGACGTGAGACTTATATGATGTGAGAGCCCAACGTGGGGGCTGATTTGAGAAATTGGGATTTGAGTGTCTTGATGGATTGTGATCCTACCACGACGACAGGATTTCCGTGGGATGACATATTTCACTCCATACCTCATACCTTTTAACTTATGCACTATTCCATGTATTAGGAGTACATGTTAGTGTACCCTTCATGTTTGCTGCATATTTGCATTCTCATATCCCTATTGTCATGTTATTATTGATTCACTTACTGATTGTACCTGCTAGTGTACTTTCCATTATTCGGCTTTTACATAACATGTTATTACTGTAATCGCATATCTTAGATTCATGCTATACGTACATTCCTGCGATTACCTGCATATGTTATCTACTATTCACAAGTTGGCAACTCACCCCCGTTGTGCCACAGGTGTTTCAGGTTGTTCCCCAGAGTAGTCGAGGCAGGCTATTCAGCTATTCATCTCATCTTTTGCTACAGATACCGTATCGGCTCACAATATACTATTTTTCTTAGGTAGGTTAGATGATTATCTGTATTTCATATTGTACATTCGTTGTATCTTGTACTCTCCATCTACTATTATGTTGTTGACTTAGAGACTTGGTGAGGACGATATTGTATATTAGTTGTGGGATGTTGTCTTTTATATACAGCTTTCTCTCTATTGTCTTTATTCCTTCGCTACGGCGTCGTATATTTATGTTAAATTCTTCTTGGCTAGTTTTTACAAAAAAGGGGGTGTTGCCAAAATTTTAAAGAAAGAAAGTAGGACTTTCAAAGAATTTGGGTTGTGATTTCAAATGTTTCAGATAACTTATATTATCTTTTCCGTATTTTCTTGGTTTAGATTTCTGGGTTTTGGCTTTCTTTTACTGTGTTACGTCTTTAGGCGTTGCGTAGTATTAGGGCCGTCACGGGCCAAATTTCGGGTCGTGATAAAGTTGGTATCAGAGCGCTAGGTTTTACCTTTCAGAGTGTAGGATGACCTTAGTATGATGGAGTAGGTAGCTTAAGCAGAGTAACGTAGTGTGTGTATGTCTGCAGCATACCCACGATGCGGTACTTCGCATTAAGTGACCTAAGTACAAATTGCTTGAAATTCCTTCCTTGATGATTCATATCCTTGAGATTCGATTCCTTATTCTCATCGAATCTTATATCTATTTATAGCCTTGCCACCGATGACTATGGGGACTCAGAGTGTTGCAGCGAGGGCCGAGGTCAGAGTTGGCTTGGGTGAGACGAGTACTAACCAGGATGGCACCCTAGTTGCACAGGTGCAGACGGATCAGCCTACGACATATACTATTGATAGACTTTTGGCAGAGATGCAGGACTTCCGCCATACTATGAGTTCATTGGTTGATGTCGTTCGGGAGCTACGACAGGAGGTTGTCACCCCTGTTACTCAGTTGTCACTTACGATCAGCATGCAGCAGTCCGTCACTTACATAGCACCAGTGGTTGCAGCTTCAATTGACGAGGCACATATTCCAGGACAGTGGAGGACTCGTACCAGTGTACCAGCCCAGAGACAGAGGTTTGGTCATCGAGACAGATTTCGTGGCCGTCGCGGGAGTAGCAGAGGCTTAGGGCGAGGACAGTCGTTCAGCTCTCATCCCCAGGATGGTCAGCAGTCAGCGCGTGGATGTTTTCGATGTGGAAGCCTTCAGCACTTCGTCAGGGATTGTTCCTCAGCACGGCGTCAGGATCGTTTTCAGAGAGACCGTGGACGTGGAAGATTTTCTCAGAGGGAACGGCCTAACAGAGGAGTTCAGCCTGTTGCGGGTAGAGGGCAGACACAGGAGTTTGCTTCTACTCATCGGGACGCGCAGGCGTCCAATGTGGAGTTTTCAGGTACCCTTAATTTACATGTTCTTTGATGTATTCGTTTGTTTTTCATGCTTGTACCGTGGTTGGGTAGATTAGTCATAGTTGTTGTTTTAATTTCTGTCAGCGATTCTTTTGTTGCGCGACACGTATTTCAGTTGTGTGCCAATCAGATAGGAGATAGAGATTCGTCCGTCGTTTTGATCCTTCTTGAGATGTTGGATTTGACGTTCTCTTGGGCACGGACTGTTTAGTTACGTGTTAGGCGTCTGTGGACTACCGTGAGGAAACAGTTAGGAATTGCTTTCCTGGCGAGTCAGTTCTTGTTGTGCAGGTGGATAGTTGTGCCGCCTCTCACAGCTTGAATTCAGCCTTTTTCGCTAGTCGGCTTCTGAGGAGATGTCGTGGATTCTTGGCGTTCATTCATGATACCGTAGCCACAGAGGGTTGGTTGGGCCGGTGTTCCTTTCGTGCGAGAGTTTTTCCGACGTTGTTCCGGATGGGCCGGTGAAGCTTGGGAGCTAAAGGATCAGCTGCAGAGTTGTGGTTTGGGGAGTTTTGTGCGTCTGAGTGTTTCGCATTAGAGAGCTCCTATTTCTGTTCGTCAAGGAGAAAGACGGTAGTTTAAGGTTGTGTATCGACGGATCGTTACTTGAACCGGCTTACGGTGCGGATAGGTATCCTTTACCTCGCCGTGACGATTTCTTCGATCAGCTCCACAGTGCGAGACATTTTCCAAGTTTGTTTGGGATCAGGTCATCATTATTGCGGATTCGGGGTGATGGCATTCCGAAGACTGCCTTATGCGTGCTACGGGCTTTGTGTATTTTTGTGAGTCATTGGACTCACCAGTGCCCTAGCAGCATTCGTAGATGTGATGAACCAGATTTCTGCAGGCCGTTCCTCGACCAGTTATTGTTGTGTTATTTATGACATTCTGGTCTATCTAATGTGTCTTGAGGAACAGGAGTAGCACTTGAGGATTTGTTATGCAGATACTGGGAGAGCCCCAGCAGTTTGCTAAATTCTCGGAGTGTTTCTTCAGGCTTGTTTTGTGTTGACTCCTAGGTCTTGTTGTCACGGGAGACGGTTTGTATGGTCCCGAGGGAGATCATGGCCGTACAGCTTAGGCCCAGACTGGTGTGCAGGACGGAGATCCGCAGATTTTTTGGCTTAGCAGGTTTTTAATGCCGTTTCGTGCAGGATTGCTAGAGTAGTGCTGCCCCGTCGAATGAATGGACCGGAAGGGAGGTTTCTTTTCTGTGGACTGAGGCATGTGTGCGGAGTTTTCGGCAGTTGAAGATTCTGTTAACAACTGCATCAGTTCCTTCTTTTCCTTTGGTTCGGGCGACCTTGTTTTTTAACTGTAATGTTTCTTGAGTGGGGCTCGAGTGTGTACTGAGGTGACACTATAGAGTTATCGCTTTTGCTTCCCTACATTTGGAGGAAGTACGAGAAAGATATTCTACTCATGATCTGGAGATGGCTGCGGTGGATTTGCGTTGGAGATTTGAAGACACTACTTGTTCGGAAGTCGTGTCAGATTTTCACGGACCACCAGAGCTTAATGTACATCTTCCTGCAGCGGATTTTGATTGTTGTGATAGTCTTCTGCAGATTTACAGTTCTTGTGTGATCGTCGAGTACAGCTTTAGTTCGTCTCTACGGAGGGGACAGCTTTCTCATGTCCGCGCCCGACCACTTTCCTTAAATCGTTTTCGCGAGACACTGCCCGCCGATGCTCGTTCGTCAGAGATACTTGAGCATACTCGGCTGGGTAATGATTCAGAGTCCGTGATTTGTGACAATGGTGTGCTAAGTTAGAGACGCGTTTGTGTACCTGATGTTATCAGGTAGAGACGTGCAATCCTAGAGCAGGCACATCTGTCAACTCTCTATATTCATTCAAGTTCCACCAACATTGACGTGACTTGTGAAATAGTTACGGGTGGACAGGAATGTAAAGGGAAGTTTCTGGTTTCGTTTCAAGGTGTCTGTCTTTTTTGTGTTTGGGTCGAGCATCTGAGGCCGGCTGGAGAGTTACAATCTTTAACCGTTCCGAAGTAGGAGTGGGAGCTAATCTCCATAAATTACGTTATGGTTTCTACCCAAGTTTAGTCAGGGTGTGACTCCATTCGGATTCTTGTCGTCCGGTTATACTCAATTTGCTCGGTTGTTTCTTGTTAAGTTGCGTGTTTGTGTTGATTGTTGTCGGCAGTTGGGGATCGTCACTCGCCATCGTTAGGGTTCTCCTTGGATAGCTGCTATCAGGAGACACCCCAATTGGCAACCTTTAGGTTTAGGGTTTAGGTCGTGTCGATCACCAGTCTGTTGTTTTTCTGACTCTGCGTAAGTAGGATTTTGGACCCCAGCTTTGTCTAGTGACTTCGGAAATCATCCAGTTGATTCAGGTCAGGATGAGA
Source organism: Agapanthus africanus (assembly GCA_030015575.1). Lineage (NCBI taxonomy): Eukaryota > Viridiplantae > Streptophyta > Magnoliopsida > Asparagales > Amaryllidaceae > Agapanthus > Agapanthus africanus. The sequence goes on from JASDDO010000008.1 coordinate 316,172,506, forward strand.
GTAGCCCAGTGCAAACAGTGGTCTTATACCGACCGTGTTGGTCGTAGACTTAAGTGCGCAGTGGCAAACCATGTATTCCTGCGGATTCTCCGATCAATGACGTGTTGGATTTTGGGAAGCTTGTCCCAGGATTGTAGGTCCTTTCGAGATCCTATAAGCGAGTTAGTTTCGTTGCCTTTAATTTGGCACTTCCGCCCAGATCATTGAATTTTCACCCCGTATTCCTTGTGATGATACTTTACAATTACCTTCTTGACCTTTCTCACATGATCTAGCACCATACCATTTAGCTTGACGCGATCTTTCGTTCACCAGCAGCCAATAGTATTAATGGCTCGGCAGGTGGAGGAACGTCGGTCAAGGGTCTTGCCATCTGTGAAGGGTTTTCTTGGGCGTAGCCGTATAGTGAGGTAATCACTTGGGAGGCTGCGAGCGAGATTTGAGGGTTGTAATCTTCTCCTTGAAGGTACGCGTAGCAGTATATTTTTAAATTCGGGGACGAATTTCTTTTAAGGTGGGAGATTGTAATACCTTAGAATGTATTTTGTGGCTAAATATATTTTAAGATATGGGTTTTTAATAAAAAGTTTACCAAATTGAGTTTTATTTATTTTATCCTATTTTATGAATATTTTATTAGATTTTTCCTAGGCTTGCACACACTTGTGCATGTTAACTAGGGTGCTAATTGGGAGGTTAATCCTGATTAGCAATCATGGTTAGCTAACCATTTTCCTTTAAGCTTGTTTTATTAATTGTTTAAGAGTTTTGGGTTTAATAATGTGTATGGTTGTTTAAATGAAAAAGGGCTGTTAGTAGGTTTGAAATGTTGACCTTGTGAGAGGGAGAGGGTATGGTGCTACATGGAGAGAGAGAGAGCCATGCCTCATTAATGAAGTGAGAGAGAGAGAGAGGGAGGGGTTCATGCCCTGTGTTCTCACTCTCACTTATCTCTATCATTTCCCTCATTCTCTCACAAACACACACACACTTGGCTGAAGCAAACAGCAGCAGCAGAGAAGCAAGCAACAACAACAATATCAGCAGCTTCAGCAGCAGCCCCAATCCCAGCATTAGCTCCAGCAACAAGAAGAAGATGAAGTAGAAGCAATAGAGGCAGCAGCAGCAGCAGCCATCGGCAGTAGCAGCAGAAGCATCAGCTCAAGAAGCAGCAGCACCATCAGCATCAGCAACAGCTTCTTGCAGCAGCAGCAACATGCAGCCCCTGCATCACCAGCAGCTGTAGAAACTCAGTTCTTCCCCTTCACTTGCTTCTTAGGGTTCCATATGGTATAATTTCTGAACACAATTTCCTAGTTTGCTTAACTTGTGTATAGTTTAGCTTCGGTTTGCGATTTATGTGAGTTTGGTGCTAGTTATGGTGTTTTATGTGGAATTTTGGTTAGAATGTGTGAGTTGGTTAACCTAGCTCATTTTAGTGTTGATTAGGTAACCTCAACTGAGATTCAACCCAGGTTTCACAAAAATACCATAGGTTTTCCATAGTGTGCAAAATATTGTATTTTGGCGTCGTTTTACAACATCTGTGATATGCGTTTGACCCGGACCCTCCAGAACAAAATTAAGGAAACTGGAACATGCTTATTAGATCAGGACTACACCACCAGAACACGAGCCCCTAATTCCCAAACATGGCCACAATTTTAATCCTTATGGCCGCAATTTGCGGCCAGGAAGGGGGGTGGGGTCTTGGGGTTTTGGCTACTGTAGTCTGCTCTGATTTGTGGTGCTTTGGCATGTATAGTTTTTTAAGGTTTGTCCTGTAGGAAAATCTGGGATCAAATATCGTTTTGCATGTCCGTTGTGTTTGCGCGATACGCGCGATACATGAGTGGGTTCTGTGATCCAGCGTATCGCGGCGTGTCGCGGTAGTTTTAGACGCGTATACATACGTTTTAGCGTATCGTGCACATGCGCGTTTAGTTCACGACGCGAGTTTCTCGTTTGGGTTCGATATCGCGTTTTGCGGAATATTTGGCTTATACATGATTTCCATGTCTTATTTGCAGGTTTGCAGGCGGGGACTACGGACACTGCTACAGGGCGGAGCAGGTGGTAGGATTCACCTAGCGTGGAGCGTAGGTGAGTAGATTTAACATCTACAGGGGAATCGCCCGCATGGCGTTATGCATCTGGGCTAGGATTCAAATACTTATTGCGTATTCTACGTCATTGTTAGAATTGCGCTTTACCCTATTTATTAGGTATAATGATACTGTTAGTTATATGTATGCCGTAGAGGCCATTACTGTACATTGGATGTATATTGTAGTGGATGCTGGGACATATATAGGGAGGACTTTCTTGCTCGACATGATAGTATGCTATCTGGTTACTATTTACCTTAACGTGTACATTGATTGTCTCTCTGTTACATGTTGGTAAAGCCCTTAGGATGTGTACTTGACTACCTGGACTATGATGCGGATCATACTAGTGGGGACATGGTAGTCCATAAGTACATCCTTGATGGTCCCTAGTCGTGGGTGTATCGAGATGGGGCATCGATATACCAGAGTAGACTAGCGTGTACCTTCTCGACCCCTACAGATGGGCGATGGATGATCCCATATCCATTGGTGTTTGACATCAGAGGAGATATACGGGTGCTCAGTAGAGACTGGGTACACTGGACGGACTCGCCGAGAACTCCCAGATGGTATTATACCTCACGTCAGATGGCAGTTCTCTGGTGACACTGGTACAGAGTAGTCTGTTGACCTGAGATCGTCATAGAGTCTTGTGCGATTCCCACTGTGCTTTGATTTCCACCTTACCACGTCCAAGAGGGCGTGCAAAACGGTGGCTTTTGGGTACAGTCCCGAATCACATGGAGGCAATGAGCGATAGGAGGGGATTCGTCTCTCCCGGTATAGGGAGTTGATGTTGCGCTGTGTTCGATTGGCTATAACCGGAAATCCCTGGCCAGGGTTGCTGAGATATACTGGTAAGTGTTACCAGTAGTTTCTCGAACTGTTATAGACCTCATATCGACACGACTTATCGAGCTATTGGGGTCTGACGTTTACCACCCCTAGGCAAGATATGCGACATATCAGACGACGAGACCGGACTGTACGGTAGTTGTAACATTTCAAAAAAGATAAAATGTTAATTTTGGGAATTTTTATAATTTAATATTTTTTTATTGAATATTTTAATATTTTGGAATTATTAAATACAAATAAATGGGGAAAAATTTTGGAAAATTCTAAAATAGGGTAAATTAGAGAATTATGACATTTTAAAGTTTTTGTGATTAATTTGACACTAATTTAGTGCTAATCGCGATTAAAAATCGCTAATCGGTTTTTAGCTTTTTGTGCAACACATGCACATATCACTTTTTCACACTTGTGCATTTTCTTGCCATGCTTTTCATTTGGGTTTACTATTTGAGTGTGAAGGGTTTTAAAAGGAAAAAGAAAAGGAAAAGAATAAAGAAATGGGTAGTTGGTGAGAGAGAGAGAGGTATGGGCTTCATTGACTAAGGACTTAACCATTTCTCCCCTCATTTCCCTCCCTCTTCTCCCTTCTCCTGCTGCTGCTCCTGCACCTCCTTTCCCTCCCCTCTTCAAGCTCCAAAACAGCTCTAAAACAACCCCAAAACCCAATCTCCATTTCATTAAATGTGTGCACAATCCCTAGATCTACACTTGGTGCTAAAGAAGCAAGGATTTTGGCCACTAGGGGCAACTCAAGAAAATTCTTGAGTTGCCAAATGAGGTATTTTCTGGACCTTAAACTTAGTTTATGCATTTCCTTTACCCTCATATTAAGATCGAATCGATATTGTGTGATATTGTGGACTTGTGGATAACCTAGTTAGGGTTGTGATGATTTATGGGTTGTAATATGGAATTGAGGTCAGTAGAGGTTGTACCATCACCCTAGTGTATGAATTGGAAATCCAAAACCTGAAGCTTAAACCATAATACGGATTTTAGAAACCGATATCGGGGAATTTATGAAATCTGTGAAGGGTATATTGAATCTGCTATCACCCGAGACACCCTAAATTAAAATTGATTGGACAGTGACACGTGCAGGCACCCAGGAAGCTAACCCCAAGACCCCAGCTCCCACTTCTTCTTCCCGGCCGCCAATTTATCCCCATTGGCCGCAAATTGCGGCCTGGGTCCCACCATTTTGGCTCGTATTGGTTCTGTAGCTCCTACATGTTCATGTTAGACCCCTGGTATATATAGATTTGTATAAAGTGACCTAGGGTAAAATCTGGGGTATATTTCCTAAGTTGCTGTTTTAGATTCATGATTCCGTATTCCGTATTTTTAATTCTGCAATTGTGGATTGTGTTTTGCCTCGACTATTTGGCGTTTATACGACGATATAGAGGATGTGTTGATGGTTTTGAAGGCGTGCCATGGGTTTTAACCTATAGGCCTCTTATCGTATCATTTTGGATTTCATGTGCCGTTTTAGCTTTGATTTGGTTTTAATGCGCATATACGATATTTTGATGTGTAGGTACCCCATGAAGACTTCGGGACGACAAGCAAGCGCGTGGCGACGTCCACAAATGAAGACGCTAGGTGAGTAGATTATATCTACTGGGGGAAGTCGGTGGATGGCGTATAGCACCCCCGCAGTCCGTAGTTGTTATTATATATGATAGTTAGGTGTATTATGGATAGTGTAGGGTTAGAAGTGACTAGTGTAGTTCATAGTCGCGAACCCTAGAATAGAATTACACCTACACGCACACCCTTGCATATTACTTATACTGGCACTGTGTTGATGATATTGGATGACTTTGGAGATGCGTCAATGATATTGGGCTTTATGCCGCGAGATCGGTGATGTGATATGATTCGTATTTGGGATACGAAATGTGATTCTTGCGGGCTTGGGATGTGTGTTTACCCCCGCATGCATACTTTATTGATGGTATCGATTTATACTAGACATAGAATAGTACCCCAGATTATATGATATGTTGATAGTGATACCTGAAGTGTGATGAGATAGTGTGATATTGACCTGTACCCAGCTATTGGGATGCCGTACGACGATTTACCGTATGAGCTTTACATTGATGATAGATCCGCACTCATGACTTTAGGATGTCATATGATATACTGTATCGTACGCGATACTATTGAGGCGGAATCACCGACTATTATATCTATATATATATCGACTCAGATGTTAGGCGGTTTCCTTACCTGTAGCTCAGCTTGTTAGTTCAGCTGTATAGTTTAGTGTAGTTGTTAGATTAGATTAGACTCTTACCTATTTCAAAACTAGCGGGTCGCGGGTATTTTAAAAGACAGGTCAAGGGATCTACGGATATTTCAAAAGGCGTATCTTTTCATAAAAACACCGTAGCCCCTATTTTCAAAACCCCATGATTCGTGATATTTCAAAAGGCACCATTTGTAGGACTTATATTAGATTAATGCAGATTAGTTATAGTTGCGTCTAGATTCAGCTCCCACTTTTTTTGTGGTTCGCTTTGCATCGCATTCTTATATTATGTTTCATACTCCATTATTGATATCATGCTGTTAGGACACCAGCACCATTACCGATGTTGCGTATGTACCACGTAAACTTACTTGCCGGCTCACACACATCTTCATCGGTAATTGCCATGTCACGTACACCTTAGAAAATACTATTGCTTGACATAACCTATTAGCTAATAGTTTAGACATTGTAGTTATTACCTGCTACTTCATGCATACTGATATTCATTGTTATGCCGCATTCATGGATTCTCATGCATATATTCACTATTTTACGTGTTACTGAGGTTTTGGATTTGGATTTCCGTGAGATTTACTGGATTTGGAGGAAAACCGCAAAAACACAGATAAACATTTTCTCTCTTTTAAAATAAAAAGTGCGGTTTTCCCATGATGTATGAGTCGTCCACCATGAGTTTGCTGATGGATTTGGAAACCCGATTCGAGGAGACGGATGAACCGTTTCGGGTACATGGTGGACCCGGTGCGGTACCCCGGGGCAAGATGAATGTGGTGATGACGTTGAGCCTGGCAGGGGAGCACTACCGACCGGTGATTTTACCTGACGCGTCGGATATCCGTAGGATACCGTCGTGGTCTTGAGATTGATGGTAGGGGCCGGTCTGGACTGACGGCACCCTAGATTTTGTGATTGGGATACAGAGATATCGGGATATTTGGATTACGTTTTGTGCCGATGTTAGGCACTGTTTTATGCTGATTTCATTATGATACCTCATTTTAAAAATACAAAGGAAATCTCACTAAAGTATAAAACAGTTTCTTCATTTACATTTATTATGTTCTCATGCATTCATACCTCATTCTTATGTTATATTGCTACCTGAGGCACTGACACAGGCACAGGAGATTACACTCGGGTTAGATATTTACCCTAGCCTTGTTATAGGCTGCATGTTTTATATTGAGGATTTTGTACTGATCGTTTTGACCTAGGATTATGTCTTGCGTTCGGTTTCTGCTTGTAGTTATTCTCTATTCACGAGTTGGCAACTCACCCCCGTTGTGCCACAGTTCTTGCAGGTTTTGCCGTACAGGTTCCTTTGCGGCATTTCTGGCACATTGCTTCCTTGCGGGTGAATTGCATTTGGTAGGTGGTTCCTTTTGCATCAAAACCACCATTGTACTTATATTATTCTTTGTATCTAGAATTTCCATCAACCAAATTTGTTTATTGTTTCAGACCCAGACTTTAGTGATGTTTTATTTGGCCTTAGAGTCGCGCTTAGTAGTATTGCGGTTTTCATGCTTACTGTGTTTCTTTTGGATCGATCCTCGCCTTTCGGTGTTGTATATTATATTGCATGTGTGGTTGTGACCGTCAATTGACGAAGAGCTAGCTCCCGCTTGGGGATGCCTTTTATCATTGTATATATGTTATGCTTGTTGTATCCCGTTCGGGGCCAGTATTTACAAAAGAAACTCTGCCGAAATTTTTAGAAAAGACTTTACCTTTTAAAAATGCACCTTCGGCTTAGTTATTTAAAAACCTCGACTTCAAACATATTTTCCTTCACTTCTTTAAACCAGTTTTCTTCACTTACTCTTAAAATGGTTTTAGATTTCTGGGCTTTGGCTTACTTGGATCAGATGGAGTCCTATAGATTTCATATGGTTCGAGGGCCAGTCACGTGCTCTTTCGGGTCGTGACAGTAGTGTTACTGGTTGGATTCACTGGAGTGTGAGCGGGCTTGCTCGTCGATCTTCTGATCTCTCAATACCCGGGTGGCCGTTACGTTTAGCAGACCGCTTGCGGCTTGTGGGTGTTTGATATGATCATCATCTGCTGCCGGCGTATTGACGAGTCTTTAGAGTCCTACACAGAGGTTTCCTGGCTCAAGCGAAATGAAATAGGAGCGCATATGAGATATGTGCGGGACCGAGAATAATGCGTGTATGTGATACCGTATTTCATTCTCGCGATCAATGTGTCGAATGGTTGTATGCGATATAACCTAGTTTTCGATTCAAGCGTTGATTCGATAAGCCGATACATTGTATACTAGTCGGTTGTGTGAGACATGACCGGATCATTGAATCAAGTGTTGATTTAATGATTTAATGCATAATGATATATTTGATATATTACTTTGCATTAACTAGTATTGGTTCACTTTAAATGGATTTTCTCACTTGGATTGTGCACATTGTATATGTGATATACATTTGTACATTTGATTGTATCATGTTTGATGATACATGATTGTTTAAGTGTATGTTAAGATTAAACCATGGTTATGTAATAGTTAGGGTTATGATTTTATTTACTTACTCATTTATTTATTTATTTATTTCATTTTGGCAAAAGAAAAGAAATGGTGGCTTGCTTTGTTTTACATTGAAGCTTCATGAAGGTTTGAAAAAGTCCATCATTTTTGTTTCATGCCTAACCTAACCATTGACCTAACCCTAGTTTATTCTCTACACATGACCATGGTTATTATTATGATAAGTATTCTTTTTCATTTCCTTTTTAATTAACTTATCATAACAATTATCATCATCTTCTTCTTCTTCATCTTCTTCTTCCATGAAGAAAGCTTGCTACAACAATGGCAAGTGAAGAAATCAAGTGAGGAATCCAATTCTAAAGTCTACCCACTTCCTATTTCTTCATCCTCTACCTCTTGCCAAGTTTTATAGGGTGTTTCCTTCACAAGTTTTCATGGCTTGGTGAAGTTGGAGCTTGTTCTTGTGATGCCTCGACGTAGATCATCTTCGGCATCGAACCGACGATCAAGCCCGCCCATTCTTCGATGATGCCGATGCTAGAGTCATGGGTTCGATTTGGACAGCGGAGGGAGATCATCGCGGAGCTATGGAGGTGGAGAAACGGATCTACAAAGGTCGTATTTCCGTTCTATTAGTTAAAGTAGTTAACTAGTTGCTTTGTCGCCTAGAATTCTAGCCAACGATCCGTAGTCTAGGGTTTCTCGGCACCGTATTTTTGAAATTGGCATGGTTGATGCCTTGTGAGACCTCTTGAGAGTGCCTAGGAACCCTACAGTGGTATCAGAGCCTAGCTAGAGCCTTAGGCGAAGTCTAGACGATGTTTGAAACCCGATCGAACTGAAAACCCAACCCGGAAAATGCTCTCTGGACTTTTTCTAAAAACTGGGATTTTTCCAGATTAAAAATGCTTAAAAATTCAGAAGGGAATTCTAAGAATTACGACGCAAAATTTATCTCCTGAACCCACTAATGTGCAGCGGAATCGCGGCATAAGCCTAGCTTATGCGGCGGTTCCGCGGCTAAAGTATGACGTCAGCCATTATAATTTGCACAGTAATTCTTTTTTTTTCAGTGCTGAGTTCTCTGGGTATTTTTAAATTTTATTCAAGAGTTGAATTTTCTGGGGTTGTTTAGGGGATTCGGTGTTTCGATCGGAGTATCAGATTTTGTCTATGTTTCTTTCCGGATAAATTCTAGAATATGTTAAAAAGTTCGACCGGATATAAATACCCAATTTTTCCCCTGTCGGGAAATTTCCAAGTGTTGGATTTTTCCGTAGTTTAACGACGTTCTAAGTAGTGCAAGTAACGCGATGGACCCTCTAGAAGACAACAAACCTTAACTCGATTATGTGACCATCTTGAACTGCCCTTTGAACCTTCGGGTTTGGGGCAGTACGGCGTGCCACATGTGAGGCGTTGGCTTGACCCTTCTACGGCTGGACCGTTGGTACTGAGGCACGAACTGAATGTTGTTAGATTTATTTCATGTGTTGAGCTGTTTCAGGAAAACTTGGGTGTTCGAATGTTCAATCGGAAAGTTTAACATTTTCTGTTTATCCGGAATGTGATACAATAATTGGAATTCACAAGTAGTTATGAGATAACTGAATGAATGTTATAAACATAGCAGTTTAGTCTCACTTGATCGGTTGCCACCGAATTTTGATGTGATCAAAAGTCTGTCGCAATCACGTAGCGTATGCGGATACTCGCCGGGTAAACTTAATAGACAGCTACACCCCATAGCCCCGACCAAGTGACTGTAGGAGAACCCCGTCGCCGAAAGCATCCGTTCGGGTGCTCGCGGTAGCGGTGTTCCGCCTTGGTGCACTTCGTCGTCGGTATTGGGGGTGCGACCATCTACTGAAGTTTGCGACGAGCATTCGATCAAAATGTCGGGAATCTTGTTGAATTGCCCGACTTGATATTGAAAAGAGTTTTCGATTTTGAGACTAAAATGCGGGGTTTATAATTGTTAGGCATGCGATGTCTAAGTAATTCATTTGGTCAGGCATGCGATGTCTGTGGAGGTTGTGGATTCCAACTGTTGTAGTTTTACACTTTCTTTTCTGTGACCGTAAGTGTAATATGTGATATCGCCGGTTTCGTTGCTATATGCCAACGACAATTGGGATACGTATGTTTACTTACGTTGATAACATGTGATGTTATGTGTTGCTGGATATGTTATATTGGATCGTCGTGATTGAATAGCCGGGGTTTTTTTATGTGAGATGAGTGTTTTTCATTTTCATTCATGTAAAAACTTGTATGTAATATTCTTTTATTGGGGCACTTCCAGGTTGCGGAAGATGTCACCATTTGTATATTATTTACTTTTCCGCACTAGGATAGACCCAAGGAGGAGGGCACAAGTAACCGGGTTCTGGAGTCCAGTGGGAGACCAACTCGAGGAGCCGAGTCCGGGTCTCCTAACTCTAGAATTGGTAGGGTTGCTTGCCGCTCTCGTAGGGGTCTAGGGGTGTGGGTTTGGCTATTCATCGCGACCGTGGAATCCGTGTTTTATACTGGCTCGTATTGAAAACACGGACGTCCTAGTATATCCAATATTTCATATGATTCTTCTGCTGCGATATCTGTGATGTGATCATGTGATGTTCTGTGATAGATACAGTATATAGTATATATGATATATTATATAGGCGTTACTTATGTTTTACACTCGCGCTAGCCCTGCCCTGCTCTGCCGTTAGTCACCTAACCTAACGGTGCATGAAGGGACATCGAGGCGAATGCGGATGGCATAAGTGTACGTCGTATTTATCTGTGATGTTTAGGTACTTAAATGATGGGACTTCATTAATGTGATTAATGAAATAAAAGAAACCTAAGATGTTGTAGAATCGAATTTCAAAATAAAACAGGTAGCTACAGTTCTTGCTTTGCACAGTGATATATATGATATATCCTGCACCTTATTCAATGAGGAAAGGACCGAGATCCCTTCATCGGGAGTGACACCTTTAGCAATAACTGGCAGATACTACACATTCGGTTTGTCTTTTGATTGCTTTTAAGAGTTTTTGCTTTGCACGGTGATATATATGATATATCCCGCACCTCATTCGACGAGGAAAGGACCGACGATCCCTTCACCGGGAGTGACTCCTTTAGCAAAACTAGAAAAGCCTCAAAAAACACTCCATTTCAAAATTCATTCGATCCTACAACGATATCAAGTTCATTACGCAATAGGTTTTCAGAAAAACCTGTCGTAGCCCTCCATCATTTCAGATAAGTAGTAGTTAGTATTCGTGCTGCGTTTGTTGGCCTTTGTCAAGGCGCAGTGTGCGGTAGCTAACTGGTGCTTATCTGCTTATGCATATGATGCAGATTGGGTTAGGGTAGTCGTGCGACCTTGTTGGCCTTTGTCAAGGGCCGTGCGGGTGGGTTTAATTCAATCAGAAAATGACGGGTTGAACTTGACTAGCATCCTATGGTTTGTTGGCCTTTGTCAAGGTCATAGGAGGTTAGGGGCAAAATATTATCGGGAATTTCAAGTGTTGAAATTTGCAATGAGATTGCATACCTTCTATGAGATAGTTGGATCCCGATACCCGCTGCGAGTAAGAGTTACTCCTGGGAGAGTTTTACACATTACAATTAGCCGATCAAGTAGGTGTCTAGAAAGGTGTTAACGAGGTTACGCCTCTGGGAAAATGAGGTTTACATTAATTAGGTTCGTGCGAAAGCACGGGGGACCTCCCTCAAAGTACCGACACTGGCCTGGCTGAAAGATTGGCGAACTTGTAGTGTGTAATTAATCCCGGCTAGTCTTTCCTTTTAGGGTTTGATGGAAGATTTGATAAAAAGCAGTGGGAGCCATCCTGATTAGATAAAATAATAACCAATCTATTCTTGTTAGAGCGCACGCTGAGTGTTTTCTTTTCTCTCTCTCCAGGTAGCGACCATATCACGCCTTAATCAAGATAATAAAACGGATTATTGACCGAACCCGCTTGTTATACTGAGCTGGGGAACGTTGGTCCCGCTCCAACTTATAATTGTTATAAGACAGAGCAGGAAATTAGGGAATACCAGATTTTCCGTGCCGCCCAAACGAAGAGAGTGCATGCTGATGCATCATCTTCGGGTATGTTCATTATAGAGAACTGTTTCTCAAATGTCCTCTACGTCCTGGGTATGTGATACCAGATCAGGATCCCAGATATGTAATCTGTTACATAGGGCTACAGATAGGTAGAGAACTGAGAACGGGTGATAAGTTTCATGAGGCAGAAAACGGAGCAAGTGTTGCAGCCAAGTCTGTTGGTCACTGTCACCCTGTATTACCAATACATTGATTCTGAACGAATGTTATTAGATACCGAACCTGATATACAAAATCATATCACTCTCTTTATTAGTAAAGAAATGATAAAATTTTGTATTGTTGGATAATATTTTGAACATTTCCTATATCAAAAGTTGATCGGTTCAGGCACGTTATCTAAAAGCATTAATGTTCTAAATCAAACTACAGTTCTTAGTATATAGAACACACACAAAAGGAAGAGTTCAGAAATGAACGAATTCTTCTTGAGGTATTGTAGACTAGGTCAGATCAATGTGACCCGACTAGCTAGAGTTACATATAGATGTATATTTAAATCAGTTTGAATTTACATCTTGTGAAACTCGCCAGTCATGTCACAAAGATATAATGACACCAGCTCTGTTTATTGGAAACAGAGAAAGAGTTAATAAACTCTAGGGACTGATACATGATGATGTATGTAAGGTCTCCTGTCTACACATGCCAGGATTGGTTCTTTATACTTCATTATATTCTCTGATAATCTCTCAAGATTCAGACATATGTTCCTGTTGAAACACAAGTCCGAACCTTTTGAGATATTCACAGAATATAGGTTAGAAGTAGAGAACCAAAATAAGGGTATAAGTATTATGTCCTTTGATGAGATCAAGGAGGTGAATACTTGTGCATAGAATTTCTGGACTATTCTAAAGGAGAATGAGATTCTCTCTCAGCATTACTCCTCCGTATACACCATTGCACGATGGTATGTCGGGGCGGAGCAGATACACCCTATTTGATATGGTGTGCTCTATGATGAGTACTACTGAGTTACCTTTTTCCTTAGGGGGTTATGCACTTGAGAAGTTGCATACCTATTGAATAGGGTTCCAATCAAATCAGTTGCCTACCGCTTCATATGTGATATGGAATGGGAAGAGCCCATGTCTTAAGTTAGTTAAGATTTGGGGTTGTCCGGCCTATGTCTAAAAGCAAAATCCGGACACGCTCGAGGCAAGGTCTGTTAAGTAGAACTGGAAAGGTTTCAGCTATACAAACTACAACATTTGATTTGGTAGAACCAAAGGATTCAATAGTAATCAACGAACCTCAGCCTCTCCGCCGATCTAGTAGGGTTCCTCACCCACCTGAGAGATACTTCGGTTCCTCTATGACAGTGGGAGCGAGGATTGCATCATGAGATGATGACCCAACTAGTTTCGAGCTGGCCATCAGGAGTAAGACTCTGTCAGAATGGCTGGATGCTTAGTGATCTGAGATGGAATCCTTATACACCAACAAAGTATGGACTTTAGTTGCTATATCTGATGGGTTAAATCCCCATCAGGAGCAAGTATATCTTGAGAAGATTACTTGGTGTAGATGGAAAAGTTGAGACTTTCAAAGCTAGACTTGTTAAAAGTTTGCATCATTGACCAGCTGTGGATAATGATGAAACCTTTTCAAGTAGCTATGCTTAAGTCCATACAGATCCTACTTGTCACGACTACGTACCATGACTACGATATCTGGTGGTTGGGTGCCATGACTGCTTTTATAAATAATGTTTTAGAAGAGTGCGTCTATAAGTACACAGCCAGAGGGCCACGTAGACAGTGGGAGCAGCGGAAACGTGTGCAAGATGCTTTATAGGATAAAGCAGGCATCGCGGAGATAGAACGTCTGTTTTGATGTCGTAGTCAAAGAGTTTGACATCATCAAAATGGTAGATGAACCTTGTATAAACAAAAAGGTAGTAGGGAGTATGGTGGTTCTCATAGAGTACGTGGATGACATACTCTTGATAGGGAAAGAGTTTCCTATGCTACGCTCGATCAATCTCCGTTTATCACAATGATTCTCCATATAGGATCAAAGTGATACCTACTAAATCCTGGGTTTTGGATCTATGAGATAGATCTAATTGGATGTTAGAATACTCACTAGCAGTAGTGAGATGGTATCAATCGATCCTGGGGAGAATCACTGGAAGTGTTCCAGAGTGAGAAAGACGACTGAATGTCAGTCGCAGGCATTGTCTTTACCCTCAGTAAAGGGACAGTATGTTGGAAGAGTTCCAAGCTAGATACCGTGACATACTAGACGATAAAGGCTGGATACATCGCTACTTAAGATGCTACCAAAGAGGAAGTCTGGGTGTATAATAGTTCATGAGATGAACTTAGTGCCTCCCATTGTGTGACAATGGAGTTGTGGCTTATGCCAAGGAACGTCCGTCCCATCAGTGATCCAGACATAATCTAAGGCAGTATCACCTGATCATGGAGATGGCTGATCTCCAAGGTGATCCAGGTTAGGAGAGTAGACTCAGAGGACAACACAGCGGATCCACTCACAAAGGCCTATTCCCAGAGAGAGACTTTTATGGGATGGTGGAGTATGAGATACTTCAACCACTGCTACAGATGGCCCTAGTGCAAGTGGGAGATTGTTAGTTATATGTATGCCCTAGAGGCCATTACTGTACATAGGATGTATATTGTAGTGGATGCTGGGACATATATAGGGAGGACTTTCTTGCTCGACATGATAGTATGCTATCTGGTTACTATTTACCTTAACGTGTACATTGATTGTCTCTCTGTTACATGTTGGTAAAGCCCTTAGGATGTGTACTTGACTACCTGGACTATGATGCGGATCGTACTAGTGGGGATATGGTAGTCCATAAGTACATCCTTGATGGTCCCTAGTCGTGGGTGCATCGAGATGGGGCATCGATATACCAGAGTAGACTAGCGTGTACCTTCTCGACCCATACAGATGGGCGATGGATGATCCCATATCCATTGGTGTTTGACATCAGAGGAGATATACGGGTGCTCAGTAGAGACTGGGTACACTGGACGGACTCGCCGAGAACTCCCAGATGGTATTATACCTCACGTCAGATGGCAGTTCTCTGGTGACACTGGTACAGAGTAGTCTGTTGACCCGAGATCGTCATAGAGTCTTGTGTGATTCCCACTGTGCTTTGATTTCCACCTTACCACGTCCAAGAGGGCGTGCAAAACGGTGGCTTTTGGGTACAGTCCCGAATCACATGGAGGCAATGAGCGATAGGAGGGGATTCGTCTCTCCCGGTATAGGGAGTTGATGTTGCGCTGTGTTCGATTGGCTATAACCGGAAATCCCTGGCCAGGGTTGCTGAGATATACTGGTAAGTGTTACCAGTAGTTTCTCGAACTGTTATAGACCTCATATCGACACGACTTATCGAGCTATTGGGGTCTGACGTTTACCACCCCTAGGCAAGATATGCGACATATCAGACGACGAGACCGGACTGTACGGTAGTGTTACTGGTTGGATTCACTGGAGTGTGAGCGGGCTTGCTCGTCGATCTTCTGATCGCTCAATACCCGGGTGGCCGTTACGTTTAGCAGACCGCTTGCGGCTTGTGGGTGTTTGATATGATCATCATCTGCTGCAGGCGTATTGACGAGTCTTTAGAGTCCTACACAGAGGTTTCCTGGCTCAAGCGAAACGAAATAGGAGCGCATATGAGATATGTGCGGGACCGAGAATAATGCGTGTATGTGATACCGTATTTCATTCTCGCGATCAATGTGTCGAATGGTTGTATGCGATATAACCTAGTTATCGATTCAAGCGTTGATTCGATAAGTCGATACATTGTATACTAGTCGGTTGTGTGAGACATGACCGGATCATTGAATCAAGTGTTGATTTAATGATTTAATGCATAATAATATATTTGATATATTACTTTGCATTAACTAGTATTGGTTCACTTTAAATGAATTTTCTCACTTGGATTGTGCACATTGTATATGTGATATACATTTGTACATTTGATTGTATCATGTTTGATGATACATGATTGTTTAAGTGTATGTTAAGATTAAACCATGGTTATGTAATGGTTATGGTTATGATTTTATTTACTTACTCATTTATTTATTTATTTATTTCATTTTGGCAAAAGAAAAGAAATGGTGGCTTGCTTTGTTTTACATTGAAGCTTCATGAAGGTTTGAAAAAGTCCACCATTTTTGTTTCATGCCTAACCTAACCATTGACCTAACCCTAGTTTATTCTCTACACTTGACCATGGTTATTATTATGATAAGTATTCTTTTTCATTTCCTTTTTAATTAACTTATCATAACAATTATCATCTTCTTCTTCTTCTTCATCTTCTTCTTCCATGAAGAAAGCTTGCTACAACAATGGCAAGTGAAGAAATCAAGTGAGAAATCCAATTCTAAAGTCTACCCACTTCCTATTTCTTCATACTCTACCTCTTGCCAAGTTGTATAGGGTGTTTCCTTCACAAGTTTTCATGGCTTGCTGAAGTTGGAGCTTGTTCTTGTGATGCCTCGACGTAGATCATCTTCGGCATCGAACCGACGATCAAGCCCGCCCATTCTTCGATGATGCCGATGCTAGAGTCATGGGTTCGATTTGGACAGCGGAGGGAGATCATCGCGGAGCTATGGAGGTGGAGAAACGGATCTACAAAGGTTGTATTTCCGTTCTATTAGTTAAAGTAGTTAACTAGTTGCTTTGTCGCCTAGAATTCTAGCCAACGATCCGTAGTCTAGGGTTTCTCGGCACCGTATTTTTGAAATTGGCATGGTTGATGCCTTGTGAGACCTCTTGAGAGTGCCTAGGAACCCTACAGATACAGTGACTAGCAGCCGTAGGACACTGCACATATTATTGACGGTTCATGTTGCACGAGTACAGATTGTATGCTACACACACACCGTCAATAATTGCCATGTCACACACAAACCCCTTATAGATTCTATATTGCTTGTCACACATGACATCTAGCTTGTCGGTATACCTATAGTGTATCATACCATTAGTGATAGGTACATATACACCTTACGATACAGCTACAGGTATACCATGCTCATGTTTTATTTATACCCAGGGGGTATCTTACATATTCTACTTATACCCAGGGGGTATACGACATCAGTTCTTATAGGTAGATACCTATACATTGCTACACCTGTATGTTACACACATATTCAGTTGCAGTTACATATTACCCTTACTGATGTTACTTAGCTGTACCTTGTTGGTTTCGCATACATCTGGTTTCAGCTACATATTCTCATTTATATGCTTGCATTTCAGATACATCGCATATATTTATTCCTGGATTTGCGCATTGTTATTGGATTTCACATGATGATTTCTTGATTCGGGAACCGCGGGAGTTCATGAAATTATGCATACATTGAAAAACCCGGTTTCCTTGAAATGATATTTGCGCAGCCACCATAAGATTTATCGGTTCTGATTATATACCCCATACGAGGTGTGGTTGCCGTATGAGGGTACATGGTGGGGCCCGGTATGGTTCCCCTCGGCAAGAAGATCGATGGATGTTGCCGATTGAGCCTGGAGGCTGGCTAGTACCTACCGGTGACAGTACTGATGACTCGATGGGGATCATGGAGATACCGTTGGGAGTCATGCACGTATGCATACGTCGAAAGGCGAGGGTCAGAGCTAGGCACTCGTGCTTTCGGGACAGCGTATGATACGTACCTATCAGGATTTCTGTGTCGATGCTTGGCAAATTGTTTTCATGATATTCCTTTTAAACACCTTTGTATATATAGCATGGGATTTAGCCGTTGTTATATATACCCTTACACCAATATTAGTGGAATGGGACGCTAATATATGTGTATTGTCCCCATCATATTTATTTCTACATATCTATATATATTTAGGATGCTATAATCTTACTTGAGACTTTGACTTGGGATATCAGGTGATTCATTGAGATTGGACATACATATGGGATTATTGATTTGTACATTCGGGATATAGGAGATTACTCGATATTGTACATTAAGGAGACGTGAGACTTATATGATGTGAGAGCCCAACGTGGGGGCTGATTTGAAGAATTGGGATTTGAGTGTCTTGATGGATTGTGATCCTACCACGACGACAGGATTTCCGTGGGATGACATATTTCACTCCATACCTCATACCTTTTAACTTATGCACTGTTCCATGTATTAGGAGTACCTGTTAGTGTACCCTTCATGTTTGCTCCATATTTGCATTCTCATATCCCTATTGTCATGTTATTATTGATTCACTTACTGATTGTACCTGCTAGTGTACTTTCCATTATACGGCTTTTACATAACATGTTATTACTGTAATCGCATATCTTAGATTCATGCTGTACGTACATTTCTGCGATTACTTGCATATGTTATCTACTATTCACGAGTTGGCAACTCACCCCCGTTGTGCCACAGGTGTTTCAGGTTGTTCCCCAGAGTAGTCGAGGCAGGCTATTCAGCTATTCATCTCATCTTTTGCTACAGATACCGCATCTGCTCACAGTATACTATTTTGCTTAGGTGGGTTTGATGATTATCTATATTTCATATTGTACATTCGTTGTATCTTGTACTCTCCATCTACTGTTATGTTGTTGACTTAGAGACTTGGTGAGGACGATATTGTATATTAGTTGTGGGTTGTTGTCTTTTATATACATTTTTCTCTCTATTGTCTTTATTCCTTCGCTACGGCGTCGTATATTTGTGTTGTATTCTTCTTGGCTAGTTTTTACAAAAAAGGAGGTGTTGCCAAAATTTTAAAGAAAGAAAGTAGGACTTTCAAAGAATTTGGGTTGTGATTTCAAATGTTTCAAAATACTTATATTATCTTTTCCGTATTTTCTTGGTTTAGATTTCTGGATTTTGGCTTTCTTTTACTGCGTTACGTCTTTAGGCGTTGCGTAGTATTAGGGTCGTCACGGGCCAAATTTCGGGTCGTGACATTGGTGTACCGCATACCCAACGTCCGCACTAAGGCCAGCTGCCGACGTACCGCATACCCAATAGCTCAAAAAGTCGCTCGAACTGTGTTTGAGGGAGGACCTTCGTGAATGGATCCGCTGTGTTGTCTTTTGTGTCCACTCTCCGTACCTCGATCTCCTGGCGATCAATGATCTCCCTGATCAGATGATACCGCCTTAAGATGTGTCTGTATTTCTGATGGGACCTTGGTTCCTTCGCTAAAGCTATAGCCACATTGTTATCACAATACAAAGGTATTGGGTCAATAATGGACGGAACCACCTGAAGTTCACTAATGAACTTCTTTATCCAGACCGCCTCTTTTGCACCATCGCTTGCAGCAATGTATTCATCCTCCATCGTCGAGTCTGCGACGGTATCCTGTTTGGAACTCCTCCAACATACCGCTCCTCCGTTGAGGGTAAACACAAAACCCGAGACAGACTTGCTGTCATCTTTGTCACTCTGGAAGCTTGAATCGGTAAAGGACTCGACCCTAAGGTCTCCATTACCATAAACCAGGAACATCTCCTTAGTCCTTCTCAGGTACTTGAGAATGTTCTTCACTGCTGTCCAGTGGTCCTCACCTGGGTATGACTGATACTGGCTCACCACGCTCAGCGCGTAAGCTACATCTGGTCTTGTACATAGCATCGCATACATTATAGATCCTACCGCCGAAGCGTAGGGTATAGTGTTCATGCGAACCCTCTCCTCGTCAGTCTTAGGGGACATCTTCTTGGAGAGGGTAATTCCGTGCAATGCGGGTATGTTACCGTGCTTGGAATCCTCCATACTAAATCTCTTTAGTACGGTCTCTATGTACCTAGACAGCGAAAGTCCCAGTAGTCTCTTGGATCTATCTCTATAGACCTTAATCCCCAGAATGTATGAGGCATCACCCAGGTCCATCATGGAGAACCGTTGTGACAAGAATAGCTTGACCGATTGTAGCATAGGAATGTCATTTCCTATCAAAAGAATGTCGTCCACGTACAAGACTAGAAATACGACAATTCGTCCTACAATCTTCTTATAGACACAAGGTTCATTTTCGTTCTTGATGAAATCAAATTCCTTGATTGCCTCATCAAAACAGATGTTCAGCTCCGCGATGCCCGCTTCAATCCATAAATGGATTTGAGTAACTTGCACATCTTCCCGCTGCTCCCACTGTCCACAAAACCTTCTAGCTGATCCATGTAAACGCACTCTTCTAAACAGCCGTTTAGAAAAGCCGTTTTAACGTCCATTTGCCAGATTTCATAGTCATGGAAGGCAGCAATGGCAAGTAGGATCCGAATGGATTTGATCATAGCCACTGTAGAAAAAGTTTCGTCATAGTCCAAACCAGGTCTTTGACGAAAACCTTTTGTAACGAGTCTAGCCTTATAGGTTTCCACCTGCCTATCTACACCAAGTTTCCTTTTGTAGATCCATTTGCATCCAACGGGTTTTACCCCAGGTGGAGCAATATTCAAGGTCCACACTTTATTGGTGTACATGGACTCCATTTCAGATTGCATTACATCCAGCCACTTATCAGAGTCCCTACTGATAATGGCCTGCCTGAAACTGGTTGGGTCATCTTCTTCCAAGATGCAATTCTCTCGATCCCCGTCTATGAGAAAACCGTAGTATCTCTCGGGTGGATGAGAAATCCTACCAGATCTGCGGAGTGGCTGAGGTTCGTTGGGTGTAACTGAATCTAGCGGTTCCTCCAAATCTTAAGTTAAAGTTTGTGTTTCTGGAATTTCATCTATTTCTACCGTGCTGCCACTAATATTTTTAACAAGAAATTCTTTTTCCAAAAATGTGGCATTCCTGGAAACAATTATCTTCTGTTCCTCTACATGGTATAATAGATACCCACTTGAATCTTTTGGGTATCCCACAAACCTACATAAAACTGCCCGTGCCTCAAGTTTGTCTGGGTTCTGCTTTTTGACATAAGCTGGGCAACCCCAAATCTTAATACGTTTAAGATACAAACTCTTACCACTCCATATTTCATATGGAGTCTTAGGCACGGATTTGGATGGAACTTGATTCAATAGATGTGCTGCTGTTAAAAGCGCATGTCCCCAGAATGAAAGAGGCAACTCAGCACTACTCATCATGGAGCGAACCATATCTAATAGGGTATGATTCCTCCGTTTCGATACACCGTTGTGCTGTGGTGTATAAGGAGGAGTAAGCTGAGAGAGAATGCCATTCTCTTTTAAGTAATCTAGGAATTCCCTTCTTAAGTACTCCCATCCTCTATCTGATCGGAGGATCTTGATACTTTTGCTAGTCCGGTTCTCTACTTCGTTTCTGAATTCCTTGAATTTCTCAAAAGCTTCAGATTTATGTTTCATAAGATACACATATCCGAATCTAGAGAGATCGTCAGTGAATGTGATGAAATACGAGAACCCATCCCTTGCATGTATAGACATCGGACCACATACATCACTGTGTACGAGTCCCAAGAGCTCTGCTGCCCTTTCTCCATGTCCGGTGAACGGAGATTTGGTCATCTTCCCTTTGAGACAAGACTGACAAGTTTCATAAGATGAAAACTCGAACGTATTCAAGAGTCCATCTTTATGCAACTTACTTAGTCTTTTATCTCCGATATGACCAATTCTATAATGCCACAAGTAGGATTCATTCGTATCTGAATTCTTCCTGTTGCGTGTGTTTTGTATATTGAGAACTGTATTCTGATTTAGAATGTAGATATCATTACACAGTGTACCTTCTGCAACCAGTACCTTATGAAGGTATATGCTCATGATATTTTTATCAAGAACAAAGTTATATCCATCTTTATCGAGTAAAGAAACTGATATGATGTTGCAAACCATGGAAGGTACATATTATCAATCGTTCAAAATCATAGTATTGCCATTTGGCAACACTAGGTGATATTCACCGACGGCTGCAGCATCAACATGTGCTCCGTTCGCTACTTTGAGCGACATATCACCAAGTACAACTTTCCTACTTTTTCTCAGTCCCTGCAATAAATTACAAATATGAGATCCTGATCCGGTATCAAGTACCCAGGAGGTAGGTCTGACCGTAAAGCAGTTCTCAATTACAAGAACACCTGAAGTAGATGCAAAACCATGCTTCTTCTTTAACTGGGTATCCTTGGAATCCATACAATCCTCTTTCCCTTGCTCATACTTATGACTGTTGTCGTAAGTTAGAGCCGAACCAACGTTCCCCAGCTCCGAATAAGAATTCGGATCGGTCAAGCGATACATTTTATTATCTTGATTAGGGCGTGAAATGGCTACTACCTGGAGAGAGAGAAAAGAAACACTCAGCGTGCGCTCTTGCAAGATTAGATTGGTTTATTATCTAACCAGGATGGCTCCCACTGTTTCCTCAAATTCTTCTTCAAACCCTAAAAGAAGAACTAGTCAGGATTAATTGCACGTCACAATACTTGCTTAACCTTTCAGCCGGCTGGTGTTGGTACTTCGAAGGAGGTTTTCCAACGCTTTCGCGAAGTTCCTTAATTAAATAACCTCTTTTCTCTGGAGGCGTAGCCCCGCTAACACCGTTCTAGACACCTACTTGGTTTATAGCATTGATTGTTCAGTGAAATAATCTCCCGAGAGTAATCCAGCTCATCAGTAGGATCGGGATCCAACTATCATTGTGCGATGACCTAGATGGAATCCACTCTAGTCACCACACTACAGAAGGTATGCTGAATCTGCAAGTTTCAGTTTCTTTAGAAACTCCCGATGTGGATTTTTTCCCTAGGACCCAAGTGATCTTGACACAGTCAACAAATCAAAGAGTCCTACTCAAGTTCAACCCGTTATTATCTTGATTGCATTAAACCCACCCGCATAACCCTTGACACAGTCAACAAGGTTACACGACTGTCCTAACCAATCACATTGTATCCAGCAGATAAGCAATACCCAGCTACCGTTCACTGCGCCTTGACACAGTCAACAAACGCAGCACGAATACTAAGTATAATTTATAAGAAATGACAGAGGGCTATGGCTAGGTTTTAGGTGAAAAACCCGTTAACGTAATGAACATGATATCGTTGAAGGAACCTGATATCCTTTTGAAAATATAGTGGCGAAAACTTTTGCTAAAGAGGTCACTCCCTGTGAAGGGATCTTGGCTCTTTCCTCGTCGAATGAGGTGCAGGATGTAGGGTTGCTAGGCACGCGCACAAGGGTCTACGAGGCATCAACCATACCCGATTCAAAATTTAGCCGTGCCGAACAACCCGAATACGGAACTTTAAACTAGAGATTAGGCGAAAACAAGCATGCTAAACAATTTAACACTAAGTGAGAGGGATTACAACCTTTGTAGATCCGGTCCTTCACTTCATATGCTCCGTGTTGTGGTCCCTTCGCTGCGATCATCGGGTTCCGGACTCTCGAGAAGATCCACGAACAGAAAGACGCAACCTTTGCTTCCGATCTTCGATACTTTGATGATCTACCTTGAAGTTTCTTTAACACAAGCTAACACTCATGAAATGATGTGAACACCCTCATCTAAATGGCAAGGGAAGATGAGGATGATGAAGTAGGATATTTGCTCTCTTTATTTATATTTTTCTCACAATTATTCATCACCTTTGAAAAATCAAGCAAGCGTTTTCTTGAAAAGAGAATGAAGAAGAAGATGAACAATAATTGATAATCCATTTGTGATGAATAGAAAATGAAATAATATGATAGATAATGCAACTATGGTCAAACTAACCCTTGTAGAGATTTTACTAGGGTTAAAGGTTTGGTTAGGGTTTAGGAAATATCTAGCATAATATCTTAACAAAAACAAAGAAAGAAAACTTCTAGAAACTTCTAGAAAGCCTTAACCCTAATCAAACCCTAACCATGTTTAATCTCTACTAAACAAGTTGCATTATTCATCATATCATGTTACAATATTATATATCACATATACAATATTTATTGCAACAAAATAAAATAATACAATTAACATATATCGCATATATATCAATGTATTACCCGAGTGAGAAAAAGAATCTTTTAGTGAGCAAATATTAGTTAATGCAATTTAATATATCATATATATTATTATACATTAAATTATCGAATCAACACTTGATCCTACAATCCGGCTATATCGCATATAACCGACTAATATTTATCCGTACCGATTCACCGAATCAACACTTGATCCGATGACCCGGCTGATATCAAATATCGCGAGAATAGAATACGGTATCATATATCGCATTATCCTCGGTCCCGCACATATCACATATGTGCTCCTACTTCGTTTTGCCTAAGTCAAGAAACCTCTGTGTAGGACTCTAAAGAATCGTCAATACGCCGGCAGTAGGTGATGATCATATCAAACACCCACAAGCTGCAAGCGGTCAGCTAAACGTAACAGCTACCCAGGTATTGAGCGCTCAGAAGATCAACAAGCAAGCCTGTAACTTCTCCTGTGAATCCAAACAGTAACACTCCCGTACAGTCCGGTCTCGTCGTCTGATATGTTGCATATCTCGCCTAGGGGTGGTAAACGTCAGACCCCAATAGCTCGATAAGTCGTGTCGATATGAGGTCTATAACAGTTCGAGAAACTACTGATAACACTTACCAGTAAATCTCAGCAACCCTGGCCAGGGATTTCCGGTTATAGCCAATCGAACACAGCACAACATCAACTCCCTATATCGGGAGAGACGAGTCCCCTCCTATCGCTCATTGCCTCCATATGATTCGGGACTGTACCCAAAAGCCACCTTTTTGCACGCCCTCTTGGACATGGTATGATGGAAATCAAAGCACAGTGGGAACCACACAAGACTCTATGACGATCTCGGGTAAACAGACTACTCTGTACCAGTGTCACCGGAGAACTGCCATCTGACGTATGGTATAATACCATCTGGGAGTTCTCGGCAAGTCCGTCCAGTGTACCCAGTCTCCACTGAGCACCCGTACACCATCCTTGATGTCAAACACCGATGGATATGGGATCATCCATCGCCCATCATATGGGTCAAGATACGTATACGCTAGTCTACTCTGGTGCATCGATGCCCTGTCTCGATACACCCTCGACTAGGAACAGTTATAGGATATACTCGTCGACTACCGTGGCCCCACTAGTATGATCTCATCATAGTCCCAGTAGTCGAGTACATATCCTAAGGGCTTTATCAACATGTAATATAGAGACAATCAGAGTACATGTTAAGATAAAGTACAACCAGATAGCATACTATCATGTCGAGCAAGAAAGTCCTCCCTATATATGTCCTAGCATCCACTACAATATACATCGTATGTACAGTAATGGCCTCTAGGGCATACATATAACTAACAATATCCCACTTGCACTAGGGCCATCTGTTATGGTATCGCATACCCAACAATTAGCTGCGGTTGAAGTATCTCATACTCAACCATCCCATAAAAGTCTCTACTGGGAAAAAGGCCTTTGTGAGTGGATTCGCGCTGTTGTCCTCTGTGTCTACTCTCCTAACCTCTATCTCCCTGGAGATCAACCATCTCCATGATCAGGTGATACTGCCTAAGAATTATATCTGGATTTCTGATGGGACGGAAGTTCCTTGGCTAAAGCCACAACTCCATTGTCACACAATGGTAGGAACGAAGTTCATCTTATGAACTTATATATATCCAGACTGCCTCTTTGGTAGCATCCTTGGTAACGATGCATCTTGCCTTTAATCGTCTAGTATGTCACGGTATCTAGCTTGGAACTCTTCCAACATACCGTCCCTCCACTGAGGGTAAAGACAATGCCTGCGACTGACATTCAGTCGTCCTTATCACTCTGGAACCATTCCAGTGATTCTCCCCAGGATCGACTGATACCATCTCACTACAACTAGTGAGTGTCCTAACATCCAATTAGATCTATCTCATAGATCCAAAAACCCAGGATTTAGGAGGTAACACTTTGATCCTATATGGAGAATCCTTGTGATAAGCGGAGATTAACCGAGCGTAGCATAGGAAACTCCTTCCCTATCAAGAGTATGCCATCCACGTACTCTACGAGGATCAACACCATACTTCCTACTACCCTTTTTGCATATACCAGGTTCATCTACCATTTTGATGAAGTTGAAACTCTTTGACTACCACATCAAAACAGATGTTCCAACTCCGCGATGCCTGTTTTATCATATAAAACATCTTGCACACGTTTCCGCTGCTCCCACTGTCTACGAAGCCCTCTGGCCGTGTACTTATAGACGCTATCTTCTAAATCATCATTTAGAAAAGCAGTCATGACACCCAACCACCAGATATCGTAGTCATGGTATGTAGCCGTGGCAAGTAGGATCTGGATGGACTTAAGCATAGATCCTTAGAAAAGGTTTCAACATAATCCATACCTGGTCTATGATGCAAACCTTTAACAAGTCTAGCTTGAAAGTCTCAACTTTTCAATGTACACCAAGTAATCTTCTCAAGATATACTTGCTCCTGATGGGGATTTAACCCTTCAGATAAAGCAACCAAAGTCCATACTTTGTTGGTGTATAAGGATTCCATCTCAGATCGATAAGCACCCAGCCATTCTTACAGAGTCCCACTCCTGATGGCCAGCTCGAAACTAGTTGGGTCATCATCTCATAATGCAATCCTCGCTCCCACTGTCATAGAGAAACTGAAGTATCTCTCAGGTGGGTAAGGAACCCTACTAGATCGGCGGAGAGGCTGAGGTTCGTTGGAAACTATTGAATCCTTTGGTTCTACCAAATTATCAGCTGCAGTTTGTATAGCTGGAACCATTCCATTTCTACATAACATACCTTGCCTCGAGCTTGTCCGGATTTTGCTTTTAGACATAGGCCGGACAACCCCAAATCTTAACAAACTTAAGATATGGGCTCTTCCCTTTCCATATCACATATGAAGTGGTAGGCAACTGATTTCATTTGAACCCTATTCAATAGGTATGCAGCTTCTCAAGCGCATAACACCCAAAAGGAAATAGGAAACTCAGTAGTACTCATCATAGAGCACACCATATCACATAGGGTGCTATTGCTCCACCCCGATACACCGACGTGCTGTGGTGTATTCCAAGGAGTAATGCTGAGAGAGAATCTCATTCTCCTTTAGAATATTCCAGGAATTCCGTGCTCAAGTATTCTCCTCCTTGATCACATCAAAGGACATAATACTTTTACCCGTATTTTGGTTCTCTACTTCTAACTTATATTCTGTGAATATCTCAAAAGCTTCAGACTTGTGTTTCAACAGGAACATATGTCTGAATCTTGAGAGATTATCAGAGAATGTAATGAAGTACAAAGAACCGATCTTGGCATATGTAGACAGGGAACTTTCATACATCAGCATGTATCAATCCCAAAAGTTCACTAACTCTTTCTCTGTTTCCAACAAACAGAGCTGTGGTCATTTTATCTTTGTGACATGACCGGCAAGTTTCACAAGATGTAAATTAAAACTAATTTAAATATGCATCTATATGTAACTTCAGCCAGTCGGGTCGCATTGATATGACCTAGTCTACAATACCTTAAGAAGGATTCATTCATTTTTGAACTCTTCCTCTTGTGTGTGTTCTATACGTTAAGAACTGTGGTTTGATTTAGAACATCAATGCTTTTCGATAACGTGCCTGAACCGACCAACTATTGATATAGGAAATGTTCAAAACATTATCCAACAATACAAAATTATATCCTTTCTTTACTAATAAAGAGACTGATATGATTTTGTATATCAGGTCCGGTATCTAATAACATTTGTTCAGAATCAATGTATTCTGGTAATACAGGGTGATAGTGACCAACAGACTTGGCTGCAACACTTGCACCGTTTTCTGCCTCATGAAACTTATCACCCGTTCTCAGTTCTCTACCTATCTGTAGCCCATGTAACATATTACATATACGGGATCCTGATCCGGTATCACATACCCAGGACGTAAAGATTACTGAGAAATAGTTCTGTGTAATGAACACACCCGAAGATGATGCATCAACATGCACTTTCTTCGTTTGGGCGGCACGGGAATTCTGGTAATCCCCAATTTCCTGCTCTGTCTTATAACAATTATAAGTTGGAGCGGGACCAACGTTCCCCAGCTCAGTATAACAAGCGGGTTCAGTCAATATATCCGTATTATTATCTTGATTAAGACGTGATATAGTCGCAACCTGGAGAGAGAGAGAAGAAAACACTCAGCGTATGCTCTTGCAAGATTAGATTGGTTATCTAATATATCTAATCAGGATGTCTCCCACTGTTTTAGTCAAATCTTTCTTCAAACCCTAAAAGGAAAGACTAGCCGGGATTAATTACACGCTACAAGTTCGCCAATCTTTCAGCCAGGCCAGTGTCGGCACTTTGAGGGAGGTCCCCCGTGCTTTCGCATGAACCTAATTAATGTAAACCTCGTTTTTCCAGAGGCGTAACCCCGTTAACACCTTTCTAGACACCTACTTGATCGGCTAATTGTAATGTGTAAAACTCTCTCAGGAGTAACTCTTACTCGCAGCGGGTATCGGGATCCAACTATCTCATAGAAGGTATGCAATCTCATTGCAAATTTCAACACTTGAAATTCCCGATAATATTTTGCCCCTAACGTCCTATGACCTTGACGAATGCCAAACCACCCATAGTCCACTAGCCAAGTTCAACCCGTACATTTCTTGATTGAATTAAACCCACCCGCACGACCCTTGACGAATGCCAAACAACGCCGTACGAATACCCTAATCCAATCGCATCGTATGCTAGCAGATAAGCACTAGTTAGCTACCGTACACTACGCCTTGACGCATGCCAAACTACCGTAGCACGAATACTAACTAGTATTTATCTGAAATGACGGAGGGCTATGACAGGTTTTTAAGAAAACCCTTTGCGTAATGAACTTGATATCGTTGTAGAATCGAGTGATTTTAAATGTAGTGTTTTTGAGGCTTTTTTGTAGTTTTGCTAAAGGAGTCACTCCCGCTGAAGGGATCGTCGGTCCTTTCCTCGTCGAATGAGGTGCGGGATATATCATATATATCACTGTGCAAAGCAAAAACTATAGAAGCAATCAAAAGACAAACCGAGTTTGTAGCATCTGCCAGTTATTGCTAAAGGAGTCAGTCCCGGTGAAGGGATCTCGGTCCTTTCCTTATCGAATAAGGTGCTGGATGTTCTACAAGGAACACCGCTATGCAAAGCAAGAACTAGAGCTACCAGTTTTTATAAACAAGTTTCTAAAACATCTTAGGTTTCTTTTTATTTCATTAATCTCATTAATGAAGTCCCATTTTAATATGCTTCACAAGCATCTGTTTTGAAACGAAATCTGCAATATAACATATATCTCATATATAATATAAACATTCGTCTCAGGCAGTAATATGATCTCATCACAGAACATTGCAGCAGAAGAACATATATGAAATATTGGATATACTAGGACGTCCGTGTTTTCAATACGAGCCTGTATAAAACACGGATTCCACGGTCGCGATGAATAGCCAAACCCACATCCCTAGACCCCTACGAGAGCGGCAAGTAACACTGCCAATTCTAGGGTTAGAAGACCCGGTCTCGACTCCTCGAGATGGTCTCCCAGTGGACCCTAGAACCCGGTTACTTGTGCTCCCCGCCTTGGGTCTACCTAATGCGGAAAAGTAAATAATATACAACGGTGACATCTTCCGCTACCTGGAAGTGCCCCAATAAAAGAATATTACATACAAATTAATTTTACATGAATGAAAAAGAAAAACTTCCATCTCACATAAAACCCCCGGCTATTCAAAACGCGACGATCCATTATAACATATCACAGAAACACATAATATCTCATATCATCAACGTAAGCAAGTATGCGTATCCCGATTGTCGTTGATGTATAGTAACGAAGCCGGCGATACACCACATACTACGCTTACGGTCACAGAAAAGAAAGTGTAAAACTACAACAGTTGGAATCCGCAACCTCTTTAGACATCGCATGCCTAAACAAATGAATTCCTTAGACATCGCATGCCTAACAATTATAAACCCCGCATTTTAGTCTCTTTATCGAAAACTCTTTTCAATGTCAAGTCGGGGAATTCAACTAGATTCCCGACGTCCTGATCGAATGCTCGTCGCAAACTTTAGTAGACGGCCACACCCCTGATACCGTCGACGAAGTGCACCAAGGCGGAACACCGCTGCCGGGAGCACCCGAACGGATGCTTTCGGCGACGGGGTTCTCCTACAGTCACTTGGTCGGGGCTATGGGGCGTAGCTGTCTATTAAGTTTACCCGGCGAGTATTCGCGTACGCTACGTGATTGCGACGGACTTTTGATCACATCAAAATTCCGTAGCAACCGATCATTTAAGACTAAACTGCTATGTTTATAATATTCAAATTAGTTATCTCATAACTACATGTGGATTCCAAATATTGTATCACATTCCAGATAAATAGAAAAAGTTAAACTTTCCGATCGAATCATCAAACACCCAAGATTTCCCCAATATATCTCAACACTTGAAATCAGTTTAAAAACATCCATTACATGCCACGGTACCAATGGTCCAGCCGTAGAAGGGTCAAGCCAACGCCTCACATGTGGCACGCCGTACTGCCCCAAACCCTAAGGTTCAAAGGGCAGTTCAAGACGGTCACATAATCGAGTTAAGGTTTGTTGTCTTCTAGAGGGTCCATCGTGTTACTTGCACGACTTAGAACATTCTTAAACACGAGAAAAAATCTAACTTTTGAAAAATTTTCCGACAGGGGCAAAAGTGAGTTATTGATATTCGTTCGAACTTTTTAACAGTTTCTAAAGTTATCCGGACAAACTAAACAAAGTTATAATATCCGATCGAATCTTAAAGTCCCCAATACAACCCAGATAATTCAACAGTTGAATAAATATTAAAAATTCCCAGAAAACACAACATTAAAATATAGGAGTTACTGTGAAGAGCACGTGCCAAGAATCAACTATTTGGCCGCGGAACCGCCGCACATGCTGGGGTGGGGCCGCGGTTCCGCGGCGCTTTAGTCGACTTGTGCTCACGTGCTTCACAGTAATTCTTATAATTACCTGCTGTAATTTTTGGATATTTTTAATTCTCAAAAATCCACAAATTCAGAAAATGTCCAGAGAGGGTTATTATCGGGGTTTTCCGGGTTCGATCGGACTTTAAACTTCGTTCAGACTTTGCCTAATGCTCTAGCTTGGCTCTGATACCACTGTAGGTCAGGCAGCCACCCCATCCAATGGGGTCGCCGTGGCACCAACGGGTCCCTCAGCCGCTACTTTTTACGCATGCCCCCTCGCGAGGACTACAACCCGCTGTAACACCTTCCGGTCTCGGGACACCCTGGGGGTAAGAGCCTATGCTTCGCCACACTGTCACACAGTGAGAACCCCCCATAGGTCGACATCCAATGCCTAGTAGCTCTGATACCACTGTAGGGTTGCTAGGCACGCGCACAAGGGTCTATGAGGCATCAACCATGCCCGATTCAAAATTTAGCCGTGCCGAACAACCCGAATACGGAACTTTAAACTAGAGATTAGGCGAAAACAAGCATGCTAAACAATTTAACACTAAGTGAGAGGGATTACAACCTTTGTAGATCCGGTCCTTCACTTCATATGCTCCGTGTTGTGGTCCATTCGCTGCGATCATCGGGTTCCGGACTCTCGAGAAGATCCACGAAGAGAAAGACGCAACCTTTGCTTCCGATCTTCGATACTTTGATGATCTACCTTGAAGTTTCTTTAACACAAGCTAACACTCATGAAATGATGTGAACACCCTCATCTAAATGGCAAGGGAAGATGAGGATGATGAAGTAGGATATTTTCTCTCTTTATTTATATTTTTCTCACAATTATTCATCACCTTTGAAAAAGCAAGCAAGCCTTTTCTTGAAAAGAGAATGAAGAAGAAGATGAACAATAATTGATAATCCATTTGTGATGAATAGGAAATGAAATAATATGATAGATAATGCAACCATGGTCAAACTAACCCTTGTAGAGATTTTACTAGGGTTAAAGGTTTGGTTAGGGTTTAGGAAATATCTAGCATAATATCTTAACAAAGACAAAGAAAGAAAACTTCTAGAAACTTGTAGAAAGCCTTAACCCTAATCAAACCCTAACCATGTTTAATCTCTACTAAACAAGTTGCATTATTCATCATATCATGTTACAATATTATATATCACATATACAATATTTATTGCAACAAAATAAAATAATACAATTAACATATATCGCATATATATCAATGTATTACCCGAGTGAGAAAAAGAATCTTTTAGTGAGCAAATATTAGTTAATGCAATTTAATATATCATATATATTATTATACATTAAATTATCGAATCAACACTTGATCCGACAATCCGGCTATATCGCATATAACCGACTAATATTTATCCGTACCGATTCACCGAATCAACACTTGATCCGATGACCCGGCTGATATCAAATATCACGAGAATAGAATACGGTATCACATATCGCATTATCCTCGGTCCCGCACATATCACATATGTGCTCCTACTTCGTTTTGCCTGAGTCAAGAAACCTCTGTGTAGGACTCTAAAGAATCGTCAATACGCCGGCAGTAGGTGATGATCATATCAAACACCCACAAGCTGCAAGCGGTCGGCTAAACGTAACAGCTACCCAGGTATTGAGCGCTCAGAAGATCAACAAGCAAGCCTGTAACTTCTCCTGTGAATCCAAACAGTAACACTCCCGTACAGTCCGGTCTCGTCGTCTGATATGTTGCATATCTCGCCTAGGGGTGGTAAACGTCAGACCCCAATAGCTCGATAAGTCGTGTCGATATGAGGTCTATAACAGTTCGAGAAACTACTGATAACACTTACCCGTAAATCTCAGCAACCCTGGCTAGGGATTTCCGGTTATAGCCAATCGAACATAGCACAACATCAACTCCCTATACCGGGAGAGACGAGTCCCCTCCTATCGCTCATTGCCACCATATGATTCGGGACTGTACCCAAAAGCCACCTTTTTGCATGCCCTCTTGGACGTGGTATGATGGAAATCAAAGCACAGTAGGAACTACACAAGACTCTATGACGATCTCGGGTCAACAGACTACTCTGTACCAGTGTCACCGGAGAACTGCCATCTGATGTATGGTATAATACCATCTGGGAGTTCTCGGCGAGTCCGTCCAGTGTACCCAGTCTCCACTGAGCACCCGTACACCATTCTTGATGTCAAACACCGATGGATATGGGATCATCCATCGCCCATCATATGGGTCAAGATGCGTATACGCTAGTCTACTCTGGTGCATCGATGCCCTGTCTCGATACACCCTCGACTAGAAACAGTTATAGGATATACTCGTCGACTACCGTGGCCCCACTAGTATGATCTCATCATAGTCCCAGTAGTTGAGTACATATCCTAAGGGCTTTATCAACATGTAATATAGAGACAATCAGAGTACATGTTAAGATAAAGTACAACCAGATAGCATACTATCATGTCGAGCAAGAAAGTCCTCCCTATATATGTCCTAGCATCCACTACAATATACATCGTATGTACAGTAATGGCCTCTAGGGCATACATATAACTAACACAGGATATTCCAAACTGAATACCTCGATGCAAAGCAAGAATAATCGACTATAGTGAAGTTATTACCCTGACGCAAACTTTTTGTCCAAGGGGTCACTCCCGATGAAGGGATCTTGGCCCTTGCCTCGTCGACTGAGGTGCTCGGCATTCATAACCGAATACCTCTATGCAAAACAAAAGAGAACGTCCTTGCAATAACAGCTTTTTGAAAATTGTTCCAACAACGTCTTTTTGGTTTATTTTTCTTTGCATTAATTTAATGCGTCCCATCAGTTAATCCTACCATTGCAGAAAAAAATGAAAATATGACGTACGCTTATGCCATCCGCATTCGCCATGGGGTCCCGTCATCACCCGTTAGGTTACTTAACTAACGACAGAGCGGGGGCTGGACTAGCGCGGATGCAAAACATAAGCAACGCCTAAATAGATATCATATATAGATATATATTCACATTCGTCAGATGCAATGATAGCCATTCCAGATCATAGATGAATACTTTGGATATACTAGGAATCTGCATTCCGTTCGAGCCTGCAACGAAAAATAGATTACACGGTCGGGATGAATAGCCAAATACCCCATCCTAGACCCCTACGGGTGAGGCAAACTACCCACCAAATACCCGAATTGAAGCAACCTCCCTCAACAAAGTGAGTAGGCCACTCGACACTTCGAGGTACCCGGTAGTTTGTGCACCCCACCTTGGGTCTATCCTAGGAGCAAAAGCAGTAAAAGAAATTATACAATGACAGCTACAACCTCATCCCGGATGTGCGGCCAAACAAATAATATTACATCAGTTTACATATTACATGAATTGAAAGATAAAGAAAACTCTCATCTCACAACCCCCGGCTATTCATCCGCGACAATCCAACGAATTCATATACACAAACAATCAACATTACAGATCACAGATATGTATAACCCCCACTAATCGACGTATAGTGATTAGCAGACGTTCAATACATATATCACATTACAGATATAACCCATTAGCCAAAATCTACAGAGCTTTGATCAAAATACGGATTTATAACCACCCCAAACACAAATTTGTTCTCTGGAAAATCTGGGCAGAAACAACATATACTAAAAATCCCAAAACATACAAATAAGAACACTGCACAAAACCCGGTCCACGGCCGAGTCAACTCGGCCGCGGTTCCGCGGCAGGAAGCATGTTCTTGCCGCGGATCCGCGGCGCTTTGACCGAGTCACTGGATTGTTTTTGTTCTGTGTTTTTACCAAACCCTGAGCCAATTTTTCATGTATGTTAAATCATTTTTAGAACAGTATAAAAAATCGGTAGAAACATGGTTTTTCCGGACGTGTTTTGCGATTTTTGTCCGATCGAAATTCTAGATACTTTGCTAACATGCTAGTTTGTGTTCAGCTAGGCTCTGATACCACTGTTAGGTCCACGTTACCCACCCCGGTCCTTTCAGGGAGGCGGAATAGGTAAAACGAAATTTTTTTCCCTAACTAGGTAACATGGACCGTTTCATGAAGGATCGTTGCTAAACAAAACTAACATAAAATCTACAAGTTCTAACTACTATGTAGAATGGTTATACCTAGTCTTGAACTCCTTCTCTACTTGTTGTTCTCTTGAACTCCTTCTCTTCTTATTGTTCTCCTCCTTACTTGCTCCTTGTAGTAGTTTGTACGGCTCCTCCTCGTCGTCTCCTCTTTGTCGAAGATAGATCCACCCGAGGGTTCGAACTTGAGCTGCTACCTCAACCTAGAGGTAACTAAGGTGCTTGGTTTGCTAAACCTAGATCCCTAGAAAGAGTAGAGAGTAGTCTTGGTGCTTTATTTTAAAGGAAAAATTGTTCTCAACTCATGAGAGGGATTTTCCTTGAGCTAGAGGAAGAAGTAGAGCAATGGATGAGAGAGAAGATGCAAGTGAGAATGATACAATTTACAACCATGCTCTCATAATTTAGAAAAATGATAATAATAATAATAATTAACAATTTGTGATGGTGAGTTGATGAATGACCATTATCATTTCATTCATTAAATGCTTTTGCAAAGAATAAGAAGCATCTTTGAAAAGAAATGATGATGGTCAACAAGTCTACTTTGGTCAACCGGTCAACGAAGTCAACAAGTCAACAAAAGTCAAGAATTCAACTCAACCATGGCACAAAAATTGTTAACTAATATTATTAATCATATTTCCTATTCTCATTAGGGTTTGGAAAAAGACAACAGTCAACTGTGCATACACACCCGTACCATAACCCTAATGAGAATCCTCTGCCTCTGCCTCAGTCAACTGTGCATACACACCCGCATCCGTGATCCGAGGAACACGAATACAATGAGATAAAACTAACCCCAAAACATATACTAGGATCTGGCTTAAACCAAAGCCCACTAGTAATAACTGTCCGGACACCAAACGTGCACAAGTGTGCGGAAGTGAACGAACCTCGTCGCAAAACCATGCGACCTCTACTCAGTTTTGCCCAAAGGAGAATAACCCTCTGTGTGGGACTCTAAAGACTCGACACTACGCTGGCAGTGGGTTTAACCACAGACTGCAAGCGGCACTAGTTGTACGTAACGGTCCCCCAGGTAGATGCCGATAAGAAGACTGATGAGGTGAACCCATCCGAACTCCTACTGAGCCTGTATGTGCAATCTCCGTACAATACGGTCTGTTCGTCTGAGAGTATCGCATGGCGGGCCTAGGGGGACAGTAAACGTCAGTCCCCTAATAGCGGTACAAGTCGTGTCGGAGTGTAGCCCAAAACACCCTGAGAATCTACTGGAAAACCTACCAGCAATTCTCGCTTGCCCTGGCCAGGGACTTTGTGTAATGGCTCTCCTAGACACAGCGTGATATCAACCCCCAATACCGGGAGAGACGAATCCTGTCTAACCGTCACTGCCTCCAAGTGCTTCGGGACTGCACCCAACTACTACCTGTTTGCACGACTCAGTAGAGCCGTGGTAGGGTCGTAATCTAAGAACAGTGGGAACACACTCGAGGCGGAGTGACAGTGTCAAGTCAGCGGACTAAGCTGTACTCATGTCACCTGGGAACTGTTAACTGACGATAGGTATAATACCAACCAACAGTTTCCGACGAGTCCTGTCCAGTGTACTCGTAACCTAACAAGCACCTGCATACTATCTCCAGTACGACGTACTGATGGCTGTGGGATAGACCATCTCCCTTGCTGGGAAGAGAAGCGTATGCACTAGTCTACTCTGGAGTATCGATGCCCTGTCTCGATAATCCTACTGTAAGTCCATGTCACGCACCCCACGAACTTGCGGGGAGGAGGAATATATGAAAAACGATCATCAAAACATCGTAACACGGACTTGAGCGCATGAATCGTTTCTAAACCGTTACTAGCAAACTACGAAAGGTTTAACTACTCGGATTCGAAGTTATACCTCACGT
Source organism: Agapanthus africanus (assembly GCA_030015575.1). Classification (NCBI taxonomy): domain Eukaryota; kingdom Viridiplantae; phylum Streptophyta; class Magnoliopsida; order Asparagales; family Amaryllidaceae; genus Agapanthus; species Agapanthus africanus. Next base: position 316,209,430 of record JASDDO010000008.1, read on the forward strand.
TACTTGTCCTTCGAGTCTTCATCACGGTCCTCCACTCCTCGTAGGCTCCTTGGAACATCGGCACCTCAACGGCCTCCTCGAGTCAAAGACGATCCACCCGAGAGCTCCTACGCCATGCTTTATCTCTAACTTGATATAACTAGGTTGCTCAAAGTGCTAATCTAAGCTACCTAGGGGATATAGAGTGAGGTTATGGAAGTATTAGTCTAGCTAACCCTTGATCTCAACACATGAGAGGTTAGGGTTAGGGTTTGAAGAGAGAGAGCTTGAGGAGAGAGAAGGTGAGAATATGAATTACTTTGGATGAATGAAATCATTTGAGTATATATGAAACATATGATATTATTAAGTAAATAATAAATAAATCATTATCATCATGTTTCATTAATACACTAAGTGATTCATCATATGAGTCATATAAATCATTAAATGAATCATTAACTTATTGCATGAATCACTATATGACTCACTAATCCAATTAATGCAAATGCCACCTTAGCCCCCAAGTCACCATGCTTCTAGAAGCTTCCCGGAAAATTACGAGAACGCCCCTCCAATCCGTGAAAACACGAAAAAACTTTAGACTGTGTAAATCCAATAACCCGATACTAGAATCTAGCTTATACCAAAGCCGGCTAGTAAAAACTGTCCGAAAAGCCGTACGTGCGTAAACACACGTACGCGTCCGAACCCTTGTCGTAAAACCATACGACCTCTATATCGTTTCACCTGGGGCAGGGAAACTCTCTGTGTGGGACTCTAAAGACTTGACACTATGCTGGCAGTGGGTTTAACCATAGACCGCAAGCGGCACTAGCTGTACGTAACGGTCCCCAGGTAGATGTCGATAAGAAGGCCGATGAAGAAAACCATCCGAACTCCTACTGAGCCTGATGTGACAATCTCCGTACAGTCCAGTCTGTTCGTCTAAGACTATCGCATATCGAGCCTAGGGGCGGCAAGCGTCAGTCCCCTAATAGCTGTATAAGTCGTGTCGGAGCGAAGCCCATTACACCCTTAGAAATTACTGGAACCTACCAGTAAATCTCGCTTGCCCTGGCCAGGGACTTTGCGTAATGGCTCTCTGACACAGCGCGATATCAACTCCCAAAACCAGGAGAGACGAATCCTGTCTAACTGCCACTTCCTCAAGTGCTCGAGACTTCACCCAACTGCTACCTGTTTGCACGACTCCTTTGAGCCGTGGTAGGGTAGCAATCTAAGAACAGTGGGACACACTCGAGGCGAAGTAGCAGTGTCAAGTCTGAGGACTATTCTGTACTCATGTCAGCTGGGAACTGTTAACTGACGATGGGTATACCAACCAATCAGTTCCCTGCGAGTCCTGTCCGGTGTACCCGTAACCTAACGAGCACCTATATACTATCTCTAGTATGATGTACTGATGGCTGTGGGACAGACCATCTCCCCAACTGGGATGAGAAGCGTACACACTTAGTCTACTCTGGAATATCGATGCCCTATCTCTATAATCCAACGACCAGGGACCTGTATAGGATGTTGCTTACAGACTACCCAGCCCCTACTAGTGTGACTGCCATCACGACGCTGGTAATCAAGCAAAGATCCTATGGGCTCTACTAATATGTATAAGTGATACGTTACAAGAAACATATGCACATATTAAAGTAGACACAAACCAAGTAGCATACTACCATTTTTAGCAAGACTGTTATATACAACTGTGAATATCCCAAGCTTCCATTAAGTAATATACAACCTAGTATGATACAATAATGGCCCCTAGGGCTTATACACTAACAATCTCCCACTTGCACTAGGGCCATGAGCTGGCATATCGTAGACCTATCATCTCGAATAGCCTTTCGAACTGCGTATGAGGAAGGGCCTTTATGAATGGATCAGCAATGTTATTCTCCGTCTCTACTCTCTTTACCTCGATCTCCCGGCGATCTACGATCTCCCGGCGATCTACGATCTCCCTGATCAGGTGATACCGCCTTAAGATTTGTCTGGACTTCTGATGGGACCTGGGTTCCTTCGCTAAAGCTATAGCGCCGTTGTTGTCACAATACAAAGATATTGGATCAATACTGGTAGGAACCACCTGAAGTTCTGTGAGGAACTTCTTCATCCAGACTGCTTCTTTTGCGGCATCGCAAGCAGCTATATACTCCGCTTCCATTGTTGAGTCAGCGACGGTCTCCTGCTTGGAACTTTTCCAACAGACCGCCCCTCCATTGAGGGTAAATACATAACCCGACATGGATTTGGAGTCATCCTTGTCACTCTGGAAGCCGGAGTGGGCAAAGGCCTCCATATGGAGGTCTTTTCCGCCATATATCAAGAACATCTCCTTAGTCCTCCTCAGGTACTTGAGAATGTTCTTTACTGCTCTCCAGTGATTCTCCCCTGGGTTTGCCTGATACCTGCTTACAACGCTCAATGCGTATGCTACATCTGGTCTGGTACATAACATCGCATACATTATAGAGCCTACAGCAGAAGTGTAGGGTATAATCGACATGCGATCCCTTTCCAAATCAGTCTTGGGAGACATCTCTTTGGAGAGGGTGATTCTGTGACAAGCCGGTAGATTACCGCGCTTAGAATCATCCATACTGAATCTCTTCACTATGGTGTCTATGTAACTGGACTGCGAAAGTCCCAACATCCTCTTTGAACTATCACGATAGATCCGGATCCCCAGAATGTAGGTGGCATCACCCAGGTCTTTCATGGAGAATTTGTGTGACAAGAATCTTTTGACTGACTGTAACATAGGAATATCATTTCCTATTAGGAGAATGTCATCCACGTACAAGACGAGGAATACTACAGCTCTCCCTACAATCTTACTGTATATGCATGGTTCATCTGGATTTTTGATAAAGTCAAATTCTTTGACAGCATCATCAAAACAGATGTTCCAACTCCGCGATGCCTACTTTAGTCCATAAATGGACTTAAGCAGCTTGCATACTTTAACGTTGCTCCCACTCTGAATGAATCCCTCTGGCTGATCCATATAGACGCTTTCTTCCAAATTACCATTTAGAAAGGCCGTCTTTACGTCCATCTGCCAGATTTCATAATCGTGGAAGGCAGCAATAGCAAGAAGGACCCGAATTGATTTAAGCATAGCCACCGGAGAAAAGGTTTCGTCATAGTCCAAACCAGGTCTTTGACGGAAACCCTTTGCAACAAGTCTAGCCTTATAGGTTTCAACCTGTCTATCTACACCAATCTTCTTTTTGAAGATCCATTTGCATCCTACGGGTTTTACCCCATCTGGAGCAATGTCCAAAGTCCATACTTTGTTAGTGTACATGGACTCCATTTCGGTCCGCATTGCATCCAGCCATTTTACTGAGTCACCGCTCTGAATGGCTTGCTGGAAGCTAGTAGGCTCATCATAGTCAATAGTGCAATCCTCTCTATCCCCGTCTATGAGAAAACCGTAGTATCTCTCGGACGGATGAGATTGCCTACTACTCCTACGGAGTGGCGTCGGGATGTCCCGTTCTCCTGAACCTTCTGGTTCTTCCAAGCTTTTAGTAATAGCTTGTGGTTCTAGAATTTCTTCCAGTTCTACTTCGCTCCCACTTGTTTCCTTTTCTAAAAACTGATGTTCTAGAAAATGGGCATTACGAGAAACAAAAATCTTTTGTTCCTCTGCGTAATAGAAAAAATACCCCCTGGAGTTCTTTGGGTATCCCACAAACTTACATAGTACTGAGCATGCCTCGAGCTTGTCCACATGCTACCTTTTTACAAAAGCTGGACATCCCCATGCCTTCAGGTACTGAAGACAGGGTTTCTTCCCACTCCACATCTGATATGGTGTGGTAGGAACAGTTTTGGTTGGAACCTTGTTCAAAAGATATGCAGCTGATTCTACTGCATATCCCCAGAAAAATCGCGGTAACACAGCCTTACTCATCATGGAACGAACCATATCCAATAGGGTTCGATTCCTCCTTTCTGATACACCGTTGTGTTGTGGTGTGTATGGAGGAGTAAGCTGAGAGAGAATATCATTCTCTTGTAAGTAACCCAGGAACTCGGCACTTAAGTATTCACCACCTCGATCAGATCTAAGTGTCTTTATACTCTTGCCTGTTTGTTTTTCCACTTCATTCTTGTATTCTTGGAATTTCTCAAAAGCCTCGGATTTATGCTTCATTAAGAAGACATATCCATACCTAGAGAAATCATTCGTAAAAGTAATGAAGTAGGAATAACCACCTCGCGCATGTGTAGACATTGGACCGCACACGTCACTGTGTACGAGTCCCAAGAGCTCGCTTGCTCTTACTCCGTGTCCAGTAAACGGAGTCTTTGTCGTCTTTCCTAAAAGACAAGATTCACAAGTGGCATAAGATTGATATTCGAACGGATTCAAATATCCTTCTCTATGTAACTTCGTTAATCGTGTTTCATTGATGTGACCTAGTCTACAATACCATAAGAAAGCCTGATTTATTTCTGGAGTCTTTCTTTTAAGTGTGTTCTGGACATTGAAAACCTGAGCTTGATTCAATATGTATATACCGTCATCTAATGTACCGGACCCAATCAGAACTTGATTTAGGTGGATGTGAACTACATCGCTTACGAATGTAAAGTCATATCCCTCTCTCGAAAGTGAGGACACCGATATGATATTACATGTTAAACTAGGTACATACAGACAGTTACGTAGAATCATTATCTGCCCACTTGTCAAACCTAGGCAATATTCTCCCACAGATTCAGCGTCCACGCTCATTCCGTTTGCAACTCTGAGAGACAAATCACCTACCCTTATAACTTTACGGTTTCTCAAAGCATGTAATGAATTACAGATATGAGATCCTGCTCCGGTATCTAGTACCCAGGAAGTAGAGTTAATTGATAAACAGTTCTTAATTACAAATACACTTGAGGATGAAGCCACAACATGCTTCGAATCCTGGCTACTGGCTTTGTTAGCCCTGCAATCATTCTGCCAATGTTCATTCCTGTAACAATAAGAACGTCCCTCTTTTACTATATCCAGTCCCGAAACTTTTGCCCTTCTCTTTCCTTCTACTTCCCTGGTTTCCTTCAGGGTAGAAGGTAGAGACTGTAGAATCAAGCCAGTATCTGACTCGTTTCCCAACGCGGTCTCCAGGTCCTGGAGCTCATCAATATAGCTAGTCATTGTAAGGACGTTGTCCCCTACATATGACCCGACAGCCAACCTCACTTGAATTAATTCGGTCGAGGTTTCATATCTAGCGATATGAGACTGCTCTCCATATAAATCTTTGTTATGGAGAAAGATGGAAACTGAGTCCGTCTTCTCGTGCTGCTTCTAGTGTACACCTTCAACTGAAGCTAACACGATGCATTTGGCTTTCGCTTTATCCTTTTCCCTTGTCTGGCGGATATCCATATCCGTGACGGTGGAAACTGGACCTGGGACGGCGGGATCTTGAGTAGTAATAGGGTGGTCCAGCTTGTCATAGGCAATGGACATCTGGACAGACCTTTTCCAGTCATATAAGTCTGATTCAGTCAATTTGTTATCTAAATGTAACCTATGTGTGGTCACAAGGTCGCTGCAATTTTAAGAGAGAGAAGAAAATACTATTAGCATGATGCTCTTGCAAGTTTAGATTGGTTTTTAATTTATCTAAACAGGATGGCTCCCACTGTTTCTCGAATCCCTCCTCAAACCATAAAAGAAGAATTAGCCATGACTATTCTCACCGTACAATTCTTGCTTAACCGTTCAGCCAGGTCAGTGTCGATACTTCGATGGAGGTTTTCCAATGCTTTCGCGAAGTTCCTTAATTAAATAACCTCTTTTCTCTTGGGGCGTAGCCCCGCTGACACCTTTCTAGGCACCTACTTGGTTTATAGCATTGATCGTTAAGTGACGAATCTCCTGATAAGTAGTATATACTCACAGTAGGATCGGGATCCAAAATATCATCGTATGATAATGTTGAAGGAATCCTACCAACATTCATCAAACTCCAAAATGGTATGCTCTCACTGCAAATTTCAGTTTCTTTAGAAATTCCCGATATAAATTTTTGCCCCATGCTCTTTTGACCTTGACGAAGGCCAACATATCATGAGTCACATGTCAAGTTCTACCCGTCATTGTCCAGGTTAATTTGAACTCACCCGTACATACCCTTGACGAAGGCCAAAATAGTAGTACGACTGTCACAAACCAACGCATCTATCTATGCCACAGATAAATATCCAGCAGCTACCAATCACTATGCCTTGGCGAAGGTCAAAATACATAGCTTGAATACTACTGAATATTTAACTGAAATGACGGAGGGCTACGACTGGTTTTGGCAAAACCGTTAACGTAGTGAACTTGATATAATCGAAGGAACCTGATACTTTTTAAAAGGAGTGGTTAAAGCTCCGCAATTAAAAATTCTGATCTTTTTAAAATAACCGAGTGGTTTCTTTTAAATTTGTTCCAACGATTAAACTTTGGTTTATTTTCTTTGCGTTATAATAATGAGTCCCATCATTTATCCTATCATTGCAGAAAACAACGAAAATACCACGTCCTCTTATGCCATCCGCATTCGCCACGGAGTCCCGTCATCACCCGTTAGGTTACTTAACTAACGACAGAGCGGGGGCTGGGCTAGCGCGGGTGTAAAACATAAGTGACGTCTAATAGCTATCATATATAGATATAGTACATTCGTCAGACGCAATAATAAGCATTCCAGATCACTGATGAACTTTATTGGATTTACTACCAATCCGCATTTGCTTTGATCCTGCAATAAAAGACGGATTACACAGTTGTGATGAATAACCATTACCCCACCCTAGACCCCTACGGATACGGCAAACTACCCGCCAAGTACCCGAAGTGAAGCGGTCTCCCTCATCAAAGTGAGTAGGCCACTAAACACTTCAAAGTACCCGGTAGTTTGTGTACCCCGCCTTGGGTCTATCATAGGAGCAAAAACAGTAAAAAGAAATAATACAACGGTGGCTACAACCGCAACCTGGATGTGCCCCGCAAAAGAATATTACATCATATTACATTTACATCGAATGAATGAATATTAAACCCATCTCAAACCCCGGCTAATCATCACAACATTCCAATCAAGTCCATATACACAAAAAGTAAACATTACAGAAATGTGCAACCCCCTGCCAACCGACATACTAGCAGTTAGGGGAGGTTTACGAACACATTAAACATTACAGATAATAACCCGATTAGCAAATATCTTAGAACATCGATCGATTACCATATTCCGTGTTTACCCCAAAAGCAAACCAGCAAAGAAGCAACCTGGATAGAAACAGAACATACAGGAAACCAGAAAACCACAAAATAGGAATTACTGAGCAAATCCGAGTCAACTCGGCGTTGACTCGGCGGGGGATCCGCGGCACAAGCACTCTATTGCCGCGGATCCGCGGCCGTTTTGACGAGTTACTAGCTCGTATTTTCCCAGTATTCTTAAAAAACCCTGCTGTGAATTTTAAGGTATGTCAAATATTTTTTCAGACACTTTTAAAATTAACAGAAACTGTAAAGGGGTTAGGGTTTTGTTTTCGTGTTTTCCGTCGATCGAACTTCTAATTAGTTGCTAACAAGCTAGTAATGGTTTAGTTGGCTCTGATACCACTGTAAGTCCATGTCACGTACCCCACGAACTTGCGGGGAGGCGGAATATATGAAAAACGATCATCAAAGCTTCGTAACACGGACTTGACCGCATGAATCGTTTCTAAACCGTTACTAGCAAACTACGAAAGGTTTAACTACTCGGATTCGAAGTTATACCTCACGTTACTTATCCTTCAGGTCTTCATTGCGGTCCTCCACTCCTCGTAGGCTCCTTGGAACATCGGCACCTCAACGGCCTCCTCGAGTCAAAGACGATCCATCCGAGAGCTCCTACGCCAAGCTTTATCTCTAACTTGATATAACTAGGCTGCTCAAAGTGCTAATCTAAGCTACCTAGGGGATATAGAGTGAGGTTATGGAAGTATTAGTCTAGCTAACCCTTGATCTCAACACATGAGAGGTTAGGGTTAGGGTTTGAAGAGGGAGAGCTTGAGGAGAAAGAAGGTGAGAATATGAATTACTTTGGATGAATGAAATCATTTGAGTATATATGAAACATATGATATTATTAAGTAAATAATAAATAAAGCATTATCATCATGTTTCATTAATACCCTAAGTGATTCATCATATGAGTCATATAAATCATTAAATGAATCATTAACTTATTGCATGAATCACTACATGACTCACAATCCAATTAATGCAAATGCCACCTTAGCCCCCAAGTCACCATGCTTCTAGAAGCTTCCCGAAAAATTACGAGAACGCCCCTCCAATCCGTGAAAACACGAAAAAACTTTAGACTGTATAAATCCAATAACCCGATACTAGAATCTGGCTTATACCAAAGCCGGCTAGTAAAAACTGTCCGAAAAGCCGTACGTGCGTAAACACACGTACACGTCCGAACCCTTGTCGTAAAACCATACGACCTCTATATGGTTTCTGTTAGTTATGTATATGCCCTAGAGGCCATTGTTGTACATATGATGTATATTATGATGGATGCTTAGATATATACAGAGAGGACTTTCTTGCTCGTCATGATAGTATGCTATTTGGTTTCACTTTATCTTAACATGTTGACTTGTATTGGTTTACTGTTTTTCTCTCACATGTTGATAAAGCCCTTAGGATCTGTACTCGACTACTGGGATTATGATGAGATCATACTAGTGGGGCCATGATAGTCTATGAGTACATCCTATAACTGTTCCTAGTCGAGGGTATATCGAGACAGGGCATCGATACACCAGAGTAGACTAGCGTATACGCATCTTGACCCATATGATGGGCGATGGATGATCCCATATCCATCGATGTTTGACATCAAAGATAGTGTACGGGTGCTCAGTGGAGACTGGGTACACTGGACGGACTCGCCGAGAACTCCCAGATGGTGATATACTGTTAGTGTTTATGCCCTAGAAGGCCATTACTGTATCATACTAGCTTGTATATTACTTAATGGAAGCTTGGGATATTCACATGTATATAACAGTCTTGCTAAACATGGTAGTATGCTACTTGGTTTTTCTATCTTAATATGTGAGTGTACGTATTGATAGAGCTCTTAGGATCTTGCTTGTCTACCAGCGTTGTGATGGCAGTCACACTAGTGGGGGCTGGGTAGTCTACAAGCACATCCTTATTCAGGTCTCTGGTCGTTGGATTATCGAGACAGAGCATCGATACTCCGGAGTAGACTGGTGTGTACGCTTCTCATCCCAGTTGGGGAGATGGTCTGTCCCACAGCCGTCAGTACATAGTATTGGAGATAGTATACAGGTGCTCGTTAGGTTACGGGTACACCGGACAGGACTCACAGGGAACTGTTGGTTGGTTTGATACCAGTCGTCAGTGAACAGTTCCCAGGTGACATGAGTACAGCGTAGTCCGCAGACTTGACACTGCTACTTCGTCTCGAGTGTGTCCCACTGTTCTTAGATTGCTACCCTACCACGGCTCAAAGGAGTCGTGCAAACAGGTAGCAGTTGGGTGCAGTCCCGAGCACTTGGAGGCAGTGGCGGTTAGACAGGATTCGTCCCTCCCGGTATTGGGAGTAGATATCGTGCTGTGTCAGAGAGCCATTACGCAAAGTCCCTGGCCAGGGCAAGCGAGATTTGCTGGTAGGTTCCAGTAGTTTCTCAGGGTGTAATGGGCTTCACTCCGACACGACTTATACCGCTATTAGGGGACTGACGCTTGCCGCCCCCCTAGGCCCGATATGCGATAGTCTTGGACGAACGGACCGGACTGTATGGAGATTGTCACATCAGACTCAGTAGGAGTTCGGATGGGTTTTCTCATCGGCCTTCTTATCGACAACTACCTGGGGACCGTTACGTACAGCTAGTGCCGCTTGCGGTCTGTGGTTAAACCCACTGCCAGCGTATTAGTCGAGTCTCTAGAGTCCCACACAGAGAGTTTCCTACTCCAGGCGAAACGATATAGAGGTTGCATGGTTTTGCGACAAAGGGTTCGGACGCATACGTGTGTTTACGCACGTACGACTTTCGGACAGTTTTTACCAGTCGGCTTTGGTTTAAGCCAGTTACTGGTATCCGGTTATTGGATTTTTACAGTCTAAAGTTTTTCCGTATTTTTGCGGATTGGAGGGGCGTTCTCGTAATTATACGAGAAGCTTCTAGAAGATGTGACTAAGGAGGTTACTTTGGATGAGGTTGTGAGTCATGGTGGTGATTCATTCATTTCATTAATGCACATTTATTGCTTAATGACTCATGCTAATGAATCACCACTAGATATTTTATGAAGCATGCATATTCATTTCTTTTATTCATTATCCTTAAATGAAAATGCTTCATAATATATTATGATACACTCTCTCTCCTCTCATTATCTTATCTCACATTCTCTCTCCTCAAGCTCTCATCTTCAAACCCTAATCCTTACACCTCATGAGTTGAGATCAAAGGATTAGTTAGACTAAACAATCCATAACCTTCACTCTACATCATCCTTTCATCTTTGATTAGCAATCAAAGTTGATTAGTTACCTCAAGTTAGAGGTTTAGCTTGGAGTTTCGCTCTCGGGTGGATCGTCTACTACCTAGAGAAGGCCGAGGAGAACAAGGAGATCGTAAAGACGAAGGACCGTTTTCATTTGGTATAATCCCTTAACACTATAGTTTAGTATAGCTATGTGTTCGGTTATTATTTGTTTAGCTTCGATTCAAACGGTTAGTCGATGTTCGTTCTTTAAACTTGATCGTTTTTGAAAATTCCGCCTCCCCATAAGTACTGGGGTGTACTACATCGACTTACATATACCACACGTCAGATGGAAGTTCTCTGGTGACACTGGTACAGGGTAGTCTGTAGACCCGAGATCGTCATAGAGTCTTGTGTGATTCCTGTTGCGCCACAGCAGCGCCCCGGCCGTCTTACCGAGGCCAAAATGCGGAATCAAAAATTTTCCTTACTTGGAAACTGGCGCTACCGCGGAAAATAAAACCCGGATCGTTAACCATTAACCTATACTAGCTAACATGAGATTGGAAGAGAAGTATACCAAGTGATCCGAGTCCTCCGGTCTTCTCTTCATCGTTCCGATCTCCCGCGGAAAGTCCTGTCTCCATGTCGTCGCCTCCTCGCCGGAAGGGCACCACGTCGCCTGCATCTTTTACGGGCTCCCACCTCAATACCGAGGCAACTCGGGCACGAAGCTGGCAAGTCGACGTGCCCAAGATTTGCTGTAGAATGTAGTGTAGATGCTATATCTCATTTGGGGTTTAAGTTGCCATGGAGGATGAAGGAGGAGGTTAAGAAAATTGGTGCTTTCAATTTTCTAGCAAGAAGGATAGAGATGAAGAATTCCTCACATAACCAAAAATGAACTCTCTCATTCTTTTTCTCTCAAGTGAACCCTCTCCTCTCTTGTGAGAATGGTGAAGGAATGAATATCAAACCATAACAAGAAGGGAGGTGATGGTAGTAAATGGTGAAGGGGTGACCACATCCAAACACCATGATAACAAAACTCAAATCAATTCCTAATCAACTCTAATCACCATAAATGCATGAAATGATAATAGAAAAAAAGGAATAAAAAGATGCTATCATAATCTCTCATCTCACAAATAAACCCTCCACTAAATGTTATTTGCAAACTTGCAAATAACACCCTCCATTAGAAAAGTCCGGCCGGGAAAGAACAAAAGAAAACCGGCCGGAACGGAATGCAAACTGGCAACTCCAGAAAACTGGTCCCGTAATAAATTACAGGAAAACCCCGATACTGTGCATACACACCCGCATCTGCATACCGACCGGATACAAATGCAATGAGACAAAATCTACAATGTACTAAACTAGGATCCGGCTTAAACCAAAGCCGGCTAGTAATATCCGTCCGATCCTGATCCGTGCAATACCGCACGTATCTGATCGAACCCTGCCATATATCCATACGGCCACTAGTACAAACCGTCCGATCCTGATCCGTGCAATACCGCACGTATCTGATCGGACCCTGCCATATCTCCATACGGCCTCTACAGTGTTTCGCTCGAAACTTGAGTAACTGAATCTGTGGTGGACTCTAAAGACTCGTCAATACTATGGCTGTGGATTTAACCACTGGCACGTCAGAGGTATAAGCCAATACGTGACGGGCCACCAGCTATTGACCAAAAGGGACGTCGATGAGCGAACTCATCCTGACACCCTACTGAGCCTGTCAGTGACAATATCCATACAGTCCGGTCCGTTCGTCTATGAGTATCGCATGGCGGGCCTAGGAGGTTGGTAAAAGTCAGACCCCCAAAAGCGGTACAAGTCGTGTCGGAGCGTAGCCCAGAACACCCTGAGATACTACTGGAATACCTACCAGTAAATCTCCTGCCTCGGCCGAGGGATTTGTGTAATGGCTCTCCTAGACACAGCGCGACCTCACCCCCAATACCGGGAGAGACGAACCCCTGCAGATCCGCTCACTGCCTCCATGTGGCTCGGGACTGTACCCAACTAAAACCTGTTTGCACGACTCCTTTGAGCCATGGTAGGGTAGTAATCAAAGTACAGTGGGAACTCACACGAGACAAATGACGATCTCAGGTCGATGAACTAACCTGTACACATGTCACCAGGGAACTGCTATCTGACATCTGGTATAAGACCAACTAGCATGTTCCCAGCGAGTCCTGTCCGGTGTACTCATAACCCAATGAGCACCTGTATACATCTTAGGTGAACCTACAGACACCAGTGGCTTGTGAGACCGGCCACCGCCCCTCGTCGGGGTCTCGACTGTATACACTAGTCTACTAATGGAGTATCGATGCCCTGTCTCGAAACTCCTATGACTAGGGACCTTTTAAGGATGTGCTTATAGACTACCAGCTCCCACGTATATGATCGCCCTCATACTGCTGGCAGTCAAGCAAGAATCCTAGGGGCTCTATCAACGTGTAATAGCGACCTGTCAGGTCACCTAAAGCAGTACACGATGATAAAGATAAACCAGATAGCATACTATCATCTCGAGTAAGACTGTCCTCCTGGGATAGGTCCTCCCTCAATCATTGCAATCACGTGTCTGTGATCCAATAATTGACTCTGAGGGCACTATCTCCAACAATCTCCCACTTGCACTCAAGGCTAATTATTACGATGTTGCATACTCACAGCCCGTGTGATACCGAACACCCAACTCCTCTACTAGTCAGTCTCACAAAACTCGTTTGCAAAACTATGGCGTTCGAGGAATAGCCTCAGTGAGTGGATCCGCTGTGATGTTTCTTTCTATATCTCTCTATATCTCATGTTCGCGGAGAAAGCCATCTCCTGAAATGAGCAATACCTGTCTTAGAACGTCTGGATGTCTGATGGGACCTAGTTCATAAATGAACTCCAAATCCAGACTTCTTAAACTTTATCGTCAACCGAACTTAATCAGTATCTTGCGCCATGCCTTCCCTCAGTATCCACCTGGACCACATGTCCAATATACTGCCCCTCATCAGAAGGAAAACTATAACTCTGACAACCTCCTTGTCGTCCAGGTCACCTTGGAAGCCTGGAATGATAACCGTCTCTCTAAAGAGGCTGTCGTTATCATATCCCTAGAACATCAACTTATGTTCTAAAACTGCTTCCGACTGTTTCTCCAGGATTGGATCAATATCAACTTATTGCATCTACTGCAAGAACAACATCTGGTGTGGTACTTGACATCTCATGATTGACTCAATTGCCTAAGCAAGTGATCTGTCAATCATGCGTATCCCTCTCCCCTTTAGTCTGTAAGACACCTTTAGAGAGGGTGACTCCATCACCTGCAGGTACACTACCGTGCCAGGAGTCGTCCATTCTAAATACTCATAGAATGCTGTCAAGGTACCCAGATTGGGAAACTACCCAAATCTAGATCTAAAACCATAGATTTAGTAACCAGAATGTCTGATATAATATCCAAGTCCTGTGTGGAGAAAGTACTGTGTGACAACCAAAGTATAACCGATCGTAGTATAGGAATATCACTTCCTACTCTGTGTATGTCATCCAAATACCAGGACATAACACCCTACTACCTTCTTTACAGATCCATCCCCTATTCTGATGAAGTCAAACCTATGACTGTCACATCAGAAATAGATGATCTATCTCCGCTATATCTGCTTTAGTCTATAAATAGACATAAGCCACCTGTCCACCAATGCTTCCGCTGCTCCCACTGACTATGACAACCCTCTTGCAGAGTCATATAGACGTGTACTTCTAAAGCTAGTTTAGAACGACGCTATACTCATCCTCCTGCCGGGTCTCACAGTCTGGAACAACAGCAATGGCAAGTCTGGGTAAACAAGAACCTCCCTGCCACCGTCCTTGAGCATACCGAAGTACCTCTCGAGTGCCTGAGGTTACCCACCATATCTGCGGAGTGGCTAATGGAATGTCAAACCAGATTGAATCTTTAGGTTCTTATCAAATCTTCAGTAATCGTTTGCGGTTCTAGAATCACTTCCAGTTCTACCATACTCCCACTACTGTTTTCTGAAAAAATCCATTTTTATTTAAAACTGTGGCGAGTCAAGAACAATATCACTATTGATCTTCCAGATGGTAGAAAGTCAACCCTCGTCATAGCCTGGGTCAACCTACAAACAGCCATTACAGAAACGTGCCTTGAGTTGTCCAGTGTCTGGTTTTAATCATAAGCCGGACAACTCCCCGTACCTTAACAATGTCAAGATATGAACTGTTCTATATCCAATACAGAAACAGAGGCACTGATTTAATTGAACCAGATTCAAATCATGCAGCTGTCTCCAGTGCATGTCAACTAAATGGAAGGAGGCCGATCAGCGTTACTCAACTTAGGAATACTTCTAATTATGAGTAACCTGAAAGAGAAGCAAGTTCTCTTAATCATTACTATCAACTGAATACCATATACAAGTATCTACATCTTCGATCACCTTGAAGAATCCCGATCCTTGCAATACCTGGTTTTCTACTTTATTCAAATACCTATAACTTCTCAAAATTCAGACCCTGTGTTTCCATGAAACACCTGTCTAAAAACTAGAGAAGTCATAAGTAAACTGAATATAGTACGAGGACCAACCCCTCTGTCCTGATGGACCCTGGACAACATACAATACCCTGTATAAGTCCCTTGAGTCTGATAACTCATTCACTGTGTGTCGTAGGTTGAAAACTGTACTTATGGTTAAGAAGAATTACACCGCTGTTTAATGCTCCTTACCTAACCATCCACTGATATAGGTAAATGTCATCGACATAACTTCAAAAGGTATATCTCACTCTATAAAAATAGACATACAGATATATCAATTTGAAATTGGTGCATAACTGCGGATATTCAAAACCAAATATTTGCCGACCGGCAAACAGCCCAGGTGATTTCCTCAAATATCACCGATTACAACGAATCCCGATATAATGAGGATGATCACCCAATTCCCAATAACTTACTCCCACTCATCATCTGTAAAACCATACGGATGTGAGAATCATACCTGGTAAATACATACCCTGGAGTAAGTGTCTAATCGGGAAATCAGTTTTCCATTAACAGTACACAGTGAAACTGAAACATTGAAATGTTTCGTTGGGGTATCCTGGTATTCCTAGTAATGCCTCTTCCATTATCCAGATTCATAACTGTAACCGTATAATTCTTTGCCATTTCTCCAAATTCCTTTATATGTCTTTAGTCATTACCTTCTGTACACCCCTTTAGGCCAAATGGTTCTCTTCCTTCCCTACCGTTCGGCACCAGCCTATGGTTTGGAAGAAGACTATCCAATAAGCATAATGGGTGTACTGTCCTAATCCTAGGAGCACTCGCAACGTGAGAGAAGGTGAAGATAAAAGACACCTGAATGTACTTTATTCCTATTTCTCCTGAACCAGGATCCATCCCCGAACTGGAACAAGTTCCTTTCGAGTTCGTATATAACCATACGATGGATTATCCAATAAACTGGGATCTTCGTAGTAATACGGAGTGTCCTGGAGAAATACAAAGGTGATTTAGGATTGGCGAAGAAATACTTGGGTTGGTCGTGAATATCAGTCGCAATTTACTTTGCCCTCCTACTAATCCCTTGCTTTGTCTTAACTTAATACCTTCTGCACACCATCGTTATGCTAATTGGTTTTCTTCATTCCCCACCGTTCGGCACCAGCCTAAGGTTTGGAAGAAGACTATCCAATTTGCGTAATAGGTGTACTACTCCTAAACCAAGGAGTACTCGCAACCTGAGAGAAGGTAAAAGGAAAAGACAACTGAATAGTCCTATCCGTTTTCTCCAGAACCGGAAACCATCCTCGAATTCCTTCGAGTTCATATCTAACCATACGATGGTTTTGTCTAATAGAAGTGGACGTTCGTAGTAATACGGGGTGTCCTGGAGAAAAGGGTAAAAGTAGGAGTAGCAATGAAGTTTGCAACTCTGACAATCCAAAAGCCAATATTAAGAAGGTTCGGTTAACTTGGTCACTGAGTCATAGTCTTAGGGTCGGGTCAATGGTCGCTGCCAAAGAGAGAGAGAAAAGAAACACTCAGCGTGCACTCAAACCTAGATCAGAATGGTTATCACTTTATCTAATCTGGAAACCTCCCACTGTACCGTCAAATTCTCCTCCAAACCTGAAAGAAGAATTAGTCGGGATCACCCGAGGAGTAAACCAACTCATCAGTGGGAATCGGGATCCAACTATCATTGCATGATAACGTGAAGGAATCCGCTCACGTCATCACACTCCAGAAGGTATGCGCATATCTGGCAAGTTTCAGTTCTTTTGAAACTCCCGATGTGATTTTTACCCCTAGGACCCAAGTGACCTTGACAATGCCAACATATCAAAGAGTCCTAGTCAAGTTCAACCCGTCATTATCTTGATTGCGTTAAACCCACCCGTACGAGTCCTTGACAATGCCAACATAACCGTACGACTGTCCTAACCAATCCACTTATCCATGCGACAGAAAAGTATTACACAGCTACCGAACACTACGCCTCGGCAATGCACGACATACGTAGCACGAATACTAAGCAGTACTGATCTGAAATGACGGAGGGCTACGGATGGTTTTTGGCGAAAAACCTTTTACCGTAATGAACTTGATATCGTTGAAGGAACTGGATATCTTTTTATAAAATTATAGTGACGAAAACCTTTGCTAAAGAGGTCACTCCCGGTGAAGGGATCTCTGCTCTTTCCCCGTAGAATGAGGTGCAGGATATTCGAAATGAATACCACGATGCAAAGCAAAAAGTAATCGGCTATAGTGAAGTTATTACCCTGACGCAAACTTCTGTCCAAGGGGTCACTCCCGGTGAAGGGATCTCGGCCCTTGCCTCGTCGACTGAGGAGCGGGATATTCTAACTGAATACCACTGTGCAAAACAAAAGTGAACGTCCTTGCAATAACAGCTTTTTGAAAAATTGTTCCAACAACATCAGAATAGGTTTGTTTATAACTTGCGTTGATCCGAATCAACGCAGTCCCATCAACTGATCACACCAATAAAGAATGAAAATAATGATGTACGTATATGCCATCCGCATTCGCCACTGGGTCCCGTCATCACCCGTTAGGTTACTTAACTAACGACAGAGCGGGGACTGGACTAGCGCGGATGCAAAACATATACAACATCTACTAATATATATACCAATATATTATATTCGCTCAAGGCGTGATAAGAATGCAACATCACAGAAATGTACAGCATCACAGAACAATACAGATATCTGGGATCCCCGGGTTTCACAGAGCTGCTGCTGAAACCCGACGTTCCCCTGGTCGTGTGGATAGCCTGTGCAATGAAATCCTAGACCCCTACGGGTGCGGAAAGTCACCCGCCAAGACCTGAAGCGAGGCAGTCCCCTCCAGCTCCGTGAATGGACCACCCAGCACTTCACGGAATCCAGTAACTTGGGCACCCCTCCTGGGTCAACCTGTACCCCCTACGAGTGCGGCGAATAGCCCGCCAATCCTGGAGTGAAGACCCCTCCGTCTCAATGCCATGAGATGCGGGCCCGTTGCCCTCTAGAACCCGGCTATCCGTGCACCCCTCCGTGGGGTAATCCTAGTACAAAAAGTAAAATATACATACACCGGGTACATCGACCGCAACCAGGTCGTGCCCCAAAAGAATAATACAAACAGGCAGTGACGGCAGTCCACATGTCGGACGCTCGCCCCGCAATATCAAATGTACATAATACAACAAAAACTGTACTAGCATTGCATCCAGGCTATCCCCCACGACCGATCCGCAACATCACAGCAAAATCACAAAACATCAACGTGAAAATCACGTTCGCAAATCCGTCTAACCGGGCTAAAGCAGTTAGACAGGATTTACCGATCAAGTGATATTCACGGTCGCAGATATAATGTAAATACTGTGAAATAATGTGTTTAAAAATTTCCGATCGAACAAATTTACCAAGTGGGCCCCTAAGTACTACTGTAGCACATCAAGAAAATTTGGGCCCAAAAAGAATATACCAAAACCCCTATTTCCAGCCCACAAGCCCACTGCAAAGAAACGATGACATGAACCCACATTCCTGCGGTGGAACCGCGGCCAAAGGGGGGTTATGGCCGCGGTTCCGCGGTCGTACGGAGGGATCGGGTCATCAAATTTTTCCAGTGTTCTTAGAACATCCAGTACATTAGTTTTCTACAACCTGAAAAATTTTTAGAGCCCGGAAAAAATCGACAGAAAACTGATGCAAGCAAAACGCGGATTTTGGAATTTTTGTCGATCGGATAAGTAAAACACATTAGAACAAGCTAGGCAAGGTTAATGGAGTGGCTCTGATACCATGTTGCGCCACGGCAGCGCCCCGGCCGTCTTACCGAGGCCAAAATGCGGAATCAAAAATTTTCCTTACTTGGAAACTGGCGCTACCGCGGACAATAAAACCCGGATCGTTAACCATTAACCTATACTAGCTAACAAGAGATGGGAAGAGAAGTATACCAAGTGATCCGAGTCCTCCGGTCTTCTCTTCATCGTCCTGATCTCCCGCGGAAAGTCCTGTCTCCATGTCGTCGCCTCCTCGCCGGAAGGGCACCACGTCGCCTACATCTTTTACGGGCTCCCACCTCAATACCGAGGCAACTCGGGCACGAAGCTGGCAAGTCGACGTGCCCAAGATTTGCTGTAGAATGTAGTGTAGATGCTATATCTCATTTGGGGTTTAAGTTGCCATGGAGGATGAAGGAGGAGGTTAAGAAAATTGGTGCTTTCAATTTTCTAGCAAGAAGGATAGAGATGAAGAATTCCTCACATAACCAAAAATGAACTCTCTCATTCTTTTTCTCTCAAGTGAAGCCTCTCCTCTCTTGTGAGAATGGTGAAGGAATGAATATCAAACCATAACAAGAAGGGAGGTGATGGTAGTAAAAGGTGAAGGGGTGACCACACCCAAACACCATGATAACAAAACTCAAATCAATTCCTAATCAACTCTAATCACCATAAATGCATGAAATGATGATAGAAAAGAAAGGAATAAAAAGGTGCTATCATAATCTCTCATCTCACAAATAAACCCTCCACTAAATGTTATTTGCAAACTTGCAAATAACACCCTCCATTAGAAAAGTTCGGCCGGGAAAGAACAAAGGAAAACCGGCCGGAACGGAATGCAAACTGGCAACTCCAGAAAACTGGTCCCGTAATAAATTACAGGAAAACCCCGATACTGTGCATACACACCCGCATCTGTATACCGACCGGATACAAATGCAATGAGACAAAATCTACACTGTACTAAACTAGGATCCGGCTTAAACCAAAGCGGACTAGTAATATCCGTCCGATCCTGATCCGTGCAATACCGCACGTATCTGATCGAACCCTGCCATATATCCATACGGCCACTAGTACAAACCGTCTGATCCTGATCCGTGCAATACCGCACGTATCTGATCGGACCCTGCCATATCTCCATACGGCATCTACAGCGTTTCGCCCGAAACTTGAGTAACTGAATGTGTGGTGGACTCTAAAGACTCGTCAATACTATGGCTGTGGATTTAACCACTGGCATGTCAGAGGTATAAGCCAATACGTGACGGGCCACCAGCTATTGACCAAAAGGAACGTCGATGAGCGAACTCATCCTGACACCCTACTGATCCTGTCAGTGACAATATCCGTACAGTCCGGTCCGTTCGTCTATGAGTATCGCATGGCGGGCCTAGGGGGTTGGTAAAAGTCAGACCCCCAAAAGCGGTACAAGTCGTGTCGGAGCATAGCCCAGAACACCCTGAGATACTACTGGAATACCTACCAGTAAATCTCCTGCCTTGGCCGAGGGCTTTGTGTAATGGCTCTCCTAGACACAGCGCGTCCTCACCCCCAATACCGGGAGAGACGAACCCCTGCAGATCCGCTCACTGCCTCCATGTGGCTCGGGACTGTACCCAACTAAAACCTGTTTGCACGACTCCTTTGAGCCGTGGTAGGGTAGTAATCAAAGCACAGTGGGAACTCACACGAGACAAATGACGATCTCAGGTCGATGAACTAACCTGTACACATGTCACCAGGGAACTGCTATCTGACATCTGGTATAAGACCAACTAGCATGTTCCCGGTGAGTCCTGTCCGGTGTACTCATAACCCAATGAGCACCTGTATACATCTTAGGTGAACCTATAGACACCAGTGGCTTGTGAGACCGGCCACCGCCCCTCGTCGGGGTCTCGACTGTATACACTAGTCTACTAATGGAGTATCGATGCCCTGTCTCGAAACTCCTACGACTAGAGACCTTTTAAGGATGTGCTTATAGACTACCAGCTCCCACGTATATGATCGCCCTCATACTGCTGGCAGCCAAGCAAGAATCCTAGGGGCTCTATCAACGTGTAATAGCGACCTGTCAGGTCACCTAAAGCAGTACACGATGATAAAGATAAACCAGATAGCATACTATCATCTCGAGTAAGACTGTCCTCCTGGGATAGGTCCTCCCTCAATCATTGCAATCACGTGCCTGTGATCCATTAATTGACTCTGAGGGCACTATCTCCAACAATTCCCACTGTGCTTTGATTTCCACCTTACCACGTCCAAGAGGGCGTGCAAAATGGTGGCTTTTGGGTACAGTCCCGAATCACATGGAGGCAATGAGCGATAGGAGGGGATTCGTCTCTCCCGGTATAGGGAGTTGATGTTGTGCTGTGTTCGATTGGCTATAACTGGAAGTCCCTGGCGAGGGCTGATATAGAGATTTACTGGTAAGTGTTACTAGTAGTTTCTCGACCCGTTATGAGCCACACATCAACACGACTTATCGGTTACTGGGGTCTGACGTTTACCACCCTTAGACTTGATATGCGACATATCAGACGAACAGACCGGACTGTACGGGAGTGTTACCGATTGGATTCACAGGAGAACGCACAGGCTAGCTTGTTGATCTTCTGATCGCTCAATACCTGGGTGGCTGTTACGTTTAGCTGACCGCTTGCAGCTTGTGGGTGTTTGATATGATCATCACCTGCTACCGGCGTATTGACGATTCTTTAGAGTCCTACACAGAGGTTTCTTGGCTCAGGCGAAACGGAGTAGAGGCGCATATGTGATATGTGCAGGACCGAGAATAATGCGATATGAGATACCGTATTATATTCTCGCGATATTTAGATATGAACCGGGTCATCGGATCAAGTGTTGATTCGATGAATCGGTACATGATATATTAGTCGGTAATATTCGATATAGCCGGATCGTCGGATCAAGTGTTGATTCGATGATTTAATGTATAATAATATATATGATATATTCTATTACATTATCTAATATAGGCTCGCTTTATTATTTCATTTTCTCACTGGATGATACATTGATATATATGCGATATATGTTAATTGTATTATTTTCTTTTGATGCAAATATATAATATATATGTGATATATATTATTGTGACATGATATGATTTATTATTAAACATGTTTAAGGATGATTAAAAGGGATTAGGGTTTGATTAGGGTTAGCTTCTTCTTGCACCTTCTAGAAGCTTTGCTTTTGTCTTGGTTAAGATATTATGGTTGATATTTTTCCATGACTCATAACTTAACCTAACCAAACCCTAACTCTAGTTTATTCTCTACAAACTCTTAGCCACTCATCCTTGACCATGGTTGATATATCAATCACATAGTTTTCTTTTCTATTCATCACAAAAGGAATTATCATTATCTTTTCCATTATCATCTTCTTCTCTCTTGATTTTGAGCTCACTAGAAATTCCATTTGTGATGATAAATTGTGAGAAAGTGAATTAAAAAGAACTACTCCTTCATCCTCATCTCATCTAGCCCATGAGATTAGTGTGTTCATCTCTTTAGAGTGAGAAAGCTTGAGTTATTGGAACTTCGACGTAGATCATTGGAGATTTGGAACACTTCAAGCTAGACTGGATCGTTCGAGTCGTGGAGCCTCTCTTGAGTTCGGGAGATCGAGGATCGCGGCGAAGGGACTTCTACTCGAAGCTTGTGAAGCGAAGGAGCGGACTACAAAGGTTGTAATCCCTCACACTTAGATAAAAAGTTGTTATCTTGCATGCTTAACCCTAATAATCTAGCAAAGATCATGTCTTTGGGTTGTTCGGCACATCTAAAATTTTATTCGTGCATGTTTGATGCGTTATGAACCTTCACAAGTGTGCCTAGGAACCCTACAGTGGTATCAGAGACTAGCTAGAGCATTAGGCGTTGTGTTAACGAAGTTAAAACTCCGATCGAACCCGTACCGACAAAATTTACCCCCTCTCTGGAAATTTTTCAAAATTTGGGATTTTTCTGAATTAAAAATACGTAAAAAAATCAGCAGGGAATTCTAAGAATTACCATGAAACACGGGCCCACAACTCCACTAACTCACCGTGGAACCGCGGCGGGAACATGCTTCCCGCGGCGGTTCCGCGGCCGAATTGTTGGATTGTGACACGTGGCTTCATGGTAATATCCATAGGTGCTTGTTGATGCTTCTAGGTATTTTTAATGTAACTCAAGTGTTGTAATGTTCTGGGGTTTCTTTTGTAATCGTAGATTCGATCGGAAAATTTAAATTCGTTGTTTTTCCAGATATTTAGAAATTGTTAAAAAGTTCGAACGGATATCATTAACTCACTTTTTCCCGGCACGTAAAAATTTCAAGTGTTGAATTTTTTAATGGATTTAAATCTTTCGGAAAAATTATACAAGTTAAGCGGTGGACCCTCTAGAAGACAACAAACCTTAACTCGATTATGTGACCGTCTTGAACTGCCTTTTGAACCTTCGGGTTTGGGGCAGTACGGCGTGCCACATGTGAGGCGTTGGCTTGACCCTTCTACGGCTGGATCACCTATACTGTGACATATTCTGGGATTATTTGAACTCCGCTCAAGTGTTGAGCAATTTAGGAAATTTTAGGTATTTGATTATCTGTTCGGAATGTTTAATACTGTCTATTTATCTGGAATGTGATACAATATGTGGAATTCATAAAGTTAGCCATGAAATGCGAAGTATGTGATATTTCGGATTTACGATGTCTAAAGTGATTATGGATTCCAAATATTGTAGTTTTACACTTTCTTTTCTGTGACCGTAAGTGTAAT
Source organism: Agapanthus africanus (assembly GCA_030015575.1). Lineage (NCBI taxonomy): Eukaryota > Viridiplantae > Streptophyta > Magnoliopsida > Asparagales > Amaryllidaceae > Agapanthus > Agapanthus africanus. The sequence continues at coordinate 316,233,143 of JASDDO010000008.1, forward strand.
ATGTGATATCGCCGGTTTCGTTGCTATATGTCAACGACAATTGGGATGTGCATATTTACTTACGTTGATGATATGTGATATTATGTGTTGCTGTGATATGTTATATTGGATCGTCGCGTTCTGAATAGCCGGGGGTTTTATGTGAGATGAGGATTTTTATTTTCATTCATGTAAAATTCATTTGTAATGTAATATTCTTTTATTTGGGGCACTTCCAGGTTGAGGTTGTTGTCACCCTTGTATATTATTTACTTTTCCGCATTAGGTAGACCCAAGGAGGGGAGCACAAGTAACCGGGTTCTAGGGTCCAGTGGGAGACCCTCTCGAGGAGTCGAGACCGGGTCTCCTAACCCTAGAATTGGCAGTGTTACTTGCCGCTCTCGTAGGGGTCTTGGGATGTGGGTTTGGCTATTCGTCGCGACCGTGGAATCCGTGTTTTATACAGGCTCATATTGAAAACACGGACGTCCTAGTATATCCAATATTTCATATATGTTCTTCTGCTGCAATGTTCTGTGATGAAATCATATTACTGCCGGAGACGAATGCTTATACTATATATATATATATATATATATATATATATGCTGATATATAAATATTACTGCTTTCGTTTCTTCTGTGATGCTTAGGAAGCATAAGCTGATGGGATTTTTATTAATGAGATTAATAAAAAGAAAAGAAACCTAAAGATGTTGTAGAATCAAAACTTTATAAAAAGGGTAGCTACAGTTTTGCTTTGCACAGTGATATATATGATATATCCTGCACCTTATTCGATGGGGAAAGAGCCGACGATCCCTTCACCGGGAGTGACCACTTTAGCGAAACTGGCAGATGCTACAAAACTCGGTTTGTCTTTTGATTGCTTTTAAAGTTTTGCTTTGCACAGCGGTATATATGATATATCCTGCACCTTATTCGATGAGGAAAGGGCCGACGATCCCTTCACCGGGAGTGACCCATTTAGCGAAACTAAGAAAAGCCTCAAAAACACTCCTTTTTCAAAAACTACTCGATTCTACGACGATATCAAGTTCATTACGCAATAGGTTTTCTGAAAAACCTGTCGTAGCTCTCCGTCATTTCAGATAAATCCTACTTAGTATTCGTGCTGTGTTTGTTGACCTTGTCAAGGCACAGTGTACGGTAGCTAATTAGTGTTTATCTGCTAAAACATGAGATGTGATTGGATTAGGGTATTCGTACGGCCTTGTTGACCTTGTCAAGGGTCATGCGGGTGGGTTTAATTCAATCAGGAAATGATGGGTTGAACTTGACTTGCGATTTATGGTTTGTTGACCTTGTCAAGGTCATAGATCGCTAGGGGCAAAATATTATCGGGAATTTCAAGTGTTGAAATTTGCAATGAGATTGCATACCTTCTATGAGATAGTTGGATCCCGATACCCACTGCAAGTAAGTGTTACTCCTGGGAGAGTTTTACACAGGACAATTAGTCATTCAAGTAGGTGTCTAGAAAAGTGTTAACGGGGTTACGCCTCTGGGAAAACGAGGTTTACTTTAATTAGGTCCGTGCGAAAGCATGGGGAACCTCCCTCAAAGTACCGACACTGATCTGGCTGAAAGATTGACGAAATTTTAGGGTGTAATTAATCCCAGCTAATCTTACCTTTTAGGGTTTGAAGGTAGATTTGATAAAAACAGTGGGAGATATCCTGATTAGATAAGATAATAACCAATCTAATCTTGCAAGAGCATACGCTGAAGTGTTTTCTTCTCTCTCTCTCCAGGTAGCGACCATATCAGGCCATAATCAAGATAATAATATGGATGTATTGACTGAACCCGCTTATTATACTGAGCAGGGGAACGTTGGACCCGTTTTTTCTTATAAGAGTTATAAGACTGAACAGGAAACAGGAGAATGTCTGGATTCTTACGCCGCCCAAAAGAACATGCATATTGATGCATCTTCTTCAGGTGTGTTAGTTATTGAGAACTGTTTCTCAGTTCACCCTACGTCCTGGGTATTGGATACCGGATCAGGATCCCACATATGTAAAATGTTACATGGACTACGTAAAGGTAGAGAACTAGGAAAAGGCGATCATTCCGTTCAAGTAGGGAATGGTGCAAGTATTACAGCCAAAGCAGTTGGCGAATATCAACTAGTATTACCAAGTCGTAATACACTGATTCTGAATGAGTGTTATTATATACCGAACATGATGTGCAACATTATATCAGTTTCTTTATTGAGTAAAGAAGGATATAATTTTGTAGAAGAGGATAATGTTATGAACATATTCCTAGATCAAAAGTTGATTGCATCAGGCTCGTTACATAATGGCATATTCATTCTAAATCAGAATACAGTTCTCAATATACAAAACACACACAAGTGGAAAAGTTCAGAAATGAACGAATCCTTCTTGTGGCATTGTAGACTTGGTCATATCAATGCGACACGACTGGCTAAGTTACATAAGGATGGTTATTTGAATCCGTTCGAATTATCATCTTATGATACTTGCCATTCATGTCTCAAAGGAAAAATGACCAAATCTCCGTTTAGTGGACACGGAGAAAGAGTTACCGAACTCTTAGGACTGGTACTTAGTGATGTATGCGGTCCCATGTCTACGCATGCCAGGAACGGTTCTTCCTACTTCATTACATTCACTGACGATCTCTCTAGATTCGGACATGTGTTCCTGATGAAACACAAGTCTGAAGCTTTTGAGAAATTCAGAGAATATAAGCACGAAGTAGAGAATCAAACGGGCAAAAGTATTAAGATTCTTCGATCTGATCGAGGAGGTGAATACTTAAGCAATGAGTTCCTAGATTATCTAAAAGAGAATGGGATTCTCTCTCAGGTTACTCCTCCTTATACACCACAGCACAACGGTGTATCGGAGCGGAGGAATCGCACCCTATTAGATATGGTACGCTCTATGATGAGTACAGCTGAGTTACCTATTTCCTTCTGGGGGTATGCGCTTGAGACAGCAGCATACCTATTGAATCAAGTTCCAACTAAATCTGTACCTACCACACCATATGAGATATGGAGTGGGAAGAGACCGTATCTTAAACGAGTTAAGATATGGGGTTGTCCGGCCTATGTCAAAAGGCAAAATCCGGACAAACTCGAGGCACGGTCAGTTCTTTGAAAGTTTGTAGGATATCCGAAGAATTCTTATGGATATTTTTTCTATCACAGTGAGGAGCAAAAGGTGTTTGTTGCTCAACATGCCACCTTTTTATAAAAGGAATTTCTTGCAAAAGAGATTAGTGGCTCTGAGGTAAAATTGGAAGAAGTTCCAGCAACACAAACTGCAACTGAAGATTTAGTGGAACCAGAGGATTCAGTAGTACCCGACGAACCCCAGCCTCTCCGCCGATCTAGTAAGGTTTCTCGTCCACCTGAGAGATACTACGGTTTTCTCATTGATGGTGGAAGCGAAGACTGCATCATGGATGATGATGAACCGACTAGTTTCGAGTAGGCCATCACGAGTGGTGACTCTGTGAAATGGCTAGATGCAATGCGATCTGAGATGGAATCCATGTACACCAACAAAGTATGGACTTTGGAAAATGCTCCTGAAGGGGTAAAACCCATAGGGAGCAAGTGGATCTTTAAAAAGAAATTTGGTGTAGATGGAAAAGTTGAGACTTTCAAAGCTACACTTATAGCAAAGGGTTTTCGTCAACGACCAGGTGTGGATTATGACGAAACCTTTTCTCCAGTGGTTATGCTTAAGTCCATCCGGATCTTACTTGCCATTGCTGCATACCATGACTACGAAATCTGGCAAATGGATGTTAAGACCGCCTTTCTAAATGGTGATTTGGAAGAGTGCGTCGACATGACTCAGCCAGAGGGCTTCGTAGATAGTGGGAGCAGCAGAAAGGTGTGCAAGCTGCTTAAATCCATTTATGGGTTAAAGCAAGCATCGCGGAGTTGGAACATCTGTTTTGATGTTGTAGTCAAAGAGTTTGACTTCATCAAAAATATAGATGAACCTGTATCTATAAGAAGGTAGCAGAGGGTAAGGTTGTCTTCCTCGTATTGTACGTGGATGACATACTCTTGATAGGAAATGATATTCCTATGCTGCAATCAGTCAAGCTCTACTTATCACAGAGATTCTCAATGAAAGATCTAGGTGATGCCTCCTGCATATTGGGAATCATGATCTATAGAGATAGATCTAAACGGATACTGGGATTGACCCAATCCAGGTACATTGACACCATACTAAAGAGGTTTAGTATGGAAGAATCCAAGCGTGGGAACCAACCCACGATCTCTGGACTCACTCTCTCCAAAGAGATGTCTCCCAAGACTGATTTGGAGAGAGCTCGCATGCAAGGGATACCCTATGCTTCGGCAGTAGGCTCTATCATGTATGCGATGCTATGTACCAGACCCGATGTAGCATACTCACTAAGTGTAGTGAGTCGGTATCAAGCAGATCCTGGAGAGAGTCACTGGACAGCTGTGAAGAACATTCTCAAGTACTTACGATGGACTAAGGAGATGTTCTTGGTGTATGGTAACGGAGAACTCCAGGTGGAGTCCTTTACCGATTCCAGCTTCCAAAGTGATAAGGACGACTCTAAGTCGCACTCGGGTTTTGTCTTTACCCTCAATAGAGGGGCGGTATGTTGGAAGAGTTCCAAACAGGATACCGTTGCAGACTCGACGATGGAGGCTGAATACTTCGCTGCCAACGATGCTGCCAAGGAGGCTGTCTGGATAAAGAAGTTCATTAGTGAACTTGGTGTGGTTCCATCCATTGAGCATCCAATACCTCTGTATTGCGATAACAATGGAGCTGTGTCTTTGGCCAAGGAACCCAGATCCCATCAAAAGTCCAGACATATTCTGAGGCGGTATCACCTAATCAGGGAGATAGTTGATCGCCGGAAGATCGAGGTCAGGAGAGTAGATATGAAGGACAACACTGCGGATCCATTCACGAAGGTTATTCCCCAGATACAGTTTGAGAGATTATTCGGGATGCTAGGTATGAGATACTACAGCAGCTGGCCTTAGTGCAAGTGGGAGATTGTTAGTTATGTATATGCCCTAGAGGCCATTGTTGTACATATGATGTATATTATGATGGATGCTTAGATATATACAGAGAGGACTTTCTTGCTTGTCATGATAGTATGCTATTTGGTTTCACTTTATCTTAACATGTTGACTTGTATTGGTTTACTGTTTTTCTCTCACATGTTGATAAAGCCCTTAGGATCTGTACTCGACTACTGGGATTATGATGAGATCATACTAGTGGGGCCATGATAGTCTATGAGTACATCCTATAACTGTTCCTAGTCGAGGGTATATCGAGACAGGGCATCGATACACCAGAGTAGACTAGCGTATACGCATCTTGACCCATATGATGGGCGATGGATGATCCCATATCCATCGGTGTTTGACATCAGAGATGGTGTACGGGTGCTCAGTGGAGACTGGGTACACTGGACGGACTCGTCGAGAACTCCCAGATGGTGATATACCACACGTCAGATGGCAGTTCTCTGGTGACACTGGTACAGGGTAGTCTGTAGACCCGAGATCGTCATAGAGTCTTGTGTGATTCCCACTGTGCTTTGATTTCCACCTTACTACGTCCAAGAGGGCGTGCAAAATGGTGGCTTTTGGGTACAGTCCCGAATCACATGGAGGCAATGAGCGATAGGAGGGGATTCGTCTCTCCCGGTATAAGGAGTTGATGTTGTGCTGTGTTCGATTGGCTATAACTGGAAGTCCCTGGCAAAGACTGATATAGAGATTTACTGGTAAGTGTTACTAGTAGTTTCTCGACCCGTTATGAGCCACACATCGACACGACTTATCGGTTACTGGGGTCTGACGTTTACCACCCCTAGACTTGATATGCGACATATCAGACGAACAGACCGAACTGTACGAGAGTGTTACCGATTGGATTCACAGGAGAACGCACAGGCTAGCTTGTTGATCTTCTGATCACTCAATACCTGGGTGGCTGTTACGTTTAGCTGACCGCTTGCAGCTTGTGGGTGTTTGATATGATCATCACCTGCTACCGGCGTATTGACGATTATTTAGCATCCTACACAGAGGTTTCTTGGCTTAGGCGAAACGGAGTAGAGGCGCATATGTGATATGTGCAGGACCGAGAATAACGCGATATGAGATACCGTATTATATTCTCGTGATATTTAGATATGAACCGGGTCATCGAATCAAGTGTTGATTCGATGAATCGGTACATGATATATTAGTCGGTAATATTCGATATAGCCGGATCGTCGGATCAAGTGTTGATTCGATGATTTAATGTATAATAATATATATGATATATTCTATTACATTATCTAATATAGGCTCGCTTTATTATTTCATTTTCTCACTGGATGATACATTGATATATATGCGATATATGTTAATTGTATTATTTTCTTTTGTTGCAAATATATAATATATATGTGATATATATTATTGTGACATGATATGATTTATTATTAAACATGATTAAGAATGATTAAAAGGGATTAGGGTTTGATTAGGGTTAGCTTCTTCTTGCACCTTCTAGAAGCATTGCTTTTGTCTTGGTTAAGATATTATGGTTGATATTTTTCCATGACTCATAACTTAACCTAACCAAACCCTAACTCTAGTTTATTCTCTACAAACTCTTAGCCACTCATCCTTGACCATGGTTGATATATCAATCATATAGTTTTCTTTTCTATTCATCAGAAAAGGAATTATCATTATCTTTTCCATTATCATCTTCTTCTTGTTAGTTATATATGTGCCCTAGAGGGCATTACTGTACATAGGATGTATATTGTAATGGATGTTGGGACATATATAGGGAGGACTTTCTTACTTGACATGATAGTATGCTATCTGGTTACTCTTTACCTTAACGTGTACACTGATTGTCTCTCTGTTACATGTTGGTAAAGCCCTTAGGATGTATACTTGACTACCTGGACTAGGATGCGGATCATACCAGTGGGGACATGATAGTCTATAAGTACATCCTTCAAGGTCCCTAGTCGTGGGTGTATCGAGACGGGGCATCGATATACCAGAGTAGACTAGCGTATACCTTCTCGACCCATATAGATGGGCGATGGATGATCCCATATCCATTGGTGTTTTACATCAGAGATGATATACGGGTGCTCAGTGGAGACTGGGTACACTGGACGGACTCGCCGAGAACTCCCAGATGGTATTATACCTCACGTCAGATGACAGTTCTCTGGTGACACTGGTACAGGTTAGTCTGTAGACCCGAGATCGTTATAGAGTCTTGTGTGATTCCCACTGTGCTTTGATTTCCACCTTACCACATCCAAGAGGGAGTGCAAAACGGTGGCTTTTGTGTACAGTCCCGAATCACATGGAGGCAATGAGCAATAGGAGGGGATTCGTCTCTCCCGGTATAGGGAGTTGATGTTACGCTATGTTCGATTGGCTATAACCGGAAATCCCTGGCCAGGGTTGCTGAGATTTACTGGTAAGTGTTACCAGTAGTTTCTCGAACTGTTATAGACCTCATATCGACACGACTTATCGAGCTATTGGGGTCTGACGTTTACCACCCCTAGGCAAGATATGCGACATATCAGACGACGAGACTGGACTGTACGGTAAGTGTTACTGGTTGGATTCACAGGAGTATGAGCGGGCTTGCTCGTCCATCTTTTGATCGCTCAATACCCGGGTGGCCGTTATGTTTAGCAGACCGCTTGCGGCTTGTGGGTGTATGATATGATCATCACCTGCTGCCGGCGTATTGACGAGTCTTTAGAGTCCTACACAGAGGTTTCCTGGCTCAAGCGAAACGAAATAGGAGCGCATATGAGATATGTGCGGGACCGAGAATAATGCGTGTATGTGATACCGTATTTCATTCTCGCGATTTGTAACATTGATCGGTTATATGCGATATAGCCGGGTTATCGGATCAAGTGTTGATTCGATAAGTTGTTACTATTAATATTAGTCGGTTATATGCGATATGACTGGATCGTTAAATCAAGTGTTGATTTAATGATTTAATGTATAATTATATATATGATATATTACTTTACATTAACTAGTATTGGTTCATTTTAAATAGATTTTCTCACTTGAAGTTCACAAGTTGTATATTTGATATATACTTTTGTGCACTTGTTTGTATCATGTTTGATGATACATGCTCACTTGGGTTTGTGTAAAGATTAAACCATGGTTGTGTAATGGTTAAGGTTTTCATATTATTTATTTAGTCATTTATTTATTTATTTATTTTTGGCAAAAGAAAATAAAAATGGTGGCTTTCTTTGTTTGTTCTTGAAGCTTCATGAAGCTTTGACCAAGTGACCATTTTGTCTTCATGCTTAACCCTAACCATTCCAATTAACCCTAGTTCATTCTCTACACATGACCATGGTTGGATTATGATAAGTATTCATTTATTTTCTATTTGCAAATAACTCATCATAAAATATTCCATCTTCTTCTTCTTCTTCTTCTTCAACAAGAAGAAGCTTGCTACCAACAATGGCAAGTTGAGCAAATGAGTGAGAAATCCAATTCTAAAATGAACCCACCTCCTATTTCTCCATCCTCTACCTCTTGCCAAGTAGTATAGGGTGTTTTCTTCACAAGTTTCATGACTTGGTGAAGTTGGAGCTTGATCTTGCGATGCCTCGACGTAGATCATCTTCGGCATCGACGTCGACGACCTAGCCCGCCTATTTCTCCGATGAAGCCGACGCTAAAGCCCGGGATTTGATTTGGACAGCAAGGAGACTTCATGATGGAGCTATGGAGGTGGAGGACCGGATCTACAAAGGTTGTATTTCCGTTCATTTAGTTAAATTGTTAACTAGCTTCTTTGTTTTGCCTAAACTCTAGTCAACGATCCGTATTAGGGTGTCTCGGTACCCGTAAAATTTGAAATTGGCATGGTTGATACCTTGTGTGACCTCATTAGCGTGCCTAGGAACCCTACAGTGGTATCAGAGCCTAGCTAGAGCCTTAGGCGAAGTCTAGACGACGTTCGAAACCCGATCGAACCCGAAACCCCAATTTTTCCATGCTCTCTGGACTTTTTTCAAAAGTTGGGTTTTTTCCAGATTAAATATATGCAAAAAATTAAGCAGGGGTTTTTAGGAATTACTGAAAATTTCGTGGGCCTAATTCAATTAAACCACCGCGGAACCGCGGCACGAGCCTGGCATGTGCGGCGGTTCCGCGGCCGTACGGTCTCCTCTTGCATTGATGTTTCAACAGTAATTCCTATTTTCTGGTGCTGAGTTTTCTCGGAATTTTTAATTTACTCTAGAGTTGAGTTTTATGGGTTGTATTGGGAGTTCGAAGATTCAATCAGATTATCAAACTTTGTCTATGTGTTTTCCGGATAATTTTTTGAATATGTTAAAAAGTTCGACCGGATATAAATACCCAATTTTTCCCCTGTCGGGAAATTTCCAAGTGTTGGATTTTTCCGTGGTTTAAAGACGTTCTAAGTAGTGCAAGTAACGCGATGGACCCTCTAGAAGACAACAAACCTTAACTCGATTATGTGACCGTCTTGAACTACCCTTTGAACCTTAGGGTTTGGGGCAGTACGGCGTGCCACATGTGAGGTGTTGGCTTGACCCTTCTACGGCTGGACCGTTGGTACTGAGGTATGAACTGGATGTTTTTCAACCTATTTCATGTGTTGAGCTGTATCAGGAAAACTTGGGTGTTCGAATGTTCGATCGGAAAGTTTAACATTTTCTATTTATCTGGAATGTGATACAATAATTGGAATCAACAAATAGTTATGAGATAGCTGAATGAATGTTATAAGCATAGCACTTTAGTCTCACTAGATCGGTTGCCACGGAATTTTGATGTGATCAAAAGTCCGTCGCAATCACGTAGTGTACGCGGATATTCGCCGATAAACTTAATAGCCAGCTACACCCCTTAGCCCCGACCAAGTGACTGTAGGAGAACCCCTTCGCCGAAAGCATCTATTCGGGTGCTCGCGGTAGCGGTGTTCCGCCTTGGTGCACTTCGTCGACGGCATCGGGGGTGCGGCCGCCTACTAAAGTTTGCGACGAGCATTCGATCAGTTTTTCGGGAATCTTGTTGAATTGCCCGACTTGATATTGAAAAGTGTTTTCGATTTTGAGACTAAAATGCGGGGTTTATAATTGTTAGGCATGAGATGTCTAAGGAATTCATTTGGTCAGGCATGCGATGTCTAAAGAGGTTGCGGATTCCAACTGTTGTAGTTTTACACTTTCTTTTCTGTGACCGTAAGTGTAATATGTAATATCGCCGGTTTCATTGCTATATGTCAACGACAATTGGGATACGCATATTTACTTACGTTGATGACATGTGATGTTATGTGTTGCTGGATATGTTATATTGGATCATCGTGTTTCAATAGCCGGGTTTTTTTTTATGTGAGATGAGTGTTTTTCATTTTCATTCATGTAAAAACTTGTATGTAATATTCTTTTATTGGGGCACTTCCAGGTTGCGGAAGTTGTCACCGTTTGTATATTATTTACTTTTCCGCACTAGGATAGACCCAAGGAGGAGGGCACAAGTAACTGGGTTCTGGAGTCCAGTGGGAGACCAACTCGAGGAGTCGAGTCCGGGTCTCCTAACTCTAGAATTGGTAGGGTTGCTTGCCGCTCTCGTAGGGGTCTAGGGGTGTGGGTTTTGGCTATTCATCGCGACCGTGGAATCCGTGTTTTATACTGGCTCGTATTGAAAACACGGACGTCCTAGTATATCCAATGTTTCATATGATTCTTCTGCTGCGATATCTGTGATAGATACTGTATATAGTATATATGATATATTATATATGCGTTACTTATGTTTTACACCCGCGCTAGCCCTGCCCTGCTCTGCCGTTAGATACCTAACCTAACGGTGCACGAGGGGACATCGAGGCGAATGCGGATGGCATAAGTGTACGTCGTATTTATCTGTGATGTTTAGGTAAATTAAATGATGGGACTTCATTAATGAGATTAATGAAATAAAAGAAACCTAAAGATGTTGTAGAATCGAATTTCAAAAATAAAATAGGTAGCTACAGTTCTTGCTTTGCACAGCGGTATATATGATATATCCTGCACCTTATTCGATAAGGAAAGGACCGAGATCCCTTCACCGGGAGTGACTCCTTTAGCAATAACTGGCAGATGCTACACACTCGGTTTGTCTTTTGATCGCTTCTCTAGTTTCTGCTTTGCACAGTGATATATATGATATATCCCGCACCTCATTCGACGAGGAAAGGACCGACGATCCCTTCACCGGGAGTGACTCCTTTAGCAAAACTAGAAAAGCCTCAAAAACACTCCATTTCAAAATTCATTCGATCCTACAACGATATCAAGTTCATTACGCAATAGGTTTTCAGAAAAACCTGTCGTAGCCCTCCGTCATTTCAGATAAGTCCTACTTAGTATTTGTGCTACGTTTGTTGACCTCCGTCAAGGCGTACTGTGCGGTAGCTAACTAGTATTTATCTGTTTATGCATATGATGCAGATTGGGTTAGGGTAGTCGTACGGCCTTATTGACCTCCGTCAAGGGTCGTGCGGGTGGGTTTGATTCAATCAAGAAATGACGGGTTGAACTTGGCTAGTAGCCTATGGTTTGTTGACCTCCGTCAAGGTCATAGGGTGCTAGGGGCAAAATTATCAGGAATTTCAAGTGTTGAAATTTGCAATGAGATTGCATACCTTCTATGAGATAGTTGGATCCCGATACCCACTGCGAGTAATTGTTACTCCTGGGAGAGTTTTACACGTTACAATTAGCCGATCAAGTAGGTGTCTAGAAAGGTGTTAACGAGGTTTACATTAATTAGGTTCGTGCGAAAGCACGGGGGACCTCCCTCAAAGTACCGACACTGGCCTGGCCGAAAGATTGGCGAACTTGTAGTGTGTAATTAATCCCGGCTAGTCTTTCCTTTTAGGGTTTGAAGGAAGATTTGATTAAAACAGTGGAAGCCATCCTGATTAGATAAAATAATAACCAATCTATTCTTGCAAGAGCGCACGCTGAGTGTTTTCTTCTCTCTCTCTCCAGGTAGTGACCATATCACGCCTTAATCAAGATAATAATACAGAATTTTGACTGAACCCGCTTGTTATACTGAGCTGGGGAACGTTGGTCCCGCTCCAACTTATAATTGTTATAAGACAGAGCAGGAAATAGGGGAATACCAGGATTCCCATACCGCCCAAACGAAGAAAGTGCATGTTGATGCATCATCTTCGGGTATGTTCGTTACAAAGAACTGTTTCTCTGTATCCTCTACGTCCTGGGTATTTGATACCGGATCAGGATCCCAGATATATAAACTGTTACATAGGGCTACAGAAAGGTAGAGGACTGAGAACGGGTGATAAGTTTCATGAGGCAGAAAACGGGGCAAGTGTTGCAGCCAAGTTTGTTGGTCACTGTCACCCTGTATTACAAATACATTGATTCTGAACGAATGTTATTAGATACCGAACCTGATATGCAAAATCATATCAGTCTCTTTATTAGTAAAGAAATGATAAAATTTTGTATTGTTGGATAATGTTTTGAACATTTCCTATATCAAAAGTTGATCGGTTCAGGCACGTTATCTAAAAGCATTGATGTTCTAAATAAAACTACAGTTTTTAGTAAACAGAACACACACAAGAGGAAAAGTTCAGAAATGAACGAATCCTTCTTGAGGCATTGTAGACTAGGTCATATCAATGCGACCCGACTAGCTGGAGTTACATAAAGATGCATATTTAAATTAGTTTGAATTTACATCTTGTGAAACTCGCCAGTCATGTCACAAAGATAAGATGACCATAGCTCTGTTTATTGGAAACAGAGAAAGAGTTAATGAACTCTTGGGATAATACATGTTGATGTATGTTAGGTCCCCTGTCTACACATGCCAAGACCGGTTCTTTGTACTTCATTACATTCTCTGATAATCTCTCAAGATTCAGACATATGTTCCTGTTGAAACACAAGTCCGAACCTTTTGAGATATTCACAGAATATGATTTAGAAGTAGAGAACCAAAATAGGGGTATAAGTATTATGTCCTATGATGAGATCAGGGAGGAGAATACTTGTGCATGGAATTCCTGGACTATTCTAAAGGAGAATGAGATTCTCTCTCAGCATTACTCCTCCGTATACACCATAGCACGATGGTATATCAGGGCGGAGCAGATACACCATATTTGATATGGTGTGCTCTATGATGAGTACTACTGAGTTACCTTTTTCCTTTTGGGAGTTATGCACTTGAGAAGCTGCATACCTATTGAATAGGGTTCAAATCAAATCAGTTGCCTACCACTCCATATGAGATATGGAAAGGGAAGAGCCCATATCTTAAGTTAGTTAAGATTTGGGGTTGTCCGGCCTATGTCTAAAAGCAAAATCCGGACAAGCTCGAGGCAAGGTCTGTTATGTAGAACTGGAAATGTTCCAGCTATACAAACTGCAGCTGATGATTTGGTAGAACCGAAGGATTCTATAGTAACCAACGAACCTCAGCCTCTCCGCCGATCTAGTAGGGTTCCTCACCCACCTGAGAGATACTTTGGTTTTTCTATGACAGTGGGAGCGAGAAATGCATCATGAGATGATGACCCAACTAGTTTCGAGCTGGCCATCAGGAGTGAGACTCTGTAAGAATGGCTGGATGCTTAGCGATCTGAGATGGAATCCTTATACACCAACAAAGTATGGACTTTAGTTGCTATATCTAAAGGGTTAAATCCCAATCAGGAGCAAGTATATCTTGACAAGATTACTTGGTGTAGATGGAAAAGTTGAGACATTCAAAGCTAGACTTGCTAAAAGTTTGCATCATTTACCAGGCGTGGATTATGATGAAACATTTTTCAAGTAGCTATGCTTAAGTCCATCCAGATCCTACTTGCCACGGCTACATACCATGACTACGATATCTGGCGGATGGGTGCCATGACTGCTTTTCTAAATGATGTTTTAGAAGAGTGCGTCTATAAGTACACAGCCAGAGGTCCTCGTAGACAGTGGGAGCAGCGGAAACGTGTGCAAGATGTTTTATATGATAAAGCAGGCATCGCGGAGTTGGAACGTCTGTTTTGATGTAGTAGTCAAAGAGTTTGACTTCATCAAAATGGTAGATGAACCTTGTATAAACAAAAAGGTAGTAGGGAGTATGGTGGTGATCCTCGTAGAGTACGTGGATGACATACTCTTGATAAGAAAGGAGTTTCCTATGCTACGCTCGGTCAATCTCCGCTTATCACAAGGATTCTCCATAAAGGATCAAAGTAATACCTACTAAATCCTAGGTTTTGGATCTATGAGATAGATCTAATTGGATAATAGGACACTCACTAGTTGTAGTGAGATGGTATCAATTGGTCCTGGGGAGAATCACTGGAAGGGTTCCAGGGTGATAAGGATGACTGAAAGTCAGTCACAGGCATTGTCTTTACCCTCAGTAAAGGGACGGTATGTTGGAAGAGTTCCAAGCTAGATACCGTGGCATACTAGACGATAAAGGCAGGATACATCGCTACTTAAGATGCTACCAAAGAGGAAGTCTGGGTGTATAATAGTTCATGAGATGAACTTAGTTCCTCCCATTGTGTGACAATAGAGTTGTGGCTTATGCCAAGGAACACCCGTCCCATTAGTGATCCAGACATATTCTAAGGCAGTATCACCTGATCATAGAGATGGCTGATCTCCAGGCTGATCGAGGTTAGGAGAGCAGACGCAGAGGACAACACGGCGGATCCACTCACTAAGGCCTATTCCCAGAGAGAGACTTTTATGGGATGATTGAGTATGAGATACTTCAACCACTGCTAAAGATGGCCTTAGTGCAAGTGGGAGATTGTTAGTTATATGTATGCCCTAGAGGCCATTACTGTACATAGGATGTATATTGTAGTGGATGCTGGGACATATATAGGGAGGACTTTCTTGCTCGACATGATAGTATGCTATCTGGTTACTCTTTACCTTAACGTGTACACTGATTGTCTCTCTGTTACATGTTGGTAAAGCCCTTAGGATGTGTACTTGACTACCTGGACTATGATGCAGATCATACCAGTGGGGACATGGTAGTCTATAAGTACATCCTTCAAGGTCCCTAGTCGTGGGTGTATCGAGACGGGGCATCGATATACCAGAGTAGACTAGCGTATACCTTCTCGACCCATATAGATGGGCGATGGATAATCCCATATCCATTGGTGTTTGACATCAGAGATGATATACGGGTGCTCAGTGGAGACTGGGTACACTGGACGGACTCGCCGAGAACTCCCAGATGGTATTATACCTCACGTCAGATGGAAGTTCTCTGGTGACACAGGTACAGGTTAGTCTGTAGACCCGAGATCGTCATAGAGTCTTGTGTGATTCCCACTGTGCTTTAATTTCCACCTTACCACGTCCAAGAGGGCGTGCAAAACGGTGGCTTTTAGGTACAGTCCCGAATCACATGGAGGCAATGAGCGATAGGAGGGGATTCGTCTCTCCCGGTATATGGAGTTGATGTTGCGCTGTGTTCGATTGGCTATAACCGGAAATCCCTGGCCAGGGTTGCTGAGATTTACTGGTAAGTGTTACCGGTAGTTTCTCGAACTGTTATAGACCTCATATCGACACGACTTATCGAGCTATTGGGGTCTGACGTTTACCACCCCTAGGCAAGATATGCGACATATCAGACGACGAGACCGGACTGTACGGCAAGTGTTACTGGTTGGATTCACAGGAGTATGAGCGGGCTTGCTCGTCGATCTTTTGTTCGCTCAATACCCGGGTGGCCGTTACGTTTAGCAGACCGCTTGCGGCTTGTGGGTGTATGATATGATCATCACCTGCTGCCGGCGTATTGACGAGTCTTTAGAGTCCTACACAGAGGTTTCCTGGCTCAAGCGAAACGAAACAGGAGCGCATATGAGATATGTGCGGGACCAAGAATAATGCGTGTATGTAATACCGTATTTCATTCTCGCGATTTGTAACATTGATCGGTTATATGCGATATAGCCGGGTTATCGGATCAAGTGTTGATTCGATAAGTTGTTACTATTGATATTAGTCGGTTATATGCGATATGACCGGATCGTTAAATCAAGTGTTGATTTAATGATTTAATGTATAATTATATATATGATATATTACTTTACATTAACTAGTATTGGTTAATTTTAAATAGATTTTCGCACTTGAAGTTCACAAGTTGTATATTTGATATACTTTTGTGCACTTGTTTGTATCATGTTTGATGATACATGCTCACTTGGGTTTGTGTAAAGATTAAACCATGGTTGTGTAATGGTTAAGGTTTTCATATTATTTATTTATTCATTTATTTATTTATTTATTTTTGGCAAAAGAAAAGAAAAATGGTGGCTTTCTTTGTTTGTTCTTGAAGCTTCATGAAGTTTTGACCAAGTGACCATTTTGTCTTCATGCTTAACCCTAACCATTCCAATTAACCCTAGTTCATTCTCTACACTTGACCATGATTGGATTATGATAAGTATTCATTTATTTTCTATTTGCAAATAACTCATCATAAAATATTCCATCTTCTTCTTCTTCTTCAACAAGAAGAAGCTTGCTACCAACAATGGCAAGTTGAGCAAATGAGTGAGAAATCCAATTCTAAAATGAACCCACCTCCTATTTCTCCATCCTCTACCTCTTGCCAAGTAGTATAGGGTGTTTTCTTCACAAGTTTCATGACTTGGTGAAGTTGGAGCTTGATCTTGCGATGCCTCGACGTAGATCATCTTCGGCATCGACGTCGACGACCTAGCCCGCCTATTTCTCCGATGAAGCCGACGCTAGAGCCCGGGATTTGATTTGGACAGCAAGGAGACTTCATGATGGAGTTATGGAGGTGGAGGACCGGATCTACAAAGGTTGTATTTCCGTTCACTTAGTTAAATTGTTAACTAGCTTCTTTGTTTCGCCTAAACTCTAGTCAACGATCCGTATTAGGGTTTCTCGGCACCCGTAAAATTTGAAATTGGCATGGTTGATGCCTTGTGTGACCTCATTAGCATGCCTAGGAACCCTACACTTCTCTCTTGATTTTGAGCTCACTAGAAATTCCATTTGTGATGATAAATTGTGAGAAAGTGAATTAATAAGAAAGCATAAATACTACTCCTTCATCCTCATCTCATCTAGCCCATGAGATTAGTGTGTTCATCTCTTTAGAGTGAGAAAGCTTGAGTTATTGGAACTTCGACGTAGATCATCGGAGATTTGGAACACTTCAAGCTAGCATGGATCGTTCGAGTCGTGGAGCCTCTCTTGAGTCCGGGAGATCGAGGATCGCGGCGAAGGGACTTCTACTCGGAGCTTGTGAAGCGAAGGAGCGGACTACAAAGGTTGTAATCCCTCACACTTAGATAAAAAGTTGTTATCTTGCATGCTTAACCCTAATAATCTAGAAAAGATCCTGTCTTTGGGTTGTTCGGCACATCTAAAATTTTATTCGTGCATGTTTGATGCGTTATTGACCTTCACAAGTGTGCCTAGGAACCCTACAGTTTCGCCTGGAGCAGGGAAACTCTCTGTGTGGGACTCTAAAGACTCGACACTACGCTGGCAGTGGGTTTAAGCATAGACCGCAAGCGGCACTAGCTGTACGTAATGGTCCCCAGGTAGATGTCGATAAGAAGGCCGATGAGGAAAACCATCCGAACTCCTACTGAGCCTGATGTGACAATCTTCGTACAGTCCGGTCTGTTCGTCTAAGACTATCGCATATCGAGCCTAGAGGGCGGCAAGCGTCAGTCCCCTAATAGCTGTATAAGTCGTGTCGGAGCGAAGCCCATTACAACCTGAGAAACTACTGGAACCTACCAGTAAATCTCGTTTGCCCTGGCCAGGGACTTTGCGTAATGGCTCTCTGACACAGCGCGATATCAACTCCCAATACCAGGAGAGACGAATCCTGTCTAACTGCCACTGCCTCCAAGTGCTCGGGACTGCACCCAACTGCTACCTGTTTGCACGACTCGTTTGAGTCGTGGTAGGGTAGCAATCTAAGAACAGTGGGACACACTCGAGGCGAAGTAGCAGTGTCAAGTCTTCGGACTATTCTGTAGTCATGTCACCTGGGAACTGTTAGCTGACGATGGGTATAATACCAACCAATCAGTTCCCTACGAGTCCTGTCCGGTATACCCGTAACCTAACGAGCACATGTATACTATCTCCAGTACGACGTACTGATGGCTGTGGGACAGACCATCTCCCCAACTGGGATGAGAAGCGTACACACTTAGTCTACTCTGGAATATCGATGCCCTATCTCGATAATCCAACGACCAGGGACCTGTATAGGATGTTGCTTACAGACTACCCAGCCCCCACTAGTGTGACTGCCATCACGACGCTGGTAATCAAGCAAAGATCCTATGGGCTCTACTAATATGTATAAGTGATACGTTATATGAAACATATGCACATATTAAAGTAGACACAAACCAAGTAGCATACTACCATTTTTAGCAAGACTGTTATATACAACTTTGAATATCCCAAGCTTCCATTAAGTAATATACAACCTAGTATGATACAATAATGGCCCCTAGGGCATATACACTAACACCTACGACTAAGGACCAAAATAAGGATGTGCTTATAGACTACCCAGCCCCCACTAGTGTGATCGCCATCACAACGCCGGTAGTCAAGCAAAGATCCTAAGGGCTCTACCAATATGTTTTTAGCGATATGTTAAAAGAAACATATAGCATATTAAGATAGAAACAAACCAAGTAGCATACTACTATATCGAGCAAGATTGTCGTAAAAACCATATATATATCCCAAGCCTCCAAAATGTATTATACAAACCAGTACTATACAATAATGGCCTCTAGGGCATACATATCTAACATCGAGTAATACATGTCTTAGAATATGTCTGAATATCTGATGGGACCTAGTTCATAAATGAACTCCAAATCCAAACTTCTTAGACTTTATTGATCACTGAACCTAATCAGTATCCAGCACCATGCCTCCCACAGTATCCTCTTGGACCACCTGTCCATAATACTGGCCCTCGTCAGAGGGAAAACTATAACTCTGACAATCACTCTGTCATTTATGTCACCTTGGAAGCCTGGAATGATAAACGTTTCCCGAAGGAGGCTGTTGTCATCAAATCCGTAGAACATGCACCTATGTTCTAAAACTGCTTCCTTATGTTTCTCCAGGATTGGATTAATATAAACTTATCGCATCTAGTGCAAAAAACAATATCTGGTGTGGTACTTGACATCTCATGATTGACTCAATTGCCTAAGCAAGTGATCTGCCAATCATGTGTTAGTTGTATGTATGCCCTAGAGGCCAGTATTGTACAGATGATGTATATTATATTGGATGCTTGGACATATATAGAGATGACTTTCTTGCTCAATATGATAGTATGCTATCTGGTTGCTCTTTATCTTAACATGTATACTAGTCTCTTTAAACTGTCTTATAGTTACATGTTGATAAAGCCCTTAGGATGTATACTTGACTACCTGGACTATGATGCAGATCATACTAGTGGGGACATGGTGGTCCATAAGTACATCCTTCAAGGTCCCTAGTCGTGGGTGTATCGAGACAGGGCATCGATATACCAGTGTAGACTAGCGTATACGCTTCTCGACCCATGAGATGGGCGATGGATGATCCCATATCTATTGGTGTTTGACATCAGAGATAGTATACGGGTGCTCACTGGAGACTGGGTACACTGGACGGACTCGCCGAGAACTCCCAGATGGTATTATACCTCACGTCAGATGGCAGTTCTCAGGTGACACTTGTGCAGGTTAGTCTGTAGACCCGAGATCGTCATAGAGTCTTGTGTGATTCCCACTGTGCTTTGATCTCCACCTTACCACGTCCATGAGGGCGTGCAAAACGGTGGTTTTTGGGTACAGTCCCGAGTCACATGGAGGCAATGAGCGATAGGAGGGGTTTCGTCTCTCCTAGTATTGGGGGTTGATGTTGCGCTGTGCTTGATTGGCCGTAACAGGGAAGTCCCTGGCCAGGGCTGATCAGAGATTTGCTGGTAAGTGTTACCAGTAGTTTCTCGACCCGTTATGAGCCTCACATCGGCACGACTTATCGGTTATTGGGGTCTGACGTTTACCACCCCTAGACTTGATATGCGACATATCAGACGAGGAGACCGGACTGTACGGGAAGTGTCGCCGATCGGCTCGACGGGAGTTGTAGCAGGTTCGCTTGTTCTCTTCTGATCGCTCAATACCCGGGTGGCCGTTACGTTTAGCTGACCGCTTGCGGCTTGGGGGTGCTTGATATGATCATCACCCACTGCCGGCGTATTGACGAGTCTCAGAGTCCCACAATGGAGTTTCCTAGTCCAGGCGAAAGGTTGTGGTGCGCGTATGCGATATGCGCATGGACCCGATTAAAATGCGCGTATAGGATACCGTATATTGATCGGGCAGCTTGCTTTTGGTAGGGGTCATATGAGATATGGCCGGATTGGTAAATCAAGTGTTGATTTATCATTTAACCATTAGTTTCTCACTAGAAATCCTTTTCTTGTGTTGGATGGATGTATGAATGCATGTATGTTTTTCTTTCATTCTAGTTTCATGCACATATGGATGTATATACATATATACATGCATACATACATTTATCATGGTTGGATATATATGAAAATGGTGGCAATATAAGACTCACACCATGGTATTTTTTATGAATTATTATTGTATTTATATTTAAACATAAAAGGAAATAAAAGGTTCATTATTGTTTTCTTCTACACTCTTCTTTTGACCTAACCATTCTCACCCACCTTTTAACCTTTGGTTAATTTCCTTTTGTGTTTTAACTCTAGTACAATAATGATTCAACCATGGTTTGAGATGATAGATGGAAAATATATATTGATATATTTTTCTATTTTCATTTAGGAGATATAGTTATCATCTTCTTCAATATTGCCATTATCTTCTTCCTCCTCCTTCATAGCTCTCTAGATTTTTGTAGTGAGCTATATAATCAACAAGTTAGGATTTTAAAGTGAGAAAGAGAACCACAACACCATTCTACACAAGTATAGCCCACTTGTTTAGGGTGTTAACTTGATTCCGTTCACTTGATCGGAGAAAGTCGCTAGCTTGGACAAAGCGGACTCCGGGTGGATCATCGGTGACGTCGAGGAGTTCAAGCGGAGTTTTTTCAACCCCCAAGTAGCCGAGGAGTCTAGCGTAGGGAGCTACAAAGGTTGTACTCTCTAAATCCTAGCTTATCTTTCATATGTTGATATGGAAATATTTTGAAACCCTAATCGATTCTAGGAACGATTCTATGTTCATTAGCTTAGAACCCTAAAGACTATATATTTGGTCCATGTGATGCTTCCAAACCCTTCATGTGGTGCTAGGCTAACCCAACATCATGCACATCCCTCTCTCCTTTAGTCTCTAAGACACCTTTAGAGAGGGTGACTCCATCACCTGCAGGTACACCACCATGCTAGGAGTCATCTATTCTAAAATACTATTAGAATATTGTCAAAGTACCCATATTGGGAAACTACCCAAATCTAGATCTAAAATCATAGATCTAGTAACCAGAATGTCAGATATTATATCCATATCCTTTGTGGAGAAACAACTGTGTGACTACCACAGTACAACTGATCGTAGTATAGGAATTTTACTTCCTACTCTGTGTATGTCATTCAAATACCAGGACATCATACCCTACTACCTTCTCAACAGATCCATCCCCTATTCTGATGAAGTCAAACCTAAGACTCTCACATCAAAATTAGATGATCTATCTCCGCTATATCTGCTCAAGCCTATAAATAGACATAAGCTTCTTGTCCACTATGCTTCCGCTGCTCCCACTGACCACAACAACTCTCTGGAAGAATAATATATATACGTGTACGTCTAAAACTAGTTTAGAATGACGCTATACATATCCTCCTGCCGGGTCTCATAGTCTGGAACAGCAGTAGTGTCAAGTCTGGGTAAGCAAGAACCTCCCTGTCACTGTCCTTGAGGCTACCGGAGTACCTCTCGGGTGTCTGAGGTTACCCACCATATCTGCGGAGTGGCTATTGGAATGTCAAACCTAATTGAATATATTGGTCCTATTAAATTTTCCTTAATCGTTTGCGGTTCTGGAATCACTTCCAGTTCTATCATACTCCCACTACTGTTTTTTGAAAAAATCCATTTTACAAAAACTGTGGCGAGTCAAGAACAATATCACTATTGATCTTCCAGATGGTAGAAAATCAACACTCGTCAAAGCCAGGGTCAACCCACAAACTGCCATTACAGAAACATGCCTTGAGTTATCCAGTGTCTGGTTTTAAGCATAAGCTGGACAACTCCCCGTACTTTAACATCGTTAAGATATGAACCATTCTATATCCAATATAGAAACTTTGGCACTTATTTAATTGGAACCAGATTCTAATCATGCAGCTGTCTCCAGTGCATATCAACTTAATGGAGAGAGGCTAATCAGCATTACTTAACTTAGGAATCCATCCAATTATGAGTAATCTGAAAGAGAAACAAGTTTCTCAAAACCATTACTATCATCTGAATACTAATCACAAGAATCTACATCTTCGATCTTTCTGAAGAATCCCGATACTTGCGATACCTGGTTCTCTACTTTATTCTTATACCCACAACTTCTCAAAACTTAGACATTGTATTTCAACGAAACACTTGTCTAAAAACTAGAGAAATTACAAGTAAACAGAACAGAGTACGAGGACCAACCCCTTTGTCTTGACGGACACTGGACAACATACAATACTCTGTATAAGTCCGCTGAGTTGAATAACTCAAAACCTGTGCATCGTAGGTTGAAAACTGTACTTATGGTTAAGAACTACTGCGTTGTTTCTATGCTCCTTACCCAATCGTCAACTGATATAGGTAAATGTCACGGACATAATTTCAAAAAGTTATATCTCACTTTATAAAAATAAACGTACAGATATATCATTTTGAAATTGTTGCACAACAACGGATACTCAAAACCAAATACATGCCGTCCGGGAAAAACCCAGGCGACTTCCTCAAATATCACCAATTACAACGAATTCCGATATAATGAGGATGATCACCTTATTCCCAATAACCTACTCCTACTCATCATCTGTAAAACCATATAGATATGAGAATGAAACCTGGTAAATACATACCCTGGAGTAAGTATGTAATCGGGAAATTAGTTTTCCTTTAACAATGCACTGAAACATGAAAATGTTTCGCAGGGGTATCCTGGTATTTCTAGTAATGCCTCTTCCATACTCAAATTCATGACTATAACCGTATATTTCTTTGCCATCTCTCCAAATCCCTTTATTTTGTCTTTATTCATTACCTTCTGTACGCCATCGTTAGGCTAAATGGTTTTCTTCCTTCCCTACCGTTCGGCACCAGCCTATGGTTTGGAAGAAGACTATCCAGGAAGCATAATAGGGGTACTCTCCTAATCCTAGGAGTACTCGCAACTTGAGAGAAGGTGATGATAAAAGACAACTGAATAATACTTTATTCTATTTCTCCCGAACTGGGAAAAAGCAAAGGTGAAATAGGAGTGGCGATGAACTACGCGGTTTGGTCGTGAATGATAACAGTAGCAATTTACTTTGCCCTCTTTCTAATCCCTTTATTTTGTCTTTAGTTATTACCTTCTGTACATCCTACTTAGGCTAATTGGTTTTCTTCATTCCCTACCTTTCGGCACCTGCCTATGGTTTGGAATAAGACTATCCAATAAGCGTAATAGGTGTACTCTTCTAAACTAAGGAGCCCACGCAACCTGAGAGAAGGTGATAATAAAAGACAATAGAATAAACCAATTCTATTTCTCCTGAACCTGGATCCATCCTCGAAGAAGTCCCTTCGAGTTCGTATGCAACCATACGATGGATCTATCCAATGGAAGTGGATGTCCGTAGTAATACGGGGTGTTCTGAGAAATACAAAGGGTAAAAGATGGAGCGGCAATGACTTATGCAACTATAGACAATCCAAAAGCAAGTATTTTAAGAAGGTTCGGTCAACTTGGTCACTGAGTCATAATCTAGGGTCGGTCAAAGGTCGCTGCCAAAGAGAGAGAGAAAAGAAACACTCTGCGTGCACTCTAACCTAGATCAGAATGGTTATCACTTTATCTAATCAGGAAACCTCCCACTGTAATCTCAAATTCTCCTCCAAACCTGAAACAAGAATTAGTCGGGATCACCCGAAGAGTAAACCAACTCATCAGTGAGAATCGGGATCCAACTATCATCGCATGATAACTTGATGGAAGCCACTCAAGTTATCACACTCCAGAAAGTATGCTCATACTTTGCAAGTTTCCTGTATGTTTGAAACTCCCGATGTGATTTTTACCCCATGCTCTTATGATCTTGACTAAGGACCAAAATATCATAAGTCGCATGTCAAGTTCTTCCCGTCATTATCCAGGTTGATTTGAACCCACCCGCACATGCCCTTGACTAAGGGCCAAAATGACAGAACGACTGTCCCAAACCAACTCATCTATCTATGCAACAAATGAATACCCAGCAGCTACCAAACACTATGCCTTGACTAAGGGCCAAAATACATAGCTTGAATACTACTGAATACCCAAAAGAAATGACGGAGGGCTACGGCTGGTTTTTGGCGAAAAACCTTTAACGTAATGAACTTGATCTCGTTGAAGGAACCTGATAGCTTTTTATAAAAATATAGTGGCGAAAAACCTTTGCTAAAGAGGTCACTCCCGGTGAAGAGATCTCGGCTCTTTCCTCGTGGAATGAGGTGCAGGATATTCCAACTGAATACCGCGATGCAAAACAACTTGTAATCGACTACAGTAAAGTTATTACCCTGACGTTAACTTCTGCCTAAGTGGTCACTCCCGGTGAAGGGATCTCGGCCCTTGTCTCGTCGAATGAGGTGCAGGATATTCTAAACTGAATATCGCTATGCAAAACAAAAAGAAACGTCTTTGTAATAACACTTTAAAACTTTTGTTCCAACAACATCAAATATAGGTTTGTTTTACTTTGCATTGATCAGAATCAACACAGTCCCATCAATCAATCACACCAGAAAAGAACGAAAATAAAATGTACGTATATACCATCCGCATTCGTCACTGGGTCCCATCATCACCCATTAGGTTACTTAACTAACGACAGAGCGGGGGTTGGACTAGCGCGGGTGTAAAACATATACAACATCTAATAGTATATATACCAATATACAATAATCGCTCCAGGCATGATAATATGCAACATTACAGAAAAGTAATAAGCATCACAGAACAATACAGATAATTTGGGATCCCCGGGTTTCACAGAGCCGCTACTGAAACCCGGCGTTCCCCTGGTCGTGTGGATAGCCTGTGCAATGAAACCTAGACCCCTACTGGTGCGGCAAGTTACCCGCCAAAACCTGAAGCGAGGAAGCCCCCTACAGCAAAATGAATGGACCACCCGGCACTTCACGGAATCCGGTAACTTGAGCACCCCTCCTTGGGTCAACCTGTACCCCCTATGAGTGCGGCGAATAGTCTGCCAATTCTAGAGTGAGGCCCCTCTGCCTCTCAAAGCCATGAGATACGGACCTGTTGCCCTCCAGAACCCGGCTATCCGTGCACTCCATCGCGGGATAAACCTAGTACAGAAATAAAAATATGTACAATGGGTACATCGACCTCAACCCGGTCGTGCCCCAAAAGAATATTATACAATCAGGCAGTGACGGCAGTCCACATGTTGGACGCTCGCCCCGCAATATCAAATGTACAAATAAATCCAAACTGCACTACCATTGCACACTGCTATCCACCACGGCATATCCGCAACATTACAGCACAACACAGAACATCAACGCGAATGTCACGTTCGCAAATCCGTCTAAAAGAGCTATAGCAATTAGACGCAATTTACCGCTCGAATGACATTTCCGGTCGGAGATATAATGTAATTACTGCATACTAACAAGTTTAAAATTTCGATCGACAAAACTTCCCGAAGTGGGCCCCACGTACATCTGCTATACAGTAATAAAATTTGGGCCCAAAAGAAATATTTCATAAACAACAATTTTACAAGAAGAACCTACTATAGAAAAATGGTTTACTGTAGCTCCAAAACGGCGGCGGAACCGCGGCCAAACTAGGGTTTGCGCGGCGGTTCCGCGGCGCTTTGGAAGCTTCAGTTGACCAAATTTCACCAGAATTCTTAAAAAAGCCTGCTCTCTTTTCTGTGATATGCAAAATAATTTTTAGACCCTTTTAAAAAACGACAGAAACTTTAACCCAGAAAATTGCAGTTTTCGAAATTCCGTTCGATCGATATTTTAAACGCGTTAGCACAAATTAGTAAAGCTTAATAGTGAGGCTCTGATACCACTGTAAGTCCATGGTAGCGCTCCGGCCGTCTAACAGACACCAAATGCGGAACAAAAATTTTTTACAACTGGCGCTATCGCGTACTATAACCCGGATCTGCCATTAAAGCTAAACTAACAAACTACAAAGTGGGTAGAAATGTTATGCCGAGCGATCCGAGTCCTTCGGTCTTCAACCATCATCCCATGCTTTGTTGCGGCTGCTCCGATCTCCTGAAACTCCAGTCTTGTCGTCCAAGTGGCACCACGTCGACGGATCTTTAAACGGGCTCCCGCCTCTGAACCGAGGCAACTCGGTCGTCAAGTTTGCTAAAAGAGACGACCAAGATGATGTAGAGAATGAGTAGAATACTTTGTCTCGTCTCGTCCAAAGTCATGGACGAACGGTTAATGAAGTTGCCCTTTTGGAACTGAGATGGAATGAAAAGAGCTATGAAATTTCCATACATTATAAACTATATCTTTTCTCAAATGAACAACCATCCACTTTAACAAAAGGGGCCGGCCAAATATAATGGGAGGGAGGTGAGTGTAGGAATCAAGAGAGTGACCATTAGCAATAATGAAGAGGATGAATCATAATGCACACCTTGCAAAACTATAAATGCAAGTGATGAATCATTAAACCTAGTCACTAAAACATTAATTGAAAACCAATGAGTCATAAGCCAAGTCATCATCCATTAATGCAAATGAGTGACTCACAAATCCTAGTCACCAAATCTAGAACCTTCTACACTCATCTCAAGAAAAGATAATCCGTCTTTAACCGAACGTTAAAGACGGGCGATAGAAAATTGGAAACTGGAAACTTCCAAAAGTGATCCTGAAACGAATTTCAGGATAACCCCGTAACAGTATAAACATTCCCGCATCTGTATTACGACCGAATACAAATGCAACTGAGACAAAGATATCATATCTACACAGTATAATACTGGGATCCGGCTTAAACCAAAGCCTACCAGTATTATCTGCCCGAAAAATGACACGTGCGAAAACGCACGTGCATTTTCCGAACCCTGCCATAAAACCATACGGCCTCTACAATGTTTCGCCCGAACTTGGGAAAGTGTATGTGGGGGACTCTAATGACTCATCAACACAATGGCACTGGGTATAACCACTAGCATGTCAGAGGTACGAGCTGTACGTAACGGTTGCCTATGTATTAATTGGAAGGGAAGCTGACGAGCGAACTCATCCATAAACCCTACTGAGCCTAACAGTGACAATATACATACAGTCCGGTCCGTTCGTCTATGAGTATCGCATATCGGCCTCGGGCTGGTAACGTCAGACCCCCAATAGCAGTATAAGTCGTGTCAGAGAGTGGCCCAGAACACCCTGAGATACTACTGGAGTACCTACCAGTAAATCTCCTGCCTCGGCCGAGGGCTTTGTGTAATGGCTCTCCTAGACACAGCGCGATCTCACCCCCAATACCGGGAGAGACGAATCCTCTGCCGATCCGCTCACTTGCCTCCATGTGGCTCGGGACTGTACCCAAAAAAGACCTGTTTGCACGACTCCTTTGAGCCGTGGTAGGGTAGAAATCAAAGCACAGTGGGAACTCACACAAGACAAATGACGACCTCAGGTCGATGAACTAACCTGTACACATGTCACCAGGGAACTGCTATCTGATGAAATGTATAATACCAATTAGCCGGCGAGTCCTGTCCGGTGTACTCATAACCCAATGAGCACCTGTATACATCTTAGGTGAACTAACTGACACCAATGGCTTGTGAGACCGGCCATTGCCCCTCGTCGGGGTCTCGACTGTATACACTAGTCTACTCTGGAGTATCGATGCCCTGTCTCGAAACTCCCACGACTAGGGACACTTTAAGGATGTGCTTACAGACCCCAGCTCCCACGTATATGATCGCCATCATACTGCTGGTAGTAAAGCAAGAATCCAATGGGCTCTATCATCATGCAATAGTGAACTAAAGCATGTATACGATGATAAAGACAAACCAGATAGCATACTATCATCTCGAGCAAGACTGTCATATCGGTATAGGTCCTGCCTCAATCATTGCAATCACGTACCTTCGATCCAATAATTGACTTTGAGGGCACTATCTCCAACACAAACCTAGAGAAATCATCCGTAAAAGTAATGAAGTAGGAATAACCACCTCGCGCATGTGTAGACATTGAACCACACACGTCACTGTGTATGAGTCCCAAGAGCTCGCTTGCTCTTACTCCGTGTCCAGTGAACGGAGTCTTTGTCATCTTTCCTTTGAGACAAGATTCACAAGTAGCATAAGATTGATATTCGAACGAATTTCAAATATGCTTCTCTCTGTAACTTAGTCAACCTTCTCTCATTGATGTGACCAAGTCGACAATGCCATAAGAAAGCCTGATTTATTTCTGGAGACTTTCTTTTAAGTGTGTTCTGGATATTGAAAACTTAAGCTTGACTCAATACGTATATACCGTTATCTAATGTACCGGACCCAATCAAAACTTGATTTAGGTGGATGTGAACTACATAACTTGCGAATGTAAAATCATATCCCTCTCTTGAAAGTGAGGACACTGATATGATATTACAAGTCATACTAGGTACATATAGACAGTTACGTAGAATCAATATCTGCCCACTTGTCAAACCTAGGCGATATTCTCCCACGGATTCAGCGTCCACGCTCATTCCGTTTGCAACTCTGAGAGACCAATCACCTATCTTTATAACTCTACGGTTTCTCAAAGCATGTAATGAATTACAGATATGAGATCCTGCTCCGGTATCTAGTACCCAGGAAGTAGAGTTAATTGACAAACAGTTCTCAATTACAAATACACTTGAGGCTGAAGCTGGCTACTAGCTACAAAAGCCCTGCAATCATTCTGCCAATGCCCAATCCCATAACAGTAGGAATGTCCCTCTTTTACTACATTCAGTCCCGAAACTTTTGCCCATCTCTTTCCTCCTACTTCCCTGGTTTCCTTTAGGGTAGGAGGCAGAGACTGTAGAATCAAGTCAGTATCTGACTCGTTTCCCAACGCGGTCTCCAGGTCCTGGAGCTCATCAATACAGCTAGTCATTGTAAGGAAGTTGTTCCCTACAGATGACTCGACAGCCAACCTCGCTTGAATTAATTCGTTCGAGGTCTCATATCTTACGATATGAGATTGCTCTCCATATAAAACTTTGTTATGGAGAAAGATGGAAATTGAGTCCATCTTCTCGTGTTGTTTCTGGTATACACCATCAACTGAAGCTAACACGAGGCATTTGGCTTTCGCTTTATCTTTTTCCCTTGTCTGGCGGATATCCATATCTATGACGGTGGAAACTGGACCTGGGACGGCGGGATCTTAAGTAGTAATAGGGTGGTCCAGCTTGTCATAGGTAATGGACATCTGGACAGACCTTTGCCAGTCATATAAGTCAGATTAAGTCAATTTGTTATCTAGATGTAACCTATGTGTGGTCACAAGGTCGCTGCAATGAGAGAAAGAGAAGAAAACATTTTAGCATGATACTCTTGTAAGTTTAGATTGGTTTTTAGTATATCTAAACAGGATGGCTCCCACTGTTTCTCGAATCCCTCCTCAAACCATAAAAGAAGAATTAGCCAGGACTATTCTCACCGTACAATTCTTGCTTAACTGTTCAGCCAGGTCAGTGTCGATACTTCGAGGGAGGTTTTCCAATGCTTTCGCGAAGTTCCTTAATTAAATAACCTCTTTTCTCTAGGGGCGTAGCCCCGCTGACACCTTTCTAGGCACCTACTTGGTTTATAGCATTGATCGTTAAGTAGAGAATCTCCTGATAAGTATTATATACTCACAGTAGGATCGGGATCCAAAATATCATCGTATGATAATGTTGAAGGAATCCTACCAACATTCATCAAATTCCAAAATGGTATGCATCTCTCTGCAAAATTTCAGTTTCTTTAGAAATTCCTGATATGAATTTTTGCCCCATGCACTTATGACCTTGACTAAGGGCTAAAATGTCATAAGTCACATGTCAAGTTCTACCTGTCATTATCCAGGTTAATTTGAACCCGTCCGTATATACTCTTGACTAAGAGCCAAGAAAAGTAATACAACTGTCCCAAACCAACGCATCTATCTATGCAACAAATGAATACCCCAGCAGCTACCAAACACTATGCCTTGACTAAGGGCCAAAATATATAGCTTGAATACTACTGAATACCCAAATGAAATGACGGAGGGCTACGAATGGTTTTGGCAAAACCGTGAACGTAGTGAACTTGATATAATCGAAGGAACCTGATACTTTTTAAAAGGAGTGGTTAAAGCTCCGCAATTAAAAAAAATATGATCTTTTAAAATAACCGAGTGGTTTCTTTTAAATTTGTTTCGAACGATTAAACTTTGGTTTATTTTCTTTGCATTATAATAATGCGTCCCATCATTTATCCTATCATTGCAGAAAACAACGAAAATACCACGTCCTCTTATGCCATTCGCATTCGCACCGGGGTTCCGTCATCACCCGTTAGGTTACTTAACTAACGACAGAGCGGGGGATGGGCTAGCGCGGGTGAAAAAAATAAGTGACGTCTAATAGCTATCATATATATAGATATTGTACATTCGTCAGACGCAATAATAAGCATTCCAGATCACTGATGAACTTTATTGGATATACTAGCAATCCGCATTTACTTTAAGCCTGCAATAAAAGACGGATTACACAGTTGTGATGAATAGCCATTACCCCAATCCTAGACCCTTACGGGTACGGCAAACTACCCGCCAAGTACCCGAAGTGAAGCGGTCTCCCTCAATAACGTGAGTAGGCCACTAAACACTTCAACGTACCTGGTAATTTGTGTACCCCGCCTTGGGTCTATCCTAGGAGCAAAAACAGTAAAAAGAAATAATACAACGGTGGCTACAACCGCAACCTGATGTGCCCCGCAAAAGAATATTACATCATATTACATTTACATCGAATGAATGAATATTAAACCTATCTCAAACCCCGGCTAATCATCACAACACTCCAATCAAGTCCATATACACAAACAGTGAATATTACAGAAATGTGCAACCCCCTGCCAACCGACATACTAGCAGTTAGGGGAGGTTTACGAACACATTAAACATTACAAATAAAAACCCAATTAGCAAATAACTTAGAACATTGATCGATAACTTTTATCCGTGTCTACCCCAAAAATAAACCTGCACTGAAGTAACCTGGGTAGAAACAGAACATACAGGAAACCAAAACACCAAAACATATGAATTACTTAGCAAATCCGAGTCAACTCGGAGTTGACGCGGCGGCGGATCCGCGGCCAAGAGCACCTTCTTTCCGCGGATCCGCGGCCGTCTTACCGAGTTAGGGGCTCGTATTTTCCCAGTATTCTTATATTTCCCTGCTGTGAATTTTAAGGCATATCATATAATTTTTTAGACATGTTTAAAATTAACAGAAACTGTTAGGGTTCCGGGATTTCGTTTTCGTGTTTTCCGTCAATCGAACTTCTAATTAGTTGCTAACAAGCTAGTAATGGTTTAGTTGGCTCTGATACCACTGTAAGTCCATGTCACACACCCCACGAACTTGCGGAGAGGCGGAATATATGAAAAACGATTATCAAAGCTTCGTAATACGGACTTGAGCGCATGAATCGTATCTAAACCGTTACTAGCAAACTACGAGAGGTTTAACTACTCGTATTCGAAGTTATACCTCACGTTACTTGTCCTTCGGGTCTTCATCGCTGTCCTCTGCTCCTCGTAGGCTCCTTGGAACATCGACACCTCAACGACCTCCTCGAGTCAAAGACGATCCACCCGAGAGCTCCTATGGCAAGCTTGATCTCTAACTTGAGATAACTAGGTTGCTCAAAGTGCTAATCTAAGCTACCTAGGGGATATAGAGTGAGGTTATGGATGTATTAGTCTAGCTAACTCTTGATCTCAACACATGAGAGGTTAAGGTTAGGGTTTCAAGAATGAGAGAGCTTGAGCAGAGAGAAGGTGAGAGTGAGAATGATATTGAAAAATGAACTCATTTTAATATATCAACCATAACAATTTATCAAATAAATAATATACATGATTAATCATCATGGTTGATGCATTCACCTTGTGTGATTCATCTCATGAGTCATTAGCTCAATAAATGAAGCATTAACTCCATGGATGAATCACACAAATGAGTCATTAAGCAATAAATGCTTATGCTACCTTAACCCCCAAGTCACCATGCATCAAGAAGCTTCCCGGAAAATTATGAGAACGCCCCTCCAATCCGTGAAAACACAGAAAAACTTTAGACTGTATAAATCCAATAACCTGATACTAGAATCTGGCTTAAACCAAAGTCAGCTAGTAAAAACTGTCCGAACGTCGTACGTGCGTAAATACACGTATGCGTCCGAACCCTTGTCGTAAAACCATACGACCTGTATATCGTTTTGCCTGGAGCAGGGAAACCCTCTGTGTGGGACTCTAAAGACTCGACACTACGCTGGCAGTGGGTTTAACCACAGACCGCAAGCGGCACTAGCTGTACGTAACGGTCCCCAGGTAGATGTCGATAAGAAGGCCGATGAGGAAACCCATCCGAACTTCTACTGAGCCTCATGTGACAATCTCCGTACAGTCCGGTCTGTTCGTCTAAGACTATCACATATCGAGCCTAGGGGCGGCAAGCGTCAGTCCTCTAATAGCGGTATAAGTCGTGTCGGAGCG
This sequence comes from Agapanthus africanus, assembly GCA_030015575.1. NCBI lineage: Eukaryota > Viridiplantae > Streptophyta > Magnoliopsida > Asparagales > Amaryllidaceae > Agapanthus > Agapanthus africanus. Next base: position 316,266,337 of record JASDDO010000008.1, read on the forward strand.
TAGCCCATTACACCCTGAGAAACTACTGGAACCTACCAGTAAATCTCGCTTGCCCTGGCCAGGGACTTTGCGTAATGGCTCTCTGACACAGCGCGATATCATCTCCCAATACCGGGAGAGACGAATCCTTTCTAACCACCACTGCCTCCAAGTGCTCGGGACTGCACCCAACTGCTACCTGTTTGCACGACTCCTTTGAGCCGTGGTAGGGTAGCAATCTAAGAACAGTGGGACACACTCGAGGCGAAGTAGCAGTGTCAAGTCTGCAGACTATGTTGTACTCATGTCACCTGGGAACTGTTAACTGACGATGGGTATAATCCCAACCAATCAGTTCCCCTGCGAGTCCTGTCCGGTGTACCCGTAACCTAACGAGCACCTGTATACTATCTCCAGTACGACGTACTGACGGCTGTGGGACAGACCATCTCCCCAACTGGGATGAGAAGCGTACACACTAGTCACTCTGGAGTATCGATGCCCCGTCTCGATAATCCTATGACTAGGGACAAGTATAGGATGTTGCTTATAGACTACCCAGCCCCTACTAGTGTGACTTCCATCACAACGCTAGTAATCAAGCAAAGCTCCTATGGGCTCTACTAATATGTATAAGTGATACGTTACAGGAAACATATGCACATATTAAAATAGACACAAACCAAGTAGCATACTACTATTTTTAGCAAGACTGTATATACAACTGTGAATATCCCAAGCTTCCATTAAGTAATATACATACAAGTATGATACAATAATGGCCCCTGGGGCATATGCACTAACACTTGCCTCGACGAATGAGGTGCTGGATATTTATAACCGAATACCACTATACAAAGCAAAAGAGAACGTCTGTAATGTCAATTTTAAAAATTTGTTCCAACAACATCTTTTAGGTTTATTTTCTTGTATTAATCAAAATCAATGCGGTCCCATCATTTTAATCCTATCACACCAGAAAAGAACGAAAATACGATGTACGTATATGCCATCTGCATTCGCCATTGGGCCCCGTCATCACCCGTTAGGTTACTTAACTAACGACAGAGCGGGTGCTGAACTAGCGCGGGTGCAAAACATATACAACATCTACTAGTATATATATATATGTATATATAACATTCGTCCCAGGCATGATAATAAACAACATCACAGAATCACAGCCAACAATACAGAATGGTGGATAATCTTGGAGCCCCGGGTTTCATTTGAGCCGCAAATAAAACCCAATGTTTCCGGTCATGTGGATAGCCTGTGCAATGAAAACCTGTTGGTTTCCGTTCAGCTCGGTGCTTCGATTTGAAGTCCGCGACTGACCGGTGGCCGCTTGCTTTATTGTATGCCCTCATGCAAATGTTCTTTGGGTCAACGCATGCGTCAGCGATATTCCATATTCTACTGTTTTATTATAATTGTTTCCGATTCACTAATTCTTATCGCTTTCGAAAGGAACAAAAAAAATGAACAAAAAAAAAGATATGAAAACCTAATTATTTTTTTTATTCTTACTTTTCTCAGATATTATAAATATTAAAAAAGTGAGAATTGGTTGATCAAATGATATGATCAAATAACTAGGTAAGAGAAATTACTTAGTTATTAATTTTATTAACAAATGGGAATATGAGATTTTGAATCATTCTACAACTATACTACCATTCTATTATGGCAATATGGAACCATATCATATACTATAGTATAGTTAAGTAAAGACAATTATACCAAAACAGTAGAATATGGAATAGCTCCCTGATCCGTTTACTGTAAGCGGATTGGTATTGCTTAGAAATAATATTCCACTTATAATCCCCGAGACGATGGGTCCTTTTTTTGTGATGATAAATCACCTACTTAACTCAGTGGTTAGAGTATTGCTTTCATAAGGCGGGAGTCATTGGTTCAAATCCAATAGTAGGTAGAACTTATTAGATACCAGAGTTAATGGTATCTAATAAGTTTTTCTACCCATCTTCTTTTTTTCGTTGTATCATCTAGACTTGATTGTGTTCAATTGGCGGAATAAAAATGTGGTGTATAATAAAGAACCTCTAAAGAACTTCTTTTGATTATTTTGATGTATTTTCTTCTAGTAGGAAATAACATTCACAGCCTCTACTCGTGTCCTAGCTCGTCTGAGAGCTAAACCCCCTAAGAGTGTGGCGAATAGCCCGCCAATTCTAGAATAAAGCTCCCTCCGTCTCAACTCCATGAGATGCGGGCTTGTTGCCTTCTAGAACCCGGCTATTCGTGCACCCCACCGCGGGGTAATCCTAATACAGAAAAAGAGAATAATATGTACAAACGGTGACATCGACCTCAATCCGGTCGTGCCCCAAAATAATATACAACCTGGTAAAGACGGCAGTGCACATGTCGGACGCTCATCCCGCAATAACAAATGTACAAATGAATTATAAACTGTATTCTAACATTGCACCACATGCTATCCACCACGACATTCCAACCACAATCACAGCAGAAGCACAAAACATCAACGTGAATGTCACGTTCCCAAAACTCGTCTAAAAGAACATATAGCAGTCAGACGAGTTTTACCGATCGAATGACATTCACGGTCGCAGATAAAAGTGAATGTACTGTAAACTATTAAACGATGTCAAATATAACGACTTCGAAACACTCCAAATTGCCCCGTACTGAAAAAAACAGATAATCAAATTTGGGCAAAAAACAAACAACGCCAGAAACCCAAACTACAAGAGACAAGACCACAGAACAAAGCACGACACAAATACCCACAAGAAATCCTAGGAGGCCGGATTTTTGCAATATGTGGCCGGCCAAAATGTTCCAGATTTGTGTCGTTTTTAGTCAGTGTTCATTTCACAGTGTAAATATCACTCTGCAGTTGTTTAAAAAATTTGAAACCTTTTAAAAATCAACAGAAACCGCAGTTTGGATTTTGGTGTTACGGAGTCGTTTCGGTTTCTTTGTTTTAACATTGTTTAAACTTGCTAGCCTAGGGTTAATGGGCTGACTCTGATACCATAAATGGTTACCCTAGTGCCCCGGCCAACTTCCGTGGCCAAATGCGGAACAAATTTTTTATAGCGAACAGAAACTTGGTACTAGATTAACCTTTAACCGGATCTTTACCATAAACCTAGTTTAGCTATTCTAGAGTTCTATCTTCAATGATGAGGAATTCTTACCAAACGAACCAAGTCCTTCGGTCTTCGCTCTTCATCTTTAGATCCTTGTAGTCACCTTGAACTTGCTTGATCTTCCTTTCCGGCTCCATCGGTCCTCCGGGATCAAGCTTGTTCTCCGTCCTTCCTTTGTCGTGGATGATCCACCCGGGGAATATGATCCACGGCTCTAGCTCCTAACCAAATAACTATAAGGAGCAACTAGAGAACTTGGGTTGCTAAACCAAGTAGTCTAGGATGTAGTGAGAATGTCTAAGTGTTTGCTATCTCTTTTCTAACCTCTTCACTTGTTTTTCAATTCATGGAAATGTTAGTGAAGAGGAAGAAGATGAAGGTGGAGGAAAACAATAGGAGGGAGGAACTCAAGAAAAATGAGAGCTCAATAAATTATGAAGCATTCATGAAAGAGAAAATATACACAAAGGTTTTGTATATCAATTCTTTTAATAAACAAATGGCAACCATGCTTCAATAGTAACCACAAATGAATTGAAAATTCATTTGTTGATTATTGAAGCATGGTCATGCCCCATATCTCAATTTCCACCTCATTATCCATTAAGAATAAATGGAAATAACCAATAATGAGGTGTCCACCTTCTATAAGGAAATCTGTAATAAATACGGATTTCGATCTACTGTATATACATACCCGCAATCGGATAATAATCCGAACGCCCAAAGAGATAGAATAACACGAAGAACGTAATACCAGAATATATATATATCGAAATACATATATGTAAATTATTAAATCAATACCTGGTTTAATAATCCGGCTCAAACCCGAGCCGGCTAGTATTACCAACTGTCCGATCGAAAGTCCGAGTACAATGTACATCAATTGATCGAACCCTGCACGTATCCAATACGGCTACTACATCATTTCGCCTGAATCAGGGAACCCCTCTGTGTGGGACTCTAAAGACTCGACAGTGCGCCGGTAATGAGTTACTGGATAAATCCATAACCACAAGCACGTCGGCGGCACTAGCTGTACGTAACGGCTACCCGGGTACCTGTCGAAAGGAAGGCCGATGAGAAAACTCATCTGGATCTCCACTGGGCCTATCCGTGACAATATCTATACAGTTCGGTCTCTTCGTCTGAGAATATCACATACCGGGTCTAGGGGGTGGTGAACGTCAGACCCTAATAACCTGATAAGTCGTGTTGATGTGGCTCAGGACCAATCTGGGAAACTACAGATCAACCTATAAGTAAATCCCAATTGCCTTGGCCAAGGTCTTATGGTCCTGACCAATCGAATCACAGTGCGATATCGACTCCCTATACCGGGAAAGACGAATCCCCGATAATCGCTCACTGCCTCTATGTGGCTCGGGACTGTACCCAACCAAAACCTGTTTGCACGACTCAGCAGAGCCGTGGTAGGGTAGTGATCAAAGCACAGTAGGAACTCACACGAGACAAATGCCGATCTCAGGTCTAAAGACTAACATGTACTAATGTCACCTGAGAACTTCCACCAGACGATATGTATATTACCATCTGGAAGTTCTCGGTGAGTCCATCCGGTGTACTCACCCACAGTGAGCACCTCTATACGATCTTAGGTCTCAAGACCAATGGTTGGGGGACCAAACCATTGCTTCTCGTCGGGGTCTAGAAACGTATACACTAGTCTACTCTGGAATATCGATACTCAGTCTCGATACTCCCACGACTAGGGACCATTCAAGGATGTTTGTACCGACTACCCAGCTCCCACAAGTATGATCGCCATCACAACGCATGTAGTCTAGCAACTATCCTACGGGCTTTATCAACATGTAACCGCAGTATGTAATAATGAGTACGATATATGCCATGTCAAGATAAAGACAAATCATAATAGTATACTACCGTATCGAGTCTTCATCAATATGTGCAATCTAGATATAATAACAATAAATACACATATCATGACAAAGACAAGTCTAATAATATACTATAAAACTGAACAAGATTGTCTTGTATATACATATTCCTAGCATCCATATATATACATATACAATACTGGCCTCTAGGGCATATATATCCAACAATATATATATATATATATATATGTGTGTGTGTGTGTGTGTGTGTGTGTGTGAATAATGGAGGAAAGATGCCATGGGAGGGAATTTCCTCCTATGGCGTCGAAAAACACACCCTCCGTCGTGTTTTCCGACGATCGGAATGCATCATCTTCATCGCTATCATCTAAGATGTGGGTATACCAAATTTCATGTGATTCTACAACTTTTTCACCGTTGAATTGGTGGGTTCAAAATTAACGGTTTACCGACAATAGAACTTTTTACATTGCTAAATTAACGATGAAAAAGTTGTAGAATCACATGAAATTTGGTGTACCTACATCTTAGATGATAACGATGAAGATGGTGAGTGCCGATCGTCGGAAAAAACACTACTACAAATATGGTTTGCCCCTACGGATTTATCGGTAGGGGCAACCCACTGCCCCTACCGATATATCCGTAGGGGCGAAAAAATGCACCGTAGGTGCAAAGGCCGCAGGTGCAAGTTGAGGTCCCGAACGTGCCCCTACGGATAAACTGTTGCCCCTACGGATAACTCAGTAGGTGCTATAGCCCCTACGGAGTACCCCGTAGGGGTAATAAAATCATATATTTAATTTTTTTTTTGAATATATTGTCTGTACCTACGGATATATCCGTAGGTCCTATAACGTCCCCTACGGCTGTCGCCGTAGGGGATATAAAGTAGCCCCTACAAATATATCCGTAGGGGCTACTCCCAACACACTGCACTGAGTTCGGGGGGAAAATATCAGGGGGCCTGATATTTTGCCCCTACGGTGATATACGTAGGGGATAAACAGTGGCCCCTACGTATATATCCGTAGGGGCACATCCCAACACCCTGCACTGATATCAGGTGGGAAAATATCAGGTTTCCTGATAGTTTGCCCCTACGGCTAAAGCCGTAGGGGCAACATATATACCTACGGATTACTCCGTAGGTACATTTTGTCTGTATTTTTTTTTAAAAAAGGGCTGCTAGATTTTTTCCCGCCCTGTGCACAATACTATATACATCAATCAAATCATATATTGCAGTATTCATAATCACATCCCACGCATATATATAATATACAAAAGAAACCCAAAAACTGAATATGATATAAATTCAAACCAATATCAATATCGTTTCAAAATGTAGTACAATGTGATATAAATAAATACATGTTTCAAAAAATAAAAACCAAAAATCTACCCTAGTTCGGTCCAGCTCCACCTCCGAATAACGTTAAAATAACGCGCGCCTGCTCCTCGGTAAATACACTCTCCAATGCTACAGATAAGGGAGTCTGAGCGGCATGTGGAGCTGGCGTTGTGGTCTGCGCAGCCGCCGTCGAGGTAGTCGCTTGCGGAGCCGCGGCTGCGGGAGTCTGAGTGGGCGGTGGAGCTACAGGAGCTGTCTGCGGAACCGCAGCCGATGTAGTGGCTTGCGGAGCCGCAGCCGAAGGAGATGCATGTGGAGGCTCGGCCGATCTACCCTGTCGCGTCTGGACATAACGTGTGCAAGAAACGTGTAAGAACTGTGTATTATTCGAATTCGTTTCATTATTAAGTTATTTCGAAACCCTGTTTGGATATCTAGTTTGGAAAAGCGTTGTTTATTTTAATTACATATGTATGTATGATTAATCAAACTTAATTCTAAAACCAAATAAGCTCAAGCTACGTACTAATTATGGATATGTTGATATGTATATAATATGAAATGATATTTTACTATAAAGTAGTATACATACCAGCATCTCCTTCAACTCCTGAACGGTGGCCCTCAAGCTATCCAGTTCCTGATGGACATGCCGGCCACTGGAGACGGAGGAAGTAACCGCCGGGGTGGAGTCCAACCTCATATGGGCCCTGCTGGGGCCCAATCCCCGGCCTCTCTCCCAACCTCCGTGGTGCCCTCCGTGTGCGGCGTCCAGAACTAGGGTCAGCAGCCTCGGATCGTTCTGTCCGGTAAAATCGATCCCCGAGGCCTGGGCCTGCTCAACCACCCGCTCCTACACCCACATTAAGCAGTAAAGTATAAGTATAAAATTTAAACTTGAACCTTCCAAAACTAAAATTTCAAATTTGGGTAGAAAAAATATTAACACTTACGCAGTACTCCTGGGTAGCGACGTCGGGACATCGAAGCTCGCCCGTGGCGGGATCTGTCGAGGTGCCGTGGACGGCAAGATATGCGGACAGCACGCTCGGTGTACCACCTGACGCCACGGTCCGAGCTGTCTGCAATATTAGAAAGTAACTCTTAATATTAGAAATGTTAGAGAATAACTCTTAATATTGCAGAATATTAGAGAATAACTCTTAATTTACCGATAACTCCATGGCTCGAGTAATGTTCCTCGAGCCACCTGTGTAAGTGGGGCGACCCCTCTTCGCCGACTTCCTGTTCTCCGTATTCTGAGCGGCCTGTTTCTGCACAACGCATTAACATTTAGTTTTCTAATTAAGAAACACAAAGAAATAAATTATATCATAAATAATGAATTAAATTTAAAATACATACTCGTTTGCGTTCGGAGTCGAAATAAGCGCACAATATAGGCCATGTCTCTACGTCGACTCTCGCAAACGCCGGAGTAGATAGGAGGGCCGCTCTCTCTGCCTCGGGGGTCGCTATCCACAGGGAGTAGCAGTCGGCCTTCAGCTCATTCCTGTTGTATCGGACCTTGGCCTGCATGTTCTTCATCAGGCCATTGTACAGAGCATGAAGGTCGAGCACCCTCCCCGGGTGATCAGGGTCGGCTACAGGCTGAAAATCGTAATCCAACTGAAAATACAAAAAAACATTGTTATTAGATTGCAAGTGTTAATAATAAATATATTGGATAGATCAAATGAAAATATATATTAATACATACCTGAGCCTGTTCAAAGAAGAGGGCGAATGAGCGCTGGTGCTGCTCGCCCCACTCAACGTGAAGTGGATAGTTCTTCACGATCCGGCTCTCGTCCCCCAAATACCGGCCGAACCTCTCGGCATGAGGACCGGTATAGCGATAGTCAAGGGTAAAAAATAGGGGGAATGCTGCCTCCCCCCTAGCTCTATCAGGCCTCAGCCTATGGGACTGATTCGGGCCTCGAGTCCCCCTCTGGGGGTGGAGAGGCCCTGCGTCTGCACGAAATATCAAGACAATCAATAATAAGACAAAGTTGTATTAAGAATTCAAGTGTGATATATACCTCCGGTGAATAGCGCACGAGCCTGGGCCCGAGCAGCAGCACGAGCGGGACGATAGTTCCTCCGGTGAGGAACAATCGGGGTCCCGGACGCATCCCCTCCAACTGTAAAATAAACATCGACGCTAAATCTCCATGAAGTTCATATTTATTCTATAGAGCATATGTAAAATAAATAAATATTTTAAATTTATTCATACTAACCTGCAGACGATGCGGAGGGTATGGAAGCGGCAGGAGTGGCCCCTGTGGAAGGTGTGGAAGCACCACCTATAATTAGACAATTAAAAATAGATTTTATAAGTAATTGCAAAAAGAATGTGTAGATCAATAATATAACGTTCTAAATCAATATGCATGCACTATAGGACATATAAACATACCCGCAGGTGCGGTGGTGTCACCACCTACAGCTAGACAATAATAAAAATTGCTAAGTAAGAGCAAAAGGAATGTGTATATTTATGATATAGCATTCTAAATCAATATACATACACTATATGATATATAAACATACCTGGAGGAGCGGGGGTGGCCTCTGTCCCAGATGTGGACGCATCACCAACAACTAGACAATCAAACATTGACAATATAAGTAATTTTTACATAAACATGCATGAATATCTGTAATATTACATTCAAAATGGATATGCGTGCAGTATACCTGGAGGTGTGGCCAAATCAACACGGAAGGAGGCATCCGAAGGGGTCTCCGATCTGGGTGCAAGACCGGCCCTCTGAAGCTCCCTACGGAGCTCTCCGGGCGGCAGAACCGCTCTGCCTCTGCCTCTGCCTCTGCCTCTGCCGCGGCTGGAGCTCCTGCCGCCCCTCGCTGCTCCCGACATCGTCATCAAATCTAGATAAACGGTTCGTGGACGCATTAGACAATCATTAAAAGTATTGACTATATATGATCTAGAGCGTAAAATGTGAAGTAATAATATAACATTACTGATAACCTTTTTCGTTTCGTGGGCGCATCATACATATCTACTTGGATTTCATCGTCGATGTCATTTCTAACCCACGTAACTTCATGATCGGTCGTATGTTAACCGATAGACGGGGGACTAAGTGGCGCTTTTAGTTTCATATACGGGTATCGATGGGAATATGAAGGTTTCATATCATCATCGAGTATCATATATTGGTTTTAACCCCAAATCTCGAGTCGCTCTCTGATTATGCGTTTGTATGTATGTGTTCCGGCTGTCGGGGGTAGGCTTCTATCCCATTAAGAATGTGTAGAGCGAACGCCCATCACTTGTGCTTTCAACCGTTTCGAGTAAATTTCGGCAGCACCTCCCCGCTGTTCTCCGAGTACACTGTAATAGAATAGATAATCATTTCAAAGCTGTGAAACAACGTTGAAATGAACATCTAATCTATCTTTGTACACGGAGAACCAGCGGAAAGGTACCGACGAAATATCTCGAAACGGATGAAAACACAAGTGAATGAAGGCGTTTGCTTTATACATTCTTAACTTGTCCACACGGGACAAATCTATGGGTTACCATACGATTGAATTTTCTCGTCGCGTAGACTATACGACGGTTGTTAGTATCGAGCTATACTGTCCGATATTTAACAACCTTCGTATAGTTCTAGGTCACGACGAGCATCGCACGTATGTTAACCGATAGACGGGAACTAAGTGGCGCTTTTAGTTTCATATATGGGTATCGATGGGAATATGAAGGTTTCATATTATCATCGAGTATCATATATTGGTTATAACTTGAAAAACGTGCCGTTGAAACAAATTATTGTTCTCCACCTTGCACTCTCTTAACAATGGTACATGCATTAAACATGTAGAGCTATCTATAACAACTCTAAAGTTTCACCTGTTGGGTTCAACAGAAAGGTTTTTGATATAACAAACACAATCTTCCTCAATTTTTCCCTTGAATCGATGTGAAATTAATAGTGTCCATATGACACAATGGATATATTTTCTACACAAAAGGAAAAAGGCAAACAATAATAAAGCAATTATAATTCTATCAAGTATCCATACTGAAAAAGAATAAATAGCAAACTAAAAATTAATCACTAATGAAAAACAAACAAAAGTGCTTATTATTATACTTCAGAGGTTATAAGTGCTTGATCCCCATAGTACATAGGCTGTATCCGCAATTAACCCTTTTCTATATACTTGAGTGTATAGAATTTCTAAAAGTTACACACGGTTTTTCTAAATCCAATTCTTTCCTTTCACTACAAAACCCTTTATATTTTCTAATAGGTACCAAGAACTTTCAAAGTTTTTGGATATGCACAAAAAGAAAGTATCGCCAATAAGATTGACATAACCCAAATGACTTTGACCCATTACATATAAATGTCATGGTCTTTCAATATTTATCAAACAAATACCATAGACTTTGTTTGTTACAAATAAATACCATGAAGTTTTAACGTTTCACATAATTTTCATAGATTTTGTTGTTTACAAATACATACCATTGACCTCCAACGTTTTCCAGATAAATACCATGAATTTTGTTGTTTACAAATAAATACATGAACTTTCAGCGTTTTTTAGATAAATCCCATAGACTTTCATGGACCATTTTCTCATATAAAAATCATGGACTGTGTTATTCACAAATAAACAGTATCGACTTTCACTATTTTCCAGATCAATCCCCTAAAATTTCACCTTTTTAAGCCTAACCCAGCCCCAGCCGAACCCCAACCCAACACCAAACCCTAACCCGGCCTAACCCTAACCCCAACCCAGCCCCAGCCGAACCCCAACCCAACACCAAACCCTAACCCCAACCCAGCCGCAGCCGAACCCCAACCCAACACCAAACCCTAACCCCAACCCAGCCCCAGCCGAACCCCAACCCCAACACCAAACCCCAACCGAACCCTAACCCTAACCCTAACCCCAACACCAGTCGAACCCCAACCGATCGAACCCGTACCCTAACCCTAATCCTAACCCTAACCCCAACCGATCGCGATACCTAACCATAACCCTCATCGCTACCCTAACATCATTAAAATAATGTTTAACTAACCTGTAGGCTAGGCGGTGGAGGAGACGACGGAGACGCAATCGGCGACGACGAGGGCGGTGGCGACGACGAGATCACTGCAGGCGGTGGCGACGACGATTCGGCCGGCGGTGGCGACGACGAGATCACTGCAGGCGGTTGCGACGACGATTCGGCCGGCGCTGGCGATGACGAGAACGGCGATCGGCGGGAGGTTTGGGGATTTGGGTTCGCGCGTAAAGGAAATAAGAAATAATCAGCGTAGGGAACGATCACTTAAATCGCTATTTATTTGTCCCTACGGATATACCCGTAGGTGCTTGGTTTGCGCCACCGTAGGGGCAAAAAACACTTTAAGATTTAATAAATTTTAAATAAATATTGAACGACCGTAGGGGCAACCACTTTGCCCTACGTATTAATCCGTAGGGCCAAACTTTTATTGCCCCTACGGATGATATTATCCGTAGGGGCAACCCATTATTTTACTAGTGAAATGAGGGAGGATTTATTTTTTTGACGACATATGAGGAAATTCCCTCCTATAGCCTCTTTCCTCCATTACTCTCTTTCTCTCTCTCTATCTATCTATCTATCTATCTATATATATATATATATATATATATATATATAGAGAGAGAGAGAGAGAGAGAGAGAGAGAGAGAGAGAGAGAGAGAGAGAGAGAGAGAGAGAGAGAGAGAATGATGGAGGAAAAATGCCATAGGAGGAAATTTCTTTCTATGGCGTCGAAAAAGTACACTCTCCGTCGTGTTTACCGACGATCAGCACCCATCATCTTCATCGTTATCATCTAAGATATGGGTACACCAAATTTCATGTGATTCTACAACTTTTTCACCGTTGAGTTAGTAGATTCAAAATTAACGGTTTACCGACAATAGAATTTTTAACATTGTTAAATCAACGGTGAAAAAGTTGTAAAATCACATGAAATTTGGCGTAACCACATCTTAAATGATAACAATAAAGATGATGGATTCCGATCGTCAGAAAACACGATCGAGGACGTATTTTTTCGACCTCATAGGAGGGAATTCCCTGCTATGGCATCTTTTCTCCATTATTCTCTCTCTCTCTCTATATATATGGACTGTAATCTCAATTGTATTCTCTTTGTATTATTCGGAAGGTGTAGCAAGATCAAAATTAACCTGTAACTTGAGAAATGTTCTTGCTTTTTATTAAAAAAAATTGGATTGTAACTTGTTATATCTTAACTATCCCCTAAAGATATAGGGTTGTTTTTATTGATGTTGTAATTAGTTTTTTTCATTTTATTGTTGGTGATTTTCCTAATACTGTTTTCTTAATGAACAGACATCGAAAGGATTTACAGAGAATGAATAGATGGAAACGACACTGCTTTCTGCAGAAAACACAGCTTTACGCGACCATGCATGAGTGTTAAGCTGAAATGCACTTGTCCAAATTCTTTTTTAAAACTATAATTGTAAAATTAGATCAAAAATAAATTTATATTAATATTAAAATGCACGACCCAAGTCGTCCTGTTTGCGCCATAGAACCTATTCAACTTCCGATCATTCAATATACAGTTTGGCACTGGCGAAGAATTCTATGAAGATGGATAAAATTGGAGGTGTATTAGGAAATGCTGCTTTGTTTTAAGCATGCTTTTGCTTTACTGCAGTTACATCGGTGCTCAAACTCCTGTACTATTCGCCACTTATTGGTAGCTCAAAAGGATAAATAGTCTGGTCTAGATTGCCCGTTGAACTCAACACAGATTTGCCGACAACGTCTACCTATGCAACCAGATATGAGACACAACCTGACAAATTCCCCGGTGAACTCTATACAAACCCATTACGTAAATGCATTCAATTATTCTATTACGACATTCTTGTAGGCCCTCTTCCTCTCCAAAAGCAAGGAAGAAAGAGATGGAGAAGTATCATGCACAAGGTACTAATGATAGTAAGCCATATGTTGAATCCATACAATAATCAACAATCATTCTTTATTTCCTAAACATCCAATATTTGTTGTATATTTGCTGTAAACTCTCCTTGCTTACTCCATCAAGCACAAAAACTTGAACTGGCATCACAAAGTTTGTTCTATTTTATGGAATGATACAAGCAATTGCGAAAGCTGCCATGTGATCCAGTTGTACCCTTTTTGTAGCTTTCTGCATGCAGCTCAAAATTATACTGTGATTTGAGAGAAATAAATTGCTAATATATGATCCATATAGCCTATTAGTTTTAGCTGGCCGGCGAACCCAGGAATTTTGCTGAGAGGGTGCAGTAAGATTTCATTGAGATTTTGTTTAAAATTTATATCGTTATACCATTTTTCATTGATATACTTAATATAATTAAAATATACAAAAATTATGTCAATAGTGGGACCATCTCTTGCTAGGTATATAAAAGGATTTGTTATTGTCCGTGAAATATAAGGAACTCGAAAATCATCGGTGATAAAGGATTATTCTTATGTGATGTATTGTCAAATATTTTGTTTCTCTTTAACTTTCGTGAAACAAGAAATACTAACCGGTTAAAGAGAGGTCGAGGGATACGGCGAAAACTACTCTTCTATAGCTTTTGATATTTTCTTATACTTCATTTATCTCAACCTATATGGCTAATTTTGATGTAATTAATTAGTCTCTTTTGCTATTATTGATACACTATATATTAATTCAAGCTAGGGCTAAACTTTTAAACAAATTAAAAAAAAATTGGTAAAAGGATTACTCAATAGGTCATCTATACCACCAAATCATTAGTTTTCCATTTATTGTTGGGTTTTGTATTTTTTCTTCTTTTCTTTTTTTGTTCTTAACAGACGCTACAGGGATTTGCCAAAGAACGAGGAGATGGAAACAACACATTTTCCAACAAAAAACAGCTGTGAGACACCAGGATTTTAGTGTTAGTTTGGATATGTTGCACTTATTTGGAAAAAAAAAATTAAATTAATTAACAAAGTGCCAATCTTATGAGTTAGAAATTGTACTTGTGGAATGTGTGATCGTTCATATAATATTAATTAAAGAAAATCTTTATGTATCTATGAAAGAGTGTATCCACTAAACATTTGATTAAAAAAATTTTTTTGAGGGTAAAAGCAGCGAAGAAATCCCTGCTCAAATATAAATATATATAATATAAAAAACTGTACAGGGAAACAAAGTATTTACTCGAAAAAAATGGTTAGACATAAGCTTTGAAGGATTAAGGTTAAACTTAATCAGTAACATAGAAAAGAGTAAGGAGCGGACCCTAGTCGTCATTCACAACTTAACCATGTACAGATTAAGCTTAAATTCCAGTCTACAGTCAACAAGAACCATAATCAAAAACAAAAGGAAAAGAGAAACTCCTTGATTTGCTGCTCAGATCACGGAAAATCAGCCGAAGCGACACCGGTGATTAATTTTCCGAGTCATTTTTACTCCAGCGTTATCAACTACTCTTGAACAAATTCTAAACATTTGATTAATGAAATACAAGTATTTCATTCAGTGTATTTTTGGTAAACCTCACTAAAATTACCTACCTTTTAGCATTTTTAAAAATAAACACCATAAACTTTATTAATTGCAAACAAATGCCATGGATTAATCCATTGAAAATTAATACTTCAAACTTTTAGCAGTTGTCTCTTTATCTTTCAATTCAATACCATATGAACCATTCTAATTGAAATACTTAATACTATACTAAACTGAATAACGAAAATTGCTAATTTTTCAGATGATGGTGCATATTTTCTATTAAAACGTGCATAATATCTATTTACGATTTATTATAAGGTTAATAGTGTTTATTTATATATATAAAAAAAGAGCTGTCATGATATTTTGGTGAAATTATGCCTTTAAAAAATCGCAGGCCTTATCAAAGATAGTATTTAGATCCTAGCCTTACTAGAGATGCTGTTTAAATCCCAACCTTATAAAAGGTTCATGGTATTTACTCAATTATTTGTAGCGACTTTTTGTTACTGGAATTAAAGTAAACCGCAATATTCTGATTATGGTAACAGCTTTGTTTTTATATGTTAATTGCTTGATTAAGTTCACATTTTTACTCATGATAATGATAAGATAATTTGTGGGTCCGGATGCTTCCTGAAAATGAGGATAAAAAGTTGAAATTGCATCATTCACAGCTTGTGAATTGATGTCTTATTGTACACTAAGAGGTACTAATAACAACAATACCCATCAATGAGCAGTTGGTACTTTTGGAGAGAGCGGCGGGTTTGAACCCTTAGAGAAAAAATGGGTCCACTGAGTGTGTGTTGTGTGCTGTATCCTGTGTGGTCAGTGTTTGGATAAGCCTTCTATAAGCAAGTTTCAACAAAATAAAAAAAAAAACTTATTTCATGAAAACAACCCTATGGTTTACTCGAGTTTCCCAACATCACCCTGAGGTTCAAACTTGTTACACAAACCCCCTGAATTTTGAATCCGTTACACAAAATCCTCCTACCGTTATCTTCCGTTATCTCTTACATAAAATGACCATATTACCCTTGTTCCTTTATAGGAATTACTGGCCTCCATCATACTGAGATCAAAGGACTTTATTCAATCTCTCTCTCTCTCTCTCTCTTCCCCCACACCCACCCCAAAAAAAAAAAGAAAACAAAAAAAAATCCATTGTGCCCTAATTTTTCTCTCTTCAATTTCTTCATCCTCTATCTCTTGCATCTTAAATTCAACCTCTAACCCCCCAAATCATTGCCCAGCAACACATACTTCCCTCTCTCTACAAAATTGAGGATAATTTATTTTAACTAAAAAGAAAAACTTTAGTGTATGCTTTCTTGGTGATTGTTGACATATACTCATTTATAACTTACGGAATCCTGTGCCACACTGCAAATTCACACTACTACAAATAAGGGTTGCCCCTACGGATTTATCGGTAGGGGCAACCTACTGCCCCTACGGATATGTACGTAGGGGCGAAAAAAGACCCCGTAGGTGCAAAGGCCGCAGGTGCAAGTTGAGGCCCTGAACTTGCCCCTACGGGCAAATTCGAGCCCCTACGGATATATCTGTAGGTGTTATAGTCCCTCCGTAGGGGTAATCAAATCATATATGTATTTTTTTTTGAATATATTGTATATACCTACGGATAAATCCGTAGGTCTTTGTTCGATCCCTACGGATAACTCCGTAGGGGATATAAAGTGGCCCCTACGGATAAGTCCGTAGGGGCCCTCCCAACACCCTGCACTGAGATCAGGGGGAAAATATCAGGAAACCTGATAATTTGCCCCTACGGATAAATTCGTAGGGGTTAAACAGTTGCCCCGACGGACATATCCGTAGGGGCACTCCCAACACCCTGCACTGATATCAGGTGGGAAAATATCAGGTTTCCTGACAGTTTGCCCCTACGGATATGCCCGTAGGGGCAACATATATACCTACGGCTTAATCCGTAGGTACATATTGTCTGTATTTTTTTTTTAAAAATGGGCTGCTAGATTTTTTCCCGCCCTGTGCACAATACTATATACATCAATCAAATCATATATTGCAGTATTCATAATGACATCTCACGCATATATATAATATACAAAAGAAACCCAAAAACTGAATATGATATAAATACAAACCAATATCAATATCGTTTCAAAATGTTGTACAATGTGATATAAATACATGTTTCAAAAAATAAGAACCAAAAAGCTACCCTAGTTCGGTCCAGCTCCACCTCTGAATAACGTTAGAATAACGCGCGCCTGCTCCTCGGTCAATACACTCTGCAATGCTACATATAAGGGAGTCTGAGCGGCATGTGGAGCTGGCGATGTGGTCTGCGCAGCCGCCGTCGAGGTAGTCGCTTGCGGAGCCGCGGCTGCGGGAGTCTGAGTGGGCGGTGGAGCTACAGGAGCTGTCTGCGGAACCGCAGCCGATGTAGTGGCTTGCGGAGCCGCAGCCGAAGGAGATGCATGTGGAGGCTCGGCCGATCTACCCTGTCGCATCTGGACATAACGTGTGTAAGAAGCGTGTAAGAACTGTGTATTATTCGAATTCGTTTCATTATTAAGTTATTTTGAAACCCTGTTTGGATATCTAGTTTGGAAAAGCGTTGTTTATTTTAATTACATATGTATGTATGATTAATCAAACTTAAGTCTAAAACCAAATAAGCTCAAGCAACGTACTAATTATGGATATGTTGATATGTATATAATATGAAATGATATTTTACTATAAAGTAGTATACATACCAGCATCTCCTTCAACTCCTGAACGGTGGCCCTCAAGCTATCCAGTTCCTGATGGACATGCCGGTCACTGGAGACGGAGGAAGTAACCGCCGGGGTGGAGTCCAACCTCATATGGGCCCTGCTAGGGCCCAATCCCCGGCCTTTCTCCCAACCTCCGTGGTGCCCTCCGTGTGCGGCGTCCAGAACTGGGGTCAGCAGCCTCGGATCGTTCTGTCCGGTAAAATCGATCCCCGAGGCCTGGGCCTGCTCAACCACCCGCTCCTACACCCACATTAAGCAGTAAAGTATAAGTATAAAATTTAAACTTGAACCTTCCAAAACTAAAATTTCAACTTTGGGTAGAAAAAATATAAACACTTACGCAGTACTCCTGGGTAGCGACGTCGGGACATCGAAGCTCGCCCGTGGCTGGATCTGTCGAGGTGCCGTGGACGGCAAGATATGCGGACAGCACGCTCGGTGTACCACCTGACGCCACGGTCCGAGATGTCTGCAATATTAGAAAGTAACTCTTAATATTAGAAATATTAGAGAATAACTCTTAATATTGCAGAATATTAGAGAATAACTCTTAATTTACCGATAACTCCATGGCTCGAGTAATGTTCCTCGAGCCACCTGTGTAAGTGGGGCGACCCCTCTTCGCCGACTTCCTGTTCTCCATATTCTGAGCGGCCTGTTTCTGCACAACGCATTAACATTTAGTTTTCTAATTAAGAAACACAAAGAAATAAATTATATCATAAATAATGAATTAAATTTAAAATACATACTTGTTTGCGTTCGGAGTCGAAATAAGCGCACAATAGAGGCCATGTCTCTACGTCGACTCTCGCAAACGCCGGAGTAGATAGGAGGGCCGCTCTCTCTGCCTCGGGGGTCGCTATCCACAGGGAGTAGCAGTCGGCCTTCAGCTCATTCATGTTGTATCGGACCTTGGCCTGCATGTTCTTCATCAGGCCATTGTACAGAGCATGAAGGTCGAGCACCCTCCCCGGGTGATCAGGGTCGGCTACAGGCTGAAAATCGTAATCCAACTGAAAATACAAAAAAAAAACATTGTTATTAGATTACAAGTGTTAATAATAAATAAATTGGATAGATCAAATGAAAATATATATTAATACATACCCGAGCCTGATCAAAGAAGAGGGCGAATGAGCGCTGGTGCTGCTCGCCCCACTCAACGTGAAGTGGATAGTTCTTCACGATCCGGCTTTCGTCCTCCAAATACCGGCCGAACCTCTCGGCATGAGGACCGGTATAGCGATAGTCACGGGTAAAAAATAGGGGGAATGCTGCCTCCCCCCTAGCTCTATCAGGCCTCAGCCTATGGGACTGATTCGGGCCTCGAGTCCCCCTCTGGGGATGGAGAGGCCCTGCGTCTGCACGAAATATCAAGACAATCAATAATAAGACAAAGTTGTATTAAGAAATCAAGGTTAAACAAAAATTCAAGTGTGATATATACCTCCGGTGAATAGCGCACGAGCCTGGGCCCGAGCAGCAGCACGAGCGGGACGATAGTTCCTCAGGTGAGGAACAACCGGGGTCCCGGACCCGGACGCATCCCCTCCAACTATAAAATAAACATCGACGCTAAATCTCCATGAAGTTCATATTTATTTTATAGAGCATACGTAAAATAAATAAATATTTTAAATTTATTCATACTAACCTGCAGACGATGCGGAGGGTATGGAAGCGGCAGGAGTGGCCCCTGTAGAAGGTGTGGACGCACCACCTATAATTAGACAATTAAAAATAGATTTTATAAGTAATTGCAAAAAGAATGTGTAGATCAATAATATAACGTTCTAAATCAATATGCATGCACTATAGGACATATAAACATACCCGCAGGTGCGGTGGTGCCACCACCTACAGCTAGACAATAATAAAAATTGCTAAGTAAGAGCAAAAGGAATGTGTATATTTATGATATAGCATTCTAAATCAATATACATACACTATATGATATATAAACATACCTGGAGGAGCGGGGGTGGCCTCTGTCCCAGATGTGGACGCAGGACCAACAACTAGACAATTAAAAATAGATTTTATAAGTAATTGCAAAAAGAATGTGTAGATCAATAATATAACGTTCTAAATCAATATGCATGCACTATAGGACATATAAACATACCCGCAGGTGCGGTGGTGTCACCACCTACAGCTAGACAATAATAAAAATTGCTAAGTAAGAGAAAAAGGAATGTGTATATTTATGATATAGCATTCTAAATCAATATACATACACTATATGATATATAAACATACCTGGAGGAGCGGGGGTGGCCTTTGTCCCAGATGTGGACGCAGGACCAACAACTAGACAATCAAACATTGACAATATAAGTAATTTTGACATAAACATGCATGAATATCTGTAATATTACATTGAAAATGGATATGCGTGCAGTATACCTGGAGGTGTGGCAAAATCCACACGGAAGGAGGCATCCGAAGGGGTCTCCGATCTGGGTGCAAGACCGGCCCTCTGAAGCTCCCTACGGAGCTCTCCGGGCGGCAGAACCGCTCTGCCTCTGCCTCTGCCGCGGCTGGAGCTCCTGCCGCCCCTCGCTGCTCCCGACATCGTCATCAAATCTAGATAAACGGTTCGTGGACGCATTAGACAATCATTAAAAGTATTGACTATATATGATCTAGAGCGTAAAATGTGAAGTAATAATATAACATTACTGATAACCTTTTTCGTTTCGTGGGCGCATCATACATATCTACTTGGATTTCATCGTCGATGTCATTTCTAACCCACGTAACTTCATGATCGGTCGAAGACAACCCGTCCTTCGAAACAGACGGTCGGAGCACTTTAAGCCTTCTCTCTTCTTCGTCCTCATCGCTGTCCTCGTATTCTGGGACATCGTAGACATCTCTAGGTTTCCATCGGCATACAACACTCCACCCCGGATGCTTCAAACACTGTGAGTAGTATACTTGGAACGCTTGGTTCGGAAAGATAAACGGATCGTCCTGACCGTAAAATCGAAGTGTGTTCACACTGGTCAATCCATATTCATCTTTCCGAGTCCCAAGACTGCTTCTCCACCTGTCTGTATCGGTTCGCGGATCGTGCTAAGTACAGTGGAATATATAAAAGGGTTCTGATCGTCCGGGATAGTGGATGCCGAGTATACAATTTAAGTACCCATAGTAAATCACACAGTCCGATCCTACCGTCGCAATCCCACTATTCTGAGTGGTTCTAGATGTTTCTATGTCCTTAACTTCGAATTTGTATCCAAGGACACCAAATCCTTTGTAATATGCAACCTCCATACTAGGAAATTGAGCTAAACATCTTGAATCATTCTCAAATGATGCAGACAAGTTCGGATCGTGGATCTAACAAAACAAATTTTACGATAAATACATAACGATACAAGTTTAGATTAAAACTGATAGCAATAAAATGTAATTCGAATAACTTACATGCTCTGTGACCCAATCACAAAAATTATCCTGATGGTATTTTTCCAAACGCTCTTCGTTCCAATCAGGATGCCCCTCACGTACCTCGTTAAAATGAGTTCTGTTTTCGACAAATAATTGTGACATTAATATTATGTCATTTCATACACACACAAACACAGATATAACAATTAATCCAAAAGAACTTACTCTCTAATTTGTTCAAGACATGCGCAATTAAGCAAGATAAACCGGTATATCTTGTTGATAAACATAGTGTCTACCCTCTTATACTCGGCTTTACCATATGGCCCGTCTTGAATTCTTCGTGGTCGGTTAAGCCTTGTCTCAATGTTCTCGTCCAGATAGCAGGAACAAAATGTGGTTGCTTCATCAAGAAGATAACCTTGCATGATAGAACCCTCTGGTCGATTTTTATTGCGTATATACTTCTTAAGAGTGTAAAGGTACCTAATGAGAATATGTTGAATAAATAAACACGGGCATACAGGACAAAAATAAATTTATAAATTGCGCGAAACGAAAAATTACACGTACCTCTCGACGGGATACATCCATCGATATTGTACCGGTCCGGCTAACTTCGCCTCAGTTGCAAGATGAACCGTCAAGTGTATTATGATATCGAAGAATGACGGTGGGAAAATACGCTCAAACTTGCAAAGTATCAACGCAATAGAATTTTCTAGTTTATCCAGCGTCGCAACCTCCAGTGTTTTAGCACACAACTCCGTGAAAAAACAACATAGGTCGTTGATTACTAGACCAACCGAGTCGGGGAGAGAAGTCCTGAGGGCTAATGGAAGAAGGTGCTCCACGATAACATGGTGATCATGACTTTTCAGCCCATCGATCTTGCCCTTCACAATTTTTATTTTCTTGCTGAATGATCCTGAGAAACCTGTGGGGACATTCAAATCATGCAACACCTGCAGGAATCTTTTCTTCTCCGGTTGTGACATATGATAAGCGGCATTGGGAAGTACAAACTTGCCCGGTTTACTCGCTACCGGTTTAGGGTGCAGTTCACTTCTTATTCCCCACTCTTGTAGATCCATCCGGGCATTCATGTTGTCTTTCGATTTCCCGTCTTTACACAGAAGCAAGTTAAGTATGTGCTCTGATACTCCCTTCTCTATATGCATGACGTCCAGACAATGACGCACTGAATTTGTAGACCAGTACGGAAGCTCGAAGAAAATGCTTAACTTGTTCCAATATTGTGGTTTGACCTGTCTCGTCGGATCCATCCCGAAGGTCACGTTATTGTAACCATCCCATTTAGCAGTCACGTCCTCTCCGGACAATGGGGATGGAGGCCCAAGAAGCTCCTGATGACCATCAAAGTGAACCGTGTCTAACCTATAGGGGTGGTCTGGAGGCAGAAAACGTCGATGGCCGCAATAACAAACCTTCCTGCTAAAATTCAAAAATTTTGATGTTGTGTGTTCATGGCAATGAGGACATGCTTTGTGACCATGTACGGGCCAACCTGATAGCATTCCATACGCAGGAAAGTCATTAATTGTCCACATTAAAGCCGCACGCAGTATGAAGGTTGTATTTGTGTTTGAATCATATGTCTCTACACCATCAATGAACAAAGTTTTCAGCTCCTCAATCAGAGGTCGGAGATAGACGTCGATATTGTTCCTCGGTGAGTTTGGTCCGTCGATAAGAAGAGGCATCATAAAGTATGATTGGTCCATAGCCAACCAAGGCGACAGATTATAAATTATCATTACAACGGGCCATGTACTGTAACTTCCAGCCATATAGTTGAATGGGCAGAAGCCATCGGCAGCCAGTCCGAGCCGGACATTGCGAGGATCGCTACTGAATATTGCGTGCCTCCTATCGAAATCCTTCCATGCCGGTGAATCTCTTGGATGGCTCATTTTTCCATTTTCTCTTGGAGGAGCACGGTGATGCCAAATCATTGCCTCGGCTGTTTTCTTGCACCTGAATAGCCTCTGTAGCCTCTGTGTTATGGGAAAATATCGTGCTATCTTCACAGGTATATCAGGCTTCTTATCAGAATCTTTCGGCTTATACCTGGCCTCTCCGCATGTTGGACACTCTTTCAAATATGAATTCTCTTTCCGGTACAACACACAATTTTTAGGACATGCTTGAATCTTCTCGCACTTTAGACCCAAATCAGACATCATTTTCTGGGCTTCGTACCAGCTTTCGGGCACATTATTTCCCGGAGGCATAGAATCTTTCAAGAACGAAAGAAGCATTGTGAATGACTTGTTGCTCCATTCATTTAGGCACTTAATTTGGAAAAGTTGGACGAACCATGAGAGGGTGGAATACTTCGCATTCTCATAAATTGGTTTCCTAGCATCATTCATGAAATTTTCATACTTATCCGCACGCGGTCCTTGACCGGAAGGAATGTCATCTTCGGTACGAATAGATTCACCTAGGGCAGCCTCTACCATATCCTCCATTTCTTCTGATGGAAATAAATTTCCGTATCCTGCCGTATTACCGAATTCTTCTTCTTCCCCTGCCGCATTATCGTGTTCTCCTTCTTCTTCTACCGCAGTACTGCATTCTTCTCCTTCCCCGTGATATTTCCAAGTTGAAAAAAGTCTAGTAAACCCATGTTTTACAATATGAAGCTCTGCCAATTCTACCTTCTGCCAGTACTTATTGCCACATCTATCGCACGGACAGAGAATCTTCTCTATTATGATCTTATTATGTGCTCGTGCAAATTCATGGAAAGCAGCAACTCCTGCGACAAACTTAGATTGCATACGTTGTTTCCAATCCACATACATCCAGCCCTTAACTCTGACGTACTCATGGGCCATGTTCCGAATAACATATAAATTGTAGGTTATGCTGACTATATTGAGAAATATAAGAACGGGATAGTTACTGACAAAGGAGAAAATCCGTGTATATGCTTTGTGTGTGCGTTTGTCGTTGAAAAGAATAAATTATCGCACGTTATGTTGACCGATAGACGGGGACTAAGTGGCGCTTTTAGTTTCATATATGGGTATCGATGGGAATATGAAGGTTTCATATTATCATATATTGGTTTTAACCCGAACATCTCGAATCGCTCTCTGATTATGCGTTTGTATGTATGTGTTCCGGCTGTCGGGGGTAGGCTTCTATCCCATTAAGAATGTATAGAGCGAACGCCCATCACTTGTGCTTTCAACCGTTTCGAGTAAATTTCGGCAGCACCTCCCCGCTGTTCTCCGAGTACACTGTAATAGAATAGATAATCATTTCAAAGCTGTGAAACAACGTTGAAATGAACATCTAATCTATCTTTGTACACGGAGAACCAGCGGAAAGATACCGACGAAATATCTCGAAACGGATGAAAACACACGTGAATGAAGGCATTTGCTTTATACATTCTTAACTTGTCCACACGGGATAAATCTATGGGTTACCATAAGATTGAATTTTCTCGTCGCGTAGACTATACGACGGTTGTTAGTATCGAGCTATACTGTCCGATATTTAACAACCTTCGTATAGTTCTAGGTCACGACGAGTATCGCACGTATGTTAACCGATAGACGGGGACTAAGTGGCGCTTTTAGTTTCATATATAGGTATCGATGGGAATATGAAGGTTTCATATTATCATCGAGTATCATATATTGGTTTTAACCCAAACATCTCGAATCGCTCTCTAATTATGCGTTTGTATGTATGTGTTCCGGCTGTCGGGGGTAGGCTTCTATCCCATTAAGAATGTATAGAGCGAACGCCCATCACTTGTGCTTTCAACCGTTTCGAGTAAATTTCGGCAGCACCTCCCCGCTGTTCTCCGAGTACACTGTAATAGAATAGATAATCATTTCAAAGCTGTGAAACAACGTTGAAATGAACATCTAATCTATCTTTGTACACGGAGAACCAGCGGAAAGATACCGACGAAATATCTTGAAACGGATGAAAACACAAGTGAATGAAGGCGTTTGCTTTAACACTCTTAACTTGTCCACACGGGACAAATCTATGGGTTACCATACGATTGAATTTTCTCGTCGCGTAGACTATACGACGGTTGTTAGTATCGAGCTATACTGTCCGATATTTAACAACCTTCGTATAGTTCTAGGTCACGACGAGCATCGCACGTATGTTAACCGATAGACGGGGACTAAGTGGCGCTTTTAGTTTCATATATGGGTATCGATGGGAATATGAAGGTTTCATATTATCATCGAGTATCATATATTGGTTTTAACCCGAACATCTCGAGTCGCTCTCTAATTATGCGTTTGTTGTGCATTCGTGTTGTGTGTGTAACATGATTTTAAACCATTGAGATCAAGATTGATAGAACTGATCATCCTACATTGCAATAGCATTCATCAACCAAAAACTATTATTGCAATGGTATACATCTATAACAATCAATAATTAAAACTACAAATATAGGATACTGATATCATAAAGCGTTATGAGACACGTCATCTGCCACGTGTCGTGATCATGGAAATCGCTAATATTGAGCATCATCAAGATTAGATTATGGTTTTGAAGCAAGTTATTGAGCATCTTGGATTGATTGTCAAGTGTTGATTTTTATTTCAACACTTGACAGAATGAAAATCATAAATACAGTTGCAAAATGTGTTCCTCACCCCCATAAAGTGGATCTTAACAATCCAGACAAGACCATCATTGTTCAAATTGCCAAGGTAGACATAATCTCAGCAGTTATTTACGGTTGCTAGCTTGTATTGCTTGTTGCTATTCTTTTTTTTCCTTGTCCTTTCTTTCTTTCTTTTTTTTGGGGGGTGGGGGGTTGTGTTTGAAAAGTTTTAACCAACTCACTGCTATTTCTAGGCAATGCAGGAATATAACTAGTTTTATCCCCCAAAAGAAAGAGCTTCAGGCTTCATGAGTCAAGCGATGTGTACGTATAATTATAGGATTTTCTTGCTAGCGGTTCATTTACAACTATTCTTTAGTCTATATACCTAGCATCTGCTACTAGATATTACATCTTGCATCAACACCCTGCATGTTAAAATCAAAATCGATTATTTTTTTCTTGATCTTTTTCTGATTTTCTACCATCTGTGTCGAGTAAATTATGATTAACATTGTATTTGTCAACTAATCAGAAGATCCATTCAACCAGCCCCACCGTAACCCTAACCCCAGCCCCACCGTAACCCTAACCCCAGCCCCACCCCAACAGCAGCCGAACCCCAACCCTAACCCTACCCCGACCCCGACCCCGACCGCCACCGCGACCCCTGCCCAACCCCAACTCTCGCGCGCGCAACCCAGACCCAGCCATGAACCCTAAGCCCAAAATAATCCAAAAATGCTTTAATTTACCTCGAGATTTATACCTGAACGGCTGCTGGTGGGCTGGAGCGACGACGGTGGCGATTTGGCGACGAAACCGGCGGTGGCGACGACGGTGGCGACGAAACCGGCGGTGGCGACGACGGAGGCGACGGTGGCGACGACGGAGGCGATTTGGGGTTTTTCTCGCGCGCGATTGAGAGAGAGAGAGAAAGTGAGCGTAGGCGATCGATTTGGGGTTTTGTTAAATAGATATTTACTTGCCCCTACGGATATACCCGTAGGTCCTTTGTTTGCGGCTCCGTAGGGGCAAACACCAAATTAAGAATTAATATTTTTATTCTTGGACGTCTGTGCCCGTAGGGGCAACCTTTTAGCCCTACGGATTAATCCGTAGGGCAAAGTAAAATCTACCCCTACGGATACTTTCATCCGTAGGGGCAACCCCCTATTTTACTAGTGTCAATTAGGTGATTTGCAATTTTATGATCAATAAAAATGGATGATAATTTGTTTAAACATAATTCAATATATATCTTAAAAGTTGATAAATTGATGATGAAAACAGTGAAATTATCACGCGACATTGATTTCAACCCGATTGATTTCCAAAATTCTTTTTTAGGATGTTAAAGGGCGAACCTTTTTTTGTTTTTTGTTTTGTTTTGAGAAATCGATATATTATATTATAAACCATTCATTTTTCTTATAGTTTTAGCAATATTATATTCAGAAAATTATAAGCTTAGATTTTTCCTGTCTTATGAAAGGTTTAATTTTCGCTTACAAACAACAAAAAGAAGAAGAGACTTGAAGAGAAAAAAATATAACTACTCTAATTGATGGAGGTCCTTTTCGGGTCTCCGTCAGATGTTGTCTTCCGTTGATCTCCCGGTGCACTTTGTTGATTATTTCCTGTTGAGTGTGGGTCTCAATGGGTTTTGGAAGAAGAAGTGGAGTGAGGAGCTTGATGTCGAGTACCTGCAGAAAGGTCCCGGGGTGGTTTGGTACCACCAAGGACCCTCCAACGATCAAGTTAGTCATGAGATCCGAGCAGAGTAACGGCTTAAAAGAGTAAAAAATGGCTTACTTGACCCCTCTGTGATGGGGGTTTATATAGCGGTGGAGCACGCAGCAGCAGGCGCGAGAATCTCACCGGCGGATACGCCCCCCGACGTCACGCCCCCCGACGTCACGCCCGCGTAGAAAGCTGATCGCCCGTTAATGGGGATTGATGGCATGGAACGTGAGATGTTGCTGGCGTAGAATCAGCGTTTGGAGAGATTCGCGGAGCGACGGTTACGCCTGTGAGCGACGACCTTGGTCGGAGGGTCGAGGAAGACGGCCTCGGACCGGAGCTCGGGACGAGAGAGGAGGCCGAGGAGTCCTGGCCTAGTGGCAGCTCGGCGCGAGCCACGGGATCGAGGAGGCCAATCTGCAGGGGGCCCTGAGGAGGGCCAGCTTGTGTTTGCAGGTCGGGTACAGAGTGGCTTGGTCGGCCCCTGTGGGCCCTTTCTTCTGAGTTCTAGGACACGTCACCTGCCACGTGTCATGATCTTGGGGATCGCCAATATCGAGCACCATTATTAGCCCCCTTCACTCTTGTCCCGACCAGCTAGCGGGTCGGTTCAGGAGTGGACTGCCGGGCCCCCCGAGGTGAGATCCCTTCTAGGGTTTCGTCGGGACGAGTCCTCGGGCCGTCGGTTGTCTTTTCCGCTAGCGAATCAAGGCGAGATCTTTACATTTAAAGAAGGTGCGCCGGTTCGTGTACTCTGCAGTTGAAGCGACGGTCCACGTGTCGAGCGTCGATTGGCTGATGCGACCTATGCAGGTCTGCGGCGTCTGATGGGACGCAGTCCAGCGCTAGACTGCCACGTGGAATGATCGGAACTGCGGGGCGCAAGGAGCCGTTTCGGCGGGAGACGATGGGCGCCGTTGGATGAAGCCGTATGCAGTAATAAATATGGGTGGGGTCCGCCCTAGGGCCCTTACTCCCTCATATTTTCCTCTCTCAAGTCTCGGCTGCTCGGCGCTCGTTTCTTTTCTCTCGTTTTCAGCCCTTGAAGAATTTTTTTTTCCAAGGTTAGATGTCTTCTGTAAGTGCACGGCGGCGCCCCGGCCTCCATCCCGAGGCCAAATGCGGAAGCGATGGCTAACTTTAATTTTCTTGAACCGGCACCACCGCGCACTACAAACCTGGATCGTACCATTAACTAGTCCTAGCTAACAACAAGATGGGGAAGAGAGATATACCGAGCGATCCGTGTCCTCCGGTCTTCTCATCGTCGTCCCGATCTCCTGCGGAGTCTCCAGTCTCCACCTCCTCGTCGGAAGGGAACCACGTCGCCTGCATCTTTTACGGGCTCCCACCTCTATACCGAGGCAACTCGGGCACGAAGCTGGCGAGTCGACATGCCCAAGGTTTGCTGTAGAATGTGTAGAACTTGTGTCTCATTTTGGAGTTCATGGAGGTGCCATTTTGGTGGAGGGATGATACATAAACTATGTAGAGGGACTTGGGGATTTTTGGAGCATGAAATGAACCAAAAACCCCACACCCAAAAAATGGGCAGCCCCCATGAGGGAATGGCCGGCCATGGCATGGAATGGGAGAGAGGAGAGTGAATGAGGGAGTGTATGGATCAAAATGACACAAGAGAGAGAAAGAAAAGTGATCATGATCAAGCATGATAACAAAGCCAACCTCACACTCCAACTATCATCATAAGAAACAATCATCACAAACAAATCCATACTCCATCAACTAATCAACAACCATGATTGCTACAAAAAGTCAAGCAATCATGAAAGAAGAAGTCAAATGGTTAAGGGATGGTGCAACCATCATGACACAAGAAGATGCAAATACCCCCTCCAAAATTGCTTATTTGCACAAATGCAAATAAGCCCTCATCCACCAATCTTCGGCCATTGAAAGATACAAATGAAAATGGCCGAAACGGAAAGCCAACTGGCAACTCCAGAAAACTGGTCCCGTAATAAATTACAGGAAAACCCCGATACTATGTATACACACCCGCATCTGTATTCCGACCGAAATACAAATGCAATGAGACAAAATCTACACTGTACTATACTAGGATCCGGCTTAAACCAAAGCCGGCTAGTAATATCCGTTCGATCCTGATCCGTGCAATACCGCACGTATCTGATCGAACCCTGCCATATACCCATACGGCCTGTAGTACTAACCGTCCGATCCTGATCCGCGCAATACCGCACGTATCTGATCGAACCGTGCCATATCTCCATACGGCCTCTACAGCGTTTCGCCCGAAACTTGAGTAACTGAATGTGAGGGACTCTAAAGACTCGTCAACACCTTGGTTGTGGATTTAACAACTAGCACGTCAGAGGTATAAGCCAATACGTAACGGGCTACCAGGTATTGATCAAAAGGGACGTCGATGAGCGAACTCATCCTGACACCCTACTGAGCCTGTCAGTGACAATATCCGTACAGTCCGGTCCGTTCGTCTATGAGCATCGCATGGCGGGCCTAGGGGGTTGGTAAAAGTCAGACCCCCAAAAACGGTACAAGTCGTGTCGGAGTGTAGCCCAGAACACCCTGAGATACTACTGGTATACCTACCAGTAAATCTCCTGTCTCGGCCGAGAGCTTCGTGTAATGGCTCTCCTAGACACAGCGCGACCTCACCCCCAATACCGGGAGAGACGAACCCCTGAAGATCCGCTCACTGCCTCCATGTGGCTCGGGACTGTACCCAACTAAAACCTGTTTGCACGTCTCCTTTGAGCGTGGTAGGGTAGTAATCAAAGTACAATGGGAACTCACACGAGACAAATGACGATCCCCAGGTCGATGAACTAACCTGTACACATGTCACCAGGGAACTGCTATCTGACGTTAGGTATAAGACCAACTAGCATGTTCCCGGCGAGTCCTGTCCGGTGTACTCATAACCCAATGAGCACCTGTATACATCTTAGGTGAACCAACTGACACCAGTGGCTTGTGAGACCGGCCACCGCCTCTCGTCGGGTCTCAACTGTATACACTAGTCTACTCTGGAGTATCGATGCCCTGTCTCGAAACTCCCACGACTAGGGACCTTTTAAGGATGTGCTTATAGACCCCAGCTCCCACTTATATGATCGCCCTCATACTCTGGTGGTCAAGCAAGAATCCTAGGGGCTCTATCAACGTGCAATAGTGACCTGTTAGGTCACCTAAAGCAGTACACGATGATAAAGGTAAACCAGATAGCATACTATCTTCTCGAGTAAGACTGTCCTACTGGGACAGGTCCTCACTCAATCATTGCAATCACGTGCCTGTGATCCAATAATTAACTCTGAGGGCACTATCTCCAACAATCTCCCACTTGCACTCAAGGCTAATTATTGCGATGTCGCATACTCACAGCCCGTGTGATACCGAACACCCAACTCCTCTACTAGTCAGTCTCACAAAGCTAGTTTGCGAAACTATTGCGTTCGAGGAATAGCCTCAGTGAGTCGATCCGCATGGATGTTTCTTTCTATGTCTCTCTATATCTCAAGTTCGTGGAGAAAGCCATCTCCCGAAATGAGCAATACCTGTCTTAGAATGTGTCTGGATGTCTGATGGGACCTAGCTCATAAATGAACTCCAAATCCAAACTTCTTAGACTGTACCGTCAACTGAACTTAATCAGTATCCTGCGCCATGCCTCCCTCAGTATTGCCTTGGACCACCTGTCCAAAATACTGCCCCTCGTCAGAAGGAAAAACTATAACTCCGACAACCTCCCTGTCGTCCAGGTCACCTTGGAAGCCTGGAATGATAACTGTCTCCTGAATAAGTCTGTCATTATCATATCCCTAGAACATTCACTTATGTTCTAAAAATGCTTCCGACTGTTTCTCTAGGATTGGATCAATGTCAACTTATTGCATATAGTGCAAGAATAACATCTGGTGTGGTACTTGACATCTCATGATTAACTCAATTTCCTGAGCAAGTGATCTGCCAATCATGCACACCCCTCTCCCCTTTAGTCTGTAAGACACCTTTAGAGAGGGTGACTCCATTACCTGCAGGTACACTACCGTGCCAGGAGTCGTCCATTCTAAATACTCTTAGAATGCTGTCTAAGTACCATTAATTGGGAAACCACCCAAATCTAGATCTAAAACCATAGATCTAGTAACCAGTATGTCTGATATAATGTCCAAGTCCCATGTGGAGAAACCACTGTGTGACGACCAAAGTATAACCGATCGTAGTATAGGAATATCACTTCCTACTCTGCATATGTCATACAAATGACATCACACCCTACTACCTTCTCAACAGATCCATCCCCTATTCTGATGAAGTCAAACCTATGACTGTCACATCAGAAATTGATGATCTATCTCCGCTATACCTGCTTTAGTCTATAAATAGACATAAGCCAACTGTCCACCAATGTTTCCGCTGCTCCCACTGACTACGACAACTCTCTGCCAGAGTCATATACACGTACACTTCTAAAACTAGTTTAGAACGACGCTATAATCATCCTCCCGCCGGGTCTCGCAACTTGGAACAACAGCAATGGCAAGTGTGGGTAAACAAGAACTTCCCTGTCACCGTCCTTGAGGCTACCAGAGTACCTCTCGGGTGCCTGAAGTTACCCACCTTATCTGCGGAGTGGCCAATGGAATGTCAAGCCAGATTGAATCTTTAGGTTCCTATGAAATCTTCAGTAATCGTTTGTGGTTCTGGAATCACTTCCAGTTCTACCATACTCCCACTACTGTTTTTCTGAAAAAATCCATTTTTAGTAAAACTGTGGCGAGTCAAGAACAATATCACTATTGATCTTCCAGATGGTAGAAAGTCAACCCTCGTCATAGCCTGGGTCAACCCACAAACAGCCATTACAGAAACGTGCCTTGAGTTGTCCAGTATCTGGTTTTAATCATAAGCCGGACAACTCCCCGTACCTTAACATCGTTAAGATATGAACCGTTCTATATCCAATATAGAACCAGAGGCACTGATTTAATTGAACCAGATTCAAATCATGCAGCTGTCTCCAGTGCATGTCAACTAAATGGAAGGAGGCCGATCAACGTTACTCAGCTTAGGAATGCTTCCAATTATGAGTAACCTGAAAGAGAAGCAAGTTCTCTTAATCATTACTATCAACTGAATACCATACACAAGTATCTACATCTTCGATCACCTTGAAGAATTCCGATACTTGCAATACCTGGTTCTCTACTTTATTCAAATACCTATAACTTCTCAAAATTCGGACCCTGTGTTTCCACAAAACACCTGTCTAAAAACTAGAGAAGTCATAAGTAAACCGAATATAGTACGAGGACCAACCCCTTTGTCCTGATGGACCCTGGACAACATACAATACTCTGTATAAGTCCCTTGAGTCTGATAACTCATTCCCTGTGTGTCGTAGGTTGAAAATTGTACTTATGGTTAAGAAGAATTACACCGTTGTTTGCTCCTTACCTAACCATCCACTGATATAGGTAAATGTCGTAGACATAATTTCAAAAAGGTATATCTCACTCTATGAAAATAGACGTACAGATATATCGATTTGAAATTGGTGCATAACAGCGGATATTCAAAACCAAATATTTGCCGTCCGGCAACCAACCCAGGTGACTTCCTCAAATATCACCGATTACAACGAATCCCGATATAATGAGGATGATCACCCAATTCCCAATAACTTACTCCCACTTATCATCTGTAAAACCATACAGATGTGAGAATCATACCTGGTAAATACATACCCTTGAGCAAGTGTCTAACTGGGAAATCAGCTTTCCTTTAACAGTACACAGTGAAACTGAAACATTGAAATGTTTCGATGGGGTATCCTGGTATTCCTAGTAATGCCTCTTCCATTATCCAGATTCACAACTGTAACCTTGTAATTCTTTGCCATCTTTCTAAATCCCTTTCTATGTCTTTAGTCATTACCTTCTGTACACCCCTTTAGGCCAAATGGTTTTCTTCCTTCCCTACCGTTCGGCACCAGCCTATGGTTTTGAAGAAGACTATCCAATAAACATAATGGGTGTACTGTCCTAATCCTAGGAGCACTCGCAAAGCGAGAGAAGGTGAAGATAAAAGACAGCCGAATAAACCTTATTCCTATTTCTCCTGAACCAGAATCCATCCCCGAACTGGAACAAGTTCCTTTCGAGTTCGTATATAACTATACGATGGAGTATCCAATAAACTGTGGATCTTCGTAGTGATACGGAGTGTCCTGGAGAAATACAAAGGTGATTTAGGATTGGCGAAGAAATACTTGGTTTGGTCGTGAATATCAGTCGCAATTTACTTTGCCCTCCTACTAATCCCTTGCTTTGTCTTAACTTAATACCTTCTGCACACCATCGTTATGCTAATTGGTTTTCCTCATTCCCCACCGTTCGGCACCAGCCTAAGATTAGGAAGAAGACTATCCAATTTGCGTAATAGGTGTACTACTCCTAAACCAAGGAGTACTCGCAACCTGAGAGAAGGAAAAAGGAAAAGACAACTGAATAGTCCTATCCGTTTCCTCCAGAACCTGAAACCATCCTCGAATAAATTCCTTCGAGTTCGTATATAACCATACGATGGTTTTGTCCAATGGAAGTGGACGTTCGTAGTAATACGGGGTGTCCTGGAGAAAAGAGTAAAAGTAGGAGTGGCAATTAGGTATGCAACTCTGACAATCCAAAAGCCAGTGTTAAGAAGGTTCGGTTAATTTTGGTCACTGAGTCATAGTCTTAGGGTCGGGTCAATGGTCGCTGCCAAAGAGAGAGAGAGAAAAGAAACACTCAGCGTGCACTCTAACCTAGATCAGAATGGTTACCAATTTATCTAATCTGGAAACCTCCCACTGTACCGTCAAATTCTCCTCCAAACCTGAAAGAAGAATTAGTCGGGATCACCCGAGGAGTAAACCAACTCATCAGTGGGAATCGGGATCCAACTATCATCGCATGATAACGTGACGGAATCCGCTTACGGTGTCACACTCCAGAAGGTATGCGCATATCTGGCAAGTTTCAATTTCTTTAGAAACTCCCGATGAGATTTCTACCCCATGCTCTTATGACATTGACTTTGGCCAACATATCATAAGTCACATGTCAAGTTCTACCCGTCATTCTCCAGGTTAATTTGAACCCACCGGTACCTACCCTTGACTTTGGCCAAAATGGAAGTACGACTGTCCCAAACCAACGCATCTATCTATGCTGCATATGAATACCCCCAATAGCTACCAATCACTGTGCCTTGACTTTGGCCAACATACACAGCTTGAATACTATTGACCACCCATATGAAACGACGGAGGGCTACGAATGGTTTCTGGCGAAAACCTTTAACGTAATGAACTTGATATCGTTGAAGGAACGGATAGCTTTTAAAAATATAGTGACGAAAACCTTTGCTAAAGAGGTCACTCCCGGTGAAGGGATCTCGGCTCTTTCCCCGTAGAATGAGGTGCAGGATATTCCAACTGAATACCATGATGCAAAGCAAAAGTAATCGGCTATAGTGAAGTTAATGCCCTGACGCAAACTTCTGTCCAAGGGGTCACTCCCGGTGAAGGGATCTCGGCCCTTGCCTCGTCGACTGAGGAGCAAGATATTCCAACTGAATACCACGATGCAAAACAAAAGTGAACGTCCTTACAATAACAGCTTTTTGAAAAGTGTTCCAACAACATCAGATTAGGTTTGTTTTTAACTTGCATTGATCCGAATCAACGCAGTCCCATCAATTGATCACACCAGAAAGAACGAAAATATACTGATGTACGTATATGCCATCCGCATTCGCCACTGGGTCCCGTCATTACCCGTTAGGTTAGCTAACTAACGACAGAGCGGGGACTGGACTAGCGCGGATGTAAAACATATACAACATCTACTAATATATATACCAATATATTATATTTCGCTCAAGGCGTGAAAAAAAATGCAACATCACAGAAATGTACAGCATCACAGAACAATACAGATATCTGGGATCCCCGGGTTTCACAGAGCCACTACTGAAACCCGACGTTCCCCTGGTCGTGTGGATAGCCTGTGCAATGAAATCCTAGACCCCTACGGGCGCGGCAAGTTACCCGCCAAAACCTGAAGCGAGGCAGCCCCTTTCAGCACCGTGAATGGACCACCCAGCACTTCACGGAATCCGGTAACTTGGGCACCCTTCCTGGGTCAACCTGTACCCCCTACGAGTGCGGCGAATAGCCCACCAATTCTAGAGTGAAGCCCCCTCCGTCTCAATGCCATGAGATGCGGGCCTGTTGCCCTCTAGAACCCGGCTATCCATGCACCCCTCCGCGGGGTAATCCTAGTACAGAAAGTAAAATATACATACAACGGGTACATCGACCGCAACCTGGTCGTGCACAAAAAAAATAATACAATCAGGCAGTGACGGCAGTCCACATGTCGGACGCTCGCCCCACAATATCAAATGTACATAATACAACCAAAACTGTACTAGCATTGCATCCAGGCTATCCCCCACGACCAATCCGCAACATCACAGCATAACACAGAACATCAACGTGAAAATCATGTTCGCAAATCCGTCTAACCGGGCTATAGCAGTTAGACAGGATTTACCAATCAAGTGACATTCACGGTCGCAGATATAATGTAAATACTGTGAAATAATGTGTTTAAAATATCCGATCGATCAAATTTTAACAAGTGGGCCCCCAAGTACTACTGTAGCACATCAAGAAATTCTGGGCCCAAAATTAATATTCCAAAACCCATATTTTCAACCCAGAAGGCCTCTGTAAAATATTGGTGCAACGATCTGTCAAAATAGCGGCGGAACCGCGGCCCAAGCATGGGTTTGGCCGCGGTTCCGCGGTCGAATAATGAGATCTCGCCACCAAATTTATACAGTAGGCTTATACTTCCCTGCACAGTATTCTGAGACTACCTGAAAAATTTTTCGAGACAAAAAAATTTCGACAGAAAACTGTTGTTTTGAAAACACGGTTTTAGAACATTTGTTCGATCGGAAATGTAAAACACATTAGACAAAGCTAGACTATGTTAATGGCGAGGCTCTGATACCACTGTAAGTGCACGGCGGCGCCCCGGCCTCCATCCCGAGGCCAAATGCGGAAGCGATGGCTAACTTTAATTTTCTTGAACCGGCACCACCGCGCACTACAAACCCGGATCGTACCATTAACTAGTCCTAGCTAACAACAAGATGGGGAAGAGAGATATACCGAGCGATCCGTGTCCTCCGGTCTTCTCGTCGTCGTCCCGATCTCCTGCGGAGTCTCCAGTCTCCACCTCCTCGTCGGAATGGCACCACGTCGCCTGCATCTTTTACGGGCTCCCACCTCTATACCGAGGCAACTCGGGCACGAAGCTGGCGAGTCGACGTGCCTAAGGTTTGCTGTAGAATGTGTAGAACTTGTGTCTCATTTTGGGGTTCATGGAGGTGCCATTTTGGTGGAGGGATGATACATAAACTATGTAGAGGGACTTGGGGATTTTTGGAGCATGAAATGAACCAAAAACCCCACACCAAAAAAATGGGCAGCCCCCATGAGGGAATGGCCGGCCATGGCATGGAATGGGAGAGAGGAGAGTGAATGAGGGAGTGTATGGATCAAAATGACACAAGAGAGAGAAAGAAAAGTGATCATGATCAAGCATGATAACAAAGCCAAGCTCACACTCCAACTATCATCATAAGAAACAATCATCACAAACAAATCCATACTCCATCAACTAATCAACAACCATGATTGCTATAAAAAGTCAAGCAATCATGAAAGAAGAAGTCAAATGGTCAAGGGATGGTGCAACCATCATGACACAAGAAGATGCAAATACCCCCTCCACAATTGCTTATTTGCACAAATGCAAATAAGCCCTCCTCCACCAATCTTCGGCCATTGAAAGATACAAATGAAAATGGCCGAAACGGAAAGCAAACTGGCAACTCCAGAAAACTGGTCCCGTAATAAATTACAGGAAAACCCCGATACTGTGTATACACACCCGCATTTGTATTCCGACCGAAATACAAATGCAATGAGACAAAATCTACACTGTACTATACTAGGATCTGGCTTAAACCAAAGCCGGCTAGTAATATCCGTTCGATCCTGATCCGTGCAATACCGCACGTATCTGATCGAACCCTGCCATATACCCATACGGCCTGTAGTACTAACCGTCCGATCCTGATCCGTGCAATACCGCACGTATCTGATCGAACCGTGCTATATCTCCATACGGCCTCTACAGCGTTTCGCCCGAAACTTGAGTAGCTGAATGTGGGGGACTCTAAAGACTCGTCAACACCTTAGTTGTGGATTTAACCACTAGCACGTCAGAGGTATAAGCCAATACGTAACGGGCTACCAGGTATTGACCAAAAGGGACGTCGATGAGCGAACTCATCCTGACACCCTACTGAGCCTGTCAGTGACAATATCCGTACAGTCCGGTCCGTTCGTCTATGTGCATCGCATGGCGGGCCTAGGGGGTTGGTAAAAGTCAGACCCCCAAAAGCGGTACAAGTCATGTCGGAGTGTAGCCCAGAACACCCTGAGATACTACTGGAATACCTACCAGTAAATCTCCTGTCTCGGCCGAGGGCTTCTTGTAATGGCTCTCCTAGACACAGCGCGACCTCACCCCCAATACCGGGAGAGACGAACCCCTGAAGATCCGCTCACTGCCTCCATGTGGCTCGGGACTGTACCCAACTAAAACCTGTTTGCACGTCTCCTTTGAGCATGATAGGGTAGTAATCAAAGTACAGTGGGAACTCACACGAGACAAATGACGATCCCCAGGTCGATGAACTAACCTGTACACATGTCACCAGGGAACTGCTATCTGACGTCAGGTATAAGACCAACTAGCATGTTCCCGGCGAGTCCTGTCCGGTGTACTCATAACCCAATGAGCACCTGTATACATCTTAGGTGAACCAACTGACACCAGTGGCTTGTGAGACCGGCCACCGCCCCTCGTCGGGGTCTCGACTGTATACACTAGTCTACTCTGGAGTATCGATGCCCTGTCTCGAAACTTCCACGACTAGGGACCTTTTAAGGATGTGCTTATAGACCCCAGCTCCCACTTATATGATCGCCCTCATACTGCTGGTGGTCAAGCAAGAATCCTAGGGGCTCTATCAACGTGCAATAGTGACCTGTCAGGTCACCTAAAGCAGTACACGATGATAAAGGTAAACCAGATAGCATACTATCATCTCGTGTAAGACTGTCCTACTGGGACCGGTCCTTACTCAATCATTGCAATCACGTGCCTGTGATCCAATAATTGACTCTGAGGGCACTATTCTGTAGAATTAGTAGACTTTGTAGGAGTAGATGCTAGGATTCCTTTAGCTGTGTCTGAGTCTCCTCGGGGAGCAGGGGTTGGATCCTCTCCCCGGGATCGTGAGGCGGGGGGCACCTCTATGGAGGAGGCGACAGACATAGCCCTGTCCCCCTCCGAAAGACCGCGCAAGACTGACGTCTTGTCTGAAATTCGGGGCAGATGCTATTTGGTGCTATCCGTCCACCTCTCCGAGGATGCCAAGTTGATTTATGGCACCGTGTATCGGAGGTTTAGACGGATGCGGCCGATGTAGCAGACTTCGTCAGATCCCCCCTCGCTTGAGGGGTTTTTGATTGTGGGGATGCTCTTCCCTGCAGGCGCAAGCCCCTGCAGTTAATTACGCTACCGCATCACGGTAACAACTTTCTCCTTCTCTAGATGGTCACTTCGTGTCGTGGGTGTTTGTGTTGTGTTTGGTTGCCCGTGGATTGTATATGGAGACTAATTTATGTTGTCTCTCGTAGGTCGTGGATTAGTCCAAATCCGTATTTTCTTAGATTTGGATTTGGGGTTTTGGGTTTAAGGATACGTTAGCCATATTTGAGGCCAAGATCAACTTAAGCGTTAGTTAAGGATACGTTAGTCTAATTTTCAGACTAAGATCGACTTAAGAGGATCATTAGATCCAACAAGAGAGCATTTGGGCACTATTGTTTAGTTTAATGACATTGCGGTCGATTGCCAGTTTAGGGACATGGAGGTCTATTGCCAGTTTAGGGACATGGTGGTCCAACATTCCCATTTTGAGGACGAATATTAGTTTAATGACATTTCGGTCCAACATTCCCATTTTGGGGACGAATATTAGTGTAAGGACATTTCGGTCCAACATTCCCATTTTGGGGACGAATATTAGTTTAAAGACATTTCGGTCCATGAGTTTAAGGACCCCACAGTCCGTAGCAATGTATGGTTGTCGGGACCCGTCACCTCTCTGACGACGTTGAAGGATTACAACGACAAATATCAGAGGAGTTCAGAGATGTACCCTTGAACCAGGTGTAAATTGATTTGGAAGAGCAGTTGCGCTCAATTCAATTTAATTTGAGGACTTATGGCCAGAATTGGGTTAAGTCCATCTGAAAATGTTTAACATTTTGTTCATGATTGGCCTGTTTAGGCCTTTGCTTGGGCTCTGCCCTTTTCTAAATAATACACAGCATTGGGCTTTTTAATTAAATGCACAACATTTAGAGTAGGCCTGTTAAGCCTTTTAATTGGGCTCTGCCCCCTTTTTAATAATGCACAGCATTTGTTTTGGTATGTTAGACCTTTTAATTGGGCTCTGCCCCTTTTTAATAATACAGAGTATTTAATGGTCTGACAGTGCGCCACGTGGCCTGTCAGGCGCTCTGCGCCAATTAAAGAGCGCAAGGCGTCAGCGCATGTGGAGGTGACACGTGTCACGCTCTGGTGAGCGCAAGTCTGTTAGCGCAGTGCGCTGCGCAAGTACGCTGCTGACACGTGGCGCGCTCTGGTGCAGTGCGCCAATCCAAGAGCGCGGTGTTCTGTTTTTAGGAACGCAAGGCGCGGATTGACACGTGGCGCTCTCTGGTGACTTGCACCAGCCCAAGGAGAGCAACATCGCAAATTAAGAGTGCATGGCACTGTTCAATAGCGCAGAGCGCATCTTGATCAAATTTAGATAAAAAAAAAGAATCTTTTTTAGTTTTCAAGAGGTTCTACCTCAAGTTTCAAGAACCAATGGTTCATCAAAAAGCTGTGTCTTTATATAGATCAAAAGATCTAATAATGAAGTAAATTACTTTTTTTT
Organism: Agapanthus africanus; assembly: GCA_030015575.1. Taxonomy (NCBI): domain Eukaryota; kingdom Viridiplantae; phylum Streptophyta; class Magnoliopsida; order Asparagales; family Amaryllidaceae; genus Agapanthus; species Agapanthus africanus. The sequence goes on from JASDDO010000008.1 coordinate 316,306,937, forward strand.
TATGATTGGATCTTTTTTTCTTTTTTATTGAAGATCTTGATCTTGTTCTTAGATCATTGATCTTTTTAGAAGAAATTCTTCTTTTTTCAAAGGTTTACCTTTTTTTCTCTTTGAGTTTTTTCTCAGAGTTTTTGGAGGAGCTCTGTATATATGTGAGACTTGGAGTCTAGGGGCCTTTATATAGGGCCAATTAGCTTGTTAGGTTAGTTACAAAGATCTTTCTCTGATTGATCTAGGGATATTTCCCCACCGTTGGATCTTTGATCCTAAGGCCTCTGTTTTATAGAAGACAATCTTCTTATTTTAATAAGATTGGAAAGATCTTTCTAGAATTTTAATTCTGATTAATTAAATAATTTATTAGTTAAATTTTAGTGCTGGCGCAGTTGGCGCAAGCGCACCTGCGCTTGACACGTGTCGCGCAGCGCAGCTGCGCTCACGCAGAGCGCAAGTCATCAGAAGCGTTGCTTCATTTTTATTTTTTAAACTTTAAATTTTTAACACAGAGCCTTGCTCTGATTGGGAGAAACGGAAGCGTTGCTTCATTTCCCGCCTTGGAATTTGAACAGAGCTTTGCTCTGATTAGGGGAAACAAGCCCCCGGCACCTCATGCTGGGTGAGGCATGAGGACGAGCTCGCCAATACTCGGGCTCGCTTCAAAATCCCCCCGCGCTACATGCTTCGTCTGGCCAAGGAGGGAGAGGGGGCAGATCAGGTACGGGGCAGGGAGATTGCCCTGTATTTGGAAGCTTTTTGGGGCGGAATGCGCCTGCCCTTCTCTCCTGAGGTCGTCGACACGCTGAATTTCTTCGGTTTGGCCCCCTGCCAGTTAGTGCCGAACTCGTGGAGGATTCTCCTTGGGTTCTTGATCTCCCTTCATCCTTTCCCTTCTCGATTCCTCCTTCGTCTTCAAGAGTCACCCTGGCGGTCGAGCGGGAGACCCGAGATGGGTTTATCTTACTTTCAGGAAGCGGCCGGGGGTCGCCGCCTGGACCGGGGTCGTGGCCTTGCCCTCCTCCATTCATGATTGGAAAAAGAAATTTTTCTTCGTTTCCCCTCCCGAGAGCGAGGACTGGCCTGTACCTACCAAATAGTCGAGGGAGAAGTGTCTGCCAGGGAACTAGTCCGATGACCCCGCCGCGGTGAGAGTGGCGTCGTGGGAGCCCATCCCTCGACCTGACGTGCTGCTGTCCGAAAGGGTCTTGAGCTGGGCCAGGCTTAGCCCCGTCGAGTTCGTCAGTAAGTTAGGCCTGCTTTTTGGGTTTATGTTTTACTCGTGTCGCTGATTTGCTGTGTACTTGTTTCGTGCAGGATCCATGGACTTCGTCTCACTCAGAGCCTCCATGCGCCAGCCGAGGCAGCCTACGAGGGCTGGGGGTGCCAGTTCCTCTTGTGCGGGGCCCGCCCCGGCTCCTACCGCTTCGGTAGCCGCGCTCCGTGAGTGCTCGGTGGCGGATCCCGCCCCGGGTTCCAGCAGAGCATCGGGCCGGAAGCAGGCCCTGATTCAGGAGGACCCTGCCTCGGAAGATGAGATCGGCTCTCTCTTGGAACCGCTCAAGAGGTGCTCCCGGAGACCTTCCCGGGGACGATCCTCGCCGACCATGGTGGAGGAAGGGTTTTTTCGATTTGCGGTGCCGTCGGGGCTGTCCGTGGCGGACAGCCTCCTGCATGAGATAGAGACCTCGGCAGGGGGCAGAGTCCCAGGGGGGACCTTCAGTGCCCCCTTCATCTTTCTGATTCTTTGTGTCTCCCAGGTTCTCCAGCACGTGGCCCTCGCCCTACGCATGGAAACCAAGGTGGTATCCCCGGCGTTGGAGGCCGCGGGTCAGCTCGCCTCGCTGCAAGAGAGCTCCAGGCGGGAGCAGGAGGCGATGTCGGTGAGGATCGCCGCCTTGGAAGGCGAGGTGGAGGCCAGGAAACGGGAGGTCGCCCGGCACCGCGAGGCCGTCGTGATCGCCGAGGGAAAGCTCGAGGATGCTAAGGTGCTCGCCGGCAACCTGAAGAGGATGGTGAAGACCCTCCGAAAGGAGCTGGGGGCGGCGGCCGAGGCGGCCAAGTCGGCTGAATCGATGGTGGTGGCATGCTATAAGAAGTCGAAGGACTTCTATGACGACTTGGCCATGGCCACGACCCGCATTTGGCACGACGCCCTCGATGCCGTTAAGTCCCGGATACGCAGATCTCCGGGCCGAGTTCCCCCTCGAGGGCGCTGATGAGCAAGGGGAAGAGGTTCCCGGCGAGGACGTGGCCGAGGACCCAGCGCGCAAAGTGGTTGAGGTCGAGGACCTCGAGGTCATACCTGGCCCCGAGGTGTAGAGCCCCCGTTCTCCTATCTTTATTTTGTTTTCTTGAATTTTGTAAGGCTGGGGAGCCTAGAAAATACCCTTTCTAAAACTTTGTCTTTGGCAGTAGTAATAAAGTTTTTCTTCGGCTCCATAGAATTGCGCTCTACCATCTGTTTGTGAAGAATGCTTATAAGATATTTTTGCTTGTACCGTTGTGCTTTTATGTCAGGTTGGCCATCTGTCTGGCGATCGTCCGTCGAGTTGACTGCAATCACTTGCCAACGAGCGTTTCTGAGGAGGTATCTCCCTGGGACCCGGAGTCGAGGGGAGATCGTTTAGGCTTGGACAGACCTGATGCCCCTCACTGGGGTCTCGGATACTCCACGGGCCACAGAGCCTCTCTGATTTCGAGCATTGGCCACCATCCGGGGGTGACTGGACAGGATAGCTGCCCCGTCACCTCTTGCAAAGGCTTTACGGTTCCTAGCACGGTGGTAGGGGAGCTACCCACCAGGGATGGCCGAGCAGGGTAGCTGCTCGGTTGCCTCTTGCGAGGGCTTGGATCTTTAGCGCTGGAGGGGCTGTAAGAAGCTCACTAAGGATGTCCGGGCAGTGGAGCTGCGCGGCTGCCTCTTGGCGAGGGCTTTGACCTCCGGCGTCGTAGGTAGGCAACTACCATCCTGGGATGAACGAGCGGGGTAGCCGCTCTGATGCCTCTTGTGAGGGCTTTCGATCCCTGGCATAGAGGGTAGGGAGCTACCAGCCGGAGTTTGAACGAGCAGGGTAGCTGCTCGGTTGCCTTTTACGAGGGCATTTGATCCTTCGGGACGAGGACCGAGCAGGGTTACTGCCCAGTGCCTCTTGGCGAGGACTTTGATCCCTGTCGGTTGTGGTAGGAATCTACCAGCCGGGGATAGCCGAGCAAGAACTCGACTGCCTCTGGGAGGACTTTGGTACTTAGCGCGGGAGGGGCTGTAGAAGCCTACCAAGGACCCTTAGCCGGGCAGGGTTACTGCCTGGTGCCTCTTGGCGAGGGCTTTTGTCCTGAAGGATAGCCGAGCGAGGGAACCTCGGGCTCGACTGCCTTTGGGAGGGATTTTTGATCCCCGTCGTTGTGGCAGGGAAGTTGCCCGCTGGGGATAGCCGAGCGAGGGAACCTCGGGCTCGACTGCCTCTGGGAGGGCTTTCTGAGCCCTGGCGTTGTGGTAGGGAAGCTACTCGCCAGGGGTGACCGAGCAAGGTAGCTGCCAGGTTGAATCTTGATGAGGTGTAGCCCGTCCGTCCAGCTGTAGGTGCGGGGAATGGGTACGGCCGGGGCAACGGCGCTCGTAGCCAGTGCATTGAATGCGGTGGGAGGCAAAGCGCTAAGGGCGCGTCGCTTCGACTCCACCGGAGAAGGCTCGATGTCTGTCGTGTGGCGATGACTCCCTGGATGAAAGCGGGCGACTGTTGGGCTGCACAGTGGGCTATATAAGGCTGAAGGAGTACTGGTCCTTCCATCCTTCGTAAACAGGTCGTCGAGAATGCAGGACTTCCCGTTTACCATCCCCGACATAGTCCGCTTTGAAGATGTGTACCTTTACGACCCGTACTGCACCGAGGACACGGTGCAGCTAGTCTACGGGAGTATTGAGGACCATTTCGGCCGGCTGCTCCTCCGACGCTCTTCCCTGCTGCAGCTGCTGATGTACTCCATCTGGAGGGCGTCGCCGGGGCTTTATAACCCCTGTCTGAGCTGCTCTATGACGAGGCCGTGGGCAAGCTGCGGTCTTTGAGGCGCTTCGGCCTAATCTCCGTGAATCGGCGGGCCCGCTCAGAGGCGCTTGTCCGTGAATGCTACGAGCTGAGGCTCGGTATCGACGCGCGTGGGGTGAACCGGGGACAGCGGTTGGACCTTACGAGGACCCGGTTGGTGGAGATCTTTGCCGAGTACCACGAGCAGTGCTCGCTGCACCCCCTTCCCCCACTGTTGTAATTTTCTTTTTATTTTTGCATGTACGGCTGAGGAGCCTATAATACTTTTTGAATAAACAGAACTTTTCTTTCATTTTCGCACCGGCCCACTGATCTTTATTAAATTAACAATAGATCCTAGGAAGAGTTTACATTGCTTTAAAAGAAAGGTACAGGCTAGTAGATGACTTTATTGGCTCGGGCCGAGCTCCCTGAAGGACTATCGGCCCCCACTCTTGGCATAGGGTATGGGGCTCCCTGAGCTCCGGGCTGGCCGTCCGCCGATACGAGCATGATCTTACCAATGATCAGGTCGGCGGGAGGGTGATGATGCTCCTGCTCGCGGTCCGCCTGCCGTTTGTCCCTCAAGTAGGCGGCGAGGTGTCCAGACCGGATGAGCTCTTCGATGTAGTCCTTCAGTTTCTTGCAGTCCTCCGTGGCGTGGCCCACTACCCGGTGGAAAGTGCAGTAGGGGCCCCGGGTTCGCTTTGCGGCCTGACGCGGGATCAGAGGGAACTTGAAGAACCCCTCATTGTGGGCCTCCTCCAGCAACACTGCGAGGGAGACGTTGAGTGGGGTATACTCCTGGAACTTTGGGTGGTAGGGCTGCTGACGCTCTGGCCTCTCCTCCCGAGCCCTCTTCTTCTGGTCGGGCCGTTCCGCCCAGGGGAGGTTACATTCACCTCGGATTCCAGCCGAACCTCGCGCTCGGTCCACGCCTTGACCTCGGCCATAGTCTTAGGTTGCGCCCATGTGAAGGAGCGTAACCATTCCTTGTGCCTCAGATCAGATCTAAGCGCCGTGATGACGGTTTCATCCCGGTGCTCGAGCACCTCGAGAAGGGCGTTGTAGAAACGGGTAATGTTGGCCTTGAACGTTTCCTTGTCCCCACTCTTAACCATGAAGAGGTAGTCAACCGTGCGCTTCTGTCGACGGGTCCCCATGAAATGGCTGAGGAACTGAGTAGCTAGCTCATCGAAGGTCGAAATCGAGCGGGGCTCGACCCCCCGGAACCAGTCCCGACCTACGCGGATAAGGGTGGCAGGAAATGCTCTACACTGGGCGGCGTCGGAGTGATCCTGGAAGCTCATCCCCACAGTGAAAGCGTCCAAGTGGTCCTTCGGGGCGGTTTTCCCGTCGAACAGAGAGACCTTCGGGGGCTTGTTGCGCGAGGAGACGTGGACGGCGAGCAATTCCTCGGTGAACGGCTTCGTGAGCGAGTCGGAGGCGTACTTAGCTCCGTCGCTCGAGAGGTGAGCTTCCCGGCGCATGCCCTCGATTTTCTTCTCGAGGGCATCGAGCCGACCGTGGTATCCCGAGGAGTCGGCGCGTCGGGATCCCTGGCCTCCGCTGCGGGTGACCTGCGTCTGGGAGCGGCCCCGGTTCCTCTCGATGAGGTGCCTCAGGTCCCGGGGTGAGGTAGCTCTCGAGTCGCCGTAGCGGACCCCTTCCGTGCGGCCCCGCTGATGGTGTTGGGGTTGACCACGCCTGTGGATAGGCGAGGCGACTGACATCTCCTCAGGGGGATAAGGGTCGCGAGGAGGCTCGAGGCAAGGCGTTCTGGCGGCGGACCTTGGCGTGGAGCCCTGGGGCGCCCAACGGGCCTCATGGAGCACCGTCTCGAGAGATCGGTGGAAAGGGGATGTAGCCTGTTGGTGGTCAGCCGTCCAGACAGGGGCAGAGCCTTCTGGAGGCGGTGGAGCGGCGATCTGGGGCCCGGGCCCGGCCGTTTGGACGCGTACGAGGGCTTCCACGAGGGATTGCAGCCTATCTATCCGGCCTGCAAGGGCGTTGATGACGGTCATGGGAGGTGGTTCATCCCCTCCTTCGGTGAGTGGAAGGCGGCGGCTGGTACCGGGATCTTCAGGGCAGTTGCTAGCCATTTGGGCGGAGATCGGAAGGCCAATTTTGTGTTTTGTGTTCGTTTCCCACAGACGGCGCCAACTGATGGAGGTCCTTTTCGGGTCTCCATCAGATGTTGTCTTCCGTTGATCTCCCGGTGGACTTTGTTGATTATTTCCTGTTGAGTATGGGTCTCAATAGGTTTTGGAGGAAGAAGTGGAGTGAAGAGTTTGATGCCGAGTACCTGCAAAGAAGTCCCGGGGTGGTTTGGTACTGATTGATACGATTTCTCGATGTGTCGTGTTTAAGAAATGATGTTTCACAATCAAAGAAATTTTTTGACCGCAATCAATAACGGTGTCGATTATAGCGCGTTAGCGAGTGCGGATCGTCCAAAGGGAAAGTGAGATCCGTTCGAATTTGAATTAGATGAATTGAAAATTAAAGAAAAGAGAAAAGACAATTTCAATTCAAGATTTATAAAATTGAAGTTCAAGAATTATTAGATCTAAATCTAAAATCAAAAAAACATTTAAAATCAAGAATTAAGAATTGATGATATCCAATCCAATAATCAAGAATCGAAGTGAGGCTCGTAGGAATCGATTGAATTTATAGACATGATGAAATCTATTGATTACGTTTTCTTATCCATCGATGATTTGATACTAGATCGATGATGATCAACGAGAATTAGGGATTTCATGCGGAAACTAGGGTTTCATCATCTATCTCTTGTCCTTTCGTTGATTTCATTCATATTCCAGCCTCTAGTAAATTTAAGAATCGATCGTGGATCCCTAATTAAGAGCGAACACAATCAAGAAAGCATCGCTCGAAACTAGGTCGTCGATTCTTCAATTTGCTAAAGTTTACAAAACTCATAGGACTTAAGAATCGTTTCAAGATTGTAACATCATCATCTATTGATTCTCTCGACTCCTTCACGAGCGGAGTTTTTCTCAAACATCATAACAAGAAACACAATCATGAATCGAGATCTAATCATGATGCAAGAATGTAAAGAAAGCAAGATAAAGAATTTCACCTTTTATTTGTCAACAATTTTTTTACAATTCTTTCAAGATCTACAATGAGGAAAGAACTCGATCGTCGATTTGGCTTCGCTCGTCTTCGTGAGTTGCGGATCGTCTTGGATCACTTGCTCGGATGAAGATCGGCTTCGCTCCTAAAAGGTTGAAGGCTTCTTGCTTGAATTGTACTCGGTGTTCTTGATTTTTGGCTTGGATTTTGAATTGGGGATTATGGTTTACAAGTTGTGTCACTCAACTTGTATTAGGAATTGATGAGTGGTTAATGAACAACCCAAAACCCTAGATCTAGGTTTCCTTTTATAAGCATCTCAACCTTAGATCTAGAATTCAAATTTTAAATTTCCCTCCAAAATGATCCACTTTTCCCTCCAAAATGAACAACTTTTCCCTCCAAAATGAACCACCTCATTTGAATTTTCCCTCCAAAATGAACTACCTCATTTGAATTTGAATTTTCCCTCCAAAATGAACTACCTCATTTGAATTTTCCCTCCAAAATGAGGTTGTTAGAAAGAATCTTCTAGAAGAAGTTTGTTGGAGGGAATATTCTAGAATGAGGTTGTTACAAGGAGGCTTCTAGTGAAGGTAGTTATAAGGAGGCTTCTAGAAGAAGTTTGTTGGAGGGAATATTCTAGAATGAGGAATATTCTTGGGTATGGTTGTTAGGCAGAGCCTTCTGGATGAAGCCACGTGGTATTCTGGAGTCTTCTGGAAGCTATTGCCGTTACATAAGCCGCGTGCATGAAAATTGAAGCCCTGATGACGTCATCAAGCCATGGATCCGCGGCGCCAAGGGCAGAGCCCTCTTTGCATGAATTTCTCAGGCTTAAATGGTGCTGACTTTGTGCCACTTTATTGATGTGTTGAATATCATTTTGCTTTCTCTATTTCTGCCAGATCTCAAGTCTTGGACTTGGCGTATTTTTATCAGCACTTTTGACAGTTTCGGCTTTTCTCCTGGAATTTCCTACACAGATTCTCGAGACAAGTGTTGCGCTACACAAAGATAATGCGATGCAATGATAAACAGTCAATTTCCCATCAGAAATGTCGGTTTTAATATACAACACAAGTTATTTGGTATTTTATAGTTAATTTGCTAATATGTGCAATATTAATACCGAACACCTCTAGATGAGTGCAAATAATAGGGAAATTGATGTGTTAAAATTACATTATTTTCGACTGATCAAATTCCCCCAAACTTATTTTCGGTTGTCTCGAGTGAACTGTTTTATTAAAAAGAGAAGGAGAAAATAAAGAAAGAGAAAAACTAACTAGCACACTTTCGTAGGCAACACGATTGCACTGAGCACGTGCAACAAGCCTTTAAACCTCTAGGTGTCCCTAGTAGGAGGAGTGTTGTCTCCTGAGGGTTTTCAGCGGATTGCACCCACAAAATCCGATAATAAAAGAAAGACCGTGAATATTACATATAAAGAAAAGAATTGTAAAAGAAAGAGTTTGAAAATTAGAGTTTCCAACTATGCTAGCTTTTCGGTTGTCATGAGCCCTATCTTAATAGTTATGAAAATATGTCAGAAATCACATCATCCCTTAATAAAACATCGTCTTTATTCTTCATTCCTATCTTTCTTCCAAACATCGATCATATAACCCTACGTGTGTGTAAAGAACATCCCTACACCCGGAAAATTCAATTCAAACTATCATACTCTTGTCCTTCTGCCTCAGTACTTTTTAATTAAAGAATATTTAGATGAATTTTGCTCACACACTTTCATGCGACCGTTAATACTTCTTGAGGTACTAACCAACCGATTACTCATGTGCTTGCTTATACGGTGTTTTTCCTCGTCTTGCACCACCTAAGGCTTAGCAGTGACTCCCAGACCAGTTGGTCTAAGGCACTAGGTGAAGAGGCACCCTCGCTATATTTTTTTATTGCTGCCTTGGCGATAACAAAACCAGTGTTCATTTTTCTCACCATTTTTATATTTTATTCATTTTTTTATTTCCTTCATATTTTGGCTTTTAGACAAGAGCATTTCAAGGTATCCTCTACTATCCCGAGTTTCAAGACGTGTGTAAGTGCGAATAGCAGGGTATCAACGTTCAAAATTTTTGGCGTCCAGAATAGAAACTATTTTTCAGACTTATTTTTATCCTCAGATTAGTGACTTCCTTCATCTTACTAACCCTTGGGACAACGGCTCATATCTACTTATTACTAGTTCGTATAAGAAAACTTCTAATTTTCTTGGTTTTCTTAAATTTATCCAATCTTTTGGATGTAATTTTTCACTATCTAATCTTTTATTATCTTATTTATGTACAAAAAAATTTTATTTTTATTTTTTGAATTTTTTTAAATTTTTATAGGTTTTCAAATGTTTTGTGCTTATGCAAAGTGATATGCAAATAATGCGTAAATAAGCACAAACCTCCCCCAAACTTGTTTTCAACAGTGTCCTCACTGTTGCCATCCGCTAAATCTCAAAAACCTGTAAACCTGGGAGGGTATTTATTAATGGGGGCAAAATATTTAAGTGAAAACCCTCCCCCAAACTTATTTTTGGCTCAAAATTTTGTGTAAAAATTTTCTTATCAAGAGCCAGATTATACCCACCAAACTTGAGTTAAACAATGTTAAGCTTTGAAAATCACAAGAGGGGGTAAAAAAAATTTTGGTCGATGCCAAGCTTTGCAAAAACCGAAGGTTAACACCGACCATTTGAAAATTTTATCAATGTAGTGCTCAGGTTGGTGGAAGAAGAAGTGGGGAAAGGGTAAGTGGTGGAATAGAATGTGTTTGCGTCTCATTTTGGAGAGATGATGCAGTGAATGTGATGGATTACTCGCATCCTTTTTATAGTCCAGAAGAAGGGGTGGAGGTTCAATTTCATTGTTTGGGAGATGATTCATCTCAACACCCGTGTCATTCAAAAATGCGAGTTCATCAGCGAAGATTTCCTCAAAAGTTCCATCAATACCCCGAAGAATAATGTCATCACAAAGCACGGGGTGATCTTCAGACTCTAAAAGAATTTCATAATCAGTGTTAGTTGTTGACCCGGACAACTCGGTGGAAGAGTCCGTATGTGTATGATACATTGTAACACCTTAGGATAAGGGTTAGTGTATAATTATAATTAAATAATGATTTTTAATAAAAAGTTTACCAAACTGTGTTTTAAATATTTTTCCTAATTTAATAAACATTTTTCCAAAATTTTCCTAAGCTTGCACACACATGTGCATGTAAACTAGGGTTTTTAAATCAAGTAAATACAATAATTATTAACCATGGTGGGTTAATTGTAGGATTAATTCTTTTGGGTTATAAGCAAGTTTAATTAATTAGTTAAATTAAAAGATTACTTTAATTTGAATTATGGAATTAGTGTTGACTTGTGTGAGAGAGAGAGAATGCATCATGGCTTTAGGCCATGCTTGCATTAAATGAGGTGAGAGAGAGAGAGGGGTGACTTTTGTTTGAATGATTGTGGTGGCTCTCATTTCTCTTTTGGTTTTCTCTCAAGTCTCACACCAACACACTCACACACACACTTACCTCTTCAAGCAGCAGCAGAAGCAACTGAAGCAGCAGCAGAAGCACAAGCAGCAGCAGCAACATTCAGCAACAGCAGCACAGTGAGTAGCAGTGAGCACCAAGCTTCACAACAGCAACTGCAGCCTCTTCTCTTCTCTTCTCTTCTCCACCTTCCTGCAGCTCCCTAAGGTCGAGAGTGAGGTATATTTCCTATCTTGCTTCACTAGTTTGCCTAGTTAGAGTAGTTTTGCATCGGTTATTAGAATTTAGTGTGTTTTAGTACGATATGGGGTGATTAGTGAGAACTTTGTGCTAGTGAGGTGTAGATTAGTTCCAGTAGGATGCTTGAGGTTTGTTGTGACCATGTAAACCTAGTCCAACCCCTATTACACTAAAATACTACCAGATTTCATATTTGATGCAAAATGTCGTATTTGGGCAAAATGTGAGTTTTCTGGAACTGCTATTGACCCGGTGAGTGCAGAGTGAAATTGTGGATACTGTAGCATGGTGGAGAGGAGCTGATACCATAGGTGAAACCCGACCCCCTGACTCCCCACTTTGGCCGCCAAAACCGCCATTCTGGCCGCAAATTGCGGCCAGACTGGAAGGGTTTTGGGTGTTTTTGGGTTCTGTAGGTGTATTCCAGGGTGTAGGGTCTTTTGGTATATATATTTTTGTAAGATCAATTCTGTAGGAAAATCTGGAACCAAATACCTGTTTTGCCGTTTTTCTAAACCTTCGCGACACGCGTGATACGTGAGTAGGTTTGGGTTCTGCGTATCGCGGCGCGTCGGGGTAGTTTCGTGGCGCGTGTTTTCACGTTTTAGCGTATCGCGCACACGCGCGATTGGTTTGCGACACAGGTTTCTTGTGGATTATAATGTCGCGTTTTGTGACTTAAGCTTATGTGTGATATGTATATGTGATTCTAGGTTCGCAGGCCAGTGAGACGGACGCTGCGAAGAAGGGCAAGCAAGTGGTTGGATACACTTAGCGCGAGACACGGTGAGTAGATTTCACATCTACGGGGATATCGCCCGCATGGCGTTATGCGTCAGGGCTGATAGGACTTATTTTCTATATGTTGCATGCACCCCTTAGACTGTCATCGCATATTGTATTCTCTGCTGTGTTGATATATATATTGCTTAGAACTGATAGAACACCGCACTATTACTAACGGTTTATGTTGCAAGGGCACTATTACATGCTACACACACACCGTTAGTAACTGCCATGCCACACTCACTATAGAGCTGCCATGATTATATTGCTATAGTTCGCCTCATATGTGATTTGATATGACCTTCATGTATATTGGGAGCCGCATGACATCTTTTAAAACCGGAAATGAAACTACTTTAAAAAGCGGTCTTCCCCTTATACCCATACCATGGATTGATGTATATTGTACCTCGCATTGGATTTTACTATTGGTATTGGATTTTCATGTGATTTCTGTTTTGAGGACCGTGGAATTATTTAAGGAAAGATATGCTATTTTGAAAAACCCGGTACCTCGTGATATGATATTTTGGTGTGTCCACCACGCATTTTCTCGGTGCTGAGACGTGTGCTTGAAACCCGATTCGAGGAGTGGATGTTCCGTTTGCGGGTTCGTGGTAGGCCCGGTATGGTTCCCCTCGGCGAGATGATCGATGGGATTTGCCGATTGAGCCTGGAGGCGGGCGAGTACCTACCGGTGATTGGTTGGACCTGGCAGTTGTCCGGAGGATACTGACCAGAGTCGAGTGATGGATGCGGGATGACCGTGCTGCCGGGGCCGAGGGCCGATACCGCAGACGGACCCCGTGGGGCCGGTCCGGATTGACGGCGCCCGATATTCGAGGATTTACGTGTCGATGCTGGACACGGGTATTTTATGATGTTTTGGGTGCCGATGTTGGGCACTCGTGATTCCTCCGAGATATACAGGATTTGAGGGCCGATGGGTGTGCCGGCGTCTGAGTATATGTGGGATTTGGGTGCAGTTTGAGGCACCGATCATTGCTTTCCATGTTGACATAGTCCATGTAGATATTATTTATCCCATACTCAGTATTGATTACTATACATCTCATCCTGTGGCATTTACCTGTTAGAGTACATGCATTACTACTGTATCCACTGTTGACATGCATTGATATCATCTGCTGGCATTAGTAGAGCCACGCTATATGTGCATGCTTGCGATCACCTTTATATGTTATCTCTATTCACGAGTTGGCAACTCACCCCCGTTGTGCCACAGTGTTTGCAGGTTGCCCTTGGGAGTAGTCACGGCTGGCTGTTACCTCATCTTTTGGCACAGATACCCCTTTTGAGCAGAGATAGTCTTTTGCTGATAGGTGGGTTTTGTACGGTATCTGTTATATTTCAGTTGTATATTGATGTATCTAGTATTCTCCATCTACTTTCTGTATTGACTTAGAGACAGTTGTGAGGACGATATGTATGGTTTTATATTCTGGTGTCGAGCTCGCATGTGAGCCGACGTTACTTTATGCAGTCTCATCTTTTATGATATTGTCCTTGTTTTACTGTGTATTCTTCGCTACGGCGTCGTATATCATATTGTGATGCTTTATTCATGTCACTTGTTATTTCCGCTACACCTTACTTTTACCCGACTTTCGGGGCTAATGTTTTAAAAAGGAAATGTTACCAAAATTATAAAACTCATAACTTTTGAACTTAAAAGGGATTTCTACTAAATAAATGGAAGTTTTTCAGACATTTACTATTGCTTTTACAAAATGCTTTAAATCACTCTATATTTATTGGTTTTGATTTCTGGGTTCGGCTTACTTAGCCGCGTTGCGCCTGTAGACGTTGCGTGGTTAAGTGCCGGTCACGAGTCGAATTCTCGGGTCGTGACAAAGTTGGTATCAGAGCGTAGGTTTTACCTTCGGAGTGTAGGATGACCCTGGTATGATGGAGTAGGTAGCTGCGGCAGGGTAGCGTAGCGTGCGTATGTTCCGCGGCATACTCACGACACGGTACTCCGCTTACGCGACCTTAGGACTTGTTGATTTGATTCCTCCTTATATTCTTGTGATTCGATTTCTGTATTCTTATCGAATCCAAATTTTCTTTCAGCCCATATGCCGCCTAAGACTACGAGGGCACAGAGAGCGGCCGCGAGGGCCGAGATTCGTGTTGACTCGTCCGAGATGAGGACTGATCCGGAAAGTACGCCGGTGGTACCCGAGCAGGCTGTTCCTGCCGTGACAGAGCAGATCGCATCGTTAGGGGCTGGTATGCAGGAGTTGCGCCAGATGATAGGATCGCTAGTTGAGACGCTTCAAGCGCAGCGACCAGAGGTAGCTCCACCAGTTCCAGAGACCGCGATGGTGCCTACCGCCCAGCCAGTTGCCCCTGCAGCCACGGAGGTGATTACAGTATCGCTATCAGAGTTCATGAGGCTGAAGCCTCCGGTTTTCACAGGCACCGATACAGCCGAGGACCCACAGTCTTTCATCGACAGGATGGCCAGGATATGCCGTTCCCTCAGATGTGCAGATGCGAGATGGGTTGAGTTCGCGAGCTTTCGCCTGGAAGGTCTTGCGCAGAAATGGTGTGATTCAGTGGAGAAGGGCAGAGCAGCAGGTCTTCCTCCTATGACCTGGACGGAGTTCGTGACTATATTTCTAGCCCGTTTCCTTCCCCGGAGTGTTAGAGATGCCCGAGCACGCAGGTTTGAGTCTTTGCGCCAGATGCCAGGGATGACAGTGGCAGAGTATGACGTACTGTTTACAGAGCTAGCAGTCTACGCCCCACATTTAGTGGCCACCGAGGAGTTGCGAGTCCGGAGATTTGTTCGAGGCTTGATTTCACCAGTGTTCCTCGCGATCAGCGCGCAGCACTACGAGACCTATGCAGCAGCTGTAGACGCAGCCCTAGTGGTCGAGGAGCACCTTGTTGAGACTTCGGTATTTCCAGAGCCGAAGAGAGTTCGTACCAGTATTTCCGCACGGAGGCAGTCATTCAGACGCCGCGACAGGTATCGTTCCGGTACGAGGGGTAGCAGAGATTCGGGACGGGGTCGGATGTTTAGTTCGTATCCCCAGGACGGTCAGCAGTTGCCGCGGGGTTGCTACAGATGTGGCAGCCTACTTCACCTCGTTCGAGATTATCCAGAGACACACCGGAGGGAGGCGGCAGCACCGCATGTTACCTTACCACCTTCACCACCCCAGAGGGCGTTGCCCGTTGTGCCTACCGTTGCTCCGCGCCAGACTTATGCACAGAGAGGTCGTGGGCGTGGAGGAGTTGCTCAGAGGGGACGAGATGACCGAGGCAGAGGTCAGTCAGTTACAGGTGGTGGACAGGCGAGGGTCTTTGCTTTGACACATCAGGACACGCAGGCGTCCAATGCAGTGGTTTCAGGTATCCTTCCTGTATGTTCAGTTGATGCATATGTACTGTTCGATCCCGGATCCACACACTCGTACGTATCCACACACTTTGTGCCGAGTTTGGGTAGAGAGTCTGGCTTACTTGATCAGCCGCTTGTGGTGACTACTCCTGTGGGAGAGTCGTTTGTTGCTAGGCACGTGTTCCGATCCTGTATCGTCTGTATTGGCGAGAGAGAGTTGCCTGTCGACTTGATCCTTCTGGAGATGTTGGACTTCGACGTTCTTTTGGGCATGGATTGGTTAGCCACGTGCTATGCTTCTGTGGACTGCCGTGAGAAGACAGTTAGATTCTGTTTCCCCGGTGAGTCGATTTTTGTTGTGTTGGGGGACCGTAGTGCCGCCCCTCACAGTGTGATTTCTTCTTTCCGCGCTGGACAGCTTATGAGGAAGGGATGTCAGGGATTTCTCGCATATGTTTGCGATGCTAGTGCTACACAGGTTCCATTGGATCAGGTTCCGGTTGTTAGCGAGTTTCCTGATGTGTTCCCTGACGAGCTTCCTGGGTTGCCGCCCGAGCGCGACATTTCTTTCTGTATTGATCTAGTTCCTGGTTCGGGGCCTATTTCTACACCGCCCTATCGGATGGCCCCGGCGGAACTTCGAGAGTTGAAGGGTCAGTTACAGGATTTGCTGGACAAGGGACTTATTCGACCCAGTGTTTCTCCTTGGGGTGCTCCAGTCCTGTTCGTCAGGAAGAAGGACGGCAGCTTGCGTCTTTGTATCGACTACCGCCAGCTGAACAGGGTGACGGTGCGGAACAAGTATCCTTTGCCGCGTATCGACGATTTGTTCGACCAGCTTCAGGGGGGCAGGGTACTTTTCGAGGATCGATTTACGATCGGGCTATCATCAGCTGCGGGTTCGACAGGAGGACATTCCCCGGACAGCCTTCCGTACGCGCTACGGCCATTACGAGTTCTTGGTGATGTCGTTCGGACTCACCAATGCGCCAGCAGCCTTCATGGACTTGATGAACCGTATTTTCCGGCCTTATTTGGATCTGTTCATCATAGTCTTCATCGACGATATCTTGGTGTATTCCCGGAGTAGTGAGGAGCACGAGCAGCACCTGCGGGTTACATTGCAGACATTGAGGGAGCACCAGCTTTATGCGAAATTCTCCAAGTGTGCTTTTTGGTTAGATAGCGTGGACTTCTTGGGTCACGTGATTTCACGAGACGGTATATGTGTTGACCCGAGGAAGATCGAGGCCGTTCAGCATTGGCCCAGACCCACATCGGTGACGGAGATTCGCAGCTTTTTGGGATTGGCCGGTTATTACAGGCGTTTTGTGCAGGACTTCTCACGTATTGCTACACCGTTGACCGGGTTGACCCGGAAGGGAGTTCCTTTCGTTTGGACGGAGGAATGCGAGCACAGCTTTCAGCAGTTACGGACTCAGCTGACGACGACACCGGTGTTATCTTTACCTTCCGGATCGGGCGGATTTGTGGTCTTTTGTGATGCTTCTCGAGTGGGATTGGGATGCGTTCTGATGCAGCATGATAGGGTGATCGCGTATGCCTCGCGACAATTGAAGAAGCACGAGCAGAACTACCCCACTCATGATTTGGAGATGGCAGCAGTGGTCTTTGCACTTAAGATCTGGCGACATTACTTATACGGTGAGTCGTGCCAGATATTTACGGACCACCAGAGTCTGAAATACATATTCCAGCAGCGGGACCTGAACCTTCGACAGCGTCGATGGATGGAGTTAGTGAAGGATTACGACTGCGAGATCTTATATCACCCGGGCAAGGCAAATGTGGTGGCGGATGCTTTGAGCAGGAGGCCCGGGAGTAGTTTATCTTGTTTGAGCGCAGTACAGGAGCAGTCATCCGCAGATTGGCAGATATTATGCGACAGTCGAGTACATTTCGAGTTCACGTCGATTGGAGGACAGATAGCGCATGTCCGTGCACGCCCACAGTTGATTGATCGTATACGTGAGGCACAACTCAGTGATGACGGTGTTCAGAGATCATGGCACAGATGGGACAGGACCGATTTTCCGAGTTCGTGATCGATGATCAGGGGATACTACGGTTTGGAGTCAGACTGTGCGTACCTGATGCTGAGGGACTGAGGCGTGAGATTCTTGAGGAGGCACATCGATCGGTGTATAGCGTCCATCCCGGTTCCACCAAGATGTATCATGATATGAGAGATGTTTACTGGTGGGACGGAATGAAGAGGGACATTGCAGATTTTGTATCGAGATGCCTGACTTGTCAGCAAGTCAAGGCTGAGCACCAGAGGCCCGCGGGAGAGCTACAGCCGTTACCCATCCCGGAGTGGAAATGGGAACAGATTTCGATGGATTTCGTGGTAGGTCTACCCAGGACTAGTAGGGGGTATGACTCCATCTGGGTGATTGTGGATCGTTTGACGAAAGCGGCTCACTTCCTACCGGTGAAGACGACTTTCGGATTTACTCAGTATGCCCAGATCTATATTGACGAGATAGTGCGACTACACGGAGTTCCGACGTGCATTGTGTCCGACAGAGGCACCCAGTTTACCAGTAGACTATGGCAGAGGCTTCAGGAGGCTTTGGGCACTCGCTTGAGTTTCAGCACGGCTTTTCATCCGCAGACCGACGGACAGTCAGAGCGGACCATCCAGACTCTCGAGGACATGCTCAGAGCTTGTGTATTAGATTTCGGAGGTAGCTGGGATCATCATTTGCCCCTAGTAGAGTTCTCCTACAATAACAGCTACCAGGAGACTATTCAGATGGCACCATTTGAGGCTCTTTATGGGAGGAAATGTAGGTCGCCTACTTGTTGGACAGAGCTCAGTGAGAGCAGTATCTTAGGGCCCCAGATCGTCGAGGAGACGACCGCGAAGATCCAGTTGATTCGCGATAGGATGAGAGCAGCGCAGAGTAGGCAGAGGGCTTATGCAGACCGTCGACGACGCAGACTTGAGTTTTCTGTTGGTGATCATGTTTTCTTGAGGGTCTCCCCAATGAAAGGTGTGATGAGGTTTGGGAAGAAGGGGAAGCTCAGTCCCATGTATGTGGGCCCCTTCGAGATCCTCGAGCGTGTCGGTGCAGTAGCTTACCGATTAGCCCTTCCACCCAGCTTTCCAGACGTGCACCCCGTATTCCATGTTTCGATGCTCCGCAGATATCTACATGATCCTTCGCACGCGATTCAGCATCCGACGATCCAGCTTGAGCGTGATCTTTCCTATGCAGAGCAGCCGGTGATGATCTTGGATCGACAAGTGAAGAAATTGAGATCGAAGGAGATTCCATCAGTTAAAGTGCTTTGGCGTAGTCAGAACCGTGAAGAGGTCACTTGGGAGACCGAAAGCGAGATGATGAAGACGTATCCCTATCTTTTTGAAGGTAACCTTAGTTAGATTTTTTGAAATTCGGGGACGAATTTCTTTAAGGGGGAGAGATTGTAACACCTTAGGATAAGGGTTAGTGTATAATTATAATTAAATAATGATTTTGAATAAAAAGTTTACCAAACTGTGTTTTAAATATTTTTCCTAATTTAATAAACATTTTTCCAAAATTTTCCTAAGCTTGCACACACATGTGCATGTAAACTAGGGTTTTTAAATCAAGTAAATACAATAATTATTAACCATGGTGGGTTAATTGTAGGATTAATTCTTTTGGGTTATAAGCAAGTTTAATTAATTAGTTAAATTAAAAGATTACTTTAATTTGAATTATGGAAATAGTGTTGACTTGTGTGAGAGAGAGAGAATGCATCATGGCTTTAGGCCATGCTTGCATTAAATGAGGTGAGAGAGAGAGGGGGGTGACTTTTGTTTGAATGATTGTGGTGGCTCTCATTTCTCTTTTGGTTTTCTCTAAAGTCTCACACCAACACACTCACACACACACTTACCTCTTCAAGCAGCAGCAGAAGCAACTGAAGCAGCAGCAGAAGCAACAGAAGCAGCAGCAGAAGCACAAGCAGCAGCAGCAACATTCAGCAACAGCAGCACAGTGAGTAGCAGTGAGCACCAAGCTTCACAACAGCAACTGCAGCCTCTTCTCTTCTCTTCTCCACCTTCCTGCAGCTCCCTAAGGTCGAGAGTGAGGTATATTTCCTATCTTGCTTCACTAGTTTGCCTAGTTAGAGTAGTTTTGCATCGGTTATTAGAATTTAGTGTGTTTTAGTGCGATATGGGGTGATTAGTGAGAACTTTGTGCTAGTGAGGTGTAGATTAGTTCCAGTAGGATTCTTGAGGTTTGTTGTGACCATGTAAACCTAGTCCAACCCCTATTACACTAAAATACCACCAGATTTCATATTTGATGCAAAATGTCGTATTTGGGCAAAATGTGAGTTTTCTGGAACTGCTATTGACCCGGTGAGTGCAGAGTGAAATTGTGGATACTGTAGCATGGTGGAGAGGAGCTGATACCATAGGTGAAACCCGACCCCCTGACTCCCCACTTTGGCCGCCAAAACCGCCATTCTGGCCGCAAATTGCGGCCAGACTGGAAGGGTTTTGGGTGTTTTTGGGTTCTGTAGGTGTATTCCAGGGTGTAGGGTCTTTTGGTATATATATTTTTGTAAGATCAATTCTGTAGGAAAATCTGGAACCAAATACCTGTTTTGCCGTTTTTCTAAACCTTCGCGACACGCGTGATACGTGAGTAGGTTTGGGTTCTGCGTATCGCGGCGCGTCGGGGTAGTTTCGTGGCGCGTGTTTTCACGTTTTAGCGTATCGCGCACACGCGCGATTGGTTTGCGACACAGGTTTCTTATGGATTATAATGTCGCGTTTTGTGACTTAAGCTTATGTGTGATATGTATATGTGATTCTAGGTTCGCAGGCCAGTGAGACGGACGCTGCGAAGAAGGGCAAGCAAGTGGTTGGATACACTTAGCGCGAGACACGGTGAGTAGATTTCACATCTACGGGGATATCGCCCGCATGGCGTTATGCGTCAGGGCTGATAGGACTTATTTTCTATATGTTGCATGCACCCCTTAGACTGTCATCGCATATTGTATTCTCTGCTGTGTTGATATATATATTGCTTAGAACTGATAGAACACCGCACTATTACTAACGGTTTATGTTGCACGGGCACTATTACATGCTACACACACACCGTTAGTAACTGCCATGCCACACTCACTATAGAGCTGCCATGATTATATTGCTATAGTTCGCCTCATATGTGATTTGATATGACCTTCATGTATATTGGGAGCCGCATGACATCTTTTAAAACCGGAAATGAAACTACTTTAAAAAGCGGTCTTCCCCTTATACCCATACCATGGATTGATGTATATTGTACCTCGCATTGGATTTTATTATTGGTATTGGATTTTCATGTGATTTCTGTTTTGAGGACCGTGGAATTATTTAAGGAAAGATATGCTATTTTGAAAAACCCGGTACCTCGTGATATGATATTTTGGTGTGTCCACCACGCGTTTTCTCGGTGCTGAGACGTGTGCTTGAAACCCGATTCGAGGAGTGGATGTTCCGTTTGCGGGTTCGTGGTGGGCCCGGTATGGTTCCCCTCGGCGAGATGATCGATGGGATTTGCCGATTGAGCCTGGAGGCGGGCGAGTACCTACCGGTGATTGGTTGGACCTGGCAGTTGTCCGGAGGATACTGACCAGAGTCGAGTGATGGATGCGGGATGACCGTGCTGCCGGGGCCGAGGGCCGATACCGCAGACGGACACCGTGGGGCCGGTCCGGATTGACGGCGCCCGATATTCGAGGATTTACGTGTCGATGCTGGACACGGGTATTTTATGATGTTTTGGGTGCCGATGTTGGGCACTCGTGATTCCTCCGAGATATACAGGATTTGAGGGCCGATGGGTATGCCGGCGTCTGAGTATATGTGGGATTTGGGTGCAGTTTGAGGCACCGATCATTGCTTTCCATGTTGACATAGTCCATGTAGATATTATTTATCCCATACTCAGTATTGATTACTATACATCTCATCCTGTGGCATTTACCTGTTAGAGTACATGCATTACTACTGTATCCACTGTTGACATGCATTGATATCATCTGCTGGCATTAGTAGAGCCACGCTATATGTGCATGCTTGCGATCACCTTTATATGTTATCTCTATTCACGAGTTGGCAACTCACCCCCGTTGTGCCACAGTGTTTGCAGGTTGCCCTTGGGAGTAGTCACGGCTGGCTGTTACCTCATCTTTTGGCACAGATACCCCTTTTGAGCAGAGATAGTCTTTTGCTGATAGGTGGGTTTTGTACGGTATCTGTTATATTTCAGTTGTATATTGATGTATCTAGTATTCTCCATCTACTTTCTGTATTGACTTAGAGACAGTTGTGAGGACGATATGTATGGTTTTATATTCTGGTGTCGAGCTCGCATGTGAGCCGACGTTACTTTATGCAGTCTCATCTTTTATGATATTGTCCTTGTTTTACTGTGTATTCTTCGCTACGGCGTCGTATATCATATTGTGATGCTTTATTCATGTCACTTGTTATTTCCGCTACACCTTACTTTTACCCGACTTTCGGGGCTAATGTTTTAAAAAGGAAATGTTACCAAAATTATAAAACTCATAACTTTTGAACTTAAAAGGGATTTCTACTAAATAAATGGAAGTTTTTCAGACATTTACTATTGCTTTTACAAAATGCTTTAAATCACTCTATATTTATTGGTTTTGATTTCTGGGTTCGGCTTACTTAGCCGCGTTGCGCCTGTAGACGTTGCGTGGTTAAGTGCCGGTCACGAGTCGAATTCTCGGGTCGTGACATACATAGTTGGGTCAAACAACAACATATGAAAAGAGTCTAGATCAGTATCATGAGGATCATCAAATTCGCTGCTGTCGACATCCATTAAGTCGACAGAACAGACCTGAGCAGCAGGTTCGGAGGGTACACTTCCCAACTTGTAAATGTTCAGCTCAATTGATATATTCCCGAAGGATAGGGTCATAGAACCGTTACAACAGTTGATGATAGCATTGGAAGTGGCCAAAAATGGGCGACCTAAAATCACCGGAATTTGATTCCGTGGGTTCGTTACAGGATGTGTATCAAGAACAATAAAGTCCATAGGGAATACAAATTCCCCGATTTTTATTAACACATCCTCCTGTTCACCCCTAGGTTTGGTGATCGATCGGTTAGCCATCTGGAGAGTGCAAGGGGATGGTTTCAACTCTCCGATCCCTAACTTCTCATAGACTAAGAAAGAAAGCAGGTTAACACTTGCGCCAAGGTCTAGTAGAGCACGGTTGATGTGTTTTTCCCCAATAGAAATGGAAATCGTAGGATATCCAGGATCTTTACGTTTCCTCGGTAATTGTTGGGGGAAAGCTGTGTCTACTGTCTTTGCCATGAATATCTTCTTGGGCACTTGAGTCTTCCTTTTTCTAGTGCACAAGTCTTTAAGAACTTTCGCATAAGCGGGGACTTGTTGGATAGCATCTAGAAGAGGGATGTTGATGTTAACCTGTTTGAACATTTCAGTGATCTTCTCCATTTGTGGACTCAGTGTGTTTCCCTTTAACCGATTTGGATAAGGAGCTTGAGCAATAAGGTCAGGGTCCAACATTAGAGAAGATCGTGTGGGTGGAAATGATCTAAGAATAGGAGTGGGGATCGTTTTCGGTGGACTAGAAGAGGTGGGCTGAGGTGTCGAGCCTTGGGGAAAACGGAGAATAGGCTCGGAAGAAGGTGGTGGGGTAGACGAACTGGGGTCAGAATTAGAAGAAGAAGTGGAAGGAAAGGTCTCAGCCGGGGTATCATCGATAGATTTTTCTGTGTCATCAATCTTTTCCCCAACGTGATTGTCAAGCACTCTTTCAGATCTCAACGTGATTGCATTCACATGATGTGAATAGCCAGGATTGGGCAAAGGTTGAGCTGGAAGTTTCCCTTTCTCTCTTGCACTCATTTCGGCTTTTAATTATGCAATTTGTTCTTCCATCGATTTAATATTCTTATTTTGAGAGACAATGATCTTCATCACATTATCGAAGGAAGATTGCATTTTTTTCCGTCCCTTGGATGGATTGTTTCATGAAAGTATCCAAAGTTTGTGCTAGTGCAGATGTATTATCTGTACCGGTCAATTGCAAAAGTTTTCATGTGGTGCAAAAGTGTTGGCCGGATTTTGGAAGTTTTGTGATTGGTAGGGGTGTTGACTCAATTGAAGTGGTTGCTGTTGTGGTGGAGGGACCCTTTGGAAATTGTTTTGATTTGGAACCGTGTTTTGATTTTGTGATTGGTTCCAAGCAAAATTAGGGTGATTCCTCCAACCCTGATTATATGTGGAAGAAAATGGATCGTTCCTAGGTCTTTGAAAAGCAGCATTGGTATGCTTGTGACCTTGAAACGGAGAATTCATTGGACATTCTTCCGTCAAATGAGAAGGATCAGAACAGCATCCACATACAGTTTTGGAGAGTGACATTTGATTTAGGGCGGCGGCTAAAAATTTATTTTCCATAGTCTTGAGTTTCTTTTGCATAGCTGAAATGTCAGCTCTAACTCCTATGGAAACTTCCGATTGGTTATTGCCACCCCTAGACGATTGACTCACACCCTCCCACTGTAAAGATTTTTCAACGAAATCTTCTAGGAATTTCCAGGCTTCCCCATCATCTTTGGTCATGAAGTTGCCTTGACACATTAATTCAAGGGTCTGTTTTGTGTTAGGATTAATGCCCTCATATATGATTCGGCATAGATCCCATCTGGGGGTTCCGTGATGAGGACATTGAACTAACAGATCCTTGAAGCGTTCAAGACATTTCGAGAATGTTTCATTTGGAAGCTGGATGAATTGATTTATTTCGCTACGGACTCGAGCTGTCTTATGATTTGGGTAGAATTTCTTAAGGAATGCTTTGACGAATTCTTCCCAATTTGAAATGGAATGTGCGGTTGTGTTATACAGCCACTTCTCGGCTATATCGCACAAGGTAAATGGGAGAAGACGAAGACGCATATCATCCACAGAAAGCTGTGAAGTACCCATCATTGCGCATACATTTTCAAATTTGGTGATAAAGACATATGCGTCTTCAAACTCGAGACCGTGATATTTGGGTAGAAGGTTGATGTATTGGGGTTTAATCTGAAAATTGTCCCCGTTGGCTGGTGGAATGGAGAGACAGGTCGAAAGAGGACCTCGTGTAGGATAGCATCTCTCTTGGAGAGAGATGCGGGGTGGATTCTGCGCACCTGCGGACGGTGGCAGAGTAGTGGTAAAGAAGTTCGATGGAGAATCGTCCATCGAAATTGGTGTGGTGGTGGGTAAAGAAGAGGTAAATGTAGAAATACCGACTTTGGGGTCGATCGGGGGAACGCGGACAAGTTGCGCACTAGAATCCCGTGTCCAGCCGAGCTTGCACTAAAGGGTTTAGTACAAGTGGCAGCATTGATATAATCAGGGGAAAGATGAAGTGGTGTTTGTTTTGAAAAATATACGGATTTTTGAAAAAATGATGCAAATCACAACAAATGCACAAGCAACCCTAAGTCTAGTGGTCACCTAGGTCAAGGCTCTAGACCGCTCCTAACTGCCAAAACACAAGTCGCAGGATCAATCCTCCACTGCCTCTTTGTCTCTCCTGTGGCCAGGTAAGTGTCAGGTAAGTGGGAGGTTCTCCACTACGTAAGTAGTGGGCCTAATTAAGTAACCACTTGCCTTAGACACACTTGCCTTAGACACCACAAAAGAAACGCGGATAAGCAATGAATTACCCACGGCCTTCTTCTGTCCTAAGTGAGCGCGACGGTCCTTAGAGTCATGTCTATATTTCTTTTAGTTAATGAGGGTAATGCGGATGCAAGTTTTATGATTTTCGGGGCTTAGGAAGGGTAATGAACTCCCCACCTAATCTGAATTTGGCCGTGCCCCTTAAATTCCGTATTAACAAGATCAAAACACGCACAATTTTTATTGCTTTTTGCGGCGCTGCGAATTTTGCAAAGAAACCTGCAAAAAATTGTTATTGGAGCAGATGAGGAAAGAGATAAGAAAGTGAGGAAGTTACTGAGCAATTTTTGTGCACTGTAGCTACAGGAACGCCGCGCTTCCGCCGCAATAGAGAGCTCGTGCCGCGGATCCGCCGCGGTCCAATGAGTTCTCTGCACGTAAATTTTTGGTACTGTTCCTATTCACCTCCTGAGCTCTCTGGAATGCTCTGAACATTTTTCCACTTGCTCCACAGATTCCAGATTTCCTCGCAACAAATCATAACGAATCGTTTAGTGTTTTGCGCGAATTTTGATCTAAAAATTATGATGGAATAAACTTTTCAACTCAAATTTCAAAAACGAACGAATTAGCGCTGTATCCCCGGCAACGGCGCCATTTGATTGATACGATTTCTCGATGTGTCGTGTTTAAGAAATGATGTTTCACAATCAAAGAAATTTTTTGACCGCAATCAATAACGGTGTCGATTGTAGCGCGTTAGCGAGTGCGGATCGTCCACAGGGAAAGTGAGATCCGTTCGAATTTGAATTAGATGAATTGAAAATTAAAGAAAAGAGAAAAGACAATTTTAAATCAAGATTTATAAAATTGAAGTTCAAGAATTATTAGATCTAAATCTAAAATCAAGAAAACATTTAAAATCAATAATTAAGAATTGATGATATCCAATCCAATAATCAAGAATCGAAGTGAGGCTCGTAGGAATCAATTGAATTTATAGACATGATGAAATCTATTGATTACGTTTTCTTATCCATCGATGATTTGATACTAAATCGATGATGATCAACGAGAATTAGGGATTTCATGCGGAAACTAGGGTTTCATCATCTATCCCTTGTCCTTTCGTTGATTTCATTCACATTCTAGCCTCTAGTAAATTCAAGAATCGATCGCAGATCCCTAATTAAGAGCGAACACAATCAAGAAAGCATCGCTCGAAACTAGGTCGTCGATTCTTCAATTTTCTAAAGTTTACAAAACTCATAGGACTTAAGAATCGTTTCAAGATTGTAACATCATCATCTATTGATTCTCTCGACTCTTTCACGAGCGGAGTTTACTCAAACATCATAACAAGAAACACAATCAAGAATCGAGATCTAATCATGATGCAAGAATGTAAAGAAAGCAAGATAAAGAATTTCACCTTTTATTTATCAACAATTTTGTTACAATTCTCTCAAGATCTACAATGAGGAAAGAACTCGATCGTCGATTTGGCTTCGCTCGTCTTCGTGAGTCACGGATCGTCTTAGATCACTTGCTCGGATGAAGATCGGCTTCGCTCCTAAGAGGTTGAAGGCTTCTTGCTTGAATTGTACTCGGTGTTCTTGATTTTTGGCTTGGATTTTGAATTGGGGATTAGGGTTTACAAGTTGTGTCACTCAACTTGTATTAGGAATTGATAAGTGGTTAATGAACAACCCAAAACCCTAGATCTAGGTTTCCTTTTATAATCATCTCAATCTTAGATCTAGAATTCAAATTTTAAATTTCCCTCCAAAATGAACCACTTTTCCCTCTAAAATGACCAACTTTTCCCTCCAAAATGAACCACCTCATTTGAATTTTCCCTCCAAAATGAACTATCTCATTTGAATTTGAATTTTCCCTCCAAAATGAACTACCTCATTTGAATTTTCCCTCCAAAATGAGGTTGTTAGAAAGAATCTTCTAGAAGAAGTTTGTTGGAGGGAATATTCTAGAATGAGGTTGTTACAAGGAGGCTTCTAGAAGAATGTTGTTATAAGGAGGCTTCTAGAAGAAGTTTGTTGGAGGGAATATTCTAGAATGAGGAATATTCTTGGATAAGGTTGTTAGGCCGAGCCTTCTGGATGAAGCCACGTGGCATTCTGGAAGCTATTGCCGTCACATAAGCCACGTGCAGGAAAATTGAAGCCCTGATGACGTCATCAAGCCGCGGATCCGCGGCGCTAAGGGCACTCTGGCCGCGGATCCGCGGCGCTTTAGAGCCCTCTTTGCATGAATTTCTCAGGCTTAAATGGTGCTGACTTTGTGGCACTTTATTGATGTGTTGAATATCATTTTGCTTTCTCTATTTCTGCCAGATCTCAAGTCTTGGACTTGGCGTATTTTTATCAGCACTTTTGAAAGTTTCGGCTTTTCTCCTGGAATTTCCTGCACAGATTCTCGAGACAAGTGTTGCGCTACACAAAGATAATGCGATGCAATGATAAACACTCAATTTCCCTTAGAAATGTCGGTTTTAATATACAACACAAGTTATTTGGTATTTTACAATCAATTTGCTAGTATGTGCAATATTAATACCGAACACCTCTAGATGAGTGAAAATGATAGGGAAATTGATGTGTTAAAATTACATTATTTTCGACTGATCAGGTACCACCAAGGACCCTCCGACGATTAAGTTAGTGATGAGATCCGAGCAGAGTAACGGCTTAAAAGAGTAAAAAATGGCTTACTTGACCCCTCTGTGATGGGGGTTTATATAGCGGTGGAGCACGCAGCAGCAGGCGTGAGAATCTCGCCGGCGGTTACGCCTCTCCGACGTCACGCCCCCGTAGAAAGCGGATCGCCCGTTAATGGTGATTGATGGCGTTGAACGTGGGATGTTGCTGGCGTAGAATCAGCGCATGGCGAGATTCGCGGAGCGGCGGTTACGCCTGTGAGCGACGACCTTGGTCGGATGGTCGAGGAAGACGGCCTCGGACCGGAGCTCGGGACGAGCGAGGAGGACGAGGAGTCCTGGCCTAGTGGCAGCTCGGCGCGAGCCACGGGATCGAGGAGGCCAATCTGCAGGGGCCCCTGAGGAGGGCCATCTTGTGTTTGCAGGCCGGGTACAGGGTGGCTTGGTCGGTCCCTGTGGGCCCCTTCTTCTGAGTTCTAGGACACGTCACCTGCCACGTGTCATGATCTTGGGGATCGCCAATATCGAGCACCATCACTAATCAATTAACCTGACAAGTTGATGCTAATTGTCACAATAAAAATCTTATAGGAGACTAATTAAGTTAACAAGGAAAAATTGAAGATGCCATGACCCTAATTTATTTAGAGGGAAGAAGATTTAGATTTAGGGTTTAGAGAAGATGAGCCAATTTGAGATTGGATCTAATTCCAAGAGAAAATAGGCTGCTATGAATAGAGAAAGGATAATTTCGGTATAAAATTATAAAGATCGGTCACATGCGTCTCAAGTGACTTGATTTATTCGTTAAAACGTTAGAATTCTAACGGGTGGGGGTTTTATGTAACGAAGTGAAAGTTTAAGGTGTTTCAGCGACAAGATTGAACCTTAGGGCAGTGTTCGCTCTAAAACCAGATCTGCACTTAAACATAGATTGATCTACGCAACACAGTTGTTTACCGCCAGAAACCGGATTGAGGCATGGAGAGCGTGTCTAGCCTGAATACGGGGGCAGATAATATATGGAACATATCCGTCCACCTCTTCAAAGATATCAAGCTGATTTATAGCACCGTATATCGGAGGTTTGGATGGATGCGACCATTGTAACTGACTTTTTAGATTCTCCCTTATATATGAGGTTTTTTTTTACTGTGGGGACGTTTTTTTCTATTGTGGGGACGTTTTTTTCCTGCATGAGAAAACCCTTGCAGTTAATTACGTTATCACTACGTGACAACAATTTTCACCTTCTCCATATCTATTATTTTGTGTCGTGTTATATGTTGTTTATGTTGGGGTTACCCTTAGGTTGTATACAAAGACTAGTATTGTCGTGGCCCGTAAGGCGCGTATTAGTCTAAATCCGTATATAGTAGATTTGCGGTGAACTTAGGTCGCATATCTCATATAAATGAGATCCATCAAATCACGAGATAATTTGGTTTGATCTAAAAATCATTAGTCGTATATGAGACTAAGATCAACTTAGATGATATGTGCTAAGGATCGTTAGTCGTATATGCGACTAAGATCAACTTGGTGATATAGATTAAGGATCGTTAGTCGTATATGAGACTAAGATCAACTTAGATAATATAGACCATCAGTCGTATATGAGACTAAAATCAACTTAGAGATAATGAGCATATGGGCTCAATTGATCATCTGATCATATATGGATAGCCCATGGATAGTATATGGTAGTTAATATGGAGACAGTCCGCAGGACAAAATACCAGTTTAGGAACATAGCGGTCAATCTTTCAACTTGCGCGCACAGTATATGTTAAGTGGCGAGGTGGATGATGGTAACATGGGAATGCACCCAATACTGGGGTGTGATCCAATTTGAAGGCATTTATATTTCCTTCAAAGATATACATATATATATATATATGCTTGGTCTGGTGGTTGTTGGGATGGCACACATCTATATGGGGTGCACATCAATATGAAGTGCGCATTTGTATGAGATGCATATCAATATGAAGTGCACATCTGTATGAGATGCATATCAATATGAAGTGCGCATCTGTATGAGATGCACATCAATATGAGGTTGCGTATTAATATGAGGTTAAGACATTCCCCGGCTTGATGAAATTTCATATCTTTCATCAAGTTGGGATGAGAAAAGAGTCATTGTTTGTTGGGACCCGCCGCTTTTCTGAACATACTGAGGAATTACAACACTATATATCAGAGGTGTGAAAAGATTTACTCTTGAACCAAATCCCATATATGAAGGAAAAGAACATGTTGGAAAATGGATTCTTGGAGAACTTATATTTTATCTAAGGATCACTAGTTTTATATGAGATTATGATCAACTTAGGTAACATGGGTTAAGGATCTTTAGTCATATATGAGACTAAGATCAATTAGATATCATAAGCATGTATTTGAAGGATCTTTACTCGTATATGAGAGTAAGATCAGCTTAAAAATATGATTAATGATCGTTAATCTTATTTTAAATTAAGATCACTTAAATCATTCGGTCTTTTAATCATAGGATCACATAAAGGAAGCATAGGCTTTTATACTTAGTTTTATCTTAACAAGTGTTCAAGCAAAAGCTTGCAGTCCAAGTGCGCATGTACATGTTTCTTCTTTAAAGAGGGTGTGCACGTGTACATCACATGATGCGCACTCGCTTGTGATCGGGGGATTGGGCACATGCATTTCATGTGGTTGCACACTTCTTCATCAGGCCAAATTTCTATGTACGCATGTATATATGCGCATGTGTTCAAAAGTCTACATTTTCCATTTGGGCATACATGCATATCACGTGATGTGCACATCTCTAGGGACATTAGTTTCCCCATGTGCACACTGTTGGGGTCAAAAATTGCACCCCGGTTGAGTAAGTCAAAATCAAAGTCAACCCTAAGTAAGCGGGCCCAAACCCAGCTCAAGTGGGCCCTTGCCCAAGTCGAGCCCCGCGGCCAGCCTCCCCCATGCCAAAATAAAAATCATGTAATAAATAATTTTGATATAATATTTATGGGCATAAAGCCAAATTTTTGTAAAGCCCATGACTCATATGCAAAAGAAATGAGCACATGAGACATTGGATGTGCAAAATGCCATTTTGTAAAGCCGAAGAGGCTATATGTAAATGTGTAAGCCTATATAAGGCAACATGATGATGAAATAAAAAACAACTTTTCCATTCTCTAAAATTCTAGGGTTTGTGCCTCCTTCTCTTTTCTCAATGTTCTAAAACCTTCCCCTTTATAAATTAAATTAAGAGTTTAACTCTTCACTTTTCCAAAAAGAAATAGTTTTTCACCACAAAACCCTTGAAGGGAAGCTCGGATCTTCAATCAGACCTCGAAAAGGGGAGACTTTTAGGTCTCACCCCCTTTTCTCTAAGATCCAGCCGATCAAGAGGAGGAAGAAGGAGACCCATCTCCAAAAATCCAACTTTAGACAGATCCATGGCTCAAAAGAAACTCCAGGGCTAAAGAGAGAAGAGAGGGATCCCCTTTGATCACCTCTGAAGTTCTTTGGAGAGTTCAACTCTAAGACCCAAATCCTTATAAGAGTTTAACTACCATTCCAGATCATTTAGGAGTTTAACTCCAAATCTAAATCTTTGGGAGTTTAACTCCACTCAAAATCCCTTGGGAGTTCAACTCCTAGACAAGAGGCTAAGCCCCTTTTCCGTTGGTGTTTCCAGCGGTCGCGTGCTGCGCATGTGACCTACGGGCACCCAGCGGTCGCCTGCCGCGCACGTGACCCACGGGCGCGTGCAGAGCACGTGACCTGCGGACGTTAAGCGCCCATGTGCACACCATGCGACCCATGAACACTCAGCGCTCAGTGTCGCATGCAGCTCATGTGACCCGCTAGCGCCCATCGGTCACGCGCTGCTCACGTGACTCGTTGGCGCCCAGCGGTCGCATGCTGCGTACATGACCCGTGGGCTCCCAGAACCCACGCGCTGCGTGTAGGGATTCTTTAGCACCAGGTTTAAGGTTGCATCACATATGCTATAACAAAAATTTAATGGGGTGCTAAACAATTCCAAACATGAATCGAACTAGAAAAATAGAGTAACAAACTAAAGTATCACATACTATGAAGTGTCTAACACTAAGTGGGGAGAAAATACAACCTTTGTAGACCTCCTCCTAGACTCCTTCGATCTATTGAGGTTTGAACCGGTTGGCTTATGTCCTTCCAAGTCTATGATGATCCACCACGAAGTCCCTTTGCACCAAGCTCCAAGCTTCACTTGATCAAGGATGAAGATGAAGCAAACACTCCACACTAGTGGGCTAGACTAAAGTGGAATGGTGATGTGGGTTTAGATCTCACTACAAAACCTTTTCTTTTTAATCCTTTCTCTTTCTTGTAAAACCTTAGAGAGCTTTGAGGAGAGAGAGGAAGAAGGATATGGCACAAAACTAAACTCAAGAGAATAAAATGATAACCCACACTAAACTAAAGAGAGTAAGTGAAGTCATCCATGCTAAACCATGGTTACAAATATTTTGTAACTTGAGTTTAAGCAAAACCATGGGCTAAAACCATGGGCAATGAAACCATTGACTTTGTCTACTCAAGAGAGTTGAATAGTCAACCATGATTTTAATCCCATTTTTCTTTTCTCAAATAATCAAAATAACTAAATGTGTTACCATGTGAGTCTTGCATTGCCACCACCAATGTATCATCAAGATGATATCGCCTGAAGATGTGTCTGGATCGCTGATGGGACCTGGGCTCTTTGGCCAACGCCATAGCCCCATTATTATCACAATACAAAGGTATTGGATCAATAATGGTCGGAACTACTCCTAGCTCTGAGACGAACTTCCTCATCCAGACGGCTTCCTTGGCAGCATTATTTGCAGCAATATACTCAGCTTCTATCGTGGAGTCTGCAATGGTATCCTGTTTGGAACTCTTCTAACACACCGCCCCTCAATTGAGGGTAAAGACAACCCCAGAGATAGATTTATTGTCATCCTTATCACTCTGGAAGCTAGAATCGGTAAAGGCCTCCATTTGGAGATCTCTGTTACTATACACCAAGAACATTTCTTTAGTCCTTCGCAAGTACATAAGAATGTTCTTCACTGCTATCCAGTGATTCTCCCCTGGGTTGGATTGATACTTGCTTACTACACCCAGTGCATAAGCTACATCAGGGCATGTACATAACATCGCATAAATTATAGATCCTACAGTAGAAGCGTAGGGTATAATGCTCATGCGAGCTCTCACTTCATCAATCTTTGGGAAAAAGTCCTTAGAGAGAGTCCATGACTAGTGGGTAAGGAACCCCGCTTGGAGTCTTCCATACTAAATCTCTTTAGGATGGTGTTAATGTACCTGGTTTGGGACAATCCCAATAACCGTTTAGATCTATCCCAATAGATCTTTATGCCCAATATGTACGAGGCATCACCCAGGTCCTTCATGGAGAACCTTTGTGATAAGAACAGTTTGACCGATTGTAGCATAGTAACGTCGTTTCCTATCAGAAGAATGTCATCTACGTACAATACGAGGAATGCGACAGTACTTTCTACAATCTTCTTATAAACATAAGGTTCATCTGGATTTTTGACGAAATCAAATTCTTTGATAACATCATCAAAATAGATGTTCCAACTCCGTGATGCCTGCTTTAATCCATAAATGGATTTAAGCAACCTACATGCTTTCCTGCTTCTCCCACTATCAATGAAGCCCTCTCGCTGATCCATATAAACGCATTCTTCTAAATCACCATTTAGAAAAGCAGTTTTACCGTCCATCTGCCAGATTTCATAGTCGTAATGAGTAGCAATAGCAAGTAGGATCCGAATGGATTTAAGCATGGCTACAGGAGAAAAGGTTTCGTCATAGTCCAGTCCTATTCTTTATCGAAATCCTTTCGCCACAAGCCTTGCCTTATAGGTCTCCACCTGCCCATCTACACCAATCTTTCTCTTAAATATCCATTTCCATCCTACGGGTTTTACCCTAGAGGGTACAACATCCAAAGTCCATACTTTTTTGGTGTACATAGACTCCATTTTGGATCTCATGGAATCCAGCCACTTCACAGAGTCACCACTCGTGATAGCTTGCTGAAAAATGGTAGGGTCATCATCATCCATGATGCAGTCTTCTCCATCACCATCAACGAGAAAACCGTAGTATCTCTCCGGTGGACGAGAAGTCCTACCAGATCTACGGAGCGGCTGAGGTTCATTAGGTTCTGTTGCAATATCAGGTTCAACCAAGTCGTCATTTGTAACTTGTGTCTCTAGAACCTCTTCTAGATCTACCATATTGCTATCAGTATCATTTGGAAAAATCTCATTTTCTAAAAATGTGGCATTTCGAGAAACAAACACTCTTTGTTCCTCCTTGTGGTAGAAAAGATATCCATATGAATCTTTTGGATATCCTACAAATAAACATTTGAATGATCGTGTCTCGAGTTTGTCCGGATTCTGCTTTTTGACAAAAGCCGGACAACCCTAAATCTTAACTCGCTTAAGAGATGGTCTCTTCCCATACCATATCTCATATAGAGTGGTAGACACAGTCTTGGTCGGAACCTTGTTCAACAGAAAAGCTGCAGTCTCCAATGCATGCCTCCAAAAGGAGAGGGGCAACTCAGCATCACTCATCATGGATCGCACCATATCTAATAGGGTTCGATTCCACCGCTCTGACACACCGTTGTGCTGTGGTGTGTAAGGGGGGGTGAGCTGAGAGAGAATCCCATTCTCTTTTAGGAAGTTCGAAAACTCTGTACTAAGATACTCTCCACCTCGATCTGATCGAAGTATCTTGATGCTCATTCTAGTTTGTTTTTCTACTTCATGCTTATACTCCTTGAATTTCTCGAAAGCTTCAGACTTATGCTTTATAAAAAATACATGACCGAATCTTGAGAAATCATAGTAAAAGTTATGAAGTAAGAAAAATGCCTCTTGCATGTGTAGACATTGGTCCACATACATCACTATGTATGAGGCCCAAGAGCTCAACAGCTCTTTCTCCGTGTCCAGTAAATGGAGTTTTGGTCATTTTCCCTTTGATACAAGACTGACAAGTCACATAAGATTTATACTCAAAAGAATTTAAATATCCATATTTATGAAGCTTGTTTAGTCTTATTTCATTAATATGACCAAGTCTACAATGCCAAATAAAAGTTTCATTTATATTTGAAAATTTTCTTTTGTTTGTATGTTGTATGTTGAAAACTGTGTGTTGATTAAGGACGTATATCCCGTTATTAAGTGTACCACAACCAATCAACTCTTGATTAAGTTTAATGTTCATAATATTGTGCTGCAATATAAAATGATATCCTTCATTGTCCAACAAAGAAACGGATATAATATTATAAAGCATGGTTGGTACAAAATAACATGGGTTCAAAACCAATATACAACCCGATAGCAACCCCAGATGATACTCTCCCACTGTAACTGCATGTACATTGGAACCATTTCCAACCCGAAGAGTATGATCACCTGTCTTCAAAACTCTGCTATTTCTCAGCCCCTGCACAGAAATGCAGATATGAGAACCCGAACCGGTATCCAATACCCAGGAAGCAGAGTTTATAGAAAAACAGTTTTCAGTTACGAACACACCTGAAGCTGAAGCATCACCATGCTTCCCTTTTTTGAGACCAAGGTACTCAGTACAATTCCGCTTCCAGTGTCCCGTCTTCTTGCAGTAGAAACATTCTCCTTTTCCCGACTCTGCAGCTTTGGATTTTTCTTTCCACTTTGCCTTTTTTATTCCACCTCTCGGCTTGGTGGATTTCTTCTCCCTTGGCCTTGGTTTTTGGGACGGAAGAAGAAGATTGTCCAATAAGCAGGGAGGGATACTTCGCCTTAAGCGTGCTCTCCGCATTTCTCAACATATTGAGAAGTTCGGGTAGTGACTTCTCCATGTTGTGCATGTTGAAGTTTACTTTGAAAGGAGCAAAGGCAGAGGGAAGAGACTGTAGAACAATATCCACATATTGCTCGTTATCCATTGTCCATCCGAGGCCCTCAAGCTCTTCAATAAGAGCTATCATCTTCAGAACGTGGTCTCCTACTGAAGTTCCACGAGCCATCCGTATCTGAAACATCTTTCGAGATGCTTCGATCGTAGGATATGAGATTGCTCTCTATACAACTCCTTTGTATGGAGAAAGATGGATTGAACATCCATCTCCTCGTGCTGCTTTTGATGTGTATTGTCCATCGATGCAAGCGTGAGGCATTTGGCGGTAGCACAGTCAATATCCCACGTTTTGCGAATCTTCCTATCCGCAACAGAAGATTCAGGGCCTGATTTGGGCGAGGCTGTAGCAGTGAGGACATATGATACTTTATCATATGTGAGAGCAATGTTAATTTTCCTCAGCCAATCTTTATAATTCGGTCCGGTAAACTTATTTTTCTCTAATAGTAGTTTAAGTCCAGTCATGGTTATCTGCCATTAGGAGAGAGAAAAGAATACACTCAGCGAAAGCTCTTGCAAAAATTAGATTGGTTTATTATCTTATCTAATCGATGTCTCCCACTGCTTTTATCAAATTCGCCTTCAAACCTTAAAAGGAAAAAATTAGCCAGGATTAATTACATTCTACAATTTCGCTAACTGTTCAGCTAGGCCAGTGCCGGTATTTCTGAGGGAGGTTCCCTGTGCTTTCGCACAGACTTAATTAAAATAAACCACATTTTCCCAGAGGCGTAGCCCCGTTGACACCTTTCTAGACACCTAATGAGTTAGCTAATTATAAAGTCAAAATTCTCCTGGGAGCAACTATTGCTCACAGTGGGATCGGGATCCTACTATCACATAGAAGATATGCAATGTAGGGTTTTCCTTAGCACCACTACTAGGGTTTGGTAGTATCACACATGCCATATTAAAAAATTAGATGGTGCTAATGAAACTAACCTAAGGATCACACTAGAAAAGCTAGGGTAACGAAACTTTATACACAATCCACAAGAGGTAAAGGCTAGGTTTAGAGAATACAATCTTTGTAGCTCCCTTCGCTAGACTCCTTGGCCACTTGAGGGTTAAAAGAAGTTTGCTTGAGATCTTCCAAGTCCACGATGATCCACCCGGAGTCCTCTTTATCCAAGCTCAAGGCTTTACTTGATCAAGAGAAGAAGTAGAAGCCAACACTCTAAACTAAAGGGCAGGGCTAGTGCAGAATGGTGACGTGGTTTGTTTTCTCACTTAAAAACCCTAACTTGATCACTATCTTACTCACTAATGAAAGCTAGAGAGCAAGAGAAAGGAGGAAGAAGATGATGGCAAATGAGAGCTCAAGAGATAATAATAAAACTTAAGATTAAAATGAGAACATAATATATGTATATTTTCTCTTCTCATTCTTAACCCAAGTTAATAAATATCTAGATATTTATCTTTGGATCAAAAATGGCCATGGAAAATAACTCATGGTTAACACAAAGGTTATTGGAATAATAAAATAATCAACCATGATAAATTTTCCATTTATCTCAAATATAAATATCAATATATTTACAGCATATGAGTCTTATATTGCCACCATCTCATGTATCAACAACCATGATAGAATTGTGTATGCATGTATGAGAGCATGAACATCCATATGTGCATCAATGAGAACATGTGTATAAATGCATGCATACAACAAAAACAAAAGGGTCAAAAGTGAAAAGCTAATGGTCAATGTTAAATCAACACTTGATTTAGCAAACCGGTCATATCACATATGACCCGACCAATAGCAAACCGCCCGATTAATATACGATATCACATACGCGCATTTAATCGGGTCCCGTGCATATCTCATATGCGCACCACATCGTTTTGCCTGGGCTAGGTAACTCCATTGTGGGACTCTATGACTCGTCAATACGCTGGCAGAGGGTGATGATCATATCAAGCACCCCCAAGCCGCAAGAGGTCAGCTAAATGCAACGGCCACCCGGGTATTGAGCGATCAGAAGAAAACAAGCGAACTTGTCACAACTCCCGTCGAGCCAACCGACAACACTACCGTACAGTCCGGTCTCTTCGTCAGATATACTGCATATCGAGTCTAGGGATGGTAACGTCGACCCCAATAACTCAATAAGTCGTGTCGATGAATGGTCTATAACAGATCGAGAAACTACTGATAACACTTATCAGTAAATCTAAACAGCCCTGGCCAGGGACTTACTGATATAGCCAATCGAGCACATCACAACATCAACTCCCAATACCGTGAGATACAAAACTTTTAGGTTACCCTTGCACCTTGTCTAGGGTCTGGTAGCATCACTCATGCCATTTTAAAATTTAGAGAGGTGCAAAACTAACTAACCATGAATTTTGCTAGAATTTCTAGGGTAACAAAATCTGTATCACATACAAAGAAGTAAAGAGATAGGGATTACAACCTTTGTAGTCCGTTCCTTCGCTTCATAAGCTCCGTGTTGAGGTCCCTTCGCTGTGATCAACATGAACTCCGACTCTCGAGTGGCTCCAAGAGGTAAATGAGACACCTTACTTGTAGTCTTCATGATCCAAGATGATCTACCGTGAAGAATCTCTAACCTAAGCTTACACTTCACTAAATAACTTATTAGAGAAGTGAACACCCTAATCTAAGTGGCTAGAATAGATGAGGATGATGAAGTAGGAATTTAGCTCTCTTTTGTTTTCAAATTCTCACTCAATATCATCACAAAAGAAAAAACTAGTGAAGCTTTTTCAAGAGCTCAAGGAAGAAGAAGATGAATAATTCCTTTTGTGATGAATAATAAATTATTCTAGTGGTTACAAATCTAACCATGGGTTAATAATGAAGGAGCTAACCCTTGTAAAGAAAGAACTAGAGTTAATGGTTTGGATTGGGTTAGAAAATATCTTCACAAAATATCAAGCTAAAAATAAAAGTCAAAGTTTCATGAAGCTTCATGCAAAAGCTAACTCTAATCCAAACCCTAACCAAGTTTAATCCCTAAACCTTTATTAAATTTGTAACCCTAACATGTTACTGTAAGTCCATGCTACCTCTCCCGGTACTTTCGAGAATGCGGAATTTGGTAAAAAACAATTTTTACGGAGGTGGTAACATGGACCTATAACCCGGATCTTGGTTAAACATCTTTCTAACATCCTAACTAAGAGTTTCTAGCTACTCGGTTAGGGGGTTATACCTAGCTTGTCCTGAACTCCTTCGTCTTCAAGCTCCGATGGTGGTCCGATGGCTCCTTCTCGTCGTCTCCGTACGCCGAAGATAGATCCACTTGAAAGCTCCAACCTTTAGCTCCTTCTTCGTTCTTTGAAGAAACTAGTTCACTTGGTTTGCTAAACCTAGTGAACTAGAATGAGTAGAGAAGATTTAGAATGGGATTTTATCTATGGTTCTTGATTCTCAACTCATGAGAGATATGAACCATAGATTAAAGAGAGGGAGCAAGAGCAAGAGGGTGAGAGCAAAATGGAGAGCTCAAGAACAAGAGAGAGAATGAGCAAGAAAGAATGAGGCTCTCTTTTGTCTCTCACCCTCTCATAATCTAATGTAATCATAATTCATCATATCAATAAAAGTCTTATGTGATGGTTGAAGCAACCATAACCTTATCATGTCATGCACTCATTTTACTCAAATGAGCAAGCAAGTAAAAGTCTTTGGCATGAAATGATAGCCATGGTTATCATGATGGTCAACTAGTCAAGCCTAGTCAACCGGTCAACAAAGTCAACAAGTCAACAAAGTCAACAAAAGTCAACAACCAAGTCACCATAATACTTAATTAATGTAATAGTTAATCACATATCATATTCTCATTAGGGTTGAGCAAAAAGTCAAAAAGTCAACGGTCAACTGTCAACAACCCTAATGAGAATCCGCTGTCTGTGCCTCCCTGTCAACTGTGCATACACACCCGCATCCGCGTTCCGAGGAACACGAATGCAAACTGGATAAATCCAATCCCATAAGGTACACTAGGATCTGGCTTAAACCAAAGCCCGCTAGTGTAAACTGTCCGGACACTGTACGTGCACAAGTGCACGGATGTGACCGAACCCTGTCGCAAAACCATGCGACCTGTCGCAATACCATGCGACCTCTACTCTTTTGCCTAAAGGCGAAAAGCTTTCTGTGTGGGACTCTAAAGACTCGACACTACGCTGGCAGTGGGTTTAACCACAGACCGCAAGCGGCAGTAGCTGTGCGTAACGGTCCCCAGGTAATGCCGACAAGAAGACCGACGAGGCGAAACCCATCTGAACTCCTACTGAGCCTGAGTGTGACATTCTCCGTACAGTCCGGTCTGTTCGTCTGATACATCGCATGGCGGGCCTAGGGGGCGGTAAACGTCAGTCCCCCAATAGCGGTACAAGTCGTGCCGGAGCGAAGCCCAAAACACCCTGAGATAACACTGGAAGCCTACCAGTATATCTGATTTGCCCTGGCCAGGGACTACTCGTGTAATGGCTCTCCTAGACACAGCGCGATGTCAACCCCCAATACCGGGAGAGACGAATCCTGTCTAACCGTCACTGCCTCCAAGTGCTTCGGGACTGCACCCAACCACCACCTGTTTGCACGACTCCTTTGAGCCGTGATAGGGTAGTGATCAAAGTACAGTGGGAACACACCCGAGGCGAAGTGACAGTGTCAAGTCAGCGGACTAAGCTGTACTCATGTCACCTGGGAACTGATAACTGACGATAGGTATAATACCAACTAGTCAGTTCCCGACGGGTCCTGTCCAGTGTACCCGTAACCTAACGGGCACCCGCATACTATCTCAAGTACGACGTACTGACGGCTGTGGGAAAGACCGTCTCCCACACTGGGATGAGAAGCGCATGCGCTGGTCTACTCCGGAGTATCGATGCCCTGTCTCGATAGTCCTGCGACCAGGGACCTGCATAAGGATGTGCTTATAGATTACCCAACCCCACTAGTGTGACGGCCATCACATCGCTGGTAATCAAGCAAAGATCCTAAGGGCTCCACTAATGTGTATAGGCGATATACAAAAATAAACACATGTACATATTGAAGTAGAAATAAACCAAGTAGCATACTACTATTTTGAGCAAGATTGTATATACAAGATGAATATCCCAAGCTTCCGTTAAGTAATATACATACTAGTATGATACAGTAATGGCCTCTAGGGCATATACACTAACAATCTCCCACTTGCACTAAGGCCATGTACTGGCGTATCGAAGACCTATCATCTCGATCAGCCGCTCGAACTGAGTCTGGGGTAGGGCCTTAGTGAATGGATCTGCAGTGTTGTCTTCTGAAGCGACTCTCCGAACCTCGATCTCCTGGCGATCCAGGATCTCCCTGATCAGGTGATACCGCCTCAAGATGTGCCTGGATCTCTGATGGGACCTGGGTTCCTTCGCTAAAGCTATAGCCCCGTTGTTGTCGCAATACAGAGGTATTGGATCAACAATGGACGGAACCAGCTGAAGTTCTTTCAAGAACTTCCTCATCCAGACAGCTTCTTTTGCGGCATCAGATGCAGCGATGTATTCCGCTTCCATCGTCGAGTCTGCAACGGTTTCCTGTTTGGAACTCTTCCAACACACCGCCCCTCCATTGAGGGTAAAGACAAAACCCGACATGGACTTGGAATCATCCTTGTCACTCTGGAAGCTGGAGTCAGCAAAGGCCTCGATCTGGAGGTCTTTTCCGCCATACACCAAGAACATCTCCTTAGTCCTTCTCAGGTACTTGAGAATGTTCTTTACCGCTATCCAGTGTTTCTCCCCAGGGTTTGACTGATACCGGCTTACCACACTCAGTGCATAAGCTACATCCGGTCTGGTACACAACATCGCATACATTATAGAGCCTACCGCAGAAGCGTAGGGTATAATAGACATGCGATCCCTCTCCAAATCAGTCTTGGGAGACATCTCTTTAGAGAGGGTGATCCCGTGACAAGCCGGTAGGTTACCGCGCTTGGAATCTTCCATACTGAATCTTTTCAGTATGGTGTCGATGTACCTGGACTGTGAAAGTCCTAATATCCTCTTGGATCTGTCACGGTAGATCCGGATACCCAGAATGTATGAGGCATCACCCAGGTCTTTCATGGAGAAGCTGTGTGACAAGAACCCCTTGACAGATTGTAGCATAGGAATGTCATTTCCTATTAAGAGAATGTCATCCACGTATAAAACGAGGAATACTACAGTTCTCGCTACAAATCTACTATAGATGCATGGTTCATCTGGATTTTTGATAAAGCCAAATTCTTTGACCGTCTCATCAAAGCAGATGTTCCAACTCCGCGATGCCTGCTTTAGTCCATAGATGGACTTAAGCAACTTGCACACCTTTCCGCTGCTCCCACTCTGAATGAAACCCTCTGGCTGGTCCATATAGACACA
Organism: Agapanthus africanus; assembly: GCA_030015575.1. Lineage (NCBI taxonomy): Eukaryota > Viridiplantae > Streptophyta > Magnoliopsida > Asparagales > Amaryllidaceae > Agapanthus > Agapanthus africanus. The sequence goes on from JASDDO010000008.1 coordinate 316,348,739, forward strand.
CTCCTCTAAATTTCCATTTAGAAAAGCTGTCTTTATGTCCATTTGCCAAATCTCATAATCGTGGAAGGCAGCAATGGCAAGAAGGATCCGAATGGATTTCAGCATGGCTACTGGAGAGAAGGTTTCGTCATAGTCCAAGCCAGGTCTTTGACGAAAACCCTTTGCTACCAGCCTAGCTTTATAGGTCTCAACCTGTCCATCTACACCAATCTTCCTTTTGAAGATCCACTTGCATCCTACGGGTTTTACCCCGTCTGGAGCAATGTCCAACGTCCATACCTTGTTGGTGTACATGGACTCCATTTCGGTCCGCATTGCATCCAGCCATTTCACTAAGTCAACGCTCTGAACGGCCTGCTGGAAGCTAGTAGGCTCATCATAATCTATGATGCAATCCTCTCTATCCCCGTCTATGAGAAAACCGCAGTATCTCTCGGGCGGATGAGACTGCCTACTACTCCTGCGGAGCGGCGTAGGAATGTCCTGTTCTTCCTAACCCTCTGGTTCCACTAAACTTTCAGTATTAGTCCGTGGTTCTGGAATTTCTTCCAGTTCTACTGCGCTCCCACTAATTTCCTTTTCTAAGAACTGGTGTTCTAGAAAGTGGGCATTACGAGAAACAAGGACTTTTTGTTCCTCTGCGTAGTAGGAAAGATACCCCCTGGTGTTCTTTGGGTATCCCACAAACTTGCACAGTACTGAACGTGCCTCGATCTTGTCCGCATGCTGCTTTTTGACAAAAGCCGGACATCCCCAGATCTTCAGATATTGAAGATAGGGTTTCTTCCCACTCCACATTTCATATGGTGTGGAAGGTACAGTCTTAGTCGGAACTCAGTTCAAAAGGTACGCAGCTGATTCTAGCGCATACCCCCAGAATGATCGCGGTAACTCAGCGTTACCCATCATTGACCGCACCATATCCAATAGGGTGCGGTTCCGTCTCTCCGATACACCGTTATGTTGCGGGGTGTAAGGAGGAGTAAGCTGAGAGAGAATTCCGTTCTCTTTTAAATAGTCCAGGAACTCGGCACTTAAGTATTCTCCACCTCGATCCGATCTTAGAATCTTAATACTTTTGCCGGTCTGTTTCTCTACTTCATTCTTATACTCCTGGAATTTTCCAAAGGCCTCGGACTTATGTTTCATTAAGAAGACATAACCGTACCTTGAGAAGTCATCCGTAAAAGTAATGAAGTAAGAATGTCCGCTTCGGGCATGTGTAGACATTGGACCGCACACGTCACTGTGTACGAGTCCCAAGAGCTCGCTCGCTCTTACTCCATGTCCAGTAAACGGAGTCTTTGTCATCTTTCCTTTGAGACAGGATTGACAAGTGGCATACGACTGATATTCGAACGCATTCAAATACCCTTCTGTATGTAACTTAGTCAACCTTCTCTCATTGATGTGACCCAATCTACAATGCTATAAGAAAGTCTGATTTATTTCTGGAGACTTTCTTTTGTGTGTATTCTGGACATTAAAAATCTGTGGTTGGTTTAATATGTATATACCATTACTCAAAGTACCTGACCCAATCAGAACTTGATTAAGGTGAATGTTTACAACATTACTTACAAACGCAAATTCATAACCTTCTTTAGAAACTAAAGATACAGAAATGATATTACAAGTTCCGTTGGGTACAAAAAAGCAATTACGCAAAACCAAAACATGTCCATCTGACATTCCCAGGTGATAGTCCCCCACGGCTTTAGCATCCATGCTAGCTCCGTTCGCAACTCTGAGGGTCATGTCACCTGCTTTCAAAACACTACGGTTTCTCAACGCCTGCAAAGAATTACAGATATGAGATCCTGATCCGGTATCCAATACCCAGGAAGTAGAGTTTATTGAAAGACAGTTTTCAATAACATACACACCTGAAGCTGAAGCTGCAACCTGCTTCAATTCCTGTGTTCTGGCCTTCTAGGCCTTGCAACCATTCTTCCAGTGTCCTTTCTTATGACAATAGAAGCATTCTTCCTTATCCACAAGCTTTCCCGCTAACTTTGTTGCTTTTGCTTTTCCCTTCGTATCCACTTTACTTACACCGCCCCTTGGTTTGGCGGGGGCCTTCTTCTTCTTTCCCTTGGCTTTCGCCTTGGACCTAGAAGAAGATGATCCTCCTACAAACAAAGTGGATGTATCCCTACCTTTCTGTAGGGTGCCCTCTGCGCTCCTCAGCATGTTGAGGAGCTCTGAAAGTTCAACCTCTTTTTCTTGTAGGTTGAAGTTCAGTATAAACTGGGCGTAAGTGGAAGGAAGGGACTGGAGAACTATATCCGTATATAGCTCACTCTCCAATGTGATCCCTAGGTCAGCGAGCTCCTCAATGTAGCCGATCATCTTTAGCACGTGCTCGGCTACTGATGATCCGACGGCCATTCTTGTCGAAAATAACTTTTCGACGCTTCGTATCTTGCGATACGAGATTGCTCTCCATACAGTTCTTTTGTATGGAGCAATATGGATTCCATATCCATATTCTCATGCCTCCTCTGATGTTCGTTGTCCATCGAGGCAAGCAGGAGGCACTTGGCCTTCGCGCTATCAATCTCCCAAGTCTTGCGGATTTCCTTATCCGCGACACTGGAAGTTGGACCAGGGACAGGGGGAGCTTTGGTGGTAAGAAGATACCCCAGCTTGTCATAAGTGATTGCTATCTTGACATTCCTGAGCCAATCTTTGTAGTTTGGCCCTGTCAGTTTGTTTTTATCTAGGAGTAACTTAAGTCCAGTCATGTTGATTGGTCGCTGCAATTTGGAGAGAAGAGGAAAACACTCAGCATGATGCTCTTGCAAGTTTAGAGTGGTTTTTAGTTTGTCTAAACAGGATGGCTCCCACTGTTTCTCAAATCCCTCCTCAAACCATAAAGGAAGAATTAGTCAGGATCAATCTCACCGTACAATACTTGCTTAACCGTTCGGTCAGGCTGGTGTCGGTACTTCGAGGGAGGTTTTCCAACGCTTTCGCGAAGTTCCTTAATTAGAGAACCTCTTTTCCCTGGGGGCGTAGCCCCGCTAACACCTTTCTAGGCACCTACTAGGTTTATAACATTGATCGTTTAGCGAGAAATTTCCCGAGGAGTAGCATATACTCACAGTAGGATCGGGATCCAAATATCATCGCGTGACGAAACTGAAGGAATCCTACCAGAATCATCACACTCCAAATGGTATGCAAATCTAGCAAGTTTCAGTACTTATGAAACTCCCGATGTGGATTTTTGCCCCATGCTCTTATGACCTTGGCGTGAGGTCAAAATGTCATAAGTCACATGTCAAGTTCGTCCCATCATTATCCAGGTTAATTTGAATCCACCCGTACATACCCTTGACGTAGGCCAAAATGGCAGTACGACTGTCTCAAACCAACGCATTCTATCTATGCAACAGATAAATATCCGGCAGCTACCAATCACTATGCCTTGGCGTGAGGTCAAAATACATAGCTTGAATACTACCGAATATTTAACTGAAATGATGGAGGGCTACGGATGGTTTTGGCAAAACCGTGAACGTAGTGAACTTGATTTAGTCGATGGAACGAGATAGCTTTTAAATGGAGTGGCTCAAACTCCGTATTTTAAAAGTTTGTTTTGAAAAGAACCGAGTGGTTTTTCGAAAGTGTTCCAACGACTTTAACTTGGTTTATTATCTTGCATTAGTTCTTTTAATGCGTGATATTCTTGCATTAGTTCTTTTAATGCGTCCCATCATTTAATCCTACCATTGCAGAAAACAACCAAAATATGACGTACGCTTATGCCATTCGCATTCGCCACTGGGCCCCGTCATTACCCGTTAGGTTACTTAACTAACGACAGAGCGGGGGCTGGGCTAGCGCGTCTGTAAAACATAAGCAACGCCTAAATAATATCATATATAGATATACTGCAATGATAAACATTTCAGATCACAGATAAATACATTGGATATACTAGGAATCTGTAATTTGTACGAGCCTGTAACAAAAACAGATTACACGGTCACGGTGAATAGCCAATACCCCACCCAAGACCCCTACGGGTGCGGCAAATTACCCGCCAAGTACCCGAAGCGTAGCAACCTCCCTCATCTCCATGAGTAGGCCACTCGACACTTCGGCATACCCGGTAGTTTGTGCACCCCTCCATGGGTCTATCCTAGGAGCAAAAACAGTAAAAAGAAATTATACAATGACGGCTACAACCCCGACCCGGTTGTGCGGCCATACAAATAATTATTACATCAATTTACAAATTGAAAGAAAAGAAAACTCTTGTCTCACAACCCCCGGCTATTCACCCGCGACAATCCGACATATTTATATACACATTCCAGCACATTACAGATCACAGATTTGTATAACCACCACTAATCGACATATAGCGATTAGTAGACGTTCAATACAAATATCACATTACAGAAAACCCGTTAGCTTAAGTCTTTTAGAAGTTCGATCAAAAATACGGATTTTCGGGACCCCAAAAAGGAAATTTTCGTTCTGGAAAATCTGGGCAGAAAATATATATTCCAAAAATCCCCAAATACCCCCAGAATAACACTGCACCAAAGATTGACCACGGCCGAGTCAACTCGGCCGCGGATCCGCGGCGGGAGCGTGCTCCCGCCGCGCTTCCGCGGCGCTTTGACTTGGTCGTGGGTCCATCTTTGGTGGTTATTCACAGAAAAGCCTGAGCCGATTTTAGGTGTTAAAATAATCAACTTTTGAACAGTAAAAAATTCGACAGAAACTTGAAATTCTTGGGGTTCGTTTCGGGACTTTTTCGTTGATCGATCTTCTAGTTACTTGCTAACATGCTAGATAGAGTTTAACTAGGCTCTGATACCACTGTAAGTCCATGCTACCTCTCCCGGTACTTTCGGGAATGCGGAATTTGGTAAAAAACAATTTTTACGGAGGTGGTAACATGGACCTATAACCCGGATCTTGGTTAAACATCTATCTAACATCCTAACTAAGAGTTTCTAGCTACTCGGTTAGGGGGTTATACCTAGCTTGTCTTGAACTCCTTCGTCTTCAAGCTCCGATGGTGGTCCGATGGCTCCTTCTCGTCGTCTCCGTACGCCGAAGATAGATCCACTTGAAAGCTCCAACCTTTAGCTCCTTCTTCTTTCTTTGAAGAAACTAGCTCACTTGGTTTGCTAAACCTAGTGAACTAGAATGAGTAGAGAAGATTTAGAATGGGATTTTATCTATGGTTCTTGATTCTCAACTCATGAGAGATATGAACCATAGATTAAAGAGAGGGAGCAAGAGCAAGAGGGTGAGAGCAAAATGGAGAGCTCAAGAACAAAAGAGAGAATGAGCAAGAAAGAATGAGGCTCTCTTTTGTCTCTCACCCTCTCATAATCCAATGTAATCATAACTCATCATATCAATAAAAGTCTTATGTGATGGTTGAAGCAACCATAACCTTATTATGTCATGCACTCATTTTACTCAAATGAGCAAGCAAGTAAAAGTCTTTGGCATGAAATGATAGCCATGGTTATCATGATGGTCAACTAGTCAAGCCTAGTCAACCGGTCAACAAAGTCAACAAGTCAACAAAAGTCAACAAGTCAACAAAGTCAACAAAAGTCAACAACCAAGTCACCATAATACTTAATTAATATAATAGTTAATCACATATCATATTCTCATTAGGGTTGAGCAAAAAGTCAAAAAGTCAACGGTCAACTGTCAACAACCCTAATGAGAATCCGCTGTCTGTGCCTCCCTGTCAACTGTGCATACACACCCGCATCCGCGTTCCGAGGAACACGAATGCAAACTGGATAAATCCAATCCCATAAGGTACACTAGGATCTGGCTTAAACCAAAGCCCGCTAGTGTAAACTGTCCGGACACTGTACGTGCACAAGTGCACGGATGTGACCGAACCCTGTCGCAAAACCATGCGACCTGTCGCAATACCATGCGACCTCTACTCTTTTGCCTAAAGGCGAAAAGCTTTCTGTGTGGGACTCTAAATACTCGACACTACGCTGGCAGTGGGTTTAACCACAGACCGCAAGCGGCACTAGCTGTGCATAACGGTCCCCAGGTAATGCCGACAAGAAGACCGACGAGGCGAAACCCATCTGAACTCCTACTGAGCCTGAGTGTGACATTCTCCGTACAGTCCGGTCTGTTCGTCTGATACATCGCATGGCGGGCCTAGGGGGCGGTAAATGTCAGTCCCCCAATAGCGGTACAAGTCGTGCCGGAGCGAAGCCCAAAACACCCTGAGATAACCCTGGAAGCCTACCAGTATATCTCGTTTGCCCTGGCCAGGGACTACTCGTGTAATGGCTCTCCTAGACACAGCGCGATGTCAACCCTCAATACCGGGAGAGACGAATCCTGTCTAACCGTCACTGCCTCCAAGTGCTTCGGGACTGCACCCAACCACCACCTGTTTGCACGACTCCTTTGAGCCGTGGTAGCGTAGTGATCAAAGTACAGTGGGAACACACCCGAGGCGAAGTGACAGTGTCAAGTCAGCGGACTAAGATGTACTCATGTCACCTGGGAACTGATAACTGACGATAGGTATAATACCAACTAGTCAGTTCCCGACGAGTCCTGTCCAGTGTACCCGTAACCTAACGGGCACCCGCATACTATCTCAAGTACGACGTACTGACGGCTGTGGGACAGACCGTCTCCCACACTGGGATGAGAAGCGCATGCGCTGGTCTACTCCGGAGTATCGATGCCCTGTCTCGATAGTCCTGCGACCAGGGACCTGCATAAGGATGTGCTTATAGATTACCCAGCCCCACTAGTGTGACGGCCATCACATCGCTGGTAATCAAGCAAAGATCCTAAGGGCTCCACTAATGTGTATAGGCGATATACAAAAATAAACACATGTACACATTGAAGTAGAAATAAACCAAGTAGTATACTACTATTTTGAGCAAGATTGTATATACAAGGTGAATATCCCAAGCTTCCATTAAGTAATATACATACTAGTATGATAAAGTAATGGCCTCTAGGGCATATACACTAACATTTACAATATTATATATCACATATACAATATATTTTGTGACAAAAGAAAATAATACAATTAACATATATCGCATATATATCAATGTATTATCCCGTGAGAAAATGAATCAATAAAGCGAGCTTATATTAGTTAATGTAATGTAATATATCTCATATATAATTATACATTAAATTATCGAATCAACACTTGATCCGACAATCCGGCTATATCGAATATAACCGACTAATATAACATGTACCGATTCATCGAATCAACACTTGATCCGACGACCCGGCTATATCATATATACCCGGCCGATATCATATATCACGAGAATAGAATATGGTAACTCATATCTTATTATTCTCGGTCCCGCACATATCACATATGTGATCCTACTCCGTTTTTCCTGAGCCAGGAAACTTCTGTGTAGGACTCTAAAGAATCGTCAATACGCCGGCAGTAGGTGATAATCATATCAAACACCCACAAGCTGCAAGCGGTCTGCTAAACGTAACAACCATCCAGGTATTGAGCAATTAGAAGATCAACAAGAAAGCCTATACATTCTCCTGTGAATCCAGTCAGTAACACTATCGTACAGTCCGGTCTCTTCGTCTGATATGTCGCATATCCAGTCTAGCGGTGGTAAACGTCAGACCCCAGTAACCGATAAGTCGTGTCGATGTGAGGCTCATAACAGGTCGAGAAACTACTGATAACTCTTACCAGTAGCACTCCATATCAGCCCTGGCCAGGGACTTCCAGTTATAGCCAATCGAACACAGCACAACATCAACTCCCTATACCGGGAGAGAAGAATCCCCTCCTATCGCTCATTGCCTCCATGTGATTCGGGACTGTACCCAAAAGCCACATTTTGCACGCCTTTTTGGACGTGGTAAGGTGGAAATCAAAGCACAGTGGGAATCACACAAGACACTATGACGATCTCGGGTCTACAGACTAACCTGTACCAGTGTCACCATAGAACTGCTATCTGACGATTGGTATAAATCCATCTAGGAGTTCTCAGCGAGTCCATTCAGTGTACCCAGTCTCCACTGAGCACCCGTACACCATCTTTGATGTCAAACACCAATGGATATGGGATCATCCATCGCCCATCATATGGGTCAAGATGCGTATACGCTAGTCTACTCTGGTGTATCGATGCCCTGTCTCGATATACCCTCGACTAGGAACAGTTATAGGATGTACTCGTTGACTACCCTGGCCCTACTAGTATGATCTCATCATAGTCCCAGTAGTCGAGTACATATCCTAAGGCTTTATCAACATGTGAGAGCAAGACAGTAAACTAATATAAGTCAACATGTTAAGATAAAGTGAAACCAAATAGCATACTATCATGTCGAGCAAGAAAGTCCTCTCTGTATATATCCAAGCATCCACTATAATATACATCATATGTACAACAATGGCCACTAGGGCATATATATAACTAACAATCTCCCACTTGTACTAAGGCCAGCTGTTGTAGTATCTCATACCCAACATCTCGAAGAGTCTCTCAAATTGTGTCTGGGGAATGGCCTTCGTGAGTGGATCCAAAGTATTGTCCTTCGTATCAACTCTCCTAACCTCGATCTCCCGGCGATCAACTATCTCTCGGATCAGGTGATACCGCCTCAGAATATGTTTGGACTTCTGATGAGACCTGGGTTCCTTGGCCAAAGCCACAGCTCCATTGTTATCACAATACAAAGGTATTGGATGCTCAATGGACAGAACCATACCAAGTTCAATGATGAACTTCTTCATCCAGATAGCCTTTTTGGCAGCATCGTTGGCAGCGATGTATTCAGCCTCCATCGTCGAGTCTGCAACGGTTTCCTGTTTTGAACTCTTCCAACACACCACCCCTCCATTGAGGGTAAAGAAAAAACCTGAGTGCGACTTAGAGTCGTCCTTATCACTTTGGAAGATCGAATCGGTAAAGGACTCCACCTGGAGTTCTCCGTTACCATACACCAAGAACATCTCCTTAGTTCTTCTTAAGTACTTGAGAATGTTCTTCACAGCTGTCCAGTGATTCTCTCCAGGATCTGCTTGATACCGACTCACTACACTTAGTGAGTATGCTACATCGGGTCTGGTACACAGCATCGCATACATGATAGAGCCTACTGCCGAAGCATAGGGTATCCCTTGCATGCGAGCTCTTTCCAAATCAGTCTTGGGAGACATCTCTTTGGAGAGAGTGAGTCCAGAGATCGTGGGTTGGTTCCCATGCTTGGATTCTTCCATACTAAACCTCTTTAGTATGGTGTCAATGTACCTGGATTGGGAAAATCCCAGTATCCATTTAGATCTATCTCTATAGATCATAATTCCCAAAATGCAGGAGGCATCACCTAGATCTTTCATTGAGAATCTTTGTGATAAGAAGAGCTTGACCGAGTCCAGCATAGGAACATCATTTCCTATCAAGAGTATGTCATCCACGTACAATACGAGGAAGACAACCTTACTCTCTGCAACCTTCTTATATATACAAGGCTCATCTACGTTTTTTATGAAGTCAAACTCTTTGACTACAACATCAAAGCAGATGTTCCAACTCCGCGATGCTTGCTTTAACCCATAGATAGATTTAAGCAGCTTGCACACCTTTCCGCTGCTCCCACTATCTACGAAGCCCTCTGGCAGAGTCATGTACACGCACTCCTCTAAATCATCATTTAGAAAGGCGGTCTTAATATCCATTTGCCAGATTTCGTAGTCATGGTATGCAGCAATGGAAAGTAAGATCCGGATAGACTTAAGCATAGCCACTGGAGAAAAGGTTTCGTCATAATCCACACCTGGTCTTTGATGGAAACCCTTTGTAACAAGTCTAGCTTTGTAAGTCTCAACTTTTCCATCTACACCAAGTTTCTTCTTAAAGATCCATTTGCTCCCAATGGGTTTTACCCCTTCAGGAGCAACTTCCAAAGTCCATACTTTGTTGTTGTACATGGATTCCATCTCAGATCACATTGCATCCAGCCACTTCACAGAGTCCCCACTCATGATGGCATGCTCGAAGCTAGTCGGGTCATCATCTTCCATGATGCAATCCTTGCTTCCACCGTCAACGAGAAAACCATAGTATCTCTCAGGTGGATGAGAAACCCTACTAGATCAGCGGAGAGGTTGGGGTTCGTCGGGTACTACTGAATCCTCTGGTTCCACTAAATCTTCAGTTGTAGTTTATTCTGCTGGAACTTTTTCCAGTTCTACTTTATTTCCACTATCTTGTTTCATAAGAAAACCCATTTCTAAGAAGGTGGCATGTCAGGAAACAAACACTTTTTGTTCCTCGGAGTGGTAGAAGATATACCCTTGCGAATGCTTGGGATATCCAATAAACTTGCACAGAACTGACCTTGCCTCGAGCTTGACTGGATTTTGTGTTTTTACATATGCCAGACAACCCCATATCTTAATGTAATTAAGATGTGGTCTCTTTCCTTTCCATATCTCATATGGAGTGGTAAGCATAGATTTGGTGGGAACCCTATTCAATAAGTCTATGGCTGTCTCAAGCGCATACCCCCAGAAGGAAATAGGCAACTCAGCATTGCTCATCATAGAGCGCACTATATCTAATAGGGTGCGATTCCTCCGCTCCGATACACCGTTGTGCTGTGGTGTATAGGGAGGATTAAGCTGAGAGAGAATCCCATTCTCTTTTAGATAGTCTAGGAACTCATTGCTCAAGTATTCTCCTCCTCGATCAGATCGAAGGATCTTAATACTTTTGCCCATTTGGTTCTCTACTTCGTGCTTATATTCTCTGAATTTCTCAAAAGCTTCAGACTTGTGTTTCATTAGGAACACATGTCCGTATCTTGAGAGATCGTCAGTGAATGTAATGAAGTAGGAAGAACCGTTCCTGGCATGTGTAGACATAGGACCACATACATCACTATGTATCAGTCCCAAGAGTTCCGTAGCTCTTTCTCCGTGTCCACTAAACGGAGTTTTGGTCATCTTGCCTTTGAGACATGACTGGCAAGTATCATAAGATGAAAATTCGAACGGATTCAAATATCCATCCTTATGTAACTTAGCTACCCGTGTCGTATTGATATGACCTAGTCTACAATGCCACAAGAAGGACTCGTTCATTTCTGAACTCTTCCTCTTGTGTATGTTTTGTACATTAAGTACTGTAGTTTGGTTGAGAACGTATATGCCATTATTTAACGATCCTGATCCAATCAACATTTGATTCAGGAATATGTTCATAACATTATCCTGTACTACAAAATTATATCCTTCTTTGCTCAATAAAGAAACTAATATAAGATTGCATATCAGGGTCAGAATGTAATAGCATTCGTTCAGAACCAATGTATTACCATTTGGTAACACAAGGTGATATTCGCCAACTGCTTTGGCTGCAACATTTGCACCATTCCCTACTTTTACGGAATGATCACCTATTCCCAGTTCTCTACCTTTACGTAGACCACGTAACATATTACATATGTGGGATCCCGATTCGGCATCTAATACCAAAGACGTAGAATGAACTGAGAAACAGTTCTCGATAACTAACACACCCGAAGAAGATGTATCAACATGCTTGTTCTTCGTTTGGGCGGCGTGAGAATCCAGATATTCTCCTATTCCCTGCTCTGTCTTATAACACTTATAAGAAAGAACGGGACCAACGTTCCCCTGCTCAGTATAATAAGCGGGTTCAGTCAATACATCCATATTATTATCTTGATTAAGGAGAGAGAGAAGAAAACACTTTAGCGTATGCTCTTGTAAGATTAGATTGGTTATTATCTTATCTAATCAGGATGCCTCCCACTGCTTTTTATCAAATCTTCCTTCAAACCCTAAAAGGTAAGATTAGCCGGGATTAATTACACTTTACAAGTTCGCCAATCTTTCAGTCAGGCCAGTGTTGGTACTTTGAGGGAGGTTCCCCGTACCCTCACACGGACCTAATTAAAGTAAACCTTGTTTTTCCAGAGGTATAACCCCGTTAACACCTTTCTAGACACCTACTTGATCGACTAATTGTCCTGTGTAAAATTCTCCCAGGAGTAACTCTTACTCGCAGTGGGTATCAGGATCCATCTATCTCATAGAAGGTATGCAATCTCATTGCAAATTTCAACACTTGAAATTCCCGATAATGCTCTTAACCCTAGCGTGCTATGACCTTGACGCATGCCGAACAACCCATAGTCCGCTAGTCAAGTTCAAACCGTACATTTCGTGATTGAAATAAACCCACCCGTACGACCCTTGACGCATGCTAAACAACGCCGTATGAATACCCTAATCCAATCTCATCTCATGCTACAGATAAGTAGTAATCAGCTACCGTACACTATGCCTTGACGCATGCCAAACTACCGCAGCACGAATACTAAATATTACTTATCTGAAATAACGGAGGGCTACGCAGGTTTTTCAGAAAACCATGAGTGTAATGAACTTGATATCGTTGTAGAAACAAGTGATTTTGAAAATGAGTGTTTTTGAGGCTTTTCTAGTTTCGCTAAAGAGGTCACTCCCGGTGAAGGGATCTCGGCTCTTTCCTTATCGAATAAGGTGCAGGATATTTCACAAATACCTCGGTGCAAAGCAAGAACTATAGAAGCAATCAAAAACTAAACCGTGAGTTTGTAGCATCTGCCAGTTTTGCTAAAGAGGTCACTCCCGGTGAAGGGATCTCGGCTCATTCCTTATCGAATAAGGTGCAGGGTATATCATATATACCGCTATGCAAAGAAAAAACTGTAGCTACCCTTTTTGAAAGTTTGATTCTACAACATCTTTTAGGTTTATTTTCTTTTATTAATCTCATTAATAAATCCCATCATTTATGCTTCCTAAGCATCACAGAAGAAACGAAAATACAACGTACTCTTTTGCCGTCCGCATTCGCCACAATGTTCCGTTATGCACCGTTAGGTTACTTAACTAACGACATATCAGGACGGGACTAGTGCGGGTGTAAAACATAAGCAACATTTATTATATCATATATACAATAATAAAGCATTCGTCTCACGCATATAATATGATCACATCACAGTATATCAGCAGCAGAAGAAACACATGAAATATTGGATATACTAGGACGTCCGTGTTTTATATCGAGCCTGTATAAAACACGGATTCCACGGTCGCGATGAATAGCCAAACCCACATCCCTAGACCCCTACGAGAGCTGCAAGTAACACTGTCAATTCTAGGGTTAGGAGAACCGGTCTCGACTCCTCGAGATGGCCTTCCATTGGACCTTAGAACCCGGTTACTTGTTCTCCTCTCCTTGGGTATAGCTAATGCGGAAAAGTAAATAATATACAATGGTGACAACAACCTTAACCCGGAAGTGCCCCAATAAAAGAATATTACATACAATGAATTTTACATGAATGAAAATAAAAACCCTCATCTCATATAAAACCCCCGGCTATTCAGAACACGACGATCCAATATAACATATCACAGCAACACATAATATCTCATATCATCAACGTAAGAAAGTATGCGTATCCTGATTGTCGTTGATGTATAACAACGAAGCCGGCGATGCACCACATACTATGCTTACGGTCGCAGAAAAGAAAGTGTAAAACTACAACATTTGGAATCCATCATCGACTTAGACATTGTAAACCCGAAATATTACATATTACGGATTTCATGTCTAACTATATGAATTCCACATATTGTATCACATTACAGAATATCATGACGATGTTTAACGTTTTGATCGAATCAACATACACTCACAAATTACCCCCATGAGCTCAACACTTAGCAAAGTCGAAACACTCAAAAACCGTGCCACAATGTCCATGGACCAGCCGTAGAAGGAGTTAACCAATGCCTCACCCATGATACGACGGGACTACGGCAAATCCGAAGGTTCGAACGCGGTTCCCTGGGCACAGAATTGAGTTAAGGTTATTATGTCTTCTAGGGGGTCCATTGGGGTACTTGCACGATTTAACGAATATAATCAACTTCGGAAAATTACAACACTTGGAAATTTCAGCGGGGTACAAAATGTAGTGTGCGATGTTCGATCGAACTGCTAAAAATAGTCAAGGTTACCATTACAGTGTTAAATTATATGACTATGAAGCACTACGAATTAGCCCCAGGCCAAACCAATCATTACATGAAAATTGGGCTAAATAAACAATACTAGGAAACCTAAATGGAACCCAAAAGAGCACAGATGAAGCATGGAGGGCAGAAGAGGCAGGGGGCCGGCCTGGCCGGTTTTTCTCCTCCTCTGTCCGGTCCAAAACCGAGGAACCCTCCCCGTATTTCACCCGTGTTCATATAAAAGTCCCAGTAACATTCTGCACCTGTTTGAAAATTTTTTAAAGGACTTTTTGAAAAATTTCCAGAGAGCAAGAATGGGGTTTCCTAATACCGTATTTCGAAGTGATTTTCGTGTTCATAATTGTTATAACACCGTATCTAGAATTCTAGTTAGGCTCTGATACCACTGTTGGGTTACCCTTGCACCTTGTCTAGGGTTTGGTAGTATCACTCATGCCATTTTAAAATTTAGAGAGGTGCAAAGCTAACTAACCATAAATCTTGCTAGAATTTCTAGGGTAACAAAATTTGTATCACATACAAAGAAGTAAAGAGATAGGGATTACAACCTTTGTAGTCTGTTCCTTCGCTTCTTAAGCTCCGTGTTGAGGTCCCTTCGCTGCGATCAACATGAACTCCGACTCTCGAGAGGCTCCATGAGGTAAATGAGACACCTTGCTTGTAGTCTTCATGATCCAAGATGATCTACCTTGAAGAATCTCTAACCCAAGCTTACACTTCACTAAACAACTTATTAGAGAAGTGAACACCCTAATCTAAGTGGCTAGAATAGATGAGGATGATGAAGTAGGAATTTAGCTCTCTTTTGTTTTCAAATTCTCACTCAATATTATCACAAAAGAAAAAAACTAGTGAAGCTTTTTCAAGAGCTCAAGGAAGAAGAAGATGAATAATTCCTTTTGTGATGAATAATGAATTATTCTAGTGGTTACAAATCCAACCATGGGTTAATAATGAAGGAGCTAACCCTTGTAGAGAATGAACTAGAGTTAATGGTTTGGATTGGGTTCGAAAATATCTTCACAAAATATCAAGCTAAAGACAAAAGTCAAAGCTTCATGAAGCTTCATGGAAGCTTCATGCAAAAGCTAACCCTAATCCAAACCCTAACCAAGTTTAATCCCTAAACCTTTGTTAAATTTGTAACCCTAACGTGTTATAATATTATATATCACATATACAATATATTTTGTAACAAAAGAAAATAATATAATTAACATATATCGCATATATATCAATGTATTATCCCGTGAGAAAATGAATCAATAAAGCGCGCTTATATTAATTAATGTAATGTAATATATCTCATATATAATTATACATTAAATTATCGAATCAACATTTGATCCGAAAATCCGGCTATATCGAATATAACCGACTAATATAACATCTACCGATTCATCGAATCAACACTTGATCCGACGGCCCGGCTATATCACATATACCTGGCCGATATCATATATCGCGAGAATAGAATACGGTATCTCATATCGTATTATTCTCGGTCCCGCACATATCACATATGTGCTCCTACTCCGTTTTGCCTGAGCCAGGAAACCTCTGTGTAGGACTCTAAAGAATCGTTAATACGCCGGCAGTAGGTGATGATCATATCAAACACCCACAAGATGCAAGCGGTCAGCTAAACGTAATAGCCACCAAGGTATTGAGCGATCAGAAGATCAACAAGCAAGCCTGTACATTCTCCTGTGAATCTAGTCAGTAACACCACCGTACAGTCCGGTCTCTTCGTCTGATATGTCGTATATCCAGTCTAGGGGTAGTAAACGTCAGACCCCAGTAACCGATAAGTCATGTCGATGTGAGGCTCATAACAGGTCGAGAAACTACTGATAACTCTTACCAGTAGCACTCCATATCATCCCTGGCCAAGGACTTCTAGTTATAGTCAATCGAACACAGCATAACATCAACTCCCTATACCGGGAGAGACGAATCCCCTCCTATCGCTCATTGCCTCCATATGATTCGGGACTGTACCCAAAAGCCCCTGTTTTGCACGCCCTCTTTGACGTGGTAAGGTGGAAATCAAAGCACGGTGGGAATCACACAAGACTCTATGACGATCTCGGGTCTACAGACTAACCTGTACCAGTGTTACCAGAGAACTTCTATTTGACGATTGGTATAAATCCATCTAGGAGTTCTCGGCGAGTCCATTCAGTGTACCCAGTCTCCACTGAGCACCCGTACACCATCTTTGATGTCAAACACCAATGGATATGGGATCATCCATCGCCCATCTTATGGGTCAAGATGCGTATACGCAAGTCTACTCTGGTGTATCGATGCCCTGTCTCGATACGCCCTCGACTAGGAACAGTTATAGGATGTACTCGTTGACTACCCTGGCCCCACTAGTATGATCTCATCATAGTCCCAGTAGTCGAGTACATATCCTAAGGGCTTTATCAACATGTGAGAGCAAGACAGTAAACTAATATAAGTCAACATGTTAAGATAAAGTGAAACCAAATAGCATACTATCATGTCGAGCAAGAAAGTCCTCTATATATATATCCAAGCATCCACTATAATATACATCATATGTACAACAATGGTCTCTAGGGCATATATAACTAACAGAAACCCCTCCTATCGCTCACTGTCCCCATGTGTCTCGGGACTGTACCCAAAAGCCACCTATTTGCACGACTCAGTAGAGCCGTGGTAGGGTGGTAATCAAAGTACAGTAGGAGAACACATAAGACTCTATGAAGATCTTGGGTCTATAGACTAACCTGTACCAGTTTCACCTGAGAACTGCTATCTGACGATAGATATAATACCATATAGGAGTTCTCGGCGAGTTCGTCCAATGTACCCAGTCTCCACTGAGCACCCGCATATGATCTCGATGTCAAACATCAATGGATATGGGAACATCCATCGCCCATCATATGGATCTAGTATCATATACGCTAGTCTACTCTGTTATATCGATGCCCCATCTCGATACACCTACGACTATGGACATTTCAGGATATGCTTATAGACTACAGACGTCCCACTAGTATGATCTCTATCATAATCAAAGTAGTCAAGCAAATATCCTCAGGGCTTTATCAACATGTGTAAATGAATAAAAGCATGATCAAGTCAACATGTTAGATAAAGAAGAACCAGATAACATACTATCATGTCGAGCAAGAATGTACACTGAATATACATATACATGTATAAATACATCCACTATCAAATAACGGCCTCTAGAGCATACATATTCTCCTACTTGCACTAAGGCCAGTTATTGGCGTATCTCATACCCAACATCTCAAAATGTCGCTCATGCTGTGGCTGAGGGAAGGCTTTGGTGAGTGGATCCGCGGTGTTATTCTTTGTGTCTACTCTCCTAATCATGATCTCGCGGAGATCTACAATCTCCCGGATCAAATGAAAGCGCCTCATGATGTGTCTGGACCGCTGATGGGACCTGGGCTCCTTGGCTAACACCATAGCCCCATTATTATCACAATACAATGGTATTGGATCAATAATGCTTGGAACTACTCCTAGCTCCGAGATGAACTTCCTCATCCAGACGGCTTCCTTGGCGGCATCATTCGCAGCAATGTACTTAGCGTCCATCGTAGAGTCTACAACGGTATCCTATTTGGAACTCTTCCAACTTACGGCCCATCCATTGAAGGTAAACACAAACCCAGAGATAGATTTGCTATCATCCTTATCACTCTAGAAGCTCGAATCGGTAAAGACCTTTATTTGGAGATCTCCATTACCATACACCAAGAATAATTCTTTAGTCCTTCGCAAGTACTTAAGAATGTTTTTCACAGCTATCCAGTGATTCTCCCCTGGGTTGGATTGATACCTGCTTACTACACTAAGTGCATAAGCTACATCTGGGCGTGTACATAACATCACATACATTATAGATCCTACTACCGAAGCATAGGGTCTAATGCTCATGCGAGCTCTCTCTTCATCAGTCTTTAGGCAAAAGTCCTTGGAGAGAGTGACTCCATGGCAAGCGGGTAAGGAACCCCGCTTGGAGTCTTCCATACTAAACCTTTTTAGGATGGTGTTAATGTACCTGGTTTGGGATAATCCCAATAATCTCTTGGATCTATCCCTATAGATTCGAATGCCCAGAATGTATGTGGCATCACCCAGGTCCTTCATGGAGAACCTTAGTGATAAGAATGATATGACCGACTGTAGCATAGGAATATCATTTCCTATCAAAAGAATGTCATCCACGTATAATACGAGGAATGCGACAGCTCTCCCTACAGTCTTCTTATAAACACAAGGTTCATCTGGGTTTTTGATGAAATCAAAAACTTTGATAACATCATCGAAACAGATGTTCCAACTCCGTGATGCCTGCTTTAATCCATAAATGGATTTAAGCAACCTACATGCTTTCCTGCTTCTCCCACTATCAATGAAGCCCTCTCGCTGATCCATATAAATGCATTCTTCTAAATCGCCATTTAGAAAAGCAGTTTTACCGTCCATCTGCCAGATTTCATAGTCGTAGTGAGCAGCAATAGCAAGTAGGATCCGAATGGATTTAAGCATGGCTACAGGAGAAAAGGTTTCGTCATAGTCCAGTCCTGTTCTTTGTCAAAATCATTTCGCCACAAGCATTGCCTTATAGGTCTCCACCTGCCCATCTACACCGATCTTTCTCTTAAAAATCCATGTGCACCCTACGGGTTTTACCCTAGAGGGTACAACATCCAAATTCCATACTTTTTTGGTGTACATAGACTCCATTTTGGATCTCATGGCATCCAGCCACTTCACAGAGTCACCACTCGTGATAGCTTGCTGAAAAATGGTAGGGTCATCATCATCTATGATGCAGTCTTCTCCATCACCATCAACGAGAAAACCGTAGTATCTCTCCGGTGGACGAGAAGTCCTACCAGATCTACGAAGCGGCTGAGGTTCATTAGGTTCTGTTGCAACAGCCGGTTCAACCAAGTCGTCATTTGCAGTTTGTGTTTCTAGAAGCTCTTCTAGTTCTACCACATTGCCATCTGTATCATTTGTAAAAAACTCTTTTTCTAAAAATGTGCCATACTTAGAAACAAACACCTTTTGTTCCTCCTTGTGGTAGAAAAGATATCCATAGGAATTCTTTGGATATCCAACAAAATTACACATGACAGACCGTGTCTCGAGTTTGTCCGGATTCTGCTTTTTAACATAGGCCCGACAACCCCAAATCTTAATTCGTTTAAGAGATGGTCTCTTCCCATGCCATATCTCATATGGCGTGGTAGACACGGTTTTGGTTGGGACCCTGTTCAGTAGAAACGCTGCAGTCTCCAATGCATGCCCCCAAAATGAGACGGGTAACTCAGCATCACTCATCATGGAACAGACTATATCTAATAGGGTCCGATTCCGTCGTTCTGACACGCCGTT
The DNA here is from genome assembly GCA_030015575.1 of Agapanthus africanus. Lineage (NCBI taxonomy): Eukaryota > Viridiplantae > Streptophyta > Magnoliopsida > Asparagales > Amaryllidaceae > Agapanthus > Agapanthus africanus. The sequence goes on from JASDDO010000008.1 coordinate 316,368,270, forward strand.
GTACTGTGGTGTGTAAGGAGTGTGCTGAGAGAGAATCCCATTCTCTTTTAGGGAGTCTGCAAACTCTGCACTGAGATACACCCCACCTCGATCTAATCGAAGCATTTTGATACTCAAGCCGGTTTGTTTTTCTACTTCGATTTTATATTCAGTGAATTTCTCGAAAGCTTCGGACTTGTGCTTTAATAAAAATACATGACCGAATCTTGAGAAATCATCAGTGAAAGTAATGAAGTATAAAAAACCGCCTCTAGCCTGTGTAGACATTGGCCCACATACATCACTATATTTGAGGCCTAAGAGCTCAGTAGCTCTTTCTCCGTGTTCTGTAAATGGAGTTTTGGTCATTTTACCCTTGATACAAGACTGGCAAGTCGCATAAGATTTATATTCAAAAGTGTTTAAATATCCATATTTGTGTAACTTATTTAGTCTTGTTTCGTTAATATGACCAAGTCTACAGTGCCAAAGAAAAGCTTCATTTATTTCTGAAAATTTTCTTTTAGAAGTGTGTTCTATACTGAAAACTGTGTCTTGATTTAGGACGTATATCCCGTTATTAAGTGTACCATACCCAACCAACATTTGATTCAGGTGAATGTTCATAACATTGTTCTACAATACAAAATTATATCCATCATTATCTAACAAAGAAACAGATATTATATTACAAAGCATACTAGGTACATAATAACATGGGTTCAAAACCAATATACATCCAGACGACAATTCCAAGTGATACTCTCCCACTGCAACTGTATGTACATTGGAACCATTTCCAACGCGGAGAGTATGGTCACATGTCTTCAAAACCTTGCTATTTCTCAGCCCCTGCATAGAATTGCAAATGTGAGAACCTGAACCGGTATCTAATACCAAGGAAGAAGAGTTTATTGAAAAACAGTTTTCTCTCACAAACACACCTGAAGCGGAAACATCCCCATGCTTCTTCTTCTTGAGCTCCAAGTACTCAGTGCAGTTGCGCTTCCAGTGTCCTGTTTTGTAGCAGTGATAACATTCCCCTTTCCCCGATTCCCCAGCCGTGGACTTGTTTTTCACCTTAGCCTTTTTGACTCCACCCTTAGGTTTGGTGGGTTTCTTCTTCATCTTTCCCTTAGCCTTAGCCTTCGGGCGAGAGGAGGAAGATGTCCCAACACTCAAAACAGGAGTCTTCACTGACTTCAGCGTGCTCTCTGCACTCCTTAACATATTAAGGAGTTCTGGTAGATCCTTCTCTATGTTGTGTATGTTGAAGTTAACTATAAATTGAGCAAAGGTGAAGGGGAGAGACTGCAGAATAATATCGGTATATTGCTCATTGTCCATTGTCCACCCAAGGTCCTCAAGATCTTCTATGAGAGCTATCATCTTCAGAACATGGTCTCCTACTGGTGTGCCAGGGGCCATCCGCATCTGAAATAGCTTTCTGGATGCTTCGTATCGTAAGATACGAGATTGCTCTCCATACAACTCCTTTGTATGGAGAAATATGGCTTGGACGTCCATATTCTCGTGCTGCTTCTGATGTGTGTTATCCATCGATGCAAGCGTGAGGCATTTGGCCGTGGCACAGTCAGCGTCCCATATCTTGCGGACTTCCTTATCCGCAACCGAAGATTTAGGACCTGGGACGGGCGGGGCTGGAGCCGTGAGGACATATGATACCTTATAATAAGTCAAGGGAATGTTAAGGTTCCTCAGCCAGTCTTTATAATTGGTGCCATTCAGTTTATTTTTATCTAGTAGAAGCTTGAGTCCTGTCATTGGTATCTGCCATTAAGAGAGAGAAAAGAATACACTCAGCGAAAGCTCTTGCAAAGATCATATTGGTTATTATCTTATCTAATCGATGTCTCCCACTTCTTTAATCAAGTTTTTCTTTCAAACATTAAAAAAAAACTAGCCAGGATTAATTACAGTCTATAACTTCCCTAACCGTTCAGCCAGGCCAGTGTCGGTACTTGAGAGAGGTTCCTCGTGCTTTCGCACAGACCAAATTAATATAAACCTCGTCTTCCCAGAGGCGTAGCCCCGTTAACACCTTTCTAGACACCTAATATGTTAGCTAATTGTAAACTGCAAAACTCTCCTGGGAGCAACTATTGCCCACAGTGGGATCGGGATCCAACCATCACATGGAAGGTATGCAATCTCATTGCAAATTTCAACTCTTGAAACTCCCGATATGGTTTTTACCCCTAGTACTCATGACCTTAACTATGGTCAACAAATCACAAGCACTAGTCATGTTCTGCCCGTCATTTCTTGATTAATTAGACCCACTCACATGACCCTTAACTATGGTCAACAAAGTCACATGAATGTCCTAATTAATCTGCATCGTATGCAGTGTAGGAAGACATCACTTAGCTACCGCACACTACGCCTTAACTATAGTCAACAAACGTAGCACGAATACTAAGTACTCTACCTCCTAAAATGACGGAGGGTTGCGAATGGTTTTTAAGAAAACCTTTAACGCTTTGAACTTGATATCGTCGTAGAATCATATGGTTTTCAAAAGGAGTGGCTCAAGCTCCGCAAGTTTGAAATGTAGCTTTTTCATAAAAAGCCGAGTTGTTTTCAAATCCGATTCTACAACATCTTTTTAGGTTTATTTTTCTTGACATTAATCATATTAATGCTGTCCCATCATTTAAGTCCTTAAGCCAATCATAGAAAAGAAACGAAAATACAACGTACGCTTATGCCATCCGCATTCGCCGCAATGTTCCATTATGCACCGTTAGGTTACTTAACTAACGACATACCGGGACGGGACTAGCGTAGGTGCAAAACATAAGCAACGTCTACTATATATCTCATATATAATATTGCATTCGTCTCAGATATATTAAGCGATCACATCACAGAATATAGGTAGCAGAAACACAAATATGATAGTATAGGATATACTAGGACGTCCGTATTTAGTATTTAGCCAACAATAGAAAATACGGATTCCACGGTTGTGATGAATAGCCAATCCCACACCCTAGACCCCTAAGAGAGCGGCAAGTGGCCCTACCAATTCTAGAGTTAGGAGACCCTGTCCCAACTCCTCGAGATGGTCTCCTACTGGACTCTAGAACCCGGTCACTTGTGCTCTCCACCTTGGGTCTATCCTAATGCAGAAAAATAAATAATATACATCAATGGTGACAACATCCTCAACCCGGAAGTTCCCCAAATAAAAGAATATTACATTACAAATGAATTTTACATGAAGGAAAAGTAAAACTCTCATCTCACATAAACCCCCCCGGCTATTCGATCACGACAATCCTATACATCACAACGCAGCAACACATAACATCACATGTCATCAACGTAAGCAAGTATGCGTACCCCAATTGCCGTTGACATATAGAAACGAAACTCGTGATGTGCATACTACACTTACGGTCGCAGAAGCAAGTATCACATACTACTAGGCGATGTTAAACCCTTCGATCGAATTAACGAACACCCATATTCCCTAGCAAGCTCAACACTTGAGCACCGTTAAACAATACCGAAAATCTATGCCACAGTATTTAATGGACCAGCCGTAGAAGGGCAAACCCAAGCCTCATTTGTGGCGCCACTAACTATGGTAAACCCTAAGGTTTAGTCGCAGCTTGGTGGTCACATCTCGAGTGAGGGTTTAATTATTCTAGAGGGTCCATAGGAATACCTGCATTATATATCGAGTACGTTCAACCTGGAAAATACGAGTGTTTGATAATTCGTTCGACCAGTTTAACGTCGCCAAAGTTACCAATACAATGCGATAAAAATACGAATACGAAATACTCCGCAAAGAGCCCATTTCCAAACTAACACCACATGCAAATTTGGACTTCAAAACAATACCAGAAACCCCAGATCATGATGTACAGAGCACTGGTGCAATACGATGAGGATGGGAGCAGAATGGGTCGGCGTCGACGGATTTTTAGGCTTAGTCGACGGCCAGGAACCGAGCACCCCCCTTCATATTGCACCGTATTCTTATATCATCATAAATGTCACTCTGCAGTTACTAAAATAATTTTTTGACCACTTTTTAAAAAATTTACAGAGAGCATTTTCATGGGTTCTCTAAAATCGTATTTTGCGGAGTTTTTCGGTTTCGGATTATCGTAACATCGTCTACGTTTCTAGTTAGGCTCTGATACCATGTAGGGTTTTCCTTAGCACCACTACTAGGGTTTGGTAGCATCACACATGCCATATTAAAAAATTAGATGGTGCTAATGAAATTAACCTATGGATCATACTAGAAAAGCTCGGGCAACGAAACTTTATACACAATCCACAAGAGGTAAAGGCAAGGTTTAGAGAATACAACCTTTGTAGCTCCCTTCTCTAGACTCCTTGGCCACTTGAGGGTTGAAAGAAGTTTGCTTGAGATCCTCCAAGTCCACGATGATCCACCCGGAGTCCTCTTTGTCCAAGCTCAAGGTTTTACTTGATCAAGAGAAGAAGTAGAAGACAACACTCTAAACTAATGGGCAAGGTTAGTGTAGAATGGTGATGTGGTTTGTTTTCTCACTTAAAAACTCTAACTTGATCACTATCTTACTCACTAATGAAAGCCAGAGAGCAAGAGAGAGGAGGAAGAAGATGATGGCAAATGAGAGCTCAAGAGATAATGATAAAACTTAAGATAAAAATGAGAACAGAATATATGTATATTTTCTCTTCTCATTCTTAACCCAAGTTAATAAATATCTAGATATTTATCTTTGGATCAAAATTGGCCATGGAAAATAACTCATGGTTAACACAAAGGTTATTGGAATAATAAAATAATCAACCATGATAAATTTTCCATTTATCTCAAAAATAAATATCAATATATTTACTAGCATGTGAGTCTTATATTGCCACCATCTCATGTATCAAAAACCATGATAGAATTGTGTATGCATGTATGAGAGCATGCACATCCATATGTGCATCAATGAGAACATGTGCATACATGCATGCATACAACAAAAACAAAAGGGTCCAAAGTGAAAAGCTAATGGTCAATGTTAAATCAACACTTGATTTAACAAACCGGTCATATCACATACGACCCGACCAATAGCAAACCGCCCGATTAATATACGGTATCACATACGTGCATTTAATCGGGTCCCCGCGCATATCTCATATGCGCACCACATCGTTTTGCCTGGGCTAGGTAACTCCATTGTGGGACTCTAAGACTCGTCAATACGCCGGCAGTGGGTGATGATCATATCAAGCACCCTCAAGCTGCAAGACGTCAGCTAAACGTAACGGCCACTCGGGTATTGAGCGATCAGAAGAAAACAAGCGAACTTGTCCCAACTCCCGTCGAGCCAACCGGCAACACTACCATACGGTCCGGTCTCTTCATCAGATATGCTGCATATCGAGTCTAGGGATGGTAACGTCGACCCCAATAACTCAATAAGTCGTGCCGATGAATGGTCTATAACAGATCAAGAAACTACTGATAACATTTATCAGTAAATCTCAACAGCCCTGGCCAGGGACTTACTGATATAGCCAATCGAGCACAACACAATATCAACTCCCAATACCGGGAGAGACGAAACCCCTCCTATCGCTCACTGTCTCCATGTGTCTCGGGACTGTACCTAAAAGCCACCTGTTTGCACGACTCAGTAGATCCGTGGTAGGATTGTAATCAAAGTACAGTGGGAGAACACACAAGACTCTATGACGATCTTGGGTCTACAGACTAACCTGTACAAGTGTCACCTGAGAACTGCTATCCGACGATAGATATAATACCATATAGGAGTTCTCGGCGAGTCCGTCCAGTGTACCCAGTCTCCACTGAGCACCCGCATATGATCTCAATCTCAAACATCAATGGAAATGGGAATATCCATCGCCCATCATATGGGTCTAGTATCATATACGCTAGTCTACTCTGGTATATCGATGCCCCATCTCGATACACCTACGACTAGGGACATTTCAGGATATGCTTATAGACTACAGACGTCCCACTAGTATGATCTCCATCATAATCACAGTAGTCAAGAAAATATCCTCAGGGCTTTATCAACATGTGTAAATGAATAAAAGCATGATCAAGTCAACATATCAGATAAAGAAAAACCAGATAGCATACTATAATGTCGAGTAAGAATGTACACTGAATATATATATGCATGTATAAATACATCCGCTATCAAATAATGGCCTCTAGGGCATACATATATCCAACATGCAATCTCATTGCAAATTTCAATACTTGAAACTCCCGATATGGTTTTTACCCCTAGCACTTATGACCTTGACTATAATCAACATATCATAAGTACTAGTCAAGTTCCACCCGTTATTTCATGATTAATTAGACCCATCCATATGACCCTTGACTATAATCAATATAATCACATGAATGTCCTAATTAATCTAATCATATGTTGTGTAGGAAGACATCACTTTGCTACCGTACACTACGCCTTGACTATAATCAACATACGTAGCATGAATACTAAGTACTCTATTTCCTAAAATGATGGAGGGCTGCGTAAAGTTTTTAAGAAAACCATTATCGCTTCGAACTTGATATCGTTGTAGAATCTAATGGTTTAAAAAAGGTGTGTCTTAAGCTCAGCCTTTTGAAATCTTGCTTTTTCATAAAAAACCGAGTAGATTTCAAATCTGATTCTACAACATCTTTTTAGGTTTTTTTTTGTTTACATTAATCTTATTAATGTAGCCCCATCATTTAAGTCCTTAAGTCATTACAGAGAAGAAACGAAAATAGAACGTACGTTTATACCATCCGCATTCGCCACAATGTCCCGTTATGAACTGTTAGGTTACAAAACTAACGGCATAGTGGGGGCGGGACTAGCGCAGATGCAAAACATAAACAACGTTTATTATATATCATATATATAATGTATCATTCGTCTCAGTATATAAAGTGATCACATCACAGAATATCAACAGCAGAAGCACATATATGAAAATGCATGATATACTAGGAGGTCCGTATTTTGTATTTAACCAACAATAGAAAATACAGATTCCACGGTCGCGATGAATAGCCAAGCCCACACCCCTAGACCCCTACGAGATCGGCAAAGGACCCTACTAATTCTAGAGTTTAGGAGACCCGGTCTCGACTCCTCGAGATGGCCTCCCACTGAACCCTGGAAACCGGTCACTTCTGCTCCCCTCCTTGGGTCTATCCTAATGCGGAAAAGTAAATAATATACAACAATGGTGACATCATCCTCAACCCGGAAGTGCCCCAATAAAAGAATATTACATACATTTAATTTTACATGAATGAAAAGGAAAACTCTCATTTCACATAAAACCCCCCGGCTATTCATTCACGATGATCCTGCACATCATATCTCAGCAACACATAATGTCACATATCATCAACGTAAGTAAGTATGCGTACCCCAATTGTCGTTGATGTATAGCAATGAAACTGGCGATACACCACATACTATACTTACGGTCGCAGAAAAGAAAATGAGAAACTACAACAGTTGGAATCGACACTTCCTTTAGACATCATAAACCTGGAATATCACATATTCAGGATTTCATGCCAAACAATGCAAATCTTATATTTAAAACACCTTTTCAAAAGAAACCGGGTAATTCAACAAGATTCCCGATTCTACCGAGGCCTTAATATTAGACTTACATGCAGCTAATTACTTTTCACAAAACTAATTAGTGTAGATTCCAATTATTGTATCACATTCATAAATAAACTAGGCGCAATTAAAACATTCGATCGATCGATCAATCATCCAAACAATTCTCAGATGGCTCAACACTTGAGTCAGATCAAAATATACCAGAGACTGCATCAAGCACATATGGGCCAGCACAAGAAGGCACAGTCCAAGCCTCACCAACGGCGCAGTGGAACCGCCGCCAAAAGACCCTTTTGGCCGCGGTTCCGCGGTCGTTTAGTCGAGTTAGGGCTTTGTTCTTCTTGGGGGCCCATACAATACCATGCATGATTTTCTGATTTTTTTTAATATGAAAAATTCCAAATTTTGAAAAATTTCCATAGAGCACTACTTTGGATGTCGGTTTTCGTTCGTTCGAAGTTTTTAACGTTGTCTAGGTTACTCTAAAGTTCTAGCTTGGCTCTGATACCACTGTAGGGATTCTTTAGCACCATTCCTAGGTTTAAGGTTGCATCACACATGCTATAACAAAAATTTAAGGGGGTGCTAAACAATTCCAACCATGAATCGAACTAGAAAAATAGAGTAACAAACTAAAGTATCACATACTATGCAGTGTCTAACACTAAGTGAAGAGAAAATACAACCTTTGTAGACCTCCTCCTAGACTCCTTGGATCGATTGAGATTTGAACCGGTTGGCTTTTTTCCTTCCAAGTCCATGATGATCCACCACGAAGTCCCTTTGTACCAAGCTCCAAGTTTCACTTGATCAAGGATGAAGATGAGGAAAACACTCCACACTAGTGGGCTAAACTAAAGTGGAATGGTGATGTGGGTTTGGATCTCACTACAAAACCTTTTCTTTTTAATCCTTTCTCTTTCTTTTAAAACCCTAGAGAGCTTTGAGGGGAGAGAGGAAGAAGGAGATGGCACAAAACTAAACTCAGGAGAATAAAATGATAACCCACACTAAACTCAAGAGAGTAAGTGAAGTCATCCATGATAAACCATGGTTACAAAAGATCTAGATATTTTGTAACTTGAGTTTAAGCAAAATCATGGGTTCAAACTATGGGCAATGAAACCATTGACTTTGTCAACTCAAGAGAGTTGAATAGTCAACTATGATTTTAATCCCATTTTGCTTTTCTCAAATAATCAAAATATCAAAATATGTTACCATATGAGTCTTGCATTGCCACCACCAATGTATCATCAACCATGACACATGTATGCTTGCATGTGTGCATGCATATCAACATATACATACACTCATGCATGCATCATAAAGAAATATGTTTTAATAAATGAGCTAATGGACTTAATATTAAATCAACACTTGATTTAATAACCCGGTCATATCTCATACAACCCGTCCAATAGTAAACGCCCGATTAAAATACGGTATCCAATATACGCATTTAATCGAGCTCCCGTGCATATCAAATATGCACCCCACATATTTTCGCCTGAGCTAGGAGACTCCTTTGTGGGACTCTAAGACTCGTCAATACACTAGCAGTAGGCAGTGATCACATCACATGCCCACAAACCGTCAGTGGCGAAAGCTGTATGTAAAGGCTCCCAGATATTGAGCGATCAGAAGAAACACAAGAAAACCTGATAAAACTCTCGTCGAGCCAACTGGTAACACTTACCGTACAGTCTGGTCTCTTCATCAAATATGCTTCATATATGAGTCTAGGGATGGCATCATCGACCCCAATAACCCAATAAGTCATGCCGGTATATGGCTCATAATAGATCGAGAAACTACTGGTAACACCCATCAGTAAATCTCAGCAGCCCTGGCCAGGGACTTCCTGTTTTAACCAATCATACATGGTGCAACATCAACCCCTAATACCGGGAGAGACGAAACCCCTCCTATCGCTCATTTCCTCCATGTGCCTCGGGACTGTACCCAAAATCCACCTGTTTGTACGACTCAATAGAGCCGTGGTAGGTTGGAGATCAAAGTACAGTGGAAGACACACAAGACTCTATGACGATCTCGGGTCTACAGACTAATCTGTACCAGTGTCACATGAGAACTGCTATCGAACAATAGATATAATACCATATAGGAGTTCTCGGCGAGTCCGTTCAGTGTACCCAGTCTCACTGAGCACCCGTATACGGTCTTTGGTGTCACCACACCAATCGATATGGGATCATCCATCACCTATCATATAGGACAAGAAACGTATACGCTAGTCTACTCTGGTGATATCGATGCCCCGCCTCGATACACCCATGAATAGGAACATTTCAAGGATATGCTCATAGACTACACATGTCCCACTAGTATGATCCTCATCATAATCTCAGTAGTCCCGCATCATCCTAAGGGCTATATCAACATGTACCAAATGAATGAAAGCATGATCAAATGAATATGTAAGGATAAAAGGTGCAACCAGATAGCATACTATCATGTCGAGTAAGAATGTCCCCTGAATATATATATACACACATACCGGTACATACACTATCATATAATGGCCTCTAGGGCATACATATATCCAACACTGCGCACGTGACTCGTGGGCGCTAAGCGCCCACGCGCCAGGCACCCACGCGCCGGGCACGTGACACACGGGTGCTAAACGCCCACGTGCTGCGCACGTGACCCGTTGGCGAACAGTGCCCACGTGCCATGTACGTGTCTTTAAGGCGCTCCTCACCCTTCATTTTTCATACACTCTATACTCAAAACACGTCCTCTGCTAGGAAATTTTTTCTAACGGGGCGCTACCCCACACCCCGCAAGGGGACTGCTAGCCCCCTTGACCCCCATCCTGCTATCCGGGTAGCGGGACCCCCATAAAAATTCTACGGGGCCCTCAATATATCCAAAACCCCTTCAAAATACAATACTGCACATTGAGTTCGCATGACCAGTTTGACCCGTCAATCGGAGGTTCTCTCGCTCCAAAGTCGAGGGTTAATTAACGGCAGCTTAGTTCGCGGCTGCCGGAGATTCGGATCCCCACAATCAATAAACCCCCGCCTGCTCTAGGCAGGGGGAATCTGTAATGCGCCTGACAAGCGCACACATATTCCCATCTCAATAGGGTGACGATAAACACCCTACAGATTCTGGCACGCCCGATAGGACCTTTCTCTCCTCCCATATCTCGGGTCAAGTGTTCATGCAAACTCATTTAACATATATGCCAATGTTTGTACTGAAATAATGTTTTTTCCATACAGCAATCAACTTTCAACGACGATGTCTCCTAAGATGGATCCAGCTTCTGATGCGACCCTGATTCCATACGTGGTCAAGATCAATGCTCATATGGTTCTCCCCGCAAGCATCAGTCGACAGTGAGAGGAACTGCCCTGCCAGTTTGGTTCCGTCATCATCTACCTTGCTTGAAGCGCCCATCTGGCGGAGGTCCTGACAAACCAAGCAGCTAAAGCGACCTCAAGGGGCAGGAGGCCGAACATCGTGGTTGCCAGAGCATCTCACCCAAAATGCAAATCAGCATTCGAACGGCTCTCCACTGTTTTAACTGGGGGCAAGGCCTTCAACACCAATGGGCCAAAAAACAGCTCCAGCGAGCTTAGATGGTGCCCTTGACGATCGCGTGAGCAGGCAGCTTCTCTGGGCTCTCTGTTAATTGGTCTACGACGTCTTCCCAAAGAGCCAAAGACTGCCAAGTGCTTAAAACAGAAAAGTTAAGGCAGAAGCAGCTTAGGTATCGAGCCAACAGGAGGGCCATGACTTCGGCCATGTGGAATCTTGTGAGGTTCTAAGAGCAGGGTTACTCCGTGACGACGGTTGAGTTGGCCGTAAAAATCAGCAATTCCTTCTAACCTCTGAAGTGGGTTCAGAAAAATGCCATGCTGCCAGAATCAAGAAGACATCGGTCCGAACAATGCTACAAAGGGACGTGTCCCAGCCCCGACAGAGAAAGAATGACACTGTCTCTTTGAGAGTCTATCAGGCGCTCTGTGCCGTGCGAAAGCCGCGAGGCAGATCCAGAGAAGTGGCGCCAGCACCATTCATGAATCCGGTCAGGCCAGCCATCTTCAACCGATTGTCCACTACCAAAACAGGAGGGCCGAGACGGTTGTCCACAAAGTCAGCTACCAATAATGAAATGATGGCCGGGTATATTGTCCACACGGTGTATATGGCGGGCATGTGCCCCAGCGACAACCTTCGCAGCAAAAGCAAGGATGGGGCCAATACATCCCAAGTCCAATCTGGCTTGAATGTGATTGCCGCTTCCCAAGAACAGTCGCCTCCGCTAGATGATAAAGACCCTATCGATGAGGATGATAGGCAGAAAGACCCCTCAGTCCATGTAGAGTCAATCTCGGATAGCGAGGAAGAGCCAACTTTCCGCCCCAGGACCGCAGAGCAAGAGCTGCTTCAAGAGCTTCGAAAATAGCTCAGGAGCAAAGATAAAGAAATGGCCAAGCTTTACTCCAAAATCGATGACCTGATGAATGTTGTGATGCAGCTCACGGCTCAAATTGCTCGAGCGCCTTCCAATCAGGCACATGTCTCTACTCATGAGCCGGGTGATGGCAACCCGAAGCAACCGATGCATGTCCCCTTAGGTCCAAGATTGGGTAAGCCCCATGAAAGCCAGCCACATTCCGTTTCTGGGGACGCCTTGGTCCCAGATAGCACTATCCCGCTAACACAAGATTGGATAATGGATTCGGTCACTAGCAAGATCAGAACATTGGTAGCCGAAGCGAAAGCTCAGAAAGAAATTGGCAGTAGTGGGCGGCCATATCCCGCATAGTACGATTTGATCGATGTAACATTTCAAAAAAATAAAATATTATTTTTGGGGTTTTTTATAAATAAATAATATTATATTGAATATTTTAATAAGGCGGTATAATTAAATACCGATAAATTGGGAAAAATTTGGAAAATTGTTGAAATTACTGAAATGAAGGTGCTTTATGTGATTTATGCAGATTATAAGTTTTTATGATTAATTATACACTATTTAGTGCTAATCGCGATTAAATATCGCTAATCCCGTATTAAGCTTGTTTTGTGCATATGACATGCACATGTCATTTTTTAACACTTGTTACAATTTCTACCATGGCTTTTCTTTTTCTCTTCATGCTTTGTTTGTGTTTTTGAATGAGAAGAAAAGAAAAGAAAAGAAAAAAAAATAAAAAGAAAAACATTATTATATGAAGCATGGGCATGAGAGAGAGTGAGGTGAGGGGGTCAACCTTGGACCATGGCCATTATCCCTTCATTATTTCCTCTTCATATCTCCTCTCCCCTCTCAAGAGCTGCTGCCTTCTCCCTCCACCACCTCCTACACCTCACTTCACCCCTAAATCAACATCAAAACACATACTTCCCTTCATAAAAAACTTGCACAAGCTCAATACAAACACATTGGACCAAGAAAGTTTGCATTTTGGTGCTCTATGGGATTCATGAGGGCCAAAGGAGGTAATTTCTGAACCCTTAGTGTAGTATTTGGGTTACTTTAGCTTCCATGCATGTTTAGAAGTGATTAGGCGATGTTTAGTGAGGTTTGGAAGTTCTAAGTTTAGGGTTAGGGTTTGAATTGAGTTGTGATGTGTAATTAAGGCTTATAGTGACCTTAAACCCCTGTAGGGATTGTAAAATGGACTGAAACCAGAGAATAGAACCCCAAACCCAAACTTAGAAACCCCGACATCGGCAGATTTTATGGAAATTGTGATGTATATTGAAATCTGCTAACACCCGGGTGACCTGAAAATTATTTAGCAAACACTGAGAGATAAGCAGGCACCCAGAAAGCTTTACCTAAGACCAGAGACCCCACCTCCACTTTTGGGCCATAGATTTATTCCATCTGGCCGCAATTTGTGGCCAGGGTGGGTTGGATTTGGTTCGTGCTTCGTCTGTAGCTCCATCTCCAGTAAATTAGACCCCTCCTGTATGCAAAATTGGCTAATTTGACTTAGGGTAAATTTTGGGACCATTTTCATGAGTTGCTATTTTGATTCGGAGTTATATTTTCCGTATTTTGGATTCTGGATTTTAGTATTTGTATTTTACCTCAATCACTTGATGTTTGTACGTCTATATTGAGTGTTGTTTGGTGGTTTGAAGGGCGTAGTCCATAGGTTCTAACCTATAGGCTTTTAGCGTGTCGTTTTGGTTTGAATTGGGTTTTAATGCGGCACGATACGTTATGATGTGTAGGTACCCCCGCGGGGACTTCGAGACGACAAGCAAGCGCGTGGTGACGTCGGCAACGACAAGCGTGGAGCAAGGTGAGTAGATTATATCTACGGAGGAAGTCGGGTGGATGGCGTATAGCACCCTCGCAGTTCGTAGTGTAGTGTATGGTACATATTATATGGATATATTATATGAGATTATGATTATCTAGATAGATTTTGGGAGTCATGGATTATTTTAGTATAATTGGATGATAGCATCATTAGTTAGTTAGTTGCGGACCTTAGAATAAGGTTTACACCCACACGCATGCACACACATGCTTACTTCGTTTTACTTGTGCGTTTATGGAGATATGTATATATATATACACACACACATAGGTATGGGACTATGTATATACATACGTATACCTACTCATGGATGATGAGGATTGTACATGGTTTTTTTGGAGATGATTTGATGAGATTGGGCATGATGCCACGAAATCGGTGATATGTTTTGATTCGTATTAGGAGATACGACATGAGATTATAGCGGGCCTTTAGGCGCATGTTTTCATATATATATATATATATATATATATGGTATCAGTTTGTACTAGACTTAGATCAGTACTCCAGTTCATGAGATATGATGATAAGGATACCAGATAAATGATGAGATGAATGTGATATTTGAACCGTACCCAGATTGGGATGCCGTACGACGGATTTACGTATGAGCTATATATTGATGATTGATCCGCACTCTTGACTCGAGCATGCCATGTTATTTATTGTATCATATGTGATACTATTGAGGTGAGATCACCGACTATTATATATGTATATATATATATCGACTCAGATTTAGGTAGTTTCCCTACCCTTTCGATTAGCTTGTTAGTTAGATCTGTAGTTTACTTAGTAGATATTAGACTAGACCCGAGTCATACCTATTTCAAAACTAACGAATTGTGAGTATTTTAAAGACAAGCCAAGGGATTCTACGGATACTTTCAAAAGACACATCTTTTCTTAAAAACACCGTAGCCCTTATTTTGCTAAACACCATGATTCGTGTTATTTCAAATGGCAAAACTGTATGATATATATATATATATATATATATATATATATATATATATATATATATATATATATATATATTGATGTAGATTCTTCACTGTTGCGTTTATTATTCAATTTCCGCATATTGTTGCTATTCCCATCGCATTGCATGTTTAAATGTGTTTATTGTTATATTAAACCCATGCTGTCAGGACACCAGCACCATTATCGATGATGCGTATGTTCCACGTACACCTGCTTGCCGGCTCACACACTTCATCATCGATAATTGCCATGTCACTACACAGTAGGATTGTTGCATCAGGATATGACTCCTTGCATGACATATTGGCGCACAGGCATATTGTACACTCATACTTGCGTATATACCTACTTGTACATCCATATTGGCGCACAGGCATATTGTACACTCATACTTGCGTATATACCTACTTGTACATCCATATTGACGCACAAACATAATGTACACTCATATTGGCGTACATACATATTGTACACTCATATTTGCGTACACACATATTGTACACCCATACTTGCATACATACGTATTTGCACATACATAGATGATTCTGGCTTGATTTTGGAGATTTGGGAACCGCAAGATATATTTTAAAACTGAATTCATTTAAAAGAGCGGTTTTCCCTCGATATGTGGATATTACTGTTTTATGTTGCTTGATATACTGATATGCTTACATTTCTATTATATATCGCATACATCATGGTTTATGATTATACACATTGTGATATGTTGTTTCCATGGTATTTCTGAATTTGAGAATCGTGGGTATTTCGAAAGAAAGTATGTGCTGTTTTAAAAACCCGGTTTCTCTTGATATGATATTTCAGCAGCCACCATGAGTTTTATCGGTTCTGATATATATATACCCAATGCGAGGAGGAGCCATGGGCCGTGTGCGGGTACATGGTGGGGCCCGGTATGGTAACCCGGGGCAAGAAAAGGATGCTGTGTATATAGACGGTGAGCCTGACAGAGGGACTACTACCTACCGGTGATTGTATTTGGGCTCGGCGGATATCTGGAGGATACCGACCGGAGTTGAGAGATGATATGGGCCGATCCGGACCGATGGAGCCCGTGGGCCGATCCGGACTGACGGAGCCCTAGATATATGAGGATTTACGTGCCGATGCTGGGGACAGGTTTCATGATGATTTCGAGTGTCGATGCTAGACACTCATGTTCCATGATTTTGATGTGTCGCGAGGGACACACGTTGATTTATACCCTCATACTTTCATACATATGCATTTATGACTTTTACATGTATGATGTTGTTATGTCATTTGTTGACACATGGATGGGATCCACACGCATACAGGCATTGATTACATTGTTGGATGATATCCATATACTTTAGACTTGATTCTATAGTTGGCACTGATTTCGTTGATGATACCTCATATTTATGATATGTTGTTACCTGAGGCACTGACACGAGCACTTGACATTACACTTATGTTTAGATATTTACCCTTGCCGCCTTATCATGCTTCAGACTTTATCATATTGAGGATATATATTACTGATCGTTTGACCTAGGATTGAGTCATACATACGATTTCTGCTCTGTGATGTTTTCTACTCATGAGTTGGCAACTCACCCCCGTTGTGCCACAGTTCTTGCAGGTTTTTGCCGTACAGGTTTCATTGCGTCTTTCTGGCACACTGCTTCCTTTCTGGGTGATTGCTTTGGTAGGTGGGTTCACTCGCATCGTGACCACCATTGTACTTATTTATTTTCAGTTGTATCTAGTAAAATTCCATCAACCAGACTTGTATATTGTTTCAGACTTAGAAAACCAATTGTATATTCTTTCGACTTTAGAGTCGCGTGTTGTATTATTATGGTTTTCTTGATATTTTGAGTTTCCTTTTGAGTTTTGATCCTCGCCCTTCAGCATTGTATATTATATTGCATTGCGTGGTTGTGGCCGTCGATTGACGAAGAGCTAGCTCCCTCTTGGGGATGCCTTTTATCATTATGCATATATTATTCATGTTGTACCCCGTTTGGGGCCAGTATTTACAAAGGAAACTCTGCCAAAACTTTCAGAAAAGACTTGAGTTTTTAAAATGCATATTCGACTTATGTTATTTAAAAACCCTTGTTCTAAAACATGTTTTCTTCACTTCTTAATTAAAATGGTTTAGATTTCTGGGATTTTTTGGCTTACTTGAATTAGATGGGGTCCTATAGACTTCATATGATTCAAGTTCCAATAACGTGCCATTTCGGGTCGTGACAATCGAGTTCCCCAACGGTTACGTCATCCCTAAGTTCGGAAGATTTGACGTGACATGAAATGCAAATCAGCACATCGCCCACTTTAAAGCATCGTGCAGAAATACAGGGGGCAATGATGCGCTCCTTCTTCGTCAGTTTGTCAACAACCTGACCGGTGTCACTTTTGACTGGTACGCTAGTATACAAGATGGGTCCGTCATTACCTTTGCCGAAATGAAGTCTCTGTTTCGGCAAAGGTTCATGAGTGTCAGTGATAAAATCTCCATTGCTGACCTACTGAGGACCAAGCCGGGGAAGAATGAAAGCAACACCGACTTTATCGACCCATAGCGTAATATCACGGCCAAGTGCGAAACGCCGCTGGAGCAAGACCAGTCCGTCAGCCTTCTCATTGGGAACCTCAGCAATTGGATGATCCCATTCTTGTGTACAGTAGGCCTCAAGACATTTCATGAGTTAACCAAGAAAGTCCAAATGCTCGAACGCTTGAAGCAAGAGTCTACCCCGGACTCTCAGAGAGATAAGACTTGGAAAAGCAAGCGGGACGACAACTGTAGAAGCAGGAATTTCAGCAATACCAATGTCTTCAATGCATCCGACAATGAAGACAAGCGAAAGGAAGGTGAATCCAAAGCCAACCGGTCTCGAAAGCCAGTGCTGAGAGGAGAAAGGCCTTCACTAGAGGAGAAAAAGAACAAGGTTTAATCTTTCAGAAGGGACAAGGTCCGCAAGATATTCAAAGATGCCTTGAACAACGGTCTACAATTGCCAGAGTCGAAAAGACCTCACGAAGCAAAAATGACCAAAAATCTTCTATATTGCCCGTACCACCGAGTGGTGACTCATGCGATCGAGTATTGCTATATCTTCAAAGATTGGGTCGAGAAGCAGTACAAGACTGGAGAGATCGAGATGTCTAAGAGTGTGTTGGTGAATAATTAAGTTGCAACCACCAACTTTATACAGATAGAAGCTGAAACCTTCTGTGAGCAGACAGCTGAATCTGCTGCCCTGAGAAGTGAAACTCACTCACCGCAACCTCTGTGGAGTACGTACATATCTAATAAGACGAAGAAGATGCTAAAGCAACATCGGAAAGAGCCCAGAATGGAATGGGAAGGGCAGAAGAAGCCTACCATTCCAGTTGCCAGTTCGGGTCCATCAGGCTCAAAATCCAAAAAGCACAAGAAAAAGAAAAGTGCAGCTCGACGGAAAAAAGAGTCTGCACGGAGATCGACCATTCAAAAATATATCGATTCTCTCGAAGACTATGAATAGAAGGAAAGAACTCTGATTCAGTTGAAGGAGTTCCTGTAAGTGCACGGCAGCGCCCCGACCGTCTGTCCGAGGCCAAAATGCGGAAACGAAACTTTTACAAAACATGTAAACCGGCACTACCGCGCACTATAAACCCGGATCGGGCCATTAACCTAATGATAGCAAACTAGAAGATAGGTAGAAAGCTATACCGTGCGATCCGTGTCCTTCGGTCTTCGGCCTCCACTCCGATCTCCTCGCGGAATCTCCGGTCTTCATCTCCTCATCGGAAAGGGCACCACATCGCCGGATTCTTTTACGGGCTTCCACCTCTGGACCGAGGCAACTCGGGCACGAAGTTGGCGAGCCGACGTGCCCAAAGATGCTGTAGGCTAAGTGTAGTAATGTTTGTCTCAAGGGGTATGAAGTTGCCATGATAGATGTGGAGGAGAAAAAGAACTTTGGAGAGAGGTGATGAATTTTTGGTAGCAAGCCAAATGAGATGAAGAAATTCCCACCACAAAAATGATTTTCTCTCATCCTCCCTCAAAGATGTGGCCGGCCAAGACTATGAATGGAGAGGGAAAAAACAATGGAATAAAGCAAGAAGAGAAATTGTATGATAATCATAAGAATATGTCACACCACTTCCTATCTAAATCCCATCACCATTAATGCAAAGAAAAGAGCACAAGAAAAGCATCATAAGATGCTAGAACCATCATAAAAACCAAATGCCACAAAGAACCCTCCACATTTGATAATTTGCACACATGCAAATTAGCCCCTCCCACAGAAAAATCCGGTTGTGAAGGAACAAAGGAAAACTGGCCGAAACGGAATGCAAACTGGCAACTTCAAAAAACTGATCCCGTAATAAATTACAGGAAAACCCCGCGACTGTATATACATACCCGCATTTGTATTCCCACCGAAGACAAATGCAAAGAGACAAAATCTACACAATACAATACTAGGATCCGGCTTAAACCAAAGCCTGCTAGTATTATCCGTCCGATCACGATCCGTGCAATACCACACGTATAAGATCGAACCCTGCCATATCTCCATACGGCCTCTACAACGTTTCACCCGAAACTTGAGAAACTGTCTGTGGGGGACTCTAAAGACTCGTCAATACATTGGCTGTTGATTTAACCACTAGCACGTCAGAGGTATTAGCCATACGTAACGGGCTACCAGGTATTGACCAAAAGGGACGTCGATAAGCGAACTCATCCTGACACCCTACCGAGCCTGTCAGTGACAATATCCATATAGTCCGATCTGTTCGTCTATAAGCATCGCATGGCGGGCCTAGGGGGTTGGTAAAAGTCAGACCCCCAAAAGCGGTACAAGTCGTGTCGGAGTGTAGCTTAGAACACCCTGAGATACTACTGGAATACCTACCAGTAAATCTCCTGCCTTGGCCAAGGACTTCGTGTAATGGCTCTCCTAGACACAGCGCGACCTCACCCCCAATACCGGGAGAGACGAACCCCTGCAGATCCGCTCACTGCCTCCATGTGGCTCGAGACTGTACCCAACTAAAACCTGTTTGCACGACTCCTTTGAGCCGTGGTAGGGTAGTAATCAAAGTACACTGGGAACTTACATGAGACAAATGACGATCTCAGGTCGATGAACTAACCTGTACACATGTCACCAGGGAACTGCTATCCGACGTTTGGTATAAGACCAACTAGCATGTTCCCGGCGAGTCCTGTCCGGTGTACTCATAACCCAATGAGCATCTGTATACATCTTAGGTGAACTAACTGACACCAATGGCTTGTGAGACCGGCCACCGCCCCTCGTCGGGGTCTCGACTTTATACACTAGTCTACTCTGGAGTATCGATGCCCTGTCTCGAAAACTCCTACGACTAGGGACCTTTTAATGATGTGCTTATAGACCCCAGCTCCCACGTATATGATCGCCATCATACTGCTGGCCGTCAAGCAAGAATCCTAAGGGCTCTATCAACGTGCAGTAGTGACATGTAAGGTCACCTGAAACAGTACACGATGATAAAGATAAACCATATAGCATACTATCATCATGAGTAAGACTGTTCTAACGGTATAGGTCCTCTCTCAATCATTACAATCACGTGCCTGTAATCCAATAATTGACTCTGAGGGCACTATCTCCAACAATCTCCCACCTGCACTCAAGGCTAATTATTGCGATGTCGCATACTCACGGCCCGTGTGATACCGAACACCCAACTCCTCTACTAATCAGTCTCACAAAACCCGCCTGCGAAATTAATGCGTTCGAGGAATTGCCTTAGTGAGTGGATCCGCTCTAATGTTTCTTTCTATGTCTCTCTTTATGTCAAGTTCGCGGAGAAAGCCCTCTCCCGAAATGAGCAATACCTGTCTTAGAATGTGTCTGGATATCTGATGGGACCTAGTTCATAAATGAACTCCAAATCCAAACTTCTTAGACTGTATCGTCAACTGAACTTAATCAGTATCCTGTGCGTGCCTCCCTCAGTATCCGCCTGGACCACCTGTCCATAGTACTGCCCCTCGTCAGAGGGAAAACTATACCTCTGACAGTCACTCTGCCGTCCAGGTTACCTTGGAAGCCTGGAATGATAACCGTCTCCTGAATGAGGCTGATGTTATCATGTCCCTAGAACATCCACTTATGTTCTAAAACTGCTTCCGATCGTTTCTCCACGATTGGATTAATATCAACTTATTGCATCTCGTGCAAAAACAACATCTGGAGTGGTACTTGACATCTCATGATCAACTCAATTGCCTAAGCAAGTGATCTGCCAATCATGCACTTCCCTATCCCCTTTAGTCTGTATGACATCTTTAGAGAGGGCGACTCCATCACCTGCAGGTACACTACCGTGCCAGGAGTCTTGCATTCTAAAATACCTTTAGAATGCTGTCTAAGTACCCTGATTGGGACACTTCCCAAATCTAGATCTAAAACCATAGATCTAGTAACCAGAATGTCTGATATAATATCCAAGCCTTATGTGGAGAAACTACTGTGTGACAACCAAAGTATAACCGACCGTAGTATAGGAATTTCACTTCCTACTCTGTGTATGTCATCCAAATACCAGGTCAACTCACCCTACTACCTTCTTAGAAGATCCATCCCCTATTCTGATGAAGTCAAACCTATGACTGTCACATCAGAAATAGATGATTTATATCCGCTATATCTGCTTTAGTCTATAAATAGACATAAGCCACTTGTCCACTATACTTCCGCTGCTCCCACTGACTACGAAAACCCTCTGGCAGAGTCATATACACGTGCACTTCTAAAGCCAGTTCAGAACGACGCTATACTCATCCTCCTGCCGGGTCTCACATCCTGGAACAATAGTAGTGGCAAGCCTGGGTAAACAAGGACCTCCCTGTCACCGTCCTTGAGGCTACCGGAGTACCTCTCGGATGCCTGAGGTTACCCACCATATCTAACGAGTGGCCAATGGAATGTCAATCCAGATTGAATGTTTAGGTTCTTATCAAATTTTCAGTAATCGTTTACTGTTCTGGAATCACTTCTGGTTCTACCATACTCCCACTACTGTTTTCTGAAAAAATACATTTTTTAAAACTGTGGCGAGTCAAGAACAATATCACTATTGATCTTCCAGATGGTAGAAAATCAACCCTCGTCATAGCCCGGGTCAACCCATAAACAACTATTACAGAAACGCGCCTTGAGTTATCCAGAGTCTGGTTTTAAGCATAAGCCGGACAACTCCCCGTACCTTAACAAGGTTAAGATATGAACTATTCTATATCCAATATAGAAACAGAGGCACTGATTTAATTAAACCAGATTCAAATCATGCAGCTGTCTCCAGTGCATGTCAACTAAATGGAAGGAGGCCGATCATCGTTACTCAACTTAAGAGTGCTTCCAATTATGAGTAACCTGAAAGAGAAGCGAGTTCTCTCAATCATTACTATCACCTGAACACCATACACAAGTATCTACATCTTCGATCACCTTGAAGAATCCTGATACTTGCAACACCTGGTTCTCTACTCTATTCTTATACCTATAACTTCTCAAAATTTAGACCTTGTGTTTGTACGAAACACATGTCTAAGACTCAGAGAAGTCACAAGTAAACAGAATCTAGTACGAGTACCAACCCCTCTGTCCTAATGGACACTGGACAACATACAATACTCTGTATAAGTCCCTTAAGTCTAATGACTCATTCCCTGTGTGTCGTAGGTTGAAAACTGTACTTATGGTTAAGAAGAATTACACCGCTGTTTAATGCTCCTTACCTAACCATCTACTGATATAGGTAAATGTCATAGACATAATTTCAAAAAGGTATATCCCACTCTATATAAAAATAGACGTACAGATATATCAATTTGAAATTGGTGCATAACAGCGGATATTCAAAACCAAATATTTACCGTCCGGCAAACTACCCAGGTGATTTCCTCAAATATCACCAATTATAAAGAATTCCGATATAATGAGGATGATAACTTAATTCCCAATAACTTACTCCCACTCATCATCTGTAAAACCATACAGATGTGAGAATCAAACCTGGTAAATACATACCCTAGAGCAAGTGTCTAACTAGGAAATCAGTTTTCTTTTAACAGTACACAGTGAAACTGAAACATTGAAATGTTTCGTAGGGGTATCCGGGTATTCCTAGTAATGCCTCTTCCATTATCCAGATTCACAACTGTAACCGTATATTTCTTTGCCATCTCTCCAAATACCTTTATATGTCTTTAGTCATTACCTTCTGTACACCCCTTTAGGCCAAATGGTTTTCTTCCTTCCCTACCGTTCGGCACCAGCCTATGGTTAGGAAGAAGACTATCCAATAAGCATAATGGGTGTACTATCCTAATCCTAGGAGCACTCGCAACCCGAGAGAAGGTAAAGATAAAAGACACCTGAATAAAACCTTATTCCTATTTCTCCTGAACCAGAATCCATCCCCGAACTGGAACAAGTTCCTTCGAGTTCGTATATAACTATACGATGGAGTATCCAAATAACTGTGGATCTTCGTAGTGATATGGAGTGTCCTGGAGAAATACAAAGGTGAAGTGGGAGTGGTAATGAAATACTTGGTTTGGTCGTGAATAGCAGTCGCAATTTATTTTGCCCTCGTTCTAATCCCTTTATTTGTCTTTACTTAATACCTTCTGTACACCATCGTTTGGCTAATTGGTTTTCCTCATTCCCCACCGTTCGGCACCTGCCTAAGGTTTGGAAGAAGACTATCCAATTAGCATAATAGGTGTACTATCCCCTAATCCAAGGAGCACTCGCAACCTGAGAGAAGGTAAAAGGAAAAGACAACTGAATAGTCCTATTCGTTTTCTCCAGAACCGGAAACCAACCTCGAATAAATTCCTTCGAGTTCGTATATAACCATACGATGGTTTTTTCCAATGGAAGTGGATGTTCGTAGTAATACGGGGTGTCCTGGAGAAAAGGGTAAAAGTAGGAGTGGCAATGAGGTATGCAACTCTGACAATCCAAAATCCAGTATTTTAAGAAGGTTCGGTCAACTTTGGTCACTGAGTCATAGAATAGGGTCGGGCCATGGTCGCTGCCAAAGAGAGAGAGAAAAGAAACACTCAGCGTGCACTCTAACCTAGATCAGAATGGTTATCAATTTATCTAATCAGGAAACCTCCCACTGTACTGTCAAATTCTCCTCCAAACCTGAAAGAAGAATTAGTCGGGATCACCCGAGGAGTAAACCAACTCATCAGTGGGAATCGGGATCCAACTATCATCGCACGATAACGTGACGGAATCCGCTCACGTTATCACACTCCAAAAGGTATGCGCATATCTGGCAAGTTTCAGTTTCTTTAGAAACTCCCGATGTGATTTTTACCCCATGCTCTTATGACCTTGACTAAGGCCAACAAATCATAAGTCACATGTCAAGTTCTACCCGTCATTATCCAGGTTAATCTGAACCCACCCGTACAAGCCCTTGACTAGGGCCAACAAGGCTGTACGACTGTCCCAAACCAACGCATCTATCTATGCTGCAGAAAAGTAACAAATTGCTACCATACACTATGCCTTGACTAAGGCCAACAAACATAGCTTGAATACTAAGTGCTACTCGTCTGAAATAACGGAGGGCTACGAATGGTTTTTAGCGAAAAACCTTTAACGTAATGAACTTGATATCGTTGAAGGAACCGGATAGCTTTTACAAAAATATAGTGGCGAAAACCTTTGCTAAAGAGGTCACTCCCGGTGAAGGGATCTCGGCTCTTTCCCCGTAGAGTGAGGTGCAGGATATTCCAACTGAATAGCATGATGAAAAGAAAAAGTAATCGACTATAGTGAAGTTATCGCCCTGACGCAAACTTCTGTCCAAGGGGTCACTCCCGGTGAAGGGATCTCGGCCCTTGCCTCGTCGACTGAGGTGCTGGATATTCATAACCGAATACCACTGCGCAAAACAAAAGAGAACGCCCTTGCAATAACTGCTTTTTGAAAAATGGTCAAACAACATCAGAATAGGTTTGTTTAGCTTGCATTGATCCGAATCAACGCAGTCCCATCAATTGATCACACCAATAAAGAACGAAAATAATGATGTACGTATATGCCATCCGCATTCGCCACTGGGTCCCGTCATCACCCGTTAGGTTACTTAACTAACGACAGAGCGGGGACTGGACTAGCGCGGATGCAAAACATATACAACATCTACTAGTATATATATCAATATATAATATTCGCTCAAGGCATGATAAAATGCAACATTACAGAAATGTAATAAGCATCACAGAACAATACAGATATCTGGGATCCCCGGGTTTCATAGAGCCGCTACTGAAACCCGACGTTCCCCTGGTCGTATGGATAGCCTGTGCAATGAAATCCTAGACCCCTACGGGTGCGGCAAGTTACCCGCCAAAACCTGAAGCGAGGCAGCCCCCTTCAGCAACGTGAATGGACCATCCAGCGCTTCACAGAATCCAATAACTTGGGCACCCCTCCTTGGGTCAACCTGTACCCCCTACGAGTGCGGCGAATAGCCCGCCAATTCTAGAGTGAAGCCCCCTACGTCTCAACGCCATGAGATGCGGGCCCGTTGCCCTTTAGAACCCGGCTATCCGTGCACCCTACCGTGGGGTAATCCTAGTACAGAAAGTAAAATATACATACAACGGGTACATCGACCTCAGCCCGGTCGTACCCCAAAAGAATAATATACAAACAGGAAGTAACGACAGTCCACATGTCGGACGCTCGCCCCGCAATATCAAATGTACATATACAACCAAACTGTACTAACATTGCATCCAGGCTATCCACCACGACAAATCCGTAACATCACAGAACAACACAGAACATCAACATGAATGTCACGTTCGCAAATCCGTCTAAAAGGGCTATAGCAGTTAGACAGGATTTACCGATCAAATGACATTCACGGTCGCAGATATAATGTAAATACTGTGAACTAACATGTTTAAAATTTTCGATCGACTCAATTTCCCGAAGTGGGCCCTAAGCACAACTGTAGCACTCAAATAAAATCTGGGCCCAAACAGAACATACCAAAAACCCTATTTTCATGTCACAAGCCCACTGTAAAAATTTGGTACACTGAATAGTCAAAGTGGCGGTGGAACCGCGGCCAAAGCATGGGTTTGGCGGCGGTTCTGTTGGAGATAGTGCCCCTAGAGTCAATTATTGGATCACAGACACGTGATTGCAATGATTGAGGGAGGACCTATCCCGGTAGGACAGTCTTACTCAAGATGATAATATGCTATCTGGTTTATCTTTATCATCGTGTACTGCTTTAGGTGACTTTACGAGTCGCTATTACACGTTGATAGAGCCCCTAGGATTCTTGCTTGACTACCAGCAGTATGAGGGCGATCATATACGTGAGAGCTGGAGTCTCTAAGCACATCCTTAAAAGGTTCCTAGTCGTAGGAGTTTCGAGACAGGGCATCGATACTCCGGAGTAGACTAGTGTATACAGTCGAGACCCCGACGAGGGGCAGTGGACGGTCTCACAAGCCACTGGTGTCATTTGGTTCACCTAAGATGTATACATGTGCTCATTGAGTTATGAGTACACCGGACAGGACTCGCCGGGAACCTGCTAGTTGGGATTATACCAGACGTCAGATAGAAGTTCCCAGGTGACATGTGTACATGTTAGTTCATCGACCTGAGATCGTCATTTGTCTCGTATGAGTTCCCACTGTGCTTTGATTACTACCCTACCACGGCTCAAAGGAGTCGTGCAAACAGGTTTTAGTTGGGTGCAGTCCCGAGCCACATGGAGGCAGTGAGCGGATCTGCAGGGGTTCGTCTCTCCCGGTATTGGGGGTGAGGTTGCGTTGTGTCTAGGAGAGCCAGAACATGAAAAGTCCTTGGCCAAGGCAGGAGATTTACTGGTAGGTATTCCAGTAGTATCTCAGGGTGTTCTGGGCTACACTTCGACACGACTTGTACCGCTTTTCGGGGTCTGACTTTTACCAACCCCCTAGGCCCGCCATGCGATGCTCATAGACGAACGGACCGGACTGTACGGATATTGTCACTGACAGGCTCAGTAGGGTGTCAGGATGAGTTCGCTCATCGACGTCCCTTTTGGTCAATACCTGGTAGCCCGTTACGTATTGGCTAATACCTCTGACGTGCTAGTGGTTAAATCCACAGCCATAGTATTGACGAGTTTTTAGAGTCCACCACACTCAGTTACTCAAGTTTCGGGCGAAACGCTGTAGAGGCCGTATGGAGATATGAAGGGTTCGATCAGATACGTGCGGTATTGCACGGATCGTGATCGGACGGATTTTACTAGCCGGCTTTGGCTTAAGCCGGATCCTAGTATTAGGTAGTGTAGTTTTGTCTCTTTGCATTTGTATTCAGTGGGAATACAGATGCGGGCATGTATATGCAGTAGTGGGGTTTTTCCTGTAATTTATTACGGGATCCGTTTTCTGAAGTTGCCAGTTTGCATTCCGTTCCGGCCGGTTTTCCTTTGTTCCTTCACGGCCGGACTTTCCGTTGGAGGGTGTTATTTGTAGTTTGCAATTAACATTTTGTGGAGGGGGTTTCTTGTAAAATGGTAGCATCATGATGAGATTCTATTCTAGTCTTATTCCTTGCTTTATTGTGATTAGAGTTGATAAGAAATTGATTTGATGATATTATCATTACCTTTTTGGATATGGTCACCTTTGAGCTATCCTACACTCACCTCCCTTCTTGATTTTATTTCTCCACCATTTTTCATATAGGGGCCGGCCATATTGAGGGAGGGAGAGAGCTTCAATTTTGTATGAGGGAAAATGTTTCATCTCATTTTTCATGCTACCAAATTCCTAAGCTCATTTCCATAGTTAATTTCTTCACCTCCACATGACCATGGCAACTTCTTGACCCCAAAGAGACATGGCTACTACACTATTCTACATCATGCCTTGGACGCGTCGGCTAGCCAACTTCGCGCCCGAGTTGGCTCGGCCCAGAGGTGGGAGCCCGTAAAAGTATCCGGCTACGTGGTGCCCTTTCCGACGAGGAGGTGACGGACGGAGATTCCGCGGGAGATTGGAGTGGAGACGAAGACCGAAGGACACAGATCGCTTGGTATAGCTTCTCTACTCTTTTCTTGTTTGCTAGTAGCTAGGTTAATGGCCCGATCCGGGTGAAAAGTGCGCAGTGGTGCCGGTTCAATAGTTTTTGAAAGTTTTTGTTTCCGCGTTTCCGGCGTCGGAACGACGACCGGGGCGCCCCCGCGGACTTGCAATGGTATCAGAGACACGCCATTAACCATGCCTAGCTTGTTCTAGTGTGTTTACACGTTCGATCGAACGGATTTTCCGAAAACCCATTTTCATTTGCACAGTTTTCTGTCGAATTTTTTTTTGGCTCCAAAAATTTTTCAGTACATTGCAGTGACATTTGCAGGGTATTCTAAGCATTCTGTGAAAATTTGGTAGCGTGATCTCACTATTCCACCGCGGAACAGCGGCCAAACCCACGTATTTGCGGCGGTTCCGCGGCTATTTTTACTATTCATTGGACCAAATTTTTGCAGTGAGCTCCTGGGTTGAAAATGGGGTTTTTGGAATATTCTTTTTAGGCCTAGACTCTCTTTAAGTGCTAATGTAATGCTTGGGACCCACTTCGATAAATTTGATCGATCGAAAAGTTTAAACACATTAGTTCACTGTATTTACATTATATCTGCGACCGTGAATGTCACTTGATCGGTAAATCCTGTCTAACTGCTATAGCCCGGTTAGACGGATTTGCGAACGTGACATTCACGTTGATGTTCTGTGTTTTTGCTGTGATGTTGCGGATCGGTCGTGGGGATAGCCTGGATGCAATATTAGTACAGTTTTGTTTTATATGTACATTTGATATTGCAGGGCGAGCGTCCGACATGTGGACTGCCGTCACTGCCTGTTTGTATTATTATTTTGGGGCACGACCTGGTTGCGGTCGATGTACCCGTTGTATGTATATTTTACTTTCTGTACTAGGATTACCCCGCGGAGGGGTGCACGGATAGCCGGGTTCTAGAGGGAAAAAAGCCCGCATCTCATGGCGTTGAGACGGAGGGGGTTTTACTCTAGAATTGGCGGGCTATTCGCCGCACTCATAGGGGGTATAGGTTGACCCAGGAGGGGTGGCCAAGTTACCGGATTCCGTGAAGTGCTGGGTGGTCCATTCACGTTGCTGAAGGGGGCTGTCTCGCTTCAGGTTTTGGCGGGTAACTTGCCGCGCCCGTAGGGGTCTAGGATTTCATTGCACAGGCTATCCACACGACCAGGGGAACTTCGGGTTTCAGTAGCGGCTCTGTGAAACCCGGGGATCCCAGATATCTGTATTGTTTTGTGATGATGTACATTTCTGTGATGTTGCATTTTATCACGCCTTGAGCGAAAATTATATATTATATATATACTAGTAGATGTTGTATATGTTTTGCATCCGCGCTAGTCCAGTCCCCACTCTGTCGTTAGTTAAGTAACCTAACGGGTGATGACGGGACCCAGTGGCGAATGCGGATGGCATATATGTGCATCATTATTTTCGTTCTTTTATGGTGTGATCAATTGATGGGACTGCGTTGATTCGGATCAATGCAAGATAAACAAACCTATTCTGATGTTGTTGGAACACTTTTTCAAAAAGCTGTTATTGCAAGGGCGTTCTCTTTTGTTTTGCATAGTGGTCTTCAGTTGGAATATCGTGCTCCTCAGTCGACGAGGCAAGGGCCGAGATCCCTTCACCGGGAGTGACCCCTTGGACAGAAGTTTGCGTCAGGGCAATAACTTCACTATAGTCGATTGCTTTTGCTTTGCATCGTGGTATTCAGTTGGAATATCCTGCACCTCATTCTACGGGGAAAGAGCCGAGATCCCTTCACCGGGAGTGACCTCTTTAGCAAATGTTTTCGTCACTATATTTTTCAAAGCTATCTGGTTCCTTCAACGATATCAAGTTCATTACGTTAAAGGTTTTCGCCAGAAACCATTCGTAGCCCTCCGTCATTTCATATGGGTGGTCAATTGTATTCAAGCTGTGTATGTTGACCAAAGTCAAGGCACAGTGATTGGTAGCTATTGGGTATTCATATGCAGCATAGATAGATGCGTTGGTTTGGGACAGTCGTACTGCCATTTTAGCCAAAGTCAAGGGTAGGTACGGGTGGGTTCAAATTAACCTGAAGAATGACGGGTAGAACTTGACATGTGACTTATGATATGTTGGCCAAAGTCAAGGTCATAAGAGCATGGGGCAAAAATCCACATCGGGAGTTTCAAAAGAACTGAAACTTGCCAGATATGCGCATACCTTCTGGAGTGTGATAACGTGAGCGGATTCCGTCACGTTATCATGCGATGATAGTTGGATCACGATTCCCATTGATGAGTTGGTTTACTCCTCGGGTGATCCCGGCTAATTCTTCTTTCAGGTTTGGGGAAGAATTTGACGTTACAGTGGGAAGTTTCCAGATTAGATAAAGTAATAACCATTCTGATCTTGGTTAGAGTGCACGCTGAGTGTTTCTTTTCTCTCTCTCTTTGGCAGTGACCATTGACCCGACCCTAGACTATGACTCAGTGACCAAGTTGACCGAACCTTCTTTAACACTGGTTTTTGGATTGTCTGAGTTGCAAACCTCATTGCCACTCCTACTTTTACCCTTTTCTCCAGGACACCCCGTATTACTGCGAACGTCCACTTCCATTGGACAAAACCATCTTATGGTTATATACGAACTCGAAGGAATTCGAGGATGGTTTCCCGTTATGGAGAAAACGAATAAGACTATTCAGTTGTCTTTTCCGTTTTACCTTCTCTCAGGTTGCGAGTACTCCTTGGTTTAGGAGATAGTACACCTATTACGCAAATTGGATAGTCTTCTTCCAAACCTTAGGCTAGTGCCGAACGGTGGGGAATGAAGAAAGCCAATTAGCCTAAACGGTGTACAGAAGGTATTAAGTTAAAACAAAGCAAGGGATTAGTAAGAGGGCAAAGTAAATTGCGACTGCTATTCACGACCAAACCAAGTATTTCTTCGCCAATCCTAAATCACCTTTGTATTTCTCCAGGACACTCCGTATCACTACGAAGATCCCAAGTTTATTGGATAATCCATCGTATGGTTATATACGAACTCGAAAGGAACTTGTTCCAGTTCGGGGATGGATCCTGGTTCAGGAGAAATAGGAATAAAGTTCATTCGGTTGTCTTTTATCTTCACCTTCTCTTGCATTGCGAGTGCTCCTAGGATTAGGACAGTACACCCATTATGCTTATTGGATAGTCTTCTTCCAAACCATAGGCTGGTGCCGAACGGTAGGGAAGGAAGAAAACCATTTGGCCTAAAGGGATGTGCAGAAGGTAATGACTAAAGACATATAAAGGGATTTGGTGAAATGGCAAAAAGATATACGGTTACAGTTGTGAATCTGGATAATGGAAGAGGCATTACTAGGAATACCAGGATACCCCATCGAAATATTTCAATGTTTCAGTTTCAATGTGTACTGTTAAAAGAAAACTGATTTCCCAATTAGACACTTGCTCCAGGGTATGTATTTACCAGGTTGGATTCTCACATCTGTATGGTTTTACAGATGATGAGTGGGAGTAAGTTATTGGGAATTAGGTGACCATCCTCATTATATCGGGATTCGTTGTAATTGGTGATATTTGAGGAAGCCACCTGGGTAGTTTGCCGGACGGCAAATATATAGTTTTGAATATCCGTTGTTATGCACCAATTTCAAATTGATATATCTGTACGTCTATTTTTATTGAGTGAGACATACCTTTTTGAAATTATGTCTATGACATTTACCTATACCAGTGGATGGTTAGGTAAGGAGCATTGAATATCGGTGTAATTCTTATTAACCATAAGTACAGTTTTCAACCTACGACACACAGTGAATGAGTTGTTATACTCAGCGGACTTATACAGAGTATTGTATATTGTCCAGTGTCCATTAGGACATATGGGTTGGTCCTCGTACTATATTCGGTTTACTTATAACTTCTCTAGTTCTTAGACAGGTGTTTCGTATAAACACAAGGTCGAAGTTTTGAGAAGTTATAGGTATAAGAATAGAGTAGAGAACCAGGTATTGCAAGTATCAGGATTTTTCAAGGTGATCGAAGATGTAGATACTTGTGAATGGTATTCAGTTGATAGTAATGTTTAAGAGAACTTGCTTCTCTTTCAGGTTACTCATAATTGGAAGCACTCCTAAGTTGAGTAACGCTAATCGGCCTCTCTCCAATTACTTGACATGCACTGGAGACTGCTGCATGATTTGAATCTGGTTCAATTAAATCAGTGCCTCATTTTCTATATTGGATATAGAACAGTTCATATCTTGACATTGTTAAGATACGGGGAATTGTACGGCTTATGCTTAAAACCAGACTCCGGATAACACAAGGCACGTTTCTGTAATGGCTGTTTGTGGGTTGACCCGGGCTATGATGAGGGTTGATTTTCTACCATCTGGAAGATCAATAGTGATATTGTTCTTGACTCGCCACAGTTTTAATTAAAAATGGATTTTTTCAGAAAACAGTAGTGGGAGTATGGTAGAACTGGAAGTGATTCCAGAACCGCAAACGATTACAGAAGATTTGATAAGAACCTAAAGATTCAATCTGGTTTGACATTCCATTGGCCACTCCGCAGATAAAGTGGGTAACCTCAGGCACCCAAGAGGTACTTCGGTATGCTCAAGGACGGTGGCAGGGAGGTTCTTGTTTACCCATACTTTCCATTGCTGTTGTTCCAGACTGTGAGACCCGGCAGGAGGATGAGTATAGCGTCGTTCTAAACTAGCTTTAGAAGTGTACGTCTATATGACTCTGCCAGAGGGTTGTCGTAGTCAGTGGGAGCAGCGGAAGCATTGGTGGACAGTTAGCTTATGTCTATTTATAGACTAAAGTAGATATAGCGGAGATAGATCATCTATTTCTGATATGACAGTCAAAGGTTTGACTTCATCAGAATAGGGGATGGATCTGCTAAGAAGGTAGCAGAGTGTGATGTCCTGGTATTTGATGACATACACAGAGTAGGAAGTGATATTACTATACTACGATCGGTTATACTTTGGTCGTCACACAGTGGTTTCTCTACACAGGACTTGGATATTATATCAGACATTCTGGTAACTAGATCTATGGTTTTAGATCTAGATTTGGGTGGTTTCCCAATCTGGGTACTTTGACCGCATTCTAAGAGTATTTAGAATGGACGACTCCTGGCACGGTAGTATACCTGCAGGTGATGGAGTCACCCTCTCTAAAGGTGTCTTACAGACTAAAGGGGAGAGGGATGTGCATGATTGGAAGATCACTTGCTCAGGCAATTGAGTTGATCATGAGATGTCAAGTACCACACCAGATGTTGTTCTTGCAGTAGGTGCAATTAGTTGATATTCATCCAATCCTGGAGAAACAATCGGAAGCAGTTTTAGAACATAAGTTAATGTTCTAGGGAATTGATAACGGCAGCCTCCTTTAGAAGACGGTTATCATTCCACGCTTCCAAGGTGACCTGGATGGCAGAGAGGCTGTCAAAGTTGTAGTTTTCCCTCTGACGAGGGGCAGTATTTTGGACAGGTGGTCCAGGTGGATACTAAGGGAAGGTATGGCGCGGGATACTGATTAAGTTCAGTTGACGATACAGTCTAAGAAGTTTGGATTTGGAGTTCATTTATGAGCTAGGTCCCATCAGACATCCAGACATTCTAAGACAGGTATTGCTCATTTCGGGAGATGGCTTTCTCCGCGAACTTGAGATAGAAAGAGACATAGAAAGAAACACCAGAGCTGATCCACTCACTGAGGCTATTCCTCGAATGCAATAGTTTCGCAAACGAGCTTTGTGAGACTGACTAGTAGAGGAGTTGGGTGTTCGGTATCACACGGGCTGTGAGTACGCGACATCGCAATAATTAGCCTTGAGTGCAAGTGGGAGATTGTTGGAGATAGTGCCCTCAGAGTCAATTTTTGGATCACAGACACGTGATTGCAATGATTGAGGGAGGACTTATCCCGGTAGGACAGTCTTACTCAAGATGATAGTATGCTATCTGGTTTATCTTTATCATCGTGTACTGTTTTAGGTGACTTTACGAGTCGCTATTACACGTTGATAGAGCCCCTAGGATTCTTGCTTGACTACCAGCAGTATGAGGGCGATCATATACGTGAGAGCTGGAGTCTATAAGCACATCCTTAAAAGGTCCCTAGTCGTGGGAGTTTCGAGACAGGGCATCGATACTCCGGAGTAGACTAGTGTATACAGTCGAGACCCCGACGAGGGGCGGTGGACGGTCTCACAAGCCACTGGTGTAAGTTGGTTCACCTAAGATGTATACAGGTGCTCATTGAGTTATGAGTACACCGGACAGGACTCGCCAGGAACCTGCTAGTTGGAATTATACCAGACGTCAGATAGCAGTTCCCAGGTGACATGTGTACATGTTAGTTCATCGACCTGAGATCGTCATTTGTCTCGTGTGAGTTCCCACTATGCTTTGATTACTACCCTACCACGGCTCAAAGGAGTCGTGCAAACAGGTTTTAGTTGGGTGCAGTCCCGAGCCTCATGGAGGTAGTGAGCGGATCTGCAGGGGTTCGTCTCTCCCGGTATTGGGGGTGAGGTTGCGCTGTATCTAGGAGAGCCAGAACATGAAAAGTCCTTGGCCAAGGCAGGAGATTTACTGGTAGGTATTCCAGTAGTATCTCAGGGTGTTCTGGGCTACACTCCGACACGACTTGTACCGATTTTGGGGGTCTGACTTTTACCAACCCCCTAGGCCCGCCATGCGATGCTCATAGACGAACGGACCGGACTGTACGGATATTGTCACTGACAGGCTCAGTAGGGTGTCAGGATGAGTTCTCTCATCGACGTCCCTTTTGGTCAATACCTGGTAGCCCGTCACGTATTGGCTAATACCTCTGACGTGCTAGTGGTTAAATCCACAGCCATAGTATTGACGAGTCTTTAGAGTCCACCACACTCAGTTACTCAAGTTTCGGGCGAAACGCTGTAGAGCCCGTATGGAGATATGGCAGGGTTCGATCAGATACGTGCGGTATTGCACGGATCGTGATCGGACGGATTTTACTAGCCGTCTTTGGCTTAAGCCGGATCCTAGTATTAGGTAGTGTAGTTTTGTCTCTTTGCATTTGTATTCAGTGGGAATACAGATGCGGGCATGTATATGCAGTAGTGGGGTTTTTCCTGTAATTTATTACGGGATCCGTTTTCTGAAGTTGCCAGTTTGCATTCCGTTCCGGCCGGTTTTCCTTTGTTCCTTCACGGCCGGACTTTCCGTTGGAGGGAGTTATTTGCAGTTTGCAATTAACATTTTGTGGAGGGGGTTTCTTGTAAAATGGTAGCATCATGATGAGATTCTATTATAGTCTTATTCCTTGCTTTATTGTGATTAGAGTTGATAAGAAATTGATTTGATGATATTATCATTACCTTTTTGGATATGGTCACCTTTGAGCTATCCTACACTCACCTCCCTTCTTGATTTTATTTCTCCACCATTTTTCATATAGGGGCCGGCCATATTGAGGGAGGGAGAGAGCTTCAATTTTGTATGAGGGAAAATGTTTCATCTCATTTTTCATGCTACCAAATTCCTAAGCTCATTTCCATAGTTAATTTCTTCACCTCCACATGACCATGGCAACTTCTTGACCCCAAAGAGACATGGCTACTACACTATTCTACAGCATCCCTTGGACGCGTCGGCTAGCCAACTTCGCGCCCGAGTTGCCTCGGCCCAGAGGTGGGAGCCCGTAAAAGTATCCGGCTACGTGGTGCCCTTTCCGATGAGGAGGTGACGGACGGAGATTCCGCGGGAGATTGGAGTGGAGACGAAGACCGAAGGACACGGATCGCTTGGTATAGCTTCTCTACTCTTTTCTTGTTTGCTAGTAGCTAGGTTAATGGCCCGATCCGGGTGAAAAGTGCGCGGTGGTGCCGGTTCAATAGTTTTTGAAAGTTTTTGTTTCCGCGTTTCCGGCGTCGGAACGACGACCGGGGCACCTCCGCGGACTTACAGGTTCCACGGCTGAACAGTAATACCATGCGACCAAATTTTTACAGAACTCTTAAAAAACCCTGCACGTATTTTTACAATGTACCAAATAATTTTTTGACCACTGCAAAAATTCGACAGAAACTGGACTTGAAAATACGGTTTTTGGAAAATCCGTTCGATCAAACTTGTAAATACGTTAGAGCAAGCTAGACTAGGTTAATGGCGTGGCTCTGATACCAATGTAAGTGCACGGTAGCGCCCCGGCCGTCTGTCCGAGGCCAATATGCGGAAACGAAACTTTTACAAAACTTGTAAACCGGCACTACCGCGCACTATAAACCCGGATCGGGCCATTAACCTAATGCTAGCAAACTAGAAGATGGGTAGAAATCTATACCGAGCGATCCGTGTCCTTCGGTCTTCGGCCTCCACTCCGATCTCCTCTCGGAATTTTTGATCTTCATCTCCTCATCGGAAAGGGCACCACATCGCCGGGTTCTTTTATGGGCTCCCACCTCTGGACCGAGGCACCTCGGGCACGAAGTTGGCGAGCCGATGTGCCCAAGGATGCTGTAGGCTAAGTGTAGTAATGTTTGTCTCAAGGGGTATGAAGTTACCATGATAGATGTGGAGGAGAAAAGAACTTTGGAGAGAGGTAATGAATTTTTGGTAGCAAGCCAAATGAGATGAAGAAATTCCCACCACAAAAATGATTTTCTCTCATCCTCCCTCAAAGATGTGGTCGGCCAAGACTATAAATAGAGAGGGAAAAACAATGGAATAAAGCAAGAAGAGAAATTGTATGATAATCATAAGAATATGTCACACCACTTCCTATCTAAATCCCATCACCATTAATGCAAAGAAATGAGCACAAGAAAAGCATCATAAGATGCTAGAACCATCATAAAAACCAAATGCCACAAAGAACCCTCCACATTTGATAATTTGCACACTTGCAAATTAGCCCTTCCCACAGAAAAATCCGGCCGTGAAGGAACAAAGGAAAACTGGCTGAAACGGAATGCAAACTGGCAACTTCAAAAAACTGATCCCGTAATAAATTACAGGAAAACCCCGCGACTGTATATACATACCCGCATTTGTATTCCCACTGAATAGAAATGCAAAGAGACAAAATCTACACAATACAATACTAGGATCTGGCTTAAACCAAAGCCCGCTAGTATTATCCGTCCGATCATGATCCGTGCAATACCGCACGTATAAGATCGACCCCTGCCATATCTCCATACGGCCTCTACAACGTTTCGCCCGAAACTTGAGAAACTGTGTGTGGGGGACTCTAAAGACTCGTCAATAGTTTGGCTGTGGATTTAACCACTAGCGCGTCAGAGGTATTAGCCATACGTAACGGGCTACCAGGTATTGACCAAAAGGGATGTCGATGAGCGAACTCATCCTGACACCCTACTGAGCCTGTCAGTGACAATATCCGTACAGTCCGGTCCGTTCGTCTATGAGCATCGCATGGCGGGCCTAGGGGGTTGGTAAAAGTCAGACCCCCAAAAGCGGTACAAGTCGTGTCGGAGTGTAGCCAAGAACACCATGAGATACTACTGGAATACCTACGAGTAAATCTCCAGCCTCGGCCAAGGACTTCGTGTAACGGCTCTCCTAGACACAGCGCGATCTCACCCCCAATACCGGGAGAGACGAACCCCTGCAGATCCGCTCACTGCCTCCATGTGGCTCGGGACTGTACCCAACTAAAACCTGTTTGCACGGCCCCTTTGAGCCGTGGTAGGATAGTAATCAAAGTACAGTGGGAACTCACACGAGACAAATGACGATCTCAGGTCGATGAACTAACCTGTACACATGTCACCATGGAACTGCTATCTGACGTTTGGTATAAGACCAACTAGCATGTTCCCGGCGAGTCCTGTCCGGTGTACTCATAACCCAATGAGCATCTGTATACATCTTAGGTGAACTAACTGACACCAGTGGCTTGTGAGACCGGCCACCGCCCCTCGTCAGGGTCTAGACTGTATACACTAGTCTACTCTGGAGTATCGATTCCCTGTCTCGAAAACTCCCACGACTAGGGACCTTTTAAGGATGTTCTTATAGACCCCAGCTCCCACGTATATGATCGCCATCATACTGCTGGCCGTCAAGCAAGAATCCTAAGGGCTCTATCAACGTGCAATAGTGACCTGTAAGGTCACCTGAAACAGTACACGATGATAAAGATAAACCAGATAGCATACTATCATCTTGAGTAAGACTGTTCTAACGGTATAGGTCCTCTCTCAATCATTGCAATCACGTGCCTGTGATCCAATAATTGACTCTGAGGGCACTATCTCCAACTGTTCCTCCCTGTAGAAGCGGCTGAAATTCTAGAGGAGTTAGAAGAAGACTCCAGTGAAGAGATCCCTATAGTGACCTGCTACGCCATCCATCTTGGTAGCGACTCTGAGGAGGAGCTCTGTTTTCCCGCAGAGGACGAGGAGCTCACCACAATGGCCAACCAAATCCAGCTCAGAAGCGGCAGGGCTCTACCGCCAAACCAGGGCAATGACCCAAAAAGAAAGGAAAAACAGGTGGCTAATGAGGAAGATGGCAAACAACCAGCTAATGAAAACTCAAGTCCTTCCTCAGTGGACTACAATGTCTTGGCTCATCTCCGGAAACTTTCGTCTTTCCTGATCATCTACGATACCTTGAACCTATCTAAAGAGCTTAGAGATGTTCTCATTCACGCTCTACAAAACCTTGAGCGGTATCAGGCTCGCTTTGCGGAAATTAATATGAAAGAAGCCCAGTACGCTCTGCATGTCGCCGCAGTCACATTTAAGGACGAAGACTTGCTACTGGGAACGGCTGAGCATAATCGGCCGCTTTACGTGACCAGGTACAGCGACGGAGATCGGATTAATCGCATATTGATTGATCTGGGATCCTCGGTGAATATCATGAACTTGCGGACTCTGAAGAGTTTGTCAATGGATGTCTGACACCTGTCAAGGGAAAGGATTGTCATTCAAGGCTTCAATCAAAACTGCCAGTAAGTTCTAGGGTCTATAACTCTGCCAATAAAATTTGGGGATCTGCAAACCGAAACTAAGATGTACGTGATCGACGCTGACACGTCTTATAAAATTCTCTTGGGACGGCCGTGGCTCCATGATTACGGCATCGTTCCGTCAACTCTCCATCAATGCACGAAGTATACTAAAAATGGCGAAGAAAGACGTATTGACGGAGACATCCAGCCGTTCGGTGTGCATGAAGTCCGATATGAAGATTCTCGGTACTTTGTGAACCTCCAAAGTGATGAGCTACAGCTGACCAACGACAGAACTATCCCGAAGCTCAAAAGCAAGTTTGAGCCGGCTGTTACTTTAAAAACCGAAAACCCCCAAGTGCGTCCGCATTTTGGCAGTTACACTGATGAGTCCGATGCTAGAAGTCCATCCTTCCATAAAACTTGGCCGCATTTCGGTAGCAATACAGATGAATATGATATTGAAGGCCTATCCGACAGCAAAATTCACCCTCGTTTAGGCAGCGACACTGAAGAGTCGGAGGAAGAGGACCCGCCTTGCAACAGTTGTGCAGACTGGTCCCCCATGCAACAAGAGAAACTATGAGAGACCTTCGAAATTGCAGAAGGGTCCCTAGCCGTTACAAGGGTGCTGGAGCAGATGTGCAAGGAGCTCGATGCATTGTCAGTCTCTACCGTGGACCAGCTAAAAACTTTCTACGTTCCCAGAAGAAAAAATGGTAATAAGGGCATCCTGTTTTATGGGTCAAATCCTGTTGTGCACCCGGACGATTTGTCTGTCGCGTG
Organism: Agapanthus africanus; assembly: GCA_030015575.1. Classification (NCBI taxonomy): domain Eukaryota; kingdom Viridiplantae; phylum Streptophyta; class Magnoliopsida; order Asparagales; family Amaryllidaceae; genus Agapanthus; species Agapanthus africanus. The sequence continues at coordinate 316,408,125 of JASDDO010000008.1, forward strand.
CCTTTCTTATGAGAGAGGCATAAGAACCGTCCTCAATCCCAGATACTATGCGTCCGAGATGCGGGAATATTTCAAAAGGTGCGGATGCCGGTTATATCAAACGGAGTCCGAAGAAAAGTTTTATGAAGGGCTATGGCATCCACCTCAGGTCCGAGCACTCATCGATGGACGAATTCCAGATTGACGGGGCATAGGTTTCATTTAACCTGATTCCAAAGCATACTACATGTCACGACCCGAAATGGCATGTGACTGGAACTTGAATCATATGAAGTCTATAGGACCCCATCTAATTCAAGTAAGCCAAAATCCCAGAAAATCTAAACCATTTAAAAGAAGAAATGAAGGAAAACTTATTTTAAGTTTGCACGTAATCACTTTGAAAAGTCGTAGTCAACGTTTTTTAAAACATCATATCTTTTCCGAAAATTTCGGCAGAGTTTCCTTTGTAAAAACTGGCCCCAAATGGGTACAAACATGCATAATATGAAAAAAGGCATCCCCAAGCGGGAGCTAGCTCTTCGCTAATTGGCGGTTACAACCACGCAAGCAATATAATATACAACGCCGAAGGTCGAGGATCAAAACTCAAAAGGAAACTCAAATATCATCAAGAAAACCATAATAATACAAGCGTGACTCTAAGGTCAAAAGAATATACACTGGTCTTCTAAGTCTATAAATAAATACAAGTCTGGTTGATGGAGTTCCTAATACAACAGAAAATAATAGAAGGTACAATGGTGGTCATGATGCGAGTGAACCCACCTACCAAAACAAAGCACCCGAATGCAGCTATGTACCAGCGATGCCGTTACTGATCCATGCAGTCAACCTGCAAGAACTGCGGCATAACGGGGGGTGAGTTTCCAACTCGTGAGTAGAAAACATCTACAGGTAGAAATCGAATAAATAACGATTCCTAGGTCAACTGCATCATAAAGGTAATATTATGATATTTAGGGTGACCATATCTGTGTAAGTCCATGCTACCTCTCCGGGTACTTTCGGGCATGCAGAATTTGATAAAAAACGATTTTCTTAGAGGTGGTAACATGGACTTAAAACCCGGATCTTTGTTAAACATCTAACTAACAACCTAACTACGAGTTGCTAACTACTCGGTTAGGGGGTTATACCTTTCTTTTTCTCGAACTCCTTCGTCTTCAAGCTTTGATGGTCGTCCGAATCGGCTTCTCCCCGTCGTCTCCTTGCGCCGAAGATAGATCTACCTGAAAGCTTCAACCTTTGGCTCCTTCTTCGAACTTTGAAGAAACTAGTTCACTCGGTTTGCTAAACCTTGTGAACTAGAGTGAGTAGAGAAGAGTTTGTATGGGATTCTATCTATGGTTCTTGGTTCTCAACTCATGAGACAAGTGAACCATAGAGTCAAGAGAGGGAGAGCAAGAGGAGGAGATGAGAGCTCAAGAACAAGAGAGAGAATGAGCATGAAAGAATGAGAGAAGACTTTTCTCATTTAGCTCTCATAATCCAAAACAATCATAACACATCATATCAATCAAGTATTATGTGATGGTTTAAGCAACCATAGCCATATCATTTCATGCACTCATTTTGCACAAAAGAACAAGCAAGCAAAAGTCTTTGCCATGAAATGATAGCTATAGTTATCATGATGGTCAACTAGTCAAGCCTAGTCAACCGGTCAACAAAGTCAACAAGTCAACAAGTCAACAAAGTCAACAACTCAACAACCATGTCACCATAATACCTAATTAATATAATTGTTAATCACATATCATATTCTCATCAGGGTTGAGCAAAAAGTCAATAGTCAACTGTCAACGGTCAACAACCCTAATGAGAATCCTCCGCCTCTGTCTCTCCGTCAACTGTGCATACACACCTGCATCCGCGTTCCGAGGAACACGAATGCATACTGGATAAATCCAATCCAAAAGGTACACTAGGATCTGGCTTAAACCAAAGCCCGCTAGTTTAAACTGTCCGGACACTGTACGTGCACAAGTGCACGGATGTGACCGAACCCTGTCGCAAAACCATGCGAGTATTCTCCACCTCGATCCGATCTTAGAATCCTAATACTTTTGCCGGATTGTTTTTCTACTTCATTCTTATATTCCTGGAACTTTCCAAAGGCTTCGGACTTATGTTTCATTAAGAAGACATAATCGTACCTTGAAAAGTCATCCGTAAAAGTAATGAAGTAAGAATAACCGTTTCACGCATGTGTAGACATTGGACCGCACACGTCGCTGTGTACGAGTCCCAAGAGCTCGCTCGCTCTTACTCCGTGTCCAGTGAACGGAGTCTTTGTCATCTTTCCTTTGAGACAGGATTGACAAGTGGCATACGATTGATATTCGAACGGATTCAAATATCCTTCTGTATGTAACTTCGTCAACCTTCTCTCATTGATGTGACCCAGTCTACAATGCCATAAGAAAGTCTGATTTATTTCCGGAGACTTTCTTTTGTGTGTATTCTGGACGTTGAAAATCTGTGGTTGGTTTAATACGTATATACCATTGCTCAATGTACCTGACCTAATCAAAAATTGATTAAGATGAATGTTTACAACATTACTTACAAACGCAAATTCATAACCTTCTTTAGAAACTAAAGATACATAAATGATATTACAAGTTGCGTTGGGTACAAAAAAACAATTACGCAAAACCAAAACATGTCCATCTGACATTCCTAGGTGATAGTCCCCCACGGCTTTAGCATCCATGCTAGCTCCGTTCGCAACTCTGAGGGTCATGTCACCTGCTTTCAAAACACTACGGTTTCTCAACGCCTGCAAAGAATTACAGATATGAGATCCTGATCCGGTATCCAATACCCAGGAAGTAGAGTTTATTGAAAGACAGTTTTCAATAACATACACACCTGAAGCTGAAGCTGCAACCTGCTTCAATTCCTATGTTCTGGCCTTCCAGGCTCTGCAATCATTCTTCCAGTGTCCTTTCTTATGACAATAGAAGCATTCTTCCTTATCCACAAGCTTCCCCGCTATCTTTGTTGCTTTAGCTTTTCCCTTCGTATCCACTTTACTAACACCGCCTCTTGGTTTGGCGGGGGCTTTCTTCTTCTTTCCCTTGGCTTTCGCCTTGGACCTAGAAGAAGATGATCCTCCTACAAACAAAGTGGATGTTTCCCTACTTTTCTGTAGGGTGCCCTCTGCGCTCCTCAGCATGTTGAGGAGCTCTGAAAGTTCAACTTCTTTTTCTTCTAAGTTGAAGTTCAGTATAAACTGGGCGTAAGTGGAAGGAAGGGACTGGAGAACTAAGTCCGTATAGAGCTCACTCTCCAATGTGGTCCCTAGGTCCGCGAGCTCCTCAATGTAGCCGATCATCTTAAGCACGTATTCTGCTACTGATGATCCGACGGCCATCCTTGCCGAAAATAACTTTTTCGACGCTTCGTATCTTGCGATACGAGATTGCTCTCCATACAGTTCTTTTGTATGAAGAAATATGGATTCCAAGTCCATATTCTCGTGCCTCCTCTGATGTTCATTGTCCATAGAGGCAAGTACGAGGCACTTGGCCTTCGCGCTATCAATCTCCTAAGTCTTACGGATTTCCTTATCCGCGACGCTGGAAGTGGGACCAGGGACAGGGGGAGCTTTGGTGGTAAGAAGATACCCCAGCTTGTCGTAAGTGATTGCCATCTTGACATTCCTGAGCCAATCTTTGTAGTTTGGCCCTGTCAGTATATTTTTATCTAGAAGTAACTTAAGTCCAGTCATTTCGATTGGTCGCTGCAATTTGGAGAGAGAAGAAGAAACACTTAGCATGATGCTCTTGCAAGTTTAGAGTGGTTTTTAGTTTGTCTAAACAGGATGGCTCCCACTGTTTCTCGAATCCCTCCTTAAAACCAAAAAGGAAGAATTAGTCAGGATCAATCTCACCGTACAATACTTGCTTAACCGTTCGGCCAGGCTGGTGTCGGTACTTCGAGGGAGGTTTTCCAACGCTTTCGCGAAGTTCCTTAATTTAAGAACCTCTTTTCCCTGGGGGCGTAGCCCCGCTAACACCTTTCTAGACACCTACTAGGTTTATAGCATTGATCGTTAAGTGAGAAATTTCCTGAGGAGTAGCATATACTCACAGTAGGATCGGGATCCAAATATCATCGCGTGACGAAACTGAAGGAATCCTACCAGAATCATCACACTCCAAATGGTATGCAACACTAGCAAGTTTCAGTTCTTTTGAAACTCCCGATGTGGATTTTTGCCCCATGCTCTTATGACCTTGGCGTGAGGTCAAAATGTCATAAGTCACATGTCAAGTTCTTACCATCATTATCCAGGTTAATTTGAATCCACCCGTACCTACCCTTGACGTAGGCCAAAATGGTAGTACGGCTGTCCCAAACCAACGCATTCTATCTATGCAACAGATAAATATCCGGCAGCTACCAATCACTATGCCTTGGCGTGAGGTCAAAATACATAGCTTGAATACTACCGAATATTTAACTGAAATGATGGAGGGCTACGAATGGTTTTGGCAAAACTGTGAACGTAGTGAACTTGATATAATCGATGGAACGAGATAGCTTTTAAAAGGAGTGGCTCAAGCTCCGCATTTAAAAGTTGGTTTTGAAAGGAACCGAGTGGTTTTCCGAAAATGTTCCAACGATTTTAACTTGGTTTATTTTCTTGCATTAGTTCATTTAATGCGTGATATTCTTGCATTAGTTCTTTTAATGCGTCCCATCATTTAATCCAACCATTGCAGAAAACAACCAAAATATGACGTACGCTTATGACATTCGCATTCGCCACGGGGCCCCGTCATTACCCGTTAGGTTACTTAACTAACGACAGAGCGGGGGCTGGGCTAGCGCGGCTGTAAAACATAAGCAACGCCTAAATAATATCATATATAGATATATTGCAATGATAGACATTTCAGATCACAGATGAACACATTGGATATACTAGGAAGCTGCAATTCGTACGAGCCTGTAATGAAAAGCAGATTACACGGTCGCAGTGATTAGCCAAAACCCCACCCAAGACCCCTACGGGTGCGGCAAACTACCCGCCAAGTTCCCGAAGCGAAGAAACCTCCCTCATCCCCGTGAGTAGGCCACTCGGCATACCCGGTAGTTTGTGCACCCCCTCCATGGGTCTATCCTAGGAGCAAAAACAGTAAAAAGAAATTATACAATGACGGCTACAATCCCGACCCGGTTGTGCGGCCATACAAATAATTATTACATCAATTTACAAATTTACATGAATTGAAAGAAAAGAAAACTCTCGTCTCACAACCCCCGGCTATTCACCCGCGACAATCCAATGAATTCATATACACATTCCAATGACATTACAGATCACAGATTTGTATAACCCCCACTAATCGACATATAGCGATTAGTAGACGTTCAATACAAATATCACATCACAGAAAAACCCGTCAGCTTAAGTCTTTTAGAAGTTCGATCAAAAATACGGATTTATAGGCCCTAAATAGAAAATTTTCGTTCTGGAAAATCTGGGCAGAAAATACATATTCCAAAAATCCCAAAACAACCCCAGAAATACACTGCACTAACTTTGGACCCCGACCGAGTCAACTCGGCCGCGGAACCGCGGCGGGAGCGTGCTCCCGCCGCGTTTCCGCGGCTCTTTGAATCGATCGTGGGACCAAATTTGGTGGTTATTCTAATAAAAGCCTGAGCCGATTTTTAAGATGAAAAATATCAACTTTTGAATAGAATAAAATTCGGCAGAAACTTGACAGTTTTGGGTTCGTTTTGCGACTTTTCTTTGATCGATCTTCTAGCTACCTTGCTAACATGTTAGATAGAGTTTAACTAGGCTATGATACCACTGTAAGTCCATGCTACCTCTCCCGGTACTTTTGGGCATGCGGAATTTGATAAAAAACGATTTTCTTAGAGGTGGTAACATGGACTTAAAACCCGGATCTTTGTTAAACATCTAACTAACAACCTAACTACGAGTTGCTAACTACTCGGTTAGGGGGTTATACCTTTCTTTTTCTCGAACTCCTTCGTCTTCAAGCTTTGATGGTCGTCCGAATCGGCTTCTCCCCGTCGTCTCCTTGCGCCGAAAATAGATCCACCAGAAAGCCTCAACCTTTGGCTCCTTCTTCGAACTTTGAAGAAACTAGTTCACTCGGTTTGCTAAACCTTGTGAACTAGAGTGAGTAGAGAAGAGTTTGTATGGGATTCTATCTATGATTCTTGGTTCTCAACTCATGAGACAAGTGAACCATAGAGTCAAGAGAGGGAGAGCAAGAGGAGGAGATGAGAGCTCAAGAACAAGAGAGAAAATGAGCATGAAAGAATGAGAGAAGACTTTTCTCATTTGGCTCTCATAATCCAAAACAATCATAACACATCATATCAATCAAGTATTATGTGATGGTTTAAGCAACCATAGCCATATCATTTCATGCACTCATTTTGCACAAAAGAGCAAGCAAGCAAAAGTCTTTTCCATGAAATGATAGCTATAGTTATCATGATGGTCAACTAGTCAAGCCTAGTCAACCGGTCAACAAAGTCAACAAGTCAACAAAAGTCAACAAGTCAACAAAGTCAACAACTCAACAACCATGTCACCATAATACCTAATTAATATAATTGTTAATCACATATCATATTCTCATCAGGGTTGAGCAAAAAGTCAATAGTCAACTGTCAACGGTCAACAACCCTAATGAGAATCCTTCGCCTCTGTCTCTCCGTCAACTGTGCATACACACCCGCATCCGCGATTCGAGGAACACAAATGCATACTGGATAAATCCAATCCCAAAAGGTACACTAGGATCTGGCTTAAACCAAAGCCTGCTAGTGTAAACTATCCGGACACTGTACGTGCACAAGTGCACGGATGTGACCGAACCCTGTCGCAAAACCATGCGACCTCTACTCTTTTGCCTAAAGGCGAATAGCTTTCTGTGTGGGACTCTAAAGACTCGACACTACGCTGGCAGTGGGTTTAACCACAGACCGCAAGCGGCACTAGCTGTGCGTAACGGTCCCCAGGTAGATGCCGACAAGAAGACTGACGAGGTGAAACCCATCTGAACTCCTACTGAGCCTGAATGTGACAATCTCGGTACAGTCCGGTCTGTTCGTCTGATACATCGCATGGCGGGCCTAGGGGGAGGTAAACGTCAGTCCCCCAATAGTGGTACAAGTCGTGTCGGAGTGAAGCACAAAACACCCTGAGATAACACTGGAAGCCTACCAGTATATCTCGTTTGCCCTGGCCAGGGACTACTCGTGTAATGGCTCTCCTAGACACAGCGCGATGTCAACCCCCAATACCGGGAGAGACGAATCCTGTCTAACCGTCACTGCCTCCAAGTGCTTCGGGACTGCACCCAACTACCACCTGTTTGCACGACTCCTTTGAGCCGTTGTAGGGTAGTAATCAAAGTACAGTGGGAACACACTCGAGGCGAAGTGACAGTGTCAAGTCAGCGGACTAAGCTGTACTCATGTCACCTGGGAACTGATAACTGACGATAGGCATAATACCAACTAGTCAGTTCCCGACGAGTCCTGTCCAGTGTACTCGTAACCCAATGAGCACCCGCATACTCTCTCAAGTACGACGTACTGATGGCTGTGGGACAAACCATCTCCCACACTGGGATGAGAAGCGCATACGCTAGTCTACTCCGGAGTATCGATGCCCTGTCTCGATAGTCCTGCGACCAGGGACCTGCATAAGGATGTGCTTATAGATTACCCAGCCCCACTAGTGTGACTGCCATCACAACGCTGGTAATCAAGCAAAGATCCTAAGGGCTCCACTAATGTGTATAGGCGATATACTAAAATAAACACATGTACATATTGAAGTAGAAACAAACCAAGTAGCATACTACTATTTTGAGCAAGATTGTATATACAAGGTGAATATCCCAAGCTTCCATTAAGTAATATACAAACTAGTATGATACAGTAATGGCCTCTAGGGCATATACACTAACAATCTGTATATGTGCCAACAATAATAATCAATGCCTGTATGCATGTGGATAACATCCAATAATATAATAAATGCATGTATGCATGTGGATCTCGTCCACTCAAAACATCATAAAAACATATGCATGTAAATATATGAGAATATCAAAGAATGTGTATCCATCAATGACACATCAAATCATGGAACCTGAGCGTTCTGCACCGACACTCGAAAACATCATGAAACCCGTGTCTATCATCGACACGTAAAACCTCATATCTCAGGCGCCGCATCTTCAGATCGTCCCTCATGTCCATCTCACTACTCCGGTCGGTATCCTCCGGATAACTGCTGAGTCCAGATACTATCACCGGTAGGTAATGCTCCCCTGCCAGGCTCACCGTCTAACAAATACGAGTTTTCTTGCCCCGGAGTACCTCACCGGGTCCACCATGTACCTACAGACGGTGCCTACCGCTCCTCAAATCGGGTTTCACATGCCAATCTCAGAACCGAGAAAACACATGGTGGACGCACTGAAATATCATATCAAGAGAAATCGGGTTTTTATAACGATACATACTTTCCCTTGAAATATCCACGGTTCTCAAATCCAGAAATCTCATGGAAAATCCGAAATCCAAAAGTGAAGGGTAAATAACACTGAATACTGGGCTCCGGCAAATCCGGACTGGTACAAAATATCGCATGGTAAATGAATATATAAATATGCATGGAATGTCACAGTAATAAATGCAATATCTAAATTAGCATATAAGGGCATACACATTAGTACTATGTCGAAACTATCAGCTAGCAATTTATACTAATGAAGTAGTATTTCTAATGTGTACGTGATATAACAATTACCGATGATGTTGTGTGTGAGCCGGCAAGCAGGTGTATGTGTAGCATATGCATCATCGGTAATGGTGCTGGTGTCCTGACAGCATGGTTTATAATCACTAACGTACACATTAAATATGCAATGCGATGATAACAACATGAATGAACGGAATATGAATAGTAAAAACGACAATAAGGAAAATACAATTCTATATACGAGTCATACAGTTTTGACATTTGAAATAATACGAATCATGGTGTTTAGAAATAAGGGCTACGGTGTTTTTAAGAAAAAGTACGTCCTTTGAAATATCTGTAGAATCCCTTGGCCTGTCTTTGAAATAATCACGACTCGTTAGTTTGAAATAGTTATGACTCGAGTCTAGAATAACATCTATAAGTAAACTACCGGACTAAACTAACTGACTAGTCGAAAGGGTAAGGAAACCACCTATGTCTGAGTCGATATCTAAATATATATCTAGTAGTCGGCGATCCCGCCTCAATTGTATCACATACAATACACTATATATAATATGACATCCTCGAGTCAAGAGTGCGGATCTATCATCAATATATAGCTCGTACGGTAAATCCATCGTACGGCATCCCAATCTGGGTACGGGTCGAATATCACATTTATCTCATCATTTATCTGGTATCCTTATCATCATATCATGAACTGGGGTACTGATCAAAAATCTAGTACACACTGATACCATGTATATATATATATATGCGTGTATATGAAAACACAACGCCAACCCGCTATAATATCATGTCGTATCTCATAATACGAACCAAATCACATCACCGATCTTATGGCTTCACGCCCAATCTCATCGACTCATCTCCAAATATCATATACTATCCTCATTATCCATGTACATACATACATACATACATACATACATATATATATATATATATATACATACTCACACACACACACACACACACACACATACATATATATATATATATATATATATGTCACGACCCGAAATAGCTCGTGACTGGCCTTGAATCATATGAAGTCTATAGGACCTCATCAAACTCAAGTAAGCCAAAAGCCCAGAAATCTAAAACCATTTTAAGTAATAAATAAAGGAAAACTAGTTTTAAAGAAGCGAAGAAACATGTTTTAAAACAAGGGTTTTAAAATAACATAAGCCGAATATGCATTTTTAAAAAAATCTCAAGTCTTTTCTGAAAATTTCGGCAGAGTTTCCTTTGTAAATACTGGCCCTGAACGGGGTACAACAAGAATAATATATATGCAGTGATAAAAGGCATCCCCAAGCGGGAGCTAGCTCTTCGTCAATCGACGGTCACAACCACGCAAGCAGTATAATATACAACGCCGAAGGCGAGGATCAAAACTCAAAAGGAAACTCAAAATCAACAAGAAAACCATAGTACTACAACACGCGACTCAAAGGTCGAAATAATACACACTGGTTTCCTAAGTCTGAAGTAATATACAAGTTTGGTTGATGGGTTTTCTAGATACAACTGAAAGATACATATACAATGGTGGTTCTGATGCAAAAGAAGCCACCTACCAAAGCAATCACCCAGAAAAGAAGCAATGTGCCAGAAAAGCCGCAATGGAACCTGTACGGCAAAACCTGCAAGAACTGTGGCACAACGGGGGTGAGTTGTCAACTCGTGAGTAGAAAACATCACAGAGCAGAAATCGTATGTATGACACAATCCTAGGTCAATACGATCAGATATATATATAAACCTCAAGTGAATAAGTCTGAAGCATGACAAAGTGGAAATGTAACATCTATATATGAGTGTAGTGCCAAGTGCTCGTGCCAGTGCCTCAGGTAATAACATATCATAAATATGAGGTATGATCAACGTCGACTATATCATGAAGTCTATGAATATGTGGATATCCCCAACTATGTGATCAATGTCATCAATGTCAATATATGTATGTGGAAATCGTCCACTCGTCACCCAATGACAATAAGCATCATGCATGTAAATATCATAAACATATGCATGGAAGTATGAGGATGTAAATCAACATGTGTCGCTCGCGACATATCAAAATCATGGAACCTGAGTGTCAAGCATCGACACTCGAAAACATCATGAAACCTATGCCTAGCATCGGCACGTAAATCCTCATATATCGGGCTCCGTCAGTATGGATCGGCCCATATCATCTCTCGATTACGGTCGGTATCCTTCGGATATCTGGCGAGCATAAATACAATCACCGGTAGGTACTAGCCACCCTGCCAGGCTCATCGTCTGCTCCACGAAAAACATTTCTCGCCTCGGGAAACCATACCGGTTCCACCATGAACCCGCAAACGGATTATCCAATTCCTCGAATCGGGTTTCAAGCACACGTCTCATAACCGAGAAAATGCATGGTGGACGCACTGAAATATCATATCAACGGTAATCAGGTTTTTAAAATAATACATACTCTCTTTTGAAATATCCACAGTTCCCAAATCCAGAAATATCATGGAAATAATATATCTCAATGCGTATAATGATAAAGCATGATGTTGTTGGAGATAGTGCCCTCAGAGTCAATTATTGGATCACAGCCACGTGATTGCAATGATTGAGGGAGGACCTATTCCGGTAGGACAGTCTTACTCAAGATGATAGTATGCTATCTGGTTTATCTTTATCATCGTGTATTGCTTTAGGTGACCTGACATGTCACTATTGCACGTTGATAGAGCCCCTAGGTTCTTGCTTGACCACCAGCAGTATGAGGGCGATCATATACGTGGGAGCTGGTAGTCTATAAGCACATCCTTAAAAGGTCCCTAGTCGTGGGAGTTTCGAGACAGGGCATCGATACTCCAGAGTAGACTAGTGTATACAGTCGAGACCCCGACGAGGGGCGGTGGCCGGTCTCACAAGCCACTGGTGTCAGTTGGTTCACCTAAGATGTATACAGGTGCTCATTGGGTTATGAGTACACCGGACAGGACTCGCCGGGAACATGCTAGTTGGTCTTATACCTGACGTCAGATAGCAGTTCCCTGGTGACATGTGTACAGGTTGGTTCATCGACCTGAGGATCGTCATTTGTCTCGTGTGAGTTCCCACTGTACTTTGATTATTACCCTACCACGCTCAAAGGAGATGTGCAAACAGGTTTTAGTTGGGTACAGTCCCGAGCCACATGGAGGCAGTGAGCGGATCTTCAGGGGTTCGTCTCTCCCGGTATTGGGGTTGAGGTCGCGCTGTGTCTAGGAGAGCCATTACACGAAGCCCTCGGCCGAGGCAGGAGATTTACTGGTAGGTATTCCAGTAGTATCTCAGGGTGTTCTGGGCTACACTCCGACACGACTTGTACCGCTTTTGGGGGTCTGACTTTTAACAACCCCCTAGGCCCGCCATGCGATGCTCATAGACGAACGGACCTGACTGTACGGATATTGTCACTGACAGGCTCAGTAGGGTGTCAGGATGAGTTCGCTCATCGACGTCCCTTTTGGTCAATAGCTGGTGGCCCGTCACGTATGGCTAATACCTCTGACGTGCTAGTGGTTAAATCCACAGCCATAGTATTGACGAGTCTTTAGAGTCCACCACACATTCAGTTACTCAAGCTTCCGGGCGAAAAGCTGTAGAGGCCGTATGGAGATATGGCAAGGTCCGATCAGATACGTGCGGTATTGCACGGATCAGGATCGGACAGTTTGTGCTACAGGCCGTATGGATATATGGCAGGGTTCGATCAGATACGTGCGGTATTGCACGGATCAGGATCGAACGGATATTACTAGCCGGTTTTGGTTTAAGCCGGATCCTAGTATAGTACAGTGTAGATTTTGTCTCATTGCATTTGTATTTCGGTCGGAATACAGATGCGGGTGTGTATACACAGTATCGGGGTTTTCCTATAATTTATTACGGGACCAGTTTTCTGGAGTTGCCAGTTTGCTTTCCGTTTCGGCCATTTTCATCTGTATCTTTCAATGGCCGAAGATTGGTGGAGGATGGCTTATTTGCATTTGTGCAAATAAGCAATTTGGAAGGGGGTCTTTGCATATTATTGTATCATGATACTTGCACCATCATTGCTTGACTTTCTTTAGTCATCATGGCTAGTCTTGTAGTGTCATGATGTCATGACATTTTAGTAATGATGATGGATGATGATGGATGGTGGAGTGTGGGTTTGTGTTTGTGATCATTTCCTTTCATGATATCATTTGACCTCTCTCTCACTTGGATTATTGTGTGGCTCCCTTCATTTTGCTACACACTCACTCTCATTCTCTCCTTCCCCATTAGCTTGGCCGGCCACTAGAGATGGGGGCTGTCCAAACATTTTGGTGAGGGGTTTTGGTTCATTTCATGTTGGAAAAATCCCACAAGTTCCATCTCCATGAGCTTGTATCATTCCTCCACTAATATGGCAATTCCTACAACCCCAAAATTAGACATGGTTCTACACACATTCTACAATAAACCTTGGGCATGTCGTTTCGCCAACTTCGTGCCCGAGTTGCCTCGGTATAGAGGTAGGAGCCCGTAAAAGAACCAGGCGACGTGGTTCCCCTTCCGGCGACTTGGTGGCGACCGGAGATTCCGCGGGAGATTAGGACGACGACGAGAAGACCGGAGGACTCGGATCACTCGGTATATCTCTCTTCCCTATCTAGCAGTTAGCTAGGACTAGTTAATGGCCCGATCCGGGTTTTTAGTGCGCGGTGGTGCCGGTTCAAGAAAATTTAAAGTTAGCCATCGCTTCCGCATTTGGCCTCGGGATGGAGGCCGGGGCGCCGCCGTGCACTTACAGTGGTATCAGAGCCTCGCCATTAACATAGTCTAGCTTCGTCTAATGTGTTTTACATTTCTGATTGACTAAAATTCCAAAAACCCGCATTTTCTTCACATCAGTTTTCTGTTGAATTTTTTCTGGCTCGAAAATTTTTTCAGGTTGTGGAAAAGTGATGTACTGGAAGTTATAAGAGTTCTGTAGAAATTCGACATAGTGAGTCGACTATAGGAGCGCGGAACCGCGGCCAAAACCCCCCTTTAGGCCGCGGTTCCGCCGCACTATAGTGTGATCACTGCGTCAAATTTCTGCAGTTGCTTTCTGGGTTGATTGTAGGGTTTTTGGAATATTAATTTTGGGCCCAGAATTTCTTGATGTGCTACAGTAGTACTTGGGGGCCCACTTGTTAAAATTTGATCGATCGGATATTTTAAACACATTAGTTCACAGTATTTACATTATATCTGCGACCGTGAATGTCACTTGATCGGTAAATCCTGTCTAACTGCAATAGCCCGGTTAGACGGATTTGCGAACGTGACATTCACATTGATGTTCTGTGTTATGCTGTGATGTTGCGGATTGGTCGTGGGGGATAGCCTGGATGCAATGCTAGTACAGTTGTAGTTGTATTATGTACATTTGATATTGCGGGGCGAGTGTCCGACATGTGGACTGCCGTTACTGCCTGATTGTATTATTATTTTGGGGCACGACCAGGTTGCGGTCGATGTACCCGTTGTATGTATATTTTACTTTCTGTACTAGGATTATCCCAAGGTAGGGTGCACGGATAGCCGGGTTCTAGAGGGCAACAAGCCCGCATCTCATGGCATTAGGACGAAGGGGGTTTCACTCTAGAATTGGCGGGCTATTCGCCGCACTCGTAGGGGGTACGGGTTGACCCAGGAGGGGTGCCCAAGTTACCGGATTCCGTGAAGTGCTGGGTGGTCCATTCACGTTGCTGAAGGGGGCTGCCTCGCTTCAGGTTTTGGCGGGTAACTTGCCGCGCCCGTAGGGGTCTAGGATTTCATTGCACAGGCTATCCACACGACCAGGGGAATGTCCGGTTTCAGTAGTGGCTCTGTGAAACCCGGGGATCCCAGATATCTGTATTGTTCTGTGATGCTGTATATTTCTGTGATGTTGCATTTTATCACGCCTTGAGCGAAATATAATATATTGGTATATATATTAGTAGATGTTGTATATGTTTTACATCCGCGCTAGTCCAGTCCCCGCTCTGTCGTTAGTTAGCTAACCTAACGGGTAATGACGGGACCCAGTGGCGAATGCGGATGGCATATACGTACATCAGTATATTTTCGTTCTTTGTGGTGTGATCAATTGATGGGACTGCGTTGATTCGGATCAATGCAAGTTAAAAACAAACCAAATCTGATGTTGTTGGAACACTTTTCAAAAAGCTGTTATTGCAAGGACGTTCTCTTTTGTTTTGAATCGTGGTATTCAGTTAGAATACCCTGCTCCTCGGTCGACGAGGCAAGGGCCGAGATCCCTTCACCGGGAGTGACCCCTTGGACAAAAAGTTTGCGTCAGGGCAATAACTTCACTATAGCCGATTACTTTTGCTTTGCACCGTGGTATTCAGTTGGAATATCCTGCACCTCATTCTACGTGGAAAGAGCCGAGATCCCTTCACCGGGAGTGACCTCTTTAGCAAAGGTTTTCTTCACTATATTTTTCTAAAAAGCTATCTGTTCCTTCAACGATATCAAGTTCATTACGTTAAAGGTTTTCGCCAGAAACAATTCGTAGCCCTCCGTCATTTCAGTTATATATTCGGTAGTATTCAAGCTATGTATTTTGACCTCACGCCAAGGCATGGTGATTGGTAGCTGCCGGGTATTTATCTGTTGCATAGATAGATGCGTTGGTTTGGGACAGTCGTACTACTATTTTGGCCTACGTCAAGGGTATGTACGGGTGGGTTCAAATTAACCTGGATAATGACGGGTAGAACTTGACATATGACTTATGATATTTTGACCTCACACCAAGGTCATAAGAGCATGGGGCAGAAATCACATCGGGAGTTTCTAAAGAAACCGAAACTTGCCAGCTATGCGCATACCTTCTGGAGTGTGATGACGTGAGCGGATTCCGTCACGTTATCATGCGATGATAGTTGGATCCCGATTCCCACTGATGAGTTGGTTTACTCCTCGGGTGATCCCGACTAATTCTTCTTTTAGGTTTGGAGGAGAATTTGACGGTACAGTGGGAGGTTTCCAGATTAGATAAATTGGTAACCATTCTAATCTAGGTTAGAGTACACGCTGAGTGTTTCTTTTCTCTCTCTCTTTGGCAGCGACCATTGACCCGACCCTAAGACTATGACTCAGTGACCAAATTAACCGAACCTTCTTAAACACTGGCTTTTGGATTGTCAGAGTTGCGAACCTCATTGCCACTCCTACTTTTACCCTTTTCTCCAGAACACCCCGTATTACTACGAACGTCCACTTCCATTGGACAAAACCATCGTATGGTTATATACGAACTCGAAGGAATTTATTCGAGGATGGTTTCAGGTTCTGGAGGAAACGGATAGGACTATTCAGTTGTCTTTTCCTTTAACCTTCTCTCAGGTTGCGAGTACTCCTTGGTTTAGGAGATAGTACACCTATTACGCAAATTGGATAGTCTTCTTCCAAACCTTAGGCTGGTGCCGACCGGTGGGGAATGAAGAAAACCAATTAGCATAACGATGGTGTACAGAAGGTATTAAGTTAAGACAAAGCAAGGGATTAGTAAGAGGGAAAAGTAAACTGCGACTGATATTCACGACCAAACCAGGTATTTCATTACCACTCCTACTTCACCTTTGTATTTCTTCAGGACACTCCGTATCACTACGAAGATCCACAGTTTATTGGATACTCCATCGTATGGTTATATACGAACTCGAAAGGAACTTGTTCCAGTTCGGGGATGGATTCTGGTTCAGGAGAAATAGGAATAAGGTTTATTCGGTTTTCTTTTATCTTCACCTTCTCTCGCATTACGAGTGCTCCTAGGATTAGGACAGTACACCCATATTGTTCATTGGATAGTCTTCTTCCAAACCATAGGCCGGTGCCGAACGGTAGGGAAGGAAGAAAACCATTTGGCCTAAAGGGGTGTACAGAAGGTAATGACTAAAAACATAGAAAGGGATTTGGAAAGATGGCAAAGAATTACACGGTTACAGTTATGAATCTGGATAATGGAAGAGGCATTACTAGGAATACCGGGATACCCCATCGAAACATTTCAATGTTTCAGTTTCACTGTGTACTGTTAAAGGAAAACTGATTTCCCAGTTAGACACTTGCTCCAGGGTATGTATTTACCAGGTAGGATTCTCACATCTGTATGGTTTTACAGATGATGAGTGGGAGTAAGTTTTTGGGAATTGGTTGATCATCCTCATTATATCGGGATTCGTTGTAATTGGTGATATTTGAGGAAGTCGCCTGGGTAGTTTGCCGGTCGGCAAATATTTGGTTTTGAATATCCGCTGTTATGCACCAATTTCAAATTGATATATCTGTACGTCTATTTTCATAGAGTGAGATATACCTTTTTGAATTTATGTCCACGACATTTACCTATATCAGTGGATGGTTAGGTAAGGAGCATTAAACAGCGGTGTAATTCTTCATAACCAAAGGTACAGTTTTCAACCTACGACACACAGTGAATGAGTTATCAGACTCAAGGGACTTATACAGAGTATTGTATGTTGTTCAGGGTCCATCAGGACAGAGGGGTTGGTCCTCATACTATATTCGGTTTACTTATGACTTCTCTAATTTTTAGACAGGTGTTTCGTGGAAACATATGGTCCGAATTTTGAGAAGTTTTAGGTATTTGAATACAGTAGAGAACCAGGTATTTTAAGTATCGGGATTCTTCAAAAAGATCGAAGATGTAGATACTTGAGTATGGTGTTCAGTTGATAGTAATGATTAAGAGAACTTGCTTCTCTTTCAGGTTACTCATAATTGGAAGCATTCCTAAGTTGAATAACGCTGATCGGCCTCTTTCCATTTAGTTGACATGCACTGGAGACAGCTGCATGATTTGAATCTGGTTCAATTAAATCAGTGCCTCTGGTTCTATATTGGATATAGAACAGTTCATATCTTAACGTTGTTAAGGTACGGGGAGTTGTCCGGCTTATGATTAAAACTAGACTCTGGATAACTCAAGGCACGTTTCTGTAATGGCTGTTTGTGGGTTGACCCAGGCTATGACGAGGGTTGACTTTCTACCATCTGGAAGATCAATAGCGATATTGTTCTAGACTCGCCACAGTTTTATTAAGAATGGATTTTTTCAGAAAAAGGTAGTGGGAGTATGGTAGAACTGGAAGTGATTCCAGAACCACAAACGATTACTGAAGATTTGATAGGAACCTAAGGATTCAATCTGGTTTGACATTTCATTGGCCACTCCACAGAAAAGGTGGGTAACTTCAGGCACCCGAGAGATACTCCGGTAGCCTCAAGGACGGTGACAGGGAAGTTCTTGTTTACCCACACTTGCCATTGCTGTTGTTCCAGGCTGCGAGACCCGGCAGGAGGATGAGTATAGCGTCGTTCTGAACTGGCTTCAGAAGTGTACGTGTATATGACTCTGCCAGAGGGTTGTCGTAGTCAGTCGGAGCAGCGGAAGCATTGGTGGACAGGTAGCTTATGTCTATTTATAGACTAAAGCAGATATAGCGGAGATAGATCATCAATTTCTGATGTGACAGTCATAGTTTTGACTCCATCAGAATAGGGGATGGATCTGTTGAGAAGGTAGTAGGGTGTGTTGTCATGGTATTTGGATGACATACACAGAGTAGGAAGTGATATTCCTATACTACGATCGGTTATACTTTGATCGTCACACAGTGGTTTCTCCACATAGGAAAGGGATTTTATATCTGACATACTGGTTACTAGATCTATGGTTTTAGATCTAGATTTGGGTGGTTTCCCAATTAAGGGTACTTAGACAGCATTCTAAGGGCATTTAGAATGGACGACTCCTGGCACGGTAGTGTACCTGCAGGTGATGGAGTCACCCTCTCTAAAGGTGTCTTACAGACCAAAGGGGAGAGGTATGTGCATGATTGACAGATCACTTGCTCAGGCAATTGAGTCAATCATGAGATGTCAAGTACCACACCAGATGTTGTTCTTCCACTAGATGCAATAAGTTGACATTGATCCTATCCTAGAGAAACAGTCGGAAGCAGTTTTAGAACACTAGTGGATGTTCTAGGGATATGATAACGACAGCCTTATTCGGGAGATAGTTATCATTCCAGGCTTCCAAGGTGACCTGGACGACAAGGAGGTTGTCAGAGTTATAGTTTTTCCTTCCGACGAGGGGCAGTATTTTGGACAGGTGATCCAAGGCAATACTGAGGGAGGCATGGCGCAGGATACTGATTAAGTTCAGTTGACGATACAGTCTAAGAAGTTTGGATTTGGAGTTCATTTATGAGCTAGGTCCCATCAGACATCCAGACACATTCTAAGACAGGTGTTGCTCATTTTGGGAGATGGCTTTCTCCGCGAACATGAGATATAGAGAGACATAGAAAGAAACATCAAGGCGGATCCACTCACTTAGGCTATTCCTCGAACGCAATAGTTTCGCAAACGGGTTTTGTTAGACTGACTAGTAGAGGAGTTGGGTGTTCGATATCACACGGGCTGTGAGTATGCGACATCGCAATAATTAGCCTTGAGTGCAAGTGGGAGATTGTTGGAGATAGTGCCCTCAGAGTCAATTATTGGATCACAGGCACGTGATTGCAATGATTGAGGGAGGACCTATTCCGGTAGGACAGTCTTACTCAAGATGATAGTATGCTATCTGGTTTATCTTTATCATCGTGTATTGCTTTAGGTGACCTGACATTTCACTATTGCACGTTGATAGAGCCCCTAGGATTCTTGCTTGACCACCAGCAGTATGAGGGCGATCATATACGTGGGAGCTGGTAGTCTATAAGCACATCCTTAAAAGGTCCCTAGTCATGGGAGTTTCGAGACAGGGCATCGATACTCCAGAGTAGACTAGTGTATACAGTCGAGACCCCGATGAGGGGCGGTGGCCGGTCTCACAAGCCACTGGTGTCAGTTGGTTCACCTAAGATGTATACAGGTGCTCATTGGGATATGAGTACACCGGACAGGACTCGCCGGGAACATGCTAGTTGGTCTTATACCTGACGTCAGATAGCAGTTCCTTGGTGACATGTGTATAGGTTAGTTCATCGACCTGAGGATCGTCATTTGTCTCGTGTGAGTTCCCACTGTACTTTGATTATTACCCTACCACGCTCAAAGGAGACGTGCAAACAGGTTTTAGTTAGGTACAGTCCCGAGCCACATGGAGGCAGTGAGCGGATCTTCAGGGGTTCGTCTCTCCCGGTATTGGGGGTGAGGTCGCGCTGTTTCTAGGAGAGCCATTACACGAAGCCCTCGGCCGAGGCAGGAGATTTACTGGTAGGTATTCCAGTAGTATCTCAGGGTGTTCTGGGCTACACTCCGACACGACTTGTACCGCTTTTGGGGGTCTGACTTTTACCAACCCCCTAGGCCCGCCATGCGATGCTCATAGACGAACGGACCGGACTGTACGGATATTATCACTGACAGGCTCAGTAGGGTGTCAGGATGAGTTCGCTTATCGACGTCCCTTTTGGTCAATAGCTGGTGGCCCGTCACGTATGGCTAATACCTCTGACGTGCTAGTGGTTAAATCCACAGCCGTAGTATTGACGAGTCTTTAGAGTCCACCACACATTCAGTTACTCAAGCTTTCGGGCGAAAAGCTGTAGAGGCCGTATGGAGATATGGCAATGTCCGATCAGATACGTGCGGTATTGCACGGATCAGGATCGGACAGTTTGTACTACAGGCCGTATGGATATATGGCAGGGTTCGATCAGATACGTGCGGTATTGCACGGATCAGGATCGAACGGATATTACTAGCCGGTTTTGGTTTAAGCCGGATCCTAGTATAGTACAGTGTAGATTTTGTCTCATTGCATTTGTATTTCGGTCGGAATACAGATGCGGGTGTGTATACACAGTATCGGGGTTTTCCTGTAATTTATTACGGGACCAGTTTTCTGGAGTTGCCAGTTTGCTTTCCGTTTCGGCCATTTTCATTTGTATCTTTCATTGGCCGAAGATTGGTGGAGGATGGCTTATTTGCATTTGTGCAAATAAGCAATTTGGAAGGGGGTCTTTGCATATTATTGTATCATGATACTTGCACCATCATTGCTTGACTTTCTTTAGTCATCATGGCTAGTCTTGTAGTGTCATGATGTCATGACTTTTTGGTAATGATGATGGATGATGATGGATGGTGGAGTGTGGGTTTGTGTTTGTGATCATTTCCTTTCATGATATCATTTGACCTCTCTCTCACTTGGATTATTGTGTGGCTCCCTTCATTTTGCTACACACTCACTCTCATTCTCTCCTTCCCCATTAGCTTGGCCGGCCACTAGAGATGGGGGCTGTCCAAACATTTTGGTGAGGGGTTTTGGTTCATTTCATGTTGGAAAAATCCCACAAGTTCCATCTCTATGAGCTTGTATCATTCCTCCACCAATATGGCAATTCCTACAACCCCAAAATGAGACATGGTTCTACACACATTCTACAGCAAACCTTGGGCACGTCGGCTCGCCAACTTCGTGCCCGAGTTGCCTCGGTATAAAGGTGGGAGCCCGTAAAAGAACCAGGCGACGTGGTGCCCCTTCCGGCGACTTGGTGGAGACCGGAGATTCCGCGGGAGATTAGGACGACGACGAGAAGACCGGAGGACTCGGATCACTCGGTATATCTCTCTTCCCTATCTAGCAGTTAGCTAGGACTAGTTAATGGCCCGATCCGGGTTTTTAGTGCGCGGTGGTGCCGGTTCAAGAAAATTTAAAGTTAGCCATCGCTTCCGCATTTGGCCTCGGGATGGAGGTCGGGGCGCCGCCGTGCACTTACAGATGTATGCGACATATAAAAGAATGTAAGCATATCGGTATGTCATGCAACATGGAATAGTAATATGGACATATTGAGGGAAACCGCTCTTTTAAAATGAATACAGTTTTAAGATATATCTTGCGGTTCCCAAATCTCTAAATCAATGAAGAATCATCTATGTATGTGTAAATACATATGTTTGCAAGTATGGGTGTACGCAAATATGTCATGCAAGGGAGTCATATCCTGAATGTAACAGTCCTATAGTGTAGTGACATGGAAATTATGTAAGTCCATGTCACGCACCCCCCGAACTTGCGGGGTGGCGGAATATATGAAAAACGATTATCAAAGCTTCGTAACACGGACTTGAGCGCATGAATCGTTTCTAAACCATTGCTAAGTAACTACGAGAGGTTTAACTACTCGGATACGAAGTTATACCTCACGTTACTTGTCCTTCGGGTCTTCATCGTTGTCCTCCACTCCTCGTAGGCTCCTTGGAACATCGGCACCTCAACGGCCTCCTCGAATCAAAGATGATCCACCTGAGAGCTCCTACGCCAAGCTAAATCTCAAACTTGAGATAATTAGGTTGCTTAAAGTGCTAATCTAAGCTACCTAGGGGATATAGAGTGAGGTTATGGAAGTATTAGTCTAGCTAACCCTTGATCTCAACACATGAGAGGTTAGGGTTAGGGTTTGAAGAGAGAGTGAGCTTGAGGAGAGAGATGGTGAGAATGATTATGAAATGAGATAATGATATATCATGATATATATGAAGCATTATTATTTATCCAAAAATCAAATAATAGAATTAACAACCATGCTTCACAAATATCTTTGAGTGATTCATCTCCATGAGTCATTAAGCATTTATGATGCATTAATGACTTGAATGAATCACACAAATGAGTCACTAATCTCATTTAATGCATTGCCACTTTAACCCTTTAGTCACCACTCTTCGAGAAGCTTCCCGACAAATTACGAGAATGCCCCTCCAATCCGTTAAAACACGGAAAAACTTTAGACTGTATAAATCCAGTAACCCGGTACTAGAATCTGGCTTAAACCATAGCCGACTAGTAAAAACTGTCCGAAAAGTCGTACGTGAGTAAACACATGTACGCATCCGAACCCTTGTCGTAAAACCATACGACCTCTATATCGTTTCGTCTGGAGCAGGGAAACTCTCTGTGTGGGACTCTAAAAACTCGACACTACGCTGGCAGTGGGTTTAACCACAGACCGCAAGCTGCACTAGCTGTACGTAACGGTCCCCAGATAGATGTCGATAAGAAGGCCGATGAGGAAAACCATCCGAACCCCTATTGAGCCTGATGTGACAATCTCCGTACAGTCCGGTCTGTTCGTCTAAGACTATCGCATATCAAGCCTAGGGGGCGGCAAGCGTCAGTCCCCTAATAGCTGTATAAGTCGTGTTGGAGCGAAGTCCATTACACCCTGAGAAGCTACTGGAACCTACCAGTATATCTCGCTTGCCCTGGCCAGGGACTTTGCGTAATGGCTCTCTGACACAGTACGATATCAACTCCCAATACCGGGAGAGACGAATCTTATCTAACCGCCACTGCCTCCAAGTGCTCGGGACTGCACCCAACTGCTACCTGTTTGCACGACTCCTTTGAGCCGTGGTAGGGTAGCAATCTAAGAATAGTGGGACACACTCGAGGCGAAGTAGCAGTGTCAAGTCTGCGTACTATGCTGTACTCATGTCACCTGGGAACTGTTAACTGACGATGGGTATAATACCAACCAATCAGTTCCCCGGCGAGTCCTTTCCGGTGTACCCGTAACCTAACGAGCACCTGTATACTATCTCTAGTACGACGTACTGATGGCTGTGGGACAGACCATCTCCCCAACTGGGATTAGAAGCGTATACACTTAGTCTACTCCGGAATATCGATGCCCTATCTCGATAATCCAACGACCAGGGACCTGTATAGGATGTTGCTTATAGACTACCCAGCCCCCACTAGTGTGACTGCCATCATAACTCTGGTAATCAAGCAAAGATCCTATGGGCTCTACTAATATGTATAAGTGATACGTTACAAGAAACATATGCACATATTAAAGTAGACACAAACCAAGTAGCATACTACCATTTTTAGCAAGACTGTTATATACAACTGTGAATATCCCAAGCTTCCATTAAGTAATATACAACCTAGTATGATACAATAATGGCCCCTAGGGCATATACACTGACAATCTCCCACTTGCACTAGGGCCATGAGCTGGCATATCGTAGACCTATCATCTCGAATAGCCTCTCGAACTGCGTCTGAGGAAGGGCCTTTGTGAATGGATCAGCAATGTTATTCTCTGTCTCTACTCTCTTCACCTCGATCTCCCGGCGATCTACGATCTCCCTGATCAGGTGATACCGCCTCAAGATGTGTCTGGACTTCTGATGTGACCTGGGTTCCTTCGCTAAAGCTATAGCGCCGTTGTTGTCACAATACAGAGGTATTGGAACAACACTGGTAGGAACCACCTGAAGTTCTGTGAGGAACTTCTTCATCCAGACTGCTTCTTTTACGGCATCGCAAGCAGCTATGTACTCCGCTTCCATTGTTGAGTCAGCAACGGTCTCCTGCTTGGAACTCTTCCAACAGACCGCCCCTCCATTGAGGGTAAAGACATAACCCGACATGAATTTGGAGTCATCTTTGTCACTCTGGAAGCCGGAGTCGGCAAAGGCCTCTATCTGGAGGTCTTTTCCGCCATAAACTAAGAACATTTCCTTAGTCCTCCTCAGGTACTTGAGAATGTTCTGTACTGCTATCCAGTGCTTCTTCCCTGGGTTTGCTTGATACCGGCTTACTACGCTCAATGCGTATGCTACATCTGGTCTAGTACATAACATCGCATACATTATAGAGCCTACCGCAGAAGCGTAGGGTATAATCGACATGCGATCCCTTTCCAAATCAGTCTTGGGAAACATCTCTTTGGAGAGGGTGATTCCGTGACAAGCCAGTAGGTTACCGCGCTTAGAATCATCCATACTGAATCTCTTCACTATGGTGTCTATGTACCTGGAATGCGAAAGTCCCAACATCCTCTTTGATCTATCACGATAGATTCGGATCCCCAGAATGTAGGTGGCATCACCCAGGTCTTTCATGGAGAATTTATGTGACAAGAATCTTTTGACTGACTGTAACATAAGAATATCATTTCCTATTAGGAGAATGTCATCCACGTACAAGACGAGGAATACTACAGCTCTCCCTACAATCTTAGTATATATGCAAGGTTCATCTGGATTTTTGATGAAGTCAAATTCTTTGACAGCGTCATCAAAACAGATGTTCCAACTCCGCGATGCCTGCTTTAGTCCATAAATGGACTTAAGCAGCTTGCATACTTTACCGCTGGTCCCACTCTGAATGAATCCCTCTGGCTGATCCATATAGACGCTCTCTTCCAAATTTCCATTTAGAAAGGCCGTCTTTACGTCCATCTGCCAGATTTCATAATCGTGGAAGGCAGCAATAGCAAGAAGGACCCGAATAGATTTAAGCATAGCCACTGGAGAATAGGTTTCGTCATAGTCCAAACCAGGACTTTGACGGAAACCCTTTGCAACAAGTCTAGCCTTATAGGTTTCAACCTGTCTATTTACACCAATCTTCTTTTTGAAGATCCATTTGCATCCTACGGGTTTTACCCCATCTGAAGCAACGTCCAAAGTCCATACTTTGTTAATGTACATGGACTCCATTTCGGTCCGCATTGCATCCAGCCATTTTATTGAGTCACCGCTCTGAATGGCTTGCTGGAAGCTAGTAGGGTCATCTTCATCAATGACACAATCCTCTCTATCCCCATCTACGAGAAAACCGTAGTATCTCTCAGGCGGATGAGACGGCCTACTACTCCTGCGGAGTGGCGTTGGGATGTCCTGTTCTTCTTGAACTTCTGGTTCTACCAAACTTTCAGTAGTAGTTTTTGTTTCTGGAATTTCTTCCAGTTCTATTTCGCTCTCACTAGTTTCCTTTTCTAAAAACTGATATTCTAGAAAATGTGTATTACGAGAAACAAAAACCTTTTGTTCCTCTGCGTAATAGAATAGATATCCTCTAGAGTTCTTTGGATATCCCACAAACTTACATAGTACTGATCGTGCCTCGAGTTTGTCCGCATGCTGCTTTTTAACATAAGCCGGACATCCCCAAATCTTTAGATACTGAAGATAGGGTTTCTTCCCACTCCACATCTGATATGGTGTGGTAGGCACAGTTTTGGTAGGAACCTGGTTCAAAAGATATGCAGCTGATTCTAGTGCATATCCCCAGAATGATCGCGGTAACTCAGCGTTACTCATCATGGAACGAATCATATCCAATAGGGTTCGATTCCTCCTTTCTGATACACCGTTATGTTGTGGTGTGTATGGAGGAGTAAGTTGAGAGAGAATTCCATTCTCTTTTAAGTAACCCAGAAACTCGGCACTTAAGTATTCACCACCTAGATCAGATCTCAGTGTCTTTATACTTTTGCCTGTTTGTTTTTCCACTTCATTCTTGTATTCCTGGAATTTCTCAAAGGCCTCGGATTTATGCTTCATTAAGAAGACATATCCATACCTAGAGAAATCATCCGTAAAAGTAATGAAGTGGGAATAACCACTTCGCGCATATGTAGACATTGGACCGCACACGTCACTGTGTACGAGTCCTAAGAGCTCGCTTGCTCTTACTCCGTGTCCAGTGAACGGAGTCTTTGTCATCTTTCCTTTGAGACAAGATTCATAAGCAACATAAGATTGATATTCGAACGGATTCAAATATCCTTCTTTATGTAATTTAGTCAACCTTCTCTCATTAATGTGACCTAGTCTACAATGCCATAAGAAAGCCTGATTTATTTCTGGAGACTTTCTTTTAAGAGTTTTCTGGACATTGAAAACCTGAGCTTGACTTAATACGTATATACCGTTATCTAATGTACCGGACCCAATCAGAACTTGATTTAGGTGGATGTTAACTACATCACTTACGAATGTAAAATCATATCCCACTCTCGAAAGTGAGGACACTGATATGATATTACAAGTCATACTAGGTACATATAAACAGTTATGTAAAATCAACATATGCCCACTTGTCAAACCTAGGCGATATTCTCCCACGGATTCAGCGTTCACTGTCATTCCGTTTGCAACTCTGAGAGACCAATCACCTACCTTTATAACTCTACTGTTTCTCAAAGCATGTAATGAATTACAGATATGAGATCCTGCTCCGGTATCTAGTACCCAGGAAGTAGAGTTTATTGACATACAGTCTTCAATTACAAATACACTTGAGGCTGAAGCCACAACATGCTTCGTATCCTGGCTACTGGCTTCAAAAGCCCTGCAATCTTTCTGCTTATGCCCAATCCCATAACAATAGGAACGTCCCTCTTTTACTATATCCTGTCCCGAAACTTTTGCCCTTCTCTTTCCTTCTACTTCCCTGGTTTCCTTCAGGATAGAAGGTAGAGACTGTAGAATCAAGTCAGTATCTGACCCGTTTCCCAACGTGGTCTACAGGTCCTGGAGCTCATCAATATAGCTAGTCATTGTAAGGACGTTGTCCCCTACACATGACCCGTCAGCCAACCTCGCTTGAATTAATTCGTTCGAGGTCTCATGTCTTGCGATATGAGATTGCACTCCATATAAATCTTTGTTATGGAGAAAGATGGAAACTAAGTCCATATTCTCGTGCTGCTTCTGGTATACACCATCAACTGAAGCTAACACGAGGCACTTGGCTTTCGTTTTATCTTTTTCCCTTGTCTGACGGATATCCATATCCGCGACAGTGGAAACTGGACCTGAGACGGCGGGATCTTGAGTAGTAATAGGGTGGTCCAGCTTGTTATAGGCAATGGACATCTGGACAGACTTCTGCCAGTCATATAAGTAAGATTCAGTCAAT
Organism: Agapanthus africanus; assembly: GCA_030015575.1. Lineage (NCBI taxonomy): Eukaryota > Viridiplantae > Streptophyta > Magnoliopsida > Asparagales > Amaryllidaceae > Agapanthus > Agapanthus africanus. The sequence goes on from JASDDO010000008.1 coordinate 316,435,676, forward strand.
TTGTTATCTAGATGTAACCTATGTGTGGTCACAAGGTCGCTGCAATTTAAGAGAGAGAAGAAAATACTATTAGCATGATGCTCTTGCAAGTTTAGAGTGGTTTTTAATTTATCTAAACAGGATGGCTCTGTAAGTCCATGCTACCTCTCCCGGTACTTTCGGGCATGCGGAATTTGATAAAAAACGATTTTCTTAGAGGTGGTAACATGGACTTAAAACCCGGATCTTTTTTAAACATCTAACTAACAACCTAACTACGAGTTGCTAACTACTCGGTTAGGGGGTTATACCTTTCTATTTCTCGAACTCCTTCGTTTTCAAGCTTTGATGGTCGTCCGAATCGGCTTCTCCCCGTCGTCTCCTTGCGCCGAAGATAGATCCACCTGAAAGCCTCAACCTTTGGCTCCTTCTTCGAACTTTGAAGAAACTAGTTCACTCGGTTTGCTAAACCTTGTGAACTAGAGTGAGTAGAGAAGAGTTTGTATGGGATTTTATCTATGGTTCTTGGTTCTCAACTCATGAGACAAGTGAACCATAGAGTCAAGAGAGGGAGAGCAAGAGGAAGGAGATGAGAGCTCAAGAACAAGAGAGAGAATGAGCATGAAAGAATGAGAGAAGACTTTTCTCATTTGGCTCTCATAATCCAAAACAATCATAACACATCATATCAATCAAGTATTATGTGATGGTTTAAGCAACCATAGCCATATCATTTCATGCACTCATTTTGCACAAAAGAGCAAGCAAGCAAAAGTCTTTGCCATGAAATGATAGCTATGGTTATCATGATGGTCAACTAGTCAAGCCTAGTCAACCGGTCAACAAAGTCAACAAGTCAACAAAAGTCAACAAGTCAACAAAGTCAACAACTCAACAACCATGTCACCATAATACCTAATTAATATAATTGTTAATCACATATCATATTCTCATTAGGGTTGAGCAAAAAGTCAATAGTCAACTGTCAACGGTCAACAACCCTAATGAGAATCCTCCGCCTCTGTCTCTCCGTCAACTGTGCATACACACCCGCATCCGCGTTCCGAGGAACACGAATGCAAACTGGATAAATCCAATCCCAATACATACACTAGGATCTGGCTTAAACCAAAGCCCGCTAGTGTCAACTGTCCGGACACTGTACGTGCACAAGTGCACGGATGTGACCGAACCCTGTCGCAAAACTATGCGACCTGCCGCAAAACCATGCGACCTCTACTCTTTTGCCTAAAGGCGAATAGCTTTCTGTGTGGGACTCTAAAGACTCGACACTACGCTGGCAGTGGGTTTAACCACAGACCGCAAGCGGCACTAGCTGTGCGTAACGATCCTCAGGTAGATGCCGACAAGAAGACTGACGAGGTGAAACCCATCTGAACTCCTACTGAGCCTGAATGTGACAATCTCGGTACAGTCCGGTCTGTTCGTCTGATACATCGCATGGCGGGCCTAGGGGCGGTAAACGTCAGTTCCCCAATAGCGGTACAAGTCGTGTCGTAGTGAAGCCCAAAATACCCTGAGATAACACTGGAAGCCTACCAGTATATCTCGTTTGCCCTGGCCAGGGACTACTCGTGTAATGGCTCTCCTAGACACAGCGCGATGTCAACCCCCAATACCGGGAGAGACGAATCCTGTCTAACCGTCATGCCTCCAAGTGCTTCGGGACTGCACCCAACTACCACCTGTTTGCACGACTCCTTTGTGCCGTGGTAGGGTAGTAATCAAAGTACAGTGGGAACACACTTGAGGCGAAGTGACAGTGTCAATTCAGCGGACTAAGCTGTACTCATGTCACCTGGGAACTGATAACTGACGATAGGCATAATACCAACTAGTCAGTTCCCGACGAGTCCTGTCCAATGTACTCGTAACCCAACGAGCACCCGCATACTCTCTCAAGTACGACGTACTGATGGCTGTGGGACAGACCATCTCCCACACTGGGATGAGAAGCACACACGCTAGTCTACTCCGGATTATCGATGCCCTGTCTCGATAGTCCTGCGACCAGGGACCTGCTTAAGGATGTGCTTATAGATTACCCAGCCCCACTAGTGTGACTGCCATCACAACGCTGGTAATCAAGAAAAGATCCTAAGAGCTCCACTAATGTGTATAGGCGATATACTAAAATAAACACATGTACACATTGAAGTAGAAACAAACCAAGTAGCATACTACTATTTTGAGCAAGATTGTTTATACAAGGTGAATATCCTAAGCTTCAATTAAGTAATATACAAACTAGTATGATACAGTAATGGCCTCTAGGGCATATACACTAATAGGCTCCCACTGTTTCTCTAATCCCTCCTCAAACTATAAAAGAAGAATTAGCCAGGAGCATTCTCACCGTACAATTCTTGCTTAACCGTTCAGCCAGGTCAGTGTCGATACTTCGAGGGAGGTTTTCCAACGCTTTCGCGAAGTTCCTTAATTAAATAAGCTCTTTTCTCTGGGGGCGTAACCACGCTGACACCTTTCTAGGCACCTACTTGGTTTATAGCATTGATCGTTAAGTGACGAATCTCCTGATAAGTAGCTTGTACTCTCAGTAGGATCGGGATCCAAAATATCATCGTATGATAATGTTGAAGGAATCCTACCAACATTCATCAAACTCCAAAATGGTATGCTCTCTCTGCAAATTTCAGTTTCTTTAGAAATTCTCGATATAGATTTTTGCCCCATGCTCTTATGACTTTGACTAAGGGCCAAATATGTCATAAGTCACATGTCAAGTTCTACCCATCATTATCCAGGTTAATTTGAACCCACCCGTACATACTCTTGACTAAGGGCCAAGAAAAGTAATACGACTGTTCCAAACCAACGCATCTATCTATGCAACAAATGAATACTCCAGCAGCTACCAAACACTATGTTTTGACTAAGGGCCAAATATACATAGCTTGAATACTACTGAATACCCAAATGAAATGACGGAGGGCTACGAATGGTTTTGGCAAAAACCGTGAACGTAGTGAACTTGATATAATCGAAGGAACCTGATACTTTTTTTTTAAAGGAGTGGTTAAAGCTCCGCAATTAAAAATTCTGATCTTTTTAAAATAACCGAGTGGTTTCTTTTAAATTTGTTCCAACGATTGAACTTTGGTTTATTTTCCTTGCATTATAATAATGCGTCCCATCATTTATCCTATCATTGCAGAAAACAACGAAAATACCACGTCCTCTTATGCCATCCACATTCGCCACGGGGTCCCGTCATCACTCGTTAGGTTACTTAACTAACGACAGAGCGGGGCTGGGCTAGCGCGGGTGTAAAACATAAGTGACGTCTAATAGCTATCATATATAGATATTGTACATTCGTCAGACGCAAGAATAAGCATTCCAGATTACAGATGAACTTTATTGGATTTATTAGCAATCCGCATTTGCTTTGAGCCTGCAATAAAAGACGGATTACACAGTTGTGATGAATAGCCATTACCCCACCCTAAACCCCTACGGGTACGGCAAACTACCCGCCAAGTACCCGAAGTGAAGCGGTCTCCCTCAACAATGTGAGTAGGCCACTAAACACTTCGACGTACCCGGTAGTTTGTGTACCCCACCTTGGGTCTATCCTAGGAGCAAAAACAGTAAAAAGAAATAATATAACGGTTGCTACAACCGCAACCTGGATGTGCCCCGCAAAAGAATATTACATCAAATTACATTTACATCGAATGAATGAATATTAAACCCATCTCAAACCCCGGCTAATCATCACAACAGTCCAACACAGTTCATATACACAAACAGTAAACATTTCAGAAATGTGCAACTCCCTGCAAACCGACATACTAGCAGTTAGGGGAGGTTTACGAATACATTAAACATTACAGATAAAAACCCAATTAGCAAATATCTTAGAATATCGATCGATAACCTTATTCCGTGTTTACCCCAAAAGCCAACCAGCAAAGAAGCAACCTGGGTAGAAACAGAACATACAGGAAGACAAAAACCCAAAAAATATGAATTACTGTGAAACTCCGAGTCAACTCGGCGTTGACTCGGCGGCGGATCCGCGGCAGAAGCTCTCTATTGCCGCGGATCCGCGGCCGTTTTACCGAGTCACTGGCTCGTATTTTCCCATAACTCATATATATCCCTGCTGTGAATTTTAAGGTATGTCAAATATTTTTTCAGACAGTTTTAAAATTAACAGAAACTTAGGGTTTTGGTTTTTCGTTTTTCGTATTTTTCGTCGATCGAACTTCTAATCAGTTGCTAACAAGCTAGTAATGGTTTAGTTGGCTCTGATACCACTGTAAGTCCATGTCACGCACCCCGCGAACTTGCGGGGAGGCGGAATATATGAAAAACGATTATCAAAGCTTCGTAACACGGACTTGAGCGCATGAAACATTTCTAAACCATTGCTAACTAACTACGAGAGGTTTAACTACTCGGATACGAAGTTATACCTCACGTTTCTTGTCCTTCGGGTCTTCATCACGGTCCTCCACTCCTCGTAGGCTCCTTGGAACATCGACACATCAACGGCCTCCTCGAATCAAAGATGATCCACTGATTGAAAGAATTAAAGTTAACCGCAATCAAGACGGTGTCGCTTTGCAGCTAGCCGGTTGAGCACGGGTCGATCCACAGGGAGATGGTTGTATGTCCTTTCTTGTTTTAGACGAGTCAATAAAGAATGAGTATGTGTTTGTTCGATTCTATCCTAAGTGTATTATTTGCAAGTATAAAGTTGTTAAGAAAAAGATACGAGATTATAAGCTAAAGAAATCCGTACTCAAAACCATTGAGCCAAGTCTTGACCAATTGAAGCTAGAGCAATCGGCAACAACGTGGATTAGGGGATTTAAGCGCGGTATTCGTGGAATACGGCTTATTTACCCTTGTCCTTCCGTTCTTGTCTCTTGCTTTTGCCTCCGGCCAAACCGAACGCAACCGGTCGCGGTTAGGAATCACCGTTACCTTGTTAGGGTAGGGTGCCTAACGGAGCGCTTGCGTATCGTTTGGGTGGAGTTCAATGGAAAATACGGAAAAAGGAAATGGGCAAAGAAACATTAACTTATAATACCGTATTTCTTCTTAACAATAATAATTACAACCATTCACAAAGATGAACCAAAAAGAGAGAACAAAAAGAAAAGAAAAGATTACAAGCAAGTAATTAAAGTGCATGGTAATAAATTGCAAGTAATTAAAGACAAGAATGAAAAATGCAAGAAAGTAATTACAAGAACCATAGAACTCAAAACAAGCATGGGATCAATAGCCAACCCTTAAACTTACAAGCTCAATCAAGAGGTTGCAAGATCAAGAGAAGGGTAAAGAACTCATGTGAAATGAAGTACTAAGGAGAGAACAAAATGATACAACCCCATGAGACCAATGACCAAAGCTTAAACTTGCAAGCTCACTTAAGGGGTTGCAAGATCAAGTTAAGGTAGAGAGCTCAAGGGGGAAGCTAAGCAAAAAGAATTATACAAAAAACCCTCATCTTTATTCACATCCACTCAATGCTCTCACTACATTTCCATGGAGGAAGAATGAAGAAGAAGAAGAAGAAGAACTAAAACTACACTAAATTGGCTAAAAGAATGGGCATAAAATTGGACCCTTGGTTGGGCTCATTTCTGGAGTATTTATAGGCTGCTTACAGAAACCCTAAGGCAATATTTAATTCCCAAATACACTGTGCCACCTACCCCCAAAGTTTCACCAGATGAGGAGCCTAAACGGCCGCGGATCCGCGGCCTAGACCCCATGTTGGCTGCGGATCCGCGGCCATGCTGAGGAATTAGAGGGTCGGATTTCTTTTGTGGTCCTGTGTTGCTGTTTTCTTCTGTTAAACATGTACAAATTTTCTATATTCTTCCATGATTGCTTCAGGTTCCAATAGTCAACAATGATGGCTTCATTTTTCAACACATTTGAATTTATCTCCCTCGAGCTCCGCGCACCCATTGATTCTTGTGCAGCCCCCCTCGTGCTCTGTGCTTTGTTAGTTATATGTATGCCCTAGAGGCCATTACTGTACATTGGATGTATATTGTAGTGGATGCTGGGACATATATAGGTAGGACTTTCTTGCTCGACATGATAGTACGCTATCTGGTTGCTCTTTATCTTAACATGTATACTTTCTGTCTCTCTGATTACATGTTGATAAAGCCCTTAGGATGAGTACTCGACTTCCAGGACAATGATGCAGATCATACTAGTGGGGCCTGGGTAGTCAGTGAGTACATCCTTCATTGTTCCTAGTCGTGGGAATATCGAGACGGGGCATCGATATTCCAGAGTAGACTAGCGTATATCTTCTCGACCCATGCGATGGGCGATGGATGATCCCATATCCATTGGTGTTTGACATCGAAGATGGTATGCGGGTGCTCAGTGGAGACTGGGTACACTGAACGGACTCGCCGAGAACTCCCAGATGGTATTATACCTCACGTCAGATGGCAGTTCTCTGGTGACACTGGTACAGCTTAGTCTGTTGACCCGAGATCGTCATAGAGTCTTGTGTGTCTCCCACTGTGCTTTGATTTCCACCCTACCACGGCTCTACTGAGTTGTGCAAACAGGTGGTTTTTGGGTACAGTCCCGATTCACATGGAGGCAATGAGCGATAGGAGGGGATTCGTCTCTCCCGGTATTGGGGGTTGATGTTGTGCTATGCTCGACTAGCCATAACAGGAAATCCCTGGCCAGGGTTGCAGTGATATACTGGTAAGAGTTATCAGTAGTTTCACGAATGTTATGGACCTCAAGTCGGCATGACTTATCGAGCTATTGGGGTCTGACGTTTACCACCCATAGGCGAGATATGCGACATATCAGACGAACAGACCGGAATGTACGGTAAGTGTTACTGGTTGGATTCACAGGAGTGTGAGCGGGCTTGCTCGTCGATCTTCTGATCGCTCAATACCCGGGTGGCCGTTACGTTTAGCAGACCGCTTGCGGCTTGTGGGTACTTGATATGATCATCATCTGCTGCCGGCGTATTGACGAGTCTTTAGAGTCCTACACAGAGGTTTCCTGGCTCAAGCGAAACGAAATAGGAGCGCATATGAGATATGTGCGGGACCGAGAATAATGCGTGTATGTGATACTGTATTTCATTCTCACGATCAATATGTCGAATGGTTGTATGCAATATAACCTAGTTATCGATTCAAGCGTTGATTCGATAAGCCGATACATTGTATACTAGTCGGTTGTGTGCGACATGACCGGATCATTGAATCAAGTGTTGATTTAATGATTTAGTGCATATTTATATATTTGATATATTACTTTGCATCAACTAGTATCGGTTTACTTAAGATGGATTTTCTTGCTCGGATGTGCACATTGTATATGTGATATACTTTTTGTGCACTTGATTGTATCATGTTTGATGATACATGCTTTTTAGGGTTTGTGTGAAGATTAAACCATGGTTGTATATAGGTTAGGGTTATGGTTTTCTTATTTATTTATTTATTCATTTATTCTCATTGGAAAATATTATGCATAAAGAGAAAATGGTGACTTTTTTTGTTTGAACATTGAAGCTTCATGAAGCTTTGACCTTGTGACCATTTTGTCTTGATGCTTAACCCTAACCCTTCATTCTAACTATGGTTTATTCTCTACAACAAACTATGGTTGGCTCATGATAAGTATTGATATTATATTCTTTTTAAAAAGGAATAAGATAACACTTATCATCTTGTTCCTCTTCTTCTTCTTCATGAAGAAACCTTACTTCAACAATGGCAACTTGAGTATTTGAGTGAGAAATCCAATTCTAAAGTAAACCCAACTCCTATTTCTTCATCCTCTACCTCTTGCCAAGTAGTAGAGTGTGTTTTCTTCACAAGTTTCTTGACTTGGTGAATTCGGAGCTTGATTTAGCGATGCCTCGACGTAGATCATCTTCGGCATGGACATCGACGACCTAGCTTGCCCATTCTCCGACGAAGCCGACGCTAGAGCCCGGGAACTCATATGGACAGCGAGGGGACTTCGTTGCGGAGCTATGGAGGTGGAGCACCGGATCTACAAAGGTTGTATTTCCGTATTCTTTATAGTTAAGTTGTTAACTAGTTATCTTTTCGCCTAGATATCTAGTAAACGATCCGTATTAGGGTTTGTAGGCACCCGTAAAATTTGATTTGTGCATGTTTGATCACTTGTGAGACTTCACTAGAGTGCCTAGGAACCCTACAGTGTCCCAGACACGAATGACCATTGTCATATGTCTTGTCTCTGGAACTGGTACTCGGCACGAGACGGATATGGATGACCGGAACCCGGCTTTTATCTGCTGTGACAGATGTTCTGTATTTGGACGTAACTGTGGAGATTTTGTCCTGAATTGCAATATTTGTACTGTAAACCTGTACTCTGTAAATATGTAACAAACACGGATTAAAAGTACCTACCTATAAACACACGAGCATAAGAATGGGCGGTATAAAATGCAGTATTCTGTTATGAACAAATACCCCCAAACTTAACTTTTGCTCGTCCCGAGCAAAACCAATTATTCACAAAAATAAAATCCTAACCGCACTTTCGCAGGGAACGCGATTGCACTGAGCATGTGAAACAAGCCGTTAAACCTCTAGGTGTCCCTAGTAGGAGGAGTGTTGTCTCCTGAGGGTTTTCAGCGGATACTACCCACAAAATCCTGTCAAGCTAGTGTCATAAGTTAACATTGATTCTACTCCTACAGTTCAGTATTTACGTTAGAAATTCTATCATCCTAAGTTATAAATATCCAACCCTTATTTTTCACACCTCCTATCTATTTAACCTTAGGTCCTATACGTTCCAAAAAAGTTTAGAAAGATGTTGGTTCTCCTGAGTTTTCCTTCTAAAGTGCGGCCTCAAATCAGGGATTTTTATCAACTTTACAGAAAACACAAGTCTTATTCTTTATTTCTATCTTTTATTCAAACATCGATTGTATACCCCTACGTGTGTGTAAATTTGCACCCCTACACTCAAGAATTCAATTCAATCTATAATACCCTTGCCCTAATACCTAATACTACTTCTTTTCATTAAGGATGGACGGATTTGCTCACACACCTTTCATGCGACTCTTAATGATTCTTGAGGCACTAACGACCGATTACTGAATGTGTGAACATTAAAGCGTAAATAGCAGTTTCCAGGTCTTGACTTTATTCTATTTTTCTTTTTTTTTTCTTTTTCTTTTTCAAGACCGGATATATTTTTGAACATGCTCTTTTGGTGTTTAGCTTTAAATACCATTTTTTCTTTCATACTAGGCTTTCAGGCAAGAGTATTTCTAGGTATCCTCTACTATCTCAAGTTTCAAGGTGCGTGTATGTGAAGTTTGTAGGGTATATACTTTCTAAATTTGAACTCAAGAAAAGAAACTATTTTTCAGACTTATCCTCCAGTAAAGCTTCAATACTTTCCCTTCATCTTGACTTAACTCAAGAACTGAACTCAAGATTACCTATTTCTCAAAAAAAAACTGTAAGGACGTATACTTACCAAGTTTAAACAGAATGAGTGTTATTTTTAGGGTTTTCAATTCCTAAGCCTAGAATTTAGTTATTTCTATCATATCAACTAATCTTTCGGAATAAAGATCTAAGTTACCCTATTAGCTAACTTGACGACAAAGTTTTTATATTTTTGGAAAATTTTCGATTTTTGTGGGTTTTTAATAAGGTATGCAGATGCAAAATATACAAATGAATGCGAAGGAAGAAAGCTTACCGAGCACACCCCCAAACTTAAACTTGACAGTGCCCTCACTGTCAGGCTATACCAAGAGGGTCAAAAATTGTCGGCGCTCCCCCTAAAAACAAATTATATACAAAAAGGAAAACAAAAAATATATACAAAAAAACGTGTCCCCCCCAACTTAGTAAAACAGTGGTTCCACTGTTAAGCGTTGAAGTTCAGGATTAGGGGGGAAAGAACAGTATCAAGCTATACAAGGCCTTATACAGGCCAAAAGTGAGCACCAACCATTCAAAGATCTTATCGTGATAAAGCAGTGGCTGGTGAAAGAATTAGGAGAGGTAAGAAATGGAGACTACGCGAGACCGTATGGAGATAGAAGCGGGATACGGTCTCGGTATATCAGAAGAAGAATGGCGGAAGGGAAAAAGAAGTGGAGTACGAACTTGATGGTGCAAATGGAGTGAATAGATTAGCACAATTTGTGATGAGCGATGTGTAAACAGCGATTGTGCTAATCTATTAACCCGTCGAGAGATTGGGTCAAATCCCTCAAGATTCGTAAGAAACCATGGGTACGCCGAACTCGGTAAACCAGACATACGAAATGAAAGTGAGACGGTTTCTTGCAAGGTCGGAACGATGGAAAGGGTGGGGGGAGGTGATTGAGGAAGGGTATCGGTTAAAGGTTCAGGAGGGTGTACACAGTCAGTGGAAGGAACAGGATGAATTGGAAAATCCGACTCATCAAGCAAAACTGGTTCATCCTCAAAACTATCCTCAATATTCTCCTCAAAATTTAGCACATTCATGCACTTCTTTTCAAAATCCAGACGCATATAGGGTTCGGAAAAAAACATTTAATGACTCGAGATGATGATTTGAAGAGAAAAACTCAGCCAAATCTATGGGTTCATCATCCAAAATATTCCCAGCGTCGATATCCTCAATCAAGTGAAAATCAATATTCTCAGGCACCTCAACAAAAGCATGGATTTCAATCGATTCAGGTTCTATAGTGGAGGTGTAGAGGTCAAAAGGTTTGGGATTGGTTTCATTTGGAAGGGACCCTTCACAATCAGGTAAATCAAACACTACAAAGTCGCACAACTCATTAATCATTCTGTCTTCAATTGATAAAGCATGTGGGACACTCGATAGACTTTCAAAACAAGAGTTGTGGGATTCAACTTGGGACGGGTAGGTTTGATTTGGAAGGGGGTACAGCTCACTCTCTCCACTCAAATTCACAGCCTGTCCTGCCGCCTCATCATACATTGAAAAATTAGGAGCTAGTTGAAAACTAGCTACCGGGTCAGTATGTTGTACGAGAGCGGCCATGGACGCATTCAAATCCATCATCTGTTGTCTTGACGCTACCCTAAAGTCTTCCAATGACTGTTCCAGACTAGACATGGGTTGTGAAGGGGTTTCAGTAAAAGATTCAAAGTTGTTTGGATACTGAAAACTCCCAAATGGCGGTTCTGATGCAATGTCTAGGGAAGGTGCAAAAGTATGGTAGGATTGGTAGGAATTGAATGGCTGGACAGGAGCAGGATCAACATTTGGATAGGAAGGTGAATGAAATTGTTGATCCCAAGAATTTGAAGTGGTGAAAGGAGTGAAAGATCGGCTACGGGATTGTTCAATACGTTCAGCGATGGACAAAGGACGACTTGCAAAAGGGGTATCAACATAAGTGGGTGGGAGAGGTTGAAAAGGTTGATACAAAGTGGAATGCGGAGTGCAAGTGTTTGTCCTAGACGCTTCTATGCGATCTTTCAATGAAACTTTGGGCATGGAGGGGTCGTTCGAAGTTCGGCCAAAGCAAGAACCGTAAGAAGTAATGTCTGGTTGTGGGTACCAAAGTTCGGCAAGAGTTTTTCGAGATGGGGTACCCATGATATGAAGAGAGAGGTAGGGAAAAGGAGGGGAAAAAGAATGTGATTTTTTTTTATAGTTTATATATTAACAGAAGAATGAAATGTACTGTAAGTCCACGTTGCCACCCCCGGTTCTTACGGGGAGGCGGAAACGGTATAAAAATCAAACTTTTAGTGCAAGAAGCAACATGGAATATGCAAGGTCGGGATCGATACCTAAACTAAAACTAGCAACCTAGCTAAAGAAGTTTAGCTACTCGGATGAAGATGGTTATACCTAGACTTGAACTCCTTCGTCTTCAAACTTTGTAGAGGTTGATGGTTCTCCTTTGTCGCCTTCTCCCGTCGAAGATGGATCCACCTCGAAGGCTCGACCTTTGGGCTCTTTCTCGTACTTGGAGTGAACTAGAATCGCCGGCTTGCTAGACCCTTGATCCTAGAGTGAGTAGAGAGTGTTTAGGGTTTGCTTTTGTTTTTCAAGAGAAGGATTCTCAACTCATGAGAAGGTTTCTCTTGACTAGAGGAAGAAGAAGATGAAGTGAAGAGAGAGAGTGAGAATGAAAAAGTGAGCTCTTTCTTTTTCTTTTGCAACCATAACAAAAGAAAAAGAAAAATCAAATAATAACAATAATCAAAATGAAAAAGGTTTGATGGTTAGTTTAGAATGACTAATATCATTACATGCATTAAATGAATAAAGCAAGAATGAAAAAGCATCTTGCATTTGTAATGATGGTAGTCAAATGTTCAACCATGGTCAACAAGTCAACCATGGTCAACAAGTCAACAAAAACTAACCATGACACAATTTCATTTTATTATATATTATTAAATGATATAATACAAATCCATTAGGGTTTGGAAAAAGACGACTGTCAACTGTGCATACGCACCCGTTCCGAAACCCTAATGGAAATCATCTTCCTCCTCCTCAAAAACTGTGCATACACACCTGCATTCTTGTTCCGAGGAACATGAATACTGAGAGATAAAAGCAACCCCAAATACTATACCAGTATCCGGCTCAAACCAGAGCCCGCTGGTAATATCTGTCCGGACTCCAAACGTGCACAAGTGCGCGGATGAGAACGAACCCTGTCGCAAAACCATGCGACCTCTACTCTGTTTTGCCCATAGGCGAATACCCTCTGTGTGGGACTCTAAAGACTCGACACTACGCTGGCAGTGGGTTTAACCACAGACCGCAAGCGGCACTAGCTGTGCGTAACGGTCCCCAGGTAGATGTCGACAAGAAGGCTGACGAGGTGAAACCCCATCGGAACTCCTACTGAGTCTGAATGTGACAGTCTCCGTACAGTCCGGTCTGTTCGTCTGATACATCGCATGGCGGGCCTAGGGGGCGGTAAACGTCAGTCCCCCAATAGCGGTACAAGTCGTGCCGGAGCGAAGCCCAAAACACCCTGAGACAACACTGGAAACCTACCAGTATATCTCGTTTGCCCTGGCCAGGGACTACTTGTGTAATGGCTCTCCTAGACACAGCGCGATGTCAACCCCCAATACCGGGAGAGACGAATCCTGTCTAACCGTCACTGCCTCCGAGTGCTTCGGGACTGCACCCAACCACCACCTGTTTGCACGACTCCTTTGAGCCGTGGTAGGGTAGTGATCAAAGTGCAGTGGGAACACACTCGAGGCGAAGTGCCAGTGTCAAGTCAGCGGACTAAGCTGTACTCATGTCACCTGGGAACTGATGACTGACGATAGGTATAATACCAACCTGTCAGTTCCCGACGAGTCCTGTCCAGTGTACTCGTAACCCAACGAGCACCCGTATACTATCTCCAGTACGACGTACTGATGGCTGTGGGACAGACCATCTCCCACACTGGGATGAGAAGCGCATACGCTAGTCTACTCCGGAGTATCGATGCCCAGTCTCGATAGTCCTGCGACTAGGGACCTGTATAAGGATGTGCTTATAGATTACCCAGCCCCCACTAGTGTGACTGCCATCACAACGCTGGTAATCAAGCAAAGATCCTAAGGGCTCCACTAATGCGTATAAGTGATATAGTAAAATAAACACAAGTACACATTGAAGTAGAGACAAACCAAGTAGCATACTACTATTTTGAGCAAGATTGTATATACAAGGTGAATATCCCAAGCATCCATTAAGTAATATACAAACTAGTATGATACAGTAATGGCCTCTAGGGCATATACACTAACAATCTCCCACTTGCACTAAGGCCATGTACTGGCGTATCGAAGACCTATCATCTCGATCAGCCGCTCGAACTGAGTCTGGGGCAGGGCCTTGGTGAATGGATCTGCAGTGTTGTCTTCTGAAGCAACTCTCCGAACCTCGATCTCCTTGCGATCCACGATCTCCCTGATCAGGTGATACCGCCTCAAGATGTGCCTGGATCTCTGATGGGACCTGGGTTCCTTCGCTAAAGCTATAGCCCCATTGTTGTCGCAATACAGAGGTATTGGATCAACAATGGACGGAACCACCTGAAGTTCTTTCAAGAACTTCCTCATCCAGACAGCTTCTTTTGCGGCATCAGATGCAGCGATGTATTCCGCTTCCATCGTCGAGTCTGCAACGGTTTCCTGTTTGGAACTCTTCCAACACACCGCCCCTCCATTGAGGGTAAAGACAAAGCCCGACATGGACTTGGAATCATCCTTGTCACTCTGGAAGCTGGAGTCAGCAAAGGCCTCGATCTGGAGGTCTTTTCCGCCATACACCAAGAACATCTCCTTAGTCCTTCTCAGGTACTTGAGAATGTTCTTTACCGCTATCCAGTGTTTCTCCCCAGGGTTTGACTGATACCGGCTTACCACACTCAGTGCATAAGCTACATCCGGTCTGGTACACAACATCGCATACATTATAGAGCCTACCGCAGAAGCGTAGGGTATAATCGACATGCGATCCCTCTCCAAATCAGTCTTGGGAGACATCTCTTTAGAGAGGGTGATCCCGTGACAAGCCGGTAGGTTACCGCGCTTGGAATCTTCCATACTGAATCTCTTCACTATGGTGTCGATGTACCTGGACTGAGAAAGTCCCAATATCCTCTTGGATCTATCACGATGGATCCGGATCCCCAGGATGTATGAGGCATCACCCAGGTCTTTCATGGAGAACCTGTGTGACAAGAACCCCTTGACAGATTGTAGCATAGGAATGTCATTTCCTACTAAGAGAATGTCATCCACGTATAAAACGAGGAATACTACAGTTCTTGCTACAAATCTACTATAGATGCATGGTTCATCTGGATTTTTGATAAAGCCAAATTCTTTGACCGTCTCATCAAAACAGATGTTCCAACTCCGCGATGCCTGCTTTAGTCCATAGATGGACTTAAGCAACTTGCACACCTTTCCGCTGCTCCCACTCTGAATGAAGCCCTCTGGCTGGTCCATATAGACACACTCCTCTAAATTTCCATTTAGAAAAGCTGTCTTTACGTCCATTTGCCAGATCTCATAATCGTGGAAGGCAGCGATGGCAAGAAGGATCCGAATGGATTTCAGCATGGCTACTGGAGAAAAGGTTTCGTCATAGTCCAAGCCAGGTCTTTGACGGAAACCCTTTGCTACCAGCCTAGCTTTATAGGTCTCAACCTGTCCATCTACACCAATCTTCCTTTTGAAGATCCACTTGCATCCTACGGGTTTTACCCCGTCTGGAGCAATGTCCAACGTCCATACCTTGTTGGTGTACATGGACTCCATTTCGGTCCGCATTGCATCCAGCCATTTCACTGAGTCAACACTCTGAACGGCCTGCTGGAAGCTAGTAGGCTCATCATAATCTATGATGCAATCCTCTCTATCCCCGTCTATGAGAAAACCGTAGTATCTCTCGGGCGGATGAGACTGCCTACTACTTCTGCGGAGCGGCGTAGGAATGTCCTGTTCTTTCGAACCCTCTGGTTCCTCTAAGCTTTCAGTAATGTTTTGTGGTTCTGGAATTTCTTCCAGTTCTACTGCGCTCCCACTTATCTGGTTTTCCAAAAACTCAGTTTCCAAGAAGTAGGCATGACGAGAAACAAGGACTTTTTGTTCCTCTTCACAGTAGAAGAAATATCCTTTTGAGTTCTTTGGATACCCCACAAACTTGCACTGTACTGAGCGTGCCTCGAGCTTGTCCGCATGCTGCTTTTTGACAAAAGCCGGACATCCCCATGTCTTAATGTGCTTAAGATAGGGTTTCTTCCCACACCACATTTCATATGGTGTGGAAGGCACAGTCTTAGTCGGAACTCGGTTCAAAAGGTATGCGGCTGATTCTAGCGCATATCCCCAGAATGATCGCGGCAACTCAGCGTTACTCATCATGGACCGCACCATATCCAATAGGGTGCGGTTCCGTCTCTCCGATACACCGTTATGTTGCGGGGTGTATGGAGGAGTAAGTTGAGAGAGAATTCCGTTCTCTTTTAAATAGTCCAGGAACTCGGCACTTAAGTATTCTCCACCTCGATCCGATCTTAGAATCTTAATACTTTTGCCGGTCTGTTTCTCTACTTCATTCTTATACTCCTGGAATTTTCCAAAGGCCTCGGACTTATGTTTCATTAAGAAGACATAACCGTATCTTGAGAAGTCATCCGTAAAAGTAATGAAGTAAGAATGTCCGCTTCGGGCATGTGTAGACATTGGACCGCACACGTCACTGTGTACGAGTCCCAAGAGCTCGCTCGCTCTTTCTCCATGTCCAGTAAACGGAGTCTTTGTCATCTTTCCCTTGAGACAGGATTGACAAGTGGCATATGACTGATATTCGAACGCATTCAAATACCCTTCTGTATGTAACTTCGTCAACCTTCTCTCATTGATGTGACCCAATCTACAATGCCATAAGAAAGTCTGGTTTATTTCTGGAGACTTTCTTTTGTGTGTATTCTGGACATTGAAAATCTGTGGTTGGTTCAATACGTATATACCATTACTCAATGTACCTGACCCAATCAGAACTTGATTAAGGTGAATGTTTACAACATTACTTACAAACGCAAATTCATAACCTTCTTTAGAAACTAAAGATACAGAAATGATATTACAAGTTGCGTTGGGTACAAAAAAGCAATTACGCAAAACCAAAACATGTCCATCTGACATTCCCAGGTGATAGTCCCCCACGGCTTTAGCATCCATGCTAGCTCCGTTCGCAACTCTGAGGGTCATGTCACCTGCCTTCAAAACCCTACGGTTTCTCAACGCCTGCAAAGAATTACAGATATGAGATCCTGATCCGGTATCCAATACCCAGGAAGTAGAGTTTATTGAAAGACAGTTTTCAATAACATACACACCTGAAGCTGAAGCTGCAACCTGCTTCAATTCCTGTGTTCTGGCCTTCCAGGCCCTGCAATCATTCTTCCAGTGTCCTTTCTTATGACAAAAGAAGCATTCTTCCTTATCCACAAGCTTCCCCGCTATCTTTGTTGCTTTACCTTTTCCCTTCGTATCCACTTTACTAACACCGCCCCTTGGTTTGGCGGGGGCTTTCTTCTTCTTTCCCTTGGCTTTCGCCTTGGACCTAGAAGAAGATGATCCTCCTACAAACAAAGTGGATGTTTCCCTACCTTTCTGTAGGGTGCCCTCTGCGCTCCTCAGCAGGTTGAGGAGCTCTGAAAGTTCAACCTCCTTTTCTTGTAGGTTGAAGTTCATTATAAACTGGGCGTAAGTGGAAGGAAGGGACTGGAGAACTATATCCGTATATAGCTCACTCTCCAATGTGATCCCTAGGTCAGCGAGCTCCTCAATGTAGCCGATCATCTTTAGCACGTGCTCGGCTACTGATGATCCGACGGCCATTCTTGTCGAAAACAACTTTTTCGACGCTTCGTATCTTGCGATACGTGATTGCTCTCCATACAGTTCTTTTGTATGAAGCAATATGGACTCCATGTCCATATTCTCATGCCTCCTCTGATGTTCGTTGTCCATCGAGGCAAGCAGGAGGCACTTGGCCTTCGCGCTATCAATCTCCCAAGTCTTGCGGATTTCCTTATCCGCGACGCTGGAAGTTGGACCAGGGACAGGGGGAGCTTTGGTGGTAAGAAGATACCCCAGCTTGTCATAAGTGATTGCTATCTTGACATTCCTGAGCCAATCTTTGTAGTTTGGCCCTGTCAACTTGTTTTTATCTAGGAGTAACTTAAGTCCAGTCATGTTGATTGGTCGCTGCAATTAGGAGAGAGAAGAAGAAACACTCAGCATGATGCTCTTGCAAGTTTAGAGTGGTTTTTAATTTGTCTAAACAGGATGGCTCCCACTGTTTCTCGAATCCCTCCTCAAACCATAAAGGAAGAATTAGTCAGGATCAATCCCACCGTACAATACTTGCTTAACCGTTCGGCCAGGCTGGTGTCGGTACTTCGAGGGAGGTTTTCCAACGCTTTCGCGAAGTTCCTTAATTAAAGAACCTCTTTTCCCTGGGGGGCGTAGCCCCGCTAACACCTTTCTAGGCACCTACTAGGTTTATAGCATTGATCGTTAAGTGAGAAATTTCCCGAGGAGTAGCATATACTCACAGTAGGATCGGGATCCAAATATCATCGCGTGACGAAACTGAAGGAATCCTACCAGAATCACCACACTCCAAATGGTATGCAAATCTAGCAAGTTTCAGTACTTATGAAACTCCCGATGTGGATTTTTGCCCCATGCTCTTATGACCTTGACTTTGGCCAACAAATCATAAGTCACATGTCAAGTTCTACCCGTCGTTCTCCAGGTTAATTTGAATCCACCCGTACCCACCCTTGACTTTGGCCAACAAGGCAGTACGACTGTTCCAAACCAACGCATCTATCTATGCTGCACATGAATACCCAATAGCTACCAATCACTATGCCTTGACTTTGGCCAACAAACACAGCTTGAATACTATTGACTATTCATATGAAACGACGGAGGGCTACGGATGGTTTTGGCGAAACCGTGAACGTAGTGAACTTGATTTGGTCGATGGAACGAGATAGCTTTTAAATGGAGTGGCTCAAGCTCCGCATTTTAAAAGTTAGTTTTGAAAAGAACCGAGTGGTTTTTCGAAAGTGTTCCAACGACTTTAACTTGGTTTATTATCTTGCATTAGTTCTTTTAATGCGTGATATTCTTGCATTAGTACTTTTAATGCGTCCCATCATTTAAATCCTACCATTGCAGAAAACAACCAAAATATGACGTACGCTTATGCCATTCGCATTCGCCACTGGGCCCCGTCATTACCCGTTAGGTTACTTAACTAACGACAGAGCGGGGGCTGGGCTAGCGCGTCTGTAAAACATAAGCAACGCCTAAATAGAAAGCAATGATAAACATTTCAGATCACAGATAAATACATTGGATATACTAGTAATCTGTAATTTGTACGAGCCTGTAACAAAAAACAGATAACACGGTCGCGGTGAATAGCCAATACCCCACCCAAGACCCCTACGGGTGCGGCAAACTACCCGCCAAGTACCCGAAGCGTAGCAACCTCCCTCATCTCCATGAGTAGGCCACTCGACACTTCGGTATACCCGGTAGTTTGTGCACCCCTCCATGGGTCTATCCTAGGAGCAAAAACAGTAAAAGAATTATACACTGACGGCTACAACCCCGACCCGGTTGTGCGGCCAAACAAATAATAATTATTACATCAATTTACATTTACAATGAATTGCAAGAAAAGAAAACTCTCGTCTCACAACCCCCCCCGGCTATTCACCCGCGACAATCCAACATATTTATATACACATTCCAGCACATTACAGATCATGTATAACCCCGACTAATCGTCTTATAGCAATTAGTCGACGTTCAATACATGCAAACATCACAGATATAACCATCATAGTCAAAGTGCAGTGGAGTTCGGAAAAATACGGAATTATAGGCCCCCAAAAGTAAATTTTAGTTCTGGAAAATCTGGGCATATAATATATATCCTAAAAATCCCAAAAACAACAAATAAAGACACTGCACGAAAATCGATGCAGAGAGGACATCAAGTCGCGGCGGATCCGCGGCGGCCAAGAAGGCTCACGCGGCGGAAGCGCGGCGACTTAGACGAATCTCTGTGTCGTTTTTCATGGGTGTTTTTAGAAAACCCTGAGATGAATTTACAGATATAAAGTTTTTCATTTCGGGCCAAAAAAATTTCAACAGAAACTCAGGTTTTTGAAAATACGGTTTTTTGGGTTTTTTACGGTTCCGAACTTCGTTACACTTCACTACCTAGCTAGTTTAAGTTTAGTTAGGCTCTGATACCACTGTAAGTCCACGTTGCCACCCCCGGTTCTTACGGGGAGGCGGAAACGGTATAAAAATCAAACTTTTAGTGCAAGAAGCAACATGGACTATGCAAGGTCGGGATCGATACCTAAACTAAAACTAGCAACCTAGCTAAAGAAGTTTAGCTACTCGGATGAAGATGGTTATACCTAGACTTGAACTCCTTCGTCTTCAAACTTTGTAGAGGTTGATGGTTCTCCTTTGTCGCCTTCTCCCGTCGAAGATGGATCCACCTCGAAGGCTCGACCTTTGGGCTCTTTCTCGTACTTGGAGTGAACTAGAATCGCCGGCTTGCTAGACCCTTGATCCTAGAGTGAGTAGAGAGTGTTTAGGGTTTGCTTTTGTTTTTCAAGAGAAGGATTCTCAACTCATGAGAAGGTTTCTCTTGACTAGAGGAAGAAGAAGATGAAGTGAAGAGAGAGAGTGAGAATGAAAAAGTGAGCTCTTTCTTTTTCTTTTGCAACCATAACAAAAGAAAAAGAAAAATCAAATAATAACAATAATCAAAATGAAAAAGGTTTGATGGTTAGTTTAGAATGACTAATATCATTACATGCATTAAATGAATAAAGCAAGAATGAAAAAGCATCTTGCATTTGTAATGATGGTAGTCAAATGTTCAACCATGGTCAACAAGTCAACCATGGTCAACAAGTCAACAAAAACTAACCATGACACAATTTCATTTTATTATATATTATTAAATGATATAATACAAATCCATTAGGGTTTGGAAAAAGACGACTGTCAACTGTGCATACGCACCCGTTCCGAAACCCTAATGGAAATCATCTTCCTCCTCCTCAAAAACTGTGCATACACACCTGCATTCTTGTTCCGAGGAACATGAATACTGAGAGATAAAAGCAACCCCAAATACTATACCAGTATCCGGCTCAAACCAGAGCCCGCTGGTAATATCTGTCCGGACTCCAAACGTGCACAAGTGCGCGGATGAGAACGAACCCTGTCGCAAAACCATGCGACCTCTACTCTGTTTTGCCCATAGGCGAATACCCTCTGTGTGGGACTCTAAAGACTCGACACTACGCTGGCAGTGGGTTTAACCACAGACCGCAAGCGGCACTAGCTGTGCGTAACGGTCCCCAGGTAGATGTCGACAAGAAGGCTGACGAGGTGAAACCCCATCGGAACTCCTACTGAGTCTGAATGTGACAGTCTCCGTACAGTCCGGTCTGTTCGTCTGATACATCGCATGGCGGGCCTAGGGGGCGGTAAACGTCAGTCCCCCAATAGCGGTACAAGTCGTGCCGGAGCGAAGCCCAAAACACCCTGAGACAACACTGGAAACCTACCAGTATATCTCGTTTGCCCTGGCCAGGGACTACTTGTGTAATGGCTCTCCTAGACACAGCGCGATGTCAACCCCCAATACCGGGAGAGACGAATCCTGTCTAACCGTCACTGCCTCCGAGTGCTTCGGGACTGCACCCAACCACCACCTGTTTGCACGACTCCTTTGAGCCGTGGTAGGGTAGTGATCAAAGTGCAGTGGGAACACACTCGAGGCGAAGTGCCAGTGTCAAGTCAGCGGACTAAGCTGTACTCATGTCACCTGGGAACTGATGACTGACGATAGGTATAATACCAACCTGTCAGTTCCCGACGAGTCCTGTCCAGTGTACTCGTAACCCAACGAGCACCCGTATACTATCTCCAGTACGACGTACTGATGGCTGTGGGACAGACCATCTCCCACACTGGGATGAGAAGCGCATACGCTAGTCTACTCCGGAGTATCGATGCCCAGTCTCGATAGTCCTGCGACTAGGGACCTGTATAAGGATGTGCTTATAGATTACCCAGCCCCCACTAGTGTGACTGCCATCACAACGCTGGTAATCAAGCAAAGATCCTAAGGGCTCCACTAATGCGTATAAGTGATATAGTAAAATAAACACAAGTACACATTGAAGTAGAGACAAACCAAGTAGCATACTACTATTTTGAGCAAGATTGTATATACAAGGTGAATATCCCAAGCATCCATTAAGTAATATACAAACTAGTATGATACAGTAATGGCCTCTAGGGCATATACACTAACAATGTACACACAAAAAGAATATGGACAAAAACAATCACGACACAAAAATACCACACACCTAATCGTTCTAGGGTTCACCTAGATCAACTAGACCTGCTCCAGAACTTGATTGTCGAAGTAAAACTGTGTCGAGAAACGGGCTCAAGATACACTGATCACGAGGCCAGGTAAGTGCAGAGATAAGGGGAGGTTTTCCAACGCTTTCGCGAAGTTCCTTAATTAAATAACCCTTTCTCTTTTGGCGATTTCGCCGTTAACACTTTCCTAGACACCCCGTAAACAATATACCGTTAAGCGAGGTTCTAAACACAGTTAACTTCTCCTAGTGAGCGCGAAGTCCTTAAGGCTTAAAGTCTAATTTCTTTTAAAATTTGTGCGGGTAAACGTTATGCTCAAGTTCGTGATTTGTGGGCCACGGAAAAGGTGATGAAATCCTTTACCGTATATTGTGGGGTTCGCTTGCCCTTAAGTCCGTATTAATGTATGCAATGCGCAATTCAATAAAAATTCTATAAAGAATCAAACAATCGTTTTTTAGTTTAAGCGCGGCATTGCAACAAATACGGGTTAGTCAATTTTTAGCGTTTGCTAGCGAACTTGCAAAGAATCCTGCAAAAAATAGTATATTGGATGCGTCGGATTTGAGAAGAAGGTGTTAGTAAAGTACGTACCGTTAAGATTTTTGGGTTAGGAAACCCCCGTTGAATCAAATCCGATAAGATTGAAAAAGTTCGCTTGCGCGGGTCAAACTACCCGGATCTTTGGCACTGTACTTTGCAATCACCTTAGCCTTGAATGCACACTTTGCTCCCCACAATCGCAGTTTGCAAATCCGCAAAAATCTGCACTCTTGCCCACAAAAATGATCAAAAAAAAGGTTTTTTTTTATTTATAAATATATACAAAAAGAATATTAACCCGAATAACAAGAACGAAAATACGCTACCGTCTCCCCGGCAACGACGCCATTTGATTGAAAGAATTAAAGTTAACCGCAATCAAGACGGTGTCGCTATGCAGCTAGCCGGTTGAGCACGGGTCGATCCACAGGGAGATGGTTGTATGTCCTTTCTTGTTTTAGACGAGTCAATAAAGAATGAGTATGTGTTTGTTCGATTCTATCCTAAGTGTATTATTTGCAAGTATAAAGTTGTTAAGAAAAAGATACGAGATTATAAGCTAAAGAAATCCGTACTCAAAACCTTTGAGCCGAGTCTTGAACAATTGAAGCTAGAGCAATCGGCAACAACATGGATTAGGGGATTTAAGCGCGGTATTTGTGGAATACGGCTTATTTACCCTTGTCCTTCCGTTCTTGTCTCTTGCTTTCGCCTCCGGCCAAACCGAACGCAACCGGTCGCGGTTAGGAATCACCGTTACCTTGTTAGGGTAGGGTGCCTAATGGAGCGCTTGCGTATCGTTTGGGTGGAGTTCAATGGAAAATATGGGAAAAGGAAATGGGCAAAGAAACGTTAACTTATAATACTGTATTTCTTCTTAACAATAATAATTACAACCATTCACAAAAATGAACCAAAAAGAGAGAACAAAAAGAAAAGAACAAAGAAAAGAAAAGATTACAAGCAAGTAATTAAAGTGCATGGTAATAAATTGCAAGTAATTAAAGACAAGAATGAAAAATGCAAGAAAGTAATTACAAGAACCATAGAACTCAAAACAAGCATGGGATCAATAGCCAACCCTTAAACTTGCAAGCTCAATCAAGAGGTTGCAAGATCAAGAGAAGGGTAAAGAACTCATGTGAAATGAAGTACTAAGGAGAGAACAAAATGATACAACCCCGTGAGACCAATGACCAAAGCTTAAACTTGCAAGCTCACTTAAGAGGTTGCAAGATCAAGTTAAGGTAGAGAGCTCAAGGGGGAAGCTAAGCAAAAAGAATTATACAAAAAACCCTCATCTTTATTCACATCCACTCAATGCTCTCACTACATTTCCATGGAGGAAGAATGAAGAAGAAGAAGAAGAAGAAGAAGAACTAAAACTACACTAAAGTGGCTAAAAGAATGGGCATAAAATTGGACCCTTGGTTGGGCTCAGTTCTGGAGTATTTATAGGCTGCTTACAGAAACCCTAAGGCTATATTTTATTCCCAAATACATTGTGCCACCTACCCCCAAAGTTTCACCAGATGAGGAGCCTAAACGGCCGCGGATCCGCGGCCTATACCCCATGTTGGCCGCGGATCCGCGGCCATGTGGAGGAATTAGAGGGTCAGATTTCTTTTGTGGTCCTGTGTTGCTGTTTTCTTCTGTTAAACATGTACAGATTTTCTATATTCTTTCATGATTGCTTCAGGTTCCAATAGTCAACAATGATGGCTTCATTTTTCAACACATTTGAATTTATCTCCCTCGAGCTCCGCGCACCCATTGATTCTTGTACAGCCCCCCTCGTGCTCTGTGCTTGTCCCAGACACGAATGACCATTGTCATATGTCTTGTCTCTGGAACTGGTACTCGGCACGAGACGGATATGGATGACCGGAACCCGGCTTTTATCTGCTGTGACAGATGTTCTGTATTTGGACGTAACTGTGGAGATTTTGTCCTGAATTGCAATATTTGTACTGGAAACCTGTACTCTGTAAATATGTAACAAACACAGATTAAAAGCACCTACCTATAAACACACGAGCATAAGAATGGGCGGTATAAAATGCAGTATTCTGTTATGAACATCCACCCGAGAGCTCCTACGCCAAGCTAAATCTTAAACTTGAGATAACTAGGTTGCTTAAAGTGCTAATCTAAAGCTACCTAGGGGATATAGAGTGAGGTTATGGAAGTATTAGTCTAGCTAACCCTTGATCTCAACACATGAGAGGTTAGGGTTAGGGTTTGAAGAGAGAGTGAGCTTGAGGAGAGACAAGGTGAGAATGATTATGAAATGAGATAATGATATATCATGATATATATGAAGCATTATTATTTATCCAAAAATCAAATAATAGAATTAACAACCATGCTTCACAAATATCTTTGAGTGATTCATCTCCATGAGTCATTAAACATTTATGATGCATTAATGACTTGGATGAATCACACAAATGAGTCACTAATCTCATTTAATGCAATGCCACCTTAACCCCTTAGTCACCACTCTTCTAGAAGCTTCCCGACAAATTACGAGAATGCCCCTCCAATCCGTGAAAACACGGAAAAACTTTAGACTGTATAAATCCAGTAACCCGATACTAGAATCTGGCTTAAACCAAAGCCGACTAGTAAAAACTGTCCGAAAAGTCGTACGTGCGCGACTAGTAAAAACTGTCCGAAAAGTCGTACGTGCGTAAACACACGTACGCATCCGAACCCTTGTCGTAAAACCGTACGACCTCTATATCGTTTCGCCTGGAGCAGGGAAAACCTCTGTGTGGGACTCTAAAGACTCGACACTATGCTGGCAGTGGGTTTAACCACAGACCGCAAGCGGCACTAGCTGTACATAACGGTCCCCAGATAGATGTCGATAAGAAGGCCGATGAGGAAAACCATCTGAACCCCTACTGAGCCTGATGTGACAATCTTCGTACAGTCCTGTTTGTTCGTCTAAGACTATCGCATATCAAGCCTAGGGGGCGGCAAGCGTCAGTCCCCTAATAGCTGTATAAGTCGTGTCGGAGCGAAGTCCATTACACCCTGAGAAGCTACTGGAACCTACCAGTATATCTCGCTTGCCCTGGCCAGGGACTTTGCGTAATGGCTCTCTGACACAGTGCGATATCAACTCCCAATACCGGGAGAGACGAATCCTATCTAACCGCCACTGCCTCCAAGTGCTCGGGACTGCACCCAACTGCTACCTGTTTGCACGACTCCTTTGAGCCGTGGTAGGGTAGCAATCTAAGAACAATGGGACACACTCGAGGCGAAGTAGCAGTGTCAAGTCTGCGGACTATGTTGTACTCATGTCACCTGGGAACTGTTAACTGACGATGGGTATAATACCAACCAATCAGTTCCCCAGCGAGTCCTGTCCGTTGTACCCGTAACCTAACGAGCACCTGTATACTATCTCTAGTACGACGTACTGATGGCTGTGGGACAGACCATCTCCACAACTGGGATGAGAAGCGTATACACTTAGTCTACTCCGGAATATCGATGCCCTATCTTGATAATCCAACGACCAGGGACCTGTATAGGATGTTGCTTACAGACTACCCAGCCCCCACTAGTGTGACTGCCATCACAACGCTGGTAATCAAGCAAAGATCATATGGGCTCTACTAATATGTATAAGTGATACGTTACAAGAAACATATGCACATATTAAAGTAGACACAAACCAAGTAGCATACTACCATTTTTAGCAAGACTGTTATATACAACTGTGAATATCCCAAGCTTCCATTAAGTAATATACAACCTAGTATGATACAATAATGGCCCCTAGGGCATATACATTAACAAATTACCGATGATGAAGTGTGTGAGTCGGCAATCAAGTGTACGTGGAACATATGCATCATCGATAATGGTGCCGGTGTCCTAACAGCATGGTTTTGATATAACAATAACATAATTAAACATGCAATGCGATGCGAAAAAGCAAGAATATGTGGCAAATGAATAATAACACAACAGTGCAGTATCTATATCAATGTACCTATGTCATACTGTTTTGCCATTTGAAAGAAGACGAATCAGGGTTTTTAGGAAAATAAGGGCTACGGTGTTTTTAAGAAAGGAAGCGTCTTTTGAAAATATCTATATAATTCCCTTGCCTGTCTTTGAAATACTACCGATTCGTTAGTTTTTGAAATAGGTATGACATCGGCCTAGCCTAACATCTACTCGCAAAACTACAGCTCTAACTAACAAGTCAATCGGGAGGGGTATGGAAACCACCAAAATCTGAGTCGATACATATATATATATATATATATATAATAGTCGGTGATCTCGCCTCAAAGGTACCGAGTACTATACAATATCATATGACATCCTCGAGTGATGAGTGTGGATCTATCATCAATATAAAGCTCGTATGCTAAATCATCGTACGACATCCCAAAAGCTGGGTACGGTTCAATATCACATTCATCTCATCAATTATCTGTTATCCTTATCATCATATCTCATGATCTGGGGTACTGATCTAAGTCTAGTACAAATCGACACCATCTATATAAATATAAATGCGTGTGTGAAACACACGTCCAAAGGCCGCTAAAATCTCAAGTCGTATCCCAAATACGAACCACATCATATCACCGATCTCACGGCACTATGCCCAATCTCATCGACTCATCTCCAAATATCATCCACTATCCTCATCATCCAGGTATATGTATAACAAATAAGCATGTGCGTGCGTGTGGGTGTATACCTATTCTAGGGTTCGCAACTAGGAAACTATACTAGTTTACTTCTAAACCCTAATTTATCCATAGTACACCTAATCACATCTGAATATCCAAGTCACACATATCGCTATCATACACATATATATAGTATATATATCCAGTATACTAAGCATCGAACTGCGGGGGTGCTATACTCCATCCACCCGACTTCCCCTGTAGATATAATCTACTCACCTTGCATCCTGCGTGTTGGTGTCGATGTCGCCTTCATCTTCTTCATCGTATGAAGCCCTCGAGAAGGTACCTACAAGATAACACAATCGCAAATAAACCTTAAAATCACATCCAGAAAACCAAACGACGCGTTAAGGCCTATAGGTTAGAACCTATGGACTACGCTTTCAAAACCATCAACAATCCTCGATATCGTCGTACAAATGCCAAGTAATAGAGGTAAAACACAAATATGCAATTCCAGAATTCAAAATACGAGAAATGAAAACACGAATCAAAATAGAAACTCATGAAACAGGCTCCAGATTCTACCCTATGTCAAATTGGACAATTTTGCACATGTCAGAGGTCTAATTTACTAGAGATAAGGCCCTAGAACAAAAACGAACCATTTCTAACCTGCTCTGGCCGCAAATTGCGGCTAGAAGGAATAAATCTGCGGCCATGGTTGGGAGTTAGGGGCTAGGGTTTTGGGGTTAGCTTCCTGTGTGCCTGCACATATCACTGTCCATGCAAAATAATTTTCAGAGTCTCGGGGTGATAGCAGATTCCATTTAACCATCACAGAATCACAGTTTTTCCGATATCAGCTTTTCTAAATCCGTATTCCAGGGTTCTAGTCTCTGGTTTGAGTCTTAATCCTAGCACTAGGGGGTTTGTATGGCCCCTACTGAGCTTAATTGCTCACCACAACTCTCAATTTCCAATTACCCTAACTAGAATTTTCATACCCTCACTAAACATCACTATATCGGTTTAAAGTTAACATGGATGTGAAAGCAATAGAAAAACTAAGCTAGTGGTTCAGAAAATACCTCATTTGGCAACTCAAGAAAATTCTTGAGTTGCCCCAAGTGTCCAAAACCTTTCCTTTCTTGGTTCAATGTGCTTCCCTTGAGCTTGTGCACAACTTTTGTGAAATGGGGATAGGGTTTTGAGTTGATTTCCATGGTGTTTTGGGGGATTTTGTGAAGAAGGACAGAGGGGCAGCAGCAGCAGCAATATGAGGGAGAGGGAGAGAAATGAGTGAAGAATGAAGAGGAATGGCCAAGTCAACACACCCTCACCTTTCTCTCTCTCACCCATACCCATTATTCTATTCTTTCCCTTGTTCTTTTCTTTTCTTTTTCTCATTCTCTCTAATTAACAACCATACAAGAATGCCATAATAAAACATGTAGGAAAGTCATGGAAAAATATGTAACAAGTGAAAAAATATATGGTGCATGTTTTGCACAAATATGCTAAAAATCCGATTAGCGATTTTTAATCGCGATTAGCACTAAATTAGTATATAATTAATCATAAAAACTTAAAAATTGCATAATTCACATAAAACACTCTCTTTTAATAATTTCTGTAATTTTCCAAATTTTTCCCTATTTATCGGTATTTAATTATACCGCCTTATTAAAATATTCAATATTTTATTATTAAATTATAAAAAATTCCAAAAATAATATTTTATTTTTTTGAAATGTTACAATCTTCCCCCCTTAAAGAAATTCGGTCTCCGAATTTAAATTTAAACCCCCAAATTCTAAAACATTTCAATAAAAAGTCCAAGTCGTCGGGGCTCCGAAATCATCAATAGATAAAACGCATCACAGCGCAACGCATGCGCAGGAACAATGAGCAGATGACTCAAAATCAAAACTCCGTCAAGCATCCCTCAATCATCGGAGTCATGGTAAAGACACAAATGTCAAATCCAAAATAAAACTACTATAATATCAATCAGAACTATACATGTAAACATCAAATCTATACATGTAAATAACTGGAGGAAATGCATGCCAAACCTTTTTAATGTTACTGTGCTATGCGCGTATCGCGGCACAGTGGCGGACGTCTATTGTAAGAAAATAACCATATACGTATATATCTTTTGTTTAATATGTACGTTCCGCCGTTTTGAAAACAATTTAGAAGGGTTTCCTTGTTCTAAACGTTTCGTGTCATACCAGACACGTAGGTAAATACTGAGACTATAGCTCCCTTTTTGGAAATCCCTTCGATAACTATCAATGCATGCAAAATACATCCAGGTACTGTCCTCTGACTAGTCCTGCTCAGTACGAAAACAAATAGCAAATATCGTAAAAATGTACTGCTCCATAAGGAATCAATCCCAAAATGTATATAAGAATACCCTGTGCGTCTGGTGCGCACGGAAAATAAAAATCCATATATGTGACATACATGTGCACAGAAACAACATCTAGGTGCAACAAGTGTGCACGAAACATCTGTCATAGGCAACGTGTGTGCCTGACAGCAAAATCAGGTGCATCTGACATGCACGAAGAATCCCGATTTAGTGCATCTGGTGTGCACCAAAATCGCATCTCAAAACATGCGCTCAACGCGCGCGAAAATCTAAATCAGGTGTACCACGGTATATAATCTCACAATCATGTGCATCAGCGTGCACAAATCAAATCAAAACACTAAAAGTATATGAAAACTACGCCGAAAGCATAAGTCAAATCACATGCATAACATAGGCATGAAATCAAAATCAACATATCGAATGACATCGAACCGAAGTCAGGTGCAACCATGGTGCACGAAAGCAAATATCATGGAACTCGGTCATCAAGACTAAATCATGCAAATAGACAGCCTAAAATACCAAAATCCAAGGTGACGGATACGTGGTAATCAAATCACCAAATCACAAATCATAAATACCGTCGTCAATATATCCTCCTTCAAAGTCGGGAAGGTGTCGGTGCATCCAATGCAAGCAGAGCAAGATATCTACTTGCCTCTTGCTCACGGTCTGGCGTCTTCTGTCTCTGGGTCCTTATCTTCTCTGCGGATTACCTATCTCGCAATCAATCGGCTCATCGTCCCTGTCAGGTGTGCTAACGGGGGCGATTCCGTCTTGGCACTTCTCTGGTCATCTGTGTCCTCAGCACAGCATTTCCTCGGAAACTGGTCGCATCCCAACGCCTCTGTAGACATATCCGACCTTTAACCTTAACAGGGAGTAACAACAGCTCGTCAGCATCTCGCATGAACCTCTTGTCCCACTTGTCTATATCATCGTCTACTCCGACGTCACGTCTCTATCTGCACACTGCAAATATTCTCGGCTACGGTCAATCCGATGTCTCTCACACAGACTCAAAATCATGAACTCAGTATCTTCATCACTCTGTAGAAGATATTTGGCCGAACACGTCCTCAGGAACTCGTCCCAACCTGTGGAGGTATACTCCAAACTCGTCCATTCTTGATCAATTCTCAACGCCTCTGCATGCGTATCGCACCTCTGATGTCAGCGGAGTGGAACATCATCTCCTCGAAATCTCGTGCGAACTCTTTACTCCACCATGCTCCAATGTCGACTGATTCGGACTCGTCTCATCGTGGCTGCATGGACTGCGCTCCAACGGCTATGCTCATATCTGGACTCTCTCAAGCAATGTGTCCCATCACATGATATCCGAAAGATGTCGAACCATCCAATCGATTTGTCAAAACCTTATAATCCCCCCAAGAGATCAACGTCTTGAGTACAGTTTAATAGTATTCCGGTATATACCACAGCACCTATGGCCAACCGTAGAAGGGTAAACCCAGGCCTCACAAATGGCACCGCTAAACTGCCGCAAACCCTAAGGTTCGAAGGCGTTCCATGGTCATTACGTCGAGTTAAGGTTTCATTCTTCTAGAGGGTCCATAGCATTACTTGCATGTCTTTCCGAATACTTTAAACTTGGAATATGGGTTTCTGACATTCGATTGTCTCTATCGACTCTCAACGAATCTGCGTGAAGTCGTTTCTAGCTGGAATCAACCTATCTGATGACCTCGCATCGGGGTAAGAGAACGAACCACATGTCCTAGTCATTCATCCTCGGGTAACTAGCGACCTTCCATCATATCTCTAAGTATATACTTATGCTGCAGTAGCTCCAACATCTGGGTGATATCTCGTCATTTGCAGCAACAACTGGCTTATTCGTCTGTACGCTGAACATCGCCTCAATCATCCTGAATAAGCGATATATCAATGGTCATCACACTCTGGCTGGCCTTTAGCAGTAGCCTGATCCTCTGGTGCTGATCAGCACATCCGGAAAATCTCGTAAAAGCGATCAGTCAAACGCTCATGGCGCGAAAACACAATAAAACGAAGCCTTCTATGCAGTAGTACGTCTCTGGAATCACGCCCTGGTCAGTCCTCGTCCGTGACGAGCTCATGCTGACGCAACTCTAGCCGTAGCTCTCTCTGCCCGTGTAATCGCGGCAGCAAAATCATAATCAATATCGATGAGGATAGATCATAGGAATGAATATAATACTGTGCAAGGAAATGTACATCCTAAGGTTTCTTAAGCAGAGTAGCATATCGTAAGTATGCCACGGAACATACGTACGGTACGTCACTCTACTCAAGCTACCTACTCCATCAACCAAGGGTCATCCTACGCCACGAAAGTTCGGGTATAATACCCCCTCGACTAAGTCTATGTTCCGTAAGGTCAAGCCAAAGTTCCGTATATATATAAACGCTCAAGGCTCCGCATAGTCAAACTTAGACTCGAACCAAGGTTAACCTAGCGCTCTGATACCAACTTTGTCACGACCCGAAATAGCCCGTGACTGGCCTTGAATCATATGAAGTCTATAGGACCTCATCGAACTCAAGTAAGCCAAAAGCCCAGAAATCGAAAACCATTTTAAGTAATAAATAAAGGAAAACTAGTTTTAAAGAAGCGAAGAAACATGTTTTAAAACAAGGGTTTTTAAATAACATAAGCCGAATATGCATTTTTAAAAAATCTCATTTCTTTTCTGAAAATTTGGGCAGAGTTTCCTTTATAAATACTGGCCCCGAATGGGGAACAACAAGAATAATATATATGCAGTGATAAAAGGCATCCCCAAGCGGGAGCTAACTCTTCGTCAATCGACGGTCACAACCATGCAAGCAGTATAATATACAACGCCGAAGGCGAGGATCAAAACTCCAAAGGAAACTCAAAATCAGCATGAAAACCATTGTACTACAACGCGCGACTCTAAGGTCGAAATAATACACACTGGTTTTCTAAGTCTGAAGTAATATACAAGTTTAGTTGATGGAATTTCTAGATACAACAGAATAATACATATACAATGGTGGTTCTGATGCAAAAGAAGCCACCTACCAAAGTAATCACCCAGAAAGGAAGCAATGTGCCAGAAAAGCCGCAATGGAACCTGTACGGCAAAACCTGCAAGAACTGTGGCACAACGGGGGTGAGTTGCCAACTCGTGAGTAGAAAACATCACAGAGCAGAAATCGTACGTATGACACAATCCTAGGTCAATACGATCAGATATATATATATAAACCTCAAGTGAATAAGTCTGAAGCATGATAAAGTGGCAATGTAACATCTATACATGAGTGTAGTGCCAAGTGCTCGTGCAAGTGCCTCAGGTAATAACATATCATAAATATGAGGTATGATCAATGTCGACTATATCATGAAGTCTATGAATATATGGATATCCTCCAACTATGTGATCAATGTCATCAATGTCGATATATGTTTGTGGAAATTGTCCACGCGTCACCCAATGACAACAAGCAACATGCATGTAAATATCATAAACAGATGAATGGAAGTATGAGGATGTAAATCAACATGTGTCGCTCGCGACATATCAAAATCATGGAACCCGAGTGTCAAGCATCGATACTCGAAAACATCATGAAACCTGTGCCTAGCATCGGCACATAAATCCTCATATATTGGGCTCTGTCAGTCTGGATCGGCCCATATCATCTCTCGACTACGGTCGGTATTCTCCGGATATCCGCCGAGCTCAAATACAATCACCGGTAGGTACTAGCCACCCTGCCAGGCTCATCGTCTGCTCTACGAAAAACATTTCTCGCCCCAGGGCACCATACCGGGTCCACCATGAACCCGCAAACGGATCATCCAACTCCTCGAATCGGGTTT
Organism: Agapanthus africanus; assembly: GCA_030015575.1. NCBI lineage: Eukaryota > Viridiplantae > Streptophyta > Magnoliopsida > Asparagales > Amaryllidaceae > Agapanthus > Agapanthus africanus. The sequence continues at coordinate 316,469,138 of JASDDO010000008.1, forward strand.
CAAGCACACGTCTCAGAATTGAGAAAACGCATGATGGACGCACTGAAATATCATATCAAGGGTAACCGGGTTTTTAAAACAATACATACTCTCTTTTGAAATACCCACGGTTCCCAAATCCAGAAATATCATGGAAATAACATATCTCAATGCGTATAAACATAAAGCATGATGTATGCGACATATAAAAGAATGTAAGCATATCGGTATGTCATGCAACATGGAATAGTAATATGCACATATTGAGGGAAACCGCTCTTTTAAAATGAATACAGTTTTAAGATATATCTTGCGGTTCCCAAATCTCTAAATCAAGAAAGAATCATCTATGTATGTGCAAATACATATGTATGCAAATATGGGTGTACGCAAATATGTCATGCAAGGGGGTCATATCCTGAATGTAACAGTCCTACAGTGTAGTGACATGGCAATTACCGATGATGAAGTGTGTGATCCGGCAAGCAAGTGTACATGGAAAATATGCATCATCGATAATGGTGCTGGTGTCCTAACAGCATGGTTTTGATATAAAAATAACATATTTAAACATGCAATGCGATGCGAAAAAGCAAGAATATGTGGCAAATGAATAATAACACAACAGTGCAGTATCTACATCAATGTACCTATGTCATACTGTTTTGCCATTTGAAAGAAGACGAATCGAGGTTTTTAGGAAAATAAGGGCTACGGTGTTTTTAAGAAAGGAAGCGTCTTTTTAAAATATCCGTAGAATTCCCTTACCTGTCTTTAAAATACTCCCGATTCGTTAGTTTTTGAAATAGGTATGACATCGGCCTAGCCTAACATCTACTCGCAAAACTACAGCTCTAACTAACAAGTCAATCGGGAGGGGTATGGAAACCACCAAAATCTTAGTCGATATATATATATATATATATATATAAATATAATAGTTGGTGATCCTGCCTCAAAGGTACCGCGTACAATACAATATCATATGACATCCTCGAGTCATGAGTGCGGATCTATCATCAATATAAAGCTCGTACGGTAAATCATCGTACGGCATCCCAAAAGCTGGGTACGGGTTAACATCACATTCATCTCATCAATTATCTGGTATTCTTATCATCATATCTCATGATCTGGGGTACTGATCTAAGTCTAGTACAAATCGACACCATCTATATAAATATAAATGCGTGTGTGAAACACATGTCCAAAGGCCCGCTAAAATCTCAAGTCGTATCCCAAATACGAACCACATCATATCACCGATCTCACGGCACTGTGCCCAGTCTCATCGACTCATCTCCAAATATCATCCACTATCCTCATCATCCAGGTATATGTATAACAAATAAGCATGTGCGTGCGTGTGGGTGTATACCTATTCTAGGGTTCGCAACTAGGAAACTATACTAGTTTACGTTTAAACCCTAATTTATCCATACTACACCTAATCACATCTGAATATCCAAGTCACACATATCTCTATCATACATATATATATATAGTATATATATCCAGTATACTAAGCATCGAACTGCGGGGGTGCTATACGCCATCCACCCGACTTCCTCCATAGATATAATCTACTCACCTTGCATCCTGCGTGTTGGTGTCGATGTCGCCTTCATCTTCTTCATCATATGAAGCCCTCGAGAAGGTACCTACAAGATAACATGATTGGTAGAGTTTTTGCGTGCTAAGTTTGTTACCGCAATCAAGACGGTTTCGCTTGTAGCTAGCCGGTTGAGTACGGGTCGTCCGCCGGGAGATGGGAATCTTTTTCTAAGTGCTTTAACGAGTTAAGTCCAATTTTCCAGGTTTTTTAGATTACTTATGTGCTAAAATGATATATATAGAGAGCTTGTTAGGGTTAGGATTAGGTTAGTTTGAGTTAGGATTCGCTCACTTCTTTCGTTGCCACTCTTAATGTCGGTGTTACGGTAATCGGCAACAATGGGAATTAGCACGACTAGGAAGGAACTTGCGAGAATAAGCTAGGCTTTCCAATGCATAAGTCCTTCCTTTTAGTGCTTGTCCATCCGTTCTTGGCTCTTAGCCTTAACCTCAGGTTAATTCAACCACAACCGGTCTCACTAAGGAATCACCGCTATCATGTAGGATAGGGTGCCGTAGGGAGCGGATTGTGGTTCAATTAACGGGAGTCTGAATCAAGATGTTGGGCAAGAAAAGAGTGAAAGAGATTTCCTTCTCTCAAACTTTCCTTGTCCTACCCTAACAAGTATGGAAACTACTCACCCATTATAAGAAAAATGAAAATAAAACAAAGGAGAAAGATAGAAAGAAAGAGGTTAGAAGATTACAACTAGCTATTTGCGACCTCACCTTGGCAAGGATCAAGCGTAAGCATCATGGTTGTTTAAGGATAAAAGAAAAGAGAACAAGAAAGAAACAAACACAAATAACAAAAACTAAATTAGCAAATGAAAATTACAAGCAATAATAGTTAACAAAATAAAAAGACAAGTATGGTAAGAACAAGAACTCCTTTATTCATTCTTCACTCACAAAAGCTCACTACAAGTTTTTTAATGGAGAAGAGATGAGAGGAGGAAGAACAACAAAAACATATAACCTAAAATCTAAATAAAAGATTATGGACCCTTGGCTTTGGCAAGTTCTGGACTATTTATAGGCAGGAAACAAAAATTCTAGGGCAACATTCTGGATAGACATGAAAAGACCAAACACCCCCTGAAAACTCAACAGATGCGGCACCTGTACGGCTGCGGATCCGCGGCCTAGACCCCCTATTGGCCATAGATCCGCGGCCCTATGGTGGAGTTGGGGTATGGGCTTTTTTGTACTTCCCTGGCCTGCTGTGCCCATCAGTCTGGTATATGTTTTTTCTCAGATTTTCTTCACGATTTTTCCAGAATTTCTGTTGATCAAAAAGGTGATGTGATGTGGATCTTTTGCCTTGATTTCCTCGAGCTCCGCGTAGATATGTTGGATCTTGTGTTGCCATTGAGCTTTGTGCATGAAAATGACATTGATTTGCCATTTTGTCTCTCAAACTGGTGTGCGGCAACATACGGATAGAGAGCGGAGACCCGTGTTTCATCTGTGGTTGGCAGTAATCCGGATTTTGTCATGCTTTTCCATGGATTTCACCGTTTAGAGCCGAGAACCTGTATCCTGCAATTGACTAGCAAACACGGCTCAAGAGTACCTACCGATAAGCAATATGATAAAAATTGGGCGGTATAAAAATGCAAAAATCTGATATGAACAAATACCCCCAAACTTATCATTTGCTCGTCCCGAGCAAAGCCAATTTATTCACAAAAAATCCTAACCTCACTTTCGCAGGGAACGCGATTGCACTGAGCATGTGCAACAAGCCGTTAAACCTCTAGGTGTCCCTAGTAGGAGGAGTGTTGTCTCCTGAGGGTTTTCAGTGGATACTACCCATAAAATCCGGTCAAGCTAGTTTTGCAAAATTACTATGATTCAAACCCCTAAAGTTTTGTTTCAGAAAATAACAATTCTATGATCCTAAGTCTAGACTATCGAACCTTTATTTTTCACACCTCGCTTCTTATTTGACTTAAGATTTTATATGTCTTTACGTGCAGTGTAAATAGTATCGTTAAGTTCCAGAAGGATCGATTAAAGTCATCATGTCACACAATAAAGCCCAGATAACAATTTTAAAAGGACCGCATAAGTTTTATAAGAGTTAAGTATTTTTAAAGTTTCGTTTTCCAGTAAAGTTTCTACTTCAGAATTTCTATCTTCCCTAATAGGAAACTAGGTCTTATCTTTCACTCCACCTTTTTCTTGTTTTCATTTCATACACACCTCTGTGAACGTGCAATAGTCTTTATTATAGAATAAAATCTTCATATCTCCGCTAGAAATATTTTTTATAAAATCCTGTCTTTTGTCAAGATTATTCTCACACAAAGAACCGTTAGGAATTTTAACTCGGAGAGAACACTTGCTTGACTTTGTTTTAATCTGGACTTTCTAGGCTTCTTAGCGAGCTTTGGGCCAATGCACCCAAACCAGTTGGTTTTAGGGCATTAGGTGTAGAAACACCCCAGCGGACTTAATTACTCAAGTTACCTAGGCCCAAAAACAAAAGACAATTTAGCATGAAAATCATGATGATTCAATGCGAACGGAGATATAACCGGCAGTTCAGTTATTTTTTTGGATAAAAGACGTGTTTAGTGGGTTCAGTGTATAATCATTCCAATCAAGTTTCAGATGGGTTATTTTTCAGACTTAGTTCCAATTAAGGCATCAATAACAATCCTTCATATTCACTTCACTTCATAAACTATTGTTGATATTACTTATTTCAGAACAAACCTATTTGATCCTCAGAAAACCATTTATCCATTAAAAGTTTTTAGACATAAAAGACTTGTCATCTAATTTCCAAAACTCACGACACGTGTAGTGTGATGTAAAGACGTATATCAGCTATAGTTAACTTCAAAGGAGAGTTATCTTTCAGGTTTTCAAAATCTAAACATAAAATTTAGTTTATTCTTATTTTATCAAACAAAACCGTCGAAATGTTGAATCAGAGTTCTCCCACTAGCTAACTTGACAGAAAAGTTTTTATGTGTTTAGAAAATTTTCTGATTTTTATGGATTTTATGGATTTAAAATGCAGATGCAAAATATACATATGAATGCGAAGGTTAGAAATGCGTACCGAACGTACCCCCAAACTTAAACTGGACAGTGTCCTCACTGTTATTACATGAAGAGATCATTTGAAGGGTCAAAATTGTCGGTTAGATATACAAAAAAAAAATTCTTATGTTTTTAAAGAGTAAAAATGGAAAAGAATATCCACAAATAAATACAGAATGGTATATACATACCCCCAAACTTATTTGGAACAGTGTCCACTGTTCTTGGCTAGATAACCGAAGTTTGGTGGTAGGCAGAGGAAGATTATGCAGGGTAAAACGGCTCCTGTAAGACCAGGAGCTCCTCTGTTGGTTCGGCACTAAGGTACGGTTTAAGTCGGTGTCCATTTACTTTGAAAAATGAACCGTCCTTTGGATTCTCCAAATCCACAGCACCCTGCGGATACACATTCCGCACAAAATACGGCCCTTTCCAGCGAGATCTGAGCTTTCCTGGATGGAAGTGTAGCCGGGTGTCGTAAAGCAGTACCTGTTGACCAAGTAAGAAAGTTTTGCGTAAAAGGTGTTTATCGTGAAACACCTTCGTTTGGTTTTTAACGACAACCGCGTTATCGTAAGCCTCATCCCTAAGCTCCCTCAATTCGTTCAACTGCAGCTTCCGATGGCTGCCCGCATCTTCGAGAGACAGATTCAGTTCTTTTAACGCCCAAAATGCGCGATGCTCTATTTCGACAGGTAGGTGGCAAGCTTTTCCGTACACAAGCCGATAGAGAGACATGCCAAGATCGGTTTTATAAGCGGTTCGAAATGCCCAAAGGGCATCAGTGAGTTTCAGCGACCAATCCTTAGAGTTCTTGGAAACCGTCTTCTCCAGTATCTGCTTGATTTGCCGATTTGAAACTTCGGCCTGCCTACAGGTTTGGGGATGGTAGGGCGTAGATAGCTTATGATTAATGGAATATTTCCGCATCAAGGCCCCAAAAGTCTTATTGCAGAAATTAGTTCCATTGTCGCTAATGATCGCTCGGGGGTGCCCAAACCGGGAGAAAATGTTTTCTTTAAGAAACCTAACGACAACCTTGTTGTCGTTAGTCCGGCTGGGCACAGCCTCAACCCACTTAGAGATGTAATCAACAGCGAGAAGGATGTACAGGTTCCCAAAAGAGCTGGGAAACGGCCCCATGAAATCTATCCCCCAAACGTCAAAAATCTCCACAACCAAGATTGGTTGGAGTGGCATCTCGTTCCTCCGGGATATCCGGCCCAAGTGTTGGCACCGGGAGCAAGTCTTGCAATAGTCATGAGCGTTTTTGAAGAGTTGTGGCCAGTGGAAACCACATTGCAAGATCTTCTCAGCTGTCTTTCTGGGGCCAAAATGCCCGCCACATGCTTGATCGTGGCAAAATGACAGCACACTCTTGAATTCCTCGTCAGGGACACACCGACGAATAATCTGGTCTGGACAGTACTTGAACAGATAGGGTTCGTCCCAGTAAAAGTGTTTTACTTGGGATAAGAAATGAAGTCTGTCCTGACTTGACCATTCAGTCGGTAATAACCCTGTGGCTAAATAATTCACAATTTCTGCGAACCAGGGTTCGCGAGATACTGTCAAGAGCTGTTCATCCGGAAAAACGTCGTTGATCGGAAGTTGAGGCGACGGCGAAGAAGGAAGTCGTGAGAGATGGTCGGCGACTACGTTTTCATATCCTCTTTTGTCCTTAATGACAAGGTCAAACTCTTGAAGCAAGAGGATCTAACGTATTAGCCGAGATTTTGCATCTTTCTTCACAAAAAGATGGCGCAGAGCAGAATGGTCTGTGTAGACAATGACTGGAGAGCCGATGAGGTAGGGCCTGAACTTTTCTAAAGTAAATACAAGAGCTAAGAATTCTTTCTCAGTTGTTGTATAATTAAGTTGGGCGTCGTTCAGGGTTCGGCTAGCATAATAGATTACGTGCGGCATCTTGTTGATGTGTTGTCCAAGGACATCACCAATGGCAAAGTCGGATGCATCGCACATAATCTCAAATGGGTGCGTCCAGTCAGGTGAAGAAAGAACGGGAGCAGAAGTGAGTGAGCTTTTTAATGACTCGAATGCAGTCATACAGCTCGAGTTGAAGTCGAATGGCGTGTCCTTGTCCAGTAGAAGAGTCAAGGGCCTAGCAATCTTGCTAAAGTCCTTGATGAACCGTCTATAGAAACCGGCATGGCCAAGGAAGGCTCGGATGTCTCGGACGCATCTGGGAGGAGGGAGATTGGAAATGACCTCAATCTTCGCTTTGTCAACCTCTATGCCATTTTGCGAGATGATATGTCCTAAGACAATACCTTCGCGCACCATGAAGTGGCACTTCTCCCAATTCAAAGCGAGGTTCTTGTCCTTACATCGAGTAAGAAAAGCGTCGAGATGCAGCAAACACTCGTTAAAGGAATCGCCGAAGATGGAGAAATCGTCCATGAAGATCTCTAGGAATTTTTCCACCATGTCTGAGAAGATTCCCATTATACACCGCTGGAAGGTAGCGGGCGCATTGCATAACCCAAAGGGCATACGACGATATGCAAACGTGCCGAAAGGACAAGTGAATGTGGTCTTGTCCTGGTCTTTTTCGGCGATGGGAATCTGATTATAGCCGGAGTAGCCATCAAGAAAGCATTAGTACTCGTGTCCGGCCAATCGTTCAAGCATTTGGTCAACGAAAGGTAGCAGAAAGTGGTCCTTCCGCGTTGCGGCGTTGAGTTTTCTGTAATCGATGCATACTCGCCACCCAGTTTGGGTGCGAGTAGGGATTAACTCATTTGCCTCGTTAGTAATGACCGTTATGCCTGATTTCTTGGGGACAACGTGAATGTGGCTAACCCACTGGCTATCAGAGATAGGGTAAATGATACCACTATCAAGACACTTCACGATTTCCTTTTTCACAGCCTCCTTCATGACTGAATTGAGTCGCATTTGTGGATCTCTGGCTAGTTTGGCATTATCCATCAGATGAATGTGATGTTTAACGATCAGGGGACTAATCCCCTTGATGTCCGCCATGGACCAGCCAAAAGCTTGCCTATTGCTGTGCAAGACCGCAAGAAGGGCTTTCTCTTGTTCTGGAGCTAGAGAAGCCGAGTTGATAACAGGGAGGTTCTCGTTCTCACCCAAGTAAGCGTACTTAAGGTGAGACGGCAAAGGCATGAGTTCGAGCGTTGGAGGTAAAACGATTGAAGGCAAGATTGGTGAAAAGGTCTCGAACTCAAAGGATTCCAGCAAAGGTTCAAAACGAGTGTAAGCGACCGAGTTGGATGGTTCAGGTAACTCATCCGGAAATTCGAAGGATTCAAACTCGGGAGTTGAGGGGCTACGATTGTTCGAGAAAGTAAAACACTCGTAGTCATTATCGGGTGCAGAAACAGCAGCAGGTTCGAAGAGGAACGCACTAGTGGCGTTAAGGTTATCGTGATCGAACAAAAACTCCTCGAATTCACACTCTTCAGGGGTGATCTCTTGGATTGAGCAAACGTCTAGTATATGAGCATTAGGTTCGGAGGGCTGATTCCCCAACCTAAAAATGTTGAGTTCAATTGTCATGTTTCCAAAAGATAGGTTCATCGAACCATTGCGACAATTGATCACAGCATTTGAGGTTGCAAGGAATGGGCGACCGAGTATCACCGGAATTTGATTCCGGGGGTTAGCTACAGGCTGTGTGTCTAATACAATGAAGTCAATGGGGAATATGAAGTCCCCAACCTTGATTAACACATCCTCTAGCTCACCCCTAGGATGGGTGATTGATCGGTCGGCCATTTGGAGAGTACAGTGTGTGGGTTTCAGCTCTCCTACACCTAATTGCTCGTATACAGAGTACGGAAGCAGCTTAACACTGGCACCAAGATCTAATAGTGCGCGGTTGATATTCTTATCCCCAATGGTAATAGAAATCGTAGGACAGCCAGGGTCCTTCCGTTTTTGAGGTAAAGATTGGGTAAGAGCATCACTTACAGCACTAGCCAAGAAATCTTTCTTTGGTACTTGAGACTTCCTCTTTTTCGTGCACAAGTCCTTTAAGATTTTCGCGTAGGACGGGACTTGTTGGACAGCATCTAAAAGGGGAATGTTAATGTTAACCTGCTTAAACAACTCCAGAATCTTCTCCATTTGTGGATTTTGTTTATTGGACCTCAACCGGTTTGGAAATGGAACGTTTTTTTAAAATTGGTTGAGTCCAATGCTTGTGGAGGAGATTGTGGAGCTGGAACGGATCCCAGAGCTGGTGTTTTCGTGGAGTGAGAAGCGGGTCCGTTCAGAGCAGAAGAAGAAGAAGAAGAGCAGCCTTTTGAAGAATGGAGAATAGGCTCAGAAGACGAAGAAGAAGAAGAAGAAGAAGCGGCCGGGGTGTCATTATCCTCATTTGCTGTGCCGATGTTGTTGTACAGCATCCTTCCCGATCTCAATGTAGTCACGGCACTCACATTATGGTTCTGTTGTTCAACAGCAACATGTACATTATGTGGGTGACCGGGATTTGGGAGTGGTTGAGATGGAAGCTTCCCCTTTTCTCGCTCGCTTAACGCCGCATTCAGCTGTGCAATCTGGGCTTCGATGGTCTTGATGCTTTGCCCGTGTGCAGCAGTGTGTTGCACCAAAGACTGAATAGACGACTGGATGTTGGCGGTGGATTGTGTCGATTGTTTAACGAACGCCTCCAGACTTCGTTCTAGCAAGGAAACCTTATCGTTGTTTGACGGAACAAAGTTATTTTGTGGAAAAGAATTGTTGGATACAAAGTTGTTCGTCTGATTTTGAAAAGGTTGGGGTTGGAAGGGCTGCTGAAACTATTGTTGAGTTTGTTGTTGCGCTTGTTGTTGCGGAGGAGGGGGCCTCTGGAAATTGTTGCCTTGGAATTGTTGCTGATTCTGATTCCAGGCGAAATTGGGGTGGTTCCTCCAATCGGGATTGTAGGTGGAAGAGTATGGATCATTCCTCGGTCTTTGCTGAAATGCAGCATTAACCTGATCCTGTCCTTGAGATGGTGGATTGTAAGGACACTCTTCGGTTAAGTGAGAAGGATCGGAACAACAAGCGCAAATGGTACGAAGGGGAAGAGCGGGGGAGGAGCAGGAGAAGAAAATTTGCTCTCTATCGCTTCAAGTTTTCTCGTTATTGCAGCCATTTCAGCTTTCATCGCAATAGAGACATCAAGTTGGTGAATTCCTACACTAGATTGACCGATAGAAGTGGAGGTAGAAGAAGAAGTCGGTCTGGTGCTCTCCCATTGTAGCGTTTGCTCCGCAAGGTCGTCGAAGAATTGCCACGCTTCCTCGTCAGATTTCGATAGGAAGTGGCCCTGACAAATGGTTTCCAACAACTGCTTGGTTGCTGGATTCAGGCCCTCGTATAAGGTTTGGCAAAGTTGCCATTTCTCGATACCATGGTGAGGACACTGAACAAGAAAGTCTTTATACCAGTCAAAGCACTTCCAAAAGGGTTCAGAAGGAAGCTGAGAGAATTGGTTGATTTCGTTACGGATCCTTGCGGTTTTATGATTCGGATAAAATTTCTTGAGAAACGCTTTCACAAACTCGTCCCAACTGGTTATGGAGTGGGAAGCGGTGCTATACAGCCATTTTTCAGCAAGATCGCATAAAGTGAACGGAATGACCCGTAGCCGTATAGCATCGTCCGACAGCTGGGTGGTTTTCTTCATGGCACAAACATTTTGGAACTTGTTGATGAAGATATAGGCATCTTCAGATTCAAGCCCATGAAATCGCGGAAGCATGTTAATGAAGTGGGGCTTAATTTCAAAGTTATCCCCATTGGCCGGTGGAAGAGAAAGACAGGTGGGAAGTGCAGAACGGGTGGGATAGAAACGATCCTGGAGCGCGATTCGTTGCGGCGCTACAACAGGCAGTGGTGGTGGGTTAGTTGCCTCCGTAGGAGGTGGAGTCAATCCTGGGGTAGTCAAAGAGAAGTTTGGATTAAATCCTGACATCACGGAAGAAGAGGTTGGTGATGGTGAAGATGTATGAACAGAATTCCGGTGAACGTCGGAGTTGGCTGGCAAAGGTAAGGGTTAAAGAGGCGTGGACGGAGTTTCGACGTCTGAGTCGATCGCGTAGTCGGTAGCGACTAACGTAACGCGGACTAGGCGGATGCTAGTGTCCCGAGTCCAAGCAGAAAAACACTAAACGAGTTTAGTATAGTCAAAGCGGAGAAGGTAAGGGTAAGAAAACGTCAATGGAGAAATACGATGGGTGGTGGGTGAAAAAAATGGATTCTGGCGACAAAGGGCAAGTTTTTATAAAAGTTTTTGATTTTTTTCTTTTTTTTTTAGAAAGAGATTTACAGAAATATGTACGGACTTACAGCTTCAAGCAATCACAAACAAGATATGCACAATCTCACCTAGATCTAGGGTCACCTAGGTCAGCTAGACAGCTCCTAACTGTTCCAAAGGGCTAGAAATAGGACCTCAAACCGCCTCTTCTCCAACAATTGCGGCCAGGTAAGTGCCAGGTAAGTGGGAGGCTCCCCACTATGTAACTAGTGGTCCTAATTAAGTAACCACTTGCGTTGGACACACTTGCCTAGACACCGCAAAAGTCAGGATAGGATAAACGGCCGATGCCTGCAACTAGTCCTCTGTCCTATTGAGCGCGAAGTCCTTAGGGCTGAGTCTAGTATTTTTTAATTAACAATGGTCAATGCATATGCTTTTGTGATTTCTGGGGTCCTGGGAAGGGTGATGAAATCCCCACCCAATCTGAATTAATTTCAAGCCCCTTAAAGTCCGTATTAATAAATGCAAAGCAGTAACAAATTAGCGCGGCGCAAAGAATCCTGCACAAAAACAATTTATTGGAAGGGGGAAGAGAGTTTGCGCAAAGAATGCTGCAGAAAACACAGTTCAGTGGAGTTAAGAGGAGTGGGGAAGAGAGAAGAGGGACTCACAGTGATTTTGAGTTGAGGATGGCACCAAGTGGCCGCGGTTCCGCGGCCAGAGGGCTCTTAAACCGCGGTTCCGCGGCAGGAGTGGTGAGTTGGGCCTTCCAACTTCTTTCAGGTGCTGGTCTGGGTGTCCTTTGCTTGTCTGGATTTCCTGAATCTTGATTTGCTCACTGTATCTGCTCCAGATTCTTTCGATAGACCGTCTTTTCCGTCTTGTTCACCCGCGGTGTAGCCGCAAAGATATGGGTCTAACTTCCCACGTCTTTGGCACTGAACTTGAACTTCGTTTTATCCTGCACACTTGCACAAAAACTAATCAAAAATAACAAGATGGTTTTTTACAATATATATATATATTTTGTTTTTCGGTTATATTTATATTCACAAATTAACTCGAAATTACACAAAGAAATAAACTACCGTCTCCCCGGCAACGGCGCCATTTGATTGGTAGAGTTTTTGAGTGCTAAGTTTGTTACTGCAATCAAGACGGTTTCGCTTGTAGCTAGCCGGTTGAGTACGGGTCGTCCGCAGGGAGATGTGAATCTTTTTCTAAGTGCTTTAACGTGTTAAGTCCAATTTTCCAGGTTTTTTAGATTACTTATGTGCTAAAATGATATATATAGAGAGATTGTTACGGTTAGGATTATGTTAGTTTGAGTTAGGAGTCGCTCACTTCTTTCGTTGCCACTCTTAATGTCGGTGTTACGGTAATCGGCAACAATGGGGATTAGCACGACTAGAAAGGAACTTGCGAGTATAAGCTAGGCTTTCCAACGCATAAGTCCTTCCTTTTGGTGCTTGTCCGTCCGTTCTTGGCTCTTAGCCTTAACCTCCGGTTAATTCAACCACAACCGGTCTCACTAAGGAATCACCGCTATCATGTAGGATAGGGTGCCGTAGGGAGCGGATTGTGGTTCAATTAACGGGAGTACGAATCAAGATGTTGGGTAAGAAAAGAGTGAGAGAGATTTCCTTCTCTCAAACTTTCCTTATCTTACCCTAACAAGTATGGAAACTACTCACCCATTATAAGAAAAATGAAAATAAAACAAAGGAGAAAGATAGAAAGAAAGAGGTTAGAAGATTACAACTAGCTATTTGCGACCTCACCTTGGCAAGGATCAAGCGTAAGCATCATGGTTGTTTATGGATAAAAGAAAAGAGAACAAGAAAGAAACAAACACAAATAACAACAACTAAATTAGCAAATGAAAATTACAAGCAATAATAGTTAACAAAATAAAAAGACAAGTATGGTAAGAACAAGAACTCCTTTATTCATTCTTCACTCACAAAAGCTCACTACAAGTTTTTTAATGGAGAAGAGATGAGAGGAGGAAGAACAACAACAACATATAACTTAAAATCTAAATACAAGATTATGGACCCTTGGCTTTGGCATGTTCTGGACTATTTATAGGCAGGAAACAGAAATTCTAGGGCAACATTCTGGATAGACATGAAAAGACCAAACACCCCCTGAAAACTCAACAGATGCGGCGCCTGTACGGCCGCGGATTCGCGGCCTAGACCCCCTATTGGCCGCGGATCCGCGGCCCTATGATGGAGTTGGGGCATGGGCTTTTTTGTACTTCCCTGGCCTGCTGTGCCCATGAGTCTGGTATATGTTTTTTCTCAGATTTTCTTCACGATTTTTCCAGAATTTCTGTTGATAAAAAAGGTGATGTGATGTGGATCTTTTGCCATGATTTCCTCGAGCTCCGCGTAGATATGTTGGATCTTGTGTTGCCATTGAGCTTTGTGCATGAAAATGACATTGATTTGCCATTTTGTCTCTCAAACTGGTGTGCGGGAACATACGGATAGAGAGCGGAGACCCGTGTTTCATCTGTGGTTGGCAGTAATCCGGATTTTGTCGTGCTTTTCCATGGATTTCACTGTTTAGAGCCGAGAACCTGTATCCTGCAATTGACTAGCAAACACGGCTCAAGAGTACCTACCGATAAGAAATATGATAAAAATTGTGCGGTATAAAAATGCAAAAATCTGATATGAACAAATACCCCCAAACTTATCATTTGCTCGTCCCGAGCAAAGCCAATTTATTCAAAAAAAATCCTAACCTCACTTTCGCAGGGAACGCGATTGCTCTGAGCATGTGCAACAAGCCATTAAACCTCTAGGTGTCCCTACTAGGAGGAGTGTTGTCTCCTGAGGGTTTTCAGCGGATACTACCCACAAAATCCGGTCAAGCAAGTTTTGCAAAATTACTATGATTCAAACCCCTAAAGTTTTGTTTCAGAAAATAACAATTCTACGATCCTAAGTCTAGACTATCGAACCTTTATTTTTCACACCTCGCTTCTTATTTAACTTAAGATTTTATATGTCTTTCCGTGCAGTGTAAATAGTGTCGTTAAGTTCCAGAAGGATCGATTAAAGTCATCATGTCACACAATAAAGCCCAGATAACAATTTTAAAAGGACCGCATAAGTTTTATAAAGAGTTAAGTATTTTTCAAGTTTCGTTTTCCAGTAAAGTTTCAACTTCAGAGTTTCTATCATCCCTAATAGGAAACTATGTCTTATTTTTCACTCCACCTTTTTCTTGTTTTCATTTCATACACACCTCTGTGAACGTACAATAGTCTTTATCATAGAATAAAACCTTCATATCTCCGCTAGAAATATTTTTTATAAAATCCCGTCTTTTGTCAAGATTATTCTCACACAAAGAACCGTTAGGAATTTTAACTCGGAGAGAATACTTGCTTGACTTTGTTTTAATCTGGACTTTCTAGGCTTCTTAGCGAGCTTTGGGCCAATGCATCCAAACCAATTGGTTTTAGGGCATTAGGTGTAGAAACACCCCAGCGGACTTAATTACTCAAGTTACCTAGGCCCAAAAACAAAAGACAATTTAGCTTGAAAATCATGATGATTCAATGCGAACGGAGATATAACCGGCAGTTCAGTTATTTTTTTGGATAAAAGACGTGTTTAGTGGGTTCGGTGTGTAATCATTCCAATCAAGTTTCAGATGGGTTATTTTTCAGACTTAGTTCCAATTAAGGCATCAATAACATTCCTTCATATTCACTTCACTTCATAAGCTATTCTTGATATTACTTATTTCAGAACAAACCTATTTGATCCTCAGAAAATCATTTATCCATTAAAAGTTTTTAGACATAAAAGAGGAATGGCCAAGTCAACACACCCTCACCTTTCTCTCTCTCACCCATACCCATTATTCTATTCTTTCCCTTTTTCTTTTCTTTTCTTTGTCTCATTCTCTCTAATTAACAACCATGCAAGAATGCCATAATAAAAAATGTAGGAAAGTCATGGAAAAATATGTAACAAGTGAAAAAAATATGGTGCATGTTTTGCACAAATATGCTAAAAATCCGATTAGCGATTTTTAATTGCGATTAGCACTAAATTAGCATATAATTAATCATAAAAACTTAAAAATTGCATAATTTACATAAAAACCCTCTTTTAATAATTTCTGTAATTTTCCAAATTTTTCCCTATTTATCGGTATTTAATTATACCACCTTATTAAAATATTCAATATTTTATTATTAAATTATAAAAATTCCCAAAAATAATATTTTATTTTTTTGAAATGTTACAATATATATATATATATATCCCCATGTACGATCAAGTAATAAAAATGTATGTGTCTGTGTCTGTGTGTGTATCTTATTCAAGGGTTTCGCGACTAAAACTAGCTAACAACACTATCATCCAATTACACTCAAATTTATCCACGAACTCCAAAAGTCTATCTAGATAATCATCTAGTCTCACAATAAACAGATTTATATATATAGGTATACGTATACGTATTCGTATACTACATTACGAAACTGCAGAGGCGTTATACGCCACCCACCCGACTTCCCCCGTAGATATATATCTACTCACCTAATCCTTGCTTGCCGAAGTCGATGTCGCCATCCTCTTCTTCATCGTCCAAAGTCCACGTGAGGGTACCTACATATCAAATATATTGTATCACATCAAAACTTCCAATTCAAAACCAAAACGACACGCGAAACACACATAGGTTAGAACCTATGGTCTACTCACGCAAAAGAGCCAAATAACACCCGATATCGACGTACAAAAGTTAAGTGACAGATACAAAACAAAAAACCAAAACTTCAAGTCATTAAAACCCACAAATCATTAAGCAGCAACTTAGAAAATTGGTCCCAGATTTTGTTTTAGGTGAAATCAAGCTAAACAAACAATACTGGGATGTTGTATAGGAGGTATATGAGCTACAGAAGCAAATTCAACATGATCCTCCACTTTTTGGCCGGCCGAATTGGCCAAAAATCCGTTGAGCTCGGTTTGGAAAGCTCAGAAAGGGTTCGTTTTCATAGGGTGGTCTCGTAGGGTCTTAATTAGGTTAATGTAGTTGTTTGTTTTTCCAGTAATCATCCCCGGTTACACCAGATTCCCTGTAGGCGCACTTTAACACAAAAACCGACATTGAATCAACTAAAAAAAAATGCATGGTCTAGGCTCTGTTTGGTCCAGGTTTTTAGCACTATGGTGGTTTTGTAGTCACCAATACACTCACATGCATCATCACAACTCAAAAATTCCTCAAAACCACTCCTTGGAATATTCAAAGTTCACTAAACCATACTAAATGGATTCTAAACTAGTCTAGAGGCTATAGGAATTCAAATGCTACACTAAATGTGAAAGAATTACCTCATTTGGCAACTCAAGAATTTTCTTGAGTTGCCCCAAGTGCTTAAAATCCAAACATGCTTGGTTCTCCATGCTTGTAGTGAGCTTGTGCATACTTTTAATGAAGGAAATGCAAGGTTTTGAGTTGTTTTTGGGGGTGAAGTGTGGTGTAGGAGGTGCTAGAGGGAGAGGGCAGCCACGTATGAGGGGAGAGGGAGAAGAAAAGATGAAGATGATGAATGAAACAAGAAGCGATGACTAAGATTGACCCCTCACCTCTCTCTCTCTCTCTCTCTCTTGCCCATACCCAATTCCTTAACATTTTCCCTTTTCTTTTCTTATCCTCTCATTTTAAAACCAACCATGCCTGAAAATAAAGAGAAAGACATGGTAGAAAAATGTAACAATGTGTAATATGACATGGTGCATGTCATGTGTACAAATCAAGCTTAATGCACGATTAGTGATATTTAATCGCGATTAGCATTAAAATGGAATATAATTAATCATAAAGAATTTATAATTTTCTTAAATCATATACAACCCTCCAAAATCACTATTTAATTTAATTTTCTAATATTTTCCAATTTATCGGTATTTAATTATACCGTATTATTAAAATATTCATAATATTTATTATTTAATTATAAAAATTCCCAAAAATAATATTTTATTTTTCTGAAATGTTACAATCTTCTCCCCTTAAAGAAATTCGGTCCCCGAATTTAAATTTAAACCCCTCAAATACTAAAACATTTCAGTAAAAAGATCAAGTCGTCGGGGCTCCGAAATCATAAATACATATAACACATCGTAGCGCAATGCATGCGCATGAAAAACGAGTATATAAACCAAAATCAAACTCCGTCAAGCATCCCGCAATTATCGGAGCTATGGTGAAGACACCAATGTCAAAGCCCAATACGAAAACCAACATGATATATATCAAACTACACATGTACGCATCGTTAAAACATCTGAAAGAAATGCATGCGAAACCCTTTTCAACTCACTGTGTAATGCGCGTATCACGGCACAGTAGCGGACGTTTATTATAAGAAAATAACTATATCTATATATATCCCTTGTTTAACATACACGTCCCGCCGTTTTTGAAAATAATCTAGAAGGGTTTCCCTTTGTAAAATGTTTCGTGTCATCTCAGACACGTAGGTAAATACTGAGACTATAGCTCCCTTTTTGGAAATCCTTTCGATACTATCGATGCATGCAAAACATGTTCAGGTACTGTCCTCTGACTAGTCCTGCTCAGCTACTATACCAAATAGTAAATATCATAAAACATACCGCTCCAAATATCAATCCCACAATGTATATAAGGATGCCACGTGCGTCTGGTGCACACGGAAATCAAAATCCATGAATGTGCCATACATGTGCACAGAAACAAAATCTAAGTGCAACGGGTGTGCACGAAAACACCTGTTAAGGGCAACGGTGTGTTCCTGACAACAATATCAGGTGCATATGCACGAAGAATACCGATCTAGTGCATCTAGCGTGCACCAAAATCGCATCAAGCGCCCAAGCATGCGCAAGAATCCAAATCAAGTGCACTAGATGCACGAAAACAAATATCGAGTATCACAATCGAAATCGACGGTATACAACACATCTTAATCCAAATCAGGTATACTGTGGTATATAATCTCACAACCATGCGCATCAGCGTGCACAAACTCAAACCAAAATACTAAAAGTGCATGAAAACTATGCCGAAAACACAAGTCAAATCACATGCATACCATAGGTATGAAATCAGAATCAACATCTCGAATGACATCATATCAAAGTCAAGTGCAACTGTGGTGCACGAAATCTCAATCATGCAAATAAATCGCCCAAAATACCGAAATCAAAGATGGCGGAAACAGTCTCGCTCTAACATATTCTCTAAAGATCTCTGGCCAACTGTCATGGTCACTCATAACATGTCTCGTCGACGATGCCGAACTCTGGACTGCTGGGTGTGCACAAAATGACCGCTCCTGAGTCCAAGTCTTCTCGTATAGTACTCCAGAAAGGTTCTGTCGAAGTCTCCCCCAAATCTCATTTCTGCCGAACTGCACGGAAATCATCACTTTTTTTCAAAATTTATTTCTTGTTCCGGAATGGCTGCATACTCATCGCAACTCTTTCTGGAAGGTATATCCATGAACAACGCCTCTGCATGCGTATCACATCTCTGATGTCAGCGGAGGAGAACGTCATCTCATCAAGATTTCGCACGAACCTCTTACTCCACTTTTCTCTAATGTCGACTGATTCAGACTCGTCTCTTCGTGGCTGTATGGACTGTGCTCCAACGGCTATACTCGTATCTGGGGTCTCCCAAGCAATGTATCCCATCATATGATATCCGAATGACGTCGAACCTTTCAATTGATTTTTCAAGGTTCCATAATCCCCTAAGAGCTCAACATCTTGAGTACAGTTTAATAGTATTCCAGTATATGCCATAGTACCTATGGACTGGCCGTAGAAGGGCAAACCCAAGCCTTATTAATGGCACCGCTGAACTGCTGTAAACCCTAAGGTTTTCAGAGCGTTCTCTTAGTTATTATATCGAATAGGGTTTCATTCTTCTAGAGGGTCCATGAAATTACTTGCATGTTTTTTTTCCGAATACTTTAAACTTAGAAAATGGATTTCTGATATTTGATCGTTTCCCTTCGACTCGCAACGTACCTGCGTGAAGTCTCCTCTAGCTGGAATCAATCAATCTGATGACCTAGCATTGGGGTAGGCAACGAATCGCATGTCCTAGTCATTCCTCCCTGTATGACTAGCGATCTTCTAACATATCTCTAAGTACAACTCGTGCGGCATTAGCTTCAAACATCTGGGCGACATCTCGTCAGTCGTAGCAACTACTGAATCATTTGTCCGCACGCTGAACAGTGCCTCAATCATCAAGTATAATCGGTGCATTGACGGTCATCACATTCTGGCTGGCCACTAGAAGTGGCCCAATCCTCTGGTGTTGATCTGCACGTCCGAGAAATCTTGTAAAAGCGATCCATCAAATGCTCATGGCGGAAAAACACAATAGGACGATACATCTATGCAATCGTGTATCCTTGGAATCACGCCCTGGTCAGTCCTCATCCGTGACGAGCTCGTGGTGACGCGACTCTAGCCGTAGCTCTCTCTGCCTATGCAATCGTGGCAGCAAAACCATAAACCGATAACGATGAGGATAGATCATAGGAATGAATATAATAATGTGCAAGGAAATGTACATCCTAAGGCTTCTTAAGCGGAGTAGCATATCGTAAGTATGCCGCAGAACATACACACGGTACGTCACTTTACTTAAGTCACCTACTCCATCAACTAAGGTCAACCTACGCGATGAAAGTTCGGGTCTAATACCCTCCCTCAACTAAGTCTAAGTTCCGCAAGGACAAGCCTAACTTCCGAATATATACAAACGACCTAGGCTTCGCATAGTCAAACATAGACTCGAACCAAGGTTAACCTAGCGCTCTGATACTAACTTTGTCACGACCCGAAATGGCACGTGACTGGCACTTCAACCATATGAAGTCTATAGGACCCCATCTAATTCAAGTAAGCCAAAATCCCAGAAAATCTAAACCATTTAAAAGAAGAAATGAAAGAAAACTTATTTTTAAGTTTGGACGTAATCACTTTGAAAAGTCGTAGTAAATGTTTTTAAAAACATCATATCTTTTCCGAAAATTTCGGCAGAGTTTCCTTTGTAAAAACTGGCCCCAAACGGGTATAAACATGCATAATATGAAAAAAGGCATCCCCAAGCGGGAGCTAGCTCTTCGCTAATTAGCGGTCACAACCACGCAAGCAATATAATATAAAACGCCGAAGGGCGAGAATCAAAACTCAAAAGGAAACTCAAATATCATCAAGAAAACCATAATAATACAAGCGTGACTCTAAGGTCGAAAGAATATACAATGGTCTTCTAAGTCTATAAATAAATACAAGTCTGGTTGATGGAGTTCTTGTTGGAGATAGTGCCCTCAGAGTCAATTATTGGATCACAGGCACGTGATTGCAATGATTGAGGGAGGACCTGTCCCAGTAGGACAGTCTTACTCAAGATGATAGTATGCTATCTGCTTTATATTTATCATCGTGTACTGCTTTAGGTGACCTTACGAGTCGCTATTGCACGTTGATGGAGCCCCTAGGATTCTTGCTTGACTACCAGCAGTATGAGGGCGATCATATACGTGGGAGCTGGGGTCTATAAGCACGTCCTTAAAAGGTCCCAAGTCGTGGGAGTTTCGAGACAGGGCATCGATACTCCAGAGTAGACTAGTGTATACAGTCGAGACCCCGACGAGGGGCGGTGGCCGGTCTCACAAGCCACTGGTGTCAGTTGGTTCACCTAAGATGTATATAGGTGCTCATTGGGTTATGAGTACACCGGACAGGACTCGCCGGGAACCTGCTAGTTGGGATTATACCAGACGTCAGATAGGAGTTCCCAGGTGACATGTGTACAGGTTAGTTCATCGACCTGAGATCGTGATTTGTCTCGTGTGAGTTCCCACTGTGCTTTGATTACTACCCTACCACGCTCAAAGGAGTCGTGCAAATAGGTTTTAGTTGGGTACAGTCCCGAGCCACATGGAGGCAGTGAGCGGATCTGCAGGGGTTCGTCTCTCCCGGTATTAGGGGTGAGGTCGCGTGATGTGTCTAAGAGAGCCAGTACATGAAAAGTCCTTGGCCAAGGCAGAAGATTTACTGGTAGGTATTCCATTAGTATCTCAGGGTGTTCTGGGCTACACTCCGACACGATTTGTACCGCTTTTGGGGGTCTGACTTTTACCAACCCCCTAGGCCCGCCATGCGATGCTCATAGACGAACGGACCGGTCTGTACGGATATTATCACTGACAGGCTCAGTAGGGTGTCAGGATGAGTTCGCTCATCGACGTCCTTTTTTGTCAATAGCTGGTAGCCCGTCACGTATGGCTAATACCTCTGACGTGCTAGTGGTTAAATCCACAGCCATATTATTGACGAGTCTTTAGAGTCCACCACACAAAGTTACTCAAGTTTCGGGCGAAACGCTGTAGAGGCCGTATGGAGATATGGCAGGGTTCGATCAGATACGTGCGGTATTGCACGGATCGTGATCTGACGGATTTTACTAGCCGGCTTTGGTTTAAACCGGATCCTAGTATTAATCAGTGTAGTTTTGTCTCTTTGCATTTGTGTTCAGTGGGAATACAAATGCGGGCATGTATATGCAGTCGCGGGGTTTTCCTGGAATTTATTACGGGATCAGTTTTCTGAAGTTTCCAGTTTGCATTCCGTTCCGGCCGGTTTTTATTTGTTCTTTCGCGGCCGGACTTTCCGATGGAGGGGGTTATTTGCAAGAGTGCAAATAACTTATTATGGAGGGGTTTCTTGCATATGTGTGGCTCTATGATAGTTTATTCATCATGAGATTCTTTTCTAGTCTATTTCATTGCATTTATGTGGTGGTGTGTGAAAGGTTTTGACTTGAAATTGGTGTGACCATTTTTCTTCTTATTCATTCCTTTTTCTTCTCTTGGTGAGAGATTCTTTTTCCACCTCCATAAAAAAAAGAGGCCGGCCATATTAGGAGGGAGAGGGTGAGGGAATTCATTTTTTTTTGGTGTAGGAAAATTATCATCTCCCCTTTTAGCTTGCTACCAAAATTCCCATGCACATCTCTCCATTGTTCATTCTTTACTCCACCTCCATCATGGCAACTTCTATAACCCCAAGAGACAAAGTATTCTACACTAGTCTACCGCAAACCTTGGATGCGTCGGCTAGCCAACTTCGTGTCCGAGTTGCCTCGGTCCAGAGGTGGGAGCCCGTAAAAGAATCCGGCTATGTGGTGCCCTTTTCGATGAGGAGGTGACGGACGGAGATTCCGCGGGAGATCGGAGTGGAGACGAAGACCGAAGGACACGTATCGCTTGGTATATCTCTTCACCCATCTTTTAGTTTGCTAGTAGCTAGGTTAATGGCCCGATCCGGGATAAAAGTGCGCGGTGGTGCCGGTTTGCAAGTTTTGCAAAGTTTTTCGTTTCCGCGTTTCCGGCGTCGGATCGACGGCCGGGGCGCCCCCGTGCACATACACTTGTATCAGAGCCACGCCGTTAACCTAGTCTAGCTTGCTCTAGTATGTTTAAAACTCGATCGAACAAAAATCCCCAAAACCGTATTTTCAGTGCACTGGTTTCTGTTGAAATTTTTTTAGATCTAAAATTTTTTCAGGTTGTTGCAGAAACACAAGAAAGTAATTCTAAGAATTCTGGGAAAATTCGGTGAAAGGATTCCTTAGTACGACCGCGGAAACGCGGCCAAACCCCTGGTTTGGCCGCGGTTCCGCGGTGGGAAAGTGCTATCTTTGCACCAAATTTTTCCAGTGGGCTTTTGAATAGGAAATAGGGGTTTTGGGACATTCTTTTTGGGCCCAGATTTTCTGTAAGTGCTACAGTACTTCTAGGGGCCCACTTCGCTGAATTTGTTCGATCGGATATTTTAAACATGTTAGTTCACAATATTTACATTATATCTGCGACCGTGAATGTCATTCGATCGGTAAATCCTGTATAACTGCTATAGCCCGGTTAGACGGATTTGCGAACGTGACATTCACGTTGATGTTCTGTGTTGTGCTGTGATGTTGCGGATTGGGGGATAACCTGGATGCAATATTAGTACAGTTTTGTTTTACATGTACATTTTGATATTGCGGGGCGAGCGTCCGACATGTGGACTGCCTTCACTGCCTGTTTGTATTATTCTTTAGGGGAACGACCGGGTCGAGGTCGATGTACCAGTTGTATGTATATTTTACTTTCTGTACTAGGATTACCCCGCGGAGGGGTGCACGGATAGCCGGGTTCTAGAGGGCAACGGGCCCGCATCTCATGGCTTTGAGACGGAGGGGGCTTTACTCTAGAATTGGCGGGCTATTCGCCACACTCGTAGGGGGTACATGTTGACCCAAGGAGGGGTGCCCAAGTTACCGGATTTCGTGAAGTGCTAGGTGGTCCATTCACGTTGCTGAAGGGGGCTGCCTCGCTTCAGGTTTTGGCGGGTAACATGCCGCACCCGTAAGGGTCTAGGATTTTCATTGCACATGCTATCAACACGACCAGGGGAACGTCGGGTTTCAGTACCGGCTCTGTGAAACCCGGGGATCCCAGATATCTGTATTGTTCTGTGATGCTGTACATTTCTGTGATGTTGCATTTTATCACGCCTTGAGCGAAATATTATATATTGATATATATACTAGTAGATGTTGTATATGTTTTGCATCCGCGCTAGTCCAATCCCCGCTCTGTCGTTAGTTATGTAAACTAACGGGTGATGACGGGACCCAGTGGCGAATGCGGATGGCATATACGTACATCATTATTTTCGTTCTTTTGTGGTGTGATCAATTGATGGGACTGCATTGATTCGGATCAATGCAAGCTAAACAAACCTATTCTGATGTTGTTGGAACATTTTTCAAAATGCGGTTATTGCAAGGATGTTCACTTTTGTTTTGCACAGTGGTATTCAGTTGGAATATCCTGCTCCTCAGTCGACGAGGCAAGGGTCGAGATCCCTTCACCGGGAGTGACCCCTTGGACAAAAGTTTGCGTCAAGGCAATAACTTTACTATAGCCGTTTACTTTTTCTTTGCATCGTGGTATTCAGTTGGAATATCCTGCACCTCATTCTACGGGGAAAGAGCCGAGATCCCTTCACCGGGAGTGACCTCTTTAGAAAAGGTTTTCGTCACTATATTTTTAAAAGCTATCTGGTTCCTTCAACGATATCAAGTTCATTACGTTAAAGGTTTTCGCCAGAAACCATTCGTAGCCTTCCGTCGTTTCAGACGGGTAGCACGTAGTATTCATGCTAGGTTTGTTGGCCTTAGTCAAGGAATAGTGTATGGTAGCTGCTTGTTACCTTTCTGCTGCATAGATAGATGCGTTGGTTTGGGACAGTCGTATAGCCTTGTTGGCCCTAGTCAAGGGCTTGTACGGGTGGGTTCAAATTAACCTGGACAATGACGGGTAGAACTTGACATATGACTTATGATTTGTTGGCCTTAGTCAAGGTCATAAGAGCATGGGGCAAAAATCCACATCGGGTGTTTCTAAAGAAACTGAAACTTACCAGATATGCGCATACCTTCTGGAGTGTGATAACGTGAGCGGATTCCGTCACTTTATCATGCGATGATAGTTGGATCCCGATTCCCACTGATGAGTTGGTTTACTCCTCGGGTGATCCCGGCTAATTCTTCTTTCAGGTTTGGGGAAGAATTTGACGTTACAGTGGGAGGTTTCCTGATTAGATAAAGTGATAACCATTCTGATCTAGGTTAGAGTGCACGCTGAGTGTTTCTTTTCTCTCTCTCTTTGGCAGCGACCATTGACCCGACCCTAGACTATGACTCAGTGACCAAGTTGACCGAACCTTCTTAACACTGGCTTTTGGATTGTCAGAGTTGCAAACCTCATTGCCACTCCTACTTTTACCCTTTTTCTCCAGGACACCCCGTATTACTACGAACTTCCACTTCCATTGGGAAAAACCATCGTATGGTTATATACGAACTCAAAGGAATTCGAGGATGGTTTCTGGTTCTGGAGAAAACGAATAGGACTATTCAGTTGTCTTTTCCTTTTACCTTCTCTCAGGTTGCGAGTACTCCTTGGTTTAGGAGATAGTACGCCTATTACGCAAATTGGATAGTCCTCTTCCATACCTTAGGCTGGTGCCGAACGGTAGGGAATGATGAAAACCAATTAGCCTAAACGGTGTACAGAAGGTATTAAGTTAAGACAAAGAAAGGGATTAGTAAGAGGGCAAAGTAAATTGCGACTACTATTCACGACCAAACCAAATATTTATTCGCCAATCCTAAATCACCTTTGTATTTCTCCAGGACACTCCGTATCACTACGAAGATCCACAGTTTATTGGATAATCCATCGTATGGTTATATACGAACTCGAAAGGAACTTGTTCCAGTTCGGGGATGGATCCTGGTTCAGGAGAAATAGGAATAAGTTTTATTCGGTTGTCTTTTATCTTCACCTTCTCTCGCATTGCGAGTGCTCCTAAGATTAGGACAGTACACCCATTATGCTTATTGGATAGTCTTCTTCCAAACATAGGCTGGTGCCGAACGGTAGGGAAGGAAGAAAACCATTTGGCCTAAAGGGGTGTACAGAAGGTAATGACTAAAGACATATAAAGGGATTTGGAGAGGTGGCAAAGAAATATACGGTTACAGTTGTGAATCAGGATAATGGAAGAGGCATTACTAGGAATATCCGGATACCCCATCGAAACATTTCAATGTTTCAGTTTCGCTGTGTACTGTTAAAAGAAAACTGATTTCCTAATTAAACACTTGCTCCAGGGTATGTATTTACCAGGTATGATTCTCACATCTGAATGGTTTTGCAGATGATGAGTGGGAGTAAGTTATTGGGAATTAGGTGATCATCCTCATTATATCGGGATTCGTTGTAATTGGTAATATTTGAGGAAGTCACCTGGGTTGTTTGCCGGACGGCAAATATTTGGTTTTGAATATCCGTTATAATGCACCAATTTCAAATTGATATATCTGTACGTCTATTTTTATAGAGTGAGATATACCTTTTTGAAATTATGTCTATGACATTTACCTATATCAGTGGATGGTTAGGTAAAGAGCTTTAAACAGCGGTGTAATTCTTCTTAACTATAAGTACAGTTTTCAACCTACGACACACAGTGAATGAGTTATTAGACTCAGGGGACTTATACAGAGTATTGTATATTGTCCAGTGTCCTTTAGGACAGAGGGGTTGGTACTCGTACTATATTCTGTTTACTTTTGACTTCTCTAGTTCTTAGTCATGTGTTTCGTAGAAACACAGGGTCTGAGTTTTGAGAAGTTATAGGTATATGAATAAAATAGAGAACCAGGTATTGCAAGTATCGGGATTCTTCAAGGTGATCGAAGATGTAGATACTTGTATATGGTATTCAGTTGATAGTAATGGTTAACAGAACTTGCTTCTCTTTCAGGTTACTCATAATTGGAAGCATTCCTAAGTTGAGTAACGCTGATCGGCCTCCTTCCATTTAGTTGACATGTACTGGAGACAGCTGCATGATTTGAATCTGGTTCAATTAAATCAGTGCCTATGTTTCTGTATTGAATATAGAACAGTTCATATCTTGACATTGTTAAGGTACGGGGAGTTGTCCGGCTTATGCTTGAAACCAGACTCTGGTTAACTCAAGGCACGTTTCTATAATGGTTGTTTGTGGGTTGACCCGGGCTATGACGAGGGTTGATTTTCTACCATCTGGAAGATCAATAGTGATATTGTTCTTGACTCGCCACAGTTTTAACAAAATTGGATTTTTTCAGAAAACAGTAGTGGGAGTATGGTAGAACTGGAAGTGATTCCAGAACCGCAAACGAATACTGAAGATTTGATAAGAACCTAAAGATTCAATCTGGTTTGACATTCCATTTGCCACTCCACAGATATGGTGGGTAACCTCAGGCACCCGAGAGGTACTTCGGTATGCTCAAGGACGGTGGTAGGGAGGTTCTTGTTTACCCAGACTTGCCATTGCTGTTGTTCCAGACTGTGAGACCCGGCAGAAGGATGAGTATAGCGTCGTTCTAAACTAGCTTTAGAAGTGCATGTCTATATGACTCTGCCAGAGGGTTGTCGTGGTCAGTGGAGCAGCGGAAGCATGGTGGACAAGTGGCTTATGTCTATTTATAGACTAAAGCAGATATAGCGGAGATAGATCATCTATTTCTGATGTGACAGTCATAGGTTTGACTTCATCAGAATAAGGGGATGGATCTGTTAAGAAGGTAGTAGGGTGTAATGTCCTGGTATTTGATGACATACACAGAGTAGGAAGTGATATTCCTATACTACGATCGGTTATATTTTGGTTGTCACACAGTAGTTTCTCCACATAGGAATTAGATCTTATATCGTACATTCTGGTTACTAGATCTATGGTTTTAGATCTAGATTTGGGTGGTTTCCCAATCTGGGTACTTACACAGCATTCTATGAGTATTTAGAATGGACGACTCCTGGCACGGTAGTATACCTGCAGGTGATGGAGTCACCCTCTCTAAAGGTGTCTTACAGACTAAAGGGGAGAGGGATGTGCATGATTGGCAGATCATTTGCTTAGGCAATTGAGTTGATCATGAGATGTCAAGTACCACACCAGATGTTGTTTTTGCAGTAGGTGCAATAAGTTAATATTGATCCAATCCAGGAGAAACAGTCGGAAGCAGTTTTAGAACATAAGTTGATGTTCTAGGGATATGATAACAGAATTCTCCTTCGGGAGACAGTTATCATTCCAGGCTTCCAAGGTGACCTGGATGGCAGAGTGGCTGTCAGAGTTATAGTTTTCCCTCTGACGAGGGGCAGTATTTTGGACAGGTGGTCCAGGTGGATACTGAGGGAAGGCATGGCGCAGGATACTGATTAAGTTCAGTTGACGATACAGTCTAAGAAGTTTGGATTTGGAGTTCACTTATGAGCTAGGTCCCATCAGATATCCAGACACATTCTAAGACAGGTATTGCTCATTTCGGGAGATGACTTTCTCCGCGAACTTGAGATAAAGAGAGACATAGAAAGAAATATCAGAGCGGATCCACTCACTGAGGCTATTCCTCGAACGCAATAGTTTTGCAAACGAGCTTTGTGAGACTGACTAGCAGAGGAGTTGGGTGTTCGGTATCACACGGGCAGTGAGTATGCGACATCGCAATAATTAGCCTTGAGTGCAAGTGGGAGATTGTTGGAGATAGTGCCCTCAGAGTCAATTATTGGATCACAGGCACGTGATTGCAATGATTGAGGGAGGACCTGTCCCAGTAGGACAGTCTTACTCAAGATGATAGTATGCTATCTGGTTTATCTTTATCATCGTGTACTGCTTTAGGTGACCTTACGAGTCACTATTGCACGTTGATAGAGCCCCTAGGATTCTTGCTTGACTACCAGCAGTATGAGGGCGATCATATACATGGGAGCTGGGGTCTATAAGCACATCCTTAAAAGGTCCCTAGTCGTGGGAGTTTCGAGACAGGGCATCGATACTCCAGAGTAGACTAGTGTATACAGTCGAGACCCCGACGAGGGGCGGTGGCCGGTCTCACAATCCACTGGTGTCAGTTGGTTCACCTAAGATGTATACAGGTGCTCATTGGGTTATGAGTACACCGGACAGGACTCGCCGGGAACCTGCTAGTTGGGATTATACCAGACGTCAGATAGCAGTTCCCAGGTGACATGTGTACAGGTTAGTTCATCGACCTAAGATCGTCATTTGTCTCGTGTGAGTTCCCACTGTGCTTTAATTACTACCCTACCACGCTCAAAGGAGACGTGCAAACAGGCTTTAGTTGGGTACAGTCTCGAGCCACATGGAGGCAGTGAGCGGATCTGCAGGGGTTCGTCTCTCCTGGTATTGGGGGTTAGGTCGCGCTGTGTCTAGGTGAGCCAGTACATGAAAAGTCCTTGGCCAAGGCAGGAGATTTACTGGTAGGTATTCCAGTAGTATCTCAGGGTGTTCTGGGCTACACTCCGACACGACTTGTACCGCTTTTGGGGGTCTGACTTTTACCAACCCCCTAGGCCTGCCATGCGATGCTCATAGACGAACGGAACGGACTGTACGGATATTGTCACTGACAGGCTCAGTAGGGTGTCAGGATGAGTTCGCTCATCGACGTCCCTTTTGGTCAATAGCTGGTAGCCCGTCACGTATGGCTAATACCTCTGACGTGCTAGTGGTTAAATCCATAGCCATAGTATTGATGAGTCTTTAGAGTCCACCACACACAGTTACTCAAGTTTCGGGCAAAACGCTGTAGAGGCCGTATGGAGATATGGCAGGGTTCGATCAGATACGTGCGGTATTGCACGGATCGTGATAGGACGAATTTTACTAGCCGGCTTTGGTTTAAGCCGGATCCTAGTATTAATCAGTGTAGTTTTGTCTCTTTGCATTTGTGTTCTGTGGGACTACAAATGCGGGCATGTATATGCAGTCGCGGGGTTTTCCTCTAATTTATTACGGGATCAGTTTTCTGAAGTTGCCAGTTTTCATTCCGTTCCGGCCGGTTTTCCTTTGTTCTTTCGTGGCCGGACTTTCCGATGGAGGGGGTTATTTGCAAGAGTGCAAATAACTTATTGTGGAGGGGTTTCTTGCATATGTGTGGCTCCATGATAGTTTATTCATCATGAGATTCTTTTCTAGTCTATTTCATTGCATTTATGTGATGGTGTGTGAAAGGTTTTGACTTGAAATTGGTGTGACCATTTTTCTTCTTATTCATTCCTTTTTCTTCTCTTGGTGAGAGATTCTTTTTCCACCTCCATAAAAAAAAGAGGCCGGCCACATCAGGAGGGGGAGGGTGAGGGAATTCATTTTTTCTTGGTGTAGGAAAATTATCATCTCCCTTTTTAGCTTGCTACCAAAATTCCCATGCACATCTCTCCATTGTTCATTCTCTACTCCACCTCCATCATGGCAACTTCTATAACCCCAAGAGACATAGTATTATACACTAGTCTACCGCAAACCTTGGACGCGTCGGCTAGCCAATTTCGCGCCCGAGTTGCCTCGGTCCAGAGGTGGGAGCCCGTAAAAGAATCCGGCTACGTGGTGCCCTTTCCGACGAGGAGGTGACGGACGGAGATTCCGCGGGAGATCGGAGTGGAGACGAAGACCGAAGGACACAGATAACTTGGTATATCTCTTCACCCATCTTTTAGTTTGCTAGTAGCTAGGTTAATGTCCTGATCCGGGATAAAAGTGCGCGGTGGTGCCGGTTTGCAAGTTTCGCAAAGTTTTTCATTTCCGCGTTTCCGGCATCGGATCGACGGTCGGGGCGCCGCCGTGCACATACAGTTCTTAGATACAACAGAAGATAATAAAAGGTACAATGGTGGTCATGATGCGAGTGAACCCACCTACCAAAGCAAAACACCCGAATGCAGCTTTGTGCCAGTGATGCCGCTACTGATCCATGCGGTTAATCTGCAAGAACTGTGGCACAACAGGGGGTGAGTTGCCAACTCGTGAGTAGAAAACATCTACAGGTAGAAATCGAATAAACAACGATTCCTAGGTCAACTGCATCATAAAGGTAATACTATGATATCTAGGGTGACCGTATCTGTATATGTGCCAACAATAATAATCAATACCTGTATGCATGTGGATAACATCCAACAATATAATAAATGCCTGTATGCATGTGAATCTCGTCCACTCGAAACATCATAAAAACATATTCTTGTAAATATATGAGGATATCAAAGAATGTGTGTTCATCAATGACACATCAAATCATGCAACCTAGGTGTTCAACACCGACACTCGAAAATATCATGAAACCCGTGTCAATCATCGATATGTAAATCCTCATATCTCAGGCGCCGCATCCTTAGATCGGCCCTCATGTCCATCTCACTACTCCGGTCGGTATCCTCCGGATAACCGCTGAGTCCAAATACTATCACCGGTAGGTAATTTTCCCCCGCCACGCTCACTTTCTAACAAATACAAGTCTTCTTGCCCCGGAGTACCTCACCAGGTCCACCATGTACCTACAGACAGTGCCTACCGCTCCTCGAATCAGGTTTCACATGCCAATCTCAGAACCGAGAAAACACATGGTGGACGCACTGAAATATCATATCAAGAGAAACCGGGTTTTTAAAACGATACATACTTTCCTTTGAAATATCCACAGTTCTCAAATCCAGAAATCTCATGGAAAATCCGAAATCCAAAAGTGAAGGGTAAATAACAGTGAATACTGGGCTCCGGCAAATTCGGACTGGCCCAAAATATCGCATGGTAAATGAATATATAAATATGCATAGAATGTCACAGTAATAAATGCAATATCGAAATTAGCATATAAGGGTATTCACATTAATACTATGTAGAATCTATCAGCTAGCAATTTATACTAATGAAGTAGTATTTCTAATGTGTACGTAATATAACAATTACCGATGATGTTGTGTGTGAGCCGGCAAGCAGGTGTATGTGTAGAATACGCAACATCGGTAATGGTGCTAGTGTCCTGACAGCATGGTTTGTAATCACTAAAGTACACATTAAATATGCAATACGATGATAACAATATGAATGAATGGAATATGAATAGTAAACACGACAATAAGGAAAATACAATTCTATATACGAGTCATACAGTTTTGACATTTAAAATAATACGAATCGTGGTGTTTAGAAATAAGGTCTACGGTGTTTTTAAGAGAAAGTATGTCCTTTGAAATATCTGTAGAATCCCTTGGTCTGTCTTTGAAATACTCACGACTCGTTAGTTTGAAATAGGTATGACTCGAGTCTAGTCTAACATCTACAAGTAAACTAAAGGACTAAACTAACTGACTAGTCGAAAGGGTAAGGAAACCACCTAAGTCTGAGTCGATATTTATATGTATATATCTAGTAGTCGGTAATCCCGCCTCAATAGTATCACATACAATACACTATATATAATATGACATCCTCGAGTCAAGAGTGCGGATCTATCATCAATATATGGCTCGTACGGTAAATCCATCGTACGTCATCCGAATCTGGGTACGGGTCGAATATCACATTTATCTCATCATTTATCTGATATCCTTATCATCATATCATGAACTGGTGTACTGATCTAAAGTCTAGTTCACACCGATACCATCTACATATATATATATATATATATATATATATATATATATATATATATATATATATATATATATGCGTGTGTATGAAAACACAACGCCAAAGGACCCGCTTTAACATCATGTCGTATCTCATAATATGAACCAAATCACATCACCGATCTCATGGCATCACGCCCAATCTCATCAACTCATCTCCAAATATCATATACTATCCTCATTATCTATGTATATGTATACATACATATATATATATATATACATACTCACACACACACACACACATATATATATCCCCATATACGCACAAGTAATAAAAATGTATGCGTCTGTGCGTGTGCGTGTATCTTATTCTAGTGTTTCGCGACTAAAACTAGCTAACAACACTATCATCCAATTACACTCAAATTTATCCACGAACTCCTAAAGTCTATCTAGATAATCATCTAGTCTCACAATAAACATATTTGTATATATAGGTATACGTATTCGTATACTACACTACGAAACCGCGGGGTGCTATACGCCATCCACCCGACTTCCCCAGTAGATATATATCTACTCAACTGATCCTTGCTTGCCGAAGTCGATGTTGCCATCCTCTTCTTCATCGTCCGAAGTCAATGTGAGGGTACCGACATATCAAATATATCGTATCACATCAAAACATCCAATTCAAAACCAAAACGACATGCGAAACACACATAGGTTATAACCTATGGTCTACTCACGCAAAAGAGCCAAATAAAACCCGATATCGACGTACAAACGTCAAGTGACCGATACAAAACACAAAACCAAAACTTCAAGTCATTAAAATCCATAAAACATTAAGCAGCAACTTAGAAAATTGGTCCCAGATTTTGTTTCAGGTGAAATCAAGCTAAACAAACAACACCGGGATGTTGTATTGGAGGTATATGAGCTACAGAAGCAAATTCAACACGATCCTCCACTTTTTGGCCGGCCACATTGGCCAAAAATCCGGTGAGCTTGATTTGGAAGGCTCAGAAAAGGTTTGTTTTCATAGGGTGGTCTTGTAGGGTCTTAATTAGGTTAATGTAGTTGTTGCTTTTCTAGTAATCATCCCCGGTTACACCAAATTTCCTGTAGGCATACTTTAACACAAAAACCGACATTGAATCAACTAAAACAAATTGGATGGTCTAGGCTCTGTTTGGTCCAGGTTTTTAGCACTATGGGGGTTTTGTAGTCACTAATACATTCACATGCATCATCACAACTCAAGAATTCCTCAAAACCTCACCTTGGAATTTTCAAAGTTCACTAAACCGTACTAAATGGATTCTAAACTAGTCTAGATGTTATAGGAATTCAAATGCTACACTAAATGCGAAAGAATTATCTCATTTGGCAACTCAATAATTTTCTTGAGTTGCCCCAAGTGCTCAAAATCCAAACTTGCTTGGTTCTCCATGCTTGTAGTGAGCTTGTGCATGCTTTTAATGAAGGGAATGCATGGTTTTGAGTTGTTTTTTGGGGGTGAAGTGAGGTGTAGGAGGTGGTGGAGGGAGAGGGCAGCCATGTATGAGGGGAGAGGGAGAAGAAAAGATGAAGATGATAAATGAAACAAGAAGCCATGACCATGGTTGACCCCTCACCTCTTTCTCTTGCCCATACCCAATTCTTCAACATTTTCCCTTTTCTTTTCTTTTCTTTTCTTTTCTCATCCTCTCATTTTAAAACCAACCATGCATGAAAATAAAGGGAAAGACATGGTAGAAAAATGTAACAATGTGTAATATGACATGGTGCATGTCATGTGCACAAATCAAGCTTAATGCATGATTAGTGATATTTAATCGCGATTAGCATTAAAATGGAATATAATTAATCATGAAGTATTTATAATTTTCTTAAATCATATACAACCCTCCAAAATCACCATTTAATTTAATTTTCCAAAATTTTCCAATTTATCGGTATTTAATTATACCGCATTATTAAAATATTCATAATATTTATTATTTAATTATAAAAATTCCCAAAAATAATATTTTACTTTTCTGAAATGTTACACTACATGATCCATATTGGGGAAGCCAGAGAAGAGTCAAATGATGAAGACGAGCTAGCCGAGCCAGAAGAAGTCCCTCAAGAACTCGAAGATGGCGGACGTGCAACCTTCGATGAGCTAACCGAGGTTTATCTGGGAACGCTCGATAACCCAAGGCCGACCTACATCAGTTCACTCTTGTCAGTGGAAATGAAAGAGCAGATAATCGCCCTGCTTCATGAGTTCGACGACTGCTTCGTGTGGACATACAAAGAAATGCCTGGCCCCTCCCCCAAAGTGGTCGTGCATAAGCTGGCTATATCTTCTGATGCCAAGCTAGTCAAACAAGCTTCTCGAAGAATGAGAAGGGAGCTAGAAGAAAAGTTCATAGAGGAAACTAAGAAACTTATCGATGATGGCTTCTTTAGAAAAGAGAAATATGCGGACTGGATCGCGTGCATCGTCCCGGTGAAAAAGAAGAATGGGCAGATCCGAGTCTGCGTCTATTTCAGAGATCTTAATAAAGCATGCCCTAAAGACGATTTCCCGCTACCGGTCATGGAAATGATGGTCGACGATACCTCAAATTACGAGCTGTTCACCTTCATGGATGGCTCATTTGGATATAATCAGATCAAGATTTCACCCGAGAATGAGAAACACACAGCATTCCTAATCCTGATCGGAATATACTGCTACAAGGTGATGCCGTTCGGATTAAAGAACGCAGGTGATACATATCAAAGGGCAAAGACCAATATCTTTGATGACCTAATCCATAAAGTCGTCGAATGTTATGTTGATGATTTGGTCGTCAAGACTAAAGCCAAGACCGATCACATCCAGGATCTTAGGACCGTTCTCACTAGACTGAGGGAATACGATCTGAAGATGAATCCTCTGAAGTGCGCTTTTGGCATGTCATCGGGAAAATTCCTAGGCTTTAAAGTCCGACATCGAGGGATCGAAGTTGACCCATCCAAGATAATGGCCATCATGGAGATGCCCCCTCCGAAAAATCTGACGCAGCTAAGATCTTTTCAAGGAAATCTTGCTTATAAACGAAGGTTTATCTCAAATTTATCGGGGAGATGTAGGCCCTTCTGAAAGCTCATGAAGGAGGGAGATTCTTTTGTCTCGGACATTGAATGTTAAGAAGTGTTCGAAAATATCAAACAGTACCCATTGCATCGTTCGGTGCTTGCTACTCCTATTCCAAACAAACCATTGATTCTCTATACTGCCGCCCTAGATGAGTCATTCGGTGCGCTCCTTGCCCAGAACAATGAGGAGGGAAAAGAAAATGCCCTCTACTACCTCAGTCGAAGTTTAGTCGGGACGGAACACAACTATTTCTCGATCGAAAAGCAATACCTGGCTCTGATATTCGCTGATTGATAGTGCTTTTTGTACGTGCGTTTTAAAAATTAAGAATACCGAAATCAAGACGGTGTCGCCTGGAAGCTGGCCGGTAGAGTACGAGTCGATTCACAGGGAAATGGTGTTCGTTTCTTTAAGTTCTAACGAGTTAAGTCCTATTTGTGGTAGGTTTTGTTTTAAGATCTAAGAATGAGATTAAATTGATTTAAAGTCTTGCTAGGGTTAGGATTTAGGTTAGTTTGAAATATGGATTCTTCTCAATGCTAACAATGCCCTAGTTAAGAGTATAGGTGTTAGGGTAATAGTCAACAACGGGGATTAGCACGACTAAGAAGAAACATAGTTTCTTCCTTTTGGTCCTTGTCCGTCCATTCTTAACTCTTAGCCCTAACCTTCAGTTAATTCAACCACAACCGGTCTAACTAGGGAATCACCGCTATCATGCAGGATAGGGTGCCGTAGTGAGCGATGTGTGGTTGAATTAAAAAGAGTCCGTATTTTAAAAATTATATGGGCAAAGAAAGGAGTGAGAGAGATTTTCTTCTCTCAAACCTTCCCTATTCTAACCCTAACAAGTGAGGAATTACTCACTCATTAGGAAGGTGACAATAGAATTCATTTTTATATTTTATTTTAAAAGACTATCTAAGTTGCAGATAATAAAAGAACATATAACATTAAGCAAGAATTAAATTCAGATAATAAAATAATGCAAGATAAAAATAAAAACTCTTACTTTATTGATGACCTCTGAACGATTACAAGGGAAATTCAAATTTAAATCTAGAATTAAAAAGAGGCATGCCTAATTAGGCTTTCGGTTTTCCTATTTATAGATAGGAAAAAACCCTAGGTTACAATCTGATCCATACACGAATTTACAAGCCTACCCTAAGAAAGCCAGGTCAAAACACCAACACCAACCGACATACGCACCGACACGTGCACTATACGACCGCCGAACCACGGCAGAAAGGCCTGTTTGGCCGCGGTTCCGCAGCCAATTGGTGGGATCATGGGTTCCACTTCTCAGGGTTGCTTCATATTGCTTTTTCCTTCTGTTTCCTTCACTTGGTTCCTCGGAATCTCTTCTACTTTCTTCCAGATTTCCAACAGTGCAGATGATGTGGACTTTTTACCGTGAGCTTCGCGTTGAAGTTTTGAATCTTGTACTGCCCTTGTGCTTTGTGCATTGAACTGTCTACTGATCTTCATTTGTTCCTTTAACTGGTAGACGACATCATACGGATTCATCTATTGTTGGTCGTAGTCTCACATTTGTAGCGAATTTTCATTAATTTCACTGTAACGATATGAGAACCTGTAACCTGTAACTATTTAGCAGACATGGATCAAAAGCACCTATTTATCTGTACTGTGATTAAGAATGGGCGATATAATAATGCAAAATTTTGATATGAAAAAATACCCCCAAACTTATCTTTTGCTCGTCCCGAGCAAAGCCAATTTTATTCTCGAAAAAAAAACCTAGCCTCACTTTCGCAGGGAACGCGATTGCACTGAGCTCGTGCAACAAGCCGTTAAACCTCTAGGTGTCCCCAGTAGGAGGAGTGTTGTCTCCTGAAGGTTTTCAGCGGATACTATCCACAAACTCCAATCAATTTGGCCTGTTGACTTTCATTCTTCAATTCGGTATTTTAGTAAGAAATTCTATTATCTTCAACTTAGAAATCATCAACCCGTATTTTTCACACTCACTTTTCATTTAATTTAAGATCGTATATGTTCTGCAAATTTATTAAACTTTCAACATCTTTTGAATTTTCCTTCTAAGGTTCCATCTCAACTTAGGAATTTTTATCATCTCTACTGAAAGTATAAGCCCTATCTTTCATTCCTATCTCTCATCCAAACCCCAATCATATACCCCTGCATGTGTTTATGTATCACCCCTACACTTAGAAATTCAATTCAAGCTATCATACTCTTGTCCATCTTCCAAAATACTTTAGTTGTTGAATTTTAGATGAAATTGCTCACACATCTTTCATGCGACCGTTAATACTTCTTGAGGGACTAACGACAGATTACAAAATGTGTTTGTGCATTTAGGCGTAATTCCTCGTCTTGTAATACCTAAGGCTTAGCAGTGACTCCCAAATCAGTTGGTCTAAGGCACCAGGTGATAAAGCACCGTCACTATATTTTTTATTTATGCAGCCTTAAGTAATTACAAAACCAGTGTTCAATTTTTTATCTCTTTATTCACACTTATACTTTTATTTTATTTTCATTCATACTAAGGATTTTAGACAAGAGCATTTCAAAGTATCCTCTACTATCCCAAGTTTCAAGGTGCGTGTATGTGCGAGTTGTAGGGTATATATTTTCAGAATTTAGACTTAAGGATCAGAATTATTTTTCAGACTTACACTTCAAATAAAAATTTCAATACTGTTCCCTTATTTTGACTTAGCCCAAGAACTGAACTCAAAATTTGCCTATTTCTAAATAAACTATAAGGACATATATTTTCTACAGTTAAAGTTTAAGAAAGGTTATTTTTAGGGTTTTTAATTTACTAAGTTTAGGATCTAGTTTTTCCTAGTTAGTCAACCGTCTTGTCGAACTTAAGTCAAAAATGGACAAAATCGAATTTTTCAATTTTTATAATTTTTATAATTTTTCAATTTTTTATTTGATTTTATTTATATATATATATTTTTTATTTTTATTTTTTTAATTTATATATATATAAATATTTTATAAAGATGCAATGTGGAATTAAATATGCAAAGAAAGAAGAAACAAATATGTACAAAAAAATTAAAATATGCAATGCAATGATAACTATTTACAAACCAGCTCCACCCCCAAACTTATCAAAAGTAGTGCCCTCACTGCTCATGGCCTCGCCGTCCTCTCGAACTTGAACGGGAACGTTCCCTTCTCGCCAACAGGGTGGTCATGCGGTGCTTTATACCTGTCACTCGCTGATCCAGGTTGGTCACCATCCCTGTCAATCTGTCTATCCCCCTAGTGGCTCTCCTAAGTAAACATGCTTGTGTTGTGGGGGTAAGCTCTTCCTCGCTCGCGGTCGAGCTGGAGCTGGGTGTCTTGGCGGGTATGTCCTCGGCTGGCTCAGTGCGCGACCATACATCATTTAATCGTGTGTAGGACGTGGATACGCCCTCAAGAAGAGGTCTAATGGGGATACCTCCATGCATATAAAACTCAAATTCCTCCACAGGGAGGAAACGGGTCACAGTTGTGTCACCAACATAGGGCATGGATAATTGGCAGCCCTCTTGCCGCACCAATTGAGTGAAGTAATACCGTGCACATATCATAGCTGGGGTTTCTAGTCATCAAAGTGTGCATGATATGAAGGGATGGTGTGAAAAATATCGTATTTTGCGAACTACCAAAAATGTTATTTTGTGCCCAATGGCACACAGTTAATACATTCGCAAAAAGGGTTCTAGCCTGGATGCCCTTGCGTGGCTCCCTCGAACAGTCATTGCCCATCAAGGGTACGTAGTCCTCGAATCTAAGGGGTTGATCATGAATAGATAGTCTAGGTATTAAGGTAACTTTATGGATGAAGTCCCTATCGATTATTATTTCCCTCTCCCCCCAAATTAACCTAATGTAACCATGTTGTGAGAGGCAACCATCCTCCATGCACTCGTAAAATCGGTTTACAAGATCCGGAAGCGCGAAGGAATTTGGATGGTTGAAAAGTAAAAAATTCCACCCACGCCTTCAGATCTCGTCACCGAAATAGCTACCGTAGACCGTGTGTGCAAACATTTATGAAAAATCTCTTTCAAATTGCAAAGTGGGTGCTATCACAGAGAATGCTGATATTTTTAAAAAATTTAACAGAGAGGATCGGAGAATGCAAACCTCCTATGATGTTTTCAGAGGGTGAAGACGACAGAAGGCGGCGGAAGCGCGGCGGGAAGCTGCAATCGGTGGCGGTTGCGCGGCTCAAAGGAGTGATCTCTCTGCAGAAAATGAAGCGGTAGCTAGGGTTTTCTGAAGTTGGAATTTAGGGTTTGGTAAAAACCGTGGAGGGGTTGGGATCTATTTATAGGGGTTGTTTTTGGTTATTTGCAAAAAGGGCCACTTAAAAAGAGAAATTTATTTGTAAATAGAATTTTTATTTTTATATTTTTATTTAAAACTGAAAATTTACAAAAATACCCCCAAAAATAGAATCTTTTTATTTTTTAGTTTCATTTTTTTATTTTGTTTTTATATAATTACAAGTGGTACATACCCCCAAACTTATTTGAAACAGTGTTTCCATTGTTTATGGCTGGATAACCGAAATTTGGGGGTAGATGTAGGAAGATCAATCAATGTAAATCGGTTCCGGCAACAGCAGGAGCTCCTCCGAAGGGTCCGTAGTGAGGAACGGTTTAAGTCTATGTCCGTTCACCTTGAATAGTGAACCGTCCTCAGGATTTTCTAAATCGACCGCACCGTGCGGATATACGGTACGTACCAAAAATGACCCTTTTCATCGAGATCTAAGCTTGCCGGGATGGAAATGTAGCCGGGTGTCGTAAAGTAAAACCTGTTGACCGGGTTTGAAAGTTTTGTGCATAAGGTGTTTATCGTGAAACACCTTCGTTCGGTTTTTGACGACAACCGCGTTCTCGTAAGCTTCATCCCGAAGCTTGTTCAATTCATTTAATTACAGCTTTTTATGGCTGCACACATCTCCGAGAGATAAATTCAACTCTTTTATCTCCCAAAATGCGCGATGCTCAATTTCAACTGAAAGGTGGCAAGCCTTTCCATAACACAAGCCTATACGGAGACATGCCAAGATCGGTCTTATAGGCAGTTCGAAATGCCCAAAAGGCATCAGTAAGTTTTGAAGAACAATCCTTACGGTTTTTGGAAACTGTTTTCTCCAATATTTGCTTGATTTGCCGATTTGAAACCTCGGCTTGCCCACATGTTTGGGGATGATAGGACGTTGACAGCTTATGATTAATGGAATATTTCCGCATTAAGGACTCGAAATTCCTATTACAGAAATGAGTTCCATTATCGCTGATGATTGCGCGGGGGTGTCCAAACCGAGAGAAAATGTTTTCATTGAGGAACCTAACGACAACCTTGTTGTCATTAGTCCGGCTGGACACAGCCTCGACCCACTTAGAAACATAATCAACAGCGAGGAGAATATACAATTTCCCAAAAGAATTTGGAAACGGTCCCATAAATCTATCCCCCAAACATCAAAAATTTTCACAACCAATATTGGTTGGAGTGACATTTCGTTTCTCCTAGATATCCGGCCCAAGTGTTGGCACCGGAAGCATGTCTTATAGTACTCATGTGCGTCTTTAAAAAGTTATGGCCAGTAGAAGCCACACTATAAGATTTTTTCAGCTGTCTTTTTAGGGCCAAAATGCCCGTCACACGCTTGATCGTGGCAAAAATACAGCACGCTCTTAAATTCATTGTCGGGGACACACCAACGAATAATTTGGCCGGGACAGTATTTGAATAGATAAGGTTCATCCCAGTAAAAATGTTTTACCTGGGATAGGAATCAGAGTCTGTCTTGATTCGACCATTCATTTGATATAGGTCCGGTGGCCAAATAATTAACAATATCTGCGATCCAAATTTCGCATGATACAGTCAAGAGCTGCTCATCTGGAAAAACGTCTTTTATAGGAAATTGAAGTGTCGGTGAAGAAGGGAGGCGTGAAAGATGGTCAGCAACTACGTTTTCGCATTCTCTTTTGTCTCTGATGACAAGGTCAAACTCTTGTAGTAAGAGGATCCAACGTATCAGCTAAGATTTAGCGTCCTTCTTCGCAAAAAGATGGCGAAGAGCTGAATGGTCAGTGTATACGATGACTTGAGAGCCGATTAAGTAGGGCCTGAACTTTTCTAATGCAAATACAACAGGTAAGAATTCCTTCAAGGTTCAGCTAGCGTAATAGATCACATGCGGCATCTTATCGATGTGCTCTCCAAGGACAACACCAATGGAAAAATCAGATGCATCGCACATAATCTCAAATGGACGCGTCCAGTTAGGAGACGAAAGAATTGAAGCAGAGGTAAGTGAGTTTTTCAATGACCGGAACGCCTTCATACAGCTTGAGTCGAAATCAAATATGGTGTCCTTGGCCAACAAAAGAGTCAAGGGTCTAGATATCTTGCTAAAATCCTTGATGAACCGTCTATAGAAACCGGCATGGCCAAGGAAGGCTCGAATGTCTCGGACGCATTTGGGAAGAGGGAGATTGGAAATGACTTCAATCTTCGCTTTATCTACCTCAATGCCATTTTGCGAGATGATATGCCCTAAGACAATACCTTCTCGTACCATGAAGTGGCACTTCTCCCAATTTGAAGGAAGGTTCTTATCCTTACATCGAGTAAGGACTGCGTCGAGATGTAACAAACACTCATCAAAGGAGTCACCGAAAATAGAGAAATCATCAATGAAGATCTCTAAGAATTTTTCCACCATGTCTGAAAAAATACCCATCATACACAGCTGGAAGGTAGCGGGTGCATTGCATAACCCAAAGGGCATGCGACGGTAAGCAAACGTACCGAAAGGACAAGTGAATGTGGTCTTGTCTTGGTTTTTTCGGTGATGGGAATTTGATTATAGCCAGAGTAGCCATCCAAAAAGAAGTAGTATTCATGCCCAGCCAACCGTTCTAGCATTTGGTCAATGAAAGGTAATGGAAAGTGGTCTTTCCGTGTCGCGGCATTGAGTTTTTTATAATCGATGCATACTCGCCACCCAGTTTGGGTGCGAGAAGGTATTAACTTATTCGCCTCATTAG
The DNA here is from genome assembly GCA_030015575.1 of Agapanthus africanus. Classification (NCBI taxonomy): domain Eukaryota; kingdom Viridiplantae; phylum Streptophyta; class Magnoliopsida; order Asparagales; family Amaryllidaceae; genus Agapanthus; species Agapanthus africanus. The sequence goes on from JASDDO010000008.1 coordinate 316,511,338, forward strand.
TTATGACCGTTATGCCCGATTTCTTTGGGACAACGTGAATGGGGCTAACAACTGGCTATCAGAGATAAAGTAAATGATACAACTATCTGGAAATTTTACGATCTCTTTTTTAACAGCCTCCTTCATGACTGGGTTGATTCGTCTCTGTAGATCCCTTGCTGGCTTGGCATCATCCATCATATGAATATGATGTTTAACTATTAAGGGACTAATCCCCTTGATGTCCGCCATAGTCCAACCAAAAGCTTGCCGATTATTTTGTAAGACCGTTAAAATGGCTTTCTCTTGCTAGGGGGCTAGAGAAGCCAAGATAATAACAGGAAGGGTCTCATTCTTACCTAAGTAAGCGTATTTAAGGTGAGACGTCAATAGCTTTAGTTCGAGTGTTGGAGGCGAAACAATTGAAGGTAAAATCGGTGAAATTGTCTCAAACTCGAAGGATTCCAACAGAGGTTCAAAACAAGTGTAAGCAACCGAGTCGGATGGTTCAGCTAACTCATCTGAAAATTCAAAGGATTCAAACTCAGGTGGTGATTGGTCTAGATCGTTCGAGAAAGTGAAACACTCGTAGTCATTATCGGGCGTGAAAGCAGTATCAGGTTCAAGGAGGAACGCACTAGTGGCGTCAAAATTGTTTTGATCGAACAGAAATTTTTCGAGCTCACAGTCCTCCTGGGTGATCTCTTGGATCGAGCAAACATCAAGTATATTAGCATTAGGTTCGGAGGGCTGATTCGCCAACTTAAAAATGTTGAGTTCAATTGTCATGTTTCCAAAAGATAGGTTCATCGAACCATTTCGACAATTGATCACCGCATTAGAAGTTGCAAGGAATGGTCGACTGAGTATCACCGGAATTTGACTTCGGGGGTTAGCTACAGGCTGTGTGTCCATAACAATGAAATCAACGGGGAATATGAAGTCCCCTATTTTAATCAACACATCCTCTAACTCACCCCTAGGATGCGTGATAGATCGATCGGGCATTTGGAGAGTACAATGTGTGGGTTTCAACTCTCCAACGCCTAGTTGCTCATATAACGAATAAGAAAGCATGTTAACACTGGCACCAAGATTTAAAACTGCGCGGTTGATGTTCTTATCCCCAATAGTTATTGAAATCGCAGGACAGCCAGGATCCTTTCGTTTTTGAGGTAAAGGTTGGGTAAGAGCATCACTTACTGCACTAGCCAAGAAAACTTTCTTGGGTACCTATGATTTCCTCTTCTTGGTGCATAAGTCCTTCAAGATTTTAGCGTAAGAAGGGACTTGTTGGATTGCATCCAAGAGGGGAATGTTAATGCTAACCTGTTTAAATAACTCCACATTCTTCTCTATTTGTGGATTTTGTTTATTTGATCTCAACCTGTTTGGAAATAGAATATTTTGAAAATTGGTTGAGTCCAATGTTTGTGGAGGAGATTGCAGAGGTGGAACGGATCCCAGTGCTGGTGTTTTCGTGGAGTGTGATGTGGGTCCATTCGGAGCAGAAGAAGTAGAGCCTTGTGAAGAATGGAGAACAGGCTCTGAATACGAAGAAGATGAAGATGATGAAGAAGAAGAAGCGGCGGCCGGGGTGTCATCATTAGTACCAACATTGTTGTGCAACAACCTTCCAGATCTCAATGTAGTCACAACACTCACATTATGGTTTTGTTGTTCAAGAGCAACATGTGCATTTTGTGGGTGACCGGGATTTGGCAGTGGTTGAGATGGAAGCTTTCCCTTCTCTCGCTCACTTAAAACTGCATTCAGTTGTGCAATCTGGGCTTTAATGGTTTTGATACTTTGCCCATGTGACGCAGTGTGTTGCACCAAAGACTGAATGGAAGACTGGATGTTGGCTGAGGATTGAGTTGATTGTTTTAAAAACGCCTCCAGACTACGTTCTAGCGAGGAAACCTTATCGTTATTTGGCTGAACAAAATTATTTTGTGGAAAAGAATTGTTAGGTGCAAAATTGTTCGTTTGATTTTGGTAAGGTTGGGGTTAGAAAGGTTGTTGATATTGAGTTTGTTGAGGAGCTTGTTGTTGAGGAGGAGACCTCTGGAAATTGTTGTTGCCTTGAAATTGTTGTTGATTTTGATTCCAAGAAAAATTGGGGGTGGTTCCTCCAACCAGGATTGTAAGTTGAAGAGTATGGATCATTTCTTTGTCTTTGTTGAAAGACAGCATTGACTTGATCCTGTCCTTGAGCAGGTGGGTTGTAAGGACACTCTTCAGTCAAATTGGATGGATCCGAACAACAAGAGCATATAGTGCGAAGGGGTGAAGCAGGGGCAGGAGAAGGTGATGAGAATTTGCTCTCAATTGCTTCTAGTTTTCATGTAATTGTTGTCATTTCGGCTTTCATTGCAATTGACATATCAAGTTGATAAACACCTGCCCTAGACGGACCAGAGGAAGTAGATGAAGTGGACGAAGTGGTCTGTCTAGTGCTTTCCTACTGAAGCGTTTGTTCAGCAAGATCATCGAGAAATTGCAAAGTTTCCTCATCAGATTTGGTAAGGAAGTGACCTTGACAAATGGTTTCCTGCAACTGCTTAGTTGCTGGGTTCAGTCCTTCGTATAAAGTTTGGCAAAGTTGCCATCTCTCAATACCATGATGAGGGCACTGAACAAGAAGGTCTTTAAATTGTTCGAAACACTTCCAAAAAGGTTCGGAAGGAAGCTGGGAAAATTGGTTAATTTCATTACGAATTCTTGCGGTCTTGTGATGTGGGTAAAACTTTTTAAGAAATGCTTTAACAAACTCTTTCCAACTGTTTATGGAATGTGATACAGTACTATATAGCCACTTTTCAGGTAGGTCACATAATGTGAAGGGAATGACTCGTAGCCTTGTAGCATCATCGGACAGTTGGGTTGTCTTTATCATTGCACAAACATTCTGGAATTTGTTAATGATGATATAGGCATCTTCGGATTCTAGCCCGTGAAATTTGGGCAACATATTAATGAAGTTGGGCTTAATTTCGAAATTATCCCCATTTGCCGGCGGGAGTGAAAGACAAGTAGGAAGTGCGGAGCAGGTGGGATAGAAACTATCCTGGAGCGCAATTCGCTGTGGCGCTTCGACAGATGGTTGTTGTGGGTTATTCGCACCCAGTTGAGGTGGAATCAGTCCCGAGGTAGGTAAGGGGTTGTTAGGATTGAATCCTGATATCTCTTTAGAAGATGCTGAATGTGAAGATGAAGGTAAAGATGAAAAAGAAGTGGAGGGAGTTTCGACTTCGGAGTCGAACACGTCGTTAGTAGCGACTAACAAGACACGGACTAAGAGGGCGCTAGTGTCCCTAGTCCAACCGGACATACATTAAACGAGTTATAGTGTAGTCAAACGTAGAATTTGAGGGTAAGAAAACGTCAATGGGGAAATGTGAATGAAGGGTGGATGCAATGGAATTCTAGCGACAAATGGCATGTTTTTTTGTAAAAATTTTTGTTTTGTGTTTATTTTTTAATTTTTTATAAAGAGTTTTGCAAATTTTTTTTTTACGGAACTACGACACACTTTCAAACAATCACAATTTAAGCATGCACAATCAAGCCTAAAGCTAGGGTCTCCTAAGTCAACTAGACTGCTCCTAACTGGTCCAAAACGACAAGTTATGAGATATCCCTCAAATCGCCTCTTCACCGCCAATTGTGGCCAAGTAAGCACAAGTGAAGAAAGGAGGGTTCCGCTCACGAATCACCGTAAGACGGGCCTTTTAAAGTTACCTTTCTCACTTGTCTAGCCTAGGCACCACAAAGTCAGGTTTAGATAAACGACTGAATGGCCACAACCTTCCTCTATCCTAATGAGCGCGACAGTCCTTAATTGGCTGAGTCTAGATATTTTTTTAATTAGCTCAAGGGTGATGAATATTTTTTTTATGATTTCTGGGGTCTTAGGAAGGATAATGAAATCCCCACCCAATCTTATTTGGTGTTATAGCCTCTTAGATTCCGTTTTAAATATGCAAAGCAGTAAAACACAAAATCTAAAATACTTGCCAAAATTTTTTTCTTTTTATTTGTGGCGCAAAGAATCCTGCATAAAATGATTTATTGGAGAGGGAGAAGAATTTTGCGCAAAGAATACCTGCAGGAAAATTTTTCAGTGGAGTGCAGAGGGTGGGAGGAGAAAAGGTATACTCATAGAGAGTTTTAAAATAGGTGACGTCACCCGTTTGACCGCGGTTCCGCGGTCAAACTCCTGATTCAGCCGCGGTTCCGCGGTGGTTCAGTTGGGTTAGGCCGTCAAAACTTTTCTATGTGCTGTTATGGTTCTCCTCTATTTGTTCAGATCCTCTGTTTCTTGATTTGTTTTCTGGGCTTGCTCCAGATCTGAATCAGTCCATCTTCTTTTCCTGCACAATTCACACAAAACCAATAAAAAATAACAAGATGATTTTTTTTTTATATTTTTCAATTTTTATATTTTTTTATTTAATTAACACGAAATTACAAAAAGAAATAAACTACCGTTTCCCCGGCAATGACGCCATTTGATTGATAGAGCTTTTTGTACTTGCGTTTTAAAAATTAAGAATACGGCAATCAAGACGGTGTCGCTTGGTAGCTAGCCAGTATCATACGAGTCGATCCACAGGGAAATGGTGTTCTTTTCTTTAAGTTCTAACGAGTTAAATCCTATTTGTGGTAGGTTTTGTTTTAAGATCTAAGAATGAGATTAAATTTATTTAAAGTCTTGCTAGGGTTAGGATTTAGGTTAGCTTGAAATATGGATTCTTCTCACTGCTAACAATGCCCTAGTTAAGAGTATAGGTGTTAGGGTAATAGTAAACAACGGGGATTAGCACGACTATGAAGAAACGTAGTTTTTTCCTTTTGGTCCTTATCCGTCCGTTCTTAACTCATAGCCTTAACCTCCAGTTAATTCAAAAACAACCGGTCTAACTAAGGAATCACCGCTATCATGTAGGATAGGGTGTCGTAGTGAGCAGTGTGTGGTTGAATTAAAAAGAGTCCGTATTTTAAAAATTATATGGGCAAAGAAAGAAGTGAGAGGGATTTCCTTCTCTCAAACCTTTCCTATCCTAACCCTAACAAGCGAGGAATTACTCACTCATTATGAAGGCGACAATAGAATTCATTTTTATATTTTATTTTAAAAGACTATCTAAGTTGCAGATAATAAAAGAACAGGTAAAATTAAGCAATAATTAAATTCAGATAATAAAAGAATGCGAGATGAAAATAAAAACTCTTACTTTATTGATGACCTCTTAACGATTACAAGAGAAATTCAAATTTAAATCTAGAATTAAAAAGAGGCGTGCCAAATTAGGCTTTCGGTTTTCCTATTTATAGATAGGAAAAAACCCTAGGTTACAATCCGATCCATACACGAATTTACAAGTCTACCCTAAGAAAGCCGGGTCAAAAAGAACCGACACCCACAGACACACGCACCGACACGTGCACTATACGGCCGCGGAACCGCGGCAGAAAGGCCTGTTTGGCCGCGGTTCCGCGGCCAATTGGTGGGATCATGGGTTCCACTTCTTAGGGTTGCTTCATGTTGCTTTTTCCTTCTGTTTTCTTCACTTGGTTCCTCAGAATCTCTTCTACTTTCTTCAAGATTTCAAAAAGTGCAGATGATGTGGACTTTTTACCGTGAGCTTCGCGTTGAAGTTTTGAATCTTGTACCGCCCTTGTGCTTTGTGCATTGAACTGTCTACTGATCTTTATTTGTTCCTTGAACTGGTAGGCGGCATCATACGGATTCATCTATTGTTGGTCGTAGTCTCACATTTGTAGCGTCTTTTCATTAATTTCACTGTAACAATCTGAAAACCTGTAACTATTTAGCAGATATGGGTCAAAAGAACCTATTTATCTGTAATGTGATTAAGAATGGGCGATATAATAATGCGAAATTCTGATATGAACATTCGCCGTGAAGAAGCTGAGGCACTATCTGCTCGCTCATCGGGTTATGCTGAACTCCAAGGTCAACCCGCTCAAACACTTGATGACCAAAGCAAGCCTAGCTGGTAGAATGGCGAGATGGGCTGTCATGCTGCTTGAATTTGACATAATCAATACTCCTCCAAAAGATGTAAAAGGGCAAGCTCTCGCTGACTTCCTTGCTGCTCATCCCATAGTAGAAGGGTCACCGCTCAATTGCGAGTTACCCGACGAACAATTCTTACACCTCGAGGATAATGAGCCATGTTGGGAGCTCTACTTCGATGGAGCCTCATCAATGAGGAGCTCCGGCAAATCAAGCATCCCCGAGATAAAAGAAGGGATAGGATTGGTGTTCATCACGCCATTGATGTGAACCCTACGATGTTCTTTTGCTCTTACCGAGCCTCGCACAAACAACAAGGCTGAGTACGAAGTTCTGATAGCTGGTCTGGAGCTCACCATAGAAATGGAAATTCTTCGGCTACGAGTCTACGGGGATTCCCAGCTTGTTGTCAACCAAGTAAGTGGCGACTATAAGATATACAAACCCGAGTTAACTCGGTACAGAAGTCGGGTGGTGGAGCTTATGAAACAGTTGACCTATATTGAATTGAGGAGAGTTCCTAGGGCGTTGAATGGAAAAGATGACGTACTCGCTCGCTTAGCCAAGGAGCTGGCTGATCCCGATGTGGATAAAATTCTGATAACAGTCAGAAGTCGGCAAATTCTACCTCCGGTCTCTTTGCGTTAAGAGGGAAGCGTAGAACAAGAGAACAATCCTACCGAAGAAGCTCTGATCATCCAAGATGAGCCCGATTGGAGAGAACCTTATATAGAGTACCTCCAATACGACAAGCTGCCCGAAGGAAAATCTGCAAGAATTCAGTTGAAGAAAAGATCTCTTCGATACGTGTTTTTAAATAATACTCTATCTTGCAGATCATATGACCAACTCTGGCTCAGGTGCCTGTCATCGGCCGAAGCCCAAAAAGTCATGAAAGAAGTTCACTCGGGCGTCTGCGGGGCACACCGGTCCGGCCCCAAAATGCGGCTTCAGATCAAACGACTTGGATATTACTGGTCCACCATGATAAGGGATTGCGAAGAGCATGCAAAGAAAAGCCATCTCTGCCAAATTCACGTTGATTTCATTCACAAGCATCCCAGTCCGTTGCATCCTATGGTGGCGTCGTGGCCTTTCGAAGTTTGGAGCACCGACATAGTTGTCCCAATTGATCCTCTATCATCCAAAGGCCACCGATTCATATTGGCTGCGACAGACTACTTCTCCAGATGGGCTGAATCTTCCCGCTAAAGAAGTCAAAACAGAAGATATTCTGACGTTCTTCAGACATAATATTCTATACCGCTTTGGTACACCGAGAAGAATCATATCTGACAACGGGCCTTCTTTCATGAGCTTTAAAGTCTCAAGATTCACTACTCAACACAAGATAGACTGGAGATATTCCTCTATCTATAATCCAAGAGCTAATGGGCTAGCCGAAGCTTTCAATAAAACCCTGTGCAAGCTCCTGAGGAAAAATGCTTCAGCCAACAAGAGAGACTGGGAACTCAAACTTCACGAGGCGTTTTGGGCATATCGTACCACGCACCGTACTCCAACTCAGTCCACTCTATACCCATTGCTCTTCGGAGTGGAGGTGGTCCTCCCCCTCGAAGTCGAAGTCCCAAGCTTAAAAATGGCCGTTCAGCACGAGTTGACGGAGGAGGAAAACGTGCTCCTTCGTCTCGAAGAGCTCGACGCCCTCGAAGAAAAGAGGCTCGCAGTACAACAAAATGTGGATCTGTACCGAGCCCAAATGTCACGGAACTATGAAAAGATGACCCCTCTCCGCACTTTCAAGAAAGGCAAATTGGTGTTGGTCCTCGAAAGAACGATCATCCCCAATTGACATGCCAAGGGAAAATTCGAGCCAAACTGGGAAGGACCATACGTCATCGAGAAAGTGTTTGATGGAGGATCCTACCAGCTAATAAATGCCGAGGGAGAAAGGCCCAAGCCACCTATCAATAGCCGATATCTCAAGAAATATTACGCGTGAATGCTCCAAGTCGCAGGCGAATTGAGCACACTGGCCCTACGGTCTGGATCATACATCCTGTAAGACCGTATACAATCCACGGGCATGAACGACCCCTATCTCTCCCAAGTCCTACCGGCGAGACTACATTTAAAGTCCCACCAGCAATGGAGATTCTAAAAAAAAAGGTATGTCCATAAGCAAAACGGGCACGGATGAAAACCCGAAAGGGCTCTGTGAGTAAAAATAGCAGGACTGTCGGCGAGTTTGTGAAAACTCGAAAGGGTGCAAACTCGTAAAAAGAGAGATGAAATACACTCGCAAAGTCCTCTCGACCTTGTGAGGAGAAAATCCATACGTGAGATCCTTACGACTCACAAAGGAAGAACACACTTGGGAATCCTCACGATTCCTAAGGAGAATATACACCTACGAGATCCTCTCGACTCGTAGAGAGAAAATGCTTTTATGAGACCGTTACGGCTCATAAAATTGAAAAGTCTTAGGTGATAGGGATCTAAACCTTTCTCATGAGCCATCGTTCCCCAATGGGCGACGATAAATGATGAGTCGCTCCTGCCATTACGCTTCAGTGTTAGCGGTGCTGATGCCGAACCAAAACTCAAACCCTAAATTCCCAAACGGCGAATGATGAGTCGCTCCAAGTACCATATTCCAGTGCAGCGATGCAGACGCCAACCAAAATTCCAAATCCATGGATGTTCTAATGGCGAATGATGGGTCGCTCCTGGTACCATATTCCAGTGCAGCGATGTAGACACCAACCAAAATCCAATTTCCCAAAATTCTCCCAGCCCTACGAGTGGTCCCCAAATTGACAACCGTATACAATCCATGGGCTCAAATAATTCTCCTCACATCCATGCCCCACGGCAACCACCAGTCACACGACCAGTCTCCGCCCTTGGAATTATACCCCATTTGGGAAGACCCACTCATGTGTCCTCACGATACATGAGGAGAACAAACTTATGAGATCCTCTCGACTCGCAAGAAAACACCTTCGTGGGATCCTTACGACTCACAAAGGAAAAACACACTTGGGGGTCCTCACGACTCTTGAGGAGAAAATACACCTACGAGATCCTCTTGACTCGTAGGGAGAAAATGCTTTTATGGGACCCTTACGGCTCATAAATTTGAAAAGCCTTAGGTGATAAGGACCTAAACCTGTATTCTAAGCCATCGCTCCCCAACAGGAAAAGGCAAATGATGAATTGCTCCTGGCATATGTACTTCAGTGTTAGCAATGCTGATGCCTACCCTAACCATAAAATTCCAAACTCCAATCCAATAGACCCCTAAGTCTTTACACTGGGAACATATGACCCCTAAGTCGTTAAACTGGGAACAGATGACCCCTAAGTCGTTAAACTGGGGACAGATGACCCCTAAGTCATTAAACTGGGAATGAGGGAAATCCCCTCACAGCAAATGATGATTCGCTCCTGGTACCATATGTTAGTGTATATGCCCTAGAGGTCATTACTGTATCATACTAGTTTGTATATTACTTAATGGAAGCTTGGGATTGTAGGGTTGCTAGGCACGTGCACAAGGGTCTACGAGGCATCAACCATGCCCGATTAAAATTTTAGCCGTGCCGAACAACTCTAATACGGATCTTTAAACTAGGGTTTAGGCGAAAACTTGCATGTTAACAACTTTAACACTAAGTGAAAGGGATTACAACCTTTGTAGATCCGGTCCTCCACTTCATTAGCTCCATGTAGACGTCCCCATCGCTGCGATCGTAAACTCCGGACTCTATTGAAGCTCCACGAGAAGAACGAACGTGCTTGCTATGTTGACTTCGAGGCCGAAGATGATCTACGTCGGGGAGACACAAACACAAGCTATTCCTTCACTAGGTCATAAACTTTGTGAAGAGAACACACTCTACTACATGGCAAGTGGTAGAGGATGAAGAAGTAGGAAGTGGGCTCACTTTAGAATTGATTTTCTCACTCTTTTGCTCATGGAACCATTGGAGCTAGTAAGCTTTTGGATGGAGCTTGATGATGAAGAAGAAGAAAGAATCATCCATCCAAATGAAAACTTATCCAAATAAATAATGGCACCATGGTTGAGTTAAGCCGTCATGCTTAACTGATGTAGAGAATTAACCAAGGCTTTAGGTTAAAGGTTAGGTTAAAGAATATCAAAAGAAATGACAAAAGATTGAACTTTGTCAAACCTTCTCCAAGCTTCTTCAAGCTTGATTACTTTGACCAAGTTAAGCCCTTTTGTTAAATCTTAAAATAAAACAATAACCCTAATCTTTACCCTAATCTTAGTATGAGTCTCATACACCCAACTTTGATGTATCATCAAGCATGATACAATCATGTACACTTGCATATATCATATATAAACAATGTGCACAAACTAGTGAGAAAATAAATCATAAGTGAGCTAATACTAGTTAATGCAATATAATATATCAAATATATAATTATGCATTAAATTATTAAATCAACTCTTGATTTAATAATCCGGCTATAACCGACTAATATCAAAAGTAACAACTTATCGAATCAACACTTGATCCGATAACCCGGCTATATCGCATACAACCGATCAATGTCACGAATCGCGAGAATAGAATACGGTATCTCATATCATATTAATCTCGGTCCCGCATATCACATATGTGCTCCTACTCCGTTTCGCTTGAGCCAGGAAACCCCTATGTAGGACTCTAAAGACTCGTCAATACGTCGGCAGTAGGTGATGATCATATCAAACACCCACAAGCCGCAAGCGGTGTGCTAAACGTAACGGCCACCCGGGTATTGAGCGATCAGAAGATCAACAAGCAAGCCTTCTAGTACTCCTGTGAATCCAATTAGTAACACTCCCGTACAGTCCGGTCTCGTCGTCTGATATGTCGCATATCTCGCCTAGTGGTGGTAAACGTCAGACCCCAGTAGCTCGATAAGTCGTGTCGATATGAGGTCTATAACAGTTCGAGAAACTACTGGTAACACTTACCAGTAAATCTCAGCATCCCTGGCCAGCGATTTCTGGTTATAGCCAATCGAACACAGCACAACATCAACTCCCTATACCGGGAGAGACGAATCCCCTCCTATCGCTCATTGCCTTCATGTGATTCGGGACTGTACCCAAAAACCACCGTTTTGCACGCCCTATTGGACGTGGTAAGGTGGAAATCAAAGGACAATGGGAATCACACAAGATCTATGACGATCTCGGGTCAACAGACTACTCTGTACCAGTGTCACCGGAGAACTGCCATCTGACGTAAGGTATAAAACCATCTAGGAGTTCTCGGCGAATCCGTCCAGTATACCCAGTCTCCACTGAGCACCCTGTTTCTCCCAATCAGAGCAAAGCTCTGTTTGAATTTCAAAATTCAAAATTCGAAGCAGCGCTTCAAATTCTTTGCGCTGCGCGCAACGCGCCACGTGTCAAAAGCTGATAAGGCAGCGCAGCGCCCAAGGCAGAGCACCCAATCAGAGCAAAGCTCTATTAAAAAACAAAAATAGCAACAAAGCTTCAGTTGCGCAAGCGCTGCGCTGCGCGACACGTGTCAGCGCAGTCGCTTTGGCGCAAAGCGCTGCGCTGCGCGACACGTGTCAGCGCAGATGCGCACACGCAGTTGCGCTGCGCTGTGCGCTGCGTGACATGTGTCACGCTCTGGAGCATTTGCTCCAAACAGAATTAAAATTCTAAGAAATATTTCTGTTCTTGTTAAATCAAGAAAATTTTCTTCTGTAAAACAGAAGCCCTTGGATCAAAGATCCAACGGTGGGGAAAATTCCCCAAATCACTCAGAGAAAGATCTCTTTAACAAATTTAACTAATTTATGGGCACTATAAAAATGACCCTAGACCTCAATTCAAAAGAGGAGGAACATTTTTTCTTTTGGTGAAGAATCAAGAACTTCAAATAGAGAAAACTCTGAAGAAACTCCAAAAGAAGAAAAGGTAAAAACCTTTAGGAAGAAGAGAAAATTCTCTTGGGAACAGATTATTGATCTAAGAGCAAGATCAATAATCTTAAATAAACAGAAAAAAAATAAATAATAATAGTGCTTTGCACTTTCTTATGAACCATTGGTTCTTTGAAAACAAGAAAAAACTTGTTTTCTTTAATTTAAAATCGATCAAAATATAAAACAGTGCTTTGCACTTGAAAAATTGCACTGTTGCGCTCCTTTGTTGGCGCAAGCCACCAGGGAGCGCCACGTGTCAACAGCGCAACAGCGCAGCGCACTGACACAGCGCACTGCGCTATTGCGCTTGCATTCACCGGAGTGCGACACGTGTCACTTACACGAGCGCTTGCGCTCATTATTTGGCGCAAAGCGTCTGACAAGCCAATGTCAAATAATTAATGCATTGCATTATTTGCAGAAGGGCCTAGTCCAATTAAAAAGGACCTAACAGGCTGAACTAAATACTTTCCAAAAGGGCAGAGCCCAAACAAAATTGATGCTCTGCATCATTTATAAATGGGCAGAACCCAAACAAAATAATAAATAATACAATGCATTATTTTAAAAGGGGCAGAGCCTAAATAAAGGTCCAACAGAGACCAAGATTTAATGCTATGCATTATTAAAAATGGGCCAAGCCCTAGCACAGGCCTAATAGGCCAAAAACAAATAAAAGGTTTGAATATTCTCAACTGGACTTAGCCCAATCGTGGCCGTAAGTCGTCAAATTAAATTGACTGAGCACAATTGCTCTCTCTCTCTCAAATCAATTTATATTCGGTTCGAGGGTACATCTCCGAGCTCCTATGACACATGTCGTTGTAATCATTCAACGTTGTCAGAGAGGTGACGGGTCTCGACGACCACATACATCAATACAGACTGCGGGGTCCTTAAACTCGTGGAACGAGACGTCCTTAAACTAATGTTGGACCGAAACATCCCTAAACTAATGTTGGACCGAGACGTCCTTAAACTAGTGTTGGACCGAAACGTCCCTAAACTAATGTTGGACCGAGACGTCATTAAACTAATGTTGGACCGAAACGTCCCTAAACTAATGTTGGACCGAGACGTCCTTAAACTAATGTTGGACCGACACGTCCCTAAACTAATGTTGGACCGAAACGTCCCTAAACTAATAACGGACCACCACGTCTTTAAACTGGAATATGGACCACCACGTCCCTAAACTGGAACATGGACCACCATTTCCCTAAACTGGCATACGGACCACCACGTCTTTAAACTGGAATATAGACCGCCACGTCCTTAAACTGGAATATGGACCACCACGTCCCTAAACTGGAACAATAGAGTCTCCAAATGCTCTTTTACCGGATCTAAATGATCCCGTTTAAGTCGATCTTGGCCCCAAACATGGCTAACGTATCCTTAAACATTCAAATGGACTATAAAATTCCAAATCAACTCTGGTTCGAGGGTACATCTCTGAGCTCCTCTGACACCTGTCGTTGTAATCCTTCAACGACGTCAGAGAGGTGACGAGTCCTGACGGCCATATATCACTACGTTAAGTCGATCTTAGTCCCAAACAAGACTATTGTATCCTTAACGAACGTTTAAGTCGATCTTAGCCTAAACATGGCTAACGTATCCTTAAACTAAAACACCAAATCCAAATCTAAGTAAATACGGATTTGGACTAATCCACGTCCTACGGGCGTCGGCATCACTTAGTCTCCGTATACAATCCACGGGCAACCACAAACAAAACAAACACACACGACACGAAGTGAAATTCTGTAGAAGGAGAAAGTTGCTACCGCGATGCGGTAGCGTAATTAACTGCAGGGGCTTGCGCCTGCAGGGAAGAGCGTCCCCACAATCAAAAAACCCCTCAACCGAGGGGGAATCTGACGAAGTCTGCTACATCGGCCGCATCCGTCTAAACCACCAATATACGGTGCCATAAATCAACTTGGCATCTTCGGAGAGGTGGACGGATAAAACCAAATAGCATCTGCCCCGAATCTCAGGCAAGACACCCTCGCGTCGTCCGGCCGCCATTCGGAGGGGAACAGATTCTGGCACGCCCGGTAGGACCTCTTCCTCTTTCCACTCCACACTTCGTGTGTCCTCCTCGCGAACCAATCGCGGTTTGTTAAATGGTTGCCTTCGGATTTCAAGTTACTAAGATTTGGTCTTTTGCCTGGCACAGAACTCAAGAATCAATGGCCTTTAACTGCACCAACTGCTCGAAGTGCCACTGCAACGGACGCTCCACCTTACCGGGAGGTGTAGCATATGGGCCCCAAGCGGCTTCCTTCCTCGCTCTGCCGGTAGACCAGGTGACCCAAGCCACCACTGGCCTGTTCTTCGGGACCATGATCCCACCTACAACCTTCTCTATGCCAATACCTGCATTGGAAGTGAACAAGAAGTCGGTCTTCGACTGGCTCACTGCTACGGCGGCACCTGTCAACGGGTCGCCAACTACCAAACCGACAGCCTCTGTTTTCACCAGGCTAGATCAGAACTCTAAACTGGCTGTCCCAAGGAAGGCAATGACTGCTGCTCCAGAAGTCGTCAAGGCGGCTTCCCCTGTCAAAGAGTCAGTCTTTTCAAGACTGACGATTCCTGCTCCTGTCCATGCTCGAGGATCTGTCTTCGATAGGTTGGATATCACCCCTCAGAAGACAACCTCAGTCTTTAAGAGGTTAACACCGGCGGCGCCTCATTCAGACAAGGGGCAAAAAGAAGCTATCTCTATCTCCGAGCCAGTCCCAACGGCTCGTCGTGCTCGACATCGCCATTGGCAACGAGTGAGAAAGGCAGGGGGCAACTCCCCCTCAGGACTAACTCCATCGGCTCCAATGGTGGAAGTCAACGCTGCTGTTCCAACTGGGAACAGCTTTGAACTGCTGAGAAGGGTACGGAAAAACTGTCCCACCGCTACACTGAAGAGATCTCCTCCACCTGCGGAGAGAGCTCCAGAAACGAAGCAAGAACAGCCCCCTCAACGGCTGTCCTCAAAAATATACAAGGTTTGGCGAAGGGTTCGAGACTCCGTGATCGACCCAGATCACTCTCGTCAACAAAAGAAGATGAAAGTGCAAAAAGAAAAAGGTCATCCTATTAAACAGCAGAGACAACAATCGGTAGGGTGCCCACTACAACGACCACTTCAACTACAACGGCCCACAAAAGAAGAAGGCCGGAGAAAACCCCCGCGCCAACGACAAATATCACAAGCGGTGCACCCAAATGCCCTAAGTCAGGGGGCATCGTAGTGCTTACCGTCTATGTGGCATCTGGTAAAGAGGACAGTCGCATATCTACGGGTCATCGACTACTTACGCGATCAGTGACTAAGGCGCAGGAGCAACAGCAAAAGCTCCAAGAGATGATGAACGCTATGGCCGCACTTACAGGGCCAAAAGAAAACCCTGAAACGTCCTCGGATGAACGCCAAGAGGAAGAAACCGACGCCGAATTCCTTCGTCGGATATTGGAGAAGAAGGACAAAGATGCTGCTGAACAAGCAGCCAACATACAGCGTATGGGCCTCCTCTTCCAAGACATGATAGGGATGATGATACAACAAGATCCCCCGGCCGAAGAGCCCCCGATCATCCTTGGAGACGATAGGGGAGAGACATCAAATCCTCCACCAGCTCTGTCGACGGCTAAAGAGGATACAATCTCCAAAGCTGATTTGGATGAGTACATCGCCCAACAAATACGGGTTCATCATGCGACCGAAGTAGCCGGCCAGGTCGTAAAAATGGGGCGGCCATATCCAAGTTGGTACGATCAAATCAAGTACCCGCCAGGTTATACGATTCCCAAGTTCCATGTTTACAAGGGGACGGGCAATCCTCACCAGCATGTTTCCCAGTTCAGGGCACTCTGCGGCAACACCGGTGGTGATGACAAGCTTTTGCTTCGCCAGTTTGTTGGAAGTTTATCGGATACGGCGTTCGAGTGGTACTCTGGGCTCCCGAACGACTCTATCAAAACCTTCGCGGAGATGGAGCTGTTGTTTACTCAGCGTTTTGCAAGCGCCAGTGAACGCACCCCGATGACGGCACTGATTAAGGCCAGGGTAAAACCAGGCGAGACATGGGTTCAATACGCTATACGGTGGCGGAACTTATGGTCGAAGTGTGAGCAGCGCATTAAAGAAGCTCCCGCGGTGGGTATGTTTGTGGGAACCCTTGATCCGCAAGCAACCATCTCACAATTTATGATGTTTTTCAAGCCGACTACCTTCCAGGCCTTGATTGACAAGCTAGCACAGATGGATCAGATGGATTATAAACCTCCTCTTCCAAAGCCGGACTCCCGAAATGACAAAGGGAAGGGAAAAGCGATCATCGTCGCTAATGCTCAACAACAACCGAGCAACTCGAAACCGGTTGTGCGACAAAATAATATGCGCTCGTACATAGACCTTGAAGAGAGGCTAGGGCGTCCTTACTCGTTTCCCCGAGATAAAACGAAAAGGCTATTCAAGCTGGCATTGTGCAACCGACTCATAAATCTGCCGGATCCGAAACGTCTGTTGCAACCAAGCGACGTCAACGAGCCTAACTACTGTCCTTATCATCGAGTACTGGGTCATCCGATCGAAGACTGCTACGTTCTCAAGAATTGGCTTGAAAACCAGTACCGACAGGGCAAGTTTGCGTTATCTGACAAATGGAAGGTGAATCCCCCACAGCCCCACACCTCTAAAGGGACGAATACACCGGGGGCAACATGCTCCGTCGTTGAAGAAGCTCCTTGGGAGGTTGTATTATCAGCCAAGACAAAGAGGATGCTAAACGATCTTCAGACATGTCCAGCGATCAAGTGGAAGAACCCGTTGGAACTGCAGGTCATTGAAGTGATGTTGAAGCCACGTACAACTCCAAAGACCGATGGTGGTGGCTCAAGCACTCGCAACCAGTCGTCAAAATCTCCGAAAAAGAAGAAAAAGAAATCAAAGAAGCCCTTGAAGCCTGGCGATAGACGCTCGGACTTGCAAAAACAAATTGACGCGCTGGAGGAATACAACCAAAAGGCACGGACTCCCATTACACTCCAAGAATTTCTCAATCATATCTTTCAAGAAGAAGGTGAGGGAGAAAGTTCGTCAGATGAATCTGAAGAATGCATGGCGAGCTGTCATGTGATTTCCCATTCGTTCATGGACGATGAGGAAACTCCTTGTACCGAAGCGCTGGGGGCAGATCTTGAACCAAAATTTCCGGAGCTATCAGATGAAATGATTGACGCGTTCCTAAACGAAGCTCGATTGAAAAGTTAAGCTGATCGAGAACGCGAGACGGCTATATTTGAAAGGGCCAAGCGCCGGCGACTTGATGAAAGAGTTGAGATACTTCCGCTGGAGAAAAATACATCCACTATGGACAGAAGCAAATTCAAGATGATGAAAAGGTTTGCTAAGGCCATGTCAATGGGCATGAAGCTACCATCCTCCGAAGGAAAAGTTACTGGTGAAATAGAAATGCACCCCTCCTATTGCTTATATCATCAAAAGGTTTCGCACCCCACTGAAGAATGCAAAGCTTTCGACAGATGGTGGCAAGGATATGTTGCTCATCGACAACATTTTAAGCGGGAGAAACGTAAAACTCGTCGGGAGCGGAAGAATACGACCGAAGGGCATAAAAGAACTACCGGCGATTGTCGCATGGTTAACACCGGCGAGCCGCAAGTGCCTACATTCGGGAGCGATTCTGATGAAGAGCTCGAACTTGCCCCTCTCATTAAAGAATCCACTTCGGGAAAAGAAAAAGAGCCGAAGGTCTGCGAAAATATCCGGCTGCGGAATCGGACGCTGCTTGAAAAGAACCTCGGACCCTTAAACAGAAAAGATAAAGCGAAAGAAAAGGTCTCTGAAGATATCGTCTTAGATGACCAAGGTCTGGAGGAGCTAAGCGCCAACAACCCGCCGAAGAAGAATAAGGTGGATTACAACGTCCTAGCGCACCTGAGGAAACTACCCTCACAGCTCAGCATTCTTGACGCCCTTCTGCTATCAAAAGAGGCAAGAGATTCGTTGATCAAGGCACTACAGGATCCGGAACAATTCCAAGCTTGCCTGGCCGAAGAAAAGATGAAGGATGAATTGGAGGAAGTGCACACAGCCGATGTCACTTTGAGTGATGAAGACCTTCTCCTCGGGACTTGCGAACACAATCGCCCCCTCTATGTCTCAGGATACTGCCACGATATTAAGATAGGCAAAATCCTGATAGACAATGGATCCTCCGTTAATCTCCTCAATGTGCGGGTGTTAAAAGAAATCTGCATGAGCGTCCAGCACCTTGCTCGTGACAAGATCACCATCTCCGGGTTCGACTCCCAGTCATCAAGAACTCTTGGGTCTGTGATACTGAGGCTACGTTTCAGACTACTCGTCACGGACATTATGTTCCGCGTCATAGAAGCCAAGACATGCTACAACGCTTTGCTCGGCCGACCATGGTTACACGAGTACAACATCAGTGTATGAAGTATTTTAAGGATGGTTTCGAGTATACCGTGACGGGAGAACTGAACCTGTTCTCTGTAAACGAGGTCTGCAAATATGAAGATGCCAAATACTTCTTACCGGATTTCGAAGACACGGAGAAGAGTCACAAGCCGGAGAACAAAGCTAACGCCACCATCCCTGTCTTCGGCAGTGATACTGAAGAGGAAGAGGAGATAGTTTATTCGGGTCCGCCCCAACACAACAAGCCAAGACCGTCCACTCCTACGTTGGTCTTTGGTAACCACTCGGAAGATGAGATCCATGCTGTATTCTCTGCTCGACCTTCAATACGAACGTCCGCTGACGTAGAGCAAAGTCTACAAGTCTCCATAGTGCCGCTTAAACACCATAAAGAACTGGATGTACTTAATATTTACAATGTAGAAGAGCTGCAAATGTTCTATATCCCTCCCAGGCGAGAAAGCGAGAAAGCAATTCTGTTCTACCGCTCTGAAGAAACCAAGGTGGAAAAAGAAATCTGGCATGGCGCGGATCCTATGCTCGACAGGCTTCAGCCTATCCGTCTTCCCAGATATTATACAGAGGGTTTGAAAAAGCTGCTGAAACGTCAGGGGATATCCTTCAAGCAGACCGTTCGAAAAGCCCAGTTCTATGAAAAAATCTGGAACGTTCTCGGGACTCAACGCAAAGTGCCTAATGGGAGAATGGAGACAAAAGGACTTGGATACATCCTGTCAAAGAAACGAGAGCTACTAAACAGCTGCTATGTCATGTATGACTTCGATGAAGAAGAGGATGCTCAATGGGAGGACGCTAATCCTGAGACAATGAAAGTTCCAAATGCAAAAGAGCCCAGTCCGTCGTTCGAAGAACAAATGGATAAGCTCATAAGGAAAGCGGGTCAAAAAGTCCGAGAAGACCATAACCGCGAAATGGTCATCTATGAGAAAGCCAAGACGCAACGCGTTCTCCAACAGGCCGTGAAAGATGAAAATGACGCTCCTTGTCAACCTGTTGTAAAGAAGGCTCGACGCAATAAGTTGAAAGGCCAAAAAGGCGCTCAACAACAACAAAGCAGGGCTAAGAAGCCACGCAAACGGGGGTCGAGCATTATTGATCTATCCCTCCTGAAGAAAATGGGTCGAACGTACTCGTTTCCTCAGGACAAGATGAAGAAGATACTGGATCTTGCTCTAAAACATCAAATGCTTACACTGCCGGAGTCTAAACACCCCGAACAAGCAGGCGAGGTCTGGCACCTGGACTATTGCTTTTATCACCGAGTGATAGGGCACCCTGTCGAGGACTGCTTCACCTTCAAGAATTGGGTTGAAGATCAGTATCAGCTTGGCAAGTTCGCTCTGTCCGATAGCTGGAGGGTAGCGCCACCACAGAAGCATGAGCCCAAGGCCACGAAAGAAGAACCGGTTCCACATTGGGATTGGAAGTGAATTCGCACTTGCCACATGATTGCAATATTAAAAGAAGAGCCCGAAGATATAGATGAGCTCTCTTGGTGCTTCGAAAACAGCAACGACGAGATAATCTCAGAATTCCCACCAGCGCCAAAAGAACTGGAAGATGGAATCCATACCACTGCAGATAACCTTAAGAAAATTGAGTTGGGAACGGCGAATGACCCGCGACCGACATTCATTAGCGAGCTGCTATCTGAAGAAAGGGTGGCTGCGTTAAAGGACGTGCTTCTACAGCATAGAGATTGCTTCGCGTGGAACTATTCCGAAATGCCGGGACTAGATCCAAAAATTGCTGTGCACAGATTGGCGATATCCCTGGACATCAAGCCAGTCAAACAGGCGCCGAGAAGAATGCGGCTCGAGATTGAAATGAGTATCAATGCTGAAGTCAAAAAGCTGATCGACTCTGGCTTCATCCAGAAAGTTCAATACCCTGAATGGATCGCCAACATCGTCCCAGTGATGAAGAAAAATGGGACAGTGCGCATATGCGTGGACTTCCGGGATCTTAATAAAGCTTGCCCGAAGGACGATTTCCCAGTGCCAGTCACCGAACTGATGATAGACAACACTTCCACTCATGAGGTTTTCTCCTTCATGGACGGCTCATCGGGGTATAACCAGATAAAGATGCATCCCGAAGACCAGAAGCACACCGCTTTTCGGACTCCTTTGGGAATATTCTGCTACAAGGTGATGCCCTTCGGTCTAAAGAACACCGGTGCCACCTATCAGAGGGCCATGACGATGATCTTCGATGACCTCATACATGAAATCGTTGAATGTTATATCGACGACCTCGTGGTTAAGAGCAAATCATTCGAGGAACATCTCGAGCATCTGAAGACCGTATTTCAACGCCTTTGGCAATACAACTTGAAGATGAACCCGCTCAAGTGTGCATTCGGAGTTTCCTCAGGCAAATTCCTGGGATTCATTGTTCGACACCGAGGTATTGAAATAGATCCGTCAAAGATCAAGGCGATCATGGAAATGCCTCCGCCAAGGACTCTCAAACAGCTGCGGTCTCTCCAAGGGAAGCTCGCGTATATACGGAGATTTATAGCCAACCTTTCAGGAAAGTGTCGTCCTTACAGTCACCTGATAAAGAAGGGAACCCCGTTCGTCTGGGATCAAAAATGCCAAAGCGCGCTAGACGAGATCAAACAATACCTGCAGAACCCGTCGGTGTTGGCTGTTCCGGTCAAAGGAAAACCCCTCATTCTTTATACAACCGCCCTCGAAGGTTCCTTAGGCGCATTATGGGCACAAGAGAACGATCAAGGGAAGGAAAGAGCACTCTACTACTTAAGTCGAGTCCTGCTGGGGGCAGAAAGCAACTACTCCCCCATTGAAAAACATTGCCTGGTGTTGATTTTTGCGATAACAAAGCTTCGACACTATGCGTTGGCGCATGAAGTCCGTCTTATTTCAAAGGTGGACCCCCTTAAATACTTGATGTTAAAGGCCATATTGACGGGACGACTCGCTAAATGGGCCTTGCTCTTGATGGAGTTCTCGATAACATATCAACCTCTCAAGGCAGTGAAAGGCCAGGCCATTGCCGACTTCCTCGCTGAGCATCCGATACCCGCCGATTCTCCTCTGAATTGCGATCTTCCAGACAAACATGCGTTTGACGCGATCGACGGTGGTGATACCCGATGGGAGCTTTATTTCGATGGAGCATCTTCCATGAAAAAGCGCAAACAAAGTACCCCTATAATCAAATCGGGAGTAGGCTTCATCTTCGTGACTCCACAAGGAGGGATAATGCGCTTTGCTTTCTCCTTAACAGAGCCGAGGACAAATAACGAAGCCGAATACAAAGCTTTGATAGCAGGCCTCGAGATCGCTATTGACATGGGAATTGAAAACCTCCTCATATACGGAGATTCTCAACTGGTCGTTAGTCAAGTAAACGGCGACTACCAAACGTGCAAGCCAGAATTGGTAAAGTACGGCGAAAAGGTGCAACAATTGTTGACCCAAATTCCCTCTTATACTTTGGAGAACATACCGCGCGCGGAAAACGGCAAAGCAGACGCGTTGGCCAAACTTGCTAAAGAACTGGCTGACGAGAACCTCGATGATGTTAGAATCGTGGTACAAAGCCGTCGCATGCTTGCCCCAGCAGAAATATCTCCGGAATCATCTGAAGAAAAGAGAGCAAGCGATCAGACGACCCTGCAAGTAAAAGGTTGGGAAAATACCGGGGATTGGAGAGAAGTCTTCATAGATTACTTCAAGTCCCACCGAATGCCTGAAGAAGCGTGCACAAGACATCAGCTCATGAAACGAGCTCTGTCTTTCGCCTTCGTCAATGATACTCTGTACAAGAGGTCATTTGATTCTCTGTGGCTGAGATGCTTAGGACCTGACGAAGCGAAAAGGATTGTCCAGGAAGTTCATGACGGACTCTGTGGTTCTCACCAAGCGGGCCCAAAGATGAAGTTGAAGATAAAACGGATGGGCTACTACTGGCCCACGATGATTCAGGACTGCCTCGAATATGCGAAGCAGTGCCACTCATGTCAAATTCATGGGGATTTCATCCATCAGCATCCAAATCCATTACATCCAACGGTGGCTAGCTGGCCATTCGAAATGTGGGGGACTGACATAGTCGGCCCCATCGAACCAGCATCGTCTAGAGGACATCGTTTCATTCTGGCGACGACTGACTACTTCTCCAAATGGGCAGAAGCGGTTCCACTGAGGGAAGTTAAGACGGAGAATATCCTCCATTTCTTCAAGACGCATGTCATATATCGGTTTGGAACTCCGCGACGGATCATCTTCGATAACGGGCCAGCTTACAGAAGACACAAGATCAGTCGCTTTGCGCAACAACATAATATAGACTGGAGATATTCCTCGGTTTATAATCCGCGAGCTAACGGTCTAGCTGAGGCCTTCAACAAGACTTTGACAAAGATCATAAAGAAAACGGTGTCCCGAAATAAGAAGGACTGGCACGAAAGACTGCAAGAAGCTCTTTGGGCGTATCGAACTACATTTAAGATGGCCACAAACACAACGCCGTACGCGTTGGTATTTGGTACAGAAGCAGTACTTCCCCTCGAGATAGAGATACCCTCTCTACGAGTGGCAGTCCACTACGAGCTGACGGACGAAGAAAATGCTCACCTTCGGCTTGAGGAGTTCGATGCCCTTGATGAAACCCGGCTCATAGCGCAGCAAAATCTGGAAGCTTATAAAGCAAAGATGACGCGCTCATATGAAAGATTGACCCGACCGAGGACATTCCGCCAAGGCAAACTCGTGCTAGTGGTCAAAAGGCCTATGATCCCCAATCGCGCCAAGCGGGGAAAATTCGAGCCAAACGATGAAGGCCCATACATCATAGATAAGGTCTACCAGGGTTGGGCCTATCTACTCGTGGGCATGCACGGTGAAAGGCCTTTCAGGCCAATAAACGGTCGCTTCCTAAAGAAATACTATGCTTAATGAGCCACAGCCTAAGTCAATGGTAGATGACGACAACTATGTCCGCTCGCTATCTTCCGAAGCTCAAACTCTATCAGCAGTAGCCAGCCTTCTCAAAGCGGACCGAAATGTCCTTAAACTAATAGCAGACCGAAACGTCTTTAAACTACCACCGCAACATCTTTAGGCTGATGAGATATAAAAATAAAAAGAATAAAAAAAACGGTATGTCCATAAGCAAAATGGGCACGGATGAAAACCCGAAAGGGCTCCGTGAGTAAAAACAGCAGGGCTACCGGCGAGTGTTCGTAAAAACCCGAAAGGGCGCGATCTCGTAAAAAAAAATATATAAAAATAAAAAGAATAAAAAAAATGGTATGTCCATAAGCAAAATGGGCACGAATGAAAAACCGAAAGGGCTCTGTGAGTAAAAACAGCAGGGCTACCAGCGAGTGTTCGTGAAAACCCGAAAGGACGCGACCTCGTAAAAAAATATATAGAAAATAAAACGAATAAGAATAAAAAAAAAGGTATGTCCATAAGCAAAATGGGCATGGATGAAAACCCAAAAGGGCTCCGTTAGTAAAAACAGCAGGGCTACCGTCGAGTGTTTGTGAAAACCTGAAAGGGCGCAGCCTTGTTAAAGGACACTTATAGGGTCCTCTCGACCTTGTAAGGAGAAACCACCCGCGTGAGATCCTTACGACTCACAAGGGAGCAACACACTTAGGGATCCCCACGATTTCTAAGGAGAAAATAAACTTGCGAGATCCACACGACTCGTAAGGAGAAATCTCTTATGGGACCCTTACGGCTCATAAGAGTTGAAAGTCTTAAGTTATAGAGACCTAAACCTGTGCTTAAGCAACCCCCACAACTTCCGATATTGCCCTACAAGTGGCTCAATACTGACCCATGTATACAATCCACGGGCGCGAATAAACATTTCCCTAACCAAGTCTCATCCGTGACTGGGGATATGTTCGCATGGTAAACAAACCTTGCAAATCCTCTCGATTTATTAGGAGAAAACCCTCCTGTAAGATCCTTACGACTTACAGAGGAAACGAACACTTAGGAATCCTCACGAGTCCTAAGGAGAAAATACACCTACAAGATCCTCACGACTTGTAGGGAGAAATACCTTTGTGAAACCCTTACGGCACACGAAGTCGAAAGCCTTAGTCGATATGACCTTAACCCTGATCACTAAGCCACCTTTGTTTGACATCGACAGAGGCAGATGATGATTCACTCCTGGCAATATCCCTGTTGTAGCGGTGCTGATGCCGAAATCGGTGTCTAATTTCAGGTTTACGGCGGAAAGCCAGTAGGCCGCACATGCATACGAAATAGCCGAAATGATAGGGCAACTTGCAATAAAAAGCAGCAAGTAAAGATGTATGCATGAAAAATAGCCGAAATGATGGGGCAACTTGCAATAAAAAGCATCAAGTAAAATGTATGCATGCAAAATAGCTGAAATGATTGGGCAACTCGCAATAAAAAGCAGTGAGTGAAAACAAAATAAACAGCCGAAATGATTGGGCACCGCGAGAAATAGCCGAAATGATTGGGCAATCGCGACCTTCGCGATATAAAAACTGAAATGATAGAGCATCGCGGAGATAAAACAAAAATGATGATAAAACCTTGGCCCTACAGTTAAGATCACATCGATCCCTGTATACAATCCAAGGGCGTAAACAAAGAGGGAACCATACTTACCCAACAGGCTCCGCCATAAGACGAAGCCAAATCTCGACGGTTCAGTCCAACTCCGAAGAAACCAGTTTCTTCAGCAAATTCCTCGACTCACGGATACAAACACTCCTTGACGGGAGCCTCCTGATCCGCGTCGACTCGCAGAGCCACCAGTGCCTCCGTGGGAAATTCTCGACTCGTTTCAAACCCCAAGGAAACAAATAATCCTTGGCGCTAGGGAAACATATAATCCTTAGCAAATTCCTCGACTCACGGATACAAACACTCCTTGACGAGAGCCTCCTGATCCGCGTCGACTCGCAGAGCAACCAGTGCCTCCGTGGGAAATTCTCGACTCGTTTCAAACCCCAAGGAAACAAATAATCCTTGGCGCTAGGGAAACAAATGATCCTTAGCAAATTCCTCGACTCACGGATATAAACACTCCTTGACGAGAGCCTCCTGATCCGCGTCGACTCGCAGAGCCACCAATGCCTCCGTGGGAAATTCTCGACTCGTTTCAAACCCCAAGGAAACAAATAATCCTTGGCGCTGGGGAAACAAATGATCCTTAGCAAATTCCTCGACTCACGGATACAAACACTCCTTGACGAGAGTCTCCTGATCTGCGTCGACTCGCAGAGCAACCAATGCCTCCGTGGGAAATTCTCAACTTGTTTCAAACCCCAAGGAAACAAATAATCCTTGGCGTTAAGGAAACAAATAATCCCTAGTAAATTCCTCGACTCACGGATACAAACACTCCTTGACGAGAGCCTCCTGATTCGCGCCGGCTCGCAGAGAAACCAGTGTTTCCGTGGGAAAATTCCCGATTCGTCTCAACTTGTAAAATGAAGCCTCAGGCAGCAGGGACTAAAAAACTTGCTTCCTGAACAATGGGACCCTGCAAGTCGATCTAAACGGTCTCTTGCATACTATTCACGGGTCTCACTCTCCGAAGTCGAGTTTCGACAAGGAGGGAAACAACCGTTTACGGGCCCTCTCGACTTGTAAGAGGGAAGAATTCTCTTATAGGATCCTTACGACTTATAAGAGAAAACCACACTTAGGAATCCTCACGATTCCTAAGGAGAAAAACCCACCTACGAGATCCTCTCGATCCGTAGGGAGAAAAAAAAAACTCTATGAGACCCTTACTGCTTATAGAGTTGAAAAGTCTTAGACAGCAGATATGAACCTGCGGCCTAAGCCATTGCTATTTCTTAAGAAAGTCAAGATGCGTGCTCTATTATCCGTCAACCATGGTTACTAAGGTGGCATGCTGATAATAAAAGAAAGAAAAGACGGAGAAAACGACACAAGACATTACAAAAAAATGTGTATCTTTTATTCATAAACTTGATTGGGTACAGGATACATTATGTCAAAGAATAAAATAAAAAATATATATACACATTCTTTTATCTACAAGTACAAACGATACAAAGAAGGATAGCTACTGAGGAGGAAGTGTCTTTAGTAAATCCATAAGCTGCTCTCGCACTTCCTTCAGCGCCTCCTCCTGAGTGACAACCGCAGCCACCTCCGCCTCCACCTGGGCCTGCTGCTGCAAGAAGGATGAAAGTTGCTCCTCCGCCGCCATCTGGGCTGCTTCCTGGCTGGGTGCATCTCTCTCGACAACGTCAAGTTGTTGCCTCAATGATAACCCTTCAGAAAGACATTGCAGAAGGCCCTCAAAGACAACTTTCAGCCGTGCGGCATTGGCTTCCACCCGAGCATGCAGTTGGGAAGACTTGCTCGAAGTCTCACCACGCTCCTTACGCCTTGAAATGACTTCTTGTTCGAGGTGGTGGAAGTAAGAAGTGCTTTGCTCAAGCCACGCTGTTCTTTGATTGCTGGCAGCTAAGGTCTCGGGAGCGGGACGCAGCGACTCCAACTGATACAAGCGGGCCTCGATCTCCCTGCAATGGTTAACCCAAGATGCGATGATGCCCTCATCATGAAAGTTCACGAGTATTGCCAGCATCGGGTTAACCACCGTAGCGAAGTCTGCGGCAGATGTAGGAGTTTCAACGTCGAGTTCCTCGACGTAGTCACTCAACATGCGCAGACTATTCGCGGCGCCTTTTGAAGACGGACTTCTCCGATAAGGACCCGCCGGCATTGTAATACGAGGCTCGAAGGGCGCCGAGGCCAGAACGACAGCTGAAAAGAAACAGGATGCGATCAGATAACAGTACAAAAAATAAAGAGAGGGAAGTTATCAATGTGATATTCGCCGTACCAGTTGAGACAGGTGGCAAGGTCGGAAGGGCCGGTGGCGCAGCTGATCTTTTATCCCCTCCTTCAATCTGTAGCACTGCAGTCGAGATGAGAAAAAAGGGGTTTAGAAGTAATTCCATCAATAAAGAAAGAAGGATATCAATGGAAATCATACTCACCAACGCCACCAGAGGAAGAGGCAAGTTCGGGTGGGAAGGAGAAGTGTGGGAGCAACATCTGATATACATGATCAAAGAGCACTCCTGAAAAGACACAACAATATGACTTTAGTACACAAATTATACGTCTGAAGTATAGGATTAATAAATTGCAAACCCATACCTTCCAACATCTTAGATGGTATGAGAGAGGGTTGAGAGGTAACCACCCCCAAGGCAGTCGTTGAAGGCGCTCCCTCAAGCAGTGGGGCATCGGCGCTGGCTGCACCTGCGTTACAAGAAAGGGTAACTTGTCAAAAAGGGTTGTAAAGTAAAGAAAAACAGCAACTTGGGGTTTACCTGAGGAGCTCCTGGCTGAAACGGAGGCGACTCCCTCCTCTATCGACATGAAGCCACCGCCCGTGGCCTCATCACCCGACTCGATGGGGACTGTCGTCGTGCTCGCGTGGCCAGGAGACGGCGGAAGATCGTAGTTGGGGAGGGCAATGATCGGAGCATTGCCAGACTCTTGAGAGAGAGCGGCTGACTCTTCCCCAAGAGTCGTGCCCATCTCATCCGCTACTTCCTCGGGCTCTGCAATCTCCATCGGCTTATCCGCCGCCACCACAAGGTCGCCGGCCTCAAGCGCCTCGTCCGCCACCACCCTGGGCTTAGTTATAATGATCATTTCATCTGCCTCCACTTCAGGCGCGGCATCAATGACCTTCTCGGCTACGGACCCCCCAACCTCCATCTCAGGCTCTGAAGCCTTAGCGACGTTGCCCACCGTCTGCTCAGGTTCGACAGGCGTTGCCTCCTCTGTTTCCCTGGGTTCAACGGTCTCCGCATCCCCCTCGGTCGGACTTGGCCCTGCAAGGTAAAGTATATAAGAACCGACAGCTTTATGAGTCTTATAATGAAATTCTGAAAGATGTGCTACCTGAGGTAGACTTGTCGTTAGCCTCTCTATTGGCGCGGATCGCCTGTCTATGAGCGGTAGACAAAGCGACCAGGGACTCTTCTGATGGAGTATTGGCACGAGGGATGGTGCTTGGGCCCTCTCCCGTAGCCAAAACAGCCCGGCGCGCCTTCGCCTCACGCCTCAGCCGCTTCCTTTCCTCCCGGGCCGTTGAAATGGACCTTACCAGAGCCTCTTTCATTGAGGCGTCCTCGTCTGTATACAGGGATGCCTCCAAATTCTTTAAGGCATCCCTCATCGACTTGTCAAGTCGAGGCTCTTGCAGCAGCCCTGACGAGACCGGAACTCCAATAACAGGTTCAGAAAGGATCCCCTCATCGACTGGTATAACCCCTATAAAGAACAAAGGAAGAAAGTTAGGTTAACCGTCGAAAAAGATAACAAAATTTGTTTTAAAAAAGGGGGTGGGACATACCGGCGCCCGCTAAAGCGCGTTCCTCCTCCTCCTTTTGGAAGGTTTTCAAAGAGGCAGCAATAGCTTCTTCGGTAGAGGAACCTGTTGAAAATGGGGAAAACTATTAGTCAAGAATAATGATAAAAAAATGCGATGAAATGATGAAGAAAGAAGATAATAATTACCTGACTCAGCGAGTTTACTCAACCACGCTTCAAGCCTCGCTGATCGCTCAGAAGCCGCAATGGCGGCCGCCAGGTCGGTGTCTGCGGGGTCTACCGCGAAGCCCTTATTGCTGCCATATTCACTTATTCCTTCGGTAAGAGGGGCCTCAGGCTTTAAGCCAAGAATCGCGTCAAGGGAAAGGAGCGACTTCTGCTTCTTTTTCCCGCCAGCTCTGGATGCACCCGGGACTGATTTACGCTTGGTGGACACCTTGGGGCGGCGGGTCCCGATATCCGCGCCTACACCAGACTCCGGCGATACCACAGTTACCGTCTCCACTGGAGCACGGGGGGCTGGTGGCGCATCCACAGTATCGCGAAGCGGCAATCCGTGCGGAGGACTCAACACGCGCGGAGGTCTGCCTCCAGCACCTTTCAATGGAGGAATGACCGGAGTCCTCGGCCTCAAGGGAGCCTTGCGATCGCCGCCGGGAGGTACACCCTTGCGGTCAACCAGCATACGTTTCTCCATCAGAATAACGGGCCCCATTGCATGCGCATACTTGGCCACGTACGTGTTGAGAACTTTGGGGACGCAGCTCGGCTCGCTAATAAAGAAATAAGAACCCGTGTTAAGCCGTGTAAAGTGATGCATTGCGTTCTTTATCCCCTCTTGGCTAACCACGGGCTTTTCCAAGAAGGCTTCCATCGGGATTCCTTGGTTGTAGCTCGATTGCTGAGCGAACCGGTGCGGATTATACCTCATAAAGAGTGCTGTCTCATTCTGCATGAACACCAGGTAGCCCGACCGAATGGAATAGAGGTGGAGGATTTCCCGAGCCTTCAATATGGAAGCCCCGTCTTTAAAATCATCGCGTAGCGACACTGCTGACTTGGTGGTCTCTGAACCTATTGTTATGACCTTATCCAAGAAAGAAGTCTTCGCCCCGACCAGGTGTGGTCGAAGGAGCAGCCCTCTAGCCTCCCGCGGAGGTGCAACTACGATCGAAACCCCGACCAGCCGTATGACCCTCGGGAGCCTGCATTTCTCAAAAAAGAGAGGAATCTTATGGGCACCGAACACCCCGTGCATGTGCATTTCCATCCAAGAAGTAAAGTAGTGCATCGGGAAGTTGGCGGGTTGCACCCCGGGCTCACTAGCGTCCGCCGCTACACTAAGTCCATTATAAAGATGAGCCAGCCCGGCGATTCCTACTGACAACTGCAACCCAGCCACCATCCGATGCGCTGGGTAGAAAACAGTCGGCCGCATATGGCGTGGATGCATAGGAAGAGCAAAACTGCACAACCACAAGCCCAAGAACCCTACAAAGAAGGTCTCTTCATCCATGTCGGGGATGGCAATTTCTGAAAAAGGGACGACGGCGGCACCGGGAAGATAAAAGTCTTTGTGGTCATCCTCTGATGTGGGTCGGCGATCAAAACCGAATCTAAAAGGGTCATCGAGCTGGGCGAACTTCTCGCTCCGCTCTGATAAGAACTCCGATCGAATGAAGCGAGCAATGAAATCTGCAAAACTGACTCCCCGGTCGCCCGATTCCAGATAGAGTCCTTCATAAATCTCCAATACCTTCACCAAGCCCGGATACTGGTGCTGAATAGCGTTCTCCGGAGTCAAATCAAACACCAGCGGCTTGGTGGCAAAATCGTATTCATCAGGAGGAAGCAGCTCCTCATAGTGCTCCCCCCTCATTGGCAGACCCGAAACTTCAGCAAACTCCTCCAAAGAGATAGAGACCTCCCTGTCCGTCGTCAGGAAAGTATGGGTGGGGATATTCCATTGTTCGATAAAGGCCTTGATCCACCACGTCGGAGGAGAGGGATACTCGAAAAGCGAGACATAGATGGCCGAATACAAACCGATCTTCGTCAAATGGGTCCTTTTCGCCGATAGGATATACCGGGCCCACTGCAAATATCCAACGGGGGGTCACGGGACCAATCCAATATTATAGGCCTGTCCCCAAGGGCGTGCTTCATCCTGACAGTTTCGCCTTCCTAAAATATCTATTGCCGGTGGCGGCTGCACGGGAATAGCACCAATTGCAGGCTGTAGGAGTTCATCTGAATTCCAATTCTTAACCTCCATGGCATACTTCACCGGGGGTTCATCCGCATAAGAGATCGAAAATATCGGCTCAGATGGCGTGGCAGAACTGAAACTTCGGCGACCCTGGATAATCTCACTGTACCACCTACCCCACAGGTGAAGGCTCTTGTACTCAGGGTCATGATCCTTTATGAGAGCGAGCACCACTCGGTCCAACGGTGCCTGGGGAAACCCTCCCTCCGAGCGAACAAACGGGAAAAAAAAATTACCAGACATGTTTCCTGCGGAGAGACAAAATTTTTTAATCAGCCGTCGGTGTTGTAACTCCAACGCTCAACATTTTAAAATTTTACACTACACTGCAATGCAGTGGGTAAGGGACCAAATGAGGACCCACAAAATCTGAATGACGGCACATCATTTAATAAGACAGTCCCATCGTTGGATGAAACTGTCAGTTAATAAAAAGATCCACAAGAGAATATCCTCATTGATGGGAAATCCCCAGAGACAAGGAGAAAATCTCCTTTTTTTTAGAGTAAAGCTCTGTCACAGAGTGACATTTGTCAAACTCTGGTCTCAAGGGAATAAAAATTTCCTTGGAAAGAGCATAGCTCTATAATAATGATGGAAAAGTCATCAAAAAGGAAAACTCTAACTCCTAAAGATTAAAAATTTAGGATCTTCAAGATCCATAAAAAACTTTTAAGAGTTCTCCACTTTCAGATCAAAAAGGTCTACATTTGATCCAGGAGCAAAGCACTGTTCATGGGTTAAAACCCATGAACAAGATCTCTGTAGATCTATAGATTTCTGAGAGCAAGGCTGTGTTAATAAAATCCCAAAGGGGTTTTCTTCAGATCAAAGATCTATAAGATCAAGGCTCTGTTAATCAAATTTAATTTAATTTAATTTAATTTAATTTAAATTTTACCTAAGTTGTTCTAAAAATCTGAACTCTGGAAAGAAATGAGAGCAAGGCTCTAAAAATCTTAAACAAGAGCAAGGCTCTGAAATTCAAGTTCTTGAAAATGGTAAAAAAAAATTCAAGGACCAAGGGTCCTATTTATAGGCGCCTGCACCCTTTCACCTGACCCCTTGGATCCAACGGTCAAGACATTGCCACCGCTGCACTCACGTGTGCGCCACGTGAGCGTAACGGTAGGGGGGCATTTGTTTCCCCCAATCAGAGCAAAGCTCTGTTTGAATTTCAAAATTCAAAATTCGAAGCAGCGCTTCAAATTCTTTGCGCTGCGCACAACGCGCCACGTGTCGAAAGCTGATACGGCAGCGCAGCGCCCAAGGCAGAGCGCCCAATCAGAGCAAAGCTTTATTAAAAAACAAAAATAGCAACAAAACTTCAGTAGCGTAAGCGCTGCGCTGCGCGACACGTGTCAGCGCAGTTGCGCAAGCGCAGCGGAGCTGCGCGGTGCGCTGCGCGACACGTGTCAGCGCAGTTGCGCAAGCACAGCTGCGCTGCGCTGTGCGCTGCGCGACACGTGTCAGCGCAGATGCGCAAACGCAGCTGCGCTGCGCTGTGCGCTGCGTGGCACGTGTCACGCTCTCGAGCATTTGCGCCAAATAGAATTAAAATTATAAGAAATCTTTCTTTTCTTGTTAAAACAAGAAGATTTTCTTCTGTAAAATAGAAGCCCTTGGATCAAAGATCCAACGGTGGGGAAAATTCCCCAAATCACTCAGAGAAAGATCTCTTTAACAAATTTAACTAATTTATGGGCACTATAAAAAGGTCCCTAGACCTCAATTCAAAAGAGGAGGAACATTTTTTTTTTGGTGAAGAATCAAGAACTTCAAATAGAGAAAACTCTGAAGAAACTCCAAAAGAAGAAAAGGTAAAAACCTTTAGGAAGAAGAGAAAATTCTCTTGTGAACAGATTAGTGATCTAAGAGCAAGATCAATAATCTTAAATAAAAAGAAAAAAATAAATAATAATAGTGCTTTGCACTTTCTTATAAACCATTGGTTCTTTGAAAACAAGAAAAAACTTGTTTTCTTTGATTTAAAATCGATCAAAATATAAAACAGTACTTTGCACTTGAAAAATTGCACTGTTGCGCTCCTTTGTTGGCGCAATCCACCAGGGAGCGCCACGTGTTAACAGCGCAACAGCGCAACGCACTGACACAGCGCACTGCGCTACTGCGCTAGCATTCACCGGAGTGCGACACGTGTCGCTTACACGAGCGGTTGCGCTCATTATTTGGCGCAAAGCGCCTGACAAGCCATTGTCAAATAATTAATGCATTGCATTATTTGCAGAAGGGCCTAGTCCAATTATAAAGGACCTAACAGGCTGAACTAAATACTTTGCAAAAGGGCAGAGCCCAAACAAAATTGATGCTCTGCATCATTTATAAATGGGCAGAGCCCAAACAAAATAATAAATAATGCAATGCATTATTTTAAAAGGGGCAGAGCCCAAATAAAGGTCCAACAGAGACCAAGATTTAATGCTATGCATTATTAAAAATGGGCCAAGCCCTAGTACAGGCCTAATAGGCCAAAAACAAATAAAAGTTTTGAATATTCTCAACTGGACTTAGCCCAATCGTGGCCGTAAGTCCTCAAATTAAATTGACTGAGCACAATTGCTCTCTCTCTCAAATCAATTTATATTCGGTTCGAGGGTACATCTCCGAGCTCCTCTGACACATGTCGTTGTAATCATTCAACGTCGTCAGAGAGGTGACGGGTCTCGACGACCACATACATCAATACGGACTGCGGGGTCCTTCAACTCGTGGACCGAGACGTCCCTAAACTAATGTTGGACCGAGACGTCCCTAAACTAATGTTGGACCGAGACGTCCTTAAACTAATAACGGACCACCACGTTTTTAAACTGGAATATGGACCACCACGTCCCTAAACTGGAACATGGACCACCATGTCCCTAAACTGTAATACGGACCACCACGTCTTTAAACTGGATTATAGAACGCCATATCCTTAAACTGGAATATGGACCACCACGTCCCTAAACTGGAACAATAGAGCCTCCAAATGCTCTTTTACCGGATCTAAACGATCCCGTTTCAGTCGATCTTGGCCCCAAACACGGCTAACGTATCCTTAAACATTCAAATGGACTATAAAATTCCAAATCAACTCTGGTTCGAGGGTACATCTCTGAGCTCCTCTGACACCTGTCGTTGTAATCCTTCAACGACGTCAGAGAGGTGAGGAGTCCTGACGGCCATATATCACTACGTTAAGTCGATCTTAGTCCCAAACAAGACTAATGTATCCTTAACGAACGTTTAAGTCGATCTTAGCCTAAACATGGCTAACTTATCCTTAAACTAAAACACCAAACCCAAATCTAAGTAAATACGGATTTGGACTAATCCACGTCCTACGGTCGACGGCATCACTTAGTCTCCGTATACAATCCACGGGCAACAACAAACAAAACAAACACACACAACACGAAGTGAAATTCTGGAGAAGGAGAAAGTTGCTACCGCGATGCGGTAGCGTAATTAACTGCAGGGGCTTGCGCCTGCAGGGAAGAGCGTCCCCACAATCAAAAAACCCCTCAAGCGAGAGGGAATCTGACGAAGTCTGCTACATCGGCCGCATCCGTCTAAACCTTCAATATACGGTGCCATAAATCAACTTGGCATCTTCGGAGAGGTGGACGGATAAAACCAAATAGCATCTGCCCCGAATCTCAGGCAAGACGCCCTCGCGTCGTCCGGCCGCATTTCGGAGGGGAACACACCCGTACACCATACTTGATGTCAAACAACGATGGATATGGGATCATCCATCGCCCATCATATGGGTCAAGATGCGTATACGCTAGTCTACTCTGGTGCATCGATGCCCTGTCTCGATACACCCTCGACTAGGAACAGTTATAGGATGTACTCGTCGGCTACCATGGCCCTACTAGTATGATCTCATCATAGTCCAAGTAGTCGAGTACATATCCTAAGGGCTTTATCAACATGTAATATAGAGACAATCAGAGTACATGTTAAGATAAAGTGCAACCAGATAGCATACTATCATGTCGAGCAAGAAAGTCCTACCTATATATGTCCTAGCATCCACTACAATATACATCGTATGTACAGTAATGGCCTCTAGGGTATACATATAACTAACATTCTCCCACTTGCACTAGGGCCATCTGTTGTGGTATCACATACCCAACAATTGGCTGCGGTTGAAGTATCTCATACTCAACCATCCCATAAAAGTCTCTACTGGGAAAAAGGCCTTTGTGAGTGGATCCGCGCTGTTGTCCTCTGTGTCTACTCTCCTAACCTCGATCTCCCTAGAGATCAACCATCTCCATGATCAGGTGATACTGCCTAAGAATTATATCTGGATTTCTGATGGGACGGTAGTTCCTTGGCTAAAGCCACAACTCCATTGTCACACAATGGTAGGAACGAAGTTCATCTCATGAACTTATATATACCCAGACTTCCTCTTTGGTAGTATCTTTGGTAACGATGTATCTTGCCTTTAATCGTCTAGTATGTCACGGTATCTAGATTGGAACTTTTCCAACATACCGTCCCTCCACTGAGGGTAAAGACAATGCCTGCGACTGACATTCAGTCGTCCTTACCACCCTGGAACCTTTCCAGTGATTCTCCCCAGGATCGATTGACACCATCTCACTACAACTAGTGAGTATCCTAACATCCAATTAGATCTATCTCATAGATCCATAACTTCGGATTTAGGAGGTATCACTTTGATCCTGTATGGAGAATCCTTGTGATAAGCGGAGATTGACCGAGCGTAGCAAAGGAAACTCCTTCCCTATCAAGAGTATGTCATTCACGTACTCTACGAGGATCACCACCATACTCCCTACTACCTTTTTGTATATGCAAGGTTCATCTACCATTTTGATGAAGTCAAACTCTTTAACTACCACATCAAAACAGATGTTCCAACTCCACGATGCCTGCTTTATCACATAAAACATCTTGCTCACGTTTCCGCTGCTCCCACTGTCTACGAAGCCCTCTGG
Organism: Agapanthus africanus; assembly: GCA_030015575.1. Taxonomy (NCBI): domain Eukaryota; kingdom Viridiplantae; phylum Streptophyta; class Magnoliopsida; order Asparagales; family Amaryllidaceae; genus Agapanthus; species Agapanthus africanus. The sequence goes on from JASDDO010000008.1 coordinate 316,547,399, forward strand.
CTGTGTACTCATAGACGCTCTCTTCTAAAACATCATTTAGAAAAGCAGTCATGACACCCAACCACCAGATATCGTAGTCATGGAATGTAGCCGTGGCAAGTAGGATCTGGATGGACTTAAGCATAGCTTCTTAGAAAATGTTTCATCATAATCCATACCTGGTCAATGATGCAAACCTTTAACAAGTCTAGCTTTGAAAGTCTCAACTTTTCCTTGTACACCAAGTAATCTTCTCAAGATATACTTGCTCCTGATGGGGATTTAACCCTTCAGATAAAGCAACCAAAGTCCATACATTGTTGGTGTATAAGGATTCCATCTCAGATCGATAAGCATCCAGCCATTCTTACAGAGTCTCACTCCGGATGGCCAGCTCGAAACTAGTTGGGTCATCATCTCATGATGCAATCCTCGCTCCTACTTTTATAGAGAAACCGAAGTATCTCTCAGGTGGGTGAGGAACCCTACTAGATCGGCGGAGAGGCTGAGGTTCGTTGGTTACTATTGAATCCTTCGGTTCTACCAAATCATCTGCTGCAGTTTGTATAGCAGGAACCTTTCCAGTTCTACATAACAGACCTTGTCTCGAGCTTGTCCGGATTTTGCTTTTAGACATAGTCCGGACAACCCCAAATCTTAAAAAACTTAAGATATGGGCTCTTCCCTTTCCATATCACATATGAAGTGTTAGGCAACTGATTTGATTTGAACCCTATTCAATAGGTATTCAGCTTCTCAAACGCATAACACCCAAAAGGAAAAAGGAAACTCAGTAGTACTTATCATAGAGCACACCATATCACATAGGATGTTATTGCTCCGTCCCGATATACCATCTTGCTATGGTGTATACGGAGGAGTAATGCTGAGAGAGAATCTCATTCTCCTTTAGAATAGTCCAGAATTTCCGTGCTCAAGTATTCTCCTTCTTGATCACATCAAAGGACATAATACTTAAACCTGTATTTTGGTTCTCTACTTCTAACTTATATTCTGTGAATATTTCAAAAGGTTCGGACTTGTGTTTCAACAGGAACATATGTCTGAATCTTGAGAGATTATCAGAGAATGTAATGAAGTAAAAAGAACCGGTCTTGGCATATGTAGACAGGGGACCTTCATACAACAGTATGTATCAATCCCAAAAGTTCACTAACTCTTTCTCTGTTTCCAATAAACAGAGCTGTGGTCATCTTATCTTTGTGACATGACCGGCAAGTTTCACAAGATGTAAATTCAAACAGATTTAAATATGCATTTATGTGTAACTTAGCTAGTAGGGTCGCATTGATATGACCTAGTCTACAATACCTCAAGAAGGATCCGTTCATTTCTGAACTCTTCCTCTTGTGTGTATTCTGTATACAAAGAACTGTAGTTTGATTTAGAACGTTAATGCTTTTAGATAACGTGCCTGAACCGATCAACTCTTGATATAGGAAATGTTCAAAACATTATCCATCAATACAAAATTATATCCTTTCTTTACCAATAAAGAAACTGATATGATTTTGCATATCCGGTTCGGTATCTAATAACATTTGTTCAGAATCAATGTATTCTGGTAATTCAGGATGATAGTGACCAACAGACTTGGCTGCAACACTTGCACCATTTTCTGTCGCATGGAACTTATCATCCGTTCTCAGTTCTCTACCTTTCTGTAGCCCATGTAACAGATTACATATGCGGGATCCTGATCTGGTATCTCATACCTAGGACGTAAAGGATACTGAGAAACAGTTCTCTGTAATGAACACACCCGAAGAAGATGCATCAGCATGCACTTTCTTCGTTTGGGTGGCACGGGAAATCTGGTATTCCCCAATTTCCTGCTCTGTCTTATAACAATTATAAGTTGGAGCGGGACCAACGTTCCCCAGCTCAGTATAATAAGCGGGTTCGGTCAATATATCCATTTTATTATCTTGATTAAGGCGTGATATGGTCGCTACCTGGAGAGAGAGAGAAGAAAACACTCAGCGTATGCTCTTGCAAGATTAGATTGGTTATCTAATATATCTAATCAGGATGTCTCCCACTGTTTTAATCAAATCTTCCTTCAAACCCTAAAAGGAAAAGACTAGCCGGGATTAATTACACGCTACAAGTTCGCCAATCTTTCAGCCAGGCCAGTGTCGGTACTTTGAAGGAGGTGCCCCGTGCTTTCGCACGGACCTAATTAAAGTAAACCTCGTTTTCCCAGAGGCGTAACCCTGTTAACATCTTTCTAGACACCTACTTGATCGGCTAATTGTAATGTGTAAAACTCTCCCAGGAGTAACTCTTACTCGCAGCAGGTATCGGGATCCAACTATCTCATAGAAGGTATGCAATCTCATTGCAAATTTCAACACTTGAAATTCCCAATAATATTTTACCCCTAGCGTCCTATGACCTTGACGGAGGCCAAACTACCCATAGTCCGCTAGTCAAGTTTAACCCGTCATTTCCTGATTGAATTAAACCCATCCACACGACCCTTGACAGAGGCCAAACTACGCCGTACGAATACCCTAATCCAATCGCATTGTATGCTAGCAGATAAGCATTAGTTAGCTACCGTACACTACGCCTTGACGAAGGCCAAACTACCGCAGCACGAATACTAACTAGTACTTATCCGAAATGACGGAGGACTACGGCAGGTTTTTAAGAAAACCCTTTGCGTAATGAACTTGATATAGTTGTAGAATCGAGTGATTTTTAAATGGAGTGGTTTTGAGACTTTTCTAGTTTTGCTAAAGGGGTCACTCCCGGTGAAGGGATTGTCGGCCCATTCCTCATCGAATAAGGTGCAGGATATTTCACAAATATCACTATGCAAAGCAAGAACTATAGAAGCAATCAAAAGACAAACCGAGTTTGTAGCATCTGCTAGTTTCACTAAAGAGGTCACTCCCGGTGAAGGGATCTCGGCTCTTTCCTTATCGAATAAGGTGCTGGATGTTCTACAAGGAACACCGCTATGCAAAGCAAGAACTAGAGCTACCAGTTTTTAAACAAGTTTCTACAACATCTTTAGGTTTTTTTTATTTCATTAATCTCATTAATGAAGTCCCATTTTATTATGCTTCACAAACATCACATTTGAAACGAAATCTGCAATATAACATATATCTCATATATATAATATAAATATTCGTCTCAGGCAGTAATATGATCTCATCACAGAACATTGCAGCAGAAGAACATATATGAGATATTGGATATACTAGGACGTCCGTGTTTTTAATACGAGCCTGTATAAAACACGGATTCCACGGTCGCGATGAATAGCCAAACCCACATCCCTAGACCCCTACGAGAGCGACAAGTTACACTGCCAATTCTAGGGTTAGGAGACCCGGTCTCGACTCTTCGAGATGGTCTCCCACTGGACCCTAGAACCCGGTTACTTGTGCTCCCCGCCTTGGGTCTACCTAATGTGGAAAAGTAAATAATACACAACGGTGACATCATCCTCAGCCCGGAAGTGCCCCAATAAAAGAATATTACATACAAGTTATTTACATGAATGAAAATGAAAACTTTCATCTCACATAAAACCCCCGGCTATTCAAACGCGACGATCCAATATAACATATCCAGCAACACATAACATCACATGTCATCAATGTAAGTAAACATGCGTATCCCAATTGTCGTTGACATATAGCAACGAAAACGGCGATATCACATATTACACTTACGGTCACAGAAAAGAAAGTGTAAAACTACAACAGTTGGAATCCGCAACCTCCTTAGACATCGCATGCCTAACCAAATGAATTCCTTAGACATCGCATGCCTAACAATTATAAACCCCGCATTTTAGTCTCATTATCGAAAATTCTTTTCAATATCAAGTCGGGCAATTCAACAAGATTCCCGATATCCTGATCGAATGCTCGTCGCAAACTTTAGTAGACGGCCGCACCCCTTGATGCCGTCGACGAAGTGCACTAAGGTGGAACACCGCTGCCGCGAGCACCCGAACGGATGCTTTTGGCGACAGGGTTCTCCTACAGTCACTTAGTCGGGGCTATGAGGAATGGCTGTCTATTAAGTTTACCCGGCGAGTATCCGCGTACGCTACGTGATTGCGACGGACTTTTGATCACATCAAAATCCCGTGGCAACCGATCAATCGAGACTGAACTGCTAGATTTATAACATTCAAATTAGTTATCTCATAACTACCCGTGGATTCCAAATATTGTATCACATTCCAGATAAATAGACAATGTTAATCTTTCCGATCGAATAATCAAACACCCAAGATTTCCCCAATATATCTCAACACTTGAAATCAGTTTAAAAACATCCATCACATACCACAGTACCAATGGTCCATCCGTAGAAGGGTCAAGCCAACGCCTCACATGTGGCACGCCGTACTGCCCCAAACCCAAAGGTTCAAAAGGCAGTTCAAGACGGTCACATAAACGAGTTAAGGTTTGTTGTCTTCTAGAGGGTCCACCGCGTTACTTGCACGACTTAGAACGTTCTTAAACTCTTGAAAAAATCCAACTTTTGAAAAATTTTCCGACAGGGGAAAAAGTGAGTTATTGATATCCGTTCAAACTTTTTAACAGTTTCTAAAAATATCTGGAACAAACTAAACAAAGTTAAATTATCCGATCGAATCAACGAGTCCCCAATACAACCCTAGAAAACTCAACACTTGAGTGGATTTAAAAAATTCCCAGAAAAAATTGCCAAGAAAGGACCTAAGAATAAATATATGAAATTCCAGGGACTAAGTCAAATTTTGGCCGCGGAACCGCCGCCAAACACTTGGTCTGGCCGCGGTTCCACGGTCATTTCAGGGACTTAGTGGACCGTACTTCATAGTAATTCTTAGTTTTTCCTGCTTGTTTTTCTGAGTATTTTTAATTCATAAAAAATCACAGTTTTGAAAAATGTACAGAAAAGGGTAAACATCGGGGTTTCGGGTTTCGATCGGACTTTAAACTTCGCTCAGACTTCGCCTAAAACTCTAGCTTGGCTCTGATACCACTGTAGGGTTTCTAAGTACGCGCACAAGGGTCTACGAGGCATCAACCATGCCCAATTAAAATTTTAGCCGTGCCGAACAACTCTAATACGGATCTTTAAACTAGGGTTTAGGCGAAAACTTGCATGTTAACAACTTTAACACTAAGTGAAAGGGATTACAACCTTTGTAGATCCGTTCCTCCACATCATTAGCTCCGTGTAGACGTCCCCATCGCTGCGATCGTGAACTCCGTACTCTATTGAAGCTCCACGAGAAGAACGAACGTGCTTGCTACGTTGAGTTCGAGGCCGAAGATGAACCATGTCGGGGAGACACAAACTCAAGCTATTCCTTCACTAGGTCATAAACTTTGTGAAGAGAACACACTCTACTACATGTCAAGTGGTAGAGGATGAAGAAGTAGGAAGTTGTCTCACTTTAGAATTGATTTTCTCACTCTTTTGCTCATGGCACCATTGGAGCTAGTAAGCTTTTGGATGGAGCTTGATGATGAAGAAGAAAAAGAAAGAATCATCCATCCAAATGAAAACTTATCCAAATAAATAATGGCACCATGGTTGAGTTAAGCCCTCATGCTTAACTCATGTAGAGAATTAACCAAGACTTTAGGTTAAAGGTTAGGTTAAAGAATATCAAAAGAAATGACAAAAGAGTGGACTTTGTCAAAGCTTCTCCAAGCTTCTTCAAGCTTGATTACTTTGACTAAGTTAAGCCCTTTTGTTAAATCTTAAGATAAAACAATAACCCTAATCTTTACCCTAATCTTGGTATGAGTCTCATACACCCAACTTTGATGTATCATCAAGCATGATACAATCATGTACACTTGCATATATCATATATAAACAATGTGCACAAACTAGTGGGAAAATAAATCATAAGTGAGCTAATACTAGTTAATGCAATGTAATATATCAAATATATAATTATGCATTAAATTATTAAATCAACTCTTGATTTAATAATCCAGCTATAACCAACTAATATCAAAAGTAACAACTTATCGAATCAAAACTTGATCCGATAACCCGGCTATATCGCATACAACCTATCAATGTCATGAATCGCGAGAATAGAATACGGTATCTCATATCGTATTAATCTTGGTCCCGCACATATCACATATGTTCTCCTACTCCGTTTCGCTTGAGCCAGGAAACCCCTGTGTAGGACTCTAAAGACTCGTCAATACGTCGGCAGTAGGTGATGATCATATCAAACACCCATAAGCCGCAAGCGGTGTGCTAAACGTAACGGCCACCCGGGTATTGAGCGATCAGAAGATCAACAAGCAAGCCTTCTAGTACTCCTGTGAATCCAATCAGTAACACTCCCGTACAGTCCGGTCTCGTCGTCTGATATGTCGCATATCTCGCCTATGGGTGGTAAACGTCAGACCCCAGTAGCTCAATAAGTCGTGTCGATATGAGGTCTATAACAGTTCAAGAAACTACTGGTAACACTTACCAGTAAATCTCAGCAACCCTGGCCAGGGATTTCTGGTTATAGCCAATCGAACACAGCACAACATCAACTCCCTATACCGGGAGAGACGAATACCCTCCTATCGCTCATTGCCTTCATGTGATTCGGGACTGTACCCAAAAACCACCATTTTGCACGCCCTCTTGGACGTGGTAAGGTGGAAATCAAAGCACAGTGGGAATCACACAAGACTCTATGACGATCTCGGGTCAACAGACTACTCTGTACCAGTGTCACCGGAGAACTGCCATCTGACGTAAGGTATAATACCATCTGGGAGTTCTCGGCGAGTCCGTCCAGTGTACCCAGTCTCCACTGAGCACCCGTACACCATCCTTGATGTCAAACACCGATGGATATGGGATCATCCATCGCCCATCATATGGGTCAAGATGCGTATACGGTAGTCTACTCTGGTGCATCGATGCCCTGTCTCGATACACCCTCGACTAGGAACAGTTATAGGATGTACTCGTCGAGTACCGTGGCCCCACTAGTATGATCTCAACATAGTCCAAGTAGTCGAGTACATATCCTAAGGGCTTTATCAACATGTAATATAGAGACAATCAGAGTACATGTTAAGATAAAGTGCAACCAGATAGCATACTATCATGTCGAGCAAGAAAGTCCTACCTATATATGTCCTAGCATCCACTACAATATACATCGTATGTACAGTAATGGCCTCTAGGGCATACATATAACTAACAGGGATATTCACCATTGTATAGACAATCTTGCTCAAAATAGTAGTATGCTACTTGGTTTGTTTCTACTTCAATGTGTGTACATGTGTTTCTTTTAACATATCGCCTATACACATTAGTGGAGCCCTTAGGATCTTTGCTTGATTACCAGCGTTGTGATGACAGTCATACTCGTGGGGGCTGGGTAATCCACAAGCACATCCTTATGCAGGTCCCTAGTCGTAGGACTATCGAGACAGGGCATCGATACTCCGGAGTAGACTAGCGTATGCGCTTCTCATCCCAGCAGGGGAGACTGTCTGTCCCACAGCCGTCAGTACGTCGTACTTGAGATAGTTTGTGGGTGCTTGTTAGGTTACGAGTACACTGGACAGGACTCGTCAGGAACTGTTGGTTGGTACTATACCTATCGTCAGTTATCAGTTCCCAGGTGACATGAGTACAGCTTAGTCCGCTGACTTGACACAGTTACTTCGCCTCGAGTGTGTTCCCACTGTACTTTGATTACTATCCTACCATGGCTTAAAGGAGTTATGCAAACAGGTAGTAATTAGGTGCAGTCCTGAAGCACTTAGAGGCAGTGACGGTTAGATAGGATTCGTCTCTCCCGGTATTGGGAGTTGATATCGCGCTGTGTCTAGGAGAGCCATTACACATAGTCGTCCCTGGCCAGGGCAAGCGAGATACACTGGTAGGTTTCCAGTGTTCTGGGCTACACTCCGACATGACTTGTACCGCTCTTATGGGACTGTCGTTTACTACTCCCCTAGGCCTGCCATGCGATATTCTCAGACGAACAGACCGGACTGTACGCAGATTGTCACATTCAGGCTAAGCAGGAGTTTGGATGAGTTCACCTCGTCAGTCTTCTTATCGGCATCTACCTGGGGGTCGTTATGCATAGCTAGTGCCGCTTGTGGTCTGTGGTTAAACCTACTGCCAGCGTAGTGTCGAGTCTTTAGAGTCCCACATAGAGAGTTATTCTCCTTTAGGCAAAAAGAGTAGAGGTCGCATGGTTTTGCGACAGGGTTCGGTCACATCCGTGCACTTATGCACGTTTAGTGTCCAGGAAGTTATTACTAGCGGGCTTTGGGTTAAGCCAGATCCTAGTATACGTTTTGGGATTGGTTTTATCTCGTTTGTATTCGTGTTCCCCGGAACGCGGATGCGGGTGTGTATGCACGGTTGACAGAGACAGAGGCAGAGGATTCTCATTAGGGTTGTTGACTGTTGACTTTTGCTAAACCCTAATGAGAATAAGAAATATGATTAATGATAATATTAATTAAGTATTATTGTGCCATGGTTGGGTTGAAAGGTTGACTTTGTTGACTTTGTTGATTAGGTTGGACTTGTTGACCATCATCATTACAATGGCTATCATTTCATGGCAAAGACTTTTGCTTGCTTGTTTGTTCATACATTGCATTTAATGCATGAAATGATATTTCCAATTGATATGATAACAACCATCACATAATAATCAATTATTATTATTTGTTATGATTATTTTGGATAATGAAGAGGATGGTTGTAAAAGTCTTTCTCATTCTACCATTTGCATTCTCTCTCATGCAAAAGCTCTCCTCTTCCTCTTGCTCTCCCTCTTTCTCTAGTTCAAGGAAAAAACCGCTCTTGTGTTGAGAACCATTTGCCTTGGAGATAAAAACCCAAAACACTTCTCTACTTATCCTAGTATACAAGGTCTAGCAAGCCAAGTGTTTTAGTTTCCTCTAGATTGAGATTGGAGCCAAAGGTAGAAGCTTTCGGGTGGATCCATCTTCGGCACAAGGAGACGACAAGGAGAGAACCATCCGACCACCACAAGGAGTCGAAAAGAAGGAGTTCAAGTTAAGGTATAACCCCCTAGCCGAGTAGGTAAAACTCTTAGTTAGGTTGTTATATGGTTAGTTTAACAAAGATCCGTTTTTGAGTCCATGTTACCCCCACTATAGAAAATCGTTTTTCACCATTTCCGCAACACCAAAGAACCGGGGACGGGTAACGTGGACTTACAGTGGTATCAGAGCCTAGTTAAAAACCATCTAACATGTTAGCAAAGTAACTAGAAGTTCGATCGGAGAAAAAGTCACAAAACATGCCCAAGATACAAACTTTCTGTCGATTTTTTTACTGCTCTAAAAATAATTTAACATATCTGAAAAATCTACTCTGGCTTTTTAGTGTACACTGCAGAAAAACGATCCACAGAGCCGACCAACCCACCGCGGAAACGCGGTAAGAAGAGCTTCTTGCCGCGGATCCGCGGCCGAGTTGACTCCGCCGTGGATCTGTTTTGCTGCAATTTGTGTCTTAGGGTGTTTTGGGATTTTTACAATATGATTTTTCTGCCCAGATTTTCCAGAAAGCAAAATTTATTTTTTAGAGTTTAAAAATCCGTATTTTGATCGAACTTCTAAGGACTTAATCTAACGGGTTATATATCTGTGATCTGATATATGTATTGAACGTCTGCTAATCGCTATATGTCGATTAGTGGGGGTTATACATATCTGTGATCTGTAATGTTGATGGCATGTGTATATGAATTCATTGGATTGTCGCGGATGGATAGCCGGGGGGTTGTGAGATGAGAGTTTTTCTTTATCTTTCAATTCATGTAATTTGTAATTGATGTAATATTATTTATATGGCCGCACAACCGGGATGAGGTTGTAGCCGTCATTGTATAATTTCTTTTACTGTTTTTGCTCCTAGGATAGACCCATGGAGGGGGTGCACAAACTACTGGGTACCTCGAAGTGCCGAGTGGCCTACTCACTTTGTTGAGGGATGTTGCTTCACTTCGGGTATTTGGCGGGTAGTTTGCCGCACCCGTAGGGGTCTACGGTGGGGTATTGGCTATTCACCGCGACCGTGTAATCCGTTTTTCGTTACAGGCTCGTACGGAATGCAGATTCCTAGTATATCTAATATGTTCATCTGTGATCTGGAATGGCTATCATTGCATCTGACGAATGTATATATCTATATATGATATCTATTTAAGCGTTGCTTATGTTTTGCATCCGCGCTACTCCAGCCCCCGCTCTGTCGTTAGTTAAGTAACCTAACGGGTAATGACGGGGCCCCGTGGCGAATGCGGATGGAATAAGCGTACGTCATTTTTCGTTGTTTTCTGCAATGGTATGATTAAATGATGGGACACATTAAAATTAATGCAAGAAAATAAACCAAGTAAAAGTCGTTGGAACACTTTCAAAACCACTCGGTTATTTTCAAAAACCAACTTTTAAATGCGGAGCTTGAACTACTCCTTTTAAAAGCTATCTCGTTCCATCGATTATATCAAGTTCACTACGTTCACGGTTTCGCTAAAACCATTCGTAGCCCTCCATCATTTCAGTTAAATATTCGGTAGTATCCATGCTTTGTATTTTGACCTATGCCAAGGCATAGTGATTTGTAGCTGCCGGATATTTATTTGTTGCTTAGATAGAATGCGTTGGTTTGAGACAGTCATACTGCCATTTTGGCCTACGTCAAGGGTAGGTACGGGTGGGTTCAAATTAACCTGGATAATGATTGGTAGAACTTGATATGTGACTTATGACATTTTGGCCTACGCCAAGGTCATAAGAGCACGGAGCAAAAATCAATATCGGGAGTTTCAAAAGAAACTGAAACTTGCTAGCGCTATATACCATTTGGAGTGTGATGATTCTGGTAGGATTCTTTCAGTTTTGTCACGCAATGATATTTGGATCCCGATCCTACTGTGAGTATATGCTGCTACTCGGGAAATTTCTCACTTAACGATCAATGCTATAAACCTAGTAGGTGTCTAGAAAGGTGTTAGCGGGGCTACGCCCCCAGGGAAAAGAGGTTCTTAAATTAAGGAACTTCGCGAAAGCGTTGGAAAACCTCCCTCGAAGTACCAACATTGGCCTGGCTGAACAGTTAAGCAAGTATTGTACGGTGAGATTGATTCCGACTAATTCTTCCTTTATGGTTTGAGGAGGGATTCGAGAGACAGTGGGAGCCATCCTGTTTAGACAAACTAAAAACCACTCTAAACTTGCAAGAGCATCATGCTGAGTGTTTCTTCTCTTTCTCCTAATTGCAGCGACCAATCGTCATGATCGGACTTAAGTTATTACTAGATAAAAACATACTGACAGGGCCAAACTACAAAGATTGGCTCAGGAATGTCAAAATGGAAATCACTTACGACAAGTTGGGGTATCTCCTTACCACCAAAGCTCCCCGTGTCCCGGGTCCCACCTCCAGCATCGCGGATATAGAAATCCGTAAGGCATGGGAGATCAACTGCGCGAAGGCCAAGTGCCTCGTGCTTACCTCTATGGATAATGGACATCAGAGGAGGCACGAGAATATGGACCTGGAATCCATATTTCTTCATACAAAAGAACTGTTTGGAGAGCAATCCCGTATCGCCAGATATGAAGTCTCGAAAAAGTTGTTTTCGACGAGATTGGCCGTCGGATCATCGGTAGCGGAACACGTGCTTAAGATGATTGGCTTCATTGAAGAGCTCGCGGACCTTGGGACCACGTTAGAGAATGAGCTCTATACGGACTTGATTCTCCAATCCCTTCCTTCCACTTACGCCCAGTTTATCCTGAACTTCAACTTGCAAGGAAAAGAGGTTGAACTTCCGGAGTTCCTCAACATGTTGTGGAGTGTAGAGGGCACCCTACAGAAAGGTAGGGAAACATCCACTTTGTTTTTAGGAGGATCTTCCTCTTCTAAGTCCAAGGCGAAAGCCAAGGGAAAGAAGAAGAAAGCTCCCGCCAAACCAAGGGGCAGTGTTGGTAAAGTGGATACGAAGGGAAAGACAAAGGCAACAAAGGTAGCGGGAAAGCTTGTAGGAAAGGAAGAATGCTTTTACTGTCACAAGAGTGGACACTGGAAAAAGGATTGCAGGGCTTGGAAGGCCAGAAACCAGGATCTGAAACAAGTTGCGGCTTCAGCTTCAGGTGTGTATGTTATTGAAAACTGTCTATCAATAAACTCTACATCCTGGGTATTGGATACCGGATCAGGATCTCATATCTGTAATTCTTTGCAGGCACTGAGAAGGCGTAGGGTTTTGAAGGCAGGTGATATGACCCTCAGAGTTACAAACGGAGCTGGCATGGATGCTGAGTCCGTGGGGGACTATCACCTGGGATTGTCAGATGGGCATGTTTTGGTTTTGCGTGATTGTTATTTTGTACCCAATGCAACCTGTAATATCATATCTGTATCTTTATTATCTAAAGAAGGTTATGAATTTGCATTTGTAAGTAAAGTTGTGAACATTCACCTTAATCAAGTTTTGATTGGGTCGGGTATATTAAACAATGGTATATACGTATTAAACCAACCACAGATTTTCAATGTCCAGAATACACACAAAAGAAAGTCTCCAGAAATCAGTCACGCTTTCTTATGGCATTGTAGACTGGGTCACATCAATGAGAGAAGGTTGACGAAGTTACATACAGAAGGATATTTGGATCCGTTCGAATATCATTCATATGCAACTTGTCAATCCTGTCTCAAAGGAAAGATGACAAAGACTCCGTTCACTGGACACGGAGTAAGAGCGAGCGAGCTCTTGGGGCTCGTACACAGTGACGTGTGCGGTCCAATGTCTACACATGCACGAAGTGGTTATTCTTACTTCATTACTTTTACGGATGATTTTTCAAGGTTCAGACATGTCTTCTTAATGAAGCATAAATCTGAAGCCTTTGAAAAATTCAAGGAATATAAGTATGAAGTAGAAAAACAAACAGGCAAAAGTATCAAGACACTAAGAACTGATCGAGGTGGTGAATACTTAAGTGTCGAGTTCCTGGATTACTTAAAAGAGAATGGAATTCTCTCTCAGCTTACTCCTCCGTACACTCCGCAACATAACGGTGTATCAGAGAGACGGAACCGAACCCTATTGGATATGGTACGTTCCATGATGAGTAACGCTGAGTTACCGCGATCATTCTGGGGATATGCGCTAGAATCAGCTGCATACCTTTTGAACTGAGTTCCAACTAAGACTGTGCCTACCACACCATATGAGATATGGAGTATAAAGAAACCCTATTTTCAATATCTGAAGATCTGGGGATGTCCAGCTTTTGTCAAAAAGCAGCATGCGGACAAACTCGAGGCACGCTCAGTACTGTGCAAATTTGTGGGATACCCAAATAACTCCAGGGGGTATCTTTTCTATTACGCAGAGGAACAAAAGGTCTTTGTTTCTCGTAATGCCAATTTCTGGAACAGCAGTTCTTAGAAAAGGAAATAAGTGTGAGCGCAATAGAACTGGAAGAAATTCCAGAACCACAGACTATTACTGAAAGCTTAGTAGAATCAGAGGGTTCGAAAGAATATTACATTCCTGCGCCGCTCCGCAGGAGTAGTAGGCAGTCTCATCCGCCCAAGAGATACTACAGTTTTCTCATAGACGGGGATAGAGAGGATTGCATCATTGATTATGATGAGCCGACTAGCTTCCCGCAGGCCATTCAGAGCTTTGACTCGGTAAAATGGCTAGATGCAATGCGGACTGAAATGGAGTCCATGTACACCAACAAATTATGGACTTTGGACGTTGCTCCAGATGGGGTAAAACCCGTAGGATGCAAATGGATCTTCAAGAGGAAGATTGGTGTAGATGGACAGGTTGAGACCTATAAGGCTAGACTTGTTGCAAAGGGTTTTCGTCAAAGACCTGGTTTGGACTATGACGAAACCTTTTCTCCAGTGGCTATGCTGAAATCCATTCAGATCCTTCTTGTCATTGCTGCCTTCCACGATTATGAGATTTGGCAGATGGACGTAAAGACCGCTTTTCTAAATGGAAATTTAGAGAAGTGTGTCTATATGGACCAGCCAGAGGGTTTCATTCAGAGTGGGAGCAGCGGAAATGTGTGCAAGTTACTTAAGTCCATTTATGGACTATAGCAGGCACCGCGGAGTTGGAACATCTGTTTTGATGAGACGGTCAAAGAATTTGGCTTTATCAAAAATCCAGATGAACCATGCATCTATAGTAGATTTGTAGCACGAACTGTCGTATTCCTCGTTTTATACATGGATGACATTCTCTTGATAGGAAATGAAATTCCTATGCTTCAATCTGTCAAAGGGTTCTTGTCACACAGGTTCTCCATGAAAGACCTGGGTGATGCCTCCTACATTCTAGGGATCTGGATCCATCGTGATAGATCCAAGAGGATATTAGGACTTTCGTAGTCCAGGTACATCGACACCATACTGAAAAGATTCAATATGGAAGATTCCAAGCGCGTTAATCTACCGGCTTGTCACGGGATCACCCTCTCCAAAGAGATGTCTCCCAAGACTGATTTGGAAAGGGATCGCATGTCTATTATACCCTACGCTTCTCCGGTAGGCTTTATAATGTATGCGATGTTGTGTACCAGGCCAGATGTTGCTTATGCACTGAGTGTGGTAAGCCGGTATCATTCAAACCCTGGGGAGAAGCACTGGATAGCGGTAAAGAACATTCTCAAGTAACTGAGAGGGACTAAGGAGATGTTCTTGGTGTATGGCGGAAAAGACCTCTAGATTGAGACCTTTGCTGACTCCAGTTTCCAGAGTGATAATGATGATTCCAAGTCCATGTCGGGTTTTGTCTTTACCCTCAATGGAGGGGCGGTGTGTTGGAAGAGTTCCAAATAGGAAACCGTTGCTGACTCGACAATGGAAGCGGAATATATCGCTGCATCTGATGCTGCAAAAGAAGCTGTCTGGATGAGGAAGTTCTTGAAAGAACTTCTGGTGGTTCCGTCCATTGTTGATCCAATACCTCTGTATTGCGACAACAATGGGGCTATAGCGTTAGCGAAGGAACCAAGGTCCTATCAGAAATCCAGACACATCTTGAGACGGTATCACCTGATCAGGGAGATCGTGGATCGCCAGGAGATTGAGGTTCGGAGGGTTGTTTCAGAAGATAACACTGCAGATCCATTCACGAAGGCCTTGCCCCAGACTCAGTTCGAGCGGCTGATCGAGATGATAAGTCTTCGATACGCCAGTACATGGCCTTAGTGCAAGTGGGAGATTGTTAGTGTATATGCCCTGGAGGCCATTACTGTATCATACTAGTTTGTATATTACTTAATGGAAGCTTGGGATATTCACCATTGCATAGACAATCTTGATCAAAATAGTAGTATGCTACTTGGTTTGTTTCTACTTCAATGTGTGTACATGTGTTTCTTTTAACATATCGCCTATACACATTAGTGGAGCCCTTAGGATCTTTGCTTGATTACCAGCGTTGTGATGGCAGTCACACTCGTGGGGGATGGGTAATCCACAAGCACATCCTTATGCAGGTCCCTAGTCGTAGGACTATCGAGACAGGGCATCGATACTCCGGAGTAGACTAGCGTATGCGCTTCTCATCCCAGCAGGGGAGACGGTCTGTCCCACAGCCGTCAGTACGTCGTACTTGAGATAGTATGCGGGTGCTCGTTAGGTTACGAGTGCACTGGACAGGACTCGTCGGGAACTGTTGGTTGGTACTATACCTATCGTCAGTTATCAGTTCCTAAGTGACATGAGTACAGCTTAGTCCGCTGACTTGACATTGTCACTTCGCCTCAAGTGTGTTCCCACTGTACTTTGATTACTACCCTACCACGGCTCAAAGGAGTAGTGCAAACAGGTAGTAGTTGGGTGCAGTCCCGAAGCACTTGGAGGCAGTGACGGTTAGATAGGATTCGTCTCTCTCGGTATTGGGAGTTGATATCGCACTGTGTCTTGGAGAGCCATTACACATAGTCGTCCCTGGCCAGGGCAAGCGAGATAGGTTTCCAATGTTGTCTCAGGGTGTTCTGGGCTACACGCCGACACGACTTGTACCGCTATTAGGGGACTGACGTTTACCACCCCCTAGGCCCGCCATGCGATATTCTCAGACGAACAGACCGGACTGTACGCAGATTGTCACATTCAGGCTCAGTAGGAGTTCGGATGAGTTCACCTCGTCAGTCTTCTTATAGGCATCTACCTGGGGGCCGTTACGCACAGCTAGTGCCGCTTGAGGTCTGTGGTTAAACCCACTGCCAGCGTAGTGTCGAGTCTTTAGAGTCCCACACAGAGAGCTATTCCCCTTTAGGCAAAAAGAGTAGAGGTCGCATGGTTTTGCGATAGGGTTCGGTCACATCCGTGCACTTGTGCACGTTTAGTGTCCGGACAGTTATTACTAGCGGGCTTTGGGTTAAGCCAGATCCTAGTATACGTTTTGGGATTGGTTTTATCTCGTTTGTATTCGTGTTCCCCGGAACGCGGATGCGGGTGTGTATGCACCGTTGACCGAGACAGAGGCATAGGATTCTCAATAGGGTTGTTGACTGTTGACTTTTGCTAAACCCTAATAAGAATAAGAAATATGATTAATGATAATATTAATTAAGTATTATTGTGCCATGGTTGGGTTGAAAGGTTGACTTTGTTGACTTGTTGACTTTGTTGACCGGTTGACTAGGTTGGACTTGTTAACCATCATCATTACAATGGCTATCATTTCATGGCAAAGACTTTTGCTTGCTTGTTTGTTCACACATTGCATTTAATGCATGAAATGATATTGGCATTTGATATGATAACAACCATCACATAATACTCAATTATTATTATTTGTTATGATTATTTTGGATTATGAAGAGGATGGTTGAAAAAGTCTTTCTCATTCTACCATTTGCATTCTCTCTCATGCAAAAGCTCTCCTCTTCCTCTTGCTCTCCCTCATTCTCTAGTTCAAGGCAAAAACCTCTCATGTGTTGAGAACCATTTGCCTTAGAGATAAAAACCAAAAACACTTCTCTACTCATCCTAGTATACAAGGTCTAGCAAGCCAAGTGTTCTAGTTTCCTCTAGATTGAGGTTGGAGCCAAAGGTAGAAGTTTTCGGGTGGATCCATCTTCGGCACAAGGAGACGACGAGGAGAGAACCATCCGACCACCACAAGGAGTCAAAGAGAAGGAGTTCAAGTTAAGGTATAACCCCCCAACCGAGTAGGTAAAACTCTTAGTTAGGTTGTTAGATGGTTAGTTTATCAAAGATCAGTTTTTGAGTCCATGTTACCCCCACCGTAGAAAATCGTTTTTCACCATTTCCGCAACCCCAAAGAACCGGGGACGGGTAACGTGGACTTACACCATATTCCAGTGTAGCGGTGCTGATGCCAAATCAAGACCAAACTCCCCAAATCCTCTCATGGCAAATGGTGATTCGCTCCTGCTACCATATTCCAGTGCAGCGATATTGTCAACCAAAATCACAATCAGTAAGACAATTAACAACTTCCCTGGCGGAATCAAGATCCACCTCGGAAACAAGTCGAATCTAAACACCGCAGAAAGCGGAGCAAGTCAATTTCAACTCCGACACCACAGAAAGCGGAGCAAGTCAAAATCCAATCTCGACACTGCAAGAAATGGAGCAAGTCAAGTTTTTCCCTGACACTGCAAGAAGCAGAGCAAGTCAAATCAAGGAGCGACCGTCCATGTCGCAAAAAGGGCAGCACCGACCGTCCAAGTCGCAAAAAGTGCAGAACCGACCGTCCAAGTCGCAAAAAGGGCAGCACCGACCGTCCATGTCGTAAAAAGGGCAGCACCGACCGTCCAAGTCTCAAAATAGACAGAACCGACCGTCCAAGTCGCAAAAAGGACATCACCGACCATCTAAGTCATAAAAAGGGCAGCACCGACCATCCAAGTTGCAAAAAGGGCAGAACCGACCGTCCAATTTGCTAAAAGGGCAACACAGACCGTCCAAGTCGCTAAAAGGGCAACACCGATCTTCCAAGTCGCAGAAAGGGCAGCACCGACCGTCCAAGTCGCTAAAAGGGCAGAACCGACTGTCCAAGTCGCTAAAAGGGCAACACCGACCGTCCACGTCGCTGAAATGGCAGAACCGAACGTCCAAGTCACTAAAAGGGCAGCACCGACCATCCAAGTAGCAAAAATGCCAGAACCGACCGTCCACGTCGCAAAAATGGCAGCACCGACCGTCCAAGTCGCAAAAAGGGCAGCACCGACCGTCCATGTCGTAAAAAGGTCAATTCCAGGTTCCCACAAGGCGGGAACCAAATCACTCCATGCCGGGGAAATGTCTACCACGGACACTCCGTCTCGGGGACATGTCAAGCATTGACCATCCATGTCGTAAAAAGGGCAGTGTCAGCTTCCCAAAAAGCGGGAACCAAAGCAAGTTGTCTCCACACTAAAGAAGATTCAACAATTTCATACACACGACTCACATATGTGGTGTGCATTTATTGATAGGGGGCACTTTTTTAGGGTCAAAAATTGCACCCCGGTTGACCAAGTCAAAATCAAATTCAACCCCAAGTAAGCGGGCCCAAGCCCAGCTCAAGTGGGCCCATTCCCAAGTCGAGCCCCGAGGTCAGCCTCCCCCATGCCAAAATAATAATCCCCCATGCCAAAATAATAATCATGTAATAAATAATTTTGATGTAATCTTTATGGGCATAAAGCCAAATTTTTGTAAAGCCCATGGCTCATGTGCAAAAGAAATGAGCACATGAGACATGTGATGGGCAAAATGCCATTTTGTAAAGCCCAAGAGGCTATATGTAAATGTGTAAGCCTATATAAAGCAACATGATGATGAAATAAAAAAAAACTTTTCCACTCTCTAAAATTCTAGGGTTTGTGCCTCCTTCTCCTTTCTCAAGGTTCTAAAACCTTCCCCCTTTTAAAATTAAATCAAGAGTTTACCTTTTCACTTTTACAAAAAGAAATAGTTATTCACCACAAAACTCTTGAAGGGGAGCTCAGATCTTCAATCAGATCTCGAAAAGGGAAGACTTTTAAGTCTCACCCCCTTTTCTCCAAGATTCAGCCGATCAAGAGGAGGAAGAAGGAGACCTATCTCCAAAAATCCAACTTTGGACAGATCCAAGGCTCAAAAGAAGCTCCAGGGCTAAAGAGAGAAGAGAGTGGTCCCCTTTGACCACCTCTGAATATCTTTGGAGAGTTCAACTCCAAGACCTAAATCCTTATAGGAGTTTAACTTCTATTCCAAATCATTTAGGAGTTTAACTCCAAATCTGAATCTTTGGGGGTTTAACTCCACTCAAAATCCCTTAGGAGTTCAACTCCTAGCCCAGGGGCTAAGCCCCTTTTCCGCTGGTGTTTTTAGAGGTTGCGTGCCGCGCACGTGACCCGCGGGCGTCCAGCGATCGCGTGCAGAGCATGTGACCCGCGGACGTTAAGCGCCCATGTGCGTCCTATGCGACTCGCGGACGCTCAGCGCCCAGCGGTCGCGTGCAGCTCATATGACCCGCTGGCGCCCAGCGGTCGCGTGCTGCACACATGACCCGTGGGCGCCCAGGGCCCATGCGCTACGCATGTGACCCGTGGGCACCCAGTGCCCACGCGCCAGGCACCCACGCATCTGGCACGTGACCCACGGGCGCCAAGCGCCCACGCGCCGCGCACGTGACCCGCGGGCCCAACCGCCCACGCGCCAGGTACGTGACCCGTGGACAACCAGTGTCTATGTGCCCTACACGCGTCTTTACGACGCTCCTCACCCCTCATTTTTCATACTCTACACTCAAAACATGTCCCCTGCTAGGAAAAATTTTCTAACGGGACGCTGCCCCGCACCCCGCAAGGGGACTGCTAGCTCCCTTCACCCCCAGCCCGCTATCAGGGTAGCAGGGCCCCCGTAAAAACTCTGTGGGGCCCCCGATATATCCAAAACCTTTTCAAAATATAACACTACACATTGAGTTCGCATGACCGGTTTGACCCGTCAATCAGAGGTTCTCTTACTCCGAAGGCGAGGGGTAATTAACAGCAGCTTAGTTCGCGGCTGTCGGAGATTCGGATCCTCAAAATCAACCCCTACCTGCCCTAGGCATGGGGAATCTGTAATGCGCCCGAAAAGCGCGCGCGTATTCCCATCTCAATTGTGTGACGAAAAACACCCTACACATACGTGCATATCACGTGATGCACACCTTTCCAGAGGCATTATTATCTAAGTGTTTATATGTGCACTTCTGTATTGACAAATTTCTTTTTAAGTGCGACTTAAGGTCAAGTGCGTACTGCTCATCAGAAAGTTAAAACTTTAAAAAAAGAGGAGTCCATGTTCTCTGTTCTTTTATTTTATTTTATGATGTATATGTGGGATGACCTTTTTATCAGAGTTAAAATTTTTCAAGAAGCAAAAGTTTTTATTTTATCATGCATGTCAAAACGTCCATCGATGAAAATCTTGAATTTTAGGATCAATTTCTCGTAAAAATATAACTTTTCATGAGATGGAAGAATCCTAAGATCTTTCGATCTTTTATATAATGAATCAAAAGATTCAGGGAAAAGAAAATACTTTTATCATAAAGCCAAAGATTTTATCATGGAGAAGTGATGTTTTTCTCTCTTTCTTTACATAGCTTTTCTAGTGTTTTGCCGAAGGAAGGAAGAAGATGAAGAAAATCTTCTCTGTTGAAGATGTGTGCACTTTAACATGGCGACTGATATTAATATCTCTTTCCTCTTTTTTTCTTTTTGTTTCTTCTGGGGTTCCTATTTATAAGAGAGGGGTTTGTAAGGGTAACTCCTTAACAAAAACATCTAAATTGATGAATATCAATTTAGAACGCACGCACACCGTTGGATCATAAATTCCAAATCAATTTTGTTTTATTTGTTATCAAAAAAAGATTTTTCTTCTAATCGCATGCTTCATAGGATGCAGTTGCGCACGGCGAGATTGTGCGCACATGCTATGCACGGGTCACAGCTATCTCATGCATCAGCTCACATATGCGTATGTATATTGGTGCGCAAGTCATCACAGTTGCTTCTCTGCCATATGCGCACTTGACACTTACGCAATATTCGTAGCCTCTTTATTCAGGTGCGAACTTTATATTGATGTGCATTTAATTATGTGCTCTTGCCTCTTTTATGATATGTGCACACCTAGCATGTTTGCGTGTCAAAATTGGTGCGAATAAATGCCCCCCACTATTTTGCCCACGTAAGTATGTAGATAAGTTAAGCAGTGTAAAGTTAGGCATCACCATAGATTTGATGGCTTAGGAAACAAGTTTAGATCCCTATCACCTAAGAATTTTCAACATTATGAGTCATAAGGGTCTCATAATAATATTTCTCTCTACGTGTCGAGAGGAAATGTAAGTGGCTTATCCTCCTCATTGATATCTTAGTTAGCCAGTGGAAGATATTTTTTTTGTAGCTTTGTCGAATTTGGCCCATGGATAGTATACAACAGTCAATATGGAGACATTCTGCAGGGAAGCGATGACTTAAGAGATAGGTTTAGATCCCTACCAACTAAGGCCTTTTAATTTTATGAGCCGTGAGGGTCTCATAAAACTATTTCTCCCTACGAGTCGAGATGATCTTATAGATGTATTTTCTCCTTAGAAGTCGTGAGGACTCCTAAGTATCCATCCTCTTGTAAGTCGTATGGATCTCACAAGAGTTTTTTCTTCTTATAAGTCGAGAGGACACGTAAGTGGCTTCTTTTTCTCACTATTCATGCTGGAATGGCTTAACTTAGTTTATTTACTCGTTCCGGAGAGTTCAGTTTACCCTTCCTTTAGACATATGGATAAACTCATCCAAACGTTAAACATACATAATCCTTTTTCATCATAGGAGTCCGTTAGGTTTGTGGTGCTTGGTTTAGTCTATTGCACCATTATGTCAGTCGATTTCTTCTCGATCCACCTCTACTCGGGTCGCTAGTTCGAGTAGCCGCGTACTTGCTGTATCACCCAACCCTTCTAATGCATGATACACCCTCTCAAGTAATCTTCTTAGGCTGGTATATCCGTATTTCCATCAGACGATTCAACGTTTGGCGTCATCATGACACTTTTCCTTGAGGCAAGACTCCATTCTTCGAGTCCCAAGGAAGTCATAGCCACATTTATCTGAGGTGGGATAACATTTAATGGTCTTTAGGCATTGTATATCTTGCCATCAAGACCTGGAGTTTGGAATATGTCATCACTTCACATTTTTTTGATGATGTCGCGCCGATTTTTCACTGACGTAGGGTAGACATCCATATGGTCTCTAAGCTGTATATATCGCTATTAAGATTTGGAGCTTGGAATATACCATCACTCCACTTTGATTTGACCCTTTATTTCTTATTGACGTTGCGTTTGTACCATGCTGAAATGAGAAGGATCGTTGAGATAATCTCTAGGCTATAGATGTTGCTGGGTTCCTTAGCACTCTCACTAGGTTTTATAAGGCATAGGGTATGCAATTTTAAAAATCTAGAGAGCAAAGCAACCCAAACCAAGGATCTAACTAGAGAATTAGGGTTTAACTTGGCAAGTAAACAACTTTACTCTAAGTGAACAAAGAATACAATCTTTGAAGACCGGTCCTTCACTTCTAAAGCTCCGTGTAGTAGTCCCTTAGCTCCACGTAGTGGTCTCCCGGACTCTCGTTAGGATCCACTAGGCGAAAGGAACAAGCTTACTCAAGGATCTTTGAGGCCGAAGATGATCTACGTCGAAGAATCTCTAACTCAAGCTACATCTTCACTAATTGAGAATTACTGAAGCAAACAAGCTATACAAAATGGCTAGTTTGGTATAAATTGATGAAGTATGAATTTTGCTCACTTTAGAATAATTTTTCGCTCTTTTCTTTTTCACCTCAATCAAAGATAAAGAGCAAGAAGAAGATGACGAAGAAACTCTAGTGATCTTAAGTAATGAACTATGGGTGAGAAAATATCTCATATAACTCATGTAGAGACTAAACCACGGCTAAAGATAATGGTTAGATTAATAAATATCTAGAGTAAAAAAAAAATAGTGGACTAAAGTCAAAACTTCTTCATGCTTCCACAAGCATCATAGCCATGCTATTTTCCACCTAATTTTGATTTTTCCCTTAATATTTAAATACCCAAATTTTCTTAAGTTAGGTATGAGTCTCATACACCCAAGTCAAATGTATCATCTAGCACGACACAAATTAAATACATTAATATATATCACATATATATTTGTATGTATTTTGAGAAAACATTTTCTTAAGTGAGATAATATTAGTTAATGTATATTAATATATTAAATATATAATCATACATTAAATTATTAAATCAACACTTGATTTAATAACCCGGCTGTATTGCATACTACCGACTAATATCATTTATATGTATATCACATATACATATAAAATATCATTGAATCAACACTTGATTCAACAATCCGGTTATATTACATATAACCTATATCACGAGATTAGAATACGGTATCACATACACGTATTAATTTCGGTCCCGGACATATCACATATGTGCTCTACTTTGTTTCGCGTGAGCTAGGAAACCTCTGTGTAGGACTCTAAAGACTCGTCAATACGCCAGCTGTAGGTGATGATCATATCAGTCACCCACAAGCCGTCAGCGGTACTAGCTGGACGTAACGGCTACCTGGGTATTGAGTGATCAGAAGATCAACAAGCAAGCTTGTCCATACTCCCATGAATCCAATAAGTAATACTACCGTACTGTCCTGTCTCTTCTTCTGATATGTCACATATCTAGCCTGGGGGTGGTAAACGTCAGACCCCAACATCTTGATAAGTCATGCCGATATGAGAGTCATAATGGGTTGAAAAACTACTGATAACACTTACCAGTAAATCTCTGTATCAGCCCTGGCCAGAGACTTTCTGTTATGGCCAATCGAGCACAGCGCAACATCAACCCCCAATACCGGTAGAGACGAAACCCCTCCTATCTTTCATTGCCTCCATGTGACTCGGGACCATACCTAAAATCCACTTGTTTGCATGCTCTCTTAAGCGTGCTAGGGAGAAAATCAAAGCACGGTCGGAATCATACATGACTCTATGACGATCTCGGGTCTATAGACTAAATTGTACCGGTGTCACCAGAGAACTGCTATCTGACGATAGGTATAATACCATCTAAGAGTTCTCGGCGAGTTCTGTTCAGTGTACCTAGTTTCCACTGAGCACCCGTATAAAATCTTTGATGTCAAACACCAATGGATATGGGATCACCCATCGTCCATCTAATGGGTCAAGAAACGTGTATGCTAGTCTACTCTGGAATATCGATGCCCCGTCTCGATACACCCACGACTAGGAACATTTAAATGATGAACCTGTGTGCTACCCTGGCCCCACCAGTATGATCTGCATCATAGTTCTGGTAGTCAAGTACATCCTAAGGGCTTTACCAACATGTGAGAGCAAGACAGTATCACAATACAAGTCTACATGTTAAGATAAAGAGCAACCAGATAGCATACTATCATGTCGATCAAGAAAGTCCTCTCTATATATATCCAAGCATCCATTATAATATACAATCATGTACAACAATGGCATCTAGGGCATAAATACAACTAACAGATGTTGCCATCGAGATCTGGAGTTAGGAATTTGCCATCACTCCACTTTTTATTTGGCTCCTTAGAGCTTTGGTGACACCACGTATGTACTCTGTTGGAGTAAAAGGGACGTCCAAATAGTCTTTATATATGCCATCAAGACTTGGTTCTTCGTTTGGCGAAGTATGGTGGAAAATATGGTTTCCTTTCTTTCATTTGTGCCCGTGGATTGTATACAAGAGTTAATATTGACCTACATGCAGGGAAAACATTCCATAAATATTTCTTTTTATATTTTTGTTTCTATCCATGAATGCTCTATTATTTCACCTTTTCTTATCGCGAAAGTCGCGATTGCCCAATCATTTTGGCTATTTATTCGTCGTGCCCAATCATTTCGGCTATTTCATTCTATTTTTACTCACTGATTTTTAATGCGAATTGCCGTATCATTTCAGTTATTTTATTTTATTTTTACTCACTGATTTTTATTGTGAGTTGCCTTTTCAATTCGGTTATTTTATATGCATATATTTTTCCCGCTCGCTGATTTTTATTGCCAGTTGGGGACTTGGAATTTGATACCAGCTTTGGCATCAGTATCACTACAATTGGAATATCACCATGAGCGACTCATCATTTGCCATTTCCTGCAGGACAAAGGTGGCTTAGAAGACATGTTTAGATCCCTGCCAACTAATGCTTTTTCATCTTCATAATCCATAAGGGTCTCATGAAGGTATTTCTCCCCATAAATCGAAAGGATCTCACATGTGCATTTTCTCCTTAAGAGTTGTTTACTCCTAAGCAGGTTTCCCTTGCGAGCCGTAAAGATCTTATGCATGTGTTTTCTCCTTGCAAGTCGAGAGGACCTTGCAAGTGCATTCATCATTTTTTACGAATTTGCGCCCTTTCGGGTTTTCACAAGCTCGCCGGTAGTCCTGCAGTTTTTACTCATGGAGCCCTTTCGGGTTTTCATCCGTGCACATTTGCTTGTGGACATACCATTTTTTACAGTGGAACTCTTGGATGTAGTTTTGCCACAGGTGACCCAACATCACTTGCCTATGGGACTTGGGAGAGATATGGATCGTTTATGCCTGTGGATTTTATATGGTAGTCAATATGGAGACTAGCCATAGGGCATAACATCTTTTGGAGGACTGCATTATTGGAGCTTCATAACCGGTAGGACTTTAGGCGCAGCCTTGCAGATGGGACTTCAGTTGCAATCTACACTGGTAGGACTTCCGGTGCAACATGGATCTCAAGGAGTCCATATGGCAATATATATTTGGAAAAACTTAGTAGCGATACATATCGCTCGTGCCTATGGATTGTATATGGTAGTCAATATGAAGACAAATCGTAGGGCATCATGTTAGTTTAGGGACATCGCGGTCCATCTATCTAATACTTGGAGGTGTAATCTTTAGTATGAATAGCCCAGGGATAGTATACGATAGTCAATTTGGTGACAGTCCATAGGGCAACATATTAGTTAAGGAATATTATGGTCCATAAGAAATATGAGGTACATATTGTTTGTGCCCCGTGGATTGTATACGGTCTATTATATGATCCATACCGTTTGGCAACATTCTAGTTTAGAGACATCACGGTCCATCTTTCTTGTGTCGGTCGGAGAGTTACATAACTCATCCCTTCTACTGCTTATTTACTTAGGCGTTACTGACTGGCCTTTTCATATATGACCACTCCACACCTTAGGCTATTTTCACTTTCTTGGGCTGTTTCATTTATCACTGCGTCAATCAGGTTGTCTTGCGGGAAATACATAACGCTTTCCATGGTACCTTCCCCATGATCATCAATGTCACTTTTTAATGCTGACGGAGCAATTTGGTCAGATAAGAAGGAATGAGAGACCATGTGGTTGCTTCCCACATGTTTATTTTCTTCTTCTGCCGAGTTTTCTTCTTTCTCAGCATCGCCATTTTCGAAGAGATGCTCAAGAAAATCACCGAGTGTATTTGGTGAGCGCGTTTTCTGCTTATATTTCTCCAATGCGTTGATGTATTATTGCAGATTCTTCCGGTTGTCTGCATATTTGGTAAGCTGGACAGATTTCGCGGTCTTCTTCTTTTTTTAGAAGAATTGACTTGGGGTATTTCCCTTTATCATACATTGTCGGAGTGGAAATGGATTCTACATCCCTTCTATAACTTCTGGTTTAAGCGGGCTTTTCCATTTGATTGCAGGACGCATTTGTAGGTCCTTTAACATCCTTTTTGTTTTTTTATGAAAAGACCATCTCACTTGGAGATTTCTCCGCCAGCGGGCAAGATGCCCCTCGAGTATGCTTCGGGAGAATGAGTATTTGCTTCCTAATCTTTTCAAGGGTAAGACCTGCGTGGTTGTTATTTTGGCAACATGGTTCTTTGGAGCCGCTCGTTTTTGTTGAGCATTGACGAAAAATGCCATCTTACCTTTACTTTTGTTATTTCATAGACCTTCACCAGAAGAGGAAGGGTCTTGACCTATCTAATCCAATTAAGACAATTTATCTATAAGCTCTTGGAAGGCAGTAGGCTTGAAAAAAGACATGAATAGGAACACCTTTGAATTTTGGTCAATGGTGGCCACGAACATTCCGACAGCTGGAGCTTCGTCGATGCACTGCTCGTGTTTAGACAAAAAGTTTTGCCATCGAGTAGCATATTGAATCCAGGTCTCGTTCGGTCTGACCCTTTCATTGATCAACACCGTCATGGTAGTGCATTCACTTTCATTAGCGAATTTCTGGCAGAACGGTATTTCCATTTCATCAAAGGTCTTCACGGAGTCTTTAGGAAGCTCTGAATACCATTCGAAAGCGGTGCTTGCCAGACTACTAACGAATTGATGGAGAAGCAGCATATCATCTCCTCCAGTGTTGCTGCACATGGATATAAAATGCGTGATGTGCTGGCGAGAATTCCTAATCCCTTTGTATATGTGGAATGTCAGAAATGTGTATTCTGGCCGGTATGCCTCTGGTCGTACCATGACAGACACGGTCGACCGGTCTTGACTAGCTTATTTGCTGCTTTGCTGGCATAGTGAGATTTGATCTGCTGGACGATATATCCGTCTAGCTTTACTTTGGAGATCATTTCCTCTTTAGCCGTTGATAGGGCTTGCAGAGTATTTGAAGTGTTACCTTTGTCATCAAGAATGACCTCCGGCGGTTCATCTGTCGGTGGTTCTGATTGAGCCATCATTCCAGACATATTCTGGATCAAGATGGGCATTTTGTTCATATTAGCGGCCATATCTTCCGCTGCCTTATCTTTTCCTTGAGAAAGCACTTCAGGTGAATCAGACTCCTGCTCTGTCCTTTCTTCGGGTGCGTCTTCCGGGTTTGCATTAGGCAGGGACTAATAAGTTTCGCTGGTTGAGCAAGTATCTCTTACAACTTTTTATGTTGCTGCTGAGCCTTTGTCAGAGACTTAGTGTGCGTCCTGTGACTAACAAAAACATGACTTTTATCTTTGTATTTCATCATGTATACCGTATGAACCACCATGCCCCCAGGTTTAGAGCATTTGGAAATTCGGCCCTTGGAGTTTTCCTCGGGCACTTGGATTTTATCTGGCTTCTCTCTTTTGTAAGAAGCTGTTTTGGAAGGAACCATCATAGCAGGAACCCCTTTTGGATAAGCCTTTTTGTATTTGGAAGGGAAGTTGTCAGTGTTTGGCTGACGCTTCATTTGTTTGAACTTAGGAGAAGAGCTGCGGACAACGACGGAGTTCTTCACCTCTTTCCACACCTTATATGTAGATGAGGAAAGTTTTTTTAGAGAGCGAACTGGCTTATGCTCCCCTTGGATCTCACCGGGATACGGAGACTTTTTCAATATTGCAGTGGGAGAATTTTGTCTGACCCTTCGCAGCAGTTTAAAACTGTTTCCAGTTTGAAGAACAACATTCACTACTGGAGTTGTAGCAGGAGGAGTCAATCCTGATGAGGAACTACCCCCGGCTTGTCTTACTCGACGCCAGTAGTGACGTCGGGTATTTCTCAAAGCAGGCACCTCCTTTTCTCGTGGGGTTTCTTCATCATGCCCTATGCATAGTTTGGAGCCTTCGGTAGGAGTCAGTCGGTGGAAGACATAATTCCTTTGATTTCTTCCTCTGGCGTTGAAGCACCAAAGGCAAGAAAAGGTAGTATCAAGCCATAGAAGAGCCTATTTATATCTTCAGTCATATGCACCACAAGGATGAAAAACATTGGGGTTGCGAGTTGTCCGTACTTGATTCCTCTGGATGGGGGCTGAGCTTGAGTTCCAGTGAGTGCAGTTGGAAGCAATTGATCTCTTCATAGAGATGAGATGCTAGCTTTAGTATCCTACCATCTAAGGGCAACTATAAATATATATACTGTGATATTGTTTGTGAAAAATACACACCCGAAATGTGGAGTGGAAAGAGAATAAGGTCCCACCAGGTATGCCAGAACCTATTTAACGTCGGAAACCAGATTGAGGTGCGGGGAGTGCGTCTATCCTGAATACGGGGGAAGATGTTATATGGAACATATTCTTCCATCTCTCCAAAAATACCAAGTTGATTTATGGCACCGTGTATCGGAGGATTGGATGGATGCGACCGTTGTAGCTGACTTTTCATATTCCCCTTCATATGTGAGGTTTTTTTTTATTGTGGAGACACTTTTCTTTGCAGGCGCAAGCCCTTAGAGTTAATTACGTTATCACTATGTGATAACAAGTTTCACTTTCTCTACGTCTATCACTTCGTGTCGTGTTATATGTTGTTTATGTTGGGGTTGCCCTTAGATTGTATACGAAAACTAATATTGTCGTGGCCCGTAAAGCACGGATTAGTCCAAATCTGTATATAATCTATTTATGATGAATTTATGTCGCATATCTCATATAAATGAGGTCTATCAGTTCATGGATATTTGGGTTTGATGAAAAGAAAATCATAAAGGTAATATCTACATCCGGATGAGAGTCTCCCTTTACGTACATGTGAAAGTTCAAATTTTATTGACAAGATAATGTTTTTAATAGGGGTTCCACATCATAGGTCTTATCCAATTCATAATTATTAGGTATATGTATTCCTTAGAGGCCATTATTGTACATGTGATGTATATTATAGTAGATGCTTGGACATATATATAGAGGACTTTCTTTCTCGATATGATAGTATGCTATCTAGTTCTTCTTTATCATAACATGTTGACTGGAATTCTTTACTGTCTTGCTCTCACATGTTGATAAAGGCCTTAAGATATGTACTTGACTATAGGATTATGATGAGATCATACTAGTAGGTCCAGGGTGGTCCATTAGTACGTCCTTTAATTAGTTCCTAGTCGTGGGAATATCGCGACCAGGGCATCGGTATTCCAATGTAGACTAGTGTGTACGTTTCTTGTGCCATAGAAAGCGATGGTTGATCCCACAAATATTGGTGTATGACATCAAAGATTGTATACAGGTGCTCATTAGAGAATGGGTACACCGAACAGGATTCGCCGAGGACTCATATGTGGTAGTATACCTACCGTCATATAGCAGTCCTCTGGTGACACTGGTACAGGTTAGTCTGTTGACCCGAGATCGTCATAGAGTCTTGTGTGGCTCCCATTGTGCTTTGATTTCCTCCCAACCATGGCTCAAAGGAGTCATGCAAACAGGTGATTTTAGGTACAGTCCCGAGTCACATGGAGGCAATGAGCGATAGGAGGGGTTTCGTCTCTCCCGGTATTAGGGGTTGATGTTGCGCTATACTCGATTGGCTATAACTGGAAGTCCCTGGCCAGGGCTGCTGCTGAGATTTATTGATAAGAGTTATCAGTAGTTTCTCAAACCGTTATAGGCCAGACATCGGCATGACTTATCACGTTACTAGGGCCAGACGTTTACCACCCCTAGACATGATATGCGACATATCAGACGAAGTGACCATACTGTAAGGTAGTGTTACTAATAGGCTTCATGGAGAGTATGGACGAGCTTGCTTGTTGTGTAAATAGATGTCGCGCACCCCACGTGTTCACAGGGAGGAGGAATTTGTAAAAAATGATTTTTACAAGTTTCGCAACGCCGACTAGAACCAAGGATCGTCTATAAACCCTAGCTAGCAAGGTACTTGAGGTTTAACTACTCGGATATGAACTTATACCTCACGATACATCTCCTTAGGGTCTTCATCGCTATCCTCCTCGTCTACGTAGGCTCCAAGGATCGATCCGGATTGTAGCTTCTTCGACGGCTTTCTCGAGTCAAAGATGATCCACCCGAGAGTCTATAGTCCGAGCTCCACCTCAAAACCGAGGTAACTAAGGCAACAAGCTTGCTAAACTTGACGTCCTAGGTGATGTAGAGTATGAATATGGATTTATTTGTCTCTTGAAACCCTAGTATTCTCAACACATGAGAGCTTTTAGGGTTTGAAGTGAGGAAGAAGAAGAGAGCTAACATGAGAGCTCACTTGAGGAAAGAGAAATGATTTTTGATAATGATAATGATCAATGAAAATGAGATGGCTAACTTGACATGACCACAAGCATGGCATGAAAAATATCTCATCAAAATATCTCATCAAAATATCTAGGTCACAAAATATCACACAAAAATATCTAAGTCAAAAAGTCAAACCAAGTCAAGTGGTCAAGCCAAGTCAAATGGTCAAACAAAGTCAAGTAGTCAAAACAAGTAGCCATGCCTCAATTATCATTTACAAAAATAACAAATACTTTTCTCCACCTCATAATTTTTTTAATCAAGTAAATGGTCAAAACCCTAATGAGGTGTCTCCTTCTGTGCTCCTCTCATCCGTATATATATACCCGCATTCGTGTTCTGAGAAACACGAATACAAAGAGACGAAACTGATCCATCAATATAATACTAGGATCCGGCTTAAACCAAATCCCACTAGTATTATCCGCCCGAACATCATACGCGCACAAGTGTACGTATGTGATCGAAGCCCTGCCGTAAAACCATACGGCTTCTATATCTTTTTCCCGGTGCAGGAAAACTCTCTGTATAGGACTCTAAAGACTCAACACTACGCTGGCAGTGGGTTTAACCACAGGCCGCAAGCGGTACTAGTTGAACGTAACGGTCCCCAGGTAGATGTCGATAAGAAGGCCGATGAGGAAAACCCATCCGA
Source organism: Agapanthus africanus (assembly GCA_030015575.1). Classification (NCBI taxonomy): domain Eukaryota; kingdom Viridiplantae; phylum Streptophyta; class Magnoliopsida; order Asparagales; family Amaryllidaceae; genus Agapanthus; species Agapanthus africanus. Next base: position 316,579,157 of record JASDDO010000008.1, read on the forward strand.
ACTCCTACTGAGCCTGAATGTGACAATCTCTGTACAGTTTGGTCTGTTCGTCTAAGAGTATCGCATATCGGGCCTAGGGGGCGGTAATCGTCAGACCCCTAATAGAGCAATAAGTCATGTCAGAGAATAGCCCAATACACCCAGAGAAACTACTAGAATACCTACCAGTAAATCTCGCTTGCCTTGGCCAAGGACTTTGTGTAATGGCCTTCCGAAAACAGCGCGATATCAACCCCCAATACCGGGAGAGACGAATCCTATCTAACCGTCACAGCCTCTAAGTGCTTCGGGACTGCACCAAACTACAACCTGTTTGCACGACTCCTTTGAGCCGTGGTAGGGTAGTAATCAAAGTACAATGGGAACACACTCGAGACGAAGTAGCAGTGTCAAGTCGACGGACTAAGTTGTACTCATGTCACCAAGGAACTGCTACCCGACGACAGCTATAATACCCACCAACAGTTCCAGACGAGTCGTGTCCAGTGTGCTCATAACCTAACGAGCACCTGCATACTATCTCCAGTACGACGTACTGATGGCTGTGGGACATACCATGTCCTCTGCTGGGATGAGATGCGTATACACTAGTCTACTGTGGAGTATCGATCCCTCATTTCGATAATCCTAAGACTAGGGACCTGTATAGGATGTGCTTATAGATTACCCAGTTCCCACTCTGTGACTGCCATCACAACACTGGTAATCAATCAAAGATCCTAAGGGCTCTACCTATATGTATAAGCGATATGCTAAAAGAAACGCATGCACATATTGAGGTAGAAACAAACCAGGTAGCATACTACCATTTCGAGCAAGACTGTTACTATATCTGTGTATATTTCAAGCTCCCATTAAATAATATACTATCCAGTATGATACAATAATGGCCTCTAGGGCATATATCACTAACAATCTCCCACTTGCACTAAGGCTATATACTGGCATATTGCAAACCGAAGATCTCGAATAGCCTTCTCGAACACTGTCTGAGGGATGTCCTATCTGAGTGGATCTGTAGTGTTGTTCTCCGTATCTACTCTCCTCATCTCGATCTCTTAGGGATCAACGATCTCCCTGATCAGGTGGGACCGCCTCAAGATGTGTCTAGATCTTTGATGGGACCTGGATTCTTTCCCTAAAGCTATAGTGCCGTATGTTGTCACAATACTAAAGTATTGGACCAACAAATGGAAGGAACCGCCTGAAGTTCAGTTAAGAACTTCCATATCGAGACTGCCACTTTTGCGGCGTCTCATGCAGCGTACTACTCCATTTTCAACGTCGAGTTTGCAATGGTGTCCTTCTTAGAGCTCTTCCAACAGACCGCCCCTCCACTGTGGGTAAAGCCCTAAGCCAATATGGACTTGGAGCCATTCTTATCATTTTGGAAGCTGGAGTTAGCAAAGGCCTCGATCTGGAGGTCCTTTTCCGCCATACACCAAGAACAACTTCTTAGTCCTTCTCAGGTACATGAGAATGTTCTTTACTTCTTCCCAGTGCTTCTTCCCTGGGTTTGACTGATACTGGCTTACCATGCTCAGTGCGTAAGCTATATCTGGTCTGGTACACAATATCGCATACATTATAGAGCCTACCACAGAAGCGTAGGGTATAATCGATATGCGAGCCCTTTCCAAATCAGTCTTGGAAGACATCTCTTTGAAGAGGGTGATTCCGTGACAAGCCAGTAGACTACCGTGCTTGGAATCGTCCATACTAAATATTTTCAGTATGGTGTTGTTGTACCTTGACTTTAAAAGTCCCACCATCCTCTTTGATCTATCACGATAGATCTGGATCCCCAGAATGTAGTTGGTATCACCCAGGTTTTCATAGAGAACCTCTTTGACAAGAATCCTTTGACTGGTTGTAGCATAGAATTGTCATTTCCTATCAAGAGAATATCATCCACACACTCAACGAGGAATTCCACAGTTCTTGCTACAATCTTACTATAAATGCATGGTTCATCTGGATTTTTGATAAAGTCGAATTCTGTGACGGTCTTAATAAAAACAGATGTTCCAACTCCGCGATGCCTGCTTTAGTCCATAAATGGACTTAAACAACTTGCACACTGTCTCGCTGCTCCCACTCTGATTGAAACCTTCTGGCTGATCCATATAGACGCACTCTTCCAAATAACTAGTTAGAAAAGTCGTCTTTGCGTCCATCTGCCAGATCTCGCCATCATGGAAGGCAGCAATGGCAAGAAGGATCCGAATGGATTTGAGCATAGACACCGGAGAAAAGGTTTCATCATGTTCCAAACTTGGTCTTTGACGAAAACCTTTTACAATAAGTCCAGCCTTATAGGTTTCAACCTATCCATCTACACCAATCTTCTATCTGAAGATCCATTTGCAGCCTATGGGTTTTACCCCTTCTGGAGCAATGTTCTTGTTGGCTATAGTGCCTTCAAGGCAATTATCATAGTCGCGGACTTGTGATTATGATGATTGAGGCAGGACCTATACCGATGAAACAGTCTTACTCAAGATGATAGTATGCAATCTGGTTTGTCTTTATCATCATATACATGTTGATAGAGCCCATAGGATTCTTGCTTGACTGCCAGCATTATGATGGCGATCATATATGTGGGAGCTGGGGTATATAAGCACATCCTTAAATGTCCCTAGTCGTAGGAGTATCGAGACCGGGCATCGATACTCCAGTGTAGACTAGTGTATACTGATCGAGACCCCGACGAGGGGCGGTGGCCGGGTCTCACAAGCCATTGGTGTTAGTTTGTTCACCTAAGATAGTATACAGGTGCTCATTGGGTTATGAGTACACTGGACGGACTCGCCGGGAACTTTCTAGTTGGTATTATACCTATTGTCAGATAGCAGTTCCCAGGTGACATGTGTACAGGTTAGTCTGTCGACCTGAGATCGTCATTTGTCTCGTGTGAGTTCCCACTGTGCTTTGATTACTACCCTACCACGGCTTAAATAAGTCGTGCAAACAGGTATTAGTTGGGTACAGTCCCGAGCCACATGGTGGCAGTGATCGGATCGTCGGGGATTCGTCTCTCCCGGTATTGGGGGTTGATGTCGCGTTGTGTACGGATGGCCATCACTATAAATCTGTGGCCACGGTCGACGAGAATTATCGATTCAGGATCGATAGTTTCTCAGGTGGTGATGGTTTTCATACCGACACTAAATATCGCGTTGTTGGGGGTCTGACTTTATCCACCCCCTAGACTCGATATGCGATACTCTTAGACGAACATACCGGACTGTGCGAATATTGTCACTGATAGGCTCAGTAGGGGTTCAGGATGAGTTTGCTCGTCGGCCTCCCTTTCGTTCAATACCTGGATAGCCGTTACGTACAGCTAGTGCCGCTGACGTGCTTGTGGTTAAACCCACTGCCAGTGTATTGACGAGTCTTTAGAGTCCCACACAGAGGGTTTTTACGGTTCAGGTGATATGGTGTACATGGCGTATGTTAATACATACAGGTGTCCGATTAAATATGTGCACTTGCTGCGCAGACTTTAATCGGACGGTTGATAATACTAGCGGCTTAGGATTAAGCCAGATTATTAAATCAGATTTTTGATTTAATAATTTACATATGTATTTATATATATGTATTCTAGTATTATTGTTCGCTATTCGTTTTCTCTCTCGGCTATTCGTATTTTGGTACGAATACGCGTATATGTATTTCGGTACATGTACCGGGAAGTATTCCGTATTTTATACGGAATAGCTTCTAGAAGATGCCACATCATTTATATGATTTTCTATTCATGGAAATTCATTTGTTTTTATAAATGAGGTGGAATATGTGAGGTGGCATGAACATTGTTCATGGTATGGGCATGAGTCAAAGCATGGCTTGATTTGTTTATTTGTAAAAAGGAAATGATTTTTTTGGGAATGAGAGAATGGGGTGTGCCGGCCACTACTTTGGGGGTGGGGGTTAATTTCATTTGTTAGATTACACTTCATTATTCATCACTCCCTCACACTCTCATTCTCACAAAAACTTAGCCAATTTTTAGCTCATGAAAAAGGTTCACCTCATTGATCTTCTATGCTTGCTCATTGAGCAAAACAAGTTGAGAGAAAATTGTAGTGACATTTTCATACACTCCTACTCTCCATCGCTAGCGACGTTGGAGCGTCGGTTACCTCGTTCGACGAGGTTGGAGCTTGCGCCATTTCCCTTGGGTGGATCATCGGAGATGGAGGAAGACCGGCAACCAAACATTGTCAAAGGATCACTAGGAGCTTGGAATGAAGACCGAAGGACACGAATCAACTCGGTATAACCTTTCTAACTCTTAGTTAGTTTGCTAGAATAGGGTTTAAGGTCGATCCGGAAATCGGGTAGCGGTAGCGCTGGTTTAGAAAAATTTTGTTCCGCATTTTGGTCGCGTTTCGATGGCCGGGGCACTGCCGGGACCCTTCATGGTATCAGAGCCACCCTTTAAACCCCTTACTAGCTTGTTTAAATGTGCTTAAAAGATCGATCGACGGAAATTGCCAAAATCACGTTTTCCATTTTCTGTTTGCTGTCGATTTTCAAAAGTGGTCGAAAAATTATTTCAGGCATCTTAAAAATCCGTGCAGGCAAATATAAGGCTACACAAAAACTTTGAGCTCGTGATGCCACTAAAGTGCCGCGGATACGCCGCACTAACCCCCTATTGGCGGCGGTTCCGCGGCCATTTTTCGGCGAAGAGCCTTCAAATTTTCATTGTAGCTCATATACTTGGAATTATGATTTTTGTGATATTCTGTCTTGGCCCAGGTTTCTGTGCAGTGTTGGTTTTGCTATTGGGGCCAATTTAGAACTTAGTCGATCGATAATTTAAGCGTGCGTTTGACAGTACATACATTGTATTCTGCGACCGTGAATGTCACTTAATCGGTAAACTCGTCTAATTGCTATATGTCTTTTAGACGGGTTTGCGAACGTGGCTTTCACGTTGATGTTCTGTGTTGTGCTGTGATGTTGGTTGGATCGTCGTGGTGGATAGCTAGTGGTGCAATGATAGTACAGTTTTAATTTCATTTGTATATTTGATATTGCGGGGCGAGTGTCCGACATATGGACTGCCGTCACTGCCAGTTTGTATATTATTCTTTTGGGGCACGACCAGGCTGAGGTCGATGTCACCCTTGTATATTATTTTATTTTCTATACTAGGATTACCCCGAGGTGGAGTGCATGAATAGTCGGGTTCTAGAGGGCAACTGGTCCGCATCTCAAAGCATTCAGACGGAGGGGACTTTACCCTAGAATTGGCGGGCTATTCGCCGCACTCGTAGGGGGTATAGGTTGACCCAGGAGGGTGCTCAAGTTACCGGATTCCGTGAAGTGTTGGGTGGTCCATTCACGTTGCTGAAGGGGGCTGCCTCGCTTCTGGTTTTGGCGGGTATCTTGCCGCGCTCGTAGGGGTCTAGGTTTCATTGCACAGGCTATCCACACGATAGGGAGCGTCGGGTCTCACTTGCGGCTCAAGTGAAACCCGGGGCTCCAGATTATCCACCATTCCGATGTTGCTTTTATATCATGCCTGGGACGAATGTTATATATATATATATATTATATACTAGTAGATGTTGTATATATTTTGCACCCGCGCTAGCCCAGTCCCCGCTCTGTCATTAGTTAAGTAACCTAACGGGTGGTGACGGGACACAGTGGCGAATGCGGATGGCATATACGTACATTTTATTTTCGTTCTTTTCTGGTGTGATTAATTGATGGGACTGCGTTGATTCTTATCAATGCAAGGATAAAACAAACCTATATTTGATGTTGTTGGAACCAAATTTTTTCAAAAAACTGACATTACAGACGTTCTCTTTTGTTTTGCATCGTAGTATTCATTTGGAATATCCTACACCTCATTCGACGAGGCAAGGGTCGAGATCCCTTCATCGGGAATGACCCCTTCAGTAAAAGTTTGCATCAACGTAATAACTCTACTATAGTCGATTCTTTTTCTTTGCATCGTGGTATTCAGTTTGGGATATCCTGCACCCCATTCGACGGGGAAAGAGCCGTGATCCCTTCACCGGGAGTGACCTCTTTAGCAAAAGTTTTCGCCACTATATATTTGTAAAACCACTTGGATTCCTTCAACGATATCAAGTTCATTACATTAAAGGTTTTTCGCCAAAAACCAGCCGTAGCCCTCCATCATTTCTTACAGGTATTACTTAGTATTCATGCTGTGTATGCTGACCTCTGTCAAGGCACAGTGCTTGGTAGCTGGGTAATGCTTATTTGTTGCATAGATATGCGATTATTTAGGACGGTCTCACGGTCATGTTGACCTCTGTCAAGGGCTCGTGCAGGTGGGTCTAAGTTAATCCAGGACAATGACGGGTTGAACTTGACTTGCGACTTATGATATGTTGACCTCTGTCATGGTCATAAGCCGCTTGGAGTAAAAACAAACATCGGGAGTTTCAAACATACAGGAAACTTGCCAGGCTTGCGCATACCTTCTGGAGTGTGGTGACTTGAGTGGCTTCCATCAAGTTATCATGCGATGATAGTTGGATCCCGATTCCCACTAATGAGTAGGATTACTCCTCGGATGATTCCGACTAATTCTTTTTTGGGTTTGGAGGAGAATTCAAGGAAACAGTGGGAGCCATCCTGATTGGATAAAATGATTAACCATTCTGATCTAGGTTAGAGTGCACGCTGAGTGTTTCTTTTCTCTCTCTCTCTGGCTGTGACTATGAACCGATCCTAAACTAAAATTCATGAAACCAAGTTGACCAAACCTTCTTAAAACACTTTGTCTTTTGGAATGTCACAGTGTCGCATACATCATTGCCACTTCTATATCGCCTTTGCATTTCTCCAGAACACCCCGTATCACTACAGATATCCACTTCCATTGGATAAATCTATTGCATGGTTATATACGAACTCGAAGGAACTTTTTCGAGGATGGATTCTGGTTCTGGAGAGATTGAATAGGATTATTCGGTTGACTTTTCTCTTTACCTTCTCTCAGGTTGTGAGGGCTCCTAGAATTAGAAGTGGGTACACTTATTGAGCTTATTGGATAGTCTTCCTCCAGACCATAGGCAGGTGCCGAACGGTAGGGAAGGAAGAAAACCAGCAAGCTTAACTGTGGTGTACAGAAGGTAATAAGTAAAGATATATAAAGGGATTAGAATAAAGGCAAAGAAAATTGTGATCACCATCATTCACGACAAAGACCGTGTATACCCCTGCCACTCCTACATCCACTTTGCATTTCTCTATGACACTCCGTATCACTACGGATATCCACTTCCATTGGATAAATCTATCGTATAGTTACATTCGAACTCGAAGGAACTTTTTCGAGGATGGATTCTGTTGGAGATAGTGCCCTCAGAGTCAATTATTGGATCACAGGCACGTGATTGCAATGATTGAGAGAGGACCTATCCCGGTAGGACAGTCTTACTCGAGATGATAGTATGCTATCTGGTTTACCTTTATCATCGTGTACTGCTTTAGGTGACATGACAGGTCACTATTGCACGTTGATAGAGCCCCTAGGATTCTTGCTTGGCTACCGGCAGTATGAGGGCGATCATATACGTAGGAGCTGGTAGTCTATAAGCACATCCTTAAAAGGTCCCTAGTCGTAGGAGTTTCGAGACAGGGCATCGATTCTCCAGAGTAGACTAGTGTATACAGTCGAGACCCCGACGAGGGGCGGTGGCCGGTCTCATAAGCCACTGGTGTCAGTTGGTTCACCTAAGATGTATACAGGTGCTCATTGGGTTATGAGTACACCGGACAGGACTCGCCGGGAACATACTAGTTGGTCTTATACCTGACGTCAGATAGCAGTTCCCTGGTGACATGTGTACAGGTTAGTTCATCGACCTGGGGATCGTCATTTGTCTCGTGTGAGTTCCCACTGTACTTTGATTACTACCCAACCACGGCTCAAAGGAGTCGTGCAAACAGGTTTTAGTTGGGTACAGTCTCGAGCCACATGGAGGCAGTGAGCGGATCTTCAGGGGTTCGTCTCTCCCGGTATTGGGGGTGAGGTCGCGCTGTGTCTAGGAGAGCCATTACACGAAGACCTTGGCCAAGGCAGGAGATTTACTGGTAGGTATTCCAGTAGTATCTCAGGGTGTTCTGGGCTACACTCCGACACGAATTGTACCGCTTTTGGGGGTCTGACTTTTACCAACCCCCTAGGCCCGACATGCGATGCTCATAGACGAACGGACCGGACTGTACGGATATTGTCACTGACAGGCTCAGTAGGGTGTCAGGATGAGTTCGCTCATCGACGTCCCTTTTAGTCAATAGCTGGTGGCCCGTCACGTATTGGCTTATACCTCTGACGTGCTAGTGGTTAAATCCACAGCCATAGTATTGACGAGTCTTTAGAGTCCACCACACTTTCAGTTACTCAAGCTTTCGGGCGAAACGCTGTAGAGGCCGTATGGAGATATGGCAGGGTCCGATCAGATACGTACGGTATTGCACGGATCAGGATCGGACGATTTGTACTAGTGGCCGTATGGTTATATGGCACGGTTCGATCAGATACGTGCGGTATTGCACGCATCAGGATCTGACGGATATTACTATCCGGCTTTGGTTTAAGCCGGATCCTAGTATAGTACAGTGTAGATTTTGTCTCATTGCATTTGTATCCGGACGGAATACAGATGCGGGTGTGTATGCACAGTATCGGGGTTTTCCTGTAATTTATTACGGGACCAGTTTTCTGGAGTTGCCAGTTTGCATTCCGTTCCGGCCGGTTTTCCTTTGTTCTTTCCCGGCCGGACTTTTCCAACGGAGGGGGTTATTTGCAAGTTTGCAAATAACACATTGTGGAGGTTTTTCTTGCAAATGTTTTAATTATGAAAGCATCTTTTGATACCATTCTCATCACTTGCTTTTTCTTGATTAGATGTGATTTGTAGTTGATGTAGATTTGTTATGATGATGTTTAAGGTTATGGTCACCTCTTGCTCTCTCCTACCATCACCTCCCTTCATGCTTGATATTCATTCCTCCACCATATTCTTCTCACTTGATGAAATAAGTTTTTCATGGTTGAGAGAAAGAAAATGAGAGAGTTTCATCTTTGAGAGTGTTTCATTCTTGATCTCTTTTCATGATAAGAAAAATGCAAGCACCATTTCTCTTATCTTGTTTTTCCTCCATCATCTTCAAATGGCAACAAACCCCAAATGAGACTAGCATGATCTACACCACATTCTACAACAAATCTTGGACGCGTCGGCTAGCCTACTTCGCGCCCGAGTTGCCTTGGTATTGAGGTAGGAGCGCGTATAAATACCCGGCTTCGTGGTGCCCTTTTCCGACGAGGAGGAGACGGACGGAGATCCCGCGAGGAGATCGGAGTGGAGATGAAGACCGGAGGACTCGGATCAGTCGGTACATCTCTAACCCTTCTTGTACTTTGCTAGATCTACTTTAATGGCATGATCCGGGGTTTAGTGTGCGGTGGTGCCGGTTTTGCTAAGTCCGCAAAAATTAAAGTTTATCACCGCTTCCGCACTTGGCCGTCGGATTGACGGCCGGGACGCCGCCGTGCACTTACAGTGGTATCAGAGCCTCGCCATTAACTTTTTCTAGCTTTGTTTGATGTGTTTGCATTTCCGATCGACCAAAATACCAAAAACCCGCGTTTTTCCTTCACATCAGTTTCTGTCGAAATTTTTTGAAGTCCAAAAATTTTTCAGGTTATCTCAGAATGATGTGCAGGGAGTTCTAAGAATACTGCAATAATTTGGTAAAGTGATCATTCCGTACGACCGCGGAACCGCGGCCATAGCCCCTCATTGGCCGCGGTTCCGCCGCAGGAAGTAAGCTTCACTTCACCAATTTTTTTCAATGGGCTTGTGGGCTTATTTTGGGGGTTTTGGAATATTAAATTTGGGCCCAGATTTTCTGTGAGTGCTAAAGTATTGCTTGGGAGCCCACTTGTTAATCTTTAATCGATCGGATATTTTAAACACATTTTTCACAGTATTTACATTATATCTGCGACCGTGAATGTCACTCGATCGGTAAATCTGGTCTAACTGCTATAGCCCGGTGAGACGGATTTGCGAACGTGATTTTCACGTTGATGTTCTGTGTTTATGCTGTGATGTTGCGGATCGGTCGTGGGGGATAGCCTGGATGCAATGCTAGTACAGTTTCTGTTGTATTATGTACATTTGTTATTGCAGGGCGAGCGTCCGACATGTGGACTGCCGTCACTGCCAGTTTGTATTATTATTTTGGGGCACGACCTGGTTGCGGTCGATGTACCCGGTGTATGTATATTATACTTTCTGTACTAGGATTACCCCGCGGAGGAGTGCACGGATAGCCGGGTTCTGGAAGGCAACAAGCCCGCATCTCATGGAATTGAGACGGAGGGGGCTTCACTCTAGAATTGGCGGGCTATTCGCCGCACTCGTAGGGGGTACAGGTTGACCCAGGAGGGGTGCCTATGTTACCGGATTCCGTGAAGTGCTGGGTGGTCCATTCACGGTGCTGAAGGGGGCTGCCTCGCTTCAGATTTTGGCGGGTAACTTGCAGCGCCCGTAGGGGTCTAGGATTTCATTGCACAGGCTATCCACACGACCAGGGGAACGTCGGGTTTCAGTAGTGGCTCTGTGAAACCCGGGGATCCCAGATATCTGTATTGTTCTGTGATGCTGTACATTTCTGTGATGTTGCATTTCTTTTCACGCCTTGAGCGAAATATAATATATTGGTATATATATTAGTAGATGTTGTATATGTTTTTCATCCGCGCTAGTCCCGTCCCCGCTCTGCCGTTAGTAAGCTAACCTAACGGGTGATGACGGGACCCAGTGGCGAATGCGGATGGCATATACATACGTCAGTATATTTTCGTTCTTTGTGGTGTGATTAATTGATGGGACTGCGTTGATTCGGATCAATGCAAGTTTAAACAAACCTATTCTGATGTTTTTGGAACACTTTTCAAAAAGCTGTTATTGCAAGGACGTTCACTTTTGTTTTGCATCGTGGTATTCATTTGGAATATCCTGCTCCTCAGTCGACGAGGCAAGGGCCGAGATCCCTTCACCGGGAGTGACCCCTTGGACAGAAGTTTGCGTCAGGGCATTAACTTCACTATAGCCGATTACTTTTGCTTTGCATCGTGGTATTCATTTGGGATATCCTGCACCCCATTCTACGGGGAAAGAGCCGAGATCCCTTCACCGGGAGTGACCTCTTTAGTAAAGGTTTTCGTCACTATATTTTCTAAAAAGCTATCCGTTCCTTCAACGATATCAAGTTCATTACGTTAAAGGTTTTCGCCAGAAACCATTCGTAGCCCTCCATCATTTCAGTTAAATATTCGGTAGTATTCAAGCTATGTATTTTGACCTCACGCCAAGGCATAGCGTTTGGTAGCTGCCGGGTATTTATCTGTTGCATAGATAGATGCGTTGGTTTGGGACAGTCGTACTACTATTTTGGCCTACGTCAAGGGTATGTACGGGAGGGTTCAAATTAACCTGGACAATGATGGGAAGAACTTGACATGTGACTTATGACATTTTGACCTCACGCCAAGGTCATAAGAGCATGGGGTAAAAATCACATCGGGAGTTTCAAAAGAACTGAAACTTGCCAGATATGCGCATACCTTCTGGAGTATGATACCGTGAGCGGATTCCGTCACGTTATCATGCGATGAGAGTTGGATCCCGATTCCCACTGATGAGTTGGTTTACTTCTCGGGTGACCCCGACTAATTCTTCTTTCAGGTTTGGAGGAGAATTTGAGGTACAGTGGGAGGTTTCCTGATTAGATAAATTGGTAACCATTCTGATCTAGGTTAGAGTGCACGCTGAGTGTTTCTTTTCTCTCTCTCTTTGGCAGCGACCATTGACCCGACCCTAGACTATGACTCAGTGACCAAGTTGACCGAACCTTCGTAACACTGGCTTTTGGATTGTCTGAGTTGCAGACCTCTTTACCACTCCTACTTTTACCCTTTTCTCCGGGACACCCCGTATTACTACGAACGTCCACTTCCATTGGACAAAACCATCGTATGGTTATATACAAACTCGAAGGGCTTCGAGGATGGTTTCAGGTTCTGGAGAAAACGAATAGGACTATTCAGTTGTCTTTACCTTTTACCTTCTCTCAGGTTGCGAGTACTCCTTGGTTTAGGAGATAGTACACCTATTACGCAAATTAGATAGTCTTCTTCCAAACCTTAGGCTGGTGCCGAACGGTGGGGAATGAAGAAAGCCAATTAGCCTAAACGGTGTACAGAAGGTATTAAGTTAAGACAAATAAAGGGATTAGTAAGAGGGCAAAGTAAATTGCGACTGATATTCACGACCAAACCAAGTATTTCTTCGCCAATCCTAAATCACCTTTGTATTTCTCCAGGACACTCCGTATCACTACGAAGATCCACAGTTTATTGGATACTCCATCGTATGGTTATATACGAACTCGAAAGGAACTTGTTCCAGTTCGGGGATGGATTCTGGTTCAGGAGAAATAGGAATAAGGTTTATTCGGTTGTCTTTTATCTTCACCTTCTCTCGCATTGCGAGTGCTCCTAGGATTAGGACAGTACACCCATTATGCTTATTGGATAGTCTTCTTCCAAACCATAGGCTGGTGCCGAACAGTAGGGAAAGAAGAAAACCATTTGGCCTAAAGGGGTGTACAGAAGGTAATGACTAAAGACATATAAAGGGATTTGGAGAGGTGGCAAAGAATTATAAGGTTATAGTTGTGAATCTGGATGATGGAAGAGGCATTACTAGGAATACCGGGATACCCCATCGAAACATTTCAATGTTTCAGTTTCACTGTGCACTGTTAAAAGAAAACTGATTTCCCGATTAGACACTTGCTCCAGGGTATGTATTTACCAGGTTTGATTCTCACATCTGTATGGTTTTACAGATGATGAGTGGGAGTGAATTATTGGGAATAGGGTGATCATCCTCATTATATCGGGATTCATTGTAATCGGTGATATTTGAGGAGATCACCTGGGCTGTTTGCCGGTCGACAAATATTTGGTTTTGAATATCCGCTGTTGTGCACCAATTTCAAATTGATATATCTGTACGTCTATTTTCATAGAGTGAGATATACCTTTTGATATTATGTCGATGACATTTACCTATATCAGTGGATGGTTAGGTAAGGAGCATTAAACAGCGGTGTAATTCTTCTTAACCATAAGTACAGTTTTCAACCTACAACACAGTGAAAGAGTTGTTAGACTCAGCGGACTTATACAGAGTGTTGTATGTTGTCCAGTGTCCATTAGGACAGAGGGGTTGGTCCTCATACTATATTCTGTTTACTTTTAACTTCTCTAGTTCTTAGACATGTGTTTCGTTGAAACACAGGGTCTAAGTTTTGAGGAGTTATAGGTATTTGAATAGAGTAGAGAACCAGGTGTAGCAAGTATCGGGATTCTTCAAAGTGATCGAAGATGTAGATACTTGTGTATGGTATTCAGTTGCTAGTAATGATAAAGAGAAATTGCTTCTCTTTCAGGTTACTCATAATTGGAAGCATTCCTAAGTTGAGTAACGCTGATCGGCCTCTCTCCATTTAGTTGACATGCACTGGAGACAGCTGCATGATTTGAATCTGGTTAAATTAAATCAGTGCCTCTGGTTCTATATTGGATATAGAACAGTTCATATCTTAACGTTGTTAAGGTACGGGGAGTTGTCCGGCTTATGATTAAAACCAGACTCTGGATAACTCAAGGCACGTTTCTGTAATGGTTGTTTGTGGGTTGACCCAGGCTATGACGAGGGTTAACTTTCTACCATCTGGAAGATCAATAGAAATATTGTTCTAGACTCGCCACAGTTTTATTAAAAATGGATTTTTTTTCAAAAACATTAGTGGGAGTATGGTAGAACTGGAAGTGATTCCAGAACCGCAAACGATTACTGAAGATTCGATACGGAACCTAAAGATTCAATCTGATTTGACATTACATTGGCCACTCCGCAGATAAGGTGGGTAACTTCAGGCACCCGAGAGGTACTCCGGTAGCCTCAAGGACGGTGACAGGGAAGTTCTTGTTTACCCACACTTGCCATTGTTGTTGTTCCAGGCTGCGAGACCCGGCAGGAGGATGAGTATAGCGTCGTTCTAAACTAGTTCTAGAGGTGCACGTCTATATGACTCTGGCAGAGGGTTGTCGTAGTCAGTGGGAGCAGCGGAAGCATTGGTGGACATCAGGCTTATGTCTATTTATAGACTAAAGCAGATATAGCGGAGATAGATCATCTATTTCTGATGTGACAGTCATGGGTTTGACGTCATCAGAATAGGGGATGGATCTGTTGAGAAGGTAGTAGGGTGTGATATCCTGGTTTTTGGATGACATACACAAAGTAGGAAGTGACATTCCTATACTACGATCGGTTATACTTTGGTCGTCACACAGTGCTTTCTCCACAAGGGACTTGGACATTATATCAGACATACTGGTTACTACATCTATGGTTTTTAGATCTAGATTTGGGTGGTTTCCCAATCTGGGTACTTAGACAGCATTCTAAGAGTATTTAGAATGGACGACTCCTGGCACGGTAGTATACCTGCAGGTAATGGAGTCACCCTCTCTAAAGGTGTCTTATAGACTAAAGTAGAGAGGGATGTGCATGATTGGAAGATCACTTGCTTAGGCAATTGAGTCAATCATGAGATGTCAAGTACCACACCAGATGTTGTTCTTGCACTAGATGCAATAAGTTGATATTGATCCAATCCTGGAGGAACAGTCGGAAGCAGTTTTAGAACATAAGTGAATGTTCTAGGGATATGATAACGGCTGCCTCCTTTAGGAGACAGTTATCATTCCAGGCTTCCAAGGTGACATGGACGACAAGGAGGTTGTCAGAGTTATAGTTTTTCCCTCTGGCGAGGGGCAGTATTTTGGACAGGTGGTCCAAGGCAATACTGAGGGTGGCATGGCACAGGATACTGATTAAATTCAGTTGACGATATAGTCTAAGAAGTTTGGATTTGGAGTTCATTTATGAGCTAGGTCCCATCAGACATCCAGACATTCTAAGACAGGTATTGCTCATTTCGGGAGATGGTTTTCTCCGCGAACTTGAGATATAGAGAGACACAGAAAGAAACATCAAGGCGGATCCACTCACTGAGGCTATTCCTCGAACGCAATAGTTTCACAAACGGATTTTGTGAGACTGACTAGTAGGGGAGTTGGGTGTTCGGTATCACACAGGCTGTGAGTATGCGACATCGCAATAATTAGCCTTGAGTGCAAGTGGGAGATTGTTGGAGATAGTGCCCTCAGAGTCAATTATTGGATCACAGTCACGTGATTGCAATGATTGAGGGAGGACCTATCCCGGTAGGACAGTCTTACTCGAGATGATAGTATGCTATCTGGTTTACCTTTATCATCGTGTACTGCTTTAGGTGACATGACAGGTCACTATTGCACGTTGATAGAGCCCCTAGGATTCTTGCTTGGCTACCGGCAGTATGAGGGCGATCATATACGTGGGAGCTGGTAGTCTATAAGCACATCCTTAAAAGGTCCCTAGTCGTAGGAGTTTCGAGACAGGGCATCGATTCTCCAGAGTAGACTAGTGTATACAGTCGAGACCCCGACGAGGGCGGTGGCCGGTCTCACAAGCCACTGGTGTCAGTTGGTTCACCTAAGATGTATACAGGTGCTCATTGGGTTATGAGTACACCGGACAGGACTCGCCGGGAACATGCTAGTTGGTCTTATACCTGACGTCAGATAGCAGTTCCCTGGTGACATGTGTACAGGTTAGTTCATCGACCTGGGGATCGTCATTTGTCTCGTGTGAGTTCCCACTGTACTTTGATTACTACCCAACCACGGCTCAAAGGAGTCGTGCAAACAGGTTTTAGTTGGGTACAGTCCCGAGCCACATGGAGGCAGTGAGCGGATCTTCAGGGGTTCGTCTCTCCCGGTATTGGGGGTGAGGTCGCGCTGTGTCTAGGAGAGCCATTACACAAAGACCTTGGCCAAGGCAGGAGATTTACTGGTAGGTATTCCAGTAGTATCTCAGGGTGTTCTGGGCTACACTCCGACACGACTTGTACCGCTTTTGGGGGTCTGACTTTTACCAACCCCCTAGGCCCGACATGCGATGCTCATAGACGAACGGACCGGACTGTACGGATATTGTCACTGACAGGCTCAGTAGGGTGTCAGGATGAGTTCGCTCATCGACGTCCCTTTTAGTCAATAGCTGGTGGCCCGTCACGTATTGGCTTATACCTCTGACGTGCTAGTGGTTAAATCCACAGCCATAGTATTGACGAGTCTTTAGAGTCCACCACACTTTCAGTTACTCAAGCTTTCGGGCGAAACGCTGTAGAGGCCGTATGGAGATATGGCAGGGTCCGATCAGATACGTGCGGTATTGCACGGATCAGGATCAGACGATTTGTACTAGTGGCCGTATGGTTATATGGCACGGTTCGATCAGATACGTGCGGTATTGCACGCATCAGGATCGGACGGATATTACTAGCCGGCTTTGGTTTAAGCCGGATCCTATTATAGTACAGTGTAGATTTTGTCTCATTGCATTTGTATCCGGACGGAATACAGATGCGGGTGTGTATGCACAGTATCGGGGTTTTCCTGTAATTTATTACGGGACCAGTTTTCTGGAGTTGGCAGTTTGCATTCCGTTCCGGCCGGTTTTCCTTTGTTCTTTCCCGGCCGGACTTTTCCGATGGAGGGGGTTATTTGCAAGTTTGCAAATAACACATTGTGGAGGTTTTTCTTGCAAATGTTTTAATTATGAAAGCATCTTTTGATACCATTCTCATCACTTGCTTTTTCTTGATTAGATGTGATTTGTAGTTGATGTAGATTTGTTATGATGATGTTTAAGGTTATGGTCACCTCTTGCTTTCTCCTACCATCACCTCCCTTCATGCTTGATATTCATTCCTCCACCATATTCTTCTCACTTGATGAAATAAGTTTTTCATGGTTGAGAGAAAGAAAATGAGAGAGTTTCATCTTTGAGAGTGTTTCATTCTTGATCTCTTTTCATGATAAGAAAAATGCAAGCACCATTTCTCTTATCTTGTTTTTCCTCCATCATCTTCAAATGGCAACAAACCCCAAATGAGACTAGCATGATCTACACCACATTCTACAGCAAATCTTGGACGCGTCGGCTAGCCTACTTCACGCCCGAGTTGCCTCGGTATTGAGGTAGGAGCCCGTATAAGTACCCGGCTTCGTGGTGCCTTTTTCCGACGAAGAGGAGACGGACGGAGATCCCGCGAGGAGATCGGAGTGGAGATGAAGACCGGAGGACTCGGATCAGTCGGTACATCTCTAACCCTTCTTGTACTTTGCTAGATCTACTTTAATGGCATGATCCGGGGTTTAGTGTGCGGTGGTGCCGGTTTTGCTAAGTCCGCAAAAATTAAAGTTTATCACCGCTTCCGCACTTGGCCGTCGGATTGACGGCCGGGACGCCGCCGTGCACATACAGATTCTGGTTCAGGAGAAAAAGAATAGGATTATTCAGATGTCTTTTCTCTTTACCTTCTCTCAGGTTGCGAAGGCTCCTAGGATTAGGAGAGTACACCTATTACGCTTATTGGATAGTCTTCTTCCAAACCTTAGGCTGGTGCCGAAGGGTAGGGAATGAAGAAAACCAATTAGCGTAAAGGAGATGTACATAAGGTAACAAGTAAAGACATAATAAAGGGATTGCAGTGAGGGCAGGTAAGCATATGGTTACTGTTATGATTAAGGATAATGGAAGAGGTGTTACTAGGAATACCAGTTAACCCCTTTTGAAATATTTTCATGTTTCAGTTTCACTGTGCAATGTTAATTGAAAACTGTTTTCCCGATTGGAATCTAACTCCAGGGTATGTATTTACCAGATCAGTTTCTCACATCTGTATGTTATTACAGATGGCGAGTGGGAGTAAGATATTAGGAATTGGGTGATTAGATCCTCATTATATCGGAATTCGTTGTAATTGGTGATATTTGAGGAAATCGCCTGGGTTTTTGCCGGACGACAAATATTTGGTTTTGAATATCCTTTGTTATGCACCAATTTCAAACTGATATATCTGTACGTTTATTTTTATAAAGTGAGATATATCTTTTTGATATTATGTCTGTGACATTTACCTTTATCGGTTGGTAATTAGGTAAGGTGCATTCAACAACAGTGTAATTCTTCTTAACCATACTACAGTTTGTCAACCTACGATGCATAGGATTTGAGTTGTTGAACTCAGGGGACTTATACAAAGTATTGTATGTTGTCCAGTGTCCATTAGGACAATGGGGTTGGTACTCATACTATATTCTGTTTACTCATGACTTCTCTAATTTTAGACATGAATTTCGTTGAAATGCAAGGTCAAGATTTTGAGAAGTTATAGGTATAAGAATAAAGTAGAGAACTATTTGCTGAAAGTATCAGGATTCTTCAAGGAAGTAGAAGATATAGATACCTGTGTTTGGTATTCCATTGATAGTAGTGGTTTTGAGAACTTGCTTCTCTTTCGGGTTACTCATATATGGATGCACTCGTAGATGAGTAATACTAAATGGCCTTTTTCCATTTGGTTGATATGCACTGGAGACAGATACATGATTTTGAATCTGGTTCAAATTAGATTAGTGCTTTTGTTTCTATATTAGATTTATATAGAATCAATTTATATTTAACGATGTTAAGGTATAGGGAGTTGTCCGGCTGATTCTTAAAACCAGAATCCGGATAAACTCAAGGCACATTTTAGTAATGGCAGTTTGTGGGTTATCCCGGGCTTTGACGAGGGTTAACTTTCTACCATCAGGAAGATCAATATTTATATTTTTCTTGACTCGCCACAGTTTTAGTAAAATGGATTTTTCAGAAAAACAAAGTGGGAGTATGGTAGAACTGGATGTGATTCCAGAACCACAAACGATCATTGATGATTTAATAGAACCTAACGATTCAATTAGTTTCGACGTTCCATTAGCCACTCCGCAAATTTGGTAGGTAACCTCAGGCACCCGAGAGGTACTTCGGCCTTCTCAGAGACGGTGACAGGGAGGTTCTTTCTTACCCAGACTTGCCATTGCTGCTGTTCTAGACTATAAGACCCGGAAGGAGGATGAGTATAGCGTCATTCTAAACTAGCTTTAGAAGTGCACGTGTATATGACTCTGCCAGAGGGTTGTTGTAGTCAGTGGGAGCAGCGGAAGCATAGAAGGCAAGTTGCTTATGTCTATTTATAGACCAAAGCAGGTGTAGCGGAAATAGATCATCTATTTTTGATGTGATTGTCATAGGTTTTGATTTTATCAGAATAGGAGATGGATCTGGTAAGAAGGTAGTAGGGTGTGATGTCCTGGTATTAGGATGACATGCACTTAATAGGAGGAGATATTCCTATACTACGATCGGTTGTACTATGGTTGTCACAAAGTTGTTTCTCCACACAGGATATGGATGTAATATCAATGTTTTCTGGTTACTAGATCTATGGTTTTAGATCTAGATTTGGGAAGTATCCCAATTTGGGTACTTTGACATTAAATGGACGACTCCTGGCATGGTGTTGTACCTGCAGGTGATGGAGTTAATCATGGAATGTCAACTACCACACCAGATATTGCGTTTGCACTAGATGCAATATGCAGATATATTAATCCACTCCTGGAGAAACATTGGGAAGCAGTTATGGAACATAAATGGATGTTCTTGCGATATGGTAACGGCAGCCTCCTTCTGGAAACGATTACCATTTCAGGCTTCCAAGGTGACCTGGATGACAGAGTGACTGTCAGAGTTATAGTTTTCCCTCTTTTAAGGGACAGTATGTTGGACAGGTGGTCCAAGCGGATACCCAGACAAATTCTAAGACAAGTATTGCTCATTTCGGGAGGTAGCTTTCTCTGCGAAGTTGAGATATAGAGAGATACAGAAAGAAACATTGGAGCGGATCCACTCACTGAAGCTATTTCTCGAACGCAATCATTTTCGCAAACGGGCTTTGCGAAACTGATTAGTAGAGAAGTTGGGTGTTCAGTATCACACGGGCTGTGAGTATGTGACATCGCAATAATTGGCCTTAAGTGCAAGTGGAGATTGTTGGCTATAGTGCCCTCAAGGAAATTATCATAGTCGTGGACTTGTGATTATGATGATTGAGGCAGGACCTATACCGATGAAACAGTCTTACTCAAGATGATAGTATGCTATCTGGTTTGTCTTTATCATCATATACATGTTGATAGAGCCCATAGGATTCTTGCTTGACTGCCAACATTATGATGTCGATCATATATGTGGGAGCTGTGGTATATAAGCACATCCTTAAATGTCCCTAGTCATAGGAGTATCGAGACCGGGCATCGATACTCCAGTGTAGACTAGTGTATACAAATCGAGACCCCGACAAGGGGCGATGGCCAGGTCTCACAAGCCATTGGTGTTAGTTTGTTCACCTAAGATAGTATACAGGTGCTGTTAGTTATATGTATGCCCTAGAGGCCATTACTGTACATAAGATGTATATAGTAGTGGATGCTGGGACATATATAGGGAGGACTTTCTTGCTCGACATGATAGTATGCTATCTGGTTACTCTTTACCTTAACGTGTATGCTGATTGTCTCTCTGTTTCATGTTGGTAAAGCCCTTAGGATGTGTACTTGACTACCAGGACTATGATGCGGATCATACCAGTGGGGACATGGTAGTCTATAAGTACATCCTTCAAGGTCCCTAGTCGTGGGTGTATCGAGACGGGGCATCGATATACCAGAGTAGACTAGCGTATACCTTCTCGACCCATACAGATGGGCGATGGATGATCCCATATCCATTGGTGTTTGACATCAGAGATCATATACGGGTGCTCAGTGGAGACTGGGTACACTGGACGAACTCGCCGAGAACTCCCAGATGGTATTATACCTTACGTCAGATGGCAGTTCTCTGGTGACACTGGTACAGAGTAGTCTGTTGACCCGAGATCGTCATAGAGTCTTGTGTGGTTCCCACTGTGCTTTGATTTCCACCTTACCACGTCCAATAGGGCGTGCAAAACGGTGGTTTTTGGGTACAGTCCCGAATCACATGGAGGCAATGAGCGATAGGAGGGGATTCGTCTCTCCCGGTATAGGGAGTTGATGTTGCGTTGTGTTCGATTGGCTATAACCGGAAATCCCTGGCCAGGGTTGCTGAGATTTACTGGTAAGTATTACCAGTAGTTTCTCGAATTGTTATAGACCTCATATCGACACGACTTATCGAGCTATTGGGGTCTGACGTTTACCACCCCTAGGCGAGATATGCGACAAATCAGACGATCAGACCGGACTGTACAGTAAGTGTTACTGGTTGGATTCACTGGAGTGTGAGCGGGCTTGCTCGTCGATCTTCTGATCGCTCAATACCCGGGTGGCCGTTACGTTTAGCAGACCGCTTGCGGCTTGTGGGTGTTTGATATGATCATCATCTGCTGCCGGCGTATTGACGAGTCTTTAGAGTCCTACACAGAGGTTTCCTGGCTCAAGCGAAACGAAATAGGAGCGCATATGAGATATGTGCTGGACTGAGAATGATTCGAGTATGTGATACCGTATTCTATTCTCGCGATGAATGTATCGAATGGTTGTATGCGATATAACCTAGTTATCGAATCAAGGATTGATTCGATAAATCGATACATTGTATACTAGTCGGTTGTGTGCGACATGACCGGATCATTGAATCAAGTGTTGATTTAATGATTTAATGCATAAATATATATTTGATATATTACTTTGCATTAACTAGTGTTGGTTCACTTTAAATGGATTTTCTCACTTGGTTTGTGCACATTGTATATGTGATATACTTTTGTACACTAGATTGTATCATGTTTGATGATACATGCTAGTTTGGGTTTGTGTAAAGAATTAAACCATGGTTAGTTAGTGGTTAGGGTTTCATTTCCTTTATTCATTCATTTATCTTTTTATTTTTGGATTAAAAAGGAAAAGAGAAAAGAAAACATAATGGTTGCTTTTAAAAGATGAAGCTTGTTGAAGCTTCATGAAGGTTTGACCAAAGTAACCATTTTGTCTTCATCTCCTTAACCCTAACCATTCCTTTAACCTTGGTCAATTCTCTACACATAACTATAGTTAGAATTATGATAAGGATTGATTTTTCTTTTTCATTTCATATAACTTATCATAACATTATCATCTTCTTCTTCATCTTCTTCAATGAAGAAAACTTGACTTCATCAATGGTGATTGATGAAAAAGAGTGAGAAATACAAATCTAAAGTGAACCCACCTCCTATTTCATCATCCTTTACCTCTTGCCAAGTAGTATAGGGTGTTTCCTTCACAAGTTTTCTTGACTTGGTGAAGTTGGAGCTTGATCTAGCGATGTCTCGACGTAGATCATCTTCGGCATCGTCGTCGATGACCTAGCCCGCTTTTTCTCCGATGAAGCCGACGCTAGAGCCCAAGATCCGATTAGTACAGCAAGGAGACTTCATCGCGGAGCCATGGAGGTGGAGAACCGGATCTACAAAGGTTGTATTTCCGTTTTCTCTTTAGCTAAGTTGTTAGCTAGTTTCTAGTTTCGCCTAAATTCTAGTTAACGATCTAATCTAGGGTTTCTCGGCACCGTAATTTTTGAAATTGGCATGGTTGATGCCTTGTGAGACCTCTTGGGAGTGCCTAGGAACCCTACAGTGGTATCAGAGCCTAGCTAGAGCCTTAGGCGAAGTCTAGACGACATTTGAAATCCGAATGAACATCGAAACCCATTTCCAAAATGCTCTCTGGAAATTTTCTAAAAATTTGGATTTTTGTCAATTAAAAATTCTCAGAAAATAGAGCAGGAAAGTCTAAGAGTTACTGTAGAAAACGAACCCCTAACTCCACTAAAGCGCCGCGGAACCGCGGCAATAGCCTCCTTTTGCGGCGGTTCCGCTGCCGTCTGTAATGATTAGGGAGTCGTTTTCATACAATAATGCCCGTATCTGTTGCCTCTGTTCTCTGGGAAGTTTTAATCTGCACTCAACAGTTGAGTTTTCTGGGGTTGTATTTTGGGAGTGCGACTATTCGATCGGGTTATCAAATTTTGTCTATATGTGTTTTCCGGATAATTCCGAATATGTTAAAAAGTTCGACCGGATGTAAATACCCAATTTTTCTCCTGTCGGGAAATTTCCAAGTGTTGGATCTTTCCATAGTTTAACGACGTTCTAAGTAGTGCAAGTAACTCGATGGACCCTCTAGAAGACAACAAACCTTAACTCGATTATGTGACCGTCTTGAACTGCCCTTTGAACCTTCGGGTTTGGGGCAGTACGGCGTGCCACATGTGAGGCGTTGGCTTGACCCTTCTACGGCTGGACCATTGGTACTGAGGCATGAACAGAATGTTTTTAGACCTATTTCATGTGTTGATCTGTTACGGGAAAACTTGGGTGTTTGAATGTTCGATCGGAAAATTTAACATTTTCTATTTATCTGGAATGGGATACAATAATTGGAATTCACAGGAAGTTATGAGATAACTGAATGAATATTATAAACATAGAACTTTAGTCTCACTTGATCGGTTGCCACGGAATTTTGATGTGATCAAAAGTCCGTCGCAATCACGTAGCGTACGCGGATACTCGCTGGATAAACTTAATAGACAGCCTCACTCCATAGCCCCGACCAAGTGACTGTAGGAGAACCCCGTCGCCGAAAGCATCCGTTCGGGTGCTCGCGGCAGCGGTGTTCCGCCTTGGTGCACTTCGTCGACGGCGTCGGGGGTGCGGCCGCCTAATAAAGTTTGCGACGAGCATTCGATCTGGATGCCGGGAATCTTGTTGAATTGCCCGACATTGTATTTAAAAGAGTTTTCGATAATGAGACTGAAATGCGGGGTTTATAATTGTTAGGCATGCGATGTCTAAGTAATTCATTTGGTCAGGCATGCGATGTCTGAGGTGGTTGCGGATTCCAACTGTTGTAGTTTTACACTTTCTTTGATGTGACCGTAAGTGTAATGTGTGATATCGCCGGTTTCGTTGCTATATGTCAACGACAATTGGGATGCGCATATTTACTTACGCTGATGACATGTGATGTTATGTGTTGCTGGATATGTTATATTGGATCGTCGTGTTTGAATAGCCGGGGTTTTTTATGTGAGATGAGTGTTTTTCATTTTCATTCATGTAAAAACTTGTATGTAATATTCTTTTATTGGGGCACTTCCAGGTTGCGGAAGATGTCACCGTTTGTATATTATTTACTTTTCCGCACTAGGATAGACCCAAGGAGAGGAGCACAAGTAACCGGGTTCTGGAGTCCAGTGGGAGACCAACTCGAGGAGTCGAGTCTGGGTCTCCTAACTCTAGAATTGGTAGGGTTGCTTGCCGCTCTCGTAGGGGTCTAGGGGTGTGGGTTTGGCTATTCATCGCGACCGTGGAATCCGTATTTTATACTGGCTCGTATTGAAAACACGGACGTCCTAGTATATCCAATATTTCATATGTTTCTTCTGCTGCGATATCTGTGATGTGATCATGTGATGTTCTGTGATAGATACAGTATATAGTATATATGATATATTATATAGGCGTTACTTATGTTTTACACCTGCGCTAGCCCTGCCCCGCTCTGCCGTTAGTTACCTAACCTAACGGTGCATGAGGGGACATCGAGGCGAATGCGGATGGCATAAGTGTACGTCGTATTTATCTGTGATGTTTAGGTACTTAAATGATGGGACTTCATTAATATGATTAATGAAATAAAAGAAACCTAAGATGTTGTAGAATCGAATTTCAAAATAAAACAGGTAGCTACAGTTCTTGCTTTGCACAGCGGTATATACGATATATCCTGCACCTTATTCGATGAGGAAAGGACCGAGATCCCTTCACCGGGAGTGACTCCTTTAGCAATAACTGGCAGATGCTACACACTCGGTTTGTCTTTTGATTGCTTTTAACAGTTCTGCTTTGCACAGTGATATATATAATATATCCCGCACCTCATTCGACGAGGAAAGGACCGACGATCCCTTCACCGGGAGTGACTCCTTTAGCAAAACTAGAAAAGCCTAAAAAACACTCCATTTCAAAATTCATTCGATCCTACAACGATATCAAGTTCATTACGCAATAGGTTTTCAGAAAGACCTGTCGTAGCCCTCCGTCATTTCAGATAAGTAGTAGTTAGTATTCGTGTTGCGTTTGTTGGCCTTTGTCAAGGCGCAGTGTGCGGTAGCTAACTGGTGCTTATCTGCTTATGCATATGATGCAGATTGGGTTAGGGTAGTCGTGCGACCTTGTTGGCCTTTGTCAAGGGTCGTGCGGGTGGGTTTAATTCAATCAGGAAATGATGGGTTGAACTTGACTAGCATCCTATGGTTTGTTGGCCTTTGTCAAGATCATAGGAGGTTAGGGGCAAAATATTATCGGGAATTTCAAGTGTTGAAATTTGCAATGAGATTGCATACCTTCTATGAGATAGTTGGATCCCGATACCCGCTGCGAGTAATTGTTACTCCTGGGAGAGTTTTACACATTACAATTAGCCGATCAAGTAGGTGTCTAGAAAGGTGTTAACGAGGTTACGCCTCTGGGAAAACGAGGTTTACATTAATTAGGTCCGTGCGAAAGCACGGGGCACCTCCCTCAAAGTACCGACACTGGCCTGGCTGAAAGATTGGCGAACTTGTAGTGTGTAATTAATCCCAGCTAGTCTTTCCTTTTAGGGTTTGAAGGAAGATTTGATAAAAAGCAATGGGAGCCATCCTGATTAGATAAAATAAAAACCAATCTATTCTTGCAAGAGCGCACGCTGAGTGTTTTCTTCTCTCTCTCCCTCCTGGTAGCGACCATATCACGCCTTAATCAAGATAATAATACGGATTATTGACCGAACCCGCTTGTTATACTGAGCTGGGGAACGTTGGTCCCGCTCCAACTTATAAATGTTATAAGACAGAGCAGGAAATTGGGGAATACCAGATTTCCCGTGCCGCCCAAATGAAGAAAGTACATATGATGCATCATCTTCGGGTGTGTTCATTACAAAGAACTGTTTCTCAGTATCCTCCGCATCCTGGGTATATGATACCAGATCAGGATCCCAGATATGTAATCTGTTATATAGGGCTACAAAAAGTTAGAAAAACTGAGAACGGGTGATAAGTTTCATGAGGCAGAAAACGGGACAAGTGTTGCAGCCAAGTCTGTCGGTCACTGTCACCCTGTATTACCAATACATTGATTCTGAACGAATGTTATTAGATACCGAACCTGATATACAAAATCATATCAGTCTCTTTATTAGTAAAGAAGGATATAATTTTGTATTGTTGGATAATGTTTTGAACATTTCCTATATCAAAAGTTGATCGGTTCAGGCACGTTATCTAAAAGCATTGATGTTCTAAATCAAACTACAGTTCTTAGTATACAGAACACACACAAGAGGAAGAGTTCAGAAATGAACGGATCCTTCTTGAGGTATTGTAGACTAGGTCAGATCAATATGACCCGACTTGCTAGAGTTACATAAAGATGCATACTTAAATTAGTTTGAATTTACATCTTGTGAAACTCGCCAGTCATGTCACAAAGATAAGATGACCAAAGCTTTGTTTATTGCAAATAGAGAAAGAGTTAGTGAACTCTTGGGATTGATACATGTTGATGTATGTAAGGTCCCCTGTCTACACATGCCAGGAATGGTTCTTTATAGTTCATTACGTTCTCTGATGATCTCTCAAGATTTAGACATATGTTCATGTTGAAAGACAAGTCCGAACCTTTTGAGATATTCACAGAATATAAGTTAGAAGTAGAGAACCAAAATACGGGTATAAGTATTATGTCCTTTGATGTGATCAAGGAGGAGAATACTTGAGCACGGAAATCCTGGACTATTTTAAGGGAGAATGAGATTCTCTCTCAGAATTACTCCTCCGTATACACCATAGCACGATGGTATATCGGGGCGGAGCAGATACACCCTATTTGATATGGTGTGCTCTATGATGAGTACTACTGAGTTACCTTTTTCCTATTGGGGGTTATGCACTTGATAAGCTGCATACCTATTGAATTGGGTTCCAATCAAATCAGTTGCCTACCATTTCATATGTGATATGGAAAGGGAAGAGCCCATGTCTTAAGCTAGTTAAGATTTGGGGTTGTCCGGCTTATAAAAAGCAAAATCCGGACAAGCTCGAGGCAAGGTCTGTTATGTAGAACTGAAAATGTTCCAGCTATACAAATTGCAGCTGATGATTTGGTAGAACTAAAGGATTCAATAGTTACCAACGAACCTCAGCCTCTCCGCCGATCTAGCAGGGTTCCTTACCCACCTGAGAGATACTTCGGTTTCTCTATGACAGTGGGAGCGAGGATTGCATCATGAGATGATGACCCAACTAGCTTCGAGCTGGCCATCAGGAGTAAGACTTTGTAAGAATGGCTGGATGCTTAGTGATCTGAGATGGAATCCTTATACACCAACAAAGTATGGACTTTGGTTGCTATATCTGAAGGGTTAAATCCCCATCAGGAGCAAGTATATCTTGAGAAGATTACTTGGTGTACTTGGAAAAGTTGTGACTTTCAAAGCTAGACTTGTTAAAGGTTTTCATCATCGACCAGGCATGGATAATGATGAAACCATTTTCAGTGCCTATGCTTAAGTCCATCCAGATACTACTTGCCATGGCTACATACCATGACTACGATATCTGGCGGTTGGGTGTCATGACTGCTTTTCTAAATGATGTTTTAGAAGAGTGCGTCTATAAGTACACAGCCAGAGGGCCTCGTAGACAGTGGGAGCAGCGGAAACATGTGCAAGATGATTTATAGGATAAAGCAGGCATCGCGGAGTTGGAACATCTGTTTTGATGGATTAGTCAAAGAAGTTGACATCATCAAAATGGTAGATGAACCTTGTATAAACAAAAAGGTAGTAGGGAGTATGGTGGTGATCCTCGTAGAGTACGTGGATGACATACTCTTGATAAGAAAGGAGTTTCCTATGCTACGCTCGGTCAATCTCCGCTTATCACAAGGATTCTCCATATAGGATCAAAGTGATACCTCCTAAATCCTGAGTTTTGGATCTATGAGATAGATTTAATTGGATGTTAGGATTCTCACTAGTTGTAGTGAGATGGTATCAATCGATCCTGGGGAGAATCACTGGAAGTGTTCCAGGGTGATAAAGACGACAGAATGTCAGTCGCAGGCATTGTCTTTACCCTTAGTAAAGGGACGGTATGTTGGAAGAGTTCCAAGCTAGATACCGTGACATACTAGACGATAAAGGCTGAATACATCGCTACTTAAGATGCTACCAAAGAGGCTGTTTGGGTGTATATTGGTTCATGAGATGAACTACGTTCCTACCATTGTGAGACAATGGAGTTTTGGATTATGCCAAGGAACGCAGGTCCCATCAGTGATCCAGACATATTCTAAGGTAGTATCACCAGATCATGGAGATGATTGATCTCTAAGGGATCGAGGTTAGGAGAGTAGACTCAGAGGACAACACGGCGGATCCACTCACGAAGGCCTATTCCCAGAGAGAGACTTTTAAGGGATGGTTGAGTGTGAGATACTTCAACCGCTGCTACAGATGGCCCTAGTGCAAGCGGGAGATTGTTAGTTATATGTATGCCCTAGAGGCCATTACTGTACATAGGATGTATATAGTAGTGGATGCTGGGACATATATAGGGAGGACTTTCTTGCTCGACATGATAGTATGCTATCTGGTTACTCTTTACCTTAACGTGTATACTGATTGTCTCTCTGTTTCATGTTGGTAAAGCCCTTAGGATGTGTACTTGACTACCTGGACTATGATGTGGATCATACCAGTGGGGACATGGTAGTCTATAAGTACATCCTTCAAGGTCCCTAGTCGTGGGTGTATCGAGACGGGGCATCGATATACCAGAGTAGACTAGCGTATACCTTCTCGACCCATACAGATGGGCGATGGATGATCCCATATCCATTGGTGTTTGACATCAGAGATCATATACGGGTGCTCAGTGGAGACTGGGTACACTGGACGGACTTTCCGAGAACTCCCAGATGGTATTATACCTTACGTCAGATGGCAGTTCTCTGGTGACACTGGTACAGAGTAGTCTGTTGACCCGAGATCGTCATAGAGTCTTGTGTGGTTCCCACTGTGCTTTGATTTCCACCTTACCACGTCCAATAGGGCGTGCAAAACGGTGGTTTTTGGGTACAGTCCCGAATCACATGAAGGCAATGAGCGATAGGAGGGGATTCGTCTCTCCCGGTATAGGGAGTTGATGTTGCGCTGTGTTCGATTGGCTATAACCGGAAATCCCTGGCCAGGGTTGCTGAGATTTACTGGTAAGTGTTACCAGTAGTTTCTCGAATTGTTATAGACCTCATATCGACACGACTTATCGAGCTATTGGGGTCTGACGTTTACCACCCCTAGGCGAGATATGCGACATATCAGACGATCAGACCGGACTGTACGGTAAGTGTTACTGGTTGGATTCACTGGAGTGTGAGCGGGCTTGCTCGTCGATCTTCTGATCGCTCAATACCCGTGTGGCCGTTACGTTTAGCAAACCGCTTGCGGCTTGTGGGTGTTTGATATGATCATCACCTGCTGCCAGCGTATTGACGAGTCTTTAGAGTCCTACACAGAGGTTTCCTGGCTCAAGCGAAACGAAATAGGAGCGCATATGAGATATGTGCGGGACCGAGAATGATTCGAGTATGTGATACCGTATTCTATTCTCGCGATGAATGTATCGAATGGTTGTATGCGATATAACCTAGTTATCGAATCAAGGATTGATTCGATAAATCGATACATTGTATACTAGTCGGTTGTGTGCTACATGACCGGATTATTGAATCAAGTGTTGATTTAATGATTTAATGCATAAATATATATTTGATATATTACTTTGCATTAACTAGTGTTGGTTCACTTTAAATGGATTTTCTCACTTGCTTTGTGCACATTGTATATGTGATATACTTTTGTACACTAGATTGTATCATGTTTGATGATACATGCTAGTTTGGGTTTGTGTAAAGAATTAAACCATGGTTAGTTAGTGGTTAGGGTTTCATTTCCTTTATTCATTCAATTATCTTTTTATTTTTGGATTAAAATGGAAAAGAGAAAAGAAAACATAATGGTTCCTTTTAAAAGATGAAGCTTGTTGAAGCTTCATGAAGGTTTGACCAAAGTAACCATTTTGTCTTCATCTCCTTAACCCTAACCATTCCTTTAACCTTGGTCAATTCTCTACACATAACTATAGTTAGAATTATGATAAGGATCGATTTTTCTTTTTCATTTCATATAACTTATCATAACATTATCATCTTCTTCTTCATCTTCTTCAATGAAGAAAACTTGACTTCATCAATGGTGATTGATGAAAAAGAGTGAGAAATCCAAATCTAAAGTGAACCCACCTCCTATTTCTTCATCCTCTACCTCTTGCCAAGTAGTATAGGGTGTTTCCTTCACAAGTTTTCTTGACTTGGTGAAGTTGGAGCTTGATCTAGCGATGCCTCGACGTAGATCATCTTCGGCATCGGCGTCGATGACCTAGCCCGCTTTTTCTCCGATGAAGCCGACGCTAGAGCCCAAGATCCGATTTGTACAGCGAGGAGACTTCATCGCGGAGCCATGAAGGTGGAGAACCGGATCTACAAAGGTTGTATTTCCGTTTTCTCTTTAGCTAAGTTGTTAGCTAGTTTCTAGTTTCGCCTAAATTCTAGTTAACGATCTAGTCTAGGGTTTCTCGGCACCGTAATTTTTGAAATTGGCATGGTTGATGCCTTGTGAGACCTCTTGGGGGTGCCTAGGAACCCTACAGGTGCTCATTGGGTTATGAGTACACTGGACGGACTCGCCGGGAACCTACTAGTTGGTATTATACCTATTGTCAGATAGTAGTTCCCAAGTTATATGTGTACAGGTTAGTCTGTCGACCTGAGATCGTCATTTGTCTCGTGTGAGTTCCCACTGTGCTTTGATTACTACCCTACCACGGCTCAAAGGAGTCGTGCAAACAGGTTTTAGTTGGGTACGGTCCCGAGCCACATGGAGGCAGTGATCGGATCGTCGAGAATTCGTCTCTCCCGGTATTGGGGGTTGATGACGCGTTGTGTACGGATGGCCATCACCATAAATCCGTGGCCACGGTGGACGAGAATTATCGATCCAGGATTGTTAGTTTCTCAGGTGGTGATGGGTTTCATACCAACATTAAATATCGCGTTGTTGGGAGTCTGACTTTATCCATCCCCCTAGACTCGATATGCGATACTCGTAGACGAACAGACCGGACTGTGCAGATATTGTCACTGATAGGCTCAGTAGGGGTTCAGGATGAGTTTGCTCGTCGGCCTCCCTTTCGCTCAATACCTGGGTAGCCATTACGTACAGCTGGTGCCGCTGACGTGCTTGTGGTTAAATCCACTAACAACGTATTAACGAGTCTTTAGAGTCCCACACAGAGGGTTTTTATGGTTCAAGCGATATGGTGTACATGGCGTTTGTTAATACATACAGGTGTCTGATTAAATATGTGCACTTGCTACGCAGACTTTAATCGGACGGTTGATAATACTAGCGGCTTAGGATTAAGCCATATTACTAAATCAGATTTTTGATTTAATAATTTACATATGTATTTATATATATGTATTCTAGTATTATTATTCGCTATTCGTTTTCTCTCTCGGCTATTCATATTTTGGTACGAATACGCGTATATGTATTTCGGTACATGTACCGGGAAGTATTCCATATTTTATACGGAATAGCTTCTAGAAGATGCCACATCATTTATATGATTTTCCATTTATGGAAATTCATTTGTTTTTATAAATGAGGTGGAATATGTGAGGTGGCATGAACATTGTTCATGGTATGTGTTAGTGTATATGCCCTAGGGGCCATTATTGTATCATACTAGGTTGTATATTACTTAATGGAAGCTTGGGATATTCACAGTTGTATATAACAGTCTTGCTAAAAATGGTAGTATGCTACTTAGTTTGTGTTTACTTTAATATGTGCATATGTTTCTTGTAACGTATCACTTATACATATTAGTAGAGCCCATAGGATCTTTGCTTGATTACCAGCGTCGTGATGGCAGTCACACTAGTGGGGGCTGGGTAGTCTGTAAGCAACATCCTATGCAGGTCCCCTGGTCATTGGATTATCGAGATAGGACATCGATATTCCGGAGTAGACTAAGTGTGTACGCTTCTCATCCCAGTTGGGGAGATGGTCTGTCCAACAGCCATCAGTACGTCATACTGGAGATAGTATACAGGTGCTCGTTAGGTTACGGGTACACCGGACAGGACTCGCCGGGGAACTGATTGGTTGGTATTATACCCATCGTCAGTTAACAGTTCCCAGATGACATGAGTACAGCATAGTCCACAGACTTGACACTGCTACTTCGCCTCGAGTGTGTCCCACTGTTCTTAGATTTTTACCCTACCACGGCTCAAAGGAGTCGTGCAAACAGGTAGCAGTTGGGTGCAGTCCCGAGCACTTAGAGGCAGTGGCGGTTAAGTAGGATTCGTCTCTCCCGGTATTGGGAGTTGATATCGCGCGGTGTCAGAGAGCCATTATGCAAAGTCCCTGGCCAGGGCAAGCGAGATTTACTGGTAGGTTCCAGTAGCTTCTCAGGGTGTAATGGGCTTCGCTCCGACACGACTTATGCAGCTATTAGGGGACTGACGCTTGCCGCCCCCTAGGCTTGACATGCGATAGTCTTAGACGAACAGACCGGACTGTACGGAGATTGTCACATCAGGCTCAGTGGGAGTTCGGATGAGTTTACTCATCGGCCTTCTTATCGACATCTACCTGGGGACCGTTACGTACAGCTAGTGCCGCTTGCGGTCTGTGGTTAAACCCACTGGCAGCGTAGTGTCGAGTCTTTAGAGTCCCACATAGAGGGTTTCCCTGCTCCAGGCGAAACGATATAGAGGTCGTATGGTTTTACGACAAGGGTTCAGACGCATACGTGTGTTTACGCACGTACGACGTTCGGACAGTTTTACTAGTCGGCTTTAGTTTAAGCCAGTTTCTAGTATCAGGTTATTGGATTTATACAGTCTAAAGTTTTTCCGTGTTTTCACGGATTGGAGGGGCGTTCTCGTAATTTTCCGGGAAGCTTCTTGAAGCATGGTGACTTGGAGGTAAGGTGGCATTTGCATTAATTGGATTAGTGAGTCATGTAGTGATTCATGTAATGAGTTAATGATTCATTTAATGATTTGTATGACTCATATGATGAATCACTCAGGGTATTAATGAAACAAGATGATAAAGCTTTATTTATTATTTACTTAATAATATCATATGTTTCATATATTTACAAATGATTTCATTCATCCAAAGTAATTCATATTCTCACCTTCTCTCTCCTCAAGCTCTCCCTCTTCAAACCCTAACCTTAACCTCTTATGTGTTGAGATCAAGGGTTAGCTAGACTAATATTTCCATAACCTCACTCTATATCCCCTAGGTAGCTTAGATTAGCACTTTGAGCAACCTAGTTATCTCAAGTTAGAGATCAAGCTTGGCGTAGGAGCTCTCGGGTGGATCGTCTTTGACTCGAGGAGGCCGTTGAGGTGCCGATATTCCAAGGAGCCTACGAGGACTGGAGGACCGCAATGAAGACCCGAAGGACAAGTAACGTGAGGTATAACTTCGAATCCGAGTAGTTAAACCTCTAGTAGATAATTAGCAATGGTTTAGAAACGATTCATGCGCTCAAGTCCGTGTTACGAAGCTTTGATAATCGTTTTTTATATATTCCGCCTCCCCGCAAGTTCGTGGGGTGCGTGACATGGACTTACAGTGGTATCAGAGCCAACTAAACCATTAATAGATTGTTCGCAACTAATTAGAAGTTCGATCGACGAAAAACACGAAAACAAAACACTAACCCCTTTTCAGTTTCTGTTAATTTTAAAAGTGTCTGAAAAAATATTTGACATACCTTAAAATTCACAGCAGGGAAATTAATGAATAATGGGAAAATACGAGCCAGTGACTCGGCAAAACGGCCGCGGATCCACGGCAATAGAGTGCTTCTGCCGCGGATCCGCCGCCAAGTTGACTTGGAGTTTCACAGTAATTCATAATTTCTGGGTTTTTGTCTTCCTGTATGTTCTGTTTCTACCCAGGTTGCTTCTTTGCTGGTTGGCTTTTGGGGTAAACACGGAATATGGTTATCGATCGATGTTTTAAGATATTTGCTAATCAGGTTATTATCTGTAATGTTTAATGTGTTCGTAAACCTTCCCTAACTGCTAGTATGTCGGTTGGCAGAGAGTTGAACATTTCTGTAATGTTTACTGTTTGTGTATATGGACTTGATTGGAATGTTGTGATGATTAGCCGGGGTTTGAGATGTGTTTAATTTTCATTCATTCAATGTAAATGTAATTTGATGTAATATTCTTTTGTGGGGAACATTCAGGTTGCGGTTGTAGCCACCGTTGTATTATTTCCTTTTACTGTTTTTGCTCCTAGGATAGACCCAAGAAGGGGTACACAAACTACAAGGTACGTCGAAGTGTTTAGTGGCCTACTCACGTTGTTGAGGGAGACCGCTTCACTTCGGATACTTGGCGGGTAGTTTGCCGTACCCGTAGGGGTCTAGGGTGGGGTAATGGCTATTCATCATAATTGTGTAATCCGTCTTTTATTGCAGGCTCAAAGCAAATGCGGATTGCTAGTTGATCCAATAAAGTTCATCTGTGATCTGGAA
This sequence comes from Agapanthus africanus, assembly GCA_030015575.1. Lineage (NCBI taxonomy): Eukaryota > Viridiplantae > Streptophyta > Magnoliopsida > Asparagales > Amaryllidaceae > Agapanthus > Agapanthus africanus. The sequence goes on from JASDDO010000008.1 coordinate 316,614,025, forward strand.
TGCTTATTATTGCGTCTGACGAATGTACAATATCTATATATGATAGCTATTAGACGTCACTTATGTTTTACACCCGCGCTAGCCCAGCCCCCGCTCTGTCGTTAGTTAAGTAACCTAACGGGTGATGACGGGACCGCGTGGCGAATGCGAATGGCATAAGAGGACATGGTATTTTCGTTGTTTTTTGCAATGATGGGACGCATTATTATAATGCAAAGAAAATAAACCAAAGGTTAATCGTTGGAACAAATTTAAAAGAAACCACTCGGTTACTTTAAAAGAGCAGAAATTTTTAATTGCGGAGCTTTAACCACTCCTTTTAAAAGGTATCAGGTTCCTTCGATTATATCAAGTTCACTACGTTCACGGTTTTGCCAAAACCAGTCGTAGCCCTCCGTCATTTGATATGGATAGTCAATAGTATTCAAGCTGTGTTTATTTGGCCAAAGTCAAGGCACAGTGTTTGGTAGCTTTTGGATATTCATATGTAGCATAGATAGATGCGTTGGTTTGGGACAGTCGTACTTCCTTGTTTGGCCAAAGTCAAGGGTATGTATGGATGGGTTCAAATTAACCTGGACAATGACGGGTAGAACTTGACATGTGACTTATGATTAGTTTGGCCAAAGTCAAGGTCATAAGAGCATGGGGCAAAAATCCACATCGGGAATTTCTAAAAGAAACTGAAATTTGCAGAAAGAGCATACCATTTTGGAGTTTGATGAATGTTGGTAGGATTCCTTCAACATTATCATACGATGATATTTTGGATCCCGATCCTACTGTGAGTACAAGCTACTTATCAGGAGATTCGTCACTTAACGATCAATGCTATAAACCAAGTAGGTGCCTAGAAAGGTGTCAGCGGGGCTACGCCCAAAGAGAAAAGAGGTTATTTAATTAAGGAACTTCGCGAAAGCTTTAGAAAACCTCCCTCGAAGTATCGACACCGACCTGGCTGAACGGTTAAGCAAGAATTGTACGGTGAGAATAGTCCTGGCTAATTCTTCTTTTATGGTTTGAGGAGGGATTCGAGAAACAGTGGGAGCCATCCTGTTTAGATAAATTAAAAACCAATCTAAACTTGCAAGAGTATCATGCTAATAGTATTTTCTTCTCTCTCTTAAATTGCAGCGACCTTGTGACCACACATAGGTTACATCTAGATAACAAATTGACTGAATCTGACTTATATGACTGGCAAAGGTCTGTCCAGATGTCCATTGCCTATGACAAGCTGGACCACCCTATTACTACTCAAGATCCCGCTGTCCCAGGTCCATTTTCCACTGTCGCGGATATGGATATCCGTCAGACAAGGGAAAAAGATAAAGCGAAAGCTAAGTGCCTCATGTTAGCTTCAGTTGATGGTGTATACCAGAAGCAGCACGAGAAGATGGACTTAGTTTCCATCTTTCTCCATAACAAAGATTTATATGGAGAGCAATCTCATATCACAAGATATGAAACCTCGAACGAATTAATTCAAGCGAGGTTAGCTGACGGGTCATCTGTAGGGGACAACGTCCTTACAATGACTGGCTATATTGATGAGCTCAAGGACCTGAAGACCACGTCGGAGAACGGGTCAGATACTGACCTGATTCTACAGTCTCTACCTTCTACCCTGAAGGAAACCAGGGAAGTAGAAGGAAAGAGAAGGGCAAAAGTTTCGGGACTGGATATAGTAAAAGAGGGACGTTCCTATTGTTATGGGATTGAGCATAGGCAGAAAGATTGCAGGGCTTTTGAAGCCAGTAGCCAGGATACGAAGCATGTTGTGGCTTCGACTTCGGGTGTGTTTGTAATAGAGAACTGTATGTCAGTTAACCCTACTTCCTGGGGATTGGATACCGAGTCAGGAACTCACATCTGTAATTCTTTACAGGCTCTGAGGAACCGTAGGGTTATCAGGATAGGTGATATGACCCTCACAGTTGCTAACGAAATGAGCATGGACGTTGAATCCGTAGGGGAATATCATCTTGGACTGACAACTGGGCAGATATTGATTCTGCATAACTGTTTTTATGTACCAGGTACAACTTGTAATATCATATCTGTATCCTTACTTTCTAAGGAAGGATATGATTTTACTTTTATAAGCGATGTGGTTCGCATCCACCTAAATCAAGTTATGATTGGGTCAGGTACATTACAAAACGAAATATACGTATTAAATCAAACTCAGATTTTCAATATCCAGAACACACTGAAAAGAAAGTCTCCAGAAATATGAATCAGGCTTTCTTATGGCATTGTAGACTAGGTCACATCAATGAAACACGATTAACTAAGTTACATAGAGAAGGATATTTGAATTCGTTCGAATATCAATCTTATGCTACTTGTGAATCTTGTCACATGGGAAAGATGACAAAGACTCCGTTTACTGGATATGGAGTAAGAGCAAGCGAGCTCTTGGGACTCATACACAGTGATGCGTGCGGTCCAATGTCTACACATGTGCGAGGTTGTTATTCCTACATCATTACTTTTACGGATGATTTCTCTAGGTATGGATATGTCTTCTTAATGAAACATAAATCCGAGGCCTTTGAGAAATTCCAAGAATACAGCAATGAAGTGGAAAAACAAACAGGCAAAAGTATCAAGACACTGAGATCTGATCGAGGTGGTGAATACTTAAGTGTCGAGTTTCTAGGTTACTTAAAAGAGAATGGAATTCTCTCTCAGCTTACTCCCCCATACACACCACAACACAACGTTGTATCAGAAAGAAGGAATCGAACCCTATTGGATATGGTTCGTTCCATGATAAGTAAAGCTGAGTTACCACGATCATTCTGGGGATATGCACTAGAATCAGCTGCATACCTTTTAAACCGAGTTCCAACTAAGACTGTGCCTACTTCACCATATCAGATGTGGTGTGGAAAGAAACCCTATCTTAAACATATTAAGATATGGGGATGTCGAGCTTTTGTAAAGAAGCAGCATGCGGACGATCAGTACAGTATAAGTTTGTGGGATATCCAAAGAAATCCAAAGGATATTATTTCTATTACGTAGAGGAACAAAAGATTTTTGTTTCTCATAATGCTCGCTTCTTGGAAACTGAGTATTTAGAAAATCAGATAAGTGGGAGCGCAATAGAACTAGAAGAAATTCCAGAACCACAAGCTATTACTGAAAGCTTGGTAGAACCAGAGGTTTCAGAAGAACCGGACATCCCGACGCCACTCCGTAGGAGTAGTATGCAATCTCATCCGCCCGAGAGATACTATGGTTTTCTCATAGACGGGGATAGAGAGGATTGCACTATTGACTATGATGAGTCTACTAGCTTCCAGCAAGCCATTCAGAGCGGTGACTCAGTAAAATGGGTGGATGCAATGCGGACCGAAATGGAGTCCATGTACACTAACAAAGTATGGACTTTGGACGTTGCTCCAGATGGGGTAAAACCCGTAGGATGCAAATGGATCTTCAAAAAGAAGATTGGTGTAGATAGACAGGTTGAAACATACAAGGCTAGACTGGTTGCAAAGGGTTTCTGTCAAAGACCTGGTTTGGACTATGACGAAACCTTTTCTCCAGTAGCTATGCTTAAATCCATTCGGGTCCTTCTTGCTATTGCTGCCTTACACGATTATGAAATCTGGCAGATGGACGTAAAGACGGCTTTTCTAAATGGAAATTTGGAAGAGAGCGTCTATATGGATCAACCAGAGGGATTCATTCAGAGTGGGAGCAGCGGTAAAGTATGCAAGTTGCTTAAGTCCATTTATGGACTAAAGCAGGCATCACGAAGTTGGAACATCTGTTTTGATGATACTGTCAAAGAATTTGACTTTATCAAAAATCTAGATGAACCTTGCATATACAGTAAGATTGTAGGGAGGGCTGTAGTATTCCTCGTCTTGTACGTGGATGACATTCTCCTAATAGGAAATGATATTCCTATGTTACAGTCACTCAAAACATTCTTGTCACATAAATTCTCCATGAAAGACCTGGGTGATGCCACCTACATTCTGGGGATCCGGATCTATCGTGATAGATCAAAGAGGATGTTGGGACTTTCACAGTTCAGGTACATAGACACCATAGTGAAGAGATTCAGTATGGATGATTCTAAGCGCGGTAACCTACTGGCTTGTCACGGAATCACCCTCTCCAAAGAGATGTCTCCCAAGACTGATTTGGAAAGGGATCACATGTCGATTATACCCTATGCTTCTACGGTAGGCTCTATAATGTATGAGATGTTATGTACCAGACCATATGTAGCATACACATTGAGCGTTGTAAGCCTGTATCAGGCAAACCCAAGAGAGAAGCACTGGATAGCAGTAAAGAACATCCTCAAGTACCTAAGGAGGACTAAAGATATGTTCTTGGTGTATGGCGGAAAAGACCTCCAGATTGAGGCCTTTGCCGACTCCGGCTTCCAGAGTGACAAAGATGACTCCAAGTCCATGTCGGGTTATGTCTTTACCCTCAATGGAGGGGCGGTCTATTGGAAGAGTTCCAAACAGGAGACCGTTGCTGACTCAACGATGGAAGCAGAGTACATAGCTGCTTGCGATGCCGCAAAAGAAGCTGTCTGGATGAAGAAGTTCCTCACAGAACTTCAGGTGGTTCCTACCAGTGTTGATCCAATACCTCTGTATTGTGACAACAACGGCGCTATAGCTTTAGCGAAGGAACCCAGGTCCCATCAGAAGTCCAGACACATCTTAAGGCGGTATCACATGATCAGGGAGATCGTTGATCACCGGGAGATCGAGGTAAAGAGAGTAGAGACGGAGAATAACATTTCTGATCCATTCACAAAGGCCCTTCCTCAGACGCAGTTCGAGAGGCTATTCGAGATGATAGGTCTACGATATGCCAGCTCATGGCCCTAGTGCAAGTAGGAGATTGTTAGTGTATATGCCCTAGGGGCCATTATTGTATCATACTAGGTTGTATATTACTTAATGGAAGCTTGGGATATTCACAGTTGTATATAACAGTCTTGCTAAAAATGGTAGTATGCTACTTGGTTTGTGTCTACTTTAATATATGCATATGTTTCTTGTAACGTATCACTTATACATATTAGTAGAGCCTATAGGATCTTTGCTTGATTACCAGCGTCGTGATGGCAGTCACACTAGTGGGGGCTGGGTAGTCTGTAAGCAACATCCTAACAGGTCCCTGGTCGTTGGATTATCGAGATAGGGCATTGATATTCTGGAGTAGACTAAGTGTGTACGCTTCTCATCCCAGTTGGGGAGATGGTCTGTCCCACAGCCATCAGTACGTCGTACTGGAGATAGTATACAGGTGCTTGTTAGGTTACGGGTACACCGGACAGGACTCGCCGGGGAACTGATTGGTTGGTATTATACACATCGTCAGTTAACAGTTCCTAGGTGACATGAGTACAGCATAGTCCGCAGACTTGACACTGCTACTTCGCCTCGAGTGTGTCCCACTGTTCATAGATTGCTACCCTACCACGGCTCAAAGGAGTAGGTAGAAGTTGGGTGCAATCCCGAGCACTTGGAGGCAGTGGCGGTTAGATAGGATTCGTCTCTCCCGGTATTGGGAGTTGATATCGCGCGGTGTCAGAGAGCCATTACGCAAAGTCCCTGGCCAGGGCAAGCGAGATTTACTGGTAGGTTCCTGTAGCTTCTCAGGGTGTAATGGGCTTCGCTCCGACACGACTTATACAGCTATTAGGGGACTGACGCTTGCCGCCCCTAGGCTTGATATGCGATAGTCTTAGACGAACAGACTGGACTGTACGGAGATTGTCACATCAGGCTAAGTGGGAGTTCGGATGAGTTTACTCATCGGCCTTCTTATTGACATCTACCTCGGGACCGTTACGTACAGCTAGTGCCGCTTGCGGTCTGTGGTTAAACCCACTGCCTTCATAGTGTCGAGTCTTTAGAGTCCCACACAGAGATTTTCCCTGCTCCAGGCGAAACGATATAGAGGTCGTATTGTTTTACGATAAGGGTTCGGACACATACGTGTGTTTATGCACGTACGACGTTCGGACAGTTTTTACTAGTCGGCTTTAGTTTAAGCCAGTTTCTAGTATCAGGTTATTGGATTTATACAGTCTAATGTTTTTCCTTGTTTTCACGGATTGGAGGGGCGTTCTCATAATTTTCCGGGAAGCTACTAGAAGCATGGTGACTTGGAGGGTAAGGTGGCATTTGTATTAATTGGATTAGTGAGTCATGTAGTGATTCATGTAATGAGTTAATGATTCATTTAATGATTTGTATGACTCATATGATGAATCATTTAGGGTATTAATGAAACATGATGATAAAGCTTTATTTATTATTTACTTACTAATATCCTATGTTTCATATATACACAAATGATTTCATTCATCCAAAGTAATTCATATTCTCACCTTCTCTCTCCTCAAGCTCTCCCTCTTCAAACCCTAACCCTAACCTCTCATGTGTTGAGATTAAGGGTTATCTAGACTAATACTTCCATAACCTCACTCTATATCCCCTAAGTAGCTTAGATTAGCACTTTGAGCAACCTAGTTATCTCAAGTTAGAGATCAAGCTTGGCGTAGGAGCTCTCGGGTGGATCGTCTTTGACTCGAGGAGGCCGTTGAGGTGCCGATGTTCAAAGGAGCCTACGAGGAGTGGAGGACCGCGATGAAGACCCGAAGGACAAGTAACGTGAGGTATAACTTCGAATCCGAGTAGTTAAACCTCTAGTAGATAGTTAGCAATGGTTTAGAAACGATTCATGCGCTCAAGTCCGTGTTACGAAGCTTTGATAATTGTTTTTCATATATTCCGCCTCCCCGCAAGTTCGTGGGGTGCGTGACATGGAATTATAGTATGGTCATGAGTCAAAGCATGTTGCAAAGCATGGCTTTGATTTGTTTATTTGTAAAAAGGATTTGAATTTTTTGGGAATGAGAGAATGGGGGGTGCGGGCCACTACTTTGGGGGTGGAGGTTAATTTCATTTGTTAGATTACACTTCATTATTCATCACTCCCTCACACTCTCATTCTCACAAATACTTAGCCAATTTTTAGCTCATGAAAAAGGTTCACCTCATTGATCTTCTATGCTTGCTCATTGAGCAAAACAAGTTGAGAGAAAATTGCAGTGACATTTTCATACACCCCTACTCTCCATTGCTTGCGACGTTGGAGCGTCGGTTACCTCGTTCGACGAGGTTGGAGCTTGCGCCGTTTCCCTCGGGTGGATCATCGGAGATGGAGGAAGACCGGCAACCAAACATCGTCAAAGGATCACTAGGAGCTTGTATTGAAGACCGAAGGACACGGATCAACTCGGTATAACCTTTCTAACTCTTAGTTAGTTTGCTAGAATACGGTTTAAGGTCGATCCTGAAATCGGGTAGCGGTAGCGCCGGTTTAGAAAAATTTTGTTCCGCATTTTGGCCGCGTTTTGATGGCCGGGGCGCTGCCGGGACCCTTCAGTTCAAAGTGTATACTTTTTGGTGTACATGGACTCCATTTCGGTCCGCGTTGCATCCAACCATTTTACTGAGTCGCCGCTCTGAATGGCTTACTGGAAGCTAGTTGGCTCATCATTGTTAATGATGCAATCCCCTCGATCCCCGTCTATGAGAAAACCATAGTATCTCTCAGGCGGATGAGACTGCCTACTAGTTCTGCGGAATGGCGTAGGGATGTCTGGATCTTTTAAAACCTCTAGTTCTACCGTACTTTCAGTAATAGTTTGTGGTTCTGGAACTTCTTCCAGTTCTATTGCGCTCCCACTATTTCCATTTACAAAAAATTGATTTTCTAAAAAAGTGGGCATGACGAGGAAAAAACCTTTTGTTCCTCTGCATAATAGGAAAGATACCCCTGGAGTTCTTTGGGTATCCCACAAACTTGCACAGTACTGAGCGTGCCTCGAGTTTGTCCGCAAACTGCTTTTCAACAAAAGCTGGACATCCCTATATCTTCAGATACTGAAGATAGGGTTTCTTCCCACTCCACATCTGATATGGTGTGGTAGGCACAGTCATGGTAGGAACCTTATTCAAAAGATATGCAGCTGATTCTAAAGCATAACTTCAGAAGAATCGCGGTAACTCAGCATTACTCATCATGGAATGAACCATATCCAATAGGGTTCTGTTCCGCCTTTCCTATACACCGTTATGTTGTGGTGTGTATGGAAGAGTAATATGAGAGAGAATTCAATTCTCTCTTAGGTAATCCAGGAACTCAGCAATTTAAGTATTCACCATATCGATTAGATCTCAGTGTCTTGATACTTTTGCCTGTTTGTTTTTCCACTTCATTATTATATTCCCGGAATTTTTCAAAGGGTTCGGATTTATGCTTTCACAAGAAAACATGTCCTAACCTAGAGATATTATCCGTAAAAGTAATGAAATAAGAATAACCACTTCGTGCATTTGTAGATATTGGACTACACACGTCGCTGTGTATGAGTCCCAAAGGCTCGCTCGCTCTTACTCCGTGTCTAGTGAATGGAGTCTTTGTCATCTTTCCTGTGAGAAAAGATTGGCAAGTTGCATAAGACTGATATTCGAACAGATCCAAATATCCCTCTCTATGTAACTTCGACAACCATGTTTCATTGATGTGACCCTGTCTATAATGCCATAAGAAAGTTTTATTTAATTCTGGAGACTTTCTTTTAAGTGTATTCTTGACGTTTGAAAACCTGAGCTTGATTTAATATATATTTTCCTCTAGCGTACCTGACCCAATCAAACTTTGATTAAGGTGGATGTGAACCACATCGCTTACAAACTAGACTTGGTACACACAAACAGTTATGTAGAATCAATATCTACCCACTTGTCAATTCTAGGTGATATACCCTACGGATACAACGTCCAAGCTCATTCCGTTAGCAACCCTGAGATTCATATCACCTTCCTTGAAAACTCAACGGTTTCTTAAAGCCTGTAATGAATTACAGATATGAGATCCCGATCCGGTATCTAGTACCCAGGAAGTAGAGTTAATTGACAGATTGTTTTAAATCACAAACACACCCGATGTCGAAGCCACAACATGCTTCGGATCCTGGTTTCTGGCTTTCCAAGCCCCGCATCCCTTCTTCTAATGCCCTTTCCCGTAACAATAGGATCATCCCACCTTCCCTACTGTTAACCCGAATCTTTTGCCCTTCCCTTTTCTTCTACCATACTGACACCGCCTATCGGTTTTTTGGAGGTCTTCTTCTTCTCACCCTTGGCATCTGCCTTAGATCCAGAAGAGGAAGATTCCCCAATAAGTAGAGAGGTTGTCTCCCTGGTTTCCTTCAGGGTGCCCTCAATTGGAAGTATAACTTTCTTCTCCTGGGCGTAACTAGGAGGTAGGGACTGTAGAATCAAGTCAGTATATGAATCGTTCTCCAACGTGGTCTCCCGGTCCGTGAGCTTTTTAATATAGCTAATCATTATAGGGACGTGGTCCCCTACGGATGACCCGACATCCAATCTTGATTGAAGCAATTCCTTCGAGGTCTCATATCTTGTGATAAGAGATTGCTCTCCATATAAAACTTTGTTATGGAGGAAGATAGAAACTAAGTCCATTTTCTCATGCTGCCTCTGGTATACACCATCAACTGAGGCCAACACGAGGCAATTGGCATTCCCACAGTCCTTTATCCCTTGTCTTACGGATATCCATATCCGTGATGGTGGAAACTGGACCTGGGACGGCGGGGGGTATAAGTAGTAATGAGGTGGTCCAGCTTGTCATAGGTAATGGACATCTGGACAAAGCTTTGCCAGTCACTATAGTATAACTCGGTCATTTTATTATCTACCTATAACCTAATCTGGTTACCTTGTCGCTATATTTAGGAGAGAGAGAAGAATACACTCAGCATGATGCTCTTGCATGTTTAGATTGGTTTTTAATTTATCTAAGCAGGATGGCTCCCACCGTCTCTCGAATCCTTCCTCAAACCATAAAAGAAGAATCAGTCAGGATTGATCTCACAGTACAACTCTTGCTTAACCGTTCGGCCAGGCTAGTGTCAGTACTTCGAGGGAGGTTTTACGACGCTTTCGCGAAATTCCTTAATTAAATAACCTCTTTTCCCTGGAGGTGTAGCCCCGCTAACACTGTTCTAGACACCTACTTGGTTTATAGCATTGATCGTTAAGTGAAGAATCTTCCGAGGAGTAGTGGATACTTACAGTAGGATCGAGATCCAAATATCATTGTGTGATAATGCTGAAGGAATCCTACCAATATTATCAAACTCCAAATGGTATGCAGCACTAGCAAGTTTCAATTTCTTTAGACACACCCGATGTGGATTTTTGCCCCATGCTCTTATGACCTTGATGAAGGACAACATATCATAAGTCACATGTCAAGTTCTACCCATCATTGTCTAGGTTAATTTGAACCCACCCGTACATACCCTTGACGAAGACCAAAATAGTAGTACGACTGTCCCAAACCAATGCATTTATCTATGCAACATATGAACACCCGGCCGCTACCAATCACTATGTCTTGACAAAGGCCAACAAACATAGCTTGAATACTACTGACCATTCATATGAAATGACGGAAGGCTATGAATGGTTTTGGCGAAACCGTGAACGTAGTGAACTTGATATAATCGAAGGAACCTGATAGCTTTTAAGAGGAGTGGTTTAAGCTCCGCATTTAAAAGTCTGCTGTTTTAAAATAACCGAGTGGTTTTAAAATTAGTTCCAACGATTCATCTTTGGTTTGTTTGCTTTGCATTAATGTAATGCATTCCCATCAATTAACATACCATTGCAGAAAACAACGAAAATACAACGTACGCATAAGCCATCCGCATTCGCTACTAGGCCCCGTCATTGATCGCACGCTTTTGGCGTGTCGGATGTTCAAAGTTCTAAAGTTTACCGCGATCAGGACGGTGTCGCTATGCAGCTAGCCGGTTGAGCACGGGTCGATCCACAGGGAGATGGTTGTATTTCCGTTCTTGTCTTAGACGAGTCAATAAAGAATTTGTGTATGTTTGTTCGATCTAACCTATGTGTATTATTTGCAAGTATAAAGTTGTTAAGAAAAAGATACGAGATTATAAGCTAAAGAAATCCGTACTCAAAACCTTTGAGCCGAGTCTTGACCAATTGAAGCTAGAGCAATCGGCAACAACGTGGATTAGGGGATTTAAGCGCGGTATTCGTGGAATACGGCATATTTACCCTTGTCCTTCCGTTCTTGTCTCTTGCTTTCGCCTCCGGCCAAACCGAACGCAACCGGTCGCGGTTAGGAATCACCGTTACCTTGTTAGGGTAGGGTGCCTAACGGAGCGCTTGCGTATGGTTTGGGCGGAGTTCAATGGAAAATAACGGGAAAAGGAAATGAGAAAAGAAAATCTTAACTTACAATACCGTATTTATTCTTAACAACGATAATTACATTCATTCACAAAAAAGAACAAAAAAGAGCAAAAGAAAAGAACAAAGAAAAGAAAAGATTACAAGTAATTAAGTGCATGAATATAAATTGCAAGAAAGTAAAGCAAGGTAATAAAAAGCAAGTAATAAATAAGTAATAAAAAGAACAAGAAACTAGAACTCAAGATAAGCATGGGATCAATAGCCAACCCTTAAACTTGCAAGCTCAATCAAGAGGTTGCATGATCAAGAGAAGGGTAGAGAACGCATGTGAAATGAAGTGCTAATTCCATAAGAAAATACGACCCTTGAGATCAATAACAAACTCTTAACCTTTCAAGCTCAATGAAGAGGTTGAAAGATTAAGAGAAAGCAAGAATCTCAAGGGGAAGTTAAACAAAAGAGAATGATACAAAAGCCCTCATCTTCATTGATCTTCCACTCAAAAAGCTCTCACTACAATTTTCATGGAGAAAAGAATGAAGAAGAAGAAGAAAAACTACACTAGAAACTACAAAAGAGGAACAAAGAATGAACACCAAAAGCTTGGCAAGTTCTGTGGTATTTATAGGAGGTGAACTGAAAACCTAGGGCAACAATCTGCCTCAACATGAAGTCCCCAAACTTTCCCCGAAATACGACAGAGAGAGGACCCCACATGGCCGCGGATCCGCGGCCTAAGCCTGCTTAGGCCGCGGTTCCATGGCCGTCTTGATGAGTTGGGCCACCATCTTTTGTGTGCTCCCCTGGTTCTCTGTCCTATGTTATTGTACATATACCAAAATGCAGTATGCTTCCACAGTTGCATCAGATTTGCAATGGTCCAAAATGGCAACAAAAATAATACTTTTGACCTTTTCTCCCTCGAGCTCCGCGCACCCATTGATTCTTGTGCTGCACCTCTCGTGCTCTGTGCTTGTCCGAGACACGAATTACCGCTGTCATATGTCTTGTCTCTGGAACCGGTACACAGCACTGGACGGATATGGATGACCGGAACCCGGCTTTTATCTGTTGTCAACAGATGTTCTGTATTTGGTGTAACTGTGGAGATTTTGTCTTGATTTGCACTATTTGTACTGGAAACCTGTAATCTGTAAATATGTAACAAATACGAATTAAAAGCACCTACCTATAAACACACGAGCATAAGAATGGGCGGTATAAAATGCAGTATTCTGTTATGAACAAATACCCCCAAATTTAACTTTTGCTCGTCCCGAGCAAAACCAATTATTCACAAAAAAGAAAATCCTAACCGCACTTTCGCAGGGAACGCGATTGCACTGAGCATGTGCAACAAGCCGTTAAAACTCTAGGTGTCCCTAGTAGGAGGAGTGTTGTCTCCTGAGGGTTTTCAGCGGATACTACCCACAAAATCCCTTCAAGCAAGTGTCATAAGTTAACGTCGATTCTACTCCTACAGTTTAGTATTTACGTTAGAAATTCTATCATCCTAAGTTAGAAATATCCAACCCTTATTTTTCACACCTCCTATCTATTTAACCTTAGGTCCTATACGTTCCAAAAAAGTTTAGAAAGATATAGGTTCTCCTGAGTTTTCCTTCTAAAGTGCGGCCTCAAATCAGGAATTTTTATCAACTTTACAGAAAACACAAGTCTTATTCTTTATTTCTATCTTTTATTCAAACATCGATTGTATACCCCTACGTGTGTGTATATTTGCACCCCTACACTCAAGAATTCAATTCAAGCTATAATACCCTTGCCCTAATACCTAATACTACTTCTTTTCATTAAGGATGGACGGATTTGCTCACACACCTTTCATGCGACTATTAATGCTTCTTGAGGCACTAACGGCCGATTACTGAATGTGTGAACATTAAAGCGTAAATAGCAGTTTCCAGGTCTTGACTTTTTTCTATTTTTTTCTTTTCTTTTTCTTTTTTCTTTTTTTTTCAAGACCGGATATATTTTTCAATATGCTCTTTTGGTGTTTAGCTTTAAATACCATTTTTTCTTTCATACTAGGCTTTCAGGCAAGAGTATTTCTAGGTATCCTCTACTATCCCAAGTTTCAAGATTCGTGTATGTGCAGTTTGTAGGGTATATACTTTCTAAATTTGAACTCAAGAAAAGAAACTATTTTTCAGACTTATCCTTCAGTAAAGCATCAATACTTTCCCTTCATCTTGACTTAACTAAAGAACTGAACTCAAGATTACCTATTTCTCAAAAAAACTGTAAGGACGTATACTTACCAAGTTTAAACAGAATGAGGGTTATTTTTAGGGTTTTCAATTCCTAAGCCTAGAATTTAGTTATTTCTATCATATCAACTAATCTTTCGGAATAAATATCTAAGTTGCCCTATTAGCTAACTTGACGACAAAGTTTTTATATTTTTGGAAAATTTTTCGATTTTTGTGGGTTTTAATAAGGTATGCAAATGCAAAATATACAAATGAATGCGAAGGGAGAAAGCTTACCGAGCATACCCCCAAACTTATACTTGACAGTGCCCTCACTGTCAGGCCACACCAAGAGGGTCAAAATTGTCGGCGCTCCCTAGAAACAAAAAATATATACAAAACAAAAAGGAAAAATATATACAAAAAAGTGTCCCCCCCCAAACTTAAGTAAAACAGTGTTTCCACTGTTAAGCGTTGAAGTTCAGGATTAGGGGGGAAAGAACAGTATCAAGCTATACAAGGCCTTACATAGGCCAAAAGTTAACACCAAACATTCAAAGATTTTATCATGATAAAGCAGTGGCTGGTGAAAGAATGCGGAGAGGTAAGAAATGGAGACTACGCGAGACCATATGCGGAGAGAAGCGGGATACAGTCTCGGTATATGAAAGGAAGAAGAATGGCGGAAGGGAAAAAGAAGTGGAATACGAACTTGAGGGTGCAAATGGAGTAAATAGATTAGCACAATTTGTGATGACCGATGTGTGAAAAGCGATCGTGCTAATATATTTACCCGTCGAGAAATGGGGTCAAATCCCTCAAGATTCGTAAGAAACCATGGGTACGCCGAACTTGGTAAACCAGACATATGAAATGAAAGTGATACGGTTTCTTGCAAGGTCGGAACGATGGAGGGAAGTGATCGAGGAGGGGTATCGGTTAAAGGTTCACAGTCAATGAAAGGAATAGGATGAATTGGAAAATCCGACTCATCATCTAGAACTATTTCATCCTAAAAAATATCCTCATTATTCTCCTCAAAGTTAAGCTCATCCATGCATATTTCATCAAAATCCAGACGCATATGTGGTTCGGGAAAAATATTTAATGACTCGGGATGATGATTTGAAGAGAAAAACTCAGCCAAATCTATGGGTTCATCATCCAAAATATTCCCAGCGTCGATATCCTCAATCAAGTGAAAATCAATTTTCTCAGACACCTCATCAAAAGCATGGATTTCAATCGATTCTAGTTCTAAGATGGAGATGTAGAGGTCAAAAGGTTTGAGTGCGGTTTCACTTGGAAGGGTCCCTTCACAATCTGGCAAATCAAACACTACAAAGTCGCACAACTCATTAAACATTCTATCTTCAACTGATAATTCATTTGGGACACTTGATAGACTTTCAAAACAAGAGTTGTGGGATTCAATTTGGGACGGGTAGATTTGATTTGGAAGGGGGTACAGCTCACTTTCACCACTCAAATTCACAGCTTGTCCTACCGCCTCTTCATACATTGAAAAATTTGGAGCTAGTTGAAAACTAGCTACCGGGTCACAAGGTTGTATGAGGGCGGCCATGGACGCATTCAAATCCATCATATGTTGGCTTGACGCTACCCTAAAGTCTTCCAACGACTGTTCCAGACTAGACATGGGTTGTGAAGGGGTTTCAGTAAAAGATTCAAAGTTGTTTGGATACTGAAAACTCCCAAATGGCGGTTCTGATGCAATGTCTAGGGAAGGTGCAAAAGTAAGGTAGGATTGGTAGGAATTGAATGGTTGGACAGGGGTAGGATCAACATTTGGATAAGAAGGTGAATGAAATTGTTGATCCCAAGAATTTGAAGTGGTGACAGGAGTGAAAGATCGGCTACGAGATTGTTCAATACGTTCTGCAATAGACATAGGTCTTGGAGTTGCAACATGACTCGAAGAAGGGGTATCAACGTAAGAAGGGGTGAATGTTTGAAATGGTTGATACGAAGTGGATTGCGGAGTCAAATTGTTTGTCCTAGACGCGTCTATCCGATCTCTTAATGAAATTTTTGGCATGGATGGATCGTTCGAAGTTCGGCCAAAGCAAGAACCGTAAGAAGTAATGTCTGGTTGTGGGTACCAAAGTTCGGCAAGAGTTTTGCGAGGTGGAGTACCCATGATATGAAGAGAGAAAGAAAGAAAGGCAGAGAAAAGGAGGGGAAAAAGAATGTGATATTTTTTTTTATATTAACAGAAGAATGAAATATACACACAAAAAGAATATGGACAAAAACAATCACGACACAAAAACACCACACACCTAATCGTTCTAGGGTTCACCTAGGTCAACTAGACCTACTCCAGAACTTGATTGTCGAAGTAAAACTGTGTCGAGAAACGGGCTCAAGATACACTGATCACGAAGCCAGGTAAGTGCAGAGATAAGTGGAGGTTTTCCAACGCTTTCGCGAAGTTCCTTAATTAAATAACCCTTTCTCTTTTGGCGGTTTCGCCGTTAACACTTTCCTAGACACCCCGTAAGCAATATACCGTTAAGCGAGGTTCTAAACACAGTTAACTTCTCCTAGTGAGCTTGAAGTCCTTAAGGCTTAAAGTCTAGTTTCTTTTAAATTTTGTGCGGGTAAACGTTATGCTCAAGTTCGTGATTTGTGGGCCACGGAAAAGGTGATGAAATCCTTTACCGTATGTTGTGGGGTTCGCTTGCCCTTAAGTCCGTATTAATGTATGCAATGCGCAATTCAATAAAAATTCTATAAAGAATCAAACAATCGCTTTTTAGTTTAAGCGCGGCACAGCAACAAATACGGGTTAGTCAATTTTTAGCGTTTGCTAGCGAACTTGCAAAGAATCCTGCAAAGAATAGTATATTGGATGCGTCGGATTTGAGAAGAAGGTGTTAGTAAAGTACGTACCGTTAAGTTTTGGGTTAGGAAACCCCCGTTGAATCAAATCCGGTAAGCTTGAAAAGTTCGCTTGCGCGGGTCAAACTACCCGGATCTTTGGCACTGTACTTTGCAATCACCTTAGCTTTGAATGTACACTTTGCTCCCACAATCGCAGTTTGCAAATCCGCAAAAATCTGCACTCTTGCCCACAAAAATTATCAAAAAAAAAACAAAAAGATATATATATATATATATATTTAAATATATACAAAAAGAATATTAACCCGAATAACAAGAAAGAAAATACGCTACCGTCTCCCCGGCAACGGCGCCATTTGATCGCACGCTTTTGGCGTGTCGGATGTTCAAAGTTCTAAAGTTTACCGCGATCAGGACGGTGTCTCTATGCAGCTAGCCGGTTGAGCACGGGTCGATCCACAGGGAGATGGTTGTATTTCCGTTCTTGTCTTAGACGAGTCAATAAAGAATTTGTGTATGTTTGTTCGATCTAACCTATGTGTATTATTTGCAAGTATAAAGTTGTTAAGAAAAAGATACGAGATTATAAGCTAAAGAAATCCGTACTCAAAACCTTTGAGCCGAGTCTTGACTAATTGAAGCAAGAGCAATCGACAACAACGTGGATTAGGGGATTTAAGCGCGGTATTCGTAGAATACGGCTTATTTACCCTTGTCCTTCCGTTCTTGTCTCTTGCTTTCGCCTCCGGCCAAACCGAACGCAACCGGTCGCGGTTAGGAATCACCGTTACCTTGTTAGGGTAGGGTGCCTAACGGAGCGCTTGCGTATGGTTTGGGCGGAGTCAATGGAAAATAACGGGAAAAGGAAATGAGAAAAGAAAATCTTAACTTACAATACCGTATTTATTCTTAACAACGATAATTACATTCATTCACAAAAAAGAACAAAGAAGAGCAAAAGAAAAGAACAAAGAAAAGAAAAAAGAAAAGAAAAGATTACAAGTAATTAAGTGCATGAATATAAATTGCAAGAAAGTAAAGCAAGGTAATAAAAAGCAAGTAATAAATAAGCAATAAAAAGAACAAGAAACTAGAACTCAAGACAAGCATGGGATCAATAGCCAACCCTTAAACTTGCAAGCTCAATCAAGAGGTTGCAAGATCAAGAGAAGGGTAGAGAACGCATGTGAAATGAAGTGCTAATTCCATAAGAAAATACGACCCTTGAGATCAATAACAAACTCTTAACCTTTCAATCTCAATGAAGAGGTTGAAAGATTAAGAGAAAGCAAGAATCTCAAGGGGAAGTTAAACAAAAGAGAATGATACAAAAGCCCTCATCTTCATTGATCTTCCACTCAAAAATCTCTCACTACAATTTTCATGGAGAAAAGAATGAAGAAGAAGAAGAAGAAAAACTACACTAAAAACTACAAAAGAGGAACAAAGAATGAACACCAAAAGCTTGGCAAGTTCTGGGGTATTTATAGGAGGTGAACTGAAAACCTAGGGCAACAATCTGCCTCAACATGAAGTCCCTAAACTGCCCCCGAAATACGACAGAGAGGACCCCACATGGCCGCGGATCCGCGGCCTAAGCCTGCTTAGTTCGCGGTTCCACGGCCGTCTTGATGAGTTGGGCCACCATCTTTTGTGAGCTCCCCTGGTTCTCTGTCCTATGTTATTGTACATATACCAAATTGCAGTATGCTTCCACAGTTGCATCAGATTTGCAATGCTCCAAAGTGGCAACAAAAATAATACTTTTGACCTTTTCTCCCTCGAGCTCCGCGCACCCATTGATTCTTGTGCTGCCCCTCTCGTGCTCTGTGCTTGTCCGAGACACGAATGACCGCTGTCATATGTCTTGTCTCTGAAACCGGTACGCAGCACTGGACGGATATGGATGACCGGAACCCGGCTTTTATCTGTTGTCAACAGATGTTCTGTATTTGGTGTAACTGTGGAGATTTTGTCTTGATTTGCACTATTTGTACTGGAAACCTGTAATCTGTAAATATGTAACAAATACGAATTAAAAGCACCTACCTATAAACACACGAGCATAAGAATGGGCGGTATAAAATGCAGTATTCTGTTATGAACAGTCATCACCCGTTAGGTTACTTAACTAACGACAGAGCGGGGGTTGGACTAGCGCGGATGAAAAACATAAGCAACGTCTATTATATAATATGTAGGGTTCCTAGGCACCCTAGTGAGGTCTCTAAAGGCATCGAACATGCCAATTTCAAAAATTCTAGGTGCCGAGAGACCCGACTACGGATCTTTTGCTAGAAAACTAGGCGAAAAGATAACTAGTTAACACTTAACTAAGGGAATACGGAAATACAACCTTTGTAGATCCGTTTGCTCCACCTCCATAGCTCCGCAACGAAGTCCCCTCGCTGTCCATAAGAAGTCCCGGGCTCTAGCGTCGGCTTCGTCGGAGAATGGGCAAGCTAGGTCGTCGATGTCCATGCCGAAGATGATCTACGTTGAGGCATCGCTAAATTAAGCTCCGACTTCACCAAGTCAAGAAACTTGTGAAGTAAACACACTCTACTACTTGGCAAGAGGTAGAGGATGAAGAAATAGGAAGTGGGTAAACTTTAGATTTGGATTTCTCACTCTTTATCATCAATCACCATTGATGACCTAAGGTTTTCTTCATGTGTTCAAGTGAAGAAGAAGATGGATATATGTTATGATAAGTATATATTAAATAGAAAATAAATCAAATACTTATCATAAACTAACCATGGTCTAGTGTAGAGAATGAATTATGGTTAAGTGGGATGGTTAGGGTTAAGTATGAGTCAAAATGGTTACTAAAGTCAATGCTTCATGAAGGTTCAAAGAATAAAACAAAACTAGCAACCATTCTTCTCATTATTATTTCCATAATAAATAAATGAATAAATGAATAAGGAAATAGTAAACCCTAACCATTCCATTAACCAAGGTTTAATTCTATACACTTAACCAAAAAGGCATGTATCATCAAACATGATACAAGCAAGTGCACAAAATCATATCGCATATGCAATGCGCACATTCGAGCGAGAAAATCCAATTAAAGTGAACCGATACTAGTTAATGCAAAGTAATATATCAAATATATAATTATGCATTAAATCATTAAATCAACACTTGATTTAACGATCCGGTCATGACGCACAAAACCGACAGGTATCATTAGTAACAACTTATCGAATCAACACTTGATCCGATAACCCGGCTATATCGCATATAACCGATTAATGTCACATCGCGAGAATCGATTACAGTATCACATACTCGTATCATTCTCGGTCCCGCACATATCTCATATGCAGTCCTATTTCGTTTCGCTTGAGCCAGGAAACCTCTGTGTTGGACTCTAAAGACTCGTCAATACGTCGGCAGCAGGTGATGATCATATCAAACACCCACAAGCCGCAAGCGGTCTGCTAAACGTAACGGCCACCCGGGTATTGAGCGATCTGAAGAACGACGAGCAAGCCCGCTCACACTCCAGTGAATCCAACCAGTAACACTACCGTACAGTCCGGTCTGATCGTCTGATATGTCGCATATCTCGCCTAGGGGTGGTAAACGTCAGACCCCAATAGCTCGATAAGTCGTGTCGATATGAGGTCTATAACTCTTCGAGAAACTACTGGTAACACTTACCAGTAAATCTCAACAACCCTGGCCAGGGATTTCCTGTTATAGCCAATCGAACACAGCGCAACATCAACTCCCTATACCGGGAGAGACGAATCCCCTCCTATCGCTCATTGCCTCCATGTGACTCGGGACTGTACCCAAAAACCACCATTTTGCACGCCCTCTTAGACGTGGTAAGATGGAAATCAAAGCACAGTAGGAACCACACAAGACTCTATGACGATCTCGGGTCAACAGACTACTCTGTACCAGTGTCACCTGAGAACTGCCATCTGACGTGAGGTATAATACCATCTGGGAGTTCTCGGCGAGTCCGTCCAGTGTACCCAGTCTCTACTGAGCACCCGTATATCATCTCCGATATCAAACACCAATGGATATGGGATCATCCATCGCCCATCTGTATGGGTCGAGAAGGTACACGCTAGTCTACTCTGGTATATCGATGCCCCGTCTCGATACACCCACGACTAGGGACTTTGAAGGATGTACTTATGGACTACCTTGTCCCCACTAGTATGATCCGCATCATAGTCCAGGTAGTCAAGTACACATCCTAAGGGCTTTACCAACATGTAACAGAGAGACAATCAGTGCACACGTTAAGGTAAAGAGCAACCAGATAGCATACTATCATGTCGAGCAAGAAAGTCCTCCCTATATATGTCCCAGCATCCACTACAATATACATCCTATGTACAGTAATGGCCTCTAGGGCATACATATAACTAACAATCTCCCACTTGCACTAGGTCCATCTGTAGCAGTGGTCGAAGTATCTCATACTCAACCATCCCATAAAAGTCTCTCTCTGGGAATAGGCCTTCGTGAGTGGATCCGCCGTGTTATCCTCTGAGTCTGCTCTCCTTGCCTCGATCACCCTGGAGATCAACCATCTCCATGATCAAGTGATACTGCCTTAGAATATGTCTGGATCACTGATGGGACCTGCGTTCCTTGGCATAAGCCACAACTCCATTGTCACACAATGGGAGGAACATAGTTCATCTCATGAACCAATATACACCCAAACAGCCTCTTTGGTAGCATCTTAAGTAGCGATGTATTCTGCCTTTATCGTCTAGTATGCCACGGTATCTAGCTTGGAACTCTTCCAACATACCGTCCCTTTACTGAGGGTAAAGACAATGCCTGCGACTGACATTCAGTCGTCTTTATCACTCTGGAACACTTCCAGTGATTCTCCCCAGGATCGATTGATACCATCTCACTACAACTAGTGAGAATCCTAACATCCAATTAAATCTATCTCATAGATCCAAAACTCAGGATTTAGGAGATATCATCTTGATCCTATATGGAGAATCATAGTGACAAGCGGAGATTGATCGAGCGTAGCATAAGAAACTCCTTTCTTATCAAGAGTATGTCATCCACGTACTCTACGAGGATCACCACCATACTCCCTACTACCTTTTTGTTTATACAAGGTTCATCTACCATTTTGATGATGTCAAACTCTTTGACTAACTCATCAAAACAGATGTTCCAACTCCGCGATGCCTGCTTTATCCTATAAAGCATCTTGCACACGTTTCCGCTGCTTCCACTGTCTACGAGGCCCTCTGGCTGTGTACTTATAGACGCACTCTTCTAAATCATCATTTAGAAAAGCAGTCATGACACCCAACCACCAGATATCGTAGTCATGGTATGTAGCCGTGGCAAGTAGGATCTGGATGGACTTAAGCATAGCTACTTGAAGAGGTTTCACCACTATCCACGCCTGGTTGATGATGAAAGCCTTTAACAAGTCTAGCTTTGAAAGTCTCAACCTTTCCATGTACACCAAGTAATCTTCTCAAGATATACTTGCTCCTGATGGGGATTTAACCCTTCAGATATAGCAACTAAAGTCCATACTTTATTGGTGTATAAGGATTCCATCTCAGATCGCTAAACATCCAGCCATTCTTACAGAGTCCCTACTCTTGATGGCCAGCTCGAAACTAGTTGTGTCATCATCTCATGATGCAATCCTCGCTCCCACTGTCATAGAGAAACCGAAGTATCTCTCAGGTGGGTGAGGAACCCTACTAGATCGGCGGAGAGGCTGAGGTTCGTTGGCATCTACTGAATCCTTTGGTTCTGTCAAATCATCAGTTGCAGTTTGTATAGCTGGAACATTTCCAGTTGTACATAACTGATATCGCCTCGAGCTTGTCCGGATTTCGCTTTTCAGACATAGGCCGGACAACCCCAAATCTTAACTAACTTAAGATATGGGCTCTTCCCTTTCCATATCACATATTAAGCGGTAGGTAATGATTTGATTCGAACCCTATTCAATAGGTATGCAACTTCTCAAGTGCATAACCCCTTTAAGGAAAAAGGTAACTCAGTAGTACTCATCATAGGGCACACCATATCAAATAGGGTGTATCTGCTCTGCCCCGACATACCATCGTGCAATGGTGTATACGGAGGAGTAATGCTGAGAGAGAATCTCATTCTCTTTTAAAATAGTCCAGGATTTCCGTGCTCAAGTATTCTCCTCCTTGATCTCATCATAGGACATAATACTTATACCCGTATATTGGTTCTCTACTTCTAACTTATATTCTGTGAATATCTCAAAAGGTTCGGACTTGTGTTTCAACAGGAACATATGTCTGAATCTAAAAGAGATCATCAGAGAACGTAATGAAGTATAAAGAACCGGTCTTGGTATGTGTAGACAGGGGACTTACATACATCAACATGTATCATCCTAAGAGTTCACTAACTCTTTCTCTGTTTCCAATAAACAAAGCTTTGGTCATCTTATCTTTGTGACATGACTGGCGAGTTTCACAAGATGTAAATTCAAACTGATTTAAATATGCATCTATATGTAACTCTAGCTAGTCGGGTCACATTGATCTGACCTAGTCTACAATACCTCAAGAAGAATTCGTTCATTTCTGAACTCTTCCTCTTGTGTGTGTTCTGTATACGAAGAACTGTAGTTTGATTTAGAACAATAATGCTTTTAGATAACGTGCCTGAACCGATCAACTTTTGATATAGGAAATGTTCAAAACATTATCCAACAATACAAAATTATATCCTTTCTTTACTAATAAAGAGACTGATATGATTTTGTATTTCAGGTTCGGTATCTAATAACATTCATTCAGAATCAATGTATTGGTAATACAGGGTGACAGTGACCGACAGACTTGGTTGCAACACTTGCCCCGTTTTCTGCCTCATGAAACTTATCACCCGTTCTCAGTTTTTCTACTCTTTTGTAGCCCTATGTAACATCTTACATATCTGGGATCCTGATCCGGTATCATATACCCAGGATGCGGAGGATACTGAGAAACAGTTCTGTATAATGAACACACCCGAAGATGATGCATCAGCATGCATTCTCTTCGTTTGGGCGGCACGGGAAATCTGGTATTCCCCAATTTCCTGCTCTGTCTTATAACAATTATAAGTTGGAGCGGGATCAACGTTCCCCAGCTCAGTATAACAAGCGGGTTCGGTCAATAATCCGTATTATTATCTTGATTAAGGCGTGATATGGTCGCTACCAGGAGAGAGAGAAGAAAACACTCAGCGTGCGCTCTGCAAGAATAGATTGGTTATTATTTTATCTAATCAGGATGGCTCCCACTGCTTTTTATCAAATCTTCCTTCAAACCCTAAAAGGAAAGACTAGCCGGGATTAATTACACACTACAAGTTCGCCAATCTTTCAGCCAGGCCAGTGTCGGTACTTTGAGGGAGGTCCCCCGTGCTTTCGCACGAACCTAATTAATGTAAACCTCGTTTTCCCAGAGGCGTAACCTCGTTAACACCTTTCTAGACACCTACTTGATCGGCTAATTGTAATGTATAAAACTCTCCCAGGAGTAACTCTTACTCGCAGCGGGTATCGGGATCCAACTATCTCATAGAAGGTATGCAATCTCATTGCAAATTTCAACACTTGAAATTCCCGATAATTTTTTTTTTCCCCTAGCACCCTATGACCTTGACGGAGGCCAACAAACCATAGGCTACTAGTCAAGTTCAACCCGCCATTTCTTGATCGAATCAAACCCACCCGCACGACCCTTGACGTAGGCCAACAAGGTCGCACGACTACCCTAACTCAATTTGCATCATATGCATAAGCAGATAAATACTGGTTAGCTACCGCACACTGCGCCTTGACGGAGGCCAACAAACGCAGCACGAATACTAAACAGCACTTATCTGAAATGACGGAGGGCTACGACAGGTTTTTATAAAAACCTATTGCGTAATGAACTTGATATCGTTGTAGGATCTAATGAATTTTGAAATGGAGTGCTTTTGAGGCTTTTCTTGTTTTGCTAAAAGAGTCACTCCCGGTGAAGGGATCGTCGGTCCTTTCCTCGTCGAATGAGGTGCGGGATATATCATATATATCACTGTGCAAAGCGAAAACTATTAAAAGCAATCAAAAGACAAACCGAGGGTGTAGCATCTGCCAGTTATTGCTAAAGGAGTCACTCCCGGTGAAGGGATCTCGGTCCTTTCCCTATCGAATAAGGTGCAGGATATATCATATATACCGCTGTGCAAAGCAAGAACTGTAGCTACCTGTTTTATTTTGAAATTCGATTCTACAACATCTTAGGTTTCTTTTAATTTCATTAATCACATTAATAAAGTCCCATCATTTAAGTACCTAAACATCACAGATAAATACGACGTACACTTATGCCATCCGCATTCGCCTCGATGTCCCCTCGTGCACCGTTAGGTTAGGTAACTAATGGCAGAGCGGGGCAAGGCTAGCACGGGTGTAAAACATATGTAACGGCTATATAATATATCATATATACTATATACTGTATCTATCATAGAACATCACATGATCACATCACAGATATCGCAGCAGAAGAATCATAAGAAATATTGGATATACTAGGACGTCCGTGTTTTTAATACGAGCCAGTATAAAACACGGATTCCACGGTCATGATGAATAGCCAAACCCACACCCCTAGACCCCTACGAGAGCGTCAAGCAACCCTACCAATTCTGGAGTTAGGAGACCCGGACTCGACTCCTCGAGTTGGTCTCCCACTGGACTCCAGAACCCGGTTACTTGTGCTCCCCTCCTTGGGTCTATCCTAGTGCAGAAAAGTAAATAATATACAAAAGGTGACAACTTCCGCAACCTGGAAGCGTCCCAATAAAAGAATATTACATACAAGTTTTTACATGAATGAAAATGAAAAACACTCATCTCACATAAAAACCCCCTGGCTATTCAACACGACGATCCAATATAACATATCCAGCAACACATAACATCACATGTCATCAACGTAAGTAAATATGTCCATCCCAATTGTCGTTGACATATAGCAACGAAACCGGCGATATCACATATTATACTTATGGTCACAGAAAAGAAAGTGTAAAACTACAACAGTTGGAATCCGCAACCACCTCAGACATCGCATGCCTGACCAAATGAATTACTTAGACATCGCATGCCTAACAATTATAAACCCCGCATTTTAGTCTCAAAATCGAAAACTCTTTTCAATATTAAGTCGGGCAATTCAACAAGATTCCCGACATCCTGATCGAATGCTCGTTGCAAACTTCAGTAGACGGCTGCACCCCCAATACCGACGACGAAGTGCACCAAGGCGGAACACCGCTACCGCGAGCACCCGAACGGATGCTTTCGGCGAAGGGGGTTCTCCTACAGTCACTTGGTCGGGGCAATGGAGTGAGGCTGTCTATTAAGTTTATCGGCGAGTATCCGCGTACGCTACGTGATTGCGACGGACTTTTGATCACATCAAAATTCCGTGGCAACCGATCAAGTGAGACTAAACTGCTATGTTTATAATATTCATTCCGTTATCACATAACATCTTGTGAATTCCAATTATTGTATCCCATTCCGGATAAACAGAAAATGTTAAACTTTCCCATCGAACAATCGAACACCCAAGTTTTCCCGATATAGATCAACACATGAAATAAGTCTAACAACATTCAGTTCGTGCCTCAGTACCAACGGTCCAGCCGTAGAAGGGTCAAGCCAACGCCTCACATGTGGCACGCCGTACTGCCCCAAACCCGAAGGTTCAAAGGGCAGTTCAAGACGGTCACATAATCGAGTTAAGGTTTGTTGTCTTCTAGAGGGTCCATCGCGTTACTTGCACTACTTAGAACGTCGTTAAACTACGGAAAGATCCAACACTTGGAAATTTCCCGACAGGGGAAAAATTGGGTATTTATATCCGGTCGAACATTTTAACATATTCTAAAATTTATCCGGAAAGCCACATAGACAAAATTTGATACCCCGATCGAAACACCGAATCCCCAAAACAACTCCAGAAAATTCAACTCTTGAAAAAATATCAAAAATACCCAGGAAAACCAGCACTGATAAATAGGAGTTACTGTGCAAACATTACCTCACAACACGACAAAACGGCCGCGTTTCCGCCGCACGATCCATGCTCGTGCCGCGGAAACGCGGTGGTAAAGTTGAATCAGGTCCACGAAATTTACAGTAATTCCTAGAAAACCCTGCTTGATTTTCTGGATATTTTTAATCTTGAAAAATCCACAATTTTAAAATCTGGACAGAGAGCAAGTTTGATTCGGGGTTTCGGGTTCGTTCGGGTTTCAAATTCCGTCTAGACTTCGCCTAAGGCTCTAGCTAGGCTCTGATACCACTGTAGGGTTCCTAGGCACCCTAGTGAGGTCTCTAAAGGCATCGAACATGCCAATTTCAAAAATTCTAGGTGCCGAGAGACCCGACTACGGATCGTTTGCTAGAAAACTAGGCGAAAAGACAACTAGTTAACACTTAACTAAGGGAATACGAAAATACAACCTTTGTAGATCCGTTTGCTCCACCTCCATAGCTCCGCAACGAAGTCCCCTCGCTATCCATAAGAAGTCCCGGGCTCTAGCGTCGGCTTCGTCGGAGAATGGGCAAGCTAGGTCGTCGATGTCCATGCCGAAGATGATCTACGTCGAGGCATCGCTAAATTAAGCTCCGACTTCACCAAGGCAAGAAACTTGTGAAGTAAACACACTCTACTACTTGGCAAGAGGTAGAGGATGAAGAA
Organism: Agapanthus africanus; assembly: GCA_030015575.1. Taxonomy (NCBI): domain Eukaryota; kingdom Viridiplantae; phylum Streptophyta; class Magnoliopsida; order Asparagales; family Amaryllidaceae; genus Agapanthus; species Agapanthus africanus. The sequence continues at coordinate 316,641,187 of JASDDO010000008.1, forward strand.
ATAGGAAGTGGGTAGACTTTAGATTTGGATTTCTCACTCTTTATCATCAATCACCATTGATGACCTAAGGTTTTCTTCATGTGTTCAAGTGAAGAAGAAGATGGATATATGTTATGATAAGTATATATTAAATAGAAAATAAATCAAATACTTATCATAAACTAACCATGGTCTAGTGTAGAGAATGAATTATGGTTAAGTGGGATGGTTAGGGTTAAGTATGAGTCAAAATGGTTACTAAAGTCAATGCTTCATGAAGGTTCAAAGAATAAAACAAAACTAGCAACCATTCTTCTCATTATTATTTCCATAATAAATAAATGAATAAATGAATAAGGAAATAGTAAACCCTAACCATTCCATTAACCAAGGTTTAATTCTATACACTTAAGCAAAAAGGCATGTATCATCAAACATGATACAAGCAAGTGCACAAAATCATATCGCATATGCAATGCGCACATTCGAGCGAGAAAATCCAATTAAAGTGAACCGATACTAGTTAATGCAAAGTAATATATCAAATATATAATTATGCATTAAATCATTAAATCAACACTTGATTTAACGATCCGGTCATGACGCACATAACCGACTGGTATCATTAGTAACATCTTATCGAATCAACACTTGATCCGATAACCCGGCAATATCGCATATAACCGATCAATGTCACATCGCGAGAATCGATTACATTATCACATACTCGTATCATTCTCTGTCCCGCACATATCTCATATGCGCTCCTATTTCGTTTCGCTTGAGCCAGGAAACCTCTGTGCAGGACTCTAAAGACTCGTCAATACGCCGGCAGCAGGTGATGATCATATCAAACACCCACAAGCCGCAAGCGGTCTGCTAAACGTAACGGCCACCCGGGTATTGAGCGATCTGAAGATCGACGAGCAAGCCCGCTCACACTCCAGTGAATCCAACCAGTAACACTACCGTACAGTCCGGTCTGATCGTCTGATATGTCGCATATCTCGCCTAGGGGTGGTAAACGTCAGACCCCAATAGCTCGATAAGTCGTGTCGATACGAGGTCTATAACTCTTCGAGAAACTACTGGTAACACTTACCAGTAAATCTCAACAACCATGGCCAGGGATTTCCTGTTATAGCCAATCGAACACAGCGCAACATCAACTCCCTATACCGGGAGAGACGAATCCCCTCCTATCGCTCATTGCCTCCATGTGACTCTGGACTGTACCCAAAAACCACCGTTTTGCACGCCCTATTGGACGTGGTAAGATGGAAATCAAAGCACAGTGGGAACCACACAAGACTCTATGACGATCTCGGGTCAACAGACTACTCTGTACCAGTGTCACATGAGAACTGCCATCTGACGTGAGGTATAATACCATCTGGGAGTTCTCGGCGAGTCCGTCCAGTGTACCCAGTCTCTACTGAGCACCCGTATATCATCTCCGATGTCAAACACCAATGGATATGGGAACATCCATCGCCCATCTGTATGGGTCGAGAAGGTACACGCTAGTCTACTCTGGTATATCGATGCCCCGTCTCGATACACCCAGGACTAGGGACTTTGAAGGATGTACTTATGGACTACCTTGTCCCCACTAGTATGATCCGCATCATAGTCCAGGTAGTCAAGTACACATCCTAAAGGCTTTACCAACATGTAACAGAGAGACAATCAGTGCACACGTTAAGGTAAAGAACAACCAGATAGCATACTATCATGTCGAGCAAGAAAGTCCTCCCTATATATGTCCCAGCATCCACTACAATATACATCCTATGTACAGTAATGGCCTCTAGGGCATACATATAACTAACATAATACATATATAATAATATCCATTCGTCAGACGCAATGATAGGCATTCCGGATCACAGATGAACACATTAGATATACTAGGAATTCCGCGTTTCTTTTGAGCCTGTAACGAAAGACGGATTCCACGGTCGTCATGAATATCCCAACCCCACCTTAGACCCCTACGGGTGCGGCAAACTACCAGCCAAATACCCGAAGTGAAGCAACCTCCCTCAACAAAGTGAGTAGGCCACTAGGCACTTCAAAGTACCCGGTAGTTTGTGCACCCCACCTTGGTTCTATCCTGGGAGCAAAAACAGTAAAAGAAATATTACAACGGTGGCTACAACCTCAACATGGATGTGCCCCGCAAAATAATATTACATAACTTTAAAAATTTAACATCAAATGAAAGAATGAAAACCCTCATCTCGCATCCCCGGCTATTCATCCACGACGATCCAACAAGTTCATATACACAAACCATCACAACAACATCACAGATATGTGCAACCCCGACTAATCGACGTATAGCAATTAGTCGACGTTTCCAAACACATATATAGAACACAGAGCTTGTAAAGTAACTACGACATTAGAATTTCGCATGCAATTAGAAAACATAAACAATTTTCCAAGTCTTGAAAATCCAGTAAGTTAAAGTTCCAAAACTGAAAGTTTTGAGCCAATCCGGGAATCGAAACGAACTCGAAACCCACCCGAATCTTCGCGTAGGCGAATACACATGATAAACTGTCGAATGGGGGGCCTCAAGTGTGGGGTACCCACCCCTGGGGGCCACCATGAGGTGGCCCCCAAAGGGAGGCAGACTCGAGAGCACCAATTCCTGGTGCTCTCGGGTCACCGACCCCCAAGGTCACCAAGTGGTGGCCTTGGGGGGTAGTCTCAATTATTGGTCCCCCACGGGGTGTCCCCGAGGTGCACACGCTTCACCTCGCGGTTTCTTGGTTCAAACCGTGGGCCTGCGAGATGTGCAAACAACTCAAAACTTCACTTTTGAAAACTGTTTTTGTCGACAGTTTTTTCGTGACAAAAACGGAAGAATTCTAACATCGCTACAAGCTATCTAAGGTTTATGAAAGGCTTTGATACCACTGTAAGTCGATGTCGCGCACCCTACGTGTTCGCGGGGAGGCGTAATTTGCAAAAAAATGATTTTTACGAGCTTCGCAACACCGACTAAAGACAAGGATCGTCCATAAACCCTAGCTAGCTAAGTACTTGAGGTTTAACTACTCGGATACGAAGTTATACCTCACGATACATGTACTTTGGGTCTTCATCGCTATCTTCCTCGTCTACGTAGTCTCCATTGATCGATCCAGATTGTAGCCTCTTCGATGGCCTCCTCGAGTCAAAGACGATCCACCCGAGAGTCTATAGTCTGAGCTCCACCTCAAAACCGAGGTAACTAGGGCAACAAGCTTGCTAAACTTGATGTCCTAGGTGATGTAGAATATGAAGATGGATTTGTTTGGCTCTTAAAACCATAGGATTCTCAACACATGAGAGCTTTTAGGGTTTTAAAGTGAGGAAGAAGAAAAAAGCTAACATGAGAGCTCACTTGAGGAAAAAGAATGGATTTCTCATAATGATAATGATAAATGAATATGAGATGGCTAACTTGACATGACCAAAGGTATGACATGAAAAATATTGCATCAAAATATCTAGGTCACAAAATATCTCACAAAAATATCTAAGTCAAAAAGTCAAACCAAGTCAAGTGGTCAAGCCAAGTCAAATGGTCAAACAAAGTCAAGTAGTCAAAACAAGTAGCCATGCCTCAATTATCATTTACAAAAATAACAAATACTTTTCTTCACCTCATAATTGTTTTAATCAAGTAAATGGTCAAAACCCTAATGAGGTGTCTCCTTCTGTGCTCCTCTCATCCGTATATACATACCCGCATTCGTGTTCCGAGAAACAAGAATACAAAGAGTCAAAACTGATCCATCAATATAATAATAGGATCTGGCTTAAACAAAAGCCCACTAGTATTATCCTTCCGAACATCATTCACGCACAAGTGTACGTAAGTGATCGAAGCCCTGCCGTAAAACTATACGGCATCTACACCTTTTGCCCGGTGCAGGGAAACTCTCTGTGTGGGACTCTAAAGACTCGACACTACGCTGGCAGTGAACCACAGGCCGCAAGTGGTACTACCATCCTAACTCCTATTGAGCCTGAATGTGACAATCTCTGTACAGTCTGGTATGTTCGTCTAAGAGTATCACATATCGGGCCTAGGGGCGGTAATCGTCAGACCCCTAATAGCGCAATAAGTCATGTCGGAGAGTAGCGCAATACACCCTAAGAAACTACTGGAATACCTACCAGTAAATCTCACTTGCCTTGGCTAAGCACTTTGTGTAATGGCCTTCCGAACACAGCACGATATCAACCCCCAATACCGGGAGAGACGAATCCTATCTAACCGTCACTGCCTCTAAGTGCTTCGGGACTGCACCCAACTACTACCTGTTTTCATGACTCCTTTGAGCCGTGGTAGGGTAGTAATCAAAGTACAGTGGGAACACACTCGAGGCGAAGTAGCAGTGTCAAGTCGACGGACTAAGTTGTACTCATGTCACCAAGGAACTGCTGCCCGACGACAGATATAATACCCACCAACAGTTCCCGACGAGTCGTGTCCAGTGTGCTCATAACCTAACGAGCACCTGCATACTATCTCCAGTACGACGTACTGATGGCTGTGGGACATACCATCTCCTCTGCTGGGATGAGATGCGTATACACTAGTCTACTGTGGAGTATCGATCCCACATTTCGATAATCCTACGACTAGGGACCTGTATAGGATGTGCTTATAGATTACCCAGTCCCCACTCGTGTGACTACCATCACAACACTGGTAATCAAGCAAAGATCCTAAGGGCTATACCAATATGGATAAGCGATATGATCAAAGAAACACATGCACATATTGAGGTTGAAACAAACTAGGTAGCATACTACCATTTCGAGCAAGACTGTTACTATATCTGTGTATATCCTAAGCTCCCATTAAGTAATATACAATCCAATATGATATAATAATGGCTTCTAGGAAATAAATCACTAACATGTTGATCTTCATATCGCTCAATACCCGGGTAGCCGTTACGTCCAGCTAGTACCGATGACGGCTTGTGGATGACTGATGTGATTATCACCTACTGTTGACGTATTGACGAGTCTTTAGAGTCCCACACAGAAGTTTCTTGGTTCAGGCGAAACGAAATAGGACACATATGTGATATGTGTGTGGGGCTGATTAAATACGTGTTTGTGATACCATATTGTAATCTGGTAGTTATCTGTTATCGGTTCAGTTATATGTGATATAACCAGATTGTCGAATCAAGTGTTGATTTGAGAATGTGATATACGGATAAATGATATTAGTCGGTCATATGTGATATAACAGGATTATTAAATCAAGTGTTGATTTAACAATGTGATATATATTATATTTGATATAATTGTATCTTAACTAATATCATTAGCTCACTAAATATTTTCTTATATGTATTAATATATATATATATATATGTATATGATATATATATATAGCATGGCATGATTTCTATTTTTGAGAAAAATAGAAAAAGTGGTGGAAAATGGGAGCATGGTTGCAAGCATGGGCTTTATTTATAGTTTATTCATCTTGACTCACAATTCAAGCATGTTTGCAATTTTATATTGCAAAATTGCATGCTTGAATGAGTGGGGGTCAAGGGTTGCCATTCATTCTTTGCTCATTCTCAACACTTAGCCGTTTTTCTTAGGTTGCTCTCATGGTTGCTCTCTAGCTTCATCTTCCTCCTCAAATGTCATGGTTTAAGCTTCAACCCTCACATGAGATGGGAATCATGAAGCTTGAACACAAACAAGTGAGCAAAATAAACCCCTACTTCACCATCTCACAATAGATCAGCAATTTGATGTGGAGTTTTGCCTTCACTAATGAGATTAGTGAAGGGTTAGCTTGAGCTAGTGGACTTCGGGTGGATCGTCTTTGGCGCGAAGATCATGAAGGAGGTTTGTTCAACTCGAAGAGGAGCCTAGTAGAGTTGCGTGGACTTCAACCCGAAGCTATTGAAGAGAAGGACTCGAACTACAAAGGTTGTATGCTCTTTTCTTCTCTTAAGTTCATCACATCATAAAAGAAAAACCCTAATAATCTAATAAATATCTTGTTATTCTAACTTAGCACCTAATAAAAATTAAAAATTGGCATGCTTGATGCCTCTTGAACCTCATGATGGTGCTAAGGTCGACTTTCATGGTACCAGAGCTACTAGACATTAGATGTCGACTTATGGGGGGTTCTCACTGTATGACAGTGTGGTGAAGCATAGGCTCTTACCCTCAGGGTGTCCCGAGACCGGAAGGTGTTCCGGCGGGTTGTAGTCCTCGCGAGAGGGCATACGTAAAAGGTAGTTGCTGAGGGACCCGTTAGTGCCACGGCGACCCCATTTGAAGGGGTGGCTGCCTGATTTTCATGGTATCAGAGCCAAGCTAGAACATTAGGGTAATTTGTAGCGACGTTAGAAATCTGCCGTTTTTGTCGTGCAAAAACTGCCGATAAAAACAATTTTGAAATTTATGTTTTGAGTTGTTTGCACACCCAGCGGGCTCACGGTTTGTACTGAGAAGCCGCGGGGTGGAGCATGCACACCCCGGGGATACCCTGGGGGGACCGAATGGATGGTCCCACTCTCCAAGAACACTACAAGGTGGTCTTGGCGGTGGGGACCCGAAACTGCCCCACCTTAGACAGTTTCGGGTCTGCCTTACCCCTGGACACCTCGTGGTGGCCTCGGGGGTGGGGTACCCCCTCTAGGCCCCCATTCTATAGTTAATTTTGTGATCATCTCCCCTGCGAAGATTCGGGCGAGTTTCGAGTTCGTTTCGACTCCCGGATTGGCTTAAAATGATCAGTTTTGGAACTTCAGCTCACTGAATTTTTCAAGTGTTTGAAAAATTGGTTTAGTTTGCTAATTGCGTGCGAAATTCTAATGTCGCGGTTACTTTACAAGTTTTGTGATTTGTGTGATACAATTATTAGAATTCAGATTAATTAGTTTTATGAAAACTAGTTAATATATTGTAAAGCTAGCTGTTTAGTCTCAGTTGATCGATTCCCATGAAGTTTTGATTCAGATCAAAATTATGTCGCAATTGCGTATTGTGCGAGATCACTAAGCGGGAATCTTATTGAATTATCCGAAAACCAATTGAAAAGAGTTTTCAATTTGAGACTAAAATGCAAGTTTTATAAGTTAGGCTTGAAATCCGGAATATAAGCTATTCCGGGTTTATGATGTCTAAGGTAATTGTGGATTCTAATTATTGTAGTTTTCTATTTCTTTTTTGTGACCGTAAGTGTAATATGTGGGGTATCCCAATCTCGTTTCCATATGCCAACGAGTTTTAGAGATACGCATATTTATTTACGTTGATGATATGTGATATCATGTGTTGCTGTTGATATGATTTATTGGATCGCCGTGAAAGAATAGCCGGGGTTTTTTATATGAGATGAGAGTTTTTATTTTCATTCATGTAAAATCTGTATGTAATATTCTTTTATTGTGGCTCTCCGGGTTGAGGATGATGTCACCACTATTGTATATTATTTACTTTTCCGCATTAGGATAGACCTAAGACGGGGAGCACAAGTAACCGGGTTCTAGAGTCCAGTGGGAGACAATCTCAAGGAGTTGAGACCGGGTCTCCTAACTCTAGAATTGGAAGGGTTACTTGCCGCTCTCGTAGGGGTCTAGGGATGTGGGTTTTGCTATTCATCACGACTGTGGAATCCGTGTTTTATATTATTAGCTAAATTTAAAATACGGACATCCTAGTATATCCAATATTTCATATGTTGCTTCTGCTGTTTGATTCTGTGATGTTGATCATATAACAACGTGAGATGAATGTAATCTTATATATAGGATATATAGTAAATGTTTCTTATGTTTTGCACCCTCGCTAGTCCAGCCCCCGCTCTACCGGTAGTTAAGTAACCTAACGGTGCATGACGGGGCCCCGTGGCGAATGTGGATGACATAAGCATACGTTCTATTTTCGTTTCATTTTTCTGAAATGTTTAGAAAACATTAATTGATAGGACTTCATTAAAGAGATTAATGAAAAGAAAGAAACCAAAAGATATTGTAGAATCAAATTTTCACAAAGGGTAGCTCTAGTTTTTGCTTTGCATATTGGTATTCCTTGATGAATTTCCAGCACCTCATTCGATGAGGAAAGAGCCGAGATCCCTTCACCGGGAGTGATCTCTTTTGCGAAACTAGCAAATATTACAACCCACTCGGTTTTGTCTTTTGACTTCTTCTCTAGTTTTTTATTTGCATAGTGGTATTCTTGAATATCCAGCACCTCATTTGATGAGGAAAGAGCCGAGATCCCTTCACCGGGAGTGACCTCTTTAGCGAAAGTAGCAAAAGCCTAAAAACACTAATTTTCAAAATCACTAGATTCTACAAAGATATCAAGTTCATTACGCTCATGGTTTTCTTAAAAACCTGTGTAGCCCTCCATCATTTCAGATAAGTACTATTTAGTATTCGTGCTGCGTTTGTTGGCCATATCCGAGGCGTAGTGTGCGGTAGCTAATTAGTGCATGTCTGCAGCATGTGATGCGATTGGATTAGGGTAGTCGTGCGGCTTTTTTGACCTTAGCCAAGGGTCGCACGGGTGGGTTTAATTCAATCAAGAAATGACGGGTTGAACTTGGCTAGCACTTATGATTTGTTGACCTTAGCCAAGGTCATAAGTTGCTAAGGGTAAAAACCATTATCGAGAATTTCAAGTGTTTAAATTTGCAATGAGATTGCATACCTTCTATATGATAGTTGGATCCTGATACCCACTCTGAGTAAGAGTTACTCCTGGGAGAATTTTGTACTTTACAATTAGCCGATCAAGTAGGTGTTTAGAAAGGTGTCAATGGGGTTATGCTTCTGGGAAAACAAGGTTTATTTTAATTAGGTCCATGCGAAAGCACGGGGAACCTCCCTCGGGGTACCGATAACTGCCTGGACGAACGATTGGCGAACCAGTAGGGTGTAATTAATCCCGGCTAATCTTACCTTTTAGGGTTTGAAGCAAGATTTGATAAAAATAGTGGGAGCCATCCAGATTAGATAAGATAATAACCAATCTAATCTTGCAAAGAGTGCACGCTAATGCGTTTCCTTCTCTCTCTCTCTAGGTAGCAATCAATGTCACGCCTTAATCAAGATAATAAAATGGATGTATTGACTGAACCCTCCTTTTATACAGGTCTAGGGAATGTTGGTCCCGCTCTATCTTATGAATGTCATTAGTCTGAGCAAGGGATATGAGAATGTCAAGATTCTCGCACCACCCGTACGAAGAAACAACATATTGATGCATCTTCTTCGGGTTTGTTCGTTACCGAGAACTGTTTCTCAGTTTGTTCTACATCCTGGGTATTAGAAACCGGATCGGGATCCCACGTATGTAATTTGTTACATGGGCTAAAGAAAGATAGAGAATTGGAAAATGGTGATAAATCCCTAACAGTAGGGAATGGTGCAATTGTTACAACAAAGGTAGTTGGCGATTATCACCTTATATTACCAACTTGTAATACGTTGATTCTGAACAACTGTTACTGCGTACCAAAGATGATGTGCAACTGTAACAACTCCTTTTTTAGTATACATAAATTTGATTTAAATTTAAAGTATACTTGGGGTATTTAATGTTGTTGTTACCACTTTAAGTATTTATTTCACACAATAATTACAAGAAGGACCTTGTAGCTCATTGGTAATACCTTGCACTGCTGAACCAAGCCACCAGAGTTCAAATCCATGCCCCACATTATTTTTAATATTATTTTGTTTTAAATTCTTTAGAAGCCCAACAGTCCATACACAATAACTCCCAAATCTTGAACTGAACCTGAAAAACTAAATATACCAGTGCCTACCCCCGGCGACCCTCTCCCAACCCGACCCCCGACTCGGCCGAGTCGGCCGGCGGACCGGCCGACTCGGGCCGGCGGCACCGGCCGGACTCGGCCGAACGGCCGAGTCGTCAACTGAAAAGTTGTGTCTCTTCATCTCCTTAACCCCCTGCACACTCTAATTTATGAGATCGGTTCCAGAGAGCTAATTATACCCTATTTAATCCATTTTAATGAATTTTCACACTTTGTTTTACAATTTTTATTTAAAAACTCTTCACCTACCCTAACCCTAGCCTAACCCTATAAATACACCCCCTACCCTCTACCCTCTCACCCCAATATTCTGAGCCCACTCTCTCAGATTTCCAAGAATCTTGTGTACTTTGAAAACGAGCTCAAGGCGAAGCTCCGGTGAAATCTACGGCGAACTTCCGGCGATCGTCCTAGGAAATCCCGGCGATGACGTAACGCATCGGTGATTCCACTACCTTCCTCTCACTCTCTTGTGTGTCCTAAAACCCGTAAATCTCATTTTCTATCTCTCTTTTCTATTCTCAAAATAGGGATTTACAAAACCCGACGGAATCAGAACAAATCCGATTTCCGATTCGGTTTCCTATAAAATTTCACTTCTCACTAATACAATCATACTTAAACTTCCTCATGTTGACTATTAAATACTAATCAAAAAAATTGATCAAGTTTCATTACATAAAATGATAGCTATTTCCATTCATCGTATTTTTCACTTAAATACCATATTGTTTCAATCCTACATTTAACTCTATCAAACATGCTATATATTTAAAGTAGATCACGAGGTAACGACCTACCTCCTCACACACTCACATATAACCTAACACGATACCCTCGAGAACTCAAAATACGGGAAAACGAGCATTTTCATTTAAATACCCTTTACTAAATAAAGCCAGTTCTAAAGGATTTAGTATTGATACACTTTTTAAATAAATACCACTTATTATGAAAATAGGATAAGATTGTGGACATCAGTCGTTTGTCTAAACCTGACTTTGTGGTGTCTAGGCTAGACAAGTGAGAAAGGTAACCTTAAAAGGCCCGTCTCACGGTGATTTGTGAGCGGATCCCTCCTTTCTTCACTTGTACTAACCTGGCCACAATTGGCTGTGAAGAGGCGATTTGAGGTATCTCAAAACTTGTCGTTTTGGACCAGTTAGGAATAGTCTAGTTGACTTAGGAGGTCCTAGAACATAGAATACGGAAAATTGACATCTTTACAAATAAATACCACTTACTTCATAAAACCGTTTTCTAAAGGATTTAGTATTTATACAATATTTGCAAAGCGTCGCTACAGCCCATTTTGGGGAATCCGTTCAGGATGGTGCGGATTATCGCACATCCTCAGGCTTAGTAGTATGAGATTCTGACCTCCGCAAGGAGCATTCGGTCTCGAATGATTTAAAATACGACATCTTAAGAAAATGAGATTTTTAGAATATAAAAAATATATATATAAATTATTTTTGTATAAATATATGTATATTTATCATTAAAATACTTATTTTGTTAAGATATAATATTCCACCTTTTTCTAAAAATCACAAGAATAAATTTTACACTAAAATACCATGTATTCCAAACAAATCAATATTACAAATAAATACCTTTATTTCTGAAATTAGGATATTTCCATAGAAATATCACAATACAAAATCCACATTCATTACAACTCTAAAAACGAATAATAAATACTTGAGATGTATTTTGAAAAGTATATAAAAGTGTTTTTACATAAAACCCCCTCAAGTTCTATAAATTACCCTAAGGACCCTAGTAAACATAGGTTTAAGCAGAACCAATCCCTTGAGCCCCAGGGAGCCGAAGAAGTGGGTGCTTGCCTATCTAAGGTAGACAAATTAATAAAAACAATCAGGACTTCAATTTACTTTGCTAATTGTCTGACTCAGTTTGAGTCTCTGTATAATCTGACTTGGATATGATTCAAGTACAATCTACAATCTACAATCTTCAATATTACAATTCAACATGAATCTATGAATCCAATTATCAATCTATACAACTTGACCGAACCGAACCATGGATATACATTCCATTTAAATGGTTCTCCAGTTATTCCACTTACATGATTCTACAGTTACATCCGTTTACTGATATCATGGTTTCGGTCAGTCTTTCAATTATATACTCAATACAATTTACAGTACAAAGTAATACAAATAAAACACTACGGGGTTTAAGGGGTAGATTGGTACGGAAGGTGTTAAAAGTGGCACGAGACTGTAAGACTTAATACACCTAACATGAATCCAGTTGTTGTTGTACCGTGGCATAAACGGTTCCTTGTACTATACGTGCCACTAGTCCCTGGCATATAGAGACTCCTCTCGTATACACTGACATTCTTCTGTACCAAGCTACAAACAACAACGTTAATACAATATTACAACAAGATAATACAACTTTAAAAGATACCTTCTTATTCTGTCTATTCTACTTTCCTCTTATCTTTGGGACTTACCGAGCGACCTGTTCGCTGACGACATTCTATTTCTTTCTTCTTTGAATGTCGTCAGGTGATTTGGACCCGTCAGAGATCGAGCCAACTACAGAAGACTTAGATCAGTTTGATGAAGAACCAGAGCTTTAGTTTCATTGTACACATTTTCTTTCAGTACTCTACATTCCTGTTATGCCATTGTTTAGGCATCGCTTTTATTTCAGATGTATTTACTTTCCATGCATTATACAAAAGAATGTTAATAAATAAAGTTACTGTTCTGTTTATATATCTTGTCTCTTGTGTATTTACTTTTATATTGCTTAGATACGCTTAGCATATTTACTTCAAAGTAAATACGCAGCGGACCAGTCCCGTCCTCTTCGCCGTATACCGGGAAGCGGGGCGTGACAGCAACATTATATCAGTTTCTTTGCTAACTAAAAAAGAATATAATCTCACATTAGAGGATAATGTTATGAACATTTTCCAGAATCAAGTGTTGATTGGATCTGGTATGTTATGTAATGATATATACGTTCTTAATCAAAGTACAGTTCTTAACATACAGAACATAAACAAGAGGAAAAGTTCAGATATGAATGAAGCCTTCTTGTCGCACTGTAGACTAGGTCATATCAAGGCGACAAGACTGACTAAGTTACATAAAGATGGATATTTGAATCCGTTTGAATTTTCATCTTATGAAACTTGCCAGTCATGTCTCAAAGAAAAGATGACCAAAACTCTGTTTACTGGACACGGAGAAAGAGCTTTTGAACTCTTAGGACCGATACATAGTGATGTATGCAGTCCTATGTCTACACATGCCAGGAATGGTTATTCGTACTTTATTACATTCACCGATGATCTCTCTGTTAGTTATATGTATGCCCTAAAGGCCATTATTTTACATATGATGTATACTATAGTGGATGTTTGGACATATATAAAGAGAATTTTCTTACTCGACATGATAGTATGCTATCTGGTTGCTCTTTGTCTTAACATGTAGACTTGTATTGTGATACTGTCTTGCTCTCACATGTTGTTAAATCCCTTAGGATGTGTACTTGACTACCAGGATTATGGCGCAGATCATACTAGTGGGGCCAGGGTAGTCTACAAGTACATCCTTTAATAGTTCCTAGTCGAGGGTGTATCGAGACAGGGCATCGATATTCCAAAGTAGACTAGCGTATACTCTTCTTGACCCATATGACGGGCGATGGATGATCCTACATCCATTGGTGTTTGACATTAAAGATGGTATACGGGTGCTCAGTGGAGACTGGGTACACTGAACGGACTCGTCGAGAAACTCCTAGTTGGTATTATACTTATCCTCGAATAGATGTTCTCTGGTGACACTGGTACAGGTTAGCCTGTAGACCCGAGATCGTCATAGAGTCTTGTGTGATTCCCACTGTGTTTTGATTTCCACCTTACCACGTTCAAGAGAACGTGCAAAACGGTGGTTTTTGGATACAGTCCCGAGTCACATGGAGGAAATGAGCGATAGGAGGGGATTCGTCTCTTCCGGTATTGGGGGTTGATGTTGCGCTGTGCTCGATTGGCTATAACAGGAAGTCCCTTGCAAGGTCTAATACGGAGATTTACTGGTAAGTGTTATCAGTAGTTTCTCAATCCGGTTATGAGCCTCACATCGGCACGACTTTTCGGTTACTGGGGTCTGACGTTTACCACCCCTAGACTAGATATGCGACATATCAGACGAAGAGACCAGACTATACGGTAGTGTTACTAACAGGCTTTATAAGAGTATGAGCAAGCTTTCTTGTTGATCTTCTGATACCCGGATAGCCGTTACATCTAGCTAGTACCGCTGATGGCTTGTGGGTGCTTGATATGATCATCACCTACTGCCGGCGTATTGACGAGTCTTTAGTGTCATACACAGAGGTTTCCTCGCTCACGAGAAACGAAGTAGGAGCACATATGTGATATGTACGGGACCGAGATTAATACGAGTATGTGATACCGTATTCTATTCTCGCGATATGTGATATCGGTCGATTATATGTGATATAGCCGGGTTATCAAATCAAGTGTTGATTCGATAAGTTGATACATATGATATTAGTCAGTTATATGTGATATAGCCGGATTATTAAATCAAGTGTTGATTTAATAATTTAATGTATAATTGTATATTTGATATACTAACATACATTAACTAATATTAACTCACTTAAGCATTTCTTTTTCTCACATGTGTACACTTGATATAGATTATTGTGTCATGCTTATTAATACATGCTACATGGGTGTATGAGACTCACACCATGCTCATGATAATGTAGGGTTTATATATTTAAAGTAAATCACAAATTTGTTGGAAATTAGTCATGGTTGATGCTTAGTGGAAGCTTGTAGAACCCATTGTCTCGGTCCACTAATTTTGTCTTACATTAGATATTTATTAACCCAACCATTGTCATTACCCACGGTTTAATCTCGACAAGAGTTAGTATATGATATTTTCTCACCCATGGTTACTATTTTCACTCATTTTCAATTTTCTTCTTCATCTTCTTCTTCATCAAGAGAGAGCTCTCTTGGTTTTGGAGAGGGGAAGAAAATTAGGGAGAAAATTAATTCTAAAGTGAGCAAAAACCCTACTTCATCATGCTCTACTAGATTAGCTATTTAGTTTAGGGTGTTAGCTTCACTAATCCCTAATTAGTGAAGAGGTAGATTGGGTTTGTGTCTCCTCGACATAGATCATCTTCGGCCTCGAAAACTTCGTTCAAGCTTGTTCCTTTCATCTTGTGAAGCCATTTTAGTGTCCGGAAGATCACTACTTGGAGCGAAGGGACAACTACACGGAGCTATTTAAGTGAAGGACCGGTCTAAAAAGGTTTTATTCCATATTCACATAGATGCAAAGTTGTTTACATGATTGTATTGCCTAATTCTCTAGTTAAGATTCTAGGGTTAGGGTTGTTTAGCATGGAAAAATTTTAAAAATGGCATAGACGATGCCTACTAAAACCTTGCTGTCGTGCTAGGCATTCCTACACTCTCATGGTTCAGACATGTGTTCTTGTTGAAACATAAGTCTGAATCTTTTGAGAAATTCAAGGAATATAAGTGTCACGACCCACCCCCAAACACAGATGGTATTGTCCTCTCTGGCCGAAACCATACAGTTTTGTCCCTTTGAATGAACCCGGGGCTACTTCCCAGTAGGTCACCCATCCCAGAATTTCTCTGGCTTAACCACGCTTAACTACGGAGTTCTTCGAACTCCGGAGTTCCGATTCATCCAAAAGGCACCTCTTTGTTATAAGAGTGGTATCATTCCGGTTATAGTTCAGATCGTGCCCTCTTTCGGAATGGAATTCGATACTCCCCATTGTTCTGGTGGGTCTCCGTGTGCATGTAGGGTTTCCTAGCACGACAGCAAGGTTTCGGGAGGCATCGTCCATGCCATTTTCAAAAAAATGTCATGCTAAGAAACTTTAAACTAAGAATCTTTAACTAGAGATTTAGACAAAAGCTAATGTAAACTACTTTTACATCAAGAGAACAAGAATACAACCTTTTAGACGGTCCTTCTCTTCACTTGCTCCGTGTAGTTGTCTCGCGACTCTACTAAGCTTCTCTTGAGACTATGAACGAGCTTCCTCCGATGACCTTCGTGCCGAAGATGATCCACGCGAAGTCCCTCCAATTCAAGCTAGATTTTACACTAAACACTTTAACATAGGAAACACGCTATACTTGATCGCTAGTCAAGTATATGATGGTGAAGTAGAGGATGTAAAGAGCTCACAAGTTTGTGTTCAAGTTTCAAGATTCACATCACATGTGAGGGTTGAAGCTTAAACCATGACAAGAAGAGAAAGAAGAAGCTAGAGAGAAACTCAACATAACATAAAATGGCTAAGTGTTGAGAATGAGCAAGAATGAATGGCAACACTTGACTCCTCACTCATTCTAGAATGGAATTATGCAATATAAAATTGCAACCATTCTTGAATAGTGAGTCAAGATGAATAAACAAGAGTAAATCCCATGCTTGCAACCATGCTTACACTTTCCACCTCATTTGTATTTTCACAAAATAGAAATATAAATGCCATGCTTCATTATTCTATATTTATATATATCATATATATTAATATATATATATAATGAACAATAATTAGTGAGCTAATGATATAAGTTAAGATATAATTATATCACATATAATATATATCACATTATTAAATCAACACTTGATTTAATAATCCGGTTATATTACATATGACCGACTAATATCATTTATTTTTATATCACATTATCAAATCAACACTTGATTCGACAATCTGGTTATATCACATATAACCGAACCGATAAAAGAAGACTGCCAGATTACAATACGGTATCACATACACGTATTTAATCAGGCCCACACATATATCACATATGTGTCCTACTTCGTTTCGCTTGAATCAGGGAACTTCTGTGTGGGACTCTAAAGACTCGTCAATACGCCAGCAGTAGGTGATGATCACATCAGTCACCTACAAGCTGTCAGCGGTACTAGCTGGAAGTAACGGCCACCCGGGTATTGAGCGATACGAAGATCAACAATCAAGCATGTCCACAGTCTCCATGAAGCCTATCAGTAACACTACCGTACAGTTCGGTTTCTTCATGTGATATGTCGCATATCATGTCTATGGGTGGAAATCGTCAAACCCCAGTAACGTGATAAGTTATGCCGATATCTGGCCTATAACGGTTTGAGAAACTACTGATAACACTTATCGGTAAATCTCGGTAGCAGCCCTGGCCAGGGTCTTCCAGTTATAGCCAATCGAGCATAAAGCAACATAAACCCCCAATACCGGGAGAGACGGAACCCCACCTATCGCTCATTGCCTCCATGTGACTCGAGACTGAACCCAAAATCCACCTGTTTGCACAACTCCTCTTGAGCGTGGTAAGGAGTTAATCAAAGCACAGTGGGAGCCACACAAGACTCTATGACGATCTTGGGTCTACAGACTAACCTGTACCAGTGTCACTAGAGAACTTCTATCTGAAGATAGGTATACTACCACATAGGAGTGTTCGGCGAGTCCTATTCAGTGTACCCAGTCTCCACTAAGCACCCGTATACCATCTCTGATATCAAACACCAATGGATATGGGATCATCCATCGCCCATCATATGGGTCAAGAAGTGTATACGCTAGTCTACTCTGGAATATCGATGCCTTGTCTCGATATTCCATTATCTAGGAACAATTAAAAGGATGTACTTGTGAACCACCCAGGCCCTACTAGTATGATCTCCATCATAGTCCTGGTAGTCAAGTACATATCCTAAGGGCTTTATCAACATGTGAGAGCAGACAGTATTAATACCAGTCTACATGTTAATATAAAGGTAACCAGATAGCATACTATCATGTCGAGCAAGAAGTCCTTTCAATATATGTCCAAGCATCCACTATAATATGCATTATATGTACAATAATGGCCTCTAGGGCATACATATAACTAACAATCTCCTACTTGCACTAAGGCCAGTTGTTGTAGTATATCATACCCAACGTCCCAAAAGTCTCTCGAATAGTATCTAAGGAATTGACTCTGTGAGTGGATCTGCTGTGTTATCTTCTGTGTCAACTCTCCTGACCTCGACCTCCCGGAGATCAACTGTCTCCCTGATTAGATGATACTGTCTAAGAATGTTTCTGGATCGCTGACGGGACAAGGGTTCCTAGGCCAAAGCCACAGCTCCATTGTAATCCCAATACACAGGTATTGGATGCCCAATGGTAGCAACCAAGTTCATCATATGAACCTTATTCATCCAGACAAATTCTTTGGTAGCATCGTTGGTAGCAATATAATTGGCCTTTATCGTCTAGTATGTCACGGTATCTAGCTTGGAACTCTTCCAACATACCATCCCTCCACTGAGGGTAAAGAAAATGCCTGTGACTGACTTTCAGTTGACCTTATCACTCTGGAAGCTCGAACCAAGAACATTCTTTTAGTGCTTCTCAAGTACTTAAGAACGTCCTCCACAGCTGTCCAGTGATTCTGCCAAGATCCGATTGATTCCTGATCACTACTCCTAGTGAGTCAGCTACATCTAGTCTGGTACATAACATCGCATACATGATAGAGCCTACCGCCGAGGTATAGGGTATCCCTTGCGCTCGAGCTCTCTTCAAATCAGTCTGGGGAGACTTCTTTTTGGAGAGAGTGATTCTTGAGTAACTGGGCGAACCACTACGCTTAGAATCCTCCATACTAAACCCCTTTAGTATGGTGTTAATGTACCTGGATTTTGGGACACTCCCAACATCCACTTTTATCTATCACCATAGATCATAATCCACAAGATGTAGTAGGTATCATCCAGATCTTCTATGGAGAATCCTCGTGATAAGAGGAGCTTGACCGAATGTAGCATAGGAAGCCATTTCCTATCAAGAATTTGTCATCTACGTACAATACGTGGAAGACAACCTTACTCTCTACAACCTTGTTATGTATACAAGGTTCATCTACCATTTTGATGAAGTCAAACTCTTTGACTGCCACATCAAAACAGATGTTCCAACTCCGCGATGCCTGCTTCAACCCGTAAATTGATTTAAGCAGCTTGCACACCTTTCTGCTGCTCCCACTATCTACGAAACCCTCCGGCTGAGTCATGCATATGCTCTCTTCTAAATCACCATTTAGAAAGGCGGTCTTAACATCCATTTGCCAGATTTCATAGTTATGGTATGCAGCGATGGCAAGTAGGATCCGGATGGACTGAAGCATAGCCACTGGAGAAAAGGTTTCATCATAATCCACATCTGGTCGTTGACGAAAACCTTTTGCAACAAGTCTAGCTTTGAAAGTCTCAACTTTTCCATCTACACCAAGTTTCTTCTTAAAGATCCATTTGCTCCCAATGGGTTTTACCCCTTCAGGTGCAACATGCAAAGTCATACTTTGTTGGTGTATATGGATTCCATCTTTGATCGTATAGCATCCAGCCTTTTCAAAAAGTCCCCACTCGTGATGGCCTGCCTGAACCAAGTTGGGCCATCATCTACCATGATGCAATCCTTTCTCCTACTATCACCGAGAAGACCGTAGTATCTCTTAAGTGGATGATGAACCCTACCAGATTCGCGGAGAGGCTGGGGTTCATTGTAGACCATTGAATCATTGGTTTCACCAAATCATCATCTATTAGTTTGTCAAGCTGAAACAACTTCTGGTTCTAGCTCATGTCCACAAATTTCTTCACAAGTAATTCCTTTTCTAAAATGGTGGCATGCTGAGAAACAAAACACCTTTTGCTCCTCAGTTAAGCAAACGTTTGAGATATCCTAACAAACTTATAGAACTGACCTTGCATCGAGCTTGTCCGGATTCTGCTTTTCAACATAGGCCGGACAACCCAATATCTTAACTCGTTTAAGACATGGTCTCTTTCCATTCTATATCTCATATGTAGTGGTAGGCACTGATTTGGTTGGAACCCCATTGAATAGGAATGCAGCTTCTCCAGTGCATAACACCATAAGAAAACGGGTAACTCAGCAATACTCATCATAGAGCACGTCATATCTCATAGGGTGCGATACCTCCGCCCCGATATACCGTTGTGCTGTGGTGTATTCGAAGGAGTAAGCTGGGAGAGAATCCCATTCTCCTTTTAGAAATTCCAGGAACTCCATGCGTAAGTATTCTCCTCCTTGATCACATCAAAGGACTTAATATTTCTACCTGTCTGGTTCTTAATCTTCAAGCTTATATTCCTTGATTTCATAAAAGTTTCAGACTTGTGTTTCATCAGGAACATATGTTCGAATCCTGAGAGAAGATCAGTGAATATAATGAAGTACGAAGAACCAACCTTGGCATTTGTAGACATAAGACCGTATACATCTTCATGTATCCGTCCCAAGATTTCAATAACTCTTTCTCTGTTTCCAGTAAATGAAGTATTGTTCATTTTACCTTTGAGACAAGACTGGCAAGTATCATAAGATGAAAATTTGAATAGATTCTCATGTTCATCCTTATGTAACTTAGCAAGTCGTGTCGCATTGATATGACCTAGTCTACAATGCCACAAGAATGATTCGTTCATTTCTGAACTACTCCTCTTATGTGTGTTCTATATACTTTGAACTGTGGTTGATTTAGAACTTATATGCTATTACATAACGTGCCCGATCCAATCAACTCTTGATTAAGAAAAAATGTTCACAACATTATCCGCCAATACAGAATTATATCCTTCTTTAACTTAATAAAAAAACTGATGTAATGTTGTATATCAGGTTCGGTATATAATAACATTAGTTCGGAATCAATGTATTTGGTAATAGAAGGTGATATCTGCCAATTGATTTGGCTGTAACACTTGCACCATTCTCTAACATTTAGAGATATATCACCCTTTCCCAGTTTTTTATCTTTCTGTAGCCCATGTAACATATTACATATGTGGGATCCTGATCCGATATCACATACCTAGGACGTAGAGTGTACTGAGAAACAGTTCTCTGTAACTAACACACCCGAAGAAGATGCATCAACATGCTTATTTTTCGTCTGGGTGGCGTGGTAATCAGGATATTCCCCTATTTCCTGCTCGAACTTATAACACTTATAAATTGGAGCGGAACCGATGTTCCCCAGCTCAGTGTAACAAGCGGGTTCGGTCAATACATCCATATTATTATCTTGACTAAGGCGTGGCATTGGTCGCTACTAAGAGAGAGAGAGAAGGATAATCACTTTGTGTGCGCTTTTTGCAAGATTAGATTGATTATTATCTTATCTAATCAGGACGTCTCCCACTGTTTTTATCAAATCATCCGTCAAAATCTAATAGGTAAGACTAGCCGGGAGTAATTACACCTTACAAGTTCGCCAATCTTTCAGCCAGGCTAGTACCGGTACTTTGAGAGAGGTTCCTCGTGCTTTCGCACGGACGTAATTAAAATAATCCTCATTTTCCCTGGGGCGTGACCCCGTTAACAATTTTCTTGACACCTACTTGATTCGCTAATTGTGATGTGTAAAACTCTCCCAGGAGTAACTCTTACTAGCAGTGGTTATCGGGATCCAACTATCTCATAGAAGGTATGCAATCTCATTGCAAATTTCAACACTTGAAATTCCCGATAATATTTTTGCCCCTAGTGACTTATGACCTTAACATTGTCAACAAATCATAAGCGCTAACCAAGTTCAACCCGCTATTTCCTGATTGAATTAAACCCACCCGTACGACCCTTAACATAGTCAACAAAGTCGCACGACCACCCTAATCGAATCGCATCTCATGCTTTAGCAGATAAGCACTAATTAGCTACCGCACACTACGCCTTAACATAGTCAACAAAGGTAGCACGAATACTAAGTAGTACCTATCTTAAATGACGGAGGGCTACGACAGGTTTTTAAGAAAACCCTTTTGCATAATGAACTTGATATCGTTGCAGAATCGAGTGATTTTGAAAATGAGTGTTTTTGAGGCTTTTACTAGTAACGCTAAAGAGGTCACTCCCGGTGAAGGGATCTCGGCTCTTTCCTCATCGAATGAGGTGCTGGATATTCTATAAGGAATACTGCTATGCAAAGAAAGAACTAAAAAAAGAAAGCAAAAACAAAACCGAGTGGGTTGTAGCATCTGCTAGTTTCGCTAAAGGGGTCACTCCCGGTGAAGGGATATCGACTCTTTCCTTATCGAATAAGGCGCTGGATATTCTACAAGGAATACTGCTATGCAAAGTAAAAACTAGAGCTACCCTTTTTGAAAATTTGATTCTACAAAATCTTCAGCTTTCTTTTCTTTCATTAATTCATTAATGATGTCCCATCAATTATGCTTTCTAAGCATCACAGAAGAAACGAAAATACAACGTACGCTTATGCCATCCGCATTCACCACAGTGTTCCGTTATGCACCGTTAGGTTACTTAATTAACTCCATAGCGGGGCGGGACTAGCGCGGGTGAAAAATATAAGCAACCTTTATTATATATCATATATACAAAATTAAAGCATTCGTCTCACGCATATAAAGTGATCACATCACAGAATATCAGCAATAGAAGATAACATATGAAATAATGGATATACTAGGAATTTCGTGTTTTAAATTAAGCCAGTATAAAACACGGATTCTACGGTCACGACGAATAACCAAAACCACATCCCTAGACCCCTACGAGAGCGGCAATCAACCCTATCAATTCTAGAGTTTGGAGACCCGGACTCGACTCCTCTAGATGGTCTCCCACTGGACTCTAGAACCCGGTTACTTGTGCTCCCAACCTTGGGTCTATCCTAATGCGAAAAATTAAATAATATACAACAATGGTGACATCATCCTCAACCCGAAAGTGACCCTATAAAAGAATATTACATACAATGAATTTTACATGAATGAAAAAAATTCTCATCTCACATAAAACTCCCGGCTATTCAAAACACGACAATCCAATATAACATATCCAAGCAACACATAACATCATATGTCATCAAATAGATAGATGATGTCAAACATTCCGATCGAATCAACAAACAACCAAATTTTTCCAAAAAGCTCAACACTTGAGCGCAGTTTAAAAATACTCAGAACATGCCGCAGTACCAATAGACCAACCGTAGAAGGGCCAACCCTTGCTTCAACTATGGCACCGCGGAACTACCGCAAACCCGAGGGTTTGGCGGCGTTCTTACGGTCATAGAATTGAGTTAGGGTTTCGTTGTTCTAGAGGGTCCATCGAATCACTTGCATGATATTTGAGTGTTCTTTAACTATGAAAAAATCCAACTCTTGGATAACTTTCCAGCGAGGGTTAAAGTGGGTATTTGATATCCGTTCGAACTTTTTAATACTGTCTAAATATCCCGAAATATAGTTAGAACTATGACTATGAAACACTCCGAATAGGCTTTGCAGAAAGTTAACATCACATGAAAATTTAGCAAAAACAAACAACACCTGAAACACCAAAACCCAGATACCAGAACACTAAAAAAATACGAAGCCTAGATGACACTGTAGGGCCGGCCTCCACGGATTTTGAGCAATGTGCTCGGCCAAAAACTGGCCAAAAGAGTTCATATTTCTTATGTGTTCATTTTACATCTCATATAGCATTCTGCAGTTGTTTAAAAGAAAAATTTGACGACTTTAAAAATCGACAGAAACTGTGCTTTAGTGTTTCAAGTTTCAGAGCAGTTTCGGTTTCGTAATCTAACAAATATTGTCTAAATCTTTAGCTTGGCTCTGATACCACTATAGGGTTTCCTAGCACGACAACAAGGTTTCGGGAGGCATCGTCCATGCCATTTTCAAAAAATTATCATGCTAAGCAACTCTAAACTAAGAATTATTAACTAGAGATTTAGACAAAAGCTAATGTAAACTACTTTTACATAGAAAGAACAAGAATACAACCTTTTTAGACAGTCTTTCTCTTCACTTGCTCCGTGTAGTAGTCCCGCGACTCCACTAGGGTTCTCTTGAAACTATGAACGGGCTCCCTCCGATGACCTTCGTGCCGAAGATGATCCACGCGAAGTCCCTCCAATTCAAGCTAGCTTTTACACTAAACACTTTAGCCTAGGAAACACACTACGCTCGATTGCAAGTCAAGTGTAGGATGGTGAACTAGAGGATGTAAAGAGCTCACAAGTTTGTGTTCAAGATTCATGATTCACATCACATGTGAGGGTTGAAGCTTGAACCATGACAAGAGGAGAAAGAAGAAGCTAAAGAGCAACCATGGGAGAAACTCAACATAAAATGGCTAAGTGTTGAGAATGAGCAAGATTGAATGGCAACACATAACCCTTCACTCATTCAAGCATGGAATTATACAATATAAATTGCAACCATGCTTGAATAGTGAGTCAAGATGAATAAACAAGAGTAAATCCCATGCTTGCAACCATGCTTACACTTTCCACCTCATTCTATTTTCACAAAATAGAAATATAAATTCCATGCTTCATTATTATATATATATACATATATATATATATATAATGAAGAATAATTAGTGAGCTAATGATATTAGTTAAGATATAATCATATAACATATAATATATATCACATTTTTAAATCAACACTTGATTTAATAATCAAGTTATATTACATATGACCGACTAATATCATTTATCTGTATATCACATTATCAAATCAACACTTGATTCGACAATCTGGTTATGTTACATATAGCCGAACTGATAACAGATGACTGCCAGATTACAATACAGTATCACATGCACGTATTTAATCAGGCCCACACACATACCACATGAGTGTCCTACTTCGTTTCTCTTGAACCAGGGAACTTCTGTGTGGGACTCTAAAGACTCGTCAATACGCTAGCAGTAGGTGATGACCACATCAGTCACCTACATGTCGTCAGCAGTACTAGCAGAACGTAACGGCTACCCGGGTATTGAGCGATATGAAGATCAACAAGCAAGCATGTCCACAGTCTCCATGAAGCCTATTAGTAACACTACCGTACAGTCCGGTCTCTTCGTCTGATTTGTCGCATATCATGTCTAGGGGTGGAAATCGTCAAACCCCAGTAACGTGATAAGTCATGCCGATGTCTGGCCTATAACGGTTCGAGAAACTACTGATAACACTTATCAGTAAATCTCGGCAGCAGTCCTGGCCAGGGACTTTTAGTTATAGCCAATCGAGCATAGCGCAACATCAACCCCCAATATCAGGAGAGACGAAACCCCTCTCATCACTCATTGCCTCCATGTGACTCGGGACTGTACCCAAAATCCACCTGTTTGCATAACTCCTCTTGAGTGTGGTAGGGAGGAAATCGAAGCACAGTGGTAGCCACATAAGACTCTATGACGATCTCGGGTCTTTAGACTAACCTATATCAATGTCACCAGAGAACTACTATCTGACGATAGGTATACTACCACATAGAAGTCCTCGGCGAGTCCTGTTCAGTGTACCCAGTCTCCACTGAGCACCCATATACCATCTCTGATGTCAAACACCAATGGATGTAGGATCATCCATCGCCCATAATATGGGTCAAGAAGCGTATACGCTAGTCTACTTTGGAATATCGATGCCCTGTCTCGATATTCCCTCGACTAGGAACAATTAAAGGATGTACTTGTGAACTACCCTGGCCCCACTAGTATGATCTCCATCATAATCCTGGTAGTCAAGAACATATCCTAAGGGCTTTATGAACATGTGAGAGCAAGACAGTATAAATACCAGTTTACATGTTAAGATAAAGGTAACCAGATAGCATACTATCATGTCGAGCAAGAAAGTCCTCTCTATATATGTCTAACCATCCACTATAATATATTTCATATGTACAATAATGGCCTTTAGGGAATACATATAACTAACAGTGCATCCGTATCGGTTACATCCTCACTTCGATACCGGATAACATCTCACTTCTCACGAGGTAGGCGGTATTCAGCCCAACTCCACCTGGGGTATTACATCCCCCCACTTCGAACAATGGTTCATCCTCGAACCACAAACCTACTTTTGAGGGACCGGCTCTGATACCATATTTGTCACGTCCCACCCCCAAACATAGATGGTATTGTCCGCTCTGGCCGAAACTGCACGGTTTTTTCCCTTTGAATGAATCCGGGGCTACATCCCAGTAGGTCACCCATCCAGAATTTCTCTGGCGCAAGCACGCTTAACTACGGAGTTCTTCAAACTCCGGTATTCCGATTCATTCAAAAAGCGTCTCTGTGTTATAAGAGTGGTATCATTCCATTTATAGTTCAGATCGTGCCCTCTTTCGGAATGGAATTCGGTACTCCCCATTGTTCTGTTGGGTCCCCATATGCATTCGTATCGGTTACATCCTCACCTCGATACCAGATAGCATCTTACTTCTCACGGGCTAGGTGGTATTCATCCCCAACTCCACCTGGGGTATTACAATAAGTGCAAAGTATAAAACCAGACGGGCAAAAGTATTAAAATCCTACAATCTGATCGGGGAGGAGAATACTTGAGCGAGGAATTCAGAGACTATCTAAAAGAGAATGGGATTCTCTCTCAGCTTACTCCTCCATATACACCACAGCACAACGATGTATCGGAGTGAAGAAATCGCACCCTATTAGATATGGTGGGCTCTATGATGAGTACTGCTGAGTTATCTATTTCTTTTTGGGGACATGCGCTTGAGACAGCTGCATACCTATTGAATAGAGTTTCGACCAAATCAGTGCCTACCACTCCATATTAGATATGGAATGGGAAGAGACCATCTCTTAAACGAGTTAAAATATGGGGTTTTCCGGCCTATGTTAAAAAGCAAAATCCGGACAAACTCGAGGCAAGGTCTGTTTTGTGAAAGTTTGTGGGATATCCAAAGGATTCCTATGGATATATCTTCTACCATACTGAGGAACAAAAAGTATTTGTTGCTCAACATGCCACCTTTTTGGAAAAAAAATTTCTTGTGAAAGAAATTAGTGGCAATGAGGTAGAACTTGAAGAAGTTCCAGCAGCACAAACTACAACTGACGATTTGGTGGAATCGGAGGATCCAATAGAACCCAACAAACCCCAGCCACTCCACAGATCAAGTAGGGTTCCTCATCCACCTTAGAGATACTACGGTTTTCTCGTAGCTGGTGGGAGTGAGGATTGCATCATGGAAGATGATGACCTGACTAGTTTCGAGTAGCTCATCATGAGTGGGGACTCTATGAAATGGCTTGATGCTATGCGATCCGAGATTGAATCCATGTACACCAACCAAGTATGGACTTTGGAAGTTGCTCCTGAAGGGGAAAAACCCATTGGGAGCAAGTGGATCTTCAAAAAGAAGATAGGTGTAGATTGAAAAGTTGAGACTTTCAAAGCTAGACTTGTAGCAAAAGGTTTTCGTCAACGACCTGGCGTCGACTATGATGAAAACTTTTCTTCTATCGCTATGCTTAAATCCATCAGGATCCTACTTTCCATTACTGCATACCATGACTACAAAATCTGGCAGATGGACGTCAGGACCGCTTTTCTAAATGGTGACTTAGAAGAGAGCGTGTACATGACACAGCCAGAGGGTTTCATAGATAGTGGGAGCAGCAAAAAGGTGTGCACGCTGCTTAAATCCATCTATGGATTAAAGCAGGCGTCCCGGAGTTGGAACATCTGTTTTGATGAAGCTATCAAAGAGTTTGACTTCATCAAAAATATAGATGAACCTTGTATATATAAGAAGGCAGTAGAGAGTAATGTGGTCTTCCTCGTATTGTGCGTAGATGACATACTCTTGATAGGAAAGGATGTTCCTATGCTACACTCAGTCAAGCTTTTCTTATCACTCAAGTTCTCCATGAAAGATCTTGGTGATGCCTCCTACATTCTGGGGATAAAGATCTATAGAGATAGATCTAAATGGATGTTGGGATTGTCCCAATCCAGGTACATAGACACCATACTAAAGAGGTTTAGTATGGAAGATTCCAAACGAGTTAATGTACCCGCTAGTTCAGGAATCACTCTCTCCAAAGAGATGTCTTCTAAGACTAATTTGAAGAGGGCTCGCATGCAAGAGATACCCTACGCTTCGGCAGTAGGCTGTATCATGTATGCGATGTTATATACCAGACCGGATGTAGTTTACTCACTAGGTGTAGTGAGCAGATATCAATCAAATCCCGGGTAAAACCACTAGACAGCTGTGAAGAACATTCATAAGTACTTGAGAAGGAATAAAGAAATGTTCTTGGTGTATGGTAACGGTGAACTCCAGGTGGAGTCCTTTACTGATTCGAGCTTCAAGAGTGATAAAGACGACAATAAGTCGGTCTCGGATTTTGTCTTTACCCTCAATGGAGGGGCGGTGTGTTGGAATTGTTCCAAGAAAGACACCGTAGCAGACTCGACGATGGAGGCTGAATACATCGCTGCCAACAATGCTGCTAAAGAAGCCGTCTAGATGAAGAAGTTCATTGCTGAGCTTGGTGTGGTTCCATCAATTGAGAATCCAACACCTGTGTATTGTGATATCAATGGAGCGGTGGCTTTTGCCAAGGAACCCAGGTCCCATTAGAGATCCAAATATATTCTTAGGCGGTATCACCTGATCAGGGAGATAGTAGATTGCTGGAAGATCGATGTCAGGAGAGTTGACATGAAGGAAAACGTAGCGGATCCACTCACAAAGGCCCTCCCCCAGATTCTGTTTGAGAGACTTTTTGGGATGTTAGGTATGAGATACTACAACACATGGCCTTAGTGCAAGTGGGAGATTGTTAGGTATATGTATGCCCTAGAGGCCATTTTTGTACATGTGATGTGTATTATAATGGATGCTTGGACATATATATATAGAGGACTTTCTTGCTCGACATGATAATATGCTATCTGGTTACTCTTTAACTTAACATGTTGACTGGTATTCTTTACTGTCTTGCTCTGACATGTTGATAAAGCTCTTAGGATATGTACTTGACTACCAAAATTATGATGAGATCATACTAGTAGGGCCAGGGTGGTCCACAAGTACAACCTTTAATCAGTTTCTAGTCGTGGGAATATCGAGACCAGGGCATCGATATTCCAGTGTAGACTAGTGTGTACGTTTCTTGTGCCTTAGATAGCGATATTTGATTCCATAACCATTGGTGTGTGACATAAAAGATTGTACACAAGTGCTCATTGGAGAATGGGTACACCGTGTAAGTCCACGTTGCCCACCCCGGTGCTTGCGAGGAGGCGGAAAACGGAATAAAAATCGGATTTTTACTACTCTGGGCAACATGGACTAGACAAAGGAGGGATCTTTTCTAAACAAAACTAGCTAAAAGCTAAAGAGAGTTAGCTATAGGGTAGAAAGGTTATACCTTGGGCTTTATGTCCTTCTCTCCTTGCTCCTTGGAGTGGTAGAAAGGGATCACCTTGTCGCCTTCTCTAGTCGAAGAAGGATCCACCCGAGAGCCTCAACCTTTGGCTTCAACTTCAAGCTAGAAGTAACTAAGGTGCTAGAAGTGCTAATCCTAGAACCCTAGATGAGAGTAGAGATTATCTAGAAGCGGTTT
Organism: Agapanthus africanus; assembly: GCA_030015575.1. NCBI lineage: Eukaryota > Viridiplantae > Streptophyta > Magnoliopsida > Asparagales > Amaryllidaceae > Agapanthus > Agapanthus africanus. The sequence goes on from JASDDO010000008.1 coordinate 316,670,556, forward strand.
TCTAAAGCTCAAGTGTTTCTCAATACATGAGAGGGGAGAGCTTGAGAGAGAGGAAGAGTAGGAGAGAGAATGAATATGCTAGAATGAGAGAATAATGAAGTATTCTCACATATATGTGTGAATTATTGTAAATTTATAATTAGTGAGATAATTGTCATGGCTTAATCAAGACATGACCATTATCATTTCATATTTAATGCTAATTGCATGGATCAAAGAGCATCTTTTATATGGAATGATGATGGCCAAAGTGTCAACAAGTCAAGAGTGGTCAAATAGTCATCAACCCTAACCATGCACAATTATATATAACTAATATCAACTAACCATAATACACACATAAGCATTAGGGTTAGCAAAATGACAATGGTCATTAACCCTAATCAAAGTCCTCTCCCTCTGTCTCAATCAACTGTGCATACGCACCCGTATTCGTGATCCGAGGAACACGAATACAATAAGATAAAACCAATCCCAAATCATTTACTAGGATCTGGCTTAAACCAAAGCCCGCTAGTATAAGCTGTCCGGACAGCAAACGTGCACAAGTGCGCGGATGTGAACGAACCCTGTCGCAAAACCATGCGACCTCTACTCATTTTGCCTAAAGGCGAATAGCTCTCTGTGTGGGACTCTAAAGACTCGACACTACGCTGGCAGTGGGTTTAACCACCGAACGCAAGCGGCACTAGCTGTACGTAACGGTCCCCAGGTAGATGCCGATAAGAAGACTGACGAGGTGACCCCATCTGAACTCCTACTGAGCCTGTATGCGACAGTCTCCATACAGTCCGGTCTGTTCGTCTGATACATCGCATGGCGGTCCTAGGGGGCGGTGAACGTCAGTCCCCTAATAGTGGTACAAGTCGTGTTGGAGTGTAGCCCAGAACACCCTGAGATAACACTGGAAACCTACCAGTATATCTCGCTTGCCCTGGCCAGGGACTACTTGTGTAATGGCTCTCCTGGACACAGCGCGATGTCAACCCCCAATACCGGGAGAGACGAATACTGTCTAACCGTCACTGCCTCCAAGTGGTTCGGGACTGCACCCAAAAACTACCTGTTTGCACGACTACTTTGAGCCGTGGTAGGGTAGTAATCAAAGTGCAGTGGGAACACACTCGAGGCGAAGTGACAGTGTCAAGTCAGCGAACTAAGCTGTACTCATGTCACCTGGGAACTGATAACTGACGATAGGTATAATACCAACCAACAGTTCCTGACGAGTCCTGTCCAGTGTACTCGTAACCTAACGAGCACCCGCATACTATCTCAAGTACGACGTACTGACGGCTGTGGGTCAGACCGTCTCCCACGCTGGGATGAGAAGCGCATACGCTAGTCTACTCCGGAGTATCGATGCCCTGTCTCGATAGTCCAACGACTAGGGACCTGTATAAGGATGTGCTTATGGATTACCCAGCCCCCACGAGTGTGAGCGCCATCACAATGCTGGTAATCAAGCAAAGATCCTAAGGGCTCTACTAATCTGTATATAAGCAAAATGCTAAAAGAAACACATGCACATATTGAAATAGAGACAAACCAAGTAGCATACTACCATTTCGAGCAAGATTGTATATACAACTGTGAATATCCCAAGCTTCCATCAAGTAATATACATACTAGTATGATACAGTAATGGCCTCTAAGGTATATACACTAACAATCTCCCACTTGCACTAAGGCCATGTACTGGCGTATCGAAGACCTATCATCTCGACCAGCCGCTAGAACTGAGTCTGGGGTAAGGCCTTCGTGAATGGATTTGCAGTGTTATCTTCTGAAGCAACCCTCCGAACCTCGATCTCCTGGCGATCCACGATCTCCCTGATCAGGTGATACCGCCTCAAGATGTGTCTGGATTTCTGATGGGACTTGGGTTCCTTCGCTAAAGCTATAGCCCCGTTGTTGTCGCAATACAGAGGTATTGGGTCAACAATTGATGTAACCACCTGAAGTTCTTTCAAGAACTTCCTCATCCAGACAGCTTCTTTTGCGGCATCAGATGCAGCGATGTGTTCCGCTTCCATAGTCGAGTCAGCAGCGGTTTCCTGTTTGGAGCTCTTCCAACACACCGCCCCTCCATTGAGGGTAAAGACAAAACCCGATATGGACTTGGAATCATCCTTGTCACTCTGGAAGCTGGAGTCAGCAAAGGCCTCAATCTGGAGGTCTTTTCCGCCATACACCAAGAACATCTCCTTAGTCCTTCTCAGATACTTGAGAATGTTCTTTACCACTATCCAATGTTTCTCCCCAGGGTTTGAATGATACCTGCTTACCACACTCAGTGCATAAGCCACATCTGGTCTGGTACACAATATCGCATACATTATAGAGCCTACCGCAGAAGCGTAGGGTATAATAGACATGCGATCCCTCTCCAAATCAGTCTTGGGAGACATCTCTTTGGAGAGGGTGATCCCGTGACAAGCCGGTAGATTACCACGCTTGGAATCTTCCATACTGAATCTTTTCAGTATGGTGTCGATGTACTTGGACTGTGATAGTCCTAAAATCCTCTTGGATCTGTCACGGTAGATCCGGATCCCCAGAATGTATGAGGCATCACCCAGGTCTTTCATGGAGAACCTGTGTGACAAGAACCCCTTGACAGATTGTAGGATAGGAATGTCATTTCCTATTAAGAGAATGCCATCCACGTATAAAACGAGGAATACTACAGTTCTCGCTATAAATCTACAATAGATGCATGGTTCATATGGATTTTTGATAAAGCCAAATTCCTTGACCGTCTCATCAAAACTGATGTTCCAACTCCGCGATGTCTGCTTTAGTCCATAAATGGACTTAAGCAACTTGCACACCTTTCCGCTGCTCCCACTCTGAATGAAACCCTGTGGCTGGTCCATATAGACACATTCCTCTAAATGTCCATTTAGAAAAGCGGTCTTTACGTCCATCTGCCAAATTTCATAATCGTGGAAGGTAGCAATGGCAAGAAGGATCCGAATGGATTTCAGCATAGCTACTGGAGAAAAGGTTTCGTCATAGTCCAAACCAGGTCGCTGACGAAAATCCTTTGCAACCAGTCTAGCTTTATAGGTCTCAACCTGTCCATCTACTCCAATCTTCCTTTTGAAGATCCACTTGCATCCTACGGGTTTTACCCCATCTGGAGCAATGTCCAACGTCCATACTTTGTTGGTGTACATGGACTCCATTTCGGTCCGCATTGCATCCAGCCATTTTACCGAGTCGACGCTCTGAATGGCTTGCTGGAAGCTAGTAGGCTCATCACAATCTATGATGCAATCCTCTCTATCCCCGTCTATGAGAAAACCGCAGTATCTCTCGGGCGGATGAGACTGCCTACTACTCCTGCAGAGTGGCGTGGGAATGTCCTGATCTTTCGAACCCTCTGGTTCTACTAAGCTTTCAGTAATAGCTCGTGGTTCTGGAATTTCTTCCAGTTTTATTGCGTTCCCACTTATTTCTTTTTCTAAGAACTGATGTTCCAGAAAATGGGCATTATGAGAAACAAGGACTTTTTGTTCCTCTGCGTAATAGAAAAGATACCCCCTGGAGTTCTTTGGGTATCCCACAAACTTGCACAGTACTGAGCGTGCCTCTAGTTTGTCCGTATGTTGCTTTTTGACATAAGCTGGACATCTCCAAATCTTCAGGTATTGAAGATAGGGTTTCTTCCCACTCCATAACTCATATGGTGTGGTAGGCACAGTCTTAGTGGGAACTCGGTTCAAAAGGTATGCAGCTGATTCTAGCGCATATCCCCAGAACGATCGCGGTAACTCAGCGTTACTCATCATGGACCGTACCATATCCAATAGGGTTCGGTTCCGTCTCTCCGATACACTGTTATGTTGCGGAGTGTATGGAGGAGAAAGCTGAGAGAGAATTCTATTCTCTTTTAAGTAACCCAGGAACTCGGCACTCAAGTATTCTCCACCTCGATCAGATCTTAGTGTCTTGATACTTTTGCCTGTTTGTTTTTCTACTTCATTCTTGTATTCCTGGAATTTCTCAAAAGCTTCGGATTTATGCTTCATTAAGAAGACATGTCCGAACCTTGAAAAATCATCCGTAAAAGTAATGAAGTAAGAATAACCGCTTCGTGCATGTGTAGACATTGGACCGCACACGTCGTTGTGTACGAGTCCCAAGAGCTCGCTCGCTCTTACTCCGTGTCCAGTGAACGGAGTCTTTGTCATCTTTCCTTTGAGACAGGATTGACAAGTTGTATACGATTGATATTCGAACGGATCCAAATATCCTTCTGCATGTAACTTAGTCAACCTTCTCTCATTGATGTGACCCAGTCTACAATGCCATAAGAAAGTTTTATTGATTTCTGGAGACTTTCTTTTGTGTTTATTCTGGACATTGAAAATATGTGGTTGGTTTAATACGTATATACCGTTGTTCAATGTGCCTGACCCAATCAAAACTTGATTAAGGTGAATATTCACTACATTACTTACAAATGCAAATTCATAACCTTCTTTAGATAATAAAGATACAGAATATTACAGGTTGCATTTGGTACAAAATAACAACTACGTAAAACCAAAAAGTGTCCATCCGACAATCCCAGGTGATACTCCCCCACGGCCTCAGCATCCATGCTAGCTCCGTTTGCAACTCTGAGGGTCATATCACCTGCCTTCAAAACTCTACGCTTTCTCAACGCCTGCAAAGAATTACAGATATGAGATCCTGATCCGGTATCCAATACCCAGGATGTAGAGTTTATCGATAGACAGTTTTCAATAACATACACACCTGAAGCTGAAGCCGCAACTCGCTTCAGATCCTGGGTTCTGGCCTTCCAAGCCTTGCAATCCTGTTTCCAGTATCCACTTTTGTAACAATAGAAGCATTCTTCCTTCCCCGCCAGCTTTCCCGCTACCTTTGTTGCCTTTCCTTTTCCCTTCGTATCCACTTTACTGATACCGCCTCTTGGTTTGGCGGGGGCTTTCTTCTTCTTACCCTTGGCTTTCGCCCTGGATCTAGAAGAGGAAGATCCTCCTACAAACAAAGTGGATGTCTCTCTACCCTTCTGTAGGGTGCCCTCAGCACTCCTCAACATATTCAGAAGTTCGGAAAGTTCAACCTCCTTTCCTTGCATGTTGAAGTTAAGGATAAACTGGGCGTAAGTGGAAGGAAGGGACTGGAGAATCAAATCAGTATAGAGTTCATTCTCCAACGTGGTCCCAAGGTCCGCGAGCTCCTCTATGTAGCCAATCATCTTAAGCACGTGTTCCGCTACCGATGATCCGACGGCCAATCTTGCCAAAAATAGCTTCTTCGACACTTCGTATCTTGCGATACGAGACTGATCTCCATACAGTTCTTTTGTATGGAGAAATATGGACTCTAGGTCCATATTCTCGTGCCTCCTCTGATGTTCGTTGTCCATCGAGGCAAGTACGAGGCATTTGGCCTTCGCGCAATCTATCTCACATGTCTTACGGATTTCTACATTCGCGACACTGGAGGTAGGACCTGGGACAGGGGGAGCTTTGGTGGTAAGGATATACCCCAACTTGTCGTAAGTGATTGCCATCTTGACATTCCTGAGCCAATCTTTATAGTTTGGCCCTGTCAGTATGTTTTTATCTAGTAATAACTTATTTCCGGTCATGTTGAATGGTCGCTGCAATTAGGAGAGAGAAAAGAAACACTTTAGCATGATGCTCTAGCAAGTTTAGAGTGGTTTTTAGTTTGTCTAAACTGGATGGCTCCCACTGTCTCTCGAATCCCTTCTCAAACCTTAAAGAAAGAATTAGTCGGGATCAATATCACCGTACAATACTTGCTTAACCACTCAGCCAGGCCAGTGTCGGTACTTCGAGGGAGGTTTTCCAACGCTTTCGCGAAGTTCCTTAATTAAGTAACCTCTTTTCCCTGTGGGCGTAGCCCCGCTAACACCTTTCTAAACACCTACTAGGTTTATAGCATTGATCGTTAAGTGAGAGTTTTCCCGAGGAGTAGCATATACTCACAGTAGGATCGGGATCCAAATATCATCGCGTGATAAAACCGAAGGAATCCTACCAGAATCATCACACTCCAAATGGTATGCAGCGCTAGTAAGTTTCATTGCTTATGAAACTCCCGATATGGATTTTTGCCCCATGCTCTTATGACCTTGGCGTGAGGTCAAAAAGTCATAAGTCACATGTCAAGTTCTTCCCATCATTATCCCGGTTAATTTGAACCCACCCGTACCTACCCTTGACGTAGGCCAAAATGGCAGTACGACTGTCTCAAACCAACGCATTCTATCTATGCAACAGATAAATATCCGGCAGCTACCAATCACTATGCCTTGGCGTGAGGTCAAAATACATAGCTTGAATACTACCGAACATTTAACTGAAATGATGGAGGGCTAGGAATGGTTTTGGCGAAACCGTGAACGTAGTGAACTTGATATAATCGATGGAACGAGATAGCTTTTAAAAGGAGTGGTTCAAGCTCCGCGTTTAAAAGTTTAGTTTTGAAAAGAACCGAGTGGTTTTCAAAGTGTTCCAATCGACTTTTACTTGGTTTATTTTCTTGCATTAGTTCTTTTAATGCGTCCCATCATTTAATCTTACCATTGCAGAAAACAACCAAAATATGACGTACGCTTATACCATTCGCATTCGCCACGGGGCCCCGTCATCACCCGTTAGGTTACTTAACTAACGACAGAGCGGGGGCTGGGCTAGCGCGGCTGTAAAACATAAGCAACGCCTAAATAGTTATAGTATATAGATATTTAGCAATGATAGACATTACAGATCACAGATGAATACATTGGATATACTAGAAATCCGCAATCCGTTCGAGCCTGCAACGAAAAGCGGATTACACGGTCGCGGTGAATAGCCAATACCCCACCCAAGACCCATACGGGTGCGGCAAACTACCCGCCAAGTACCCAAAGCGAAGCAACCTCCCTCAACCCCGTGAGTAGGCCACTCAGCACTTCGAGATACCCGGTAGTTTGTGCACCCCCTCCATGGGTCTATCCTAGGAGCAAAAACAGTAAAAAGAATTATACAATGACGGCTACAACCCCGACCCGGTTGTGCGGCCATACAAATAGTAATACATCAATTTACATGTTACATGAATGAAAGAAAAAGAAACACTCATCTCACATCCACCCCGGCTATTCACCCGCGACAATCCAACGCATTCATATACACATACCATCAACAAACACAGATCACAGATATGTATAACCCCCACTAATCGACATATAGCGATTAGCCGACGTTCAATACATATAAACATCACAGATATAACCCTTTAGTCAAAGTGTAGTGAAGTTCGATCAAAAATACGGATTTATAGGCCCCCAAAAACAAATTTCTTTTCTGGAAAACCTGGGCACAAATAAACCATCTTAAAAATCCCAAAACCATGTCAGAAGAACACGGCACCAAACTCGATCCAGAACCGAGTCAACTCGGCCGCGGTTCCGCGGCAATAGCTTGCTATTGCCGCGGAACCGCTGCGCTTTGAACGATTCACTGGACCGGGTTTGGTGAGTTTCTTAACAAAACACTTAGATGATTTTTGACGTATGATTTTTTATTTTTAGAGCAGAAAAAATTTCAACAGAAACTTAGGGTTTGTATTTTTAGTTTTGTGATTTTTCCGATCGAACTTCCATACACTTTACTACCTGGCTAGTTTATGTTTAGTTAGGCTCTGATACCACTGTAAGTCCACGTTGCCCACCCCGGTGCTTGCGGGGAGGCGGAAAACGGAATAAAAATCGGATTTTTACTACTCTAGGCAATATGGACTAGACAAAGGAGGGATCTTTTCTAAACAAAACTAGCTAAAAGCTAAAGAGAGTTAGCTATAGGGTAGAAAGGTTATACCTTGGGCTTTATATCCTTCTCTCCTTGCTCCTTAGAGTGGTAGAAAGGGATCACCTTGTCGCCTTCTCTAGTCGAAGAAGGATCCACCCGAGAGCCTCAACCTTTGGCTTCAACTTCAAGCTAGAAGTAACTAAGGTGCTAGAAGTGCTAATCCTGGAAGCCTAGATGAGAGTAGAGATTATCTAGAAGAGGTTTTCTCAAGCTCAAGTGTTTCCCAACACATGAGAGGGGAGAGCTTGAGAGAGAGGAAGAGGAGGAGAGAGAATGAATATGATAGAATGAGAGAATAATGAAGCATTCTCACATATATGTGTGAATTATTGTAAATTGATAATTAGTGAGATAATTGTCATGGCTTAATCAAGACATGACCATTATCATTTCATATTTAATGCTAATTGTAAGGATCAAAGAGCATCTTTTATATGGAATGATGATGGTCAAAGTGTCAACCTAGGTCAACAAGTCAAGAGTGGTCAAATAGTCATCAACCCTAACCATGCATAATTATATATAACTAATATCAATTAACCATAATACACACATAAGCATTAGGGTTAGCAAAATGACAACGGTCATTAACCCTAATCAAAGTCCTCTCCCTCTGTCTCAATCAACTGTGCGTACGCACCCGTATTCGTGATCCGAAGAACACGAATACAATGAGATAAAACCAATCCCAAATCATATACTTGGATCTGGCTTAAACCAAAGCCCGCTAGTATAAGCTGTCCGGACAGCAAACGTGCACAAGTGCGCGGATGTGAACGAACCTTGTCGCAAAACCATGCGACCTCTACTCATTTTGCCTAAAGGCGAATAGCTCTCTGTGTGGGACTCTAAAGACTCGACACTACGCTAGAAGTGGGTTTAACCACAGACCGCAAGAGGCACTAGCTGTACGTAACGGTCCCCAGGTAGATGCCGATAAGAAGACTGACGAGGTGACCCCATCAGAACTCCTACCGAGCCTGTTTGTGACAGTCTCCGTACAGTCCGGACTGTTCGTCTGATACATCGCATGGTGGGCCTAGGGGGCGGTGAACTTCAGTCCTCTAATAGCGGTACAAGTTGTGTCGGAGTGTAGCCCAGAACACCCTGAGATAACACTGGAAACCTACCAGTATATCTCGCTTGCCCTGGTCAGGGACTACTTGTGTAATGGCTCTCCTGGACAAAGCGCGATATCAACCCCCAATACCGGGAGAGACGAATCCTGTCTAACCGTCACTGCCTCCAAGTGCTTCGGGACTGCACCCAAATACTACCTGTTTGCACGACTCCTTTGAGCCGTGGTAGGGTAGTAATCAAAGTGCAGTGGGACCACACTCGAGGCGAAGTGACAGTGTCAAGTCAGCGGACTAAGCTGTACTCATGTCACCTGGGAACTGATAACTGACGATAGGTATAATACCAACCAACAGTTCCCGACGAGTCCTGTCCAGTGTACTCGTAACCTAACGAGCACCCACATACTATCTCAAGTACGACGTATTGACGGCTGTGGGACAGACCGTCTCCCACGCTGGGATGAGAAGCGCATACGCTAGTCTACTCCGGAGTATCGATGCCCTGTCTCGATAGTCCAACGACTAGGGACCTGTATAAGGATGTGCTTATGGATTACCCAGCCCCCACGAGTGTCAGCGCCATCACAACGCTGGTAATCAAGCAATGATCCTAAGGGCTCTACTAATATGTATATAAGCGATATGCTAAAATAAACACATGCACATAATGAAGTAGAGACAAACCAAGTAGCATACTACCATTTCGAGAAAGATTGTATATACAACTGTGAATATCTCAAGCTTCCATCAAGTAATATACATACTAGTATGATACAGTAATGGCCTCTAGGGCATATACACTAACACACCGAACATGAATCGCTGAGGAATCTTATGTGGTAGTATACCTATCGTCAGATAGCAATCCTCCAGTGACACTGGTACATGTTATTCTGTAGACCTGAGATCGTCATAAAGTCTTGTGTAGCTCCCACTATGCTTTGATTTCCTCCCTACCATGGCTCAAAAAAGTCGTGCAAACAGGTGGATTTTGGGTACAGTCCTGAGTCACATGGAGGCAATGAGAGATAGGAGTGGTTTCTTCTTTCCTGGTATTGGGGGTTGATGTTGCACTATACTCGATTGGCTATAACTGAGAGTCCCTGGGCAGGGCTGCTGCTGAGATTTACTGATAAAAGTTATCAGTAGTTTCTTAAGCCGTTATAGGCCAAACATCGTCATGACTTGTCACGTTACTGGGGCATGACGTTTACCACCCTTAGACATGATACACGATAATCAGACGAAAAGACCGGACTGTACGGTAGTGTTACTGATAGGCTTCAAGGAGAGTATGAACGAGCTTGCTTGTTGATCTTCATATCGCTCAATACCCGGGTAGCCGTTATGTCCAGCTAGTACCGCTGACGGCTTGTGGGTGACTGATGTGATCATCACCTACTGCTGGCGTATTGACGAGTCCATAGAGTCCCACACAGAAGATTCTTAGTTCAAGTGAAACGAAGTAGGACACATATGTGATATGTGTATAGGCCTGATTAAATACGTGTATGTGATACCGTATTGTAATCTGGCAGTCATCTGTTATCGGTTCGGTTATATATGATATAACCAGATTGTCGAATCAAATGTTGATTTGATAATGTGATATACAGATAAATGATATTAATCGGCCATATGTGATATAACCGAATTATTAAATCAAGTGTTGATTTAATAATGTGATATATATTATATTTGATATAATTGTATCTTAACTAATATCATTAGCTCACTAAATATTTTCTTATATATATATATATATCATGACATGATTTCTATTTTTGAGAAAAATAGGAAAATAGGTGGAAAATAAGAGTATGGTTGCAAGCATGGGCTTTATTCATCGTTTATTCATCTTGACTCACTATTCAAGCATGGTTACAATTTTATATTGCAAATTTGCATTCTTGAATGAGTGGGAGTGAAGGGTTGCCATTTATTTTTTGCTCATTCTCAACACTTAGCCATTTTTCTTGAGTTGCTCCCATGGTTGCTCTCTAGTTTCATCTTCCTCCTCAAATGTCATAATTCAATCTTCAACCCTCACATGAGATGTGAATCATGAAGTTTGAACACAAACAACTGAGCAAAATAAACCCCTACTACATCATCTCACATTAGATTAGCAATTTGATATGGAGTGTTGTCTTCACTAATGAGATTAGTGAAGGGTTGGATTGAGCTAGTGGACTTCGGGTGGATCGTATTTGGCGTGAAGATCAAGAAGGAGGTTTGTTCAACTCGAAAAGGAGCCTAGTAGAGTCGCGTGGACTTCAAGCCGGAAATATTGAAGAGAAGGACTCGAACTACAAAGGTTGTATTCTCTTTTCATCTCTTAAGTTCATCACATCACAAAAGGAAAATCCTAATAATCTAGTAAAGATCATGTTATTCTAACTTAGCACCGAATAAAAATTAAAATTTGGCATGCTTGATGACTCTTGAACCTCATGGTGGTGCTAAGTTCGACTTTCAATAATGGGATGTTTTCAGGAAAAATCGGCATCTTTCCATTTATGACAGTTGAACCTGCGAAGTGAAGTAAAAATGGTCCGGTGGGAACTTTGGAAACCAAGCCTCTAAATCCTGTAACAAAGGTTGTTACAAGAAGTTGTTTAATCGAAAAGGTACTTCCTGTAATTATATCGATGTGGCCAGGCGGCAATTCAACGTGTACTATTTTTATTCAACATGATAATGAAAAGCCTCATATAAATCCAGATGATGAACAATTTGTTGAAGTTGCTGCATTGGATGGATTCGACATTCGCTTATGCTTTCAGCCATCAAATAGCGCCGATTTGAATGTCTTGGATTTGGCATTTCTTAGAGCAATACAAGCATTATGACATGAAGAAGCACCTACTTCGATTGATGTTCTTATGGCTATGGTTGAAAAATCATTTGAAGAACTACCTCACGATAAGATTGACAAAATATTTTTGACGTTGCAACTAAACACGATTGAGGTAATGAAAGTTGGTGGAAACAATAATTACAAACAACCTCATTTCAATGAAGAGCAATACCCCCATGAGAATCCACCTCTCCAGTTAAGTTTTGATGAAGGAATCCTCAATTTTATTGTTGCTAATTTATCTTCAGTTGCAGAATAACATTAAGGAAGAAGTATACGTGATGAACATTAAGTCAGTTCTTGGATATGTGTTGCAAGTGATTTTTTTTAGTTCATATTTTTCTGGAAGTGATGGAGGTCCTTTTCGGGTCTCCGTCAAATGTTGTCTTCCGTCAATCTTTCGGTGGATCTTAGAGGTGATCTCCTGTTGCGTGTGGGTCTCAATGGGTTTTGAGGAGATTGGCGGTTTTGAGGAGTTTGCGCCGAGTACCTGCAAGGAAGTCCCGGGGTGGTTTGGTACCACCGAGGACCCTCCGACGATCAAGTTAGCACAAGATCCGAGTAGAGTAACGGGTAAGTGGGGTTACGCCTGTGAGTGGTGGAGTTGGTCGGTCGGAGGGACCGAGGAAGATGGCCTCGGTGGGGAAGCTCAGGAACGAGTGGGAGGGCCGAGGCATCCTGGTCCTGCGGTCTCGGGGTGAGCTGAGAGGCCGAGGAGGCCAATTCGCAGGGGGCTCTGAGGAGAGCCAGCTTGTGCTTGCAGGTCGGATACAGGGGTGGCCCGGTCGGCCCCTGTGGGCCCTTTCTTCTGAGTTCTGGGACACGTCATCTGCCACGTGTTCTGATCTGGAAGATCGCCAATATAGAGCATCATCATTAGCCTTCCACTCTTGTCCCGACCAGCTGGCGGGTCGGGTCAAGAGTGGACTGCCGGGCCGTCCAAGGTGAGCTCTATCCTAAGATTTCGTCGGGACGAGTTCCCGGTCTGTCAGCTGTCTTTTCTGCCCGCGAATCCGGGCGAGATCTCTGCATTTAAGGAAGGTGCACCGGTTCGTGCATCCTGTCACTGAAGCGACGGTCCGCATGTCAAGCGTCGGTTGGCCGACGCGACGTGTGAAGACCTACGACGTCTGATAGGATGCGTCCCAGTGTGCGAACAACAAGTGGAGCGATCGGAGCTGTTGGACGCGAGGAGGCTCTTTGGCAGGTGATGAAGGGCGCCGTTGGATGAGGGTGATTGCGGTGACAAATAGGTGTGGGGCCCATGATTGGTTGAGATGTTTTGCGTGTGTGTGTTTTAAAATCCAAGTTAAGAATATACCGCAATCAATAACGGTGTCACTTGGTAGCTAACCGGTTGAGTACTGGTCGGTCCACAGGGAAAACGTGTTCTTTCTTTATGTTCTTACGAGTTAAGTCCTATTTTTGGTAGGTTTTGATTTTTATTAAAACTAAGATTGAATTTAATTTGATTTGAAGCCTTGCTAGGGTTAGGATTTAGGTTAGTTTGGAAAAAATAACTCTACTCACTGCTTCCTTTGCCTTAATTAAGAACATAGGTGTTATGGTAATAGTCAGTAAAGGGGATTAGCACGACTAGGAAGAAACTTTGTTTCTTCCTTTTGGTCCTTTTCCATCTTTTCTTAACTCTTAGCCCTAAGCTCTACGTAAATCAACCACAACCAGTCTAACTAGGGAATCACCACTATCTCGTAGGATAGGGTGCCGTAGTGAGCGGTGTATGTTTGATTCACATAGAGTCCTAATTTAAAATATTAAACGGGTAAGAAAGGAGTGAGAGATTTCCATCTCTCAAACCTACCTAATCCTAACCCTAACAAGTGATGAATTACTCACTCATTAGGGAAATTACGATGAGATTCATTTTTATAATTTTTTTCTTTTAAATAATCTAATTAATTTATAGATAAATAAAGACAGATAAAAAATTTGCAGAAATTAAATTCGAATGAAAAATGCAAGATAAAAAAAAATTACTTTTATTGACACCTCTTGACGATTACAATGAAAATAAAATTTAGATCTAGAAAATTAAAAGAGGTATGCCTACTTAGGCTTTCCGGTTTTCTATTTATAGATAGGAGAAACCCTAGGGTTTATATCTGATCCACATTTGGAATTATAAGACTACCCTAAGAAAGCCGGGTCAAAGTACTGACACCTACCGACACGTGCACTGCACGGCCGCGGATCCGCGGCAGAATGCCCTATTTGGGCGCGGATCCGCGGCCAATTGGTGGGATCTCTGGCACATTTCTTCTGGGTTGCTTCATGTTGCCTTTTCCTTCCGCTTTCTTCACTTGGTTCTTCAGAATCTTTTCTACTTTATTCCAGATTTCCAACAGTGCAAAATTTGTGGACTTTTACCGTAAGCTTCGCGTTGAAGTCTTGAATTGTTAGTGTATATGCCCTAGGGGCCATTATTGTATCATACTAGTTTGTATATTACTTAATGGAAGCTTGGGATATTCACATGTATATAACAGTCTTGCTAAACATGGTAGTATGCTACTTGGTTTTTCTATCTTAATATGTGAGTATACGTATTGATAGAGCTCTTAGGATCTTGCTTGACTACCTGCGTTGTGATGACAGTCACACTAGTGGGGGATGGGTAGTCTACAAGCACATCCTTATTCAGGTCCCTAGTCATAGGATTATCGATACTCCGGAGTAGACTAGAGTGTACGCTTCTCATCCCAATTGGGGAGATGGTCTGTTCCACAGCCGTCAGTATGTCGTACTGGAGATAGTATACAGGTGCTCGTTGGGTTACGGGTATACCGGACAAGACTCGCAGGGAACTGTAGGTTGGTTTTATACCACTCGTCAGTTAACAGTTCCCTGGTTACATGAGTACAGCATAGTCCGCAGACTTGACACTGCTACTTCGCCTCGAGTGTGTCCTACTGTTCTTAGATTGCTACCCTACCACGGCTCAAAGGAGTCGTGCAAACAGGTAGCAGTTGGGTGCAGTCCCGAGCACTTGGAGGCAGTGGCAGTTAGACAAGATTCGTCTCTCCCGGTATTGGGAGTTGATATCGCGCTGTGTCAGAGAGCCATTACGCAAAGTCCCTGGCCAGGGCAAGCGAGATTTGCTGGTAGGTTCCAGTAGTTTCTCATGGTCTAATGGGCTTCACTCCGACACGACTTATACCGCTATTAGGGGACTGACGATTGCCGCCCCCCTAGGCCCGATATGCGATAGTCCTAGAAGAACAGACCAGACTGTACGGAGATTGTCACATCGGACTCAGTAGGAGTTCGGATGGGTTTCCTCATCGGCCTTCTTATCGACATCTATCTGGGGACCGTTACGTACAGCTAGTGCCGCTTGCGGTCTGTGGTTAAACCCACTGGCAGCGTAGTAGTCGAGTCATTAGAGTCCTACACAGAGAGTTTTCCTACTCCAGGAGAAACGATATAGAGGTCGTATGGTTTTACGACAAGGGTTCGGACGCATACGTGTGTTTATGCACGTACGACATCCGGACAGTTTTTACTAGCTGGCTTTGGTTTAAGCCAGTTTCTAGTATCCGGTTATTGGATTTATACAGTCTAAAGTTTTTCCGTGTTTTCAAGGATAGGAGGGGCGTTCTCGTAATTTCGCGAGAATCTTCTAGAAGTTGGTGACTTGAGGGTTAAGGTGGCATATGCATTAAATGAGATTAGTGACTCATTTGTGTGATTCATCCATATCATTAATGCATCATAAATGCTTAATGACTCATGGAGATGAATCATCCATTTTTATTTATGAAGCATGGTTGTTAAATCCTTTATTTTCTTTTATGGATAAATAATAATGCTTCATATATATTATGATAGATCATTATCTCATTCCATTCTCTTGCTCACTTTCTCTCTCCTCAAGCTCTCTCTCTTCAAACCCTAATCCTCCCCTCTCATGTGTTGAGACCAAGGATTAGATTAGATTACTTAATCCTTAACCATTATCTATATCACCTAAGTTACTTAGATTAGCACTTTAAGAAACCTAGTTACCTCAAGTTAGAGGTGAATCTTGAAGTAAAGCTCTCGGGTGGATCATCTACTACATAGAGAAGGCCGGAGAGGACGTGGAGAACGAAAAGACGAAGGACACGGTTCATCAGGTATAATCACTTTTCATAGTAGTTGTTAACTTCTATGATTCTTGTTAGTTATAGTTTAGCAAAGATTCTCGGTTAGTCGATGTTTATGAAAAGAACAAGATCGTTTTTCAATTTCCCGCCTCCCCGTAAGTCGTGGGGTGTTGTACATCGACTTACAGTGGTATCGGAGCCTCGCTAAACAATAATTATCTCATTAGGAAAGTCGTATGAATTTTGAACGCAAAACGAACCGAAAATGACATCGATATCACAAGTTTCTGTCGAATTTTAAAAGGCTCTAAAAATTTTTCAGGGAGCTGCAGAATAACAAGCATAGAAATATAAGATCACTGGAGAAAAATGGGTTTTTGAATCGGCCATACAGCCGCGGAACCGCGGCCGATCCCAACGATCCGCCGTGGATCCGCGGCCGAGTTGGGGCCGATTCAACCCAGTTTCCTCCAGTTATTCTTCTGTGATATTTTTGTATTTTTCGGAATGTTTATTTTCTGCTCAAGTCTCGGGTGCACAGAGAAGTTTTGGGAGTAGAATCTGATATGTTTGCTCGATCGAAATTATATGATGTTTGCTAATTTGATTATATCTGTGTTTGTATAATATGTTCGTAAACCTCCCCTAACTGTTAGTATGTCGGTTGGCAGGAGGTTGCACATTTCTGTAATGGTTTTTACTGTTTGTGGATGTGAACTGTATTGGACTGTTGTGATGATTAGCCGGGGTTTGTGATGGGTTGTTATATTCATTCATTCAAAGAAATTGTAATATGTTGTAATATTATTTTGCGGGGCACATCCAGGTTGCGGTTGTAGCCACCGTTGTATTATTTCATTTTACTGTTTTTGCTCCTAGGATAGACCCAAGGTGGGGTGCACAAACTACCGGGTACTTTGAAGTGTTTAGTGGCCTACTCACGTTGTTGAGGGAGACCGCTTCACTCCGGGTATTTGGCGGGTAGTTTGTCGTACCCGTAGGGGTCTAGGGTAGGGTAATGGCTATTCATCACAACTGTGTAATCCGTCTTTTGTTGCAGGCTCTAAACAAACGCGGATTGCTTGCAAATCTAATAAGGTTCATATGAGATCTGGAATGCCTATTATTGCGTCTGACGAATGTACAATATCTATATATGATAGCTATTTAGACATCACTTATGTTTTACACCCGCGCTAGCCCAGCCCCCGCTCTGCCGTTAGTTAAGTAACATAATGGGTGATGACGGGACCCAGTGGCGAATGCAGATGGCATAAGAGGAGTTTGATGAATGTTGGTAGGATTCCTTCAACATTATCATACGATGATATTTGGATCCCGATCCTACTGTGAGTATATGCTACTCATCAGGAGATCCTTCACTTAACGATCAATGCTATAAACCAAGTAGGTGTCAAGAAAGGTGTCATCGGGGTTACGCCCCCAGAGAAAAGAGGTTATTTAATTAAGGAACTTCGCGAAAGCGTTGGAAAACCTCCCTCGAAGTACCGACACCAGCCTGGCTGAACAGTTAAGCAAGTATTGTATAGTGAGAAGAGTCCTGGCTAATTCTTCTTTTATGGTTTGAGGAAGGATTCGAGAAACAGTGGGAGCCATCCAGTTTAGATAAATTATAAACCACTCTAAACTTGCAAGAGCATCATGCTAAAAAGTTTTCTTCTCTCTCTCCTAATTGCAGAGACCCTGAAAATGACTGGACTTAAGTTACTTTTAGAGAAAAATATACCGACATGGCCAAACTATATAGATTGGCTGCGGAATGTCAAAATGGATTTGACCTATGACAAATTGGGGTACGTCCTCACCGCTAAGGCACCTGCAGTCCCAGGTCCCAAATCCAGTAATGCGGATAAGGAAATCCGCAAAATCTGGGAGTATGATTGCGCGAAGGCCAAGTGCATCGTGCTTGCCTCGATGAACAATGAACATCAGAGGAGGCACGAGGATATGGAACTAGATGCCATATTTCTCCATACAAAGGAACTTTATGGAGAGCAATCTCATATAGCAAGATACGAGACCTCTAAGAACTTGTTTGGAGCGAAGTTGGCCGTCGGATCATCGGTAGGAGAACATGTCCTAAAGATGATTGGCTATATAGAAGAGCTCGCAGACCTTGGGACGACTTTGGATAATGAGCTCTATACATACCTTATTCTCCAGTCCCTTCCTTCCACCTACGCCCAGTTTATTCTGAACTTCAACATTCAAAGAAAAGAAGTTGAACTTCCGGAACTCCTTAACATGTTGAGGAGTGCAGAGGGCACCTTGCAGAAGGCAAGGGAAACACCCGCTATGTTTGTTAGCGGTGCTTCTTCTTCCGGGTCTAAGGCTAGGACCAAAGGAAGGAAAAAGAAGGCCGCCACCAAACCTAGAGGAGGTGTAAGTAAGGTGGGAGGGAAGGGAAAGAAAAAGTTTGTGGTACCAGTAGTGGCCCAGGATGAGTGTTTCCATTGTCATAGGAAAGGGCACTGGAAGAAAGATTGCAAGGCATGGAACGCCAAGAACCAAGAACCGAAGCAAGCTGTGGCTTCGACTTCAGGTGTCTTTTTACTTGAGAATTGTCTGTCAATCAACTCTACTTCCTGGGTATTGGATACCGGATCAGGATCTCATATTTGCAATTCATTGCAGGCACTGAGAAACCGTAGACTGCTGAAGGATGGTGATATGACCCTGATGGTTGCTAACGGAGCTAGCGTGGGAGCTGTGTCCGTAGGGGATTATCACCTGGGATTGACGTGTGGACACATTTTGGTTTTACATAACTGTTTTTGTGTACCCAGCTTAACGTGTAATATCATATCTGTTTCCTTATTATCAAATAAAGGTTATGATTTCACGTTTGTAAGTGATGTTGTTAACATCCACCTTAATCATAGTTTGATTGGGTTCGGTACACTGGATAACGGTATATATGTTTTAAACCAACTCCAAATTTTCAATGTCCAGAACACACTAAAAAGAAAGTCTCCAGATTTAAATAAAGCTTTCTTATGGCATTATAGACTGGGTCACATCAATGAGAGAAGGTTGACTAAGTAACATAGAGAAGGATATTTGGACTCGTTCGAATATCAAACTTATGCCACTTGTCAATCTTGTCTCAAAGGAAAGATGACAAAGACTCTATTTACTGGACATGGAGTAAGAGCGAGCGAGCTCTTAGGACTCATACACAGCGATGTATGTGGTCCAATGTCTACACATGCAAGAGGTGGTTTTTCCTATTTCATTACTTTTACGGATGATTACTCAAGGTACGGATTCATTTATCTGATGAAACATAAATCCGAGGCTTAAGAGAAATTCCAAGAGTACAAGAATGAAGTAGAAAACCAAACCGGCAAAAGTATCAAAACACTAAGATCTGATTGAGGTGGTGAATACTTGAGTGCCGAGTTCCTAGGTTACCTAAAAGAGAAAGGAATTCTCTCTCATCTTACTCCTCCATACACTCCACAGCATAACGGTATATCGGAGAGATGGAATCGAACCCTATTGGATATGGTACGTTCCATGATGAGTAATGCTGAGTTACCGCGATCTTTCTGGGTTTATGCGCTAGAATCAGCGGCATATCTTTTGAACATGGTTCCTACCAAGACTGTGCCTACCACCCCATATCAGATGTGGAGTGGAAAGAAACCCTATCTTCAGTATCTGAAGATATGGGGATGTCCAGCTTTTGTTAAAAAGCAGCATGTGGACAAGCTCGAGGCACGATCAGTAAAGTGTAAGTTTGTGGGATATCCAAAGAACTCCAAGGGGTATCTATTCTATTACGCAGAGGAACAAAAGGTTTTTTTCTCTCGTAATGGCCATTTTCAAGAATATCAGTTTTTAGAAAAGGAAATAAGTGGGAGCGAAATAGAACTGGAAGAAATTCCATAACCGCAAACTACTACTGAAAATTTGGTAGAACCGGTAGTTCAAGAAGAACATGACATTCTCGCACCCCTCCGAAGGAGTAGTAGGCCGTCTCATCTGCCTGAGAGATACTACGTTTTTCTCATAGATGGG
This sequence comes from Agapanthus africanus, assembly GCA_030015575.1. NCBI lineage: Eukaryota > Viridiplantae > Streptophyta > Magnoliopsida > Asparagales > Amaryllidaceae > Agapanthus > Agapanthus africanus. The sequence continues at coordinate 316,690,507 of JASDDO010000008.1, forward strand.
GATAGAGAGGATTGCATCATAGATGATGATGAACCTACTAGCTTCCAGCAGGCCATCTAGAGCGGCGACTCGGTACGATGGCTAGATGCAATGCGGACCGAAATGGAGTCCATGTACACCAACAAAGTATGGACTTTGGACATTGCACCAGATAGGGTAAAACCCATTGGATGCAAATGGATCTTCAAGAAAAAGATTGGTGTAGATGGACAGGTGGAAACCTATAAGGCTGGACTTGTTGCAAAAGGTTTTCGTCAAAGACCTGGTTTGGACTATGACGAAATTTTTTCTCCATTGGCTATTCTCAAATCCATTCGGGTCCTTCTTGTTATTGCTGCCTTCCATGATTATGAAATCAGGAAGATGGACGTAAAGACGGCTTTTCTGAATGGAAATTTAGAAGAGTGCGTCTATATGGATCAGCCAGAGGGTTTCAATCAGAGTGGGAGCAGCGTGAAAGTATGCAAGTTGCTTAAGTCCATTTATGGATTAAAGCAGGCATCGCGGAGTTGGAACATCGGTTTTGATGAAACAGTCAAAGAATATGACTTTATGAAAAATCCAGATGAACCATATATATATAGTAAAGTTGTAGCAAGAACTGTCGTATTCCTCGTATTGTACATGGATGACATTCTATTGATAGGAAATGACATTCCTATGCTACAATCTGTCAAAGGATTCTTGTCACACAGGTTCTCCATGAAAGACCTGGGTGATGCCTCTTACATTCTAGGGATCCGGATCTATCGTGATAGATCCAAGAGGATGTTGGGACTTTCGCAGTCTAGGTATATCGACACTGTACTGAAAAGATTCAGTATGGAAGATTCTAAGCGCGGTAATCTACCGGCTTGTCACGGAATCACCCTATCCAAAGAGATGTCTCCCAAGACTTATTTGGAAAGGGAACGCATGTCTATTATACCCTACGCTTCTGCGGTAGGCTCTATAATGTATGCGATGTTGTGCACCAGACCAGATGTAGCTTACGCACTAAGCGTGGTAAGCCGGTATCAGTCAGACCCAGGGGAGAAGCACTGGATAGCAGTAAAGAACATTCTCAAGTACCTGAGGAGGACTAAGGAGATGTTCTTGGTTTACGGCGGAAAAGACCTCAAGATGGAGGCCTTTGCTGATTCTGGCTTCCAGAGTGATAAGGACGATTCCAAGTTCATGTCAGGTTACGTCTTTACCCTCAATGGAGGGGCGGTGTGCTGGAAGAGTTCCAAGCAGGACACCGTTGCTGACTCGACGATGGAAGCGGAGTATATTGCTGCTTGCGATGCCGCAAAAGAAGCGGTCTGGATGAAGAAGTTCCTAACAGAACTTCAGATGGTTCCTACCATTGTTGATCCAATACCTCTGTATTGCGACAACAACGGAGCTATAGCTTTAGCAAAGGAACCAAGGTCCCATCAGAAGTCCAGACACATCTTAAGGCGGTATCACCTTATCAGGGAGATCATTGATTGTCGGGAGATCGAGGTTCGGAGAGTTGCTACTGAAGAGAACATTGCTGATCCATTCACGAGGGCCCTACCTCAGATTCTGTTCGAGAGGCTACTCGAGATCATCGGTCTTCGATATGCCAGTACATGGCCCTAGTGCAAGTTGGAGATTGTTAGTGTATATGCCCTAGGGGCTATTATTGTATCATACTAGTTTGTATATTACTTAATGGAAGCTTGGGATATTCCCATGTATATAACAGTCTTGCTAAACATGGTAATATGCTACTTTGTTTTTTCTATCTTAATATGTGAGTATACGTATTGATATAGCTCTTAGGATCTTGCTTAACTACCAGCGTTGTGATGGCAGTCACACTAGTGGGGGCTGGGTTGTCTACAAGGACATCCTTATTCAGGTCCATAGTTGTAGGATTATCGAGACAGGGCATCGATACTCTTGAGTAGACTAGTGTGTAGGCTTCTCATCCCAGTTGGGGAGATGGTCTGTCCCACAGCCATCAGTACGTCGTACTGGAGATAGTATACATGTGCTCGTTGGGTTACGGGTACACCGGACATGACTCGCAAGGAACTGTAGGTTGGTTTTATACAAGTCGTCAGTTAACAGTTCCTAGGTGACATGAGTACAGCATAGTCCGCAGACTTGACACTGCTACTTCGCATCGAGTGTGTCCCACTGTTCTTAGATTGCTACCCTACCACGGCTCAAAGGAGTCGTGCAAACAGGTAGTAGTTGGGTGCAGTCCCGAGCACTTAGAGGCAGTGGCAGTTAGACAGGATTCGTCTCTCCCGGTATTGGGAGTTGATATCGCGCTGTGTCATAGAGCCATTACGCAAATTCCCTGGCCATGGCAAGCGAGATTTGCTGGTAGGTTCAAGTAGTTTCTCTGGGTGTAATGGGATTCACTCCGACACGACTTATACCGCTATTAGGGGACTGACGCTTGCCGCCCCCTAGGCCCGATATGCGATAGTCTTAGACGAACAGACCGGACTGTACGGAGATTATCACATCAGACTCAGTAGGAGTTCGGATGGGTTTCCTCATCGGCCTTCTTATCGACATCTACATGGGGACCATTACGTACAGCTAGTGCCGCTTGCGGTCTGTGGTTAAACCCACTGCCAGGGTAGTAGTCGAGTCATTAGAGTCCCACACAGAGAGTTTCCCTACTCCAGGCGAAACGATATAGAGGTCGTATGGTTTTACGACAAGGGTTCGGACGCATACGTGTGTTTATGCACGTACAACATCCGGACAGTTTTTACTAGCCGTCTTTGGTTTAAGCCAGTTTCTAGTAACCGGTTATTGGATTTATACAGTCTAAAGTTTTTCCGTGTTTTCACGGATAGGAGGGGCGTTCTCGTAATTTCGCGAGAAGCTTCTAGAAGATGGTGACTTGAGGGTTAAGGTGGCATATGCATTAAATGAGATTAGTGACTCATTTGTGTGATTCATCCATGTCATTAATGCATCATAAATGCTTAATGACTCATGGAGATGAATCACCCATTTGTATTTATGAAGCATGGTTGTTAAATCCTTTGATTTCTTTTATGGATAAATAATAATGCTACATATATATTATGATAGATCATTATCTCATTCCATTCTCTTGCTCACTTTCTCTCTCCTCAAGCTCTTTCTCTTCAAACCCTAATCCTCCCCTCTCATGTGTTGAGACCAAGGATTAGATTAGACTACTTAATCCTTAACCATTCTCTATATCACCTAGGTTACTTAGATTAGCACTTTAAGAAACCTAGTTACCTCAAGTTAGAGGTGAAGCTTGAAGTAAAGCTCTCGGGTTGATCATCTACTATATAGAGAAGGCCGGAGAGGATGTGGAGAACGAAAAGACGAAGGACACGGTTCATCAGGTATAATCACTTTTCATAGTAGTTGTTAACTTCTATGATTCTTGTTAGTTATAGTTTAGCAAAGATTCTCGGTTAGTCGATGTTTATGCAAAGAACAAGATCGTTTTTCAATTTTCCGCCTCCCCGCAAGTCGTGGGGTGTTGTACATCGACTTACATGAATCTTGTGCTGCCCTCGTACTTTGTGTAATTGAACTGTTCATTGATCGTTGTTTGTTCCTTAAACCGGTACGCGGCATCATACAGATTCATCTATTTGTTGGTCGTAGTCTCACATTTATAGCGTCTGTTCCTGAATTTCACTGTATTGCTCTGAGAACCTGTAACCTGCAACTATTTAGCAGACATGGATCAAAAGCATCTATTTATTTCTAATATGATTAAGAATGGGGAATATAATGATGCAAAATTCTGATATGAACAAATACCCCCAAACTTATCTTTTGCTCGTCCCATGCAAAAACTATTTTTATTCTCGAAAAAACCTAACCTCACTTTCGCAGGGAATTGCGATTGCACTGAGCTTGTGCAACAATCCGTTAAACCTCTAGGTGTCCCTAGTAGGAGGAGTGTTATCTCCTAAGGGTTTTCAGCGGATACTACCAACAAAATCCGATCAATTTGGCCTATTGACTTTCATTCTTCAATTCGGTGTTCTAGCAAGAAATTCTATTATTTTTAACTTAGAAATTATCAACCCGTATTTTTCACACTCACTTATCATTTAACTTAAGATCGTATATGTTCTGTAAATTTACTTAGCTTTCAGCATCTTTTGAATTTTCCTTCTAAGGTTTCATCTCAACTTAGGAATTTTTTTCATCTCTACTGAAGATATAAGCCATATCTTTCATTCCTATCTCTCATCCTAACCCCAATCATATACCCCTACGTGTGTGTATGTATCACCCCTATACTTGGAAATTCAATTCAAGCTATCATACTCTTGTCCATCTTCAAAAGTACCGTTAGTTGGTGAATTTTATATGAAATTGCTCACACATCTTTCATGCGACCATTAATACTTCTTGAGGTACTAACGACCGATTACAAAATGCGTTTGCGCATTTAGGCATAATTCCTCTTCTTGTAAGCTAAGGCTTTAACAGTGACTCCCAAACCAGTTGGTCTAAGACACTAGGTGATAAAGCACCCTCACTATATATTTTTTATTTTACACAGCCTTAAGTAATTACAAAACCAGTGTATATTTTTTATATCTCTTATTTCACACTTATATTTTAATTTTTTCTCATACTAAGGATTTAGACAAGAGCATTTCAAGGTATCCTCTACTATCCCAGGTTTCAAAGTGCGTGTATGTGCGAGTTGTAGGGTATATATTTTCAGAATTTAGACTAAAAGTTCGGAATTATTTTTCAGTCTTACACTTCAATAAAAATTTCAATACTCTTCCCTTATTTTGACTTAGCCCAAGAACTGAACTGAAAATTTGCCTATTTCTAAATAAACTACAAGGACATATATTTTCTACCGTTAAACTTTAAGAAAGGTTATTTGTAGGCTTTTTAATTTACTAAGTTTAGGATCTAGTTTTTCCTAGCTAGTTAACCGTCTTGTCAAACTAAAGTCAAATATGGCCAAGTTGAATTTTTTTTTATCTTTTTAGTTTTTCTTTTTTTTTTATTTGATTTTTCTTTTATATTTTTTATTTAATTTTTTTTAATTTTTTTATAAAGATGCAATGCAGAATTAAACATGCAAGGAAAGAAAAGTAAAAATATGTACAAAAATTAAAATGTGCAATGCAATGATAACTATTTACAAACCACCTCCTCCCCCAAACTTACAAAAACTAGTGCCCTCACTGCTCATGACCTCGCCGTCCCCTCGAACGTGAACGGGAACGTTCCTCTCTCGCCAGCAGTGTGGATACGGCGTGCTCAATCTCTGTCACACGGTGATCCAAGTTGGTCACTAACCCTACCAATCTATCAATCCCCCTAGTGGCTTTCCTCAGTAAACGTGCATGTTTTGCGGGGGTAAGCTCTTCCTCGCTCGCGGTCGAGCTGGAGCTGGGTGTTCTGGCGGGTACATGCTCGGCCGGTTCTGTTCGCGACCATACATCATTTAGGAGGGTATAGGACGTGGATACACCCTCAATAAGAGGACTAATGAGGGTACCTCCATGCATGTAAAACTCAAATTCCTCCACAGGGAGGAAATAGCGACACAGTTGTGTCACTAACATAGGGCATGGGTAATTTGCATCCCTTTTACCAGCACCAATTGATTAAGAAACACCGTGCACATGTCATATCTGGGGTTCCTGATTATAAGGGTGTGCACAATATGGAGCGATGGTGTGAAGAATGTTGTATTATATGAACTGCTAAAAACATTGTTTTGTGCCCAACGGCACACGGTTAATACATTGGCGAAGAGGGTTCTAGCCTGTATGCCCTTCCTAGGTTCCCTTGAACAGTCATTACCCATTAAGGGTAAGTAGTTTTCAAATTGAAGGGGTTGGTCATGAATAGGTAATCTAGGAATTAAGGTGACTTCATGGATGAAGTCCCTATCAATGATTATTTCTCTATCGCCCCAAAGTAATTTAATAAAACCGTATTGTGTTAAGCAACCTTCTTCCATGCACTCGTAAAAACGAGTGACTAGATCTGGAAGAGCGTAGGCATTGGGATGATTGAAAATTAAAAAGTTCCACTCTCGCCGTGTGATCTCATCACTAAAATAACTCTCAAAGATTGTGTGTGAAAACATTTGAGAAGAATCCCATTCTAATTACATGGTTGGTGCTATTCAGAGAGTTCAAAGATTTATAAAAAATTTTAACAGAGAGGGAGAGAAGATGCAAAACTCCTCTGAAAAAATTCAGAAGGAGAAGAGGCAGAGGCTCGGCGGATCAGCGGCAGGAAGCAGGCTTCGGCGGCGGTTGCGCGGCGGATTTGAGAGATCTCCCTGATCTTTAAGCTGCGGCGGCTAGGGTTTGCAGAGAGGAAAATTTTAGGGTTTGTAAAATGCTGTGAGGGGTCGGGTTGTATTTATAGGGGATGGTGGTTTGGTTATTTGCAAAAATCCCCTCTTAAAAAGAGGAAATTATTTATAAATAAATTTTTTTATTTTTTATAGTAAAACTGGAAATTTACAAAAATACCCAAATATTTTTTTATTTTCAAAATTTTTTATTTTTATTTTGTTTTTATATAATTACAAGTGATACATACCCCCAAACTTATTTGAAACAGAGTTTTGGCTAGATAATCAAAATTTAGGGGTAGATGGAGGAAGATTAGTCAATGTAAATCGGCTCCTGCAAAAATAGGAGCTCCTCCGAAGGATCCGCGGTAAGGAACGGTTTAAGTCTACGTCCGTTCACTTTAAATAGTGAACCGTCCTTAAGATTTTCTAAATCGACCGCACCGTGCGGATATACGGTGCGTACCAAAAATGGCCCTTTCCATCGAGATCTGAGCTTGCCGGGATGGAAATGTAGCCGGGTGTCGTAAAGTAAAACCTGTTGACCAGGTTTGAAAGTTTTGCGCACAAGGTGTTTATCGTGGAACACCTTCGTTCAGTTTTTAACAACTACTGCGTTCTCGTAGGCTTCATCCTGAAGCTCGTTCAATTCGTTCAACTGCAGTTTTCTATTGTTGCCCGCATCTCCTAGAGATAGATTCAACTCTTTTATTGCCCAAAATGCTCTATGCTCAATTTCAACTGGAAGGTGGCAAGCCTTTCCATAAACAAGCCTATATGGAGACATGCCAAGATCGGTCTTATAGGTAGTTCGAAATGCCCAAAAGGCATCAATAAGTTTTGACGACCAATCTTTACGGTTTTTGGAAACCGTTTTCTCCAATATCTGTTTTATTTGCCGATTTGAAATCTCGGCTTGCCCACAAGTTTGAAGATGATAGGGTATTGACAGCTTGTGAGTAATGGAGTATTTCCGCATTAAGGACTCGAAAGTCCTATTACAAAAGTGAGATCCATTATCGCTGATAATTGCGCGGGGATGCCCAAATCAAGAAAAAATGTTTTCTTTGAGAAATCTAACGACAACCTTGTTGTCATTAGTTCGGCTTGGCACAGCCTCGACCCATTTAGAAACTTAGTCAACAGCGAGTAGAATATACACGTTCCCAAAAGAGTTGGAAAACGGTCCCATAAAGTCTATCCCCCAAATATCAAAAATTTCAACAACCAATATTGGTTGGAGTGGCATTTCATTTCTCCTATATATCCGGCCCAAGTGTTGGCACCGGGAGCATGTCTTGCAATAATCATGTGCGTCTTTAAAAAGTTATGGCCAATAGAAACCACACTGCAAGATCTTTTCTGCTGTCTTTTTAGAGCCAAAATGCCCGTCACACGCTTGATCGTGGCAGAATGACAGCATGCTCTTAAACTCATTGTCGGGGACACACCGACGAATAATTTGGTCGGGACAGTATTTTAATAGATACGGTTCATCCCAGATAAAATGTTTTACCTGGGATAGAAATCTGGGTCTGTCTTGATTTGACCATTCGTTTGGTATAAGTCCGGTGGCCAAATAATTTACAATATCTGCAAACCAAGGTTCGCATGACACAGTCAAGAACTGCTCATCTGGAAAAACGTCTTTAATAGGGATTTGAAGTGTAGGCGAAGAAGGAAGTCGTGAAAGATGGTCGACGACTACGTTTTCCTATCCTCTCTTGTCTCTGATGACAAGGTAAAACTCTTGTAGTAATAGGATCCAACGTATCAGCCGAGACTTAGCGTCCTTTTTTGCGAAAAGATGGCGAAGAGCTGAGTGGTCAGTGTAAACGATGACTGGAGAGCCGATTAAATAGGGCCTGAAATTTTCTAATGCAAACACAACAGCTATGAATTCTTTTTTAGTTGTTGTGTAATTCAATTGGGCCTCGTTCAAGGTTCGGCTCGTGTAATAAATCATATGCGGCATCTTATTGATGTGCTGTCTGAGGATGCATCGCACATAATCTCAAATGGATGTGTCCAGTCAGGAGATGAAAGAATGGGAGCGGAAGTAAGTGAGTTCTTCAATGACTCGAACGCTTTCATACAGCTTGAGTCGAAATCAAATGTGGTGTCCTTGGCCAACAAAAGAGTCAAAGGTCTAGCTATCTTGCTAAAATCCTTGATGAACCGTCTATAGAAACCGGCATGGCCAAGGAAGGCTCGAATGTCTCGGACGCGTTTGGGAGGAGGAAGAATGGAAATGACTTCAATCTTTGCTTTATCTACCTCAATGCCATTTTGCGAGATAATATGTCCTAAGACAATACCTTCTCATACAATAAAGTGGCATTTCTCCCAATTTAAAGTAAGGTTCTTATCCCTACACCGGGTAAGAACTGGGTCTAAATGTAGCAAACACTCATCAAAGGAGTCGCCGAAAATGGAGAAATCATCCATCAAAACCTCCAAGAATTTTTCCACTATGCCTTAAAAAATGCCCATCATACACCGCTGGAAAGTAGCGGGTGCATTGCATAACCCAAAGGGCATGCGACGGTAAGCAAATGTACCGAAAGGACAAGTAAATGTGGTCTTGTCTTGGTCCTTTTCGGCGATGGGAACATGATTATAGCTAGAGTAGCCATCCAAAAAGTAATAGTACTCATGCCCAGCCAATCGTTCTAGCATTTGGTCAATAATAGGTAATGGAAAGTGTTCTTTCCGTGTCGCGGCGTTGAGTTTTCTATAATCGATGCAAACTCGCCACCCAGTTTGGGTGCGAGTAGGTATTAACTCATTTGCCTCATTCGTTATGACCGTTATGTCCGATTTCTTTGGGACAACGTGAATGGGGATAACCAACTGGCTATCAGAGATAGGGTAAATGATACCACTATCAAGACATTTTAAAATCTCCTTTTTGACAGCCTCCTTCATTATAGGGTTTAGTCGTCTCTGTGGGCTTGCCGATTGTTTTGTAAGAACGTTAAAAAGGCTTTCTCTTGCTCGGGGGCTAGAGAGGACAAGATGATAACAGGAAGGGTCTCATTCTTAACTAAGTAAGCGTATTTAAAGTGAGACGGCAATAACTTGAGTTCGAGTATCGGAAGCGAAACAATTGAAGGTAAAATTGGTGAAACTGTCTCAAACTTGAAGGATTCCAATAGAGGTTCAAAGCGAGTGTAACCAACTGAGTCTGATGGTTCAGCTAACTCATCCGAAAATTCAAAGGATTCAAACTCAGATGGTGAGTCTTCAAAATCGTTCGAGAAAGTGAAACATTCGTAATCATTATCGGGCATGAATGCAGTGTCAGATTTAAGGAGGAACGCACTAGTGGCGTCAAAATTGTTGTGACCGAACAGAAATTTTTCGAACCCACAGTCCTCCTGGGTGATCTCTTGGATCGAGCAAACATCAAGTATATTAGCATTAGGTTCGGAGAGCTGATTTCCCAACTTAAAAATGTTGAGCTCAATTGTCATGTTTCCAAAAGATAGGTTCATCGAACCATTTCGACAATTGATCGCCGCATTAGAAGTTGCAAGGAATGGTTGACCGAGTATCACCGGAATTTGACTCTGGGGGTTAGCTACAGGCTGTGTGACCATAACAATGAAATCAACGGGGAAAATGAAGTCCCCTACTTTAATCAACACATCCTCTAACTCACCCCTACAATGGGTGATGGATCGGTCGGCCATTTAGATAGTATATTGTGTGGGTTTCTGCTCTCCAATGCCCAATTGTTCATATACTGAATAAGGAAGAAGATTAGCATTGGCACCAAGATCTAAAAGTGCGCGGTGGATGTTCTTATCCCCAATAGTTATTGAAATTTTAGGACAGCCAGGGTCCTTTCGTTTTTGGGGTAAAGGTTGGGTAAGAGCATCACTTACTGCACTAGCCAAGAAAACTTTCTTGGGTATCTGTGATTTCCTCTTCTTAGTGCATAAGTCCTTTAAGATTTTAGCGTAAGAAGGGACTTGTTGAATTGCATCGTATGTTTATGCTAACCTGTTTAAATAACTCCACAATCTTCTCCATTTGTGGAGTTTGTTTATTGAATCTTAACCTGTTTGGAAATGGAACATTTTGAAAATTTGTTGAGTCCAAAGTTTGTGGAGTAGATTGCGGAGTTGGAACGGATCCCAGTGTTGGTGTTTTCGTGGAGTTAGATGTGGGTCCATTCGGAGCAGTAGAAGAAGTAAAGCCTTGTGAAGAATGAAGAACAGGCTCTGAAGAAGACGAAGAAGATGAAGATGAAGAAGAAGAAGCGGCGGCCGGGGTGTCATTATTAGTGCCAACATTGTTGTGAAATACCATTCCAGATCTCAATGTAGTCACGACATTCACATTATGATTTTGTTTTTCATGAGCAACATGTGCATTTTGTTTGTGACCAGGATTTGGCAATTGTTGAGATGGAAGCTTCCTCTTCTCTCGCTCGCTTAGAGCAACATTCAGTTGTGCAATTTGGGCTTCAATGGTTTTGATGCTTTGCTCATGTGATGCAGTGTGTTGTACCAAAGACTGAATGGAAGACTAGATGTTGGCTGAGGATTGCGTAGATTGTTTTAAAAACGCATCAAGACTTCGTTCTAGCGAGAAAACCTTATCGTTATTTGGCCGAACAAAATTGTTTTGAGGAAAAGAGTTGTTTGGTGCAAAATTGTTCATTTGATTTTGGTAAGGTTAGAGTTGGAAAGGTTGCTGATATTAAGTTTGTGGAGGGGCTTGTTGTTGTGGAGGAGGCCTCTGAAAATTGTTATTGTCTTGGAATTGTTGTTGATTTTGATTCCAAGCAAAATTGGGGTGGTTCCTCCAACCAGGATTATAAGTTGAAGAGTATAGATCATTTCTTTATCTCTGCTGAAAGGCAGCATTGACTTGATCTTGTCCTTAAGCAGGTGGGTTGTAAGGACACTCTTCGGTCAAATGGGACGGATCCGAACAACAAGCGCATATAGTGCGACGGGGTAAAGAGGGGAAAGGAGAAGGCGATGAGAATTTGCTCTCAATTGCTTCTAGTTTACGTGTAATTGCAGCCATTTCGGCTTTCATCGCAATTGACATGTCAAGTTGATGGACACCTAGCCTACACGGACCGGATGAAGTAGATGTAGTGGACGAAGCGGTCTGTCTAGTGCTCTCCCACTGAAGCGTTTGTTCACCAAGATCGTCAAGAAATTGCCAATCTTCCTCGTCAGATTTTGTAAGGAAGTGTTGACAGATGGTTTCCAGCAACTGCTTAGTTGGTGGGTTCAGTCCTTCATATAAAGTTTGGCAACGTTACCATCTCTCGATACCGTGGTGAAGGCACTGAACAAGAAGGTCCTTAAATCGTTCGAAACACTTCCAAAAAGGTTTGGAAGGAAGTTAGGAAAATTGGTTAATTTCATTGCGAATTCTCGCGGTCTTGTGATGTGGGTAAAACTTTTTAAGAAAAGCCATAACAAACTCTTCCCAACTTTTTATGGAATGCGATGTTGTACTATATAGCTACTTTTAGGCTAGGTCACATAAAGTGAAAGGAATGACTCGTAGTCCTTATAGCATCATCGGAAAGTTGGGTCGTCTTCATCATTGCACAAACATTCTGGAATTTGTTAATGAAGATATAGGCATCTTCGGATTCCAGCCCGTGAAATTTGGGCAACATATTGATGAAGTGGGGCTTAATTTCGAAATTATCCCCATTAGCCGACGAAAGTGAAAGACAAGTAGGAAGTGCGGTGCGGGTTGGATAGAAAAGATCCTGGAGCGCGATTCATTGGGGCGCTTCAACCGGAGGGTGTTATGGGTTATTCGCACCTAGTTAAGGTGGAATCAGTCCCGAAGTTGGTAAGGGGTTGTTAGGATTGAATCCCGACATCTCCTTAGAAGATGATGAATTTGAAGATGAAGGTAAAGAAGTGGAGAGAATTTCGACTTCGGAGTAGAATGCGTCGTCAGTAGGGACTAATAAGACACGGGCTAAACGGGGGCTAGTGTCCCTAGTCCAACCGGATATACACTAAATGAGGTGTAGGTAGTCAAACGCAGAAGGTGGGGGTAAGAAAACGTCAATGGAGAAAATGTGGGTGAAAGTTGGGTGCAATGGATTTCTAGCGACAAAATGGCAAGTTTTTGTAAAAATTTTGTTTTGTGGTTTTATATATATATATATATATATATATATATATAAAGTGTTTTGCAACAGATTTTATACGGAACTACGACACACTTTCAAGCAATCACAATTTAATCATGGACAATAAAGCCTAGAGCTAGGGTCTCCTAAGTCAACTAGACTGCTCCTAACTGGTCCAAAGAGCGAGTTGTGAGGTATATCTCAAATCGCCTCTTAACCGCCAATTGTGGCCAGGTATGCACAAATAAAGAAAGGAGGGATCCGCTCACGAATCACCGTGAGACGGGCCTTTTAAAATTATCTTTCTCACTTGTCTAGCCTAGACACCACAAAGTCAGGTTTAGATAAACGACCGATTGCCCATAACCTTCCTCTGTCCTAATGTGCGCGACAGTCCTTAATTGGCCGAGTCTAAATATTTTTTAATTAACTCGAGGGTGATGCATATGCTTTATGTGATTTCCGGGGTCTTTGCAAGGGCAATGAAATCCCCACTCAATCTGGATTTGTGTTATAGCCCCTTAATTTCCGTTTTAAATATGCGAAGCAATAAACACACAAAAATCTAAAACACTTGCCAAAAATTTTTATTTTTATTTGCGGCGCAAAGAATCCTGCACAAAATTGATTTATTGGAGAGGGGAGAAAGACTCTGTGCAAAGAATACCTGCAGGAAAATTTTCAGTGGAGCTTAGGGGGTTACAGAGAAGACAAGAAATACTCACAGAGGAATTTGGTTCGCTGATGTCAGCAATTGACCGCGGATCTGCGGTCAAACGCCACTTCCCGCCGCGGTTCCGCGGTGTAATGGTTGGTTCATATCCCAAAAAAATTGTTCTGTGCTGTTTGGATTCTCCTCTGTCTGTTCAGATCTTCTATTTCTGGATTTGTTCACCGAGCTTGCTCCAGATCTGAATCAGTCCTTCCTTTCTTTTCCTGCACAAGTCGCACAAAACAATTCAAAAGATAACAAGATGATTTTTTTTAAAGTTTGTTAATTTTTTTTAATTTTTATATAGTTTTTTCAATTAACCCGAAATTACAAAAAGAAAATAACTACCGTTATCCCCGGCAACAGCACCATTTGATTGGTTGAGATATTTTGCCTGCGTGTGTTTTAAAATCAAAGTTAAGAATATACCGCAATCAATAACGGTGTCGCTTGGTAGCTAACCGGTTAAGTACGGATCGATCCACAGGGAAAACGTGTTCTTTCTTTATGTTCTTACGAGTTAAGTCTTATTTTTGGTAGGTTTTGATTTTCATAAAATCTAAGGTTGAATTTAATTTGATTTGAAGCCTTGCTAGGGTTAGGATTTAGGTTAGTTTGGAAAAATAACAGTATTCACTGCTTCCTTTGCCTTAATTAAGAACATAGGTGTTAGGGTAATAGTCAACAAAGGGGATAGCACGACTAGGAAGAAACTTTGTTTCCTCCTTTTGGTCCTTGTCCGTCCTTTCTTAACTCTTAGCCCTAACCTCTATGTAAATCAACCACAACCGGTCTAAGTAGGGAATCACCGCTATCTCGTAGGATAGGGTGCCGTAGTGAGCTGTGTGTGTTTGATTCACATAGAGTCTTAATTTAAAATATTAAACAGGCAAGAAAGGAGTGAGAGATTTCCATCTCTCAAACATACCCAATCCTAACCCTAACAAGTGAGGAATTACTCACTCATTAGGGAAATTATGATGAGATTCATTTTTATAATTTTTTTCATTTAAATAAACTAATTAACTTGCAGATAAATAAAGATAGATAATAAATTTGCATAAATTAAATTCGAATGAAAAATGCAAGATAAAAAAAACATACTTTTATTGACACCTCTTGACGATTACAATGAAAATAAAATTTAGATGTAGAAATTAAAAGATGCATGCCTAATTAGACTTTTGGGTTTCCTATTTATAGATAGGAGAAACCCTAAGGTTTATATCCGATCCACATTTGAAATTAGAAGACTACCCTAGGAAAGCCGGGTCAAAGCACCGGCAGCCACCGACACGTGCACTGCAAGGCCGCGGATCCGAGGCAAAGTGCCCTATTTGGCCGCGGATCCGCGGCCAATTGGTGGGATCTCTGGCTCATTTCTTCAGGGTTGCTTCATGTTGCCTTTTTCTTCTGCTTTCTTCACTTGGTTCTTCAGAATATTTTCTACTTTCTTCCAGATTTCCAACAGTGCAGAATTTGTGGACTTTTACCGTAAGCTTCGCGTTGAAGTCTTGAATCTTGTGTTGCCCTCGTACTTTGTGCAATTGAATTGTTCATTGATCGTTGTTTGTTTCTTAAACTGGTAGGCGGCATCATACAGATTCATCTATTTGTTGGTCGTAGTCTCACATTTGTAGTGTCTTTTCCTGAATCTCAATGTATTGCTCTGAGAACCTGTAACATGCAACTATATAGCAGACATGGATCAAAAGCACCTATTTATTTGTAATATGATTAAGAATGGGGAATATAATGATGCAAAATTCTGATATGAACAGCCCACTCCGGGCCCCTACTATTTCATATTTTCTCGCTCTAAGTCCTGCTTGCTCGGTGCTCGTCTTTTTTCTTCTGCTTTCGTTTCCCGAAGATCCCTATTCTCCAGGTTAGATTTCTTCTTTCATAGAATCTATAGATGTCGTAGGAGTAGGTTCTAGGGACCCTCTAGTTGAGCCTGAGTCTTCTCGGGGAGCGGGGATCAGATCCTCTTTCCGGGATCGTGTGTCGGGGGCAGCCCCCAGGAAGGAGGCGGTAGACGCTGCCTCCAGCGCGTCGTGTTGGGTGAGCCATGAGGACGATCTTGCCAATGCTCGGGCTCGCTTCCATATCCCCTCACGTTATAAGCTTCGTCTGGCCAAGGAAGGAGAGAGGGCAGACAAAGTATGGGGTAGGGAGATCACCCTATACTTGGAAGCCTTTTGGGGTGGAATGCGCCTGCCCTTCTTTCCCGAGGTTGTCGAAGCGCTGAACTTCTTCGGGTTAGCCCCTGACCAGTTAGTGCCGAATTCATGGAGAATTCTTCTCGGGTTCCTGATCCGCCTGAAGCTACAGGCGGTTCCCTTCAGCTTCTCCATCCATCATTCTTCCCTTGTTTTCAAAAATCGTCCTGGGAGTCGAGCGGGCGACCCGAGGTGGGTCTACCTCTCTTTTAGACAGCGACAGGGGGGCGCCACCGGGACAGGAGTTGTAGTCCTTCCTTCTTCCATTCACGACTGGAAGAAGAAGTTTTTCTTCGTCGCGCCGCCAGAGGGCGAGGACTGGCCCATGCCAACCAAGTGGTCGAGGGAAAAATGCTTGCCGGGGAACCGGTCCAATGACCCTGCCGCGGTGAGAGTGGCGTCGTGGGAGCCCGTCCCCCGATTTGACGTTCTGCTGTCTGAGAGGGTCCTGAGTTGGGCCGAGCTCAGCCCCATCGAGTTCGTCGGTAAGTGAGGCTTGCTTTTTGGCTTTTATATTGCATGTGTTGCTGACTTCTTTGCATTTGGTTTTCTGCAGGACCCATGGACATGAACGAGCTCCGGGCCTCCATGCACCAGCCGAAGAAGGTCACGAGGGCTGGAGGCGCCAGCTCTTCTCGTTCAAAGCCTGCCCCGGCTCCTTCGGCCTCCGTCCCAGTGCCTCCAGTGGCCACGTCCCTTGAGCGTTCGGGGGCGGATCCCACCCCGGGGCCTAGCAGAGCGCCGGACTGGAAGCGGGCTCGAAATCTGTAGGACCCGGTCTCAGAGGAGGAGACAGGCTCTCCATCGGAGCCACTCAAGAGGGGTCCCGGGAGGTCTCCTCGGGGCCCGCCCTCGCCGATCATGGTAGAGGAGGGGGTCTCCAGTTCGTCGTGCCCTCGGGGCTATCTGTCGCGGATAGCCTGCTGCACGAAATAGAGAAGTCGGCAGGGGGTAGGGTCCCCGGGGGGACCTTCAGGGCCCAGATGGCGTCCATCGCCCAGGAGGCCGTGCTGGTTAGTGCTCAGTTGTTTGTGAGATTTGGTGCTTCCTTCGTCTTCCTGACCTCTTTTTTATTTTATCAGGTCCTCCAGCATGTCGCCCTTGCCGTACGTATGGAGGCCGAGGTGATAGCCCCGGCGATGAAGGCCGCAGACCAACTTACCTCGCTGGAAGAGAGCTCCAAGCGGGAGCTGGAGGCGGCGATGGCGAGGGTTACCACCCTGGAGGGCGACGTGGAGGCTGGGAAACGGAGGTTGCCCGGCACCGCTAGGCCGCCATGGCTGCCGAGGTCAAGCTTGAGGACGCTCAGGCGCTCGCCGGCAACATGAAAAAGTCGGTGAGGACCCTCCGGAAGGAGCTGGAGGCAGCGGTCGAGGCGGTGAAGCAGGCCGGCCTCTCGGCGGCGAAGCTAGTGGAGGGCTACAAGAAGTCGAATGACTTCTACAATGATTAGCCGTAGCCACTACCCGCATCTGGCATGAGGCCCTCGATGTCGTTAAGGTCCGGATGCTGGAGTTCACTGATGAAGAGCTCCGGGCCGAATACCCCCTCGCGGACGCCGATGAGCAGGGGGGAGAGATTCCTGACGAGGAAGTGGCCAAGGACCCTGCTCGACTCGTGGAAGATATCGGGGATCCCGAGGTCGTGCCTGGCCCCGAGGCCTAAAGCCCCCGTCTTCCTCCTCCTTTTATTTTGCCGCTTCTGGAATTTTTGTAAGCCTCCGGGCAGTTTGTAAGGCTGGGGAGCCCAAAATACCCTTTGTAAAGACTTTAAGGCTGGGGAGTCCAAAATACCCTTTGTAAAGACTTCGCTTTTGGTAGTAAAACTTTTTATTTCATCAGCTTGCACTTTATCTTCTGTTTGTGAAGAATGCTCGTAAAATATCCTTGCTTGCACTGTTGGGCTTCCATGTCAGGTCGGCTATCTGTCTAGCGATCGTTCGTCGAGTGGATTTCGATCACTTGCCAAGTGTGCCAAGCGCTGCTGAGAAGGAGGCATATCCATGGCCCTTGAGTCGAGGGGGTATTGCTCAGACTTGAACAGACCTGTTGTCTCTCAATGGGGTTTCGCGTCTGCGGCATTTGATGAGCAGCATGCTGCCCACCGCAGATTTGCCGAGCAGAAGGGAGTTCAGTGGCCTTGTTATAAGGGCTTCAAGCCAGCAGCGCCTGGTGAGCAGGAGGTTGCCCGTAGGGGATGACCAAGCAGGGAGGCTGCTCGGTTTCATCTTGGCGAGGGCTTTGATCCATGTCGGTTATGGTAGGAATCTACCAGCCGGGGATGGCCGAGCATAGGTCGGGCTCGAATGCCTCAAGGGAGGACTTTGGTCCTTAGCGCGGGAGAGGCTGTAAGAAGCCTACCAAGGACCCTTTGCCGAGCAGGGTTACTTCCCGGTGCCTCTTTGCAAGGGCTTTTGTCCTGAAAGATAGCCGAGCGAGGGTCGGTTTCGACTGCCTCTGGGACGGCTTTTGATCCCTGTCGGTTGTGGCAGGAAGATACCAGCCGGGGATAGCCGAGCGAGGGTCAGGCTCGACTGCCTCTGGGAGGACTTTTTGTTCCCTGTCATTGCGAGTAGAGAAGCTACCGGCCCGGGAAAGCCGAGCAGGGTAGCTGCTGAGCTTCCTCTAAGGAGGACTTTGATCCTTAGCGTTGGAGGGGCCGTAGGAGGCCTGCTAAGGATAACCGGGAAATGAATGTTATTGTATATGCCCTAGGGGCAATTATTGTATCATACTAGCTTGTATATTACTTAATGGAAGCTTGGGATATTCACAGTTATATTAATAGTCATTCTAAACATAGTAGTATCTACTTGATTTATATATATCTTAATATATGTATATGTTAGCATATCGCGAATACATATTGATAGAGCCCATAGGATCTTGCTTGACTACCAGCTTTGTGATGGCAGTCACACTAGTGGGGGCTGGGTAGTCTACAAGCACATCCTTTTTCAGGCCCTAGTCGTAGGATTATCGAGACAGGGCATCGATACTCCGGAGTAGACTAGTGTGCATGCTTCTCATCCCAGTTGGGGAGATGGTCTGTCCCACAGCCATCAGTACGTTGTACTGGATATAGTATACAGGTGCTCGTTGGGTTACGGGTACACCGGACATGACTCGCAGGGAACTGTAGGTTGGTATTATACCCGTCGTCAGTTAACAGTTCCCAGGTGACATGAGTACAGCATAGTCCACAGACTTGACACTGCTGCTTCGCCTCGAGTGTGTTCCCACTTTTCTTAGATTGCTACCCTACCACGGCTCAAAGGAGTCGTGCAAACATGTAGCAGTTGGGTGCAGTCCCGAAGCACTTGGAGGCAGTGGCGGTAAGATAGGATTCGTCTCTCCCGGTATTGGGAGTTGATATCGCGCTGTGTCTGGGGAGCCGTTATGCAAAGTCCCTGGCCAGGGCAAACGATATTTACTGGTAGGATTTCCAGTAGTTTCTCAAGGTGTAATGGGCTTCACTCCAACACGACTTATACCACTATTAGGGGTCTAACGTTTACCGCCCCTAGGCCCGATATGTGATAGTCTTAGATGAACAGACCGGACTGAACGGAGATTGTCACATCAGGCTCAGTAGGAGTTCGGATGGGTTTCCTCATCGGCCTTCTTATCGACATCTACCTGGGGACCGTTACGTACAGCTAGTACCGCTTGCGGCCTGTGGTTAAACCCACTGCCAGCGTAGTGTCGAGTCTTTAGAGTCCCACACAGAGAGTTTCCCTGCTTCAGGCGAAACGATATAGAGGTCGTATGGTTTTACGACAGGGTTCGGACACATACGTGTATTTATGCACGTACGATGTTCGGACAGATTTTACTAGCGGGCTTTGGTTTAAGCCAGATTCTAGTATTGGATTATTAGATTTATACAGTCTCAGTATTTCCGTGTTTTCATGGATGGGAGGGGCATTCTCGTAATTAGTCGAGAAGCTTCTAGAAAATTAATGAGTTGGAGGGCTTAGGTGTTATTTGCATTAAATGGATTAGTGACTCATGAGATGAATCATCCAAATGAGTTAATGAAGCATTTATTGCTTAATGACTCATGATATGATTCATTGTATGTATTAAATGAAGCATGGTTGTTAATATCAAATAATGATTTATTTGATATTCTTTATGCTTCATCATATATTGAAATGAGACATAATTCATTCTCATTCTCACTCACGCATTCTCTCTCCTCAAGCTCTCTCTCTTCAAAGAACTATCCCTAATCCTCTCATGTGTTGAGATCCTAGGGTTAGCAAGACTAATAGATCCCTAATCCTCTTCTATATCCTCTAGGTTGTTTTGATTAGCACTCATAGTCACCTTGTTACCTCAAGTGAGAGGTTAAAGCTTGGAGAAGTAGCTCTCGGGTGGATCTTCTATCACAACGAGGAGGCCGACGAGGAGGAGATCTACAAGAACAAGAAGGACTTGAATCTCTAAGTATAATCATCTATCATAGTAGCTAATAACTTCTAGATAGTTGTTAGTTAGGGTTTAGCAAAGATCTGTAAAGTTAGTCGATGTTAGTTTAAACAAAATGATTGTTTTACCTATTCCGCCTCCCCGCATCATGTGGGGTGTCTAACGTCAACTTACAGTGGTATCAGAGCCTAGCTAAACCATAACTAACATGTTAGCAAAGTCGTTAGAAATTCGATGGCAAAACGAACCCGGAAATACGACGTTTTCACCATGTTTCTGCCGATTTTAAAACGGGGTCTAAAAATTTTTCAGGGACCCTTAAAACTACAAGCAGGGAATTTTAAGAATTGTGAAGAAATTTGGGACTGTGAGTCGATGTTCATATCAGATTTTTGCATTTTTATACCGCCCAATTTTTATCACATTGCATATCAGTAGGTACTCTTGAGCCGTGTTTGCTAGTCAATTGCAGGATACAGGTTCTCGGCTCTAAACTGTGAAATTCATGGAAAAACACGACAAAACCCGGGTTCCTGCCAACCACAGATAAAACACGGGTCTCCGCTCTCTATCCGTAAGTTGCCGCACACCAGTTTAAAAGACAAAATGGCAAATCAATGTCATTTTCATGCACAAGGCTCAATGGCAACAAAAGATCCAAGAAATCTATGCGGAGCTCGAGAAAATCATGACAAAAGATCCACATCACATCACCTTTTGTTCAACAGAAATTCTGGAAAAATCGTGAAGAAATTATGAGAAAAAACATATACCAGACTGAAGGGCACTGCTAACCAGGAGAAGCCACCAAAATTGGTGACCTAATTCCCCAATAGGGTCGCGGAACCGCGGCCTAAGCATGCTTAGGTCGCGGAACCGCGGCCATACGGAGTCGTCAGAAGTCCATCTTTTGAGGGCAGATTGGTCATTGCATCTTTGTTCTGAATGTTGCCCTAGAGTTTCTGTTGCCTGCCTATAAATAGTCCAGATCTTACCAAAGCCAAGGGTCCATAATCTTGTATTTAGAATTTAAAATACATGTGTTGTTCTTCTTCCTCCTCTCATCTCTTCTCCATTATAAACATTTAGTGAGCTTTTGTGAGTGAAAAATGAATAAAGGAGTCTTTGTTATGATGCTCGTATTGTTCTTTTTATAATTGCTTGTAATTTTCTTTTGCTAATCTAGTTGTTGTTATTTATTGTTTGCTTCTTTCTTTTTCTCTTTTCCTTTATCCTTAAACAACCATGATGCTTATGCTTGATCCTTGCCGAGGTGTGGTCGCAAATAGCTAGTTGTAATCTTCTAAACTCGTTCTTTCTATCTTCCTCCTTTGTTTTATTTTCATTTTTCTTATAATGGGTGAGTAGTTTCCATACTTTTTAGGGTAGGATAAGGAAAGTTTGAGAGAAGGAAATCTCTCTCACTCTTTCCTTGCCCAACATCTTAAATCGAACTCCCGTTAATTGAACCACAATCCGCTCCCTACGGCTTCTTATCCTACATGATAGCGGTGATTCCGTAGTGAGACCGGTTGTGATTGAATTAACCGGAGGTTAAGGCTAAGAGCCAAGAACGGACGGACAAGCACCAAAAGGAAGAACTTATTCGTTGGAAAGCCTAGCTTATACTCGCAAGTTCCTTCCTAGTCGTGCTAATCCCCGATGTTGCCGATTACCGTAACACCGATATTAAGAGTGGCAACGAAAGAAGTGAGCGACTCCTAACTCAAACTAATCTAATCCTAACCTAACAAGCTCTCTATATATATCATCTTAGCACAATAGTAATCTAAAAACAAACCTGGAAAATTGGACTTAACTCGTTAAAGCACATAGAAAAAGATTCCCATCTCCCTGCGGACGACCCGTACTCAACCGGCTAGCTACAAGCGAAACCGTCTTGATTGCGGTAATAAACTTAGCACGCAAAAACTTTACCAATCAAATGGCGCCGTTGCTGGGGAGACGGTAGTTTATTTCTTTGTGTAATTTCGGGTTAATTTGTGAATATAAATATAACCGAAAAACAAAACAAAAAAATATGCTTTGTAAAAAAAAATCATCTTGTTATTTTTGATTACTTTTTGTGCAAGTGTGCAGGATAAAACGAAGTTCAAGTTCAGTGCCAAAGACGTGGGAAGTTAGACCCATATTTCGCGGCTACACCGCGACGGATCAAGGCGGAGATAAAGGTCTACTGTAAAAATCAGGAGCAGATACAGTGAGCAAATAAAGATTCGGGAGCTCCAGACAAGAAGAGGACAACCATCTCAGCATACCACAGGAATTTCAAATCCCAACACCACCATCTTGCCGCGGAACCGCGGCCACTTGGTGCCCTCTGCATCTCCAAATTTCTGTGAGTCTTACTCTTCTCTCCCCCACTCCTCTGAACTCTACTAAACTGTGTTTTCTGCAGCATTCTTTGCGCAAATTCTCTTCCCCCTTCCAATAAACTGTTTTTGTGCAGGATTCTTTGCGCCGCGCTAAAATAAAAATTGTTTGCAGTTGATTTGTTATTGCTTTGCATTTATTAATACGGACTTTAAGGGGCTTGAAACCAATTCAGATTGGGTGGGGATTTCATCACCCTTCCCAGGACCCCGGAAATCACAAAAAGCATATGCCTTGACCATTGCTTAAAATTAAAAAATACTAGACTCAGCCCTAAGGATTTCGCGCTCATAGGACATAGGACTAGTTACAGGCATCGGCCGTTTATCCTATCCTGACTTTTGCGGTGTCTAGGCAAGTGTGTCTAAGGCAAGTGGTTACTTAATTAGGACCACTACTTACGTAGTGGGGAGCCTCCCACTTACCTAGCACTTACCTGGCCGCAATTGTTGGAGAAGAGGCGGTTTGAGGTCCTATTTCTAGCCCTTTAGAACAGTTAGGAGCTGTCTAGCTGACCTAGGTGACCCTAGATCTAGGTGTGATTGTGTATATCTTGTTTGTGATTGCTTGAAGCCGTAAGTCCGTACATATTTCTGTAAATCTCTTTCTAAAAAAACAGAAAACCAAAAACTTTTATAAAAACTTGCCTTTTGTCGCCAGAATCCATTTTTTCCACCCACCACCCATCATATTTCTCCATTGACGTTTTCTTACCCTCACCTTCTCCGCTTTGACTATACTAAACTCGTTTAGTGATGTCCGCTTAGACCCGGGACACTAGCGCCCTCCTAGTCCGTGTTGCGTTAGTCGCTACCGACTACGCGATCGACTGAGACGTCGAAACTCCGTCAACGCCTCTTTCACCCTTACCTTTGCCGGCCAACTCCGACGTTGATCGGAATTCTGTTCATACATCTTCACCTTCACCTTCACCAACCTTTTCTTCCGCGATGTCAGGATTTAACGCAAACATCTCATTGACTCCACCTCCTACGGAGGCAACTACCCCACCACCACCACCTGTTGTAGCGCCGCAGCGAATCGCGCTCCAGGATCATTTCTATCCCACCCGTTCTGCACTTCCCACCTGTCTTTCTCTTCCACCGGCCAATGGGGATAACTTTGAAATTAAGCCCCACTTCATTAACATGCTTCCGAAATTTCATGGGCTTGAATCTGAAGATGCCTATATCTTCATCAACAAGTTCCAAAATGTTTGTGCCATGATGAAAACCAGCCAGCTGTCGGACGATGCTATACGGCTACGGGTCATTCCGTTCACTTTATGCGATCTTGCTGAAAAATGGTTGTATAGCACCGCTTCCCACTCCATAACCAGTTGGGACGAGTTTGTGAAAGCGTTTCTCAAGAAATTTTATCCGAATCATAAAACCGCAAGGATCCGTAATGAAATCAACCAATTCTCTCAGTTTCCTTCTGAACCCTTCTGGAAAGTGCTTTGACCGGTATAAAGACCTTCTTGTTCAGTGTTCTCACCATGGTATCGAGAGATGGCAACTTTGCCAAACCTTATACGAGGGCCTGAACCCAGCAACCAAGCAGTTGTTGGAAACCATTTGTCAGGGCCACTTCCTATCGAAATCTGACGAGGAAGCGTGGCAATTCATCGACGACCTTGCGGAACAAATGCTACAATGGGAGAGCACCAGACCGACTTCTTCTTTTACCTCCACTTCTACCGGTCAGTCTAGGGTAGGAATTCACCAACTTGATTTCTCTATTGCGATGAAAGCTGAAATGGCTGCAATAACGAGAAAACTTGAAGCGATAGAGAGCAAATTTTCTTCTCCTGCTCCTGCCCCTGTTCTTCCCCTTCGTTCCATTTGCGCTTGTTGTTCTGATCCTTCTCACTTAACCGAAGAGTGTCCTTACAATCCACCATCTCAAGGACAGGATCAGGTTAATGCTGCATTTCAGCAAAGACCGAGGAATGATCCATACTCTTCCACCTACAATTCCGGTTGGAGGAACCACCCCAATTTCGCCTGGAATCAGAATCAGAATCAATTCCAAGGCAACAATTTCCAGAGGCCTCCTCCTCCGCAACAACAAGCGCAACAACAAACTCAACAACAGTTTCAGCAGCCCTTCCAACCCCAACCTTTTCAAAATCAGACGAACAACTTTGCACCCAACAATTCTTTTCCACCAAACAACTTTGTTCCGTCAAATAACGATAAGGTTTCCTCGCTAGAACGAAGTCTGGAGGCGTTCGTTAAACAATCGACACAATCCACCGCCAATATCCAGTCGTCTATTCAGTCTTTGGTGCAACACACTGCTGCACACTGGCAAAGCATCAAGACCATCGAAGCCCGGATTGCACAGCTGAATGCGGCGTTAAGCGAGCGAGAAAAGGGAAAGCTTCCATCTCAACCACTCCCAAATCCCGGTCACCCACATAATGCACATGTTGCTCTTGAACAACAGAATCATAATGTGAGTGCCGTGACTACGTTGAGATCAGGAAGGATGCTGCACAACAACATCGGCACAACAACGGAGGATAATGACACCCCTTCTTCTTCTTCTTCTCCTTCCTCGTCTTCTGAGCCTATTCTTCATTCTTCAAAAGGCTCTTCTTCTTCTTCTGCTCTGAACGGACCCACTTCTCACTCCACGAAAACACCAGCTCTGGGATCCGTTCCAACTCCACAATCTCCTCCATAAGCATTGGACTCAACCACTTTTAAAAACGTTCCATTTCCAAACCGGTTGAGGTCCAATAAAAAAAATCCACAAATGGAGAAGATTCTGGAGTTATTTAAGTAGGTTAACATTAACATTCCTCTTTTAGATGCTGTCCAACAAGTCCCGTCCTACGCAAAAATCTTAAAGGACTTGTGCACGAAAAAGAGGAAGTCTCAGGTACCCAAGAAAGTTTTCTTGGCTAGTGCTGTGAGTGATGCTCTTACCCAATCTTTACCACAAAAACAGAAGGACCCTAGCTGTCCTACGATTTCTATTACCATTGGGGATAAGAACATCAACCGCGCACTATTACATCTTGGTGCCAGTGTTAACCTGCTTCCGTACTCAGTATACGAGCAATTAGGCGTAGGAGAGCTGAAACCCACACACTGTACTCTCCAAATGGCCGACCGATCGATCACCCATCCTAGGGGTGAGCTAGAGGATGTGTTAATCAAAGTCGGGGACTTCATATTCCCCGTTGACTTCATTGTATTAGACACACAGCCTGTAGCTAATGTAACGTTTTGAAAATCGTTTCGGTGAAACTTCGGAAAAAATCGGTAAAATAATGGGGTTTTCTGTAAAAAGTCAAAATATAAATATCTTTATTATAAAATTAAATATACATATTCTAGCTATGAAATTACTAGTATTTGGTGTTTATTGATCCACTGGTGAAATTTCAAATTTTCTGAAAATTTTTCCGAAATTAATTATTTTAATATTATTTTAAACCGTCACTAATACATTTAATTAGGGAAAATTACAAATTGGAATGAGTTGAAACAAATTTTGTGCATAATAACACATTAAACAAAATTTTATCATGTGGTTTTTGAAATGAAATGGTTTGCCAAAACGGTTTAGAAAATATCGAAGAAAAATGGCTTAAATGGTGAAATATAGCTAAATAGAAATTGGGGTATAATATTTATCATTTCTTTTCTCACCCACCCACACACACACACACCCCATCATGTGCTGGCCGAAACCACAACAACCCCCTCTCCCTCCAATTCGTTTCTTTACCTCATCAAAAAAAAATCAAATAAAGTGAAGGAATAAAGAAAGAAGGGTTAAAGTCAAATGAGGCATGGTTTCCTTTGACTTGGCCACCACTTTCAACACCCCACTCTCTCTCCAATCCCCCTCCCAAATCAGCCGAGCCCTTCCCCAAATTTCAGCAACAGCCCCCTCCCACATTTCACCTCTCTTTCTCTTCAGAAAAATTGATCAAAATTGCCTCAAAATCCATCAAAAATATCCCAAAACTCCAAATTCAAGCCCTACCCATTTTCCCTTAGCCTTTCAAGCATGGATTTTGGTGAAAAGAGAGCAATTTGGGAAGCTTAGATTTCATGCAAGAACTCAATTGGGAGGTATAAATTTTAACCCTTTAGTGAATTTGTTGTTTAATTGCTTTATGTTAGCTTATTAAGTGTTTAATTTGGTTTTAGATTGGTTCTAATTGCATGATTGAAAAATTCAAGAATGAGGTTGATTTCAAGTTAGGGTTTTGAATAATGGGATTATGGTTGTGTGATGTATTTAACCTCTTAGGACATGTTAAAACCTAATCTAGTTGCTAGTTGCAAATTGTTAACTTAAAATTGTAATAATTAAGCTATTTTATATTATAATTAGTGCTCGTGATTGTACAAATGAGTGTGTTTGGGTTTTTCTCGATGGTATGGCGTTTGTACGCCGACGTCGAGGGTTTTTGGGTTGATTTGTGAAAGCAACCATAGGTTTTGACCTATGTGGGATTCGTGTGTGGTTTTGGTCATGAGTCGGATTTTAATGCGATACGGTGCGTTATGATATGTAGGTACCCATGTGGACTTCGAGACGACAAGCAAGTGCGTGGCGACGTCGGCACCGGCTAGCGAGGACCAGGTGAGTAGATTCATATCTACGGGGAGAAGTCGGGTGGATGGCGTATAGCACCCCCGCAGTTCGTGGTGATGTATACGAATACGTATACACACATAGTGATTATGTATTGTTTGATGTTATCGACGATATAGATGGATTTAGGGTGTAATCGGATTAGTAATGTTGCGAGACCCTAGAGTAGAGGTTACCCCACATTTACACACACATACCATACTTGCATACATTCTTCTTCCATATGTGCTTATATCGGGTTATATTGTTATGTGTTCACATGGGTATGGGACTATGTGCTCACATACTGGATTTGAGGATAGTATTTGGGATTTGAGATGAGTCGATAAGATTTGATTGAGACCGCGAGAACGGTGATATGGCAGGATTCGTACTTGAGGTACGTCTTGGTGTTATAGCGGATCTTGGGACGACGATACTGGTGAATAGTGTTATTAATTAAATGGTCGACATGTGATCGTGATATAAGATATGGTATGCTAAGATATTGATCCTAGGCCGTAGTGGGCGATGTGTACCCCTTGATGATGATATGTGCTGATGATATCAGTTTGTACGAGACTGTCGATCAGTAGCCAGATCAAGACTATATTGATGATATTAGTATTGTACTAGACATAGGTCAGTACCCTAGACTATGATCTTTGATAAAGAGGATACCAGATGAATAGTGTGATGAATATGATATTGACCCGTACCCAGATTTGGAGATGCCGTACGACGGATTTACGTACGAGCTATATTTTGATGATTGATCCGCACACTTGACTTGGGATGTCTGATGATAGATATGGTATCGGATATGATATTATTGAGGCGGGATCACCGACTAATATATATATACAGGTATGTATATATATCGACTCAGATGTTAGGCGGTTTCCTTACTTGTAGTCCAGCTTGTTAGCTTAGCCCTTTAGTTTAGTTTAGTTGTTAGATTAGATTCAACTCCTACCTATTTCAAAAGCTTACGAATCGTGGGTATTTTAAAAGACAGGTCGAGGGATTCTACAGATATTTCAAAAGACGTATCTTTTCCTAAAAACACCGTATGCCTTATTTTCAAAACACCGCGATTCGTGTTATTTTAAAAGGCACTATTGTAGGACTTATATCAGGATAATGCAGTGTAGTTATCGTTGTGTCTAGTATTCCGCTCATTATTACGGTTAGCTCCACATCGCATGCATATATTATAATTTCTTATTGCACTGTTGATATCATACTGTTAGGACACCAGCACCATTACCGATGATGCGTATGTACCATGTACACTTGCTTGCCGGCTCACACACATCTTCATCGGTAATTGCCATGTCACGCACACCTTAGAAAATATTATCGCCTAATGTAGCTTGTTACTAGTAGTTTTGACATGATGATTAGTTGCTTGCCTTATATGCTAGTTTAGACATTGTGGTTGTTACTTGTCACTTCGCATACTGTTATTCATTATATGCCGCATTCATGGATGCTCAAGCTTATATTCATGGTTTTACATGCTATTGATGATTCGGATTCCCATGATATTTTCTGGATTTGGAGGAAAACCGCAAAACATATATAAACTGCTTTCTCTCTTTTTAAATAAAAAATGCGGTTTTCCCATGATGTATGAGTCGTCCACCATGAGTTTGCTGATGGATTTCGAGACCCGATTCGAGGAGATGGATGAACCGTTTCGGGTACATGGTGGGCCCGGTGCGGTACCCCGGGGAAAGAAGATCATGTTGTTGACGTTGAGCCTGTGCAGCGGAGCATTACCTACCGGTGATATTACCCGACGCGTCGGATATCCGGAGGATACCGTCGTGGTCTTGAGATGGAAGGTAGGGGCCGGTCTGGACTGACGGCGCCCTAGACATTGAGATTTAGAGATATTGAGGTACTGAGATTTGATGATACAGGCCAGTCCGGATAGCCGGAGCCTGAGATTTTGAGACATTGAGATTTATGTTTTGTGTCGATACTGGACATTGTTGATGCTGATTTCATTATGATACCTCATTTTAAAAATACAAAGAAAATCTCACTAAATTATGAAAACAGTTTCTTCATTTACATGTATTCTGTTTTCATGCATTCATACCTCATTCATCTGATATATTGCTACCTGAGGCACTGACACGGGCACATGAGATTACACTCGGGTTAGATATTTAACCTAGCCATTGTTATAGGCTGCATGTTATATACATATTTGAGGATATATTATGATCATTGACCTAGGATTGCGTTATTTATGCGATTTCTATGCGTAGATGTTTTTCTACTCACGAGTTGGCAACTCACCCCCGTTGTGCCACAGTTCTTGCAGGTTTTGCCGTACAGGTTTCATTACGGCTTGCTGGCATTATTTCCTTTTCCGGGTGACTTGCTAGTAGGTGAGTTTATTGGTATCGCACCCATCATTATATCTTGTATATCATTATTCTTTTGTATCTAGAAGTTCCATCAACCAAACTTGTATTTATTTTTTTTAAGATAGAGACCAGTGATGTTTATTCTTTCGACCTTAGGGTCGCGCGTTGTATTTCTATGGATTTCTTGTTGTTTTGAGTTTCCTTTTGAGTTTTGATCCTCGCCCTTGGCATTGTATATTACATTGCTTGTGTGGTTGTGACCGTCGATTGACGAAGAGCTAGCTCCCGCTTGGGGATGCCTTTTATTGATTTCGTATACTATTCATGTTGTATCCCGTTTGGGGGCCAGTATTTACAAAGGAGACACTGCCGAAATTTTCAGGAAATATTTAATGTTTTAAATACCGCATAATTCGTCTTATGCTATTAAAAGTACTTGATTTTAAATTTGTTTTCCTTCACTCTACTACTTTTCTTGGTTTGGATTTCTGGGTTTTCGGCTTACTTAGATTACGTACGCTTCGAGACGTTTCGTAGTTTAAGTGTCGGTCATGTTCCGTACTTTCAGGATGTGACAGCTAACCCCCGGAATCAAATTCCTGTGATACTCGGTCGCCCATTCCTTGCAACCTCAAATGCTGTGATCAATTGTCACAATGGTTCGATGAACCTCTCTTTTGGAAACATGACAATTGAACTCAACATTTTTAGGTTGGGAAATCAGCCCTCCGAACCTAATGCTCATATACTGGACGTTTGCTCAATCCAGGAGATCACCCCTGAAGAGTGTGAATTCGAGGAGTTTTTGTTCGATCACGATAACCTTAACGCCACCAGTGCGTTCCTCTTCGAACCTGCTGCTGTTTCTGCGCCCGACAACGACTATGAGTGTTTCACGTTCTCGAACGATCTTAGCCACTCACAACCCGAGTTTGAATCCTTCGAATTTCCGGATGAGTTACCTGAACCATCCAACTCGGTCGCTTACACTCTTTTTGAACTTTTGCTGGAATCTTTTGAGTTCGAGACCTTTTCACCAATCTTGCCTTCAATCGTTTCACCTCCAACGCTCGAACTCAAGCCTTTGCCGTCTCACCTTAAGTACGCTTACTTGGGTGAGAACGAGACCCTCCCTGTTATCATCTCGGCTTCTCTAGCTCCAGAGCAAAAGAAAGCCCTTCTTGCTGTCTTGCACAGCAATAGGCAAGCTTTTGGTTGGTCCATGGCGGACATCAAGGGGATTATTCCCCTGATCGTTGAACATCACATTTATCTGATGGATGATGCCAAACCAGCCAGAGATCCACAAAGGTGACTCAATCCAGTCATGAAGGAGGCCGTGAAAAAGGAAATCGTGAAGTGTCTGGATAGTGGTATCATTTACCTTATCTCTGATAGCCAGTGGGTTAGCCCCATTCAGGTTGTCCCTAAGAAATCAGGCATAACGGTCATCACTAATGAGGCGAACGAGTTAACCCTACTCGCACAAACTGGGTGGCGAGTATGCATCGATTACAGAAAACTCAACGCCGCAACGCGGAAAGACCACTTTCCGCTACCTTTCATTGACCAAATGCTTGAACGATTGGCCGGACACGAGTACTACTGCTTTCTTGATGGCTACTCCGGCTATAATAAGATTCCCATCGCCGAAAAAGACCAGGACAAGACCACATTCACTTGTCCTTTCGGCACGTTTGCATATCGTCGCATGCCCTTTGGGTTATGCAATGCGCCCGCTACCTGTTAGTGTATATGCCCTAGAGGCCATTACTGTATCATACTAGTTTGTATATTACTTAATGGAAGCTTAGGATATTCACAGTTGTATAAACAATCTTGCTCAATATAGTAGTATGCTACTTGGTTTGTTTCTACTTCAATGTGTACGTGTGTTTATTTTAGTATATCACCTATACACATTAGTGGAGCCTTTAGGATCTTTGCTTGATTACCAGCGTTGTGATGGCTGTCACACTAGTGGGGGCTGGGTAATCTATAAGCACATCCTTATGCAGGTCCCTAGTCGCAGGACTATCGAGACAGGGCATCGATACTCCGGAGTAGACTAGCGTATGTGCTTCTCATCCCATTGTGGGAGATGGTCTGTCCCACAGCCATCAGTACGTCGTACTGGAGATAGTATGCCGGTGCTCGTTGGGTTACGAGTACACTGGACATGACTCGTCGGGAACTGTTGGTTGGTAATATACCTATCGTCAGTTATCAGTTCCCAGGTGACATGAGTACAGCTTAGTCCGCTGACTTGACACTGTCACTTCGCCTCGAGTGTGCTCCCACTGCACTTTGATTACTACCCTACCACGGCTCAAAGGAGTCGTGCAAATAGGTAGTTTTTGGGTGCAGTCCCGAAGCACTCGGAGGCAGTGACGGTTAGACAGGATTCGTCTCTCCCGGTATTGGGGGTTGACATCGCGCTGTGTCTAGGAGAGCCATTACACGAGTAGTCCCTGGCCAGGGCAAGCGAGATATACTGGTAGGTTTCCAGTGTTATCTCAGGGTGTTCTGGGCTTCACTCCGACACGACTTGTACCGCTATTGGGGGACTGACGTTTACCGCCCTATAGGCCCGCCATGCGATGTATCAGACGAACAGACCGGACTGTATGGAGAATGTCACAGTCAGACTCAGTAGGAGTTCAGACGGGTTTCACCTTGTCAGTCTTCTTGTCGACAACTACCTGGGGACCGTTACGCACAACTAGTGCCGCTTGCGGTCTGTGGTTAAACCCACTGCCAGCGTAGTGTCGAGTCTTTAGAGTCCCACACAGAAAGCTATTCGCCTTTAGGCAAAAGAGTAGAGGTCGCATGGTTTTGCGACAGGTCGCATGGTTTTGCGACAGGGTTCGGTCACATCCGTGCACTTGTGCACGTACAGTGTCCCGACAGTTAACACTAGCGGGCTTTGGTTTAAGCCAGATCCTAGTGTACGTTTTGGGGTTGGTTTTATCTCGTATGTATTCGTGTTCCTCGGAACGCGGATGCGGGTGTGTATACACAGTTGACAGAGAGACAGAGGCAGAGTATTCTCATTGGGGTTGTTGACTGTTGACTGTTGACAGTTGACTGTTGACCATTGACTTTTGCTTAACCCTAATGAGAATAAGATATATGATTAACATTAATATTAATTAAGTATTATAGTGACATGGTTGTTGAGGGGTTGACATTGTTGACTTGTTGACTTTGTTGACCGGTTGACTAGGTTGGACTAGTTTACCATCATCATGACAATGGCTATCATTCTATGGCAAAGACTTTTGCTTGCTTGTTTATTTATGCAAAATGAGTGCATGAAATGATATAGCCATTTTGACTAAAACCATTTACACAATACTTGATTACTATTTTTGTGATGATGGCTTTTGGATTATGAGAGGTGAGAATGAGATGAGTATGGTTCATTCTATCATTTGCTTTCTCTCTCTTGAGCTCTCTCATTCTCAAGCTCTCCCTCTTCCTCTTGCTCTCTCTACCTCAAGGAAAACCATTCTCATGTGTTGAGACTCATTGCCTTAGAGATAAAAAGACACAAAAACATTCCTCTACCCATTCTAGTTCACAAGGCCTAGCAAGCCAAGTGATCTAGTTTCTTCAAAGTTCGAAGAAGAAGCCAAAGGTAGAAGCTTTCGGGTGGATCCATCTTCCGCGCAAAGAGACGACGAGGTGAGGCCGATCCGTACATCGGGAGGAGTCGAAGACGAAGGAGTTAAAGAAAGGTATAGCCCCCTAACCGAGTAGGTAAACTCTTGTTAGGTTGTTAGCTAGTAGTTTAACAAAGATCCGTATTGGTAGTCCATGTTACCACCCTCTTGAAAATCGTTTTTCACCAATTCCGCAACCCCGTAAGTACCGGGGAAGGGTAGCATGGACTTACAGTGGTATCAGAGCCAGGTTAAACTCTATCTAACATGTTAGCATAGTAACTAGAAATTCGATCGGAGAAAAAGTCCCGAAATGAACCCAAAAATTCATGCTTGCTGTCGATTTTCAAAGTACTGTAAAAGTAATAAATCATGCTTTAAAAATCGACTCAGGGTTTTTATAGTCTATTGTAGAAAAACGGTCCAGAGATCTCACCAAACCACCGCGGAAACGCGGCAATAGCTTGCTATTGCCGCGGTTCCGCGGCCGATTGAGCTCCTCTCTGGATCGTCTTCACTGTAGTTTGTTCTATGGGGTATTTTGGGAATTTTGGTATATGTTTTTTCAGCCCAGATTTTCCAGAAAGAAAATTTTGTTTTTCGGGCTCTAAAAACCGTATTTTGATCGAGTTTCTTAAGATTTAAGCTGACGGGTTTATTTCTGTGATGTGATATTTGTATTGAACGTCTGCTAATCGCTATATGTCGATTAGTGGGGGTTATACAAATCTGTGATCTGTAATGGCATTGGAATGTGTATATGAATTCGTTGGATTGTCGCGGGTGAATAGCCGAGGGTTGTGAGACGAGAGTTTTCTTTTCTTTCTATTCATGTAAATTTGTAAATTTATGTAATAATTATTTGTATGGCTGCACAACCGGGTCGGGGTTGTAGCCGTCATTGTATAATTTCTTTTTACTGTTTTTGCTCCTAGGATAGACCCATGGAGGGGGTGCACAAACTACCGGGTATCCCGAAGTGCCGAGTGGCCTACTCATGGAGTTGAGGGAGGTTGCTTCGCTTCGGGTACTTGGCGGGTAGTTTGCCGCACCCGTAGGGGTCTTGGGTGGGGTATTGGCTATTCACCGCGATCGTGTAATCTGCTTTTCGTTACAGGCTCATACGAATTGCGGGTTCCTAGTATATCCAATGTTTTCATCTGTGATCTGAAATGGCTATCATTGCAATATATCTATATATGATATTATTTAGGCGTTGCTTATGTTTTGCAGCCGCGCTAGCCCAGCCCCCGCTCTGTCGTTAGTTAAGTAACCTAACGGGTAATGACGGGGCCCCGTGGCGAATGCGAATGGCATAAGCGTACGTCATATTTTGGTTGTTTTCTGCAATGGTAGGATTAAATTATGGGACGCATTAAAAGAACTAATGCAAGAATAACACGCATTAAAAGAACTAATGCAAGAAAAATAAACCAAGTAAAAGTCGTTGGAACAATTTGAAAAACCACTCGGTTCTTTTCAAAACCAAACTTTTAAATGCGGAGCATGAACCTCTCCTATTGAAAGCTATCTCGTTCCATCGATTATATCAAGTTCACTACGTTCACGGTTTCGCCAAAACCATTCGTAGCCCTCCGTCGTTTCACATGGATGGTCAATAGTATTCAAGCTATGTTTGTTGGCCAAAGTCAAGGCATAGTGATTGGTAGCTATTGGGTATTCATGTGCAGCATAGATAGATGTGTTGGTTTGGGGCAGTCATTCTACCTTGTTGGCCAAAGTCAAGGGTATGTGCGGGTGGGCTCAAATTAACCTGGAGAATGACGGGTAGAACTTGACATGTGACTTATGATTTGTTGGCCAAAGTCAAGGTCATAAGAGCATGAGGCAAAAATCCACATCGGGAGTTTCAAAAGAACTGAAACTTGCTAATGTTGCATACCATTTGGAGTGTGATGATTCTGGTAGGATTCCTTCAGTTTCGTCACGCGATGATATTTGGATCCCGATCCTACTGTGAGTATATGCTACTCCTCGGGAAATTTCTCACTTAACGATCAATGCTATAAACCAAGTAGGTGTCTAGAAAGGTGTTAGCGGGGCTACGCCCCCAGGGAAAAGAGGTTCTTAAATTAAGGAACTTCGCGAAAGCGTTGGAAAACCTCCCTCGAAGTACCAACACCAGCCTGGCCGAACGGTTAAGCAAATATTGTACGGTGAGATTGATCCTGACTAATTCTTCCTTTCTGGTTTGAGGAGGGATTCGAGAGACAGTGGGAGCCATCCTGTTTAGACAAATTAAAAACCACTCTAAACTTGCAAGAGCATCATGCTGAGTGTTTCTTCTTCTCTCTCCTAATTGCAGCGACCAATCAACATGACTGAACTTAAATTACTTCTAGATAAAAACATACTGACAGGGCCAAACTACAAAGATTGGCTCAGGAATGTCAAAATGGCAATCACTTATGACAAGTTGGGGTATCTCCTTACCACCAAAGCTCCCCCTGTCCCAAGTCCCACCTCCAGCGTCGCGGATAAGGAAATCCGTAAGACTTGGGAGATTGATAGCACGAAGGCCAAGTGCCTCGTACTTGCCTCTATGGACAACGAACATCAGAGGAGGCACGAGAATATGGACCTCGAATACATATTTCTCCATACAAAAGAACTGTATGGAGAGCAATCTCGTATCGCAAGATACGAAGTGTCGAAGAAGTTATTTTCGGCAAGGTTGGCCATCGGATCATCGGTAGCGGAACACGTGCTGAAGATGATTGGCTTCATTGAGGAGCTCGCGGAACTTGGGACCACGTTAGAGAACGAGCTCTATACGGACTTGATTCTCCAGTCCCTTCCTTCCACTTACGCCCAGTTTATCCTGAACTTCAACTTACAAGAAAAAGAAGTTGAACTTTCAGAACTCCTCAACATGCTGAGGAGTGCAGAGGGCACCCTACAGAAAGGTAGGGAAACATCCACTTTGTTTGTAGGAGGATCTTCATCTTCTAGGTCCAAGACGAAAGCCAAGGGAAAGAAGAAGAAAGCCTCCGGCAAACCAAGGGGCGGTGTTAGTAAACTGGATACGAAGGGAAAAGCAAAAGCAACAAAAATAGCGGGGAAGCTTATAGGGAAGGAAGAGTGCTTTTTCTGTCATAAAAGTGGTCACTGGAAGAAAGATTGCAGGGCTTGGAAAGCCAGGACACAGGAACTGAAGCAAGTTGCGGCTTCAGCTTCAGGTGTGTATGTTATTGAAAACCGTCTATCAATAAACTCTACTTCCTGGGTATTGGATACCGGATCAGGATCTCATATCTGTAATTCTTTGCAGGCGTTGAGAAACTGTAGGGTTTTGAAGGCAGGTGACATGACCCTCAAAGTTGCAAACGGAGCTAGCATGGATGCTAAGGCCGTGGGGGACTATCACCTGGGGATGTCAGATGGACACGTTTTGGTTTTGCGTAATTGCTTTTTTGTACCCAACGCAACTTGTAATATCATTTCTGTATCCTTTGTTTCTAAAGAAGGTTATGAATTTGCGTTTGTAAGTAATGTTGTAAACATTCACCTTAATCAAGTTTTGATTGGGTCAGGTACATTAAGGAATGGTATATACGTATTAAACCAACCACAGATTTTCAATATCCAGAATACACACAAAAGAAAGTCTCCGGAAATAAATCAGACTTTCTTATGGCATTGTAGACTGGGTCACATCAATGAGAGAAGGTTGACGAAGTTACATACAGAAGCATATTTGAATCCGTTCGAATATCAATCGTATGCCACTTGTCAATCCTGTCTCAAAGGAAAGATGACAAAGACTCCGTTCACTGGACACGGAGTAAGAGCGAGCGAGCTCTTGGGACTCATACACAGTGACGTGTGCGGTCCAATGTCTACACATGCGCGAAGCGGATATTCTTACTTCATTACTTTTACGGATGACTTTTCAAGGTACGGTTATGTCTTCTTAATGAAACATAAGTCCGAAGCCTTTGGAAAATTCCAGGAATATAAGAATGAAGTAGAAAACAAACCGGCAAAAGTATCAAGATTCTAAGATCGGATCGAGGTGGTGAATACTTGAGTGCCGAGTTCCTGGACTATTTAAAAGAGAACGGAATTCTCACTCAGCTTACTCCTCCATACACTCCGCAACATAACGGTGTATCGGAGAGACGGAACCGAACCCTATTGGATATGGTACGGTCCATGATGAGTAACGCTGAGTTACCACGATCATTCTAGGGATATGCACTAGAATCAGCTGCATACCTTTTGAACCGAGTTCCAACTAAGACTGTGCCTACTACACCATATGAGATGTGGTGTGGGAAGAGACCCTATCTTAATCACATTAAGACATGGGGATGTCCAGCTTTTGTCAAAAAGTAGCATGCGGACAAGCTCGAGGCACGCTCAGTACAGTGCAAGTTTGTTGGATATCCAAAGAACTCCAAGGGATATTTCTTCTATTGCGAAGAGGAACAAAAGATTTATGTTTCTCGTCATGCCCACTTCTTGGAAACTGAATTTTTGGAAAATCAGATAAGTGGGAACGCAATAGAACTGGAAGAAATTTCAGAACCACGAGCTATTACTGAAAGCTTAGTAGAACCAGAGGGTTCAAAAGAAAATGACATTCCTACGCCGCTCCGCAGGAGTAGTAGGCAGTCTCATCCGCCCGAGAGATACTACGGTTTTCTCATAGACGGGGATAGAGTGGATTGCATCATAGATTATGATGAGCCGACTAGCTTCCAGCAGGCCATTCAGAGCGTTGACTCGGTAAAATGGCTGGATGCAATGCGGACCGAAATGGAGTCCATGTACACCAACAAAGTATGGACGTTGGACGTTGCTCCAGATGGGGTAAAACCCGTAGGATGCAAGTGGATCTTCAAAAGGAAGATTGGTGTAGATGGACAGGTTGAGACCTATAAAGCTAGACTGGTTGCAAAGGGTTTTCGTCAAAGACCTGGTTTGGACTATGACGAGACCTTTTCTCCAGTAGCTATGCTGAAATCCATTCGGATCCTTCTTGCCATTGCTGCCTTCCACGATTATAAGATTTGGCAGATGGACGTAAAGACCGCTTTTCTAAATGGAAATTTAGAGGAGTGTGTTTATATGGACCAGCCAGAGGGTTTCATTCAGAGTGGGAGCAGCGGAAAGGTGTGCAAGTTGCTTAAGTCCATCTATGGACTAAAGCAGGCATCGCGGAGTTGGAACATCTGTTTTGATGAGACGGTCATGGGATTTGGCTTTATCAAAAATCCAGATGAGCCATGCATCTATAGTAGATTTGTAGCGAGAACTGTAGTATTCGTCGTTTTATACGTGGATGACATTCTCTTAATAGGAAATGACATTCCTATGCTACAATCTGTCAAGGGGTTCTTGTCACACAGGTTCTCCATGAAAGACCTGGGTGATGCCTCATACATTCTGGGGATCCGGATCTATCGTGACAGATCCAAGAGGATGTTAGGACTTTCACAGTCCAGGTACATCGACACCATACTGAAAAGATTCAGTATGGAAGATTCCAAGCGCGGTAATCTACCGGCTTGTCACGGGATCACCCTCTCCAAAGAGATGTCTCCCAAGACTGATTTGGAAAAGGATCGCATGTCTATTATACCCTACGCTTCTGCGGTAGGCTCTATAATGTATGCGATGTTGTGTACCAGACCAAATGTAGCTTATGCACTGAGTGTGGTAAGCCGGTATCAGTCAAACCCTGGGGAGAAACATTGGATAGCAGTAAAGAACATTCTCAAGTACCTGAGAAGGACTAAGGAGTTGTTCTTGGTGTATGGCGGAAAAGACCTCCAGATCGTGGCCTTTCCTGACTCCAGCTTCCAGAGTGACAAGGATGATTCCAAGTCCATGTCGGGTTATGTCTTTACCCTCAATGGAGGGGCGGTGTGTTGGAAGAGTTCGAAACAGGAAACCGTTGCTGACTCGACGATGGAAGCGGCATATATCGCTGTTGCAGATGCCGCAAAAGAAGCTGTCTGGGTAAGGAAGTTCTTAACTGAACTTCAGGTGGTTCCGTCCATTGTTGATCCAATACCTCTGTATTGCGACAACAACGGGGCTATAGCTTTAGCGAAGGAACCAAGGTCACATAAGAAGTCCAGACACATCTTAAGGCGGTATCACCTGATCAGGGAGATCGTGGGTCGCCAGGAGATCGAGGTTCGGAGAGTTTCTACAGAAGACAACACTGCTGATCCACTCACAAAGGCCTTGCCCCAGACTCAGTTCGAGCGGCTGATCGAGATGATAGGTCTTCGATACGCCAGTACATGGCCTTAGTGCAAGTGGGAGATTGTTAGTGTATATGCCCTAGAGGCCATTACTGTATCATACTAGTTTGTATATTACTTAATGGAAGCTTGGGATATTCACAGTTGTATAAACAATCTTGCTCAATATAGTAGTATGCTACTTGGTTTGTTTCTACTTCAATGTGTACGTGTGTTTATTTTAGTATATCACCTATACACATTAGTGGAGCCCTTAGGATCTTTGCTTGATTACCAGCGTTGTGATGGCAGTCACACTAGTGGGGGCTGGGTAATCTATACGCACATCCTTATGCAGGTCCCTAGTCGCAGGACTATCGAGACAGGGCATCGATACTCCTGAGTAGACTAGCGTATGCGCTTCTCATCCCAATATGGGAGATGGTCTGTCCCACAGCTATCAGTACATCATACTGGAGATAGTATGCGGGTGCTCGTTGGGTTATGAGTACACTGGACAGGACTCGTCGGGAACCGTTGGTTGGTAATATACCTATCGTCAGTTATTAGTTCCCAGGTGACATGAGTACAGCTTAGTCCGCTGACTTGACACTGTCACTTCGCCTCGAGTGTGTTCCCACTGTACTTTGATTACTACCCTACCACGGCTCAAAGGAGTCGTGCAAACAGGTAGTTTTTGGGTGCAGTCCCGAAGCACTTGGAGGCAGTGACGGTAAGACAGGATTCGTCTCTCCCGGTATTGGGGGTTGACATCGCGCTGTGTCTAGGAGAGCCATTACACGAGTAGTCCCTGGCCAGGGCAAGCGAGATATACTGGTAGGTTTCCAGTGTTATCTCAGGGTGTTCTGGGCTTCACTCCGACACGACTTGTACCGCTATTGGGGGACTGACGTTTACCGCCCCCTAGGCCCGCCATGCGATGTATCAAACGAACAGACCGGACTGTATGGTGAATGTCACAGTCAGACTCAGTAGGAGTTCAGATGGGTTTCACCTCGTCAGTCTTCTTGTCGACATCTACCTGGGGACCGTTACGCACAGCTAGTGCCGCTTGCGGTCTGTGGTTAAACCCACTGCCAGCGTAGTGTCGAGTCTTTAGAGTCCCACACAGAAAGCTATTCGCCTTTAGGCAAAAGAGTAGAGGTCGCATGGTTTTGCGACAGGGTTCGGTCACATCCGTGCACTTGTGCACGTACAGTGTCCGGACAGTTAACACTAGCGGGCTTTGGTTTAAGCCAGATCCTAGTGTACGTTTTGGGGTTGGTTTTATCTCGTATGTATTCGTGTTCCTCGGAACGCGGATGCGGGTGTGTATGCACAGTTGACAGAAAGACAGAGGTAGAGTATTCTCATTAGGGTTGTTGACTGTTGACTGTTGACAGTTGACTGTTGACCATTGACTTTTGCTTAACCCTAATGAGAATAAGATATATGATTAACATTAATATTAATTAAGTATTATAGTGACATGGTTGTTGAGGGGTTGACATTGTTGACTTGTTGACTTTGTTGACCGGTTGACTAGGTTGGACTAGTTGACCATCATCATGAAAATGGCTATCATTCCATGGCAAAGACTTTTGCTTGCTTTTTTATTTATGCAAAATGAGTGCATGAAATGATATAGCCATTTTGACTAAAACCATTTACACAATACTTGATTACTATTTTTGTGATGATGGCTTTTGGATTATGAGAGGTGAGAATGAGATGAGTATGGTTCATTCTATCATTTGCTTTCTCTCTCTTGAGCTCTCTCATTCTCAAGCTCTCCCTCTTCCTCTTGCTCTCTCTACCTCAAGGCAAACCATTCTCATGTGTTGAGACTCATTGCCTTAGAGATAAAAAGACACCAAAACAATCCTCTACTCATTCTAGTTCACAAGGCCTAGCAAGCCAAGTGATCTAGTTTCTTCAAAGTTCGAAGAAGGAGCCAAAGGTAGAAGCTTTCGAGTGGATCTATCTTCGGCGCAAGGAGACGACGAGGCGAGGCCGATCCGTACACCGGGAGGAGTCGAAGATGAAGGAGTTCAAGAAAGGTATAGACCCCTAACCGAGTAGGTAAACTCTTGTTAGGTTGTTAGCTAGTAGTTTAACAAAGATCCGTATTGGTAGTCCATGTTACCACCCTCTTGAAAATCGTTTTTCACCAATTCCGCAACCCCGTAAGTATCGGGGAAGGGTAGCATGGACTTACACTACCTTCCATCGGTGTATGATGGGAATCATCTCAGACATGGTGGAAAAATTCTTGGAGATCTTCATGGACGATTTCTCCATCTTCGGCGATTCCTTCAACGAGTGTTGGCTGCATCTTGACGCTGTCCTTACCCGATGTAAGGACAAGAACCTCACTTTGAATTGGGAGAAATGCCACTTCATGGTGCGCGAAGGTATTGTCTTAGGACATATCATCTCGCAGAATGGCATAGAGGTCGACAAAGCGAAGATTGAGGTCATTTCCAATCTCCCTCCTCCCAGATGCGTCCGAGACATCCGAGCCTTCCTTGGCCATGCCGGTTTCTATAGACGTTTAATCAAGGACTTTAGCAAGATTGGTAGGCCATTGACTCTTTTGCTGGCCAAGGACACGCCATTCGACTTCAACTCGAGCTGTGTGACTGTGTTCGAGTCATTAAAAAGCTCACTCACTTCTGCTCCCGTTCTTTCTTCACCTGACTGGACGCACCCATTTGAGATTATGTGCGATGCATCCGACTTTGCCATTGGTGCTGTCCATGGACAACACATCAACAAGATGCCGCACGTAATCTATTATGCTAGCCGAACCCTGAACGACGCCCAACTTAATTATACAACAACTGAGAAGGAATTCTTAGCTGTTGTATTTGCTTTAGAAAAGTTCAGGCCCTACCTCATATGCTCTGCAGTCATTGTCTACACAGACCATTCTACTCTGCGCCATCTTTTTGCAAAGAAACATGCAAAATCTCAGCTAATACGTTGGATCCTCTTGCTTCAAGAGTTTGACCTTGTCATTAAGGACAAAAGAGGATATGAAAACGTAGTCGCCGACCATCTCTCACGACTTCCTTCTTCGCCATCGCCTCAACTTCCGATCAACGACGTTTTCCCGGATGAACAGCTCTTGACAGTATCTCGCAAACCCTGGTTCGCAGATATTGTGAACTATTTGGCCACAGGGTTACTACCGACCGAATGATCAAGTCAGGACAGACTTCGATTCTTATCCCAAGTAAAACACTTTTACTGGGATGAACCCTATCTGTTCAAGTACTGTCCCGACCAGATTATTCATCGGTGTGTCCCTGACGAGGAATTCAAGAGTGTACTGTCATTTTGCAACGATCAAGCATGTGGCGGGTATTTTGGCCCCAGAAAGACAGCTGAGAAGATCTTGCAATGTGGTTTCTACTGGCCACAACTCTTCAGAGACGCTCATGACTATTGCAAGACTTGCTCCCGGTGCCAACACTTGGGCCGGATATCCCGGAGGAACGAGATGTCGCTCCAACCGATCTTGGTTGTGGAGATTTTCGACGTTTGGGGGATAGATTTCATGGGGCCGTTTCCCAGCTCTTTTGGGAACTTGTACATCCTTCTCGCTGTTGATTACGTCTCTAAGTGGGTCGAGGCTGTGCCAAGCCGGACTTACGACAACAAGGTTGTCGTTAGGTTTCTTAAAGAAAACATTTTCTCCCGGTTTGGGCACCCCCGAGCGATCATTAGCGACAATGGAACTCATTTCTGCAATAAGACTTTCGAAGCCTTGATGCGGAAATATTCCATTAATCATAACCTATCTACGCCCTACCACCCCCAGACCTGTGGGCAAGCCGAAGTTTCAAATCGGCAAATCAAGCAGATACTGGAGAAGTCGGTTTCCAAGAACCGAAAAGATTGGTCATTGAAACTCACTGATGCCCTTTGGGCATTTCGAACGGCTTATAAGACCGATCTTGGCATGTCTCCCTATCGGCTTGTGTATGGAAAGGCTTGCCACCTACCTGTCGAAATAGAGCATCGTGCACTTTGGGCGATAAAGGAGCTGAATCTATCTCTCGACGATGCGGGCATCCATCAGAAGCTGCAGTTGAATGAATTGAGCGAGCTTAGGAATGAGGCTTACGATAACGCGGTTGTTGTTAAGAACCGAACGAAGGTGTTTCACGATAAACATCTTTTGCGCAAAACTTTCGTACCTGGTCAGCAGGTACTGCTTTACGACAC
Organism: Agapanthus africanus; assembly: GCA_030015575.1. Taxonomy (NCBI): domain Eukaryota; kingdom Viridiplantae; phylum Streptophyta; class Magnoliopsida; order Asparagales; family Amaryllidaceae; genus Agapanthus; species Agapanthus africanus. The sequence goes on from JASDDO010000008.1 coordinate 316,733,807, forward strand.
CCGGCTACACTTCCATCCAGGAAAGCTCAGATCTCGCTGGAAAGGGCCGTATTTTGTGCGGAATGTATATCCGCAGGGCGCTGTGGATTTGGAGAATCCAAAGGACGGTTCATTTTTTAAAGTGAACGGACACAGACTAAAACCGTACCTTAGCGCCGAACCAACAGAGGAGCTCCTGGACTTACAGGAGCGGGTTTACCCCGCATAATCTTCCTCTGCCACCACCAAACTTCGGTTATCCAGCCAAGAACAGTGGACACTGTTCCAAATAAGTTTGGGGGTATGTATATACCTTTTTGTATTTATTTGTGGATATTCTTTTCCTTTTTCTTTACTCTTTAAAACCATTAAAAAAAATTGTGTATATCTAACCGACAATTTTGACCCTTCAAATGATCTCTTCATGCGATGACAGTAAGGACACTGTCCAGTTTAAGTTTGGGGGTACGCTCGGTACGCATTTCTAACCTTCGCATTCATATGTATATTTTGCATCTGCATATTAAATCCATAAAATCCATAAAAATCTGAAAATTTTCTAAAAACATAAAAACTTTTCTGTCAAGTTAGCTAGTGGGAGGACTCTGATTCAACATTTCGACGGTTTTGTTTGATAAAATAAGAACAACTAAATCTTATGTTTAGATTTTGAAAACCTGAAAGATAACTCTCCTTTGAAGTTAACTATAGCTGATATACGTCTTTACATCACACTACACGTGTCGTGAGTTTTGGAAATTAGATGACAAGTCTTTTATGTCTAAAAACTTTTAAATAGATAAATGATTTTCTGAGGATCATATAGGTTTGTTCTGAAATAAGTAATACCAAGAATAGTTTATGAAGTGAAGCGAATATGAAGAAATGTTATTGATGCCTTAATTGGAACTAAGTCTGAAAAATAACCCACCTGGAACTTGATTGGAGTGATTACACACCGAACCCACTAAACACGTCTTTTATCCAAAAAAATAATTGAACTGCCGGTTATATCTCCGTTCGTATTAAATCATCATGATTTTCACGCCAAACTGTCTTTTGTTTTTGGACCTAGGTAACTTGAGTAATTAAGTCCGCTGGGGTGTTTTTACACCTAATGCCCTAAAACCAACTGGTTTGGGTGCATTGGCCCAAAGCTCGCTAAGAAGCCTAGAAAGTCTAGATTAAAATAAAGTCAAGCAAGTGTTCTATCCGAGTTAAAATTCCTAACGGTTCTTTGTGTGAGAATAATCTTGACAAAAGACAGGTTTTTATAAAAAAATATTTCTAGCGGAGATATGAAGGTTTTATTCTATGATAAAGACTATTGCACGTTCACAGAGGTGTGTATGAAATGAAAACAAGAAAAAGGTGGAGTGACAAATAAGACCTAGCTTCCTGTTAAGGAAGATAGAAATTCTAAAGTTGAAACTTTACTGGAAAACGAAACTTGAAAAATGCTTAACTCTTTATAAAACTTATGTGATCCTTTCAAAATTCTTATCTAGGCTTTATTGTATGACATGATGACTTTATTCGACCCTTCTGGAACTTAAACGACACTATTTGCACTACATGTAAAGACATATAAAATCTTAAGTTAAATAAGAAGCGAGGTGTGAAAATTAAAGGTTCGATAGTCTAGACTTAGGATGATAGAATTGTTATTTTCTGAAACAAAACTTTAGGTTTTGAATCATAGTTATTTTGCAAAACTAGCTTGACCGGATTTTATGGGTAGTATCCGCTGAAAACCCTCAGGAGACAACACTCCTCCTACTAGGGACACCTAGAGGTTTAACGGCTTATTGCACATGCTCAGTGCAATCGCGTTCCCTGCGAAAGTGAGGTTAGGAAATTTTTTGTGAATAAATTGGCTTTGCTCGGGAAGAGCAAATGATAAGTTTGGGGGTATTTGTTCATATCAGATTTTTGCATTTTTATACAGCCCAATTTTTATCACATTGCATATCGGTAGGTACTCTTGAGCCGTGTTTGCTAGTCAATTGCAGGATACAGGTTCTCGGCTCTAAACGGTGAAATTCTTGGAAAAACACGACAAAACCCGGGTTCCTGCCAACCACAGATAAAACACAGGTCTCCGCTCTCTATCCGTATGTTGCGGCACACCAGTTTAAAAGACAAAATGGCAAATCAATGTCATTTTCATGCACAAGGCTCAATGGCAACACAAGATCCAAGAAATCTACGCGGAGCTCGAGAAAATCATGACAAAAGATCTACATCACATCATCTTTTGTTCAACAGAAATTCTGGAAAAATCGTGAAGAAATTATGAGAAAAAACATATACCAGACTGAAGGACACTGCTAACCAGGAGAAGCCACCAAAATTGGTGACCTAATTCCCCAATAGGGCCGCGGAACCGCGGCCTAAGCATACTTAGGCCGTGGAACCGCGGCCATACGGAGTCGTCAGAAGTCCATCTTTTGAGGGCAGATTGGTCATTGCATCTTTGTTCTGAATGTTGCCCTAGAGTTTCTGTTGCCTGCCTATAAATATTCCAGATCTTGCCAAAGCCAAGGGTCCATAATCTTGTATTTAGAATTTAGAATACATGTGTTGTTCTTCTTCCTCCTCTCATCTCTTCTCCATTAAAAACTTTTAGTGAGCTTTTGTGAGTGAAGAATGAATAAAGGAGTCTTTGTTATCATGCTCGTATTGTTCTTTTTATAATTGCTTGTAATTTTCTTTTGCTAATCTAGTTGTTGTTATTTATTGTTTGCTTCTTTCTTTTTCTCTTTTCCTTTATCCTTAAACAACCATGATGCTTACGCTTTGATCCTTGCCGAGGTGAGGTCGCAAATAGCTAGTTGTAATCTTCTAACCTCGTTCTTTCTATCTTCCTCCTTTGTTTAATTTTCATTTTTCTTGTAATGGGTGAGTAGTTTCCATACTTTTTAGGGTAGGATAAGGAAAGTTTAAGAGAAGAAAATCTCTCTCACTCTTTCCTTGCCCAACATCTTAAATCGAACTCCCGTTAATTGAACCACAATCCGCTCCCTAAGGCACCCTATCCTACATGATAGCGGTGATTCCGTAGTGAGACCGGTTGTGGTTGAATTAACCGGAGGTTAAGGCTAAGATCCAAGAATGGACGGACAAGCACCGAAAGGAAGAACTTATGCGTTGGAAAGCCTAGCTTATACTCGCAAGTTCCTTCCTAGTCGTGCTAATCCCCGTTGTTGCCGATTACCGTAACACCTATATTAAGAGTGGCAACGAAAGAAGTGAGCGACTCCTAACTCAAACTAACCTAATCCTAACCCTAACAAGCTCTCTATATATATCGTCTTAGCACAATATTAATCTAAAAACAAACCTGGAAAATTGGACTTAACTCGTTAAAGCACATAGAAAAAGATTCCCATCTCCCTGCGGACGACCCTTACTCAACCGGCTAGCTACAAGCGAAACCGTCTTGATTGCGGTAATAAACTTAGCACGCAAAAACTTTACCAATCACTCGACCAAAGCGCCCCGGAACCGCCGCCGATCCCAGCGATCCACCGCGGATCCGCGGCCGAGTTGACTCCGAGCCAACCCAAATTTGCTCAGTTATTCTTCTGTGTTGATGTTGTGTTTTCTGGGATGTTTTGTTTCTGCTCAGGTTTTATGTGCACAGAGAATTGTTTGGAGTAGAATCATTTGTGTTTGCTTGATCGAAATTCTAAGATGTTTGGCTAACTTGAATATATCTGTGATTTGTTTAATGTGTTCGTAAACCTCCCCTAACTGCTAGTATGTCGGTTAGCATGGGGTTGCTCATTTCTGTAATGGTTTTTACTGGTTTGTGAATGTGGACTTGTTGGATTGTCGTGAATGGATAGCCGGGGATGTGAGACGAGTATTTTTTTCATTCAAATGTAGATTGTAATTTGTTGTAATATTCTTTTGCGGGGCGCATCCGGGTTGAGGTTGTAGCCACCGTTGTATTATTTCATTTACTGTTTTCTGCTCCTAGGATAGACCCAAGGTGAGGTGCACAAACTACCGGCCACTTTGAACTATTTAGTGGCCTACTCACGTCGTTGAGGGAGACCGCTTCACTTCGGGTACTTGGAGGATAGTTTGTCGTACCCGTAGGGGTCTAGGTTGGGGTTTTGGCTATTCATCGCGACTGTGTAATCCGTCTTTCTTTGCAGGCTCAAAAGGAATGCGGATTCGTAGAAAATCCAATATGTTCATCTGTGATCTGGAATGCCTATTATTGCGTCTGACGAATGTAATATATATATATATATATATATATATATATATGATATCTATTAGGCGTTACTTATATTTTACACCCGCGTTAGCCCAGCCCCCGCTCTGTCGTTAGTTAAGTAACCTAACAGGTGAATGATAGGGCCCAGTGGTGAATGCGGATGGCATAACAGAACGTTGTATTTTCGTTGTTTTCTGCAATGATAGGTTAATTGATGGGACACATTATATTAATGTAAAGAAAATAAACCAAAGTTGAATCGTTGGAAAAGTTTAAAAGAAACCACTCGGTTATTTTTAAAACAGAAGATATTTTTAATTGCGGAGCTTAAACCACTCCTTTTAAAAGCTATCAGGTTCCTTCGGTCATATCAAGTTCACTATGTTCACGGTTTCGCCAAAACCATTCGTAGCCCTCCGTCATTTCATTTGGGTATTCAGTAGTATTCAAGCTATTTATTTTGACCAACGCCAAGGCATAGTGTTTGGTAGCTGCTGGGTATTCATTTGTTGCATAGATAGATGAGTTAGTTTGGGACAGTCGTAATATCATTTGGCCAACGTCAGGGGTATATACGGATGGGTTCAAATTAACAAGATAATGATGGGTAGAACTTGATATGTGACTTATGACATTTTCACCAACGCCAAGGTCATAAGAGCATGGGGAAGAAATTAATATCGGGAATTTCTAAAGAAACTGAAATTTGCAAAGAGTTGCATACCATTTGGAGTGTGATAATTTTGGTAGGATTCCTTCAGCTTTATCACACGATGATATTTGGATCCCGATCCTACTGTGAGTATCCGCAACTTATCAGGAGATTCGTCACTTAATGATCAATGCTATAAACCAAGTAGGTGCCGAGAAAGGTGTCAGCGGGGCTACGTCCCGAGAGAAAAGAGGTTATTTAATTAAGGAACATCGCGAAAGCGTCGGAAAACCTCCCTCGAAGTACCGACACCGGCCTGGCTGAACGGTTAAGCAAGTATTGTACGGTGAGAATAGTCCTGACTAGTTCTTCCATTTTGGTTTGAGGAGGGATTCGAGAAACAGTGGGAGCCATCCAGTTTAGATAAACTAAAAATCACTCTAAACTTGCAAGAGTATCATGCTAAAGTGTTCCCTCTCTCTCTCAATGGCAGCGACCCAGAATATGACAGGCCTTAAGTTACTATTAGATAAAAATATTCTGACAGGGCCAAACTAAAAAGACTGGTTCCGGAATGTCAAGATGGCAATAACTAATGACAAATTGGGGCATGTCCTTACTACTAAGGCACCTGCTGTCCTTGGTCCAGAATCCTGTGTCGCGGATAAGAAAATCCGCAAGACCTGGGAGTTAGATTGAGCGAAGGCCAAATGCATCGTGCTTGCCTCTATGGACAATGAACATCAGAGGAGGCACGAGAATATGGATCTAGAATCCATATTTCTCCACACCAAGGAACTGTATGGAGAGCAATCTCGTATAGATATATACGAGACCTCGAAGAACTTGTTTCAGTCGAGGCTGGCCGTCGGATCATCTGTAGGAGAACATGTCCTTAAGATGATTGGCTATATAGAAAAGCTCGCGGACCTCGGGACGACATTAGAGAATGAGCTATATACAGACTTGGTTCTTCAGTCCCTTCCTTCCACCTACGCCCAATTTATCTTGAATTTCAACATTCAAGGTAAGGAAGTTGAGCTTCCAGAACTCCTTAACATGTTGAGGAGTGCAGAGGGCACCTTGCAGAAGGCAAGGGTAACACCCACTATATTTGTTCGCGGTGCTTCCTCTTCCAGGTCCAAGGCAAGGGCCAAAGGAAGGAAGAAGAAGGTCGCTACCAAACCAAGAGGTGGTGTTGGTAAGGTGGGAGCTAAGGGAAAGGAAAAGGTTGCGGTGCCAGTAGTGGCAAAGGATGAGTGCTTCCACTGTCGTAGGAATGGTCATTGGAAGAAAGATTGCAAAGCTTGGATTGCTAAGAACCAGGACCCGAAGCAAGCTGTGGCTTCGACTTCAGGTGTGTTTGTAATTGAAAATTGTCTGTCAATCAACTCTACTTCCTGGGTATTGGATACCGGATCAGGATCTCATATATGCAATTCATTGTAGGCACTGAGAAACCGTAGAGTGCCGAAGGTTAGTGATATGACCCTCCAGGTTGCTAACGGAGCTAGCGTGGGTGCTGTGTCCGTAGGGGATTATCACCTTGGATTGACGAGTGGACATATTTTGATTTTGCATAACTGTTTTTATGTACCTAGTTTAACGTGTAATATCATATCAATATCGTTGTTATCAAAAGAAGGTTATGATTTCACGTTTATAAGCGATGTTGTTAACATCCACCTTAATCATGGTTTGATTGGGTCCGGTACACTAGATAACGGTATATACGTGTTAAACTAATTATAGATTTTCAATGTCCCGAACACACTAAAAAGAAAGTCTCCAGATAAAAATCAGGCTTTCTTATGGCATTGTAGACTAGGTCACATCAATGAGACAAGGTTAACTAAGTTACATAGAGAAGGATATTTGGATCCGTTCGAATATCAATCTTATGCCACTTGTCAATCATGTTTCAAAGGAAAGATGACAAAGAATCCATTCACTGTACATGGAGTAAGAGCGAGCGAGCTCTTAGAAGTCATACACAGCGATGTATGTGGTCCAATGTCTATACATACAAGAGGTGGTTTTTCATATTTCATTAATTTTACGGATGATTACTCTAGGTATGGATTCATTTTCTTGATGAAACATAAATCCGAGGCCTTTGAGAAATTCCACGAATATAAGAATGAAGTAGAAAACCAAACCGGCAAAAGTATCAAGACACTGAGATCTGATCGAGGTGGTGAATACTTAAGTGCCGAGTTCCTGGTTTACCTAAAAGAGAATGGAATTCTCTCTCAGCTTAATCCTCCATACACTCCACAGCATAACGGTGTATCGGAAAGACGGAACCGAACCCTATTGGAAATTGTACGTTCTATGATGAGTAATACTGAGTTACCGCGATCTTTCTAGTGTTATGCTCTAGAATCAACTGCATATCTTTTGAACAGGGCTCCTACCAAGACTGTGCCTACCACACCATATCAGATGTGGAGTGGAAAGAAACCCTATCTTCGGTATCTGAAGATATGGGGATGTCCAGCTTTTGTTAAAAAGCAGCATGCGGACATACTCGAGGCACGATCAGTATTGTGTAAGTTTGTGGGATATCCAAAGAACTCTAAGGGGTATTTTTTCTATTACGCAGAGGAACAAAAGGTTTTTGTTTCTCGTAATGCCCATTTTCTAGAACAATTGTTTTTAGAAAAGGAAACAAGTGGGAGCGAAATAGAACTGGAAGAAATTCCAAAACCACAAACTACTACTGAAAGCTTGGTAGAACCAGAAGTTCAAGAAGAACGGGACATTCCCGCACCTCTCCGTAGGAGTAGTAGGCCGTCTCATCTGCCTGAGAGATACTACGGTTTTCTCATAGACGGGGATAGAGAAGATTGCATCATTGATAATGATGAACCTACTAGCTTCCAGCAGGCCATCCAGAGCGGCGACTCAGTAAGATGGTTGGATGCAATGCGGAACGAAATGGAGTCCATGTACACCAACAATGTATGGACTTTGGACTTTTCTCCAGATGGGGTAAAACCCATAGGATGCAAGTGGATCTTCAAGAAAAAGATTGGTGTAGATGGACAGGTGGAAACCATTAAAGCTAGACTTGTTGCAAAGGGTTTTTGTCAAAGACCTGGTTTGGACTATGACGAAACTTTTTCTCCAGTGGCTATGCTCAAATCCATTCGTATCCTTCTTGCCATTGCCGCCTTCTATGATTATGAGATCTGGCAGAGGGACGTAAAGACGGCTTTTCTAAATGGTAATTTAGAAGAGTGTGTTTATATGGATCAGCCAGAAGGTTTCAATCAGAGTGGGAGCAGCGGGAAAGTGTGCAAGTTGCTTAAGTCCATTTATGGACTAAAGCAGGCATCGTAGAGTTGGAACATCTATTTTGATGAAACGGTCAAAGAATATGACTTTATCAAATATCCAGATGAACCATGTATATATAGTAAAATTGTAGCACGAACTGTCGTATTCCTCGTCTTGTACGTGGATGACATTCTCTTGATAGGAAATGACATTCCTATGCTACAATCTGTCAAAGGATTCTTGTCACACAGGTTCTCCATGCAAGACCTGGGTGATGACTCTTACATTCTGGGGATCTGGATCTGTCGTGATAGATCTGAGAGGATGTTGGGACTTTCGCAGTCCAGGTATATCAACACTATACTGAAAAGATTCAGTACGGAAGATTCTAAGCGCGGTAATTTACCGGCTTGTCACGGAATCACCCTCTCCAAAGTGATGTCTCCTAAGACAGATTTGGAAAGGATCGCATGTCTGTTATACCCTACGCTTCTGCGGTAGGCTCTATAATGTCTGCGATGTTGTGCACCAGACCAGATGTAGCTTACGCACTGAGCGTGGTAAGCCGGTATCAGTCAGACCCAGGGGAGAAGCACTGGATAGCAGTAAAGAAAATTCTAAAGTACTTGAGAAGGACTAAGGATATGTTCTTGGTTTACAGCGGAAAAGACCCCAAGATCAAGGCTTTTCCCGACTCCAGCTTCCAGAGTGACAAGGATGACTCCAAGTCCATGCCAGGTTATGTCTTTACCCTCAATGGAGGGGCGGTGTGCTTGAAGCGTTCCAAGCAGGACACCGTTGCTGACTCGACGATGGAAGCGGAGTATATCGCTGCTTGGGATGCCACAAAAGAAGCAGTCTGGACGAAGAAGTCCTCACAGAGCTTCAGGTGGTTCCATCCATTATTTATCCAATGAATCTGTATTGTGACAACAACGGGGCTATAGCTTTAGCGAAGGAACCCAGGTCCCATCAGAAGTCCAGACACATCTTAAGGCGGTATCACCTGATCATGGAGATCATAGATCGCCGGGAGATCGAGGTCAGGAGAGTTGCTATAGAGGATAACACTGTAGATCCATTCACAAAGGCCTTACCCCAGACTCAGTTTGTGAGGCTATTCGAGATGATAGGTCTTCAATACGCCAGTACATGGCCCTAGTGAAAGTAGGAGATTGTTAGTGTATATGCCATAGGGGCATTATTGTATCATACTAGCTTGTATATTACTTAATGGACGCTTGGGATATTCACAGTTATATTAACAGCCTTGCTAAACATAGTAGTATGCTACTTGGTTTATATCTATCTTAATATATGTATATGTTAGCATATCGCGAATACATATTGAAAGAGCCCTTAAGATCTTGCTTGACTACCAGCGTTGTGATGGCAGTCACACTAGTGGGGGCTGGGTAGTCTACAAGCACATCCTTTTTCAGGTCCTTAGTCATACCTTTATCGAGACAGGGCATCGATACTCCGGAGTAGACTAGTGTGCATGCTTCTCATCCCAGTTGGGGAGATGGTCTATCCCACAGCCATCAGTACGTTGTACTGGAGATAGTATACAGGTGCTCGTTGGGTTACGGGTACACCGGACATGACTCGCAGGGAACTGTAGGTTGGTATTATACCCGTCGTCAGTTAACAGTTCCAAGGTGACATGAGTACAGCATAGTCTGCAGACATGACACTGCTGCTTCGCCTCGAGAGTGTTCCCACTGTTCTTAGATTGCTACCCTACCACGGCTCAAAGGAGTCATGCAAACAGGTAGCAGTTGGGTGCAGTCCCGAAACACTTGGAGGCAGTGGCGGTTAGATAGGATTCGTCTCTCCCGGTATTGGGAGTTGATATCACGCTGTGTCTGTAGAGCCATTACGCAAAGTCCCTGGCCAGGGCAAACGAGTTTTGCTGGTCGGATTTCCAGTAGTTTATCAAGGTGTAATGGGCTTCACTCCGACACAACTTATACCGCTATTAGGGGTCTGACGTTTACTGCCCCCATAGGCCCGATATGCGACAGTCTTAGATGAACAGACCGGACTGTACGGAGATTGTCACATCAGGCTCAGTAGGAGTTTTGATGGGTTTCCTCATCGTCCTTCTTATCGACATCTACCAGGGGACCGTTACGTACAGCTAGTACCGCTTGCGGCCTGTGGGTAAACCCACTGGTAGCGTAGTGTCGAGTCTTTAGAGTCCCACACAGAGAGTTTCCCTGCTTCAGGCGAAATGATATAGATGTCGTATTGTTTTACGACAGGGTTCGGACACATACGTATGTTTATGCACGTACGATGTGCGGACAGTTTTTACTAGCGGGCTTTAGTTTAAGACAGATTCTAGTATTGGATTATTTGATTTATACAGTCTCAGTATTTCCGTGTTTTCTCGGATGGGATGGGCATTCTCGTAATTAGTCGAGAAGCTTCTAGAAGATTGATGAGTTGGAGGGCTTAGGTGTTATTTGCATTAAATGGATTAGTGACTCAAGAGATGAATCATCCAAATGAGTTAATGAAGCATTTATTGCTTAATGACTCATTAGATGATTCATTGTATGTATTAAATGAAGCATGGTTGTTAATATCAAATAATGATTTATTTGATATTCTTTATGCTTCATCATATATTGAAATGAGACATAATTCATTTTCATTCTCACTCACACCTTCTCTTTCCTCAAGCTCTCTCTCTTCAAAGAACTAACCCTAATCCTCTTATGTGTTGAGATCCTAGGGTTAGCAAGACTAATAGATCCCTAATCCTCTTCTATATCCTCTAGGTTACCTTGATTAGCACTCATAGTCACCTTGTTACCTCAAGTGAGAGGTTAAAGCTTGGAGAAGTAGCTCTCGGGTGGATCTTCTATCACAACGAGGAGGCCGACGAGGAGGTGATCTACAAAAAAAAGAAGGACTTGAATCTCTAGGTATAATCATCTATCATAGTAGCTAATAACTTCTAGATAGTTGTTAGTTAGGATTTAGTAAAGATCCGTAAAGTTAGTCGATGTTAGTTTAAACAAAATGATTGTTTTACCTATTCCGCCACCCAGCATCATGTGGGGTGTCTAACGTCGACTTACAGTGAAGCTGCGCGGTTGCCTCTTAGTGAGGGATTTGATCCCTGGCGTTGCGAGTAGGGAAGCTACCGGCCAGTGAAAGCCGAGCAGGGTAGCTGCTGAGCTGCCTCTAAGGAGGACTTTGATCCTTAGCGTTGGAAGGGCCATAGGAGGCCTGCTAAGGATAACCGGGCAGTGAAGCTGCGCGGTTGCCTCTTGGCGAGGGCTTTGATCCCTGGCATTGCTGGTAGGGAAGCTACCGGCCAAGGATAACCGAGCAGGGAAGCCGCTCGGCTGCCTCTAAGGATGACTTTGATCCTTAGCATTGGAGGGGCTGTAGGGGGCCTGCTAAGGTTAACCGGGCAGTGAAGCTGCGCGGTTGCCTCTTAGCGAGGGCTTTGATCCCTGGTGTTGCGAGTAGGAAAGCTACCGGCCAGGGATAGCCGAGCAGGGAAGCCGCTCGGCTGCCTCTAAGGAGGACTTTGATCCTTAGCGTTGAAAGGGCCGTAGGAGGCCAGCTAAGGATAGCCGGGCAATGATGCTACACTGTTGCCTCTTGGCGAGGGCTTTGATCCTCGGCGTTGCGTGTAGGGAAGCTACCGGCCAGGGATAGCCGAGCATGGTAGATGCTTGGCCGATTCTTCATGAGGTTTCGCCCGACCATCCCATTGCAGGTATGGGGAATAGGAACGGTCGCGGCGAATGGTCGCGGCGAACGTGCGCGTAGCATGTGCATTGAATGTGTGGGGAGGCGAAGCGCCAGAGTCGCGTCGTTTTGATTTCGCCGGAGAAAGCTCAATGATCGCCGCATGGCAGTGACTTTATGGGAGAAAACGGGGTTCCGTTGGGGCACAGTAGGGGCCCCGGGTTTGCTTCGAGGCCTAACGCGTGATTGGACGGAACTTGAAGAACCCCTCGCCCTAGGCCTCCTCTAGTAACACTGCGAGGGAGACATTGAGCGGGGTGTACTCCTGGAACTTCGGGTGATAGGGATGCTGACGCTCCGGCCTCTCTTCCCGAGCCCTCTTCTTCTGGTCAGACCGTTCTGCTCGAGGGAGGTTCGCGTTCACCTCGGGCTCGAGCTATTCCTCGCGCTCGGTCCATGCCTTGACCTCGGCCATGGTCTTAGGCTACTCCCATGTAAAGGAGCGCAACCACTCTTTGTGCCTAAGACCAGATCTGAGTGCCGTGATGACGGTCTCGTCCCGGTGCTCGGGGACCTCGAGGAGGGTGTTGTAGAAGTGGGTGATGTAAGCTTTGAACGTCTCCTTGTCCCCGCTCTTAATTGTGAAGAGGTAGTCGATCATGCGCTTCTGCCGACGGTTCCCGATGAAGTAGACGAGAAATCGAGTAGACAGCTCGTCAAAGGTCGAGATTGAGAGAGGCTCGAGTCCTCGGAACCAGTCCCGACTAGAGCGTATGAGGGTGGCTGGGAAGGCTCTACACTGGGCGGTGTCGGAATGGTCCTGGAAGCTCATCCCCGCGGTGAAAGCACCCAAATGGTTTTTTGGTTCAGTTTTCCCGTCGAACAGAGAGACCTTCGGGGGCTTGTTGCACGAGGAGACATGAACAACGAGCAGTTCCTCGGTAAATGGCTTGGTGAGCAAGTCGGCGACGTACTTAGCCTCGTCGCTCGAAAGGTGACCTTCTCGGCGTATGCCTTCAATCTTCTTCTCGAGGGCGTCGAGTTAGCCATGGTACCCCGAGGATTCGGCGCCTTGTGATCCATGGCCTCTGCTGCGGGAGATTTGTGTCTGGACGCAGCCCCGGTTCCTCTTGATGAGGTTCCTCAGATCCCTAGGCGAGGTGGCCCTCGAGCCGCCGTGGCGAGCCCCTCCTGTGCGACCCCCGTCGAGGGAGGCTAGGTGACTGACATCTCCTCAGGGGGGTGAGGGTCGCGAGGAGGCTCGAGGCGAGGCGCTCTGGCGGCGGACCTTAGTGTGGAGCTGTGGGGCGCCAAGCAGGCCTTAGAGAGTATCGGCCCATGAGATATGTGGCCATGGGACGTAGCTTTCCAGTGGACAGCCGTTCCGACGTGGGCAGAGTCTTCTGGAGGAGGAGGAGCGGCGATCTGGGGCCCTGGCCCGATCGTTTGGACGCGGATGAGCGCCTCCACGATTGACTGTAGTCGGTCTATTCGGCCAACGAGGGTGTTGATGATGGTCACCGGAGGAGGTTCATCCACGCCTTCGGTGAGGGGGAGGCGGCGGCTGGTACTTGGATCTTCAGGGTGATCGCTTACCATGTGGATGGAGATCGGAAGGCCAACTTTTGTTTTTGTGGAGTTTTAGTTTCCCACAGACGGCGCCAGCTGATGGAGGACCTTTTCGGGTCTTCATCAGATGTTGTCTTCCGTCGATCTTCCGGTGGATCTTGGAGGTGATCTCCTGTTGCGTATGGGTCTCAATGGGTTTTGAGGAGATCGGTGGCTTTGAGGAGTTTGTGCCGAGCACCTGCAAGGAAGTCCCGGGGTGGTTTGGTACCACTGAGGACCCTCCGACGATCAAGTTAGCACCAGATCCAAGCAAAGAAATAGGTAAGTCGGATGAAAAAAGCTTACTTGACCCCTCTGTGATGGGGGTTTATATAGTGGCGGAAGCACGCAGTAGCAGGCGCGAGAATCTCGCTGGCAGTTACCCTCTCGACGTCACGCCCACGTAATAAGCGGATCGCCCGTTAATAGGGATCGTGATGGCGTGGAACGTGGGATGTTGCCAGCGGAGAATCCGCGCATGGCGAGATTTGCGGAGCGGCGGTTACGCCTGTGAGTGGTGGAGTTGGTCGGTCGAAGGGACCGATGAAGACGGCCTCGGCGGAGGAGCTCGGGAACGAGCGGGAGGGCCGAGGCATCATGGTCCTGTGGTAGCTCGGGATGAGCTGAGAGGCCGAGGAGGCCAATTCGCAAGGGGCTCTAAGGAGAGCCAGCTTGTGCTTGCAGGTCGGGTACAGGGGTGGCCTGGTCGGCCCCTATGGGCCTTTTCTTCTGAGTTCTGGGACACGTCATCTGCCACGTGTCCTGATCTGGGAGATCGGCAATATAGAGCATCATCAGGATGGCTGCTTCATTTGCCTTGTTTCCTTTGATTTTGCCATAAAGTACAATAAGACTATAGTTAAAGGAGTTGCAATTTCATTCAACCAAAATTTTCCAGTCATACTTAACTAAGCACCAGAAAACTGGAAGAGAAAGGGATAAAAATACACCGTGAAATAAACTTCGATAATTGCAATCTTCGTCTGCATGCTCCTTCAAAGTTATTTGTGATCAAACTCTTCAATAGAAACATGAGTCAACAAGATAAATGTAAAGAAAGTAAATTTTTTTATACATGTAATGTGTGTGAATGGTATGTAATCACAACAAAAAACGAAAATTACAATCACAGAAAGAAATGATGATTTTCAGCATCTGATGATGCTCTATATTGGCGATTTCTAGATCAGGACACGTGGCAGATGACGTGTCCCAGAACTCATAAGAAAGGGCCCGCAGGGGCCGACCAGTGTACCTCTATACCCGACCTGCAAGCATAAGCTGGCTCACCTCAAAGCCCCCTGCGAATTGGCCTCCTCGGCCTCTCAGCTTGCCCCGAGCTGCAACAGGACCAAGATACCTCGGCCCTCCCGCTCATTCCCAGGCTCTCCCGCTGTGGCCATCTTCCTCGGTCCCTCCGACCGACCAACTCCGCCGCTCACAGGCGTAACCGCCGCTCCTCAAATCTCTCCATGCACGGATTCTCCTCCGGCAACATTCCGCGTTCCACGCCGTCACGATCACCATTAACGGGCGATCCACTTATTACGCAGGCGTGACGTCGGGGGCGTAACTGCCGATGAGATTCTCGTGCCTTCTACTGCGTGCTTCCGCCACTATATAAACCCCCATCACAGAGGGGTGAAGTAAGCTTTTTTCACCCCACTTAGCCTTTACTCTGCTCGGATCTCATGGAAACTTGATCGTCGGAGGGTCCTCGGTGGTACCAAACCACCCCAGGACTTCCTTGAAGGTACTCGGAGCAAACTCCTCAAACCACCAATCTCTCAAAACCCATTGAGACCCACACAAAACACGAGATCACCTACAAAATCCACCGGAAGATCGACGGAAGACAACATCCGACGGAGACCCGAAAAGGACCTCCATCGGTTGGCGCCATCTGTGGGAAACTAAACTCCACAAAAAACAATGTTGGCCTTCCGATCTCCATCCACATGGTAAGAAATCACCCTGAAGATCCAGGTACCAGCCGCCACCTCCCCTTCACCGGAGGCTAGGATGAACCTCCTCCGACGACCGTCATGAACGCCCTCGCCGGCCGAATAGATCGTCTACAGTCCCTCGTGGAGTCACTCGTCCGCGTCCAAACGGCCGGGCCAGGGCCCCAGATCACTGCTCCTCCACCTCTAGAAGGGTCTGCCCTCGTCGACACGGCTGACGGCCGGCAGGCTACGACCCATGGCCACAGATCTCACGGGCCGATACCCCCTGAGGCCCGCTGGGCTCCCCACTGCTCCACACCAAGATCCGCCGCCAGAGACCTTCGCCTCGAGTCTCCTCGCGACCCTTACCCCCCTGAGGTGATGTCGGTCACCTCGCCTATCCCCAGGCATGATCGACACCCCCTCCCTCGACGGGGTCGCACAGAAGGGGCTCGCCGCGATGGCTCCAGGGCCACCTCGCCCGGGGATCTGAGGAACCTCATCTGGAGGAACCGGGGCCGCGCCCAGATGCAGATCTCCCATAGCAGAGGCCAAGGATTACAAAGTGCCGAATCCTCAGGGTACCATGGCCGACTCGACGCCCTCGAAAAGAAGATCGAGGGAATGTGCCAGGAAGGTCACCTCTCGGGCGACGGGGCTAAGTACGCCGCCGACTCGCTCACCAAGCCGTTTTCCGAGGGACTGCTCGCTGTCCACGTCTCCTCACGCAACAAGCCCTCGAAGGTCTCTCTGTTCGACGGGAAAACCCACTCGAAAGACTATTTCGATGCTTTCACTGCGGGGATGAGCTTCCAGGACCATTCCGACGCCGCCCAGTGTAGGGCCTTCATAGCCACCTTCATCCACTCTAGTCGGGGAAGGTTCCGAGGACTCGAGCCTCGCTCAATCTCGACCTTTGACGAGATGGATACTGAGTTCCTCAGCCACTTCGTCGGGAACCGTCGACAGAAACGCACAGTCGGCTACCTCTTCGCAATTAAGAGCGGGAACAAGGAGACGTTCAAAGCTTATGTCACCCGCTTCTACAACGCCCTCCTCGAGGTCCCCGAGCATCGGGACAAGACCGTCATCACAGCGCTCAGATCTGGTCTTAGGCACAATGAGTGGTTGTGCTCCTTTACGTTGGCGCAGCCTAATACCATGGCCGAGTTCAAGGCGTGGACCGAGCGCAAGATCCAGCTCGAGTCCGAGGTGAACGCGAACCTCTCTTGAGCAGAACGGTCCGACCAGAAGAAAAGGGCTCGGGAAGAGAATCCAGAGCATCAGCAGCCTTATCACCCGAAGTTCCAGGAGTACACCCCACTCAACGTCTCCGTCGCAGTGTTACTAGAGGAGGCCCCGGGCGAGGGGTTCTTCAAGTTCCCTCCAATCCTGCGTCAGGCCTCGAAGCGAACCCGGGGCACCTACAACGCCTTCCACCGGACGCTGGGCCACGAAGGATTGTAAGCAACTCCGGGACTACATCGTGGAGGTCATCCGATCGGGGCACCTCGCTGCCTACTTGAGGGACAAGCGGCAGGGCAACCGCGAGCAGGAGCAGCGTCCCTCTCCCGTCGAGCTAACCATCGGCTAGATCATGCTCGTTTCGGCAGATGACCAGTCCGGAGTCCAGGGAGCCCCGTACCCGGTGCCGAGCACCGAGACCAACAAGCCTCCAGGGAGCTCGGGCCATGCTAATAAGGTCATCTATTAGCATGTACTTTTTTTAGGGCAATGTAAATTCTTCCTAGGGTCTGTTGTAAATTTAATAAAGATCAATGTTACATTGCGAAAAAGAAGGAAAGGTTTCATTTATTCAAGAAGGTATTATGGGCTCCTCAGCCCTACATACAAAAGGAAAAAGAAAATTAGAGTAGCGGGGGAAGGGGTGCAGAGAGCACTGCTCATGGTACTCAGTAAGGATCTCCGCCAGCCGAGGCCCTACGAGATCCAACCTTAGCCCTCGATTTCCCTCGCGCGCGTTGACCTCGAGCCTCAGTTCGTAGCACTCACGGAGGAACGCCACCGAGCGAGCCAGCCGACTCGCGGAGATTAGGCCGAAGCGCCTCAGAGACCGCAGCTTGCCCACGGCCTCGTCGTAGAGCTGCTCGGACAAGGGGTTGTAAAGTCCCGGCGATTCCCTCCAGATGGAGTACATCAGCAGCTACAGAAGGGGGGAGTGCCAGGTGAGCAGCCGGCCGAAGTGGTCTTCGATGCTCCCATAGACCAACTGCACCGTGTCCTCGGTGCAGTTCTGGTCATAGAGGTATACGTCTTCGAAGTGGATGATATCGGGGATGGTAAAGGGGAAGTCTTCCATTCTCAATGATCTGTTTACGAAGAAAGGAAAGACCAGTGCTCCCTCAGCCTTATATAGCTCACTGCGTCCCAACGGAACCCAACAATCGCCCATTTTCGCCCGCAAAGTCGCTACCATGCGGCGATCATTGAGCCTTCTCTGGCAGAATCGAAACGACGTGACTTTGGCGCTTCGCCTCCCCGCGCATTCAATGCTCATGCTACGCGCACGTTCGCCGTGACAGTTCTTGTTCTTCATACCTGCCACGGGATAGTCAGGCGAGACCTCATGAAGAATCGGCCAAGCATCTACCATGCTCGACCATCCCTAGCCAGTAGCTTCTCCAGGGATCAAAGCCCTCGCCAAGAGGCAACCGCGCAGCTTCACTGCCCGGTCATCCTTAGCAGGACTCCTACGGCCTCTCCAATGCTAAGGATCAAAGTCCTCCTTAGAGGCAGTTCAGCAGCTACCCTTCTCGGCTATCCCTAGCCGGTAGCTTCCCTAGTCACAACGCTAGGGGTCAAAGCCCTCGCCAAGAGGCAACCGCGCAGCTTCACTGCCCGGTTATCCTTAGCAGGCCTCCTATGGCCTCTCCAACGCTAAGGATCAAAGTCATCCGTAAAGGTAGCTCGGCAGCTACCCTGCTCAGCTATCCCCGGCTGGTAGCTTCCAACCATAACCGACAGGGATCAAAAGCCCTCCCAGAGGCAGTCAAGCCCGACCCTCGCTTGGCTATCCTTCAGGACAAAAGCCCTCGCCAAGAGGCACCGGGCAGTAACCCAGCTCAGCCAAGGGTCCTCGGTAGGCTTCTTACAGCCCCTCCTGTGCTAAGGACCAAAGTCCTCCTTTGAGGCGGTCGATCCCGACCCTTGCTCGACTATCCCCGGCTGGTAGCTTCCGAATACAACCGACAGGGATCAAAGTCCTCACCAAGAGGCACTGGGCAGTAACCCTGCTCGGTCCCCATCCTGAAGGATCAAAATCCCTCGCACGAGGCAACCGAGCCCGACCCTTGCTCGGTCATCTCCGGCTGGTAGCTCCCTACCCTTGACACCAAGGATCAAAGCCCTCACAAGAGGCATCTGAGCGGCTACCCCGCTCGGTGATCCCAGGCTGGTAGTTGTCTACCCACGATGCCAAAGATCAAAGTCCTCGCCAAGAGGCCACCGCGCACTTCACTGCCCGGCTATCCTTAGCAGGCCTCCTACAACCCCTCTAACGCTAAGGATCAAAGTCCTCCTTAGAAGCAGCTCAGCAGCTACCCTGCTAGACTATCCCTGGCCGGTAGCTTCCCTACTCGCAAAGTCAAGGGTCAAAGCCCTCGCCAAGAGGCAACCACGCAGCTTCACCGCCCGGTTATCCTTAGCAGTCCTTCTATGGCCTCTCCAACGCTAAGGATCAAAGTCCTCCTTAGAGGCAGCTCAGCAGCTATCCTCGGCTGGTAGCTTCCTACCACAACCGAAAGGGATCAAAAGCCCTCCAATAGGCAGTCGAGCCCGACCCTCGCTCAGCTATCCTTCAGGACAAAAGCCCTCGCCAAGAGGCACCGGGCAGTAACTGTAACACTTTGAATTTCGTTTAGGTAAATTTTCGATAATCGGTAAAATAATCAGTATTTTCCGTAAAATGTCAAAATAATTATTTTTCAATATAGGCCTAATTATACAAAATTTAGATAAGAAATTGCAAGAAATTGATTTATTAATTGTCACTGAAAAATTTCTAGTCGTTTAAATTTTTTTCCTTAATTAATAATTTTTAATATTATTTTAAGCTTTTAAATATACATTAAATTAGTAATAAACACAAATTTAAATGGGTAAATTACATACTTAGAAACCTTTATAAACTAAAATCTAGTAGTAACAAAAATGTTAGTAAGACTTTCCAAGATTGTAGTGTCAATAGTTTAAAAAGGAAATTAAAAAGAAATTTAAATAAGGAAATGATGTGATATGCATTAAATGAGCTTAGAAGATACTTTTTACATAGAAATTTCTACACAACTCTCTCGCACACTTCCTCATCTCCCTAAGGCCGACCCTTCATCCTGCAGCAGCTATCATTTTTTCCCGTCTCTTTTGCTTCAAAATTCCATCAAAAATCCATCGATATCCACAAATTTCTTCACAAAACTCAAACAAATCCTTATGCTATACCTTCTCAAGCCCAAATTGGTTTAAAACATGGAGAAAGGAGGTGTCTTTGGAGGCTAGTGCAAGCTAGGGTTCACTACTTGTGAGGTATAATTCTAATCTAATTGTTAATTTGTAGTTAAAGATGCTAATTTAGAAATTTAAAGTGTGAAATTTTGTTAAAATTGCTTGTTTATGAAATTCAAGAAAAGGATTGATTTTGGATTAGGGTTTGAAGCATTTCTAATAGGTTTAATTAGGTGTATTGGTTATCTAGTGGGTTAGTTTGGATGTTTGCGTTAGATTGTGATAACATTATCGTTAATCTACGATGGTTACGCCAATTTTCAATTTTTAGTGCTTACTAGGTTTTCTAAATTCTTAGGAGGTGAATTATTTGTGATATTTTGACGGTACTATTAGCATCTCCAACGACATTTAGGTTGTGCAAATGCAGAGTTTGTTTTAATCGGGTTTTAGTTTTGACGGTTGCTCCGAAACGACGATTTTAGTTAAGGTTATAGTGGTTGTCGTGTGTGTTCCGCGCACCTAGTGCAAGTTGTGCCTAACTTGTGAGCATTGATCTTTTCATTTTGTGACTTTGCATCGTTTTAGGAATATGTAATCTTTTGTTTTGTGTTGTGAAATTTTAGGATCGGTTGCGGAAATATCGGACGCGGCGCGCAAAGGAAAAGCGGTGGTTGGATCATATTAGCGAGGCGTCCGGGTGAGAAGATGTATACATCTATGGGGAAATGGTCTGGATTGCGCGAGGTGCACCATAGTTAGGATCACTTTATTACTTGCAAACTATATGCATAGTTATTTAGTTAACCATCTCATTCATATGCATATCCATCCAGTTATTCGTCTGCTGGCATTGCATGGTTATCTATATACATATGTGTGATATCACCTTTTAGGACACTTACACCATTACCATTGGCTTATGTTGCACGCGCACTATTCATGTAAACACACACGCCTTTGGTAATTGCCATGCCACGAGCACTGTAGAACCTGCTTAGTTCAGTATCAAGCACTTGCAGCATACATGATTCATTGAATTGCATAGCATGTATATACTTCACTTCATCATCATGCTTATATAGATTCCTGGTCATAAATCACATTGCATACCTTTGATATCATAAGCATTTATCATATACAACAAGTTGGGTATTATGATTTTCTTAAGGATTTCAGTATTGATGAGTTTTCTGGATTTTGGGGAAAACCGTAAGAATTTAATAAAAGCTTATTATCATCATTTTTAATATAAAGTTGCGGTTTTCTCGTGATGTATGTGTCGTCCACCATGAGTTTTCATGTTTTCTATTGGATTTTGAGACCCGATTCGAGGAGTGGATGAACCGTCTCTAGTATATGGTGGGCCCGGTATGGTACCCCGGGGAAAGAAGATCGAGTTGTAGACGATGATCCTAGCAGGGGAAGATTACCTACCGGTGATGTCTGGCACGGCGGATATCCGAAAGATACCGACCGTTGTCCTGAGATTTTATGATATGGGCCGATCCGGACTGACGGAGCCCGATGTATTGAGATATTGATATAGTGAGACATTGAGACAGATATATTTCCATATTTGGTGTCGATGCTTGACACGGTTTTTGGATGATTTCATTGATAGTACCTTAGCTATTGTACAGATATTTTTCTAAGTTAATAATACAGAGATCATCGTATTTAAAGACATAAAGATTTTGTATTGATTTTGCATACATGTGCATACATACTAGTGGCATTATATAATATCTAGACATAAATGTTGTGACGCATTGCGTGCATTCTTACGATAGCCTTATTAGATGTTATTTTCTACTCACGAGCTGGAAACTCACCCCCGTTGTGCCACAATGTCTTGCAAGTCGGATCCGCCAGCCTCGTAGTGGCGGGCGTATCTTTTCATTGGCTTCTTTTTCTCAAACTAGCGACATTGCTCTTAGGTGGGTTGCGAGGATACTTTTGCCTTTTTGTACTATCATTGTATCTAGTATTCTCCATCTACCACTTCTTTTTTTGTATATGAGACCTAGTGATGAGATTAAGAGATTTGTGTATATGTGGTTCCTCTGGGGTCGAGCTCACTTGAGCCGACGTTGTGTTTTTCTTATTTTTGGATTTCTTTATGCTTATTTGCTTAATATTACATATATATTGCGTGGGGTTGTAATCCTCCTTGGGCGAAGAGCTAACTCCCGTTTGGGGATGCTATCATATCATTACAGATTTATATATCTTGTTGTACCCATTTTAGGGGGCCAGTATTTACAAAGGAGACTCTGCCGAAATTTTTGGTAAATTATTGCATTTTAAAAAGGGGTTAATATAACTTAATTGGTTTTAAAATCATTTTCATAAAAAGGTTTTCCTTCACTCTTGTTGATTTTGGTTTAGTTTTTCTAGGCTTTGGCCGACTTAGGGTATGTTACGCCTTTAGACGTCTCGTAATCTAAGTGCCCGTCATGTTCCGTACCTTTGGGTCGTGATAAAGTTGGTATCAGAGCCATAGGTTTTAGCTTTCTGAGTGTAGGACGACCCTTGGTAGATGGAGTAGGTGACTTAAGCAGAGTGGCGTAGCGTGGGTATATCCCGCGGCATACTTACAATACGGTACTCCACCTAAGTGACCTTAGGACATAATTGCTTGTATTTCCCCTCTTGATTCAATTGCAATGTTCTTATCGCTCTTGTTTCTTATTCCAGCTTCGATGCCTCCAAAGACTATGAGAGCTCAGCGGGCTGCCGCTCGGGATGAGCTTCGAGCGGGCTCGTCTAAGGCGAGGATCGAGCGGGATGATACACCAACCCCTCAGGGTCAGATTGATCCGCCTTCTCCAGACCGTATTGCCCGATTAGAGGCCATTATGCAGGAGTTGCGACAGATGATTGGATCTTTAGTTGAGGCAAGTCGGGCACAGAGATCCGAGGACGTTCCTTCCACCGCACAGACCATGATTGTACCTGCTGCCCAGACGGTTGCTCTTGCTACTACTGGGACTATCCCCATATCACTACAGGAGTTTATGAGGCTGAGACCTACAGCTTTTACTGGCACGTATGCGACAGAGGACCTGCAGGCATTTCTTGATAGGATGGCTAGGATTTGCTGTTCGTTGAGGTGTTCTGATGATAGATTGGTGGAGTTCCTGAGTTTTCCTCTAGAGGGCCTTGCCCAGACGTGGTACGATTTAGTAGAGAGAGGCTGAGCTATAGGTCTACCTCCTATGACTTGGGACGAGTTCACCGCTGCATTTCTTATCCGTTTTCTTCCAGAGGGTGTCCGAGATGCTCGATCCCGTAGTTTCTAGTCTTTGCGCAAGACTCCTGGGATGACAGTGTCTGAGTATGATATACAGTTTACTTAGTTGTCCCGATATGCTCCGTACCTAGTAGACACCGAAGAGAAGAGGATAAAGAGGTTTGTGCGAGGACTTGACACACAGTTATTCTTTGCCATCGGCACCCAGCACTTTGACACATACGCAGCCGCGATGGATGCAGCCTTACTTTTGGAGGAGCGCATTTCTGAGACTCCGGTCGTTTCTGGGCCGAAGCGGATTCATACTGATACGCCAGCTCAGCGGCAGATGGGTAGACACCGTGATAGATTCTTTCCGGGAGATGGCGGCGGCAGAGGATTGAGACGGGGTCAGTTATTTGGTTCTTATCCGCAGACCCAGCAGTCGTCGCCAGGATGTTTTCGGTGCGGAAGTCGGTACCATCATATCAGAGACTGTACCATGGGGCACCAGGGTGCGGCGATAGTGCCACATGTCACTTTACCACCTTTACCACCTCCTCAGAGAGCACTACTTCCTACCACTGATGATGCTCCATACCAGGCAGATGCTCCTAGAGGTCGTGGGCATGGTGGTTCGGTTCAGAGAGGATGAGGCGACGGAGGCAGAGGCAGAGGCAGAGGACAGCCAGCTTTTAGTGGTGGACAGGCCCGAGTGTTCGCGTTGACTCCTCAGGATGCATAGGCATCCAATGCCGTCGTGACAGGTACTTTTCCAGTATGTTCTTTTGATGCACATGTATTATTTGATCCAGGCTCCACACATTCTTATGTATCCACATACTTTGCAACGAGGTTGGTCCGAGAGTCTTCTTTGTTAGATCAGCCGCTTGTTGTTATTACTCCAGTAGGCGAGTCATTTGTTGCCCGTTTTGTGTACCGATCGTGTCATGTTCGTATCGGGGAGAGGGATTCTTCAGTTGATTTGATCCTCTTCGATATGCTTGAATTCGACGTTCTTCTTGGTATGGACTGGCTAGCCACCTGTTATGCATCTGTGGACTTCCGTGAGAAGGCAGTCAGATTCAGCTTTCCTGGTGAGCCGGTTCTTGTTATTCAGGGAGATCGTAGCGCTACCCTTCCCAGCTTGGTTTCTTCTCTTCGCGCTGGTCAGCTCTTGCGAAAAGGGTGTCAGGGATTCTTAGCCTATGTTTGTGATACTAGCGCCACAGAGGTTCCGTTGGACTAGGTCCCTGTTGTGAGAGAGTTTCCTGATGTATTCCCTGACATGCTGCCTGGTCTGCCACCAGAGCGCGAGATTGAGTTCTGCATTGACTTGATCCCCGGCACGGGGCCTATCTCTATACTGCCCTATCGGATGGCCCCGGCGGAGCGTAGAGAGCTGAAGGATCAGTTGCAGGACTTGCTGGACAGAGGGCTTATCCGACCGAGTGTGTCACCTTGGGGTGTTCCCGTCCTGTTTGTTAAGAAGAAGGACGGCAGCATGCGTTTATGCATTGATTATCATCAGCTGAACCGAGTTACTGTGCGGAACAGATATCCCCTCCCCCGCATTGACGACTTATTCGATCAGCTCCAGGGTGCGGGTTATTTCTCGAAGGTTGATTTACGGTTGGGTTATCACCAGTTGTGGGTTCGGAAGAAGGATATTCCGAAGACCGCTTTCCGTACACGATATGGTCATTATGAGTTCTTGGTGATGTCGTTCAGGCTCTCCAATGCCCCAGCAGCATTTATGGACTTGATGAACCGTGTATTCAGGCCGTCTCTTGATCAGTTCATCATTATTTTCATTGATGACATATTGGTATATTCTCGGAGCCGGGAGGAGCATGAGCAGCACTTGCGTATCATACTGCAGACTTTGAGGGAGCATTAGCTATTCGCCGAATTTTCCAAGTGCGCATTCTGGCTAGACTATGCCGACTTTTTGGGTCACATGGTGACGAAAGATGGTATTTGTGTGGACCCGAAGAAGATCGAGGCAGTTCAGCGTTGGCCCAGACCGGTATCAGTTACAGAGGTTTGCAGCTTTCTAGGTCTGGCCGGCTATTATCGACGTTTTGTCCAGGATTTCACCCGTATTGGTGCACCGTTGATCGGGTTAACCCGGAAGGGGTTACTTTTGATTGGACTGAGGCATGTGAGGATAGCTTCCAGCAGTTGAAGACTCGTCTGACTACTGCACCAGTGTTATCATTGTCATCAGGATCGGGCGGTTTCGTGGTATATTATGATGCTTCTCGAGTGGGGCTAGGCTGTGTATTGATGCAGCACGATAGAGTTATCGCGTATGCTTATCGACAGTTGAGGAAACACGAGCAGAACTACCCCACTCATGATTTAGAGATGGCTGCAGTGGTGTTTGAACTCAAGATCTGGAGACATTATCTATACGGCGAGTCATGCCAGATATTCACTGACCACAAGAGCTTGAAGTATATCTTTTAGCAGCGAGATCTGAATCTGAGACAGTACCGTTGGATGGAGTTGGTGAAAGACTATGACTGCGAGATTTTATACCATTCGGGCAAGGCGAATGTGGTGGCAGATGCATTGAGTAGGAGGCCCGGAGGTTGCCTATCTTGTTTGAGCGCAGTACAGATGCAGTTGACGGCATATTGGCAGGTTTTATGTGACAGCCGAGTGCGGTTCGAGTTTACTCCTACAGTGGGACAGCTGGCCCATTTCAGAGCACCCCACAGTTGCTTGACCGTATCCGCGAGGCACAGTCCGGTGATGCCCGTATTTTAAAGATTATCGAGAAGATTCGGCAGGGCAGAGTTTTCGAATTCGTGATTGATGATCAGGGGATACTTTGATTTGGGACTCGACTTTGCGTACCAGATTCTGAGGGACTGAGGCATGATATTCTTGAGGAGGCACATAGATCAGTATACAGTGTTCATCCAGGTTCCACCAAGATGTACCGTGATTTGAGAGAGGTTTACTGGTGGGACCGGATGAAGAAGGATGTTACAGACTTCGTATCGAGATGCCTGACTTGTCAGCAAGTCAAGGCCAAGCACCAGAGGCCAGCCGGCGAGTTACAACCTTTGCACATTCCTGAGTGGAAGTGGGATCATGTCTCTATGGATTTCATTATGGGTCTACCCAGGACCAGTCGAGGGTATGACTCTATTTGGGTGATTGTAGATCGACTGACGAAAGCGGCTCACTTTCTGCCAGTAAAGACCACTTTTGGTTTTGCTCAGTACGCCAAGGTTTATATTGAGGAGATCGTACGACTGCATGGCGTCCCGACTTGCACCGTGTCCTACCGGGTCACCCAGTTTACCAGCCGATTATGGCAGAAACTTCAGGAGGCTTTGGGCACCCGATTGAGTTTTAGCACAGCTTTTCATCCGCAGACTGACGGTCAGTCAGAGCGTACTATTCAGACTCTTGAGGATATGCTCAGTGCTTGTTATTTAGATTTCAGTGGTAGCTGGGATCGTCATTTGCCCTTGTTCGAGTTCTCCTAGAATAATAGCTTCCAGGAGACAATTCAGATGGCACCTTTCGAGGCTTTATATGGGAGGAGATGTCGATCGCCCGTATATTGGACAGAGCTTAGGGAGAGCAGTATTTTGGGGCCACAGATCGTACAGGAGACGACTGAAAAGATCCAGCTAATTCGAGATATGATGAGGGCAGCACAGAGTAGGCAGAAATCATATGCTGACAGGCGCCGTCGCCGACTCGAGTTCGCTGTTGGTGATCAATTTTTCCTGAGGGTAACTCCAATGAAGGGCGTGATGAGATTTGGGCGGAAAGGAAAGCTTAGTCCGAGATATGTTGGTCCCTTCGAGATCCTAGAGCGTGTCGGTTCGGTGGCTTATCGGTTGGCTCTTCCGCCCAGCTTCCCAGATGTTCACCCCGTCTTCTATGTTTCGATGCTCCACAAGTACCTTCATGACCCTTCCCATCCAATGCAGCACCAGATGATCCAGCTAGAGCGCGATCTTTCATTCACCGAGCAGCCGGTGGTCATTTTGGATCGGCAGGTGAAGAAATTGAGGTCGAAGGTTATACCGTCCGTCAAGGTTCTTTGGTGTGGCCCGAACAGTGAGGAGGTCACCTGGGAGACCGATGACGAGATGAGGAAGAAATATCCCTATTTTTTTGAAGGTATGCATAGTTAAATTTTAAATTCGGGGACCGAATTTCTTTAAGGAGGGAAGATTGTAACACTTTGAATTTCGTTTAGGTAAATTTTCGATAATCGGTAAAATAAACTGTATTTTCCGTAAAATGTCAAAATAATTATTTTTCAATATAGGCCTAATTAACAAAATTTAGATAAGAAATTGCAAGAAATTGGTTAATTAATTGTCACTTAAAAATTTCTAGTCATTTAAAATTTTTTCCTTAATTAATTATTTTTAATATTATTTTAAGCTTTTTAATATACATTAAATTAGTAATAAATACAAATTTAAATGGATAAATTACATACTTAGGAACCTTTATAAACTAAAATCTAGTAGTAACAAAAATGTTAGCAAGACTGTCCAAGATTGTAGTTTCAATGGTTTAAAAAAGAAATTAAAATGAAATTTAAATAAGGAAATGATGTGGTATGCATTAAATGAGCTTAGAAGATACTTTTTACATGGAAATTTCTACACAACTCTCTCTCACTCTTCCTCATCTCCCCAAGGCCGAGCCTTCATCCAGCAGGAGCTCTCATTTTTTCCCTTCTCTTTTGCTTCAAAATTCCATCGAAATCCACAAATTTCTTCACAAAACTCAAACAAATCCTTATGCTATCCCTTCTCAAGCCCAAATTGGTTTAAAACATGGAGAAAGGAGGCGTCTTTGGAGGCTAGTGCAAGCTAGGGTTCACTACTTGTGAGGTATAATTCTAATCTAATTGTTAATTTGTAGTTAAAGATGCTAATTTAGAAATTTAAAGTGTTAAATTTTGTTAAAATTGCTTGTTTATGAAATTCAAGGAAAGGATTGATTTTGGATTAGGGTTTGAAGCATTTCTAATAGGTTTAATTAGGTGTAGTAGTTATCTAGTGGGTTAGTTTGGATGTTTGTGTTAGATTGTGATAACTTTATCGCTAATCTACGATGGTTACGCCAATTTTCAATTTTTAGTGCTTAATAGGTTTTCTAAATTCTTAAGAGGTGAATTAATTGCGATATCTTGACGATACTATTAGCATCTCCTACGACATTTAGGGTGTGCGAATGCGGAATTTGGTTTAATTGGGTTTTAGTTTTGATGGTTGCACCGAAACGACGATTTTAGTTAAGGTTATAGTGGTTGTCGTGTGTGTTCCGCGCACCTAGTGCACGTTGTGCCTAACTTATGAGCATTGATCTTTTAATTTTGTGACTTTGCGTCATTTTAGAAATATGTAATCTTATGTTTTGTGCTGTGAAATTTTAGGATCGGTTGCGGAAATATCGGACGCGGCGTGCAAAGGAAAAGCGGTGGTTGGATCAGATTAAGGTGACGTCCGGGTGAGTAGATGTATACATCTATAGAGAAATCGTCTGGATGGCGCGAGGCGCCCCATAGTTAGGATCACTTTATTACCTGCAAACTATATGCATAGTTATTTAGTTAACCATCTCATTCATATGCATATCCTTCTAGTTATTCATCTGCTGGTATTGCATGGTTATCTATATACCTATGTGTGATATCACCTCTAAGGACACTTACACCATTACCATTGGCTCATGTTGCACGCGCATTATTCATGTGAACACACAAGCCTTTGGTAATTGACATGCCACGAGCACTGTAGAACCTGCTTAGTTCAGTATCAAACACTTGCAGCATACATGATACATTGAATTGCATTGCATGTATATATTTCACTTCATCATCATGCTTATATAGATTCCTAGTCATAAATCACATTGCATACCTTTGATATCATAAGCATTTATCATATACAACATGTTGGCTATTATGATTTTCTTGAGGATTTCAGTATTGATAAGATTTCTGGATTTTGGGGAAAACCGCAAGAATTTAACAAAAGCTTATTATCATCATTTTTAATATAAAGTTGCGGTTTTCTCGTGATGTATGTATCGTCCACCATGAGTTTTCATGTTTTCTGTTGGATTTCGAGACCCGATTCGAGAAGTGGATGAACTGTCTCAGGTACATGGTGGGCCCGGTATGGTACCCCGGGGCAAGAAGATCGAGTTGTAGACGATGAGCCTGGCAGGGGAAGACTACCTACCGGTGATTTCTGGCGCGGCGGATATCCGGAGGATACCAACCGTTGTCGTGAGATTTGATGATATGGGTCGATCTGGGCTGATGAAGCCCGATGTATTGAGATATTGATATAGTGAGATATTGAGACAGATATATTTCCATATTTGGTGTCGATGCTTGACACGGTTTTCAGATGATTTCATTGATAGTACCTTAGCTATTGTATAGATATTTTTCTAAGTTAAGAATGCAGAGATCATCGTATTTAAACACTTAAAGATTTCATATTGATTTTGCATACATGTGCATACATATTAGTGACATTACATCATATATAGACATACATGTTGTGACGCATTGCGTGCATTCTTACGATAGCCTTATTAGATGTTATTTTCTACTCAAGAGCAGGCAACTCGCCCCTGTTGTGCCACAGTGTCTTGCAGGTCGGACCTGTCAGCCTCGTAGTAGTGGGCGTATCTTTTCATTGGCTTCTTTTGCTCAGACTCGCGATATTGCTCTTAGGTGGGTTGCGAGGACACTTTTGCCTGTTTGTACTATCATTGTATCTAGTATTCTCCATCTACCACTTCTTATTTTATATATGCGACCTAGTGATGAGATTGAGAGATTTTTGTATATGTGGTTCCTCTGGGGTCGAGCTCACTTGAGCTGACGTTGTGTTTTTCTTATTTTTGGGTTTCTTTATGCTTATTTGCTTGATATTACATATATATTGCGTGTGGTTGTGATCCGCCTTAGGCGAAGAGTTAGCTCCAGCTTGGGGATTGCATCATATCATTACAGGTTTATATATCTGTTTGTACCCATTTTTAGGGGCCAGTATTTACAAAGGAGACTCTGCCGAAATTTTTGGTAAATTATGACATCTTGAAAAGGGGTTAATATAACTTAATTGGTTTTAAAATCGTTTTCATAAAAAGGTTTTCCTTCACTCTTGTTGATTTTGGTTTAGATTTTCTGGGTTTTGGCTGACTTAGGTTACGTTGCGCCTTTAGACGTCTCGTAATCCAAGTGTTAGTCACGTTCCGTACCTTCGGGTCATGACAGTAACCCTGCTCGGCCAAAGGTCCTTGGTAAGCTTCTTACAGCCCCTCGCACGCTAAGGACCAAAGTCCTCCTTTGAGGCGGTCGAGCACGACCTTTGCTCGGCTATCCCCGGCTGGTAGCTTCTTATCACAACCGAAAGGGATCAAAGTCCTCGCCAAGAGGCACTGGGCTGTAACCCTGCTCGGTCCTCGTCCTAAAGGATCAAAAGCCCTCGCACGAGGCAACCGAGCCAGACCCTTGCTCGGTCATCTCCGGCTGGTAGCTCCTTACCCTTGATGCCAGGGATCAAAGCCCTCGCAAGAGGCATCTGAGCAGCTACCCCTCTCGGTGATCCCAGGCTAGTAGTTGCCTACCCATGACGCCAAAGATCAAAGCCCTCGCCAAGAGGCCACCGCTCAGCTTCACTGTCCGGCTATCCTTAGCAGGCCTCCTACAGCCCCTCTAACGCTAAGGATCAAAGTCCTTCTTAGAGGCAGCTCAGCAGCTACCTTGCT
Organism: Agapanthus africanus; assembly: GCA_030015575.1. Taxonomy (NCBI): domain Eukaryota; kingdom Viridiplantae; phylum Streptophyta; class Magnoliopsida; order Asparagales; family Amaryllidaceae; genus Agapanthus; species Agapanthus africanus. The sequence goes on from JASDDO010000008.1 coordinate 316,764,694, forward strand.
CGGTTATCCCTGGCCGATAGCTTCCCTACTCGCAGCGCCAGGGATCAACAAGTTCTCCCACAGGTAGTCGAGCCCAACCCTGGCTCGGCTATCCCCAGCTAGTGGTTGCCTGCTTGTGATGCCAGAAATCAAAACCCTTGCCAAAAGGCCACCGAGCAGGTTCCCTGCTCGGTCATACCCGGCGGACATCCCTTTGCCCATCGCATGCGGCGGATCCGAAGCCCCAACAAGGGACATCAGGTCTATCCAAGTCTGAGCGATCCCCCCTCGACTTCGGGGCCATGGAGATGCCTCCTTCTCAGCAGCGCTTGGCACACTTGGCGAGTGATCGAAATCAACTCGACGAATGATCGCTAGACAGATAGCCGACCCGACATGGAAGCCCAACAGTGCAAGCAAAGATATTTTATGAGCGTTCTTCACAAACATGAGACAAAGAGCAAACTGATGAAACAAAAAAGTTTTAGTACCAAAAGCGAAGTCTTTACAAAGGGTATTTTGCGCTCCCCAGCCGTACAGACTTCCCGGAGGCTTATAAAAATTCCAGAAGCAGCAAAATGAAAAGAGGAGGAAGACGGGGGCTTTAGGCCTCGAGGCCAGGCACGACCTTGAGGTCATCGATATCTACCACTAGTCAAGAAGGTTCCTCGGACAACTCCTCATCACTAATCACTCCCCCCTGCTCATCGGCGTCCGCGATGGGGTATTCGGCCCGGAGCTCTTCATCTGCAAACTCCGGCATCCGGGCCTTAACGGTGTCGAGGGCCTCGTGACAGATGCGGCTGGTGGCCACAGCTAAGTCGTTGTAGAAGTCCTTCGACTTCTTGTAGACCTCCACCGCCTTCGCTGCCGAGAGGTTGGCCCGCTCCGCCGCCTTGACCTCCGCCCCTGGGTCCTTCCGAAGGGTCCTCATCGTCTTCTTCAGGTTGCCGGCGAGCGCCTGAGCGTCCTCAAGCTTGACCTCGGCAGCTAAGGCGGCCTCCCTGTGCCGAGAAACCTCCAGTTTCTCGGCCTCCACCTCGCCCTCCAGGGTCGCAACCCTCGCCATCACCGCCTCCAGCTCCCGCTTAGAGCTCTTTTCCAGCTAGGCAAGCTGTTCCGCGGCTTTCATCGCCGGGGCTATCACCTCGGCCTCCATGCGTATGGCAAGGACGACGTGCTGGAGGACCTGAAAAATAAGAAAGAGGTCAGGAAGACGAAGGATGCACCAAATCTCATAAACAGCCGAGCACTTACCTGCATGGACTCCTGGGTGATGGACACCATCTGGGCCCTGAAGGTCCCCCCGGGGACCCTGCCCCCTGCCGACCTCTCTATTTCGTGCAGCAGGCTATCCACGACAGATAGCCCCGAGGGAACCGCGAATCGGAGGCCCCCCTACACCATGATCGGCGAGGGTGGGCCCCGAGAAGACCTCCGGTAACCTCTTTTGAGTGTCTCCGATGGAGAGCCGGTCTCCTCCTCCGAGACCGGGTCCTCCAGAATTCAAGCCCGCTTCCGGCCCGGCGCTCTGCTAGGCCCCGGGGCGGGATCCGCCCGCGAACGCTCAAGGGATGCGGCCACCGGAGGAACTGGGACGGAGGCCGAAGAAGCCATGGCAGGCTTCGAACAGGAAGAACTGGCGCCTCCAGCCTTCATGACCTTCCTCGGCTGGCGCATGGAGGCTCGGAGATCGTCCATATCTATGGGACCTGCACAAAACTAAATGTAAAGAAGTCAGCGACACATGCAATATAAAAGACAAAAAGGAAGCCTAACTTACCTACGAACTCAACAAGGCTGAGCCCGTCCCAACTCAGGACCCTCTCAGACAGCAGCACGTCAAATCGGGGGACGGGCTCCCACGACGCTACTCTCACTACGGCGGGGTCATTAGACAGGTTCCCCGGCAAGCATTTTTCCCTTGACCACCTGGTGGGCACGGGCCAGTCCTCGCACTCGGGCGGCGTGACGAAGAAAAAATTCTTCTTCCAGTCGTGAATGGAAGAAGGCAGGGCTACAACTCCTGTCCCAGCGGTGCCCCCCTGTCACTTCTTAAAGGAGAGGTAGACCCACCTCGGGTCGCCCGGTCGACCCCCAGGAAAACAAGGGAAGAATCAAGGATGAAGATGCTGAAGGGAACTGCCTGTAGCTTCAGGCGGATCAGGAACCCAAGGAGAATCCTCCATGAGTTCGGCACTAGCTGGCCAGGGGCTAGCCCGAAGAAGTTCAGCGCTTCGACGACATCAGGAGAGAAGGGCAGGCGCATTCCACCCCAAAAAGCTTCCAAGTACAGGGCGATCTCCCTACCCCGTATTTGGTTTGCCCACTCTCCCTCCTTAGGCAGACGAAGAGTATAACGTGGGAGGATGTGGAAGCGAGCCCGAGCATTGGCAAGCTCGTCCTCATGCCTCACACAACAAGAGGCGTCGGGGACAGCGTCTACCGCCTCCTCCCTGGGGGCTGCCCCACCGCATGATCACGGGAAGAGAATCCGATCCCTGCTCCTTAGGAAGACTCAGGCTCAGCTAAAGGGTCCCTAGAATATACTCCTACGACATCTACATATTCTACGAAAGAAAACATCTAACCAGGAGAAGAGTGATCCTCGGGAAACGAAAGCAGAAGAAAGAAGACGAGCGCAGAGCAACCAGGACTTATAGCGAGGAAATAAGAAGGAGCAGGGCCATGGAGTAGGCCCCACCCCTATTTATCACTGCAATCGCCCTCTATAGGGTTCCTAGGCACTCTTACAAGGGTTAATAAAGCATCAACCATGCCCGAATAAAAATTTAGACGTGCCGAACAACCCAAAGCCGAGATCTTTGCTAGATAATTAGGGTTACACATGCAAGTAAACATCTTTACAACTAAAAGTGAGGGATTACAACCTTTATAGTCCGCTCCTTCGCTTCATAATCTTCGAGTAGAAGTCCCTTCGCCGCGATCCATGATCTTCCGGACACAAGAAAGGCTCCACAACTCGAACGATCCATGCTAGCTTGTAGTTTTCCTTTTCTCCGATGATCTACCTCGAAGTTTCTATAACTCAAGCTCTCTCTCTCTCTAATGAGGTGAACACCCTAATCTAATTGGCTAGATTAGATGAGGATGATGGAGTACTATTTGTGCTCTCTTTTCTTATCAAATTCTCACTCTTAATCATCACAAAATGAAAACCTGGAAAGCTTTCTCAAAGCTCAAGGTTGAAGAAGAAGAAGAAAAATGAATTAATTCCTTTTTTTGATGAATAATGAAATGATATATGATTAATAATGCAACCATGGTTAACTATGACATGGCTAACTCATGTATAGAATTAACTAAGGCTAAGGGTTTGGGTTGGGTTAAGAATGAGTCACTAGAAAATATCAACCATAATATCTTAGCTCAAAAGAAAAGGAAACCTTCTAGAAACTCAAGAAAGAACTAACCCAAATCAAACCCTAATCTTGTTTAATCTCCACTAAACATGTTGCATTACTAATCATATCATGTTACAATAATATATATCACATATATAATATATATTTGTAATAAAAGAAAATAATACAATTAACATATATCGCATATATATGAATGTATTATCTGGTGAGAAAATGAATCAATAAAGTGAGCCGGTATTAGATAATGTAATGCAATATATCATATATATTATTATACATTAAATTATCGAATCAAAACTTGATCCGACAATCTGGCTATATCGAATATAATCGACTAATATATCATGTACCGATTCATCGAATCAACACTTGATCCGATGATCCGACTCATCTCAAAATATCGCGAGAATATAATACAGTATCTCATATCGCATTATCCTCGGTCCTGCATATATCACATATGTGCCCCCTACTCCGTTTTGCCTGAATCAAGAAACCTCTGTGTAGGACTCTAAAGAATCGTCAATTCGCCGGTAACAGGCGATGATCATATCAAACACCCGCAAGCTGCAAGCGGTCAGCTAAACATAACAGCCACCCAGGTATTGAGCGATAAGAAGATCAACAAGCAAGCCTGTACATTATCCTGTGAATCCAATCAGTAACACTCTCGTACAGTCCGGTCTCTTCTTCTGATATGTCGCATATCTAGTCTAGGGGTGGTATACGTCAGACCCCAGTAACCGATAAGTCGTGTCGATGTAAGGCTCATAACAGGTCGATAAACTACTGGTAACACTTACCAGTAAATCTCTATATCAGCCCTATCCAGGGACTTCCAGTTATAGCCAATCGAACACAGCACAACATCAACTCTCTATACCGGGAGAGACGAATCCCCTCCTATCGCTCATTGACTCCATATGATTCGGGACTGTACCCAAAAGCCACCGTTTTGCACACCCTCTTGGACGTGGTAAGATGGAAATCAAAGCACAGTGGGAATCACACAAGACTCTATGACAATCTCGGGTCTACAGACTACCCTGTACCAGTGTCACCAGAGAACTGCTATCTGACGTGAGGTATAATACCATCTGGGAGTTCTCGGCGAGTCCGTCCAGTGTACCCAGTCTCCATTGAGCACCCGTACACCATCCTTGATGTCAAACACCGATGGATATGGGATCATCCATCGACCATCATATGGGTCAAGATGCGTATACGCTAGTCTACTCTGGTGTATCGATGCCCTGTCTCGACACACCATCGACTAGAAACAGTTATAGGATGTACTCATCGACTACCGTGGCCCCACTAGTATGATCTCATCATAGTCCCAGTAGTTGAGTACATATCCTAAGGGCTTTATCAACATGTGAGAGTAAGACAGTAAACTAATATAAGTCAACATGTTAAGATAAAGTGAACCAAATAGCATACTATCATGACGAGCAAGAAAGTACTCTCTATATATATCCAAGCATCCATTATAATATACATCATATGTAAAACAATGGACTCTAGGGCATATACATAACTAACAATCTCCCACTTGCACTAAGGCCAGCTGCTGTAGTATCTCATACCTAGCATCTTGAATAATCTCTCAAACTGTATCTGGGGAATGGCCTTCGTGAGTGGATCCGCAATGTTGTCCTTCATATCAACTCTCCTGACCTCGATCTCCCGGCGATCAACTATCTCCCTGATCAGGTGATACCGCCTCAGAATATGTCTAGACTTCTGATGGGACCTGGGTTCCAAAGCCATATGTCCATTGTTATCGCAATACAAAGGTATTGGATGCTCAATGGATGGAACCACACCAAGTTCAGTAATGAATTTCTTTATCCAGACAGCTTTTTTGGCAGCATCGTTGGCAGCGATGTATTCAGCTTCCATCGTCGAGTCTGCAACGGTATCCTGTTTAGAACTCTTCTAACACACCGCCCCTCCATTGAGGGTAAAGACAAATCCTGAGTGCGACTTAGAGTCGTCCTTATTACTTTGGAAGCTCGAATCGGTAAAGGACTCCACCTGGAGTTCTCTGTTACCATACACCCAGAACATCTCTTTAGTCCTTCTCAAGTACTTGAGAATGTTCTTCACAGCTACCCAGTGACTTTCTCAAGGATCTGCTTAATACCTACTCACTACACTTAGTGAGTATGCTACATCGGGTCTGGTACATAGCATCACATACATGATAGAGCCTACTGCCGAAGCATAGGGTATCCCTTGCATGCGAGCTCTCTCTAAATCAGTCTTGGGAGACATCTCTTTGGAGAGAGTGAGTCCAGAGATCGTGGGTAGGTTCCCACGCTTGGATTCTTCCATACTAAACCTCTTTAGTATGGTGTCAATGTACCTGGATTGGGACAATCCCGGTATCCGTTTAGATCTATCTCTATAGATCATGATTCCCAATATGCATGAGGCATCACCTAGATCTTTCATTGAGAATCTTTGTGATAAGAAGAGCTTGACTGATTGCAGCATAGGAACATCATTTCTTATCAAGAGTATGTCATCCACATACAATACGAGGAATACAACCTTACTCTCTGCAACCTTCTTATAAATACAAGGTTCATCTATATTTTTGATGAAGTCAAACTCTTTGACTACAACATCAAAACAGATGTTCCAACTCCGCGGTGCTTGCTTTAACCCATAGATGGATTTAAGCAGTTTGCACACCTTTCCGCTGCTCCTACTCTCTACGAAGCCCTCTGGCTGAGTCATGTACACGCACTCTTCTAAATCACCGTTTAGAAAGGCGGTCTTAACATCCATTTGCCAGATTTCGTAGTCATGGTATGCAGCAATGGAAAGTAGGATCCGGATGGACTTAAGCATAGCCACTGGAGTAAAGGTTTCATCATAATCCACACCTGGTCGTTGACAAAAACCCTTTGCAATAAGTCTCAACTTTTCCATTTACACCAATTTTCTTTTTAAAGATCCATTTGCTCCCAATGGATTTTACCCCTTCAGGAGCAACTTCCAAAGTTCATACTTTGTTGGTGTACATGGATTCCATTTCAGATCACATTGCATCCAGCCATTTCACAGAGTCACCACTCGTGATGGCCTGCTCGAAACTAGTCGGGTCATCATCTTCCATGATGCAATCCTCGCTCCCACCATCAATGAGAAAACCGTAGTATCTCTCAGGTGGATGAGAAACCCTACTAGATCGGCGGAGTGGCTGGGGTTCGTCGGGAAATACTGAATCCTTTGGTTCTACCAAATCTTCTGTTGCAGTTTGTGTTGCTGGAACTTCTTCCAGCTCTACCTTATTGCCACTAATTTCTTTCATTAGAAAACCTTTTTCTAAGAAAGTGGCATGACGAGAAACAAATACCTTTTGTTCCTCGGAGTGGTAGAAGATATACGCTCGCAAATTTTTGGGATATCCAATAAACATGCACAGGACAGACCTTACCTCGAGCTTGTCCGGATTTTGTGTTTTTACATGGGCCGGACAACCCCATATCCGAATAAAATTAAGACATGGTCTCTTCCCATTCCATATCTAATATGGAGTGGTAGGCACTGATTTGGTTGGAACTCTATTCAATAGGTATCCAGCTGTTTCCAGTGCATGTACCCAAAAGGAAACAAGCAACTCAGCATTGCTCATCATAGAGCGTACCATATCTAATAGGGTGCGATTCCTCCGCTCCGATACACCGTTGTGCTGTGGTGTATAAGGAGGAGTAAGCTGAGAGAGAATCCCATTCTCTTTTAGATAGTCCAGGATCTCATTGCTTAAGTATTCTCCTCCTCGATCAGATCGAAGGATCTTAATACTTTTGCCCGTTTTGTTCTCTACTCGTTCTTATGTTCTCTGAATTTCTCAAAAGCTTCAGACTTGTGTTTCATCAGGAACACATGTCCGAATCTTGAGAGATCGTCAGTGAATGTAATGAAGTAGGAAGAACCGTTCCTGGCGTGTGTAGACATGGGACCGCATACATCACTATATACCAGTCCTAAGAGTTCCGTAACTCTTTCTCTGTGTCCACTAAATGGAGTTTTGGTCATTTTTCCTTTGAGACATGAATGTCAAGTATCATAAGACGATAATTCGAACGGATTCACATATCCATCCTTATATAACTTTGCTAGCCATGTCGCATTGATATGACCAAGTCTACAATGCCATAAGTAGGATTCGTTCATTTCTGAACTTTTCCTCTTGTGTGTGTTTTGTATATTAAGGACTGTATTTTGATTGAGAATGAACATGCCATTATGTAACGAGCCTGATGCAATAAACTTTTGATTTAGGAAGATGTTCATAACATTATCCTGTATTACAAAATTATATCTTTCTTTACTTAATAAAGAAACTGATATAATGTTGCACATCATGTTCGGTATATAATAGCACTCATTCAGAATCAGTGTATTACTACTTGGTAATACGAGGTGATATTCGCCAACTGCTTTGGCTGCAATACTTACACCATTCCCTACTTGTACAGAATGATCACCTTTTCCCAGTTCAGTAACTTTACATAGCCCACGTAACAATTTACATATGTGGGATCCCGATCCGGTATCTAATACCCAGGACGTATGGTGAACTGAGAAACAGTTCTCAATAACTAACACACCCGAAGAAGATGCATCAACATGCTTATTCTTCATTTGGGCGGTGTGAGAATCCAGATATTTTCCTGTTTCCTGCCCAGTCTTATAACTCTTATAAGAAAGAACGGGACCAACGATCCCCTGCTCAGTATAATAAGCGGGTTCAGTCAATACATCCATTTTATTATCTTGATTAAGTCCTGACATGGTCGCTGATTGTTATAAAAAATGTTGTTGTGTGTAAATCGAATCAAATAGTCCTCGGCAACGGCGCCATTTGATCGAATTGTTTTCTTGGATGTAAAAGTATCAAATAGTAAAGAAATCACAACCAAAAATATTTGACCGCAATCAAACAACGGTGTCAGTTGAAGTTAATGAATGAGTGCGGATCGTCCTCAGGGATCTCGAGATTCGTTTTTATTTTATTTGTTCGAAATGAAATGTTAAGCAACAATAAGAGAAAACTCGATTCAAGATTGAATTGTATTCGTGTGTCACTAATCTTTACTAAAGAATCAAGAACTATAAACAACAAGAATCGGGTTTCAATGGTATTTTCCAAACAACAATCAAGAATGATAGAAAAGCTCGTAGGAATCGATAGGATCTTTAGATGTGTTGTAGTCTACAATATTTCGTATTCTTGTCCTTCGAAGAGTTTATACTAGATCAATGGTTATCGACGCGAGTTAGGGTTTTCTTGATGAAATTAGGGTTTCATCTCTTAACCCTTGCTCTTTCGAGGGTACCATTTATATTCTAGCCTCTAGCAATTTCAAGAAGCGATCGGATCACCCCAATCTCGAGCGATGTTGATCAAGAAAGCATCGCATCAAATTGGGTTGTCGATTCTTGAACTTTGCTAGGGTTTACACACTCGTGGGATTCAAGAATTGATTACAAATTTGCTACATCATCATACTAAAGATCGTTTCGACTCCTTAACGAGCGGAGTTTTACTCACGCATCACCACATAGACAATATTCAAGAACAGTAAAGATAACATGATGCGGAATTTAAAAGAAACAAGATAGAAGAAAATATCACCTTTTATTTCATCAACAATTTCAATACAATCTTTCAAGATCTACAAGAAGAAAGAAAATCGATCGTTGACTCGGCTTCGCTCGACTCCGTGGATCGTGGATCTACTTTGGATCTCTTGCCCGATGGAAGATCGGCTCGGCTCATAAAAGGGTTGAAGGAATCTTGCTTGGCTTGCACTCAAGATCTTGAATTGTGGTTGGATCTAGGGTTAGGGTTTCCTACAAGATTTCTCACTAATCTTGAGGAAGAAGAAGATGGAGAAAGAGAATGGCTAAACTAAAAATGGGTTGAATCTATCACTCTCCAAGATTGAATCAAGATTTTCCAACATGATAAATGAGTGAGCCTAGGGTCTTATTTATAGACCTAGGTTTAGGTTTGAATTAGACTTTCCCTCCCAAAGTTTGTTGGCCAAGCTTGTTGGGGTTTAGCTTAGGGTTTAAGCAAGGGTTTGGGAAAGTTCTAGAGGTTTTAGGCTAGTTTAGGAGCTTGATGATCTGGTGGAAGTGTCTGGACTCTTCTGGACTTTTGTGTGCATTTTTGAGTAGTGGGAATTGAATCAGGAGTTGTGGTGAAATTCGAGGAGCTGACTCACTGGATCCACCGCGCAACCGCCGCGTGAGGTGGGCTTTGGCCGCCCTTCCGCCGCACATTGGTGGCCTTGGGATCTGTGCTTTCTTCAGTAGCTTGGTACTGCTGTATGAGTTATCCTTTGATGTTTAGAATTGCAGTTGCCCTTCTATATTGATACCAGATTTGCTTTCAATGAGTTTACGAGCAATTGTAATGGTCGAGCAATGTATTGATCGAGCAAGTATCTCTTTTCCTGCATAGACTTCAAAATAGGGGTTGCAAGATATAGAAAATATGCTATGTAATGCAATGCAGTTAATTTCCCTAGAATTTCCGGTTTAAAGGTCGAATACATGTAATTTGATATTTTGCGACCAATTAGCTAATATGTGAATTATGAATACCGTACTCTCCTATATGTATGCAGATGTTAAGCAAATTGCCTGCTAAAATATACAGTATTTTCGACTGATCAAATACCCCCAAACTTAATTTCGATCGTCTCGAGAGAATGTTTTATTAAAAAGAGAAGGAGAAAACAAAGAAAGAGAAAAACTAACTAGCACACTTTCGTAGGCAACACGATTGCACTGAGCACGTGCAACAAGCCTTTAAACCTCTAGGTGTCCCTAGTATGAGGAGTGTTGTCTCCTGAGGGTTTTCAGCGGATTGTACCCACAAAATCCAAAAATAAAAGCAAGATCATGAATATTACATTTAAAGAAAAGAATAGTAAAAGAAAGACTTTGAAAATTAGGGTTTCCAACTAAGCTAGCTTTTCGGTTGTCATGAGCCCTATCTTAATGGTCTTGAAAAGATGTTAGAAATCACGTCCTCCCTCAATAAAACATCGTCTTATTCTTCATTCCTATCTTTATTCCAAACATCGATCATATCACCCTGCGTGTGTGTAAAGACATCCCTACACCCGGAGAATTCAATTCAAGCTATCATACTCTTGCCCTTCGACCTCAGTACTTCTTGGCAAACGAGATTGCTTACACACTTTCATGCGACCGTTAATACTTCTTGAGGTACTAACCGACCGATTACTGATGTGCTTGCTAACTTGGTGTATTTTCCTAGTCTTGCACCACCTTAGGCATAGCAGTGACTCCCAGACCAGTTGACCTTGGGGCACTAGGTGAAGAAGCACCCTTTTGCTATATATTTTTCTTACCCTTGGTGATAACAAAACCAGTATCCATTTTTCTCACCACTTTAAAACACATTTTTTTTTTCATACTTTTGGCTTTAAGACAAGAGCATTTCAAGGTATCCTCTACTATCCCAGGCTTTAAGATGTGTGTAAGTGCGAATAGCAGGGTAGCAACGTTCAAAATGTTTGGCTTCCAGAATAGAAACTATTTTTCAGACTTATTTTTATCCTCAGATTAGTGACGTCCTTCATCTTACTAACCCTTGGGACAATGGCTCATAACTACTTATTACTAGTTCGTATAAGAAAACTTCTAATTTTCTTAGTTTTCTAAAATTTTTCCAATCTCATGGATGTAATTGTTCACTGTCTAAACTTTCATTATCTTATTTATATACAAAAAGTGTAAATATTAAAATTATTTTTATATTTGAAAATTTTTAATTTTTTATGGGTTTTGAAAATTTTTCAATTTTTATAGATTTTTTTTTTTAAAAGAAATGTTTTGTGCTTATGCAGATGATATGCACATGATGCGAAAATAAGCACAAACCTCCCCCAAACTTGTTTTCAACAGTGTCCTCACTGTTGCCGACAGTTATACCTACAAAAATCTGTAAATCTGGGGGGAATTATTAGTGGGGGCAAAATATATAAGTGAAGAACTTCCCCCAAACTTGTTTTATTTACTCACCTTCATTCAAAATATGATACAATGATATACTGGACATGAAAGTGAGACGGAGGAATTTTAATCAAAATAAACTGGCTCTTGTAAGAACAAGAGCTCCTCCGTGGGGTCAGTGGAAAAATACGGCTTTAATCTATGTCCATTTACTTTGAAAACAGTGCCGTTTTTAACATTTTCAATATCTACTGCCCCGTGCGGGTATACAGACCGCACAACAAAAGGTCCCTTCCAACGAGTTCGGAGCTTACCCGCATGAAGGTGTAATCGTGAATCATAAAGAAGGACTTGTTGACCAGGTAAAAATGTTTTCCTCAAAATGTTTTTATCGTGAAAAACCTTAGTCCTATTCTTTGTGATTACAGCATTATCATAAGCTTCATCGCGGAGTTCGCTTAGCTCGTTTAGTTGCAGCTTCCGAAAGTTGCAAGCAAGGTTTAGATCAAAATTAATTTCCTTTATAGCCCACAATGCTTTATGTTCTATCTCAACAGGTAGATGACATGCTTTACCAAAAACTATCCTATATGGAGACATTCCTAGGTCGGTCTTATATGCAGTCATGAATGCCCAAAGAGCATCCGTCAATTTGGTCGACCAGTCTTTTCTATTTTTAGCAACAGTTTTCTCCAGGATAAGTTTGATTTGTCTGTTTGAGATCTCAGCCTGCCCGCTTGTTTGGGGGTGATAGGGTGTAGAAAGACGGTGGTTGATTGAATATTTCCGCATCAGAGTCTCGAAAGATCTGTTGCAGAAGTGTGTCCCATTATCGCTAATAATAGCGCGTGGGTGTCCAAATCGCGAGAAGATATTCTCTTTTAAGAACTTAATGACAACTTTCTTATCATTAGTGCGACTTGGAATGGCTTCTACCCACTTGGAAACATAATCAACTGCCAGCAATATGTACAGATTCCGAAAGGAGTTGGGAAAAGGACCCATAAAATCTATGCCCCAAACATCAAACATTTCAACAACCAGAATGGGTTGCTGAGGCATTTCATTCCTCTGGGATATTCTACCCGTATACTGACATTGTGTACAGGTTTTGCAATGTTCAAATGCGTCCTTGAATAAGATCGGCCAATAAAATCCAGATTGCAAAACCTTTTCCGCTGTTTTTCTTGGACCAAAGTGACCCCCACAGGCCTGATCATGACAAAATGAAAGAATACTCTTGAACTCTTCATTTGGGACGCACCGGCGAATGATCTGATCAGGACAATATTTAAACAAATAAGGCTCGTCCCAGTAATAGTGTTTTACTTGGGAAAGAAAACGATATTTGTCCTGTTTTGACCAATCGCTCGGTATAAGTCCCGTGGCATGATAGTTCACAATATCCCTGAACCATGGTTCAGAGGATACGCTCAAGAGTTGTTCGTCAGGGAATGAGTCATTGATCGGCAGGGTCACAGGGGAAGAAACGATGCGTGAAAGGTGGTCAGCTACTACGTTTTCACATCCTTTCTTATCTTTGATAACAAGATCGAATTCTTGTAAAAGAAGGATCCAACGTATTAGTCGACCTTTGGCATCTTTCTTCGCCAACAAATGTTTCAAAGCGGAATGGTCAGTATATACAACAATAGGTGAGCCGATTAAGTAAGGCCTGAATTTCTCCAATGCGAATACAACCGCTAATAGTTCTTTCTCTGTGGTTGTATAATTGATTTGCGCATCATTCAGAGTCTTACTAGCATAGTAAATCACATGTGGCATCTTTTCAATGTGTTGTCCAAGGACAGCACCTACTGCAAAATCAGATGCGTCACACATCAGCTCAAAGGGGTAGTCCCAGTTTGGTGATGATAAAACGGGGGCTGAAGTGAGTGAGTGTTTAAGTGAGTCGAAAGCTGTCTCGCAATCCGAGTCAAAGTGGAAGGTTGTATCCTTGGCCAGGAGTAGTGTTAAAGGTCTAGCAATTTTGCTAAAGTCCTTTATGAATCTCCTATAAAAGCCAGCATGGCCAAGGAAAGAGCGAATATCTTTGACGCTTCTGGGATGAGGGAGGTTTTGAATGACATCTACTTTAGCTCTGTCAACCTCAATGCCCTTCTGTAAAATGACATGTCCAAGGACTATTCCTTCTTGGACCATAAAGTGGCATTTTTCCCAGTTCAAAGTCAAGTTCTTCTCTTTGCATCGAGTAAGAACAGCGTCCAGATTCGCTAGGCATTCAGAGAAAGAGTCTCCAAAAATCGAAAAGTCGTCCATAAAGATCTCCAGGAAATTCTCTACCATATCAGAGAATATCCCCATCATACACCGCTGAAAGGTAGCGGGAGCATTGCATAGCCCGAAGGGCATGCGACTGTAAGCAAAGGTACCAAAAGGACAAGTAAAAGTGGTTTTATCTTGATCCTTTTTGGCGATGGGGACCTGATTGTAGCCTGAGTAACCGTCCATGAAACAATAGTATTGTCGTCCCGCTAAGCGTTCCAGCATTTGATCAATAAATGGTAGAGGAAAATGATCTTTCCTCGTAGCAGCGTTGAGTTTTCTATAATCGATGCATACACGCCACCCAGTTTGGGTGCGTGTCTGAATCAACTCATTCGCTTCATTTGTGATCACTGTGATGCCGGATTTCTTAGGAACGACGTGTATAGGACTTACCCACTGGCTATCGGAGATCGGGTATATAATACCACTATCTAAGCATTTGACGATCTCTTTCATGACAGCTTCCTTCATGACGGGATTTAACCGTCTCTGTGGTTCTCGGGTCGGTCTGGCATCATCCATCACATGTATATGATGTTCTACTATCAAGGGACTAATCCCTTTGATGTCCGCCATACTCCAACCAAACGCCTCTTTATTAGATCTTAATACCGATAAAAGTGCGTTCTCTTGCTCTGATGCAAGAGAAGTGGAAATTATAACCGGTAAAGTCTCATTCTCACCAAGATATGCATATTTTAGGTGAGAAGGTAAGACCTTGAGATCTAATTCAGGCGGAGAAATGATCGAAGGAAGGATCATAGAATGATTTTTGGATTTACAAAGAAGCTCAGAGCCTGTAAAAGATACAGACTCGGGTGGAGAAAAGTCAGAAGTGCAGGACTCAAGTGTAAGTGTAGTGTCCTCACTAAGTGTAAGATCAAGCAAAGATGTGCTAATATCATCGAGATCAGTAAAGCAAAGTTCCTCGGCTCCACAACTATCGGGAGCGATCTCATGGACAGAACACACATCTAAAATATGAGCACTAGGTTCTGATGGCTGACTCCCAACTCTGTAGATATTTAGTTCAATGGTCATATTTCCAAATGATAAATTCATTGAACCATTTCTACAATTTATAACAGCGTTGGAAGTGGCAAGGAAAGGACGACCTAAAATCACCGGAATTTGGCCCCGGGGGTTTGCTACAGGATGTGTGTCAAGCACAATGAAGTCTACAGGGAAAACAAATTCCCCGACCTTTATTAACACATCCTCTAATTCACCCCTTGGTTTGGTGATAGATCGGTCCGCCATCTAGAGAGTACAATGAGCAGGTTTCAGCTCTCCAATTCCTAGTTGCTCATAGACAGAATAAGGTAACAGGTTAACACTCGCGCCAAGGTCTAAAAGAGCACGATTTATGTTTTTACCCCCAATCGAAATCGATATTGTAGGACATCCTGGGTCCTTTCGTTTCTTTGGCAGCTGGGGAATAAAAGCAGTGCTGATTATTAGCCATAAAGACCTTTTTCGGCACCTGAGTCTTCCTCTTCCTAGTGCACAAGTCCTTTAGAATCTTCGCATAAGCGGGGACTTGTTGAATTGCATTTAGGAGAGGGATATTGATGTTAACTTGTTTGAACATTTCTAAAATTTTCTCCATATGAGGACTCGTTCTGTTAGCCCTTAACCGGTTCGGGTAAGGTGCTTTCGCAATAAGCGCGGGGTCCATCATAGGAGAAGGAAAGGGGGGTAGACGAGATCCCAAAAGAGGTGTGGGGACCGTCTGTTGAGAACTATAAGGGTTGGGTGAAGGTGTTGAGCCTAAAGGGAACTGGAGAATAGGCTCGTGCGAAGGTGGTTTGGTAGAAGAAGAAGGATCAGAAGGAGAAGTGTGTGTATGTGGAAAGGTCTCAGCCGGGGTTTTGACATGATTTTCAGTATTATCAATATCTTCCCCGACATTATTATTCAGCACTCTTCCCGATCTCAACGTGGTAATGGCATTTACGTTGTAATGCCCAGGATTCTGTAGGGGTTGAGAGGGAAGTTTCCCTTTTTCTCTCGCACTCATTTCAGCTTTGAGGCGTGCGATTTCAGCTTCCATCGATCTGATACTCTCAGCTTGTGACGCTGAGTTTTTCTTTATCTCATTGACGGAAGATCTAACCTCAGTCGAAACCTCCATGAAATTGGATAAGAGTGATTTCATGGTTTGAGTAAATTGAGAGAAATCGTCAGAACAGGACTGCATAGGATTAGACTGTGCATGAGTGTTGCCCTGGTTTTGGAAATTTTGTGACTGGTAGGGGTGCTGAGTGAGTTGAAGGGGTTGCTGTTGTGGTGGAGGAAGAGCCCTTTGAAAGTTATTTGTGTTTGGAACCGTGTTTTGAGATGGATTTTGGTTCCAAGCAAAATTCGGGTGGTTCCTCCAACCCTGATTGTACGTGGAAGAATATGGATCGTTTCGAGGTCGTTGAAATGCGGCATTAGAATGCTCTTGACCTTGAAACGCCGAGTTTAAAGGACATTCTTCCGTTAAGTGTGACGGATCAGAACAGCACCCACAAATAGTTTTGGGGAGTGATACCGGGTTTAGGGAGGCTGCTGCAAATTTGTGTTCCATAGCGTCGAGCTTCTTTTGCATTGCTGCCATTTCTGCTCTAACACCTATGGACACATCTACTTGGTGTACGCCACCCCTATTCAATGGTTGGGTTCCACTCTCCCAAATTAGTGATTTTTCAGCGAACTCTTCTAAGTATCGCCAGGCTTCCCCATCGTCTTTAGTCATAAATGTACCCTGACACATATTTTCAAGGCTTTGTTTCGTGCTAGGGTTACTGCCCTCATAGATGATTCGGCAAAGCTCCCATCTCGGGATGCCGTGATGAGGACATTGAACCATTAGATCCTTGAAACGTTCAAAGTACTTTGAAAATGGTTCGGTAGGGAGCTGGGCAAATTGGTTCAATTCGCTCCGAATTCGAGCCGTTCTTTGGACTGGGTAAAATTTCCTTAGGAATGCAGCGACGAATTCTTCCCAATTTGTGATGGAGTGTGCGGTGGTGTTATATAGCCACTTCTCGGCTATATCGCACAAGGTAAAAGGAAGAAGTCGTAGACGCATCGCATCCACCGAAAGTTGAGACGTACCCATCATAGCACATACGTTTTCAAATTTGGTAATGAAAACGTAAGCGTCCTCGGTCTCGAGTCCGTGATACTTAGGTAGAAGGTTGATATACTGGGGCTTTATTTCAAAATTATCCCCGTTGGCTGGTGGTGTGGATAAGCAGGTCGAAAGAGGACCTCTAAGTGGATAGCATCTTTCCTGAAGAGAAATGTGTGGAGGATTCTGCGCACCAACGGACGGTGGCAGATTGGGGTTAAAGAAGTTTGATGGATTCGGATCCATCGGTGTGGGTGTGGTAGTAGGCAAAGAAAAGGTAAATGGAGAATTATCGACTTCGGAGTCGATAAAAGGTACGCGGACTAAACGGGCACTAGAATCCCGTGTCCAGCCTATCTTGTACTAAAAAGGGTTAGTACAAGTGGCAGCGTTGGCTTATAATTAGGGGTAAAATGAATGCGTTGTTTGCTTTGAAAAGGGACGGATTTTGAAAAAATGATGCGACAACCAAATGCAGCACACAAACCCTAGAATCTAATGGTCACCTAGGTCCGGCTCTAGACCGCTCCTAACTGCCAAAAGACAAGTCGCAGGATCAATCCTCCACTGCCTCTTTGTCCCCCTGTGGCCGGATAAGTGCCAGGTAAGTGGGAAGGAACCACCACTACAGTGGACCTAATTAATAACCACTAGCCTTAGACACACTCGCCTTAGGCACCACAGGAAAACGCGGATAAGCAATGAATTACCCACGGCCCTCTCTTGTCCTAAATGAGCGCGACAGTCCTTAGAGTCATCTCTAGATTTCTTTTAGTTAATGGGGGTAAATGTGGATGCAAGTTTGGTGGTTTTCGGGGCCTAGGAAGGGTAATGAAATCCCCACCTAATTTGGATTTGGCCGTGCCCCTTAAATTCCGTATTTAATATGCAAAACAACCAAGAAAAGCAAAATCACGCACAATTTTAATTTGCTTTTGCGGCGCAGCTATTGTTTGCAAAGAATCCTGCAGAAAGGATTAGTTGGAGCTAAAAAGGGAGAGGGGAGAGAGAAAGAAATCACCTGAAGAAAGATGGTACAGAGATCAACCAAGACTGCGGCGCTTCCGCCGCAATTACCATGCATATACCGCCCTTCCGCGGTCCAACAGTGGGTTCACTGTACCAGATTTCAACAGCTGCTTTCTGTTCCTATCTCCAGCTCTCTGGTATATCCCAAATAATTTTTCCACAGCACAGAATGCTCCAGATCACCTTGCAATCAATTCACAACACACGTATAAGAGTTTGTACGAATTTTGATTTCAAGAAATGAAACGTAATAATTCTTTCACTTCAAACTATAAAATGTAAACGAATTAGCGCGCGATCCCCGGCAACGGCGCCATTTTGATTGTTATAAAAAATGTTGTTGTGTGTAAATCGAATCAAATAGTCCCCGGCAACGGCGCCATTTGATCGAATTGTTTTCTTGGATGTAAAAGTATCAAATAGTAAAGAAATCACAACCAAAAATATTTGACCGCAATCAAACAACGGTGTCAGTTGAAGTTAATGAATGAGTGCGGATCGTCCTCAGGGATCTCGAGATTCGTTTTTATTTTATTTGTTCGAAATGAAATGTTAAGCAACAATAAGAGAAAACTCGATTCAAGATTGAATTGTATTCGTGTGTCACTAATCTTTACTAAAGAATCAAGAACTATAAACAACAAGAATCGGGTTTCAATGGTATTTTCCAAACAACAATCAAGAATGATAGAAAAGCTCGTAGGAATCGATAGGATCTTTAGATGTGTTGTAGTCTACAATATTTCGTATTCTTGTCCTTCGAAGAGTTTATACTAGATCAATGGTTATCGACGCGAGTTAGGGTTTTCTTGATGAAATTAGGGTTTCATCTCTTAACCCTTGCTCTTTCGAGGGTACCATTTATATTCTAGCCTCTAGCAATTTCAAGAAGCGATCGGATCACCCCAATCTCGAGCGATGTTGATCAAGAAAGCATCGCATCAAATTGGGTTGTCGATTCTTGAACTTTGCTAGGGTTTACACACTCGTGGGATTCAAGAATTGATTACAAATTTGCTACATCATCATACTAAAGATCGTTTCGACTCCTTAACGAGCGGAGTTTTACTCACGCATCACCACATAGACAATATTCAAGAACAGTAAAGATAACATGATGCGGAATTTAAAAGAAACAAGATAGAAGAAAATATCACCTTTTATTTCATCAACAATTTCAATACAATCTTTCAAGATCTACAAGAAGAAAGAAAATCGATCGTTGACTCGGCTTCGCTCGACTCCGTGGATCGTGGATCTACTTTGGATCTCTTGCCCGATGGAAGATCGGCTCGGCTCATAAAAGGGTTGAAGGAATCTTGCTTGGCTTGCACTCAAGATCTTGAATTGTGGTTGGATCTAGGGTTAGGGTTTCCTACAAGATTTCTCACTAATCTTGAGGAAGAAGAAGATGGAGAAAGAGAATGGCTAAACTAAAAATGGGTTGAATCTATCACTCTCCAAGATTGAATCAAGATTTTCCAACATGATAAATGAGTGAGCCTAGGGTCTTATTTATAGACCTAGGTTTAGGTTTGAATTAGACTTTCCCTCCCAAAGTTTGTTGGCCAAGCTTGTTGGGGTTTAGCTTAGGGTTTAAGCAAGGGTTTGGGAAAGTTCTAGAGGTTTTAGGCTAGTTTAGGAGCTTGATGATCTGGTGGAAGTGTCTGGACTCTTCTGGACTTTTGTGTGCATTTTTGAGTAGTGGGAACTGAATCAGGAGTTGTGGTGAAATTCGAGGAGCTGACTCACTGGATCCACCGCGCAACCGCCTCGTGAGGTGGGCTTTGGCCGCCCTTCCGCCGCACATTGGTGGTCTTGGGATCTGTGCTTTCTTCAGTAGCTTGGTACTGCTGTATGAGTTATCCTTTGATGTTTAGAATTGCAGTTGCCCTTCTATATTGATACCAGATTTGCTTTCAATGAGTTTACGAGCAATTGTAATGGTCGAGTAATGTATTGATCGAGCAAGTATCTCTTTTCCTGCATAGACTTCAAAATAGGGGTTGCAAGATATAGAAAATATGCTATGTAATGCAATGAAGTTAATTTCCCTAGAATTTCCGGTTTAAAGGTCGAATACATGTAATTTGATATTTTGCGACCAATTAGCTAATATGTGAATTATGAATACCGTACTCTCCTATATGTATGCAGATGTTAAGAAAATTGCCTGCTAAAATATACAGTATTTTCGACTGATCAGTCGCTACCTGGAGAGAGAGAGAGAAGGAAACACATTAGCGTATGCTCTTGAAAGATTAGATTGGTTATTATCTTATCTAATCAGGATGTCTCCCACTGTTTTTATCAAATCTTCCTTCAAACCCTAAAAGGTAAGATTAGCCGGGATTAATTACACCCTACAATTTCGTCAATCTTTCAGCCATATCAGTGTTGGTACTTGAGGGAGGTTCCCTGTGCTTTCGCACGGACCTAATTAAATTAAAACCCCGTCTTCCCAGAGGCATAACCCCGTTAACACCTTTCTAGACACCTACTTGATCGGCTAATTGTCTTGTGTAAAACTCTCCCAGGAGTAACTCTTACTCGTAGTGGGTATCAGGATCCATCTATCTCATAGAAGGTATGCAATCTCATTGCAAATTTCAACACTTGAAATTCCCGATAATGCTTTTACCCCTAGCGTCCCATGACCTTGACGGAGGCCAAACTACCCATAGGTCGCTAGTCAAGTTCAACCCGTTCATTTCTTGATTGAATTAAACCTACCCGTACGCCCCTTGACGAAGGCCAAACTACGCCGTACGAATACCCTAATCCAATCGCATCGTATGCTAGCAGATAAGCACTAGTTAGCTACCATACACTACGCCTTAACGGAGGCCAAACTACCGCAGCACGAATACTAAGTAGTACTTATCTGAAATGACAGATGGCTACGCAGGTTTTTAAGAAAACCATGAGCGTAATGAACTTGATATCGTCGTAGAATAGAGTGATTTTGAAAAGGAGTGTTTTTGAGGCTTTTTTAGTTTCGCTAAAGAGGTCATTCCCGGTGAAGGGATCTCGGCTCTTTCCCCATCGAATAAGGTACAGGGTATATCATATATACCGCTGTGCAAAACAAGAACTATATAAGCTGTAAAAAACTAAACCGTGAGTTTGTAGCATCTTCCAGTTTCGCTAAAGAGGTCACTCCCGGTGAAGGGATCTCGGCTCTTTCCTCATCGAATAAGGTGCAGGGCATATCATATATACCGCTGTGCAAAGCAAGACCGTAGCTACCTTTTTATAAAGTTTTGATTGTACAACATCTTTTAGGTTTCTTTTCTTTTTATTAATCTCATTAATATATCCCATCAGCTTATATTTCCTAAGAATCACAGTAGAAACGAAAGCAGTAATATTTATATATCAGCATATATATATAGTATAAGCATTCGTCTCAGGCAGTAATATGATCTCATCACAGAACATTGCAGCAAAAGAACATATATGAAATATTGGATATTCTAGGACGTCCATGTTTTATTTCGACCCTGTATAAAACACGGATTCCACGGTCGCGATGAATAGCCAAACCCACATCCCTAGACCCCTACGAGAGTGGCAAGCAACACTGCCAATTCTAAGGTTAGGAGACCCGGTCTTGACTCCTCGAGATGGCCTCCCACTGGACCCCAGAACCCGGTTACTTGTGCTCCCCTCCTTGGGTCTACCTAATGTGGAAAAGTAAATAATATACACTAGTGACATCAACCTCATCCCGGAAGTGTCCCAATAAAAGAATATTACATACAAATGAATTTTATATGAATGAAAATAAAACCATCATCTCACATAAAACCCCCGGCTATTCAGAACACGACGATCCAATATAACATATCACAGCAACACATAATATCTCATATCATCAACGTAAGTAAGTATGCATACACCGATCGTCGTTGATGTATAGCAACGAAAACCGGCAATACAACTACATACTACACTTACGGTCACAGAAAAGAAATTGTAAAACTACAACATTTGGAATCCACAATCACTTTAGACATCGTAAATCCGAAAAATCACATACTTCGCATTTCATGCCTAACTATACGAATTCCACATATTGTGTCGCATTCCAGATAAAATAGACAGTATTAAACTTTCTGATCGAATAATCAAATACCCAAGATTTCCTAAATAGCTTAACACTTAAGCGGAGTTCAAACAATTTCAGAATATGTCACAGTACCAATGGTCCAGCCGTAGAAGGGTCAAGCCAACGCCTCACATGTGGCATGCCGTACTGCCCCAAACCCTAAGGTTTAGAGGCAGTTCCGATGGTCACATAATCGAGTTAAGGTTTGTGTTCTTCTAGAGGGTCCACTACGTTACTTGCACGTTTTTCCGAAAGATTTAAACTCAAGAAAAATTCAACACTTGAAAGTTTTTCGTGCCGGAAAAAATGAGTTAATGATATCCGTTCGAACATTTTAACAGTTTCTAAAATATCCGGAAAAAAAGAACGAAATTAAACTTTCCGATCGAATCAACGAATTCAAAATAATCCCCAGAACACTCAACACTTGAGTCAGATTAAAAATACCCAGAAGCAGCTACAAATACCTACGGATGTACTGTGCCTAAAACCAAACCCTAATACTACTGTGCTGCTGCAGAACCGCCGCAGAAGGCATGTTACGGCCGCGCTTCCGCGGCGCTTTAGTGGTATTTTGGTGTCGTTTTGCACAGTAACTCTTAGAATTCCCTACTTATTTTTTGAGTATTTTTAATGCAGAAAAAATCATATTTTTACAAAATTTCCAGAGATGGGTTCATTTTCGATGTTTCGGGGTTCGATCGGAGTTTTAACTTCGTATACACGTCGCCTAATGCTCTAGCTTGGGTCTGATACCACTGTAGGATTCCTAGGCACTCTTACAAGGGTTAATAAGGCATCAACAATGCCCGAATAAAAATTTAGACTGCCGAACAACCCAAAACCGGGATCTTTGCTAGATAATTTGGGTTAAACATGCAAGTAAACATCTTTACAACTAAAAGTGAGGGATTACAACCTTTGTAGTCCGCTCCTTCGCTTCATAAGCTCCGAGTAGAAGTCCCTTCACCGCGATCCATGATCTTCCAGACTCAAGAGAGGCTCCACAACTCGAACGATCCATGTTAGCTTGTAGTTTTCCTTTTCTCCGATAATCTACCTCGAAGTTTCGATAACTCAAGCTCTCTCTCTCTCTCTCTCTAATAAGGTGAACACCCTAATCTAATTGACTAGATTAGATGAGGATGATGGAGTAGTATTTGTGCTCTCTTTTCTTATCAAATTCTCACTCTTATTCATCACAAAATGAAAACCTAGAAAGCTTTCTCAAAGCTCAAGGTTGAAGAAGTAGAAGAAAAATGAATTAATTCCTTTTTTGATGAATAATGAAATGATATATGATTAACAGTGCAACCATAGTTAACTATGAAAAGGTTAACTCATGTAGAGAATTAACTAAGCCTAAGGGTTTGGGTTGGGTTAAGAATTAGTCATTAGAAAATATCAACCATAATATCTTAGCTCAAAACAAAAGGAAACCTTCTAGAAACATCAAGAAAGAACTAACCCAAATCAAACCCTAATCTTGTTTAATCTCCTCTAAAAATGTTGCATTACTAATGATATCATGTTATAATAATATATATCACATATATAATATATATTTGTAACAAAAGAAAATAATACAATTAACATATATCACATATATATCAATGTATTATCCGGTGAGAAAATGAATCAATAAAGCGAGCCAATATTAGATAATGTAATGCAATATATCATATATATTATAATTCATTAAATTATCGAATCAACACTTGATCCGACAATCCACCTATATCGAATATAACCGACTAATATATCATGTACCGAATCATCGAATCAACACTTGATCCGATGATCCGGCTCATATCAAAATATCGCGAGAATATAATACGGTATCTCATATCGCATTATCCTCCGTCCTGCACATATCACATATGTGCCCCCTACTCAGTTTTGCCTGAGTCAAGAAACCTCTGTGTAGGACTCTAAAGAATTGTCAATAAGCCGGTAGGTGGTGATGATCATATCAAACACCCGCAAGCTGCAAGTGGTCAGCTAAACGTAACAGCCATCCAGGTATTGAGCGATCAGGAGATCAACAAGCAAGCCTGTACATTCTCCTGTGAATCCAATCAATAACACTCCCGTACAGTCCGGTCTCTTCGTCCGATATGTCGCATATCTAGTCTAGGAGTGGTATACGTCAGACCCCAGTAACCGATAAGTCGTGTCGATGTGAGGCTCATAACAGGTCGAGAAACTACTGGTAACACTTACCAGTAAATCTCTATATCAGCCATGTCCAGGGACTTCCAGTTATAGCCAATCGAACACAGCACAACATTAACTCCCTATACCGGGAGAGACGAATCCCCTCCTATCGCTCATTGCCTCCATGTGATTCAGGACTGTACACAAAAACCACCGTTTTGCACGCCCTCTTGGACTTGGTAAGGTGGAAATCAAAGTACAGTGGGAATCACAAAAGACTCTATGACGATCTCGGGTCTACAGACTATCCTGTACATGTGTCACCGGAGAACTGCCATCTGACGTGTGGTATAATACCATCTGGGAGTTCTCGGCGAGTCCGTCCAGTGTACCCAGTCTCCACTGAGCACCCGTACACCATCCATGATGTCAAACACCGATGGATATGGGATCATCCATCGCCCATCATATGGGTCAAGATGCGTATATGCTAGTCTACTCTGGTGTATCGATGCCCGGTCTCGACACACCCTAAACTAGGAACAGTTATAGGATGTACTCATCGACTACCGTGGCCCCACTAGTACGATCTCATCATAGTCCCAGTAGTCGAGTACATATCTTAAGGGCTTTATCAACATGTGAGAGTAAGACAGTAAACTAATATAAGTCAACATGTTAAGATAAAGTGAAACCAAATAGCATACTATCATGACGAGCAAGAAAGTCCTCTATATATATATCCAAGCATCCATTATAATATACATCATATGTACAACAATGGCCTCTAGGGCATATACATAACTAACACCCTCATCCAAGGGCGTCCTTCATCTCCCACCAAAACACCTCCTCTTGTCCAACGGCTCCGATCGCTCCACTTGTCGTTCCCACACTGGGCCGCAGCCCATCAGACGCCGCAGGTCTACACACGTCGCGTCGGCCGACGCTTGACACGTGGACTGTCGCTTCAGAGACAGGATGCACGAACCGGTGCACCTTCCCGAAATGCAGAGATCTCGCCTTGATTCGCTGGCAGAAAAGACAGCTGACTGCCCGGGGACGCGTCCCGACGAAACCTTAGGAGGGAGCTCACCCCAGGCTGCCCGGCAGTCCACTCTTGACCCGACCCGTCAGTTGGTCGGGACATGAGTGGGGGGTTAATGATGATGCTCTATATTGGTGATCTCCCAGATCAGGACACGAGGCATATGACGTTTCACAGAACTCAGATAAAAGAGTCCGCAGAGGCCGACCAGGCTACCTCATACCCGACCTGTAAGCACAAGCTGGCTCATCTTAGAGTCCCCTGGGAATTAGCCTCTTGGGCCTCTCAGCTCGCCCCGAGCTGCAACAGGACCAAGATACCTCGGCCCTCCCGCTCGTTCCCGAGCTCTCCCACCCAGGCCATCTTCCTCGGTCCCTCCGACTGACCAACTCCGCCGCTCACAGGCGTAACCGCCGCTCCGCAAATCTCGCCATGCGTGGATTTTCCGCCGGCAACATCCCGCGTTCCACGCCATCACGATCCCCATTAACGGGCAATCCGCTTATTACGCAGGTATGACGTCGGGGGCGTAACTGCCGGCGAGATTCTCGCGCCTGCTACTGCGTGCTGCCGCCACTATATAAGCCCCCATTACAGAGGGATCAAGTAAGCTTTTTTCACCCCACTTAGCCGTTACTCTGCTCGGATCTCGTGCTAACTTGATCGTCGGAGGGTTCTCGGTGGTACCAAACCACTCCGGGACTTCCTTGCAGGTACTCGGCGCAAACTCCTCAAACCACCAATCTCCTTAAAGCCCATTGAGACCCACACGCAACAGGAGATCACCTCCAAAATCTACCGGGAGATCCACGGAAGACAATATCTGATAGAGACCCGAAAAGGACCTCCATCAGCATCTATTGGATAACTACTTGTTCTATGATTGAATGTTTTCCGGTTGGGCACTGAAGTGCTTCATTGAGATTAATGGGTGTGGGTGATTGTGGTGGTTCATTTAAATCAAAAAATTGTTTTTTGTTTTGCTTCCATGACTCATGGAGAAAATTTGTTTGCTTCCATGGCTGATGGAGAGAAAATTGTGTCCAGAATTTGTACATGATGCGTGAACTCTCTCACTGCCTATTTTAATGAAGGAAAGTTGCACGAAAACAATGGAAGTTATGTTACTGATTAATTGATTGAATGAACCAGAGTTATTGGAATTGCAACTATGTCACATTTATAAGCAAATGAAGTCTCAACTTTCAAGTTAAAATCATAAATAAGGGTATTTTAGTATATCGCATATAAAATTAATTTTTTCTTAATATATGCGCAAAACTCAAACAAGCCGGTCTTGAGCGGTTCATATATATATATATTGAATTGTGCCGTACGCGGCTTGAGGTCCGTATTATTCGAGATTGAATATTTGAATGACATCGTATGACGGAGATTCCGTACTTGATGTAGTAAGGATTGATCGCCGATTACGGCTTATGTTTACTTGACTAATAGAGTCTTGATATTTAATCCCAATTGAGATATTATGATGACGCTTGATTATATTATTTGTAAAACTAACGATTCGTTTCCAATTATAAACAGTAATGTCGAAAATGTGTTGCTTATTTTAAATGAATATCTATATTAAAAATATTACAGCATGCTCATTTCCAAACAACGTTTCGTTCTAAACTGTATAATCGTATATATATGACGTTTGTTCACGTTTCGTTTATTATACTTGTTATACACTCACGTTTCGTTTATTTTGTTAAATTACGCCACACTTATAGTATTTTTTATAGATGCTTCGTATATTTAGTTTACGATATCATTCTTATATGAACACACTTTATAGAATACTGCACAATTATCAATGATTGCCATGTTGCACGATCTCATACTCGCATGATGCACAAACACATCATTGGTACTGTTATAACACTGTAAAATTGGCATGCTCGATAGTGTTCTAATTATATCAATATTATTATATGAATGTGACTGATTGATATATCTGTATATTTAATCGTCAACTGAATGATGATGCATGATGCACTATTCACGATAATGATATTGATATTTATGATGGAAATTGAGAACCCTTTTTGTGCACATACACTTGATAGAACACTTGCATATTTACTAATGATTGCTATATTATATGAGCAAAGACGTGTATACTATACTACACATCATCAGTATTGTCATGACACGGTAGAAACGGTTATGCTTTTCGTGTTCTAGTTATCTATGCTAGGACGCATGATATTTGTTGATTTTGTTATACAGATATCATTGCAATGGATATTCATATATATATATATATATATATATATATATATATATATATATATATATATATATATATATATATATATTGACGGTTTTCAATTGTGGCAAAGATGAATTATATATGTGTTCTTCTGAACTTGATGTTATCCATGGATTTAAGAAGCCGTGTTAAGATTTATAAAACTTTTGTATGTTTTAAAATGCGGTTTTCCCTTGATATGATAATTTGGTATCCACCATGAGTTTTCTTATTATGATGATATTATTATTATTTGAATCGAAGAAGGGGCCGAAAGACCGATTACGGATACATGGTGGACACGGTACGACACCGAGGGGCAAGAAGTCCGAAGGGAGGTACGAGGAGCCTAGCTAGGTGGATCGATACTGTAAGTCGATGTCGCGCACCCCGCGGGTTCGCGGGGAGGCGGAATACGCGAAAAACGATTTTTACGGGCTTCGCAACACCGACTAAACTTCAGGATCGACACTTAAACCTTAACTAACTAAACTTATAGGAGGTTCTAACTAATATGAAGAAAGTTATACCTCCGTGTACTTTTCCTTCGGTTCTTGTTCTCTTTCTCCTGTTCTTGAGCTCCTCGAAGAGTGTACGAATCACACTTGATCGTCGGCCTTCTCGTGTCAAAGATGATCCATCCGAAAGTGTGTACTTTGAGCTCCTACCTCTAAACTGAGATAAGTAGAGTACCTAGTATGCTAATTTAAGTAGCCTAGAAGATGTAAGGAGTGATTATGGATTGATTAGTCTCGAGAAACCTAGGTTTCTCAACTCATAAAACAATTAGGGTTAGAGGAAAAAGAAGAGAGCTTTGAGGAGGGAGAGTGTTGAGGATATAATGAATGACGAATGGCTAATGTTGATAACTATAAAGTAAATTATTTTCCAACAATAATAATAAAATGCAACCATGCCTCAATAGTCATCCCATGAGTCACCAAGTAGCCCTGCATTTACCAATCAACACCTCATACCTCCACCACATTAACCATTTAACAAAAATAGTTATATATACAACAAGTGAGGTGTCTTCTTCTAGAAGCACCCTTGCATAAATTACAAGAATACACCTCACCATATATACATACCCGTATACGTATTCCGAAAAATACGAATACAAAGAGACGAAAATAATCTAATAATCTAATACTAAGATCTGGCTTAAACCAAAGACCACTAGTATTTTCCGCCCAATCATCATCCGTGTAGCCAGTACACGTATGTGATTGAAACCCTGTCGTAAAACCATACGGCCTCTACATCGTTTCGCCCGAAGCAGAAAAACTCTCTATGTGGGATACTAAAGACTCGACAATACGCCGGCAGTGTGTTTAACCACAAGCACGTCAGCGGTACTAGCTACACGTAAAGGGTACCCAGGTATCTGTCGAAAAAGACGGCCGACGAGCGAACTCATTTGAACCCCTACTGAGTGTCACGACCCGCAGGGTACGGAACGTGACTGGCACTTAAGTTTACGAGACGTCTAAAGACGTCCGTAAAATAAGTAAGCCAAAGCCCAGAAAACAAAACCAATTAAGCAAAAGAGTGAAGAAAACCCAATCAATTGAAAGCGAGTTTATCAAATAAGTAATGTAAAACCCTTTTTAAAAACAATACCAATTTTTCCGAAAGTTTCGGCAGAGTCTCCTTTGTAAATACTGGCCCCCAAAATGGGTACAACAAAATATATATGAATCCAACAAAATAGGGCATCCCCAAGCGGGAGCTAGCTCTTCGCCACAAGGCGGTCACAAATCCCACGCAATATAAAATGACAACAAGCATAATAATCATAATGAAGCATAAGAAAACAGCATGTCGACTCAAGTGAGCTCGACCCCAAAATACAGCATAAAAGTCCACAACCTCACAGTCTCATCTCTAGGTCAATATACAATAATAAGGGTAGAAACAGTAAATGGAGTGCACTAGATACAAAGAATATACAAGGTGGTACAAAAATAATAACATAACCCACCTATGAGCAAAATCTCGAGTCCAGGCAAAAGAGGCAAAAGAAGCAAGCGCACCCGCCGCTACTGTACTGACGGAGCGGACCTGCAAAAGGCTATGGCACAACGGGGGTGAGTTGCCAACTCGTGAGTAATAAATAACACCTACAAAGGCTATCGTAGCATGCACACAAGCATCCTAGCATCTAAAATACAGGTATGAATGGGTGCACTAGCAGGTGTGTATACAACATCAGTGTACGAATATGTATGCAACATGAATATCTGAGGTCTCAATTGGTATATATAAGAAACATTTATCTCTTTTTGTTTTTGAAACTCTTTTAGAATGCCAGCATAATACTCAAAGAATCGACGAGAACCGGTGTCCAGCAACGACACCCAAAAGCTGTCTCAAATCTCATAAATGTATCTCTGGCCTCAGCCGTCCGGCTGACCCACCTCAAATATCAATATCTCATCATCTAGCGGCCACGGTCGGTATCCTCTGGATATCCGCCGTCTCAAACAGTCACCGGTAGGTAATCCGTCCCCTGCCAGGCTCAACGTCAACACCACATTCTTCTTGCCCCGGGGTACCTTACCGGGCCCACCATGTACCCGTGCCGGTTCCTCCACTCCTCGACACGGATTTCCAAAACCACAGCAAACTCATGGTGGACGACACTTACATCACTAGAAAACCGCAATTTACATATTTAAAAAATATAATAAGTTTAGAAATTTTGCGGCTTTCCCCCGAAATCCAGCAATATCATAAAATCTCAAGAAATCCTCATAAGTGCATATATCAATGATAATGAATGCATATGGGGTCAATAATCAAGTTGCGATGTGTAATTAATGGATTAGGCATGAACAATTAATATGATGAAGTACATGCACATGAATAGCAGTCCTACGGTTTCATTTTAAGGAATTAAAGGCAATAGCACCAGTTTAAGTATCAATTAGTAAAAGGTTTAAATTTAAATGTTATCTAGTGTGGTGGCATGGCAATTACCAGGGTGTGTGTGTAAGCATGAATAGTTCTCGTGCTGCATATAAAAACCCTGGCAATGGTGCAGGTGTCCTATAAAATGGTTTCGTATAGGTATGTCAATATAATGCATGGATGCAGCAAATAGTCAACTAAGTATTTCACCCCTAATTACTAATATCACTAAGGGTCTTGTAAGTTACTAAAACCATCGGGCGGCTTGCGCCATCCAACGATAGTCCCCCGTAGATCTTACATCTACTCACCGGAATCCCTGACTAGCTGTGTCCAATCACCGCTTTTCACTTTCGCGCCGCGTCTGACGTCTCCGCGACCGAACCTGGAATTTACATCAATACCAAACATAAGGTTACTTATCAAGAACGACGCAAAACCCCAACGAAACTACTAATGTTCGCTAGCTAGGTACAACGTGCACAAAGTGCGCGGAACACACGCGAAAATCGCAAAAACTGCCAAAAAACGCCGATTTGGTCGCCCGGCAAAACTAAAACCCGACTACTCAAAAATCCGCACACACGCATCCTAAACGTCATAGGATAAGCCAACACAATCATCAAGATGTCGAAAATAATCCATCACATAATTTTCATAAAAAAACTAGTAAGCACCAAACTAGCAATTTTGGTGCAAATATCGAAAATTAGCGATACGGTTAACACAATCCAACCCCACAACAAGCAATCTACAAACACTATAATTACAACACATTTGCAAAGATTCAAAACCTATTTTCCATAAATAACCATTACTTGAATTATATAACCTAGCAATTCTTAAACCAAACTTTATATGAAAACCTTAAATTAACACTAATTTATAACTCAATTAGCAAGTTAACCTTCTAGATTAGGTTAGCAAAACAACTAGATAACAAATTAGATCTAAACAACTAAATAATGGTTTCTAAACCTTAATTCGACTCATTAATCATGCTTCACAACCAATTTCCATACACAAACCCCTTTCTAGATTTTCCTAAAACAACAATTTACAACCAAAATCACACTTTTTAAATTAACTAAATTAGCATAATTTGAAGACTACATAAACAAGGTAATCATATAGACTAGTTAATTAACAACTAGATTAACTACAAAATAATTTAATTAACTATCATGGCTTCAAAAACCCTAGTTTAATACAACTATTCTTTTAAAAAAAACAAGATTAGAAATTAGCTAACTTTTAACACTAATACCATACAATTAAAGGAATTTAGCAAAAAGAAAGTAACTTGATGAAAATTATACCTCAATTTGGGATCTAGCAAGAATAAATTTGCTCCAAATGATGGCCTCAAGCATCAAGATCCAAGCTCGGGAGGTGAAGGAAAAGAAAGATGAAGGAGGGTTTTAATTTGCATGCTTTAATTTGAAATTTTGATGTGTTTTCTTGAAGAAATTTGAAGAAAATGAAAAGAAAAGAGATGAAGAAGAGGGAGGTGCAGGTTTCGGCCAGTATGAGGTGAGGGAGAGGGGTGTGGGTGAGTGGGAAAGTCAATGGTCAAGTCTCCAAAAGTCAATGCACCATACCTTATCAACTATATTTAAAATAAATCAATAAACCACTAATTCAACTCAAGAAAGAAAACAAAGAAATGAGGCCAGAAATTTCTGGACTTGCACAAGGTGGGGCTGTCCTAGGGCTGAGGGAAGAGAGAGAGGGGTTTTACAAAAGAAATTTTATGCAAAAAGACTCCCTACAAGTCAAAAATTGCAAGTTTTAGCTTAAAATTCAATAAATTCGTTTCCTATCATAAAAATTTGTTAAAAATCAAAATAAAATACTAAAAATTTATGTTACAACTAGATTTTAATTATAATAATTTTAAAGATTAAGATTAGCCCGGAAAAATTTGTATTTATCGCTAATTTAATGTATTTTCTTACCGGCTTAAAATAATATTAAAAAATTGAAAAATTAGGGAAATTTTTTAAACGACAAGAATTTCATAATTAACTCATTAGCTACTAAAAACAAGCAATTACCTATCCATTTTAGGTATAATTAGCCCTAAACTGCAAAATAACGAGAAAGACGGTTTTCGGAAAAATACCGAATTTTCACCGAATTTCAGGAAAACACCAAAACGACTTTTCAAGACGCTACAATCTTCCCCCCTTAAAGAAATTCGGTCCCCGAATTTAAAAATATAGCTACGCGTACCTTCGAAGAGATGGGGATATTTATTCCTCATCTCGCCCTCGGTCTCCCAGGTAACCTCCTCGCTGCTCGGGCTACGCCAAAGGACCTAGACGGTTGGTATAATCTTCGACCTCAACTTCTTCATCTGCCGATCTAAGATGGCCACCGGCTGCTCTGCAAAAGAAAGGTCGCGCTCTAGCTGGACTGTCGGGTGCTGAATCGCATGCGAAGGGTCGTGAAAGTACATGCGGAGCATCGAAACATGGAAGACGGGGTGAACATCGGGAAAGCTGGGTGGAAGAGCCAAACGATATGCAACAGCGCCGACACGCTCGAGGATCTCGAAGGGACCTACGAATCTAGGGCTAAGCTTCCCCTTTCGCCCAAAACGCATCACGCCCTTCATCGGAGAGACTTTCAGAAAAACATGGTCGCCAACTGCGAACTCTAAACTGCGACGGCGTCTGTCCGCATAAGATTTCTGCCTGCTCTGAGCTGCCCTCATCCGGTCTCGGATCAACTGTATCTTCGTTGTCGTCTCCTCCACAAGCTGCGGCCCCAAAATACTGCTCTCGCTGAGCTCTGTCCAACAAACGGGCGATCTGCATCTCCTCCCATACAATGCTTCGAAAGGTGCCATCTGAATAGTATCCTGGAAGCTGTTGTTGTAGGAGAACTCCACTAGAGGTAAATGATGATCCCAGATACCACCAAAGTCTAAAACGCACGCTCTGAGCATGTCCTCGAGAGTCTGAATGGTCCGCTCTGACTGTCCGTCTGTCTGAGGATGAAACGCTGTGCTGAAGCTCAAACGAGTGCCCAAAGCCTCCTGAAGTCTCTGCCAAAGTCGGCTGGTGAACTGGGTGCCTCGATCTGACACGATACAAGTCGGTACGCCATGCAACCGCACGATCTCGTCGATGTAGAGCTGAGCATACTGAGCGAAGCTGAAAGTCGTCTTCACTGGAAGGAAGTGAGCCGCTTTCGTCAATCTATCCACGATCACCCAGATGGAGTCGTACCCTCGACTGGTCCTGGGTAGACCCACAACGAAGTCTATCGAAATCTGTTCCCATTTCCACTCTGGAATGGGTAACGGCTGTAGCTCTCCTGCGGGCCTCTGGTGCTCGGCCTTGACTTGCTGACAAGTCAGGCATCTCGAAACGAACTCCGCAATGTCCCTCTTCATCCCGTCCCACCAGTAGGTCTCTCTCATATCATGGTACATCTTGGTGGAACCGGGGTGGACACTATACACTGATCGGTGTGCCTCCTCAAGAATGTCGCGCCGCAATACATCAGCATCTGGTACGCACAGTCTAGATCCATACCGTAAAATCCCCTGATCGTCAACCACGAACTCGGAAAATCTGCCCTGTCCCATCTGTGCCACGATCTCTGAGCAACGGTCGTCACTGCGCTGTGCCTCATATATACGGTCAAGCAACTGTGGGCGTGCACGAACATGCGCGAGCTGTCCCCCTGTCTGAGTGAACTCGAACTCAACTCGGCTGTCGCATAACATCTGCCAATCTGCTGATGACTGCCTCTGCACTGCGCGCAAAAAGGATAGACTATCCCCGGGCCTCCTACTCAACGCATCTGCCACAACATTCGCCTTGCCGGGGTGATATAAGATCTCGCAGTCGTAGTCTTTCACCAACTCCATCCAACGACGCTGTCTGAGGTTCAGGTCTCGCTGCTGAAATATGTACTTTAAGCTCTTGTGATCGGTGAATATCTGACACGACTCGCCGTAAAGGTAATGTCGCCAAATCTTCAGTTCAAAGACCACTGCAGCCATCTCCAAATCATGAGTGGGGTAGTTCTGTTCATGCTTCTTCAACTGCCGAGAAGCATAAGCGATCACCCGGCCATGCTGCATCAAAACGCATCCTAATCCCACTCGCGAAGCATCACAGTAGGCAACAAATCCGCCTGATCCCGAAGGTAAAGATAATACCGGCGCCGTAGTCAAACAAGTCCGTAGCTGCTGAAAACTGCGCTCGCACTCCTCTGTCCAGACGAAAGGAACTCCCTTCCGGGTCAAACCGGTCAACGGTGCAGCTATACGGGAGAAGTCCTGAACAAAACGCCTGTAGTAGCCCGCCAAGCCTAGAAAACTACGGATCTCAGTAACCGATGTAGGTCGGGGCCACTGCTGAACAGCCTCAATCTTCTTCGGGTCCACACAAATGCCGTCTCTCGTAACCACGTGACCCAAGAATCCGACGCTGTCCAGCCAGAAAGCACACTTGGAGAACTTCGCGAACAGCTGGTGCTCCCTCAGAGTCTGTAACGTAATCCGCAAGTGCTGCTCGTGCTCCTCTCTGCTCCGGGAGTACACCAAGATATCGTCGATAAACACGATGATGAACAAGTCAAGATACGGCCTGAGTGTACGGTTCATCAAATCCATAAATGCTGCTGGGGCGTTGGTGAGTCCGAACGACATCACCAAAAACTCGTAGTGGCCGTAGCGCGTGCGGAAAGCTGTCCTCGGTATATCCTCCTGTCGAACTCCCAGCTGATGGTATCCTGATCGCAAGTCGATCCTCGAAAAATACCCCGCACCCTGAAGCTGGTCGAACAAATAATCAATGCGCGGCAACGGATATCTGTTCCGAACGGTAACTTTGTTCAGCTGGCGGTAGTCGATACATAAGCGCAAACTTCCATCCTTCTTCTTGACAAACAGGACCGGAGCACCCTACGGAGAAACACTCGGTCGAATAAGCCCCTTATCTAACAAATCCTGCAACTGATCCTTCAGCTCTCGAAGCTCTGCCGGGGCCATCCGATAAGGCGGTATAGAAATAGGCCCCGAACCGGGAATCAAATCAATGCAGAACTCAACATCGCGCTCAGGCGGTAGCCTAGGTAGCTCATCAGGGAAAACATCAGGAAACTCACAAACTACCGGAACCCGGTCCAACGGAACCTCTGCAGCTCGAGTATCACAAATAAACGCTAAGAATCCCTGACATCCCTTCCGCAAGAGCTGACCAGCGCGAAGAGACGAAATTAAGCTGGGAAGGGTGACACTGCGGTCTCCCCGAATAACAAGGACTGGCTCTCCCAGAAAGCTAAATCTGACTGCCTTCTCACGGCTGTCCACCGAAGCATAACAAGTGGCTAGCCAATCCATGCCCAGAAGCACATCAAAGTCCAACATATCGAGGAGTATCAAATCAACTGATGAATCCCTCTCCCCGATACGAACGAAACGCAATCGAAAAACAAAACGAGCGACAAACGACTCGCCTACCGGAGTACTAACAACAAGCGGATGATCTAACGACGACGACTCACGGCCCAACATCGGTGCAAAGCGTGTAGATACGTACGAATGTGTGGAACCTGGGTCGAATAATACCCGTGCGTCGAAAGAACAAACTGGCAAGATACCTGTCACAACGGCATTGGATGCCTGCGCATCCTGCGGTGTCAAAGCAAAAACTCGGGCCTGTCCTCCACCGATAGCGGGCTGACCTCGACCTCGGCCTCTGCCTCCTCGTCCTCTCTGAACAGGACCGCCGCGTCCACGGCCTCTCGGTGCACCTAACTGGCGTGGAGCATCGCCTGGGGTAGGAAGTAGGGCTCTCTGAGGAGGGGGTGGTGATGGTGGTAGGGTCACATGCGGAACTGTCGCTGCTCCCTGTCGTCTCACCGGACAGTCTCTGACAAGATGGTGCAAACTCCCGCACCCAAAACACCCTGGCGACGGCTGCTGCCCCTGGGGATAAGAACCATATAACTGTCCCCGCCCAAATCCTCTGCCAGGCCTATCTCTCGGAAAGAATCTGGCGCGCTGCCTCTGAGACGGTACATCGGTGCGAATCCTTTTCGGCCCAGAAACGGCCGAAGTCCGTGATATGCGTGCCTCCATCCTCAATGCCGTATCCATAGCAGCTGAATAAGTGTCGTAGTGCTGGGCGCCAATGGCAAGATATAGCTGGGCATCAAGTCCCTGTACGAACCTCTTCACCATCTTCTCCTCGGTATCCACCAAATACTGAGCATATCGGGATAACTGTGTAAACTGGATGTCATACTCAGACACCGTCATCCCAGGTGTCTTGACTAAGGCCTCGAAGCTGCGAGCTCTGGCGTCACGAACGCTCTCTGGAA
Organism: Agapanthus africanus; assembly: GCA_030015575.1. Lineage (NCBI taxonomy): Eukaryota > Viridiplantae > Streptophyta > Magnoliopsida > Asparagales > Amaryllidaceae > Agapanthus > Agapanthus africanus. The sequence goes on from JASDDO010000008.1 coordinate 316,801,342, forward strand.
GGAAACGGGCTAGAAAGACCGCTGTAAACTCGACCCAAGTCATAGGCGGTAGACCTGCAGCTCGACCTCTCAAGACTGACTCCCACCATGTCTGCGCGAGACCCTCTAGTCGGAAACTCGCAAGCTCTACCCATCGATCATCCGAACATCTCAGCGAACGGCAGATCCTGGCTAAACTGTCAAGGAACGTCTGTGGGTCCTCCGCTGCCTCGGTGCCGGTGAATACTGGAGGTCTCAGCCTCATGAAATCCTGTAGCGAAACCGGAATGGCCACGGTTGTAGTAGTAGGAGCAGGTATCATGGTCTTCTGTGATATAGTAGGTACGTCATCCGGCCTCGGTGTACGACTGGCTGCAACTAGGGATCCTACCATCTGACGTAGCTCCTGCATGCCTCCCATCATCTGTCGCAACTCCTCCATACCGGTCTCGAGCCTATCCATACGGCCTGGGGAAGGTGGATCGGTCTGTCCCTGCGGCGTAAGCATACCACCCTGCTCAGTCCTAGTCTCGGACGAGCCAGCTCGAATCTCGTCTTTGGCGGCAGCCCTCTGTGCCCTCGTAGCCTTCGGCGGCATAGTGGCTGTTACAGGAAAACGGATAGTAAGGACAGTGCAATAGGATCATAGGATACACGGAATTGAAGAAGGAATTTTTCAAGCAAGTATATCCTAAAGTCACTTAGGCGGAGTACCGTATCGTAAGTATGCCGCGGACATACGCACGCTACGTTACCCTGCTTAAGTCACTTACTCCATCTACCAAGGGTCATCCTACACTCACAAAGGTAAAACATATCGCTCTGATACCAACTTTGTCACGACCCGCAGGGTACGGAACGTGACTGGCACTTAAGTTTACGAGACGTCTAAAGACGTCCGTAAAATAAGTAAGCCAAAGCCCAGAAAACAAAACCAATTAAGCAAAAGAGTGAAGAAAACCCAATCAATTGAAAGCGAGTTTATCAAATAAGTCATGTAAAACCCTTTTTAAAAACAATACCAATTTTTCCGAAAATTTCGGCAGAGTCTCCTTTGTAAATACTGGCCCCCAAAATGGGTACAACAAAATATATATGAATCCAACAAAATAGGGCATCCCCAAGCGGGAGCTAGCTCTTCGCCACAAGGCGGTCATAAATCCCACGCAATATAAAATGACAACAAGCATAATAATCATAATGAAGCATAAGAAAACAGCATGTCGACTCAAGTGAGCTCGACCCCAAAATACAGCATAAAAGTCCACAACCTCACAGTCTCATCTCTAGGTCAATATACAATAATAAGGGTAGAAACAGTAGATGGAGTGCACTAGATACAAAGAATATACAAGATGGTACAAAAATAATAACATAACCCACCTATGAGCAAAATCTCGAGTCCAGGCAAAAGAGGCAAAAGAAGCAAGCGCACCCGCCGCTACTGTACTGACGGAGCGGACCTGCAAAAGGCTATGGCACAACGGGGGTGAGTTGCCAACTCGTGAGTAATAAATAACACCTACAAAGGCTATCGTAGCATGCACACAAGCATCCTAGCATCTAAAATACAGGTATGAATGGGTGTACTAGCAGGTGTGTATACAACATCAGTGTACGAATATGTATGCAACATGAATATCTGAGGTCTCAATAGGTATATATAAGAAACATTTATCTCTTTTTGTTTTTGAAACTCTTTTAGAATGCCAGCATAATACTCAAAGAATCGACGAGAACCGGTGTCCAGCAACGACACCCAAAAGCTGTCTCAAATCTCATAAATGTATCTCTGGCCTCAGCCGTCCGGCTGACCCATCTCAAATATCAATATCTCATCATCTAGCGGCCACGGTCGGTATCTTCTGGATATCCGCCGTCCCAAACAGTCACCGGTAGGTAATCCGTCCCCTGCCAGGCTCAACGTCAACACCACATTCCTCTTGCCCCGGGGTACCTTACCGGGCCCACCATGTACCCGTGCCGGTTCCTCCACTCCTCGACATGGATTTCCAAAACCACAGCAAACTCATGGTGGACGACACTTACATCACTAGAAAACCGCAATTTACATATTTAAAAAATATAATAAGTTTAGAAATTTTGCGGCTTTCCCCCGAAATCCAGCAATATCATAAAATCTCAAGAAATCCTCATAAGTGCATATATCAATGATAATGAATGCATATGGTGTCAATAATCAAGTTGCGATGTGTAATTAATGGATTAGGCATGAACAATTAATATGATGAAGTACATGCACATGAATAGCAGTCCTACGGTTTCATTTTAAGGAATTAAAGGCAATAGCACCAGTTTAAGTATCAATTAGTAAAAGGTTTAAATTTAAATGTTATCTAGTGTGGTGGCATGGCAATTACCAGGGTGTGTGTGTAAGCATGAATAGTGCTCGTGCTGCATATAAAAACCCTGGCAATGGTGCAGGTGTCCTATAAAATGGTTTCGTATAGGTATGTCAATATAATACATGGATGCAGCAAATAGTCAACTAAGTATTTCACCCCTAATTACTAACATCACTAAGGGTCTTGTAAGTTACTAAAACCATCGGGCGGCTTGCGCCATCCAACGATAGTCCCCCGTAGATGTTACATATACTCACCGGAATCCCTGGCTAGCTGTGTCCAATCACCGCTTTCCCCTTTCGCGCCGCGTCTGACATCTCCGCGACCGAACCTGGAATTTACATCAATACCAAACATAAGGTTACTTATCAAGAACGACGCAAAACCCCAACGAAACTACTAATGTTCGCTAGCTAGGTACAACGTGCACAAAGTGCGCGGAACACAGGCGAAAATCGCAAAAACTGCCAAAAAACGCCGATTTGGGCGCCCGGCAAAACTAAAACCCGACTACTCAAAAATCCGCACACACGCATCCTAAACGTCATAGGATAAGCCAACACAATCATCAAGATGTCGAAAATAATCCATCACATAATTTTTATAAAAAAACTAGTAAGCACCAAACTAGCAATTTTGGTGCAAATATCGAAAATTAGCGATACGGTTAATACAATCCAACCCCACAACAAGCAATCTACAAACACTATAATTACAACACATTTGCAAAGATTCAAAACCTATTTTCCATAAACAACCATTACTTGAATTATATAACCTAGCAATTCTTAAACAAAACTTTATATGAAAACCTTAAATTAACACTAATTTATAACTCAATTAGCAAGTTAACCTTCTAGATTAGGTTAGCAAAACAACTAGATAACAAATTAGATCTAAACAACTAAATAATGGTTTCTAAACCTTAATTCAACTCATTAATCATGCTTCACAACCCATTTCCATACACTAACCCCTTTCTAGATTTTCCTAAAACAACAATTTACAACCAAAATCACACTTTTTAAATTAACTAAATTAGCATAATTTGAAGACTACATAAACAAGGTAATCATATAGACTAATTAATTAACAACTAGATTAACTACAAAACAATTTAATTAACTATCATGGCTTCAAAAACCCTAGTTTAATACAACTATTCTTTTAAAAAAAACAAGATTAGAAATTAGCTAACTTTTAACACTAATACCATACAATTAAAGGAATTTAGCAAAAAGAAAGTAACTTGATGAAAATTATACCTCAATTTGGGATCTAGCAAGAATAAATTTGCTCCAAATGATGGCCTCAAGCATCAAGATCCAAGCTCGGGAGCTGAAGGAAAAGAAAGATGAAGGAGGGTTTTAATTTGCAAGCTTTAATTTGAAATTTTGATGTGTTTTCTTGAAGAAATTTGAAGAAAATGAAAAGAAAAGAGATGAAGAAGAGGGAGGTGCAGGTTTCGGCCAGTATGAGGTGAGGGGGAGGGGTGTGGGTGAGTGGGAAAGTCAATGGTCAAGTCTCCAAAAGTCAATGCACCATACCTTATCAACTATATTTAAAATAAATCAATAAACCACTAATTCAACTCAAGAAAGAAAACAAAGAAATGAGGCCAGAAATTTCTGGACTTGCACAAGGTGGGGCTGTCCTAGGGCTGAGGGAAGAGAGAGAGGGGTTTTACAAAAGAAATTTTATGCAAAAAGACCCCCTACAAGTCAAAAATTGCAAGTTTTAGCTTAAAATTCAATAAATTCGTTTCCTATCATAAAAATTTGTTAAAAATCAAAATAAAATACTAAAAATTTATGTTACAACTAGATTTTAATTATCATAATTTTAAAGATTAAGATTAGCCCGAAAAAATTTGTATTTATCGCTAATTTAATGTATTTTCTTACCGGCTTAAAATAATATTAAAAAATTGAAAAATTAGGGAAAATTTTTAAACGACCAGAATTTCATAATTAACTCATTAGCTACTAAAAACAAGCAATTACCTATCCATTTTAGGTATAATTAGCCCTAAACTGCAAAATAACGAGAAAGACGGTTTTCGGAAAAATACCGAATTTTCACCGAATTTCAGGAAAACACCAAAACGACTTTTCAAGACGCTACACTGAGCCTGTCCGTGACAATCTCCATGCAGTCCGGTCTGTTCGTCTGAGAGTATCGCATGTAAGATCTATTGGGTGGAAAACGTCAGACCCCTAATAACCAGACAAGTCGTGTTAGTGTGGTTCAAGACCATCCGAGAATCTACTGGTCCAACCAACCAGTAATTCTCAATCCGCCCTGGTCAGGGACTTATGGTGTTGACCAACCGATCACAGCGCGATATCGACTACATATACTGGGAGTGACGAATCCCTAATAGTCGCTCACTGCCTCCATGTGGCTCGGGACTATACCCAACTAAAAACTGTTTGCACGACTCAGTAGAGCTGCGGTAGGGTAGTAATCAAAGAACAATGGGAACTCACACGATACAAAAGACGACCTCAGGTCGACAGGCTATCTGCACTCATGTCACCAGAGAACTGCTATCTCACACTAGGTATAATACCATCTTGCCAGTCATTAGTGAGTCCCGTTTGGTGTACTTATACCCTGTGAGCACCTGTATACAATCTTAGGTGCACCTCACCAATGGTTGCGGGACCAATCCATCACCCCTCGTCAGGGTCTAGATATGTATACACTAGTCTACTTTGGAGTATCGATGCCCAGTCACGATACTCCTGTGACTAAGGACATTTTAAGGATGTGCCTATCGACAATCCAGCTCCCACAAGTATGATTGCTATCATAATGCTGGTGGTCAGGCAAAGATCCTACGGCCTTCATCAACATGTAAACTATGAAATATAAAGAAAAACACATCACATGTTAAGATAAAGACAAACCAAATAGCATACTATCATATCGAGCAAGATTGTCCTGTAGATACATATCCTTAGTATCCTATACAATGAAGGCCTCTAGGGCATATAGATGATAGAGCTTTTGCGTATGCGTTTTTGAAATCAAATAACATTAACCGCAATCAAGAACGGCGTCGCTTGGTAGCTAGCCGATTGAGTACGGGTCGGTCCATAGGGATTTCGTGTATTTTCTAATTGTTCTAACGAGTTAATTCCAATTTTGGTGGATTGGATTATCACTAAAAACTGAAATGTGTTTGATTAAGATTAAAATCTTGCTAGGATTAGGTTTAGGTTAAGTTTGGAAATTCAATATTTCTCACCGCTTTCTATGCCCTAATTAAGATCTATTTAGGTGTTAAGATAATAATTAACAAAGTGGATTAGTACCATCGGGAAGAAACTAGGTTTCTTCCTCTAGGTCCTTGTCCGTACTTTCTTAACTCTTACCCTAACCTCCATGGAAAACATACACAACCGGTCTTTTAAACTACGGTATCACCGCTACCTCGTGGGATAGGGTGCCGTAGTGAGCGGTGTGTGTATGTATGCATAGAGTCCTATTTAAAATGTATGACGGGCAAGAAAGGGGTGAGAGATTTTCATCTCTCAAACCTTTCCTATTTCTAACCCTAACAAGTGAGGAACTACTCACTCATTAGGGAATTATTAAAAGATTTCATTTTTATGATTGTTTTTAATAACCTAATTATCTAATCTACGACAGATAAATAAAATCTAAACTAGGGCAGATAAATAAAAGTTATACTAGGGCAGAAAGGAAAATTAAACTAAGGCAAGGTAAAGAAAACGACTTACTTTTTATTTGATGCACTCTTCAAACATTACAAGAATTAAAATTCTGAAATTGATAATTAAAAAGAGGCATAGGAAAAGGCATGCTCCAAAAAGAGCTTTAGGGTTTCTATTTATAGATTATAGAAACCTTAGGTTTACATATGATCCCTATCTGCATTTACAAAATTACCCTAAGAAGCCTAGTCAATGCACCGCCGCCGCCGTCAAAAAATGCACCGACACGTGCTTATCATGGCTGCGGAACCGCGGCCAAAAGCCCTGTTTGGCCGTGGATCTGCGGCCATATTGGAAGCTTCTGGGCTCTGTTTCTCTGGTAATTCTCATGTTGCATTTTACTTGATTTTTCTTCCCTTGGTTCTTCAGAATGTCTTCTAATTTCTTCCAGATTTCCACAGTGTAGAATGTGGTAGACTTTTACCGTTTGCTTCGTGTTGAAGTCTTGAAACTTTGCGCTGCCTTTGTACTTTGTGAAATTGTTCATTGATCTTCGTCTGTTCTTCAAACTGTAGGCATGATAAAGATTCTCTATTTATTGGTCGAAGTCTCACTTTTATAACGTCTTTTCATCATTTTCACTGTTTTGTTCCGAGAACCTGTAACCTGCAACTATGTAACAGACATGGATCAAAAGCACTTGTTTATTTTGTAAAATGAATAAGAATGGGAAATATAATAATGCAAAATTATGATATGAACAAATACCCCTAAACTTATCTTTTGCTCGTCCTCGAGCAAAACTAGTTTTATCCTCGAAAAAGACCTAAGCACGCTTTCGCACGGAAACGCGATTGCACTGAGCTCGTGCAATAAGCCGTTAAACCTCTAGGTGTCCCTAGTAGAAGGAGTGTTGTCTCCTGAGGGTTTTCAGCGGATACTACCTACAAAATCCTATCAATTTGACCCATTGACTTTTATTCTTGAATTCGGTTTTCTAGCAAGAAATTTTATTATCTTCAACTCGGAAATTATCCACCCATATTTTTCATGCTTCCTTATCATTTAACTTAAGATTGTTTATGTTCTGTAGATTTATTTAACTTTTAGCATCTTTTGAGTTTTCCTTCTAGGTTCCATCTCAACATAGGAATTTTTATCATCTCTACTAAAGATATAAATCTTATATTTCATTCATATCTCTCATCCAAACCCCAATTATATTCCCCTACGTGTGTGTATGTATCACCCCTACACTTGGAAATTCAATTCTAGCTCTTATACTCTTGTCCATCGTCCAAAGTACTTTTAGTTGGTGAATTTTTAGATGAAATTGCTCACACCTCTTTCATGCGACCGTTAATACTTCTTGAGGTACTAACGACCGATTACAAAATATGTTTGCATATTAAGGTGTAATTCCTAGTCTTGTAACACCAAAGGCTTTAGCAGTGACTCCCAATCCAGTTGGTCTAAAGCACTAGGTGATAAAACATCCTTGCTAAATATTTTTTCTATTTATGCAGCCTTAATTAATTACAAAAACCAGTGTTTATTTTTTTATCTCTTTATTCACACTTGTATTTTTATTTTATTTTTCTTCATACTAAGGACTTTAGACAAGAGCATTTCAAGGTCTCCTCTACTATTCCAAGTTTCAAGGTTCGTGTTTGTGCAATTTGTAGGGTATATATTTTCAGAATTTAGGCTTAAGCTTAGGAATTATTTTTCAGGCTTATACTTTAATAAAAATATCAATACTTTTCCTTTATTTTGACTTAGCCCAAGAAGTGAACTCAAACTTTGCCTATTTCTAAGTAAACCACAAAGACATATATTTTCTACCGTTAAATTTTAAGAAAAGTTATTTTTATGGTTTTTAATTTACTAAGTTTAGGATCTAGTTTTTCCCTACTATTCAACCGTCATATTGAACTTTTCAATTTTTATAAATTTTAAAATTTTTCAATTTTTATGGATTTTAAATTAAGTATGCAAATGCAAAAATATACATATGAATGCGAAGGAAGAAACCTTACCGAGCACACTTCCAAACTTAAACTTGACAGTGTCCTCACTGTCATGCCACACCAAGAGGGTCAAAATTGTCGGCACTCCCCTGTTAATTTTTTTTAAAAATTTTTTTAACAGAAAAAGAAAACAAATATATACACACACACACACAAAAAAAAAAGGTTCCCCCCAAACTTAAGTGATACAGTGTTTTCACTGTTTAAGCGTTAAAGTTGAGAGTTGGGGGGAGAAAATTACAGTATCAAGCTATACAAAGCCTTACACAGGCCAAAGGTTAGCACCAACCATTCAAAAATTTTATCGTTATAATAGTGTGGTTGGTGAAAGAATGGAGTGTCGAGAAAAGAAATGAGAAACATACGAGACCGTATGGGAAGAAAGGTGGAATATGGTCTCGGTATATTAGGAGAAGAATGGCGGAAGAGAGAAAGAAGTGTAGTACGAACTTGAGCGTGTAAATTGAGTGAATAAATTAGCACAAATTGTGATGACCGATGTGTTAAAATTGATTGTGCTAATCTATCAACCCGTCGAGAAATGGGGTCAAATCCCTCAAGATTCGCGAGAAAACATGGGTACGTTGAACTTGGTAAACCAGACATTGAAAATGGAAGCGTGACGGATTCTTGCGCGGTCAAAACAAGGACGGAGGGAAGTGATTTAGGAAAGGTCTCATTCTCACCTAAGTAAGCGTATGTAAGGTGAGACGGCAACAGCTTGAGTTCGAGTTTCAGAGGTGAAACAATTGAAGGTGAAATTGGTGAAACTATCTCGAACTCGAAGGATTCCATCAATGGTTCGAAATGAGTGTAAGCAACCGAGTCTGATGGTTCAGCTAACTCATCAGAAAATTCAAAGGACTCAAACTCGGGCGGTGAACCTTCAAAATCGTCCGAAAAAGTGAAACACTCGTAATTATTATTGGTTGTGAGTACTGTGTCAGATTCAAGGAGGAACGCACTAGTGGCGTCAAAACTGCTGTGATCGAACATAAATTTTTCAAGCTCACAGTCCTCCTGCGTGATCTCTTGCTTGGGCGGAACGATGGAAAGGATGAAGGGAGGGGATTTAGGAAGTATAACAGTTAAAAGTTTAGGAGGATGAATTGGAAAATCCCACTCATCAAATAGAACTGGTTCATCCTCAATACTCTCCTCAATACTCTCCTAATAATTCTCCTCAAAAGTTATCACATACATGCAATTATCATCAAAATCAAGACGCATATGAAGTTCGGGAGAAACATTTAATGACTCGGGATGATAAATTGGAGAGAAAAATTCAGTCAAATCTGCGGGTTCATCTTCCAAAATATTCCCTGCGTCAAATCCCCAATCAAGTGAAAATCAATTTTTTTTGGACACCTCATCAAAAGCATGGATATTTATCAATTCAGGATCTAGATTGGAGGTGTAAAGGTCGAAAGGATTGGTGATGGTTTCACTCGAAAGGGACCCTTCACAATCTGGCAAACAAGCACTACAAAGTCGCACAACTCATTAAACGTTTTATTTTCAACTGGTGAATCATTTGGGACACTTGATAGATATTCAAAACCGGGGTTGTGGGATTCAATTAGTGATGGGTAGGTTTGATTTGGAAGGGTGCACAGCTCCCTCTCTCTACTTAAATTCTCAATCTGTCCAACCGCCTCATCATACATTGGAATTTTTGGAGCTAGTTGGAGACTAGCTACCGGGTCACTAGGTTGCATAAGGGCGGCAATGGACGCATCCAAATTCCTCATATATTGGTTTGTCTCTACAATATAAGCTTCCAACGACTATTCCAGACTAGACATGGGTTGTGAAGGGGTTTCAGTAAAAGATTCAAAGTTGTTTGGATACGTGAAACTCTCAAATGGTTATGTAGAAGCAATGTCTAGAAAAGGTGCAAAAGTCGGGTATGACTGGTAGGAATTGAATGGTTGGACAGGAGTAGGATCAACAGTTGGATAAAAAGGTGAATGGACTTGTTGATCCCAAGAATTGGAAGTGTTGAAAGGAATGAAAGATCGGTTACGAGATTGTTCAATATGTTCAGTAATAGACATGGGTTTCGGAGTTACAACAGAACTCGAAAAAGGAGTATCAACGTAAGAAGGTGGTGAAGGTTAAAATGGTTGATACAAAGTGGATTGCGGAGTCGAACTGTTTCCCGTAGACGCTTCTATTCGATCTTTCAAAGAAATTTTCAGCATGGAGGGGTCGTCCGTAATTCGACCAAAACAATTCGCGTAGGAAGCAATGTTTGGATGGGGATACCAAAGTTCGGCAAGAGTTTTGGGAGGTGGGGTACACATGATGTAAGAAAGGAGAAGAAAAAGAATGTGGGTGTAGAGGATTTCTAGCGAAAAAATTGGCAGGTCTTTTTGTAAAATTTTCTGTTTTGTGTTTTTTTTATAAGGAGTTTTTTTACAAAAACATTTTTATAAGAAGCTTAGACACACATTCAATCAATCACAATATGCACAATCAATCCTAGATCTAGGGTCACCTAGGTCAACTAGACTGCTCCTAATTGTTCCAAAGGTCAAGTTGTGAGGACCTCAAATCGCCTCTTCACCGCCAGTTGTGGCCAGGTAAGCACGAGTAGAGAAAGGAGGGATCCGCTCACGAATCACCGTGAGACAGGCCTTTTAAAGTTACCTTTCCCCACTTGTCTAGCCTAGGCATCACAAAGTCTGGTTTAGATAAACGATCGATGCCTACAACTATTCCATTGTTCTATTGAGTGCGACAGTCCTTATAGGCTGAGTTTAATCTTTTTTAATTAACTTGATGGTCAATGCAATATGCTTTTTATGATTTTTTGGGTCCTATGAAGGGTAATGAAATCCACATCCAATCTGGATTGGTGTTAAAGCCCCTTAAAGTCAGTTTTAAAGAATGCAAAGCAGTAAACACATAAACAATTGCCAAATTTTTTTTTAATTTTTTTTTGCGGCGCAAAGAATCCTGCACAAGATCAAGTTATTAGAGAAGAAGGAGAAGTTTTTGCGCAAAGAATCCTGCAGGAAAATTTTTCAGAGGAGTTTATGGGGTTACAGAGAAGAAAAGAAGGCTTACAGAGGGGTTTCCACCTGCTGACGTCACCACCAAGACGCGGTTCCGCGGTTAAAAGAGGGATATTGCGGCGGTTCCGCGGTCAGTCGGTCTGTTCAGATCTCCAAACCTTTTCTGTTTCTCTGTTGTGCTTCTCCTCTATAGGTTCAGATCTGCTGTTTGCTGTTTCGCTCTCTGGAATGTTCCAGATCTGAATCCGTTCGTCGATCCTGCACAATTCAAACAAAACACCCTTAAAAAAATAACAGGATGATAAATTTTTTATAATTTTTTTTATTTTTCAGTTTTTATGAATTTTATGATTTTATATTAACCCGAAATTTCAAAAAGAAAATAACTACGCCATCCCCGGCAATGGCGCCATTTGATTGATAGAGCTTTTGCGTATGCATTTTTGAAATCAAAGAATATTAACCGCAATCAAGAACGGCGTCACTTGGTAGCTAGCCGGTTGAGTACGGGTCGGTCCACAGGGATTTTGTGTATTTTCTAATTGTTCTAACGAGTTAATTCCAATTGTGGTGGATTGGATTATCACTAAAAACTGAAATGGGTTTGATTAAGATTAAAATCTTGCTAGGGTTAGGTTTAGGTTAAGTTTGGAAATTCAATATTTCTCACCGCTTTCTATGCCCTAATTAAGATCTATTTAGGTGTTAAGGTAATAATTAACAAAGTGGATTAGTACCAACGGGAAGAAACTAGGTTTCTTCATCTAGGTCCTTGTCCGTCCTTTCTTAACTCTTACCCTAACCTCCATGGAAAACATACACAAACGGTCTTTTAAACTACGGTATCACCGCTATCTCGTGGGATAGGGTGCCGTAGTGAGCGGTGTTTGTATGTATGCATAGAGTCTGATTTAAAATGTATGACGGGCAAGAAAGGGGTGAGAGATTTTCATCTCTCAACCCTTTCCTATTCCTAACCCTAAAAAGTGAGGAATTACTCACTCATTAGGGAATTGTTAGAAGATTTTATTTTTATGATTATTTTTAATAACCTAATTATCTAATCTACGGCAGATAAATAAAATCTAAATTAGGGCAGATAAATAAAAGTTATACTAGGGCAGAAAGGAAAATTAAACTAAGGCAAGGTAAAGAAAATGACTTACTTTTTATTTGATGCACTCTTCAAACATTACAAGAATTAAAATTCTGAAATTGATAATTAAAAAGAGGCATAGAAAGAGGCATGCTCCAAAAAGAGCTTTAGGATTTCTATTTATAAATTATAGAAACCCTAGGGTTACATATGATCCCTATCTGCATTTACAAAATTACCCTAAGAAGCCTAGTCAATGCACTGCCGCCGCCGTCAAAAAATGCACCGACACGTGCTTATCATGGCTGCGGAACAGCGGCCAAAAGACCTGTTTGGCCGCGGATCCGCGGCCATATTGGAAGCTTCTGGGCTCTGTTTCTCTGGTAATTATCATGTTGCATTTTACTTGATTTTTCTTCCGTTGGATCTTCAGAATGTCTTCTAGTTTCTTCCAGATTTCCACAGTGTAGAATGTGGTGGATTTTTACCGTTTGCTTTGTGTTGAAGTCTTGAATCTTTATGCTGCCTTTGTACATTGTGAAATTGTTCATTGATCTTCGTTTGTTCTTCAAACTGTAGGCATGATAAAGATTCTCTATTTGTTGGTCGAAGTCTCACTTTTATAGCGTCCTTTTATCATTTTCATTGTTTTGTTCCGAGAACCTATAACCTGCAACTATGTAGCAGATATGGATCAAAAGCACCTGTTTATTTAGTAAAATGAATAAGAATGGGGAATATAATAATCCAAAATTATGATATGAATAACATACATATCCAACAATCTCCTACTTGCACTAAGGCCTGTAATTAGCGCAATAAGTACCCACTGTCTGCACTAATGCCAGTTGCCGGGGTACCGTATGCCCAACATCTTGAAAAGTCTCTCGAACTGGACTTGAAAGATGGTCTTGGTGAATGGATCTGTTGTGTTGTCTTTTGTGTCCACTCTCCGCACCTCGATCTCCTGGTGATCCACGATCTTCTTGATTGGGTGATACCGCCTCAAGATATGTCTGGATTTCTGATGGGACCTTGGTTCCTTCGCTAAGGCTACAGTCCCATTGTTATCGCAATACAAGGGTATTGGATTGGAAATGGACGGAACCACCTGAAGTTCAGAGATGAACTTCCTTATCCAGACTGCCTCTTCTGTAGAATCATTAGCAACTATATACTCAGCTTCCATCATTGAGTCTGGGACGGTGTCTTGTTTGGAACTCTTCCAACATACCGCCCCTCCATTGAGGGTGAACAGATAACCTGAGACGGATTTAAAGTCATCCTTGTCACTTTGGAAGCTGGAGTCGGTAAAAGCCTCGATCTGGAGATCCTCATTACCGAATACCAAGAACATCTCTTTGGTCCTTCTCAAATACTTGAGAATGCTCTTTACCGCTGTTTACTGCCGGAAACGGGGACGGACCGGGATGGATCGTCTTGCCTGAATTCTGGGGGCAGATGGCATTTGGATTTATCTGTCCACCTCTCCGAAGACACCAAGTTGATTTATGGCGCCGTATAACGGAGGTTTGGACGGATGTGGCCGTTGTAGCATGACTTCGTCAGATTCCACCTTGTTTTGCGAAGGGTTTTTGATTGTGGGGACGCTCTTCCAGCAGACGTAAGCCCCTACAGTTAATTACGTTACTGCATCGTGATAACCACTTTCTCCTGCTCCGGAAGTTCACTTAGTGTCGTGTGTGTTTTTGTTTGTTTAGGTTGCACCCCGTGGATTGTATACGGAGACTAGTTTATATCGTCGCCCGTAGGGCGTGGATTAGTCCAAATCAGTATATTTTTAGATTTGGGTTTGGGTTTTTTAAGGACCGTTAATCTGGTTTGAGATTAAGATCGACTTAAATATGTATGAGCTTTTGGGGGTTCAGTTTGTTTTAGTTTAAAGACGTCGCGGTCCATTATCGCCATGTTTGAGGCAAATATTTAGTTTAAGAACATTTCGGTCCTTTATCGCCGTATTTGGGGGAGAATATTAGTTTAGGACGTTTCGATCCGTTATCGCCGTTTTGGGAGGCAAATATTAGTTTAAGGACATTTCGGTCCATCATTTAACTTGTGCGCATGTAAATTTGTTACGTGGTGGAGTGAACGATGTTGATATGGAATGTGCCCAATTTGAGACACGATCCGATTTGAGGTGTGCATGTTAGTTTGGAATTGCACCAATGAGTTTTTGGTTGTCGGGATCTGCCACCTCTCTGAAGACGTTGAAAAATTACAATGACATATATCGGAGGTGTGGAGAGATGTACCCTTAAACCAAATCCCATATTTGAGGGAAAAAGGGGGGCTGTTGTAGACCTAAGAAATGTTAGTCATGTTTGAGTCTAAAATTATCTTAGGAGGTATAAGATGAATATCATTTGGGATATCATCAATAGGAGGCCACTAGTCATTTTTGAGACTTAGGTCTGTTTGGGAAAACATGAGCAATATGGGCTCGATTGTTTTAAAATCAAAGAGGTTTAGCCTCAGGAAACTTAGCCAATTTGGACTGAAATTGGGTTTCTATAATTACCCAACAGTGCTAAGCACTGAGGCATACAGTGCTCACGTGCGTTTCACGTGAGCACTGGATTAGTGTTAAACACTAGAGTTTTGTAGCGCTCACATGACACACGTGAGGCACTCAAATATGGGCATCGCCCATAAGGTTTTATTTCTGCCTTTTTATGTAAGTGCTAAGCACTTGATTCTTGTGGCGCTCACGTGTGAAACACGTGAGGCACCACAAATATGGGCACTACTCATATTGCTAGAGTTCTTGTGCAAAGCACGTGGCTGTCTCTTCACTTTTTATACTGGGGTGCTTTAATACTGACGTGGGAAACCAGTAAGACAGTTTTAGTTGTTCTCTTCTTTCATTTGAAGCATTCACGTAAGAAACACGTGAAGTTTCAAAATAGTGCTAAGCACTAACGATTTTGGTTTTAATGATTTTGGATCATCATCACTGTTTTTTTATGGAAGAATTATGTTCTTTATATATATAGGGTTAAACCCTAATTTTTGGAGGAATTAAATTCCTATATGTTATCATTCTTCTTCCCTCATTTTTTTATTACTTAATTCTTTTCCCCTAAGTTTTGAATCTGCAGAGCAAAATCTCCCCGATGAGAATTAAATTCTCAACTTATGGGAAGATTTGCTTCTGCAAATCTCAACCAGAGAAAAGAACTGAGTTCTTATGTGAAGGGTTAAACTCTTAGATAGGTAAAAAAGAGATGGTATAGTCTCTGTTTTTTTTACTTAGAGTTTCAACGATGGCAATCTCTCTCTTTTTTGAGAATTAAATTCTCCCTTCTCTCAAAAGCTTATAGGAAGTCTCTGTGTGTATCTCTCTCTCTTCTTCTTCTTCTTTTTTTTTTAAACTTTCTCCCCTTCTTCTTTTTTTCCTTAATCTCCTCGCTCCTATTTATAGGAGAAGAGAAAAAGTCAACTTATTTAGAGAATCTTTGATTGAGGGATCATGATCAATCCAAAGTGATATTTTGGATCAATTGGTGAATTTTTTTAATCCAAAGGTTCTCTGTTTAACAGAGAAGTATTTTTATTTATTTAACAAGATTAGGAAATATTTTTCCTATGATAGAATTTTATTCTACTAGATGATCAGTGGGTGATTTTATAATCATCATTGGATCGTTGATCCAAAGGTCCTCTGTTTAATACAGAGGATCTTTCTAGTTAAGAAAGATCGATGAAATATTACATAGAATTTAATTCTATCAGATAGTTCATTTGGTGATATTTTATCATAATTGGATTTTAAATCCAAGATTCTCTGCCGGAGAAAAATCTTTCCATATTAGAAAGATCAAGGAAAATATTTCCCATATAGAATTCAATTCTATCTTGCCAAAGAGTGCAGCAGCAGAACTCACGTGTTTAACACGTGACTCCTAGCATGGGTTTCAATATGCTTTATTTTCAGCGCATATTAACTCTCACGTGTTTAACATGTGAGGTCTGTTTGGCTTGCTAATTATTTGATTGCAGCGCCTATATGCTTTTGCATATAGGCGCTCATGTTTTTAACACGTGTGGCTTTCTTAGCCCATTTGTTTTTAACCGCAGCGCTTATATGCTTTGCATATAGATGTTCACATGTTTAACACATGAGACTTTAATAACCTATTTGTTTTTTAATGAGGGAACAAATGCCCCCAGCGATGTTCTCACGTGGCTTGCATATGAGTGCAACGCTGTCCACCTTTACAACCGTTTAATTGCCTAGGGAAACGGGGAGATAAACCGCTCACCATCACGTCTTATAAATGGAGTGAAAAAATGTTGCTGGCGCCCACGTGCCACGTGCTTGAGGCGTTGCTGATGATTTTAGTCCTAAGCTAGCGCCAGTGCTCACGCGTTATGCACGTGAGGCGCTGTTGAGGGGATTGTTTCACTTTCTTGCGCTGATTCCCATGAGTCAACATTTTTCCTTTCCCATGCTCTTTTTGTAAGTGCACGGCGGCGTCCCGGCCGTCTGAACGAGACCAAAATGCGGAAACGTTACTTTTCTTTAACTTTTAAACCGGCATCACCGTGCACTATAAAACCCGGATCTGGCCATTAACCTAATCCTAGCTAACTAGAGAAGGGGTAGAGAGATATACAGAGCGATCCGTGTCCTTCGGTCTTCTTGTCGTCATCCCGATCTCTCCGCGAAATCTCCGGTCCTCATCTCCTCGTCGGAAGGGCATCACATCGCCGGGTTCTTTTACGGGATCCCACCTCTGGACCGAGGCAACTCGGACATGAAGTTGGCGAGTCGACGTGTCCAAGAATGCTGTAGGATAGTGTAGAACCCTTTTATCTCAATGGGGTTACTAGAAGTTGCCTTTTGGTGGAGGAATGAGATATTTGCTTTTTGAGTTGAACAAAGGGATTTTTGTGAGCATGAAGACTCGTCAATACATTAGCTGTGGATTTAACCACTAGCACGTCAGAGGTATTAGCCATACGTAACGGGCTACCATGTATTGAACAAAAGTGACGTCAATGAGCGAACTCATCCTGACACTCTACTGAGTCTGTCAGTGACAATATCCGTACAGTCCGGTCCGTTCGTCTATGAGCATCGCATGGCGGGCCTAGGGTGTTGGTAAAAGTTAGACCCCCAAAAGCGGTACAAGTCGTGTCGGAGTGTAGCCCAGATCATCCTGAGATACTACTGGAATACCTACCAGTAAATCTCCTGCCTTGGCCAAGGACTTCGTGTAATGGCTCTCCTAGACACAGCGCGACCTCTCCCCCAATACCAGGAGAGACGAACCCCTGCAGATTCGTTCACTGCCACCATATGGCTCGGGACTGTACCCAACTAAAACCTGTTTGCACGACTCCTTTGAGCCGTGGTAGGGTAGTAATCAAAGTATAGTGGGAACTCACACGAGACAAATGACGATCTCAGGTCGATGAACTAGCCTGTACACATGTCACCAGGGAACTGCTATCTGACGTCTGGTATAAGACCAACTAGCATGTTCCCGGCGAGTCTTGTCCGGTGTACTCATAACCCAATGAGCACCTGTATACATCTTAGGTGAACCAACTGACACCAGTGGCTTGTGAGACCAGCCACCACCCCACGTCGAGGTCTCGACTGTATACACTAGTCTACTCTGGAGTATCGATGGCCTGTCTCAAAACTCCCACGACTAGGGACCTTTTAAGGATGTGCTTATAGACCCCAGCTCCCACGTATATGATCGCCATCATACTGATGGTCGTCAAGCAAGAATCCTAAGGGCTCTATCAACGTGTAATAGTGACCTGTAAGGTCACCTGAAGCAGTACACGATGATAAAGGTAAACCAGATAGCATACTATCATCTTGAGTAAGACTGTTCTAACGGTATAGGTCCTCTCTCAATCATTGCAATCACGTGCCTGTGATCCAATAATTGACTCTGAGGGCACTATCTCCAACAATCTCCCACTTGCACTCAAGGCTAATTATTGCGGTATCGCATACTCACAGCCCGTGTGATACCGAACACCCAACTCCTCTACTAATCAGTCTCACAAAACCCGCTTGCGAAACTAATGCGCTCGAGGAATAGCCTCAGTGAGTGGATCCGCTCTAATGTTTCTTTCTATATCTCTTTATCTCAAGTTCGTGGAGAAAGCCATCTCCCGAATTGAGCAATACCTGTCTTAGAATATGTTTGGATATCTGATGGGACCTAGCTCATAAATGAACTCCAAATCCAAACTTCTTAGACTGTATCGTCAACTGAACTTAAACAGTATCCTGCGTCATGTCTCCCTCAGTATCCTCTTGGACCACCTATCCAAAATACTGCCCCTCGTCAGAAGGAAAACTATAACTCTGACAACCTCTCTGTCATCCATGTCACCTTGGAAGCCTGGAATGATAACTGTCTCCTAAAATAGGCTGTTGTTATCATATCCCTAGAACATCCACTTATGTTCTAAAACTGCTTCCGTTCGTCTCTCCAGGATTGGATCAATATCAACATATTGCATCTACTGCAAAAAAAACAACATCTGGTGTGGTGCTTGACATCTCATGATTGACTCAATTGCCTAAGCAAGTGATCTGCCAATCATGCACATCCCTCTCCACTTTAGTCTGTAAGACACCTTTAGAGAGGGTGACTCCATCACCTGCAGGTATACTACCGTGCCAGGAGTCGTCCATTCTAAAACACCTTTAGAATGCTGTCTAAGTACCCAGATTGGGAAACTACCCAAATCTAGATCTAAAACCATAGATCTAGTAACAAGAATGTCTTGATATTATATCTAAGTCCCATGTGGAGAAACCACTGTGTGACAACCAAAGTATAACCGACCGTAGTATAGGAATTTCACTTCTTACTCTGTGTGTGTCATCCAAATACCTGGACATCACATCCTACTACCTTCTTAACATATCCATCCCCTATTCTGATGAAGTCAAACCTATGACTATCACATCAGAAATAGATGATCCATCTCCGCTATTTCTTCTTTAGTCTATAAATAGACATAAGCCACTTGTCCACCAATGCTTCCGCTGCTCCCACTGACTATGAAAAACCTCTGGCAGAGATATATAGATGTACACTTCTAAAGCTTGTTTAGAACGACGCTATACTCATCCTACTGCCGGGTCTCATAGTCTGGAACAACAACAATGGCAAGTCTGGGTAAACAAGAACCTCCCTGTCACCGTCTTTGAGGCAACCAAAGTATCTCTCGGGTGCCTGAGGTTACCCACCTTATCTGCGGAGTGGCCAATGGAATGTCAAACCAGATTGAATCTTTATGTTCTTATCAAATTTTCAGTAATCGTTTGCGATTCTGGAATCACTTCCAGTTCTACCATACTCCAACTACTGTTTTCTGAAAAAATCCATTTTTATTATAACTGTGGCGAGTCTAGGACAATATCACTATCGATCTTCCAGATGGTAGAAAATCAACCCTCGTCATTGCCCGGGTCAACTCACAAACAACTATTACAGAAACGTGCCTTGAGTTATCCGGAGTCTGGTTTTAAGCATAAGCCGGACAACTCCCCGTACCTTAACATCGTTAAGATATGAAATGTTCTATATCCAATATAGAAACAGAGGCACTAATTTAATTGAACCAGATTCAAATCATGCAGATGTCTCCAGTGCATGTCAACTAGGAGAGAGGCCGATCAGCATTACTCAACTTAGGATTACTTCCAATTATGAGTAACCTGAAAGAGAAGCAAGTTCTCTTAATCATTACTATCAACTGAACACCATACACAAGTATCTAAATCTTCGATCACCTTGAAGAATCCCGATACTTGCAACACCTGGTTCTCTACTATATTCTTATACCTATAACTTCTCAAAACTCGGACCTTGTGTTTCTACGAAACACATGTCTAAAACCCAGAGAAGTCACAAGTAAACAGAATCTAGTACGGGTACCAACCCCTCTGTCCTAATGGACACTGGACAATATACAATACTCTGTATAAGTCCCTTGAGTCTAATGATTCATTCCCTGTGTGTCGTAGGTTGAAAACTGTACTTATGGTTAAGAAGAATTACACCGCTGTTTAATGCTCCTTACCTAACCATCCACTGATATAGGTAAATGTCGTAGACATAATTTCAAAAAGGTATATCTCACTCTATAAAAATAGACGTACAGATATATCAATTAGAAATTGGTGCATAGCAACGGATATTCAAAACCAAATATTTACCGTCGGCAAACAACCCAGGTGATTTCCTCAAATATCACCAATTACAACGAATTCCGATATAATGAGGATGATCACCCAATTCCTAATAACTTACTCCCACTCATCATCTGTAAAACCATACAGATGTGAGAATCATACCTGGTAAATACATACCCTGGAGCAAGGGCTAATTGGAAAATCAGTTTTCTTTTAACAGTACACAGTGAAACTGAATTATTGAAATGTTTTGTAGGGGTATCCGGGTATTCCTAGTAATGCCTCTTCCATTATCAGATTCACAACTGTAACCGTATATTTCTTTGCCATCTCTCCAAATCCCTTCATATGTCTTTAGTCATTACCTTCTGTACATCCCTTTAGGCCAAATGGTTTTCTTCCTTCCCTACCGTTCGGCACCGGCCTATGGTTTGGAAGAAGACTATCCAATAAGCATAATGGGTGTACTGTCCTAATCCTAGGAACACTCGCAATGCGAGAGAAGGTGAAGATAAAAGAAAACCGAATAAACCTTATTCCTATTTCTCCTGAACCAGAATCCATCCCCGAACTGGAACAAGTTCCTTTCCAGTTCGTATATAACATACGATGGAGTATCCAAATAACTGTGGATCTTCATAGTGATACGGAGTGTCCTGGAGAAATACAAAGGTGAAGTGGGAGTGGTAATGAAATACTTGGTTTGGTCGTGAATAGCAGTCGCAATTTACATTGCCCTCTTACTAATCTCTTTATTTTTCTTTACTTAATACCTTCTGTACACCATCGTTAGGCTAATTGGTTTTCTTCATTCCCTACCGGTCGGCACCTGCCTATGGTTTGGAAGAAGACTATCCAATTTGCGTAATGGGTGTACTGTCCTAATCCAAGGAGCACTCGCAACCTGAGAGAAGGTAAAAGGAAAAGACAACTGAATAGTCTTATTCGTTTTCTCCAGAACCAGAAACCATCCTCGAATAAATTCCTTCGAGTTCGTATATAACCATACGATGGTTTTATCCAATGGAAGTGGACGTTCGTAGTAATACGGGGTATCCTGGAGAAAAGGGTAAAAGTAGGAGTGGCAATAAGGTATGCAACTTTGACAATCCAAAAGCCAGTGTTTAAGAAGGTTCGGTTAATTTGGTCACTGAGTCATTGTCTAGGGTCGGGTCATGGTCGCTGCCAAAGAGAGAGAAAAGAAATACTCAGCGTGTACTCTAACCTAGATCAGAATGGTTACCAATTTATCTAATCAGGAAACCTCCCACTGTACCGTCAAATTCTCCTCCAAACCTGAAAGAAGAATTAGTCGGGATCACCCGAGGAGTAAACCAACACATCAGTGGGAATCGGGATCCAACTATCAACGCATGATAACATGACGGTTTCCGCTCACGTTATCACACTCCAGAAGGTATGCGCATATCTGGCAAGTTTCAGTTTCTTTAGAAACTCCCGATGTGATTTTTACCCCATGCTCTTATGATCTTGACGTAGGCCAAAACATCATAAGTCACGTGTCAAGTTCTACCCGTCATTATCCAGGTTAATTTGAACCCACCCGTACATATCCTTGACGTAGGCCAAAATAGTAGTACGACTGTCCCAAACTAACGCATCTATCTATGCAACAGATAAATATCCGGTAGCTACCAATCACTATGCCTTGGCGTAGGTCAAAATACATAGCTTGAATACTACCGAACATTTAACTGAAACGACGGAGGGCTACGAATGGTTTTTGGCGAAAAACCTTTAACGTAATGAACTTGATATCGTTGAAGGAACCGGATAGCTTTTATAAAAATATAGTGACGAAAACCTTTGCTAAAGAGGTCACTCCCGGTGAAGGGATCTCGGCTCTTTCCCCGTAGAATGAGGTGCAGGATATTCCAACTGAATACCACGATGCAAAGCAAAAGGCAATCGGCTATAGTGAAGTTATTACCCTGACGCAAATTTTTGTCCAAGGGGTCACTCCCGGTGAAGGGATCTCGGCCCTTGCCTCGTCGACTGAGGTGTAGGATATTCCAACTGAATACCACTGTGCAAAACAAAAGAGAACGTCCTTGCAATAACATCTTTTTGAAAAATGTTCGAACAACATCAGAATAGGTTTGTTTAGCTTGTATTGATCCGAATCAATGCAGTCCCATCAATTGATCACACCAATAAAGAACGAAAATAATGATGTACGTATATGCCATCCGTATTCGCTACTGGGTCCCGTCATTACCCGTTAGGTTAGTTAACTAACGACAGAGCGGGGATTGGACTAGCGCGGATGCAAAACATATACAACATCTACTAGTATATATATCAATATATAATATTCGCTCAAGGCGTGAAAAAAGGCAACATCACAGAAATGTAATAAGCATCATAGAACAATACAGATATCTGGGATCCCCGGGTTTCATAGAGCCGCTACTAAAACCCGACGTTCCCCTGGTCGTGTGGATAGCCTGTGCAATGAAATCCTAGACCCCTACGGGCGCGGCAAGTTACCCGCCAAAACCTGAAGCGAGGCAGCCCCCTTTAGAAACATGAATGGACCATCCAGCACTTCACGGAATCCGGTAACTTGGGCACCCCTCCTTGGGTCAACCTGTACCCCTTACGAGTGTGGCGAATAGCCCACCAATTCTAGAGTGAAGCCCCCTCCGTCTCAATACCATGAGATGTGGGCCCGTTGCCCTCTAGAACCCGGCTACCCGTGCACCCCTCCGTGGGGTAATCCTAATACAGAAAGTAAAATATACATACAACGGGTACATCGACCTCAGCCCGGTCGTGCCCTAAAAGAATAATATACAAACAGGCAGTGACGGCAGTCCACATATCGGACGCTCGCCCCGCAATATCAAATGTACATAATAAACCAAACTGTACTACCATTGCATCCAGGTTATCCACCACGACAATCCGCAACATCACAGCACAACACAGAACATCAACGTGAATGTCACGTTTGCAAATCCGTCTAAAAGGGCTATAGCAGTTAGACAGGATTTACCGATCAAGTGACATTCACGGTCGCAGATATAATGTAAATACTGTGAACTAACATGTTTAAAATTTTCGATCGACTAAATTTTCCCAAAGGGGCCGCAAGCACTTCTGTAGCACTCAAAGAAAATCTGGGCCCAAACAGAATATACCAAAACCCCCATTTCCAAGTCCAAGACCCTCTATAAAAATTTAGTGCACTATTTCCTTAATACTGCGGCGGAACCGCGGCCGGAACAGGGGTAAGGCCGCGGTTCCGCGGTTCTACAGGAACAACAGTGAACAAAAATTTCACAGAATACTTAAAAAACCCTGCACGATTTTTTGACATGCTCAGAAAAATTTTTAGAGCACAAAATAAAATCGACAGCAACAAGACCAGAAAATGCCGGTTTTTGAAAAATCCGTTCGATCGAACTTGTAAACATGTTAGAGCAAGCTAGACTAGGTTAATGGCGTGGCTCTGATACCAGTGTAAGTGCACGGCGGCGCCCCGGCCATCTGAACGAGGCCAAAATGCGGAAACGATACTTTTCTTTAACTTTTGAACCGGCTCCACCGCGCACTATAAAACCCGGATCTGGCCATTAACCTAATCCTAGCTAACTAGAGAAGGGGTAGAGAGATATACCGAGCGATCCGTGTCCTTCGGTCTTCTCGTCGTCGTCCCGATCTCCCCGCAGAATCTCCGGTCTTCATCTCCTCGTCGGAAGGGCACCACATCGCCAGGTTCTTTTACGGGCTCCCACCTCTGGACCGAGGCAACACGGGCACGAAGTTGGCTAGTCGACGTGTCCAAGAATGCTGTAGGATAGTGTAGAACCCTTTTGTCTCAATGGGGTTACTAGAAGTTGCCTTTTGGTGGAGGAATGAGATATATGCTTTTTGAGATGAACAAAGGGATTTTTGTGAGCATGAAGAGAACAAAAATGCCTCACCAAAATTTTGGACAGCCCCACTCCCTCTTGTGGCCGGCTATGAATGATAGAGGGGAGAGAATGAGAGAGGGAGTGTATCAAAAATAATGCAAGAGAGAGAAAAGGTGATGATGAGGAATAATCATCACAACTAAAGCTCACTCCAAAACCTAATCATATCCCATCACCAAGCAAAGTCAAGCAATGATGAAGTCAAATGGTGGTAGAACCATCATGAATCTATCATGTGCCAAAAAGTCTTCTCCATTGTTAATTGCACAAGCAAATAACCCCCTCCACCAATTTTCAGCCAAGGAAAGAAACAAAGGAAAATGGCCGAAACGGAAAGCAAACTGGCAACTTCACAAAAACGATTCCGTAATAAATTACAGGAAAACCCCGCGACTATATATACATACCCGCATTTGTATTCCGACCAAATACAAATGCAATGAGACAAAATCCACACTGTACAATACTAGGATCCGGCTTAAACCAAAGCCCGCTAGTATTATCCGTCCGATCATGATCCGTGCAATACCGCACGTACATGATCGAACCCTGCCATATCTTCATATGGCCTCTACAGCGTTTCGCCCGAAACTTGAGAAAACGGTCTGTGGGGGACTCTAAAGACTCGTCAATACTTTGGCTGTGGATTTAACCACTAGCATGTCAGAGGTATTAGCCATACGTAACGGGCTACCAGGTATTGACCAAAAGGGACGTCGATGAGCGAACTCATTCTGACACCCTACTGAGCCTGTCAGTGACAATATCCGTACAGTCCGGTCCGTTCGTCTATGAGCATCGCATGGCGGGCCTAGGGGGTTGGTAAAAGTCAGACCCCTAAAAGCTGTACAAGTCGTGTCGGAGTGTAGCCCAGAACACCCTGAGATACTACTGGAATACCTACCAGTAAATCTCCTGCCTTGGCCAAGGACTTCGTGTAATGGCTCTCCTAGACACAGCGCGACCTCACCACCAATACCGGGAGAGACGAACACCTGCAGATCCGCTCACTGCCTCCATGTGGCTCGGGACTGTACCCAACTAAAACCTGTTTGCACGACTCCTTTGAGCCGTGGTAGGGTAGTAATCAAAGTACAGTAGGAACTCACATGAGACAAATGACGATCTCAGGTCGATGAACTAACCTGTACACATGTCACCAGGGAACTGCTATCTGACGTCTGGTATAAGACTAACTAGCATGTTCCCGGCGAGTCATGTCCGGTGTACTCATAACCCAATGAGCACCTGCATACATCTTAGGTGAACCAACTGACACCAGTGGCTTGTGAGACCGGCCACTGCCCCTCGTCGGGGTCTCGACTGTATACACTAGTCTACTCTGGAGTATCGATACCCTGTCTTGAAACTCCCACGACTAGAGACCTTTTAAGGATGTGCTTATAGACCCCAGCTCCTACGTATATGATCGCCATCATACTGCTGGTCGTCAAGCATGAATCCTAAGGTCTCTATCAACGTGTAATAGTGACCTGTAAGGTCACCTGAAGCAGTACACGATGATAAAGGTAAACCATATAGCATACTATCATCTTGAGTAAGACTGTTCTAACGGTATAGGTTCTCTCTCAATCATTGCAATCACGTGCCTGTGATCCAATAATTGACTCTGAGGGCACTATCTCCAACACTTTTTTGTCAGGACTTGGAAATAGCTCCACCATGCACATTATTTTCTATTCCTAGGCTTGAATGCTTCCCTTTATAATCTGAAGCTCTGCTTCCCTTTCCTTCCACAAGGAGAAAATCACCTCTTAACAAACTAAGAGTTATGGCTTGCAATCGTCTGCATGCTCGTCGGCAACCATGAGAGGTACCTATTGAGGGAATTGTCCCTCGTTTTGCTGTGCGTTTGGTAGATCTCGTTCTCACTAATGACCAGAGTGACATGGTGATGTACGAGATTCTAGCTCGTCGGGGCTCTGTTCTTCTTGCCGGCTCCATTTGGGTTCAGCCGATCTTCTTGTCTGTACTTGCTGACATTCCTTCTCATCCACCAGAGTTGACTTTGGCGATGCTCGCCGCGGCGGAGGACAAGATCGAGTGCTTCCATGAGGCTTGTTTGATTACCCAGCCTCTGAGGGATCGTTTGGTTCAGTTGTTAAGCCAAATACGGGATCAGCGGGCTATCATGGCTGCCTTTGCTGATGAGCATGGCACTGACCGATGGAGAGCGACTCCTCACAAAGATCGCCACTTCGACATGGTGGAGAAGGCAGATGTAACACTTTAGAAAATCGTTTAGGTTAATTAAATGTTAATTAGCATTTTAACATGTGCTTTACTACTAAACCAAGTTATAATTATTTTTCTTATAGATTTAAATATAACTATTTTAATTATGTAAATGCTTATTTTATTGATATTTATTAACTATCTATTTAATCACTTGTTCATCTAATTATTTTCCTAAATTATTAATTACGAAAATTATTTTAACTTGCACATTACACACTAACCAAGTGTTAATCATAAGTTAGGATAGATTAATTCATGTTTTCACAACCATGGCAACTTAAACTAATCATGTAGCATGTTCTAGATCTTTGTAGAAGGAAATAAAATAGAAAAGAAAAATGGAAAAATAAAATAAAAATAGAACAAGAGGTATGGTGCATTAATGAGGTATGGAAGGGTTTTTCTTGACTTGATTCACACACACACACACACCCACCCTATCTTCCCCACTGGCCGAGCCCAGAAAGAGACAGCCCCCTCCCTTTTCAAATTCATCATATTTTTCATCTCAAAACTCCACCAAAAATTCATCCAAACATCCATAATTAATCAACACAAATCCTAGAAAAAATCTTCACAAAATTCCTTGTTCAATCTAAGCTTGGATCCTTAGATCAAGTCTACATTTTTGGTTGCAAGTTTGGATCTTTTCCAAACCATTGTGAGGTATAAATCTTAATCAAATTGTTATCTTGTTAGTATTGCATTAATCTATTTTTTAACTAGGTGTTAATATATTTTAATTTCAAGATTTGCATATTAAAGAGAAGGGTTTGAGATTATGTTAAAGTTTACATCACTAAATTATGGTAGTATATGTAGATTAACATCTTAAGACCTTGCAAAATCAAATCTAATAGTTAATTTGACAATCGTTACTTTTAATTGTTCTAATTAATTGTGCATGCAAACTAATTTCATAATTAGTATGTAAATAGGTGAGATTAAAATATAGTTAATAATTGTGTGGCCTAATTAGGATATTAAGTGAAATTCGTAGCCACTAGATTTGCTAAAACACCTAGTTTGCAATAAAATACCCTTTATTTGTTTAATAGGTTTTTAGAATAATTAGGTTTTAATTAAGTTTGAGATTTGATGATCTACAACCTAATTTCTAAGTTATATAATATGATGTGAGTGCGCGATTGGTATAATTGGGTTCTAGGTTTAGGGATTTCTACATACAGCGGCCCCTAGTTGTGGTTGTGGCGATGTCGTGCGCGTTTTGTGCACCAAGTGCACACAAGTCTAACTTGTGGACGTTCATTCTTTAGTATCGTTCTTCCTCGTATCTTCTCAGAGTTTTTGCCTCATATATTGTATTTGTGCAATTCTAGGATCAGTTGCGGAGACGTCGGACGCGCGCGGAAAGGCAAGGCTGTGATTGGATCAGACTAGCTGAGTCGTCTCGGTGAGTAGATGTACACATCTATGGGGCAATCGTCTGGATGGAGCGAGGCGCCCGATAGTTAGGATAACTAGTAGTGCTTGAATTTATATGCGTAGCCTCCTAGTCATTCATCTCATTGCATTGCATCATCTTATATACATATGACATTATCTCATAGGACACTTGCGCCATTAGCATTGGCTCATGCTGCACGTATACTATTCATGCGAACACACACACCTTTGGTAATTTCTATGCCACGAACACTATAGAACTTGCTTAAATCAGTATCTTAGACATTTGCATCATATAAGATATGAAAACTGGTAGTTGTATATTCACTTCATCAAGATCGATACATACGATGGCTAGTTACATATACATACCTCATTCCATCAAAATTCATGCATAGTTTCTGGTCATCACCGACTTATTTACATATTGTGATTCTTCTTGAGGATTTCAGTACTTATGAGATATTTGGATTTTAGGGGAAAACCGCAAGGATTTTATGAGTTTATTACCATTTAAAAAATGTAAGTTGCGGTTTTCTCGTGATATGAGGTATGCGTCGTCCACCATGAGTTTTCCTGATTTCTGTTGGTTTTTGAGACCCGATTCGAGGAGTAGGACGATCCGTCTTGGGTACATGGTGGGCCTGGTAAGGTACCTCGGGGAAAGAAACTCGAGTTGTAGACGATGAGCCTGGCAGGGCAAGACTACCTACCGGTGTTGTCTAGCATGGCGGATATCCGGAGGATACCGACCGTAGTCGTGAGATTTGATAATATGGGCCGATCTGGACTGACGGAGCCCGAGATATTGAGATATTGAGATATTGAGACATTGAGATATACATATATTATGTTGATGTTTGACACGGATTTTCTGTTGATTTTATTGATGATACTTCAATTTGTTGCACAAAGGTTTTTCTAAGATAAGAATACAGATTTTCTCATACATGTTCAGGGTTCGTGTTTGATGATGCATTCATGCTAGTACGTCGTATCATATTGATATATGTAGGTTGTGACGCATTTGCGTGCATGCTTACGATAGCCTTATTAGATGTTACTAACTACTCACGAGTTGGCAACTCACCCCCGTTGTGCCACAGTATCTTGCAGGTCTGACCCGTCAGCATAATAGCGGCGGGCGTACTTCCTCAATTTGCTTCATTTGCTTGGACTTGCGGTATTGCTCGTAGGTGGGTTGCGATGATACTTTTGTTTCCACCTTGTATTATTATTTGTATCTAGCATTCTCCCTCTACCGCTTCTACCATTGTTTATATGACCTAGAGGTGTGACAGTGAGATTAGTATATGTGTTGTTTCTCTGGTGTCGAGCTCACTTGGGGCCGACGTGATGCTTTCTTACTTTCGTGCTTTTATATGCTTATTTTGCACTATTATGATATATCTATTGAGTGTGGTTGTGATTCCTCCATTGGAGAAGAGCTAGATCCCGCTTGGGGATGCCGTTATTCTTTACTTTTGTATTTTCATGGGTTATACCCGTTTGGGTGCCAGTATTTACAAAAGAAACTCTTCCGAAATTTTCGGGAAAATTTTGATGTTTTAAAATGTTTAATGTGACTTATTTTTTTAAAATCACTTTCTCTAAAACAAGTTTTCCTTCACTCTTTTGCTTTTTAAACGGTTTAGATTTCTAGGCTTTGGCTTACTTAGAGTACGTTACGCCTTTAGACGTTTTGTAATTTAAGTGCCAGTCACATTCCGTACCTTCGGGGCGTGACAACAGAGAGGGAGTTGGAGAATTTTGTTTATTGTTTTGTTAACCTCTGTATCTCTGATTCTATATTTGGTGATCTCTTACCTGTAGAGTAGGATGTTTATTTAAATGTATTTCTTTTGGCTGTTGAATGTTTCATTTTCATCGCATATTTGTGTGTGTGTGTCTTGCATTTGTGCATGAGCTTTATAATTACCTTTAGGGATTTTTTGCTAAGTGCAAACGCTACTGTCGTGCTCATGTCATGCACTAATCTTTCTCACGCATATATAAATCAACATGCTCTGAACACTATTTCCATTCAAGTACGTATGTAGTTGTAAATGAGCGCTTAAACGGGCATGAATCAAATATCCTTCCTACTGCCTTGCATAGCATACGGTTGGTCTCGAAGTGTTGCAGCTTTTTAGAATTTCGATCTGAGAAGATAGCGAGCGGACACAAGCGTCGTCATCTATCGTTAACTCAGATCTCAATTTTGTAGTTCTGAGCCCTGAATCCCATGGGTTGCACCATTCTGTTTCTTGATGTCTTGATCTGGCGCGAAACAATTTACGTACCTATTTCAATGTCTGTGTTTATTCACTCGTTTTGGAGTTTCTAGTTTGCGTACTCATTTCGGAGTTTCTAGTTTGTGTATTCATTTCGGAGTTTGTAGTTTATTCACTCGTTTCAGAGTTTCTAATTTATGTACCCATTTCTGATTTTATTTAGTTTACCTCCATGGGGTTTACTGGCAAACATGTCCTAACGTTGTATATAGATAACCTCTGTTCTTTGCGACAGTGGTCCGTTAGGTTTTGTTGTACTGTTACGTTGGCTGATGTATTCCTTGATATGCGGTCTTTAAACCGTTGTTCGAGTAGCCCCGCGACTGTCGTGTCTCTGATCTCTTTGGGGCTGAACAAGACGTCTTCAAGTAATCTCCTTAGGCTATATGACCGTCGAAAGAGCAAGCGTTAGGAATTTGCCACGTCGCTTTTTACTTGAGGTTAAGCTTAATTTGGAGCCCGGATGAGTCATAACCACTCCGCGATGTTGTGGGATGATCTCCGATAGTCTCATAGGTTTTATATAAGTTGCCGTCAAGACCCTGAAGCTGGGAATATGGCGTTGCTTCATTTTTGTTTGACGATTCCGTGCCGTTTCAAGGCTGGAATAGGGTAGACATCTGTAGGATCTCTCTGCTGTATGTATTGCAGTTGAAGTCCGGAGCTAGGAATATGCCATTGTTCCAATTTCATTCGGTTCGTTGGAGCTTTGTTGACGTAACGTCTACACTCTGATGGAATGAGAAGGTACGCCGGGGTAGCCTTTAGGTTGTATATGAACCGTCAAGACTTGGAGCTAGGAGTTTGCCATTGCTCCATTTTGATTTGGCTTGTTGGAGATTTGTTGACGTCACGCCTGCACTCTGATAGAATGAGAAGGTATGCCGGGGTAGCCTTTAGGTTGTATATGAACCGTCAAGACTTGGAGCTAGGAGTTTGCCATTGCTCCATTTTGATTTGGCTCATTGGAGCTTTGTTGATGTCACATCAGCACTCTGATGGAATGATAAGGTACAACGGGGTAGCCTTTAGGTTATACATACAGTCCGGTCCGTTCGTCTATGAGTATCGCATATCTGCCTAGGGGGCTGGTAACGTCAGACCCACATTAGCGGTATAAGTCATGTCAGAGAGTGGCCCAGAACACCCTGAGATACTACTGGAGTACCTACCAGTAAATCTCCTGCCTCGGCCGAGGGCTTTGTGTAATGGCTCTTTCAGACACAGCGCGATCTCACCCCCAATGCCGGGAGAGACGAATCCCCTGCCGATCCGCTCACTTGCCTCCATGTGTCTCGGGACTGTACCCAAAAAAGGCATGTTTTCACGACTCCTTTGAGCCGTGGTAGGGTAGAAATCAAAGCACAGTGGGAACTCACACGAGACAAATGACGACCTCAGGTCGATGAACTAACCTGTACACATGTCACCAGGGAACTGCTATCTGACGATATGTATAATACCAACTAGCATGTTCCCGGCGAGTCCTGTCCGGTGTACTCATAACCTAATGAGCACCTGTATACATCTTAGGTGATCCTACTGACACCAATGGCTTGTGAGACCGGCCATCGCCCCTCGTCGGGGTCTCGACTGTATACACTAGTCTACTCTGGAGTATCGATGCCCTGTCTCGAAACTCCCACGACTAGGGACACTTTAAGGATGTGCTTAGAGACCCCAACTCCCACGTATATGATCGCCATCATACTGCTGGTAGTCAAGCAAGAATCCTATGGGCTCTATCATCATGCAATAGTGAACTAAAGAATGTATACGATGATAAAGACAAACCAGATAGCATACTATCATCTCAAGCAAGACTGTCATATCGGTATTGGTCCTGCCTCAATCATTGAAATCACGTACCTGCGATCCAATAATTGACTTTCAGGGCACTATCTCCAACAAGTTTTCCATTGCTCCATTTTGATTTGACTCGTTGGAGCTTTATTGACGTCACGTCTGCACTCTGATGGAATGAGAAGGTACGCCGGGGTAGTCTTTAGGTCGTATGTAAACCATCAATACATGGAGCTAGGAGTTTTCCATTGCTCCATTTTGATTTGGCTCGTTGGAGCTTTGTTGATGTCATGTCTTAACTCTGATGGAATGAGAAGGTACACTGCGGTAGCCTTTAGGTTGTATATGAACCGTCATGACTTGGAGCTGGGAGTTTGCCATTGCACCATTTTGATTTGGCTCGTTGGAGCTTTGTTGATGCCATGACTGCACTCTATTGGAATGAGAAGGTACGCCGGGGTAGCCTTTAGGTTTTATATGAACCGTCAAAACTTGGAGCTTGGAATTTGCCATTGCTCCATTTTGATTTGTCTCGTTCGAGCTTTGTTGACTTCTCCTCTGCATTCTGATGGAATGAGAAGGTACGCCGGGGTAGCCTTTAGGTTGTATATGAACCGTCAAGACTTGGTGCTAGGAGTTTGCCATTGCTCTATTTTGATTTGGCTCCTTGGAGCTTTGTAGACGTCATGTCTTCACTCTGATGGAATGAGAAGGTACACTGCTGTAGCCTTTAGGTGGTATATGAACCGTCAAGACTTGGTGCTAGGAGTATGCCATTGTTCCATTTTGATTTGGCTCGTTGGAGCTTTGTTGATGCCATGACTGCACTCTGTTGGAATGAGAAGGTACGCCGGGGTAGCCTTTAGGTTGTATATGAACCGTCAAGACTTGGAGCTAAGAGTTTTCCATTGCTCCATTTTGTTTTGGATCGTTGGAGGTTTGTTGACGTCATGTTTGCAATATGATGGAATGAGAAGGTATGCCGAGGTAGCCTTTAGGTTCTATATGAACCGTCAAGACTTGGAGCTTGGAGTTTGCCATTGCTCCATTTTGATTTGGCTCATTGGATCTTTGTTGACGTCACATCTGCACTCTGATGGAATGAGAAGGTACGCTGGGGTAGCCTTTAGGTTGTATATGAACCGTCAAGACTTGGAGCTAGGAGTTTGCCATTGCTCCATTTTGATTTAGGTCGTTGGTGCTTTGTTGACGTCACGTATGCACTCTGATGGAATGATAAGGTATGCCGGGGTAGCTTTTAGGTTGTATATGAACCGTTAAGACTTGGAGCTAGGATTTTGCCGTTACTCCATTTTGATTTGACGTCACGTCTGCAGTCTGATGGAATAAGAAGGTACGCTAGGGTAGCCTTTAGGTTGTATATGAAACGTCAAGACTTGGAGCTTGGAGTTTGCCATTGCTTCATTTTGATTTGGCTCATTGGAGCTTTATTGACGTCACGTCTGCACTCTGATGGAATGTGAAGGTACGCCGGGGTAGACATTAGGTTGTATATGAACCGTCAAGACTTGGAGCTAGGAGTTTGCCATTGCTCCATTTTGATTTAGCTCGATGGATCTTTGTTGACGTCACTTCTGCACTCTGATCGAATGAAAAGGTATGCCGGGGTAGCCATTAGGTTTTATATGAACCATCAAGACTTAGAGCTAGGAGTTTTGTAAGTCCATGATAGCGCCCCGGCCGTCTTACAGACGCCAAATGCGGAACAAAATTTTTTTACAACTGGCGCTATCGCGTACTATAACCCGGATCTGCCATTAAAGCTAAACTAACAAATTACAAAGTGGGTAGAAATGTTATACCGAACGATCCGAGTCCTTCGGTCTTCAACCATCATCCCATGCTTTGTTGCGGCTGCTCCGATCTCCTGAATCTCCAATCTTCTTGTCCAGGTGGCACCACATCGACGGATCTTTAAACGGGCTCCCTCCTCTGAACCGAGGCAACTCGATCGCCAAGTTTGCTAAAGGAGACGACCAAGATGATGTAGAGAATGAGTAGAACACTTTGTCTCGTTACGTCCAAAGCTATGGACGAACGGTTAAGGAAGTTGCCTTTTGGATCCGGTGGAAATATGAAATGAGTATGCTTAATTTCCATGAACCAAATAACTATATCTTTTTTCTAACAAGCAACCATATCCCTCACCAAGGGGTGGCCGGCCATATATAGATGGGGGGTGAGTGTAGGAGGAGGGAGTGGTGACCAAAACAATTAAAGAAAGAATGAGTCACAAATACACCTTGTATGAACTCATTGAATGAACTAATGAATCAGTTAACCTTGTCATCAAAAACATTAAATGAACATTTAAAGCACAAATGAGTCACAAGCCACCTCATCATCCTAGTCACCTCTTCTAGAAACTTCTAGAACTTTCCACACTCATCCCAAGAAAAGATAAATCCGTATTTAACCGAATGTTAAATACGGGTGATAGAAAACTGGAAACTGGCAACTTCCAAAAATGATCCTGAAATGAATTTCGGGATAACCCCATATCAGTATAAACATACCCGCATTTGTATTACGACTGAATACAATTGCATCTGAGACAAAGATATTATATCTACACAGTATAATACTCGGATCCGGCTTAAACTAAAGCCGACCAGTATTATCTGCCCGAAATATGACACGTGCGAAAACGCACGTGCATTTTCCGAACCTTGCCATATAACCATACGGCCTCTACAACTTTTCGCCCGAACTTGGGAAAATGTCTGTGGGGGACTCTAATGACTCATCAACACACTGGCACTGGGTATAATCACTAGCACGTCAGAGGTAGAAGCTGTACGTAACGGTTGCCTATGTATTGATTAGAAGGGAAGCTGACGAGCGAACTCATCCATAAACCCTACTGAGCCTAACAGTGACAATATACATACAGTCCGGTCCGTTCATCTATGAGTATCGCATATCTGCCTAGGGGACTGTTAGGTCCACGTTACCTCTCCCGGTACTTTCGGGGTTGCGGAAACGGTAAATCAAAATTTTTCTAAACTTTGTAACATGGACCGTAAAAGCCGGATCTTTGCTAAACTAAACTAGCATACTTGCAAAGAAGAGTTAACTACTCGGCAAAGTGGTTATACCTCAACTTGAACTCCTTCACTTCTTGTGGTTGTTCTTCTTTGATGTTTTTCTCTTCTTGTTGTTCTTCTCATTGCTTGCTCAATAGTTGATCCGGACTTCGGTCACCTCCGCGGCCTCCTTGAGTCGAAGACGATCCACCCGAGAGATGTATACCGAGCTCCACCTCAAGCCGAGGTAACTAGGGCAAGGAGATTGCTAATCTAGAAGCCCTAGGTAGTGTAGAGAGGATGTATGGATGTGTTTGTCAAGTAGAATCCTTTTTCTTTCAACACATGAGATCAAAGGAGAGATCAAGAGGAGGAAGAAGAAGGAGATTTTCTAGCAACCATGGAGCTTCTCATTTCAAGAGAGAGAATGAGAATCATCAAATGAAAAGCTTAACCAAAAGAAAAGCTAACCATGGTTGCAATAATGCATAAACATCATGATTACTAATCCCATCAAGATAAAGGTGATGGCTACAAATGACATGACCATTATCATAACAAAAGAAAAAGAAAACCAAAGAATACTTTAGAACTTCTAAGAAGATCCAAGTCAACTTTGGTCAAATGGTCAACAAAGTCAAGATGGTCAAATGGTCAATGTAATTAGCCATAACAAAATTATCAAGAAAAGGATTAGTAAATAATGTCCCCGGCTCATAATGGTTTTGACCAAACGAACTGTCGAAACCCTAATGAGTCGGCCTCAAAATGGTTTTGACCGAATCAACTGTCAAAACCCTAATGAGCCTGCCACATAGCGGTTTTGGCCGAACCATCTGCCAAAACCCTAATGAGGCACCTCCTCCTTCATCACTCCAGAAAACTGTGCATACACACCTGCATCCGTATTCCGTAGAATGCGGATGCGCAGAAGACAAAACAAATCCATCCTTGCAATACTAGGATCTGGCTTAAACCAAAGCCCACTAGTACTGCCTGCCCGAACATCATACGCACACAAGTGTACGTAAGTGATCGCAGCCCTGCCGTAAAACCATACGGCCTCTACACGTTTCGCTCAGTGCAGGGAAACTCTCTGTATGGGACTCTAAAGACTCGACACTACGCTGGCAGTGGGTTTAACCACAGACCGCAAGCGGCACTAGCTGTACGTAACGGTCCCCAGGTAGATGTCGATAAGAAGGCCGATGAGGTAAACCCATCCGAACTCCTACTGAGTCTGTATGTGACAATCTTCGTACAGTCCGGTATGTTCGTCTGATACATCGCATGTCGGGCCTAGGGGGGGCAGCAAGCGTCGGACCCCTAATAGCGGTACAAGTCGTGTCGGAGTGAAGCCCAGAACACCCTGAGATAACACTGGAACCTACCAGTATATCTAGCTTGCCCTGGCCAGGGACTACTCGTGTAATGGCTCTCCTAGACACAGCGCGATGTCAACCCCCAATATCGGGAGAGACGAATCCTGTCTAACCGTCACTGCCTCCAAGTGCTTCGGGACTACTCCCAACTACTACCTGTTTGCACGACTCAGTAGAGCCGTGGTAGGGTAGTAATCAAAGAACAGTGGGAACACACTCGAGGCGAAGTGACAGTGTCAAGTCAGCGGACTATGTTGTACTCATGTCACCTGGGAACTGATAACTGACGATAGGTATAATACCAACCATCAGTTCCCGACGAGTCCTGTCCAGTGTACTCGTAACCTAACGAGCACCCGCATACTATCTCAAGTACGACGTACCGACGGCTGTGGGACAGACCGTCTCCCGTGCTGGGATGAGAAGCGCATACGCTAGTCTACTCCGGAGTATCGATGCCCTATCTCGATACTCCCACGACTAGGGACGTGTATAAGGATGTGCTTGTAGATTACCCAGCCCCCACGAGTGTGATCGCCATCACAACGCCGGTAATCAAGCAAAGATCCTAAGGGCTCTACTAATGCGTATAGGTGATATAATAAATAAACACACATGTACACATTAAAGCAGAGACAAACCAAGTAGCATACTACTATATTGAGCAAGATTGTCAATACAACTGTGAATATCCCAAGCTTCCATCAAGTAATATACATACTAGTATGATACAGTAATGGCCTCTAGGGCATATACACTAACAATGTCCTACTTGCACTAAGGCCATGTACTGGCGTATCGAAGACCTATCATCTCGATCAGCCGCTCGAACTGAGTCTGGGGTAAAGCCTTTGTGAATGGGTCCGAAGTGTTGTCCTTTGTGTCCACTCTCCGCACCTCGATCTCCTGTCGATCAATGATCTCCCTGATCAGGTGATACCGCCTTAAGATGTGCCTGGATTTCTGATGGGACCTTGGTTCCTTCGCTAAAGCTATAGCCCCATTGTTATCGCAATACACAGATATTGGGTCAACAATGGACGGAACCACCTGAAGTTCACTAATGAACTTCTTTATCCAGACCGCCTCTTTTGCGGCATCGCTTGCAGCAATGTATTCAGCCTCCATCGTCGAGTGTGCGACGGTATCCTGCTTGGAACTCCTCCAACATACCGCCCCTCCGTTGAGGGTAAACACAAAACCCGAGATAGACTTGCTGTCATCTTTGTCACTCTGGAAGCTTGAATCGGTAAAGGACTCGACCCTGAGGTCTCCATTACCGTAAACCAGGAACATCTCCTTAGTCCTTCTCAGGTACTTGAGAATGTTCTTCACTGCTGTCCAGTGGTCCTCCCCTGGGTCTGACTGATACCGGCTTACCGCGCTCAACGCGTAAGCTACATCTGGTCTTGTACATAGCATCGCATACATTATAGATCCTACCGCCGAAGCGTAGGGTATAGTGCTCATGCGAACCCTCTCCTCGTCAGTCTTAGGAGACATCTTCTTGGAGAGGGTAATTCCGTGCAATGCGGGTATGTTACCACGCTTGGAACCCTCCATACTAAATCTCTTTAGTACGGTCTCTATGTACCTAGACTGCGAAAGTCCCAATAGTCTCTTGGATCTATCTCTATAGATCTTGATCCCCAGAATGTACGAGGCATCACCCAGGTCCTTCATGGAGAACCTTTGTGACAAAAATAGCTTGACCGATTGTAGCATAGGAATATCATTTCCTATCAAAAGAATGTCGTCCACGTACAAGACTAGGAATACGACAGTTCGTCCTACAATCTTCTTATATACACAGGGTTCATCTTCGTTCTTGATGAAATAAAATTCCTTGATTGCCTCATCAAAACAGATGTTCCAGCTCTGCGATGCCTGCTTTAATCCATAAATGGACTTAAGCAACTTGCACACCCTTCCGCTGCTCCCACTGTCTACGAAACCTTCTGGTTGATCCATGTAAACGCACTCTTCCAAACAACCGTTTAGGAAAGCCGTCTTAACATCCATCTGCCAGATTTAATAGTCATGGAAGGCAGCAATGGCAAGTAGGATCCGAATAGATTTGAGCATAGCCACCGGAGAAAAAGTCTCGTCATAGTCCAAACCAGGTCTTTGACAAAAACCTTTTGCAACGAGTCTAGCTTTATAGGTTTCCACCTGCCCATCTACACCAAGTTTCCTTTTGTAGATCCATTTGCATCCAACGGGTTTTACCCCAGGTGGAGCAATATCCAAGGTCCACACTTTATTGGCGTACATGGACTCCATTTCGGATTGCATTGCTTCCTGCCACTTATCAGAGTCCCTACTGATAATGGCCTGCCTGAAACTGGTAGGGTCATCTTCTTCCAAGATGCAATCCTCTCGATCCCCGTCTATGAGAAAACCGTAGTATCTCTCGGGCGGATGAGAAATCCTACCAGATCTGCGGAGTGGTTGAGGTTCGTTTGGGGTTATTGAATCTAGCGGTTCCTCCAAATCTTTTGTTAAAGTTTGTTCTTCTGGAATTTCATCCAGTTCTACCGTGCTGCCACTAATGTTTTTAACAAGAAATTCTTTTTCTAAAAATGTGGCATTTCTTGAAACAATTATCTTCTGTTCCTCTGCATGGTAGAACAGATACCCACTTGAATCTTTTGGGTATCCCACAAACTTACACAAGACTGCCCGTGCCTCAAGTTTGTCTGGGTTCTGCTTTTTGACATAAGCTGGGCAACCCCAAATCTTAACACGTTTAAGATACAAACTCTTACCACTCCATATTTCATACGGAGTCTTAGGCACGGATTTGGATGGAACTTGATTCAATAGATGTGCTGCAGTTTGAAGTGCATATCCCCAGAATGAAAGAGGTAACTCAGCACTACTCATCATGGAGCGAACCATATCCAATAGGGTACGATTCCTCCGCTCCGATACACCGTTGTGCTGTGGTGTATAAGGAGGAGTAAGCTGAGAGAGAATACCATTCTCTTTTAAGTAATCTAGGACTTCCGTGCTTAAGTACTCCCCTCACCTGTCAGACCGGAGGATCTTGATACTTTTGCCTGTCTGGTTCTCTACTTCGTTTCTAAATTCCTTGAATTTTTCAAAAGCTTCAGATTTGTGTTTCATCAGATACACATATCCGAACCTAGAGAGATCGTCAGTGAATGTGATGAAGTACGAGAACCCACCCCTTGCATGTATAGACATCGGACTACATACATCACTATGTACGAGTCCCAAGAGCTCTACTGCTCTTTCTCCATGTCCGGTGAACGGAGATTTGGTCATCTTCCCTTTGAGACAAGACTGACAAGTTTCATAAGATGAAAAATCGAACGCATCCAAGAGTCCATCTTTATGCAACTTACTCAGTCTTTTCTCTCCGACATGACCAAGTCTACAATGCCACAAGTAGGATTCATTCGTATCTGAATTCTTCCTCTTGCGTGTGTTTTGTATATTGAGAACTGTATTCTGATTTAGAACGTAGATACCATTACACAGTGTACCCTCTGCAACCAGTACCTTATGAAGGTAAATGTTCATGATATTCTTTTCAAGAACAAAGTTATATCCATCTTTATCGAGTAAAGAAACTGATATGATGTTGCAAACCATGGAGGGTACATAGTAGCAATCGTTCAAAATCATAGTCTTGCCATTTGGCAATACTAGGTGATATTCACCGACGGCTGCCGCATTAACTTGTGCTCCGTTCGCTACTCTGAGCGACATATCACCCGGTGCAACTTTCCTACTTTTTCTCAGTCCCTGCAATAAATTACAGATATGAGATCCTGATCCGGTATCAAGTACCCAGGAGGTAGGGCTGACCGTAAAACAGTTCTCAATTACAAGAACACCTGAAGTAGATGCAAAACCATGCTTCTTCTTCAACTGGGTATCCTGGAAATCCATACTTTCCTCTTTCCCATTCTCATACTCATGACTGTTGTCACAAGTTAGAGCTGAACCAACTTTCCCCAGTCCCGAATAAGAATTCGGATCGGTCAAGCGATACATTTTATTATCTTGATTAGGGCGTGAAAAGGTTGCTGCCTGGAGAGAGAGAAAAGAAACACTCAGCGTATGCTCTTGCAAGATTAGATTGGTTTGTTAATTTATCTAACCAGGTTGTCTCCCACTGTTTCCTCAAATTCTTCTTAAAACCTTTTTAAAAGAAGAACTAGCCGGGTTTTAATTCATGTCACAATACTTGCTTAACCTTTCAGCCAGGCTAGTGTCGGTACTTCGAGGGAGGTTTTCCAACGCTTTCGCGAAGTTCCTTAATTAAAGAACCTCTTTTCCCTGGGGGCGTAACCCCGCTAACACCTTTCTTGACACCTACTAGGTTTATAGCATTGATCGTTAAGTGAAATAATCTCTCGAGAGTAATCCAACTCATCAGTGGGATCAGGATCCAACTGTCATTGTGTGATAACCTAGATGGAATCCACTCTAGTCACCACACTCCAGAAGGTATGCTAAATCTGCAAGTTTCAGTTCTTTTGAAACTCCCGATGTGGTTTTTGCCCCTAGGACCCAAGTGATCTTGACACAGTCAACAAATCAAAGAGTCCTAGTCAAGTTCATCCCGTCGTTGTCTTGATTGCATTAAACCCACCTGCATAACCCTTGACACAGTCAACAAGGTTACACAAATGTCCTAACCAATCACATTGTATCCAGCAAATAAGCAACACTTAGCTACCGTTCACTGCGCCTTGACACAGTCAACAAACGCAGCACGAATACTAAGTATAACTTATAAGAAACGACGGAGGGCTACGGCTGGGTTTTTGGCGAAAAACCCGTTAACGTAATGAACTTGATATCGTTGAAGGAACATGATACAGGTTTTTGAAAATATAGTGGCGAAAACTTTTTGCTAAAGAGGTCACTCCCTGCGAAGGGATCTCGGCTCTTTCCTCGTCGAATGAGGTGCAGGATATTCCAAACTGAATACCTCGATGCAAAGCAAGAATAATCGACTATAGTGAAGTTATTACCCTGACGCAAACTTTTGTCCAAGGGGTCACTCCCGGTGAAGGGATCTCGGCCCTTGCCTCGTCGACTGAGGTGCTGGGCATTCACAACCGAATACCGCGATGCAAAACAAAAATGAACGTCCTTGCAATAACAGCCTTTTTTTTTAAAAAAAATTGTTCCAACAACGTCTTTTAGGTTTATTTTCTTGCATTAGTTATTTTAATGCGTCCCATCATTTAAATCCTACCATTGCAGAAAACAACCAAAATATGACGTACGCTTATGCCATATGCATTCGCCACGGGGCCCCGTCATCACCCGTTAG
This sequence comes from Agapanthus africanus, assembly GCA_030015575.1. Taxonomy (NCBI): domain Eukaryota; kingdom Viridiplantae; phylum Streptophyta; class Magnoliopsida; order Asparagales; family Amaryllidaceae; genus Agapanthus; species Agapanthus africanus. The sequence continues at coordinate 316,843,163 of JASDDO010000008.1, forward strand.
GTTACTTAACTAACGACAGAGCGGGGGATGGGCTAGCGCGGCTGTAAAACATAAGCAACGCCTAAATAGAAAGCAATGATAGACATTACAGATCACAGATGAATACATTGGATATACTAGCAATCCGCAATCCTTTCGAGCCTGCAACGAAAAGCGGATTACACGGTCGCGGTGAATAGCCAAATACCCCACCCAAGACCCCTACGGGTGCGGCAAAGTACCCGCCAAGTACTCGGCAGTTTGTGCACCCCCTCCATGGGTCTATCCTAGGAGCAAAAACAGTAAAAAGAATTATACAATGACGGCTACAACCCCGACCCGGTTGTGCGGCCAAACAAATAATATTATTACATCAATTTACATTTACAAATGAATGAAAGAAAAACAAAAGCTCATCTCACATCCACCCCGGCTATTCACCCGCGACAGTCCAACACATTCATATACACATTCCAATATCAAACACAGATCACAGAGATGTATAACCCCGACTAATCGACTTATAGCGATTAGCCGACGTTCAATACATGCAAATATCACAGATATAACCATCATAGTCAAAGTGCAGTGAAGTTCGGAAAAAATACGGAATTATAGGACCCCAAAAGTAAATTTCTGTTCTGGAAAATCTGGGCACATATAACATATTTTAAAAATCCCAAAACCAACACAGAGACACACTGCACGAAACTCGATCACCAGAAGACATTAAACGGCGGCGGATCCGCGGCTCTAAGAATAGGTGAGGCCGCGGATCCGCGGCGATTTTAAGGAATTAGGGGATCGTTTTTCTTGGGTGTTCACACAAAACCCTGAGCCGAATTTAGGTGTATAACAAATCTTGTTTTGACCAGAAATTTTTTTAACAGAAACTAGGATTTTGTAAAAGTTTGGTTTTTGGATTTTTTCGGTTCCGAACTTCGTTACACTTCACTACCAAGCTAGTTTAAGTTTAGTTAGGCTCTGATACCACTGTTAGGTCCACGTTACCTCTCCCGGTACTTTCGGGGTTGCGGAAACGGTAAATCAAAATTTTTCTAAACTTTGTAACATGGACCGTAAAAGCCGGATCTTTGCTAAACTAAACTAGCATACTTGCAAAGAAGAGTTAACTACTCGGCAAAGTGGTTATACCTCAACTTGAACTCCATCACTTCTTGTGGTTGTTCTTCTTTGATGTTTTTCTCTTCTTGTTGTTCTTCTCATTGCTTGCTCAATGGTTGATCCGGACTTCGGTCACCTCCGCGGCCTCCTTGAGTCGAAGACGATCCACCCGAGAGATGTACACCGAGCTCCACCTCAAGCCGAGGTAACTAGGGCAAGGAGATTGCTAATCTAGAAGCCCTAGGTAGTGTAGAGAGGATGTATGGATGTGTTTGTCAAGTAGAATCCTTTTTCTCTCAACACATGAGATCAAAGGAGAGATCAAGAGGAGGAAGAAGAAGGAGATTTTCTAGCAACCATGGAGCTTCTCATTTCAAGAGAGAGAATGAGAATCATCAAATGAAAAGCTTAACCAAAAGAAAAGCTAACCATGGTTGCAATAATGCATAAACATCATGATTACTAATCCCATCAAGATAAAGGTGATGGCTACAAATGACATGACCATTATCATAACAAAAGAAAAAGAAAACCAAAGAATACTTTAGAACTTCTAAGAAGATCCAAGTCAACTTTGGTCAATTTATCAACAAAGTCAAGATGGTCAAATGGTCAATGTAATTAGCCATAACAAAATTATCAAGGAAAGGATTAGTAAATAATGTCCCCGGCTCATAATGGTTTTGACCAAACGAACTGTCGAAACCCTAATGAGTCGGCCTCAAAATGGTTTTGACCGAATCAACTGTCAAAACCCTAATGAGCCTGCCACATAGCGGTTTTGGCCGAACCTTCTGCCAAAACCCTAATGAGGCACCTCCTCCTTCATCGCTCCAGAAAACTGTGCATACACACCTGCATCCGTATTCCGTAGAATGCGGATGCGCAGAAGACAAAACAAATCCATCCGTGCAATACTAGGATCTGGCTTAAACCAAAGCCCACTAGTACTGCCTGCCCGAACATCATAGGCACACAAGTGTACGTAAGTGATTGCAGCCCTGCCGTAAAACCATACGGCCTCTACACGTTTCGCTCAGTGCAGGGAAACTCTCTGTGTGGGACTCTAAAGACTCGACACTACGCTGGCAGTGGGTTTAACCACAGACCGCAAGCGGCACTAGCTGTACGTAACGGTCCCCAGGTAGATGTCGATAAGAAGGCCGATGAGGTAAACCCATCCGAACTCCTACTGAGTCTGTATGTGACAATCTCCGTACAGTCCGGTCTGTTCGTCTGATACATCGCATGTCGGGCCTAGGGGGCGGCAAGCGTCAGACCCCTAATAGCGGTACAAGTCGTGTCGGAGTGAAGCCCAGAACACCCTGAGATAACACTGGAACCTACCAGTATATCTCGCTTGCCCTGGCCAAGGACTACTCGTGTAATGGCTCTCCTAGACACAGCGCGATGTCAACCCCCAATACCGGGAGAGACGAATCCTGTCTAACCGTCACTGCCTCCAAGTGCTTCGGGACTGCTCCCAACTACTACCTGTTTGCATGACTCAGTAGAGCCGTGGTAGGGTAGTAATCAAAGAACAGTGGGAATACACTCGAGGCGAAGTGACAGTGTCAAGTCAGCGGACTATGCTGTACTCATGTCACCTGGGAACTGATAACTGACGATAGGTATAATACCAACCATCAGTTCCCGACGAGTCCTGTCCAATGTACTCGTAACCTAACGAGCACCCGCATACTATCTCAAGTACGACGTACCGACGGCTGTGGGACAGACCGTCTCCCGTGCTGGGATGAGAAGCGCATACGCTAGTCTACTCCGGAGTATCGAAGCCCTATCTCGATACTCCCACGACTAGGGACGTGTATAAGGATGTGCTTGTAGATTACCCAGCCCCCACGAGTGTGATCGCCATCACAACGCCGGTAATCAAGCAAAGATCCTAAGGGCTCTACTAATGCGTATAGGTGATATAATAAATAAACACACATGTACACATAAAAGCAGAGACAAACCAAGTAGCATACTACTATATTGAGCAAGATTGTCAATACAACTGTGAATATCCCAAGCTTCCATCAAGTAATATACATACTAGTATGATACAGTAATGGCCTCTAGGGCATATACACTAACAGGGACTGGTAACGTCAGACCCCCATTAGCGGTATAAGTCGTGTCAGAGAGTGGCCCAGAACACCCTGAGATACTCTTGGAGTACCTACAAGTAAATCTCCTGCCTCGGCCGAGGGCTTTGTGTAACGGCTCTCCTAGACACAGCGCGATCTCACCCCCAATACCGGGAGAGACGAATCCCCTGCCGATCCGCTCACTTGCCTCCATGTGGCTCGGGACTGTACCCAAAAAAGGCCTGTTTGCACGACTCCTTTGAGCCGTGGTAGGGTAGAAATCAAAGCACAGTGGGAACTCACATGTGACAAATGACGACCTCAGGTCGATGAACTAACCTGTACACATGTCACCAGGGAACTGCTATCTGATGATATGTATAATACCAACTAGCATATTCCCGGCGAGTTCTGTCCGGTGTACTCATAACCTAATGAGCACCTGTATACATCTTAGGTGATCCTACTGACACCAATGGCTTGTGAGACTGGCCATCGCCCCTCGTCGGGGTCTCGACTGTATACACTTGTCTACTCTGGAGTATCGATGCCCTGTCTCGAAACTCCCACGACTAGGGACACTTTAAGGATGTTCTTAGAGACCCCAGCTCCCACGTATATGATCGCCATCATACTGCTGGTAGTCAAGCAAGAATCCTATGGGCTCTATCATCAAGCAATAATGAACTAAAGCATGTTTACGATGATAAAGACAAACCAGATAGCATACTATCATCTCGAGCAAGACAGTCATATCGGTATAGGTCTTGCCTCAATCATTGCAATCACGTACCTGCGATCCAATAATTGACTTTGAGTGCACTATCTCCAACAATCTCCCACTTGCACTTAAGGCTAATTATTGCGATGTCGCATACTCACAGGCCGTGTGATACCGAACATCCAACTCCTCTACTAATCAGTTTCACAAAACTAGTTTGTAAAACTCTTGTGTTCGAGAAATAGCCTTAGTGAGTAGATCCGCCCTGATGTTTCTTTCTATATATCTCTAAATCTCAAATTCGCGGAGAAAGCTATCTCTCGAATCGAGTAATACCTGTCTTAGAATATGTCTGGATATCTGATGGGACCTAGTTCATAAATGAACTCCAAATCCAAACTTCTTAGACTGTATCGATAACTGAACCTAATCAGTATCCAGCACCATGCCTCCCACAGTATCCTCTTGGACCACCTGTCCAAAATACTGTCCCTCGACTAGGGAAAACTATAACTCTGACAATCACTCTGTCATCCATGTCACCTTTGAAGTCTGGAATGATAACCGTCTCCCGAAGGAGGCTGCCGTCATCAAATCCATAGAACAAGCACTTATGTTCTAAAATTGCTTCCTTATGTTTCTTCAGGATTGGATTAATATAAACTTATCGCATCAAGTGCAAAAAACAACATCTGGTGTGGTACTTGATATCTCATGATTGACTCAATTGCCTAAGCAAGTGATCTGTCAATCATGCACATCCCTCTCTCCTTTAGTGTGTAAGACACCTTTAGAGAGGGTGACTCCATCACCTGCAGGTACACCACCATGCCAGGAGTCATCTATTCTAAAATACCATTAGAATACTGTCAAAGTACCCATATTGGGAAACTACCCAAATCTAGATCTAAAACCATAGATCTAGTAACCTGAATGTCTGATATTATATCCATATCCTGTCTGGAGAAACAACTGTATGACGACCATAGTACAACCGATCGTAGTATAGGAATTTTACTTCCTAGTCTGTGTATGTCATTCAAATACCAGGACATCACACCCTACTACCTTCTTAACAGATCCATCCCCTATTCTAATGAAGTCAAACCTATGACTGTTACATCAAAATTAGATGATCTTATCTCCGCTATATCTGCTCAAGTCTATAAATAGACATAAGCTACTTGCCTACCATGCTTCCGCTGCTCCCACTGACTACGACAACCCTCTGGCAGAATAATATCTATGTACACTTCTAAAGCTTCTTTAGAACGACGTTATACTTATCCTCTTGCCGGGTCTCATAGTCTGGAACAACAGTAGTGTCAAGTCTGGGTAAACAAGAACCTCCCTGTCACCGTCCTTGAGGCTACCGGAGTACCTCTCAGGTGTCTGAGGTTACCCACCATATCTGCGGAGTGGCTATTAGAATGTCAAACCTGATTGAATATATAGGTCCTATTAAATTTCCCGTAATTGTTTGCGGTTCTGGAATCTCTTCCAGTTCTACCATACTCCCACTGCTGTTTTCTGAAAAAATCCATTTTAATAAAACTGTGGCGAGTCAAGAACAATATCACTATTGATCTTCCAGATGGTAGAAATGTCAACCCTCGTCAAAGCCAGGGTCAACCCACAAACAGCCATTACATGAACGTGCCTTGAGTTATCCAGTGTCTGGTTTTAAGCATAAGCTGGACAACTCCCCGTACCTTAACATCGTTAAGATATGAACCATTCTATATCCAATATAGAAATAGAGGCACTAATTTAATTGGAACCAGATTCAAATCATGCAGCTGTCTCTAGTGCATATCAACTTAATGGAAAGTGGCTACTCAGCATTTGCTCAACTTTGGAATCCATCCAAATATGAGTAACCTGAAAGAGAAACAAGTTTCTCAAAACCGTTACTATCAACTGAATACTAATCACAAGAATCTATATCTTCGATCTCTTTGAAGAATCCAGATACTTGCGATACCTGGTTCTCTACTTTATTCTTATACCCACAACTTCTCAAAACTTAGACATTGTATTTCTACGAAACACTCGTCTAAAAACTAGAGAAGTCACAAGTAAACAGAACATAGTACGAGGACCTACCCCTTTGTCCTGACGGACACTGGACAACATACAATACTTTGTATAAGTCCCCTGAGTTTGAATAACTCAAAGCCTGTGCATCGTAGGTTGAAAACTGTACCCAGGCGATTTCCTCAAATATCACCAATTGCAACGAATTCCGATATAATGAGGATGCTCACCTTAATTCTTAATAACCTACTCCGACTCATCATCTGTAAAACCATACAGATGTGAGAATCAAACCTGGTAAATACATACCCTGGAGTAAGTATTTAATCGGGAAATCAGTTTTCCTTTAACAATGCCCTGAAACATAAAAATGTTTCGTAGAGGTATCCTGGTATTCCAAGTAATGCCTCTTCCATAATCCAATTCATGACTGTAACTGTATATTTCTTTGCCATCTCTCCAAATCCCTATATTTGTCTTTAGTCGTTACCTTCTGTACACCATCATTAGGCTAAATGGTTTTCTTCCTTCCCTACCGTTCGGCATCAGCCTATGGTTTGGAAGAAGACTATCCAGTTAGCATAATAGGTGTACTCTCCTAATCCTAGGAGTACTCGCAACTTGAGAGAAGGTGATGATAAAAGACAACTGAATAATACCTTATTCTATTTTTCCTAAACTGGGGAAAAAAGCAAAGGTGAAATAAGAGTGGCGATGAAGTACGTGGTTTGGTCGTGAATGATAACAGTCACAATTTACTTTGCCCTCTTTCTAATCCCTTTATCTTGACTTTACATATTACCTTCTGCAAACCCTACTTAGGCTAATTGGTTTTCTTCATTCCCTACCTTTCGGCACCAGCCTATGGTTTGGAATAAGACTATCCAATAAGCGTAATAGGTTTACTCTCCTAAACTAAGGAGCCCTCGCAACCTGAGAGAAGGTGATAATAAAAGACAACTGAATGAACCAATTCAATTTCTCCTGAACCTGGATCCATCCTTGAAGTAGTAACTTCGAGTTCGTATATAACCATACGATGGATCTATCCAATGGAAGTGGATGTCCGTAGTAATACGGGGTGTTTGAGAAATACAAAAGGTAAAAGAAGGAGTGGCAATGACTTATGCAACTATAGACAATCCAAAGGCCAGTATTTTAAGAAGGTTCGGTTTACTTGGTCACCGTGTCATAGTCTAGGGTCGGTCAAAGGTTGCTTCCAAAGAGAGAGAGAGAAAAGAAACACTCTGCGTGCACTCTAACCTAGATCAGAATGTTTATCACTTTATCTAATCAGGAAACCTCCCACTGTAATCTCAAATTCTCCTCCAAACCTGAAAGAAGAAATAGTCGGGATCACCCGAAGAGTAAACCAACTCATCAGTGAGAATCGGGATCCAGCTATCATCGCATGATAACTTGATGGAAGCCACTCAAGTTATCACACTCCAGAAGGTATGCGCATGCCTGGAAAGTTTCCTGTATCTTTGAAACTCCCGATATGATTTTTGCCCCATGCTCTTATGACCTTGACGAAAGCCAACAAATCATAAGTCACATGTCAAGTTCTGCCCGTCATTGTCCAGGTTAATTTGAACCCACCCGTACATACCCTTGACGAAAGCCAACAAGGTAATACGACTGTCCCAAACCAACACATCTATCTATGCTACAAATGAATACCCCAGCAGCTACCAAGCACTATGCCTTGGCGAAAGTCAACAAACATAGCTTGAATACTACTGACCATCCATAAGATACGACGGAGGGCTACGACTTGTTTTTGGCTAAAAACCTTTAACGTAATGAACTTGATCTCGTTGAAGGAACGTGATAGCTTTTAATAAAAAAATAGTGTCGAAAACCTTTGCTAAAGAGGTCACTCCCGGTGAAGGGATCTCGACTCTTTCCTCGTGGAATGAGGTGCAAGATATTCCAACTGAATACCGCGATGCAAAGTAACTTGTAAACGACTATATTGAAGTTATTACCTTGACGTAAACTTCTGCCCAAGGGGTCACTCCCGATGAAGGGATATCTGCCCTTGCCTCGTCGAATGAGGTGCAGGATATTCTAACTGAATATCGCTATGCAAAACAAAAGGAAACATCTTTGTAATAACACCTTTTAAAATTTGTTCCAACAACATCAAATATAGGTTTGTTTTATCCTTGCATTGATAAGAATCAATGCAGTCCTATTAATCAATCACACCAGAAAAGAACGAAAATAAAATGTACGTATATGCCATCTGCATTCGCCACTGGGTCCCGTCATCACCCGTTAGGTTACTTAACTAACGACAGAGCGGGGGCTGGACTAGCGCGAGTGTAAAACATATACAACATCTAATAGTATATATACCAATATACAATAATCGCTCAAGGCGTGATAATATGTAACATTACAGAAAAGTAATAAGCATCACTGAACAATACGGATAATCTGGGATCCCCGGGTTTCACAGAGCCGCTGCTGAAACCCGACGTTCCCCTGGTCGTGTGGATAGCCTGTGCAATGAAACCTAGACGCCTACGGGTGTGGCAAATTACCCTCCAAAACCTGAAGCGAGGTAGTCCCCCACACCATAGTGAATGGAACACCCGGCACTTCACGGAATCCGGTAAATTGAGCACCCCTCCTTGGGTCAACCTGTACCGCCTACGAGTGCGGCAAATAGTCTGCCAATTCTAGAGTGAGGTCCCTTTGCCTCTCAAAGCCATGAGATACGGACCCGTTGCCCTCCAGAACCCGGCTATCCGTGCACTCCTTTGCGGGATAAACCTAGTACAGAAAATAAAATATGTACAATGGGTACATCGACCTCAACCCGGTCGTGTCCCAAAAGAATATTATACAACAGGCAGTGACGGCAGTCCACATGTTGGACGCTCGTCCCGCAATATCAAATGTACAAATAAATCCAAACTACACTACCATTGCACACTGCTCTCCACTACGACAAATCCACAACATCACAGCACAACACAGAACATCAACGCGAATGTCACGTTCGCAAACCCGTCTAAAAGAACTATAGCAATTAGACGCGGTTTACCGATCAAATGACATTCCCGGTCGGAGATATAAAGTAAGTACTGTAAACTAACATGTTTAAATTTCGATCGACAAAATTTCCTGAAGTGGGCCCCACGTACATCTGCTGTACAGTAACAAAATCTGGGCCCAAAAGAACAGTACCAGAAATCACAATCTCTAACAAAGAAACACCAGAAGAAAGATGACCAAGTGAAGCACCAAGTCGGCCGCGGTTCCGCGGCCGTACGGTCGGTTCACTTGATCATATTTCTTCTGTACTCTTTTAAAAGCCTGCTTGATTTTCTAGTATACTCAAAATAATTTTTAGACACTGTTTAAAATCGAAAGAAACTTTAACCCTTGGAGATTGCAATTTTGAAAATTCTGTCCGATCGATATTTTAAACGCGTTAGCACAAGTTAGTATAGCTTAATGGTGAGGCTCGGATACCACTGTAAGTCCACGGTAGCGCCCCGGCCGTCTTACAGACGCCAAATGCGGAACAAAAACTTTTTACAACTGGCGCTATCGCGTACTATAACCCGAATCTGTCATTAAAGCTAAACTAACAAATTACAGAGTGGGTAGAAATGTTATACCGAACGATCCGAGTCCTTCGGTCTTCAACCATCATCCCACGCATTGTTGCGGCTGCTCCGTGTTGGAGATAGTGCCCTCAGAGTCAATTATTGGGTCACAGGCACGTGATTGCAATGATTGAGGGAGGACCTATCCCGGGAGGACAGTCTTACTCGAGATGATAGTATGCTATCTGGTTTACCTTTATCATCGTGTACTGCTTTAGGTGACCTGACAGGTCGCTATTGTACACTGATAGAGCCCCTAGGATTCTTGCTTGACTACCGGCAGTATGAGGGCGATCATATACGTGGGAGCTGGTAGTCTATAAGCACATCCTTAAAAGGTCCCTAGTCGTGGGAGTTTCGAGACTGGGCATCGATACTCCAGAGTAGACTAGTGCATACAGTCGAGACCCCGACGAGGGGCGGTGGCCGGTCTCACAAGCCACTGGTGTCAGTTGGTTCACCTAAGATGTATACAGGTGCTCATTGGGTTATGAGTACACCGGACAGGACTCGCCGGGAACATGCTAGTTGGTCTTATACCTGACGTCAGATAGCAGTTCCCAGGTTACATGTGTACAGGTTAGTTCATCGACCTGGGGATCGTCATTTGTCTCGTGTGAGTTCCCACTGTGCTTTGATTACTACCCTACCACGGCTCAAAGGAGTCGTGCAAACAGGTTTTAGTTGGGTACAGTCCCGAGCCACATGGAGGCAGTGAGCGGATCTTCAGGGGTTCGTCTCTCCCGGTATTGGGGGTGAGGTCGCACTGTGTCTAGGAGAGCCATTACACGAAGACCTTGGCCAAGGCAGGAGATTTACTGGTAGGTATTCCAGTAGTATCTCAGGGTGTTCTGGGCTACACTCCGACACGACTTGTACCGCTTTTGGGGGTCTGACTTTTACCAACCCCTATGCCCGACATGCGATGCTCATAGACGAACGGACCGGACTGTACGGATATTGTCACTGACAGGCTCAGTAGGGTGTCAGGATGAGTTCACTCATCGACGTCCCTTTTAGTCAATAGCTGGTGGCCCGTCACGTATTGGCTTATACCTCTGACGTGCTAGTGGTTAAATCCACAGCCATAGTATTGACAAGTCTTTAGAGTCCACCACATTTTCAGTTACTCAAGCTTTCGGGCGAAACGCTGTAGAGGCCGTATGGAGATATGGCAGGGTCCGATCAGATACATGCGGTATTGCACGGATCAGGATCGGACGGCTTGTACTAGTGGCCGTATGGTTATATGGCAGGGTTCGATCAGATACGTGCGGTATTGCACGGATCAGGATCGGACGGATATTACTAGCCGGCTTTAGTTTAAGCCGGATCCTAGTTTAGTACAGTGTAGATTTTGTCTCATTGCATTTGTATCAGGACGGAATACAGATGCGGGTGTGTATGCACAGTATGGGGGTTTTCCTGTAATTTATTACGGGACCAGTTTTCTGGAGTTGCCAGTTTGCATTCCGTTCCGGCCGGTTTTCCTTTGTTCTTTCCCGGCCGGACTTTTCCGATGGAGGGGGTTATTTGCAAGTTTGCAAATAACACTTTGTGGAGGGTTTTCTTGCAAATGTTTTAATTATGATAGCATCTTTTTGATACCATTCTCATCACTTGCTTTTTGGTGATTAGAAGTGATTTGTAGTTGATGTTGATTTGTTATGATGATGTTTTGGATGTGGTCACCACTTGTGCTCCTACCATCACCTCCCTTCATGCTTGATATTCTTTCCTCCACCTTATTCTTCTCACTTGATGAAATAAGTTTTTTCATGGTTGAGAAGAAGAAAATGAGAGAGTTTCATCTTTGAGAGTTTTTCATTCTTGATCTCTTTTCATGCTAAGAAAAATGCAAGCACCATTTTTCTTATCTTGTTTCCTCCATCATCTTCAAATGGCAACAAACCCCAAATGAGACATAGCTTCAACCCTACACATTCTATAGCATATCTTGGACGCGTCGACTCGCCAGCTTCGCGCCCGAGTTGCCTCGGTATTGAGGTGGGAGCCCGTAAAAGATGCAGGCGTTGTGGTGCCCTTCCGGCGAAGAGGCGACAACGAGGAGATGAAGGACGAAGCATCCGCGGGAGATCGGAGTGGAGACGAAGACTGAAGGACTCGGATCATTCGGTATATCTATTCCCCTTCTTGTTACTTTGCTAGATCTAGTTTAATGGCACGATCCGGGGTTTAGTGCGCGGTGGTGCCGGTTTGCTAAGTCCGCAAAATTAAAGTTTATCACCGCTTCCGTATTTGGCCGTCGGATTGACGGCCGGGGCGCCGCCGTGCACTTACAGTGGTATCAAAGCCTCGCCATTAACTTAGTCTAGCTTCGTTTGATGTGTTTGCATTTCCGATCGACCAAAATTTCCAAAAAACCGTATTTTTCCTTCACATCAGTGTCTGTTGAAATTTTTTGAAGTCTAAAAATTTTTCCGGTGGTCTCAGAATGATGTGCAGGGAGTTCTAAGAACTCTGGGAAAATTCGAGACAATGATCCCTCATCTCGAGCGCGGAACCGCGGCAAAACCCCCCTTATTGCCGCGGTTCCGCCGCAAGTTGGTGGGATCCATGCTTCGAAATTCTCCAGTGGGCTTTTGGGCTGTAATTAGGGGTTTTAGAATATTAATTTTGGGCCCAGAATTTCTGTGAGTGCTACAGTATTGTTTTGGGGCCCACTTGTTAATTTTTGATCAATCGGAAAATTTTAAACACATTTTTCACAGTATTTACATTATATCTGCGACCGTGATTGTCACTCGATCGGTAAATCCGGTCTGACTGCTATAGCCCGGTTAGACGGATTTGGGAACGTGACTTTCGCGTTGATGTTCTATGTTTATGCTGTGATGTTGCGGATCGGTTGTGGGGGATAGCCTGGATGCAATGCTAGTACAGTTTTGTTGTATTATATACATTTGATAATGCGGGGCGAGCGTCCGACATGTGGACTGCCGTCACTGCCTGATTGTATTATTATTTTGGTGCACGACCTGGTTGCGGTCGATATACCCGGTGTATGTATATTTTACTTTCTGTCCTAGGATTACCCCGTGGTGGGGTGCACGGATAGCCGGGTTCTGGAGGGCAACAAGCCCGCATCTCATGGCATTGGGACGGAGGGGGCTTCACTCTGGAATTGGCGGGCTATTCGCCGCACTCGTAGGGGGTACAGGTTGACCCAGGAGGGGTGCCCAAGTTGCCGGATTCCGTGAAGTGCTGGGTGGTCCATTCACGGCGCTGAAGGGGGCTGCCTCGCTTCAGGTTTTGGCGGGTAACTTGCCGCGCCCGTAGGGGTCAAGGATTTCATTGCACAGGCTATCCACACGACCAGGGGAACGTCGGGTTTCAGTAGTGGCTCTGTGAAACCCGGGGATCCCAGATATCTGTATTGTTCTGTGATGCTGTACTTTTCTGTGATGTTGCATTTTATCACGCCTTGAGCGAATATAATGTATTGGTATATATATTAGTAGATGTTGTATATGCTTTTCATCCGCGCTAGTCCAGTCCCCGCTCTACCGTTAGTTAGCTAACCTAACGGGTGATGACGGGACCCAGTGGCGAATGCGGATGGCATATACGTACATCAGTATATTTTCGTTCTTTATGGTGTGATCAATTGATGGGACTGCGTTGATTCGGATCAATGCAAGTTAAAACAAACCTATTCTGATGTTGTTGGAACACTTTTCAAAAGGCTGTTATTGCAAGGACGTTCTCTTTTGTTTTGCATCGTGGTATTCATTTGGAATATCCTGCTCCTCAGTCGACGAGGCAAGGGCCGAGATCCCTTCACCGGGAGTGACCCCTTGGACAGAAGTTTGCGTCAGGGCATTAACTTCACTATAGCCGATTGCTTTTGCTTTGCATCGTGGTATTCAGTTGGAATATCCTGCACCTCATTCTATTGGGAAAGAGCCGAGATCCCTTCACCGGGAGTGACCTCTTTAGTAAAGGTTTTCGTCACTATATTTTCTAAAAAGCTATCCGTTCCTTCAACGATATCAAGTTCATTACGTTAAAGGTTTTCGCCAGAAACCATTCGTAGCCCACCATCATTTCAGTTAAATATTCGGTAGTATTCAAGCTATGTATTTTGACCTCACGCCAAGGCATAGCGTTTGGTAGCTGCCGGGTATTTATCTGTTGCATAGATAGATGCGTTGGTTTGGGACAGTCGTACTACTATTTTGGCCTACATCAAGGGTATGTACGGGTGGGTTCAAATTAACCTGGACAATGATGGGTAGAACTTGACATGTGACTTATGACATTTTGACCTCACGCCAAGGTCATAAGAGCATGGGGTAAAAATCACATCGGGAGTTTCAAAAGAACTGAAACTTGCCAGATATGCGCATACCTTCTGGAGTATGATACCGTGAGCGGATTCCGTCACGTCATCATGCGATGAGAGTTGGATCCCGATTCCCACTGATGAGTTGGTTTACTCCTCGGGTGACCCCGACTAATTCTTCTTTCAGGTTTGGAGGAGAATTTGAGGTACAGTGGGAGGTTTCCAGATTAGATAAATTGGTAACCATTCTGATCTAAGATAGAGTGCACGCTGAGTGTTTCTTTTCTCTCTCTCTCTGGCAGCGACCATTGACCCGACCCTACACTTTGACTCAGTGACCAAGTTGACCGAACCTACTTAACACTGGCTTTTGGATTGTCAGAGTCGCTAACCTCATTGCCACTCCTACTTTTACTCTTTTCTCCAGGACACCCCGTATTATTGCGAACGTCCACTTCCATTGGACAAAACCGTCGTATGGTTAGATACGAACTCGAAGGAATTCGAGGATGGTTTCTGGTTCTGGAGAAAACGGATAGGATTATTCAGTTGTCTTTTCTTTTCACCCTCTCTCAGGTTGCGAGTACTCCTTGGTTTAGGAGTAGTACACCTATTGTGCAAATTGGATAGTCTTCTTTCAAACCATAGGCTGGTGCCGACCGGTAGGGAATGAAGAAAACTAATTAGCCTAAACGGTGTACAGAAGGTATTAAGTTAAGACAAAGAAAGGGATTAGTAAGAGGGCAAAGTAAGTTGCGACTGCTATTCACGACCAAACCAAGTATTTCTTCGCCAATCCTAAATCGCCTTTGTATTTCTCCAGGACACTCCGTATCACTACGAAGATCCCATTTTATTGGATAATCCATCGTATGGTTATATACGAACTCGAAAGGAACTTGTTCCAGTTCGGGGATGGATTTTGGTTCAGGAGAAATAGGAATAAGGTTTATTCAGGTGTCTTTTATCCTCACCTTCTCTCGCATTGCGAGTGCTCCTAGGATTAGGACAGTACACCCATTATGCTTATTGGATAGTCTTCTTCCAAACCATAGGCTGGTGCCGAACGGTAGGGAAGGAAGAAAACCATTTGGCCTAAAGGGGTGTACATAAGGTAATGACTAAAGACATATAAAGGGATTTGGAGAGGTGGCAAAGAATTATACGGTTACAGTTGTGAATATGGATAATGGATGAGGCATTACTAGGAATACCAGGAAACCCCAACGAAACATTTCAATGTTTCAGTTTCACTGTATACTGTTAATGGAAAACTGATTTCCCGATTAGACACTTACTCCAGGGTATGTATTTACCAGGTATGATTCTCACATCTGTATGGTTTTACAGATGATGAGTGGGAGTATGTTATTGGGAATTGGGTGATCATCCTCATTATATCGGGATTCATTGTAATTGGTGATATTTGAGGATGCCACCTGGGTTGTTTGCCGGTCGGCAAATATTTGGTTTTGAATATATGCTGTTGTGCACCAATTTTAAATTGATATATCTGTACGTCTATTTTCATAGAGTGAGATATACCTTTTAATATTATGTCGATGACATTTACCTATATCAGTGGATGGTTAGGTAAGGAGCATTGAACAGCGGTGTAATTCTTCTTAACCAAAAGTACAGTTTTCAACCTACGACATACAGTGAAAGAGTTGTTAGACTCAGCGGACTTATACAGAGTATTGTATGTTGTCCAGTGTCCATTAGGACAGAGGGGTTGGTCCTCATACTATATTCTGTTTACTTTTAACTTCTCTAGTTCTTAGACATGTGTTCCGTAGAAACACAGGGTCTAAGTTTTGAGGAGTTATAGGTATTTGAATAAAGTAGAGAACCAGGTATTGCAAGTATCGGGATTCTTCAAAGTGATCGAAGATGTAGATACTTGTGTATGGTATTCAGTTGATAGTAATGATTAAGAGAACTTGCTTCTCTTTCAGGTTACTCATAATTGGAAGTACTCCTAAGTTGAGTAACGCTGATCGTCCTCCTTCCATTTAGTTGACATGCACTGGAGACAGCTGCATGATTTGAATCTGGTTCAATTAAATCAGTGCCTCTGGTTCTATATTGGATATAGAACAGTTCATATCTTAACGATGTTAAGGTACGGGGAGTTGTCCGGCTTATGCTTAAAACCAGACTCTAGATAACTCATAGGCACGTTTCTGTAATAGCTGTTTGTGGGTTGACCCAAGCTATGACGAGGGTTGATTTTCTACCATCTTGAAGATCAATAGTGATATTGTTCTTCACTCACCACAATTTTAAAAGAAATGGATTTTTTCAAAAACACAAGTGGGAGTATGGTAGAACTGGAAGTGATTCCAGAACCGCAAACGATTACTGAAGATTTGATAAGGAACCTAAAGATTCAATTTGATTTGACATTCCATTGGCCACTCCGCAGATAAGGTGGGTAACTTCAGGCACCCGAGAGGTACTCCGGTAGCCTCAAGGACGGTGACAGGGAAGTTCTTGTTTACCCACACTAGCTATTGTTGTTGTTCCAGGCTGCGAGACCCGGCAGGAGGATGAGTATAGCGTCGTTCTAAACTAGCTTTAGAAGAGCACGTCTATATGACTCTGCCAGAGGGTTGTCGTAGTCAGTGGGCGCAGCGGAAGTATTGGTGGACATCAGGCTTATGTCTATTTATAGACTAAAGCAGATGTAGCGGAGATAGATCATCTATTTCTGATGTGACAGTCATAGGTTTGACGTCATCAGAATAGGGGATGGATCTGTTGAGAAGGTAGTAGGAAGTGATATTCCTATACTACGATCGGTTATACTTTGGTCGTCACAAAGTGGTTTCTCCACATGGGACTTGGACATTATATCAGACATACTGGTTACTAGATCTATGTTTTTAGATCTAGATTCGGGTGGTTTCCCAATCAGGGTACTTTGACAGCATTCTAAGAGTATTTAGAATGGACGACTCCTAGCACGGTAGTGTACCTGCAGGTGATGGAGTCACCCTCTCTAAAGGTGTCTTATAGACTAAAGTAGAGAGGGATGTGCATGATTGGCAGATCACTTGCTTAGGCAATTGAGTCAATCATGAGATGTCAAGTACCACACCAGATGTTGTTCTTGCACTAGATGCAATAAGTTGACATTGATCCAATCCTGGAGAAACAGTCGGAAGCAGTTTTAGAACACAAGTGGCTGTTCTAGGGATATGATAACGAAAGCCCCATTCGGAAAACAGTTATCATTCCAGGCTTCCAAGGTGACCTGGACGACAAGGAGGTTGTCAGAGTTATAGTTTTTCCCTCTGACGAGGGGCAGTATTTTGGACAGGTGGTCCAAGGCAATACTGAGGGAGGCATGGCGCAGGATACTGATTAAGTTCAGTTGACGATACAGTCTAAGAAGTTTGGATTTGGAGTTCATTTATGAGCTAAGTCCCATCAGACATCCAGACATTCTAAGACAGGTATTGCTCATTTCGGGAGATGGCTTTCTCCGCGAACTTGAGATATAGAGAGACATAGAAAGAAACATCTAGGCGGATCCACTCACTGAGGCTATTCCTCGAACGCAAGAGTTTCGCAAACAGGCTTTATGAGACTGACTAGTAGAGGAGTTGGGTGTTCGGTATCACACGGGCTGTGAGTATGCGACATCGCAATAATTAGCCTTGAGTGCTAGTGGGAGATTGTTGGAGATAGTGCCCTCAGAGTCAATTATTGGGTCACAGGCACGTGATTGCAATGATTGAGGGAGGACCTATCCCGGGAGGACAGTCTTACTCGAGATGATAGTATGCTATCTGGTTTACCTTTATCATCGTGTACTGCTTTAGGTGACCTGACAGGTCGCTATTGCACGCTGATAGAGCCCCTAGGATTCTTGCTTGACTACCGGCAGTATGAGGGCGATCATATACGTGGGAGCTGGTAGTCTATAAGCACATCCTTAAAAGGTCCCTAGTCGTGGGAGTTTCGAGACTGGGCATCGATACTCCAGAGTAGACTAGTGTATACAGTCGAGACCCCGACGAGGGGCGGTGGCCGGTCTCACAAGCCACTGGTGTCAGTTGGTTCACCTAAGATGTATACAGGTGCTCATTGGGTTATGAGTACACCGGACAGGACTCGCCGGGAACATGCTAGTTGGTCTTATACCAGACGTCAGATAGCAGTTCCCAGGTGACATGTGTACAGGTTAGTTCATCGACCTGGGGATCGTCATTTGTCTCGTGTGAGTTCCCACTGTGCTTTGATTACTACCCTACCACGGCTCAAAGGAGTCGTGCAAACAGGTTTTAGTTGGGTACAGTCCCGAGCCACATTGAGGCAGTGAGCGGATCTTCAGGGGTTCGTCTCTCCCGGTATTGGGGGTGAGGTCGCGCTGTGTCTAGGAGAGCCATTACACGAAGACCTTGGCCAAGGCAGGAGATTTACTGGTAGGTATTCCAGTAGTATCTCAGGGTGTTCTGGGCTACACTCCGACACGACTTGTACCGCTTTTGGGGGTCTGACTTTTACCAACCCCCTAGGCCCGACATGCGATGCTCATAGACGAACGGACCGGACTGTACGGATATTGTCACTGACAGGCTCAGTAGGGTGTCAGGATGAGTTCACTCATCGACGTCCCTTTTAGTCAATAGCTGGTGGCCCGTCACGTATTGGCTTATACCTCTGACGTGCTAGTGGTTAAATCCACAGCCATAGTATTGACGAGTCTTTAGAGTCCACCACATTTTCAGTTACTCAAGCTTTCGGGCGAAACGTTGTAGAGGCCGTATGGAGATATGGCAGGGTCCGATCAGATACGTGCGGTATTGCACGGATCAGGATCGGACGGCTTGTACTAGTGGCCGTATGGTTATATGGCAGGGTTCGATCAGATACGTGCGGTATTGCACGGATCAGGATCGGACGGATATTACTAGCCGGCTTTAGTTTAAGCCGGATCCTAGTTTAGTACAGTGTAGATTTTATCTCATTGCATTTGTATCCGGACGGAATACAGATGCGGGTGTGTATGCACAGTATGGGGGTTTTCCTGTAATTTATTACGGGACCAGTTTTCTGGAGTTGCCAGTTTGCATTCCGTTCCGGCCGGTTTTCCTTTGTTCTTTCCCGGCCGGACTTTTCCGATGGAGGGGGTTATTTGCAAGTTTGCAAATAACACTTTGTGGAGGGTTTTCTTGCAAATGTTTTAATTATGATAGCATCTTTTTGATACCATTCTCATCACTTGCTTTTTGGTGATTAGAAGTGATTTGTAGTTGATGTTGATTTATTATGATGATGTTTTGGATGTGGTCACCACTTGTGCTCCTACCATCACCTCCCTTCATGCTTGATATTCTTTCCTCCACCTTATTCTTCTCACTTGATGAAATAAGTTTTTTCATGGTTGAGAAGAAGAAAATGAGAGAGTTTCATCTTTGAGAGTTTTTCATTCTTGATCTCTTTTCATGCTAAGAAAAATGCAAGCACCATTTTTCTTATCTTGTTTCCTCCATCATCTTCAAATGGCAACAAACCCCAAATAAGACATAGCTTCAACCCTACATATTCTATAGCATATCTTGGACGCGTCGACTCGCCAGCTTCGCGCCCGAGTTGCCTCGGTATTGAGGTGGGAGCCCGTAAAAGATGCAGGCGTTGTGGTGCCCTTCCGGCGAAGAGGCGACAACGAGGAGATGAAGGACGAAGCATCAGCGGGAGATCGGAGTGGAGACGAAGACCGAAGGACTCGGATCATTCGGTATATCTATTCCCCTTCTTGTTACTTTGCTAGATCTAGTTTAATGGCACGATCCGGGGTTTAGTGCGCTGTGGTGCCGGTTTGCTAAGTCCGCAAAATTAAAGTTTATCACCGCTTCCGCATTTGGCCGTCGGATTGACGGCCGGGGCGCCGCCGTGCACTTACACTCCGATCTCCTGAATCTCCAATCTTCTCGTCCAGGTGGCACCACGTCGACGGATCTTTAAACGCGCTCCCGCCTCTGAACCGAGGCAACTCGATCGTCAAGTTTGCTAAAGGAGACGACCAAGATGATGTAGAGAATGAGTAGAACACTTTGTCTCGTTACGTCCAAAGTTATGGAAGAACGGTTAATGAAGTTGCCTTTTGGATCGGGTGGAAATATGAAATGAGTATGCTTAATTTCCATGAACCAAATAACTATATCTTTTTTCTAACAAGCAACCATATCCCTCACCAAGGGGTGGCCGGCTATATATAGATGGGGGGTGAGTGTAGGAGGAGGGAGTGGTGACCACAACAATTAAAGAAAGAATGAGTCACAAATACACCTTGTATGAACTCATTGAATGAACTAATGAATCATTTAACCTTGTCATCAAAAACATTAAATGAACATTTAAAGCACAAATGAGTCACAAGCCACCTCATCATCCTAGTCACCTCTTCTAGAAACTTCTAGAACCTTCCACACTCATCCCAAGAAAAGATAAATCCGTATTTAACCGAAGGTTAAATACGGGTGATAGAAAACTGGAAACTGGCAACTTCCAAAAGTGATCATGAAACGAATTTCGAGATAACCCTATATCAGTTTAAACATACCCGCATTTGTATTACGACTGAATACAAATGCATCTGAGACAAAGATATTATATCTACACAGTATAATACTCGGATCCGGCTTAAACCAAAGCCGACCAGTATTATCTGCCCGAAATATGACACGTGCGAAAACGCACGTGCATTTTCCGAACCTTGCCATATAACCATACGGCCTCTACAACTTTTCGCCCGAACTTAGGAAAATGTCTGTGGGGGACCCAAATGACTCATCAACACACTGGCACTGGGTATAACCACTAGCACGTCAGAGGTACATGCTGTACGTAACGGTTGCCTATGTATTGATTAGAAGGGAAGCGGACGAGCGAACTCATCCATAAACCCTACTGAGCCTAACAGTGACAATATACATACAGTCCGGTCCGTTCGTCTATGAGTATCGCATATCTGCCTAGGGGGCTGGTAACGTCAGACCCACATTAGCGGTATAAGTCGTGTCAGAGAGTGGCCCAGAACACTCTGAGATACTACTGGAGTACCCACCAGTAAATCTCCTGCCTCGGCCGAGGGCTTTGTGTAATGGCTCTCCTAAACACAGCGCGATCTCACCCCCAATACCGGGAGAGACGAATCCCCTGCCGATCCGCTCACTTGCCTCCATGTGGCTCGGGACTGTACCCAAAAAAGGCCTGTTTGCACGACTCCTTTGAGCCGTGGTAGGGTAGAAATCAAAGCACAGTGGGAACTCACACGAGACAAATGACGAGCTCAGGTCGATGAATTAACCTGTACACATGTCACCAGGGAACTGCTATCTGACGATATGTATAATACCAACTAGCATGTTCCCGGCGAGTCCTGTCCGGTGTACTCATAACCTAATGAGCACCTGTATACATCTTAGGTAATTTCGTAGTCGGCGATTGTGAAAAAGATAAGAGCGGAGCTTCCTCAAAGGTTTTTTCTTTCAACTTCCTTTTTACTGGAGCGGGATCCTACTGACACCAATGGCTTGTGAGACCGGCCATCGCCCCTCGTCGGGGTCTCGACTGTATACACTAGTCTACTCTGGAGTATCGATGCCCTGTCTCGAAACTCCCACGACTAGGGACACTTTAAGGATGTGCTTAGAGACCCCAACTCCCACGTATATGATCGCCATCATACTGCTGGTAGTCAAGCAAGAATCCTATGGGCTCTATCATCATGCAATAGTGAACTAAAGCATGTATACGATGATAAAGACATACCAGATAGCATACTATCATCTCAAGCAAGACTGTCATATCGGTATAGGTCCTGCCTCAATCATTGAAATCTCGTACTTGCGATCCAATAATTGACTTTCAGGGCACTATCTCCAACAAGTTTGCCATTGCTCCATTTTGATTTGACTCGTTGGAGCTTTATTGACGTCACGTCTGCACTCTGATGGAATGAGAAGGTACGCCGGGGTAGTCTTTAGGTTGTATATAAACAATCAATACATGGAGCTAGGAGTTTTCCATTGCTCCATTTTGATTTGGCTCGTTGGAGCTTTGTTGACGTCATGTCTTCACTCTGATGGAATGAGAAGGTACACTGCGGTAGCCTTTAGGTTGTATATGAACCGTCATGACTTGGAGCTGGGAGTTTGCCATTGCACCATTTTGATTTGGCTCGTTGGAGCTTTGTTGATGCCATGACTGCACTCTATTGGACTGAGAAGGTACACCGGGGTAGCCTTTAGGTTGTATATGAACCGTCAAAACTTGGAGCTTGGAATTTGCCATTGCTCCATTTTGATTTGTCTCGTTGGAGCTTTGTTGACTTCTCCTCTGCATTCTGATGGAATGAAAAGGTACGCCGGGGTAGCCTTTAGGTTGTATATGAACCATCAAGACTTGGAGCTAGGAGTTTGCCATTGCTCCATTTTGATTTGGCTCCTTGGAGCTTTGTAGACTTCATGTCTTCACTCTGATGGAATGAGAAGGTACACTGCTGTAGCCTTTAGGTGGTATATGAACCGTCAAGACTTGGTGCTAGGAGTTTGCCATTGTTCCATTTTGATTTGGCTCGTTGGAGCTTTGTTGATGCCATGACTGCACTCTGTTGGAATGAGAAGGTACGCCGGGGTAGCCTTTAGGTTGTATATGAACCGTCAAGTCTTGGAACTAGAATTTTTCCATTGCTCCTTTTTGATTTGGCTCGTTGGAGCTTTGTTGATATCACATCTGTACTCTGATGGAATGAGAAGGTACGTCGGGGTAGCCTTTAGGTTGTATATGAACCGTCAAGGTTTGGAGCTAAGAGTTTGCCATTGCTCCTTTTTGATTTGGCTCGTTGGAGCTTTTTTGACGTCACGTCTGCACTTTTATAGAATGAGAAGGTATGCCGGGGTAGTCTTTTGGTTGTATATGAACCGTCAAGACTTGGAGATAGTAGTTTGCCATTGCTCCACTTTGTTCGACTCTTTGGTCTTTGTTGACGTTGCGTCTATATCCAGCTGGAATGAGAAGAATGTTGAGTTGATCTTTAGGTTGTATATGAACTGTCGAGATCTGGCTCTCCCTTTGACGGGGTTCGGTGGAAAATATGGTTCTCATTCTTTCATTTGTGCCCAAGGATTATTTACCGGGGTCGGTGTAGAATTACCTGCAGGGCAAAGGAAACTTTATTTTATTTTTTTATTGCTGCGATGTTCTATCTTTTCAGGTTTTTATATTGCGAAAGTCGCGATTGCCCAATCAATTTGGCTATTTTCACGCTGTCCAATCATTTAAGCTATTTTTTATTTTTATTTTTTTAAATATTTTTACTTGCTGTTGTGTATTGCGAGTTTCTCAAACATTTTGGCTTTTTTTATATGCATATTTTTTGCTCGCTGAGTTTTACTGGGAGTTGCCCCATCATTTCGGCTATTTCATATGCATATTTTTGTTTACTACTCGCTACTGTTTTTTGTTGCGAGTTTGGGATCTGATACCAACCTTGGCATCTGCATCGCTACGACTGGAATATTGCCAGGAGCAAATCATCATTTGCTGTAAAAGGACTTAGAGTTTAACACCTATTTAGGCATCAATATCGCTACGTCTGGACTGTTACCAGGAGCGAATTATCATTTGCCTTTGTCGATTTGAAAAAGATGGCTTAGGAAACAGGGTTAGTATCCTGTTAACTAAGGCTTTTGACTTTATGAGCCGTAAGGATTTCATAAAAGTTTTTTCTCCCCACGAGTCGATAGGATTTCGTAGGTGTAGGTTCTCCCTGGAAGTCGTGAGGACTCCTAAGTGGTATTTTCTATTGCAAGTCATAAGAATCTTACAAGAGTATTTTCTCCTTATAAGTCGAGAGGAATTATAAGTGTCGTTCACTATATGGGATATTTCTCGTCATTGGTGGAACTTGGTAGGAGAAATGTTTATTCGCACCTGTGGATTGTATACAAGGGCCAATATTGGACCACTTGTAGGGAAACTTGGGGGATTGCGATGGCTTAAGAACAAGTTTAGATCCCTATAGCTTAAGGCTTTTGAATCCTACGAGCCATGAGAGTCTCATAGGGAGAATTCTCCTTACGAGTCGTAAGGATCTTGCAAGTGTAATTTCTCTATAAGAATTATGAGGATTCCTAAGTGTGTTGCTCCTTTGTGAGTCGTAAGGATCTCACGCATGTATTTTATCCTCACATGGTCGAGAGGACCTTGTAAGTGTCCATGAATTTTTATTTTACGAGTTCACGCCTTTCCTAGTTTTCACAAACTCGCCTGTAGCCCTACCGTTTTTACTCACGGTGCCCTTTCGGGTTTTCATCCGTACCCATTTTGTTTGTGGACATACCGTTTTTACGAGATTGCGCCCTTTCGGGTTTTCACAAACTCACTGGAAGTCCTACTGTTTTTACTCACGGTGCCCTCTCGGGTTTTCATCCGTGTCCATTTTTCTTGTGGACGTACCTTTTATTCCAATAAGACTTGGGGGTGACTTCACCGCTGGAGTAGCTGTGTAGCCAGTGGGACATGAGTTGTATTCTTCGCCGTTGTGGCTTCGATTGCAATATAGATCTCAAGGGAGCACATTACCATTTTGGTGGTGATGTGCTTAGTTTAGGGTCATCTCGGTCCGTTGCCGCCATATTTGAGGCAAATTTTTAGTTTAAGGACGTCTCGGTCCGATGTCGCCATAATTGAGGCGATTTTTTTTAAGGACATCTCGGTCCAGTATCGCCTTTTTTTTTGAGATGAAGTTTTAGTTTAAGGACATCTCGGTCCGATGTCACCATATTTGAGGCAAACGGTTTTCTTTACATACCATTCAGAGTTTTTGACTCAGGAAGATAGAGAGCGGACAAGAGCGTCGTCATCTATCATTGACCTAAGTCATGACTTATCAAGCATAGTATTTTTTGAGGAATCGGCTGTTTATCGGCCTGAAGGGTCTTTCGCCATGCATATCCATGAGCAGGTAGGCTCCACCTTGGTAGACTTTGTCTATGATGTAGGAGACTTCATAGTTTGCCTCGAATTTCCCCCATTTTGCACGGTTAGGGATCATATGCCTTTTGACGACTAGCACGAGTTCGCCTTGGCGGAATGTTCTCGGCCTGATCAGTTTTTCATATAACCGCGTCAACCTTGCCTTATAAGCCTCCAGGTTTTGCTGTGCTATAAGGCGAGTTTCGTCAAGCTCCTTAAGCCGGAGATGAACGTTTTCTTTATCTGTCAGCTCGTATCGAACCACTACTCAAAGAGAAGGGAGTTCTATTTCCAGAGGAAGCACTTCTTCCTTGCCGAATACTAACGCGTATGGGGTCATATTCATGGCTGTTTTGAACGTCGTTCGGTATGTCTAGAGAGCTTCGTGCAACCTTCCGTGCTAGTCTTTTTTGTTTCTCGACACCGTTTTCTTTAGAATCTTTGTCAAGGTCTTGTTGAAACCTTTAGCTAGACCGTTAGCTCGGGGATTATAGACGGAAGAGTACCTCCAGTCTATTTTATATTGTTTTGCAAAGCGGTTGATTTTATGGCCCCTGTACGCCAGCCCATTATCCGAGATTATCCATCACGGAGTGCCGAACCGATAGATGACATGTGTCTTGAAGAAATGGAGAATATTCTCCGTCTTCACTTCCCTTAGTGGTACTGCTTCTTCCCACTTAGAAAAGTAATCGTTCGTTGCTAGTATGAATCGATGTTCTTTGGATGATACCGGTTCAATGGGTAAATTATGTCGGTTCCCCACATTTCGAACCGCCAGCTGGCTACCGTTGGGTGTAGCGGATTTGGATGTTGGTCGATGAAGTCCCTATGAATCTGGCACGAGTGACAATGCTTCGCATATTCAAGATAGTCCTGAATCATTGTGGGCCAATAGTAACCCATTTTTTTGATCTTCAGCTTCATCTTTGGCCCAGCTTGGTGAGAACTGCAGAGTCCGTCGTAAGTTTCTTGGACGACACTCTTCGCTTCTTCTGGCCCCAGGCATGTTAGCCACAGACTGTCGAACGATCTCTTATATAGAGTATCATTAACAAAGGTGAAGGACATAGTTCGTTTCATGAGCTGATGTCTAGACAACGCATTTTCAGGCGTTCATCGAGATTTGAAGTAGTCTATGAAGACTTCCCTCCACTCCTTGACCTTTCCTTCATCCTCTATTTGAAGGGACACTTTTTCGGTCGTTTCTTTTCTTTCAGATAGATTTGTTATGTCTTCCGAGGATATATCTGTAGGCACGAGGATCCTGCGACTTTGCACGATGATCTTTACGTCATCGAGGTCTTCATCGGCTAATTCCTTAGCCAATTTGGCCAACGCATCCGCCTTGCTGTTTTCTGCATGCGGTATACTCTCCAGGATGAAGGAGGGGATTTGTGTCAACAATTGTTGCACTCTTTCTCCATATTTTATCGACTTCGGCTTGCATGTCTGATAGTCACCCTTTATTTGGCTAACGATCAGCTGGGAGTCACCATATATGAAGAGGTCTTTGATTCCCATATCGACAGCGATCTCGAGACCTGCTACAAAAACTTTATATTCAGCTTCGTTATTAGTCCTCGACTCCATTAGGGAGAAGGCATAGCGTAGTATCCCCTTTGTGGAGTACAAAGATAAGTCCCACCCTGGCTTTGATTATAGGGTGTTTTTCTCTCGCCTCTTCATGGAAGATACTCCATCGAAATAGAGTTCCCATCAGGAATCCTTTTCTTCTTTCTCTCCTTCGATTGTGTCGAATGCATGTTCATCCGGCAACTCGCATTTTAAGGGGGAGTCGGCTGGTATCAGATGCTCGACGAGAAAATCGGCGATGGCCTGGCCTTTCACTTCTTTGAGAGGCCGATACTTTATCAAGAACCCATCAGGAGAAATGCCTATTTGGCAAGCCTTCCTGTTAATATGGCCCTTGACATAAGATATTTGAGATGGTCGTTTTGTCACGCGCACTTGTCACACTTTTTTGCTGTCGACAAGCTTCGTGGTTCATTCTATTGAAGCGTTTTTATGGGCAACATATCCTTGCCACCACTTCTTGAAGGCACTGCATTTCTTGGTTGGAAGAGTAACCCTCCGATGATATAGACAGTAGTTCGGATGTGAATCCTCTCCTTCAAGGAATATGACCCCAGGAGTGTTCCCTACGAGAGGTGGCTGCTTCATTCCTATCGAGAGGGCTTTGGCGAACCACTTCTCTGGTTTGATCCTGTTCTTATATGTCGCAGGTGTGCTTCGGTTTGGTCATCATCACTGCAGTTTCTTTATCCTGACGCGGACGCTTAGCATTTTCGTATATGGCTGTTTTGCGTTCTCGGTCAGCTTTGCTTTTCCGAAAGGCTTCGTTTAACAGCCTATCAATCGGGTCTTCTTCTGGCAGTTCCGAGGATTTTACCGATGCATTTGCCCCCAGTTCCTCTGCGTTGTTTTCTGACGCTGAGGGAGTTTCTTCGCTATTTAACGACGAATGGGAGACCGTGTGGTAACTTGCTACATAGTCTTTGGTTTCTTCTGATGAGTCATTTTCCTCATCATTGTCACTCTCTTTGTGTAAGGTTCTTAGGCACTAGAACAAGGATCTACAAGGGATCAAACATGCCAAATATAAAATTTTCAAGTGCCAAACAATCTAAGAAAGGATCTTTACCAGAGAATTAGGGTAAACAATGAATAAGTAAACTACTTTACTTCTAAGAGTTAGGGATTACAACCTTTGTAGTCCGTTCCTTCGCTTCATAAGCTCCGAGTTGAGGTCCCTTCGCTGCGATTATCAAGTTCCCGGACTCTAGAGAAGCTCCATGAGGTGAATGATGCATCCTTGCTTGAAGACTTCACAATCCAAGATGATCTACCTTGAGGAATCACAAACCCAAGCTTTCACTTCACTAATGAGGTGTTAGTGAAGCAAACACCCTAATCTAAGTGGCTAAAATAGATGAGGATGGTGAAGTAGGAATTTTACTCACTTTAGTTTTCTTTATCTCACTTTAATTCATCACAAAAGAAAAAGCTAGTGAGCTATTGTGAAGAGCAAGAAGAAAATGAAGCTCAAGCTCAAGTGATAATGAATTATTGTTGAGGTTAGAAATGCAACCAAGGGTTAAGCATGTCATGCTTAACCCTTATAGATACTTGACTATAGGTTAGGATTAGGATTGGGTTAACAAAATATCTTTAAAATATCCAAAAGGGTGGACTAAGTCAAAGCATCATGAAGCTTCTTCAAATCTCATCCATGACTTAATCCATTCAATTTGAATTTCCAAAGTAAATATAAATTCAACCATAAATCCTAATCATGGTTTAACTCTCATAAACCCTAGTTGCATTTGTAACCTAATATGTTACAATATTATATATCATATATATAATATTTTGTAACAAAAGAAAATAATACAATTAACATATATCACATATATATATCAATGTATCATCAAGTGAGAAAAAGAATCATTTAAGTTAGCTTATATTAGTTAATATAATGTAATATATCACATATATAATTATACATTAAATTATTAAATAAATACTTGATTTAATAATCCAGTATATTACATGTAACCGACCAATATAATATGTATCAATTTATCAAATCAACACTTGATCCGATAACCCGGCTATATCACATATGCCCGACCGATATCACATATCGCGAGAATAAAATACGGTATCACATATGCGTATCAATCTCGATCCCGCACATATCACATATGTGCTCCTACTCCGTTTTTCCTGAGCCAGGAAACCTCTGTGTAGGACTCTAAAGACTCGTCAATACGCCGGCAGTAGGTGATGTTCATATCAAACACCCACAAGCTGCAAGCGGTCAGCTAAATGTAACAGCCACCCGGGTATTGAGCGATCAGAAGATCAACAAGCAAGCTTGCATACACTCCTGTGAATCCAATCAGTAACACTACCGTACAGTACGGTCTCTTCATCTCATATGTCGCATATCCAGTCTAGGAGTGGTAAACGTCAGACCCCAGTAACCGATAAGTTGTGTCGATGTGAGGCTCATAACGGGTCGAGAAACAACTGATAACACTTACCAGTAGATCTCCATATCAGCCCTGGCCAGGAACATCCAGTTATAGCCAATCGAACACAGCGCAACATCAACCCCCAAAACCGGGGGAGACGAAACCCCTCCTATCGCTCATTTCCTCCATATGATTCGGGACTGTACACCATTTTTCCTGTTCTCTTGAACGTGGTAAGGTGGAAAGCAAAGCACAGTAGGAATCACACAAGACTCTATGATGATCTCGGGTCTACAAACTAACCTGTACCAGTGTCACCAGAGAACTGCTATCTGACGATAGGTATAATACCATCTAGGAGTTCTCGGCGAGTCCGTTCAGTGTACCCAGTCTCCACTGAGAAGCCGTATACCTTCTCAGATGTCAAACACCAATGGATATGAGATCATCCATCGCCCATTATATGGGTCGAGAAGCGTATACGCTAGTCTACTCTGGAGTATCGATGCCCTGTCTCGATACTCTCTCGACTAGGAACAGTTATAGGATGTACTCTTGGACTACCTTGGCCCCACTAGTATGATCAGCATCATAGTCCTAGTAGTCGAGTACATATCCTAAGGGCTTTATCAACATGTGAGAGCAAGACAATAAACCAATACAAGTCAACATGTTAAGACAAAGTGAAACCGGATAGCATACTATCATATCGAGCAAGAAAATCCTCTCTATATATATCCAAGCATCCACTATAATATACATCATATGTACAACAATGGCCTCTAAGGCATATATATAACTAACAATCTCCCACTTGCACTAAGGCCAGCCGTTGTAGTATCTCATACCCAACATCCCGAAGAGTCTCTCAAAATGTATCTGGGGTATGGCCTTCGTGAGTGGATCCGCAGTGTTGTCCTTCATGTCAACTCTCCTGACCTCGATCTCTCGGCGATCAACTATCTCCCGGATCAGGTGATACCGCCTCAGAATATGCCTGGATCTCTGATGGGACCTGGGTTCCATGACCAAAGCCACAGCTCCATTGTTATCATAATACAAAGGTATTGGATGCTTAATGGAAGGAACTACACCAAGTTCAATGATGAACTTCTTTATCCAGACAGCCTCTTTGGCAACATCGTTGGCTGCGATGTATTCAGCCTCCATCGTCGAGTCTGCCACAGTTTCCTGTTTAGAACTTTTCTAACGAACCGCCCCTCCATTTAGGGTAAAGAAAAATCCCGAGTGCGACTTGGTGTCGTCCTTATCACTTTGGAAGCTCGAATCGGTAAAGGACGCCACTTGGAGTTCTCCGTTACCATACACCAAGAACATCTTCTTAGCCCTTCTCAAGTACTTGAGAATGTTCTTCACGGCTGTCCAGTGACTCTCTCCTGGATCTGCTTGATACCTACTTACTACACTTGGTGAGTATGCTACATCGGGTCTGGTACATAGCAGCGCGTACATGATAGAGCCTACTACCGAAGCATAGGGTACCCTTGCATGCAAGCTCTCTCCAAATCAGTCTTGGGAGACATCTCTTTGGAGAGAGTGAGTCCAGAGATCGTGGGTAAGTTCCCACGCTTGGATTCTTCCATATTAAATCTCTTTAGTATGGTGTCAATGTACCTGGATTGGGACAATCCCAGTATCCTTTTAGATCTATCTCTATTGATCTTAATTCCCAAAATGCAGGAGGCATCACCTAGATCTTTCATTGAGAATCTATATGATAAGAACAGCTTAACCGAGTGCAGCATAAGAACATCATTTCCTATCAAGAGTATGTCATCCACGTACAATACGAGGAAGACAACCTTACTCTTTGCCACCTTCTTGTATATACAAGGTTCATCTACGTTCTTGATGAAGTCAAACTCTTTGACTACCACATCAAAACAGATGTTCCAACTCCGCGATGCTTGCTTTAACCCGTAGATGGATTTAAGCAGCTTGCACATCTTTCCGCTGCTCCTACTATCTACGAAGCCCTCTGGCTGAGTCATGTACACGCACTCCTCTAAATCACCATTTAGAAAAGCGGTCTTAACATCGGTTTGTCAGATTTCGTAGTGATGGTATGCAGCAATGGCAAGTAGGATCCGGATGGACTTAAGCATAGCCACTAGAGAAAAGGTTTCGTCATAATCCACACCTGGTCGTTGACGAAAACCCTTTGCAACAAGCCTGGCTTTGAAAGTCTCAACTTTTCCATCTACACCAAGTTTCTTCTTAAAGATCCATTTGCTCCCAATGGTTTTTACCCCTTCAGGAGCAACTTCCAAAGTCCATACTTTGTTTGTGTACATGGATTCCATCTCAGATCGCATTGCATCCAGCCATTTCACAGAGTCCCCACTCATGATGGCCTGCTCGAAGCTAGTCGGGGAATCATCTTCCATGATGCAACCCTCGCTCCCACCATCAATAAGAAAACCGTAGTATCTCTCAGGGGGATGAGGAACCCTACTAGATCGCCGGAGAGGCTGGGGTTCGTCGGGAACTACTGAATCCTCTGGTTCCACCAAATCTTCTGTTGTAGTTTGTATAGCTGGAAGTTCTTCCAGTTCTACCTCATTGTCACTAATTTGTTTCATAAGAAAACCCTTTTCTAAGAAGCTGGCATGAAGAGAAATAAACACTTTTTATTCCTCGGAATGGTAGAAGATATACCCTTGCGAGTTTTTGGGATATCCTACAATCTTGGACAGGACAGACCTTGCCTCGAGTATGTCCGGATTGTGCCTTTTGACATGGGCCGGACTGTTAGTGTATATGCCCTAGGGGCCATTATTGTATCATACTAGGTTGTATATTACTTAATGGAAGCTTGGGATATTCACAGTTGTATATATAACAGTCTTGCTAAACATGGTAGTATGCTACTTGGTTTGAGTCTACTTTAATATGTGCATGTGTTTCTTGTAAAGTATCACTTATACATATTAGTAGAACCCATAGGATCTTTGCTTGATTACCAGCGTCGTGATGGCAGTCACAATAGTGGGGGCTGGGTAGTCTGTAAGCAACATCCTATACAGGTCCCTGGTCGTTGGATTATCGAGATAGGGCATCGATATTCCGGAGTAAACTAAGTGTATACGCTTCTCATCCCAGTTGGGGAGATGGTCTGTCCCACAGCCATCAGTACGTCGTACTGGAGATAGTATACAGGTGCTCGTTAGGTTACAGGTACACCGGACAGGACTCGTCGGAAACTGATTGGTTGGTATTATACCCATCGTTAGTTAACAGTTCCCAGGTGACATGAGTACAGCATAGTCCGCAGATTTGACACTGCTACTTTGCCTCGAGTGTGTCCCACTGTTCTTAGATTGCTATCCTACCACGGCTCAAAGGAGTCGTGCAAACAGGTAGCAGTTAGGTGCAGTCCCGAGCACTTGGAGGCAGTGGCAGTTAGATAGGATTCGTCTCTCCCGGTATTGGGAGTTGATATCGCGCTGTGTCAGAGAGCTATTACGCAAAGTCCCTGGCCAGGGCAAGCGAGATATACTGGTAGGTTCCAGTAGCTTCTCAGGGTGTAATGGGCTTCGCTCCGACACGACTTATACAGCTATTAGGGGACTGATGCTTGCCGCCCCCTAGGCTTGATATGCGATAGTCTTAGACGAACAGACCGGACTGTACGGAGATTGTCACATCAGGCTCAGTAGGGGTTCGGATGGTTTTTCCTCATCGGCCTTCTTATCGAGATCTACCTGGGGACCGTTACGTACAGCTAGTACCGCTTGCGGTCTGTGGTTAAACCCACTGCCAGCGTAGTGTCGAGTCTTTAGAGTCCCACACAGAGAGTTTTCCTGCTCCAGGAGAAACGATATAGAGGTCGTATGGTTTTACGACAAGGGTTCGGATGCGTACGTGTGTTTACGCACGTACGACTTTTCGGACAGTTTGTACTAGTCGGCTTTGGTTTAAGCTAGATTCTAGTATAGGGTTACTGGATTTATACAGTCTAAAGTTTTTCCGTGTTTTCACGGATTGGAGGGGCGTTCTCGTAATTTGTCGGGAAGGTTCTAGAAGTGTGGTGACTAAGGGGTTAAGGTGGCATGAGCATTAATTGCTTAATGACTCATTTGTGTGATTCATGCTTTGTATTAAATGATTCATTAATGAGTTAATGAGTCATATGATGAATCACACTAGATGAATGAATCTAACCATGATGATAATTCATTTATATTATTTATTTGATTAATTGGTATGGTTGATATATTCATATGAGTTCATTATTCTTTTGATTATCATTCTCACCTTCTCTCTCCTCAAGCTCACTCTCTCTTCAAACCCTAACCCTAACCTCTCATGTGTTGAGATCAAGGGTTAGCTAGACTAATACATCCATAACCTCACTCTATATCCCCTAGGTAACTTAGATTAGCACTTTAAGCAACCTAGTTATCTCAAGTTTGAGATTAAGCTTGGCGAAGGAGCTTTCAGGTGGATCGTCTTTGATTTGAGGAGGCCGCTGAGATGCCGATGTTCCAAGGAGCCTACGAGGAGTGGAGGACCGCGATGAAGACCCGAAGGACTAGTAACGTGAGGTATAACTTCGTATCCGAGTAGTTAAACCTCTAGTACGTTGTTTGCAATGGTTTAGAAACGATTCATGCCCTCAAGTCCGTGTTACGAAGCTTTGATAATT
This sequence comes from Agapanthus africanus, assembly GCA_030015575.1. Lineage (NCBI taxonomy): Eukaryota > Viridiplantae > Streptophyta > Magnoliopsida > Asparagales > Amaryllidaceae > Agapanthus > Agapanthus africanus. The sequence goes on from JASDDO010000008.1 coordinate 316,876,712, forward strand.
GTTTTTCATATATTCCGCCTCCCCGCAAGTTAGTGGGTTGCGTGACATGGACTTACAGTGATATCAGAGCCAAATAAACCATTACTAACTTGTTAGCAACTAATTAGAAGTTCGATCAACGAAAAATACGAAATACGAAAAACCAAAACCCTAAGTTTCTGTTAATTTTAAAACTGTCTGGAAATATTTTTGACATACCTTAAAATTCACAGCAGGGAAATTGATGAATACTGGGAAAATACGAGCCACTGAATCGGCAAAACGGCCGTGGAACCGCGGCAATAGAGAGCTTCTACCGCGGATCCGCCGCCGAGTCAACGCCGAGTTGACTCGGATTTTCACAGTAATTCATAATTTTGGGTTTTTTGTCTTCCTGTATGTTCTGTTTCTACCTAGGTTACTTCAGTACAGGTTTGCTTTTGGGGTAGACACGGAATTTGGTATTCGATCGATGTTCTAAGATATTTTCTAATTAGGTTTTTATCTGTAATGTTTAATGTGTTCGTAAACCTCCCCTAACTGCTAGTATGTCGGTTGGCAGGGGGTTGCACATTTATGAAATGTTTACTGTTTGTGTATATGAACTGTGTTGGACTGTTGTGATGGTTAGCCGGGGTTTGAGATGGGTTTAATATTCATTCATTCGATGTAATTGTAAAATGATGTAATATTCTTTTGCGGGGCACATCCAGGTTGCGGTTGTAGCCACCGTTGTATTATTTCTTTTTACTGTTTTTTGCTCGTAGGATAGACCCAAGGCGGGGTGCACAAACTACCGGGTACGTCGAAGTGTTTAGTGGCCTACTCACATTGTTGAGGGAGACCGCTTCACTTCGGGTACTTGACGGGTAGTTTGCCGTACCCGTAGGGGTCTAGGGTGGGGTAATGGCTATTCATCACAACTGTGTAATCCGTCTTTTATTGCAGGCTCAAAGCAAATGCGGATTGCTAATAAATCCAATAAAGTTCATCTGTGATCTGGAATGCTTATTATTGCGTCTGACGAATGTACAATATCTATATATGATAGCTATTAGACGTCACTTATGTTTTACACCCGCGCTAGCCCAGCCCCCGCTCTGTCGTTAGTTAAGTAACCTAACGGGTGATGATGGGACCCCGTGGCGAATGCGGATGGCATAAGAGGACGTGGTATTTTCGTTGTTTTCTGCAATGATAGGATAATTGATGGGACGCATTATTATAATACAAAGAAAATAAACCAAAGTTTAAATCGTTGGAACAAATTTAAAAGAAACCACTCGGTTATTTTAAAAGAGAAGAATTTTTTAATTACGGAGCTTTAACCACTCCTTTTTAAAAGTATCAGGTTCCTTCGATTACATCAAGTTCACTACGTTCACGGTTTTGCCAAAACCATTCGTAGCCCTCCGTCATTTCATTTGGGTATTCAGTAGTATTCAAGCTACGTATTTTGACCAACGCCAAGGCATAGTGTTTGGTAGCTGCTGGATATTCATTTGTTTACATAGATAGCTGTGTTAGTTTGGGACAGTCGTATTATCATTTTGGCCAACGTTAAGGATATGTACGGGTGGGTTCAAATTAACCAGGATAATGATGGGCAGAACTTGACATGTGACTTATGATATTTTGACCAACGCCAAGATCATAAGAGAATGGGGCAAAAATCTATATCGGGAATTTCTAAAGAAACTGAAATTTCCAGAAAGAGCATACCATTTTGGAGTTTGATGAATGTTGGTAGGATTCCTTCAACATTATCATACGATGATATTTTGGATCCCGATCCTACTGTGAGTATATATTACTTATCAGGAGATTCATCACTTAACGATCAATGCTATAAACCAAGTAGGTGCCTAGAAAGGTGTCAGCGGGGTTACGCCCCCAAAGAAAAGAGGTTATTTAATTAAGGAACTTCGCGAAAGCGTTGGAAAACCTCCCTCGAAGTATCGACACTGACCTGGCTGAACGGTTATGCAAGAATTGTACGGTGAGAATAGTCCTGGCTAATTCTTCTTTTATGGTTTGAGGAGGGATTCGAGAAACAGTGGGAGCCATCTTGTTTAGATAAATTAAAACCACTCTAAACTTGCAAAAGCATCAAGCTAATAATATTTTCTTCTCTCTCTTAAATTGCAGCGACCTTGTGACCACACATAGGTTACATCTAGATAATAATTTGACTGAATCTGACTTATATGACTGACAAAGGTCTGTCCAGATGTCCATTACCTATGACAAGATGGACCACCCTATTACTACTCAAGATCCCGCCGTCCCAGGTCCAGTTTCCACTGTCGCGGATATGGATATCCGTCAGACAAAGGAAAAGGATAAAGCGAAAGCTAAGTGCCTCGTGTTAGCTTCAGTTGATGGTATATACCAGAAGCAGCACGAGAAGATGGACTTGGTTTCCATCTTTCTCCATAACAAAGATTTATATGGAGAGCAATCTCATATCGCAAGATATGAGACCTCGAACGAATTAATTCAAGCGAGGTTGGCTGACGGGTCATCTGTAGGGGACAACGTCCTTACAATGACTAGCTGTATTGATGAGCTCCAGGACCTGGAGACCGCGTTGAGAAATGAGTCAGATACTGACTTGATTCTACAGTCTTTACCTTCTACCCTGAAGGAAACCAGGGAAGTAGAAGGAAAGAGAAGGGCAAAAGTTTTGGGACTGGATATAGTAAAAGAGGGACGTTCATATTGTTATGGGATTGGGCATAGGCAGAAAGATTGCAGGGCTTTAGAAGCCAATAGCCAGGATACAAAGCGTGTTGCGGCTTCATCCTCAAGTGTATTAGTAATAGAGAGCTGTTTGTTAATTAACTCTACATCCTGGGTACTAGATACCGGAGCAGGATCTCATATTTGTAATTCATTACATGCTTTGAGAAACCGTAGAGTTATAAAGGTAGGTGATTGGTCTCTCAGAGTTGCAAACGGAATGAGCGTGGACGCTGAATCCGTGGGAGAATATCGCCTAGGTTCGACAAGTGGGCAGATATTGATTTTACGTAACTGTCTATATGTACCTAGTATGACTTGTAATATCATATCAGTATCCTCACTTTCAAGAGAGGGATATAATTTTACATTCGAAAGCGATGTAGTATACATCCACCTAAATCAAGTTATGATTGGGTCAGGTACATTAGATAACGGTATATACGTATTAAGTCAAGCTCAGGTTTTCAATGTCCAGAATACACTTAAAAGAAAGTCTCCGGAATTAAATCAGGCTTTCTTATGGCATTGTAGACTTGGTCACATCAATGAGAGAAGGTTGACAAAGTTACATAGAGAAGGATATTTGAATCCGTTCGAATATCAATCTTATGCTACTTGTGAATCTTGTCTCATAGGAAAGATGACAAAGACTCCGTTTACTGGACACGGGGTAAGAGCAAGCGAGCTCTTGGGACTCGTACACAGTGACGTGTGCGGTCCAATATCTACACATGCGCGAGGTGGTTATTCCTACTTCATTACTTTTACGGATGATTTATCTAGGTATGGATATATCTTCTTGATGAAGCATAAATCCGAGGCCTTTGAGAAATTCCAAGAATACAAAAATGAAGTGGAAAAACAAACAGGCAAGAGTGTAAAAACACTGAGATCTGATCGAGGTGGTGAATACTTAAGTGCCGAGTTCCTGGGTTACTTAAAAGATAACGGAATTCTCTCTCAGCTTACTCCTCCATTCACACCACAACACAACGGTGTATCGGAAAGGAGGAATCGAACCCTGTTAGATATGGTTCGTTCCATGATGAGTAACGCTGAGTTACCGTGATCATTCTGGGGATATGCACTAGAATCAGCTTTATATCTTTTAAACCTAGTTCCTACCAAGACCGTGCCTACCACACCATATCAGATGTGGAGTGGAAAGAAACCCTATCTTCAGTATCTAAAAATTTAGGGATGTCCGGCTTTTGTTTAAAAGCAGTATGCGGACAAGCTCGAGGCAAGATCAGTATATTGTAAGTTTGTGGGATATCCAAAGAATTCCAAGGGGTATCTATTCTATTACGCAGAGGAACAAAAAGTTTTTGTTTCTTGTCATGCCCACTTTCTGGAACATCAGTTTTTAGAAAAAGGAACAAGTGGGAGCGAAGTAGAACTGGAAGAAGTTCCAGAACCACAAGCTATTACTGAAAACTTAGAAGAACCAGAAGGTTCAGAAGAACAGGACATCCCGACGCCACTCCGTAGGAGTAGTAGGCAATCTCATCCACCCGAGAGATACTACGGTTTTCTCATAGACGGGGATAGAGAGGATTGCATTATTGACTATGATGAGCCTACTAGCTTCCAGCAAGCCATTCAGAGCGGTGACTCAGTAAAATGGCTAGATGCAATGCGGACCGAAATGGAGTCCATGTACACTAACAAAGTATGGACTTTGGACGTTGCTCCAGATGGGGTAAAACCCGTAGGATGCAAATGGATCTTCAAAAAGAAGATTGGTGTAGATAGACAGGTTGAAACCTATAAGGCTAGACTTGTTGCAAAGGGTTTCCGTCAAAGACCTGGTTTGGACTATGACGAAACCTTTTCTCCAGTGGCTATGCTTAAATCTATTCGGGTTCTTCTTGCTATTGCTGCATTCCACGATTATGAGATCTGGCAGATGGACGTAAAGACAGCCTTTCTAAATGGTAATTTGGAAGAGAGCGTCTATATGGATCAGCCAGAAGGATTCATTCAGAGTGGGAGCAGCAGTAAAGTATGCAAGTTGCTTAAGTCCATTTATGGTCTAAAGCAAGCATCGCGGAGTTGGAACATCTGTTTTGATGATGCTGTCAAAGAATTCGACTTCATCAAAAATCCAGATGAACCTTGCATATATAGTAAGATTGTAGGGAGAACTGTAGTATTTCTCGTCTTGTACGTGGATGACATTCTCCTAATAGGAAATGATATTCCTATGTTACCGCCAGTCAAAAGATTCTTGTCACATAAATTCTCCATGAAAGACCTAGGTGATGCCACCTACATTCTGGGAATCCGGATCTATCGTGATAGATCAAAAAGGATGTTGGGACTTTCACAGTCCAGGTACATAGACACCATAGTGAAAAGATTCAGTATGGATGATTCTAAGCGCGGTAACCTACCGGATTGTCACGGAATCACCCTTTCCAAAGAGATGTCTCCCAAGACTGATTTGGAAAGGGATCGCATGTCGATTATACCCTACGCTTCTGCGGTAGGCTCTATAATGTATGCGATGTTATGTACCAGACCAGATGTAGCATACGCATTAAGCGTAGTAAGCCGGTATCAAGCAAACCCAGGGGAGAAGCACTGGATAGCCGTAAAGAACATTCTCAAGTACCTGAGAAGGACTAAGGAGATGTTCTTGATGTATGGCAGAAAAGACCTCCAGTTGGAGGCCTTTGCCGACTCCGGCTTCCAAAGTGACAAAGATGACTCCAAATCCATGTCGGGTTATGTCTTTACCCTCAATGGAGGGGCGGTTTGTTGGAAGTGTTCCAAACAGGAGACCGTTGCTGACTCAACGATGGAAGCAGAGTACATAGCTGCTTGCGATGCCGCAAAAGAAGCAGTCTGGATGAAGAAGTTTCTCACAGAACTTCAGGTGGTTCCTACCAGTGTTGGTCCAATACCTTTGTATTGTGACAACAACGGCGCTATAGCTTTAGCGAAGGAACCCAGGTCCCATCAGAAGTCCAGACACATCTTAAGGCGGTATCACCTGATCAGAGAGATCGTAGATCGCCGGGAGATCGAGGTGAAGAGAGTAGAGACAGAGAATAACATTGCTGATCCATTCACAAAGGGCCTTCCTCAGACGCAGTTCGAGAGGCTATTCGAGATGATAGGTCTACGATATGCCAGCTCATGGCCCTAGTGCAAGTGGGAGATTGTTAGTGTATATGCCCTAGGGGCCATTATTGTATCATACTAGGTTGTATATTACTTAATGGAAGCTTGGGATATTCACAGTTGTATATATAACAGTCTTGCTAAACATGGTAGTATGCTACTTGGTTTGAGTCTACTTTAATATGTGCATGTGTTTCTTGTAAAGTATCACTTATACATATTAGTAGAGCCCATAGGATCCTTGCTTGATTACCAGCGTCGTGATGGCAGTCACACTAGTGGGGGCTGGGTAGTCTGTAAGCAACATCCTATACAGGTCCCTAGTCGTTGGATTATCGAGATAGGGCATCGATATTCCGGAGTAGACTAAGTGTATACGCTTCTCATCCCAGTTGGGGAGATGGTCTGTCCCACAGCCATCAGTACGTCGTACTGGAGATAGTATACAGGTGCTCGTTAGGTTACGGGTACACCAGACAGGACTCGTCGGGGAACTGATTGGTTGGTATTATACCCATCGTCAGTTAACAGTTCCCAGGTGACATGAGTACAGCATAGTCCGCAGATTTGACACTGCTACTTCGCCTCGAGTGTGTCCCACTGTTCTTAGATTGCTACCCTACCACGGCTCAAAGGAGTCGTGCAAACAGGTAGCAGTTGGGTGCAGTCCCGAGCACTTGGAGGCAGTGGCAGTTAGATAGGATTCGTCTCTCCCGGTATTGGGAGTTGATAAGGCGCTGTGTCAGAGAGCCATTAAGCAAAGTCCCTGGCCAGGGCAAGCGAGATATACTGGTAGGTTCCAGTAGCTTCTCAGGGTGTAATGGGCTTCGCTCCGACACGACTTATACAGCTATTAGGGGACTGATGCTTGCCGCCCCCTAGGCTTGATATGCGATAGTCTTAGACGAACAGACCGGACTGTACGGAGATTGTCACATCAGGCTCAGTAGGGGTTCGGATGGTTTTTCCTCATCGGCCTTCTTATCGAGATCTACCTGGGGACCGTTACGTACAGCTAGTACCGCTTGCGGTCTGTGGTTAAACCCACTGCCAGCGTAGTGTCGAGTCTTTAGAGTCCCACACAGAGAGTTTTCCTGCTCCAGGCGAAACGATATAGAGGTCGTATGGTTTTACGACAAGGGTTCGGATGCGTACGTGTGTTTACGCACGTACGACTTTTCGGACAGTTTGTACTAGTCGGCTTTGGTTTAAGCCAGATTCTAGTATAGGGTTACTGGATTTATACAGTAAAGTTTTTCCGTGTTTTCACGGATTGGAGGGGCGTTCTCGTAATTTGTCGGGAAGGTTCTAGAAGAGTGGTGACTAAGGGGTTAAGGTGGCATGAGCATTAATTGCTTAATGACTCATTTGTGTGATTCATTCTTTGTATTAAATGATTCATTAATGAGTTAATGAGTCATATGATGAATCACACTAGATGAATGAATCTAACCATGATGATAAATCATTTATATTATTTATTTGATTAATTGGTATGGTTGATATATTCATATGAGTTCATTATTCTTTTGATTATCATTCTCACCTTCTCTCTCCTCAAGCTCACTCTCTCTTCAAACCCTAACCCTAACCTCTCATGTGTTGAGATCAAGGGTTAGCTAGACTAATACATCCATAACCTCACTCTATATCCCCTAGGTAGCTTAGATTAGCACTTTAAGCAACCTAGTTATCTCAAGTTTGAGATTAAGCTTGGCGAAGGAGCTTTCAGGTGGATCGTCTTTGATTTGAGGAGGCCGCTGAGATGCCGATGTTCCAAGGAGCCTACGAGGAGTGGAGGACCGCGATGAAGACCCGAAGGACTAGTAACGTGAGGTATAACTTCGTATCCGAGTAGTTAAACCTCTAGTACTTTGTTAGCAATGGTTCAGAAACGATTCATGCGCTCAAATCCGTGTTATGAAGCTTTGATAATTATTTTTCATATATTCCGCCTCCCCGCAAGTTAGTGGGTTGCGTGACATGGACTTACACGGACAACCCCATATCTTAACATAATTAAGCGATGGTCTCTTCCCTTTCCATATCTCATATGGAGTGGTAGGCACTGATTTGGTAGGAACCATATTCAATAGGTGTATAGCTGTCTCAAGCGCTTACCCCCAAACGGAAATAGGCAACTCAGCAGTGCTCATCATAGATCGCACCATATCTAATAGGGTGCGATTCCTCTATTCCGATACACCATTGTGCTGTGGTGTATAGGGAGGAGTAAGCTGAGAGAGAATCCCATTCTCTTTTAAATAGTCCAGGAACTCATTACTCAAGTATTCTCCTCCTCGATCAGATCGAAAGATCTTAATACTTTTACCCGTTTGGTTCTCGACTTTGTTTTTATATTCTCTGAATTTCTCAAAAGCTTCAGACTTGTGTTTCATCAAGAATACATGTCCGTACCCTGAGAGATCGTCAGTGAATGTAATGAAGAACGAAGAACCATTCCTGGCATGTGTAGACATGGGACCGCATACATCACTATGTATCAGTCCCAAGAGTTCCGTAACTCTTTCTCCGTTTCCACTAAACGAAGTTTTGGTCATTTTGCCTTTGAGACATGAATGGCAAGTTTCATAAGATGATAATTCGAACGGATTCAAATATCCATCGTTATGTAACTTAGCTAGTCGTGTGGTATTGATATGACCTAGTCTACAATGTCCCAAGAAGGATTCGTTCATTTCTGAACTCTTTCTCTTATATGTGTTTTGTACATTAAGAACCGTGGTTTGGTTTAGAACGTATATGCCATTTTTTAACGAGCCCGATCCACTCAACTTTTGATTCTGGAAGATGTTCATAACATTATCCTGTACTACAAAATTATATCCTTCTTTACTCAATAAAGAAACTGATATAATATTGCATATGAGAGTCGGAATGTAATAGCATTCGTTCAGAATCATTATATTACCATTTGGTAATACAAGGTGATATTCGCCAACTGCTTTGGCTGCAACATTTGCACCATTCCCTACTCTTACGGAATGATCACCCTCTCCTAGTTCTCTACCTTTCCGTAGCCCATGTAATATGTTACATATATGGAATCCCGATCCGGTATCTAATACCAAAGACGTAGAGTGAACTGAGAAACAGTTCTCGATAACTAACACACCCGAAGAAGATGCATCAACATGCTTTTTCTTCGTTTGGATGGTGTGGGAATCCGGATATTCCCCTATTTCATGTTCTGTCTTATAACAATTATAAGAAAGAACGGAACCAACGTTCCCCTGCTCAGTATAATAAGCGGATTCGGTCAATACATCCATATTATTATCTTGATTAAGTCCTGACATGGTCGCTACCTGGAGAGAGAGAGAGAGAAGAAAACACTTTAGCGTGCGCTCTTGCAAGATTAGATTGGTTATTATCTTATCTAATTAGGATGGCTCCCACTATTTTCATCAAATCTTCTTTCAAACCCTAAAAGGTAAGACTAGCCGGGATTAATTACACCATACATGTTCACCAATCTTTCAGCCAGTTCAGTGTTGGTACTTTGAGGGAGGTTCCCCGTGCTTTCACATGGACCTAATTTGAATAAATCTCGTTTTCCTAGTGACATAATCTCGTCAACTCCTTTCTAGACACCTACTTGATCGGCTAATTGTCATGTGTAAAACTCTCCCAGGAGTAACTCTTACTCGCAGTGGGTATCAGGATCCAACTATCTCATAGAAGGTATGCAATCTCATTGCAAATTTCAACACTTGAAATTCCCGATAATGCTTTTACCCCTAACGTGTTATGACCTTGACGAATGCCAAACAACCCATAGTCCGCTAGTCAAGTTCAACCTGTCATTTCCCGATTGAATTAAACCCATCCGCACAACCCTCGATGAAAGCCAAACAACACCGTACGAATACCCTAATCCAATCGCATCATATGCTACATATAAGCAGTAAATAGCTACCGCACACTACGCCTTGACGAAAGCCAAACTACCGTAGCACGAATACTACACAATACATATCTGAAATGATGGAAGGCTACGCATGTTTTTAAGAAAACCATGAGCGTAATGAACTTGATATCGTTGTAGAAATAAGTGATTTTGAAAAAGGAGTGTTTTTGAGTCTTTTACTAGTTTCGCTTATGAGGTCACTCCCGGCGAAGGGATCTCAGCTCTTTCCTTATCGAATAAGGTGCAGGATATTTCATAAATACCGCTATGCAAAGAAAGAACTATAGAAGCAATAAAAAACAAAACTGAGTGAGTTGTAGCATCTGTTAGTTTTGCTAAAGAGCTCACTCTTGGTGAAGGGATCTCGGCTCTTTCCTTATCGAATAAGGTGATGGATTTTCTACAAGGAATACCGCTATGCAAAGCAAAACTAGAGCTACCCTTTTTTTTTTCAAAATTTGATTCTACAATATCTTTTAGGTTTCTTTTCTTTCATTAATCTCATTAATGAAGTCCCATCATTTAAGCTTCCTAAGCATCACGGAAGAAATGAAAATACAACGTATACTTATGCCATCCGCATTCGCCACAGTGTCCCGTTATGCACTGTTAGGTTACTTAACTAACGGCATACCGGGGCAGGACTAGCGCGGTTGCAAAACATAAGCAACGTTTATTATATATCATGTATATAGTAATAAAGTATTCATCTTACGTATATAAAACGATCACATCACAGTATATCAGCAGCAGAAGACAACATATGAAATATTGGATATACTAAGAGGTCCGTGTTTTATTTTAAGCCTGTATAAAACACGGATTCCAGGGTCATGATGAATAGCCAAACCCACATCCCTAGACCCCTGCGAGAGCAGCAAGCAACCCTCCCAATTCTAGGGTTAGGAGACCCGGTCTCGACTCCTCGAGATGGCCTCCCACTGGATCTTAGAACCTGGTTACTTGTGCTCCCCTCCTTGGGTCTATCCTAATGCGGAAAAGTAAATAATATACAATGGTGACATCATCCTCAACCCGGAAGTTCCCCAATAAAAGAATATTACATACAAAGAATTTTACATGAATGAAAATAAAAACCCTCATCTCATATAAAACCCCTGGCTATTCAAAACACGACGATCCAATATTACATACCACAACAACACATAACATCACATGTTATCAACGTATGTAAATATGCGTATCCCAATTGTCGTTGATGTATAGCAACGAAACCGGCGATACACAACATATTACACTTACGGTCGTAGAAAAGAAAATGAAAAACTACAACAATTGGAATCGTAACTGCCCTTAAACATCATAAACCCGGGATATCACATATCAAAGATTTCAGGCCTAACAATGTAAAGCTCACATTTAGGTCTCACGGATGAAAACATCTTTTCAAAAATATTCGGATAATTCAACAAGTTCTCCGATTATACCCGAGACCGATATGTTAGATTTACACGCAACAAACAAATTTTTAGATTCCAATTATTGTATCACATTTCAGAAAGCTAGACGACGTTAAGCAATTCGATCGAATCAACGAATTCCCAAAATTCCCAGAAACCCCAACACTTAAGCATAATTAAAAATTCCCAGAAGCATGCCCCAGTACCTACGAAACAACAGCTGAAAGGCCCGACCCAAGCCTCTCAAGTGGCGCCGTGGATCCGCTACCAAAACCAGGTTTTAGCTGCGGATCCGCGGTCACTTGGACGAGTTAGGGTTTCGTTCTTCACGTGTGTCCATAGAATTCCCTGCATGTTTTTCTGAATATTTTTAACGTGAAAAAATCCAACTTTTTGAACAATTTCCAGAGAGGGGTTCCAAATTGGGTTTTCGAGGTTCGATCGGACATCTAACTTCGTCTACGCAACGCCTAATGCTCCAGCTAGGCTCTGATACCACTGTAAGTAAGAGTTACTCCTGAGAGAGTTTTACACATGACAATTAGCCGATCAAGTAGGTCTCTAGAAAGGTGTTAACGAGGTCATGCCTATGGGAAAACTAGGTTTATTCTAATTAGTGAAGTGAAAGCTTGGGTTATATATATCACATAGCGCAACATGCCATTTCCTTAGCACCCTCACGGTGTTTACTAGGGCATCGAATATGCCATTTCAAAATTTTCTAGAGAGCTAAAGAACCCGAACGAGAATCGAACTAGAGACTTAGGGTTTTCTAGATTGTAAACTCATTACAAACTAAAAAGAAGAAGGAATACAACCATTGTAGACCGGTCCTTCACTTCAATAGCTCCGTTTAGTAGTACCTTCGCCGCGATCACGAACTCCCGGACTCTAGAGAGGCTCTACAAGATGTACGGTAGTATTACTGATTGGATTCGCAGGAGTACGAGCAGGCTTGCTTGATGATCTTCTGATCTCTCAATACCCGGGTGGCCGTTACGTCTAGCAAACCGCTTGCGGCTTGTGGTTGTTTGATATGATCATCACCTACTGCCGGCATATTGACGAGTCTTTAGAGTCCTACACAGAGGTTTCCTGGTTCATGCGAAATGGAGTAGGAGCACATATGTTATATGTGCGGGACCGAGATTAATGCGTGTATGTGATGCCGCATTCTATTCTCGCGATTAGTGACATCGTAAGTTATATGTGATATAGCCAAGTTATCGGATCAAGTGTTGATTCGATAAGTTGTTGCATTTGATATTAGACGGTTATATGTAATATAGCCGGATTATTAAATCAAGTGTTGATTTAATAATTTAATGTAGAATTATATATTTGATATATTAAATTACATTATCTAATATTAGCTCACATAAGCTTTTCTTTTTCTCACATTTGATACACTTAACATATATGTGATATATGTTAATTGTTTTCTTTGCACACAAAATATATATATGATATATATTGTTGTGTCATGTTAGGTTACACTTGCAACATGTATGTAAGAGACTTATACCATTCTAGGGTTAATGTTTAGGTTTTATTTATCATTAAGTAATTCTCCTGGTTCATGCGAAACGGAGTAGGAGCACATATATGATATGTGCAGGACCGAGATTAATGCGTGTATGTGATACCGCATTCTATACTCGCAATTAGTGACATCGTAGGTTATATGTGATATAGCCAAGTTATCGAATCAAGTTTTGATTCGATAACTTGTTACATTTGATATTAGTCGGTTATATATAATATAGCCAGATTATTAAATCAAGTGTTGATTTAATAATTTAATGTAGAATTATATATTTGATATATTAAATTACATTAACTAATATTAGCTCACTTAAGTAATTATTTTTCTCACTCATGATACATTGATATATGTTAAATGTATTGTTTTCTTTTTGACATGATATATAGGGAGGGCTTTCTTGCTCGACATGATGGTATGCTATCTGGTTGCACTTTATCTTAACATGTACACTTATTGTCTCTTTGTTACATGTTGATAAAGCCCTTAGGATGAGTACTTGATGATTGATAGGATACGTGCGTGTTCAAGTTCTAGTTTAAATACCGCAATCAAGACGGTTTCGCTTGTATCTAGCCGGTTGAGTACGGGTCGTCCGCAGGGAGATGGGAGTCTTTTTCAAAGTGTTTTAACGAGTTAAGTCATGTTTTCAGATTTGTTGGATTATCTAAGTGTTGAGTTTGATATTTAAAGAGAGCTTGTTAGGGTTAGGATTAGGTTAGTTTGAGTTAGGAGTCTCCACATCTTTCGTTGCCCCTCTTAATATCGGTGTTACGGTAATCGGCAACAACGGGGATTAGCACGACTAGGAAGGACTTTGCGAGTATAAGCTAGGATTTCCAACGCATAAGTCTTCCTTTTGGTGCTTGTCCGTCCGTTCTTGGCTCTTAGCCATAACCTCCGGTTAATTCAACCACAACCGGTCTCACTACGGAATCACCGCTATCATGTAGGATAGGGTGCCATAAGGGGCGGATTGTGTTTCAATTAACGGGAGTCGATTTAAGTTGTTGGGCAAGGAAAGAGTGAGAGAGATTTCCTTCTCTCAAACTTCCCTTATCCTACCCTAACAAGTATAAAACTACTCAAACTTCATGATAAGGAAAAACAAAACAAAACAAAAGAGGAAGATAGAAAGAGGGAGATTAGAAGAATACGACTAACTATTTGCGACCTCATCTTGGCGAGGATCGAGCGTAAGTATCATTGTCGTATGAATGATAAAGAAAAAGAGAGAAGAAAGAAACAACAAGGAAATAACAACAACTACTTAACGAATTAAAATTACAACAAACATAAAGATAAGGAGACAAGCATGATAATAAAATGGTCTTCTTTATTCATCACTCTTCACTCAAAAGTTCACTACAAGTTTAATGGAGAAGAGGTGAGAAGAGGAAGAAGAAAAACACTAAACCTAGGCAAAAATGAAAATACAAGAATGAACCCCTTCCTTCTCAAAGTTCTGGGCTATTTATAGGCTGGAGAATGGAAACCTAGGGCAACCACCAGAACAGAAACGTAAATACCAAAATACCCCCAAAGGAACTTTTCCTTTGGCGCCAGAACGGCCGCGGAACCGCCGCCTAGACCCCCCTTTGGCCGCGGTTCCGCGGCCCTTTGGTGGGGTTGAGTGCTCCAATTTTTGGTGCTGGCCTGGTTTTGCAGTGTACTTCATTCTGGTACATATATTTTCTCAATTTGGCTCCACGATTTTTCCAGAATTTCTGTTGAGGGAAAGGTGGACTTTTTGTCAAGATTTTGTCATGATTGCCTCGAGCTCCGCGTAGATCTCTTGAATTTTGTGCTACCATTGAGCCTTGTGCATGAGAATGACATTGATTTGCCATTTTGTCTTCCTAAACTGGTATCTGGCAACATACGGATGAAGAGCGGAGACCGTGTTTTCTTCAGTGGTTGGCAGGAACCCGGGTTTTGTCGTGTTTTTCCATGAGTTCCATCGTTTAGAGCCGAGAACCTGTATCCTGCAATTGACTAGCAAACACGCCTCAAGAGTATCTACCGATATGCAAAGTGATAAAAATTGGGCGGTATGAAAATGCAAAAATCTGTTATGAACAAATACCCCCAAACTTATCATTTGCTCGTCCCGAGCAAATCCAATTTATTCACAAAAATTTCCTAACCTCACTTTCGCAGGGAACGCGATTGCACTGAGCATGTGCAACAAGCCGTTAAACCTCTAGGTGTCCCTAGTAGGAGGAGTGTTGTCTCCTGAGGGTTTTCAGCGGATACTACCCACAAAATCCGGTCAAGTAGGTTTTGTAAAATAACTAAGATTCAAACCCTAAAGTTTTGTTTTTGAAAATAACAATTCTGTAATTCTAAGTCTAGACCATCGAACCTTTATTTTTCACACCTCGCATCTTATTTAACTACAGATTTTATATGTCTTTACGTGCAGTGCAAATAGTGTCGTTAAGTTCCAGAAGGATCGATTAAAGTCGTCATGTCGCACTATAAAGCCCAGATAACAATTTTAAAAGGATCGCATAAGTTTTATAAAGAGTTAAGCATTTTTCAAGTTTCGTTTTCCAGTAAGGTTTCAACTTCAGAATTTCTATCTTCCTTAACAGGAAACTAAGTCGTATTTTTCACTCCACCTTTTTCTTGTTTTCATTTCATACACACCTCTGTGAACGTGCAATAGTCTTTATCAAAGAGTAAAACCTTCATATCTCCGTTAAATTTTTTTTTAAAAGCCTGTCTTTTATCAAGATTATTCTCACACAAAGAACCGTTAGGAATTTTAACTCGGAGAGAACACTTGCTTGACTTTGTTTTAAAACTGGACTTTCTAGGCTTCTTAGCGAGCTTTGGGCCAATGCACCCAAACCAGTTGGTTTTAGGGCATTAGGTGTAGAAACACCCCAGCGGACTTAATTACTCAAGTTACCTAGGTCCAAAAACAAAAAACGGTTTGGCGTGAAAATCAGATGATTTAATACGAACGGAGATATATCCGGTAGTTCAATTATTTTTTGGATAAAAGACGTGTTTAGTGGGTTTGGTGTGTAATCATTCCAATCAAGTTTCAGATGGGTTATTTTTCAGACTTAGCTCCAATTACGGCATCAATAACTTTTCTTCATATTCTCTTTACTTCATAAACTATTCTTGACATTACTTATTTCAGAACAAACCTATTTGATCCTCAGAAAATCATTTATCTGTTTAAAAGTTTAACATGAGAGACTTGTCATCTAATTCCCAAAATTCACGACACGTGTAGTGTGATGTAAAGACGTATATCATCTATAGTTAACTTCAAAGGAGAGTTATCTTTAAGGTTTTCAAAATCCAAATATAAGATTTAGTTATTCCTATTTTTTCAAACAAAAACCGTCGAATGTTGAATCAGAGTTCTTCCACAAGCTAACTTGACAAAAAAGTTTTTATATTTTTTAGAAAATTTTCAAATTTTTATGGATTTTATGGATATTAATATGCAGATGCAAAATATACATATGAATGCGAAGGTAAGAAATACGTACCGAGCGTACCCCCAAACTTAAACTGGACAGTGTCCTCACTGTCGTAGCATGAAGAGAGCAGTTGGAAGGTTCAAAATTGTCGGTTAGTGATACACAATTTTTATTTGTTTTTGTTTTTAAAGAAAAGAAAAAGAATATACACAAATATATACAAAATGGTTTGTACATACCCCCAAACTTATTTGGAACAGTGTCCGCTGTTCTTGGCTGGATAACCGAAGTTTGGAGGTAGGCAGAGGAAGATCATTCAGGGTAAACTGGCTCCTGTAGGAACAGGAGCTCCTCTGTTGGTTCGGCGCTAAGGTACGGTTTGCATCGGTGTCCGTTCACTTTGAAAATTGAACCGTCCTTTGGATTTTCCAAATCTACAGCGCCCTGCGGATACACATTCCGCACAAAATACGGCCCTTTCCAGCGAGATCGGAGCTTTCCTGGATGAAAATGAAGTCGGTGTCGTAAAGAAGTACCTGCTGACCAGGTACGAAGGTTTTGCGCAAAAGGTGTTTATCGTGAAACACCTTCGTTCGATTCTTAACGACAACCGTGTTGTCGTAAGCCTCATCCCTAAGCTCGCTCAGTTCGTTCAGCTGCAGCTTCCGATGGCTGCCCGCATCCTCCAGAGACAGATTCAGCTCCTTTATCGCCCAAAATGCGCGATGCTCGATTTCAACAGGTAGGTGGCAGGCTTTTCCGTACACAAGCCGATAGGGAGACATGCCAAGGTCGGTCTTATAAGCGGTTCTAAATGCCCAAAGGGCATCAGTGAGTTTCAGCGACCAATCCTTACGGTTCTTGGAAACCGTCTTCTCCAGTATCTGCTTGATTTGCCGATTTGAAACTTCGGCCTGCCCGCAGGTTTGGGGGTGGTAGGGCGTAGAAAGCTTATGATTAATGGAGTATTTCCGCATCAAGGCCTCGAAGGTTTTGTTGCAGAAATGACTTCCGTTGTCACTAATGATTGCTCGGGGGTGCCCAAACCGTGAGAAAATGTTTTCTTTAAGGAACCTAACGACAACCTTGTTGTCGTTAGTTTGGCTGGGCACAGCCTCGACCCATTTAGAGACGTAATCAACAGCTAGAAGGATGTACAAGTTCCCAAAAGAGCTGGGAAACGGCCCCATGAAGTCTATCCCCCAAACATCGAAAATCTCCACAACCAAGATCGGTTGGAGCGGCATCTCGTTCCTCCGGGATATCCGGCCCATGTGTTGGCACCGGGAGCAAGTCTTGCAATAGTCGTGAGCGTCTTTGAAAAGTTATGGCCAGTAGAAACCACATTGCAAGATCTTCTCAGCTGTCTTTCTTGGCCCAAAATGCCCGCCACACGCCTGATCGTGGCAAAAGGACAGCACACTCTTGAATTCCTCATCAGGGACACACCGACGAATAATCTGGTCAGGACAGTACTTGAACAAGTAGGGTTCGTCCCAGTAAAAGTGTTTTACTTGGGATAAGAAGCGAAGTCTGTACTGACTTGACCATTCGGTCGGTAGTAATCCCGTGGCCAAATAGTTCACAATATCTGCGAACCAGGGTTCGCAAGATACTGTCAAGAGTTGTTCATCCGGGAAAACGTCGTTAATTGGAATTGGAAGCGAAGGCGAAGAAGGAAGTCGTGAGAGATGGTCGGCAACCACGTTTTCACATCCTCGTTTGTCCTTAATGACAAGGTCAAACTCTTGAAGCAAGAGGATCCAACGGATTAACCGAGATTTTGCATCTTTCTTCGCAAAAAGATGGCGCAGAGCAGAATGGTCGGTGTAGACAATGACTGGAGAGCCGATGAGGAAGGGCCTGAACTTTTCTAAAGCAAATACAACAGCTAAGAATTCCTTCTCAGTTGTTGTATAGTTGAGTTGGGCGTCGTTCAGGGTTCGGCTTGCGTAATAGATTACATGCGGCATCTTGTTGATGTGCTGTCCAAGGACAGCACCGATGGCAAAGTCGGATGCATCGCACATAATCTCAAATGGGTGCGTCCAGTCAGGTGAAGAAAGAACGGGAGCAGAAGTGAGTGAGCGTTTCAGTGACTCGAATGCAGTCACACAGCTCGAGTTGAAGTCGAAAGGCGTGTCCTTGGCCAGCAAAAGCGTCAAGGGCCTAGCAATCTTGCTAAAGTCCTTGATAAACCGTCTATAGAAACCGGCATGGCCAAGGAAGGCTCGGATATCTCTGACGCATCGGGGAGGAGGCAGATTGGAAATGACCTCAATCTTTGCTTTGTCAACCTCTATGCCATTTTGCGAGATGATATGTCCTAAGACAATACCTTCGCGCACCATGAAGTGACATTTCTCCCAGTTCAAAGTGAGATTCTTGTCCTTACATCGGGTAAGGACAGCGTCAAGATGCAGCAAACACTCGTCGAAGGAGTCGCCAAAGATGGAGAAGTCATCCATGAAAATCTCCAGAAATTTTTCCACCATGTCCGAGAAAATTCCCATCATACACCGCTGGAAGGTAGCGGGCGCATTGCATAACCCAAAGGGCATGCGTCAATATGCAAACGTGCCGAAAGGACAAGTGAAAGTGGTCTTGTCCTGGTCTTTTTCGGCGATGGGAATTTGATTATAGCCGGAGTAGCCATCAAGAAAACAATAGTACTCATGTCCGGCCAATCGTTCCAGCATCTGGTCAATGAAAGGTAGCGGAAAGTGGTCTTTCCGCGTTGCGGCGTTGAGTTTTCTGTAATCAATGCAAACTCGCCACCCAGTTTGGTTGCGAGTAGGGATTAACTCGTTCGCCTCGTTAGTGATGACCGTGATGCCCGACTTCTTGGGGACAACATGAATGGGGCTAACCCACTGGCTATCAGAGATAGGGTAAATGATACCACTATCTATACATTTGACGATCTCCTTCTTCACAGCCTCCTTCATGACTGGATTAAGACGTCTTTGTGGATCCCGGGCTGGTTTGGCATCATCCATCAGATGAATGTGATGCTCAACGATTAGGGGACTAATCCCCTTGATGTCCGCCATGGACCAGCCAAAAGCTTGCCTGTTGCTGTGCAAGACCGCGAGAAGGGCTTTCTCTTGCTCGGGAGCTAGAGAAGCCGAGATGATGACAGGGAGGGTCTCGTTCTCACCTAAGTAAGCATACTTAAGGTGAGATGGCAATGGCTTGAGTTCGAGCGTTGGAGGTGAAACGATGGAAGACAAGACTGGTGCAAAGGTCTCGAACTCAAAGGACTCCAGCAAAGGTTCAAAACGAGTGTAGGCAACCGAGTCGGATGGTTCAGGTAACTCATCCGGAAAGTCGAAGGATTCAAACACGGGTTGTGCGCGGCTAAGATCGTTCGAGAACGTGAAACACTCGTATTCGTTATCGGGCGCAGAAACAGCAGCAGGTTCGAAGAGAAACGCACTAGTGGCGTCAAGATTATCATGATCAAACAGAAACTCCTCGAATTCACACTCTTCTGGTGTGATCTCCTGGATCGAGCAGACGTCCAGTATATGAGCATTAGGTTCGGCGGGCTGATTCCCTAACCTAAAAATGTTGAGTTCAATCGTCATATTTCCAAAAGAGAGGTTCATTGAACCATTGCGACAATTGATCACAGCATTTGAGGTTGCGAGAAATGGGCGACCGAGTATCACCGGAATTTGATTCCGGGGGTTAGCTACAGGCTGTGTATCTAATACAATGAAGTCAACGGGGAATATGAAGTCCCCGACTTTTATCAACACATCCTCTAGCTCACCCCTAGGGTGGGTGATCGATCGGTCGGCCATTTGGAGAGTGCAGTGCGTGGGTTTCAGCTCTCCGACGCCTAATTGCTCGTTTACTGAATACGGAAGCAGGTTAACACTGGCACCAAGATCTAATAGTGCGCGGTTGATGTTCTTATCCCCAATGGTAATTGAAATCGTAGGACAGCCAGGGTCCTTCCGTTTTTGTGGTAAAGATTGGGTAAGGGCATCACTCACAGCACTAGCCAAGAAAACTTTCTTGGGTACCTGAGACTTCCTATTTTTCGTGCACAAGTCCTTTAGGATTTTCACGTAGGACGGGACTTGTTGGACAGCATCTAAAAGAGGAATGCTAATGTTAACCAGCTTGAATAACTCCAGAATCTTCTCCATTTGTGGATTTTGTTTGTTAGACCTCAACCGGTTTGGAAATGGAACATTTTGAAAATTGGTTGAGTCTAAAGCTGGAGGAGGAGATTGTGGAGTTGGAACGGATCCCAGAATAGGTGTTTTCATGGAGTGAGAAGTGGGTCCGTTCAGAGAAGAAGAGGAAGGAGAGCCTTGTGAAGAACGGAGAATAGGCTCAGAAGACGAAGAAGAAGAAGAAGAAGAAGAAGAAGCGGTCGGGGTGTCATCGTTGATCCGTTTGCCAATGTTGTTTTGCAGCATCCTCCCCGATCTCAGTGTAGTCACGGCACTCACATTATGGTTTTGTTGTTCAAGAGCAACATGTGCATTATGTGGGTGACCGGGATTTGGAAGTGGCTGGGACGGGAGTTTCCCCTTCTCTCGCTCGCTTAAGGCCGCGTTCAGCTGTGCAATCTGGGCATCGATGGTCTTGATGCTTTGCCCGTGTGCGGCAGTGTGTTGCACTAAGGATTGAATCGAAGACTGGATGTTGGCGGTGGATTGAGTCGATTGTTTAACAAACGCCTCCAGACTTCGCTCGAGCGAGGAAACCTTATCGTTGTTTGACGGAACAAAGTTGTTTGGTGGAAAAGAGTTGTTGGGTGCAAAGTTGTTCGTCTGGTTTTGGAAAGGTTGGGGTTGGAAGGGCTGCTGATACTGAGTTTGTTGTTGCGCTTGTTGTTGCGGTGGAGGGGCCCTTTGGAAATTGTTGCCTTGGAATTGATTCTGATTCTGATTCCAGGCGAAATTGGGGTGGTTCCTCCAACCGGGATTGTAGGTGGATGAGTATGGATAACTCCTCGGTCTTTGCTGGAAGGCAGCATTAACCTGATCCTGTCCATGCGAGGGTGGATTGTAAGGACACTCTTCGGTTAAGTGGGAAGGATCGGAACAACAAGCGCAGATGGTACGAAGGGGGAGAACAGGGGCAGGAGCAGGAGAAGAAAATTTGCTCTCTATTGCTTCAAGCTTTTTTGTTATTGCAGCCATTTCAGCTCTCATCGCAATAGAGACATCAAGCTGGTCAATTCCTACCCTAGACTGACCGGTAGAAGTGGAGGTAGAAGAAGAAGAAGTCCGTCTGGTGCTCTCCCACTGTAGCGTTTGCTCCGCAAGGTCGTCAAAGAACTGCCACGCTTCCTCGTCAGATTTCGATAGGAAGTGGCCCTGACAGATTGTTTCCAACAACTGCTTCGTTGTTGGGTTCAGGCCCTCGTATAAGGTTTGCCAGAGTTGCCATTTCTCTATACCGTGGTGAGGACACTGAACAAGAAGGTCTTTGTACCCGTCAAAGCACTTCCTGAAGGGTTCGGAAGGAAGCTGGGAGAATTGGTTGATTTCATTTCGAATCCTTGCGGTCTTATGATTCAGATAGAATTTTTTTAGAAACGCTTTAACAAACTCGTCCCAGCTGGTGATTGAGTGGGAAGCGGTGCTATACAGCTATTTTTCAGCGAGATCGCATAAAGTGAACGGAATGACCCGTAGACGTATAGCATCGTCCGACAGCTGGGTTGTTTTCATCATGGCACAGACGTTTTGAAATTTATTGATGAAGATATAGGCATCTTCAGATTCAAGCCCATGAAAACGTGGAAGCATGTTGATGAAATGGGGCTTAATTTCAAAGTTGACCCCATTGGCCGGAGGAAGAGAAAGGCAGGTGGGAAGTGCAGAACGGGTGGGGTAGAAATGATCCTGGAGCGCGATTCGCTGCGGCGCTACAACAGGCGGAGGTGGTGGGATATTGGTCTCCGTAGGAGGTGGAGCCAATCCAGCGGTGGTCAAAGAGATGTTCGGATTAAATCCCGACATCGCGGAAGAAGAGGTTGGTGATGGTGAAGGTGAAGGTGAAGATGTATGAACAGAATTCCGGTCAACGTCGGAGTTGGCCGGCAAAGGAAGGGGTGAAAGAGGAGTGGACGGAGTATCGACTTCGGAGTCGATCGCGTAGTCGGTAGCGACTAACGTAACGCGGACTAGACGGGCGCTAGTGTCCCGAGTCCAAGCGGACATACACTAAACGAGTTTAGTATAGTCAAAACGAAGAAGGTGGGGGTAAGAAAACGTCAATGGAGAAAGGCGATGGGTGGTGGGTGAAAAATGGAATTGGCGACAAAAGGGCAAGTTTTTATAAAAGTTTTTGATTTTTTCTTTTTTCTTTTTAGAAAGATTTACAGAAATATGTACGGAAATACGGCTTAAGCGATCACAAACAAGATATGCTCAATCAAACCTAGATCTAGGGTAACCTAGGTCTACTAGACCTGCTCCTGAACTTGATTGTCGAAGTTAAACAGTGTCGAGAAACAGGCTTAAAAATACACTGATCACGAGGCCAGGTAAGTGCAGAGATAAGGGGAGGTTGTCCAACGCTTTCGCGAAGTTCCTTAATTAAATAACCCTTTCTCTTTCGGCGGTTGGCCTTTAACACTTTCCTAGACACCCCGTAAACAATATACGGTTAAGCGAGGTTCTAAACACGGTTTATCTTCTCCTAATGAGCGCGAAGTCCTTAGGGCTGAAGTCTAGTATTTTTTAATTTACAATGGACAATGCATATGCTTTAGTGATTTTTGGGGTCCTGGGAAGTGTGATGAAATCCCCACCCAATCTGGATTGGTTTCAAGCCCCTTAAGTCCGTATTAAAGAATGCAAAACAATAACAAATCAACTGCAAACAATTTTTTATTTTTGCGGCGCAAAGAATCCTGCACAAGAACAGTTTATTGGAAGGGGAGAAGAATTTGCGCAAAGAAGGCTGCAGAAAACACAGTTCAGTAGAGTTCAGAGGAGTGGAGAAGGAGAGAGAGACTTACAGAGAGAAAATTGCACCCTGAAGCCAACAGATAGCCGCGTTTCCGCGGCCAAACGCATGCAGTGGCCGCGGTTCCGCGGCTATGTGGAGGTATTAGGCTGCCAAAATTTCTGTGTGTGCTGCTGTGGTTGTCCCCTACTTGTCTGGATGTGCTGAATCTTGATTTTCTCACTGTATCTGCTCCAGATCTTGACAGTAGACCGTTAACTTCGTTTTATCCGTCGCGGTGTAGCCGCGAAATGTGGGTCTATCTTCCCACGTCTTTGGCACTGTACTTGAACTCCGTATTATCCGACGTCTTTGGCGTCGATCTTGAACTTCGTATTTTCCTGCACACTTGCACAAAAGTTAATCAAAAAACAACAAGATGGTTTTTTTACAAAGTATGTATTTTTTTTTTCGTTTTTTGGTTATATTTATACTTACAAATTAACCCGAAATTACACAAGGAAATAAACTACCGTCTCCCCGGCAACGTCGCCATTTGATTGATAGGATACGTGCGTGTTCAAGTTCTAGTTTAAATACCGCAATCAAGACGATTTTACTTGTAGCTAGCCGGTTGAGTACGGGTCGTCCGCAGGGAGATGGGAGTCTTTTTCAAAGTGTTTTAACGAGTTAAGTCCTGTTTTCAGATTTGTTGGATTATCTAAGTGTTGAGTTTGATATTTAAAGAGAGCTTGTTAGGGTTAGGATTAGGTTAGTTTGAGTTAGGAGTCTCCACATCTTTCGTTGCCCCTCTTAATATCGGTGTTACGGTAATCGGCAACAAGGGGGATTAGCACGACTAGGAAGGACTTTGCGAGTATAAGCTAGGCTTTCCAACGCATAAGTCTTCCTTTTGGTGCTTGTCCGTCCGTTCTTGGCTCTTAGCCATAACCTCCGGTTAATTCAACCACAACCGGTCTCACTACGGAATCACCGCTATCATGTAGGATAGGGTGCCGTAAGGAGCGGATTGTGGTTCAATTAACGGGAGTCGATTTAAGTTGTTGGGCAAGGAAAGAGTGAGAGAGATTTCCTTCTCTCAAACTTCCCTTATCCTACCGTAAGAAGTATAAAACTACTCACACTTCATGATAAGGAAAAATAAAACAAAACAAAAGAGGAAGATAGAAAGAGGGAGATTAGAAGAATACGACTGACTATTTGCGACCTCACCTTGGCGAGGATCGAGCGTAAGTATCATTGTCGTATGAATGATAAAGAAAAAGAGAGAAGAAAGAAACAACAAGGAAATAACAACAACTACTTAACGAATTAAAATTACAACAAGCATAAAGATAAGGAGACAAGCATGATAATAAAATGGTCTTCTTTATTCATCACTCTTCACTCAAAAGCTCACTACAAGTTTAATGGAGAAGAGGTGAGAAGAGGAAGAAGAAAAACACTAAACCTAGGCAAAAATGAAAATACAAGAATGGACCCCTTCCTTCTCAAAGTTCTGGGCTATTTATAGGCTGGAGAATGGAAACCTAGGGCAACCACCAGAACAGAAACGTAAATACCAAAATACCCCCAAAGGAACTTTTCCTTTGGCGCCAGAACGGCCGCGGAACCGCGGCCTAGACCCCCCTTTGGCCGCGGTTCCGCGGCCCTTTGGTGGGGTTGAGTGCTCCAATTTTTGGTGCTGGCCTGGTTTGCAGTGTACTTCATTCTGGTACATATATTTTCTCAATTTGGCTCCACGATTTTTCCAGAATTTCTGTTGAGGGAAAGGTGGACTTTTTGTCAAGATTTTGTCATGATTGCCTCGAGCTCCGTGTAGATCTCTTGAATTTTGTGCTACCATTGAGCCTTGTGCATGAGAATGACATTGATTTGCCATTTTGTCTTCCTAAACTGGTATCTGGCAACATACGGATGAAGAGCGGAGACCGTGTTTTCTTCAGTGGTTGGCAGGAACCCGGGTTTTGTCGTGTTTTTCCATGAGTTCCATCGTTTAGAGCCGAGAACCTGTATCCTGCAATTGACTAGCAAACACGCCTCAAGAGTATCTACCGATATGCAAAGTGATAAAAATTGGGCGGTATGAAAATGCAAAAATCTGTTATGAACACTTGACTACGAGGATTATGATGCAGATCATACTAGTGGGGACATGGTAGTCGATAAGTACATCCTTCAAATGTTCCTAGTCATGGGAGTATCGAGACAGGGCATCGATACTCCAGAGTAGACTAGCGTATACTCTACTCGACCCATATGATGGGCGATGGATGATCCCATATCCGTTGGTGTTTGACATCAGAGAAGGTATACGGGTGCTCAGTGGAGACTGGGTACACTGGAAGGACTCGCCGAGAAATCATAGATGGTATTATACTTATCGTCGGATAGCAGTTCTCTGATGACACTGGTACAAGTTAGTCTGTAGACGTGAGATCGTCATAAAGTCTTGTATGATTCCCACTGTGCTTTGATTTCCACCTTACCACGGTCAAGAGATCGTGCAAAATGGTGGATTTTGGGTACAGTCCCGAGTCACATGGAGGCAACGAGCGATAGGAGGGGTTTCGTCTGTCCCAGTATTGGGGGTTGATGTTGCGCTATGCTCGATTGGCCAACACTTGATCCGATAACCCGGCTATATTACATATACCCGGCCGATATCACATATCGTGAGAATAGAATACGGTATCACATACGCGTATCAATCTCGATCCCGCACATATCACATATGTGCTCCTACTCCGTTTTGCCTGAGCCAGGAAACCTCTGTGTAGGACTCTAAAGACTCGTCAATACGCCGGCTGTAGGTGATGATCATATCAAACACCCACAAGCCGCAAGCGGTCAGCTAAACGTAACAGCCATCCGGGTATTGAGCGATCAGAAGATCAACAAGCAAGCTTGCACACACTCATGTGACTCCAATCAGTAACACTACCGTACAGTCCGGTCTCTTTGCCTCATATGTCGCATATCCAGTTTAGGGGTGGTAAACATCAAACCCTAGTAACCGATAAGTCGTGTCGATGTGAGGCTCATAACAGGTCGAGAAACTACTGATAACACTTACTAGTAGATCTCCATATCAGCCCTGGCTAGGGACTTCGAGTTATAGTCAATCAAACACAGCGCAACATCAACCCCCAATATCGGGAGAGACGAAACCCCTCCTATCGCTCATTGCCTCCATGTGATTCGTGACTGTACCCAAAAGCCACCGTTTTGCACGTTCTCTTGAACATGGTAAGGTGGAAATCAAAGCACAGCGGGAATCACACAAGACTCTATGACGATCTCGGGTCTACAGACTAACCTGTACAAGTGTCACCAGAGAACTGCTATCTGACAATAGGTATAATACCATCTAGGAGTTCTCGGCGAGTCCGTTCAGTGTACCTAGTCTCCACTGAGTGCCCATATACCTTCTCAGATGTCAAACACCAATGGATATGGGATCATCCATCGCCCATCATATGGGTCGAAAAGCGTATACGCTAGTCTACTCTGGCGTATCGATGCCCTATCTCGATACTCCCTCGACTAGGATCAGTTATATGATATACTCTTGGACTACCCTGGCCCCACCAGTATGATTTGCATCATAGTCCTAGTAGTCGAGTATATATCCTAAGGGCTTTATCAACATGTGAGAGCAAGACAATAAACCAATACAAGTCAACATGTTAAGACAAAGTGAAACCAGATAGCATACTATTATTTCGAGCAAGAAAGTCCTCTCTATATATATCCAAGCATCCACTATAATATACATCATATGTACAACAATGGCCTCTAGGGCATATATATAACTAACACTTTGTTCTCAAGAATATGCTTGAGGAACTCTTCGAGGGAGACTGGTGTCCATGCCTTCTGGTTATACTCCTCCAGCGCGTCAATGTACCTCTGTAGATCTGTGCATTTGTCATCATACTCGGCAAGTTGCAGAGGCTTCTTGTTCTTCTTCTTTTTCTTCGAAGACTTTGAAAGATCGACTTGGGGATTTTGCCCTTTGTCGACAGTTTTCGGTACAGGACGCGGTTTCAACATCCCTTTTATGATTTCTGGTTCAAATGGGCTCTTCCACCTGATTGCCGGACATCCATGGAGATCCTTCAGCATTCTTCTAGTTTTAGCTGAAAGGGCGACTTCCCATGGAGCTTCTTCCACAAGCGAGCATGATGCCCTCGACGTATCCACCTTTTTAGGAGCGTGCTTCTGTGGTGGATTCACCCTCCAGTTCTAAGACAGCGCGAACTTTCCCTGTTGATAATGATCTTCGACCCAGTTTTTGAAGACGTAGCAATCTTCAATTGGGTAGCTCACCATCCTTTGATAGGAGCAGTAGTTGGGGTTGTTGACGTCACCAAGTTGCAGTGGATGTCATGGGCCTGGCAATGTAATGAGTTTGTTGCGCACTACCAACTCGAAGAGTCTCCTCATTTTATCGCGGGGGAATGAGTAAGCACGTCCTATCCTTTCTTCTAGAGATAGGAGTGGACGCGTGTTGTTTTGGTGAGCAGCCGGTTTTGGGTCACTCGGCAGCTGTTGAGTGTTGGCAATGAAGGCTGCTTTCCCTTTTCCTTTGGTATTTTGAGGATCCTTATCTGAGGAGGAAGGCTCGTGGCCCATCTGTTCCATTTAGGCTAGTATATCAATCGGAGCCTGGAAAGTTGTTGTTGGAGATAGTGCCCTAAGAGTCAATTATTGGATCACAGGCACGTGATTGCAATGATTGAGGGGAGGACCTGTCCCAGTAGGACAGTCTTACTCAAGATGATAGTATGCTATCTGGTTTATCTTTATCATCGTGTACTGCTTTAGGTGACCTTACGAGTCGCTATTACACGTTGATAGAGCCCTTATGATTCTTGCTTGACTACCAGCAGTATGAGGGCGATCATATACGTGAGAGCTGGAGTCTATAAGCACATCCTTAAAAGGTCCCTAGTCATGGGAGTTTCGAGACAGGGCATCGATACTCCAGAGTAGACTAGTGTATACAGTCGAGACCCCGACGAGGGGCGGTGGCCGGTCTCACAAGCCACTGGTGTCAGTTGGTTCACCTAAGATGTAAACAGGTGCTCATTGGGATATGAGTACACCGGACAGGACTCGCCGGGAACCTGCCAGTTGGGGTTATACCAGATGTCAGATAGCAGTTCCCTGGTGACATGTGTACATGTTAGTTCATCGACCTGAGATCGTCATTTGTCTCGTGTGTGTTCCCACTGTGCTTTGATTACTACCCTACCACGGCTCAAAGGAGTCGTCCAAACAGGTTTTAGTTGGGTACAGTCCCGAGCCACATGGAGGCAGTGAGCGGATCTGCAGGGGTTCGTCTCTCCCGGTATTGGGGGTGAGGTCGCGCTGTGTCTAGGGGAGCCAGAACATGAAAAGTCCTTGGCCAAGGCTGGAGATTTACTGGTAGGTATTCCAGTAGTATCTCAGGGTGTTCTGGGCTACACTCCGACATGACTTGTACCGCTATTGGGGGTCTGACTTTTACCAACCCCCTAGGCCCGCCATGCGATGCTCATAGACGAACCGACCGGACTGTACGGATATTGTCACTGACAGGCTCAGTAGGGTGTCAGGATGAGTTCGCTCATCGACGTCCCTTTTGGTCAATAGCTGGTGGCCCGTCACGTATGGCTAATACCTCTGACGTGCTAGTGGTTAAATCCACAGCCATAGTATTGACGAGTCTTTAGAGTCCACCACACACAGTTACTCAGGTTTCGGGCGAAACGCTGTAGAGGCCGTATGGAGATATGGCAGGGTTCGATCAGATACGTGCGGTATTGCAGGGATCGTGATCGGACGGTTTTTACTAGCCGGCTTTGGCTTAAGCCGGATCCTAGTATTTGACAGTGTTTTTTTTTGTCTCTTTGCATTTGTGTTCAGTGGGAATACAAATGCGGGCATGTATTTGCAGTAGCGGGGTTTTCCTGTAATTTATTACGGGATCAGTTTACTGAAGTTGCCAGTTTGCATTCCGTTCCGGCCGTTTTTCCTTTGTTCCTTCACGGCCGGACTTTTCGTTGGAGGGTGTTATTTGCAGTTTGCAAATAGCGTTTTGTGGAGGGGTTTTCTTGCATTTGATGGCTTCATGATTTGACTAGTATCATGAGATCCTTTTTCTTTCTTATCTTTTGCATTATGAGAAAAGAATGGATTAGATTTTGATGGGTTGAGATTTGAGTTTGGTGTGACCTTTTTTCTTGCATTATCTTTTCTTTTCTCCATGGATTATTTCATTCCATTATCTCCACCATGGAGGAGAGGGCCGGCCACTTGAGGGGTGAGGAGGAAATGAGAGAGAGCTCATTTTGTGAGGGAATTTGATCATCTCTTTTTGCTTGCTCCAAAATCTTAAACCCCTCTCCAAAGTTCTTTTGATTCTCCACCTCCATCCTCCATGGCAACTAAACCCCAAAGAGACATAGACTCTACACTATATCTACAGAAAATCTTGGACGCGTTGGCTAGCCAACTTCGCACCCGAGTTGCCTCGGTCCAAAGGAGGGAGCTCGTAAAAGTATCCGGCTACGTGGTGCCCTTTCCGACGAGGAGGAGATGAACGAAGATTCCGCGGGAGATCGGAGTGGAGACGAAGACCGAAGGACACGGATCGCTTGGTATACTTCTCTACCCGTATTTTAATTTTCTAGTAGCTAGGTTAATAGCCCGATCCGGGTGAAAAGTGCGCGGTGGTGCCGGTTTGCTAGTTTGCAAAGTTTTTGTTTCCTCGTTTCCGGCGTCGGATCGACGGCCGGGGCGCCGCCGCGGACTTACATTGGTATCAGAGCCACGTCATTAACCATGCCTAGCTTGCTCTAGTATGTTTAAAACCCGATCGAACAAAAATCGCAAAAACCGTATTTTCAGTGCACTGGTTTCTGTCGAATTTTTTTCAGCTCCAAAAATTTTTCAGGTTGTTTCAGAACACTGTGCATGGAAATCTAAGCAATCTGTGAAAATTTGGTCGCGAGATCTCACCATAACGCCGCGGAACCGCGGCCAAAACCATGTTTGGGCCGCGGTTCCGCCGCGCTTTTAACAGTTCTTCTTGCCAAAATTTTCCAGAGGGCTTTAAACTTGGAAATATGGGGTTTGGGATATTATTTTTGGGCCCATATTTTCTGTAAGTCCTACAGTAGTGCTTGGGGCCCACTTCGGTGAATTTGTTCGATCGGATATTTTAAACATGCTAGTTCACAGTATTTACATTATATCTGTGACCGTGAATGTCACTTGATCGGTAAATCCTGTCTATCTGCTATAGCCCTTTTAGACGGATTTGAGAACGTGACATTCACGTTGATGTTCTGTGATTGTGCTGCGTTGTTGCGGATCGGTCGTGGGGATAGCCTGGTTGCAGTATTAGTACAGTTTTGTATTATATGTACATTTGATATTGCGGGGCGAGCGTCCAACATGTGGACTGCCGTCACTGCCTGTTTGTATTATTCTTTTGGGGCACGACCAGGTCGAGGTCGATGTACCCGTTATATATATATATATTTTACTTTCTGTACTAGGATTACCCCGCGGAGGGGTGCACGGATAGCCGGATTCTAGAGGGCAACAAGCCCGCATCTCATGGCGTTGAGACGGAGGGGGCTTTACTCTAGAATTGGCGGGCTATTCACCGCACTCGTAGGGGGTACAGGTTGACCCAAGGAGGGGTGCCCAAGTTACCGGATTCCGTGAAGTGCTGGGTGGTCCATTCACGTTGCTGAAGGGGGCTGCCTTGCTTCAGGTTTTGGCGGGTAACTTGCCACGCCCGTAGGGGTCTAGGATCTCATTGCACAGGCTATCCACACGACCACGGGAACGTCGGGTTTCAGCAGCGGCTCTTTGAAACCCGGCAATCCCGGATATCTGTATTTTTCTGTGATGCTGTACATTTCTGTGATGTTGCATTTTTTTCACGCCTTGAGTGAAAATTATATATTATATATATACTAGTAGATGTTGTATATGTTTTGCATCCGCGCTAGTCCAGTCCCCGCTCTGTCGTTAGTTAAGTAACCTAACGGGTGATGACGGGACCCAGTGGCGAATGCGGATGGCATATACGTACATCATTATTTTCGTTCTTTTTGTGGTGTGATCAATTGATGGGACTGCGTTGATTCGGATCAATGCAAGTTAAACAAACCTATTCTGATGTTGTTAGAACACTTTTTCAAAAAGATGTTATTGCAAGGACGTTCTCTTTTGTTTTGCATCGTGGTATTCAGTTGGAATATCCTGCTCCTCAGTCGACGAGGCAAGGGCCGAGATCCCTTCACCGGGAATGACCTCTTGGACAGAAGTTTGCGTCAGGGAAATAACTTCACTATAGCCGATTACTTTTGCTTTGCATCGTGGTATTCAGTTGGAATATCATGCACCTCATTCTACGGGGAAAGAGCCGAGATCCCTTCACCGGGAGTGACCTCTTTAGCAAAGGTTTTCGTCACTATATTTTTTTTAAAAAGCTATCCGGTTCCTTCAACGATATCAAGTTCATTACGTTAAAGGTTTTCGCCAGAAACCATTCGTAGCCCTCCGTCGTTACATATGGATAGTCAATAGTATTCAAGCTGTGTTTGTTGGCCAAAGTCAAGGCACAGTGTTTGGTAGCTGTTTGGTTTTCATATGCTGCATAGATAGATGCGTTGGTTTGGGATAGTCGTATAGCCTTGTTGGCCAAAGTCAAGGGCTTGTACGGGTGGGTTCAAATTAACCTGGAGAACGACGGGTAGAACATGACATGTGACTTATGATTTGTTGGCCAAAGTCAAGGTCATAAGAGCATGGGGAAAAAATCCACATCGGGAGTTTCAAAAGAACTGAAACTTGCAAGATATGCGCATACCTTCTGGAGTGTGATAACGTGAGCGGATTCCGTCACGTTATCATGCGATGATAGTTGGATCCCGATTCCCACTGATGAGTTGGTTTACTCCTCGGGTGATCCCAGCTAATTCTTCTTTCAGTTTTGGGGAAGAATTTGACGTTACAGTGGGAGGTTTCCAGATTAGATAAAGTGATAACCATTCTGATCTAGGTTAGAGTGCAAGCTGAGTGTTTCTTTTCTCTCTCTCTCTTTGGCAGCGACCATTGACCCGACCCTAGACTATGACTCAGTGACCAAGTTGACCGAACCTTCTTAACACTGGCTTTTGGATTGCCAGAGTTGCAAACCTCATTGCCACTCCTACTTTTACCCTTTTCTCCAGGACACCCCGTATTACTACGAACGTCCACTTCCATTGGAGAAAACCATCATATGGTTATATACGAACTCGAAGGAATTCGAGGATGGTTTCTGGTTCTGGAGAAAACGAATAGGACTATTCAGTTGTCTTTTCCTTTTACCTTCTCTCTCAGATTGCGAGTACTCCTGGGTTTAGGAGATAGTACACCTATTACGCAAATTGGATAGTCTTCTTCCAAACCTTAGGCTGGTGCCGAACGGTGGGGAAAGAAGAAAACCAATTAGCCTAAACGGTGTACAGAAGGTATTAAGTAAAGACAAAGAAAGGGATTAGTAAGAGGGCAAAGTAAATTGCGACTGCTATTCACGACCAAACCAAGTATTTCTTCACCAATCCTAAATCACCTTTGTATTTCTCCATGACACTCCGTATCACTACGAAGATCCCAAGTTTATTGGATAATCCATCGTATGGTTATATACGAACTCGAAAGGAACTTGTTCCAGTTCGGGGATTGATCCTGGTTCAGGAGAAATAGGAATAAAGTTCATTCAGGTGTCTTTTATCTTCACCTTCTCTCGCGTTGCGAGTGCTCCTAGGACTAGGACAGTACACCCATTATGCTTATTGGATAGTCTTCTTCCAAACCATAGGCTGGTGCCGAATGGTAGGGAAGGAAGAAAACCATTTGGCCTAAAGGGGTGTACAGAAGGTAATGACTAAAGACATATAAAGGGATTTGGAGAGATGGCAAAGAATTATACGGTTATAGTTGTGAATCTGGATAATGGAAGATGCATTACTAGGAATACCAGGATACCCCATCGAAATATTTCAATGTTTCAGTTTCACTGTGTACTGTTAAAAGAAAAACTGATTTCCCAATTAGACAATTGCTCCAGGGTATGTATTTACCAAGTATGATTCTCACATCTGTATGGTTTTACAGATGATGAGTGGGAGTAAGTTATTGGGAATTAGGTGGTCATCCTCATTATATCAGGATTCATTGTAATTGGTGATATTTGAGGAAGTCACCTGGGCTGTTTGCCGGTCGGCAAATATTTGGTTTTGAATATCCGTTGTTGTGCACCAATTTCAAATTGATATATCTGTACGTCTATTTTTATAGAGTGAGACATACCTTTTTGAAATTATGTCTATGACATTTACCTATACCAGTGGATGGTTAGGTAAGGAGCATTGAACAGCGGTGTAATTCTTCTTAACCAAAAGTACAGTTTTCAACCTACGACACACAGTGAATGAATTGTTAGACTCAAGGGACTTGTACAGAGTATTGTATATTGTCCAGTGTCCATTAGGACAGAGGGGTTGGTTCTCGTACTATATTCTGTTTAATTATGACTTCCCTAGTTCTTAGACATGTGTTTCGTAGAAACAAAGGGTCTAAGTTTTGATGAGTTATAGGTATAAGAATAAAGTAGAGAACCAGGTATTACAAGTATCGGGATTCTTCAAAGTAATCGAAGATGTAGATACTTGTATATGGTATTCAGTTGATAGTAATGGTTAAGAGAACTTGCTTCTCTTTCAGGTTACTCATAAGTGGAAGCATTCCTAAGTTGAGTAACGCTGATCGGCCTCCTTCCATTTAGTGGACATGCACTGGAGACAGCTGCATGATTTGAATCTAGTTCAATTAAATCAATGCCTCTGTTTCTATATTGGATATAGAACAGTTCATATCTTAACGATGTTAAGGTACGGGGAGTTGTCCGGCTTATGCTTAAAACCAGACTCTGGATAACTCAAGGCACGTTTCTGTAATGGTTGTTTGTGGGTTGACCCGGGCTATGACGAGGGTTGATATTCTACCATCTGGAAGATCAATAGTGATATTGTTCTTGATTCGCCACAGTTTTAATTAAAAATGGATTTTTTCAGAAAACAGTAGTGGGTGTAGGGTGTTTTTCGTCACCCCATTGAGATGGGAATACGCGCACGCTGGTCAGGCGTACTAAAGATTCCCCCTGCCTAAGGTAGGCCGGGTTTAATGATTGTGGGGATCCAAATCTCCGGCAGCCGCGGACTAAACTGTCGTTAATTACCCCTCGCCTTTGGAGCGAGGGAACCTCCGATTGACGGGTTAAACTGGTCATGCGAACTCAATGTGCAGTGTACGTGTGATGTGTTTTGAAAGGGAGTTTTGGGTATATCGGGAGCCACGCAGAGTTTTTACGGAGGTCCCGCTACCCGAATAGCGGGCTGGGGGTCAAGGGGGCTAGCAGCCCCCTTGCGGGGTGCGTGGCAGCGCCCCGTTAGAAATTTTTTTCTAACAGGGATAGTGTCATGGAGTATGTGTGTGTGTGTAAATATGTATATGTATGTGTATATATATATATATATATATATATGTATTTACATAAAAAGAGGGGGAAAGGCATCCAAAGGATGCGTGGGGCAGCACCTTGGGCGCTGCGCGCCTAGGTGCTGTGCGCTCAGGCGCTAGAGTGCCACGTGTCGGCACGTGGGCGCTCTGCGCTGGAGCGCTGGGCGCTGGAGCGCAAGTGCGCCATGTGTCGGCATGGGGGCGATTTGCGCTAGAGCGCAAGCGCCCCACGTGTCGACACGGGGGCGACTTGCGCTCGAGCGCTTGCGCTGGAGCGCAAGCGCGCCACGTGTCGGCATCGGGGCGACTTGTGCACGACCGCTTGCGCTGGAGCGCAAGCGCGCCACGTGTCGGCACCGGGGCGACTTGCGCTCGAGCGCAAGCGCGCCATGTGTCGGCACGTGGTCGCTTTGCGCTCGAGCGCTCTGCGCTTGAGCTCAAGCGCCCCACGTGTCAGCACGCGGGCGCTCTGCGCTTGAGCGCCGGTGAGAAAAAGAGGCTTTTAGCCTAAAAAAAGATTTCTCAAAAGAGAATTCATAGAGGAGTTGGACTCCTGAGTGTGTTTTTGGGGTTAATGGAAGAGGTTCTTCTTCTTCCTCCTCTGTTAGCTGGATCTTGAAATCAAGAGATGTGAGATCTCAAAATCTCTCATTTTTGAGATCTGATGACAGATCCAAGTTCCCCATTGTGGGTTTCGTGGTGAAAAACTATTTTGTTTTTGAAAAGGAAGAGTAAAACTCTTGATTTAATTCAAAAGAAAGTAGAAGGTTTGAGACCTTCAGAAAAGGGAAAGAGATACAAACCCTAGGTTTTTTTGTGAGAATGAAAAGTGTATCTTTTTTTATTCATCATGTTGCCTTTTATAGGCTTACATATTTACATATAGCCCCTTGGGCTTTATAAAAATGGCATTTTAGCCATCCTATGGCTTATGTGCTATTTCATTTTTGCACATAAGCCATGGGCTTACAAAATTTTGGCTTTATGCCCATTTTGTTTACATTCATGCATAAACAATTACATAAAAATTATTTATTACATGATTTTGTTGTTGGCACGGGTAGGCTGGCCGCGGGCTCGACTTGGGCATGGGCCCGCTTGACCTGGGCTTGGGCCCACCTGGCTTGGGGTTGACTTTGATTTTGACTCGGTCAACCGGGGTGTAAATTTATACCCCAACAAATTCCCCCCCATCAATGAATGCACACCGCACTTGTGGGTCGTTTGCATGAAATTGATGGATCTTCTTTTGCATGGAGGCGACTTGCTTTGGTTCCCACTTCTTGGGATGCACTGCCCTTTTTACGACATGGACGGTCGGCGCTTGACGCGTCTCCGAGATAAAGTGTCTGTGGTAGACGTTTCCCTAGCCCGGAGTGTCGCTGGTCGACGTTTCCCCGAGGCGGAGTATCGGCTGGTTGACGTGTCCCCAAGACGGAGTGTCTGCTTGACGTTTCCCCGAGACGGAGTGTCGCTGGTCGACGTGTCCCCGGCTCAGAGTGTCTGCTGGTTGACGTTTCCCCGAGACCGAGTGTCTGTGTTGGACGTTTCCCCGGTACGGAGTGTCTGTGTTGGACGTTTCCCCGATGCAAAGTGTCTGTGTTGGACGTTTCCCCGATGCGGAGTGTCGCTGGTTGACGTTTCCCTGAGACGGAGTGTCTGCTGTTGGACGTTTCCCCGAGATGGAGTGTCGCTGGTTGACGTTTCCCCGGTACGGAGTGTCTACTGTTGGACGTTTCCCCGGTACGGAGTGTCTGTGTTGGACTTTTCCCCGGCACGGAGTGTCTGCTGTTGGACGTTTCCCCGGTACGGAGTGTCTGGTTGACTTTTCCCCGGCACGGAGTGTCGCTGATCGACTTTTCCCCGGCGCGGAGTGTCGCTGGTTGACTTTTTCCCGGCACGGAATGTCGCTGATCGACTTTTCCCCGGCGCGGAGTGTCGGTGTTCCCCTCCGAATGGCGGCGTCGACTGGGCGTCTCGCCTGAGATTCAGGGCAGATGCTAATTGGTGCTATCCGTCCACCTCTCCGAGGATGCCAAGTTGATTTATGGCACCGTGCATCGAAGGTTTGAACGGATGCGTCCGATGTAGCAGACTTCGTCAGATTCCTCCTCGCTTGAGGGTTTTTTTGATTGTGGGGACGCTCTTCCCTGCAGGGGCAAGCCCCTGCAGTTAATTACGCTACCGCGTCGCGGTAACAACTTTCTCCTTCTCCAGATGGTCACTTCGTGCCGTGTGTGTTTATTTTATGTTTTGTTGCCCGTGGATTGTTTACGGAGACCGAGTTATGTCGTCGCCCGTAGGGCGTGGACTAGTCCAAATCCGTATTATCTTAGATTTGGGTTTGGGGGTTTGGTTTAAGGATACGTTAGCCATATTTGAGGCTAAGATCAATTCAAACGTTTGTTAAGGATACGTTAGTCTAGTTTGAGACTAAGATCAACTTAACGGGATCGTTTAGATCCGACAAAAGAGCGTTTGGGCTCCATTGTTCCAGTTTAGGGACATAGT
This sequence comes from Agapanthus africanus, assembly GCA_030015575.1. Lineage (NCBI taxonomy): Eukaryota > Viridiplantae > Streptophyta > Magnoliopsida > Asparagales > Amaryllidaceae > Agapanthus > Agapanthus africanus. The sequence goes on from JASDDO010000008.1 coordinate 316,913,930, forward strand.
GGTCCATTGCATGTATGGCCGTCGGGACCCGTTACCTCTCTGACGGCGTTGAAGGATTACAACGACAGGTGTCAAAGGAGTTCCGAGATGTACCCTTGAACCAAAGTTGATTGGAGGGATTCATAGTCCAGTCTGTTTGAAGGTTTAAGGATACGTTAGCCATATTTGAGGCTAAGATCAACTTAAACGGGATCGTTTAGATCCGGCAAAAGAGCATTTGTGGCTCTATTGTTCCAGTTTAGGGACATGGTGGTCCCTCTCCAGTTTAGGGACATGGTGGTCCATTGCTAGTTTAGGGACATTGCGGTCCATGGGTAGTTTAAGGACATTGCGGTCCAATGTTAGTTTTAAGACATCTCAGTCAAGGTTAAGGACGTCGTAGTCCATGGGTTTAAGGACCCCACAGTCCATTGTTAGTTTTAAGACATCTCGGTCAAGGTTAAGGACGTCGTAGTCCATGGGTTTAAGGACCCCACATTCCATTGTTAGTTTTAAGACATCTCGATCAAGGTTAAGGATGTCGTAGTCCATGGGTTTAAGGACCCCACAGTCCATATCATTGTGTGGTCATCGGGACCCGTCACCTCTTTGAAGACGTTGAGGAATTACAACGCCAAGTATCAAAGGAGTAAAGAGATGTACCCTGGAACCGGAGTGGATTAAATAATCTTTGGCCCAATTTGGGGTCAAGATCAATTAATTATGTTATGAGCCGATTAGCCCAGTTAATTACGAATTGAGGACTTATGGCCAGCTTGGGCTAAGTCCAATCATGTCTGGGATATCGGCCCTCCTGTTGGTCCCTTGAAGGAGAGGCTTTGCCTCTGGCCATTTAGCCAATTGGGTCAATGCCTAGTGTTAAACACTAAAGACCAATCAGTGTTGAACACTGGGAATGAGATTGATAAGTCAGTGTTTAACACTAAAAGATAGTTGGTGTTAAACACCAGCAACAAGGCTTTCAAATTTGTGTTAAACACTAAAATAGATCAGTGTTAAACACTGGAAACAGAAATCTCAAATTAGTGTTGAACACTAATGTAATCAGTGTTGAACACTGCAAATAAAGTTCTTTGATTAGTGTTGAACACTAAGGCCAAACAGTGTTTTAACACTGGATTCAGGGGCTCCAATTTAGCGTTAGACGCTAAGGCAAGAGGGGTCACGTGGTAGCACGTGAGGGCGCCCTCCCTTCGTTTGTTCTGCTGAGAATATCGCATCTTTTGGGGCATCACGTGCCATCACATGACGGGTGTTTAAATGGAGTATGTTAAAGCCTCTGCCATGGGTCACGTGGGTCACATGAGGCACTGCCTCAAAGGGGCTTTTCTGTAGATCTTTTTTTGGGGGTCACGTGGTGACACGTGACCGTGCCTCTGTATGTTTTTTTTAGAAGATCTGTTAATCCCTTTCGGGAATTAAATTCCTCGTAGGGTTGAACCCTGACAATAATTTCTGAAGAATTAAATTCCTACTTCCTTTTGAAGATTTATATTCTGGAATAGAGTTGAACTCTGAACTTTCTGTAGGAATTAAATTCCTCATATATGTGAAGAACTGAATAGGGTTAAACCCTAATAAAAGCTTTAAGGAATTAAACTCCCACTCTCTTGTTAAACAATTATTCTGGGAATGAGATTAAGGGAATTAAATTCCTGTTGTTTTAACAGAACTAAGTTCTTAATTAGGGTTAAACCCTAATTCTTTTCATTCTGAAGGAATTAAATTCCCATAACACAGGGTCAAACCCTAATTTTATTTTAAAGGAATTAAATTCCTATAGTTCTGTGAGAATTAAATTCTCGTGTTTCCATTTCCTCTCTATGCTTTGGATCTGCATGGCAGGATCTCAACCCATTGAGAATTAAATTCTCAACTCAAGGGGAGATGTGCACTTTATAGATCCTCCACCAAAGAGAACTATGTTCTTCTGTTTTATATCAGAGTTAAACTCTGTTGAGAATTAAATTCTCTTTTCTTTCAAAAAACCTTCCCTCTCTTACCTAGGGTTTTCTTTTGCAGAAGATCCAAATTCCTCCAAAGTATCAAGGCTCTCTCTCTTTTCTTCCCTCTGCATATCTATTTTTTTTTGTGTCTCTTGGCTCCTATTTATAGGAGAAGCAGCCGAGTCAATTAGTTTTTGATGAATCTTTCATTGAGAGATTTGATTTGTATCCATCATTCGTTTTGGACCTTTGGATTATTAGGTGAATTTTATTCACAATTGGATTTTAAATCCAGAGATTCTCTTTCGTTATTTTGGTTAGATTCTATGGGGAAATCTTTCCAAATTCGAGATTTTCCCATAGATAGATGATATTTAATCACCTTTAAATCTTTAATTCAATCGGTTGCTTTGGAAAGATTTAAGAGGTCTTTTCTCAGAATTTAATTCTGTTAACAGATAGGCTTTGAAAGCTGGTCACGTGTGGCCACGTGACCCTTGGTCACGTGTGGGCACGTGACCCCCTTGTAACGAGCCCTCTTCTTTCTTTCTGCGCTCTGCTTTCTGGTCGCTGCTTAGCTGTCACGTGCCACCACGTGACCCCTGGTCACGTATGAGCACGTGACCCTCGTCTGGAGCCTTTTTCTTGATTCAATCAGGGAATTGAGTCTGCCACTTTTGAGTGTCACGTGCCAACACGTGACCCTGGTCACGTGGGAGCACGTGACCCTTTCTGAAGCCCTTTACTTCGATGTAGTTGGGAAACTGAATTTGCCTTGCCTATGCTTTTAGATGTCACGCGCCAACACGTGACTGCTGGTCACGTGTAAGCACGTGACCCTTTTCTGAAGCCTTTTCCGTAAGCTTTCCTGATTTTAAATCAGGAAACAAATGCCCCCGCAGCGTTGTTCTCACGTGTCCGCACGTGAGTGCAACGCTGTCACCTTTTGTGACCGTTGGATTCCTCTAGAGATTTGGGGAGATGAAACATTTCCATCACCTCCTATAAATACTCATGTTTCTTCAGAAGAGCCTTCACTTTGCTCATCTTCTTTTTCTGAGAACTTTTTCCCTTGAGAATTTAATTCTCGCTTCCAGAGCTTAGTTCTCTGTCTTAAAACAATCTTAAGAGTTTAACTCTGTTCAGGTGACCCTTTTTCCTCAGGTAATGTTCTTGGACAAACAGCGAACTTCTACATTCCTTTGGATTTTAAATCCAAAACAAGGGTTTTTACCCTTTAAACATAAACCCATGAAACCAATTAATCTTCAGCAGTGAATCTCTTTTAGGGTTCATCTGATCTTCCAAGGAGATGATGATGACAGTTCGAATCCATGGAGTTTAACTCCGTTCATAGAGAAGGCTTTTTTTTTGGGGAATTTAATTCCTTTTCACAAAAAGAATTCAATTCCCGTGAAGAACTAAGTTCTTCCTCATAGGGGCTTCTTAGGGTTTCCTTGTCATTCTATGATTAGTGAAGAAGAAGAGGGTTCGTAATAAATCGTCCTGATTTTTATTTCAGGTATCATGGACGCTCATTTGTATAATCTCAACGAAATCATTTCCTATGGGAATATCCGTGCCCTGGGCCGTAGTCAGAATCAGGAGTTCACCAACTCTCAGTGTGCTGAGATTATGAGCCGCTTTGACGAGTACAACCATCGGCTACTCCCCCGTCGCTCTTCTCTTCTGAGGCTCATCGTGCTGGCGATTTGGGAGGCGCTTCCTCTCTTCTGCGCCGGTGTTCCACTCAGGGCATTGGACGTTGCCGAGGATAAGATACATTCGGTGTATCTGATGAGTCTGATCTCGAAGAGAAGGCGTGACAACCTCATTGATCTTTTGCACCAGGCGTTTCAGCAGCCGGCCATACTTGCCGCCTACCGGAGGGTGGAGGACATCCGCGAAGACCCCGACGCTTGTGATCGCGAGAGAAAACATACTCGGACGGTTCGAAACGCTTGGAGGATCTTGGACAAGGTCAAGCTTGAGTTTCTCAATCCGTGCCCCGTTGCTGAGGTCTTGCCATTGTAATCGTTTTCTTTTCATTTTGTATGAACCTTTTTAAAGCATGAATGATAAACTTATCATGTCCTTTTGTGTTTGCGTGCCCCCCTTTTTTTGGAATTTTGTCATTCATTTTTTTCTTGTTGTTGTTGATGTGTTTAGCGTGCAAGGCATTGTTTCACTTCTTAGTACGCACCAAGCATGGTGCTCACGTGCCCCACACGCGAGGGGCCTTTTATGGGGCTATTCAATTTTTCATGCCATATTTCTGTGCATGGCAATGGATGCAGAGAAGGCGCCTTGGAAATCGCTCCTTTTCCTGATTTCCAATGTCTTCCCTTTTTTGGGCCTTGGAAGGGTTCCATCATGCAATTTTCTTTCGCGCGCGGTATTTAATGCTCCCCTTTATAGTCTTAAGGCCATAGCCTATTTCCTCCTCACAGAGAAATTTATTCCCATATTGACGTGATTTAATTTGAGAAATAGCTGAGTGCCATGGCCTGCAACCGTCCACACACTCGTCGACAGCCATGGGAAGTGCCTATCGAGGAGATGATCCCCCGCTTTGCTGCTCGGTTAGTGGATCCACTTCTTACCGACGACGAATGCAACTCAGCAATGTATGAACTCTCGATTCGTAGGGGGTCCCCCCTCCCGATGGGTTCCCTCTGGCTCTGGATGATTCTCACGGCCGTGCTTGCCGACATCCTTCCTCACCCGGCAGAGATGACCTTGGCGATGATTGACGCGGCTGAAGAAAAGCTCGAGGGCTTTCATGAAGCGCGCCTGATTACTCAGGCTTTGAAGGATTTCTCAATTCATCTGCTGAGCCAGATAAAGGCCCGGCGAGCTATTATGTCTGCTTTCGCGGACGAGCACGACGCCAATCGATGGGGAGCGACTCCTCGTGAGAACCGTCGCTTTGAGGTGCTGGAGAAAGCAGAGAGAGAGATGGAGAATTTTGTCCTTTGCTTCATTAACCCCTGTGTCGTTGATCCCGTGTTTGGTGACCTTTTCCAGTTAGCGTAGAACATTTTTAAATTAGTTCCTCCTTTTTTATGCTTTATGCCGAACTTCCATGTAGGCTTGGTACTAGTATGTATGTTTCCGCTTGCATAAATAAACTTTGTATTCTTCTCATGAGAACTTTCTTTAATTGCAAATGCTATCATCACTTTCCTGCGTATCAGACTTTTTTGGGCATTATGAATGTTCATACGATTGCAAATGCTATTATTATTTTTTGAATACTCATATGATTGCGAATGCATGCTTGAAATATGTCAGAAATCTTTCTTGTTGCCTTTCACGTCAGGTGATGTGAGCGCGTTTTAGATCGATTATTCCTGTCGACCAGAAGCTCATTTGTACGGTCTTGTAAATGTCTTGTTTCCAAGGTTGCGGTCACGTGAGTGAGCTTACATGGCTTGATAGAGCAACGCGTGGCGAACATATTGTCGTGCGAGAAAAGGGGTTCGGCCGTAAATTCTCGGAGAGGGAGCTGGTTTCTAAGGCGCTGAGCGAGCTTCAGGCTAGCCTCACAGCCAAAGCTAACAAAGCATACGAACTCTGGCGGGTTCTTTAGGAGTACATCAAAGAGGTGCTGGCTCTCGACAAAGCTGCCGCGTTCACTCGTGAAAGGGTCGAGGCTCATAAAGCCATCGAGAAAGAGCTCGAAGCTCGGCTTGCTTCGTATCAGGCTCAGCAAGCTCAGGCGGAGGCTCGTCTTCTGGAGATCTTGCGTCATGAAGCCGTGGCTCAGCAACAAAACGACGAGCTGGTAAAATTACTGCAACGCCCGTCGGCTTGAGGACTTGTATCTTTTCCCCTTTTTTGTACATACTCATGGATGAGAGTATCTTTCTTTTTTGTTTCTTTCATGAATTGTACTTTGTATCCATTTTGGTTTATGAATAAAAGATACATTTTTCTTCTCAATGGTGTGCCCCCTTTTTATTGAATGTATTCTGCGGATATTCTATCTTGATCTCCTTGCAGGACAGTGATGGCTTAGGATTCAGGGTTAAGATCTGCTTCCTAAGACTTTTGCATTTTATGAGCCACGAGGGTCTCATAAAGAGTTTTTCTCCCTACAGGTCGAGAGGATCCCATAGGTGTAAGTCCTTCTTAAGAATCGTGAAGATTCTTAAGCGGGTTTTCCCTTAAGAGTCGTAGGAATCTCACAAGAGAGTTTCCTTCCTTACAGGTCGTGAGGGCCTGCAAGTGCTGGATGTGGTCGCCCTTGTCCGTGTTTCATGGGGCCAGGGGGCTGCTCCAGGTATCGTAGTTTAAAGACGTCGTGGTCAAGGTTAAGGACCTCATAGTCCGTGGATTTAAGGACTCCACAGTCCGATGTTAGTTTTAAGACATCACGGTCAAGGTTAAGGACCTCATAGTCCGTGGATTTAGGGACTCCACAGTCTGATGTTAGTTTTAAGACATCACGGTCAAGGTTAAGGACCTCATAGTCCGTGGATTTAGGGACTTCACAGTCCGATGTTTGGTTGCAGGGACCCGTCACCTCTTTGAAGACGTTGAGGAATTACAACGCCAGGTATCAAAGGAGTGAAGAGATGTACCCTTAAACCAAGGCAGAATCCGTAGGGAATCGGGGTGGTTGATCGTTAGTTTTAAGACATCACGGTCGAGGTTAAGGACATCATAGTCCGTGGATTTTAAGGACTCCACAGTCCGGTATTTGCTCTGGATGCTTCACACGGGTTCACTGCCGTGCTTGGCGAGGACCAGGCTCCGCTCTGGGCGTTTCCGCGGGGTCAAAGAGTGACGTTATCCGCGTTCCACATAACCAGGAATTTTGCACTAGATGCTTCACACGGGTTCACTGCCGTGCTCTGCGAGGACCAGGATCCGCTCTGGACGTTTTCCACGGGGTCAAAGAGTGACGTTATCCGCGTTCCACGTAACCAGGAATTTTGCACTAGATGCTTCACACGGGTTCACTGCCGTGCTCGGCGAGGACTAGGCTCCGCTCGGGATGCTTCACATGGGTTCACTGCCGTGCTCTGCGAGGACCAGGATCCGCTCTGGACGTTTTCCACGGGGTCAAAGAGTGACGTTATCTGCGTTCTACGTAACCAGGAATTTTGCACTAGATGCTTCACACGGGTTCACTGCCGTGCTCGGCGAGGACTAGGCTCCGCTCTGGATGCTTCACACGGGTTCACTGCCGTACTCTGCAAGTACCAGGATCCGCTCTGGACGTTTTCCATGGGGTCAAAGAGTGACGTTATCCGCGTTCCACGTAACCAGGAATTTTGCACTAGATGCTTCACACGGGTTCACTGCCGTGCTCGGCGAGGACTAGGCTCCGCTCTGGATGCTTCACACGGGTTCACTGTCGTGCTCTGTGAGGACCAGGATCAGCTCTGGACGTTTTCCACGGGGTCAAAGAGTGACGTTATTCGCGTTCCACGTAACCAGGAATTTTGCACTAGATGCTTCACACGGGTTCACTGCCGTGCTCGGCGGGGACTAGGCTCCGCTCTGGATGCTTCACACGGGTTCACTGCCGTGCTCTGCAAGGAACAGGATCCGCTCTGGACGTTTTCCATGGGGTCAAAGAGTGACGTTATCCGCGTTCCACGTGACCAGGAATTTTGCACTGGATGCTTCACACGGGTTCACTGCCGTGCTCGGCGAGGACTAGGCTCCGCTCTGGATGTTTTCCACGGGGTCAAAGAGTGACGTTATCCGCGTTCCACCTAACCAGGAATTTTGCTGATTGTATCCGCATTTCACGGGATGGAGGTTTGACTGTTGGCGATATGTATACCACCGAGCCATGGAACTGGGAGTTGCCGCTGTTCCGCTTAGCTTGAAGTTGTGTCCGTTGTTACGAGACGAGTGTTGGGATGATCTCTAGGTCGCTTGTGACCCGTCGAGATTTAGCTTCTTTCTTTGGTGAAACCTGGGGGGGAGGTATGTTCCTTTTTTGTTTACGCCCTTGGATTGTGTACAGGGTGTGATGGAACATCACCTGTAGGGCATAAATTTTATTTTTATTTTATTTCTTTTTCCGCGATGCTCTATCGTTTCAGCTTTTATATCGCGAAGGTCGCGATTACCCCATCATTTCGGCTATTTTTCGCGGTGCCCAATCATTTCGGCTATTTATTTATTTTCTACTCGCTGCTTTTTATTGCGAGTTGCCCCATCATTTCGGCTATTTCGTATGCATGCGTGGCTTGCTAGCTTTTTCGCCGCAAGCTTGGATTTTAGACACCGATTTCGACATCAGCGCCGCTGCAACTGGGATGTTGCCAGGAGCGAATCATCATTTTCCTCTGTCGATGTTGAACAAAGGTGGCTTAGCAAACAGGGTTAAGGGTCCTGTCGACCAAGGCTTTTGACTTCATGAGCCGTAAGGGTCTCACAAAGGTATTTCTCCCTACAAGTCGTGAGGATCTTGTAGGTGTATTTTCTCCCTAGGGATCGTGAGGATTCCTATGTGTATGTTCCTCTGCAAGTCATAAGGATCCTACAAGAGGGCTTTCTCCTTATGGGTCGAGAGGACCTACAAGGGTTGCTCATCATATGGACATATCCCTAGTCACGGGTGGGACTTTGCTGGGGAAATGTTTATTCGCGCCCGTGGATTGTATACAAGGGTCAGTATTGAGCCCCTTGTAGGGCAGTATCGAAGGTTGTGGGGGATTTGCTTAAGAACAGGTTTAGGTTTCTGTAACTTAAGACTTTCAAATCTCATGAGCCGTGAGGGTCCCATAAGAGAATTCTCCTTACGAGTCGTGAGGATCTCGCAAGTGTATTTTCTCCTTGGGAATCGTGGGGATCCCTAAGTGTGTTGCTCCTTTGTGAGTCGTAAGGATCTCAAGCGGGTGGTTTCTCCTTACAAGGTCGAGAGGACCCTATAAGTGTCTTTTAACGAGGTTGCGCCCTTTCGGGTTTTCACAAACATTCGCCGGTAGTCCTGCTGTTTTTACTCACGGAGCCCTTTCGGGTTTTCATCCGTGCCCATTTTGCTTATGGACATACCATTTTTTTATTCTTTTTCTCTTTTTTTTTACAAGGTCGCGCCCTTTCGGGTTTTCACGAACACTCGCCGGTAGCCCTGCTGTTTTTACTCACGGAGCCCTTTCGGGTTTTCATCCGTGCCCATTTTGCTTATGGACATACCGTTTTTTTATCATTTTTATATATATATATATTTTCTTTTTCTCCCTTTTTTTTATTCATCTCGTCAGCCTAAGGATGTTGCGGTAGTAGTTTAGGGACGTTTCGGTCCGTCGTTAGTTTAAGGACGTTTCGGTCCGTCGTTAGTTTAAGGAAATTTCGGTCCGTCGTTAGTTTAAGGACATTTCGGTCCGTCGTTAAGGGGAAGGCCGGCTACTGCTTATAAGGTCTGAGCTTAGGAAGATAGCGAGCGGACATAGTCGTCGTCATCTATCATTGACCCAGGCTGTGGCTCATTAAGCATAGTATTTCTTTAAGAAGCGGCCGTTTATGGGCCTGAAAGGCCTCCCACCGTGCATGTCCATGAGTAGATAGGCTCCACCCTGGTAGACCTTGTCTATAATGTACGGGCCTTCATAGTTCGGCTCAAATTTTTCCCGCTTGGCACGATTAGGGATCATAGGTCTTTTAACTACTAATACGAGTTCGCCTTGGTGGAATGTCCTTGGCCTGGTCAATCTTTCGTATGAGCGCGTCATCTTTGCTTTGTAGGCCTCTAGATTTTGTTGCGCTATGAGCCGGGTTTCATCGAGGGCATCAAGCTCCTCGAGTCGAAGGTGAGCATTTTCTTCGTCCGTCAGCTCGTAGTGGACCGCCACTCGTAGAGAGGGTAACTCTATCTCGAGGGGGAGCACTGCTTCCGTCCCAAATACCAACGCGTACGACGTTGTGTTCGTGGCCGTCTTGAACGTAGTTCGATAGGCCCAAAGGGCCTCTTGCAGCCTCTCGTGTCAGTCTTTCTTATTTCGGGACACCGTCTTTTTTATGATCTTTATCAAGGTCTTATTGAAGGCCTCGGCCATACCGTTAGCTCGTGGATTGTAAACTGAAGAATATCTCCAGTCTATATTGTGCTGCTGCGCGAAGCGGCTAATCTTATGGCTTCTGTAGGCTGGCCCGTTATCGGAGATAATCCGCCGTGGGGTTCCAAACCGATAGATGACGTGCGTCTTGAAGAAGTGGAGGATATTCTCCGTCTTCGCGTCCCTCAGCGGTACTGCTTCTGCCCATTTGGAGAAGTAATCAGTTGTCGCCAGGATGAAACGATGTCCCCGGGACGATGCTGGCTCGATGGGGCCGACTATGTCAGTCCCCAACATTTCGAATGGCCAGCTAGCCACCGTTGGGTGTAGTGGATTCGGATGTTGGTGGATAAAGTCTCCATGAATCTGGCACGAGTGGCATTGCTTCGCATACTCGAGGCAGTCTTGGACCATCGTTGGCCAATAATAACCCATTCGTTTGATCTTCAATTTCATCTTCGGGCCTGCTTGGTGAGAACCGCAGAGTCCGTCGTGAACTTCCTGAACGACTCTTTCTGCTTCATCAGGTCCTAAGCATCTCAGCCACAGAGAATCAAACGATCTCTTGTATAGAGTGTCGTTGACAAAAGCGAAAAATAGAGCTCGTTTCATGAGCTGATGTCTTGAGGACGCTTCTTCGGGCATTCGGTGGGACTTAAAGTAGTCTATGAAGACTTCCCTCCAGTCTTCGGCCTTCTCATGGTCTTTTATTTGTAAGGTCGTCTGCTCAGTCGCCCCCTTTTCTTCGTATAATTCCGGAGATATTTCTGCCGGGGCGAGCACTCGACGACTTTGTACCACGATTCTGACGTCATCGAGGTTCTCGTCAGCCAGTTCTTTAGCGAGCTTAGCTAACGCGTCTGCTTTGTAATTTTCCGCACGTGGTATACTTTCCAAAGTGTAGGAGGGAATTTGGGTCAATAGTTGTTGCACCTTTTCGCCGTATTTCACCAACTCCGGTTTGCACGTTTGGTAGTCACCATTTACTTGACTAAGGACCAGTTGAGAATCCCCGTATATAGAGAGGTCTTCAATTCCCATGTCAATGGCGATCTCGAGGCCCGCTATCAAAGCTTCGTATTCGGCTTCATTGTTCGTCCTCGATTCCGTTATGGAGAAAGCAAAGCGCATTATCCCTCCTTGTGGGGTTACGAAGATGAGGCCTACTCCCGATTTGATTATGGGGGTACATTGTTTGCGCTTCTTCATGGAAGATGCCCCGTCAAAATAGAGTTCCCATCGGGTATCACCGCCGCCGATCGCATCGAATGCACGTTCATCCGGCAAATCGCAGTTCAGAGGAGAACCGGAAGGTACTGGATGCTCAGCGAGGAAGCTGGCAATGGCCTGGCCTTTCACTGCCTTAAGAGGTCGATACGTTATCGAGAACTCCATCTGGAGTAGAGCCCATTTAGCGAGTAGACCCGTCAATATAGCCTTTGACATCAAATATTTAAGAGGGTCCACCATCGAGATGAGACGGACTTCGTGCGCCAACGCATAATGCCTGAGTTTTGTTATCGCGAAGATTAACGCCAAGTAGTGTTTTTCAATGGGAGAGTAGTTGTTTTCTGCCCCCAGCAGAACTCGACTTAAGTAGTAGAGTGCTCTCTCTTTCCCTTGATCGTTGTCTTGTGCCCATAATGCGCCTAAGGAACCTTCGAGGGCAGTTGTATAAAGAATGAGGGGTTTTCCCTTGACCGGCGCAGCCAACACCGGAGGGTTCTGCAGGTACTGCTTGATCTCGTCTAGTGCACCTTGGCATTTGTGATCCCGAACGAATGGAGTTCCCTTCTTCATCAGGTGGCTGTAAGGACGGCATTTGCCTGAAAGATAGGCGATAAACCGCCAGATGGATGCGAGCTTCCTTTGGAGAGACCGCAACTGTTTGAGGGTTCTTGGCGGAGGCATTTCCATGATCGCCTTGATCTTAGATGGATCTATTTCGATACCTCGATGTCGGATGATGAATCCCAGGAATTTACCTGAGGAGACTCCAAACGCGCATTTGAGGGGATTCATCTTCAAATTATACTGCCGAAGGCGTTGAAATACAGTCTCCAGATGCTTTAAATGCTCTTCGTATGACATGTTCTTTACTACAAGGTCATCGATATAGCACTCGACGATGTCATGTATGAGGTCGTCGAAGATCTTTGTCATGGCCCTTTGATAGGTAGCGCCGACCAAAGGGCATAACCCTATAGCAGAATATACCCAAAGGGGTCCGGAAAGCGGTGTGCTTCTGGTCTTCGGGATGCATTTTTATCTGATTGTATCCTCATGAACCGTCCATAAAGGAGAAAACCTCGTGAGTGGACGTGTTATCTATCATTAGCTCGGTTACTGGTACTAGGAAATCGTCCTTTGGACAGGCTTTATTGAGATCCCTGAAATCCACGCATATGCGTACCGTCCTATTTTTCTTCATTACCGGGACGATATTGGCGATCCAGTCGGGATACTGGACTTCTTGGATAAATCCAGAATCGATCAGCTTCTTGACTTCGGCGTTGATGCTCATTTCAAGCTCGAGTCGCATCCTTCTTGGCGCCTGCTTGACTGGCTTGATATCTGGGGATATTGCTAATTTATGCACAGCAATCTCCGGATCCAATCCTGGCATTTCGGAATAGTTCCACGCGAAGCAGTCTTTATGCCGTAGAAGCACGTTCTTTAACGCAGCCACCCTTTCTTCAGATAGCAGCTCGCTGACAAATGTCGGTCGCGGGTAATCTGCCGATCCCAACTCAATCTTCTTGAGGTTATCTGTAGTAGTATGTATGCCGTCTTCCAGTTCTTTCGGAGCTGGCGGAAATTCTGAGATCACCTCATCATCGCTGTTCTCAGAGCACCAGGGAAGGTCATCCATGTTCTCGGGCTCTTCTTTTAATAACGTAATCGTATAACAGGTGCGAATCCGCTTCCAGGACTGAGGTGGATCTAGTTCTGCTTTTGCGTCTTTGGGTTCGTACTTTTGTGGCGGCGTTACCCTCCAGCCGTCGGATAAAGCGAATCTGCCCTGTTGGTACTGGTCCTCGACCCAGTTCCTGAAGGTGAAGCAGTCTTCGGTAGGATGTCCTATGGCTCGGTGATAAGAGCAATAGCTCAGATGAGAAGCCTTGTTAGCTTGCTCAGGGTGTCTAGACTCTGGAAGCGCGATCATTTGATGTTTTATAGCGAGCTTGAGTAACCTCTTCGTCTTGTCTCGGGGGAAGGAGTACGCTCGACTCATCTTCTTCATGAGGGACAAATCCGAGCCGCGCAATACCTGATCACGTAACTCTCTAATCCTGCGTCGTTGTTGTCGGCTCCTCTTTCCGCTTCTTGATTTATTTCTGCCTCTGCGTCGGGCCTTTCGTACAACGGGTTGACAGGGATGAGCATCTTTGTCTTTTGCAGCCTGTTGAAACAGACGTTGCGTCCTGGCCTTCTCGTAGATGGCCATCTCGCGGTTGTGGTCTTCCCGAGCTTTTTGACCCACTTTCCTGATAAGCTTGTCCATTCGTTCTTCAAACGACGGACTCGGTAATTCAATCGCGGGATCTAGTTTTGATGAGGGGTTGGCATTTCCTGACAGGGCGTCCTCTTCTTCATCAAAGGTATATATAGCGCAGCTACTGTGGGCCCGTTCCCGTTTTCCGGCTCTCACGTATCCAAGCCAAAGTGTTTCCATTTTCCCGTTGGGCAATTTGCGTTGAGTCCAAGGGACATCCCAAATCCTGTTGTAGAACCGAGCTTGTCGAACAGTCTGTTTTAAGGGTACTCCTTGGCGCTTCAATAGCCTCTTTAATCCATTCGTATAGTATCTGGGCAGACGGATGGGTTGGAGCCTGTCGAGTGTAGCATCCGCGCCATGCCAGATCTCTTTCTCTACTTTCGACTCTGAGGATCGGTAGAATAGGATCACCTTCTCACCCTTTTGCTTGGGAGGGACGTAGAACGTTTGCAGGTCCTGCACATTGTAAGCTTGAAGTGTGTCGAGATCCTTGTAGTGTTCTCGCGGCACCATGGTGATTTGTAAACTCTGATCATCGCTAGGGGGTGCTTGTATTGACAGCCGATTGGAGAACACGGCATTAACCTCATCTTCCGAGTCATTTCCGAAGACCAACATGGGGGCGGACGTCCCCGGGTTGTTGCGTTGAGATGGCCCAGCATAAACTATCTCTTCTTCTTCTTCTTCGATATCGCTCCCGAAAACAGGGATGGTGGCGGCGGCTTTGTTCTCCGGCTTGCGACACCTTTCTGTATCCTCGAAATCTGGCAAAAAGTACTTCGCATCTTCGTTTTTGCGGACTTCGTTCACGGAAAATGGGTTCAGCTCACCTGTTACGGTATACTCGAAACCATCCTTAAAGTACTTCATACACTGATGTTGTGTAGAAGGGATGATGTTGTACTCGTGTAACCAAGGGCGACCGAGCAAGGCGTTGTAGCAGGTCTTGGCATCAATGACATGGAATTTGATGTCTGTGACGAGCAGTCCGAAGCGTAGTGTTAGTATTACAGATCCGAGAGTCCGTGACGATTGTGAATCGAAACCGGAGATGGTAATTTTATCACGAGTGAGGTGTTGCATACTCATGCAGATTTCCTTTAACACCCGAACGTTAAGGAGATTAACGGAGGATCCATTATCCACTAGGATCTTGCCTATCTTGATATCATGGCAGTATCCAGAGACATATAGGGGACGGTTGTGGTCGCACGTCCCGAGAAGGAGGTCTTCGTCACCGAAAGTGATGTCGGCCGTATGCACTCCTCCAGTTCATCCTTCATCCTTTCAGTGGCGAGGAAGGCTTGGAATTGCTCGGGTTTTTATAGCGCCTTAATTAGTGAATCTCGCGCTTCTTTTGATAATAAGAGGGCATCGAGAATGCTAAGCTGAGAAGGTAGCTTCCTTAGGTGCGCTAGGATATTGTAGTCCACCTTACCCTTCCTGGGAGGGTCTTTGGTAGTCAGTTCTTTCATGACTTGGTCATCTAAAGTGATATCCTCAGGGACCTTTTCCTTTCCCTTATCTTTTCTATTCGCGGGACCGAGATTCTTTTCTGGGAGTGTGCGATTGCGCAGCTGAATGTTCTCGCAGGCCTCCGATTTCTCCTCTTTCCCTAAAACGGATTCTTTAAAGAGAGGGCCCAGAGCCATTTCTTCATCAGAGTCGCTCCCAAAGGTGAGAACTTGTGACCCCCCGGCGTTAACCATGTAACAGCTGCCAATAGTTCTGTTATGCCCGTCGGCAGTACTCCTTCGTTCCCGACCAGTCTTGTGTTTCATGCGCTTAAAATGTTGCCGATGAGCAACATATCCTTTCCACCATATCTTAAAGGCGTCGCACTCCTCCGTGGGGTGTGAAATTTTCCGATGATATGCGCAATAATCAGGGTGCCTCTCCACCCCATTGAGCGTGTTTTCTTCCGAGGGTGGTAGCTTCATTCCCATTGACATGGCTTTGGCAAACCTTTTTCTCGTCTTGAATATCATCTTGTCTGCCTTGGATGCCTTTCGATCTGGCGGGAGTACTTCAACTCTTTTGTTCAGTCGCCTGCATTTGGCTCCTTCCGATGCGGCCATCTCACGCTCCTGATCCGCTTTACTCTTTAGACGAATCTCGTCTAGAAAGGCGTTGATCATTTCATCTGTTGGCCACACACGCTCTGGTACAGGCTCTGTCCCCAGTTTCCTAGTTCTAGGAGTTTTCTCATTGTCAGTAAACGAGTGGGAGATTACGTTACAACTCGCCGCATATCCCTCGGATTCATCCGACGAGCTCTCTCCATCATCGTCCTCTTGAAAGATGTGGCTGAGAAACTCTTGCAGTGTGACAGGAGTTCGCGCCTTTTGATTGTACTCTTCCAGCGCGTCGATTTGCTTCTGCAAGTTCGTGTTCTCGTCTCCAGGCTTCATGGGCTTCTTGGATTTCTTCTTCTTTTTCTTCGAAGATTTTGACGGTTGGGCGTGAGTATTTGGGCCATTATCATGAGTCTTCGTAGTTGGGCGGGGCTTCAACATCCCTTCGATAATTTGAGGTTCAAGAGGGTCCTTCCATTCGATCGCAGGGCACGCATGAAGGTCTCTCAGCATTCTTTTGGTTTTAGTTGACAGCACGACCTCCCATGGAGCTTCTTCAATAAAGGAATAGGTTGCCCCCGGTGTATCTGCTTTCTTAGGAGTATGCGGCTGTGGTGGGTTCACCTTCCACTTTTCGGACAGTGCAAACTTCCCCTGGAGGTATTGATCTTCAATCCATCCTTTGAAGACGAAGCAATCCTCAATCGGATGACTTACCGTTTGATGGTAAGGGCAATAGTTAGGGTTATTCACCTCAGTGGGTTGTGGCGGTCGTCTTGGATTTGGTAGGTTTATAAGTCTGTTGCGTACTGCCAGCTCGAACAACCGTTTCGTCTTGTCTCTTAGGAACGAGTAAGGACGCTTCAACTTCTCATTATAATACCGGCGTCTTTCTTCCAATTGATCCGCCAGCTTCGGGGCGTTGGGTTGCTGCTGGGCATTCGCGACGAAGGTTGCCCTTCCTTTACCCTTGTCATTCCGAGGTTCAGACTTCGGGGGAGGTGGTCTATGACCCATCTGAGCCAACTTGTCGATTAAAGCCTGGAACGTGGTTGCTTAAAGAACATCATAAACTGGGAGATAGTTGCGTGAGGGTCTAGGGTTCCCACGAACATGCCCACTGCGGGTGCTTCCTCAATGCGTTGCTCGCATTTCGACCACAAATTCCGCCAGCGTATAGCATACTGGACCCAGGTTTCGCCTGGTTTTACCCTGGCGTTAATCATTGCCGTTATTGGAGTGCGTTCGCTGGCGCTAGCGAATCGCTGAGTGAATAGCAGCTCCATTTCAGCGAACGTCTTGATAGAATCGTTCGGGAGTTCCGAATACCATTCGAACGCTGTTTCTGATAAGCTGCCCACGAACTGGCGAAGCAACAGTTTATCATCACCGTCGGTGTTACCGCAAAGGGCCCTGAACTGGGCAACATGTTGATGGGGATTGCCGGTCCCCTTATACACGTGGAATTTTGGTATTGTATAACCCGGCGGGTATTTGATTTGGTCGTACCAGCTTGGATACGGCCGGCCCGTTTTTACGACTTGACCAGCTGCCTCAGCCGCATGATGAACCCGGATTTGCTGGGCTATATAGTCGACCAAATCAGCCTTAGAGATTGTCTCCTCCTTGGTCGTTGAGAGGGCCGGTGGTGGATTTGACATTTCTCCTCGGTCGTCTTCAAGAACGATTGGGGGATCCTTGGCGGGTGGGTCCTGTTGGATCATCATTCCTATCATATCTTGGAAGAGAAGGCCCATACGCTGTATGTTAGTTGCTTGTTCAGCAGCCACTTTGTCCTTCTTCTCCAGTATTCGGCGAAGGAATTCGGCGTCGGTTTCTTCCTCATGGCGTTCGTCCGAGGACGTTTCTGGGTTTTCTTTTTGCCCGGTAAGTGCGGCCATAGCATTCATCATTTCCTGGAGCTTTTGCTGTTGCTCCTGAGCTTCGGTCACCGACCGTGTAAGCGGTCTAAGACCTGTAGACGCACGGCTGTCTTCTTTTCCTGACGCCATGTATACGGTATGGACCATCATGCCCCCAGACTTAGGGTGTCTGGGCTTAGTGCTTTTAGCTGTCGTTGCAGGCTGGGGGATCTTCTCTGGCTTCCTCCTTTTATGAGCGGTGGGAGCTGAGGGGGCCGTTGAGGCGGGCACCCAGACAACCTTTCGTGGTTTAACCTGGTGACTAGCTTCCGGTTGGATTTTCGTCTTCTTGTGTTGGCGGGAGAAGTTTGGATCGATCATCGAGTCTCGGGCCTGCCGCCAAACCTTATAGATTTTGGAAGACAGTCGTTGTGGGGATCAGGGCTGTTCTGACTTTATTTCCGCAACCCTTTTTAGTGGGGGAGGAGACTTCTTTAGCACCGCAGTAGGGGAATTCCCTCGCACCTTATTTAGCATCTCAAAGCTGTTCCCAGTTAGAACAGCAGCATTAACTTCTGCCGTCGGGGCTGGTGGAGTTAGCCCAGAGGGGGAGTTGCCCCCAGCCTTCCTTACTCGGCGCCAGTGGCGACGTCGAGCTTGTCGAGCGGACGGCGTTGGTTCAGCGGTGAGGATAGCTTCGTCTTGCCCCCTGCGTAGGTGCGGGGTCGTTGCTCGTGTTAGCCTGTCAAAAACCGATGTCCTTTGGGTAGCAGGAGCGGGAGCTGGAGCCGTCAATCTCGTAAAGACCGACTTTTTGGCAGGGGAAGCCGCTTTGACGACTTCAGGAGCAGGTCCGGTCACTTTCTTGGAAGCAGCCTTCTCTGGGATTGTAGGCCCCATTGTTGGTCCACAGGAGTTCTGGCCCAATCTAGAGAAGACCGAGGCGCTGATGTTGGGCGACCCGTTGAGAAGGGCCGTGTCAGGGGTAATACGATCAAAGACCGACTTCTTGGGAGCTTCCTCTGTCAGCACCGGCGCGGTGAAGCTTGTCGGTGGGAGCATAGTCCCAAAGAACAATCCTGTGGTGGCTCGAGTGACCTGTTCCACGGGCATTGTGAATAGCGAAGCAGCTTGGGGTCCGTAGGCTATACCTCCTGATGAGGCAGAGCGTTGGTTGCAATTGCAGTCCGAGCAGTTGGAGCATTTCGCAGAAGTAGAAGCCATCGATTCTTTGCTTTCTGCAATAAGCAAGACGCCAAGTCTTAGTATCTTGAAACCTAAGGGCAACCATTAGCGAACCGCGATTGGTTCGTGAATCACGACACACGAAGTGTGGAGTGGAAAGAGGAAAAGGTCCCACCGGGCGTGCCAGAATCTGTTCCCCTCCGAATGGCGGCGTTGACTGAGCGTCTCGCCTGAGATTCGGGGCAGATGCTAATTGGTGATATCCGTCCACCTCTCCGAGGATGCCAAGTTGATTTATAGCACCATGCATCGAAGGTTTGAACGGATGCGTCCGATGTAGCAGACTTCGTCAGATTGCCCCTCGCTTGAGGGGTTTTTTGATTGTGGGGACGCTCTTCCCTGCAGGCGCAAGCCCCTGCAGTTAATTACGCTACCGCGTCGCGGTAACAACTTTCTCCTTCTCCAGATGGTCACTTCGTGTCGTGTGTGTTTATTTTATGTTTTGTTGCCCGTGGATTGTTTACGGAGACCGAGTTATGTCGTCGCCCGTAGGGCGTGGACTAGTCCAAATACGTATTATCTTAGATTTGGGTTTGGGGGTTTGGTTTGAGTATACGTTAGCCATATTTGAGGCTAAGATCAACTCAAACGTTTTTTAAGGATACGTTAGTCTAGTTTGAGACTAAGATCAACTTAACGGGATCGTTTAGATCCGACAAAAGAGCGTTTGGGCTCCATTGTTCCAGTTTAGGGACATAGTGGTCCATTGCATGTATGGCCGTCGGGACCCGTTACCTCTCTGACGGCGTTGAAGGATTACAACGACAGGTGTCAAAGGAGTTCCGAGATGTACCCTTGAACCAAAGTTGATTGGAGGGATTCATAGTCCAGTCTGTTTGAAGGTTTAAGGATACGTTAGCCATATTTGAGGCTAAGATCAACTTAAACGGGATCGTTTAGATCCGGCAAAAGAGCATTTGTGGCTCTATTGTTCCAGTTTAGGGACATGGTGGTCCCTCTCCAGTTTAGGGACATAGTGGTCCATTGCTAGTTTAAGGACATTGCGGTCCATGGGTAGTTTAAGGACATTGCGGTCCAATGTTAGTTTTAAGACATCTCGGTCAAGGTTAAGGACGTCGTAGTCCATGGGTTTAAGGACCCCACAGTCCATTGTTAGTTTTAAGACATCTCGGTCAAGGTTAAGGACGTCGTAGTCCATGGGTTTAAAGACCCCACAGTCCATTGTTAGTTTTAAGACGTCTCGGTCAAGGTTAAGGACGTCGTAGTCCATGGGTTTAAGGACCCCATAGTCCATATCAATGTGTGGTCATCGGGACCCGTCACCTCTTTGAAGACGTTGAGGAATTACAACGCCAAGTATCAAAGGAGTGAAGAGATGTACCCTGGAACCGGAGTGGATTAAATAATCTTTGGCCCAATTTGGGGTCAAGACCAATTAATTATGTTATGAGCCCATTAGCCCAGTTAATTACGAATTGAGGACTTATGGCCAGCTTAGGCTAAGTCCAATCATGTCTGGGATATCGGCCCTCCTGTTGGTCCCTTGAAGGAGAGGCTTTGCCTCTGGCCATTTAGCCAATTGGGCCAATACCTAGTGTTAAACACTAAAGACCAATCAGTGTTGAACACTGGGTATGAGATTGATAAGTCAGTGTTTAACACTAAAAGATAGTTGGTGTTAAACACCAGCAACAAGGCTTTCAAATTAGTGTTAAACACTAAAACAGATCAGTGTTAAACACTGGCAACAGAAATCTCAAATTAGTGTTGAACACTAAGGTAATCAGTGTTGAACACTGCAAATAAAGTTCTTTGATTAGTGTTGAACACTAAGGCCAAACAGTGTTTTAACACTG
This sequence comes from Agapanthus africanus, assembly GCA_030015575.1. Classification (NCBI taxonomy): domain Eukaryota; kingdom Viridiplantae; phylum Streptophyta; class Magnoliopsida; order Asparagales; family Amaryllidaceae; genus Agapanthus; species Agapanthus africanus. The sequence continues at coordinate 316,934,395 of JASDDO010000008.1, forward strand.
GATTCAGGGGCTCCAATTTAGCGTTAGACGCTAAGGCAAGAGGGGTCACGTGGTAGGACGTAAGGGCGCCCTCCCTTCGTTTGTTCTGCTGAGAATATCGCATCTTTTGGGGCATCACGTGCCATCACGTGACGGGTGTTTAAATGGAGTATGTTAAAGCCTCTGCCAAGGGTCACGTGGGTCACGTGAGGCACTGCCTCAAAGGGGCTTTTCTGTAGATCTTTTTTTGGGGGTCATGTGGTGACACGTGACCCTGCCTCTGTATGTTTTTTTAGAAGATCTGTTAATCTCTTTTAGAAATTAAATTCCTCGTAGAGTTGGACCCTGACAATAATTTCTGCGGAATTAAATTCCTACTTCCTTTTGAAGATTTATATTCTGGAATAGAGTTGAACTCTGAACTTTCTGTAGGAATTAAATTCCTCATATATGTGAAGAACTGAATAGGGTTAAACCCTAATAAAAGCTTTAAGGAATTAAACTCCTACTCTCTTATTAAAGAATTATTCTGTGGAATGAGATTAAGGGAATTAAATTCCTGTTGTTTTAACAGAACTAAGTTCTTAACTAGGGTTAAACCCTGATTCTTTTCATTCTGAAGGAATTAAATTCCCATAACACAGGGTCAAACCCTAATTTTATTTTAAAGGAATAAAATTCCTATAGTTCTGTGAGAATTAAATTCTCGTGTTTCCATTCCCTCTCTATGCTTTGGATCTGCATGGCAGGATCTCAACCCATTGAGAATTAAATTCTCAACTCAAGGGGAGATGTGCACTTTACAGATCCTCCACCAAAGAGAGAACTATGTTCTTCTGTTTTATATCAGAGTTAAACTCTGTTGAGAATTAAATTCTCTTTTCTTTCAAAAAATCTTCCCTCTCTTACCTAGAGTTTTCTTTTGCAGAAGATCCAAATTCCTCCAAAGTATCAAGGCTCTCTCTCTTTTCTTCCCTCTGCATAACTATTTTTTTTTGTGTCTCTTGGCTCCTATTTATAGGAGAAGCAGCCGAGTCAATTAGTTTTTGATGAATCTTTCATTGAGAGATTTGATTTGTATCCATCATTCGTTTTGGACCTTTGGATTATTAGGTGAATTTTATTCACCATTGGATTTTAAATCCAGAGATTCTCCTTTGTTATTTTAGTTAGATTTTACGGGGAAATATTTCCAAATTCGAGATTTTCCCATAGATAGATGATATTTAATCACCTTTAAATCTTTAATTCAATCGGTTGCTTTGAAAAGATTTAAGAGGTCTTATCTCAGAATTTAATTCTGTTAACATATAGGCTTTGAAAGCTGGTTACGTGTGGCCACGTGACCCTTGGTCACGTGTGGGCATGTGACCCCCTTGTAACGAGCCCTCTTCTTTCTTTCTGCGCTCTGCTTTCTGGTCGCTGCTTAGCTGTCACGTGCCACCATGTGACCCCTGGTCACGTGTGAGCACGTGACCCTCGTCTGGAGCCTTTTTCTTGATTCAATCAGGGAATTGAGTCTGCCGATTTTGAGTGTCACGTGCCAACACGTGACCCTGGTCACGTGGGAGCACGTGACCCTTTCTGAAGCCCTTTTCTTCGATGTAGTTGGGAAACTGAATTTGCCTTGCCGATGCTTTTAGATCTCACGTGCCAACACGTGACTGCTGGTCACGTGTAAGCACGTGACCCTTTTCTGAAGCCTTTTCCGTAAGCTTTCCTGATTTTAAATCAGGAAACAGTCGGGTTGACTTTTCCCCGGCACGAAGTGTCGCTGATCGACTTTTCCCCGGCGCGGAGTGTCGGGTTGACTTTTCCCCGGCGCGGAGTGTCGCTGATCGACTTTTCCCCGGCGCGGAGTGTCGGGTTGACTTTTCCCCGGCGCGGAGTGTCGCTGATCGACTTTTCCCCGGCGCGGAGTGTCGGCTTGAATTTTCCTCGGCGCGGAGTGTCGCTGATCGACTTTTCCCCGGCGCGGAGTGGCGGGTTGAATTCTCCCCGGCACGGAGTGTCGCTGATCGACTTTTCCCCGGCACGGAGTGTCGTTGTTGGAATTGGTTGGTTTGATTTGTTTGATTTGATTCGACATCAGCATCGCTACACTGGAATATGGTACCAGGAGCGAATCATCATCCGTCTTTGAGAGGATGTGGGAATTGTTTTTTTTGTTTGGCATCTGCATTGCTGCACTGGAATAATGCCAGGAGCAACTCATCATTTGCCCCGAGAGGATTGGGATTTGGTTTGTTTGGCATCTGCATTGCTGCACTGGAATAATGCCAGGAGCAACTCATCATGTGCCCCGAGAGGATTTGGGAATTGGTGGCTTAGGAGACAGGTTTAGATCCCTGTCACCTAAGGCTTTTCCATTTTGTGAGCTGTAAGGGTCTCACAAATCATTTTCTCCCTACGGGTCATAAGGATCCCGTAGGTGTATTTTCTCCTTAGGAGTCGTGGGGACTCCTAAGTGTGTTGCTCCTTTGTGAGTCGTAGGGATCTCACGCGGAATTTTCTCCTCACAAAGTCGAGAGGACTTTGCGAGTGCATTTCATTTCTTTTTTTTTTTTACGAGTCTGCGCCCTTTCGGGTTTTCACAAACTCGCCGGCAGTCCTGCTGTTTTTACTTACAGAGCCCTTTCGGGTTTTCAACCGTGCCCATTTTGCTTGTGGACATACCGTTCTTTTTTTTTCTTTTTTTTTAGAGAGATCGGGATTGTTTTACGCCCGTGGATTGTATACGGTTTTGCAGGATGTATGATCCAGACCGTAAGGCCGGAAAAATTTCAGGACCTTGTTGGCGCCTGCATCGCTGCACTGGAATATGGCACCAGGGGCGACTTATCATTCACCATTTGGGAATTGGAATTTAGAATTTGGTTGGCGTCTGCACCGCTGCACTGGAATATTGTACCAGGAGCGACTCATCATTCGCCGTTTGGGAATTGGAATTTGTTGGCGTCTGCATCGCTGCACTGGAATGTGGTACCAGGAGCGACTCATCATTCGCCATTTGGGAATTGGAATTTGTTGGCGTCTGCATCACTGCACTGGAATGTGGTACCAGGAGCGACTCATCATTCGCCATTTGGGAATTGGAATTTGTTGGCGTCTGCATCGCTGCACTGGAATGTGGTACTAGGAGCGACCCATCATTCGCCACTTGAGGGTTGGGAAGCGATGGCTTAGGAGACAGGTTTAGATCCCTATCGCCTAAGGCTTTTCAATTTTATCGGCCGTGAGGGTCCCATAAAAGCATTTTCTCCCTACGAGTCGTAAGAATCCCGCAGGTGTATTTTCTCCTTAGGAATCGTGAGGACTCCTAAGTGAGTTTTTCCTTTATGAGTCGTAAGTATCCCACAAAGGTTTGTTCTCCTCATGTATCGTGAGGACACATGAGTGGGTCTTCTCAATGAACCATAATTCCAAAGACGGAGACCAGCGGCATAACTGGTGGTTGCGGTGGGGCATGGATATGCTGAGAATTATTTGAGCCCGTGGATTGTATACGATAGTCAATTTGGGGACTAACCGTAGGGCCAGGGGAATTTTGGAAAATCGGATTTTTGTTGGCGTCTGCATTGCTGCACTGGAATAATGCCAGGAGCAACTCATCATCCGCCCTTGTTTTTTTTTGTTTTTGTTTTTGTTTTACCGCAATCGCTTTATCATTTCAGCTTTTCTTATCGCGAAGGTCGCGATTGCCCTATCATTTCGGCTTTTATTTGCGGTTGCCCCATCATTTCGTCTTTTATTTCATCTTTATTTTACTCGCTGATTTTTATTGCGAGTTGCTCCATCATTTCGGCTTTTATTTCATCTTTATTTTACTCGTTGATTTTTATTACGAGTTGCCCCATCATTTCGGCTTTTATTTTTTTCTTTTATTTACACTTTTTTTTATTTACATTTTTTTTTACATTCCCAGTTTAACGACTTAGAGGTCGATTGTTCCCAGTTTAATGAAGTGGTGGTCGACTGTTCCCAGTTTAATGACGTGGTGGTCGACTGTTCTCAGAGAAAGGCAGATGTCTGAGAGAATCGGTTTCACGAAGAACTTCGGTCTCCATTTGTATGAAATTGGCGGTTGCAGCTTGACTGTTTGTTAACACGCCTTTGGACAGTTCTATCTCTCCTGCCTTGTATTGCTTTTCGACCCAATCTTTGAAGACGAAGCAGTCCTCAATGGCATGACCTATCACTCTGTGATAGGGGCAGTATTTGGGGTCGTCGGTCCTATTCGCTTCCTGCGGCCTTTTTGACTCTGGCAGTTGTAGACCGATCTTCACGGCGTCTTTGAATATTTTACGGATTTTTTCCCTTCTGAAGGAATAGACCTTATCCAGCTTCTCTTTCAGTGGAGATTCTCCTCCCTCTCCGAACACTGGCTTCCGAGGCTGGTTGGCGCTAGGCCCGCTCATCCCTTGCTTATTTCGATTAGCCGAAGTGTTGAAAGATTCAGAATCATCGGAGTTTCCGCCTTTGCGATTATCGTCCTTTCGGTTTCTCCAAGACCTATTGTTATTTTGGGAATCCGAGGAGGACTCCTTTTTTGAGCGCTCCAGCATCTGAACTTTCCTGGTCAGCTCTTGGAATGTTTTGAGACCCGCGGTGCATAGAAACGGGGCCATCTAATTGTTGAGATTTCCGACAAGGAGACTGACAGATTGGTCCTGCTCTATCGGCGGTTCGCATTTGACGGAGAGATTGCGCATCGGGTTATAAAATCCGTGCTGCTTTCGTTGTTCTTGGGCTTGGTCCTTACGAGCTCGGCAATGGTGATCTTATCGCTGACGCTCATGAACCTTTGTCGAAACAAAGATTCCATTTGGACGAAAGTAGTAATGGAGCCATCCGGTATGCTCGCGTACCAGTCGAAAGCAACATCGGTCAAGCTATTAACGAACTGGCGGAGGAGAAGCGCATTGTTGCCCCCAGTATTCCCGCATGAGGCTTTGAAGTGGGCGATGTGCTGATTCGCATTTCCCGTCCCATCGAACCTTCCGAATTTGGGGATGACATAGCCGCTAGGAAATTCTACCAGATCATACTGAGCAGGATATGGTCTCCCACTACTGCTGATATCTTTTTGCGCTTCGGCTTCAGCCACCAATGTTTTGACTTTGCTGGCAACCAAATCCATGATTTGATCTTGAGTCAGCGGGCTACTGTCATCGGTAGCCAAGACATTTCCCGAGATAGGATGCGACTGGTTTTCATGTAGTTCGCCCACTTTTGGATTTGAGGGAATAGGCGTTGGCTGCTTTGGGACACCATTTCCCGGTTCACGAGCAAAGCCCTCCGCTTGATTGGGCGGCTGAGAGGCAAGTCGGGCCGTGAGCTGCATCACGACATTCGTCAAGTCATCGATTTTGGAGTAGAGTTTGTCCATCTCCATGTCTTTGTTTCTGAGCTGCTTTCGGAGCTCTTGAAGCAGCTCTTGCTCCGCGGTCCAGGGGCGGAAAGTCGGCTCTTCTTCGCTTTCCAAGCCCGACTCCTCATGGACCGAAGGGTCTTTCCGCCTATCGTCCTCATCAAGAGGGTTTTCATCACCCAGCAGAGGCGGCTGTTCTTGGGAAGCGGCCACCACATTCAATCCAGATTTGGTTTGAGATGTGGTAGCCCCGTCCTTACTCTTATTGCGTGTGCCCACCGTGTAGACAGTGTGGACCACATACCCAGCCATTTCCTCATCTTTGGCGGGGTAACCCTGTTCTTCGAACCTCATGAGGTTCAGCCTGGCATGAGCCCTAGCCCTTTTGTTGGCTCTATATCTGAGCCTTTTCTCCCTCAGCTTCTCGATTTTGAAGGCTTGGCGGGCATCCGCTACCCGGGAAGCCATTGTGAGTTGATCAGCGGGGAGCTTAGAGAAGACACCCGATCGAGCATTTGTCAGGGGCGCCGCTGGAGCTTGCTCGGGACGCGTTGTAGCTTTGTTGGTGTTGATGGCCTTGCCCCCAGCTGGGGCCAAGGAAAGTCGTTCAGATACCGACTTGCGTTTGTGTTGGGGCGCCCTCGAGATCACCACATTTGGTCTCTTTCCTTTCGAGACCGGTCTGTCTGTTACTGGAGCTTGAGGAGCGGGGATGGCGTTAGCTGACATGAACAGAATAGAGCCGAACTGTAGCAGCGGCTCCTCCCACTGTCGCCCAAGACTGGCCGGGAGGACTGTCCTGGAATCCATCTTCATCGTGTATGAGATGGGAGCTGAGTTCATCTTTGGAGACATCGTTGGAGAGTGGTTGCTTGAAAACCTGCATGAAATAGCATTATTTTTAGTATAAATACAGGTGTGTATATTGATTGAGTTCGCTTGAACGTTTAACCCGAAATATGGGAGGAGAGATTTGTCCCACCGGGCGTGCCAGAATCTGTAGGGTGTTTTTCGTCACCCCATTGAGATAGGAATACGCGCACGCTGGTCAGGCGTACTACAGATTCCCCCTGCTTAAGGTAGGCCGGGTTTAATGATTGTGGGGATCCAAATCTCCGGCAGCCGTGGGCTAAGCTGCCGTTAATTACCCCTCGCCTTTGGAGCAAGGGAACCTCCGATTGACGGGTTAAACAAGTCATGCGAACTCAATGTGCAGTGTGCGTGTGATGTGTTTTGAAAGGGGGTTTTGGGTATATCGGAAGCCACGCAGAGTTTTTACGGGGGTCCCGCTACCCGGATAGCGGGCTGGGGGTCAAGGGGGCTAGCAGCCCCCTTGCGGGGTGCAGGGCAGCACCCCGTTAGAAAAAATTTTCTAACAGGGACAGTGTCGTGGAGTATGTGTGTGTGTAAATATGTATACAGATGTATATATATATATATATATATATGTATGTACATAAAAAGAGGGGGAAAAGGCATCCAAAGGATGCGTGGGGCAGCACCTTAGGCGCTGTGCGCCTAGGTGCTGTGCGTTCAGGCGCTAGAGTGCCACGTGTCGGCACGTGGGCGCTCTGCGCTTGAGCACTGGGCGCTGTGCGCCTAGGTGCTGTGCGTTCAGGCGCTAGAGTGCCACGTGTCGGCACGTGGGCGCTCTGCGCTTGAGCACTGGGCGCTTGAACGCAAGTGCGCCACGTGTCGGCACGGGGGCGATTTTCGATTGAGCGCTTGCGCTTGAGCGCAAGCACGCTACGTGTCGACACGGGGGCGACTTGCGCTCGAGCGCTTGCGCTGGAGCGCAAGCGCGCCACGTGTCGGCACCAGGGCGACTTGCGCTCGAGCGCAAGCGCGCCACGTGTCGGCACGTGGGCGCTTTGCGCTCGAGCGCTCTGCGCTTGAGCGCAAGCGCGCCACGTGTCGGCATGCGGGCGCTCTGCGCTTGAGCGCCTGCGAGAAGAAGAGGCTTTTAGCCTAAAAAAAAGATTTCTCAAAAGAGAATTCAGAGAGGAGTTGGACTCCTGAGTGTGTTTTTGGGGTTAATGGAAGGGGTTCTTCTTCTTCCTCCTCTGTTAGCTGGAAGTTGAAGATCAAGAGATGTGAGATCTCAAAATCTCTCCTTTTTGAGATCTGATGACAGATCCAAGTTCCCCTTTGTGGGTTTCGTGGTGAAAAACTATTTTGTTTTTGAAAAGGAAGAGTAAAACTCTTGATTTAATTCAAAAGAAAGAAGAAGGTTTGAGACCTTTAGAAAAGGGAAAGAGATACAAACCCTAGGTTTTTTCGTGAGAATGAAAAGTGTATCTTTTTTTATTCATCATGTTGCCTTTTATAGGCTTACATATTTACATATAGCCCCTTGGGCTTTACAAAAATGGCATTTTAGCCTTCCTATGGCTTATGTGCCATTTCATTTTTGCACATAAGCTATGGGCTTACAAAATATTGGCTTTATGCCCATTTTGTTTACATTCATGCATAAATAATTACATAAAAATTATTTATTACATGATTTTGTTGTTGGCACGGGTAGGCTGGCCGTGGGCTCGACTTGGGCATGGGCCCGCTTGACCTGGACTTGGGGCCCACCTGGCTTGGGGTTGACTTTGATTTTGACTCGGTCAACCGGGGTGTAAATTTTTACCCCAACAGTGGGAGTATGGTAGAACTGGAAGTGATTCGAGAACCGCAAACGATTACTGAAGATTTGATAAGAACCTAAAGATTCAATCTGGTTTGTCATTCCATTGGCCACTTCGCAGATATGGTGGGTAACCTCAGGCACTCGAGAGGTACTTCGGTATGCTCAAGGACGGTGGCAGGGAGGTTCTTGTTTACCCAAACTTTCCATTGTTGTTGCTCCAGACTGTGAGACCCGGCAGGAGGATGAGTATAGCGTCCTTCTAAACTGGCTTTAGAAGTGTACGTCTATATGACTCTGCCAGAGGGTTGTCATAGTCAGTAGGAGCAGCGGAAGCATTGGTGCACATCAGGCTTATGTCTACCTATAGACTAAAGCAGATATAGCGGAGATAGATCATCTATTTCTGATGTGATAGTCAAAGGTTTGACTTCATCAGAATAGGGGATGGATCTGTTAAGAAGGTAGTAGGGTGTGATGTCCTGGTATTTGATTACATACACGGAGTTGGAAGTGATATTCCTATATTACGATCGGTTATACTTTGGTCGTCACACAGTGGTTTCTCCACACAGCACTTGGACATTATATCAGACATTCTGGAAACTAGATCTATGGTTTTAGATCTAGATTTGGGTGGTTTCCTAATCTGGGTACTTTGACCGCATTCTAAGAGTATTTAGAATGGACGACTCCTGGCATGGTGGTGTACCTGCAGGTAATGGAGTCACCCTCTCTAAAGGTGTCTTACAGACTAAAGGGGAGAGGGATGCGCATGATTGGCAGATCATTTGCTTAGGCAATTGAGTCAATCATGAGATGTCAAGTACCACACCAGATGTTGTTCTTGCAGCAGGTGCAATAAGTTGATATTCATCCAATCCTGGAGAAACAATCGGAAGCAGTTTTAGAACATAAGTTGATGTTCTAGGGAATTGATAACGGCAGCCTCCTTCGGGAGACGGTTATCATTCCAGGCTTCCAAGGTGACCTGGATGGCAGAGTGGCTGTCAAAGTTATAGTTTTCCTTCTGACGAGGGGCAGTATTTTGGACAGGTGGTCCAGGTGGATACTGAGGGAAGGCATGGCGCAGGATACTGATTAAGTTCAGTTGACGATACAGTCTAAGAAGTTTTGATTTGGAGTTCATTTATGAGCTAGGTCCCATCAGATATCCAGAAACATTCTAAGACAGGTATTGCTCATTTCGGGAGATGGCTTTCTCCGCGAACTTGAGATAGAGAGAGACATAGAAAGAAACATCACAGCGGATCCACTCACTGAGGCTATTCCTCGAACGCAATAGTTTCGCAAACGAGCTTTGTGAGACTGGCTAGTAGAAGAGTTGGGTGTTCAGTATCACACGGGCTGTGAGTATGCGACATAGAAATAATTAGCCTTGAGTGCAAATGGGAGATTGTTGGAGATAGTGCCCTCAGAGTCAATTATTGGATCATAGGCACGTGATTGCAATGATTGAGGGGAGGACCTGTCCCAGTAGGACAGTCTTACTCAAGATGATAGTATGCTATCTGGTTTATCTTTATCATCGTGTACTGATTTAGGTGACCTTACGAGTCGCTATTACACGTTGATAGAGCCCCTAGGATTCTTGCTTGACTACCAGCAGTATGAGGGCGATCATATACGTGAGAGCTGGAGTCTATAAGCACATCCTTAAAAGGTCCCTAGTCGTGGGAGTTTCAAGACAGGGCATCGATACTCCAGAGCAGACTAGTGTATACAGTCGAGACACCGACGATGGGCGGTGGCCGGTCTCTCAAGCCACTGGTGTCAGTTGGTTCACCTAAGATGTATACAGGTGCTCATTGGGTTATGAGTACATCGGAAAGGACTCGCCGGGAACCTGCTAGTTGGGATTATACCTGATGTCAGATAGCAGTTCCCTGGTGACATGTGTACAGGTTAGTTCATCGACCTGAGATCGTCATTTGTCTCGTGTGAGTTCCCACTGTGCTTTGATTACTACCCTACCACGGCTCAAAGGATTCATGCAAACAGGTTTTAGTTGGGTACAGTCCCGAGCCACATAGAAGCAGTGAGCGGATCTGCAGGGGTTCGTCTCTCTCGGTATTGGGGATGTGGTCGCGCTGTGTCTAGGAGAGCCAGAACATGAAAAGTCCTTGGCCAAGGCAGGAGATTTACTGGTAGGTATTCCAGTAGTATCTCAGGGTGTTCTGGGCTACACTCCGACACGACTTGTACCGCTATTGGGGGTCTGACTTTTACCAACCCCCTAGGCCCGCCATGCGATGCTCATAGACGAACGGACCGGACTGTAGGATATTGTCACTGACAGGCTTAGTAGGGTGTCAGGATGAGTTCGCTCATTGACGTCCCTTTTGGTCAATAGCTGGTGGCCCGTCACGTATGGCTAATACCTCTGACGTGCTAGTGGTTAAATCCACAGCCATAGTATTGACGGGTCTTTAGAGTCCACCACACACAGTTACTCAGGTTTCGGGCGAAACGCTGTAGATGCCATATGGAGATATGGCAGGGTTCGATCAGATACGTGCGGTATTGCACGGATCGTGATCGGACGGTTTTGACTAGCCGACTTTGGCTTAAGCCGGATCCTAGTATTTGACAGTGTAGTTTTTTGTCTCTTTGCATTTGTGTTCAGTGGGAATACAAATGCGGGCATGTATTTGCAGTAGCGGGGTTTTCCTGTAATTTATTACGGGATCAGTTCTCTGAAGTTGCCAGTTTGCATTCCGTTCCGGCAGTTTTTCCTTTGTTCCTTCACGGCCGGACTTTTCGTTGGAGGGTGTTATTTGCAGTTTGCAAATAACATTTTGTGGAGGGGTTTTCTTGCATTTGATGGCTTAATGATTTGACTAGTATCATGAGATCCTTTTTTTTTCTTATCTTTTGCACTATGAGAAAAGAATGGATTAGATTTTGATGGGTTGAGATTTGAGTTTGGTGTGACCTTTTTTCTTGCATTATCTTTTCTTTTCTCCATGGATTATTTCATTCCATTATCTCCACCATGGAGGAGAGGGCCGGCCACTTGAGGGGTGAGGAGGAAATGAGAGAGAGCTTATTTTGTGATGGAATTTGATCATCTCTTTTTGCTTGCTCCAAAATCTTAAACCCCGCTCCAAAGTTCTTTTGATTCTCCACCTCCATCCTCCATGGCAACTATATCTACAGCAAATCTTGGACGCGTCGGCTAGCCAACTTCGCGCCCGAGTTGCCTCGGTCCAGAGGAGGGAGCCCGTAAAAGTATCCGGCTACGTGGGGCCCTTTCCGACGAGGAGGAGATGAACGGAGATTCCGCGGGAGATCGGAGTGGGACGAAGTCCGAAGGATACGGATCGCTTGGTATACTTCTCTACCCGTATTTTAATTTGCTAGTAGCTAGGTTAATGGCCCGATCCAGGTGAAAAGTGCGCGGTGGTGCCGGTTTTCTAGTTTGCAAAGTTTTTGTTTCCGCGTTTCCGGCGTCGGATCGACGGCCGGGGCGCCAACGCGGACTTACAGTTGTGGGATTGAAGAACGTCATGAATTGGGACACGATCGTTTGAGGATTTAGGGTCCCGATGAGCATGCCCACGGCAGGAGATTCTTCGATGCGCTGTTCGCATTTTGACCATAGGTTCCGCCACCGGATCGCGTATTGGACCCAAGTTTCTCCCGTCTTTTCCCTGGCCTTGATTAGTGACGTGATCGGGGTATGCTCTCTTGCGCTGGTGAACCGCTGTGTGAACATCAGCTCCATCTCTGTGAATGTCTTTACGGAGTCATTTAGGAGCTCCGAATACCATTCAAAGGCTGTCTCCGACAAGCTACCAACGAACTGGCGAAGCAGTAGTTTGTCGTCGTCTCCAGTGTTGCCATACAGAGCTCTGAACTGCGCGACGTGTTAGTATGGGTTTCCTGTCCCTTTGTACACATGGAACATAGGATCTTATATCCCGGTAGGTACTTGATTTGATCATACCATCCTTGATACGGTCGCACAGTTCTGACAGTTTGGCCGACCGCCTCACTAGCTTGATGAGCTCGTATTTGTTGAGCTATATAGTCATCAAGAGCTGCCTTGGAGATCATTTCCTCCTTAGCTGTTGACAAAGCCGGAAGAGAGTTTGAAGTTTCCCTTCTGTCATCCTCGATGATTATCGGCGGATCCTCGGCTGGGGGCTCCGGTTGGATCATCATTCCAACCATGTCCTGGAACAAAAGCACCATATGCTTTATGTTGGCGTCTTGTTCCGCGGCCTCCTTGTCTCTTCTTTCAAGCACCCTTCGTAGGAACCCTCTATCGGTCTCCTGCTCTTGATGCTGTTCACTTGCTGGATCCGAACTTTCTTTCTATCCGGTGAGTGCTGCCATCTTGGTCAGCATCTCTTGGAGCTTTTGTTGTTACTTCTGAGCTTTTCAACGACCGAGTTTGAGGTCGGTGATTTATAGAAGCACGACTTTCCTATCTCCTGGAAGCCATATAGACCGTGTGCACGATCATGGTCCCAGACTTGTGGCATTTGGGTCCAGCGCCTTTGGAATTTGCCGCAGACGGTGGGATTTTCTCCGGCCTCATCCTTTTGTAGGCGGTCGAAGTTGAAGGAGCTGTTGTAACAAGCACCTCTGTATAAGTAACCCTTTGCTGTATGAAGGAGGAGTGGTCTTCCTTTTGCCAAGTCTTCGATTTCTTCGGTCAGATGGAGTAGTTTTCGTCGAATAAAGAATCGTGGACTTTTTGCCAGACCCTGAGAATTTGGGAGGAGAGCCGCTGATGGGGCTGGTCCGTCTTTGCCTGCACAGTGGCTTCTGTAGGCGGGGACGATTTCTTTAGCACCGCCGTTGGAGAGTTCTTTCACACCCTCCTGAGTAGATCAAAACTGTTCCCGGTTCGAATAGCAGCATCGACTTCCACCATTGGAGCTGGCGGAGTGAGTCTAGAGGGGGTGTTGCCCCAAGCTTTCCTCACTTGGCGCCAGTAACGACGTCGAGCATGTCTTGCAAAAGGAACCGCCTCGGTTTCGGAAGCAGTTGCAGCTTTCCCCTAGTTTTGCTGTGGAGCTCCGGCAGTTGCTAGCCTATTAAAGACCGACGTCCTTGGCAAGATTTCATTAGAGACAGTCAGCCTCTCGAAGACCGATCGCCTGACTGGTGAAGCACTTTTGACGGCTTCATTTCCAGCAGGAATTGGGAGGGCTATCCTTTTTGGGGTAGCGCCTTCAGGAATCACGTGTCTCTTTGTTGGCCCATTCAGGTTCTTGCCTAGCCGGCAAACGGACCGAAATGTCCCAAAACTAACGACGAACCGAAATTTCCTAAAACAAACGACAGACCGAGATGTCCTAAAACTAACAACGGACCGAAATTTCCTAAAACTAACAACGGACCGAAATGTCCCTAAACTAACAACGGACCGAAACGTCCCTAAACTAACAATGGACCAAAATGTCCTAAAACTTGCAACTGACCGAAACGTCGTTAAACTACTACAAACCGCAGCATTTTAGGGCTGACGCGTTAAAAAAAATGGTACGTCCATAAGCAAAATGGGTACGGATGAAAACCCGAAAGGGCTCCGTGAGTAAAAATAGCAGGGCTACCGGCGAGTTTTGTGAAAACCCGAAAGTGCGCAATCTCGTTAAAAGACACTTGCAAGGTACTCTCGACCTGATGAGGAGAAAATACCTGTGTGAGATCCTTACGACTTGAAGACTGAGGCGTCAGCTTTGGACGGCTCGTTGAGATAAGCCGTTATGGTTTCCAATCGATCAAAGATGACCTCTTGCGGCGCTGAGGCACCAAAACTCACTGGTGGGAACATGGTCCTGAAGAATAGTCCATTAGTGGCCTGCGTAACCTGCCCCACCGGCATTGAGAAAATGGAGGATTTGGTGGGCCCGTAAGTTACTCCTCCAGTAGGGGCGGAGCGGGAGTTGCTGTTGCAAGTTGTGCAGTTGGAAGCCATCGATCTTTCTCTTCTCTACATAGGAGCAAGACACCAAATCTTAGTACCTCAAATCCTAGGTCAACCATAGCAAACCATGATTTTGTTCGCGAAATATGACACACGAAGTGTGGAGTGGAAAGAGGAAAAGGTCCAACCGGGCGTGCCAGAATCTGTTTACCGTCGGAAATGGGGATGAACCGGGGTGGATCATCTTACCTGAATTCTAGGGGCAGATGCTATTTGGATTTATCCGTCCATCTCTCCGAAGACGCTAAGTTGATTTATGGTGCCGTATATCGGAGGTTTGGAAAGATGCGAGGTTTGGAAAGATGCGGCCGTTTTAGCGTGACTTCATCAGATTCCCCCGCGTTTTGCGATGGGTTTTTGATTGTGGAGACGCTCTTCCCTGCAGGTGCAAGCCTCTGCAGTTAATTACGTTACCGCATCGCGATAACCACCTTCTCCTGCTCCGGAAGTTCACTTCGTGTCGTGTGTTTTTTTGTTTGTTTAGGTTTCTCATTGATTGTATACGAAGACTAGTTTATGTCATCGCCCGTATAGCTTGGATTAGTCCAAATCCGTATATTTTTAGATTTGGGTTTGGGTTATTTAAGGACCGTTAATCCGGTTTGAGATTAAGATCAACTTGAATATATATGAGCATTTGGGGGCTCAATTTGTTTTAGTTTAAAGACGTCGCGGTCCATTATCGTCATGTTTGACGAGAATATTTAGTTTAAGGACATTTCGATCCTTTATCGCCGTATTTGGGGGCGAATATTAAATTAGGGACGTTTTGGTCCTTTATCACCGTTTTGGGAGGCGAATAATAGTTTAAGGCATTTCGGTCCATCATTCAACTTGCACGCACGTGTATTTGTTACGTGGCGGAGTGAACGATGTTGATATGGAATGTGCCCAATTTGAGGCACGATCCAATTTGAGGTGTGCACGTCAGTTTGGAAGTGCACCAAAGATTTGTTGGTTGTCGAGAACCACCACCTCTCTGAATACGTTGAAGAATTACAACGACATATATCAGAAGTATGGAGAGATGTACCCTTAAACCAAATTCCATGTTTGAAAGAAAAAGGGGGGCTGTTGTAGACCTAAGAAATGTTAGTCATGTTTGAGACTAAAATTATCTTAGGAGGTATAAGATGAATATCATTTGAGATATCATCAATGGGAGACCACTAGTCATTTTTGAGACTTAGGTCAGTTTGGGAAAACATGAGCAATATGGGCTCGGTTGTTTTTGTTGGATATAGTGCCCTCAAGTCAATTATTGGATCACAGGCATGCGATTGCGATGATTGAAGGAGGACCTATACCGGTAGAACAATCTTACTCGAGGTGATAGTATGCTATCTGGTTTGTCTTTATCATCATCTATCTGTTTTAGGTGGCTTTAATGATCATTATTACATGTTGATAGAGCTCATAGGATTCTTTCTTGACTACCATCATTATGATGGCGATCATATACGTATATACGTGGGAGCTGGGTGGTCTATAGGCACATCCTTAAATGTCCCTAGTCATGGGTGTTTCGAGACTGTGCATCGATACTCCAGAGTAGACTAGTGTATACTGATCGAGACCCCGACGAGGGGTGGTGTCCGGTCTCACATGTCATTCGTGTTAGTTTGCTCACCTAAGATGTATACAGGTGTTCATTGGGTTATGAGTACACCTGACGGGCTCGCCGGGAACATGGTAGTTGGTATTATACCTATTGTCAGATAGCAGTTCCCTGGTGACATGTGTACAGCTTAGTCTATCGACCTGAGATTATCATTTGTCTTATGTGAGTTCCCACTGTGCTTTGATTACTACCATACCACGGCTCAAAGGAGTTGTGCAAACAGGTTTTAGTTGGGTACAGTCCCGAGCCACATGGAGGCAGTGAGCGAATCGTCAGGGGATTCGTCTCTCTCGGTATTGGGGGTTGATGTCGCAGTTGTGCACGGGAGGCCATCACCAGAAATCCTTGGCCAAGGTAGTCGAGAATTACTGATCTAGGATCAGTAGTTTCTCAGGTGGTGAAGGGCTTCATACCGACACTAAATGTCGCGTTATTAGGGGTTTGACTTTATCCACCCCTAGACTTGATATGCGATACTCCTAAATGAACGGACCGGACTGTACGGATATTGTAACTGTCTGGCTCAGTAGGGTTTCAGGATGAGTTTGCTCGTCGGCCTCCCTTTCGCTCAATACCTGGGTAGCCGTTATGTACAGCTAGTGCCGCTGACGTGCTTATGGTTAACCCCACTTCCAGCGTATTGATGAGTCTTTAAAGTCACAGACAGAGGGTTTCCCTGCTTCGGGCGAAACGATGTAGAGGACGTATGGTTTTACGGCAGGGTTCGATCATATACGTGTACTTGTGCACGGATGATGTTCGGACGTATAATACTCGTGGGCTTTAATCTAAGCCGGATCCTAGTATTATATTGTTGGATTATTTTTGTCTCATTGTATTCGTATTCTTCGGAATACGGATGCCGGTATGTATATACAGTTGAGGGGTATTCTTGTAAATTATTACAAGATTACTTTAAGAAGATTACAGCTCATCATGGTTTAGACCTTTTTGGATTAAAAGGTTATTGAGGTGTAGGATGATGTGTTTATTGCATTTTTGGTAGCATGGCTAATTAGTGACCCATGGTTACTATTCAATCATGCTTAGGATTTTTGTTTGTTGTGAGATTGTTTGTTGACTTGAGATATTTTTGTTGACTCTAGATATTTTGGAGACTTGACATATTTATTGTGATGGCTCCATTATTTCTTATTAACACCCACAACACACAAAAACATTAAGCAATTATTCATTTCTTTTTCTCTCTCTTGAGTTGCTCTCAACACCTCATTCTCATGGCATCTTCTTCTTCCTCTAGCTCCACCCAAACCCTTTCATGAGTTGAGAATCCTTTGGTGTCTTGAGACAAATTAATTCTTCATCACTCTCTACTTCATCTACGGTATCTAGAATAGCGATCTAGGTTCCCCACTTGCCTCGGATATGAGGTTGGAGCTCGTTGCATAGACTCTCGGATGGATCATCTTCGATGGAGGGAGACCGGAGATCAAGCTTGATCAAGGAAGCCCTTAGGAGCTTGGGATGATGGTTGAAGACCGAAGGACACGGATCTATTCGGCATAACCATTCTAACTCCTTTATATGTTTTGTTATGTAGGGATTATGGATAGATCCAGGTAATTGGTTATGGTAGCGCCAAGTTTTACAAATTTTTGTTCCGCATTTGGTCATGGATTGATGGCCGGGGCTCTTGCATAACCCAACGGTTTTAGAATCAAAGAGGTTTAGGCTCAGAAAACTTAGCCAATTTGGACTGAGATTTGGTTTCCATAATTACCCAATAGTGCTAAGCTCTGAGGCATACAGTGCTCACGTGCATTTCATGTGGGTACTGGATTAGTGTTAAACACTAGAGTTTTGTGGCGCTCACATAACACACGTGATGCACTCAAATATGGGCACCACCCATAAGGTTTTATTTCCCCCCTTTTTATATAAGTGCAAAGCACTTGATTCTTGTTGCGCTCACGTGTGAAACACACGAGGCACCACAAATATGGGTGCTGCCCATATGGCTAGAGTTCACGTGGCTGTCTCTCCTTTTTTTTATACTGGGGTGCTTTAACACTCACGTGGGAAACATGTGAGGCAGTTTTATTTGTTCTCTTCTTTCATTCGAAGCATTCATGTAGGAAACAAGTTAGGCTTCAAAATAGTGCTAAGAACTAACGATTCTGGTTTTGAAGATTTTGGATCATCATCACTGTTTTTTATGGAAGAACTAAGTTCTTTATATATATAGGGTTAAACCCTAATTTCTGGAGGAATTAAATTCCTATATGTTCCCGTTCTTCTTCTCTCCTCTTTTATTGTAACTTAATTCTTTTCCCTTAAGTTATGGATCTGCACAACAAAATCTCCTCGATGAGAATTAAATTCTCAACTTATGGGGAGATTTGCTTTTCCAAATCTCAACCAGAGTAAAGAACTGAGTTCTTATGTGAAGGGTTAAACTCTTAAATAGGTAAAGGAGAGATGGTATAGTCTCTGGTTTTTTTTTACCTAGAGTTTCAAAGATGGCAATCTTTCTCTTTTTTGAGAATTAAATTCTCTCTTCTCTGAAGAGCTTAGGGGAAGTCTCTGTCTATGTCTCTCTCACTTCTTTTTTTTTTTTAAGTTTCTCTCCTTTTTCTTTTTTTTCCCTTTAAGCTCCTTGCTCTTATTTATAGGAGAAGAGAAAAGATCAACTTGTTAAGAGAATCTCTGATTCAGAGATCATGATCAATCCAAAGTGATCTTTTGGATCAATTGGTGAACTTTATTCACCGTTGGATTTTTAATCCAAAGGTCCTCTATTTAACACAGAAGTTTTCTTATTTTCTTAACAAGATTAGGAAATATTTTTCCTATGATAGAATTTTATTCTATCAGATGGTCGGTGGATAATTTTATAATCACTATTGGATCGTTGATCTAAAGATCCTCTGTTTAACAGAGAGGATCTTTCTAGTTTGAGAAAGATTGAGGAAATATTTCCATATAGAATTTAATTCTATCAGACAGTTCATTTGGTGATATTATTTTATCATAATAGGATTTTAAATCCAAGATTCTCTGTCAGAGAAAAATCTTTCCATATTAGAAAGATTAGGGAAAAAATTTCCCATATAGAATTTAATTCTATCTTGCCAAAAGTGCAGTAGAAGAACTCACGTGTTTAACACATGACACTTAGCATAGGTTTCAGTATGTTTTATTTTCAGCGCATATCAACTCTCACGTGTTTAACACGCGAGGCCTGTTTGGCTTGCCAACTATTTGATTGCAGCGTCTATACGCTTTTGCATGTAGGCACTCACGTGTCTAACACGTGCGGCTTTTTTAGTCCATTTTTTTAACCGCAGCACCTATATGCTTTGCATATATGCTCTCACGTGTTTAACACGTGAGACTTTAATAACCCATTTGTTTTTTAATGAGGGAACAACCGCTATCCAATGCTTCTCACCCAGGTTTGACTGATACCTGCTTACCATACTAAGTGTGTAAGCTACGTCTGGTCTGGTACGTAACATCACATATATTATAGATCCTACCGCCGAAGCGTAGGGTATAATGCTCATGCAAGCCCTCTCTTTATCAGTCTTTGGAGACATCTTTTTGGAGAGGGTGATCCCGTGATAAGCGGGTAATTTACTACGCTTGGAATCTTCCATTCTAAACCTCTTTAGTATGGTGTCAATGTACCTGGACTGCGAAAGTCCCAACATTCTTTTAGACCTATCACGATAGATCTTAATCCCCAAAATGTAGGAGGTATCATCCAAGTCTTTCATGGAGAACTTCTGTGACAAGAAGAACTTGACTGATTGTAATATAGGGATGTCATTCCCTATCAGGAGTATGTCATCAACGTACAGCATGAGGAAGACTACTGCTCCTCCTACAATCTTCCTATAAATGCATGGTTAATTTACATTTTTGATAAAGTCAAATATTTTGACCGTCTCATCAAAGCAGATGTTCCAACTCTGTGATACTTGCTTTAATCCATATATGGATTTAAGCAACTTGCACACCTTTCCACTTTTTCCGCTGTCTAAGAAATCTTCTGGCTGATCTATGTAAACATTTTCTTCTAAATTTCCATTTAGAAAATCGGTTTTTACGTCCATCTGCCAGATGTCATAGTCATGGAATGCAGCAATGGCAAGCTGGATCCGAATGGATTTAAGCATATCCACTGGAGAAAATGTTTCATTATAGTCCAATCCTGGTCTTTGACGAAAACCTTTTGCAACAAGTCTATCTTTGTAGGTTTCCACTTGTCCATCTGCAGCAATATTCTTTTTGAAGATCCATTTGCATCCAACTGGTTTTACCCCAGGAGGAGCAACTTCCAAAGTCCATACTTTGTTGGTGTACATGGATTCCATTTTGGATCTCATAGCATCCAGCCACTTCACCGAGTCTTTACTTGTGATGTCCTGCTGAAAATTAGTAGGCTCATCATCATTGATAATGCAATCCTCTCGATCCCTATCTACGAGAAACCCATAGTATCTCTCAGGCGGACGAGAAAGCCTATTAGATCTGCGGAGCGGCGTCAGTTCGTCGGGCTCTATTGAAACCTGAGGTTCTACTAAGTCTTCGGCAATGGTTTGGGGTTCTGGAATTTCTTCCAGTTCTATCGTGCTCTAACTAATTTCTTTTGCAAGAAATTCTCTCTCTAAAAATACTATGTGGCAAGCGACAAACACCTTCTGTTCTTCAGTGTGGTAGACAAGATATCCCTTTGAATTCTTGGGGTATCGCACAAACTTGCACAAAACCGATCGTGCCTCGAGCTTGTCCGGATTTTTCTTTTTGAAAAAAGATGGACACCTCATACCTTAAGATACTTAAGATATGGTCTTTTCCCACTCCATATTTCATATGGAGTGGAAGGCATAGACTTAGTTGGAACCTTATTCAATAGGCATGTTGTTGATTCCAGCACAAATCCCCAGAAAGAAAATGGCAATTCAGCACTACTCATCATGGAACACACCATATCGAGTAGCATGCAATTCCTTCTCTCTGATACACCGTTATGCTGAGGTGTATATGGAGGAGTAAGCTGAGAGAGAATTCAATTCTCTTTTAAGAATTTAAGGAAACTGGTACTTAAGTATTCTCCACCTCGAACAGATCGAAGTATCTTGATACTTTTACCAGTTTGTTTCTCTACTTCATTTTTATACTCCTTGAATTTCTCTAAGGCCTCGGATTTATACTTCATTATGAACACATGTCCCTACCTTGAGAAATCATCAGTAAAAGTATTGAATTAGGAGTAATTGCTTCGTGCATGTGTATATATTGGACCGCATACATCGCTGTGTATGAGTTCCAAGAGCTCAGTGGCTCTTTCTCCGTGTCCTGTGAACGAGGATTTGGCCATCTTTCTTTTAATACATGATTGAAAATTTGCATATGATGTATATTCAAACGGATCAAAATATCCATCTTTATACAACTTAGTCAACCTTGTTTCATTTATATGACCAAGTCTACAATACCATAAGAAGGCTTAGTTTGAATCTGGAGCCTTTCTTTTGAGTGTGTTTTGGATATTGAAAACTTGATATTGATTGAGTACGTATATGCCATTTTCCAGTGTCCCAGACCCAATCAGTTCTTGATTTATGTGAATGTTCATGACATTTCTTTCAAGTGCAAAATTATATCCTTCATTAAATAATAAAGTCACTTATATAATATTATATAGCATACCGGGTACACAAAAACAGCTATACAACACCAAAATGTGCCCACTTGTCAATCACATGTGATAATCGCCTACCGCAACAACATCAATGTTTGTTCCGTTGCCAACAGTGAGGGTCATATCACATGCCTTCAGTGCTCTACGGTTTCTCAGACCATGCAAATAATTACAGATGTGAGAACCGGAACCAGTATCTAGTACCCATGATATAGAGTTCACTGAGAAACAGTTTTCGATTACGAACACATCTGAAGCAGAAGCATCAGCTAACTTCGTGTCCTTGCCTTTAGCTTTGAAAGCTTGCAATCTTTCTTCCAGTTCTTCTTCTTTTGATAGTAGTAGCACTCATCCTTATCTACTTTTACTCTCCCTGATTTGTTTGTTCCCTGCACCTTTTTGACACCTCCATTCGGCTTGGTGGTGGTCTTCTTCTTCTTCCCCTTAGCTTTCGCTTTGGATTTAGAAGAGGATGATTCACCAACAATAAGAACAAGTGTTTTCTCCTTTTTCAAGTATCTCTCCGCTACCCTTAACATGTTGAGGAGCTTTGGAAGATCAGCTTCCATATCGTGCATGTTGAAGTTCAGCACGAACTGAGAGAAGGTGTAAAGAAGGGACTATAGAATCAAGTCAATGTATAACTCGTTTTCCATCACGCATCCTAGGTTTGTGAGTTCCTTAATGAGACTGATCATCTTTAGGACGTGCTCTCCTACAGGTGATCCTGGAGCTAACCTTATCTGGAATAATTTCCTTGAGGTCTCGTACCTTGCGATATGAGAGTGCTCTCCATACAAATCCTTGCAATGGAGAAAAATTGATTTGATGTCCATATCCTTGTGCTGCTTCTGGAGTCCATTATTCATGGACGCCAGCACGATGCACTTTACTTTCTCGCAATCCATATCCTAAGTTTTGCGGACCTCTTTGTCCACAACTGAGGAATCTGTTCCAGGGATAGGGGATCAGTACTGGTGAGGACGAATGACACATTGTCATAAGTAAGTGAAATGTTGACATTCGTCAGCCAATCTTTATAGTTTAGCCCAGTCAGTGTATTTTTTTCAGGTAGTAGTTTGAGTCCCGTCATGGTTGTTGCCAGAGAGAGAGAGAAAAGAAACACCTATTGTATACTCTTGCAAGATTAGATTGGTTTATTATCTTATCTAACCAGGATGGCTCCCACTGTTTCCTCGAATTGTTCTTCAAACCCTAAATGAAGAAATAGTCAGGATTAATCGCACGTCACAATACTTGCTTAACCTTTTGGCCATGCTAGTGTCGATATTTCGAGGGAGGTTTTTGATCGCACGCTTTTGGCATGTCGGATGTTCAAAGAATTTAAGTGTAACCGCGATCAGGACGGTGTCGCTATGCAGCTAGCCGGTGAGCACGGGTCGGTCCACAGGGAGATGGTGTTATCTTACCTTCTTGTCTTAGACGAGTCAATAAAGAATCTGTATGTTTGTTTGGTCTAACCTATGTGTTTATCTGCAAGTATAAAGTTGTTAAGAAAATACGAGATTGTAAGCTAAGAAATCCGTACTCAAAACCTTTGAGCCGAGTCTTGACCAATTGAAGCTAAGCAATCGGCAACAACGGGGATTAGGGGATTTAAGCACGGTATTCGTGGAATCCGGCTTATTTACCCTTGTCCTTCCGTTCTTGTCTCTTGCTTTCGCCTCCGGCCAAACCGAACGCAACCGGTCGTGGTTAGGAATCACCGTTACCTTGTCAGGGTACGGTGCCTAACGGAGCGCTTGCGTATGGTTCGGGCGGAGTTCAAATGGAAAATAACGGGAAAAGGAATTGGCAAAGAAATGTTAACTTATAAAACCGTATTAATTCTTAACAACAACAATAATTACAACATTCACAAAATAAACAAAAGAGAACAAAAAGAAAAGAACAAAGAAAAGAAAAAAACAAGTAATTAAAGTACATGGAATAAAATTGCAAGTAAGTAAATAGCAAGTAATAAAAGACAAGGTAATAAATTGCGAGTAATGAAAAGCGATAAAAAGAACACGGAAGTAGAACCCAAGCCAAGCATGTGCTCAATAGCCAACCCTTAAACTTGCAAGCTCAATGAAGAGGTTGCAAGATTAAGGGAAGGGTAGAGAACGCATGTGAAGTGAAGAACTAGTCCCGTGAGAAAATACGACCCTTGAGATCAATAACTAACTCTTACCCATTCAAGCTCAATGAAGAGGTTGAATGAGCAAGAGAAAGCAAAAATCTCAAGGGGAAGAAGAAACACAAGAGAATGATACAAAGCCCTCATTTTCATTAATCTCCCACTCAAAAGCTCTCACTACATTTTAATGGAAGAGGAATGAAGAAGAAGAAGAAGAACTATACAAAATCCTAACAAAAGAGGCTACAAGAATGAACACCTAAACTTGGCTCAGTTCTGCTGTATTTATAGGCAGGGAAATGGAGTTCTAGGGCAACCAGCAGAGCATAGATGAAATCCCAAAAATACCCCCAAAAGACGACATGATGATCCCATCGTATGGCCGCGTTTCCGCGGCCAATACCCCCTATTGGCTGCGGAAACGCGGCAGTATAGGGGAATTGGGAAGTGGTTTTTGGCTGGGTTCTCTGGTTTTCTGTGCCCTGTTGTTTGGTACATGTAGTTTCTGATAATCCCTCCACATTTCTTCCAGAATTTCTGTTGAGGGAAAGGTGGACTTTTTGTCAAGATTTGGAATGATTGCCTCGAGCTCCGCGTAGATCTTTTGGATTTTGTGCTACCATTGAGCCTTGTGCATGAGGGTGACATTGATTTGACATTTTGTCTCCCTAAACTGGTATCTGGCAGCATACGGATGAAGAGCGGAGACCGTGTTTTATCTGTGGTTGGCAGGAACCCGGATTTTGTCGTGTTTTCCGTGAATTTCACCGTTTTAGAACCGAGAACCTGTATCCTGCAAATATATAACAAACACGGTTCAAAAGCACCTACCTATAAACACACGAGCGTAAGAATGGGCGGTATGAAATGCAGTATTCTGTGATGAACAAATACCCCCAAACTTAACTTTTGCTCGTCCCGAGCAAAACCAATTATTCACAAAAATAAAATGATAACCGCACTTTCGCAGGAAACGCGATTGCAATGAGCGTGTGCAACAAGCCGTTAAACCTCTAGGTGTCCCTAGTAGGAGGAGTGTTGTCTCCTGAGGGTTTTCAGCGGATTACACCCACAAAATCCGGTCAAGCTAGTTTTGCAAAATAACTATGATTCAAATCCTAAAGTTTTGTTTCAGAAAATAACAAATCTATTATCCTAAGTTTAGACTATCGAACCTTTAGTTTTCACACCTCGCTTCTTATTTAACTACAGGTTTTATATGTCTTTACGTGTAGCGCAAATAGTGCCGTTAAGTTCCAGAAAGGTCGATTAAAGTCATCATGTCGCACAATAAAGCCCAGATAAAAATTTTAAAAGGATCACATAAGTTTTATAAAGAGTTAAGCATTTTTCAAGTTTCATTTTCCAGTAAGGTTTCAACTTCAGAATTTCTATTTTCCCTAACAGGAAACTAGGTCTTATTCTTCACTCCACCTTTTTCTTGTTTTCATTTCATACACACCTCTGTGAACGTGCAATAGTCTTTATCATAGAGTAAAACCTTCATATCTCCGTTAAAATTTTTTTTATAAAAGCTTGTCTTTTATCAAGATTATTCTCACACAAAGAACCGTTAGGAATTTTAACTCGGAGAGAACACTTGCTTGACTTTGTTTTAAACTGGACTTTCTAGGCTTCTTAGCGAGCTTTGGGCCAATGCACCCAAACCAGTTGGTTTTAGGGCATTAGGTGTAGAAACACCCCAGCGGACTTAATTACCAAGTTACCTAGGTCCAAAAACAAAAGACAGTTTGGCGTGAAAATCAGATGATTTAATACGAACGGAGATATAACCGGTAGTTCAATTATTTTTTGGATAAAAGACGTGTTTAGTGGGTTCGGTGTGTAATCATTCCAATCAAGTTTCAGATGGGTTATTTTCAGACTTAGTTCCAATTAAGGCATCAATAACATTCCTTCATATTCACTTACTTCATAAACTATTCTTGATATATTACTTATTTCAGAACAAACCTATTTGATCCTCAGAAAATCATTTATCTATTTAAAAGTTTTTTAAACATAAAAGACTTGTCATCTAATTTCCAAGACTCACAACACGTGTAGTGTAATGTAAAGACGTATATCAGCTATAGTTAACTTCAAAGGAGAGTTATCTTTCAGGTTTTCAGAATCCAAACATAGGATTTAGTTATTCCTATCTTTTCAAACAAAAACCGTCGAATGTTGAATCAGAGTTCTTCCACAAGCTAACTTAACAAAAAAGTTTTTATATTTTTAGAAAATTTTCAGATTTTTATGGATTTTATGGATTTAATATGCAGATGCAAAATATACATATGAATGCGAAGGAAGAAAGCTTACCGAGCACACCCCCAAACTTAAACTTGACAGTGCCCTCACTGTCAGGCCATACCAAGAGGGTCAAAAATTGTCGGCGCTCCCTAAAAAACAAATTATATACAAAAGAAAAACAAAACAAAAAATATATACAAATAAAAGTGTCCCCCCCAAACTTAAGTAAAACAGTGTTTCCAGTGTTAAGCGATGAAGTTCAGGATTAGGGGGGAAAGAACTGTATCAAACTATACAAGGCCTTACACAGGCCAAAAGTTAACACCAACCATTCAAAGATTTTATCATGGTAAAGCAGTGGTTGGTGAAAGAAGGTGAAGAGGAAAGAGATGGAAAATACGCGAGACCGCTTGTGGAGAGAAGTGGAATGCGGTCTCGGTAGATGAGAAGAAGAAGAATGACGGAAGGGAAAAAGAAGTGGAATGCGAACTTGAGGGTGTAACTGGAGTAAATAGATTAGCACAATTTGTGATGAACGCTGTGTGAAAAGTGATTGTGCTAATATAGTTACCCGTCGAGAAATGGGGTCAAATCCCTCAAGGTTCGCGAGAAACCATGGGTACACCGAACTCGGTAAACCAGACATATGAAATGTAAGTGATACGGGTTCTTGCAAGGTCGGAACGATGGAAAGAATGGAGGGAAGTGATCGAGGAGGGTTATCGGTGAAAGGTTCAGGAGGGTGTACACAGTCAGTGGAAGAAATAGGATGAATTGGAAAATCCGACTCATCAATTAAAACTGTTTCATCCTCAGTACTATCCTCAATATTCTCCTCAAAATTTATCTCATCCATTCCTTTATCATCAATATCAAGACGAATATGAAGTTCGGGAAAAACAGTTAAAGACTCGGGATGATGATTTGAAGAGAAAAACTCAGCCAAATCTACGGTTTCATCATCCAAAATGTTCCCAGCGTCAATATCCTCAATCAAGTGAAAATCAAAATTCTCCGACACCTCAACAAAAGCATGGATATTAATCAATTCAGGTTCTAAGATGGAGGTGTAGAGGTTAAAAGGTTTAGGATCGATTTCACTTGGAAGAGACCCTTCATAAGCGGGCAAATCAAACACTACGAAGTCGCACAACTCATTCATCATTCTATCTTCAATTGATAAATCATGTGGGATACTCGATAGACTTTCAAAACAGGAGTTGTGGGATTCAATTTGGGGCGGGTAGGTTTGATTTGGAAGGGGGTACATCTCACTCTCTCCACTCAAAGTCACAGCCTGTCCTGCCGCCGCATCATACATTGAAAAAGTTGGAGCTAGTTGAAAACTAGCTACCGGATCACTAGGTTGTATGAGGGCGGCCATGGACGCATTCAAATCCATCATTTGTTGGCTTGATGCTACCCTAAAGTCTTCCAACGACTGTTCTAGACTAGACATTGGTTGTGAAGGGGTTTCAGTGAAAGATTCACAGTTGTATGGATACTGAAAACTCCCAAAAGGCGGTTCTGAAGCAATGTCTAGGGAAGGTGCAAAAGTAGGGTAGGATTGGTAGGAATTGAATGGCTGGACAGGAGTGGGATCAACAGGTGGATAAGACGGAGAATGGAATTGTTGATCCCAAGAATTTGAAGTGGTGAAAGGAGTGAAAGATCGGCTGCGGGATTGTTCAATACGTTCAGCGATGGACAAAGGACGACTTGCAGAAGGGGTATCAACATAAGCAGGGGTGCATGTTTGAAATGGTTGATACGAAGTGGAATGAGGAGTGCAAGTGTTTGTCCTAGACGCTACTATGCGATCTTTCAGTGAAACTTTGGGCATGGTGGGGTCGTTCGAAGTTCGGCCAAAACAAGAACCGTAGGAAGTTATGTCTGGTTGTGGGTACCAAAGTTCGGCAAGAGTTTTGCGAGGTGGAGTACCCATGATATGAAGAGAGAGAGAGAAAGGTAGAGAAAAGGAGGGGAAAAAGAATGTGATTTTTTTTTTAGTTAGTTGTTAGCAGAAGAATGAAATATACACAAAAAAGAATATGGACAAAAATAATCACGACACAAAAATACCACACACCTAATCGTTCTAGGGTTCACCTAGGTCAACTAGACCTGCTCGAGAACTTGATTGTCGAAGTAAAACTGTGTCGAGAAACAGGCTCAAGATACACTGATCATGAGGCCAGGTAAGTGCAGAGATAAGGGGAGGTTTTCCAACGCTTTCGCGAAGTTCCTTAATTAAATAACCCTTTCTCTTTTGGCGGTTTCGCCGTTAACACTTTCCTAGACACCCCGTAAACAATATACCGTTAAGCAAGGTTCTAAACACAGTTAACTTCTCCTAGTGAGCGCGAAGTCCTTAAGGCTTAAAGTCTAGTTTCTTTTAAATTTGTGCGGGTAAACGTTATGCTCAAGTTCGTGATTTGTGGGCCACGGAAAAGCTGATGAAATCCTTTACCGTATCTTGTGGGGTTCGCTTGCCCTTACGTCCGTATTAATGTATGCAATGCGCAGCTCAAAAATTCTATAAAGAATCAAACAATCGTTTTTTAGTTTAAGCGCGGCGCTGCAACAAATACGGGTTAGTCAATTTTTAGCGTTTGCTAGCGAACTTGCAAAGAATTCTGCAAAGAATAGTATATTGGAAGCGTCAGTTTTGAGAAGAAGGTGTTAGTAAAGTACGTACCGTTTAAGTTTTGGGTTAGGAAACCCCCGTTGAATCAAATCCGGTAAGCTTGAAAGGTTCGCTTGCGCGGGTCAAACTACCCGGATATTTGGCACTGTACTCCGTAATCACCTTAACTTTGAACGTACACTTTGCTCCACAATTGCAGTTTGCAAACTTGCAACAATCTGCACTCTTGCCCACAAAAATTATCAAAAAAAAATACAAAAAGATTTTTATTTTTTATTTTTTCTAAATATATACAAAAAGAATATTAACCCGAATAACAAGAAAGAAAATACGCTACCGTCTCCCCGGCAACGGCGCCATTTGATCGCACGCTTTTGGCGTGTCGGATGTTCAAAGAATTTAAGTGTAACCGCGATCAGGACGGTGTCGCTATGCAGCTAGCCGGTGAGCACGGGTCGGTCCACAGGGAGATGGTGTTATCTTACCTTCTTGTCTTAGACGAGTCAATAAAGAATCTGTATGTTTGTTTGGTCTAACCTATGTGTTTATCTGCAAGTATAAAGTTGTTAAGAAAATACGAGATTGTAAGCTAAGAAATCCGTACTCAAAACCTTTGAGCCGAGTCTTGACCAATTGAAGCTAAGCAATCGGCAACAATGGGGATTAGGGGATTTAAGCGCGGTATTCATGGAATCCGGCTTATTTACCCTTGTCCTTCCGTTCTTGTCTCTTGCTTTCGCCTCCGGCCAAACAGAACGCAACCGGTCGTGGTTAGAAATCACCGTTACCTTGTCAGGGTACGGTGCCTAACGGAGCGCTTGCGTATGGTTCGGGCTGAGTTCAAATGGAAAATAACGGGAAAAGGAATTGGCAAAGAAATGTTAACTTATAAAACCGTATTAATTCTTAACAACAACAATAATTACAACATTCACAAAATAAACAAAAGAGAACAAAAAGAAAAGAACAAAGAAAAGAAAAGAACAAGTAATTAAAGTACATGGAATAAAATTGCAAGTAAGTAAATAGCAAGTAATAAAAGACAAGGTAATAAATTGCGTGTAATGAAAAGCGATAAAAAGAACACGGAAGTAGAACCCAAGCCAAGCATGTGCTCAATAGCCAACCCTTAAACTTGCAAGCTCAATGAAGAGGTTGCAAGATTAAGGGAAGGGTAGAGAACGCATGTGAAGTGAAGAACTAGTCCCGTGAGAAAATACGACCCTTGAGATCAATAACTAACTCTTACCCATTCAAGCTCAATGAAGAGGTTGAATGAGCAAGAGAAAGCAAAAATCTCAAGGGGAAGAAGAAACACAAGAGAATGATACAAAGCCCTCATTTTCATTACTCTCCCACTCAAAAGCTCTCACTACATTTTAATGGAAGAGGAATGAAGAAGAAGAAGAAGAACTATACAAAATCCTAACAAAAGAGGCTACAAGAATGAACACCTAAACTTGGCTCAGTTCTGCTGTATTTATAGGCAGGGAAATGGAGTTCTAGGGCAACCAGCAGAGCATAGATGAAATCCAAAAAATACCCCCAAAAGACGACATGATGATCCTACTGTATGGCCGCGTTTCCGCGGCCAATACCCCCCTATTGGCCGCGGAAACGCGGCAGTATAGGGGAATTGGGAAGTGGTTTTTGGCTGGGTTCCCTGGTTTTCTGTGCCCTGTTGTTTGGTACATGTAGTTTCTGATAATCCCTCCATATTTCTTCCAGAATTTCTGTTGAGGGAAAGGTGGACTTTTTGTCAAGATTTGGAATGATTGCCTCGAGCTCCGCGTAGATCTTTTGGATTTTGTGCTACCATTGAGCCTTGTGCATGAGGGTGACATTGATTTGACATTTTGTCTCCCTAAACTGGTATCTGGCAGCATACGGATGAAGAGCGGAGACCGTGTTTTATCTGTGGTTGGCAGGAACCCGGATTTTGTCGTGTTTTCCGTGAATTTCACCGTTTTAGAACCGAGAACCTGTATCCTGCAAATATATAACAAACACGGATCAAAAGCACCTACCTATAAACACACGAGCGTAAGAATGGGCGGTATGAAATGCAGTATTCTGTGATGAACAGTTTTCCAATGCTTTCACGAAGTTCCTTAATTAGATAACCTCTTTTCCCTGGAGGCGTAGCCCCGCTAACACCGTTCTAGACACCTACTTGGTTTATAGCATTGATTGTTAAGTGAAAAAATCTCCAAAGAGTAATCCTACTCATCAATGGAATCGCGATCCAACTATCATTGTGTGATGACCTAGATGGAAGCCACTTTAGTCACCACACTCCAGAATGTATGCTAAATCTTCAAGTTTCCTCTATATTTGAAACTCCCGATGTGATTTTTGCCCCATACTCTTATGACCTTGACGAAGGCCAACAAATCATAAAATGCAAGTCAAGTTCTTCCCGTCGTTGTCCTGATTAATTTAGACCCATCTGTACTCGCCCTTGACGTAGGCCAATAAGGCTGTATGACTGTCCTAAACTAATGCATCTATCTATGCTAAAAACAGGCAACATCGCTACCATTCACTGTGCTTTGACGAAGGCTAACAAACATAGCATTAATACGATGTGCTGCTCATTTGAAACAATGGAGGGGTACGGCTGGTTTTTGGCGAAACCGTGAACGTAATGAACTTGATATATTCGAAGGAACCATGATAGATTTTAAAGGAGTGGTTTAGGCTCCGCATTTAAAAATTGTTTTTTGAAGAAAACCGAGTGGTTTTGAAACTGTTCCAACGATTCAGCTTTGGTTTGTTTTCTTTGCATCAATCAATTAATACCGTCCTATCATTTAATCCTATCATTGTAGAATGAAACGAAAATACAACGTACGCTTATGCCATCCGCATTCGCCACGGGGCCCCGTCATGCACCGTTAGGTTACTTAACTAACTGCAGAGCGGGGGGTAGACTAGCGCGGGTGAAAAACATAAGCAACGTCTACTATGTATCATATATATATATCCATTCGTCTCACGCAATAATAGGCATTCCAGATCATAGATGAATATATTAGATATTACTTAGAATTTCGCGTTTCGTTTAAGCCTATAACGAAAGACGGATTCCACGGTCGTGATGAATAGCCAAAACCCTACCCTAGACCCCTACGGATGCGGCAAACTACCCTACAAATTCCCGAAGTGAAGCAACCTCTCTCAGTAAAATGAGTAGGCCACCCGGTACTTCAAGAACCCGGTAGTTTTTACACCCCATCTTGGGTCTATTCTAGGAGCAAAAAACAGTAAATGAAATAATACAACGGTGGATGCAACCTCAACCCGAATGTGCCGCGCAAAATAATATTATACCAAATAACAAATTTACATGAATGAAAGAAAAGAAAACACTCTTCTCACATCCCCCGGTTATTCATCCACGACGATCCAATACTCCATATCCACAAACCAACAACAAGATCACATATATGTGCAACCCCCACTAATCGACGTATAGCGATTAGAAGACGTTAAGCATCATATACAAACAAAGAACAATACTTAGCCAAGAACTTTAGAATTTCAATCGAACATATTTTCCTTGTCTACCCCATGTACAAAACAACACACAAACAATACTGGGAAAAAACCAAATATACCAAATCACAATTCCAAAAATAAAACTCACAGAAGAAAATCGGTGCAACTCGGCATCGACTCGGCCACGGAACCGTGGCGAAACACACTATTTCGCCGTGCTTCCGTGGTGGTCTTGGCGAGTTAGCTCTTCGTTTTTCTTCTGTGTTCTTAAAATACCCTGCTTGTATTTTTAAGGCTTCTGAAATAATTTTTTGATCAGATTTTAAAAACAACAGCAAGCATGGGTTTGAAGTTGTGATTTCGCGGTTTTCCGACGATCGAAATTCTAACTACTTGCTAACTAGCTAGTTAAGGTTTAGTAGGCACTGATACCACTGTAAGTCGATGTCGCGCACCGCGCGGGTTCGCGGGGAGGCGGAATACGCAAAAAACGATTTTTACGGGCTTCGCAACACCGACTAAACTTCAGGATCGATACTTAAACCTTAACTAACTAAACTTATAGGAGATTCTAACTACTATGAAGAAAGTTATACCTCCGTGTACTTGTCCTTTGGTTCTTGTTCTCCTCCTCCTTTTCTTGAGCTCCTCGAAGAGTGTACGAATCACGCTTGATCATCGGCCTCCTCGCATCAAAGATGATCCACCAGAGAGTTTATAGTTTGAGCTCCTACCTCTAAACTGAGATAACTAGGGTACCTAGTATGCTAATCTAAGTAGCCTAAAAGATGTAGAGAGTGGTTATGGATTGATTAGTCTCAAGAACCCTAGGTTTCTCAACTCATGAAACAATCAGGGTTATAGGAAGAAGAAGAGATCTTGGAGGAGAGTGTGTGTTGAGAATAGAATGAACGATGAATGGCTAATGTTGATAACTATAAAGAAAATCATTTTCCAACAAAAATAATAAAATGCAACCATGCTTCAATAGTCATCCTATGAGTCACCAAGTAGCCATGATTCATTTATTACCAATGAACACCTCATACCTCCACCTCATTAACCATTTAACAAAAATGGTTATACAACAAATGAGGTGTCTTCTTCTAGAAGCACCCTTGCATAAATTACAAGAATACCCCTCACCGTATATACATACCCATATCTATATTCCGAAAAATACGAATACAAAGAGACGAAAATAATCCAATAATCTAATACTAGGATCTGGCTTACACCAAAGCCCACTAGTATTATCCGCCTGATCATCATCCGTGTAGCCAGTACACGTATGTGATCGAAAGCCTGCCGTAAAACAATACGGCCTCTACATCGTTTCTCCCGAAGCAGAGAAACACTCTGTGTAGGAATCTAAAGACTCGACAGTACGTTGGCAGTGGGTTTAACCACAAGCATGTCAGCGGTACTAGCTGCATGTAACGGCTACCCAGGTATCTGTCGAAAAAGAAGGACGACGAGCGAACTCATCCGAACCCCTACTGAGCCTGTGTGTTACAATCTCCGTGCAGTCCGGTCTGTTCGTCTGAGAGTATCGCATGTAAGGTCTAGGGGGTGGAAAACGTCAGACCCATAATAACCAGACAAGTCGTGTCAGTGTGGCTCAAGATCATCCGAGAATCTACTGGTCCAACTGTTAGCTGTATGTATGCCCTAGAGGCCATTGTTGTACATGATTGTATATTACAATGGATGCTTGGAAATATATAGGGAGGACTTTCTTATTAGTGATATATGTCCTAGAGGCTATTATTGTATTATACTAGATTGTATATTACTTAATGGGAGCTTGGGATATACACGGATATAGTAACAGTCTTGCTCGAAATGGTAGTATGTTGTTCATATCAGAATTTTGCATTATTATATTCCTCATTCTTAATCATATTACGAATAAATAGGTTCTTTTGATCTATGTCTGCTAAATAGTTCCAGGTTACAGATTTTTAGAACAATACAGTGAAATTCAGGAAAAGAAGTTACAAATGTGAGACTACGACCAACAAATAGATGAATCCATATGATGCCGCCTACCAGTTTATGGAACGAACAACGATCAATGAACAGTTCAATTGCACAAAGTACGAAGGCAGCACAAGATTCAAGACTTCAACGCGAAGCTTACGGTAAAAGTCCACAAATTCTGCACTGTTGGAAATCTGGAAGAAAGTAGAAAAGATTCTGAAGAAACAAGTGAAGAAAACAGAAGAAAAAGACAACATGAAGCAACCCTGAAGAAATGATCCAGAATTCCCTCAAGTTGGCCGCGGATCCGCAGCCAAACATGGCATTCTGCCGTGGACCCGCGGCCGTGCGATGCACGTGTCGGTGCACGTGTCGGTGGTTGTCGGTGCTTTGACCCGGCTTTCTTAGGATAGTCTTATAATTTCAAATGTTGATCAGATGTAAACCCTTGGGTTTCTCCTATCTATAAATAGGAAAGCCTATAGCCTCTTTTGGGGCATTTCTCTTTTATTTTCTAGATCTAAATTTTCAATTCCATTGTAATCGTTAAGAGGTGTCAATAAAGTAAGTTTTTTTTATCTCGCATTCTTTTTATCCGAATTTTAATTTGTACAATTTTACTATCTGTCTATTATTATCTGCACGTTATTTAGTTAATTAAAGAGAAAATTATAAAAAGGAATCTCATCATAATTTCCCTAATGAGTGAGTAATTCCTCTCTTGTTAGGGTTAGGATTGGGTAGGTTTGAGAGATGGAAATCTCTCACTCCTTTCTTGCCCGTATAATAATATTTTAAATTAGGACTATATTTGAATCAAACACGCACCGCTCACTACGGCACCCTATCCTACGAGATAGCGGTGATTCCCTAGTTAGACCGCTTGTGGTTGATTTACATAGAGGTTAGGGCTAAGAGTTAAGAAAGGACGGACAAGGACCAAAAGGAAGAAACTACGTTTCTTCCTAGTCGTGCTAATCCATTTTGTTAACTATTACCCTAACACCTAAGTTCTTAACTAGGGCAAAAGAAGCAGCGAGTAGAGTCATTTTTCCAAACTAACCTAATCCTAACCCTAGCAAGGTTTTAATCCAAATTAAATTCAATCTTAGTTTTTATAAAAATCAAAACCTACCAAAAATAGGACTTAACTCATTAGAACAACAAGAAAAGAACCCGTTTTCCCTGTGGACCGACCCATACTCAACCGGCTAGCTACCAAGCGACACCGTTATTGATTGCTATATATTCTTAACTTTGATTTTAAAACGCACGCACGCAAAAATAGCTGTCAATCAAATGAATGGAGCCGTTGCCGGGGATCATGGTAGTTATTTTCTTTTTGTAATTTCGGGTTAATTAAAATTGAAAAAAACCATAAAAACTGATAAACAAAATAAAAAATCATCTTGTTATTTTTTGATCTGCTTTTGTGCGAATTGTGCAGGAATGGAAAGATGAACTGATTCAGATCTAGAGCAGACCCAGTGAACAAATCAGCAAACAGAGGATCTGAACAGGCAAAGGAGAACCATAACAGCAAACAGGAAAAATTTGGAGTTCCAAACTAACAGAACCACCGCAGAACCGCGGTGGATATAGGCAATTGACCGCGGCAACGCGGTCAACCCGTGACGTCATCTTCCCAAAAGTTTTCTGTGAGTATTTTATCTTCTCTTCTACCCTCTGTGCTCCTCAGAAAAATTTTCCTACAAAGTTCTTTGCGCAAAACTTCTTTTCCCTTTCCAATAAATCAATTTTGTGCAAGATTCTTTGCGCCGCAAATAAAAAGAAAAAAATTTTGGCAGGTGTTTTAGATTTTGTGTGTTTACTGCTTTGCATTTTTAAAACGGACTTTTAAGGGGCTATAACACCAATCCAGATTGGGTGAGGATTTCATTACCCTTCCTAAGACCCCAAAAATCATAAAAAGCATATGCATCAACCCTCGAGTTAATTAAAAAATTATTTAGACTCTACCAATTAAGGACTGTCGTGCTCGTTAGGACATAGGAAGGTTGTGGGCAATCGGTCGTTTATCTAAACCTGACTTTGTGGTGCCTAGGCTAGACAAGTGGGAAATGTAATTTTAAAAGGCCCGTCTCATGGTGATTCGTGAGCGGATCCCTCTTTTCTTCACTTGTGCTTAACTGGCCACAATTGGCGGTGAAGAGGCGATTTGAGGGTTATCTCACAACTTGCCTTTGGACAAGTTAGGAGCAGTCTAGTTGACTTAGGAGACCCTACCTCTAGGCTTGATTGTGCATGCTTAAATTGTGATTGCTTGAAAGTGTGTCGTAGATCCATATAAAATCTTTTGAAAAACTCTATAAAAAAAACACAAAACAAAATTTTTACAAAAACTTGCCATTTTGTCGCTAGAAATCCATTGCACCCAACTTTCACCCACATTTTCTCCATTGACGTTTTCTTACCCTCACATTCTACGTTTAACTACACTACACCTCATTTAGTGTATGTCCGGTTGGACTGAAGACACTAGTGCCCGTTTAGTCCGTGTCTCGTTAGTCCCTACTGACGACGCGTTCGACTCCGAAGTCGAAATTCCCTCCACTTCTTTACCTTCATCTTCAAATTCATCATCTTCTAAGGAGATGTCAGGATTCAATCCTAACAACCGCTTACCTACTTCGGGACTGATTCCACCTCAACTGGTGCGAATAACCCACAACACCCTCCTGTAGAAGCGTCCCAACGAATCGCGCTCAAGGATCTTTTCTATCCAACCCGCACAACACTTCCTACTTGTCTTTCACTTCCACCGGCTAATGGGGATAACTTCGAAATTAAACCCCATTTCATCAATATGTTGCCCAAATTTCACGGGCTGGAATCCGAAGATGCCTATATCTTCATTAACAAATTCCAGAATGTTTGCGCAATGATGAAGACCACCCAACTTTCCGATGATGCTATAAGGCTACGTGTCATTCCTTTCACTTTATGTGACCTAGCTGAAAAGTGGCTATATAGTACAACATCACATTCCATAAAAAGTTTGGAAGAGTTTGTTAAGGCTTTTCTTAAAAAGTTTTACCCACACCACAAGACCGCGAGAATTCGAAATGAAATTAATCAATTTTCCCAGCTTCCTTCCAAACCTTTTTGGAAGTGTTTCGAACGATTTAAGGACCTTCTTGTTCAGTGCCCTCACCACGGTATCGAAAGAGGGCAACTTTTCCAAACTTTATACGAAGGACTGAACCCAGCAACTAAGCAGTTGCTGGAAACCATCTGTCAAGTTCACTTCCTTACTAAATCCGACGAGGAAGCTTGGCAATTTCTCAACGATCTTGCTGAACAAACGCTTCAGTGGGAAAGCACTAGACAAACCACTTCGTCCACTTCATCTACTTCATCCGGTTCGTCTAGGGCAGGTGTTCATCAACTTGACATGTCAATTGCAATGAAAGCCGAAATGGCCGCAATTACACGTAAGCTAGAAACAATTGAGAAAAAATTCTCATCGCCTTCTCCTGCCCCCGCTTTACCCCCTCGCACTATATGCGCTTTTTGTCTAGATCCGTCCCATTTGACCAAAGAGTGTCCTTACAACCCACCTGCTCAAGGACAGGATCAAGTCAATGCTGCCTTTCAGCAGAGACAAAGAAATGATCAATACTCTTCAACTTATAATCCTGGTTGGTGGAACCACCCCAATTTTTCTTGGAGTCAAAATCAACAACAATTCCAAGGCAATAACAATTTTCAAAGGCCTCCTCCACAACAACAAGCCACTCAACAAACTCAATATCAGCAACCTTTCCAATCCCAACCTTACCAAAATCAAATGAACAATTTTGCACCAAACAACTCTTTTCCTCAAAACAATTTTGTTCAACCAAATAACGATAAGGTTTCCTCGTTAGAACGAAGTCTGGATGCGTTTTTAAAATAATATACGCAATCCTCAGCCAACATCCAGTCTTCTATTCAGTCTTTGGTGCAACACACTGCATCACATGAGCAAAGCATAAAAACCATTAAAGCTCAAATTGCACAACTGAATGCTGTTCTAAGCGAGCGAGAGAAGGGGAAACTTCCATCTCAACCATTGCCAAATCCTGGTCACACACAAAATGCACATGTTGCTCATGAACAACAAAATCATAATGTGAGTGCAGCGACTACATTGAGATCTAGAAAGGTATTGAACAACAACGTTAGCAATAATAATGACACCCCGGCCGCCGCATCTTCTTCATCTTCTTCAGAGCATGTTTTTCATTCTTCACAAGGCTCTACTTCTTCTACTAATTCGAACGGACCCACATCTCACTCCACGAAAACACCAACACTGGGATCCGTTCCAACTCCACAATCTACTCCATAAACATTGGACTCAACAAATTTTCAAAACATTCCATTTCCAAACAGGTTGAGATCCAATAAACAAACTCCGCAAATGGAGAAGATTATGGAGTTATTTAAACAGGTTAGCATAAACATACCTCTCTTGGATGCAATCCAACAAGTCCCTTCTTACGCTAAAATCTTGAAGGACTTATGCACCAAGAAGAGAATATCACAGGTACCTATGAAAGTTTTCTTGGCTAGTGCAGTAAGTGATGCTCTTACCCAACTTTTACCTCAAAAACGAAAGGACCCTGGCTGTCCTACAATTTCAATAACTATTGGGGATAAGAACATCAACCACACACTTTTAGATCTTGGTGCCAGTGTTAATTTTATTCCTTATTCAGTATATGAACAATTAGGCGTTGGAGAGCAGAAATCCACACATTGTACTTTCCAAATGGCCGACCGATCTATCACCCATCCTAGGGGTGAGTTAGAGGATGTGTTGATTAAAGTAGGGGACTTCATATTCCCCGTTGATTTCATTGTTATGGACACACAGCCTGTAGCTAACCCCCGGAGTCAAATTCCGGTGATACTCAGTCGACCATTCCTTGCAACTTCCAATGCGGTGATCAATTGTCGAAATGGTTCGATGAACTTATCTTTTGGAAACATGACAATTGAGCTCAACATTTTTAAGTTGGGGAATCAGCCCTCCGAACCTAATGGTAATATACTTGATGTTTGCTCGATCCAAGAGATCACTCAGGAGGACTATGAGCTCGAAAAATTTATGTTCGATCACAGCAATTTTGACGCCACTAGTGCGTTCCACCTTGATTCTGACACTGCATTCATGCCCGATAATGATTACGAGTGTTTCACTTTCTCGAACGATTTTGAAGAATCACCACCCGAGTTTGAATCCTTTGAATTTTCGGATGAGTTAACTGAACCATCCGACTCGGTTGCTTACACTCGCTTTGAACCTTTGTTGGAATCCTTCGGGTTCGAGACAGTTTCACCAATTTTACCTTCAATTGTTTCGCCTCCAAGACTCAAACTCAAGCTATTGCCATCTCACCTTAAATACACTTATTTAGGTAAGAATGAGACC
This sequence comes from Agapanthus africanus, assembly GCA_030015575.1. Classification (NCBI taxonomy): domain Eukaryota; kingdom Viridiplantae; phylum Streptophyta; class Magnoliopsida; order Asparagales; family Amaryllidaceae; genus Agapanthus; species Agapanthus africanus. The sequence goes on from JASDDO010000008.1 coordinate 316,973,601, forward strand.
CTTCCTGTTATCATCTTTGCCTCTCTATCCCCCGAGCAAGAGAAATCCCTTTTAATGGTCTTACAAAATAATCGGCAAGCTTTTGGCTGGACTATGGCGGACATCAAGGGGGTTAGTCCCCTAATAGTTGAACATCATATTCATATGATGAATGTGTAACACCTTAGAATGTGTTTTGTAGCTAATTATATTTTAATGTGTGGTTTTTAATAAAAAGTTTACCAAATTAAGTTTTAAATATTTTATCTTATTTAATGTATATTTTATTAGAATTTTGTTAGGCACACACACACTTGTGCATGATAAACTAGGGTTGTTTTGGGGTTATACCATGATTTGCAACATGTTTAACTAGCCTTTTCCTCTAATCTAGTGTTAAGTGTTGGGTTAGGTGTTATGGTTGTTAAATAATAAGGGTTTTTATATTTTGTTATGTTGACTTTTGAGAGAGAGATGGGCATGAGAGCATGGTGTGAGCCATGCCCATTTAATGAGAGAGAGAGTGAGAATGGGAGGGGGTCTTGACTCTTCTCTCATTTCTCCTTAGCTTTCTCTCATTCAAACACTCTCACACAATACACACACTCACACACTCACCTGAGAGAGAGAGAGAGAGAGCTCCAGCAGCAGCAGCAGCTAGCATCATCAGCATCATTGGCAGCAGCAGCAACAGCAGTAACAACAACAACATCGACCACAACAACAGCAGCAACTTCATCACACACACATACCCACAGCAGGGGGGCAGCAGCAGCAGCCATCATCATCACCATCATTATCATCATCAGCATCAACATCATCACCTTCTTCATCATCATCACCAGAAGCAGCAGCAGTTGCAACAGCAGCAGCAGCAGGAGGAACCCCGGCACCTGCAGATGCTCTTCATCCCTCACGCACCTCTTCACCTGCTTCTTGGGGGCCTTTAGGGTATAACTCTTAAACCCAATTCCCCTTATTGCCTAGTTGTGTGATGGTTGGCTTCGGTTTGTGTTAAATTGCAAGTTTAGTGCTAGTTTGTGGTGTTTTGGTGGAATTGTGGTAAATTGTTGATTTGGTTAGCTACCCTAGATAAATTGAGTGTTAGTAAGGCCACTTCATCTGAGAAATCCACAGATTTCACTAAAATACCATAAGGTTTCTTAATTGTGCAAATTAGTGTTTTTAAGGTGAGAATTGTGACATTGTGATCTGCTATAGACCCGATGCCTACAGAATAAAATTGAGAGGACTGGGACATGCTACCTAGGTCTAGAACACACCACCAGAAGACGAACCCACCCCTCCAGAATCTGGCCGCCAATTTCTCCATATTGGCCGCAATTTGCGGCCAAGTTGGGGAGTTGGGTGTTGGTCTTTTGGTTAGGGGTCCCTGCTATGTTGTGTAGGTCTTTGGCATGTATAGTTTTGCAATATCTTACCTGTAGGAAAATCTGGGACTATATGTCGTTTATGGTGTTCGTAGTGTTTGCGCGATACGCGCGATACGTGGGTGGGTTCTGTGATCCAGCGTATCGCGGCGTGTCGCGATGGTTTTTAGACGCGTACTCACACGATTCAGCGTATCGTGCCACGCGCGTTTAGTTCGCGACGCGAGTTTCTCGTTTCGATTCGATATCGCGTTTCGCGAGATATGTGGCTTATATGTGATTTTCATGTTATACTTACAGGTTTGCAGGCAGGAGCTACGGACATGGCTACGGAAAGCAGGTGATAGGATTCACCCAGGGTGGAGTTTAGGTGAGTAGATATAACATCTACAGGGGAATCGCCCGCATGGCGTTATGCGTCTGGGCTAGGATTCAAATTCCTGTCGCACATTCTACGTTATTGTAGAATTGCGCATTTACTGCATTTCCTAGATATAGCTATATACTGTGACTAGCAGCCGTAGGACACTGCACACATTATTGACGGTTCATGTTGCACGAGCACGGATTGCATGCTACACACACACCGTCAATAATTGCCATGTCACACACTACCCCTTATAGCTACCATTGCTTGCCACACTTGACATCTAGTTTATCGGTATACCTATAGTGTATCATACCTTTAGTGATAGGTATATTTTCACTTGCGATACAGCTACAGGTATACCTCCTACATATTTTACCTATACCGGGAGGGATTTCCTACATATGTTACTATACCCAGGGGGTATACGACATCAGTTCCTATAGGTAGATACCTATACTTTGCTACACCTGTAGGTTAGATACATATTCAGTTGTTGTCGCATATTCACATTTACTGATGTTACTTAGCTGTACCTTATCCTGATTTCGCATACATCTGGTTCAGCTATATACTTGTGTTTACCTGCTCGCATTCAGATATATCTCATATATTTATTCTTGGATTGCGCATTGTTTATCTGGATTTTATATGATGTTTTCGGGATTTGGGAACCGCGGGAGTTCATGAAATTATGCATACATGAACAACCCGGTTTCCTTGATATGATATTTCGAGCGTCCCCCATGAGTTTTATCGGTGCTGATTACCTACTCCATACGAGGTGTGGTTGCCGTATGAGAGTACATGGCGGGGCCCGGTATGGTTCCCCTCGGCAAGAAGATCGATGGGTTTGCCGATTGAGCCTGGAGGCGGGCGAGTACCTACCGGTGATTGTTTGGACCTGGCAGTTGTCTGGAGGCTACTGGCCAGAGTAGAGAGATGGATGCGGGATGACCTGTACTGTCGAGGCCGAGGGCCGACACTGCAGACGGACCCCGTGGGCTGTCCGGACTGACGGAGCCCCCTATACGAGGATTTCTGTGCCGATGCTTGGCACACGGTTTCATGATATTTCTTAAACCCCCTTTTTGTATATATAACAGGGGATTTAGCCGTTGTTATATATACCCTTACACCAATATTAGTGGAATGGGACGCTAATATATGTGTATTGCCCCCATCATATTTATTTCTGTACATATATATATCTTTAGGATGTTAGATTCTTACTTGAGATTGGACTTGGGATACTAGGTGATTCATTGGGATTTGGACATTGGATATACCTATGTGAGTGGTGACTTGTACATTCGGGATATAGGAGGTTACTCGACATTGTACATTGAGGAGATGTGAGACTTATTTGATGTGAGTGCCCAATGTGGGGCCTGGTTTGAGGATTTGGGATTGGAGTATCTTAGTGGATTGTGATCCTGCCACGACGTCAGGTTTCCGTGGAAAGTGACATATTCCACCCTACACCTCACCATTACCTATCTTATGCACAGATTCATACATTGGTAGTACTTGTAGTGTACCCTTATGATAGTTGTATATTTGCTTTCTCATATCTCTATTGCATAGACATTGCATACTACTATCATGCCATCATTGCTTCATATATTGACTGTACCTGCTAGTGTACTCTCCTTATTTCAGCATTGCATGACATATTACTATTGTAATCGCATATCATAGATTCATGCTGTACGTGCATTCCTGCGATTACCTGCATATGTTTTATACTATTCACGAGTTAGCAACTCACCCCCGTTGTGCCACAGGTGTTTCAGGTTGTTCCCAGAGTAGTCGAGGCAGGCTATTCCCCTATCCAGCTATCCAGCTACCATCTTTTGCTACAGATACCGCATCAGCTCACAGTACCATTTTGCATAGGTGGGTTGGACGGTTATCTGTATTATATATTGTACCTTCGTTGTATTGTACTCTCCATCTACTGTTGTATTATTGACATAGAGACTTGGTGAGGACGTAGTGTGTATTATGGTGGATTTGATGTCTTTATATATGCAGCTTTTTCTCTACTGTCTTTATTTCTTCACTATGGCGTCATTATTTTGTGTTGCATTCTTCTTAACTTGTCTTTACGAAAATGGGGTGTTGCTAAAATTTTAAAGAAGAAAGTAAGACTTTTAAAGAATTTGGGTTGCGATTTCAATTGTTTCAAACTTATATTATCTTTTCCGTATTTTTCATGGTTTAGATTTCTGGGTTTGGCTTTCTTTTACTACGTTGCGTTTTTAGGCGTTGCGTAGTATTAGGGCCGTCACGGGCCAAATTTTTGGATCGTGACAAAGTTGGTATCAGAGCCTTAGGTTTTACCTTTCGGAGTGTAGGATGACCTTAGTATGATGGAGTAGGTAGCTTAAGCAGAGTAACGTAGTGTGTGTATGTCTGCAGCATACCCACAGCGCGGTACCTTGCATTAAGTGACATAAGTACAATTTGCTTGACATTCCTTCCTTGATGTTTCATATCTTTGAGATTCGGTTTCCTCATTCTTATCGAATCTCATATTGTATCTATTTATAGCCTTGCCGCCGATGACTATGGGGACTCAGAGCGATGCAGCGAGGGCCGAGGTCAGAGTTAGCTTGGGTGAGACGAGTACTGACCAGGATGGCACTCTAGTTGCACGAGTGCAGACGGATCAGCCTACGACTTATACTATGGATAGACTTTTGGTAGAGATGCAGGAGTTCCGCCAGACGATGAGTTCATTAGTTGACGTCGTTCGGGAGCTACGACAGGAGGTTGTCACCCCTGTTACTCAGCTGTCCCTTACGATCAGTATACAGCAGTCCGTCACCTACCTAGCACCAGTGGTTGCATCTCCAGTTGACGAGGCGCATATTACGGAGGCTCAGAGAATTTCAGGACGGTGGAGGACTCGTACCAGTGTACCAGCCCCGAGACATAGGTTCGGTCGTCGAGACAGATTTCGTGGCCACCACGGGAGTAGCAGAGGCCTAGGATGAAGACAGTCGTTCAGCTCTCATCCCCAGGATGGTCAGCAGTCAGCACGTGGATGTTTTCGATGCGGAAGCCTTCAGCACTTCGTCAGGGATTGTTCCTTAGCACCTCGTCATGATCGTTTCCAGAGAGGCCGTGGACATGGAAGATTCGCTCAGAGGGCTCAGGCTACCAGAGGAGTTCATCCAGCTGCGAGTAGAGGGCAGACACAGGAGTTTGCTTCTACTCATCGGGACGCGCAGACGTCCAATGTGGAGTTTTCAGGTACCCTTGAGTTATATTTTCTCTTGGTATATTTGTTTGTTTCTTGCTTGCACCGTGGTTGGGTAGATTAGTCGTAGTTGTTTTAACTTCTGTCAGCGATTCTTTGGTTGCGCGACACGTATTTCAGTTTTGTGCCAATCGGATAGGAGATAGAGATTCGTCCGTCGTTTTGATCCTTCTGGAGGTGTTGGATTTGACGTTCTCCTGGGCACGGATTGGTTAACTACGTGTTAGGCGTCTGTGGACTACCGAGTGGAAACAAGTTAGGTTTTGTTTTCCCCGGCAAGTCAGTTCTTGTTGTGCAGGTGGATAGTTGTGCCGCCTCTCACAGCTTGAATTCAGCATGTTTAGCTAGTCGGCTACTGATGAGATGTCGTGGATTCTTGACGTTCCTTCGTGATACCGGAGCCACCATGGGATTATTGGACCGGGTTCTTTTCGTGCGAGAGTTTTTCCGACGTTGTTCCAGATGAGCCGGCGAAGCTGAGGGAGCTTAAGGATCAGCTGCAGAGTTTTGGTTTGGGGAGTTTTGTGCGTCTGAGTGTTTCGCTTTTGGAAACTCCTAATTCTGTTCGTCGAGGAGGAAGACGGCAGTTTAGGGTTGCGTATCGACGGATCGTCAATTGAACCGGCTTACGGTGCGGATAGGTATCCTTCATCTCGCCGTGACGATTTCTTCGATCAGCTCCAGAGTGCGAGACATTTTTATGAGTGTGTTTGGGATCAGGTCATCATTATTGCGGATTCGGGATGATGGCATTCCGAAGACTGCCTTATGCGTGCTATGGGCTTTGTGTGTATCGGTGAGTCGTTGGATTCCCTGATGCCCTAGCAGCATTTGTTGATATGATGAACCAGATTTCTGCAGGCCGTTCCTCGACCAGTTTCTGTTGTGTTATTTACGACACTCTGGTATATTTAATGTGTCTTGAGGGACAGGAGTAGCGCTTGAGGATTTGTTATGCAGATGCTGGGAGAGCACCAGCAGTTGCTAAATTCTCGGAGTGTTTCTTCAGGCTTATGTTGACTCCTAGGTCTTGTAGTCACGGGAGACGGTTTCGTATGGTTTCGCGGGAGATCGTGGCCGTACAGCTTAGGCCCAGACTTGTGTGCAGGACGGAGATCCGCAGATTGTTGGGCTTAGCAGGTTTTTGCCGCCGTTTCATGCAGGATTGCTAGAGTAGTGCCGCACCGTCGACTGAATTGACCACAAGGGAGGTTTCTTTTTTTTTGAACTGAGGCACGTGTACGGAGTTTTCAGCAGTTGAAGATTCAGTTAACAGCTGCATCAGTTCTTCCTTTGCTTTTGGTTCGGGCGACCTTGTTGTTTAACTGTAATGTTTCTTGAGTGGACTCGAATGTGTATTGAGGTGACACTATAGAGATATCGCTTTTGCTTTCCCTACATTTGGAGGAAGTACGAGGAGGATATTCCACTCATGATCTGGAGATGGCCGCTATGGTTTTGCGTTGGATATTTGGAGATGCTACTTGCTTGAGAGTCGTGTCAGATTTTCCACGGACCGCTAGAGCTTAATGTACATCTTCCTGCAGCAGATTTGGATTGTTGTGATGGTCTTCTGCAGATTTACAGTTCTTGTGCGATCGTCGAGTATAGCTTAGTTCGTCTCTACGGAGGGGACAGCTTGCTCATGTCCGCGCCCGACCACTTTCCTTAAATCGTTTTCGCGAGACACTGCCCGTCGAAGCTCGTACGTCAGAGATACTTGAGCATATTCGGTTGGGTAATGATTCGGAGACCTTGAATTGTGACAATGGTGTGCTAAGTTAGGGACGCGTTGTGTACTTGCCATTATCAGGTAGAGACGTGTAATCCTAGAACATGCACATCTGTCAACTCTCTATATGCATTCAAGTTCCACCAGCTTTGACGTGACTTGTGAGGTAGTTACAGGTGGGCAGGGATGTAAAGAGGTGTCTCAGGTTTCGTTTCAGGGTGTCTGTCTTGTTGTGTGCTTGAGTCGAGCATCTGAGGCCGGCTGGAGAATTGCAATCTTTTTACCGTTCCGAAGAAGGAGTGGGAGCAGATCTCCATGAATTCCGTTATGGTTTCTACCCAGTTAGTTAGGGTGTGACTCCATTCGGATTCTTGTCATCCGGTTATAATCAGTTTGCTCAGTTGTTTGGTTAAGTTTGTGTGTTTGTTTGTTTGTTGTCAGCAGTTGGGGATCGTCACTCGCCATCGTTAGGGTTCTCTTTCGATAGCTGTTATCAGGAGACACTCCAATTGGCCACCCTTAGGCTTAGGGGTTAGGTCGTGTCGATCGCCAGCCTGTTGTTTTCTGACTCTGCGTAAGTAGGACTTTGGACCCCAGCTAGTCTAGTGATTTCAGAGACGGTCCAGTTGTGTTAGGTCAGGATGTGGATTGTCCATTTCGAACTGAGGTCTTATGACGACGGTGTTGGTCATAGACTCGAGTTCGTAGGACAGATCATGTATTCCTATGGAATTTCCGATGAATGACGTGTTGGATGTTGGGAAGCTTATCCCAGGATTTTAGGTCCTTTTAGATCCTATAAGTGAGTTAGTTTCGTTGCCTTTAACTTGGCACTTCCGCCCAGATTATTGGATTTTCGCCCCGTATTCCTTGTGATGATACTTTGCAATTGCCTTCTTGACCTTTCTCACATGTTTTGGCACCAGACCATTTAGCTGGACGCGATCTTTCGTTCACTCGCAGCCATGTGTGTTAATGGCTCGACAGGTGGAGAAACGTCGGTCAAGGGTCTTGCCATCTGTGAAGGGTTTTCTTGGACATAGCCGTATGGTGAGGTAGTCACTTGGGAGGCTGCGACGAGATTTGAGGATTTTAATCTTCTCTTTGAAGGTACACGTAACAGTATAAGTTTTAAATTCGGGGACGAATTTCTTTTAAGGGGGGGGATTGTAACACCTTAGAATGTGTTTTGTAGCTAATTATATTTTAATGTGTGGTTTTTAATAAAAAGTTTACCAAATTAAGTTTTAAATATTTTATCTTATTTAATGTATATTTTATTAGAATTTTGTTAGGCACACACACACTTGTGCATGATAAACTAGGGTTGTTTTGGGGTTATACCATGATTTGCAACATGGTTAACTAGCCTTTTCCTCTAATCTAGTGTTAAGTGTTGGGTTAGGTGTTATGGTTGTTAAATAATAAGGGTTTTTATATTTTGTTATGTTGACTTTTGAGAGAGAGATGGGCATGAGAGCATGGTGTGAGCCATGCCCATTTAATGAGAGAGAGAGTGAGAATGGGAGGGGGTCTTGACTCTTCTCTCATTTCTCCTTTGCTTTCTCTCATTCAAACACTCTCACACAATACACACACTCACACACTCACCTGAGAGAGAAAGAGAGAGAGCTCCAGCAGCAGCAGCAGCTAGCATCATCAGCATCATTGGCAGCAGCAGCAACAGCAGTAACAACAACAACATCGACCACAACAACAGCAACAACTTCATCACACACACATACCCACAGCAGGGGGGCAGCAGCAGCAGCCATCATCATCACCATCATTATCATCATCAGCATCAACATCATCACCTTCTTCATCATCATCACCAGAAGCAGCAGCAGTTGCAACAGCAGCAGCAGCAGGAGGAACCCCGGCACCTGCAGATGCTCTTCATCCCTCACGCACCTCTTCACCTGCTTCTTGGGGGCCTTTAGGGTATAACTCTTAAACCCAATTCCCCTTATTGCCTAGTTGTGTGATGGTTGGCTTCGGTTTGTGTTAAATTGCAAGTTTAGTGCTAGTTTGTGGTGTTTTGGTGGAATTGTGGTAAATTGTTGATTTGGTTAGCTACCCTAGATAAATTGAGTGTTAGTAAGGCCACTTCATCTGAGAAATCCACAGATTTCACTAAAATACCATAAGGTTTCTTAATTGTGCAAATTAGTGTTTTTAAGGTGAGAATTGTGACATTGTGATCTGCTATAGACCCGATGCCTACAGAATAAAATTGAGAGGACTGGGACATGCTACCTAGGTCTAGAACACACCACCAGAAGACGAACCCACCCCTCCAGAATCTGGCCGCCAATTTCTCCATATTGGCCGCAATTTGCGGCCAAGTTGGGGAGTTGGGTGTTGGTCTTTTGGTTAGGGGTCCCTGCTATGTTGTGTAGGTCTTTGGTATGTATAGTTTTGCAATATCTTACCTGTAGGAAAATCTGGGACTATATGTCGTTTATGGTGTTCGTAGTGTTTGCGCGATACGCGCGATACGTGGGTGGGTTCTGTGATCCAGCGTATCGCGGCGTGTCGCGATGGTTTTTAGACGCGTACTCACACGATTCAGCGTATCGTGCCACGCGCGTTTAGTTCGCGACGCGAGTTTCTCGTTTCGATTCGATATCACGTTTCGTGAGATATGTGGCTTATATGTGATTTTCATGTTATACTTACAGGTTTGCAGGCAGGAGCTACGGACACGGCTACGGAAAGCAGGTGATAGGATTCACCCAGCGTGGAGTTTAGGTGAGTAGATATAACATCTACAGGGGAATCGTCCGCATGGCGTTATGCGTCTGGGCTAGGATTCAAATTCCTGTCGCACATTCTACGTCATTGTAGAATTGCGCATTTACTGCATTTCCTAGATATAGCTATATACTGTGACTAGCAGCCGTAGGACACTGCACACATTATTGACGGTTCATGTTGCACGAGCACGGATTGCATGCTACACACACACCGTCAATAATTGCCATGTCACACACTACCCCTTATAGCTACCATTGCTTGCCACACTTGACATCTAGTTTATCGGTATACCTATAGTGTATCATACCTTTAGTGATAGGTATATTTTCACTTGCGATACAGCTACAGTTATACCTCCTACATATTTTACCTATACCGGGAGGGATTTCCTACATATGTTACTATACCCAGGGGGGTATACGACATCAGTTCCTATAGGTAGATACCTATACTTTGCTACACCTGTAGGTTAGATACATATTCAGTTGTTGTCGCATATTCACATTTACTGATGTTACTTAGCTGTACCTTATCCTGATTTCGCATACATCTGGTTCAGCTATATACTTGTGTTTACCTGCTCGCATTCAGATATATCTCATATATTTATTCTTGGATTGCGCATTGTTTATCTGGATTTTATATGATGTTTTCGGGATTTGGGAACCGCAGGAGTTCATGAAATTATGCATACATGAACAACTCGGTTTCCTTGATATGATATTTCGAGCGTCCCCCATGAGTTTTATCGGTGCTGATTACCTACTCCATACGAGGTGTGGTTGCCGTATGAGAGTACATGGCGGGGCCCGGTATGGTTCCCCTCGGCAAGAAGATCGATGGGTTTGCCGATTGAGCCTGGAGGCGGGCGAGTACCTACCGGTGATTGTTTGGACCTGGCAGTTGTCTGGAGGCTACTGGCCAGAGTAGAGAGATGGATGCGGGATGACCTGTACTGTCGAGGCCGAGGGCCGACACTGCAGACGGACCCCGTGGGCTGTCCGGACTGACGGAGCCCCCTATACGAGGATTTCTGTGCCGATGCTTGGCACACGGTTTCATGATATTTCTTAAACCCCCTTTTTGTATATATAACAGGGGATTTAGCCGTTGTTATATATACCCTTACACCAATATTAGTGGAATGGGACGCTAATATATGTGTATTGCCCCCATCATATTTATTTCTGTACATATATATATCTTTAGGATGTTAGATTCTTACTTGAGATTGGACTTGGGATACTAGGTGATTCATTGGGATTTGGACATTGGATATACCTATGTGAGTGGTGACTTGTACATTCGGGATATAGGAGGTTACTCGACATTGTACATTGAGGAGATGTGAGACTTATTTGATGTGAGTGCCCAATGTGGGGCCTGGTTTGAGGATTTGGGATTGGAGTATCTTAGTGGATTGTGATCCTGCCACGACGTCAGGTTTCCGTGGAAAGTGACATATTCCACCCTACACCTCACCATTACCTATCTTATGCACAGATTCATACATTGGTAGTACTTGCAGTGTACCCTTATGATAGTTGTATATTTGCTTTCTCATATCTCTATTGCATAGACATTGCATACTACTATCATGCCATCATTGCTTCATATATTGACTGTACCTGCTAGTGTACTCTCCTTATTTCAGCATTGCATGACATATTACTATTGTAATCGCATATCATAGATTCATGCTGTACGTGCATTCCTGCGATTACCTGCATATGTTTTATACTATTCACGAGTTGGCAACTCACCCCCGTTGTGCCACAGGTGTTTCAGGTTGTTCCCCAAAGTAGTCGAGGCAGGCTATTCCCCTATCCAGCTATCCAGCTACCATCTTTTGCTACAGATACCGCATCAGCTCACAGTACCATTTTGCATAGGTGGGTTGGACGGTTATCTGTATTATATATTGTACCTTCGTTGTATTGTACTCTCCATCTACTGTTGTATTATTGACATAGAGACTTGGTGAGGACGTAGTGTGTATTATGGTGGATTTGATGTCTTTATATATGCAGCTTTTTCTCTACTGTCTTTATTTCTTCACTACGGCGTCATTATTTTGTGTTGCATTCTTCTTAACTTGTCTTTACGAAAATGGGGTGTTGCTAAAATTTTAAAGAAGAAAGTAAGACTTTTAAAGAATTTGGGTTGCGATTTCAATTGTTTCAAACTTATATTATCTTTTCCGTATTTTTCATGGTTTAGATTTCTGGGTTTGGCTTTCTTTTACTACGTTGCGTTTTTAGGCGTTGCGTAGTATTAGGGCCGTCACGGGCCAAATTTTTGGGTCGTGACAGGATGATGCCAAGCCAGCAAGGGATCCACAGAGACGACTAAACCCTATAATGAAGGAGACTGTTAAAAAGAGATTGTAAAATGTCTAGATAGTGGTATCATTTACCCTATCTCTGATAGCCAGTGGGTTAGCCCCATTCACGTTGTCCCAAAGAAATCAGGCATAACGGTCATGACTAATGAGGCAAATGAGTTAATACCTACTCGCGCCCAAACTGGGTGGCGAGTGTGCATCGATTATAGAAAACTCAATGCCGTGACACGGAAAGACCACTTTCCATTATCTTTTATTGACCAAATGCTATAACGATTTGTTGGGTATGAGTACTATTGCTTTTTGGTTGGCTACTCCGGCTATAATCAAGTTCCCATCACCGAAAAGGACCAAGACAAGACCACATTCACTTGTCCGTTCGGTACGTTTGCTTACCGTCGCATGCCCTTTGGGTTATGCAATGCACCCGCTACTTTCCAGCGGTGTATGATGGGGATTTTTTCAGACATGGTGGAAAAATTCTTGGAGATTTTTATGGATGATTTCTCTATTTTCGGCGACTCGTTTGATGAGTGTTTGCTACATTTAGACGCAGTTCTTACCCTATGTAGGGATAAGAACCTTGCTTTAAATTGGGAGAAATGCCACTTTATGGTACGAGAAGGTATTGTCTTAGGACATATCATCTCACAAAATGGCATTGAGGTAGATAAAGTTAAGATTGAAGTCATTTCCAATCATCCTCCTCCCAAATGCATCCGAGACATTCGATCCTTCCTTGGCCATGCCGGTTTCTATAGACGGTTCATCAAGGATTTAAGCAAGATAGCTAAACCCTCGACTCTTTCGTTGGCCAAGGACACCACATTTGATTTCGACTCAAACTGTATGAAGGCGTTCGAGTCATTGAAAAACTCACTTACTTCCGCTCCCATTCTTTCATCTCCTGACTGGATGCATCCATTTGAAATTATGTGCGATGCATCTGATTTCGCCATTGGTGTTGTCCTTGGACAGCACATAAATAAGATGCCGCATGTAATTTATAACACTAGCTGAACCTTGAACGATGCCCAATTAAATTACACAACAACTGAAAAAGAATTCTTAGCTGTTGTGTTTGCATTAGAAAAGTTTAGGCCCTATTTAATCGGCTCTCCAGTCATCGTTTATACTGACCACTCAGCACTTCGCCATCTTTTCGTGAAGAAGGATGCTAAATCTCGGCCGATACGTTGGATCCTCTTACTACAAGAGTTTGACCTTGTCATCAGAGTCAAGAGAGGATGCGAAAACGTAGTCACCAACTATCTTTCACGACTTCCTTCATCGCCTATGTAGGGTTACTAGGCACTCTCACAAGGGTCTATAAGGCATCAACCATGCCCGATTTAAAATTTAGACATGCCGAACAACCCTAACCAAGATCTTTAAACTAGAGATTAGGCGAAACAAAGCATGTTAAACAATTTAACATCTAACAGTTTGGGATTACAACCTTTGTAGTCCGGTCCTTCACTTCTAAAGCTTCGTGTTGAGGTCCCTTCGCTGCGATCATCGAGTACCCGGACTCTAGAGAGGCTCCACGAAGAGAAAGATGCAAGCTTGCTTCCGATCTTCGATAACAAGGATGATCTACCTTGGAGTTTCTTTAACACAAGCTCTCACTCACTAATGAAGTGAACACCCTAATCTAAATGGCTAGGATAGATTAGGATGATGAAGTAGGATTTTAGCTCTCATTTGTTTTCTTAATCTCACTCATTTTCATCACTAAGCAAAAAGCTAGAAAGCTTTTTCATCAAGGAAGAAGAAGAAGAAAAACCAAAACCTTTTGTGATGAATAATGAATAACTCAAGTGTGAGGTTAGAAATGCAACCATGGTATATGTAACCCTTGTAGAGATTTAACCAAGGTTAAAATGTTTGGTTGGGTTAAACAAATATCTATGAAAAATATCAACACAAATATCTTTGCACAAAACAAAACAAAACCTTCTAGATGGTTCTAGAAAAGATTAACCCAAATCAAACCCTAACCATGTTTAATCTCCACTAAACATGTTGCATTAATAACCCTAACATGTTACAATATTATATATCACATATACAATATTTATTGTAACAAAATAAAATAATACAATTAACATATATCGTATATATATCAATGTATTACCCGAGTGAGAAAAAGAATCTTTTAGTGAGCTTATATCAGTTAATGTAATTTAATATATCAAATATATAATTATATATTAAATTATCGAATCAACACTTGATCCGATAATCCGGCTATTTCATAAATAACTGACTAATATAATCTATATCAGTTCATCGAATCAAGACTTGATCCGATGACCCGGCTATATCACATATACCCGGCCGATATCTCATATCGCGAGAATCTAGTACGGTATCACATACACGTATTGTTCTCGGTCCCGCACATATCATATATGTGCTCCTACTCCGTTTTGCCTGAGTCAAGAAACCTCTGTGTAGGACATTAAAGAATCTTCAATACGCCGGCAGTAGGTGATGATCATATCAAACACCCACAAGCTGCAAGCGGTCAGCTAAACGTAACAGCCACCCCGGTATTGAGCGATCAGAAGATCAACAAGCAAGCCTGTACATTCTCCTGTGAATCCAATCAGTAACACTCCCGTACAGTCCGGTCTCTTCGTCTGATATGTCGCATATCTCGCCTAGGGGTGGTAAACGTCAGACCCCAGTAGCTTGATAAGTCGTGTCGATATGAGGTCTATAACAGTTCGAGAAACTACTGATAACACTTACCAGTAAATCTCAGCAACCCTGGCCAGGGATTTCCAGTTATAGCCAATCGAACACAGCACAACATCAACTCCCTATACCGGGAGAGACGAATCCCCTCCTATCGCTCATTGCCTCCATGTGATTCGGGACGGTACCCAAAAGCCACCTTTTTGCACGCCTTCTTGGACGTGGTATGAAGGAAATCAAAGCATAGTGGGAATCACACAAGACTCTATGGCGATCTCGGCTCTACAGACTAACCTATACCAGTGTCACCAAAGAACTGCCATCTGACGTGAGGTATAATACCATCTGGGAGTTCTCAGCGAGTCCATCCTGTGTACCCAGTCTCTACTGAGCACCCGTACACCATCCTTGATATCAAACACCGATGGATATGGGATCATCCATCACCCATCATATGGGTCAAGATGTGCATACGCTAGTCTACTCTGGTGTATCGATGCCCTGTCTCGATACGCCCTCGACTAGGAACATTTGAAGGATGTACTTGGCGACTACACTGTCCTCACTAGTATGATCCGCATCATAGTCCTGGTAGTCAAGTACTCATCCTAAGGGCTTTATCAACATGTAACATAGAGACAATCAGAGTACATATTAAGATAAAGAGTAACCAGATAGCATATTATCATGTCGAACAAGAAAGTCCTCCCTATATATGTCCAAGCATCCACTACAATATACATCGTATGTACAGTAATGGCCTCTAGGGCATACATATAACTAACAATCTCCCACTTGCACTAGGGCCATCTATTATGGTATCACATACCCGACAATTAGCTGTGGTTGAAGTATCTCATACACAACTATCCTAAAAAGTCTCTATCGGGAAAAAGGCCTTTGTGAGTGGATCCGCGCTATTGTCCTCTGTGTCTACTCTCCTAACCTCGATCTCCCTGGAGATCAACCATCTCCATGAACAGGCGATACTGCCTAAGAATATGTCTGGATCTCTGATGGGACGGGGGTTCCTTGGCAAAAGCCAGAACTCCATTGTCTTACAATGCTAGGAACGAAGTTCATCTCATGAACTTATATATATCCAGACTGCCTCTTTGGTAGCATCCTTGGTAACGACGTATCTTGCCTTTAATCATCTAGTAAGTCACGATATCTATCTTGGAACTCTTCCAACATACCGTCCCTCTACTAAGGGTAAAGACAATGCCTGTGACTGACATTCAGTCGTCTTTATCACCCTGGAACCTTTCCAGTGATTCTCCCCAGGATCGATTGATACCATCTTACTACAACTAGTGAGAATCCTAACATCCAATTAGATCTATCTCATAGATCCATAACCCAGGATTTAGGAGGTATCACCTTGATCCTATATGGAGAATCATTGTGATAAGCGGAGATTGACCGAGCGTAGCATAGGAAACTGCTTCCTTATCAAGAGTATGTCATCCACGTACTCTACGAGGATCACCACCATACTCTCTACTACCTTTTTGTATATACTAGGTTCATCTACCATTTTGATGAAGTCAAACTCTTTGAATACCACATCAAAACAGACGTTCCAACTCCGCGATGCCTGATTTATCACATAAAAAAACTTGCACATGTTTCCGCTGCTCCCACTGTCTACGAAGCCATCTGGCTGTGAACTTATAGACGCTCTCTTCTAAATAAACATTTAGAAAAGAAGTCATGACACCCAACCGCCAGATATCGTAGTCATGGTATGTAGCCGTGGCAAGTAGGATCTAGATGGACTTAAGCATAGCTTTGAAAGTCTCAACTTTTCCATTTACACCAAATAATCTTCTCAAGATATACTTGCTCCTGATGGGGATTTAACCCTTCAGATAAAGCAACCAAAGTCCATACTTTGTTGGTGTATAAGGATTCCATCTCAGATCGCTAAGCATCCAGCCATTCTCACAGAGTCCCACTACTGATGGCCAGCTCGAAACTAGTTGGGTCATCATCTCATGATGCAATCCTCGCTCCCACTGTCATAGAGAAATTGAAGTATCTCTTAGGAGGGTGAGGAACCCTACTAGATCGGCGGAGAGGCTGAGGTTCATTGGAAACTATTGAATCCTTTGGTTCTACCAAATCATCAGTTGCAGTTTGTATAGCTGGAACACTTTCCAGTTCTACCTCACGACCACTAAATTCTTCATAAGAAATTCCCTTTCACAAAAGTGGTATGCTGAGAAACAAAACATCTTTTGTTCCTCAGTTAGGTAGATGATATTCCCTTGCAAATGCTTGGGATATCCAACAAACTTCTTCAAAACTGACTTTGCCTCGAGCTTGTCCGGATTTTGCTTTTAGACATAGGTCGGACAACCCCAAATCTTATCTTACTTAACATATGGGCTCTTCCCATTCCAAATCACATATGAAGTGGTAGTCAACTGATTTGATTGGAACCCTATTCAATAGGTATGCAACTTCACAAGTGCATAACTCCCAAAAGGAAATAGGAAACTCAGTATAACTCATCATAGAGAACACCATATCACATAGGGTGTGATTGCTCCGCCCCGATATACCGATGTGTTGTGGTGTATACGGAGGAGTAATGCTGATAGAGAATCTCATTCTCCTTTAGAATAGTCCAAGAATCCCGTGCTCAAGTATTCTCCTCCTTGATCACATCAAAGCACATAATACTTATACCCGGTTTTTGGTTCTCTACTTCTAACTTATATTATGTGATTATCTCAAAAGTTTCAGACTTGTGTTTCAATAGGAACATATGTCTGAATCTTGAGAGATCATCATTGAATGTAATGAAGTACAAAGAACCGGTCTTGGCATCTGTAGACAGGGGACCTTCATACATCAGCATGTATCAATCCCAAGAGTTCACTAACTCTTTCTCTATTTCCAATAAACGGAGCTGTGGTCATCTTATCTTTGTGACATGACCGAAAAGTTTCACAAGATGTAAATTCAAACAAATTTAAATATGCATCTATATGTAACTTCAGCTAGTCAGGTCGCATTGATATGACCTAGTCTACAATGCCTCAAGAAGGATTCGTTCATTTCTGAACTCTTCCTCTTGTGTATGTTCTGTACGTTAAGAACTGTGGTTTGATTTAGAACGTCTATTCTTTTAGATAACGTGCCTGAACCGATCAACTCTTGATATTGGAAATTTTCAAAACATTATCCAACAATACAAAATTATATCCTTCTTTACTAATAAAGAGACTGATATAATGTTGTATATCAGGTTCGGTATCTAATAACATTCGTTCAGAATCAATGTATTCTGGTAATACAGGGTGATAATTACCAACAGACTTGGCTGCAACACTTGCACCGTTTCTATCTCATGAAACTTATCACCCATTCTCAGTTCTCTACCTATCTGTAGCCCATGTAACAAATTACATATGTGGGATCCTGATCCGGTATCAAATACCCAGGACGTAAAGGATATTGAGAAACAGTTCTGTGAAATGAACATACCCGAAGAAGATGCATCAACATGCACTTTCTTCGTTTGGGCGGCACGGGAATTCTGGTAATCCCCTATTTCCTGCTCTGTCTTATAACAATTATAAGTTGGAGCGGGACCAACGTTCCCTAGCGCAGTATAACAAGCGGGTTCGGTCAATACTTCCGTATTATTATCTTGATTAAGGCGTGACATAGTCGCAACCAGGAGAGAGAGAGAGAAGAAAACACTCAGCGTGCGCTTTTACAAGATTCGATTGATTATCAATTTATCTAATCAGGATGCCTCCCATTGTTTTAGTCAAATCTTCCTTCAAACCCTAAAAGGAATGACTAGCCGGGATTAATTACACGCTACAAGTTCGCCAATCTTTCAACCAGGCCAGTGCCGGTACTTTGAGGGAGGTTCCCCATGCTTTCGCACGGACCTAATTAAAGTAAACCTCGTTTTCCCAGGGGCGTAACCCCGTAAACACCTTTCTAGACACCTACTTGATTGGCTAATTGTAATGTGTAAAACTCTCCCAGAAGTAACTCTTACTCACAGCGGGTATCGGTATCCAACTATACATAGAAGGTATGCAATCTCATTGCAAATTTCAACACTTGAAATTCCCAATAATATTTTACCCCTAGTGACTTATGACCTTAACTATGGTCAACAAATCATAAGCGCTAGTCAAGTTCTACCCATCATTTCTTGATTAAATAGACCCACCCACATGACCCTTAACTAAGGTCAACAAAGTCACATGAATGTCCTAACTTATCGCATCATATGCTATATAGGAAGACATCACTTAGCTACCGTACACTGTGCCTTAACAAAGGTTAACAAACACAGCACGAATACTAAGTACCCTACTTCCTAAAATGACGGAGGGTTATGACAGGTTTTTAAGAAAACCTTTTGCGTAATGAACTTGATATCGTTGTAGAATCGAGTGATTTTTAAAAGGAATGTTTTTGAGGCCTTTTCTAGTTTTGCTAAAGAGGTCACTGCCAGTGAAGGGATCGTCGGCTCTTTCCTCATCGAATAAGGTGCAGGATATTTCACAAATACCACTATGCAAAGAAAAAACTATAGAAACAATCAAAAGACAAACCGAGTTTGTAGCATCTGCTAGTTTCGCTAAAGAGGTCACTCCCGGTGAAGGGATCTCGGCTCTTTCCTTATCGAATAAGGTGCTGGATGTTCTACAAGGAACACCGCTATGCAAAGCAAGAACTAGAGCTACCAATTTTTAAACAAGTTTCTACAACATCTTTAGGTTTCTTTTAGTTTCATTAATCTCATTAATGAAGTCCCATTTTATTATGCTTCACAAGCATCACATTTGAAACGAAATCTGCAATATAACATATATCTTATATATACAATATAAACATTCGTCTCAGGCAGTAATATGATCTCATCACAGAACATTGCACCAGAAGAACACATGAAATATTGGATATACTAGGACGTCCGTGTTTTAATACGAGCCTGTATAAAACACGGATTTCACGGTCGCGATGAATAGCCAAACCCACATCCCTAGACCCCTACGAGAGCGACAAGCAACACTACCAATTCTAGGGTTAGGAGACCCGGTCTCGACTCCTCGAGATGGTCTCCTACTGTACCGTAGAATTCGGTTACTTGTGCTCCCCGCCTTGGGTCTACCTAATGAGGAAAAGTAAATAATATACAATGGTGACATCATCCTCAACCCGGAAGTGCCCCAATAAAAGAATATTACATACAAATGAATTTTACATGAATGAAAATAAAAACCCTCATCTCACATAAAACCCTCGGTTATTCAAAACACGACGATCCAATATAACATATCACAGCAACACATAATATCTCATATCATCAACGTAAGCAAGCATGCGTATCCCGATTGTCGTTGATGTATAGCAACGAAGCCGGCGATACACCACATACTACGCTTACGGTCACAGAAAAGAAAGTGTAAAACTACAACAGTTGGAATCCGTAACCTCCTTAGACACCGCATGCCTAACCAAATGAATTCTTTAGACATTGCATGCCTAACAATTATAAACCATGCATTTTAGTCTCATTATCGAAAACTATTTTCAATATCAAGTCGGGCAATTCAACAAGATTCCCGACATCCTGATCGAATGCTCGTCGCAAACTTTAGTAGACGGCCGCACCCCCGGATGCCGTCGACGAAGTGCACTATGGCGGAACACCGCTGCCGCGAGCACCTGAACGGATGCTTTTGGCGACGGGGTTCTCCTACAGTCACTTGGTCGAGGCTATGGGGCATGCCTATCTATTAAGTTTACCCTGCGAGTATCCGCGTACGCTACGTGATTGCGACGTACTTTTGATCGCATCAAAATCAAGTGGCAAACGATCATCTGAGACTAAACTGCTAGATTTATAACATTCAAATTAGTTATCTCATAACTATGTTTGGATTCCAAATATTGTATCACATTCCAGGTAAACAGACAATGTTAAACTTTTCGATCGAATAAACAAACACCCAAGTTTTCCCAAATGGCTCAACACTTGAGCGGAGTTCAAAAAGTATCAATCACATGCCACAGTACCAATGGTCCAGCCGTAGAAGGGTCAAGCCAACGCCTCACTTGTGGCAGCGTCGTACTGCCCCAAACCCTAAGGTTCAAAGGCAGTTCAGAGGGTCACATAATCGAGTTAAGGTTTGTGTTCTTCTAGAGGGTCCACCATGTTACTTGCATGATTTTTCGAAAATTTCAAACTCGAGAAAAAATCCAACTTTTGAAAATTTTGCAACAGGGGAAAAAGTGAGTTATTGATATCCGTTCGAACTTTTTAACACGTTCTAATAATTACCCGGACAAACTAAACGAAGTTATACTTTCCGATCGAATCAACGAGTTCCCAATACAACCCAGAAAACTCAACACTTGAGTAGAATTAAAAATCCCCAGAAGCATGAAAAAGTAGCTACGGATGTTACTGTAGCAAAATCAAACCCTAATCCCCTTGTATGGCCACGAAACCGCCGGGCAAGCTAGGGTATTGCCGCGGTTCCGCGGCGCTTTAAAGAGATTATAGGCTCATTTTTTACAGTAATTCCTAGAATACCCTGCTTAATTTTTTGAGTATTTTTAATATGAAAAATGTCAACTTTTGAAAAAATTTCCAAAAACTAGGGTTTTACAGGTATTCGGAGTTCGATCGGATTTTAAACTTCGCCTAGACTTTGCCTAAAGCTCTAACTTGGCTCTAATACCATTGTAGGGTTACTAGGCACTCTCACAAGGGTCTATAAGGCATCAACCATGCCCGATTTAAAATTTAGACGTGCCGAACAACCCAAACCAAGATCTTTAAACTAGAAATTAGGCCAAACAAAGCATGTTAAACATTTTAACATCTAAGAGTTTGAGATTACAACCTTTATAGTCCGGTCCTTCACTTCTAAAGCTCCGTGTTGAGGTCCCTTCGCTGTGATCATCGAGTACCCGGACTCTAGAGAGGCTCCACGAAGAGAAAGATGCAAGATTGCTTCCGATCTTCGATAACAAAGATGATCTACCTTGAAGTTTCTTTAACACAAGCTCTCACTCACTAATGAAGTGAACACCCTAATCTAAATGGCTAGGATAGATTAGGATGATGAAGTAGGATTTTAGCTCTCATTTGTTTTCTTAATCTCACTCATTTTCATCACTAAGCAAAAAGCTAGAAAGCTTTTTCATCAAGGAAGAAGAAGAAGAAAAGCCAAAACCTTTTGTGATGAATAATGAATAACTCAAGTGTGAGGTTAGAAATGCAACCATGGTATATGTAACCCTTGTAGAGATTTAACCAAGGTTAAAAGTTTTGGTTGGGTTAAACAAATATCTATGCAAAATATCAACACAAATATCTTTGCACAAAACAAAACAAAACCTTCTAGAAGGTTCTAGAAAAGATTAACCCAAGTCAAACCCTAACCATGTTTAATCTCCACTAAACATGTTGCATTAATAACCCTAACATGTTACAATATTATATATCACATATACAATATTTATTGTAACAAAATAAAATAATACAATTAACATATATCGCATATATATCAATGTATTACCCGAGTGAGAAAAAGAATCTTTTAGTGAGCTTATATCAGTTAATGTAATTTAATATATCAAATATAAAATTATACATTAAATTATCGAATCAACACTTAATCCGATAATCCGGCTATTTCACAAATAACCGACTAATATAATCTATATCAGTTCATCGAATCAACACTTGATCCGATGACCCGGCTATATCACATATACCCGGCCGATATCTCATATCGGGAGAATCTAGTACGGTATCACATACACGTATTGTTCTCGGTCCCGCACATATCATATATGTGCTCCTACTCCATTTTGCATGAGTCAAGAAACCTCTGTGTAGGATTCTAAATAATCGTCAATACAGCGACAGTAGGTGATGATCATATCAAACACCCACAAGCTGCAAGCGGTCAGCTAAACGTAACAGCCACCCCGGTATTGAGCGATCAGAAGATCAACAAGCAAGCATGTACATTCTCCTGTGAATCCAATCAGTAACACTCCCGTACAGTCCGGTCTCTTCGTCTGATATGTCGCATATTTCGCCTAGGGGTGGTAAACGTCAGACCTCAGTAGCTTGATAAGTCGTGTCTATATGAGGTCTATAACAGTTCGAGAAACTACTGATAACACTTACCAGTAAATCTCAGCAACCCTGCCCAGGGATTTCCAGTTATAGCCAATCGAACACAGCACAACATCAACTCCCTATACCGGGAGAGACGAATCCCCTCCTATCGCTCATTGCCTCCATGTGATTCGGGACTGTACCCAAAAGCCACCTTTTAGCACGCCTTCTTGGACGTGGTATGATGGAAATCAAAGCACAGTGGGAATCACACAAGACTCTATAACGATCTCGGGTCTACAGACTAACATGTACCAGTGTCACTATAGAACTGCCATCTGACGTGAGGTATAATACCATCTGGGAGTTCTCGGCGAGTCCGTCTAGTGTACCCAGTCTCCACTGAGCACCCGTACACCATCCTTGATGTCGAACACCGATGGATATAGGATCATCCATCGCCCATCATATGGGTCAAGATGCGTATACGCTAGTCTACTCTGGTGTATCGATGCCCTGTCTCGATACGCTCTCGACTAGGAACATTTGAAGGATGTACTTGGCGACTACACTGTCCTCACTAGTATGATACGCATCATAGTCCTGGTAGTCAATTACTCATCCTAAGGGCTCTATCAACATGTAACATAGAGACAATCAGATTACATGTTAAGATAAAGAGTAACCAGATAGCATACTATCATGTCGAGCAAGAAAGTCCTCCCTATATATGTCCAAGCATCCACTACAATATACATCGTATGTACAGTAATGGCCTTTAGGGCATACATATAACTAACAGCCTACACTTCAAATTCCTATTAAAGACATTTTTCCAAATGAGCAGCTCTTAACTATATCATGCGAACCATGGTTCACAGATATTGTAAATTATTTGGCCACCGGACATATACCAAAAGAATGGTCGAATCAGGACATACTCAGATTTCTATCTCAGGTAAAACATTTTTACTGGGATGAACCGTATCAATTTAAATACTGTCCCGACCAAATTATTCGTCGGTGTGTCCCCGACAACGAGTTTAAGAGCGTGCTGTCATTCTGCCACGATCAAGCGTGTGGCGGGCATTTTGGCCCTAAAAAGACAGCAGAAAAAATCTTGCAGTGTAGCTTCTACTGGCCACAACTTTTTAAAGACGCACATCAGTACTGCAAGACATGCTCCCGGTGCTAACACATGGGCCGGATATCTAGGAGAAATGAAATGCCGCTCCAACCAATATTGGTTGTTGAAATTTTTTATGTTTGGGGGATAGACTTTATGGGACCGTTTCCTAATTCTTTTGGGAATGTGTATATTCTCCTCGCTGTAGACTATGTTTCTAAATGGGTCGAGGCTGTGCCCAGCCGAACTAATGACAACAAGGTTGTCGTTAGATTCCTAAAAGAAAACCTTTTTTCTCGGTTTGGGCATCCTCACGCAATTATCGGCGATAATGGATCTCACTTTTGTAATAGGACTTTCGAGTCCTTAATACGGAAATACTCCATTACTCACAAGCTGTCAACGTCTTATCATCCCCAAACATGTGGGCAAGCCGAGATTTCAAATCGGCAAATTAAACAGATATTGATGAAAACGGTTTCCAAAAACCGTAAAGATTGGTCGTCAAAACTTATTGATGCCCTTTGGGCATTCCGTACTGCCTATAAAACGGATCTTGGCATGTCTCCATATAGGCTTGTTTATGGAAAGGCTTGCCACCTTCCAGTTGAAGTAGAGCATAGAGCATTTTGGGCAATAAAAGAGTTGAATCTATCTCTGAGAGATGCGGGCAGAAATAGAAAGCTGCAGTTGAACGAATTGAACGAGCTTCGGGCTAAAGCTTACGAGAACGCAATAATCATCGAAAACCGAACGACGGTGTTCCACGATAAACACCTTATGCGCAAGACTTTCAAATCTGGTCAACGGGTTTTACTTTACGACACTCGATTACATTTCCATCCCGGCAAGCTCAGATCTCGATGGAAAGGGTCATTTTTGATACGCACCGTATATCCGTACGGTGCGGTCGATTTAGAAAATCCGGAGGACGGTTCACTTTTTAAAGTGAACGGACATAGACTTAAACCATTCCTCACTGCGGACCCTTCAGAGGAGCTCCTGTTTTTGCAGGAGCCGATTTACATTGACTGATCTTCCTCCATCTATCCCTAAATTTCGATTATCTAGCCAAAACACTGTTTCAAATAAGTTTGGGGGTATGTATCACTTGTAATTATATAAAAAAATAAAAATAAAATTCTTTGAATGAAATAAAATAAAAAATTTTGGGTATTTTTTTAAATTTCCATTTTTAATAAAAAAAATAAAATAAAATTTTTTATCTACAAATAATTTCCTCTTTTTCAGAGGGGTCTTTTGCAAATAACCAAACCACCATCCCCTATTAATACAACCTGACCCCTCACAGCATTTTACAAACCCTAAAATTTTCCTCTCTGCAAACCCTAGCCGCCGCCGCAGCCAGAGCAAGCAGACTCCTCCATAGCGCCGCGCAACTGCCGCCGAAGCCTCCCTTGCGCCGTGCTTCTGCCGCTTCATTGCTGCGTCGCCCTCTGAAATCTTCAGAGGAGGTTTGCATCATCTCTCCCTCTCTGCTAAAATATTTTATAAATCTGTAAACTCTCTGAATGGCACCAACCATACAATTAGAACGAGATTTTTCATAAATCTTTGCACACACAATTTACGGGAGTTATTTTGGTGATGAGATCACACGGCGAGAGTGGAACTTTTTAATTTTCAATCACCCTAATGCCTACGCCCTTCCAGGTCTAGTCACTCGTTTTTACGAGTGCATAGAGGAAGGTTGCCTATCACAATATGGTTTTATTAAATTACTTTGGGGCGATAGGGAAATAATCATTAATAGGGACTTCATCCATGAAGTCACCTTAATTCTTAAATTACTTGTTCACGACCAACCCCTTCAATTTGAAGACTACTTACCCTTAATGGGTAATGACTGTTCGAGGGAACCTAGTAAGGGCATACATGCTAGAACCTTCTACGCCAGTGTATTAACCGTGTGCCGTTGGGCACAAAACAACATTTTTGGCAGTTCACATAATACAACATTTTTCACCCCATCTCTTCATATCGTGCACACCTTAATGACTAGGAACCCTAGATTTGACATGTGCACGGTTTTACTTAATTAATTGGTGATGGCGAAAGGGCTGCAAATTACCCATGCCCTATGTTAGTGACACAACGGTGTCGCTATTTCCTCCCTGTGGAGGAATTTGAGTTTTACATGCATGGAGGTATACCCATTAGGCCTTTTATTGAGGGCGTATCCACGTTCGATACCCGCTTAACTGATGCATGGTCGCGAATAGAACCAGCCGAACATGTACCTGCCAGAACACCCAGCTCCAGCTCGACCGCGAGCGAGGAAGAGCTTACCCCAGCAGAACAAGCACGTCTGCTTAGAAAAGCCACTAGGGGGATTGATAGGTTGGTAGGGATGGTGACCAACTTGGATCACCGGGTGACAGAGATTGAACATAGCGTATCTACGCTGCTGGCACGAGAGGAGCATTCCTGTTCACGTTCAAGGGGACGGTGAGGACAGGAGCAGTGAGGGCACTGCTTTTGGTGAGTTTGGGGGAGCAGGTGGTTTGTAAATAGTTATCATTGCATTGCATATTTTAATTTTTGAACATATTTTTTCATTTTCTTTCTTTGCATGTTTAATTCTGCATTGCATCTTTAAAAAAAATTATAAAAATTAAAAAATAAAAATAAAAAAATTTATTAAAAAATTGAAAAAAAAAGTTCTCAATTTTAGCCATATTTGACTTAAATTTGACAAGAAGGTTAACTAGCTAGGAAAAACTAGATCCTAAACTTAGTAAACTAAAAACCCTAAAAATAACCTTTCTTAAACTTTAACGGTTGAAAATATATGTACTTGTAGTTTATTTAGAAATAGGCAAATTTTGAGTTCAGTTCTTCGGCTAAGTCAAAATAAGGGAAGAGCATTGAAATTTTTATTGAAGTGTAAGTCTGAAAAATAATTCCGAACCTTTAGTCTAAATTATGAAAATATATACCCTACAACTCGCACATACACGCACCTTGAAACTTGGGATATTAGAGGACACCTTGAATTGCTCTTGTCTAAAATCCTTAGTATGAGAAAAAAATTGAATAAAAGTATAAGTATGAATAAAGAGATATAAAAAATGAACACTGGTTTTGTAATTACTTAAGGCTGCTTAAATATATATATATATATATATATATATATATATATATATATATATATATATAGCGAGGGTGCTTTATCACCTAGTGCCTTAGACCAACTGGTTTGGGAGTCACTGCTAAAGCCTTAGGTGTTACAAGACGAGGAATTACGCCTAAATGCACAAACACATTTTGTAATCGGTCGTTAGTACCTCAAGAAGTATTAACGGTCGCATGAAGGATGTGTGAGCAAATTTATCTAAAATTCACCAACTAACAATACATTGGACGATGGACAAGAGTATGATAGCTTGAATTGAATTTCCAAGTGTAGGGGTGATACATACACACACGTAGGGGTATATGATTGGGGTTTTGATGAGAGATAGGAATGAAAGATAGAGCTTATATTTTCAGTAGAGATGATAAAAATTCCTAAGTTGAGATGGAACCTTAGAAGGAACATTCAAAAGATGCTAAAAGCTGAATAAATTTATAGAACATATACAATCTTAAGTTAAATGATAAGTGAGTGTGAAAAATACGGGCTGATAATTTCTAAGTTGAAGATAATAGAATTTCTTACTAGAACACCGAATTGAAGAATGAAAGTTAACAGGCCAAATTGATCGGATTTTATGGGTAGTATCCGGTGAAAACCCTCAGGAGACAACACTCCTCCTACTAGGGACACCTAGAGGTTTAACGGCTTGTTCCACGAGCTCAGTGCAATCACGATTCCCTGCAAAAGTGAGGTTAGGTTTTTTCGAAAATAAAAATAGGTTTGCTCGGGACGAGCAAAAGATATGTTTGAGGGTATTTGTTCATATCAGAATTTTGCATTATTATATTCCTCATTCTTAATCATATTACAAATAAATACGTGCTTTTGATCCATGACTGCTAAATAGTTGCAGGTTACTGGTTCTCAGAACAATATAGTGAAATTCAGGAAAAGACGTTACAAATGTGAGACCGCGACCAACAAATAGATGAATCTTTATGATGCCGCCTACCAGTTTAAGGAACGAACAACGAGCAATGAATAGTTCAATTGCACAAAGTACGAAGACAGCACAAGATTCAAGATTTTAACGCGAAGCTTACGGTAAAAGTCCACAAATTCTGCACTGTTGGAAATCTGGAAGAAAGTAGAAAAGATTCTGAAGAACCAAGTGAAGAAAACAGAAGAAAAAGACAACATGAAGCTACCCTGAAAAAATGAGCCAGAGTTCCTTCAAGTTAGCCGCGGATAAGTGGCCAAACACGGCATTCTGCTGCGGATCCGCGGCCGTACAGTGCACGTGTCGGTGCACGTGTCGGTGGGTGTCGGTGCTTTGACCCGGCTTTCTCAGGGTTGTCTTGTAATTTCAAATGTGGATCAGATGTAAACCCTAGGGTTTCTCCTATCTATAAATAGGAAAGCCTACATCCTCTTTTGGGGCATGCCTCTTTTAATTTCTAGATCTAAATTTTCAATTCCATTGTAATCGTTAAGAGGTGTCAATAAAGTATGTTTTTTTAATCTCGCGTTCTTTTTATCCGAATTTTAATTTCTGCAATTTTAGTATCTGTCTTTTATTATCTGCGCGTTATTTAGTTAATTAAAAAGAAAATTATAAAAATGAATCTCATCATAATTTCCCTAATGAGTGAGTAATTCCTCACTTGTTAGGGTTAGAATTGGGTAGGTTTGAGAGATGGAAATCTCTTACTCCTTTCTTGCCCGTATAATAATATTTTAAATTAGGACTCCATTTGAATCAAATACACACTGCTCACTACGGCACCCTATCCTACGAGATAGCGATGATTCCCAAGTTAGACCGGTTGTGGTTGTTTTACATAGAGGTTAGGGCTAAGAGTTCAGAAAGGACGGACAAGGACCAAAAGGAAGAAACTACGTTTCTTCCTAGTCGTGCTAATCCCCTTTGTTAACTATTACCCTAACACCTAAGTTCTTAATTAGGGCAAAGGAAGCAGTGAGTATAGTCATTTTTCCAAACTAACCTAATCCTAACCCTAGCAAGGTTTTAATCCATATTAAATTCAATCTTAGTTTTTATAAAAATCAAAACCTACCAAAAATAGGACTTAACTCGTTAGAACAATAAGAAAAGAACACGTTTTCCCTGTGGACCGATCCGCACTCAACCGGCTAGCTACCAAGCAACACCGTTATTGATTGCGGTATATTCTTAACTTTGATTTTAAAACGCACGCACGCAAAAACAGCTGTCAATCAAATGCTACCTGGTTTGTTTCTACCTCAATATGTGCATATGTTTTCTTAACATATCGCTTATACATATTGGTAGAGCCCTAAGGATCTTTACTTGATTATCAGTGTTATGATGGCAGTCACACTAGTAGGGGCTGGGTAATCTATAAGCACATCCTATACATATCCCTAGTCGTAGGATTATCGAGACGGGGTATCGATACTCCAGAGTAGACTAGTGTATACGCTTCTCATCACAGCAGGGGAAATGGTCTGTCCCATAGCCATTAGTGTAGGGTTGCTAGGCACGCTCACAAGGTTCTACGAGGTATCAACCATGCCCGATTAAAAAATTAGCCGTGCCGAACAACCCGAAGCCGGATCTTTAAACTAGGGTTTAGGTGAAAACAAGCATGTTAAAATCTTTAACACTAAGTGAGAGGGATTACAACCTTTGTAGATCCGGTCCTTCACTTCTTAAGCTCCGTGTTGAGGTCCCTTCGCTGCGATCATCGTATTCTGGACTCTCGAGAGGTTCCACGAAGAGAAAGATGCAGTCTTGCTTCCGATCTTCGATACAAAGATGATCTACCTTGATGTTTCGTTAACACAAGCTAACACTCATAATATGAAGTGAACACCCTCATCTAAATGGCAAGGATAGATGAGGATGATGAAGTAGGATTTTTGCTCTCAATTATAATCTTTTTCTCACTCACTTTCATCACAAAAGAAAGCTTTTTCAAAACGGAACTCAAGGAAGAAGAAGAATGAATGAAGATGATAACTTAATCCTATTGTAATGAACAATGAATTATTGTAGTGGTTACAAATCCAACCAAAGGTTAAGCATGAAAGAGTTAACCCTTGTAGAGATTTAACTAGAGTTAATGGTTTGGATTGGGTTAACATAATATCTCACAAAAATATCAAGCAACCACAAAGTCAAAGCTTCATGAAGCTTCATGGAAGCTTCATGCAAAAGCTAACCCTAATCCAAACCCTAACCAAGTTTAAACCCTAATCCATTGTTAAATTTGTAACCCTAACATGTTACAATATTATATATCACATATACAATATATTTTGTAACAATAGAAAATAATACAATTAACATATATCGCATATATATCAATGTATTATCCCGTGAGAAAATGAATCTTTTAGTGAGCTAATATTAGATAATGTAATTTAATATATCATATATATATTATTATACATTTAATTATCGAATCAACACTTGATCCGACAATCCGGCTATATCGCATATAACCGACTAATACGATGACCCGGCTATATCACATATACCCGGCCGATATCTCATATCGCGAGAATCCAATAAGGTATCACATACCGCATTATCCTCGGTCCCGCACATATCACATATGTGCCCCTACTCCGTTTTTCCTGAGTCAAGAAACCTCTGTGTAGGACTCTAAAGAATCTTCAATACGCCGGCAGTAGGTGATGATCATATCAAACACCCACAAGCTGCAAGCGGTCAGCTAAACGTAACAGCCACCCAGGTATTGAGTGCTCAGAAGATCAACAAGCAACCCTGTACATTCTCCTGTGAATCCAATCAGTAACACTCCCGTACAGTCCGGTCTCGTCATCTGATATGTCGCATATCTCGCCTAGGGGTGGTAAACGTCAGACCCCAGTAGCTCGATAAGTCGTGTCGATATGAGGTCTATAATAGTTCGAGAAACTACTGATAACAGTTACCAGTAAATCTCAGCAACCCTGTCCAGGGATTTCCGGTTATAGCCAATCGAACACAGCGCAACATCAACTCCCTATAACGGGAGAGACGAATCCCCTCCTATCGCTCATTGCCTCCATGTGATTCGGGACTGTACCTAAAAACCACCTTTTTGCACGCCCTCTTGGACGTGGTATGTTGGAAATCAAAGCACAGTGGGAATCACACAAGACTCTATGACGATCTCGGGTCAACAGACTACTCTGTACCAGTGTCACCGGAGAACTGCCATCTGACGTAAGGTATAATACCATCTGGGAGTTCTCGGCGAGTCCGTCCAGTGTACCCAGTTTCCACTGAGCACCCGTACACCATCCTTGATGTCAAACACCGATGGATATAGGATCATCCATCGCCCATCATATGGGTCAAGATGCGTATACGCTAGTCTACTCTGGTGTATCGATGCCCTGTCTCGATACACCCTCGACTAGGAACTGTTATAGGATGTACTCGCCGACTACCGCGGCCCCACTAGTATGATCTCATCATAGTCCCAGTAGTCGAGTACATATCCTAAGGGCTTTATCAACATGTAACATAGAGACAATCAGAGTACATGTTAAGATAAAGTACAACCAGATAGCATACTATCATGTCGAGCAAGAAAGTCCTCCCTATATATGTCCAAGCATCCATTACAATATACATCGTATGTACAGTAATGGCCTCTAGGGCATACATATAACTAACAATCTCCCACTTGCACTAGGTCCATCTGTTGTGGTATCACATACCCAACAATTAGCATTGGTCGAAGTATCTCACACTCAACCATCCCATAAAAGTCTCTACTGGGAAAAATGCCTTTGTGAGTGGATCCGCGCTGTCGTCCTCTATGTCTTCTCTCCTAACCTCGATCTCCCTGGAGATCAACCATCTCCATGATCAGATGATACTGCCTAAGAATTATATCTGGATTTCTGATGGGACGGGGGTTCCTTGGCTAAAGCCACAACTCCATTGTCACACAATGGTAGGAACGAAGTTCATCTCATGAACTTATATATATCCAGACTGACTCTTTGGTAGCATCCTTGGTAACGATGTATTTTGCCTTTAATCGTCTAGTATGTCACGGTATCTAGCTTGGAACTCTTCCAACATACTGTCCCTCCACTGAGGGTAAAGACAATGCCTGCGACTAACATTCAATCGTCCTTATAACCTGGAATCTTTCCAGTGATTCTCCCCAGGATCGATTGATACCATCTCACTAGAACTAGTGAGAATCCTAACATCCAAATAGATCTATCTCATAGATCCATAACCCAATATTTAGGAGGTATCACCTTGATCCTATATGGAGAATCCTTGTGATAAGCGGAGATTGACCGAGCGTAGCATAGGAAACTACTTCCCTATCAAGAGTATGTCATCCACGTACTCTACGAGGATCAACACCATACTCCCTACTACCTTTTTGTATATACAAGGTTCATCTACCATTTTGATGAACTCAAACTCTTCGACTACCACATCAAAACAGATGTTCCAACTCCGCGATGCCTGTTTTATCATATAAAACATCTTGCACACATTTCCGCTGCTCCCACTGTCTATGAACCCCTCTGGCTGTGTACTTATAGACGCTATCTTCTAAAACATCATTTAGAAAAGCAGTCGTGACACCCAACCACCAGATATCGTAGTCATAGTATGTAGCCATGGCAAGTAGGATCTGGATGGACTTAAGCATAGCTTTGAAAGTCTCAACTTTTCCATGTACACCAAGTAATCTTTTCAAGATATACTTGCTCCTGATGGGGATTTAACCCTTCAGATAAAGCAACCAAAGTCCATACTTTGTTGGTGTATAAGGATTCCATCTCAGATCACTAAGCATCCAGCCATTCTTACAGAGTCCCACTCCTGATGGCCAGCTCGAAACTAGTTGGGTCATCATCTCATGATGCAATCCTCGCTCCCACTGTCATAGAGAAAACCGAAGTATCTCTCAGGGGGGTGAGGAACCCTACTAGATCGGCGGAGAGGCTGAGCTTCGTTGGAAACTATTGAATCCTTTGGTTCTACCAAATCATCAGCTGCAGTTTGTATAGCTGGAACCTTTCCAGTTCTACATAACAGACCTTGCCTCGAGCTTGTCCGGGTTTTTCTTTTAGACATAGGCCGGACAACCCTAAATCTTAACAAACTTAAGATATAGGCTCTTTCCTTTCCATATCACATATGAAGTGGTAGGCAACTGATTTGATTTGAACCCTATTCAATAGGTATGCATCTTCTCATGCGCATAACACCCAAAAGGAAATAGGAAACTCAGTAGTACTCATCATAGAGCACACCATATCACATAGGGTGTTATTGCTCCGCCCTGATACACCGACGTGCTATGGTGTATACGGAGGAGTAATGCTGAGAGAGAATCTCATTCTCCTTTAGAATAGTCCAGGAATTCCGTGCTCAAGTATTCTCCTCCTTGAACACATCAAAGGACATAATACTTTTACCCGTATTTTGGTTCTCTACTTCTAACTTATATTCCGTGAATATCTCAAAAGCTTCGGACTTATGTTTCAACAGGAACACATGTCTGAATCTTGAGAGATCATCAGAGAATGTAATTAAGTACAATGAACCGGTCTTGACATGTGTAGACATGAGACTTTCATACATCAGCATGTATCAATCCCAAGAGTTCACTAACTCTTTCTCTGTTTCCAATAAACAGAGCTATGGTCATCTTATCTTTGTGACATGACCGGCAAGTTTCACAAGATGTAAATTCAAACAGATTTAAATATGCATCTAAATGTAACTTAGCTAGTCGGGTCACATTGATATGACCTAGTCTACAATGCCTCAAGAAGGATTCGTTCATTTCTGAACTCTTTCTCTTGTGTGTGTTCTGTATACTAAGAACTGTAGTTTGATTTAGAACGTCAATGCTTTTAGATAACGTGCCTGAACCGATCAACTCTTGATATAGGAAATGTTCAAAACATTATCCAATAATACAAAATTATATCCTTTCTTTACTAATAAAGAGACTGATATGATGTTGTATATCGGGTTCGGTATCTAATAACATTCGTTCAAAATCAATGTATTCTGGTAATATAGGGTGATAGTGACCAACAGATTTGGCTGCAACACTTGCATCGTTTTCTATCTCATGAAACTTATCACTTGTTCTCAGTTCTCTACCTTTCTGTAGCCCATGTAACAAATTACATATGCGGGATCCTGATGCGGTATCTCATACCCAGGACGCAAAGAATACTGAGAAACAGTTCTCTGTAATGAACATACCCGAAGATGATGCATCAACATGCACTCTTTTCGTTTTGGCGGCACGGGAAATCTGGTATTCCCCAATTTCCTGCTCTGTCTTATAACAATTATAAGTTAGAGCGGGACCAACGTTCCCCAGCTCAGTATAACAAGCGGGTTCGGTCAATTCATTCGTTTTATTATCTTGATTAAGGCGTGATATGGTCGCTAACTGGAGAGAGAGAGAGAAGAAAACACTCAGCGTATGCTCTTGCAAGATTAGATTGGTTATCTAATATATCTAATCAGGATGTCTCCCACTGTTTTAATCAAATCTTCCTTCAAACCCTAAAAGGAAAGACTAGTCGGGATTAATTACACGCTACAAGTTCGCCAATCTTTCAGCCAGGCCAGTTTCGGTACTTTGAGGGAGGTGCCCCGTGCTTTCGTACATACCTAATTAAAGTAAACCTCGTTTTCCCATGGGCGTAACCCCATTAAGACCTTTCTAGACACCTACTTGATCGGCTAATTGCAATGTGTAAAACTCTCCCAGGAGTAACTCTTACTCACAGCGGGTATCGGGATCCAACTATCTCATAGAAGGTATGCAATCCCATTGCAAATTTCAACACTAGAAATTCCCGATAATATTTTGCCCCAAGCGACCTATGACCTTGACTGAGTCAACAAACCATAGACCGCAAGTAAAGTTCAACCCGTCATTTCCGGATTGAATTAAACCCACCCGCACGACCATTGACTGAGTCAACAAGGCCGCACGACTACCCTAATCCAATCGCATCATATTCTTTACAGATAAGCACTAATCAACTACCACACACTGCGCCTTGACTGAGTCAACAAACGCAGCACGAATACTAACTATTACTTATCTGAAATGACGGAGGGCTGCGACAGGTTTTTAAGAAAACCTTTTACGCAATGAACTTTATATCGTTGTAGAATCGAGTGATTTTTAAATGGAGTGTTTTTTTAGGCTTTTCTAGTTTTGCTAAAGGGGTCACTCCCGGTGAAGGGATCGTCGGCCCTTTCCACATCGAATAAGGTGCAGGATATTTCACAAATATCGCTGTGCAAAGCAAGAACTATAGAAGCAATTAAAAGACATACCGAGTTTGTAGCATCTGCTAGTTTCACTAAAGATGTCACTCCCGGTGAAGGGATCTCTGCTCTTTCCTTATTGAATAAGGTGCTGGATGTTCTACAAGGAACACCGCTATGCAAAGCAAGAACTAGAGCTACCAGTTTTTAAACAAGTTTCTACAACATCTTAGGTTTCTTTTATTTCATTAATCTCATTAATGAAGTCCCATTTTATTATGCTTCACAAGCATCACATTTGAAACGAAATCTGCAATATAACATATATCTCATATATATAATATAACCATTCGTCTCAGGCAGTAATATGATCTCATAACAGAACATTGCAGCAGAAGAACATATATGAAATATTGGATATACTAGGACGTCCGTGTTTTCAATACGAGCCTGTATAAAACACGGATTCCACGGTCGCGATGAATAGCCAAACCCACATCCCTTGACCCCTACGAGAGCGGCAAGCAACACTGCCAATTCTAGGGTCAGGAGACCCGGTCTCGACTCCTCGAGATGGTCTCCCACTGCACCCTAGAACCCGGTTACTTGTGCTCCCCGCCTTGGGTCTACCTAATGCGGAAAAGTAAATAATATACAATGGTGACATCATCCTCAGCCCGGAAGTCCCCCAATAAAAGAATATTACATACAAATGAATTTTACATGAATGAAAAAGAAAAACTCTCATCTCACATAAAACCCCCGGCTATTCAGAACACGACGATCCAATATAACATATCACAACAACACATAATATCTCATATCATCAACGTAAGCAATTATGCGTATCCCGATTGTCGTTGATGTATAGCAACGAAGCCGGCGATACACTACATACTACGCTTACGGTCACAGAAAAGAAAGTGTAAAAGTACAACAGTTGGAATCTGCAACCTCCTTAGACATCGCATGCCTAACCAAATGAATTCCTTAGACATCACATGCCTAACAATTATAAACCCCGCATTTTAGTCTCATTATCGAAAACCCTTTTCAATATCAAGTCGGGCAATTCAACAAGGTTCCCGATATCCTGATCGAATGCTCGTCGCAAACTTTAGTAGACGGCCGCACCCCCGGATGCCATCGACGAAGTGCACTAAGGCCGAACACCGCTGCCGCGAGCACCCGAACGGATGCTTTCGGCGACGGGGTTCTCCTACAGTCACTTGGTCGGGGCTATGGGGCGTCGCTGTCTATTAAGTTTACCCGGCGAGTATCCGCGTATGCTGCGTGATTGCGACGGACTTTTGATCACATCAAAATTCCGTGGCAACCGATCTTCTGAGACTAAACTGCTATGTTTATAATATTCATATTAGTTATCTCATAACATCTTGTGGATTCCAAATATTGTATCACAATCCAGATAAATAGACAATGTTAAACTTTCCGAACGAATAATAAAACACCCAAGATTTCCCCAATATATCTCAACACTTGAAATCAGTTTAAAAACATCCATCACATGCCACAGTACCAATGGTCCAGCCGTAGAAGGGTCAAGCCAATGCCTCACATATGGCACGCCGTACTGCCCCAAACCCTAAGGTTCAAAAGGCAGTTCAAGATGGTGACATAATTGAGTTAAGGTTTGTTGTCTTCTAGAGGGTCCATCGCGTTACTTGCACGACATAGAACGTTCTTAAATTCGAGAAAAAAAATCCAACTTTTGAAAAAATTTCCGACTGGGGAAAAAGTGAGTTATTGATATCCGTTCGAACATTTTAACAGTTTCTAAAAATTATCCGGACAAAACTAAACAAAGTTAAATTATCTGATTGAATCAACAATTCCCCAATACAACCCTAGAAAACTCAACACTTGAGTGGAATTAAAAAATTCCCAGAAACACATAACAAGAAAGGACATAAGAATAATTACATGAAATTACAGGGACTAAGTCACAATTTGGGACGCGGAACCGCCGCCAAACCCTTGGTTGGCCGCGGTTCCGCGGTCAAATTTGCGAATTAGAGGGCCGTACTTCACAGTAATTCTTAGTTTTTCCTGCTTATTTTTCTGAGCATTTTTAATTCATAAAAAATCACAGTTTTGAAAAATGTACAGAGAATGGTGAACATCGGGGTTTTCGGGTCCGATCGGACTTTAAACTTCGTCTAGACTTCCCCTAAAGGTCTAGCTTGGCTCTGATAGCATTGTAGGGTTGCTAGGCACGCTCACAAGGTTCTACGAGGAATCAACCATGCCCGATTAAAAAATTAGCCGTGCCGAACAACCCGAAGCCGGATCTTTAAACTAGGGTTTAGGCGAAAACAAGAATGTTAAACTCTTTAACACTAAATGAGAGGGATTACAACCTTTGTAGATCCGGTCCTTCACTTCTTAAGCTCCGTGTT
This sequence comes from Agapanthus africanus, assembly GCA_030015575.1. Lineage (NCBI taxonomy): Eukaryota > Viridiplantae > Streptophyta > Magnoliopsida > Asparagales > Amaryllidaceae > Agapanthus > Agapanthus africanus. The sequence goes on from JASDDO010000008.1 coordinate 317,011,194, forward strand.
GAGGTCCCTTCGCTGCGATCATCGTGTTCTGGACTCTCGAGAGATTCCACGAAGAGAAAGATGCAGTCTTGCTTCCGATCTTCGATACAAAGATGATCTACCTTGAAGTTTCGTTAACACAAGCTAACACTCATAATATAAAGTGAACACCCTAATCTAAATGGAAAGGATATATGAGGATGATGAAGTAGGATTTTTGCTCTCAATTATAATCTTTTTCTCACTCACTTTCATCACAAAAGAAAGCTTTTTCAAAAAGGAACTCAAGGAAGAAGAAGATTGAATGAAGATGATAACTTAATTCTTTTGTGATGAACAATGAATTATTGTAGTGGTTACAAATCCAACCAAAGGTTAAGCATGAAAGAGTTAACCCTTGTAGAGAGTTAACTAGAGTTAATGGTTTGGATTGTGTTAACATAATATCTCACAAAAATATCAAGCAACCACAAAGTCAAAGCTTCATGAAGCTTCATGGAAGCTTCATGCAAAAGATAACCCTAATCCAAACCCTAACCAAGTTTAAACCCTAATCCATGTTACAATATTATATATCACATATACAATATATTTTGTAACAATAGAAAATAATACAATTAATATATATCGCATATATATCAATGTATTATCCCGTGAGAAAATGAATCTTTTAGTGAGCTAATATTAGATAATGTAATTTAACATATCATATATATATTATTATATATTAAATTATCGAATTAACACTTGATCCGACAATCCGGCTATATCGCATATAACCGACTAATACGATGACCCGGCTATATCACATATAATCGGCCGATATCTCATATCGCGAGAATCCAATATGGTATCACATACCGCATTATCCTCGGTCCCGCACATATCACATATGTGCTCCTACTCCGTTTTACCTGAGTCAAGAAACCTATGTGTAGGACTCTAAAGAATCGTCAATACGCCGGCTGTAGGCGATGATCATATCAAACACCTACAAGCTGCAAGCGGTCAGCTAAACGTAACAGCCACCCAGGTATTGAGTGCTCAGAAGATCAACAACCAAGCCTGTACATTCTCCTGTAAATCCAATCAGTAACACTTCCGTACAGTCCAGTCTCGTCATCTGATATGTCGCATATCTCGCCTAGGGGTGGTAAACGTCAGACCCCGGTAGCTCGATAAGTCGTGTCGATATGAGGTCTATAACAGTTCGAGAAACTACTGATAACAGTTACCAGTAAATCTCAGCAACCCTGGCCAGGGATTTCCGGTTATAGCCAATCGAACACAGCGCAACATCAACTCCTTATACCGGGAGAGACGAATCCCCTCCTATCCCTCATTGCCTCCATGTGATTCGGGACTGTACCCAAAAGCCACCTTTTTGCACGCACTCTTGGACGTGGTATGATGGAAATCAAAGCACTGTGGGAATCACACAAGACTCTATGACGATCTCGGGTCTACAGACTACTCTGTACCAGTGTCACCGGAGAACTGCCATCTGACGTAAGGTATAATACCATCTGGGAGTTCTCGGCGAGTCCGTCCAGTGTACCCAGTCTCCACTGAGCACCCGTACACCATCCTTGATGTCAAACACCGATGGATATGGGATCATCCATCGCCCATCATATGGGTCAAGATGCGTATACGCTAGTCTACTCTGGTGTATCGATGCCCTGTCTCGATACACCCTCGACTAGGAACAGTTATAGGATGTACTCACCGACTATCGTGGCCCCACTAGTATGATCTCATCATAGTCCCAATAGTCGAGTACATATCCTAAGGGCTTTATCAACATGTAACATAGAGACAATCAGAGTACATGTTATGATAAAGTACAACCAGATAGCATACTATCATGTCGAGCAAGAAAATCCTCCCTATATATGTCCAAGCATCCATTACAATATACATCGTATGTACTGTAATGGCCTCTAGGGCATACATATAACTAACAATTAGTACGTCGTACTGGGATAGTATGCAGGTGCTTATTAGGTTATTAGTACACTGGGCAGGACTCATCGGGAACTGTTGGTGGGTATTATACCTATTGTCGGGTAGCACTTCCCAAGTGACATGAGTATAGCTTAGTCCTTCGACTTGACACTGCTACTTCGCCTCGAGTGTGTTCCCACTGTACTTTGATTACTACCCTACCATGGCTTAAAAGAGTCGTACAAACAGGTAGTAGTTGGGTGCAGTCCCAAAGCAGTTGGAGGCAGTGGTGGTTAGATAGGATTCGTCTCTCCCAGTATTGGGGGTTGATATCGCGTTGTGTTCGGATGGCCATTACACAAAGTCCTTGGCCAAGGCAAGCGAGATTTACTGGTAGGTACTCTAGTAGTTTCTCAGGGTGTTTTGGGCTACTCTCCGACACGACTTATTGCACTATTAGCGGTCTGACGATTACTTCCCCTAGGCCCGATATGCGATAATCTTAGAAGAACAGACCGGACTGTACAGAGATTGTTATATACAGGCTCAGTAGGAGTTCTGATGAGTTAGCTTATCGGCCTTCTTGTCGACACATACCTGGGTAGTCGTTACGTGCAACTAGTACCGCTTGTGGCTTGTGGTTAAACCCACTGCCAGCGTAATGTCGAGTCTTTAGAGTCCCACACAGAGGGTTTCCCTGCACCGGGAAAAAGGTGTAGAGGCCGTATGGTTTAAGGGCAGGGCTTCGATCACTTACGTGTACTTATGCACGTATGATGATCGGGCAGATAATACAAGTGGGCTTTGGTTTAAGCCGGATCCTAGTATTATATTGATGGATTATTTTCGTCTCTTTGTATTCGTATTCTTCGAAATACGGATGAGGGTATGTATATATGGATAAGGGGAATTCTAGTAATTTTCTCGGGAAAGCATCTAGAAGTTGGACACCTCATTAGGGTTTTATTCTTTATTGGATTAAACAAAATGAGGTAGAGGAAATGGGGTGGATTTCTATATTGAATCTAGCATGGCTACTTGGTGACTCATGGCATGACTCACCACTAGATATTTATGAAGCATGGTTGATATTTTGTTGTGATAATTATCTCATGAATTATTGATATGCTTCATTTTTTCTAAAAGAGGACAGCCAAGCTGTAAGTCCATGCTACCTCTCCCGGTACTTTCGGGCATGCAGAATTTGGTGAAAAACAATTTTCTAGAGGTGGTAACATGGTCTCAAAACCGGATCTTTGTTAAACATCTAACTAACAACCTAACTAGGAGTCGTTAACTACTCGGTTAGGGGGTTATACCTTTCTTTCTTGAACTCCTTCGTCTTCAAGCCTCGATGGTTGTCCGGATCGGCTTCACCCCGTCGTCTCCTTGCGCCGAAGATCGATCCACCTCGAAAGCTTCTACCATTGGCTTCTTCTTCGATCTTTGAAGAAACTAGTTCACTTGGTTTGCTAAACCTTGTGAACTAGAGTGAGTAGAGAAGAGTGTGTTGGGATTTTCTCTATGGTTCTTGGTTCTCAACACATGAGACAAGTGAACCATAGACTAAAGAGAGGGAGAGCAAGAGGAAGAAGATGAGAGCTCAAGAACACAAGAGAGAGAGTGAAAATGATAGAATGAGAAAGACTTTTCTCTCTTGGCTCTCATAATCCAAAGCCATCATCACAAAAATAGTAATCAAGTATTGTGTAAATGGTTTAAGCTACAATAGCCATATCATTTCATGCACTCATTTCTCACAAGAGAAACAAGCAAGTAAGAAGTCTTTGCCATGAAATAATAGACATTGTCATCATAATGGTCAACTAGTCAAACCTAGTCAACCGGTCAACAAAGTCAACAAGTCAACAAAGTCAATCCCTCAACAACCATGTCACCATAATACTTAATTAATATTATTGTTAATCATATATCATATTCTCATTAGGGTTGAGCAAAAAAGTCAATAGTCAACAGTCAACAGTCAACAACCCTAATGAGAATCCTCCGCCTCTGTCTCTCCGTCAACTGTGCATACACACCCGCATCCGCGTTCCGAGGAACATGAATACATACTGGATAAATCCAATCCCAAAACGTACACTAGGATCTGGCTTAAACCAAAGCCCGCTAGTGTTAACTGTCCGGACACTGTACGTGCACAAGTGCACGGATGTGACCGAACCCTGTCGCAAAACCATGCGACCTGTCGTAAAACCATGCGACCTCTACTCTTTTGCCTAAAGGCGAATAGCTTTCTGTGTGGGACTCTAAAGACTCGACACTACGCTGGCAGTGGGTTTAACCACAGACCGCAAGCGGCACTAGCTGTGCGTAACGGTCCCCAGGTAGAAGCCGACAAGAAGACTGACGAGGTGAAACCCATCTGAACTCCTACTGAGCCTGAATGTGACAATCTCCGTACAGTCCGGTCTGTTCGTCTGATACATCGCATGGCGGACCTAGGGGGCGGTAAACGTCAGTCCCCTAATAGCGGTACAAGTCGTGTCGGAGTGAAGCCCAAAACACCCTGAGATAACACTGGAAGCCTACCAGTATATCTCGATTGCCCTGGCCAGGGACTACTCGTGTAATGGCTCTCCTAGACACAGCGCGATGTCAACCCCCAATACCGGGAGAGACGAATCCTGTCTAACCGTCACTGCCTCCAAGTGCTTCGAGACTGCACCCAACTACTACCTGTTTGCACGAATCCTTTGAGCCGTGGTAGGGTAGTAATCAAAGTACAGTGGGAACACACTCGAGGCGAAGTGACAGTGTCAAGTCAGCGGACTAAGCTGTACTCATGTCACCTGGGAACTGATAACTGACGATAGGTATAATACCAACCGGTCAGTTCCCGACGAGTCCTGTCCAGTGTACTCGTAACCTAACGAGCACCCGTATACTATCTCCAGTACGACGTACTAATGGCTGTGGGACAGACCATCTCCCACACTGGGATGAGAAGCGCATACGCTAGTCTACTCCGGAGTATCGATGCCCTGTCTCGATAGTCCTGCGACTAGGGACCTGTATAAGGATGTGCTTATAGATTACCCAGCCCCCACTAGTGTGACTGCCATCACAACGCTGGTAATCAAGCAAAGATCCTAAGGGCTCCACTAATGTGTATAGGTGATATACTAAAATAAACACATGTACACATTGAAGTAGAAACAAACCAAGTAGCATACTACTATATTGAGCAAGATTGTTTATACAAGGTGAATATCCCAAGCTTCCATTAAGTAATATACAAACTAGTATGATACAGTAATGGCCTCTAGGGCATATACACTAACAATCTCCCACTAGCACTAAGGCCATGTACTGACGTATCGAAGACCTATCATCTCGATCAGCCGCTCGAACTGAGTCTGGGGCAAGGCCTTGGTGAATGGATCTGTAGTGTTATCTTCTGAAGCGACCCTCCGAACCTCGATCTCCTGGCGATCCACGATCTCCCTGATCAGGTGATACCGCCTCAAGATGTGTCTGGATCTCTGATGGAACCTGGGTTCCTTCGCTAAAGCTATAGCCCCGTTGTTGTCGCAATACAGAGGTATTGGATCAACAATGGACGGAACCACCTGAAGTTCTTTCAAGAACTTCCTCATCCAGACAGCTTCTTTTGCGGCATCAGATGCAGCGATGTATTCCGCTTCCATCGTCGAGTCTGCAACGGTTTCCTGTTTGGAACTCTTCCAACACACCGCCCCTCCATTGAGGGTAAAGACAAAACCCGACATGGATTTGCAATCATCCTTGTCACTCTGCAAGCTGGAGTCAGCAAAGGCCTCGATCTGGAGGTCTTTTCCGCCATACACCAAGAACATCTCCTTAGTCCTTCTCAGGTACTTGAGAATGTTCTTTACCGCTATCCAGTATTTCTCCCCTGGGTTTGACTGATACCGGCTTACTACACTCAGTGCATAAGCTACATCCGGTCTGGTACACAACATCGCATACATTATAGAGCCTACCGCAGAAGCGTACGGTATAATAGACATGCGATCCCTCTCCAAATCAGTCTTGGGAGACATCTCTTTAGAGAGGGTGATCCCGTGACAAGCCGGTAGGTTGCCGCGCTTGGAATCTTCCATACTGAATCTTTTCAGTATGGTGTTGATGTACCTGGACTGTGAAAGTTCTAATATCCTCTTGGATCTATCACGATGGATCCGGATCCCAAGGATGTATGAGGCATTACCCAGGTCTTTCATGGAGAACCTGTGTGACAAGAACCCCTTGACAGATTGTAGCATAGGAATGTCATTTCCTATTAAGAGAATGTCATCCACGTATAAAACGAGGAATACTACAGTTCTCGCTACAAATCTACTATAGATGCATGGTTCATCTGGATTTTTGATAAAGCCAAATTCCTTGACCGTCTCATCAAAACAGATGTTCCAACTCCGCGATTCCTGCTTTAGTCCGTAAATGGACTTAAGCAACTTGCACACCTTTCCGCTGCTCCCACTCTGAATGAAACCCTCTGGCTAGTCCATATAGACACACTCCTCTAAACTTCAATTTAGAAAAGCGGTCTTTACGTCCATCTGCCAAATCTCATAATCGTGGAAGGCAGCAATGGCAAGAAGGATCCGAATGGATTTCAGCATAGCTACTGGAGAAAAAGTCTCGTCATAGTCCAAACCAGGTCTTTGACGAAAACCCTTTGCAACCAGTCTAGCTTTATAGGTCTCAACCTGTCCATCTACACCAATCTTCCTTTTGAAGATCCACTTGCATCCTACGGGTTTTACCTCGTCTGGAGCAATGTCCAACGTCCATACTTTGTTGGTGTACATGGACTCCATTTCGGTCCGCATTGCATCCATCCATTTTACCGAGTCGACGCTCTGAACGGCTTGCTGGAAGCTAGTAGGCTCATCATAATCTATGATGCAATCCTCTCTATCCCCGTCTATGAGAAAACCGTAGTATCTCTCGGACGGATGAGACTGCCTACTACTTCTGCGGAGCGGCGTAGGAATGTCCTGTTCTTTTGAACCCTCTGGTTCCACTAAGCATTCAGTAATAGTTCGTGGTTCTAGAATTTCTTCCAGTTCTACTGTGCTCCCACTTATCTGGGTTTCCAAAAACTCAGTTTCCAAGAAGTATGCATGACGAGAAACACAAACCTTTTGTTCCTCTTCACAGTAGAAGAAATATCCCTTGGAGTTCTTTGGATATCCCACGAAGTTACACTGTACTGAGCGTGCCTCGAGCTTGTCCGCATGCTGCTTTCTAACAAAAGCTGGACATCCCCATGTCTTAATGTGCTTAAGATAGGGTCTCTTCCCACACCACATTTCATATGGTGTAGTAGGCACAGTCTTAGTAGGAACTCGGTTCAAAAGGTATGCAGCTGATTCTAGCGCATACCCCCAGAATGATCGCGGTAACTCAGCGTTACTCATCATAGACCGTACCATATCCAATAGGGTTCGGTTCCGTCTCTCCGATACACCGTTATGTTGCGGAGTGTATGGAGGAGTAAGCTGAGAGAGAATTCCGTTCTCTTTTAAACAGTCCAGGAACTCGGCACTCAAGTATTCACCACCTCGATCCGATCTTAGAATCTTGATACTTTTGCCGGTTTGTTTTTCTACTTCATTCTTATATTCCTGGAACTTTCCAAAGGCTTCGGATTAATGTTTCATTAAGAAGACATAACCGTACCTTGAAAAATCATCCGTAAAAGTAATGAAGTAAGAATAACCGCTTCGCGCATGTGTAGACATTGGACCGCACACGTCGCTGTGTACGAGTCCCAAGAGCTCGCTCGCTCTTACTCCGTGTCCAGTGAACGGAGACTTTGTCATCTTTCCTTTGAGACATGATTGACAAGTGGCATATGATTGATATTCGAACGGATTCAAATATCCTTCTGTATGTAACTTCGTCAACCTTCTCTCATTGATGTGACCCAGTCTACAATGCCATAAGAAAGTCTGATTTATTTCTGGAGACTTTCTTTTGTGTGTATTCTGGACATTGAAAATCTGTGGTTGGTTTAATACGTATATACCATTGCTCAATGTACCCGACCCAATCAAAACTTGATTAAGGTGAATGTTTACAACATTACTTACAAACGCAAATTAATAACCTTCTTTAGAAACTAAAGATACAGAAATGATATTACAAGTTGCGTTGGGTATAAAAAAGCAATTACGCAAAACCAAAACATGTCCATCTGACATTCCCAGGGGATAGTCCCCCACGGCCTTAGCATCCATGCTATCTCCGTTTGCAACTTTGAGGGTCATGTCACCTGCCTTCAAAACCCTACGGTTTCTCAACGCCTGCAAAGAATTACAGATATGAGATCCTGATCCGGTATCCAATACCCAGGAAGTAGAGTTTATTGAAAGACAGTTTTCAATAACATACACACCTGAAGCTGAAGCCGCAACCTGCTTCAATTCCTGTGTCCTGGCTTTCCAAGCCCTGCAATCATTCTTCCAGTGTCCTTTCTTATGACAATAGAAGCATTCTTCTTTATCCACAAGCTGCCCCGCTTTCTTTGTTGCTTTTGCCTTTCCCTTCGTATCCACTTTACCAACACCGCCCCTTGGTTTGGCGGGGGCTTTCTTCATCTTTCCCTTGGCTTTCGCCTTGGACCTAGAAGAGGAAGATCCTCCTACAAACAAAGTGGATGTTTCCCTACCTTTCTGTAGGGTGCCCTCTGCACTCCTCAGCATGTTGAGGAGTTCTGAAAGTTCAACTTCTTTTTCTTGTAAGTTGAAGTTCAGGATAAACTGGGCGTAAGTGGAAGGAAGGGACTGGAGAATCAAGTCCGTATAGAGCTCGTTCTCTAACGAGGTCCCAAGTTCCGCGAGCTCCTCAATGAAGCCAATCATCTTAAGCATGTGTTCCGCTACCGATGATCCGATGGCCAACCTTGCCGAAAATAACTTCTTCAACACTTCGTATCTTGCGATACGAGATTGCTCTCCATACAGTTCTTTTGTATGGAGAAATATGGATTCGAGGTCCATATTCTCGTGCCTCCTCTGATGTTCGTTGTCCATAGAGGCAAGTACGAGGCACTTGGCCTTCGCGCTATCAGTCTCCCAAGTCTTACGGATTTCCTTATCCGCGACGCTGGAGGTAGCACCTGAGACAGGGGGAGCTTTGGTGGTAAGAAGATACCCCAGCTTGTCGTAAGTGATTGCCATTTTGACATTCCTGAGCCAATCTTTGTAGTTTGGCCCTGTCAGTATGTTTTTATCTAGAAGTAACTTAAGTCCAGTCATGTCGATTGGTCGCTGCAATTAGGAGAGAGAAGAAGAAACACTCAGCTTGACGCTCTTGCAAGTTTAGAGTGGTTTTTAATTTGTCTAAACAGGATGGCTCCCACTGTTTCTCGAATCCCTCCTCAAACCGAAAAGGAAGAATTAGTCAGGATCAATCTCACCGTACAATACTTGCTTAACCGTTCGGCCAGGCTGGTGTCGGTACTTCGAGGGAGGTTTTCCAACGCTTTCGCGAAGTTCCTTAATTTAAGAACCGCTTTTCCTTGGGAGCGTAGCCCCGCTAACACCTTTCTAGACACCTACTTGGTTTATAGCATTGATCGTTAAGTGAGAAATTTCCCGAGGGAGTAGCATATACTCACAGTAGGATCGGGATCCAAATATCATCGCGTGACGAAACTGAAGGAATCCTACCAGAATCATCACACTCCAAATGGTATGCAACACTAGCAAGTTTCAGTTCTTTTGAAACTCCCGATGTGGATTTTTGCCCCATGCTCTTATGACCTTGACTTTGGCCAACAAATCATAAGTCACATGTCAAGTTCTACCCGTCGTTCTCTAGGTTAATTTGAATCCACCCGTACCTACCCTTGACTTTGGCCAACAAGGCAGTACGACTGTTCCAAACCAACGCATCTATCTATGCTGCACATGAATACCCAATAGCTACCAATCACCATGCCTTGACTTTGGCCAACAAACATAGCTTGAATACTATTGACTATTCATGTGAAACGACGGAGGGCTACGAATGGTTTTGGCGAAACCGTGAACGTAGAGAACTTGATATAATCGATGGAACGAGATAGCTTTTAAATGGAGTGGCTCAAACTCCGCATTTTAAAAGTTTGTTTTGAAATGAACCGAGTGGTTTTTCGAAAGTGTTCCAACGACTTTTACATGGTTTATTTTCTTGCATTAGTTCTTTTAATGCGTGATATTCTTTCATTAGTTCTTTTAATGCGTCCCATCATTTAATCCTACCATTGCAGAAAACAACCAAAATATGACGTACGCTTATGCCATTCGCATTCGCCACGGGGCCCCGTCATTACCCGTTAGGTTACTTAACTAACGACAGAGCGGCGGCTGGGCTAGCGCGGCTGTAAAACATAAGCAACGCCTAAATAATATCATATATAGATATATTGCAATGATAGCCATTTCAGATCACAGATGAAAACATTGGATATACTAGGAACCTGCAATTCGTACGGGCCTGTAACGAAAAGCAGATTACACGGTCGCGGTGAATAGCCAAAACCCCACCCAAGACCCCTACGGGTGCGGCAAACTACCCGCCAAGTACCCGAAGCGAAGCAACCTCCCTCATCTCCGTGAGTAGGCCACTCGGCAGTTCGGCATACCCGGTAGTTTGTGCGCCCCCTCCATGGGTCTATCCTAGGAGCAAAAACAGTAAAAAGAAATTATACAATGACGGCTACAACCCCGACCCGGTTGTGCGGCCATACAAATAATTATTACATCAATTTACAAATTTACATGAATTGAAAGAAAAGAAAACTCTCGTCTCACAACCCCCGGCTATTCACCCCAGACAATCCAATGAATTCATATACACAAACCAATAACATTACAGATCACAGATTTGTATAACCCCCACTAATCGACATATAGCGATTAGTAGACGTTCAATACAAATATCACATCACAGAAAAACCCGTCAGCTTAAGCCTTTTAGAAGTTCGATCAAAAATACGGATTTATGGGCCGCAAACATAAAATTTTCGTTCTGGAAAATCTAGGCTGAAAAATCATATACCGAAATTCCCAAAATACCCCATAGAACAAACTGCAGTGAAGACGATCCAGAGAGGAGCTCAATTGGCCGCGGAACCGCGGCAATAGCAAGCTATTGCCGCGTTTCCGCGGTGGTTTGGTGAGATCTCTGGACCGTTTTTCTACAGTAGACTATAAAAACCCTGAGTCGATTTTTAAAGCATGATTTATTACTTTTACAGCACTTTGAAAATCGACAGCAAGTTTAAAATCCGGGTGTATTTCGCGACTTTTTCACCGATCGAATTTCTAATTACTTTGCTAACATGTTAGATAGAGTTTAACTAGTCTCCGATACCACTGTAAGTCCATGCTACCTCTCCCGGTACATTCGGACATGCGTAATTTGGTGAAAAACAATTTTCTAGAGGTGGTAACATGGACTCAAAACCGGATCTTTATTAAACATCTAACTAACAACCTAACTAGGAGTCGTTAACTACTCGGTTAGGGGGTTATACCTTTCTTTCTTGAACTCCTTCGTCTTCAAGCCTCGATGGTTGTCCGGATCGGCTTCACCCAGTCGTCTCCTTGCGCCGAAGATCGATCCACCTCGAAAGCTTCTACCTTTGGCTTTTTCTTCGATCTTTGAAGAAACTAGTTCACTTGGTTTGCTAAACCTTGTGAACTAGAGTAAGTAGAGAAGAGTGTGTTGGGATTTTCTCTATGGTTCTTGGTTCTCAACACATGAGACAAGTGAACCATAGACTAAAGAGAGGGAGAGCAAGAGGAAGAAGATGAGAGCTCAAGAACACAAGAGAGAGAGTGAAAATGATAGAATGAGAAAGACTTTTCACTCTTGGCTCTCATAATCCAAAGCCATCATCACAAAAATAGTAATCAAGTATTGTGTAAATGGTTTAAGCTACAATAGCCATATCATTTCATGCACTCATTTCTCACAAGAGAAACAAGCAAGTAGAAGTCTTTGCCATAAAATGATAGCCATTGTTATCATGATGGTCAACTAGTCAAACCTAGTCAACCGGTCAACAAAGTCAACAAGTCAACAAAGTCAACCCCTCAACAACCATGTCACCATAATACTTAATTAATATTATTGTTAATCATATATCATATTCTCATTAGGGTTGAGCAAAAAAGTCAATAGTCAACAGTCAACAGTCAACAACCCTAATGAGAATCCTCCGCCTCTGTCTCTCCGTCAACTGTGCATACACACCCGCATCCGCGTTCCGAGGAACACGAATACATACTGGATAAATCAAATCCCAAAACGTACACTAGGATCTGGCTTAAACCAAAGCCCGCTAGTGTTAACTGTCCGGACACTGTACGTGCACAAGTGCACGGATGTGACCGAACTCTGTCGCAAAACCATGCGACCTGTCGCAAAACCATGCGACCTCTACTCTTTTGCCTAAAGGCGAATATCTTTCTGTGTGGGACTCTAAAGACTCGACACTACGCTGGCAGTGGGTTTAACCACAGATCGCAAGCGGCACTAGCTGTGCGTAACGGTCCCCAGGTAGAAGTCGACAAGATGACTAACGAGGTGAAACCCATCTGAACTCCTACTGAGCCTGAATGTGACAATCTCCGTACAGTCCGGTCTGTTCGTCTGATACATCGCATGGCGGGCCTAGGGGGCGGTAAACGTCAGTCCCCTAATAGCGGTACAAGTCGTGTCGGAGTGAAGCCCAAAACATCCTGAGATAACACTCGAAGCCTACCAGTATATCTCGATTGCCCTGGCCAGGGACTACTCGTGTAATGGCTCTCCTAGACACAGCGCGATGTCAACCCCCAATACCGGGAGAGACGAATCCTGTCTAACTGTCACTGCCTCCAAGTGCTTCGGGACTGCACCCAACTACTACCTGTTTGCAGGACTCCTTTGAGCCGTGGTAGGGTAGTAATCAAAGTACAGTGGGAACACACTCGAGGCGAAGTGACAGTGTCAATTCAGCGGACTAAGCTGTACTCATGTCACCTGGGAACTGATAACTGACGATAGGTATAATACCAACCGGTCAGTTCCCGACGAGTCCTGTCCAGTGTACTCGTAACCTAACGAGCACCCGTATACTATCTCCAGAACGACGTACTGATGGCTGTGGGACATACCATCTCCCACACTGGGATGAGAAGCGCATACGCTAGTCTACTCCGGAGTATCGATGCCCTGTCTCGATAGTCCTGCGACTAGGGACCTGTATAAGGATGAGCTTATAGATTACCCAGCCCCCACTAGTGTGACTGCCATCACAACGCTGGTAATCAAGCAAAGCTCATAAGGGCTCCACTAATGTGTATAGGTGATATACTAAAATAAACACATGTACACATTGAAGTAGAAACAAACCAAGTAGAATACTACTATATTGAGCAAGATTGTTTATACAAGGTGAATATCCCAAGCTTCCATTAAGTAATATACAAACTAGTATGATACAGTAATGGCCTCTAGGGCATATACACTAACACAAGCTTCATTCAAGTTCACACTCCGCTCTCACTTTCTTCAAGTCTTCTTCTTCTTCCTTTAAACCTTAAAACCTCTCTTTTGTTGAGAATACTAGGATTCCAAGATACAAATTAATTCATCTTCTTACTCTACACCCTTTAGGACTTCTAGTTTAGCGAACTAGAAGCCGTAGTTACCTCGGATTTGAGGTAGGAGCTCGGACTATAGACTCTCGGGTGGATCGTTTTTGATTCGAGGAGGCCGTCGATGTTGCCCGATCTGTTTTTGATCCTCGAAGCCTACGATGATGAGGAGGACATCGAGAAGACCCGAAGGACACGATACTATGAGGTATAACATTCATCCGAGTAGTTAAACCTCAAGTTGTTTGCTAGCTAGGGTTTGTGATCGATCCTTGGTTCAAGTCGGTGTTGCGTTTTTTTTGCTATTTCCGCGTCACCGCAAACATATGGGGTGCGCGAAATCGACTTACAGTAGTATCAAAGCCTCTCATAAACCATAGATAGCTTGTAGCGACGTTAGAAATCCACCGTTTTTGTCGCGCAAAACTGCCGATAAAAACAATATCCAAAAAATGATGTTTTGAGATGTTTGCACACCCCGCGGGCTCACGGTTTGAACTGAGAAGCCGCGGGGTGGTGCATGGGCACCCCGAGGTATCCCCGGCGGCACCGAATGGCTGGTCCCTCTCCCTAAGACCACCACAAGGTGGTCTTGGCGGTGGGGACCCGAAACTGCCCCACCTCAGGCAGTTTCGGGTCCGCCTCACCCCCTGGCCACCTTGTGGTGGAATCGAGGTGGGGTACCCCTTCTAGCCCCCTAACTCGGATTTAATTTTGTTCTCTAACTCTTTGTGAAGGTTCGGGCGTGTTTCATTTTGATTCGGACTTCCGAATTGTCTTAAAACGATCGTTTTTGGAACTTTAGCTCACTGGATTTTCAAGTTTTGGAAAATTGGTTAAGTTTGCTAATTGTGTGCGGAATTCTAATGTCGCGGTTACTTTACAAGATTTGTTATGTGTATATTTGTTTGGAAACGTCGACTAATTTCTATACGTCGATTAGTCGGGGTTGCACATATCTGTGGTGTTGGTTTGTGTATATGAACTATATTGGATCGTCGTTGATGAATAGCCAGGGATGTGAGATGAGGGTTTTTATTCTTTCATTCGATATAAAATTTATAAAGTGATGTAATATTATTTTGTAAGGCACATCCGGGTTGAGGTTGTAGCCACCGTTGTATTATTTCTTTTACTGTTTTTGCTCCAAGGTGGGGTGCACAAACTACCGGGTACTTTGAAGTGCCGAGTGGCCTACTCACTTTGATGAGGGAGGTTAGTTCACTTCGGGTATTTGGCAGGTAGTTTGCCGCACCTGTAGGGGTCCGGGGTGGGGTTTGGCTATTCATCACGACCGTGGAATCTGTTTTTCGTTACAGGCTTAAACAAAACACAGGATTCCTTGTATATCCAATATGTTCATCTGTGATCTGGAATGCCTATTATTGCGTGAGACGAATGTGTTGGAGATAGTGCCCTCAGAGTAAAATATTGGATCACAGGCACATGATTGCAATGATTGATGGAGGACCTATCTCGATAGGACAGTCTTACTCAAGATGATAGTATGCTATCTGGTTTATCTTTATCATCGTGTACTGCTTTAGGTGACCTTACAGGTCGCTATTGCGCGTTGATAGAGCCCGTAGGATTCTTGCTTGACTGCCAGTAGTATAAGGGCGATCATATACATAGGAGCTGGTAGTCTATAAGCACATCCTTAAAAGGTCCCTAGTCATGGGAGTTTCGAGACAGGGCATCGATACTCCAGAGTAGACTAGTGTATACAGTCGAGACCCCGACGAGGGGCGGTGGCCGATCTCACAAGCCACTGGTGTCAGTTGGTTCACCTAAGATGTATACAGGTGCTCATTGGGTTATGAGTACACCGGACAGGACTCGCCGGGAACATGCTAGTTGGTCTTATACCTGATGTCAGATAGCAGTTCCCTGGTGACATGTGTACAGGTTAGTTCATCAACCTGAGATCGTCAATTTTCTCGTGTGAGTTCCCACTGTACTTTAATTACTACCCTACCACGCTCAAAGGAGACGTGCAAACAGGTTTTAGTTGGGTACAGTCCCGAGCCACATGGAGGCAGGGAGCGGATCTGCAGGGGTTCGTCTCTCCCGGTATTGGGGGTAAGGTCGCGCTGTGTCTAGGAGAGCCATTACACGAAGTCCTTGGCCAAGGCAGGAGATTTACTGGTAGGTATTCCTGTAGTATCTCAGGGTGTTCTGGGCTACTCTCCAACATGACTTGTACCGCTTTTGGGGGTCTGACTTTTACCAACCCGCTAGGCCTGCCATGCGATGCTCATAGACGAACGGAACGGACTGTACGGATATTGTCACTGACAGGCTCATTAGGGTGTCAGGATGAGTTCGCTCATCGACGTCCCTTTTGGTCAATACCTGGTAGCAGGTTACGTATGGCTAATACCACTGACTTGCTAGTGGTTAAATCCACAGCCAAAGTGTTGACGAGTCTTTAGAGTCCCCCACAGACCGTTTTCTCAAGTTTCGGGCAAAACACTGTAGAGACCGTATGGAGATATGGCAGAGTTCGATCATGTACGTGCGGTATTGCACGGATCATGATCGGACGGATAATACTAGCGGGCTTTGGTTTAAGCCGGATCCTAGTATAGTACAGTGTAGATTTTATGTCATTGCATTTGTATTCGGTCGCAATACAAATGCGGGTATGTATATGTAAGTCCACGTTGCCCACCCGGGTGCTTGCGGGGAGGCGGAAAACGGTATAAAAGTCGAATTTTTATCGAACTAGGCAACATGGACTAACTAAAGGAGGATCTTTGCTAAACAAAAACTAACTTAAAGCTAACTAGTATTAGCTAGATGGAAGAATGGTTATACCTAGGGCTTTATGTCCTTCTCTCCTTGCTCCTTGGAGTGGAAGAAAGAGATCACCTTATCGCCTTCTCTAGTCGAAGAAGGATTCACCCGAGAGCCTCAACCTTTGGCTTCAACTTCAAGCTAGAAGTAACTAAGATGCTAGAAGTGCTAATCCTAGAACCTTAGATGAGAGTAGAGATTACTTTAGAGAGGTTTATCTCAATCTCAAGTGTTTCTCAACACATGAGAGGGGAGAGCTTGAGAGAGAGGAAGAGGAGGAGAGAGAATCTATATGATAGAATGGGGAGAAATATGAACCATTCTCACATATATGTGTGGATTATGTAAATAGATAATTAGCAAGATAATTGTCATGGTTTAATCAAGACTTGACCATTATCATTTCACATTAAATGCAAATTGCAAGGATTAAAGAGCATCTTTCATATGGAATGATGATGGTCAACATGTTAACCAAGGTCAACAAGTCAAATGTAGTCAAATGGTCAACAACCCTAACCATGCACAATTATATTTAACTAATATCAATTAATCATAATACACACATAAGCATTAGGGTTAATAAAATGACAATGGTCATTAACCCTAATCAAAGTCCTCTGCCTCTGTCTCAGTCAACTGTGCATACGCACCCGTATTCGTGATCCGAGGAACACGAATACAATGAGATAAAACCAATTCCAAATCAAATACTAGGATCTGGCTTAAACCAAAGCCCGCTAGTATAAGCTGTCCGGACAGCAAACGTGCACAAGTGCGCGGATGTGAACGAACCCTGTCGCAAAACCATGCGACCTCTACTCATTTTGCCTAAAGGCGAATAACTCTCTGTGTGGGACTCTAAAGACTCGACACTATGCTGGCAGTGGGTTTAACCACAGACCGCAAGCGGCACTAGCTGTACGTAACGGTCCCCAGGTAGATGCCGATAAGAATACTGACGAGGTGACCCCATCTGAACTCCTACTGAGCCTGAATATGACAGTCTCCGTACAGTCCGGTCTGTTCGTCTGATACATCACATGGCGGGCCTAGGGGGCGGTAAACGTCAGTCCCCTAATAGCGGTAAAAGTCGTGTCGGAGTGTAGCCCAGAACACCCTGAGATAACAATGGAAACCTACCAGTATATCTCGCTTGCCCTGGCCAGGGACTACTTGTGTAATGGCTCTCCTGGACACAACGCGATGTCAACCCCCAATACCGGGAGAGACGAATCCTATCTAACCGTCACTACCTCCATGTGCTTCGGGACTGCACCCAACTACTACCTGTTTGCACGACTACTTTGAGCCATGGTAGGGTAGTAATCAAAGTACAGTGGGAACACACTCGAGGCGAAGTGACAGTGTCAAGTCAGCGGACTAAGCTGTACTCATGTCACCTGGGAACTGATAACCGACGATAGGTATAATACCAACCAACAGTTCCCGACGAGTCCTGTCCAATGTACTCGTAACCTAACGAGCACCCGCATACTATCTCAAGTACGACGTACTGACGGCTGTGGGACAGACCGTCTCACACGCTGGGATGAGAAGCGCATACGCTAGTCTACTCCGGAGTATCGATGCCCTGTCTCGATAGTCCTACGACTAGGGACCGGTATAAGGATGTGCTTATGCATTACCCAGCCCCCACGAGTGTGAGCGCCATCACAACGCTGGTAATCAAGCAAAGATCCTACGGGCTCTACTAATATGTATATAAGCGATATGCTAAAAGAAACACATGCACATATTAAAGCAGAGACAAACCAAGTAGCATACTACCATTTCGAGCAAGATTGTATATACAACTGTGAATATCCCAAGCTTCCATCAAGTAATATACATACTAGTATGATACAGTAATGGCCTCTAGGGCATATACACTAACAATCTCCCACTTACACTAAGGCCATGTATTGGCGTATCGAAGACCTATCATCTCGATCAGCCGCTCGAACTGAGTCTGTGGTAAGGCCTTCGTGAATGGATCTGCGGTGTTATCTTCTGAAGCAACCCTCCGAACCTCGATCTCCTGGCGATCCACGATCTCCCTGATCAGGTGATACCGCCTCAAGATGTGTCTGGATTTCTGATGGGACCTGGGTTCCTTCGCTAAAGCTATAGCCCCGTTCTTGTCGCAATACAGAGGTATTGGATTAACAATGGACGAAACCACCTGAAGTTCTTTCAAGAACTTCCTCATCCAGACAGCTTCTTTTGCGGCATCAGATGCAGCGATGTATTCCGCTTCCATAGTCGAGTCAGCAACGGTTTCCTCTTTGGAACTCTTCCAGCACACCGCCCCTCCATTGAGGGTAAAGACAAAACCCGACATGGACTTGGAATCATCCTTGTCACTCTGGATGCTGGAGTCAGCAAAGGCCTCAATCTGGAGGTCTTTTCCGCCATACACCAAGAACATCTCTTTAGTCCTTCTCAGGTACTTGAGAATTTTCTTTACCGCTATCCAATGTTTCTCCCCAGGGTTTGACTGATACCTGCTTACCACACTCAGTGCATAAGCCACATCTGGTCTAGTATACAACATCGCATACATTATAGAGCCTACCGCAGAAGCGTAGGGTATAATAGATATGTGATCCCTCTCCAAATCAGTCTTGGGAGACATCTCTTTGGAGAGGGTGATCCCGTGACAAGCCGGTAGATTGCCGCGCTTGGAATCTTCCATACTGAATCTTTTCAATATGGTGTCAATGTACCTGGACTGTGAGAGTCCTAAAATCCTCTTGGATCTGTCACGGTAGATCCGGATCCCCAGAATGTATGAGGCATCACCCAGGTCTTTTATGGAGAACCTATGTGACAAGAACCCATTGACAGATTGTAGCATAGGAATGTCATTTCCTATTAAGAGAATGTCATCCACGTATAAAACAAGAAATACAACAGTTCTCGCTACAAATCTACAATAGATGCATCGTTCATCTGGATTTTTGATAAAGCCAAATTCCTTGACCGTCTCATCAAAATAGATGTTCCAACTCCGCGATGCCTGCTTTAGTCCATAAATGGACTTAAGCAACTTGCACACCTTTCCGCTGCTCCCACTCTGAATGAAACCCTCTGGCTAGTCCATATAGACACACTCCTCTAAATTTCCATTTAGAAAAGCGGTCTTTACGTCCATCTGCCAAATCTCATAATCGTGGAAGGCAGCAATGGCAAGAAGGATCCGAATGGATTTCAGCATAGCTACTGGAGAAAAGATTTCGTCATAGTCCAAACCAGGTCGCTGACGAAAACCCTTCGCAACCAGTCTAGCTTTATAGGTCTCAACCTGTCCATCTACACCAATCTTCCTTTTGAAGATCCACTTGCATCCTACAGGTTTTACCCCATCTGGAGAAATGTCCAACGTCCATACTTTGTTGGTGTACATGGACTCCATTTCGGTTCGCATTGCATCCGGCCATTTTACTGCGTCAACGCTCTGAATGGCTTGCTGGAAGCTAGTAGGCTCATCACAATCTATGATGCAATCCTCTCTATCCCCGTCTATGAGAAAACTGTAGTATCTCTCGGGCGGATGAGACTGCCTACTACTCCTGCGGAGTGGCGTGGGAATGTCCTGATCTTTCGAACCCTCTGGTTCTACTAAGCTTTCAGTAATAGCTCGTGGTTCTGGAATTTCTTCCAATTCTATTGCACTCCCACTTATTTCTTTTTCTATGAACTGGTGTTCTAGAAAGTGGGCATGGCGAGAAACAAAGACCTTTTGTTCCTCTTCGCAATTGAAGAAATATCCCTTGGATTTCTTTGGATATCCCACAAACTTGCACTGTACTGAGCGTGCCTCGAGCTTGTCCGCATGCTGCTTTTTGACAAAAGCTGGACATCCCCATGTCTTAATGTGATTAAGATAGGGTCTCTTCCCACACCACATCTGATATGGTGTAGTAGGCACAGTCTTAGTTGGAACTCGGTTCAAAAGGTATGCAGCAGATTCTAGCGCATATCCCCAGAACGATCGCGGCAACTCAGCGTTACTCATCATGGACCGTACCACATCCAATAGGGTTCGGTTCCCTCTCTCCGATACACCGTTATGTTGCGGAGTGTATGGAGGAGTAAGCTGAGAGAGAATTCCATTCTCTTTTAAGTAACCCAGGAACTCGACACTCAAGTATTCACCACCTCGATCAGATCTCAGTGGCTTGATACTTTTGCCTGTTTGTTTTTCTACTTCATTCTTATATTCCTGAAATTTTTCAAAAGCCTCGGATTTATGTTTCATTAAGAGGACATATCCGTACCTTGAAAAGTCATCCGTAAAAGTAATGAAGTAAGAATAACCGCTTCGTGCATGCGTAGACATTGGACCGCACACGTCGCTGTGTACGAGTCCTAAGAGCTCGCTCGCTCTTACTCCGTTTCCAGTGAACGGAGTCTTTGTCATCTTTCCTTTGAGACAGGATTGACAAGTTGCATACGATTGATATTCGAACGGATCCAAATATCCTTCTGTATGTAACTTAGTCAACCTTCTCTTATTGATGTGACCCAGTCTACAATGCCATAAGAAAGTTTTATTGATTTCTGGGGACTTTCTTTTGTGTGTATTCTGGACATTGAAAATCTGTGGTTGGTTTAATACGTATATACCGTTGTTTAATGTACCTGACCCAATCAAACTTGATTAAGGTGAATGTTCACTACATTACTTACAAATGCAAATTCATAACCTTCTTTAGATAATAAAGATACAAAAATGATATTACATGTTGCATTTGGTACAAAATAACAACTACGCAAAACCAAAAAGTGTCCATCTGACAATCCCAGGTGATAGTCCCCCACGGCCTCAGCATCCATGCTAGCTCCGTTTGCAACTCTGAGGGTCATATCACCTGCCTTCAAAACTCTACGCTTTCTCAACGCCTGCAAAGAATTACAGATATGAGATCCTGATCCGGTATCCAATACCCAGGATGTAGAGTTTATTGATAGACAGTTTTCAATAACATACACACCTGAAGCTGAAGCAGCAACTCGCTTCAGATCCTGGGTTCTGGCCTTCCAAGCCTTGCAATCCTGTTTCCAGTGTCCACTTTTGTGACAGTAGAAGCATTCTTCCTTCCCCACCAGCTTTCCCGCTACCTTTGTTGCCTTTCCCTTTCCCTTCGTATCCACTTTACTGACACCGCCCCATGGTTTGGCGGGGGCTTTCTTCTTCTTTCCCGTGGCTTTCGTCCTGGACCTAGAAGAGGAAGATCCTCCTACAAACAAAGTGGCTATCTCCCTACCTTTCTGTAGGGTGCCCTCAGCACTCCTCAACATGTTCAGAAGTTCGGAAAGTTCAACCTCCTTTCCTTGCATGTTGAAGTTTAGGATAAACTGGGCGTAAGTGGAAGGAAGGGACTGGAGAATCAAATCAGTGTAGAGTTCATTCTCCAGCGTGGTCCCGAGGTCCGCGAGATCCTCTATATAGCCAATCATCTTAAGCATGTGTTCCGCTATCGATGATCCGATGGCCAATCTTGCCGAAAATAGCTTCTTCGACACTTCGTATCTTGCGATACGAGACTGCTCTCCATACAGTTCTTTTGTATGGAGAAATATGGACTCTAGGTCCATATTCTCGTGCCTCCTCTGATGTTCGTTGTCCATCGAGGCAAGTACGAGGCATTTGGCCTTCGCGCAATCAATCTCCCATGTCTTACGGATTTCTATATCCACGACGCTAGAGGTGGGACCTGGGACAGGGGGAGCTTTGGTGGTAAGGATATACCCCAACTTGTCGTAAGTGATTGCCATCTTGACATTCCTGAGCCAATCTTTGTAGTTTGGCCCTAGTCAGTATATTTTTATCTAGTAATAACTTAAGTTCGGTCATGTTGAATGGTCGCTGCAATTAGGAGATAGAAAAAAGAAACACCTTAGCATGATGCTCTTGCAAGTTTAGAGTGGTTTTTAGTTTGTCTAAACAGGATGGCTCTCACTGTCTCTCGAATCCCTCCTCAAACCATAAAGGAAGAATTAGTCAGGATCAATCTCACCGTACAATACTTGCTTAACCGTTCAGCCAGGCCAGTGTCGGTACTTCGAGGGAGGTTTTCTAACGCTTTCGCGAAGTTCCTTAATTAAGTAACCTCTTTGCCTTGTGGGCGTAGCCCCGCTAACACCTTTCTAGACACCTACTAGGTTTATAGCATTGATCGTTAAGTGAGAACTTTCCCGAGGAGTAGCATATACTCACAGTAGGATTGGGATCCAAATATCATCGCGTGATAAAACCGAAGGAATCCTACCAGAATCATCACACTCCAAATGGTATGCAGGGCTAGCAAGTTTCAGTACTTATGAAACTCCCGATGTGGATTTTTGCCCCATGCTCTTATGACCTTGACTTTGGCCAAAATATCATAAGTCGCATGTCAAGTTCTACCCGTCATTCTCCTGGTTAATTTGGACCCACCCATACCTACCCTTGACTTTGGCCAAAATGGCAGCACGACTGTCCCAAACCAACACATCTACCTATGCTGCACATGAATACCCAATAGCTACCAATCACTATGCCTTGACTTTGGCCAAAATACATAGCTTGAATACTTTTTGACCATTCATGTGGAATGACGGAGGGCTACGAATGGTTTTGGCGAAACCGTGAACGTAGTGAACTTGATATAATCGATGGAACGAGATAGATTTTAAAAGGAGTGGTTCAAGCTTCGCATTTAAAAGTTTAATTTTGAAAAGAACCGAGTGGTTTTCAAAGTGTTCCAATCGACTTTTACTTGGTTTATTTTCTTGCATTAATTCCAATGCGTCCCATCATTTAATCCTACCATTGCAGAAAACAACCAAAATATGGTGTACGCTTATGCCATCCGCATTCGCCACGGGGCCACGTCATCACCCGTTAGGTTACTTAACTAACGACAGAGCGGAGGCTGGACTAGCGCGGATGCAAAACATAAGCAACACCTAAATAGTTATCATATATAAATATATAGCAATGATAGCCATTACAGATCACAGATGAACACTTTGGATATACTAGGAATCCGCGATTCGTTCGAGCCTGCAACGAAAAGCGGATTACACGGTCGCGATGAATAGCCAATACCCCACCCAAGACCCCAACGGGTGCGGCAAACTACCCGCCGAGTACCCGAAGCGAAGAAACCTCCCTCAATCCGTGAGTAGGCCACTCGGCGCTTCGAGAAACCCGGTAGTTTGTGCACCCCACCTTGGGTCTATCCTAGGAGCAAAAACAGTAAAAAGAATTATACAATGACGGCTACAACCCCGACCCGGTTGTGCGGCCAGACAAATAATATTACATCAATTTACATATTACATGAATGAAAGAAAAAAGAAACTCTCATCTCACATCAACCCCGGCTATTCATCCGCGACAATCCACCGAGTTCATATACACAAACCAATAAGCATTACAGATCACAGATATGTATAACCCCCACTAATCGACGTATAGCGATTAGCAGACGTTAAATACATATAAACATCACAGATATAACCCAATAGTCAAAGTATAGTGAAGTTCGATCAAAAATACGGATTTATAGCCACCCGAAATATAAATTTCTATTCTGGAAAATCTGGGCAGAAATAAAATATCTTAAAAATCCCAAAACCCTGAAATAAGAACACTGCACCAAACAGGGTCCAGAACCGAGTCAACTCGGCCGCGGTTCCGCGGCAAGAAGCATGTTCTTGCCGCGGAAACGCGGCGCTTTGAGCGGTTCACTGGATCGTCTTTGGTGAGTTTCTTAACAAAACCCTGAGCTGATTTTTGAAGTATGATTTATTAATTTTAGAGCAGAAAAAAACAACAACAGAAACTTAGGGTTTTGATATTTTAGTTTTGCGATTTTTCCGATCGAACTTCTATACACTTTACTACCTAGCTAGTTTATGTTTAGTTAGGCTCTGATACCACTGTAAGTCCACGTTGCCCACCCCGGTGCTTGCGGGGAGGCGGAAAACGGTATAAAAATCGGATTTTTATCGAACTAGGCAACATGGACTAACTAAAGGAGGATCTTTGCTAAACAAAAACTAACTAAAAGCTAACTAGTATTACCTACATGGAAGAATGGTTATACCTAGGGCTTTATGTCCTTCTCTCCTTGCTCCTTGGAGTGGAAGAAAGAGATCACCTTGTCGCCTTCTCTAGTCGAAGAAGGATCCACCCGAGAGCCTCAACCTTTAGCTTCAACTTCAAGCTAGAAGTAACTAAGATGCTAGAAGTGCTAATCCTAGAACCTTAGATGAGAGTAGAGATTACTTTAGAGAGGTTTATCTCAAGCTCAAGTGTTTCTCAACACATGAGAGGGGAGAGCTTGAGAGAGAGGAAGAGGAGGAGAGAGAATCTATATGATAGAATGAGGAGAAATATGAACGATTCTCACATATATGTGTGCATTATGTAAATAGATAATTAGCAAGATAATTATCATGGTTTAATCAAGACTTGACCATTATCATTTCACATTAAATGCAAATTGCAAGGATCAAAGAGCATCTTTCATATGGAATGATGATGGTCAACATGTCAACCAAGGTCAACAAGTCAAATATAGTCACGTGGTCAACAACCCTAACCATGCACAATTATATTTAACTAATATCAATTAATCATAATACACACATAAGCATTAGGGTTAACAAAATGACAATGGTCATTAACCCTAATCAAAGTCCTCTGCCTCTGTCTCAGTCAACTGTGCATACGCACCCGTATTCGTGATCCGAGGAACACGGATACAATGAGATAAAACCAATCCTAAATCAAATACTAGGATCTGGCTTAAACCAAAGCCCGCTAGTATAAGCTGTCCGGACAGCAAACATGCACAAGTGCGCGGATGTGAACGAACCCTGTCGCAAAACCATGCGACCTCTACTCATTTTGCCTAAAGGCGAATAACTCTCTGTGTGGGACTCTAAAGACTCGACACTACGCTGGCAGTGGGTTTAACCAAAGACCGCAAGCGGCACTAGCTGTACGTAACGGTCCCCAGGTAGATGCCGATAAGAAGACTGACGAGGTGACCCCATCTGAACTCCTACTGAGCCTGAATGTGACAGTCTCCGTACAGTCCGGTCTGTTCGTCTGAAACATCGTATGACGGGCCTAGGGGGCGGTAAACGTCAGTCCCCTAATAGCGGTACAAGTCGTGTCGGAGTGTAGCCCAGAACACCCAGAGATAACACTGGAAACCTACCAGTATATCTCGCTTGCCCTGGCCAGGGACTACTTGTGTAATGGCTCTCCTGGACACAGCGCGATGTCAACCCCCAAGACCGGGAGAGACGAATCCTGTCTAACCGTCACTGCCTCCAAGTGCTTCGGGACTGCACCCAACTACTACCTGTTTGCACGACTCCTTTGAGCCGTGGTAGGGTAGTAATCAAAGTACAGTGGGAACACACTCGAGGCGAAGTGACAGTGTCAAGTCAGCGGACTAAGCTGTACTCATGTCACCTGGGAACTGATAACCGACGATAGGTATAATACCAACCAACAGTTCCCGACGAGTCAAGTCCAGTGTACTCATAACCTAACGAGCACCCGCATACTATCTCAAGTACGACGTACTGACGGCTGTGGGAAAGACCGTCTCCCACGCTGGGATGAGAAGCGCATACGCTAGTCTACTCCGGAGTATCGATGCCCTGTCTCGATAGTCCTACGACTAGGGACCTGTATAAGGATGTGCTTATGGATTACCCAACCCCCACGAGTGTGAGCGCCATCACAACGCTGGTAATCAAGCAAAGATCCTACGGGCTCTACTAATATGTATATAAGCGATATGCTAAAAGAAACACATGCACATATTAAAGCAGAGACAAACCAAGTAGCATACTACCATTTCGAGCAAGATTGTATATACAACTGTGAATATCCCAAGCTTCCATCAAGTAATATACATACTAGTATGATACAGTAATGGCCTCTAGGGCATATACACTAACAGTATATACAGTCGCGGGGTTTTTCTGTAATTTATTACGGGATCAGTTTTCTGAAGTTGCTAGTTTGCTTTCCGTTTCGGCCATTTTCCTTTGTATCCTTCTTTGGCTGAAAATTGGTGGAGGGGGGCTTATTTGCAATTGTGCAAATTAGCATTGTGGAGGGTGGTCTTTGTATATTGTTGCTTCATGATTGAGGTTGACTTCTTTGTTCATGATGACTTGACTTTTGAGATGAGTGTTGGTTGGTGGTGTGATGATTATTCCTCATGATGATCACTCATTTCCTTTTGCATTATTTTTCTCCTTTGGCTCACACCACCTTGAGCATGCTTACTACCTCCACTTTCTTTGGTGAGTGGCCGGCCATTCTAGTGAGGGAGAGTGAGTTCATTTTGTGTGGGAAATTTCTTCATCACATTTCACTACTTGCCACAAAAATTCCATATCTCCAAAGTTCATTTCCTCCACCAAATGGCAACTTCAACCCCAAGAGAGACAAAGAGCACTACACTTATTCTACAGCAATTCTTGGACACGTCGACTCGCCAACTTCGTGCCCGAGTTGCCTCGGTCCAGAGGTGGGAGCCCGTAAAAGAACCCGGCGATGTGGTGCCCTTCCGACGAGGAGATGAAGACCGGAGATTCCGTGGGGAGATCGGGACGACGACGAGAAGACCGAAGGACATGGATCGCTCGGTATATCTCTCTACCCTTTCTCTAGTTAGCTAGGATTTGATTAATGGCCCGATCCGGGTTTTATAGTGCGCGGTGGTGCCGTTTTACAAGTTTTGTAAAAGTATCGTTTCCGCATTTTGGCCTCGGATTGACGGCCGGGGCGCCGCCGTGCACTTACACTGGTATCAGAGCCACGCCATTAACCTAGTCTAGCTTGCTCTAACGTGTTTAGAACTTCGATCGAACGAAAATTCCAAAAACCGCGTTTTCAAGTATCAGTTTTCTGTCGAATTTTTTTTGGCTCGAAAAATTATTTTAAGTGTTGCAGAAAATTGTGCAGTTTTTTTAAGCATTCTGCAAAATTTTGGTTAGGTGATGCTACAGTATGACCGCGGAAATGTGACCAAACCCCTGTTTTGGCCGCAGTTCCGCGGTGGAAATAAGTCAACGCCGTACCAAAATTTTCTAGTGGCTTTATGACTTGAAAATGTGGTTTCTGGTATATTCTTTTTGGGCCCAGATTTTCTTTGAGTGCTACAGTAGTGCTTGGGGCCCACTTCGGTAAATTTGGTCGATCGAAAAGTTTAAACATGTTAGTTCACAGTATTTACAATATATCTGCGACCATGAATGTCATTTGATCGGTAAATCCTGTCTAACTGCTATAGCCCTTTTAGACGGATTTGCGAACGTGACATTCAGGTTGATATTCTGTGTTATGCTGTGATGTTGCGGATCGTCGTGGTGGATAGCCTGGATGCAATGGTAGTACAGTTTCGTTTTATATGTACATTTGATATTGCGGGGCGAGCGTCCGACATGTGGATTGTCGTCACTGCCAGTTTGTATATTATTCTTTTGGGGCATGACCGGGCTGAGGTCGATGTACCTGTTGTATGTATATTTTACTTTCTGTACAAGGATTACCCCAAGGTGGGGTGCACGGATAGCCGGGTTCTAGAGGGCAACGAGCCCGCATCTCATGGCGTTGAGACGGAGGGGGCTTCACTCTAGATTTGGCGGGCTATTCGCCGCACTCGTAGGGGGTACAGGTTGACCCAGGAGGGGTGCCCAAGTTACCGGATTCCATGAAGTGCTGGGTGGTCCATTCACGTTGCTGAAGGGGGCTGCATCGCTTCAGGTTTTTGCGGGTAACTTGCCGCGCCCGTAAGGGTCTAGGATTTCATTGCACAGGCTATCTACACGACCAGGAGAACGTCGGGTTTCAGTAGCGGCTCTATGAAACCCGGGGATCCCAAATATCTGTATTGTTCTGTGTTTCTTATTACATTTCTGTGATGTTGCATTTTATCATGCCTTGAGCGAATATTATATATTGATATGTATACTAGTATATGTTATATATGTTTTGCATCTGCGCTAGTCCAGTCCCCGCTCTGTCGTTAGTTAAGTAACCTAACGGGTAATGACGGGACCCAGTGGCGAATGCGGATGGCATATACGTACATCATTATTTTCGTTCTTTATTGGTGTGATCAATTAATGGGACTGCGTTGATTCGGATCAATGCAAGCTAAACAAACCTATTCTGATGTTGTTGGAACAATTTTTCAAAAAGCTGTTATTGCAAGGGCGTTCTCTTTTGTTTTGCACAGTGATATTCAGTTGGAATATCCTGCACCTCAGTCGACAAGGCAAGGGCCGAGATCCCTTCACCGGGAGTGACCCCTTGGACAGAAGTTTGCGTCAGGGCAATAACTTCACTATAGTCGTTTACTTTTGCTTTGCATCGTGGTATTCAGTTGGAATATCCTGCACCTCATTCTACGGGGAAAGAGCCGAGATCCCTTCACCGGGAGTGACCTCTTTAGCAAAGGTTTTCGCCACTATATTTTTATAAAGCTATCCAGTTCCTTCAACGATATCAAGTTCATTACGTTAAAGGTTTTTCGCCAGAAACCATTCGTAGCCCTCCGTTGTTTCATATGGATAGTCAATAGTATTCAAGCTGTGTTTGTTGGCCAAAGTCAAGGCACAATGTTTGGTAGCTATTGGGTATTCATATGCAGCATAGATAGATGCGTTGGTTTGGGACAGTCGTACTGCCTTGTTGGCCAAAGTCAAGGGTAGGTACGGGTAGGTTCAAATCAACCTGGAGAATGACGGGTAGAACTTGACATGTGACTTATGATTTGTTAGCCAAAGTCAAGGTCATAAGAGCATGAGGTAAAAATCACATCGGGAGTTTCTAAAGAAACTGAAACTTGTCAGATATGCGCATATCTTCCGGAGAGTGATAATGTGAGCGGATTCCGTCATGTTATCATGCGATGATAGTTGGATCCTGATTCCCACTGATGAGTTGGTTTACTCTTCGGGTGTTCCCGACTAATTCTTCTTTTAGGTTTGGAGGAGAATTTGACGTTACAGTGGGAGGTTTCCTGATTAGATAAAGTGATAGTGATAACCATTCTGATCTAGGTTAGAGTGCATGCTGAGTGTTTCTTTTTTCTCTCTCTCTTCGGCAGCGACCATGACCCGACCCTTGACTATGACTCAGTGACCAAAATTAACCGAACCTTCTTAAACACTGGCTTTTGGATTGTCAGAGTTGCAAACCTCATTGCCACTCCTACTTTTACCCTTTTCTCCACGACACCCCGTATTACTACGAACGTCCACTTCCATTGGATAAAACCATCGTATGGTTCTATACGAACTCGAAGGAATTTATTCGAGGATGGTTTCCGGTTCTGGAGAAAACGAATAGGACTATTCAGTTGTCTTTTCCTTTTACCTTCTCTCAGGTTGCGAGTCTCCTTGGTTTAGGAGATAGTACACCTATTACGCAAATTGGAAAGTCTTCTTCCAAACCTTTGGCTGGTGTCGAACGGTGGGGAATGAAGAAAACCAATTAGCATAACGATGGTGTACAGAAGGTATTAAGTAAAGACATATCAAGGGATTAGTAAGAGGGCAAAGTAAATTATGACTGCTATTCACGACCAAACCAAGTATTTCTTCGCCAATCCTAAATCACCTTTGTATTTCTCCAGGACACTCCGTATCACTACGAAGATCCACAGTTTATTGGATACTCCATCGTATGGTTATATACGAACTCGAAAGGAACTTGTTCCAGTTCGGGGATGGATTCTGGTTCAGGAGAAATAGGAATAAGGTTTATTCGGTTGTCTTTTATCTTCATCTTCTCTCGCATTGCGAGTGCTCCTAGGATTAGAACAGTATACCCATTATGCTTATTGGATAGTCTTCTTCCAAACCATAGGCTGGTGACGAACGATAGGAAAGAAAGAAAACCATTTGGCCTAAAGGGGTGTACAGAAGATAATGACTAAAGACATATGAAGGGATGTAGAGAGATGGCATAGAAATATACGGTTACAGTTGTGAATCTGGATAATGGAAGAGGCATTACTAGGAATACCCGGATACCCCATCGAAACATTTCAATGTTTCATTTTCACTGTGTACTGTTAATGGAAAATTGATTTCCCAATTAGACACTTGCTCCAGGGTATGTATTTACCAGGTTTGATTTTCACATCGGTATGGTTTTACAGATGATGAGTGGGAGTAAGTTATTGGGAATTGGGTGATCATCCTCATTATATCGGGATTCGTTGTAATCGGTGATATTTAAGGAAGTCACCTGGGTTGTTTGCCGGACGGCAAATATTTAGTTTTGAATATCCGCTGTTATGCACCAATTTCAAATTGATACATCTGTGCGTCTATTTTTATAGAGTGAGATATACCTTTTTGAAATTATGTCTGTGACATTACCTATATCAGTGGATGGTTAGGTAAGGAGCATTAAACAGCGGTATAATTCTTCTTAACCATAAGTACAGTTTTCAACCTATGACACACAGGGATTGAGTTATTAGGACTCAAGGGACTTATACAGAGTATTGTATGTTGTCCAGTATCCATCAGGACAGAGGGGTTGGTACTCGTACTATATTCTGTTTACTTGTGACTTCTCTAGTTTTTAGACATGTGTTCCGTAGAAACACAAGGTCCAAGTTTTGAGAAGTTATAAGTATAAAAATAGAGTAGAGAACCAGATGTTGCAAGTATCGGGATTCTTCAAGGTGATCGAAGATGTAGATACTTGTGTATGGTATTCAGTTGATAGTAATGATTAAGAGAACTTGCTTCTCTTTCAGGTTACTCATAATTGGAAGCACTCCTAAATTGAGTAACGCTGAAAGGCTTCTTTCCATTTAGTTGACATGCACTGGAAACAGTTGCATGATTTGAATCTGGTTCAATTAAATCAGTGCCTCTGTTTCTGTATTGGATATAGAACAGTTCATATCTTAACATTGTTAAGGTACGGGGAGTTGTCCGGCTTATGATTAAAACCAGACTCTGGATAACTCAAGGCACGTTTCTGTAATGGTTGTTTGTGGGTTGACCCAGGCTATGACGAGGGTTGACTTTCTACCATCTGGAAGATCAATAGTGTTATTGTTCTTGACTCGCCACAGTTTTAATAAAAATGGATTTTTTCAGAAAACAGTAGTTGGAGTATGGTAGAACTGGAAGTGATTCCAGAACCGCAAACGATTACTGAAAATTTTATAAGAACCTAAAGATTCAATCTGGTTTGACATTCCATTGGCCACTCCGCAGATAAGGTGGGTAACCTCAGGCACCCGAGAGGTACTTCGGTATGCTCAAGGACGGTGACAGGGAGGTTCTTGTTTACCTAGACTTGCCATTGTTGTTGTTCCAGACTGTGAGACCCGGCAGGAGGATGAGTATAGCGTCGTTCTAAACTAGGTTAGAAGTGTACGTCTATATGACTCTGCCAGAGGGTTGTCGTAGTCAGTAGGAGTAGCGGAAGCATAGTGGACAAGTGGCTTATGTCTATTCATAGACTTAAGCAGATATAGCGGAGATAGATCATCTATTTCTGATGTGACAGTCATAGATTTGACTTCATCAGAATAGGGGATGGATCTGTTAAGAAGGTAGTAGGGTGTGATGTCCTGGTATTTGGATGACATACACAAAGTAGGAAGTGATGTTCCTATACTACGATCGGTTATACTTTGGTTGTCACACAGTGGTTTCTCCACATGGGACTTGGATATAATATAAAGACATTCTGGTTACTAGATCTATAGATCTAGATTTGGGTGGATTCCCAATCAGGTACTTAGACAACATTCTAAGAGTTTTAGAATGGAAGACTCCTGGCACGGTAGTGTACCTGCAGGTGATGGAGTCACCCTCTCTAAAGGTGTCTTACAGACTAAAGTGGAGAGGGATGTGCATGATTGGCAGATCACTTTCTTAGGCAATTGAGTCAATCATGAGATGTCAAGTACCACACCAGATATTGTTTTTGCACGAGATGCAATATGTTGATATTGATCCAATCCTGGAGAAACGATCGAAAGCAGTTTTAGAACATAAGTGGATGTTCTAGGGATATGATAACGACAGCCTCATTTGGGAGACAGTTATCATTCCAGGCTTCCAAGGTGACCTGGATGACAGATTGGTTGTCAAAGTTGTAGTTTTCCTTCTGACGAGGGGCAGTATTTTGGACAGGTGGTCCAAGGGGATACTGAGGGAGGCATGACGCAGGATACTGATTAAGTTCTGTTGACGATACAGTCTAATAAGTTTGGATTTGGAGTTCATTTATGAGCTAGGTCGCATCAGATATCCAGACATATTCTAAGACAGGTATTGCTCATTTCGGGAGATGGCTTTCTCCGCGAACTTGAGATAAAGAGAGACATAGAAAGAAACATCAAGGAGGATCCACTCACTGAGGCTATTCCTCGAACACATTAATTTCGCAAACTGGTTTTGTGAGACTGATTAGTAGAGGAGTTGGGTGTTCGGTATCACACGGGCTGTGAGTATGCGACATCGCAATAATTATCCTTGAGTGCAAGTGGGAGATTGTTGGAGATAGTGCCCTCAGAGTCAATTATTGGATCACAGCCACATGATTGCAATGATTGATGTAGGACCTATCCCGATAGGACAGTCTTACTCATGATGATAGTATGCTATCTGGTTTATTTTTATCATCGTGTACTGCTTTAGGTGACCTTACAGGTCACTATTGCGCGTTGATAGAGCCCGTAGGATTCTTGCTTGACTGCCAGCAGTATGAGGGCGATCATATACATGGGAGCTGGTAGTCTATAAGCACATCCTTAAAAGGTCCCTAGTCGTGGGATTTTCGAGACAGGGCATCGATACTCCAGAGTAGACTAGTGTATACAGTCGAGACCCCGACGAGGGGCGGTGGCCGGTCTCACAAGCCACTGGTGTCAGTTGGTTCACCTAAGATGTACACAGGTGCTCATTAGGTTATGAGTACACCGGACATGACTCGCCGGGAACATGCTAGTTGGTCTTATACCTGACGTCAGATAGCAGTTCCCTGGTGACATGTGTACAGGTTAGTTCATCGACCTGAGATCGTAATTTGTCTCGTGTGAGTTCCCACTGTACTTTGATTACTACCCTACCACGCTCAAAGGAGACGTGCAAACAGGTTTTAGTTGGGTACAGTCCCGAGCCACATGGAGACAGTGAGCGGATCTGCAGGGGTTCGTCTCTCCCGGTATTGGGGGTGAGGTCACGCTGTGTCTAGGAGAGCCATTACACGAAGTCCTTGGCCAAGGAAGGAGATTTACTGGTAGGTATTCCAGTGGTATCTCAGGGTGTTCTGGGCTACACTCCGACACGACTTGTACCGCTTTTGGGGGTCTGACTTTTACCAACCCCCTAGGCCCGCCATGCGATGCTCATAGACGTACGGACCGGACTGTGCGGATATTGTCACTGACAGACTCAGTAGGGTGTCAGGATGAGTTCGCTCATCGATGACCTTTTTGGTCAATACCTGGTAGCAGGTTACATATGGCTAATACCTCTGACTTGCTAGTGGTTAAATCCATAGCCAAAGTGTTGACGAGTCTTTAGAGTCCCCCACAGACCGTTTTCTCAAGTTTTGGGCAAAACGTTGTAGAGGCCGTATGGAGATATGGCAGGGTTCGATCATATACGTGCGGTATTGCATGGATCATGATCAGACGGATAATACTAGCGGGCTTTGGTTTAAGCCGGATCCTAGTATAGTACAGTGTAGATTTTGTCTCATTGCATTTGTATTTGGTCGCAATACAAATGCGGGTATGTATATACAGTCGCGAGGTTTTCCTGTAATTTATTACGTGATCAGTTTTCTGAAGTTTCCAGTTTGCTTTCGGTTTCGGCCATTTTCCTTTGTATCCTTCTTTGGCTGAAAATTGGTGGAGGAGGGCTTATTTGCAATTGTGCAAATTAGCATTGTGGAGGGTGGTCTTTATATATTGTTGCTTCATGATTGAGGTTGACTTCTTTGTTCAAGATGACTTGACTTTTGAGATGAGTGTTGGTTGGTGGTGTGATGATTATTCCTCATGTTGATCACTCATTTCCTTTTGCATTATTTTTCTCCTTTGGATCACACCACCTTGAGCATGCTTACTCCCACCTCTTTCTTTGGTGAGTGGCCGACCATTCTAGTGAGGGAGAGTGAGTTCATTTTGTGTGGGAAATTTCTTCATCTCATTTCACTACTTGCCACAAAAATTCCATATCTCCAAAGTTCATTTCCTTCACCAAATGGAAACTTCAACCCCAAAAGAGACAAAGAGCACTACATTTATTCTACAGCAATTCTTGGACACGTCGATTCGCCAACTTCGTGCCCGAGTTGCTTCGGTCCAGAGGTGGGAGACCGTAAAAGAAACCGGCGATGTGGTGCCCTTCCGACGAGGAGATGAAGACCGGAGATTCCGCGGGGAGATCGAGACGACGACGAGAAGACCGAAGGACACGGATCGCTCGGTATATCTCTCTACCCCTTCTCTATTTAGCTAGGATTAGATTAATGGCCCGATCCGGGTTTTATAGTGCGCGGTGGTGCCGGTTTACAAGTTTTGTAAAAGTATCGTTTCCGCATTTTGGCCTCGGATTGACGGCCGGGGCGCCGCCGTGCACTTACAGAATGCATATATTATATATATGCTATATAATAGACGTTGCTTATGTTTTGCATCCGTGCTAGTCCAGCCCCCGCTCTGGCGTTAGTTAAGTAACCTAACGGTGTTAGACGGGGCCCAGTGGCGAATGCGGATGGCATAAGCATACGCCATATTTTCATTTCTTTCTGTAATGATAGGTGTAAATGATGGGACTGCATTACATTAATGCTTAGTAAACTAACCAAAGCTGAATCATTGGAACACATTTTAAAACCACTCGGTTATTTTAAAACAGGAGACTTTTAAATGCGGAGCTTAAACCACTCCCTTTAAAAGCTATCAGGTTCCTTCGATTATATCAAGTTCACTACGTTCACGGTTTTGCCAAAACCATTCGTATACCTCCGTCATTTCAGTTGAATATTCAGTAGTATTCAAGATATGTATTTTGACCTTCGCTAAAGCATAGTGTTTGGTAGCTGCTGGATATTCATTTGTAGCATAGATAGATGCGTTGGTTTGGGACAGTCGTACTACTATTTTGGCCTTCGTCAAGGGTATGTACGGGTGGGTTCAAATTAACCTGGACAATGATGGGTAGAACTTTACATGTGACTTATGATATGTTGGCATCCGTCAAGGTCATAAGAGCATGGGGCAAAAATCCACATCGGGAGTTTCTAAGGAAATTGAAACTTGATGGTGCTGCATACCATTTGGAGTGTGATAATGTTGGTAGGATTCCTTCAGGATTATCACACAATGATATTTGGATCCCAATCCTACTGTGAGTATCCGCTACTCCTCCGGATATTCTTCACTTAACGATCAATGCTATAAACCAAGTAGGTGTCTAGAACAGCATTAGCGGGGTTACGCCTCCAGGGAAAATAGGTTATTTAATTAAGGAACTTCACGAAAGCGTCGTAAAACCTACCTCGAAGTACCGACACTAGCCTTGCCGAATGGTTAAGCAAGTATTGAACGGTGAGATTAATCCTGACTAATTCTTCTTTTATGGTTTGAGGAAGGATTCGAGAAATAGTGGGAGCCATCCTGTTTAGATAAACTAAAAACCAATCTAAACTTGCAAGAGCATCATGCTGAGTGTTTTCTTCTCTCTCTCCTAATTACAGCGATCAGGTGACCAGATTGGGTTACAGATAGATAATAAAATGACTGAGTTATTGTAAGTCTATGTACAACACCCCACGACTTGCGGGGAGGCGGAAATATGAAAAACGATCTTGTTTTATGCTAAACATCGACTAACCGCATGAATCGAAGCTAAACGATAACTAACAACAAACATAGATGTTCTAAACTACTATGTAAAGGGATTATACCTAAAGAACCGTGTCCTTCATCTATACGAACTCCACCTCCTCCTCGCCCTTCTCCAAGTAGTAGACGATCCACCACGAGAGCTAAACTCCAAGCTTTGCCTCTAAACTTGAGGCAACTAGGTATCTTTAAGTGCTAATCAAAGTACCTAGATGAAATAGAGTATGGTTATGGATTATGTAGTCTAACTAATCCTTGTACTCAACACATGAGAGGGGAGGATTAGGGTTTGAAGAGAGAGAGCTTGAGGAGAGAGAAGGTGAGAGTAATAATGAAATGAGAAAATGAGTTATCATAATATATATCAAGCATTTTATTTTATCAAGAAAAGAAAAGATAATGATTTACAACCATGCTTGATAAATATCTAATGGTGATTCATCTTCATGAGTCATTAAGCAATTATGAAGCATTAATGACATGGATGAATCATCCAGATGCTCACTAATCTCAATTAATGTATATGCCACCTTAACCTCCTTAGTCACCATCTTCTAGAAGCTTCTCGCGCAATTACGAGAACGCCCCTCCTATCCGTGAAAACACGAAAAAACTTTAGACTGTATAAATCCAATAACCGGATACTAGTAACTGGCTTAAACCAAAGCCGACTAGCAAAAACTGTCCGAAAGTCGTACGTGCGTAAACACACGTATGCGTCCGAACCCTTGTCGTAAAACCATACGACCTCTATATCGTTTCGCCTGGAGTAGGGAAACTCTCTGCGTGGGACTCTAGAGACTCGACTACTACGCTGGCAGTGGGTTTAACCACAGACCGCAAGCGGCACTAGCTGTACGTAACGGTCCCCAGGTAGATGTCGATAAGAAGGCCGATGAGGAAACCCATCCGAACTCCTACTGAGTCTGATGTGACAATCTCCGTACAGTCCGGTCTGTTCGTCTAAGACTATCGCATATCGGGCATAGGGGAGCGGCAAGCGTCAGTCCTCTAATAGCGGTATAAGTCGTGTCGGAGCGAAGCCTATTACACCCTGAGAAACTACTGGAACCTACCAGCAAATCTCGCTTGCCCTTTCCATGGACTTTGCGTAATGGCTCTCTGACACAGCGCGATATCAACCCCCAATACCGGGAGAGACGAATCATGTCTAGCCGCCACTGCCTCCAAGTGCTCGGGACTGCACCCAACTGCTACCTGTTTGCACGACTCCTTTGAGCCGTAGTAGGGTAGTAATCTAAGAACAGTGGGACACACTCGAGGCGAAGTAGCAGTGTCAAGTCTGCGGACTATGCTGTACTCATGTCACCTGGGAACTGTTCACTGACGACTGGTATAAAACCAACCAACAGTTCCCTGTGAGTCCTGCCCGGTGTACTCGTAACCTAACGAGCACCTGCATACTATCTCCAGTACGACGTACTGACGGCTGTAGGACAGACCATCTCCCCAACTGGGATGAGAAGCGTACACACACGTTTACTCCGGAGTATCGATGCCCTGTCTCGATAATCCAACGACTAGGGACCTGAATAAGGATGTGCTTGTAGACTACCCAGCCCCCACTAGTATGACTGCCATCACAACGCTGGTAGTCAAGCAAGATCCTAAGAGCTCTATCAATACGTATACTCACATATTAAGATAGAAAAACCAAGTAACATACTACCATGTTTAGCAAGACTGTTATATACATGTGAATATCCCAAGCTTCCATTAAGTAATATACAAACTAGTATGATACAATAATGGCCCCTAGGGCATATACACTAACAATCTCCGACTTGCACTAGGGCCATGTACTGGCATATCGAAGACCTATGATCTCGAGTAGCCTCTCGAATTGAATCTAAGGTAGGGCCTTTGTGAATGGATCAGCAATGTTCTCTTCAGAAGCAACTCTCCGAACCTCGATCTCCCGACGATCAATGATCTCCCTGATCAGGTGATACCGCCTTAAGATGTGCCTGGACTTCTGATGGGACCTTGGTTCCTTCGCTAAAGCTATAGCTCCGTTGTTGTCGCAATACATAGGTATTGGATCAACTATGGTAGGAACCACCTGAAGTTCTGTTAGGAACTTCTTCATCCAGACTGCTTCTTTTGTGGCATCGCAAGCAGCTATATACTCCGCTTCCATCGTCGAGTCAGCAACGGTGTCCTGCTTGGAGCTCTTCCAGCACACCGCCCCTCCATTGAGGGTAAAGACATAACCCGACATGGACTTGGAATCGTCCTTATCACTCTGGAAGACGGAATCAGCAAAGGCCTCCAACCTGAGGTCTTTTCCGCCGTAAACCAAGAACATCTCCTTAGTCCTTCTCAGGTACTTAAGAATGTTCTTTACTGCTATCCAGTGCTTCTCCCCTGGGTCTGACTGATACCGGCTTACCAGGCTCAGTGCGTAAGCTACATCTGGTCTGGTGCACAACATCGCATACATTATAGAGCCTACCGCAGAAGCGTAGGGTATAATAGACATGCGTTCCCTTTCCAAATCAGTCTTGGGAGACATCTCTTTGGAGAGGGTGATTCCGTGACAAGCCGGTAGATTACCGCGCTTAGAATCTTCCATA
Organism: Agapanthus africanus; assembly: GCA_030015575.1. NCBI lineage: Eukaryota > Viridiplantae > Streptophyta > Magnoliopsida > Asparagales > Amaryllidaceae > Agapanthus > Agapanthus africanus. The sequence goes on from JASDDO010000008.1 coordinate 317,050,089, forward strand.
CTAAATCTTTTCAGTACAGTGTCGATATACCTAGACTGCGAAAGTCCCAACATCCTCTTGGATCTATCACGATAGATCCGGATCCCCAGAATGTAAGAGGCATCACCCAGGTCTTTCATGGAGAACCTGTGTGACAAGAATCCTTTGACAGATTGTAGCATAAGAATGTCATTTCCTATCAATAGAATGTCATCCACGTACAAGACGAGGAATACGACACTTCTGGCTACAACTTTACTATATATGCACGGTTCATCTGGATTTTTGATAAAGTCATATTCTTTGACTGTTTCATCAAAACAGATGTTCCAACTCCGCGATGCCTGCTTTAGTCCATAAATGGACTTAAGCAGCTTGCATACTTTCCCGCTGCTCCCACTCTAATTGAAACCCTCTGGCTGATCCATATAGACGCACTCTTCTAAATTTCCATTCAGAAAAGCCGTCTTTACGTCCATCTGCCAGATTTCATAATCATGGAAGGAAGCAATAGCAAGAAGGACCCGAATGGATTTAAGCATAGCCACTGGAGAAAAAGTTTCGTCATAGTCCAAACCAGGTCTTTGACGAAAACCCTTTGCAACAAGTCTAGCCTTATAGGTTTCCACCTGTCCATCTACACCAATCTTTTTCTTGAAGATCCATTTGCATCCTATGGGTTATACCCCATCTGGAGCAAAGTCCAAAGTCCATACTTTGTTGGTGTACATGGACTCCATTTCGGTCCGCATTGCATCTAGCCATCGTAACGAGTCACCGCTCTGGATGGCCTGCTGGAAGTCAGTTGGTTCATCATCATCTATGATGCAATCCTCTCTATCCCCATCTATGAGAAAACCGTAGTATCTCTCAGGCGGATGAGACGGCCTACTACTCCTACGGAGGGGTGCGGGAATGTCCTGTTCTTCTTGAACTTCCGGTTCTACCAAACTTTCAGTATTAGTTTGTGGTTCTGGAATTTCTTCCAGTTCTATTTCGCTCCCACTTGTTTCTTTTTCTAAAAACTGATATTCTAGAAAATGGGCATTACGAGAAACAAACACCTTTTGTTCCTCTGCGTAATAGAATAGATACCCCTTAGAGTTCTTTGGATATCCCACCAACTTACACTTTACTGATCGTGCCTCGAGCTTGTCCACATGCTGCTTTTTAACAAAAGTTGGACATCCCCATATTTTCAGATACTGAAGATAGGGTTTCTTCCCACTCCACATCTGATATGGCGTGGTAGGCACAGTCTTGGTAGGAACCATGTTCAAAAGATATGCCGCTGATTCTAGCGCATAACCCCAGAAAGATCGCGGTAACTCAGCATTACTCATCATGGATCGTACCATATCCAATAGGGTTCGATTCCGTCTCTCCGATACACCGTTATGCTGTGGAGTGTATGGAGGAGTAAGCTGAGAGAGAATTCCTTTCTCTTTTAGGTAACCTAGGAACTCGGCACTCAAGTATTCACCACCTCGATCAGATCTTAGTGTCTTGATACTTTTGCCGGTTTGGTTTTCTACTTCATTCTTATACTCTTGGAATTTCTCAAAAGCCTCGGATTTATGTTTCATCAGATAAATGAATCCGTATCTTGAGTAATCATCCGTGAAAGTAATGAAATAGGAAAAACCACCTCTTGCATGCGTAGACATTGGACCACATACATCACTGTGTATGAGTCCTAAGAGCTCGCTCTTACTGGACGCTCTTACTCCTTGTCCAGTAAATGGAGACTTTGTCATCTTTCCTTTGAGACAAGATTGACAAGTGTCTTAAGTTTGATATTCGAACGAGTCCAAATATCCTTCTCTTTGCAACTTACTCAACCTTCTCTCATTGATGTGACCCAGTCTACAATGCCATAAGAAAGTTTTATTTAAATCTGGAGACTTTCTTTTTAGTGTGTTCTGGACATTGAAAATTTGGAGTTGGTTTAAAACATATATACCGTTATTTAGTGTACCGGACCCAATCAAACCATGATTAAGGTGGATGTTAACAACATCTCTTACAAACGTGAAATCATAACCTTTATTTGATAACAAGGAAACTGATATGATATTACACGTTAAGCTTGGTACAAAAAAACAGTTATGTAAAACCAAAATGTGTCCACTCTTCAATCCTAGGTGATAATCCCCGACGGACGCAGCTCCCACGCTAGCTCCGTTAGCAACCTTTAGGGTCATATCACCTTCCTTCAGCACTCTACGGTTTCTCAATGCCTGCAATGAATTGCAAATATGAGATCCTGATCCGGTATCCAATACCCAGGAAGTAGAGTTGATCGACAGACAATTCTCAATTACAAACACACCTGAAGTCGAAGCCACAGCTTGCTTCGGTTCCTGGTTCTTGGCGTTCCACGCCTTGCAATCCTTCTTCCAGTGCCCTTTCCTGTGACAATGGAAGCACTCATCCTGGCCAACTACCGGTACCGCAAAATTTTTCTTTCCCTTCCCTCCCACCTTACTTACACCTCCTCTAGGTCTGGGGGCGGCCTTCTTCTTCCTTCCTTTGGCCCTAGCCTTGGACCCAGAAGAAGATGCACCGCCAACAAACATAGCGGGTGTTTCCCTTGCCTTCTGCAAGGTGCCCTCTGCACTCCTTAACATGTTCAGGAGTTCCGGAAGTTCAACTTCTTTTCTTTGAATGTTGAAGTTCAGGATAAACTGGGCGTAGGTGGAAGGAAGGGACTGGAGAATAAGGTCTGTATAGAGCTCATTATCCAAAGTCGTCCCAAGGTCTGCGAGCTCTTCTATATAGCCGATCATCTTTAGGACATGTTCTCCTACCGATGACCCGACAGCCAACCTCACTCGGAACAAGTTCTTAGAGGTCTCGTATCTTGCTATACGAGATTGCTCTCCATAAAGTTCCTTTGTATGGAGAAATATGGCATCTAGTTCCATATCCTCGTGCCTCCTCTGATGTTCATTGTTCATCGAGGCAAGCACGATGCACTTGGCTTTCGCGCAATCGAAATCCCAGGTTTTGCGGATTTCCTTATCCGCATTACTGGATTTGGGACCAGGGACAGCAGGTGCCGTAGCGGTGAGGACGTACCCCAATTTGTCATAGGTCAAAGCCATTTTGACATTCCGCAGCCAATCATTATAGTATGGCCCTGTCAGTATATTTTTCTCTAAAAGTAACTTAAGTCCAGTCATTTTCAGGGTCGCTGCAATTAGGAGAGAGAGAAGAAAACTCTTTAGCATGATGCTCTTGCAAGTTAGAGTGGTTTTTAGTTTATCTAAACTGGATGGCTCCCACTGTTTCTCGAATCCTTCCTCAAACCATAAAAGATGAATTAGCCAGGACTATTCTCACTGTATAATTCTTGCTTAACCGTTCAGCCAGGCTAGTGTCGATACTTCGAGGGAGGTTTTCCAACGCTTTCGCGAAGTTCCTTAATTAAAGAACCTCTTTTCTCTGGGGGCGTAACCCCGTTGACACTTTTCTTGACACCTACTTGGTTTATAGCATTGATCGTTAAGTGACGAATATCCTTATAAGTAGCATATACTCACAGTAGGATCGGGATCCAAATATCATTGTATGATAATGTTGAAGGAATCTTACCAACATTCATCAAACTCCAAATGGTATGCATCTCTTTGCAAATTTCAGTTTCTTTAGAAATTTCCGATATATATTTTTGCCCCATGCTCTTATGACCTTGGCGTTGGTCAAAATATCATAAGTCACATGTCAAGTTCTACCCATCATTATCTTGTTAATTTGAACCCATCCGTACATATCCTTGACGTTGGCCAAAATGATCATACGACTGTCCCAAACTAACTCATCTATCTTATGCAACAAATGAATATCCAGCAGCTACCAAACACTATGCCTTGGCGTTGGTCAAAATACATTGCTTGAATACTACTGAACACCCAGATGAAATGACGGAGGGCTACGAATGGTTTTGGCGAAACCGTGAATGTAGTGAACTTGATATAACCGAAGGAACCTGATAGCTTTTAACAGGAGTGGTTAAAGCTCCGCATTTAAAAAATATCTGTTTTTAAAATTAACCGAGTGATTTCTTTTAAATTGTTCCAACGATTAAACTTTTGGTTTATTTTCTTTGCATTATTAATAATGCGTCCCATCATTAACCTATCATTGCAGAAAAAACCGAAAATACAACGTCCTCTTATGCCATCCGCATTCGCCACGGGGTCCCGTCATTACCCGTTAGGTTACTTAACTAACGACAGAGCGGGGGCTGGGCTAGCGCGGGTGTAAAACATAAGTGACGTCTAAATAGCTATCATATATAGATATTGTACATTCGTCAGACGCAATAATAGGCATTCCAGATCACAGATGAACTTTGTTGGATTTACAAGCAATCCGTGTTTGTTTTGAGCCTGCAACAAAAGACGGATTACACAGTTGTGATGAATAGCCATTACCCCACCCAAGACCCCAACGGGTACGGCAAACTACCCACCCGGCAGTTTGTGCACCCCACCTTGGGTCTGTCCTAGGAGCAAAAACAGTAAAATGAAATAATACAACGGTGGCTATAACCGCAACCTGGATGGGCCCCGCAAAATAATATTACAACAAATTACATTTACATCAAATGAATTAAATAATAACCCATCACATAACCCCGGCTAAACATCACAACAGTCCAACACAGTTCATATCCACAAACAGTAAAAACCATTACATAAATGTGCAACCCCCTGCCAACCGACATACTAGCAGTTAGGGGAGGTTTACGAACACATTATACAAACACAGATATAATCCAACAAGAAAATACCGTATAATTTCAATCGATTAAACACATTTAATTTTGCTCCAATGCTTCTCTGTAAATCTGAAACCTGAGCAAAAATTAAAAACTTCCAGAAAATTCCAAATATCACAGAGAACCAACACAGGAAATTTGGGATGATGAATCGGCAACTCGGCGGCTGAATCGCGGCGGATCGGTGGGATCCGCGACGGTTCTGCGGCGCTTTAGCCAATTCATGATCCCAATTTTCTTGGGTGTTCTTCTACTATCATTTAAGGCTTTCTGAAGGTCCCTGAAAAATTTTTGGACATCATTTAAAAAACGATAGAAACTCATGATATCGGTGTTTTCCGGTTTTGTTTTTCCGTTCGAAATTCATACAATTTTGCAAGTGAGTTAATTATTGTTTAGCGAGGCTCAGATACCACTGTAAGTCGATGTACAACACCCCACGACTTGCGGGGAGGCGGAAATATGAAAAACGATCTTGTTTTATGCTAAACATCGACTAACCGCATGAATCGAAGCTAAATGATAACTAACAACAAACATAGAAGTTCTAAACTACTGTGTAAAGGGATTATACCTAAAGAACCGTGTCCTTCATCTATACGAACTCCACCTCCTCCTCGGCCTTCTCCAAGTAGTAGACGATCCACCATGAGAGCTAAACTCCAAGCTTTGCCTCTAAACTTGAGGCAACTAGGTATCTTTAAGTGCTAATCAAAGTACCTAGATGAAATAGAGTATGGTTATGGATTAAGTAGTCTAACTAATCCTTGTACTCAACACATGAGAGGGGAGGATTAGGGTTTGAAGAGAGAGAGCTTGAGGAGAGAGAAGGTGAGAGTAATAATGAAATGAGAAAATGAGTTATCATAATATATATCAAGCATTTTATTTTATCAAGAAAAGAAAAGATAATGATTTACAACCATGCTTGATAAATATCTAATGGTGATTCATCTCCATGAGTCATTAAGCAATTATGAAGCATTAATGACATGGATGAATCATCCATATGACTCACTAATCTCATTAAATGTATATGCCACCTTAACCTCCTTAGTCACCATCTTCTAGAAGATTCTCGCGCAATTACGAGAACGCCCCTCCTATCCGTGAAAACACGAAAAAACTTTAGACTGTATAAATCCAATAACCGGATACTAGTAACTGGCTTAAACCAAAGACGACTAGTAAAAACTGTCCGAAAGTCGTACGTGCGTAAACACACGTATGCGTCCGAACCCTTGTCGTAAAACCATACGACCTCTATATCGTTTCGCCTGGAGTAGGGAAACTCTCTGCGTGGGACTCTAGAGACTCGACTACTACGCTGGCAGTGGGTTTAACCACAGACCGCAAGCGGCACTAGCTGTACGTAACGGTCCCCAGGTAGATGTCGATAAGAAGGCCGATGAGGAAACCCATCCGAACTCCTACTGAGTCTGATGTGATAATCTCCGTACAGTCCGGTCTGTTCGTCTAAGACTATCGCATATCGGGCCTAGGGGGCGGCAAGCGTCAGTCCCCTAATAGCGGTATAAGTCGTGTCGGAGCGAAGCCCATTACACCCTGAGAAACTACTGGAACCTACCAGCAAATCTCGCTTACCCTGGCCAGGGACTTTGCGTAATGGCTCTCTGACACAGCGCGATATCAACCCCCAATACCGGGAGAGACGAATCATGTCTAACCACCACTGCCTCCAAGTGCTCGGGACTGCACCCAACTGCTACCTGTTTGCACAACTCCTTTGAGCCGTGGTAGGGTAGTAATCTAAGAACAGTGGGACACACTCGAGGCGAAGTAGCAGTGTCAAGTCTGCGGACTATGCTGTACTCATGTCACCTGGGAACTGTTCACTGACGACTGGTATAAAACCAACCAACAGTTCCCTGTGAGTCCTGCCCGGTGTACTCGTAACATAATGAGCACCTGCATACTATCTCCAGTACAACGTATTGACGGCTGTGGGACAGACTATCTCCCCAACTGGGATGAGAAGCGTACACACTAGTCTACTCCGGAGTATCGATGCCCTTTCTCGATAATCCAACGACTAGGGACCTGAATAAGGATGTGCTTGTAGACCACCCAGCCCCCACTAGTGTGACTGCCATCACAACGCTGGTAGTCAAGCAAGATCCTAAGAGCTCTATCAATACGTATACTCACATATTCAGATAGAAAAACCAAGTAGCATACTACCATGTTTAGCAAGACTGTTATATACATGTGAATATCCCAAGCTTCCATTAAGTAATATACAAACTAGTATGATACAATAATGGCCCCTAGGGCATATACACTAACAGTTATACTATACTGACTGGCAAAGGTTTGTCCAGATGTCCATTACCTATGACAAGCAAGACCACCTCATTACTACTAAAGCCCCCACCATCCCAGGTCCAGTTTCCACCGTATTGGAAGTTGGTATCCGTAAGATAAGAGAAAAAGACTGTGTGAATGCCAAGTGCCTCGTGTTGGCCTCAGTTGATGGTGAATACCAGAGGCAGCACGAGAAGATGGACTTTGTAACATTTCAAAGAGATAAAATATTAATTTTAGGAATTTTTATAATTTAATATTATTTTATTGAATATTTTAATATTTCGGTATTATTAAATACAAATAAATGGGAAAAATTTTGGAAAAATTATGGAAAATTCTAAAATAGGGTAAATTAGAGAATTAGGACATTTTAAAGTTTTTTTTGATTAGTTTGACAGTAATTTAGTGCTAATCGCGATTAAAAATCGCTAATCGGTTTTTAGCAATTTTGTGCAAAACATGCACATATCTTTTTATCTACACTTGTGCATTTCTACCATGGCTTTTCACTTTGGATTTACTATTTGAGTGAGAAGGGTTTTAAGAAAAGAGAAAGAAAAGAAAAGGAAAAGAAATGGGAAAAGATTAAAGAATGAGGTTTGGTGAGAGAGAGGTATGGGCACCCTTGACTAAACCCTTAGCCATTTCTCCTGCACTCATCTCTCTCTCCCTCTTCATCCTTGCTGCTGCTGCTGCTCTTCACTTCCCTCCCCTCTTCAACCCCTCTAAACACCTCTAAAAAAACTCCAAAACCCCAATCTCATTTCATTAAATGTGTGCACAAGCTCTTGATCTACACTTTGGACTAAAGAAGCAAGGATTTTGGCCACTAGGGGCAACTCAAGAAAATTCTTGAGTTGCCAAATGAGGTATTTACTGAACCTTTAGCTTAGTTTTAGCATTTCCTTTACCCCCGTGTTATGATTGAACCGATATTGTGTGATTTGGTGACTTGAGGTAAAACCTAGTTAGGGTTGTGAAGAATTATGAGTTGTAATGTGAAATTGAGTTCAATAGAGGCTACACCAACACCCTAGTGTATGAATTGAGACCCTAACCTGAAGCTTAAACCCAGAATACGGATTTTAGAAACCGATATCGGAGAATTTGTGAAATCTGTGAAGGCTTTATTGAATCTGCTATCACCCGAGACATCCTAAACTAAAACTGATTGGACAGTGACATGTGCAGGCACCCAGGAAGCTACCACTAAGACCCCAACCCCTACTTCCTTTTCCCGGCCGCAAATTTAACCCATTTGGCCGCAATTTGCGGCCTGGGTCCCACCATTTTGTCTCGTGTTTGTTCTGTAGCTCTTACATGTATATTTTAGACCCCTGGTATATATAGATTTGTCTAATTGGACCTAGGGTGAAATCTGGAACATATTTCCTAAGTTGCTGTTTTGGATTCGTGTTTCCGTATTCCGTATTCTTAAGTCTGAATTTGTGTCTTCTGTTTTACCTCGACTATTTGGCGTTTATACGACGATATAGAAGATTTATTGATGGTTTTGAAGGCGTGCCATAAGTTCTAACCTATAGGCCTCTTATCGTATCGTTTTGGGTTTCGTGTGCCGTTTTAGCTTTGATTTGGTTTTAATGCGCATATACGATATTTTGATATGTAGGTACCCATGAAGACTTCGAGACAACAAGCAAGCGCGTGGCGACGTCCACAAATAAAGACGCAAGGTAAGTAGATTATATCTACTGGGGGAAGTCGGGTGGATAGCGTATAGCACCCCCCAGTCCGTAGTTGTTATATTATATATGATAGTTAGGTGTATTATGGATAGTGTAGGGTTAGAAGTGACTAGTGTAGTTCATAGTCGCGAACCCTAGAATAGAATTACACCTACACGCACACCCTTGCATATTACTTATACTTGCACTGTGTTGATGATATTGGATGACATTGGAGATGAGTCGATGATGTTTGGCCTGGTGCCGTGAGATCGGTGATTGGATGTGATTCGTATTTGGGATACGATACGTGATTTCTAGCGGGCCTTGGGACGTGTGCTTGCACACGCAGTATTTTGATGGTATCAGTTGTACTAGACTTAGATCAGTACCCCAAATTATGTGATAAGATGATAGTGATACCTGAGACGTGATGAGATAGTGTGATATTGACCGTACCCAACTATTGGGATGCCGTACGACGATTTACCGTACGAGCCAATATTGATGATAGATCCGCGCTCATGACTAGAGGATGTCTTGCGATATACTGTATCGTACGCGATATTATTGAGGCGGGATCACCGACTATTATGTCTATATATAAATATCGACTCAGATTTAGGTGGTTTCCATACCCCTCCTGATTTACTTGATACTTAGATCTGTAGTTTGCATAGTAGATGTTAGACTAGACCCGAGTCATACCTATTTCAAAAACTACGAATCAGGAATATCTTAAAAGACAAGTAAAGAGATTCTACGGGTAGTTTTCAAAGGACGTATCTTTCTTAAAATATACAGTAGCCATTATTTTTACTAAAAATCCTGATTCGTCTTACTTCAAACGACATAACTGCATGATATATACATATTGATGTAGATTCTTCCCTGTGTTGTTGATTATTTGATTTCCGCATATTCATGCTATTCACATTGCTTTGCATATGATTATTGCTATATTATTATCATGCTGTTAGGACACCAGCACCATTATCGATGATGCATATGTTCCACGTACACTATTTGCCGGCTCACACACTTCATCATCGATAATTGCCATGCCACTACACTGTAGTACTATTGCGTTCATGATATGATTCTTGCATGGCATATTGTACACTTATACTTGTACACAAACATAGATGATTCTGACTTGATTAGAGATTTGGGAACCGCAAGATGTTCTTCAAAACTGATTCGTTTTTAAAGAGCGGTTTCCCTCGACATGTGCACATTACTATTCCATGTTGCATGACTTATGATATGCTTACCTTTCTTACATGTCGCATACATCATGTTTTGATTATACGCATTGAGATATGTTGTTTCCAAGATATTTCTGGATTTGGGAACCGTGGTATTTCAAAAGAGAATATATAATTGTGTTAAAAACCCGGTTACCCTTGATATGATATTTCTGTGCGTCCACCATGTGTTTTCTCGGTGCTGAGAGCGACATGTGAAACCCGATTCGAGGAGGCGGATGAGGCCGATTGCGGGTACATGGTGGACCCGGTATGGTACCCCGGGGCGAGAACGGTTTCGCTGTGTAGTAGACGGTGAGCCTGGCAGAGGGACTACTACCTACCGGTGATTGTATTTGAGCTCGGCGGATATCTGGAGGATACCGACCGGAGTTGAGAGATGGATATGGGCTGACCCGTACTGCCGGGGCCGAGGGCCGATACCGCAGACGGAGCCCCATATGGATGAGGATACGGGCTGACCCGTACTGCCGGGGCCGAGGGCCGATACCGCAGACGGAGCCCCATATGGACGAGGATTTACGTGTCGATGCTAGGCACGGGTTTCATGATGTTTTTCCATGATTTTGTTTATATCCTCATATTGCATACATGATGCTTATTGTCTTTGGGTGACGGGTAGACAGGTTCCACGTTTATTGTCATTGGGCGACGAGTGGACGGGTTCCACGTATATATACAGACATGGATCATATACAGACTGGATTTACATTGATCATACTTCATTCGTATATATAACAGGGTTTGAGGGCGCTGTTATATATACCCTTACACCAATATTAGTGGTATGGGACGCTAATATATGTGTATTGATATCCTTTGATACTTCGTCATATTTACTTCATGCAGACATACCCTATACTGATGACATGTTATTACCTGAGTACTTGGCACTACATACCTGTTTAGATGTTGCTTTGCCACCTTATCATGCATCAGGCTTATTCTTTGTGGTTTATTACTGATTGTTGACCTAGGATTATGTCTTGCATTCGGTTTCTGCTTGTAGATATTCTCTATTCATGAGTTGGCAACTCATCCCCGTTGTGCCACAGTTCTTGCAGGTTTTGCCGTACAGGTTCCTTTGCGGCATTTCTGGCACATTGCTTCCTTACGGGTGAATTGCATTTGGTAGGTGGGTTCTTTTGCATCAAGAACCACCATTGTACTTGTATTATTCTTGTATCTAGAATTTCCATCAACCAAAACTTGTATATTGTTTCAGACTCGGCCTTTAGTGATGTATTATTCGACCTTAGAGTCGCGCTTAGTAGTATTGCGATTTTCATGCTTACTGAGTTTCTTTTGGATTGATCCTCGCCTTTCGGCGTTGTATATTATATTGCTTGTGTGGTTGTGACCGTCAATTGACGAAGAGCTAGCTCCCGCTTGGGGATGCCTTTTACCATTGTATATATGTTGTTCTTGTTGTACCCCGTTCGGGGCCAGTATTTACAAAAGAAACTCTGCCGAAATTTTTAGAAAAGACTTTACCCTTTAAAAATGCACATTCGGCTTTGTTATTTAAAAACCTTGACTTCAAACATGTTTTCCTTCACTTCTTTAAAAACCAGTTTTCTTTACTTACTCTTAAAATGGTTTTAGATTTCTGGGCTTTGGCTTACTTGGATCAGATGGAGTCCTATAGACTTCATATGGTTCAAGGGCCAGTCACGTGCTCTTTCGGGTCGTGACAGACTTAGTTTCCATCTTCCTCCATAACGAAGTATTATATGGAGAGAAATCTCGTATCGCGAGATATGAGACCTTGAAAGAATTAGTTCAAGCGAGGTAGGCTGTCGGGTCATCACTAGGGGACCACGTCCCTACAATGATCAGCTGTATTAAACAGCTCACGGACCTAGAGACCACGTTGGAGAACGAGTCATGTAATGACTTGATTCTACAGTCCCTACCTTCTAATTATGCCCAGGGGAACCAAGTTATACTTCCAGTTGAGGGCACCCTGAAGGAAACCAGGAACAAACCCGCTCTGCTTATTGGGGAATCTTTCTCTTCTGGATCCAAGGCGAAAGCCAAGGGTGAGTAGAAGAAGACCTCTACAAAGCCGATAGGCGGTGTCAGTAAGGTAGAAAGAAAGGGCAGGGCAAAAGTTTCAGGGTTAACTGTAGGGAAGGAGGGATGTTCCTATTGTTACGGGAAAGAGTATTGGCGGAAGGGATGCAGAGCTTGGAAAGCCAGAATCCAAGATCCGAAGCACGTTGTGGTTTCGACTTCGGGTGTTTTTGTGATTGAAAACAGTCTGTCAAATTAACTCTACTTCTTGGGTAAAAGATACCGGATCAGGATCTCATATCTGTAATTCATTACAGGCTTTGATAAAACTGTAGAGTTATCAAGGAAGGTGATATGACTCTCAGGGTTGCTAACGGAATGAGCGTTGATGCTGTATCCGTAGGGTATATCATCTAGAATTGACAAGTGGGAAAATATTGATTCTTTATAACTGTTTGTGTGTACCTAATCTAGTTTGTAAGCGATGTGGTCCACATCCACCTAACTAAAAGTTTGATTGGGTCAGGTACACTAGAGGACTGTATATACGTGTTAAATCAAGCTCAGGTTTTCATCGTCCAAAACACACTTAAAAGAAAGTCTACAGAATCGAATAGGACTTTCTTATGGTATTGTAGACCGGGTCATATCAATGAAACATGGTTGTCGAAGTTACATAGAGAGGGATATTTGGATCCGTTCGGATATCAGTCTTATGAAACATGTCAATCTTGTCTCATAGGAAAAATGACAAAGACTCCGTTCACTGGATACGGAGTAAGAGCGAGCGAGCTCTAGGGACTCATACACAGCGACGTGTGTAGTCCAATATCTACAGATGCACGAAGTTATTATTCCTATCTCATTACTTTTATGGATAATTTATCTAGGTTAGGACATGTCTTCTTGTGAAAGCATAAATCGAAACCCTTTGAAAAATTCCGGGAATATAAGAATGAAGTGGAAAAATAAACAGGAAAAAATATCAAGACACTGAGATCTGATCGATGTGGTGAATACTTAATTGCCGAGTTCCTGGATTACTTGAAAGAGAATGAAATTCTCTCTCAGCTTACATCTCCATACACATCACAACACAATGGTGTATAGGAAAGGCGGAACAGAACCCTATCGGATATTGTTCGTTCCATGATGAGTAATGCTGAGTTGCCGCGATCCTTTTGAAGTTATGAACTAGAATCAGCTGCATATCTTTTGAATAAGGTTCCTACCAAGACTGTGCCTACTACACCATATCAGATGTGGAGTGGGAAGAAACCCTATCTTCAGCATCTGAAGATATAGGGATGTCCAGCTTTGGTTGAAAAGCAGTATGCGGACAAGCTCGAGGCACGCTCAGTACTGTATAGGTTTGTGGGATACCTAAAGAACTCTAAGGGTATCTTTCCTATTACACAGAGGAACAAAAGGCTTTTGTTCCTCGACATGCCCACTTTTTAGAAAATCAATTTTTTGTAAAAGGAAATAGTGGGAGCTCAATAGAACTGGAAGAAATTACAGAACCACAAACTATTACTGAAAGTATGGTAGAACCAGAAGTTTCAAAAGAACTGGACATCCCTGTGCCAATCCGCAGGACTAGTAGGCAGTCTCATCCGCCTGAGAGATATTACGGTTTTCTCATTGACGGGGATCGAGAGGATTGCATCATTGACAATAATGAGCCAACTAGCTTCCAGTAAGCCATTCAGAGCGGTGACTCGGTAAAATGGCTGGATGTAATGCGGAATGAAATGGAGTCAATGTACACCAACAAAGTATGCCCTTTGAACATTGCTCCAGAAGGGGTAAAACTCGTAGGCTGCGAATGGATCTTCAGAAAGAAGATTGGTGTAGATGGATAGGTTGAAACCTATAAGGCTAAACTTGTTGGAATAGGTTTTCTTCAATGACCAGGTTTGGACCATGATGAAACCTTTTCTCCAGTGTCTATGCTCAAATCCATTCGAATCCTTCTTGCCATTGCTGCCATCCAAGATTTTGTGATCCGGCAGATGGACGTAGAGACGTCTTTTCTAAATGGTGATTTGGAAGAGTGCGTCTATATGGATCAGCCAAAGGGTTTCAATCAGAGTAGGAGTAGCAAGACAGTGTGCAAGTTGCTTATGTCCATTTATGGACTAAAGCAGGCATCGCGGAGTTGGAACATCTGTTTTTATTGAGGCAGTCAAGCAATTCGACTTTATCAAAAATCCAGATGAACCATGAATTTATAGTAAGATTGTAGCAAGAACTGTGGAATTCCTCGTTGAGTACATGGATGACATTCTCTTGATAGGAAATGGCATTCCTATGCTACAATCAGTCAAAGGATTCTTGTCATAGAAGTTCTTCATGAAAGACCTGGGTGATAACAACTACATTCCGGGGATCCAGATCTATCGTGACAGATTAAAGAGGATGGTGGGACTTTCACAGTCAAGGTACAACAACACCATACTGAATATATTTAGTTTGGATGATTCTAAGCACGGTAGTCTACCGGCTTGTCACGAAATCACCCTCTCCAAAGAGATGTCTCCAAAGAGATGTCTCCAAAGACTGGTTTGGAAATTGCTCGCATCACATCTTTACCCTACGCTTCTGCGGTAGGCTCTATAATATATGCGATGTTGTGTACCAGACCAGATGTTGCTTACGCACTTAGCATGGTAAGCCAGTATCAGTCAAACCCAGGAGAAAAACATTGGATAGAAGTAAAGAGCGTTTTCAAGTACCTGAGAAGGACTAAGGAGATGTTCTTGGTGTATGGTGGAAAAGACCTCCAGATCAAGGCCTTTGCTGACTCCAGCTTCCAGAGATATAAGAATGACTCCAAGTCCATGTTGGGTTATGGCTTTACCCTCAGTGCAAGAGCGGTCTGTTGGAATAGCTCCAAGCAGGACACCATAGCAGACTCGACGATGGAAACGGAGTAGTTCGCTGCATAAGACGCCGCAAAAGAGGCAGTCTGGATATGGAAGTTCTTAACTGAACTTCAGGTGGTTCCTTTCATTATTGGTCCAATACTTTAGTATTGTGACAACAACGGCGCTATAGCTTTAGGGAAAGAACCTAGGTCCCATCAAAGATCCAGACATATCTTGAGGCGGTAGCACCTGATCAGGAAGATCATTGATCCCCAGGAGATCGAGGTGAGGAGAGTAGATACGGAGAACAACACTGCAGATCCACTCACAGAGGCCATCCCTCAGACAGTGTTCGAGAGGCTATTCGAGATCTTCGGTCTGCGATATGCCAGTATATGGCCTTAGTGAAATTGGGAGATTGTTAGTGATATATGCCCTAAAGTCCATTATTGTATCATACTGGATTGTATATTACTTAATGGAAGCTTGGAATATACACGGATATAGTAACGGTCTTGCTCGAAATGGTAGTATGCTACCTGGTTTGTTTCTACCTCAATATGTGCATGTGTTTTCTTAGTATATCACTTATACATATTAGTAGAACCCTTAGGATCATTGCTTGAGTACCAGCGTTGTGATAGCAGCCACGCTAGTGGGGGCTGGGTAATCTATAAGCACATCCTATACAGGTCCTAGTCGTAAGATTATCGAGACGGGGCATCGATACTCCAGAGTAGACTAGTGTATACGCTTCTCATCCCAGCAGGGGAAATGGTCTGTCCCACAGCCATTAGTACGTCGTACTGGGATAGTATGCAGGTGCTCATTAGGCTATGAGTACACAATTGGTGGGTATTATACATATCGTCGGGTAGCAGTTCCCAGGTGACATGAGTACAGCTTAGTCCTTCGACTTGACACTGATACTTCGCCTCGAGTGTGTTCCTGTTCACACCATAATATTGCATTATTATATTCCCCATTCTTATTCGTTTTATAAATAAACAGGTGCTTTTGACGCATGTCTGCTACATATTACAGGTTACAGGTTCTTGGTGCTAAATCAGTTAAAAAGATATAAAGACGATGGAAAAGTGAGACTATAACCTGCCAATAAAAGGATCTTGATAAAGCCTACACAAAGATCAGTCTACAAAGTACAAAGGCAACACAAGGTCCAAGATTTCGTTTCGAAGCAACGGTTAAAATCCACTGCAATTGTTCACTGGAGATCTGGAAGAAACCTTGAAGCTATTTTGAAAAAAGAACCAAAGAAAAAAGAAGCCTAGAAAGCCCAGAGCCTACAGTAGAAAATAGAAGCCCCAATCCTCCTTTTTGGCCGCGGAACCGCGGCCAAAACAGTCCTCGGGCCGCGGTTCCGCGGCCATCCAGAGCTTTTGTTGTCGAGAAATTTTACCATAATTCTTTTGCGGCATTGAATAGACTTCCTAGGGGTATTTTGGTAAATGCAGACATGCGGATCAATTGTAACCTAGGGTTTCCTATCCTCTATAAATAGGAACTCTAAATCATTGTAAAGGTTATGCCTCCCTATGCCTCTTTCCATGAATAAAATTTAGAATTCTTTTGGAGAGCATCGATGCCTCTTTTCATATCATGAATTCAGATCTGACAACCCTGTGTTGATGTTTGGAGAGAGCCATCTGTAAAGTAAGTAGGTAATTTCAATTCTTGCCCTAGGTAATTTTTCATTCTCTGCCCTAGATAAATATTTTTAAATTCCCTAATGAGCGAGTAGTCTCTTTGCTTGTTAGGGTTAGCTTTGGGGAAGGCTTTTGAGAGATGAGATCTCTCATCCCTTTCTTGCCCATTATATCTTTTCAATAGGACTCCATGCATACACGCACACACCGCGCCCTACGGCACCCTATCCCTCGAGGTAGCGGTGATACCGTAGTATAAAGGCCCGGTTGCACGTGCTTTCCATGGAGGTTAGGGTAAGGATCAATAAAGGAAGGACAAGAACCTAGAGGAAGGAACACCTTCCCGAATGGATCTAATCCCTTTTATTGATAATTACCATAACTCCTCATAGATCTTCATTTGGGTATAGAAAGCGTTGAGATTTATTTACATTTCCAAACCATTCCTAAACCTAACCCTAGCAAGATTTAGATCTAGATTAATTTAGTTTTTAGATAGATTTAGTTTTTACAATTAATAATCAATCCGAACACCCATCGGAATTAACTCGTTTGAGCGACTAGGAAATTCACAACATCCCTGTGGACCGACCCGTACTCACCGGCTAGCTGCAAAGCGACGCCGTTCTTGATTGCGGTAATATATAGTTTTTGAGATCAATCAAATGGCGCCGTTGCCGGGGATGGCGTAGTATTTCCTTTTTGCAATTTCGGGTTAATCTAAATTAAAAAAATCATAAAAACTGAAAAATCAAAATTATTTTTTTATCATTTTGTTATTTTGTGAAGGGTATCTTTTTTTGAATTTTGCAGGATCTACAATCAAATTTGATCTGGAAATCTAGATAGATCAAAACAGCAAATAGACGATCCTAACAACAGAAGATTACACCATCCATGGAGCAGAAAAAATTCAGAGATCTGAAACCTCCACCCGACCGCCTTTCCGCGGCCGTAACACCCTCAGAACCGCGGTTCCGCGGCCTTCCCGTCACAACAGCACCTACAAAAATTTCTCGGGAACCGTGCCGTCTTCTACACCGCGGATCCGCCGCATAAACTCGCTATTACCGCGGAAACCCGGCGGTCTCTTGACATCATCTCATGAAAATTGCTCTGTAAGCTCCTCTGTTTTTTCTCCTCTGCAAATTTCAATATATCTTCTGAAAATCTCCTGCAGGATTCTTTGCGCTTTAAAAACCTTTTCCCTTCCAAATAACAATCTTGTGCAGGATTCTTTGCGCCGCGCATAAAATAAAAAGATTTGATTGCAAGTGATTTACTGTTTTGCATAACTTTAATCGGACTTTAAGGGGCTTTTGACCAATTCAGATTGGGTGGGGATTTCATCACCCTTCCCAGGACCCCAGAAATCACATAAAGCATTTGCATTGACTAATCTTTAATTAAATAATACTAGACTGAGCCCTAAGGACTTCGAGCTCATTAGGACAGAGGACTAGTTATAGGCATCGGCCGTTAATCCTAACTCGACTTTGCGGTGTCTAGGAAAGTGTGTCTAAGGCGAGTGGTTACTTAATTAGGACCGCTACTTGTAGCGTGGAGCCTCCCACTTAACTGGCACTTACCTGGCCGCAATTGGCGGTGAAGAGGCGGTTTGAGGTTCTATTTCTAACCCTTTGGAACAGTTAGGAGCTGTCTAGCTGACCTTGGTGACCCTAAATCTAGGCCTGATTGTGCATTTTTGGTTTATTGCATTTGTGTCCAAGCCCTTTATCGAAAATTTTTGCAAAACGTTCCAAATAAAAAAAAAGAAAAAAGGAAAAATTTCTATAAAAACTTGCAAAATCTTTTTGTCGCTAAGAAATCCTTGCACCACCAACCTTCTTTCTCTTCTCTTTCTTCCATCATGGGTACCCCACATCACAAATCTCTTGCCGAACTTTGGTACCCCGAACCTAACTTTGCTTCGTACGTCAATTGTTTCGGTCGATTTAAGGAAGATCCCTCCATGCCTAAAATTTCTTTGAAAGATCAGATAGAAGCATCTAGGAGAAACAGTTCGACTTTACAACCCACTTTGTGTCAACCTTGTCAACAGTCACTACCTTCGTACGTTGACACCACTTTTCCAAGTCCTGTTGTAATCCCTAGACCGATGTCCATTGCTGAGCATATTGCCCAATCTTGTAGCCGATCTTTCACCCCTCTCAACACATCTAGTTCTAGGGATCAACAAGTCCATTCACCTTTTTATCCACATGTTGACCCTACTCTTGTCCAACCATCCAATTCCTACAAGTCCTACCCGACTTTCCCACGTTCACTAGACATTGATTCTACATAGCCAGTTGGGAGTTTCACATATCCAAACAATTTCGAATCTTTTACTGAAACCCCTCCACAACCCCTGTCTAGTTTGGAACAGTCGTTGGAGGCTTACATTGAAGAAACAAACAAAATGCTTAGGAATGTGGATGCGTCCATTACCGCCATTATGCAACCTAGTGAACCGGCGGCTAGTTACCAATTAGCTTCAAATTTTTTGTATGAGGAAGCGGTTGGACAGAATGCGAATTTGAGAGGATTTCCAAATCAAACCTACCCATACCCAATTGAATTCAACAACTCCAATTTTCAAACATGTGTCCAAAATGATGAGTTGTGCGATTTTGTAGTGCTTGATTTGCCTGATTGTGAAGAACCCCTTTCGAGTGAAACCACACCTAATCCTTTTGACCTTTACACCTCCACTTTAGAACCTAAATTGATAAATATCCATGCTTTTGATGAGGTGTCAGAAAAAATTGATTTTCACTTGATTGAGGATATAGACGCCGGGAATATTTCGGATGATGAACCTGTCGATTTGATTGAAATTTTATATCCAATTCATCATCCCGAGTCATTAGATGTTTCTCCCGAACTTCATATGCGTCTTGATTTTGATGATAATGGCATGGATGAGCTAAATATTGAGGTGAATTATTAGGATGGTATTGAGGAGAGTATTGAGGATAATATTGAGGTTGAACCATTTTTGTTTGATGTGTCGGATTTTCCAATTCAGCCTCCTGAACCTTTAACTGTTATATCACCCTCCCTCCTTTCCATCGTTCCGACCACGCACAAGATCACGCTTAAAGACTGTGAGCTTGAAAAAATTTCCTTTGAATCTGACACAGTTCTTACAGCCGATAACACTTACGAGTGTTTCACTTTTCCGGACGATGTTGAAGACTCACCGCCCGAGTTTGAGTCCTTTGAATTTTCAGATGAGTTAGTTGAACCATCAGACTCGATTGCTTACAGTCGTTTCGAACCATTGATGGAATCTTTCCAGTTCGAGACAGTTTACTACGGTGAGAATGAGACTATCGCTAATTCACTCCCTTTCATCCGTCCTATCGTTCCGACCGTGCAAGAGACCGTCACGCTTTCATCTCCAATAGCAAGTTCGACGTACCCATGCTTTCTTGCGAATCTTGAGGGATTTGACCCCATTTCTCGACGGGTTGATAGATTAGCACAATCGCTTTTAACACAGCGGTCATCACAAATTGCGCTAATTTACTCACTCGAGTTACACCCTCAAGATCGTCTCCACTTCCTTCTCTTTTCCTCCATTCTTCTCCTCCGCCGAGACCATATTCCACTCTTCTTCCCATTCGGTCTCTTGTGCTTCTCATTTTTTCCTTTACACCACATTCTTTCACCAACCCTACCATTACCACGATAAGATCTTTGAATGGTTGGTTCTAACCTTTGGCTTGTGTAAGGCCTTGTTTAGTTTGGGGAGGACCTTGTTGTATATATGTACATATATTTTTTTGTTTTCTTTTTCTATAAAAAAAAAATCAAAACACTAAAAAATATAAAAATATTTATAAATAAATAAACAGGGGAGCGCCAACATTTTTGACCCTCTTGGTGTGGCATGACAGTGAGGACACTGTCAAGTTTAAGTGTAACATTTCAAAAAGATAAAATATTAATTTTAGGAATTTTTATAATTTAATATTATTTTATTGAATATTTTAATATTTCGGTATTATTAAATACAAATAAATGGGAAAAATTTTGGAAAAATTCTAAAATAGGGTAAAATTAGAGAATTATGACATTTTAAAGTTTTTGTGATTAGTTTGACACTAATTTAGTGCTAATCGCATTTAAAAATCGCTAATCGGTTTTTAGCAATTTTGTGCAAAACATGAACATATCTTTTTCTCTACACTTGTGCATTTCTACCATGGCTTTTCACTTTGGATTTACTATTTGAGTGAGAAGGGTTTTAAGAAAAGAGAAAGAAAAGAAAAGGAAAAGAAAAAGGGAATATAATATGAGGTTTGGTGAGAGAGAGGTATGGTCTCATTTGACTTGGACTTAGCCATTTTTCCCTTCCCTCATTTTACTCCCTCTGCTCCTTCCTCCTGCTGCTGCTCCTCCCTCACTTCCCTCCCTCTTCAAACTCCTTAAATCACCATGCAAACAAACTCAAAACCCCAATCCCATTTCACTAAAAAGATGCACAAGCTCAAGACCTACATGATGCACCAAGAAAGCATGGATTTTGGCCACTAGGGGCAACTCAAGAAAATTCTTGAGTTGCCAAATGAGGTAATTACTGAACAATTAGCTTAGTTTTAGTATTACTTATACCCCATGTTTAGTTTTGGACCGATATTATGTGAATTGGTGACTTGAGGTAAAACCTAGTTAGGGTTTGAGGGAAACTTGTGTTGTAATGTGAAATTGAGTTCAGTTGAGATTATATAAACACCCTAGTGTATGAATTGAGACCCTAACCTAAAGCTTAAAACCATAATGCGGATTTTAGAAACCGATATCGGGGAATTTATGAAATCTGTGAAGGGTATATTGAATCTGCTATCACCCGAGACACCCTAAATTAAAATTGATTGGACAGTGGTATGTGCAGGCACCCAGGAAGCTACCACCAGAACCCTAGCCCCTACTTCCACTTGCAGGCCGCAAATTCCTCGATTCTGGCAGCAAATTGCGGCCAGACCATGATGGAATTGGCTCGTTTTGGTTTTGGTGTTCCCTTATCTGTATATTAGGCCCCTGGTACACATAGAATTGTCTAATTGGACCTAGGGTGAAATCTGGAACATATTTCCTAAGTTGCTGTTTTGGATTCGTGTTTCCGTATTCCGTATTTTTAAGTCTGAATTTGTGTCTTGTGTTTTATCTCGACTATTTGGCGTTTATACGACGATATAGAGGATTTATTGATGGTTTTGAAGGCGTGCCATAGGTTCTAACCTATAGGCCTCTTATCGTATCGTTTTGGGTTTCGTGTGCCGTGTTAGCTTTGATTTGGTTTTAACGCGCATATACGATACTTTGATGTGTAGGTACCCCATGAAGACTTCGGGACGACAAGCAAGCGCGTGGCGACGTCCACAAATGAAGACGCTAGGTGAGTAGATTATATCTACTGGGGGAAGTCGGGTGGATGGCGTATAGCACCCCCGCAGTCCGTAGTTGTTATTATATGATAGTTAGGTGTATTATGGATAGTGTAGGGTTAGAAGTGACTAGTGTAGTTCATAGTCGCGAACCCTAGAATAGAATTACACCTACACGCACACCCTTGCATATTACCTATACTTACACGGTGTTAATGATGATATTGGATGACTTTGGAGATGAGTCGATGATATTGGGCTTTGTGCCGCGAGATCGGTGATGTGATATGATTCGTATTTAGGATACGAAATGTGTTTCTTGCGGGCTTGGGATGTGTGTTTACCCCCGCATTCATACTTTGTAGATGGCATCAGTTGTACTAGACTTAGATCTGTACCCCAGCTTATGTGATATGCTGATAGTGATACCTGAGACGTGATGAGATAGTGCGATATTGACCGTACCCAGCTATTGGGATGCCGTACGACGATTTACCGTACGAGCCTATATTGATGATAGATCCGTGCTCATGACTTGAGGATGTCATATGATATACTGTATCGTACGCGATATTATTGAGGCGGGATCACCGACTAGTATATCTATATATATCAACTCGGATTTAGGTGGTTTCCATACCCCTCCTGATTGACCTGATACTTAGATCTGTAGTTTGCATAGTAGATTCTTCACTGTGGTGTTGACTATTTGATTTCCGCATATTCATGCTATTCGCATTGCTGGCATATGTTTATTGCTATATTATTATCATGCTGATAGGACACCAGCACCATTATCGACGATGCGTATGTTCCACGTACACTATTTGCCGGCTCACACACTTCATCATCGATAATTGCCATGCCACTATACTGTAGTATTGTTGCGTTCATGATATGATTCTTGCATCACTTATGATATGCTTACCTTACTTACATGTCGCATACATCATGTTTTGATTATACGCATTGAGATATGTTATTTCCATGATATTTCTGGATTTGGGAACCGTGGGGATTTTTCAAAGGAGAGTATGTACTTATTTGAAAAACCTGGTTTCCTTGATTATGATATTTGCGCAGCCACCATGAGATTTATCGGTTCTGATTATATACCCCATACGAGGAGTGTGTGCCGTATGAGGGTACATGGTGGGGCCCGGTATGGTTCCCCTCGGCAAGATGATCGAAGGATTATGCCGATTGAGCCTGGAGGTGGGTGAGTACCTACCGGTGATTGTATTTGAGCTCGGCGGATATCCGGGGGATACCGACCGGAGTTGAGAGATGGACATGGGTTGACCCGTGCTGCCGGGGCCGAGGGCCGATACCGCAGACGGAGCCCCATATGGACGAGGATTTACGTGCCGATGCTAGGCACAGGTTTCATGATGTTTCCATGATTTTGACTATATCCTCATATTTACATGCATGATGCATATTGTCATTAGGTGACAGGTGGACGGGATCCATAAATATACAGACTTTATTTGCATTGATCATACTTCATTTGTATATATAACAGGGTATGAGGGCGCTATTATATATACCCTTACACCAATATTAGTGGTATGGGACGCTAATATATGTGTATTGATATCCTTTGATACTTCTATTAGTGTATATTCCCTAGAGGCCATTACTGTATCATACTTGTTTGTATATTACTTAAAGGAAGCTTGGGATATTCACATTGTATAAACAATCTTGCTCAATATAGTAGTATGCTACTTGGTTTGTTTCTACTTCAATGTATACATGTGTTTATATTAGTATATCACCTATACGCATTAGTGGAGCCCTTAGGATCTTTGCTTGATTACCAGCGTTGTGATGGCAGTCACACTAGTGGGGGCTGGGTAATCTATAAGCACATCCTTATAAAGGTCCCTAGTCGCAGGACTATCGAGACAGGGCATCGATACTCCGGAGTAGACTAGCGTATGCGCTTCTCATCCCAGTGTGGGAGATGGTCTGTCCTACAGCCATCAGTACGTCGTACTGGAGATAGTATACGGGTGCTCGTTTGGGTTACGAGTACACTGGACAGGACTCGTCGGGAACTGACAGGTTGGTATTATACCTATCGTCAGTTATCAGTTCCCAGGTGACATGAGTACAGCTTAGTCCGCTGACTTGACACTGGCACTTCGCCTCGAGTGTGTTCCCACTGCACTTTGATCACTATCCTACCACGGCTCAAAGGAGTCGTGCAAACAGGTAGTGGTTGGGTGCAGTCCCGAAGCACTTGGAGGCAGTGACGGTTAGACAGGATTCGTCTCTCCCGGTATTGGGGGTTGACATCGCGCTGTGTCTAGGAGAGCCATTACACGAGTAGTCCCTGGCCAGGGCAAGCGAGATATACTGGTAGGCTTCCAGTGTTATCTCAGGGTGTTTTGGGCTTCACTCCGACACGACTTGTACCGCTATTAGGGGACTGACATTTTACCGCCCCCTTGGCCCGACATGCGATGTATTAGACGAACAGACCGGACTGTACGGAGACTGTCACATTCAGACTCAGTAGGAGTTCAGATGGGGTTCACCTCGTCAGCCTTCTTGTCGGCATCTACCTGGGGACCGTTACGCACAGGTAGTGCCGCTTGCGGTCTGTGGTTAAACCCACTGCCAGCGTAGTGTCGAGTCTTTAGAGTTCCACCCAGAGGGTATTCGCCTCTGGGCAAAACAGAGTTGAGCTCGCATGGTCTTGCGACAGGGTTCGTTCTCATCCGCGCACTTGTGCACGTTTGGAGTCCGGACAGATATTACTAGTGGGCTCTGGTTTGAGCCAGATACTGGTATGCGTTTTAGGGGTTGATTTTATCTCTTGGTATTCATGTTCCTCGGAACAAGAATGCGGGTGTGTATGCACAGTTGATTGAGGCGGAGGAAGAGGTTTTTCATTAGGGTTTCGGAACGGGTGCGTATGCACAGTTGACAGTTGTCTTTTTCCAAACCCTAATGGAATTATGATATATATATTATTAATATTAATTAAATGAAATTGTGTCATGGTTGGATTTCGTTGACTAGTTGACCATGGTTGACTTGTTGACCATGGTTGAAGGTTTGACCATCATCATTACAAAAGAAAGATGTTTTTTTATTCTTGCAAAACCATTTAAAAATTGTAATGATAATGGTCATTCCAAACCATCCATCAACTATTTCATTTTATTATTATTGTTAATTATTAATTCTTTTCATTTTGATATGGTTGCAAGAAATGAAAAGAAAATGCTCATTCTATCATAACCATTCTCTCTCCTCACTTGTTCTTCTTCCTCCTCTAGTTCAAGGAGAATCCTTCTCATGAGTTGAGAATCCCTCTCCTTGAGAAAAAAACACCCCTTAGACACTTTCTACTCACTCTAGGATCAAAGGTTTAGCAAGCCGAAGATTCTAGTTCTCTCAAAGTTCGAGAAAGAGCCCGAAGGTTGAACCCTCAGGTGGATCCATCTTTGACGGAAGAAGGCAACGAGGAAAGCACCATCAACCTATATAAAAGTTTGAAGAAGAAGGAGTTCAAGTTAGGTATAACCATCTTTCCGAGTAGCTAACTCTCTTTAGCTTGTTTGCTAGTTTTAGTTTAGGAAAAGATCCCGACTTTGTTAGTCCATGTTGCCCCATGCGCCAAAAATTTGATTTTTATACCGTTTCCGCCTCCCCGTAAGAACCGGGGGTCGCAACGTGGACTTACAGTGGTATCAGAGCCTAACTAAACATAAACTAGCTAGGTAGTGAAGTGTAACGAAGTTCGGAACCGAAAAATCCAAAAACCAAACTTTTCAAAAACCCTAGTTTCTGTTAAATTTTTTTCTGGTCAAAACAAAATTTGTTATACACCTAAAATCATCTCAGGGTTTTTTAAAGATAACCACCAAAAACGAGCCAGAGATCTGACCAAACGACCATGTTTCCGCGGCAATAGCAAGCTATTTTGCCGCGGATCCGCGGCCGTCTTGTCTCCTCTCTGCCTCGATTTTGGTGCAGTGTATCTCTGGATTGGTTTTAGGATTTTTGAGATATATTATATGTGCCCAGATTTTCCAGAATAGAAATTTGTTTTTGGGGGCCTATAATTCCGTATTTTTTCCGAACTTCACTAGACTTTGACTATGTTGGTTATATCTGTGATGTTTGTATGTATTGAACGTCGGCTAATCGCTATAAGTCGATTAGTCGGGGTTATACATCTCTGTGATCTGTGTTTGATATTGGAATGTGTATATGAATGTGTTGGACTGTCGCGGATGAATAGCCGGGGTGGATGTGAGATGAGCTTTTGTTTTTCTTTCATTCATTTGTAATATGTAAATTGATGTAATATTATTATTTGTATGGCCGCACAACCGGGTCGGGGTTGTAGCCGTCATTGTATAATTCTTTTTACTGTTTTTGCTCCTAGGATAGACCCATGGAGGGGTGCACAAACTGCCGGGTACTTGGCGGGTAGTTTGCCGCACCCGTAGGGGTCTTGGGTGGGGTATTGGCTATTCACCGCGACCGTGTAATCCGCTTTTCGTTGCAGGCTCGAACGGATTGCGGATTCCTAGTATATCCAATGTATTCATCTGTGATCTGTAATGTCTATCATTGCTATATTTATAACTATTTAGGCGTTGCTTATGTTTTACAGCCGCGCTAGCCCAGCCCCCGCTCTGTCGTTAGTTAAGTAATCTAACGGGTGATGACGGGGTCCCGTGGCGAATGCGAATGGCATAAGCGTACGTCATATGTTGGTTGTTTTCTGCAATGGTAGGATTAAATGATGGGACGCATAAAAAGAACTAATGCAAGAATATCACGCATTAAAAGAACTAATGCAAGATAATAAACCAAGCTAAAGTCGTTGGAACACTTTCGAAAAACCACTCGGTTCTTTTTAAAACTAACTTTTAAATGCGGAGCTTGAGCCACTCCTTTTAAAAGCTATCTCGTTCCATCGATTATATCAAGTTCACTACGTTCACGGTTTCGCCAAAACCATTCGTAGCCCTCCATCATTTCAGTTAAATATTCGGTAGTATTCAAGCTATGTATTTTGACCTCACGCCAAGACATAGTGATTGGTAGCTACCGGATATTTATCTGTTGCATAGATAGAATGCGTTGTTTTGGGACAACCGTATCACCATTTTGGCCTACGTCAAGGGTAGGTACGGGTGGGTTCAAATCAACCGGGATAATGATGGGAAGAACTTGACATGTGACTTATGACATTTTGACCTCACGCCAAGGTCATAAGAGCATGGGGCAAAAATCCACATCGGGAGTTTCATAAGTACTGAAACTTGCTAGATTTGCATACCATTTGGAGTGTGGTGATTCTGGTAGGATTCCTTCAGTTTCGTCACGCGATGATATTTGGATCCCGATCCTACTGTGAGTATATGCTACTCCTCGGGAAATTTCTCGCTAAACGATCAATGCTATAAACCTAGTAGGTGCCTAGAAAGGTGTTAGCGGGGCTACGCCCCCAGGGAAAAGAGGTTCTTAAATTAAGGAACTTCGCGAAAGCGTTGGAAAACCTCCCTCGAAGTACCGATACTGGCCTGGCTGAACGGTTAAGCAAGTATTGTGCGGTGGGATTGATCCCGACTAATTCTTCCTTTATGGTTTGAGGAAGGATTCGAGAGACAGTGGGAGCCATCCTGTTTAGACAAATTAAAAACCACTCTAAACTTGCAAGAGCATCATGCTAAAGTGTTTCTTCTCTCCCCCCTGCAGCGACCAAATCGAAATGACTGGACTTAAGTTACTTCTAGATAAAAACATACTGACAGGGCCAAACTACAAAGATTGGCTCAGGAATGTCAAAATGGCAATCACTTACGACAAGCTGGGGTATCTTCTTACCACCAAAGCCTCCCCCCCCCCGTCCCAGGTCCCACCTCCAGCGTCGCGGATAAGGAAATCCGTAAGACTTGGGAGATTGATTGCGCGAAGGCCAGGTGCCTCGTGCTTGCCTCTATGGACAACGAACATCAGAGGAGGCACGCGAATATGGACTTGGAATCCATATTTCTTCATACAAAAGAACTGTATGGAGAGCAGTCTCGTATCGCAAGATACGAAGTGTCGAAGAAGTTATTTTCGGCAAAGTTGGCCGTCGGATCATCGGTAGCGGACCACGTGCTTAAGATGATTGGCTACATTGAGGAGCTCGCGGAACTTGGGACCACGTTGGAAAGTGAACTCTATACGGATTTAATTCTCCAGTCCCTTCCATCCACTTACGCCCAGTTTATACTGAACTTCAACTTACAAGAAAAGGAAGTTGAACTTTCAGAACTCCTCAACATGCTGAGGAGCGCAGAGGGCACCCTACAGAAAGGTAGGGAAACACCCGCTTTGTTTGTAGGAGGATCTTCTTCCTCTAGGTCCAAGGCGAAAGCCAAGGGAAAGAGGAAGAAAGCCCCCTCCAAACCAAGAGGCGGTGTTAGTAAAGTGGGTACGAAGGGAAAGGAAAAGGCAACAAAGATTGCGGGGAAGCTTGTGGGAAAGGAAGAATGCTTCTATTGTCATAAGAGTGGACACAGGAAGAAAGATTGCAGGGCTTGGAAGGCCAGGACACAGGAACTGAAGCAGGTTGCGGCTTCAGCTTGAGGTGTGTATGTTATTGAAAACTGTCTTTCTATAAACTCTACTTCCTGGGTATTGGATACCGGATCAGGATCTCATATCTGTAATTCTTTGCAGGCGTTGAGAAACCGTAGGGTTTTGAAGGCAGGTGACATGACCCTCAGAG
Organism: Agapanthus africanus; assembly: GCA_030015575.1. Taxonomy (NCBI): domain Eukaryota; kingdom Viridiplantae; phylum Streptophyta; class Magnoliopsida; order Asparagales; family Amaryllidaceae; genus Agapanthus; species Agapanthus africanus. The sequence goes on from JASDDO010000008.1 coordinate 317,078,835, forward strand.
TTGCGAACGGAGCTAGCATGGATGCTAAAGCCGTGGGGGACTATCACCTGGGAATGTCAGATGGGCATGTTTTGGTTTTGCGTAATTGTTTTTTTGTACCCAACGCAACTTGTAATATCATTTCTGTATCTTTGGTTTCTAAAGAAGGTTATGAATTTGCGTTTGTAAGTAATGTTGTAAACATTCACCTTAATCAAGTTCTGATTGGGTCAGGTACACTGAGCAATGGTATATACGTATTAAACCAACCACAGATTTTCAATGTCCAGAATACACACAAAAGAAAGTCTCCAGATATCAATCAGGCTTTCTTGTGGCATTGTAGACTGGGTCACATAAATGAGAGAAGGTTGACTAAGTTACATACAGAAGGGTATTTGAATCCGTTCGAATATCAATCTATGCCACTTGTCAATCCTGTCTCAAAGGAAAGATGACAAAGACTCCGTTCACTGGACACGGAGTAAGAGCGAGCGAGCTCTTGGGGCTCGTACACAGCGATGTGTGCGGTCCAATGTCTACACTTGCGCGAAGCGGTTTTTCTTACTTCATTACTTTTACGGATGATTTTTCAAGGTTTGGACATGTCTTCTTAATGAAACATAAATCCGAAGCCTTTGGAAAATTCTAGGAATATAAGAATGAGGTAGAAAAACAAACCGGCAAAAGTATCAAGATTCTAAGATCGGATCGAGGTGGAGAATACTTGAGTGCCGAGTTCCTGAACTACTTAAAAGAGAATGGAATTCTCTCTCAGCTTACTCCTCCATACACTCCGCAACATAACGGTGTATCAGAGAGACGGAACCGCACCCTATTGGATATAGTACGGTCCATGATGAGTAACGCTGAGTTACCGCGATCATTCTGGGGATATGCGCTAGAATCAGCCGCATACCTTTTGAACCGAGTTCCCACTAAGACTGTGCCTACCACACCATATGAGTTATGGAGTGGGAAGAAACCCTATCTTCAATATCTGAAGATCTGGGGATGTCCGGCTTTTGTCAAAAAGCAGCATGCGGACAAACTCGAGGCACGCTCAGTACTGTGCAAGTTTGTGGGATACCCAAAGTACACCAGGGGGTATCTTTTCTACTACACAGAAGAACAAAAAGTCCTTGTTTCTCGCAATGCCCACTTTCTAGAACACCAGTTCTTAGAAAAGGAAATTAGTGGGAGCACAGTAGAACTGGAAGAAATTCCAGAACCACAGACTATTACTGAAAGCTTAATGGAACCAGAGGGTTCAAAAGAACAGGACATTCCTACGCCGCTCCGCAGGAGTAGTAGGCAGTCTCATCCGCCCGAGAGATACTACGGGTTTCTCATAGACGGGGATAGAGAGGATTGCATCATAGATTATGATGAGCCTACTAGCTTCCAGAAGGCCGTTCAGAGGGTTGACTCGGTAAAATGGCTGGATGCAATGCGGACCGAAATGGAGTCCATGTACACCAACAAAGTATGGACGTTGGACATTACTCCAGACGGGGTAAAACCCGTAGGATGCAAGTGGATCTTCAAAAGGAAGATTGGTGTAGATGGACAGGTTGAGACCTATAAAGCTAGACTTGTAGCAAAGGGTTTCCGTCAAAGACATGGTTTGGACTATGACGAAACCTTTTCTCCAGTGGCTATGCTGAAATCCATTCGGATCCTTCTTGCCATTGCTGCCTTCCACGATTATGAGATTTGGCAGATGGACGTAAAAACCGCTTTTCTAAATGGAAATTTAGAGGAGTGTGTCTATATGGACCAGCCAGAGGGTTTCATTCAGAGTGGGAGCAGCGGAAAGGTGTGCAAGTTGCTTAAGTCCATCTATGGACTAAAGCAGGCATCGCGGAGTTGGAACATCTGCTTTGATGAGACGGTCAAAGAATTTGGCTTTATCAAAAATCCAGATGAACCATGCATCTATAGTAGATTTGTAGCGAGAACTGTAGTATTCCTCGTTTTATACATGGATGACATTCTCTTAATAGGAAATGACATTCCTATGCTACAATCTGTCAAGGGGTTCTTGTCACACAGGTTCTCCATGAAAGACCTGGGTGATGCCTCATACATCCTGGGGATCCGGATCAATCGTGATAGATCCAAGAGGATATTAGGACTTTCTCAGTCCAGGTACATCGACACCATACTGAAAAGGTTCAGTATGGAAGATTCCAAGCGCGGTAACCTACCGGCTTGTCACGGGATCACCCTCTCTAAAGAGATGTCCCCCAAGACTGATTTGGAGAGGGATCACATGTCTATTATACCCTACGCTTCTGCGGTAGGCTCTATAATGTATGCGATGTTGTGTACCAGACCGGATGTAGCTTATGCACTGAGTGTGGTAAGCCGGTATCAGTAAAACCCTGGGGAGAAACACTGGATAGCGGTAAAGAACATTCTCAAGTACCTGAGAAGGACTAAGGAGATGTTCTTGGTGTATGGCGGAAAAGACCTCCAGATCGAGGCCTTTGCTGACTCCAGCTTCCAGAGTGACAAGGATGATTCCAAGTCCATGTCGGGTTTTGTCTTTACCCTCAATGGAGGGGCGGTGTGTTGGAAGAGTTCCAAACAGGAAACCGTTGCAGACTCGACTATGGAAGCGGAATACATCGCTGCATCAGATGCCGCAAAAGAAGCTGTCTGGATGAGGAAGTTCTTGAAAGAACTTCAGGTGGTTCCGTCCATTGTTGACCCAATACCTCTGTATTGCGACAACAACGGGGCTATAGCTTTAGCGAAGGAACCCAGGTCCCATCAGAGATCCAGGCACATCTTGAGGCGGTATCACCTGATCAGGGAGATCGTGGATCGCAAGGAGATCGAGGTTCGGAGGGTTGCTTCAGAAGAGAACACTGCAGATCCATTCACCAAGGCCCTACCCCAGACTCAGTTCGAGCGGCTGATCGAGATGATAGGTCTTCGATACGCCAGTACATGGCCTTAGTGCAAGTGGGAGATTGTTAGTGTATATGCCCTAGAGGCCATTACTGTATCATACTTATTTGTATATTACTTAATGGAAGCTTGGGATATTCACCTTGTATAAACAATCTTGCTCAATATAGTAGTATGCTACTTGGTTTGTTTCTACTTCAATGTGTACATGTGTTTATATTAGTATATCACCTATACGCATTAGTGGAGCCCTTAGGATCTTTGCTTGATTACCAGCGTTGTGATGGCAGTCACACTAGTGGGGGCTGGGTAATCTATAAGCACATCCTTATACAGGTCCCTAGTCGCAGGACTATCGAGACAGGGCATCGATACTCCGGAGTAGACTAGCGTATGCGCTTCTCATCCCAGTGTGGGAGATGGTCTGTCCCACAGCCATCAGTACGTCGTACTGGAGATAGTATACGGGTGCTCGTTTGGGTTACGAGTACACTGGACAGGACTCGTCGGGAACTGACAGGTTGGTATTATACTTATCGTCAGTTATCAGTTCCCAGGTGACATGAGTACAGCTTAGTCCGCTGACTTGACACTGGCACTTCGCCTCGAGTGTGTTCCCACTGCACTTTGATCACTATCCTACCACGGCTCAAAGGAGTCGTGCAAACAGGTAGTGGTTGGGTGCAGTCCCGAAGCACTTGGAGGCAGTGACGGTTAGACAGGATTCGTCTCTCCCGGTATTGGGGGTTGACATCGCGCTGTGTCTAGAAGAGCCATTACACGAGTAGTCCCTGGCCAGGGCAAGCGAGATATACTGGTAGGCTTCCAGTGTTATCTCAGGGTGTTTTGGGCTTCACTCCGACACGACTTGTACCGCTATTAGGGGACTGACGTTTTACCGCCCCCTTGGCCCGACATGCGATGTATTAGACGAACAGACCGGACTGTACGGAGACTGTCACATTCAGACTCAGTAGGAGTTCAGATGGGGTTCACCTCGTCAGCCTTCTTGTCGGCATCTACCTGGGGACCGTTACACACGGGTAGTGCCGCTTGCGGTCTATGGTTAAACCCACTGCCAGCGTAGTGTCGAGTCTTTAGAGTCCCACACAGAGGGTATTCGCCTCTGGGCAAAACAGAGTTGAGCTCGCATGGTCTTGCGACAGGGTTCGTTCTCATCCGCGCACTTGTGCACGTTTGGAGTCCGGACAGATATTACTAGTGGGCTCTGGTTTGAGCCAGATACTGGTATGCGTTTTAGGGGTTGATTTTATCTCTTGGTATTCATGTTCCTCGGAACAAGAATGCGGGTGTGTATGCACAGTTGATTGAGGCGGAGGAAGAGGTTTTTCATTAGGGTTTCGGAACGGGTGCGTATGCACAGTTGACAGTCGTCTTTTTCCAAACCCTAATGGAATTATGATATATATATTATTAATATTAATTAAATGAAATTGTGTCATGGTTGGATTTTGTTGACTAGTTGACTATGGTTGACTTGTTGACCATGGTTGAAGGTTTGACCATCATCATTACAAAAGAAAGATGCTTTTTGATTCTTGCGAAACCATTTAAAGATTGTAATGATAATGGTCATTCCAAACCATCCATCAACTATTTCATTTTATTATTATTGTTAATTATTAATTCTTTTCATTTTGATATGGTTGCAAGAAATGAAAAGAAAGAGCTCATTCTATCATAACCATTCTCTCTCCTCACTTGTTCTTCTTCCTCCTCTAGTTCAAGGAGAATCCTTCTCATGAGTTGAGAATCCCTCTCCTTGAGAAAAAAACACCCCTTAGACACTCTCTACTCACTCTAGGATCAAAGGTTTAGCAAGCCGAAAATTCTAGTTCTCTCAAAGTTCGAGAAAGAGCCCGAAGGTTGAACCCTCAGGTGGATCCATCTTTGACGGAAGAAGGCAACGAGGAAAGCACCATCAACCTCTACAAAAGTTTGAAGAAGAAGGAGTTCTAGTTTGGTATAACCATCTTTCCGAATAGCTAACTCTCTTTAGCTTGTTTGCTAGTTTTAGTTTAGGAAAAGATCTCGACTTTGTTAGTCCATGTTGCCCCATGCGCCAAAAATTTGATTTTTATACCGTTTCCGCCTCCCCGTAAGAACCGGGGGTCGCAACGTGGACTTACAACTTCATCATATTTACTCCATGCAGACATACCTTATACTGATGACATGTTATTACCTGAGTACTTGGCACTTTATACCTGTTTAGATGTTGCTTTGCCACCTTATCATGTATCAGCTTATATCTTGAGGTTTATATACTGATCGTATTGACTTAGGATCATGTCTTGCATTCGGTTTCTGCTTGTAGATATTCTCTATTCACGAGTTGGCAACTCACCCCCGTTGTGCCATAGTTCTTGCAGGTTCTGCCGTACAGGTTTCATTGCGGCATTTCTGGCACATTGCTTCCTTGCGGGTGAATTGCTTTTGGTAGGTGGTTTCTTTTGCATCAAGAACCACCATTGTACTTATATTATTCTTTGTATCTAGAATTTCCATCAACCAAATTTGTATATTGTTTCAGACTCAGACTTTAGTGATGTATTATTTGGCCTTAGAGTCGCGCTTAGTAGTATTGCGGTTTTCATGCTTACTGTGTTTCTTTTGGATTTGATCATCGCCTTTCGGCATTGTATATTATATTGCATGTGTGGTTGTGACCGTCAATTGACGAAGAGCTAACTCCCGCTTGGGGATGCCTTTTATCATTGTATATATGTTATGCTTGTTGTACCCCGTTTGGGGCCAGTATTTACAAAAGAAACTCTGCCGAAATTTTTAGAAAAGACTTTACCTTTTAAAAATGCACATTCGGCTTAGTTATTTAAAAACCTTGACTTCAAACATATTTTCCTTCACTTCTTTAAACCGGTTTTCTTTACTTACTCTTAAAATGGTTTTAGATTTCTGGGCTTTTGGCTTACTTGGATCAGATGGAGTCCTATAGACTTCATATGGTTCAAGGGCCAGTCACGTGCTCTTTCGGGTCGTGACATTAAGTTTGGGGGTGTGCTCGGTAAGTCTTCTTCCTTCGCATTCATGTGTATATTTTTGCATTTGCATACTTATTTTAAAATCCATAAAAATTGAAAATTTTCAAAAATTATAAAAATTAATGTATTCAATTTTGGCCGCATTGATTTGAGTTTGACAAATATGGTTAACTAGCTAGGAACAACTTGATCTTAGACTTAGTAAATTAAAAACCCTAAAAATAACCTTCCTTAAAGTTTAACGGTAGAAAGTATATGTCTTTATAGTTTATTTAGAAATAGGCAAATTTTGGGTTCACTTCTTAGGCTAAGTCGAAACAAAGGAAAAGTATTGATATTTTTATTAGAGTATAAGTTTGAAAAATAATTCCTAGTTTAAGTCTAGATTCTGAAAATGTATACCCTACAAATTGCACCAACACGCACCTTGAAACTTGGAATAGTAGAAGAGACGTTGAAATGCTCTTGTCTAAAGTCCTTAGTACGAAGAAAATAAAAGAAAAAAGTGAATAAAGAAAAAAAAATGAACACTGGTTTTTGTGATTACTTAAGGCTACATTAATGAAAAAATATTTAGCGAGGATGCTTCATCACCTAGTGCCTTAGACCAACTGGTCTGGGAGTCACTGCTAAAAGCCTTAGGTGTTGCAAGACTAGGAATTACGCTTTAAAGTGCAAACGCATTTTGTAATCGGTCGTTGGTACCTCAAGAAGTATTAATAGTCGCATGAAGGATGTGTAAGCAAAATTCATTTAAAAATTAACCAATTAATAAGTACTTTGGACAACGGACAAGAGTATGATTACTTAATTTGAATTTCCAAGTGTAGGGGTGATATATACACACACGTAGGGGTATGTGATTGGGATTTAGATAAGAAAGAGGAATGAAGAATAGAACTTGTATCTTTAATAGAGATGATAAAAATTCCTAAGTGGAGATGGAACCCTAGAAGGAAAACTTAAGAGATGCCGAAAGCTAAGTAAGTCTATATAACATATATAATCTTAAGTTAAATGATGAGGAAGTGTGAAGAATATGGGTGGATAATTTACGGGTCGACGATAATAGAATTCCTTGTTAGAAAACCTAATTGGAGAATTAAAGTCGAAAAAGCCAAATTGATAGGATTTTGTGGGTGTAATCCTCTGAAAACCCTCAGAAGACAACACTCCTCCTACTAGGGACACCTAGAGGTTTAACGTCTTGTTGCACGAGCTCAGTGCAATCGCGTTTCCCTGAGAAAGTGCGGTTTGGATTTTGTCGAGAATAAAAAAAATAATAAGTTTGCTCGAGGACGAGCAAAAGATAAGTTTGGGGGTATTTGTTCACACCGTAATATTGCATTATTATATTCCCCATTCTTATTCGTTTTATAAATAAACAGGTGCTTTTGACACATGTCTGCTACATATTACAGGTTACAGGTTCTTGGAGCTAAAACAGTGAAAAAGATATAAAGATGATGGAAAAGTGAGACTATAACCAGCCAACAGAAGGATCTTGATGAAACCTACACAAAGATCAGTTTACAAAGTACAAAGGCAACATAAGATCCAAGATTTCGTCTCGAAGCAACGGTTAAAATCCACTACAATTGTTCACTGGAGATCTGGAAGAAACCTAGAAGCTATTTTGAAAAAAGAACCAAAGAATAAAGAAGCCCAGAAAGCCCAGAGCCTGCAGTAGAAAACAGAAGGCCCAATCCTCCTTTTTGGCCGCGGTTCCGCGGCAAAAATAGGCCTCGGGCCGCGGTTCCGCGCCCATCCAGAGCTTTTGTTGTCGAGAAATTTTACCATAATTCTTTTGCGGCGTTGAATAGACTTCCAAGGGGTATTTTAGTAAATGCAGATGTGCGGATCAATTGTAACCTAGGGTTTCCTATCCTCTATAAATAGGAACTCTAAATCATTGTAAAGGTTATGCCTCCCTATGCCTCTTTCCATGAATAAAATTTAGAATTCTTTTGGAGAGCATTGATGCCTCTTTTCATATCATGAATTCAGATCTGACAACCCTGTGTTGATGTTTGGAGAGAGCCATCTGTAAAGTAAGTAGGTAATTTCAATTCTTGCCCTAGGTAATTTTTCATTCTCTGCCCTAGATAAATGTTTTTAAATTCCCTAATAAGCGAGTAGTCTCCTCGCTTGTTAGGGTTAGCTTTGGGGAAGGCTTTTGAGAGATGAGATCTCTCATCCCTTTCTTGCCCATTATATCTTTTCAATAGGACTCCATGCATACACGCACACACCGCGCCCTACGACACCTATCCCTCATGGTAGTGGTGATACCGTAGTATAAAGGCCCGGTTGCGTGTGTTTTCCATGGAGGTTAGGGTAAGGATCGATAAAGGAGGATAAGAACCTAGAGGAAGGAACACCTTCCCGAATGGATCTAATCCCTTTTATTGATAATTACCATAACTCCTCATAGATCTTCATTTGGGTATAGAAAGCGTTGAGATTTATTTACATTTCCAAACCATTCCTAAACCTAACCCTAGAAAGATTTAGATCTAGATTAATTTAGTTTTTAAATAGATTTAGTTTTTACATTTAATAATCAATCCAAACACCCATCGGAATTAACTCGTTTGAGCGACTAGGAAATTCACAACATCCCTATGGACCGACCCGTACTCACCGGCTAGCTGTAAAGCGACGCCGTTCTTGATTGCGGTAATAGATAGTTTTTTAGATCAGTCAGTTCCCACTGTACGTTGATTACTACCCTACCATGGCTCAAAGTAGTCATGCAAACAGGTAGTAGTTAGGTGTAGTCCCGAAGAAGTTGAAGGCAGTGGCAGTTAGATATGATTCGTCTCCCCCGGTATTAGTGGTTGATATCGCGCTGTGTTCGGAAGGCCATTACAGAAAGTCCTTGGCCAAGGCAAGCGGGATTTACTAGTAGGTACTCTAGTATTTTCTCAAGGTGTTTTGGGCTACTCTCTAACATGATTTATTGCGCTATTAGGGGTCTACCGATTACCGCCCCCCCAGACCTGATATGCGATACTCTCAGAAGAACAGACCGGACTGTACAGAGATTGTCATATACAGGCTCAGTAGGAGTTCGGGTGAGTTAGCTCATCGGCCTTCTTATCGACACATACCTGGATAGCCGTTATGTGCAGCTAGTACCGCTTGCGGTTTGTGGTTAAATCCACTGCAAGCGTAGTGTCGAGTATTTAGAGTCCCACATAGAAGGTTTCCCTGCACCGGGCAAAAGGTGTAGAGGCCGTATGGTTTTACGGCAGGGCTTCAATCACTTAAGTGTACTTGTGCACGTATAATGATCGGGAGGATAATCTTAGTGGGCTTTGGTTTAAGCCGGATCCTAGTATTATATTGATGGATTATTTTTTTCTCTTTGTATTTGTATTCTTCGGAATTCGGATGCGGGTATGTATATACGGATGAGGTGCATTCTCGTAATTTTCTTGGGAAAGCTTCTAGAAGTTGGACAGCTCATTAGGGTTTTATTCTTTATTGGATTAAAAAAAATGAGGTGGAGGAAATGAGGTGGATTTCTACATTGAATCTAGCATGGTTACTTGGTGACTCATGGCATGACTCACCACTAGATATTTATGAAGCATGGTTGATATTTTGTTGTGACAATTATCTCAAGAATTATTGATATGTTTCATTTTTTCTAAAAGAGGACAGCCAAGCTTCATTCAAGTTCACACTCCACTCTCACTTTCTTAAAGTCTTCTTCTTCCTTTAAACCCAAAAACCTCTCTTGTGTTGCAAATCCTAGGGTTCCAAGAGACAAATTAATTCATCTTCTTACTCTACATCCACTAGGACTTCTAGTTTACCGAACTAGAAGCCGTATTTTGTTAGTTATATGTATGCCCTAGAGGCCATTACTGTACATATGATGTATATTGTAATGGATGCTTGGACAGATATAGGGAGGACTTTCTTGCTCGACATGATAGTACGCTATCTGGTTGCTCTTTATCTTAACATGTACTCTGATTGTCTCTATGTTACATGTTGATAAAGCCCTTAGGATTTGTACTCGACTACTGGGACTATGATGAGATCATACTAGTGGGGCCACGGTAGTCGACGAGTACATCCTATAACAGTTCCTAGTCGAGGGTGTATCGAGACAGGGCATCGATACACCAGAGTAGACTAGCGTATACGCATCTTGACACATATGATGGGCGATGGATGATCCCATATCCATCGGTGTTTGACATTAAGGATGGTGTACGGGTGCTCAGTGGAGACTGGGTACACTGGACGGACCCGCCGAGAACTCCCAGATGGTATTATACCTCACGTCAGATGGCAGTTCTCCGGTAACACTCGTACAGAGTAGTCTGTAGACCCGAGATCGTCATAGAGTCTTGTGTGATTCCCACTGTGCTTTGATTTCCATCATACCACGTTCAAGAAGGCGTGCAAAAAGGTGGATTTTGGGTACAATCCTGAATCACACGGAGGCAATGAGCGATAGGAGGGGATTCATCTCTCCCGGTATAAGGAGTTGATGTTGCGCTTTGTTCGATTGGCTATAACTGGAAATCCCTGGCCAGGGTTGCTGAGATTTACTGGTAAGTGTTATCAATAGTTTCTCGAACTGTTATGGACCTCATATCGACACGACTTATCAAGCTACTGGGGTCTGACGTTTTACCACCCCTAGGCGAGATATGTGACATATCAGACGACGAGACCAGACTGTACGAGAGTGTTACTGACAGGATTCATAGGAGAATGTACAGGATTGCTTCTTGATCTTCTGAGCGCTCAATACCTGGGTGGCTGTTACGTTTAGCTGACCGCTTGCAGCTTGTGGGTATTTGATATGATCATCACCTACTGCCGGCGTATTGACGATTCTTTAGAGTCATACACAAAGGTTTCTTGGATCAGGCAAAACGGAGTAGGAGCACATATGTGATATGTGCGAGACCGAGAACAATACGTGTATGTGATACCGTACTTGATTCTCGCGATATGAGATATCGGCTGGGTATATGTGATATAGCCGGGTCATCGGATCAAGTGTTGATTCGATGAATTGATACAGATTATATTAGTCGGTTATTTGTGAAATAGCCGGATTATCGGATCAAGTGCTGATTCGATAATTTAATGTATAATTATATATTTGATATATTAAATTACATTAACTAATATAAGCTCACTGAAAGATTCTTTTTCTCACTCGGGTAATACATTGATATATGTGCGATATATGTTAATTGTATTATTTTATTTTGTTACAATAAATATTATATATGTGATATATAATATTGTAACACGATATGATTACTAATGCAACATGCTAAGTGGAGATTAAACAAGGTTAGGGTTTGAATTGGGTTAGTTTTTTCATGAACCTTCTAGAAGGTTTTCTTTTGTCATGAGCTAAGATATTATGGTTGATATTTTTTTGTGACTCATTCTTAACCCAACCCAAACCCTAGCCCTAGTTAAATCTCTACAAAGGTTACATTGACCATGGTTGCATAAGTAATTATTATTACATTTACATTATTCATCACAAATGGAATTGGATATTCTTCTTCTTCTTCTTCTTTGGAAAAAGCTTTCTAGCTTTTTGCTAAGTGATGATTATGAGTGACTAATTGAAAACAAAAGAGAGCTAAATTCCTTCCTCATCATCCTCATCTATCCTTGCCATTTAGATGAGGGTGTTCACTTCATTTAGTGAGTGAGAGCTTTTGTTATTGATACTTCAAGGTAGATAATCTTTGTTATCGAAGATCGGAAGCAAGCTTGCATTTTTCTCTTCGTGGAGCCTCTCGAGAGTCTGGAACTTGATGATCGCAGTGAAGGGACCTCAAAAAGGAGCTTTAGAAGTGAAGGTCAGGATCTACAAAGGTTGTAATCCCTCTCACTTAGTGTTAAAGTGTTTAACATGCTTGTTTTCGCCTAATCTCTAGTTTAAAGATCTTGGTTAGGGTTGTTCGGCACGGCTAAAATTTTAATCGGGCATGGTTGATGCCTTGTAGAACCTTGTGAGCGTGCCTAGTAACCCTACAGTGCTATCAGAGCCAAGCTAGAGCTTTAGGCGAAGTCTAGACAAAGTTTAAAGTCCGATCGAACCCGGAAAACCCGATATACCCTAGTTTCTGGAAATTTTTCAAAACTGTTGATTTTTTTCATATTAAAAATACTCAAAAAAATCAACAGGGTATTTTAGGAATTACTGTGAAACCCGAACCCCTAAATCACCCAAAACGCCGCGGAACCGCGGTCAAACCATGGTATTGGCGGCGGTTCCGCGGCAAGAAATGAGGATTGATGGATTGGGTTTGCACAGTAATAACCGTTGGTACTTCCTGATTCTTCTGGGAATTTTTAATTATACTCAAGAGTTGAGTTTTCTGGGTTGTATTGGGGACTCGTTGATTCGATCGGATAATTTAACTTCGTTTAGCTTGTCCGGGTAAATTTTTAGAACGTGTTAAAAAGTTCGAACGGATATCAATAACTCACTTTTTCCCCTGCCGGAAAATTTCCAAGCGTTGGATTTTTCCAAAGTTTAAGAACGTTCTAAGTCGTGCAAGTAACGCGGTAGACCCTCTAGAAGAAAACAAACCTTAACTCGATTATGTGACCGTTTTGAACAGCCTCTAAACCTTAGGGTTTGGGGCAGTACGGCGTGCCACATGTGAGGCGTTGGCTTGACCCTTCTACGGCTGGACCATTGGTACTGTGGCATGTGATGGATGTTTATAAACTAATTTCAAGTGTTGAGAACTATTTGGGAAATCTTGGGTGTTTGATTATTCATCGGAAAGTTTAACATTGTCTATTTATCTAGAATGTGATACAATATTTGGAATCCACATGTAATTATGAGATAACTAATTTAAATGTTATAAATCTAGCAGTTCAGTCTCAGATGATCGGTTGCCACGGAATTTTGATGTGATCAAAAGTCCGTCGCAATCACGTAGCGTACGCGGATACTCGCCGGGTAAACTTAATAGAAAGCCACACCCTATAGCCCTGACCAAGTGACTGTAGGAGAACCCCGTCGCCAAAAGCATCCGTTCGGGTGCTCGCGGCAGCGGTGTTCCGCCTTAGTGCACTTCGTCGACGACATCGGGGGTGCGGCCGTCTACTCAAGTTTGCCACGAGCATTCGATCAGCATGTCGGGAATCTTGTTGAATTGCCCGACTTGATATTGAAAAGTGTTTTCGATAATGAGACTAAAATGCGGGGTTTATAATTGTTAGGCATGCGATGTCTAAGGAGGTTGCGGATTCCAACTGTTGTAGTTTTACACTTTCTTTTCTGTGACCGTAAGCGTAGTATGTGGTGTATCGCCGGCTTCATTACTATACATCAACGACAATCGGGATACACATACTTGCTTACGTTGATGATATGAGATATTATGTGTTGCTGTGATATGTTATATTGTATCGTCGCGTTCTGAATAGCCGAGGGTTTTATGTGAGATGAGAGTTTTTCTTTTTCATTCATGTAAAATTCATTTGTATGTAATATTCTTTTATTGGGGCACTTCCGGGCTGAGGATGATGTCACCATTGTATATTATTTACTTTTCCGCATTAGGTAGACCCAAGGCGAGGAGCACAAGTAACCGGGTTCTGGGGTCCAGTGGGAGACCATCTCGAGGAGTCGAGATCGGGTCTCCTAACCCTAGAATTGGCAGTGTTGCTTGCAGCTCTCGTAGGGGTCTAGGGATGTGGGTTTGGCTATTCATCACGACCGTGGAATCCGTGTTTTATACAGGCTCGTACTAAAACACGGACGTCCTAGTATATCCAATATTTCATATATGTTCTTCTGCTGCAATGTTCTGTAATGAGATCATATTACTGCCTGAGACGAATGTTTATATTATATATATGAGATATATGTTATATTGCTGATTTCGTTTTCAAATGTGATGCTTGTGAAGCATAATAAAATGGGACTTCATAAATGAAATTAATGAAACTAAAAGAAACCTAAAGATGTTGTTGAAACTTGTTTAAAATTTGGTACCTCTAGTTCTTGCTTTGCATAGCGGTGTTCCTTGTAGAACATCCAGCACCTTATTCGATAAGGAAAGAGCCGAGATCTCTTCACCGGGAGTGACCTCTTTAGTGAAACTAGCAGATGCTACAAACTCGATTTGTCTTTTTATTGCTTCTATAGTTCTTGCTTTGCACAGTGGTATTTGTGAAATATCCTGCACCTTATTCGATGAGGAAAGAGCCGACGATCCCTTCACCGGGAGTGACCTCTTTAGCAAAACTAGAAAATGCCTCAAAAACATTCCATTTAAAATCACTCGATTCTACAACGATATCAAGTTCATTACGCAAAGGGTTTTCTTAAAAACTTGTCGTAGCCCTCCGTCATTTCAGATAAGGACTGTTTAGTATTCGTGCTGCGTTTGTTAGCCTTTGTCAAGGCATAATGTGCGGTAGCTGAATAGTACTTATCTGCTTATGCATATGATGCTGATTGGATTAGGGTAGTCGTGCGACCTTGTTGGCAATTGTCAAGGGCCGTGCGGGTGGGTTTAATTCAATCAGGAAATGACGGGTTGAACTTGACTAGCAGCCTATGGTTTGTTAGCCTTTGTCAAGGTCATAGGAGGCTAGGGGTAAAATATTATCGGGAATTTCAAGTGTTGAAATTTGCAATGAGATTGCATACCTTCTATGAGATAGTTGGATCCCGATACCCGCTGCCAGTAAGAGTTACTCCTGGGAGAATTTTACACATTACAATTAGCCGATCAAGTAGGTGTCTAGAAAGGTGTCAACGGGGTTATGCCCCTGGGAAAATGAGGTTTACTTTAATTAGGTCCGTGCGAAACCACGGGGAACCTCCCTCAAAGTACCGGCACTGGCCTGGCTGAAAGATTGGCGAACTTGTAGGGTGTAATTAATCCCGGCTAGTCTTTCCTTTTAGGGTTTGAAGGAAGATTTGACTAAAACAGTGATAAATTGATAACCAATCTAATATTGTAAAAGCGCACGCTGAGTGTTTTCTTCTCTCTCTCTCTCTCTCCTGGTAGAGACCATGTCACGCCTTAATCAAGATAATAATACGGATGTATTAACCGAACCCGCTTGTTATACTGCGCTAGGGAACGTTGGTCCCACTCCAACTTATAATTGTTATAAAACAGAGCAGGAAACAGGAGATTACCAGAATTCCCGTACCGCCCAAACGAAGAAAGTACATGCTGATGTATCTTCTTCGGGTGTGTTCATTAAATGAGAACTGTTTCTCAGTATCCTTTACGTCCTGGGTATGAGTTACCGGATCAGGATCCCGCAAATGTAATTTGTTACATGGGCTACAGATAGGTAGAGAACTGAGAACGGGTGATAAATTTCATGAGATAGAAACGGTGCAAGTGTTGCAGCCAAGTCTGTTGGTAGTTATCACCCTGTATTACCAGAATACATTGATTCTGAACGAATGTTATTAGATACCGAACCTGATATACAACATCATATCAGTCTCTTTATTAGTAAAGAAAGGATATAATTATGTATTGTTGGATAATGTTTTGAACATTTCCTATATCAAGTGTTGATCGGTTCAGGCACGTTATCTAAAAGCATAGACGTTCTGAATCAAACCACAGTTCTTAATATACAGAACACACACAAGAGAAAGAATTCAGAAATGAACGAATCCTTCTTGAGGCATTGTAGACTAGGTCATATCAATGCGACCCGACTAGCTGAAGTTACATAAAGATGCATATTTAAATTAGTTTTAATTTACATCTTGTGAAACATGACGGTCATGTCACAGAGATAAGATGACCACAGCTCCGTTTATTGGAAACAGAGAAAGAGTTAGTGAACTCTTGGGATTGATACATGCTGATGTATGAAAGTCCCCTATCTACACATGCCAGGACCGGTTCTTTGTACTTTATTATATTCACTGATAGTCTCTCAAGATTCGCACATGTGTTCCTGCTGAAACACAAGTTTGAACCTTTTGAGAAATTCAATGAATATGAGTCAAAAGTAGAGAACCAAAAACGGGTATAAGTATTATGTCTTTTGATGAGATCAAGGAGGAGAATACTTGAGCACAGAATTCCTGGACTATTCTAAAGGAGAATGAGATTCTCTCTCAGCATTACTCCTCCGTATACACCATAGCACGATGGTATATCGGGGCGGAGCAATCGCACCCTATGTGATATGGTGTGCTCTATGATGAGTACTACTGAGTTTCCTATTTCCTTTTGGGAGTTATGCACTTGAGAAGCTGCATACCTATTGAATAGGGTTCCAATCAAATCAGTTGCCTACCACTTCATATGTGATATGGAATGGGAAGAGCACATATCTTAAGTTTGTTAAGATTTGGGGTTGTCCGGCCTATGTCTAAAAAGCAAAATCCAGACAAGCTCAAGGCAAAGTCAGTTCTGTAGAAGTTTGTTGGATATCCCAAGCATTCGCAAAGGAATATCATCTACCAAACCGAGGAACAAAAGATGTTTTGTTTCTCAGCATGCCACCTTTGTGAAAGGGAATTTCTTATGAAGAAATTAGTGGTCATGAGGTAGAACTGGAAGGAGTTCCAGCTATACAAACTACAACAGATGATTTGGTAGAACCGAAGGATTCAATAGTAACCAACGAACCTCAGACTCTCCGCCGATCTAGTAGGGTTCCTCACCCACCTGAGAGATACTTCGGTTTCTCTATGACTGTGGGTCCGAGGATTGCATCATGAGATGATGACCCAACTAGTTTCGAGCTGGCCATCAGGAGTGGGACTCTGTATGAATGGCTGGATGCGTAGCGATATGAGATGGAATCCTTATACACCAACAGAGTATGGACTTTGGTTACTTTATCTGAAGCGTTAAATCCCCATCAGGAGCAAGTAAATCTTCAGAAGATTACTTGGTGTACATGGAAAAGTTGAGACTTTCAAAGCTATGCTTAAGTCCATCCAGAACCTACTTGCCATGGCTACATACCATGACTACGATATCTGGTGGTTGGGTGTCATGACTGCTTTTCTAAATGATGTTTTAGAAGAGAGCGTCTATTAGTACACAGCCAGAGGGCTTCGTAGACAGTGGGAGCAGCGGAAACGTGTGCAAGATGTTTTATGAGATAAAGCAGGCATCGCGGAGTTGGAACGTCTGTTTTGATGTGATAGTCAAAGAGTTTGACATCATCAAAATGGTAGATGAACCTTGTATGTACAAAAAGGTAGTAGAGAGTATGGAGGTGATCTTCGTAGAGTACGTGGATGACATATTCTTGATAGGGAAGGAGTTTCCTATGCTACGCTCGGTCAATCTCCGCTTATCACAAGGATTCTCCATATAGGATCAAAGTGATACCGCCTAAATCCTGGGTTTTTGATCTATGAGATCGATCTAATTGGATATTAGGATATTCACTAGTTGTAGCGAGATGGTATCAATCGATCCTGGGGAGAATCACTGGAAAGGTTCCAGGGTGATAAGAACGACTGAATGTCAGTCGCAGGCATTGTCTTTACCCTCAGTGGAGGGACGGTATGTTGGAAGAGTTCCAAGATAGATACCGTGACTTATTAGACGATTAAAGTCAAGATATATCGTTACCAAGGATGCTACCAAAGAGGCAGTCTGGATATATATAAGTTCATGAGATGAACTTCGTTCCTACCATTGTGTGACAATGGAGTTGTGGCTTGTGCCAAGGAACGCCCGTCCCATCAGAAATCCAGATATAATTCTTAGGCAGTATCACCTGATCATGGAGATAGTTGATCTCAAGGGAGATCGAGGTTAGGAGAGTATACAAAGAGGACAACAGCGCGGATCCACTCACAAAGGCCTTTTTCCCAGTAGAGACTCTTATGGGATGGTTGAGTATGAGATACTTCAACCACAGCTAATTGTTGGGTACGTGATACCACAACAGATAGCCCTAGTACAAGTGGGAGATTGTTAGTTATATGTATGCCCTAGAGGCCATTACTGTACATATGATGTATATTGTAATGGACGCTTGGACATATATAGGGAGGACTTTCTTGCTCGACATGATAGTACGCTATCTGGTTGCTCTTTATCTTAACATGTACTCTTATTGTCTCTATGTTATATGTTGATAAAGCCCTTAGGATCTGTACTCGACTACTGGGACTATGATGAAATCATACTAGTGGGGCCACGGTAGTCGACGAGTACATCCTATAACAGTTCCTAGTCGAGGGTGTATCGAGACAGGGCATCGATACACCAGAGTAGACTAGCGTATACGCATCTTGACCCATATGATGGGCAATGGATGATCCCATATCCATCGGTGTTTGACATCAAGGATGGTGTATGGGTGCTTAGTGGAGACTGGGTACACTGGACGGACTCGCCGAGAACTCCAAGATGGTATTATACCTCACTTCAAATGGCAGTTCTCCGGTGACACTGGTACAGAGTAGTCTGTAGACCCGAGATCATCATAGAGTCTTGTGTCATTCCCACTGTGCTTTGATTTCCATCATACAACGTCTAAGAGGGAGTGCAAAAAGGTGGCTTTTGGGTACAGTCCCGAATTACATGGAGGCAATGAGCGATAGGAGGGGATTCGTCTCTCCCGGTATAGGGAGTTGATGTTGCGCTGTGTTCGATTGGCTATAACTGGAAATCCCTGGCCAGGGTTGCTGAGATTTACTGGTAAGTGTTATCAGTAGTTTCTCGAACTATTATGGACCTCATATCGACACGACTTATCAAGCTACTGGGGTCTGACGTTTTACCACCCCTAGGGGAGATATGTGACATATCAGACGACGAGACCGGACTGTACGGGAGTGTTACTGACTGGATTCACAGGAGAATGTACAGGCTTTCTTGTTGATCTTCTGAGTGCTCAATACCTGGGTGGCTGTTACGTTTAGCTGACCGCTTGCAGCTTGTGGAACCTACTGCCGGCGTATTGACGATTCTTTAGAGTCCTACACGGAGCTTTCTTGGATCAGGCAAAACGGAGTAGGAGCACATATGTGACATGTGCGGGACCGAGAACAATATGTGTATGTGATACCGTACTTGATTCTCGCGATATGAGATATCAGCCGGGTATATGTGATATAGCCGGGTCATCGGATCAAGTGTTGATTCGATGAATTGATACAGATTATATTAGTCGGTTATTTATGAAATAGCCGTATTATCGGATCAAGTGCTGATTCAATAATTTAATGTATAATTATATATTTGATATATTAAATTACATTAACTAATATAAGCTCACTGAAAGATTCTTTTTCTCACTCGGGTAATACATTGATATATATGTGATATAAGTTAATTGTATTATTTTATTTTGTTGCAATAAATATTATATATGTGATATATAATATTGTAACACGATATGATTACTAATGCAACATGCTAAGTGGAGATTAAACAAGGTTAGGGTTTGAATTGGGTTAGTTTTTTCATGAACCTTCTAGAAGGTTTTCTTTTGTCATGAGCTAAGATATTATGGTTGATATTTTTTTGTGACTCATTCTTAACCCAACCCAAACCCTAGCCCTAGTTAAATCTCTACAAAGGTTACATTGACCATGGTTGCATAAGTAATTATTATTACATTTACATTATTCATCACAAATGGAATTGGATATTCTTCTTCTTCTTCTTCTTTGGAAAAAGCTTTCTAGCTTTTTGCTAAGTGATGATTATGAGTGACTAATTGAAAACAAAAGAGAGCTAAATTCCTTCCTCATCATCCTCATCTATCCTTGCCATTTAGATGAGGGTGTTCACTTCATTTAGTGAGTGAGAGCTTTTGTTATTGATACTTCAAGGTAGATAATCTTTGTTATCGAAGATCGGAAGCAAGCTTGCATTTTTCTCTTCGTGGAGCCTCTCGAGAGTCTGGAACTTGATGATCGCAGTGAAGGGACCTCAAAAAGGAGCTTTAGAAGTGAAGGTCAGGATCTACAAAGGTTGTAATCCCTCTCACTTAGTGTTAAAGTGTTTAACATGCTTGTTTTCGCCTAATCTCTAGTTTAAAGATCTTGGTTAGGGTTGTTCGGCACGGCTAAAATTTAAATCGGGCATGGTTGATGCCTTGTAGAACCTTGTGAGCATGCCTAGTAACCCTACATATTTACCTCGGATTTGAGGTAGGAGCTCGGACTATAGACTCTCGGGTGGATCTTCTTTGACTCGAAGAGGCCGTCGAGGTTTCCTAATCCGTTTTCGATCCTCGAAGCCTACGATGACGAGGAGGACAGCGAGAAGATCCGAAGGACACGATACTATGAGGTATAACATTCATCCGAGTACTTAAACCTCAAGTTGTTTGCTAGCTAGGGTTTGTGATCGATCCTTGGTTCAAGTCGGTGTTGCGAAGCCCGTAAAAATCATTTTTTGCTATTTCCGCCTCCCCCCGAACACGTGGGGTGTGCGAAATTATCATATATTTCTTGCTCGACATGATAGTATGCTATCTGGTTGCTCTTTATCTTAACATGTAAACTTGTATTGTGATACTGTCTTACTTTCACATGTTGATAAAGCCCTTAGGATATCTACTTGACTACCAGGACTATGATGGAGATCATACTAGTGGGGCCAAGGTATTCCATAAGTTCATCCTTTAATTGTTCCTAGTTGAGGGTGTATCGAGACGAGGCATCGATATTCCAGAGTAGACTAGCGTATACGCTTTTTGACGTATATGATGGGTGATGGATGATCCCATATCCAATGGTTTTTGACGTTAGAGATAGTATATGGGTGCTCATTGGAGACTGGGTACACTGAACAGGACTCACCGAGTACTCCTAGATGATATTATACCAGATGTCAGATAGCAATTCTCAGGTGACACTGGTACAGGTTAGTCTGTAGACCCGAGATCGTCATAGAGTCTTGTTTGATTCCCACTGTACTTTGATTTCCACCTTACCAAGTTCAAGAGAGCGTGCAAGACGGTGGTTTTTGGGTACAGTCCCGAGTCATATGGAGGAAATGAGCAATTGGAGGGGTTTCATCTTTTCCGGTATTGGGGGTTGATGTTGCGATGTGCTCGATTGGCTATAACAGGAAGTCCCTGACCAGGGATGATATGGAGATTTATTGGTAAGTGTTATCAGTAGTTTCTCGACCCGTTATGAGCCTCACATCGGCATGACTTATCAAGTTAATGGGGTCTGACATTTACCACCCCTAGACTCGATATGCGACATATCAGACAAAGAGACCGGACTGTACGGTAGTGTTACTGTTGGACTCACCGGAGTACGGACAAGATTACTTGTTGATCTTCTGATCGCTCAATACCCAGGTAGCCGTTACGTCCAGCTAGTACCGCTGACGGGTTGTGGATGATTGATATGATCATCACCTACTGCCGGCATATTGACGAGTCATTAGAGTCTTACACAGAGGTTTCCTAGCTCATGTGAAACAATGTAGGGCACATATGTGATATGTACAGGACCGAGATTAATATGTGTATGTGATACCGTATTCTAATCTCGCGATATTGGTTATATGTGATATAACCGGATTATTGAATCAAGTGTTGATTCAATGATATGTTGTATGTATATGTGATATGCATATAAATGATATTAGTCGGTTGTATGCGATACACCCGGATTATTAAATCAAGTGTTGATTTAATAATTTAATGTGTAATTATATATTTGATATATTAATATACATTAACTAATATTCGCTCACTTAGGAAAATGTTTTCTCCTTATGCATTTAATATATATGTGATATATATTAATGTATTTGTTTTGTGTCATGCTAGATGATACATTGGACTTAAGTGTATGAGACTCACACCACACTTAAGATAATGAGGGGTTTTAATTATTAAGGGAAAATCAAAATTAGGTGGAAATCAGTCATGGTTGTGAAGCTTGGAGAAGCTTGTAGTAATCATTGACTCAGTACACTAATTTTGTTTTACTCTAGATATATATTAACCTAACCATTACCTTTTAGCCATGGTTTAGTCTTTACATGAGTTATATATGATATTTCTCACCCATGGTTGCCATTCTAGACTTGAGATCATTCTAGAGTTCATTTTCTTCATCTTCTCCATTGCTCTCTAGCTTTGAGTGTAAAGAAAAAGAAAGCGAGAGAAATTATTCCAAAGTGAGCAAAATTCCTACTTCACCAATCTATACCAAACTAGCCATTTATTATAGGTTGCTTTCTTCACTAGTTCATCAATCAGTGAAGAGGTAGCTTGAGTCAGAGATTCTTCGACGTTGATCATCTTCGGCCTCGAAGACTTCAAGCAAGCTTGTTCCTTTCGCCTTGTAAACCCTTACTAGAGCTTGGGAGATCACTACTTGGAGCGAAGGGACTACTACACGGAGCTTTAGAAGTGAAGGATCGGTCTACAAAGGTTGTATTCCTCATTCACTTGGTGTAAAGATGTTTACATGTTTGATATACCCTAATTTCTCTAGTTAGATCCTTGGTTATGGTTTTCTTAGCACTCTAGGTTGTTAAAATTGCATACTTGATGCCCTAGAAAACATAGTGAGGGTGGTTAGGAACCTTTCATTGGTATCAGAGCCAAGCTAGAGAATTAGACGATGTTAATAGAATTACGAAACCGAAACAACTCCGAAACCTCGAAAAAATATCCATAGTTTCTGTCGAATTTAAAAAGTTCTCTGAAATTTTTTTAAACTGTTGCAGAATGTTACATGTGATGTAACATGAACACCACAGAAAATTGAGCCCCATCCACCGGATTTGACCTGGAGAAAAGTAGAAAAATGACCGGCCCCACCGGTTTTCTTGAGGGATTTTGGCTTCAAATTTTTTTGGTGTTCCAGTATCTGTGGTTTTGTGTTTCAGGTATTGTTTGTTTTTACTAAGATTGCATGTGATGTTATCTTTCTGTAAAGGCAATTAGGAGTGTTTCGTATTCATAATTTTAACACCGTTTCGGGTAACATGGACGACGTTAAAAAGTTTGAACGAACATCAAACACCACCTCAAGATATCTCTTTAGAATTTTTTCAAAAGTTAGAAATTTTAGGTTTAAAAATTTTTAGAATATTGTGCAGGGTATTGTGTGGACCCCCAAGAAAAACGAACCCCTAACTCGACCTAACGACCGCGGAACCGTGACCAAAAAGTGGTTTTGGCGAAAGTTCCGTGGCGCCGTTGGTGAGGCTTGGGACGTGCTCTCTTGTGCTGGTCCGTGTGTTCTTGTGGTACTGTCTGGGAATTTTTGAATCTAACTCAAGTGTGAGTCCTCTGAGAATTTTGGGTGGTTGATGGATCGATCGAAAAGTTTAACATCGCCTAGCTTTTATGAATGTGATACAATATTTGGAATCCAAAATAATTAGTTTTGTGAAAACTTGTTTGAATTTTGTAAACCTTGCAATTTAGTCTCATTAGATCGGTTGCCACGGGGTTTCGATATGGATCAAAACTCTGTCGATATCACGTAGTGTACGCGGATACTCGCCGGGTAACATTACTAGATAGCCATGCCCCAAAGCGCTGACCAAGTGATTGTAGGAGAACCCCGTTGCCAAAAGCATCCTCCCATGTGCTCGCGGCCGCGGTGTTCCGCCTAAGTGCACTTCGTTGACGGCATCGGGGGGTGCGGCCGTCTACTAAGTTTCCGACGAGCATTCGATCTGGTTATCAGGAATCTTGTTGAATTACCCGATTGGTTACTGAAAAGTGTTTTCAATATTGAGACTAAAATGCAGGGTTTATAAGGTTAGGCATGAAATTCGGAATATGAGATATTCCGGGTTTATGATGTCTAAGGAATTCATTTGGTTAGGCATGAAATCCGAAGTATGTGATATTTCGGTTTTATGATGTCTAAGGTGGTTGCGGATTCCAATTCTTGTAGATTTAACATTCTTTTCTACGACCGTAAGTATAATATGTGGTGTATCGCCGATTTCGTTGCTATATGTCAACTGTTAGTTATATGTATGCCCTAGAGACCATTATTGTACATATGATGTATATTATAGTGGATGCTTGGACATATATAGAGAGGACTTTCTTGCTCGACATAATAGTATGCTATCTAGTTGTTCTTTGTTTTAACATGTAGACTTGTACTGTGATATTGTCTTGCTCTCACATGTTGATAAAGCCCTTAGGATATGTACTTGACTATCAGGACTATGATGGAGATCATACTAGTGGGGCCAGGGTAGTTCATAAGTACATCCTTTAATTGTTCCGAGTCGAGGGAATATCGAGACAGGGTATCGATATTCCAGAGTAGACTAGCGTATACGCTTCTTGACTAATATGATGGGCGATGGATGATCCCACATCCATTGGTGTTTGACATCAAAAATGGTTTACGGGTGCTCAGTGGAGACTGGGTACACTGAACATGACTCGCCGAGGACTCATATGTGGTAGTATACCTATCGTCAAATAGCAGTCCTCTGGTGACACTGGTACATGTTAGTCTGTAGACTCGAGATCGTCATAGAGTCTTGTACGACTCCCACTGTGCTTTGATTTCCTCCCTACCACGCTCAAAGAAGACGTGCAAACAGGTGGATTTTGGGTACAGCCCCGAGTTGCATAGAGGCAATGAGCGATAGGAGGGGTTTCGTCTCTTCCGGTATTGGGGGTTGATATTGCGCTATGCTCGATTGGCTATAACTAGAAGTCCCTGGCCATGGCTGCTGCCGAGATTTACTGATAAATGTTATCAGTCGTTTCTCGAACCGTTATAGGCCATACATCGGCATGACTTATCACGTTACTGGGGTCTGACGATTTCCACCCCTAGACATGATATGCGACATATTAGACGAAGAGACCGGACTGTAGGGTAGTGTTACTGATAGGCTTCATGGAGACTATGGAAGGCTTGTATGTTGATCTTCATATCTCTCAATACCCGGGTAGCCGTTACGTTCAGCTAGTACAGCTGACGGCTTGTAGATGACTGATGTGATCATCAACTACTGATGGCGTATTGACGAGTCTTTAGAGTCCGACACAGAAGTTCCGTGGTTCAAGCGAAATGAAGTAGGACACATATGTGATATATGTGTGGGCCTGATTAAATACGAGTATGTGATACCGTATTGTAATCTGGCAGTCATCTGTTATCGGTTCGGTTATATGTGATATAACCAGATTGTCGAATCAAGTGTTGATTCGATAATGTGATATACAGATAAATGATATTAGTCGTTCATTTGTGATATGACCGGATTATTAGATCAAGTGTAGATTTTAAAATGTGATATATATTATATGTGATATAATTATATCTTAACTAATATCATTAGCTCACTAATTATTCTTCATTATGTATATATTAATATATATATATATATAATAATGAAGCATGGCATTTAAATTTCTATTTTTTGAAAATAGAAATAAGGTGGAAAGTGAAAGCATGGGATTTACTTTTGTTTATTCATCTTGACTCACTATTCAAGCTTGGTTGCAATTTTATATTGCACAATTCCATGCTTGAATGAGTGAGGGGTCAAGAGTTGTCATTCATTCTGGCTCATTCTCAACACTTAGCCAATTTTCTTGAGTTGGTCCCACGGTTGCTCTCTAGCTTCTTCTTCCTCCTCATATCATGGTTCAAGCTTCAACCCTCACATGCGATGTGAATCATGAAGCTTGAACACAAACTTGTGAGCTCTTAACATCCCCTACTTCACTATCCTACACTTGACTAGTTATCAAGTGTAGCATGTTTCATACACTAAATAGTTTAGTGTAAAGGTAGCTTGAGTTGGAGGGACTTCGCATGGATCATCTTCGGCATGAAGTTCATCGGAGGAAGCTCGTTCAAAGTCTCAAGAGAAGTCTAGTTCGTTCAAAGTCTCAAGAGAAGTCTAGTGGAGTCGCGGGACTACTACACGGACAAAGTGAAGAGAAGGACCGGTCTACAAAGGTTGTATTCGTATTCTCTAGATGTAAAGTAGTTTACATTTGGTATTGTCTAAATCTCTAGTTAAAGATTCTAGGATTAAGGTTGTTTAGCATGACAATTTTTTGAAAATGGTATGGACGATGCCTCCCGAAACCTTGCTGTCGTGGTAGGGAACCCAACAGGACAATTGGGATACGCATATTTACTTACGTTGATGGCATGTGATATTATGTGTTGTTGTGTTATGTTATATTGGATCGTCGTGTTTGAATAGCCGAGGTTTTTGCGTGAGATGAATGTTTTTCATTTTCATTCATGTAAAAACTTGTATGTAATATTCTTTTATTAGGGCACTTCCGGGTTGAGGATGATGTCACCATTGATGTATATTATTTACTTTTCTGTATTAGAATAGACCCAAGGTGGGGAGAACAAGTAACCGGGTTCTAGAGTCCAGTGGGAGACCATCTCGAGGAGTCGAGACGGGGTCCTAACTCTAGAATTGGTAGGGTTGCTTGCCGCTCTCGTAGGGGTCTAAGTATGTGGGTTTGGTTATTCATCGTGACCATGGAACTCGTGTTTTTTACTGGCTTAATTTTAAACACGGACTTCCTAGTATATCCAATATTTCATATGTTGACTTCTGCTGCAATGTTCTGTGATGTGATCACTTTATATGCGTGAGACGAATGCTTTATTTATTATATATATGATATATAATAAACGTTGCTTATATTTTGCATCCGCGCTAGTTCGGCCCCCACTCCGCCGTTAGTTATCTAACCTAACGGTGCATGACGGGACCCCGTGGTGAATACGGATGGCATAAGTGTACGTTGTATTTTCATTTATTTATCTATGATGCGTAGGAAGCATAAATGATGGAACTTCATTAATGAGATTAATGAAAATAAAGAAACCTAAAGATGTTATAGATTCCTGTTTTAAAAACTGGTAGCTCTAGTTCTTGCTTTGCATAGTGGTATTTCTTGATGAATATCCAGCACCTCATTCGATGAGGAAAGAGTCGAGATCCCTTCACCGGGAGTGATCTCTTTAGCGAAATTAGTAGATGCTACAACCCACTCGGTTTTGTCTTTTGATTGCTTCTCTACTTCTTGCTTTACATAGCGGTATTTTTATGAATATCCAACACCTCATTCGATGGGGAAAGAGCCAAGATCCCTTCATCGGGAGTGACCTCTTTAGAAAAACTAGTAAAAGCCTCAAAAAACACACCTTTTCAAAATCACTCGATTCTACAACGATATCAAGTTCATTACGCAAAAGGTTTTCTTAAAAAACTGTTGTAGCCCTCCGTCATTTCAGATAAATACTATTTAGTATTCGTGCTATGTTTGTTGACCATGTTAAGGAGTAGTCTGCGGTAGCTAATTAGTGCCTATCAGCTAAAGCATATGATGCGATTGGATTAGTGCTTATCAGCTAAAGCGTACGACTTTGTTGACTATGTTAAGGGTCATACGGGTGGGTTTAATTCAATCACGAAATGACGGGTTGAACTTGACAAGCACTTATGATTTGTTGACTATGTTAAGGTCATAAGCTGCTAGGGGTAAAACATTATTGGGAATTTCAAGTGTTGAAATTTGCAATAAGATTGCATACCTTCTATGAGATAGTTGGATCCCGATACCCACTGCGAGTAAAAGTTACTCATGGTAGAGTTTTGCACTTTACAATTAGCCGATCAAGTAGGTGACTAGAAAGGTGTCAATGGGGTTACGCCCCTGGGAAAACGAGGTTTATTTTAATTAGGTCCGTGCGAAAGCACGGGGAACCTCCCTCAAAGTACCGACACTGTCCTGGATGAAAGATTGGCGAACTTGTAGGGTATAATTAATCCTGACTAGTCTTACCTTTTAGGGTTTCAAGAAAGATTTGATAAAAACAGTGGGAGCCATCCTGATTAGATAAGATAATAACCAATCTAATCTTGCAAGAGCATACGCTATGTGGTTTCTTCTATCTCTCCAGGTAGCGACTATGTCACGCCTTAATCAAGATAATAATATGGATGTATTGACCGAACCCGCTTATTATACTGAGCTAGGGAACGTTGGTTCCACTCAATCTTATAATTGTTATAATTCCAAGCAGGAAATATGGGAATATCCAGATTCCCATGCCACCAAAACGAGGAATAAGTATGCTGATGCATCTTCTTCGGGTGTTTTCGTTACCAAGAACTGTTTCTCAGTACACTCTACGTCTTGGGTATGAGATACCGGATCAGGATCCCACATATGTAATATGTTACATGGGCTAAAGAAAGGTAGACAACTGAGAATAGGTGATCATTCTCTAAGAGTAAGAAATGGTGCAAGTGTTGTAGCTAAAGCAGTTGGTGAATATCACCTTGTGTTACCAAATGGTAACACATTGATTCTGAATGAAAGTTATTGCATACCGAACCTGATATGCAATATTATATCAGTTTCTTTACTAAGTAAAGAAGGATATAATTTTGTATTGCAGGATAATGTTATGAAAATTTTCCTGAATCAAAAATTGATTGGATCAGGCACGTTATATAATGGCATATACGTTCTAAATCAAACCACAATTCTAAGTATACAGAACACACACAAGAGGAAAAGTTCAGAAATGAACGAATCCTTCTTGTGCCATTGTAGACTAGGTCATATCAATGCGATACGACCAGCTAAGTTACATAAGAATGGATATTTGAATCTTTTTGAATTTATATCTTATGAAACTTGTCAGTCATGTCTCAAAGGTAAAATGACAAAAATCCGTTTACTAGACACGGAGAAAGAGTTACTGAACTCTTAGGAATGGTAGATAGTGATATATGCAGCCCTATGTCTACACATGCCAGGGTTAGTTCCTCATACTTCATTACATTCATCGATGATGATTCGGACATGTGTTCCTGTTGAAACACAAGTCTGAAGCTTTTGAGATATTCAAGGAATATAAGCACGATGTAGAGAACCAAACGGGTAAAAGTATTCAAATCCTTCGATATGATCGGGGAGGAGAGTACTTCAGCACGGAGTTCCTAGATTATTTAAAAGAGAATGAGATTCTCTCTCAGCTTACTCCTCCGTATACACCACAGTACTACGGTGTATCGGGGCAGAGGTATCGCACCCTATAAGATATGGTGCGCTCTATGATGAGTACCGTTGGGTTACCTATTTCCTTTTTGGGGTTATGCGCTTGAGAAGCCGCATACCTATTGAATTGGGTTCCAACCAAATCAGGGCCTACCACTCTATATGAGATATGGAATGGGAGGAGACCATCTCTTAAACGAGTTAAGATATAGGGTTGTCCGACCTATGTTGAAAAGCAAAATCCGGACAAGCTCGAGGCAAGGTCGGTACTGTATAAGTTTGTTGGATATCCCAAACATTCGCGAGGGCATATCTTCTACCACACTGAGGAGAAAAAGGTGTTTTGTTTCTCAGCATGCCACCTTTTTAGAAAAGAAATTTCTTATGGAAGAAATTAGTGGTCATGAGGTAGAACTGGAAAGAGTTCCAGCTAGACAAACTAACAGCTGATGATTTGATAGAACCGGAGGATTCAATAGTTCTCGATGAACCTCAGGCTCTCCGCAGATCTAGTAGGGTTCCTCATCCGCCTGAGAGATACTACGGTTTTCTTAATGACAATGGGAGCGAGGATTCCATCCTGGAAGATAATGATCCAACTAGTTTCGAGCAGGCCATCATAAGTGGGGACTCTATGAAATGGCTGGATGCTATGCGATCTGAGATGGAATCCATATACACCAAAAAAGTAGTGACTTTGGTATTTTCACCTGAAAGGGTAAAAACCCATCGGGAGCAAGTGGATCTTGAGAAGATTCTTGGTGTAGATGGAAAAGTTGAGAGTTTCAAAGCTAGACTTATTGCAAAAGGTTGTCGTCAATAAGCAGGTGTGAATTTTGATTAA
Organism: Agapanthus africanus; assembly: GCA_030015575.1. Lineage (NCBI taxonomy): Eukaryota > Viridiplantae > Streptophyta > Magnoliopsida > Asparagales > Amaryllidaceae > Agapanthus > Agapanthus africanus. The sequence goes on from JASDDO010000008.1 coordinate 317,108,595, forward strand.
ACGTTTTCTCCAGTGGCTATGCTTAAGTCCATCCGGATCCTACTTTCTATTGTTGCATACCATAACTACGAAATCTGGCAGATCGATGTCAAGACCGCTTTTCTAAATGGTGATTTAGAAGAGAGAGTGTGCATGACACTGCCAGAGGGTTTCGTAGACGGTTGGAGCAGCGGAAAGGTGTGCAAGTTGCTTAAATCGATTTACGGATTAAAGCAGGCATCACGGAGATGGAACATCTGTTTTGATATGGTAGTAAAAGAGTTTGAAGTCATCAAAAAGGTAGATGAACCTTGTATATACAGAAAAGTTGTAGAGAGTATGGTTGTCTTCCTCGTATTGTACGTGAACGACATACTCTTAATAGGAAATGGTGTTCCTATGCTACCCTCGGTCAATCCCCTCTTATCACAATGTTTCTCCATGGAGGATCTGGGTGATGCCTTATACATCCAGTGATTTACATCTATAGAGATAGATCTAAGAGGATGTATCATACTCACTAGGTGTAGTGAGTAGGTGTCAATCAGATCCTGGGGATAAACACTGGATAGCTGTGAAGAACATTCTTAAGTACTTGAGAAGCACTAAAGAAATGTTCTTGGTGTTTGGTAACAGTGAACTCTAGATAGAGTCCTTTACCGATTCGAGCTTCCAGTTTGATAAGGTCGACTGCAAGACAGTCACGGGTTTTGTCTTTAACCTCAGTGGAGGGACGACATGTTATAAGAGTTTCATGCTAGATACCGTAGCAGACTCAACGATAAAGGGTGAATACATCGCTGCCAACGATGCTACCAAAGAGGTTGTCTACGTATAGATGTTTATGAGATAAACTTGGTTCCTACCATTGTGATGATAATGGAGCTGTGGCTTTGGCCTAGGAACCCCGGTCCCATCAGTGATCCAGATATATTCTTAGGCAGTATCACTGTCACGACCCGGAATGGCACGTAACTGGCGCTTGAATCATGTGAAGTCTATAGAACCCCACTTAATTCAAGTAAGCCAAAGCCCAGAAATCTAAACCATTTTTAAAGAGAAAAGTGAAGAAAAACTTGTTTTAAAGCAAGTGGTTTTAACAAAATAAGGCATTAAACATTTTAAAAGCAACATCATATTTTCCCGAAAATTTCGGCAGAGTCTCCTTTGTAAATACTGGCCCCCAAACGGGTACAACACATGAAATACATAATAATGAATAATGGCATCCCCAAGCGGGAGCTAGCTCTTCGCCAAATGACGGAAACCACCACACAAGCAATATAATATATAACGCCGAAGGGCGAGGATCAAAAACTCAGAAGAAAACCAACATCCTCAAGAAAACCAGAGAAGACTCATAATAATACAAGCGTGCGACTCTAAGGTCGAAAGAATATACTACTGGTCATCTAAGTCTATCAATATACAAGTCTGGTTGCTGGAGTTTACTAGATACAACTGAAATAAATAAAGTGTATAACGGTGGTCACGATGCAAGTGAACCCACCTACCAAAGCAATCACCCGAAAGGAAGCAGTGTGCCAACAAGCCGCAATGAAACCTGTACGGCGAAACCTGAAAAAACTGTGGCACAATGGTGGTGAGTTGCCAACTCGTGAGTAGTAAACATCACCGAGAAGAAATCGCATGTATGATTCTCTCCTATGTTATACAATAAAATATACAATACTACAACAAGGGTGACAGTATACCATAAGTGTGATATCAAAGTACTCGTGTCCGTGTCATGAGTAATAATATATATCGATGCATGATATGTACTAATGCATCATCCAACGTGTGTTCAGCAACGACACACAAATCATGATAAAACTCGAGTGCCCAGCATCGGCACTCAAAACATCTCGAAATCCGTGTCCGACGGCGACACAAAATACTCAAATCTCGGGCTCCGTTAGTCCGGATCGGCACATGGGCTCCGTGAATCCAGATCGGCCCATAAATCTATCTCTCTCATAACTCCGAACGGTATCTTCCGGATATCCGTAGAGTTTCCATACAATCACCGGTAGGTAGTGCTCCCCTGCCAGGCTCTTCGTCCACAATGAAATCACTCTTTCCCCGGGGTACCTCACCGGGTCGACCATGTACCCACAGACGGTTTATCCTCCTCCTCGAATCGGGTCTCGAAAACCAACTCAAAACCGAGAAAATATCATGGTGGACGCTACTCATCATATCAAGGAAAACCACATCTTTCTCTTTTAAAATTATCATCAGTTTATAAACATTCACATGCAGTTTTCCAAAATCAGAAATCTCATAAAAGATCCGAAATCTCAAAATCACTAGTCAGTGAACAGTGAATATCGGCATAAAGCCCCATAATTTCACATGTCAAATGAATACATATACATGCATGGTATCTAAGCAAAGAATGCAATATTTAAACTAGCACAGTAATTATATATCAGAACTATCTACTAGCAGTTATATCCATGAAGTAATCTTCTCTAAAGTGTGCGTGATATGGAAATTACCGAGGATGATGTGTGTGAGCCGGAAAGCAAGTGTACGTGGAGCATACGCATCATCGGTAATGGTGCTGGTGTGCTGACAATAAGGTTCATAATGACTAAAGAAAACGCAGGTAGAAGCATGCAATGTGATAAAGAGAACATGAATTAAATGAAGAATGAATAGTAATCGCAACAATGAAGAATAAACATATCCAATATACGAGTCATACAGTTTTTGGTGTTTGAAATAGCACGAATCGTGGTTTTAGGAAAATAGGGTCTACGGGGTCTTTGAGAAAAATACGTCTTCTAAAAAATCCGCAGTATCCCTCAGCTTGTCTTTAAAAATACTCACGATTCGTTAGTTTTGAAAATAAGTATGACTCGAACCCAGTCGAAAGGGTAAGAAAAACCACCTAAAGTTCGAGTCGATATATCTAGTAGTCGGCGATCCCGCCTCAATAACATCACGTACGGTAAAATATATAGTATGACATCCTCTGTAGCGTCTTGAAAAGTCGTTTTGGTGTTTTCCTGAAATTCGGTGAAAATTCGGTATTTTTCCGAAAACCGTCTTTCTTGTTATTTTGCAGTTTAGGGCTAATTATACCTTAAATGGATAGGTAATTACTTGTTTTTAGTAGCTAATGAGTTAATTATGAAATTTTGGTCATTTAAAATTTTTTCCTATTTTTTCAATTTTTTAATATTATTTTAAGCCGGTAAGAAAATACATTAAATAAGCGATAAATACAAATTTTTCCGGGCTAATTTTAATCTCTAAAATTATTATAATTAAAATCTAGTGGTAACATAAATTTTTAGTAATTTATTTTGATTTTTAACAAATTTTTTTGATATGAAACGAATTTATTGAATTTTCGGCTAAAACTTGCAATTTTTGAGTTGTAGGGGGCCTTTTTGCATAAAATTTCTTTTGTAAAACCCCTCTCTCTTTTCCCTCAGCCCTAGAACAGCCCCACCTTGTCCAAGTCCAGAAATTTATGGCCTCTCTTTCTTGGGTTGCTTTCTTGAGTTGAATTTGATAGTTTATGGATTTATTTTAAATGTAATGGATAAAGTAGGGTGCTTTGACTTTGGAGACTTGACCCATGACTTTTCCCCACTTGCCCACACCCTCCCCCTTACCTCCTCTGGCCGAAACTGAACCCTCCTCTTCTTCATCTCTTTTCTTTTCATTTTTCTTCAATTTTCTTCAAAAAACCACATCAAAATCCATGATTTATTCAAAAATCCTAACAAAATCCTTATGCTATCATTATCCTTAGCCATTCTTGCTTGAATTTTGGTGCTTGAGGCCATCACTTGGAGCAATTTGTTCTTGCTAGATCTCTAGTGAGGTATAATCCCTTGCTAATTGAATTCTTTTGTTTAAGTTCTTATGTTAGATGGTTGTAGTGTTAATTTAGTGTAGTTTTAATCTAGTTTTCTTAGGTTATGCTTGAAAATTTTAACTAGGGTTTTGAAGTCATGATAATTAATTGAGTTGTTTTTTAGTTAATCTAGTTGTTAATGAACTAATCTATATAGTTACCTTGTTGATGTAGTCTTCAATTATGCTAATTTAGTTAAACTTAGAAGTGTGAAATTGTTGTTTTAGGATTTTCAAGAGAGGGTTATGTATGGAAAATGGTATTTGAAGCTTGATTAGTGAGTTGATTAAGGTTTAGAAACCATTATTTAGTTGATTAAACCTAAATTGCTATCTTGTATTTTGCTAACCTAACCTAAGAGGTTAATTTTCTTAAGTGGGCTTTTGTTGTGTTAATTTAAGTTTTCAAGTGTGAAAATTGATTTGGAATTTGCTAGGTTATAATTCAAGAAATGGTTGTTTATGGAAATAGGATTGGAATCATTGCTATTGTGTTGTAATTAGTGTTTATAGATTGCTTATAGTGTGCTTGGGTAATTATGCTATTGTAGTCGTTTTGTCGCAAATCGGCGATTTTTGCACCGATTTTGGGACGAAATGATTACTAGTTTTGTATAAAAATTATGTGATGAATTATTTTCGACATCTTGATGTTTGTAATGGCTTGTCCTACGACTTTTAGGATGCGTGAGTGCGGATTTTTGGGTAGTCGGGTTTTAGTTTTGCCGGGCGACCAAATCGGCGTTTTTTTGGCAGTTTTTGCGATTTTCGCGTGTGTTCCGCGCACTTTGTGCACGTTGTACCTAGCTAGCGAACTTTAGTAGTTTCGTTGGGGTTTTGCGTCGTTCTTGATATGTAACCTTATATTTGGTATTGATGTAAATTCCAGGTTCGGTCGCGGAGACGTCAGACGCGGCGCGAAAGGGAAAGGCGGTGATTGGACACAGCTAGCCAGGGATCCCGGTGAGTAGATGTAACATCTACGGGGGACTATCGTTGGATGGCGCAAGCCGCCCGATAGTTTTAGTAACTTACAAATCCTTAGTAATGTTAGTAATTAGGGGTGAAATACTTAATTGACTATTTGCTGCATCCATGCATTATATTGACATACCTATACGAAACCATTTCATAGGACACCTGCACCATTACCAGGGTTTTTATATGCAGCACGAGCACTATTCATGTTTACACACACACCCTGGTAATTGCCATGCCACCACACTAGATAAATTTTAAATTGAAACCTTTTACTAATTGATACTTAAACTGGTACTATTGCCTTTAATTCCTTAAAAATGAAACCGTAGTATTGCTATTCATGTGCATGTACTTTATCATATTAATTGTTCATGCTTAATACATTAATCACACATCGCAACTTGATTATTGATATCATACGCATTCATTATCATTGATATATGCACTTATGAGGATTTCTTGAGATTTTATGATATTGCCGGATTTCGGGGGAAAGCCGCAAAATTTCTAAACTTATTATATTTTTAAAATATGTAAATTGCGGTTTTCTAGTGATGTAAGTGTCGTCCACCATGAGTTTGCTGTGGATTTGGAAATCCGTGTCGAGGAGTGGAGGAACCGGCACGGGTACATGGTGGGCCCGGTAAGGTACCCCGGGGCAAGAGGAATGTGGTGATGACGTTGAGCCTGGCAGGGGACGGATTACCTACCGGTGACTGTTTGGGACGGCGGATATCCAGAGGATACCGACCGTGGCCGCTAGATGATGAGATATTGATATTTGAGATGGGTCAGCCGGACGGCTGAGGCCAGAGATACATTTATGAGATTTGAGACAGCTTTTGAGTGTCGTTGCTGGACACCGATTTTCGTCGATTCATTGACATTATGCTGGCATTCTAAAAGAGTTTAAAAAACAAAAGGAGATAAAATATTTCTTATATATACCTATTGAGACCTCAGATTTTCATGTTGCATACATATTAGCATACTGATGTTGTATACACACCTGCTAGTGCATCCAGTCATACCTGTATTTTAGATGCTAGGATGCTTGTGTGCATGCATACGATAGCCTTTGTAGAGGTTATTTGTTACTCACGAGTTGGCAACTCACCCCCGTTGTGCCACAGTCTTCTGCAGGTCCGCTCCGTCAGTTCAGTAGCGGCGGGCGCACTTGTCCTTTTGCCTCTTTTGCCTGAGCTCGAGATTTGCTCATAGGTGGGTTATGTTATTATTTTGTACCACCTTGTATATTCTTGTATCTAGTGTACTCCATCTACTGTTTCTACCAGATTATTGTATATTGACCTAGAGATGAGACTGTGAGGTTTGTGGATTTTATGCTGTATTTTGGGGTCGAGCTCACTTGAGCCGACATGCTACTTTTTTTCATGCTTCCTTATGATTATTATGCTTGTTGTCATTTATATTGCGTGGGATTTGTGACCGCCTTATGGCGAAGAGCTAGCTCCCGCTTGGGGATGCCTTATTTGTTGGTTTTACATATATTCTCGTTGTACCCATTTTTGGGGGCCAGTATTTACAAAGGAGACTCTGCCGAAATTTTCGGAAAAATTAGTATTGTTTTTAAAAGGGGTTTTGTATGACTTATTTGATAAACTTGCTTTCAAATGTTTGGGTTTTCTTCACTCTTTTGCTTAATTGGTTTTGTTTTCTGGGCTTTTGGCTTACTTATTTTACGGACGCCTTTAGACGTTTCGTAAACTTAAGTGCCAGTCACGTTCCGTACCCTGCGGGTCGTGACAAAGTTGGTATCAGAGCGGTAGGTTTTACCTTTGTGAGTGTAGGATGACCCTTGGTAGATGGAGTAAGTGACTTAAGCAGGGTAACGTAGCGTGCGTATGTCCGCGGCATACTCACGATACGGTACTCCGCCTAAGTGACTTTAGGATATACTTGCTTGAAAAATTCCTTCTTCAATTCCGTGTATCCTATGATCCTATTGCACTATTCTTACTGTCCTATTTCCTGTAACAGCCACTATGCCGCCGAAGGCTACGAGGGCACAGAGGGCTGCCGCCAGAGACGAGATTCGAGCTGGCTCGTCCGAGACTAGGACTGAGCAGGGTGGTATGCCTACGCCGCAGGGACAGACCGATCCACCTTCCCCAGGCCGTATGGATAGGCTCGAGACCGGTATGGAGGAGTTGCGACAGATGATGGGAGGCATGCAGGAGCTACGTCAGATGGTAGGATCCCTAGTTGCAGCCAGTCGTACACCGAGGCCGGATGACGTACCTACTACATCACAGACGACCATGATACCTGCTCCTACTACTACCACCGTGGCCATTCCGGTTTCACTACAGGATTTCATGTGGCTGAGACCTCCAGTATTCACCGGCACCGAGACAGCGGAAGACCCACAGACGTTCCTTGACAGTTTAGCCAGGATCTGCCGTTCGCTGAGATGTTCGGATGATCGATGGGTAGAGCTTGCGAGTTTCCGACTAGAGGGTCTCGCGCAGACATGGTGGGAGTCAGTCTTGAGAGGTCGAGCTGCAGATCTACCGCCTATGACTTGGGTCGAGTTTACAGCGGTCTTTCTGGCCCGTTTCCTTTCAGAGAGCGTTCGTGACGCCAGAGCTCGTAGCTTCGAGGCCTTAGTCAAGACACCTGAGATGACGGTGTCTGAGTATGACATCCAGTTTACACAGTTATCCCGATATGCTCAGTATTTGGTGGATACCGAGGAGAAGATGGTGAAGAGGTTCGTACAGGGACTTGATGCCCAGCTATATCTTGCCATTGGTGCCCAGCACTACGACACCTATTCAGCTGCTATGGATACGGCATTGCGGATGGAGGCACGCATATCACGGACTTCGGCCGTTTCTGGGCCGAAGAGGATTCGCACCGATGTACCGTCTCAGAGACAGCGCGCCAGATTCTTTCCGAGAGATAGGCCTGGCAGAGGATTTGGACGGGGACAGTTATATGGTTCTTATCCCCAGGGGCAGCAGCCGTCGCCAGGATGTTTTGGGTGCGGGAGTTTGCACCATCTTGTCAGAGACTGTCCGGTGAGACGACAGGGAGCAGCGACAGTTCCGCACGTGACCCTACCACCATCACCACCCCCTCCTCAGAGAGCCCTACTTCCTACCCCAGGCGATGCTCCACGCCAGCTAGGTGCACCGAGAGGCCGTGGACGTGGCGGTCCTGTTCAGAGAGGACGAGGAGGCAGAGGCCGAGGTCGAGGTCAGCCCGCTATCGGTGGAGGACAGGCCCGAGTATTTGCTTTGACACCGCAGGATGCGCAGGCATCCAATGCCGTTGTGACAGGTACTTTGCCAGTTTGTTCTTTCGACGCACGGGTATTATTCGACCCAGGTTCCACACATTCGTACGTATCTACACACTTTGCACCGATGTTGGGCCGTGAGTCGTCGTCGTTAGATCAGCCGCTTGTTGTTGTTACTCCGGTAGGCGAGTCGTTTGTCGCTTGGTTTGTATTTCGTTTGTGTTCCGTTCGTATCGGGGAGAGGGATTCATCAGTTGATTTGATACTCCTCGATATGTTGGACTTTGATGTGCTTCTGGGCATGGATTGGCTAGCCACTTGTTATGCTTCGGTGGACTGCCGTGAGAAGGCAGTCAGATTTAGCTTTCCGGGAGAGCCAGTCCTTGTTATTCAGGGAGACCGCGGTGTCGCCCTTCCCAGCTTAATTTCGTCTCTTCACGCTGGTCAGCTCTTGCGGAAGGGATGTCAGGGATTCTTAGCGTTTGTTTGTGATACTCGAGCTGCAGAGGTTCCGTTGGACCGGGTCCCGGTAATTTGTGAGTTCCCTGATGTTTTCCCTGATGAGCTACCTGGGCTACCGCCTGAGCGCGATGTTGAGTTCTGCATTGATTTGATTCCCGGTTCGGGGCCTATTTCTATACCGCCTTATCGGATGGCCCCGGCAGAGCTTCGAGAGCTGAAGGATCAATTGCAGGAATTGTTAGATAAGGGGCTTATTCGACCTAGTGTTTCTCCGTGGGGTGCTCCGGTCCTGTTTGTCAAGAAGAAGGATGGAAGTTTGCGCTTATGTATCGACTACCGCCAGCTGAACAAAGTTACCGTTCGGAACAGATATCCGTTGCCGCGCATTGATGATTTGTTCGACCAGCTTCAGGGTGCGGGGTATTTTTCGAGGATCGACTTGCGATCAGGATACCATTAGCTGTGAGTTCGACAGGAGGATATACCGAGGACAGCTTTCCGCACGCGCTACGGCCACTACGAGTTTTTAGTGATGTCGTTCGGACTCACCAACGCCCCAGCAGCATTCATGGATTTGATGAACCGTACATTCAGGCCGTATCTTGACTTGTTCATCATCGTGTTTATCGACGATATCTTGGTGTACTCCCGGAGCAGGGAGGAGCACGAGCAGCACTTGCGGATTACGTTACAGACTCTGAGGGAGCATCAGCTGTTCGCGAAGTTCTCCAAGTGTGCTTTCTGGCTGGACAGCGTCGGATTCTTGGGTCACGTGGTTACGAGAGACGGCATTTGTGTGGACCCGAAGAAGATTGAGGCTGTTCAGCAGTGGCCCCGACCTACATCGGTTACTGAGATCCGTAGTTTTCTAGGCTTGGCGGGCTACTACAGGCGTTTTGTTCAGGACTTCTCCCGTATAGCTGCACCGTTGACCGGTTTGACCCGGAAGGGAGTTCCTTTCGCTTGGACAGAGGAGTGCGAGCGCAGTTTTCAGCAGCTACGGACTTGTTTGACTACGGCGCCGGTATTATCTTTGCCTTCGGGATCAGGCGGATTTGTTGTCTACTGTGATGCTTCGCGAGTGGGATTAGGATGCGTATTGATGCAGCATGGCCGGGTGATCGCTTATGCTTCTCGGCAGTTGAAGAAGCATGAACAGAACTACCCCACTCATGATTTGGAGATGGCTGCAGTGGTCTTTGCACTGAAGATTTGGCGGCATTACCTTTACGGCGAGTCGTGTCAGATATTCACCGATCATAAGAGCTTAAAGTACATATTTCAGCAGCGAGACCTGAACCTCAGACAGCGTCGTTGGATGGAGTTGGTGAAAGACTACGACTGCGAGATCTTATATCATCCCGGCAAGGCGAATGTGGTGGCAGATGCGTTGAGTAGGAGGCCCGGGGGTAGTCTATCCTTTTTGCGCACAGTGCAGAGGCAGTCGTCAGCAGATTGGCAGATGTTATGTGACAGCCGAGTGGAGTTCGAGTTCACTCAGACAGGGGGACAGCTCGCGCATGTTCGTGCACGCCCACAGTTGCTTGACCGTATATATGAGGCACAGCGCAGTGACGACCGTTGCTCAGAGATCGTGGCACAGATGGGACAGGGCAGATTTTCCGAGTTCGTGGTTGACGATCAGGGGATTTTACGATATGGATCTAGACTGTGCGTACCAGATGCTGATGGATTGCAGCGCGACATTCTTGAGGAGGCACACCGATCAGTGTATAGTGTCCACCCCGGTTCCACCAAGATGTACCATGATATGAGAGAGACCTACTGGTGGGACGGGATGAAGAGGGACATTGCGGAGTTCGTTTCGAGATGCCTGACTTGTCAGCAAGTCAAGGCCGAGCACCAGAGGCCCGCAGGAGAGCTACAGCCGTTACCCATTCCAGAGTGGAAATGGGAGCAGATTTCGATGGACTTCGTTGTGGGTCTACCCAGGACCAGTCGAGGGTACGACTCCATCTGGGTGATCGTGGATAGATTGACGAAAGCGGCTTACTTCCTTCCAGTGAAGACGACTTTCAGCTTCGCTCAGTATGCTCAGCTCTATATTGACGAGATCGTGCGACTACATGGCGTACCGACTTGTATCGCGGCAGATCGAGGCACTCAGTTCACCAGCCGACTTTGGCAGAGGTTTCAGGAGGCTTTGGGCACTCGTTTGAGCTTCAGCACAGCGTTTCATCCGCAGACAGACGGACAGTCAGAGCGGACCATTCAGACTCTCGAGGACATGCTCAGAGCGTGCGTTTTAGACTTTGGTGGTAGCTGAGATCGTCATTTACCTCTAGTAGAGTTCTCCTACAACAACAGCTTCCAGGATACCATTCAGATGGCACCTTTCGAGGCATTGTATGGGAGGAGATGCAGATCGCCCGTTTGTTGGACAGAGCTCAGCGAGAGCAGCATTTTGGGGCCGCAGCTTGTTGAGGAGACGACAGCGAAGATACAGTTGATCCGAGACCGGATGAGAGCGGCTCAGAGCAGGAAGAAATCCTATGCAGACAGGCGCCGTCGCAGGTTAGAGTTCGCAGTTGGCGACCATGTTTTTCTGAGGGTCTCTCCGATGAAGGGCGTGATGCGTTTTGGGCGAAAAGGGAAGCTTAGCCCTAGATTCGTAGGTCCCTTCGAGATCCTCGAGCGGGTTGGCGCTGTTGCTTATCGTTTGGCTCTTCCTCCCAGCTTTCCCGATGTTCACCCCGTCTTCCATGTTTCGATGCTCCGCAAGTACCTTAACGACCCTTCGCATGCGATTCAGCACCCGACAGTCCAGCTAGAGCGCGACCTTTCTTTTCCAGAGCAGCCGGTGGCCATCCTGGATCGGCAGGTGAAGAAGTTGAGGTCGAAGATTATACCAACCGTCAAGGTCCTTTGGCGTAGCCCGAGCAGCGAGGAGGTTACCTGGGAGACCGAGGGCGAGATGAGGAAGAAATATCCCCATCTCTTTGAAGGTACGCGTAGCTATATTATTTTAAATTCGGGGACCGAATTTCTTTAAGGGGGGAAGATTGTAGCGTCTTGAAAAGTCGTTTTGGTGTTTTCCTGAAATTCGGTGAAAATTCGGTATTTTTCCGAAAACCGTCTTTCTTGTTATTTTGCAGTTTAGGGCTAATTATACCTTAAATGGATAGGTAATTACTTGTTTTTAGTAGCTAATGAGTTAATTATGAAATTTTGGTCATTTAAAATTTTTTTCCTATTTTTTCAATTTTTTAATATTATTTTAAGCCGGTAAGAAAATACATTAAATAAGCGATAAATACAAATTTTTCCGGGCTAATTTTAATCTCTAAAATTATTATAATTAAAATCTAGTGGTAACATAAATTTTTAGTAATTTATTTTGATTTTTAACAAATTTTTTTGATATGAAACGAATTTATTGAATTTTGGGCTAAAACTTGCAATTTTTGAGTTGTAGGGGGCCTTTTTGCATAAAATTTCTTTTGTAAAACCCCTCTCTCTTTTCCCTCAGCCCTAGAACAGCCCCACCTTGTCCAAGTCCAGAAATTTCTGGCCTCTCTTTCTTGGGTTGCTTTCTTGAGTTGAATTTGATAGTTTATGGATTTATTTTAAATGTAATGGATAAAGTAGGGTGCTTTGACTTTGGAGACTTGACCCATGACTTTTCCCCACTTGCCCACACCCTCCCCCTTACCTCCTCTGGCCGAAACTGAACCCTCCTCTTCTTCATCTCTTTTCTTTTCATTTTTCTTCAATTTTCTTCAAAAAACCACATCAAAATCCATGATTTATTCAAAAATCCAAACAAAATCCTTATGCTATCATTATCCTTAGCCATTCTTGCTTGAATTTTGGTGCTTGAGGCCATCACTTGGAGCAATTTGTTCTTGCTAGATCTCTAGTGAGGTATAATCCCTTGCTAATTGAATTCTTTTGTTTAAGTTCTTATGTTAGATGGTTGTAGTGTTAATTTAGTGTAGTTTTAATCTAGTTTTCTTAGGTTATGCTTGAAAATTTTAACTAGGGTTTTGAAGTCATGATAATTAATTGAGTTGTTTTTTAGTTAATCTAGTTGTTAATGAACTAATCTATATGGTTACCTTGTTGATGTAGTCTTCAATTATGCTAATTTAGTTAAACTTAGAAGTGTGAAATTGTTGTTTTAGGATTTTCAAGAGAGGGTTATGTATGGAAAATGGTATTTGAAGCTTGATTAGTGAGTTGATTAAGGTTTAGAAACCATTATTTAGTTGATTAAACCTAAATTGCTATCTTGTATTTTGCTAACCTAACCTAAGAGGTTAATTTTCTTAAGTGGGCTTTTGTTGTGTTAATTTAAGTTTTCAAGTGTGGAAATTGATTTGGAATTTGCTAGGTTATAATTCAAGAAATGGTTGTTTATGGAAATAGGATTGGAATCATTGCTATTGTGTTGTAATTAGTGTTTGTAGATTGCTTATAGTGTGCTTGGGTAATTATGCTATTGTAGTCGTTTTGTCGCAAATCGGCGATTTTTGCACCGATTTTGGGACGAAATGCTTACTAGTTTTGTATAAAAATTATGTGATGAATTATTTTCGACATCTTGATGTTTGTAATGGCTTGTCCTACGACTTTTAGGATGCGTGAGTGCGGATTTTTGGGTAGTCGGGTTTTAGTTTTGCCGGACGACCAAATCGGCGTTTTTTTGGCAGTTTTTGCGATTTTCGCGTGTGTTCCGCGCACTTTGTGCACGTTGTACCTAGCTAGCGAACTTTAGTAGTTTCGTTGGGGTTTTGCGTCATTCTTGATATGTAACCTTATATTTGGTATTGATGTAAATTCCAGATTCGGTCGCGGAGACGTCAGACGCGGCGCGAAAGGGAAAGGCGGTGATTGGACACAGCTAGCCAGGGATCCCGGTGAGTAGATGTAACATCTACGGGGGACTATCGTTGGATGGCGCAAGCCGCCCGATAGTTTTAGTAACTTACAAATCCTTAGTAATGTTAGTAATTAGGGGTGAAATACTTAATTGACTATTTGCTGCATCCATGCATTATATTGACATACCTATACGAAACCATTTCATAGGACACCTGCACCATTACCAGGGTTTTTATATGCAGCACGAGCACTATTCATGTTTACACATACACCCTGGTAATTGACATGCCACCACACTAGATAACTTTTAAATTGAAACCTTTTACTAATTGATACTTAAACTGGTACTATTGCCTTTAATTCCTTAAAAATGAAACCCTAGTATTGCTATTCATGTGCATGTACTTCATCATATTAATTGTTCATGCTTAATACATTAATCACACATCGCAACTTGATTATTGATATCATACGCATTCATTATCATTGATATATGCACTTATGAGGATTTCTTGAGATTTTATGATATTGCTGGATTTCGGGGGAAAGCCGCAAAATTTCTAAACTTATTATATTTTTAAAATATGTAAATTGCGGTTTTCTAGTGATGTAAGTGTCGTCCACCATGAGTTTGCTGTGGATTTGTAAATCCGTGTCGAGGAGTGGAGGAACCGGCACGGGTACATGGTGGGCCCGGTAAGGTACCCGGGGCAAGAGGAATGTGGTGATGACGTTGAGCCTGGCAGGGGACGGATTACCTACCGGTGACTATTTGGGACGGCGGATATCCAGAGGATACCGACCGTGGCCGCTAGATGATGTGATATTGATATTTGAGATGGGTCAGCCGGACGGCTGAGGCCAGAGATACATTTATGAGATTTGAGACAGCTTTTGAGTGTCGTTGCTGGACACCGATTTTCGTCGATTCATTGCCATTATGCTGGCATTCTAAAAGAGTTTAAAAAACAAAAAGAGATAAAATATTTCTTATATATACCTATTGAGACCTCAGATTTTCATGTTGCATACATATTAGCATACTGATGTTGTATACACACCTGCTAGTGCATCCAGTCATACCTGTATTTTAGATGCTAGGATGCTTGTGTGCATGCATACGATAGCCTTTGTAGATGTTATTTGTTACTCACGAGTTGGCAACTCACCCCCGTTGTGCCACAGTCTTCTGCAGGTCCGCTCCGTCAGTTCAGTAGCGGCGGGGGCACTTGTCCTTTTGCCTCTTTTGCCTGAGCTCGAGATTTGCTCATAGGTGGGTTATGTTATTATTTTGTACCACCTTGTATATTCTTGTATCTAGTGTACTCCATCTACTGTTTCTACCAGATTATTGTATATTGACCTAGAGATGAGACTGTGAGGTTTGTGGATTTTATGCTGTATTTTGGGGTCGAGCTCACTTGAGCCGACATGCTACTTTTTTTCATGCTTCCTTATGATTATTATGCTTGTTGTCATTTATATTGCGTGGGATTTGTGACCGCCTTATGGCGAAGAGCTAGCTCCCGCTTGGGGATGCCTTATTTGTTGGTTTTACATATATTCTCGTTGTACCCATTTTTGGGGGCCAGTATTTACAAAGGAGACTCTGCCGAAATTTTCGGAAAAATTAGTATTGTTTTTAAAAGGGGTTTTGTATGACTTATTTGATAAACTTGCTTTCAAATGTTTGGGTTTTCTTCACTCTTTTGCTTAATTGGTTTTGTTTTCTGGGCTTTTGGCTTACTTATTTTACGGACGCCTTTAGACGTTTCGTAAACTTAAGTGCCAGTCACGTTCCGTACCCTGCGGGTCGTGACATCCTCGAGTCAAAGGTGCAGATCAATCATCATATTTATACCTCGTACGGTAAAATCCATCGTACGACATCCCAAAAACGGGGTACGGGTCAGATATCATATTTATCTCATTATTTATCCGGTATCATTATCATCATATCATGAACTAGGGGTACTGATCTAAAGTCTAGTACATTCTGATACCATCAACATATATCCGCGTGTGTATGAAAACACATCGCCCATCAATCCGCCATAATATCATGTCATATCATATCACGACCCAATCACATATCACAACTCACGTCATTATGCCCGATCATATCGGCTCATCTCCAAGTATCATATACTGGGCTCATCATCCGTGTATACGTATATATATATATATATATTTATATATATATATATATATATTTATATATATATATATATTTATATATATATATACATACCAACACACACACACACACACACACACACACACACACACACATATATATATATATACATATAAACATATACACCCAAACATATCACGTGTGCGCATGTGTGTGTGTGTGTATACCTTTACTCTAGGGTTTCACAACTAAGAACTAACTAAAAGCACTATCTTCCAATTACACTAAACTAACCCATGATCTCGTAGAGCCACTCTTGCTAATTATCCATGTACCACAATACGCATAATTATATAAATATATCGTATTCATATATTACACTACGAAATTGCGGGGGTGCTATACGCCATCCACCCGACTTCCCCCGTAGATATACATCTACTCACCTGGATGCCTCGGCTAATCTGATCCGATTTCAGCTCTGTTATTTCCGCGCCACGTCCGACGCCTCTACACCCGATCCTAGCAATGTACACAAGAAAATAAGAGAATAAATATAAATAGTCGCGGTCACAAACAATACAAGTCAACCATGCGCATTAACTTGACGCGCGCACACTTGGTGCACGAAACACGCTGTGACAACGCCACAAACTACAACTAAGGTCACTATACGTGAAAATCCCTAAACTTAAAGCCCAAACATACCAATCGTGGTTTAGCAACACACAAAATATTATAAGAAATAAGTTGTAACTCATCAAAAGCTCAAAATTAATCAAATCGATTTATTTCCAAAAACCTAGTAAGCCTCAATTACCCGTTTTAATACAAAATTTAATGTTTTAACAATTCTAGTGGCCACAATGCTCACATAATATCTCAATTAGGTCATACCAATATTAATTATATTTTTACTCACCTCTTTACCTTAATCACAAAAATCTAGTTTGCTAAATGGCTTAATTAGGACAAATTTTAAAGTAACACTTTACAATCAAGCAACTAGCTTAGATTTTACAAGCCTTAATATGTTAAACTACACCTCACAATCATAATCAAATGATAAAAAACCATAACTTGATCCAAACCCTAATCTTGAATTTCAAACATGCAATTAAAACCACCTAAAATACCTAATTAATTTTATTTAAAGTCATGGACCAACAAATTTACTATGGGTTTAGGATATATACCACAAAGATTGTAGAACAAACATTCATCTTAGCCTCCCAAACTTGCTTCTTTTCACCAAGATCCATACTACAGTAGCCAAGGAAAAATGGGTAAAGATTGGATTTGGAGTTTGTGGGATTTTTGTTTGGATTTTTGAGGCAAAATTGATGAATTTTTGAAGAGAAATGAGATGGGAAGATGAGGGGCTGCTGCTGGCCAGAAATTTTGGAGTGAGGAGAGAGAGGGAGAATGGTGTTCATGGCCAAGTCAAAGAAATCCCATACCAATAGTCAAAATCCCGTACCTCCTTGTTTATAATTTCCTTTTTATTTTGCTTTTCTCTTAACCTTGAAGTGGGGAATTGGGGGAATGGGGGCGGCATGGTGTGGGGCTCGGCCAAGTGCAAGAAATGGGAGGTGAGTGTGGGTGTGTGTATAGCAAGTTCCAAGTGAAGGAAATACCCTCATACCTCATTTCTAAATATTTTATCCATTTCACTTCAAGCTTAAACATAGAAATATCTAGAACCATCCAAATATTTCTCTTTGAAGAACATGTTACAATATGTGTTTAGATGTGTCATGGTGTACTAAACATGTATTAACCCATTCCAATTTGTAATTATCGCTAATTAAATGTATTAGGGAAGACTTAAAATAATATTTAAAATAATTAATTACGGAAATATTTTAGTAAACTACCAATTTTATAAGTGACCCATTAACTATCAAATACTAGCAATTTCATAGTTAGAATAGGTATATTCAAGTCTATGTTGAAAGATAATTCTATATGGGTTTTTACGAAAAACACCCGTTATTTTATCGATTATCGGAAATTTAACCTAAATGATTTTCAAAATGTTACAGTCTTCCCCCCTTAAAGAAATTCGGTCCCCAAATTTAAATTAAAACACCCCCAAATATCATTTCAGGAAAACATTCAAATCGGCGGGGCTCCGAAATCATAAATACATAAAACATATTGTAGCGCAATATATGCGCATGAAAAATGAGTATATAACTCAAAATCAAAACTCCGTCAAGCATCACGCAATCATCGAAGTCATGGTGAACATACCAATGTCAAAGTTCAATACGAAAACCAACATGATATACATCAAAACTATAACATGTACATAGTACGCATCGTTGTAAACTCATCAAAACATCTGAAAGAAATGCATGCCACACCTTTTTCAAGTCGCTGTGCGATGCGCATATCACAGCACAAATAGCGGACGTTTATTGTAGAAAAAATAACTATATATATACATATATATATCCTTTGTTTATCGCACACGTCCCGCCATTTTAAAATAATTTAGAAGGGTTTCCTTTGTAAAATGTTTCGTGTCATCTCGGACACGTAGGTAAATACTGAGACTATAGCTCCTTTGTAGAAATCCCTTCGGTAACTATCGATATATGCAAAACCAAGTTCAGGTACTGTCCTCGGGCTAGTCCTGCTCAGTTACTATGCCACATAGTAAATATCATAAAACATACTGCTCCAAAAGAAATAAATCCCAAAATGTGTTTAAGAATGCCACGTGCGTCTTATGTGTACGGAAATCGAAATCACTGAATGTGCCATACATGTGCACAGAAACAAAATCTAAGTGCAACGGATGTGCACGGAAACACCTGTCAAGGGCAACGGGTGTGCCTGACAACAAAATCAGGTGCATCTGATATGCACGAAAAATCCCGATTTAGTGCATCTAGTGTGCACCAAAATTGCATAAAGCGCGCCAAGTATGCGCAAGAATCCAAATCAAGTGTACAAGGTGCACGAAAATAAATATCGAATATCACAATCGAAATCGATGGTATACAATATACCTCAATCCAAATCAGGTATACCGTAGTATATAATCTCACAATCACGTGCATCAGCGCGCACAAAAAACGAACCAAGTACTAAAAGTACATGAAAACTACACCGAAGGCACAAGTCGAATCACATGAATACCATATGCGTGAAATCAAAATCAACATCTCGAATGACATCAAATCGAAGTCGAGTGCAACTGTGGTGCATAAAATCTCAATCATGCAAATAAATTTCCCAAAATACTGAAATCCAAAATGACAGATGCGTGATATTCGAATCACCAAGTCACAAATCGTAAACATTGTCGTCGATATGTCCCTCCTTCAAAGTCAAGAAGGTGTCGGTGCATCCAAGTTAGCAGAGCAAGATATCTACTTGCCTCCTGTTCATGGTATGGCGCCTTGTGCGCTTAGGCTCTCGTCTTTCACTACGAATTGTCAGTTACATAACTCCTCGGCTCAACGGCCCAATATGGAAATGATGATGGAAATGGCTCTGCTCTGGCACATCCTCTATAGATCTCTGGCCAACTATCATGGTCCCTCATAACATGTCTCTTCAATGATGCCGAACTCTGGCCTACTGGGTGTGTGTAATACGACCGATCCTGGGTCTATGTCTTCTTATGTAGTATTCCATAAAGATTCTATCGGGGTCTCTCCCAATTCCCGTTTCTGCCGAACTGCCCGGAAGTTATCACCCTTTACTAAATCCATTTCTTGTTCCGGAACAGTTGTATACTCATCACGACTCCTTCTGAAAGACATATCTATATTCAAGGCTTATGCATGCGTATCACATCTCTGATGTCAACGGAGTGTAACGTCATCTCATCAAAATCCCGTGGCAACCGATCAACTGAGACTCAATTTCTAGATTTATAAAATTCTAATTATCTTTCTTGTGCATTCCAAGTATTGTATCCCATCACATGACATTCGGACGACGTTAAACTTTTCGATCGATTCATCAAAGTCCCATAATTCCCCGAGAGCTCAACACTTGAGCACAGTTTAATAATATCCAGTACATGCCACAGTACCTAAGGACCAGCCGTAGAAGGGCAAACTTAAGTCTCATTAATGGCACTGCGAAATTTCCGCAAACCCTAAGGTTTAAAAGCGGTTCCATGGTCATTTATGTCGAGTTAGGGTTTCATTCTTCTAGAGGGTTCACAGAATTACTTGCATGTTTTTTCGAATACCTTAAACTTGGAAAAATGGGTTTCTGACATTCGTTCGAACTTTTTAACTTCTCCTAGACAACATGTGAATACCCTTCGTCCGCACGCTAAACAATGCCTTAATCCTCAGGGATAGACGATACATTAACGGTCATCATATTCTGGCTGGCCTCTAGCGGTAGCCCAATCATCTGGTGTAGATATCAAACGCTCACGTCCACGAGAAAACATAGTAAAACGACATATCGAAATTCTCATGTCAACCGAAAACACAATAAAACGACACATCTATGCAATCGTGTGTCACCGGAATTACGCCCCGGTCAGTCCTCGTCCATGACGAGCTCGTGCTGCCCGCAACTCTAGCCACAGCTCTCTCTGCCCGTACAATCGTGGTAACAAAAACCACCAACCGATATCGATGATGATAGGTCAAATGAACAAATAGAATACGATGCAAAGACATGTACATCCTAAGGCTTCTTAAGCGGAGTAGCGTATCGTAAGTATGCCGGGGAACATACACGCAGTATGTCACTCTACTTAAGTTACCTACTCCATTAACCAAAGTCAACCTATGCGACGAAAGTTCGGGTCTAATGCCCCCACGACCAAGTCAAAGTTCCGTAAGGTCAAGCCTAGGTTTCGAATATAAATATACGCCCTAGACTCTGCATAGTCAAACCTAGACTCGAACCAAGGTTAAACCTATCGCTTTGATACAAACTTTGTCACGATCCAAAATGGCGCGTGACTGGCGCTTGAATCATGTGAAGTCTATAGGACCACACATGATTCAAGTAAGCCAAAGCCCAGAAATCTAAACCATTTTTAAAGAAAAGAGTGAAGGAAAACTTGTTTTAAAACAAGAGGTTTTAACAAAATAAGCCATTAAACATTTTTAAAGCAACATCATATTTTCCCGAAAATTTTGGCAGAGTCTCCTTTGTAAATACTGGCCCCCAAACGGGTACAACACATAAAATACATAGCAATGAATAATGGCATCCCCAGGCGGGAGCTAGCTCTTCGCCAAATGGCGGAAACCACCACATAAGCAATATAATATACAACGCCGAAGGGCGAGGATCAATAACTCAGAAGAAAACCAACATCCTCAAGAAAACCAGAGAAGAATCGTAATAATACAAGCGCGCGACTCTAAGGTCGAAAGAATATACAACTGGTCTTCTAAGTCTATCAATATACAAGTCTGGTTGATGGAGTTTACTAGATATAACTGAAATAAATAAAGTGTACAACGGTGGTCACGATGCAAATGAACCCACCTACCAAAGCAATCACCCGGATGGAAGAAGTGTGCCAACAATCCGCAATGAAACCTGTACGGCAAAACCTGAACGAAACTGTGGCACAACGGGGGTGAGTTGCCAACTCGTGAGTAGAAAACATCACCGAGAAGAAATCGCATGTATGACTCTCTCCTAGGTCAAACAAGAAAATATACAATACTACAATAAGGGCGACAGTATATCATAAGTGTGATATCAAAGTACTCGTGTCCGTATTATGAGTAATAATATATATCGATGCGTGACATGTACTAATGCATCATCCAACGTGTGTCCAGCAACGACACACAAATCATGATAAAACCTGAGTGCCTAGCATCGGCACTCAAAATTTCTCTAAATCTGTGTCCGACAGCGACACAAAATACTCAAATCCTGGGCTCCGTCGGTCCGGATCGGCCCATGGGCTCCTTCAATCTAGATCGGCCCATAAATCCATCGCTCTCATAACTCCGAATATCTGTCGAGTTTCCATACAATCACCGGTAGGTAGTGCTCCCCTGCCAGGCTCATCGTCCACAATGAAATCACTCTCACCCCGGGGTACCTCACCGAGTCCACCATGTATCCGTAGACGGTTCATCCTCCTCCTCGAATCGGGTCTCGAAAACCAACTCAGAACCGAGAAAACATCATGGTGGACGCTATTCATCATATCAATGAAAACTGCATCTTTCCCTTTTAAAATTATCATAAGTTTATAAACATTCACATGCGGTTTCCCAAAACCAGTAATCTAAAGAAAGATCTGAAATCTCAAAATCACTAGTCAGTGAACAGTGAATATCGGTATAAAGCCCCATAATATCGCATGTCAAATGAATACATATACATGCATGGTATCTAAGCAAAGAATGCAATATTTAAACTAGCACAATAATTATATATCAGAACTATCTACTAGCAGTTATATCCATGAAGTAATCTTCTCTAAAGTGTACGTGACATGAAAATTACCGATGATGATGTGTGTGAGCCGGCAAGAAAGTGTACGTGGAGCATACGTATTATCGGTAATGGTGCTGGTGTCCTGACAAAAGGGATCATAATGACTAAAGAAAACGCAGGTATAAGCATGCAATGCGATGAAGACAAGATGAATTAAATGGAGAATGAATAGTAATCGCAACAATGAAGAATATACATATCCAATATACGAGTCATACAGTTTTTGGTGTTTGAAGTAGCACGAATCGTGGTTTTAGGAAAATAGGGGCTACGGGGTCTTTGAGAAAAATACGTCTTTTGAAAAATCCGTAGTATCCCTCGGCTTGTCTTTAAAAATACTCACGATTCGTTAGTTTTGAAAATAAGTATGACTCGAGCCCAGTCGAAAAGGTAAGAAAACCGCATAAATTTCGAGTCGATATATCTAGTAGTCGGCGATCCCGCCTCAATAACGTCATGTACGGTAAAATATATAGTACAACATTCTCAAGTCAAGAGTGCAGATCAATCGTCATATTTATATCTCGTACGGTAAAACCATCATACGACATCCCAAAATTGGGGTACAGGTCAGATATCACATTTATCTCATTATTTATCTGGTATCATTATCATCATATCATGAACTAGGGGTACTGATCTAAAATCTAGTACATTCCGATACCATCAACATATATTCGCGTGTGTATGATAACACATTACCCATCAATCCGCCATAACATCATGTCGTATCAGATCACGACCCAATCACATATCACAACTCACGGCATCATACCCGATCATATCGGCTCATCTCCAAGTATCATATACTGGGCTCATAATCCGTGTATACGTATATGTATACACACGCACGCACGCGCGCGCACACACACACACACATATATATACATACACATATAAACATATACACCCAAACATATCACGTGTGCATGTGTGTGTGTGTATACCTTTACTCTAGGGTTTCGCAACTAAGAACTGACTAAAAGAACTACCTTCCAATTACACTAAACTAACCCATGATCTCCTAGAGCCGCTTTTGCTAATTATCCATGTACCACAATACACATAATTATATAAATATATCGTATTCATATATTACACTACGAAACTGCGGGGGTGCTATACGCCATCCACCCGACTTCCCCCGTAGATATACATCTACTCACCTGGATGCCTCGGCTAATCTGATCCGATTTCAGCTCTGTCATTTCCACGCCGCGTCCGACGCCTCTGCACCCGATCCTAGCAACGTACACAAGGAAATAAGAGAATAAATATAAATAATCGCGGACACAAACAATACAAGTTAACCATGCGCATTAACTTGACGCGGACACACTTGGTGCACGAAACGCGCCGCGACAACGCCACAAACTACAACTAGGGTCATTATACGTGAAAATCCCTAACTTAAAACCCAAACGTACCAATCGTGGTTTCACAACACACTAAATATTATAAGAAATAAGTTGTAACTCATCAAAACCTCAAAATTAATCAAATCGATTTATTTCCAAAAACCTAGTAAGCCTCAATTACCCATTTTAATACAATACTTGATGTTTTAACAATTCTAGTGGCCACAATGCTCACATAATATCTCAATTAGGTGACACCAATATTAATTATATTTTAACTCACCTCTTTACCTTAATCACAAAAATCTAGTTTGCAAAATGGCTTAATTAGGACAAATTTTAAAGTAACACTTTACAATCAAGCAACTAGCTTAGATTTTACATGCCTTAATATGTTAAACTACACCCCACAACCATAATCAAATGATCAAAACCACTAACTTGATCCAAACCCTAACCTTGAATTTCAAATTTGCAATTAAAACCACTTAAAATACCTAATTAAGTTTATTTAAAGTCATGGACCAACAAATTAACTATGGGTTTAGGATTTATACCTCAAAGATTGTAGATCAAATATGCATCTTAGCCTCCCAAACATGCTTCTTTTCACCAAGATCCATACTAGAGTAGCCAAGGAAAAATGGGTAAAGATTGGATTTGGAGTTTGTGGGGTTTTTGTTTGGATTTTTGAGGCAAAATTGATGAATTTTTGAAGAGAAATGAGATGGGGAGATGAGGGGCTGTTGCTGGACAGAAATTTTGGAGTGAGGAGAGAGAGTGAGAATGGTGTTTATGTTAGTTGTATGTATGCCCTAGAGGCCAGTATTGTACAGATGATATATATTATATTGGAGGCTTGGACATATGTAGAGAGGACTTTCTTGCTCGACATGATAGTATGCTATCTGGTTGCTCTTTACTTTAACATGTATACTTGTCTCTTTATACTGTCTTATAGTTACATGTTGGTAAAGCCCTTAGGATGAGTACTTGACTACCTGGACTATGATGCGGATCATACTAGTGGGGACATGGTAGTCCATAAGTACATCCTTCAAGGTCCCTAGTCGTGGGTGTATCGAGACGGGGCATCGATATACCAGTGTAGACTAGCGTATATGCTTCTCGACCTATAAGATGGGCGATGGATGATCCCATATCCATTGGTGTTTGACATCAGAGATAGTATACGGGTGCTCAGTGGAGACTGGGTACACTGGACGGACTCGCCGAGAACTCCCAGATGGTATTATACCTCACGTCAGATGGCAGTTCTCTGGTGACACTTGTGCAGGTTAGTCTGTAGACCCGAGATCGTCATAGAGTCTTGTGTGATTCCCACTGTGCTTTGATTTCCACCTTACCACGTCCATGAGGGCGTGCAAAACGGTGGTTTTTGGGTACAGTCCCGAGTCACATGGAGGCAATGAGCGATAGGAGGGGTTTTGTCTCTCCCGGTATTGGGGGTTGATGTTGCGCGGTGCTCGATTGGCCGTAACAGGGAAGTCCCTGGCCACGGCTGATATAGAGATTTACTGGTAAGTTTACCAGTAGTTTCTCGACCCGTTATAAGCCTCACATCGGCACGACTTATCGGTTATTGGGGTCTGACGTTTACCACCCCTAGACTTGATATGCGACATATCAGACGAGGAGACCGGACTGTACGGGAAGTGTTACCGGCAGGCTTTTACAGGAGTTGGAGCGGGCTTGCTTGCTGATCTTCTGATCGCTCAATACCCGGGTAGCCGTTACGTCCAGCTAGTACCGCTGACGGCTTGTGGGTGCTTGATGTGATTATCACCTACTGCCGGCGTATTGACGAGTCTTTAGAGTCCTACATAGAGGTTTTACTGGCTCAGGCAAAACGAAATAGGAGCGCATATGTGATATGTGCAAGACCGAGAATGATGCATGTATGTGATACCGTATTCTATTCTCGCGACTTATAGTATCGGTCGGTTATATATGATATAGCCGGGTTATCGAATCAAGTGTTGATTCGATAAGACGATACATTGGATGTTAGTCGGTTTTATGTGATATGACCGGATTATTAAGTCAAGTGTTGATTTAATAATTTATTTTATAATTGTATATTTGATATACTAGTTTACATTAACTAACACTTGTTCACTTTAGGGGTTTTCTCACATGAGCACAACTTTAATATATATATATATGATATATATTAAAAATGTGTTTTCTAAATGTATCATGGTTGATGATACACATGACTTGGGTGTATGAGACTTACACCATGCTATCTATTATGTTGGGTTTTTATATTTTAAGTAATTACAAAATTAAGTGGAGGATTAGATCAATGCACGAAGCTTGTGGAAGCTTGTGGATGCATGGACTAAGTCCACTTGAGTTTGTTTTTACCATGGATATTTCTTAACCCAACCATAAGTGTTAGCTATGGTTATGTCTCTACAAGAGTTAGTATATGATACTCACTCACCATGGTTAGTTTTCTCACTTGATCATTATCCTCATCTCTTTCATTTCTTCTTCTTCATTGCTAAAAAGAAAAAGATTGCTAGGGTTTGATCCAAAGTGAGATAGATTGTGAGAAACAAAATTCTAAAGAAAACCCACTTCCTATTTCTCCATCCTCTACTAGACTAGCACTTTAGTTTAGGGTGTTTACTTCACTAATTCTCAAGTTAGTGAAGTAGAAGCTTGAGTTGGCATCCCCTCGACGTAGATCATCTTCGGCCTTGAAGAATTCAAGCAAGGGCGCGTCTTTCACTTCGTGAAGCCATGCAAGGGTCCGGGGGAACCACGATCGCAGCGAAGGGACTTCAACAAGGAGCTAAAGAAGTGAAGGACCGATCTACAAAGGTTGTATATCGCATTCACTTAGTTGTAAACATAGTTTACTTGCATATGAAACCCTAATTTTCAGTAACGATCTTGCTTAGGGTTATTCGGCACGGCTAAATTTTTAAACAGGCATGTTTGATGCTTCCTTAACCCTTGTTAGAGTGCCTAGTAACCCTACAGTGGTATCAGAGCCTAGCTAGAGCATTAGGCGATGTGTTAACGAAGTTAAAACCCCGATCGAACCCGAAAACGTCAAAACGACCCCCTCTCTGGACTTTTTTCAAAATCTGTGATTTTTCAGTATTAAAAATATCTTAAAAATTCAGCAGGGTTTTCTAAGCATTACTGTGCAAAATGGTGACGTAAGCCGTACGGACGGCCGCGGAACCGCGGCAATAGACTGCTTGTGCCGCGGATCCGCGGCCGTACAGTGAGTGTTTGACTTGGGGTTTGCACAGTAATACTTTTGTCTGATAGTGCTATTTTATGGGTATTTTTAAACTGACTCGAGTGTTGAGTATTCTGGGGATCCTTTTGTATTCATTAATTCGATCGGAAGATTTAATTTTGTATTGTTATTCCGGATAATTTAGAAAGTATTAAAATGTTCGAACAGATATCATTAACTCAATTTTTCCCGGCACGAAAAACATTCAAGTGTTGAATTTTTCTCGGGTTTAAATCTTTCGGAAATACGTGCATGTGACGCGATGGACCCTCTAGAAGACAACAAACCTTAACTCGATTATGTGACCGTCTTCAACTGTCTTTTGAACCTTATGGTTTGGGTCAGTACGGCGTGCCACATGTGAGGCGTTGGCTTGACCCTTCTACGGCTGGACCGTTGCTACTGTGACGTATTCTGGAATTTTTGAACTCCGCTCAAGTGTTGAGCTATTATGGAAATCTTGGGTGTTTGATTATTCGATCGGAAAGTTTAATACTGTCTATTTATCTGGAATGTGATACAATATATGGAATTCATACAGTTAGACATGAAATGCCAAGTATGTGATATTTCGGTTTTATGATGTCTAAAGAGATTGTGGATTCCAAATGTTGTAGTTTTACACTATCTTTTCTGTGACCATAAGTGTAATATGTGATATCGCCGGTTTCGTTGCTATATGTCAACGACAATTGGGATGCGCATATTTACTTACGTTGATGACATGTGATGTTATGTGTTGCTGGATATGTTATATTGGATCGTCGCGTTCTGAATAACTGGGGGGGTTTATGTGAGATGAGAGTTTTCATTTTCATTCATGTAAAATTAAATGTATGTAATATTCTTTTATTGGGGCACTTCCGGGATGAGGTTGATGTCACCTTTTGTATATTATTTACTTTTCCGCACTAGGATAGACCCAAGGAGGAGAGCACAAGTAACCGGGTTCTGGAGTCCAGTGGGAGACCAACTCGAGGAGTCGAGTCCGGGTCTCCTAACTCTAGAATTGGTAGGGTTGCTTGCCACTCTCGTAGGGGTCTAGGGTTGTGGGTTTGGCTATTCGTCACGACCGTGGAATCCGTGTTTTATAGAGGCTCAAAATAAAACACGGACGTCATAGTATATCTAATGTTTCATATGTTTCTTCTGCTGCGATATCTGTGATGTGATCATGTGATGTGAAGTGATAAGTACTATATATAGTATATATGATATATTATATATGCATTACTTATGTTTTACACCCGCGCTAGCCCTGTCCCGCTCTGCCGTTAGTTACCTAACCTAACGGTGCACGAGGGGACGTCGAGGCAAATGCGGATGGCATAAGTGTACGTCGTATTTATCTGTGATGTTTAGGTGACTTAAATGATGGGACTTCATTAATGTGATTAATGAAAGAAAAGAAACCTAAAAGATGTTGTAGAATCAAAATTTTCAAAAAGGGTAGCTACAGTTTTGCTTTGCATAGCGGTATATATGATATACCCTGCACCTTATTCTATGAGGAAAGAGCCGAGATCCCTTCACCGGGAGTGACCTCTTTAGCAACACTGGCAGATGCTACAACACTCGGTTTGTTTTTGATTGCTTTTGGAGTTTTGCTTTGCATAGTGATGTATATGATATATCCTGCACCTTATTCCATAAGGAAAGAGCCGAGATCCCTTCACCGGGAGTGACATCTTTAGCAAAACTAATTAAATCCTCAAAATCACTCCATTTCAAAATTCACTCGATTCTACGATGATATCAAGTTCATTACGCAATAGGTTTTCAGAAAAACCTGTCGTAGCCCTCCATCATTTCAGATAAGAACTATTTAGTATTCGTGCTGCGTTTGTTGGCCTTTGTCAAGGCGTAGTGTGTGGTAGCTGAATGGTGCTTATCTGCTTATGCATATAATGCAGATTGTTTTGGGGTAGTCATAAGACCTTGTTGGCCTTTGTCAAGGGGCGTGCGGGTGGGTTTGATTCAATCATGAAATGACGGGTTGAACTTGACTAGCATCCAATGATTTGTTGGCCTTTGTCAAGGTCATAGGGGTTAGGGGAAAAATATTATCGGGAATTTCAAGTGTTGAAATTTGCAATGAGATTGCATACCTTCTATAAGATAGTTGGATCCCGATACCCACTGCGAGTAATTGTTACTCCCAGGAGAGTTTTACAAAGGACAATTAGCCGATCAAGTAGGTATCTAGAAAGGTGTCAACGGGGTTACGCCTCTGGGAAAACGAGGTTTACTTTAATTAGGTCTGTGCGAAAGCACGGAGAACCTCCCTCAAAGTACCGACACTGGCCTAGCTGAAAGATTGGCGAAGTTGTAGGGTGTAATTAATCCCGGCTAGTCTTTCCTTTTAGGGTTTGAAGGAAGATTTGATAAAAACAGTGGGAGCCATCCTGATTAGATAAAATAATAACCAATCTGATCTTGCAAGAGCATACGCTAAAGTGTTTTCTTCTCTCTCTCTCTCCAGGTAGCGACCATATCATGCCTTAATCAAGATAATAATATGGATGTATTGACCGAACCCGCATGTTATACTGTGCTGGGGAACGTTGTTTCTGTTCTTTCTTATAAGAGTTATAAGACTGAACAGGATATAGGGGAATACCAGGATTCCCATGCCACCCGAATGAAGAAAGTACATGTTGATGCATTTTCTTCGGGTGTGTTCGTTACAGAGAACTGTTTCTCCATTTCCTCTACGTCCTGGGTATTAGATACCGGGTCAGGATCCCATATATGTAATCAGTTACATGGGCTTAGGAAAGGTAGAGAACTTGGAGAAGGTGATAAAGACATAAGGGTTGGAAATGGTGCAATTGTTGCAGCTAAAACCGTCGGGGAATATCACCTTGTATATCCAACTGGTAATACATTGATTCTGAACGAATTCTATTACATGCCGAACCTGATATGCAACATTATATCGGTTTCTTTGTTGAGTAAAGCGGGATACAATTTTGTATTACAGGATAATGTTATGAACATTTTTCTAAACCAAAAGTTGGTTGGATCAGGCACGATGTGCAATGGCATTTATGTTCTAAATCAATCAACAGTTCTGAGCATAACAAACACACACAAGAGGAAGAGTTCAGAAATGAACGAATCCTTCTTGTGGCATTGTAGACTGGGTCACATCAATGCGACACGACTAACTAAGTTGCAATATGGATGGATATTTAAATCCGTTTGAATTTTTATCTTATGACACTTGCTAGTCATGTCTCAAAGGCAAGATGACCAAAACTCCGTTTACGGGACACGGAGAGAGAGTTACGGAACTCTTGGGACTGGTACATAGTGATGTATGCGGCCCCATGTCTACACATGCCAGGAATGGTTCTGCGTACTTCATTACATTCACTGACGATCTTTCTAGATTCGGATATGTGTTCCTGATGTAACACAAATCAGAAGCTTTTGAGAAATTTAGAGAATATAAACAAGAAGTAGAGAACCAAACCGGGAAAAGTATTAAAATCCTTCGATCTGATCGAGGAGGTGAATACTTGAGCAATGAATTCCTGGACTTCCTAAAAGAGAATGGGATTCTCTCTCAGCTGACTCCTCCATATACACCACAGCACAATGGTGTATCTGAACGGAGGAACCGCACCCTATTAGATATTGTGCGCTCTATGATGAGCACAGCTGAGTTACCTATTTCCTTCTGGGGGTATGCGCTAGAGACAACAGCATACCTATTGAATCAAGTTCCATCTAAATCTGTACCTACCACACCATATGAGATATGGAGTTGGAAGAGACCATGTCTTAAACGAGTTAAGATATGGGGTTGTCCGGCTTATGTCAAAAAGCAAAATCCGGACAAACTCGATGCACGGTCAGTTCTATGCAAGTTTGTGGGATATCCCAAACATTCACATGGGTATCTTTTCTACCATACTGAGGAACAAAAAGTATTTGTTTCTCGACATGCCACCTTTTTAGAAAAGGAATTTCTTACAAAAGAAATTTGTGGCGACAAGGTAGAACTGGAAGAAATTCCGGCTACACAAACTCAAACTGAAGATTTAGTAGAACCGGAGGATTCGGTAGTTCGCAACGAACCTCAGCCTCTCCGCCGATCTAGTAGGGTTCTTCACCCACCTGAGAGATACTACAATTTTCTCATGGATGGTGGGAGCGAGGATTGCATCATGGTTGATGATGACACAACTAGCTTCGAGCAGGACATCACGAGTGGGGACTCAGTGAAATGGCTGGATTCAATGCGGTCCGAGATGGAATCCATGTACACCAACAAAGTATGGACTTTGGAAGATGCTCCTGAAGGGGTAAAACCCATTGGGAGCTAGTGGATCTTCAAGAAAAACTTGGTGTAGATGGGAAAGTGGAGACTTTCAAAGCTAGACTTATTGCAAAGGGTTTTTGTCAAAGACCAGGTGTGGACTATGACGAAACCTTTTCTCCAGTGGCTATGCTTAAATCCATCCGGATCATGCTTTCCATCGCTGCATATCATGACTACGAAATCTGGCAAATGGATGTTAAGACCGCCTTTCTAAATGGTGATTTAGAAGAGTACATGTACATGACTCAGCCAGAGGGCTTCGTAAATAGTGGGAGCAGCGGGAAGGTGTGCAAGCTGCTTAAATCCATTTATGGATTAAAGCAAGCATCGCGGAGTTGGAACATCTGCTTTGACATCGTTATCAAAGAGTTTGATTTCGTCAAAAACGTAGATGAACCTTGTATCTACAAGAAGGTGGCAGAGAGTAAGGTTGTCTTCCTCGTATTGTACGTAGACGACATACTCTTGATAGGAAATGACATTCCTATGCTGCAATCGGTCAAGCTCTTCTTATCACAAAGATTCTCAATGAAAGATCTTGGTGATGCCTCCTGCATATTGGGAATTATGATCTATAGAGATAGATCTCAAAGGATATTGGGATTGTCCCAATCCAGGTACTTTGACACCATACTAAAGAGGTTTAGTATGGAAGAGTCCAAACGTGGGTTTTTACCCACGATCTCAGGGCTCACTCTCTCCAAAAAGTTGTCTCCCAAGACTGATTTGGAGAGAGCTCGCATGCAAGGGATACCCTATGCTTCGGCTGTAGGCTCTATCATGTATGCGATGCTATGTACCAGACCCGATGTAGCATACTCACTAAGTGTAGTGAGTAGGTATCAAGCTGATCCTGGAGAGAGTCACTGGACAGGTGTGAAGAGCATTCTCAAGTACTTGCGAAGGACTAAAGAGATGCTCTTAGTGTATGGTAATGGAGAACTCCAAGTGGAGTCCTTTACCGATTCGAGCTTCCAGAGTGATAAGGACGACTCTAAGTCGCAGGCGGGATTTGTCTTTACCCTTTACGGAGGGGCGGTTAGCTGGAAGAGTTCCAAGCAGGAAATCGTTGCAGACTCGACGATGGAGGCCGAATACATCGCTGCCAACGATGCTGCCAAAGAGGCTGTCTGGATCAATAAGTTCATTACTGAACTTGGAGTAGTTCTATCCATTGAGCATCCAATACCTTTGTATTGCGATAACAATGGAGCGGTGGCTTTGGCCAAGGAACCCAGGTCCCATCAGCGATCCAGGCATATTCTGAGGCGGTATCACCTGATCCGGGAGATAGTTGATCGCCGGGAGATCGAGGTCAGGAGGGTTGACACGAAGAACAACACTGCGGATCCACTCACGAAGGCCATTCCCCAGATACAGTTTGAAAGACTTTTCGGGATGCTTGGTATGCGATACTACAGCAGCTGGCCCTAGTGCAAGTGGGAGATTGTTAGTTGTATGTATGCCCTAGAGGCCAGTATTGTACAGATGATGTATATTATATTGGATGCTTGGATATATATAGAGAGGACTTTCTTGCTCGACATGATAGTATGCTATCTGGTTACTTTTTACTTTAACATGTATACTTGTCTCTTTATACTGTCTTATAGTTACATGTTGGTAAAGCCCTTAGGATGAGTACTTGACTACCTGGACTATGATGCGGATCATACTAGTGGGGACATGGCAGTCCATAAGTACATCCTTCAAGGTCCCGAGTCGTGGGTGTATCGAGACGGGGCATCGATATACCAGTGTAGACTAGTGTATACGCTTCTCGACCCATGAGATGGGCGATGGATGATCCCATATCCATTGGTGTTTGACATCAGAGATGGTATACGGGTGCTCAGTGGAGACTGGGTACACTGGACGGACTCGCCGAGAACTCCCAAATGGTATTATACCTCACGTTAGATGGCAGTTCTCTGGTGACACTTGTGCAGGTTAGTCTGTAGACCCGAGATCGTCATAGAGTCTTGTGTGATTCCCACTGTGCTTTGATTTCCACCTTACCACGTCTATGAGGGCATGCAAAACGGTGGTTTTTGGGTACAGTCCCGAGTCACATGGAGGCAATGAGCGATAGGAGGGGTTTTGTCTCTCCCGGTATTGGGGGTTGATGTTGCGCAGTGCTCGATTGGCCATAACAGGGAAGTCCCTGGCCAGGGCTGATATAGAGATTTACTGGTAAGTGTTACCAGTAGTTTCTCGACCCGTTATGAGCCTCACATCGGCACGACTTATCGGTTATTAGGGTCTGACGTTTACCACCCCTAGACTTGATATGCAACATATCAGACGAGGAGACCGGACTGTACGGGAAGTGTTACTGGCAGGCTTTTACAGGAGTTGGAGCAGGCTTTCTTGCTGATCTTCTGATCACTCAATACCCGGGTAGCCGTTACGTCCAGCTAGTACCGCTGACGGCTTGTGGGTGCTTGATGTGATCATCACTTACTGCCAGCGTATTGACGAGTCTTTAGAGTCCTACATAGAGGTTTTATTGGCTCAGGCAAAACGAAATAGGAGCGCATATGTGATATGTGCAATACCGAGAATGATGCGTGTATATGATACCGTATTCTATTCTCGTGACTTATAGTATCGGTCGGTTATATATGATATAGCCGGGTTATCGAATCAAGTGTTGATTCGATAAGACGATACATTGGATTTTAGTCGGTTATATGTGATATGACCGGATTATTAAGTCAAGTGTTGATTTAATAATATATTGTATAATTGTATATTTGATATACTAGTTTACATTAACTAACACTTGTTCACTTTAGGGTTTTTCTCATATGAGCACAACTTTAATGTATATATATGATATATATTAAAAATGTGTTTTCTAAATGTATCATGGTTGATGATACACATGACTTGGGTGTATGAGACTTACACCATGCTATCTATTATGTTGGGTTTTTATATTTTAAGTAATTACAAAATTAAGTGGAGGATTAGATCAATGCATGAAGCTTGTGGAAGCTTGTGGATGCATTGACTAAGTCCACTTGAGTTTGTTTTTACCATGGATATTTCTTAACCCAACCATAAGTGTTAGCTATAGTTATGTCTCTACAAGAGTTAGTATATGATACCCACTCACCATGGTTAGTTTTCTCACTCGATCATTATCCTCATCTCTTTCATTTCTTCTTCTTCTTCATTGCTAAAAAGAAAAAGCTTGCTAGGGTTTGATCCAAAGTGAGATAGATTGTGAGAAACAAAATTCTAAAGAGAACCCACTTCTCATTTCTCCATCCTCTACTAGACTAGCACTTTAGTTTAGGGTGTTTGCTTCACTAATTCTCAAGTTAGTGAAGTAGAAGCTTGAGTTGGCATCCCCTCGACGTAGATCATCTTCGGCCTTGAAGAATTCAAGCAAGGACGCGTCTTTCACTTCGTGAAGCCATGCAAGGGTCCGGGGGAACCACGATCGCAGCGAAGGGACTTCAACAAGGAGCTAAAGAAGTGAAGGACCGATCTACAAAGGTTGTATATCGCATTCACTTAGTTGTAAACATAGTTTACTTGCATATGAAACCCTAATTTTCTAGTAACGATCTTGCTTAGGGTTATTCGGCACGGCTAAATTTTTAAACAGGCATGTTTGATACTTCCTTAACACTTGTTAGAGTGCCTAGTAACCCTACAGTTTATGGCCAAGTCAAAGAAATCCCATACTAATAGTCAAAGCCCATACCTCCTTGTTTATAATTTCCTTTTTATTTTGCTTTTCTCTTAACCTTGAAGTGGTGAATTAGGGGAATGGAGGCAGCTTGGTGTGGGGCTCGGCCAAGTGCAAGAAACGGGAGGTAAGTGAGTGTGGGTGTATGTATAGCAAGTTCCAAGTGAAGGAAATACCCCCATACCCCATTTCTAAATATTTTAATCCATTTCACTTCAAGCTTAAACATAGAAATATCTAGAACCATCCAAATATTTTTCTTTGAAGAACATGTTACAATATGTGTTTAGATGTGTCATGGTGCACTAAACTTGTATTAAACCATTCCAATTTGTAATTATCACTAATTAAATGTATTAGTGAAGGTTTAAAATAATATTTAAAATAATTAATTACGGAAATATTTTAGTAAACTAGCAATTTTATAAGTGACCCATTAACTACCAAATACTAGCAATTTCATAGCTAGAACAGGTATTTTCAAGTCTATGTTGAAAGATAATTATATATGGGTTTTTACGGAAAACAGCCGTTATTTTACCGATTATCGGAAATTTCACCTAAAGGATTTTCAAGACATTACAATCACCTGATCAGGGAGATGGTTGATCTCCGGGCGATCAATGTCAGGAAAGTTGATAGGAAGAAAGACACGGCAGATCCACTCACAGAGGCCAAAACCCCAGATACAGTTTGAGAGTTTTTGGGACGTTGGGTATGAGATACTATAACAACTGGCTTTAGTGCAAGTGGGAGATTGTTAGTTGTATGTATACTCTAGAGGCCATTGTTGTACATGATTGTATATTATAATGGATGCTTGGACATATATAGGGAGTACTTTCTTGCTCGACATGATAGTATGCTATCTTGTTGCTCTTTATTTTAACATGTAGAATTGTATTGTGATACTTTCTTGCTCTCACATGTCGATAAAGCCCTTAGGATGTATACTTGACTACCGGGACTTTGATAGAGATCATACTAGTGGGGCCATGGTAGTCCATAAGTTCATCCTTTAATTGTTCCTAGTCGAGGGTGTATCGAGACGGAGCATCGATATTCCAGAGTAGACTAGCTTATACGCTTCTTAACCCATATGATGGGCAATGGATGATCCCATATCCATTGGTGTTTGACATCAGAGATGGTATACGGATGCTCAGTGGAAACTGGGTACACTGAACAGGACTCGCCTAGAACTCCTAGATAGTATTATACCTGACGTCAGATAGCAGTTCTCAGGTGACACTGGTACAGGTTGGTCTATAGACCCGAGATCGTCATAGAGTCTTGTGTGAATCCCACTGTGTTTTGATTTCCACCTTACCACGTTCAAGAGAACATCCAAAATGCTGTTTTTGGGTACAGTCCCGAGTCACATGGAGGCAATGAGCGATAGGAGTGGTTTCGTCGCTCCCGGTATTGGGCGTTGATGTTACGCTGTGCTCGATTGGCTATAACAGGAAGTCCCTGTCCAGGGATGATATGGAGATTTACTGGTAAGTGTTATCAGTAGTTTCTCGAACCGTTATGAGCCTCAAATCGGCACGACTTATCAAGTTATTGGGGTCTGACGTTTACCACCCCTAGACTCGATATGCGACATATCAGACGAAGAGACCGGACTGTACGGTAGTGTTACTGTTGGATTCACAGGAGTATGGACAAGCTTGCTTATTGATCTTCTGATCGCTCAATACCCGGGTAGCCGTTACGTCCAGCTAGTACCGCCGACGGCTTGTGGGTGACTGATATGATCATCACCTACTACCGGCGTATTGACGAGTCATTAGAGTCCTAGACAGAGGTTTCCTAGCTCATTCGAAACGAAGTAGGGCACATATGTGATATGTGCGGGAACAAGATTAATACGTGTATGTGATACCGTATTCTAATCTCGCGATATAAGTTATATGTGATATAACCGGATTATTGAATCAAGTGTTAATTCAATGATATGTTGTATGTATATGTGATATGCATATAAATGATATTAGTCGGTTTATGCGATACAGCCGGGTTATTAAATCAAGTATTGATTTAATAATTTAATGTGTAATTATATATTTGATATATTAATATACATTAACTAATATTAGCTAACTTAAGAAAATGTTTTCTCTTTATGCATTTAATATATATGTGATATATATATTAATGTATTTGTTTTGTGTCATGCTAGATGATACATTGGACTTGGGTGTATGAGACTCACACCACGCTTAAGATAATGAGAGGTTTTAATTATTAAAGGAAAATCAAAATTAGGTGGAAATTAGTCATGGTTGTGAAGCTTGGAGAAGCTTGTAGTAACCATTGACTTAGTCCACTAATTTTGTTTTACTCTAGATATTTATTAACCTAACCATTATCTTTTAGCCATGGTTTAGTCTCTACATGAGTTATATATAATATTTCTCACCCATTGTTGTGTTAGTGTTTATGCCCTAGAAGGCCATTGCTGTATCATACTAGCTTGTATATTACTTAATGGAAGCTTGGGATATTCACATGTATATAACAGTCTTGCTAAACATGGTAGTATGCTACTTGGTTTTTCTATCTTAATATGTGAGTGTACGTATTGATAGAGCTCTTAGGATCTTGCTTGTCTACCATCGTTGTGATGGCAGTCACACTAGTGGGGGCTGGGTAGTCTACAAGCACATCCTTATTCAGGTCCCTGGTCGTTGGATTATCGAGACAGAGCATCGATACTCCGGAGTAGACTAGTGTGTACGCTTCTCATCCCAGTTGGGGAGATGGTCTGTCCCACAGCCGTCAGTACGTCGTACTGGAGATAGTATACAGGTGCTCGTTAGGTTACGGGTACACCGGACAGGACTCACAGGGAACTGTTGGTTGGTTTGATACCAGTCGTCAGTGAACAGTTCCCAGGTGACATGAGTACAGCGTAGTCCGCAGACTTGACACTGCTACTTCGCCTCGAGTGTGTCCCACTGTTCTTAGATTGCTACCCTACCACGGCTCAAAGGAGTCGTGCAAACAGGTGGCAGTTGGGTGCAGTCCCGAGCACTTGGAGGCAGTGGCGGTTAGACAGGATTCGTCCCTCCCGGTATTGGGAGTAGATATCGTGCTGTGTCAGAGAGCCATTACGCAAAGTCCCTGGCCAGGGCAAGCGAGATTTGCTGGTAGGTTCCAATAGTTTCTCAGGGTGTAATGGGCTTCACTCCGACACGACTTATACCGCTATTAGGGGACTGACGCTTGCCGCCCCCCTAGGCCCGATATGCGATAGTCTTGGACGAACGGACCGGACTGTATGGAGATTGTCATATCAGACTCAGTAGGAGTTCGGATGGGTTTACTCATCGGCCTTCTTGTCGACAACTACCTGGGGACCGTTACGTACAGCTAGTGCCGCTTGCGGTCTGTGGTTAAACCCACTGCCAGCGTAGTAGTCGAGTCTCTAGAGTCCCACACAGAGAGTTTCCTACTCCAGGCGAAACGATATAGAGGTTGCATGGTTTTGCGACAAAGGGTTCGGACGCATACGTGCGTTTACGCGCGTACGACTTTCGGACAGTTTTTACCAGTCGGCTTTGGTTTAAGCCAGTTACTGGTATCTGGTTATTGGATTTTTACAGTCTAAAGTTTTTCCGTATTTTTACGGATCGGAGGGGCGTTCTCGTAATTACTCGAGAAGCTTCTAGAAGATGTGACTAAGGAGGTTTCTTTTGGATAAGAGAGTGAGTCATGGTGGTGATTCATTCACTTCATTAATGCACATTTATTGCTTAATGACTCATGCTAATGAATCACCACAAGATATTTTATGAAGCATGCTTATTCATTTCCTTTATTGATTATTCTAAAATAAGAATGCTTCATAATATTATGATACACTCTCTCTCTTCTCTCATTATCTCATCTCATATTCTCTCTACTCAAGCTCTCATCTTCAAGATACTAACCTTAATCCTCATGTGTTGAGAACAAAGGTTTAGTTAGACTTAAGCATCCATAACCTTAATTCTATATCATCCTTCGATCTTTGATTAGCAATCAAAGTTGATTAGTTACCTCAAGTTAGAGGTTTAGCTTGGTGTTTTGCTCTCGGGTGGATCGTCTACTACCTAGAGAAGGTCGAGGAGAACAAAGGAGGACGTAAAGAAGAAGGACCGGTTTCATTAGGTATAATCCCTAATCACTTGTGAAAAGAAACTCATATGATACGGTTATTTATAGTTTAGCTTCGATTCAAGCGGTTAGTCGATGTTCGTTGTTTAAACTTGATTGTTTTTGAAAATTCCGCCTCCCCATAAGTACTGGGTTGAAGTACATCGACTTACAGTGGTATCAGAGCCTCGCTAAACAATAAATAACCTAGTTGCAAATTTGTACGAATTTCGAACGGAAAAACGAAGCCGGAAAACCCTAAAAAAAATGTAAGTTTCTGTCGAATTTAAAACGATGTCAGAAAATTTTTCAGGTGAGCTCAGAGTGCTTGACATGACACCAGAAGAACACCCAAGAAAAACAGTCGACTGAATCGACCAACTCGCCGCGGAACCGCGGCCTCAGCCACTGAGTTGCCGCGCTTCCGCCGCCGAGTTGGCGAGTCAGCGGCCGATTTTTCTTCTGTTGCTTCTCTGTGTAATTTGGGGTTTTCTGGAATATTTAATTATTGCTCAGGTTACTGTTTAACAGAGCAGATTTTGGAGCAATATTGAAGTTGTTTATTCGATCGAATTGCACAGTATTTGCGTATTGGATTATATCTGTGATTGTTTAATGTGTTCGTAAACCTCCCCCAACTGCTAGTATGTCGGTTGGCAGGGGGTTGCACATTTCTGAAATGGTTATATCTGTTTGTGCATATAAACTGTATTGGACTGTTGTGGTCTATAGCCGGGGTTTGCAATGGGTTATTGTTTTAATTCATTTGTTGTAAATGTAACTTGTTGTAATATTATTTTTGCGGGGCACTTCCAGGTTGCGGTCGTAGCCACCGTTGTATTATTTCATTTTACTGTTTTTTGCTCCTAGGACTGGCCCAAGGTGGGGTACACAGACTACCGGGTGGGTAGTTTGCCGTACCCGTAGGGGTCGAGGGTGGGGTTAACGGCTATTCATCACAACTGTGTAATCTGTCTTTTCTTGCAGGCTCAAAAGAAATACAGATTGCTTGCAAATCCAATATTGTTTATCTGTGTTCTGGAATGAATATCATTGCGTCAGACGAATGTAAAATATCTATATTATGATAGCTATTTAGACGTCACTTATGTTTTACACCTGCGCTAGCCCAGCCCCCGCTCTGTCGTTAGTTAAGTAACCTAACGAGTGATGACGGGACCCCGTGGCGAATGCGGATGGCATAAGAGGACGTTGTATTTTCGTTGTTTTCTGCAATGATAGGTTAATGATGGGACGCATTATCTATAATGCAAAGTAAAACAAACCAAAGTTTAAATCGTTGGAACAATTTAAAAGAAACCACTCGGTTATTTTTAAAACAGATATTTTTAAATGCGGAGCTTTAACCACTCCTTTTAAAAGCTATCAGGTTCCTTCGGTTATATCAAGTTCACTACGTTCACGGTTTCGCCAAAACCAGTCGTAGCCCTCCGTCATTTCATTTGGGTATTCAGTAGTATTCAAGCTATGCATTTTGGCCAAAGTCAAGGCATAGTGTTTGGTAGCTGCTGGGTTTTCATTTGTTGCATAAGATAGATGAGTTGGTTTGGGACAGTCGTATTACCATTTGACCAAAGTCAGGGGTATATACGGATGGGTTCAAATTGACAAGATAATGACGGGTAGAACTTGACATGTGACTTATGACATTTTGACCAAAGCCAAGGTCATAAGAGCATGGGGCAAAAACTTATATCGGGAATTTCTAAAGAAACTGAAATTTGCAAAGAGATGCATACCATTTGGAGTTTGATGAATGTTGGTAGGATTCCTTCAACATTATCATACGATGATATTTGGATCCCGATCCTACTGTGAGTATATGCTACTTATCAGGATATTCGTCACTTAACGATCAATGCTATAAACCTAGTAGGTGTCCAGAAAAGTGTCAGCGGGGTTACGCCCCCAGAGAAAAGAGGTTACTTAATTAAGGAACTTCGCGAAAGCGTTGGAAAACCTCCCTCGAAGTATCGACACCGGCCTGGCTGAACGGTTAAGCAAGTATTGTACGGTGAGAATAGTCTTGGCTAATTCTTCTTTTATGGTTTGAGGAAGGATTCGAGAAACAGTGGGAGCCATCCAGTTTAGATAAACTAAAAACCACTCTAAACTTGCAAGAGCATCATG
Source organism: Agapanthus africanus (assembly GCA_030015575.1). Lineage (NCBI taxonomy): Eukaryota > Viridiplantae > Streptophyta > Magnoliopsida > Asparagales > Amaryllidaceae > Agapanthus > Agapanthus africanus. The sequence continues at coordinate 317,149,564 of JASDDO010000008.1, forward strand.
CTAAAGAGTTTTCTTCTCTCTCTCCTAATTGCAGCGATCCTGAAAATGACTGGACTTAAGTTAATTTTAGAGAAAAATATACTGACGGGGCCAAACTATAAAGATTGGCTGCGGAATGTCAAGATGGCCTTGACCTACGACAAATTGGGGTACATCCTCACCGCTACGGCACCTGCTGTCCCTGGTCCCAAATCCAGTGATGCGGATAAGGAAATCCGCAAAACCTGGGATTTAAATTGCGCGAGAGCCAAGTGCATCGTGCTTGCCTCGATGAACAATGAACATCAGAGGAGGCACGAGGATATGTCCTTAGATGGCATATTTCTCCATACAAAGGAACTTTATGGAGAGCAATCTCGTATAGCAAGATACGAGACCTCAAAGAAATTGTTTCGAGCGAGGTTGGCTGTCGGGTCATCGGTAGGTGAACATGTCCTACAGATGATTGGCTATATAGAAGAGCTCGCAGACCTTGGGACGACTTTGGATAATGAGCTCTATACAGACCTTGTTCTCCAGTCCCTTCCTCCCACCTACGCCCAGTTTATCCTCAACTTCAATCTTCAAGGAAAAGAAGTTGAACTTGCGGAACTCCTGAACATGTTAAGGAGTGCAGAGGGCACCTTGCAGAAGGCAAGGGAAACACCCGCTATGTTTGTTGGCGGTTCATCTTCTTCCGGGTCCAAGGCTAGGGCCAAAGGAAGGAAGAAGAAGGCCGCACCCAGACCTAGAGGAGGTGTTAGTAAGGTGGGAAAGAAGGGAAAGAAAAAGTTTACAGCACCGGTAGTTGGCCTGGATGAGTGCTTCCATTGTCACAGGAAAGGGCACTGGAAGAAGGATTGCAAGGCGTGGAACGCCAAGAACCAGGAACCGAAGCAGGCTGTGGCTTCGACTTCAGGTGTGTTTGTAATTGAGAATTGTCTGTCGATCAACTCTACTTCCTGGGTATTGGATACCGGGTCAGGATCTCATATTTGCAATTCATTGCAGGCACTGAGAAACCGTAGAGTGCTAAAGGAAGGTGATATGATCCTCAGGGTTGCTAACGGAGCTAGCGTGGGAGCTGCGTCCGTCGGGGATTATCACCTAGGATTGACGAGTGGACACATTTTGGTTTTACATAACTGTTATTTTGTACCCAGCTTAACGTGTAATATCATATCAGTTTCCTTATTATCAAATAAAGGTTATGATTTCACGTTTGTAAGAGATGTTGTCAACATCCACCTTAATCATGGTTTGATTGGGTCCGGTACTCTAAATAACGGCATATATGTGTTAAACCAACTCCAAATTTTCAATGTCCAGAACACACTAAAAAGAAAGTCTCCAGATTTAAATAAAGCTTTCTTATGGCATTGTAGACTGGGTCACATCAATGAGAGAAGGTTGACTAAGTTGCATAGAGAAGGATATTTGGACACGTTCGAATATCAAACTTATGACACTTGTCAATCTTGTCTCAAAGGAAAGATGACAAAGACTCCATTCACTGGACAAGGAGTAAGAGCGAGCGAGCTCTTAGGACTCATACACAGTGATGTATGCGGTCCAATGTCTACACATGCGAGAGGTGGTTTTTCCTATTTCATTACTTTCACGGATGATTACTCAAGATACGGATTCATTTATCTGATGAAACATAAATCCGAGGCTTTTGAGAAATTCCAAGAGTATAAGAATGAAGTAGAAAACCAAACCAGCAAAAGTATAAAGACACTTAGATCTGATCGAGGTGGTGAATACTTGAGTGCCGAGTTCCTAGGTTACCTAAAAGAGAAAGGAATTCTCTCTCAGCTTACTCCTCCGTACACTCCACAGCATAACGGTGTATCGGAGAGACGGAATCGAACCCTATTGGATATGGTACGATCCATGATGAGTAATGCTGAGTTACCGCGATCTTTCTGGGGTTATGCGCTAGAATCAGCGGCATATCTTCTGAACAGGGCTCCAACCAAGACTGTGCCTACCACTCCATATCAGATGTGGACTGGGAAGAAACCCCATCTTCAGCATATGAAGATTTGGGGATGTCCAGCTTTTGTTAAAAAGCAGCATGTGGACAAGCTCGAGGCACGATCAGTAAAATGTTTGTTTGTGGGATATCCAAAGAACTCCAAGGGATATTATTTCAATTACGCAGAGGAACAAAAGGTTTTTGTTTCTCGTAATGCCCATTTTCTGGAAAATCAGTTTTTAGAAAAGGAAATAAGTGGGAGCGAAATAGAACTGGAAGAAATTCCAGAACCACAAACTGCTACTGAAAGTTTGGTAGAACCAGAGGTTCAAGAAGAACTGAACATTCCCGCACCCCTCCGCAGAAGTAGTAGGCCGTCTCATCCGCCTGAGAGATACTACGGTTTTCTCATTGACGGGGATAGAGAGGATTGCATCATAGAAGATGATGAACCTACTGACTTCCAGCAGGCCATCCAGAGCGGCGACTCGGTACGATGGCTAGATGCAATGCGGACCGAAATGGAGTCCATGTACACCAACAAAGTATGGACTTTGGACTTTGCTCCAGATGGGGTAAAACCCATAGGATGCAAATGGATCTTCAAGAAAAAGATTGGTGTAGATGGACAGGTGGAAACCTATAAGGCTAGACTTGTTGCAAAGGGTTTTCGTCAAAGACCTGGTTTGGACTATGACGAAACTTTTTCTCCAGTGGCTATGCTCAAATCCATTCGGGTCCTTCTTGCTATTGCTGCCTTCCATGATTATGAAATCTGGCAGATGGACGTAAAGACGGCTTTTCTGAATGGAAATTTAGAAGAGAGCGTCTATATGAATCAGCCAGAGGGTTTCAATCAGAGTGGGAGCAGCGGGAAAGTATGCAAGCTGCTTAAGTACATTTACGGACTAAAGCAGGCATCGCGGAGTTGGAACATCTGTTTTGATGAGACAGTCAAAGAATATGACTTTATCAAAAATCCAGATGAACCGTGCATATATAGTAAAGTTGTGGCCAGAAGTGTCGTATTCCTCGTCTTGTACGTGGATGACATTCTATTGATAGGAAATGACATTCCTATGCTACAATCTGTCAAAGGATTCTTGTCACACAGGTTCTCCATGAAAGACCTGGGTGATGCCTCTTACATTCTGGGGATCCGGATCTATCGTGATAGATCCAAGAGGATGTTGGGACTTTCGCAGTCCAGGTATATCGACACTGTACTGAAAAGATTCAGTATGGAAGATTCTAAGCACGGTAATCTACCGGCTTGTCACGGAATCACCCTCTCCAAAGAGATGTCTCCCAAGACTGATTTGGAAAGGGAACGCATGTCTATTATACCCTACGCTTCTGCGGTAGGCTCTATAATGTATGCGATGTTGTGTACCAGACCAGATGTAGCTTACGCACTAAGCGTGGTAAGCCGGTATCAGTCAGACCCAGGGGAGAAACACTGGATAGCAGTAAAGAACATTCTCAAGTACCTGAGGAGCACTAAGGAGATGTTCTTGGTTTACGGCGCTAAAGACCTCAGGTTGGAGGCCTTTGCTGATTCCGGCTTCCAGAGTGATAAGGACGATTCCAAGTCCATGTCGGGTTATGTCTTTACCCTCAATGGAGGGGCGGTGTGCTGGAGGAGCTCCAAGCAGGACACCGTTGCTGACTCGACGATGGAAGCGGAGTATATAGCTGCTTGCGATGCCGCAAAAGAAGCAGTCTGGATGAAGAAGTTCCTAACAGAACTTCAGGTGGTTCCTACCATAGTTGACCCAATACCTCTGTATTGCGACAACAACGGAGCTATAGCTTTAGCGAAGGAACCAAGGTCCCATCAGAAGTCCAGACACATCTTGAGGCGGTATCACCTGATCAGGGAGATCATTGATCGTCAGGAGATCGAGGTTCGGAGAGTTGCTTCAGAAGAGAACATTGCTGATCCATTCACGAAGGCCCTTCCTCAGATTCAGTTCGAGAGGCTGCTCGAGATCATTGGTCTGCGATATGCCAGTACATGGCCCTAGTGCAAGTGGGAGATTGTTAGTGTTTATGCCCTAGAAGGCCATTACTGTATCATACTAGCTTGTATATTACTTAATGGAAGCTTGGGATATTCACATGTATATAACAGTCTTGCTAAACATGGTAGTATGCTACTTGGTTTTTCTATCTTAATATGTGAGTGTACGTATTGATAGAGCTCTTAGGATCTTGCTTGTCTACCAGCGTTGTGATGGCAGTCACACTAGTGGGGGCTGGGTAGTCTACAAGCACATCCTTATTCAGGTCCCTGGTCGTTGGATTATCGAGACAGAGCATCGATACTCCGGAGTAGACTAGTGTGTACGCTTCTCATCCCAGTTGGGGAGATGGTCTGTCCCACAGCCGTCAGTACGTCGTACTGGAGATAGTATACAGGTGCTCGTTAGGTTACGGGTACACCGGACAGGACTCACAGGGAACTGTTGGTTGGTTTGATACCAGTCGTCAGTGAACAGTTCCCAGGTGACATGAGTACAGCGTAGTCCGCAGACTTGACACTGCTACTTCGCCTCGAGTGTGTCCCACTGTTCTTAGATTGCTACCCTACCACGGCTCAAAGGAGTCGTGCAAACAGGTGGCAGTTGGGTGCAGTCCCGAGCACTTGGAGGCAGTGGCGGTTAGACAGGATTCGTCCCTCCCGGTATTGGGAGTAGATATCGTGCTGTGTCAGAGAGCCATTACGCAAATTCCCTGGCCAGGGCAAGCGAGATTTGCTGGTAGGTTCCAGTAGTTTCTCAGGGTGTAATGGGCTTCACTCCGACACGACTTATACCGCTATTAGGGGACTGACGCTTGCCGCCCCCCTAGGCCCGATATGCGATAGTCTTGGACGAACGGACCGGACTGTATGGAGATTGTCACATCAGACTCAGTAGGAGTTCGGATGGGTTTACTCATCGGCCTTCTTATCGACAACTACCTGGGGACCGTTACGTACAGCTAGTGCCGCTTGCGGTCTGTGGTTAAACCCACTGCCAGCGTAGTAGTCGAGTCTCTAGAGTCCCACACAAAGAGTTTCCTACTCCAGGCGAAACGATATAGAGGTTGCATGGTTTTGCGACAAAGGGTTCGGACGCATACGTGCGTTTACGCGCGTACGACTTTCGGACAGTTTTTACCAGTCGGCTTTGGTTTAAGCCAGTTACTGGTATCTGGTTATTGGATTTTTACAGTCTAAAGTTTTTCCGTATTTTTACGGATCGGAGGGGCGTTCTCGTAATTACTCGAGAAGCTTCTAGAAGATGTGACTAAGGAGGTTTCTTTTGGATAAGAGAGTGAGTCATGGTGGTGATTCATTCACTTCATTAATGCACATTTATTGCTTAATGACTCATGCTAATGAATCACCACAAGATATTTTATGAAGCATGCTTATTCATTTCCTTTATTGATTATTCTAAAATAAGAATGCTTCATAATATTATGATACACTCTCTCTCTTCTCTCATTATCTCATCTCATATTCTCTCTCCTCAAGCTCTCATCTTCAAGATACTAACCTTAATCCTCATGTGTTGAGAACAAAGGTTTAGTTAGACTTAAGCATCCATAACCTTAATTCTATATCATCCTTCCATCTTTGATTAGCAATCAAAGTTGATTAGTTACCTCAAGTTAGAGGTTTAGCTTGGTGTTTTGCTCTCGGGTGGATCGTCTACTACCTAGAGAAGGTCGAGGAGAACAAAGGAGGACGTAAAGAAGAAGGACCGGTTTCATTAGGTATAATCCCTAATCACTTGTGAAAAGAAACTCATATGATACGGTTATTTATAGTTTAGCTTCGATTCAAGCGGTTAGTCGATGTTCGTTGTTTAAACTTGATTGTTTTTGAAAATTCCGCCTCCCCATAAGTACTGGGGTGAAGTACATCGACTTACATGTTGCCATTCTAGACTTGAGATCATTCTAGAGTTCATTTTCTTCATCTTCTCCATTGCTCTCTAGCTTTGAGTGTAAAGAAAAAGAAAGAGAGAAAAATTATTCCAAAGTGAGCAAAATTCCTACTTCACCAATCTATACCAAACTAGCTATTTAGTATAGGTTGTTTTCTTCACTAGTTCATCAATTAATGAAGAGATAGCTTAAGTTAGTGATTCTTCGACGTAGATCATCTTCGGCCTTGAAGACTTCAAGCAAGCTTGTTCCTTTCGCCTTGTGAACTCTTACTAGAGCCCGGGAGATCACTACTTGGAGCGAAGGGAATACTGCACGGAACTTTAGAAGTGAAGGACCGGTCTACAAAGGTTGTATTCCTCGTTCACTTAGTGTAAAGATGTTTACGTGTTTGATATACCCTAATTTCTCTAGTTAGATCCTTGGTTATGGGTTGCTTAGCACTCTAGGTTTTTTAAAATTGCATACTTGATGCCCTAGAAAACATAGTTAGGGTGATAAGGAACCTTTCACCAACTACCAATAATTCTCAATCCGCCCTGGCCAGAGACTTATGGTGTTGACCAACCGATCACAGCGCGACATCGACTCCCTATACCGGGAGTGATGAATCCCTAACAGTCGCTGACTGCCTTTATATGCTCGGGATTGTACCCAACTAAAACCTCTTTGCACGACTCAGTAGAGCCGTGGGAGGGTAGTAATCAAAGCACAGTGGGAAGTGACACGAGAAAAATGATGACCTTAGGTCGACAGACTATCTGCACTCATGTCACCAGAGAACTGCTATCTGACGCTAGGTACAATACCATCTAGCCAGTCCTCGGTAAGTCATGTCCGGTGTACTCACACCCTGTGAGCACCTGTATACAATCTTATGTGCACCTCACCAATGGTTGCGGGACCAATCCATCGCCCCTCGTCAGGGTCTAGATATGTATACACTAGTCTACTCTGGAGTATCGATGCCCAGTCTCGATACTCCTGTGACTAGAGACATTTTAAGGATGTGCCTATCGACTGCCCTTCTCCCACAAGTATGATTGCCATCATAATGCTGGTAGTCAGGAAAAGATCCTACGAGTTTTATCAACATGTATACAAGATATGAAATACAAAGTAAAATACATCACATGTTAAGATAAAGATAAACCAAATAGCGTACTATCATATTGAGCAAGATTGTCCTGTATATACACATCCCTAACATCCTATACAATGAAGGCCTCTAGGGCATACATATCCAACATATACCGGTGATTGTTTGGGAGCACGGAGAATATCCGAGATACACCGATCAAGGCTATTTGATATCGAGAGAGGATCGGTCTGATGAGAAGGTGCCTACGATATCTGGATTTTACGTGTCGATGATAGAAACGAGATTTATGATGATTTCGAGTGTCGGTGATGGACACTCGGTGGATGATGATTTCGAGTCTTGATGATGGACACTCATGAGATTTGGACTGCCGATGCTGAACACTCATATGTTGATGTTTGCGCGATCTATCGTGATACACTAATATAGATTATGCTATATAGTAGCCGAACATGATTGACACACGAGACAGTACTTGAATACTATTTTCACATATCGATGTACATTAAAGAGGTTTCCAAATGAGCTAGAATCTCACTATTTTCAACGTGATTATGACGACATAAAAATCTATCATACGGAAACCCTCTTAAAATCATTTTCAAAAGGGGTGTCATATACTTTAAACAAAAATTGCATATATAGCTTTGTAAATCAATGTCCGCTACTTGTACCATGATATACATATCATATGGCTATTTTGAAATGATTTACATACATACATTTTCGGCTACTTTATAGGCTTACTTGGATTCATGGTATATATGAGATGATTACGCAATCCATTGGGACGCGCTTATATTACTTTTGCATTATACATATATTTGTTCAGAGTATGATAGTATTATATCTTATGGTTTAGGTAGATCATTATGTATTTGATTTCTACTTTATGATATATTTTTACTCACGAGTTGGCAACTCACCCCTGGTGTGCCTTAGTTTATTGCAGGATCGACCACTTGGATCGTAGCGGCTTGCCAGCACATCTTCTTCTTTCGGTGATTTCTTTCAGTAGGTGGGTTACACAGTTGTATCATAACCGCATCTTGTATATGTATTATTATTCTTAGATATAGTTACAAACTTCATCAATCACTTGTATATTTGTATTATTCATGACATAGAGACGAGATTTAGATATGTATTGTTTTAAGTGTCAGACTCGTTTGGAATCAACTTGAGTTGTTTATTTACATATCTATTGCTTTTTCTTGTGTTGATCTTCACCATGGGCGTCATATATTAAGTGCGTGGTTGCTCTGCCGTTGGGCATGGAAGCTAGTTTCTATTGGGGATGCTTTTTATATTATTTATTATTATGATTATTTTACTCAAAATTTACAAAGCAGGTGCTACCCGATTTTTAAATAGCGAAATTGTTTTCAATCAAACATTATTTATAAACAAACTTGATTTCAATTTATAACCCTTTTTTAAAAGTACACCTCCACTCATTTATAAAATGATTTAGATTCCTGGTTTTTGGCTTACTTGGGTTACAGTGGAGACCTGTAGACTTCACGTGATCCAAGTGCCGGTCACGTGCCATTTTCAGGCCGTGACGAAGTTAGTATCAAACCGCTAGGGCTTATTCCAACCGAAACAGAATTGATGACACTACCACGATTATTGGCTCTTTTCGATAAGCAAGGTTGTCTTTGTATACTAGTGAAGACCTTCCCATAACGTTTTCTTGCTTCCCCTCGATGTTCTTTAAAGTAGGTCGAAATGGCTTAATAACCTTTGTTCGAGTCTAGGTTTTATTGGATGTAGTTCCCTCAAAGTCAATTATTGGATCGCAGGCATGTGATTGCAATGATTGAGGAGGACCTATACCGGTAGGACAGTCTTACTCGAGATGATGGTATGCTATCTGGTTTACTTTTATCAGTCTGTACAGCTTTAGGTGACATGATCACTATTACACGTTGATAGAGCCCTTAGGATTCTTGCTTGACTACCAGCAATATGATGGCGATCATATACGTGAGAGTTAGGTAGTCTATAAGAACATCCTTAAAAGTGGACCCTAATCGTGGGGGTTTCGAGACAGGGCATCGATACTCCGGAGTAGACTAGTGTATAAAGTCGAGACCCCGACAAGGGGTGGTGGCCAGTCTCATAAGACATTGGTGTCAGTTGGATCACCTAAGATGTATACAGGTGCTCATTGGTGTAGGGTTCCTAGGAAGTCATACAAGGGTCTATAAAGCATCAACCATGCCCGATTTAAAATTTAGACGTGCCGAAACAACCCAAAGCCGGGATCTTTGCTAGATTATTAGGGTTTAACATGCAAGTAAACATCTTTACAACTAAAAGTGAGGGATTACAACCTTTGTAGTCCTCTCCTTCGCTTCATAAGCTCCGAGTAGAAGTCCCTTCACCGCGATCCACGATGTCCCGGACTCAAGAGAGGCTCCACAACTCGAACGATCCATGCTAGCTTGTAGTCTTCCTTTTCTCCGATGATCCACCTTGAAGTTTCTATAACTCAAGCTCTCTCTCTCTAATGAGGTGAACACTCTAGTCTAATTGGATAGATTAGATGAGGATGATGGAGTAGTATTTGTGCTCTCTTTTATTATCAAATTCTCACACTAAATCATCACATGAAGAAAACCTAGAAAGCTTTCTCAAAGCTCAAAGGAAGAAGAAGATGAATAATAAATCAATAATCCTTTTGTGATGAATAATGAAAAGATATATGATTACAAATGCAACCATGGTCAACTATGACAAGGCTAACTCATGTAGAGATTTAACTAGGGCTAAGGGTTTGGGTTGGGTTAAGAATGAGTCACTAAAAAATATCAACCATAATATCTTAGCTCAAAACAAAAGGAAACCTTCTAGAAGGTTCATGAAAGAACTAACCCAAATCAAACCCTAACCTTATTTAATCTCCACTAAACATGTTGCATTAGTAATCATATCATGTTACAATATTATATATCATATATATAATATATATTGTAACAAAAGAAAATAATACAATTAACATATATCGCATATATATCAATGTATTATCCGGTGAGAAAATGAAATAATAAAGCGAGCCAATAATAGATAATATAATACAATATATCATATATATTATTATACATTAAATTATCGAATCAACACTTGATCCGACAATCCGGCTATATCGAATATAACCGACTAATATATCATGTACCGATTCATCGAATCAACACTTGATCCGATGACCCGGCTCATATCATAATATCGCGAGAATAGAATACGGTATCTCATATCGTATAATTCTCGGTCATGCACATATCACATATGTGCTCCTACTCCGTTTTGCCTGAGTCAAGAAACCTCTGTGTCGGACTCTAAAGAATCGTCAATACGCCGGTAGCAGGTGATGATCATATCAAACACCCACAAGCTGCAAGCGGTCAACTAAACGTAACAGCCACCCAGGTATTAAGCGATCAGAAGATCAACAAGCAAGCCTGTACATACTCCTGTGAATCCAATCAGTAACACTCCCGTACAATCCGGTCTCTTCGTCTGATATGTCGCATATCTAGTCTAGGGGTGGTATACGTCAGACCCCAGTAACCGATAAGTCGTGTCGATGTGAGGCTCATAACAGGTCGAGAAGCTACTGATAACACATACCAGTAGTACTCAACATCCGCCCTGGCCAGGGACTTCCAGTTATAGCCAATCGAACACAGCACAACATCAACTTCCTATACTGGGAGAGACGAATCGCCTCCTATCGCTCATTGCCTCCATGTGATTCGGGACTGTACCCAAAAGACACCGTTTTGCACGCCCTCTTGGACGTGGTAAGGTGGAAATCAAAGCACAGTGGGAATCACACAAGACTCTATGACGATCTCGGGTCTACAGACTACCCTGTACCAGTGTCACCAGAGAACTGCCATCTGATGTGAGGTATAATTCCATCTGGGAGTTCTAGGCGAGTCCGTCCATTGTACCCAGACTCCACTGAGCACCCGTACACCATCCTTGATGTCAATCACCGATGGATATGGGATCATCCATCGCCTATCATATGGGTCAAGATGCATATACGCTAGTCTACTCTGGTGTATCGATGCCCTGTCTCGACACACCCTCGACTAGGAACAGTTATAAGATATACTCATTGACTACCGTGGCCCCACTAGTAGGATCTCATCAAAGTCCCAGTAGTCGAGTACATGTCCTAAGAGATTTATCAACATGTGAGAGTAAGACAGTAAACTAATATAAGTCAACATGTTAAGATAAAGTGAAACCAAATAGCATACTATCATGACGAGAAAGAAAGTCCTATCTATATATATCCAAGCATCCATTATTATATACATCATATGTACAACAATGGCCTCTAGGGCATATGCATAACTAACAATCTCCCACTTGCACTAAGGCCAGCTGCTGTAGTATCTCATACCTAGCATCCCGAATAATCTCTCAAACTGTATCTGGGGCATGGCCTTTGTGGGTGGATCCGCAGTGTTGTCCTTCGTATCAACTCTCCTGACCTCGATCTCCCGGCGATCAACCATCTCCCCGATCAGGTGATACCGCCTCAGAATATGTCTGGACTTCTGATGGGACCTGGGTTCCTTGGCCAAAGCCACAGCTCCATTGTTATCGCAATACAAAGGTATTGGATGCTCAATGGACGGAACCACACCAAGTTCAGTAATGAACTTCTTTATCCAGACAGCCTCTTTGGCAGCATCGTTGGCAGCGATGTATTCAGCCTCCATCGTCGAGTCTGCAATGGTATCCTGTTTGGAACTTTTCCAACACACCGCCTCTCCATTGAGGGTAAAGACAAATCCCGAGTGAGACTTAAAGTCGTCCTTATCATTTTGGAAGCTCGAATCGGTAAAGGACTCCACCTGGAGTTCGCCGTTACCATACACCAAGAACATCTCTTTAGTCCTTCTCAAGTACTTGAGAATGTTCTTCACAGCTACCCAGTGACTCTCTCCAGGATCTGCTTGATACCTACTCACTACACTTAGTGAGTATGCTACATCGGGTCTGGTACATAGCATACATGATAGAGCCTACTGCCGAAGCATAGGGTATCCCTTGCATGCGAGTTCTCTCCAAATCAGTCTTGGGAGACATCTCTTTGGAGAGAGTGAGTCCAGAGATCGTGGGTAGGTTCCCACGCTTGCATTCTTCCATACTAAACCTCTTTAGTATGGTGTCAATGTATCTGGATTGGGACAATCCTAATATCCGTTTAGATCTATCTCTATAGATCATAATTCCCAGTATGCAGGAGGCACCACCTAGATCTTTCATTGAGAATCTTTGTGATAAGAAGAGCTTGACTGATTGCAGCATAAGAACATTATTTCCTATCAAGAGTATGTCATCGACGTACAATACGAGGAAGACAACCTTACTCTCTGCAACCTTCTTATAGATACAAGGTTCATCTACGTTTTTGATGAAGTCAAACTCTTTAACTACAACATCAAAGCAGATGTTCCATCTCCGCGATGCTTGCTTTAACCCATAAATGGATTTGAGCAGCTTGCACACCTTTCCGCTTCTCCCACTATCTATGAAGCCCTCTGGCTGAGTCATGTACACGCTCTCTTCTAAATCACCGTTTAGAAAGGCGGTCTTAACATCCATTTGCTAGATTTCGTAGTCATGGTATGCAGCAATGGCAAGTAAGATCCGGATGGACTTAAGCATAGCCACTGAAGAAAAGGTTTCGTCATAATCCACAACTGGTCATTGACGAAAACCCTTTGCAACAAGTCTAGCTTTGAAAGTCTCAACTTTTCCATCTACACCAATTTTCTTTTTAAAGATCCACTTGCTCCCAATGGGTTTTACCCCTTTAGGAGCAACTTCCAAAGTCCATACTTTGTTGGTGTACATGGATTCCATCTCAGATCGCATTACATCCAGCCACTTCACAGAGTCACCACTCATGATGGCCTGCTCAAAACTAGTCGGGTCATCATCTTCCATGATGCAATCCTCGCTCCCACCATCAATGAGAAAACCGTAGTATCTCTCAGGTAGATGAGAAACCCTGCTAGATCGGTGGAGAGGCTGGGGTTCGTCGGTAATTACTGAATCATCTGGTTCCACTAAATCTTCAGTTATAGTTTGTGGTGCTGGAACCTCTTCCAGCTCTACTTCATCGCCACTAATTTCTTTTGCAAGAAATTCCTTTTCTAAAAAGGTGGCATGCCGAGAAACAAACACCTTTTGTTCCTCGCTGTTGTATAATAGATATCCATGTGAATGTTTAGGATATCCCACAAACTTACAAAGAACTGACCGTGCCTCGAGTTTGTCCGGATTTTGCTTTGTAACATAGGCTGGACAACCCCATATCTTAACTCGTTTAAGACATGGTCTCTTCCCACTCCATATCTCATATGGTGTGGTAGGTACAGATTTAGATGGAACTTGATTCAATAGGTATGCAGCTGTCTTCAGTGCATGTCCCCAGAAGGAAATAGGTCACTCAGCAGTGCTCATCATAGAGCGCACCATATCTAATAGGGTGCGATTCCTCCGCTCCGATACACCGTTGTGCTGTGGTGTATAGGGATGTATAAGCTGAGAGAGAATCCCATTCTTTTTTAGATAATCTAGGAACTCATTGCTCAAGTATTCTCCTCCTCGATCAGATTGAAGGATCTTAATACTTTTACCCGTTTGGTTCTCTACTTCGTGCTTATATTCTCTGAATTTCTGAAAAGCTTCAGACTTGTGTTTCATCAGGAACACATGTCCGAATCTTGAGAGATCGTCAGTGAATGTAATGAAGTAAGAAGAACCTTTCCTGGTATGTGTAAACATGGGACCGCATACATCACTATGTACCATTCCTAAGAGTTCCGTAACTCTTTCTCTGTGTCCGCTAAACGGAGTTTTGGTCATTTTTCCTTTGAGACATGAATGGCAAGTATCATAAGATGATAATTCGAACGGATTCAAATATCCATCCTTATGTAACTTAGCTAGCCGTGTCGCATTGATATGACCAAGTCTACAATGCCATAAGTAGGATTCGTTCATTTCTGAACTTTTCCTCTTATTTATGTTTTGTATATTAAGGACTATATTTTGATTGAGAACGTATATGCCATTATGTAACGAGCCTGATCCAATCAACTTTTGATCTAGGAATATGTTCGTAACATTATCCTGTACTACAAAATTATATCCTTCTTTACTTAATAAAGAAACTGATATAATGTTGCACATCATGTTCGGTATATAATAGCACTCGTTCAGAATCAATGTATTACTACTTGGTAATACAAGGTGATATTCACCAACTGTTTTGGCTGCAATACTTGCACCATTCCCTACTTGTACGGAATGATCACCCTTTCCCAGTTCTCTACCTTTACATAGCCCACGTAACAATTTACATATGTGGGATCCTGATCCGGTATCTAATACCCAAGACGTAGGGTGAACTGAGAAACCGTTCTCAATAACTAACACACCCGAAGAAGATGCATTAGCATGCATGTTTTTTGTTTGGGCAGCATGAGAATCTAGATATTCTCCTGTTTCTTGTTCAACCTTATAACTCTTATAAGAAAGAACGGGACAAATGATCCCCTGCTCAGTGTAATAAGCGGGTTCAGTCAATACATCCATATTATTATCTTGATTAAGCCCTGACATGGTCGCTACCTGGAGAGAGAGAAGGAAACACTTTAGCGTATGCTCTTGCAAGATTAGATTGGTTATTATCTTATCTAATCAGGATGTCTCTCACTGTTTTTATCAAATCTTCCTTCAAACCCTAAAAGGTAAGATTAGCCGGGATTAATTACACCCTACAATTTCGTCAATCTTTCAGCCAGATCAGTGTTGGTACTTAAGGGAGGTTCCCCGTGCTTTCGCACGAACCTAATTAAAATAAACCTCGTCTTCCCAGAGGCATAACCCCGTTAACACCTTTCTAGACACCTACTTGATCGGCTATTTGTCCTGTGTAAAATTCTCCCAGGAGTAACTCGCAGTGGGTATCGGGATCTAACTATCTCATAGGAGGTATGCAATCTCATTGCAAATTTCAATACTTGAAATTCCCGATAATGCTTTTGCCCCTAACCCCTATGACCTTGACAAAGGCCAACAAACCATAGGAAGTTAGTCAAGTTCAACCCGTCATTTCTTGATTGAAATAAACCCACCCGCACGACCCTTGAAAAAGAACAACAAGGTCGTACGAATAACCTAATCCAATCGCATCACATGCTTAAACAAATAAGTACTAGTCAGCTACCGCACACTACGCCTTGACAAAGGCCAACAAGCGCAGCACGAATACTAAATAGTCTTTATCTGAAATGACG
Source organism: Agapanthus africanus (assembly GCA_030015575.1). NCBI lineage: Eukaryota > Viridiplantae > Streptophyta > Magnoliopsida > Asparagales > Amaryllidaceae > Agapanthus > Agapanthus africanus. The sequence continues at coordinate 317,164,901 of JASDDO010000008.1, forward strand.
GAGGGCTACGCAGGTTTTTCAGAAAACCATGAGCGTAATGAACTTGATATCGTTGTAGAAACAAGTGATTTTGAAAAGGAGTGTTTTTTAGGCTTTTCTAGTTTCGCTAAAGAGGTCACTCCCGGTGAAGGGATCTCGGCTCTTTCCCCATCGAATAAGGTGCAGGGTATATCATATATACCGCTATGCAAAGCAAGAACTATATACGCTGTCAAAAACTAAACAGTGATTTTGTAGCATCTGCCGGTTTCGCTAAAGTGGTCACTCCCGGTAAAGGGATCTCGGCTCTTTCCTCATCGAATAAGGTGCAGGATATATCATATATACCGCTATGCAAAGCAAAACTGTAGCTACCCTTTTTATAAAGTTTTGATTCTACAACATCTTTTAGGTTTCTTTTCTTTTTATTAATCACTTTAATATATCCCATCGGTTTATGCTTCCTAAGCATCACAGTTGAAACGAAAGCAGTAATATTTATATATCAGCATATATATATATAGTATAAGCATTCGTCTCAGGCAGTAATATGATCTCATCACAGAACATTGCAGCAGAAGAACATATATGAAATATTGGATATACTAGGATGTTCGTGTTTTAATACGAGCCTGTATAAAACACGGATTCCACGGTCGCGATAAATAGCCAAATCCATATCCCTAGACCCCTATGAGAGCGGCAAGCAACACTGCCAATTCTAGGGTTAGGAGACCCGGTCTCGACTCCTCGAGATGGCCTCCCACTGGACCCTAGAACCCGGTTACTTGTGCTCCCCTCCTTAGGTCTACCTAATGCGGAAAAGTAAATAATATACACTGGTGACATCAACCTCATCCCGGAAGTGCCCCAATAAAAGAATATTACATACAAATGAATTTTACATGAATGAAAATAAAAACCATCATCTCACATAAAACCCCCGGCTATTCAGAACACGACGATCTAATATAACATATCACAGCAACACATAATATCTCATATCATCAACGTAAGTAAGTATGCATACACCGATCGTCGTTGATGTATAGCAACGAAAACCGGCAATACAGCTACATACTACACTTACGGTCACAGAAAAGAAAGTGTAAAACTACAACATTTGGAATCCACAATCTCTTTATACATCGTAAATCCGAAATATCACATACTTCGCATTTCATGCCTAACTAAGTGAATTCCACATATTGTATCACATTCCAGATAAATAGACAATATTAAACTTTCCGATCGAATAATCAAATACACAAGATTTCCTAAATGGCTCAACACTTGAGCGGAGTTCAAACAATTCCAGAATATGTCACAGTACCAATGGTCCGACCGTAGAAGGGTCAAGCCAACACCTCACATGTGGCACGCCGTACTTCCCCAAACCCTAAGGTTTAGAGGCAGTTCAGACGGTCACATAATCGAGTTAAGGTTTGTGTTCTTCTAGAGGGTCCACCGCGTTACTTGCACGTTTTTCCGAAAGATTTAAACTCGAGAAAAATTCAACACTTGAAAGTTTTTCGTGCCGGGGAAAAGTGAGTTAATGATATCCGTTCGAACATTTTAACAGTTTCTAAAATATCCGGAAAACAGATCGAAGTTAAATTTTCCGATCGAATCTACAAATTCAAAATAATCCCTAGAACACTCGACTCTTGAGTGAGATTAAAAATACCCAGAAGCAGCTACAAGCACCTACTGATATTACCCTGAAGACACGTGTCCAAAATGCCAAAGTTCGGCCGCGGAACCGCCGCGGGAAGCAGGTTCCTGCCGCGGTTCCGCGGCGACTTCATGGTATTTTGGGCTCGTGTTTCATGGGAATTCCTAGAATTCCCTGCTGATTTTTTTGAGTATTTTTAATGCAGAAAAAATCACATTTTTACAAAATTTCCAGAGAGGGGGTCATTTTCGATGTTTCGGGGTTCGATCGGAGTTTTAATTTCGTATACACGTCGTCTAATGCTCTAGCTTGTCTCTGATACCACTGTAGGGTTCCTAGGCAGTCATACAAGGGTCTATAAGGCATCAATGATGCCCGATTTAAAATTTAGACGTGCCGAAACAACCCAAAGCCGGGATCTTTGCTAGATTATTAGGGTTTAACATGCAAGTAAACATCTTTACAACTAAAAGTGAGGAATTACAACCTTTGTAGTCCGCTCCTTCGCTTCATAAGCTCTGAGTAGAAGTCACTTCGCCATGATCCACGATCTCCCGGACTCAAGAGAGGATCCACAACTCGAACGATCCATGCTAGCTTGTAGTCTTCCTTTTCTCCGATGCTCTACCTCGAAGTTTCTATAACTCAAGCTCTCTCTCTCTAATGAGGTGAACACCCTAATCTAATTAGCTAGATTAGATGAGGATGATGGAGTAGTATTTGTGCTCTCTTTTATTACCAAATTCTCACACTAAATCATTACATGAAGAAAACCTAGAAAGCTTTCTCAAAGCTCAAAGGAAGAAGAAGATGAATAATAAATCAATAATCCTTTTATGATGAATAATGAAAAGATATATGATTACAAATGCAACCATGGTCAACTATGATAAGGCTAACTCTTGTAGAGATTTAACTAGGGCTAAGGGTTTGGGTTGGGTTAAGAATAAGTCACTAAAAAATATCAACCATAATATCTTAGCTCAAAACAAAAGGAAACTTTCTAGAAGGTTCATGAAAGAACTAACCCAAATCAAACCCTAACCTTGTTTAATCTCTACTAAACATGTTGCATTAGTAATCATATCATGTTACAATATTATATATCACATATATAATATATATTGTAACAAAAGAAAATAATACAATTAACATATATCGCATATATATCAATGTATTATCCGGTGAGAAAATGAAATAATAAAGTGAGCCAATATTAGATAATGTAATACAATATATCATATATATTATTATACATTAAATTATCGAATCAACACTTGATCCGAAAATCCGGCTATATCGAATTTAACCGACTAATATATCATGTACCGATCATCGAATCAACACTTGATCCGATGACCCGGCTCATATCATAATATCGCGAGAATAAAATACGGTATCTTATATCGTATTATTCTCGGTCATGCACATAACACATATATTCTCCTACTCCATTTTGCCTGAATCAAGAAACCTTTGTGTAGAGCTCTAAAGAATCGTCAATACGCCGGTAGCAGGTGATGATCATATCAAACACCCACAAGCTGCAAGCGGTCAGCTAAACGTAACAGCCACCCAGGTATTGAGCGATCAGAAGATCAACAAGTAAGCCTGTACATACTCCTGCGAATCCAATCAGTAACACTCCCGTACAGTCCGGTCTCTTCGTCTGATATGTCGCATATCTAGTCTACGGGTGGTATACGTCAGTCCCTAGTAACCGATAAGTCATGTCGATGTGAAGCTCATAACAGGTCGAGAACCTACTGATAACACTTACCAGTAGTACTCAACATCCGCCCAGGCCAGGGACTTCCAGTTATAGCCAATCGAACACAGCACAACATCAACTCCCTATACTTGGAGAGACGAATCCCCTTCTATCGCTCATTGCCTCCATGTGATTCGGGACTGTACCCAAAAGCCACCGTTTTGCACACCCTCTTGGACGTGGTACGGTGGAAATCAAAGCACAGTGGGAATCACGCAAGACTCTATGACGATCTCGGGTCTACAGACTACCCTGTACCAGTGTCACCAGAGAACTGCCATCTGACGTGAGGTATAATACCATCTGGGAGTTCTCGGAGAGTCCGTCCAGTGTACCCAGTCTCCACTGAGCACCCGTACACTATCCTTGATGTCAAACACCGATGGATATGGGATCATCCATCGCCCATCATATGGGTCATGATGCGTATACGCTAGTCTACTCTGGTGTATCGATGCCCTATCTCGACGCACCCTCGACTAGGAACAGTTATAAGATGTACTCATCGACTACCGTAGCCCCACTAGTATGATCTCATCATAGTCCCAGTAGTCGAGTACATGTCCTAAGGGCTTTATCAACATGTGAGAGTAAGACAGTAAACTAATATAAGTCAACATGTTAAGATAAAGTGAAACCAAATAGCATACTATCATGACGAGCAAGAAAGTCCTCTCTATATATATCCAAGCATCCATTATTATATACATCATATCTACAACAATGGCCTCTAGGGCATATACATAAATAACAATTGGGTTATGAGTGCACCGGACATGACTCGCTGGGAACCTGCTAATTGGTATTAAACCTAGCGTCAGATAGCAGTTCCCTGGTGACATGTGCACAGGTTAGTTCATCGACCTGAGATCGTCATTTGTCTCGTGTGAGTTCCCACTGTGCTTTGATTTCTACCCTACTATGGCTCAAAGGAGTTGTGCAAAGAGGTTTTAGTTGGGTACAGTCCCGAGCCACATGGAGGCAAGTGAGCGGATCGGCAGGGATTCATCTCTCCCGGTATTGGGGGTGAGATCGCGCTGTGTCTAGGAGAGCCATTACACAAAGCCCTCGGTCTAGGCAAGAGATTTACCGGTAGGTACTCCAGTAGTATCTCGGGTGTTCGGGGCTACACTCTGACACGACTTATACCGCTATTGGGGTTCTGACGTTACCATCCCCCTAGGCCCGATATGCTATGCTCATAGACGAACGGACCGGACTGTATGGATATTGTCACTGATAGGCTCAGTAGGGTTTCAGGATGAGTTCGCTCATCAGCTTCCCTTTCTGTCAATACATGGGCAGCCTATACGTACAGCTAGTACCACTGACGGCTTGTGGTTAAACCCACTGCCAGAGTATTGACGAGTCTTTAGAGTCCCCCACAGATAGTTTCCCAAGTTCGGGTGAAACGTTGTAGAGGCCGTATCGTTTTATGGCGGGGTTCGAACATGCACGCACACTTGTGCACGTGTCATGGTTCGGACAGATAATACTGGTGGGCTTTGGTTTAAGCCGGATCCAAGTATTATATTGTGTAGGAGTATTTTTGTCTCATTCCATTTTGTATTCGGTTGGAATACAAATGCGGGTATGTATATACAGTTGTGGGGTAATCCTACGGGATTACTTTTGAAGTTGCCAATCTTCCTTCACCGGACCTAAATATTTGGTTTAATGTTTATGTTGCGGATTTTCTTTAATCCTTGGTTGGATTTTTAATGGGCTTGGCTTTCTTCTTTGAATTTTTAGCTTGAAGCTGGGGCTCCAGCAGCACCCACAATCTTCTAGTCTTGGTGAGTCATTTTGTGAGTCACAAGTTCAATTAAAAGCTTTTGTTTTGAGCTTAGATTATTCTAGTTGATCTTGTAGAGATATTTTCTTATGGTTACCATTTTTTCCTTCCTTGTGCTCACCCCCATTCCATCATGGCCGAGAGCAATTTTTGGGCAGCCCCAATTTTGGCCGACCCTCATTTCAATGGAAAATGATTCATTTTGCTTGATTTCAAAGCTCATTCTTTCACCTAAATTAGCAACTTCATTTACCTTCACCTAATAGCTTGGGTTCCTTGATACAAACTGTTCTGCACACTCTCTATATCAATCTCGGACATGTCGGCTAGCAAACTTCATGTCCGAGTTGCCTCGGTTTAGAGGCGGGAGCCCGTATAAAGATCTGTTGACGTGGTGCCACCTCGACGAGGAGACAGGAGATCGGAGATGCCGCGAGGAGCGTGGGATGATGGCTAAAGACTGAAGGACACGAATCGATTGGTATAGCCATTCTATCATTTTATACTTTTCTAGTTTAGTGTTAATGGCACGATCCTGGTTACAGTCTATGTTAGCGCCAGTTTATGAAAAAGTTTTTATTCCGCGTTTGGCCTCATATTATTGGCCGGGGCGCTACCATAGACTTACATGGTATCAGAGACATGACATTAACCTTTACTAGCTTGTTCTAACATGTTTAAAATATCGATCGAACGAAATTTCTAAAACTGTAATTCCAAATTTAATGTTTCTGTCGAATTTTTTTTGTCGTCTAAAAATTATTTTGAGAATGTTAGAAAATCGAGCAGGCTTTTCTAAGACTGCAGAAGAAATTTGGTAGACTGATCCCATAAAACCGCCGCAGAACCCATGGGTTTGCCGCAGTTCCGCCGCCGTTTTGGGGCTTCGGTGCACCATTTTTCTTCTGGGTGTCTTTCATGTGGAATTGTGGTTTCCGGAATATTTTGTTTGGGCCCAGATTTGTTTGAGTACTGGATTTGTACTTGGGGCCCACTTTGGGAAATTTTGTCGATCGGAATTTTAAATGTGTTAGTTTACAGTACTTACATTATATCTATGACCGTGAATGTCATTTGAGCGGTATAATTCGTCTAATTGCTATAGTCCTTTTAGACGGGTTTGCGAACGTGACATTCATGTTGATGTTCTGTGTTGTGCTGTGATATTGCGGATTTGTCATGGTGGATAGCTTGGTGCAAAGTTAATGCAGTTTGGATTTATTTGTACATTTGATATCGTGGGGCGAGCATCCGACATGTGGACTGTCGTCACTGCATGTTTGTATATTATTCTTTTGGGGCACGACCGGATTGAGGTCGATGTACCCGTTGTACATATTTTCATATCTGTACTAGGTTTACCCCGCGACGGAGTACACGAATAGCCGGGTTTTGGAGGGCAACAGTTCCGCATCTTATGGCTTTGAGAGGGAGGGGGCCTCGCTCTAGGATTGGCAGGCTATTCGCCGCACTCATAAGGGGTACAGGTTGACCCAAGGAGGGGTGCTCAAGTTACCGAATTCCGTGAAGTGTCGGGTGGTCCATTCACTTTGCTGTAAGGGGCTGCCTCGCTTCAGGTTTGGGCGGGTAACTTGCCGTACCCGTAGGGGTCTAGGTTTCATTGCACAAGCTATCCACAGGACCAAGGGAACGTCGGGTTCCAGTTGCGGCTCTGTGAAACCCGGGGCTCCCAGATTATCTATATTGTTCTGTGATGCTTATTACTTTTCTGTAATGTTACATTTATCATGCCTGGAGCGATTATTGTATATTGATATATATACTAGTAGATGTTGTATATGTTTTACACCCGCGCTAGTCCAGTCTCCGCTCTGTCGTTAGTTAAGTAACCTAACGGGTGATGACGGGACCCAGTGGCGAATGTGGATGGCATATACGTACATTTTATTTTCGTTCTTTTCTGGTGTGATTAATTGATGGAACTGCGTTGATTTTGATCAATGCAAAGGAAAACAAACCTGTTTGACGTTGTTGGAACAGTTTTCAAAAGGTGATATTACAAGGACGTTTTCTTTTGTTTTGCACAGTGGTATTCAGCTGGAATATCCTGCACCTCATTCGACGAGGCAAGGGCCGAGATTCCTTCACCGGGAGTGACCCCTTGGGCAAAACTTTGCATCAGGGTAATAACTTCACTATTGTCTATTACTTGTTGCTTTGCATCGCGATATTCAATTGGAATATCCTGCACCTCATTCAACGAGGAAAGAGCCGAGATCCCTTCACCAGGAGTGACCCCATTAGCAAAGGTTTTCGCCACTAAATTTTTGTAAAAAGCTATCAGGTTCCTTCAACGAGATCAAGTTCATTACGTTAAAGGTTTTTCGCCAAAAACCAGCCGTAGCCTTATATCGTTTCAGACGGGTAGCACGTAGTATTCATGAAATGTTTTTTGGCCTTCGTCAAGGCATAGTGGATGGTAGCTGCTTGTTGTAGGGTTCCTAGGCACACTAAGGAGGTTCTACAAGGCATCAACCATGCCAAACAAAAATTTTGCGGTGCCGAGAAACCCTAATATAGATCGTTAACTAGAAGTTAAGGCGAAAAGCAAGCAAGTAAACGACTTTATTGCTAAGTGAAAGGGACTACAACCTTTGTAGATCCACACCACCATTTCTTTAGCTCCGTGTTGACTTCCCTCCGCTGCGATCATCGGATCCTGGACTCTTGCGATGGTTTCGTCGGAGAAATGATCGGGCTAGGTCATTGACTTCGAGGCCGAAGATGATCTACATCGGGGAGACTCAAACTCAAGCTATTCCTTCACTTGGTCAAAACTTTGTGAAGAGAACACCCTATACTACATGGCAAGTGGTAGAGGATGAAGAAATAGGAAGTGGGTTCACTTTAGAATTGGATTTCTCACTCTTTTTGTCATGGCACCATTGGAGCTCTCAAGCTTTTGTGAGCTTGATGATGATGAAGAAGAAAAGAATCATTTGAATTAAAAGAATAATATGAATACTTAACCTTTTAATCATGGCAACATGGTTGAGTTAAGCCCTCATGCTTAACTCATGTAGAGAATTAACCATAGCATAAGGTTAAGGGTTGGGTTAGCTAATATCTTAAGCAAATGACAAAAGAGTTGACTTTTTCAATGTTCATCAAGCTTCATGAAGCTTGATAACTTTGACCAAAGTCACACTTTTTTGTTATATGCTAAGAAAAATAGTAAACCCTAATCTAACCTTGATATGGTTCAAGTCTCATACACACAACTTGTTTGTATCATCAAGCATGATACAAATATGTACACTTGCATATATCACATATAAACAATGTGTACATTCAAGTGAGAAAATCAATCTTAAGTGAACCAATACTAGTTAATGTAAAGTAATATATCAAATATATTATTATACATTAAATTATTAAATCAACACTTGATTGAACGATCCGGTCATATTGCATATAACCGACTAATATCATGTGTATCAATGTATCGAATCAACACTTGATTCGGTAACCCGGCTATATCACATATAACCGACCGATGATACAAATCGCGAGAACAGAATACAGTATCATATACTGGTATTATTCTCAGTCCCGCACATATCTCATATGCGCTCCTATTTCGTTTCGCTTGAGCCAGGAAACCCCTGTGTAGGACTCTAAAGACTCGTCAATACGCCGGCAGCAGGTGATGATCATATCAAACACCCACAAGCCGCAAGCGGTCTGCTAAACATAACGGCCACCCGGGTATTGAGCGATCAGAAGATCAACGAGCAAGCCCGCTCACACTCCTTTGAATCCAACGAGTAACACTACCGTACAGTCCGGTCTGTTCGTCTGATATGTCGCATATCTTGTCTAGGGGTGGTAAACGTCAGACCCCAATAACTTGATAAGTCGTGTCGATATGAGGCTCATAACGGGTCGATAAACTACTGGTAACACTTACCAGTAAATCCCTAAAGCAGCCTTGGCCAAGGACTTCCTGTTATAGCCAATCGAGCACTGCGCAACATCAACTCCCTATACCGGGAGAGACGAAACCCCTCCTATCGCTCATTGCCTCCATGTGACTCGGGACTGTACCCAAAAACCACCGTTTTTCATGCCCTCTTGGACGTGGTAAGGTGGAAATCAAAGCAAAGTGGGAATCACACAAGACTCTTTGACGATCTCGGGTCTACAGACTAACCCGCACCAGTGTCACCAGAGAACTGCCATCTGACGTAAGGTATAATACCATCTGGGAGTTCTCGGCGAGTCCTTCCAGTGTACCCAGTCTCCACTGAGCACCCGTATATCATCTCTGATATCAAACACCAATGGATATGGGATCATCCATCGCCCATCTATATGGGTCGAGAAGCTACACGCTAGTCTACTCTGGTATATCGATGCCCCGTCTCGATACACCCACGACTAGGGACTTTGAAGGATGTACTTATGGACTACCATGTCCCCACTAGTATGATCCGCATCATAGTCCAGGTAGTCAAGTACACATCCTAAGGGCTTTACCAACATGTAACAGAGAGACAATCAGTGTACACGTTAAGGTAAAGTGTAACCAGATAGCATACTATCATATCGAGCAAGAAAGTCATCCCTATATATGTCCAAGCATCCACTACAATATACATCCTATGTATATTAATGGCCTCTAGGGCATACATATAACTAACAATCTCCTACTTGCACTAGGGCCATCTGATAGCAGTGGTTGAAGTATCTCATACTCAACCATCCCATAAAAGTCTCTCTCTGGGAAAAGGCCTTTCGTGAGTGGATCCGCCGTGTTGTCCTCTGAGTTTACTCTCCTAACCTCGATCCCCTGGAGATCAACCATCTCTACGATCAGGTGACACTGCCTTAGAATATGTCTGGATCACTGATGGGACGGGCGTTCCTTGGCATAAGCCACAACTCCATTGACACACAATGGGAGGAACGAAGTTCGTCCATGAACTAATATATACCCAGACTTCCTCTTTGGTAGCATCTTTGGTAGCGATGTATCCATCCTTTATCTTCTAGTATGCCACGGTATCTAGCTTGGAACTCTTCCAACATACCGTCCCTTTACTGAGGGTAAAGACAATGCCTGTGACTGACATTCAGTCGTTCTTATCACCCTGGAACCCCTCCAGTGATTCTCCCCAGGATCAATTGATACCATCTCACTACGACTAGTGAGTATCCTAACATCCAATTAGATCTATCTCATAGATCCAAAACCCAGGATTTAGTAGGTATCACTGTGATCCTATATGGAGAATCCTTGTGATAAGCGAAGATTGACCGAGCGTATCATAGGAAACTCCTTCCCTATCAAGAGTATGTCATCCACGTACTCTACGAGGATCACCACCATACTCCCTACTACCTTTTTGTATATACAAGGTTCATCTACCATTTTGATGATGTCAAACTCTTTGACTAACTCATCAAAACAGATGTTCCAACTTCGTGATTCCTGCTTTATCACATAAAACATCTTGCATACGTTTCCGCTGCTCCCACTGTCTACGAAGCCCTCTGGCTGTGTACTTATAGACGCTTTCTTCCAAATCATCATTTAGAAAAGCAGTCAAGACACCCAACCGCCAGATATCGTAGTCATGGTATGTAGCCGTAGCAAGTAGGATCTGGATGGACTTAAGCATAGCTACTTAGAAAAGGTTTCATCACAATCCATAGCTGGTCAATGATGCAAACCTTTAACAAGTGTAGCTTTGAAAGTCTCAACTTTTCCATGCACACCAAGTAATCTTCTCAAGATATACTTGCTCCTGATGGGGATTTAACCCTTCAGATAAAGCAACTAAAGTCCATACTTTGTTGGTGTATAAGGATTCCATCTCAGATCGCTAAGCATCCAGCCATTCTTACAGAGTCCTACTCCTGATGGCCAGCTCGAAACTAGTTGGGTCATCATCTCATGATGCAATCCTCGCTTCCCACTGTCATAAAGAAACCAAAGTATCTCTCAGGTGGGTAAGGAACCCTACTAGATCGGCGGAGAGGCTGAGATTCGTTGGTTGCTATTGAATCCTTTGGTTCTACCAAATCATCAGTTGTAGTTTGTATAGATGGAACTCTTTTCAGTTCTACCTCATGTCCACTTATTTCTTCACAAGAAATTCCCTTTCACAAAGGTGGCATGATGAGAAACAAAACATTTTTGTTCCTCGGTTAGGTAGAAGATATTCCCTTGCATATGCTTGGGATATCCAACAAACTTCTACAGTACTGACTTTGCCTCGAGCTTGTCCGGATTTTGCTTTTTAGACATAGGCCGGACAACCCCAAATCTTAACTGACTTAAGAGATGGGCTCTTCCCTTTCCATATCTCATATGAAATGGTAGGCATTTGATTTGATTGGAACCCTATTCAATAGGTATGCAACTTCATAAGTGCATAACTCCCTAAAAGGAAATAGGAAACTCCGTAGTACTCATCATAGAGCACACCATATCACATAGGGTGTTATTGCTCCGCCCCGATATACCATCGTGCTATGGTGTATACGGAGGTGTAATGCTGAGAGAGAATCTCATTCTCCTTTAGAATAATCCAGGAATTCCGTGCTCAAGTATTCTCCTCCTTGATCACATCAAAGGACATAATACTTATACCCGTATTTTGGTTCTCTACTTCTAACTTATATTCTATGAATATCTCAAACGGTTCGGACTTGTGTTTCAACGGGAACATATGTCGGAATCTTGAGAGATTATCAGAGAATATAATGAAGTACAAAGAACCGGTCTTGGCATGTGTAGACAGGGGACCTTCATACATCAGCATGTATCAATCACAAAAGTTCACTTAACTCTTTCTCTGTTTCCAATAGACAGAGCTATGGTCATCTTATCTCTGTGACATGACTGGCAAGTTTCATAAGATGTAAATTCAAACTGATTTAAATATGCATCTAAAAGTAACTTCAGCCAGTCGGGTCGCATTGATATGACCTAGTCTACAATGCCTCAAGAAGGATTCGTTCATTTCTGAACTCTTCCTCTTGTGTGTGTTCTATATACTAAGAACCGTGGTTTGATTTAGAACGTCAATGCTTTTAGATAACGTTCCTGAACCGATCAACTCTTGATATAGGAAATGTTCAAAACATTATCCAACAATACAAAATTATATCCTTCTTTATCTAAATAAAGAGACTGATATGATTTTGTATATCAGGTTCGGTATCTAATAACATTTGTTCAGAATCAATGTATTCTGGTAATACAGGGTGACAGTGACCAACAGACCTGGCTGCAACACTTGCACCGTTTTCTGCCTCATGAAACTTATCACCCGTTCTCAGTGCTCTACCTTTCTGTAGCCCATGTAACAAATTACATATGCGGGATCCTGATCTGGTATCAAATACCCAGGACGTAAAGGACACTGAGAAACAGTTCTCGGTAATGAACACACCCGAAGATGATGCATCAGTATGCACTTTCTTCGTTTGGGCGGCACGGGAATTCTGGTAATCCCCTAATTCCTGCTCTGTCTTATAACAATTATAAGTTGGAGCGGGACCAACGTTCCCCAGCTCAGTATAACAAGCGGGTTCGGTCAATGTATCCGTATTATTATCTTGATTAAGGTGTGACATGGTCGCTGATTGGATGATTTAGCGTGCTTGCACTTTCTAAAAGATAGATCAAAAATATTTGTAACCGAAATCAAGAACGGCGTCGCATGAAGCTAGCCGGTGAGTACGGGTCGGTCCACAGGGATGTTGTGAATCTCCGATTCGTTCTTACGAGTTAATTCCGAAGGGTGTTCGGAGTTGTTATTAAATCTAAAATCCTAAATTATCCTAGGGCAATTATCTAGATCTAAATCTTGCTAGGGTTAGGTTTAGGAATGGCTTGAAAATGTAAATAAATCTCAACGCTTTCTATACCCAGATTAGGATCTAAGAGGAGTTATGGTAATTATCAATAAAGGGGATTAGATCCATTCGGGAAGGTGTTCCTTCCTCTAGGTTCTTGTCCTTCCTTTAGAGATCCTTACCCTAACCTCCATGGAAAACGCGCGCAACTTAGCCTTTATACTACGGTATCACCGCTACCTCGAGGGATAGGGTGCCGTAGGGCGTAGTGTGTGCGTGTATGTATGGAGTCCTATAGATTCTATGTGATGGGTAAGAAAGGGATGAGAGATCTCATCTCTCAAAAGCCCTTCCCAAAGCTAACATCTAAGGCAAGGAATTAAAATCTAAACTAGAACAAGAAATTAAATTACTTACAGATGGATCCCTCCAATCTTCCATACAGGTTTGTCAGATCTGAATTTCTGAATTAAAGAGAGGCACCGATGCTCTCCAAAAGATTTCTAAATTTTATTCATTAAAGGGATGCATAAGAAATTACAAGCTTTAGAGTTCTATTTATAGGAAATAGAAACCCTAGGTTACATTTTGATCCGCATGTCTACAATTACAAAAATAGCCCTAGGTCAACTAGTAAAATCCGCAAATGAATTTTGGTAAAATAAAATCTTCCTTTTGTCTTCTTAAAAAGGAAGTATTGGGCCTTTCCTTTGTAGGCTCTTCTGTCTTTGGGCTTCCTGGGCTACTTAATTCTTTAATTCTTTCTTTAAAATAGCTTCTGTTCTCTTTCAGATTTTCCAGTGAATAATTGTGGTGGACTTTTAACCGTGGCTTCGAAATCTTGGACCTTGCATTGCCTTGTATTTTGTGAATTTTATCTTTGATGTAGGCTTGATCAAGAGTCTTCTGTTTGTTTGTCAAAAGTCCCTTTTTGTATCATCTTTTGTCTTTTTCACTGTTTTCGCTCCAAGAACCTGTAACCTGTAATATGTAGCAGACATGCATCAAAAGCACCTGTTTATTTATAAAAACGAATAAGAATAGGGAATATAAAATGCAATATTATGATATGAACAAATACCCCCAAACTTATCTTTTGCTCGTCCTCGAGCAAACTTATTTTTATTCACTAAAATCCTAACCGCACTTTCGCAGGGAAACACGATTGCACTGAGCACGTGCAACAAGCCGTTAAACCTCTAGGTGTCCCTAGTAGGAGGAGTGTTGTCTTCTGAGGGTTTTCAGCGGATTACACCCACAAAATCCTATCAACTCGGCCCATTGATTTTTGTTCTCCAATTAGGTTTTCTAACAAGGAATTCTATTATCTTTTGACTCGCAAATTATCCACCTATATTCTTCACACTTCCTCATTATTTAACTTAAGATTATATATGTTATGTAGACCTACTTAGCTTTCGGCATCTCTTAAGTTTTCCTTCTAGGGTTTCCATCTCCACTTAGGAATTTTTATCAACTCTATTAAAGATACAAGTTCTATTCTTCACTCCTTTCTCTCATCTAAACTCCAATCACATATCCCCTACGTGTGTGTAAATATCACCCCTACACTTGGAAATTCAAATCAAGCAATCGTACTCTCGTCCATTTTCCAAAGCACTTATTAATTGGTGAATTTTTAATTGAATTTTGCTTACACATCCTTCATGCGACCGTTAATACTTCTTGAGGTACCAACAACCGATTACAAGATGTATTAGCACTTTAAAGCGTACTTCCTAGTTTTGCAACACCCAAGGCTTTTAGCAGTGACTCCCAAACCAGTTGGTCTAAGGCACTAGGTGATGAAGCACCTTCGCTAAATATTTTTCTATTTTTTACAGCCTTAAGTAATCACAAAAACCAGTGTCCATTTTTTTATTCTTTATTCACTTTTTTTTTCCCATTGTACTAAGGACTTTAGACAAGAGCACTTCAAGGTCTCTTCTACTATTCCAAGTTTCAAGGTGCGTGATTGTGCAAATTGTAGGGTATACATTTTCAGAATCTAGACTTAAGCTAGGAACTATTTTTCAAACTTATACTCTAATAAGAACATCAATACTCTTCCCTTGTTTCGACTTAGCCCAAGAAGTGAACCCAAAATTTGCCTATTTCTAAATAAACTACAAAGGCATATACTTTCTACCGTTAAACTTTAAAGACGGTTATCTTTAGGGTTTTTAATTCACTAAGTCTAAGATCTAGTTGTTCCTAGCCAGTTAACCTATTTGTCAAACTCAAGTCAATTAGCCAAAATTGAATACATTAATTTTTATAATTTTTGAAATTTTTCAAATTTTTATGGGTTTTCAAATAAGTATGCAAATGCAAAAAAAAATATGTACAAATGAATGCGAAGGAAAAAGACGTACCGAGCATACCCCCAAACTTGAACTTGACAGTGTCCTCACTGTCATGCTAAACCAAGAGGGTCAAAATGACGATACTCCTCTGTTTATTTATTCATAATTTTTTTTATATTTTTAATGTTTTGAAATTTTTTTTATTTTTATAGAAAAAGAAAACAAAAAAATATATATATACATATATACAACAAAGTCCCCCCAAACTTAAGCTTGGCCTTACACAAGCCAAAGGTTAGCACCAACCATTCAAAAATCTTATCGTGGTAATGGTCGAGTTGGTGAAATAATGGGGTGTAGAGGAAAGAAATGAGAAACACGCGAGACCGTGTGGAAAGAAGAATGGTAGAATATGGTCTCGGTGGGGGAGAAGAATGGCGAAAAGAAGAAGGAAGTGGAGTACGATCTTGAGGGTGTAAATTGAGTGAATAAATTAGCGCAATATGTGATGACCGATATGTTATAAGCGATTGTGCTAACCTATCAACCCGTCGGGAAATGGGGTCAAATCCCTCAAGATTCACAAGAAAACATGGGTACGCCGAACTTGGTATAGAAGATGAAAGCGTAACGGTCATTTGCCCGGTCGAGACAATAGGAAAGACGAAAGGGAGTGAATTAGGGATAGTATCTTTCTCACCGTAGTAAACAGTTTCAAACTTGAAATATTCCATTAATGGTTCGAAACTACTATAATCAACCGAGTCTGATGGCTCATCTGAAAATGTAAAGGACTCAAACTCGGGCGGTGAGTCATCAACATCGTCCGAAAAAGTGAAACACTCGTAAGTGTTATCATCTGTGAGAACTGTGTCAGATTCAAAGGAAAATTTTTCAAGCTCACAGTCTTCAAGCGTGGTTGGAACGATGGAACGGAGGGATGGTGATATAACAGTCAAAGGTTCAGGAGGATTAATTGGAAAATCAGACACATCAAATAAAAATGATTCAACCTCAATATTATCCTCAAGACTCTCTTCAATACTATCCTCAATATTCAACTCATCCATGCCATTATCATCAAAATCTAGACGCATATGAGATTCGGGAGAAACATTTAATAACTCAGGATGCTGATTTGAACATAAAATTTCAAGCAAATCGACAGGTTCATCATCCGAAATATTCCCGGCGTCTATATCCTCAATCAAGTGAAAATCAATTTCTTTAGACACCTCATCAGCATGGATATGTATCGATTTAGGTTCTAGAGTGGAGGTGTAAAGATCGAAAGAATTAGGTGCGGTTTCACTCGAAAGGGGTTCCTCACAATTTGGCAAATCAAACACTACAATATCACACAACTAGTTTTTATTTTCAACTGG
This sequence comes from Agapanthus africanus, assembly GCA_030015575.1. Taxonomy (NCBI): domain Eukaryota; kingdom Viridiplantae; phylum Streptophyta; class Magnoliopsida; order Asparagales; family Amaryllidaceae; genus Agapanthus; species Agapanthus africanus. Next base: position 317,181,642 of record JASDDO010000008.1, read on the forward strand.
TGAACTATTTAGGGCAATCGATGGCAAACAGGAGTTGTGGGCTTCAATTGGGTAATGGTAGGTTTGATTTGAAATCCTCTCTCATTCTCACTCTGTCCAACCGCCTCCTTATACATTGAAAAATTTTGAGCTAGCGGGAAACTAGCTACCGGTTCACTAGGTTGCATAAGGGCGGCCATGGACGCTTCCACATTCCTCATCATTTTATTTGTTGCAGCAATATATGCCTCCAACAACTCTTCCAAACTAGACTTAGGTGGTGAGGGGGTTTCAGTAAAAGATTCAAAATTGGTTGGATATGTGAAACTCCCTAATGGCTGTGTCGAAACAGTGTCTAGTGAAGGTGGGAAGGTCGGGTATGACTTGTAGGAAGTGGGTGGTTGGGCAGGGGTAAGGTCAACATATGGATAAAAAGATGAATAATCGTGCGGATCCCTAGAACTAGATAAGTGGAGAGGGGTGAAAGATCGACTGCGAGATTGAGCAATATGCTCAGCAATGGACATCGGTCTAGGAGTTACAGCAGGACTTGAAAAAGTGGTGTCAACATACGAAGGTGGTGAAGGTTGACTTGGTTGACACAAAGTGGGTTGAAAAGTCAAACTGTTTCTCCTAGACGCCTCTATGTGATCTTTCAAAGATGTTTTTCGGCATGGAAGGATCGTCTTTAAATTGACCGAACAAATTAACTTACGACGCAAAATTAGGTTCGGGATACCAAAGTTCGGCTAGTGATTTATTATGTGGGGTACCCATGATGTAAGAAAGGGTAAAAAGAAAGAAGGTTTGTGGTGGTGCAAGGATCTATTTGCGGCAACAGTTTGCAAGATTCCAAATACTAATTTTCCTTTTTCTTTATTCTTTTTCTCTTTATTAGGAAAAATTTGTTGCAAAAAGATTTTCAACACAAGATATGCAACAGCAAAATATTTCTTGCAATCTAATTTCTAATTTAAGCTGGGCGCAAAAATCCTGCACAAGACTGTTATATGGAAGGAGAAAGATTTTTGAGCGCAAAGAAATCCTGCAGGCAAATTTACAGAAGATATATCAAGATTTGCAGAAGAGGAGAGAGAGAAAACTCACAGAAATTTGCAGTGGCGGAACCGTTTTTTTTTTTTTTTTAATCGCGCTTCTGCCCCTTTTTTTTAACCCCTGATTCGACCAGACCGCGGCGGTTCCGCGGCCAAAAGGGGGCTGGCGTGGCGGTTCCGCCGCGCTTTGGTCGGTTCGGCCAATTTTTTTTTTTTTTTGAACCAGATCACCGCGGTTAACTTGTAGACTCGGTCCTCCAAATTTCTTCTGTTCCTCGGTTGTTGTGATCTTCTGTAGATTTCTAGATCCGAATTTGATCCTGCAAAGATTCACAAAAAACAAAGTATCCCTTCCAAAAATAACAGATAATATATTTTTTAGATTTTTCAGATTTTTATGGTTTTTTAAATTTTATGATTAACCCGAAATTGCGAAAAGGAAATAACACGCCATCCCCGGCAACGGCGCCATTTGATTGGATGATTTAGCGTGCTTGCGCTTTCTAAAAGATAGATCAAAAATATTTGTAACCGCAATCAAGAACGGCGTCGCATGAAGCTAGCCGGTGAGTACGGGTCGGTCCACAGGGCTGTTGTGAATCTCCGATTCGTTCTTACGAGTTAATTCCGAAGGGTGTTCGGAGTTGTTATTAAATCTAAAATCCTAAATTATCCTAGGGCAATTATCTAGATCTAAATCTTGCTAGGGTTAGGTTTAGGAATGGTTTGGAAATGTAAATAAATCTCAACGCTTTCTATACCCAGATTAGGATCTAAGAGGAGTTATGGTAATTATCAATAAAGGGGATTAGATCCATTCGGGAAGGTGTTCCTTCCTCTAGGTTCTTGTCCTTCCTTTAGAGATCCTTACCCTAACCTCCATGGAAAACGCGCGCAACTGAGCCTTTATACTACGGTATCACCGCTACCTCGAGGGATAGGGTGCCGTAGGGCGTAGTGTGTGCGTGTATGCATGGAGTCCTATAGATTCTATGTGATGGGTAAGAAAGGGATGAGAGATCTCATCTCTCAAAAGCCCTTCCCAAAGCTAACATCTAAGGCAAGGAATTAAAATCTAAATTAGAACAAGAAATTAAATTACTTACAGATGGATCCCTCCAATCTTCCATGCAGGTTTGTCAAATCTGAATTTCTGAATTAAAGAGAGGCACCGATGCTCTCCAAAAGATTTCTAAATTTTACTCATTAAAGGGAGGCATAAGAAATTACAAGCTTTAGAGTTCTATTTATAGGAAATAGAAACCCTAGGTTACATTTTGATCCGCATGTCTACAATTACAAAAATAGCCCTAGGTCAATTAGTAAAAGCCGCAAATGAATTTTGGTAAAATAAAATCTTCCTTTTGTCTTCTTAAAAAGGAAGTATTGGGCCTTTCCTTTGTGGGCTCTTCTGTCTTTGGGCTTCCTGGGCTACTTAATTCTTTAATTCTTTCTTTAAAATAGCTTCTGTTCTCTTTCAGATTTTCCAGTGAATAATTGTGGTGGACTTTTAACCGTGGCTTCGAAATCTTGGACCTTGCATTGCCTTGTACTTTGTGAATTTTATCTTTGATGTAGGCTTGATCAAGAGTCTTCTGTTTGTTTGTCAAAAGTCCCTTTTTGTATCATCTTTTGTCTTTTTCACTGTTTTCGCTCCAAGAACCTGTAACCTGTAATATGTAGCAGACATGCATCAAAAGCATCTGTTTATTTATAAAAACGAATAAGAATGGGAAATATAAAATGCAATATTATGATATGAATAGTCTCTACCTGGAGAGAGAGAGAAGAAAACACTTTGCGTGCCCTCTTGCAAGATCAGATTGGTTATTATTTTATCTAATCAGGATGGCTCCCACTGTTTTTATCAAATCTTTCTTCGAACCCTAAAAGGAAAGACTAGCCGGGATTAATTACACACTACAAGTTAGCCAATCTTTCAGCCAGGCCAGTGTCGGTACTTTGAGGGAGGTCCCCTGTGCTTTCGCACGAACCTAATTAATGTTAACCACGTTTTCCCAGAGGCGTAACCCCGTTGACACCTTTCTAGACACCTACTTGATCGGCTAATTGTAATGTGTAAAACTCTCCCAGGAGTAACAATTACTCATTGCGGGTATCGGGATCCAACTATCTCATAGAAGGTATGCAATCTCATTGCAAATTTCAACACTTGAAATTCCCGATAATATTTTGCCCCTAACGTGCTATGACCTTGACGAAAGCCAACAAACCATAGCCCGCTAGTCAGGTTCAACTCGTACATTTCTTGACTGAATTAAACCCACCCGCACGACCCTTGACGAAAGCCAACAAAGTCGTACGACTACCCTAATCCAATCGCATCGTATGCTGCAGATAAGCAGCATATAGCTACCGCACACTGCACCTTGACAAAAGACAACAAATGCAGCACGAATACTATATACAACTTATCTGAAATGACGGAGGGCTACGACAGGTTTTTCTGAAAACCTATTGCGTAATGAACTTGATATCGTTGTAGAATCAAATGATTTTAAAATGGAGTGTTTTTTAGGCTTTTCTAGTTTTGCTAAAGGGGTCACTCCCGGTGAAAGGATCGTCGGCCATTTCCTCATCAAATAAGGTGCAGGATATATCATATATACCGCTATGCAAAGCAAAAACTATATAACCAATCAAAAAACAAACCGAGGGTTGTGGCATCTGCCAGTTATTTCTAAAGGAGCCACTCCCGGTGAAGGGATCTCGGTCCTTTCCTTATCGAATAAGATGCAGGATGTTCTACAAGGAACACCGCAATGCAAAGCAAGAACTGTAGCTACCTGTTTTTGAAAATTCGATTCCACAACATCTTTAGGCTTCTTTTTTCTTTCATTAATCATATTAATGAAGTCCCATCATTTATTTCACCTAAACATCACAGATAAATACGACGTACACTTATGCCATCCGCATTCGCCTCGATGTCCCCTCGTGCACCGTTAGGTTAGGTAACTAACGGCAGAGCGGGGCAGGGCTAGCGCGGGTGTAAAACATAAGTAACGTCTATATAATATATCATATATACTATATACAGTATATTTCACAGAACATCAAATTAACATATCACAGATATCGCAGCAGAAGAATCATATGAAATATTGGATATACTAGGACGTCCGTGTTTTCAATACGAGCCTGTATAAAACACAGATTCCACGGTCGCGATGAATAGCCAAACCCACACCCCTAGACCCCTACGAGAGCGGCAAGAAACCCCACCAATTCCAGAGTTAGGAGACCCGGACTCGACTCCTCGAGTTAGTCTCCCACTGGACTCCAGAACCCGGTTACTGGTGCCCTCCTCCTTGGGTCTATCCTAGTGCGGAAAAGTAAATAATATACAATGGGTGACATCTTCCGCAACCTAGAAGTGCCCCAATAAAAGAATATTACATACAATTAAATTTTACATGAATGAAAATGAAAAACTCTCATCTCATATAAAACCCCCGGCTATTCAAACACGACTATCCAATATAACATATCCAGCAACACATAACATCACATGTCATCAACGTAAGTAAACATGCGTATCCCAATTGTCGTTGACATATAGCAACGAAACCGGCGATATCAAATATTACACTTACGGTCACAGAAAAGAAAGTGTAAAACAACAACAGTTGGAATCCGCAAACACTTTAGACATCGCATGACTAATCAAATGAATTCCTTAGACATCACATGCCTAACTATTATAAACCCTGCATTTTAGTCTCTATATCGAAAACACTTTTCAATATCTAGTCGGGCAATTCAACAAGATTCCCGGCATGTTGATCGAATGCTCATCACAAACTTTAGTAGACGGCCGCACCCCCGATACCGTCGACGAAGTGCACCAAGGCGGAACACTGCTACCGCGAGCACCCGAACGGATGCTTTCGGCGACGGGGTTCTCCTACAGTCCCTTGGTCGGGGCTAAGGGGTGTAGCTGTCTATTAACTTTATCCGGCGAGTATCCGCGTACGCTACGTGATTGCGACGGACTTTTGATCGCATCAAAATTCCGTGGAAACCGATCAAGTGAGACTAAAGTGCTATGTTTATAACATTCATTCAGTTATCTCATAACTACTTGTGGATTCCAAATATTGTATCACATTCCAGATAAATAGAAAATGTTAAACTTTCCGATCGAACAATCAAACACCCAAGTTTTCCCGAAACAGCTCAACACATGAAATAAGTTTAAAAACATCCACTTCATGCCACAGTACCAACGGTCCAGCCGTAGAAGGGTCAAGCCAACGCCTCACATGTGGCACGCCGTACTGCCCCAAACCCTAAGGTTCAAAAGGCAGTTCAAGACGGTCACATAATCGAGTTATGGTTTGTTGTCTTCTAAAGGGTCCATCGCGTTACTTGCACTACTTAGAACGTCTTTAAACTACGGAAAGATCCAACACTTGGAAATTTTCCGGCAGGGGAAAAATTGGGTATTTATATCCGGTCGAACTTTTTAACATATTCAAAAATTATCTGGAAAAACACAGACAAAGTTAAAGATTCTGATCGAATCGTCGAACTCCTAATACAACCCAGAAAACTCAACTCTTGAGCAAACTTTAAAAATTCCCAGAAAATACAGCAATTTCAGAGAGAGATTACTGTGCAAAAAGAAAAAGTCGATGTGACACAACGGCCGCGGAACCGCCGCACAAGCTAGGCTCGTGCCGCGGTTCCGCGGTGATATAGTCGACTTAGACGCACGTGCAGCACAGTAACCCCTCAAAAACCCTGCTGAATTTTTTGGATATTTTTAATTAGGAAAAATGCACAGTTTCAAAAAATGTACAGAAAGAGGTGAAAATTAGGGTTTCGGGGTTCGATCGAATTTCTAACATCGTCTATACTTCTCCTAAAGCTCTAGCTAGGCTCTGATACCACTGTAGGGTTCCTAGGCACACTAAGGAGGTTCCACAAGGTATCAACCATGCCAAACAAAAATTTTGCTGTGCCGAGAAACCCTAATATAGATCGTTAACTAGAAGTTAAGGCGAAAAGCAAGCAAGTAAACAACTTTATTGCTAAGTGAAAGGGACTACAAGCTTTGTAGATCCGCTCCACCATTTCTTTAGCTCCGTATTGACATCCCTCCGCTGCGATCATCGGATCCTGGACTCTTGCGATGGTTTCGTCGGAGAAATGATCGGGCTAGGTCATTGACTTCGAGGCCGAAGATGATCTACGTCGGGGAGACTCAAACTTAAGCTATTCCTTCACTTGGTCAAAACTTTGTGAAGAGAACACCCTATACTACATGGCAAGTGGTAGAGGATGAAGAAATAGGAAGTGGGTTCACTTTAGAATTGGATTTCTCACTCTTTTTCTCATGGCACCATTGGAGCTCTCAAGCTTTTGTGAGCTTGATGATGATGAAGAAGAAAAGAATCATTTGAATTAAAAGAATAATATGAATACTTATCCTTTTAATCATGGCACCATGGTTGAGTTAAGCCCTCATGCTTAACTCATGTAGAGAATTAACCATAGCATAAGGTTAAGAGTTGGGTTAGCTAATATCTTAAGCAAATGACAAAAGAGTTGACTTTGTCAATGTTCATCAAGCTTCATGAAGCTTGATAACTTTGACCAAAGTCACACTCTTTTGTTATATGCTAAGAAAAATAGTAAACCCTAATCTAACCTTGATATGGTTCAAGTCTCATACACACAACTTGTTTGTATCATCAAGCATGATACAAACATGTACACTTGCATATATCACATATAAACAATGTGTACATTCAAGTGAGAAAATCAATCTTAAGTGAACCAATACTAGTTAATGTAAAGTAATATATCAAATATATTATTATACATTAAATCATTAAATCAACACTTGATTTAACGATCTGGTCATATTGCATATAACCGACTAATATCATGTGTATCAATGTATCGAATCAACACTTGATTGGTAACCCGGCTATATCACATATAACCGACCGATGATACAAATTGTGAGAATAAAATACAGTATCACATACTGGTATTATTCTCAGTCCCGCACATATCTCATATGCGCTCCTATTTCGTTTCGCTTGAGCCAGAAACCACTGTGTAGGACTCTAAAGACTCGTCAATACGCCGGCAGCAGGTGATGATCATATCAAACACCCACATGCCGCAAGCGGTCTGCTAAACGTAACGGCCACCCGGGTATTGAGCGATCAGAAGATCAACGAGCAAGCCCACTCACACTCCTTTGAATCCAACGAGTAACACTACCGTACAGTCCGGTCTGTTCGTCTGATATGTCGCATATCTTGTCTAGGGGTGGTAAACGTCAGACCCCAATAACTCGATAAGTCGTGTCGATATGAGGCTCATAACGGGTCGAGAAACTACTGGTAACACTTACCAGTAAATCCCTAAAGCAGCCTTGGCCAAGGACTTCCTGTTATAGCCAATCGAGCACTGCGCAACATCAACTCCCTATACCGGGAGAGACGAAACCCCTCCTATCGCTCATTGCCTCCATGTGACTCGGGACTGTACCTAAAAACCACAGTTTTGCACGCCCTCTTGGACGTGGTAAGGTGGAAATCAAAGCACAGTGAGAATCACACAAGACTCTATGACGATCTCGGGTCTACAGACTAACCTGCACCAGTGTCACAAGAGAACTACCATCTGACGTAAGGTATAATACCATCTGGGAGTTCTCGGCGAGTCCGTCCAGTGTACACAGTCTCCACTGAGCACCCGTATATCATCTCTGATGTCAAACACCAATGGATATGGGATCATCCATCGCCCATATATATGGGTCGAGAAGCTACACGCTAGTCTACTCTGGTATATCGATGCCCCGTCTCGATACACCCACGACTAGGGAGTTTGAAGGATGTACTTATGGACTACCATGTCCCCACTAGTATGATCCGCATCATAGTCCAGGTAGTCAAGTACATATCCTAAGGGCTTTACCAACATGTAACAGAGAGACAATCAATGTACACGTTAAGGTAAAGTGTAACCAGATAGCATACTATCATATCAAGCAAGAAATTCATCCCTATATATGTCCAAGCATCCACTACAATATACATCCTATGTATTGTAATGGCCTCTAGGGCATACATATAACTAACACTTGTTACCTTTCTGTTGCATAGATAGATGCGTTGGTTTGGGATAGTCGTATTACCTTGTTGGCCTTCGTCAAGGGTATGTGCGGGTGGGTTCAAATTAACCTGGAAAATGACGGGTAGAACTTGACATGTGACTTATAATTTGTTGGCCTTCGTCAAGGTCATAAGAGCATGGGGTAAAAATCCATATCGGGAGTTTCTAAAGAAACTGAAACTTGCCAGGCATGTGCATACCTTCTGGAGCGTGAAAACGTGAGTGGATTCCCTCACGTTATCATGCGATGATAGTTGGATCCCGATTCCCACTGATGAGTTGGTTTACTCTTCGGGTGACCTCGACTAATTCTTCTTTCAGGCTTGGAGGAGAATTTGACGGTACAGTGGGAGGTTTCCTGATTAGATAAAGTGATAACCATTCTGATCTAGGTTAGAGTGCACGCAAAGTGTTTCTTTTCTCTCTCTCTTTGGCAGCGACCATTGACCGACCCTAGACTATGACTCAATGACCAAGTTAACCGAACTTTCTTAAAACGCTGGCTTTTGGATTGTCTGAGTTGCATAAGTCATTGCCGCTCCTTCTTTTACCCTTTGCATTTCTCCAGAACACTTCGTATTACTACGAACATCCACTTCCATTGGATAAATCCATCGTATGGTTATATACGAACTCGAAGGGACTTTTTCGAGGATGGATTTAGGTTCAGGAGAAATTGAATTGGTTTATTCAGTTGTCTTTTATCATCACCTTCTCTCAGGTTGCGAGGGCTCCTTGGTTTAGGAGAGTACACCTATTACGCTTATTGGATAGTCTTCTTCAAACCATAGGAAGGTGCTGAAGGTAGGGAAAGGAGAAAACCAATTAGCCTAAGTAGGGTGTGCAGAAGGTAATAAGTAAAGACATATGAAGGGATTAGAAAGAAGGCAAAGTAAATTGTGACTGCTATCATTCATGACCAAACCGCGTAGTTCATCGCCACTCCTATTGCACCTTTGCTTTTCTCCAGTTGAGGAGGAATAGAATAAGGTATTATTCAGTTGTCTTTTATCATCACCTTCTCTCAGGTTGCGAGTGCTCTTAGGATTATGAGTATACACCTATTACGCTTATTGGATAGTCTTCTTCCAAACCATAGGCTGGTGCCGAACGGTAGGGATGGAAGAAAACCATTAAGCCTAACGATGGTATACAGAAGGTAATGACTAAAGACAAATAAAGGGATTTGGAGAGATGGCAAAGAAATATACGGTTACAGTCATGAATTGGATTATGGAAGAGGCATTACTAGGAATATCCGAATACCCCTTCGAAACATTTTCATGTTTCAGTTTCACTATGCGTTGTTAAAGGAAAGTTGTTTTCCCGATTAGATACTTACTCCAGGGTATGTATTTACCAGGTATGATTCTCACATCTGTATGGTTTTACAAATGATGAGTGGGAGTAAATTATTGGGAATTGGGTGACCACCCTCCTTATATCAGAATTTGTTGTAATTGGTGATATTTGAGGAAATCTCCTAAGTACAGTTTTCAACCTACGATGCACAGGTTTTGAGTTATTCAACTCAGCGGACTTATACAGAGTATTGTATGTTGTCCAGTGTCCATTAGGACAAAGGGGTTGGTACTCGTACTATATTCTGATTACTTGTGAATTCTCCAGTTTTAGACATGTGTTTCGTAGAAATACAAGGTCTAAGTTTTGAGAAGTCATAGGTACAAGAATAAAGTAGAGAACCAGGTGTCGCAAGTATCGGGATTCTTTAAGGTGATCGAAGATGTAGATACTTGTGTTGGGTACTCAGTCGATAGTAATGATTTTGAGAAACTTGTTTCTCTTTCAGGTTACTCATAATTGGATGCACTCCTAAGTTGAGTAATGTTGATCGGCCTCTCTCCATTTTGTTTGACATTCCATTAGCCACTCCGCAGATATGGTGGGTAACCTCAGACACCCGAGAGGTACTCCGGTAACCTCAAGGACGGTGACAGAGAGGTTCTTGTTTACCCAGACTTGCCACTACTGCTGTTCGAGACTATGAGACCTGGCAGGAGGATGAGTATAACGTCTTTCTAGACTAGCTTTAGAAGTGCACGTGTATATGACTCTGCCAGAGGGTTGCTGTAGTCAGCGGAAGTAGCGGAAGTATAGTGGACAAGTAGCTTTTGTCTATTTATAGACTAAAGCAGATATAGCGGAGATAGATCATCTATTTTTGATGTGACAGTCATGGGCTTTGACTTCATCAGAATAGGGGATGGATCTGTTAAGAAGGTAGTAGGGTGTGATGTCCTAGTATTTGGATGACATGCACTTTGTAGGAAGTGAGATTCCTATCCTACGATCGGTTATACTGTGGTTGTCACACAGTTGTTCCTCCACATAGGATATGTATATTATATCAGACATTCTGGTTACTAGATCTATAGTTTTAGATCTAGATTTGGGTAGTTTCCCAATCTGGGTACTTTGACAGTATTCTAAAGGTATTTAGAATAGATGACTCCTGGCATGGTGGTGTACCTGCAGGTGATGGAGTCACCCTCTCTAAAGGTGTCTTACATACTAAAGGGGAGAGGGATGTGCATGATTAACATATCACTTGCTTAAGCAATTAAGTTGATCATCAGATGTCAAGTACCACACCAGATGTTGTTTTTGCACTAGATGCAATAGGTTGATATTAATCCAATCCTGGAGAAACGTTGGGAAGCAGTTTTAGAACATAAGTGGATGTTCTAGGGATTTGATAACGGCAGCCTCCTTCGGGAGACGGTTATCATTCCAGGCTTCCAAGGTGACATGGATGACAGAGTGATTGTCAGAGTTATAGTTTTCCCTCTGACGAGGGGCAGTAGTTTAGACAGGTGGTCCAGGCAGATACTGAGGAAGGCATGGCGCAAGATACCGATTAGATTCAGTTGATGATACAGTCTAAGAAGTTTGGATTTGGAGTTCATTTATGAACTAGGTCCCATAAGATATCCAGACATATTCTAAGACAGGTATTGCTCAATTCGGGAGATGACTTTCTCCGCGAACTTGAGATTAAGAGAGATATAGAAAGAAACATCAGAGCGGATCCACTCACTGAGGCTATTTCTCAAACACAATAGTTTTACAAACGAGCTTTGTCACACTGATTAGTAGAGAAGTTGGGGGTTCGGTATCACACGGGCTGTGAGTATGCGACATTGCAATAATCAGCTTTAATTGCAAGTGGGAGATTGTTGGATGTAGGGCCCTCAAAGTCAATTATTGGATCACAGGCACGTGATTGCAATAATTGAGGAGGACCTATACCGATAGGACAGTCTTACTCGAGATGATAGTATGCTATCTGGTTTACCTTTATCAGTCGTGTACAGTTTTAGGTGACATGGTCACTATTACACGTTGATAGAGCCTATAAGATTCTTGCTTGACTACCAGCAGTATGATGGTGATCATATACGTGAGAGTTGTGTAGTCTATAAACACATCCTTAAAAGTGGTCCCTAGTCGTGGGAGTTTCGAGACAGGGCATCGATACTTCGGAGTAGACTAGTGTATACAGTCGAGACCCCGACGAGGGGCGGTGGCCGATCGCATAAGCCATTGGTGTTAGTTGGATCACCTAAGATGTATACAGGTGCTCATTGGGTTATGAGTGCACCGGACAGGACTCGTCGGGAACCTGCTAGTTGGTATTATACCTAGAGTCAGATACCAGTTCCTTGGTGACATATGTACAGGTTAGTTCATCGACCTGAGATCGTCATTTGTCTCGTATGAGTTCCCACTTTGCTTTGATTACTACCCTACCACGGTTCAAAGGAGTCATGCAAAAAGGTTTTAGTTGGGTACAGTCCCGAGCCACATAGAGGCAAGTGAGCGGATCGGCAGGGGATTCGTCTCTTCCGGTATTGGGGGTGAGATCGCGCTGTGTCTAGGAAAGCCATTACACAAAGCCCTCGGCCGAGGCAGGAGATTTACTGGTAGGTACTCCAGTAGTATCTCAGGGTATTCTGGGCTACACTCTGACATGACTTATACCGGTATTGGGGGTCTGACGTTACCAGCCCCCTAGGCCCGATATGCGATGCTCATAGACGAACGGACCGGACTGTACGGATATTGTCACTGATAGGCTCAGTAAGGTTTCAGGATGAGTTCGCTCATCGGCTTCCCTTTCTGTCAATACATGGGCTGCCATTACGTACAGCTAGTTCCGCTGACGGCTTGTGGTTAAACCCACTTCCAGAGTATTGACGAGTCTTTAGAGTCCCCCACAGATAGTTTCCCAAGTTCAGGCGAAACGTTGTAGAGGCCGTATGATTTTATGGCAGGGTTCGAACATGCACGCGCACTTGTGCACGTGTCATGGTTCGGACAGATAATACTGGTGGGCTTTGGTTTAAGCCGGATCCAAGCATTATATTGTGTAGGAGTATTTTTGTCTCATTGCATTTTGTATTCGGTTGGAATACAAATGCGGGTATTTATATACAGTTGTGGGGTAATCCTACGGGATTACTTTTGAAGTTGTCAATCTTCCTTCACCGGACCTAAACATTTGGTTTAATGCTTATGTTGCGGATTTTCTTTAATCCTTGGCCGGATTTTTAATGGGCTTGGCTTTCTTCTTTGAATTTTTAGCTTGAGGGGTTTTTTTGCAAATTGGAATGCTTATAAAGTGAGGAGGGGTTTTGTGGTGTCCGGGGCTCCAGCAGCACCCACAATCTTCTAGTCTTGGTGAGTCATTTTGTGAGTCACAAGTTCAATTAAAAGCTTTTGTTTTGAGCTTAGATTTTTCTAGTTGATCTTGTGGAGATATTTTCTTATGGTTACCATTTTTTCCTTTCTTGTGCTCACCCTCATTCCATCATGGCCAAAGGCAATTTTTGGGCAGCCCCAATTTTGGCCGAGCCACATTTCAATGGAAAATGATTCATTTTGCATGATTTCAAAGCTCATTCCTTCACCCAAATTGGCAACTTCATTTACCTTCATCCAATAGCTTGGGTTCCTTGAGACAAAATGTTCTACACACTCTCTACATCAATCTCGGACATGTCGGCTAGCAAACTTCATGTCCAAGTTGCCTCGGTTTAGAGGCGGGAGCCCGTATAAAGATCTGTTGACATGGTGAAACCTCGACGAGGAGACAGGAGATCGGAGATGCCGCGAGGAGCGTGGGATGATGGCTAAAGACCGAAGGACACGGATCGATCAGTATAGCCATTCTATCATTTTGCAGTTTGCTAGTTTAGAGTTAATGGCACGATCTGGGTTACAGTCTATGTTAGCGCCAGTTCATGAAAAAGTTTTTATTCCGCGTTTGGCCTCAGATTATTGGCCGGGGTGCTACCGTAGACTTACATGTTTGACTATGTGGAGTCTGGCTGTATATTTTCGGAACCTAGGCTTAACCTTACGGAACTTAGACTTGACTTTGGTGGTATTAGACCCGAACTTTCGTAGCTTGCCCTTGGTATGATGGAATAGGTACTAAGTTATGTGGCATACCGTACGTATGTTCCGCGGTATATTTACAATATGATACTCCACTAACCTTAGGATATATCTTAATGATCCTTTCTTTTATTCGTTCCAATTGGTCTATCCTCATCGATTCTTGTTGCTTGTTCCAAGTCACCATGTCTATATGAGTCAAAAGGGCTGCGTCGAGAGACAAGGTAAGGGCAGGTTCGTCTGAGAAGAGAAATGAACAGGGTGGTATCCCGGTGATGCAAGAACAGTTTGATCATCCTTAGGATTTCTCATTTTGTGGTGAGTGTTCAGGATCTGCACCAGATGGTCGAGTCAATGCTTGAGGTCAGCCGGACTTGGAGGCCTGATGTTGTTTAGCCTACTCCAAAGATTGTTGTGCTGTCTACCGTACATACAGTGTACCCACCATTATAGAGATTATTGAGGTGACGCTTCCAGAGTTCATGAAGCCGGAGCTACCTGTGTTTATAGGTATGGATGTGGCAGAGGATCCTCAAGCATTCCTGGATTAGATGACTAGGATATTTCGTTCGTTGAGATGCTCCGATACGTGATCAGTAGAGTTGACTAGCTTTCGTTTGAAGGGACGTACTCAGACCTGGTGAGTCGATCGAGAGAGAGGCCGAGCAGTAGATCTTCCTCCGATGACGTTACACAGGTTCTCGAAGGTCTTATTAGCCAGATTTCTTTCGCAGAACATCAGAGATTCCCGAGCTCGTAGTTTCGAGTCTTTGTGTAAGACTTCGGATATTACCGTAGCCGAGTATGATTTCAGTTTACACAGCTATCACGATATGCTCCTTGCTTGGTCGATATTGAAGAGAAATGGATTAAGAGATTCGTGCGAGGTATCGATGCGCAGTTGTTCCTCTCTATTGGTGCCCAGCGTTTCGATACGTATACAGGAACTTTGGATGCAGCAATACTTATGGGGAGGACGTCTTGATGAGATTGTAGTTGTTCCCGAACCGAAGTGAGTTCGTTTTGATGTCCCGGTTTCTGGGAAGTTCGGTAGAGATGATATGGATGGAGGCCATGGCGAGTTCTTTCTAGCATGCAACGGTGAAATAGATCAGACCCAGGGCCAAATGTTTAGCTTATATCTACAAGACCAGAGGCCACCGCCGGTGTGTTACAAGTGCAAGAGGTCAGGTCGTTTCGCCCGGGGATTTACCGTGAGGCGTTAGAGCCGGGCGGCAGTTCCACACCCAGTAGTTGTACTAAGTGGAAATGGATATGGTGGTTCTGTACTAAGAATACTAGGACCTAGAGGCAGAGGATGCCAGACCGTGGGCAGAAGGCAAACAGGAGTTCTTCCTCTGCCAACTTTGGGTGTTGCGTCACCTATCGACGTTGAAGCAGATATACTTCAATGTCAATTTATTTGATTGATGCTTTTGTGATCTGAGTATCACTGTAGCGTTTTGAAAATCGTTTCGGTGAAATTTCGGAAAATCGGTAAAATGAGGGGGTTTTCTGTAAAAAGTCAAAATACAAATATCTTATTATAAAAATTAAATATATATATTCTAGCTATGTAATTGCTATTATTTGGTGTTTATTGAGCCGCTGGTGAAATTTCAAATTTTCTGAAAAAAATTATTATTTTATTATTATTTTAAGCCGTCACTAATACATTTAATTAGGGAAAATTACAAATTGGAATGAGTTGAAACAAATTTTGTGCATCATAAAATATTAAATAAAAATTTATCATGTGGTTTTTGGAACGAAATCATTTGCCAAAACGGTTTAGAAATTATTGAAGAAAAAAGGCTTTTTTTTAGCGTAAATGGATGTTTGGGGTATTGTATTTATCATTTTTCATCACCCCACACCCGTGCCCACACCCACACACCCCCACTTACTCCTCCCCATGGCTGAATTCAGCACGCACCATATTTTTCCCCACTTGATTTTCAAGGAAAAAGAAATGAAAGAAAAGAAAAGAAAATGAGTGAAGTAGTTAGACTTTTGACTTTGTTTGACCTTGACCTTGTCCCCCCCCCCCATTTTCCTCACCTCCCTCTCTCTCCCCCACCCACTTTTCTGGCCGAAAATTCCTTCTCCCCACAGCAGCCCCCCCTCCATTTTCCCCTCTCTTTTCCCTTCAAAACTTCATGAAAAATTGCATCAAAAATCCACCAAAAATCCCACCAAAATCAAAATCAAAGTCCTACCCATTTTAGCATGGATCCTTATGAAAAGAGAGCATTTTGGGAGGCCATGGAGTCTTGTGGACCTTCATATATTTTTGGGTATAATTCTAAAACTTTTGTTGCTTAAATTGTTACTAATTTCTTAAGCTAATTTAATTAAGTGTTATTTGGATATGTGAGTTTAATTGCAAGTTTTGGAATTCAAGTTGTGAAATTGAATGCAAGTTAGGGTTTATAAAATTGGTGTATGGTTGTGTGTTATAATTAGGCTTTGTTGTCATGTTAATACAAGTTTAGTAGCTAGTGCTAATGGCTAGCTTTAAAAATTTTGTTATTTTGCTAATTTGCTTACTAGGTTTTTGAAATTTGTTAAATGCTTGGGATTAAAAATGTGATTAGGTTTTTCTTAGCTTCATTAACTTTATTAAATGTGGTTTAATGCTTTGGATCATGCAATTCTAAGCTAGATTGTAGTTTGTGCATTTTGCTTTGAAATTGTTAAAAAGGGTATTTTTGGTAAACTAGAATATTAGGATTTTTGGAATTTAATGAGATTAAATTCCGGAAATTGTTTATACGACTTATTTAAGATATTTATTAAATATATTGGCCGCTACATTCATTTAAACATCCTGTTTTGTACAAAAACGGCGAATTGTGCTTGCTAGATTTTCGGAAAAATGACTTTTTAAGCAAAATTGAGGTTTTTGTGAGTTTTAACCTAGTTTATATTAAAATTAGTGTTCGTGAATGTGCAAATGAGTGTGATTGGATTTTTCTCGATGGTTTGACGTTTGTACATCGACATCGAGGGTTGGTTTGACTATTCTTGCATGCGTAGGCGATAGGTTTGGACCTATGCGTGATACGCGTGCCGATTTGATTTTCGTATGCCGTTTCGATTTCGAATTTAGTTTTAATGCGATATGGTGTGTTATGATATGTAGGTACCCCCATGTGGACTTCGAGACGACAAGCAAGCGCGTGGCGACGTCGGTACCGGCTAGCGAGGACCAGGTGAGTAGATTTATATCTACGGGGAGAAGTCGGGTGGATGGCGTATAGCACCCCCGCAGTCCGTGGTGATGTATACGGATGCGTAAACACACCAACAATTTATGATATGTTGTTAGGATTTATTATTGATGATTTTTGATGGATATTGGTGTTGGATTGGTTCATGGTTACGAAACCTTAGGTAGTGGGTGCACTACACTTACGCATACACACATATACATACTTGCATACATTCCTTTTTCATATGTGCGTGTATGGGAATATATTTATATGTTCACATGGGTATGGGACTATGTGTTCACATACGGATTTGAGGAGGATACTTGGGATTGAGCTGAGTCGATGAGATTTGTTTGTAGTTGTGATCTCGGTGATATGGAAGGATTCGTACTTAAGGTACGTCCTGGTGTTATAGCGGATCTCGCGGCGGCGATACGGGTGAATAGTGTTATAAATAAATGGTCGACATGTGATCGTGATATGAGGCATAACATGCTAGGATATTGATATTAGGCCGTATCGGGCGATGTATACCCCTTGATGATGATATGTGCTGACGATATCGGTTTGTAAGAGATTGTCGATCAGTAGTCAGATCATGAGTATATTGAGGATATTAGTATTGTACTAGACATAGGTCAGTACCCTAGACTATGTTCTTGGATAAAGAGGATACCAGAGGAATAGTGTGAGGAATATGATATTGACCCGTACCCAGATTTGGGGATGCCGTACGACGGATTTACGTACGAGCTATATCTTGATGATTGATCCGCACTCTTGACTTGGGATGTCTGATTATAGATATGGTATCGGATATGATATTGTTGAGGCGGGATCACCGACTAATATATATACAGGTATGTATATGTATCGACTCAGATGTTAGGCGGTTTCCTTACCTGTAGTCTAGCTTATAGCGTAGCCCTTTAGTTTAGTTAGTTGTTAGATTAGATTCGGTTCCTACCTATTTCAAAGCTTACGAATCGTGCGTATTTTTAAAGACAGCCTAAGGGATCCTACGGATATTTCAAAAAACGTATCTTTTCTTAAAAACACCGTAGCCCCTATTTTCAAAACCCCACGATTCGTGTTATTTCAAAAGGCACCATTGTAGGACTTATATTAGGTTAAAACAGATTAATTATCGTTGCGTCTAGTATTCAGCTCCCGCTCATTATTGTTGTTTGCTCCGCATCACATTCTTATATTATGCTTCATATTCTACTGTTGATATCTTGTGGTTAGGACACCAGCACCATTACCGATGATGCGTATGTACCACGTACACTTACTTGCCGGCTCACACACATCTTCATCGGTAATTGCCATGTCACGTACACCTTAGAAACTATTATTGCTTGACATAGCCTGTTAGCTAATAGTTTAGACATGATATTAGTGTACTTGCCTTATATGTTAGTTTAGACATTATAGTTATTACCTGCTACCTCAGGCATACTGTTATTCATTGTTATGCCGCATTCATGGATTCTCATGCATATATTCACTTTTTACGTGCTATTGAGGTTTTGGATTTGGATTTCCATGAGATTTTCTGGATTTGGGGAAAACCGCAAAACATATACAAACTTCTTCTTTCTCTTTATAAATAAAAAGCGCGGTTTTTCCCATGATGTATGAGTCGTCCACCATGAGTTTGCTGATAGATTTGGAAACCCGATTCGAGGAGTTGGATGAACCGTTTCGGGTACATGGTGGACCCGGTAAGGTACCCCGGGGCAAGAAGCTCGTGGTGATGACGATGAGCCTGGCAGGGGGAGACTACCTACCGGTGATTTTACCCGACGCGTCGGATATCCGGAGGATACCGTCGTGGTCTTGAGATGGATGGTAGGGGCCGGTCTGGACTGACGGCGCCCTAGATATTGAGATTGAGACATTGAGATTTCGAGATATTGAGGTACTGAGATTTGATGATACAGGCCAGTCCGGATGGCCGGAGCCTGAGGTTTTGAGACATTGAGATTTATGTTTTGTGTCGATGCTAGACACTGTTGATGCTGATTTCATTTATGATACCTCATTTTAAAAATACAAAGGAAATCTCACTAATTTATGAAAACAGTTTCTTCATTTACATGTATTCTGTTTTCATGCATTCATACCTCATTCATTTGATATATTGCTACCTGAGGCACTGACACGGGCACATGAGATCACACTCAGGTTAGATATTACCCTAGCCATTGTTATAGGCTGCATGTTATTCATATATTTGAGGATATATTATGATCATTGACCTAGGTTGCGTTATTCATGCGATTTTCTGTTCGTAGATCTTTTTCTACTCACGAGTTGGCAACTCACCCCCGTTGTGCCCCAATTTCTTGCAGCTGTTGCCGTACGGATTTCATTACGGCTTTGCGGGCACGGTTTCTTTTCGGGTGACTTGCTAGTAGGTGGGTTTATTGTATCTTACCAATCATTATACCTTGTATATTATATTTCAGTTGTATCTAGAAGTTCCATCAACCAAACTTGTATTTTTTGAGATAGAGACCGGTAATGTTATTCTTTCGACCATAGAGTAGCATGTTATATTTCTTGGGTTTCTTGCTGGTTGAGTTCCATTTCTGTTGTGATCCTCGCCTTTAGGCGTTGTATATTATGTTGCATACAGGTTGATTTGATATGGTTCTTCCTATTCTCTACTACTTCTCTTGGTTTGGATTTCTGGGTTTCGGCTTACTTAGCATACGTACTCCTTGAGACGTTCGTAGTCTAAGTGCCGGTCTTGTTCCGTACTTTCGGGTCGTGACAATCACACTTTCAATATTGAAGATGGAATACTTTGATGTCGGTTGTTTCGACTCTTGTGTTTTGATGATTGATGTTTTCATGCACAGCAGTTGCACTTGATTGATGTTTTGTGCACACCAGTTCCACATATAGAACTTTTCGTGCACAGAAGTTACACTTGATTGATGTTTTGTTCACACCAGCTGCACTTGGCCATTTCTTGCACACTTTATGCACTTGATTGATGTGGTTACGTGCACTTCGATGCACTAGATATTTTTTTCACCCCGTTGCACATGATATTGTTTTGTTGCATCACGTTGCACATGATATTGTTTTTGTGCACCCTGTTGCATATGATATTGTTTTCATGCACCCAGTTGCACTTGATATTGATTTTTGTGCACCCCGTTGCACTAGATGTTTCTGTGCACACAGTTGCACTTGATATTGATTTTTGTGCACCCCGTTGCACTAGATGTTTCCATGCAACTAGTTGCACTTAACAATAATTTTTGTGCATCCCGTTGCACTAGATGTTTCTGTGCACCCCGATACACTTGATTTTGATTTTCGTGCATACTCGATGCACTTGATTTTGTTTTCTTGCACTTGATGTTGATTTCATGCACCCCGATACACTTGATGTTGATTTCTTGCACCCGATGCACATGATGTTGATTTCATGCATCGCGATGCACTTGATGTTTCTTTCGTACACACCCGTTGCACGTAATTGGTTTTTGTTGAAGCCCGTTGAAGTTGATTTCATTTTCATGTATTGCACTTGATGATATATGTTGTGCTATATATGTATTATAGCTTTGATTATATTTGGGCTTAGTCGTGTGCTATAGATATTACACCACGGCTATGGTTATGATCGTGTACTTGATTTGAACGGTTAATTTCACGTTTTTCACTTTACATCATACCTTGTTGTGTGATTTTCATAGCATTTGTTGGAGTTTCAGTATTTGAGTTTCACACTTTTGGTTTTCATGCGCACGCATTGCATTATTGTAGTTCTAGCTCATGTGGGACTTTGAAGCTCCATTGGTTTGAACGGATTATATGTTTTCAGAATTATGCCTCATTGATTCGATTCGATTCGATTTGATTGGACAAAATGTTTTAAAGATTTGGGTGTTAAATTTAAATTCAGGAACCAAATTTCTTTAAGTGGGGGATATTGCAACATTTTGAAAATTATAAATATTATTTTATAATTTAAATATAAGTATTATGAGATTTACGGAAATAATACCGAGTATGGGTTTTGGTTTTTCCGGATTGACATCCGTATGTATATTTATTTTTGGGAATTGGAAAATGTGAGATATTTTTAAAATGATAAGTATTTTTTATTTGGGAAATGATATGGTATATTTTCGTTATTGTATTATTATGGTAGGCAGAGAGTCCATAGCCTCTCACCCATACCTACACCCTCTCTCATCTTCTTATAATTCCCATCCCATTCTCTCTCCTCACTCACAAATATCTCCTCCATCCTCATAAAACATCCTAACACCCAAACCAAAACTCCTCCACCAAAACCCAAGATTTCTTCATCCAAATCCATCATCGAGCCAAGTTTTTGCAATTTAACTCATCAAGACTTCATGTTTGTCCACTACCTCATCAAATATCTTCAAGTAGGCATCCATAGAGCTTGGATCTCTCTTTTCCTTCCCTTAAAGAGGTAAATATCCCATTTCTACCAGGTTCTGTGAAGTCTTGCCATGATAAAACTATATTCTAACATAAAAGTCATGTTTTTATGGGTTGAATTCTTTGTAGTTGGTTTTTAAAGTGAACCACTAGTAGTGGTGAGTATTAGTATGGTTTACTTGGTGACTACACCCTATTTTGGAAAGTAGAGGGTATTTTGGTGTAAAAGATTGGATTTTTAAGGTTTTGGAAATTTCAAGTTTTTATAAAAATTTGTTTCAGTAAAATCCTTCTTTAGACATCTTCTCATTTGAGCTTCAGACGCCTGCCCATTATATGTTTTTGACAGTTTTCCTTCTTCAGACTCTGGCCCCCAAACCTTCAAACGTCTGTCGATGTTTTTTGAATCTTTAGACGTCTGAAGCTCAAGTCGCCAGACGTTTTCTTTTGATTATAATTTCTTGAGATATGCTCTTCAGACGTCTGAGAGCCCTTCTTTTGATGTCTGTTTTACTCTCTATATAGCAGTAACCCCTTAGCTAGACGTCTGCCCCTGAGATCAATAGATGTTTGCCCTTCAGCATTTTTTACAGTTTTGATTGTTTAAGTCGTATTTCGTTTTATTGGGTTCGTATTAGTGTTAATGTAGTTTCCTTGCATGTTTATGTCTATTTTGGTTATAAGTACCATCGCGGAGACTTTCAAGACGGTGAGGAAGGGCAAGACAGTTGTCGGCTTCTACTAAAGTGAGACGCACTTCGGTGAGTAGATTTATATCTACGGGGGAACTAGGGTGGATGGCGTATAGCACCCCTGAACTAATTCTAGAAAACACTTAGTATAGAAAGCGTATATACATAACCCGAATACTTGGCCTATACTTAAATAAATTAGTTTATAGTTTGTAGATTATGTAGTTAGTATATAGTTCATAACTAGTAGGTTATATATATTCGAATATATATGATTATTGAATTGTGCCGTACGCGACTTGAGGTCCGTACTATTTGAGATTGGATATTAAGATGATATTTTATGATGGCGATCCGTACTTGATGTAGTGAGGATAGATCGCCGATTACGGCTTATGTTTACTTGACTCATGGTGTCTTGATGTTTAATCCCAATTGGGATATTATGATGACACTTCATTATACTATTTGTAAAACTAACGATTCATTTCCAATTATAAACACTAATGCCGAGGATGTGCTGCTTATTTCAAATGAATATCTATATTAAAAACATTACAGCCTGCTCCTTTCCAAACAATGTTTCGTTCTATTTTAAACTGTATAATCGTGTATATATATAACGCTTGTTCACGTTACGTTTATTATACTTATTATACGCCCACGTTTCGTTTATTTTGTTAAGTTATGCTACGCTTATAGTATTTGTTTATAGATGCTTCGTATATTTAGTTTAGGATACCATGCTTGTATGAACACATTTTATAAAACACTGCATAATTATCAATGTTTGCCATGTTGCACGATCACAGACTCGCATGCTGCACAAACACATCATTGGTACTACCATGACACGGTAGTATTGCCATGCTCGATAGTGTTCTAATTATATCTATATTATTATATGAATGTGATTGATTTATATATCTGTGTGTTTAATCGTGAACTGAAGGATAATGCATGATGCACTGTTGAAAATTATGATATTGATATTTACTATGGGAATTGAGAACCCTTCTTGTGCACATACACTTGATAGAACACTTGCAAAATTATTAATGATTGCTATGTTGCATGAGTATAGACGCGAATGCTACATGACACATCATCAGTATTGTCATGACACGGTAGAAACGGTTATGCTTTTCGTGTTCTAGTTATCCATGCTAGTACGCATGATATTTGTTGATTTTGTTATATGAAAACCATTGCAATGGATATTCGTATATGATGATATATATAACAGTGGTATGTCATATATATACATGTGTGTGTGTGTGTGTGTGTATACATATATATATATATATATATGTATTGATGGTTTCCAATTGTGGCAAGGATGGATTATGTATGTGTTCTTCGGAACTTGATATTTTCCATGAATTTGAGAAGCTGCGGTGTGATTTATAAAACTTGAGTATGTTTTAAAATGTGGTTTTCTCTTAATATGATGATTTGGTGTTGTAACATTTAAGAAATATAAAATATTATTTTTGGAATTTAAATAATAAAATATTAAATTTTATGAATATTATAAAAGTATGGAAATTAGTTTTAATGGAATGGTATAATTATATACCTATAATTTGGCAAATAATTGGAATATTAATATGAATTATAGATTATGAAAGTATTTGATTGATTTATTCTTTTTTAAATCATTATACAATTATTTATATACAAGTTTATGTTAAATATGATTAGTAGATTACTAATTATGCATTAAACAAAATCCATTTTGTTAATTATGTTAAATGTACCATGACACATTGTATTATGTTTCATCGCATGGTTTTGAGTTTCTTTTGTTTTTTCTAAAAGAGAAAAGAAAAGAAAAAGAATAAATGATGAGGGGGACGAGAGAGTATGGGTGAGAGAGAGAGAGAGAAGTTTCTACAATCATCTTGTTCTCCACTTGCTTTTCTTCATCTCACTCTTCTTCATCTTCTCCTTCATTTTTCTTCAACTCTTCCTCCACCCTCACTATCACCATACAGCACCATCAAAACTCCGCCAAAACCTTATACAAACTTCAAAAAATTATTCCTAAGCTCAATACAAGTATCATGGTGGGATCAATTTCTAGTCCTGAGCTCATTTGGCCATCTTAGAATTTTCTTGAGTTGCTCTTTTAAGGTAATCCTCCCACTTTTAGTTAAGTGTTTAAGTTTCCTAACCTCCTATATTAGTTTAGAGTTAAACAAGTTATGTTTAGTGAACTTGGAAAATTCTAGGGTGATCTTTGGTAGTTTAAATGAGTAGCAGTGTTAAAGTAGAGAGTTTAGAGAGTGACTACTTGCCTTTTAATGATAGAATCCCTGGTCTAAGTGAGTTTAGAAGTGACAAACTTGAGTTCAGAATTTTCCGACATTGGTTTTTCATTGACTTTTGATGTTCAAATGGAATCTGGGATGACTCTAGAACTCTGAAAATTTATTAGCAGATACAGCGAGATGTGCAGATCACTGGGAAGCTACTCTAGAAACCCAAGCCAAATCCCTCAACTTTTGGCCTCCGTTTTATTCAATTTGGCCGCAATTTTACGCCAAATTTTGGAATTATGGTCTGAAACTTAGTCTGTAGCTTACTCATTAGATTACTAGACCTACCCTAGATATAAAAAAAATTAATTTAAGCTTAGGTAGAATTGTTAGTGTGATATGCCCTAGAGGCCATTATTGTATAGTACTAGTTTGTATATTACATTTTGGAAGCTTGGGATATATACACAGATTTTTGACAATCTTGCTCGATATAGTAGTATGCTACTTGGTTTCTATCTATCTTAATATGTGTATATGTTTCTTTTAACATATTGCTAGTACATATTGATAGAGCCCTTAGGATCTTTGCTTGACTACCAGCGTTGTGATGGAAGTCACACTAGTGGGGGCTGGGTAGTCTATAAGCACATCCTTATATAGGTCCCTAGTCGTAGAATTATCGAGACAGGGCATCGATACTCCATAGTAGACTAGTGTATAAGCTTCGCATCCCAGCAGGGAAGATGGTCTGTCCCACAGCCATCAGTAGGTCATACTGGAGATAGTATGCAGGTGCTCATTAGGTTATGTGTTACACTGGACAGATTCATGGGGTACTGTTGGTTGGTACTATACCTATCGTCAGGTACCAGTTTCCAGGTGACATGAGTACAGCTTAGTCCGTTAACTTGACACTGCTACTTGGCCTCAAGTGTGTTCCCACTGTTCTTAGATTACTACCCTACCACGGCTCTTCTTAGTCGTGCAAACAGGTAGTAGTTGGGTGCAATCCCGAAGCACTTGGAGGCAGTGGTGGTTAGATAGGATTCGTCTCTCCCAGTATTGGGGGTTGATGTCGCGCTGTGTTCGGAAAGCCATTACACAAAATCCCTGGCCAGGGCAAGTGAGATTTACTGGTAGGTACTCCAGTCGTTTCTCAGGGTGTTTTTGACCGCACTCCAACACGACTTATTTCACTATTAGGGGTCTGACGCTTGCCGCCCCTAGGACCGATATGCGACACTCTTAAACGAACTGACTGGACTGTACGGAGATTGCCACAGACACGCTCAGTAGGAGTTTGGATGAGCTTACTCGTCGGCCTTCTTATCGACAGATACCTGGGTAGCCATTACATGCAGCTAGTACCATTGACGTGCTTGTGGTTAAACCCACTGTCAGCGTACTGTCGAGTCATTAGAGTTCCACACAGAGGGTTTCCCTGCTTAGGGCAAAACGATGTAGAGGTCGTATGCTTTTACGACAGGGTTCGATCACATACGTGTACTTGTGCGTGTGTGGTGTTCGAGCGGACAATTCTAGTGGGCTTTGGTTTAAGCCGGATCCTAGTATTTGATTATTGGATTAGTTTTGTCTCATAGTATTCGTGTTTCTTGGAACACGGATGCCGGTATGTATATATGGATGGGAGGGGGTATAGAAGGAGACACCTCATTAGGGTTTTGACCATTGACTTGGTCAAAAAAAATATTAGGTGGTGAATAGTATATGTTATTATTTGTAAATGATAATTTTGTGGCATAGCTACTTGGGTTGACCATTTGACTTGGATTGACTTTTTGACTCTAGATATTTTTGGGAGATATTTTGTGGCTTAGATATTTTTGTTAAAATATTATTTTCATGCCATGCTTGTGGTCATATCAAGGAGCCATTCCATTTATCAATTATCATTTATCGAAAACATTTCTCTTTCCTCAAGAGTTCACTCTCTCCTTCTTCCTCTCAAACCCTAGTGTCTCATGTGTTGAGAATCAAGGGTTAATGAGACTAACCTACCCAAAATCACACTCTACTCATTCTAGGTTACTTAGTTTAGCACACCAAGTGATCTAGTTGCCTCAACTTGGAGGTTTAGCTCAAGGTTGGAACTCTCGAGTGGATCTTCTACTACTTCGGGAAGCCGACGAGGAGGTGCTTTCCATTTCCACTCCAAGGAGCTCGCGAGGTGAAGGAGGACAGCGGGAAGACAAGAAGGACTTGGAACTTTAGGTATAATCTTCTTACATAGTAGATAAAACCTCTAGTTAGTATGTTAGTTATGATTTAGCTAAGATCTTGGAGTTCAAGTCGATGTTACCTTGTTTGTAAAAATCGTTTTTTACTCGTTCCGCCTCCCCGCAAACTAGTGGGGTGTGTAACGTCGACTTACAAGAATCTGGAGTCATTTTACTTCTTTTCTGTCGATATTTTCCGACGTTTCAAAACCTGATTTTTGATATTTGAGTTTTGACTCAATCGTTTGACGTTCGTACGTCAATGTAGGGGGTGGTTTTTTTGTTCTAGCACGAGTGGACCATAGGTTCTAACCTATGTGCATGTAGCATGCCGTATCGATTTTCGGATATGATTTTGATTTCGGTACGATATGCATTGATTTGTAGCTAGATTCGCATGGATTTCCGGGTTGATGAAGAAGTGCATGGTGTTCATCAACTTCGGCTAGAGCGAGGATAGTAGAGGGGTAGATGTATATCTACGGGGGAAGTCGGGTGGATGGCATATAGCACCCTCACAACCGTAGTATTAGGGTACTTATATAGAGTTATATATATAAATATTAGATATATATACTTAGCCAATAGGGTTCTAGGAGACTATAGGCAATAGTAAGCGTACTCGTAGGGAGGTATGCCCTTAATTCTATTTTTCTTGGCCTTGAGCCATTGGTGTATATGTTGTACACACACTCACAGATATGTGTGTGTATGTGTGTATGTGTGTGTGTGTGTGTATGTATGTATGTATGTATACACACACATGTAAGTTTGAGGATAACTTCGACATAACATCACGAGATGAGGATATGACAAGTTATAATGAGATGGGTTGATATGATCGGACATGATGTCATGAGGCTATATTTTATGATATGAGATGAACTGTCAAGATATGATATGATATATTATGTGAATATTGGGCGATATATATAACATGTGACGATATGTGACTAGATGAGATGATAGGATGTACGTGACCATAAATCCGTACTCTTGAATTGATGATATCGTACAGCGGATTATACCGTACATGATATGATGCACATGATGATTGAGCCACACACTTGATTTGATGATATCGTACAACGGATTATACCATACGTGTTATGATGTACATGATGATTGATTCGCACACTTGATTTGATGATATCGTATGATGGATTATACCGTACGTGATATGATGTACATGAAGATTGATCCGCACACTTGATTTGATGACATCGTACGATGGATTATACCATATGTGATATAATGTACTTGTTGATTGATCTGCACTTTTGACTTGATGATGCCGTACGATGAATTATACCGTACATGATACTATGAGGCTAGATCGTCGACTCATGGATGTATCGACTTGGAAAATTATTGTTTTCTAATCACATAAGTAGATATGAGGATATAATTAGAGCCATACCTATTTTTAAAACTAACGAATCGTTATGCATTTTTTAAATGCCAACCTTAAGGGACACTACGGATTTTCAAATGGTATATTTTTCACAAAAACATCGTAGCCCTATTTTTCTAAAACAACGATTCGTACTATTTTAAACTATAACTGTATGGCTCCTATGTAGCTATGTATTTTATACTGTTGCGTTTACAATTTCCTTTTCTGCTATGCTCGTATTATTCTCATTTTTGCGATATACATACCCCGTCCTTTTCCTTATTTTGTATGACATCGCCTGCAAGGACACACGCACCATTACCGATGATGCGCATGTTTCTTATACACATACTCACCAGCTCACACACTCATCATCGGTAATTACCATGCTACGTACATATTAGAAATCATTATTTTACCATATAACCTAGTAACCTGTAGCTTTTTAGTTATTGTTTAGTACCCATACCATACTTACTAGTTCAGTTATCGTATTTTCTTACCTAGTTAGATGCCACGCTCATATAAACACACTGGTTATGCATTATGGATTTGTTCTGTTCTTGTACTCATTGTTTCATTATTGGTTCATGCTTATGAGATTTTGGTTATCATGAGATTTCCGGATTTAAGAAATCACGGTTACATTTTGAAAACTTAGGAATGTTTTAAAAATGCGGTTTCTCTTGATATGATGTGTGGCGTCCACCATGAGTTTTCTCGGTTCTGAGTTATGTGTATACCCGATTCGAGGAGAGGGGAGGCACTGTCTGCGGATACATGGTGGATCCGGTAAGGTACCCCAGGGAAAGAAGATCTTTTAGAGAGACGTTGAGCTCAGCAGGGGAGCGCTACCGACCGGTGATAGTACTGGACTCAGCGGATATCCGGAGGATACCGACCGGAGTCATGGGATCATATGGATACGAGGGCCGATCCGATGAGATGGCGCTCGAGATATAAGGATTTACGTGTCGATACTGGACAGGGGTTTTATGATGTTTTCGAGTGTCGATGCTGGGCACTCAGGTTTTTATGATGATCTGGTGTGCCGTTGATGGACACACCATGGATGATACACCTATTCACACATATATGATACAGATGACAGGGTACCGGATTATGACACAGGCACGATTATATTAGTATTACTATACTTATGTTTACACTATTACCCTTATTACCACTCGATATTATTGTATTATTATATTACTGAATGACCTAGGAGATCGTCATACATTCGATTTCTACCTGGTGATGTCTTCTACTCACGAGTTGGCAACTCACCCCCGTTGTGCCACAGTTTTCTTGCAGGATCGACCGTACGGATTCAGTAGCGGCTTGCCGGCACACAGCTTTCTTCTGGGTGATTTGCATTGGTACTTTGGATCGTGACAACAATCTGTATATATTTATTCAGTTGTATCTAGTTAAAAGCTCCATCAATCTGACTATGTATATTGTTAGACTTAGAAACCACAGATTGTATATTCTTTCGGACTTAGAGTTACGGATATGTATCTATATTTTATATATAGGTTTTTTGGTGATACTTTGGTTTTCTTTATCTTTTTTCTGTGATTGATCTTCGCCGTGGGGTATAGTATATATTTATTGTGTGGTTGTGATTCCGCCAATTGGTGAAGAGCTAGCTCCCGCTTAGGGATTCCTATTATTATTTCTATGTATTGGTTTTGGATCAAAATTTATAAAGGAGGTGCCGCCCAAATTTTAAATGACGAAAATGTTTTCAACAATAGTATACAACCCACTTGTATTTTCATATAACATTACTTATATTTTTAAAGAAGAACTTGATTTCATTATACATTTATTTCAAAACTTCACCTCCATTATTTTCCTAAAAAGGTTTACTTTTTTGGGATTTCGGCTTACTTGGGTTATGGTGGGGTCCTATAGAATTCACGTGATTCAAGTTCCAGTCATGTGCCAATTCCGGGTCGTGACAAAGTTGGTATCAGAGCGTTAGGTTTAACCTTGGTTCGAGTCTAGGTTTGACTATACGGAACCTAGGGCGTATATATATTTCGGAACCTAGGCTTGACCTTACAGAACTTAGACTTGACTGAGGGGATATTAGACCCAAACTATCGTCACGTTGGTTGGCCTTGGTTGACGGAGTAGGTGACTTAAGTAGAGTGGCATACTGTGTATGTTCCGCGGCATATTTATGATAGGCTGCTCCGCTTAAGTAACCTTAGGATGTACATTTCTTGAGATCAGTTACTCTATTCGTTCTTATGATCTATCCTCATCAATGTTTTCTTGCGGTTCCTGTCACCATGGCTGCAAGAGCAGAGAGAGTTGTGGTTAGAGCGAGCTCGTCAGGTACGAGGAATGACCGTGATATTCTTCCGGTGACGTACGAACGTATTGATTTTATTGTTTTACTAGGATTTATTGTTTGATACGAGCGTTTGGAATCTGCATTGGATGATCGGACCATCGCTTGAGGCCGGCCAGATTGAGAGGACTGTTAAGGTACAGTTACTCCAGAAATCGATGTGTTGTCTACCGTGCAGACAGATGAACCAGCTGTTCCCTGATTAAAAATCAGGAATTATCTCGATGAGATATCACATGCTCACACATGACCAAGGGTCACGTGTTGTCACGTGATAGTTAAACTCTAAAATCAAGCAGAAGTGTAAAAAAACGGCTAAGGAAAGACCCGAATGGGGCGTCATATGCTGACACGTGACCGAGGGTCACGTGCTGACACGTGATGGCCTTTAGCCCAGTTAAAATACAGAATTAAATTCTGAATGAGGAGGGGTCACGTGCCGACACGTGATAGGCTTTGAAAGCCTTATAAATTGATAGAATTAAATTCTAATTAAGGGAAATCAAAGACCCTAACTGGGAAAGTATTTCTGTAAATCTTCCCAAACAAAAAAGGATTATGAGGGACCATTGGATTAAAAATCCAAGAGTGATTAAAAATCAAAGAGTGATGGAAAGATTTTAGACAAGGAATGATTTCCCTAAATTTCACCAAAAATAACAAACAAAATATCTTTTGGATTAAAAATCCAATGGTGAATAAAATTCACTGAGTGATCTAAAAGATCACATTAGTTACGAAAAACAAACAAAATCTTTCAATGAGAGATTTACTAAACAAATTGATTCTTATCCTTCTTCTATAAATCAAGAAGGGAGAGAGGGATAGAGAATTCTGGGATCTTGAAATTTTCTAAAGGCAAATAGCAGAGAGAAAAGAAACGAGAATTTAATTCTCAAGAAAGAAAACCCTAGGTGAGAAAAGGGAAAGGGATCAAAGCTTCATAAAACAAAAAAAAATAATTTAATTCTCAATCTAAGAGTTTAACTCTTCTGCAAAAGAACTTAGTTCTTCCTCTGGTTGAAGATCTGCAGAAGCAAATCTCCCCATAGGTTGAGAATTTAGTTCTCATCGGGGAGATTCTGCCATGCAAACCCAAAACTTAGAGGGAGAATTGAGTTTAGAGAATTTAATTCTCCCAAATTCACAGGAATTTAATTCCTCCAAGATAAAACTAGGGTTTTACCCTATATGAGAATTTAATTCTCCCAAACTCACAGGAATTCAATTCCTTCAAGATAAAATTAGGGTTTAACCCTATATGAGAATTTAATTCTCTTAAAGTTATGCGAATTCAATTCCTTCAAGACAGACAAAACCAGGGTTTAACCCTACTTGAGAATTTAATTCTCTCAAGTTCAAAGGAATTTAATTCCTCCTAAATGAAATTAGGGTTT
Source organism: Agapanthus africanus (assembly GCA_030015575.1). Classification (NCBI taxonomy): domain Eukaryota; kingdom Viridiplantae; phylum Streptophyta; class Magnoliopsida; order Asparagales; family Amaryllidaceae; genus Agapanthus; species Agapanthus africanus. The sequence goes on from JASDDO010000008.1 coordinate 317,213,261, forward strand.
CACCCTATATAAGAATTTAATTCTTTCACATATATGGGAATTTAACTCCTTTAAAACGAAATTAGGGTTTAACCCTACAGAGAATTTAATTCTTAAAAAAAATAAAGAGACTTGAAAGATCTCCATGCACTAAGGTTGCGTGTCCCCACGTGACCCCTGAAAAGATCATCCAAAATAAGAAGGAATTAGCCTTGAGGCAATGCCCCACGTGCTCCCATGTGACCTCCAAAACAAAGAGAATAAAAGCAAAGGAAATGTTGGCTTTGGGCTCTCTCACGTGTTACCACGTGACCCCTAATAAATGCTTTAATAACCAATGCACAGATATCCATCACGTGCCAACACGTGATGGCCAGAAAATCAAAAGTGTTTAACACTTTTTTGCAGAACAAAGTAAAGGGGATCTGGCCCCACCATTGGGTGCCCTCACGTGTCCCCACGTGACCCCTTCCTCTCTAGTGTTTAACACTAATTTGAGCATTTTATTTCCAGTGTTTAACACTGTTGTCCTATAGTGTTTAACACTACTTTGAGCATTTCATTTCCAGTGTTTAACACTGTTGTCCTCTAGTGTTTAACACTATTTTAAAGCCAATCTGAGCCAAATTAGCTAAGTTTCCAGAGGCAAAAACCTCTCCTTTAACTAAACCTCAAAGTTGAGTAAAACTCAGAAATACAATGTTTAATGCTCAGTCAAAGACAAAAATATTATCAGTGCCCTCAAATTCTTGTTTAGCATTCCTAAATGATGGGGGGCTGAACCCTGACAAATGTTTAATGGTCCAATAAAGGGCCAATATTTCAAACTTAATTGGACTTAGCCCAAGTTGGCCATAAGTCCTCAATTCAGATTTAACTGAGCCAATGTGCTCATAATCTAATTAACTGATCTTAGTTCCAAAATTGGACTATAGATCTCTCAATCAACTTTGGTTCAAGGGTACATCTCTTCACTCATTTGATATTTGTCGTTGTAATCCTTCAACGTCTTCAGAGAGGTGACGGGTCCCGACAACCACACAACTCACAGACTATAATGTCCTTAACCTTGACCGTGAGGTCTTTAAACTCACGCACTATGATGTCCTTAAGCTTGACTATGAGGTCATTAAACTCACGGACTATGATGTCCTTAACCTTAACTGTGAGGTCTTTAAACTCATGGACTATGATGTCCTTAACCTTGACTGTGAGGTCTTTAAACTCACGGACTATGATGTCCCTAACCTCGACCGCGATGTCTTTAAACTAACATCGACCGTGATGTCTTTAAACTAACATTGGACTATGGGGTCCTTAAACTCACTGACTATGATGTCCTTAACCTCGACCGCGATGTCTTTAAACTAACAATAGACCGAGATATCCTTAAACTAACAATGGACCGTAATGTCCTTAAACTAATCGACCGCAACGTCACTAAACTAAAAAATAGAGCCCAATTGCTCTCTTGTTGGATCTAAATGATCCCGTTAAGTTAATCTTAGTCTAAAATAAGACTAACGTATCCTTAACAAACATTTAAGTTGATCTTAGTCTCAAATGAGGCTAATGTATCCTTAAACCCAACCTCCCAAACCCAAATCTAAGAAGATACGGATTTGGACGAGTCCACGCCCTACGGGCGACAACATAAATTAGTCTCCATATACAATCCACGGGCAACCAAACACAAAACAAACAGCCACGACACAAAGTGACCATCTGGAGAAGGAGAAAGTTGTTACCGCGATGCGGTAGTGTAATTAACTGCAGGGGCTTGCGCCTGTAGGGAAGAGCGTCCCCACAATCAAAAACCCCTCAAACGAAGGGGAATCTGACGAAGTCTTTTACATCGGCCGCATCCGTTTAAACCTTCGATACATGGTGTCATAAATCAACTTGGCGTCTTCGAAGAGGTAGACGGATAGCACCAATTAGAATCTGCCCCAAAATTCAGGTTAGACGATTACCGCGTCTCCCGCGTCTTTCGGCGGGGAACAGATTCTGGCACGCCCGGTGGGACCTTTTCCTCTTTCCACTCCACACTTCGTGTGTCATGTTCGCAAACGAATCGCGGTTTGCTAATGGTTGCCCTTGGGTTTGAGATACTAAGATTTGGCATTTTGCTTGGTGCAGAAAGCGAAGGATCAATGGCGTCCACTTGCGTGAAGTGTTCCAGCTGCAACTGCAACTCACGTTCCGCCTCATCTGGAGGCATAGCTTACGGGCCCCAAGCGGCCTCCCTGTTCACGATGCCGGTGGAACAGGTCACTCAGGCCACCACTGGATTGTTTTTCAGGACCATACTCCCGCCAACGAGCTTCAGCGCTCCTATACCAACACCAGAAGCTTCCAAGAAGTCGGTCTTTGAACGGCTTACAACTTATGCAGCCCCTCTCAACGGGTCGTCCAGCTCCAGCGCCTCGGTCTTCGCCAGATTGGGCCAAAGTTTCTGTGGGCCCATGATGAAGCCTGCAATTCAAGAAGAGGTTATTCCGAAGGGGATAGCCATCCCTGCTCCCGAAGTCATCAAGGCGGCTTTTGCTGCCAAAGAGTCGGTCTTTACAAGATTAGACATTGCCGCTCAACGAACGTTGGTCTTCAAGAGGCTGGTACCAACAGCGCCTCACCTGAACAGGGGGCATAACGAAGCCATCCCCATCACCGAACCAACACCATCGGCTCGACACGCTCGACGTCGCCACTGGTGCTGAGTAAGGAAGGCTGGGAGCAACTCCCCCTCTGGGTTAACTCCACCAGCCCCAACGGTGGAAGTCAATGCTACTGTTACAACCGGGAACAGCTTTGAACTGCTGAACAAGGTGCGCAGGAACTCTTCTACCGCCGTACTGAAAAGATCTCCTCCACCGGTGGAGAATGTCACAAAAATAAAGCCAGATCATCCCCCTCAACAGCTGTCCTCCAAAGTTTACAAAGTCTGGTGACACGTCCAAGAGTCGGTGATTGATCAAGACTATCCCCATCGACAGAAGAAGCTGAAGGTCCAGCAAGAAGAAAACCGTCCTGGCAAGCCACGAAAGACGACAACCACCTGGGTGCCCGCAGCAATGGCCCCCTCAACGTCAACTGCTCAGAAGAGAAAGGAGCCAGAGAAAGCCCCTGTGACTACGACAGATCGCAAAGACGCTAAGCCCAAACGCCCCAAGTCTGGGGGAATAATGGTACATACTGTTTACATGGCTTCCAGAAAAGAGGAAAGCCGCGCTTCTACAGGTCATTGACCGCTCACCCGATCAATAACAAGGGCTCAGGAAGAACAACAGCAGAAGCTTCAGGAGATGCTGACTGCAATGGCCGCACTCACCGGAACAAAAGAAAGACCGGAGGCGTCATCGGAGCAGCGTCACGAACAAGAAACTGATGCTGACTTCCTACGCAGAGTCCTCGAAAAGGACAGAGATGCTACAGAACAAGCTGCCAACAAAAAATGAATGGCGCTTCTCTTCCAAGACATGGTCGGGATGATGTTACAGCCGGATCCTCCAGTTGAAGACCCTCCGATCATTATTGAAGACGACAGAGGAGAGACATCGAATCCTCCTCCGGCTCTTTCAGCAGCCAAAGAGGAAACTATTTCCAAGGCCGCTCTGAATGACTATATTGCTCAGCAAATACGAGCTCACTAGGCAAATGAAGCGGCTGGCCAAGTCGTTAAAACTGGGCGACCGTATCCAGGCCGGTATGACCAAATAAAGTACCTGCCGGGATACACAATCCCCAAATTCCATGTGTACAAGGGTATAGGCAATCCCCATCAACATGTCGCTCAGTTCAGGGCTCTTTGCGGCAACACCGGGGATGATGATAAGCTTTTGCTCCGCCAATTCGTCGGCAGCTTGTCGGAGACTGCATTTGAGTGGTACTCCGAACTTCCAAACGACTCCTTCAAGACTTTCACAGAAATGGAGTTGTTATTCACCCAGCGATTCGCGAGTGCTAGTGAACGCACCCCAATAGCGGTATTGATCAATGTCAGGGTGAAGCCAGGCGAGACGTGGGTTCAATACGCGATCCGATGGCGGAATCTGTGGTCAAAATGCGAACAGCGCATCGAAGAAGAACCGGTGGTGGGCATGTTCGTGGGCACCCTAGACCCTCATGCAACTATTTCCTAATTCATGATGTTCTTCAAGCCGACCACATTCCAAGCCTTAATCGACAAGCTAGCCCAGATGGACCAGATAGGTCATAGACCGTCTCCTCCGAAGCCAGAGCCGCGGAACGAAAAGGGTAAAAGGAAGGCAACCTTCATTGCGAATACCCAACAGCAGCCCAGTGCCCCAAAACTAACGGATCAACTGGAAGAGAGACGGTGATACTACAATGAGAAAATGAAGCGTCCTTATTCGTTCCCTCGGGACAAAACGAAGAGATTGTTCGAACTGGCGATACGCAACAGGCTCATCAATCTTCCAAATCCTAAGCGACCACTGCAACCCGGTGAGGCTAATAGTCCCAATTATTGCCCTAACCACCAAACGGTAAGCCATCCAATCGAAGATTGCTTCGTCTTTAAGGGATGGATCGAGGATCAGTACCAACAAGGTAAGTTTGCACTGTCTGAGAAGTGGAAAGTAAGCCAACCACAACCGCACACTCCTAAGAAGACGGACACACCGGGGGCATCGTGCTCTTTTGTTGAAGAAGCTCCATGGGAGGTCGCTCTTTCAGCCAAAACCAAAAGAATGTTGAACGATCTCCAGACATGCCCGACGATTAGGTGGAAGAATCCGTTGGAACCTGAGATCATCGAGGGGATGCTGAAGCCGCACCCAACTCCAAAGATTGGTGGTGATAGCCAAAGCGTTCACACCCAGCCGTCGAAGTCTTCGAAGAAGAAGAAGAAGACCAAAAAGCCCGTAAAGCTTGGTGACAAGCGCACAAACCTGCAAAAACAGATTGACGTGCTGGAAGAGTATAACCAGAAAGCGCGGACTCCAGTCACACTCCAAGAATTTCTCAGCCACGTCCTTGAGGACGGAGATGATGGAGAAGATTCGTCGGATGAAACGAATCTAAAGGTTATGTAGCAAGCTGCCATGTGATCTCGTCGATAGACGATGAAGAAGCTCCTAGCATCGAGAAACTGGTCCTGAACCGGAACTTCTAGGACCATCGGACGAAATGATCGAAGCATTCCTAAACGAAGCTCTTCTGAAAAGTAAAGCCGATCCGGAGCGTGATATCGCTATATTTGAAAAAGCCAAACGTCGGCGACTGGACGAAAGGGTCGAAACGATCCCGCCAGATCAAAGTACACCCGTCGCAAATAAAAACAGATTCAAGACGAGGAAGAGGTTCGTTAAAGCCATATCGATGGGAATGAAGCTGCCATCCTCCAAAGCGAACGCCTTTGGTGAAGCGGAAGCACATCCTAGCTACTGCTTATATCATCGAAAGATTGCGCACCCCACTGAAGAATGCAACGCTTTTACAAGATGGTGGCAGGGATATGTTGCTCACCGGCAGCATTTCAAGCGGATGAAACGCAAAACTCGTCGGGAGCAAAGAAGTATGACCGAGGATCTTAGAAGAACTACCGGGAACTGTCGCGTGGTCGACGCTGGGGGATCGCAAGTTCTCACCTTCGGGAGTGACTCCGACGAAGAAATGACTCTTGGCCCTCTCTTCAAAGAATCCTCCTCGGGAAAAGAGAAAGAACCGAAGACCTGTGAAAATATTCAGCTGCGCAATCGTACGCTGCCAGAAAAGAATCTCGGGCCCTTGAACAGTGGGTCAAATAGGAAAGATAAAGGGAAAGAAAAAGTCCCTGAGGATATCATCCTTGATGACCAAGCCGTCGAAGAGCTGACAGCCAAGGACCCGCCGAAGAAAAGTAAGGTGTACTACAACGTTGTGGCACACTTGAGGAAGCTACCCTCGCAGCTCAGCAATCTCGATGCCCTTATGCTATCCAAAGAGGCGAGAGATTCATTGATCAAGGCGCTACAAGAGCCAGAGCAATTCCAAGTTTTTCTCGCCGAAGAAAAGATGAAGGACGAGCTGGAAGAAGTACATACAGCCAATATCACCTTCGGCGATGAAGATCTCCTCTTTGGGACGTGCGAACACAACCGTCCTGTTTATGTCTCTGGATACTGTCACTATATCAAGATAGGCAAAATCCTGAATTACAATGGGTCTTCCGTCAATCTCCTCAACGTGCGAGTGTTGAAGGAAATTTGCATGAACGTTCAGCACCTCGCTCATGATAAAATCACCATCTCCGATTTCGACTCCCATTCATCACGGACTCTTGGGTCTGTGATACTGACGTTGCGCTTTGGGCTACTTGTCATGGATATTAAATTTCACGTCATCGATGCTAAGACCTGCTATAACGCTTTGCTCGGCCGACCTTGGTTACACGAGTACAACATCATCCCTTCTACAAAACATCAAAGTATGAAGTACTTCAAAGATGGTCTCGAGTATACCGTAACAGGAGAGCTGAACCCATTCTCCGTGAATGAAGTCCGGAAGTACGAAGATGCAAAATACTTCTTACCAGATTTCAAGGACACGGAAAGATGTCACAGACCGAAGAACAAAGCTATCACCACTATTCCAGTCTTCAGGAGTGATACCGAGGAGGAAGAAGAGATGGTTTATTTAGGGCCGGCTCAACGCAACAACCCAGGACCGTCCGCCCCCATGTTGATCTTCGACAGCGACTCGGAAGAAGAGGTTAACGCTATATTTTCCGCTCGGCCGTTAATATAAGCCTTCGCTGGCGATAATCAGAGTTTGCAAATTACCATGGTTCCACAAGAGCATTACAAAGATCTCGATGCACTTGAAGCTTATAGTGTGTAAGAGCTGCAGACGTTTTATGTCCCTCCCAGGCGAAAAGGTGAAGGGGCGATCCTATTCTACCGATCTGGGGAAACTAAAGTGGATAAAGAAATCTGGCACGGTGCCGATTCTACACTCGACAGGCTTCAGCCCATCCGTCTGCCTAGATATTACACGGAAGGCTTGAAAAGGCTATTGAAGCGTCAAAGGGTACCCTTCAGACAGACTACTCGACAAGCTCGATTCTACAACAGGATTTGGGGTGTCCCTGGAACTCAGCGCAAGTTGCCCAACGGGAAAATGGAAACGATCGGGCTTGGATATGTTCAATCCAGAAAACGGGAGCGAGTCCATGGCAGTTACGTCATACATGACTTTGATGAATAAGGAGACATTCTATTAAAAGACGATGATCCTGAACCAAAACAAGGTCCTGTCATCAAAGCGCCGAGTCCGTCATTTGAAGAACGAATGGAAAAGCTAGTAAGGGAAGCGGGTCAAAAGATCCGAGATGACCATAACCGCGAGATGGCCATTTACGAAAAAGCCAGGACACAGCGCCTCCTTCAACAGGCCGCGGAGAATGGCAATGCTCTTCCTTATCAACCCATCATACAAAAGGCCCGACGCAGAGGCAAAAATAAATCAAAGAGCGGGAAAAGCGTTCGAGAGAGACAAAGTGCGACCAAGAAGCCACGCGATCGGGAATCGAGCAATCCGGATTCGCCCCTTATAAAGAAGGTGGGTCGAGCATACACTTTTCCTCAGAACAAAACATGGAAGATACTTGATCTCGCCATAAGACATCAAATGATTACACTTCCAGAGTCCAAGCACCCCGATCAAGCCGACGAAGTTAATCACCCAGATTATTGCTCCTACCACCGAGCAATAGGACATCCTCTTGAAGACTGCTTCACCTTCAAGAACTGGGTTGAAGACCAATATCAGCTCGGCAAGTTCGCTTTATCCAGCAGTTGGAGGATAAATCCGCCGCAGAAGCACGAACCAAAAGCCGTGCATACAGTGAGAGTAGAACCAGATCAACATCGGTCTTGGAAGCGAGCTCGTACTTGTCATATGATAACGCTATCAGAAGAAGGAGTGCCTGAGAATGTGGATGACCTCTCCTGGTGCTTCGAAAACGATGATAGAGAGGTGATCTCAGAGTTTCCACCGGCGCCAAAAGAGATGGAAGATGGAATACATACTACTGCAGATAACATCAAGAAAATTGATTTGGGGATGACAAGCGACCCGCGGCCGACATTCGTCAGTGAGTTGCTGTCTGAAGAAAGGGTGGATACACTAAAAGACGTGCTCATGCAGCATAAAGATTGCTTCGCATGGAACTATTCCAAGATCCAGGGATTGCTGTGCACGAATTGGCAATATCTCCGGACGCCAAGCCAATCAAACTGTAAGTCTACGGTAGCGCCCCGGACGTCAAACTAAGGCCAAACGCGGAACAAAAACTTTTACAATTGGCGCTATCGCATACTATAACCCGGATCTTGCCATTACCGCTAAACTAGCAAACTGTAAAGATGTAGAAAGGCTATACCGATCGATCCGTGTCCTTCGGTCTTTAGCCATCATCCCACGCTCCTCGCTGCGACTCTGTTCTTCTCGTCGGAATGGCACCACGTCAACGGATCTTTAAACGGGCTCCCGCCTCTATACCGAGGCAACTCGGACATGAAGTATATCAACCGACATGTCCAAGATGAAGTAGAGAATGAGTGGAATACTTTATCTCAAACACTCTTTGGTTCTCAACACATGAGAGGGTAAGAGTGGAGGTTGAAGAAGATGCTAAGATTTGGAGAGTGTGAGCTCAAGAAAACTCTAGTGAGCAAAAATAACCAAGCACCAAAAGGAGCCTTGGCTGTCCAAAAAAATGAGTGTGATATATATGAGGTTTTGTGATGAAATATCAAGGAAAAAAATCCTAGCAAAATATCTCCACAAACCCTAATAATATCTACACCCAAAACAAACTCCATTAATTCTATCATGACTCACTTAGTGACTCATTAGCATGAGTCACTAATGAACATGCTAGAAGAAATGTGTCATCCAAATGAGTCACACTTTCCAAATCCAATAATCATTTAAACCAAAATGATTAATCCAAAAAGAAATGCATCTTCTAAAATATTCTCATAACTGATTACGAGAATACCCTTCACCTGTATATACATACCTGTATCCGTATTCCGACCGAATACGAATACGATGAGACTAAAATATTCCGACTCAATATAATACTTGGATCCGGCTTAAACCAAAGCCCACCAGTATTATCTATCCAAAACATGACACGTGTACAAGTGCACGTGCACGTTCGAACCCTGCCATAAAACCATACGGCTTCTACAATGTTTCGCCCGAACTTGGGAAACTATCTGTGGGGGACTCTAAAGACTCATCAATACTCTGGCAGTGGGTTTAACCACAAGCCGTCAGTGGTACTAGATGTACGTAACGACTGCCCATGTATTGAAAGAAAGGGAAGCTGATGAGCGAACTCGTCCTGAAACCCTACTGAGCCTATCAGTTACAATATCCGTACAGTCCGGTCCGTTCTTCTATGAGCATCGCATATCGTGCCTAGGGGCTGGTAACGTCAGACCCCTAAAAGCTGTATAAGTCATGTCGGAGGGTAGCCCTGAACACCCTGAGAAACTACTGGAATACCTACCAGTAATTCTCACCTGCCTTGGCCAAGGACTTGGTGTAATGACTGTTAGTTATATGTATGCCCTAGAGGCCATTACTGTACATACGATGTATATTGTAATGGATGCTTGGACATATATAGGGAGGACTTTCTTGCTCGACATGATAGTATGTTATCTGGTTGTACTTTATCTTAACATGTACTCTGATTGTCTCTATATTACATGTTGATAAAGCCCTTAGGATATGTACTCGACTACTGAAACTATGATGAGATCATACTAGTAGGGCCACGGTAGTCGACGAGTACATCCTATAATTGTTCCTAGTCGAGGGTGTATCGAGATAGGGCATCGATGCACCAGAGTAGACTAGCGTATACGCATCTTGACCCATATGATGGGCGATGGATGATCCCATATCCATTGGTATTTGTCATCAAGTATGGTGTACGGGTGCTCAGTAGAGACTGGATACACTGGACGGACTCGCCGAGAACTCCCAGATGGTATTATACCTCACGTCAGATGGCAGTTCTCCGGTGACACTGGTACAGAGTAGTCTGTTGACCCGAGATCGTCATAGAGTCTTGTGTGATTCCCACTATGCTTTGGTTTCTATCATACCATGTCCAAGAGGGCGTGCAAAAAGGTGGCTTTTGGGTACAGTCCCGAATCGCATGGAGGCAATGAGCGATAGGAGAGGATTCGTCTCTCCCGGTATAGGGAGTTGATGTTGTGCTGTGTTCGATTGGCTATAACTGGAAATCCCTGGCCAGGGTTGCTGAGATTTACTGGTAAGTGTTATCAGTAGTTTCTCGAACTGTTATAGACCTCATATCGACACGACTTATCGAGCTACTGGGGTCTGACGATTACCAGCCCTAGGCGAGATATGTGACATATTAGACAACGAGACCAGACTGTACGGGAGTGTTACTGATTGGATTCACAGGAGAATGTACAGGCTTGCTTGTTGATCTTCTGAGCGCTCAATACCTGGGTAGCTATTACGTTTAGCTGACCGCTTGCAGCTTGTGGGTGTTTGATATGATCATCACCTACTGCCGGCGTATTGACGATTCTTTAGAGTCCTACATAAAGGTTTCTTGGCTCAGGCAAAACGGAGTAAGAGCACATATATGATATGTACCGGACCGAGGATAATGCGGTATGTGATACCGTATTGGATTCTCGTGATATTGTAACACCTTAGGATGTGTTAGTGACTAATTATATTTAAATAAAGGGTTTTTAATAAAAAAGTTTACCAAATTGTGTTTCAAATATTTTTCCTAATTTAATAAATATTTTTCTAAAATTTTCCTAGGCTTGCACACACATGTGCATGTAAACTAGGGTTTTTAAATGAGTTTTTACCATGTTAAATGACCATGGTGGGTTAATCTTGAGGATTAAGCCTTTTGGGTTTTAATCAAGTTTAATTAGTTAATTAAAAGTTACTTTAATTTGAATTGTTGGGTGTTGACTTGTGAGAGAGAGAGAGAGAGTGCATCATGGCTTTAAGCCATGCTTGCAATTAATGAAGAGAGAGAGAGGAGGGTTGACAATTGGGTGATAATTGTTTCCTCTCATTTCCTTGTTTTTCTCTCAACTCTCACATACACACACACACACTTACCTCTCAAACCCCCAGCAGAGCCCCAGCAGCACAGCAGCAAGCATTCAGCAGCAACTGAAGCAACAGCATCAGCTGAAGCCAGAAGCAGTAGCAGCAGCAGCAGAGAGCAGTAGCAGCAGCACCAGTGAACAGCAACAGCACCAAGTGCAGCCTCTTCCTTTCACCTCTTCACCTTCCTTCAGCTCCCTAGGGTTAAGTATGAGGTATATTTCCTAAACTTATTCCCTAGTTGCTTGGTTGAAGTAGTTTTGCATCGGTTAGTGGTTTTTAGTGCGTTTTAGTGCGATATGAGGTGTTTAGTAGGAATCTTGTGCTAATGTAGTGTGGATTGGTTTCAGTAAGTTGTTAGTGGGTTATTGAGACCATATTAACCTAGTTTAACCCCGATTGCACTAAAATACCACCAGTTTCCCTAATTGATGCAAATTCATCGTATTTGTGCAAATTTGAACTTTCTGGAAACTTCTTTTGACCCGATGAGTTCAGATTGAAATTGAGTTGACTGCAGTATAGTGGATAGGTGTTGATACCCCAGATTTAACCCGACCCCCAAATTCCTTCTTGTGGCCGCCAATTTCTTCATTCTGGCCGCAATTTGCGGCCAGATGGGTAGGGTTTAGGTTAGGGTTTGGTCCTGTAGGTGTCTGCTAGTGTGTAGGGTTCTGTGATATATATATTTTTGTAATTTTAGCTCTGTATAGAAATCTGGGACCAAATACCTGTTTTGCCGTTTTTCTAAACCTTCGCGACACGCGTGATACGTGAGTAGGATTGGGGTTTTGCGTATCGCGACGCGTCGGGGTAGTTTCAGACGCGTGATCTCACGTTTTAGCGTATCGCGCACACGCGCGATTGGGTTGCGACACGAGTTTCTAGTTGAACCGTAATATCGCGTTTCTGTGAAATTGAGCTTATGTGTGATATATGTTATGTGATTCTAGGTTCGCAGGCCAGTGAGACGGACGCTGCGAAGAAGGGCAAACAAGTCGTCGGCTACACTTAGCGCGAGACTCGGTGAGTAGATTTCACATCTACGGGGATATCGCCCGCATGGCGTTATGCGTCAGGGCTGATAGGATCTTATTATTATATATTGCATTTACCCCATGGACTGTCATCACATATTGCATTCCCTGCTGTATTTATATATATATGCTTAGAACTGATAGAACACCGCACTATTACTAACGGTCTATGTTGCACGGGCACTATTTGCATGCTACACACAAACCGTTAGTAATTGCCATGCCACACTCACTGTAGAGCTGCCATGATTATATTGCTGTAGTTTATCTTACATATGATTGGTGGTGATTTCCTGGAAATTGGGAGCCGCATGACATCTTTAAAAACGGAAACTATTTTAAGAAAAAGCGGTTTTCCCCTTATACCCATACCATGGATTGATTTACATTGTACCTCGCATTGGATTGACTTATTGGTGATGGATTTTCATGTGATTTCTGGTTTTGAGGACCGTGGAAATATTTAAGAAAAGATGCATTATTTTGAAAAACCCGGTACCTCGTGATATGATATTTTGGTGTGTCCACCACGCGTTTTCTCAGTGCTGAGACGTGTGCTTGAAACCCGATTCGAGGAGTGGATGTTCCGTTTGCGGGTTCGTGGTGGGCCCGGTATGGTTCCCCTCGGCGAGATGATCGATGGGTTTTGCCGATTGAGCCTGGAGGTGGGCGAGTACCTACCGTTGATTGGTTGGACCTTGCAGTTGTCCGGAGGATACTGACCAGAGTCGAGAGATGGATGCGGGATGACCCATACTGCCGGGGCCAAGGGACGACACTGCAGACGGACCCCGTGGGCTGATCCGGACTGACGGAGCCCGATATATGAGGATTTGCGTGTCGATGTTGGACACGAGTATTTGATGATGTTTTGGGTGCCGATGTTGGGCACTCGTGATTTTTCCGAGGTTTACAGGATTTGAGGGCCGATGGGTGTGCCGGCACCTGAGTATATTTGGGATTTGGGTGCAGCCTGAGGCACCGTCTATTGTTTTCCATGTTGACATATTCCATGTAGATGTTATTTATCCCATGCTCAGTATTGATTGCTATGTATCTCATCATGTAGTAATTTTACCTGATAGAGCATCTGCATGATTATTGCACATACTGCTTATCACGCATTGATATTATCTGCTGGCATTTGTTAGAATAGCGCAGTACGTGCATGCTCGCGATCACCTTTATATGTTATCTCTATTCACGAGTTGGCAACTCACCCCCGTTGTGCCACAGTATTTGCAGGTTGCCCGTGGGAGTAGTCGCGGCTGGCTGTTTACCGCGTCTTTTGGCACAGATACCATTGCTGAGGCGAGTTAGCCTTTTGCTGTTAGGTGGGTTTTGTACGGTATCTGTTATCCTTCAGTTGTATATTGATGTATCTAGTACTCTCCATCTACCTTTCTGTATTGACTTAGAGACAGTTGTGAGGACGATGTGTATGATTTTGTACTCTGGTGTCGAGCTCGCATGTGAGCCGGCTTTACTTTATGTAGTCTTACCTTTTATGATAATGTCCTTGCTTTACTGTGTATTCTTCGCTACGGCGTCGTATATCATATTGTGATGCTTCATTCATTTTACTTGTCATTTCTGCTACACCTTGCTTTTACCCGACTTGCGGGGCAAATGTTTAAAAAGGAAATGTTGCCAAAATTGTAAAAGTTATAACTCTTGAACTTAAAAGGATTTCTACTAAATTAATAAAAATGTTTTTCGGACATGCATGACTGTTTTTACGAAAATGTTTTAAATCACTCTATATTTATTGGTTTTGATTTCTGGGTTCGGCTTATTTAGCCGCGTTACGCCTGTAGACGTTGCGTGGTTAAGTGCCGGTCACGAGTCGAAATTTCTTGGGTCGTGACAAAGTTGGTATCAGAGCGTAGATTTTACCTTCGGAGTGTAGGATGACCCTGGTATGATGGAGTAGGTAGCTGCAGCAGGGTAGCGTAGCGTGCGTATGTTCCGCGGCATACTCACGACACGGTACTCCGCCTACGCGACCTTAGGACTTGTTGATTTAAATTCCTTCTCGAATACATACATTCCTGCGATTCGATTTCCGTGTTCTTATCGAATCCTAATTTTCTTTCAGCCATTATGCCGCCAAAGACTACGAGGGCGCAGAGAGCGGCTGCGAAGGCCGAGATTCGAGTTGACTCGTCCGAGACGAGGACTGATCCGGGCAGTGCACCCGATGTACCCGAGCAGGCTGTTCCTGCCGTGACAGATCAGATCGCCACGCTAAGGGCTGGTATGCAGGAGATGCGCCAGACGGTGGGATCTAGCATGCAGGAGATGCGCTAGATGATAGGATCGCTAGTTGAGACGCTTCGAGCCCAGCGACCAGAGGTAGCTCCACCTGTTCCAGAGACCGCGATGGTACCTACCGCACAGCCAGTTGTCCCTGCAACCACAGAGGTGATTACAGTTTCGCTATCATAGTTCATGAGGCTGAAGCCTCCGGTCTTCACAGGCACCGATACAGCCGAGGACCCACAGTCTTTCATCGACAGGATGGCCCGGATATGCCGTTCCCTCAGATGCGCAGATACGAGATGGGTTGAGTTCGCGAGCTTTCGTCTGGAAGGTCTTGCGCAGAAGTGGTGTGATTCAGTTGAGAAGGGCAGAGCAGCAGGTCTTCCTCCTATGACCTGGACGGAGTTCGTGACAGTATTTCTAGCCCTCAGATGCGCCATATAGTCGTTGTCCTTTCCTATATCTGCATCTTGCTCTAGAACGACTGCATACTCATCGCGACTCCTTCTGGAAGGTAAGTCCAAGTACAATGCCTCGGCATGCGCATCGCATCTCTGATGTCGGCGGAGGGGAACGTCATCATATCCAGGTATGTACGAACCTCTTACTCCACTTTTTCTCTAATGTCGACTGCTTCGGACTCGTCCCGTCGTGGCTGCATGGACTGAGCTCCAACGGCTATCCTCGTATCTGGAATCTCCCAAGAAATGCATCTCACCACCTAGCATCCGAATTAAGTCGAGCCATCCGATCGAGTCGTCAAAACCACATAATCCCCCAAGAGCTCAACATCTTGTGCACAGTTTAATAGTATCGAGTACATACCACAGCATCGGTGGTCCAGCCGTAGAAGGGCAAACCAAAGCCTCACTAATGGCGCCGCAGAACTGCCGCAAACCCGAAGGTTCAAAGGCTTTCACACGGTCATTAAGTCGAGTTAGGGTTTCATTCTTCTAGAGGGACCATAGAATTGCCTGCATGTCTTTCCGACTACTTTAAACTTGGAATAATAGGTTTCTGACATTCGATCGTCTCTGTCGACTCCCAACGTCTCCGCGCGAAGTCGTCTCTAGCTGGAATCAATCTATCTGATGACCTCGCATCGGGGTAGGCGAACGATCCACATGTCCTAGTCATTCATCCTCGATGACTAGCGACCTTCTATCATCTCTTAGTACAACTCGTCCTGCACGAATTCCAGCATCTGGGGCAATATCTCGTCGTTCGCAGCAATAACTGGCTCGCTCGTCTGCACGCTGAACAGTGCCTCGATCGACATGAATAAGCAACACACCAACGGTCATCAAGATCTGGCTGGCCTCTATCATTGGCTCAATCCTCTGATACTGATCGGCACGACCGAGAAATCTCATAAAGGTGATCCTCCAAACGATCGTGGCGCGGAAACACAGTAAAAAGACACATCTCTGCAATCGTGTGTCGCCGGAAATTCGCCCTGCTCAGTCCTCGTTCGTGACGAGCTTGTGCTGACCGCAACTCTAGCCGTAGCTCTCCCTGCCCGTAACCGTAGCAGCACAACCAAACTGGTACCGATGAGGCTAGATCAGGAAGGAATATAATACTGAACAAGGAAATGTACATCCTAAGGCTTCATAAGTGGAGTGGCGTGTCGTAAATATGCCACGGAACATATCAACGGTACGTCACTCTACTTTTAATCACCTATTCCATCAACCAAGGGTCATCCTACGCTCCGAAGGTTAAAACCTAACGCTCTGATACCAACTTTGTCACGTCCCAAAAGTACGGAACATGACCGGCACTTAAACTACGAACGTCTCGAGGCGTACGTAATCTAAGTAAACCGAAAACCCAGAAATCCAAACCAAGAAAAGTAGTAGAGTGCAGGAAAAACCAACTTAAAGCAAGTAATTTCAATAGCATAAGCCGAATTATGCAGTTTTTAAAACATCAAAAATTTACTGAAAATTTCGGCAGAGTCTCCTTTGTAAATACTGGCCCCCAAACGGGATACAACATGAATAGTATACGAAATCAAGAAAAGGGCATCCCCAAGCGGGAGCTTGCTCTTCGTCAATCGACGGTCACAACCACAAAAACAATATAATATACAACGCCAACGGCGAGGATCAAAACTCAAAAGGAAACTCAAAACCACCAGAAATATAACGAGCGACTCTAAGGTCGAAAGAAAAAACAACACTGGTCTCTATCTCAAAAATACATGTTTGGTTGATGGAATATACTAGATACAACTGAATAATATTATACAAGGTAATATGATGGGTACGATACAAGAAAAACCCACCTACTAGCAGGTCACCCGAATGAAACTGAGCCCGCAAAGCCGTAATGAAACCTGTACGGCAAACCTGCAAGAAACTAGGGCACAACGGGGGTGAGTTGCCAACTCGTGAGTAGAAAAACATCTACGCACAGAAATCTCATAAATAACGCAATCCTAGGCAAATGATCATAATATAGCCTCAAAAATATGAATAACACGTAGCCTATAACAAGGCTAAGATAAATATCTAACCCGAGTGTAAACTCATGTACCCGTGTCAGTGCCTCAGGTAGCAATATAATATGAGTGAGGTATGAATGCATGAAAACAGAATACATGTAAATGAAGAAACTGTTTTCATAAATTAGTGAGATTTCTATACTTTTAAAGTGAGGTATCATAAATGAAATCAGTATCAACCGTGTCTAGCATCGACACAAAACATAAATCTCTCTGTCTCGAAATATCAATGTCTCAATCTCAATATCTAGGGCGTCGTCAGTCCAGACCGGCCCCTACCATCCATCTCAAGACCACGACGGTATCCTCCGGATATCCGACGCGTCGGGTAATATCACCGGTAGGTAATCTGTCCCCTGCCAGGCTCAACGTCAACACCACATTCATCTTGCCTCGGGGTACCATACCGGGTCCACCATGTACCCATGACGGTTCCTCCACTCCTCGACACGGATCTCTAAAACCACAGCAAACTCATGGTGGACGACACTTTACATCACTAGAAAACCGCAACATTTTATATTTTAAAAGATCATAAGTTGTAAATTTTGCGGCTTTCCCCGAAATCCAGAAATATCATAAATCTCAAGAAATCATCACAAGTGCATATGTCAATGATAATGAATGCATATGGTATCAATAACCAAGTTGCAATGTATGATTAATAAACTAGGCATGTAAGGCAGGTACACTAATATCATATCAACTACTAACTAACAAGCTAAGTCAAGCAAATATATTCTCTAAAGTGTACGTGACATGGCAATTACCGATGAAGATTTGTGTGAGCCGGCAAGTAGGTGTACACACATACGCATCATCGGTAATGGTGCTGGTGTCCTAACAACATGATATCAATAATAGAATATGCAGCAAAATAAGTATGCGAGGCAGAGTGAACAGCAATAATATGCGAGAGCTGAATATTAGACACAACGATAACTAATCTGTAATAATCTAATATAAGTCCTACAAATGGTGCCATTTGAAATAACACGAACCGCGGGGTTTTGAAAATAGGGCTACGGTGGTTTTTAAGAAAGGATACGTCTTTTGAAACATCCGTAGATCCCTTGACCTGTCTTGTAAAATACCCACGATCCGCTAGTTTTGAAATAGGTAGGAGTCTAATCTATTCTAACAACTACACTAAACTATACGGCTGAACTAACAAGCTGAACTACAGGTAAGGAAACCGCCTATCATCTGAGTCGATACATATACATACCTGTATATATACAGTCGGTGATCCCGCCTCAATAATATTATATCCATAACCAGACATCCCAAGTCAAGAGTGTGGATCAATCATCAAAATATAGCTCGTACGTAAATCCGTCGTACGGCATCCCCAAATCTGGGTACGGGTCAATATCACATTCATCATACTATTCATCTGATATCCTCTTTATCAAATATCATGATCGGGGTACTGATCTACGTCTAGTACAATATTGATACCACCTACGTATGCATGGGCGTGTGTGAAACACTATGTCAAGGACCCGCTACAACGTCAGGTCGTATCTCAAATACGAACCCTGTTATATCACCGATCTCACGGCATCAAATCAAATCTCATCGACTCAGCTCAATCCTAGGTATCATCTTCAAATCCGTATGTGAACACATAGTCCCATACCCATGTGAACACATAACTATAAGGAATCTCATGAGCACATATCAATAGGAATGTATGCAAGTATGTATGTGTGTATGTGTAGTGCAACACTACCCTAGGATTCGCAACACTAAAGTAATCCAACACACCAATATCCATATTATCATCAATATACTGAAACAATATAGAACAATATATATATGTGTGTGTACGTATTCGTATACATCACCGCGAACTGCGTGGGTGCTATACGCCATCCACCCGACTTCTCCCCGTAGATATAAATCTACTCACCTGGTCCTCGCCCGCCGGTGCCGACGTCGCCACGCGCTTGCTTATCGTCTCGAAGTCCACATGGGGTTACCTACATATCATAACGCACCATATCGCATTAAAATTAAATTCGAAATCGAAACGGCATACGAAAAATCAATCGGCACGCGTATCACGCATAGGTCCAAACCTATCGCCTACGCATGCAAGAATAGTCAAACCAACCCTCGATGTCGATGTAAAAACGTCAAACCATCGAGAAAAATCCAATCACACTCATATGCTCATTCACGAACACTAATTTTAATATAAACCAGGTTAAAACTCAGAAAACCCCAATTTCACTTAAAAAGTCATTTTCCGAAAATCTAGCAAGCACAATTCGCCGTTTTTGAACAAAACATGACGTTTAAAAGAATGTAGCGGCCAATATATTTATTAAATATCTTTAATAAGTCATATAAACAATTCCCGGAATTTAATCTCATTAAATTCCAAAAACCCGAATATTCTAGTTTACAAAATACCTAAAATTTAACAATTTCAAAGCAAAAATACACAAACTACAATCTAGGTTGGATTTCCATGATCTAAAGCATTAAACCACACTTAATAAAGTTAATGAAGTCATGAAAAACCTAAACACATTTTTAATCCCAAGTATTTAACCAATTTCAAAAACCTAGTAAGCAATTTAGCAAATTAACACCATTTTTTTAAACTAACCATTAGCACAAGCTACTAGTCTTGTATTAACAATTTTAGTGGCCCCAATATTCACCAAATAACTTAATTAGGTCACAAGAATATTAACTAGATTTTTTTATTTCGTCTAATTACATCTATCCCAAAACCTAGTTTCCAAAATATTTTCATTTGGACAATTACATGTTACCATTGGCAATAAGTAACAAATTTAAGTTGCATAGCTTAAGATACTAAAAAAACCCATCACACAACCATCAACACATGATCACAACCTAACTTGATCTCAAACTCTTTCCATTACAAACTAAATCCCAATTAGAGTCGCATTCAAACTTAATTGACTTTAATCAAAGAAACTATCCAATAATTAGATTTGGCTTGGGATTTATACCTCACCAAAAACAAGAGACCAAGCTTGAAATCTAGCCTCCCAAAATGGCCTCCAAGCTCCTAGATCCATGCAAGAATAGCTAAAGCAAAATGGGTAGGAGTTAGATTTGAGTTTTGGTTTAATTTTTGATGGATTTTGAAAACTTTTGATGAGGAAAAGAGAGGGGAAGAAGGAGGAGGGGCTGCAGTTTGAGGGAGGATGGGGCTCGGCCAGCAGGTGGGGGAGGGGTGTGGAGGGTGTGGGTGTGGAAAAGAAAGTCCAAGTCAAGGTAAAATACCCCCCCAAGTCAACACCAACTTCTTCTCTCACTAATCTTTTCTTTTCCTTCCATTTCTATGAAATTCAAGTGGGGACAAAAGAGGGGGCTGCTGAATTCAGCCATGGGGATAAGTGAATGGGGGTGTGTGGGTGTGGGTACGGGTGTGGGGTGAAAAAAATGATAAATACAATACCCCAAACATCCATTTACGCTAAAAAAAGCCTTTTTTCTCAATAATTTCCAAACCGTTATGGCAAATGATTTCGTTCCAAAACCCACATGATAAAATTTTATTTAATGTTTTATGATGCACAAAATTTGTTTCAACTCATTCCAATTTGTAATTTTCCCTAATTAAATGTATTAGTGACGGCTTAAATAATAATAAAATAATATTTTTTTCAGAAAATTTGAAATTTCACAAGCGGCTCAATAAACACCAAATAATAGCAATTACATAGCTAGAATATGTATATTTAATTTTTATAATAAGATATTTGCCTTTTGACTTTTTACAGAAAACCCCCTTATTTTACCGATTTTTTTGAAATTTCACCGAAACGATTTTCAAAGCGTTACAATCTTCCCCCCTTATAGAAATTCGGTCCCCGAATTTAAATTCAAACTCCCCCAAATACTAAAACATCTAAGAAAACACATCAAGTCGTCGGGGCTCCGAAATTATAAATACATAAAACAAATCGTAGCGCAGCGCATGCGCTTGAAAAATGAGCATATAACTCAAATCAAAACTCCGTCAAGCATCCCGCAATCATGGGAGTCATGGAGAAGACATCAATGCCAAATCCAAATCAAAACCAATATGACATAACTCGAAACTATACATGTAAATATCGAATCTATATCTGTAAGTATCTGAAGGAAATGCATGCCAAATCTCCTTAAGTCGCTGTGCAACGCGTATAACACTGCACAGTGGCGGGCGTCTATCATAAGAAAATAACTATATACATATATACCTTTGTTTGAAATGTACGTTCCGCCGTTTTGGAAACAATTTAGAAGGGTCTCCTTGTTTTAAACATTTCGTGTCATATCAGACACGTAGGTAAATACTGAGGCTATAGCTCGATTTTAGGAAATCCCTTCAATAACTATAAATGCATGCAAAATATATTCAGGTACTGTCCTCTGACTAGTCCTGCTCAGTACGAAAACACATAGCAATATCATAAAAACGTACTGCTCTATACGAAATCAATCCCCAAAATATACACATGAATGCTACGTGCGTCTGGTGAGCACGGAAATCAAAATCCATGAATGTGCCATACATGCGCACAGAAACAACATCTAAGTGCATCGGGTGTGCACGAAACATCTGTCGTAGGCAACATGTGTGCCTGACAGCAAAATCAGGTGCATCAGACATGCACGAAACCATGAAATCCAATATCAAGCGCCGAACGTGCGCAAAATCAAACAGGTGCACAAGGTGCACAAAACAAATATCGAGTATCACAATCGAAATCGAAGTCCAGTGCACACTGCAAGCATATAATAACTATACAGAGTGCAGGAACCAATTCGTGTGCGTGCATACGCACAAAATAAACTCAAATGTCTAAAACCGTAAAATCACAAACATGTGAAACCCAAGCACGAAAACGATATCAAGCGCAACACTGTGCAAAGATCGTAAATCCTCAATCATCAAAATCAAATCATGCGAATAAATCACCCAAAACATCGAAATCAATAATGGCGGAATAGTATCGCTCAAGTGCATCCTCTAAGAATCTCGGGCCAACTGTCGCGGTCACTAATGGGACGTCTCGTCGATGATCATGAACTCTGGCTTGCTGGTGTGCGTAACTATGACCACTCCTGGGTCAAGGTCTTCACTGTGAATTACCAATCTTTCGGTCCATCGGCTCATCGGCCCTGTCAGGTATGCTAACGGGGACGATTCCGTTCTGTCACTTCTCTGGTCATCTCTTGGTCAATCATCGCGACCACTCGTAAGACAGCATATCACTGGCGTCGGCCTCTGGCTCTCTGAATGTACGTGACACATCTGATCCTGGGTGCAAGTATCATTGCAGCAGTGTCCTGGAAGGAATCCTGCTCACGGTCTCTTCCATGTCTCGTCTCTGCCAACTGTCCGGAAGTCGTTGTCCTTTCCTATATCTGCATCTTGCTCTAGAACGACTGCATACTCATCGCGACTCCTTCTGGAAGGTAAGTCCAAGTACAATGCCTCGGCATGCGCATCGCATCTCTGATGTCGGCGGAGGGGAACGTCATCATATCCAGGTATGTACGAACCTCTTACTCCACTTTTTATCTAATGTCGACTGCTTCGGACTCGTCCCGTCATTGCCGCATAGACTGAGCTCCAACGGCTATCCTCGTATCTGGAATCTCCCAAGAAATGCATCTCACCACCTAGCATCCGAATTAAGTCGAGCCATCCGATCGAGTCGTCAAAACCTCATAATCCCCCAAGAGCTCAACATCTTGTGCACAGTTTAATAGTATCGAGTACATACCACAGCATCGGTGGTCCAGCCGTAGAAGGGCAAACCCAACCTCACTAATGGCGCCGCAGAACTGCCGCAAACCCGAAGGTTCAAAGGCTTTCACACGGTCATTAAGTCGAGTTAGGGTTTCATTCTTCTAGAGGGACCATAGAATTACCTGCATGTCTTTCCGACTACTTTAAACTTGGAATAATAGGTTTCTGACATTCGATCGTCTCTGTCGACTCCCAACGTCTCCGCGCGAAGTCGTCTCTAGCTGGAATCAATCTATCTGATGACCTCGCATCGGGGTAGGCGAACGATCCACATGTCCTAGTCATTCATCCTCGATGACTAGCGACCTTCTATCATCTCTTAGTACAACTCGTCCTGCACGAATTCCAGCATCTGGGGCAATATCTCATCGTTCGCAGCAATAACTGGCTCGCTCGTCTGCACGCTGAACAGTGCCTCGATCGTCATGAATAAGCAACACACCAACGGTCATCAAGATCTGGCTGGCCTCTATCATTGGCTCAATCCTCTGATACTGATCGGCACGACCGAGAAATCTCATAAAGGCGATCCGCCAAACGCTCGTGGCGCGGAAACACAGTAAAAAGACACATCTCTGCAATCGTGTGTCGCCGGAAATTCGCCCTGGTCAGTCCTCGTTCGTGACGAGCTTGTGCTGACCGCAACTCTAGCCGTAGCTCTCCCTGCCCGTAACCGTAGCAGCACAACCAAACTGGTACCGATGAGGCTAGATCAGGAAGGAATATAATACTGAACAAGGAAATGTACATCCTAAGGCTTCATAAGTGGAGTGGCGTGTCGTAAATATGCCGCGGAACATATCAACGGTACGCCACTCTACTTTTAATCACCTATTCCATCAACCAAGGGTCATCCTACGCTCCGAAGGTTAAAACCTAACGCTCTGATACCAACTTTGTCACGTCCCGAAAGTACGGAACATGACCGGCACTTAAACTACGAACGTCTCGAGGCGTACGTAATCTAAGTAAACCGAAAACCCAGAAATCCAAACCAAGAAAAGTAGTAGAGTGCAGGAAAAACCAACTTAAAGCAAGTAATTTCAATAGCATAAGCCGAATTATGCGGTTTTTAAAACATCAAAAATTTACTGAAAATTTCGGCAGAGTCTCCTTTGTAAATACTGGCCCCCAAACGGGATACAACATGAATAGTATACGAAATCAAGAAAAGGGCATCCCCAAGCGGGAGCTAGCTCTTCGTCAATCGACGGTCACTACCACACAAACAATATAATATACAACGCCAACGGCGAGGATCAAAACTCAAAAGGAAACTCAAAACCACCAGAAATATAACGAGCGACTCTAAGGTCGAAAGAATAAGCAACACTGGTCTCTATCTCAAAAATACATGTTTGGTTGATGGAATATACTAGATACAACTGAATAATATTATACATGGTAATATGATGGGTACGATACAAGAAAAACCCACCTACTAGCAAGTCACCCGAATGAAACTGAGCCCGCAAAGCCGTAATGAAACCTGTACGGCAAACCTGCAAGAAATTGGGGCACAACGGGGGTGAGTTGCCCACTCGTGAGTAGAAAAACATCTACGCACAGAAATCGCATAAATAACGCAATCCTAGGCAAATGATCATAATATAGCCTCAAAAATATGAATAACACGTAGCCTATAACAAGGCTAGGGTAAATATCTAACCCGAGTGTAAACTCATGTACCCGTGTCAGTGCCTCAGGTAGCAATATCATATGAGTGAGGTATGAATGCATGAAAACAGAATACATGTAAATAAAGAAAATGTTTTCATAAATTAGTGAGATTTCTATACTTTTAAAGTGAGGTATCATAAATGAAATCAGTATCAACCGTGTCTAGCATCGACACAAAACATAAATCTTACTGTCTCGAAATATCAATGTCTCAATCTCAATATCTATGGAGCCGTCAGTCCAGACCGGCCCCTACCATCCATCTCAAGACCACGACGGTATCCTCCGGATATCCGACGCGTCGGGTAATATCACCGGTAGGTAATCTGTCCCCTGCCAGGCTCAACGTCAACACCACATTCATCTTGCCCCGGGGTACCATACCGGGTCCACCATGTACCCGTGACGGTTCCTCCACTCCTCGACACGGATCTCTAAAACCACAGCAAACTCATGGTGGACGACACTTTACATCACTAGAAAACCGCAACATTTTATATTTTAAAAGATCATAAGTTGTAAATTTTGCGGCTTTCCCCGAAATCCAGAAATATCATAAATCTCAAGAAATCATCACAAGTGCATATGTCAATGATAATGAATGCATATGGTATCAATAACCAAGTTGTAATGTATGATTAATAAACTAGGCATGTAAGGCAGGTACACTAATATCATATCAACTACTAACTAACAAGCTAAGTCAAGCAAATGTATTCTCTAAAGTGTACGTGACATGGCAATTACCGATGAAGATGTGTGTGAGCCGGCAAGTAGGTGTACACACATACGCATCATCGGTAATGGTGCTGGTGTCCTAACAACATGATATCAATAATGGAATATGCAGCAAAATAAGTATGCGAGGCAGAGTGAACAGCAATAATATGCGGGAGCTGAATACTAGACACAACGATAACTAATCTGTAATAATCTAATATAAGTCCTACAAATGGTGCCATTTGAAATAACACGAACCGCGGGGTTTTGAAAATAGGGCTACGGTGGTTTTTAAGAAAGGATACGTCTTTTGAAACATCCGTAGATCCCTTGACCTGTCTTGTAAAATACCCACGATCCGCTAGTTTTGAAATAGGTAGGAGTCTAATCTAATCTAACAACTACACTAAACTATACGGCTGAACTAACAAGCTGAACTACAGGTAAGGAAACCGCCTATGATCTGAGTCGATACATATACATACCTGTATATATACAGTCGGTGATCCCGCCTCAATAATATTATATCCATAACCAGACATCCCAAGTCAAGAGTACGGATCAATCATCAAAATATAGCTCGTACGTAAATCCGTCGTACGGCATCCCCAAATCTGGGTACGGGTCAATATCACATTCATCATACTATTCATCTGATATCCTCTTTATCAAATATCATGATCGGGGTACTGATCTACGTCTAGTACAATATTGATACCACCTACGTATGCATGGGCGTGTGTGAAACACTATGTCAAGGACCCGCTACAACGTCAGGTCGTATCTCAAATACGAACCCTGCTATATCACCGATCTCACGGCATCAAATCAAATCTCATCGACTCAGCTCAATCCTAGGTATCATCTTCAAATCCGTATGTGAACACATAGTCCCATACCCATGTGAACACATAACTATAAGGAATCTCATGAGCACATATCAATAGGAATGTATGCAAGTATGTATATGTGTATGTGTAGTGCAACACTACCCTAGGGTTCGCAACACTAAAGTAATCCAACACACCAATATCCATATTATCATCAATATACTGAAACAATATAAAACAATATATATATGTGTGTATACGTATTCGTATACATCACCGCGAACTGCGGGGGTGCTATACGCCATCCACCCGACTTCTCCCCGTAGATATAAATCTACTCACCTGGTCCTCGCCCGCCGGTGCCGACGTCGCCACGCGCTTGCTTGTCGTCTCGAAGTCCACATGGGGTTACCTACATATCATAACGCACCATATCGCATTAAAACTAAATTCGAAATCGAAACGGCATACGAAAAATCAATCGGCACGCGTATCACGCATAGGTCCAAACCTATCGCCTACGCATGCAAGAATAGTCAAACCAACCCTCGATGTCGATGTACAAACGTCAAACCATCGAGAAAAATCCAATCACACTCATATGCTCATTCACGAACACTAATTTTAATATAAACCAGGTTAAAACTCACAAAACCCCAATTTCACTTAAAAAGTCATTTTCCGAAAATCTAACAAGCACAATTCGCCGTTTTTGAACAAAACATGACGTTTAAAAGAATGTAGCGGCCAATATATTTATTAAATATCTTTAATAAGTCATATAAACAATTCCCGGAATTTAATCTCATTAAATTCCAAAAACCCGAATATTCTAGTTTACAAAATACCTAAAATTTAACAATTTCAAAGCAAAAATGCACAAACTACAATCTAGGTTGGATTTCCATGATCTAAAGCATTAAACCACACTTAATAAAGTTAATGAAGTCATGAAAAACCTAAACACATTTTTAATCCCAAGTATTTAACCAATTTCAAAAACCTAGTAAGCAATTTAGCAAATTAACACCATTTTTTAAACTAACCATTAGCACAAGCTACTAGTCTTGTATTAACAATTTTAGTGGCCCCAATATTCACCAAATAACTTAATTAGGTCACAAGAATATTAACTAGATTTTTTTATTTCGTCTAATTACATCTATCCCGAAACCTAGTTTCCAAAATATTTTCATTTGGACAATTACATGTTACCATTGGCAATAAGTAACAAATTTAAGTTGCATAGCTTAAGATGCTAAAAAAAACCCATCACATAACCATCAACACATGATCACAACCTAACTTGATCTCAAACTCTTTCCATTACAAACTAAATCCCAATTAGAGTCGCATTCAAACTTAATTGACTTTAATCAAAGAAACTATCCAATAATTAGATTTGGCTTGGGATTTATACCTCACCAAAAACAAGAGACCAAGCTTGAAATCTAGCCTCCCAAAATGGCCTCCAAGCTCCTAGATCCATGCAAGAATAGCTAAAGCAAAATGGGTAGGAGTTAGATTTGAGTTTTGGTTTAATTTTTGATGGATTTTGAAAACTTTTGATGAGGAAAAGAGAGGGGAAGAAGGAGGAGGGGCTGCAGTTTGAGGGAGGATGGGGCTCGGCCAGCAGGTGGGGGAGGGGTGTGGAGGGTGTGGGTGTGGAAAAGAAAGTCCAAGTCAAGGTAAAATACCCCCCCAAGTCAACACCAACTTCTTCTCTCACTAATCTTTTCTTTTCCTTTCATTTCTATGTAATTCAAGTGGGGACAAAAGAGGGGGCTGCTGAATTCAGCCATGGGGATAAGTGAATGGGGGTGTGTGGGTGTGGGTACGGGTGTGGGGTGATGAAAAATGATAAATACAATACCCCAAACATCCATTTACGCTAAAAAAAACCTTTTTTCTTCAATAATTTCCAAACCGTTATGGCAAATGATTTCGTTCCAAAACCCACATGATAAAATTTTATTTAATGTTTTATGATGCACAAAATTTGTTTCAACTCATTCCAATTTGTAATTTTCCCTAATTAAATGTATTAGTGACGGCTTAAATAATAATAAAATAATATTTTTTTCAGAAAATTTGAAATTTCACCAGCGGCTCAATAAACACCAAATAATAGCAATTACATAGCTAGAATATGTATATTTAATTTTTATAATAAGATATTTGCCTTTTGACTTTTTACAGAAAACCCCTTTATTTTACCGATTTTTTTGAAATTTCACCGAAACGATTTTCAAAGCGTTACAAGTCTATCTTGTTTGAGCGCAGTACAGGGGCAGTCATCAGCAGATTGGCAGATATTATGCGACAGCCGAGTACAGTTCGAGTTCACGCCGATTGGAGGACAGATAGCGCATGTCCATGCACGCCCACAGTTGATCGATCGTATACGTGAGGCACAGTTCAGTGATGACCGATGTTCAGAGATCATGGCACAGATTGGACAGGGCAGATTTTCAGAGTTCGTGATTGATGGTCAGGGAATACTACGATTTGGGACTAGACTGTGCGTACCCGATGCTGAGGGACTGAGGCGCGAGATTCTTGAGGAGGCACATCGATAGGTATATAGCATCCATCCCGGTTCCACCAAGATGTATCATGATATGAGAGATGTTTATTGGTGGGACGGAATGAAGAGGGACATCGCAGATTTCATGTTGAGATGCCTGACTTGTCAGCAAGTCAAGGCTGAGCACCAGAGGCCCGCGGGAGAGCTACAGCCGTTACCCATTCCGGAGTGGAAATGGGAACAAATTTCGATGGATTTCGTGGTGGGTCTACCCACGACTAGTCTGGGGTATGACTCCATCTGGGTGATCGTGGATCGTTTGACGAAAGCGGCTCACTTCCTACCGGTGAAGACGACTTTCGGATTTACTCAGTATGCCCAGATCTACATTGACGAGATAGTGCGACTGCACGGAGTCCCGACGTGTATTGTGTCCGACAGAGGCATCCAGTTTACCAGTAGACTATGGCAGAGGCTTCAGGAGGCTTTGGGCACTCGCTTGAGTTTCAGCACGGCTTTTCATCCGCAGACCGACGGACAGTCAGAGCGGACCTTTCAGACTCTCGAGGACATGCTCAGAGCTTGTGTATTAGATTTCGGAGGTATCTGGGATCATCATTTGCCCTTAGTGGAGTTCTCCTACAATAACAGCTACCAGGAGACCATTCAGATGGCACCGTTTGAGGCTCTTTATGGGAGGAGATGCAGGTCGCCCGTCTGTTGGACAGAGCTCAGTGAGAGCAGTATCTTAGGGCCACAGATTGTTGAGTAGACTGTAGGGTTCCTAGGCATGCTAAGGAGGTCTCACAAGGCATCGACCATGCCAATTTCAAAAAATCTAGGTGCCGAGAAACCCGACTACGTATCGTTGGCTAGAAATCTAGGCGAAAATGAAAACTAGTTAACACTTAACTATAAGTTAAACGGAAATACAACCTTTGTAGATCCGGTGCTCCACCTCCATAGCTCCGCAACGAAGTCCCCTCGCTGTCCTAGTGAATTCCCGGGCTCTAGCGTCGGCTTCATCGGAGAATGGACGGGCTAGGTCGTCGACGACGTGCCGAAGATGATCTACGTCGAAGCTTCACTAGATCGAGCTCCACCTTCACCAAGCCATGAATACTTGTGAAGGAAACAACTCTACTACTTGGCAAGAGATAGAGGATGAAGAAATAGGAAGTGGGTAGACTTTAGAATTGGATTTCTCACTCATTTCATCAATCCACCATTGATGAAGTCAAGGTTTTCTTCTTGAGTTCAAGGAAGAAGAAGAAGAAATGTTATGATAAGTTATTCTAAAATGAAAAGAATAATGAATTCTTATCATAATAGAATCATGGTTAGGTGTAGAGAATTAATTAGGGTCAAGTGGAATGGTTAGGGTTAAGGATGAGACAAAGTGGTCACAAAGTCAACGTATTCATGAAGCTTCATGAAAGAACAAAGAATGCCATCATTTTATCATTTCCTTTTCTTTTTCCAAAAGAATAAATAAATGAATAAAATGAATAAGCAAATAATAAACCCTAACCATTTCATTGACCAAGGTTTAATTCTTTATACTTAATCAATTTTACATGCACCATCAAACATGATACAAGCATGTGCACAAAATCATATCAAATATACAATGTGCACATCCGAGCGAGAAAATCCATTTAAAGTGAACCGATACTAGTTAATGCAAAATAATATATCAAATATATAATTATGCATTAAATCATTAAATCGACACTTGATTTAATGATCCGGTCATATCGCATATAACCGACTAATATCAACAGTAACAACTTATCGAATCAACACTTGATCCGATAACCCGGCTATATCGCATATAACCAATCAATGTCACAAATCGCGAGAATCGAATACAGTATCACATACTGGTATCATTCTCGGTCCCGCACATATCTCATATGCGCTCCTATTTCGTTTTGCTTGAGCCAGGAAACCTCTGTGTAGGACTCTAAAGACTCGTCAATACGCCGGCAGCAGATGATGATCATATCAAGCACCCACAAGCCGCAAGCGGTCTGCTAAACGTAACGGCCACCCGGGTATTGAGCGATCAGAAGATCGACGAGCAAGCCCGCTCACACTCCAGTGAATCCAACCAGTAACACTACCGTACAGTCCGGTCTGATCGTCTGATATGTCGCATATCTCGCCTATGGGTGGTAAACGTCAGACCCCAATAGCTCGATAAGTCGTGTCGATATGAGGTCTATAACATTTCGAGAAACTACTGGTAACACTTACCAGTAAATCTCAGCAACCCTGGCCAGGGATTTCCTGTTATAGCCAATCGAACACAGCGCAACATCAACTCCCTATACCGGGAGAGACGAATCCCCTCCTATCGCTCATTGCCTCCATGTGACTCGGGACTGTACCCAAAAACCACCGTTTTGCACGCCCTCTTGGACGTGGTAAGATGGAAATCAAAGCACAGTGGGAACCACACAAGACTCTATGACGATCTCGGGTCAACAGACTACTCTGTACCAGTGTCACCAGAGAACTGCCATCTGACGTAAGGTATATTACCATCTGGGAGTTCTCGGCGAGTCCGTCCAGTGTACCCAGTCTCTACTGAGCACCCGTATATCATCTCCGATGTCAAACACCAATGGATATGGGATCATCCATCGCCCATATGTATGGGTCGAGAAGCTACACGCTAGTCTACTCTGGTATATCGATGCCCCGTCTCGATACACCCACGACTAGGGACTTTGAAGGATGTACTTATGGACTACCTTGTCCCAACTAGTATGATCCGCATCATAGTCCAGGTAGTCAAGTACACATCCTAAGGGCTTTACCAACATGTAATAGAGAGACAATCTTAGTACACGTTAAGGTAAAGAGTAACCAGATAGCATACTATCATGTCGAACAAGAAAGTCCTCCCTATATATGTCCCAGCATCCACTACAATATACATCCTATGTACAGTAATGGCCTCTAGGGCATACATATAACTAACAATCTCCCACTTGCACTAGGGCCATCTGTAGTAGTGGTTGTAGTATCTCATACTCAACCATCCCATAAAAGTCTCTCTCTGGGAATAGGCCTTCGTGAGTGGATCCGCCGTGTTATCCTCTGAGTCTACTCTCCTAACCTCGATCCCTTAGAGATCAACCATCTCCATGATCAGGTGATACTGCCTTAGATTATGTCAGGATCACTGATGGGACCTGCGTTCCTTGGCATAAGCCACAACGCCATTGTCACACAATGGTAGGAACTAAGTTCATCTCATGAACTAATATACATCCAAACAGCCTCTTTGGTAGCATCTTAAGTAGCGATGTATCCAGCCTTTATCGTCTAGTATGCCACGGTATCTAGCTTGGAACTCTTCCAACATACCGTCCCTTTACTGAGGGTAAAGACAATGCCTGCGACTGACATTCAGTCGTCTTTATCACCCTGGAACACATCCAGTGATTCTCCCCAGGATCGATTGATACCATCTCACTACAACTAGTGAGATTCCCAACATCCAATTAGATCTATCTCATAGATCCAAAACCCAGGATTTAGTAGGTATCATTTTGATCCTATACGGAGAATCTTTGTGATAAGCGGAGATTGATCGAGCGTAGCATAGAAAACTCCTTCCTTATCAAAAGTATGTCATCCACGTACTCTACGAGGATCACCACCATACTCCCTACTACCTTTTTGTATATACAATGTTCATCTACCATTTTGATGATGTCAAACTCTTTGACTACTTCATCAAAACAGATGTTCCAACTCCGCGATGCCTGCTTTATCCTATAAAGCATCTTGCACACGTTTTCGCTGCTCCCACTGTCTACGAGGTCCTCTGGCTGTGTACTTATAGACGCTCTCTTCTAAAACATTATTTAGAAAAGCTGTCATGACACCCAACCATCAGATATCGTAGTCATGGTATGTAACCGTGGCAAGTAGGATCTGGATGGACTTAAGCATAGGCACTGGAAAAGGTTTCATCATTATCCACGCTTGGTTAATGACGAAAACCTTTAACTAGTCTAGCTTTGAAAGTCTCAACCTTTCCATTTACACCAAGTAATCTTCTCAAGATATACTTGCTCCTGATGGGGATTTAACCCTTCAGATATAGCAACCAAAGTCCATACTTTGTTGGTGTATAAGGATTCCATCTCAGATCACTAAGCATCCAGCCATTCTTACAGAGTCTTACTCCTGATGGCCAGCTCGAAACTAGTTGGGTCATCATCTCATGATGCAATCCTCGCTCCCACTGTCATCGAGAAACCAAAGTATCTCTCAGGTGGGTGAGGAACCCTACTAGATCGGCGGAGAGGCTGAGGTTCGTTGGTTACTATTGAATCTTTCGGTTCTACCAAATCATCAGCTGAAGTTTGTATAGCTGGAACCTTTCCAGTTCTACATAACTGACCTTGCCTCGAGCTTGTCCGGATTTTGCTTTTAGACATAGGCCGGACAACCCTAAATCTTAACTAGCTTAAGACATGGGCTCTTTCCATATCATATCAAATATGAAGTGGTAGGCAACTGATTTGATTTGAACCCTTTTCAATAGGTATGCAGCTTCTCAAGTGCATAACTCCCAAAAGGAAATAGGAAACTCAGTAGTACTCATCATAGAGCACACCATATCATATAGGGTGCAATTGCTCCGCCCCGATATACCATCGTGCTATGGTGTATCCAGAGGAGTAATGCCGAGAGAGAATCTCATTCTCCTTTAGAATAGTCCAGGATTTCCGAGCACAAGTATTCTCCTCCTTTATCTCATCATAGGACATAATACTTATACCCGTAATTTGGTTCTCTACTTCTAAATCATATTCTGTGAATATCTCAAAAGGTTCGGACTTATGTTTCCACAGGAACATATGTCTGAATCTAAAGAGATCATCAGAGAATGTAATGAAGTATAAAGAACCAGTCCTGGCATGTGTAGACAGGGGACCTTACATACATCAACATGTATCATCCCAAAAGTTCACTAACTCTTTCTCTGTTTCCAGTAAACAGAGCTGTGGTCATTTTATCTTTGTGACATGACTGGCGAGTTTCACAAGATGTAAATTCAAACTAATTTAAATATGCATCTTTATGCAACTCCAGCTAGTCGGGTCGCATTGATATGACCTAGTCTACAATACCACAAGAAGGATTCGTTCATTTCTGAACTCTTCCTCTTGTGTGTGTTCTATATACTAAGAACTGTGGTTTGATTTAGAACATCAATGCTTTTAGATAACGTGCCTGAACCGATCAACTTTTGATATAGGAAATGTTCAAAACATTATCCAACAATACAAAATTTTATCATTTCTTTACTAATAAAGAGAGTGATATGATTTTGTATATCAGGTTCGGTATCTAATAACATTCGTTCAGAATCAATGTATAAGTAATACAGGGTGACAGTGACCGACAGACTTGGCTGCAACTCTTGCCCCGTTTTCTGCCTCATGAAACTTATCACCCGTTCTCAGTTTTTCTACCCTTTTGTAGCCCTATGTAACAGATTACATATCTGGGATCCTGATCCGGTATCATATACCCAGGATGCGGAGGATACTGAGAAACAGTTCTGTATAATGAACACACCCGAAGATGATGCATCAGCATGCACTCTCTTCGTTTGGGCGGCACGGGAATTCTGGTAATCCCCAATTTCCTGCTCTATCTTATAACAATTATAAGTTGGAGCGGGACCAACGTTCGCCAGCTCAGTATAACAAGCGGGTTCGGTCAATATTCCGTATTATTATCTTGATTAAGGCGTGATATGGTCGCTACCAGGAGAGAGAGAGAAGAAAACACTCAGCGTGCGCACTTGCAAGAATAGATTGGTTATTATTTTATCTAATCAGTATGGCTCCCACTGCTTTTTATCAAATCTTCCTTCAAACCCTAAAAGGAAAGACTAGCCGGGATTAATTACACACTACAAGTTCGCCAATCTTTCAGCCAGGCCAGTGTCGGTACTTTGAGGGAGGTCCCCCGTGCTTTCGCACGAACCTAATTAATGTAAACCTCGTTTTCCCAGAGGCGTAACCCCGTTAACACCTTTCTAGACACCTACTTGATCGGCTAATTGTAATGTATAAAACTCTCCCAGGAGTAACTCTTACTCACAGCGGGTATCGGAATCCAACTATCTCATAGAAGGTATGCAATCTCATTGCAAATCTCAACACTTGAAATTCCCGATAATATTTTGCCCCTAGCACCCTATGACCTTGACGGAGGCCAACAAACATAGGCTACTAGTCAAGTTCAACCCATCATTTCTTGATTGAATCAAACCCACCCGCACGACCCTTGACGGAGGCCAACAAGGTCGCACGACTACCCTAACTCAATCTGCATCATATGCATAAGCAGATAAATACTGGTCAGCTACCGCACACTGCGCCTTGACGGAGGCCAACAAACGCAGCACGAATACTAAACAGCACTTATCTGAAATAACGGAGGGCTACGACAGGTATTTTCTGAAAACATATTGCGTAATGAACTTGATATCGTTGTAGAATCAAATGATTTTAAAATGGAGTGTTTTTGAAGCTTTTCTAGTTTAGCTAAAGGAGTCACTCCCGGTGAAGGGATCGTCGGTCCTTTCCTCGTCGAATGAGGTGCGGGATATATCATATATATCACTGTGCAAAGCAAAAACTCTTAAAAGCAATCAAAAGACAAACCGAATGTGTAGCATCTGCCAGTTATTGCTAAAGGAGTCACTCCCGGTGAAGGGATCTCGGTCCTTTCCTCATCGAATAAGGTGCAGGATATATCACATATACCTCTGTGCAAAGCAAGAACTGTAGCTACCCTTTTTATTTTGAAATTCGATTCTACAACATCTTAGGTTTCTTTAATTTCATTAATCACTTTAATGAAGTCCAATCATTTAAGTACCTAAACATCACAGATAGATATGACGTACACTTATGCCATCCGCATTCGCCTCGATGTCCCCTCGTGCACCGTTAGGTTAGGTAACTAACGGCAGACCAGGGCAGGGCTAGCGCGGGTGTAAAACATAAGTAACGTCTATATAATATATCATATATACTATATACTGTATCTATCACAGAACATCACATGATCACATCACAGATATCGCAGCAGAAGAAACATATGAAATATTGGATATACTAGGACGTCCGTGTTTTCAATACGAGCCAGTATAAAACACGGATTCCACGGTCGTGATGAATAGCCAAACCCACACCCCTAGACCCTTACGAGAGCGGCAAGCAACCCTACCAATTCTGGAGTTAGGAGACCCGGACTCGACTCCTCGAGTTGGTCTCCCACTGGACTCCAGAACCCGGTTACTTGTGCTCTCCTCCTTGGGTCTATCCTAGCGCAGAAAAGTAAATAATATACATCAACGGTGACAACTTCTGCAACCTGGAAGTGCCCCAATAAAAGAATATTACATACAAGTTTTTACATGAATGAAAATGAAAAACACTCATCTCACATAAAAACCCCCGGCTATTCAAACACGACGATCCAATATAACATATCCAGCAACACATAACATCACATGTCATCAACGTAAGTAAATATGCGCATCCCAATTGTCGTTGACATATAGCAACGAAACCGGCGATATCACATATTACACTTACAGTCACAGAAAAGAAAGTGTAAAACTACAACAGTTGGAATCCGCAAACTCCTCAGACATCGCATGCCTGACCAAATGAATTACTTAGACATCACATGCCTAACAATTATAAACCCCACATTTTAGTCTCATTATCGAAAACACTTTTCAATACCAAGTCGGGCAATTCAACAAGATTCCCGACAATCTGATCGAATGCTCGTCGCAAACTTTAGTAGGCGGCCGCACCCCCGACGCCGTCGACGAAGTGCACCAAGGCGGAACACCGCTACCGCGAGCACCCGAATGGATGCTTTCGGCGATGGGGTTCTCCTACAGTCACTTGGTCGGGGCTATGGGGTGAGGCTGTCTATTAAGTTTACCCGGCGAGTATCCGCGTACGCTACGTGATTGCAACGGACTTTTGATCACATCAAAATTCCGTGGCAACCGATCAAGTGAGACTAAACTGCTGTGTTTATAACATTCATTCAGTTATCTCATAACTTATTGTGAATTCCAATTATTGTATCACATTCCGGATAAATAGAAAATGTCAAACTTTCCAATCGAATAATCGAACACCCAAGTTTTCCCGATACAGCTCAACACATGAAACAAGTCTAAAAACATTCAGTTCATGCCTCAGTACCAACGGTCCAGCCGTAGAAGGGTCAAGCCAACGCCTCACATGTGGCACGCCGTACTGCCCCAAATCCGAAGGTTCAAAGGGCAATTCAAGACGGTCACATAATCGAGTTAAGGTTTGTTGTCTTCTAGAGGGTCCATCGAGTAACTTGCACTACTTAGAACGTCTTTAAACTACGGAAAAATCCAACACTTGGAAATTTCCCGACAGGGGAAAAATTGGGTATTTATATCCGGTCGAACTTTTTAACATATTCTAAAATTTATCCGGAAAGCCACACAGACAAAATTTGATACTCCGATCGAAACACCGAATCCCCAAAACAACCCCAGAACTTTCAACTCTTGAATAAAAAATAAAAATTTCCAGAAGACTCGGCACTTTGACACAAGAATTACTGTGCAAGACACGTGGTATAAATCACCAACATGGTCGCGGAACCGCTGCGAAACCCAGGGTGGGGCCGCGGTTCCGCGGCTCTTTGGTCGATTTAGAGCCACGTGCTTCACAGTAACTCATAGGATTCCCTGCTGAATTTTTTGGCAATTTTTAATTCAGAAAAATCCCTGTTTTTGAAAAAAAAACAGAGAGCATTTTTGGGGTTGGGGTTTCGGGTCGTTCGGACTTCAAACTCCGTCTGGACTTCGCCTAAGGCTCTAGCTAGTCTCTGATACCACTGTAGGGTTCCTAGGCATGCTAAGGAGGTCTCACAAGGCATCGACCATGCCAATTTCAAAAAATCTAGGTGCCGAGAAACCCGACTACGGATCGTTGGCTAGAAATCTAGGAGAAAATGAAAACTAGTTAACACTTAACTATAAGTTAAACGGAAATACAACCTTTGTAGATCCGGTGCTCCACCTCCATAGCTCCGCAACGAAGTCCCCTCGCTGTCCTAGTGAATTCCCGGGCTCTAGCGTCGGCTTCATCGGAGAATGGACGGGCTAGGTCGTCGACGACGTGCCGAAGATGATCTACGTCGAAGCATCACTAGATCGAGCTCCACCTTCACCAAGCCATGAATACTTGTGAAGGAAACACACTCTACTACTTGGCAAGAGGTAGAGGATGAAGAAATAGGAAGTGGGTAGACTTTAGAATTGGATTTCTCACTCATTTCATCAATCCACCATTGATGAAGTCAAGGTTTTCTTCTTGAGTTCAAGGAAGAAGAAGAAGAAATGTTATGATAAGTTATTCTAAAATGAAAAGAATAATGAATTCTTATCATAATAGAACCATGGTTAGGTGTAGAGAATTAATTAGGGTCAAGTGGAATGGTTAGGGTTAAGGATGAGACAAAGTGGTCACAAAGTCAAAGTATTCATGAAGCTTCATGAAAGAACAAAGAATGCCATCATTTTATCATTTCCTTTTCTTTTTCCAAAAGAATAAATAAATGAATAAAATGAATAAGCAAATAATAAACCCTAACCATTTCATTAACCAAGGTTTAATTCTTTATACTTAACCAATTTTACAAGCACCATCAAACATGATGCAAGCATGTGCACAAAATCATATCAAATATAAAATGTGCACATCCGAGCGAGAAAATCCATTTAAAGTGAACCGATACTAGTTAATGCAAAGTAATATATCAAATATATAATTATGCATTAAATCATTAAATCGACACTTGATTTAATGATCCGGTCATATCGGATATAACCGACTAATATCAACAGTAACAACTTATCGAATAAACACTTGATCCGATAACCCAGCTATATCGCATATAACCGATCAATGTCACAAATCGCGAGAATCGAATACAATATCACATATTGGTATCATTCTCGGTCCCGCACATATCTCATATGCGCTCCTATTTCGTTTTGCTTGAGCCAGGAAACCTCTGTGTAGGACTCTAAAGACTCGTCAATACGCCGGCAGCAGATGATGATCATATCAAGCACCCACAAGCCGCAAGCGGTCTGCTAAACGTAACGGCCACCCGGGTATTGAGCGATCAGAAGATCGACGAGCAAGCCCGCTCACACTCCAGTGAATCCAACCAGTAACACTACCGTACAGTCCGGTCTGATCGTCTAATATGTCGCATATCTCGCCTAGGGGTGGTAAACGTCAGACCCCAATAGCTCGATAAGTCATGTCGATATGAGGTCTATAACATTTCGAGAAAATACTGGTAACACTTACCAGTAAATCTCAGCAACCCTGGCCAGGGATTTCCTGTTATAGCCAATCGAACACAGCGCAACATCAACTCCCTATACCGGGAGAGACGAATCCCCTCCTATCGCTCATTGCCTCCATGTGACTCGGGACTGTACCCAAAAACCACCGTTTTGCACGCCCTCTTGGACGTGGTAAGATGGAAATCAAAGCACAGTGGGAACCACACAAGACTCTATGACGATCTCGGGTCAACAGACTACTCTGTACCAGTGTCACCAGAGAACTGCCATCTGACGTAAGGTATATTACCATATGGGAGTTCTCGGCGAGTCCGTCCAGTGTACCCAGTCTCTACTGAGCACCCGTATATCATCTCCGATGTCAAACACCAATGGATATGGGATCATCCATCGCCCATCTGTATGGGTCGAGAAGCTACACGCTAGTCTACTCTGGTATATCGATGCCCCGTCTCGATACACCCACGACTAGGGACTTTGAAGGATGTACTTATGGACTACCATGTCCCCACTAGTATGATCCGCATCGTAGTCCAGGTAGTCAAGTACACATCCTAAGGGCTTTACCAACATGTAATAGAGAGACAATCTTAGTACACGTTAAGGTAAAGAGTAACCAGATAGCATACTATCATGTCGAACAAGAAAGTCCTCCCTATATATGTCCCAGCATCCACTACAATATACATCCTATGTACAGTAATGGCCTCTAGGGCATACATATAACTAACAGAGACGACAGCGAAGATCCAGTTGATTCGCGATAGGATGAGAGCAGCCCAGAGTAGGCAGAGATCTTATGCAGACCGTCGGCAACGCAGACTTGAGTTTTCTGTTGGTGATCATGTTTTCTTGAGGGTCTCCCCGATGAAAGGTGTGATGAGGTTTGGGAAGAAGGGGAAGCTCAGTCCCAGGTATGTGGGCCCCTTCGAGATCCTCGAGCGTGTTGGTGCAGTAGCCTACCGGTTAGCCCTTCCGCCCAGCTTTCCAGATGTGCACCCCGTATTTCACGTTTCGATGCTCCGTAGATATCTTCATGATCCTTCGCATGCGATTCAGCACCCGACGATCCAGCTAGAGCGCGACCTTTCCTATGCAGAGCAGCCGGTGATGATCTTGGATCGACAAGTGAAGAAATTGAGATCGAAGGACATCTCATCAGTTAAGGTACTTTGGCATGGTCAGAACCGTGAGGAGGTCACTTGGGAGACCGAAAGCGAGATGATGAAGACGTATCCCCATCTTTTTGAAGGTACGTGTAGTTAGATTTTTGAAATTCGGGGACGAATTTCTTTAAGGGGGAGAGATTGTAACACCTTAGGATGTGTTAGTGACTAATTATATTTAAATAAAGGGTTTTTAATAAAAAGTTTACCAAATTGTGTTTCAAATATTTTTCCTAATTTAATAAATATTTTTCTAAAATTTTCCTAGGCTTGCACACACATGTGCATGTAAACTAGGGTTTTTAAATGAGTTTTTACCATGTTAAGTGACCATGGTGGGTTAATCTTGAGGATTAAGCCTTTTGGGTTTTAATCAAGTTTAATTAGTTAATTAAAAGTTACTTTAATTTGAATTGTTGGGTGTTGACTTGTGAGAGAGAGTGTGTGTGCATCATGGCTTTAAGCCATGCTTGCAATTAATGAAGAGAGAGAGAGGAGGGTTGACAATTGGGTGATAATTGTTTCCTCTCATTTCCTTGTTTTTCTCTCAACTCTCACATACACACACACACACACTTACCTCTCAAACCCCCAGCAGAGCCCCAGCAGCACAGCAGCAAGCATTCAGCAGCAACTGAAGCAACAGCATCAGCTGAAGCCAGAAGCAGTAGCAGCAGCAGCAGAGAGCAGTAGCAGCAGCACCAGTGAACAGCAACAGCACCAAGTGCAGCCTCTTCCTTTCACCTCTTCACCTTCCTTCAGCTCCCTAGGGTTAAGTATGAGGTATATTTCCTAAACTTATTCCCTAGTTGCTTGGTTGAAGTAGTTTTGCATCGGTTAGTGGTTTTTAGTGCGTTTTAGTGCGATATGAGGTGTTTAGTAGGAATCTTGTGCTAATGTGGTGTGGATTGGTTTCAGTAACTTGTTAGTGGGTTATTGAGACCATATTAACCTAGTTTAACCCCGATTGCACTAAAATACCACCAGTTTCCCTAATTGATGCAAATTCATCGTATTTGTGCAAATTTGAACTTTCTGGAAACTGCTTTTGACCCGATGAGTTCAGATTGAAATTGAGTTGACTGCAGTATAGTGGATAGGTGCTGATACCCCAGATTTAACCCGACCCCCAAATTCCTT
This sequence comes from Agapanthus africanus, assembly GCA_030015575.1. Lineage (NCBI taxonomy): Eukaryota > Viridiplantae > Streptophyta > Magnoliopsida > Asparagales > Amaryllidaceae > Agapanthus > Agapanthus africanus. The sequence goes on from JASDDO010000008.1 coordinate 317,254,464, forward strand.
CTTGTGGCCGCCAATTTCTTCATTCTGGCCGCAATTTGCGGCCAGATGGGTAGGGTTTGGGTTAGGGTTTGGTCCTGTAGGTGTCTGCTAGTGTGTAGGGTTCTGTGATATATATATTTTTGTAATTTTAGCTCTGTATAGAAATCTGGGACCAAATACCTGTTTTGCCGTTTTTCTAAACCTTCGCGACACGCGTGATACGTGAGTAGGATTGGGGTTTTGCGTATCACGACGCGTCGGGGTAGTTTCAGGCGCGTGATCTCACGTTTTAGCGTATCGCGCACACGCGCGATTGGGTTGCGACACGAGTTTCTAGTTGAACCGTAATATCGCGTTTCTGTGAAATTGAGCTTATGTGTGATATATGTTATGTGATTCTAGGTTCGCAGGCCAGTGAGACGGACGCTGAGAAGAAGGGCAAACAAGTCGTCGGCTACACTTAGCGCGAGACTCGGTGAGTAGATTTCACATCTACGGGGATATCGCCCGCATGGCGTTATGCGTCAGGGCTGATAGGATCTTATTATTATATATTGCATTTACCCCATGGACTGTCATCACATATTGCATTCCCTGCTGTATTTATATATATATGCTTAGAACTGATAGAACACCGCACTATTACTAACGGTCTATGTTGCACGGGCACTATTTGCATGCTACACACAAACCGTTAGTAATTGCCATGCCACACTCACTGTAGAGCTGCCATGATTATATTGCTGTAGTTTATCTTACATATGATTGGTGGTGATTTCCTGGAAATTGGGAGCCGCATGACATCTTTAAAAACGGAAACTATTTTAAGAAAAAGCGGTTTTCCCCTTATACCCATACCATGGATTGATTTACATTATACCACGCATTGGATTGACTTATTGGTGATGGATTTTCATGTGATTTCTGGTTTTGAGGACCGTGGAAATATTTAAGAAAAGATGCATTATTTTGAAAAACCCGGTACCTCGTGATATGATATTTTGGTGTGTCCACCACGCGTTTTCTCGGTGCTGAGACGTGTGCTTGAAACCCGATTCGAGGAGTGGATGTTCCGTTTGCGGGTTCGTGGTGGGCCCGGTGTCCCCTCGGCGAGATGATCGATGGGTTTTGCCGATTGAGCCTGGAGGTGGGCGAGTACCTACCGTTGATTGGTTGGACCTGGCAGTTGTCTGGAGGATACTGACCAGAGTCGAGAGATGGATGCGGGATGACCCGTACTGCCGGGGCCAAGGGCCGATACCGCAGATGGACCCCGTAGGCTGATCCGGACTGACGGAGCCCGATATATGAGGATTTGCGTGTCGATGTTGGACACGAGTATTTGATGATGTTTTGGGTGCCGATGTTGGGCACTCATGATTTCTCCGAGGTTTACAGGATTTGAGGGCCGATGGGTGTGCCGGCGCCTGAGTATATTTGGGATTTGGGTGCAGCCTGAGGCACCGTCTATTGTTTTCCATGTTGACATATTCCATGTAGATGTTATTTATCCCATGCTCAGTATTGATTGCTACGTATCTCATCCTGTAGTAATTTTACCTGATAGAGCATCTGCATGATTATTGCACATACTGCTTATCACGCATTGATATTATCTGCTGGCATTTGTTAAAATAGCGCAGTACGTGCATGCTCGCGATCACCTTTATATGTTATCTCTATTCACGAGTTGGCAACTCACCCCCGTTGTGCCACAGTATTTGCAGGTTGCCCTTGGGAGTAGTCGCGGCTGGCTGTTTACCGCATCTTTTGGCACAGATACCATTGCTGAGGCGAGTTAGCCTTTTGCTGTTAGGTGGGTTTTGTACGGTATCTGTTATCTTACAGTTGTATATTGATGTATCTAGTACTCTCCATCTACCTTTCTGTATTGACTTAGAGACAGTTGTGAGGACGATGTGTATGATTTTGTACTCTGGTGTCGAGCTCGCATGTGAGCCGGCTTTACTTTATGCAGTCTTACCTTTTGTGATAATGTCCTTGCTTTACTGTGTATTCTTCGTTACGGCGTCGTATATCATATTGTGATGCTTCATTCATTTTACTTGTCATTTCTGCTACACCTTGCTTTTACCCGACTTGCGGGGCAAATGTTTAAAAAGGAAATGTTGCCAAAATTGTAAAAGTTATAACTCTTGAACTTAAAAGGATTTCTACTAAATTAATAAAAATGTTTTTCGGACATGCATGACTGTTTTTACGAAAATGTTTTAAATCACTCTATATTTATTGGTTTTGATTTCTGGGTTCGGCTTACTTAGCCGCGTTACGCCTGTAGACGTTGCGTGGTTAAGTGCCGGTCACGAGTCGAAATTTCTCGGGTCGTGACAGATATGAGATATCGGCCGGGTATATGTGATATAGCCGGGTCATCGTATTAGTCGGTTATATGCGATATAGCCGGATTGTCGGATCAAGTGTTGATTCGATAATTTAATGTATAATAGTACATATGATATATTAAATTACATTAACTAATATTATCTCACTAAAAGATTCTTTTTCTCACTCGGGTAATACATTGATATATATGCGATATATGTTAATTGTATTATTTTATCTTGTTACAATATATTTTGTATATGTGATATATAATATTGTAACATGATATGATTACTAATTCAACATGTTTAGTGGAGTTTAAACATGGTTAGGGTTTGGATTAGGGTTAAGACTTCTAGTAGCTTCTAGAAGCTTTTCTTTTGTCATGGAAAAGATATTATGCTTGATATTTTCAAGTGACTCACCTTTAACCCAACCCAAACCCTAGCCCTAGTTAAATCTCTACAAGGGTTTAGTTGACAATGGTTGCATTATTCATCATTACTATCTTTGCATTATTCATCACAAAAGGATGATGATATTCTTCTTCTTCTTCCTTCTTCTTTCCTTTCATGGAAAAAGCTTTCTAGCTTTTTTCCAAGTGATGAAAATGAGTGAGAATATGAAAATAAAAGAGAGCAAAAATCCTACTTCATCATTCTCATCTATCCTTGCCCTTTAGATGAGAGTGTTCACTTCATTTAGTGAGTGTTAGCTTGTGTTAATGAAACTTCAAGGTAGATCATCTTTGTTATCGAAGATCAGAAGCAAGCTGCATATTTCTCTTCGTGAAGCCTCTCGAGAGTCCGGAACACGATGATCGCAGCGAAGGGACCTCAACACGGAGCTTAAGAAGTGAAGGACTGGATCTACAAAGGTTGTAATCCCTCTCGCTTAGTGTTAAAGAGTTTAACATGCTTGTTTTCTCCTAAACCCTAGTTTAAAGATCAGGCTTTGGGTTGTTCGGCACGGCTAAAATTTTAATCGGGCATGGTTGATACCTCATAGACCCTTGTGCGCATGCCTAGTAACCCTACAGTGGTATCAGAGCCAAGCTAGAGCTTTAGGCGAAGTCTGAGCGAAGTTTAAAGTCCGATCGAACCCGGATACCCCGATACGAACCCTTCTCTGGACAATTTTCAAAAATGTGATTTTTTACGAATTAAAAATACTCAGAAAAACAAGCAGGAAAAAATAAGAATTACTGTGAAGTACGGCCCACTAATTCGCTCATTCGGCCGCGGAACCGCCGCCAAACCCTTGATTTGGCCGAGGTTCCACGGCCAAAATTTTGAATTAGTACCTGGAACTTCATATATTTATTCTTAGGTCCTTTCTTGTCATTTTGTTCTGGTAATTTTTTAATTCCACTCAAGTGTTGAGTTTTCTAGGGTTATATTGGGGACTCGTTGATTCGATCGGATAATTTAACTTTTTTTAGTTTGTCCGGGTAATTTTTAGAACGTGTTAAAAAGTTCGGCCGGATATCAATAACTCACTTTTTCCCCTGCAGGAAAATTTCCAAGTGTTGGATTTTTCCGTAGTTTAAGAACGTTCTAAGTCGTGCAAGTAACGTAGTGGACCCTCTAAAAGAACACAAACCTTAACTCGATTATGTGACCGTCTTGAACTGCCTCTAAAATTAGGGTTTGGGGCAGTACGGCGTGCCACATGTGAGGCGTTGGCTTGACCCTTCTACGGCTGGACCATTGGTATTGTGGCATGTGATGGATGTTTTTAAACTAATTTCAAGTGTTGAGAATAATCTGGGAAAACTTGGGTGTTTGATTATTCGATCAGAAAGTTTAACATTGTCTATTTATCTGGAATGTGATACAATATTTGGAATCCACAAGATAGTTATGAGATAACTAATATGAATGTTATAAATTTAGCAGTTTAGTCTCACATGATCGGTTGCCATGAGATTTTGATGCGATAAAAGGTCCGTCGCAATCACGTAGCGTACGCGGATACTCGCCGGGTAAACTTAACAGACAGCCACGCCCTAAAGCCTCGACCAAGTGACTGTAGGAGAACCCCGTCGCCAAAAGCATTCGTTCTGGTGATCGCGGCAGCGGTGTTCCGCCTTAGTGCACTTCGTCGACGGCATCCGGGGGTGCGGCCGTCTGCTAAAGTTTGCGACGAGCATTCGATCAGGTTATTGGGAATCTTGTTGAATTTCCCGACTAGATATTGAAAAGAGTTTTCGATAATGAGACTAAAATGCGGGGTTTATAATTGTTAGGCATGCGACGTCTAAGGAATTCATTTGGTTAGGCATGCGATGTCTAAGGAGGTTGTGGATTCCAACTGTTGTAGTTTTACACTTTCTTTTCTGTGACCGTAAGCGTAGTATGTGGTGTATCGCTGGCTTCGTTGTTATACATCAACGACAATCGGGATACGCATACTTGCTTACGTTGATGATATGAGATATTATGTGTTGCTGTGATATGTTATATTGGATCGTCGCGTTTTGAATAGCCGGGGGTTTTATGTGAGATGAGAGTTTTTCTTTTTCATTCGTGTAAAATTCATTTGTATGTAATATTCTTTTATTGGGGCACTTCCGGGCTGAGGATGATGTCACCATTGTATATTATTTACTTTTCCGCATTAGGTAGACCCAAGGCGGGGAGCACAAGTAACCGGGTTCTAGGGTCCAGTGGGAGACCATCTCGAGGAGTCGAGACCGGGTCTCCTAACCCTAGAATTGGCAGTGTTGCTTGCCGCTCTCGTAGGGGTCTAGGGATGTGGGTTTGGCTATTCATCACGACCGTGGAATCCGTGTTTTATACAGGCTCGTATTGAAAATATGGACGTCCTAATATATCCAATATTTCATATATGTTTCTTCTGCTGCAATGTTCTGTATGAGATCATAATACTGCCCGAGATGAATGTTTATATTATATATATGAGATATATGTTATATTGCAGATTTCGTTTCAAATATGATGCTTGTGAAGCATATTAAAATGGGACTTCATTAATAAGATTAATGAAACTAAAAGAAGCCTAAAGATGTTGTAGAAACTTGTTTAAAAACTGGTAGCTCCAGTTCTTGCTTTGCATAGTGGTGTTCCTTGTAGAACATCCAGCACCTTATTCGATAAGGAAAGAGCCGAGATCCCTTCACCGGGAGTGACCTCTTTAGTGAAACTAGCAGATGCTATAAACTCGGTTTGTCTTTTGATTGCTCCTATAGTTCTTGCTTTGCATAGTGATATTTGTGAAATATCCTGCACCTTATTTGATAAGGAAAGAGCCGACGATCCCTTCACCGGGAGTGACCTCTTTAGCAAAACTAGAAAAGCCTCAAAAACACTCCATTTAAAATCACTCGATTCTACAACGATATCAAGTTCATTACGCAAAGGGTTTTCTTAAAAACCTGTCGTAGCCCTCCGTCATTTCAGATAAGTACTTCATAGTATTCATGATGTGTTTGTTAGCTTTCGTCAAGGCGTAGTGTGCGGTAGCTATTTATGCTTATCTGTATAAGCATATGATGCGATTGAATTAGGGTAGTCGTGCGACTTTGTTGGCATTCATCAAGGGTCGTGCGGGTGAGTTTAATTCAATCGGAAAATGACGGGTTGAACTTGACTAGTAGCCTATGGTTTGTTGGCATTCGTCAAGGTCATAGGACGCTAGGGGTAAAATATTATTGGGAATTTCAAGTGTTGAAATTTGCAATGAGATTGCATACCTTCTATGAGATAGTTGGATCCCGATACCCGCTGCGAGTAAGAGTTACTCCTGGGAGAGTTTTACACATTACAATTAGCCGATCAAGTAGGTGTCTAGAAAGGTGTTAACGGGGTTACGCCCCTTGGAAAATGAGGTTTACTTTAATTAGGTTCGTGTGAAAGCACGGGGGGACCTCCCTCAAAGTACCGGCACTGCCCTGGCTGAAAGATTGGCGAACTTGTAGCGCGTAATTAATCCCGGCTAGTCTTTCCTTTTAGGGTTTGAAGGAAGATTTGACTAAAACAGTGGGAGACATCCTGATTAGATATATTAGATAACCAATCTAATCTTGCAAAAGCGTACGCTGAGTGTTTTCTTCTCTCTCTCTCTCTCCAGGTAGCGACCATATCACGCCTTAATCAAGATAATAAAACGGATGAATTGACCGAACCAGCTTGTTATACTGAGCTGGGGAACGTTGGTCCCGCTCCAACTTATAATTGTTATAAGACAGAGCAGGAAATTTAGGAATACTAGATTTCCCGTGCCGCCCAAACGAAGAAAGTGCATGCTGATGCATCTTCTTCGGGTGTGTTCATTACAGAGAACTGTTTCTCAGTATCCTTTACGTCCTGGGTATGAGATACCGGATCAGGATCCCGCATATATAATCTGTTACATGGGCTACAGAAAGGTAGAGAACTGAGAACGGGTGATAAGTTTCATGAGACATAAAACGGTGCAAGTGTTGCAGCCAAGTCTGTTGGTCACTATCACCCTGTATTACCAGAATACAATGATTCTGAACGAATGTTATTAGATACCGAACCTGATATACAACATCATATCTGTCTCTTTATTAGTAAAGAAAGGATATAATTTTGTATTGTTGGATAATGTTTTGAACATTTCCTAAATCAAGAGTTGATCGGTTCAGGCACGTTATCTAAAAGCATTGACGTTCTAAATTAAACTACGGTTCTTAGTATACAGAATACACACGAGAGGAAGAGTTCAGAAATGAACGAATCCTTCTTGAGGCATTGTAGACTAGGTCATATCAATGCGACCCGACTAGCTAAGTTACATTTAGATACATATTTAAATCTGTTTGAATTTACATCTTGTGAAACTTTCCGGTCATGTCACAAAGATAAGATGACCATAGCACTGTTTATTGAAAACAGAGAAAGAGTTAGTGAATTCTTGGGATTGATACATGCTGATGTATGAAAGTCTCATGTCTACACATGCCAAGACCGATTCTTTGTACTTCATTACATTCTCTGATGATCTCTCAAGATTCAGACATATGTTCCTGTTGAAACAAAAGTCTGAACCTTTTGAGATATTCACAAAATGTAAGTTAGAAGTAGAGAACCAAAATACAGGTATAAGTATTATGTCCTTTGATGAGATCAAGGAGGAGAATACTTGAGCACGGAATTCCTGGATTATTCTAAAGGAGAATGAGATTCTCTCTCAGCATTACTCCTCCGTATACACCACAACACGTCGGTGTATCGGGGCAGAGCAATAGCACCCTATGTGCTATAGTGTGCTCTATGATGAGTACTACTGAGTTTCCTATTTCCTTTTGGGAGTTATGCACTTGAGAAGCTGCATACCTATTGAATAGGGTTCCAATCAAATCAGTTGCCTACCACTTCATATGTGATATGGAATGGGAAGAGCCCATATCCTAAGTATGTTAAGATTTGGGGTTGTCCGGCCTATGTCTGAAAAGAAAAATTCGGACATGCTCGAGGTAAAGTCAGATCTGTGGAAGTTTGTTGGATATCCCAAGCATTCGCAAGGGAATATCTTCTACCAAACCGAGAAACAAAAGTGTTTTATTTCTCAACATGCCACCTTTGTGAAAGGGAATTTCTTGTGGAAAAATTAGTGGTCATGAGGTAGAACTGGAAAGAGTTCCAGCTATACAAACTACAGCAGATGATTTGGTAGAACCGAAGGATTCAATAGTAACCAACGAACCTCAGCCTCTCCGCCGATCTAGAAGGGTTCTTCACCCACCTGAGAGATGCTTCGGTTTCTCTATGACAGTGGGAGCGAGGATTGCATCATGAGATGATGACCCAACTAGTTTCGAGCAGGCTATCAGGAGTGGGACTCTGTAAGAATGGCTGGATGCTTATCGATCTGAGATGGAATGCTTATACACCAACAAAGTATGGACTTTGGTTACTTTATCTGAAGGGTTAAATCCCCATCAGGTGCAAGTATATCTTGAGAAGATTACTTGAAGATTACTTGGTGTACATGGAAAAGTAGAGATTTTCAAAGCTATGCTTAAGTCCATCCAGATCCTACTTGCCACGGCTACATACCATGACTACGATATCTGGCGGTTGAGTGTCATGACTGCTTTTCTAAATGATGTTTTAGAAAAGAGCGTCTATAAGTACACAGCCAGAGGGCTTCATAGACAGTGGGAGCAGAGGAAACGTGTGCAAGATGTTTTATGTGATAAAACAGGCATCGCGGAGTTGGAACAACTGTTTTGATGTGGTAGTCAAAGAGTTTGACTTCATCAAAATGGTAGATGAACCTTGTATATACAAAAAGGTAGTAGGGAGTATGGTGGTGATCCTCGTAGAGTACGTGGATGACATACTCTTGAGAGGGAAGGAGTTTCCTATGCTACGCTCGGTCAATCTCCGCTTATCACAAGGATTCTCCATATAGGATCAAAGTGATACCTCCTAAACCCTGGGTTTTGGATCTATGAGATAGATCTAATTGGATGTTAGGACTCTCACTAGTTGTAGTGAGATGGTATCAATCGATCCTGGGAAGAATCACTGGAAAGGTTCCAGGGTGATAAGAACGACTGAATGTCAGTCACAGGCATTGTCTTTACCCTCAGTGGAGAGACGGTATGTTGGAAGAGTTCAAAGATAGATACCGCGACTTATTAGACGATTAAAGGCAAGATACATCGTTACCAAGGATGCTACCAAAGAGGCAGTCTGGATATATATAAGTTCATGAGATGAACTTCGTTCCTACCATTGTGTGACAATGGAGTTGTGGCTTGTGCTAAGGAACGCCCGTCCCATCAGAAATCCAGATATAATTCTTAGGCAGTATCACCTGATCATGGAGATAGTTGATCTCAAGGGAGATCGAGGTTAGGAGAGTATACAAAGAGGACAACAACGCGGATCCACTCACAAAGGCCTTTTTCCCAGTAGAGACTCTTATGGGATGGTCGAGTATGAGATACTTCAACCACAGCTAATTGTTGGGTATGTGATACCACAACAGATGGTCCTAGTGCAAGTGGGAGATTGTTAGTTATATGTATGCCCTAGAGGCTATTACTGTACATACGATGTATATTGTAATGGATGCTTGGACATATATAGGAAGGACTTTCTTGCTCGACATGATAGTATGCTATCTGGTTGTACTTTATCTTAACATGTACTTTGATTGTCTCTATGTTACATGTTGATAAAGCCCTTAGGATATGTACTTGACTACTGGAACTATGATGAGATCATACTAGAAGGGCCACGGTAGTCGACGAGTACATCCTATAATTGTTCCTAGTCGAGGGTGTATCGAGACAGGGCATCGATGCACCAGAGTAGACTAGCGTATACGCATCTTGACCCATATGATGGGCGATAGATGATCCCATATCCATCGGTGTTTGACATCAAGGATGGTGTACGGGTGCTCAGTAGAGACTGGATACACTGGACGGACTCGCCGAGAACTCCCAGATGGTATTATACCTCACGTCAGATGGCAGTTCTCCGGTGACACTGGTACAGAGTAGTCTGTTGACCCGAGATCGTCAAAGAGTCTTGTGTGATTCCCACTGTGCTTTAATTTCCTTCATACCACGTCCAAGTGGGCGTGCAAAAAGGTGGCTTTTGGGTACAGTCCCGAATCGCATGGAGGCAATGAGCGATAGGAGGGGATTCGTCTCTCCCGGTATAGGGAGTTGTTGTGCTGTATTCGATTGGCTATAACTGGAAATCCCTGGCCAGGGTTGCTGAGATTTACTGGTAAGTGTTATCAGTAGTTTCTTGAACTGTTATAGACCTCATATCGACACGACTTATCGAGCTACTGGGGTCTGACGTTTACCACCCCTGGGCAAGATATGCGACATATCAGACGACGAGATCGGACTGTACGGGAGTGTTACTGATTAGATTCACAGGAGAATGTACAGGCTTGCTTGTTGATCTTCTGAGCGTTCAATACCTGGGTAGCTGTTACGTTTAGCTGACCGCTTGCAGCTTGTGGGTGTTTGATATGATCATCACCTACTGCCAGCGTATTGACGATTCTTTATAGTCCTACACAGAGGTTTCTTGGCTCAGGCAAAACGGAGTAGGAGCACATATATGATATGTGCGGGACTGAGGATAATGCGGTATGTGATACTGTATTGGATTCTCGCGATATGAGATATCGGCCGGGTATATGTGATATAGCCGGGTCATCGTATTAGTCGGTTATATGCGATATAGCCGGATTGTCGGATCAAGTGTTGATTCGATAATTTAATGTATAATAATATATATGATATATTAAATTACATTAACTAATATTAGCTCACTAAAAGATTCTTTTTCTCACTCGGGTAATACATTGATATATATGCGATATATGTTAATTGTATTATTTTATCTTGTTACAATAAATATCGTATATGTGATATATAATATTGTAACATGATATGATTACTAATGCAACATGTTTAGTGGAGTTTAAACATGGTTAGGGTTTGGATTAGGATTAAGACTTCTAGTAGCTTCTAGAAGCTTTTCTTTTGTCATGGAAAAGATATTATGCTTGATATTTTCAAGTGACTCATCTTTAACCCGACCCAAACCCTAGCCCTAGTTAAATCTCTACAAGGGTTTAGTTGACCATGGTTGCATTATTCATCATTATTATCTTTGCATTATTCATCACAAATGGATGATGATATTCTTCGTCTTCTTCCTTCTTCTTTCCTTTCATGGAAAAAGCTTTCTAGCTTTTTTCCAAGTGAAGAAAATGAGTGAGAATAAGAAAATAAAAGAGAGCAAAAATCCTACTTCATCATTCTCATCTATCCTTTCCCTTTAGATGAGAGTGTTCACTTCATTTAGTGAGTGTTAGCTTGTGTTAATGAGACTTCAAGGTAGATCATCTTTGTTATCGAAGATCGGAAGTAAGACTGCATCTTTCTCTTCGTGAAGCCTCTCGAGAGTCCGGAACACGATGATCGCAGCGAAGGGACCTCAACACGGAGCTTAAGAAGTGAAGGACCGGATCTACAAAGGTTGTAATCCCTCTCACTTAGTGTTAAAGAGTTTAACATGCCTGTTTTCGCCTAAACCCTAGTTTAATGATCCGGCTTTGGGTTGTTTGGCACGGCTAAAATTTTAATCGGGCATGGTTGATGCCTCGTAGACCCTTGTGCGCATGCCTAGCAACCCTACAATAGCTCTTCTAGACACAGCGTGATCTCACCCCCAATACCGGGAGAGACGAATCCCCTGCCGATCCGCTCATTGCCTCTATGTGGCTCGGGACTGTACCCAACTAAAACCTGTTTGCATGATTCCTTTGAGCCGTGGTAGGGTAGTAATTTAAGAACATTGGGAACTCACATGAGACAAATGACGACCTCATGTCGATGAACAAACCTGTACACATGTCACCAGGGAACTGCTATCTAACGCTAGGTATAATACCAACTAGCATGTTCCCGGCGAGTCCTATCCGGTGCACTCATAACCCAATGAGCACCTGTAAACATGTTAGGTGATCCAACTGATACCAATGGCTTGTGAGACCGGCCACCGCCCCTCGTCGGGGTCTCGACTGTATACACTAGTCTACTCCGGAGTATCGATGCCCTGTCTCGAAACTCCCACGACTAGGGACCACTTTTAAGGATGTGCTTATGGATTACCCAACTCTCACTTATATGATCGCCATCATACTGTTGGTAGTCAAGAAGGATCCTAAGGGCTCTATCAACGTGTAATAGTGATCATGTCACCAAAAGCTATACACGATGATAAAGACAAACCAGATAGCATACTATCATCTCGAGTAAGACTGTCCTACCGGTATAGGTCCTCCTCAATCATTGCAATCACGTGCCTGCGATCCAATAATTGACTTTGAGGGCACTATATCCAACAATCTCCCACTTGCACTTAAGGCTAATTATTGCGATGTCGCATACTCACAGCCCGTGTGATACCGAACACCCAACTCCTCTACTAATCAGTTTCATAAAGCTCATTTGTAAAACTCTTATGTTCAAGAAATAGCCTCAATGAGTGGATCCACCCTGATGTTTCTTTCTATGTCTCTCTTAATCTCAAGTTCGCGGAGAAAGCCATCTCCCGAATTGAGTAATACCTGTCTTAGAATATGTCTGGATATCTGATGGGACCTAGTTCATAAATGAACTCTAAATCCAAACTTCTTAGACTGTATTGTCAACTGAACCTAATCAGTATCCTACACCATGCCTCCCACAGTATCCTCTTGGACCACCTGTACAAACTACTGCCCCTTTCGTCAGAGGGAAAACTATAACTCTCACAGTCACTCTGTCATCCATGTCACCATGGAAGCCTGGAATGATAATCGTCTCCTAAAGGAGGCTGCCATTATCAAATCCCTAGAACATCCACTTATGTTCTAAAACTGCTTCTGTATGTTTCTCTAGGGTTGGATTAATATAAACTTATTGCATCTAGTGCAAAAACAATATCTAGTGTGGTACTTGACATCTCATGATTGACTCAATTGCCTAAGCAAGTGATATGCCAATCATGCACATCTCTCTCCCCTTTAGTCTGTAAGACACCTTTAGAGAGGGAGACTCCATCACCTGCAGGTACACCACCATGCCAGGAGTCGTCCATTCTAAATACTTTTAGAATACTGTCTAAGTATCCAGATTGGGAAACTACCCAAATCTAGATCTAAAACCATAGATCTAGTAACTAGAATGTCTGATATTATATCCATATCCTGTGTGGAGAAAGAACTGTGTGACAACAACAGTATAACCGATCGTAGTATAGGAATTTTACTTCCTACTCTGTGTATGTCATCCAAATACCAGGACATCACACCCTACTACCTTCTTAACAGATCCATCCCCTATTCTGATGAAGTCAAATCTATGACTGTCACATCAAAATTAGATGATCTATCTCCGCTATATCTGCTTTAGTCTATAAATAGACATAAGCTACTTGCCCACTATGCTTCCGCTGCTCCCACTAACCACAACAACCTTCTGGCAGAATAATATATACGTGCACTTCTAAAACTAGTTTAGAACGACGCTATACTCATCCTCCTGCCGGGTATCATAGCCTGGAACAACAGTAGTGTCATGTCTGAGTAAACAAGAACCTCCCTGTCACCGTCCTTGAGGCTACTGGAGTACCTCTCGGGTGCCTGATGTTACCCACCATATCTACGGAGTGGCTAATGGAATGTCAAACTTGATTGAATCTTTAAGTCCTATTAAATTTTCCGTAATTGTTTGCGGTTCTGGAATCTCATCCAGTTCTACCATACTTCCACTACTGTTTTCTGAAAAAATCCATTTTACTAAAATTGGGGCAAGTCAAGAACAATATCACTATTGGTCTTCCAGATGGTAAAAAGTCAACCCTCGACATAGCCCGGGTCAACCCACAAACTGCCATTACATAAACGTGCCTTGAGTTATCCAGAGTCTGGTTTTAAACATAAGCCGAACAACTCCCCGTACCCTAACATCGTTAAGATATGAATCATTCTATATCCAATATAGAAACTCTGGCACTTATTTAATTGGAACCAGATTCAAATTATGCAGCTGTCTCCAGCGCATGTCAACTTAATGGAAAGAGGATAATCAGCATTTACTCAACTTAGGAATGCATCCAATTATGAGTAACCCGAAAGAGAAACAAGTTTCTCAAAATCATTACTATCAACTGAATACCAATCATAAGTACCTACATCTTCGATCACTTTGAAGAATCCCGATACTTGCGATACCTGGTTCTCTACTTTATTCTTGTACCTATAACTTCTCAAAACTTAGACATTGTATTTCTACGAAACACTTGTCTAAAAACTAGAGAAGTCACAAGTGAACAGAACATAGTACGAGGACCAACCCCTTTGTCCTAATGGACACTGGACTTGTCACGTCCCGAAAGTACGGAACATGACCGGCACTTAAACTACGAAACGTCTCGAGGCGTACGTAATCTAAGTAAACCGAAAACCCAGAAATCCAAACCAAGAAAAGAAGTAGAGTGAAGGAAAACCAATTTAAAACAAGTAGTTTTAATAGCATAAGCCGAATTATGCGGTTTTTAAGAACATCAAAATTTACTGAAAATTTCGGCAGAGTCACCTTTGTAAATACTGGCTCCCAAACGGGATACAACATGAATAGTATACGAAATCAATAAAAAGGCATCCCCAAGCGGGAGCTAGCTCTTCGTCAATCGACGGTCACAACCACACAAGCAATATAATATACAACGCCAACGGCGAGGATCAAAATTCAAAAGGAAACTCAAATCCACAAGAAAACCGCAGAAAAAATAATGCGCGACTCTAAGGTCGAAGGAATAACATCACTGGTCTCTATCTCAAAATAAATACATGTTTGGTTGATGGAATTTACTAGATACAACGGAATAATATTATACAAGGTAATATGATGGGTACGATACAAGAAAAACCCACCTACTAGCAAGTCACCCGAATGAAACTGAGCCCGCAAAGCCGTAATGAAACCTGTACGGCAACCTTCAAGAAACTGGGGCACAACGGGGGTGAGTTGCCAACTCGTGAATAGAAAAATATCTACGCACAGAAATCGCATAAATAACGCAACCTAGGTCAATGATCATAATATATCCTCAAATATATGAATAACACGTAGCCTATAACAAGGCTAGGGTAAATATCTAACCCGAGTGTAATCTCATGTGCCCGTGTCAGTGCCTCAGGTAGCAATATATCATATGAATGAGGTATGAATGCATGAAAACAGAATACATGTAAATGAAGAACTGTTTCCATAATTTAGTGAGATTTCCTTTGTATTTTTAAAATGAGGTATCATAATGAAATCACCATAAAACAGTGCCTAGCATCGGCACAAAACGTAATCCCAATATCTCGATATCTCTGTATCACAGTCTCTGTACCTCAATATCTCGAAATCTCAATGTCTCAATCACAATATCTAGGGCGCCGTCAGTCCAGACCGGCCCCTACCATCCATCTCAAGACCACGACGGTATCCTCCGGATATCCGACGCATCGGGTAAAATCACCGGTAGGTAGTGCTCCCTGCCAGGCTCACATCGTCATCATCACGCGCTTCTTGCCCCGGGGTACCTTACCGGGTCCACCATGTACCCGAAACGGTTCATCCGCCTCCTCGAATCGGGTCTCGAAATCCATCAGCAAACTCATGGTGGACGACTCATACATCATGGGAAAACCGCACTTTTTATTTTAAAGAGAGAAAGAAGCTTATATAAGTTTTGCGGTTTTCCCCCAAAACCAGAAAATCTCATAGAAATCCGAATCCAATCCTCAATAGCATGTAAACAGTGCATATCGGCATAAAAATCCATGAATGCGGCATAACAATGAATATTAACATGCATGAAGTAACAAGTAATATCTACAATGTCTAATCTAGCATATAAGACGAGTACACTAATATCATATCTAAATTATTAGCTAACAACCTATGTCAATGCAATAGTATTTCTAAAGTGTACGTGGCATGACAATTACCGATGAAGATGTGTGTGAGCCGGCAAGTAAGTGTACGTGGTACATACGCATCATCGGTAATGGTGCTGGTGTCCTAACAGCATGATATCAATAATGGAGTATGAAACATAATATAAGCATGCGATGCGAAGCGAACCACAATAAAGAGCGGGAGCTGAATACTAGACGCAACTATAACTAATCTGCATTAACCTAATATAAGTCCTACAAATGGTGCCTTTTGAAATAACATGAATCATGGGGTTTTGAAAATAGGGGCTACGGTGTTTTTATGAAAAGATACGTCTTTTGAAATATCCGTAGGATCCCTTGGGCTGTCTTTTAAAATACCCACGATTCGTTAGTTTTTGAAATAGGTAAGAAGTCTAATCTAATCTAACAACTACACTAAACTATACGGCTGAACTAACAAGCTGAACTACAGGTAAGGAAACCGCCTATCATCTGAGTCGATACATATACATACCTGTATATGTATAGTCGGTGATCCCGCCTCAATAATATCATATCCGATACCATATCTATAATCAGGCATCCCAAGTCAAGAGTGCGGATCAATCATCAATATATAGCTCGTACGTAAATCCGTCGTACGGCATCCCCAAATCTGGGTACGGGTCAAAGTCACATCAATCACACTATTCATTTGGTATCTTCTTTATCAAATATCATGATCCGGAATAATGTCCTACGTCTAGTACAATATTGATGCCATCTATGTATGCATGCGGGTGTAAGAATTACTACGTCAGAAGACCCGCTAAAACATCATGTCGTATCTCAATACGAACCAAATCACGTCACCGATCTCCTGGCCTCAAGCCCAATCTCATCGACTCATCTCAAATTCCAAATACTATCCTCAAATCCAGTATATGAACACATAGTCACATACCCATGTGAACACATAAATATATTCCCATACACGCACATATGAAATAAGGAATGTATGCAAGTATATATATGTGTGTATGTGTAAGTGTAGTGCACCCACTACCTAAGGTTTCGTAACCATGCACCAATCAAACTCCAATATCCATCTAAAATCATCAATAATAAATCCTAACAACATATCATAAATTGTTGGTGTGTATACGCATCCGTATACATCACCACGGACTGCGGGGGTGCTATACGCCATCCACCCGACTTCTCCCCGTAGATATAAATCTACTCACCTGGTCCTCGCTAGCCGGTGCCGACGTCGCCACGCGCTTGCTTGTCGTCTCGAAGTCCACATGGGGGTACCTACATATCATAACGCACCATATCGCATTAAAACTAAATTGGAAATCGAAACGGCATACGAAAATCAAATCGGCACGCGTATCACGCATAGGTCCAAACCTATCGCCTACGCATGCAAGAATAGTCAAACCAACCCTCGATGTCGATGTACAAACGTCAAACCATCGAGAAAAATCCAATCACACTCATTTGCACATTCACGAACACTAATTTTAATATAAACTAGGTTAAAACTCACAAAAACCCCAATTTTACTTAAAAAGTCATTTTTCCGAAAATCTAGCAAGCACAATTCGCCGTTTTTGTACAAAACAGGATGTTTAAAAGAATGTAGCGGCCAATATATTTATTAAATATCTTAAATAAGTCATAGAAACAATTTCCGGAATTTAATCTCATTAAATTCCAAAAACCCTAATATTGTAGTTTACAAAATACCATTTTTAACAATTTCATAGCAAAAATGCACAAACTACAATTTAGGTTGGATTTGCATGATCTAAAGTATTAAACCACACTTAATAAAGTTAATGAAGTCATGAAAAACCTAAACACATTTTTAATCCCAAGTATTTAACCAATTTCAAAAACCTAGTAAGTAAATTAGCAAATTAACACAATTTTTAAACTAACCATTAGCACAAGCTACTAATCTTGTATTAACATGACAAAAGCCTAAATATAACACACAACCATACACCAATTTTATAAAAACCCTAACTTGCATTCAAATTCATAACTTGAATTCCAAAACTTGCAACTTAAGCCTAATTAACACTTAAGTAGTTTAGCTTAAGAAATAAGTAACAAATTAAGCAAAAATGTTTTAGAATTATACCCAAAAACATTTGAAGATCCACAAGCATCCATAGCCCTCCAAAATGCTCTCTTTTCACAAGGATCCATGCTATACGGGCTAAGCTAAAATGGGTAGGAGTCGGATTTGGGTTTTGGGATTTTTTTGGATGGATTTGAGGCAATTTTTGATGAAGTTTGAAGAGAAAAGAGAAGGGAATTGGGGGGGGGGGGGTGCTGCTGCTGTAGGAGGGGGGGCTGCTGGAATGGGAGTGGGAGAGGAGAGAGAGGGAGGTAGAGAAAGTGGGGGAAGAAGTCAAAGTCAATTCAAGGTCAAAGGTCCACCTCATTTCTCCATTTTCTTTTCTTTTCTTTCATTTCTTTCCTTTGAAATTCAAGTGGGGAAAATAAATGGGGGCTGCTGAATTCTTCAAGGGGAGAAGTGAATGAGGGTGTGTGGGTGTGGGTACGGGTGTGGGGTGATGAAAAATGATAAATACAATACCCCAAACATCCATTTACGCTAAAAAAAAGCCTTTTTTCTTCAATAATTTCTAAACCGTTTTACCAAATGATTTCGTTCCAAAAACCACATGATAAAATTTTATTTAATGTTTTATGATGCATAAAATTTGTTTCAACTCATTCCAATTTGTAATTTTCCCTAATTAAATGTATTAGTGACGGCTTAAATAATAATAAAATAATATTTTTTTCAGAAAATTTGAAATTTCACCAGCGGCTCAATAAACACCAAATAATAGCAATTACATAGCTAGAATATGTATATTTAATTTTTATAATAAGATATTTGTATTTTGACTTTTTACAGAAAACCCCCTTATTTTACCGATTTTTTTGAAATTTCACCGAAACGATTTTCAAAACGTTACAATCTTCCCCCCTTAAAGAAATTCGGTCCCCGAATTTAAATTCAAACTCCCCCAAATACTAAAACATCTAAGAAAAACCATCAAGTCGTCGGGGCTCCGAAATTGTAACTACATAAAACAATTCGTAGCGCAGCGCATGTGCTTGAAAAATGAGTATATAACTCAAATCAAAACTCCGTCAAGCATCCCACAATCATCGGAGTCATGGAGAAGAAATCAATGCCAAATCTAAATCAAACCAATATGATATAACTCGAAACTATACATGTAAACATCGAATCTATATCTGTAAGTATCTGAAGGAAATGCATGCCAAATCTCTTTAAGTCGCTGTGCAACGCATATAACAGTGCACAGTGGCGGACGTCTATCATAAGAAAATAACTATATACATATATACCTTTGTTTGAAATGTACGTTCCGCCGTTTTGGAAACAATTTAGAAGGGTCTCCTTGTTTTAAACATTTCGTGTCATATCAGACACGTAGGTAAATACTGAGGCTATATCTCGCTTTTTGGAAATCCCTTCAATAACTATCAATGCATGCAAAATATATTCAGGTACTGTCCTCTGACTAGTCCTGCTCAGTACGAAAACACATAGCAATATCATAAAAACGTACTGCTCTATACGAAATCAATCCCAAAACATGCACATGAATGCTACGTGCGTCTGGTGCGCACGGAAATCAAAATCCATGAATGTGCCATACATGCGCACAGAAACAACATCTAAGTGCATCGGGTGTGCACGAAACATCTGTCGTAGGCAACATGTGTGCCTGACAGCAAAATCAGGTGCATCTATCGTGCACGAAATCATGAAATCCAATATCAAGCGCCGAACGTGCGCAAAATCAATCAGGTGCACAAGGTGCACAAAACAAATATCGGGTATCACAATCGAAATCGAAGTCCAGTGCATCTAAGTGCACAAAAGGCGTATCACTGCACTGCAAGCATATATAAACTATACCGAGTGCAGGAACGAAATCGTGTGCATGCATACGCACAAAACCAACTCAACTGTTTAAAATCGTAAAATCACAAACATGTGAAATTGAAGCACGAAAACGATATCAAGTGCAACACTGTGCAAAGATCGTAAATCCTCAATCATCAAAATCAAATCATACGAACAAATCACCCACAACATCGAAATCAATAATGGCGGAACAGTACCGCTCAAGTGCATCCTCTAAGAATCTCGGGCCAACTGTCGCGGTCACTAGTGAGACGTCTCGTCGATGATCATGAACTCTGGCCTGCTGGTGTACGTAACATGACCACTCCTGGGTCCAAGTCTTCTCCGTGGATTACCAATCTCACAATCCATCGGCTCATCGGCCCTGTCAAGGCAGCATATCACTGGCGTCGGCCTCTGGCTCTCTGAATGCACGTGACACATCTGATCCTGGGTGCAAGTATCATTGCAGCAGTGTCCTGGAAGGAATCCTGCTCACGGTCTCTTCCATGTCTCGTCTCTGCCAACTGTCCGGAAGTCATTGTCCTTTCCTATATCTGCATCTTGCTCTGGAACGACTGCATACTCATCGCGACTCCTTCTGGAAGGTAAGTCCAAGTACCATGCCTCGGCATGCGCATCGCATCTCTGATGTCGGCGGAGTGGAACATCATCTCATCTAGATCTGGTACGAACCTCTTACTCCACTTTTCTCTAATGTCGTCTGCTTTGGACTCTTCTCGTCGCGGCCGCATGGACTGAGCTCCAACGACTATCCTCGTATCTGGAGTCTCCCAAGAATGCATCTCACCACCTAGCATCCGAATTAAGTCGAGTCATCCAATCGATTCGTCAAAACCTCATAATCCCCCAAGAGCTCAACATCTTGGGTACAGTTTAATAGTATCGAGTACATACCACAACATCGGTGGTCCAGCCGTAGAAGGGCAAACCCAAGCCTCACTAATGGCGCCGTAGAACTGCCGCAAACCCGAAGGTTCAAAGGCTTTCATACGGTCATTAAGTCGAGTTAGGGTTTCATTCTTCTAGAGGGACCATAGAATTGCCTGCATGTCTTTCCGACTGTCTTAAACTTGGAATAATAGGTTTCTGACATTCGATCGTCTCTGTTGACTCCCAACGTCTCCGCGTGAAGTCGTCTCTAGCTGGAATCAATCTATTTGATGACCTCGCATCGGGGTAGGCGAACAAACCACCTGTCCTAGTCATTCATCATCGGGTGACTAGCGACCTTCTATCATTTATTCGTACAACTCGCCCCGCAATAGCTCCAACATATGGGACGATATCTCTTCGCTTGCAGCAACAACTGGCTCGCTCGTCTGCACGCTGAACAGTGCCTCGATCATCAGGAGTAAGCAACACACCAACGGTCATCAAAATCTGGCTGGCCTCCATCATTGGCTCAATTCTCTAGTGTCGATCAGCACCTCCGAGTAACCTCATAAAGGCGATCCGCCAAACGCTCGTGGCGCGGAAACACGGTAAAAAGACACATCTCTGCAATCGTGTGTCGTCGGAATTTCGCCCTGGTCAGTCCCCGTTCGTGACGAGCTTTTGCTGACCGCAACTCTAGCCGTAGCTCTCCCTGCCCGTAACCGTAGCAGCAAAACCAAACTGGTACCGATGAGGCTAGATCAGGAAGGAATATAATACTGAACAAGGAAATGTACATCCTAAGGCTTCATAAGTGGAGTGGCGTGTCGTAAATATGCCGCGGAACATATCAACGGTACGTCACTCTACTTTAGTCACCTATTCCAACAACCAAGGGTCATCCTACGCTCCGAAGGTTAAAACCTAACGCTCTGATACCAAGTTTGTCACGTCCCGAAAGTACAGAACATGACCGGCACTTAAACTACGAAACGTCTCGAGGCGTACGTAATCTAAGTAAACCGAAAACCCAGAAATCCAAACCAAGAAAAGAAGTAGAGTGAAGGAAAACCAATTTAAAACAAGTAGTTTTAATAGCATAAGACGAATTATGCGGTTTTTAAGAACATCAAAATTTACTGAAAATTTCGGCAGAGTCACCTTTGTAAATACTGGCTCCCAAACGGGATACAATATGAATAGTATACGAAATCAATAAAAAGGCATCCCCAAGCGGGAGCTAGCTCTTCGTCAATCGACGGTCACAACCACACAAGCAATATAATATACAACGCCAACGGCGAGGATCAAAATTCAAAAGGAAACTCAAATCCACAAGAAAACCGCAGAAAAAATAATGCGCGACTCTAAGGTCGAAGGAATAACATCACTGGTCTCTATCTCAAAATAAATACATGTTTGGTTGATGGAATTTACTAGATACAACGGAATAATATTATACAAGGTAATATGATGGGTACGATACAAGAAAAACCCACCTACTAGCAAGTCACCCGAATGAAACTGAGCCCGCAAAGCCGTAATGAAACCTGTACGGCAACCTTCAAGAAACTGGGGCACAACGGGGGTGAGTTGCCAACTCGTGAATAGAAAAATATCTACGCATAGAAATCGCATAAATAACGCAACCTAGGTCAATGATCATAATATATCCTCAAATATATGAATAACACGTAGCCTATAACAAGGCTAGGGTAAATATCTAACCCGAGTGTAATCTCATGTGCCCGTGTCAGTGCCTCAGGTAGCAATATATCATATGAATGAGGTATGAATGCATGAAAACAGAATACATGTAAATGAAGAACTGTTTCCATAATTTAGTGAGATTTCCTTTGTATTTTTAAAATGAGGTATCATAATGAAATCAGCATAAAACAGTGCCTAGCATCGGCACAAAACGTAATCCCAATATCTCGATATCTCTGTATCACAGTCTCTGTACCTCAATATCTCGAAATCTCAATGTCTCAATCACAATATCTAGGGCGCCGTCAGTCCAGACCGGCCCCTACCATCCATCTCAAGACCACGACGGTATCCTCCGGATATCCGACGCATCGGGTAAAATCACCGGTAGGTAGTGCTCCCTGCCAGGCTCACATCGTCATCATCACGCGCTTCTTGCCCCGGGGTACCTTACCGGGTCCACCATGTACCCGAAACGGTTCATCCGCCTCCTCGAATTGGGTCTCGAAATCCATCAGCAAACTCATGGTGGACGACTCATACATCATGGGAAAACCGCACTTTTTATTTTAAAGAGAGAAAGAAGCTTATATATGTTTTGCGGTTTTCCCCCAAAACCAGAAAATCTCATAGAAATCCGAATCCAATCCTCAATAGCATGTAAACAGTGCATATCGGCATAAAAATCCATGAATGCGGCATAACAATGAATATTAACATGCATGAAGTAACAAGTAATATCTACAATGTCTAATCTAGCATATAAGACGAGTACACTAATATCATATCTAAATTATTAGCTAACAACCTATGTCAATGCAATAGTATTTCTAAAGTGTACGTGGCATGACAATTACCGATGAAGATGTGTGTGAGCCGGCAAGTAAGTGTACGTGGTACATACGCATCATCGGTAATGGTGCTGGTGTCCTAACAGCATGATATCAATAATGGAGTATGAAACATAATATAAGCATGCGATGCGAAGCGAACCACAATAAAGAGCGGGAGCTGAATACTAGACGCAACTATAACTAATCTGCATTAACCTAATATAAGTCCTACAAATGGTGCCTTTTGAAATAACATGAATCATGGGGTTTTGAAAATAGGGGCTACGGTGTTTTTATGAAAAGATACGTCTTTTGAAATATCCGTAGGATCCCTTGGGCTGTCTTTTAAAATACCCACGATTCGTTAGTTTTTGAAATAGGTAAGAAGTCTAATCTAATCTAACAACTACACTAAACTATACGGCTGAACTAACAAGCTGAACTACAGGTAAGGAAACCGCCTATCATCTGAGTCGATACATATACATACCTGTATATGTATAGTCGGTGATCCCGCCTCAATAATATCATATCCGATACCATATCTATAATCAGGCATCCCAAGTCAAGAGTGCGGATCAATCATCAATATATAGCTCGTACGTAAATCCGTCGTACGGCATCCCCAAATCTGGGTACGGGTCAAAGTCACATCAATCACACTATTCATTTGGTATCTTCTTTATCAAATATCATGATCCGGAATAATGTCCTACGTCTAGTACAATATTGATGCCATCTATGTATGCATGCGGGTGTAAGAATTACTACATCAGAAGACCCGCTAAAACATCATGTCGTATCTCAATACGAACCAAATCACGTCACCGATCTCCTGGCCTCAAGCCCAATCTCATCGACTCATCTCAAATTCCAAATACTATCCTCAAATCCAGTATATGAACACATAGTCCCATACCCATGTGAACACATAAATATATTCCCATACACGCACATATGAAATAAGGAATGTATGCAAGTATGTATATGTGTGTATGTGTAAGTGTAGTGCACCCACTACCTAAGGTTTCGTAACCATGCACCAATCCAACACCAATATCCATCTAAAATCATCAATAATAAATCCTAACAACATATCATAAATTGTTGGTGTGTATACGCATCCGTATACATCACCACGGACTGCGGGGGTGCTATACGCCATCCACCCGACTTTTGCCCGTAGATATAAATCTACTCACCTGGTCCTCGCTAGCCGGTGCCGACGTCGCCACGCGCTTGTTTGTCGTCTCGAAGTCCACATGGGGGTACCTACATATCATAACGCACCATATCGCATTAAAACTAAATTGGAAATCGAAACGGCATACGAAAATCAAATCGGCACGCGTATCACGCATAGGTCCAAACCTATCGCCTACGCATGCAAGAATAGTCAAACCAACCCTCGATGTTGATGTACAAACGTCAAACCATCGAGAAAAATCCAATCACACTCATTTGCACATTCACGAACACTAATTTTAATATAAACTAGGTTAAAACTCACAAAAACCCCAATTTTACTTAAAAAGTGATTTTTCCGAAAATCTAGCAAGCACAATTCGCCGTTTTTGTACAAAACAGGATGTTTAAATGAATGTAGCGGCCAATATATTTATTAAATATCTTAAATAAGTCATAGAAACAATTTCCGGAATTTAATCTCATTAAATTCCAAAAACCCTAATATTGTAGTTTACAAAATACCCTTTTTAACAATTTCATAGCAAAAATGCACAAACTACAATTTAGGTTCGATTTGCATGATCTAAAGTATTAAACCACACTTAATAAAGTTAATGAAGTCATGAAAAACCTAAACACATTTTTAATCCCAAGTATTTAACCAATTTCAAAAACCTAGTAAGCAAATTAGCAAATTAGCAAATTAACACAATTTTTAAACTAACCATTAGCACAAGCTACTAATCTTGTATTAACATGACAAAAGCCTAAATATAACACACAACCATACACCAATTTTATAAAAACCCTAACTTGCATTCAAATTCATAACTTGAATTCCAAAACTTGCAACTTAAGCCTAATTAACACTTAAGTAGTTTAGCTTAAGAAATAAGTAACAAATTAAGCAAAAAAGATTTTAGAATTATACCCAAAAACATTTGAAGATTCACAAGCATCCATAGCCCTCCAAAATGCTCTCTTTTCACAAGGATCCATGCTATACGGGCTAAGCTAAAATGGGTAGGAGTCGGATTTGGGTTTTGGGATTTTTTTGGATGGATTTGAGGCAATTTTTGATGAAGTTTGAAGAGAAAAGAGAAGGGAATTGGGGGGGCTGCTGCTGCTGTAGGAGGGGGGCTGCTGGAATGGGAGTGGGAGAGGAGAGAGAGGGAGGTAGAGAAAGTGGGGGAAGAAGTCAAAGTCAATTCAAGGTCAAAGGTCCACCTCATTTCTCCATTTTCTTTTCTTTTCTTTCATTTCTTTCCTTTGAAATTCAAGTGGGGAAAATAAATGGGGGCTGCTGAATTCTTCAAGGGGAGAAGTGAATGAGGGTGTGTGGGTGTGGGTACGGGTGTGGGGTGATGAAAAATGATAAATACAATACCCCAAACATCCATTTACGCTAAAAAAAAGCCTTTTTTCTTCAATAATTTCAAAACCGTTTTGGCAAATGATTTCGTTCCAAAAACCACATGATAAAATTTTATTTAATGTTTTATGATGCACAAAATTTGTTTCAACTCATTCCAATTTGTAATTTTCCCTAATTAAATGTATTAGTGACGGCTTAAATAATAATAAAATAATATTTTTTTCAGAAAATTTGAAATTTCACCAGCGGCTCAATAAACACCAAATAATAGCAATTACATAGCTAGAATATGTATATTTAATTTTTATAATAAGATATTTGTATTTTGACTTTTTACAGAAAACCCCCTTATTTTACCGATTTTTTTGAAATTTCACCGAAACGATTTTCAAAACGTTACACTGGACAACATACAATACTCTGTATAAGTCTGCTGAGTTGAATAACTCAAAACCTTGTGCGTCGTAGGTTGAAAACTGTACCCAGGCGATTTCCTCAAATATCACCAATTACAACGAATTCCGATATAATGAGGATGATCACCTAATTTCCCAATAACTTACTCCCACTCATCATCTGTAAAACCATACAGATGTGCGAATCAAATCTGGTAAATACATAGCCTGGAGTAAGTATCTAATCGGGAAAACAGTTTTCCTTTAACAACCATAGTGAAACTGAAACATGAAAATGTTTCGAAGGGGTATCCCGGTATTCCTAGTAATGCCTCTTTCATTATCCAATTCATGACTATAACCGTATATTTCTTTGCCATCTCTCCAAATCCCTTTATCTGTCTTTAGTCGTTACCTTCTATACACCATCATTAGGCTAAATGGTTTTCTTCCTTCCCTACCGTTAGGCACCAGCCTATGGTTTGGAAGAAGACTATCCAATAAGCGTAATAGGTGTATACTCCTTATCCTAGGAGTACTCGTAACCTGAAAGAAGATGATGATAAAAGACAACTGAATAAACCTTATTCTATTCCTCCTCAACTGAAGAAAAAGCAAAGGTGAAGTAGGAGTGGCGATGAACTACGCGGTTTGGTCGTGAATGATAGCAGTCGCAATTTACTTTGCCCTTTTTCTAATCCCTTTATTTGTCTTAAGTTATTACCTTCTGTACACCCTACTTAGGCTAATTGATTTTCTTCATTCCCTACCTTTCGGCACCTGCCTATGGTTTGGAAGAAGACTATCCAATAAGCGTAATAGGTGTACTCTCCTAAACCAAGGAGCCCTCGCAACCTGAGAGAAGGTGATGATAAAAGACAACTGAATAAACCAATTCAATCTCTCCTGAACCTGGAACCATCCTCGAAGAAGTCCCTTCGAGTTCGTATATAAATATACGATGGATTTATCCAATGGAAGTGGATGTTCATAGTAATACGAGGTGTTCTGGAGAAATGCAAAGGGTAAAAGAAGGAGCGGCAATGACTTATGCAACTCAGACAATCCAAAAGCCAGTATTTTAAGAAGGTTCGGTCAACTTGGTCACTGAGTCATAGTCTAGGGTCGGTCAAAGGTCGCTGCCAAAGAGAGAGAGAAAAGAAACACTCTGCGTGCACTCTAACCTAGATCAGAATGATTATCATTTTATCTAATCAGGAAACCTCCCACTGTACCGTCAAATTCTCCTCCAAACCTGAAAGAAGAATTAGTCGGGATCACCCGAAGAGTAAACCAACTCATCAGTGGGAATTGGGATCCAACTCTCATCGCATGATAACGTGAAGAAATCCACTCACGTTATCACACTCCAGAAGGTATGCGCATACTTGGCAAGTTTCAGTTTCTTTAGAAACTCCCGATGTGGATTTTTGCCCCATGCTCTTATGACCCAGAAGTTGGCCAAATGCCATAAGTCACATGTCAAGTTCTACCCATCATTATCTTATTAATTTGAACCCACCCGTACATGCCCCTGATGTTGGCCAAATGGAAGAACGATTGTCCCAAACCAACTCATCTATCTATACAACAGATGAATACCCAGCAGCTACCAAACACTATGCCTTGGCGTTGGTCAAAATACATAGCTTGAATACTAATGAATACCCAATTGAAATGACGGAGGGCTACGGCTAGTTTTTGGCGAAAAACCTTTAACGTAACGAACTTGATATCGCTGAAGGAACCTGATAGCTTTTTACAAAATATAGTGACGAAAACCTTTGCTAAAGAGGTCACTCCCGGTGAAGGGATCTCGGCTCTTTCCTCGTGGAATGAGGTGCAGGATTTTCCAACTGAATACCGTGATGCAAAGCAACATGTAATCGACTATAGTGAAGTTATTACCTTGACACAAACTTCTGCTCAAGGGGTCACTCCTGGTGAAGGGATCTCGGCCCTTGCCTCGTCGAATGAGGTGCAGGATATTCCAACCGAATACCACTGTGCAAAATAAAAGAAAACGTCCTTGTAATAACACCTTTTGAAACTGTTCCAATAACGTCCAAACAGGTTTGTTTTCCTTTGTATTGATCAGAATCAACGCAGTCCCAACAATTAATCACACCAGAAAAGAACGAAAATAAAATGTACGTATATGCCATCCGCATTCGTCACTGGGTCCCGTCATCACCCGTTAGGTTACTTAACTAACGACCGAGCGGGGACTGGACTAGCGCGGGTGCAAAACATATACAACATCTACTAGTATATATGCCAATATACAATAATCGCTCCAGGCGTGATAAATGCAACATTACAGAAAAGTAATAAGCATCACAGAACAATACAGATAATCTGGGATCCCCGGGTTTCACAGTGCCGCTACTGAAACCCGACGTTCCTTTGGTTGTGTGGATAGCCTGTGCAATGAAACCTATACCCCTACGAGTGCGGCAAGTTACTCGCCAAAACCTGAAGCGAGGCAGCCCCCTACAGCAAAGTGAATGGACCACCCAGCACTTCACGGAATCCGGTAACTTGGGCACACCATCTTGGGTCAACCTGTACCCCCTACGAGTGCGGCGAATAGTCTGCTAATTCTAGAGTGAGGCCCCTTTGCCTCTCAAAGCCATGAGATACGGACCCGTTTCCCTCCAGAACCCAGCTATCCATGCACTCCGTCGCGGGGTAAACCTAGTACAGAAATGAAAATATGTACAACGGGTACATCGACCTCAACCCGGTCGTGCCCCAAAAGAATAATATACAAACAGGCAGTGACGGCAGTCCACATGTTGGACGCTCGCCCTACAATATCAAATGTACAAATAAATCCAAACTGCACTACCAATTGCACACAGCTATCCACCACGACAAATCCGCAACATCACAGCACAACACAGAACATCAACGTGAATGTCACGTTGGCAAACTCGTCTAAAAGGACTATAGCAATTAGACACGATTTACCACTCGAATGACATTCACGGTCGGAGATATAATGTAAGTACTGTAAACTAACACATTTAAAATTCCGATCGACAAAACTTCCCGAAATGGGCCCCAAGTACAAATCCAGTACTCAAACAAAATCTTGGCCCAAACAAAATATTCCAGAAACCACAATTCCACATGAAAGACACCCAGAAGAATTATGGTGCACTGAACCCCCAAAACGGCGGCGGAACCGCGGCCAATACTAGGCTTGTGCGGCGGTTCCGCGGCGGTCTTGAAGGT
The DNA here is from genome assembly GCA_030015575.1 of Agapanthus africanus. NCBI lineage: Eukaryota > Viridiplantae > Streptophyta > Magnoliopsida > Asparagales > Amaryllidaceae > Agapanthus > Agapanthus africanus. The sequence goes on from JASDDO010000008.1 coordinate 317,283,846, forward strand.
TCAGTCGACCAAATTTCTTCCAGAGTCTTAAAAAATCCTGCACGATTTTCTGAGATGCTCAAAATAATTTTTAGACGACAAAAAAAATTCGACAGAAACTTTAATTTTGGAATCGCGGTTTTGGAAATTTCGTTCGATCGATATTTTAAACACGTTAGAACAAGCTAGTAAAGGTTAATGGTGTGGCTCTGATACCATGTAAGTCTACGGTAGCGCCCCGGCCGTCAAACTGAGGCCAAACGCGGAACAAAAACTTTTACAACTGGCGTTATCGCATACTATAACCCGGATCATGCCATTACCGCTAAACTAGCAAACTGTAAAGAGGTAGAAAGGCTATACCGAACGATCCGTGTCCTTCGGTCTTTAGCCATCATCCCACGCTCCTCGCTACGACTCCGATCTTCTCATCGGAGTGGCACCACGTCAACGACTCTTTAAATGGGCTCACGCCTCTATACCGAGGCAACTCGGACATGAAGTATATCAACCGACATGTCCAAGATGAAGTAGAGTATGAGTGGAATACTTTATCTCAAACACTCTTTGGTTCTCATCACATGATAGGGTAAGAGTGGAGGTTGAAGAAGATGCTAAGGTTTGGAGAGTGTGAGCTCAAGAAAACTCTAGTGAGCAAAAATAACCAAGCACCAAAAGGAGCCTTGGCTGTCCAAAAAAATGAGTGTGATATATATGAGGTTTTGTGATGAAATATCAAGGGAAAAAATCTTAGCAAAATATCTCCACAAACCCTAATAATATCTACACCCAAAACAAACTCCATTAATTCTATCATGACTCACTTAGTGACTCATTAGCATGAGTCACTAATGAACATGCCAGAAGAAATGTGTCATCCAAATGAGTCACACTTTCCAAATCCAATAATCATTTAAACCAAAATGATTAATCCAAAAAGAAATGCATCTTCTAAAATATTCTCGTAACGGATTACGAGAATACCTCTCACCTGTATATACATACCTGTATCCGTATTCCGACCGAATACGAATACGATGAGACTAAAATATTCCGACTCAATATAATAATTGGATCCGGCTTAAAGCAAAGCCCACCAGTATTATCTGTCCAAAACATGACACGTGCACGTTCGAACCCTGCCATAAAACCATACGGCCTCTACAACATTTCGGCCGAACTTGGGAAACTATCAGTGGGGGGACTCTAAAGACTCATCAATACTCTGGCAGTGGGTTTAACCACAAGACGTCAGTAGTACTAGATATACGTAACGGCTGCCCATGTATTGAAAGAAAGGGAAGCTGATGAGCGAACTCGTCCTGAAACCCTACTGAGCCTATCAGTGACAATATCCGTACAGTCCGGTCCGTTCGTCTATGAGCATCGCATATCGGGCCTAGGGGCTGGTAATGTCAAACCCCCAAAAGCTGTATAAGTCTTGTCGGAGGGTAGCCCTGAACACACTGAGAAACTACTGGAATACCTACCAGTAATTCTCACCTGCCATGGCCATGGACTTGGTGTAATGGCTCTCCTAGACACAGCGCGATCTCACCCCCAATACCGGGAGAGACGAATCCCTTGCTGATCCGCTCACTGCCTCTATGTGGCTCGGGACTGTACCCAACTAAAACCTTTTTGCACGACTCCTTTGAGCCGTGGTAGGGTAGTAGTCTAAGCACAGTGGGAACTCACACGAGACAAATGACGACCTCAGGTCGATGAACTAACCTGTACACATGTCACCAGGGAACTGCTATCTGACGCTAAGTATAATACCAACTAGCATGTTCCCGGCGAGTCCTGTCCGGTGCACTCATAACCCAATGAGCACCTGTATACATCTTAGGTGATCCAACTGACACCAATGGCTTGTGAGACTGGCCACCGCCCTTCGTCGGGGTCTCGACTGTATTCACTAGTCTACTCTGGAGTATCGATGCCCTGTCTCGAAACTCCCATGACTAGGGACCACTTTTAAGTATGTGCTTATGGACTACCCAACTCTCACTTATATGATCGCCATCATACTGTTGGTAGTCAAGCAGGATCCTAAGGGCTCTATCAACGTGTAATAGTGATCATGTCACCTAAAGCTATACACGATGATAAAGAAAAACCAGATAGCATACTATCATCTCGAGTAATACTGTCCTACCGGTATAGGTCCTCCTCAATCATTGCAATCACGTACCTGCGATCCAATAATTGACTTTGAGGGCATTATATCCAACACAAACAAGCACCGAGAAGAATGCAGCTCGAGCTTGAGATGAGTGATTGTTATGGTATGTGCGTGTTCAAGTTTAGTTTTAAATACCGCAATCAAGACGGTTTCGCTTGTAGCTAGCCGGTTGAGTACGGGTCGTCCGCAGGGAGATGGGAGTCTTTTTCAATGTGTTTTAACGAGTTAAGTCCGAGAGATCAGATTTCGTTTGTGATTATCTATGTGTTGAGTTGATATTTAAAACGAGCTTGTTAGGGTTAGGATTAGGTTAGTTTGAGTTAGGAGTCTCCACATCTTTCGTTGCCCCTCTTAATATCGGTGTTACGGTAATCGGCAACAACGGGGATTAGCACGACTAGGAAGGAACTTGCGAGTATAAGCTAGGCTTTCCAACGCATAAGTCCTTCCTTTTGGTGCTTTTCCGTCCGTTCTTGGCTCTTAGCCATAACCTCCGGTTAATTCAACCACAACCGGTCTCACTACGGAATCACCGCTATCATGTAGGATATGGTGCCGTAAGGAGCGGATTGTGGTTCAATTAACGGGAGTCGATTTAAGCTGTTGGGCAAGGAAAGAGTGAGAGAGATTTCCTTCTCTCAAACTTCCCTTATCCTACCCTAACAAGTATGAACTACTCACACATCATGATACGGAAAAATAAAACAAAACAAAAGAGGAAGATAGAAAGAAAGAGATTAGAAGAATACGACTAGCTATTTGCGACCTCACCTAGGCGAGGATCGAGCGTAAGCATCATTGTCGTATGTACGGATAAAGAAAAAGAGAGAAGAAAGAAACAACAAGAAAATAACAACAACTACTTAACAAATTAAAGTTACAACAATTATAGCAAAAGTAAGACAAGCATGATAATAAAATGATCTTCTTTATTCACCATTCTTCACTCACAAAGCTCACTCAAGTTTAATGGAGAAGAGATGAGAAGAAGAAGAACATGTAATCTAAAACCTAGCAAAAAGAAAATACAAGAATGGACCCCTTCCTTCTCAAAGTTCTGGGCTATTTATAGGCTGGAGAATGGAAACCTAGGGCAACCACCAGAACACATCTGAAAAGACCAAAGTACCCCTGGAAAAGTTTTGCCTGCCGCCACTATACGGCCGCGGATCCGCGGCCTAGACCCCATATTGGCCGCGAATCCGCGGCCTTTCTGATGAATTGGATCTTGGGCTTTTTGGTGGCACCCTGGTTTGATGTACTCTTCAATCTGGTACATGTGTTTTCTGAAAATACCTCCATATTTCTTCCAGAATTTCTGTTGAGGGAAAGGTGGACTTTTTGTCAAGATTTGGCATGATTGCCTCGAGCTCCGCGTAGATTTCTTGGAACTTGTTGTTGCCATTGAGCCTTGTGCATGAAGGTGACAATGATTTGACATTTTGTCTTCCTAAACTGGTATCTGGCAACATACGGATGAAGAGCGGAGACCGTGTTTTATCTGTGGTTGGCAGGAACCCGGATTTTGTCATTTTTTTCATGAATTTCACCGTTTTAGAACCGAGAACCTGTATCCTGCAATTGACTAGCAAACACGGCTCAAGAGTATCTACTGATATGCAATGTGATAAAAATTGGGCGGTATGAAAATGCAAAAATCTGATATGAACAATGAGCGTCAACGCCGAGGTCAAGAAGCTAATCGACTCTTGTTTCATCCAAGAGGTTCAGTATCCTGAATGGATCGCTAACATCGTCGTGGTGATGAAGAAAAATGGAACGGTGCGCATATGTGTGGACTTTCGGGATCTCAATAAAGCCTGCCCGAAGGATGACTTCCCAATACCAGTCACTGAGCTGATGATAGATAATACATGTAACATTTCAAAAAAATAAAATATTATTTTTTGGGAATTTTTATAATTTAATATTAATTTTAATGAATATTTTAATAAGGCGGTATAATTAAATACCGATAAAATTGGGAAAATTTTGAAAATTATGGAAATTACTAAAAAAAAGGGTGTTTTATGCGAATTATGCCATTTTTAAGTTTTTATGATTAATTATATGCTAATTTAGTGCTAATCGCGATTAAAAATCGCTAATCGGATTTTTAGCATATTTTGTGCAAACATGCACCATATCATTTTACACTTGTTACATATTTTTCCATGGCTTTCCTACATGTTTTATACCATGGTTGTTGAATTATTAGAGAGGGGAAAAGAAAAGAAAAGAAAATGGAAAAGAATAAACTAATAGGTATGGGTGAGAGAGAGAGGTGAGGGTGTGTTGACTTGGCCATTCCTCACTCATTTCTCTTCCCTCTCCCTCATATTGCTGCTGCTGCTGCTTCCCCTCTCTCCCTCTTCACAAAATCCTCCAAAAAACCATGGAAATCAACTCAAACCCAAACCCCATTTCACAAAAAAAGATGCACAAGCTCAAGAGAAGCACATTGGACCAAGAAAGCGAGGATTTTGGCCACTTGGGGCAACTCAAGAATTTTCTTGAGTTGCCAAATAAGGTAATTTCTAAACCATAAGCTTAGTGTTTCCATTACTTATACCCCCATATTAGATTTGAACCGATATCAAGTGGTTTTGTGGACTTAGGAAAACCCTGGAAAGGGTTGAGGTTATTTTGAGTTGGATTAAATGCTAATAAGCCTTATTAGTGACCTAAACCCCCATGATGGTAGAAAACCCAGAACAACCAGAGACTAGAACCCCGGAATACGGATTTAGAAAAGCCGATATCGGAAAAACTGTGATTCTGTGAATGTTAAATGGAATCTGCTATCACCCCGAGACTCGGAAAATTGTTTTGCAAGGAGAGTGATACATGCAGGCAACTAGGAAGCTACCACCAAAACCCTAGCCCCTAACCCCAAATTCTGGCCGCAATTAAATCCATTCTGGTAGCAAATTGCGGCCAGACCAGTGAGGATTTCGCTCATTTTTGTTCCAGGGCTTTTTCATCAGAAAAATAGACCCTTGGCATATGCAAAATTGTCCAATTTGACCTAGGGTAGAATCTGGAGCCTTTCTCCTGAGTTGCTGTTTTGATTCGTGTTTTCGTATTGCGTATTTTAAATTCTGGATTTGTATATTTGCGTTTTACCTCGATTACTTGGCGTTTGTACGACGATATCGAGGATTATTTGATGGTTTTGAAAGCGTACCTATAGGTTCTAACCTATAAGCTTTTAAGCGTATCATTTTGGTTTTCGCGTGTCGTTTTGGTTTCGATTTGGTTTTAATACGATGCGATACGTGTGACATGTAGGTACCCCCATGATGATTCGAGGCGATGAAGAAGATGAAGGCGACATCGACACCGATACGCAGGATTCAAGGTGAGTAGATTATATCTACGGGAGAAGTCGGGTGGATGGCGTATAGTACCCCCGCAGTTCGATACTTAGTATACTATAAATATACTATATATGTATGTATGATAGAGTTAAGTGTGTTTTGGATATTCTATATGTGACTAGGTGTATTATGGATAGATTCGGGTTTAGAAGTAAACTAGTATAGTTTCCTAGTTGCGAACCCTAAAATAAGTTTACACCCATACACACACATGCTTGCTTGTATACTTATACCGTGATGATGAGGATAGTGTATGATATTTGGAGATGAGTCGATGAGATTGGGCATAGTGCCTAATATCGGTAATATGATGTGATTCGTATTTGGGATACGACATGAAATTGTAGCGGGCCTTTAGACGTGTGTTTACACACGCATTTATATAGATGGTATAGATTAGTACTAGACTAGATCAGTACCCCAGAGCATGAGATATGATGGTGAGGATACCAGATAATTGATGAGATGAATATGATATTGACCCGTACCAAGCTTTTGGGATGCCGTACGATAATTTACCGTACGAGCTTTATATTGATAATAGATCCGCACTCATGACTCGAGGATGTCATATGATATTGTATCATACGCGGTACCTTTGAGGCGGGATCACCGACTATTATATTATATATATACATATATATCGACTTAGATTTAGGTGGTTTCCATACCCCTCCGATTAACTTGTTAGTTAGAGCCATAGTTTTGCTAGTAGATGTTAGGCTAGGCCGATGTCATACCTATTTCAAAAACTAACGAATCGGGAGTATCTTAAAGACAGGAAAAGGGATTCTATGGATATTTTTAAAAGACGCATCTTTTCTTAAAAACACCGTAGCCCTTATTTTCTAAAAACCCCGTAGCCCTTATTTTCTAAAAACCCCGATTCGTCTTCTTTCAAATGGCAAAACAGTATGGCATAGATAAATTGATGTAGTTACTGCACTGTTGTGTTATTATTCATCTGCCGCATATTCTTACTATTTGCATCGCATTGCATGTTAAATATGTTATTGTTATATCAAATCCATGCTGTTAGGACACCAGCACCATTATCGATGATGCATATGTTCCACGTACACTTGCTTGCCGGCTCACATACTTCATCATCGATAATTGCCATGCCACTATACTGTAGTGCTGTTGCATTCAGGATATGACCCTTGCATGGCATACTTGTGTACTTACATATTATACACTTATACATGTGCACACATGTGTTGTACATTCATACTCGTGTACTTACATATTGTACACTTATACTTGTGCACACATCTATTGTACATTCATACTTGTGTACTTATATATTGTACACTTATACTTGTGCACACATCTGTTGTACATTCATACTCGTGTACTTATATATTGTACACTCATACTTGTGCACACATCAATTGTATACTCGTGTACTTACATATTGTACACTCATACTTGTGCACACATCTATTATACATTCATATTTGTGTACTTACATATTGTACACTCATACTTGTGCACACATCTATTGTACATTCATACTCGTATACTTACATATTGTACACTCATACTCGTGCACCCACCTGTTGTACACTCATACTTGTACACATACATATTTGCACATACATAGATGATTCTGGTTTGACTTGGAGATCTGGGAACCGCAAGGTACTTTCTAAAACTGATTCATTTTAAAGAAGCGGTCTTCCCTAAATATGTGCATATTACTATTCCATGTTGCATGATACACTGATATGCTTACATTTCTTTTATATGTCGCATGCATCATGCTTTCTGATTATACGCATTGAGATATGTTGTTTCCATGATATTTCTGGATTTGGGAACCGTGGGTTTTTTAAAAGAAAGTATGTATTGTTTGAAAAACCCGGTTACCCTTGATATGATATTTCAGTGCGTCCACCATGTGTTTTCTCGGTTCTGAGAGTGGCATGTGAAACCCGATTCGAGGAGCGGTAGGCACCGTCTGCGGGTACATGGTGGACCCGGTGAGGTACCCCGGGGAAAGAAGACTCGTATATGTTAGACGGTGAGCCCGGCAGGGGAGTACTACCTACCGGTGATTGTATTTGAGCTCGGCGGATATCTGGGGGATACCGACCGTAGTTGAGAGATGATATAGGCCGATCCGGGCGGACGGGGCCCTATATATATGAGGATTTAGGTGCCGATGCTAGGCACAGGTTTCATGATGTTTTCGAGTGTCGATGCTTGGCATTCAGGTTCCATGATTTTGATATGTCGCGAGCGACACATGTTGATTTACATCCTCATACTTCCATGCATATGTTTATGATATTTACATGCATGATGCTTATTATCATTGGGTGACACGTGGACGATTTCCACATACATATATTGACATTGATGACATTGATCACATAGTTGGATGATATCCACATGTTCATAGACTTCATGATATAGTCGGCATTGATCATACCTCATACTTATGATATGTTATTACCTGAGGCACTGGCATGAGCCCTTGGCACTACACTCATGTATAGATGTTACATTGCCACCTTATCTTGCTTCAGACTTATTCATTTGAGGTTTATATATATATTGATCCTATTGACCTAGGATTGTGTCATTCATACGATTTCTGCTCTGTGATGTTTTCTATTCAAGAGTTGGCAACTCACCCTCATTGTGCCACAGTTTCTTGCAGGTTTTTGCCGTACAGGTTTCATTGCGGCTTTCCTGGCACACTGCTTCCCTTACGGGTGACTTGCTTTGGTAGGTGGATTCTTTTGCATCAGAACCACCATTGTATATGTATTATTCAGTTGTATCTAGAAATTCCATCAACCAAAACTTGTATATTGTTTCATACTTAGAAAACCAGTTATGTATTATTTCGACCTTAGAGTCACGCGTTGTAGTATTATGGTTTTCATACTGATTTGAGTTTTCCTTTGAGTTTTGATCCTCGCCCTTTGGCGTTGTATATTATATTGCTTGCATGGTTGTGACCGTCTATTTATGAAGAGCTAGCTCCCGCTTGAGGATTCCTTTTATCATTGCACATATATTATTCATGTTGTACCCCGTTCGGGGCCAGTATTTACAAAGGAAACTCTGTCGAAATTTTCAGAAAAGACATGTGATTTTTAAAATGCATATTCGGCTTATGTTATTTAAAAACCCTTGTTTTAAAACATGTTTTTCTACTTCTTAAAAACCAGTTTTCCTTATTTACTCCTTAAAATGGTTTTAGATTTCTGGGCTTTTGGCTTACTTGGATTAGATGGGGTCCTATAGACTTCATATGATTCAAGTGCCAGTCACGTACTATTTCGGGTCGTGACAAAGTTGGTATCAGAGCGCTAGGTTAACCTTGGTTCGAGTCTAAGTTTGACTATGTGGAGCCTAGAGCATTTATATATATACGGAACTTAGGCTTGACCTTACGGAACTTAGACTTAGTCGAGGGGGTATTATACCCGAACTTTCGTCGCATCGGATGACCCTTGGTTGATGGAGTAGGTAGCTTGAGTAGAGTGACGTACCGTACATAAGTTCCGCGGCATATTTACGATACGCTACACCGCTTAAGAAACCTTAGGATGTACATTTCCTTGCACAGTATTATATTTATTCCTATGATCTATCCTCATCGATATTGGTTATGATTTTGCTGCCACGATTACACGGGCAGAGAGAGCTATGGCTAGAGTTGCGTCAGCTTGAGCACGTCACGGACGAGGACTGACCAGGGAGTGATTCCAGAGATATACGATTGCATAGAGGCTTCGTTTTATTGCGTTTTCGCGCCATGAGCGTTTGACAGATCGCTGTTATGAGTTTTACTGGATGTGCTGATCGGCACCAGAGGATCAGGCTACTACTAGAGGCCATCCAGGATGTGATGACCATTGATATATCGCTTATTCATGATGATTGAGGTGCTGTTTAGCATACAGACGAATGAGCCAGCTGCTGCTGCAAATGATGAGATATCGCCCAGACGTTGGAGCTACTGCAGCATGAGTATATGCTATGAGATATGATGGAAGGTCACTAGTCACCCGAGGATGAATGACTAGACATGTGGTTCGTTCGCTTACCCCGATGCGAGGTCATCAGATAGATTGATTCCAGCTAGAGACGACTTCACGCAGATTCGTTGAGAGTCGATAGAGACTGTAGGGTGTTTTTCGTCACCACATTGAGATGGGAATATGCGCGCGCTTGTCAGGCGCATTACAGATTTCCCCTACCTAGGGTAGGCTGGGGTTTATTGATCATGGGGATCCGAATCTCCGGCAGCCGCGGACTAAACTGCCGTTAATTACCCCTCGCCTTTGGAGCGAGGGAACCTCCGATTGACGGGTTAAACTGGTCATATGAACTCAACGTGCAGTGTACGTGTGTTTTTGTTTTAGGGGGCATGGATATATCGGGAGCCACGCAGAGTTTTTATGGGGGTCCCGCTATCCGGTTAGCGGGCTGGGGGTCAAAGGGCTAGCATCCCCCTTGCGGGGTGCGGGGCAGCGCCCCGGTCCAAAAACAATTTTTGGGAAGGACAGTGTTGTAGAGTATGTGTGTATGTATATACATATATGTAAAAAAAATAAAGGGAAAGGGCATCCATAGGATGCGTGGGGAAAAGCGCAAGCGCTTTGGGCGCTGGCGCTCTACGTGTCAGGGGCTCTGAGCGCAAGAGCGCTAGCGCTCCACATGTCAGCACGTGGGCGCTCGGGCGCTGGCGCTTTGAGCGCTAGGGCACTGAGCGCAAGAGCGCTAGCGCTCCACGTGTCAGCACGTGGGCGCTCGGGCGCTAGCGCTTTGGGCGCTAGCGCCCGAGCGCAAGAGCACTGGGGCTTTGAGTGCGAGCGCTCCACGTGTCAGCACATGGGCGCTCGGGCTCTAGCGCATTGAGCACCGGTGCTCTGAGCGCGGGCGCTCTGAGCGCAAGAGCGCTGGCGCTCTGAGCGCTGGCGCTCTCAGCGCTGGCGCTCTGGTGCTCTGAGCGCCGGTGCTCTGAGCGCCAGCGCTCCACGTATCAGCACGTGGGCCCTCGGGTGCTATCGCTTTGAGCGCTAGCGCTCCACGTGTCAGCATGTGGACGCTCGGGCGCTAGCGCTTTGGGCGCCAAAGCGCTAGCGCCCTGAGCGCAAGAGCACTAGCGCTCCACATGTCAGCACGTGGGCGCTCTAGCGCAAAAAAGGACTTGGTCCCTGCAATGGGAGTTGTACTCCCAGAAAGGAGCACTTATTATTTTGTGTGTGTGTGTGTGTGTATAAGGAGTTAAACTCTAAGGATGTTTTGAAGCTGATGAAGGGGCTTCTCCCCTTGAGCTCTAGTTCTTCCCCAAAGTGGGGTTTCTGGAGATGGGTCTCCTTCTTCTTCCTGTCGTTTGGCCGGATCTTGAAGATCAAGAGATGTGAGATTTTAAAAATCTCTTATTTTTGAGATCTAATGACAGATCCAAATTCCCCTTTGTGGGTTTTGTGGTGAAAAACTATTTAGTTTTAGAAAAGGAAGAGTAAAACTCTTGATTTAATTCAAAAGAAAGAAAAAGGTTTGGAACCTTCAGAAAAGGGAAAGAGGTACAAACCGTAGGTTTTTGAGAGAATGAAAAGTATATTAGATATTTTCATCATGTTGGCTTATATAGGCTTACATATTTACATATAGCCCCTTAGGCTTTACAAAATGGCATTTTGCCCACCCCATGGCTCATGTGCCATTTCTTTTTGCACATAAGCCATGGGCTTTACAAAAATCTGGCTTTATGCCCATTTTGAATACATCCATGCATAAAAAATTATATAAAAATTATTTATTACATGATCTATATTTTGTCATGGAGGAGGCTGGCCGTGTGCTCGACTTGGGCATGGGCCCGCTTGACCTGGGCTTGAGCCCACCTGGCTTGGGGTTGACCTTGACTTTGACTCGGTCAACCGGGGTGCAAATTTTGACCCCAACAAAGTGCCCCCCATCAATAAATTCACACCGCACATTTGAGTTGTGTGCATGAAATTGATGGATCTTGAAGTTGGACTTCGAGGTGGAATATCATTCCAGGGGCGGAGCATCATCCCGGGGAGCATGATTCCCGGGGATCGGAGTATCATTCTGATCGCGGAGCATAATTCCAGGGTCGGAGTATCCCTCAGGGAGCATGATTCCCGGGGATCAGAGCATCATTCCGATTTGCAGAGAATAATTCCAAGGTCGGAGCATCATTCCGAAGAGTCGAAGCATAATTCCGAAGAGTAGAGGCATGATTCCAAGGATCGGAGCATCATTCCGAAGCGCGGAGCATGATTCCAAAGATCGGATCATCATTCCGAAGAATCGGAGCATCCCTCGGGGAGCATGATTCCCGGGGATCGGAGCATCATTCCGATTTGCGGAGCATAATTCCAAGGTCGGAGCATCATTCCGAAGAGTCAAAGCATAATTCCGAAGAGTAGATGCATGATTCCAAGGATCGGAGCATCATTCCAAAGTGCGGAGCATGATTCCAAAGATCGGAGCATCATTCCGAAGAGTCGGAGCATAATTCCGGGGTCGGAGCATCATTCCGAAGAGCATAGCATGATTCCAGGGATCGGAGCATCATTCCGATGAGCGGAGCATCATTCCGATGAGTGGAGCATCATCCCGATGAGCGAAGCATGATTCCAGGGATCGGAGCATCATTTCTATGAGCGGAGCATGATTCCAAGGATCGGAGCATCATTCCGACGAGCGGCGGACATTCTGACCGAAGCATAATTTCGATGCAGAGGTTGATTCCCAGGTGAAGCATAATTCCGACGGGGAAGGCAAATACTCTGAGGCGAAGCATTGATTTCGACACGGGGTACATTCTGAGACGGAGCATGATTCCGGCGCAGAGCTTGTTGGCTGACTTGATTCCGAGAAGAAGCATAATTTCGACAGGGAAGGCAGGTACACCGAGGCGAAGCATAATTTCGACACGGGGTGCACATTCTGAGACGAAGCATGATTCCGACGCAGAGCTTGCTGGTTGACTTGATTCCGAGGCGGTGCATAATCCCGATGAGGAGGTCGTTAGTTGATTCCGAGCCAAAGTATAATTCCGACAGGGAAGGAAGATACACCAAGGCGAAGTTTGATTTTGACGCGGGGGACACTCTGAGACGAAGCATGATTCCGGCGCAGAGCTTGTTGGTCGATTTGATTCTGAGGCGGAGCATAATTCCGGCTGGGAAGGTAGATATCCCGAGGCGAAGCATGATTTCGACACGGGGTAAATTCTGGGACGGAGCATGATTCCGCCGCAGAGGTTGTTGGTTTGATTTGATTTGGGTTGACATCAGCATCGCTATACTGGAATATGGTACCAAGAGCGAATCATCATCTATCATGAGAGGATTTGGGGATTGGTTTTTGTTTGGCATCTTCATTGCTGTACTGGAATAATACCAGGAGCAACTCATCATTTGCCCCGGTAGGATTTGGGAATTAGCTTTTTTGCTTGGCATCAGTATCGCTACACTGGAATATGGTACCAGGAGCGAATCATCATTTGCGCTTGCTTATTAAGAAGCGATGGATTAGGAAACAGTTTTTAGGTCCCTATCACCTAAGACTTTTCAATTTTGTGAGCCGTAAGGGTCTCACAAAGCATTTTCTCCCTACGGGTCGTAAGGATCCCGTAGGTGTATTTTCTTCTTAGGAGTCATGGGGACTCCTAAGTGTATTGCTCCTTTGTGAGTCATAAGGATCTCACGTGGGAATTTTCTCCTCACAAAGTCGAGAGGACTTTGTGAGTGCATTTCATCTCTTTTTCACGAGTTTGCGCCCTTTCAGGTTTTCACAAACTCGCCGGCAGTCCTGCTATTTTTACTCACGGAGCCCTTTCGGGTTTTCATTCGTGCCCATTTTGCTTGTGGACATACCTTTTTTTTTCTTTTTTTTTTTTTGAATTTTCGACTTTGAATGTGGTCTCGCCGGTAGGACTTAGGAGAGATTAGGATCTTTTTACGCCTGTGGATTGTATAGGGTTTTGCAGGATGTATGATCCAGACCGTAGGGCCGAAAAAAATTCGAGATTTTGTTGGCGTCTGCATCGCTGCACTGGAATATGGTACCAGGAGCGACTCATCATTCGCCATTGGGGTATAGGATTTAGAATTTGGTTGGCGTCTGCATCGCTGCACTGGAATATGGTACCAAGAGCGACTCATCATTCGCCATTTAGGGATTGGAATTCAGAATTTTGTTGGTGTCTGCATCGCTGCACTGGAATATGGTACCAGGAGCGACTCATCATTCTCCACTTGGGGATTGGGGAGCAATGGCTTAGGAGACATGTTTAGATCCCTATCGCCTAAGGCTTTTCAATTTTATGGGCCGTGAGAGTCCCATAAAAGCATTTTCTCCCTACAAGTCGTAAGGATCCCGCAGGTGTATTTTCTCCTTAGGAGTCATGAGAACTCCTAAGTGTGTTTTTCCTTTATGAGTCGTAAGGATCCCACAAAGGTTTGTTCTCCTCATGTATCGTGAGGACACATGAGTGGGTCTTCTCAATGGAGCATAATTCCAAGGGCGGAAACCAGCCGCGTAACTGGTGATTACGGTGGGTATGGGTATGATGAGGATTATTTGAGCCCGTGGATTGTATACGGTAGTCAATTTGGGGACTGGCCGTAGGGATGGGAGAATTTTGAGAAACTGGATTTTGGTTGGCGTCTGCATCGCTGCACTGGAATATGGTACCAGGAGTGACTCATCATTCGCCGTTTTTTTTTTGTTTTTGTTTTTTTTTTACCGCGATTGCTCTATCATTTCAGCTTTTCTTATCGCGAAGATCGCGATTGCCCTATCATTTCGGCTATTTATTCGCGGTTGCCCTATCATTTCGGCTTTATTTTTCATCTTTATTTAACTCGCTGATTTTTATTGTGAGTTTCCCCATCACTTCGGCTTTTCCTTTTTTTTCTTTTTATTTACACACATTTTTTTTATTTACACATATATTTTTTTACATTCCCAGTTTAACGACTTAGAGGTCGATTGTTCCCAGTTTAACGACGCGGTGGTCATCGGTTCCCAGTTTAAATACTTAGAGGTCTACTGTTCCCAGTTTAATGATGTGGTGGTCGACTGTTTTCAGAGAAAGGCAGATGTTTGAGAGAATCAGTTTCACGAAGAACTTCGGTCTCTGTTTGTATGAAATTGGCGGTCGCTGCTGGACTGTTTGTTAACATGCCTTTAGACAGTTCTATCTCTCCTGCCTTGTATTGCCTTTCGACCCAATCTTTGAAGACGAAGCAGTCCTCAATGGCATGACCTATCACTCTGTGATAGGGGCAGTATTTGGGGTCGTCGGTCATATTCGTTTCTTACGGTCATTTTGACTCTGGAAGTCGTAGACCGTTCTTCAGGGAATCTTTGAATATTTTACGGATTTTTTCCCTTCTGAAGGAATAGACCTTATCTAGCTTCTCTTTGAGTGGAGATTCTCCTCCCTCTCCAAACACTGGCTTCCGAGGCTGGTTGGCACTAGGCCCGCTCATCCCTTGCTTATTTCGGTGAGCTGATGTGTTAAAAGATTCAGAATCGTCGGAATTTCCGCCTTTGCGATTATCGTCCTTTCGGTTTCTCCAGGACCTATTGTTAATTTGGGAATCCGAAGAGGACCCCTGCTTTGAGCGCTCCAGCATCTAAACAGCTCTTGGAATGTTTTGAGACCCGCGGTGCATAGAAACAGGGCCATCCAATTGTTGAGATTTCCGACAAGGAGACTGACAGATTGGTCATGCTCTATCGGCGATTCATATTTGACGGAGAGATTGCGCCATCGAGTTATAAAATCCGTGCTGCTTTCGTTGTTCTTGGGCTTGTTCCTTACGAGGTCGGCTATGGTGATCTTATCGCTAACGCTCATGAACATCTGCCGAAACAGAGACTCCATTTGGACGAAAGTTATGACGGAGCCATCCGGTATGCTCGCGTACCAGTCGAAAGCAACATCGTCCAAGCTATTAATGAACTGGCGGAGGAGAAGCGCGTCATTGCCCCCAGTATTCCCGCATGAGGATTTAAAGTGGGCGATGTACTGGTTCGCATTTCCCGTCCTATCGAATCTTCCGAATTTGGGGATGACATAGCCGCTAGGAAATTCTACCAGATCATACTGAGCAGGATATGGTCTCCCACTACTGCTGATATCTTTTTGCGCTTCGGCTTTGGCCACCAATGTTTTTACTTTGCTGGCAACCAAATCCATGATTTGATATTGAGTTAGCGGGCTACTATCATCGGCAGCCAAGACATTTCCCTAGATAGGATGCGACTGATTTTCATGCGGTGCGCCCACTTTTGGATTTGAGGGAACTGGCGTCGGTTGTTTCGGGACACCGTTTCCCGGTTCATCAGAGCCCTGCGCCTGATTGGGTGGCTGAGAGGCAAGTTGGGCCGTGAGCTGTAAGACGACGTTTGTCAAGTCGTTAATTTTTTAGTAGAGCTTGGCCATCTCCTTGTCTTTGTTTCTGAGCTGCTTTCGGAGCTCTTTGAGAAGTTGCTGCTCTGCGTTCTTGGGACGTAAGATTGGCTCATCTTCGCTTTCCGAGCCTGACTCCTCATGAACCGAGGGCTCTCTCTGCTTATCAGCCTCACTGGAAGGGTCTTCATTACCTTCCAGAAGAGGCTGGTCTTGGAATGTGGAAGCCATATTCACACCGGATTGGAATTGAGATGCGGTGGCCCCATCCTTGTTTTTGCTGTGAAGGTTGTTGCTGGGACGCGTGCCCACCATATAGACGGTGTGGATAACACATTCAGCCATTCTTTCATTACTGGCAGCTGGTTTCGCGGAGCGGTCCGGGCTTTGGAAATTCATAAATTTTAAAATGGCCAGAGCCCTGGCCCTTTTGTTGGCTCTGTATTTGAGCCGCTTCTGCCTCAGCTTCTCTGGCTTGAGCGCTTGGCAAGCTTCTGCTCTTCAGGAAGCCGCCATAGGCTGAGTGATAGGGAGGCTTGAGAAGACATCCGCCCGCGTGTCCGTCGAAGGTATCGCCTGGGCTTGCCCACGACGTCTGGAAACTTCTTTTGTTCTGACGGCTTTGCCCCCAGCTGGGGCCATGGAGAGCCATTTGAACACCGACTCGCGTCTGGATTGGGGCACCCTTGAGACCACCACATTTGGCATCTTGCCTTTCGAGGCCGGTTTGTCAGTTACCGGAGCTTGGAGAGCAGGGACGGCGTTAACTGACACGAACAGAATAGAGCCAAATGGTAGCGTCGGCTCTTCCCACTGTCGCCCGAGACTCGCCGGGAGGACCGTCCTGGCGTTCATCTTCATCGTATAGGAGATGGGAGCCGTGCCGAGAGCTGAGTTCATCTTTGGAGACATCGTTGAGAAGTGATTGCTTGAAAACCTGCATGAAAGAGCATTATTTTAGTTTAAATATACATATGTATATTGATTGAGTTCGCATGAACATTTAACCCGAAATATGGGAGGAGAGAAAGGTCCCACCGGGCGTGCCAGAATCTATAGGGTGTTTTTCGTCACCCCATTGAGATGGGAATACGCGCGCGCTTATCAAGCGCATTACAGATTTCCCCTGCCTAGGGTAGGCTGGGGTTTATTGATCGTAGGGATCCGAATCTCCGGCAGCCGCGGACTAAGCTGTCGTTAATTACCCCTCGCCTTTGGAGCGAGGGAACCTCCGATTGACGGGTTAAACTGGTCATGCGAACTCAACGTGCAGTGTACGTGTGTTTTTGTTTTAGGAGGGCATGGATATATCGGGAGCCACGCAGAGTTTTTACGGGGGTCCCGCTACCCGGTTAGCGAGCTGGGGGTCAAGAGGGCGAGCAGCCCCCTTGCGGGGTGTGGGGCAGCGCCCCGGCCCAAAAAAATTTGGGGAAGGACAGTGTTGTAGAGTATGTGTTTGTGTGTGTGTATATACATATATGTAAAAAAAAGGGAAAGGGCATCCAGAGGATGCGTGGGGAAAAGCGCCAGCGCTTTGGGCGCTCGCGCTCCACGTGTCAACACGTGGGCCCTCGGGCGCTAGCGCTTTGGGCGCTAGCACTCTGAGCGCAAGAGCGATAGCGCTCCACTTGTCAGCACGTGGGCTCTCGGGCGCTAGCGCTTTGGGCGCTAGCGCTCTGGACGCTAGCGCTCTGGCGCTTTGTGCGCTAGCGCTCCACATGTCAGCATGTGGGCGCTCAGGCGCTAGCGCTCTGAGCGCTAGCGCTCTGAGCGCTTTGAGCGCTCCACGTGTCAGCACGTGGGCACTCGGACTCTAGCGCTTTGAGCGCGAGCGCTCTGAGCGCGAGAATGCTAGCGTTTTGAGCGCTAGCGCTCCACTTTTCAGCACGTGGGTGCTCGGGCGCTAGCGCTTTGGGCGCTCGAGCGCTAGCGCCCTGAGCGCAAGAGTGCTAGCGCTCCACGTGTCAGCACGTGGGCGCTCGAGCGCAAAAAGGGACTTGGTCCCTGCAATGAGAGTTGTACTCCCAGAAAGGAGCACTTATTATTTTTTTTTTGTGTGTGTGTGTGTGTATGAGGAGTTAAACTCCAAGGATGTTTTGAAGCTGATGAAGGGGATTCTCCCCTTGAGCTCTAGTTCTTCCCCAAAGTGAGGTTTCTGGAGATGGGTCTCCTTCTTCTTCCTGTCGTTTGGCCGGATCTTGAAGATCAAGAGATGTGAGATTTTAAAAATCTCTTCTTTTTGAGATCTAATGACATATCCAAGTTCCCCTTTGTGGGTTTTGTGGTGAAAAACTATTTAGTTTTGGAAAAGGAAGAGTAAAACTCTTGATTTAATTCCAAAGAAAGAAGAAGGTTTGGAACCTTCAGAAAGGGGAAAGAGGCACAAACCCTAGGTTTTTGAGAGAATGAAAAGTATATTAGATATTTTCATCATGTTGCCTTATATAGGCTTACATATTTACATATAGCCCCTTGGTCTTTACAAAATGGCATTTTGCCCATCCCATGGCTCATGTGCCATTTCTTTTTGCACATAAGCCATGGGCTTTACAAAAATCTGGCTTTATACCCATTTTGCGTACATCCATGCATAAAAAATTACATAAAAATTATTTATTACATGATCTATATTTTATCATGGAGGAGGCTGGCCGTGTGCTCGACTTGGGCATGGGCCCGCTTGACCTGGGCTTGGGCCCACCTGGCTTGGGGTTGACCTTGACTTTGACTCGGTCAACCGGGGTGCAAATTTTGACCCCAACAGAGACGATCGAATGTCAGGAACCCGATTCCAAGTTTAAAGTATTCGGAAGACAATGCAAGTAATGTTATGGACCCTCTAGAAGAATGAAACCCTAATTCGACGTAATGACCATGGAACGCCTCCGAACCTTAGGGTTTGCGGCAGTTTAGCGGTGCTATTTGTGAGGCTTGGGTTTACCCTTCTACGGTTAGTCCACAGGTGCTGTGGTATGTACCGGAATGCTATTAAACTGTACTCAAGATGTTGATCTCTTGGGGGATTATGAAGTTCTGACGAATCGATCGGATGGTTCGACATCATTCGGATATCATGTGACGGGACACATTGCTTTAGAGACTCCAGATACGAGTATAGCCGTTGGAGCGCAGTCCATGCAGCCACGAGAAGAAGAGTCTGGATAAGTCGACATTGGAGCAGAGTGGAGTAAAGAGGTCGCACGAGATTTCGACGAGATGACGCTCCACTCCACTGACATCAGAGATGTGATACGCATGCAGAGGCGTTGTATATGGATATACCTTCCAGAAGGAGTCGCGATGAGTATGCAGCCGTTCCGGAACGAGGAACAGATATAGTGAAGGATGGTAACTTCCGGGAAATTCGGCAGAAACGAAATTTGAGAGAGACCTCGACAGGACCTTTCTGGAATACTATACGAGAAGACTTGGACCCAGGAGTGGTCATATTGCGCACACCCAGCAGGCCAGCGTTCGACATCATCGGTGAGACAGTTGACCAGGTTCGGATAGAGACCTCACCCAGATGCGTTGTGAATTGATCAAGAATGGACGAGTATGGAGTATACTTCCGCAGATTGGGACGAGTTCCGGAGGATGTGTTCGGCTAGATATCTTCCACAGAGTGATGAAGATACCGAGTTCGTGATTTCGAGTCCGCGTGAGAGACTTCGGATTGACCGTAGCGGAGAACATTTGCAGTGCGCAGATAGAGACGTGACATCGAAGTGGACAATGATACAGACAAGTGGGACAAGAGGTTCATGCATGATGCTGACGAGCTGTTGTTACTCCCCGTTAAGATTAAAGGTCGGATATGTCTACAGAGGCGTTGGGATGCGACCAGTTTCCGAGGAAATGTTGTGCTGAGGACGCAGATGTCTAGAGAGAGAGAAAAGATTATGTAAGAGTACCAGCCTCCGTACAGTTCGGCATAGGCGAGACCAGAAGAGACCTTGAGCAGGATTCCTTCCAGGACACTGCTGCAATAAGATTTGCACCCAGGATCAGATGTGTGATGTGCACTCAGAGGACCAGAGGTCGGCTCCAGTGACATGCCGCATTACGAGTGGCCGTCAGTATTGACCGAGAGATGACTAGAGTAGTGCCAGGATGGAATCGTTCCCGTTAGCACACCTGACAGGGCCGATGAGCCGATGGATTGAGAGATTGGTAATCCACAGAGAAGATAAGGGCCTAGAGACAGAGGACGCCACACCGCGAGTAAGAGGCAAGTAGATAACTTGCGCTGCTAGCATTGGATGCACCGATACCTTCTCGACTTTGAAGGAGGGAATATCGACGACGGTAATTATGATTTGTGATTTTGTGATTCGATTATCACGTATCCATCACCTTGGATTTCGGTATTTTGGGCGATCTATTCACATGATTTAGTCTTGATGACCGAGTTCTATGATATTTGTTTTCGTGCACCATGGTTGCACCTACTGGGTATTCATATTTGTGCACAGGATGCACCAGTTTTATACTTCGTGCGTTTGTCGCACCAGTTTTATGTTTCGTGCGTTTATCGCACCAGATTATATTTCATGCCTTTGTTGCACCGGATTTATAATTTGTGCACTACGGTTGCACCTGACTTCGATTTGATGTCATTCGATATGTTGATTTTGATTTCATGCTTATGTTATGCATGTGATTTGACTTATGCCGTTAGCACTTTTAGTGTTTTGATTTGATTTATGCACGCTGATGCACATGGTTGTAAGCTTATATACCGCGGTATACCTGATTTTGATTGTTCCGTATTGTATACCGTCGATTTTGATTCTGATATTGATGTTAATTTCTTTCACTCCGTGCATTTGATTTGGACTTTGCGCATGTTCGACGCTTGATACTGGATTTCGTGATTTCGTGCATGTTGAATGCGCATGATTTAGATTTTATTCGTGCATGATGGATGCACCTGATTTGGATTTTCGCGCGTGTTGAGCGCATGTTTTGAGATGCGATTTGGTGGACACCAGATGCAATAAATCGAGATACTTCGTGCATGTCAGATGCACCTGATTTTGCTGTCAGGCACACACGTTGCCTATGACAGATGTTTCGTGCACACCCGTTGCACCTAGATGTTGTTTCTGTGCACATGTATGGCACATATACGGATTTTAATTTCCATTCGCACCAGACGCACAGGGTATTCTTATATACATTTTTGGATTGATTTCTTATGGAGCAGTACGTTTTTATGACATTTGTTGTTTGTTTTCGTACTTAGCAGGACTATCAGAGGACAGTACCTGGATATATTTTACATGCATCGATAGTTATTGAAGGGATTTCCAAAAAGCGAGCTATAGTCTCAGTATTTACCTACATGTCTCATATGACACAACACGTTTAAAATAAAGGAACCCTTCTAAATTGTTTTCAAAACGGCGGAACGAACATATTAAACAAAAGATATATACATATATAGTTATTTTCTTACAATAGACGTCCGCCACTGTGCTGTGCTATGTGCATCGCACAGCGACTTAAAAAGGGTTTGGCATGCATTTTCTTCAGTTATTTACATGTATAGAGTTGATGTCTACATGTATAGTTCTGATTTATATCATATTGGTTTTATTTTGGATTTGACATTTGTGTCTTTACCATAACTCTGAGGATTGCGGGATGTTTGATGGAGTTTTGATTTCGAGTTATCTTCTCATTACTCATGCGCATGCGTTGCGCTATGATGCGTTTTATGTATTGATGATTTCGGAGCCCCGACGACTTGGACTTTTACTTAAATGTTTTAGTATTTGATGGGTTTAAATTTAAATTCGGGGACCGAATTTCTTTAAGGGGGGAAGATTGTAACATTTTAAAAAAATAAAATATTATTTTTTGGGAATTATTAAAATTTAATATTGATTTTAATGAATATTTTAATAAGGAGGTATAATTAAATAACGATAAAATTGAGAAAATTTTGAAAATTATGGAAATTACTAAAAAGAGGGTTTTTTATGCGAATTATGCCATTTTTAAGTTTTTATGATTAATTATATGCTAATTTAGTGCTAATCGCGATTAAAAATCGCTAATCGGATTTTTAGCATATTTTGTGCAAACATGCAACATATCATTTTACACTTGTTACATATTTTTCCATGGGTTTCCTACATGTTTTATACCATGGTTGTTGAATTATTAGAGAGGGGAAAAGAAAAGAAAAGAAAATGGAAAAGAATAAACTAATGGGTATGGGTGAGAAAGAGAGAGGTGAGGGTGTGTTGACTTGGCCATTCCTCACTCATTTCTCTTCCCTCTGCCTCATATTGCTGCTGCTGCTGCTACTGCCGCCCCTCTCTCCCTCTTCATAAAATCCCCCAAAACACCATGGAAATCAACTCAAAACCCAAACCCCATTTCACAAAAAAAGATGCACAAGCTCAAGAGAAGCACATTGGACTAAGAAAGCGGGGATTTTGGCCACTTGGGGCAACTCAAGAATTTTCTTGAGTTGCCAAATAAGGTAATTTCTGAACCATAAGCTTAGTGTTTCCATTACTTATACCCCCATAGTAGATTTGAACCGATATCAAGTGGTTTTGTGGACTTAGGAAAACCCTAGAGAGGGTTGAGGTTATTTTGAGTTGGATTAAGTGCTAATAAGCCTTATTAGTGACCTAAACCCCCATGATGGTAGAAAACCCAGACCGACCAGATACTAGAACCCTGGAATACGGATTTAGAAAAGCTGATATCGGAAAAACTGTGATTCTATGAAGGTTAAATGGAATCTGCTATCGCCCCGAGACTCTGAAAATTGTTTTGCAAGGAGAGTGATACATACAGGCAACTAGGAAGCTACCACCAAAACCCTAGCCCCTACCCCAAATTCTGGCCGCAATTAAATCCATTCTGGCCAACAATTGCGGCCAGACTAGTGAGGATTTGGCTCGTTTTTGTTCTAGGGCTTTATCATCAGAAAAATAGACCCTTGGCATATGCAAAAGTGTCCAATTTGACCTAGGGTAGAATCTGGAGCCTTTTTCCTGAGTTGCTATTTTTATTCGTGTTTTCATATTGCGTATTTTAAATTCTGGATTTGTATATTTGCGTTTTACCTCGATTACTTGGCGTTTGTACGACGATATCGAGGATTATTTGATGGTTTTGAAAGCGTACCTATAGGTTCTAACCTATAAGCTTTTAAGTGTGTTTTCGCGTGTCGTTTTGATTTCGATTTGGTTTTAATGTGATGCGATACGTGTGACATGTTGGTACCCCCACGATGATTCGAGACGATGAAGAAGATGAAGGCGACACCGACACCGACACACAGGATTCAAGGTGAGTAGATTATATCTACGGGGGAAGTCGGGTGGATGGCGTATAGCACCCCCGCAGTTCGATACTTAGTATACTATATATATACTATATATATGTATGATAGCGTTAAGTGTGTTTTGGATATTCTATATGTGATTAGGTGTATTATGGATAGATTCGGGTTTAGAAGTAAACTAGTATAGTTTCCTAGTTGCGAACCCTAGAATAGGTTTACACCCACACACACACACATGCTTGCTTGTATACTTATACCATGATGATGATGATAGTGTATGATATTTGGAGATGACTCGATGAGATTGGGCATAGTGCCATGATATCGGTGATATGATGTGATTCGTATTTGGGATACGACATGAAATTGTAGCGGGCCTTTGGACGTGTGTTTACACACGCATTTATATAGATGATATCGATTAGTATTAGACTAGATCAGTACCCCAGATCTTGAGATATGATGGTGAGGATACCAGATAATTGATGAGATGAATGTGATATTGATAGTTATATGTATGCCCTAGAGGCCATTACTGTACAAACGATGTATATTGTAGTGGATGCTAGGACATATATAGGGAGGACTTTCTTGCTCGACATGATAGTATGCTATCTGGTTGTACTTTATCTTAACATGTACTCTGATTGTCTCTATGTTACATGTTGATAAAGCCCTTAGGATATGTACTCGACTACTGGGACTATGATGAGATCATACTAGTGGGGCCACGGTAGTCGACGAGTGCATCCTATAACTGTTCCTAGTCGAGGGTGTATCGAGACAGGGCATCGATACACCAGAGTAAACTAGCGTTTACGCATCTTGACCCATATGATGGGCGATGGATGATCCCATATCCATCAGTGTTTGACATCAAGGATGGTGTACGGGTGCTCAGTGGAGACTGGGTACACTGGACGGACTCGCCGAGAACTCCCAGATGGTATTATACCTCACGTCAGATGGCAGTTCTCTGGTGACACTGGTACAGGTTAGTCTGTAGACCCGAGATCGTCATAGAGTCCTGTGTGATTCCCACTGTGCTTTGATTTCCACCTTACCACGTCCAAGAGGGCGTGCAAAACGGTGGTTTTTGGGTACAATCCCGAATCATATGGAGGCAATGAGCGATAGGAGGGGATTCGTCTCTCCCGGTATAGGGAGTTGATGTTGCGCTGTGTTCGATTGGCTATAACCGGAAATCCTTGGCCAGGGTTGCTGAGATTTACTGGTAAGTGTTATCAGTAGTTTCTTCAACTGTTATAGACCTCATTTCGACACGACTTATCGAGCTACTGGGGTCTGACGTTTACCACCCCTAGGCGAGATATACGACATATCAGACGACGAGACCGGACTGTACGGGAGTTTAACTGATTGGATTCACAGGAGAATGTGCAGGCTTGCTTGTTGATCTTCTGATCGCTCAATACCCGGGTGGCCGTTACGTTTAGCAGACCGCTTGCGGCTTGTGGGTGATTGATATGATCACCACCTACTGCCAGCGTATTGACGAGTCTTTAGAGTCCTACACAGAGGTTTCCTGGCTCAAGCGAAACGGAGTAGGAGCACATATATGATATGTGCGGGACCGAGATTAATACGATATGAGATATCGTATTCTATTCTCGCGATTCGTGACATTGATCGGTTGTATGCGATATAGCCGGGTTATCGGATCAAGTGTTGATTCGATAAGTTGTTACACATAATATTAGTCGGTTATAGCCGGGTTATTAAATCAAGAGTTGATTTAATAATTTAATGTATAATTATATATTTGATATATTACATTACATTAACTAGTATTAGCTCACTTATGATTTATTTTCTCACTAGATTGTGCACATTGTTTATATGTGATATATGCAAGTGTACATGTTTGTATCATGCTTGATGATACATACAAGATGTAAGTCGATGTACAATACCCCACGACTTGCGGGGAGGCGAAAATATGAAAAACGATCTTGTTCTTTTCTTAAACATCGACTAACCGCATGAATCGAAGCTAAACGATAACTAACATCAAACATAGAAGTTCTAAACTACTATGTAAAGGGATTATACCTAAAGAACCGTGTCCTTCGTCTTTACGAACTCCACCTCCTCCTCGGCCTTCTCCAAGTAGTAAACGATCCACCACGAGAGCTAAACTCCAAGCTTTGGCTCTAAACTTGAGGCAACTAGGTATCTTTAAGTGCTAATCAAAGTACCTAGATGAAATAGAGTATGGTTATGGATTAAGTAGTCTAACTAATCCTTGTACTCAACACATGAGAGGGGAGGATTAGGGTTTGAAGAGAGAGAGCTTGAGGAGAGAGAAGGTGAGAAGAATCATGAAATGAGAAAATGAGTTATCATAATATATATCAAGCATTATTGTTTTTCAAGAATAGAAAAGAAAATCATTTACAACCATGCTTGATAAATATCTTATGGTGATTCATCTCCATGAGTCATTAAGCAATTATGAAGCATTAATGACATGGATGAATCATCCATATGACTCATTAATCTCATTTAATGTATATGCCACCTAAACCTCCTTAGTCACCATCTTATAGAAGCTACTCGCGCAATTACGAGAACGCCCCTCCTATCCGTGAAAACACGGAAAAACTTTAGACTGTATAAATCCAATAACCGGATACTAGTAACTGGCTTAAACCAAAGCCGACTAGTAAAAACTGTCTGAAAGTCGTACGTGCGTAAACACACGTATGCGTCCGAACCCTTGTCGTAAAAACCATACGACCTCTATATTGTTTCGCCTGGAGTAGGGAAACTCTCTGCGTAGGACTCTAGAGACTCGACTACTATGCTGGCAGTGGGTTTAACCACAGACCGCAAGCGGCACTAGCTGTACGTAACGGTCCCCAAGTAGATGTCGATAAGAAGGCCGATGAGGAAACCCATCCGAACTCCTACTGAGTCTGATGTGACAATCTCCATACAGTCCGGTCCGTTCTTCTAAGACTATCGCATATCGGGCCTAGGGGGCGGCAAGCGTCAGTCCCCTAATAGCGGTATAAGTCGTGTTGGAGCGAGCCCATTACACCCTGAGATACTACTGGAACCTACCAGCAAATCTCGCTTTCCCTGGCCAGGGACTTTGCGTAATGGCTCTCTGACACAGCGCGATATCAACCCCCAATACCGGGAGAGACGAATCCTGTCTAACCTCCACTGCCTCCAAGTGCTCGGGACTGCACCCAACTGCTACCTGTTTGCACGACTCCTTTGAGCCGTGGTAGGGTAGCAGTCTAAGAACAGTGGGACACACTCGAGGCGAAGTAGCAGTGTCAAGTCTGCGGACTATGTTGTACTCATGTCACCTGGGAACTGTTCACTGACGACTGGTATAAAACCAACCAACAGTTCCCTGTGTGTCCTGTCCGGTGTACCCGTAACCTAACGAGCACCTGCATACTATCTCCAGTACGACGTACTGACGGCTGTGGGACAGACCATCTCCCTAACTGGGATGAGAAGCGTACACACTAGTCTACTCCGGAGTATCGATGCCCTGTCTCGATAATCCAACGACTAGGGACCTGAATAAGGATGTGCTTGTAGACTACCCAGCCCCCACTAGTGTGACTGCCATCACAACGCTGGTAGTCAAGCAAGATCCTAAGAGCTCTATCAATACGTATACTCACATATTAAGATAGAAAAACCAAGTAGCATACTACCATGTTTAGCAAGACTGTTATATACATGTGAATATCCCAAGCTTCCATTAAGTAATATACAAACTAGTATGATACAATAATGGCCTCTAGGGTATATACACTGACACAAGATGGGTGTATGAGACTTATATCAAGTTTAGGTTAAATTAGGGTTTACTTATTTCCTTAAGAATAACAAAATAGAGGAGACTTTAGTCAATGTTATCAAGCTTGTAGAAGCTTGTATGCAACATTGACAAAGTCAACTCTTTTGTCATTCCTTAGGATATTAGTTAACCCGGCCCTTAACCTCATACTTTGGTTAATTCTCTACATGAGTTAAGCATGAGGGCTTAACTCAACCATAGTGCAATAATTCATTGGATAAGTTTTTATTTGGATGAATTATTCATATTAGACTTCTTCTTCTTCATCATCAAGCTCCATGAAAAGCTTACTAGCTCCAATGGTGCCATGATAAAAAGTGTGAGAAAATCAATTCTAAAGTGAGCCCACTTCCTACTTCTTCATCCTCTACCACTTGCCATGTAGTAGAGTGTGTTCTCTTCACAAAGTTCATGGCCTAGTGAAGGAATAGCTTGAGTTAGTGTCTCCCCGACGTAGATCATCTTCGGCCTCGAAGTCATCGAAGCAAGCACGTTCGTTCTTCTTGTGGAGCTTCTCTAGAGTCCGGAGTTCTCGATCGCAGCGAAGGGGACATCTACACGGAGCTATTGAAGTGAAGGACCTGATCTACAAAGGTTGTAATCCTTCTCACTTAGTGTTAAAAATGTTTAACATACTTGTTTTCGCCTAAACCCTAGTTTAAAGATCCGGCTTTGGGTTGTTCGTCACGGCTAATTTTTCAATCGGGCATGGTTGATGCCTCGTAGACCTTTGTGCGCGTGCCTAACAACCCTACAGTGGTATCAGAGCCAAGCTAGAGCTTTATGCGAAGTCTAAGCGAAGTTTAAAGTCCGATCGAACCCGGAAACCCCGATGTTTACCCCTCTCTGGACATTTTTCAAAAATGTGATTTTTGTATGAATTAAAAATGCTCAGAAAAACAAGCAGGAAAACTAAGAATTACTGTGAAGTATGGTCCACTAAGTCACTTATTTGACCGCGAAACCACGTCCAAACCAAGGGTTTGGCGGCGGTTCCGCGGCCAAAATTTAGACTTAGTCCCTCATATTTCATATATTTATTCATAGGTCCTTTCTTGTCATTTTTTTTCTAGGAAGTTTTCCATTGCACTCAAGTGTTGAGTTTTCTAGGGTTGTATTGGGGACTCGTTGATTCGATCGGATAATTTAACTTCGTTTAAGTTTTTTCCGGATAATTTTAGAAACTGTTAAAAAGTTCGAACGGATATCAATAACTCACTTTTTCCCCTGTCGGAAAATTTTCAAAAGTTAGATTTTTTCTCGAGTTTGAAACTTTTGTAAAGTCATGCAAGTAACGCGGTGGACCCTCTAGAAGACAACAAACCTTAACTCGATTATGTGACCGTCTTGAACTGCCTCTAAAGCTTAGGGTTTGCGGCAGTACAGCGTGCCACATGTGAGGCGTTGGCTTGACCCTTCTACGGCTGACCATCGGTACTGTGGCATGTGATGGATATTTTTGAACTCTGCTCAAGTGTTGAGCTATTTGGGAAAACTTGGGTGTTTGATTATTCGATCGGAAAGTTTAACATTGTCTATTTATCTAGAATGTGATACAATATTTGGAATCCACAAGTAGTTATGAGATAACTAATTTGAATGTTATAAACATAGAACTTTAGTCTCAGATGATCGGTTTCCACGGAATTTTGATGTGATCAAAAGTCCGTCGCAAACAAGTAGCGTACGCGGATACTCGCCGGGTAAACTTAACAGAAAGCCACGCCCCATAGCCCCGACCAAGTGACTGTAGGAGAACCCCGTCGCTAAAAGCATCCGTTCGGGTGCTCGCGGAAGCGGTGTTCCGCCTTAGTGCACTTCGTCGACAGCGTCCGGGGGTGCGGCCGTCTACTAAAGTTTGCAACGAGCATTCGATCAGGATGTCGGGAATCTTGTTGAATTGCCCGACTTGATATTGAAAAGAGTTTTCGATAATGAGACTAAAATGCGGAGTTTATAATTGTTAGGCATGCGATGTCTAAGGAATTCATTTGGTTAGGCATGCGATGTCTAAGGAGGTTGCGGATTCCAAATGTTGTAGTTTTACACTTTCTTTTCTGTGACCGTAAGCGTAGTATGTGGTGTATCGCCGGCTTCGTTGCTATACATCAACGACAATCGGGATACGCATACTTTCTTACGTTGATGATATGAGATATTATGTGTTGCTGTGATATGTTATATTGGATCGTCATGTTCTGAATAGCCGGGGGTTTTATGTGAGATGAGAGTTTTTCTTTTTCATTCATGTAAAATTCATTTGTATGTAATATTCTTTTATTGGGGCACTTCCGGGCTGAGGATGATGTCACCATTGTATATTATTTACTTTTCTGCATTAGGTAGACCCAAGGAGGGGAGCACAAGTAACCGGGTTCTAGGGTACAGTGGGAGGCCATCTCGAGGAGTCGAGATCGGGTCTCTTAACCCTAGAATTGGCAGTGTTGCTTGCCGCTCTCGTAGGGGTCTAGGGATGTAGGTTTGGCTATTCATCACGACCGTAGAATCCGTGTTTTATACAGGCTCGTATTAAAAACACGGGCGTCCTAGTATATCCGATATTTCATATATGTTCTGTTAGTGTATATGCCCTAGAGGCCATTACTGTATCATACTAGTATGTATATTACTTAATGGAAGCTTGGGATATTCACAGTTGTACAGACAATCTTGCTCAATATAGTAGTATGCTACTTGGTTTGTCTCTGCTTTAATGTGTACTTGTGTGTTTATTTATTATATCACCTATACGCATTAGTAGAGCCCTTTGGATCTTTGCTTGATTACCGGCGTTGTGATGGCGATCACACTCGTGGGGGCTGGGTAATCTACAAGCACATCCTTATACACGTCCCTAGTCGTGGGAGTACCGAGATAGGGCATCGATACTCCGGAGTAGACTAGCGTATGCGCTTCTCATCCCAGCACGGGAGACGGTCTGTCCCACAGCCGTCGGTACGTCGTACTTGAGATAGTATGCGGGTGCTCGTTGGGTTACGAGTACACTGGACAGGACTCGTCGGGAACTGATGATTGGTATTATACCTATCGTCAGTTATCAGTTCCCAGGTGACATGAGTACAGCTTAGTCCGCTGACTTGACACTGTCACTTCGCCTCGAGTGTGTTCCCACTGTTCTTTGATTGCTACCCTACCACGGCTCTACTGAGTCGTGCAAACAGGTAGTAGTTGGGAGCAGTCCCGAAGCACTTGGAGGCAGTGACGGTTAGACGGGATTCGTCTCTCCCGGTATTGGGGGTTGACATTGCGCTGTGTCTAGGAGAGCCATTACATAAGTAGTCCCTGGCCAGGGCAAGCGAGATGTACTGGTAGGTTCCAGTGTTATCTCAGGGTGTTCTGGGCTTCACTCCGACACGACTTGTACCGCTATTAGGGGTCTGACGCTTGCCGCCCCCGTAGGCCCGACATGCGATGTATCAGACGAACAGACCGGACTGTACGGAGATTGTCACATACAGACTCAGTGGGAGTTCGGATGGGTTTACCTCATCGGCCTTCTTATCGACATCTACCTGGGGACCGTTACGTACAGCTAGTGCTTCTTGCGGTCTGTGGTTAAACCCACTGCCAGCGTAGTGTCGAGTCTTTAGAGTCCCACACAGAGAGTTTCCCTGCACTGAGCGAAACGTGTAGAGGCCGTATGGTTTTACGGCAGGGCTGCGATCACTTACGTACACTTGTGTGCGTATGGTGTTCGGGCAGGCAGTACTAGTAGGCTTTGGTTTAAGCCGGATCCTAGTATTGCACGGATGGATTTGTTTTGTCTTCTGTGCATCCGCATTCTACGGAATACGGATGCAGGTGTGTATGCACAGTTTTTCGGAGCGATGAAGGAGGAGGTGCCTCATTAGGGTTTTGGCAGTTGGTTCGGCCAAAACCGTTATGTGGCAGGCTCATTATGGTTTTGACAGTTCGTTTGGTCAAAACCATTATGAGCCGCGAACATCATTTACTAATCCTATTAGTGATAATCTTATGATGGCTAATTGCATTGACCATTTGACCCCGTTGACCTCTCTTGACTTTGTTGACCGGTTGACCGGGTTGACCATTGACTTTCAAGAGGTTTCCACACTCTTCTTTTCTTTTCCTTTTTCTTTTGGATTATGATAATGGTCATTTCAAAGTAGCCATCAACTTTATCTTGATGGGATTAGTAATGATGTTGTTTTGCATTATTTGCAACCATGGTTGTTTTTCTTTTGTATCAAAAAAAATTTGATTCTCATTCTCTCTCTTGAAATGAGAAGCTCCATGGTTGCTAGAAAACTCCTTCTTCTTCCTCCTCTTGATTTCTCCTTTGATCTCATGTGTTGAGAGAAAAAGGATTCCACTTGACAAACACATCCATACATCTCCTCTACACATCCTAGGGCTTCTAGATTAGCAATCTCCTTACCCTAGTTACCTCGGCTTGAGGTGGAGCTCGGTGTACATCTCTCGGGTGGATCGTCTTCGACTCAAGGAGGCCGCGGAGGTGACCGAAGTCCGGATCAACCATTGAGCAAGCAAAGAGAAGAACAACAAGAAGAGAAGGAGTTCAAGTTGAGGTATAACCCCTAACCGAGTAGATACATCTCATGTTAGGATGCTAGTGTATTGTTTAGCAAAGATCCGGCTTTTACGGTCCATGTTACAATGTTTAGAAAAAAAAAATTTTTACCGTTTCCGCAACCCCGAAAGTACCGGGAGAGGTAACGTGGACCTAAAAGTGGTATCAGAGCCTAACTAAACATAAACTAGCTTGGTAGTGAAGTGTATCGAATTTCGAAACGGAAAAATCGAAAAAACCAAGTTACGAAAACCTGAGTTTCTGTTAAAATTTTTTCTGGTCAAAACAAAATTTGTCATACTCCAAAAATCATCTCAGGGTTTTTAAAAGAAAGCCACCAAAAACGAGCCAACAACTCGACCAAAGCGCCGCGTTTCCGCGGCAATAGCAAGCTATTGCCGCGGAACCGCGGCCATCTTGGTGAGTTGTTGGGTCTGTTTTGGTGCAGTGTATTTCTGACTTGGATTTAGGATTTTTAAGATGGTTTATATGTGCCCAGATTTTCCAGAATAGAAATTTGTTTTTGGGGGCCTATAAATCCGTATTTTTCCGAACTTCAATATACTTTGACTATAAAGGTTATATCTGTGATGTTCTTATGTATTGAACGTCGGCTAATCGCTATATGTCGATTAGTCGGGGTTATACATATCTGTGATCTGTGATTGTTGTTGATGGTTTGTGTATATGAACTCGTTGGATTGTCGCGGATGAATAGCCGGGGTGGATGTGAGATGAGAGTTTCTTTTTCTTTCATTCATGTAATAAATATGTAAATTGATGTAATATTATTTGTTTGGCCGCACAACCGGGTCGGGGTTGTAGCCGTCATTGTATAATTCTTTTTACTGTTTTTGCTCCTAGGATAGACCCATGGAGGGGGTGCACAAACTACCGGGTATCTCGAAGTGCCGAGTGGCCTACTCACGGCGATGAGGGAGGTTGCTTCGCTTCGGGTACTTGGCGGGTAGTTTGCCGCACCCGTAGGGGTCTTGGGTGGGGTTTTGGCTATTCATCGCGACCGTGTAATCCGCTTTTCGTTGCAGGCTCGAACAAATCGCGGGTTCCTAGTATATCCAAAGTGTTCATCTGTGATCCGGATTGGCTGTCATTGCAGTATATCTATATATAATAACTATTTAGGCGTTGCTTATGTTTTACAG
This sequence comes from Agapanthus africanus, assembly GCA_030015575.1. Taxonomy (NCBI): domain Eukaryota; kingdom Viridiplantae; phylum Streptophyta; class Magnoliopsida; order Asparagales; family Amaryllidaceae; genus Agapanthus; species Agapanthus africanus. The sequence continues at coordinate 317,316,714 of JASDDO010000008.1, forward strand.
CCGAGCTAGCCCAGCCCCCGCTCTGTCGTTAGTTAAGTAACCTAACGGGTGATGACGGGGCCCAGTGGCGAATGCGAATGGCATAAGCGTACGTCATATTTTGGTTGTTTTCTGCAATAGTAGGATTTAAATGATGGGACGCATTAAAAGAACTAATGCAAGAAAATAAACCTAAAAGACGTTGTTGGAACAATTTTTCAAAAAAAGTTGTTATTGCAAGGACGTTCATTTTTGCTTTGCATCGCGGTATTCGGTTGTGAATGCCCAGCACCTCAGTCGACGAGGCAAGGGCCGAGATCCCTTCATCGGGAGTGACCCCTTGGACAAAAGTTTGCGTCAGGGTAATAACTTCACTATAGTCGATTATTCTTGCTTTGCATCGAGGTATTCAGTTTGGAATATCCTGCACCTCATTCGACGAGGAAAGAGCTGAGATCCCTTCACAGGGAGTGACCTCTTTAGCAAAAGTTTTCGCCACTATATTTTCAAAAAGATTACCATGTTCCTTCAACGATATCAAGTTCATTACGTTAACGGGTTTTTCGCCAAAAACCCAGCCGTAGCCCTCCGTCATTTCTTACAAGTAACACTTAGTATTCGTGCTGCGTTTGTTGACTCCGTCAAGGCTTAGTGTACGGTAGCTAAGTGCTGCTTGTTTGTATCGGTATATGGGATTGATTAGGACAGTCGTATAACCTTGTTGACTCTGTCAAGGGTTATGCGGGTGGGTTTAATGCAATCCAGATAATGACAGGTTGAACTTGACTAGGACTCTTTGATTTGTTGACTCCGTCAAGATCACTTGGGTCCTAGGGGCAAAAACCACATCGGGAGTTTCAAAAGTACTGAAACTTGCAGATTTAGCATACCTTCTGGAGTGTGGTGACTAGAGTGGATTCCATCTAGGTTATCACACAATGACAGTTGGATCCCGATCCCACTGATGAGTTGGATTACTCTCGGGAGATTATTTCACTTAACGATCAATGCTATAAACCTAGTAGGTGTCTAGAAAGGTGTTAGCGGGGCTACGCCCCCAGGGAAAAGAGGTTCTTGAATTAAGGAACTTCGCGAAAGCGTTGGAAAACCTCCCTCGAAGTACTGACACTAGCCTGGCTGAAAGGTTAAGCAAGTATTGTGACGTGAATTAAAACCCGGCTAGTTCTTCCTTTAAAAAGGTTTTAAGAAGAATTTGAGTAAACAGTGGGAGACATCCTGGTTAGATAAATTAATAAACCAATCTAATCTTGCAAGAGCATACGCTGAGTGTTTCTTTTCTCTCTCTCCAGGCAGCAACCTTTTCACGCCCTAATCAAGATAATAAAATGTATCGCTTGACCGATCCGAATTCTTATTCGGGACTGGGGAAAGTTGGTTCAGCTCTAACTCGTGACAACAGTCATGAGTGTGAGAATGGGAAAGGGGATTGTATGGATTTCCAGGATACCCAGTTGAAGAAGAAGCATGGTTTTGCATCTACTTCAGGTGTTCTTGTAATTGAGAACTGTTTTACGGTCAGCCCTACCTCCTGGGTACTTGATACCGGATCAGGATCTCATATCTATAATTTATTGCAGGGACTGAGAAAAAGTAGGAAAGTTGCACCGGGTGATATGTCGCTCAGAGTAGCGAACGGAGCACAAGTTAATGCGGCAGCCGTCGGTGAATATCACCTAGTATTGCCAAATGGCAAGACTATGATTTTGAACGATTGCTACTATGTACCCTCCATGGTTTGCAACATCATATCAGTTTCTTTACTCGATAAAGATGGATATAACTTTGTTCTTGAAAAGAATATCATGAACATTTACCTTCATAAGGTACTGGTTGCAGAGGGTACACTGTGTAATGGTATCTACGTTCTAAATCAGAATACAGTTCTCAATATACAAAACACACGCAAGAGGAAGAATTCAGATACGAATGAATCCTACTTGTGGCATTGTAGACTTTGTCATATCGGAGAGAAAAGACTGAGTAAGTTGCATAAAGATGGACTCTTGAATGCGTTCGAGTTTTCATCTTATGAAACTTGTCAGTCTTGTCTCAAAGGAAAGATGACCAAATCTCCGTTCACCGGACATGGAGAAAGAGCAACAGAGCTCTTGGGACTCATACATAGTGATGTGTGTGGTCCGATGTCTATACATGCAAGGGGTGGGTTCTCCTACTTCATCACATTCACTGACGATCTCTCTAGGTTCGGATATGTGTATCTGATGAAACACAAATCTGAAGCTTTTGAGAAATTCAAGGAATTCAGAAAGGAAGTAGAGAACCAGATTGGCAAAAGTATCAAGATCCTCCGGTCTGATAGAGGAGGGGAGTACTTAAGCACGGAATTCCTAGATTACTTAAAAGAGAATGGTATTCTCTCTCAGCTTACTCCTCCTTATACACCACAGCACAACGGTGTTTCGGAGCGGAGGAATCGTACCCTATTGGATATGGTTCGCTCCATGATGAGTAGTGCTGAGTTGCCTCTTTCATTTTGGGGACATGCGCTTCAGACAGCGGCATACCTATTGAATTATGTTCCATCCAAATCAGTGCCTAAGACTCCATATGAAATATGGAGTGGAAGAAATCCGTATCTTAATCGATTTAAGATATGGGGTTGTCCGGCCTATGTGAAAACACAGAAACCGGACAAGTTAGAGGCACGATCAGTTCTCTGTAAATTTGTGGGATATCCTAAAGACTCACTAGGATATCTGTTCTACCACACTGAGGAACAGAAGGTGTTTGTATCTCGCCACGCTACCTTCTTAGAAAGGGAGTTTCTTGCAAAAGAAACTAGTGGGAGTTCGGTAGAACTGGAAGAAATTCAGCGACCACAAAATGAAACTGAAAATTTGGAGGAACCGCTAGATTCTATAACCCCAGACGAACCTCAGCCACTCCGCAGATCTGGTAGGATTTCTCATCCGCCCGAGAGATACTACGGTTTTCTCATAGACGGGGATCGAGAGGATTGCATCTTGGAAGAAGATGACCCTACCAGTTTCAGGCAGGCCATTATCAGTAGGGACTCTGATAAGTGGCAGGAAGCAATGCAATCCGAAATGGAGTCCATGTACGCCAATAAAGTGTGGACCTTGGATATTGCTCCACCTGGGGTAAAACCCGTTGGATGCAAATGGATCTACAAAAGGAAACTTGGTGTAGATGGGCAGGTGGAAACCTATAAAGCTAGACTCGTTGCAAAAGGTTTTCGTCAAAGACCTGGTTTGGACTATGATGAAACTTTTTCTCCGGTGGCTATGCTCAAATCCATTCGGATCCTACTTGCCATTGCTGCCTTCCATGACTATGAAATCTGGCAGATGGATGTTAAAACGGCTTTCCTAAACGGTTGTTTGGAAGAGTGCGTTTACATGGATCAACCAGAAGGTTTCGTAGACAGTGGGGGCAGCGGAAAGGTGTGCAAGTTGCTTAAATCCATTTATGGATTAAAGCAGGCATCGCGGAGCTGGAACATCTGTTTTGATGAGGCAATCAAGGAATTTGATTTCATCAAGAACGAAGATGAACCCTGTGTTTATAAGAAGATTGTAGGACGAACTGTCGTATTCCTAGTCTTGTACGTGGACGACATTCTTTTGATAGGAAATGATGTTCCTATGCTACAATAGGTCAAGCTATTTTTGTCACAAAGGTTCTCCATGAAGGACCTGGGTGATGCCTCGTACATTCTGGGGATCAAGATCCATAGAGATAGATCCAAGAGACTATTGGGACTTTCGCAGTCCAGGTACATAGAGACCGTACTAAAGAGATTTAGTATGGAGGGTTCCAAGCGCGGTAACATACCCGCATTGCACGGAATTACCCTCTCCAAGAAGATGTCTCCTAAGACTGACGAGGAGAGGGTTCGCATGAGCACTATACCCTACGCTTCGGCGGTAGGATCTATAATGTATGCGATGCTATGTACAAGACCAGATGTAGCTTACGCGTTGAGCGCGGTAAGCCGGTATCAGTCAGACCCAGGGGTGGACCACTGGACAGCAGTGAAGAACATTCTCAAGTACCTGAGAAGGACTAAGGAGATGTTCCTGGTTTACGGTAATGGAGACCTCAGGGTCGAGTCCTTTGCCGATTCAAGCTTCCAGAGTGACAAAGATGACAGCAAGTCTGTCTCGGGTTTTGTGTTTACCCTCAACGGAGGGGCGGTATGTTGGAGGAGTTCCAAGCAGGATACCGTCGCAGACTCGACGATGGAGGCTGAATATATTGCTGCAAGCGATGCCGCAAAAGAGGCGGTCTGGATGAAGAAGTTCATTAGTGAACTTCAGGTGGTTCCGTCCATTGTTGACCCAATACCTTTGTATTGCGATAACAATGGGGCTATAGCTTTAGCGAAGGAACCAAGGTCCCATCAGAAATTCAGGAACATCTTAAGGCGATATCACCTGATCAGGGAGATCATTGATCGACAGGAGATCGAGGTGCGGAGAGTGGACACAAAGGACAACACTGCGGACCCATTCACGAAGGCTTTACCCCAGACTCAGTTCGAACGGCTGATCGAGATGATAGGTCTTCGATACGCCAGTACATGGCCTTAGTACAAGTGGGAGATTGTTAGTGTATATGCCCTAGAGGCCATTACTGTATCATACTAGTATGTATATTACTTAATGGAAGCTTCGGATATTCACAGTTGTACAGACAATCTTGCTCAATATAGTAGTATGCTACTTGGTTTGTCTCTGCTTTAATGTGTACTTGTGTGTTTATTTATTATATCACCTATACGCATTAGTAGAGCCCTTTGGATCTTTGCTTGATTACCGGCGTTGTGATGGCGATCACACTCGTGGGGGCTGGGTAATCTACAAGCACATCCTTATACACGTCCCTAGTCGTGGGAGTACCGAGATAGGGCATCGATACTCTGGAGTAGACTAGCGTATGCGCTTCTCATCCCAGCACGGGAGACGGTCTGTCCCACAGCCGTCGGTACGTCGTACTTGAGATAGTATGCGGGTGCTCGTTGGGTTACGAGTACACTGGACAGGACTCGTCGGGAACAGATGGTTGGTATTATACCTATCGTCAGTTATCAGTTCCCAGGTGACATGAGTACAGCTTAGTCCGCTGACTTGACACTGTCACTTCGCCTCGAGTGTGTTCCCACTGTTCTTTGATTGCTACCCTACCACGGCTCTACTGAGTCATGCAAACAGGTAGTAGTTGGGAGCAGTCCCGAAGCACTTGGAGGCAGTGACGGTTAGACAGGATTCGTCTCTCCCGGTATTGGGGGTTGACATCGCGCTGTGTCTAGGAGAGCCATTACACAAGTAGTCCCTGGCCAGGGCAAGCGAGATGTACTGGTAGGTTCCAGTGTTATCTTAGGGTGTTCTGGGCTTCACTCCGACACGACTTGTACCGCTATTAGGGGTCTGATGCTTGCCGACCCCCTAGGCCCGACATGCGATGTATCAGACGAACAGACCGGACTGTACGGAGATTGTCACATACAGACTCAGTGGGAGTTCGGATGGGTTTACCTCATCGGCCTTCTTATCGACATCTACCTGGGGACCGTTACGTACAGCTAGTGCCGCTTGCGGTCTGTGGTTAAACCCACTGCCAGCGTAGTGTCGAGTCTTTAGAGTCCCACACAGAGAGTTTCCCTGCACTGAGCGAAACGTGTAGAGGCCGTATGGTTTTACGGAAGGGCTGCGATCACTTACGTACACTTGTGTGCGTATGGTGTTCGGGCAGGCAGTACTAGTAGGCTTTGGTTTAAGCCGGATCCTAGTATTGCACGGATGGATTTGTTTTGTCTTCTGTGCATCCGCATTCTACGGAATACGGATGCAGGTGTGTATGCGCAGTTTTTCGGAGCGATGAAGGAGGAGGTGCCTCATTAGGGTTTTGGCAGTTGGTTCGGCCAAAACCGTTATGTGGCAGGCTCATTAGGGTTTTGACAGTTCGTTTGGTCAAAACCATTATGAGCCGCGAACATCATTTACTAATCCTATTAGTGATAATCTTATGATGGCTAATTGCATTGACCATTTGACCCCGTTGACCTCTCTTGACTTTGTTGACCGGTTGACCGGGTTGAGCATTGACTTTCAAGAGGTTTCCACACTCTTCTTTTCTTTTCCTTTTTCTTTTGGATTATGATAATGGTCATTTCAAAGTAGCCATCAACTTTATCTTGATGGGATTAGTAATGATGTTGTTTTGCATTATTTGCAACCATGGTTGTTTTTCTTTTGTATCAAAAAAAAATTGATTCTCATTCTCTCTCTTGAAATGAGAAGCTCCATGGTTGCTAGAAAACTCCTTCTTCCTCCTCTTGATTTCTCCTTTGATCTCATGTGTTGAGAGAAAAAGGATTCCACTTGACAAACACATCCATACATCTCCTCTACACATCCTAGGGCTTCTAGATTAGCAATCTCCTTACCCTAGTTACCTCGGCTTGAGGTGGAGCTCGGTGTACATCTCTCGGGTGGATCGTCTTCGACTCAAGGAGGCCGCGGAGGTGACCGAAGTCCGGATCAACCATTGAGCAAGCAAAGAGAAGAACAACAAAAAGAGAAGAACAACAAGAAGAGAAGGAGTTCAAGTTGAGGCATAACCCCTAACCGAGTAGATATATCTCATGTTAGGATGCTAGTGTATTGTTTAGCAAAGATCCGGCTTTTACGGTCCATGTTACAAAGTTTAGAAAAAAATTTGTTTTACCGTTTCCGCAACCCCGAAAGTACCGGGAGAGGTAACGTGGACCTAAAATGTTCTTCTGCTGCAATGTTCTGTGATGAGATCATATTACTGCCTGAGTCGAATGTTTATATTATATATATGACATATATGTTATATTACAGATTTCGTTTCAAAAGTGATGCTTGTGAAGAATTATAAAATGGGACTTCATTAATGAGATTAATGAAACTAAAAGAAACCTAAAGATGTTGTAGAAACTTGTTTAAAAACTGGTAGCTCTAGTTCTTGCTTTGCATAGCGGTGTTCCTTGTAGAACATCCAGCACCTTATTCGATAAGGAAAGTGCCGAGATCCCTTCACCGGGAGTGACCTCTTTAGTGAAACTAGCAGATGCTACAAACTCGGTTTGTCTTTTGATTGCTTCTATAGTTCTTGCTTTGCACAGCGGTATATATGATATACCCTGCGCCTTATTCGATGAGGAAAGGGCCGACGATCCCTTCACCGGGAGTGACCCCTTTAGCAAAACTAGAAAAGCCTTAAAAACACTCCATTTAAAATCACTCGATTCTACAACGATATCAAGTTCATTACGCAAAGGGTTTTCTTAAAAACTTGTCGTAGCCCTCCGTCATTTCAGATAAGTACTTCATAGTATTCGTGCTGCGTTTGTTGACCTTGTCAAGGCGTAGTGTGCGGTAGCTATTTATGCTTATCTGTATAAGCATATGATGCGATTGGATTAGGGTAGTCGTGCGACTTTGTTGACCTTGTCAAGGGTCGTGCGGGTGGGTTTAATTCAATCAGGAAATGAAGGGTTGAACTTGACTTGCGGTCTATGATTTGTTGACCTTGTCAAGGTCATAGATCGCTTGGGGCAAAATATTATTGGGAATTTCAAGTGTTGAAATTTGCAATGAGATTGCATACCTTCTATGAGATAGTTGGATCCCGATACCCGCTGCGAGTAAGAGTTACTCCTGGGAGAGTTTTACACATTACAATTAGCCGATCAAGTAGGTGTCTAGAAAGGTGTTAACGGGGTTACGCCCCAGGGAAAACGAGGTTTACTTTAATTAAGTTCGTGCGAAAGCACGGGGGACCTCCCTCAAAGTACCGACACTGGCCTGGCTGAAAGATTGGCGAACTTGTGGCGTGTAATTAATCCCGGCTAGTCTTTCCTTTTAGGGTTTGAAGGAAGATTTGATTAAAACAGTGGGAGACATCCTGATTAGATATATTAGATAACCAATCTAATCTTGCAAGAGCATATGCTGAGTGTTTGCTTCTCTCTCTCTCCAGGTAGCGACCATATCACGCCTTAATCAAGATAATAAAACGGATGAATTGACCGAACCCGCTTGTTATACTAAGCTGGGGAACGTTGGTCCCGCTCCAACTTATAATTGTTATAAGACAGAGCAGGAAATTGGGGAATACCAGATTTCCCGTGCCGCCCAAACGAAGAAAGTGCATGCTGATGCATCTTCTTCGAGTGTGTTCATTACAGAGAACTGTTTCTCAGTATCCTTTACGTCCTGGGTATGAGATACCGGATCAGGATCCCGCATATGTAATCTATTACATGGGCTACAGAAAGGTAGAGAACTGAGAACGGGTGATAAGTTTCATGAGACAGGAAACAGTGCAAGTGTTGCAGCCAAGTCAGTTGGTCACTATCACTCTGTATTACCAGAATAAATTGATTCTGAACGAATGTTATTAGATACCGAACCTGATGTACAACATCATATCGGTCTCTTTATTAGTAAAGAAAGGATACAATTTTGTATTGTTGGATAATGTTTTGAACATTTCCTATATCAAGAGTTGATCGTTTCAGGCACGTTATCTAAAAGCATTGACGTTCTAAATCAAACTACAGTTCTTAGTATACAGAACACACACAAGAGGAAGAGTTCAGAAATGAACGAATCCTTCTTGAGGCATTGTAGACTAGGTCATATCATTGCGACCCGACTAGCTAAGTTATATATAGATGCATATTTAAATAAGTTTGAATTTACATCTTGTGAAACTTGCCGGTCATGTCACAGAGATAAGATGACCATAGCTCCGTTTATTGGAAACAGAGAAAGAGTTAGTGAACTCTTGGGATTGATACATGCTGATGTATGAAAGTCTCCTGTCTACACATGCCAAGACCGGTTCTTTGTACTTCATTACATTCTCTGATAATCTCTCAAGATTCAGACATGTGTTCCTGTTGAAACACAAGTCCGAAGCTTTTGAGATATTCACATAATATAAGTTAGAAGTAGAGAACCAAAATAGGGGTAAAAGTATTATGTCCTTTGATGTGATCAAGGAGTAGAATACTTGAGCACGGAATTCCTGGACTATTCTAAAGGAGAATGAGATTCTCTCTCACCATTACTCCTCCGTATACACCACAGCACGTCGGTGTATCGGGGCGGAGCAATAGCACCCTATGTGATGTGGTGTGCTCTATGATGATTACTACTGAGTTTCCTATTTTCTTTTGAGAGTTATGCACTTGAGAAGCTGCATACCTATTGAATAGGGTTCGAATCAAATCGGTTTCCTACCATTTCATATGTGATATGGAAAGGGAAGAGCCCATATCTTAAGTTGGTTAAGATTTGGGGTTGTCCGGCCTATGTCTAAAAGCAAAATCCGGACAAGCTCGAGGCAAGTCTGTTATGTAGAACTGGAATGGTTCCAGCTATACAAACTGCAACTGATGATTTGGTAGAACCAAAGGATTCAATAGTAACCAACGAACCTCAGCCTCTCCGCCGATCTAGTAGGGTTCCTCACCCACCTGAGAGATACTTCGGTTTTCTCTATGACAGTGGGAGCGAGGATTGCATCATGAGATGATGACCCAACTAGTTTCGAGTTGTCCATCAGGAGTGGGACTCTGTAGGAATGGCTGGATGCTTAGTGATCTGAGATGGAATCCTTATACACCAACAAAGTATGGACTTTGGTTGCTTTATCTGAAGGGTTAAATCCCCATCAGGAGCAAGTATATCTTAAGAAGATTACTTGGTGTACATGGAAAAGTTGAGACTTTCAAAGCTATGCTTAAGTCCATCCAGATCCTACTTGCCACGGCTACATACCATGACTACGATATCTGGTGGTTGGGTGTGATGACTGCTTTTCTAAATGTTGATTTGGAAGAGAGCGTCTATAAGTACACAGCCAGAGGGATTCGTAGACAGTGGGAGCAGCGGAAACGTGTGCAAGATGTTTTATGTTGATAAAGCAGGCATCGCGGAGTTGGAACATCTGTTTTGATGTGGTAGTCAAAGAGTTTGACTTCATCAAAATGGTAGATGAACCTTGTATATACAAAAAAGGTAGTAGGGAGTATGGTGGTGATCCTCGTAGAGTACGTGGATGACATACTCTTGATAGGGAAGGAGTTTCCTATGCTACGCTCGGTCAATCTCCGCTTATCACAAGGATTCTCCATATAGAATCAAAGTGATACCTCCTAAATACTGAGTTATGGATCTATGAGATAGATCTAATTGGATGTTAGGATTCTCACTAGTTGTAGTGAGATGGTATCAATCGATCCTGGGGAGAATCACTGGAAAGGTTCCAGGGTGATAAGGACGACTGAATGTCAGTCGCAGGCATTGTCTTTACCCTCAGTGGAGGGATGGTATGTTGGAAGAGTTCCAAGCTAGATAACGTGACATACTAGACGATTAAAGGCAAGATACATCATTACCAAGGATGCTACCAAAGAGGCAGTCTGGATATATAAGTTCATGAGATGAACTTCGTTCCTACCATTGTGTGATAATGGAGTTGTGGCTTTTAGCCAAGGAACCCCCGTCCCATCAAAAATCCAAATATAATTCTTAGGCAGTATCACCTGATCAAGGAGATGGTTGATCTCCAGGGAGATCGAGGTTAGGAGAGTAGACACAAAGGACAACAGCGCGGATCCACTCACAAAGGCCTTTTTCCCAGTAAAGACTTTTATGGGATGGTTGAGTATGAGATACTTCAACCGCAGCTAATTGTTGGGTATGTTATACCACAACAGATGGCCCTAGTGCAAGTGGGAAATTTTTAGTTATATGTATGCCCTAGAGGCCATTATTGTACATACGATGTATATTGTAGTGGATGCTAGGACATATATAAGGAGGACTTTCTTGCTCGACATGATTGTATGCTATCTGGTTGTACTTTACATGTATTCTGATTGTCTCTATGTTACATGTTGATAAAGCCCTTAGGATATGTGCTCGACTACTGGGACTATGATGAGATCATACTAGTAGGGCCACGGTAGTCGACGAGTACATCCTATAACTGTTCCTAGTCGAGGGTGTATCGAGACAGGGCATCGATACACCAGAGTAGACTAGCGTATACGCATCTTGACCCATATGATGGGCGATGGATGATCCCATATCCATCGGTGTTTGACATCAAGGATGGTGTACGGGTGCTCAGTAGAGACTGGGTATACTGGACGGACTGGCCGAGAACTCCCAGATGGTATTATACCTCACGTCAGATGGCAGTTCTCTGGTGACACTGGTACAGGTTAGTCTGTAGACCCGAGATCGTCATAGAGTCCTGTGTGATTCCCACTGTGCTTTGATTTCCACCTTACCACGTCCAAGAGGGCGTGCAAAATGGTGGTTTTTGGGTACAGTCCCGAATCACATGGAGGCAATGAGCGATAGGAGGGGATTCGTCTCTCCCGGTATAGGGAGTTGATGTTGCGCTGTGTTCGATTGGCTATAACCGGAAATCCCTGCCAGGGTTGCTGAGATTTACTGGTAAGTGTTATCAGTAGTTTCTCGAACTGTTATAGACCTCATATCGACAGGACTTATCGAGCTACTGGGGTCTGACATTTACCACCCCTAGGCGAGATATGCGACATATCAGACGACGAGACCGGACTGTACGGGAGTGTTTCTGATTGGATTCACAGGAGAATGTGCAGGCTTGCTTGTTGATCTTCTGATCGCTCAATACCCGGGTGGCCGTTACGTTTAGCAGACCGCTTGCGGCTTGTGGGTGATTGATATGATCACCACCTACTGCCGGCGTACTGACGAGTCTTTAGAGTCCTACACAGTGGTCTCCTGGCATAAGCGAAACGGAGTAGGAGTACATATGTGATATGTGCGGGACCGAGATTAATACGATATGAGATACCGTATTCTATTCTCGCGATTCGTGACATTGATCGGTTGTATGCGATATATCCGGGTTATCGGATCAAGTGTTGATTCGATTAGTTGTTACACATAATATTAGTCGGTTATAGCCGGGTTATTAAATCAAGAGTTGATTTAATAATTTAATATATAATTATATATTTGATATATTACATTACATTAACTAGTATTAGCTCATTTATGATTTATTTTCTCACTAGATTGTGCACATTGTTTATATGTGATATATGCAATTGTACATGTTTGTATCATGCTTGATGATACATACAAGATGGGTGTATGAGACTTATATCAAGTTTAAGTTAAATTAGTGTTTACTTATTTCCTTAAGAATAACAAAAGAGAGGAGACTTTAGTCAATGTTATCAAGCTTGTAGAAGCTTGTATGCAACATTGACAAAGTCAACTCTTTTGTCATTCCTTAGGATATTAGTTAACCCAACCCTTAACCTCATACTTTGGTTAATTCTCTACATGAGTTAAGCATGAGGGCTTAACTCAACCATGGTGCAATAATTCATTGGATAAGTTTTCATTTGGATGAATTATTCATATTAGACTTCTTCTTCTTCTTCATCAAGCTCCATGAAAAGCTTACTAGCTCCAATGGTGCCATGAGAAAAAGTGTGAGAAAATCAATTCTAAAGTGAGCCCACTTCCTACTTCTTCATCCTCTACCACTTGCCATGTAGTAGAGTGTGTTCTCTTCACAAAGTTCATGACCTAGTGAAGGAATAGCTTGAGTTAGTGTCTCCCCGACGTAGATCATCTTCAGCCTCGAAGTCATCGAAGCAAGCACGTTCGTTCTTCTTGTGGAGCTTCTCTAGAGTCCGGAGTTCACGATCGCAGCGAAGGGGACATCTACACGGAGCTATTGAAGTGAAGGACCGGATCTACAAAGGTTGTAATCCTTCTCACTTAGTGTTAAAATGTTTAACATACTTGTTTTCTCCTAAACCCTAGTTTAAAGATCCGGCTTTGGGTTGTTCGGCACGGCTAATTTTTCAATCGGGCATGGTTGATGCCTCATAGACCCTTGTGCGTGTGCCTAGCAACCCTATAGATATTGACCCGTACCCAGCTTTTGGGATGTCGTACGATGATTTACCTTACGAGCTTTATATTGATGATAGATCCGCACTCATGACTCGAGGATGTCATATGATATTGTATCGTACGCGGTACCTTTGAGGCGGGATCACCGACTATTATATTTATATATATACATATATATCGACTCAGATTTAGGTGGTTTCCATACCCCTCCTGATTGACTTGTTAGTTAGAGCCATAGTTTTGCTAGTAGATGTTAGGCTAGGCCGATGTCATACTTATTTCAAAAACTAACGAATCGGGAGTATCTTAAAGACAGGCAAAGGGATTCTACGGATATTTTCAAAAGACGCAACTTTTCTTAAAAACACCTTAACCCTTATTTTCTAAAAACCCGATTCGTCTTCTTTCAAATGGCAAAACAGTATGGCATAGATAAATTGATGTAGTTACTGCACTGTTGTGGTATTATTCATTTGCCGCATATTCTTACTGTTTGCATCGCATTGCATGTTAAATATGTTATTGTTATATCAAATCCATGTTGTTAGGACACCAGCACCATTATCGATGATGCATATGTTCCACGTACACATGCTTGCCGGCTCACACACTTCATCATCGATAATTGCCATGCCACTACACTGTAGTACTGTTGCATTCAGGATATGACCCTTGCATGGCATACTTGTGTACTTACATATTGTACACTTATATTTGTGCGCACATCTGTTGTACATTCATACTCGTGTACTTACATATTGTACAATTATACTTATGCACACATCTATTGTACATTCATACTTGTGTACTTACATATTGTACACTTATACTTGTGCACACATCTGTTGTACATTCATACTCGTGTACTTACATATTGTACACTCATACTTGTGCACACATCTATTGTACATTTATACTCGTGTACTTACATATTGTACACTCATACTTGTGTACACATCTATTATACATTCATACTCGTGTACTTACATATTGTACACTCATACTCGTGCACCTACCTGTTGTACACTCATACTTGTACACATACATATTTGCACATACATAGATGATTCTGGTTTGACTTGGAGATCTGGGAACCGCAAGATACTTTCTAAAACTGATTCATTTTAAAGAAGCGGTCTTCCCTAAATATGTGCATTTTCCTATTCCATGTTGCATGATACACTGATATGCTTACATTTCTTTTATATGCCGCATACATCATGCTTTCTGATTATACGCATTGAGATATGTTGTTTCCATGATATTTCTGGATTTGGGAACCGTGGGTATTTTAAAAGAATGTATGTATTGTTTGAAAAACCCGGTTACCCTTGATATGATATTTCAGTGCGTCCACCATGTGTTTTCTCGGTTCTGAGAGTGCATGTGAAACCCGATTCGAGGAGCGGTAAGCACCGTCTGCGGGTACATGGTGGACCCGGTGAGGTACCTCGGGGCAAGAAGACTCGTATATGTTAGACGGTGAGCCTGGCAGGGGAGTACTACTTACCGATGATTGAATTTGAGCTCGGCGGATATCTGGGGGATACCGACCGGAGTTGTGAGATGATATAGGCCGATTCGGACGGACGGAGCCCTATATATATGTGGATTTACGTGCCGATGGTAAGCACAGGTTTCATGATGTTTTCGAGTGTCGATACTTGGCACTCAGGTTCCTTGATTTTGATATGTCGCGAGCGACATATGTAGATTTACATCCTCATACTTCCATGCATATGTTTATGATATTTACATGCATGATGCTTATTGTCATTGGGTGACACGTGGACGATTTCCACATACATATATTGACATTGATCACATTGATCACATAGTTGGATGATATCCATATGTTCATAGACTTCATGATATAGTCGGCATTGATCATACATCATACTTATGATATGTTATTACCTGAGGCACTGGCACGAGCCCTTGGCACTACACTCATGTATAGATGTTACATTGCCACCTTATCTTGCTTCAAACTTATTCATTTGAGGTTTATATATATATTGATCGTATTGACCTAGGATTGTGTCATACATACGATTTCTGCTCTGTGATGTTTTATATTCATGAGTTAGCAACTCACCCCCGTTGTGCCACAGTTTCTTGTTGGTTTTTTCCGTACAGGTTTCATTGCGGCTTTCCTTGCACACTGCTTTCCTTACGGGTGACTTGCTTTGGTAGGTGGATTCTTTTGCATCAGAACCACCATTGTATATGTATTATTCAGTTGTATCTAGAAATTCCATCAACCAAAACTTGTATATTGTTTCAGACTTAGAAAACCAGTTATGTATTATTTCGACCTTAGAGTCGCGCGTTGCAGTATTATGGTTTTCATACTGATTTGAGTTTTCCTTTGAGTTTTGATCCTCGCCCTTTGGCGTTGCATATTATATTTCTTGCGTAGTTGTGACCGTCTATTGACGAAGATCTAGCTCCCGCTTGGGGATGCCTTTTATCATTGCACATATATTATTCATGTTGTACCCCGTTCGGGGCCAGTATTTACAAAGGAAACTCTGCCGAAATTTTCAGAAAAGACAAGTGATTTTAAAATGCATATTCGGCTTATGTTATTTAAAAACCCTTGTTTTAAAACATGTTTTCCTACTTCTTAAAAACCAGTTTTCTTTATTTACTCCTTAAAATGGTTTTAGATTTCTGGGCTTTTGGCTTACTTGGATTAGATGGGGTCCTATAGACTTCATATGATTCAAGTGCCAGTCACGTGCTATTTCGGGTCGTGATAATACGTCCACTCACGAAGTCTTCTCCTTCATGGACGGATCGTCAGGATACAATCAGATAAAGATGCATCCCGAGGACAGGAAACACACCGCTTTCCGGACCCCTTTGGGTATATTCTGCTATAAGGTGATGCCTTTTGGTCTAAAGAACGCCGGTGCCACCTATCAGAGGGCCATGACGAAAATCTTCGATGACCTCATACATGAAATCGTCGAATGCTATATCGATGACCTCGTGGCGAAAAGAAAATCATACGAAGAACATTTAGAGTATCTGAGAATCGTGTTTCAACGCCTTCGGCAATACAACTTGAAGATGAACCCTCTCAAATGCGCGTTCGGAGTTTCCTCGGGCAAGTTCCTAGGATTCATTGTCCGACACCGAGGCATCGAGATAGATCCGTCAAAGATCAAGGCGATTATGGAAATGCCCCCGCCAAGGACTCTCAAGCAATTGCGGTCTCTCTAAGGGAAGCTCGCGTATGTTCGGCGATTTATAGCCAATCTCTCAGGAAAGTGTCGTCCTTACAGTCACCTGATGAAGAAGGGAACCCCTTTCGTCTGGGATCACAAATGCCAAAGCGCACTAGTCGAAATCAAGCAATATCTGCAGAATCCGCCGGTACTAGCCGCTCCCGTTAAAGGAAAACCTCTCATCCTGTACACAACAGCCCTCGAAGGTTCTTTAGGTGCGCTATGGGAACAAGAGAACGACCAAGGGAAAGAAAGAGCTCTCTACTACTTGAGTCGGGTTCTACTAGGGGCAGAAAGCAACTACTCCCCCATCGAAAAACACTGCCTGGAGTTGATCTTCGCAATAACGAAGCTCAGACACTATGCGTTGGCACATGATGTCTATTGTAGGGTTACTAGGCACTCTAATAAGGTTATACAAGGCATCAACCATGCCCGGTTTAAATTTTAGCCGTGCCGAACAACCCTAATCAAGATCTTTAAACTAGAAATTAGGCGAAACAAAGCATGTTAAACACTTTAATATCTAAGAGTTTGGGATTACAACCTTTGTAGTCCGGTCCTTCACTTCATAAGCTCCGTGTTGTGGTCCCTTCACTGCGATCATCAAGTTCCGAACTCTCGAGACGCTCCACGAAGAGAAAAATGCAAGCTTGCTTCCGATCTTCGATAACAAAGATGATCTATCTTGAAGTTTCATTAACACAAGCTCTCACTCACTAAATGAAGTGAACACCCTAATCTAAATGGCTAGGATAGATTAGGATGATGAAGTAGGATTTTAGCTCTCATTTATTTCCATTAACTCACTCATTTTCATCACTTCATAAAAAGCTAGAAAGCTTTTCATGAAAGAAAGAAGAAGTAAGAAGAAGAACAATCAATCCTTTTGTGATGAACAATGAATTGTGATAATATCATTACAAATGCAACCATGGTTAAGTCAAGAAAAGACTTAACCATTGTAGAGATCTAACCATAGTAAATGGTGTGGGTTGGGTTAAGTAAATATCTTGCAAAATATCTTTGCAAAAACAAAAAGGAAACCTTCTAGAAGGTTCAAGAAAGAACTAACCCAAATCAAACCCTAACCTTGTTTAATCTCCACTAAACATGTTGCATTAGTAATCATATCATGTTACAATATTATATATCACATATACAATATTTATTGTAACAAAATAAAATAATACAATTAACATATATCGCATATATATATCAATGTATTACCCGAGTGAGAAAAAGAATCTTTTAGTGAGCTTATATCAGTTAATGTAATTTAATATATCAAATATATAATTATACATTAAATTATTGAATCAACACTTGATCCGATAATCCGGCTATTTCACAAATAACCGACTAATATAATCTGTATCAGTTCATCGAATCAACACTTGATCCGATGACCCGGCTATATCACATATACCCGGCCGATATCTCATATCGCGAGAATCTAATACGGTATCACATACACGTATTGTTCTCAGTCCCGCACATATCATATATGTGCTCCTACTCCGTTTTGCCTGAGTCAAGAAACCTCTGTATAGGACTCTAAAGAATTGTCAATACGCCGGCAGTAGGTGATGATCATATCAAACACCCACAAGCTGCAAGCGGTCAGCTAAACGTAACAGCCACCCAGGTATTGAGCACTCAGAAGATCAACAAGCAAGCATGTACATTCTCCTATGAATCCAGTCAGTAACACTCCCGTACAGTCCGGTCTCTTCGTCTGATATGTCGCATATCTCGCCTAGGGGTGGTAAAACGTCAGACCCCAGTAGCTCGATAAGTCGTATCGATATGAGGTCTATAACGGTTCGAGAAACTACTGATATCACTTACCAGTAAATCTCAGCAACCCTGGCCAGGGATTTCCAGTTATAACCAATCGAACACAGCGCAACATCAACTCCCTATACCGGGAGAGACGAATCCCCTCCTATCGCTCATTGCCTCCATGTGATTCGGGACTGTACCCAAAAGCCACCTTTTTGCACGCCCTCTTGGATGTGGTATGATGGAAATCAAAGCACAGTGGGAATCACACAAGACTCTATGAAGATCTTGGGTCTACAGACTACTCTGTACCAGTGTCACCAGAGAACTGCCATCTGACGTGAGGTATAATACCATCTGGGAGTTCTCGGCGAGTCCGCCCAGTGTACCCAGTCTCCACTGAGCAACCGTACACCATCCTTGATGTCAAACACCGATGGATATGGGATCATCCATCGCCCATCATATGGGTCAAGATGCGGATACGCTAGTCTACTCTGGTGTATCGATGCCCTGTCTCGATACACCCTCCACTAGGAACAGTTATAGGATGTACTCGTCGACTACCGTGGCCCCACTAGTATGATCTCATCATAGTCCCTGTAGTCGAGTACAATATCCTAAAGGCTTTATCAACATGTAACATAGAGACAATCAGACATGTTAAGATAAAGAGCAACCAGATAGCGTACTATCATGTCAAGCAAGAAAGTCCTCCCTATATATGTCCATGCATCCACTACAATATACATCGTATGTACAGTAATGGCCTCTAGGGCATACATATAACTAACATCCATCTCATATCAAAGGTGGATCCCCTCAAATATTTGTTGTCATAAGCCATATTAACAGGACAACTCGCTAAATGGGCCTTGCTCTTGATGGAGTTCTCGATAACTTATCGGCCTCTCAAGACAGTGAAAGGCCAGGCCATCGCCGACTTCCTCGCTGAGCATCCGATACCTGCCGATTCTCCTTTGAATTGCGAACTGCAAGACGAACATGCGTTTGACACGATCGACGGTACTGATACCCAGTGGGAACTTTATTTCGATGGAGCATCTTCCATGAAGAAGCGCAAACAAAGCACCCCCATAATCAAATCAGGGGTAGGCCTCATCTTCGTGACTCCACAAAGAGGGATAATGCGCTTTGCCTTCTCCTTAACAGAGCCGAGGACAAACAATGAAGCCGAGTATGAATCTTTGATAGCAGGTCTCGAGATCGCCATCGACATGGGAATTGAAAACCTCCTCATATACGGAGACTCCCAACTGGTCGTTAGTCAAGTAAATGTCGACTATCAGACGTGCAATCCTGAGTTGGTAATGTACGGCGAGAAAGTACGACAACTGATGACTCAAATTCCATCCTACACCTTGGAAAGAATACCGCATACGGAAAATAGCAAAGCGGATGCTTTAGCCAAGCTCGCTAAAGAACTGGCCGACGAGAACCTCGATGACGTAAGGATCGTTGTGCAAAGCCGTCGGATTCTTACACCGGCAGAAATACCTCCAGTGTCGTCCAAAGAAAAGGGGGCGACCGAGCAAATGGCTCTGCAGGTAAAAGACCAGGACGAGGTTGAAGATTGGAGAGAAGTCTTTATAGACTACTTCAAGTCCCGTCGAAGGCCTGAAGATACGTCATCGAAACATCAGCTTATGAAACGAGCTCTGTCTTTTGCTTTCGTCAATGATACTCTGTATAAAAGATCATTTGATTCTCTGTGGTTAAGATACCTGGGACCTGAAGAGGCAAAGAGATTCGTCCAAGAAACTCACGACGGACTCTGCGGTTCTCACCAAGCCGGGCCGAAGATGAAGCTGAAGATCAAAATATTGGCCCACGATGATCCAGGACTGCCACGAGTATGCGAAGAAATGCCACTCATGCCAGATCCATGGGGACTTTATCCACCAGCATCCGAATCCACTACATCCGACAATGGCTAGCTGGCCGTTCGAAATGTGGGGAACTAACATAATCGGCCCCATCAAACCAGCATCGTCCAGAGGACATCGATTCATTTTGGCGACAACTGATTACTTCTCCAAATGGGCAGAAGCAGTATCGCTAAGGGAAGTGAAGACGGAGAATATCTTCCATTTCTTCAAGACACACGTCATTTATCGGTTTGGAACTCCGAGACGAATCATCTCCGATAACGGGCCAGCCTACAGAAGCCACAAAATCAGCCGCTTCGCATAACAGCATAACATAGACTGGAGATACTCTTCAGTCTATAATCCCCAAGCTAACGGTCTAGCTGAGGCTTTCAACAAGACCTTGACGAAGATCGTGAAAAAGACGGTGTCCCGAAATAAGAAGGACTGGCACGAGAGACTACATGAAGCTCTCTGGGCGTATCGGACTACGTTCAAAACGGCCACGAACACAACTCCATACGCATTGGTATTCGGTATAGAGGCGGTACTCCCCCTCGAGATAGAGCTACCCTCTCTACGAATGGCAGTTCATTACGAGCTAACGGACGAAGAGAATGCTCACCTACGGCTTGAGGAGCTCGATGCCCTTGATGAAACCCGGCTCATAGCGCAACAAAATCTGGAGGCTTATAAAGCAAAGATGACGCGCTCATATGAAAGATTGACTAGGCCAAGGACATTCCGCTAAGGCGAACCCATGCTAGTGGTCAAAAGACCTATGATCCCCAACCGTGCCAAGCGGGGAAAATTCGAGCCAAACTATGAAGGCCCGTATATCATAGACAAAGTCTACTAGGGTGGAGCCTATCTACTCATGGACATGCATGGTGAAAGACCTTTCAAGCCAATAAACGGTCGCTTCCTGAAGAAATACTACGCTTGACGAGTCACGACCGAGGTCAACGATAGATGACGACGCCTATGTCCGTTAGCTATCCTCCTAAGCCCAAACTCTATAAATAGTAACCGTCAACGGACCAAAACGTCCTTAAACTAACAACGGACCACTATGTCCTAAAACTAGCCGTTGACCGAGACGTCGATAAACGACTGTGGATTGCGGCATCCCAACGCTGATACCAAAAAAAAGAAGGATAAAAGAAGGAAAAAAAAGAAGGAAAAAAAAGAAGAAGAAAATGGTATGTCCATAAGCAAAGTGGGCACGGATGAAAACCCGAAAGGGCTCCGTGAGTAAAAACAGCAGGGCTACCGGCGAGTTTTTATAAAAACCTGAAAGGGCGCAACCTCGTTAAAAGACACTTGCAAGGTCCTCTTGACTTTGTAAGAAGAAACCACCTGCGTAAGATCCTTACGACTCACAAGGGAGCAACACATTTAAGTATCCCCATGATTCCTAAGGAGAAAGTACACTTGCGAGATCCTCACGACTCGTAAGGAGAACCCTCTTATGGGACCCTCACGGCTCATAAGATTCAAAAGTCTTAAGCTACATGGATCTGAACCTGTTCTTAAGCAGCCCTCACAACCTCCGATATTGCCCTACAAGCGGCTCAATGCTGACCCTTGTATACAATCCACGGGCGCGAATAAACATTTCCCTAACAAAGTCTCATCCGTGACTAGAGATATGTTCGCACGGTGAATAACCCTTGTAAGTCCTCTCGACTTATAAGGAGAAAACACACTTGTAAGATCCTTACGACTTATAAGAGAACATGCACTTAGGAATCCTCACGATTCCTAGGGAGAAAATGCACCTACGAGATCCTCACGACTTGTAGGGAGAAATATCTTTATGAGGCCCTTACGGCTCATGAAGTCAAAAGCCTTAGGCGACAGGATCTTAACCCTGTTTACTAAGCCACCTTTGTTCGACATCGACAGAGGCAAATGATGATTCGCTCCTGGCAATATCCCAGTTGTAGCGGTGCTGATGCCGAAAATCGGTGTCTAACTCCAAGCATGCAGCAAAAGGCCAGCGAGCCGCACATGCATACGAAATAGCCGAAATGATGGGGCAACTTGCGATAAAATCAGCAAGTAAAAATGTATGCATGCAAAATAGCCGAAATGATTGGGCAACTTGCAATAAAAAGCAGCGAGTAAAAATAAAAAATAGCCGAAATGATTGGGCACCGCGAAAAATAGCCGAAATGATTAGGCAATCGCGACATTCGCGATATAAAAGCTGAAATGATAGAGCATCGCGGAAAGAAATGAAATAAAAAATAATATAAAATAAAATTTTCGCCCTACAGGTGATATCACGTCAATCCCTGTATACAATCCCAGGGCGCAAATAAAGAGGGTATCACACCCTTCCTCCCCAAGCTTCATCAGAAGAAGAAGACAAATCTCAACGGTTCACAGATAGCCTGGAGATCATCTCAACATTCGTCTCATAACAACAGACACAACATCAAGTAAAGCGGAACAGCGGCAACTCCCAGTTTCATGACTCGGCGGTGCACAGATGACCGAAAGTCAAACATCGACTCCGTGAAATGCGGATAAAGTCAACCATTCTGGTTACGTGGAACGTGGCTTATGTTAATCCTGACCCCGTGGGAAACGTCCAGAGCGGATCCTGGTCCTCGCAGAGCACGGAAATGACCCCGTATGAAGCATCCAGAGCAGAGCCTGGTCCTCGCAGAATACGGCAATGGCCCCGTGGGAAGCATCCAGAGCAAATTCCTGATTACGTGGAACGCGGATTATGTCAATCCTGACCCTGTGGGAAACGTCCAGAGCGGATCCTGGTCCTCGCAGAGCACGGCAATGACCCCGTGTGAAGCATCCAGAGCGGAGCCTGGTCCTCGCAGAACACGGCAATGACCCCGTGGGAAGCATCCAGAGCAAATTCCTAGTTACGTGGAACGCGGATTATGTCAATCCTGACCCCGTGGGAAACGTCCAGAGCGGATCCTGATCCTCGCAGAGCACGGCAATGACCCCGTGTGAAGCATCCAGAGCGGAGCCTGGTCCTCACAGAACACGGCAATGACCCCGTAGGAAGCATCCAGAGAAAATTCCTGGTTACGTGGAACGCAGCTTATGTCAATCCTGACCCCGTGGGAAAAGTCCAGAGCAGATCCTGGTCCTCGCAGAGCACGGCAATGACCCCGTGTGAAGCATCCAGAGTGGAGCCTGGTCCTCGCAGAACACGGCAATAACCCCGTGGGAAGCATCCATAGCAAATTCCTGGTTATGTAGAACGCGGATTATATCAATCATGACCCCGTGGGAAACGTCCAGAGCGGATCCTGGTCCTCGCAGAGCACGGCAATGACCCCGTGTGAAGCATCCAGAGCGGAGCCTGGTCCTCGCAGAATACAGCAATGACCTCGTGGGAAGCATCCAGAACAAATTCCTGGTTACGTGGAACGGGCTTATGTCAATCCTGACCCCGTGGGAAACGTCCAGAGCGGATCCTGGTCCTCGCAGAGCACGGCAATGACCCCATGTGAAGCATCCAGAGCGGAGCCTGGTCCTCTCATAACACAGCTATGACCCCGTGGAAAGCATCCAGAGCAAAATTCCTGGTTACGTGGAACGCAGCTTATGTTAATCCTGACCCCGTGGGAAACGTCCAGAGTGGATCCTGGTCCTCGCAGAGCACGGCAATGACCCCGTGTGAAGCATCCAGAGCGGAGCCTAGTCCTCGCAGAACACGGCAGTGAACCCGTGGGAAGCATCCAGAGCAAAATTCCTGGTCACGTGGAACGCGGCTTATATCAATCCTGACACCGTGGGAAACGTCCAGAGCGGATCCTGGTCCTCGCAGAGCACGGCAATGACCCCGTGTGAAGCATCCAGAGCGGAGCCTGGTCCTCGCAGAACACGGCAATGACCCCATGGGAAGCATCCAGAGCAAATTCCTGGCTACATGGAACGCGGCTTATGTCAATCCTGACCCCATGGGAAACGTCCAGAGCGGAGCCTGGTCCTCGCAGAACACGGCGGTGAACCCGTGGGAAGCATCCAGAGCAAATTCCTGGCTACGTGGAACGCGGCTTACGTCAATCCTGACCCCGTGTGAAGCATCCAGAGCGGAGCCTGGTCCTCGCAGAACACAGCAATGACCCCGTGGGAAGCATCCAGAGCAAATTCCTGGCTACGTGGAATGCGGCTTATTTCAATCCTGACTCCGTGGGAAACATCCCGAGTGGAGCCTGGTCCTCACAGAGCACGGCAATGATCCCGTGTGAAGTATCCAGAGCGGAGCCTGGTCCTCGCGGAACACGGCAATGACCCCGTGGGAAGCATCCAGAGCAACTCCTGACTCCGCAAAATGCGGATAAGGGTAAGCTCACCCATCACTTGCGGGTCCTCACAACTCGTAAGGAAGCAAATTCTCTTGTGAGATCCTTACGACTTGCAAGAGAAAACACACTTAGGAATTTTCATGATTCTTAAGGAGAAATTACACCTACGGGATCCTCTCGACCGGTAGGGAGAAAATTCTTTATGAGGCCCTCGTGGCTCATGAAGTTGAAAAGTCTTAGGAGGCAGATCTTAACCCTGAATCCTAAGCCATCGTTGTCCTGCAAAGTAATCGAGATAGACTATCCACAAAATACATTTACTAAAAGGGACACACCATCGTGAAGAAAAATATTTTTTTTATTCATGAATCAAAATGAATACAAAGTATAATTCGTGAAAGAACAAGAAATATACTCTCATTCAGGAGTATGTACAAAGGAAGAATAAAAAATATATATACAATTCCTCAAGTCGGAGGGCGATTTAGCAGATTTGCCAGTTCATCCCTTTTTCGCTGAGCCTCGCCTTCATGATTCAGTATCGTCAAAAGACGGGCCTCCGCCTGAGCCTGTTGGGCCTGGTATTAGGCAAGCCGGCCTTCAAGCTCTTTTTCAGTAGCCTTATGGGCCTCAACCATTTCACGAGTGAATACGGCGGCCTTATCAATGGCTACCACCTCCTTGATGGCCTCTTGGAGCACTCGCCAAAGTTCGTATGCTTTCTAGGCTTTAGCCGTAAGGTTAGCTTGAAGCTCCCTCGGCGCTTTGGAAGCCAGCTCCCTCTCTAAAAACTTGCGTCCAAGCATCTTCTCACATGATATCACATTCGCCGCACACTGCTCAATTAGACCCCGTAAGCTCGCATTCACAGCAACAACCTCCGAAGAAAGGCGTGTACATTCAAGCATATGCAAGCAAGCCTCCACCTGCCGACAAAACTCAACCCAGACTTGCACCACTGTTTCATTATGATAGGTGGCAAGAAAGGAAAGAGAGCTGTTAGCTTCAGCAGCAAACGCTTCGGCCATGATTAGACTGCCAGCGCGAAGTTCCTCAATTAGGGATGACAGGGAGTCGAGGCTTAATTTGGCCATCCGTTCCGAGGCTCGCAGAGTATAGGGGCCGGGTGGCATGGCGATGCGTGACTACAGCACGGTAAGAACCGGTAGAGCTATTCAAATTTATAAACAGTCAGCTGAATGTGTAAGCAAAAGAACAAATAGAACAATGTTGGGACTTTACTTACCTACATTCATGCAAGAGGGAATTGAAGGCTCCCCAGGCCCTTCAAGAATCTCAACCTCGTCGTCGGCCTCCAGAACTGTAAAAGACATCAATGTCATTCTATGAAATAGTAATAATGCTGTGAAAAGAGGGTAGACAACACTAACCTTGCCCAGAAGAGAGGACGATGCGCTGAGGAGATATCGCTTGCGGAGCAGCCATCTCCAACAGGCGCTGAAAAGACTGCCTGGGAGACAGATCAGCAATAGATGCCGCCAATCCGCGCAATTCTGAGAAGACAGAAGGGTTCAGATAATAGAAAGATTACTAATTTAAAATATAGAAGGCTACCTTCGACGCTCCTCCCATTCTGAGCTGGAGGGATAGCAGCTTCAGTGGCCTCCTCCGTTGCCTCGGGCACATCATCGGGGACGCGGACTAGTGTAGCGGCTTCTGAGCAAGGAGCAGCGGCTGCCACTACAGGCTCCAACGAAAGGACGGTAGCCTCGACTACCTATGCCCTAGTCTCCGAGTCACCCTCAGGAAGATCCATTTGAGCAGCGACTGATAAAGATGCCTCCCCCGAGGGAGCGAGTGCTTTGGGAGTGGGAACCACCGAGGGAGACTCTATCGCAAGAGCAATAGTTACATCGACCCCCTCCACACTGATTTGTGTTTCACTGGGGATGTCAGCAGAATCCACGGTCAAAGCGTGACTCTGAGCCTCCGCCGCCGCCGAAGTCCCTGCAAAGTTTGTACAAGGATAAGGATACATATATATGAATGCAAGCAATATAAAATATTATAAAGAAATACATGAACATACCGATGCGCAAAGGAGCTTCTAGTATGGCTTGTTCAAGCCGACGCTCCTTCCTAAGGAGGTGTGCTCGCCGAGGTACGAGGGTGGACTCGTGGCCACCGGTCCACAGTGAAAGCGCGTCCTCGGAGTCGGCCGAAACAGCCTGTTTAAGGGCCCTTTCACCCCATTCTTCCAAAGGGCCTATGAATCGTCGCCGTATCCACGGAGGGTCTTCGTAAAAGATGACGGCAGGGTAGGGCTTCTTCGGAATCCTTACGTTCTCTGATTCATCTTGCGAACGTCTTATAGCCTCAGCCAATTATGCGTCTACCTCGGCAGATGAACTCGGGAAAAATAGGCCAACATCCGATTCTTGCATAGCCAACGGTTCATCCTGAAAAATAGGCTCAGACTCTATTAAAGAGTCGAGCAGATTGGTAGCCGTCTTCCTCCGCCACTTGCATCCAGAACCAACCGCCGAAGACGACCGTTTCCTCCGCCGTGGAGCTTTGGCACGACGCTGACCCACTTCACCTTCAACGCCCTCGCTTGGTGGTGCTACCGAGGACGACACGGCCATTGTCGAAGCCACGGACGATGATACTGCTACCAGCGCCCTATTAGCCCTCGATTGAGCCCGAGTAACCAGTGGCATACCAGCTGTGGGAGTGAAGTCCACTTCCACCGCCCCCGAAATAAGCGCAACACTGGTGTCCCTCAGGGGAAAGCGAACCGGTGCACGCGGTCGCGGCGGAACTCCCGTGGCTTGAACCGAAATGGGAGCGTTGTATCCAAGAAGCACCCTCTTCTCCTCAGCAATAATTGGACTGAACCGTTGAAGGTACCAGACCGTGAAGGACCCCACACATCGGGGAATATGGTCAGCTTCAGGAATCATGAAGCGAGAACCAGTGTTCAGCCTCACAAAATGATGAGCACCGTCACGAACAGCTTCAGGTGATAGGTTGGGCGCAACTGTAAATGCCTCGAAAGGGACACCGTGATCATATCCAAGTTGCCGGGCAAAGCGGTGTGGGTTATACCGCATAAAAAGGGCCGCGCTGTTCTGAAGAAATACCAGATAACCTTGTCTGATCGCGTACAGATGCATGGCTTCCCTGGGCTTCAGAGAAGGTACCTCCTCTTTCGACAAGTCGTAGAGTTGTTGAATCGGACCGGAAAGAGCAGATAGGGCCCGATCAATGAATACCATTCCGCCCGTATTAGCATAGGGAGAGATCAACACGCGAATAGCCCCAGACTGAGTTGGGTCAGGAGCAGAAGCATCCACCAACCGCATGAGTCGCGGAAAAGTGTAGGCATCATAAAATTTGGGTCTCTGATGCGCGGCAAAGGCCCCCAACACGTGCATCTCAATCCAAGATGTGAAGTAATGAAGAGAAAAATTTACCACATCTACACCTGGAGTTGAGGTATTAGCCGCGGCGCCTAACCCATGATAAAGATGCGCTAGCGCTGGGATGCCTACAGCTAGCCGTGTTCCCTCAGCAATACGATGAGCAGGGTAGATGACCGAGGCTCTCATGAAATGGTGATGCATGGGAATGACGAACCAGCTAAGCCAAACGCTGATAAAGCCCACAAAGAAAGTCTCCTCATCCATACCAGGAGCTGCAATCGACTCGAAAGATACCGCCGACATGATAGGAATGTAATACTGCGGCAAGTCCTCTTCTTTAGTCAGCGGCCTGTTTAAACCAAACCTAAAGGGGTCATCAATGTTCGCGAACTTCGGAGCCGTCTTCGATAAGACACCCTCGCGAAGGAAGCAAGCGATAAAACTTTTAATAGTGACGCCCTGCTCCTCTGACTTTGTGAACAGTTTGTCAAAAATACCCAGGGTCTTGATCAAACTCAGGCGCTTATGGCGGACGGCTTTCTCGGTAGAAAGGTCGTCAAGCATTGCAGGCTCGGTTTCAAAGACATACTCATCGGGAGGAAGCAATTCTTCATAAAGTTTCCCCCTGACCGACAGCCCCGAGATCTCACGAAATTCTTCCAAGAAAATCGAAACTTTGCGGTCCCCTAGAAAGAAGGTGTTGGTGGGAAGATTCCATTGGTTCAAGAAAGCCTTAACCCACCAGACATGAGGAGATTGGTAGTGGAAGAGGGACGCATATATCGCCTGATAAAGCCCAACCCTCTTCAGTCGCGCGCGATGGGCAGACAAGATGTAACGAGCCTAAAGAAGGTAGCCCGTGGGGTGTCGAGGGGTAAGCCCTATCTTGTAAATCTTCCCCCATGGTTGGGCTTCGCCCTGGCAAATGCGGCGCCCCAAAATATCTATTGCCGGCATCGGATGGTTCGGAATACCAGTCGTTGAAGGCTCAAGCCGTCCCATAGGGGTCCAATTCGGCATCTCCACAGCAAAAGCAGTCCGCGGAGGATCCATCGGCAGGAATGGATAGGTAGGCTCCGTCGGTATCTCGCAAAGAAAACTTCGGCGACAGCGGATGATGTGACCGTACCAAGTCCCCCATAAAAGCAAATTGGTGCGATTTGGGTCATGAGCCCTGATCATCGCCATCACTTCCTCGTCAGATGACGACTGAGGAAAAGCGGCCTCCGAGCGAGTGAAAGGGAAATATGGAACAGAAGTCATTGTGCCTGAAATAAAAGAAAGGGAAACTGTTAAAGCGAAGCCAACAGTGTATATATATATGTTTATAAATGTGTATATATATAAAAAGACAGTGGAAGAAAGCGACATGGGACTCATTTTATAGGACCATTGGTTACAAAACACATGGGTCCCACAAAATCAAGAAGGCGGCTTGCTAATGATGAGGCAAAGCAATTACAATGAGACAAAAAGAAGACTCTCAATAAATGAACAGTGGATTTCTAATGACCCTACACATTCCCCCAAAAAGAAATCCATCTTGGACTCTGTAACAAATCAAGCAGAATCTCGGGAATTAAATTCCCAGAAAACACCACTGCAAACCTCTTCTTCTTGGTTGCAAAGAAACAACTCAGGGCAAGAAAACCCCAAGAAGTTCTCTGGGAAGAACTAAGTTCTTCATAGGAATTAAATTTCTTTTGAAAAGGGAAATTAAATTCCCAGAAAAAAATTTTCAGAGCCAAAGCTCTTTGAGGTGGAATTAAATTCCACAAAAAAGACAAACGTAGCCATTAATCCCTGAAGATCAGAGAAACCCTAACTAGGTCTGTTGATTGAGTGGTTTTCTTTTTAAAGAACTTAAGAAAAATGGGTTCTTGTTAAAGGGAAATACCCTTGGTATGGATTTAAAATCCAATGAAAATTTCTGCAAAAAGTTCTTCAGCCGTTCAAGATCATTACCTGAGAAAAAGGAAATCTTTCAACAGAGTTAAACTCTGGAAATTTTCGAAACAGAGAACTAAGCTGTGGGAAAGAGAATTAAATTCTCAAAAGGAAAAAGTAGGCAAGGAAGAAGATGAGCAAAGTGGAGGCGCTTCTGAAGGGACGCTGGCATTTATAGGATGTGATGGGAAACGTTTAATCTCCCCTATTTCCTAGACAGATCCAACGGTCACAAAAGTGACAGCGTTGCACTCACGTGCAGACACGTGAGAGCAACGCTGTGGGGGCATTTGTTCCCTGATTAAAAATCAGGAATTACCTCAATGAGGTATCACGTGCTCACACGTGACCAAGGGTCACGTGTTGACACGTGATAGTTAAACTCTAAAATCAAGCAGAAGTGTAAACAAACGGCTAAGGAAAGACCCCAATGGGGCGTCACGTGCTCACACGTGACCAAAGGTGACGTGATGGTCTTTAGCCCAGTTAAAATACAGAATTAAATTTTGAATGAGGAGGGGTCACGTGCCGACACGTGATAGGCTTTGAAAGCCTTATAAATTGATAGAATTAAATTCTAATTAAGGGAAATCAAAGACCCTAACTGGGAAAATATTTCTCTAAATCTTCCCAAACAAAAAAGGATTATGGGAGACCGTTGGATTAAAAATCCAAGGGTGATTAAAAATCACCAATTTATGGAAAGATTTTAGACAAGGAAAGATTTCCCTAAATTTCACCAAAAATAACAAACAGAATATCTTTTGGATTAAAAATCCAATGGTGAATAAAATTCACCGAGTGATATAAAAGATCACATTAGTTATGAAAAACAAACAAAATGTTTCAATGAGAGATTTACTGGACAAATTGATTCTTCTCCTTCTCGTATAAATAGGAGCCAAGAAGAGAAGAGAGAGATAGAGAATTCTGGGATCTTGAAATTTTCTAAAGGCAAATAGCACAGAGAAAAGAAAGGAGAATTTAATTCTCAAGAAAGAAAACCCTAGGTGAGAAAAGGGAAAGGGATCAAAGCTTCATAAAACAAAAAAAAGAGAATTTAATTCTCAATCTAAGAGTTTAACTCTTCTGCAAAAGAATTTAGTTCTTTCTCTGGTTGAAGATCTGCAGAAGCAAATCTCCCCATAGGTTGAGAATTTAATTCTCATCGGGGAGATTCTGCCATGCAGACCCAAAACTTAGAGGGAGAATTGAGTTTAGAGAAGTTAATTCTCCCAAATTCACAGGAATTTAATTCCTCCAAGATAAAACTAGGGTTTAACCTTATATGAGAATTTAATTCTCCCAAACTCACAGGAATTCAATTCCTTCAAGATAAAATTAGGGTTTAACCCTATATGAGAATTTAATTCTCTTAAAGTTATAGGAATTCAATTCCTCCAAGACAGACAAAACTAGGGTTTAACCCTACTTGAGAATTTAATTCTCTTAAGTTCACAGGAATTTAATTCCTCCTAAATGAAATTAGGGTTTCACCCTATATAAGAATTTAATTCTTTCACATATATGGGAATTTAACTCCTTTAAAACGAAATTAAGGTTTAACCCTACAGAGAATTTAATTCTTAAAAAAAATAAAGAGACTTGAAAGATCTCCATGCACTAAGGTTACGTGTCCCCACGTGACCCCTGAAAAGATCCTCCAAAATAAGAAGGAATTAGCCCTGAGGCAATGCCTCACGTGCTCCCACGTGACCTCCAAAACAAAGAGAATAAAAGCAAAGGAAATGTTGGCTTTGGGCGCTCTCACGTGTTACCACGTGACCCCTAATAAATGCTTTAATAACCAATGCACAGATATCCATCACGTGCCAACACGTGATGGCCAGAAAATCAAAAGTGTTTAACACTTATTTGCAGAACAAAGTAAAGGGGATCTGGCCCCACCTTTGGGTGCCCTCACGTGTCCCCACATGACCCCTTCCTCTCTAGTGTTTAACACTACTTTGAGCGTTTCATTTCCAGTGTTTAACACTGTTGTCCTCTAGTGTTTAACACTACTTTGAGCATTTCATTTCCAGTGTTTAACATTGTTGTCCTCTAGTGTTTAACACTATTTTAATGCCAATCTTAGCCAAATTGGCTAAGTTTCCTTAGGCAAAAACCTCTCCTTTAACTAAACCTCAAAGTTGAGTAAAACTCAGAACTACAATTTTTAATGCTCAGTCAAAGACAAAAATGTTATCAGAGCCCTCAAACTCTTGTTTAGCATTGCTAAATGATGGGAGGCTGAACCCTCACAAATGTCTAATGGTCCAATAAAGGGCCAATATTTCAAACTTAATTGGACTTAGCCCAAGTTGGCCATAAGTCCTCAATTCAGATTTAACTGAGCCAATGTGCTCATAATCTAATTAACTGATCTTAGTTCCAAAATTGGACTATAGATCTCTCAATCAACTTTGATTCAAGGGTACATCTCTTCACTCCTTTGATATTTGTCGTTGTAATCCTTCAACGTCTTCAGAGAGGTGACGGGTCCCGACAACCACACAAGTCACAGACTATGATATCCTTAACCTTGACTGTGAGGTCTTTAAACTCACGGACTATGATGTCCTTAACCTTGACTGTGAGGACTTTAAACTCACGGACTATGATGTCCTTAACCTTGATTGTGAGGTCTTTAAACTCACGGACTAGATGTCCTTAACCTTGACTGTGAGGTCTTTAAACTCACGGACTATGATGTCCTTAACCTTGACTGTGAGGTCTTTAAACTCACGGACTATGATGTCCCTAACGTCGACCGCAATGTCTTTAAACTAACATCGACCGTGATGTCTTTAAACTAACATTAGACTGTGGGGTCCTTAAACTCACGGACTATGATGTCCTTAACCTCGACCGCGATGTCTTTAAACTAACAATGGACCGAGATGTCCTTAAACTAACAATGGACCGTAATGTCCTTAAACTAATCAACCGCAACGTCACTAAACTAAACAATAGAGCCCAATTGCTCTCTTGTTGGATCTAAATGATCCCGTTAAGTTGATCTTAGTCTAAAATAAGACTAACGTATCCTTAACAAACGTTTAAGTTGATCTTAGTCTCAAATGAGGCTAACGTATCCTTAAACCCAACCCCCCAAACCCAAATCTAAGAAGATACGGATTTGGACTAGGCCGCGCCCTATGGGCGACAACATAAATTAGTCTTCGTATACAATCCACGGGCAACCAAACACAAAACAAGCACCCACGACACGAAGTGACCATCTGGAGAGGGAGAAAGTTGTTACTGCGATGCGATAGTGTAATTAACTGCAGGGGCTTGCGCCTGCAGGGAAAAGCATCCCCATAATCAAAAACCCCTCAAACGAGGGGGAATCTGATGAAGTCTGCTACATCGGCCGCATCCGTTTAAACCTTTGATACATGGTGCCATAAATCAACTTGGCATCTTCGAAGAGGTGGACGGATAGCACCAATTAGCATCTGCCCCAAAATTCAGGCTAGACGTTTATCGCGTCTCCCGAGTCTTTCGGCGGGGAACACCAGCTATTGCCGAGATTGACCGGATGCCGCCTTCAGAGTTTATATAGCTGAAGCCACATGAGTTTACTGGCACGGATGTGACAGAAGATCGCTAATCATTCTTGGATAAAGTGACTAAAATGATTCGTTTGTTCGAGTACCCCGACGCAGGATCAGTTAAGTCAAATAATTCCAGTTTGAAGGGTCTTGCTTAGACCTAGTGTAAGTCGATCAAGAGAGGACGAGCAAAGCGTATTCCTTTGATGATTTGGACGAGTTCCAGAGGACGTAATTTTCCAGCTGTCTTCTACGAAGTGTTGAAGATACCGAATTTGTAGCTACGAGTCCTTGCAAGAGACTCCGGATTGACTGTAACCGAGAATGAATTGCAGTGCACAGCCATTAAGATATGATTTCGATTAGGACAATAATGAAGAAAAGTGGAATAAGAGATTCGTGCGAGATCTTAACGAGTTATTGTTCCTCCCCGTTGATACGAGAGGCTGGATACATACGCAGAGGTGTTGGATACGGCCATATTCCCATAGGAAAGTTGTGATGGGAATGCAGCTATCCCGGAACAAGAAACAGATTAATATAAAGAGTGCCAACTTCCGGGCAGTTCGGCAGAGGTGAGATTGGTAGAGACCGCAGCAGGTTCTTTCCAGGACACCATAGCGATAAAGATTTGGACCCAGGATCGGTTGTATCATACGTACTCATAGGGCCAGAGGCTGCCATTATTGATGTGCTACGTTACAAGTGGCCTTGTAAATTGACCAGGAGATGTTCAAAAAAGCGCCAGAGCGGGACTGTTTCCGTCGCTAGCCCTAACGAGCTGTCGAGCTGAGGAGTCATGCAATTGGTGATCCACAGATAAAAATAAGGACCCAGGGATAGAGGACGCCAGACCATAGGCAGGAGGTAAGTAGATATTCTTGCTCTGCCAGCTTGGGTGTACCGACACCCTTCGACATTGAAAGAGGTATACCTCAATGTCATTTATTTTTTATTTGTGTTTAGTGATCTGAGTATCACGCCTATATCGTTTTAGACTTTTGAGTTTTGATGATTTAGTTTCATGATTGATATTTTCGTGCACCGTAGTTGCAGTTGATTTATGTTTTATACACCCATTACATTTTATTTATGTTTTGTGCATATCCATTCCTCTTGATATCGATTTTGTGCACTTGTTGCACACATTTATGATTTTTTGTATCCCGATACAGTCGATTTTGATTTCGTGCATATAGTACACACTTGATTTTGACTTATGCACTCGGTGTAGTTCACGTGTGCTTTCAGTGCATTGATATGGGTTTTGTGCATGCAGTTGCACATGTTTATGATTTCATACACCTCGTTATACTTGATTTTGATTCCGTGCATGTTGTATACCGTTGATCTCGATTCAGATACTTAATATTCATTTTCGTGCACCCTAGTGCACTAGATTTATGTTTTCGTGCACATTGTGTATTAGTTATGTATATGCCCTAGAGGCCATTATTGTACATATGATGTATATTATAGTGGATGCTTGGATATATATAGAGAGGACTTTCTTGCTCGACATGATAGTATGCTATCTGGTTGCTCTTTGTCTTAACATGTATACTTGTATTATGATATTGCCTTGCTCTCATATGTTGATAAAGCCCTTAGGATATGTACATGACTATTAGGACTACGATGGAGATCATACTAGTGGAGCAAGGGTAGTCCATAAGTAAATCCTTTAATTGTTCCTAGTCGAGGGTGTATCGAGACAGGGCATCGATATTCCAGAGTAGACTAGAGTATACGCTTCTTGACCCATATGATGGGCGATAGATGATCCCACATCCATTGGTGTTTGACATCAAACATGGTATGCTGGTGCTCAGTGGGGACTGGGTACACTGAACGGACTCGCCGAGAACTCCTAGTTGATATTATACCTATCGTCACATATCAGTTCTCAAGTGACACTGGTACAGGTTAGTCTGTAGACCCGAGATCGTCATAGAGTCTTATGTGATTCCCACTGTGCTTTGATTTCCACCTTACCACGTTCAAGAGAATGTGAAAAATGGTGGATTTTGGGTACAGTCCCGAATCACATAGAGGCAATGAGTGATAGGAGGGGTTTCGTCTCTCCCGGTATTAGGGGTTGATGTTGCGCTGTGCTCGATTGGTTATAAAAGAAAGTCCCTGGCCAGGGATGCTACGGAGATCTACTGGTAAGTGTTATCTGCAGTTTCTCAACCCGTTATGAGCCTTACATCGGCATGACTTATCGGTTACTGGGGTCTGACGTTTACCACCCGTAGACTGGATATGCGACATATCAGACGAAGAGACCGAACTGTACAGCAATGTTGCTGACAGACTTTACAGGAGTATGAGCAGGCTTGCTTGTTGATCTTCTGATCGCTCAATACACAGGTAGCCATTACGTCCAGCTAGTACCGTTGACGGCTTGTGGGTGCTTGATATGATCATCACCTACTGCCGGCGTATTGACGAGTCTTTAGAGTCCTACACAGAGGTTTCCTGGCTCAGGCAAAACGAAGTAGGAGCACATATGTGATATGTACGGGGCCGAGATTAATACGTGTATGTGATACCATATTCTATTCTCGCGATATGTGATATCAGTCGGTTATATGTGATATAGCCGGGTTATCGAATCAAGTGTTGAATCGATAAGATGATACAAATTATATTAGTCAGTTATATGTGATATAGCCAGATTATTAAATCAAATTTTGATTTGATAATTTAATGTATAATTGTATATTTGATATGCTAATTTACATTAACTAATATTTTCTCACTTTTACTTTTCTTTTCTCACATGTGCACACTTAATATATATGTGATATATATTATTTGTGTTTTCTTATTTGTGTCATGCTTGATGATACACACTACATGGGTGTATGAGACTTATACCATGCCACTAGATTATTAGGGTTTTATTTATTTAATGCAAATTTAAATTGGTGGGAATTAAGCATGGTTGCAAGCTTTGGAAGCTTGTGGCAACCCTTGATTTAGTCCACTAAATTTGTCTTGCATTAGATATTTATTAACCTAACCTTAATTTTTAGCCATGGTTATATCTCTACAAGGGTTATATGAGATATTTCTCACCCATGGTTGCCATTGACCCTCCCCATCCGGTTTTTTCCGGCCACAAGCCTAGAAATTCCGAGCTCACTGGTTCTGTAGGCTCCTTTGGGCTTCAAATTTTTCCTGTGTTCCAGTCTCTGGGTTTTGGTGTTTTAGGTGTTGCTTGTTTTTTCTAAAATTGCATGAGATGTTAATTTTCTATAAAGGCAATTCGGAGTGTTTCGTAGTTGTAATTCCAACCCTACCAATTCAAGAGTTAGGAGACCCGGTCTCGACTCTTCGATATGGTCTCCCGCTGGACTCTAGAACCTGGTTACTTATGCTCCCAGGAGTCTAGGGATGTGGGTTTGGCTATTCATCACGACCGTGGAATCCGTGTTTTATACTTGCTTAATTTAAAACACGTAATTCCTAGTATATCCAATATTTCATATGTTATTTTCTGCTGCTGATATTCTGTAATGTGATCATTTTATATACTTGAGACGAATGCTTTATTATTATATATATGATATATAATAAACGTTGCTTATGTTTTGCACCCGCGCTAGTCCCGCCCCGCTATGTCATTAGTTAAGTAACCTAACGGTGCATAACGGGACACTGTGGCGAATGCGGATGGCATAAGCGTGCGTTGTATTTTCGTTTCTTCTGTGATGCTTAGGAAGCATAAATGATGGGACTTCATTAATGAGATTAATGAAAGAAAAGAAACCTAAAAGATGCTCTAGAATCAAATTTTCAAAATTGGTAGCTCTAGTTTTTGCTTTGCATAGCGGTATTCCTTGTAGAATATCCAGCAGCTTATTCGATAAGGAAAGAGCCGAGATCCCTTCACCAGGAGTGACCTATTTAGCGAAACTAGCAGATGCTACAACTCACTCGGTTTTGTTTTTGATTGCTTCTATAGTTCTTACATTGCATAGTGATATTTGTGAAATATCCTGCACCTTATTCGATAAGGAAAGAGCCGAGATCCCTTCACCGGGAGTGACCTCTTTAGCGAAACTAGTAAAAGTCTCAAAAAAACTCCTATTCAAAATCACTCGATTCTACAACTATATCAAGTTAAAAGCGTTAAAGGTTTTCTTAAAAACCATCCGCAGCCCTCCGTCATTTTAGGAAGTAGAGTACTTAGTATTCGTGCTGCGTTTGTTGACCATAGTTAAGGCGCAGTGTACGGTAGCTGAGTGATGTCTTCTTACATACTATACGATGCAATTAATTAGGACAGTCATATGACTTTGTTGACCATAGTTAACGGTCATGTAGCTGGGTCTAATTAATCAAGAAATCACGGATAGAACTTGACTAGTGCTTATGATTTGTTGACCATAATTAAGGTCATAAGACACTAGGGGTAAAAATCACATTGGGAATTTCAAGAGTTAAAATTTGCAATGAGATTGCATACCTTCTATGAGATAGTTGGATCCCGATACCCACTGTTAGTGTTTATTCCCTAGAGGCCATTACTGTATCATACTAGTTTGTATATTACTTAATGGAAGCTTGGGATATTCACAGTTGTATTGACAGTCTTGCTAAAAATGGTAGTATGCTACTTGGTTTGTGTCTACTTTAATATGTACATATGTTTCTTTTAACGTATCGCTTATACATATTAGTAGAGCCCTTAGGATCTTTGCTTAATTACCAGCGTTGTGATGGCAGTCACACTAGTGGGGGTTGGGTAGTCTATAAGCAACATCCTATACAGGTCCCTGGTCGTAGGATTATCGAAACAGGGCATCGATACTCCGGAGTAGACTAGTGTGTACGCTTCTCATCCCAGTTGGGGAGATGGTCTGTCCCACAGCCATCAGTACGTTGTACTGGAGATAGTATGCAGGTGCTCGTTAGGTTACGGGTACACCGGACAGGACTCGCCGGGAACTGCAGGTTGGATTTATACCCATCGTCAGATAGCAGTTCCCAGGTGACATGAGTACAGCTTAGTCCGTCGACTTGATAGTGCTACTTCGCCTCGGGTGTGTTCCCACTGTACTTAGATTACTACCCTACCATGGCTCAAAGGAGTCGTGCAAACAGGTAGTAGCTGGGTGCAGTCCCAAAGCACTTGGAGGCAGTGGCGGTTAGACAGGATTCGTCTCTCCCGGTATTGGGGGTTGATATCGCGCTGTGTATGGAGAGCCATTACGCAAAGTCCCTGGCCAAAGCAAACGAGATTTGCTGGTAGGTTCCAGTAGTTTCTTAAGGTATAATGGGCTTCACTCCGACACGACTTATACCGCTATTATGGGTCTGACGTTTACCGCCCCCCTAGGCCCGATATGCGATAGTCCTAGACGAACAGACCGGACTGTACGGAGATTGTCACATCAGGCTCAGTTGGAGTTCGGATGGGTTTACTCATCGTCCTTCTTATCGACATCTACCTGGGGACCGTTACGTACAGCTAGTACCGCTTGCGGCCTGTGGTTAAACCCACTGCCAGCGTAGTGTCGAGTCTTTAAAGTCTCACACAGAGAGTTTCCCTGCACCGGGAAAAAGGTGTAGATGCCGTATGGTTTTACGGCAGGGCCGTGATCACTTACGTACACTTGTGCACGTATTATGATCGGGCAGATAATACTAGCGGGCTTTGGTTTAAGCCAGATTCTAGTATTATACAGATGGATTTATTCAGTCAAAGATTATCCGTGTTTTTCGGAAATATTGATGAGAGGGGCAGTCTCGTAATTTGTCAGGAAGCTTCTAGAAGAAGATGACTCATTTGTTTTTATTTCTTTATGGATTAAACACAAATGAGGTGGAGAGATGAGTTGTAAGTTTTCATTAAATGCTTAATGACTCATGAGGTGATTCACCATTTAGGATTAAATGAAGCTTACAAGATATTTCTAGATATTTATCAAGAGATATTTGTATGCTTGATATTATTCTTTGATGAGTTATTATTCATATCATTATCACAAAAGCTTTCTCTCTCCTCAAGTCTTCATCTTCTTCCTCAAACCCTAATAGCTCTCATGAGTTGAGAAACCTAGGGTTTAAGTGACTAAGTAATCCATTTAATTACTCTACACCCTCTAGGACTTCTAGATTAGCGATCTAGAAGCCGTAGTTATCTCAGATTCGAGATAGGAGCTCGAACTGTAGACTCTCGGGTGGATCGTCTTTGACTCGAGGAGGCCGTTGAGGTGCTCATGTTCCATAGAGCCTACGAGGTGCGGAGGATAACGATGAAGACCCGAAGGACAAGTAACGTAAGGTATAACTTCGAATCCGAGTAGTTAAACCTCTCGTAGTTTGCTAGTAATGGTTTAGACACGATCCGTGTGCTCAAGTCCGTGTTACAAAGCTTTGATAATTGTTTTTCATATATTCCGCCTCCCCGCAAGCTCGTGGGGTGCGTGACATGGACTTACATCCACTGCGAGTAAGAGTTACTCCTGGGAGAGTTTTACACATCACAATTAGCCAATCAAGTAGGTGTCTAGAAAAGTGTTAACGGGATTATGCCTCTGGGAAAACGAGGTTTATTTTAATTAGGTCCGTGCGAAAGCACAGGGAACCTCCCTCAAAGTACAAACACTGGCCTGTCTGAAAGATTGGCAAACTTGTAAGGTGTAATTAATCCCGGCTAGTCTTACGTTTTAGGGTTTAAAGGAAGATTTGATAAAAAAAAAGTGGGAGCCATCCTGATTAGATAAGATAATAATCAATCTAATCTTGCAAGAGCATACGCTAAAGTGTTTTCTTCTCTCTCTAGGTAGCGACCATGTCAGGCCTTAATCAAGATAATAATATGGATGTATTGACTGAACCCGCTTGTTATACTGAGTAGGGGAACGTTGGTTCCGTTCTTTCTTATAATTGTTATAAGACCGAGCAGAAAATAGGGGAATATCCGGATTCCCACGCCGCCAAAATGAAGAATAGGCATGTTGATGCATCTTCTTCGGGTGTGTTAGTTACAGAGAACTGTTTCTCAGTTCACTATACGTCCTAAGTATTAGATACCGGATCGGGATCCCACATATGTAATATGTTGCATAAGCTAAGGAAAGGTAGAGAACTGGGAATGCGTGATCATTCTGTAAGAATAGGGAATGGTGCAAATGTTGCAGCCAAAGCAGTTGGTGAATATCACCTTGTATTACCAAATGGTAATACATTGAATCTGAACGAATGCTATTACATACCGACCCTGATATGCAATCTTATATCAGTTTCTTTATTAAGTAAAGAAGGATATAATTTTGTAGTACATGATAATGTTATGAATATCTTCCTGAATCAAAAGTTGATTGGATCAAACTCGTTAAATAATGGCATATACGTTCTAAATCAAACCACGATTCTTAACATACAAAACACACACAAGAGGAAGAGTTCAAAAATGAACGAATCCTTCTTGTGGCATTGTAGACTAGGTCATATCAATGCGACACGGCTAACTAAGTTACATAAGGATGGATATTTGAATCCGTTCGAATTTTTATCTTATGACACTTTCCAGTCATGTCTCAAATGCAAGATGACCAAAACTCCATTTACTGGACACGGAGAAAGAGTTACGGAACTCTTGGAACGGATACATAGTGATGTATGTGATTCTATGTCTACACATGTCAGGAATGGCTCCTCGTACTTTATTACATTCACTGATGATCTCTCAAGATACGGACATGTGTTCCTGATGAAACACAAGTCTGAAGCTTTTGAGAAATTCAAAGAATATAAGCATGAAGTCGAGAACCAGACGGGTAAAAGTATTAAAATCCTACGATCTGATCGGGGAGGAGAATACTTGAGCACAGAATTCCGGGACTATCTAAAAGAGAATGGGATTCTCTCTCAGCTTACTCCTCCATATACACCACAGCACAACGGTGTATCTGAGTGGAGGAACCACACCCTATTGGATATGGTGTGCTCAATGATGAGCACCGCTGAGTTACCTATTTCCTTTTGGGGTTATGCGCTGGAGACAGCTGTATACCTATTGAATAGAGTTCCAACCAAATCGGTGCCTACCACTGCATATGAGATATGGAATGGGAAGAGACCATCTCTTAAACGAGTTAAGATATAGGGTTGTCCGGCCTATGTTAAAAAGAAAAATCCAGACAAACTCGAGGCAAGATCAGCTCTGTGTAAGTTTGTGGGATATCCAAAGGATTCCTATGGATATATCTTCTACCACGGTGAGGAACAAAAGGTGTTTGTTTCTCAATATGCCACCTTTTTAGAAAAGGAATTTCTTGTAAAAGAAATTAGTGGTAAAGAGGTATAGCTAGAAGAAGTTCACTCACCCCCGTTATGCCAAAATTTTCTTTCAGGTTTACATGTACATGTTTTCTTGGCGGCTTGCTGGCACATCATTTCATTCAGGATGATTACTTGGTAGGTTGGTTCATTGTATCGGGACCGCCGTTGTACTGTTATTTATTACATTTGTATCTAGTAAGCTCCATCAACCAGACTTGTATACTTGATAGATTTAGAAGACTAGTTGTTTATTCTTTCGACCTTAAAGTCGCGC
This sequence comes from Agapanthus africanus, assembly GCA_030015575.1. Taxonomy (NCBI): domain Eukaryota; kingdom Viridiplantae; phylum Streptophyta; class Magnoliopsida; order Asparagales; family Amaryllidaceae; genus Agapanthus; species Agapanthus africanus. Next base: position 317,358,331 of record JASDDO010000008.1, read on the forward strand.
TTGTATTATTATAGTTTTCTGGTGGTTTTGATGGTTTTCTTAGTGTTTTGATCATCGCCCTTCGGCGTTGTATATTATTTTGCTTGCGTGGTTGTTTCCGCCAATTGGCGTAGAGCTAGCTCCCGCTTGGGGATGCCTTTTAATATTGCTTATGTATGTATTCTTGTTTGTACCCGTTTGGGGCCAGTTTTTACAAAGGAGACTCTGCCGAAATTTTTGAGAAAATTTGATGTTGCTTTTAAACTTGTTTTACTACACTTCTTCTTTTAAATGGTTTAGATTTCTGGGCTTCGGCTTGCTTAGATTACGTTACGCCTCTAGACGTTTCGTAATTTAAGTGCCGATCACGTTCCGTACCTTCGGGTCATGACAACTAGTGTATCAACAACCAGGATACACACAAGTGTATGCATATATGTGTGCATGCACATCAATATGTGCATCAACATAAACATATGCATACATGCATGCATACAATAAAGAAAAAGGGTTTAAACAAAGTGAGCAATAAAGTCAATAATAAATCAACACTTGATTTAACAAACCGGCCATATCACATACGACCCGACCAATAGTAAATCGCCCGATTAATATACGGTATCACATACGTGCATTTAATCGGGCCCCCGCGCATATCACATATGCACACAACATCGTTTTGCCTGGGCTAGGAAACTCCTTTGTGGGACTCTAAGACTCGTCAATACGCCGGCAGTGGGTGATGATCATATCAAACACCCCCAGGCCGCAAGAGGTCAGCTAAACGTAACGGCCACCCGGGTATTGAGCGATCAGAAGAAAACAAGCGAACCTGTCAAAACTCCTGTCGAGCCAAATGGCAACACTACCATACAGTCCGGTATCTTCGTCAGATATGCTGCATATCAAGTCTAGGGATGGCATCGTCGACCACAATAACTCAAAAAGTCATGCCGATGTATGGCCTATAATCAATTCGAGAAACTACTGATAACACTTATCGGTAAAGCCAGGGACTTGCTGATATAGCCAATCGAGCACGGCGCAACATCAACCCCCAATACCGAGAGAGACGAAACCCCTCCTATCGCTCATTGCCTCCATGTGTCTCGGGAATGTACCTAAAAGGCACCTATTTGCACGACTCAGTAGAGCCGTGGTAGGGTAGTAATCAAAGTACAGTGGGAGAACACACAAGACTCTATGACGATCTCGGGTCTACAGACTAACATGTACCGGTGTCACCTGAGAACTGCTATCCGACGATAGATATAATACCATATAGGAGTTCTCGGCGAGTCCGTCCAGTGTACCCAGTCTCCACTGAGCACCCATATACGATCTCGATGTCAAACATCAATGGATGTGGGAACATCCATCGCCCATCACGTGGGTCTAGAATCATATACGCTAGTCTACTCTGGAATATCGATGCCCCGTCTCGATACACCCACGACTAGAGACATTTCAGGATATGCTTATAAACTACACATGTCCCACTAATATGATCTACATCATAATCACAGTAGTAAAGAAAATATCCTCAGGGCTTTATCAACATGTACAAATGAATAAAAGCATGATCAAGTGAACATGTCAGATAAAGAGTAACCAGATAGCATACTATCATGTCGAGCAAGAAAGTCTCCTGATATATATATATATATATATATATATATATATATATATATATATATATATATATATATATATATATGTATGTATGTATGTATGTATGTATATATGTATGTATCTATATATATATATATATATATATATATATATATATATATATATATGTGTGTGTGTGTGTGTGTGTGTGTGTGTGTGTGTATGTATGTATGTATGTATGTATGTATGTATGTACATGTAAAAATATATCCACTATCATATAATGGCCTCTAGGGCATACATATATACAACACTCCATTCATGTATGTATGTATGTATGTATGTACATGTAAAAATATATCCACTATCAAATAATGGCCTCTAGGGCATACATATATACAACACTCCATTCTTTAGTTTTTAGTTTAGCTTGAAAGTTGTGTGAGCCTATGCTTGGTTTCTTCTTCTTCTTCTTTCCTCTTGGAGCTTTCTTTTGAGAGCTTCATTATGGAGGTTGAACAAGTAACCAACACCTTGTATCTCAATCCATTCAAGTGTTAATATAATTGCTTTTCTTTCTTTATTTATTTCTTTTGTTGTTTTCTTTTCTTTTCAATTATGTTTGAGTAATTTTTTGTTGTGGTGATGGTAAGGATGTGAGATGAATGGCTTTGCCTTCCTCTTCCTCTTGTTGATGTTTAATATACTTCAATATGATTCTAACTTAAAGATTGTTCTATGCTATTCTGTGATATGGTATTTTGAAACCATGGTTACAAGGGCTTGTAACCTCTTCATATAACATATTCACACATTTTCTCCATTTTACAATGTATAAGATAAAATCAATTTAGTGTTAAGCTTACTAAGTTTAGATATGGTATTTTGTTATCAAGTTGCTTGACAAACTACTTGGTTTCATATACCCTATACTATCATAAGCACTTAGCAAACTTAACACTAAAACTACTTGCTCTCACTCACAAATTTTTGTTTTTGACCCTTGTGCTTAGTGTTGATATCTCATGGTTGGACATACAAACGGTAAGTGAACAAAACGGATTCGTTTCGTGTTTTGCGTCGAAATCCGATAACTTGATGATTTGTGCTTCGCAACCGTCTTGACAAGAAATGCTTCACGTTTGGATCGACATAAGGACGAACAACTCATGGGCAAAGGAGCGTCGACGAAATCGCCGCGATACAACTATTCGAGCCAAAACCACGGCCACCTTTCTTCTTAACTTGTTTTCTATAATTCGTGTTTTTAAATTTCGTGACGACAAACCCAAATTCTTTTGTTTCTCGAACCTTAAGCAACAATCCCAAATCACCAATTCCCTGTGGATCGACCCGTACATGTCGGCTCGCTACAACGCGCCGTGCATTTGCGGTTTTATAAATTTTAAAATGAAACCGGGTTCGCGTGCACAAATATTTCTTTACAACAATCACTTTTCCAAAACATGCACATTTGCGCGCGCGGGTGAAGTCCCAACACTCTGCCAGCCTTGGATCCACCGACTCCTTTCAACATTGAAAGAAGGGCACATCGAAGACAGTTATTTATGATTTGCGACTGGGTGATTCGGATATCACGTTTTCGTCATTTTGATTTCGGTATTTGGACAATTTTTTATGATTGATATTTCCTATGTGCACCACGGTTGCACTTGATTCATATATTCTTGTATCAGTTGTACTGATGTTCGTTTTGTGCATGCCCATTGCACTTGATTTATTATGCATACACATTCTGAGATATTTGATTTTGATTTCGTACACTCCGATACATTCAATTTGATTTAATGCATATGGTATGCACATGATTTTGACTTATGTATTCGGTGTAGTTTACATGCGCTTTTAGTATTTGATATGGGGTTTTGTGCGCACAAATGCACATATTTATGAGTTTATATACCGCAGTATGCTTGATTTGTATTGGTGTATGTTGTATACAGTTGATTGCGACTTTGATATTCGATATTCGTTTTCGTGCACCCTAGTGCATTGGATTTATGTTTTCGTGCACCGTTGCACTTGACATTCGTTTTCGTGCGCTTTACTTCACTAGATGTTTTTGTGCGGACCTGACACATTTGATTTGGATTTTCGTGCATATTGGACGCATGGTATGAGATTTTGTGGACACCAGATACACTTAATCGAGATTTTTTCATGCACATTGGATGCACCCGGTATTATTGTTATGCATACCCGTTGCACTTGACAGATACTTTCATGCACACCCGTTGCACTCAGTTTTGTTTCTGTGCACATTTGTGGCACCAGCATTTGATTTCGATTTCCGTACGCACCAGACGCACGTGGCATTCATTGTATACATTTTTGGGATTGATTTCTTGCGAGCAACATGTTTTATGATATTTACTAGACGGTTTAGTAACCGAGCAGGACTGGTCTGAGGATAGTACCTGAGTATTTTTGCATGCATCGATATTTACGGAAGGGATTTTCAAAAAGGAGCTATAGTCTCAATATTTTCCTACATGTCCATGATGACATGAACCTTTACAAAGAAAAAACCCATTATTTTCAAATAGCGGAACGAACCTATTAAACAAAGGATATATATGTAGCTATTTTCTTATAAATGAACGTCCGCCACTTGTACCGTGGTATGCGCATCGCACGGCGATTTGAAACGGATTTGGCATGTACTTTCATTTACTTATTTTGATAACTTCATCACGATACGTATTATATATATGTTATGGTCTTAGTTATATCATGTTTGACTTTCGTAATGGATTCTGACACTAGTATTTTCGCATAAACTCCGATGATTGCGTGACACTTGACGGAATTTCGATTTTGAGTTTTTGCACTCGTTTTCATGCGCATGCATGGCGCTATGATACGTTTTATGTATTCGTGATTTCGGAGCCCCGACAACTTGATTGTTTTAGTATTTGGGGAGTTTAAATTTAAATTCGGGGACCGAATTTATTTAAGGGGGAAGATTGTAACATTTTAGAAAATAAAATATTATTTTTGGGAATTTAAATAATTAAAATAAATTTTTTTAAGAATATTAGTAAAATATGGAAGTTGGTTTTAATGAAATGGTATAATTATATAACAATAGTTAGGAAAATATTTGGAAATTTATATGAAATATTGATTTGGATATTTTATAAATATTTATACAATTATTTGTATATGAGTTTATTATTGACTCGATTAATACTTCACTAATTATGCATTAATCTTGTTTATGCATATGGCATGCAACTTGACATGTTGCAAAACACTTGTTATATTTCCTTATTATGAACCATGGCTTCATTTCTTTTTTTAAAATGGTTTTGGTTTTGTTCGAAAATAAAATAAAAGAAAAAGATTTGGAAGATATTTTGTGGTGTGGGAAAACATGAGGGTATGGGCATAAAGAGAGAGAGAAAGGGTGAAGGTTCTAGTAACCGTGGGCTCATCTTTTACCTCCTCTTCACTTTTTTCTTCATCTCCTTCATCTTCTCCTCTTCCCTCCACCTTCTCTTCCACCCATAAAACACCTCAAAAACTCAATCAAAAACCTTATCTCCCTTCACAAAAAATGATCTCAACATCAATACAAGCACGATGGTAGGAGCAAGTTGCAACTTTGAGCACTTTGGGCAACTCAAGAAAATTCTTGAGTTGCCAAATGAGGTATAATATCATACCTTTAGTTAAGATTTTAGCTTTCCTTATATCCTATAGTGTTTAGAGTTAAACCGATGAAGACTAGTGATCTTTGAAAATTTTCAAGTTGAAGTTTAGGTGATATTTTGATGTGTGAAGGTGAAATTGAGGATCAGATAGTGACTAAATCCCTGTAGTGTTAGTATTTTGGACTAAACCTGATACTAGATACCAATATACGAACTTAGAATTTCCGTGTCGGTTTTCATTGATTTTTTGATGCTTAAATGAATTCTGGAGCAACTTGGGGTCTTTATAAGAAAAACAAACAACTACATTGGCCTCGTTAGTCCATTAGAAGACCACCACAAAAGAACGAGACCAAAATACCAAAATTAGGCCGGCGACACCCGTTACTGTAGCACTTCTCGCCCGTCAAGTTATGGGCATTTGTGTTGGAGTTTGGCCTGTAGCTCACACACCTTATAACCTAGCCCATGTATTGTTTGTTTTGTCCCTATATATCTGTGCAAAAATCTGGAATCATTTTGAGTTAGTTTTGGCAATGTTTTTCCGATTTCTACAACTTGGTTTTTGGTGTTTGAATTTGGTTTTGGTCGTTAGACGTTTGTACGTTAACGACGAGGGTTATTTGGTTGTTTTTGCATGCTTAGGCTATAGGTTCTAACCTATGAGCACTTCACATCTCGTGCTAGCTTCCAAATAGGATTTTAATGCGATACGATGTGTTTTGATATGTAGGTACCTTCGCATGGATTTCGGGATGACAAGGAAGAGCAAGGTGTCATCGACTTCGGCAAGGCAAGGATCGAAAATGAGTAGATGTATATCTATGGGGGAAATCGGGTGGATGGCGTATAGCACCCCCACAATCATAGAATAGATTATTTGTATATATTATATATATGTGTTGATACAAGACTTGGATACTTAGCAAGTAGGGTTTTAGGAGACCGTAGGATTAGAGTAACCATATTCGTAGAAAGGTATAACCTTAGTCTCTTTTACCTTAGTCATGAACCTTAGGATATGTGTTGTCACACACATGCACACATACATATACACTTGATTCATATATTTGTGTGTATATGTGTGTGTGTATTTTTCATATATATATATATCGAGAGAGAGACACACACACACACGTGAGATGGGGATATTATGTTATTGGATATGAGTCGATATGATCGGACATGATGTCGTGAGGTAATGATATTTGATCGAGTGAGACCTCGTATATGATATGATATACTATTGGATCATTGGGCGATATACACAGAACATGTGATAACATGTGACCTGATAATATAATAGAATGTACGAGACCTTAGATCCGTACTCTTGATTATGATATAGTACGATGAATGATACCGTACGAATGATGACATACATATGATAATTGACCCGTACCCTCAATTTTGAGGATACCGTACGACGGACCATACCGTACGAGATATATAGATAATGATCGATCCGCACTCTTGATCCAAGGATGCCATACGATGGGTTATACCGTACATGATGCTATGAGGCTGGATCGCCGACTACTAGATATATCGACTCGGATACGTATCGATTCCTACTTACTTTTGGCTCGGTTTGAGTTTAGTTTCTAAATTACTTAGGTAAATGTTAGAATATAGTTCGAATCATACTTATTTCCAAAACTAACGAATCGTAGATATTTTCAAAAGATAACCCGAGGGACGTTACGGATTTTCAAAATGATATCTATTTTCTCAAAAATATCGTAGCCCCAACCTTTCCAACACAACGATGCATGCCATTTCCAATACTATAACTGTATGACTCGTGTGTGTGTGTGTATATATATATATATATATATATATATTCCAATACTATAACTGTATGACTCGTGTGTGTGTCTATATATATATATATATATATATATATATATATATATATATATATATATATATATATATATATATATATATAATATTGCATTTACTGTTTATTTTTTCTATTATGATCTCTTCTGCTAGGCCACATGCACCATTACCGATGATGCGTATGTTGCACGTACACTTGCTTGCCGGCTCACACAGATCAGCATCGGTAATTGCCATATCACGTACACTTTAGTAACCGTGATTTCATTCATATACCCTGATAATTTGTAGTTTTTTAGTATTGTTTAGCATTCATGATCTCACTTGCTATTTAGATATTGCATTCCTTACTTAGATACTGCATGCATTCATATATACATTCTGTTATGCGTTGTTGAGAGGCTATATGCCGATTTACATTGTTTCTTATTTTTATTGACTCATGATTATGAGATTTCGGTATTTCATGAGATTTTCTGGATTTGGGAAACCGCATGTGTAATTGAAAATTTATGCTCCTTTTAAAAGAAAATTACGGTTTTCCCTTGTTATGATGTGTGGCGTCCACCATGAGATTTCTCGATTCTGGAGCATATATGATATATGATTACCCGACTCGAGAAGTGAGGCGACACCGACTACGGGTACATAGTGGACCCGATGCGGTATTCCGGGGTAAGAAGGTCGTATAGTAAGATAGAGACGTTGAGCCCGGCAGGGGAGCACTACCGACCGGTGATATTTGGCTCGGCGGACATCCGGAGGATACCGACCGCAATCGTGAGATTAGATGATGGGGCCGATCCGGACAGACGGAGCCCGAGATATGAGATTTATGTGTCGCGGATAGACACGGTTTTCATGATGTTTTCGAGTGTCGATACTGGGTACTCAGGTTTTATCATGATTTTAGTGTGTCGTTGCGGGACACACATTGACTGATGCATTCATACATCATACATATGACATGTTACTACTTTACGACACGGACATGAGTATTTGATATCACATTTATGTTTATAGTGTAACCCTTGATATCAATTTATATTATTTTGTTACATTTGTCATCACTCGCTGTTTTTATACTACTATTATTATATTGTATGACTTAGGAGATATTCATACATTCGGTTTTTACTCGATGATGTTTTCTACTCACAAGTTGGCAACTCACCCCCGTTGTGCCACAGTTTTTTTGCAGATTTGACCGCACAGATTCCGTTACGGCTTGCCGGCATACTACCTTCTTCAGGATGATTGTAATTGATAGGTGGGATACCTTTGTATCGTGACCACCATTGCACTTGTACTTTTATTTCAGTTGTATCTAGTTAAAAGCTCCATCAACCAGACGATGTATATTTGTAGACCTAGAAATCTCGACTTATATATTATTTCAGCTTTAGAGTCGCGCTCATGTATTATTTCTTTATGCCGATTTCTTTGATTCCTGTTTTCTTTATTTTCGTTCTGAGTTTTGATCCTCGCCTTCGGCATTGTATATTTATATCTTGCATGGTTGTTTCCGCCAATTAGCGAAGAGCTAGCTCCCGTTTGGGGATGCCTATGATTATTATTGCTTGTATTGTTTTCAGATTAAAATATACAAAGGAGATGCTGCCTAATTTCAAATAACGAAACAGGTTTTCAAGCTAGTTATAAAACATTGTTTTTCATATAAGTTTACTTATGTTTTCAAGAAAGAACCTGATTTTATTGAATCTTTATTTCAAAACTTCACCTCCACTATTCTCCCTAAAAGGTTTAGATTTCTGGGCTTTTGGCTTACTTGGATTAGGTGGGGTCGTATAGACTTCACATGATTCAAGTTCCAGTCACGTGCCTTTTCCGGGTCGTGACAGGGACGTAGATAGGATATTATTTCTTATTGGATCTTTATTCGTTTCCGTTACTTTTCTTAGTATTATTTATTGTAGCAATTGGACATGTGATGTTAGATTTTATGTACTGTTATTGATATCTGATTGACAACCGTAATGTGATTATAGAAGGATTTTTCCTCACCATAAATAGCATGGTTAGTTTTGTCACGTTCTTTATTTACGTATTTTAGGAAACGAGGCATGACAGTCTTACTATTTTACCCACTTGAGAGATTTTACGGATATGACGGTATTACCCACTTTCTAAAAACAACGATTCATTTCATGTTTTAAAAAAGTGATATTGAAAGGATGTGCTACTGGATTCAAAAGGAGTAAATATATATGTTTTAAAAACATTATAGCCTCCTTAATTTCAAAAAACGTTTCGTTCTACTTTAAAAATATATAAAAATGGGAATATTCGAAATAATTACCTATTTATTGTTCTTTTACGCTACGTTTACTTTTCATATCATTCGCTCGCGCTGATCTTATTATTTATGCTACACTTAATGATTTCCGCTACGCGTCATATATTGTTGATATTATAACTCGATGGTATGGGATACTGATATATATATATATATATATATATATATATATATATATATTACTGGATTATGCTATAATATGTTACTCGTCTGTGCTATGCCTAGTTCACACAGACTAAAAGGGTACAAGCTTGACGAGATTTATATTACTGTGGATATAATGTGATATGATATCAATCCTAAGAGATTGAATATATATAAAGGAAAAAAAGAAGATAAAGATGATTCGGACATGGTGGATATAGTCGAGAATCCATGAGATGTGTGTGTAGGTGTGTGCGATCAATCCATGAGAAATTGAGACAGGGAGAGACAAGATATCGTTCGATAATATATGTGTGATCAATCCATGAGAGATTGAGGCAGGGAGAGATAAGATGGATATTATATATATGTGAATGATCGATTACACTGATGAAATATATTATGCTATATATAGTAGCCGGACAGAACTGGTCCACGAGACAGTACCTGAATATTATTTTCATACATCGATATATTCTAAAGGGATTTTTAAAAGAGCTATAGTCTCATTATTTTCCATGTGTCTAGAATCGATACAGACTTTTAGAAAAAAAACCCTTTTTAAATAAATTATTTTCAAAAGGCGGGACGTATACTTTAAACGAGATGCATACCTTTATTCACAAAACAACGTCCGCTACATATGCCGCGATATATATATCATACAACTATTTTGAAAAGATTTCATAAACATATATTTTCTGGCTACTGTTATATGATTACATATGGATGGGTGATATATATATATATATATATATATATATATATATATATATATATTTGCCTTTATTGTGTTATGGTTAGTCGTGAGTTATAGATATTGCACTACGGTTACGGTAATCATGATTTGATACCGTTGTATGTATATATGCAGTGAGTTATTAACGATTGATAATTGTTAGCGTTTCATTTTACACTATTGTATTTACTTCCGAAACTCACATACTTTTAGAAGCTTGTGGTTATGCTGTGCCCATACCGGGCCAGATACCGATTACTTTATATTGATATGATAGCCACACACAGATTCATATTTTATATATTTGGATAGCGGTACACGACTTGTACATGAGAGCTTACTATCACTGTTATTCCATCGCTCGAACTCTAGTTTCGACGCGTGCTTATTTACCCTCCTTGATGTACATATTTATCATGCTTAGTTGTTTCACCCCTTATCCATGTGACTTCTAGCTTGTTATATAATTCTGCCCACAAGTTGGCAACTCACCCCCGTTGTGCTATAGTTCTTTGCAGGTTTGACTTTTGGGATCCGTAGTGGCTTATTTTGGCACGTTTACTATCCTTTGGGCGTGGTTATTTCGAGTTAGTGGGTTATTTTATATCGGCATTCTCCTTGTATCTATTTATATCTAGAAGTACTCCGTCAAAGGCCAAGTCTAGTATTGTCGAGACCTTATAGTTGTTTATTTTGTTATTGTCGGACTCATGTGGAGTCGACCTAATGTATATTTATGTTGTTACTTTCCGCTTTGTTGATCATTCGCCTTTTGGTGTCGTATATTACTGTGTGGTTATGATTCCGCCGTTTGGGCATTAATTTAGCTCCCGTATGTGGGAATGCTTAATATATACTTATTATTGTGTCTGTTTTAATCAAAATTTACAATGGAGCTCTTGTCCGTTTTTCAAACAATCTATCGAACCAGCTTTAATTTTTCATAAAACTTTTCTAAAACTTCACCTCTACCAATTATTATCTATTTTCTTATATATATGGTTTAGATTCCTGGTTTAGCTTACTTGGGTTACGATAGGGTCTATTTGACTTCACGTAATTCTTGTGCCGGTTATATGCCCTTTTCGGATCATGACAAAAGAGTGAATAGCCGCCGCCCGCCAGAGAAAATTAGGGCAGAAAATGAGGTTAGGGCTCGAGGGAGAGAAAACTCAGAGGAGGGGGCGCAGTCTCGAACGGGAGAGAGAAAATTAGGGTAGAAAATGAGGTTGGGTTTTCAATTTGTATATATACGATCAGGTCAGATTTGGTTGGCTTTGAAAATCTCAAACCCGACACCCGACCCGACAACCGATTTCTTTGTTTTTTTGACCGCCCCGATCTCTAACAAATCGATAGAATCGGTTCGGGTCAGGTCGGGTCGGTTGGTTTTGGTCGGGTTAGATATTTTTTGAACAGCCCTAACTAAAATAGCTCAAAGCTAATCAACCTTTAATTTTTCTTCAAACGGTAATAATAAATTAATATATACAAAGACATCCGTTATATGCAATCGTATTTAGGACAAGAAAGAAAATGTGAAAATTGTGTATACACAGTCACTGTAAAAATTTCCTATGAGCACACTGCAACCGATCATTCATTGTTTGTTTTGCAAATTCAAGAATATTTAAGATGGGAACGAAAGAAAGTAAAAAGATATTCATGAAAGAAGAGTGTTTTGCAATGGCTCTACAAGAGAAGACACTGTATATTCCGGGTCCTCGTAAAACAATCGGTGTTATTGTGAATTGTTTTGTACGCTTTGGGCTGCTTGAGAGTAATTTAAGCAAATTGCATTTATATTCTTAAAGAAAGGTACGTATCTCATAAAAAAACACATAGCTCAATCTACTTAACTGACACGTAGAGCTAGTAATACAATTTAGCATCAAAATTCTCAGTTAATATCGAGAATGCCACATGGAAGTGGTCCGAGCGCCACGTGGGACATAACAAGCAAGAAAAAACCGAAGCTCGACCTGTGATACCTATAAAACAGCAGCTATCAAGAAATCAGGGGAACATTAAAATAACGGGGGATGTCGGCGCAAGACAAGGGCGTATTTAATGCCCGCTACATTCTTTACCTTGTTCCTTCTTTTCCAAGTTACTATAAACTACCTAAGGGGTTACTTGGACATTTACCCTAGGCAAATTCCTAATTTGCATAACCATCCTTTTGGGGTATTTCTCTACTATTTTGATGGGAAAGGGCGGTCGGTTTTCAAATTGAAAATTGCCGATTTTATTCTAATGTCACCACGTGACATAAAAAATCTCATAATTTTCAGGAAAAAAAATTAATAAAAATCATATCAAACTATCCAAATCTTCCAAAATCCGTTAGAGTACATATATGTTTCAACAAAAAATCTATTTAATATCTTATATAATCTATCATTGATTTCATTGCATCCATCTCACGTTCCAAAAGTCTAGGTATTACCGAAACTAAGAATTTAAAATGAGTAGCGGGTCCTATCCACTTAAATCCTAGGCGGCCCCCGTTATATGCTCTTCTGCCTGTCGTTCCATAAAACCCTGAAGTTCAAATTCAAAATAAAAAGGTAGGTGATGATGCTCGATATCGGTGATTTCCCAGATCGTGACACGTAGCGGATGACGTGTCCCGAAACTTGCGAGAAAGGACCAAGAACGGTACGTCGGAAGACAGCCTCGGGTCTGCGACCCATGGACGTGGCCGATCTTCTGCGACCGTCCACACCGTTCCTATGCCCGCCTTACAAACAACTGGTTGCTCGTCTCCGAGCCCCCTGCACAATTGGCCTCCCCAGCCCTCTCAGCTCGTCTCCGGGCTATCGCAGAACCAAGATACCTCGGCCTCCCGCTCGTCCGCGAGCCTCCCGCCGAGCTCATCTTCCTCGGTCTCATCGACCGACCCACAGCACAGATCACTGGCGCCTCCGCCACGGCTCCGCGAATCTCGCCATGCACGAGATATCCGCCGGCCACGTCCCGCGTTCCACACCATCACGATCCCCCATTAACGAGCCTGTCTCGTCATTAATGCGGGATCCCGCCTATCACGCGGGCGTGACGCCAGGGGCGTAACGCCCGGCGTGATTCTCGCGCCCGTCTGCCCGTCGCCACCACTATATAAACCCCTCTTTCAGACGATCGAAGTAAGTCATTCTTTCCTCACTAGGCCGTTACTCTGCTCAAATATCCGGTCTAACTTTATCGTCGGAGGGTCCTCGGTGGTACAACCACCCCGGGACTTCCTTGCATGTAGCTCGGCCTCAACCACCTCAAACCCATTGAGATCCACACGCTTCAGGAGGCAACCTCCAACTCAATCTCAGCCGTCCATTATCGCTTGCAGCAGATCTACGGAAGGTAACATCTGAAGGAGATCCGGACCTCCATCAGCTGGCACCGTCTGTGGGAAACTTCTTGATTCCACCGAACAAAGTTCATCTTCCGATCTCAACCCAATGGCGAGCGATCACCACGACGATCCAAGCACTAGCCGCCGCCTCCCCCCACAACGGAGGCGCGGACGAATCTCCTCCCCCGAACGCCATCAACGCCCTAGCCGTCCGGATAGATCGACTCACATCCGTCGTGGATGCGCTCGTCCGTGTCGAAACAGCAGGGCAAGCTCCCCAGGTCGCCGCTCCCCCACCTCGGGACCGGGACCCCTACAGAGGGAGAGAAGACTCTGCTCGCGTCGGCACTGCCGACCACTGTCTCGCTACCTTCCACGGCCGCAGATCTCATGGGCCAACATATTCTATGACCCGCTGGGCGCCCCACGGTTCAACACCGAGGTCCGTCGCCAGAGCGCCTCGCCTCGAGCCCCATTGCGCTCCTGTCCCTCCCGAGAAGGTGTCGGTCAGCTCGCCTGAGCCCAGGCATGACCGACACCCCCTCCTTCGACGGGGTCGCGCGGACGGGACTCGTCACGGCAGCTCGAAGACTACCTCGTCAGGGATCTAAGGAACCTCATTGAATGGAACCGGGGCCGCGGCCAGACACAGGTCTCCAACAGCAGAGGCCAAAGATCAGAATGTGCCGAATCGTCGGGATACCACGGCCGACTCGACGCTCTCGAAAAGAAGATCGAAGGTATGCATCGGGAAGGTCATCATTCGAGTGACGGGGCTTTGTACGCCGCCGACTTGTTCACAAAACCCTTCACCGAGGAGATGCTCACCGTCCATGTCTCCTCCCGGAACAAGCCCCCGAAGGTCTCTCTATTCGACGGTAATTCTGACCCGAAGGACCATTTGGACGCATTCACCACAGGAATGAGCTTCCAAAACAACTCTGACGCCGCCCAATGCCGAGCTTTCCCGGCTACTCTCATCCGCTTCGGACGAGACTGGTTCCAAGGACTCACGCCATGGTCGATCTCAATTTTCGACGAGCTGGCCACCTAATTCCTCGGCTACTTCGTCGGGAACAGACGACAGAAACGGACCATCGACCATCTCTTCACAATCAAGAGCGGAGACAAAGAGACATTCAAAGGGTACGCCACCCGCTTCTACAATGCCCTTCTCGAGGTCCCAGAACATCGGGACGAGACGGTCATTACAGCACTTAGGTCTGGTCTTAGACAAAAGGAGTGATTATGATCCTCTGCATTAACACAACCTAAGACCATGGCCGAGGTAAAGGCCTGGACCGAGCGTGAGATCCAGCTCGAGTCCGAGGTGAACGCAAATCTCCCCCGTGCAGAGAAAGCTTACCAAAAGAAAAGGGCGAGGGAAGAGAGAAAGAGACTTGAGCGGCCAAAGCCCTACTCCCCGAAGTTTCAGGAGTACACCCCGCTCAACTTCTCCCAGACGGTACTGCTAGAGGAGGCTAAGGGCGAGGGGTTCTTCAAGCTCCCCCCGGTCTCATGCATGGCGGCAAAGCGCACCCGGGGCCCCTACTACGGTTTCCACAGGTCGCAAGGCCACTCCATAGAGAGCTGTAAACAGGTCCAAGACTACATCGAGGAGTTCATCCGTTCGGGACACCTGGCAGCGTGCTTGCGGGACAAGCGGCAAGCTAACCGCAAGCAGGAGCAGCGTCCCCCTCCCGGCGAGTTGACAATCGGCCAAATCATGGTCATGTCTGCGGGGGGTACGTCGAGTACGTACGAGGCTCAGCACCCCACGCCGGTCGTGGAGGCCAACAGATATCCGAGAAGCTCAAACTGTACCAATAAAAAGAACATCTACTAGCGTGTACTTCTTTTACTAAGGCAATGTAAACTTTTCTCAAGATCTTTCTGTTTATATAATAAGAAGGGATCAATAAAACATTGCAAAAGGAAGAGTTTTGTTTATTCAAAAGGGTACTATAGGCTCCTCAGCCGTATATCGAAAAAGAAAAATTACAGCATCGAAGGAAAGGGGTGCAGAGAATATTGCTCGTGGTACTCCGAGGATATTTCCGCCAGCCGAGCCCTCGCGACCTCAGACATCTGCCTCTGATGCCGTCCGCGGACGTCGGTATCATGCCTCAATTGGTAGCACTCAAGGATGAGTGCCACCGAGCGATCCCGCCGACCCGCGAAGATCAGGCCGAAGCGCCGCAAAAACCTTAGCTTACCAACAGTCTCGTCCTTCAGCTGTTCGGACAAGGGGTTGTAGAGCCACGGTGACGCCCTCCAGATTGAGTACATCAACAGCTGGAGTAGGGGGAGCGCCGGGGAAGCAGTCAGCCGAAATGATCCTCAATGCGGCCTATCGCTAACCGCACCGTGTCCTCGGTGCAACACTGATCGTAGAGGTACACGTCCTCGAAGTTTATGATGTCGGGGACGGTAAAAGGGAAGTCCTCCATTCTTACATTTTGGGTGTGAAGGAAGGAGTGATCAATGCTCCCTCTGTTTTATAGCCCACAATGCCTCAGGAGTCCAACAATCCCTCATCTCGCCCACAACTGTACCACCACGCGGCAGACATCGAGCCTTTCTCAGCGAAATCGAAAGGACGCGGCTCCGGCGCTTTGCCTCCCCCACGCGTTCACGACACGTGTTGCCTGCGACTGTCCCTCTTCCCGACACTCACACCAGGAAGGTCGGACAGAACCTCACGAGTCGACCGGGAAGCAACCCTGCTCGGCCCATCCTTTGCAGGCCTCTTGCGGCCCCTCCCGCGCTAAGGATCGAAGCACTCACCAAGAGGCAACCAGGCTCGCCCTTGCGCGATTATCCCTGGCTGGTAGTTCCCTACCCCACAACACCAGGGATCAAATCCCTCACCAAGAGGCAGACGAGCGGCTACCCTGCTCGGCTATCCCTGGCTGGTAGTTCACTACCCTACGATGCCAGGGATCTAAGCCCTCGCCAAGAGGCACCGGGCAGCAACCCTGCTCGGCCCGTCCTTAAGGATCCAAGCCCTTGCCAAGAGGCCACCGAGCAGCAACCATGCTCGGTCCGTCCGTAGCAGGCCTCATGCGTCCCCTCCCGCGCTAAGGATCGAAGCCCTCGCCAAGAGGCAACCGGGCTCGCCCTCACTCGGTTATCCCTGGCTGGTAGTTACCTACCCCACAACGCCAAGGATTGAAGCCCTCGTCAAGAGGCACCGGGCAGCACCCTGCTCGGCCCTTCCTTAAGGATCTAAGCCCTCGCCAAGAGGAAACCGGGCTCGCCCTCACTCGGATATCCCTGGCTGGTAGTTCCCTACCACACAACGTCAGGGATCGAACCCCTCGCCAAGAGGCACCGGGCAGCACCCTGCTCGGCCCTTCCTTAAGGATCTAAGCCCTCGCCAAGAGGCAACCGGGCTCGCCCTTGCTCGGTTATCCCTGGCTGATAATTCCCTACCCTACAACGCCAGGGATCGAAGCCCAAACCAAGAGGCAGCCGAGCGGCTACCCTGTTCGGCTATCCTTGGCTGGTACTTCACTACCCCACAATGCCGGGGATCTAAGCCCTCGCCAAGAGGCAACCGGACTCGCCCTAGCTCGGTTATCCCTGGCTGGTAGTTCTCTACCCCACAACGCCAAGGATCGAAGCCCTCACCAAGAGGCAGCCGAGCGGCTACCCCGCTCGGCTATCCCTAGCTGGTAGTTCACTACCCCACAACGCCAGGGATCTAAGCCCTCGCCAAGAGGCAACCGGGCCCGCCCTTGCTCGGTTATCCCTGGCTGGTAGTTCCCTACCCAACGCCAGGGATCGAAGCCCTCACCAAGAGGAAACCGAGCAGATACCCTGCTCGGCCTGTCCTTAGCAGGCCTCTTAAGTCCCCTCCCGTGCTAAGGATCAAAGCCCTCGCCAAGAGGCACCGGGCAGCAACTCTGCCCGGCCAGTCCTTAGCAGGCCTCTTACGGCCCCTCCTGCGCTAAGGATCAAGGCCCTCGCCAAGAGGCACCGGGAAGCATCCCTGCTCGGCCCTTCCTTAGCAGGCCTCTTACGTCCCCTCCCTCGCTAAGGATCAAAGCCCTCGCCAAGAGGCACCTGGCAGCAACCCTGCTCGGCCCATCCTTAAGGATCTAAGCCCTTGCCAAGAGTCAACCGGGCTCGCCCTTGCTCGGTTAGTAAGGTTACTAGGCACTAGAACAAGGTTCTACAAGGCATCAATCATGCCAAAATCAAATTTTTCAAGTGTCGAACAAATCTAACCAAGATCTTAGACTAGAGATTAGGCGAAACAATAAGCAAGTAAACAACTTTACTTCTAAGAGTTTGGGATTACAACCTTTGTAGTCCGTTCTTTCGCTTCATAAGCTCCGTGTTGAGGTCCTTTCGCCGCGATCATCATGTACCCGGACTCTAAAAAGACTCCATGAAGAGAAAGATGCAAGCTTGCTTCAACAACTAAGATGATCTACCTTGAAGAACTTAAACCCAAGCTCTTGCTTTGCTAATCAAGTATTAGCAAAGCAAACACCCTAATCTAAGTGGCAAGAATAGATGAGGATGATGAAGTAGGAATTTAGCTCTCATTTGTTTTCGATTTTTCACTCATTTTCATCACTTCACAAAAAGCTAGAAAGCTTTTTCAAGAGAGAAGAAGGAAGAAGAAGAAGAAGAACAAAACCATTTGTGATGAATAATGAAATCAAATGTGTTGTTAGAATTGCAACAATGGGTTAAGAATATAAACTTAACCCTTGTAGAGAAATAACTACGGTAAAGGGTTTGGGTTGGGTTAAGGAAATATCTTCACAAAATATCAAGGTCAAAGTCAAAACTTCAAGAAGCTTCTTGAAAGTTTCATGCAAGCTTAACCCTAATCCAAACCCTAACCATATTTAAACTCCACAAAACATGTTGCATTTATAACCTTAACTTGTTACAATATTATATATCACATATATAATATTTATTGTAACAAAATAAAATAATACAATTAGCATATATCATATATATATCAATGTATTATCCAAGTGAGAGAAAGAATCTTTAAGTGAGCTAATATTAGTTAATGTAATATAATATTTCAAATATATAATTATACATTAAATTATCGAATCAACACTTGATCCGGTAATCCGGCTATTTC
The DNA here is from genome assembly GCA_030015575.1 of Agapanthus africanus. Classification (NCBI taxonomy): domain Eukaryota; kingdom Viridiplantae; phylum Streptophyta; class Magnoliopsida; order Asparagales; family Amaryllidaceae; genus Agapanthus; species Agapanthus africanus. The sequence continues at coordinate 317,377,111 of JASDDO010000008.1, forward strand.
ATAAATAACCGACTAATATAATCTGTATCAGTTCATCGAATCAACACTTGATCTGATGACCCAGCTATATCACATATACCCGGCCGATATCACATATCGCGAGAATCTAATACGGTATCGCATACACGTATTATTCTCGGTCCCGCACATATCATATATATGCTCCTACTCCTTTTTGCCTGAGCCAGGAAACCTCTGTGTAGGACTCTAAAGAATCTTCAATACGCCGGCAGTAGGTGATGATCATATCAAACACCCACAAGCTGCAAGAGGTCAGATAAACGTAACAGCCACCCAGGTATTGAGCAATCAGAAGATCAACAAGCAATCCTGTACATTCTCCTGCGAATCCAATCAGTAACACTCCCGTACAGTTCGGTCTCTTCGTCTGATATGTCGCATATCTAGTCTAAGGGTGGTAAACGTCAGACCCCAATAACCGATAAATCGTGTTGATATAAGGTCCATAACAGTTCGAGAAACTACTGATAACACTTACCAGTAAATCTCAGCAACCCTGGCCAGGGATTTCCAGTTATAGCCAATCGAACACAGCGCAACATCAACTCCCTATACCGGGAGAGACGAAACCCCTCCTATCGCTCATTGCCTCCATGTGATTCGGGACTGTACCCAAAAGCCACCGTTTTGCACGCCCTCTTGGACGTGGTTAAGGTGGAAATCAAAGCACAGTGGGAATCGCATAAGACTCTATGACGATCTTGGGTCTACAGACTAACCTGTACCAGTGTCACCAGATAACTGCCATCTGACGTGAGGTATACTACCATCTGGGAGTTCTCGGCGAGTCCGTCCAGTGTACCCAGTCTCCACTGAGCACCCGTATACTTTCTCTGATGTCAAACACTAATGGATATGGGATCATCCATCGCCTATCATATGGGTCAAGAAGCGCATACGCTAGTCTACTCTGGTATATCGATGCCCTGTCTCGATACACCTATGATGAGGAACATTTGAAGGATGTACTTAGCGACTACACTGTCCCCACTAGTATGATCTGCATCATAGTTCTGGTAGTCAAGTACTCATCCTAAGGGCTTTATCAACATGCAACATAGAGACAATCAGAGTATATGTTAAGATAAAGAGCAACCAGATAGCATACTATCATGTCGAGCAAGAAAGTCCTCCCTATATATATCCAAGCATCCACTACAATATACATCGTATGTACAGTAATGGCCTCTAGGACATACATATCACCAACACGGTTATCCCTGGCTGGTAGTTCACTACCCCATGACGCCAAGAATCTAAGCCCTCGCCAAGTGGCAACCGGGCTCGCCCTTGCTCAGTTATCCCTGGCTGGTAGATCCCTAACCCACAATGCCAAGGATCTAAGATCTCGCCAAGAGGCAACTGAGCAGCTTCAACTGCTCGGTCCATTCTTAGAGTATAACCCCGACGTATTTACACTATGCGACGCCCACGTCGACTTCGGGGCCAAGAAGATACCGACCTCATACCGGTCTTTGCACACTTGGGCAATTGGCAAAATGGTTAAATTCAACTCGACGCGCGGTCGCCAAATGAAATTCTCCAAGCACAGCACCGTGCAAACAGAGATTTAACAACAAGCAAAAGGAAAAACTGTGCCAAACACCGCAAAAATACGTCATTCAAAAGTCCTTACAAAGGTATTATTGGCCCCCCGGCCTTAAAAAAATGCCCGGAAGCTTACAAGATTCTCAAAGAAACAAAAAATATAAGAAGACGAGGGGTTTCAGGCCTCAGGGCCGAGCGCAACCCCGAGGAGCATCTTTTCCACCACGACCGGGGCTGCGTCTTGAGGATCGGCGCCCATCGCAGGAGCCTCGGCGCCGCCCTCGCCAGGGCCTCTTCCCCGGCAGCGCTTCCGGGGGCATCCCCCTGAGCGTCATCCCTGCGAGGATATTCACCCCAGAGCTCTTCATCAGGGAACTCCGACATCTGATCCTTGACAGCGTCGAGGGCATCGTGCCAGATGAAGGTAGTGGCTGCGGCTAGGTCGGTGTAAAAATGGTCCGACTTCTTATAGTTCTCCACCGCCTTCGACGCTCTGAGCTCGGACCACTTCATCCTCTCCATCGCCCCGTCGCACCCTTTTCGGAGGAAGCTCGCCGACTTCTTCAAGGTGCCGACGAGCACCTGGGAGTCCTGAAGCTTGGCCTCGGCGGCCCGGGCGGCCTCATGGTACCTGGCGATCTCCTGTTTCCCGGCCGCCACCTTGCCTTTGAGGACAGCGACCCTCGCCATCGCCGCCTCCAGCTCCAAATTTAAGCTCTCCTCCAGCGAAGAGAACTCACCCGCGGCCCCCATCACCGCCTCCAGCTCCAACTTTGAGCTCTCCTCCAGCGAGGAGAACTCACCCGCGGCCCGCACCGCCAGGGCAATTTCCCCGTCCTCCATTTGGACGACGAGGGCGACGTGCTGGAAGACCTGAAGAAATCAAAAGGGGATCAAAAAGGAAAAGGGGCACTCGATCTCGCGAATAATAGGACGCTGAATGGAAACCCAAGTGAGGTGCGAGCACTAACCTGCACGGCCTCTTGGGCGATAGCCGCCATTTGCGCCCTGAGAGTCCCCCGAGGGATTTTGCCCCCGGCCGACCTCTCCATCTCTATTAGCAGGCTGTCAGCAATCGAGAGCCCCGAGGGCACCTCAAAGCAGAGGTCCCCCTCGTCCACAACGATCGAGGAGGCCAGGGTGCGCAGAACCGTCCTGTGAAACCTCTTGAGGGACGACGCCGAGGAGCCAGTCTCTATCTCCGAATCCCGTGCCTCTTGTTCCCGAACCCACTTTCGGCTCGGCGCCTGGCTGGACTCCGGGGCACGGGGTGCATTCGAATGCCTAGATGGAGCGGCTACCAGGGGTGCCGGGGCCGACGTTGGACGGGAGGAACTGGCACCTCCAGCCCTCGACCCCTTCTTCTGCTCGTGCATGGCCGCTCGGAATTTGCTCACGTCCATGGGTTCTGCACAAGACAAGGTACAATGGAGTCAGCAATGCAAGTAAAAATGAAAATAAACGCAAGTCTAACAGATCGCCTGTAAACTCCTAACTTACCGGCGAACTGGGAGGGTCTGAGCCCAGCCCAACTAAGGGCCTGCTCAGAAAGCAGCACGTCAGCTCGAGGAATGGGCTCCCACTCCGCAACTTTCACCGCGTCGGTATCGTTCGACTGACTCTCCCGCCGGCAGCTATCCCTAGACCACTGGGTGGGCACGGGCCAGTTATCACCCTCGGGCGGCCCAACAAAGAAAAACTTCTTCTTCCAATCATGGATGGAAGAAGGGACCACGACGACCCCCGACCCAGCTGCACTTCCCCGTTGTTTCCTAAAGGAGATGTATATTCACCTTGGCTCGCCCGCGTGAGTGTCGGGGTAACTTTTGTAATAGAAAGAAGAGGCAAGGGTGCTCAGCCTGAAAAGGATCAGGTGCAACTTCAAACGAATCAGGAAGCCAAGGAGAATCCTCCAGGAGTTCGGCACTAGCTGACCCGGGGCTAACCCAAAATGATTCGGCGCTCTAACAACCTCGGGAAAGAAGGGCAGGCGCATTCCGGCCCAAAAGGCTTCCAGGTACAGGGCAATCTCCTTGCCCCGTACCTGATCTGCCATTTCCTCTTCCTCGGCCAAACGCAGCGTATAGCCGGGAAGAATGTGGAAATGAGCCCGAACGGTGGCGAGTTCATCCTCTGTCATGCCCCGCTTCCCAAAATACGGAATACGAGGGGTTGACAAGGCCAGCCATGCTCCTACGGTCAAGGAAATAACCTGCCGTAGTCACACTTCGGCTTCTAGCTTTACGTGGTAATCAGTAAATAATGCACAGGTAATGAGAAATGCAGTAACTGAAACAAAAAAATATAAAGAACTGACCTGATGGGAAACGAAAGGGTATAACTCTGGATAGCTAATCACGATGTCCGTGATGTGCGTCTGGTCCTGGTCCCGGCTAAATCCACTCCTCACACTGAGCATGCATACTCAGGTCGTCAGAGCGACACAATAGTAATATAATATATAGATACAAGTGACAACTCGACAGTGATAATAGATATATATGACAGTAAATCAAGACGGTATAGGTATGAACATGCAGTAACCAAAGAAGTGTCTAATAGATCAGGTGAACAGTAAAGCAGTAAAATAATATACCAGGTATGTCAACACAGTAAGTAATGTATATCAATGCCATTATCCCTATCAGTCTCTAAGTCTCACTGTACAGGTAACTAAGCCTATCGTCAGTCCAAGTGTGAGAGTCAACCACTCGCGGGTGTCCTCCACCCAAGGGTAGGACCCAAGGGCAAGGGACCACGGGCCCAACATGTAACTCACGGTAATAATCATGTACCCTATAAATCTCCATATATCTCCATATATATAAGCCGGCATGGGACTCCCGAGATTCTGTTGAACTCACACTCAAACTACCCCACACCCCGTGGTCTACATCAAACGCTAACCATAATCTTAAATACCAGTTGGTCTGTGACAAGTCTGCACGAGAACTGGAGACAGGATCTCCATCAAGCACGTCCCGACTAATACTCAAGATAAATGACAGTGTCTGGTGCCTTATCTGTGACACCCATGCAAGAGCTTCCATAAGTGTCCCATACCACTTATAGTCACACGTACACGCGTCCCACAGACGTCGACAATGCAATAGAATAATAAGGTTCACTGATTATGTACAAGTACGTGTCACTTTCACTTATTCACTCATGCACGAACACTAACGTGCTTGCCACAATCGTCACTAATACCCAACACTGGGTAATGCACATGATCACTAGGTTATCAATGCAGTGACATATGTATGATATGATGAGTAACAGTATGTAAATGTCACGTCCCGAAAGTACGGAACATGACCGGCACTTAAACTACGAAACGTCTCGAGGCGTACGTAATCTAGGTTAGCCGAAAACCCAGAAATCCAAACCAAGAAAAGTAGTAGAGTGAAGGAAAACCAATTTAAAATCAAGTAGTTTTAATAGCATAAGCCGAATTATGCGGTTTTAAAAACATCAAATATTTCCTGAAAATTTCGGCAGAGTCTTCTTTGTAAATACTGGCTCCCAAACGGGATACAACATGAATAGTATACGAAATCAATAAAAGGCATCCCCAAGCGAGAGCTAGCTCTTCGTCAATCGACGGTCACAACCACACAAGCAATATAATATACAACGCCAATGGCGAGGATCAAAAACTCAAAAGGAAACTCAAAACCACAAGAAATCCACAGAAATATAATGCGCGACTCTAAGGTCGAAAGAATAACATCACTGGCCTCTATCTCAAAATAAATACATATTTGGTTGATGGAACTTCTAGATACAACAGAATAATGATATACAAGATATAATGATGGGTGCGACACAAATAAACCCACCTACTAGCAAGTCACCCGGAAATGGAAATAGTGCCAGCAAGCCGTAATGAAACCTGTACGGCGAAACCTGCAAGAACTGTGGCACAACGGGGGTGAGTTGCCAACTCGTGAGTAGAAAAACATCTACGCACAAAAATCGCATAAATAACGCAATCCTAGGTCAATGATCATAATATATCCTCAAATATGTATATAACATGCAGCCTATAATAATGGCTAGGGTAAATATCTAACCCGAGTGTAATCTCATGTGCCCGTGTCAGTGCCTCAGGTAGCAATATATCATAAGAATGAGGTATGAATGCATGAAAACAGAATACATGTAAATGAAGAAACTGTTTTCATAATTTAGTGAGATTTCCTTTGTATTTTTAAAATGAGGTATCATAATGAAATCAGCATCAACAGTGTCTAGCATCGACACAAAACATAAATCTCAATGTCTCAAAATCTCAGGCTCCGGTTATCCGGACTGGCCTGTATCATCAAATCTCAGTACCTCAATATCTCGAAATCTTAATGTCTCAATCTCAATATCTAGGGCGCCGTCAGTCCAGACCGGCCCCTACCATCCATCTCAAGACCACGACGGTATCCTCCGGATATCCGACGCGTCGGGTAATATCACCGGTAGGTAGTGCTCCCCTGCACAGGCTCAACGTCAACAACACGATCTTCTTGCCCCGGGGTACCGCACCGGGCCCACCATGTACCCGAAACGGTTCATCCATCTCCTCGAATCGGGTCTCGAAATCCATCAGCAAACTCATGGTGGACGACTCATACATCATGGGAAAACCGCATTTTTATTTAAAAAGAGAGAAAGCAGTTTATATATGTTTTGCGGTTTTCCTCCAAATCCAGAAAATATCATGGAATTCCGAATCATCAATAGCATGTAAAACCATGAAAATAAGCATGAGCATCCATGAATGCCACAGATAATGAATAACAGTATGCATGAAGTGACAAGTAAAAACTACAATGTCTAAACTAGCATATGAGGCAAGCAACTAATCATCGTGTCAAAACTACTAGTTAACAAGCTACATTAGGCGATAATATTTTCTAAGGTGTGCGTGACATGGCAATTACCGATGAAGATGTGTGTGAGCCGGCAAGTAAGTGTACGTGGTACATACGCATCATCGGTAATGGTGCTGGTGTCCTAACAGCATGATATCAATAATGAAATATGAATTACAATAAGTATGCGATCTGGAGCGAACAACAATAATGTGCGGGAGCAGAATACTAGACACAACGATAACTATAAGTCAAACAATGGTGCCTTTTAAAAATAACACAAATCGCGGTGTTTTGAAAATAAGGGCTACGGTATTTTTAAGAAAAGATACGTCTTTTGAAATATCCGTAGAATCCCTTGACCTGTCTTTTAAAATACCCGCGATTCGTTAGCTTTTGAAATAGGTAGGAGTCGAATCTAGTCTACCAAATATACTAAACTATAGGGCTAAGCTAACAGGCTAACTGAAGGTAAGGAAACCGCCTAACATCTGAGTCGATATATATATATATATATATATATCAGTCGGTGATCCCGCCTCAATAATATCTCATCCGATACCATATCTATAATCATACATTCCCAAGTCAAGAGTGCGGATCAATTATCAATATATAGCTCATACGTAAACCCGTCGTACGGCATCCCAAATCTGGGTACGGGTCAATATCACATTCATCATACGATTCATCTGGTATCCTCTTTATCAAATATCATGATCGGGGTACTGATCTACGTCTAGTACAATACTGATACCGCCTAAGTATGCATGCACGTGTGTGAAAAACTACGTCAGGGACCCGCTACAACATCATGTCGTATCTCAAATACGAACCCTGCCATATCACCGATCTCATCGACTCATCTCAAATCCCAAGTACTATTGATTAGTCGAAAATATTGTATATTTTAACCGGCAATTTCCTCTTCATTTGCATTCATATAGAAGTGTTCGGCATTCATATTCTACATATTAGCAAATCTATCGCAAATTATCAGATTACATGTAATAGACCTTAAAACCGGCATTTCTTGGGAAATTGACTGCATTGCATGGCATCGCAATATTTCTATATGTCGCAACCCGTGTTTTGAAGTCTGTGCAGGAAACTAGAAGCGTGCTCGAATCAACGCTGCTCAAAAGATACGCCAACTCACTAACTTCAAATCTGGTATCAATTCAAAGGAGCAATCACAAATCAATATATCAGAAGAAGCCCTAAAATACAGAACAAGGCCACACCAGAAGACCCAAAGCCCAAGCTCATCAAAGTGCCGCGGATCCGCGGTGGGACAAGGGATTCAGACACTAAATTTTGGTCTACAATGCTTCATTAAGGGCCCACTGCTCAGAAATGTATCTCAAGTTCCAGAATACTCCAGGGGTTTCTGCCAGATCAGCAAACTAAGGTTTCCAAGCCTAATTAAACCTAGCTTAAATCCTAAGCTAGCTCCTAACAAACTACCTTCTAGAAGACTCAACAAACTTTTGGAGGGAACTACCATTTCAAACCTAAACCTAGGGTTTGGGAAGTCTATAAATAGAATCCTAGACCTAGGGTGAGATATCAAGGTGTGTGGAGATAGATAGAATCAAACCATTTTGTGATTCATTTTAGTTCATTTTTTTTAGCCAATCTCCTTCTTCATCTCCTTCCTCCACAAGTCTAGTGAGAGGGCTTGTGAGAAACACTAACCCTAATTCCAATTAAAATCAAGATCCCGAGTACCCATTAAGCAAGAAGCCCTACAACCTTTAGGAGCGGAGCCGATCTTCAACGGAGCAAGCGATCCGAGCCGATCCACGACTCACGAAGCCGAGCGACGCCCGATCAACAATCTAGATTCTTCCTCTTGTAGTTCTTGAAGCGAATGTAATCAAAATTGTTGAGATAAATAAAGGTGATATTCTTTTATCTTGTTTTCTTTAAATTCTGCATCATGATATCTTTATAATTCGTAAATATTTTCTGTGTGGTGATGTGTGAATAAAACTCCGCTCGTCAAGGAGTCGAGACGGTCAATAGAATGATGATGTAACATAGCTTTAATCGATTCTTGATTCCTACGAGTTTTGTAAACCCTAGCAAGTTCAAGAACCGACAACCCATTTCGTTACGATGCTTTCTTGAATGATATCGCTCGAAATTGGGAAGTTAGGATCGTTTCTTGAAATTGCTAGAGGCTAGAATGTGAATGATATCGACAAAAGAACAAGGGATAAGATGAAACCCTGGTTTCACGAGAAAGCCCTAATTCTCGTCGATGATCATCGATCTAGTATCAATCCTTCGAAGGACAAGAACACGAAATCTTTAGATTACACACGTCTATCGATCCGATCGATTCCTACGAGCCTCTTTTAGATTCTTGACTGTCGATTGAAAATATCATCGATACACCGATTCTTGATTGTTTATCATTTTCTTGATTCTTGAATAGAATAGTGACACTTGAAAATCAAAACTCGTGAATCATGTTTTCGTTTATCTTAGCTTAACTTTTCAATTCAAGCATATCATAATACGAACGATTACACTTTCCCTGTGGACGATCCGCACTCACTTACAATCTACATCCGACACCGTAGTTGATTGCGGTCAAATAATTTTTGATTGTGATTCTATACATTTTCTAATTACCGACACAAAGAAACTCATTCGCTTTGTTCGATTTACACAAACGAGAATTTTACATCAATCAAATGGCGCCGTTGCCGGGGATCGCGCGCTAATTCGTTTCATATCATAGTTTGAATTGAAAGAATTATTCCATTGTTATTTTGAGATCAAAATCCGTGCAAACCCTAAACAATTTGTTGTGTTTCATTGCAAGGAGATCTGGAGCTTTCTGGAAATCGATAAAATTTTTGGAAAATACCAGAGAGCAGAGGGAGTCAACATAAGCTCCCTGAAAATTTTTGGTGCAGTGTTCCTACAATCCCACCGCGGAAGCGCGGCATTAGAGTGCATACGTGGCGGAACCGCGGTCTCTTAGGGGGTTCTCTGAAAAATATTTGCTCCAGGTAATTTCTTACCTTCTCCTCTCTCCTCTTTTTAGCTCCAACTAATACTTTGCTGCAGGATTCTTTGCAAAGAACAGCAGCTCGCAAATTGCATATTAAATTTGTGCGTGATTTTGTTTCTTGGTTGTTTTGCATTATAAATACGGATATTAAGGGGCACGGCCAAATCCAAATTAGGTGGGGATTTCATTACCCTTCCTAGGCCCCGAAAACCACCAAACTTGCATCCACATTGACCCACATTAACTAAAAGAAATCTAGAGATGACTCTAAGGACCGTCGCGCTCACTTAGGACAAGAGAAGGCCGTGGGTAATTCATTGCTTATCCGCGTTTTCTTGTGGTGCCTAGGAAAGTGTGTCGAAGGCTAGTGGTTATTAATTAGGCCCACTACTTACGTAGTGGAGTACCTTCCCACTTACCTGGCACTTACCTGGCCACAGGGGGACAAAGAGGCAGTGGAGGATTCTATCCCGCGACTTGTCTTTTGGCAGTTAGGTGTCACGACCCGAAAGTACGGAACATGACTGCACTTAAACTACGAACGCCTCGAGGCGTACGTAATATAAGTAAACCGAAAACCCAGAAATCCAAACCAAGAAAAGTAGTAGAGTGCAGGAAAAACCAGCTTAAAGAAAGTAGTTTCAATAGCATAAGCCGAATTATGCGGTTTTTAAAAACATCAGAAATTTACTGAAAATTTCGGCAGAGTCTCCTTTGTAAATACTGGCCCCCAAACGGGATACAACATGAATAGTATACGAAATCAAGAAAAAGGCATCCCCAAGCGGGAGCTAGCTCTTCGTCAATCGACGGTCACAACCACACAAGCAATATAATATACAACGCCAACGGCGAGGATCAAAACTCAAAAGGAAACTCAAAACCACCAGAAATATAACGAGCGACTCTAAGGTCGAAAGAATAAACAACACTGGTCTCTATCTCAATAAATGCATGTTTGGTTGATGGAACTTCTAGATACAACAGAATAATGATATACAAGATATATAATGGGGGTATGATACAAGTAAACCCACCTACTAGCAAATCACCCGAATGAAACTGAGCCCGCAAGCCGTAATGAAACCTGTACGGCAAATCTGCAAGAAACTGGGGCACAACGGGGGTGAGTTGCCAACTCGTGAATAGAAAAACATCTACGCACAGAAATCGCATAAATAACGCAACCTAGGTCAATGATCATAATATATCCTCAAATATAAGTATAACAGGCAGTCTATAACAATGACTAGGGTAATATCTAACCCGAGTATAATTTTATGTGCCCGTGTCAGTGCCTCGGGTAGCAATATATCATATGAATGAGGTATGAATGCATGAAACAGAATACATGTAAATGAAGAAACTGTTTTCATAAATTAGTGAGATTTCCTTCGTATTTTTAAACTGAGGTATCATAAATGAAATCAGTATCAACAGTGTCTAGCATCGACACAAAACATAAATCTCACTGTCTCGAAATATCAATGTCTCAATCTCAATATCTAGGGCGCCGTCAGTCCAGACCGGCCCCTACCATCTATCTCAAGACCACGACGGTATCCTCCGGATATCCGACGAGTCGGGTAATATCACCGGTAGGTAGTGCTCCCCAGCCAGGCTCAACGTCAACACCACATCCCTCTTGCCCCGGGGTACCATACCGGGCCCACCATGTACCCGTGACGGTTCCTCCACTCCTTGACACGGATCTCCAAAACCACAGCAAACTCATGGTGGACGACACTTTACATCACTAGAAAACCGCAACATTTTATATTTTAAAAGATCATAAGTTGTAAATTTTGCGGCTTTCCCCGAAATCCAGAAATATCATAAATCTCAAGAAATCATCACAAGTGCATATGTCAATGATAATGAACTAGGCATGAACAACTGAATAACAGTATGCATGAAGTGGTAGGTAATAACTACAATGCCTAATATGGCATATAACGGAAGTACACTAATATCATGTCAAAACTACCAGCTAACAATCTAAGTCAAGCAATTATATTCTCTAAAGTGTACGTGATATGGCAATTACCGATGAAGATGTGTGTGAGCCGGCAAGTAGGTGTACGTGGTACATACGCATCATCGGTAATGGTGCTGGTGTCCTAACAGCATGATATCAATAATGGAATATGCAGCAAAATAAATATGCGAGGCAGAGCAAACAGCAATAATGTGCGGGAGCTGAATACTAGACACAACGATAACTAATCTGCAATAATCTAATATAAGTCCTACGAATGGTGCCTTTTGAAATAACACGAATCATGGGGTTTTGAAAATAGGGGCTACGGTGTTTTTATGAAAAGATACGTCGTTTTTGAAATATCCGTAGATTCCCTTGAGCTGTCTTTAAAAATGCCCACGATTCGTTAGTTTTTGAAATAGGTAAGAAGTCTAATCTAATCTAACAACTACACTAAACTATACGGCTGAACTAACAAGCTGAACTACAGGTAAGGAAACCGCCTATCATCTGAGTCGATACATATACATACATGTATATGTATAGTCGGTGATCCCGCCTCAATAATATCATATCCGATACCATATCTATAATCAGGCATCCCAAGTCAAGAGTGCGGATCAATCATCAATATAGCTCGTACGTAAATCCGTCGTACGACATCCCAATCTGGGTACGGGTCAATATCACATTCATCATACTATTCACCTGGTATCCTCTTTATCAAATATCATGATCGGGGTACTGATCTACGTCTAGTACCATACTGATACCGCCTACGTATGCATGGACGTGTGTGAAACACTACGTCAAGGACCCGCTACAACGTCATGTCGTATCTAAGATACGAACCCTGCTATATCACCGATCTCACGGCCTCAAATCAAATCTCATCGACTCAGCTCAAACCCAAATATCATCCTCAAATCCGTATGTGAACACATAGTCCTATACCCATGTGAACACATAACTATATTTTCCGTAAAGCACAAAAGAAGGAAGAAAGTATGCAAGTATGGGTTGGTGTGTGCATGTGTGGTGCGACCACTACTCTAGGGTTTCACGACACTAAATCATCCAAGAACACTAAATATCCATATTATCATCAATATACTCAAACAATATATAAACAATATATATATGTGTGTATACGTATTCGTATACATCACCACGAATTGTGGGGGTGCTATACGCCATCCACCCGACTTCTCCCCGTAGATATAAATCTACTCACCTGGTCCTCGCCTGCCGGTGCCGACGTCGCCACGCACTTGCTTGTCTTCTCGAAGTCCACATGGGGTTACCTACATATCATAACACACCATATCGCATTAAAACTAATTTCGTAATCGAAACGGTATACGAAAATCAAATCGGCACGCGTATCACGCATAGGTCCAAACCTATCGCCTACGCATGCAAGAATAGTCAAACCAACCCTCGATGTCGATGTACAAACGTCAAACCATCGAGAAAAATCCAATCACACTCATTTGCACATTCACGAACACTAATTTTAATATAAACTAGGTTAAAACTCACAAGAACCTCAATTTTACTTAAAAAGTCATTTTTCCGAAAATCTAGCAAGCACAATTCGCCGTTTTTGTACAAAACAGGATGTTTAAATGAATGTAGCGGCCAATATACTTATTAAATATCTTAAATAAGTCATAAAAACAATTTCCGGAATTTAATCTCATTAAATTCCAAAACCCCTAATATTCTAGTTTACAAAAATACCCTTTTTAACAATTTCAAAGCAAAAATGCACAAACTACAATATAGCTTAGATTTGCATGATCTAAAGCATTAAACCACACTTAATAAAGTTAATGAAGTCATGAAAAACCTAAACACATTTTTAATCCCAAGTATTTAACCAATTTCAAAAATCTAGTAGGCAAATTAGCACATTAACACAATTTTTTTTAAACTAACCATTAGCACTAGCTACTAATCTTGTATTAACATGACAAAAAGCCTAAATATAACACACAACCATACACTAATTTTACAAAACCCTAACTTGCATTCAAATTCATAACTTGAATTTCAAAACTTGCAATTAAACTCACATATCCAAATTAACACTTAATTAAATTAGCTTAAGACATTAGTAACAAATTAAGCAACAAAAATGTTTAGAATTATACCCAAAACATATGAAGATCCACAAGCATCCATGGCCTCCCAAAATGCTCTCTTTTCACAAAGATCCATGCAATTTTGGGTAAGCTAAAATGGGTAGGAGTCGGATTTGGGTTTTGGGATTTTTTTGATGGATTTTGGGGCAATTTTTGAAGAAGTTTTGAAGAGAAAAGAGAAGGGAAAGGGGGGGGGGCTGTTGCTGCAGTAGGAGAGGGGAGGGCTGCTGGAATTGGAGTGGGAGAGGAGAGAGAGGGAGGTAGAGAAAGTGGGGGAAGAAGTCAAAGTCAACCAAAATCAAAAGTCCACCTAATTCACCCATTTTCTTTTCTTTTCTTTCATATCTTTTCCTTTGAAAATCAAGTGGGGAAAAATATGGGGGCTGCTGAATTCAGCCATTGGGAGGAGTAAGTGGGGGTGTGTGGGTGTGGGTACGGGTGTGGGGTGATGAAAAATGATAAATACAATACCCCAAACATCCATTTACGCTAAAAAAAAGCCTTTTTTCTTCAATAATTTCTAAACCGTTTTGGCAAATAATTTCGTTCCAAAAACCACATGATAAAATTTTATTTAATGTTTTATGATGCACAAAATTTGTTTCAACTCATTCCAATTTGTAATTTTCCCTAATTAAATGTATTAGTGACGGCTTAAAATAATAATAAAATAATATTTTTTCAGAAAATTTGAAATTTCACCAGCGGCTCAATAAACACCAAATAATAGCAATTACATAGCTAGAATATGTATATTTAATTTTTATAATAAGATATTTGTATTTTGACTTTTTACAGAAAACCCCCTTATTTTACCGATTTTTTCTAAATTTCACCGAAACGATTTTCAAAACGTTACAATCTTCCCCCCTTAAAGAAATTCGGTCCCCGAATTTAAATTCAAACTCCCCCAAATACTAAAACATCTAAGAAAAACCAATAAAGTCGTCGGGGCTCCGAAATTGTAACTACATAAAACAAATCGTAGCGCAGCGCATGCGCTTGAAAAATGAGCATATAACTCAAATCAAAACTCCGTCAAGCATCCCGCAATCATCGGAGTCATGGAGAAGACATCAATGCCAAATCCAAATCAAAACCAATATGACATAACTCGAAACTATACATGTAAATATCGAATCTATATATGTAAGTATCTGAAGGAAATGCATGCCAAATCTCTTTAAGTCGCTGTGCACGCGTATAACACTGCACAGTGGCGGACATCTATCATAAGGAAATAACTATATACATATATACCTTTGTTTGAAATGTACGTTCCGCCGTTTTGGAAACAATTTAGAAGGGTCTCCTTGTTTTAAACATTTCGTGTCATATCAGACACGTAGGTAAATACTGAGGCTATAGCTCGCTTTTTGGAAATCCCCTCAATAACTATCAATGCATGCAAAATATATTCAGATACTGTCCTCTGACTAGTCCTGCTTAGTACGAAATCACATAGCAATATCATAAAAACGTACTGCTCTATACAAAATAAATCCCAAAATATGCACATGAATGCTACGTGCGTCTGGTGCGCACGGAAATCAAAATCCATGAATGTGCCATACATGCGCACAGAAACAACATCTAAGTGCATCGGGTCTGCACGAAACATCTGTCGTAGGCAACGTGTGTGCCTGACAGCAAAATCAGGTGCATCTTACATGCACGAAAAATCTCGAATTAGTGCATCTGGTGTGCACCAAATCGCATCTCGTAACAGGCGCCCAACAGGCGCTAAAAATCCAATCCGGTGCATAAAATGCACAAAACAAATGTCGAGCATCACCCTCGAAATCGAAATCCAGTGTATCCAAGTGCACAAAATACATGTCACTACACTGCCAGCATATATAAACTATACAGAGTGCAGGAACCAAATCGCGTGCGTGCATACGCACAAAATCAACTCAACTGTTTAAAAACGTAAAATCACAAACATGTGAAACTAAAGCACGAAAACGATATCAAGTGCAACACTGTGCAAAGATCGTAAATCCTCAATCATCAAAATCAAATCATACGAATAAATCACCCAAAACATCGAAATCAATAATGGCGGAACAGTACCGCTCAAGTGCATCCTCTAAGAATCTCGGGCCAACTGTCGCGGTCACTAGTGGGACGTCTTGTCGATGATCATGAACTCTGGCCTGCTGGTGTGCATAACATGACCACTCCTGGGTCCAAGTCTTCTCCGTGGATTACCAATCTCACAATCCATCGGCTCATCGGCCCTGTCAAGGCAGCATATCACTGGCGTCGGCCTCTGGCTCTCTGAATGCACGTGACACATCTGATCCTGGGTGCAAATATCATTGCATCAGTGGCCTGGAAGGAATCCTGCTCACGGTCTATTCCATGCCTCGTCTCTGCCAACTGTCCGGAAGTCGTTGTCCTTTCCTATATCTGCATCTTGCTCTGGAACGACTGCATACTCATCGCGACTCCTTCTGGAAGGTATATCCAAGTACAATGCCTCGGCATGCGCATCGCATCTCTGATGTCGGCGGAGTGGAACGTCATCATATCCAGGTATGTACGAACCTCTTACTCCACTTTTTCTCTAATGTCGACTGCTTCGGACTCGTCCCGTCGTGGCTGCATGGACTGAGCTCCAACGGCTATCCTCGTATCTGGAATCTCACCAGAAATGCATCTCACCACCTAGCATCCGAATTAAGTCGAGCCATCCAATCGATTCGTCAAAACCTCATAATCCCCCAAGAGCTCAACATCTTGGGTACAGTTTAATAGTATCGAGTACATACCACAGCATCGGGGGTCCAGCCGTAGAAGGGCAAACCCAAGCCTCACTAATGGCGCCGCGGAACTGCCGCAAACCCTAAGGTTCAAAGGCTTTCACACGGTCATTAAGTCGAGTTAGGGTTTCATTCTTCTAGAGGGACCATAGAATTGCCTGCATGTCTTTCCGACTACTTTAAACTTGGAATAATAGGTTTCTGACATTCGATCGTCTCTGTCGACTCCCAACGTCTCCGCGTGAAGTCGTCTCCAGCTGGAATCAATCTATCTGATGACCTCTCATCGGGTAGGCGAACGATCCACATGTCCTAGTCATTCATCCTCGATGAATAGCGACCTTCTATCATCTCTTAGTACAACTCGTCCTGCACGAATTCCAGCATCTGGGGCAATATCTCGTCGTTCGCAGCAATAACTGGCTCACTCGTCTGCACGCTGAACAGTGCCTCGATCGTCATGAATAAGCAACACACCAACGGTCATCAAGATCTGGCTGGCCTCTGTCAGTGGCTCAATCCTCTAGTGTCGATCGGCACATCCGAGTAACCTCATAAAGGCGATCCGCCAAACGCTCGCGGCGCGGAAACACAGTAAAAAGACACATCTCTACAATCGTGTGTCGCCGGAATTTCGCCCTGGTCAGTCCTTGTTCGTGACGAGCTTGTGCTGACCGCAACTCTAGCCGTAGCTCTCCCTGCCGGTAACCGTAGCAGCAAAACCAAACTGGTACCGATGAAGCTAGATCAGGAAGGAATATAATACTGAACAAGGAAATGTACATCCTAAGGCTTCATAAGTGGAGTGGCGTGTCGTAAATATGCCGCGGAACATACCAACGGTACGTCACTCTACTTTAGTCACCTATTCCATCAACCAAGGATCATCCTACGCTCCGAAGGTTAAAACCTTACGCTCTGATACCAACTTTGTCACGACCCGAAAGTACGGAACATGACCGGCACTTAAACTACGAACGCCTCGAGGCGTACGTAATATAAGTAAACCGAAAACCCAGAAATCCAAACCAAGAAAAGTAGTAGAGTGCAGGAAAAACCAGCTTAAAGAAAGTAGTTTCAATAGCATAAGCCGAATTATGCGGTTTTTAAAAACATCAGAAATTTACTGAAAATTTCGGCAGAGTCTCCTTTGTAAATACTGGCCCCCAAACGGGATACAACATGAATAGTATACGAAATCAAGAAAAAGGCATCCCCAAGCGGGAGCTAGCTCTTCGTCAATCGACGGTCACAACCACACAAGCAATATAATATACAACGCCAACGGCGAGGATCAAAACTCAAAAGGAAACTCAAAACCACCAGAAATATAACGAGCGACTCTAAGGTCGAAAGAATAAACAACACTGGTCTCTATCTCAATAAATGCATGTTTGGTTGATGGAACTTCTAGATACAACAGAATAATGATATACAAGATATATAATGGGGGTATGATACAAGTAAACCCACCTACTAGCAAATCACCCGAATGAAACTGAGCCCGCAAGCCGTAATGAAACCTGTACGGCAAATCTGCAAGAAACTGGGGCACAACGGGGGTGAGTTGCCAACTCGTGAATAGAAAAACATCTACGCACAGAAATCGCATAAATAACGCAACCTAGGTCAATGATCATAATATATCCTCAAATATAAGTATAACAGGCAGCCTATAACAATGACTAGGGTAATATCTAACCCGAGTATAATTTCATGTGCCCGTGTCAGTGCCTCAGGTAGCAATATATCATATGAATGAGGTATGAATGCATGAAACAGAATACATGTAAATGAAGAAACTGTTTTCATAAATTAGTGAGATTTCCTTCGTATTTTTAAACAGAGGTATCATAAATGAAATCAGTATCAACAGTGTCTAGCATCGACACAAAACATAAATCTCACTGTCTCGAAATATCAATGTCTCAATCTCAATATCTAGGGTGCCGTCAGTCCAGACCGGCCCCTGCCATCCATCTCAAGACCACGACGGTATCCTCCGGATATCCGACGCGTCGGGTAATATCACCGGTAGGTAGTGCTCCCCAGCCATGCTCAACGTCAACACCACATTCCTCTTGCCCCGGGGTACCATACCGGGCCCACCATGTACCCGTGACGGTTCCTCCACTCCTCGACACGGATCTCCAAAACCACAGCAAACTCATGGTGGACGACACTTTACATCACTAGAAAACCGCAACATTTTATATTTTAAAAGATCATAAGTTGTAAATTTTGCGGCTTTCCCCGAAATCCAGAAATATCATAAATCTCAAGAAATCATCACAAGTGCATATGTCAATGATAATGAACTAGGCATGAACAACTGAATAACAGTATGCATGAAGTGGTAGGTAATAACTACAATGCCTAATATGGCATATAAGGGAAGTACACTAATATCATGTCAAAACTACCAGCTAACAATCTAAGTCAAGCAATTATATTCTCTAAAGTGTACGTGATATGGCAATTACCGATGAAGATGTGTGTGAGCCGGCAAGTAGGTGTACGTGGTACATACGCATCATCGGTAATGGTGCTGGTGTCCTAACAGCATGATATCAATAATGGAATATGCAGCAAAATAAATATGCGAGGCAGAGCGAACAGCAATAATGTGCGGGAGCTGAATACTAGATACAACGATAACTAATCTGCAATAATCTAATATAAGTCCTACGAATGGTGCCTTTTGAAATAACACGAATCATGGGGTTTTGAAAATAGGGGCTACGGTGTTTTTATGAAAAGATACGTCGTTTTTGAAATATCCGTAGATTCCCTTGAGCTATCTTTAAAAATATCCACGATTCGTTAGTTTTTGAAATAGGTAAGAAGTCTAATCTAATCTAACAACTACACTAAACTATACGGCTGAACTAACAAGCTGAACTACAGGTAAGGAAACCGCCTATCATCTGAGTCGATACATATACATACATGTATATGTATAGTCGGTGATCCCGCCTCAATAATATCATATCCGATACCATATCTATAATCAGGCATCCCAAGTCAAGAGTGCGGATCAATCATCAATATAGCTCGTACGTAAATCCGTCGTACGACATCCCAATCTGGGTACGGGTCAATATCACATTCATCATACTATTCACCTGGTATCCTCTTTATCAAATATCATGATCGGGGTACTGATCTACGTCTAGTACCATACTGATACCGCCTACGTATGCATGGACGTGTGTGAAACACTACGTCAAGGACCCGCTTAAACGTCATGTCGTATCTAAGATACGAACCCTGCTATATCACCGATCTCATGGCCTCAAATCAAATCTCATCGACTCAGCTCAAACCCAAATATCATCCTCAAATCCGTATGTGAACACATAGTCCCATACCCATGTGAACACATAACTATATTTTCCGTAAAGCACAAAAGAAGGAAGAAAGTATGCAAGTATGGGTTGGTGTGTGCATGTGTGGTGCGACCACTACTCTAGGGTTTCACGACACTAAATCATCCAAGAACACTAAATATCCATATTATCATCAATATACTCAAACAATATATAAACAATATATATATGTGTGTATACGTATTCGTATACATCACCACGAATTGCGGGGGTGCTATACGCCATCCACCCGACTTCTCCCCGTAGATATAAATCTACTCACCTGGTCCTCGCCTGCCGGTGCCGACGTCGCCACGCGCTTGCTTGTCTTCTCGAAGTCCACATGGGGTTACCTACATATCATAACGCACCATATCGCATTAAAACTAATTTCGAAATCGAAACGGTATACGAAAATCAAATCGGCACGCGTATCACGCATAGGTCCAAACCTATCGCCTACGCATGCAAGAATAGTCAAACCAACCCTCGATGTCGATGTACAAACGTCAAACCATCGATAAAAATCGAATCACACTCATTTGCACATTCACGAACACTAATTTTAATATAAACTAGGTTAAAACTCACAAAAACCTCAATTTTACTTAAAAAGTCATTTTTCCGAAAATCTAGCAAGCACAATTCGCCGTTTTTGTACAAAACAGGATGTTTAAATGAATGTAGCGGCCAATATACTTATTAAATATCTTAAATAAGTAATAGAAACAATTTCCGGAATTTAATCTCATTAAATTCCAAAACCCCTAATATTCTAGTTTACAAAAATACCCTTTTTAACAATTTCAAAGCAAAAATGCACAAACTACAATATAGCTTAGATTTGCATGATCTAAAGCATTAAACCACACTTAATAAAGTTAATGAAGTCATGAAAAACCTAAACACATTTTTAATCCCAAGTATTTAACCAATTTCAAAAATCTAGTAGGCAAATTAGCACATTAACACAATTTTTTTTAAACTAACCATTAGCACTAGCTACTAATCTTGTATTAACATGAAAAAAAGCCTAAATATAACACACAACCATACACTAATTTTACAAAACCCTAACGTGCATTTAAATTCATAACTTGAATTTCAAAACTTGCAATTAAACTCACATATCCAAATTAACACTTAATTAAATTAGCTTAAGACATTAGTAACAAATTAAGCAACAAAAATGTTTAGAATTATACCCAAAACATATGAAGATCCACAAGCATCCATGGCCTCCCAAAATGCTCTCTTTTCACAAAGATCTATGCAATTTTGGCTAAGCTAAAATGGGTAGGAGTCGGATTTGGGTTTTGGGATTTTTTTGATGGATTTTGGGGCAATTTTTGAAGAAGTTTTGAAGAGAAAAGAGAAGGGAAAGGGAGGGGGGGTTGTTGCTGCAGTAGGAGAGGGGAGGGCTGCTGGAATTGGAGTGGGAGAGGAGAGAGAGGGAGGTAGAGAAAGTGGGGGAAGAAGTCAAAGTCAACCAAAGTCAAAAGTCCACCTAATTCACCCATTTTCTTTTCTTTTCTTTCATATCTTTTCCTTTGAAAATCAAGTGGGGAAAAATATGGGGGTTGCTGAATTCAGCCATGGGGAGGAGTAAGTGGGGGTGTGTGGGTGTGGGTACGGGTGTGGGGTGATGAAAAATGATAAATACAATACCCCAAACATCCATTTACGCTAAAAAAAAGCCTTTTTTCTTCAATAATTTCTAAACCGTTTTGGCAAATAATTTCGTTCCAAAAACCACATGATAAAATTTTATTTAATGTTTTATGATGCACAAAATTTGTTTCAACTCATTCCAATTTGTAATTTTCCCTAATTAAATGTATTAGTGACGGCTTAAAATAATAATAAAATAATATTTTTTCAGAAAATTTGAAATTTCACCAGCGGCTCAATAAACACCAAATAATAGCAATTACATAGCTAGAATATGTATATTTAATTTTTATAATAAGATATTTGTATTTTGACTTTTTACAGAAAACCCCCTTATTTTACCGATTTTTTCGAAATTTCACCGAAACGATTTTCAAAACGTTACATTAGGAGCGGTCTAGAGCCGGACCTAGGTGACCACTAGATTCTAGGGTTTGAGTGCTGCATTTGTTGTGTTGCGTCATATTTTTCAAAAAAAAAAAAATCCGTCCCTTTTTCAAAAGCAAACACCGCATTCATTTACCCCTAATTATAAGCCAACGCTGCCACTTGTACTAACCCTTTTTAGTACAAGATAGGCTGGACACGGGATTCTAGTGCCCGTTTAGTCCGCGTACCTTTTATCGACTCCGAAGTCGATATTTCTCCATTTACCTTTCCTTTACCCACTACCACACCCACACCGATGGATCCAAATCCATCAAACTTCTTTAACCCTAATCTGCCGCCGTCCGTTGGTGCGCAGAATCCACCCCGCATCTCTCTCCAGGAGAGATGCTACCCTATTCGAGGTCCTCTTTCGACCTGCTTATCCACACCACCAGCCAATGGGGATAACTTTGAAATTAAGCCCCAGTATATCAATCTTTTACCCAAATTCCACGGACTCAAGACTGAGGACGCTTACGTTTTCATTACCAAATTTGAAAACGTATGCGCAATGATGGGTACGTCATAACTTTCAGTGGATGCGATGCGTCTACGACTTCTTCCATTTACATTGTGCGATATAGCCGAGAAGTGGCTATATAACACTACCGCACACTCTATTTCGAATTGGGAAGAATTCGTCGCGGCATTCCTTAAGAAATTTTACCCAATACAAAAGACAGCTCGAATCCGTAGCGAACTGAATCAATTTGCCCAGCTCCCTGCTGAACCATTCTCTAAATGCTTTGAACGTTTCAAGGATCTATTGGTTCAATGTCCTCATCACGGCATCCCAAGATGGGAGCTTTGCCGAATCATATATGAGGGCAGTAACCCTAACACTAAACAGAGCCTTGAAAACATGTGTCAAGGTACCTTCATGACCAAGGATGATGGGGAAGCTTGGCGATATTTAGAAGAGTTCGCTGAAAAGTCTTTACAGTGGGAAAGTCCATCATTTAGGAGTGGCAATAACCAATCGGATATTTTCATAGGAGTTAGTGCTGACATTTCAGCTATACAAAAGAAACTCGAGACTATGGAAAACAAATTTTTAGCCGCCTCCCTTAATCAAATGTCACTTTCCAAAACTATATGTGGCTGCTATTCTGATCCGTCTCACTTGACGGAAGAATGTCCGTTTCAAGGTCGTGAGCATACCAATGCCGCATTTCAAAGACCTAGAAACGATCCTTTTTCTTCCACATATAATCAGGGTTGGAGGAATCACCCTAATTTTGCTTGGAACCAATCACAATCACAAAACACGGTTCCAAACCAAAACAATTTCCAAAGGGTCTCTCCACCACAACAGCAACCACAACTTCAATTGAGTCAGCACCCCTTTCAAGCACATAATTTTCAAAATCCGGTCAACACACCTGCACTGTCTAGTCCTTTACAGTTGACCGGAACTGATGAATCCACTTCTTTTGCACAATACATGAATTTGGTCTTAACAAATATCATGCAAGTTTCGGCTGAAATGAAGTCTTCTGTCGATAAAATTGAGAAAAACTCTGCGTCCCAAAACGAGAGTATTAAATCGATGGAAGAAGAAATTGCACGATTAAAAGCCGAAATGAGTGCAAGAGAGAAAGGGAAACTTCCAGCTCAACCCTTATCCAATCCTGGTTATTCACATCATGTGAATGCAATCACCACGTTAAGATCTGGAAGAGTGCTTGACAATCATGTTGGGGAAGAAGTTGATGATACTGGAAATCATATCAACACCCCGGCTGAGACCTTTCCTCGCACACACACTTCTAATTCTGACCCCAGTTCTTCTACCCCACCACCTTCTTCCGAGCCTATTCTTCATTTCCCAAAAGGCTCGTCACTACAGCCCACCTCTTTTACCCCTCCACGGACGATTCCCACTTCCATTTTGGGATCGGTTCCACACACACTTCCTTCTCCTATGATGGACCCAGCGCTTATTGCTAAAGCACCTTATCCTAATCGGTTAAGGGCTAACACACCAAGTCCACATATGGAGAAGATCACTGAGATGTTTAAACAGGTTAACATAAATATCTCTCTTCTAGATGCTATCCAACAAGTCCCTGCATATGCGAAAATTCTTAAAGACTTTTGCACTAGAAAGAGGAAGAAACAAATGCCCAAGAAAATATTCATGGCAAAAACAGTAGACACAGCTTTCCACCAGCAATTACCGAGGAAACGTACGGATCCTGGATATCCTACGATTTCCATCTCTATTGGGGAGAAACACATTAACCGTGCTCTACTAGATCTTGGGGCAAGTGTTAACCTGCTTCCTTTCTCAGTTTATGAACAGTTAGGGATCGGAGAGTTGAAACCATCTCCTTGCACTCTCCAGATGGCTGACCGATCAATCACCAGACCTAGGGGTGAACTAGAGGATGTGTTAATAAAAATCGGGGAATTTATCTTCCCTGTAGACTTTATTGTAATTGATACACAGCCTGTAGCGAACTCACGGAATCAAATTCCGGTGATTTTAGGTCGCCCCTTTTTGGCCACTTCCAATGCTATCATCAATTGTCGTAACGGTTCTATGACCCTATCCTTCGGGAAGAGGACAATTGAGATGAACATTTACAAGTTAGGAAGTGTACCCTCCGAACTTACTGCTCAGGTCTGTTCTGTCGACTTAATGGATGTCGACAGCAGTGAATTTGATGATCCTCCTGATACCAATCTTGACTCTTTTCATACGTTATTGTTTGAACCAACTATGTATCATACACATACGGACTCTTCCACCGAGAAGTCTGGGTCAACAATTAACACTGATTATGAACTGCTTTTAGAGTCTGAAGATCACCCCGCACCTTGTGATGACATTATTCTTCGGGGTATAGATGAAACTTTTGAGGAGATCTTCGCTGATGAACTCGCATTTCTAAATAACACGGGTGTTGAGATGAATCATCTCCCAATCAATGAAATTGAACCTCCACCCCTTCTTCAGAAATGTAAAAAGAATGCGAGTAATCCATCGCACTCACTGCATCGTCTCTCCAAAATGAGACGCACACACATTCTATTCCACC
This sequence comes from Agapanthus africanus, assembly GCA_030015575.1. Lineage (NCBI taxonomy): Eukaryota > Viridiplantae > Streptophyta > Magnoliopsida > Asparagales > Amaryllidaceae > Agapanthus > Agapanthus africanus. The sequence goes on from JASDDO010000008.1 coordinate 317,401,984, forward strand.
ACTTACCCTTTCCACACTTCTTCTTCCACCAACCAGAGCACTGCATTGATAAAATTTTTGAATGGTTGGTGTTGACATTTGGTCTTTGCAAACCTTGGCATCGACCACTGATTTTTGACCCCCTCATATGATTTTTCAAAAGATTAACATTGCATAACTCAAGTTTGGGGGGTATATTTTTTCTTTCTGGCTCTTGATAAGAAAATTTTTACAAAATGATGAGCCAAAAAAAAGTTTGGGGGAGGTTCTTCACTTAAATATTTTGCCCCCACTAATAAATTCCTCCCAAGCTTACAGGTTTTTCGAGATTTAGCTGATGGCAACAGTGAGGACACTGTTGAAAACAAGTTTGGGGGAGGTTTGTGCTTATTTTTTTTTAAAATCTATAAAAATTGAAAAATTTTCAAAACCCATAAAAATTTAAAAATTTTCAAGTATAAAAATAATTTTAATATTTACACTTTTTTGTATATAAATAAGATAATGAAAGTTTAGATAGTGAACAATTACATCCATGAGATTGGAAAAATTTAAGAAAACTAAGAAAATTAGAAGTTTTCTTATACGAACTAGTAATAAGTAGTTATGAGCCGTTGTCCCAAGGGTTAGTAAGATGAAGGACGTCACTAATCTGAAGATAAAATTAAGTCTGAAAAATAGTTTCTATTCTGGAAGCCAAACATTTTGAACGTTGCTACCCTGCTATTCGCACTTACACACGTCTTAAAGCCTGGGATAGTAGAGGATACCTTGAAATGCTCTTGTCTTAAAGCCAAAGTATGAAGGAAATAAAAAAAAATGATGAATAAAATATAAATTGGTGAGAAAAATGGACACTGGTTTTTTGTTATCACCAAGGGCAATAAAAAAAATATATAGCGAGGGTGCTTCTTCACCTAGTGCCCTAAGACCAACTGGTCTGGGAGTCACTGCTATGCCGGAGGTGGTGCAAGACGAGGAAAATACACCAAGTAAGCAAGCACAGGAGTAATCGGTCGGTTAGTACCTCAAGAAGTATTAACGGTCGCATGAAAGTGTGTAAGCAATCTTATCTAAATATTCATTAATTAAAAAGTACTGAGGCTGATGGGCAAGAGTATGATAGCTTGAATTGAATTCTCCGGGTGTAGGGATGTCTTTACACACACGCAGGGTTATATGATCGATGTTTGGAAGAAAGATAGGAATGAAGAATAAGACGATGTTTTATTGAGGGAGGACGTGATTTCTGACATTTTTTCATGACCATTAAGATAGGGCTCATGACAACCGAAAATCTAGCCTAGTTGGAAACCCTAATTTTCCAAGCTTTTCTTTTACAATTCTTTTCTTTAAATGTAATATTCATGATCTTTCTTTTATTATTGGATTTTGTGGGTGCAATCCGCTGAAAACCCTCAGGAGACAACACTCCTCCTACTAGGGACACCTAGAGGTTTAAAGGCTTGTTGTACATGCTCAGTGCAATCGTGTTGCCTACGAAAGTGTGCTAGTTAGTTTTTCTCTTTCTTTATTTTCTCCTTCTCTTTTTAATAAAACATTCGCTCGAGACGGTCGAAATTAAGTTTGGGGGAATTTGATTAGTCGAAAATATTGTATATTTTAACCGGCAATTTCCTCATCATTTGCATTCATATAGAAGTGTTCGGCATTCATATTCTACATATTAGCAAATCTATCGCAAATTATCAGATTACATGTATTAGACCTTAAAACCGGCATTTCTAGGGAAATTGACTGCATTGCATGGCATCGCAATATTTCTATATGTCGCAACCCGTGTTTTGAAGTCTGTGCAGGAAACTAGAAGCGTGCTCGAATCAACGCTGCTCAAAAGATACGCCAACTCACTAACTTCAGATCTGGTATCAATTCAAAGGAGCAATCACAAATCAATATATCAGAAGAAGCCCTAAAATACAGAACAAGGCCACACCAGAAGACCCAAAGCCCAAGCTCATCAAAGTGCCGCGGATCCGCGGTGGGACAAGGGATTCAGACACTAAATTTTGGTCTACAATGCTTCATTAAGGGCCCACTGCTCAGAAATGTATCTCAAGTTCCAGAATACTCCAGGGGTTTCTGCCAGATCAGCAAACTAAGGTTTCCAAGCCTAATTAAACCTAGCTTAAACCCTAAGCTAGCTCCTAACAAACTACCTTCTAGAAGACTCAACAAACTTTTGGAGGGAACTACCATTTCAAACCTAAACCTAGGGTTTGGGAAGTCTATAAATAGAAGCCTAGACCTAGGGTGAGATATCAAGGTGTGTGGAGATAGATAGAATCAAACCATTTTGTGATTCATTTTAGTTCATTTTTTTTAGCTAATCTCCTTCTTCATCTCCTTCCTCCACAAGTCTAGTGAGAGGGCTTGTGAGAAACCCTAACCCTAATTCCAATTAAAATCAAGATCCCGAGTACCCATTAAGCAAGAAGCCCTACAACCTTTAGGAGCGGAGCCGATCTTCAACGGAGCAAGCGATCCGAGCAGATCCACGACTCACGAAGCCGAGCGACGCCCGATCAACAATCTAGATTCTTTCTCTTGTAGTTCTTGAAGCGAATGTAATCAAAATTGTTGAGATAAATAAAGGTGATATTCTTTTATCTTGTTTTCTTTAAATTCTGCATCATGATATCTTTACAATTCATAAATATTTTCTGTGTGGTGATGTGTGAATAAAACTCCGCTCGTCAAGGAGTCGAGACGGTCAATAGAATGATGATGTAACATAGCTTTAATCGATTCTTGATTCCTACGAGTTTTGTAAACCCTAGCAAGTTCAAGAACCGACAACCCATTTCGTTACGATGCTTTCTTGAATGATATCGCTCGAAATTGGGGAGTTAGGATCATTTCTTGAAATTGCTAGAGGCTAGAATGTGAATGATATCGACAAAAGAACAAGGGATAAGATGAAACCCTAGTTTCACGAGAAAGCCCTAACTCTCGTCGATGATCATCGATCTAGTATCAATCCTTCGAAGGACAAGAACACGAAATCTTTAGATTACATCACGTCTATCGATCCGATCGATTCCTACGAACCTCTTTTAGATTCTTGACTGTCGATTGGAAATATCATCGATACACCGATTCTTGATTGTTTATCATTTTCTTGATTCTTGAATAGAATAGTGACACTTGAAAATCAAAACTCGTGAATCATGTTTTCGTTTATCTTAGCTTAACTTTTCAATTCAAGCATATCATAATACGAACGATTACACTTTCCCTGTGGACGATCCGCACTCACTTACAATCTACATCCGACACCGTAGTTGATTGCGGTCAAATAATTTTTGATTTTGATTCTATACATTTTCTAATTACCGACACAAAGAAACTCATTCGCTTTGTTCGATTTACACAAACGAGAATTTTACATCAATCAAATGGCGCCGTTGCCGGGGATCGCGCGCTAATTCGTTTCATATCATAGTTTGAATTGAAAGAATTATTCCATTGTTATTTTGAGATCAAAATTCGTGCAAACCCTAAATAATTTGTTGTGTTTCATTGCAAGGAGATCTGGAGCTTTCTGGAAATCGATAAAAAATTTTGGAAAATACCAGAGAGCAGAGGGAGTCAACATAAGCTCCCTGAAAATTTTTGGTGCAGTGTTCCTACAATCCCACCGCGGAAGCGCGGCATTAAAGTGCATACGCGGCGGAACCGCGGTCTCTTAGGGGGTTCTCTGAAAAATATTTGCTCCAGGTAATTTCTTACCTTCTCCTTTCTCCTCTTTTTAGCTCCAACTAATACTTTGCTGCAGGATTCTTTGCAAAGAACAGCAGCTCGCAAATTGCATATTAAATTTGTGCGTGATTTTGTTTCTTGGTTGTTTTGCATTATAAATACGGATATTAAGGGGCACGGCCAAATCCAAATTAGGTGGGGATTTCATTACCCTTCCTAGGCCCCGAAAACCACCAAACTTGCATCCGCATTGACCCACAATAACTAAAAGAAATCTAGAGATGACTCTAAGGACCGTCGCGCTCACTTAGGACAAGAGAAGGCCGTGGGTAATTCATTGCTTATCCGCATTTTCGTGTGGTGCCTAGGAAAGTGTGTCGAAGGCTAGTGGTTATTAATTAGGCCCACTACTTACGTAGTGGAGTACCTTCCCACTTACCTGGCACTTACCTGGCCACAGGGGGACAAAGAGGCAGTGGATGATTCTATCCCGCGACTTGTCTTTTGGCAGTTAGGAGCGGTCTAGAGCCAGACCTAGGTGACCACTAGATTCTAGGGTTTGTGTGCTGCATTTGTTGTGTTGCATCATATTTTTCAAAAAAAAAAAATCCGTCCTTTTTTCAAAAGCAAACACCGCATTCATTTACCCCTAATTATGAGCCAACGCTGCCACTTGTACTAACCTTTTTTAGGACAAGATAGGATGGACACGGGATTCTAGTGCCCGTTCAGTCCGCGTACCTTTTATCGACTCCAAAGTCGATATTTCTCCATTTACCTTTCCTTTACCCACTACCACACCCACACCGATGGATCCAAATCCATCAAACTTCTTTAACCCTAATCTGCCGCCGTCCGTTGGTGCGCAGAATACTAATTATAATATAAAATAGGTTAAAACTCACAAAATCCCAAATTCACCTTTAAAGCCATTTTTCCGAAAATCTAGCAAGCAAAATTAACCGTTTTAGTACAAAACTCGATGTTTAAATAAATCCGGCGGCCCCAATATCCACTAAATATCATAACTAAGTCACATAAACCATTTCTATAATTTATTCTCATAAATTTGCATAAATTCCAAAATCCTAGTTTGCAAAAATATCAATTTTTAACACCTTTTAAAGCAAAATTTACAATTCATCAATTAAGCTTGGTTTTGCATGATCCAAAGTCATTAAACCACTCATTATAATATTAATAATGACATGAAACCTTAATTTAGATTTTAAACCCAAATATAAAACAACTTCAAAAAAACCTAGTTAGCAAAATAGCACATTTATCACAATTTCCAACTAACAATTTGAAATTTGTAACTGGATTAGGTGTTAGCAAGAATTAACATGTTAATATACTCATGGCAACCTTAATGATGTGATAAAACCCTATCTTGATTTTAATATCACATATAACCATTAATTCCACAATTCAAGTTTGCAATATGAACACAAATTAAACACCAAATTTAGTTAAATTGGAGTAATTAACCAACAATTAAGACATGGGTTAAGATTTATACCTCCCAATTAGAGATCTAGCAAGGATCTAAGCCTCCCAAATTGCTCTCTTTTCACCAAGATCCATGCTACATGGGATAAAGAATAATGGGTAAGAGTTGGATTTTGATTTTGTGGGATTTTTGTGTTGGTTTTTGGGCATTTTGTTGAATTTTTTGATGCAAAATGAGAGAGGAAGAAAGAGGGGCTGTTGTGGTGCAGGAAAAAAAAAGAGGGCTCGGCCAAATCGGGAGGAGAAGAGAGTGTGAGGTGATTGGAGAGAGAATGGGGTCAAAAAGTCCACCTTTTACTTCTATCATTCTCTTTTATTTTCTTTTCTTTTCTTTTCTTTCTTTTCTTTTGCAACACAAGTGGGGACAATTGAGGGGGGGCTGCTGAATTCAGCCAAGGGGAAGGTAAAATGTGGGTGTTTGAGTGTGGGTATGGGTGTGGGGTGATGGAAAATGATAAATACTATACCCCAAACATCCATTTACACTAAATTCACTAAAAAGCCTTTTTCTTCAATAATTTCTAAACCGTTTTGGCAAACGACTTCGTTTCAGAAACAATATTTTACATGTCAGTTTAGTGTGTCAAGAATTATAAAATTTGTATCAACCCATTCCAATTTATAATTTTCCCTAATTAAATGTATTAGTGACGGCTTAAAATAATATTAAAATAATTAATTTCGGAAAATTTTTCAGAAAATTTGAAATTTCACCAGTGACTCAATAAACACCAAATACTAGCAATTACATAGCTAGAATATATATATTTAATTTTATAATAAAGATATTTGTATTTTGACTTTTTACGGAAAACCCCCTTATTTTACCGATTTTTCCGAAATTTCACCGAAACGATTTTCAAAACGTTACAGTAAAGCATGATTAGGATGTCATAAATCAGTAATCTACCACTTGCATAATTTATCATAAATCATATGTGTACAGTTTAGCGAAACGATGAATGGGGATTAAATAGTATGTTTGAGTATCTATCCAGCGAGTTTGGTTTCACATCAATCGGGTTTCAGGATCACTAGTTATGGCCATTTTATTTTAAGCGTTCACGGCTGGAAATCCGGTTTCAGAATCGGAAGTCCATTTCGCAACGCATTTTAATCCCAGTTGGGATCAGAATTTAGCGACGCTACAGCTGAATGGAATCTAGGGTTTTCAGTAAGGTTTTCAACGAAATAGAGGGATCCTCAATCACGTCTGTACGTCAGGAGTTATACACTGTTTAACACTAGTATGTCACTTCTGAATCTGTTCTGGACAGTTATACATCCAGCTCTTTTAAATTACAAATTAAATAGCAAACGATGACGAAATAGGATGAAACCACTTGTGTTATCTAGCTAACAGATTCACCTTTAATAAACAGTGGAGTTCCTCAACATACGAGTTAAGGAAACAAGGTGGTACCCATTACGGGACAGTAAGCAATAATCAGAGTCGCACTCCGAAACAAATATCGTCACAATTTAAGTACAGAAACTATTAGAAACTTACATAGAATTATAGTTCGTCGAGTCAGCTTCGATTTAAGCCCTCGAACGCATCATTCCAGTATGGACATAATTTATGGTGATTTTAACGGTTTTCAGATACAAGAAATTTTCAGTTTTACAGGTATACTTAGGGGTAATCGTTTTAGTCGTTAATAGTCGTATTATCCAGTGAAATTTATACACCGTATTCAAAATCACATGGGCCAGCAAATGCCCTCATGTTCCGTCAATTTAAATGAGGATTTCCATTGAGTTCATGCATCGAACAGTTGCGTCATGGAAATTATCGAGAATTGTAAATTTGTGATATATACGATCTCAGTTTATAACACGAATATATTAGCATGTAGCAAGTAAAATACTTGCCTGGAAACGTTTCGGGGATGCACGGCAGTAGCAGTGTCGCGAACGCGCGACGAACGGCGTGAATTGGATGCATGGCCTCGGCTCGCGATTTGGATTTGACGTCGGAGTTGCCCGGAGGCGTCAAGTGCTTGCAGGAAGCGGAGGGGTGCTCTATGGATCTCCCGAGGTGTATTGGGATCGAAGACGGGCGGCGGCAGCGCTTCGGCAATGGACAACAGTGGTGCTTGGATGGGTACTGTGGGTTATGCTATTTTGAAGAGAGAGAGAGATTTAGAGAGAGAGAGAGTGAGAAAGAGAGAGAGACAGAGGGATTGAGAGGGAGAGAAACAGAGAGATTTAGACAGGGAGATAGGGATTGTAACACGGAGAGAGAAGGGAGACACGGAGAGAGGGAGAGAGAGATGTTGTTGCAGAGAGAGGGAGAGAGGGAGTGGGGAGCTCGGGTGAAGAAGACGAGGATGAAGAGCTTGGGTGAAGAATTGGCTCGACGATGGTGCGGTCGTGGCACGGGTGCAGTGGGATTCTCGAGTGGAGGAAGAAGAGGAGGGTTCTGTGGGTGGAGGAGAAATGAGGGAAGATGAATGAAGGGTCGAAGTCGTCGTCGTTGACGGCGATGGTGGTGGGTGATGGAAGCAGTGGGTTTGAGGTTGGGTTCTTAGGTGATCGAGGGGGATTTTTGAGGAGTTTCAGATCTTGAGGGTGAGAGAGAAAGGAGGCGACGAAGCCTTAGAGAGGGGAGTGATGGGGTCGACGAGGAGGTAACGGCGCACGACGTGGGCATGGGCGCGGGCGTTGGCGGAGGAAGCGGATCGAGGGAACAGGGAGCGGGAAAAAGGAAGATAGCCATTGGGGAAGAAGGGGGAGTCGGGTGTGGGCCGGGTCGGGTTGAGGTGCGGCTGAAAGGAGTGGGCTTGGGCCAGGGAAATTTTTTATTTAATTTAATGAATTCTCGTGGGCTGCCGGGCTGGGCTGGGGAAAAAGTTAATTAATTTAATAAATAATAAATGGAATGGGTTGAAGAATAAAATATGGTTTGGGTTTTAGGGTTTAATTTTAAATAAAAAGAAATAGGGGAGTTGGGCTGGGTTTTAAGAAAAGGATTTGGGTTTTGGTGTTTAATGGGGTTTTAAAATGAATAAATAATTATAAATAAAATAAAAAATTTATAAGTTAAAGAGAAATACGGATATTGGTATAAAAAGGGGCTGGGTATTACATCATACCACCCTTACAAAAATTTCGTCCTCGAAATTTAAAGGAAACGACAAGCTATACAAAATAACAAGCGAAAGGCTACCACATCGAACGTTAACACTTAGTAATTTACTTAAAACGGGTGGATACAATTTTGAAGGTATATTTTATATAAGAACAACATACAAAAGGATATGTCTAAATAAGTATAAGACAGGAACAACTATAAGGGCAAACTACATGTATACGAGAATATAAATAACAATAGCGAACAATAATATTCGAGGCGTGCTCGATAAAATCGAAACCTAAATATGTGCACATATAAGTATATCAAAAGTAGAACAGCAGAAATAATGAGTATAAAGCATAATCATAATGAAGCAGTGAAGTACTTGTCGGTGGTTTAAAACATTTTTAGAATAACGTATCAATCAAACTATTTTAACATAACTTGGAATACCACATGGTGAAAATAAGAAGCATAGCACCAAAATAATATGTGTAATGAGAAGAATAGTAGTGTACTTAAAATACATAAAATGGAGTAGTCAATAACACGCACTCTTCGATAAATACAAAATAATGAAAACTAAATTTTCGAATAATGATGTCCCTAAATATAGTTAGGGTAACAGGGAAAAGCACAGAAATGTATAGGGCTACCTAAGTTAGGGATTACAATGGAGTGGGGCTCGTTCAAAAGGTCGGAGTGTGACGGCTTTAGACTGAAGGTCAAAGAGATTGGGGTCGGGTCAGCATAGGAAGTAAGGGTGAGCAGCAAGGGACTACAAGGGGAAAAAGTATAGGAGGATAACGGTCGATACATCATGTGAATCAAAATCCGAAAGGTCAGTTAACTCAGAAATTTTACTATCAATTTCCCCTCCCAGAAGAATCTCAAACGAGGCATAGACGAAGGATGAAGGGTGGCCCATTCCAAAGATCAGAGTACGGTACTTGTTAATCTAAGTAAGGGTCGAAGCAGCACAAGGTACATGGGTGGACAGTCAGGGGTTTCAGGAGGAAAAATAAATGTATAAGGAAAAAGTCAAAGCATCAAGTGAACCAGTAAACAAAAGACTTGCGATCTCAGAAAGTTTATTCCATTCTAGAAAATTCGAAACAAAGCACCCTCGAAAAGTAACAGATGGCCCTAAACTATACACAGAATTATTTGGCCAGAGAAGACAACATCTAAAAATCCCTTCAGTCGCGGTTGTGGAGGTTCCGCGGGTTGCGGTAGGCTCGCGCGATCAGGTAAGGACGTCCATTTCCATAGTGCCTCGCAGGGACCGTCATTGGGAGTTCTTCCACCGCAGGGTCTTGTTCTTCTGGTCCTTCTTCCTCTGTTGGGGCTTCTTCATCTAGGTCTGCTTCCATGTGATTCTCTTCTTCTGGATTCTCTTCCATGGGATTTTCCTCCACTGGATTTCCTTCTATCGGGTCTTCCTCGGGATCTTCCTCTATCGGGTTCTCTTCAGGGTCTCCTTCCTCTTCGTCGGAATCGCCTATCATGTCAACCTCTGGGGCGGCGGCTCCTTCGTCCTCGGAATCACTGTTTTCGAAGATGACCTGGTGACCGTTGACCTCATCGTCAGAACTCCTCAGCGTGCGGTCTATGGAAATGCATGATTGTGCATCCTCATCAAGATGCGGCGCTGCTCCAGGGTGGGCCATGGCCTGAAAAGAAGGAGTCATGATTAGACAGTGGAACACATCAAGAAAACAGTTAAGGATTCGGAGTACAGGAAAAAATATGCGATGGGCAGTAACTGAAAAATCAAAATTAAAAATGCTGTGGTAATGAATAGTATAAGTACGGGAAAAAGTAAGAGGATGATACATACATGACGATTCAAAGTTTCATTGCATTCAACTAAAAGTTCGACGGATACAAGATTTCAAACGAAAAGAAATATTTATAAGAGGATGACAGCATTTTATTAAAAGCAGAAAACGTGATAACTCTTCTTCGATTATTAGGCCGCTGCATTCTCGTCACGCGAGTTGAATCCTGCGTTGGGTCCGCCTTATCCTCGATGTTCGAACTACGCAATAATCATCACTAGACAGAAGTGGAGAGTGTGGACGAGTCTCCTCCTTGTAGCTCCTTCCTTTTTGGGCAACCGTTGATAAGATGTTCGCTGGATCCACAAATCAGACATTTCCCTTGGGCGTGGCGACAATCCCTCTGAAGATGTCCTGGCCTCCTGCAGTACCCACAACATTGGGTCTTCTGCTGCTTCTGTCTCGGGGAAACAAATGGGTGCTTCATCTTCTTCTCTTTTCCTCGTATAACAGGGATCCCTGTACGATTGGAGACTCCCGCTGGTGCCTGATTCATCTGCCTTCTCAGTCCTTCAGCTAACAAGTCGTTTGTTCGCTCCTGGGCTTCCTTCAGACCTTGCAGTACACTCAGAATCTCAACGGTCTGATTCTGGGGAGTGGAGATAGCGGAAGATTCGTTGGAAGACATGATCCTGAAACGACAATTTTGAGAACGATATAAGGCACAAGCTATAGGAATTAAAATATAGTATGGATTAGGCAGGGAATCAAGAACATCTGGTGTGATGAAATTCATTACAAGTGGAAATCAACTGTAGGACTCTAAGTCACTTAAACAGAGTACGGTAGTGTAACTATGATGTAGTTCACAATTACAACCACGTAACTTTGCCAAGTCACCCGAAACCCTAGCGAATGGATAGCAGAACACACAATGTGAATATGGATCAAGAATGACAAGTTTACAACCTAGACCGAGAAATGTCTTAGATTGTCAAGCTATACACGGAAAACTGCAATCCCAATCGAAGAAAAACCTGGGCTTTGATACCAGCAAAACCATGTCACGCCCCGCTTACCAAAATACGGAATACGAGGGGTTGACAAGGCCAGCCATGCTCCTACGGTCAAGGAAATAACCTGCCGTAGTCACACTTCGGCTTCTAGCTTTACGTGGTAATCAGTAAATAATGCACAGGTAATGAGAAATGCAGTAACTGAAACAAAACAATATAAAGAACAGACCTGATGGGAAACAAAAGGGTATAACTCTGGATAGCTAATCACGATGTCCGTGATATGCGTCTGGTCCTGGTCCCGGCTAAATCCACTCCTCACACTGAGCATGCATACTCAGTTCGTCAGAGCGACACAATAGTAATATAATATATAGATACAAGTGACAACTTGAACAGTGATAATAGATATATATGACAGTAAATCAAGACGGTAAAGGTATGAACATGCAGTAACCAAAGAAGTGTCTAATAGATCAGGTGAACAGTAAAGCAGTAAAATAATATGCCAGGTATGTCAACACAGTAAGTAATGTATATCAATGTCATTATCCCTATCAGTCTCTAAGTCTCACTGTACAGGTCACTAAGCCTATCGTCAGTCCAAGTGTGAGAGTCAACCACTCGCGAGTGTCCTCCACCCAAGGGTATGACCCAAGGGCAAGGGACCACGGGCCCAACATGTAACTCACGGTAATAATCATGTACCCTGTAAATCTCCATATATCTCCATATATATAAGCCGGCATGGGACTCCCGAGATTCTGTTGAACTCACACTCAAACTACCCCACACCCCGTGGTCTACATCAAACACTAACCATAACCTTAAATACCAGTCGGTCTGTGACAAGTCTGCATGACAACTGGAGACAGGATCTCCATCAAGCACGTCCCGACTAATACTCAAGATAAATGGCAGTGTTTGGTGCCTTATCTGTGACACCCATGCAAGAGCTTCCATAAGTGTCCCATACCATTTATAGTCACACGTACACGCGTCCCACAGACGTCGACAATGCAATAGAATAATAAGGTTCACTGATTATGTACAAGTACGTGTCAATTTCACTTATTCACTCATGCACGAACACTAACGTGCTTGCCACAATCATCACTAATACCTAACATTGGGTAATGCACATGATCACTAGGTTATCAATGCAGTAACATATGTATGATATGATGAGTAACAGTATGTAAAGCATGATTAGGATGTCATAAATCAGTAATCTACCACTTGCATAATTTATCATAAATCATATGTGTACAGTTTAGCGAAACGATGAACAGGGATTAAATAGTATGTTTGAGTATCTATCCAGCGAGTTTGGTTTCACGTCAATCGGGTTTCAGGATCACTAGTTATGGCCATTTCATTTTAAGCGTTCACGGCTGGAAATCCGGTTTCAGAATCGGAAGTCCATTTCGCAACGCATTTTAATCCTAGTTGAGATCAGAATTTAGTGACGCTACAGTTTAATGGAATCTAGAGTTTTCAGTAAGGTTTTCAACGCAATAGACGGTTCCTCAATCGCGTCTGTACGTCAGGAGTTATACACTGTTTAACACTAGTATGTCACTTCTGAATCTGTTCTGGACAGTTATACGTCCAGCTCTTTTAAATTACAAATTAAATAGCAAACGATGACGAAACAGGATGAAACCACTTGTTTTATCTAGATAACAGATTCACCTTTAATAAACAGTGGAGTTCCGCAACATACGAGTTAAGGAAACAAGGTGGTACCCATTACGGGACAGTAAGCAATAATCAGAGTCGCTCTGGACTGCAGTCCAGAGTCGCACTCCGAAACAAATGTTGTCACAATTTAAGTACAGAGACCATTAAAAACTTACATAGAATTATAGTTCGTCGAGTCGTCTTCGATTTAAGCCCTTGAACGCATCATTCCAGTATAGACATAATTTATGGTGATTTTAACGGTTTTCAGATACAAGAAATTTCCAGTTTTACATTTATACTTGGGGGTAATCGTTTTAGTCGTTAATAGTCGTATTATCCAGTGAAATTTATACACCGTATTCAAAATCACATGGGCCAGCAAATGCCCTCATGTTCCGTCAATTTAAATAAGGATTTCCATTGAGTTCATGCATCGAACAGTTGCGTCATGGAAATTATCGAGAATTGTAAATTTGTAATATATACGATCTAAGTTTATAACATGAATATATTAGCATGTAGTTAGTAAAATACTTTCCTGGAAATGTTTCGGGGATGCACGGCAGCAGCAGCGTCGCGAACGCGCGACGAACGGCGTGAATTGGATGCACGGCCTCGGCTCGCGATTTGGATTTGACGTCAGAGTTACCCGGAGGCGTCAAGTGCTTGCAGGAAGCGGAGGGGTGCTCTGTGGATCTCCCGAGGTGTACTGGGATCGAAGACGGGCGGAGGCGGCGCTCCGGCAATGGACAACAGTGGCGCTTGGATGGGTACTGTGGGTTATGCTATTTTGAAGAGAGAGAGAGATTTAGAGAGAGAGAGAGAGTGAGAAAGAGAGAGCGACAGAGGGATTGAGAGGGAGAGAAACAGAGAGATTTAGACAGGGAGAGAGGGAGTGTAACACGGAGAGAGAGGGGAGACACACACACACACAGAGAGAGAGAGAGAGAGAGAGATGTAGTTGCAGAGAGAGGGAGAGAGGGAGTGGGGAGCTCGGGTGAAGAAGACGAGGATGAAGAGCTCGGGTGAAGAATTGGCTCGACGATGGTGCGGTCGTGGCACGGGTGCAATGGGATTCTCGAGTGGAGGAAGAAGAGGAGGGTTCTGTGGGTGGAGGAGAAACGAGGGAAGATGAATGAGGGGTCGAAGTCGTCGTCGTCGACAGCGAGGGTGGTGGGTGATGGAAGCAGTGGGTTTGAGGTTGGGTTCTTGGGTGATCGAGGGGGATTTTTGAGGAGTTTCAGATCTTGAGGGTGAGAGAGAAAGGAGGCGACGAAGGGTTAGAGAGGGGAGTGATGGGGTAGACGAGTAGGTAACGGCGCACGACATGGGCGTGGGCACGGGCGTTGGCGGAGGAAGCGGATCGAGGGAACAGGGAGCGGGAAAAAGGGAGATAGCCGTTGGGGAAGAAGGTGGAGTCGGGTGTGGGCCCGGTCGGGTTGAGGTGCGGCTGAAAGGAGTGGGCTTGGGCCAGGGAAAAATTTATTTAATTTAATGAATTCTCGTGGGTTGCCGGGCTGGGCTGGGGAAAAAGTTAATTAATTTAATAAATAATAAAAGGAATGGGCTGAGGAATAAAATATGGTTTGGGTTTTAAGGTTTAATTTTAAATAAAAAGAAATAGGGGAGTTGGGCTGGGTTTTAAGAAAAGGATTTGGGTTTTTGTTTTTAATGGGGTTTTAAAATGAATAAATAATTATAAATAAAATAAAATTTTTATAAGTTAAAGAGAAATACGGATATTGGTATAAAAAGGGGCCGGGTATTACATCCTCATACCTCATCGTGGATGACACGCCAGGGGAATCCGCGACCTCCGCTCCAGGAACCACCCCCGTCGTGCGACCCCGGGAAGAGTATCCGACCCTAACTTCCCAGGAGGAGTCCGACTCAGAAGAAGAAGAAGAAGAAGAAGAAGAAGAAGAAGCAGAAGAAGAGAAGGAAGAATCTACAGGGGGCTCCCTAGACTCTACCCGAGCTATTTTTACTGAATCTTCACAAGAAGACATCTAACCTCATAGATGGGATGAGTCCTTGGAAGAGCAAAACGCAGATATCCTGACCTAAAAAGGAGAGCGCCGAGCTAACAAGACTCAGGACGAGGAAATTGTGAAGAGGTATGGGCCCTGATGGGGACCCCACCTCTATTTATAGCTGCCGGCGTACACATCCAACGACGACAGTCATCTCCTGCCAAAACGACTCTTCGCATTCGACGGCCATCATCGCTCCACCTGTCACTCGCGCATTGGTCGCACCCAATCGGGAGCGGGAGACCTGCGGCCCATCGCATCAGCCAACCTGCGCCAGACACGTGGGCTGTCTCTTTGACGAACGTACGCACGATCAGACGCATCCTTTTTAATGCAAGATCTGACCCCTGATCCGCTGACGCCATCAAGAAAATACGGCTGATTGCCCGGCAACGCGCACTTATGATATCTTCGAAAAGAAGCTCACCTCGGGTGACCCGGCTGACCACTCTCGACCCGAACCATGAGCGGGTCGGGACAAGAGTGGGGGGCTAATGATGATGCTCGATATTTGTGATTTCCCAGATTGTGACACGTGGCGGATGAAGTGTCCCGAAGCTTTCGAGAAAGGACCAAGAATGGTACGTCGGAAGAATACCTCGGGTCTGCGACCCATGGACGTGGCCGACCTTCTAAGACCGTCCACACCATTTCTATGCCCGCCTTACAAACAACCGTTGGCTCGTCTCCGACCCCCCTGCACAATTGGGCTCCCCGGCCCTCCCAGCTCGTCTCCAGGCTATCGCAGAACTAAGATACCTCGGCTTCCCGCTCGTCCTTGAGCCTCCCGCCGAGCTCATCTTCCTCGGTCTCATGACCGAGCCACAGCACTGATCACAGGAGCCTCTGCCACGGCTTCGCGAATCTCGCCATGCGCAAGATATCCGCCGACCACGTCCCGCGTTCCACACCATCACGATCCCCCATTAACGAGCCTGTTTCGTCATTAATGCGGGATCCCGCCAATCACGCGGGCGTGACGCCAGAGGCGTAACAGACGGTATGATTCTCGCGCCCGCCTTCCTGTCGCCACCACTATATAAACCCCTCTTTCAGACGATCGAAGTAAGTCATTCTTTCCTCACTGGGCCGTTACTCTGCTCAAATATTCGGTTTAACTTGATCGTCGGAGGGTCCTCGGTGGTACAGCCACACCGGGACTTCCTTGCAGGTAGCTCGGCCTCAACCACCTCAAACTCATTGAGATCCACACGCTTCAAGAGACAACCTCCAACTCAATCTCAGCCGTCCATCGTCGCTTGCAACAGATCTACGGAAGGTAACATCTGAAGGAGATCCGGACCTCCATCAGCAGGTGAAAAGAATGGAGTAGTAGTTGATACGATTAATGGTCATGATAGATGCACCCTACCCGTCTTAGCTATACACTTGTTTCACAAAAAATTTCAACTTTTTTAACCTTATGGATAGCCCAATGTTACTGTAATGTGCTTTTCTTTTCATCAAGTAACATTAAAACTTGGTTCTCACTTTACTTTGAAATCCCATTCTGAACAATAATAAATTATTTTCATAATAAAGTATCATGGTCCACTAATGATAATCAGTCAAATAAGAATTATGTGTCATGACAGTTTTTGTTCAACCATGTCCTATATTCTGAAGCAATCACGCATCTACAACTTGGGTAATCAGCAGAATATCATAATACGATGTAAATGTTTGAATCTCAAATCTGACAATGTGAAGTTTCACTAATCTCACTTTGCGTATGCTATGCAAGGGTGATACACATTACTTTATAATAAAAGTTTACTTATTGTATAAACAAAAAAAATTAAACTATATGCTACCCATACAAACTTGCAAATTTACAAATTAGGCTCACTTGCAAATTAAAACCAAAAAGAAGAAGAGGAGGAAATTAAAGCAAAAGCATAAAAAAGAATGGGGGTCCATGTAAAACAAGCCCGTCCCATCAAAACTCAACTGTTGAGATCATCAAAAAGCACCAGCACAAGGAATAAAATCACCACTCAAAAATATCATTTTAATTCAAAAACAGAATATTAAAAAGAGAAAAAATGAGCAAACGGCATAAACGTTTTCCGTTACCCATCCGCCGTCAAATGCCACATGTACACTTTTCCCTCGTATAAATACCGCCTCAAATCTCATTTCTCTCTCTCTATCAAAACTCTTTTTGTGCAAAATCTTTCTTCTTTCTCTCTCTAGTAAATGCGAGCTTGAGATTTAGGGTTAGGGTTTCGATCAGAGGATAGAGAAATGGGACTAATTGAGAAGGGGGAGGAGAGAGGTCGAGAGCGAATCGATGCAGTGCTCGAGATCCTTAAGAAGCAAGCTCCGCTTACTGTGAAACAGGTTCAAATCCTCAATTAATTTTCCCGTTTTTGAGGATTTTTACAAATCGTGTTCGATTTATAGTTGGGTTTTGATGAGTTTTTCCATTTCTAAAAGTTTCGATTCGGTACTCCATTGTCAAGCGATTTTTTTTTAATGTTATTCGATTTTTTTGTTGATTTATTTAATCTCCTACCATTTGATGAGTTCGAAAGTGATTTTTGTTATTTTTGCTAGGAATTT
Source organism: Agapanthus africanus (assembly GCA_030015575.1). Lineage (NCBI taxonomy): Eukaryota > Viridiplantae > Streptophyta > Magnoliopsida > Asparagales > Amaryllidaceae > Agapanthus > Agapanthus africanus. Next base: position 317,419,358 of record JASDDO010000008.1, read on the forward strand.
TACGAATCTTATTCAGTTTTTAATTGTTTTTTGATGAGTTCTTCTAGTTCTTAGAGTTTCTAATTAGTTTCGATTCGTACTCTGTTTCGAAATTTTCCTCTGTTTTCAAGCGATTTTGCGAAATCTTAAACGCTTTGTGAGTTTTCTACTTGTAAAAGCGCACATTTTTGCTCCGATATTTTTACTGATCTATGAATTTTCTTAATCATCTACTCGAGATTACAGTGATTTTTTTAGCTGATATATATATATATATATTGAAATTAAGGTTGCTATGAGATTTTTAGTTCATTTTGTAGCGTGTGATTTTTTGTAGTTTTTGTAAAATTATTTAGATGTTAAATTTTTTTTTGTGAAAAAATAGGAAAAATACTGTAACGATACTTGCGTCGAGCGATTCTTGAAAGGGAAAGGCGAGAACGTGAAGAAGGCTGCAAAGCATCTGCGCGCTGTTCTTTCTTGGAGAGAGAGCGTCGGAACCGGTAATTTACTAAATTTTTGGTACTTTTTTTTATACTTATTTTACTTCCTCAGCCAATTTTTCGTAACTTTTGTTATTATTTTTGGTGAAAATAGATCATTTGATAGCCGATGAGTTCTCATCGGAGCTTGCCGAAGGGGTTGCCTACGTGGCAGGTCATGACGACGAGGCCAGGCCTGTAATGGTAATCATCAGAAAACACCCTCTTTTATAACCTTTTTTGCATTTTATTTCCCATCATTGTATTAAAAAGTCCAGTTAATTTTGCACTTTGCAGGTCTTTCGCATAAAGCAGGATTATTTCAAAACTCAGTCTCAGAAATCGTGAGAAGCTGGACTCCACCCTTTTGTTCCCTGTTTCCAAATTTGTATTTTTTTCACCGTAATTTTACAAATAAGTCCATTTGTTATATAGGTATTTGCGGTTGCTGGTGTTCACATTGGAAGTGGCAGTTTCGTCCATGTCTCGCTTTGTTGATCAATTCGTTATCCTCTTTGATGCAAGTACGCATAATTTCTATTTGTTTAAGTTCAGCAGGAATTTAAATTTGATAGGTTTTTTTTCCTTCTAATCATGGTTTTTCACTAAAATACCATAAAGTCTCAGTCACAGAATACCGTCAGTGCTAATTTTGAGATAATTTTGAGAGTATTTTGGTGAGCAACGGAAAATCTCTTGAAAGCCATGGTTCAAGGTATTTTTCTGAAATAAAAAACCTTTAGGGTATTTTAGTTATAAGTGCAATAGTTATGGGTATTTTAGTGATGGGTTTTCTATAGTAGTTTTTCACTAAAATGCTATGAAGTTTTTTCTTACTGTATGATATCTAAAGTGTTGGTTTTGAGGATATTTTGGTGAAAAGAAAGTCTCTTGAAAACCATAGCTTTAGCTATTTCGTTATTTAAAAAAATACTTCATGGAATTCTAGTGTAATTTACTCCCTTTTTGTTTTGTATATTTTACAATAGATCGAACTATGCTGAAATTTTGTCAGCAGCATGTCCTCACTTTTATTGTTAGCAATAGCATGTGCCCAATTTTTGCCCAGTAACCGAGTGTCAAATGAATCAAGCATCAGCAGCCAACTGATTCTTTTGATGCCATGGAGGGCTAATCCTGTAAATTTCTGGGCCCAGTGGTGGTCCCCTGTGGGATTCTCCATTGCTCTCAAATCTCCCATCTTTAATCATTCATCATCCTTGGTTTGAATTAAGTTGGAAAACTAATGCGCCTACGTTTTGTTTTAAAAAACTTTGCAGGCTTTTTTAGATCGGCCCCTGCTTTTCTCAACCTCTTGATGGGGACTCTGAAGGTTGTTTCTGAATTTTACCCTGCAAGGCTCCACAAGGCCTTCGTCATTGATCCCCCCTCCATGTTTTCTTGTCTCTGGAAGGTATTTTTTTCAGTTCACTCCCTCACAAATTTTCCAATTTACAGAAAGATGTTATTTTTATATGAATCCCTTAATTAGACATATGTTTTATTAAGGATTAAATGTGACTGGAAATTGGCAAGCTAAGTTACTTTAGAGTGGGAAACGCGGTATAGCATAACTAAAATTAATGGTAAAGATATTAGGAATCGAGCAGAAGGTTTGTTATCCAAACTTGTGATGCAACACCCAAAAAGATAGTTTCAAGTTGGTTTACAAAAGTGAAAAGATCATATGACATGGAAATTAAATCGCTCTTTATTCTTATTCACTTTTGGCTGATTCTAAAAAATATTAGCAAATATGACAAATAATGTAAGTATGCAAATTTAAGGACTTGTATATTCATTTTATAAAAATATCCAATTGAAAAATTGGGAATGAAAACAAAAACTAATGGTGTGGGTCCCACAGGGTGCACGGCCGTTTGTCGACCTCTGGGCAGTCACGTCCCTGATCTCCTCCCTCGACTTCGATGACTCCCTCGAAGATGACGCCTTCTCATCCTACCCTCACCGGACCACCTCCCTCCGCTTTGACCCCTCCCCCTCCGTCGGATCAAAATCCAACATTCGATCCGGCTCCACCTCATCCCGCTTCGCCTTCACAGTCTCTCCCCGCCTGGACTCCCTCAAGCCCTGGTACCTCAGCTCCGTGGTCCCCACCTCCTCCACCGCCAGCCCCTCTCTTATCGGGACTTCCCCCGCAAACGCCCGCTCCTTCTCCTTTGCATCCCCGAGTGCCCGCACCCCTCAACCAACCAATCCCCACACACCACGTCACCAGCCACCGCCGCTGCCCAGGACGCCGAGGCCCTCGTTTCTACAGTCTCCGGCGTTGCTGTTCTCGTCTTTCAACAAAGGGGAGAGCGGCGGTGCCATCAAGGGGAAGGAGATGTTTAGGATGTACCTAAGGTTCTACCGCAGACCGTACGACCAGATGGTGTACAGAGGGAGGATGCGGCCCCCGCTCGGGGGTCTGGTGTCGATTGTCTCGCCGCTGGTGAAGCAGAGGAGACCAGGACAGGTGCAGCAGCAATATCAGAGGATCTAAAGATCAGTATTCTCGGCTCGCGAATTGAATTGGAAAAAGAAACCATTTATGAATATGTTATATACAGTAGTACTTATGCTGAGTACAGTTGAGAGAGAGCAATAAATTTTGTTTACTGTAAGCCGAGTATCAAATTAAACCTGGAACGTGGTTAATTAATTAGCATTCATATATGTTTGTTTGTTGATGGATGTATGATAATAATGTGATCATTTTCATCATATATAATAATATGTTGTTAATAAATTCTAGTCGAATTAAAGTAGTATGGGCGTACATAGGATCTTTATACATATGTAATCTGTTGTTCTTCTAATATGTTGTTGTTCTAATATGCTTGTGGTGAGTTTACATATATATATATGTAGAAACATTTGACATCGAATTAGCTAACTTCTCATTTGGAAAGAAAAATGTTTTACCTCATGGTTATGCTCCTGCAGCGACACTCATGCTTTTACTAATGCATTGTGCGTGACCAGAATTGGTCACAATGGTTGATCCTTAGTTATGCACAATGATCAAAAGAAAAATCATAGTAGGAGTATTTTATTTTGCTTATTGCATCGTTGAGTACAATCATGTCATTTATAGTCTGATTGGAATATTTATGAGCCTTCATTAATACCTCATACAAGTTTTTAGATCGGATCTATTAACTTGGTTTTGATGGACTTACGTTCAACCGCAGGCAAAGATGTTGACGTCAAATTTGTATTCCACGACTCTTACAATTATTGATGTCGAGACTTGAGACCCAAATCAGCGGGGCTCCTAACATAAGGAGATAACTTGATTAATTATGAAAGTGATGACGTTCATAAGTTCATAAGTGGGGATACCTCCTATCACGGAACGTAGTTGATGACGTGCTATCCATGTATACCAACTAGATTTTTAAGGTCTACTAAACTGGAATAAAGGAACATTCATCGGAATCTCGCCTCCGAGACTCCATCCGAAGAATATGCTCCAACCTTTTGGGGCTTCTTCCTAGATGCATTCCTTCTTCGACCAACCACCAGTCAATAGCACGTTTCCAAGCTATCCTAGAGCTAAGCTTCCTCGGCTTTCTTGCCATCCCGACCAGTTCGGGACCGGTAGCACAAAGCCCGAGCTTTCTCGAATTGAACCTCCTTAACTTTCCATTACCGAGCTTCCTCGTAACGGCTCCGCATCGTCCGCCACGATGGAGTCAATCGCCCCACGTCCCGCATCTCATGCTAGCGTGTCTCGCCATTAAAGCGAAAGTGACGCGTTGTTACGCTCCGCTTCCCAGTGTACGGTGAAAGGAACGCGACGAGGTCCGCTACGTATGTACTCAGAAGTACATACGCTAAGCGTATCTAAGCAATATAGAAATAAATACACAAGAGATAAGAAATAAAAAGAACAGCAACTTTTACTTATTAACATTCTTTGTACAATACATGAACGGAAATACAACTGAAATAAAAGATGCCTAAATAGTGGCATAACAGGAAATGAAAATTACTGAAAAGAAAAGTGTACAATGAAACTAAAGTGCTGGATCTTCGGCAAACTGCTCCAAGTCTTCTGCAGATGGCTCGATCTCTGCCGGGTCCAAATCACCTGACGACATTCAAAGAAGAAAGAAATAGAATGTCGTCAGCGAACAGGTCGCTCGATAAGTCCCAAAGATAAGGGAGAAATAGACAGAGAGTGAGAGAGAGAGAGAGAGAGTAGCTTTTAATATTATATTATAATATTGTAATGTTGTATTAACGCTGTTGTTTGTAGCCTGTTACAGAAGATACCAGTGTATACGAGGGGAGTCCCACTTACACCGGGGACCTTGGTAACCTGTAGTACAAGGCTCCGTCGATAATACCACGGAACAACGGCATGGATGTAATTACGTCTTAAGTGACCACCTCGTGCCACCTTTAACATATTCCGTACCAGTCTACCCCTTAAACCCCACGATGTCTTGTTTGTATTGTTAGTATTGATTGACTGACCGAAATCATGATATCAGTAAGCGGTTGTAACCATAGAGTCATGTGAATGGAATAACTGAGAATCATGTAAAAGGAATAGGTATATCCATGATTCGGTTCAGTCAAGATGTATAGATTGATATTGGATTCATGAATTCATGAGTTCATATTGAAATGGAAACTTGTAAATTATAGATTGACTTGCATCATATTCAAGTCAGATTAATCAGACTCAAACCCGAGTCAGACAATCAGAAACGTGAATCGAAGTCTTATAATTGCTAAGGTCCTTAGGGTAATTTATAAAACTTGAGGGGGTTTTATGTAAAAATACTTTTATATACTTTTCAACATACATCTCAAGTATTTATTGTTCGTCTTTAGAGTTGTAATGAGGGTGGATTTTATGTTATGACATTTCTACTGAAAAATATCCTAGTTTTATAAATAAGGGTATTTATCTGTAATATTGATTCTTTGAAGTTCATGGTATTTTAGTGTAAAATTTATTATTGTGATTTTTAGGAAAAAGTGGAAAATTTATATTATAGTAAAATAGATATTTAAATGATAGATATACATATGTTTATATAAAAATAATTTTTAATAAATATTTTATATTCCAAAAATCATATTTTCTTAAGATGTCGTATTTTAAACCTTTCGAGACCGAATGCTCTTTGCGGAGGTTTGAATCTCGCACTACTAGCCCGAGGGTGCGCGATAAACCGCACGATCCCGAACGGGTTCCCCAAAGATGGGTTGTAGCGGCGCTTTGCAAAGATTGTAAAATACTAATCTTTTAGAAAACAGTTTTGTAAAGTAAAAGGTATTTATTTGTAAAGTGTAATTTTCCGTATTTTAGATTCTAGGGTTTTCTAAGCCAACTAGCCTATTTCTAAATGGTCTAAACGATAAGTCGTTAGAAACCTCAAATCGCCTCTTCACCGCCAATTGCGGCCAGGTAAGTGCCAGGTGAGTGGGAGGCTCTCCACTATAAGTAGTGGCCCTAATTAAGTAACCACTCGCCTTAGACACACTTGCCTAGACACCACAAAATCAGGTTTAGATAAACGATCGATGTCCACAACTTATCGTATTTTTTCCTATTAAAGATATTGTTTAAACAAATGTATCAAACCTAAACTTTTATAAAAGGTTTTATTAAGTAAATGGTATTTTAATGTAAAATCTTGTTTTATCGTATTAGGAGTTTTCAAGATAGCGTATTATGGTTGCATATGTGTGTGTGAGGAGGTAGGTCATTATCTCGTGATCTATTTTAATGTATAGCAATGTTAACGGGTTAAATGTGAAATTGAAACATGATGGTATTAAAGTGAAAAAAATACGGTAAGTTAAAAAGGTTATCATTTCATATGTGAAAACTTATTCAAATTGATTTTTACAAGTTTAATAATCATGATAAAGATGTTTAGACATGTTTGAATTGATTAGAAGTGAAATTTTATAGAAAACCGAATCGGAAATCGGATTTGTTCCAATTCCGTCGGGTTTCGTAATTTCGTATTTTTGAGAATTAGAAAGGGAGATAGAATGGGACTTACGGGTTTCGATCTATACTAAAGAGTATAGGGGAACTAAAGAAGTTGCCGAGGCGTTTCTTCGTCGCCGGTTGTTTCTAAAAACGTCGCCGGAATTCCCGCCGGAATCTCGTCGGAGCTTCGCCGCGAACTCGATTTCAAAGTACACCCTTCTTGTAACAATTTTGAGAGAGTAAACCTAGTGTTTTGGGATGAGAGGGTAGAGGGTAGGGGGGTCTATTTATAGGGTAGGCTGGGGTAGGGTAGGTGAAAGGTTTTTATTTAAAAATATTGTAAAAATTAAAGAAAAAACATTAAAATTTATAGTAAATAGGGTGTAATAAACTCTCGGGAACCGATCCATTAATTTGGAGTATACAGGGGAGTTGAGAAGACAAAAAGACGCAACTTTCATTTTGACGACTCGGCCGGTCCGCCGGCCGACTCGGCCGAGTCGGGCCGAGTAGGGGTGCCGATCGGTGGGGGGTTTCCTGACGTAGGCTCTGGTATTTTTACTTTTTAGGGTTCAGTTCAACTTTTGGGAGTTATGGCCTATGGACTGTTGGGCTTCCAAGAATTTTAAAAGAAAAATAATCTAAAAATAACGTGGGGCATGAGATTTGAACTCTGGTGGCTTGGTTCAGCAGTGCAAGGTATTACCAATGAGCTACAAGCTCCTTCTTGTAATTATGGAGTTATTTAATTACTTAAAATGATAGCAGCAAGAGTAAATACTCCAAGTATACATTAAATTTAAAGTAATTTCTTGTACACTAAAAATGGAGTTATTACATTCTTGTAACTTGTAATTAAAAATAAAATAATTACTTATATCTTGTGCTCAGGCTAAAATATCCCTTTATGATTTTGAAAAAAAATTTAAAATTTTGTGTAGAAAAGTGTATAGGAAAATTAGGGTTGTTACATTCTACCCTTCTTATAAAAATTTCGTCCTCGAAATTTGTAAAGGGAAAGTGCAACAGTTTGATGACAGAACTAAATATTGTAAGGAAGTTTTGGTCAAAGTTGTGAGGGAGTTACTTGGGTTATCTTGGTTCACAGTTTCAGGTTCTATGGCTGCTAAGTTGAAAGCCTGTCGCCGTGGCACGTTCCTCCTAGCTGGAGGCATATTCCCCTGTCCTCGAGGCATGTTTCTCAGTGCCTGATGGAATTGGCGATTTGGCTGAGCAGGAAATCCACGTGGAGGTGGTGCTGGGAGTGTAGGACGAGTTGCAGGAGCCTGGATAACTGGCTGTTGCGGGTAGTTGATGGGTGGGTGTGCTGGGTTGCGTCTATAAGGACAATTTCCAATTCCGTGATTGGACGCGCCACAAACCAAGCATAGGCCTTTTGCACGCCTACAGTCCTTCCACATGTGTACTTCCCTCTTGCAATAAAAGCAAAAATCAGGTCTTAGCCGATCCTTGGCTTCTTTCAGTCTTCTGAGTTCGACAGCTGGCCTTGAAGAGGCCCCTCCTGCCATTTGAGTGGCAGGGCGTTTCACTCCTGCAGAGTGAGGTCTGCCCCTTGCCTTTATCACTGCTTCATAACGGCGGGCAGCTTCCAGAGCATCCTCGTGAGTCGGAAATTTCCCTGTGGCTAGTGCAGCCTGGATTTCCGTATCCAAACCTTGTTGAAAGCGACGGGCTCTGACTTTATTCGTCGGTATCAAGTGTGCCGCAAATCTGTTACGGTCTTGTGTTAGCTGTGTATTATGTGATATCAAAAATTTGAAATACTGTGACATATCTTATCGACCGAGCATGGTGAATTCAGCGTCATACTCATCTACTGACTTGTCCCAAATCGAACCTTGTTGTAGATGAATGAACTGTTGCTCCATGGCAAACCTGGCAGTCACAGGGAAGTACTTCGCGTCGAACTTCTCGCGAAAAAGTCTTCCATTCAATGGGCTGATCAAGACGGCTTTCTTCCGCCTTCCACCAGTTTCGTGCATTGTCCGTGAGTTGCAGCTTTGCAACTCGGACCCAAGCTATTCTGGCACTTGTGCTGCTGCCAGATCATCCTCGATACTTTGAGCCCATTCCTCAGCTTCCAGTGGGCTCCCCTTTCCTGAGAACTGTTTGGGATGTAAAGCTCTGAATTGCTTCACCCCAGGTGCTTCAGCCTCGAGATGGCTTAAGAGCTGCTGCTGCTGTCTCTCTAGGAGGATGCGGATTGCCTCAAGCAGAACCGTTTGCTCGTTGAGTGGAGCAGGAACGGCAGGTGTGAGAGGTAGTGGTGGAGGTGTGTTGTTGACATTGGTGCTGGTGTTGTTCAGGGAATCCATAACCGTGAAGAAAAATTTGGGTTAGGACAGATTCAAATGAAATGATAAGATTCAAGGAATATGAAATTGTAAGATTCAAGGAACATGAATTGTAAAGAATGTTTTAGTTGCTGGTTCTTGTGTTTTATATTGCTTAGGGTTCCATACAGCTTGACCTGCATGGGCCACCAACAAAACCTGTCACGCCCCGCTTCCCAGTGTACGGTGAAGGGGACGCGACGAGGTCCGCTACGTATGTACTCAGAAGTACATACGCTAAGCGTATCTAAGCAATATAGAAATAAATACACAAGAGACAAGAAATAAAAAGAACAACAACTTTTACTTATTAGCATTCTTTGTACAATACATGAAAAGGAAATACAACTGAAATAAAAGATGTTAAACAGTGGCATAACAGGAAATGAAAAGTACTGAAAAGAAAAGTGTACAATGAAACTAAAGTGCTGGATCTTCGGCAAACTGCTCCAAGTCTTCTGCAGATGGCTCAATCTCTGCCGGGTCCAAATCACCTGATGACATTCAAAGAAGAAAGAAATAGAATGTCGTCAGCGAACAGGTCGCTCGGTAAGTCCCAAAGATAAGGGAGAAATAGACAGAGAGTAAGAGAGAGAGAGAGTAGTTTTTAATATTGTATTATAATATTGTAATGTTGTATTAACGCTGTTGTTTGTAGCCTGGTACAGAAGATGCCAGTGTATACGAGAGGAGTCCCACTTACACCGGGGACCTTGGTAACCTGTAGTATAAGGCTCCGTCGATAATACCACGGAACAACGGCATGGATGTAATTACGTCTTAAGTGACCACCTCGTGCCACCTTTAACATATTCCGTACCAGTCTACCCCTTAAACCCCGCGATGTCTTGTTTGTATTGTTAGTATTGATTGTAAGATTGATTGACTGACCGAAACCATGATATCAGTAAGCGGTTGTAACCATAGAGTCATGTGAATGGAATAACTGAGAATCATGTAAAAGGAATAGGTATATCCATGGTCCGGTTCAGTCAAGATGTATAGATTGATATTGGATTCATGAATTCATGAGTTCATATTGAAGTGGAAACTTGTAAATTATAGATTGACTTGCATCATATTCAAGTCAGATTAATCAGACTCAAACCCGAGTCAGACAATCAGAAACGTGAATCGAAGTCTTATAATTGCTAAGGTCCTTAGGGTAATTTATAAAACTTGAGGGGGTTTTATGTAAAAATACTTTTATATACTTTTCAACATACACCTCAAGTATTTATTGTTCGTCTTTAGAGTTATAATGAGGGTGGATTTTATGTTATGACATTTCTAGTGAAAAATATCCTAGTTTTATAAATAAGGGTATTTATCTGTAATATTGATTCTTTGAAGTTCATGGTATTTTGGTGTAAAATTTATTATTGTGATTTTTAGGAAAAAGTGGAAAATTTATATTATCGTAAAATAGATATTTAAATGATAGATATACATATATTTATACAAAAATAATTTTTAATAAATATTTTATATTCCAAAAATCACATTTTCTTAAGATGTCGTATTTTAAACCTTTCGAGACCGAATGCTCCTTGCGGAGGTCTGAATCTCGCACTACTAGCCCGAGGGTGCGCGATAAACTGCACGATCCCGAACGGGTTCCCCAAAGATGGGTTGTAGCGGCGCTTTGCAAAGATTGTAAAATACTAATATTTTAGAAAACGATTTTATAAAGTGAAAGGTATTTATTTGCAGAGTGTAATTTTCCGTATTTTAGATTCTAGGGTTTCCTAAGCCAACTAGCCTATTTCTAAATGGTCTAAATGACAAGTCGTTAGAAGCCTCAAATCGCCTCTTCACCGCCAATTGCGGCCAGGTAAGTGCCAGATGAGTGGGAGGCTCTCCACCTACAAGTAGTGGCCCTAATTAAGTAACCACTCGCCTTAGACATACTTGCCTAGACACCACAAAGTCAGGTTTAGATAAACGATCGATGTCCACAACTTATCGTATTTTTTCCTATTAAAGATATTGTTTAAACAAATGTATCAAACCTAAACTTTTATAAAAGCTTTTATTAAGTAAATGGTATTTTAATGTAAAATCTTGTTTTATCGTATTTGGAGTTTTCAAGATAGCGTATTATGGTTGCATATGTGTGTGTGAGGAGGTAGGTCATTACCTCGTGATCTATTTTAAGGTGTAGCAATGTTAACGGGTTAAATGTGAAATTGAAACATGATGGTATTAAAGTGAAAAAAATACGGTAAGTTAAAAAGGTTATCATTTCATGTATGAAAACTTATTCAAATTGATTTTTACAAGTTTAATAATCATGATAAAGATGTTTAGACATGTTTGAATTGATTAGAAGTGAAATTTTATAGAAAACCGAATCGGAAATCGGATTTGTTCCGATTCCGTCGGGTTTCGTAATTTCGTATTTTTGAGAATTAGAAAGGGAGATAGAATGGGACTTACGGGTTTCGATCTATACTAAAGAGTATAGGGGAACTAAAGAAGTTGCCGAGGCGTTTCTTCGTCGCCGGTTGTTTCTAAAAACGTCGCCGGAATTCCCGCCGGAATCTCGTCGGAGCTTCGCCGCGAACTCGATTTCAAAGTACACCCTTCTTGTAACAATTTTGAGAGAGTAAACCTAGTGTTTTGGGATGAGAGGGTAGATGGTAGGGGGGTCTATTTATAGGGTAGGCTAGGGTAGGGTAGGTGAAAGGTTTTTATTTAAAAAAATTGTAAAAATTAAAGAAAAAACATTAAAATTTGTAGTAAATAGGGTGTAATAAACTCTCGGGAACCGATCCATTAATTTGGAGTATACAGAGGAGTTGAGAAGACAAAAAGACGCAACTTTCATTTTGACGACTCGGCCGGTCCGCCGGCCGAGTCGGGGTGCCGATCGGTGGGGGGTTTCCTGACGTAGGCTCTGGTATTTTTACTTTTTAGGGTTCAGTTCAACTTTTGGGAGTTATGGCCTGTGGACTGTTGGGCTTCCAAGAATTTTCAAAGAAAAATAATCTAAAAATAATGTGGGGCATGTGATTTGAACTCTGGTGGCTTGGTTCAGCAGTGCAAGGTATTACCAATGAGCTACAAGCTCCTTCTTGTAATTATGGAGTTATTTAATTACTTAAAATGATAGCAGCAAGAGTAAATACTCTAAGTATACATTAAATTTAAAGTAATTTCTTGTACACTAAAAATGGAGTTATTACATTCTTGTAACTTGTAATTAAAAACAAAATAATTACTTATATCTTGTGCTCAGGCTAAAATATCCCTTTATGATTTTGAAAAAAAATTTAAAATTTTTTGTAGAAAAGTGTATAGGAAAATTCAGGTTGTTATACGCGTGGACGGAACTGACGGCGAGGATCTCGCAACGGCTCGCTCCATGCCACCCCTATATAAACCCTTCCTCCAGACGATTCAGGTAACTCAACACAACTCAATACACCGCTACTCTGCCCAAACATTCCTCAGTTCTTACTTGATCGTCGGAGGGTCCTACGGTGGTATCCCACCCTTAGACTTCTTTTGCAGGTAGTTCGGCGACAACGCCGATCAACAACCCAATGAGATGCATGCCCTCTCTCTAAATCTCAATCCTTCATCTCGCTCGCCACTAGATCGACGGAGGACAACATCTGAGGGAGATTCCGACCTCCATCAGTTGGTGCCGTCTATGGGAAACGAAAAACTTTTCCACCAGAAAATTACTCTCCGCCTTCAACACAATGACGAGCGAGCACCGCAACGAAGACCCCAGCACGAACCACCGTCGATCGACTTCGACAACGGGCAAGCGATCACCCCATAGCGCACCTCACAACGGGAACGGGTGCGGTTCCACTCCATTAATACTAAACATTGCCGAAGCCCTAACCCTTCGGATCGACCGATTAGCAACGGTGGTGGACGCGATAGCTCACGTCCAGGCCGCAGGCCTTCAAACCGCCACTCCTACAGTCTAGAATGATGGCGGACAGGAGACAGCGGCAGCCCATCACACACAATCCAGGGTAAATGCCCCGACCGGTATCCTGATCAACCTTAACATTGCGAAACATCGACGTGCCGACTCCGGCAGTCGAGACACCGTATGAGGAAGGGATCACGTGCCGTCGGGTACAGGGAGGAACCGAGATACCCCAGCTCGATGGCACCAAACAGTCCATCACCTCAGTCCTAAGATCAACCAAGCTACCACTTGAACGCTCACCGAGCTCCCTCGCACTCTGAGGCGACGTCAGTTAGGTCGCCAGATTCTAGGGAAGACCAACGTCGCCACGACCATCGAAACCGCGTACAAAGCACTCGTCGGGGGGAGCCATGAAGGTTTCATAGTGAAAATCTGAGGAACGCCATAGAACGGAGCAGAAGCCATTCCGGGACAAGACGATCATAACCAGTCTGAGGTTTGATCTTAGGCACAAAGAGTGGCTCCGCTCTTTTGCATTGGCGCAACCCAGGACCATGGCCGAAGTGAAGGTTTGGACCGAGCGAGAAATCCAACTCGAGTCTAAGGTCAATGCTCCTCTCCACCAAGGAGACCGGGGAGACTGAAAGAAAAGGGACGGGAAGAAAAGAAGAAGCCTGGTCGTCCGAAACCTTATTCTTCGAGGTTTCACGATTACATGCCTCTGAACAACTCGCAAACTGAGCTGTTAGAAGAAGCGAAGGACGAGAGATTCTTCAAGCTTCCACCGATAAGGCAAAGGCCGGGCAAACGACCATGTGGCCTATTTTGCGCCTATCATCGGACCCAAGGGCGCTCGATCGAGAATTGTAAACAGTTACGCGACTACATCAAAGAGCTTGTTTACCGCCGAAAACAGAGACGGGTCCGGGATGGATCGTCTCGCCTGAATTTAGGGGGCAGATGCTATTTGGGTTTAGCCGTCCACCTCTCCGAAGATGCCAAGTTGATTTATGGCACCGTATGTCAGAGGTTTGGATGGATGCGGCCGTTGTAGCAGACTTCGTCAGATTCCCCCTCGTTTGCGAAGAGTTTTTGATTGTGGGGACGCTCTTCCCTGCCGGCGCAAGCCCCTGCAGTTAATTTTGTTACTGCATCGCGGTAATTACTTTCCCCTGCTCTAGAAGTTCACTTCGTGTCGTATGTGTTTGTTTTATTTTTGGTTGCCCGTGAATTGTATACGGAGACTAATTTATGTTGTCGCCCGTAGGGCGTGGATTAGTCCAAATTTGTATATTCTTAGATTTGGGTTTGGGTTGATTTAAGGATCGTTAATCTCGTTTGAGATTAAGAACAACTTTAATGTTTGTTGAGAATACGTTAGTCTAATTTGAGACCAAGATCTACTCAATAGGATTTTGGGATCATTCAGACCCAACAAAAGAGCATTTGATCTCTATTGCTTTAGTTTAAGGACGTTTCGGTCCATAGCTAGTTTAAGGACGTTTCGGTCCATATCGTTTTGGGAGTGCACCAAAAGTTGTTGGTTGTCGGGACCCTCCGCCTCTCTGAAGACGTTGAAGAATTACAACGACATGTATCAAAGGTGTGGAGAGATGTACCCTTGGACCAATTTTCAGATTGAGGGAAGATGTGGGATGAACATCATTCTGGTCATTATCAATTGAGGAATCATTAGTTTGGGAAGTCATGAGCATAGAGGCTCGGTCTATTTGGAGATCCAAGATATTTTAATCTCAGCAAGACTTAGCCAATTTGGGACTGAAGTTGGCTTCTTATAGTGTTAAACACTAATAGATGCTCGGTGCTCACGTGCTCCAACGTGAGACTCTAAAGAAGTGTTAAACACTGAAATTTGGGGCGCTCACGTGTGGCACGTGAGGCATCTGAAAGTTGGCGCTGTGCACTTGGGTCTAAATCCCCGTCTGTATGTAAGTGTTAAACACTTAATTCTTGTGGCTCTCACGTGTTGGCACGTGAGGCGCCCCAAAGTTGGGCACTGCCTCTTTGGATTTATTCTCTCTTCCTTTTATAAGCACTAAGCACTTAGCTCATATAATTCTCACGTGCGGACATGTGAGGTGCTCAAAATGTGAGCGCTATCTTTGGATTTTTCCTCTTTTTCATATAAGTGTTAAGCAACTGTTTGGGGGTCACGTGAGAACACGTGATTCGATCTCAGTCATTCCTTTTAGTTCATCAAAGGTGCTTACGTGGAAACACGTGAGCTTTCGTTATAGCGTTGAGCGCTAAGAATCATCGGTCTTTTCTTTTATATGCATAGAGATTTTGATCTGAGTTTTAAGAATTTCAGGTCTCTTGTTTTATAAGAATTAAATTCTTTTACAGGATTAAACCCTAGTTTTATCAGAGAAATTAAATTCCGATATATTTTTTGGAAGAATTAAATCTTTTGAACTTAGTTTTTTCCCCTAAGTTTTGAATATGCATAACATAATCTCCACGATGAGAATTAAATTTTTAACTTGTGGGGAGATCTACTTCTGCAGATCTCAACCAGAGGAAGAACTACGTTTTTTTTGAAAGGTTAAACCCTTGAACAGGCAAAGAAGAGATAAGATAATCTTTGTGTCTTTCTTCTTACCTAGGGTTTCTTTTTTCTAAAAGGAAGATCTTTTTCTTTTTAAAGAATTAAATTCTCTCTTTTTTTGTACTCTTTCTTCTCTGTGTTTTCTCTGTCTGTTCTCTCTGTCCTCTTTCTCCTCCTCCCCTCGCTCCTATTTATACGAGAAGAACAAGAATCAATTTGTTAAGAGAATTTCTCATCGAGAGATCATGATTGATTCCATGATCTTTTAGATCAATCGGTGAATTTTATTCACCGTTGGATTTTATATCCAAAGGTTCTCTGTTTAACAGAGAAGATTTATTATTTTTAACCAGATTAGGAAATATTTTCCTAACATAGAATTTTATTCTATCAGACGATCACCATTGGATCTTTGATCCAAATGTCTTTCGTTTAACAACAGAGAAGATAATTCTGTTTTAATGAAGTCCAGGGATTTATTTCCCATATATATAGAATTTAATTCTATTAGATAGTTTAGAAAGATTTAAAGAAATATTTTCCAAACAGGATTTTGATCCTTTTATTTATAATTTAATTCTATCAGCTTGGAAGGTGTTTAGGAACACTCATGTGTAGCACATGACCCTTACGGAGTTAAACTTGTTTGCTTATATGCAACAGCCTAAAAATGGCATCACGTGTTATTACGTGAGCTTCTCTGGCCTGCTATTTGTTTTAATATCGAGCATATATACTTTGTATATAGATGCTCACGTGCTTATACGTGATGTTAGTGTAATATGCCCTAGAGGCCATTATTGTATATTACTAGTTTGTATATTATATTTTGGAAGCTTGGGATATATACACGGATTTATGGCATTCTTGCTTGATATAGTAGTATGCTACTTGGTTTGTATCTATCTTAATATGTGTATATGTTTCTTTTAACGTATCGCTAATACATATTGATAGAGCCCTTAGGATTTTTGCTTGACTACCAGAGTTGTGATGGCTGTCACACTAGTGGGGGTTGGGTAGTCTACAAGCACATCCTTATACAGGTCCCTAGTCATAGGATTATCGAGACAGGGCATCGATACTCCAGAGTAGACTATTGTATACGCTTCTTATCCCAACATGGGAGATGGTTTGTCCCACAACCATCAGTACGTCGTACTGGAGATATTATGCAGGTGCTCATTGGGTTATGAGTTACACTGGACGGACTTGTGGGGAACTGCTAGTTGGTAATATACCTATCGTCAGGTAGCAGTTCCCAGGTGACATGAGTACAGCTTAGTCCATTGACTTGATACTGTTTCTTCGCCTCAAGTGTGTTCCCACTGTTCTTAGATTGCTACCCTACAACGGCTCTATTACGTCGTGCAAACAAGTAGTAGTTGGGTGCAGTCCCAAAGCACTTGGAGGCAGTGGCGGTTAAATAGGATTCGTCTCTCCCGGTATTGGGGGTCGATGTCGCGCTGTGTTCGGAATGCCATTACACAAAGTCCCTGGCCAGGGCAAGCGAGATTTACTGGTTGGTTTATCAGTAGTTTCTCAGGGTATTCTGGGCTATTCTCCGACACGACTTATTGCTCCATTAGGGGTCTAACGTTTACCGACCCCCTAGGCCCGATATGCGATACTCTTAGGCGAATAAACCGGATTGTACGGAGATTGCCACTGACAGGCTCAGTAGGAGTTCGGATGAGTTTCCTCATCGGCCTTCTTATCGACATATACCTGGATAGCCGTTATGTACAGCTAGTGCCGCTGACATTCCCACTGCCAATGTAACTGTCGAGTCTTTAGAGTCTCACACAGAGGGTTTCCCTACTTCGGGCGAAATGACATAGAGGTCGTATGGTTTTACGACAGGGTTCGATAGTGCACGTATGACATTCGGGCAGATTATATTAGTGGGATTTAGTTTAAGCCAGATCCTAGTATTCGATTATTGGGTTAGTTTCATCTCTTTGTATTCGTGTTTCTCGAAACGTGGATATGAGTATGTATGTACGGATGAGAGGGTCATTCTTGTAATTACTCAAGATTGTTTTAGAAGGAGACACCTCATTAGAGTTTTAATTATTTGTTTAATTAAAACAATTATGAGGGGGAAGAAAAACATTATTATTCATTATAATTAATAATTAAGCATGACTAATTGGTTTGACTATGGAGAAAAGTTTGACCTAGATATTTTGTGAGATATTTTGTGTGAGCACTAGATATTTTGGAGATACTTTAATCAAGCCATGCTTATAGTCTAATCAACTAGCCATCTCAATTATCATTATCACAAATACTTTCTCTTTCCTCAAGCTTGCTCTCTCAATCCTCTCAAATCCTAGTGTCTCTTGTGTTGAGAATCAAGGGTTAGTGAGACTTGGTCACCCAAAATCACTCTCTACTCACACTGGGTTACTTAGTTTGGCACACCAAGTACCCTAGTTTGCTCATCTTATAGGTTGGAGCTCAAGGTAGAAGCTCTCGGGTGGATCATCTTTGACGTGGAGAAGCCGACGAGGAGGCACATCCACCACCACTCCAAGGAGCTCACATCAAGGAGGAGGACCGCGAGGAGAAGAAGGACTTGTAGCTTGAAGTATAATCTTCTTACATAGTAGTTACAACTCCTAGATAGTATGTTAGTTAGGATTTATCAAAGATCCTTATGCATAGTCGATGTTACCTAGTTTGCAAAAATTTGATTTTTACGTATTCCACCTCTCCGTCATCCCGTGGGGTGAATGACATCGACTTACAGTGGTATCAGAGACTAGCTAAACCATAACTAGCATGTTAGCAAATTCTTTAGAACTTCGATCACGGAAAAATCCCGAAAACACGACTACTTTTTGCACTTTCTGTCGAATTTCAAATCTGGTCTAAAAATATTTTTAGGGACCTGAAAAATACGTGTAGGGTTTTTGTAGATCACTGAAGAAATTTGGTACTGGTCTTCCTTGTCTTCTTCTTTGCCTTCGAAGACTTCGAAGGCTTGGCCTGGAGGTCTTGCCCATCGTTAGCAGTTTTCGGTGTTGGACGCGGTTTAAGCATCCCCTCAATGATCTCGGGCTCCAGCGGGCTTTTCTATTTGATCGTCGGGCATGCTTGAAGATCCTTCAACATTCCTTTAGTTTTAGATGAAACGACAACTTCCGACGGAGCTTCTTCTATAAACGAGCATGATGCCCCTGGCGTGTCCACCTTTTTAGGAGCGTGTTTCTGTGGCGGGTTCACCCTCCAGTTTTCGGACAGCGCAAACTTGCCTTTGTTGGTACTGGTCCTCGACCCAAATTTTTGAAGACGTAGCAATCCTCAATTAGGTGGCCCAATACTTTGTGGTAGGAGCAGTAGTTAGGACTGTTGATGTCACCAGGCTGCAGTGGATGTCTCGGATTCGGCAGAGTGATAAGTCTGTTGCGCACTGCCAGTTCGAACAGTCTCCTCGTTTTATCCCGGGGAAATGAGTAAGGATGTCCTAGCTTCTCTTCGAGGGATCAACATGGGCGTGTGTCGCTTTGGCGAGCAACCGGTTTCGGGTCAATCGGTTGCTGTTGAGTGTTGGCAACGAAGGTCGCTTTCCCTTTGCCCTTTTCATTCCAGGAATTTGTCTTTGAAGAGGACGACATATGGCCTATCTGGTCCATTTGGGCCAGCATGTCGATCAAGGCCTTGAAGGTGGTCGGCTTGAAGAACATCATAAATTGGGATATAGTCGCATGAGGATCAAGGGTCCCTATGAACATGCCTATGGCAGGAGCTTCTTCTATGCGTTGTTCGCATTTCGACCATAGGTTCCACCACCGAATTGCATATTGAACCCAGGTCTCTCCGGGCTTCACCATGGCATTGATTAATGTCGTGATTGGGGTGCGTTCGCTTGCGCTTGCGAACCGCTGTGTGAATAGTAATTCCATCTCCGTGAATGTTTTGACAGAGTCATTTGGGAGTTCGGAGTACCATTCAAATATCGTCTCCGACAAGCTGCCAACAAATTGGCGAAGCAGCAGTTTGTCTTCGCCTCTAGTATTACCGCACAAAGCTCTGAATTGAGCAACGTGCTGGTGTGGATTGCCCGTCCCCTTATACACATGGAACTTAGGGATCGTATATTTTGACGAGTACTTGATTTGATCGTACCAGCCTGGATAAGGTCGCCCAGTTCTGACGACTTGTCCAGCCACTTCACTCGCTTGATGAGCTCGTATTTGTTGAGCTATGTAGTCATCAAGGGCAACCTTGGAGATCGTTTATTCCTTGGCTGCTGAGAAAACCGGTAGAGGGTTTGACGTTTCCCCTCTTTCGTTTTCGATGATTATTGGAGGGTCTTCGGCTGGAGGTTCCGGCTGGATCATCATCCCAACCATGTCTTGGAATAGAAGCGCCATCTGCTTTATATTAGCGGCCTGTTCCGCGGCCTCCTTATCCATTCTTTCTAGCAACCTCCGCAAGAACTCGGTGTCGGTCTCTTGTTACTAGCGCTGCTCAGACGTTGATTCTAGGCATTCTTTCTGCCCAGTGAGTGCTGACATTTTCGTCAGCATTTCTTAGAGCTTTTGCTGCTGCTCCTGAGCTTTTGTCAACGACCGAGTGAGTGGTCGATGACCTACGGAAGAACGTCTTTCCTCTTTCCCGGAAGCCATGTACACCGTGTGCACGATCATGCCCCCAGACTTGGGGCGTTTGAGTCCAGTGCCTTTGGAATTCGCCGCAAGCAGTGGGGTTTTCTCCAGCCTTCTCCTTTTGTGGGAGGTTGAGGTTGGATGGGCCATTGTAACAGGCACCCATGTAGACGATGCCTTCCATGGTTCGATGGAGGGATGGTCCTCCTATTGCAGAGTATTTGTTTTCTTCAGTCGTTGAGAGTAATCTTTATCGATCACAGAATCTTGGACCTTCCGCCAGACTCTGTGGATTTTGGAGGACAACCGCTGAGGGGGTTGCTCCGGCTTTGCCTGCATCATGTTTTCAGCAGGCGGGGAAGACTTCTTCAATACAACGCTTGGGGAGTTCTTTCGCACTCTCCTGAGCGGATCAAAGTTCTTACCAGTTGGAACAACAACGTCAATTTCCACCATTGGAGCTGGTGGAGTAAGTCAAGAGGGGAGTTGCCCCCAGCTTTCCTCACTCGGCGCCAGTGGTGACGCTGAGCATGCCTTGCAGATGGGATTGCCTCAGTTGTGAGAGTGGTTTCGTCATGCCCCATGTTCCGATGAAGGACTACTGCTGGTGCTAGCCTGTTGAAGACTGACGTCCGTTGAAAGGGGACGGTCAATCTTTCGAAGGCCGGCCTTTTGGTAGGGGAATCAATATTGATGACTCAGCCGGAAGTAGGAGTTGGAACGGCCAATCTTGCGAAGACCGATCCTTTAGTAGGAGAAGCCCCTTTAACAACTTCATCTGCCGGAATTGGAATGGCTATCCGCTTCGGGTTAACTCCTTCAGGTATAGTGAGCCTCTTTGCAGGCCCACTGGAGCTTTGGCTTAGTCTATTGAAGACTAAGGTGGAAGACTTGGACGACCTGTTGAGAGGGGCTGTGGTGGCTGCAAGTCGATCGAAGACCGACTTCATTGGAGCTTCCTGTGATGGCATCGGGACGCTGAAGCTTGTCGGTGGGAGCATGGTCCCGAAGAACAATCCAGTGGTGGCCCGAGTCACCTGTTCCACTGGTATTGCAAAGATGGAGGCCACTTGGGGCCTATAAGTCACTCTTCCATTTGGGGTGGAGCGAGAGTTGTTGTTGCAGGTGCAGTTGGAAGCCATCGATTTCTCTTCTCTTCTGCATAGGAGCAAGACACCAAATCTTAGTACCTCTAATCAAAGGAGGAACCATAGCAAACCGCGATTTTTTCACGGACACGACACACGAAGTGTCACGACCCAAAATTGGGCACATGACCGGCACTTAAACTAAGTAACGTCAACAGGCGTAACGCAATTAAGTAAGCCGAAAATCCAGCAATCTAAACCATTACAAGAAAGAAAGATAGATCACTTTTAAAAAAAATCTTGATGCAAAAACTTTAAACTTAAGTTTGTTTTTCATAAAAATTTTGGCAGCACCTCCTTTGTAAAAGCTCACCCCGAAACGGGTACAAACATAAGATAAAAGTAAAACATCCCCAAACGGGAGAAAATCTTGCCCCAACGGTGGAAACAACCACCAACAGATATACGACGCCGTAGTGAAGAAATGAGATAAACCACATATATAAAGGCCTGCTCACACAAGCACGACAACCAAAGTCATAAAAATAAACAACATCGATCCTCACAACTCGTCTCTAAGTCAATACATGAAGATGGTAGATGGAGAGTACTAGACACAAGAAATATATAATGTACACCATCGGATAACCGCAACCCACCTATAGCAAACGGTTTCACAGCCAACCGTAGCGGTATCCGCAAAAGTAGAGATAATAAGGCGCCCTTCCGTGACCACTCTGATGATCAGACCTTAAAAACCCTACGGCACAACGGGGGTGAGTTGCCAACTCGTGAATAGTAAATAACATCATACAGTTATCTCAAGTATGTACTAACAGCGATAATCTATCACATCTAATCTGATAGCATAAGTATAACAATATGTATATGCAACAGTCATGAAAGGTACTCTATCAGGTACAACTAATACATGAAGCAAATGCATATCAAATAAATGCGGAGTATGTGATAAAACATGTCATCCTCACGGAATCCTCATTGTGGCGAACCAGTGTCCATCAAGACAATCTAAATCCCCAAATTCCCTCAAATCGGCCCTCATATCGGGCACATCGGCCCCTCACATCGGGCATATCAACCCCTCACATCGGGCACATCAGCCCCTCATATCGTAATGAATAAGAATACATGCACAGATCATTATGATGATATATATTATATAGGTGTGCATATATATAACAACGTCTCATACCACTGATATATATACATGTATATATCAGCGTCCCATACCACTGATATATATACCCAGGAGCAAAACATCTAGGAAACATCATATGAAATCAATATATCAATGCGAAGACCATGAAATATAATATGTGCAACATGAAACAGTAATATGAGCATATAAAGGAAAAACCGCTATTTAACTGCAACAAATTATTAAATATATCATGCGGTTCCTAATTTCTCCGAAACTAAACACAACATCATATAAAGGTGAACATGTAGCTATAGCCAGGTATGCGTACCCATGTCGGTATAGCAAGATGTGTGTATCGACCTATCAATAATGATGTAATACCCTCCAGGTATGTGTGTAGCTATTTCAAGCTAGGTAAATATATATACATGTCAATAATGATACAATAGCCTCCAGGTATATGTGTAGCTAACAAGTAGGCATGGCAAGGCATATGTGTAAGCATGTAGATATACAGGTATGCTATATGTCATATGCACAATGGAATATGAATCAATGTCTCAATGTCCCTAACCATACAATATCACGTATGTATAGGTGTCAACTATATCTCATTTGTATATGAGTTGTGCGTGTCATGGCAATTATCGACGGTGTGTGTGGCATACAATCAGTGCTCGTGCAACATGAGCCGTCAATAATAGTGCAGTGTCCAATGGGTACAAGTCCAAGCACAACAAGTAATAATATGCAATGAAGTTTATGCGCAAACTTTATATGTGCAATATAAACATGCGACTAATATCATATCATATCTAGCCCAGACGCATAACGCCATACGGGCGATTCCCCTGTAGATGTTAAATCTACTCACCGACAATCGCGGGCTAGGAAAATCCAATCACCTGCTTCTCTTTCTTCGCAGCATCCGAAGTCCTCGCTTGCGATCCTATTAACACAAAACATAGCCAGTGCACAAATCTCAGAAATCGATCAATATCACGTACACACTACGTTTGACCAACGCACCAACTCCAAACCAACCCACAAGTGTTCGTATAACGACTAACGTGTGTGGCGACACACCAAAACTAACCCAAGTGTAGCAGCTACACAAGATCACGAACCGTGTCGGATAACGTAACACGCGTACTCAAAACACTAGATTATGCAGAAGTGATCCCAGATTTTGTATACTGTCAAAACTCAAAAATCAAACAGTACCAAACACCTTTAAATAACTGCAGACAGCTACTTTCCAAAATCCAAAACCCAAGTCCCCTGAAAATCCGAGGTCACCGGATTTTGCCTTCTTGTCGCCGGCCAAAACCGAGCCCCTGGGGTTCGTGCTCCAGGTGTAGTCTCAGGGTCACTAGTACAACACTACCACAATGTTAGATTTTTCAGTAAAATTCCTGTTAGTTATATGTATGCCCTAGAGGCCAATACTGTACATGAGATGTATATTGTAGTGGATACTGGGACGTATATAAGGAGGACTTTCTTCCTCGACATGATAGTACGCTATCTGGTTGCTCTTTATCTTAACATGTATATTTACTGTCTCTCTGTTACATGTTGATAAAGCCCTTAGGATGTGTACTTGACTTCCAGGATTATGATGCAGATCATACTAGTGGGGCCTGGGTAGTCCATGAGTACATCCTTCAATGTTCCTATTCGTGGGAATATCGAGACGGGGCATCGATATTCCAGCGTAGACTAGCGTATATCTTCTCGACCCATGTGATGGGCGATGGATGATCCTATATCCATTGGTGTTTGACATCAGAGATAGTATACGGGTGCTCAGTGGAGACTGGGTACACTGAACGGACTCGCCGAGAATTTCCAGATGGTATTATACCTCACGTCAGATGGCAGTTCTTTGATGACACTGGTACAGCTTAGTCTGTCGACCCGAGATCGTCATAGAGTCTTGTGTGTCTCCCACCGTGCTTTGATTTCCACCCTACCACGGCTCTACTGAGTCGTGCAAACAGGTGGTTTTTGGGTACAGTCCCGAGTCACATGGAGGCAATAAGCGATAGGAGGGGATTCGTCTCTCCCGGTATTGGGGGTTGATGTTGCGCTATATTTGATTGTCCATAACTGGAAATCTCTGGCTAGGGTTAATGTGATTTACTGGTAAGTGTTATCAGTAGTTTTACGCTCGTTATGGACCTTAGATCGGCATGACTTATCAAGCTACTGGGGTCTGACGTTTACCACCCGTAGGCGAGATATGCGACATATCAGACGAACAGACCGGACTGTGCGGTAAGTGTTACTGATTGGATTCGCAGGAGTGTGAGCAGGCTTGCTCGTTGATCTTCTGATCTCTCAATACCCGGGTTGCCGTTACGTTTAGCAGATCGCTTGCGGCTTTTGCGTGTTTGATATGATCACCACCTACTGCCGGCGTATTGACGAGTTTTTAGAGCCTACACAGAGGTTTCCTGGCCCAGGAGAAACGAAATAGGAGCACGTATGTGATATGTGCGGGACCGAGAATAATATGAGTATGTGATACCCTATTCTATTCTCGCGGCTTGTATTATCGGTCGGTTATATGCGATATAGCCGGGTTATCGAATCAAGTGTTGATTCGATATATTGATACACATGATATTAGTCGGTTATATGTGATATGATTGGATCATTAAATCAAGTGTTGATTTAATGATTTAATGTATAATTATATATTTGATATATTACTTTACATTAACTAGTATTGGTTCACTTAAGATTGTTTTCTCACTTGATTTGCACATAGTGTATATATGATATATAATTGTGTACATGTTTTTATCATGCTTAATGATACATGCAAACTTGGGTGTGTGTAAGACTTACACCATGTTTATTTATAGTTGTGAGGGTTTTATTTATTTTAAGTATTTCAAAATGGTGGCTTTATTTGTCATGACTTAAAGCTTCATGAAGCTTCAAGCATCTTTGACAAAGTCCACACATTTTGTTTTACTTAAGATATTTCTAAACCAAACCATTATATTAAACCATGGTTTAGTCTCTACAATAGTTAGTGGATGATACTAACTCACCCATGGTTGCATAATTATCATTATTCTTTTCTCATTTTTCATTCTTACTTCTTTTTCTTCTTCATCCAAAAGGAAAAGCTTTCTATGTTTTTTCTAAATGGTGAAAACAAGTGAGAAATCAAAATCTAAAGTGAACCCACTTCCTATTTCATCATCCTCTACTACTTGCCATTTAGTTTAGGGTGTTCTCTTCACAAAGTTCTTGTCCTAGTGAAGGGTTAGCTTGAGTTTGAGTCACCTCGACGTAGATCATCTTCGGCCTCGAAGTCTACGAGCAAGCTTGTTCATTTCTCCGGAGAAAACCATACTAGAGTTCGGGACTTCAATGATCGCAGCGAAAGGACGTCAACACGGAGCTTTAGAAGTGAAGGACCGGATCTACAAAGGTAGTATTCTTTTCACTTCTCTTTGTGATGATAGATTACATGTTTTGTTACTTTATTTTTCTAGCATGATTCTTAGTTTGATTGCTTAGCACCCCCTTGAATTTTTGTTGTGGCATTTGTGATGCTTGCAAACCCTAGGCTAGGTGCTAAGGAAATCCAACATGGTATCAGAGACTAACTAGAAATCTAGATGATGTTAGATTAATACGAAAATGAAACAAATCCGTAAACATACAATTTCTGGAACCCTGCATATAATGCTCTCTGTTGATTTTTAAATGTTCTAGAAAAATTTTGCAAACAAGTGCAGAGTGATGTATGTGATACCTAAAGTGCACAGAACAAAAACGAGGCCAGAATCTCGGATTTCAACCGAGCACATTGCCCCCAAAACCGGGGAGGTCAGCCTTGCTTGCTTCTTTTGGTGTCGTTTTTGTTTTGTGCTCTGGTGTGCTCATTTTGGGGTTTCAGGTATTGTTTGCTTTGTCCAAATTTTCATGTGATGTAAATTTTGCTATAGGACTAAAATGGAGTGTTTCGTAGTCGTATAATTTAGCATTGTATTGTTAACCTAGACCATGTTTAACAGTTCGAACGAATCTCAAACATCACCCCATGACCCCCTCTGAAATTTCTAAGTGTTGGAATTTTTCTAAGTTAATTATATTCAATAGTCGTGCAAGTAACTTTATGTACCCTCTAGAAGAACAAAAACCTTAACTCGATTCTATGCTCTCGGAACTGCGACTTGGACCCTAGGGTTTGCCGTAGTTCCGCGGTGTTATAGGTGAGACGTTGGTTTGACCCTTCTACTGTAACGTTTTAGAAATCGTTATGCGAATTTTTCCGTTTTAGGGTAAAATATTCGGTGTTTTCCGTTTTAACCCGATTGTGATCAAACTTTTGTATAGACTTGTCGGCACCTAGTTTAGCTAGAATGAAACTAGTGCGCGGGCTTTGGGGGTCAATTGGAAGTTTTGGTTCACATAGATTTTTTCCCTAATTAAAATATTATATTAATGCTTTATTTGTGCACTTTATTAATGGTAATTACTTTTTGGTTTGGGTTAATTACTACTAATGTGGTTTTATGCTAAGTTAATTACTAGATTAAGTTTAAACCTTTCCATCCAAAATATCTAGATATTTAAGTAATTAAAATGAATTTTTAAAGAAAAGATAATGGTGACATAAAGGTATTTTGTTTTATTAAGCAATTATTGATTTTTTCTTCTAGAATTTTCAACAAAATTCCACAGAACTCTAGCTTTTTAGCCTTGGCCGAAATCACTTCATGCT
The DNA here is from genome assembly GCA_030015575.1 of Agapanthus africanus. NCBI lineage: Eukaryota > Viridiplantae > Streptophyta > Magnoliopsida > Asparagales > Amaryllidaceae > Agapanthus > Agapanthus africanus. The sequence goes on from JASDDO010000008.1 coordinate 317,446,218, forward strand.
TGCTGCCCTTGTGCTTTCTCATCTCATTTCTTCACTTAAATGCTTCAAAAAAATCATCAAAAATCCTAATTAAATCATACAAACTCAATTATAATTCATTTCCCTTCATTCTTCAACTCAAATCAAGCTTGGATCTTCTTCAAGTTAGGATTTTTGGAGGCTAAAGTTTGGATTTTCTTGTTGCAAGTGGGGTTTCTAATGAGGTATAAAACCCTAACCCTAATCTCTTTTTGTGGTATTAATACTTAAATTAGCTTATTTAGATGTTTTATTTAAGCTTTTAATTTCATATTTAGAAATTCTAGTAAGTTTTTTTGTAATCAAATTAGGGTTTTGATTAGTGAATTGGTTAGTTGATAATTTTAGACAAATGAAAATTTAAACCAAGTTGCTAGTTTGTTAAATGATATTTTCCTAATTGGATAATTAAGCTAATTAGCAAACTAAACTTTTACTAATCCTAATTAAGTGAGATTAAAATTATAGTAATGGTTTGAATGGTTTAATCATGCTATATTGTGATGTTTGTAAATTCTAGTTTTGGTAAAAACTAGTAGTTTGGTGCTAAATTGATATATGCTGCTTTCTAGATTTCGGTAAGTTTTAGGCGTGGGTTTCTTTTGACGTTGCGACGTTATTTATATTAGATTCCCCGTTTATTATTGTGTTTTGAATGTGCGATCGGTACGATCAGGGTCTAGGCTTGGTAGTTGTGTCGCTTTGCGTTCCTAACTAGGGTCGTGCCGATGTCGTTCGTGACTTTGTGTAGATTTTGCTCTTGAGTTCGTTTCGTAGTGTCGCTATGCACGTTAGCCGCTAAACGGACATTCGAGAGTATGTTTGGAGTTGGTGCGTCGGTTAAACGTAGTTGTATGTATTTTTGGTCGATTGCTTATATACGCTTGCTTTATTGTTATATGTGTTCAGGATCGCAGGCGGGGACTTCGGGCGCTGCTAACAGAGGAAAGCGAGTGGTAGGCTTTACTTAGCCAGGAGCGTTGGTGAGTAGATTTAACATCTATAGGGGAATCGCCCGCATGGCGTTATGCGTCTGGGCTAGAGATGTTATAATATTGTCGCATATTCTATTTCATATATAGAGTTGCGCATACACCTTATTGCTTAGTTACTTGTTGTGCTTGGACTAGTACCTTTCGGACGCTGCACTATTATTGACGGCTCATGTTGCACGAGCACTGATTGTATGCCACACACACCGTCAATAATTGTCATGACACGCACAACACACATACCTATATGATATTGTTTGGTTAGGGACATTGAGACATTGATTCATATTTCTTTATGCATATGATATATAGCATACATGTATACCTACATGCTTACACATATGTCTTGACATGCTAGTTACCTGTATACCTATAGGGTATTGTACCATTAGCGATAGGTACATACACACATAATGACATAGCTACATGTATACCTTGCATACATACTTCACTTATACCTGGAGGGTATATTACATCATTACTGATAAGTAGATACATATACATTGCTATACCTTTATGTTTACACATATATCTAGCTATAGCTACATGTTTACCTTTATTTGATGTTATATAAATTTGGAGAAATTAGGAACCGCATGATATATATTTTTAACTTGTTGCAGTTAAATAGCGGCTTTTCCTTTATATGCTCATATTACAGTTTTATGTTGCATATATTATATTCATGAATTTTCGCATTAAGATATGGATTTTTAATGATGTTTTCTGGATTTGAGGACCGTGGTAGTTTCATGAAATTATGCATTATTTGAAAAACCCGGTTTCTCTTGTATTATATTTCAGCATCCACCATGAGATTTATCGGTTCTGATATATATACCCCACGTAAGGAACGGAGGGAGCCGTGTGCGGGTACATGGTGGGGCCTGGAGGTATCCCGGGGAAAGATTTTCGTGGAGCAGACGATGAGTCAGTGGGGGAACCATACCTTCCGGTGACAGTACCTATGACTCGACAGTTATCGTGGGGATACCGACGGGAGTCATGTACGTATGGATACGTCGAGAGGCGAGGGTCACAGCTAGGCACTCAAGCTTTCGGTATAGCGTATGATACGTACCTATCAGGATGCCAGTCGTGGTGACAGCACCTGATAGATCAGCCTTTATGTGTCGATACTTGGCACAGGTTTTCATGATATTTTTACTCCTAACAGTGGAATGGGACGCTGTTATATATGCATATATATATATATATATATTAGTGGAATGGAACGCTAATATATATGTATACATATAAATTCATATACTTCATCATAATTATTCATGCAAATATACTTTGGTTATTTGAGATTCACTTGATATTGGACTCTGGATATTTAAGATTCATTTGATATTGGATACAGGATATATATGACATTCACTTGATTTTGGATTCAGGATATGTGAGATTTACTTGATTTTGTACATTCAAGATATATGAGATTTACTTGATATTGTACATTCAGGATTTGTGAGACTTATATGATATGAGAGCCAATTTGGGGGCTGATTTGAGGAATTGGGATTTGGATTGTCTTGATGGACTTCGGTCCTACCACGATGTCAGGATTCCGTGGAAATGACATGTTTCACCCCATACTCCACATTTATTGTTTATGCACTGCTTCATGTATTAGTGGTACCTGATAGAGTACCTTTCATGACTGTTGCATTTACATACTCCGCATTTATTTTATATGCATTGCTTCATGTATTAGTTGTACCTGCTAGAGTACCTTTCATGACTACTGCATATATACATTGTCATATCATTGTTCATGTATTAGTAGTACCTGCTAGAGTACATTACATGACTGTTGCATACATATTGTCATATTGCTGCTTCATGTATTAGTTGTACCTGCTAGTGTACCTTTCATGACTGTTGCATGCATATGACCATTTATTGCTCAGCTTGCATATGTTAGTTTTGCGCTGTACGTGCATGCTTGTGATTACCTGCATATGTTATTTACTATTCACGAGTTCGTAACTCACCCCCGTTGTGCCAAAGTATTTTTCAGGTTGTTCCCCAGAGTAGTCGAAGCAGGCTATTCATCTATCTTATTATCTTTTGCTGCAGATACCGCTTCTTCTCACAGTGTGCAGTTTTGCTTAGGTGGGTTTTGCGGTTATCCAAGGTTGTTTATTGTATATTCGTTGTATCAATGTACTCTCCATCTACTACTTTCATGTGTATGACTTAGAGACTTGATGTGAGGACGATATTGTATATTTTGGTGACTTGGATGTCTTTTATACAGTTTTACTTATATCGTCTTTTATTTCTTCGCTACGGCGTCGTATATATGTTGTGGTGGTTGTTTTCCACCGTTGGGCGTGGATTTGCTCCCGTTGGGGATGCTTTACTTTATATTTATGTTGTACCCATTTTGGGGTTAGTTTTTACAAAGGAGGTGCTGCCAAATTTTTTAAGAAAGTAAAGTTGGACTTTAAAGAATTTGGTTTGAGATTTCAAAAGTTTTGAAAATGCTATTATCACTTGCTACTTTTGATGGTTTAGATTGCTGGGTTTTTGGCTTACTTAAATTGCGTTACGCCTGTAGATGTTGCGTAGTTTAAGGGCCATCAACGTGCCAAATTTCGGGTCGTGACATCTACGGCTGGATCATAGGTACTGTGGCACATTTTGGATACTTTAATTTCGCTCAAATGTTGAGCTCAATGGGAGTTGTGGGGCTTTGTTGATTCGATCAAAACGTTTAACATCGTCTAGTATATTGTGATACAATATTGTGATACAATAATTGGAATCCACAATATTTGAATTTTATAAATCTAGCAATTTAGTCTCATTTGATCGGTTGCCACGGGATTTTGATGCGATCAAAAGTCCGTCGCAGTCACGTTGTGTATGCGGATACTCGCCGGGTAACATTATTAGATAGCCACGCCCCATAGCCCCGACCAAGTGACTGTAGGAGAGCCCCGTCGCCAAAAGCATCCATTCGGGTGCTCGCGGCCGCGTTGTTCCGCCTAAGTGCACTTCGTCGTCGGTATCGGGGGGTGCGGCCGTCTACTAAAGTTTCCGACGAGCATTCAATCGGAATGTCGGGAATCTTGTTGAATTGCCCGACTAGTTATTGGAAAGTGTTTTCAATATCGAGAATAAAATGCGGGGTTTATAATTATTAAGCATGCGTTGTCTAAGGAATTCATTTGGTTAGGCATGCGATGTCTAAGGTGGTTGCGGATTCCAACTGCTGTATTTTTTCACTTTCTTTTCTGCTACCGTAAGTGTAATATGTGGTGTATCGCCGGTTTCGTTGCTATATGTCAACGACAATTGGGATACGCATATTTACTTACGTTGATGACATGCGATTTTATGTGTTGCTGTGGTATGTTATATTGGATCGTCGTGTTTGAATAGCCATTTTTTTTATGTGAGATGAGAGTTTTTCATTTTCATTCATGTAAAATTCAATGTATATAATATTCTTTTATTGGGGCACTTCCGGGTTGAGGAAGATGTCACCGTTGATTTATATTATTTACTTTTCCGCATTAGGATAGACCCAAGGAGGGGAGCACAAGTAATCGGGTTCTAGGGTCCAGTGGGAGACCATCTCGAGGAGTTGAGACCGGGTCTCCTAACTCTACAATTGGTAGGGTTTCTTGCCGCTCTCGTAGGGGTCTAGGGGTGTGGGTTTGGCTATTCAACGTGACCGTGGAATTCGTGTTTTATACAGGCTCAAAATAAAACACGGTCATCCTAGTATATCCTATATTTCATGTTGTTTTCTGCTGCGATATCTGTGATGTGATCATTTGATATGTTGAGATAGATACTGTATATAGTATATATTATATATTATATAGACGTTGCTTATGTTTTACACCCGCGCTAGCCCTGCCCCGCTCTGCCATTAGTTACCTAACCTAACGGTGCATGACGGGACATCGAGACGAATGCGGATGGCATAAGCGTACGTTGTATTTATCTGTGATGCTTAGGTAACTAAATGACGGGACATTCATTAATGTGATTAATGAAGGAAAATAAACCTAAAGATGTTGTCGAATAGAATTTTCATAAAGAGGTAGCTCTAGTTATTGCTTTGCATAGCGGTATTCTTTGCAGAATATCCAGCACCTTATTCGATAAGGAAAGAGTCGAGATCCCTTCACCGGGAGTGACCTCTTTAGCAACAACTGGCAGATGCTACAACCTTCGGTTTGTCTTTTGATTGCTTTTCTAGTTCTTGCTTTGCATAGTGGTATTGTGAATATCCTGCACCTCATTCGACGAGGAAAGAGCCGAGATCCCTTCAACGGGAGTAACCTCTTTAGCGAAACTAGCAAAAGCCTAAAAAACACTCCATTTAAAATCATTTGATTCTGCAACGAGATCAAGTTCAAAGTGTTAAAGGTTTTCTTAAAAACCATCCGCAACCCTCTGTCATTTTAGGAAGTAGAGTACTTAGTATTCGTGCTGCTTATGTCGACCATAGCTAAGGCGTAGTGTACGGTAGCTAAGTGATGTCTTCCTATAAAGCATACGATGTGATTAGTTAGGACAGTCACATGATTATGTCGACCATAGCCGAGGGTCATGTGGCTGGGTCTAATTAATTAAGAAATGACGGGTAGAACTTGACTAGGACTTATGATATGTTGACCATACCCAAGGTCATAAGTACTAGGGATAAAAACCTTTATCGGGAGTTTCAAGTGTCGAAATTTGCAATGAGATTGCATACCTTCTATGTGATAGTTGGATCCTGATACCCACTGCGAGTAATTGTTACTCTTGGGAGAGTTTTGCACTTTACAATTAGCCGATCAAGTAGGTGTCTAAAAAGGTGTCAACAGGATTACGCCCTTGGGAAAACGATGTTTATTTTAATTAGGTCCGTGCGAAAGCACGGGGAACCTCCCTCAAAGTACCGGCACTGGCCTAGCTAAAAGATTGGCGAACTTTGTAGAGTGTAATTAATCCAGGCTAGTCTTTCCTTTTAGGATTTGAAGGAAGATTTGATAAAAACAGTAGGAGCCATCCTGATTAGATAAAATATATAACCAATCTAATCTTGCAAGAGCGCACGCAGAGTGTTTTCTTCTCTCTCTCTCCAGGTAGCGACCATGTCACGCCTTAATCAAGATAATAATATGGATGTATTGACCGAACCCGCTTGTTATACTGAGCTGGGGAACGTTGGTCCCGCTCCACCTTATAATTGTTATAAGACCGAGCAGGAAATGTGGAATGCTAGGATTCCCATGCCGCCCAAACGTGCATGCTGATGCATCTTCTTCGGGTATGTTCATTACCGAGAACTGTTTCTCAGTATCCTTTACGTCCTGGGTATGAGATGCCGGATCAGGATCCCACATATGTAATCTGTTACATGGGCTACAGAAAGGTAGAGAACTGAGAACGGGTGATAAGTTTCAAGGGTCAGAAATGGTGCAATTGTTGCAGCCAAGGTGATGGCAGTTATCACCCTATATTACTAAATACATTGATTCTGAACGAATATTATTAGATACCGAACCTGATATACAACATCATATCAGTCTCTTTATTTATTAAAGAAGGATATAATTTTGTATTGTTGGATAATGTTTTGAACATTTCCTATATCAAGAGTTGATCGGTTTCAGGCACGTTATCTAAAAGCATATACGTTCTAAATCAAACCACAGTTTTTAACGTACAGAACACACACAAGAGGAAGAGTTCAGAAATGAACGAATCCTTCTTGAGGCATTGTAGACTAGGTCATATCAATGTGACCCGACTAGATAAGTTACATTAAGATGTATATTTAAATCAGTTTGAATTTACATCTTGTGAAACTTGCCAGTCATGTCTTAAAGATAAAATGACCATAGCTCTGTTTACTTGAAACAGAGAAAGAGTTGGTGAACTCTTGGGACTAATACATGATGATGTATGAAGGTCCCCAGTCTACATATGCTAGGAACGGTTCTTTATACTTCCTTACATTCAGTGATGATCTCTCAAGATTCGGACACATGTTCCTGTTGAAACACATGTCTGAAGCTTTTGAGAAATCCAAAGAATATAAGATAGATGTAGAGAACCAATACAGGAATAAGTATTATGTCTTATGATATGATCATGGAGGAGAATACTTGTGCATGGAATTCTTGCACTATTCTGGTAGAGAATAAGATTCTCTCTCAGCATTACTCCTCCATATACACCACAGAACAACGGTGTATCAAGGAGGACTAATCGCACCCTATTAGATATGGTGTGCTCTATGATGAGTAATACCGAGTTACCTGTTTCCTTTGGGGGTTATGCACTTGTGAAACTGCGTACCTATTGAATAAGGATTCAATAGTTCCCGACGAACCTCAGCCTCACCGCCGATCTGGTAGGGTTCCTCATCCGCCTAAGAGATACTTCGGTTTCTCGAGGACAGTGGGAGCTAGGATTGCATCATGGAGATGATGACCCAACTAGTTTCGAGCAGGCCATCAAGAGTAGGGACTCTGTAAGAATGGCTGGATGCTAAGTGATCTGAGATGGAATCTGTACACACCAACAAAGTATGGACTTTGGTTGCTATATCTGAAGGGTTAAATCCCCATCAGGAGCAAGTATATCTTAAAAAGATTACTTAGTGTAGATGGAAAAGTTGAGACTTTAAAAGCTAGACTTGTTGTAAAAGGTTTTCGTCATCGACCGGGTGTAGATAATGATAAAACCTTTTCTACAATAGCTATGCTTAAGTCCATCCAGATCCCACTTGACATTGCTACATACCATGACTACGATATCTGGCGGTTGGGTGTCATGACTGCTTTTCTAAATATTGATTCAGAAGATAGCGTCTATAAGTACACAGCCAGAGGGCTTCGTAGACAGTGGGAGCAGCGGAAACGTGTGCAAGTTGCTTTACAGAATAAAGCAGGTATCGTGGAGTTGGAACATCTGTTTTTGATGTGGTAGTCAAAATGTTTGACTTCATCAAAATGGTAGATGAACCTTGTATATACAAAAGGGTAGTAGAGAGTATGGTGGTCTTCCTCGTATAGTACGTGGATGACATACTCTTGATAGGGAAGGTATTTCCTATGCTACACTCGGTCAATCTCCTCTTATCACAAGGATTCTATATATAGGATCAAGGTGATACCTCCTAAATCCTGGGTTTTGGATCTATGAGATAGATCTAAGTGGATTTTAGGATTCTCACTAGGTGTAGTGAGAAGGTATCAATCAATCCTGGGGAGAATCACTGGATAGCTTCCAGGGTGATAAGGTTGACTGAAAGTCAGCCGCATGCACTGTCTTTACCCTCAGTGGAGGGATGGTATGTTGGAAAAGCTCCAAGCTAGATACCGTGGCAAACTAGATGATAAAGGATGAATGCATTGCTACTAGCGATGTTACCAAAGAGGTAGTCTGGGTATATATTTGTTCATGAGATGAACAAGGTTCCTACCATTGTGTGACAATGGAGCTGTGGTTTTGTCCCAGGAATCCCTCCGTCCCGTCAGTGACCCAGACGTATTCTAAGGCAGTATCACCTGATCATGGAGATGGTTGATCTCCAGAGAGATTGAGGTTAGGAGAGTAGACTCAGAGGACAACACGGCGGATCCATTCACGAAGGCCTTTTCCCAGAGAGAGACTTTTATGGGATGGTTGAGTATGAGATACTACAACCACTGCTACATGATGGCCCTAGTGCAAGTGGGAGATTGTTAGTTATATGTATGCCCTAGAGGCCATTTCTATACATGAGATGTATATTGTAGTGGATGCTGGGACATATATAGGGAGGACTTTCTTGCTCGACATGATAGTACGCTATCTGGTTGCTCTTTATCTTAACATGTATACATAGTGTCTCTTTGTTACATGTTGATAAAGCCCTTAGGATGTGTACTTGACTTCCAGGATTATGATGCAGATCATACTAGTGGGGCCTGGGTAGTCCATGAGTACATCCTTCAATGTTCCTATTCGTGGGAATATCGAGACGGGGCATCGATATTCCAGAGTAGACTAGCGTATATCTTCTCGACCCATGTGATGGGCGATGGATGATCCTATATCCATTGGTGTTTGACATCAGAGATAGTATACGGATGCTCAGTGGAGACTGGGTACACTGAACGGACTCGCCGAGAACTCCCAGATGGTATTATACCTCACGTCAGATGGCAGTTCTTTGATGACACTGGTACAGCTTAGTCTGTCGACCTGAGATCGTCATAGAGTCTTGTGTGTGTTCCACTGTGCTTTGATTTCCACCCTACCACGGCTCTACTGAGTCATGCAAACAGGTGGATTTTGGGTACAGTCCCGAGTCACATGGAGGCAATAAGCGATAGGAGGGGATTCGTCTCTCCCGGTATTGGGGGTTGATGTTGCGCTATGTTCGATTGGCCATAACTGGAAATTCCTGGACAGGGTTGATGTGATTTACTGGTAAGTGTTATTAGTAGTTTCACGCTCGTTATGGACCTTACATCGGCATGACTTATCAAGCTACTGGGGTCTGACGTTTACCACCCCTAGGCGAGATATGTGACATATCAGACGAACAGACCGGGCTGTGCGGTAAGTGTTACTGATTGGATTCGCAGGAGTGTGAGCAGGCTTGCTCGTTGATCTTCTGATCGCTCAATACCCGGGTGGCCGTTACGTTTAGTAGACCGCTTGCGGCTTGTGCGTGTTTGATATGATCACTACCTACTTCCGGCGTATTGCCGAGTTGTTAGAGTCATACACAGAGGTTTCCTGGCTCAGGCGAAAAGAAATAGGAGCACGTATGTGATATGTGCGGGACCGAGAATAATACGAGTATGTGATACCGTATTCTATTCTCGCGGCTTGTATCATCGGTCGGTTATATGCGATATAGCCGGGTTATCGAATCAAGTGTTGATTCGATATATTGATACACATGATATTAGTCGGTTATATGTGATATGACCGGATCATTAAATCAAGTGTTGATTTAATGATTTAATGTATAATTATATATTTGATATATTACTTTACATTAACTAGTATTGGTTCACTTAAGATTATTTTCTCACTTGATGTGCACAAAGTGTATATATGATATATAATTGTGTACATGTTTTTATCATGCTTAATGATACATGCAAACTTGGGTGTGTGTAAGACTTACACCATGTTTATTTATAATTGTGAGGTTTTTATTTATTTTAAGTATTTCAAAATGGTGGCTTTATTTGTCATGACTTAAAGCTTCATGAAGCTTCAAGCATCTTTGACAAAGTCCACACATTTTGTTTTACTTAAGATATTTCTAAACCAAACCATTATATTAAACCATGGTTTAGTCTTTACAATAGTTAGTGGATAATACTAACTCACCCATGTAAGTGCACGGCGGCGCCCCGGCCTCCATCCCGAGGCCAAATGCGGAAGCGATGGCTAACTTTAATTTTCTTGAACCGGCACCACCGCGCACTAAAACCCGGATCGTGCCATTAAACTAGTCCTAGCTAACTACTAGATGGGGAAGAGAGATATACCGAGCGATCCGTGTCCTCCGGTCTTCTCGCCGTCGTCCCGATCTCCCGCGGAATGTCCAGTCTCCACCTCCTCGCCGGAAGGGCACCACGTCGCCTGCATCTTTTACGGGCTTCCACCTCTATACCGAGGCAACTCGGGTACGAAGCTGGCGAGTCGACGTGCCCAAGATTTGCTGTAGAATATAGTATAGAACCATGTCTCATTTTGGGGTTATGGAGTTGCCTTTTGAGATGGTGGAGGAATGGAGTTTTTGGAGATGGAGCTAAATGGATATTGTGCAATACAAATGAACCAAAAACCCCATCCCAAATTTTGGGACAGCCCCCCACCTCAATGAATGGCCGGCCATGGCATGGAATGGGAGAGGGGAGAATGAATGAGGGAGTGTATGGATCAAATGATACAAGAGAGAGAGAAAAGTGATCATGATCAAGCATGATAACAAAGCCAACCTCACACTCCAACTATCATCATAACAACCAAAAGTCATGCAATCATGATACTACAAGACTAGCCATGATGACTAAAGAAAGTCAAGCCATGATGGTGCAAGTATCATGATACAATAATATGCAAAGACCCCCTTCCAAAATTGCTTATTTGCACAAATGCAAATAAGCCTTCCTCCACCAATCTTCGGCCAATGAACGATACAAAGGAAATTGGCCGAAACGGAAAGCAAACTGGCAACTCCAGAAAACTGGTCCCGTAATAAATTACAAGAAAACCCCGATACGGTGCATACATACCCGCATTTGTATTCCGACCGAATACAAATGCAATGAGACAAAATCTACACTGTACTATACTAGGATCCGGCTTAAACCAAAGCCGGCTAGAATTATCCGTTCGATCCTGATCCGTGCAATACCGTAGGAATCTGATCGAACCCTGCCATATATCCATACGGCCTCTAGTACAAACTGTCTGATCCTGATCCGTGCAATACCGCACGTATTTGATCGAACCCTGCCATATCTCCATACGGCCTCTACAGCGTTTCGCCCGAAACTTGAGTAACTGTATGTGTGGTGGACTCTAAAGACTCGTCAATACTATGGCTGTGGATTTAACCACTAGCACGTCAGAGGTATTAGCCATACGTGACGGGCCATCAGCTATTGACCAAAAGGGACGTCGATGAGCGAACTCATCCTGACACCCTACTGAGCCTGTCAGTGACAATATCCGTACAGTCCGGTCCGTTCGTCTATGAGCATCACATGGCGGGCCTAGGGGGTTGGTAAAAGTCAGACCCCCAAAAGCGGTACAAGTCGTGTCAGAGTGTAGCCCAGAACACCCTGAGATACTACTGGAATACCTACCAGTAAATCTCCTGCCTCGGCCGAGGGCTTCGTGTAATGGCTCTCCTAGACACAGCGCGACCTCACCCCCAATACCGGGAGAGACGAACCCCTGAAGATCCGCTCACTGCCTCCATGTGGCTCGGGACTGTACCCAACTAAAACCTGTTTGCACGTCTCCTTTGAGCGTGGTAGGGTAGTAATCAAAGTACAGTAGGAACTCACACGAGACAAATGACGATCCCCAGGTCGATGAACTAACCTGTACACATGTCACCAGGGAACTGCTATCTGACGTCAGGTATAAGACCAACTAGCATGTTCCCGGCGAGTCCTGTTCGGTGTACTCATAACCCAATGAGCACCTGTATACATCTTAGGTGAACCAACTGACACCAGTGGCTTGTGAGACCGGCCACCGCCCCTCGTCGGGGTCTCGACTGTATACACTAGTCTATTCTGGAGTATCAATGCCCTGTCTCGAAACTCCCACGACTAGGGACCTTTTAAGGATGTGCTTATAGACTACCAGTTCCCACGTATATGATCGCCCTCATACTGCTGGCAGTCAAGCATGAATCGTAGGGGCTCTATCAACGTGCAATAGTGACCTTGTCAGGTCACCTAAAGCAGTACACGATGATAAAGGTAAACCAGATAGCATACTATCATCTTGAGTAAGACTGTCCTACTGGGACAGGTCCTCCCTCAATCATTGCAATCACGTGCCTGTGATCCAATAATTGACTCTGAGGGCACTATCTCCAACAATCTCCCACTTGCACTCAAGGCTAATTATTGCGATATCGCATACTCACAGCCCGTGTGATACCGAACACCCAACTCCTCTACTAGTCAGTCTCACAAAGTCTGTTTGCGAAACTATTGCGTTCGAAGAATAGCCTCAGTGAGTGGATCCGCTTTGATGTTTCTTTCTATGTCTCTCTATATCTCAAGTTCGCGGAGAAAGCCATCTCCCGAAATGAGCAATACCTGTCTTAGAATGTGTCTGGATGTCTGATGGGACCTAGCTCACAAATGAACTCCAAATCCAAACTTCTTAGACTGTATCGTCAACTGAACTTAATCAGTATCCCGCGCCATGCCTCCCTCAGTATTGCCTTGGACCACCTGTCCAAAATACTTCCCCTCATCAGAAGGAAAACTATAACTCTGACAACCTCCTTGTCGTCCATGTCAACTTGGAAGCCTGGAATGATAACTGTCTCCCGAATGAGGCTGTCGTTATCATATCCCTAGAACATCCACTTATGTTCTAAAACTGCTTCCGACTGTTTCTCTAGGATTGGATCAATATCAACTTATTGCATCTGTTGCAAGAACGACATCTGGTGTGGTACTTGACATCTCATGATTGACTCAATTGCCTGAGCAAGTGATCTGCCAATCATGCACATCCCTCTCCCCTTTAGTCTGTAAGACACCTTTAGAGAGGGTGACTCCATTACCTACAGGTACACTACCGTGCCAGGAGTCGTCCATTCTAAATACTCTTAGAATGCTGTCTAAGTACCTTGATTGGGAAACCACCCAAATCTAGATCTAAAACCATAGATCTAGTAACCAGAATGTCTGATATAATGTCCAAGTCCCACGTGGAGAAACACTGTGTGACGACCAAAGTATAACCGATCGTAGTATAGGAATATCACTTCCTACTCTGTGTATGTCATCCAAATACCATGACAACACACCCTACTACCTTCTCAACAGATCCATCCCCTATTCTGATGAAGTCAAACCTATGACTGTCACATCAGAAATTGATGATCTATCTCCGCTATATCTGCTTTAGTCTATAAATAGACATAAGCTACCTGTCCACCAATGCTTCCGCTGCTCCTACTGACTATGACAACCTTCTGGCAGAGTCATATACACGTACACTTCTGAAGCCAGTTCAGAACGACGCTATACTCATCCTCCTGCCGGGTCTCGCAGCCTGGAACAATAGCAATGGCAAGTGTGGTTAAACAAGAACCTCCCTGTCACCGTCCTTGAGGCTACCGGAGTACCTCTCGGGTGCCTGAGGTTACCCACCGTATCTGCGGAGTGGCCAATGGAATGTCAAACCAGATTGAATCTTTAGGTTCCTATGAAATCTTCAGTAATCGTTTGTGGTTCTGGAATCACTTCCAGTTCTACCATACTCCCACTACTGTTTTCTGAAAAAATCCATTTTTAATAAAACTGTGGCGAGTCTAGAACAATATCACTATTGATCTTCCAGATGGTAGAAAGTCAACCCTCGTCATAGCCTGGGTCAACCCACAAACAGCCATTACAGAAACGTGCCTTGAGTTGTCCAGTGTCTGGTTTTAATCATAAGCCGGACAACTCCCCGTACCTTAACATCGTTAAGATATGAACTGTTCTATATCCAATATAGAACCAGAGGCACTGATTTAATTGAACCAGATTCAAATCATGCAGCTGTCTCCAGTGCATGTCAACTAAATGGAAGGAGGCCGATCAGCGTTACTCAACTTAGGAATGCTTCCAATTATGAGTAACCTGTAAGAGAAGCAAGTTCTCTTAATCATTACAATCAACTGAACACCATACACAAGTATCTACATCTTTGATCACTTTGAAGAATCCCGATACTTGCAATACCTGGTTCTCTACTTTATTCAAATACCTATAACTTCTCAAAATTCAAACCCTGTGTTTCCACGAAACACTTGTCTAAAAAAATAGAGAAGTCATAAGTAAACTGAATATAGTACGAGGACCAACCCCTCTGTTCTGATGGACCCTGGACAACATACAATACTCTGTATAAGTCCCTTGAGTCTGATAACTCATTCCCTGTGTGTCGCATGTTGAAAACTGTACTTATGGTTAAGAAGAATTACACCGCTGTTTAATGCTCCTTACCTAACCATCCACTGATATAGGTAAATGTCATCGACATAATTTCAAAAAGTATATCTCACTCTATGACAATAGACGTACAGATATATCGATTTGAAATTGGTGCATAACAGCAGATATTCAAAACCAAATATTTGCCGACCGGCAAACAACCCAGGTGACGTCCTCAAATATCACCGATTACAACGAATCCCGATATAATGAGGATGATCACCTAATTTCCAATAACTTACTCCCACTCATCATCTGCAAAGCCATACAGATGTGAGAATCATACCTGGTAAATACATACCCTAGAGCAAGTGTCTAACTGGGAAATCAGTTTTCCTTTAACAGTACACAGTGAAACTGAAATATTGAAATGTTTCGATGGGGTATCCTGGTATTCCTAGTAATGCCTCTTCCATTATCCAGATTCACAACTATAACCGTGTAATTCTTTGCCACCTCTCCAAATCCCTTTTTATGTCTTTAGTCATTACCTTCTGCACACCCCTTTAGGCCAAATGGTTTTCTTCCTTCCCTACCGTTCGGCACCAGCCTATGGTTTGGAAGAAGACTATCTAATAAGTATAATGGGTGTACTGTCCTAATCCTAGGAACACTCGCAATGCGAGAGAAGGTGAAGATAAAAGACAACCGAATAAACCTTATTCCTATTTCTCCTGAACCAGAATCCATCCCCGAACCGGAACAAGTTCCTTTCGAGTTCGTATATAACCATACGATGGAATATCCAATAAACTGTGGATCTTCATAGTGATACGGAGTGTTCTGGAGAAATACAAAGGTGATTTAGGATTGGCGAAGAAATACTTGGTTTGGTCGTGAATAGCAGTCGCAATTTACTTTGCCCTCTTACTAATCCCTTGTTATGTCTTTACTTAATACCTTCTGCACACCATCGTTATGCTAATTGGTTTTCTTCATTCCCCACCGTTCGGCACCAGCCTAAGGTTTTGAAGAAGACTATCCAATTTGCGTAATAGGTGTACTACTCCTAAACCAAGGAGTACTCATAACCTGAGAGAGGGTAAAAGGAAAAAACAACTGAATAGTCCTATCCTTTTTCTCCAGAACCGGAAACCATCCTCGAATAAATTCCTTCGAGTTCGTATCTAACCATACGATGGTTTTGTCCAATGGAAGTGGACGTTCGTAGTAATACGGGGTGTCCTGGAGAAAGGGGTAAAAGTAGGAGTGGCAATGAGGTTTGCAACTCTGACAATCCAAAAGCCAGTGTTAAGAAGGTTCGGTCAACTTGGTCACTGAGTCATAGTCTTAGGGTCGGGTCAATGGTCGCTGCCAAAGAGAGAGAGAAAAGAAACACTCAGCGTGCACTCTAACCTAGATCAGAATGGTTACCAATTTATCTAATCTGGAAACCTCCCACTGTACCGTCAAATTCTCCTCCAAACCTAAAAGAAGAATTAGTCGGGATCACCCGAGGAGTAAACTAACTCATCAGTGGGAATCGGGATCCAACTATCATCGCATGATAACATGATGGAATCCTCTCACGGTGTCACACTCCAGAAGGTTTGCGCATATCTGGAAAGTTTCAGTTTCTTTAGAAACTCCCGATGTGATTTCTGCCCTATGCTCTTATGACCTTGACTTTGGCCAACAAATCATAAGTCACATGTCAAGTTCTACCCGTCATTCTCCAGGTCAATTTGAACCCACCCGTACATACCCTTGACTTTGGCCAACAAGGTAGTACGACTGTCCCAAACCAACGCATCTATCTATGCTGCATATGAATACCCAACAGCTACCAAACATTGTGCCTTGACTTTGGCCAACAAACACAGCTTGAATACTATTGACCACCCATATGAAACGACGGAGGGCTACAAATGGTTTCTGGCGAAAACCTTTAACGTAAAGAACTTGATATCGTTGAAGGAACGGATAGTTTTTTTTTAAAATATAGTGACGAAAAACCGTTGCTAAAGAGGTCACTCCCGGTGAAGGGATCTCGGCTCTTTCCCCGTAGAATGAGGTGCAGGATATTCCAACTGAATACCACGGTGCAAAGCAAAAGTAATCGGCTATAATGAAGTCATTGCCCTGACGCAAACCTTTTGTCTAAGGGGTCACTCCCGGTGAAGGGATCTCGGCCCTTGCCTCGTCGACTGAGGAGCAGGATATTCCAACTGAATACCACGATGCAAAACAAAAGAGAACGTCCTTGCAATAACAGCTTTTTGAAAAGTGTTCCAACAACATCAGATTATGTTTGTTTTAACTTGCATTGATCCGAATCAACGCAGTCCCATCAATTGATCACACCACAAAGAACGAAAATATACTGATGTACGTATATGCCATCGGCATTCGCCACTGGGTCCCGTCATTACCCGTTAGGTTAGCTAACTAACGACAGAGCGAAGACTGGACTAGCGCGGATGCAAACATCTACTAATATATATACCAATATATTATATTTCGCTCAAGGCGTGATAAAATGCAACATCACAGAAATGTACAGCATCACAGAACAATACAGATATCTGGGATCCCCGGGTTTCACAGAGCCACTACTGAAACCCGACGTTCCCCTGGTCGTGTGGATAGCCTGTGCAATGAAAACCTAGACCCCTACGGGCACGGCAAGTTACCCGCCAAAACCTGAAGCGAGGCAGCCCCCTTCAGCAACGTGAATGGACCACCCGGCACTTCACGAAATCCGGTAACTTGGGCACCCCTCCTGGGTCAACCTGTACCCCCTACGAGTGCGGCGAATAGCCCGCCAATTCTAGAGTGAATCCCCCTCCGTCTCAATGCCATGAGATGCGGGCCCGTTGCCCTCTAGAACCCGGCTATCCGTGCACCCCCACCTTGGGGTAATCCTAGCACAGAAAGTAAAATATACATACAACGGGTACATGGACCGCAACCTGGTCGTGCCCCAAAATAATAATACAATCAGGCAGTGACGGCAGTCCACATGTCGGACGCTCGCCCCGCAATATCAAATGTACATAATACAACCAAATCTGTACTAACATTGCATCCAGGCTATCCCCCACGACCAATCCGCAACATTACAGCAATACACAGAACATCAACGTGAAAGTCACGTTCGCAAATCCGTCTAACCGGGCTATAGCAGTTAGACAGGATTTACCGATCAAGTGACATTCACGATCGCAGATATAATGTTAATACTGTGAACTAATGTGTTTAAAATATCCGATCGATCAAATTTTAACAAGTGGGCCCCAAGTACTACTGTAGCACATCAAGAAATTCTGGGCCCAAAATTAATATTCCAAAAACCCTATTTTCAACCCAGAAAGCAACTGCAGAAATTTGATACGGCAAGGACATCAATGTGCGGCGGAACCGCGGCCCAAGGGGGGTTTGGCCGCGGTTCCGCGCTCCCATTGTCGAGTTACTGTATCGAATTTCTACAGAATGCTTAGAACTTCCAGTACATCACTATTCAACAACCTGAAAAAATTTTCGAGCCAGAAAAAAATCAACAGAAAACTAATGCATGTGTTATTGGGTTTTCGGAACATTTGTTCGATCGGAAGTGTAAAACACATTAGACAAAGATAGACTATGTTAATGGCGAGGCTCTGATACCACTGTAAGTGCACGGCGGCGCCCCGGCCTCCATCCCGAGGCCAAATGCGGAAGCGATGGCTAACTTTAATTTTCTTGAACCGGCACCACTGCGCACTAAAACCCGGATCGTGCCATTAAACTAGTCCTAGCTAAGTACTAGATGGGGAAGAGAGATATACCGAGCGATCCGTGTCCTCCGGTCTTCTCGCCGTCGTCCCGATCTCCCGCGGAATGTCCAGTCTCCACCTCCTCGCCGGAAGGGCACCACGTCGCCTGCATCTTTTACGGGCTCCCACCTCTATACCGAGGCAACTCGGGCACGAAGCTGGCGAGTCGACGTGCCCAAGATTTGTTGTAGAATATAGTGTAGAACCATGTCTCATTTTGGGGTTATGGAGTTGCCTTTTCAGATGGTGGAGGAATGGAGTTTTTGGAGATGGAGCTAAATGGATTTTGTGCAATACAAATGAACAAAAAAACCCATCCCAAATTTTGGGACAGCCCCACACCTCAATGAATGGCCGGCCATGGCATGGAATGGGAGAGGGGAGAATGAATGAGGGAGTGTATGGATCAAATGATACAAGAGAGAGAGAGAAAAGTGATCATGATCAAGCATGATAACAAAGCCAACCTCACACTCCAACTATCATCATAACAACCAAAAGTCATGCAATCATGATACTACAAGACTAGCCATGATGACTAAAGAAAGTCAAGCAATGATGGTGCAAGTATCATGATACAATAATATGCAAAGACCCCCTTCCAAAATTGCTTATTTGGACAAATGCAAATAAGCCCTCCTCCACCAATCTTCGGCCAATGAACGATACAAAGGAAATTGGCCGAAACGGAAAGCAAACTGGTAACTCCAGAAAACTGGTCCCGTAATAAATTACAGGAAAAACCTGATACTGCGCATACACACCCGCATTTGTATTCCGACCGAATACAAATGCAATGAGACAAAATCTACACTGTACTATACTAGGATCCAGCTTAAACCAAAGCCGGCTAGTATTATCCATTTGATCCTGATCCGTGCAATACCGCACGTATCTGATCGAACCCTGCCATATATCCATACGGCCTCTAGTACTAACTGTCCGATCCTGATCCGTACAATACCGCACGTATCTGATCGAACCCTGCCATATCTCCATACGGCCTCTACAGCGTTTCGCCTGAAACTTGAGTAACTGTATGTGTGGTGGACTCTAAAGACTCGTCAATACTATGGCTATGGATTTAACCACTATCACGTCAGAGGTATTAGCCATACGTGACGGGACACCAGCTATTGACCAAAAGGGACGTCGATGAGCGAACTCATCCTGACACCCTACTGAGCCTGTCAGTGACAATATCCGTACAGTCCGGCCCGTTCGTCTATGAGCATTGCATGGCGGGCCTAGGGGGTTGGTAAAAGTCAGACCCCCAAAAGCGGTACAAGTCGTGTCGGAGTGTAGCCCAGAACACCCTGAGATACTACTGGAATACCTACCAGTAAATCTCCTGCCTCGGCCGAGGGCTTCGTGTAATGGCTCTCCTAGACACAGCGCGACCTCACCCCCAATACCGGGAGAGACGAACCCCTGAAGATCCACTCACTGCTCCATGTGGCTCGGGACTGTACCCAACTAAAACCTGTTTGCACGTCTCCTTTGAGCGTGGTAGGGTAGTAATCAAAGTACAGTGGGAACTCACACGAGACAAATGACGATCCCCAGGTCGATGAACTAATCTGTACACATGTCACCAGGGAACTGCTATCTGACGTCAGGTATAAGACCAACTAGCATGTTCCCGGCGAGTCCTGTCCGGTGTACTCATAACCCAATGAGCACCTGTATACATCTTAGGTGAACCAACTGACACCAGTGGCTTGTGAGACCGGCCACCGCCCCTCGTCGGGGTCTCGACTGTATATACTAGTCTACTCTGGAGTATCGATGCCCTGTCTCGAAACTCCCACGACTAGGGACCTTTTAAGGATGTGCTTATAGACTACCAGCTCCCACGTATATGATCGCTCTCATACTGCTGGCAGTCAAGCATGAATCCTAGGGGCTCTATCAACGTGCAATAGTGACCTTGTCAGGTCACCTAAAGCAGTACACGATGATAAAGGTAAACCAGATAGCATACTATCATCTTGAGTAAGACTGTCCTACTGGGACAGGTCCTCCCTCAATCATTGCAATCACGTGCCTGTTATCCAATAATTGACTCTGAGGGCACTATCTCCAACAATCCATGGTTGCATAATTATCATTATTCTTTTCTCATTTTTCACTCTTCTTCTTCTTCTTCATCGAAAAGGAAAAGCTTTCTAGGTTTTTTCTAAGTGGTGAAAACAAGTGAGAAATCAAAATCTAAAGTGAACCAACTTCCTATTTCATCATCCTCTACTACTTTCCATTTAGTATAGGGTGTTCTCTTCACAAAGTTCTTGATCTAGTGAAGGGTTAGCTTGAGTTTGAGTCACCTCGACGTAGATCATTTTCGGCCTCGAAGTCTACGAGCAAGCTTGTTCATTTCTCCGGGGAAATCCATACTAGAGTTCGTGACTTCGATGATCGCAGCGAAGGGACTTCAACACGGAGCTTTAGAAGTGAAGGACCGGATCTACAAAGGTTGTATTTTTATTCACTTCTCTTTGTAATGATAGATTACATGTTTTGTTACCCTATTTTTCTAGCATGATTCTTAGTTTGATTTCTTAGCACCCCCTTGAATTTTTGTTATGGAATTTGTGATGCTTGCAAACCCTAGGCTAGGTGCTAAGGAATCCGAACAATTCCCAGGTCATAGCAGATCACAGATACTCTATTATGACACTAAAAATACGATATTTGCACGAAACGATACCTCAAGTGTTTTAAACAACAACCAAAAAGCTATGCAACATTAAAACACATATTTAACAGTTTAGAGATCATTACCTAGCCACTCTTGCTCAAAAATCCTACCTTTCCAAGCTCTAAGGCAACCTTGTGGCTAATCAAGACATTTGAAGTGTTTTCCATGGAATTTTATGGAGTTTTACATGGATTTGTGAAGAGGGAAGTGAGGGTTCAGTTTGGGAGTTGAGGGAACAAGAAATAATTGAGAGTGAGAGAGAATGAGAGAGTGAGAGAGATTAAAAGATGAGAGGTGAGTGTAGGGTGAGCATTATCCTTACACTCACTCTCCTCCCCTTCACCTCATTAATGCACCATTAAAGCTTCCATGACTCACTAGCCACCTCTCTCTCTCTTCAAACAAGATATTTTCCCCACACAAGTATCATGGAAAAGGTTAAGGCAAGGTTAATTTGGACAAGGATTAACTTAAGGTGTCATCGTTGTTAAACAAGGTTAACACTAATATACCCTCACATTCACATGCACATGTGTGTGTAAGCCATAAAAAATAATATAAAAATATTAATTAATTTCTATAAAATGCGAGGAACCCGTTTTGGTAAACTTTTCCTTAAAACTCCGCATTAACGCTTAATTAGCACTAATCACATTCCAAGATGTTACACGAAGTGTTGAGTGGAAAGAGAAAAAGGTCCCACCGGGCGTGCCAGAATCTGTTTACCGTCGAAAACTGAGACGGATCCGGGATGGGCCTTCTCGCCTGAATTTGGAGGGTAGATGTTATTTGGGTTTATCCGTCCGCCTCTCTGAAGATGCCAAGTTGATTTATGGCACCGTATGTCGGAGGTTTGGATGGATGCGGCCGTTGTAGCAGACTTCGTTAGATTCCCTCTCGTTTGTGAGGGGTTTTTGATTGTGGGGACGCTCTTCCCTGCAGGCGCAAGCCCCTTCAGTTAATTACGTTACCGCATCACGGTAACCACTTTCTCCTTCTCCAGAAGTTCACTTCGTGTCGTGTATGTTTGTTTTATTTTTGGTTACCCATGGATTGTATACGGAGACTAATTTATGTTGTCACCCGTAGGGCGTGGATTAGTCCAAATCCGTATATTCTTAGATTTGGGTTTGGGTTGATTTAAGGATCATTAATTTCGTTTGAGATTAAGATCAACTTTAATGTTTGTTGAGGATACATTAGTCTAATTTGAGACTAAGATCTACTCAATAGGATTTTAGGATCATTCGGACCCAACAAAAGAGCATTTAAGCTTTATTGCTTTAGTTTAAGGACGTTTCGGTCCATAGCTAGTTTAAGGACGTTTCGGTCCATATCGGTTTGGGAGTGCACCAAAGAGTTGTTGGTTGTCAGGACCCTCCACCTCTCTGAAGACGTTGAAGAATTGCAACGACATGTATCAGAGGTGTGGAGAGATGTACCCTTAGACCAATTTCCAGATTGAGGGGAGATGTGGGATGAACATCGTTCTGGTCATTATCAATTGAGGAATCATTAGTTTTGGAAGCCATGAGCATAGAGGCTCGGTCTATTTGGAGATCCAAGATGTTTTAATCTAAGGAAGAGTTAGCCAATTTGGGGCTGAAGTTGGCTTCTTATAGTGTTAAACACTAATAGATGCTCGGTGCTCACGTGCTCCCATGTGAGACTCTAAAGCAGTGTTAAACACTGAAATTTAGGGCGCTCACGTGTGGCACGTGAGGCGCCTGAAAGTTGGCGCTGTGCACTTGGGTCCAAATCCCCGTCTGTATGTAAGTGTTAAACACTTAATTCTTATGGCCCTCACGTGTGGGCACGTGAGGCGCCCCAAAATTGGGCACTGCCTCTTTGGATTTATTCCCTCTTCCTTTCATAAGTGCTAAGCACTTAGCTCATTTAATGCTCACATGCGGATACGTGAGGTTCTCAAAATGTGAGCGCTATCTTTGGATTTTTCTCTTTTTCCATATAAGTGTTAAGAAACTATTTGGGGGTCACGTGAGAACACGTGATTCGATCTCAGTCATTCCTTTTAGTTTATCAAAGGTGCTCACGTGAAAACACGTGAGCTTTCGTTATAGATTTAAACGCTAATGAATTATCAGTCTTTTCTTTTATATGGATAGAGATTTTGATCTGAGTTTTAAGAATTTCATGTCCCTTATTTTATAAGAATTAAATTCTTTTACAGGATTAAACCCTAGTTTTATCAGAGGAATTAAATTCTTATATACTTTTTGGAAGAATTAAATTCTTTGAACATAGTTCTTTCCCCTAAGTTTTGAATCTGCATAACAGAATCTTCCCGATGAGAATTAAATTCTCAACTTGTGGGAAGATCTACTTCTGCAGACCTCAACCAGAGGAAGAACTAAGTTCTTTTTTTTGATGGGTTAAACCCTTGGAGAGGCGAAAAAGAGATAAGATAATATATGTGTCTTTCATCTTACCTAGGGTTTATTTTTTCTAAAAGGGAAATTTTCTTCTTTTTAGATAATTGAATTCTCTTTTCTATTTTTTTGTACTCTCTCTTCTTTGTGTTTTCTCTGTCTGTTCTCTCTGTCCTCTTTCTCCTCCTCCTCTCGCTCATATTTATACGAAAAGAACAAGAATCAATTTGTTAAGAGAATCTCTCATCGAGAGATCATGATTGATTCCATGATCTTTTAGATCAATCGGTGAATTTTATTTACCGTTGGATTTTTAATCCAAAGGATCCTTGTTTAACAGAGAAGATTTCTTATTTTTTTAACCAGCTTAGGAAATATTTTCCTAAGATAGAATTTTATTCTATCAGACGATCACCGTTGGATCTTTGATCCAAAGGTCTTTCGTTTAACAACAGAGAAGATGTTTCTGTTTTAATGAAGATCAGGGATATATTTCCCATATATATAGATTTTAATTCTATCAGATAGTTTAGAAAGATTTAAGGAAATATTTTCCAAATAGGATTTTGATCCTTTTATTTAGAATTTAATTCTATCAGCTTGGAAGGTGTTTAGGAACACTCACGTGTAGCACGTGACCCCTACGGAGTTAAACTTGTTTGCTTATATGCAACAGCCTAAAAAGGGCATCACGTGTTAACATGTGTGCTTCTTTGGCCTGCTATTTGTTTTAATATAGAGCCTATATACTTTGTATATAGATGCTCACGTGCTTACACGTGAGGCTCAATTTCAGCCTATCAATTATTTAAACGCAGCGCCTATAATCTTTGTATATATACGCTCACGTGTAGGCACGTGAGGCTCCATTAGTGGAGAATTTTCTCCATCCCTTTTTCTCTTTCTTTTTTTTTTATAAGGGAACAGAACTGATCCGCTCCGGCTACCTGGTGAAATACCTGTGAGACAAACGTCTGGCGGACAGAGAGCAGGCCGAGCAACAACCTGCAGGAGAGTTGATGGATAGACAGATCATGGCCGTCTCCGTTGGCTCGATTCCGAGCAATGTGGACACCCGCCGTATCCGGCCAATCATGACCTTAGATACTTCCTCCCTCCAAAAAGAGCAAGATGGTTATCCCAATCACCTTCACCGACGAGGACCTACATGGCATATCTGTCCCACGCAATGATTCTTTGGTGATCACAACCCGGGTGAACAGGTACGAAGTCAGGAGAATCCTCATCAACTCAGGAAGTTTGGCGGATATCCTATTTTACAACTGCTTCAAGCGTATGGGATTAAACCCGTCCGATTTCCAATCGACCTCGCATCTTCTCTCGAGGTTCACCAACCATTCCGTCCAAGAAGAGAGGACAATCACTCTCCCTTTCAATATTGGAGAGGCAGGGAGGACCAAGACAATGATGGTGAGCTTCCTCGTCGCACGGGTTCCTTCCTCGTACAACATCCTTCTAGGTCGTCCGACCTTAAATGCCCTTCAAGCTTAGATCTCGACCTACCATCTCGCGCTCAAGTTTCCTCTGAGTGAGGGTAGGATAGGCCGAGCCTACTGAGACTAGCAAATCGCCAGTGTATATCTCGCCACAGCAGTTCCCAAGGAAAAAGAAGTTGACCTGACCGACAGACTATGTGATACCCAGGAATCGCTGGATACACAGGATGACAAGAAAGAGATCTGGGGTTCCCTGGTAGAAGCCCTGACCGAGGTTCCCCTCAACGAGCGGGACGGTAGCCGGACTATCTAAATCGAGTCCCTCATGACCGGGGAAATAAAATACAACCTCGTACAATTCTTTCGAGACAACTCCGACGTGTTCACTTGGACTCCCGCGGACATCCTGGGGATCGACCCCAAGGTGATCTCTCATAAGCTCGGGGTTGATTCGAAAGCCCGGCCAGCCCGACAGAAGAAAAGAAGCTTCTCGCCCATCAATCAGAAGGCGATTGAGGAAGAAGTGGACAAACTGCTCGCAGCCAACTTCATCGGGGATCTGGAATACTCGGCCTGGCCGGCCAACGTGGTCATCAAAAAAAAGGTGAGCGGGAAGTGGCGTACGTGCATCTACTTCACCGATTTGAATAAGGCCTGCCCAAAGGACAACTATCTGCTTCCTCGGATATATCAGTTGGTGGATAGCACGGCCGGTCATGAGCTTATAAGTTTTATGGATGCATTTTCCGGGTATAATCAAATCCGGATGGATCCAGCCGACTATGAGCTCACCGCTTTTACCATTGATCGGGAGGTCTACTGCTACAAGGTAATGCCATTCGACCTTAAAAATGCAGGGGCAACTTATCAATGGCTAGTGAACAAACTGTTCAAGCCATAGATTAGGCAGGCGGAACATAGAGGTCTACGTCGACGACATGCTTATGAAGTTCACCCGATCATTCGGGCATACCACTGAACTTGGTGAAACCTTCGAGGTACTGTGGAAGTACAAAATGAAGCCGAATCCAGCTAATTGTGCTTTCGGCGTCACGGGTGGAAAGTTCCTTGGGTTCATAGTCACCCACCGGGGAATCGAAGCAAACCCGGAGAAGATCCAAGCAATCATCGACATGAGGTCACCCATGAACAATGTGGAGATCATGTGACTCATGGGAAAGGTGTCCACCCTAAGTTGTTCCATGTCTAGATCCAGGGAAAAATGCCTCCCGTTCTTCAAAGCCTTGAGAAAGATCCCGAAGTTCGAGTGGACCGAGGAGTGCCTGGTTGCCTTTGTGCAGCTCAAGAAACATCTGCCAACACCTCTTTTGCTCACTCGACCAGCCGAAAGGGACGAGCTTTTACTATATTTGGCAGTTTTCGACCAAGCAGCCAGCTCGGTACTCATCAAAGATTCCGAAGGAGTACAGAAGTCGATCTACTATATCAGCCATATTTTCACCCAGAAAAAAGGTACGCGGCCATCGAAAAGATAGTCTTGGCGCTTATCGCCACCTCCAGGAAGCTCCGACATTATTTCCAAGCCCATACGATCATCGTACTCACCGACCAACCCCTAGGGAGCCTCCTCGGTTCCCCTGAGTCGTCGGGCCGCTTAGAGAAATGGAGATGGGAGTTGTCACGGTTCTACATCCGGTACCAAGCAAGGCAAGCCATCAAAGTGCAGATCCTATCCTACTTTGTGGTCGAATGCACCATCCCCAATAAAGATGAAAAACCATAGCAGAGTCCGAGTGCAAAATGCTCGGTGGAAGAAAAGCTTGGTCCGCTTCCGGACTGGGTACTTTATGTAAACGATTCCTCCGCCGAACAAGGAAGCGGAGCATGGCTCGTCATCCGCAGTCCTAATGAAGCCGAGATGGAGTACTCTCCGTGGCTCGACTTCAAAGCCTCAAAAAATGCTGCGGAGTATGAAGCCCTATTAGCCGGTCTATGAATTACCTCAGGGGTGGGGCTAAAGAAAATTAGAGTCCGCAGCGATTCTGCATTGGTCGTCAGCCAAGTAACCGGACGTTTCAAAGCCCGAGCTATTGGGGTTCCTAGTGCCCTGGCCGCCAACCGCGTCCATTGCGGAACGAAAAACTTTGACTTTTAAAAAACTTGGCACTAAAAACCACTACCTAGAATCTAACAAAATATTAAACCAGTAATCTAAAGGAGTTCTAGTTACTCTGAAAAGGGTTATACCAAATGATCCGTGTCCTTCGGTCTTCTACCCTCTTCCTCAGCTCCTTGGGGACTCCGTGATCGAGCTTAACCTTCGGTCTTCCTCCGCCGAAGATGATCCACCCGAGAGATGTGGTTCATGGCTCTAGCTCCACACAAAAACCTAGTGGAGCAACTAAAGGCTCTAGGTTGCTAATCTAAAGTGTTTAGTGATGTAGTATGTTGTTCTGGTAATTTTCTATCTCTCTTCCTCTCCTATTTCTCAAGTTATGAGAGGGGTAGGGAGGAAGATGAAGGAGGAGCTCAAGAAAAGAGCTTGTGAGGAGGGAGAACAAAAATAATGAGAATGAAAAAAACTCTCATAAGAGAAAAACATCCACTATGGTTTTGTATAAACCATTTTTCCAATATAATAACACAACCATGCTTGAATAGTTTGGACAAATGAATTTACAATTCACTTATCAATCAAGTATGGTTCATACTATTCTATCTTTTACACTTCATTTTCTCTTTTACACCTCATTTCCATTTTACAAATAAAATGAAAAATACATGATGAGATGTCCTCCTTCTAGATTGTCTTTCAGTATAAATATGGAATACACTCTACCGTATACATACCCGTATTCGTATCAAAATACGAACATCCAAAGAGATAAAATAATAATAAAAAAATATAATACTAGAATATACATATCGAAATGTGTATATATAAATTATTAAATCAATACCTGACTTAATAATCCGGCTTAATCCTAAAGCGGCTAGTATAATCAACCGTCCGATTAAAGGCTCGGATAACACTAGAATATACAAATCGAAATATGTATATGTAAATTATTAAATCAATACCCGATTTAATAATCTGACTTAATTCTAAGCCGACTAGTATTATCATTCGATCGGAACCCTACACGTATCAAAATACGGCCACTACATCATTTTGCCTGAACCAGGGAAACGCACTGTGTAGGACTTTAAAGAATCGACGGTATGCTGGCAGTGGGTTTAACCACAAGCATGCTAGTGGCACTAGCTGTACGTAACGGCTACCCAAGTATCTGTCAAAAGGAAGGCCGACGAGCAAGCTCATCCGAACCCCTACCGAGCCTATCCGTGACAATCTCTATACAGTTTGATCTCTTCGTCTAAGAGTATCGCATACCGGGACTAAGGGGTGGTAAACGTCAGACCCCTAATAACCTGACAAGTCGTATCGATTCAGTTCAGGACCGATCTGAGAAACTACTGATTTAACCATCAGTAAATCTCAACTGCCTTGGCCAAGGTCTTATGTTTTGTCCAACTGGACACAGTGCGATATCGACTCCCAATACCGGGAGAGAAGAATCCCTGAAAATCACTCACTGCCTCCATGTGACTCGGCACTGTACCTAATCAAAACCTGTTTGCACGAATCAGTAGAGCCATGGTAAGGCAGTGATCAAAGTACAATGGGAACGCACACGAGACAAATGATGATCTCTGGTCTAAAAACTAACCTGTAATCATGTCACCTGAGAACCGCTATCTGACGATAGGTATAATACCATCCAAAAGTTCTCAACGAGTCCATTCAGTGTACTCACCCCCAGTGAGCACCTGTAAAGAATCTTAGGTGATCACACCAATAGCTGTGGGACCAACCACCACCCTTCGTCGGGGTCTAGAAACATATACACAAGTTTACTCTGGAATATCGATGCCCGGTCTTGATACTCCTGCGACTTGGGACCTCTAAGGATGTGCTTATAGACTACCCAGCTCCCAAAAGTATGATCACCATCATAACGCTGGTAGTCAAGAAAAATCCTATGGGATTTATCAACATATACCATCCATATGTGATATCGAGTATAACATATGCACATGTTAAGATAAAAACAAACCAAAATAGTATACTACTGTAACAATCCTTTATCAACATGTAAAAACAATATAAAGCAGTAAGAAAAACATATACACATGTTCAGATAAAGACAATTCAAATAGTAAACCATATAACTGAGCAAGATTGTCTTGTACATACATATTCCTAGCACCTTATACAATACAGGACTCTAGGGCATACATATCCAACAATCTTTCACTTGCACTAGGGCCTGTTATTGGTGTACCAAATACGCAACATCTACTCTAAAGCCAGTTGTTAGCGTATCGTATACCCAACATCTCAAAAAGTCACTCGAATTGCGCTTGAGGGAATGCCTTGGTAAATGGACCCGTCGTGTTGTCTTTTGTATCTACTCTCTGGATCTCGATCTCCCGGTGATCTACGATCTCCCTGATCAGGTGATACCGCCTCAAGATGTGTCTGGATTTCTAATGGGACCATGGTTCCTTCACTAAAGTCATATCCCTATTGTTATCACAATTCAAAGGTATCAGATCAACAATAGACGGAACCACCCCATGTTCAGTAATGAACTTCTTCATCCAGACCGCTTGATTTGCGGCATCGTTGGCAGTAATGTAGTCAGCCTCCATCGTCGAGTCTACGACGGTGTTCTATTTAGAGCTCTTCCAACAGACCGCCCCTCCATTAAGGGTAAACACAAAACTCGAGACAGACTTGTTGTCATCTTTGTCACTTTGGAAGCTTGAGTCGGTAAAAGACTCCACCTGGAGGTCCCCATTACCGTAAACCAAGAACATCTCCTTAGTCTTTCTCAGGAACTTGAGAATGTTCTTCACAGTTGTCCAATGATTCTCACCTGGGTTCGACTGATACCGGATCACCACGCTAAGCGCGTAAGCCATATATGGTCTAGTACATAGTATCACATATATTATAGATCCTACCGCCGAAGCGTAGGGTATAGTGCTCATGCAAACCCTCTCCTCATCAGCCTTGGGAGACATCTCTTTGGAGAGGGTGATTCCGTGCAAAGCGGATCTATTATCGCGCTAGGAATTTTCCATACTAAATCTTTTTAGTATGGTCTCTATGTACCTATACTGTGAAAGTACCAACAATCTCTTGGATCTATATCTCTGTAGATCTTAATCCTCAAAATGTAGGAAGCATCACCCAGGTCTTTCATAGAGAACTTTCATGATAAGAACAACTTGACCGATTGCAGCATAGGACTATCATTTCCTATCAAGAGAATGTCATCCACGTATAAGACGAGGAATACAACAGTTCTC
Organism: Agapanthus africanus; assembly: GCA_030015575.1. NCBI lineage: Eukaryota > Viridiplantae > Streptophyta > Magnoliopsida > Asparagales > Amaryllidaceae > Agapanthus > Agapanthus africanus. The sequence goes on from JASDDO010000008.1 coordinate 317,476,580, forward strand.
CCCACAATCTTCTTGTATATACATGGCTCATCTTCGTTTTTTATGAAATCAAATATTTTGACTGTCTAATCAAAACAGATGTTCCAGTTCCGCGATGCCTGCTTTAATCCATAAATAGATTTAAGAAACTTGCACACCTTCCCGCTGCTCCCACTGTCTAATCCTTTCGGCCGATCCATATAAACGCACTCTGCTAAAGTTCCATTTAGAAAATCCGTTTTAATGTCCATCTGCCAGATATCATAGTCATGGTAGGCAGCAATGGCAAGTAGGATCCGAATGGATTTCAGGATAGCCACTGAAGAAAAGGTTTCGTCATAGTCTATGTTCATATCAGATTTTTGCATTTTCATACCGCCCAATTTTTATCACATTGCTTATCGGTAGATACTCTTGAGCCGTGTTTGCTAGTCAATTGCAGGATACAGGTTCCCGGTTCTCAAACGGAGAAATTCATGAAAAACACGACAAAATCCGGTTCCTGCCAACCACAGATAAAAACACGGTCTCCGCTCTTCATCCGTATGTTGCCAGATACCAGTTTAGGAAGACAAAACGTCAAATCAATGTCACTCTTATGCACAAGGCTCAATGGTAGCACAAAATCCAAGAGATCTACGTGGAGCTCGAGGCAATCATGACAAAATCTTGACAAAAAGTCCACCTTTCCCTCAACAGAAATTCTGGAAAAATCGGGAAGCCAAATTGAGAAAATATATGTACCAGAATAATGTAGACATCAGATCAGGCCAGCACCAAAAGTTGGGGGGCCCAATTCAACTAAACGGCCGCGGATCCGCGGCCAAAGTGGGGTCCAGGCCGCGGAACCGCGGCCGTTCTGGCGCCAAACAGATAGGGTTTCCAGGGGTATTTTTGTCTTCTCATATGGGCCCGTATTGTTGCCCTAGGTTCCCATCCTCCAGCCTATAAATAGCCCAGAACATGAAGAAGGAAATTTCCAATTCTTGTATTTCTTTTTGCTAGGTTTTAGTTTACATGTTCTTCTTCCTCTTCTCACCTCTTCTCCATTAAACTTGTAAGTGAGCTTTTCAGTGAAGAGTGATGAATAAAGAAGACCATTTTATTATCATGCTTGTCTCTTTCTTTACTTATTGTAATTTGTTGTAATTTTAATTGTTAAGTAGTTGTTGTTATTTCCTTGTTGTTTCTTTCTTCTTTCTTTTTTCTTTATCCTTACATATGACAATGATACTTACGCTTGATCCTCGCCAAGGTGAGGTCGCAAATAGTTAGTCGTATTCTTCTAGTCTCCTTCTTTCTATCTTCCTCTTTTGTTTGTTTTATTTTTCCGTATTATGAAGTGTGAGTAGTTCTATACTTGTTAGGGTAGGATAAGGGAAGTTTGAGAGAAGGAAATCTCTCTCACTCTTTCCTTGCCCAACAACTTAAATCAACTCCCGTTAATTGAACCACAATCCGCTCCTTACGGCACCCTATCCTACATGATAGCGGTGATTCCGTAGTGAGACCGGTTGTGGTTGAATTAACCGGAGGTTATGGATAAGAGCCAAGAACGGACGGACAAGCACCAAAAGGAAGGACTATGCGTTGGAAAGCCTAGCTTATACTCGCAAGTTCCTTCCTAGTCGTGCTAATCCCCGTTGTTGCCGATTACCGTAACACCGATATTAAGTGGGGCAACGAAAGATGTGGAGACTCCTAACTCAAACTAACCTAATCCTAACCCTAACAAGCTCTCTTTAAATATCAACTCAACACTTAGATAATCCAACAAAATCTGAAAACCGGACTTAACTCGTTAAAACACTTTGAAAAAGACTCCCATCTCCCTGCGGACGACCCGTACTCAACCGGCTAGCTACAAGCGAAACCGTCTTGATTGCGGTATTTAAACTAGAACTTGAACACGCACGTACTCTAACAATCAGTCTACTCCTAGTCTTTGACGAAAACCTTTTACAACAAGTCTAGCTTTATAGGTTTCCACCTGTCCATATACACCAATCTTCTTTTTGAAGATCCAATTTCATCCAACGGGTTTTACCCCAGGAGGAGCAACATCCAAAATCCAAACTTTGTTGGTGTACATGGACTCCATTTCAGATTGTATAGTATCCAGCCATTTTACAGAGTCCCTAGTGGTAATGGCTTACTCGAAACTAGTGGGATCATTTTTTTCTAAGTTGCAATCCTCTCGATCCCCGTTTATGAGAAAACCGTAGTATTTCTTGGGCGGACGAGAAATCCTACTAGATCTGCGGAGTGACTGAGGTTCGTCCGGGATTATTGAATTCTCTGGTTCCACCAATTCTTCAGTTTCAGTTTGTGGTTCCAGAACTTTTTCCAGTTCTACAATGCTTCCACTTATTTCTTTCACAAGAAATTGCCATTCTAAAAAGGTGGCATGACGAGCAAAAAACGCCTTATGTTCCGCGGTGTGGTAGTGTAAGGCTACGCCAGCGCCCGGCCATCAATCCGAGGCCAAACGCGGAACAAAAACTTTTCAAATCGGCGCTAACGTAACCGTAAATCCCGGATCGTGCCATTAACCCTATACTAGTAAACTGTAAAGTGGTTAAAGAGATTATACCGATTGATCCGTGTCCTTCGGTCTTCAATCTCCATCCCATGCTTGTTGCGGTTGCCCCAACGAAGTTCGCTCTCCGGTCTCGCTCGTCGAAGAGGCTCCACATCGAGGATCCTTTATATAGGCTCCCGCTTCAAAACCGAAGCAACTCGGATATCAATTTTGCTAGCCGAGATGTCCAAGGTGAAGTAGAGATAGTGTGTGATCATTTTGTCTCAAGACATCTATTGATTCTCAACACATGAGAGGGTATGGATGGTGGTTGAAGAAGATTCCATAAGAGTAGCAAGTGTGAGCTCAAGACTTGGCATGAAAAAATAGCAACACTTGAAAAAAGAATGAAGTGGCTTGGCCGCCCTCTTATTGTTGTGAGGTATTTTTGAGTGTTTTCTAGCAACTAAAGAAAAATCCGCACCCACAAAATATCTCACAAAACTAATTAAATCAAGCATGGTGCAATAGTGCCACCATGAGTCACCACTTGAACCATGCTATAATTAAATGCCACAAGCCAAAACTTAAGCTCACACTTTACACCTCATTAATATTAAACATTTACAAAAACCCTAAATGTTTAATACAATAAAAAGAAATGGCATCTCCAAAAGTAATCTTGTAACGGATTACAAGAATACCCCTCATCTGTATATACATACCTGCATCCGTATTCCGACTGAATACAAATACAACGAGACGAAAATAATCCAACAATTTAATACTAGGATCCGACTTAAACCAAAGCCCACTAGTATGATCCGTCCGATCATGATCCGTGTACGAGTGCACGTATATGATTGAACCCTTCCATAAAACCATACGACCTCTAAAACGTTTTACCCAAACTTGGGAAACTCTCTGTGTGGCACTCTAAATACTCGTCAATATGCTGGCAGTGGGTTTAACCATAAGCACATCAGTGGCACTAGCTATATGTAACAGCTGCCCAGGTATTGAGCGAAAGGGAGGCCGGCGAGCGAACTCATCCGTTCGTCTATGAGTATCGCATATCGGGCCTAGGGGGATGGTAAACGTTAGACCCCTAATAGCGGTATAAGTCGTGTCGGAGTGTAGCCCAGAACACCCTGAGAAACTACTGGAATACCTACCGGTAAATCTCACTTGTCTTGGCCAAGGACTTTGTGTAATGGCTCTCCAAACACAGCGCGATATCAACCCCCATTACCGGGAGAGACGAATCCCTTGACGATCCTCTCACTGCCTCCATATGGCTCGGGACTGTACCCAACTAAAACCTGTTTGCACGACTCCTTTGAGCCGTGGTAAGGTAGTAATCAAAGCACAGTGGGAACTCACTCGAGACAAATTACGATCTCAGGTCGATAGACTAACCTGTATACATGTCACCAGGGAACTGCTATCTGACGATGGGTATAATACCAACTAGCATGTTCCCGTCGAATCCGTCTGGTGCACTGATAACCTAATGACCACCTGTATACTATCTTAGGTGAACCAACCGACACCAATGGCTTGTGAGATCGGCAATCGCCCCTCGTCGGGGTCTCGATCCGTATACACTAGTCTACTCTCTGAGTATCGATGCCCAGTATCGAAACTCCCACAACTAGGGACACTTTAAGGATGTGCTTATAGACTGCCCAACTCTTACATATATGATTGCGATCATACTGCTGGTAGTCAAGCAAGAATCCTAAGGGCTCTATCAACATGTAATAGTGATCTGTAATGTCACCTGAAGCATGTACACGATGATAAAGAAAAACCAGATAGCATACTATCATCTCGAGTAAGACTGTCCAACCGGTATAGGTACTCCCTCAATCATTGCAATTTCGTGCATGCGATCCAATAATTGACTTTGAGGGCACTATAGCCAACAATCTCCCACATGCACTTAAGGCTAATTATTTCAGTGTCGCATACTCACAGCCCGTGTGATACCGAACATCCAACTTCTCTACTAATCAGTTTCATAAAGCTCGTTTGTAAAACTATTGCGTTCGAGAAATAGCCTCAGTGAGTGGATCCGCTCTGATGTTTCTTTCTATGTCTCTCTTTATCTCAAGTTCGCGGAGAAAGCCATCTCCCAAAATTAGCAATACCTGTCTTAGAATATGTCTGGATATCTGATGGGACCCAGTTCACAAATGAAATCCAAATCCAGTAAACTTCTTAGATTGTATCGTCGACTGAATTTAATCAGTATCCTGCACCATGCCTCCCTCAGTGTCCGCTTGGACCACCTGTCCAAACTACTGCCCCTCGTCAGAGGGAAAACTATAACTCTGATAGTCACTCTGTCAACCGGGTCACCTTGGAAGCCTGGAATGATAACCGTCTCCCGAAAGAGGCTGCCGTTATCAAATCCCTAGAACATATACTTGTGTTCAAAGACTGCTTCCGAATGTTTCTCCAGGATTGGATTAATAAAAAATTATTGCATCTAGTGCAAAAACAACATCTGGTGTGGTACTTGACATCTCATGATTGACTCAATTGCCTAAGCAAGTGATGTACCAATCATGCACATCCCTCTCCACTTTAGTCTGTAAGACACCTTTAGAGAGGGTGACTCCATCACCTGCAGGTACACCACCTTGCCAGAAGTCATCCATTCTAAAACACCTTTAGAATGCTGTCTAAGTACCCAGATTGGGAAACTACACAAATCTAGATCTAAAACTTTAGATCTAGTTACCAGAATGCCTGATATAATATCCATACCCTTTGTGGAGAAACCACTGTGTGACAACCACAGTATAACCGATCGTAGTATAGGAATTTCACTTCCTACATGTGCATGTCATTCAAATACCAGGATATCACACCCCTACTACCTTCTTAACAGATCCATCTGCTATTCTGATGAAGTCAAATCCTATGACTGTCACATCAAAAATAGATAATCTATCTCCGCTATATCCGCTTTAGTCTATAAATAGACATAAGCTACTTGTCCACTATGATTCCGCTGCTCCCACTGACTACAACAACCCTCTGGCAGAGTCATATACACTTGCACTTCTAAAGCTAGTTTAGAAAGACCCTATATTCATTCTCCTGCCGGGTCTCATAGTCTAGAACAACAGTAGTGTCAAGTCTGGGTAAACAAGAACCTCCCTGTCACCGTCTTTGAGAATACTGGAATACCTCTCGGGCGCCTGAGGTTACCCACCATATCTGCGAAGTGGCTAATGGAATGTCAAACCCGATTGAATCTTTAGGCTCTATTTAAATTTTTTGTAATTATCTGTGGTTCTGGAATCACTTCCAGTTCTACCATACTCCCACTACTGTTTTCTGAAAGGTTCATTTTGCTAAAACTGTGGCGAGATAAGAACAATATCACTATTGATTTTCCAGACGGTAGAAAGTTACCCCACATCATAACCCGGGATAACCCATAAACTGCCATCACAGAAACGTGCCTTGAGTTATCCAGAGTCTGGTTTTAAGCATAAGCCGGACGACTCCATATATCTTAATATCGTTAAGATATGAACCATTCTATATACAATATAGAAACATAGGCACTGATTTAATTAGAACCAGATTCAAATCATATAGCTGTCTCCAGTGCATGTCAACTAAATGGAGAGAGGCCTATCGGCATTACTCAATTTAGGAGTGCATCCAGATATGAGTAACCTGAAAGAGAAGCAAGTTCTCAGAACCATTACTATCAACTGAATACCAAACACAAGTATCTACATCTTCGATCACCTTGAAGAATACCGATACTTGCAACACATGGTTCTCTACTGTATTCTTGTACCCATAACTTCTCAAAACTTGGACCTTGTATTTCTACGAAATACTTGTCTAAAACTTGAGAAGTCACAAGTAAACAGAATATAGTACGAGGACCAACCCCTCTGTCCTAATGGACACTGGACAACATACAATACTTTGTATAAGTCCCCTGAGTTTAATAACTCAAACCCTGTGTGTCGTAGGTTGAAAATTGTACTATGGTTATGAAGAATTACACCGCTGTTTAATGCTCCTCACCTAACCATCAACTGATATAGATAAATGTCATGGACATAATTTCAAAGGTTATATCTCACTTTATAAAATAAACGTACAGATATATCAGTTTGAAATTGGTGCATAACAACGGATATTCAAAACCAAATATTTGTCGTCCGACAAAAACACAGGCGATTTCCTCAAATATCACCAATTACAACGAATCCCAATATAATGAAGATGATCACCTAATTCCCAATAACTTACTCCCACTCATCATCTGTAAAACCATACAGATGTGAGAGTCAAACATGGTAAATACATACCCTGGAGCAAGGATCTAATTAGGAAATCAGTTTTCTATTAACAATGCATGGAGAAACTGAAACATGAAAATGTTTCGAAGGGGTATCCGGGTATTCCTAGTAATACCTCTTCCATTATCCAGATTCTTGACTATAACTGTGTATTTCTTTGTCATCTCTCCAAATCTATTTATATGTCTTTATTCATTACCTTCTGTACACCACCCTTAGGCTAAATGGGTTTCTTGCTTCTCTAGCGTTCAACACCAGCCTATGGTTTGGAAGAAGACTATCCAATAAGCGTAATAGGTGTACTCTTCTAATCGTAGGAGTACTCGCAACCTGAGAGAAGGTAAAGATAAAAGACAACTGAATAAACCTTATTCTATTTCTCCTGAACCAGAATCCATCCCCGAACTGGAACAAGTTCCTTCGAGTTCGTATATAACCATACGATGGATTATTCAATAACTGTGGATCTTCGTAGTGATACGGGGTGTTCTAGAGAAATACAAAGGTGAAGTAGGAGTGGCAATGAGATACGCGGTTTGGTCGTAAATGATAGTATTCGCAATTTATTTTACCCTCTTTCTAATCCCTTTATTTGTCTTTACTTATTACCTCCTGTACACCACACTTAGGCTAATTGGTTTTCTTCTTTCCCTACCTTTCGGCACCTACCTATGGTTTGGAAGAAAACTATCCAATAAGCGTAATAGATGTACCCTCTCCTAATCCTAGGAGCCCTCACAACCTGAGAGAAGGTAAAAGGAAAAGACAACTGAATAGTCCTATTCATTTTCTCCAGAACCGGAAACTATCCTCGAATCTGAAACAAGTTTCTTTGAGTTCGTATGTAACTATACGATGGTAATATCCAATAAATATGTGGATCTTCGTAGTGATACGGAATATTCCGGAGAAAAGCAAAAGGTAAAAGTAGGAGTGGCAATGAAGTATGCAACTCAGACAATCCAAAAACCAGTGTTTTGAGAAAGTTCGGTTAACTTGGTCACTGGGTCATAGTCTAGGGTTGGGACATGGTCGCTGCCAAAGAGAGAGAGAAAAGAAACACTCTGCGTGCACTCTAACCTAGATCAGAATGGTTAATCACTTTATCTAATCAGGATATCTCCCACTATATCCTCAAATTCTCCTCCAACCTGAAAGAAGAATTAGTCGGGATCACCCGAGGAGTAAACCAACTCATCAGTGTGATCGGGATCCAACTATCATCGCATGATCACCCGATGGAATCCACTCAAGTTATCACACTCCAGAAGGTATGCGCATGCTTGGCAAGTTTCCTGTATGTTTGAAACTCCCGATGTGATTTTTACCCATGCTCTTATAACCTTGACGAAGGACAACATATCATAATTCACATGTCAAGTTCTACCCGTTATCATCCAGGTTAATTTGAACCCACCCATACATACCCTTGACGAAGGCCAAAATAGTAGTACGACTGTCCCAAACCAACACATCTATCTATGCAACAGAAAAGTAACAAATAGCTACCATACACTATGCCTTGACGAAGGCCAACATACATAGCATGAATACTAAGTGCTACCCGTCTGAAATGACGGAGGGCTACGAATGGTTTTTGGCGAAAAACCTTTAACGTAATGAACTTGATATCGTTGAAGGAACCAGATAGCTTTTTATAAATATATAGTGGCGAAAACTTTTGCTAAAGAGGTCACTCCCGGTGAAGGGATCTTGGCTCTTTCCTCGTAGAATGAGGTGTTGGATATTCATAACCGAATACCACTGTGCAAAGCAAAAAGTAATCGACTATAGTGAAGTTATTACTCTGACACAAACTTCTGCCCAAGGGGTCACTCCCGATGAAGGGATCTCGGCCCTTGCCTCGTCGAATGAGGTGCTGGATATTCATAACCGAATACCACTGTGCAAAACAAAAGAAAACGTCCTTGTAATAACAGCTTTTGAAAATTGTTCCAACAACATAAGAATAGGTATGTTTTCCATTCATTGATCTGAATCAATGCAGTCCTATCAATTTATCACACCACAAAAGAATGAAAATATGATGTACGTATATGCCATCCGCATTCGCTACTGGGTCCCGTCATCACCCGTTAGGTTACTTAACTAACGACAGAGCGGGGACTGGACTAGCACGGGTGTAAAACATATACAACATCTACTAGTACATATATAGTAATATACAATAATCGCTCCAGATATGATAAATGGAACATCACAGACAAGCGATAAGCATCATAGAACATAACAGATAATCTGAGAGCCCCGGGTTTCCTTTGAGCCGCAAGTGAAACCCGTTGTTCCCTTGGTCGTGTGGATAGCCTGTGCAATGAAAACCTAGACCCCTACGAGCGCGGCAAGTTACCCGCCAAAACCAAGAGCGAGGCAGCCCCATTCAGCAAAGTGAATGGGCCACCCAGCACTTCACGGAATCCGGTAACTTGAGCACCTTTCCTTGGGTCAACCTGTACCCCCTACGAGTGTGAAGAATAGCCCGCGAATTCTAGAGTGTGGCCCCCTCCTTCTCAACGCAATGAGATGCGTACCCGTTGCCCTCCAGAACCCGGCTATCCGTGCACTCCACCACGGGGTAATCCTAGTCTAGAAAAGAAAATATGTACAACGGTGACATCGACCTCAACCCGGTCGTGCCCCAAACAAATAATATACAAACAGGCAGTGATGGCAGTCCACATGTCAGACGCTCGCCCCGCGATATCAAAAGTACAAATAAAACTAAACTGTACTATCTTTGCATCCAATCTATCCACCACGACGAATCCGCAACCACACAGCACAACAAAGAACATCAACGTGAATGTCACGTTCACAAACCCGTCGATCGATCCGTAGAAATTAGACAAGTTGTACCGATCAAGTGACATTCGCGGTCGCAGATAAAAATGTATGTACTGTAAACTTTAAACAATGTTAGAAATTATCGAGTTCGAAATAACCCCGAATAGCTCGAAACAACTAGATAAAACCATATCAAAACTTGGCTAAATAAACAATACCACTGAACCAACATTCCAGAGACAAAACTACACCAAAAAAACGAAACCCTGAAGCCTCAAAGTGGTCGGCCTCCTCGGTTTTGGGAGCAATGTGCTCGGATAATTTTTTGTGGATTGGGTTCGTATTTGGGGTATGGTCACGTGATCATGTTAGTAGTCTTCTGCAGTTGTTAAAATAATTTTAGAAGACACTTTAAAAAACAACAGAGACTGGAATCAGCAGTGCAATGAATTGGAGTTGTTTCGATTTTGATAGTTTAACATTGTCTAAACCAACTAGTATACGGTTAATGGGTTGGCTCTGATACCATGTAAGGCTACGCCAGCGCCCCGGCCGTCAATCCGAGGTCAAATGCGGAACAAAAGCTTTTCAAATTGGCGCTAACGTAACCGTAAATCCCGGATCATGCCATTAACCCTATACTAGTAAACTGTAAAGTGGTTAAAAAGATTATACTGATTGATCTATGTCCTTCGGTCTTCAATCACCGTCCCATGCTTGTTGCGGTTGCCCCGACAAAGTTCGCTATCCGGTCTCGCTCGTCGAAGAGGCTCCACGTCGAGAATTCTTTATACAGGCTCCCGCTTCAAAACCGAAGCAATTCGGACATCAAGTTTGCTAGCCGAGATGTCCAAGGTGAAGTAGAGATAGTGTGTGATCATTTTGTCTCAAGACATCCATTGATTCTCAACATATGAGAGGGCATGGATGGAGGTTGAAGAAGATGCCATGAGAGTAGCAAGTGTGAGCTCAAGACATGGCATGAAAAAATTGCAACACTTGAAAAAAGAAAGAAGTAGCTTGGCTGCCCTCTTATTGTTGTGAGGTATTTTTGAGTGTTTTCTAGCAACTAAAGATAAATCCACACCCACAAAATATCTCACAAAACTAATCAAATCAAGCATGGTGCAATAGTGCCACCATAAGTCACCACTTGAACCATGCTATAATTAAATGCCACAAGCCAAAACTTAAGCTCACACTTTACACCTCATTAATATTAAACATTTACAAAAACCCTAAATGTTTAATACAATAAAAAGAAATGGCATCTTCAATAGTAATCTCGTAACGGATTACAAGAATACCCCTCATCTGTATATACATACCTGCATCCGTATTCCAACTGAGTACAAATACAACGAGACAAAAATAATCCAACAATCTAATACTAGGATCTGGCTCAAATCAAAGCCCACTAGTATGATCCGTCCGATCATGATCCGTGCACGAGTGCACGTATATGATCGAACCCTGCCATAAAACCATACGGCCTCTACAACGTTTTACCCAAACTTGGGAAACTCTCTGTGTGGGACTCTAAAGACTCGTCAATACGCTGGCAGTGGGTTTAACCACAAGTACGTCAGTGGCACTAGCTGTACATAACGGCTGCCCAGGTATTGAGCGAAAGGGAGGCCGACGAGCGAACTCATCCTGAAACCCTACTGAGCCTGTCAGTGACAATATCCGTACAGTCCGGTCCATTCGTTTATGAGTATCGCATATCGGGCCTAAGGGGATGGTAAACGTCAGACCCTTAATAGCGGTATAAGTCATGTCGGAGTGTAGCCCAGAACACTTTGAGAAACTACTAGGATACCTACCAGTAAATCTCACTTGCCTTGGCCAAGGACTTTATGTAATGGCTATCCAAACACAGTGCGATATCAACCCCCAATACCGGGAGAGACAAATCCCTTGACGATCCGCTCACTGCCTCCATGTGGCTCGGGACTGTACCAAACTAAAACCTGTTTGCACGACTCCTTTGAGCCGTGGTAGGGCAGTAATCAAAGCACAGTGGGAACTCACACGAGAAAAATGACGATCTCAGGTCGATAGACTAACCTGTACACATGTTACCAGGGAACTGCTATCTGACGATGGATATAATACCAACTAGCATGTTCTCGATGAGTCCGTTCGTTGTACGCATAACCCAATGAGCATATGTATATTATCTTAGGTGAACCAACTGACACCAATAGCTTGTGAGACTGTCCATCACCCCTTGTCAGGGTCTCGATCTGTATATACTAGTCTACTCTCGGAGTATCGATGCCCAGTCTCGAAACTCCCATGACTAGGGACACTTTAAGGATGTGCTTATAGACTACCCAACTCTCACGTATATGATCGCCATCATACTGCTGGTAGTCAAGCAAGAATCCTAAGGGCTCTATCAATATGTAATAGTGATCTGTAATGTCACCTGAAGCATGTACACGATGATAAAGACAAACCAGATAGCATACTATAATCTTGAGTAAGACTGTCCAACCGGTATAGGTCCTCCCTCAATCATTGCAATCACGTGCCTGCGATCCAATAATTGACTTTGAGGGCACTATAACCAACAGGTAGAACAGATACCCTCGCGAATGCTCAGGATATCCCACAAACTTACATAGAACCGAACGTGCCTCTAGTTTGTCTTAATTTTTCTTTTTAACATAAGTCGGACAAGCCCATATCTTAATGAATTTAAGACATGGTTTCTTACCGATCCATATTTCATATGGAGTGGTAGGCACGGATTTGGTTGGAACACTATTTAATAGATATGTCGCTGTTTCAAGTGCATATCCCCAAAAAGAAAGAACCAACTCGGCATTACTCATCATAGAGCGAACCATATCTAATAGAGTATGATTCTCCGATACACCGTTGTGCTGTGGTGTATACGGAGGAGTAACTTGAGAAAGAATACCATTCTCTTTTAGAAAGTCATGGAATTCCATACTCAAGTACTCCCCTCCTCGATCAGATCGAAGGATCTTGATATTTTTTCCGGTCTGGTTCTCCACTTCGCTTTTATATTCTCTGAACTTCTCAAAAGTTTCAGATTTGTGTTTCATGATAAATACATATCCGAATTTAGAGAGATTATCAGTGAATGTAGAGAAGTTCAAGAACCCACCCTTTGCATGTATAGACATTGGACCACATACATCACTGTGTATAAGTCCCAAGAGCTCTATAACTCTTTCTCCGTGTCCAGTGAACGGAAATTTGGTCATCTTTCCTTTGAGACAAGACTGATAAGTTTCATAGGATGAAAATTCGAATGGATTCAGATATCCATCCTTATGTAACTTAGATAGTCTTTTCTCATTGATATGACCAAGTCTACAATGCCACAAGTAGGATTCGTTTGTATCTGAACTCTTCCTCTTACGTGTGTTTTATACATTGAAAACCGTGTTTTTATTGAGAATATAGATACCATTACACAGTATACCTTCTGCAAACAATACCTGATTAAGATAAATGTTCATGATATTTCTATTTAGAACAAACTTATATCCATCTTTATCATGTAAAGAAACTGATATGATGTTGCAAAGCATGGAAGGTATATAGTAGCAGTTGTTCAAAATCATAGTGTTGCTACTTGGCAGCATAAGGTGATATTCGCCGACGGCTGCAGCATTAACTTGTGCTCCGTTCCCTACTCCGAAGGACATATCAGCCAGTCCAACCATTCTACTTTTTCTCAGTCCTTATAATAAATTACAGATATGAGATCCTGATCCGATATCTAGTACCCAGAAGGTAGGGTTGACCGAAAAACACTTTTCAATAACAAATACATCCGAAGAAGATATATTAGAATGCTTCTCCTTCAATAGGGTCATCTGAAATTCCTTACAGTCCTCTTTCCCCTGTCCATACTCATGACAGTTGTCAAAAGTTTGAGCCGGACAGACGTTCCCCGGCCTAGTGTAATAAACTGGTTTAGTCAAGTCATTCATTTTATTATCTTGATTAGGGCGTGATATAGTTGCTACCTAGAGAGAGAGAAAAGAAACACTCAACGTACTCTCTTGCAAAATTAGATTGGTTATTAGTTTATCTAATCAGGATGGCCCCTACTGTTTTCTCGAATTTTCCTTCAAACGTTAGAAGGAAATCTAGGCAGGATTATTCGCACCTTACAATTTTGCAAACCGTTCAGCCATGTGGGTGTCTGTACTCCGAAGGAGGTTCCATGTGCTCTCGTACGGACCTAATTAAAATAAATCTCGTTTCCTCATAAGTGTAGCCCCGTTAACACTTTTCTAGACACCTGATAGGTTAGCTAATTATAAAGTGATAAATATCTCCCAAGAGTAATCCTACTCATCAGTGGGATCCGGATCCAACTATCATCGCGTGATATCCTAAATAGAAGCCACTCTAGTCACCACACTCCAAAAGGTATGCAACACTAGCAAGTTTCATGTATATTTGAAACTCCCGATATGGTTTTTTCCCCAAACGCTTATGACATTGACGTAGGCCAACATATCATAAGTCGTTAGTCAAGTTAAACCCGTCATTATCCTGGATTAATTTAGACCCACCCGTACAGTCCTTGACGTAGGCCAAAATAATTGTACGACTGTCCTAATTAATCGCATATCTATGCAGCAAACAAGCATTACCAGCAACCATTCACTATGCCTTGATGTAGGCCAACATACATAGCATGAATATTAGGTGATACTTGTAAGGAATGACGGAGGGTTATGGCTGGGTTTTTGGCGAAAAACCCTTTAACGTAATGAACTTGATATCATTGAAGGAGCCGAGTAGTTTTGAAAATGAGTGGTTTAGGCTCCGCTTTTGAAAACTAATGGTTTTAAAGAAAACTAAGTAATTTACAGTAACATAAACTTTTGCTCAAGTGGTCACTCCCCGTGAAGGGATGTAGGCTCTTGCCTTCTCGAATGAGGTACGGGATATTCATGACCGAATATCGCTATGCAAAGTGAAAGAATATGACTATAGTTTTTCGAAATTTGTTCTAACAACATCTTATTAGATTTCTTTTTCCTTGCATTAATCAAAATTAATGCGGTCCCATCAATTAAATTCTATCACACCAGAAAAGAACGAAAATAAAATGTACGTATATGCCATCCGCATTGGCCACGGTCCCCGTCATACACCGTTAACATATGCACATGTTAAGATAAAGACAAATCAAAATAGTATACTACTGTAACGAGTCTTTATCAACATGTATAAGTAATACAAAGCAGTAAGAAAAACATATACACATGTTCAGATAAAGACAACTCAAATAGTATACCATATAACTGAGCAAGATTGTCCTATACATACATATCTCTAGCATCTTATACAATACAGGCCTCTAGAGCATACATATCCAACACGAGCACCCCTCATGATGAAGTATCTTGCCGGGGTAAAAAATCTAAGGAAAAACTTCGACGAAGTCCAAATGGAGCAGATTCCTCGAAACCTGAACGTCGAAGCCGACACACTGAGAAAACTTGCCTCCTCGTACTCAGCAAATCACAAGAGGAACATCCTCTTCAAAGTCTTGTCGCAGCCCAGCGTTGAGGATATGGAGGTGTTCAACAGAGTCTGCACGACTCAAGAAGATACCTCATACAAAAGAAAGCCCCTAGTAGAGTTCCTCAGAGATGGGACACTTCCCGAAGACCCTTCCGATGCCCGAAAGCTCCGCATTAAAGCTCGTCACTTCGTGTGGAACAACGACAACTTGTACAAGAAGTCTTATACCCAGCCCCTGCGAAGATGCGTTGATTCCGACGAAGCTAGGTAGGTACATCAGGAGATACACGAAGAAGTTGGCAGCGCTCACCAGGGAGCCCGCAATCTGATCCAGAAGGCACTGCTGCAGGGCTGTTATTGGCTGACCATCCACGCCGAAGCGGTGAAACTAGTTAGACGATGCAAGGTGTGCCAAATCTTTGGCACCGTTCCTCGGCTACCAGCAACCGAGCTAATGCCGCTAAGCCCTCCTTGGCAATTTTCCCAGTGGGGAATGGACATGATCGACAAACCCCCAACAGGGACCGGAGGAAACAAATACATCTTCGTCACCGTTGACTACTTCACAAAGTGGGTTGAAGCTACGCCGATCAGAAAGTCAGACGCGACTTCCACGATAAAGTTCCTAAAGAACAACTAAAGAATCCCATGCACCCTAGATAGTTATTTTAGAAGGTGGAATGATAGTATTTTAAAAAAAACTAGTGAGCATGGGTCCCAAAACAAACAAGGATGTAGCTACAGATATGAACTTGTACACAAGAAGAAAGCTCAAAAAGAAGTGTTTTAAGGCAACAAACTTTGTAGCATATTCAAGAGCTCCACAAATTACGTTGGACTCCATGTAAACTCCTAAATGGTCCATAGAACAAGCTTGGTTGTTGATCTTCTCTATCAAAGATGATCCACCTTGAGAAGCTTCAAACTTTGGTTCCAAATTTCAAGTGTTGAAGTTAACTAAAATCCTAAAGTTGGTAGAAAAAGGATCTAAGTGATGTAGTCTCTACACTCTTCTTTTATCTAATTTTCTTTTAATTTTCTAATTAGTTCTCTCAATTAAAGAGGGCAAGAGCTCGAGAAAAGAGAGAAAAAGTGAAGAGAATTATATTTCATTCTCAAATGAAACATAATACTAATGCTTCTCTTGATTAAATCCTAGCACTAGGATTTAATCCTCTTTACAAGTGTCCACCCTATTCTCTTCCCTCCACTTGTCACCTATTACGCTTATTGGATAGTCTTCTTTCAAATCTTAGGCTGGTGCCAAATAGCAGAGAAAGAAGAAAACCAATTAGCCTAAATGTGGTGTACAGAAAATAAGAAGTAAAGACATATAAAGGAATTGCAGTGGGGGCAAGGGAATTTGTGACTACTGTCATGAATCTGGATAGTGGAAGAGGCATTAGTAAGAATACCTCGCCACCCCCTCGAAACATTTTCATGTTTCAGTTTTCTTGTGCGGTGTTAATTGAAAACTGCTTTCCCAATTAGATTCTGACTTCAGGTTATGTATTTACCAGACTTGATTCTCACATCTGTATGGCGTTACAGATGCTGAGTAGGAGTAAAATATTAAGAATTAGGTGATTAGATTCTCAGTATCAGAATTCTTTGTAATTAGTGATATTTGAGGAAATCACCTGGGTTTTGCCTTATGGCAAATATTTAGTTTTGAATAACCGTTATGCACCAATTTTTAATATTGAATATCTGTATCTTTATTTTATAAAGTGATATATAAATTTTGGAAATTGTATTCTAAACATTTACCTTTATCAGCTGAGGATAAGATAAGGTGCATTGATTAACAGTTTAGACATTCTTAACCAAAATACAATTTTCAACTTACAACACACGAAATTTGAGTTAGTATACTATAGGGACTTATACATGGAAATGTATGTTGTCCGGTGTCTTTCGGGACAAAGGGTTTGTAATCTTACTTCATTCAGTTTACTTATGAGTTCTCTGATTTTAGACACGAATTCGTTGTAATGCAAGGTCCAAATTTTGAGAAGTTATAGGTATAAGAATAAAGTAGAGAACCATGCATTGGAAGTATCAGAATTGTTCGAGGTGATCGAAAATGTAGATACTTATGCTAAGTATTCCATCATAGCAATATTGAGAATATGTTTCTCTCACAGGTTACTCATCCGTGGATGCTCTCCTTGATAAGTAATGCTGCATGTACTTTTTCCACATGGGATATGCACTGGAGACAGTCGCATAACAATTGAATATGATTCCATCTAAATTAGTGCCTTTGTTTCTATGTGGAGATAGAATAGTTACATATCTTGAGCATGTTAAGATATTGTAAGTCGATGTCGCGTACCCCGCGGATTCGCGGGGAGGCGGAATTTACAAAAAACGTTTTTTCTTACTTCGCAATACCGGCTTTAACTCCAGGATCCTTATAGAAACCTTAAATAGCTATATCTACTAGGAGGTTCTAACTACTATGTTAGGGTATATACCTCCTTGTTTACAAGTCCTTCGGGTCTTCTTCTCCTCTTCTTTTCGAGCCCCTCGAAGATCGGATCGCGCTTGAAATGTCGGCCTCCTCATGTCGAAGACGATCCACCCGAGAGTATTTACTTCAAGCTCCAACCTCTAAACCGAGGTAACTAAAGTACCTAGTTTGCAAAGGTAGGTAGCTTAGAAGATGTAGAGTGTCTAATAGAGTATTTAATCTCAATAGACCCTATGGTTCACAACTCATGTGAGGGATTAGAGTCTAGAGGAAGAAGGAGAGAAAATGGAGAGAGAAAGTGAAAATGCAAATAAGCTAGTGAGAAGGCAAGAGAAGTATGGCTCCTACACCCATCTCACTCAAGCATGCAATATTTTCCAATTGAAAATATCAACCATGCTTGAATAGTGAGTCCAAACCAATAAAATAATACAAATGAGCCATGCTTCACCATGCCACAAATATCTTCATTTTCCACCTCATTAATCTATTTTCAAAAATAGATAAACCAAATAATTAGGTGTCCCCTTCTAGAAGCATCTCTTGTGAAATTACAAGAATTCCCTCACCGTATATACATTCCCATATTCGTATTCCGAAAAATACGCAAACAATGAGATAATAATAATCCAATAATATAATACTAGAATTGTCACGACCCGAAATTGGCACGTGACGACCCTTAAACAACGCAATGTCTACAGGAGTAACGCAATTTAAGTAAGCCGAAAACACAGCAATCTAAACCATCAAAAGTAGTAAGTGATAATAACATTTTTAAACCTTTGAAATCTCAACCCAAATTCTTTAAAAGTCCAACTTTATTTCCTTTAAAATTTTGGCAGCACCTCCTTTGTAAAAACCAGCCCAAAAAATGGATACAACAAAAATATAAGTAAAGCATCCCCAAACGGGAGCAAATACACGCCCAAAGGCGGAAAACAACCACCACAACAGATTTACGGCGCCGTAGCGAAGAAATAAAAGACGATATAATTAAAATTGCATAAAAGATCTCCAAGTCACAAAATAATATACAATATCGTCCTCACATCAAGTCTCTAAGTCAATACATGATAATGGTAGATGGAGAGTACAGGATACAACCAATATACAATGAACATGAACGGATAACCACAAAACCCACCTAAAGAAAAACTGCACACTGTGAGCCGAAGCGGTATCCGCAGCAAAAGATGATACGATAGAGGAGAATAGCCCTGCCTCTGACTACTCTGAGGAACAACCTGCAAAACACTGTGGCACAACAGGGGTGAGTTGCCAACTCGTGAATAGTAAATAACATATGCAGGTAATCGCAAGTATGCACGTACAACGCGAATCTAACATATGTAAGCTAATAGCAATAATAGTCATATGTGTGCAACAGTCATAAAAGGTACTCTAGCAGGTACAACCAATACATGAAGCAATAATATGACAATATGTATATGCAACAGTCATGTAGGGTACTCTATCAGGTACTACTAATACATGAAGCAATAATATGACAATATATATGCAACAGTCATGTAAGGTACTCTATCAGGTACTACTAATACATGAACAATGCATATAAAATAAATGTGGAATATGGGATAAAGCATGTCATTCCCATGGAATCCTGACCTCGTGGTAGGACCAAAGTCCATCAAGACAATCCAAATCCCAATTTCCTCAAATCAACTCCCAAATTGGCTCTCATATCATGTAAGCCTCATATATTCTGAGTGTACAATATCAAGTAAATTTCATATATCCTGTATCCAATATCAAGTGAATCCCATATATCCTGAGTATATTTTCGTGAATAATTATGATGATGTATATGAATTGATATGTATACATATATATTAGCGTCCCATTCCACACACGCGCGCGCGCGCACACATACACACATATATATAACAGCATCCCATTCCACTGTAATATATACCTAGAAGTAAAAATATTATGAAAACCTGTGTCAAGTATCGACACATAAATACTGTTCTATCAGGTGATGTCACCACGACTGGCCCCCTGATAGGTACGTATCATACGCTATCCCGAAAACCCGAGTGCCCGGCTTTGACCCTCTCCTTTCGACGTATCCATACATACATGACTCCCGTCGGTATCCCCACGATAGCCACCGAGTCATAGGTACTGTCACCGGTACGTACTTGCCTACCCTCCAGGCTCAATCGGCATGGACCGTCGATCTTCTTGCCGAGGGAAACCGTATTGGGCCCTACCATGTACCCTCACACAGCCCACGACGCTCCTCGCATGGGGTGTATATATCAGAATCGATAAATCTCATGGTGGCTGCTGAAATATTATATCAAGAGAAACCGAGTTTTTCAAATAATGCATAATTTCATGAAACTACCACGGTCCTCAAATCCAGAAAACATCATGAAAAATCCATATCTCAATGCGAAAATATATGAATATAATATATGCAACATAAAACTGTAATGTGAGAATATAAAGGAAAAGCCGCTATTTAACTACAATAAGTTAATATATATATCATGCGGTTCCTAATTTCTTCAAGTCTATATAACATCAAATAAAGGTGAATATGTAGCTATAGCCAGATATATGTGTAAACGTGTAGGTATAGCGAGGTATATGTATCTACCTATCAGTAATGATGTAATATACCCTCCAGGTATAAGTGTAAGTATGTATGCAAGATGTACATGTAGCTATGTCTCATATGTGTATATACCTATCACTAATGGTACAATACCATATAGGTATATGGGTAACTAGCATGTCAAGGCATATGTGTAAGCATGTAGGTATACAGGTATGCTATATGTCATATGCATAAAGGAATATGAATCAATGTCTCAATGTTCCTAACCAAACAATGTCATATATGTATTTGTGTTGTGCGTGCCATGGTAATTATTGACGGTGTGTGTGGTATACAATCAGTGCTCGTGCAACATGAGCCGTCAATAATAGTGCAGTGTTCTAAGGGTACAAGTCCAAGCACAACAAGTAACTAAGCAATAAGGTGTATGCGCAACTCTATATATGCAATAGAATATGCGACAATATCATAACATCTCTAGCCCAGACGCATAACGCCATGCGGGTGATTCCCCTGTAGATGTTAAATCTACTCACCAACGCTCCTGGCTAAGTAAAGCTAACTACCTATTTCCCTTTCTTCGCAACGTCTGTAACGACTGTGTTTTCTAATACCTAATAAAATATGTTTTATTTAAATTTCTACTATCAAATAATTATTTACGTGTTTCGTTAATAGAAGAATAATTTTTAAAGTAATGTTAATAATTTTCAAAGCATTGAATAGGATTAAAGGAATTTTCTAAAATCTATTTATTGTTTTTATAGGCTTAAAATGTTTTAATAAAATTTTATAATGCCTTAAAATAATCTACATATTTTTATTATCAATTAAAGTAATTAATTCGTAATTAAAAATATTTTAAAGGATAAACTAGATATTATATAATTTGAATAACTAGCTAAAACCATAAGAAAGGATTTATTATTTAGTTTTAGCCTAATATTATTTTTATACTAAAGATAATAATAAAATATATTTTTTGAAATTTTTCCATAATTTTCCCGTATTTTAAACTATTTTTAACAATTATTTTAAAACCAAATTCAATTTTTAATATATAAATCCGTTTAGTTTTTATAAAAAAAAAATAATTAAAAAAATTAAATTCCCCTTAATACTGGACCGTTGGATTATAAGATCCAACGGCCCAGAACCCACTGACGCGCCCACGTGGTGGGGACCACGCGAAACCGCGTGATCCCCCCACGCGTGACACGTGGCGGCGGCGGCTCTTGGCGGCGCGATCTCGCCCGTTGGATCATGATCCAACGGGTGAGATGAGAGGCGGCAGGCGCAATCATGAGCTGATGATTCTGCAATCATTGGCAGCGCGGATTTTTGCGTTGATTTAACCGATATTTTGGATTTTATGGTTATTGAAAAAACCCTATAAATAGGCACTTCAAACACTGATTTCTCACACCTCGGAACTCCAAAAATTCTGAAAAAAATACCCACGCCTTCGTATCGACGACGCCGACGCTACGGCTCCACCTAATCGTGGAGGAAAAATCGGGGCACGGAGCTTTTGAGGAGTTTTGCACAAGCCTACGTCCTCAATCGTCTACGCCTAACTCTAATCAAAGATAGGATCCGCCTCTCTCCCCTTTTTCTGTCTCCTTCTTCTTTTCTCAATAACCTAATTCCAACTTCTAATCATCAATCCTCTATTTAAAATGTTGTTATAATATTCGTGCATGCATATTCCTTGTACCGTCAATAACGATAATGTTAACCCATGTTTTAAAACGGTGTTTAATTTCCTCTGCACACAAAAATATATTGCACTCTCATACTATCTGGAATCTGATATGCTTAATGTTATAACCCATGAATTGTCAATCACCTATGATATACCCACAATTACCCTTACTATCAAAATGATCTCGAAATAGGTTACTTCCACAAAATATCCTCGTTTAATTAAAATGTTATATTTGTTTAAAATATCCATAAGAGATAAGATATGTGAAATAAATATTTTAGATACGACATACATATATTTTACTTACACTTTTTTATCAACTACTATAATGTTGTTAAACCCCCTTCAACCGTTTTAAAGAAGAAAATACTAAATTTAAATAACGGCTTATGGTTTTTTCAAAACGAACGTATTTTCTAAAACGTTACCCCGAATCTAAAACACTATAATTTCATAAAATTATTAATTTCATTTAAATACCTCGACCATTATTGAAGGGCTATTTTCCACCAGGATCATAATCCGTATAACGATATCTTTTCAAAAGGAATATCTAGTACCTTATTAAAATGAAATTTTCAAATAACACCAATCTAGGACAAAGGAAAGGTTGTAGGCATCGGTCGTTTATCTAATCCAGAATTTGTGGTGCCTAGGCTAGACAAGTGGGAAAGGTAATTTTAAAAGGCCCGTCTCACGGTGATTCGTGAGCGGACCCCTCTTTCCTTACTTGTGCTTACCTGGCCACAATTGGCGGTGAAGAGACGATTTGAGGATCTCACAACTTGCCCTTTTGAAACAGTTAGGAGCAGTTTAGTTTTTCAAATAAAAACCCCTTGCAACTTGTCCTTATAAAAATCTCTTGCAAAATATTTTCAAATAAACACCACAACATTTTATCGAAAGGATATTTTTCCATAAAACATTATGTTTTTTTTCCAAAAGGATAAATATCCCAAATCTCATGGTTTTTCTTAGAAGCGATAAAAGATAATTAAACACTATTATTCTTTTTTACTAAGCATTCCCTAAGATGACATGAAGTACTTTACGATCTTTAGAAAATAAAACGAGTGGTTGTGGAAGGCCATATTAAACGAGATCAATACTTTTTAATTTCCAGTTTATGACAACATGACATATACAAAACATGATATGGTTAGGATTAGAATGCGCGGACCTAGGTATGGAATACTTATATGAAGATCCGATATTCCGGGTGACCAGTCCAATATATGGGCGACTATACAAATATGAAGATCCCGATATTCCGGGTGACCAGTCCAATATATGGGCGACTATACAAATATGAAGATCCCGATATTCCGGGCGACTATACAAATATGAAGATCCCGATATTCCGGGTGACCAGTCCAATATATGGGCGACTATACAAATATGAAGATCCCGATATTCCGGGTGACCAGTCCAATATATGGGCGACTATACAAATATGAAGATCCCGATATTCCGGGTGACCAGTCCAAAATATGGACGACTATACAATGTGGAAATTCCATGCCTAGAGGTATACGCACTAACCCTAATTCGTCCGAACCTTTATACTGAATCACGGGGATGGGTAGTTTGATTAGGCAAGGAAATTCGGAACTCGGATTCCCCTACTACTCGATCATGATCCCGGGAAGTGAAAATGTACATTTCACTTCCCCAGTTGTTGTTCCGTGGCCACAACGGAATAATCGCGAGTATCCGGATCCTTGTTTAACAAACTAATACGAACTTTTACCTTCACTACTTATCTACATATAACTTACAACATACTCATGCTCATATATACCTCTCTTCAAAACGTCTTAAGTTGTGCATTTCAAACATTTAAACCCCTTACTTTATGTCTGAATACATACATCATACTCTTATATACACCTGTTCATTTTTATACTCCTATTTCCTTATGAGGCAATCCTACCCGAGTATAACTCGCTGACAGACCTTCCGTTTCTTCCTCTATCTTTGGAATGTCCGTCAGATAAGAATGAGTATTATGGCGAGGATCAAGGCGTGAAGCCAACTTATGAAGATTAAGCAGACTGGACGATGGAAGATTAGTTAGATTTAATTTTTGTTGTTGCCCACATGTTTAGGGCTTTTGTTTCTCCTCGATGTAACTAAACTACTTAGTTTATTTTACTCTTTCATTTGGGATGTAATAAAGTTTGGTTAATGGAAATAAATGCCTTTCGCTTTTATTATTTTTGTTTTGGTACACATCCTGCATGTTAAATATCCATACGCTTAACGTAACTGTATTAAATAGACCCCCTTCAATACAGTTAGGTTGCGGACCATGCCACGTCATCCTTCTCCTTCTTTTGGGAAGCGGGGCGTGACAGCGTCCGAAGTCCCCGCCTGCGAACCTAAAACATAAATCAATGAAATAAGTATATATTAGCAATAGACCCAAAACACGTACAAACTACGCTGACCAACGCGACAACATAAAACTTACTCTCAAGTGTTCGTATTGTGGCTAACGTGCATAGTGACACAACGAAACCAACTCAGAGCAACAGCAACACAGAACACGAATCGTATCGGACAATGTAAAGCGTGAAACGAAACACAAGAAAACAAGAAAGTGATCTCAGATTTGTCTATACCAACAATCTGTAAAAGTTGCAAGTACCATGAGACCACATACAACCCCAGAGACCCCTACACCAAAACTTACCACCAACCACCCCACTCTGGCCGGAATTTGCGGCCAGAGGCAATATATTTACGGCCTGAACATGAGAGAATGTGCTCGTATTTTGAGGGTAAGTTCTAGGTCACTACACTAGGTCACTGTGATAGGAACTTTTACAACAAATACCTGGTTTGATAGCAGATCATCCGAGACCCAAAACAACACTAAAAAATACGATATTTGCACGAAACGATACAATACGCGATCTAAACTGAAACGAACAAGCTACGCTACACAATAAGCACTTAACTAACAGAAAAAGATCATTACCTAACCAAAAGAACTCAAAGATCCTAGCTTTCCAAGTTCCAAGGCATCCAAGAGGCAAAACTAGGCAAAAGAAGTGATTTTTGTGAGATTTTGTGAAGTTTGTGAAGGTTTTTGTGATGGAGGTTCAAGTGTTCAGTTGAGGGAAGTAAGGAGATGAAAAATAATGTGAAGAGATGAAGTGAGAGAGAATTAGAGAAAGAAAAGATAAGGGAGAGAGGGGTGAGTGTAAGAGGTAAGAGCACCATGCATTAACTCCACATTAATTCATTCACACTACTCACCACGCCACCTCTCATCAAGCAAAACCCAAAGAAAAATATCTCTCTCAAAATATCTAGGATTAGGGTTAAGGTTTAAATAAGGATTGGATTAAAGTAAAGGATTAGATTAGGATTAAGTTGTCATGGTTGCTAAGAACAAGATAACACAAACACACCCTCACATAAACATGCACATGTGTGTGCATGCCATAACAAATAATAATAAATTATTAATTAAATGTTATAAAATGTGAGGAACCCAAATTGGTAAACTTTTTACCAAAAACCCGCATTACCGTCTAAACTAACACTAATCGAAATCTAAGGCGTTACAATCTCCCCCCTTATAAAAATTCGTCCCCGAATTTAAAATTCTCACTAAGCGTACCTTCATGGAGATGAGTACAAAACTCTCAAATCTCACTCGCAGCCTCCCAAGTGATCACCTCACTATACGGCTACGCCCATGAAAACCCTCCACAGATGGCAAGACCCTTGACCGATGTTTCTCCACCTGCCGAACCACTAACACAATTAGCTGCCGGTGGATGAAAAGATCGAGTCCAAGATAAATTGTCTGGTGCTGAATTATGTGAGAAAGGTCATGAAGGTATTTGCAAAGTATCGATACAAGAAATACGGGGTGAATACTCAATAATCTGGGCGGAAGTGCCAAATTATAGGCAACGGAACTAACTCGCTTAAGGATCTCAAAGGACATACAATCCTGGGATAAGCTTCCCAAAACTCAACACGTCATTCAACGGAAAAATCCGTAGGAATACATGATCTCCCACTGCGAACTCAAGTCTGCGACCACCATGGTCGGCATAAGACCTCTGTCTGCACTGGGCTGTCCTCATCCTGACCTGAACCAACTGGATCATCTCCGAAGTCTCTAGACTAGCTGGGGTCCAAAAATCCTACTCTCGCAGAGTCAGAAAAACAGACTGACGATCGACACCACCTAACAACAAGCTTAAAGGTTGCCAATTCGAGTGTCTCCTGATAACAGCTATCGAAGGAGAACCCTAACAATGGCAAGTGACGATCCCAACTGCCGAAAACAATTAGTACGTACGCACAACCATATCCTCCAGAGTCTGTATAGCCCGCTCTTTCAAACCCTCGTCCTGCGGATGGAAAAGCGAAGCTAAAACTCAACCAGTACCCAAGGCTTCCTGAAGCTTCTGCCTACGACGGCTAGCGAACGGGTTGCCTCTATTGGATACAACACATGAAGGAACTCCATGCAACGCACAACTTAACAAAGAACAACTGAGCAAACTGAGTATAACCGGTCAACAAACGCCCAAATGGAGTCATACCCTGCCTAAACCTGGGTAGGCACCACAACGAAATTCATGGAGATCTGATCTCATTCCCACTCCGGAACGGTTAAAGGTTGCAACTCTCCAGCCTGTCTCAAATGCTCAACCTTAGCTCACAACAAGACATACAGCTTGAAACGAAATCCGAAACTTTAATCTTCATCTCTGCCCACCCGTAACTATCTAACAAGTCACGTTACATATTGGTGAACTTGAATGAACACAGAAAGCCGACTGATGTGCCTGCTCTAGGATTTCGCGTTTCTACCCAAAAGTATCGGGTAAACACAAACGCGTCCCTAAATGTAGCACACACTGGTCACAAATCAAGGACTCTGAATCCTTACCCAGCCGAGTATGCTCAAGAATCTCTGACAAACGAGCATCGGCGGGCTGTGCCTCACTAAAACGATTAAGGAAAAATAGACGGGCACGGACATGAGCAAGCTGTCCCCTCAGTAGAGGCGAACTTAAGCTGTACTCAACGATTACACAAGAACTATAAATCTGCAGAAGACTGTCTCAGAACTGCGCACAACTGGGACAAGCTAACCCCGGGCCTACGACTCTAGCATCAACTACTACAATCGCCTTGCCACGAGTAACGAGGATCTCACAAACACAATCCTCTACAAGCTCCATCCAATGGCACTGTCTCAACAATCAAAACCCTTTGCAGGAAGATGTACATTAAGCTCTGGTGGTCCGTGAAAATCTGACATGACCCTCCGTACAATTAGTGTCCACAGATCTTCAACGCACGACCACCGCGGCCATCTCCAGATCATGAGTGGGATATCCTGCTCGTACTTCCTCCAACTGTCGGGAAGCAAAAGCGATAACTCTATAGTGTCACATCAGTACACAATCGAGCCCCACTCGCGAAACATCACAGTTAAACAACAAAGTCGTCCGAACCAGAAAGAAAAGAAAGAACTGGTGCAGTTGTCAACCGAGTCTTCAACTGCTGAAAACTACGCACGCATGCCTCGGTCCAAAGAAAAGAAACCTCATTTCCGGTCAGTTCAGTCAATGGTGCAGCGATACACTAGCAATCCTGCACGAAACGGCGGTAAAAACCTGCTAAACCCAAAGATCTGCGGACCTCCGTCCCGTACACAAGTCTGGGATAAAGCTGTACGGCCTCGATCTTCCTCGGGTCCATACGAAAACCGTCTCCTGTAACCACAAGACCTAGGAGTCAACACAATCAAGCCTGAAGGAACACTCCGAGAATTTAGCAAACAGCTGGTGCTCTCCCAAAGTCTGCAAAACAAATCCTCAACTGCTGCTCACGTTCCTCACGACTCTTGGAATAGACTAGATTGTCATCAATAACACAACAATCAACTGGTCGAGGAATGGCCTGAGAAATCTGGTTCATCACATTCACGAATGCGGCCAGGGCATTGGTGAGTTCAACGACACCACCAAAACTCATACTGCTCGTAGTGCGCACAAAAGCAGTCTTCGGAATGTCATCACTCCGAACCCGCAACCAATGATGACCTGATCCGAAACAAACTTAGAAAATGTCTCGCACACTGGAGCTGATCAAAGAAATCATCAATGCGAGGTAAAGGGTACCTATCCGCACCGTAACCCGGTTCAATTGACGATCAATCAACACACAACCTCAAACTGCCATCTTTCTCCTTGACGAACAGAATAGGAGCTCCCCAAAGAGAAACACTCAGACATACAAGCCCCCGTATCTAGCAACTCTGCAGCTGATCCTTAAGCTCCCTATGCTCCGCCGGCTCATCTGGAACAACGTCGGAAAACTCTCACATGAAAGGAACCCGGTCCAACAAACCCACTATGGCTCCGGTATCATGAATGAAAGCCAAGAATCCTCGACATCCTCTCCTTAAAAGCCGACTAGCGAAAAAGGCTGAATTCAAGCTGTGAGAGGCAGCACCACTGTCCCCCTGCACAACAAGAACTGACTTGCCGGGAAAACAAAACCTAACTCTTTCCTCGCGGCATTCCACAGATGCCTAGCACGTAGCTAACCAGTCCGTGCCCAGGAGAACGTCAAATCCAACATCTCTAGAAGGATCAAAACGACGGACGAATCTCCATCTCCTATCCGATTGGCACATGACTGAAATACGTGTCGTGCAACAAAAGAATCGCTGACAGAAGTTAACACAACAACGACTAATCTAGCTAACACGAACCTCGGCCCAACCACGGCACAAATTGTGTAAAACAAACAAGTGCATCAAAAGAACATACGAATTAAGAATACCTGAAAACTCTGCATTAGACGTCCATGCGTCCCGATGAGTAAAAACAAACTCTCGTGTCTTCCCTTACCCGCAATAGGCTGAACTCCTCCTCTGCCAACCTGACCCCTCTGAGTGAACCCTCCGCGTCCATGACCTCTTAGAAAATGACCCTGACGCGGTGTTAGGGAACAACTCCTGATGTAGTGATGAAGGCCCCCGCACCGATAGCATCCTCTCCATGGCTGCCGACCCTCTTAGGAATATGAGCTAAAAGACTGACCTCATCCCAAGCCTCCGCTACTCCCGCGACGTGCCTGAAACCTATCACGGCGACTGAACCTCTATCCCTGGGCTGGTACACCTGCACGAGCCCTCCTCTGCACCGGAACTCCCAAAGTCTTTGGAAGACGTGCCTCGTCAACTAGGGATGCATCCACTGGTGCTATGTAAGTGATGGAATGATGTGTACTGACCGCAAGGAACAACTGGGTAACAGGGATGGCAACCTCCTGTCGCTGCGCTCTACTGGCCTCAACCAAAGACCTCATCGTCTGGCGCAAATCCTGCATCTCTGCCATAAGCCTAGCAATACGATCTGTCGAAGGCGGATCCATCTGCTCCTGTGCAACAAGCGTGCCATCCGGGCCAGTCCTCGTCCCACCCGAGTCAACTCTGACCTCGGCCCTCGCTGTATCACTCTGAGTCCCCATAGTCATCGGTGGCAAAGGCTATAAATGGAAAAGGATTCGATAAGAACATGGAAATCGAATCACAAGGATATATCATCAAGGAAGGAATTTCAAGCAATTAGTACTTAGGTCACTTTAGGCAGAGTACCGTGTCGTGAGTATGCCGTGGACATACACACACTACGTTACTCTGCTTAAGCTACCTACTCCATCATACCAAGGTTATCCTACGCTCCGAAAGGTAAAACCTAGCACTCTGATACCAACTTTGTCATGACCCTAAATTGGCACGTGACGACCCTTAAACTACGCAACGTCTACAGGCGTAACACAATTTAAGTAAGCCGAAAACCCAGCAATCTAAACCATCAAAAGTAGTGAGTGATAATAACATTTTTAAAACCTTTGAAATCTCAACCCAAATTCTTTAAAAGTCCAATATTTCCTTTAAAATTTTGGCAGCACCTCCTTTGTAAAAACCAGTCCCAAAAATGGATACAACAAAAATATATGTAAAGCATCCCCAAACGGGAGCAAATACACGTCCAAAGGCGGAAAACAACCACCACAACAGAAATAAAAGACGATATAATTAAAACTGCATAAAAAACCTCCAAGTCACAAAATAATATACAATATCGTCCTCACATCAAGTTTCTAAGTCAATACATGATAATGGTAGATGGAGAGTACAGGATACAACCAATATACAATGAACATGAACGGATAACCACAAAACCCATCTAAAGCAAAACTGCACACTGTGAGCCGAAGCGGTATCCACAACAAAAGATGATACGATAGATGAGAATAGCCCTGCCTCTGACTACTCTGAGGAACAACCTGCAAAACACTGTGGCACAACGGGAGTGAGTTACCAACTCGTGAATAGTAAATAACATATGCAGGTAATCGCAAGTATGCATGTACAGCGTGAATCTAACATATGCAAGCTAATAACAATAATAGTCATATGTGTGCAACAGTCATGAAAGGTACTCTAGTAGGTACAACTAATACATGAAGCAATAATATGATAATATGTATATGCAACAATCATGTAGGGTATTCTATCAGGTACTAAAAATACATGAAGCAATAATATGACAATATGTATGCAACGGTCATGTAAGGTACTCTATCAGGTACTACTAATACATGAACAATGCATATAAAATAAATGTGGAGTATGGGATAAAGCATGTCATTCCCACGGAATCCCGACCTCGTGGTAGAACCAAAGTCCATCAAGACAATCCAAATCCCAATTTCCTCAAATCAGACCCCAAATTGGCTCTCATATCATGTAAGTATCATATATCCCGAGTGTACAATATCAAGTAAATTTCATATATCCTGTATCCAATATCTAGTGAATCCGATATATCCTGGGTATATTTGCATGAATAATTATGATGATGTATATGAATTGATATGTATACATATATATTAGCGTCCCATTCCACAAATATATATATACATACATATATATATATATATATATATGCATATATAACAGCGTCCCATTCCACTGTTCTATATACTTAGGAGTAAAAATATCATGAAAATCTGTGTCAAGCATCGACACATAAATATTGATCTATCAGGTGCTGTCAGCACGACTGGCCCCCTGATAGGTACGTATCATACGCTATCCCGAAAACTTGAGTGCCTAGCTTCGACCCTCTCTTTTCGACGTATCCATACGTACATGACTCCCGTCGGTATCCCCACGATAGCCGCCGAGTCATAGGTACTGTCACCAGTACGTACTTGCCCACCTTCCAGGCTCAATCGGCATGGACCGTCGATCTTCTTGTCGAGGGGAACCATACCGGGCCCCACCATGTACCCTCACATGGACCACGATGCTCCTCGCATGGGGTATATATATGAGAACCGATAAATCTCATGGTGGCTGCTGAAATATCATATTAAGAGAAACCGGGTTTTTCAAATAATGCATAATTTCATGAAACTACCACGGTCCTCAAATCTAGAAAACATCATAAAAAATCCATATCTCAATGCGAAAATCCATGAATATAATATATGCAAAATAAAACTTTAATGTGAGCATATAAAGGAAAATTCGCTATTTAACTGCAACAAGTTAATATATATATCATGTGGTTCCTAATTTCTCCAAGTCTATATAACATCAAATAAATGTGAACATGTAGTTATAGCCAGATATATGTGTAAACATGTAGGTATAGCGAGGTATATGTATCTATCTATCGGTAATGATGTAATATACCATCCAGGTATAAGTGTAAGTATGCATGCAATATGTACATGTAGCTATGTCTTATATGTGTATATACCTATCACTAATGGTACAATACCATATAGGTATATGGGTAACTAGCATGTAAGCATGTCAAGGCATATGTGTAAGCATGTAGGTATTCGGGTATGCTATATGTCATATGCATAAAGGAATATGAATCAATGTCTCAATGTCCCTAACCAAACAATATCATATATGTATGTGTGTTGTGCGTGTCATGGCAATTATTGACGGTGTGTGTGGCATACAATCAGTGCTCATGCAACATGAGCCGTCAATAATAGTGCAGTGTTCTAAGGGTACAAGTCTAAGCACAACAAGTAACTAAGCAATAAGGTGTATGCGCAACTCTATATATGCAATAGAATGTGCGACAATATCATAACATCTCTAGCCCAGACGCATAACGCCATGCGGGAGATTCCCCTGTAGATGTTAAATCTACTCACCAACGCTCCTGGCTAAGTAAAGCCAACCACATGTTTCCCTTTCTTCACAGCGTCCGAAGTCCCCGCTTGCGAACCTAAAACATAAATCAATGAAACAAGTATATATTAGCAATAGACCCAAAACACGTACAAACTACGCTGACCAACGCGACAACACAAAACTTACTCTCAAGTGTTCGTATTGTGGCTAACGTGCATAGCGACACAACGAAACCAACTCAGAGCAACAGTAACACAGAACACGAATCGTATCGGATAACGTAACGCGTGAAATGAAACACAAGAAAACAAGCAAGTGACCCCAGATTTTGCTATACCAACAATCTGTAAAAGTTGCAAGTACCATGAGACCACATACAACCCAGAAACCCCTACACCCAAACTCACCACCAACCACCCCACTCTGGCCGCAATTTGTGGCCAAAAGAAATATATTTGCGGCCTGAACATGAGGGAATGGGCTCGTATTTTGAGGGAAGGTTCTAGGTCACTACACTAGGTCACTGTGATGGGAACTTTTGCAACAAATACTTGGTTTGATAGCAGATCATCCGAGACCCAAAACAACACTAAAAAATACGATATTTGCACGAAACGATACAATATGAATCTAAACTGAAACGAACAAGCTACGCTACACAATAAACACTTAACTAATATAAAGAGATCATTGCCTAACCAAAAGAACTCAAAGATCCTAGCTTTTCAAGCTCTAAGGCATCCAAGAGGCAAAACTAGGCAAAAGAAGTGATTTTGGTGAGATTTTGTGAAGTTTGTGAAGGTTTTTGTGATGGAGGTTCAAGTGTTCAGTTGAGGAAAGTAAAGAGATGAAAAATAATGTGAAGAGATGAAGCGAGAGAGAATTAGAGAAACAAAAGATATGGAGAGAGAGGGGTGAGTGTAAGAGGTAAGAGCACCATGCATTAACTCCATATTAATGCATTCACACTACTCACCATGCCACCTCTCATCAAACAAAACCCAAAGAAAAATATCTCTCTCAAAATATCTAGGATTAGGGTTAAGGTTTAAACAAGGATTGGATTAAAGCAAAAGATTAGATTAGGGTTAAGTTGTCATAGTTGCTAAGAACAAGATAACACAAACACACCCTCACATAAACATGCACATGTGTTTGTATGCCATAACAAATATAATAAATTATTAATTAAATGTTATAAAATGTGAGGAACCCAAATTGGTAAACTTTTTACCAAAAACCCACATTACCGTCTAAACTAACACTAATCGAAATCTAAGGCGTTACAAGAATCCGGCTTAAACCAAAGCCCACTAGTATTATCCGTCTGAACTACATCCATGCAACCAGTGCACATATGTGATCGGAACCCTGCCGTAAAACCATACGGCCTCTACATTGTTTCGGCCGAAGTAAGGAAACCCTCTATATGGGACTCTAAAGACTCGACAGTACGCTGGCAGCGGGTTTAACCACAAGTTCGTCAGCGGTACTAGCTACACGTAACGGCTACACAGTTATCTGTCGATAAGAAGGATGATGAGCAAACTCATCCGATCTCCTACTGATCCTATCCGTGACAATCTCCGTTCAGTCCGGTCTGTTCGTCTAAAATACTCGCATATCGGGTCTAGAGGGATTGTAACCGTCAGACCCCTAATAGCGCAATAAGTCATGCCGGGGTAGAGCCCAATACACCCTGAGAAACTAATGGAGTATCTACCAGTAAATCTCTCTTGCCCTGGCCAGGAACTTTGTATAATGGCTTTCTAAACACAACGCGGTATCAACCCTCAATACCGGGAGAGATGAATCCTATCTAACCACTACTGCCTCCCAGTGCTTCGGGACTGCACCCAACCACTACCTGTCTGCACGACTCATTTGAGCCGTGGTAGGGTAGTAATCTAAGTACAGTGAGAACACACTTGAGACGAATAGTGATGTCAAGCCAACGGACTAACTTGTATTCATGCCACCCTGGTACTGCAACCTGACGATAGATATAATACCAACCAACAGTTCCCAACGAGCCCGTCCAGTGTAACTCATAACCCAATGAGCACCTGTATACTATCTCCGGTA
Source organism: Agapanthus africanus (assembly GCA_030015575.1). Classification (NCBI taxonomy): domain Eukaryota; kingdom Viridiplantae; phylum Streptophyta; class Magnoliopsida; order Asparagales; family Amaryllidaceae; genus Agapanthus; species Agapanthus africanus. The sequence goes on from JASDDO010000008.1 coordinate 317,510,829, forward strand.
TGACATATCAATGGCTGTGGGATAGACCATCTCCCCTGCTGAGATGAGAAGCGTATATACACTAGTCTACTCTAGAGTATCGATGCCCCGTATCGATAATCCTACGACTAGTGACCTTTATAAGGATGTGCTTATAGACTACCCAGCCCCCACTGGTGTGACTACCATCACAACGCTAGTAGTCAAGCAAAGATCCTAAGGGCTCTACCAATATGTATTAGCGATATGCTAAAAGAAACATATACACATATTGAAGTAGAATCAAACCAAGTAGCATACTACCATTTTAAGCAAAACTGTTACTATATCTATGTATATCCCAAGCTTCCAAAATGTAATATACAATCCAGTATCATACAATAATGGCCTCTAAAGCATATATCACTAACAGTCTCTCACTTGCACTAAGGCCATGTATTAGCATATCGCAGACCTATCGTCTCGATTAGACTCTCGAACTGTGTCTGAGGGATGGCGTTTGTGAGTGAATCTGCAGTATTGTTCTCTATCTCTACTCTCCTCACCTCGATCTCTCGACGATCCACAATCTCCCTGATCAGGTGATACCGCCTCAATATATGTCTGGACTTCTGATGGGACCTTGGTTCCTTCGCTAAAGCTATAGCCCTATTGTTGTCACAATACAGTGGTATTGGATCAACAATGGACGAAACCACCTGAAGTTCTGGAATGAACTTCTTCATCCAGACTGCTTCTTTCACGGCATCACATGCAGCGATATACTCCGCTTCCATCATCGAGTCAGCAACGGTGTCCTTCTTGGAGCTCTTCCAACAGACCGCCCCTCTATTGAGGGTAAAGACATAACCCGACATAGACCTGTAGTCATCCTTGTCACTCTGGAAGCTGGAGTCGGCAAAGGCCTCGATCTAGAGGTCTTCACTGCCGTACACCAAGAACATCTCTTCAGTCTTTCTTAGGTACTTGAAAATGTTCTTTACTGTTGTCCGGTGCCTCTCCCTTGGGTTTGACTGATACCTGCTTACAACGCTCAGTGCGTAAGATACATCTGGTCTGGTACACAACAAAAAAATACATTATATAGCCTACCGCAGAAGCGTAAGGTATAATAGTCATGCGATTCCTTTCCAAATCAGTCCTGGAAGACATCACTTTAGAGAGGGTGATTCCTTGACAAGCCGATAGATTACCGCGCTTTGAATCATCCATACTAAATCTTTCAGTATGGCATCGATGTACTTTGACTGCGAAAGTCCCAATATCCTTTTAGATCTATCACGATAGATCTGGATTCCCGGAATATAAGAGGCATCACCCAGGTCCTTTATGGAGAACCTTTGTGACAAGAATCCTATGACTGATTATAGCATCGGAATGTCATTTCCTATCAGGAGAATGTCATCCACGTAAAAGACGAGGAATACCACAGTTCTCGCTACAATTTTACTATAAATGCATGGTTCATCTGGATTTTTGATAAAGTCGAATTCCTTGACCGTCTCATTAAAATAGAAGTTCCAACTTCGCGATGCCTTCTTTAATCTATAAATGGATTTAAAAAACTTGCACACCTTTCAGCTGCTCCCACTCTCTATGAAACTCTCCGGCTGATTCATATAAACACACTCTTCCAAATTTCCATTCAAAAAAGAGGTCTTTACGTCCATCTGCCAAATTTCATAATCGTGGAAGGTGGTAATGGGAAGAAGGATCCGAATGGATTTGAGCATAGCCACTGGAGAAAAGGTTTCATCATAGTCCAAACCAGGTCTTTGACGAAAACCATTTGCAACAAGTCTAGCCTTATAGGTTTCAACCTGTCCATCTACACTAATTTTCTTTCTGAAGATCCATTTGCAGCCAATGGGTTTTACCCCTTCTGGAGCAATGTCCAAAGTCCATACTTTGTCGGTGTACATGGTCTCCATTTTGGTCCGCATTGCATCCAGCCATTTTACCGAGTCTCTGCTCCTGATGGCTTGCTGGAAACTAGTTGGCTCATCATCGTCGATGTAGCAATCCTCTCTATCCCCGTCTATGAGAAAACCATAGTATCTCTCAGGCGGATGAGACTGCCTAATAGTCCTGCGAAGTGGCACAGGGATGTCTGGTTCCTTTGAAACTTCTGATTCTACAATGCTTTCAGTAATAGATTGTGGTTCTGGAATTTCTTCCAGTTCTATTGCGATCACACTTATTTCTTTTTCAAGAAATTGTGTTTCCAAAAAGTGGGCATGTCGAGAAACAAAGACCTTTTGTTCCTCCGCGTAATAGAAAAGATACCCCCTGGAGTTCTTTGAGTATCCCATAAACTTACATAGTACTGAGCGTGCCTCGAGCTTGTCCGCATGCTGCTTTTTTACAAAAGCTGGACATCCCCATATCTTTAGATACTTAAGATAGGGTTTATTCCCACTCCACATCTGATATGGTGTGGTAGGCACTGACTTAGTAGGAACCTTGTTCAAAAGATATACAGCTGATTCTAGTGCATAACCCCAGAAGGATCGCGATAACTCAGCGTTACTCATCATGGAACGTACCATATCCAATAAGGTTCGGTTCCGCCTTTCCGATTCACCGTTGTGTTGAAGTGTGTTTGGAGGAGTAAACTGAGAGAGAATTCCATTCTCTTTTAAGTAATCCAGGAACTCGGCAATTAATTATTCACCACTTCGATCAGATCTAAGTGTCTTGATACTTTTGCCGGTTTGTTTTTCCACTTCATTCTTGTCATCCCAGAATTTCTCAAAGGCCTCGGATTTATGTTTCATCAAGAATACATGTCCATATTTTGAGAAATCATTCGTAAAAGTAATGAAATAGGAATAACCCCTTCTTGCATGTGTAAACATTGGACCACACACGTCGCTGCGTATGAGTCCCAAGAGCTCGCTGGCTCTTACTCCGTGTCCAGTGAACGGAGTTTTTATCATCTTTCCTTTGAGACATGATTGATAAGTTGTATAAGACTGATATTCAAACGGATCCAAATATCCCACTTTATTTAACTTCTTCAACCATGTTTCATTGATGTGACCCAGTCTACAATGACATAAGAAAGCCTGATTTAATTCCGGAGACTTTCTTTTAAGTGTGTTCTAGACAATTGAGAACCTGAGCTTGATTTAATACGTATATACTGTTATCTAGTGTACCAGACCCAATCAAAGCTTGATTAAGGTGGATATGGACGACATCGCTTACAAATGTAAAATCATAACCTTTTTTAGATAGTAAAGATATAAAGATGATATCACATGCCAAACTAGGTACATGCAAACGGTTACGCAAAATCAAAATCTACCGACTTGTCAATCCTAAGTGATATTCCCTTACAGATACAGCATCAACGCTCATTCCGTTAGCAACCCTGAGAGTCATATCACCAGCCTTGATAATTCTACGGTTTCTCAGAGCCTGCAATGAATTACAGATATGAGATCCTAATCCGGTATCTAGTATCCAGAAAGTAGAGTTAATTGAAAAACAGTTTTCAATCATAAACACACCTGAAGCCGAAGCCATAATGTGCTTCGAATCCTGGTTTCTGGCTTTCCAAGCCCTACAAATCTCCTTCCAATGCTCTTTCCCATGACAATAGAAACATTCCTCCTTCCCTACTATCAGCCCCGAAACTTTTTCCCTGCCCTTTCCCTCTACCTTACTGACACCGCATTTTGGCTTGGTGGAGGTTTTCTTTTTCTTCTCCTTGGCTTTCGGCTTGGATCTAGAAGAGGAAGATTCCCCAATAAAGAGAGCAGGTGTCCCCTGGATTTCTGCAGGGTGCCCTCAGCGCTCCTCAACATGTTGAGGAGTTCTAGAAGTGAAACTTCCTTCCCTTAATTGTTGAAATTGGCGTAGGTAGAGGGGATAGACTGCAGAATAAAGTCAGTATATAAATCGTTCTCCAACATGGTCCCAAGGTCCGCGAGCTCTTCAATATAGCTGATCATCTTAAGGACGTGGTTCCCTACAAATGACCCGATAGCCAACCTCACCTAAAACAATTTCTTCGAGGTCTCATATCTTGCGATACGAGATTGCTCTCCATATAAATCTTTGCTATGGAGGAAGACGGAAGCTAAGTCCATCTTCGCGTGCCGCCTCTGGTGTTCATTGTCCATTGAGGCCAACACGAGGCATTTAGCTCTCACACTGTCTATTTCCCATGTCTTACGGATTTCAACATCCACGACGGTGGAATCTAGACCTAGGATGGCGAGGGCTTTGGTAGTAAGGAGGTAGCCCAGCCTGTCATAGGTAATGGCCATCTGGACATTCCTTAGCCAATCTTTATAGTTTGGCCCAGTCAATTTATCTAGCAGTAACTTAAGCCCGGTCATTTAGGTCGCTGCAATTAGGAGAGAGAGAGAAGTAACACTCAGCATGATGCTCTTGCAAATTTAGATTGGTTATTAGTTTATCTAAACAGGATGGCTCCTATTGTTCCTCGAATCCTTCTTCAAACTATAAAAGAAGAATTAGTCAGGATTAATCTCATCCTATAATTCTTTCTTAACCTTTCGACCAGGCTGGTTTCAGTAGTTCGAGGGAGGTTTTCCAACGCTTTCGCGAAATTCCTTAATTACATAACCCCTTTCCCCGGAGGCGTAGCCCCGCTAATACCGTTCTAGGCACCTACTTGGTTTATAGCATTGATTGCAAAGTGAAAAATCTCCCGAAGAGTAGCGAATACTCACAGTAGGATCGGGATCCAAATATCATCGTGTGACAAACTTGAAGGAATCCTACCAAAATCATCACACTCCAAATGGTATGCAACACTAGCAAGTTTTATTTTCCTTTGAAACTCCCGACGTGGATTTTTGCCCCATGCGCTTATGACCTTGACGAAAGCCAACATATCATAAGACGCAAGTCAAATTCTATCCGTCATTATCTAGGTTAATTTGAACCCATCCGTACAAACTCTTGACGAAGGCCAAAATAGCTGTACGACTATCCCAAATCCGCATCTATCTATGCTATAGATGAATACCCAGCAGCTACCAATCACTATGCTATGGCGAAGGTCAAAATAAATAGCTTGAATACTACTGAATACCCATCTGAAATGATGGAGGGCTACGGATGGTTTTAGCGAAACCGTGAACGTAATGAACTTGATATAGTCAAAGGAACCATGATAGCTTTTAAAAGGAATGGTTTAGGCTCCGCATTTAAAAGTTGTTTTTCAAGAAAACCGAGTGATTTTGAAATTGTTCCAACGATTTAAACTTTAGTTTGTTTTCTTTGCATTAATCAATATTAATGTGGTCCCATCATTTAACCATATCATTGCAGAAAAGAAACGAAAATAGAACATACGCTTATGCCATCCACATTCGTCACGGGGCCCCGTCATGCACCGTTAGGTTACTTAACTAACGGCAGAACAGGGGCTGGACTAGCGCGGGTGCAAAACATAAGCAACGTTTATTATATATATAATATATATGGCCATTCGTCTCACGCAATAAGCATTCCAGATCACAGATCACAGATGAATATGTTGGATATACTAGGAATTCTGTGTTTCGTTTTAGCCTAGAACGAAAAACGGATTCCACGACTGTGATGAATAGCCAAACCCCACCGTAGACCCCTACAGGTGAGGCAAACTACCAAACAAATTCTCGAAGTGAAGCAACCTCTCTCAATAAAATGAGTAGGCCACTCGGCACTTCAAGAACCCGGTAGTTTGAGCACCCCACCGTTTAGGAATATGTATGCCCTAGAGGCCATTATTGTATGATATAGTGGATGCTTGGACATATATATAAAGGACTTTCTTGCTCGACATGATAGTATGCTATCTGATTGCTCTTTAACTTAACATGTACACTTGTATTATTATACTGTCTCTCTGATAGATGTTGATAAAGCCCTTAGGATGTTTGCTTGACTACTAGGACTATGATGCGGATCATACTACTGGGACTTGTGTATTCCACAATCACATCCTTTATATGTTCCTAGTCGAGAGGATATCGAGACAGGGCATCGATATTCCAGAGTAGACTAGTGTGTACATTTCTTGAATCTATATGGGGCGATGGTTGATCCTATGACTATTGGTGTTTGACATCAAAGATTGTACACAGGTGCTCATTAGAGAATGGGTACACTGAACAGGACTCGCCGAGAACTCCTAGTTGGTACTATACCTATCGTCAGATAGCAGTTCTTTGGTGGCACTGGAACAGGTTAGTCTGTAGACCCAAGATCGTCAAAGAGTCTTGTGTGGTTCCCACTGCGCTTTGATTTCCTCCCTACCACGGATCAAAGGAGTCGTGCAAACAGGTGGATCTTGGGTACAGTCCCGAGTCACATGGAGGCAATGAGCGATAGGAGGGGTTTCGTCTCTCCCGGTATAGGGAGTTTGTAACATTTTGAAAATTTAGAAATAAATAAAATTAATTAATTAAATAATAAAATGTTAATTTAAAAAGTTATTAAAACAAAATAGGACATTTTCATAAGTAGTATGTGAAACAAATTAAATTAAAATTTTAGTGTGTAACATTAAAAAATTACAAGGGTTTTAGTGTGAAATTTAGCTTCATTTTAATAAGAATGGTGTTATATAATAACATATGTAGTGAAGGGTCTTTGTGTAAAGTTTAAGAAATTGTGCAAACTTGGAAATGTTGAGGGTGTAAGTGAAAAAGGGGTTAGATAATGTTTTAGCTCAGAAAATTTCCACAGGACACCACGACTTGGGGTGATAAGGCATGGACACATCCTTCTTGCATGCACACCTCATGCACACCACCTCCACCTTGCATGAAAGCACCACTATTCTTTAGTTGACACCACCTACTACCCTAATTCTATTATCCTTAAGTTATACCTAATTATGGCAGTAAATATATAAGGACAACTGAACTAAGTTGAAGGAAAGAGAAAAAAAGGAAAAACATAACACACAAAAGAAAATAGCAAAAGAGAGAGGAGAAGAAGAACAATTGCTAAGGATTTTACCATCAAGCTAGGAGCTAAGGACTTGGGTATCTTGGAGGAGGCTTTTCAACCATATTCTGTAGGTATAATCTTTAAACACAGTAGGATTTTAGTTCTGTAAACTTTAAATTAGAAATCGAATATCGTATTTTGGGAAAAACTTAGCTCTGCGTTAATCTGCTATAGTTTAGATGGAAATCAACTTAACCAAACAGTGCCTAAATCTTATAAACTGGACCTAGAATAAACCCTAGGAGTACGAACCTCCCTGCTCGGATTTTGGCCGGCGAGGTATAGGGAAATTCCGGCGTCACCGGATTTTTGGAGGAGTTAAGTGTTTTGGGTTTTAGGGTAGGTCTCTGTATAGGTGTTGGGATATTTTGGTAATGTTTATTTAAGTTAATTTAACAGTATATAAAATCTGGGAACTAATATCTGAAAAAGGGATCAAAATTCTATGATACGACACGGTTAATTCGTAAAACGTTTCTGTTTACAGTTTCGAACAACGATTGGTTAAATTCCAGTTAAAATAAGGGTTAGATAGTTTTCAATAGTCGTACGTAGTATAGTTAGTACAAAACACTTGTATTTCTATGTTTTCGCCGTATCGGAGTTAGCCGTTTCTTATACAAGTTAATTTCAATATTAGATTCGAATACGGAAACTTCGGAGGCCGCAAGGAAAGGAAAAGGATTGGTGATCTGAATTGATTCGACGTATTCCGGTGAGTAGACTAAACATGTACCGGGGGATTGTGTATGGATGGCGTGATACGCCCGTAGTTAAGTTTAAAATAAAAGATAGGCCTTTGTATGTTAAATTGATCATATGCATTCGTGTATATATATATATATATATATATATATATATATATATATACATACATCGCCATGTTAATAATTGTTAGAACACTGCACAGTTATCGACGGGTTATGCCGCACATGCACATATCTACATGTTACACTACACCTCGTCGATATTAACATGTCACTTTCACACTTAGAAATTATCCTGTTAAATATGATTCCTATCATACCTTAAACATAAATAACAGTAGTACTTTGCATAAATGACATCATGTTTTGTATTCAAGTGTTAGAAGTTGATATAAGAGGCATTTGTATTATTGAGGATTTATGGTTTTGAGTTTTCCCATACCATTGCGTAAATTCAGTGATTCTTAATATTGATGTGAGATGTCCACCATGAGATGTTTTTATGATTTGGTTTTATTCCGGGCCGAATGTGGGAGCTATACGGTCGCGGGTTTTTACGTTATCCAGACTGAGTGGGGGAGTTATACAGTCGGATTCATGGTGGACCCGGTCGAGACCGAGGGGCAGGAAAGCCGCATTTGAGGCGGGGAGTCTAGCGATGACACTCGATACCGGAGATAGTTGTGAAACACGGAGGATATCTAGATGATACCGACCTGTGTTATTGATTGCAGGATCGTTCGAGGAACGATGCCTGAGGAAAACAGAAGATTTGTGTCGATGTTGGACACGGAGAGATGTACTTGATTTGGAAATAAATGATGAGATTTCAGTCTTGATTTATATGATTAGTGGTAAAAAATTCATGCTTTTACATGCTATCATATATCATACTTATCCTTATTGCAGTTAGTAATAATTCGTCATATTTACATTATCAGCCGTTATATGTTAGTTTTATTCACTGAGTTGGCAACTCACCCCCGTTGTGCCACAGTTCCTTGCAGGAGTCGAGTGGACGGTTAGCCGCAGTGCAGATCCACTTATCAGCTTTATTGCATCGTTTTGCTAAGTGGGTTAAGTATGTAATAACCTCCTCTTTTGGTATTGTATGTTGAATCTAGAATATCTCCATCAAACACTCTATAAGTGACTTAGAACGATATGTAGTTATATGTATATTATTTTGACAGATGAGATCGTTAGTTGTGTTAAATGATATTTTTTTAATTATATCTGAGATTCTTCTTGATGTCGTACATAATTGTGTATTGATTTTCGCTGTTAGCATTGTTGATCCCAACTAGGGATGCAACCAAATTAAACACTTATAACTGCTTTTCTAAAAGAGAGTTATTGTTAAGATTTTAAATATTTAAAACTGTGATTTTTACTTAAAAAATTTAATTTTCCTAAAATTCCGCAAAAAGGGTTTTTGAAATCTTGGGTTTTGGCTTACTCGGATCGTGTCGATATCTCTAGATATTATACAATCCAAGTGCCGGTCACATCCAAACTTTGGGTCGTGTAAGAGTTGATGTTGCGCTATGCTCGATTGGCTATAACAGTAAGTCCCGGGCCAGGGCTAATGAGATTTACTGGTAAGAGTTATCAGTAGTTTCTCGAACCGTTATGAGTCATATATCGGCATGACTTATCAAGTTACCGGGGTCTGACGATTCCACCCGTAGACTCAATATGCAACATCAGACGAAGTGACCGGGCTGTACGGTAGGTGTTACTTATAGGCTTCATGGGAGTTTGGACAAGCTTGCTTGTTGATCTTCTAATTGCTCAATACTTGGATAGCCGTTACGTCCAGTTAGTACCGCTGACGGCTTGTGGGTAACTGATATGATCATTATCTACTGCGGGCGTATTGATGAGTCTTTAGAGTTCCACACAGATGTTTCCTAGTTCATGAAAGGTTAAGCTAACGCCATGGCCATCATCCGAGGCCGATTGTGGAACAAAAATTTTACTATGTTTGAAAACTGGCGCTAGAATAACCCTAAACCTAACTAGCAACAAAAGAAGCTATCTACTATGCAAAGAGTTTATACCAAGAGGCTTAAGTCCTTCGGGTCTTCACTCTTCTCCTTTAGCATGCTCCTAGTAGCCTCTATGATCGAGATTGATCGACGGCTTCCTCATGTCAAAAATGATCCACCCGAGAGTGTCTATTTTGAGCTCCTACCTTTAAACTAAGGTAAATAGGTTACTTAATATGCTAATCTAAGTAGCCTAGAGAATGTAGAGAGTGATGATGGATTAATTAGTCTCAAGATACCCTGAGTTTCTCAACACATAAGACATTTAGGGTTTGAGGTAGAAGAAGAAAGCTTGGAGGAGATGAGAGTGTTGTAGTGAGCATCATAGAATGAAGAATGGCTAAGTCTTGTGACTAATAAAGCAAGCTCCCCAAAATAATAAAAAAATATCTTAACCACAAAATATCGAGATATTTTCCACAAAATATCTAGATGCCACCTTACCTCAATAGTAATCCATGACTCACTAAGTGAGTCACCAAGTAGCCATGCTACATTCAATGAATGATAACACCTTACCCTCCACCTCATTAACTATTTAACTAAATGGTTAATACAAATAATGAATTGTCTTCTTCTAGAAGCACTCTTGTAACAAATTACAAGAATACCCCTCACCGTATATACATACCCGTATCCGTATTCTGAAAAATACGAAACAAAAGAGACGAAAATAATCCAACAATATAATACTAGGATCCAACTTAAACCAAAGCCCGCTAGTATTATCCGCTTGAACATCATACTTGCACAAGTACACGTATGTGATCAAACCCTGCCGTAAAACCATACGGTCTCTACATCGTTTCGCCCGAAGCAGAGAAACCCTCTGTGTGGGACTCTAAAGACTCGATAGTAGGCCGGTAGTCCGTTACTGGATAAATCCATAACCGCAAGCACGTTATCATCACTAGCTGTACATAACGGCTACCTGGGTACCTGTCGAAAAGGAAAGCTGACGAGAAAACTCATCCGGATCCCTACTGAGCCTATCCGTGACAATCTCCGTACAGTCTGGTCTCTTTTTCTAAGAGTATCGTATATCGGATCTAGGGGGTGGTAATCATCAGACCCTAATAACCCGATAATTCATGCTGATGCGGCTCAGGACCAATCCGGGAAACTACTAATCAACCTATCAGTAAATCCCAACTGCCTTGGCCAAGGTCTTATGGTCCTGACCAGTCGAACAGAGTGCGATATCAACTCCTAATACCTGGAGAGATGAATCCCTGACAATCACTCACTGCCTTTATGTGGCTCGGGACTGTACCCAACCAAAAGCTGTTTGCACGACTCAGTTGAGCCGTGGTAGGGCAGTGATCAAAGCACAGTGGGAACTCACACGAGACAAATGACGATCTCAGGACCAAAGACTAACCTGTACACAAGTCATAAGAGAACCGCTATTTGACGATAGGTATAATACAATCTAGAGGTTCTCAGTGAGTCTGTCCAGTGTACCACCCCCAGTGAGCACCCGTATACAATCTTTGGTGATCACACCAATGGTTGTGGAACTAACCACCACCCCTTGTCGGGGTCTAGAAACGTACACGCAAGTCTACTCTGGAGTATCGATGCCCGATCTCGATACTCCTGCGACTTGGGACATTTAAGGATGTGCTTATAGACTACCTAGCTCCCACAAGTATGATTGTCATCATAACGTTGGTAGTCAAGAAAGATCCTACAGGCTTTATCAAAATGTCGTTGACATATATAACATATGTGCATGTTAAGATAAAGTCAAACCATAATAGTATACTACTATATCAAGTCTTTATCAATATGTGCAAGCTGGATAAAGTATCAATAAAAACAAATACACATATCCTAATAAAAACAACTGAAATAATATACTATATAACTGAGCAAGATCGTCCTGTACATACATATCCCCAGCATCCACATGTATACATATACAATAATGCCTCTAGGGCATACATATCCAACAATCTCCCACTTGCACTAAAAGCCAGTTATTGGCGTACCGAATACCCAACGTCTGCTCTAAGGCCTGCTGCCGGCGTACCGCATACCCAAAATCTCAAAAATTCGCTCGAACTGCGCTTGAGGGAGGGCATTTGTAAATGGATCCGCCGTGTTCTCTTTTGTATCCACTCACCTGACCTCAATCTCCTGGCGATCTATGATCTCCCTGATCAGGTGATACCGTCTTAAGATGTGTCTGAATTTCTGATAGGACCATGGTTCCTTCGCTAAATCTATAGCCCCATTGTTATCGCAATACAAAGGTATCGGATCAACAGTGGACGAAACTACCTGAAGTTCAGCAATGAACTTCTTCATCCAGACCGCTTCTTTTGCGGCATCGCTCGCAGCAATGTATTCAGCCTCCATCGTCGAGTCTATGACGGTATACTGTTTGGAACTCCTCTAACACATCGCCCCCCCTCCCGTTGAGGGTAAACACAAAACACGAGACAGACTTATTGTCATCCATGTCACTCTGGAAGCTTGAATCGGTAAAGGACTCGACCTTAAGGTCTCCATTACCGAAAACCAAGAACATCTCCTTAGTCCTTCTCAGGTACTTGAGAATGTTCTTCACTGTTGTCCAGTGGTTCTCACCTAGGTTCGATTGATACCAGCTCACCACGCTTAGTACTTAAGCTACATCTGGTCTTATACATAGCATCGCATACATTATAGATCCTACAGCTGAAGCGTAGGGTATAGTGCTCATGCGAACCCTCTCTTCATCAGTCTTGGGAGACATCTCCTTGGAGAGGGTGATTCCGTGCAATATGGGTATGTTACCATGCTTGGAATCTTCCATACTAAATCTCTTTAGTACGGTCTCTATGTACCTGGACTGCGAAAGTCCCAGTAATCTCTTGGATCTATCACTATAGATCTTGATCCCAAGAATATACGAGGCATCACCCAGGTCCTTCATGGAGAACCTTTGTGATAAGAATAGCTTGACCAATTGTAGTATAAGAATATCATTTCCTATCAAGAGAATGTCGTCCATGTACAAGACTAGGAATACGACAGTTCATCCTAGAATCTTCTTATAAATACATGGCTCATTCTCGTTCTTGATGAAGTCAAAGTCCTTGACTGTTTCATCAGAACAGATGTTCTAGCTCCGCAATGCCTGCTTCAATCCATAAATGGATTTGAGCAACTTGCACACCTTCCCGCTGCTCCAACTGTCTACAAAACCTTCTGGCTAATCCATATAAACACACTCTTCCAAACTTCCGTTTAGAAAAGTCGTTTTTACGTCCATCTGCCAGATTTCTTAGTCAAGGAAGGCAGCAATGGGAACTAGGATCCGAATGGATTTGAGCATAGCCACTGGAGAAAAAGTTTCGTCATAGTCTAATCCTGATCTTTGACGAGAACCTTTTGCAATAAGTCTAGCCTTATAGGTTTCCACCTGCCCATCTACACCAATCTTCCTTTTGTAGATCCATTTGGATCCGACGGGTTTTGCCCCAGGTGGAGCAATTTCCAAGGTCCACACTTTATTGGCGTACATAGACTCCATTTCGAATTGCATAGCATCCAGCCACTTATCAGAGTCTCTACTGATAATGGCCTGCCTGAAACTAGTAGGATCATTTTCTTTCAAGATGCAATCCTCTCGATCCCCGTCTATGAGAAAACCGAAGTATCTCTCGGGCGGATGAGAAATCCTACCAGATCTGCGGAGTGGCTGAGGTTCATCGGGTATTACTGAATCTAGCGGTTCCACCAAATCTTCAGTTATAGTATGTGTTTCTGGAATTTCATCCAATTCTACCGTGCTGCCACTAATATTTTTTGCAAGAAATTCTTTTTACAAAAATGTGGTGTTCCTAGAAACAATAATCCTTTGTTCCTCTGTGTGGTAGAAAAGATACGCATTAGAATCCTTTGGATATCACATAAACATACACAAAACTGATCGTGTCTCGAGTTTATCTGGGTTCTGCTTTTTGACATAAGCAGGGCAACCCCAAATCTTAACACGTTTAAGATACAAACTCTTACCGCTCTATATTTCATACGGAGTTTTAGGCACGGATTTAGATAGAACTTGATTCAAAAGATGTGCCGCTGTTTGAAGCGCATATCCCCAGAATGAAAGAGGCAACTCAGCACTACTCATCATGGAGCAAACCATATCCAATAGGGTACGATTCCTTCGCTCCGATACACCGTTGTTCTGTGGTGTATACGGAGGAGTAAGCTGAGAGAGAATCCCATTCTCTTTCAGGTAATCGAGGAATTCCGTGCTCAAGTACTCCCATCCTCTATCAGATATGAGGATCTTGATACTTTTACCTGCCTGGTTCTCTACTTCGTTTCTGTATTATTTGAATTTCTCAAAAGTTTCAAATTTGTATTTCAAAAGATATACATATCCGAACTTTAGAGATCGTCAGTGAATGTAATGAAGTACGAGAACCCACCCCTTGCATGTATAGACATCGGACCACATACATCACTGTGTATGAGTCCCAAGAGCTCTGCTGCTCTTTCTCCGTGTCCGGTGAACAGAGATTTGGTCATTTTTCCTTTGAGACGGGACTGACAAGTTTCATAAGATGAAAATTCGAACGTATTCAAATATCTATCCTTATGCAATTTACTCAGTCTTTTCTCTCCGATATGATCAAGTCTACAATGCCACAAGTAGGATTCGTTCTCTTTTGTACTCTTCCTCTTGCGTATATTTTGTACATTGAAAACTGTGTTTTGATTTAGAATATAGATACCATTACACAGTGTACTTTCTGCAACCAATACCTGATTAAGGTAAATGTTCATGATATTTCTATCAAGAACAAACTTATATCCATCTTTATCAAGTAAAGAAACTGATATGATGTTGCAAACCATGGAAGGTACATAGTAGCAATTGTTCAAAATCATAGTATTGCCTTTTGGCAATACTAGGTGATATCCACCGACGGTAGTAGCATTAACTTGTGCTCCGTTCCCTACTCTGAGTGATATATCACCAGGTCCAACTATCTTACTTTTTCTCAGCCTATGAGATCCTGATCCGGTATCTAGTACCCAGGAGGTAGGACTGACCGAAAAACAGCTCTCAATAACAAAAACACCTGAAGAAGATGCAATAGTGTGCTTCTTCTTCGTTGGGGTCATCAAGGAATTCATGCAATCCTTTTTCCCTTACTCATACTCATGACAGCTCTCATAGTGTAGAGCTGAACCGACGTTCCCCAGCCCCAAATAAGAATTTGGATCGGTCAAGCGATACATTTTATTATCTTGGTTTAGGCGTGAAATGTTTGCTACCTGGAGAGAGAGAAAAGAAATACTTAGCTTGCGCTCTTGCAAGATCAGATTGGTTATTAGTTTATCTAATCAGGATGGCTCCCACTGTTTCCTCAAATTCTTCTTCAAACCCTAAAAGAAGAACTAGTCAGGATTAATCGCACGTCACAATACTTGCTTAACCTTTCAGCCAGGCTAGTGTCGGTATTTCGAGAGAGGTTTTCCAATGCTTTCGCGAAGTTCTTTAATTATGTAAACTCTTTTTCCTAGAGGTGTAGCCCCGCTAACACCGTTCTAAACACTTGGTTTATAACATTGATTGTTAAGTGAAATAATCTCCCAAGAGTAATCCTATCATCAGTGGGATCGGGATCCAACTATCGTTGTGTGATGACCTAGATGGAATCCACTCTAGTCACCACACTCCCAGAAAGTATGCTAAAACTACAAGTTTCCTGTATATTTTAAATTCCCGATGTGGTTTTTGCCCCTAAGATCTTAGTGACCTTGACACAGTCAACAAATCAAAAAGTCCTAATCAAGTTCAACCCGTCATTATCTGGATTGCAATAAACCCACCTGCATAACCCTTGACACAGTCAACAAGATTATATGACTGTCCTAACCAATCGCATTGAATGCTACAAATAAGTAGTACTCAGCTACCGTTCACTACGCCTTGACACAGTCAACAAACGCAGCACGAATACTAAGTATTACTTATAAGAAATGATGGAGGGCTACGGCTAAGTTTTTGGCAAAAAACCCGTTAACGTAATGAACTTGATATCGTTGAAGGAACCTGAGCAGTTTTGAAAAGGAGTGGTTTAGGCTCCGCTTTTGAAAACTTCTGGTTTTGAAGAAAACCGAGTAATCTACAGTATATACTTTTGCTCAAAAGGTCACTTCCTGTGAAGGGATCTCGGTTTCTGCCTCGTGGAATGAGGTGCTAGATATTCACATTCGAACACCCCTATGCAAAGCTAAAGATTATAACTATAGTTTTTCGAAATTTGTTCCAACATCTTTTTAGATTTGTTTGCATTAATCAAAATTAATGCGGTCCCATCAATTAACCTATCACACCAGAAAAGAACGAAAATAAAACGTACGTATATGCCATCCGCATTCGCCACGGGGCCCATCATGCACCGTTAAGTTACTTAACTAACGGTAGAGCAGGGGCTGGACTAGGGCGGGTACAAAACATATACTACATCTACTAGTATATATATAAATATATATATAATATTCTTCCCAGGCTTGATAATAAGAAACATCACAAAATCTCAGCAAGCAACACAGAATGGTGGATAATCTTGGATCCTCGGGTTTCATTTGAGCCGCAAATAAAACCCGACATTCCCGGTCGTGCGGATAGCCTGTGCAATGAAACCTGGACCCCTACGAGTGCGGAAAGTTACCCGCCAATCCCAGAAGTGAGGCAACCCCAATCAACAAAGTGAATGGACCACCCAGCACTCCACGGGATCCGGTAACTTGAGCGCCCCTCCATGGATCATCCTATACCCCCTACGAGTGCGGCGAATAGCCCGCCAATGTTAGAGTGAAGCCCCCTTCGTCTCAACGCCATGAATTGCGGGTTTGTTTCCTTTTAGAACCCGGATATTTGTGCACTCCACCGCGGGGTAATCCTAGTTTAGAAAATGAAAATAATATGTACACTGGTGACATCGACCTCAACCCGGCCGTGCCCCAAACAAATAATATAAAACATGGCAGTGACGGCAGTCCACATGTCGGACGCTCGCCCCGCAATAACAAATGTACAAATGAATCTCAACTGTACCACTAACATTGCACCACAAGCTATCCATCATGACAATCCAACCACAACCACAGCAAAAACATAGAACATCAACGTGAATGTCATGTTTGCAAACCCGTCTAAAAGAACATATAGCAGTTAGACGAGTTATACCACTCTAATGACATTCACGGTCGCAGATAGTAATGTATGTACTGAAACTATTAAACAGTGTTAAAAATAACAACTTCGAAATACCCCGAATTGCCCCTAAACACAAGATAACATAATATTCAATCTGGGCAAAAACAAACAACACCTGAAATCATAAATCCAACCAACAAGAACACAAATCAAAACACAACCCAATTGCACCCTATAGAACTAGTGGGGCCAGCCAATTTGGCACTTTGGCCGACCATGAGGAGGTGAAATCATCTCGTTTTTCGTTTGTGTTCATCTCACAACTAAAGGAGCACTCTGCAATTGTTTAAAAAAAAATTAGAGCCTCCGAAAATTTCGACGGAAACTTGGACTTTTGTTTCGTGTTTCGGAGTTATTTCGGTTTCGTTACATTAACATTGTTTAAACCTGCTAGTATAGGGTTTATAACCTGGTTCTGATACCATGAAAGGTTATGCTAATGCCCTGGCCATCATCTGAGGCCGATTGCGGAACAAAAATTTTACTACGATTGAAAACTGGCTCTAGAATAACCCTAAACCGGATTTACCATAAAGCTAACTAGCAACAAAAGAAGCTATCTACTATGAAAAGAGTTTATACCAAGAGGCTCAAATCCTTCGGTTCCTCACTCCTCTCCTTTAGCACGCTCCTAGTGGCCTCCATGATCAAGCTTGATCGACGGCTTCCTCACGTCAAAGATGATCCACCCGAGAGTGTCTATTTTGAGCTCCTACCTTTACACTAAGGTAATTAGGTTACTTAGTATGCTAATCTAAGTATCCTAAAGGATGTAGAGAGCGATGATGGATTAATTATTCTCAAGATACCCTAGGTTTCTCAACATATGAGACATTTAAGGTTTGAGGTAGAAGAAGCTTGGAGGAGACGAGAGTGTTGTAGTGAGCATCATAGAAAGAAGAATGACTAAGTCTTGTGACTAATAAAGTAAGCTCCCCAAAATAATAAAAATACAACTTGACCACAAAATATCTAGATATTTTCCACAAAATATCTAGATGCCACCTTACCTCAATAGTAATCCATGACTCACTAAGAGAGTCACCGATTAGCCATGCTTCATTC
The DNA here is from genome assembly GCA_030015575.1 of Agapanthus africanus. Lineage (NCBI taxonomy): Eukaryota > Viridiplantae > Streptophyta > Magnoliopsida > Asparagales > Amaryllidaceae > Agapanthus > Agapanthus africanus. The sequence goes on from JASDDO010000008.1 coordinate 317,528,846, forward strand.
AATGAATGGTAACACCTCACCCTCCACCTCATTAACCATTTAACTAAATGGTTAAAATAAATAATGAGGTGTCTTCTTCTAGAAGCACTCTTGTAACAAATTACAAGAATACCCCTCACCGTATATACATACCCGTATTCGTATTCCGAAAAATACGAATACAAAAGAGACAAAAATAATCCAACAATATAATAGTAGGATCCGGCTTAAACCAAAGCCCGCTAGTATTATTCGCCCAAACATCATACGTGCACAAGTACACATATGTGATCGAACCCTGCCGTAAAACCATACGGCCTCTACATCATTTCACCCGAAGTAGAGAAACCCTCTGAGTGGCACTCTAAAGACTCGAAAGTACGCCGGCAGTGCGTTACTGGATAAATATATAACCACAAGCATGTCAGTGGCATTAGCTATACGTAACGGCTACCCGGGTACCTGTCGAAAAGGAAAGCCGACAAGCAAACTCATCCGAATCCCTACTTAGCCTATCCGTGACAATCTCCGTACAGTCCGGTCTCTTCTTCTAAGAGTATCACATACCGAATCTAAGGGTGGTAATCATTAGACCCTAATAACCCGATAATTCATGATGAAGCGACTAAAGACCAACCTGGGAAACTACTAATCAACCTATCAGTAAATCCCAACAATCTTGGCCAAGGTCTTATGGTCCTGATCAATCGAACACAGTGCAATATCAACTCCCAATACCTGGAAAGACGAATCCCTGACAATCACTCACTGCCTCAATATGGCTCGGGACTGTACCCAACCAAAACCTGTTTGCATGACTCAGTAGAGCCGTAGTAGGGCAGTGATCAGAGCACAGAGGGAACTCACACGAGACAAACGACGATCTCAGGTCCAAATTCTAACCTGTACAAATGTCACAAGACAACTGCTATCAGACGATAGGTATAATACCATTTAGAGGTTCTCAGCGAGTCCGTCCAGTGTACTCACCCCCAGTAAGCACCCGTATACAATCTTAGGTGATCACACCAATTGTTGTGGGACCAACCACCGCCCCTCATCGGGGTCTAGAAATGTACACGCAAGTCTACTCTGGAGTATCGATGCCCGATCTTGATACTCCTGTGACTTAGGACATTTAAGCATGTGCTTATAGACTACCCAGCTCCCACAAGTATGATCGCCATCATAACGCTGGCAGTCAAGCAAGATCCTACGGGCTTTATTAACATGTGGTCGACATATATAACATATGTGCATGTTAAGATAAAGTCAAACCATAATAGTATACTACTATATCAAGTCTTTATCAATATGTGCAACCTGGATAAAGTATTAATAAAAATAAATACACATATCCTGATAAAGTCAACTGAAATAATATACTATATAACAGAGCAAGATCGTCCTATACATACATATCTCCAGCATCCTGTTCATCACTAAAAACTGCATTTTAATACCGCTCATGCATTATCTATTTTGCTATATATCGGTACTATTAAGCAGTGTCTGCTCAGTAATACAAATTATAGGTATCCATGATATAATACTGGAAACACACAAAAAATCACGGATATAACGTTTGTGAGCCGACACTGCAACCAGAACTAGAAACCGACCGATATTTCATGATTTTCTTTTTGCAACATGCATGTGTACACACTTTTTAACTAAATGGTCCATCACATACAAGTGTGTACACTAGCTTGTTGGTTCATGGACCTGGAGAGGGGGGCTGCCTATGGCACACACAAATGATGACTTGGTGCAACTGGGCACATGAGAAGTGATGTGTGTTTAATGCAAAAAGATATGATGTGATTTAAAAAGCATCAAGTTCCCTCCAAGCTACTGAGTACAACCCAGGCCTCTATAGAGAAATCAAGCAGCACCAGTGGACTTGTCGAGAGAACACAATACCACCACATCAACACGAGCCAAGATACTCGGATTAAGCCCGACGACATGCCCATAAAAACCGAGCTCGCCGGCCCCCCTTGACCCAATGAGCCCCATTTTTCTACTGTCGATCCCTTGCAGTCACATAAACTTATTTTTATTTCATGTTTATTCTTCTTTTGTGCCTATAAAAGCATATCGGTGAGCAAGGGATGAGGGGTCCAAGATAGTCAATTATTTTTCACACTAGAACTCATACTCTTTTTGTTTTCTCTATTGTTCTTATACATAGCTTAGTTTCCCTTTAGCTCCTTGCCTTCTCTTAATCTTGCAACCTCTTCATTGAGCTTGCAAGTTTAAGATTTGGTTATTGAACTCAAGGTTGTATCACTTGGACATAATAAATCATTCTTTTGCACTTTGGGTTCTTAGTATTTCTTTCTTGCTTTACTTACTTGCATTTTCATTCTTTCTCTTTACTTACTTGAAATTTAATTACCATGCTATTTACTTACTTGTATTGCTTTTCTTTTCTTTTCTTTTCTCTTTTCATTTGTTCTTTCTCTTTGTGGTTTTGATGTTTGTGGATAAATGGTGCTTGTTAGAAATAGAACGGTATTGTAAGTTAAGGTTTTCATTTCTCATTTCTTTTGCCCGATATTTTCCTTTGAACTCCGCCCAAACTATACGCAAGCGCTCCGTTAGGCACCCTACCCTACCATAGTATCGGTGATTCCCAACCGCGACCGGTTGCATTTGGTTTCGCCGGAGGCGAAAGCCAAGCGACAAGAACGGACGGATAAGGGTCAATAAGCCTGATTTCACAAATACCGTGCTTAAGCACCCTAATCTACGTTGTTGTCGATTGCTCTAGCTTTATTGGTCAAGTTCGGCACAAATGATTGAATACAGATCCACTAGCTTACACTAACCTATCTTTTCCTAACAAGCTTATAATTGTGCATATATGCACTTAGGTTATATACGAACAATCCTCCACGCACTTTAACTCGTGAAAATAAGAACTTAAAACGCTCCGTCTCTTTGTGGACGACCCGTGCTCATCCCGGCTAGCTACACACGACGCCGTCCTTGATCACGGTTAAACTTAATAGAAATTTAAATTACGACACACCAAAAGCGTGCCGATCAAATGGCGCCGTTGCCGGGGAGACAATTTTTACGGATTTGAGAATTGCGATCGTGTGGAGAAAAGTATACGTTCAAAGCTAAGGTGATTACAAAGTACCGTGCCAAAGATCCGGGTAGTTAGACTCGCGGAAGCGAACTTTTCAAGCTAGCCGGATTCACTTTAACGGGGGTTTCTTAACCCGAAAACTTATCAATACGTATTTCCTAACACCTTCTTTCTCAAATCCGACGGATCCAATATAATATCTTTGCAGAATTCTTTGCAAGTTCGCTAGCAAACGCTAAAATTGACTAACCCGTATTTGTTGCAGTGCCGTGCTCAAACATAAAAATCGTTTTTTTTAGGTTTTTAATAACCTTTTCATTGATTTGTGCATTGCATCCATTAATACGGACTTAAGGGCAAGTGAACCCTACAACATACGGTAAATGATGTCATCACCTTTTCCGTGGCCCACAAATCACAAATTGAGCATAACGTTTACCCGCATAAATTTTAAAAGAAACTAGATTTTAAGCTTTAAAGACTTCGCGTTCACTAGGAGAAGTTATCTGTGTTTAGAACAACGTTTAATGGTATATCGTTCACGGGATGTCTAGGAAAGTGTTCATGGCAAAACCGCCAAAAGAAAAAGGGTTATCTAATTAAGGGCCTTCGCGAAAGCTTTGGAAAACCTCCCCTTATCTCTGCACTTACCTGGACTCGTGATCAGTATATCTTGAGCTCGTTTCTTGACACAGTTTTATTTCAACAATCAAGTTCTTGAGAAGATCTAGTTGACCTAGGTGTACCTTAGACCGATTAGGTGTGTGGTATTGTGTCATGATTGTTTTTGTCCACATTATTTTTCGTGTGTATACTTCATTCTTTTGTTAATAACTAACTTTAAAAAAAGAGATTCACATTCTTTTTCCTCTCCTTCTTCTCCTCATATCATGGGTACCCTACCTCGAAAAACTCTTGCCAAACTTTGGTACCCACAACCAGACATTACTTCTTATGGTTCTTGCTTTGGTCGAACTTCAAACGATCCCTCCATGCCCAAAATTTCTTTGAAAGATCGGATAGACACGTCTAGGACAAACAACTATACTCTGCAATCCACTTTGTATCAACCATTTCAACCTACCTAACCTTCTTATGTTGATACCCCTTTTGAGAGTTCTGCTGTAACTCCAAGACCTATGTCTATTGCTGAACGTATTGCACAATCCCGTAGCCGATCTTTCACTCTTTTCACCACTTCCAATTCTTTGGATCAACAATTCCATTGACCTTCTTATCCAAATGTTGATCCTACTCCTGTCCAACCCTTCGATTCCTACCAGTCCTACCCAACATTTACACATTCCCTAGACATTGCTTATGAACAGCATTTTGGGAGTTTCCAGTATCCAAACAACTTTGAATCTTTTACCGAAACCCCTTCACAACCCATGTCTAGTCTGGAACAATCATTGGAAGACTTTCGGGTAGCGTCGTACCAACAGATGATGGATCTGAATGCATCTATGGCCGCCCTCATACAACCTAGTGAACCGGTAGCTAGTTTCCAACTAGTTCCAAATTTTCCAATGTATGATGAGGCGATTGGACAGATTGAGAATTTGAGTAGTGAGAGTGAGTGGTACACCCTTCCAAATCAAACCTATTCATTACAAATTGAATTCCACAACTCCAGTTTTGAATGCCTATCAAGTGTCCCAAAGGATTCACCAATTGAAGATAGAATGTTTAATGAGTTGTGTGATTTTGTAGTGTTTGATTTACCCGATTGTGAAGGGTCCTTTCCAAATGAAACCACACCCAATCTCTTTGACCTCTACACCTCCATCCTAGAACCTGAATTGATTGAAATCCATGCTTTTGATGAGGTGTTCACTTGATTGAGGATATCGACGGTGGGAATATTTTGGATGATGAACCCGCAATTTCGGATGAGTTTTTCTTACGAATTCATCATGTCCTTTCACTTTCGTGTGGACATCATCTCGAGTCATTAGTTGTTTTTCCCGAACTTCATATGCATCTAGATATTGATGAAAAATGCATGGATGAGCGAATTTCTGAGGAGAATTTTGAGGATATTTTTTAGGATGAACCAATTTTGCTTGATGAGTCAGATTTTCCAATTCATCCTGTCTCTTTCATTGACTGTGTACATCTTCCTGAACCTTTACCTGATACCCTTCCTCGATCACTCCCTTCCATCCTTTCCATCGTTCCGACCTTGCAAGAAACCGTATCACCTTCATTTCTTATGTCTGGTTTACAAGGTTTAGTCTACCCATGTTTTCTCACTGATCTTGAGGGATTTGACCCCATTTCTCGACGGGTTAATAGATTAGTACAATCGCTTTTTACACATCAGTCATCACAAATTGTATTAATTTATTCACTCCATTTTCACCCTCAAGTTCGTACTCCATTTCTTTTTCCCTTCCGCCATTCTTCTCTTCATATACCGAGACCGTATCTCACTTCTATCCCCATACGGTCTCGCGTATTCTCCATTTCTTTCCTCTCCACATTCTTTCACCAACCTGCACATTATAGAGATAAAATTTTTGAATGGTTGGTGTTAACTTTTGGCCTGTGTAAAGCCTTGTATAGATTAATACTGTTCTCTTCCCCCCTAACTCGGATCTTTAACGCTTAAACAGTGGAAACATTATTTCACTTAATTTGGGGGGGGGGCTTTTTGTGTATATATATTTTGTTTGTTTTTTCTTTTGTAAATAAAAAAACAAAAAAAAAAGAAGCGCCGGCAATTTTGATCCTCTTGGTGTAGCCTGACAGTGAGGGTACTGTCAAGTTTAAGTTTGGGGGTATGCTCGGTAAGCTTTCTATCTTCGCATTCATGTGTATATTTTGCATTTGCATACTTATTAAAAACCCATAAAAATCGAAAAAAATTCCAAAAATATAAAAACTTTGTCGTCAAATTAGCTAGTAGGGTAACTTAGATTTTTATTCCGAAAATTTAGTTGATACGTTAGAAATAACTAAATCCTAGGCTTAGGAATTGAAAACCCTAAAAATAACCCTCCTTCTGTTTAACCTTGGTAATTATACGTCCTTGCAGTTTTTTTAGAAGTAGGTAATCTTGAGTTCAGTTCTTGAGTTATGTCGAGATGAAGGGAAAGCATTGAAAGCTTTACTGAAGGATAATTCTAAAAAATAGTTTCTATTCTTGAATCCAAATTTAGAAAGTTTATACCCTACAAACTGCACATACACGCAACTTGAAACTTGGGATAGTGGAGGTTACCTAGAAATACTCTTGCCTGAAAACCTAGTATGAAAGAAAAAACAGTATTTAAAGCTAACCACCAAAAGAGTATCATTGAAAAATATATCCGGTCTTGAAAAAGAAAAATAAAGAAAAAAAGAATAAATTACAAGACCTAGAAACTGCTATTTACGCTTTAAGCTCACACATTCAGTAATCGGCTGTTTTTGCCTCAAGAAGCATTAATAATCGCATGAAAGGTGTGTGAGCAAAACCGTCCATCATTAATGAGAAGAAGTAGTATTAGGTATTAAGATAAGGGTACTATAGCTTGAATTGAATTCTTGATTGTAGTGGTGAAATTTTACACATACATAGGGGTATACAATCGATGTTTGGAGGAAAGATAAGAATATAGAATATGACTTATGTTTTCCGTAAAGATGATAAAAATTCTGGATTGGAGACTGCGCTTTAGAAGGAAAACTCAGGAGAAACCGAGATCTTTCTAAACTATAAAACGTATAGGATCTGTGGTTGAATAAATATGAGGCGTGAAACATATGGGTTGAATATTTTTAACTTTGGATAATAGAAAATCTAACCTTGATACTAAACTGTAAGAGTAGAATCAACGTTAACATGTGAAACTAGCTTGGCGGGATTTTGTGGTTAGTATCCGCTGAAAACCCTCAGAAGACAACACTCCTCCTACTAGAGACACCTAAAGGTTTAACGGCTTGTTGCACAAGCTCAGTGCAATCGCGTTCCCTGCGAAAGTGAGGCTAGGATTTTATTTTGCTCGGGACGAGCAAAAGATAAGTTTGGGGGTATTTGTTCATCAATAAAAATTGCATTTTAATACCCCTCATGCATTATTTATTTTGCTATATATCGGTACTATTAACCAGTGTCTGCTCGGTAATACAAATTACAGGTATCCGTGATATAATACTGGAAACACACTCAAAATCACGGATATAACGTTTGTGAGCCGACACTGCAACCGGAACTGGAAACCGACCGATATTTCATGAGTTTCCTTTTGCAACATGCATGTGTACACACTTTTTTATCTAAATGGTCCAACACATACAAGTATGTACACTAGCTTGTTGGTTCATGGACCTTGAGAGGGGGGTTGCCCATGGCACACACAAATGATGACTTGGTGCAAGTGGGCACATGAGAAGTGATGTGTGTTTAATGCAAAAAGATATGATGTGATTTAAAAAGCATCAAGTTCCCTCTAAGCTAATGAGTGCAACCCAGGACTCTATAGAGGAATCAAGCAGCACCAGTGGACTTGTCGAGAGAACACAAGACCACCACATCAACACGAGCCAAGATGCTCAGATTAAGCCCGGCGACATGCCCATAAAAACAGAGCTCGCCGGCCCCCCTTGACCTAATGAGCCCCATTTTTCTACTGTCGATCCCTTGCAGTTACATCAACTTATTTTTATTACTTTTTTATTCTTCTTTTGTGCCTATAAAAGCATATCGGTGAGCAAGGGATGAGGGGTCCAAGATTGTCCATTTTTCTTCATACTAGAACTCATACTCTTTTTTTTTCTCTTTTGTTCTTGTACATAGCTTAGTTTCCCTTGAACTCCTTGCCTTCTCTTGATCTTGCAACCTCTTCATTGAGCTTGCAAGTTAAAGATTTGGTTATTGAACTCAAGGTTGTATCACTTGGACATAATAAAGCTTTCTTTTGCACTTTGGGTTCTTAGTATTTCTTACTTGCTTTACTTGCTTGCATTTTCATTCTTGCTCTTTACTTACTTGCCATTTAATTACCATGCCATTTACTTACTTGTATTGCTTTTCTTTTCTTTTCTTCTCTCTTTTCATTTTCTCTTTCTCTTTGTGGTTTTGATGTTTGTGGATAAATGGTGCTTATTAGGAAAGAGAACGGTATTGTAAGTTAAGGTTTTCGTTTCTCATTTTCTTTGCCCGATATTTTCCTTTGAACTCCGTCCAAACCTTACGCAAGTGCTCCGTTAGGCACCCTACCCTACCAAGGTATCGGTGATTCCTAACCGCGACCGGTTGCATTCGGTTTCTCCGGAGGCGAAAGCCAAGTGACAAGAACGGACGGACAAGGGTCAATAAGCCGGATTTCATAAATACCGTGCTTGAGCACCCTAATCCATATTGTTGCCGATTGCTCTACCTTCATTGGTCAAGTTCGGCACAAAGGATTGAGTACGGATCCACTAGCTTACACTAACCTATTTTTTCCTAACAAACTTATAATTGTGCATATACACTTAGGTTATATACGAACATTCCGCCACGCGCTTTAACTCATGAAAACAAGAACTTAAAACGCTTCGTCTCCCTGCGGACGACCCGTGCTCATCGCGGCTAGCCACACACGATGTCGTCCTTGATCGCGGTTAAACTTAATAGAACTTTAAATTACGACACGCCAAAAGCGTGCCGATCACATCCACATGTATACATATACAATAATGGCTTATAGGGCATACATATCCAATAGTTCAAGCAAAACGAAGTAGGGCACATATGTTGATATGTGCGGGAGCCTGATTAAATACGAGTATGGGATACCGTATTCTAATCTGGCGGTTATTTGATATCGGTTAGGTTATATGTGATATAGCCGGATTATTGAATATAGTGTTGATTTGATAATATGATATACAGATAAATAATATTAGTCCGTTATATGTGATATAACCGAATTATTAAATCAAGTGTTGATTTAATAATATGACATATATTTATATTTGATATAATTATATATTAACTAATATTATTAGCTCACTAATTATTTTCTTCATAATATATATATATATATATATATATATATATGAAGCATGGTAGGATTTTCTATTTTTGTGAAAAAAAACAAATGTGTTGGAAAATGAGGAATGGGGTGAAGCATGGCATTCATCATTTCTTTATTAGTCTTGACTCACTATTCAACCATGGTTGCAATTTATTATTGCAATTTATTCCATTCTTGAGGTCAAGAAAGGAGCCATTCTTCACTTGAGTTTTTCATGAGTACATGCTTTAGCCATTTTGAGCTCTCTTCATTTTTTCCATCTTCTTCTTCCTCTTCTACAAAACCCAAACGCTCACATGAGATGTAAATCATAAGGTTTTGAGATAAATCCTAGTGAACTTAGAATCCCTACTTCACCATCCTACACTTGATTAGCACTTGTGTTTCCTTCACTAAAGAGTTTTGTGAAGAGGTAGCTTGGATTAGCAGAGCTTCGGTGGATCATCTTCGGCATGAAGATCGCAATGGAAGCTCGATCCAACTTCAAGTGGAACCTAGTGGAGTCACGTGGACTGCTACACAGAGCTTGAGAAGAGAAGGACACGGTCTACAAAGGTTGTAGTCTCTTTCTCTTAGTATAGTTTTCTTTATATCAAGATAAAACCCTAATCATCTAGTTTAGATTCTAGGTTAGTGTTAATTAGCACCCCAAAAAATTTAAAAATAGCATGCTTAATGCTAGTAAAACCTAGTGGTGGTGGTAATAAACACTTTCACCACCTTGGGTCTATCCTAGGTGCAAGAAAAAGTTAATAAAATAATACAACGGCGGCTACAATCTCAACCCGGATGTGCCCCGCAAAAATAATATTATATCAATTTACAAATTTACATTAATGAAAGAAAAGGAAACACTCTTCTCACATCCCCCGACTATTCATCCATGATGATCCAATACTTCATATACACAAACCATCACAATACAAATATGTGCAACCCCCATTAATCGACATATAGCGATTAGCAGACGTTTAGCAACACATATATAATCACAGAATCACATATTAGCTAAGAACTTAGAATTTCGATCGATAAACTTTATACATGTTTACCCCATGCACAAACCAGTACACAAACAATCTAGGTAGAAACCAAATATACCAAAAATCATAATTCCAAGAACCAAAACCACAGAAAAAATTAAGAGAAACTCGGCCACAACTCAGCTGCGGATCCGCCGGCCAAATGACCTATTTGGTGGCGGTTCCGCCACAAAGTTGATGAGTTAGGTGCTCAGATTTTTTTCTAGGTCTTTGAAATGCATACATGTATTTTTAAGGTCACTGAAATAATTTTTTGAATAGTTTTAAAAAATCAACAGCAAGCATATCTCGAAAATTTAATTTCGAGTATTTTTCCATTGATTGAAGTTCTAATCACTTGCTAACAAACTAGTTAAGGTTTAATAGTCTCCAATACCACTGTAAGTCGATGTCGCATCGCGGGGAGGCGGAATTTACAAAAAAATGAATTTTCTTATTTTGCAACATCGACTTTAACTCCAGGATCTTTACAGAATCCTTAACTAGCTGTATCTACTAGGAGGTTCTAACTACTATGTTAGGGTTTATACCTCTTTGTTTACAAGTACTTCGGGTCTTCTCTTCTTCCTCCTCTCCTTGATCTCCTCGAAAATCGAATCGCGCTTGAAACATCGGCCTCCTCGTGTCGAAGATGATCCACCCGAGAGTATGTACTTCAAGCTCCAACCTCTAAACCGATATAACTAAGGTACTTAGTTTGCTAAGCTAGGTAGCTTAGAAGATGTAGAGTGTCTAATGGAGTATTTAATCTCAATAAACCCTATGGTTCACAAATCATGTGAGGGATTAGGGTCTTGAGGAAGAAGGAGAGAAAATGGAGAAAGAAAGTGAAAATGCAAATGAGCTAGTGAGAAGGCAAGTGAAGAATGGCTCCTACACTCATCTTATTCAAGCATGCAATATTTTCCAATTGAAAATATCAACCATGCTTGAATAGTGAGTCGAAACCAATAAAATAATACAAATGAGCCATGCTTCACCATGCTATAAATATCTCCATTTTCCACCTCATTAATCTATTTCCAAAAATAGATAAACCAAATAATGAGGTGTCCCTTTCTAGAAGTATCTCTTATGAAATTACAAGAATGCCCTCATCGTATATACATACCCGTATTCGTATTTCGAAAAATACGAATACAATGAGATAATAATAATCCAATAATATAATACTAGAATCCAGATTAAACCAAAGCCCACTAGTATTATCCGTCCGAACTACATCCATGCAGCCAGTGCACGTATGTGATCGGAACCCTGCCGTAAAACCATACGACCTCCACATCGTTTCGCCCGAAGCAGGGAAACCCTCTGTATGGGACTCTAAATACTTGACAGTATGCTGGCAGTGGGTTTAACCACAAGTCCGTCAGCGGTACTAGCTGCACGTAAAGGCTATCCATTTATCTGTCGATAAGAAGACCGATAAGAAAACTCATCCGAACTCCTACTGAGCCTATCTGTGACAATCTCCGTACAGTCCGGCCTGTTCGTCTAAGATACTCACATATCGGGCCTAGGGAGATGGTAACCGTCAGACCCCTAACAGCGTAATAAGTCATGCTGGGGTAGAACCCAATACACCCTGAGAAACTACTAGAGTACCTACCAGTAAATCTCGCTTGCCCTGGCCAAGGACTTTGTGTAATGGCTTTTCGAACACAACGCGATATCAACCCCCAATACTGGGAGCGACGAATCCTATCTAACTACTACTTCCTCCCATTGCTTCGGGACTGCACCCAACCACTACATGTTTGAACGACTCATTTGAGGCATGTTTGGGTAGTAATCTAAGTATATTGGGAACACACTTGAGATGAATAGTGATGTCAAGTCAACGAACTAACCTGTACGCATGCCACACAGGAACTGCTACCCGACGATAGATATAATACCAACCAGCAGTTCCCAACGAGTCCGTCCAGTGTAACTCATAACCCAATGAGCACCTGTATACTATCTACGGTACGACATACCAATGGCTGTTGGACTGACCATCCCCCCTACTGGGATGAGAAGCGTATACACTAGTCTACTCTGGAGTATCGATGCCCCGTCTCGATAATCCTACGACTATAGACCTCTATAAGGATGTGCTTATAGACTACCCAACCCCCACTAGTGTGACTGTCATTACAATGCTGGTAGTCAAGCAAAGATCCTAAGGGCTCTACCAATATGTATTAGAGATATGCTAAAAGAAATATATACACATATTGAGGTAGAACCAAACTAAGTAGCATAGTACTATTTTGAGCAAGATTGTTATTATATCTATGTATATCCCAAGCTTCCAAAATGTAATATACAATCCAGTACTATACAATAATGGCTTCTAGGGAATATATCACTAACAGATATGGAGTTATCCGATTTCTGTTTAAAAGCTGAATCCGGACAAACTCATGCACATTTCTGTAACAGCAGTTTGTGGGTTATTCCAAGCTTTTTTCAAGGGTTTAACTTCTACCATTTCAAGATCAAAAGATGATTTATTCTTGACTCGCCACCTTTTTATAAAAGGAATCATTTTACAAATGAAACAAGTGGAAGTATGGTAAAACTGGAAGTGATTCCAAAACCACAAACGGTTACTGAAAATTTAGTAGAACCTAAGGATTCAATTGGATTCGACAATTCATTAGCCATCCGCAGTTTTAGTGGGTAACTCAGCCAGCCACTAGAGAGGTACTTTAGTTTCCTCAAATATGGTGACTGGAAGGTTTTGATAACCCAAGATTATCACTACTGCTGTGCTTGACTATAAGATCTGGCAGGTGGATGACTATAACGTAATTCTAAATTGAATTTAGAAGTGCATGTGTATATGACTCTGCTAGAGGGTTTTTGCAGTTAGTGTGAGCAGCGGAAGCGTGGTGGGCAAGTTACTTATGTCTATTTATAGACTAAAGTAAGGAGAGAGGAATTTGTTATCTAATTTGATGTGAAAGTCAAAGATTTTGACTTCATCAGAACAACAGATGGACCTGGTAAGAAGATAGTAGGGAGTGATGTCCTGGTATTTGGATGACATGCTCCTGATAGGAAGTGATGTTCCTATACTACGATCGGTAAAAGTTTGGTTGTCACAAGGTGTTTCTCCACATACGATATAGACAATATATCACGAATTCTGGTAACTAGATTTATGGTTTTAGATCTAGATTTGGGAAGTGTCCCAATTTGGGTTCTTTGACATTATTCTAAAGGGTTTTATAATGGATGGCTTCTGGCATGGTGGTGTACCCGCAGGTGATGGAGTCACCCTCTCTAAAAGATGTCTTCTAAACTGATGAGGAGAGGGATTTGCTTGCTTGACATATCGCTTGCTTATCCAATTGAGTCAATCATGAGATGTCAAGTACCATACCGGATATTGCTTTTGCACTAGCTACAATAAGCATATATTAATCCAATCCTTGAGAAATATTGGGAAGCGGTTATGAACATAAGTGGATGTTCTTGGTATATGGTAATGGCAACCTCCTGAAAGAGGCGGTTACCGGTTTAGGCTTCCAAGATGACCTGGATGACAGAGTAGCTGTCAGTGTTATAAGTTTACCCTCTTCAGAGGTGAGGTATGTTGGATAGTTTTCCAAGCAGGATACTGAGGTGGTCATGGCACTGGGTGCTGATTACATCAGCAATCGATATAGCCTAAGAAGCTTATTGGATTTGATGTTCATTTTATGAACAGGGTCCCATCAGATATCCAGAGAAGTTCTAGGACATGTATCGCTCATTTCGGGAGATATTCGATCTCCGCGAAGTTGAAATATAGAGAGATAAAGATAGAAAACATTGGAGTGGATCCACTCACTTAGGTTATTTCTCGAACACGTAAATTTCTCAAAACAAGTTTTAAGAAACTGACTAGTAAAGAAGTTGGGTATTCGGTGGCACACGAGCTGTGAGTATGTGATACTGCAATAATTAGCCTTAAGTGCAAGTGGGAGATTGTTGGATATAGTTGTAGGGTTCCTAGGCACTCGTGTGAAGGTTCATAAGGCATCAAACATGCCCGAATAAAATTTTAGACGTGCCGAACAACCCAAAGCCGGGATCTTTGCTAGATTATTAGGGTTAAACATGCAAGATAACATCTTTAATACTAAGTGTGAGGGATTACAACCTTTGTAGTCCGCTCCTTCGCTTCACAAGCTCCGAGTAGAAGTCCCTTCACCACGATCCACGATCTCCCGGACTCAAGAGAGGCTCCACGACTCGAACGGTCCATGCTAGCTTGTAGTGTTCCGCTTCTCCGATGATCTACGTCGAAGTTGCTATAACTCAAGCTCTCTCACTCTAATGAGGTGAACACCCTAATATAATGGGCTAGATTAGATGAGGATGATGGAGTACTATTTATGCTTTCTTTTTATATCATTTTCTCACAAGAAATCATCACAAAAGAAATAACTAATGAGCTCTTTTTCAAACTCAAGAGAGAAGAAGATGAAGAATAATGAGATAATTTCTTTTGTGATGAATAGTAGATAAGAATATATGATTTATTATGGAACCATGGTCAAGGATGAGAGGCTTAACCTTTGTAGAGAATAAACTAGAGCTAGGGTTTGGTTAGGTTAAGGATGAGTCATGGATAAGTATCAACCATAATATCTTAACCAAGACAAAAGGAAATCCTTCTATAATGAACAAGAAGGAGCTAACCCTAATCAAACCCTAATCTCTTTTTATCATCCCTAAACATGTTTCATAATAAATCATATCATGTCACAATAATATATATCAAATATATATTATATATTTGCAACAAAAGAAAATAATACAATTAACATATATCGCATATATATCAATGTATTAATCCGGTGAGAAAATGAAATAATAAAGCGAGCCAATATTAGATAATGTAATACAATATATCATATATATCATTATACATTAACTCATCGAATCAACACTTGATCCGACGATCCGGCTATATCGAATATAACCGACTAATATATCATGTACCGATTCATCGAATCAACACTTGATCCGATGTCCCGGTTCATATCTAAATATCGCGAGAATATAATACGGTATCTCATATCGCATTATCCTCGGTCCTGCATATATCACATATGTGTCTCTACTCCGTTTTGCCTAAGCCAAGAAACCTCTGTGTAGGACTCTAAAGAATCTTCAATACGCCGGTAGCAGGTGATGATCATATCAAACACCCACAAGCTGCAAGCGGTCAGCTAAACGTAACAGCCACCCAGGTATTGAGCGATCAGAAGATCAACAAGCTAGCATGTCCGTTCTCCTGTGAATCCAATTAGTAACACTCCCGTACAGTCCGGTATGTTCATCTGATATGTCGCATATCAAGTCTAGGGCTGGTATACGTCAGACCCCAGTAACCGATAAGTCGTGTCGATGTGAGGCTCATAACAGGTCGAGAAACTACTGGTAACACTTACCAGTATATCTCTATATCAGCCTTGGCCAGGGACTTCCAGTTATAGCCAATCGAACACAGCACAACATCAACTCCCTATACCGGGAGAGACGAATCCCCTCCTATCGCTCATTGCCTCCATGTGATTCTGGACTGTACCCAAAAGCCACTGTTTTGCACACCCTCTTGGACGTGGTAAGGCGAAAATCAAAGCACAGTGGGAATCATACAAGACTCTATGACGATCTCGGGTCTACAGACTACCCTGTACCAGTGTCACCGAAGAACTGCCATCTGACGTGTGGTATATCACCATCTGGGAGTTCTCGGCGAGTCCGTCCAGTGTACCCAGTCTCCACTGAGCACCCGTACACCATCCTTGATGTCAAACACCGATGGATATGGGATCATCCATCGCCCATCATATGGGTCAAGATGCGTATACGCTATTCTACTCTGGCGTATCGATGCCCTGTCTCGATATACCCTCGACTAGGAACTTTTATAGGATGTACTCATCAACTACCGTGGTCCCACTAGTATGATCTCATCATAATCCCAGTAGTCGAGTACAGATCCTAAGGGCTTTATCAACATGTGAGAGAAAGACAGTAAACCAGTACAAGTCAACATGTTAAGATAAAGTGAAACCAAATAGCATACTATCATGACGAGCAAGAAAGTCCTCTATGTATATATCCAAGCATCCATCATAATATACATCATATGTACAACAATGGCCTCTAGGGCATATACATAACTAACAATCTCCCACTTGCACTAAGGCCAGCTGCTGTAGTATCTCATACCCAGCATCCCGAATAATCTCTCAAACTGTATCTGGGGAATGGCCTTCGTGAGTGGATCCGCAGTGTTGTCCTTCGTATCTACTCTCCTGACCTCGATCTCCCGGCGATCAACTATCTCCCTGATCAGGTGATACCGCCTCAGAATATATCTGGACTTCTGATAGGACCTGGGTTCTTTGTCCAAAGCCACAGCTCCATTGTTATCGCAATACAAAGGTATTGGATGCTCAATGGATGGAACCACACCAAGTTCACTAATGAACTTCTTCATCCAGACAGCCTCTTTGGCAGCATCGTTGGCAGCGATGTATTCAGCCTCCATCGTCGAGTCTGCAACGGTATCCTGTTTGGAACTCTTCCAACATACCGCCCCTCCATTGAGGGTAAAGACAAATCCCGAGTGCGACTTAGAGTCGTCCTTATCACTTTGGAAGCTAGAATCGGTAAAGGACTCCACCCGGAGTTCTCCGTTACCATACACCAAGAACATGTCTCTAGTCCTTTGCAAGTACTTGAGAATGTTCTTCACAGCTGTCCAGTGACTCTCTCCAGGATCTGCTTGATACCGACTCACCACACTTAGTGAGTATGCAATATCGGGTCTGGTACACAGCATCGTATACATGATAGAGCCTACTGCCGAAGCATAGGGTATCCCTTGCATGCGAGCTCTCTCCAAATCAGTCTTGGGAGACATTTATTTGGAGAGAGTGAGTCCAGAGATCGTGGGTTGGTTCCCACGCTTGGATTCTTCCATACTAAACCTCTTTAGTATGGTGTCAATGTACCTGGATTGGGACAATCCCAGTATCCGTTTGGATCTATCTCTATAGATCCTAATCCCCAATATGCAGGAGGCATCACCTAGATCTTTCATTGAGAATCTTTGTGATAAGAAGAGCTTGACTGATTGCAGCATAGGAATATCATTTCCTATCAAGAGTATGTCATCCACGTACAATACGAGGAAGACAACCTTACTCTCTGCTACCTTCTTATAGATACAAGGTTCATCTATATTTTTGATGAAGTCAAACTCTTTGACTACAACATCAAAATAGATGTTCCAACTCCGCGATGCTTGCTTCAACCCATAAATGGATTTAAGCAGCTTGCACACCTTTCCGCTGCTCCCATTATCTACGAAGCCCTCTGGCTGAGTCATGTACACGCACTCTTCTAAATCACCGTTTAGAAAGGCGGTCTTAACATCCATTTGCCAGATTTCGTAGTCATGGTATGCAGCAATGGCAAGTAAGATCCGGATGGACTTAAGCATAGCCACTGGAGAAAAGGTTTCGTCATAATCCACACCTGGTCGTTGACGAAAACCCTTTGCTACAAGTCTAGCTTTGAAAGTCTCAACTTTTCCATCTACACCAAATTTCTTTTTAAAAATCCACTTGCTCCCAATGGGTTTTACCCCTTCAGGAGCATTTTCCAAAGTCCATACTTTATTGGTGTACATGGATTCCATCTCAGATCGCATTGCATCCAGCCATTTCACAGAGTCACCACTCGTGATGGCCTGCTCGAAACTAGTCGGGTCATCATCTTCCATGATGCAATCCTCGCTTCCACCATCAATGAGAAAACCGTAGTATCTCTCAGGCGGATGAGAAACCCTGCTAGATCGGCGGAGAGGCTGGGGTTCGTCGGGTACTACTGAATCCTCTGGTTCTACCAAATCATCGGTTGTAGTTTGTTCTGCTGGAACTTCTTCCAGTTCTACCTCAATGCCACTAATCTGTTTCATAAGAAAACCTTTTTCTAAGAAAGTGGCATGTCGAGAAACAAACACCTTTTGTTCCTCAAAGTGGTAGAAGATATACCCTCGCGAATGTTTGGGATATCCAATAAACTTACATAGGACAGACCTTGCCTCGAGCTTTTCCGGATTGTGTGTTTTAACATAGGCCGGACAACCCCATATCTGAATAAAATTAAGACATGGTCTCTTACCATTCCAAATCTCATATGGAGTGGTAGGCACTGATTTGGTTGGAACTCTATTCAATAGGTATGCAGCTGTCTCCAGTGCATATCCCCAGAAGGAAATAGGTAACTCAGCAGTGCTCATCATAGAGCGCACCATATCTAATAGGGTGCGATTCCTCCGTTCAGATACACCGTTGTGCTGTGGTGTATATGGAGGAGTAAGCTGAGAAAGAATCCCATTCTCTTTTAGATAATCTAGGAACTCATTGCTTAAGTATTCTCCTCCTCGATCAGATCGAAGGATCTTAATACTTTTGCCCGTTTGTTTTTCTACTTCGTGCTTATATTCTCTGAATTTCTCAAAAGCTTCAGACTTGTGTTTCATCAGGAACACATGTCCGAATCTAGAGAGATCGTTAGTGAATGTAATGAAGTAGGAAGAACCGTTCCTGGCATGCGTAGACATGGGACCGCATACATCACTATGTATCAGTCCTAAGAGTTCCGTAACTCTTTCTCCGTGTCCACTAAATGGAGCTTTGGTCATTTTTCCTTTGAGACATGAATGGCAAGTATCATAAGATGATAATTCGAACGAATTCAAATATCCATCCTTATGCAACTTAGCCAGTCATGTCGCATTGATATGAGCAAGTCTACAATGCCACAAGAAGGATTCGTTCATTTCTGAACTCTTCCTCTTGTGTGTGTTTTGTATATTGAGGACTGTATTCTGATTTAGAATGAATATGCCATTATGTAACGAGCCTGATGCAATCAACTTTTGATCTAGGAATATGTTCATAACATTATCCTTTACTATAAAATTATATCCTTCTTTACTTAATAAAGAAACTGATATAATGTTGCACATCATGTTCGGTATAAAATAGCACTCATTTTGAATCAGTGTATCACCACTTGGTAATACTAGGTGATATTCGCCAACTGCTTTGGCTGCAACATTTGCCCCATTCCCTACTTGAACGGAATGATCACCTTTTCCCAGTTCTCTACCTTTCCGCAGCCCATGTAACAATTTACATATGTAGGATCCTGATCCGGTATCTAATACCCAGGACGTAGGGTGAACTGAGAAACAGTTCTCAATAACTAACACACCTGAAGAAGATGCATCAACATGCATGTTCTTTTGGGCGGCTTGAGAATCCAGATATTCTCCTATTCCCTGTTCAGTCTTATAACTCTTATAAGAAAGAACGGGTCCAACGTTCCCCTGCTCAGTATAATAACGGGTTCAGTCAATACATCCATATTATTATCTTGATTATGGCCTGACATGGTCGCTACCTGGAGAGAGAGAGAAGAAAACACTTTAGCGTATGCTCTTGCAAGATTAGATTGGTTATTATCTTATCTAATCAGGATGTCTCCCACTGTTTTTATCAAATCTACCTTCAAACCCTAAAAGATAAGATTAGCCGGGATTAATTACACCCTACAATTTCGTCAATCTTTCAGCCAGATCAGTGTCGGTACTTGAGGGAGGTTCCCCGTGCTTTCGCACGGACCTAATTAAAGTAAAGCTCATTTTCCCATAGGCGTAACCCCGTTAACACTTTTCTAGACACCTACTTGATCGGCTAATTGTCCTGTGTAAAACTCTCCCAGGAGTAACTCTTACTCGCAGTGGGTATCGGGATCCAACTATTTCATAGGAGGTATGCAATCTCATTGCAAATTTCAACACTTGAAATCCCCGATAATGCTTTTGCCCTTAGCGTCCTATGACCTTGACGGAGGCCAAACTACCCATAGGGCGCTAGTCAAGTTCAACCCGTCATTTCTTGATTGAATTAAACCCACCCGTACGACCCTTGATGGAGGCCAAACTACGCCGTACGAATACCCTAATCCAATCGCATCATATGCTAGCAGATAAGCACTAGTTAGCTACCGTACACTGCGCCTTGACGGAGGCCAAACTACCGCAGCACGAATACTAAGTAGTACTTATCTGAAATGACGGAGGGCTACGCAGGTTTTTCAGAAAACCATGAGCGTAAAGAACTTGATATCGTCGTAGAATCATGTGAAATTTTGAAATGGAGTGTTTTTTAGGCTTTCATTAGTTTTGCTAAAGAGGTCACTCCCGGTGAAGGGATCTCGGCTCTTTCCTCATCGAATAAGGTGCATGACATATCATATATATCACTGTGCAAAGCAAAACTCTAAAAGCAATCAAAAGACAAACCGAGTTTTGTAGCATCTGCCAGTTTCGCTAAAGAGGTCACTCCCGGTGAAGGGATCTCGGCTCTTTCCTCATCGAATAAGGTGCAGGGTATATCATATATACCGCTATGCAAAGCAAAACTGTAGCTACCCTTTTTATAAAGTTTTGATTCTACAACATCTTTTAAGTTTCTTTTCTTTTTATTAATCTCATTAATAAAAAATCCCATCAGCTTATGCTTCCTAAGCATCACAGAAGAAACGAAAGCAGTAATATTTATAAATCAGCATATATATATATAAGCATTCGTCTCAGGAAGTAATATGATCTCATCACAGAACATTGCAGCAGAAGAACATATATGAAATATTGGATATACTAGGACGTCCGTGTTTTCAATACGAGCCGGTATAAAACACGGATTCCACGGTCGCGATGAATAGCCAAACCCACATCCCTAGACCCCTACGAGAGCGGCAAGTAACACTGCCAATTCTAGGGTTAGGAGACCCGGTCTCGACTCCTCGAGATGGCCTCCCACTAGACCCTAGAACCCGGTTACTTGTGCTCCCTTCCTTGGGTCTACCTAATGCGGAAAAGTAAATAATATACAATGGTGACATCAACCTCATCCTGGAAGTGCCCCAATAAAAGAATATTACATACAAATGAATTTTACATGAATGAAAATAAAAACCTTCATCTCACATAAAACCCCCGGCTATTCAGAACACGACGATCCAATATAACATATCACAGCAACACATAATATCACATATCATCAACGTAAGTAAGTATGCATACATCGATCATCGTTGTCGTATAGCAACGAAAACCGGCAATACAACTACATACTACACTTACGGTCACAGAAAAGAAATTGTAAAACTACAATATTTGGAATCCACAATCACTTTAGACATCGTAAATCTGAAATATCACATACTTCGCATTTTATGCCCAACTATATGAATTCCACATATTGTATCACATTCCAGATAAATAGACAGTATTAAACTTTCCTAAATAGCTCAACACTTGAGCGGAGTTCAAAAGTTCCAGAATACGTCACAGTAGCAACGGTCCAGTCGTAGAAGGGTCAAGCCAACGCCTCACATGTGGCACGCCGT
This sequence comes from Agapanthus africanus, assembly GCA_030015575.1. Taxonomy (NCBI): domain Eukaryota; kingdom Viridiplantae; phylum Streptophyta; class Magnoliopsida; order Asparagales; family Amaryllidaceae; genus Agapanthus; species Agapanthus africanus. Next base: position 317,550,457 of record JASDDO010000008.1, read on the forward strand.
ACTGCCCCGAACCCGAAGGTTCAAAAGGCAGTTCAAGACAGTCACATAATCGAGTTAAGGTTTGTTGTCTTCTAGAGGGTCCATCGCGTCACATGCACGGTTTTCCGAAAGATTTAAACCCGAGAAAAATTCAACACTTGAATGTTTTTCGTGCCAGGAAAAAATGAGTTAATGATATCCGTTCGAACATTTTAACAGTTTCTAAATATCCGGAAATAATAACGAATTTAAATTTTCTGATCGAATCAACGATTACAAAATAAACCCCAGAATACTCAACACTTGAGTCAATTTAAAAATACCCATAATTAATAACTAACAGAATTAGAAATTACTGTGCAAACAGACAGGCAAAACACAACAGTACGGCCGCGGATCCGCGGCCCAAGCAAAGATTGGCCGCGGTTCCGCGGTGGTCCGTACACATTACACTGTCGTTTTGCACCATAATTCTTATAATTTCCTGCTGTTATTTTTAGGTATTTTTAATTCATAAAAATCACAGTTTTTGAAAAATATCCAGAGAGGGGTTTTATTTTGTCGGTTCGGGTTCGATCGGAGTTTTATCTTTGTATACACGTCGCCTAATACTCTAGCTAGGCTCTGATACCACTGTAGGGTTCCTAGGCTCTCTTGTGAAGGTTCATAAGGTATCAAACATGCCCGAATAAAATTTTAGACGTGCCGAACAACCCAAAGCCGGGATCTTTGCTAGATTATTAGGGTTAAACATGCAAGATAACATCTTTAATACTAAGTGTGAGGGATTAAAACCTTTGTAGTCCGCTCCTTCGCTTCACAAGCTCCGAGTAGAAGTCCCTTCGCCACGATCCACGATCTCCCGGACTCAAGAGAGGCTCCACGACTCGAACGGTCCATGCTAGCTTGTAGTGTTCCGCTTCTCCGATGATCTACGTCGAAGTTGCTATAACTCAAGCTCTCTCACTCTAATGAGGTGAACACCCTAATCTAATGGGCTAGATTAGATGAGGATGATGGAGTAGTATTTATTCTTTCTTTTTATATCATTTTCTCACAAGAAATCATCACAAAAGAAACAACTAGTGAGCTCTTTTTCAAACTCAAGAGAGAAGAAGATGAAAAATAATGAGATAATTCCTTTTATTATGGAACCATGGTCAAGGATGAGAGGCTTAACCTTTGTAGAGAATAAACTATACCTAGGGTTTGGTTAGGTTAAGGATGAGTCATGGATAAGTATCAACCATAATATCTTAACCAAGACAAAAGGAAATCCTTCTAGAATGAACAAGAAGGAGCTAACCCTAATCAAATCCTAATCTCTTTTTATCATCCATAAACATGTTTCATAATAAATCATATCATGTCACAATAATATATATCAAATATATATTATATATTTGCAATAAACGAAAATAATACAATTAACATATATCGCATATATATCAATGTATTAATCCGGTGAGAAAATGAAATAATAAAGCGAGCTAATATTGGATAATGTAATAAAATATATCATATATATCATTATACATTAACTCATCGAATCAACACATGATCCGACGATCCGGCTATATCGAATATAACCGACTAATATATCATGTACCAATTCATCGAATCAACACTTGATCCGATGTCCCGGTTCATATCTAAATATCGCGAGAATATAATACGGTATCTCATATCGCATTATCCTCGGTCCTGCACATATCACATATGTGTCTCTACTCCGTTTTGCCTGAGCCAAGAAACCTCTGTGTAGGACTCTAAAGAATCATCAATACGCCGGTAGCAGGTGATGATCATATCAAACACCCACAAGCTGCAAGCGGTTAGCTAAACGTAACAGCCACCCAGGTATTGAGCGATCAGAAGATCAACAAGCTAGCATGTCTGTTCTCCTGTGAATCCAATTAGTAACACTCTCGTACAGTCCGGTATGTTCATCTGATATGCCGCATATCAAGTCTAGGGCTGGTATACGTCAGACCCCAGTAACCGATAAGTCGTGTCGATGTGAGGCTCATAACAAGTCGAGAAACTACTGGTAACACTTACCAGTATATCTCTATATCAGCTCTGGCCAGAGACTTCCAGTTATAGCCAATCGAACACAGCACAACATCAACTCCCTATACCGGGAGAGACGAATCCCCTCCTATCGCTCATTGCCTCCATGTGATTCGGGACTGTACCCAAAAGCCACCGTTTTGCACGCCCTCTTGGACGTGGTAAGGTGGAAATCAAAGCACAGTGGGAATCACACAAGTCTCTATGACGATCTCGGGTCTACAGACTACCATGTACCAGTGTCACCGGAGAACTGCCATCTGACGTGTGGTATATCACCATCTGGGAGTTCTCCGCGAGTCCGTCCAGTGTACCCAGTCTCCACTGAGCACCCGTACACCATCCTTGATGTCAAACACCGATGGATATGGGATCATCCATCTCCCATCATATGGGTCAAGATGCGTATACGCTATTCTACTCTGGCGTATCGATGCCCTGTCTCGATATACCCTCGACTAGGAACTTTTATAGGATGTACTCATCGACTACCGTGGCCCCACTAGTATGATCTCATCATAATCACAGTAGTCGAGTACAGATCCTAAGGGCTTTATCAACATGTGAGAGAAAGACAGTAAACCAGTACAAGTCAACATGTTAAGATAAAGTGACCAAATAGCATACTATCATGACGAGCAAGAAAGTCCTCTCTGTATATATCAAAGCATCCATCATAATATACATCATATGTACAACAATGGCCTCTAGGGCATATACATAACTAACAATAGTGCCCTTAAGGCAATTATTGCAATTGCAGGTAGGCGATTATGATAATTGTACGAGGACCTATACAGGTAGAACAGTCTTACTCGAGATGATAGTATGCTATCTGGTTTGCCTTTATCATTATATATATACGTTTTGATAAAACCCATAGGATTATTTCTTGACTACCAGTATTATGATGGTGATCATATACATGGGAGATGAGTGGTCCATAAGCACATCCTTAAATATCCCTAGTCGAGAAAGTATTGAGATTGGGTATCGATACTCCGGAGTAGACTGGTGTATACTTTTTAAGACAACAACGAGGGGCAGTGGTCGGTCTCACAAGCCATTGGTGTTGAGTCATCTAAGATAGTATACAGGTGCTCACTGGAGGTGAGTACACCGAACGAACTCGCCGAGAACTTCTAGATGGTATTATACATATCGTCAGCTAGAAGTTCTCTTGTGGCATGCGTATAGGTTAGTCCTTTGACCTGAGATTTTCATTTGACTCATGTGAGTTCCCACTGTACATAGATTACTATCCTCCCATAGCTCAAAGGAGTCGTGCAAACAGGTTTTAGTTGGGTACAGTCTTAATCCACATGGAGGCAATGAATAATCGTCAGGAATTCATCTCTCCCGGTATTGGGAGTCGATGTCGTGCTGTGTTGGGTCAACCATCACCAAAAATTCTTGGCCAAGGTGGATGAAAATTACTGATGTGATATCAGTAGTTTCTCAGTAGGTGTGAGCTTCAGACCAGCATGACATATCGGGTTAGTAGGGGTCTGATGTAATCCATCCCCTAAACCCGGTATGCGATTATCTCAGACAAAAAGACCGGACTGTATGGAGATTGTCACAGACAGGCCCAGTAGGGGTATGGATGAATTTGCTCCTCGGCTTTCTTTTCGCTCAATACCTGGGTAGCTGATTAGTCAAAAATATTGCACATTTGTATGGACATTTTCCCTATTATTATTAACTACTAAAAGGTGTTAATTGTAAATAAAAACATATGTGGGTTTATTTGTATAAAGATTATTGTCATATATTTCTTCATTTATAATTAATATAATAAGGTAAAATATATGCATATAATATTTAAATGAAATATTATTAAAATATGCATATCCTGTCAAATATTCCTTATCAATACTCTCAAGATATCATATCATATAAATGGTTGAAATAATATCTCAAAAATAATAAATGGTACTAACAATTTGATTTGAGATATTGTGTAGGTATTAGCTCAGGATTGAAATCTAAGAAAGAGATCCACGTCAAATCGGAATATCAAACCGAATCTGCCAAATTTTAGAAGTAAATCAAGAAATCTAGCAACGGCAGATAGTAAGATCAATATTTTCAGAATTTTTATATCAAGAGGATCTCCAACTAACGAGAGAAAAAGCCAAAAAAAATTCCAAGTCACAAACCTACAATATGGCGGCGGATCCGCGGTCAATATAGGGCAGGGGCGGAGTTCCGCGGTCTGATGGTAGTTGGATGTGGAAATTTAGGGGCATGATCGTAAATTTGTAAAAAGATTAACTACTAAATGGTGTTAATTATAAATAAAAAACATATGTGGGTTTATTTGTAGAAAGTTTATTATTATATGTTTCTTCATTTATAATTAATATAATTAGGGAAAATATATGCATATAATATTTAAATGAAATATTCTTAAAATATGCATATCATTTCAAATATTCCTAATCAATATTCTTAAGATATCATATCAAATAATTGGTTGAAATAATATCTCAAAAATAACAAATACTACTAACAATTTGATTTGAGGTATTGTGCAGGTATTGGCTCAGCTCTGAAATCTAAGTAGGAGATCCACATCAAATCGGAATAACAAATCGAATCTGCCAAATTTTAGAAGCAAATTGAGAAATCTAGCAACGACAGAGAGTAAGAGAAATATTTTCAGAATCTTTATATCAAGTGGATCTCCAACTATCGAGAGAAAAATCCAGAAAAAATCCCAAGTCACAAACCCACAATATGGTAGTGGATCCGCAGTCAATATAGGGCAGGGGCGGTGGTTCCACGGTCTGATGGAAGCCATTGGATGTGGAAATTTAGATGCATGATCGTAATGTTACCTACTCCAATATGACATCTAGGGTTTCTAATTTCAGAGACTATATAAAGCACCGAGAGCTGTCTATCAAAACAATTCAAGATCCAAAATTCAAAATTTCAATTCAAGAGAGATCTACGAGTAAAACTAGGGTTCTTATAATCTAACATTTTAAGGAGAAATTTTATAATGCAATAGTTGATAAATAAAGGCAGTTTTTTGTTTTAATTCTTTTCGCATTACTTTTCCGCATTACTTTTCTGCATTACATTTTGATTTTAATTATAGGTTTATTCATTTTCCATCTCTATTTTACTACGCTAATAACCATGAGTGTTTAGTCGAAATTATTGCAATTTTTAATATAACAATTTCCTCACTTTTCTAATCATCTAAGGATATTTGATATAAATATAACACATATTACAAGTTCGTCTGGAAAATGTCAAATACCATGTGTTATACATTATAATCAACATTTTTGAAGGAAATTGTATGTTTATTATTCCACGCATAATATTGTATATCTCTAACACTCTTCATTGAGGTCTTATGCAGAAATTAGCCCAGATCAGATATCGAAATCAGAAATTCGCCGATAAAATACAGGAAATCAAAGAGTTAAATTCTGGCCAAAATTCAGAAGAGATAAGAAGATTCTAGATATCACATATAAACCCAGAGACCAACATTAGAAGACTCAAGAATTTTGAAGCAACGAACTTACCAATCGACCGCGGAACAGCAACCGAGTCAGGCCGAGTCGCCGCGGATCCGAGGCCGAGTTGGGGGCTTCGAAGTCGGGAACTCTCTGGAAACTTCATTGTAACGTCCTAGCTTCTTAGAGACGCTTCGTTTTAACAACCTTGTTCTGGAAACTTCTCTATAATAACCTAGCTTGTTGAGCAAGCTTGATAACTACTTAGCTTGTTGAGGAAGCTTGATAATTACCCAGTTTATTCTAAAAGCCTCCTTGTAACAACCTAGCTTATGAGGGAAACTTGATTAGGGGCTATAAACAGGGACCTAAGCTTACATTAAAAGGGTGGTTGATTTTTTAGTTTGACCCTTTTGATCCAAAAACCAAATCAAGATTCAATTCCAAATCAAGATCCAAAATCAAGAATCTTAAGAAATTCATCGAGCGAGATCATTCAAGATTCTTTACGCGAAGCCGATCGTCATCAACGAGCACGTGATTCTCGATAGATCCAAGACTCATGGTGATTGAGCAAAGCGAAAATAGACGGAGAAATTAGCTCTTCAAGGGAGTGATCGAGAGCAATTCTTCTTGTAATCTTGGATTGAAGAAGTTGTAATTTGAAGTTGAATAATAAAGGTGATCATTACTTTTAATCTTATTTTCTTTAAATTTTCGCATTATGAAATCTCTATTTGTTGATTCTTATATTTTCATAATGTGTGAGTAAATCTCCGCTTGCTAAGGATTCGAAGGAATTTGGTAGATCCAATGGTGAAAGAATTCTATATTCATCTTAAGTCTTATGGAGATTATAAACTTTAGCAAAAAGAATCATTAATGTCCAAATTGTGAGTGAGATCAATTTATTGAGAGTTTCATCACAATTTGGGGATTAGATTGATGATCCTTCTTGTTAAAGGCTAGATATGAATAACAATTAATGAAAGGACAAGGGGCAATGAAGGAGAAATCCTAGTTTCTTCAAAGGATCCCTAATTCTCATTAATAGGAATCAATCTAGTAGTAATTCTTTCAATAGATAAGATGAATCATCTTGAATAATCATCATTGGCTACTAATTCCGTTCGAAACCTACAAGCCTACTTCAATTTTCTTGATAACTACATTTGAACTTGGACAATTTTCTTGAATTCTTTCTTGAAAACTATTTCTTGAATTTCTTGAAACTATTATTTCAATCAAATCTTAAAACAATTTGTTGATTTTCTTTACTAGTTTTTTTGACTCAACTAAAGCAAGAATTTACGAGTTCCACGAATCCCAGAGGACGACCCGTACTCACTGACACTCGCTACACATGACACCGTCATTGATTGCGGTTATTATACGAATAAAACATTACATCACTTCTTTAGTACTACATCTTTTCTTTAAAATCAAAGAGGTAAGAATTTGACATAAATCAAATGGCGCCGTTGCTGGGGATGTGTGCGTAATTCATTCGTTCTTGCTATTTGAGTTGAAATATTATTATTCCATCAAAATTTAAATCAAAAATCGCATTGTGTGCTTAACGATTAGTGTGTGAATTTTGCTAGGAAATCTGGAATCGCTGTAGCAGGGAGAAAAATATTCGGATCATTTTATCAAGACCAGAGGGGCAAGGGGAGCATCAAAACCAAAAATCGTTCAAAGAACTGTACAGGTGACCGCAGAACCGCAGCAAAAAGCTTGAATTGGCGGCGGAACCGCGACAACTTGGACGAGATAGGGTTTGAACTCTCTGTGGTATATTCTTTGCTCTCTCCTCTCTCCTCTGATTAGTCCAATAACAACTTTTCTGCAGGATTCTTTGCAAAAATTCGCCGCTTAAAAAAAATTCTTGTTGCGTGTTTTGATATGGTTGCTTTTGCATATTTTAATACAAAAATTAAGAGGCAAAGACCATATTCAGATTAGGTGGGGAGTTCATTATCCTTCCTAAGCCCCAAAAATCACAAAACTGGCATCTGCATCACCCTTCATTAACTAAAAATTATCTATACCAAGACTCTAAGGACTGTCGTGCTCAATTAGGACAGAGGAAGGTCGTGGGTAATCTACTTCTTATCCGTATTTATTTTGTGGTGTCTAGGCAAGTGTGTCTAAGGCAAGTTGTTACTTAATTAGGCCCCCAATTTACATAGCGGATACCTCCCACTTACCTGGCACTTACCTGGCCACAGGAGGGATAAAGAGGTAGTAAAGGATTTATCCTGCGATTTGTCTTCTGAAAGTCTAGGAGCGGTCTGGTGACTTGACCTAGGTGACCTTAGATCTAGGGTTGATTGTGCATTTTTGTGTGATTTTTCTAAATCCGTCTTTTTCAAAAACAAACCAAAAATAAATCAAACCTTTCTTTTCTTTTAATTTATACATACGCTGCCACTTGCACTAAACCCGCTTAGTGCATGCTCGGCTGGACACGGGATTCTAGTGCCCGTCTTGTTCGTAATTCGTCTATCGACTCCGAAGTCGATATTTCGTCATCTACCTTTTCCTCACTACAAACCACGTCCACTGAGATGAACGGTTCTCCATTAAATTTCAATAACACCACTCTGCCACCACCCGCAGGTGCGCAGAATCTACCGCGTATATCTCTCCAAGAGAGATGCTACCCTATAGGTGGTCCTCTTTCTACTTGTCTTTCCATTCCACCAGCCAATGGGGATAATTTCGAAATCAAACCACACTATATCAATCTTTTGCCTAAATTTTACGGTTTCGAGTCTGAAGACGAATACGTTTTTATCACCAAATTTGAAAACGTATGTGCTATGATGGGCACTTCACAACTTTCTGTGGATGCTATGCGTTTATGTCTTCTCCCGTTTACTTTGTGCGATTTAGCCGAAAAGTGGCTTTATAACACACCCGCACATTCAATTTCCAATTGGGATGAATTTGTTATAGCATTCCTTAAGAAATTTTATCTCAATCATAAGACCGCCCGTGTTAGGAGTGAAATCAACCAGTTTTCCCAGTTTCCCAATGAACCATTTTGGAAATGTTTTGAACGGTTCAAGGATCTGCTTGTCCAATGTCCTCATCATAGAATCCATAGATGGGATCTGTGCTAAATTATATATAAAGGCATTAATCCAACGACAAAACAGATGCTTGAAATCATGTGTCAAGGCAATTTCATGTCTAAAGACGATGGTGAAGCCTGGAAATTTTTGGAAGATTTTGCTGAAAACACTTTGCAATGGGAAAGCGTTAATCCATGATCTAGGGGAGGTATCCATCAACTTGATGTTTCCATTGCTGTAAAAGCCGAAATGGCAGCAATGCAAAAAAAAACACGAAGCTATGGAAAACAAATTTTTATTAGCCTCCCTAAACTAGGTGACGCTCCCTAAAACCGTGTGTGGATGCTGTTCCGATCCATCACATCTGACAGAAGAATGTCCTTTGAATTCTCCATTTCAAGGTCAAGAACACACTAATGTTGTTTTTCAGCAAAGACCTAGAAACGATCCTTATTCTTCCACATATAATCAAGATTGGAGAAATCACCCTAATTTTGCTTGGAACCAACACCAAACTCAAAATACGGTTCCAAACCAAAATAACTTTCAAAGGGTTCCTCCACAGTCACAGCAACCACTACAGATTCAGTATCCCTTTCAACCACAAACTTTTTTAAATCCAGCCAACAATTCTGCACCGTATAATAATTCTTTCCAAACGGCCGGTACCGAAAACTCCTCTTCACTCGAACGAACATTGGATCTGTTCATGAAACATTCCATGCAAATGTCGGCTGATATAAGATCTTCTATTGATACCATAATGAAGGACTCAACCTCCCACGGTGAGAGTATAAAATCGATAGAAGCACAAATTGCACAGTTAAATGCCGCGATGAGTGCGAGAGATAAAGGGAAACTTCCAGCTCAACCCCTACAAAATCCAGGATACTCGCATCATAATGTGAGTGCTATTACCACGTTAAGATCTGGAAGAGTGCTAAACATCCATGTCGGTGAAGAGATTGATAATGATGAATCAATCAATGATACCCCGGCTTCCACTTCCACTTCATACCCTATTTCGTCTACTCCACCTTCTTGCGAGCCTATTCTCCATTTTCCTCAAGGCTCGAACCCTCAGCCCACTCCTTCTAGTCCACCTGTAATGATCCCCACTCCAATTCTGGGATCTGTTATACCCACACAAACCACACGAACTTCTCCATAAATGTTGGACCCAACTATTATTGATAAAGCTCCTTATCCAAATAGGTTGAGGGCCAACAAACCCAATGCACAAATGGAGAAGATTATGGAAATTTTTAAACAGGTTAACATAAATATCCCTCTCTTAGATGCTATCTAACAAGTTCCGGCTTATGCGAAAATACTTAAGGACTTGTGCATTAGGAAGAGAAAGACTCAAGTGCCGAAAAAAGTGTTCATGACGAGTAATGTTAGCACAGCTTTTACCCATCAGTTACCAAAAGAACGTAAAGACCCTGGCTGTCCTACAATCTCTATTTTTATTGGAGGTAAAAATATTAACCGTTCTCTACTCGACCTTGGCGCTAGTGTTAACCTGCTTCCATACTCTGTCTATGAGCAGTTAGGTATTGAAGAGTTGAAACCTGCCTACTGCACTCTCCAGATGGCAGATCGATCTATCTCCAAACCTATGGGTAAACTTGAGAATGTGTTGATAAAAGTCGGGGAATTTATATTCCCTGTGGACTTCATTATTTTAGATACACAACCTGTAGCAAACCCACAGAACCAAATTCCGGTAATTCTAGGTCGACCCTTCTTAGCCACTTCCAATGCTGCCATTAATTGTCGTAACGGTTCTATAAACTTAACCTTCGGGAAAATGACAATTGAGCTTAACATTTACAAGCTTGGAATTCAACCATCTGAACCTTCTGCTCATATTCTTAATGTCTGTTCTGTCCATAAGATAGCTCCCAAAGGATGCAAGGTTGATGAACTTTGCTTTGATGATCTCGAAGACATTAGTACATCACTGTTTGATCTTGCACAGTATCATAATGAGGATACTTTTGATGAGTCCACCCCTGAGTTTGAACCTTATGAATCATCACAAAAATCAGTAGCGCTTTCCGAGTTAATATCCTATGCAGGTTATGAACTTCTTCGAAAATCAGAATATCATTCCCTTACCCCACCTTCTAATGTCTCTCCGCCGACATTAGATCTCAAACTGTTACCTTCTCGTCTTAAATATGTATATTTAGGTGAGAATGAGTCTTTGCCCGTGATCATATCCGCTTCTCTAGCTTTAGAGCAAGAGAACGCTCTTTTGATGGTCTTGAGATCTAATCGACAAGCATTTGGTTGGGCAATGACAGACATCAAAGGGATTATTCCCTTGATTGTAGAACATCATATGCATTTGATGGATGAAGACAAACCAACCAGAGACCCACAAAGATGGTTAAATCCCGTCATGAAGGATGCGGTAAAGAAAGAAATTGTCAAGTGCCTTGATAGTGGTATAATTTACCCAATCTTTGATAGCCAATGGGCAAGTCCTATTCATGTAGTCCCTAAGAAGTATGGCATCACGGTCATAACAAATGAGGCTAATGAGTTGATCCAAACACTCACCCAAACTGGATGGCATGTATGTATTGATTATACAAAACTCAATGCCGCAACGAGGAAAGATCACTCCCCTCTACCTTTCATTGACCAGATGTTGGAACGATTAGCTGGACATGAATATTATTATTTCATGGACGGATACTCTGGCTATAATCAGGTCCCTATTGCCGAAAAGGATCAAGATAAAATAACATTTACTTGTCCTTTCGGTACCTTTGCTTATAGACGTATGCCCTTTGGTTTATGCAAGTCTCCCGCTACATTTCAGCGGTGTATGATGGGGATATTCCCAGACATGGTCGAGAATTTTCTGGAGATTTTCATGGACGATTTATCTATATTCGGGGACTCATTTGAGGATTGCCTATGTCATCTTGACGCTGTTCTTACCCGCTGTAAGGATAAGAATTTAACGTTGAATTGGGAAAATGCAATTTCATGGTCCAAGAAGGTATCGTGCTTGGACATGTCATTTCACGAAAAGGCATTGACGTAGACAGAGCTAAAATAGATGTCATTCATAACCTTCCTCATCCCAAATGCGTCAAAGATATACGATCTTTTCTTGGTCATGCAGGATTTTATAGGAGATTCATTAAGGATTTTAGCAAAATTGCTAGACCTTTAACTCTTCTCTTGGCAAAGAATACAACATTTCACTTTGACTCGTACTGTGAGGCTGCTTTTGAATCACTTAAGAGATCTTTTACTACAGCCCATGTTCTATCATCTCCTGATTGGAACCACTCATTTGAGCTTATGTGTGATGTATCAGACTTTGCTGTTGGTGCAGTCTTGGGACAACACATTGATAAGATGACACATATGATTTATTATGTAAGTAAGACCTTGAATGATGCCCAAATTTATTATACAACCACTGAGAAAGAACTCTTGGCAGTTGTATTTGCATTAGAAAAATTCAGGCCTTACTTTATTGGCTCACCGATTGTGGTTTACACCGATCACTCCGCCCTCAAACATCTTTTATCTAAGAAGGATGCTAAGGCTAGGTTAATACGTTGGATCCTGCTATTACAAGAATTCGATCTTGTCATTAAAGATAAGAAAGGATGTGAAAACGTAGTAGCTGATCATCTTTCACGCATCTCTTCTTCACCTACTACGACCTTGCCAATAAACGACTCTTTTCCTGACGAACAGCTCTTGAACGTATCCTGCGAACCTTGGTTCGTGGATATTGTGAATTATCTAGCAACGGGACTTATCCCCAGCAAATGGTGTAAACAAGACAATCATCGATTTCTATCTCAAGTAAAGCATTTTTACTGGGATGAACCTTATTTGTTTAAGTATTGTCCTGACCAAATCATTCGCAGATGTATCCCCAATGATGAATTCAAGAGTGTTTTGTCTTTCTGTCATGATCAGGCATGTGGTGGTCACTTCGGTCCACGTAAGACGGCGGAGGAAGTTTTACAATGTGGTTTTTACTGGCCAACATTATTCAAATATGCATTTCAACATTGCAAAACTTGTCCACGGTGTCAACACACGGGTCGGATTCCTCGGAGAAATGAGATGCCACTCCAACTTATCTTGGTTGTGGAAATTTTTGACGTTTGGGGTATTGATTTTATGGGTCCTTTTCCCAACTCTTTTTGGAATTTGTATATCTTGTTAGCGGTTGATTACGTCTCAAAATGGGTGGAAGCAATACCATGTCGCACTAATGACAACAAGGTTGTTATTAAGTTCCTTAAAGAGAATATCTTTTCGCGATTTGGAAACCCTCACGCTATAATTAGCGACAATGGGACTCATTTTTGCAATCGGCCATTCGAGACTTTGATAGAGAAATATTCAATCAACCCAAAACTTTCGATGCCCTATCATCCCCAAACGAGCGGGCAAGCTGAGATTTCCAATAGGCAAATTAAACAAATTTTGGAGAAGACAGTTTCTAAAAATCGTAAAGATTGGTCAACCAAATTGACGGATGCTCTTTGGGCATTCCGTACCGCTTATAAGACTGATCTTGGTATGTCTCCTTACCGTCTAGTGTTTGGAAAGGCTTGCCACCTTCCAGTCGAGATCGAACATAAAGCAATGTGAGCCATTAAAGAACTTAACTTCGATTTGAATCAAGCTTGCAACTTTCGGAAGCTGCAATTAAATGAGCTAAGCGAACTCCACAATGAAGCTTACGATAATGCGGTAATAGTAAAGAACCGGACTAAGGTATTTCACGACAAAAATATTTTGAGAAAAACTTTACCCTACGACAACAAGTACTTCTTTACGATTCTCGTCTCCATCTTCATGCGGGTAAGTTAAGATCTCGTTGGAAAGGACCATTTGTGGTGCGGCATGTATACCCGCACGGGGCAGTTGAAGTTGAAAATACTAAAAACGGTTCAATTTTCAAAGTGAATGGGCATAAATTAAAACCGTAATTTTCCACTGACCCCACGGAGGAGCTTCTGTTTTTACAAGAGCCGATTTATTCTAACTAAATTTCCTCCGCTTCACCTCCATGTCTCGATAATATTGTCTCATCATAAGAATGGAGGTGAGTTTAAAAAGGACTTAATTGAATATCCATATGATGAAATAAGTTTGGGGGAGATTTTCATGTTCATTCATTCTTGTCCCCGTTAATAACTTTTCCTCCCAAGTCTACAGGTTTTTGAGATTTAAAAGATAACAACAGTGAGGACACTGCTGTAAACAGGTTTGGGGGGGTTTGTGCTTATTTACGCATTACCTTGTATTATACTTTTCATAAGCACAAAATTTTCAAAAATTTTCTTTTATAATGAAAGGTTAGAAAGTGAAAAATTACATTTAAAAAGATTGGAAAAGTTTAAGAAAACCAAGAAAGTTAGATGTTTTCTTAAACGAAACTAGTAATAAGTAGTTATGAGCCATTGTCCCAAGGGTTAGTAAGATGAAGGAAATCACTAATCTGAGGATAAAAATAAGTCTAAAAAATAGTTCATATTCTTGAGGCCAAACATTTGAACATTGATACCCTACTATACACACTTACACACGTCTTGAAACACGGGATAGTAGAGGATACATTGAAATGCTCTTGTCTAAAAGCCAAAGTACGAAAAAAAATAATAAATGAAGCATAAAAGTATAAAATGGTGAAGAAAAATGAATACTGGTTTTGTAATTACCAAAGCAGCATAAAAAATATAGAGAGGGTGCTTCATCACCTAGTGCCTTAAACCAACTGGTTTGGAAGTCACTGCTAAGCCTTAGGTGTTGCAAGACGAGAAAATTTCTAATTACGCCTAATAAGTGAGTACATTTAGTAATCGGTCGGTTAGTACATCAAGAAGTATTAACTGTCGCATGAAGAATGTGTGAGAAATTCCATCTAAAACATTCACCGACTAAAAAGTACTGAGGTAGATGGACAAGAGTATAATAGCTTGAATTGAATTCTCCGAATGTAGGGATGTGTTTTACATACACGTAGGGGGTATATGATCGGTGTTTGGAGGAAAGGTAGGGATGAAAAATAAAAGCGGTGTTTTATTGAGAGATGATGTGATTTCTAACATCTTTTCATGACTATTAAGATAGGGCTCATGAAAACCGAAAAGTTAGTGTAGTTGAAAACTCTGATTTTCAAGTTCTTTCTTTTATAGTTCTTATCTTTATATGTAACTTTCACAGACTTTCTTTTATTATGGGATTTTGTGGGTGCAATCCGCTGAAAACCCTCAGGAGACAACACTCCTCCTACAAGGGACACCTAGAGTTTTAAAGGCTTGTTGCACGTGCTCAGTGCAATCATGTTGCCTATGAAAGTGTGCTAATTACTTTTTCTTTTTCTTTTCTCCTTCACCTGAGTAAAAAAAGTTTGCTCGGGACAATCAAAGTCAAGTTTGGGCAGGTATTAGAAGCAAATCGAGAAATCTAGCAACGGTAGAGAGTAAGAGCAATATTTTCACAATTTTTATATCAAGAGGATCTCCAACTATCAAGAGAAAAAGCCAGAAAAAATCCCAAGTCACAAAGCTACAATATGGCGGCGGATCCGCGATCAATATAGGGCAGGGGCGGCAGTTCCGCGGTCTGATGGAAGTAGTTGGATGTGGAATTTTAAGGGCAGATCGTAAATTTGTAAAAAGATTAACTACTAAAAGGTGTTAATTGTAAATAAAGATCATATGTGGGTTTATTTGCAAAAAAATTATTATCATATGTTTCTTCATTTGTATTAATATAATTAGGGAAAATATATGCATATAATATTTAACTGAAATATTCTTAAAATATGCATATCATTTCAAATATTCCTAATCAATAATCTAAAGATATCATATTATATAAATGGTTGAAATAATATCTCAAAAATAACAAATATTACTAAAAATTTGATTTGAGGTATTGTGCAGGTATTAGCTCAGGTCTGAAATCTATGTAGGAGATCCACATCAAATCGGAATATCAAATCGAATCTGCCAAATATTAGAAACAAATTGAGAAATCTAGCAAAGACAGAGAGTAAGAGAAGTATTTTCATAATTTTTATATCAAGTGGATCTCCAACTATCGAGAGAAAAATCCAGAAAAAATCCCAAGTCACAAACCCACAATATGGCAGTGGATCCGCGGTCAATATAGGGCAGGGGCGGCGGTTCCACGGTCTGATAGAAGCCGTTGGATGTGGAAATTTAGAGGCATGATTGTAATGTTACCTACTCCAATATGACATCTAGGGTTTCTAATTTCAGAGACTATATAAAGAACCGAGAGATGTCTATCAAAACAATTCAAGATCCAAAATTCAAAATTTCAATTCAAGAAAGAGATCTACGAGTAAAACTAGGGTTCTTATAATCTACCTTTTTAAGGAGAAATTTTGTAATGCAATAGTTGATAAATAAATGTAGTCTTTTGTTTTAATTCTTTTCACATTTACTTTTCACATTACTTTTCCGCATTAGTTTTCTGTATTACATTCAGCATTACTTTTTGATTTTATTCATTTTCCATCTCTATTTTACGACGCTAATAACCATGAGTGTTCAGTCGAAATTATTGCAATTTTTAACATAACAATTTCCTCACTTTTCTAATCATCTAAGGATGTTTGATATAAATATAACACATATTACAAGTTCGTCTGGAAAATATCAAATACCATGTGTTATACATTATAATGAACATTTTTGAAGGAAACTGTATGTTTATTATTCCACGCATAATATTGTATATCTTCAACACTCTTTATTGAGATCTTGTGCAGAAATTAGCCCAGATCAGATATCGGAATCAGAAATTCGCCGATAAAATACAGGAAATCAAAGAGTTAAATTCTGACAGAAATTCAGAAGAGATAAGAAGATTTCAGATATCACATATAAACCCAGGGACCAACATTAGAATACTCAAGAATTTTGAAGCAACGAACTTACCAATCGACCGCGGAACCACGACCGAGTCGCCGCGGATCCGCGGCCGAGTTGGGGGATTCAAAGTCGGGAACTCTATGGAAACTTCATTGCGACGTCCTAGCTTCTTGGAGATGCTTTGTTGTAACTACCTTGTTCTGGAAACTTCTCTATAACAACCTAGCTTGTTGAGGAAGCTTGATAACTACCTAGCTTGTTCAGAAAGCTTGATAACTACCTAGTTTATTCTAGAAACCTCCTTGTAACGACCTAGCTTATGAAGGAAGCTTGATTAGGGGCTATAAAAAGGGACCTAAGCCTACATTAAAAGGGTGGTTGATATTTTAGTTCAACCCTTTTGATCCAAAAACCAAATCAAGATCCTATTCCAAATCAAGATCCAAAATCAAGAATCGTGAGAAATTCATCGAGCGAGATCATTCAAGATCATTTATGTGAAGCTGATTGTCATCAATGAGCATGTGATCCTCGATAGATCCAAGACTCACGGTGATCGAGCAAAGCGAAGATCGACAGAGAAATTACCTCTTGAAAGGAGTGATCGAGAGAAATTCTTCTTGTAATCTCAGATTGAAGAGGTTGTAATTTGAAGTTGAATAATAAAGGTGATCATTACTTTTAATCTCGTTTTCTTTAAATTTTCGCATTATGAAATCTTTATTTGTTGATTCTTATATTTTCATAATGTGTGAGTAAATCTCCGCTTGCTAAGGATTCGAAGGAATTTGGTAGATCCAATGGTGAAAGAATTCTATATTCATCTTAAGTCTTATGTGAAGGGTTTTCTAGCACGGCAGCAAGGTTTCGGGAGGCATCTTCCATGTCATATTAAAATTTTAGTCGTTCTAGCTAACCCTAACATAGAATCGTTTACTAGAAAAAGTGACGAATCGATATGCAAACTACTTTGCAACTAAAGTGAACAAGGAATACAAGCTTTGTAGACCGGTCCTTCACTTCAATAGCTCCGTGTAGTAGTCCCTTCACTGCGATCATAAACATCAGACTGTAGAGAGGCTCCTATGATGAAATGAACAGGCTTGCATGAAAGTTTTCGAGGCCGAAGGTGATCTACGTCGAGAAGACACTAACCCAAGCTATTTTTTCACTAATTATAGAATTAGTGAAGCAAACACCCTATACTAAATGGCAAGTAATAGAGGATGATGAAGTAGGAAGTGGGCTCACTTTAGATTTAATTTCTCACAATATTTCTTCATTAATCCAAAACCTAGTGAGCTTTGGAGTTGTGATGAAGAAGAAGAAGAATGAACTCATCATGTGAGAGTCTAGCAGCCATGGGTGAGTTAACATCATATGTAAACCCTTGTAGAGATTTAACCATGTGTTAGGATAAATGTTAAGTTAATAAATATCTAAGTAAAGAACAAATTAGTGGACTTGGTCAAATAATCTATAAACTTCCACAAGCTTCAAGAATTTTTCCAAAATCAACCTAATTTGTGTTAGTTATATGTATGCCCTAGAGGCCATTACTATACATAGGATGTATATTGTAGTGGATGCTTGGACATATATAGGGATGACTTTCTTGCTAAATTTGATAGTATGCTATCTGGTTACTCTTTACCTTAACGTGTACACTGATTGTCTCTCTGTTACATGTTGGTAAAGCCCTTAGGATGTGTACTTGACTACCTGGACTATGATGCGGATCATACTAGTGGGGACGTGGTAGTCCATAAGTACATCCTTCAAAGTCCCTAGTCGTGGGTGTATCGAGACGGGGCATCGATATACCAGAGTAGACTAGCGTGTAGCTTCTCGACCCATATAGATGGGCGATGGATGATCCCATATCCATTGGTGTTTGACATCAGAGATGATATACGGGTGCTCAGTGGAGACTGGGTACACTGGACGGACTCGCCGAGAACTCCCAGATGGTATTATACCTTACGTCAGATGGCAGTTCTCTGGTGACACTGGTACAGGTTAGTCTGTAGACCCAAGATCGTCATAGAGTCTTGTGTGATTCCCACTGTGCTTTGATTTCCATCATACCATGTCCAAGAGGGCGTGCAAAAAGGTGGCTTTTGGGTATAGTCTCGATTCACATGGAGGCAATGAGCGATAGGAGGGGTTTCGTCTCTCCCGGTATAGGGAGTTGATGTTGCGCAGTGCTCGATTGGCTTTAACAGGAAGTCCTTGGCCAAGGCTGCTTTAGGGATTTACTGGTAAGTATTACCAGTAGTTTCTCGACCTGTTATGAGCCTCATATCGACAAGACTTATCGAGTTATTGGGGTCTGATGTTTACCACCCCTAGGGGAGATATGCGACATATCAGACGAACAGACCGGACTGTACGGTAAGTGTTGCTGATTGGATTCACAGGAGTGTGAGCAGGCTTGCTTGTTGATCTTCTGATCGCTCAATACCCGGGTGGCCGTTACGTTTGGCAGACCGCTTGCGGCTTGTGGGTATTTGATATGATCATCACCTACTGCCGGCGTATTGACGAGTCTTTAGAGTCCTACACAGGGGTTTCCTGGCTCAAGCGAAACGAAATAGGAGCGCATATAAGATATGTGCGGGACCGAGAATAATACCAGTATGTGATACTGTATTCTATTCTTGTGATTTGTGACATTGATCGGTTGTATGCGATATAGCCGGGTTATCGGATCAAGTGTTGATTTGATAAGTTGTTACTTTTGATATTAGTCAGTTATATGCAATATGACCGGATCGTTAAATCAAGTGTTGATTTAATGATTTAATGTATAATTATATATTTGATATATTACTTTACATTAACTAGTATTGGTTCACTTAAGATTGATTTTCTCACTTGAATGTGCACATTGTTTATATGTGATATATGCAAGTGTACAAGTTAGTATCATGCTTGATGATACATACAAGTTGTGTGTATGAGACCTATACCAAATCAAGGTTAAATTAGGGTTTACTAATTTCTTAACAAATAACAAAAGTATTGAGACTTTAGTCAAAGTTATCAAGCTTCATGAAGCTTGATAAACATTGACAAAGTCAACCCTTTTGTTATTTGTATAGGATATTAGTTAACCCAACCCTTAACCTATTGCTTTGGTTAATTCTCTACATGAGTTAAGCATGAGAGCTTAACTCAGCCATGGTGCCATAATTAAAAGGATAAGTTTCATTTTATTCTTTGATTCTTTTCTTCTTCTTCTTCATCATCAAGCTCCACAAAAGCTTGCTAGCTCCATTGGTGCCATGAGAAAAAGAGTGAGAAATCCAATTCTAAAGTGAACCCACTTCCTATTTCTTCATCCTCTACTACTTGCCATGTAGTATAGGGTGTTCTCTTCACAAAGTTTTTGACCAAGTGAAGGAATAGCTTGAGTTTGAGTCTCCCCGACGTAGATCATCTTCGGCCTCGAAGTCAACGACCTAGCCCGATTATTTCTCCGACGAAACCATCACTAGAGTCCACGATTCCGATGATCGCAGCGGAGGGACGTCAACACGGAGCTAAAGAAGTGGAGGACCGGATCTACAAAAGTTGTAATCTCTTTCACTTGTTAGTAAATTTGTTTGCTAGCTTACAGTTTCGCCTATCCTCTAGTTAACGATCTTACATAGAGTTTCTCGGCACCTAAAAATTTGAATTTAGCATGGTAGATGCCTTGTGGAACCTCTTGAGTGTGCCTAGTAACCCTACAGTGGTATCAGAGCCTAGCTAGAGTATTAGGCGATGTGTTTACAATGTTAAAACTCCGATCGAACCCCGACGTGTCAAAGTTAACCCCCTCTCTAGAAAATTTTTGAAATCTGGGATTTTTCTCAATTAAAAATGCCTAAAAAATTCAGCAGGGTTTTTTTAGAATTACCATGAAAAACGGTCACCCAATACCTCCACATGGCCGCGGAACCGCGGAAACAAGCTACTTTTGGCGGCGGTTCCGCGGCAATGTAAGGGTATTAGTGACGGTTTTTTGCACAGTAATACTTTCCTCTGTTGTTTCTATTTTCTGGGTATTTTTAACAGTGACTCAAGTGTTGAGTACTTTTTGGGGTTTATTTTGTATTCGATGATTCGATCGGAATATTTAATTTCGTAATGTTTTCCGGATATTTAGAAAATATTAAAAAATTCGATCCGATATCAATAACTCACTTTTTCCCCGACCCGGAAAATTTCCAAGTGTTGGATTTTTCCGTTTGTTTGAGAACGTCTAGATCATGCAAGTTACGCAATGGACCCTCTAGAAGACAACAAACCTTAACTCGATTATGTGACCGTCTTGAACTGCCCTTTGAACCTTAGGGTTTTGGGCAGTACGGCGTGCCACATGTGAGGCGTTGGCTTGACCCTTCTACGGCTGGACCATCGGTACTGTGGCATGTGATGGATGTTTTTAAACTCCCCTCAAGTGTTGAGAACCATTCGGGAAACCTTGGGTATTTGATCATTCGATCGGAAAGTTTAACATTGTTTATTTATCTGGAATGTGATACAATTTTGGAATCCACAAGTAGTTATGAGATAACTGAATGAATGTTATAAATCTAGCAGTTTAGTCTCACTTGATCGGTTGCCACGGAATTTTGATGTGATCAAAAGTATGTCGCAATCACGTTGCATACGCGGATACTCGCCGGGCAAACTTAATAGACAGCCACGCCCCATAGCCCCGACTAAGTGACTGTAGGAGAACCCTGTCACCGAAAGCATCCGTTCTGGTGCTCGCTGCAGCGGTGTTCCGCCTTGGTGCACTTCGTCGACGGCAACCGGGGGTACGGCCGTCTACTAAAGTTTGCGACGAGCATTCGATCAGTTTATCGGGAATCTTGTTGAATTGCCCGACTAGATATTGAAAAGTGTTTTCGATATAGAGACTAAAATGCGGAGTTTATAATTGTTAGGCATGCGATGTCTAAGGAGGTTGCGCATTCCAACTGTTGTAGTTTTATACTTTCTTTTCTGCGACCGTAAGTGTAATATGTGATATCGCCGGTTTCGTTGCTATATGTCAACGACAAATGGGATGCGCACATTTACTTACGTTGATGACATGTGATGTTATGTGTTGCTGGATATGTTGTATTGGATCGTCGCGTTTTGAATAGCCGGGTTTTTTTTATGTGAGATGAGAGTTTTTATTTTCATTCATGTAAATTTAATTGTATGTAATATTCTTTTCTTGGGGCACTTCTGGGTTGAGGTTGCTGTCACCACTTGTATATTATTTACTTTTCCGCACTAGGATTGACCCAAGGAGGAGAGCACAAGTAACCGGGTTCTAGAGTCCAATGGGAGACCAACTCGAGGAGTCGAGTCCGGGTCTCCTAACTCTAGAATTGGTAGGGTTGCTTGCCGCTCTCGTAGGGGTCTAGGGGTGTGGGTTTGGCTATTCATCGCGACCTTTGAATCCGTGTTTTATACAGGCTCGTATTGAAAACACGGACGTCCTAGTATATCCGATGTTTCATATGTTTCTTCTGCTGTGATATCTGTGATGTGATCATTTGATATTTGATGATAGATACTTTATATGATATATATGATATATTATATAGACGTTACTTATGTTTTACTCCCGCGCTAGCCCTGCCCCGCTCTGCCGTTAGTTACCTAACCTAACGGTGCACAAGGGGACATCGAGGCGAATGCGGATGGCATAAGTGTACGTCGTATTTATCTGTGATGTTTAGGTGATTTAAATGATGGGACTTCATTAATATGATTAATGAAAGAAGAGAAACCTAAAAGATGTTGTGGAATCGAATTTTCAAAAACAGGTAGCTACAGTTCTTGCTTTGCATCGCGGTGTTCCGTGTAGAACATCCTGCACCTTATTCGATAAGGAAAGGGCCGAGATCCCTTCTCCGGGAATGACCCCTTTAGCAATGTCTGGAAGATGCTACAACCCTCGGTTTGTCTTTTGATTGCTCCTATAGTTCTTGCTTTGCACAGCGGTATATATGATATATCATGTACCTTATTCGATGAGGAAAGGGCCGACGATCCCTTCACCGGGAGTGACCCCTTTAGCAAAACTAGAAAAGCCTCAAAAACACTCCATTTTAAAATCATTTGATTCTACAACGATATCATGTTCATTACGCAATAGGTTTTCAGAAAAACCTGTCGTAGCCCTCCGTCATTTCAGATAAGTCCTGCTTAGTATTCGTGCTGCGTTTGTTGACCTTGTCAAGGCGCAGTGTGCGGTAGCTAACCAGTATTTATCTGCTTATGCATATGATGCAGATTGTTTTAGGGTAGTCGTACGGCCTTGTTGACCTTGTCAAGGGTCGTGCGGGTGGGTTTGATTCAATCATGAAATGACGGGTAGAACTTGACTTACGGTCTATGGTTTGTTCACCTTGTCAAGGTCATAGATCGTTCGGGGAAAATATTATTGGGAATTTCAAGTATTGAAATTTGCAATGAGATTGCATACCTTCTATGAGATAGTTGGATCCCGATACCCACTGCGAGTAATTGTTACTCTTGGGAGAGTTTTACACATTACAATTAGCCGATCAAGTAGGTGTCTAGAAATGTGTCAACGGGGTTACGCCTCTGGGAAAACGAGGTTTACTTTAATTAGGTCCGTGCGAAAGCACGGGGAACCTCCCTCAAAGTACCGACACTGGCCTGGCTGAAAGATTGGTGAACTTGTAGCGTCTAATTAATCCCGGCTAGTGTTTCCTTTTAAGGTTTGAAGGAAGATTTGATAAAAACAGTGGGAGCCATCCTGATTAGATAAAATAATAACCAATCTGATCTTGCAAGAGCGCACGCAGAGTGTTTTATTCTCTCTCTCTCCAGGTAGCGACCATGTCACGCCTTAATCAAGATAATAAAACAGATATATTGACCGAACCCGCTTGTTATACTGAGATGGGGAACGTTGGTCCTGCTCCAACTTATAATTGTTATAAGACAGAGCAGGAAATTGGGGAATACCAGATTTCCCGTGCCGCCCAAACGAAAAAAGTGCATGCTGATGCATCTTCTTCGGGTGTGTTAATTATAGAGAACTGTTTCTCAGTATCTTTTACATCCTGGGTATGTGATACCGGATCAGGATCCCGCATATGTAATCTGTTACATGGGCTACAGATAGGTAGAGAACCGAGAACGGATGATAAGTTTCATGAGACAGAAAACGGTGCAAGTGTTGCAGCCAAGTCTGTTGGTCACTGTCACCCTGTATTACCAGAATACATTGATTCTGATCAAATGTTATTAGATACCGAACCTGATATACAAAATCATATC
The DNA here is from genome assembly GCA_030015575.1 of Agapanthus africanus. Lineage (NCBI taxonomy): Eukaryota > Viridiplantae > Streptophyta > Magnoliopsida > Asparagales > Amaryllidaceae > Agapanthus > Agapanthus africanus. The sequence continues at coordinate 317,574,274 of JASDDO010000008.1, forward strand.
AGTCTCTTTATTTAGATAAAGAAGGATATAATTTTGTATTGTTGGATAATGTTTTGAACATTTCCTAAATCAAGAGTTGATCGGTTCAGGCACGTTATCTAAAAGCATTAACGTTCTAAATCATACTACAGTTCTTAGTATACAGAACACACACAAGAGGAAGAGTTCAGAAATGAACGAATCATTCTTGAGGAATTGTAGACTAGGTCATATCAATACGACCCGACTAGCTGAAGTTACATATAGATGCATATTTAAATCAGTTTGAATTTACATCTTGTGAAAACTTGTCGGTCATGTCACAGAGATAAGATGACCATAGCTCTGTTTTTAGGAAGCAGAGAAAGAGTTAGTGAACTCTTGGGATGATACATGTTGATGTATGAAGGTCCCCTGTCTACACATGCCACGACTGGTTCTTTGTACTTCATTACTTTCTCTGATGATCTCTCAAGATTCAGACATATGTTCCTGTTGAAACACAAGTCCGAAGCTTTTGAGATATTCACAGAATATAAGTTAGAAGTAGAGAACCAAAATGGGTATAAGTATTATGTCCTTTGATGTGATCAAGGAGGAGAATACTTGAGCACGGAATTCCTGGACTATTCTAAAGGAGAATATGATTCTCTCTCAGCATTACTCCTCCGGATACACCACAGCACCTCGGTATATCGGGGCGGAGCAATCACACCCTATATGATATGGTGCGCTCTATGATGAGTACTACTGAGTTTCCTATTTCCTTTTAGGGAGTTATGCACTTATGAAGTTGCATACCTATTGAATTGGGTTCCGATCAAATCAACTGCCTACCACTTCATATGAGATATGGAAAGGGAAGAGCCCATATCTTAAGTTTGTTAAGATTTGGGGTTGTCCAGCCTATGTCTAAAAGCATAATCCGGACAAGCTCGAGGCAAAGTCAGATCTGTGGAAGTTTGTTGGATATCCCAAGCATACGCAAGGGAATATCTTCTACCTAACCGAGGAACAAAAATGTTTTGTTTCTCAGCATACCACCTTTGTGAAAGGGAATTTCTTGTGAAGAAATAAGTGGACATGAGGTAGAACTGGAAACAGTTCCAGCTATACAAACTGCAGCTGCTGATTTGGTAGAACCAAAGGATTCAATAGCAACCAACGAACCTCGGCCTCTCCGCCGATCTAGTAGGGTTTCTCACCCACCTGAGAGATACTTCGGTTTCTCTATGATAATGGGAGCGAGGATTGCATCATGAGATGATGACCCAACTAGTTTCGAGCTGGCCATCAGGAGTGGGACTCTGTAAGAATGGCTGGATGCTTATCAATCTGAGATGGAATCCTTATACACCAACAAAGTATGGACTTTGGTTGCTTTATTTGAAGGGTTAAATCCCCATTAGGAGCAAGTATATCTTGAGAAGATTACTTGGTGTACATGGAAAAGTTGAGACTTTCAAAGCTAGACTTGTTAAAGGTTTGCATCATTGACCAGGTATGGATTATAATAAAACCTTTTCTAAGTAGCTATGCTTAAGTCCATCCAGATCCTACTTTCCACGGCTACATACCATGACTACGATATCTGGCGGTTGGGTGTCTTGACTGCTTTTCTAAATGATGATTTGGAAGAAAGCGTCAATAAGTACACAGCCAGAGGGCTTTGTAGACAGTGGGAGCAGCGGAAACGTGTGCAAGATGTTTTATGTGATAAAGCAGGCATCCCGGAGTTGGAACATCTGTTTTGATGAGTTAGTCAAAGAGTTTGACATCATCAAAATGGTAGATGAACCTTGTATATACAAAAAGGTAGTAGGGAGTATGGTGCTGATCCTCGTAGAGTACATGGATGACATACTCTTGATAGGGAAGGAGTTTCCTATGCTACGCTCGGTCAATCTCCGCTTATCACAAAGATTCTCCATATAGGATCAAAGTGATACCTACTAAATCCTGGGTTTTGGATCTATGAGATAGATCTAATTGGATGTTAGAATACTCACTAGTTGTAGTGAGATGGTGTCAATTGATCCTGGGGAGAATCCCTGGAAAGGTTCCAGGGTGATAAGGACGATTGAATGTCAGTCGCAGGCATTGTCTTTACCCTCAGTAAAGGGACGGTATGTTGGAAGAGTTCCAAGCTAGATACCGTGGCATACTAGACGATTAAAGACAAGATACATCGTTACCAAAGATGCTACCAAAGAGGCAGTCTGGGTGTATATTAGTTCATGAGATGAACTTCGTTCCTCCCATTGTGTGACAATGGAGTTGTGGCATATGCCAAGGAACGCCCGTCCCATCAGTGATCCAGACATATTCTTAGGCAGTATCACCTGATCGAGGAGATGGTTGATCTCCAGGGGATCAAGGTTAGGAGAGTAGACTCAGAGGAAAACACGGCGGATCCACTCACAAAGGCCTTTTTCCCAGAGATAGACTTTTATGGGATGGTTGAGTATGAGATACTACAACCACTGCTATCAGATGGCCCTAGTGCAAGTGGAAGATTGTTAGTTATATGTATGCCCTAGAGGCCATTACTATACATAGGATGTATATTGTAGTGGATGCTTGGACATATATAGGGATGACTTTCTTGCTCGATATGATAGTATGCTATCTGGTTACTCTTTACCTTAACGTGTACACTGATTGTCTCTCTGTTACATGTTGGTAAAGCCCTTAGGATGTGTACTTGACTACCTGGACTATGATGCGGATCATACTAGTGGGGACGTGGTAGTCCATAAGTACTTCCTTCAAAGTCCCTAGTCGTGGGTGTATCGAGACGGGGCATCGATATACCAGAGTAGACTAGCGTGTGGCTTCTCGACCCATATAGATGGGCGATGGATGATCCCATATCCATTGGTGTTTGACATCAGAGATGATATACGGGTGCTCAGTGGAGACTAGGTACACTGGACGGACTCGCCGAGAACTCCCAGATGGTATTATACCTTACGTCAGATGGCAGTTCTCTGGTGACACTGGTACAGGTTAGTCTGTAGACTCGAGATCGTCATAGAGTCTTGTGTGATTCCCACTGTGCTTTTATTTCCATCATACCACGTCCAAGAGGGCGTGCAAAAAGGTGGATTTTGGGTACAGTCTCGAGTCACATGGAGGCAATGAGCGATAGGAGGGGTTTCGTCTCTCCCGGTATAGGGAGTTGATGTTGCGCAGTGCTCGATTGGCTATAACAGGAAGTCCTTGGCCAAGGCTGCTTTAGGGATTTACTGGTAAGTGTTACCAGTAGCTTCTCGACCCGTTATGAGCCTCATATCGACACGACTTATCGAGTTATTGGGGTCTGACGTTTACCACCCCTAGGCGAGATATGCGACATATCAGACGAACAGACCGGACTGTACGGTAAGTATTACTGATTGGATTCACAGGAGTGTGAGCAGGCTTGCTTGTTGATCTTCTGATCGCTCAATACCCGGGTGGCCGTTACGTTTGGAAGACCGCTTGCGGCTTGTGGGTGTTTGATATGATCATCACCTACTGTCGGCGTATTGACGAGTCTTTAGAGTCCTACACAGGGGTTTCCTGGCTCAAGCAAAACGAAATAGGTGCGCATATGAGATATGTGCGGGACCGAGAATAATACCAGTATGTGATACTGTATTCTATTCTCGCGATTTGTGACATTGATCGGTTGTATGTGATATAGACGAGATATCGGATCAAGTGTTGATTTGATAAGTTGTTACTATTGATATTAGTCGGTTATATGCAATATGACCAAATCGTTAAATCAAGTGTTGATTTAATGATTTAATGTATAATTATATATTTGATATATTACTTTACATTAACTAGTATTAGTTCACTTAAGATTGATTTTCTCACTTGAATGTGCACATTGTTTATATGTGATATATGCAAGTGTACAAGTTTGTATCATGCTTGATGATACATACAAGTTGTGTGTATGAGACCTATACCAAATCAAGGTTAAATTTGGGTTTACTAATTTCCTCACAAATAACAAAAGTATTGAGACTTTGGTCAAAGTTATCAAGCTTCATGAAGCTTGATAAACATTGACAAAGTCAACCCTTTTGTCATTTGTATAGGATATTAGTTAACCCAACCCTTAACCTATTGCTTTGGTTAATTCTCTACATGAGTTAAGCATGAGAGCTTAACTCAACCATGGTGCCATAATTAAAAGGATAAGTTTCATTTTATTTTATGATTCTTTTCTTCTTCTTCTTCATCATCAAGCTCCACAAAAGCTTGCTAGCTCCATTGGTGCCATGAGAAAAAGAGTGAGAAATCCAATTCTAAAGTGAACCCACTTCCTATTTCTTCATCCTCTACTACTTGCCATGTAGTATAGGGTGTTCTCTTCACAAAGTTTTTGACCAAGTGAAGGAATAGCTTGAGTTTGAGTCTCCCCGACGTAGATCATCTTCGGCCTCGAAGTCAACGACCTAGCCCGATTATTTCTCCGACGAAACCATCACTAGAGTCCAGGATTCTGATGATTGCAGCGGAGGGACGTCAACACGGAGCTAAAGAAGTGGAGGACCGGATCTACAAAAGTTGTAATCCCTTTCACTTGTTAGTAAATTTGTTTGCTAGCTTACAGTTTCGCCTATCCTCTAGTTAACGATCTTACATAGAGTTTCTCGGCACCTAAAAATTTGAATTTAGCATGGTAGATGCCTTGTGGAACCTCTTGAGTGTGCCTAGTAACCCTACAGTGGTATCAGAGCCTAGCTAGAGCATTAGGCGATGTGTTTACGATGTTAAAACTCCGATCGAACCCCGACGTGTCAAAGTTAACCCTCTCTCTGGAAAATTTTTGAAATCTGGGATTTTTCTCAATTAAAAATGCCTAAAAAATTCAGCAGGGTTTTATTAGAATTACCATGAAAAACGGTCACCCAATACCTCCACATGGCCGCGGAACCTCGGAAACAAGCCACTTTTGGCGGCGGTTCCGCGGCAATGTAAGGGTATTAGTGACGGTTTTTTGCACAGTAATACTTTCCTCTGTTGTTTCTATTTTCTGGGTATTTTTAACAGTGACTCAAGTGTTGAGTATTTTTTGGGGTTTATTTTGTATTCGATGATTCGATCGGAATATTTAATTTCGTAATGTTTTCCGGATATTTAGAAAATATTAAAAAATTCGATCCGATATCAATAACTCACTTTTTCCCCGACCCGGAAAATTTCCAAGTGTTGGATTTTTCCGTTTATTTGAGAACGTCTAGATCGTGCAAGTTACGCAATGGACCCTGTAGAAGACAACAAACCCTAACTCGATTATGTGACCGTCTTGAACTGCCCTTTGAACCTTAGGGTTTGGGGCAGTACGGCGTGCCACATGTGAGGCGTTGGCTTGACCCTTCTACGGCTGGACCATTGGTACTGTGGCATGTGATGGATGTTTTTAAACTCCCCTCAAGTGTTGAGAACCATTCGGGAAACCTTGGGTATTTGATCATTCGATCGGAAAGTTTAACATTGTCTTTTTATCTGGAATGTGATACAATATTTGGAATCCACAAGTAGTTATAAGATAACTGAATGAATGTTATAAATCTAGCAGTTTAGTCTCACTTGATCGGTTGCCACGGAATTTTGATGTGATCAAAAGTATGTCGCAATCACGTTGCATACGCGGATACTCGCCGGGTAAACTTAATAGACAGCCACGCCCCATAGCCCCGACCAAGTGACTGTAGGAGAACCCCGTCGCCGAAAGCATCCGTTCGGGTGCTCGCGGCAGCGGTGTTCCGCCTTAGTGCACTTCGTCGACGGCAACCGGGTGTGCGGCCGTCTACTAAAGTTTGCGACGAGCATTCGATCAGTTTATCGGGAATCTTGTTGAATTGTCCGACTAGATATTGAAAAGTGTTTTCGATATAGAGACTAAAATGCGGAGTTTATAATTGTTAGGCATGCGATGTCTAAGGAGGTTGCGCATTCCAACTGTTATAGTTTTATACTTTCTTTTCTGCGACCGTAAGTGTAATATGTGATATCGCCGGTTTCGTTGCTATATGTCAACGACAATTGGGATGCGCACATTTACTTACGTTGATGACATTTGATGTTATGTGTTGCTGGATATGTTGTATTGGATCGTCGCGTTTTGAATAGCCGGGTTTTTTTTTATGTGAGATGAGAGTTTTTATTTTCATTAAAGTAAATTTAATTGTATGTAATATTCTTTTATTGGGGCACTTCTGGGTTGAGGTTGCTGTCACCACTTGATATTATTTACTTTTCCGCACTAGGATTGACCCAAGGAGGAGAGCACAAGTAACCGGGTTCTAGAGTCCAATTGGAGACCAACTCGAGGAGTCGAGTCCGGGTCTCCTAACTCTAGAATTGGTAGGGTTGCTTGCCGCTCTCGTAGGGGTCTAGGGGTGTGGGTTTAGCTATTCATCGCGACCGTGGAATCCGTGTTTTATACAGGCTCGTATTGAAAACACGGACGTCCTAGTATATCCGATGTTTCATATGTTTCTTCTGCTGTGATATCTGTGATGTGATCATTTGATATTTGTTGATAGATACTGTATATGATATATATGATATATTATATAGACGTTACTGATGTTTTACACCCGCGCTAGCCCTGCCCCGCTCTGCCGTTAGTTACCTAACCTAACGGTGCACGAGGGGACATCGAGGCGAATGCGGATGGCATAAGTGTACGTCGTATTTATCTGTGATGTTTAGGTGACTTAAATGATGGGACTTCATTAATATGATTAATGAAAGAAGAGAAACCTAAAAGATGTTGTGGAATCGAATTTTCAAAAACAGGTAGCTACAGTTCTTGCTTTGCATCGCGGTGTTCCTTGTAGAACATCCTGCACCTTATTCGATAAGGAAAGGGCCGAGATCCCTTCTCCGGGAGTGACCCCTTTAGCAATGTCTGGCAGATGCTACAACCCTCGGTTTGTCTTTTGATTGCTCCTACAGTTCTTGCTTTGCACAGCGGTATATATGATATATCCTGTACCTTATTCGATGAGGAAAGGGCCGACGATCTCTACACCGGGTGTGGCCCCTTTAGCAAAACTAGAAAAGCCTCAAAAACACTCCATTTTAAAATCATTTGATTCTACAACGATATCAAGTTCATTATGCAATAGGTTTTCAGAATAACCTGTCGTAGCCCTCCTTCATTTCAGATAAGTCCTGCTTAGTATTCGTGCTGCGTTTGTTGACCTTGCAGTGTGCGGTAGCTAACCAGTATTTATCTGCTTATGCATATGATGCAGATTGTTTTAGGGTAGTCGTACGGCCTTGTTGACCTTGTCAAGGGTCGTGCTGGTGGGTTTGATTCAATCAAGAAATGACGGGTAGAACTTGACTTACGGTCTTTGGTTTGTTGACCTTGTCAAGGTCATAGATCGTTCGGGTAAAAATATTATCGGGAATTTCAAGTGTTGAAATTTGCAATGAGATTGCATACCTTCTATGAGATAGTTGGATCCCGATACCCACTGCGAGTAATTGTTACTCTTGGGAGAGTTTTACACATTACAATTAGCCGATCAAGTAGGTGTCTAGAAATGTGTCAACGGGGTTACGCCTCTGGGAAAACGAGGTTTACTTTAATTAGGTCCGTGCGAAAGCACGGGGAACCTCCCTCAAAGTACCGACACTGGCCTGGCTGAAAGATTGGCGAACTTGTAGCGTGTAATTAATCCCGGCTAGTCTTTCCTTTTAAGGTTTGAAGGAAGATTTGATAAAAACAGTGGGAGCCATCCTGATTAGATAAAATAATAACCAATCTGATCTTACAAGAGCGCACGTAGAGTGTTTTCTTCTCTCTCTCTCCAGGTAGCGACCATGTCATGCCTTAATCAAGATAATAAAACGAATATATTGACCGAACCCGCTTGTTATACTGAGCTGGGGAACGTTGGTCCCGCTCCAACTTATAATTGTTATAAGACAGAGCAGGAAATTGGGGAATACCAGATTTCCCGTGCCGCCCAAACGAAGAAAGTGCATGCTGATGCATCTTTTTCGGGTGTGTTAATTATAGAGAACTGTTTCTCAGTATCCTTTACGTCCTGGGTATGTGATACCGGATCTGGATCCCGCATATGTAATCTGTTACATGAGCTACAGATAGGTAGAGAACTGAGAACGGATGATAAGTTTCATGAGACAGAAAACGGTGCAAGTGTTGCAGCCAAGTCTGTTGGTCACTGTCACCCTGTATTACCAGAATACATTGATTCGAATCAAATGTTATTAGATACCGAACCTGATATACAAAATTTTATCAGTCTCTTTATTTAGATAAAGAAGGATATAATTTTGTATTGTTGGATAATGTTTTGAACATTTCCTAAATCAAGAGTTGATCGGTTCAGGCACGTTATCTAAAAGCATTAACGTTCTAAATCAAACTACAGTTCTTAGTATACAGAACACACACAAGAGGAAGAGTTCAGAAATGAACGAATCATTCTTGAGGTATTGTAAACTAGGTCATATCAATACGACCCGACTAGCTGAAGTTACATATAGATGCATATTTAAATCAGTTTGAATTTACATCTTGTGAAAACTTGCCGGTCATGTCACAGAGATAAGATGACCATAGCTCTGTTTTTAGGAAGCAGAGAAAAAGTTAGTGAACTCTTGGGATGATACATGTTGATGTATGAAGGTCCCCTGTCTACACATGCCAAGACTGGTTCTTTGTACTTCATTACATTCTCTGATGATCTCTCAAGATTCAGACATATGTTCCTGTTGAAACACAAGTCCGAAGCTTTTGAGATATTCACAGAATATAAGTTAGAAGTAGAGAACCAAAACGGGTATAAGTATTATGTCCTTTGATGTGATCAAGGAGGAGAACACTTGAGCACGGAATTCCTGGACTATTCTAAAGGAGAATATGATTCTCTCTCAGCATTACTCCTCCGGATACACCACAGCACCTCGGTGTATCGGGGCGGAGCAATCACACCCTATATGATATGGTGCGCTCTATGATGAGTACTACTGAGTTTCCTATTTCCTTTTAGGGAGTTATGCACTTATGAAGTTGCATACCTATTGAATTGGGTTCCGATCAAATCAACTGCCTACCACTTCATATGAGATATGGAAAGGGAAGAGCCCATATCTTAAGTTTGTTAAGATTTGGGGTTGTCCAGCCTATGTCTAAAAGCATAATCCGGACAAGCTCGAGGCAAAGTCAGATCTGTGGAAGTTTGTTGGATATCCCAAGCATACGCAAGGGAATATCTTCTACCTAACCGAGGAACAAAAATGTTTTGTTTCTCAGCATACCACCTTTGTGAAAGGGAATTTCTTATGAAGAAATAAGTGGACATGAGGTAGAACTGGAAACAGTTCCAGCTATACAAACTGCAGCTGCTGATTTGGTAGAACCAAAGGATTCAATAGCAACCAACGAACCTCAGCCTCTCCGCCGATCTAGTAGGGTTTCTCACCCACCTGAGAGATACTTCGGTTTCTCTATGACAATGGGAGCGAAGATTGCATCATGAGATGATGACCCAACTAGTTTCGAGCTGGCCATCAGGAGTGGGACTCTGTAAGAATGGCTGGATACTTATCAATCTGAGATGGAATTCTTATACACCAATAAAGTATGGACTTTGGTTGCTTTATTTGAAGGGTTAAATCCCCATTAGGAGCAAGTATATCTTGAAAAGATTACTTGGTGTACATGGAAAAGTTGAGACTTTCAAAGCTAGACTTGTTAAAGGTTTGCATCATTGACCAGGTATGGATTATAATGAAACCTTTTCTAAGTAGCTATGCTTAAGTCCATCCAGATCCTACTTGCCACGGCTATATACCATGACTACGATATCTGGCGGTTGGGTGTCTTGACTGCTTTTCTAAATGATGATTTGGAAGAAAACGTCTATAAGTACACAGCCAGGGAGGCCTTTGTAGACAGTGGGAGCAGCGGAAACGTGTGCAAGATGTTTTATGTGATAAAGCAGGCATCCCGGAGTTGGAACATCTGTTTTGATAAGTTAGTCAAAGAGTTTGACATCATCAAAATGGTAGATGAACCTTGTATATACAAAAAGGTAGTAGGGAGTATGGTGCTGATCCTCGTAGAGTACATGGATGACATACTCTTGATAGGGAAGGAGTTTCCTATGCTACGCTCGGTCAATCTCCGCTTATCACAAAGATTCTCCATATAGGATCAAAGTGATACGTACTAAATCCTGGGTTTTGGATCTATGAGATAGATCTAATTGGATGTTAGAATACTCACTAGTTGTAGTGAGATGGTGTCAATTGATCCTGGGGAGAATCACTGGAAAGGTTCCAGGGTGATAAGGACGACTGAATGTCAGTCGCAGGCATTGTCTTTACCCTCAATAAAGGGACGGTATGTTGGAAGAGTTCCAAGCTAGATACCGTGGCATACTAGACGATTAAAGACAAGATACATCGTTACCAAAGATACTACCAAAGAGGCAGTCTGGGTGTATATTAGTTCTTGAGATGAACTTCGTTCCTCCCATTGTGTGACAATTGAGTTGTGGCTTATGCCAAGGAACGCCCGTCCCATCAGTGATCCAGACATATTCTTAGGCAGTATCACCTGATCGAGGAGATGGTTAATCTCCAGGGGATCAAGGTTAGGAGAGTAGACTCAGAGGAAAACACGGTGGATCCACTCACAAAGGCCTTTTCCCAGAGAGAGACTTTTATGGGATGGTTGAGTATGAGATACTACAACCACTGCTATCAGATGGCCCTAGTGCAAGTGGGAGATTGTTAGTTATATGTATACCCTAGAGGCCATTACTATACATAGGATGTATTTTGTAGTGGATGCTTGGACATATATAGGGATGACTTTCTTGCTCGATATGATAGTATGCTATCTGGTTACTCTTTACCTTAACGTGTACACTGATTGTCTCTCTGTTACATGTTGATAAAGCCCTTAGGATGTGTACTTGACTACCTGGACTATGATGCGGATCATACTAGTGGGGACGTGGTAGTCCATAAGTACATCCTTCAAAGTCCCTAGTCGTGGGTGTATCGAGACGAGGCATCGATATACCAGAGTAGACTAGCGTGTGGCTTCTCGACCCTTATAGATGGGCAATGGATGATCCCATATCCATTGGTGTTTGACATCAGAGATGATATACGGGTGCTCAGGGGAGACTGGGTACACTGGACGGACTCGCCGAGAACTCCCAGATGGTATTATACCTTACGCCAGATGGCAGTTCTTTGGTGACACTGGTACAGGTTAGTCTATAGACCCGAGATCGTCATAGAGTCTTGTGTGATTCCCACTGTGCTTTGATTTCCATCATACCACGTCCAAGAGGGCGTGCAAAAAGGTGGCTTTTGGGTACAGTCTCGAGTCACATGGAGGCAATGAGCGATAGGAGGGGTTTCGTCTCTCCCGGTATACGGAGTTGATGTTACGCAGTGCTCGATTGGCTATAACAGGAAGTCCTTGGCCAAGGCTGCTTTAGGGATTTACTGGTAATTATTACCAGTAGTTTTGTAACATTTCCAAAATAATAAACTATTATTTTCGGGAATTTTTATAATTTAATATTATTTTAATGAATATTTTAATATTCGGGTGTAATTAAATGCAAATAAATGAAGAAAAATTATGGAAAAATTTGGAAAATTCTAAATTGTGGTATTTATTGGAATTATGCAATTTTTAAGTGTTGGAGATCAATTTTATGCTAATTTAGTGCTAATCGCGATTAAAAATCGCTAATCGGATTTTTTGGCTTTTTGGGCAAAATGTGCACATATCTTTTTCCTACACTTGTGTTACATTCTTTTGACATGGTTTTCTTTTGGATGCACTATTGGGGTGAGAAGGATAAGAAAAGAAAAAGAAAAGAAAAGAAAAGGAAAAAGTAAGTATGATGAGAGAGAGAAAGGGGCAAAGTCAACCTCTACTTTTTCTTTTTGAACCATACCCTCATTATTTCCCTTGTTGCTTTCTCTTCCCTCTTCAAATGGGGCTGCTGCTGCTCCAACTCCCTCTTCTTCCTCCCCTCTCCTTAACCCTAAATCCCCCATGAAATCCAAGCCAAAACCTCATTCCCACTTCACAAAACTTACTCCCAAACTCACTAGCTACCCTTTGACCCTAGCAAGATTGGATTTGGAGGACTTTGAGCAACTCAAGAATTTTCTTGAGTTGCCAAAGGAGGTAATTTCTGCACCCATTATCGTAGTAATTCGTTCCATATGCATCTATACTAGTTTCATATCGATATCGTGTGATTTTGTGCCCTTTGGACAAAACTAGAGAGGGTTAGGGTAAAGTTGTGATGTGGCTGTGAAATTGAACCCTATTAGTGACCCTTGAACCCCCCTTGGTGCTACGAACCCAGATCCGACACATTAGGAGACCTGAAACCCAAAACAGAGAAGTTTCATATCGGTTTGTGACAACCTGGAGCATGCAGGGAAATCTGGAATGTACTGAGACTTTTTCTGGAAAAGTAAACAACTCTAGGAGCCAAATAGGAACAATATGAGAGCACCCTGACCACACGACCACCCAATTCACTGCCTGGGCCGGCCAGGCCGGTTTTATAGGGGTTGTGGCCGGCCACCCTATTGAATTGCTTGCCCATGTTGCCTCCATACCTCACACAGACCATATACATCACCCTGGACTTGTTTGCTTGGCTAAATTTGACCCGAGGTGAAATCTGGGATCGTTTTCTTGGGTTGCTGTTTTGAATTTAGTTTTGGTTTTGCGTATCTTGATTTCCATATTTTGATATTTGTGTGTTATCTCGATTGTGTGACGTTTGTACGTCTATATCGAGTGATTTCGGGTTGTTTTGCGAAGGCTAACCGTAGGTTCTAACCTATAGGCCTTTTAGCGTATCGTATTGGTTTTAGCGTGTCGTTTCAAGTTTTGATTTGGTTTTGATGCGATGCGATACGTGTGATATGTGTAGGTACCCCGCGATGATCCGAGGCGATGCAGAAGATGACGGTGATATCGACACCGACACGCAGGATACAGGTGAGTAGATTTATATCTACGGGGAGAAGTCGGGTGGATGGCGTATAGCACCCCCGCAGTCCGTAGTGATATATACGAATACTTATACACACGTATATTTATTATGTGTTGTTTAGGATCATTGATAGTAATAATGGTATTTTTGATGTTAAGAATATATTGGTTTAGTATAGTGCGAACCCTAGAGTAGTGGTTGCACTCACACATATACTTACACACATTCTTGCATTCATTCTTTCATTTGATGGTGCGTATATCTACACATGGGTATGGGACTATGTGTTCATATACGGGTTGATGATGATACGTGGGTTTGAGATGATACTTGATGTGAGGCCGTGAGATCGGCGATGTGACATAGTTGCCTTTGAGGTGCGATATGATAGTTTTAGCGGGCCTTTGGACATGTGCTTTACCCGCATTCATATTTTTATAGATGGTATCGATTTGTACTAGACTTACAGTAGTACCCCAGATTGTGCGATCTGATGATAAGTGATACCTGATATGTGATGAGATAGTGTGATATTGACCCCTACCCAGTTATTGGGATGCCGTACGACGATTTACCGTACGAGCCGGTATTGATGATAGATCCGCACTCATGACTCGAGGATATCTTACGATATGTTATTGAGGCGAGATCACCGACTATCATATCTATATATATATATTGACTCAGATTAGGTGGTGTCATACCCCTCCTGTCTAGATTATTTAGTAGACATTAGACTAGACCGAGTCATACCTATTTCCAAACTAACGAATCGGGGATATTTTAAAGATAAGCAGAAGGGTTATACGGATATTTTCAAATGATGCATCTTTTCTTAAAACACCGTAGCCCTTACTTTACTAAAAGCCCTGATTCGTCTTATTTCAAAAGGCAAAATTGCATGACATATCTATTGGTGTAGATTCTTTACTTTTGCGTTGATTGTTCGATTCCGCATATTCATGCTATTTGCATTGCATCGCTTGTACTGTGGTTACATTTCAGTCATGCTGCTAGGACACCAGCACCATTATCGATGATGCATATGTTCCACGTACACTTGTTGCCGGCTCACACACTCATCATCGATAATTGCCATGTCACTACACTGTAGTACTATTGCATTCAGTATATGATCCTTGCATGACATGATGATATGCATACCTTCCTTTACATGTCGCATACTTCGTGCTTTTGATTATACGCATTGAGATATGTTGTTTCTATGATATTTCTGGATTTGGGAACCGAGGGTATTTCAAAAGAGAATATGTCATTGCTTTAAAAACCCGGTTACCCTTGATATGATATTTCAGTGCATCCACCATGTGTTTTCTCGGTGCTGAGAGCGACATGTGAAACCCGAATTGAGGGGTGGATGAGCCGATTGCGGGTACATGGTGGACCCGGTATGGTTCCCCTCGGCAAGATGATCGATGAGCTTTGCCGATTGAGCCTGGAGGCGGGCGAGTACCTACCGGTGATTGGTTGGACCTGGCGGTTATCCGGAGGATACCGACCAGAGTCGATAGATGGTTTGGGCATACTGCCGGGGCCGAGGGCCGATACCGCAGACAGAGCCCGCGGGCCGATCCGGACTGACGGAGCCCGATATATGAGGATTTACGTGCCGATGCTGGGCACAGTTTTCATGATGTTTTCGAGTGCCGCTGCTGGGCACTCCGGTTCCATGATTTTGACGTGTCGCGAGGGACACAGATGGTTATATCCTCATATTTTTTTCCCATGCACATGATTTATGATATTTACATGCATGGTGGTTATTGTCAGTGGGTGACGAGTGGACGGGATCCACGTGTGTGCAGATTTGATTACATTGATTATACCTCATATTCATGACATGCTATTACCTGAGGCACTAGCACGAGCACTTGGCACTACACTTATGTATAGAGATTACATTGCCAGTTTAGCATGCTTCTGCTTTATTCATATTGAGGTTTATTTATATCTGATCGTATTGACCTTGGATGGGTCATGCATTCGATCTCTGCTTGTAGATATCTTTCTATTCACGAGTTGGCAACTCACCCCCGTTGTGCCCCAGTTCTTGCAGGTTTGCCGTACAGATTCCATAGCGGCATTTCTGGCACACTGTTTCCTTATGGGTGACTTGCTTGGATAGGTGGGTTCTTTTGTATCAGAACCGCCATTGTTCATGTATTATTTATTGTATCTAGAATTGTCCATCAACCAAAAACTTGTATATCGTTTCAGACTTAGAAAACAGTGTTGTATTATTTCGACCCTAGAGTCGCGCTTGTAGTATTACGATTTCCTGGCTGTTTTTGAGTTTTCTTTTCAGTTTAGATCCTCGCCTTTTGGCGTTGTATATTGTTATTGCTTGTGTGGTTGTGACCGTCGATTGACGAAGAGCTAGCTCCCACTTGGGGATGCCTTTTTATCATGTCATATATATTATTCTTGTTGTACCCGTTCGGGGCCAGTTTTTACAAAGGAAACTCTGCCGAAATTTTCAGGAAAAATTACACATTTAAAAATTCATATTCGGCTTAGTTATTTAAAAACTTGATTTTCAAACATGTTTTCTTTACCTCTTAAAACTAGTTTTCCCTATTTACTCCTTAAATGGTTTTAGATTTCTGGGCTTTTGGCTTACTTGGATCAGATGGAGTTCTATAGACTTCATAGGATTCAAGGGCCAGTCACGTGCTCTTTTGGGTCGTGACAAAGTTGGTATCAGAGCGCTAGGTTGACCTTGGTTCGAGTCTAAGTTTGACTATGTGGAGCCTAGGGCTTTATCTATATACGGAACTTAGGCTTGACCTTACGGAACTTAGACTTGGTCGAGGGGGTATTAGACCCGAACTTTCTTCGCGTAGGATGACCCTTGGTTGATGGAATAGGTGACTAAAGTAGAGTGACGTACCGTTGGTATGTTCCGCGGCATACTTACGACACGCCACTCCGCTTAAGAAACCTTAGGTTGTACATTTCCTTGCACTGTATTATATTCCTTCCTATGATCTATCTTCATCGATACTGGTTATGGTTTTGCTGCCGCGATTGCACGGGCAGGGTGAGCTACGGCTCGAGTTGTCAGCATGAGCTCGTCGTGGACGAGGACTGACCAGGGCGTGATTCCCGAGGCATTCGATTGCATATTGAGGCGTCGTCTTATTGTGTTTCCGCACTTTGGGCGTTTGACAGATCGCTGTTGCGAGATTTCTAGGACGTACCGGTCGGTACCATAGGATTGAGCCACTGATAGAGGCTAGCCAGGATGTGATGACCGTTGATATGTCGCTTGTGCATGATGGTTGGTCGCTAGTCACCGAGGATGAATGACTAGGACGTGTGGTGAGTTCGCTTACCCCGATTCGAGGTCATCAGGTAGATTGATTCCAGCTAGAGGCGACTTCATGCGGATTCGTTGAGAGTCGATTGAGACGATCGAATGTCAGGAGTCTATTTTCCAAGTTTAAAGTATACGGAAAGACATGCAGGTGATTCTATGGACCCTCTAGAAGAATGAAAACCTAACTCGACTTAATGACCGTGTGAAAGCCTTTGAACCTTAGGGTTTGCGGCGGTTCCATGGCGCCATTAGTGAGGCTTGGGTTTGCCCTTCTACGGCTGGACCACCGACGTTGTGGCATGTACTCAATACTATTAAACTGTACCCGAGATGTGAGCTCTTGGGGGATTATGAGGTTCTGACGAGTCGATCGGATGGTTCGACATCTTTCGGATGTTGTGATGGGACACTGCTTGGAAGACTCCAGATGCGAGCATAGCCGTCGGAGCGCAGTTCGTGTAGCCACGATGAGATGAGTCCGAATCAGTCGATATTGGAGCAAAGTGGAGTAAAGAGTTCGCACGAGATTTCGACGAGATGACGTTCCACTCCGCTGACATCAAAGATGTGATATGCACGCTGAGGACGTGTCCGGCTAGATATCTTCTACTGAGTGAGGAAGATACCGAGTTCGTGATTTTGAGTCTGTGTTAGAGACTTCAGATGGACCATAGCCGAGGGCATTGCAGTGCGCAGATAGAGACGCGATATCGTATGGACGATGATACAGACAAGCGGGATAAGAGGTTCGTGCGAGACGCTGATGAGCTGTCATTACTTCCCGTCGAGACCAGAGGCCTGATATGCTTACAGAGGCGTTGGGATGTGACCAATTTCCGAGGAAACGATGTGCTGAGGACACATATGTCCATTGAACGAGAAGAGACTATGCAAGAGTACCAGCCTCCGTACAGATCGGCAGAGACTTTGAGCAGGATTCCTTTCAGGACACCGCTGCAATGGTGTTTGCACCCAGGATCAGACGTGTGATGTACATTCAGAGGACCAGAGGTCGGCGCCAGAAATGTGCTGCTTTACGAGCGGTCGTGGGGATTGACCGAGAGATGACCAGAGAAGTGCCAGGACGGAATCGTTCCTGTCAGCACTCCTGACCGGACCAGTGAGCCGATGGATTGCGAGATTGGTAATCTACAGGAAAGATCAGGAACCAGAGGTAGAGGACGCCAGCCGCGAGCAAGAGGCAAGTAGAGATCTTGCGCCGCTAGAATTGGATG
This sequence comes from Agapanthus africanus, assembly GCA_030015575.1. Classification (NCBI taxonomy): domain Eukaryota; kingdom Viridiplantae; phylum Streptophyta; class Magnoliopsida; order Asparagales; family Amaryllidaceae; genus Agapanthus; species Agapanthus africanus. The sequence continues at coordinate 317,591,865 of JASDDO010000008.1, forward strand.
TACCGGCACCTTCTCGACTTCGAGGGAGGATATACCGACGACAGTATTTATGATTGTGATTTTGTGACTCGATTATCGTGTATCTGTCACTTTGGATTTCGGTATTTTGGCGATCTATTTGCGTGATTTAGTTTTGGTGACCGAGTTTCATGATATTTGATTTTGTGCACCATGGTTGCACCTACTGGGTATTTATACCTTGCACATAGTTATTACTCCTGAGGTGTTGATTGCGATTTCATGCACTTTTAGTGTTTTGATTTGATTTGTGCACGTCGATGCGCATGGTTGTGAGATTTTCCATCGCGGTACACTTGATTTTGATTGAGCCGCATTATATATCATCGATTTTGACCCTGATATTGATGACTGATTCTTGCACTCCGTGCTTTTGGTTGGACTTACGTATGTTCGACGTTTGCTATGGGATTTTGTGATTTCGTGCATGTTGAGTGCGCAGGGTTTGGATTTTCAATCGTGCACGATGGGTGCACCGATTTGGATTTTCGCGCATGTTGGGTGCATGTTTTTAGATACGATTTTGGTGCACACCGGATGCACTAAATCGAGATTCTTCGTGCATGTCAGATGCACCTGTTTTGACTGCCAGGCACACACGTTGCCTATGGCGGATACTTCGTGCACACCCGTTGCACCTACGTGTTGTTTTGTGCACCTATATGGCACATATATGGATTTTGATTTCCGTGCGCACCAGACGCACAGGGTGGTGTTATGTGCATTTTTGAGATTTATTCTCTTTGGAGCAGTACTTTTTATGATGTTGGATAATTGCTTTCATACTGAGCAGGACTAGTCAGTGGACGGTACCTGGATATATTTTGCATGCATCGATAGTTATCGAAGGGATTTCCAAAAAAAAAAGCGAACTATAGTCTCAGTATATATCTACGTGTCCGATATGACACGAAACGTTTTAAAAGCAAGGAAACCCTTCTGATTGTTTTCAAAACGGCGGAACGCACCTATTAAGCAAAGGATATATATATACGTATATAGTTATTTTCTTGTGAAAAACGTCCGCCACTGTGCAGTGTTGCGCGCATCCCACAGCGACTTAAAGAGATTTGGCATGCATTTGCATCAGCTATTCACATGTATTGATTAGATGTCTACATGTATAGTTCTGATCCATATCATATTGGTTTTGTATTGGATTTGATATTTGTGTTCTTACCTTGACTCCGATGATTGCGAGATGCTTGATGGAGTGTTTCTTTTGAGTTATCTGCTCAGTACTCATGCGCATGCATTGCGCTATGATGTTTTATGTATTGATGATTTCGGAGCCCCGACGACTTGAGATTTGTATCGAAATGTTTTAGTACTTGGGGGTTTTTAAATTTAAATTCGGGGACCGAATTTCTTTAAGGGGGGTAGATTGTAACATTTCCAAAATAATAAACTATTGTTTTCGGGAATTTTTATAATTTAATATTATTTTAATGAATATTTTAATATTCGGGTGTAATTAAATGCAAATAAATGAAGAAAAATTATGGAAAATTTGGAAAATTCTAAATTGGGGTATTTATTGGAATTATGCCATTTTTAAGTGTTGGTGATCAATTTTATGCTAATTTAGTGCTAATCGCGATTAAAAATCGATAATCGGATTTTTTGGCTTTTTGTGCAAAATGTGCACATATCTTTTTCCTACACTTGTGTTACATTCTTTTGACATGGTTTTCTTTTGGATGCACTATTGGGGTGAGAAGGATAAGAAAAGGAAAAGAAATGAAAAGGAAAAAGTAAGTATGATGAGAGAGAGAAAGGGGCAAAGTCAACCTCTACCTTTTCTTTTAGAACCATATCCTCATTATTTCCCTTGTTGCTTTCTCTTCCCTCTTCAAATGGGGCTGCTGCTGCTCCAACTCCCTCTTCTTCCTCCCCTCTCCTTAACCCTAAATCCCCCATGAAATCCAAGCCAAAACCTCATTCCCACTTCACAAAACTTACTCCCAAACTCACTAGCTACCCTTTGACCCTAGCAAGATTGGATTTGGAGCACTTTGAGCAACTCAAGAATTTTCTTGAGTTGCCAAAGGAGGTAATTTCTGCACCCATTATCGTAGTAATTCGTTCCATATGCATCTATACTAGTTTCATATCGATATCGTGTGATTTTGTGCCATTTGGACAAAACTAGAGAGGGTTAGGGTAAAGTTGTGATGTGGCTGTGAAATTGAACCCTATTAGTGACCCTTGAACCCCCTGGTGCTACGAACCCAGATCCGACACATTACGAGACCTGAAACCCAAAACAGAGAAGTTTCATATCGGTTTGTGACAACCTGGAGCATGCAGGGAAATCTAGAATGTACTGAGACTTTTTCTGGAAAAGTAAACAACTCTAGGAGCCAAATAGGACCAATATGAGAGCACCCTGACCACACGACCACCCAATTCACTGCCTGGGCCGGCCAGGCCGGTTTTATAAGGGTTGTGGCCGGCCACCCTGTTGAATTGCTTGACCATGTTGCCTCCATACCTCACACAGACCATATACATCACCCTGGACTTGTTTGCTTGGCTAAATTTGACCCGAGGTGAAATTTGGGATCGTTTTCTTGGGTTGCTGTTTTGAATTTAGTTTTGGTTTTGCGTATCTTGATTTCCAGATTTTGATATTTGTGTGTTATCTCGATTGTGTGACGTTTGTACGTCTATATCGAGTGATTTCGGGTTGTTTTGCGAAGGCTAACCGTAGGTTCTAACCTATAGGCCTTTTAGCGTATCGTATTGGTTTTAGCGTGTCGTTTCAAGTTTTGATTTGGTTTTGATGCGATGCGATACGTGTGATATGTGTAGGTACCCCGCGACGATCCGAGGCGATGCAGAAGATGACGGTGATATCGACACCGACACGCAGGATACAGGTGAGTAGATTTATATCTACGGGGAGAAGTCGGGTGGATGGCGTATAGCACCCCCGCAGTCCGTAGTGATGTATACGAATACGTATACACACATATATTTATTATGTGTTGTTTAGGATCATTGATAGTAATAATGGTATTTTTGATGTTAAGAATATATTGGTTTAGTATAGTGCGAACCCTAGAGTAGTGTTTGCACTCACACATATACTTACACACATTCTTGCATTCATTCTTTCATTTGATGGTGCGTATATCTACACATGGGTATGGGACTATGTGTTCATATACGGGTTGATGATGATACGTGGGTTTGAGATGATACTTGATGTGAGGCCGTGAGATCGGCGATGTGACATAGTTGCCATTGAGGTGCGATATGATAGTTTTAGCGGGCCTTTGGACATGTGCTTTACCCGCATTCATATTTTTATAGATGGTATCGATTTGTACTAGACTTACAGTAGTACCCCAGATTGTGCGATCTAATGATAAGTGATACCTGATATGTGATGAGATAGTGTGATATTGACCCCTACCCAGTTATTGGGATGCCGTACGACGATTTACCGTACGAGCCGGTATTGATGATAGATCCGCACTCATGACTCGAGGATATCTTACGATATGTTATTGAGGCGAGATCACCGACTATCATATCTATATATATATTGACTCAGATTAGGTGGTGTCATACCCCTCCTATCTAGATTATTTAGTAGACATTAGACTAAACCGAGTCATACCTATTTCCAAACTAACGAATCGGGGATATTTTAAAGATAAGCAGAAGGGTTATACGGATATTTTCAAATGATGCATCTTTTCTTAAAACACCGTAGCCCTTACTTTACCAAAAGCCCTGATTCGTCTTATTTCAAAAGGCAAAGTTGCATGACATATCTATTGGTGTAGATTCTTTACTTTTGCGTTGATCGTTCGATTCCGCATATTCATGCTATTTGCATTGCATCGCTTGTACTGTGGTTACATTTCAGTCATGCTGCTAGGACACCAGCACCATTATCGATGATGCATATGTTCCACGTACACTTGTTGCCGGCTCACACACTCATCATCGATAATTGCCATGTCACTACACTGTAGTACTATTGCATTCAGTATATCATCCTTGCATGACATGATGATATGCTACCTTCCTTTACATGTCGCATACTTCGTGCTTTTGATTATACGCATTGAGATATGTTGTTTCTATGATATTTCTGGATTTGGGAACCGAGGGTATTTCAAAAGAGAATATGTCATTGCTTTAAAAACCCGGTTACCCTTGATATGATATTTCAGTGCGTCCACCATGTGTTTTCTCGGTACTGAGAGCGACATGTGAAACCCGAATCGAGGAGTGGATGAGCCGATTGCGGGTACATGGTGGACCCGGTATGGTTCCCCTCGGCAAGATGATCGATGAGCTTTGCCGATTGAGCCTGGAGGCGGGCGAGTACCTACCGGTGATTGGTTGGACCTGGCGGTTATCCGGAGGATACCGACCAGAGTCGATAGATGGTTTGGGCATACTGCCGGGGCCGAGGGCCGATACCGCAGACAAAGCCCGCGGGCCGATCCGGACTGACGGAGACCGATATATGAGGATTTACGTGCCGATACTGGGCACAGTTTTCATGATGTTTTCGAGTGCCGCTGCTGGGCACTCCGGTTCCATGATTTTGACGTGTCGCGAGGGACACAGATGGTTATATCCTCATATTTTTTCCCATGCACATGATTTATGATATTTACATGCATGGTGGTTATTGTCAGTGGGTGACGAGTGGACGGGATCCACATGTGTGAAGATTTGATTACATTGATTATACCTCATATTCATGACATGCTATTACCTGAGGCACTAGCACGAGCACTTGGCACTACACTCATGTATAGAGATTACATTGCCAGTTTAGCATGCTTCAGCTTTATTCATATTGAGGTTTATTTATATCTGATCGTATTGACCTAGGATGAGTCATGCATTCGATCTCTGCTTGTAGATATCTTTCTATTCACGAGTTGGCAACTCACCCCCGTTGTGCCCCAGTTCTTGCAGGTTTGCCGTACAGATTCCATAGCGGCATTTCTGGCACACTGTTTCCTTATGGGTGACTTGCTTGGATAGGTGGGTTCTTTTGTATCAGAACCACCATTGTTCATGTATTATTTATTGTATCTAGAATTGTCCATCAACCAAAAACTTGTATATCGTTTTAGACTTAGAAAACAGTGTTGTATTATTTCGACCCTAGAGTCGCGCTTGTAGTATTACGATTTCCTGGCTGTTTTTGAGTTTTCTTTTCAGTTTAGATCCTCGACCTTTGGCGTTGTATATTGTTATTGCTTGTGTGGTTGTGACCGTCGATTGATGAAGAGCTAGCTCCTACTTGAGGATGCCTTTTTATCATGTCATATATATTATTCTTGTTGTACCCGTTCGGGGCCAGTTTTTACAAAGGAACTCTGCCGAAATTTTCAGGAAAAATTACACATTTAAAAATTCATATTCGGCTTAGTTATTTAAAAACTTGATTTTCAAACATGTTTTCTTTACCTCTTAAAACTAGTTTTCCCTATTTACTCCTTAAATGGTTTTAGATTTCTGGGCTTTTGGCTTACTTGGATCAGATGGAGTTCTATAGACTTCATAGGATTCAAGGGCCAGTCACGTGCTCTTTTGGGTCGTGAAAAGTTTCTCGACCCGTTATGAGCCTCATATCGACACGACTTATCGAGTTATTGGGGTCTGATGTTTACCACCCCTAGGCGAGATATGCGACATATCAGACGAACAGACCGGACTGTACGGTAAGTGTTACTGATTGGATTCACAGGAGTGTGAGCAGGCTTGCTTGTTGATCTTCTGATCGCTCAATACCCGGGTGGCCGTTACGTTTGGAAGACCGCTTGCGGCTTGTGGGTGTTTGATATGATCATCACCTACTGCCGGCATATTGACGAGTCTTTAGAGTCCTACACAGGAGTTTCCTGGCTCAAGCGAAACGAAATAGGTGCGCATATGAGATATGTGCGGGACCGAGAATAATACCAGTATGTGATACTGTATTCTATTCTCGCGATTTGTGACATTGATCGGTTGTATGCGATATAGACGAGTTATCGGATCAAGTGTTGATTTGATAAGTTGTTACTATTGATATTAGTCGGTTATATGCAATATGACCGGATCGTTAAATCAAGTGTTGATTTAATGATTTAATGTATAATTATATATTTGATATATTACTTTACATTAACTAGTATTGGTTCACTTAAGATTGATTTTCTCACTTGAATGTGCACATTGTTTATATGTGATATATGCAAGTGTACAAATTTGTATCATGCTTGATGATACATACAAGTTGTGTGTATGAGACCTATACCAAATCAAGGTTAAATTTGGGTTTACTAATTTCCTAACAAATAACAAAAGTAGCGAGACTTTGGTCAAAATTATCAAGCTTCATGAAGCTTGATAAACATTGACAAAGTCAACCCTTTTGTCATTTGTATAGGATATTAGTTAACCCAACCCTTAACCTATTGCTTTGGTTAATTCTCTACATGAGTTAAGCATGAGAGCTTAACTCAACCATGGTGCCATAATTAAAAGGATAAGTTTTATTTTATTCTGTGATTCTTTTCTTCTTCTTCTTCATCATCAAGCTCCACAAAAGCTTGCTAGCTCTAATGGTGCCATGAGAAAAAGAGTGAGAAATCCAATTCTAAAGTGAACCCACTTCCTATTTCTTCATCCTCTACTACTTGCCATGTAGTATAGGGTGTTCTCTTCACAAAGTTTTTGACCAAGTGAAGGAATAGCTTGAGTTTGAGTCTCCCCGACGTAGATCATCTTCGACCTCGAAGTCAACGACCTAGCCCGATTATTTCTCCAACGAAACCATCACTAGAGTCCAGGATTCCGATGATCGCAGCGGAGGGACGTGAACACGGAGCTAAAGAAGTGGAGGACCGGATCTACAAAGGTTGTAATCCCTTTCACTTGTTAGTAAAGTTGTTTGCTAGCTTACAGTTTCGCCTATCCTCTAGTTAACGATCTTACATAGAGTTTCTCGGCACCTAAAAATTTGAATTTAGCATGGTAGATGCCTTGTGGAACCTCTTGAGTATGCCTAGTAACCCTATAATTTGTAATTTACTTTAATAAATAAAAACCTAAGATTATCATAACCATGGTGTTAGTCTTATACACCCATGTCACATGTGTCATCTACCATGACACAAAAACATGTACATTAGTGTATATATCGCATATATACATTATGCACATCAATGTGAGAAAAAGAATTACTTAAGTGAGCTAATATTAGTTAATGTAATGTAATATATCAAATATATAATTATACATTAAATTATTAAATCAACTCTTGATTCAATAATCCGGTTATATTTCATATAACCGACTAATATCAAAAGAATCAACTTATCGAATCAACACTTGATCCGATAACCCATTTATATCATATATAACCGACCGATATCATATATCGTGAGAATAGAACACGGTATCATATATCGTATTAATCTCGGTCCCGCACATATCACATATGTGCTCCTACTCCATTTCGCTTGAGCCAGAAAAACCTCTGTGTAGGACACTAAAGACTCGTCAATACGCCGGCAATAGGCGATGATCATATCGAACACCTACAAGCCGCAAGCGGTCTACTAAACGTAACGGCCATCCGGGTATTGAGCGATCAGAAGATCAATAAGCAAGCATGTCCATACTCCTGCGAATCCAATCTATAACACTACCGTACAGTCCAGTCTCTTCGTCTGATATGTCGTATATCTCATCTAGGGGTGGTAAATGTCACACCCCAGTAACTCGATAAGTCGTGCCGATATGAAGCCCATAACGGGTCGAGAAACTACTTATAACACTTACCAGTATATCTCTGAAGCAGCCCTGGCCAGGAACTTCCTGTTATAGCCAATCAAGCACAGCGCAACATCAACCCCTAATAATGGGAGAGACGAAACCCCTCCAATCGCTCATTGCCTCCATGTGATTCGGGACTGTACCCAAAAGCCACCATTTTGCACGTTCTCTTGAACGTGGTAAGGTGGAAATCAAAGCACAGTGGGAATCACAGAAGACTCTATGACGATCTCGGGTCTACAGACTAACCTATACCGGTGTCACCAGAGAACATTATCTGACATGACATATAATACCATATGGGATGTCACGACCCGAAAGTACGGAACATGACCGGCACTTAAACTACGAACGTCTCGAGGCGTAAGTAATCTAAGTAAACCGAAAACCCAGAAATCCAAACCAAGAAAAGTAGTAGAGTGCAGGAAAACCAATTTAAAACAAGTAGTTTTAATAGCATAAGCCGAATTATGCGGTTTTTAAGAACATCAAAATTTACTGAAAATTTCGGCAGAGTCTCCTTTGTAAAAACTGGCTCCCAAACGGGATACAACATGAATAGTATACGAAATCAAAAAAAAAGGCATCCCCAAGCGGGAGCTAGCTCTTCGTCAATCGACGGTCACAACCACACAAGCAATATAATATACAACGCCAACGGCGAGGATCAAAACTCAAAAGGAACTCAAAACCACCAGAAATATAACGAGGGACTCTAAGGTCGAAAGAATAAACAGCACTGGTCTCTATCTCAAAATAAATACATGTTTGGTTGATGGAATTTACTAGATACAACTGAATAATATCATACAAGGTATATAATGGGGGTATGATACAAGTAAACCCACCTACAAGCAAATCACCCGAATGAAACTATGCCCGCAAAGCCGTAAGGAAACCTGTACGGCAAACCTGCAAGAAACTGGGGCACAACGGGGGTGAGTTGCCAACTCGTGAATAGAAAAATATCACCGTACAGAAATCGCATAAATAACGCAACCTAGGTCAATGATCATAATATATCCTCAAATATATGTATAACAGGCAGCCTATGACAATGTCTAGGGTAATATCTAACCCGAGTATAATTTCATGTGCCCGTGTCAGTGCCTCAGGTAGCAATAAATCATATGAATGAGGTATGAATGCATGAAACAGAATACATGTAAATGAAGAAACTGTTTTCATAAATTAGTGAGATTTCCTTCGTATTTTTAAACTGAGGTATCATAATGAAATCAGTATCAACAGTGTCTATCATCGACACAAAACATAAATCTCACTGTCTCGAAATATCAATGTCTCAAGCTCAATATCTAGGGCGCCGTCAGTCCGGACCGGCCCCTACCATCCATCTCAAGACCACGACGGTATCCTCCGGATATCCGACGCGTCGGGTAATATCACCGGTAGGTAGTGCTCCCCAGCCAGGCTCAACGTCAACACCACATTCCTCTTGCCCCGGGGTACCATACCGGGCCCACCATATACCCGTGACGGTTCCTCCACTCCTCGACACGGATCTCCAAAACCACAGCAAACTCATGGTGGACGACACTTTACATCACTAGAAAACCGCAACATTTTATATTTTAAAAGATCATAAGTTGTAAATTTTGCGGCTTTCCCCGAAATCCAGAAATATCATAAATCTCAAGAAATCATCACAAGTGCATATGTCAATGATAATGAACTAGGCATGAACAACTGAATAACAGTATGTATGAAGTGGTAGGTAATAACTACAATGTCTAATATGGCATATAAGGGAAGTACACTAATATCATGTCAAAACTACCAGCTAACAATCTAAGTCAAGCAATTATATTCTCTAAAGTGTACGTGACATGGCAATTACCGATGAAGATGTGTGTGAGCCGGCAAGTAGGTGTACGTGGTACATACGCATCATCGGTAATGGTGCTGGTGTCCTAACAGCATGATATCAATAATGGAATATGCAGCAAAATAAATATGCGAGGCAGAGCGAACAGCAATAATGTGCGGGAGCTGAATACTAGACACAACGATAACTAATCTGCAATAATCTAATATAAGTCCTACGAATGGTGCCTTTTGAAATAACACGAATCATGGGGTTTTGAAAATAGGGGCTACGGTGTTTTTATGAAAAGATACGTCGTTTTTGAAATATCCGTAGATTCCCTTGAGTTGTCTTTAAAAAAATGCCCATGATTCGTTAGTTTTTGAAATAGGTAAGAAGTCTAATCTAATCTAACAACTACACTAAACTATACGGCTGAACTAACAAGCTGAACTACAGGTAAGGAAACCGCCTATCATCTGAGTCGATACATATACATACCTGTATATGTATAGTCGGTGATCCCGCCTCAATAATATCATATCCGATACCATATCTATAATCAGGCATCCCAAGTCAAGAGTGCGGATCAATCATCAATATAGCTCGTACGTAAATCCGTCGTACGGCATCCCAATCTGGGTACGGGTCAATATCACATTCATCATACTATTCACCTGGTATCCTCTTTATCAAATATCATGATCGGGGTACTGATCTACGTCTAGTACCATACTGATACCGCCTACGTATGCATGGACGTGTGTGAAACACTACGTCAAGGACCCGCTACAACGTCATGTCGTATCTAAGATACGAACCCTGCTATATCACCGATCTCACGGCCTCAAATCAAATCTCATCGACTCAGCTCAATCCCAAGTATCATCCTCAGTCCGTATGTGAACACATAGTCCCATACCCATGTGAACACATAACTATAAAGAATCCCATGAGCACATATCAATAGGAATGTATGCAAGTATGTATGTGTGTATGTGTAGTGCAACACTACCCTAGGGTTCGCAACACTAAAGTAATCCAACACACCAATATCCATCCTAAGCATCGTTATTAATCCTAAATAACATATAATAAATGTTGGTGTGTATACGCATCCGTATACACCACCACGGACTGCGGGGGTGCTATACGCCATCCACCCGACTTCTCCCCGTAGATATAAATCTACTCACCTGGTCCTCGCTAGCCGGTGCCGACGTCGCCACGCGCTTGCTTGTCGTCTCGAAGTCCACATGGGGGTACCTACATATCATAACGTACCATATCGTATTAAAAATAAATTCGAAATCGAAACGGCATACGAAAATCAAATCGGCACGCGTATCACGCATAGGTCCAAACCTATCGCCCACGCATGCAGGAATAGTCAAACCAACCCTCGATGTCGATGTACGAACGTCAAACCATCGAGAAAATCCAATCACACTCATTTGCACATTCACGAACACTAATTTTAATATAAACTAGGTTAAAACTTACAAAAACGCCAATTTCACTAAAAAAGTCATTTTTCCGAAAATCTAGCAAGCACAATTCGCCGTTTTTGTACAAAACAGGATGTTTAAATGAATGTAGCGGCCAATATATTTATTAAATATCTTAAATAAGTCATAGAAAAAATTTCCGGAATTTAATCTCTTTAAATTCCAAAAACCCTAATATTCTAGTTTACAAAATACCCCTTTTTAACAATTTTCGAAATAACAATTCACAAATCATCAACTTGACTAGGTTTTGCATGAACTAAGGTGGTAAACTACAACTTATAAAATTAATGATATCATGAAGAACCTAATTAGATTTTTAATCTTACAATTTGATTTAATTTTAAAACCTAGTTTGCAATATAGCTTAATTATTACAATTTTAAGTTAACAATTTGCAACTAGCAACTAGATTAGGTTTTAACATGTCTTAAGTGGTTAAATACATCACACAACCATAATCCCATTACTCAAAACCCTAACTTGAAATCAACCTCATTCTTGAATTTTTCAAACATGTAATTAGAACCAATCTAAAACCTAATTAAACACTTAATAAGCTAACATAAAGCAATTAAACAACAATTTCACTAAAGGGTTAAAATTTATACCTCCCAATTGAGTTCTAGCATGCAAAATCCTAGCCTCCAAAAGTAGCTTCCATGCTCCTAGATCCATGCTAGATAGGCAAGAAATAATGGGTAGGAGTTGGATTTGGAAAAAGCTTTGAAATTGTATGGATTTTGAAGCTTTTTATGGATTTTTGAAGCAAAAATGGAGTGAGAACTTGGGGGAGGGGGGGCTGCTGCTCTAAGGATCAGTTTTCGGCCAGATTTGAGGGGGGGTGGGTGAGTGAGGAGAGAGAGTGAGGTGGGGAAAGTTGTTTCAAGTCAAAGTCAACTCAAAATATATCATTTTCTATTCTTTTCTTTTCTTTTCTTTTCCTTTTCTTTCCTTTGCAAACCAAGTGGGGAAAAAGTGAGGGCTGCTGAATTTGGCTAAGGGGAGGAGTAAGTGGGGGTGTGTGGGTGTGGGCACGGGTGTGGGGTGATGAAAAATGATAAATACAATACCCCAAACATCCATTTACGCTAAAAAAAAGCCTTTTTTCTTCAATAATTTCTAAACCGTTTTGGCAAATGATTTCGTTCCAAAAACCACATGATAAATTTTTATTTAATGTTTTATGATGCACAAAATTTGTTTCAACTCATTCCACTTTGTAATTTTCCCTAATTAAATGTATTAGTGACGGCTTAAAATAGTAATAAAATAATATTTTTTTCAGAAAATTTGAAATTTCACCAGCGGCTCAATAAACACCAAATAATAGCAATTACATAGCTAGAATATGTATATTTAATTTTTATAATAAGATATTTGTATTTTGACTTTTTACAGAAAACCCCCTCATTTTACCGATTTTCCGAAATTTCACCGAAACGATTTTCAAAACGCTACAATCTTCCCCCCTTAAAGAAATTCGGTCCCCGAATTTAAATTCAAACTCCCCCAATTACTAAAACATCTAAGAAAACCCATCAAGTCGTCGGGGCTCCGAAATTGTAAATACATAAAACAAATCGTAGCGCAGCGCACGCGCATGAAAAATGAGCATATAACTCAAATCAAAACTCCGTCAAGCATCCCGCAATCATCGGAGTCATGGAGAAGACATCAATGCCAAATCCAAATCAAACCAATATGATATAACTCGAAACTATACATGTAAACATCGAATCTATATCTGTAAGTATCTGAAGGAAATGCATGCCAAATCTCTTTAAGTCGCTGTGCAACGCGTATAACACTGCACAGTGGCGGACGTCTATCATAAGAAATAACTATATACATATATACCTTTGTTTGAAACGTACGTTCCGCCGTTTTGGAAACAATTTAAAAGGGTCTCCTTGTTTTAAACATTTCGTGTCATATCAGACACGTAGGTAAATACTGAGGCTATAGCTCGCTTTTTGGAATCCCTTCAATAACTATCAATGCATGCAAAATATATTTAGGTACTGTCCTCTGACTAGTCCTGCTCAGTACGAAAACACATAGCAATATCATAAAAACGTACTGCTCTATAAGAAATCAATCCCAAAATATGCACATGAATACTACGTGCGTCTGGTGCGCACGGAAATCAAAATCCATGAATGTGCCATGCATGCGCACAGAAACAACATCTAAGTGCATCGGGTGTGCACGAAACATCTGTCGTAGGCAACATGTGTGCCTGACAGCAAAATCAGGTGCATCTGACATGCACGAAAAATCTCGATTTAGTGCATCTGGTGTGCACCAAAATCGCATCTCAAGACATGCGCTCAACATGCGCGAAAATCTAAATCAGGTGCATCCATCGTGCACGAAATCATGAAATCCAATATCAAGCGCCGAACGTGCGCAAAATCAATCAGGTGCACAAGGTGCACAAAACAAATATCGAGTATCACAATCGAAATCGAAGTCCAGTGCATCTAAGTGCACAAAAGGTGTATCACTGCACTGCAAGCATATATAAACTATACAGAGTGCAGGAACCAAATTGTGTGCATGCATATGCACAAAATCAACTCAAATGTCTAAAACCATAAAATCACAAATATGTGAAACTAAAGCACGAAAATGATATCAAGTGCAACACTGTGCAAAGATCATAAATCATCAATCATCAAAATTAAATCATACGAATAAATCACCCAAAACATCGGAATCAATAATGGCGGAATAGTACTGCTCCAGCGCATCCTCTAAGAATCTCGGCCAACTGTCGCGGTCACTAGTGGGACGTCTCGTCGATGATCATGAACTCTGTCCTGCTGGGGTGCGTAACCATGACCACTCCTGGGTCAAAGTCTTCACTATGGATTACCAATCTTTCGGTCCATCGGCTCATTGGCCCTGTCGGGTGTGCTAACGGGGATGATCCAGTTCTGGCACGTCTCTTGTCATCTCCCGGTCAACCATCGCGACCACTCGTAAGACAGCATATCACTGGCGTCGGCCTCTGGCTCTCTGAATGTACATGACACCTCTGATCCTGGGTGCAAGTATCATTGCAGCAGTGTCTAGAAGGAATCCTGCTCACGGTCTCTTCCATGTCTCGTCTCTGCCAACTGCCCGGAAGTCGTTATCCTTTCCTATATCTGCATCTTGCTCTGGAACGACTGCATACTCATCGCAACTCCTTCTGGAAGGTAAGTCCAAGTACCATGCCTCGGCATGCGCATCGCCTCTCTGATGTCGGCGGAGTGGAACATCATCTCATCTAGATCTGGTGCGAACCTTTTACTCCACTTTTCTCTAATGTCGACCGCTTAGGACTTGTCTCGTCGTGGCTGCATGGACTGAGCTCCAACGGCTATCCTCGTATCTGGAGTCTCCCAAGAATGCGTCTCACCACCTAGCATCCGATTGAAGTCGAACCATTCGATCGATTCGTCAAAACCTCATAATCCCCCAAGAGCTCAACCTCTTGGGAACAGTTTAATAGTATCGAATACATACCACAGCATCGGTGGTCCAGCCGTAGAAGGGCAAACCCAAGCCTCACTAATGGCGCCGTAGAACTGCCGCAAACCCGAAGGTTCAAAGGCTTTCACACGGTCATTAAGTCGAGTTAGGGTTTCGTTCTTCTAGAGGGACCATAGAATTGCCTGCATGTCTTTCCGACTACTTTAAACTTGGATAAATAGGTTTCTGACATTCGATCGTCTCTGTCGACCCTCAACGCCTCCGCGTGAAGTCGTCTCTAGCTGGAATCAATCTATCTGATGACCTCGCATCGGGGTAAGCGAACGAACCACCTGTCCTAGTCATTCATCATCGGGTGACTAGCGACCTTCTATCATCTATTCGTACAACTCGCCCCGCCATAGTTCCAACATATGGGGCGATATCTCGTCACTCGCAGCAACAACTGGCTCGCTCATCTGCACGCTGAACAGTGCCTCAATCATCAGGAGTAAGCAACACGCCAACGGTCATCAAAATCTGGCTGGCCTCTGCCAGTGGCTCAATCCTCTAGTGTCGATCAGCACATCCGAGTAACCTCATAAAGGCGATCCGCCAAACGCTCGCGGCGCGGAAACACAGTAAAAAGACACATCTCTGCAATCGTGTGTCGCCGGAATTTCGCCTTGGTCAGTCCTCGTTCGTGACGAGCTTGTGCTGACCGCAACTCTAGCCGTAGCTCTCCCTGCCGGTAACCGTAGCAGCAAAACCAAACTGGTACCGATGAGGCTAGATCAGGAAGGAATATAATACTGAACAAGGAAATGTACATCCTAAGGCTTCATAAGTGGAGTGGCGTGTCGTAAATATGCCGCGGAACATACCAACGGTACGTCACTCTACTTTAGTCACCTATTCCATCAACCAAGGGTCATCCTACGCTCCGAAGGTTAAAACCTAACGCTCTGATACCAACTTTTGTCACGACCCGAAAGTACGGAACATGACCGGCACTTAAACTACGAACGTCTCGAGGCGTAAGTAATCTAAGTAAACCGAAAACCCAGAAATCCAAACCAAGAAAAGAAGTAGAGTGCAGGAAAACCAATTTAAAACAAGTTGTTTTAATAGCATAAGCCGAATTATGCGGTTTTAAGAACATCAAAATTTACTGAAAATTTCGGCAGAGTCTCCTTTGTAAAAACTGGCTCCCAAACGGGATACAACATGAATAGTATACGAAATCAAAAAAAAAGGCATCCCCAAGCGGGAGCTAGCTCTTCGTCAATCGACGGTCACAACCACACAAGCAATATAATATACAACGCCAACGGCGAGGATCAAAACTCAAAAGGAACTCAAAACCACCAGAAATATAACGAGCGACTCTAAGGTCGAAAGAATAAACAGCACTGGTCTCTATCTCAAAATAAATACATGTTTGGTTGATGGAATTTACTAGATACAACTGAATAATATCATACAAGGTAAATAATGGTGGTATGATACAAGTAAACCCACCTACTAGCAAATCACCCGAATGAAACTATGCCCGCAAAGCCGTAAGGAAACCTGTACGGCAAACCTGCAAGAAACTGGGGCACAACGGGGGTGAGTTGCCAACTCGTGAATAGAAAAATATCTACGCACAGAAATCGCATAAATAACGCAACCTAGGTCAATGATCATAATATATCCTCAAATATATGTATAACAGGCAGCCTATGACAATGTCTAGGGTAATATCTAACCCGAGTATAATTTCATGTGCCCGTGTCAGTGCCTCAGGTAGCAATAAATCATATGAATGAGGTATGAATGCATGAAAAAGAATACATGTAAATGAAGAAACTGTTTTCATAAATTAGTGAGATTTCCTTCGTATTTTTAAACTGAGGTATCATAATGAAATCAGTATCAACAGTGTCTAGCATCGACACAAAACATAAATCTCACTGTCTCGAAATATCAATGTCTCAAGCTCAATATCTAGGGCGCCGTCAGTCCGGACTGGCCCCTACCATCCATCTCAAGACCACGACGGTATCCTCCGGATATCCGACGTGTCGGGTAATATCACCGGTAGGTAGTGCTCCTCAGCCAGGCTCAATGTCAACACCACATTCCTCTTGCCCAGGGGTACCATACCGGGCCCACCATGTACCCGTGACGGTTCCTCCACTCCTCGACACGGATCTCCAAAACCACAGCAAACTCATGGTGGACGACACTTTACATCACTAGAAAACCGCAACATTTTATATTTTAAAAGATCATAAGTTGTAAATTTTGCGGCTTTCCCCGAAATCCAGAAATATCATAAATCTCAAGAAATCATCACAAGTGCATATGTCAATGATAATGAACTAGGCATGAACAACTGAATAACAGTATGCATGAAGTGGTAGGTAATAACTACAATGTCTAATATGGCATATAAGGGAAGTACACTAATATCATGTCAAAACTACCAGCTAACAATCTAAGTCAAACAATTATATTCTCTAAAGTGTACGTGACATGGCAATTACCGATGAAGATGTGTGTGAGCCGGCAAGTAGGTGTACGTGGTACATACGCATCATCGGTAATGGTGCTGGTGTCCTAACAGCATGATATCAATAATGGAATATGCAGCAAAATAAATATGCGAGGCAGAGCGAACAGCAATAATGTGCGGGAGCTGAATACTAGACACAACGATAACTAATCTGCAATAATCTAATATAAGTCCTACGAATGGTGCCTTTTGAAATAACACGAATCATGGGGTTTTGAAAATAGGGGCTACGGTGTTTTTATGAAAAGATACGTCGTTTTTGAAATATCCGTAGATTCCCTTGAGCTGTCTTTAAAAAAATGCCCACGATTCGTTAGTTTTTGAAATAGGCAAGAAGTCTAATCTAATCTAACGACTACACTAAACTATACGGCTGAACTAACAAGCTGTACTACAGGTAAGGAAACCGACTATAATCTGAGTCGATACATATACATACCTGTATATGTATAGTCGGTGATCCCGCCTCAATAATATCATATCCGATACCATATCTATAATCAGGCATCCCAAGTCAAGAGTGCGGATCAATCATCAATATAGCTCGTACGTAAATCCGTCGTACGGCATCCCAATCTGGGTACGGGTCAATATCACATTCATCATACTATTCACCTGGTATCCTCTTTATCAAATATCATGATCGGGGTACTGATCTACGTCTAGTACCATACTGATACCGCCTACGTATGCATGGACGTGTGTGAAACACTACGTCAAGGACCCGCTACAACGTCATGTCGTATCTAAGATACGAACCCTGCTATATCACCGATCTCACGGCCTCAAATCAAATCTCATCGACTCAGCTCAATCCCAAGTATCATCCTCAGTCCGTATGTGAACACATAGTCCCATACCCATGTGAACACATAACTATAAAGAATCCCATGAGCACATATCAATAGGAATGTATGCAAGTATGTATGTGTGTATGTGTAGTGCAACACTACCCTAGGGTTCGCAACACTAAAGTAATCCAACACACCAATATCCATCCTAAGCATCGTTATTAATCCTAAATAACATATAATAAATGTTGGTGTGTATACGCATCCGTATACACCACCACGGACTGCGGGGGTGCTATACGCCATCCACCCGACTTCTCCCCGTAGATATAAATCTACTCACCTGGTCCTCGCTAGCCGGTGCCGACGTCGCCACGCGCTTGCTTGTCGTCTCGAAGTCCACATGGGGGTACCTACATATCATAACGTACCATATCGCATTAAAAATAAATTCGAAATCGAAACGGCATACGAAAATCAAATCGGCGCGCGTATCACGCATAGGTCCAAACCTATCGCCCACGCATGCAGGAATAGTCAAACCAACCGTCGATGTTGATGTACGAACGTCAAACCATCGAGAAAATCCAATCACACTCATTTGCACATTCACGAACACTAATTTTAATATAAACTAGGTTAAAACTTACAAAAACGCTAATTTCACTTAAAAAGTCATTTTTCCGAAAATCTAGCAAGCACAATTCGCCGTTTTTGTACAAAACAGGATGTTTAAATGAATGTAGCGGCCAATATATTTATTAAATATCTTAAATAAGTCATAGAAAAAATTTCCGGAATTTAATCTCATTAAATTCCAAAAACCCTAATATTATAGTTTACAAAATACCCCTTTTAACAATTTTCGAAATAACAATTCACAAAACATCAACTTGACTAGGTTTTGCATGAACTAAGGTGGTAAACTACAACTTATAAAATTAATGATATCATGAAGAACCTAATTAGATTTTTAATCTTACAATTTGATTTAATTTTAAAACCTAGTTTGCAATATAGCTTAATTATTACAATTTTAAGTTAACAATTTGCAACTAGCAACTAGATTAGGTTTTAACATGTCTTAAGTGGTTAAATACATCACACAACCATAATCCCATTACTCAAAACCCTAACTTTAAATCAACCTCATTCTTGAATTTTTCAAACATGCAATTAGAACCAATCTAAAACCTAATTAAACACTTAATAAGCTAACATAAAGCAATTAAACAACAATTTCACTAAAGGGTTAAAATTTATACCTCTCAATTGAGTTCTAGCATGCAAAATCCTAGCCTCCAAAAGTAGCTTCCATGCTCCTAGATCCATGCTAGATAGGCAAGAAATAATGGGTAGGAGTTGGATTTGGAAAAAGCTTTGAAATTGTATGGATTTTGAAGCTTTTTATGGATTTTTGAAGCAAAAATGGAGTGAGAACTTGGGGGAGGGGGGCTGCTGCTCTAAGGATCAGTTTTCGGCCAGATTTGAGGGGGGATGGGTGAGTGAGGAGAGAGAGTGAGGTGGGGAAAGTTGTTTCAAGTCAAAGTCAACTCAAAATATATCATTTTCTACTCTTTTCTTTTCTTTTCTTTTCCTTTTCTTTCCTTTGCAAACCAAGTGGGGAAAAAGTGAGGGCTGCTGAATTTGGCTAAGGGGAGGAGTAAGTGGGGGTGTGTGTGTGTCGGCACGGGTGTGGGGTGATGAAAAATGATAAATACAATACCCCAAACATCCATTTACGCTAAAAAAAAGCCTTTTTTCTTCAATAATTTCTAAACCGTTTTGGCAAATGATTTCGTTCCAAAAACCACATGATAAATTTTTATTTAATGTTTTATGATGCACAAAATTTTTTTCAACTCATTCCAATTTGTAATTTTCCCTAATTAAATGTATTAGTGACGGCTTAAAATAGTAATAAAATAATATTTTTTTCAGAAAATTTGAAATTTCACCACCGGCTCAATAAACACCAAATAATAGCAATTACATAGCTAGAATATGTATATTTAATTTTTATAATAAGATATTTGTATTTTGACTTTTTACAGAAAACCCCCTCATTTTACCGATTTTCCGAAATTTCACCGAAACGATTTTCAAAACGCTACATGGGAGTTCTCGGCGAGTCCGTCCAGTGCACCCAGTCTCCACTGAGCACCTGTATACTGTCTCTGATGTCAAACACCAATGGATATGGGATCATCCATCGCCCATCTACATGGGTCGAGAAGCTATACGCTAGTCTACTCTGGTATATCGAGGCCCTGTCTCGATACGCCTACGACTAGGAATATTTGAAGGATGTACTTACCGACTACTCTGTCCCCACTAGTATGATCTGCATCATAATCCTGGTAGTCAAGTACTCATCCTAAGGGCTTTGTCAACATGTAACATAGAGACAATCAGTTTATATGTTAAGATAAAGAGCAACCAGATAGCATGCTATCATGTCGAGCAAGAAAGTCATCCATATATATGTCCAAGCATACACTACAATATACATCATATGTACAGTAATGGCCTCTAGGGCATACATATAACTAACAATCTCCCACTTGCACTAGGTCCATCTGTCATAGTATCCAATACCCAACAATCAGCAGTGGTTGTAGTATCTCATACACAACAATTCCATAAAAGTCTCTTCTGGGAAAAGGCCTTTGTGAGTGGATCCGCCGTGTTGTCCTCTGTGTCTACTCTACTTCCTCGATCTCCCTGGAGATCAACCATCTCCGTGATCAGATGATACTGCCTAAGAATATGTCTGGATCACTGATGGGATGGGGGTTCCTTGGCATAAGCCACAACTCCATTGTCACACAATGGTAGGAACGAAGTTCATCTTATGAACTTATATACATCCAGACTACCTCTTTGGTAGTATCCTTGGTAGAAATATATCCAGCCTTTATCGTCTAGTTTGTCACGCTATCTAGCTTGGAACTCTTCCAACATACCTTCCCTCCACTGAGGGTAAAGACAATGCCTGTGACTGACATTCAGTCATCCTTACCACCCTGGAATCTATCCAATGATTCCCCCCAGGATCGATCGATACCATCTCACTACACCTAGTGAGAATCCTAACATCCACTTAGATCTGTCTCATAGATTCAAAACCCAGGATTTAGGAGGTATCACCTTGATCCTATATGTAGAATCCTTATGATAAGAGGATATTGACCGAGTGTAGCATAGAAAACTCCTTTCCTATCAAGAGTATGTCATCCACGTACAATACGAGGATCACCACCATACTCCCTACTACCTTTTTGTATATACAAGATTCATCTACTATTTTGATGGAGTCAAACGCTTTGACTATCAAATCAAAACAGATGTTCCATCTCCGTGATACCTGCTTTAACCCATAAAGCAACTTGCACACGTTTCCGCTGCTCCCACTGTTTACGAAGCCCTCTGGCTGTGTACTTATAGACGCTCTCTTCTAATTCACTATTTAGAAAAGCAGTCATGACACCCAACCGCCAGATATCGTAGTCATGGTATGTATCAATGGCAAGTAGGATCCGGATGGACTTAAGCATAGCTACTGAAGAAAAGGTTTCATCATAAACCACACCTGATTGATGACGAGAACACTTTTCAACAAGTCTAGCTTTGAAGGTCTCAACTTTTCCATCTACACCATGTAATCTTCTCAAGATATACTTGCTCCTGATGGGGATTTAACCCTTCAGATAAAGCGACTTAAGTCCATACTTTGTTGCTGTATATGGATTCCATCTCAAATCACTTAGCATTCAGCCATTCTTACAGTGTCCCCACTCCTGATGGCCTGCTCGAAACTAGTTGGGTCATCATCCCATGATACAATCCTCGCTCCCACTATCATAGAGAAAACCGAAGTATCTCTCAGGTGGATGAGGAACCCTACCATATCAGCGGAGTGGCTGAGGTCTGTCGGGAACTATTGAATCCTTCGGTTCTATCAAATCATCAACTGCAGTTTGTATAGCTAGAACTCCTTCTAGTTCTACCTCATGACCATAAATTTCTTCATAAGAAATTCCTTTTCTAAAATGGTGGCATGCCGAGAAATAAAACACATTTTGTTCCTCGGTGTGGTAGAAGATATTCTCTTGCGAATGCTTGGGATATCCAACAAACTTCCACAGAACTGACCTTGCCTCGAGCTTGTCCGGATTTTTATTTTGACATAGGCCGGACAACCCCAAATCTTAACTTGCTTAAGACATGGGCTCTTCCCATTCCATATCTCATATGGAGTGGTAGGCTCCTGATTTGGTTGGAACCCTATTCAACAGGTATGCATCTTTACAAGTGCATAACCCCCAAAAGGAAATAGGCAACTCAATAGTACTCATCATAGAGCGTACCATATCTAATAGGGTGCGATTGCTCCGCCCCGATACATCGTTGTGCTGTGGTGTATACAGAGGAGTAATGCTGAGAGAGAATCTCATTCTCCTTTAAAATAATCCAGGAATTCCGTACTCAAGTATTCTCCTTCCTGATCACATCAAAGGACATAATACTTGTACCCATTTTGGTTCTCTACTTCTAACTTATATTCTTTGAATTTCTCAAAAGTTTCAGACTTGTGTTTCAACAGGAACACATGTGGGAATCTTGAGAGATCATCAGTGAATATAATGAAGTACAAAGAACCAGTCCTGGCATGTGTAGACAGGGGACTTACATACATCATCATGTATCAATTCCAAGAGTTCACTAACTCTTTCTCTGTTTCCAATAAACGGAGCTATGGTCATCTTATCTTTGTGACATGACTGACAAGT
This sequence comes from Agapanthus africanus, assembly GCA_030015575.1. Classification (NCBI taxonomy): domain Eukaryota; kingdom Viridiplantae; phylum Streptophyta; class Magnoliopsida; order Asparagales; family Amaryllidaceae; genus Agapanthus; species Agapanthus africanus. The sequence continues at coordinate 317,614,625 of JASDDO010000008.1, forward strand.
TTCACAAGATGTAAATTCAAACTAATTTAAATATGCATCTAAATGTAACTTAGCTAATTGTGTCGCATTGATATGACCTAGTCTACAATGCCTTAAGAAGGATTCATTCATTTCTGAACTCTTCCTCTTGTGTGTGTTCTATACGTTAAGAACTGTGGTTTAATTTAGAACGTATATGCTTTTAGATAACGTGCCTGAATCGATCAACTCTTGATATAGGAAATGTTCAAAGCATTATCCAACAATACAAAATTATGTCCTTCTTTACTAAATAAAGAGACTGATATGACGTTGTATATCAGGTTCGGTATCTAATAACATTTGTTCAGAATTAATGTATTCTGGTAATACAGGGTGATAACTGCCAACTGATTTGGCTGCAACACTTGTACCGTTTCCAACTCTTGAAACTTATCACCCTTTCTCAGTTCTCTACCTATCTGTAGCCCATGTAACATATTACATATGTGGAATCCTGATCCGGTATATCATACCCATGACGTAGAGGATACTGAGAAACAGTTCTCAGTAATGAATACACCCGAAGAAGATGTATCAACATACACTTTCTTCGTTTGGGCGGTACGGAAATTCTGGTAATCCCCTATTTCCTGCTCGGTCTTATAACAATTATAAGTTGGAGCGGGATTAACGTTCCCCAGCTCAGTATAACAAGCAGGTTCAACCAATACATCGACATTATTATCTTAATTAAGGCATCACATGGTCGCTACCTGGAGAGAGAGAGAAGAAAACACTCAGCGTATGCTCTTGCAAGATTAGATTGGTTATTATTTTAACTAATTAGGATGGCTCCCACTGTTTTAGTCAAATCTTCCATTAAACCCTAAAAGGAAAGACTAGCAGGGATTAATTACACCCTACAAGTTCGCCAATCTTTCAGTCAGGCCAGTGCCGGTACTTTGAGGGAGATTCCCCGTGGTTTCGCACGGACCTGATTAAAATAAACCTCGTTTTCCCAGGGGCGTAACCCCGTTAACACCTTTCTAGACACCTACTTTATCGGCTAATTGTAATCTGTAAAACTCTCCCAGGAGTAACTTTTACTCGTAGTGGGTATCGGGATCCAAATATCTCATAGAAGGAATGCAATCTCATTGCAAATTTCAACACTTGAAATTCCCAATAATATTTTACCCCTAGCGTCCTATGACCTTGACGAAGGCCAACAAACCATAGGCCGCTAGTCAAGTTCAACCCATACATTTTCCGATTGAATTAAACCCACCCGCACGACCCTTGACGCAGGCCAACAAAGCCGCATGACTACCCTAACTCAATCGCATCATATGCATTAGTAGATAAGCATAAATAGCTACCGCAAACTACGCCTTGATGCAAGCCAACAAACGTAGCATGAATACTATGAAATACTTATCTGAAATGATGGAGGGCTACGACAGGTTTTTAAGAAAACCTTTTGCATAATGAACTTGATATCGTTGTAGAATCGAGTGATTTTGTAAAGGAGTTTTTTTGAGGGTTTTACTAGTTTCGCTAAAGAGATCACTCCCGGTGAAGGGATCTCGGCTCTTTCATTATCGAATAAGGTGCAGGATATTACATAAATACCTCTATGCAAAGCAAAAACTAAAGAAGCAATCAAAAGACAAACCGAGTGGGTTGTAGCATCTGCTAGTTATTTCTAAAGAGGTCACTCCCGGTGAAGGGATCTCAGCTCTTTCCTTATCGAATAAGGTGTTGGATATTCTACAAGGAATACCGCTATGCAAAGAAAGAACTAGAGCTACCAATTTTTAAAAAATTCGATTCCATAATATCTATTAGGTTTCTTTTATTTCATTAATCTCATTAATGAAGTCCCATCATAATATGCTTCCTAAGCATCATATATGAAACGAAAGCAACAATATAATATATATATACACATAATATAAGCATTCGTCTCAGAATATACACAGTGATCACATCACAGAATATCGCAGCAGAAATCATCAATATATGAAATATTGGATATACTAGGATTTCCGTGTTTTAGAATAAGCCAGTATAAAACACGGATTCCACGATCGCGATGAATAGCCAACCCCACATCCCTAGACCCCTACGAGAGTGGCAAGCAACCCTATCAATTCTAGAGTTAAGAGACCCGGTCTCGACTCCTCGAGATAGTCTCCCACTGTACTCTAGAACCCGGTCACTTGTGCTCCCTGCTTTGGGTCAATCCTAATGCGGAAAAGTAAATAATATACATCAACGGTGACATCTTCCTCAATCCGGAAGTGCCCCAATAAAAGAATATTATATACAAGTTTTTACATGAATGAAAATAAAAAACTTTCATCTCACATAAAATCCCCGGCTATTCAAAACACGACGATCCAATATAACATATCCCAGAAACACATAACATGTTATTAACGTAAGTAAATATGCATATCCCAATTGTCGTTGACATATAGCAACGAAACCGGCGATACACCACATATTACACCTACGGTCACAGAAAAAAAGTGAAAAACTACAACAGTTGGAATCTGCAACCTCCTTAGACATCATAAACCCAATGTATCACATATTTTGGATTTCATGCCTAACCAAATGAATTCCTTAGACATCACATGCCTAACAATTATAAACCCCGCATTTTAGTCTCGATATTGAAAACACTTTCTAATAACCTGTCGGGTAATTCAACAAAATTCCCGATAACCTGATCGAATGCTCACGAAAACTTTAGCAGACGGCCGCACCCCCCGATGCCGTCGGCGAAGTGCACTAAGGCGGAACACCACTACCGCGAGCACCCGAACGGATGCTTTTGGCGATGGGGTTCTCCTACAGTCACTTAGTCGGGGCTATGGGGCGTGGCTATCTAATAATTTTACCCGGCGAGTATCCGCGTACCCTACGTGATTGCGACGAACTTTTGATCAACATAAAAATCCTGTGGCAACCTATCAAACGAGACTAAACTGCTAGATTTATAAAATTCAAACTAGTTATCTCATAACTATTTGTGGATTCTAAGTATTGTATCCCATCACATGATACCCGGACGACGTTAAACTTTTCGATCGATTCATCAAAGTCCAACAATTCCCCGAGAGCTCAACAGTTGAGCACAGTTTAATAATACTCAGAACATGCCACAGTACCTATGCACCAGCCGTAGAAGGGTAGACCCAAGCCTCACTCATGTCGCCACGAAACTGCGGCAAACCCTAGGGTATGACCGCGGTTCCGCGATCCAAAAAATCGAGTTAGGGTTTCATTCTTCTAGAGGGTTCACAGAATTACTTGCATGATTTTTCGAATACGTTAAACTTGGAAAATTAGGTTTTTGATATTCGTTCAAACTTTTTAACTTCTCCTAGACAACATGAGAATACATGAAACAATATTAAAACTACGAATACGAAACACTCCGAATTGCTTATAGTGTAAGATCACATCACATGCAAAATTAGTAAAAACAAACAACACCTGAAACACCAAAACCAAGTCACTGGAACACACCAAAAAATTCAGCCCATTCCAGCACTAAAGAACCGAGCAGGCCGGAAAACCTAGGCATGTAGCCGGCCATTATCCGAGGAGAGGGGCTAAATTTCTCAGTGTGTTCATGTTGCATCCCATACAATATTCTGCAATTGTTTAAAAAAAATTTTGAAGACTTTTTAAAATCGACAGAAACTATATTTCCGTGTTTAAAGTTTCGGAGTCGTTTCGGTTTCATAATCCTAACAAAATACGTCTAATTTTCTAGCATGGCTCTGATACCACTGAAGGGTTGTCTAGTACGGCAGCAAGATTTCGGGAGGCATCTTCAATGACATATTAAAATTTTAGCCGTTCTAGCTAACCCTAAATCGTTTACTAGAAAAATAGACGAATCGATATGCAAACTACTTTGCAACTAAAGTGAACAAGGAATACAACCTTTGTAGACCGGTCCTTTACTTCAATAGCTCCGTGTAGTAGTCCCTTCGCTGCGATCATAAACTCCGGACTCTAGAGAGGCTCCCATGAAGAAATGAACAGGCTTGCATCGAAGTCTTCGAGGCCGAAGATGATCTACGTCGAGGAGATACTAACCCAAGATATCTCTTCACTAATTGTAGAATTAGTGAAGAAAACACCCTATACTAAATGGCAAGTAATAGATGATGATGAAGTAGGAAGTGGACTCACTTTAGATTTGATTTTCTCACAATATTTCTTCATTAATCCAAAACCTAGTGATCTTTGGAGTTGTGATGAAGAAGAAGAAGAATGAACTTATCATGTGAGAATCTAGCAACCATGGATGAGTTAACGTCATATGTAAACCCTTGTAGAGACTTAACCATGTGTTAAGATAAATGTTAGGTTAATAAATATCTAAGTAAAGAACAAATTAGTGGACTTGGTCAAATAATCTATAAGCTTCCACAAGCTTCAAGCATTTGTCCAAAATCCACCTAATTTGTAATTTACTTTAATAAATAAAAGCCTAAGATTATCATAACCATGGTGTTAGTGTTATACACCCATGTCACATGTGTCATCTACCATGACACAAAAACATGTACATTAGTGTATATATCGCATATATACATTATGCACATCAATGCTAATATTAGTTAATGTAATATAATATATCAAATATATAATTATACATTAAATTATTAAACCAACTCTTGATTTAATAATCCGGCTATATTTCATATAACCGACTAATATCAAACGAATCAACACTTGATCCGATAACCCGGCTATATCATATATAACCGACTGATATCATATATCGCGAGAATAGAACACGGTATCACATATCGTATTAATCTCGGCCCCGCATATATCACATATGTGCTCCTACTCCATTTCGCTTAAGCCAGGAAACCTCTGTGTAGGACTCTAAAGACTCGTCAATACGCCGGCAGTAGGTGATGATCATATCAAACACCCACAAGCCGCAAGTGGTCTGCTAAACGTAACGGCCACCCGGGTATTGAGCGATCAGAAGATCAACAAGCAAGCATGTTCATACTCCTGTGAATCCAATCAGTAACACTACTGTACAGTCCGGTCTCTTCATCTGATATGTCGCATATCTCGTCTAGGGGTGGTAAACGTCAGACCCCAGTAACTCGATAAGTCGTGCCGATATGAGGCTCATAACGGGTCGAGAAACTACTGATAACACTTACCAGTATATCTCTGAAGCAACCCTGGCCAGGGACTTCCTGTTATAGCCAATCGAGCACAACGCAACATCAACCCCCAATATCGGGAGAGACGAAACCCCTCCTATCGCTCATTGCCTCCATGTGATTCGGGACTGTACCCAAAAGCCACCGTTTTGCACATTCTCTTGAACGTGGTAAGGTGGAAATCAAAGCACAGTGGGAATCACACAAGACTCTATAACGATCTCGAGTCTACAGACTAACCTGTACCAGTGTCACCAGAGAACATTATCTGACGTGAGGTATAATACCATCTGGGAGTCCTCGGCGAGTCCGTCCAGTATACCCAGTCTCCACTGGGCACCCATATACTGTCTCTGATGTCAAACACCAATGGATATTGGATCATCCATCGCCCATCTACATGAGTCGAGAAGCTATACGCTAGTCTACTCTGGTATATCGATGCCATGTCTCGATACACCTACGACTAGGAACATTTGAAGGATGTACTTACCGACTACTCTGTCCCCAGTAGTATGATCTGCATCATAATCCTAGTAGTCAAGTACTCATCCTAAGGGCTTTATCAAAATGTAACATAGAGACAATCAGTGTACATGTTAAGATAAAGAGCAACCAAATAGCATACTATCATGTCGAACAAGAAAGTCGTCCCTATATATGTCCAAGCATCCACTACAATATACATCATATGTACAATAATGACCTCTAAGGCATACATATAACTAACATTATGGAGATTATAAACTTTAGCAAAAAGAATCATTAATGTCCAAATTATGAGTTTGATCAATTTATTGAGAATTTCATCACAATTTGGGGATTATATTGATGATCCTTCTTGTTAAAGGCTAGATATTAATGACAGTTAATGAAAGGATAAGGGGCAATGAAGGAGAAACCCTAGTTTCTTCAAAGGATCCCTAATTCTCATTAATAGGCATCGATCTAATACTAATTCTACCAATAGATAAGCCGAATCATCTTGAATAATCATTATTGGCTACTAATTTCGTTCAAAACCGACAAGCCTACTTCAATTTCTTGATAACTACATTTAAACTTGGACAATTTTCTTGAATTCTTTCTTGAAAACTATTTCTTGAATTTCTTGAAACTATTACTTCAATCAAATCTTAAAACAATTTGTTGATTTTCTTTACTAGTTTTTTCGACTCAACTAAAGCAAGAATTTATGAGTTCCACGAATCCCAGAGGACGACCCGTACTCACTAACGCTCTCTACACATGACACCGTTATTATTTGCGGTTATTATACGACTAAAATATTACATCACTTCTTTAGTACTACATCTTTTCTTTAAAATCAAAGAGGTTAGAATTTGACATAAATCAATGAGCGAGTAATTTCTTACTTGCTAGGGTTTGTATTATTGGGTTGAATAATGGATGAAAAATCTCTTAACTTCTTTTGACATTTTAATGTTTATAAAGCTTAGCAAAATAAATGTTAACCCTCTTATCGGGCGCGCTATCAATTAATGATAGTCACGACCACAATTTGAGATTAGTTAATGCTTGTTTTGCCAGGGGCTTGAGATAAATAGAGATTAATGAAAGGACAAGGGGCAGTAGTGGGAAACCCTAATTCCCTCCAAGAACCTTAATCCACACTCTTCGCTATCTCACCAGTATTAAACAATTAAAAGATAAAAAAAATTATATTTTTTTACTTCATCCATTAACTACTAAGTCCTATAAACTCTACAAGCCTTTCTATTATAAAATTTTCTATCCATCTTAATTTAAAACGACAACAATCCCTTCTTTCTTCTATCAACTCGTCTAAAACAAGAAAAGAAATTCACGTTTCCCTACGGACGACCCGTACTCATCGCGGCTAGCTATTTGCGACACCATCTTGATTGCGGTTATTTACAGCATACACAGACATACCTTTTCGCATCCAATCAAATGGCGTCGTTGCCGGGGAAATGGTCGTAACTATTTTTCTTATTATTCGGGTTGATTTCTTATAAAAACCAGAGAAACATAAAAATAAAAAGAGAATAACAAACCGTATTTTGTATTTTTAACGATTTTTGTGCGAGTTTTGCGAGAAATCTGGTGTAATTGGAGCAAGCCAATAGAGATTTAGAGACTTTCAACTTGGACCAGAGGAGCATTGGAGTGCTCTGAAGAAGTTTGAAGAGAAGAACTTATCAAGAGGCGGCGGAACCGCGGCTTAGGGTTGCATTCGGCGGCGGAACCGCGGCCGTATTGAGGAGTTGGGCCTCCAAACTTCTCTGGTATTCTCCTATCGTCTTCCTCTCTCCTCTGAAGCTCAAATAAATTGTTTTTACCTGCAGGATTCTTTGCAAACTGCACCGCTAAAAATATTTTTGCGTGTTTTAGATTTTGGTTTGTTTTGTATATTTAAAACGGACATTAAGGGGCAAGAAACCTAAATTCATATTAGGTGGGGATTTCATCACCCTTCCTAGGCCCCACAAATCACAAACAAGCATATGCATACCTTATATTAATAAAAAATATCTAGACCAAGCCTCTAAGGAAAGTCGCGCTCAATTAGGACAAAGGAGGGTTGTGGGTAATCTATTGTTTATCCTCATTTTTCTTGTGGTGTTTAAGGCAAGTATGACTAAGAAAAGTGGTTACTTAATTAGGCCCGCTATTTTGGTGATTCATATAGCGGATACCACCCACTTACATGGCACTTACGTGGCTGCAAGATTGATAAGGAAGTGATAGAGGATTTATCCTACGTCTTGTCCTTTAGAAGTCTAGGAGCGGTCTAATGATTTGACCTGGGTGACCCTAGTTTTAGGGATTGTTTGTGCACGTTTGTGATTAATTAAGTCTAGCCCCACTTTCAAAGCAAAAGAATTTCAAAAATTCATTAAAAAAATATAAATTAAAAAATATATATATACCATTTCACCCTCTTTTCTTTTCATAATGGGTAACCCAAACCGACTAACTCTTACCGAGCTTTGCTACAAACAACCAGATATTTCTTATTATCGTAATTACTTTGGTACAGATTCCGACCATACCATTTCTTTAAGGGATAGAATAGAGCACGCTAGAAATAATAGTTGGACACCTCACTCAAAGTCTTATTAACCGTGTCAAATTCAACACTTTCTTATGTTGATAATCTGTTTAAGGCTAGTGATGCAACTTCTAAACGTATGTCCATTGCTGAGCATATTACAAAGGCCCGTAGCTAAAGTTTCATACCTTTCACTTCTCCAAAACCGTTAGGACGACAATTACAGTCATTTCCATATGAAAATGTTGATACTCGTTTTGAGGCGAATAGGACAACTTTTAAACCCATGACCATTGCTGAACAAATAACAATTGCTAGTTGCCAACTAACCAACCAATTTCAATATTCTTCATATTACAATATTGATCATAATCCTGTTTATGGAACATGGATACACTCTTCTAATTCTTATCAAGAGCAACAAACTTTCACACCCGCTCATGTTGATACTTCTCTTGAGGCTAATGTGGCGATTCGTAAACGCATGTCGATTGCGAAACACATTGAACTTGCCCATAGCCAACAATTAAACACTTTCCAAACATACTCAACATTTTCACCTTATCTAGACAGTGCTTCTGAAAATCAATTAGGAAGTTCCACGGTTCAAAGAAATCCTTCATTGAAACTTCTTCACAAATCATGTTTAGTCTTGAAGTAGAGTTAGAATTGAGTAGTGAAAAAGAACAAGAGATCTATCAAAGTCAAACCAAAACCAATTCTTTAGATCTTGACACCTTCCATCCTGAAGCCCAACCGAATGTATTTGATGATCAACCGCTTCATGATTTAATTGATATGGTGTCCGAGAATAACATGTTTGACTTTTCCAATGAGTGTGAAAGAGAGCCTTACACCATTCCAAATCAAACCGATCCTTATTCGATTACACTTGATATTTCAAACCTTCCAATTCCATCAAGTGAACCAAGTGATCCATCGATTTAGGATAGTATAATTGATGAAATCTTAAAGAACTATTCATTTGATTTGACCGAAAGTGTTAATGAGAGCGGTGATGAGAATATCTTTGAAGACGAACTCGCTATATTAGATGAGTTGAATTTTCCGACCCATTATGTCCCTTCCATTGAATGTGAACATCTTCCTTTACAATTAACCGATCATATTCTTACCACCGACCTATCCAATATGCAAAACGATATTCGGCCTTCATCTCCTATATCTGGATCAATAATGCTTGACATCTAAGTTCGTTTACCCATATCATCATACGCTTTGTTTGGTTTTTCTTCTCATCTTCTTTCAAGTCCACTGGAGTTTGATAAACCACACTCTGATATTTCGAGTTCTATGATTCTTGAAAGAACACTTGATTTAGACTCTTTTGAAAATAAGGTAGATGAGCTTTTCAAGTCTCCTATCTCTATAATTTCTGATGAATCGAGTTTTTTGAATGCTGGTGCACAACACATTGACCTTGAAACTTTCAACCTTCCTAGTGAATCTGCCTATTCCACTGATTCTTTTCTTTCCGATAAGATCATCATCAATGAAAGTTTCGAAAATATTTTCGCCGAAAAACTCGCGTTCTTTAAAGTCTTGGATGTTGTGATAAATCAAGCTCCACGGGAAAAAGTTGAACCGCCATCCATTCTTTTAGTCACATACGAGAATGCAACTATTCCATCTATTCCTTATTTATCACATTCTCATTTTCGTTCATACTCACTTTTTTGTCTCTACTAATCAACATGTAAAACCGTTCGATTACACCTATTATCTTCTCCCCACTTCTTCGTATCTATCTGTAACATGATCTTCTACCAACCATGGTGTTACATTGATAAAATATTTGAATGATTGGTGTTGAATTTTGGTCTTTGTAAAGTTTTGGGTAGACCAATAATACTTACCCCCCTCCCCCTCTTATGATTTCAATGCTTAATAATGAAAACATTGTTCTACTCAAGTTTGGGGGGAAGAAGAAAAAGAAAAATATTTTTAAATGGCTCTAGAAATTTTTGCATAATTGTGAGCCAAAAACAAGTTTGGGGAAGGATTTCACGGTTATTCACTTTAGACCACTTCTGTATACCATTTTATTGAACTGTTCCTCCTAATCTTCAGGTTTTGAGCTTAGAGAACAATATCAGCGAGGACACTACTGCAAACAAGTTTGGAGGGATAGTTTGTATGGATGGTTTGTATATATCCATGCATCATATGTAAATATTGAATTGGATAATACATTTTTGAAAATAAAATTTAGAAAGTGAAAAATACATATGAAAAAGATGAAGAGATTTAAGAAAAGAAAGAAAATTAGATGTTTTAAAACGAATCTAGTAATACGTAGTCATGAGCTATTGTCCCAAGGGTTAGTAAGATGAAGAAATCACTGATCTGTGGATAGAAATAAATCTGAAAAATAGTCCATATTCTTGAGTCCAAATTTCTGAACGTTGATACCCTACTATACGCACTTGCACACATCTTGAAACCTGGGATAGTAGAGGATACCTTGAATTACTCTTGTCTAAAAGCCTTAGTATGAAGGATTAACAAAATATAAGTTGTGCATAAAAAAAATTATTAAGAAAAATGAACATTGGTTTTGTAATTACTTAAGGTAGCATAAAAAATATAGCGAGGGTGCCTTATCACCTAGTGCCTTAGACCAACTGATTTGGGTGTCACTGCTAAGACTTAAGTGTTGCAAGACTAGGATATTGCTAATTATGCCTTAAATAGTGAGCACATTCGGTAATCGGTTGGTTAGTAGCTCAAGAAATATTAACGGTCCCATGAAAAACGTGTGAGCAAAATTATCCATCTAAAAACTTCATCGACTAAAAAGTACTAAGGAATATAGACAAAGGATATAAAAATTTAAATTGAATTCTCCAAGTGTAGAGATGTCATTTACACACACGTAAGGGTATATGATCGATATTTGGAGAATAGGTAGGGAGGAAGACTAAAGACGATATTTTATTGAGAGATGATGTGATTTCTGACATCTATTCATGACTATAAAGATAGGGCTCATGACAACTAAAAAACCAGTGTAGTTTGAAACACTTATTTTCAAGTTCTTTCTTTTATATGTTCCTTATCTTTGGATGTAATTTTTATCTTCTTTCGTTTATTTTGGGATTTTGTGAGTGTAATCCGCTGAAAACCCTTAGGAGACAACACTGCTGCTGCTAGGGACACCTAGAGATTTAAAGGTTTATTGCATGAGCTAAGTGCAATCGTGTTGCCTACGAAAGTGTGCTAGGTTTTTCTTTTTCTTTTTCATAAATAGTTTGCTCGGGACGATCAAACATAAGTTTGGGGGTATTTGATTAGTCAAAAATATTGCACATTTGTATGGACATTTTCCCTATTATTATTAACTACTAAAATGTGTTAATTGTAAATAAAGAACATATGTAGGTTTATTTGTAAAAATATTATTATCATATGTTTCTTCATTTATAATTAATATAATTAGGGAAAATATATGCATATAATATTTAAATGAAATATTATTAAAATATGCATATCCTGTCAAATATTCCTTATCAATACTCTCAAGATATCATATCATATAAATGGTTGAAATAATATCTCAAAAATAACAAATGCTACTAATAATTTGATTTGAGATATTGTGCAGGTATTAGCCCAGGTCTGAAATCTAAGTAGGAGATCCACATCAAATCAAAATATTAAACCGAATCTGCCAAATATTAGAAGCAAATCAAGAAATTTAGCAACGATAGAGAGTAAGAGCAAGATTTTTAGAATCTTTATATCAAGAGGATCTTCAACTATCGAGAGAAAAAGCCACAAAAAAGTCCCAAATCACAAACCCACATTATGGCGGCAATTCCGCGGTCAATATAAGGCAGGGGCGGCGGTTCCGCGGTCTGATGGAAGCCGTTGGATGTGGAAATTTAGGGATATGATCGTAATATTTTCTACTCCAATATGGCATCTAGGGTTTCTAATTTCAAAGACTATATAAAGGACTGAGAGCTGTCTATCAAAACAATTCAAGATCCAAAATTCAAAATTTCAATTCAAGAGAGAGATCTACGAGCAAAACTAGGGTTCTTGTAATTTACCTTTTTTAAGGAGAAATTTTGTAATGATTGATAAATAAAGTTAGTATTTTGTTTTAATTCTTTTCGTATTTACTTTTCCGCATTACTTTTTCGCATTACATTCAGCATTACTTTTTGCTTTTAATTATGGGTTCATTCATTTTCCCTCTCTTTTACTACGCTAATAATCATGAGCGAGTAATTTCTTGCTTGGTAGGATTTGTAGGATAGGGTTGAATAATGGATGAAAACTCGCTTAACTTCTTTTGATATTTTAATATTTATAAAGCTTAGCAAAATAAATATTAACCCTCTTATCAGGCGCGCTATCAATTAATGATAGTCACGACCACAATTTGAGATTAGTTAATACTTATTTTGTTAAGGGATTAAGATAAATAGAGATAAATGGAAGGACAAGGGGCAGTAGTGGGAAACCCTAATTCCCTTCAAGAACCATAATCCACATTCATCGCTATCTCTCTAGTATTAAACAATTAAAAGATAAAAAGAATTATATTTTTTTACTTCATCCATTAACTACTAAGTCCTATAAACCCTAAAAGATTTTCTATTATAAAATTTTCTATCCATCTTAATTTAAAACGACAACAATCCCTCATCTCTTCTATCAACTCGTCTAAAACAAGAAAATAAATTCACGTTTCCCTGCGGATGACCTGTACTCATCGCGGCTAGCTATTTGCGATACCGTCTTGATTGCGGTTATTTACAGCATACACAGAGACACCTTTTCGCATCCAATCAGTAGCCATTACGTACAGCCAGTATCGCTGACGTGCTTGTGGTTAAACCCACTGCCAGCGTATTGACGATTCTTTAGAGTCCCATATAGAGGGTTTTTCCCGGCTCAAGAAAAAAGATGTAGTGGCCGTATATTGATACGTCCAGGGTTCCGATTAGGTATGTGTGCTAGCCACACGGATTTTAATCGGGAGGATGATGGTACTAGCCGGTTTAGGATTAAGCCGGATTATTAAATCAAGTTTTGATTTAATAATTTACATATATATATTTCGATATGTATATTCTAGTATTATGTTCATTGTATTTTTCTATCTCTTTTGTATTCGTATTTTGATACGAATACGGGCATGTATTTGTGGGGACGTATTCTTGTATTCATACAAAAATACTTCTGGAAGAAGGACACCTCATTTCTAGGATTTTCTTTATAAAGAAAATATGAAATGAGATGGAAAAGAGAAATGGTGAAGAGTATGGGCAAATGAATTATAAATTCTTTTGCAAATACTATTCAAGCATGGTTGCAGTTTTAAAATGGAAAATTTCTTTTTACAAAAGTGTCGAAGCATGCTTGAATTTATGAAGGATTTTATTCATTCAACTATTCTAGCTCCTCTCTTTTCCATAGCTCCTTCTTCTTCTTCATCTTCAACACTCTCATGAGTTGAGAATCATGAAAATAAAGAGAAAGAAAAATGGAAGAACACTCACACATATCACTAAGCATCCTAGATTAGCAACTTAGGATTTTAGTTACTTCATTGATGAAGTTGAAGCTTGAACTTGGTTCCTTTGGATGGATCGTTTTCGGTAAAGAAAGACCGACTTGCAAGCGCGATCCGGAGCTCTTGAGAGTATAGTAGAGTCCAACCCACTTGGAGCAAACGAGACGCTACAAAGGTCGTGATTTCTATCCTCTAGTGTTTGCTAGTTTAAGTGTTTGGGTTAGATTCTTGGTTACAAGTTTTTAGTGTCATCAAAATTTTCGTTTTTGTATTCCGCATTGGCCGCAGATTAGCGGCGAGAGCACTATGAACTTTCAAAGAAGACTCACTAGACTCGCTTTCAGAGGACGAGACTTCATCACCGGACTCTACCCTCATGTAACACCTTAGGTTGTGTTTAGGGGTTAATTATATTTTAATATATAGTTTTAATAAAAAGTTTACCAAATTAAGTTTCAAATATTTTATCCTAATTAATAAATATTTTATTAGAATTTTTCTAGGCACGCACACACTTGTGCATGTAAACTAGGGTTAAGAGATGGGGTTAGACCATGATTAGCAAGCATGATGGATTAACCCATTCCCTTTAAGTTAATTGATTCTTATTAGGTGTATTTGGGTTTTTATTTATGTGTGTTTTTTTATTTGAGAAATGGTGTGGACTTTGTTGACTTGAGAGAGAGAGAGAGAGAGAGAGTATGGGCTTCATGGTTGAGCCATGCTCATTTAATGAAGAAAGAGAGAGGGGGGGTCTGTGAGTTATGCTCTCATTTCTCTCCTCATTCTCAATCTCACAACTCTCACATACACACACACACTCAGCTGAGAGAAGCAGCAGCCGCAGTACCAGCATCAGCAGCAACTACAGCATCAGCATCAGCATAGCAGGCAGTAGCAGCAACAAGCAGTGGCAACAGCAACATCAATAGCAGCCCCCAGCAGCTGCAGCAGCACTTCCCATCTTCTCCACCTTCTTTCTCCTTGCACCTAGGGTCTTGTAAGGTATAGAGTCTGAGCCCAACTTCGTGTTTACTTAACATATGTGTAGTTTAGCTTCGGTTTGTGTAAAAAGTGAGATTTTGGGCTTGAAATGGTGATTTGTGTAGACTTATGGTTAAGTGCTGTTAGTGTTGGTTAACCTAGCCTAATTAGGTTTTATTAAGGCCATGAAAACCTAGTTAAACCCCAGATTACACCAAAATACCATATGGTTTCTATTTGTGCAGAATTTAGTGTTTTAAGTGAAATTTTGGCTCTCCGTGATCTTCTATAGGCCCGAGTAGTTCAGGTTGAATTTGAGTTAACTGGAGCTTGTATACAAGGTATAGACCACACCACCTGAACATGAAGCCCCCACTCTACCTTCAGGCCGCCGGTTTATTCATTCTGGCCGCAATTTGCGGCCAGATAGGGGAGTCGTGGGTTGGGTCTGTGTGGGTAGGAGTCTGCTGTTATTTTAGGGCCAGTGGTATGTGCAATTTTGTTAGTTTCTCTCTGTAGGAAAATCTGGGACGTTATATCGTATTTCTAGTACGTTTGGTTCACGCGATACGCGCGATACGCGAGTGGGTTCTGTGATCCAGCGCGTCGCGACGTGTCGGGTTAGTTTTAGACGTGTATACACGTTTTAGCGTATCGTACGCACGCACGTTTAGTTCGCGACGTGAGCGTATCGTTTGGCTTAGATATCGCGTCTTGCGAGGTGGTTACTTATATATGGATTCTTGTGTAAATTCCAGGTTCGTAGGCGGGTACGTCGGACGAAGCTAAGAAAGAGAAGCAGGAGGTCAGCTACGAGTAGCGCACGACCAGGTGAGTAGATTTAACATCTACGGGGAAATCGCTCGTATGGCGTTAAGCGTCAAGGCGTGTTAGGGTATTGAGTATAGATGTTCATATGGACTGTAGTAGCATACCGTATTGTTGCATATAGAAATGATAACATAGGACACTGCACTGTCACTAATGGTTCAAGTTGCACGAGCACGATTTATATGCTACACTCACACCGTTAGTGATTGCCATGACACTCACATTATAGGATTGCTATAAATCATATATCATACCGATTTCGCTTTATTGAAGTTGTCATGATTTGCCATATACATCACATACCCATACTTGTACCACATACATTATATATTTATACTTGGGCACATATACATCACATACCCATACCAGTGCACACATATATTGATATCTTCATACCTGCGCACATGCACACTGTATATTCATACCAGTGCACACATATATTGACATCTTCATACCTGCGCATATGCACACTGTATATTCATACCAGTGCATACATACATTGATATCTTCATACTTGTTTAGATTACGCATTGAGATATGTTGTTTCCATGTTAATTCTGGATTTGGGGAACCGTGGATATTTCAAAAGAGAATAGTTAATTATTTAAAAACCCGGTTTCCCTTGATATGATATTTCGATGCGTCCACCATGTGTTTTCTCGGTGCTAGAGTGATATATGTGAAAGCGAATCGAGGAGTTCGATGAGGCCAATTACGGGTACATGGTGGACCCGGTATGGTACCCCGGGGCGAGAACGGTTTCGCTGTGTAGTAGACGGTGAGCCTGGCAGAGGGACTACTACCTACCGGTGATTGGTTGGACCTGGCGGTTATCCGGAGGATACTGACCAGAGTCGATTGATGGATACGGGATGACTCGTACTGCCGGGGCCGAGGGCCGATACCGCAGACAGAGCCCGTGGGCTGACCCGGACTGACGGATGCCCGATATATGAGGATTTGCGTGTCGATGCTTGGCGCGAGTATTTCTTGATATTTTGGGTGCCGATGTTGGGCACTCACGATTATATGAGATTTACAGGATTTGAGGACCGAGGAGGATGCCGACGCCTGAGTAGTATTGGGATTTGGGTGCATTGATAGGTACCGATTATACTTTCCACGATGACATTCCGTGTAGATGTTATATTTCCCATGCTCAGTATTTAGCAATTGATATCTCATCCTGTATCTGTTGTACCTGATATAGTACGCATGCTTGCACGATCATTGCATACCCTGCTCATTCTATATAGGGTTGTTAGAATGCATTGCCATACCTGATTATCACATATCTTGCTGATCATATTGAGATGTTTTTAGATAGCACTTGTTGCATGAATTGAGCATCCAGTTCATCATATAGATGTTATCTGTTTGCATAGGTTAGAGTATCGCAGCACGTGCATACTCGCGATTACCTTTATATGTTATCTACTATTCACGAGTTGGCAACTCATCCCCGTTGTGCCACAGTGTTTGTAGGTTGCTCTTCGGAGTAGTCGCGGCAGGCTGCTTTCTTGCATCTTTTGTCACAGATACCCCTACAGTTGGCATACTAGCTCTTTTGCGGATAGGTGGGTTTTGTGTGGTATCTGTTTATTTTTCAGTTATGTACATTGTTGTATCTAGTACTCTCCATCTACCACTTATGTATTGACTTACAGACCAGTTGTGAGGGCGATATATATTATTTATATTCTGGTGTCGAGCTCGTTGTGAGCCGACTTTACTTATGCAGTTTATTCTATCTGTGATGTTTCCCACTTATTGCTCATTTTCTTCGCTACGGTGTCGTATATTGTTATCGTGGTGACTGGTTGCTAGAAGTTTTCTTAACATTTTAGTAAATGCTTCTATTCAATGCTCAAAACACTATATACTTTTACTGGTTTGATTTCTGGATTTTCGGCTTACTTAGTCGCGTTACGCCTGTAGACGTTACGTGGTTAAGTGCCGATCATGGGCCAAACTTTGAGTCGTGACAAAGTTGGTATCAGAGCGTTGGTTTTACCTTCGGAGTGTAGGATGACCTTGGTATGATGGAGTAGGTAGCTGCAGCAGAGTGGCGTAGCGTGCGTATGTTCTGCGGCATACTCACGACACGGTACTCCGCCTAAGCAACCTTAGGACTTATTGATTGAAATTCCCTCATGATTATATACATCCTTGTGATTCGATTTTCGTATCATCATCGAATCCTACCTTCTTTTCAGCTATTATGCCGCCAAGGACTACGAGGGTGCAGAGAGCGGCCATGAGTGCCGAGGTTCGAGTTGATTTATCTGAGACGAGGACTGATCCGAGTAGTACCCCTGTTGTACCAGGACAGATTGTTCCCCCTACGACAGCTCAGATCGCTAGACTAGTGGCAGAGATGCAGGACTTGCGCCAGACGATGAGCTCATTGGTGGAGGTCGTTCGAGCGCAGCGACAGGTGGTTGTCACCCCTGTTACCCAGTTGTTTCTTGCGATCATCATGCAGTATTCCGTCCCCTACATAGCACCGGTGGAGGCAACCCCAGTTTACGAGACACGTCTTCCAGAGACCGTGAGAGTTCCGGAACAGTTGAGGAATCGTATTGGTGTACCAGCCCAGAACAGAGGCTTAGGACGAGGACAGTCGTTTGGCTCTCATCCCCAGGGAGGACAGCAGTCAGCGCGTAGATGTTTATGATGCGGAAGCCTTCAACACCTCATCAGGCAGTGTTCCTTCACACCACGTCAGGGTCATATTCTGAGACGTCGTGGACGCGGAGGGTTCGCACAGAGGGGTCAGACTAGTAGAGGAGGAGTTTGATCAGTCGCAGATGAAGGACAACCACAAGTTTTCGCTTCAACTCATCGGGACGCGAGGGCGTCCAATGCGGAGCCTTCAGGTACTCTTTCAGTATGTCCTTTTGTTGCACTCGTACGTTTCCACACTTCGTGCCAAGTTTAGGACGAGAGTCGTGCTAGGTAGATCAGCGGTTTGTTGTGTTAACTTCTGTCAGCGATCCTTTTGTTGCACGACACGTAATTCTGTCGTATGCCCACCGGATAGGAGATAGAGATTCGTCTGTCATTTTGATCCCCATAGAGATGTTGGATTTGGCAATCTCCTGGGCACGGACTGGTTAGCTACGTGCTAGGCGTTGTGGACTACCGTGAGGAAACAATTAGGTTTTGTTTTCCCGGGCGAGTCGGTCTTGTGGTGCTGGTGGATAGTGGTGCCGCCTCTTACAGCATGAATTCAGCCTTTTTCGCTAGTCGGCCTTTGAGGAGATGTCGTGGATTCTTGGCGTTATTCGTGATACCGTAGCCACAGTTGGTGTGTTGGGCCGGTTTTCTTTAGTGGGAGAGTTTTCCGACGTTGTTCTAGATGAGCCGTCGAGGCTTATGGAGCTTAAGGATCTGCTGCAGAGTGGTTGTTGAGGGAGTTGTGCGTCTGAGTGTTTCGCATTAGGAAGTTCCTATTTCTGTTCGTCAAGGAGAAAGACGACAGATTGAGGTTGTGTATTGATGGATCGTCAATTGAACCAGCTTACGGTGCGAATAGGTATCTTGTACCTCGTATTGACGATTTCTTCGATCAGCATCAGAGTGCGAGACTTTGTCTAAGTTTGTTTGGGATCAGGTCACCATTGTTGTCACGACCCAAAATTGGCCCGTGACGGCCCTAATACTACGCAACGCCCTAAGACGTAACGTAGTAAAAGAAAGCCAAAACCCAGAAGTCTAAACCATAAAAATACGGAAAAGATAATATAAGTTTTGAAACAATTGAAATCGCAACCCAAATTCTTTAAAAGTCTTACTTTCTTTCTTTAAAATTTTAGCAACAACCCTTTTTTTGTAAAAACTAGCCAAGATGAATACAATACAAATATACGACGCCGTAGCGAAGAAATAAAGACAGTAGAGAGAAAGCTGTATATAAAAGACAATAAATCCACAATAATATACAAATACGTCCTCACCAAGTCTCTAAGTCCACAATACAATAGTAGATGGAGAGTACAATATACAACGAATGTATAATATGAAATACAGATAATCATCTAACCCACCTAAGCAAATAGTACTGTGAGCTGATGCGGTATCTGTAGCAAAAGATGATAGATGGATACTGAATAGCTGAATAACTGAATAGCTGAATAGCTGAATAGCCGAATAGCTGAATAGCTGAATAGCCGAATAGCTGAATAGCTGAATAGCCTGCCTCGACTACTCTGGGGAAAAACCTGAAACACCTGTGGCACAACGGGGGTGAGTTGCCAACTCGTGAATAGTAGATAACATATGCAGGTAATCGCAGGAATGCACGTACAACATGAATCTAAGATATGCGATTACAGTAATAACATGTCATGTGAATGCAGAATAGTGGAAAGTACACTACCAGGTACAATCAATATGTGAAGCAATGATGACATGATAATAGTGTACAATAACTATGCAATAGAGATATGAGAAAGCAAATATGCAACTATCATAAGGGTACACTAACATGTACTACCAATATATGAAACTGTGCATAAAATAGATAAGGGTGAGGTATAGGGTGGAATATGTCATTTCCACGGAAACCTGACATCGTGGCAGGATCACAATCCATCAAGACACTCCAATCCACAAATCCTCAAATCGGCCCCCAAACTGGGCTCTCACATCATATAAGTCTCACATCTCCTCAATGTACAATATCGAGTAATCCCCTATATCCCGAATGTACAAATCAACGATCACATAGGTATGTCCAATATCCAATCTCCATGAATCACCTAATAACCCAAGTCAAATCTCCAGTAAGAATCTAACATCCTAAAGGTATATATACATAAATAAATATAATGGGGGCAATACACAAGGGTATATATAACAACGGCTAAATCCCCTGTTATATATACAAAGGTATTAAAAGACATATCATGAAAACAGTATGCCAAGCATCGACACAGAAATCCTGACCACGTATCATACGCTATCCCGAAAGCATGAGTGCCCAGCTCTGACCCTCGCCTTTCGACGTATGCATACGTACATGACTCCAAGGGGTGTCTCCGTGATCCCCCGCCGAGTCATGGGTACTGTCACCGGTAGGTACTCGCCCGCCTCCAGGCTCAATCGGCAAAATCCATCGATCTTCTTGCCGAGGGGAACCATACTGGGCCCCACCATATACCCTCATACGGCAACCACACCTCGTATGGAGTATATAATCAGAACCGATAAATCTCATGGTGGCTGCGCAAATATCATATCAAAGAAACTGGATTTTTCAATGTAAGCATAATTTCATGAACTCCCGCGGTTCCCAAATCCAGAAATCATCATGTGAAATCAAAATAGGAATACGCAAATCCAGGAATACATATATGCGATATATCTGAAATGCGAGCATATAAATGAGAATATGTAGCTAAAACCAGATGTATGCGAAACCAATGAGGTACAACTAAGTAACATCAGTAAAGGTAAATATATGATTGCAACTGAATATGTGTGTAACATACAGGTGTAGCAATGTATAGGTATCTACCTATAGGAACCGATGTCGTATACCCCCCTGGGTATAAGAAGAATATGAGTAAGATATCCCCCCGGTATAAGTAAAATATGTAAAAGGTATACCTGTAGCTGTATCGCAAGGTGTAAATGTACCTATCACTAAAGGTATGATACACTATAGGTATACCGGTAAGCTAGATGTCATGTGTGACAAGCAATAGTATCTATAAGGGGTAGTGTGTGACATGGCAATTATTGACGGTGTGTGTGTAGCATACAATCCGTGCTCGTGCAACATGAACCGTCAATAATATGTGCAGTGTCCTACGGCTGCTAGTCACAGTATAACTATATCAAGGAAATAAAGTAAAGGCGCAATTCTATAATGAGGTAGAATGTGCGACAGGTATTTGAATCCTAGCCCAGACGCATAACGCCATGCGGGCGATTCCCCTGTAGATGTTAAATCTACTCACCTACACTCCACGCTAGGTGAATCCTACCATCTGCTCCCCCCTGTAGCCGTGTCCGTAGTTCCTGCCTGCAAATACGACATGAAAATCATATATAAGCCAAATATTCCGCAAAACGCGATATTGAACCAAAACGAGAAACTCGCGTCGCGAACTAAACGCGCGCGTGCACGATACGCTGAATCGTGTGTATACGCGTCTAAAACCATCGCGACACGCCGCGATACGCTGGATCACAGAACCCACTCACGTATCGCGCGTATCGCGCAAACACAACGGACACAAAACGATATTTGACCCCAGATTTTCCTACAGGCCAAAACTTACAAAACTAGACATGCCAAAGCACTATAGAACACAGCAGAGTACCCTACCCAAAACCCCAAGACCCTACCCCTCTTCCAGGCCACAAATTGCGGCCAGATTGATTTAATTTGCGGCCTGGTTTGGGAGAGGGTGGCTCGTGTTTTGGTGGTGGTGTCTAGACCTAGTGTACATGCTCCAGTTTGCTCAATTTTGTCCTGAAGGGTCTGGGTCAAAAGCAGATCACAGATGTCGTAAAACGATGCCAAAATACGATATTTTGCACACAAGCAAACCCTATGGTATTTTAGTGAAATCTAGGCTAAATCTCAGTTGAGGTGACCTAACAACACTAAAATAGATAGGGTTTATCAACACAATCATCACTTTGCCACAAGTCCACACAATTTACCATAATTTAGCACTAAACTAACTTAAAATGCAAATCGAAGCTAATCTACACACAAGCTAAGCAACTATGGGAATTGGGTTCAAAAATTATACCCTATGGGATCCTAGAAAGCAGGTGAAGGTGAAGAATTGAGCTGCTACAGCTGCTGGTGATGCAGGGGCTGAAATGAAGCTGCTATTGATGCTGCTAGTGCTGATGCTGATGCTGTTACTGCTGTTTGCTGCTGATGCTGATGCATTCAGCTGTTGCTACTGCTTGCCCGAGCTGCTGTTGAAGCCTCTGCTGCTACTGGAGCTTCTCTTGCTGTTGCTGCCTTGCTTCTGGTGTTGTTGTGGTTTGCTGATGCTGCTGCTGTTGCTGTCTTCTGGTGTTGCTGTTGCTTCTTGAGTTGCTGCAGTTGCTTCTGCTCATGGTGCTGCTGTGTATGTGTGTGTGTGTTTGAGAGAGTGAGGGAATGAGGAATGAAAATGAGAGGAAGAAATGAGAGTAACACTAAACCCCTCCCTTCTCTCTCTCTTTCCTCATTAATGAGGTATGGTTCACACCATGCTCCCCATGCCCTCTCTCTCACACAAAGTCAACAATCAAACCATTTTTTAAAAACCCTTTTTTATTTAACAACCATAACACTTAAACAAAATCATAAAACTAGATTAAGAGATGGTTAAACCCCAAAATACAACCCTGGTTATCATGCACAAGTGTGTGTGCGCCTAACAAAATTCTAATAAAATACACATTAAATAGGATAAAATATTTAAAACTTAATTTGGTAAACTTTTTATTAAAAACCATATATTAAAATATAATTAGCTACAAAACACATTCTAAGGTGTTACAATCTCCCCCCCCCCCTTAAAAGAAATTCGTCCCCGAATTTAAAAATATACTATTACGCGTACCTTTAAAGAGAAGATTACAACTCTCAAATCTCATTCGCAGCCTCCCAAGTGATTACCTCACTATACGGCTACGCCCAAGAAAAACCCTTCACGGATGGCAAGACCCTTGACCGATGTTCCTCTACCTGCCGAGCCATTAACACACATGGCTGCCTGTGAGCGAAACGATCGCGTCCAAGTCCAATGGTCTGGTGCCAAATCATGTGAGAAAGGTCAAGAAGGTAATTGTAAAGTATCATCACAAGGAATACGGGGTGAAAACTCAATAATCTGGGCGGAAGAGCCAAATTAAAGGCAACGAAACTAACTCGCTTATAGGATCTCAGAAAGACCTAAATCCTAGGACAAGCTTCCCAAAATCCAACACGTCATTCATCGGAAGGTCCGTAGGAATACATGATTTGCCACTGCGTACTCAAGCCTGCGACCAGCACAGTCGCATAAGACATCTGTTTGCAATGGTCAATTCTCATCCTGACCTGAACACAACTGGACTATCTCCGAAGCTCTGGACTAGCTGGGGTCCAAAATCCTACTTACGCAGAGTCAGAAAAACAACAGGCTGGCGATCGACACGACCTAACCCCTAAACCTAAAGGTAGCCAATTGGAGTATCTCCTGATAACTGCTATCGAAGAAGAACCCTAACAATGGCGAGTGACGATCCCCAACCGCTGACAACAATCCAAACAAACACTCAACTTAACAAAAACAACTGAGCACATTGAGTAT
This sequence comes from Agapanthus africanus, assembly GCA_030015575.1. NCBI lineage: Eukaryota > Viridiplantae > Streptophyta > Magnoliopsida > Asparagales > Amaryllidaceae > Agapanthus > Agapanthus africanus. Next base: position 317,638,514 of record JASDDO010000008.1, read on the forward strand.
AACCGGACGACAAGAATCCGAATGGAGTCACACCCTGATTAAACTTGGGTAGAAACCATAACGAAATTGGTGGAGATCTGCTCCCACTCCTACTTCAGAACGGTAAAAGATTGCAACTCTCCAGCCGGCCTCAGATGCTCGACCCAAGCACATAACAAGACAGACACCTTGAAACGAAACCTGAAACTTCTCCTTACATCCCTGTCCACCCGTAACTATCTCACAAGTCACGTTAAATGTTGGTGGAACTTGAATGCATATAGAGAGTTGACAGATGTGCATGTTCTAGGATTACACGTCTCTACCCGATGATGTCAGGTACACAAACGTGTCCCTAACTTAGCACGTCATTGTCACAAATCAAGGTTTCCGAATCATTACCCAGTCGAATATGCTCAAGTATCTCTGACGTATGAGCATCGACGGGCAGTGTCTCGCGAAAACGATTTAAGGGAAGTGGTCGGGCGCGGCATGAGCAAGCTGTCCCCTCCGTAGAGACGAACTTAAGCTGTACTCAACGATCACACAAAGACTGTAAATCTGCAGAAGACTATCACAACAATCAAGTCCGCTGCAGGAAGATGTACATTAAGCTCTGGTAGTCCGTGAAAATCTGACACGACTCTCAAACAAGTAGTGTCTCCAAATCTCCAACTCAAAACCACCGCGGCCATCTCCAGATTATGAGTGGAATATCCTTCTCGTACTTCCTCCAAATGTAGGGAAGCAAAAGCGATAACTCTATAGTGTCACCTCAGTACACAATCGAGCCCACTCAAGAAACACTACAGTTAAACAACAAGGTCGCCCGAACCAAAAGCAAAGAAAGACTGATGCAGTTGTTAACAGAATCTTCAACTGCCGAAAACTCCGTACACATGCCTTAGTCCACAGAAAAGAAACCTCCTTTCCGGTCAATTCAGTCGACGGTGCAGCACTACTCTAGCAATCCTGCATGAAACGGCGGTAAAAACCTGCTAAGCCCAACAATCTGCGGATCCCCGTCCTGTACACAAGTCTGGGCCTAAGCTGTACGACCACGATCTCCCTCGAAACCATACGAAACCGTCTCCCGTGACTACAAGACCTAGGAGTCAACACAAAACAAGCCTGAAGAAACACTCCGAGAATTTAGCAAACTGCTGGTGCTCTCTCCAGTATCTGCATAACAAATCCTCAAGTGCTACTACTGTCCCTCAAGACACATTAGATATACCAGAATGTCGTAAACACCACAACAAAACTGGTCGAGGAACGGCCTGCAGAAATCTGGTTCATCATATCTACGAATGCTGCTAGGGCATCAGGGAATCCAACGACTCACTGACACACACAAAGCCCGTAGCACGCATAAGGCAGTCTTCGGAATGCCATCACCCCGAATCCGCAATAATGATGACCTGATCCCGAACAAACTTAGAAAATGTCTCGCACTCTGGAGCTGATCGAAGAAATCGTCACGGCGAGGTGAAGGATACCCATCCGCACCGTAAGCCGGTTCAGTTAACGACCCGTCGATACACAATCCTAAACTGCTGTCTTTCTCCTTGACAACAGAAATAGGAGCTTCCAAATGCGAAACACTCGGACGCACAAAACTTCCCAACAAACAACTCTGCAGCTGATCCTTTAGCTCCCAAGCTTCGCCGGCTCATCCGGAACAACGTCGGAAAAACTCTCGCACGAAAGAAAGCCGGTCCAACAATCCCACTGTAGCTCCGGTATCACGAATGAACGCCAAGAATCCACGACATCTCCTCAGTAGCCGACTAGCGAAAAGGCTGAATTCAAGCTGTGAGAGGCGGCACAACTATCCACCTGCACAACAAGAACTGACTTGCCGGGGAAAACAAAACCCAACTTGTTTCCTCACGGTAGTCCACAGACGCCTAGCACGCAATTAACCAATCCGTTCCCAGGAGAACGTCAAATCCAACATCTCTAGAAGGATCAAAACAACGGACGAATCTCTATCTCCTATCCGATTGGCACAAAACTGAAATACGTGTCGCGCAACAAAAGAATCGCTGACAGAAGTTAAAACAGCTAACTACGACTAATCTACCCAACCACGGTACAAGCATGAAAAACAAACGAATACATCAAGGAACAAGCGAATTAAGGATACCTGAAGACTCCGCATTGGACGTCTGCGCGTCCCGATGAGTAGAAGCAAACTCCTGTGTCTGCCTTCTACTCGCAGCTGGATGAACTCCTCTGGTAGACTGAACTCTCTGAGCAAATCTTCCACGTCCACGGCCTCTCTGAGTACGATCCTGACGCCGTGCTGAGGAACAATCCCTGACGAAGTGCTGAAGGCTTCCGCATCGAAAACATCCACGCGCTGACTGCTGACCATCCTGGGGCTGAGAGCTGAACGACTGTCCTCGTCCTAAGCCTCTGCTACTCCCGCGACGGCCACGAAATCTGTCTCGATGACCAAACCTCTGTCTCTGGACTGGTACACTGGTATGAGTCCTCCACTGTCCTGGAACTCTCTGAGCCTCTGGAATATGCGCCTCATCGACTGGAGCTGCAACCACTGGTGCTATGTAGGTGACGGACTGTTGCATGCTGACCGTAAGCGACAACTGAGTGACAGGGGTGACAACCTCCTGTCGTAGCTCCTGAACGATATCAACCAAAGAACTCATCGTCTGGCGGAAGTCCTGCATCTCTGCCAAAAGTCTATCAATAGTATAGGTCGTAGGCTGGTCCGTCTGCACCTGTGCAACTAGAGTGCCATCCTGGTCAATACTCGTCTCACCCGAGCCAACTCTAACCTCGGCCCTCGCTGCATCACTTTGAGACCCCATAGTCATCGGCGGCAAGGCTATAAATAGATATAAGATGAGATTCGATAAGAATAAGGAATCGAATCTCAAGGATATGAATCATCAAGGAAGGAATGTCAAGCAAATTGTACTTAGGTCACTTTAGGCGAAGTATCGCATCGTGGGTATGCTGCAGACATACACACACTACGTTACTTTGCTTAAGATACCTACTCCATCATACTAAGGTCATCCTACACTCCGAAAGGTAAAACCTAACGCTCTGATACCAACTTTGTCACGACCCAAAATTGGCCCGTGACGGCCCTAATACTACGCAACGCCCTAAGACGTAACGTAGTAAAAGAAAGCCAAAACCCAGAAGTCTAAACCATAAAAATACGGAAAAGATAATATAAGTTTTGAAACAATTGAAATCACAACCCAAATTCTTTAAAAGTCTTACTTTCTTTCTTTAAAATTTTAGCAACAACCCTTTTTTTGTAAAACTAGCCAAGATGAATACAATACAAATATACGACGCCGTAGCGAAGAAATAAAGACTGTAGAGAGAAAGCTGTATATAAAAGACAACAAATCCACAATAATATACAAATACGTCCTCACCAAGTCTCTAAGTCCACAATACAATAGTAGATGGAGAGTACAATATACAACGAATGTATAATATGAAATACAGATAATCATCTAACCCACCTAAGCAAATAGTACTGTGAGCTGATACGGTATCTGTAGCAAAATATGATAGATGGATACTGAATAGCTGAATAGCTGAATAGCCGAATAGCCGAATAGCTGAATAGCCTGCCTCGACTACTCTGGGGGAAAACCTGAAACACCTGTGGCACAACGGAGGTGAGTTGCCAACTCGTGAATAGTAGATAACATATGCAGGTAATCGCAGGAATGCACGTACAGCATGAATCTAAGATATGCGATTACAGTAATAACATGTCATGTGAATGCAGAATAGTGGAAAGTACACTAGCAGGTACAATCAATATGTGAAGCAATGATGACATGATAATAGTGTGCAATAACTATGCAATAGAGATATGAGAAAGCAAATATGCAACTATCATAAGGGTACACTAACATGTACTACCAATATATGAAACTGTGCATAAAATAGATAAGGGTGAGGTATAGGGTGGAATATGTCATTTCCACGGAAACCTGACATCGTGGCAGAATCACAATCCATCAAGACACTCCAATCCACAAATCCTCAAATCGGCCCCCAAACAGGGCTCTCACATCATATAAGTCTCACATCTCCTCAATGTACAATATCGAGTAATCCCCTATATTCCGAATGTACAAATCAACGATCACATAGGTATGTCCAATATCCAATCTCCATGAATCACCTAATAACCCAAATAAAATCTCCAGTAAAAATCTAACATCCTAAAGGTATATCATGGTGGCTGCGCAAATATCATATCAAGGAAACCGGGTTTTTCAATGTAAGCATAATTTCATGAACTCCCGCGGTTCCCAAATCCAGAAATCATCATGTGAAATCAAAATAAGAATGCGCAAATCCAGGAATACATATATGCGATATATCTGAAATGCGAGCATATAAATGAGAATATGTAGCTAAAACCAGATGTATGCGAAACCAATGAGGTACAACAAGTAACATCAGTAAAGGTAAATATATGATTGCAACTGAATATGTGTGTAACATACATGTGTAGCAATGTATAGGTATCTACCTATAGGAACCGATGTCGTATACCCCCCTGAGTATAAGAAGAATATGAGTAAGATATCCTCCCGGTATAAGTAAAATATATAAAAGGTATACCTGTAGCTGTATCGCAAGTGTAAATGTACCTATCACTAAAGGTATGATACACTATAGGTATACCGGTAAGCTAGATGTCATGTGTGACAAGCAATAGTATCTATAAGGGGTAGTGTGTGACATGGCAATTATTGACGGTGTGTGTGTAGCATACAATCCGTGCTCGTGCAACATGAACCGTCAATAATATGTGCAGTTTCCTACGGCTGCTAGTCACAGTATAACTATATCAAGGAAATAAAGTAAAGGCGCAATTCTACAATGACGTAGAATGTGCGACAGGTATTTGAATCCTAGCCCAGACGCATAACGCCATGCAGGCGATTCCCCCTGTAGATGTTAAATCTACTCACCTACACTCCACGCTAAGTGAATCCTACCATCTGCCCCCCTGTAGCCGTGTCCGTAGTTCCTGCCTGCAAACCTGCAAATACGACATGAAAATCATATATAAGCCAAATATTCCGCAAAACGCGATATCGAACCAAAACGAGAAACTCGCGTCGCGAACTAAACGCTGCGCGTGCATGATACGCTGAATCGTGTGTATACGCGTCTAAAACCATCGCGACACGCCGCGATACGCTGGATCACAGAACCCACTCACGTATCGCGCGTATCGCGCAAACACAACGGACACAAAACGATATTTGACCCCAGATTTTCCTACAGGCCAAAACTTACAAAACTAGACATGCCAAAGCACTATAGAACACAGCAGGGTACCCTACCCAAAACCCCAGACCCTACCCCTCTTCCTGGCCGCAAATTGCGGCCAGATTGATTTAATTTGCGGCCTGGTTTGGCAGAGGGTGGCTCGTGTTTTGGTGGTGGTGTCTAGACCTAGTGTACATGCTCCAATTTGCTCAATTTTGTCCTGAAGGGTCTGGGTCAAAAGCAGATCACAGATTTCGTAAAACGACGCCAAATACGATATTTTGCACACAAGCAAACCTATGGTATTTTAGTGAAATCTAGGCTAAATCTCAGTTGAGGTGACCTAACAACACTAAAATAGATAGGGTTTATCAACGCAATCATCACTTTGCCACAAGTCCACACAATTTACCATAATTAGCACTAAACTAACTTAAAATGCAAATCGAAGCTAATCTACACACAAGCTAAGCAACTATGGGAATTGGGTTCAAAATTAATACCCTATGGGATCCTAGAAAGCTGGTGAAGGTGAAGATTGAGCTGCGACAGCTGCTGGTGATGCAGGGGCTGAATGAAGCTTGCTATTGATGCTGCCAGTGCTGATGCTGTTACTGCTGTTTGCTGCTGATGCTGATGCATTCAGCTGTTGCTACTGCTTGCCCGAGCTGCTGTTGAAGCCTCTGCTACTACTGGAGCTTCTCTTGCTGTTGCTGCCTTGCTTCTGGTGTTGCTGTGGTTTGCTGATGCTGCTGCTGTTGCTGTCTTCTGTGTTGCTGTTGCTTCTTGAGTTGCTGCAGTTGCTTCTGCTGATGGTGTTGCTGTGTGTGTGTGTGTTTGAGAGAGTGAGGGAATGAGGAATGAAAATGAGAGGAAGAAATGAGAGTAAACACTAAACCCCTCCCTTCTCTCTCTCTTTCCCTCATTAATGAGGTATGGTTCACACCATGCTCCCCATGCCCTCTCTCTCACACAAAGTCAACAATCAAACCATTTTTTTAAAAACCCTTTTTAATTTAACAACCATAACACTTAAACAAAATCATAAAACTAGATTAAGAGATGGTTAAACCCCAAAATACAACCCTAGTTATCATGCCAAGGTGGTGTGTGCGCCTAACAAAATTCTAATAAAATACACATTAAATAGGATAAAATATTTAAAACTTAATTTGGTAAACTTTTTATTAAAAACCATATATTAAAATATAATTAGTTACAAAACACATTCTAAGGTGTTACAATTGTTGCGGGTTCGGAGTGATGACATTCTGAAGACTGCCTTGTGCGTGCTATGGGCTTTGTGTGTGTTGTGGTGTCACTGGACTCACCAATGCTCTAGCAGACTTCGTAGGTATGATGAACTGGTTTTCTTCGGCCGTTCCTCGACCAGTTATTGTGTGTCTTTAGGGATAGGGATAGCACTCGAGGATCTGTTTTATGGATACTGGGAGAGCCCCAGCGGTTTGGTAGATTCTCAGAGTGTTCCTTCAGGCTTGTTTGTGTTGACTCTAGGTCTTATAGTTACGGAGACGATTTTGTATGGTTCCGAGGAAGAGCGTGGCCGTACAGTTTAGGCCCAGACTTGTGAACAGACGGAGGTCCGCAGATTTTTGGGCTTAGCAGGTTTTACCGCCGTCTCATGCAGGATTGCTAGTGTAATGCTGCACCGTTGACTGAATTGGCCGGAATGGAGGGTTTCTTTTCTTGGGACTTAGGCTTGTGTACGGAGTTTCGGCAGTTGAAGACTCGGTTAACAACTGCATCAGCTCTTTCCTTGCTTTTTGGTTCGGGCGACTTTGTGGTTTAACTGTGATGTTTCGTGAGTAGGACTCGAATGTGTACTGAGGTGACACAATGAGTTATCGCCTTTGCTTCCCTACATTTGGAGGAAGTACGAAAAGGATATCTCACTCATGATCTGGAGATGGCCGTGATGGTTTTGCGTTGGAGATTTAGAGACACCACTCGTTTGAGAGTCGTGTCAGATTTTCACGAACACCAGAGTTAAATGTATATCTTCCTGCAGCGGGTTTTGATGATGTTGTGATAGTCCTCCGTAGATTCAAGTTCTTGTGCAATCGTTGAGTACAGCTTAAGTTCGTCTCTACTGAGGAGACAGCTTGCTCATGTCTGCGCCCGACCACTTTTCTTAGATCGCTTTCGCAAGACACTGCCCGCCGACACTCGTTCGTCAGAGATACTGGAGCCTACTCGACTGGGTAATGATTTGGAATCCTTGACTTGTGGCAAGGGTGTGCTAGGTTAGGAGATGCTTGTGTACCTAATATTATGGGATAGAGATGTGGAATCCTAGGGTAGGCCACATCGGTCAACTCTCTGTACTCATTCAAGCCCCACCAACTGTTAACGTGACTTGTGAGGTAGTTACGGGTGGCAGGGATAGAAAGAGAAGTCTCAGGATTCGTTTCAAGGTGTCTGTCTTGTTGTGTGCTTGAGTTGAGCAACTGAGACTGACGGGAGAGTTGCAACCTTTAACCGTTCCGAAGAGGGAACGAGAGCAGGTCTTCCCGAAATTCGTTATGGTGTCTACCCAGATTTAGTCAGGATGTGACTCCATTCGGATGCTTATCATCCGGTGATACTCAGTTGCTCAGTTGTTCTTGTTAAGTTGTGTGTATGTAGAAAATTGTTGTCGACAGTTGGGGATCGTCGTTTGCCATTGATAGTGTTCTCCTTTGATAGCAGTTATTAGGAGACACTCCAACTGGTAACCTTTAGGTTTAGAGGTTAGGTCGTGTCAATCACCAGTCTGTTTTCTGACACTGTGTTGTAGGATTATTGGACCTCAGCTAGTCTAGAGGCTTCGGAGATGATCCAGTTGTTTTAGGTCAGGATGAGAATTGTCCATTTCGGATAGAGATCAGATGCTGACCAAGATGGTCGCAGATTCGAGTTCGCAATGGCAGATCATGTATTCCTACGGAAATTTTCGATAAATGTTATGTTGAGTTTTGGAAGGCTTATTTCAGGATAGTAAGTCTTTTTAGGATCCTTAAGGCGAGTTGGTTCGTTGCCTTTGATTTGGCACTTTCACCCAGATTATTGAGTATTCACCCCATATTCCCTATGTCGATACTTTGTAATTACCTTCATGACCCTTCTCATTCGATTCAGCGCCAGACCATTTAGTTCGAGCGTGATCCTTCGTTCACCAAACAGCCAGTCGTAATATTGACCGGCAGGCGAAGAAACTTCGATCGAAGGTCTTGCTATCAGTGAAGATATTTTGGCGCATCCCAAACGGTGAAGAGATCACTTGGGAGGCTGAGGGCGAGATGCGGAAGAAGTTCTCTCATCTCTCTGAAGGTATGCGTAGCTTTGTATTTTAAAATTCGGGGACGAATTTTCTTTAAGGGGGGAAGATTGTAACACCTTAGATTGTGTTTAGGGGTTAATTATATTTTAATATATAATTTTAATAAAAAGTTTACCAAATAAAGTTTCAAATATTTTATCCTAATTAATGAATATTTTATTAGAAATTTTCTAGGCACAAACACACTTGTGCATGTAAACTAGGGTTAAGAGATGGGGTTAGACCATGATTAGCAAGCATGATGGATTAACCCATTCTCTTTAAGTTAATTGATTCTTATTTGGTATATTTGGGTTTTTATTTATGTTTTTTTTTTTGAGAAATGGTGTGGACTTTGTTGACTTGAGAGAGAGAGAGAGTATGGGCTTCATGGTTGAGCCATGCTCATTTAATAAAGAAAGAGATAGAGAGGGGGGGTCTTTGACTTATGCTCTCATTTCTCTCCTCATTATCATTCTCACAACTCTTACATACACACACACACACACTCAGCTAAGAGAAGCAGCAGCTGCAGAAGCATCAGCATCAGCCACAGCACCAGCATCAGCAGCAGCTACAACATCAGCATCAGCATAGCAGGCAGCAGCAACAACAAGCAGTGGCAACAGCAACATCAACAGCAGCCCCCAGCAGCTGCAGCAGCACTTCCCATCTTCTCCACCTTCTTTCTCCTTGCATCTAGGGTCTTGTAAGGTATAGAGTCTGAGCCCAACTTCGTGTTTGCTTAACATATGTGTAGTTTAGCTTCGGTTTTTGTAAAAAGTGAGATTTTGGGCTTGAAATGGTGATTTGTGTAGACTTATGGTTAAGTGCTGTTAGTGTTGGTTAACCTAGCCTAATTAGGTTTTATTAAGGCCATGAAAACCTAGTTAAACCCCAGATTACACCAAAATACCATAGGGTTTCTATTTGTGCAGAATTTAGTGTTTTAAGTGAATTTTTGGCTCTTTGTGATCTGCTATAGGCCCGAGTAGTTCAGGTTGAATTTGAGTTAACTGGAGCTTGTATACAAGGTATAGACCACACCACCTAAACACGAAGCCCCCACTTTACCTTCAGGCCGCCGGTTTATTCATTCTGGCCGCAATTTGCGGCCAGATAGGGGAGTCTTGGGTTGGGTCTGTGTGGGTAGGAGTCTGCTGTTATTTTAGGGCCAGTGGTATGTGCAATTTTGTTAGTTTCTCTCTGTAGGAAAATCTGGGACGTTATATCGTATTTTTAGTACGTTTGGTTCGCGCGATACGCACGATACACGAGTGGGTTCTGTGATCCAGCGTGTCGCGACGTGTCGGGTTAGTTTTAGACGCGTATACACGTTTTAGCGTATCGTACGCACGCACGTTTAGTTCGCGACGTGAGCGTATCGTTTGGCTTAGATATCGCGTCTTGCGAGGTGGTTGCTTATATATGGATTCTTGTGTAAATTCCAGATTCACAGGCGGGTACGTCGGACGAAGCTAAGAAAGGGAAGCAGGTGGTTGGCTACGAGTAGCGCACGACCAGGTGAGTAGATTTAACATCTACCGGGAAATCGCCCGTATGGCGTTAAGCGTCAGGGCGTGTTAGGATATTTAGTATAGATGTTCATATGGACTGTAGTAGCATACCGTATTGTTGCATATAGAAATGATAGCATAGGACACTGCACTGTCACTAACGGTTCAAGTTGCACGAGCACGATTTATATGCTACACTCACACCGTTAGTGATTGCCATGACACTCACATTATAGGATTGCTATAAATCATATATCATATTGATTCCGCTTTATTGAAGTTGTCATGATTTGCCATATACATCACATACCCATACTTGTACCACATACATCATATATTTATACTTGGGCACATATACATCACATACCCATACCAGTGCACACATATATTGATATCTTCATACCTGCGTACATGCATACTGTATATTCATACCAGTGCACACATATATTGACATCTTCATACCTGCGCACATGCACACTGTATATTCATACCAGTGCATACATACATTGATATATTCATACTTGCTTAGATTACGCATTGAGATATGTTGTTTCCATGTTAATTCTGGATTTGGGGAACCGTGGATATTTCAAAAGAGAATAGTTAATTATTTAAAAACCCGGTTTCTCTTGATATGATATTTCTTTGCGTCCACCATATGTTTTCTCGGTGCTAGAGTGATATATGTGAACCCGAATCGAGGAGTTGGATGGGGCCGATTACGAGTACATGGTAGACCCGGTATGGTACCCCGGGGCGAGAACGGTTTCGCTGTGTAGTAAATGGTGAGCCTGGCAGAGGGACTACTACCTACCGGTGATTGGTTGGACCTGGCGGTTATCCGGAGGATACTGACCAGAGTCGATTGATGGATACGGGACGATTCGTACTGCCGGGGCCGAGGGCCGATACCGCAGACAGAGCCCGTGGGATGACCCGGACTGACGGATGTCTGATATATGAGGATTTGCGTGTCGATGCTTGGCACGAGTATTTCTTTATATTTTGGGTGCCGATGTTGGGCACTCACGATTATATGAGATTTACAGGATTTGAGGACCGAGGAGGATGCCGACGCCTGAGTAGTATTGGGATTTGGGTGTATTGATGGGTACCGATTATACTTTCCACGATGACATTCCGTGTAGATGTTATATTTCCCATGCTCAGTATTTAGTAATTGATATCTCATCCTGTATCTGTTGTACCTGATATAGTACGCATGATTGCATGATCATTGCATACCCTGCTCATTCTATATAGGGTTGTTAGAATGCATTGCCATACCTGATTATCACATATCTTGCTCATCATATGGAGATATTTTTAGATAGCACTTGTTGCATGAATTGAGCATCCAGTTCATCATATAGATGTTATCTGTTGGCATAGGTTAGAGTATCGCAGCACGTGCATACTCGCGATTACCTTTATATGTTATCTACTATTCACGAGTTGGCAACTCACCCCCGTTGTGTCACTGTGTTTGCAGGTTGCCCTTCGGAGTAGTCGCGGCAGGCTGCTTTCTTGCATCTTTTGACACAGATACCCCTACAGTTGGCATACTAGCTCTTTTACGGATAGGTGGGTTTTGTGTGGTATCTGTTTATCTTTCAGTTATGTACATTGTTGTATCTAGTACTCTCCATCTACCACTTATGTATTGACTTAGAGACCAGTTGTGAGGGCGATGTATATTATTCGTATTCTGGTGTCGAGCTCGTTGTGAGCCGACTTTACTTATGCAGTTTATTATATCTGTGATGTTTCCCACTTATTGCTCATTTTCTTCGCTACGGCGTCGTATATTGTTATCGTGGCGACTGGTTACTAGAGGTTTTCTTAACATTTTAGTAAATACTTCTATTCATTGCTCAAAACACTCTATACTTTTACTGGTTTGATTTCTGGGTTTTCGGCTTACTTAGTCGCGTTACGCCTGTAGACGTTACGTGGTTAAGTGCCGGTCACGGGCCAAACTTTGGGTCGTGACACCTAACTACATTTTCTACGAGTCTAGAGAAAGACATATGTCCTGATTCAAGAAAAGAAAATGCTGAAGGTAGCGAAGGGACTGGAGGCCAACCTAAGATCAGGAACGCCGAGCAATCGGGAAAGTAGAGGTGCAAGTGAGAAAAATTATTTGCTGAAGGCAGGACACCCCTATTTATACCTGCAGCAAAAATGATCTGACGGTCCAGGCGACGCCATGTCGCAGCCGATCATTGGATGCCTTCCTTTCACGAGGAATTGAACAGCCGAAGCGACGTCTCACATCCGCGTTTCAGATGCAGCCGTGTAGCACAAGATCGACGGTCAGACCGTCGCCACGACGACTCAAGCAAACGAAACAACGTTGCCATGATGGCGTCGTCCTTTCAGCGATCAGCTGACGTCATCGAGGATACTCGCGATAATTAAAACGCACGGTAAAACGCTGCGTGGACTCGGAGATTGAAGAGACACAGTCGCCAAATGCCATGTCATTCCCGGACAATCCACCACGAAGAATTCTCGACACTAAACTGAACAGAGAAGATCACTCTCGACCCGACCTATAATTAGGTCGAAATGAGAGTGGGGAGCTAATGATAATACTCATAAGTAGGGATTCCTCCTATCACGGAACGTAGCAGATGACATGTCACCCATGTATGCCAACTAGATTCCTGGGGGCTGCTAAACTGGAATAAAGGAACATTCCTCAGTATCTCGCCGCCGAGACTCCATCCAGGAATAGGCTCGGACCTCTCGGGGCCTCCCCTGGATGCATTCCTTCTTCGACCAACCATCGGTCAGTAGCACGTTTCCGATCTATCCTAAAACTGAGCTTCCTCAGCCTCCTTGCCGCCCTGACCAGCTCGGTACCCATAGCAGAAAGCCCGAGCTTCCTCGGATTGAGCCTCCTTAACTTCTCTTTACCGAGCTTCCTCGTAACGACTCCGCATCCCCCGCCATGACGGAGTCAACCACCCCACATCCCGCATCTCACACGTGCGTATTTCGCCATTAATGCGAACATGACGTGTTGACGGAACTGACGGCGAGGATCTCGCAACGGCTCGCTACATACGACCCCTATATAAATCCCTGCTCCTGACGATTCAGGTAAATCAACACAACCCAATACGCCGCTACTCTGTCCAAATATTCTCCGGTTCGAACTTGATCGTCGAAGGGTCCTACGGTGGTTTCCCACCCCGGGACTTTTTTTGCAGGTAGCTCGGTGACAACACTGATCAACAACCCATTGAAATCCACTCTCTCTCTCCAAATCTCAGCCCTTCATCTTGCTCGCCAACGGAGGACAATATTGGAGGACAATATTTGAGGAAGATTCCGACCTCCACCAGAAAGCGTGCCGGAACTCAAGCCAAGACAGGTTCAAATTATGAGACCAAAATTAAACTTTCAAAAGTTGACGTTATCCATCATCATCACCAGGACACAAATCTAAGATTATTTAAGGGGGCCAGTTGAATATTAGAAACATAATTATTCAAGAGAGAGAGAGAGAGAGAGAGAGAGAGAGAGAGAAATGTTTGATTTTATTTTATTTGTTGCTTTTTGCCCATTTGATATATTTGATCTAGGTTTGCCAAATTAATGTTCTATTATTGAAACACTCCTTTGTTTGCATAAAAAAATTCAGCTATACGGAATAGTGGCTGAATAATACATATTTGGCTCTTGGTAACAACTGAAATACAAAAACTCACTGCCCGAACTATATGCATCTGCTACATAATAAAGCTAGTCAAAATCAAAATAGAGACGAGAGTTACCACGTGCGAACAGTTTAATTGTGACACGTGATCATATAATTAAAGGAAAATGTGGGAACATAACGACTCCTCATATAATTAAAGAAGAATGTGATCATAATTTGCAACCACTTAATTGGCTCAAGAGTAAAAGGTTTCCTAACAAAATTAAATAGGCTAAACTGCATGGCAGATTTTTTTTCTCTGTAATGATCCCATAGGAACACGCATGGATATCATGCATAAAACGCATAAAATAAAAAAAAAGGATGGAAAAAACTGTTTGGAGATGGAGGGTTGACTGTAGAGTTGACCGACCGAGAGCGAGAGGGACGGCAGCTAGAGACAGCGTGCCTCGTTAGGTCTCGGAGGTCAAGGGGGTTCGTGCGGCTGGGTGCGTGGGTGGGCGTGAAAACGTACAACGAAGGGGAAAACAGCACAAGAGCTAGCTATTGAGGGTAGATGGCGTGGTCGACACGCAATCACACTCTTTCCTAATTCATTTTGGAATTCACAAACCATGCACAAATAGGGGCAGCTATTTGTAGACCATTCAATCTATGTCCTTCCTCTTTGCTATTTGCTTTCCCTACATTGATTTTATGCATCTCCTCATGGCCAGCTCAATTTTATCAAAAACTACCTATCGAATTGATCCTTTTACAAAAATTAGCTGAAGTCCACCGTAGAAAAATACATTTTTAGAAAAAAACCATCCACCATGCATGATAGTTTTTCTTTAACAGTGTGTACTCCAAGCTGATTTTTTTTTCTTGAAACTATCAAATCACAGTGTGGATGTTGGTGAATATCCCAAGTTTCAATAGTAAAAAATATAAGGGATAGAAATATGATTTTATATACTTAACGACATAGTGGTTTTTCGCTAATGTTGAAAATTTTAGGTTGGTTTTTCGCTTATAGAAAAATCATGGGTATTTTTCGTAAAAAAGATCAAACCATAGTGTTTGGTAAATACCTCATATTATTATTATTACTAAATTACAGGAAACAACCCTAAACTTTGACCGAATAGTATGAGCTAATTTCATATTTTTATCCAGATTTTATTAATTGCGCAAGCTAATTTTTATTTTTGGATGACTATTCGTATCCATATACGCGTCTGTTGATGGAGCACCGGATACGAATATGATAACACCGATATCCGTATCCGATACGAATAATAGTAATGTTTGAATTTGTCGGTTGCCTTTTTTCCAATATTCATTCTTGTCTAAATCTGTATTTTTATCCGATTATCAGGTTACGATAATAACTTCTATTCTGGAATTAAATTAGAATCACAAATAACGTGTGTGCTCGCCCACAGTCAAAATGAAATTTTCATCTAAACATACGCTGAAACAGCGATTTCTGAAGGGGGAAAAAGAATCTATCGCTAGTTTACTGCCACAGTTGGACCTTCTAAATTTTACCAATTTCAGATCAATTTCTGGAGACAAATTACTTGGGTTGGGTTTGGTACAATTAATAGAAAATTACCCGGAATTCTACCATTACCAGAAATGGGATGACCGGACATCTAATTCCAAGAAATCTTGTATTAATGTGCTTGGTATACGTTAATCATTCACGGTAATATATTTATGTGCAAACGTTAATCGGCGATTAGGCCGAAGGAAGCCGTGGATGGAGGCAATGTCTACGATGAACGACCGATCGGCAGCGGGTCGGTAACAGTCCGAGGGGCGGGCCGATAACTGGCCGAGGGGCCGGCCGGCGACGAACTACGGCCGACCGACGACTAATGTCTAATCGGCCAGCGGCTGGCTTGTGAACAATCGGTGATGATCGGCGGCAGGCCGGTAGCGAACGGCCGATCGGGGGCTGGCCGGTAGCAAACGGCCGATCAGCGGTAAGCCGGCTGGTGAACGATCAATGATGACAGGCGAACGACCGGAGGTGAACGGCCGATCGGCAGCGTGCCGACCAGTGGACAATCGATGATGGGCAGCCCGGGCCAGCCGGTCGTGGGTGGCGAGAGAGGCAAGTGGTGAATGGTCATTGCTCATTTAATGTTATGCGGAAATATTCCGTGGTAATCTGGAATAGTTAAATATTTTGGGAGGAATAGTATTACCCTGTAATCCTCTATTTCCGGAAATATCTTTACATCTCAACAATCGTGTGAATATTTCATGGTAATTTGGGATTACCATCGAGATTAACACAAAAATTAAATATTATTTTCCCCTTCTTTAAAATAATAATCAGTAACTTGATGGAAGTGTTTGAAGCTATAATTCAGGCATGTTTGTATGCACAGAAGTAATATGCAATAACCGGAATTAAGCCTATTTCAAATATTTCGGTTGTTTGTTTGTACAGAAGTAGAGCTTGGAAATTACTTCAACATGGTGCAGTGGATCATATGTGGTATGGTTTCTTCCAAAATTTTCTTTCTCTTATTTTGAATGGGAAATAACTATGGAGCATAAGAAACAAGAAAAAAAAATTATTTAATACTTCTCTTTGTTACTTTCAATAGATAATAATTTATTACTATTAAAAAAGTTAATTTTTTTGTTTGTTTTTCTTATGAAAGAAACATATGAGGTTGTTTCATTTTTTAGTTCCATTTTCAAAAAATATACAAACAAACACCAGAAGTAAGGTTTAAGTTTATTTTCATGATATATTTTTTGGAAGTTATTTTAAGATTTCTTCCGGCACTTCCGTTTCTTCCGGACAACTATATGGCCCGTGACGAGGGCTACAGTGGCACTTGAATATATTGTTGTTTTCAAACGTAATCTCTATTAGTGATGAGCTGGGATTGAAAATAGGCTAAACCCACCTCAGTTTGAAAACCCTACAATTGACCTCTTCAACTTTAAACGATGTTTTGAATTACGTTGACTATTCCCAAAACACCCGTGATCTCTAATCATTTTTTGCTATATTTTATTAAAATGCCGCAATCAACATTTTAACTGAGAGGTATTTTGAATATAAGAAACAAGATCAAGTTAATCGGTGCTTAAAATAGAGGGCAAAGTACATATTCTACGTAGTAGAAGGGCAATCCTGTTAAAATGGGAAATTCTACGGTGCGTCAAATGTATATATATGATCATATGAAAAAGATATAATCACATCCTGATAAGGCTCATGAACGAGAATTTTCCAGATTACGACACGTAACGGATGACGTGTCGTCGACGTAAGCCCACTAGGCACCTGGGGGTTGCGGAGGTGGAATCTGGCGCCCCGGGTACTTTCCTCGGGGCCTCGTCTCCGGGCTTACGCCCCACCTCTCGTCTTCGAGCCATCCAGCAGCCGAACTTACACCCTCTTTGCTCGTCTCCAAGCTGTTGCAAGGGCTAAGCTTTCTTGGCCTCCCGGCTCGTCCCTGAGCCATCCGACAGGCTGAGCTTCCTTGGCTTCCTCGATCAACCGAGAGCGCGGAGCCCAAGCGCCACCGCAACGGCTCCATGTATCTCGCCAAAGTGAGATATCCGCCGCCCCACGTTCCGCGTCCCACGCGGGCACGTTTCCCCAATAATGAGCGGATCTCTCCATCAATACGGGCGTAACGAGGGGGCGTAATTGATGGCGAGGATCTCATGCCGGCTCGCTCCATGTGACCACTATATAAACCCCTCTTTCAGACAACTCAGGTAACTCAAACTTATTTTAATACGTCGCTATCCTGCTCTTATTCTATAGTACTAACTTGATCGTTGGAGAGTTCTACGGTGGTTCCGCATCCTAGGACTTCTCTTGCAGATAACTCGGCGTCAACAACATCCAACAATCCATTCAGATCAATACAACCATTCCCATACCCAACCTCTACTGTCCAAAACCACTCGCAGCCAGATCGACGGAGGACAACATCTGAGCGAGATTTCCACCTCCATCAGTTGGCACAGTCTGTAGGAAACTGTAATACCCAGTCCCTATATGTAATTAGCGTATTTTAATAAATAAGTCTCCAGGTATTTCCCAAAATTTACTACAAATTTTCTGTATTTTTATAAAGGCCACTTACAGAATTTACGTATTGATGTTTATAATTATTTTAAGTATTTTAAATAAAACCCTAATCCCTTCATTGTATCTTGGTTCCTCTTATAACCCTAACCCTATTTTCTAATCTCCATCTCCTTTTATAATTTCCTAACCCAAACTCTAACCACACTTCCTTTTTCCTTTCATTATTTTCCCCTTTTCCCAAAATAAAACTATATACATATATATATATATATATATATATATATATATATATATATATATATTTTTTCCCCTGGCCCAACAAAACAAAACGAAACCAAATGAATATGCAAAAAATCCCCAAGCCAGCCCACTCCCTTCCATTTCTTTTAAATCCCTTTTAAACCCAACCCAGCCCAAATCCTAACTCATCTTTTCCTTTTATCATTTCCCGACCCATCTCCCCATTTTCCCAATTAAATTCCCCTAATTCCCAAGCCGGCCCACCTTTCCCCTACCTCTTTTATTGTTTTTATATTAAAATCCCACTAGGCCCAGCTCATTCCCCTCCAAAGCCCGCGCCCATACTCAAACCCCCCAAAGCAAACCTGACCCGACCCGTTCGTTTCCTCTTCCCCACTCGTCTTCTCGTCTTTTCCCCTGCAGTTCGCTGCGCGTCCCCACGTCGCCAACGCCCGCGTCGTCGCCCACGTTCCCGCTCCTCTCGACCACGATCGCGCGCGCCTCCACGAGCTCCTCAACCCCTCCTCGTCTCTCTAACCCTCTCCCTCATCACTCTCGAACCTTCTCCAACTCCCTCCTCTCCTCCCTCTCCAAAAGATACGCTAAGCTTTCATCCCTACACCCCACCACCGGTGAATGACGACGACGAGGAGGACGACCACCTAAACCACCTCGTCATTCTCCCCTCGCTTCCCTCTCCAGAACTCAAGCCCCACTACACTACCTCACTTCCCTCGCCTGCGAACCCAACCCACCGCCGAGCTTCGAACCCTGCACGCCTCCTCGCCGCCGACGAGCTCTCCACTGCCTCGTCGACTCCTCTGCATCGTCAGCATCACCTCCTCCAAAACCCAGAACCCCTTCTCGCCACGAGCCAGCCCCTGCACCCCCTCGCTGCAAACTTCACCCCCTTGCTGCACCATCGCCGGAGCGACCACCGCCGACCCCAGCACGTCCCCAGGAACTTTACAGCACCCCACTCCGCTTCCAGTGATCATGAGCCATCCCCCGGACGACTCCGACGACGAACCCAAACGCGAGACGAGGCCGTGAACCCAAACCGTACCGTTCGTTGCGCGTTAGTGCCGTTGCCGCTGCCGTGCGTCGCCAAAATATTTCCAGGCAAGTACCCTACTTGCTACATGCTAGATTATACTGTTATATTTCAAAATATTATTAATTCCATGTTTACGATTCATGAAAACCCATATGGCACAAGTGCTTGATGCAAAACCCGAAGAAAAACCTTCCATTAAACTGACGGAACTTGATTATATATGATGGCCCGTGTGGCAATGAACATTGTGGTGAAATTTGGCTGGAAAATTTTATCGTTACTGGCTTGAACGATCACCCTCAATTACACCCGTTAAAACTGAATATTTTCCGCGTCTGAAACTTGTTAAAATCATAATTAATTATGTACACATTGAAATGATACGTTCGAGGGCTCAAATCAAAGCTGACTCGATGACCTGGAACCCTATAAAAGTTTTTAATTGTTTCTGTACTGAAAATACTACGAGAAATGGTTCGGAGAACGGCTCTGGAATCCAGTCCAGAGCAGCTCTGGCTGTTGATTTCTATCTCGTAATGCTTACTACTTTGCTGCCTGAGCTTGTATGTTGCGGAATCCTATGTCTTATTGAAGATGAAACTGTTATCTAAATAACGCAAGTGATTTCACCCCTTTTATTCGTCGTTTACTATTTAAACTGCAATTTAAAAGAACAGGACGTATAGCAGTCCTAAACAGAAACAGAACTGATACCCTATCATGGAACAGTGCATAACTTCTGACGTGGAGACGCGATTGAGAATCTGTCTGGTGGGTTCGAAACTCTATTGAAAAACCTAAATTTCATTCAACTGTAGCGTCGCTAAATTCTGTAACAACTTCATTTTTAATGTACAAAGAATTGATTTAAATTCAATGTATACTTGGAGTATTTATTACAGCTGATATCTCTTTAAGTATTTATTTCACTCCATAATTACAAGAAAGAGCTTGTAGCTCATTGGTAATACCTTGCATTGCTGAACCAAGCCACCAGAGTTCAAATCCCATACCCCACATTATTTTTGTATTTATTGTTTTGGAAAGTCAACAGTCAAACCGCCATAACTCACAAAATTTATACTGAACCCAAAAAGTTAAATACACCAAAAATCCCCTCAGGAAAAACCCCAACTTTCGGCGCCTTGACTCGGCCGGGATCGGCCGAGTCGGCAGGCGGACCGGCCGACTCGGGCCGGCCGGACTCGGCCGGACCGCCGAGTCACCTGAAGGAAAAAATTCCCTCTTGACGTAGTCAACCCCCGTGCATACTTTAATTCTCTTGATCGGTTATCAAATTCTCAATAAATCACTTTTATTCCAAAATTTAATGATTTTTAATGTTTTTTTAAATATATTTTTATATTTTTTTAATTAAAACCCTAACCCTAGCCTAGCCTATATAAACACTCCTACCCTCTACCCTCTCACCCTACATTCCTAAGTCCACTCTCTAAAAATTTCAAGAGAACTCGGTACATTAGAAAACGAGCGAAAGGCGAAGCGCTGCCGAAATCGACGGTGAATCCCGGCGATCGTACTAGGACTCTTCACGACGTTTCGACGTACCGACAACCCACTACATTCCTAGCACTCTCTAGCGTTGTCCAAACCCGTAAGTCCCCTTTTCTATCTTTCTTTTCCTTCATAATAATACGACTTTTTAAAACCCGACGGAAATCGGAACAAACCGATTTCCGATTTGGTTTTCTATCAAAACTCACTTGTCACAAATTCCATAATGCTTAAACATATTCATGTTGACTATTAATCACTTAAAAATCAATTTGGACAAGTTTTCACACATGAAATAATAACTTTTGCAAAATACCGTATTTTCACACTTAAATACCACCATATTTAGTTTATCATATTTAACCCCTAAACTTCACTATACCTTAAAATAGATCACGAGGTAATGACCTACCTCCACACACACGCAAATACAACCCTAATTGATATCATCAAAACTTAGAATACGAAAATACAAGACTTTACATTAAAAATACCATTTTCTTTATAAACCTTTTCTGAAAGTTCTTAAGTTGTATACAATTTTAAAACAAAATCTTTTAATAGGAAAATACGATATGTCATGGACATCGATCGTTTATCTAAACCTGACTTTGTGGTGTCTAGGCAAGTTTGTTTAAGGCAAGTGGTTACTTAATTAGGGCCACTACTTGTAGTGGAGAGCCTCCCACTTACCTGGCACTTACCTGGCCGCAATTGGCGGTGAAGAGGCGATTTGAGGCTTCTAATGACGTGTCGTTTAGACCATTTAGAAATAGGCTAGTTGGCTTAGGAAACCCTAGAATTTAAAATACGGAAATTTACACCTTTTACATATAAATACCTTATTTTTATAAAACCGTTTTCTAAATTATTAGTATTTATTAAATTTTTGCAAAGCGCCACTACAACCCACCTTTGGGGAACCTGTTAGGGATAGTATGGTTTATCGTGCACCCTCGGGCTTAGTAGTGCGAGATTCGGACCTCCGCAAGGAGCATTCGGTCTCGAAAGGTTTAAAATACGATATTTAAGAAAAATAAGATTTTTGGAAAATAAAATATTTATTAAAAATTATTTTTGTATAAACATATGTATATTTATCATTTGAACACCTATTTTATTATAAGATAAAGTTTTCACCTTTTCCTAAAAATTACAAGATTAAAAGTTACGTTAAAATACCATGAATTTCAAATAAATCAATATTACAAATTAATACCTTTATTAGGATATATTCACTAGAAATATCACTAAATAAAATCACACTCATTATAATTATAAAGACGAATAATAAATACTTGAGGTGTATCTTGAAAACTATACAAAAGTACTTTTACATAAAAACCCCTCAAGTTTTATAAATTACAATAATGACCCTAACAAATATAGAACTTCGAATTACATTTCTTTTAGTCTGACTCGGGTTTGAGTCAGATTATTTCTGACTTGAATATGATTCAAGTCAATCTATATTCTTTAATATTCCAACTCAATATGAACACATGAATCTCAGAATCCAGTTAACAATATATACAACTTGACTGAATCAAACCATGGATATACATCCATTATTCCATTATTCCATTATTCCATTTACCTGATTATGCAGTTACAATATGTTTACTGATATCATGGTTTTGGTCAGTTATCCAACTTACTGTCAAAACACTACGGGGTTTAAGGGGTAGATTGGTACGAAAGGTGTTAAAGGTGGCACGAGGTGGTCAGATTAAGACACCTAACCTATATTCCGTTGCTGTTGTACCGTGGCTTAACGGTTCCTTGTACATTCCGTTTGTCCTGGTCTCTAGCATATAGAGACCCCTCTCGTATACACTGGCATCCTTCTGTACCAAGCTACAAACAACAGCTTTAACACAATATTCCATAATATTCTACAACATGATACTTTAGCAAATTACTCTTATTCTGTCTTTCTAATTCTTCCTTATCTTTGGGACTTACCGAGCGACCTGTTCGCTGACGACATTCTATTTCTTTCTTCTTTGAATGTCGACAGGTGCTTTGGACCCAGCAAAGATCGAGCCCACCGGTGAAGACTTGGAGCAGTTTCACGAAAACCCTGAGCTCTAGACATTGTACCTTGTTCTATTCAGTATTTTCATTTCCTATTATGCCACTGTTTAGGCATCGCTTTTCATTTCAGTTGTATTTACTTTTCATGCATTGTACAAAAGAATGTTATTAATAAAGTTGTTGTTATTTCTATATCTTTTGTCTCTTGTGATTTACTTTTATATTTCTTAGATACGCTTAGCGTATGTACTTCTGAGTACATACGTAGCGGACCTCGTCGCGTCTCCTTCGCCGTACACCGGGAAACGGGGCGTGACAGGTTTTGTTGGTGGCCCATGCAGGTCTGAGCTGTATGAATCCCTATCATGCAGTTCTGGTCTGCGTGAACAACCTAAGCAATATAACACAAGAACCAGCAATTAAAACATTCTTTACAATTCATGTTTCTTGAATCTTACAAATTTCTATTCCTTGAATCTTATCATTTCATGTATCTGAATCTGTCCTAAACCAAATTTTTCTTCAAGGTTATGCATTCCCCGAACAACACCAGCACCAATGTCAACAACACACCTCCATCACTACCTCTCGCACCAGCTGTTCCTGCACTACCCACCGAGCAAACAGTGCTACTTGAGGCGATTCGCAGTCTTCTTGAGGGACAGCAACTACTACTGAACCGTCCTGAAACCGACGCACCTGGAGTAAAGCAATTCAGGGATTTACATCCCAAGAAGTTCTCTGGTAAAGGAAGCCCTCTTGAAGCTGAAGAATGGGCACAAAACATCGAAGATGATCTGGCAGTAGCTCAAGTGCCAGACATCGCTTGGGTCCGTGTAGCAAAACTACAGCTCACGGATAATGCTCGCAACTGGTGGAAGGAGGAAGAAAGCCGTCTGGTACAGCCGATTGAATGGAAGACTTTTCGCGAGAAGTTCGACGCGAAATATTTTTCTGTGACTGCCAGGTTTGCAATGGAGCAACAGTTTATTCATCTACAACAGGGTTCAATGTGTGACAAATCAGTAGATGAATACAACACTGAATTCACCATGTTAAGCCGGTAAGATATGTCACAATAGTTCAATTCTTAAATATCACATACTACACAGCTAACACAATTTTTAAACAGATTCGCGACACACTTGATACCGACGGACGATATCAGAGCCCGTCGCTTTCAACAAGGACTGGACACGGAGATTCAGGCTGCTCTAGCCACGGGAAAGTTTTTGACCCATGAGGATGCTCTAGAAGCTGCCCGCAGTTATGAGGCAGTGATAAAAAGAAAGGGGCAGACCTCAGTCTGCAGGAGTCAAGCGCTCTGCCAATCAGATGGCAGGTGGTGCCTCGTCCAGGCCACCTTTCGTGCCAAGGCGACCCAGAGTACCAACCCATCGTCCCAGCCCAGCCTTTTGCACCTACTGCAAGAGAACTGGACATATGATGAAGGACTGCCGTCGAGCCAACCGCCTTTGCTTAGTCTGCGGCTCAGCTACTCACGATATTGGGTCTTGTCCCCAAAGACAGAACCCAGTTGCTGCACCCAGGCCAGCAATTACTTATCCGCAGCGACCAGCTCTTCAAGCACCTGCTCCAAGACCTGCACTCCTTGCACCACCCAGAGGACCACAAGCTGCACCACCTCCTCGTCAGTTCCATCAAGCTCAAAGGAACGTTCCGAGGAATGCTCCTCAGGCCAGGAGGAATGTACCAAGGCGCCAGGGTTTCATGATGTCCGTGGAAGAAACTGAGGCCACTGGCCAAGTCATCACTGGTAAACTTTTCTTTTCAAAACTTTGCTTTTCTATTCTACTACTTAGTTACATATTTTCTATACCTAAAACAAATCCCACATACCTTAGGTACAATCTTAGTATCCTCAATCCCTGCACTTGCACTGTTCGATACTGGAGCATTACATTGCTTTATGTCGCAACGGTTTGTCCGAACCCATGCGATTCCAGTCTCACCGCTTGTATCCAGCTGGAATGTCAGTTCAGGAAATGGCGTTCTAAAGGCAACTATGGGATACAGCTTGTGTCCAGTCGTCGTCTGCAGTCGAGAGTTTTATGCTGACTTCAAAGTGCTGGACATACCGAACTTCGATGTGGTTCTAGGAATGGATTGGCTTGGAACTTTTTATGCTACCATCGACTGTCGTAAAAGGAGGGTAGTATTCGAGATCCCAAACTATCCGGTCTTCTATTTTAAAAGCGGAGACCGTACACTGGAGCCAAGTACCTACAAAGCGAGGCCAAGAGAAGCGGTAGTTACATCAGCTCAAGCGGAGGAAGAATCAAGACCATATGTGGTTCGAGAGTTCGACGATGTATTTCCTGACGATATATCAGGTTTGCCTCCCGATCGAGCTCTTGAATTCAGTATTGATTTAGTACCAGGAGCACAACCGGTGATTAAAGCACCCTATCGTTTAAGTCCGGAATGTTTGAAGGAAGTTCGAACACAGTTGGACGAATTACTGGCGAAAGGATGGATTCGTCCCAGCACTTCAAGTTGGGGATCACCTGTACTACTTGTGAAGAAGAAGTAAGGTTCATACAGAATGTGCATCGATTACAGAGCCTTGAACGAAGTCACTATAAAGAACAAGTATCCACTCCCGCGCATCGACGATTTATTCGATCAGCTAAGTGGATTTTGTGTTTTCTCTAAACTAGATCTCCGTTCAGGTTATCATCAAGTGAAGGTCAAGGAAGCTGATATTCACAAAACAGCTTTCAGAACTCGCTATGGACATTACGAATTTCTAGTGATGCCATTTGGAGTGACCAACGCACCTGCAATATTCATGAACCTTATGAATCAAGTTTTCCAGGAGTATTTAGACAGGTTTGTTGTCATCTTCATCGACGACATCCTGGTGTATTCTAAGAGTCGGAAAGAACATGCAGAACATCTACGAATTGTCCTGGAAACTCTTCGACAACATCAGCTTTATGCCAAGTACAACAAGTGCGAGTTTTGGCTAAATCAAGTTAGTTTTCTTGGACATATCGTATCAGGAGAAGGAATCTCTGTAGATCTAGCGAAAGTTTCAGTAGTTAGCGAATGGCCTACACCAAAATCAGTGAAGGATATTCGAAGTTTCTTGGGTTTAGCTGGATATTACAGAAGGTTTATTGAAGGCTTTTCGAGGATAGCAACGCCCCTGACGTCAGAAGCATGCGAACAAGCTTTCGTAGAATTTAAATCAAGGTTGACATCGGCACCTATTCTCGTCATACCGGATCAATCTGGAGGATTCGAAGTGCATTTCGATGCATCCGGTAAGGGATTAGGATGTGTTCTACATCAGCACGGTAAGGTTGTGGCTTATGCTTCAAGACAACTGAAGATTCACGAGCGCAATTATCCTACGCATGATTTGGAGTTGGCAGCCGTCATTTTTGCTCTTAAGATTTGGCGTCATTACCTACTTGGTTAACGAGTGAACATCTACACAGATCATAAGAGCTTAAAGTATGTGTTTACTCAGAAGGAGTTGAATATGCGGCAGAGAAGATGGTTAGAACTCATGGCGTGCTTTGACATCAACTTGCAATATCACCCAGGGAAGGTGAATGTAGTACCTGATGCTCTTAGTCGCCAACCATTAGCAATGAATCTCACCGCTCAGTGGAAGCTTCAACAAGACTTGAATCAGATGGAGATTGAAGTAGTCATGCCAGGTAATGCTTCAAGTTTGATAAATTTACAAGTTCAATCAACCATGGTCAATCAGATCAAAACAGCTCAAGCCAGCGATCCTAAGTTGCAAAAGATCAGAGAACAAGTGGAGAATGGACTCAGAACAGACTTCATCATCCATGAAGACGGATCTTTGAGATACGGCAGCAGATTGTGTGTACCAAAAAGGCCTGTTCGGGAAGAGTTAATGAAAGAAGCTCACAACTCTCCATATTCAGTACACCCTGGAGGTACCAAAATGTACAAAGATCTACGTCAGAATTATTGGTGGCATGGAATGAAGCGTGAAGTAGCCAGAAGCGTCGCAAAATGCTTGGTGTGTCAGCAAGTAAAGGCTGAACATCACAGGACTGCTGGATTACTTCAACCGTTACCAATCCCAGAATGGAAGTGGCAACACATCACGATGGACTTTGTGACTGCTCTTCCTCGCAGCACAAAGGGTAACGATGCCATATGGGTCATTGTGGATCGACTCACAAAGTCGGCTCACTTCATCCCATTTCGAGTTGGCCAATCAACTGAGACACTAGCAAAGAAGTACATGGAGTAATAATCTAATTTAGATTTAAAACTCTTCATAATGTACTATCTCTGATACCCATGAACTGATACAGGAAATTGTGAGACTTCATGGAGTACCGGTCTGCATTGTCTCCGATCGTGACACCAGATTCCGATCGCAATTTTGGCAGAGTCTGCAAGCAAGCTTGGGAACAAGTCTGAACTTCAGCACGGCTTATCATCCACAAACAGATGGTCAGTCGGAATGAACTATTCAGATCTTGGAGGATATGCTCAGAGCGTGTATGCTAGACTTCAAAGGATCGTGTGAAGATCACCTACATCTTGTGGAGTTTTCGTACAACAACAGCTACCAAGCAAGCATAGGAATGGCACCCTTTGCAGCATTGTATGGAAGGAAGTGTCGTTCGCCATTAAGTTGGGACGACATCGGAGATAGGGAATGTAACATTTCAAAAAAATAAAATATTATTTTTGGGAATTTTCATAATTTTTAATGAATATTTTAATAGTCGGTATAATTAAATACCGATAAATGGTGAAAATTCCGGAGAAAATTTTAGAAATTCTAAAATAGGGTATTTTGTGGAAATATGTCATTTTAAGTTTTTATGGTTAAGTATATGTTATTTTTGTGTTAATTGCGATTGAAGATCGCTAACCGGATTTTTGGCTTTTGTGCAATGTGCACATGACATTTCCATACCTGTTGCATTTGGTTCATGTTTTGGACTCATGGTGGCCTAGGATTGAACCATGTTTAGATGACCATGGTGAGTTTTAAACCTTTAGGCTAAGTTAAGTGGGTTAATCAGGGTTGGTTTGGTTCATGGGGAATGGGATGATGAGAGTTAACTCATCTCATTTCAAAACTTTGGTTTGCCTCTTAAACACACACATACCAACCTCTCTACATCAGACATATACACCCACACATCAGCCACCCTAGCTGCTGCTACAAGCTGCAACACCATCAGCCCCACACCCAACATCAACAGCGCATTTTCAGCCACCAGAACAGCAGCTACGGCAGCTACATCAGCACAAATTCAGCAGCTGATGTAAACATCAGCCTACCCTCATGATGTTTCAGCCCCCCTAGCTGATCTACCCACCCACATCAAGACTTATCAGCCCCCTAGCTGATCTACACTCTCCCATCATCATTTTTCAGCCCCCAATGGCTGACTTTTGCCACCAATCAACCCCTCCCTACACCTACTGCTGCATTTCAGCCCATGGTTTCTACAAAACAACAGCAGCACCATCATTGCATCAGCCCAAATTCTGCCTAACTTCAGCCCCAATAGCCGACTTCAACCACAAAATAGCCCCCTCCCTACACCTACAGCTACACTAGCAGCTGAAACCATGCATCAATTCAGCACATTCAGCCATAATGGCTGACCTGCACACTCTCAAACCACACATTTCAGCCCATGGTTTCAGCAAAACAGCGGCAGCATCAGTCACAACACCCACCAGCCTTTAACCAACCCACAACACCATCATACCACATCACAAGGCACCATATATACCCCTCCTTCAAGTGTTGCAGCTGCTACTGCAACACATAGAGAAAAAAAGAAAGAAAGAAAGAAAAGCAAAAGAGAGGGAGAGTTGCAAGCAGCAGCAGCTGTAGAGGCATCATCTTCTAGAGCAAATGGAGAAGCTCCCCAGCAGCAACAGCCCTTCCACCTTATCTTCCTTCCATTCTCCTTCCTCCTAGGACCCCCTCAAGGTATAATCTTGCAACCCAAACTCATTTCTTGCCAAGTTATAGTTGTTTAGCTGAAAATTCGTGTTATTACGTGAATTAGTGATAGTTTAGGCAATTTGAGTGAGACTTGACAAAGTGTTGGTTTTGATGGTTGGTATAACCTTATTAGGTGATGTTGAGACCAGTTAAGCCTAGCTCTAATCCAGATTCGACACATTTCAAACATGGAACCCAAAACAGAACAGTTTCATGTTGGTTTGCGAAGATATATGGCGTGCAGGTGAATCTGGAGTGATCCGGGGTCATTACGGGGAAAATGAACAACACCAGGAGCCTATTTAGACACCCAGGAGACCACCCTAGGCAGACGAACCCCTCTGGACACCACCAGGACGGCCAAGCCGGTTTTTCACTTGAAGGGGCTCGTCCACTTAGTGTAGGGTATGGCCTGGGCTTTTACAGTAGCTCACATACACCCTGTACATCACCCTAGACTTGTTTTCTTGCCTTTGTTTGGCCTGAGACGAAATCTGGGATCGTTTTCTTGGGTTGCTGCCTTACTTTCATTATTTGGTTTTACATATTTTGATTTCCATATTTTTGTGTTTGTACGTTATCTCGATCGTGTGATGTTTGTACGTCCATATCGAATGATTTCAGGTTGTTTTGCGAAGGCTAACCATAGGTTCTAACCTATAGGATTTCAGCGTATCGTGTTGGTTTTCGTGTATCGTTTTAAGTTACGATTTAGTTTTGATGCGATGCGATACGTGTGATATGTGTAGGTACCCCCACGACGATCCGAGGCGATACAGAAGATGGAAGTGACATCGACACCGACGCGAAGGATTCAGGTGAGTAGATTTATATCTACGGGGAGAAGTCGGGTGGATGGCGTATAGCACCCCCGCAGTCCGTGGTGATGTATACGGATGCGTATACACACTTTCAATTTTTATATGTTGTTTGGGAAATTACTGATGTTTAGGATGGATAATTGGTGGACTTGATGATTTAGTATTGTGGACCCTAGATAGTGGGTGCACTACACATACCTATACACACTCATACTTGCATACATCCTTATTTCATATGTGGTTATGAGATCCTATATAGATATGTGTTCACAACGGTATGTGACTATGTGTTCACATATGGATTTGAGAATGATACATAGGATTGAGATGAGTCGATGATATTTGATCCGAGGTTATGATATCGGTGATATGGTAAAATTCGTATTTGAGATAAGTCTTGATGCTTTAGCGTATTTTGGATGATGATGCCATATGAATAGTGATATATGATCGACATGTGATTATGATACGAGGTAGGATATGAAATGATATGACAGGATATTTATGATAGGCCGCCTTGGGCGGGGTATACTCCTTGAGATGATATGTGCTGAAAATTCGAATTATACGGGATTGTCGATCAGTAGTCAGATCTTGATCATAGTGATGATTTTAACTTTGTACTGGACATAGGTCAGTACCCAGATTATGATATTTGATAAAGAGAATACCAGATGAATGATATGACTAATGTGATTTTGACCCGTACCCAGATTTGGGGATGCCGTACGACGGATTTACGTACGAGCTATATTTGATGTTTGATCCGCCCTCTTGACTTGGGAATAACTGATTTTAGAGATATGATATCGGATGTGATATTATCGAGGCGGGATCACCGACTATATATATATATTTATATGTATCGACTCAGAGGTTAGGCGGTTTTTATTACCTGCAGTTAGCTTATTAGCTCAGCCTTATTGTTGGCATAGCTGTATGACTCTTATGACTTTAGATGCAGTTCAGCTATCATGGTGTTTTAGCATTCAGCTCCCGCATATTATTATTGTTACACTGCATCGCATACTTTTTGTGATTCATATTCCATTATTGATATCATGTTGTTAGGACACCAGCATTATTACCGATGATGCGTATGTTCCACATACACTTACTTGCCAGCTCACACACATCTTCATCGGTAATTGCCATGTCACTACACAGTAGTATTATTGCATCAGGATATGACCCTTGTATGTGCATACTATTATTCCATGTTGCATGACATACTGTTATACTTGCATTCCATTTATATGTCACATACATCATGCTTCCTGATTATACGCATTGAGATATGTTGTTTCTATGTTATTTCTGGATTTGGGAACCGTGGGTATTTCAAAGAGATTATGTAAATGTTTTAAAAACCCGGTTACCCTTGATATGATATTTTAGTGTGTCCACCATGTGTTTTTTCGGTGCTGAGAGTGACATATGAAACCCGAATCGAGGAGGCGGATGAGACCGATTGCGGGTACATGGTGGACCCGGTGCGGTACCCCGGGGCAAGAAGATCGCAGGAGATGGCGTTGAGCCTGTGCAGGGGAGCACGACCGACCGGTGATATTACCCGACGCGTCGGATATCCGGAGGATACCGTCGTGGTCTTGAGATGGATGGTAAGGGCCGATCTGGACTGACGGCGCCCTAGATTTTGTGATTTAGACATTGAGATTTTCGAGATATTGAGGTACAGAGATTGTGATACAGAGGTATCGAGATACTGAGACTTATGTTTTGTGCCGATGCTAGGCACTGTTTATGCTGATTTCATTTATGATACCTCATTTTAAAAATAGAGAAATCTCACAAATTATGAAAGCAGTTTTCTTCAGTACATGCATTCTGTTACATGCATTCATACATCATCTATACGATACATTGTTACCTGATGCACTGACATGGACATATGGGATTACACTTGGGTTAGATATTTACACTAGCCATGGTTAGAGATTACTGGTTATATATTTGAGGATTGTATATTATGATCGTATGACCTAGGATTGCGTCATACATGCCATTTTCTGTTCGTAGATCTTTTTCTACTCACGAGTTGGCAACTCACCCCCGTTGTGCCTGTAAGTCTACGCTAGCGCCCCGGCAGTCTACAGACGCCAAATGCGGAACAAAAAACTTTTAACTGGCGCTATCGTATACTTTAACCCGGATCTGCCATTATTGCTAAACTAACAAACTGTAAAGAGTGTAGAAAGATTGTACCGAACGATCCGAGTCCTTCGTTCTTCAACCATCATCCCACGCTCCGTTGCGGCTGCTCCGATCTCGTCGATCTCCGATCTCCTCCGTCGAGGTGGCACCACATGATCGGTTCTTTAAACGGGCTCCCGCCTCTGACTTGAGGCAACTCGATCGTCAAGTTTGCTAAAAGAGACGACCAAGAATGATGTAGAGAATGAGTAGATGACTTTGTCTCACTTCGTCCAAATCCGTGGACGATCGGTTAATGAAGTTGCCGTGGAATTGGGTGATGGAATGAAATGAACTGTAAAATTCCATACACCCCGAATACTATCATAATCTTTTCTAACCAAAATGAAACATCAAGTGAAGTGAGGAGAGAGAGGGCCGGCCATATATAGCAAGAGGGAGGTGACCGTAGGAGAGGGGGGTGACCACAAGAGAAAGCTTCTCACTTTAAAAATATCTTAAGCAATCCAAAAGGTATTAATAACAAAGCATGAGTCATTAGGCTAGTCATAAAAAAACCATTAATGCACTAATGAGTCATGAAGCCTAGTCATCATCTAGAACCTTCTAGAAGCTTCTAGAAGCATTGACTCACCACATCCAAGAAAAGATAAATCCGTCTTTAACCAAATGTTAAAAGACGGCTGATAGAAAACTGGAAACTGGCAACTTCCAAAAGTGATCCTGAAACGAATTTCAGGACAACCCCGAAAGTGTATAAATATACCCGCATTTGTATTACGACCGAATACAAATGCAACTGAGACAAAGATATTATACCTACTCAATATAATACTCGGATCCGGCTTAAACCAAAGCCGACCAGTATTATCTGCCCGAAAAATAACACGTGCGTAAACGCACGTGCATTTTTCGAACCCTGCCATAAAACCATACGGCCTCTACAACGTTTCGCCCGAACTTGGGAAACTGTCTGTGGGGGACTCTAATGACTCGTCAGCACCCTGGCAGTGGGTTTAACCACAAACCGTCAGTGGCACTAGCAATGCGTAACGGCTGCCCATGGACTGACCTCAAGGGATGCCGATGAGCGCACTCATCCGGAAAACCCTACTGAGCCTAACAGTGACAATGTATATACAGTCCGGTCCGTTCGTCAATGAGTATCGCATATCTGCCTAGGGGGCTAGTAACGTCAGACCCCCAATAGCAGTATAAGTCGTGTCGGAGTGAAGCCCAATAACACCCTGAGATACGACTGGAGTACCTACCAGTAAATCTCCTGCCATGGCCATGGACTTTGTGTAATGGCTCTCCTAGACACAGCACGATCTCGCCCCCAAAACCGGGAGAGATGAATCCCCTGCCGATCCGCTCACGTGCCTCCATATGGCTCGGGACTGTACCCAAAAACTACCTGTTTGCACGACTCCTTTGAGCCGTGGTAGGGTAGAAATCAAAGCACAGTGGGAACTCACACGAGACAAATGACGACCACAGGTCGATGAACTAACCTGTACACATGTCACCAGGGAACTGCTATCTGACGATAGATATAATACTAACTAGCAGATTCCCGGCGAGTCCTGTCCGGTGTACTCATAACCCAATGAGCACCTGTATACATCTTAGGTGATCCAACTGTCACCAGTGGCTTGTGAGATCGGCCACCGCCCCTCGTCGGGGTCTCGACTGTACACACTAGTCTACTCCGGAGTATCGATGCCCTGTCTCGAAACTCCCACGACTAGGGACCACAATTAAGGATATGCATATAAACTACCCAACTCTCACGTATATGATCGCCATCATACTGTTGGTAGTAAAGCAAGATCCTAAGGGCTCTATCAAAGTGTAACATGCAATCAGTCACCTGAACATGTACACGACTGATAAAGGCAAACCAGATAGCATACTATCATCTCGAGTAAGACTGTCCTACCGGGATAGGTCCTCCGCAATCATTGCAATCACGTACCTGCGATCCAATAATTGACTATGAGGGCACTATCTCCAACAATCTCCCACTTGCACTCAAGGCTAATATTGCGATGTCGACTACTCACAGCCCGTGTGAAACCGAACATCCAACTCCTCTACTAATCAGTTTCACAAAGCCCGTTTGTAAAACTATTGTGTTCGAGAAATAGCCTCAGTGAGTGGATCCGCCTAGAAGTTTCTTTCTATATCTCTCTAAATCTCAAGTTCGCGGAGAAAGCCATCTCCCGAATCGAGTAATACCTGTCTTAGAATATGTCTGGATATCTGATGGGACCTTGTTCATAAATGAACTCCAAATCCAAACATCTTAGACTGTATCGATCACTGAACCTAATCAGTATCGGGCACCAAGCCACCCACAGTATCCTCTTGGACCACCTGT
This sequence comes from Agapanthus africanus, assembly GCA_030015575.1. Lineage (NCBI taxonomy): Eukaryota > Viridiplantae > Streptophyta > Magnoliopsida > Asparagales > Amaryllidaceae > Agapanthus > Agapanthus africanus. The sequence goes on from JASDDO010000008.1 coordinate 317,672,565, forward strand.
CTATAATACTGTCCCTCTTCGTCAGAGGGAAAAACTATAACTCTGACAATCTCTCTGTCAACCATGTCACCTTTGATGCATGGAATGATAACCGTCTCCCGAAGGAGGCTGCCGTCATCAAATCCGTAGAACATGTACTTATGTTCTAAAACTGCTTCCTTATGTTTCTTCAGGATTGGATTAATACAAACTTATTGCATCTAGTGCAAAACCAACATTTGGTGTGGTACTTGACATCTCATGATTGACTCAATTGCCTAAGCAAGTGATCTGCCAATCATGCACATCCCTCTCCTCTTTAGTCTGTAAGACACCTTTAGAGAGGGTGACTCCATCACCTGCAGGTACACCACCATGCTAGGAGTCAACTATTCCAAAAACCATTAGAATATCTGTCAAAGTACCCACATTAGGAAACTACCCAAATCCAGATCTAAAACCATAGATCTAGAAACCAGAATGTCAAATATTATATCCATATCCTGTCTGGAGAAACAACTGTGTGACGACCACAGTACAACCGATCGTAGTATAGGAATTTTACTTCCTACTCTGTGTATGTCATCCAGATACCATGACATCACACCCTACTACCTTCTTAACTGATCCATCCCTTATTCTGATTGAAGTCAAACCCATGACTATCACATCAAAAATAGATGATCTATCTCCGCTATAATTGCTCAAGTCTATAAATAGACATAAGCTATTTGCCCACTATGCTTCTGCTGCTCCCACTGACTACGACAACCCTCCTACCAGGTCTCATATTCTGGAACAACAGTAGTGTCAAGTCTTGGTAGATAAGAACCTCCCTGTCACCGTCTCTGAGGCTACCGAAGTACCTCTCGGGCGTCTGAGGTTACCTACCATACCTGCGGAGTGGCTATTTGGAATGTCAAACCTGATTGAATGTATAGGTCCTATTAAATTTTCCGTAATCGTTCACGGTTCTGGAATCACTTCCAGTTCTACCATACTCCCACTACTGTTTTCTGAAAAAGATCCATTTTTACTAAAACTGTGGCGAGTCAAGAACAATATCACTATTGATCTTCCAAATGGTAGAATATCAACCCTCGTCATAGCTAGGGTCAACCCACAAACAGCCATTACAGAAACGTGCCCTGAGTTATCCAGTGTCTGGTTTTAATCATAAGCTGGACAACTCCCCGTACCTTAATTTCTTTTAAGGTACGATCCATTCTATATCCAATACCGAAACTTTGGCACTAATTTAATTGGAACCATATTCGAATCATGCAGCTGTCTCCAGTGCATATCAACTTAATGGAAAGAGGCTAATCAGCATTACTCAACTTAGGAATCCATCCAATTATGAGTAACCTGAAAGAAAAACACGTTTCTCAAAACCATCACTATAATCTGAATACCAATCACAAGAATCTACATCTTCGATCTCTTTGAAGAATCCCGATACTTGTGATACCTGGTTCTCTACTTTATTCTTATACCCACAACTTCTCAAAACTTAGACCATGTATTTCTACGAAACACTCGTCTAAATACTAGAGAAGTTATAAGTAAACAGAACATAGTACGAGGACCTACCCCTTTGTCCTGATGGACACTGGACAACATACAATACTCTGTATAAGTCCGCTGAGTTAAACAACTCAAAACCTGTGCGTTGTAGGTGGAAAACTGTACCCTGGCGATTTCCTCAAATATCACCAATTACAACGAATTCCGATATAATGAGGATAATCACCTAATTCCCAATATCTTACTCCCACTCATCATCTGTAAAACCATACAGATATGAGAATGAAACCTGGTAAATACATACCCTTGGAGTAAGTGTCTAATCGGGAAAAACAGTTTTTCTTTTAACAATGCACTGAAACATGAAAATGTTTCGTAGGGGTATCCTGGTATTCATAGCAATGCCTCTTCCATAATCCAATTCATGACTTCAACCGTATATTTTATTGCCATCTCTCCAAATCCCTTTATTTGTCTTTAGTCGTTACCTTCTGTACACCATCGTTAGGCTAAATGGTTTTCTTCCTTCCCTACCGTTCGGCACCAGCCTATGGTTTAGAAGAAGACTATCCAGTAAGCATAATAGGTGTACCCTCCTAAACCAAGGAGTACTCGCAACTGAGAGAAGGTGATGATAAAAGACAACTGAATAATACCTTATTCTTTTAAAGGTGAAATAGGAGCGGCGATGAAGTACGCGGTTTTGGTCGTGAATGATATCAGTCGCAATTTACTTTGCCCTCTTTCTAATCCCTTTATTTTGTCTTTACATATTACCTTCTGCACACCCTGCTTAGGCTAATTGGTTTTCTTCATTCCCTACCTTTCGGCACCAGCCTATGGTTTGGAATAAGACTATCCAATAAGCGTAATAGGTGTACTCTCCTAAACCAAGGAGCTCTCGCAACCTGAGAGAAGGTGATAATAAAAGACAACTGAATAAACCAATTCTATTTCTCCTGAACCTGGATCCATCCTCGAAGAAGTCCCTTCGAGTTCGTATATAACCATACGATGGCTCTATCCAATGGAAGTGGATATCCGTAGTAATACGGGTGTTCTGAGAAATTCAAAAGGTAAAAGAAGGAGTGGCAATGACTTATGCAACTCAGACAATCCAAAACGCCAGTATTTTAAGAAGGTTCGGTCAACCTGGTCACTGAGTCATAGTCTAGGGTCGGTCAAAGGTCGCTGCCAAAGAGAGAGAGAAAAGAAACACTCTGCGTGCACTCTAACCTAGATCAGAATGGTCATCATTTTATCTAATCCGGAAACCTCCCACCGTCCTGTCAAATTCTCCTCCAAACCTAAAGAAGAATCAATCGGGATCACCCGAAGAGTAAACCAACTCATCAGTGGGAATCGGGATCCAACTCTCATCGCATGATAACGTGATGGAATGCATCCACGTTACTCATACTCCAGAAGGTATGCGCATACTCGGCAAGTTTCAGTTTCTTTAGAAACTCCTGATATTATTATTTTTTTTTTGCCCCATGCTCTTATAACCTTGGCGTTGGTCAAAATGTCATAAGTCACATGCCAAGTTCTACCCGTCACTATCTTGTCAATTTGAACCCACCCGCACATGCCCTTGACGTTGGCCAAAATGGCAGAACGACTGTCCCAAACTAACTCATCTATCTATGCAACAATTGAATACCCAGCAGCTACCAAACACTATGCCTTGGCGTTGGTCAAAATACGTAGCTTGAATACTACTGAATACCCAAAAGAAGTGACGGAGGGCTACGACTGGTTTTTGGCGAAAAACCTTTAGCGTAGTGAACTTGATATCGCTGAAGGAACCTGATAGCTTTTTAAAATATAGTGGCGAAAAACTTTTTGCTAAAGAGCTCACTCCCGGTAAAGGGATCTCGGCTCTTTCCTCGTGGAATGAGGTGCAGGATATTCCACCGAATACCGCTATGCATAGCAACATGTAATCGACTATAGTGAAGTTATTACTCTGGCGCAAACTTCTGCCCAAGGGGTCAGTCCCGGTGAAGGGATATCGGCCCTTGCCCCGTCGAATGAGGTGCTGGATATTCTACTGAATACCGCTATGCATAACAAAAGGAAACGTCTTTGCAATAACACTTTTTAAATTTGTTCCAACAACTGTAAACAGGTTTGTTTTAACTTTGCATTGATCAGAATCAACGTAGTCCCATCATTTAATCACACCAGAAAAGAACGAAAATAAAATGTACGTATATGCCATCCGCATTCGTCTCTGGGTCCCGTCATCACCCGTTAGGTTACTTAACTAACGACAGAGCGGGGACTGGACTAGCGCGGGTGTAAAACATATACAACATCTAATAGTATATAAACCAATATACATAATCGCTCCAGGCGTGATAATATGCAACATTACAGAAAAGTAATAAGCATCACAGAACAATACAGATATCTGGGATCCCCGAGTTTCACAGAGCCGCTGCTGAAACTCGACGTTCCCCTGTCGTGTGGATAGCCTGTGCAATGAAACCTAGACCCCTACGGGTGCGGCAAGTTACCCGCCAAAACCTGAAGCGAGGTAGTCCCCACAGCATAGTGAATCGAACACCCGGCACTTCACGGAATCCGGTAAATTGAGCACCCCTCCTTGGGTCAACCTGTACCCTCTACGAGTGCGGCGAATAGTCTGCCAATTCTGAAGTGGGGTCCCTCTGCCTCTCAAAGCCATGAGATGCGGACCCGTTGCTTTCCCGAACCCGGCTATCCGTGCACTCCGTCGCGGGGTAAAACCTAGTACAGTAATGAAAAATAGTACAATAGGTACATCGACCGCAACCTGGTCGTGCCCCAAAAAGAATATTATATAACAGGCAGTGACGGCTGTCCACAAGTTGGACGCTCGCCCCGCAATATCAAATGTACAAATAAACTCAAACTGTACTACCATTGCACACTGCTATCCACCATGACAAATCCGCAACATCACAGCACAACACAGAACATCAACGCGAATGTCACGTTCGCAAACCCGTCTAAAAGAACTATAGCAATCAGACGCGGTTTACCGATCAACTGACATTCCCGGTCGGAGATATAATGTAAGCACTGTAAACTAACGTGTTTAAATTTCGATCGACCAAAGGCCAAATATCAAAAAGTGGGCCCCACTGCTTACTGGTGAACAGTAACAAAACCTGGGCCAAAACGATATATACCAAATATCACAAAATCCAACATAGAATATACTGCAGAAAATTGACCAACTGATTTGACTTTTCTGCGGCGGATCCGCGGCCAAACCCATGCTTGGGCCGCGGATCCGCGCTAGAACAGTCGAATTACTTCGTCGTTTTTCTGCAGTATTCCTAAAAAACCCAGCACAGATTTTTAAGACATACAGAAATTGATTTTGAGACCATTTAAAATTAACAGAACTGTCGAGCTAGGATTTTGTGTTTTTCGATTTTCGGTCGGATCGATGTTTTAAACGCGTTAGCACAAGTTAGTATAGCAAAATGGTTAGGCTCTGATACCACTGTAAGTCTACGCTAGCGCCCCGGCAGTCTACAGACGCCAAATGCGGAACAAAAAACTTTTAACTGGCGCTATCGTATACTTTAACCCGGATATGCCATTATTGCTAAACTAACAAACTGTAAAGAGTGTAGAAAGATTGTACCGAACGATCCGAGTCCTTCGTTCTTCAACCATCATCCCACGCTCCGTTGCGGCTGCTCCGATCTCGTCGATCTCCGATCTCCTCCGTCGAGGTGGCACCACATGATCGGTTCTTTAAACGGGCTCCCGCCTCTGACTTGAGGCAACTCGATCGTCAAGTTTGCTAAAAGAGACGACCAAGAATGATGTAGAGAATGAGTAGATGACTTTGTCTCACTTCGTCCAAATCCGTGGACGATCGGTTAATGAAGTTGCCGTGGAATTGGGTGATGGAATGAAATGAACTGTAAAATTCCATACACCCCGAATACTATCATAATCTTTTCTAACCAAAATGAAACATCAAGTGAAGTAAGGAGAGAGAGGGCCGGCCATATATAGCAAGAGGGAGGTGACCGTAGGAGAGGGGGGTGACCACAAGAGAAAGCTTCTCACTTTAAAAATATCTTAAGCAATCCAAAAGGTATTAATAACAAAGCATGAGTCATTAGGCTAGTCATAAAAAAACCATTAATGCACTAATGAGTCATGAAGCCTAGTCATCATCTAGAACCTTCTAGAAGCTTCTAGAAGCATTGACTCACCACATCCAAGAAAATATAAATCCGTCTTTAACCAAATGTTAAAACACGGCTGATAGAAAACCGGAAACTGGCAACTTCCAAAAGTGATCCTGAAATGAATTTCAGGACAACCCCGAAACTGTATAAATATACCCGCATTTGTATTACGACCGAATACAAATGCAACTGAGACAAAGATATTATACCTACTCAATATAATACTCGGATCCGGCTTAAACCAAAGCCGACCAGTATTATCTGCCCGAAAAATAACACGTGCGTAAACGCACGTGCATTTTTCGAACCCTGCCATAAAACCATACGACCTCTACAACGTTTCGCCCGAACTTGGGAAACTGTCTGTGGGGGACTCTAATGACTCGTCAGCACCCTGGCAGTGGGTTTAACCACAAACCGTCAGTGGCACTAGCAATGCGTAACGGCTGCCCATGGACTGACCTCAAGGGATGCCGATGAGCGCACTCATCCGGAAAACCCTACTGAGCCTAACAGTGACAATGTATATACAGTCCGGTCCGTTCGTCAATGAGTATCGCATATCTGCCTAGGGGGCTAGTAACGTCAGACCCCCAATAGCAGTATAAGTCGTGTCGGAGTGAAGCCCAATAACACCCTGAGATACTACTGGAGTACCTACCAGTAAATCTCCTGCCATGGCCATGGACTTTGTGTAATGGCTCTCCTAGACACAGCACGATCTCGCCCCCAATACCGGGAGAGACGAATCCCCTGCCGATCCGCTCACGTGCCTCCATATGGCTCGGGACTGTACCCAAAAACTACCTGTTTGCACGACTCCTTTGAGCCGTGGTAGGGTAGAAATCAAAGCACAGTGGGAACTCACACGAGACAAATGACGACCTCAGGTCGATGAACTAACCTGTACACATGTCACCAGGGAACTGCTATCTGACGATAGATATAATACTAACTAGCAGATTCCCGGCGAGTCCTGTCCCGTGTACTCATAACCCAATGAGCACCTGTATACATCTTAGGTGATCCAACTGTCACCAGTGGCTTGTGAGACCGGCCACCGCCCTTCGTCGGGGTCTCGACTGTACACACTAGTCTACTCCGGAGTATCGATGCCCTGTCTCGAAACTCCCACGACTAGGGACCACAATTAAGGATATGCATATAAACTACCCAACTCTCACGTATATGATCGCCATCATACTGTTGGTAGTAAAGCAAGATCCTAAGGGCTCTATCAAAGTGTAACATGCAATCAGTCACCTGAACATGTACACGACTGATAAAGGCAAACCAGATAGCATACTATCATCTCGAGTAAGACTGTCCTACCGGGATAGGTCCTCCGCAATCAATGCAATCACGTACCTGCGATCCAATAATTGACTATGAGGGCACTATCTCCAACAGTGCCCCAGTTTCATGCAGGTGTTGCCGTACGGATTTCATTACGGCTTTGCGGGCATAGCTTATTTCAGGTGACTTGTTAGTAGGTGGGTTTATTGGTATCGTACCCATCATTATACATTGTATATTATATTTCAGTTATATCTAGAAGATCCATCAACCAAAACATGTATTTATTTGAGATAGAGACCGGTGATGTTTATTCTTTCGACCGTAGAGTCGCGCATTATATTTTTATGGATTTCATGCTGGATGGAGTTCCCTTTTTTGTTGTGATCCTCGCCTTTAAGCGTTGTATATTATGTTGTTTACAGGTTGATTCACATATGGTTTTTCCTACACTCTACTACTTCTCTTGGTTTGGATTTCTGGGTTTCGGCTTACTTAGAATACGTACGCCTTGAGACGTTCGTAGTCTAAGTGCCGGTCATGTTCCGTAATTTCGGGTCGTGACAAAGTTGGTATCAGAGCGTTAGGTTTTACCTTCGGAGCGTAGGATGACCCTTGGTTGATGAAATAGGTGACTAAAGTAGAGTGACGTACCGTTGGTATGTTACGCGGCATATTTACGACACGCCACTCCACTTAAGGAGCCTTAGGATGTACATTTCTTTGTTCAGTATCATATTCATTCCTGATCTAGCCTCATCAGTACCAGTATGGCTTTACTGCCACGATTACGGGCAGGGAGAGCTACGGCTAGAGTTGTGGTCAGCATGAGCTCGTTACGAACGAGGACTGACCGGGGCGTGATTCGGGCGACACACGATTGCAGAGGTGTGTCTTTGTTTGTATTTTATGCCACGAGCGTGGGATGGACCGCCGTATGAGATTACTCGGACGTGCGGATTAGCACTAGAGGATTGAGCCACCGGTAGAGGCCAGCCAGACTTTGATGACCGTTGGCGTATTGCTTGCTCATGACGATTGAGGCACGGTTCAGCATGCAGACGAGTGAGCTAGTTGTTGCTGCGAACGACGGGATATTGCCCCAGATGTTGGAGCTATTGCAGTACGAGTAGTACTAAGAGATGATAGAAGTCACCGAGGATGAATGACTAGGATATGTGGATCGTTCGCTACCCCGATGCGAGGTCATCAGATATATTGATTCCGGCTAGAGACAACTTCACGCAGAGACGTTGAGAGTCGGCAAAGACGTTGAAAGTCGACAGAGACGATCGAATATCAAAAAACCTATTATTCCAAGTTTAAAGTATTTGGAAAAACATGCAGGCAATTCTATGGACCCTCTAGAAGAATGAAACCCTAACTCGACATAATGACCGTGTGAAAGCCTTTGAACCTTAGGGTTTACGGCAGTTCTGTGGCACCATTAGTGAGGCTTGGGTTTGCCCTTCTACGGCTAGACCACCGATGCTGTGGTATGTACTCGATACTATTATACTGTACCCAAGATGTTGAGATCTTGGAGGATTATGAGGTTTTGACGAATCGATCGAATGGTTCGATTTCATTCGGATGTTAGGTGGTGAGATGCACTTCTTGGGAGACTCCAGATACGAGGATAGCCGTTGGAGCTCAGTCCATGCAGCCACGACGAGACGAGTCCGAAACATTGGACATTAGAGAAAAGTGGAGTAAGAGGTTCGTACAAGATCTGGATAAAATGACATTCCACTCCGCCGACATCAGTGATGCGGTAGGCATGCCGAGGCATTGTACTTGGATATACCTTCCAGAAGGAGTCGCAATGAGTATGCAGCCGTTCCGGAACAAGAAACAGATATAGTAAAGGCCGATGACTCCCGGACAATTGGCAGAGATGAGACGTGGAAGAGACCTTGAGCAGGATTTCTTCCAGGACACTGCTGCAATGATATTTGCACCCAGAATCAGATGTGTCACGTGCATTCAGAGAGTCGGAAGCCGACGCCAATAACAGGCTGCTTTACGAATGGTCGTGATGATTGACCGAGAGATGACCAGAGAAGTGCCAGAACGGAATCATCCCCGTTAGCACACCTGATAGGGCCGATGAGCCGATGGATCGTAAGATTGGTAATACGCAGAGAAGACTTGGACCCAGGAGTGGTCAGCTTATGCACACCAGCAGGCCAAATTTCAGGATCGTCAACGAGATATGCTATGAGTGACCACGACAGTTGGCCAGAGATTCTTGGAGGATGCGCTTGAGCGGAACTATTCCACCATACTTGATTTTGGTGATTGAGAATTTACGATTTTTGCACAGTTGTTGCACTTGATATCGTTTTCGAGCCTTGGTTTCAAATGCTTGTGATTTTATGGGGTTTAGACATCTGAGTTGATTTCGTGCGTATATATGCACACGATTTGGTTTTTGCACTCGGTATAGTTCACGTATGCTTGCAGTGCAATGATATATATTTTGTGCACTTGGATGCACTGGACTTCGATTTCGATGGTGATGCTCGATATTTGTTTTGTGCACTTTATGCACCGAATGTTGATTTTTAGCGCATGTTGGGCGCAGGTTATGAGAGGCGATTTGGTGCACACCAGATGCACTAAATCGAGATTTTTCGTGCATGTCAGATGCACCTGATTTTGCTGTCAGGCACACGCGTCGCCTATGACAGATGTCTCGTGCACACCCGATGCACTTAGATATTGTTTCTGTGCGCATGTAAGGCATATTCATGGATTTTGATTTCCGTGCGCACCAGACGCACAGGGTTTTTATATGCATTCTTTGGGACTGATTTCTATGGAGCAGTACGTTTTTATGATATTTGCTATGTGTTTCCGTACTGAGTAGGACTAGTCAGAGGACGGTGCCTGGGTATATTTTGCATGCATTAATAGATTTCAAAGGGATTTCCAAAAGCGATCTATAGTCTCATTATTTACATACGTGTCCGAAATGACACAAGACATTTAAAATGAGAAAACCCTTCTAAATTTGTTTTCAAACGGCGGATCGTGCATATTAAACAAAAATATACATATGTGTATGGTTATTTTCTTATAAGAGACGTCCGCCGCTGTGCAGTGTTATGCGCATTGCACATCGACTTTAAGAAATCTGGCATGCATTTCCTTCAGATATTTACATGTATGGTCCCGATTTATAACATATCGATTTTGCTTTGGATTTGGCATTCGTGTTTTCACCTTGACTTCGATGATTGCGGGATGCTTGACGGAGTTTTGACTTCGAGTTATCTGCTCGTTACTCATGCGCATGTATTGTGCTATGAGGCCTTTTATGTATTGATGATTTCGGAGCCCCGTTGACTTGGACATTTATTTGAAATGTTTAAGAAATGGGAGGTTTAAATTTAAATTCGGGGACCGAATTTCTTTAAGGGGGGAAGACTGTAACATTTCAAAAAAATAAAATATTATTTTTGGGAATTTTCATAATTTTTAATGAATATTTTAATAGTCGGTATAATTAAATACCGATAAATGGTGAAAATTCCGGAGAAAATTTTAGAAATTCTAAAATAGGGTATTTTGTGGAAATATGTCATTTTAAGCTTTTATGGTTAAGTATATGTTATTTTTGTGTTAATTGCGATTGAAGACCGCTAACCGGATTTTTGGCTTTTGTGCAATGTGCACATGACATTTCCACACCTGTTGCATTTGGTTCATGTTTTGGACTCATGGTGGCCTAGGATTGAACCATGTTTAGATGACCATGGTGAGTTTTAAACCTTTAGGCTAAGTTAAGTGGGTTAATCAGGGTTGGTTTGGTTCATGGTGAATGGGATGATGAGAGTTAACTCATCTCATTTCAAAACTTTGGTTTGCCTCTCAAATACACACATACCAACCTCTCTACATCAGACATATACACCCACAGATCAGCCATCCTAGCTGCTGCTACAAGCTGCAACACCATCAGCCCCACGCCCAACATCAACAGCGCATTTTCAGCCACCAGAACAGCAGCTACGGCAGCTACATCAGCACAAATTCAGCAGCTGATGTAAACATCAGCCTACCCTCATGATGTTTCAGCCCCCCTAGCTGATCTACCCACCCCCATCAAGACTTATCAGCCCCCTAGCTGATCTACACTCTCCCATCATCATTTTTCAGCCCCCAATGGCTGACTTTTGCCACCAATCAGCCCCTCCCTACACCTACTTCTGCATTTCAGCCCATGGTTTCTACAAAACAGCAGCAGCACCATCATTGCATCAGCCTAAATTCTGCCTAACTTCAGCCCCAATAGCTGACTTCAACCACAAAATAGCCCCCTCCCTACACCTACAGCTACACTAGCAGCTGAAACCATGCATCAATTCAGCACATTCAGCCACAATGGCTGACCTGCACACTCCCAAACCACACATTTCAGCCCATGGTTTCAGCAAAACAGCGGCAGCATCAGTCACAACACCCACCAGCCTTTAACCAACCCACAACACCATCATACCATATCACAAGGCACCATATATACCCCTCCTTCAAGTGTTGCAGCTGCTACTGCAACACATAGAGAAAAAGAAAGAAAGAAAGAAAGAAAAGCAAAAGAGAGGGAGAGTTGCAAGCAGCAGCAGCTGCAGAGGCATCATCTTCTAGAGCAAATGGAGAAGCTTCCCAGCAGCAACAGCCCTTCCACCTTATCTTCCTTCCATTCTCCTTCCTCCTAGGACCCCCTCAAGGTATAATCTTGCAACCCAAACTCTTTTCTTGCCAAGTTATAGTCGTTTAGCTGAAAATTCGTGTTATTACGTGAATTAGTGATAGTTTAGGCAATTTGAGTGAGACTTGACAAAGTGTTAGTTTTGATGGTTGGTATAACCTTATTAGGTGATGTTGAGACCAGTTAAGCCTAGATCTAACCCAGATTCGACACATTTCAAACATGGAACCCAAAACAGAACAGTTTCATGTCGGTTTGCGAAGATATATGGCGTGCGGGTGAATCTGGAGTGATCCGGGGTCATTACGGGGAAAATGAACAACACCAGGAGCCTATTTAGACACCCAGGAGACCACCCTAGGCAGACGAACCCCTCTGGACACCACCAGGCCGGCCAGGCCGGTTTTTCACTTGAAGGGGCTCGGCCACTTAGTGTAGGGTATGGCCTGGGCTTTTACTGTAGCTCACATACACCCTGTACATCACCCTAGACTTGTTTGCTTGCTTTTGTTTGGCCTGAGACGAAATCTGGGATCGTTTTCTTGGGTTGCTGCCTTACTTTCAGTATTTGGTTTTACTTATTTTGATTTCCATATTTTGGTGTTTGTACGTTATCTCGATCGTGTGATGTTTGTACATCCATATCGAGTGATTTCAGGTTGTTTTGCGAAGGCTAACCATAGGTTCTAACCTATAGGATTTCAGCGTATCGTGTTGGTTTTCGTGTATCGTTTTAAGTTACGATTTAGTTTTGATGCAATGCGATACGTGTGATATGTGTAGGTACCCCCGCGACGATCCGAGGCGATACAGAAGATGGAAGTGACATCGACACCGACACGAAGGATTCAGGTGAGATTATATCTACGGGGAGAAGTCGGGTGGATGGCGTATAGCACCCCCGCAGTCCGTGGTGATGTATACGGATGCGTATACACACTTTCAATTATTATATGTTGTTTGGGAAATTACTAATGTTTAGTATGGATAATTGGTGGACTTGATGATTTAGTATTGCGGACCCTAGATAGTGGGTGCACTACACATACCTATACACACTCATACTTGCATACATCCTTATTTCATATGTGGTTATGGGATCCTATATAGATATGTTTTCATAAGGGTATGTGACTATCTGTTCACATACGGATTTGAGGATGATACATGGGATTGAGATGAGTCGATGATATTTGATCCGAGGTTATGATATCGGTGATATGGTAAAATTCGTATTTGAGATAAGTCTTGATGCTTTAGCGTATTTTGGATGATGATGCCATATGAATAGTGATATATGATCGACATGTGATTATGATACGAGATAGGATATGAAATGATATGACAGGATATTTATGATAGGCCGCCTTGGGCGGGGTATACTCCTTGAGATGATATGTGCTGAAAATTCGATTTATACGGGATTGTCGATCAGTAGTCAGATCTTGATCATAGTGATGATTTTAGCTTTGTACTGGACATAGGTCAGTACCCAGATTATGATATTTGATAAAGAGAATACCAAATGAATGATATGCCTAATGTGATTTTGACCCGTACCTAAATTTGGGGATGCCGTACGACGGATTTACGTACGAGCTATATTTGATGTTTGATCCGCCCTCTTGACTTGGGAATAACTGATTTTAGAGATATGATATCGGATGTGATATTATCGAGGCGGGATCACCGACTATATATATATATATTTATATGTATCGACTCAGAGGTTAGGCGGTTTCCCTTACCTGCAGTTAGCTTATTAGCTCAGTCTTATTGTTGGCATAGCTGTATGACTCTTATGACTTTAGATGCAGTTCAGCTATCATGGTGTTTTAGCATTCAGCTCCCGCATATTATTATTGTTACACTGCATCGCATACTTTTTGTGATTCATATTCCATTATTGATATCATGTTGTTAGGACACCAGCATTATTACCGATGATGCGTATGTTCCACATACACTTACTTGCCAGCTCACACACATCTTCATCGGTAATTGCCATGTCACTACACAGTAGTATTATTGCATCAGGATATGACCCTTGTTTGTGCATACTATTATTCCATGTTGCATGACATACTGTTATACTTGCATTCCATTTATATGTCACATACATCATGCTTCCTGATTATACGCATTGAGATATGTTGTTTCTATGTTATTTCTGGATTTGGGAACCGTGGGTATTTCAAAGAGATTATGTAAATGTTTTAAAAACCCGGTTACCCTTGATATGATATTTCAGTGCGTCCACCATGTGTTTTCTCGGTGCTGAGAGTGACATATGAAACCCGAATCGAGGAGGCGGATGAGATCGATTGCGGGTACATGGTGGACCCGGTGCGGTACCCCGGGGCAAGAAGATCGCAGGAGATGGCGTTGAGCCTGTGCAGGGGAGCACGACCGACCGGTGATATTACCCGACGCGTCGGATATCCGGAGGATACCGTCGTGGTCTTGAGATGGATGGTAGGGGCCGATCTGGACTGACGGCGCCCTAGATTTTGTGATTTAGACATTGAGATTTTCGAGATATTGAGGTACAGAGATTGTGATACAGAGGTATCGAGATACTGAGACTTATGTTTTGTGCCGATGCTAGGCACTGTTTATGCTGATTTCATTTATGATACCTCATTTTAAAAATAGAGAAATCTCACAAATTATGAAAGCAGTTTTCTTCAGTACATGCATTCTGTTACATGCATTCATACATCATCTATACGATACATTGTTACCTGATGCACTGACATGGACATATGGGATTACACTTGGGTTAGATATTTACACTAGCCATGGTTAGAGATTACTGGTTATATATTTGAGGATTATATATTATGATCGTATGACCTAGGATTGCGTCATACATGCCATTTTCTGTTCGTAGATCTTTTTCTACTCACGAGTTGGCAACTCACCCCCGTTGTGCCCCAGTTTCATGCAGGTGTTGCCGTACGGATTTCATTACGGCTTTGCGGGCATAGCTTATTTCAGGTGACTTGCTAGTAGGTGGGTTTATTGGTATCGTACCCATCATTATACATTGTATATTATATTTCAGTTGTATCTAGAAGATCCATCAACCAAAACATGTATTTATTTGAGATAGAGACCGGTGATGTTTATTCTTTCGACCGTAGAGTCGCGTGTTATATTTCTATGGATTTCATGATGGATGGAGTTCCCTTTTTTGTTGTGATCCTCGCCTTTAGGCGTTGTATATTATGTTGTTTACAGATTGATTCACATATGGTTTTTCCTACACTCTACTACTTCTCTTGGTTTGGATTCCTGGGTTTCGGCTTACTTAGAATACGTACGCCTTGAGACGTTCGTAGTCTAAGTGCCGGTCATGTTCCGTAATTTCGGGTCGTGACAGGGAACTTCTTAGACCGGAGATGATAGTAGCAACCGTTGATGTGGTTCGTACTATCAGGGAAAGGATGCGAATAGCCCAAGATCGACAGAAGCACTGGGCTGATGCAAAGAGACGACACTTGGAGTTCCAGCCAGGAGATCACGTATTCCTGAAGATATCTCCGAACCGTGGAGTGATCCGATTTGGAAGACGGGGTAAGGTAAGTCCGAGATACATTGGACCGTTCGACATACTCGAACGAGTCGGTGAATTGGCATACCGTTTAGCGCTTCCACCTTCATTGGAAGGAGTGCATAATGTGTTCCACATATCCCAACTCAAAAAGTATGTAAGTGACTCCAGCCATGTACTTGATCATTCCGAGCTCACTATACAGCCCGACTTGTCCTGTGAGCAACAGCCCGTGGAGATCCAGGACAGGAAAGTGAAGACACTTCCGAACAAGGAAGTTAACTTGGTTCGAGTGATGTGGAGGAAAGACACTCCAGGAGAGTCCACTTGGGAAAGGGAGGATGGAATGCGTACTAGATATCCACACCTCTTTGTAAACTAGTCCTCAAATGAAAGTTGTAAATTTCGAGGACGAAATTTTTGTAAGGAGGGTAGACTGTAACAACTCCATTTTTAATGTACAAAGAATTGATTTAAATTCAATGTATACTTTGAGTATTTATTACAGCTGATATCTCTTTAAGTATTTATTTCACTCCATAACTACAAGAAGGAGCTTGTAGCTCATTGGTAATACCTTGCACTGCTGAACCAAGCCACCAGAGTTCAAATCCCATGTCCCACATTATATTTGTATTTATTTGGTTTTATTTTTTTGGAAAGTCAACAGTCAAACCGCCATAACTCACAAAATTTATACTGAACCCAAAAAGTTAAATACACCAAAAATCCCTTCAGGAAAAACCCTAACTTTCGGCGCCTGGACTCGGCCGGCGCCGCCGGCCGGACTCGGCCGGACCGCCGAGTCACCTGAAGGAAAAAATTCCCTCTTGACGTAGTCAACCCCCGTGCATACTTTAATTCTCTTGATCGGTTATCAAATTCTCAATAAATCACTTTTATTCCAAAATTTAATGATTTTTAATTTTTTTTATATATATTTATATTTTTTTAAATTAAAACCCTAACCCTAGCCTAGCCCTATATAAACACCCCTACCCTCTACCCACTCACCATACATTCCTAAGTCCACTCTCTAAAAATTTCAAGAGAACTCGGTACATTAGAAAACGAGCGAAAGGCGAAGCGCTGCCGAAATCGACGGTGAATCCCGGCGATCGTACTAGGACACTTCACGACGTTTCGACGCACCGACAATCCACTACATTCCTAGCACTCTCTAGCGTTGTCCAAATCCGTAAGTCCCCTTTTCTATCTTTCTTTTCCTTCATAATAATACGACTTTTTAAAACCCGACGGAAATCGGAACAAACCGATTTCCGATTCGGTTTTCTATCAAAACTCACTTGTCACAAATTCCATAATGCTTAAACATATTCATGTTGACTACTAATCACTTAAAAATCAATTTGGACAAGTTTTCACACATGAAATGATAACTTTTGCAAAATACCGTATTTTCGCACTTAAATACCACCATATTTAGTTTATCATAATTAACCCCTAAACTTCACTATACCTTAAAATAGATCACGAGGTAATGACCTACCTCCACACACACGCAAATACAACCCTAATTGATATCATCAAAACTTAGAATACGAAAATACAAGACTTTACATTAAAATACCATTTTCTTTATAAACCTTTTCTGAAAGTTCTAAGTTGTATACAATTTTAAAACAAAATCTTTTAATAGGAAAATACGATATGTCATAGACATCGATCGTTTATCTAAACCTTACTTTGTGGTGTCTAGGCAAGTGTGTCTAAGACAAGTGGTTACTTAATTAGGGCCACTACTTGTAGTGGAGAGCCTCCCACTTACCTGGCACTTACCTGGCCGCAATTGGCGGTGAAGAGGCAATTTGAGGCTTCTAATGACGTGTCATTTAGACCATTTAGAAATAGGCTAGTTGGCTTAGGAAACCCTAGAATCTAAAATACAGAAATTTACACCTTTAACAAATAAATACCTTATTTTTATAAAACCGTTTTCTAAATGATTAATATTTATTAAATCTTTGCAAAGCGCCACTACAACCCACCTTTGGAGAACCCGTTAGGGATAGTACGGCTTATCATGCACCCTCGGGCTTAGTAGTGCGAGATTCAGACCTCTGCAAGGAGCATTCGGTCTCGAAAGGTTTAAAATACGACATTTAAGAAAAATGAGATTTTTGGAAAATAAAATATTTATTAAAAATTATTTTTGTATAAACATATGTATATTTATCATTTGAACACCTATTTTATTATAAGATAAAGTTTCCACCTTTTCCTAAAAATTACAAGATTAAAAGTTACGTTAAAATACCATGAATTTCAAGTAAATCAATATTACAAATTAATACCTTTATTAAGATATATTCACTAGAAATATCACTAAATAAAATCACACTCATTATAATTATAAATACGAATAATAAATACTTGAGGTGTATCTTGAAAACTATACAAAAGTACTTTTACATAAAACCCTCTCAAGTTTTATAAATTATAATAATGACCCTAACAAATATAGAACTTCGAATTACATTTCTTTTAGTCTGACTCGGGTTTGAGTCAGATTATTTCTGACTTGAATATGATTCAAGTCAATCTATATTCTTTAATATTCCAACTCAATATGAACACATGAATCTCAGAATCCAGTTAACAATATATACAACTTGACTGAATCAAACCATGGATATACATCCATTATTCCGTTATTCCATTTACCTGATTATGCAGTTACAACATGTTTACTGATATCATGGTTTTGGTCAGTCATCCAACTTACACAATACAATACAACAATACTGTCAAAACACTATGGGGTTTAAGGGGTAGATTGGTACAAAAGGTGTTAAAGATGGCACGAGGTGGTCAGATTAATACACCTAACCTATATTCCGTTGCTGTTGTACCGTGGCTTAACGGTTCCTTGTACATTCCGTTTGCCCTGGTCTCTAGCATACAGAGACCCCTCTCGTATACACTGGCATCTTTCTGTACCAAGCTACAAACAACAGCGTTAACACAATATTCCATAATATTCTACAACATGATACTTTAGCAAATTACTCTTATTCTGTCTTTCTAATTCTTCCTTATCTTTGGGACTTACTGAGCGACCTGTTCGATGACGATATTCTATTTCTTTCTTCTTTGAATGTCATCAGGTGCTTTAGACCCAGCAGAGATCGAGCCCACCGGTGAAGACTTGGAGCAGTTTCACGAAGACCCTGAGCTCTAGACATTGTACCTTGTTCTATTCAGTATTTTCATTTCCTGTTATGCCACTGTTTAGGCATCGCTTTTCATTTCAGTTGTATTTACTTTTCATGCATTGCACAAAAGAATGTTATTAATAAAGTTGCTGTTATTTCTATATCTTTTGTCTCTTGTGATTTACTTTTATATTGCTTAGATACGCTTAGCGTATGTACTTCTGAGTACATACGTAGCGGACCTCGTCGCGTCTCCTTCGCCGTATACCGGGAAGCGGGGCGTGACAAATTCTGATCCCAACAGGGTGATAATTGTGTCGCGAAACGGATGTTCCGTTCAGAAACTGAATTTCCTGCAGCGAACGCTTGAAATGAAATTGCCATATCTAGTGATCCTAAAACCCGATTAACGTGAAACCAATTTTGATGGATAGATAATTAAATATACTGCTTACCCCCTGTTCATTGTTTCGCTAAATTTTGCATGTATGATTTATGACAAATTATGCAAGTGGTAGGACACTGACGGATGATATTTTGTGCATATTACAATTATCGTGTTCTCATCATATCGTGTAGATGTCATTGCATCGGTAACCTAGTGATCATGTGCATTACCCAGTGTTAGGTTTTAGTGTTTGATTGTGGCAAGTACATTAGTGTTTAAGCATGAATGGATAAGTGAAAGTGACACGTACTTGTACACAATCAGTGGACCCTATTGATTTATTGCATTGTCGACGTCTGTGGGACGCATATAAGTGTGACTATAATTGGTATGGGACAATTATGGAAGCACTTATATGGGTGTCACAGGTAAGGCACCAAACACTGTCCATTTATCTTGGGTATCAGTCGAGACATGCTTGATGAAGACCCTGTCTTCAGTTCTCGCGTAGACTCGTCATGGACCGACTGGTATTGGAGCTTATGGCTGGCATATGATGCAGACCACGGGGTGTGGGGTAGTTTGAGTGTGAGTTCAACAGAATCTCGGAAGTCCCATGCCGGCACATATGGAGATATATGGAGATATATGGGGATATTATTGATTATTAGCGAGCGACTCGGGCCCGTATTCCCTTGTCCTTGGGTCCTACCCTTGGGTGGGGGATACTCACGAGTGATTGACTCTCACACTTGGACTAACGATAGGCTTAGTGACCTGTACAGTGAGACTTAGAGACTGATAGGGTAGTGACATTGACATGCATTGATTACTGATTCACCATACTGGCCATACCGTTTACTGCTTTACCGTTTGCCTGCGCTATTAGATACCTGCATTGGCTACTTCATGTTCACGTCTTTACTCTTTTGATTACTGTTACGTATTCATTGTTATTGCACATGACACCATCTGTATCTATATATATATTGCTATCGTGTCGCTCTGACGACCTGAGTATGCATGCTCAGAGTGAGAAGTGGATCTAGCTTGGACTAGGACCTGACGTGCCTCGAGGAAATCACGGACATCTTGATCAGCGACCAAGAGCTATACTTCCTTGATCTCCATCTGGTTAGTTCTTTTGATTTAGTTACTGCATTTCTCTTTACCTGTGCATTGATTACTGATTACCACGTAAAGCTAGAAGCCGAAGTGTGACTACGGAGAGATATTTTCTCGACCGTAGGAGCATGGCCGGCCTTATCAATCCCTCGTGTTCCGTATTTTGGGAGGCGGGGCGTGACAGAAACCAAGCTAGAAGTTTCTCCACCCATAAAGTTGATCTTCCGCCCTCGATCTGATTACGAGCGACAACTATGACGATCCCAATGCGAGCCGCCCCACCCTCCATAACGGAGGCGGGAGCGGTTCTACTCCCCCTCCTAACTGTTAGGAATACGTATGCCCTAGAGGCCATTATTGTATGATATAATGGATGCTTGGACACATATATATAGGACTTTCTTGCTCGACATGATAGTATGCTATATGGTTGCCTTTATCTTAACATGTTCACTGGTATTATTATACTGTTTCTCATATACATGTTGATAAAGCCTTTAAGATGTTGGCTTGACTATCAGGACTATGATGCAGATCATACTTCTGGGACATGTGTAGTCTACAAGCATATCCTTTAATAGTTCCTAGTCGAGTGTGTATAGAGACAGGGCATCGATATTCCAGAGTAGACTAATGTGTACGTTTCTTGACCCTGTAGGGGGCGATGGTTGATCCCATAACCATTGGTGTTTGAAATCAAAAATTGTACACAGGTGCTCATTAGAGAATGGGTACACTGAACAGGTTTCACCGAGAACTCCTTGTAGGGTTGCTAGGCACGCGCACAAGGGTTTACAAGGCATCAACCATGCCCGATTAAAATTTTAGCCGTGCCGAACAACTCCAATACGGATCTTTAAACTAGGTTTTAGGCGAAAACTAGCATGTTAACAACTTTAACACTAAGTGAAAGGGATTACAACCTTTGTAGATCCGGTCCTTCACTTCATTAGCTCCGTGTAGACGTCCCCATCGCTGCGATCGTGAACCTCGGACTCTAGAGAAGCTCCATGAGAAGAACGAACGTGCTTGCTACGAAGACTTTGCGGCGGAAGATGATCTACGTCGGGGAGACAGTAACTCAAGCTATTCCTTCACTAGGTCATAAACTATATGAAGAGAACACACTCTACTACATGGCAAGTGGTAGTGGATGAAGAAGTAGGAAGTGGGCTCACTTTAGAATTGATTTTCTCACTCTTTTTCTCATAGCACCATTCGAGCTAGTAAGCTTTTGGATGGAGCTTGATGATGAAGAAGAAGAAGAAAGAATGAAATCATTATTCCATCCAAATGAAAACTTATCTAATAAATAATGGCACCATGGTTGAGTTAAGCCCTCATGCTTAACTCATATAGAGAATTAACCAAGGCATTAGGTTAAGGGTTGGGTTAAAGAATATCAAGACAAAAGACAAAAGACAAAAGAGTGGACTTTGTCAAAGTTTCTCCAAGCTTCTTCAAGCTTGATTACTTTGACTAAGTTTAACCCTTTTGATAAATGTTATGATAAAAGAATAACCCTAATCTTAAACTAATCTTGGTACAAGTCTCATACATCCAACTTGTGTGTATCATCAAGCATGATACAAACTTGTACACTTGCATATATCACATATAAACAATGTGCACAATCTAGTGAGAAAATAACTCATAAGTGAGCTAATACTAGTTAATACAATGTAATATATCAAATATATAATTATGCATTAAATTATTAAATCAGCTCTTGATTTAATAATCCGGCTAGAACCGACTAATATCAAAAGTAACAACTTATCGAATCAACACTTGATCCGATAACCCGGCTATATCGCATACAACCGATCAATGTTACGAATCGCGAGAATAGAATACGGTATCTCATATCGTATTAATCTCGGTCCCGCACATATCACATATGTGCTCTTACTCCGTTTCGCTTGAGCCAGGAAACCCCTGTGTAGGACTCTAAAGACTCGTCAATACGCCGGCAGTAGGTGATGATCTTATCAAACACCCACAAGCCGCAAGCGGTGTGCTAAACGTAACGGCCACCCGGGTATTGAGCGATCAGAAGATCAACAAGCAAGCCCGCTAGTTCTCCTGCGAATCCAATTAGTAACACTCCCGTACAGTCCGGTCTCGTCGTCTGATATGTCGCATATCTCGCCTAGGGGTGGTAAATGTCAGACCCCAGTAGCTCGATAAGTCGTGTCGATATGAGGTCTATAACAGTTCGAGAAACTACTGGTAACACTTAACAGTAAATCTCAACAACCCTGGCCAGGGATTTCCGGTTATAGCCAATCGAACACAGCACAACATCAACTCCCTATACCGGGAGAGACGAATCCCCTCCTATCGCTCATTGCCTCCATATGATTCGGGACTATACCCAAAAACCACCGTTTTTCACGCCCTCTTGGACATGGTAAGGTGGAAATCAAAGCACAGTGGGAATCACACAAGACTCTATGACGATCTCGGGTCAACAGACTACTCTGTACCAGTGTCACCGGAGAACTGCCATCTGACGTGAGGTATAATACCATCTGGGAGTTCTCGGCGAGTCCATCCAGTGTACCACGTCTCCACTGAGCACCCGTACACCATCCTTGATGTCAAACACCGATGGATATGGGATCATCCATCGCCCATCATATGGGTCAAGATGCGTATACGCTAGTTTACTCTGGTGCATCGATGCCCTGTCTCGATACACCCACGACTAGGGACCTTGAAGGATGTACTTATGGACTACCATGTCCCCACTAGTATGATCCGCATCATAGTCCAGGTAGTCAAGTACACATCCTAAGGGCTTTACCAACATGTAACAGAGAGACAATCAGTATACACGTTAAGGTAAAGTGTAACTAGATAGCATACTATCATGTCGAGCAAGAAAGTCCTCCCTATATATGTCCAAGCATCCACTACAATATACATCATATGTACAGTAATGGCCTCTAGGGCATACATATAACTAACACTCCTAGATGGTAATATACCTATCGTTAGATAGCTGTTCTCTGGTGACACTGGTACAGATTAGTCTGTAGACCCGAGATTGTCATAGAGTCTTGTATGGTTCCCACTGTGCTTTGATTTCCTTCCTACCACATCTCAAAGGAGTCATGCAAACAGGTGGATTTTGGGCATAGTCCCGAGTCACATGGAGGTAATGAGCGATAGGAGAGATTTCGTCTCTCCCGGTATAGGGAGTTGATGTTGCGCTATGCTCGATTGGCTATAACAGGAAGTCCCTGGCCAGGGCTATTGATGAGATTTACTGGTAAGAGTTATTAGTAGTTTTTCATACCGTTATAGGCCACACATCAGCATGACTTATCAAGTTATTAGGGTCAGACGATTCTAACCCCACACTCGATATGCGACATATCAGACGAAGAGACCAGACTGTACGCTAAGTGTTACTTATAGGCTTCATGGGAGTTTGGATAAGCTTGCTTGTTGATCTTCTATTCGCTCAATACTTGGGTAGCCGTTACGTCCAGATAGTACCGCTGACGGCTTATGGGTAACTGATGTGATCATTACCGACTATTTGCGTATTGACGAGTTTTTACAGTCTCACACAGAAGTTTCCTATTTCAGGAAAAACGAAATAGGGCACATATGCTGGTATGTGTGGGGGCCAGATTAAATACGAGTATGTGATACCGTATTCTAATCTGGTGGTTATTTGTTATCGGTTAGGTTATATATGATATAACCGGATTATTGAATCAAGTGTTAATTTGATGATGTGATATACAAATAAATGATATTAGTCGGTTATATGTGATATAACCGGATTATTAAATCAAGTGTTGATTTAATAATTTTATATATATTATATTTGATATAATTATATATTAACTAATATTATTAGCTCACTAATTATTTTCTTCATAATATATATATATATATATATATGAAGCATGGTTGGAAATTCTGTTTTGTGAAAATAGAATGATGAGGTGGAAAAGGAGGAATGGGGTGAAGCATGGCTTTTATATTTATATATTCATTTGGTTATACTATTGAAGCATGGTTCCAATTGATTATTGGAAAATATTGAAGCTTCAATGATTGTGAGAATATAGAAGCTATTCTTCACTTCATTATGCATGCTTGCTTGAGCTCATTTTTTCCTTAGCTATTTTTCTTGAGCTAAATCTGTCACGACCCGAAATTAAGTTCGTGACTGGCACTTAAATCACGCAACGCCTAAAGACGCGACGTAAATTAAGTAAGCTGAAACCCAGAAATCTAAACCTTTTTTCGAAAATAAAAGAGGTGAAGTTTTGAAATAAAGGTGTGGTGAAATCAAAAGTTTTCTTAAAAGCATAGATAATGGAATATGAAGATGCAAGTGGAGTATATTAGTTGAAAACATGTTTCGTCTTTTAAAAATTTGGGCAGCACCTCCTTTGTATATTTTGATCCAAAACCATATATACATAACAACAATAAAGTCATCCCCAAGAGGGAGTTAGCTCTTCGCCAATCGGCGGAATCACAAGCACGCAAGTCAAAATATATGTATACGACGCCCAACGGCAAAGATCAACACAAAGAATAATGAATAAAGCAAGATATCAACCCACCAAACAAACATATAATCCATCGCTCTAAGTCTCGCAACCACAAGTCTCTTCTAAGTCTTACTACTCATACAAATACTAGTTTCTGATTGATGGAGTTAACTAGATACAACAGGAATAATAAATACAAGAGGGGGGCATGATCCAATGTGTCCCACCTACCATAGCAAACCACCCGGAAGCAAGCTGTGTGCCAGCGATACCGCTACTGATCCATGCGGTCAAACCTGCAAGAACTGTGGCACAACGGGGCTGAATTTCCAACTCGTGAGTAGAAAACATCAGTAGGTAGAAATCGAATAAAACAACGATTCCTAGGTCAACTATATCATAAAAGTAATACTATGATATCTAGGGTGACCGTGTCTGCATATATACCAACAATATAATCAATACCTGTATGCATGTGGATATCATCTAATAATCAATGTCTATATGCATGTGGATATCATCTAATAATCAATGCCTGTATGCATGTGGATATCATTTACGTGTCCATCAATGACACAATAACATCATGGAACTTGAGTGTCCAACATCGACACCCGAAACATCATGAAAGCATATGCATGTAAATATGAGGATATCAACCAACGTGTGTCCATCAACGACACATCAAAATCATGGAACCTGAGTGTCCAACACCGACACTCGAAACCTCATGAAACCCGTGTATAGTATCGACACGTAAATTCTCATATCTCAGGCGCCGCATCCTCAGATCGGCCCTCAGGCGCCGCATACTCTGGTCGGCCTCATATCCATCTCACGACCCCGTTCGGTATCTTCCGGATAACCGCCGAGTCCAAATACTATCACCGGTAGGTAGTGCCTATAGCTCCTCGAATCGGGTTTCACATACGAATCTCAGAACCGAGAAAACTCATGGTGGATGTCTCGAAATATCATATCAAGAGAAACCGGGTTTTTCAAACAATACATACGTTCTTTTGAAATATAACTGTGGTTCTCAAATCTAGAATCTCATGAAAACAGCATCTCAATACGTATAATCATAAAGCATGATGTATGCAAACATAGAACATAAATGCGAGCATATCAAGTATATCATGCGACATAGTATAATGATGTGAGCATAACAAGTATATCATGCCAACGAGTCATGTGACAGTACTGAACAATTAAGAGCAATGGCATGATATAGCAATTCTACTTTATAGGTGACATAGCAATTATCGATGATGAAGTGTGTGAGCCGGCACATCTGTGTGAGTGTAACATACGCATCATCGATAATGGTGTAGGTGTACTAGCACAGGTATATGTAATGCAATGAGAATATCATGAACGTAGCATAAAGTACATCGTAAGCGAAATGCTACAAGGTATACGTATCTATAACATAACCGAGTCGGTGAATCTATCAATCGGCATCCAGCCTCACAACATCACGTACGGTATAATCCATCGTACGACATTCTCTAGTCAAGGGTATGGATCAATCATCAGAAAAAGCTCACCACGTACGGTAATCCATCGTACGGCGGCATTAAAAAATTAGATATTCTATCAACCTATACAACAATGAGGGTACGGATCTAAAGTCTCGTACGACATATCACTCAATATCCACATAATCACATATATATACTTATATCTCAGGTCACATCCATATCAATCTTATATCAGGGGACCGACAAAGGTATCAATTATCTCATGTCGACTCGCTTCTGTATAACTACATATCAACCAAGTCATCATATCTCATCGTATACTCTTTTCATCACATCCATCTCTCACATCAAGTCATTTTATTACTCGCATAACAAGCCACTAAAATCTCATACTTACTCTTTTGTAACTACGTATACATATCGTGATTCACATTCACGTTTTATATACATATATATTAATTCGAGACATTTTTTCTATCATATCATTTCACACTAAAACCATTAACTATAACTTAGCTCGTGGCATATCTTGCTTCCTACTAATTCCTTAACCCTATCCATAAGTTTCTAACATGGTTTCTCTAACCATATTCTATATATCGGTTTCCATTTATAATTTGTGGGGGTGCTATACGCCATCCACCCGACTTCTCCCATAGATATAAATCTACTCACTTGCGGAAATCCTTGTTCAGCCGTAGTCGATGTGCTTTGTCGTCTCGGAATCCACGCGAAGGTACTTACAAATCAACACATATCACCACGTTATGAAAACCAAATCCAAAAAATCGATACGGCATACGGTATGCTCATAGGTTAGAACCTATAGTATATGCATGCAAAACAACCAAACAACTCTCATCGTTGACGTATAAATATCCAACGACTCAATACAATATCAAATACTAAAACCAAAAATTCCAATATCGGGAAACATAACCCAAAACCATCCCAATATGCCCCTAAATTTTGGCTCAGGTAATCTGGGACAAAAAGAAATAAAGTGGCTATGTTATAAGGTATGTGAGCTACTGCTAAAACCCCAACACCAAATCTGCTACATTAACCGACCTAATGGCTACAGTAACCGGCCAGGCCGGCCCCATCTTGGAATTTGGGCCTCATCTTCTTGTGGTGGTCTCCTATTGGTCTAACTAGGGTAATGTATATTTTTGATTTTTTTTATAAAGGTCCCGGGTTTCTACAGATTCCCTGTAGACATCTAAAAATGTTACAAAACCGACACGGAAAGTTTCTAAGTTCGTATTTTGGTTTCTATTCCGTGTTCTAGGTCAGTAAAATCAACACTAGGGTCTTGTAAACAGCCACTAAATATCATAAGTCCACACAATCATCCAAACCCTCTCTTGGAATTTGCAAACCTCGCTAATCTAAATCGATTTAACTCTAAACTACTATAGGATGCTGGGAAACTAAAAATTTAAACTAGAAGTGTAGGAATTATCTCGTTTGGTAACTCAAGAATTTTCTTGAGTTGCTCAAAGTCTTCAAAATCCAAGCTTGGAAGGTCTATAAAGTGTAGGATGAGGTTGTGCATCTTTTTAATGAAGGGAGTAAAGGGTTTTGGTGAAGGGTTGGAGATGAAACATGAGGGTAGAGGAGGTGGAGGAAGAGATGAAGGAAGAGATGAAGATGATGAAGGGAAAAATAATGAGGTCAAAGTTTCTCTCTCTCTCTCTCTCTCACCCTCACTCTCTTATGTGGCATGCCATACCACATGGGCCCCCCTCTCTCCCCTCAATTATTCTCTCTTATCTTTTCTTTTCTTTTTCTTTTCTTTTTATCACAATAATACACATAAAACCAATAAAACCATACAAATGAAACAACATGCAACCAAATGCAACATGTCATGGTGCACTAACCATGGAAAATGTAGAAACACGAATTTGGCCTAATCGCGATTAATAGTGCACTATTCAATTTTTATTTAAACTGCATATAATTAATTATAAAAGTGCCAAATCCAATAAATATATTTTTAAATGAATAAATCATTTTAATCTTCAATTATTTCACAATTATTGGTATATATTTATAACATTTTACGAAAACCCCAAATTCGTAAATCGGGTAGTTTTCGCGAAATATATTATTTTAATATTAAATTCCAAAAATAATATTTTATATTTTCTGAAATGTTACAATCTTCCCCCCTTAAATAAATTCGGTCCCCGAATTTAAATTTAAACCCCCAAATACTAAAACATTTCAATAATCAGCTCAAATCAACGGGGCTCCGAAATCACGGAAGTTACAGAAATACCACAGCGCATCGTGTGCGCCTGAAAACGAGTATGAAACTCAAAATCGAACTCCGTCAAGTTTAACACAATTATCGGAGTTACAATGGAGATAAAGATCTCGAAATCCACTACTGAAATCCAATATACACCAGTCGAATACTATCATACGTATTTAGTACGCATCCTTGGAAAAATGTCCTAAAACAGAAAAAAACACATACAAAATCCTTTCTGAATAGCCTCTTGATGCGTAACTCATGGCACAAGTGACGGACGCTCATTTGTAAAGTAATAAATATATGTTCGTATATGTTTTGCTCAAATATACGTTCCGCCATTTTAAAATATCCCAAAAGGTTTTCCTTTAAAAACGTTGGTGTCGCTCACACACATAGGAAATAGCGAGAGTATATCTCCTTTTTTGAAAACCTCTTGTTAAAATTTTAATGCATGCAAAGTACTTAGGTACTGTCCTCAGATCATTCATGTTAGGCTACTACCTAATATAGTGCCCATTATAAAAACAAAGTGCTCAAAAGCAAAATCAGCCTCAAAAGGCGTATCCAACAATCACGTGCGTCTGGTGCGCACGGAAATCAAAGCCAAATACAAGTGCTACGAATGTGCACAAAACCAAACTAAGTGCAACGGGTGTGCATGAAAGCATCTGTCCAGTGCAACGGATGTGCACAAAATCACTTCTCATATCATGCGCCCAACATGCGCGAAAATCCAAATCAAGTGCATCTGTCATGCACGAATGAAATCGAAATCAAGTGCACCCAACATGCACGAATAAAATCTAAATCAAGTGCATCCAACATGCACGAATAAAATCTCACTCAAGTGCATCCGATGCGCACAAAATCCAATACCAAGCGCCTAATATGCGCAAAAATCCAACCCAAGCGTGTCAGGTCCGTATAAAACATCTAGTGCAGTAGCATACACGAAAACGAACGTCAAGTGCAACGCGCACAAAAACATAAATCTGGTGAAAACAATGCTCAAAGATATAAATCGGGTGCAACCGATGTACGGAGTATAAATCTAATGCAATCAATGCACGAAATACAAATCGGGTGCAACAAGTGCATGAAATACTCATCGATATCTCAAATGCTCACAAAAACAACACTGAGCATGCCAAGGTTATTAAAATCATAAGCGTGTGCAATTGTGTGCACAAGATCCATCCCAATACACTGCAAGCACATATAAGCTATACCGAGTGCAAAAACCAAATCGATCGTATCGAAATCCATAATCATAAGTACATGCAGCCAAGGCACAAAATCAATATCAAGTGCAATAGATATGCACAAATCGCAAACCGATGTAGCGGTGTATAAACATAAATCAAGTGCAATAACTGTGCACAAAAGAAATATCTAATAGGTGCAGCCATTATGCACAAACACATAAATCACGAAACCCAATCCAAATGATAAAAGTGTGATACTCGGATCACGAAACACAAATCACAATAAATGACATTGAGGTACACCTCCTACAATGTAGAAAAATGTCGGTGCGCCTAAACTGGCAGAGCAAGAATATCCGCTTGCCTCCTGCTCACGGTCTAGCACCCTCTGTATCTGGGTCCTCATTTTCTCTATGGATTACCAATCTCGTAATCCATCGGCTCGTCGGCCCGGTCAGGTGTGCTAACAGAAACGATTCCGCTCTGGCACTCCTCTGGTCATCTCTCGGCCAATTAGTATGACCACTCGTAAAGCAGCACGTCACTGGCGTCGGCCTTTAGCCCTCTGAATACACGTGACACTACTGATCGTCGGTGCAACTCTTATCGCAGCAGTGTCCTGGAAGGCACCTGCTCAAGGTCTCTTCCGATCTCACCTATGCCGAACTGTACGGAGGCCTGTTCATATCATAATATTGCATTTTATATTCTCCATTCTTATGCGTTTTATAAATAAACAGGTGCTTTTGACGCATGTCTGCCACATATTACAGGTTACAGGTTATTGGAGCGAAGACAGTGAAAAAGACAAAAGATGATACAAAAGAGAGACTTTTGACCCACAAGTAGAAGGATTCTAGTCAAGCCTAGACGAAGAACAATTCACAACTGTACAAGACAAGGTAAGGTCCAAAATGTCATAGTGAACGGTTAAAAGAACATTACAAGTTTTCACTGAAGATCTGGAGAAGACCCAGAAGTCAAATGGAGAAAATAACTAGAAAAATAGAAAGCCAAAAGCATCATGAACAAGTACACAAAATTGCAGTCAATGATCTGACCAATGGGCCGCGGAACCGCGGCCCAAAGCCTATTATTGCCGCGGTTCTGTGGCCATTAAGTGCACGTGTTGGCGCAGAATTTTTGTGTCGGTGCGTCGGTGCGATGGTTGGGATTTTTCGGGGGTATTTTTGTAATCGCACATGTGCGAATCCCGTAACCCTAAATTTTCCTGTTTCCCTATAAAATTGTAATCAAAATACTGTAATAGGGATGCCTCCTTTCAATGAAATAAAATTCAGATTTAATTCAGTGGGAAGAGCATCGCTTCTGTAAGTTCTTATTTTAATTTCTGCCTTAGTTGATAATTTAATTATTGCCCTAGATCTAATTAATCTTTTGCCCTAGTTTAATCTAGTGTAATCTTTCTTAAACTGCCGTAGGTAAGTTATTTGAAAATGTTATTTTTAGAAGATCCCCTAATGAGCGAGTAATTTCCTCGCTTGTTAGGGTTAGGAATAAGGGAGGGATTGAGAGATGAATATCTCTCATCTCTCTCAAGCCCGATTATTTCTAATAACTAGAACTTCATGCATGCATGCATGATCCGCTCCCTACGGCACCCTACCCACGAGGTAACGGTGAAACCGTAGTATAAAGGACCGGACATGCATGTCTTCCATGAAGGTTAGAGCAAATATTAGGAAAGGACGGACAAGGATCTAGAGGAAGAAACTTCGTTTCTTTCCAATCATCCTAATCCCTTTTTCTAATAGTTGCTATAACTTCTAAAAGATTTCATTTAGGGCATTGAAAGAGGTGTTAATATTAATCTTACCAAACCCCACCTTTGACCTAACCCTAGCAAGTTTCTTTATCATCATATAACTTAATTTTAGATTCAATTAAAACAAAACCAAACAACCATTGGAATCAACTCGTAAGAACACTTAGGAAAATTACACATCCCTGTGGACCAACTCGTATTCACCGGCTAGCTGCAAAGCGACGCCGTTTCTGATTACGGTAAAATATTTTTGGTGATCGTAAAATCCTACACTAATCAAATGGCGCCGTTGCCGGGGATGGCGTAGAACTTTCCTTTTTGCAATTTCGGGTTACTCATAAAATAAAAAAATCATAAAAATCTGAAAAATCATAAAAAATATAAAAATATTTCATCTGTTATTTTTTGGAAGGGATATTTTGTTGTTTGAATTTTTGCAGGATATACAAAATCGGATCTGGAAATTTCCAGAGAGCGAAACAGAAATCAGGAGATCAGAACAGAGAAGGATTTTCAAAACAGAACAGTGGAATTTTTCCCGCACCCTGAAGCCTCCACCACGCCGCGATTCCGCCGCGCATACCCATCTTAGACCGCGGAAACGCGGCCTTATAGTCAAATCAGAGCGTCAGAAAATTTTTTGGAACTCGCGCCGACTACCCCACCGCGGAACCGCGGTGGGAACCAGGTTTTGCCGCGGAAGGGCGGCTCCACAGTGACATCATCTCGTGGAATTTCCTCTGTAAGTTCCTATGTTCCTCCTCTGTAATTTTTGAAATATCTTTTCTGGAAATTCCTGCAGAATTCCGTGATCTATAAAATATATTCCCTTCCATATAACAAATCTTGTGCAAGATTTTTGCGCCTAGTTTAAATTAGAAATAGATTGCAAGTAATATTTTTCTGTTGCATATCTTTTATCAAAATCTTTTTGCAACAATTTTCAAATAAAGAGAAAAAGAATAAAAAAAAGGGGAATATTTTTATTAGAAAACTTGCAAACTTTTGCTGCAAATAAATCTTTGCACCACAAACTTTCTTTCTTTCCCCTTTTTCTAACATGGGTACCCCACATAATAAATCACTTGCCGAACTTTGGTATCCCAAAACTAATTTTGCGTCGTACGTCAATTTGTTCGGTCAATTTAAAGACGATCCTTCCTTGCCTAAAATATCTTTGAAAGATCAAATAGAGGCGTTTAGGAGAAACAGTTTGACTTTTCAACCCACTTTTTGTCAACCAAGTCAATCTTTACCACCTCCATATGTTGACACCACTTTTTCAAGTCCTTCTGTCACTCCTAAGCCGATGTCCATTGCTGAGCATACTGCTCAATCTAGCAGACGATCTTTCATCCCTCTCCACTCATCTAGTTCTAGGGATCCACACGATTATTCACCTTGTTATCCACATGTTTACCCTATCCCTGCCTAACTACCCACTTCCTACCAGTCCTACCCGACTTTCCCATTTTCACTAGACATTGATTCTACACAGCCTGTTGGGAGTTTTGCATATCCACACAATTTCGAATCTTTTCCCAAAACCCCCTTACCACCCAAGTCTAGTTTGGAAGAGTCGTTGGAGGCGTATATCGCAGCAACAAACAAAATGGTTAGGAATGTGGAAGCGTCCGTGGCCGCCCTTATGCAACCTGCTGAACCGGTAGCTAGTTTTCCGCTAGCTCCAAATTTTTCAATGTATGAGGAGGCAGTTGGACAGAGTGAGAATTTGAGAGGATTTCCATATCAAACCTACCCTTACCCAATTGAAGCCCACAACTCCAGTTTTCCTTCGAATGTCCTAAATGATTCACAAGTTCAAAATAAAAACGAGTTGTGTGATTTTGTAGTGTTTGATTTGCCAAATTGTGAGGAACCCCTTTCGAGTGAAACCGCACCTAATCCTTTCGATCTTTACACCTCCCATCTAGAACCTAAATCGATAGATATCCATGCTTTTGATGAGGTGTCTAAGAAAATTGATTTTCACTTGATTGAGGATATAGACGCCGGGAATATTTCGGATGATGAACCTGTCGATTTAATTATGATTTTATGTTCAAATCATCATCCCGAGTTATTAAATGTTTTTCCCGAATCTCATATGCGTCTTGACTTTGATGAGAATGGCATGGATGAGTTGAATCTTAAGGAGAATTATAAGGATAGTATTGAGGAAAGTTTTGAGGATCATATTGAGGTTGAACTATTTTTGTTTGATATGTCTGATTTTCCAATTCATACTCTTGAACCTTTACCTATATCACCCTCCCTCCTTTCCATCGTTCCGACCACGCCTAATATCACACTTGAAGACTGTGAGCTTGAAAATTTTTCCTTTGAATCTGACACAGTTCTCACAGCCGATAACACTTACGAGTGTTTCACTTTTTCGGACGATGTTGATGACTCACCGCCCGAGTTTGAGTCCTTTACATTTTCAGATGAGTTAGTTGAACCATCAGATCGGGTGCTTACAGTAGTTTCGAACCATTAATGGAATCTTTCAAGTTCGAGACAGTTTACTACGGTGAGAATGATACTATCCCTAGTTCACTCCCTTTTGTCTTTCCCATTGTTCCGACCGTACAAGAAACCGTTACGCTTTCATCTCCAATACCAAGTTCGGCTTACCCATGTTTTCTTGCGAATCTTGAAGGATTTGATCCCATTTCTCGACGGGTTGATAGGTTAGCGCAATCGCTTTTAACACATCGGTCATCACAAATTGCGCTAATTTATTCACTCGATTTACACCCTCAAGATCGTGCAACCCTTCTTTCTCCGTTCCGCCATTCTTCTCCCCCACCGAGACCATATTCTACCATTCTTCTTTCCACACAGTCTCGCGTGCTTCTCATCTTTCTTCTTTCCACTCCCTCCTTTTACCAACTATACCATTACCACGATAAGATTTTTGAATGGTTGGTGTTAACCTTTTGCTTGTGTAAGGCCAAGCTTAAGTTTGAGGGGAAAACTTGTTGTATATATGTATATATATTTTTTGTTTTTTTTTTCTATAAAAAAATAAAAAAAAATTCAAAACATTTAAAAAATATAAAAAAAATAAAATTTTTATAAATAAATAAACAGGGGAGTACCGGCATTTTGACCCTCTTGGTTTAGTATGACAGTGAGGACACTATCAAGTTCAAGTTTGGGGGTATGCTCGGTACGTCTTCTTCCTTCGCATTTATTTGTACATATTTTTGCATTTGCATACTTATTTGAAAACCCATAAAAATTTGAAAAATTTCAAAAATTATAAAAATTAATGTATTCAATTTTGGCCTTATTGACTTAAGTTTGACAAAAATGTTAACTAGCTACGAACAACTAGATCTTAGACTTAGTAAATTAAAAACCCTAAAAATAACCTTCCTTAAAGTTTAACGGTAGAAAGTATACGTCTTTATAGTTTATTTAGAAATAGTCAAATTTTGGGTTCACTTCTTGGGCTAAGTCAAAACAAAGGAAAAGTATTGATGTTCTTATTAGAGTATAAGTTTGAAAAATAGTTCCTAGTTTAAGTCTAGATTCTGAAAATGTATACCCTACAATTTGCACAATCACGCACCTTGAAACTTGGAATAGTAGAGGAGACCTTGAAATGCTCTTATCTAAAGTCCTTAGTACAATGAAAATAAAAGGAAAAAAGTGTGAATAAAGAATAAAAAAAATGGACACTGGTTTTTGTGATTACTTAAGGCTGCGAAAATAGAAAAATATTTAGCGAGGGTGCTTCATCACCTAGTGCCTTAGACCAACTGGTTTGGGAGTCACTGCTAAAGCCTTGGGTGTTGCAAGACTAGGAATTACGCTTTAATGTGCAAACACATCTTGTAATCGGTTGTTGGTACCTCAAGAAGTATTAACGGTCGCATGAAGGATCTGTAAGCGAAATTTAATTAAAAATTCACCAATTAATAAGTGCTTTGGACAATGGACAAGAGTATGATTGCTTGATTTGAATTTCCAAGTGTAGGGGTGATTTTTACACACACGTGGGGATATGTGATTGGAGTTTAGATGAGAGAAAGGAATGAAGAATAGAACTTGTATGTTTAGTAAGGTTGATAAAAATTCCTAAGTGGAGATGGAACCCTAGAAGGAAAACTTAGGAAATGCCGAAAGCTAAGTAAGTCTATAGAAATCACGCGTCTTTAGTATCGTCCACATAGAAATCACGTCATGCTATCTGTGTACTGCAATTATTCTCAGCTACAGTCAATCCGGAGTCTCTCACACGGACTCAAAATTACGAACTCGGTATCTTCATCACTCTGTAGAAGACACCTAGCCGAACACGTCCTCGGGAACTCGTCCCAACCATCGGAGGAATATACTTTATTCATCCGCTCTCGATCAACTCACAATGCATCTGGGTGAGGTCTTTTTATCTGAAACTGGTCAACTTACCTATCTCACATCGGGGCATCCGACGAACAACGTCCTCTCTTGATCGATCTACTCTAGATCTGCATAAGATTCTCCACACTGGAAATCTTCAACTCGACCGGGCCTGTGTCGGCACATCAAATCAGATGAATCACCTTCATCTCTCAACTCAACTCAAGTTAGACTAGCTATCTATTGTTGCATCTCTGCTTGAAAGCTCCAGCAATCTCGGCTCATAAGCTCTGGAAGCGACATCCCATCAATCTCAGCAACAGCTGGGTCATATGTCTGCAAGGTAGACAACATCACAAACTCTGAGGTAGGCTGTACATCAACAGTCCTCTCAATCTGGCAGCCTCTAAAAATGGCCCGATCATCCGGTGAAAAACCGAACACTCGCCTCAAATAAGTGGTCACAACACAAACACTAAATCGATACGTTCCCGTGTCACCAGAAAACACGGTGGTCGGTCCTCGTCCATGACGAGCTCGCCCTGACCGCATCACTAGCAGCAGCTCAATCTGCGCTCAAAGTATGGTGACAGGAACCTCAAGCATGTATCGATGGAGATAGATCAAAGGGATGGAAAGAATCAACAGACCCAAAATGGATACATGATCATAGGAAGGAACATAATCAATGAGAGTATGATCATAGGAACGAATATAATCAAGGATCTCAAATGGATGTATGATCAAGGGAACGAAGAGAATCACAGGTCTCAAGATATGTACCTCCTAAGATCAAGGGAACGAAGAGAATCACAAGTCTCAAGATATGTACATCTTAAGGTCACTTAAGCGGAGTATCGTATCATAAGTATGTCGCGGAACATACGCATGGTACGTCACTCTACTTGAGTTACCTACTCTATCAATCAGGGTCAACCTATGTAATGAAAGTTCGGGTCTAATACCCCCTGTTCATGTCTAAGTTCCGTAAGGTCAAGCCTAGGTTCCGAAATAGATTACGCCCCAGATTCCGTATAGTCAAACCTAGACTCGAACCAAGATTAAATCTAACGCTTTGATACCAACTTTGTCACGACCCGAAATTATGTTCGTGACCGGCACTTAAATCACACAACGCCTAAAGACGCAACGTAAATTAAGTAAGCCGAAGACCAGAAATCTAAACCTTTTTTCCGAAAATAAAAGAGGTGAAGTTTTGAAATAAAGTTATGGTGAAATCAAAAGTTTTCTTAAATGCATAGATAATGGAACATGAAAATGCAAGTGGAGTATACTAGTTGAAAAACATGTTTCGTCTTTTAAAAATTTGGGCAGCACCTCCTTTGTATATTTTGATCCAAAACCACATATACATAACAACGATAAAGGCATCACCAAGCGGGAGCTAGCTCTTCGCCAATCGGTGGAATCACAACCACGCAAGTCAAAATATATGTATATGACGCCCAACGGCGAAGATCAACACAAAGAATAATGAATAAAGCAAGATATCAACCCACCAAGCGAACATATAACCTATCGCTCTAAGTCTCGCAACCATAAATCTCTTCTAAGTCTTACTACTCATATAAATAATAGTTTCTGATTGATGGAGTTAACTAGATACAATAGGAATAATAAATACAAGAGGGGAGCACAATCTAATGTGTCCCACCTACCATAGCAAACTACCCGGAAGCAAGCTGTGTGCCAGCGATACCGCTACTGATCCATGTGGTCAAACCTACAAGAACTGTTGCACAACGGGGGTGAGTTGCCAACTCGTGAGTAGAAAACATCAGCAGGTAGAAATCGAATAAAACAACGATTCCTAGGTCAACTATATCATAAAGGTAATACTATAATATCTAGGGTGACCGTGTCTGCATATATACCAACAATATAATCAATGCCTGTATGCATGTGGACATCATCTAATAATCAATGCATGTATGCATGTGGATATCATCTACGTGTCCATCAATGACACAATAACATCATGGAACCTGGATGTCCAACATCGACACCCGAAACATCATGAAAGCATATGCATGTAAATATGAGGATATCAACCAACGTGTGTCAATCAACAACACATCAAAATCATGGAACCTGAGTGTCCAATACTGACACTCGAAACTTCAAGAAACCCGTGTCCAGCATCGACACGTAAATTCTCATATCTCAGGCGCCGCATCCTCAGATTGGCCCTCAGGCGCAGCATACTCTGGTCGGCCCTCATATCCATCTCACGACTCCGGTCGGTATCCTCCAGATAACCGCCGAGTCCAAATACTATCACCGGTAGGTAGTGCTCCCTCCGCTGGGCTTACCGCCTTTCTATACGAGTCTTCTTGCCCCGGGGGTACCTCACCGGGTCTACCATGTACCCGCAGACGGTTCCTACCACTTCTCAAATCGGATTTCACATACTAATCTCAGAACCGAGAAAACTCATGGTGGACGTCTCGAAATATTATTTCAAGAGAAACCGGGTTTTTAAAACAATACATAATTTCTTTTGAAATATAATCTCGGTTCTCAAATCCAGAATCTCATAACAATAGCATCTCAATGCGTATAATCATAAAGCATGATGTATGCAAACATAGAACAGAAATGCGAGCATATCAAGTATATCATGCGACAAAGTATAGTGATGTGAGCATAACAAGTATATCATGCCAATGAGTCATGTGACAGTACTGAACAATTAAGAGCAATAACATGATGTAGCAATTCTACTGTATAGGTGACATAGCAATTATTGATGATGAAGTGTGTGAGCCGGCACATCTATGTGAGTATAATATACGCATCATCGATAATAATGTAGGTGTACTAGCACAGGTATATATAATGCAATGAGAATATCATGAACACATCATAAAGTACTGTTGGGTAGTGGGAGCACCCCGGCCATCGAACCGTGGCTAAATACGGAACAAAAATTTCTTAAAACCCGGCGCTACCATTACCCGATTAGCAAGATCGAAACCATTAACCCTAAAACTAGCAATCTAAGAAAAGAGATAGGAATGGTTATACCTAATGAACCAAGTCCTTCGGGTCTTCAATCAATTCCAAGATCCTAGTGATGCGGATTGACTTTGGTCGCCGGTCTTCCTTCGTCTCCGATGATCCACCCGAAGGAAACGTTGCAAGCTTCAGGTTCGCCAATCGAACCAACCGACTCTCTAGGATTGCTAGTAGTAGAGAGTGGGGAGTGTAAAATAGTCTCACTAAAACTTTCTCTCAACCATGAAAGATTTGGAGGTGATCAATGTAAGTCGATGTGCAACACCCCACGAGTTGCGGGGAGGCGGAAATATGAAAAACGATCTTGTTCTTGAAGCATACATCGACTAACCGAAGATCTTTGCTAAACGATAATTAACAACTACCATAGAAGTTCTAAACTACTATGTAAAGGGATTATACCTAGTGATACATGTCCTTTGTCTTTACGATCTCTTCGTCCTCCTCGGCCTCCTCCAAGTGGTAGATGATCCATCCGAGAACCCTAATCCAAGCTTCACCTCAAAACTTGAGGTAACTAAGTTTCTTTAGTTGCTAATCAAAGGAACTTAGGTTATATAGAGTTAGGTTATGGGATGTTTAGTCTTTTCTAATCCTTGTTCTTAACTCATGAGTGGTAGGATTAGAGCTTGAAGAAAGAGAGAGCTTGAGGAGAGAGAAGGTGAACTAGAGTAATGAAATGAAATTGCTTCTCACTTAATATATCTAGCATAATGAATAAATCAATAAAATGAATAATAAGAGATTATTCATTATGCTTCATAAATGAATATAAGTGATTCACTATGTGAGTCATTAAGCATTTAATAATGCATTAATAACATAGTGAATCACACATAATGAGTCACAATAACATTTAATGACAATGCCACCTCAACCCCTCATGTCACCATGCTTCTAGAAGCTTCCCGGAAATTACGAGAACGCCCCTCCCATCCGTGAAAACACGGAAAAACTTTAGACTGTATAAATCCAATAACCTGATACTAGAATTTGGCTTAAACCAAAGCCGTCTAGTAAAAACTATCCGAATGTCGTACGTGCGTTTAAACACGTATTCGTCCGAACCCTTATCGTAAAACCGTACGACCTCTATATAGTTTCGCCTGGAGTTGGGAAAACTCTGTGTGGCACTCGAAATACGCGACTACTACGCTGGAAGTGGGTTTAACCACAGACTGCAAGCGGCACTAGCTGTACGTAACGGTCCTCAGGTAGATGTCGATAAGAAGACCGATGAGGATACCCATCCAAACTCCTACTGAGCCTGTCCGTGACAATATCCGTGCAGTCCGATCTGTTCTTCTAAGAGTATCGCATGTATGGTCTAGGGAGGTGGTAAACGTCAGACCCCTAATAACCGTACAAGTTGTGTCGGTATGGCTCTATCACCATCCGAGAATCTACTGATCAATCTATCAGTAATTCTCAATCATCCCTGGCCAGGGACTTATGGTAATGACCAACTGATCACCGTGCGATATCAACTCCCTATACCGGGAGAGACGAATCCCTAACAGTCACTCACTGCCTCCACATGGCTCGGGACTGTGCCCAACTAAAACTTGTTTGCACGACTCCTTTGAACCGTGGTAGGGTAGTAATTAAAGCACAGTGGGAACTCACAAGAGACAAATGACGACCTTAAGTCAACGGACTATCTACATACATGTCACCTGAGAACTGCTATCTGACGTTAGGTATAAATACCATCCAGTCAGTTCTCGGCGAGTCCTGTCCGGTGTACTCACACCCAGTGAGCATCTGTATACAATCTTAGGTGCACTCCACCAATGGCTGCGGGACCAATCCATCGCCCCTGCTCAGGGTCTAGATATGTATACACCAGTCTACTCCGGAGTATCAATGCCCAGTCTCGATACTCCTGCGACCAGGGACATCTAAGGATGTGCCTATTGACTATCCAGCTCCCACTGGTATGACTGCCATCACAACGCCGGTAGTCACGCAAACACCCTATGGGCTTTATCAACATGTATATATATATATGAATACTATG
The DNA here is from genome assembly GCA_030015575.1 of Agapanthus africanus. Lineage (NCBI taxonomy): Eukaryota > Viridiplantae > Streptophyta > Magnoliopsida > Asparagales > Amaryllidaceae > Agapanthus > Agapanthus africanus. The sequence goes on from JASDDO010000008.1 coordinate 317,713,204, forward strand.
CAAAATATATCATGTTAAGATAAAGACAAACCAAATAGCGTACTATCATATTAAGCAAGACTGTCATGTACATACATATCCCTAGCATCCTATACAATGAAGTCCTCTAGGGCATATATATCCAACAATCTCCCACTTGCACTAAGGCCTATAATTGGCGCAATGAGTACCCACTGTCTCCACTAGATCCAGTTGCTGGAGTACCGCATGCCCAACATCTCAAACAGCCTCTCGAACTGAACTTGAGGGATGGCCTTGGTAAATAGATCTGCCGTGTTGTCTTTTGAGTCCACTCTCCGTACCTCGATCTCCCGATGCTCAACGATCTCCCTGATCAAGTGAAACCGCCTTAAGATATGCCTAGATTTCTGATGGGACCTCGGTTCTTTCGCTAATGCTACAACCCCATTGTTATCATAATACAAAGGTATTGGATTGGCAATGGACAGAACCACCTGAAGTTCAGAGATGAACTTCCTCATCCAGACAGCCTCTTTTGCGGCTTCATTAGCAGCTATATACTCAGCCTCCATAGTTGAGTCTGCGACGGTATCCTACTTGGAACTCTTCCAACATACCGCCCCTCCATTGAGGGTAAACACAAAACCCGAAATGGATTTAGAATCACCTTTGTCACTTTAGAATCCGGAGTCGGTAAAAGCCTCAACCTGGAGGTCCCCATTACCGTAAATTAAGAACATCTCCTTAGTCCTTCTCAGGTACTTGAGAATGTTCTTTACCGCTATCCAATGTTTCTCACCTGGGTCAGACTGATACCTGCTTACCACACCAAGTGCGTAAGCTACATCTAGTCTTGTACATAACATCGCATATATTATAGATCCTACTGCAGAAGCATAGGGTATAATGCCCATGCGAGCCCACTCTTCATCAGTCTTTGGAGACATCTCTTTGGAGAGGGTGATCCCGTGACAAGCGGGCATATTACCACGCTTGGAATCTTCCATACTAAATCTCTTTAGTATAGTGTCAATTTACCTGGACTGTGAAAGTCCCAACATTCTACTAGATCTATCACGATAGATCTTAATGCCCAAAATATAGGTTGCATCACCCAAGTCTTTCATGGAGAATTTCTGTGACAAGAAGAGCTTTACTGGTTGTAGAATAGGGACATCATTCCCTATCAGTAGTATGTCGTCGACGTACAAAACGAGGAAGACTACTGCTCCTTCTACAATCTTTCTATAAATACATGGTTCATCTACATTTTTGATAAAGTCAAATTCTTTGACTGTCTCATCAAAGCAGATGTTCCAACTTCGCGATGCTTGCTTTAATCCATAGATGGATTTAAGCAACCTGCACACTCTTCCGCTGCTCCCACTGTCTAAGAAACCTTCTGGTTGATCCATGTAAACACTCTCTTCTAAATGTCCATTTAGAAAAGCTATTTTTACATCCATTTGCCAGATTTCATAGTCATGGAAGGCAGCAATGGCAAGCAGGATCCGAATGGATTTAAGCATAGCTACAGGTGAAAAGGTTTCATCATAGTCCAATCCTGGTTTTTGACGAAAACCTTTTGCAACGAGTCTAGCTTTGTAGGTTTCCACTTGTCCAAGTGCACCAATCTTCTTTTTGAAGATCCATTTGCATCCAACTGGTTTCACCCCAGGAGGAGCAACTTCTAAAGTCCATACTTTATTGGTGTACATGGATTCCATTTCGGATCTCATAGCATTCAGCCACTTCATCGAGTCAACACTCGTGATAGCCTGCTGAAAACTAGTAGGCTCATCATCATCGACGATGCAATCCTCTTGATCCCTATCTAAAAGAAAACCATAGTATCTTTCAGGAGGATGAGAAAGCCTACTAGATCTGCAGAGTGGCATTGGTTCGTCATGTTCTATTGAAATATGAGATTCTACTAAGTCCTCGGTAGCAGTTTGAGGCTCTGGAATTTTTTCCAGCTCTACCGCGCTCCCACTAATTTCTTTTGCAAGAAATTCGCTCTCCAAGAAGACAATGTGGCGAGCGACAAACACCTTTTGTTCTTCAGTGTGGTAGACCATGTACCCCCTTGAATGTTTGGGGTATCCTACAAACTTGCACAAAACCGATCGTGCCTCGAGCTTGTCCGGACTATGCTTTTTAACATATGCCGGACACCCCCATATCTTGATATACTTGAGATATGGTCTCTTCCCGCTCCACATTTCATATGGAGTGGTAGGCATAGACTTAGTTAGAAATCTATTCAATAAGTATGCTGCTGATTCTAGAGCATATCCCCAGAAGGAAAATGGCAACTCAGCACTACTCATCATTGAACGCACCATATATAATAGCGTGCGATTCCTCCTTTCTGATCACCATTATGCTGAGGTGTATAAGGTGGAGTAAGCTGAGAGAGAATTCCATTCTCTTTTAAGCATTCAAGGAAACTGGTACTTAAGTATTCTCCACCTCGATCAGATCGAAGTGTCTTGATGCTTTTACCAGTTTGTTTCTCTACTTCATTTTTATACTCCTTAAACTTCTCAAAGGCCTTGGATTTATGTTTTATTAAGAACACATGTCCATACCTAGATAAGTCATCAGTAAAAGTGATGAAGTAGGAGTGACCGCTTCTCGCATGCATAGACATTGGACCACATACATCACTGTGTACAAGTCCCAAGAGTTCTGTGGCTCTTGCTCCGTGTCCGGTGAACGGAGATTTGGTCATTTTTCCTTTGATACATGATTGACAAGTTGCATATGATGAATATTCAAACGGATCTAAATATCCATCTTTATGTAACTTGGTCAACCTTGTTTCGTTTATATGACCAAGTCTACAATGCCATAGGAAGGCTTGATTTGAATCTGGAGCCTTTCTTTTAAGTGTGTTTTGAATATTGAAAATTCGAGGTTGATTAAGTACGTATATGTCGTTTTCCAGTGTGCCATGCCCAATCAGTTCTTGATTTAGGAGAATGTTCATGACATTTCTTTCAAGCGCAAAATTATATCCTTCATTAGACAACAAAGATACTGATATAATATTACACAACATACCGGGAATACAAAAATAGCTGTACAACACCAAAATGTGCCCACTAGTCAACCCTAGGTGATATTCCCCTATTGCAATAGCATCTACATGCATTCCATTGCCCATCCGGAGAGTTATATCACCTGTCCCCAGTACTATACTATTTCTCAGATCCTGCAATGAATTACAGATGTGAGAACCAGAACCGGTATCAAGTACCCATGATGTAGAGTTTACTGAAAGACAATTTTCGATTACGAACACACCTGAAGCAGAAGCAACAGCTTGCTTCGTGTCCTTTGCCTTGAAGGCCATACAGTCCTTCTTCCAGTGCCCTTGTTTGTGACAATAAAAGCATTCGTTTATATCCGCTTTCACCCTTCCTGCATTGTTCTTTCCCTGCACCTTCTTGACCCCACCTTTCGGTTTGGTGGCTTTCATCTTCTTCTTCCCTTTAGCTTTCGCTTTAGATTTAGAAGAGGATGATTGGCCAACATACAGAACGGGGGTCTTCTCCTTTTTCAAGGAGGTCTCTGCTACCCTCAACATGTTGAGGAGCTTTGGAAGATCAGCTTCCATCTCGAGCATATTGAAGTTCAACACGAACTGAGAGAAGGTGTGGGGAAGGGACTGCAAAATCAAGTCGATGTACAAATCATTCTCTAGCACACATCCCAGGTTTGCGAGTTTCTCAATGAGGCTGATCATTTTGAGGACGTGCTCTCCTACAGGCGATCCTGGAGCTAACCTCATCTGGAAGAGTTTCCTTGAGGTCTCGTACCTCGCGATACGGGAGTGCTCTCCATATAATTCCTTGACATGGAGAAAGATGGATATAATATCCATACTCTCGTGCTGTTTCTGGAGTTCATTGTTCATGGACGCCAGCACGATACACTTAGCTCGCTCACAATCTAGATCCCAGGTTTTGCGAACTTCCTTGTCCACAACTGAGGAATCTGGTCCAGGGATAAGGGGAGGAATAGCGGTGGTAACATATGCTACTTTGTCATAAGTCAGTGCAATGTTGACGTTCCTTAGCCAATCTTTATAGTTCTGTCCGGTCAGTATATTTTTTTCAAGTAATAGTTTTAGTCCTGTCATGGTAGCTGCTAGAGAGAAGGAAAAGAAAACACTCAGCCTATGCTTCTTGCAAGTTTAGATTGGTTATTATTTTATCTAAACAGGATGGCTCCCACTGTTTTCTTAAATCCTTCTTCAAAACCTAAAAGAAGAATTAGTCAGGATTTAATCACACATCACAATACTTGCTTAACCTTTCAGCCAGGCCAGTGTTGGTACTTAGAGGGAGGTTTTCCAACGCTTTCGCGAAGTTCCTTAATTAAATAACCTCTTTTCCCTGGAGGCGTAGCCCCTCTAACACCTTTCTGGACACCTACTTGGTTTATAACATTGATTGTTAAGTGAGAAAGTTTCCTGAGAGTAATCCTACTCATCAGTGGGATCAGGATCCAACTATCATTGCATGATGTACTAGATGGAAGCTACTCTAGTCACCACACTCCAGAAGGTATGCTAAATCTGCAAGTTTCCTTTATGTTTGAAACTCCCGATGTGATTTTTACCCCAAGCCCTTATGACCATGACGTAGGCCAACAAATCATAAGACGCAAGTCAAGTTCTACCCGTCGTTGTCCTGATTAATTTAGGTACATCGTACATGCCCTTGACGTAGGCCAACAAGGCTGTACGTCTGTCCTATACTAATGCATCTATCTATGCAACAAATAAGCACACACTGCTACCATCCACTATGCCTTGACGTAGGCCAACAAGCATAGCATGAATACGATGTGCTGTCTATTTGAAACGACGGAGGGTTACGGCTGGTTTTTGGCAAAAAACCGTTAACGCAGTGAACTTGATATGATCGAAGGAACCATGATAGCTTTTATTAAAGGGAGTGGTTTAAGCTCCGCATTTAAAATTTGCTTTTTGAAGAAAACCGAGTGGTTTTTAGAAATTGTTCCAACGATTCAGTTTAGGTTTTATTTTTATTTGCATTAAAAATAATGCGTCCCATCTTTAACCTATCATTACAGATAACAACGAAAATACAACGTCCTCTTATGCCATCCGCATTCGCCACGGGGTCCCGTCATCACCCGTTAGGTTACTTAACTAACGGCAGAGCGGGGGCTGGTGTAAAACATAAGTGACGTCTAAATAGCTATCATATATAGATATTGTACATTCGTCAGACGCAATAATCGGCATTCCAGATCACAGATAAACTTTATTGGATATGCAAGCAATCCGCGTTTCAATTGAGCCTGCAATGAAAGACGGATTTACACAGTTGTGATGAATAGCCATTACCCTTCCCCCGACCCCTATGGGTACGGCAAACTACCCGCCAAGTACCCGAAGTGAAGCGGTCTCCCTCAACGACGTGAGTAGGCCACTAAACACTTCGAAATACCCGGTAGTTTATGCACCCCACCTTGGGTCTATCCTAGGAGCAAAAACAGTAAAAAGAAATAATACAACGGTGGCTACAACCGCAACTTGGATGTGCCCCGCAAAATAATATTACAACTTATTACAATTACATCGAATGAATTAATACAATAACCCATCACAAAACCCCCGGCTAATCATCACAACAATCCAATACAGTTCATAATCACAAACAGTTAAAACATTACAGATATGTGCAACCCCCTGCCAACCGACATACTAGCAGTTAGGGGAGGTTTACGAACACATAATATAGTTCACAGATATAATCAAACAAGCAAACATCGTATAATTTCGATCGATCAAACCCATTGGATTTTGCTCCAAAACTTCTCTATAAACCTGAGACCTGAGCAATAATAAATCACACCAGAAAATACAAAATATCACAGAAGATGCATAGAGAAAAACTGGGCTGAATCGGTGGGATCGGCCGCGGTTCCGCGGCTCAGTGGCCAATTCAGGAGCCCATTTTTTTGTGTGTTCTTATAATTTCATTTGGGGTGTTCTGGAGGAACCTGAAAAATTTTTGGACCTCATTTTAAAAACGACAGAAACTATGTGATATCGGGGTATTTTCCGGTTCGTTTTGCGTTCGAAATTCATACGACATTGCAAGTGAGTTAATTATTGTTTAGTGAGGCTCTGATACCACTGTAAGTCGATGTGCAACACCCCACGAGTTGCGGGGAGGCGGAAATGAGAAAAACGATCTTGTTCTTGAAGCATACATCGACTAACCGAAGATCTTTGCTAAACGATAATTAACAACTACCATAGAAGTTCTAAACTACTATTTAAAGGGATTATACCTAGTGATACGTGTCCTTCGTCTTTACGATCTCTTCGTCCTCCTCGGCCTCCTCCAAGTGATAGATGATCCACCTGAGAACCCTAATCCAAGCTTCACCTTAAAACTTGAGCTAACTAAGTTTTTCTAGTTTCTAATCAAAGGAACTTAGGTTATATAGAGTTAGGTTATGGGATGTTTAGTCTTTTCTAATCCTTGTTCTCAACTCATGAGTGGTAGGATTAGAGCTTGAAGAAAGAGAGAGCTTGAGGAGAGAGAAGGTGAACTAGAATAATGAAATGAAATTGCTTCTCACTTAATATATCAAGCATAATGAATAAATCAATAAAATGAATAATAAGAGATTATTCATCATGCTTCATAAATGAATATGAGTGATTCACTATGTGAGTCATTAAGCATTTAATAATGCATTAATGACATAGTGAATCACACATAATGAGTCACAATAACATTTAATGACAATGCCACCTCAACCCCTCATGTCACCATGCTTCTAGAAGCTTCCCGGAAATTACGAGAACGCCCCTCCCATCCGTGAAAACACGGAAAAACTTTATACTGTATAAATCCAATAACCTGATACTAGAATCTGGCTTAAACCAAAGCCGTCTAGTAAAAACTGTCCGAATGTCGTACGTGCGTTTAAACACGTATTCGTCCGAACCCTTGTCGTAAAACCGTACGACCTCATATAGTTTCGCCTGGAGTGGGGAAAACTCTGTGTGGGACTCTAAAGACTCGACTACTATGCTGGCAGTGGGTTTAACCACAGACCGCAAGCGGCACTAGCTGTACGTAACGGTCCCCAGGTAGATGTCGATAAGAAGGCCGATGAGGATACCCATCCGAACTCTTACTGAGCCTGTCCGTGACAATATCCGTGTAGTCCGGTCTGTTCGTCTAGGAGTATCGCATGTATGGTCTAGGGAGGTGGTAAACGTCAGACCCCTAATAACCGTACAAGTCGTGTCGGTATGGCTCTATCACCATCCGAGAATCTACTGATCAATCTATCAGTAATTCTCAATCAGCCCTAGCCAGGGACTTATGGTAATGACCAACCGATCACCGTGCGATATCAACTCACTATACCGGGAGAGACGAATCCCTAACAGTCACTCACTGCCTCCACGTGGCTCGGGACTGTGCCCAACTAAAACCTGTTTGCACGACTCCTTTGAACCGTGGTAGGGTAGTAATCAAAGCACAGTGGGAACTCACACGAAAAAAATGACGACCTTAAGTCAACGGACTATCTGCACACATGTCACCTGAGAACTGCTATCTGACGTTAGGTATAAATACGATCCAGTCAGTTCTCGGCGAGTCCTGTCCGGTGTACTCACACCCAGTGAACATCTGTATACAATCTTAGGTGCACTCCACCAATGGCTGCGGGACCAATCCATCGCCCCTGCTCAGGGTCTAGATATGTATACACCAGTCTACTCCGGAGTATCAATGCCCAATCTCGATACTCCTGCGACCAGGGACATCTAAGGATGTGCCTATTGACTATCCAGCTCCCACTAGTATGACTGCCATCACAACGCCGGTAGTCACGCAAACACCCTATGGGCTTTATCAACATGTATATATATATATATATATATATATATATATATATATATATATATATATATATATATATATATATATATGAATACTATGCAAAATATATCATATGTTAAGATAAAGACAAACCAAATAGCGTACTATCATATTAAGCAAGACTGTCATGTACATACATATCCCTAGCATCCTATACAATGAAGGCCTCTAGGGCATTTATATCCAACAATCAAGACAAGAATGGCATGAGCTCAAAAAATGGCTAAGTATTTTGTGAGAGCATGAGAATATGAGAGCACCAAGTGTAAAAACAAACGAGCAAGAAAATTCCCACCAAAGTGGTTGCCGGCCCTCTCTCATCCCCTCACAAAATACCTCATTTCCATTTTAGAATAAATAATTTGCACCATACCAATCACTACATGGAAAAGCCTATACTTTGACCTTAATCCCATGCTTATGCCATGTCACCATTTCCACCCCACCTTAAACAAAAGATTTTCTATGAAAATCAATAATGAGGTGGCACCTTCAAGAAGCCATTCCGTATAAATACGGAATGCCTCCTGGTACATGTATCGAAATACACATACGCGTATTCGTACGAAAATACGAATAGCCAAAGAGAGAAAATAAATAGTGAGCAATAATACTAGAATACATATATATAAATACGTATGTAAATTATTAAATCAAAACTTGATTTAACAACCTGGTTTAATCCTAAGCCGCTAGTATTTTCAACCGTTCGATTAAAGTCTGTGCAGTCCGTGTACATATTTAATCGGACACTTGTATATATCAACATACGTCACCTACACCATATCGCCTGAACCGAGAAAACCCTCTGTTTGGGACTCTAAAGACTCGTCAATACGCTGGCAGTGGGTTTAACCACAAGCACGTCAGCGGCACTAACTGTACGTAATGGCTACCTAAGTATTGAGCGAAAGGAAGGCCGACAAGAAAACTCATCCGAACCCCTACTGAGACTGTCAGTGACAATATCTGTACAGTCCGGTCTGTTCGTCTAAGAGTATCGCATATCGAGTCTAGGGGGGTGGATAAAGTCAGACCCCTAACAACGTGATAATTCGTGTCAGTATGAAACCCATCACTACCCAAGAAACTATCGATCCTGGATCGGTAATTCTCACATACCCCGGCCGAGGATTTCTAGTGATGGCCATCCGTGCACTGCGCGACATCAACCCCAAATACCGGGAGAGACGAATCCCCGATGATCCACTCACTATCTCCATGTGGCTCGGGACTGTACCCAACTAAAACCTGTTTGCACGACTCCTTTGAGCCGTGGTAAGGTAGTAATAAAAGCACAGTGGGAACTTACACGAGATAAATGACGATCTCAGGTCGACAGACTAACCTGTACACATGTCACCACGGAACTGCTATCTGACTATAGGTATAATACCAACTAGTATGTTCCCGGCGAGTCCGTCCAGTGTACTCATAACCCAATGAGCACCTGCATACTATCTTAGTGTAGGGTTGCTAGGAACACGCACAAGGGTCTACGAGGCATCAACCATACCCGATTAAAATTTTTGTCGTGCCGAACAATTCTAATACGGATCTTTAAACTAGGGTTTAGGCGAAAACTTGCATGTTAACAACTTTAACACTAAGTGAAAAAGATTACAACCTTTGTAGATCCTGTCCTTCATTTCAATAGCTCCGTGTAGACGTCCCCATCGTTGCGATCATGAACTCCGGACTCTAGAGAAGCTCCATGAGAAGAACGAACGTGCTTGCTACGATGACTTCGAGGCCGAAGATGATCTACGTCGGGGAGACACTAACTCAAGCTATTCCTTCACTAGGTCATGAACTTTGTGAAGAGAACACACTCTACTACATGGAAAGTGGTATAGGATGAAGAAGTAGGAAGTGGGCTCACTTTAGAATTGATTTTCTTACTCTTTTTCTTATAGCACCATTGGAGTTAGTAAGCTTTTGGATGGAGCTTGATGATGAAGAAGAAGAAGAAAAAAATAATCCATCCAAATGAAAACATATTTAATAAATAATGGCACCATGGTTGAGTTAAGCCATTATGCTTAACTCATGTAGAGAATTAACCAAGGCATTAGGTTAATGGTTGGGTTAAAGAATATCAAGACAAAAGACAAAAGAGTGGACTTTGTCAAAGTTTCTCCAAGCTTCTTCAAGCTTGATTACTTTGACTAAGTTTAACCCTTTTGTTAAATGTTAAGATAAAACAATAACCCTAATCTTGGTATTTGTCTCATACACCCAACTTTGATGTATCATCAAGCATGATACAAACATGTACACTTGCATATATCACATATAAACAAAGTGCACAAACTAGTGAGAAAATAAATCATAAGTGAGCTAATACTAGTTAATGCAATGTAATATATCAAATATATAATTATGCATTAAATTATTAAATCAACTTTTGATTTAGTAATCCGGCTATAACCGACTAATATCATGTGTAACAACTTATTGAATCAACACTTGATCCGATAACCCGGCTATATCGCATACAACTGATCAATGTCACGAATCGCGAGAATAGAATACGGTATCTCATATCGTATTATTCTCGGTCCCGCACATATCACATATGTGCTTCTACTCCGTTTCGCTTGAGCCAGGAAACCCCTGTGTAGGACTCTAAAGACTCGTCAATACGCCGGCAGTAGATGATGATCATATCAAACACCCACAAGCCGCAAGCGGTGTGCTAAACGTAACGGCCACCCGAGTATTGAGCGATCAGAAGATCAACAAGCAAGCCCGCTAGTTATCCTGTGAATCCAATCAGTAACACTCCCGTACAGTCCGGTCTTGTCGTCTGATATGTCGCATATCTCGCCTAGGGGTGGTAAACGTCAGACCCTAGTAGCTCGATAAGTCATGTCGATATGAGGTCTATAACAGTTCGAGAAACTACTGGTAACACTTACCAGTAAATCTCAGCAACCCTGGCCAGGGATTTCCGGTTATAGCCAATCGAACACAGCACAACATCAACTTTCTATACCGGGAGAGACGAATCCCCTCCTATCGCTCATTGCCTCCATGTGATTCGGGACTGTACCCAAAAACCACCATTTTGCACGCCCTCTTGGACATGGTAAGGTGGAAATCAAAGCATAGTGGGAATCACACAAGACTCTATGACGATCTCTGGTCAACAGACTAACCTGTACCAGTGTCACCAGAGAACTGCCATCTGACGTGAGGTATAATACCATCTGGGAGTTCTCGGCGAGTCCGTCCAGTGTACCCAGTCTCCACTGAGCACCCGTACACCATCCTTGATGTCAAACACCGATGGATATGGGATCATCTATCGCCCATCATATGGGTCAAGATGCGTATACGCTAGTCTACTCTGGTGCATCGATGCCCTGTCTCGATACACCTACGACTAGGGACCTTGAAGGATGTACTTATGGACTACCATGTCCCCACTAGTATGATCCGCATCATAGTCCAGGTAGTCAAGTACACATCCTAAGGGCTTTACCAACATGTAACAGAGAGTTAATCAGTATACCTTTTAAGGTAAAGTGTAACCAGATATCATATTATCATGTCGAGCAAGAAAGTCCTCCCTATATGTTCAAGCATCCACTACAATATACATCGTATGTACAGTAATGGCCTCTAGGGCATACATATAACTAACAATCTCCCACTTGCACTAGGGTCATCTGTTGTGGTATCGCATACCAAACAATTAGCTGCGGTTGAAGTATCTCATACTCAACCATCCTATAAAAGTCTCTACTGGGAAAAAGGCCTTTATGAGTTGATCCGCGTTGTTGTCCTCTGTGTCTACTCTCCTAACCTCGATCTCCCCGGAGATCAACCATCTCCATGATCGGGTGATACTGCCTAAGAATTATATCTGGATTTCTGATGGGACGGTAGTTCCTTGGCTAAAGCCACAACTCCATTGTCACACAATGGTAGGAACGAAGTTCATCTCATGAACTTATATATATCCAGACCACCTCTTTGGTAGCATCCTTGGTAACGATGTATCTTGCCTTTAATCGTCTAGTAAGTCACGGTATCTAGCTTGGAACTCTTCCAACATACTGTTCCTCCACTGAGGGTAAAGAGAATGCCTGCGACTGACATTCAGTCGTCCATACCACCCTGGAACCTTTCCAGTGATTCTCCCTAGGATCGATTGATACCATCTCACTACAACTAGTGAGTATCCTAACATCCAATTAGATCTATCTCATAGATCCATTACTCAGGTTTTAGGAGGTATCACTTTGATCCTATATGGAGAATCCACGTGATAAGCGGAGATTGACCGAGCGTAGTATAGGAAACTCCTTCCCTATCAAGAGTATGTCATCCACGTATTCTACGAGGATCATCACCATACTCCCTACTACCTTTTTGTATATACAAGGTTCATCTACCATTTTGATGAAGTCAAACTCTTTGACTACCACATCAAAACAGATGTTCCAACTCCGCGATACCTGCTTTATCACATAAAACATCTTGCTCACGTTTCCGCTGCTCCCACTGTCTACGAAGCCCTCTGGCTGTGTACTTATAGACGCTCTCTTCTAAAACATCATTTAGAAAAGCAGTCATGACACCCAACCTCCATATATCGTAGACATGGTGTGTAGCCGTGGCAAGTAGGATATGGATGGATATTAAGCATAGACCCTAGAAAAGGTTTCATCATTAGCCACAACTGGTCTACGATGCAAACCTTTAACAAGTCTAGCTTTGAAAGTCTCAACTTTTCCATGTACACCAAGTAATCTTCTCAAGATATACTTTCTTCTGATGGGGATTTAACTCTTCAGATAAAGCAACGAAAGTCCATACTTTGTTGGTGTATAAGGATTCCATCTCAGATCGCTAAGCATCCAGCCATTCTTACAAAGTCCCACTCCTGATGGCCAGCTCGAAACTAGTTGGGTCATTATCTCATGATGCAATCATCGCTCCCACTTTCATAGAGAAACCGAAGTAACTCTCAGGTGGGTGAGGAACCCTACTAGATCGGCAGAGAGGCTGAGATTCGTTGGAATCTACTGAATCCTTTGGTTCTACCAAATCATCAACTGCAGTTTGTATAGCTGGAACATTTCCAATTTTACATAACAGACCTTGCCTCGAGCTTGTCCGGATTTTGCTTTTAGACATAGGCCGGACAACCCCAAATCTTAACAAACTTAAGATATGGGCTCTTCCCTTTCCATATCAAATATGAAGTGGTAGGCAACTGATTTGATTTGAACCTTATTCAATAGGTATGCAACTTCTCAAGTGCATAACTCCCAAAAGAAAATAGGAAACTCAGTAGTACTCATCATAGAGCACACCATATCACATAGGGTGCTATTGCTCCACCCCGATATACCATCGTGCTATGGTGTATACAGAGGAGTAATGCTTAGAGAGAATCTCATTCTCCTTTAGAATAATCCAGGAATTCCGTGCTCAAGTATTCTCCTCCTTGATCACATCAAAGGATATAATACTTATACCCATTTTGGTTCTCTACTTCTAACTTATATTCTGTGAATATCTCAAAAGGTTCGGACTTGTATTTCAACAGGAATATATGTCTGAATCTTGAGAGATCATCAGAGAATGTAATGAAGTACAAAGAACCGGTCTTGGCATGTGTAGACAGGGGACCTCATACATCAACATGTATCATCCCAAAAGTTCACTAACTCTTTCTCTGTTTCCAATAAACATAGCTGTGGTCATCTTATCTTTGTGACATGACCGGCAAGTTTCACAAGATGTAAATTCAAACAGATTTAAATATGCATCTATGTGTAACTTAGCTAGTCGGGTCGCATTGATATGACCTAGTCTACAATACCTCAAGAACGGTCCGTTCATTTCTGAACTCTTCCTCTTGTGTGTGTTCTGTATACTAAGAACTATAGTTTGATTTAGAACGTCAATGCTTTTAGAAAACGTGCCTTAACCGATCAACTCTTGATATAGAAAATGTTCAAAACATTATCCAACAATACAAAATTATATCCTTTCTTTACTAATAAAGAGACTGATATGATGCTGTATATCAGGTTCGGTATCTAATAACATTCGTTCAGAATCAATATATTCTGGTAATACAGGGTGACAGTGACCAACAGACTTGGCTGCAACACTTGCACCGTTTTTCTGTCTCATGAAACTTATCACCCGTTCTCAGTTCTCTACCTATCTGTAGCCCATGTAACAGATTACATATGCGGGATCCTGATCCGGTATCACATACCCAGGACGTAAAGGATACTGAGAAACTGTTCTATGTAACGAACACACCCGAAGATGATGCATCAACATGCACTTTCTTCGTTTGGGCGGCAAGGGAAATCTGGTATTCCCTAATTTCCTGCTCTGTCTTATAACAATTATAAGTTGGAGCGGGACCAACGTTCCCCAGCTCAGTATAACAAGCGGGTTCAGTCAATATATCCGTTTTATTATCTTGATTAAGGCGTGATATGGTCGCTACCTGGAGAGAGAGAGAAGAAAACACTCAGCTTATGCTCTTGCAAGATCAGATTGGTTATTATTTTATCTAATCAGGATGGCTCCCACTGTTTTTATCAAATCTTCCTTCAAACCCTAAAAGGAAAGACTAGCCGGGATTAATTACACGCTACAAATTCGCCAATCTTTCCGCCAGGCCAGTGTCGGTACTTTGAGGGAGGTCCCCCGTGCTTTTGCACGAACCTAATTAAAGTAAATCTCATTTTTCCAGAGGCGTAACCCCGTTAACACCTTTCTAGACACCTACTTGATCGGCTAATTGTAATGTGTAAAACTCTCCCAGGAGTAACTCTTACTCGCAGCGGGTATCGGGATTCAACTATCTCATAGAAGGTATGCAATCTCATTGCAAATTTCAACACTTGAAATTCCCAACAATATTTTGCCCCTAGCGTCCTATGACCTTGATGGAGATCAACAAACCATAAGCTACTAGTCAATTTCAACCCGTCATTTCTTGATTGAATTAAACCCACCCGCACGACCCTTGACGGAGGTCAACAAGACCGCACGACTACCCTAATCCAATCTGCATCATATGCATAAGCAGATAAATACTAGTTAGCTACCGCACACTACGTCTTGACGGAGGTCAACAAACGTAGCACGAATACTAAGTAGGACTTATCTGAAATGATGGAGGGCTACGACATGTTTCTCTGAAAACCTATTGCGTAATGAACTTGATATCGTTGTAGAATCAAATGATTTTTTAAAATGGAGTGTTTTTTAGGCTTTTTCTAGTTTTGCTAAAGGGGTCACTCCCGGTGAAGGGATCGTCGGCCCTTTCCTCATCGAATAAGGTGCAGGATATATCATATATATCACTATGCAAAGCAAAAAATCCAAAAGCAATCAAAAGACAAATCGAGGGGTGTAGCATCTGCCAGTTATTGCTAAAGGGGTCACTCCCGGTGAAGGGATCTCGGCCCTTTTCCTTATCGAATAAGGTGCAGGATGTTCTACAAGGAACACCGCGATGCAAAGCAAGAACCGTAGCTACCTGTTTTTGAAAATTCGATTCTACAACATCTTTTAGGTTTCTTTTCTTTCATTAATCATATTAATGAAGTCCCATCATTTAAGTCACCTAAACATCACAGATAAATACGGCGTACACTTATGCCATCCGCATTCGCCTCGATGTCCCCTCGTGCACCGTTAGGTTAAGTAACTAACGACAGAGCGGGGCAGGGCTAGCGCGGGTGTAAAACATAAGTAACGTCTATATAATATATCGTATATACTATATACAGTATCTATCACAACATATCAAATGATCACATCACAGATATCGCAGCAGAAGAAACATATGAACCATTGGATATACTAGGACGTCCGTGTTTTCAATACGGGCCAGTATAAAACACGGATTCCATGGTCGCGATGAATAGCCAAACCCACATCCCTAGACCCCTACGAAAGCGGCAAGCACCACTGCCAATTCTAGGGTTAGGTGACCCGGTCTCGACTCCTCGAGATGGTCACCCACTGGACCCTAGAATCCGGTTACTTGTGCTTCCCGCCTTGGGTCTACCTAATGCGGAAAAGTAAATAATATACAAGTGGTGACATCAACCTCATCCCGGAAGTGCCCCAATAAAAGAATATTACTTACATTTAATTTTACATGAATGAAAATGAAAAACCCTCATCTCACATAAAACCCCCGGCTATTCAAACGCGACGATCCAATATAACATATCCAGTAACACATAACATCACATGTCATCAACGTAAGTAAACATGCGTATCCCAATTGTCGTTGACATATAGCAACGAAACCGGCGATATCACATATTACACTTACGGTTACAGAAAATAAAGTGTAAAACTACAACAGTTGGAATCCGCAACCTCCTCAGACATTGCATGCCTAATAATTACAAACCCCGCATTTTAGTCTCATTATCGAAAACACTTTTCAATATCAAGTCGGGCAATTCAACAAGATTCCCGACATACTGATCGAATGTTCGTCGAAAACTTTAGTAGATGGCCGCACCCCCAATACCGTCGACGAAGTGCACTAAGGCGGAACACCGCTGCGGCGAGCACCCGAACGGATGCTTTCGGCGACGGGGTTCTCCTACAGTCACTTGGTCGGGGCTATGGGGCGTGGCTATCTATTAAGTTTACCGGCGAGTATCCGCATACGCTACGTGATTGCGACGGACTTTTGATCACATCAAAATCCCGTGGCAACCGATCAAGTGAGACTAAACTGCTAGATTTATAACATCCAAATTAGTTATCTCATAACTACTTGTGGATTCCAAATATTGTATCACATTCCAGATAAATAGAAAATGTTAAACTTTCCGATCTAACAATCAAACACCCAAGTTTTCCCGAAATAGCTCAACACATGAAATAAGTTTAAAAACATCCACTTCATGCCACAGTACCAACGGTCCAGCCGTAGAAGGGTCAAGCCAATGCCTCACATGTGGCACACCGTACTGCCCCAAACCCTAAGGTTCAAAGGGCAGTTCAAGACGGCCACATAATCGAGTTAAGGTTTGTTCTCTTCTAGAGGGTCCATCACGTTACTTGCACTACTTAGACGCTCTTAAACTACGGAAAAAATCCAACACTTGGAAATTTTTCGGCAGGGGAAAAAATGGGTTATTTATATCCGGTCGAACTTTTTAACATGTTCTAAAATTACCCGGAAAAACTAAATAAACAAAGTTAAAATAATCCGATCGAATCATCGAGTCCCCAATACACCCCAGATAACTCAACTCTTGAGTTTAATTTAAAAATTCCCAGAAAACACAGGAAATTGAGTTGGGCATTACTGTCACGACCCGAAAGAGCACGTGACTGGCCCTTGAACCATATGAAGTCTATAGGACTCCATCTGATCCAAGTAAGCCAAAAGCCCAGAAATCTAAAACCATTTTTAAGAATAAGTAAAGAAACTGGTTTAAAGAAGTGAAGAAAAACATGTTTGAAATCAAGGTTTTTAAATAACTAAGCCGAAAGTACGTTTTGAAAACAGTAAGGTCTTTTCTAAAAATTTCGGCAGAGTCTCTTTTGTAAAACTGGCCCCGAATGGGGTACAACAAGGATAACAATATATGCAATGATAAAGGCATCCCCAAGCAGGAGCTAGCTCTTCGTCAAACGACGGCCACAACCACACAAGCAAGAAGAATATACAACGTCGAAAGGCGAGGGTCAAACCAAAAGAACTCAAAAGCAACATGAAAACCGCAATACTACTAAGCGCGACTCTAAGGTCGAATAATACATCACTAAAGTCTAGGTCTGAAACAATATACAAGTTTTGGTTGATGGAAATTCTAGATACAATGAATAAAATAAATACAATGGTGGTTCTTGATGCAAAAGAATCCACCTACCAAAAGCAATTCACCCGCAAGAAAGTAGTGTGCCAGAAATGCCGCAATGGAACCTGTGCGGCAGAACCTGCAAGAACTGTGGCACAACGGGGGTGAGTTACCAACTCGTGAATAGAAATATCTACAAGCAGAAACCGAATGCAAGACATAAACCTAGGTCAACAATCAGTAATATAACCACAAGAGTACATCTGAAGTATGATAAGGTGGCAAGGTAACATCTAAATATGTATGTAGTGCCAGGTACTCAGGTAATAACATGTCATCAGTATAAGGTATGTCTGCATGAAGTAAATATGATGAAGTATCAAAGGATATCAATACACATATATTAGCGTCCCATACCACTAATATTGGTGTAAGGGTATATATAACAGCGCCCTCATACCCTGTTATATATACAAGTGAAGTATGATCAGTGTAAATCCAGTCTGTATATGATCCATGTCTGTATATATGTGGAACCCGTCCACCCGTCACACAATGACAATAAGCATCATGTATGCAATATGAGGATATAAACAAAATCAAGGAAAAACATCATGAAACCCGTGCCTAGCATCGACACGTAAATCCTCATCCATCGGGCTCCGTCAGTCCGGATCGGCCCGCGGGCTATGTCTGCGGAATCGGCCCTCGGCCCCGGCAGTACGCCCATCTCTCAACTCCGGTCGGTATCCTCCAGATATCCGCCGAGCTCAAATACAATCACCGGTAGGTACTCGCCCGCCTCCAGGCTCAATCGGCAAAACCCATCGATCATCTTGCCGAGGGGAACCATACCGGGCCCACCACGAACCCGCAAACGGATCATCCGCTCCTCGAATCGGGTTTCAAGCACACGTCTCAGCACCGAGAAAACGCGTGGTGGACGCACCAAAATATCATATCACGAGGTACCGGGTTTTTCAAAATAGAGCATCCTTTCTTAATTAATCCCACGGTCCTCAAAATCAGAAATCACATGAAAATCCAACATCAAGAAGTAAATCCAATGCGATGTGCTATGCAATCAATCCATGATGTATGCGACATGTAAAGAAAGGTAATCATATCAGAAGTCATGCAACATGGAATAGTAATGTGCATATGTCGAGGGAAACCGCTCCTTTAGAATGAATCAGTTTTAAAGAATATCTTGCGGTCCTCTAACTCTAATCAAGTCAGAATCATCTATGTTTGTGTACAGGTATAAGTATACAATATGCCAAGCAAGAATCATATCATGAATGCAACAGTACAACAGTGTAGTAGCATGGCAATTATCGATGATGAAGTGTGTGAGCCGGCAAATAGTGTACGTGGAACATACGCATCATCGATAATGGTGCTGGTGTCCTAACAGCATGATAATAATATAGCAATAAACATATGCCAGCAATGCGAATAGCATGAATATGCGGAAATCAAATAATCAACATCACAGTGAAGAATCTATTATGCAACTACAGATCTAAGTATCAAGTCAAATGGGAGAGGTATGGAAACCACCTAAATCTGAGTCGATAAATATATAGATATATAGTCGGTGATCCCGCCTCAACAACATATCGTAGGATATCCTCGAGTTATGAGTGCGGATCTATCATCAATATCGGCTCGTACGGTAAATCATCGTACGGCATCCCAATAGCTGGGTACGGGTCAACATCTCACTATCTCATCACATAACATGTATCACTATCATCAGATCATATAATCTGGGGTACTACTCTATGTCTAGTACAAATCGATACCATCAATAAAGTATGCATGCGGGGGTAAACACACATCCCAAGCCCGCAAGAATCACAAGTCATATCCCAAATATGAATCATATCAAATCACCGATCTCGCGGCACAAAGCCCACATCATCGACTCATCTCCAAAGTCATCCCATATCATCAAACACAGTGCAAGTATAATGAATATGCAAGGTTGTGCGTGCTGGTGTACCTCTATCCTAGAGCTCGCAACTAGGAACTACGCTAGTTATTTCTATCTCTAACTAACCATAACACACTACGACTATCACGTAAATAAACTACATAGTATACTATCTACGGACTGCGGGGGTGCTATACGCCATCCACCCGACTCCCCCTGTAGATATAATCTACTCACCTTGCATCATCATTTGCGGACATCACCACGCATTTGCTTGTCGTCCCGAAGTCTTCATGAGTACCTACACATCAAAGTGTCGTATATGCGCATTAAAACCAAATCAAAGCTAAAACGGCATACGAAATCCAACACGATACGATAAGGGGCCTATAGGTGAGAACCTATGGCATGCCTTCAAAACCATCAATAAATCCTCTATATCGTCGTATAAACGCCAAATAGTCGAGGCAAAACAAAATCCACAATTGCAGAATCAAAAATACGGAATACGGAAACACGAATCCAAAACAGCAACTTAGGAAATATGTCCCAGATTTCACCCTAGGTCACTTTATACAAATCTATATATACCAGGGGCCTAACATGAACATGTAGGAGCTACATCACAAAAACGAGACAAAATGGTGGGACCCAGGCCGCAATTTGCGGCCAATTGGGAGAAATTGGCGGCCGGGAAGAAGAAGTGGGAGCTGGGGTCTTGGGGTTAGCTTCCTGGGCGCCTGCACATGTCACTGTCCACTCAATTTTATTTTAGGGTGTCTCGGGTGATAGCAGATTCAAATTAACCTTCACAGATTCCATAATTTCCCCGATATCGGTTTCTAAAATCCGTATTCTGGTTTAAGCTTCAGGTTTTGGGTTCCAATTCATACACTAGGGTGATGGTATAACCTCTACTAACCTCAATTTCACAATACAACACCAATTTCCCTCAAACCCTAACTAGGTTATCCACAAGTCCATAATATCACACAATATCGATTCAATCTTAACATGGGGGTAAAGGAAATGCTAGAACTAAGCTAATGATCCAGAAATTACCTCATTTTGCAACTCAAGAAATTTCTTGAGTTGCCCCTAGTGGCCAAAATCCTAGCTTTCTTGGTCCATCGTGTAGGGCTTGAGCTTGTGCACAATTTTAATGAAATGAGATTGGGGTTTTGGTGTAGTTTTTGAGATGATTTGAGGGTTTGAAGGTGGAGGAAGGGGGAGGAAGCAGCAGCTGCAGACAAGGACTGAAGAGGGAGAGAGATGTGTGAGGGGATGAAGGAAAATGGCTAAGTGTTCAAGTCAAATGAAGCCCATACCTCTCTCTCTCACCTACTACCAATTCTTTATTCTTTTCTCTTTTCTTTTCCTTATTTTCTTTTCTTTTAAAACTCTTCTCACTCAAATAGTAGTCCCAAAACAACCATGGCAATAAAAATGCACAAGTGTGAAAAAAGTGATGTGTGCATGTTTTGCACAAAAATGCAAAAAAACCGATTAGCGATTTTTAATCGCGGTTAGCACTAAATTAGCATATAACTAATCACAAAAACTTTAAAATGTCATATTTCTCTAATTTACCCTATTTTAGAATTTTCCAAAATTTTTCTAGCATTTTTCCTATTTATTTGTATTTAATAATACCAAAATATTAAAATATTCAATAAAATAATATTAAATTATAAAAATTCCCAAAATTAATATTTTATCTTTTTGAAATGTTACAATTACTGTGCAGAGCACGTGACAAGAGTCACCTTTATGGCCGCAGAACCGCCGCGCATGCCAGGGTGGCGCCGCGGTTCCGCGGCTGTCACGTCCCGAAAGTACTGAACATGACCGGTACTTAGGCTACGAACGTCTCAAGGTGTACGTGCTCTAAGTAAGCCGAGCCCAGAAATCCAAACCAAGAAAAGTAGTAGAGTATATGAAAACCATGTTAAATCAACCAGTAGCAACATAATATACAATACCTAAAGGCGAGGATCACAACAGAAAGGAAACTCCAACAACAAGAAATCCACAGAAATATAACGTGCGACTCTAAGGTTGAAAGAATAAACATCACTGGTCTTTATCTCAAATACGTACATGTTTGGTTGATGGAACTTCTAGATATAACTGAAATATAATATACAATGTATAATGATGGGTACGATACAGATAACCCACCTACTAGCAAGTCACCTGAAAGAAGCTGTGCCCGCAAAGCCGTAATGAAACCCGTACGGCAACACCTGCAAGAAACTGGGGCACAACGGGGGGTGAGTTGCCAACTTGTGAGTAGAAAATATCTACGAACAGAAATTGCATATATGACGCAGTCCTAGGTCATACGATCGTAATATAATCCTCAAATATATAACCAGCAACCTATACAATGGCTAGGGTATACCTCTAAACCACGGTAATACCAAGTGCTCGTGTCAGTGTCTCAGGTAGCAATATATCATATGGATGAAGTATGAATGCATGAAAAGTATGATGAAGTATTTAAATTGATGTCAATACACATATATTAGCGTCCCATTCCACTAATATTGGTGTAAGGGCATATATAACAACGCCCTCATCCCCTGTTATATATACATATGAAGTATGATCAATGTAGTCATTCATTTAAATATGAGGATATAGTCAAAATCATGGAAAAACATCATGAAACCTGTGCCCAGCA
Source organism: Agapanthus africanus (assembly GCA_030015575.1). Classification (NCBI taxonomy): domain Eukaryota; kingdom Viridiplantae; phylum Streptophyta; class Magnoliopsida; order Asparagales; family Amaryllidaceae; genus Agapanthus; species Agapanthus africanus. The sequence goes on from JASDDO010000008.1 coordinate 317,735,560, forward strand.
TCGGCACAAAACATAGCCTCAATCTCAATGTCTCTGTACCTCAATATCTCAAAGTCTCAGATAAATCTCACCATCTAGGACGCCGTCAATCCAGACCGGGCCCTACCATCCATCTCAAGACCACGACGGTATCCCCCGGATATCCTACGCGTCGGGTAAAATCACCGGAGTGTATGGTTCCCCTGCCAGGCTCAACGGCATGGACCTTCGATCTTCTTGCCCCGGGGTACCTCCGGGCCCCACCTTGTACCCTCATACGGCCTCAACGCCTCCTCGCATGGGGTATATATATATATATATCAGAACCGATAAAACTCATGGTGGATGCTAAAATATCATATCAAGGGTAACCGGGTTTTTAAAACATTTACATAATCTCTTTGAAATACCCACGGTTCCCAAATCCAGAAATATCATTGAAACAACATATCTCAATGCGCATAATCAGAAAGCATGATGTATGTGACATATAAATGAAATGCAAGTATAACAGTATATCATGTAACATGGAATAATAGTATGCACATACAAGGGTCATATCCTGATGCAATAGTACTACTGTGTAGTGAAATGGCAATTATCGATGGAGATGTGTGTGAGCCGGCAAGTAAGTGTACGTGGTACATACACATCATCGGTAATGGTGCCGGTGTCCTATCAGCATGATATCAACAATAAAATATGAATCAGAGTAAGTATGCGATGCAGAGCAACAATAATAAAGTGCGGGAGCTGAATACTAACACAATGATGGCTGAACTGCATCTAATGTCATAAGAGTCATATAGCTACACCACTATAAGGCGGAGCTAAACCTAACAGTAGGTAAGGGAAACCGCCTAATCTCTGAGTCGATACATAGATATACATATATAGTCGGTGATCCCGCCTCGATAATATCACGTCCGATAACATACCTCTATAATCAGTTATTCCCAAATCAAGAGTGCGGATCAAACATCAAATATAGCTCGTACGTAAATCCGTCGTACGGCATCCCCAATTCTGGGTACGGGTCAAGATCACATTCGTCATATCATCCATCTGGTATCTTCTATATCAAAGATCATAATCCAGGTACTGACCTACATCTAGTATAAAGCTAAAATCATCACTTATAATTATGATCTGACTACTGATCGATAGTCTCGTATAAATCGATATCATCAGCACATATCATCACAGAGGAGTAAACATTGCCGAATGCGGCCTATCATTATTATCTTGTCATATCATATCATATCATATCACATGTCGATCATTTTATATATGTCAGTATTCCTATGGCATTATCATCCCAAAATCCGCTAAAGCATCAAGACGCGTCTCAAGTATGAATTTTACCATATCACCGACATCAAAATCTCGGATCAAATATCATCGACTCATCTCAAACCCAAGTATCATCCTCAAATCCGTAGGAGAACACATAGTCCCGTACCCACGTGACACATAACTATATAGAATCTCATAAGCACATATGAAATAAGGATGTATGCAAGTATGTATGTGTGTTTGTGTATGTGTAGTGCACCCATTACTCTAGGGTTTCGCGACACTAAATCATCCAACACACTAATGTCCATCCTAAACATCACCATAAATCACAATTAACATGTAATAATTGTTGGTGTGTATACGCATCCGTACACATCACAACGAACTACGGGGGTGCTATACGTCATCCACCCGACTTCTACCCGTAGATATAAATCTACTCACCATTCTTTATGCGTGCCGGTGCCGATGTCGCCATTTGCATCTCCAACGCTCCGACGCCACGTGGGGTACCTACAAGGATATTACACGCTAAAATACATGAAAACCATGTCGGCAACCAAAATGGTGCACGCTACGCCCATAGGTAAAAACCTGTAGCCCCGCGTGCAAACACAGCCAAAAACCCTCTGCCGTTGGCGTTCAAACGCCATCCGACAGAAACGAATCATCGAATACCAAAAAACCCATGCTAAACAAGTCGTAAATCATGCGCCAACTCATGAAAATCAATCCAGATTCTAGCCTGTTTGGAATCAGACAAATTGGACATTCCACGGGTCAAGTTTACAGGTAAAAGAGCTGTGCATGCAAAACGAGGGGGTTCCCTACTGCTCTGGCCGCAAATTGCGGCCAGAGGGAATATATCTGCGGCCAGTAAATTGAGGTGGGGGCTAGGGTTTTGTGGGATGGTTCCAGGGTGCCTGCACAGCTTACTGCCAAGTCAATTTTATTTTAGAGTTCCCGGGGTGAAAGCAGATATCAGAAAGGTCAATAAGTCGACAAAATTGCTAAAATACGCCAAGTCGAAACTTTCAGGTAAATTACTGGAAATCTGGGGTATTCTGGGGTTAACTAGTCTTAAACACACCTAATAAGGTTATACTAACCATTACAACCAACACTTGACCAAATCTCACTCAAATTCTCCTAAACTAGCACTAATCTACTTAATAACACCCAAATTCAGCTAAACAACTATAACTTTGCAAGATAGGAGTTGGGTTGTGAGATTATACCTCAAGAGTGTCCTAGGATGAAGGAGAAGAGAGGATGAAGGGAGGAGGAAGGGTTGTGCTGTTGCTGGACTGCATCTGGTGTTGCTGTTATAGCAGTTTTGGTGGCTATTGTTGTTGCCGCATCAGGCCGCTGTTTGAAATTTGGTTTCTTTGGTTGCTTTGGTGTTGAGGGCTGATGTTGGTGTGTTTGATGAAGTTGGAGTTTTTGATAATGTAGAGGCTGTTCTTGCTGCTGTTGCAGCTGATGTATATGGGGCTGAAATGTGTGGCTGAAGTGTTGATATTGGCTAATGCTTTTGTTGCTGTGGTTGTAGTATGAGCAGATGTAGGGGGGCTGTTTTGTGGCTGATGAGGCTGCTGATGTGTTGATATGGGGGCTGAAGTTGTGCTGATGTGAGGGTGTAGGTGTTGGGCTATGGTGTGGCTGCTGATGTTTTCCTCACTGCTGATGCAGCTCTTTTTCAGCTGCTGTTGAAGTTGTTGTTGTTGTTGTTTTGGCTGATGTAGGGTGAAGTGTTGTGTATTTGATGGTGGGGTGTGAGAGTGAGAGAAGTGAGTGTGAGAGAGAGTTGAAGGATGTGTGAAAGACAAGAAAAAGTGTTGAGGTGAGAAGTCTAGAAATGAAATGGTGTGACCTATCCTCATAGCCTCATCTCTCTCTCTCTCAATTAATGTTAGCTTACACAAGCCATCATGGCTCACTCTCTCCCTACCCAAGTCAACCCCCATTCTAATCACCATTAACCAAAGCCAAAACCCTAACTAACCCAATTAACATAACCAAATGGTTAACCCATCATGGTTGGCTAAACAAGGCAACCCTAGACTTAACCCAAGTTAACATGCCCAAGTGTGTGCAGTCCAGATAAAATTTCGATAAAATATCCTTAAAACCAGATAAAATATTTAAAAGCCATTTTGGTAAACTTTTTACCAAAAACCCCACATTAACACACAATTACCACTAAACACAAACTCAGGTGTTACAGTCTTCCACCCATAAGAAAATTCGTCCCCGAATTTTAAAATATAAAGCAACGCATACCTTCAAAAAGGTGAGGGAACTTCTCCCGCATCTCGCCCTTAGCCTCCCAAGTGACCTCTTCACCATTCGGGCTGCGCCAAAGCACCCTTACTGATGGCAAGGCCTTCGATCTAAGTTTCTTCACCTGTCGGTCCAATATCACGACTGGCTGCTCGGTGAATGTAAGATTGCGCTCGGCTGAATGGTCTGATGCTGAATCATGAGCGAAGGGTCATGTAGGTATCTGCGAAGCATCGACATGTGGAATACGGGGTGAACATCTGAGAAGTTGGGTGGAAGAGCCAAACGATATGCTACTGTGCCCACACGCTCGAGGATCTCAAAGGGACCTATGAATCTGGGGCTAAGCTTCCCCCTTCCGTCCACACCTCATCACTCCCTTCATCGGAGAGACCCTCAGAAAAAAAAACGTCATCACCACTGCGAACTTTAATCTGCGGCGGCGCCTGTCAGCATACGATCTCCGCTTGGTCTGAGCTGTCCTCATCCTGCCTCGAATCAACTGTACTTTACCGGTCGTCTCCTGCATGATCTGCGGCCCGAAAATACTGCTCTCGCTCAGCTCTGTCCAACAGACGGGCGATCTACATCTCCTCCCATACAAAGCCTCGAAAGGTGTTATCTGAATAGTCTGCTCTGCCTGGCCGTCGGTCTGCGGACGCAATGTTGTGCTGAAACTCAAGCATGTGCCCAACGCCTCCTGAAGTCTCTGCCATAGTCGGCCGGTAAGCTGGGTGCCTCTGTCTGACACGATACATGTCGGGACTCCATGCAGTCGTAGAATCTCATCGATGTAAGTCTGGGCGTACTGAGCAAATCCGAAAGTCGTCTTCACTGGCAGGAAGTGAGCCGCTTTCGTCAAACGATCCATGATCACCCAAATGGAGTCATACCCTCGCCTAGTCCTGGTAGACCACAACGAAATCCATCGAAATCTGTTCCCATTTCCACTTCGGAATGGGTAACGGCTGTAGCTCACCTGCTGGTCTCTGGTGCTCGGCCTTGACTTGCTGACAAGTCAGGCATCTCGACACAAAATCTGTGATGTCTCTCTTCATTCCGTCTCACCCGTAACCATTTCTCATATCATGGTACATCTTGGTGGAACCTGGAGGAACACTGTACACCGACCGATACGCCTCCTTAAGAATCTCACGTCTCAGTCCCTCGGCATCTGGTACACACAGTCTAGTCCCAAATTGCAGTATCCCCTGATCATCAAATCAGTCATGCGAATAGATCGCCCAAAACATCGAAATCAAATATAGCGGAATAGTCCCACTCAAGCACATCCTCAAAAATCTCTGGCCAACTGTCGTGGTCACTCATAGCATATCTCGTCGACGATCCTGAACTCTGTCCTGCTGGTGTGCGTAACATGACCACTCCTGGGTCCAAGTCTTTTCTGTAGATTACCAATCTCACGATCCATCGGCTCATCGGCCCTGCCAGACGTGCTAACGGGGACGATTCCGTTCTGGCACTTCCCTGGTCATTCTCGGTCAATCCACACGACCACTCGTAAGGCAGTATGTCACTGGCGTCGGCCTCTGGCTCTCTGATTGCATGTGACACATCTGATCCTGGGTGCAAGTATCATTGCAGCAGTATCCTGGAAGGAATCCTGCTCAAGGTTTCTTCCAAGTCTCATCTCTACCAACTGTCCAGAAGTCATCGTCCTTTATTATATCTGCTTCTTGCTCCGGAACGGCTGCATACTCATCGCGATTCCTTCTGGAAGATATATATCTAGCACTATGCCTCGGCATGCGCATCACATCTTTGATGTCGGCGGAGTGGAACGTCATCATATCCAGATCTTGTACGAACCTCTTACTCCACTTTCTTCCAATATCGACTGCTTCGGACTCGTCTCGACGTGGCTGCATGGACTGAGATCCAATGGCTATCCTCGTATCCAGAGTCTCCCAAGAAATACATCTCACTACCTAGCATCCGAATGAAGTCGAGCCATCCGATCGACTCGTCAAAACCTCATAATCCCCCAAGAGCTCAACATCTTGGGTACAGTATAATAGTATCGAGTACATACCACAGCATCAGTGGTCCAGTCGTAGAAGGGCAAACCCAAGCCTCACTAATGGCGCCGCAGAACTGCCGCAAACCGTAAGGTTCAAAGGCTTTCACACGGTCATTAAGTCGAGTTAGGGTTTCATTCTTCTAGAGGGACCATAGAATTGCCTGCATGTCTTCCCGACTACTTTAAACTTGGAATAATAGGTTTCTGACATTCGATCGTCTCTGTCGACTCTCAATGTCTTCGCGTAAAGTCGTCTCAGCTGGAATCAATCTATCCGATGACCTCGCATCGGGGTAGCAAACGATCCATATGTTCTAGTCATTCGTCTTTGGTGACTAGCGACCTTCTATCATCTCTTAGTATAATCTCGTACTGTAATAGCTCCAACATCTGGGGCGATATCTTGTTGTTCGCAGCAAAAACTGGCTCACTCGTCTGCACGCTGGACAGTGCCTCAATCATCATGAGTAAGCAATACATCAACGGTCATCAAATCTGGCTGGCCTCATTCAGTGGCTTAATCCTCTGGTGCTGATCTGCACGTCCGAGTAATCTCATACAGCGACCCATCCAACGCTCGTGGCGCGAAAACATCATAAAAAGACACATCTCCGCAATCGTGTGTCGCCAGAATCACGCCCTGGTTAGTCCTCGTTCGTAACGAGCCCGTGCTGACCGCAACTCTAGCCGGAGCTTTCCCTGCTCGTAATCGTGGCAGCAAACCATAACTGGTACCGATGAGGCTAGATCAGGAAGGGATATAATACTGAACAAGGAAATGTACATCCTAAGGCTTCATAAGTGGAGTGGCGTGTCGTAAATATGCCGCGGAACATACCCACGGTACGTCACTCTACTTTAGTCACCTATTCCATCAACCAAGGGTCATCCTACGCTCCGAAGGTAAAACCTAACGCTCTGATACCAACTTTGTCACGTCCCGAAAGTACAGAACACGACCGGCACTTAGGCTACGAACGTCTCAAGGCGTACGTGATCTAAGTAAGCCGAGCCCAGAAATCCAAACCAAGAAAAGTAGTAGAGTATAGGAAAACCATGATAAATCAACCAGTAGCAACATAATATACAATGCCTAAAGGCGAGGATCACAACATAAAGGAAACTCCAACAACAAGAAATCCACAGAAATATAACGTGCGACTCTAAGGTCGAAAGAATAAACATCACTGGTCTCTATCTCAAATAAGTACATGTTTGGTTGATGGAACTTCTAGATACAACAGAAATATAATATACAATGTATAATGATGGGTACGATACAGATAACCCACCTACTAGCAAGTCACCTGAAAGAAGCTGTGCCCGCAAAGCCGTAATGAAACCCGTACGGCAACACCTGCAAGAAACTGGGGCACAACGGGGGGTGAGTTGCCAACTCGTGAGTAGAAAACATCTACGAACAGAAATTGCATGTATGACGCAATCCTAGTGTCACGACCCGAGAATTCGACTCGTGACCGGCACTTAACCACGCAACGTCTACAGGCGCAACGCGGCTAAGTAAGCCGAACCCAGAAATCAAAACCAATAAATATAGAGTGATTTAAAACATTTAAAAAAAAAAACAATCGTACATGTCCAAAAAAAAAACTTCCATTTATTTAGTAGAAATACTTATTAAATTCAATAGTTATAAGTTTTATAATTTTGGTAACATTTCCTTTTTAAAACATTAGTTCCGAAAGTCGGATAAAAACAAGGTGTAGCAGAAATAACAAGTGACATGAATAAAGCATCACAATATGATATACGACGCCGTAGCAAAGAATACACAGTAAAACAGGGACAATATCATAAAAGATGAGACTGCATAAAGTAACGTCGGCTCACATGCGAGCTCGACACCAGAATGTAAAATCATACATATCGTCCTCACAACTGTCTCTAAGTCAATACAGAAGGTAGATGGAGAGTACTAGATACATCAATATACATGATAACAGATACCGTACAAAACCCACCTAAACAGCAAAAGGGCTATCTCTGCTCAAAAGGGGTATCTGTGCCAAAAGATGCGGTAACAGCCAGCCGTGACTACTCTCCAGGGCAACCTGCAAACACTGTGGCACAACGGGGGTGAGTTGCCAACTCGTGAATAGAGATAACATATAAAGATAACCGCGAGCATGCACGTACAGCGCTACTCTAACAAATGCCAGCAGATGATATCAATGCGAGGTAAACAGAATGCATGGTAATAATGCAAGTCCTCTATCAGGTGATATGCTATAGGATGAGATGTGATAATGAATGCTGAGCATGGGGATACAGTATCTACATGAAGTATCGGGGTGGACTACATAAGTATGTATGCACCACAAATCCAATATCTCAAACGCCGGTACTCCATCGGCCCTCATATCCTGTATATTCCTGAAAATCCCGAGTGCCCAACATCGGCACCCAAATATCATAAATACTCGTGTCTAGCATCGACACGCAAAACCTCCTGTATCGGCCTCCGTCAATCCGGGTCAGCCCTCTCTCAAAGTATATACCGGGAATCCGTCAGTCCGGGTCATCCCTCTCTCAATATATCGGGCGTCCGTCAGTCCGGGTCAGCCTCTATCAATCCATCGGGAATCCGTCAGTCCGGGTCAGCCCTCTATCAATCCATCGGGCATCCGTCAGTCCGGGTCAGCCCTCTATCAATCCATCGGGCATCCGTCAGTCCGGGTCAGCCCTCTATCAATCCATCGGGCATCCGTCAGTCTGGGTCAGCCCTCTATCCATACGTGCCTCAAGCACCGAGAAAACACGGGGTGACGCCCCAAAATATCATATCAAGGGAACAGGGTTTTTAAATGATTACTTATTTGAAAAGGCCACGGTTCCCAAATCCAGAGATCACATGAAATCCCAACAATGATACAAGTAACCGTGATGTGATAGGTGCCTTAAATATGTATATCAAGTCATGTCACATAAAAATGAACTACAATGCAATGATCTACTGTGATATAGGTATCAAGTATAAAATTCCAAGTCATGTCAAGTATAGATGAGCTACAACAATATACTACAGTATGATCATGGCAGTTCTATCAGTTCTAAGCAATACATATATATGTATAACAGGGAATGCAATATGCGATGACAATCCATGGTATGGTATATGCAGTATATAACGATAAAGTCCTATCAGCCCTGACGCATAACGCCATGCGGGCGATATCCCCGTAGATGTGAAATCTACTCACCGTGTCTCGCGCTAAGTGTATCCAACCACTTGCTTGCCCTTCTTTGCAGCGTCCGTCTCACTGGCCTGCGAACCTAGAATCACATAACATATATCACACATAAGCTCATTTCACAAAAACGCGACATTACGGTCCAACTAGACTCTCGTGTCGCAACCCATCGCGCGTGTGCGCGATACGCTAAAACGTGTAATCACGCGCTACGAAACTACCCCGACGCGCCGCGATACGCAGAAACCCAAACCTACTCACGTACCACGCGTGTCGCGAAGGTTTAGAAAAACGGCAAAAAGGGTAACTGGTCCCAGATTTTGCCACAGAACTAATCTTGCAAAAATATATATATCAAAGGACCCTACACACTAGCAGACACCTACAGAACCCAAAAACACCCAAAACACTTCCTGTCTGGCCGCAATTTGCGGCCAGAATGGTGATTTCGGCGGCCGGAGTGGGGAGTCAGGGGGTCGGGTTTCACCAGTGGTATCAGCTCTACTCCACAATGCTACAGTCTTCCCAATTTCATTCTGAAATCACCGGGTCAAAAGCAGATCCAGAAAAACTCATTTTAGCACAAATACGACATTTGCATCGAATATGAAAACTGGTGGTATTTTAGTGTAATCGGGGTTGGACTAGGTTACAATGGTCTCACTAACTCACTAACAAGCTACTGAAACCCAAACACATCACCCTAGCACGAAGTTCCCACAAAACACCTCATATCACCCTAAAATACACTAAAATCCACTAACCGATGCAAAACTACACTAACTAAGCTAACTAGGGAATAAGTTTAGGAAATATACCTCATACTTAACCCTAGGGAGCTGCAAGAAGGTGAAGAAGTGAAGAGAAGGGGCTGCACTTGGTGCTGGAGCTGCTACTGCTCACTGCTGCTGCTGCTGATGCTTGCTGCTGTTGCTGCTTCTTCTTGGTGCAGGTTCTGGAGCTGGGGAAAAGGTAAGTGTGTGTGTGTGTGAGTGTTTGAGAGAATAAGAAATGAGAGAGGAAAACAATCAACACTCAAGGGTCAACCCCTCTCTCTCTCTCTTCATTAATGGCAAGCATGGGCTAAGCCATGATGCCCTCTCTCTCTCTCTCACAAGTCAACACTCAAAAGAAACTAATTCTAATAAAAGAAATCTTTTAATTAGCTAATTAAATCCACTTAAAACCCATAAGACTTTTAACCCTCAAGATTAACCCACCATGGTTAATAATTATGGTATTAACTTGATTTAAAAACCCTAGTTTACATGCACATGTTTGTGCAAGCCTAATAAAATTTTGGAAAAATATTTATTAAATTAGGAAAAATATTTAAAACACAATTTGATAAACTTTTTATTAAAAACCATTATTTAATTATAATTATACACTAACCCTTATCCTAAGGTGTTACAATCTCTCCCCCTTAAAGAAATTCGTCCCCGAATTTCAAAAATCTAACTAAGGTTACCTTCGAAAAGATGGGGATACGTCTTCATCATCTCGCTTTCGGTCTCCCAAGTGACCTCCTCATGGTTCTGACCACGCCAAAGTACTTTAACTGATGGAATGTCCTTCGATCTCAATTTCTTCACTTGTCGATCCAAGATCATCACCGGCTGCTCTGCATAGGAAAGATCGTGCTCAAGCTGGATCGTCGGATGCTGAATCGCATGCGAAGGATCATGAAGATATCTGCGGAGCATCGAGACATGGAATACGGGGTGCACGTCTGGAAAGCCGGGCGGAAGGGCTAATCGGTAAGCTACTGTACCGACACGCTCGAGGATCTCGAAGGGGCCCACATACCTGGGGCTAAGCTTCCCCTTCTTCCCAAACCTCATCACACCTTTCATTGGGGAGACCCTCAAGAAAACATGATCACCAACAGAAAACTCAAGTCTGCGTCGCCGACGGTCCGCATAAGATCTCTGCCTACTCTGGGCTGCTCTCATCCTATCGCGAATCAACTGGATCTTCGCTGTCGTCTCCTCAACGATCTGCGGCCCTAAGATACTGCCCTCTCTGAGCTCCGTCCAACAAGAGGGCGACCTGCATCTCCTCCCATAAAGAGCCTTAAATGGTGCCATCTGAATAGTCTCCTGGTAGCTGTTATTGTAGGAGAACTCTACTAAGGGCAAATGATGGTCCCAGCTACCTCCGAAATCTAGTACATAAGCTCTGAGCATGTCCTCGAGAGTCTGGATGGTCCGCTCTGACTGTCCGTCGGTCTGCGGATGAAATGCCGTGCTGAAACTCAAGCGAGTGCCCAAAGCCTCCTGAAGCCTCTGCCATAGTCTACTGGTAAACTGGGTGCCTCTGTCGGACACAATGCACGTCGGTACACCGTGTAGCCGCACTACCCGTCAATATAGATCTGGGCATACTGGGTAAATCCGAAAGTCGTCTTCACCGGTAGGAAGTGAGCCGCTTTCGTCAAACGGTCCACGATCACCCAGATAGAGTCATACCCCCGACTAGTCCTGGGTAGACCCACAACGAAATCCATCGAAATCTGTTCCCATTTCCACTCCGGAATGGGTAACGGCTGTAGCTCTCCCGCGGGCCTCTGGTGCTCAGCCTTGACTTGCTGACAAGTCAGGCATCTCGATACAAAATCTGAAATGTCCCTCTTCATTCCGTCCCACCAATAAACATCTCTCATATCATGATACATCTTGGTGGAACCGGGATGGACGCTATACACCGATCGATGTGCCTCCTCAAGAATCTCACGCCTCAGTCCCTCTGCATCAGGTATGCACAGTCTGACTCCAAACCGTAGTATCCCCTGATCATCGACCACGAACTCGGAAAATCTGTTCTGTCCCATCTGTGCCATGATCTCTGAGCACCGGTCGTCACTGAGCTGTGCCTCACGTATACGATCGATCAACTGTGGGCGTGCACGGACATGCGCTATCTGTCCTCCAATCGGCGTGAACTCAAACTGTACTCGGCTGTCGCATAATATCTGCCAATCTGTGGATGACTGCTCCTGTACTGCTCTCAAACATGATAAACTACTCCCGGGTCTCCTGCTCAACGCATCCGCTACCACATTTGCCTTGCCCGGGTGATATAAGATCTCGCAGTCGTAATCCTTCACTAACTCCATCCATCGACATTGCCGAAGGTTCAGGTCCCGCTGCTGGAATATGTATTTCAAACTCTTGTGATCCGTAAATATCTGGCACGACTCGCCGTATAAGTAATGTCGCCAGATCTTAAGTGCGAAGACCACTGCTGCCATCTCCAAATCATGAGTGGGGTAGTTATGTTCATGTCTCTTCAATTGTCGCGAAGCATACACGATCACCCTATCATGCTGCATCAGAACGCATCCCAGCCCCACTCGAGAAGCATCACAAAAGACCACAAATCCGCCCGGTCCAGAAGGTAAAGATAACACCAGTGCCGTCGTCAGCTGAGTCCGTAACTGCTGAAAACTGTGCTCGCACTCCTCCGTCCAATCGAAGGGAACCCCCTTCCGGGTCAACCCGGTCAACGGTGTAGCAATACGTGAGAAGTCCTGCACAAAACGCCTGTAGTAACCGGCCAATCCCAAAAAGCTGCGAATCTCCGTCACCGATGTGGGTCTGGGCCAACGCTGAACGGCCTCGATCTTCCTCGGGTCTACACATATACCGTCTCGTGAAATCACGTGACCCAAGAAGTCCACGCTGTCCAGCCAAAAAGCACACTTGGAGAATTTCGCATAAAGCTGGTGCTCCCTCAATGTCTGCAATGTAATCCGCAAGTGCTGCTCGTGCTCGTCACTACTCCGGGAATACACCAAGATATCGTCAATGAAGACTATGATGAACAGATCCAAATAAGGCCGGAAAATACGGTTCATCAAGTCCATGAATGCTGCTGGCGCATTGGTGAGTCCGAACGACATCACCAAAAACTCGTAATGGCCGTAGCGCGTACGGAAAGCCGTCCGGGGAATGTCCTCCTGTCGAACCCGCAGCTGATGATAGCCCGATCGTAAATCGATCCTCAAAAAGTACCCTGCCCCCTGGAGCTGGTCGAAGAAATCGTCGATACGCGGCAAAGGATACCTGTTCCGCACTGTCACCCTGTTCAGCTGGCGGTAGTCGATACAAAGGCGCAAACTGCCGTCCTTCTTCCTGACGAACAGGACTGGAGCACCCCAAGGAGAAACACTGGGTCGAATAAGTCCCTTGTCCAGCAAATCTTGCAACTGCTTCTTCAACTCTCGAAGTTCCGCCGGGGCCATCCGATACGGCGGTATAGAAATAGGCCCCGAACCAGGAACCAAATCAATACAGAAAGAAATGTCGCGCTCGGGCGGCAACCCAGGAAGCTCGTCAGGGAACACATCAGGAAACTCGCTAACAACTGGAACCTGATCCAATGGAACCTCTGTAGCGCGAGCATCGCAAACATAGGCGAGAAATCCCTGACATCCCTTCCTCAAAAGCTGTCCAGCGCGAAAAGAAGAAATCACACTGTGAGGGGCGACACCACGGTCCCCCAACACAACAAAACCCGACTCACCGGGGAAACAGAATCTAACTGTCTTCTCACGGCAGTCCACAGAAGCATAGCACGTGGCTAACCAATCCATGCCCAAAAGAACGTCGAAGTCCAACATCTCCAGAAGGATCAAGTCGACATGCAACTCTCTCTCGCCAATACAGACGATACAGGATCGGAACACGTGCCTGGCAACAAACGACTCTCCCACAGGAGTAGTCACCACAAGCGGCTGATCAAGCAAGCCGGACTCTCTACCCAAACTCGGCACAAAGTGCGTGGATACGTACGAGTGTGTGGATCCGGGATCGAACAATACATGTGCATCAACTGAACATACAGGGAGGATACCTGAAACCACTGCATTGGACGCCTGCGCGTCCTGATGTGTCAAAGCAAAAACCCTCGCCTGTCCACCACCTGTGACTAGCTGCCCTCTGCCTCGGTCACCTCGCCCTCTCTGAGCAACTCCTCCACGCCCACGACCTCGCTGTGTATGAGTCTGGCGCGGAGCAACGGTAGGTACGATAGGCAACGCTCTCTGGGGTGGTGAAGGTGGTAACGTGACATGCGGTGCTGTCGCCTCTCTCCGGGGTAACTCAGGACAATCCCGTACACGGTGGTAAGAACTCCCACAGCGAAAACATCCCGACGACGGCCGCTGACCATCCTGGGAATAAGAACTGAATAACCGGCCCCGCCCTGAATCTCTGCTGCCTGCAATAAGTCTATCACGGCGCCGAAAAGGCTGTCTCTGTGCTGAAGTATCCGCACGAGCTCTCTTCGGCTCTGGAAGTGCCGAAGTCTCAACAAGGTGCTCCTCGACCACTAGGGCTGCGTCTACAGCTGCTGCGTAGGTCTCGTAGTGCTGCGCGCTGATCGCGAGGAACACTGGTGAAAGCAAGCCTCGAAAAAATCTCCGGACTCGCAACTCTTCGGTGGCCACTAAATGTGGGGCGTAGACTGCTAGCTCTGTAAACAGTACGTCATACTCTGCCACTGTCATCCCTGGCGTCTGGCGCAAGGACTCGAACCTGCGTGCTCGAGCATCTCTAACACTCCGGGGAAGGAAACGGGCTAGAAATATGGTCACGAACTCCGTCCAGGTCATAGGAGGAAGACCTGCTGCTCTGCCCTTCTCAACGGAATCACACCACTTCTTCGCAAGACCTTCCAGGCGAAAGCTCGCGAACTCGACCCATCTCGTATCTGCGCATCTGAGGGAACGGCATATCCTGGCCATCCTGTCGATGAAAGACTGTGGGTCCTCGGCTGTATCGGTGCCTGTAAAAACCGGAGGCTTCAGCCTCATAAACTCTGATAGCGATACTGTAATCACCTCCGTGGCTGCAGGGGCAACTGGCTGTGCGGTAGGTACCATAGCGGTCTCTGAAACTGGTGGAGCTACCTCTGGTCGCTGCGCTCGAAGCGTCTCAACAAGCGATCCTATCATCTGACGCATCTCCTGCATGCTAGATCCCACCGTCTGGCGCATCTCCTGCATACCAGCCCCTAGCGTGGCGATCTGCTCTGTCACGGCAGGAACAGCCTGCTCGGGTACAACGGGTGCACTGCCCCGATCAGTCCTCGTCTCGGATGAGTCAACACGAATCTCGGCCCTCGCGGCCGCTCTCTGTGCCCTCGTAGTCTTAGGCGGCATAATGGCTGAAAGAAAATATGGATTCGATTAGAACACGGAAATCGAATCGCAAGAATATAAGGAGGGATCAAATCAATAAGTCCTAAAGTCACGTAAGCGGAGTACCGTGTCGTGAGTATGCCGCGGAACATACGCACGCTACGCTACCCTGCTGCAGCTACCTACTCCATCATACCAGGGTCATCCTACACTCCGAAGGTAAAACCTAAGCTCTGATACCAACTTTGTCACGACCCGAGAATTCGACTCGTGACCGGCACTTAACCACGCAACGTCTACAGGCGCAACGCGGCTAAGTAAGCCGAACCCAGAAATCAAAACCAATAAATATAGAGTGATTTAAAACATTTAAAAAAAAAAAACAATCGTACATGTCCAAAAAAAAAACTTCCATTTATTTAGTAGAAATCCTTTTAAAATTCAATAGTTATAAGTCTTATAATTTTGGTAACATTTCCTTTTTAAAACATTAGTTCCGAAAGTCGGATAAAAACAAGGTGTAGCAGAAATAACAAGTGACATGAATAAAGCATCACAATATCATATACGACGCCGTAGCGAAGAATACACAGTAAAACAGGGACAATATCATAAAAGATGAGACTGCATAAAGTAACGTCGGCTCACATGCGAGCTCGACACCAGAATGTAAAATCATACATATCGTCCTCACAACTGTCTCTAAGTCAATACAGAAGGTAGATGGAGAGTACTAGATACATCAATATACAACTGAAATGATAACAGATACCGTACAAAACCCACCTAAACAGCAAAAGGGCTATCTCTGCTCAAAAGGGGTATCTGTGCCAAAAGATGCGGTAACAGCCAGCCGTGACTACTCTCCAGGGCAACCTGCAAACACTGTGGCACAACGGGGGTGAGTTGCCAACTCGTGAATAGAGATAACATATAAAGGTAATCGCGAGCATGCACGTACAGTGCTACTCTAACAAATGCCAGCAGATGATATCAATGCGAGGTAAACAGCATGCATGGTAATAATGCAAGTCCTCTATCAGGTGATATGCTACAGGATGAGATGTGATAATGAATGCTGAGCATGGGGATACAGTATCTACATGAAGTATCGGGGTGGACTACATAAGTATGTATGTACCACAAATCCCAATATCTCAAACGCCGGTACTCCATCGGCCCTCATATCCTGTATATTCCTGAAAATCCCGAGTGCCCAACATCGGCACCCAAATATCATAAATACTCATGTCTAGCATCGACATGCAAAACCTCCTGTATCGGCCTCCGTCAATCCGGGTCAGCCCTCTCTCAAAGTATATACCGGGAATCCGTCAGTCCGGGTCATCCCTCTCTCAATATATCGGGCGTCCGTCAGTCCGGGTCAGCCCTCTATCAATCCATCGGGAATCCGTCAGTCCGGGTCAGCCCTCTATCAATCCATCGGGCATCCGTCAGTCCGGGTCAGCCCTCTATCAATCCATCGGGCATCCGTCAGTCCGGGTCAGCCCTCTATCAATCCATCGGGCATCCGTCAGTCCGGGTCAGCCCTCTATCCATACGTGCCTCAAGCACCGAGAAAACACGGGGTGACGCCCCAAAATATCATATCAAGGGAACCGGGTTTTTAAATGATTACTTATTTGAAAAGGCCACGGTTCCCAAATCCAGAGATCACATGAAATCCCAACAATGATACAAGTAACCGTGATGTGATAGGTGCCTCAAATATGTATATCAAGTCATGTCACATAAAAATGAACTACAATGCAATGATCTACTGTGATATAGGTATCAAGTATAAAATTCCAAGTCATGTCAAGTATAGATGAGCTACAACAATATACTACAGTATGATCATGGCAGTTCTATCAGTTCTTAGCAATACATATATATGTATAACAGGGAATGCAATATGCGATGACAATCCATGGTATGGTATATGCAGTATATAACGATAAAGTCCTATCAGCCCTGACGCATAACGCCATGCGGGCGATATCCCCGTAGATGTGAAATCTACTCACCGTGTCTCGCGCTAAGTGTATCCAACCACTTGCTTGCCCTTCTTTGCAGCGTCCGTCTCACTGGCCTGCGAACCTAGAATCACATAACATATATCACACATAAGCTCATTTCACAAAAACGCGACATTACGGTCCAACTAGACTCTCGTGTCGCAACCCATCGCGCGTGTGCGCGATACGCTAAAACGTGTAATCACGCGCTACGAAACTACCCCGACGCGCCGCGATACGCAGAAACCCAAACCTACTCACGTACCACGCGTGTCGCGAAGGTTTAGAAAAACGGCAAAAAGGGTAACTGGTCCCAGATTTTGCCACAGAACTAATCTTGCAAAAATATATATATCAAAGGACCCTACACACTAGCAGACACCTACAGAACCCAAAAACACCCAAAACACTTCCTGTCTGGCCGCAATTTGCGGCCAGAATGGTGATTTCGGCGGCCGGAGTGGGGAGTCAGGGGGTCGGGTTTCACCAGTGGTATCAGCTCTACTCCACAATGCTACAGTCTTCCCAATTTCATTCTGAAATCACCGGGTCAAAAGCAGATCCAGAAAAACTCATTTTAGCACAAATACGACATTTGCATCGAATATGAAAACTGGTGGTATTTTAGTGTAATCGGGGTTGGACTAGGTTACAATGGTCTCACTAACTCACTAACAAGCTACTGAAACCCAAACACATCACCCTAGCACGAAGTTCCCACAAAACACCTCATATCACCCTAAAATACACTAAAATCCACTAACCGATGCAAAACTACACTAACTAAGCTAACTAGGGAATAAGTTTAGGAAATATACCTCATACTTAACCCTAGGGAGCTGCAAGAAGGTGAAGAAGTGAAGAGAAGGGGCTGCACTTGGTGCTGGAGCTGCTACTGCTCACTGCTGCTGCTGCTGATGCTTGCTGCTGTTGCTGCTTCTTCTTGGTGCAGGTTCTGGAGCTGGGGAAAAGGTAAGTGTGTGTGTGTGTGAGTGTTTGAGAGAATAAGAAATGAGAGAGGAAAACAATCAACACTCAAGGGTCAACCCCTCTCTCTCTCTCTTCATTAATGGCAAGCATGGGCTAAGCCATGATGCCCCCTCTCTCTCTCTCACAAGTCAACACTCAAAAGAAACTAATTCTAATAAAAGAAATCTTTTAATTAGCTAATTAAATCCACTTAAAACCCATAAGACTTTTAACCCTCAAGATTAACCCACCATGGTTAATAATTATGGTATTAACTTGATTTAAAAACCCTAGTTTACATGCACATGTTTGTGCAAGCCTAATAAAATTTTGGAAAAATATTTATTAAATTAGGAAAAATATTTAAAACACAATTTGGTAAACTTTTTATTAAAAACCATTATTTAATTATAATTATACACTAACCCTTATCCTAAGGTGTTACACCTAGGTCATACGATCGTAATATAATTCTCAAATATATAACCAGCAACCTATACAATGGCTAGCATATACCTCTAAACCACGGTAATACCAAGTGCTCGTGTCAGTGTCTCAGGTAGCAATATATCATATGGATGAAGTATGAATGCATGAAAAGTGTGATGAAGTATTTAAATTGATGTCAATACACATATATTAGCGTCCCATTCCACTAATATTGGTGTAAGGGCATATATAACAGCGTCCTCATCCCCTGTTATATATACATATGAAGTATGATCAATGTAGTCATGCATGTAAATATGAGGATATAGTCAAAATCATGGAAAAACATCATGAAACCTGTGCACAGCATCGGCACAAAACATAGCCTCAATCTCAATGTCTCTGTACCTCAATATCTCAAAGTCTCAGATAAATCTCACCATCTAGGACGCCGTCAATCCAGACCGGCCCCTACCATCCATCTCAAGACCACGACGGTATCCCCTGGATATCCGACGCGTCGGGTAAAATCACCAGAGTGTATGGTTCCCCTGCCAGGCTCAACGGCATGGACCTTCGATCTTCTTGCCCCGGGGTACCTCCGGGCCCCACCATATACCCTCTTACGGCCTCAACGCCTCCTCGCATGGGGTGTATATATATCAGAACCGATAAAACTCTTGGTGGATGCTAAAATATCATATCAAGGGTAACCGGGTTTTTAAACCATTTACATAATCTCTTTGAAATACCCACGGTTCCCAAATCCAGAAATATCATAGAAACAACATATCTCAATGCGCATAATCAGAAAGCATGATGCATGTGACATATAAATGAAATGCAAGTATAACAGTATATCATGTAACATGGAATAATAGTATGCACATACAAAGGTCATATCCTGATGCAATAGTACTACTGTGTAGTGACATGGCAATTACCGATGAAGATGTGTGTGAGCCGGCAAGTAAGTGTACATGGTACATACACATCATCGGTAATGGTGCTGGTGTCCTATCAGCATGATTTCAACAATAAAATATGAATCACAGTAAGTATGCGATGTAGAGCAACAATAATAAAGTGCGGGAGCAGAATACTAACACAATGATGGCTGAACTACATCTAATGTCATAAGAGTCATATAGCTACACCACTATAAGGCTGAGCTAAAGCTAACAGTAGGTAAGGGACACCGCCTAACCTCTGAGTCGATACATAGATATACATATATAGTCGGTGATCCCGCCTCGATAATATCACGTCCGATAACATACCTCTATAATCAGTTATTCCCAAATCAAGAGTGCGGATCAAACATCAAATATAGCTCGTACGTAAATCCGTCTTACGGCATCCCCAATTCTGGGTACGGGTCAATATCACATTCGTCATATAATCCATCTGGTATCCTCTATATCAAAGATCATAATCCGGGTACTGACCTACGTCTAGTAGAAAGCTAAAATCATCACTTATAATTATGATCTGACTACTGATCGACAGTCTCGTATAAATCGATATCATCAGCTCATATCATCACAGAGGAGTAAACATTGCCGAATGCGGCCTATCATAATTATCTTGTCATATCATATCATATCATATCACATGTCGATCATTTTATATATGTCACTATTCCTATGGCATTATCATCCCAAAATCCGCTAAAGCATCAAGACGCGTCTCAAGTATGAATTTTACCATATCACCGACATCAAAATCTCGGATCAAATATCTTCGACTCATCTCAAACCCAAGTATCATCCTCAAATCCGTAGGTGAACACATAGTCCCGTACACACGTGAACACATAACTATATAGAATCCCATAAGCACATATGAAATAAGGATGTATGCAAGTATGTATGTGTGTTTGTGTATGTGTAGTGCACCCACTACTCTAGGGTTTCGCGACACTAAATCATCCAGCACACTAATGTCCATCCTAAACATCATCATAAATCACAATTAACATGTAATAATTGTTGGTGTGTATACGCATCCATACACATCACCACGAACTGCGGGGGTGCTATACGCCATCCACCCGACTTCTCCCCGTAGATATAAATCTACTCACCTTTCTTTATGCGTGCCGGTGCCGATGTCGCCATTTGCATCTCCAATGCTCCGATGCCACGTGGGGTACCTACAAGGATATCACACGCTAAAATACATGAAAACCATGTCGGCAACCAAAATGGTGCACGCTACGCCCATAGGTAAAAACCTGTAGCCTCGCGTGCAAACACAGCCAAAAACCCTCTGCCGTTGGCGTTCAAACGCCATCTGACAGAAACGAATCATCGAATACCAAAAAAAACCCATGCTAAACAAGTCGTAAATCATGCGCTAACTCATGAAAATCAATCCAGATTCTACCCTGTTTGGAATCAGAAAAAATTGGACATTCCAAGGGTCAAGTTTACAGGTAAAAGAGCCGTGCATGCAAAACGAGGGGGTTCCCTATTTCTCTGGCCGCAAATTGCGGCCAGAGGGAATATATCTGCGGCCAGGAAATTGAGGTGGGGGCTAGGGTTTTATGGGATGGTTCCACGGTGCTTGCACAGCTTACTGCCAAGTCAATTTTATTTTAGAGTTCCAGGGGTGAAAGCAGATCTCAGAAAGGTCAATAAGTCGACAAAATTGCTAAAATACGCAAAGTCGAAACTTTCAGGTAATTTACTGGAAATCTGGGGTATTCTGGGGTTAACTGGTCTCAAACACACCTAATAAGGTTATACTAACCATTACAACCAACACTTGACCAAATCTCACTTAAATTCTCCTAAACTAGCACTAATCTACTTAATAACACCCAAATTCAGCTAAACAACTATAACTTTGCAAGATAGGAGTTGGGTTGTGAGATTATACTTCAAGAGTGTTCTAGGATGAAGGAGAAGAGAGGATGAAGGGAGGAGGAAGGGTTGTGCTGTTGCTGGACTGCATCTGGTGTTGCTGCTGGTGTTGCTGTTATAGCAGTTTTGGTGGTTGTTGTTGTTGCCGCATCAGGCCGCTGTTTGAAATTTGGTTTCTTTGGTTGCTTTGGTGTTGAGGGCTGATGTTGGTGTGTTTGATGAAGTTGGAGTTTTTGATAATGTAGAGGCTGTTCTTGCTGCTGTTGCAGCTGATGTATATGGGGCTGAAATGTGTGGCTGAAGTGTTGATATTGGCTGATGCTTTTGTTGCTGTGGTTGTAGTATCAGCAGATGTAGGGGGGCTGTTTTATGGCTGATGGGGCTACTGATGTGTTGATATGGGGGCTGAAGTTGTGCTGATGTGAGGGTGTAGGTGTTGAGCTATGGTATGGCTGCTGATGTTTTCCTCACTGCCGATGCAGCTCTTTTTCAGCTGCTGTTGAAGTTGTTGTTGTTGTTGTTGTTTTGGCTGATGTAGGGTGAAGTGTTGTGTATTTGACGGTGGGGTGTGAGAGTGAGAGAAGTGAGTATGAGAGAGAGTTGAAGGATGTGTGAAAGACAAGAAAAAGTGTTGAGGTGAGAAGTCTAGAAATGAAATGGTATGACATATCCTCATAGCCTCCTCTCTCTCTCTCTCTCAATTAATGTTAGCTTACACAAGCCATCATGGTTCACTCTCTCCCTACCTAAGTCAACCCAAATTCTAATCACCATTAACCAAAGCCAAAACCCTAACTAACCCAATTAACATAACCAAATGGTTAACCCATCATGGTTGGCTAAACAAGGCAACCCTAGACTTAACCCAAGTTAACATGCACAAGTGTGTGCAGTCCAGATAAAATTCCGATAAAATATCCTTAAAACCAGATAAAATATTTAAATGCCATTTTGGTAAACTTTTTACCAAAAACCCCCACATTAACACACAATTACCACTAAACACAAACTCAGGTGTTACAGCGGCTTATTAGCTGACTTGGGCGCACGTGCTCCACTGTAACTCCTATAAAACCCTGCTGTATTTTTTGGATATTTTTAATTTGGAAAAATCCACTGTTTTAAAAATTGTACAGAGAGGGGTGTCTATTGGGGTTTCGGGGTTCGATCGGGTTTCTAACTTCGTCTACACTTCGCCTACACTTCGCCTAAAGCTCTAGCTAGGCTCTGATACCACTGAAGGGTTGCTAGGCACACACACAAGGGTCTACGAGGCATCAACCATGTCCGATTAAAATTTTAGCCGTGCCGAACAACTCTAATACGGATCTTTAAACTAGAGTTTAGGCGAAAACTTGCATGTTAACAACTTTAACACTAAGTGAAAGAGATTACAACCTTTGTAGATCCTGTCCTTCACTTCAATAGATCCGTGTAGACGTTCCCATCACTGCGATCGTGAACTCTGGAATCTAGAGAAGCTCCACGAGAAGAACAAACGTGCTTGCTACGATGACTTCGAGGCCGAAGATGATCTACGTCGGGGAGACACTAACTCAAGCTATTCCTTCACTAGGTCATGAACTTTGTGAAGAGAACACGCTCTACTACATGGAAAGTGGTAGAGGATGAAGAAGTAGGAAGTGGGCTCACTTTAGAATTGATTTTCTCACTCTTTTTCTTATAGCACCATTGGAGCTAGTAAGCTTTTGGATGGAGCTTGATGATGAAGAAGAAGAAGAAAAAAAATAATCCATCCAAATGAAAACATATTTAATAAATAATGGCACCTTGGTTGAGTTAAGCCCTCATGCTTAACTCATGTAGAGAATTAACTAAGGCATTAGGTTAAGGGTTGGGTTAAAGAATATTAAGACAAAAGACAAAAGAGTGGACTTTGTCAAAGTTTCTCCAAGCTTCTTCAAGCTTGATTACTTTAACTAAGTTTAACCCTTTTGTTAAATGTTAAGATAAAACAATAACCCTAATCTTTACCCTAATCTTGGTATGAGTCTCATACACCCAACTTTGATGTATCATCAAGCATGATACAAACATGTACACTTGCATATATCACATATAAACAAAGTGCACAAACTAGTGAGAAAATAAATCATAAGTGAGCTAATACTAGTTAATGCAATGTAATATATCAAATATATAATTATGCATTAAATTATTAAATCAACTTTTGATTTAATAATCCGGCTATAACCGACTAATATCATGTGTAACAACTTATCGAATCAACACTTGATCCGATAACCCGGCTATATCGCATACAACCGATCAATGTCACGAATCGCAAGAATAGAATACGGTATCTCATATCGTATTATTCTCGGTCCCGCACATATCACATATGTGCTCCTACTCCGTTTCGTTTGAGCCAGGAAACCCCTGTGTAGGACTCTGAAGACTCGTCAATATGCCGGCAGTAGGTGATGATCATATCAAACACCCACAAGCCGTAAGCGGTGTGCTAAACGTAACGGCCACCCGGGTATTGAGCGATAGAAGATCAACAAGCAAGACCGCTAGTTCTCCTGTGAATCCAATCAGTAACACTCCCGTACAGTCCGATCTCGTCGTCTGATATGTCGCATATCTCGCCTAGGGTGGTAAACATCAGACCCCAGTAGCTCGATAAGTCGTGTCGATATGAAGTCTATAACAGTTCGAGAAACTACTGGTAACACTTACCAGTAAATCTCAGCAACCCTGGCCAGTGATTTCCGGTTATAGCCAATCGAACACAGCACAACATCAACTCCCTATACCGGGAGAGACGAATCCCCTCCTATCGCTCATTGGCTCCATGTGATTCGGGACTGTACCCAAAAACCACCATTTTGCACGCCCTCTTGGGTGTGGTAAGGTGGAAATCAAAGCACAGTGGGAATCACACAAGACTCTATGACGATCTCGGGTCAACAGACTAACCTGTACCAGTCTCACCAGAGAAATGCCATCTGACGTGAGGTATAATACCATCTGGGAGTTCTCGGCGAGTCCGTCCAGTGTACCCAGTCTCCACTGAGCACCCGTATACCATCCTTGATGTCAAACACCGATGGATATGGGATCATCCATCGCCCATCATATGGGTCAAGATGCTTATACGCTAGTCTACTCTGGTGCATCGATGCCCTGTCTCGATACACCTATGACTAGGGACCTTGAAGGATGTACTTATGGACTACCATGTCCCCATTAGTATGATCCGCATCATAGTCCAGGTAGTCAAGTACACATCCTAAGGGCTTTACCAACATGTAACAGAGAGACAATCAGTATACACGTTAAGGTAAAGTGTAACCAGATAGCATATTATCATGTCGAGCAAGAAAGTCCTCCTTATATATGTCCAAGCATCCACTACAATATACATCGTATGTACAGTAATGGCCTCTAGGGCATACATATAACTAACACTTAGGTGAACAACTGACACCAATGGCTTGTGAGACTGGCCACCGCCTCTCATCAGGGTCTAGATAAGTACACACCAGTCTACACTAGAGTATCGATGCCCAGTCTCGATACTCCCATGACTAGTGACATTTAAGGATGTTCTTATAGACCCCCAGCTCCCACGTATGTGATCGCCATCACAATGCTGGTAGTCAAGCAAGATCCTAAGGGCTTTATCAACATATACATGATGATAAAGACAAACCATATTGCATACTATCATCTCGAGTAAGACTGTTTTATCGGTATAGGTACTCCCTCAATCATCATGATCACATGCCTGCAACTATGATAATTGCCTTGAGGGCACTATAGCCAACAATCTCCTACTTGCACTTAAGGCTAATTATTGCGATGTCGCATACTCATAGCCCGTGTGATACCGAACACCCAACTCCTCTACTAATCAGTTTCAAAAACCTTGTTTGTAAAACTATTACGTTCGAGAAATATCCTCAGTGAGTGGATCCGCTCCAGTGTTACTTTCTATGTCTCTTTTTATCTCAATTTCGCGGAGAAAACTATCTCCCGAAATGAGCAATACCCGTCTTAGAATATTTCTGGATATCTGATGGGACCCAGTTCAGAACTAAACTCCAAATCCAGCAAACTTCTTAGACTGTATCGTCTACTGAACTTAATCAGTATACTGCACCATGCCTTCCTCAGTATCCGCTTGGACCATCTGTCCAAACTACTGTCCCTCGTCAGAGGGAAAACTATAACTCTGACAGTCACTCTGTCATCCAGGTCACCTTGGAAGCTTGGAATGATAACCGTCTCCCAAAGGAGGCTGCCGTTATCAAATCCCTAGAACATTCACTTATGTTCATAAACTGCTTCCATTCATTTTTCTCCAGGATTGGATTAATATATCAACTTATTGCATCTAGTGCAAAAACAACATCTGGTGTAGTACTTGACATCTTATGATTGGCTCAATTGTCTAAGCAATTGATATGCCAATCATGCACATCCCTCTCCCCTTTAGTCTGCATGACACTATTAGAGATGGTGACTCCATCACCTGCAGGTACACCACCATACCAGGAGTCGTCCATTCTAAATATCTTTAGAATACTGTCTAAGTACCCAGATTGGGAAACTACCTGATTTATAAGAATTCTTGATGTGTAGTATGGAATTGTAAAGAAACCACAACCAAAAATTATTTGACCGCAATCAACTACGGTGTCGGATGTAGATTGTTAGTGAGTGCGGATCGTCCACAGGGAAAGTGTAATCGTTCGTGTTTCGATTTAGATGAGTTGAAACTTTAATGAAAAGAAAACAAACAATTCAAGATTTGAAGTTGAAGTTCAAGAATTAGAGAATCTAGATCTAATAACAAGAAAACGATAGGATCAAGAATTGATAGTTTATTGATTTTTCCAAACCAAATCTCAAGAATCGAAATGAGGCTCGTAGGAATCGATCGGATCTATAGATGTGATGTAATCTTACAATTACGTATTCTTATCCTTCGATGAATTGATACTAGATCGATGATGATCGACGAGAATTAGGGATTTCTTGTGAAACTAGGGTTTCATCTTATCCCTTGTTCATTCATCGATATCATTCATATTCTAGCCTCTAGTAAATTCAAGAAACGATCGTAGATCCCTAATTTCGAGCGATCACAATCAAGAAAGCATCGCAACGAAACTAGGTCATCGATTCTTGAACTTGCTAGGGTTTACAAAACTCGTAGGACTTAAAAATCGTATTAAGATTTGTTACATCATCATTCTACAATCTTCTCGACTCCTTTACGAGCGGAGTTTTACTCACACATCACAACAAGAACAACAATTACAAATTGAGATCTAATCATGATGCAAGAATTAAAAGAATGCAAGATAAAAGAATTTCACCTTTTATTTATATCGACAATTTTATTACATTCGCTCAAGAACTACAAGAGGAAGAACTCGATCGTCGATTTGGCTTCGCTCGTCCCCGTGAGTCGCGGATCGGCTTGGATCACTTTCCCGATTGAAGATCGGCTCGGCTCCTAAAAGGTTGAAGGATTCTCACTTGATTTGGTACTTAAGATCTTGGATTTGGAGTGGAATTGGGGTTAGGGTTTTGCACAAGCCTTGTCACTAGACTTGTGGAAGAAGATGAAGAAAGAGGTAAAGATTAACTAATGAAGAACTAATTAATGATGAACCAATGATTATTGATTGATTACCTAAAAATTGATTAGCCTTTAACCCTAGGTCTAGGTTCCTATTTAAAGATAACTAACCCTAGATCTAGGATTTCAAATTCTAAGTTTCCCTCCTAAATTTTGTTGAGGAAATTTGAATTTCCCTCCAAAAGTTAGTTAGAGGAGAAGCTTCTAGATGAGGTTAGTTAGGAGGGAGCTTCTAGAAGAGGTTAGTTAGGAGCTTAATTGAGATTAGCCTTGCTTAATCTTCTTTGCTGATCTGGCAGTAGCTTCGAGGTAATTCTGGAATTTGTCATGTCATAATGAGGTGTGGGCCCTGAGATAAAAATTCTGCAGTGAAAATTCCTTACTGACGCGTCCAAAGTGCGGCGGATCCGCGGCGCAAGCAAGCTCCTGCCGCGGATCCGCGGCTACTTGTGGGCCTTGGGCTTTGATATTTCTGGTACAGTCTTGGGATGATTGTTGGGCCTTTTTAGGATATATTTATTTGTATAATTCCTTCTGAATTGCTACCAGATCTGAAATCGTTGAGTTGGCGTATTTTTGATCAGCTCTTTGGTTTTTCTTCCGTATTTTCCTGCACAGACTCAAGACAAGTGTTGCGCAAATACAGAAATGATGCGATGCCATGAAATGCGGTTAATTTCCCTTAAAGTGTCGGTTTAAAAGTCTAACACATGAAATCTGATATTTAACGACTGATTTGCTAATATGTAGAATATGAATGCCGAACACTTCTAAATGAGTGCAAATGTTAGGGAAATTGTCGGCTAAAATATACATTATTTTTAACTGATCAAATACCCCCAAACTTAATTTCGATCGTCTCGAGCGAATGTTTTATTAAAAAGAGAAGGAGAAAATAAAGAAAGAGAAAAACTAACTAGCACACTTTCGTAGACAACACGATTGCACTGAGCACGTGCAACAAGCCTTTAAACCTCTAGGTGTCCCTAGTAGGAGGAGTGTTGTCTCCTGAGGGTTTTCAGTGGATTGCACCCACAAAATCCAATAATAAACGAAAGATCATGAATATTACATTTAAAGAAAAGAATTGTAAAAGAAAAGCCTTGAAAATTAGGGTTTCTAACTAAGCTAGCTTTTCGGTTGTCATGAGCCCTATCTTAATGGTCATGAAAAGATGTCAGAAATCACGTCCTCCCTTAATAAAACATCGTCTTATTCTTCATTCCTATCTTTATTCCAAACATCGATCATATCACCCTGCGTGTGTGTAAAGACATCCCTAGACCCGGAGAATTCAATTCAAGCTATCATATTCTTGTCCATCAGCCTCAGTACTTTTTAATTAATGAATATTTAGACGAGATTGCTCACACACTTTCATGCGACCGTTAATACTTCTTGAGGTACTAACCGACCGATTACTCCGGTGCTTGCTTATTTGGTGTATTTTCCTCGTCTTGCACCACCTCAGGCATAGCAGTGACTCCCAGACCAGTTGGCCTTAGGGCACTAGGTGAAGAAGCGCCCTTTGCTATATATTTTTTATTGCCCTCGGTGATAACAAAAACCAGTGTCCATTTTTCTCACCACTTTATATTTTCTTTATTCACTTTTTTATTTCCTTCATACTTTTGGCTTTAAGACAAGAGCATTTCAAGGTATCCTCTACTATCCCAGGCTTTAAGACGTGTGTAAGTGCGAATAGCAGGGTAGCAACGTTCAAAATGTTTGGCTTCCAGAATAGAAACTATTTTTCAGACTTATTTTTATCCTCAGATTAGTGACGTCCTTCATCTTACTAACCCTTGGGACAACGGCTCATAACTACTTATTACTGGTTCGTATAAGAAAACTTCTAATTTTCTTGGTTTTCTTAAATTTTTCTCATCTCATGGATGTAATTTTTCACTATCTAAACTTTTATTATCTTATTTATGTACAAAAATATTTTTATAATTTTGAAATTTTTTTAAATTTTTATAGGTTTTCAAAAATGTTTTGTGCTTATGCAAAGTGATATGCAAATGATGCGAAAAATAAGCACAAACCTCCCCCAAACTTGTTTTCAACAGTGTCCTTACTGTTGCCATCTGCTAAATCTCGAAAAACCTGTAAGCTTGGGAGGAATTTATTAGTGGGGGCAAAATATTTAAGTGAAGATCCTCCCCCAAACTTATTTTTGGCTCATCATTTTGTAAAAATTCTTTTTAGGAGCCAGAAAAACATACCCCCCAAACTTGAGTTATGCAATGTTAATCTTTTAAAATCACATGAGGGGGTTAAAAACTAGTGGTCGATGCCAAGCTTTGCAAAGACCGAATGTTAACACCAACCATTCGAAAATTTTATCAATGCAGTGCTCTGGTTGGTGGAAGAAGAAGTGGGGAAAGGTTAAGTGGTGGAATAGAATGTGTGTGCGTCTCATTTTGGAGAGATGATGCAGTGTATGTGATGGATTACTCGCATTCTTTTTACAGTTCAAAAGAAGGGGTGGAGGTTCAATTTCAATGATTGGGAGATGATTCATCTCAACACCCGTGTCATTCAAAAATGCGAGTTCATCAGCGAAGATTTCCTCAAAAGTTCCATCAATACCCCGATGAATAATGTCATCACAAAGTACGGGGTGATCTTCAGACTCTAAAGACTGTTCATAATCAGTGTTAATTGCTGACCCGGACATCTCGGTGGAAGAGTCCGTATGTGTATGATACATAGTTGGGTCAAACAATAATATATGAAAAGAGTCTAGATCAATACCAGGAGGATCATCAAATTCGCTGCTGTCGACATCCATTAAGTCGACAGAATAGACCTGAGCAGTAGGTTCGGAGGGTACACTTCCCAACTTGTAGATGTTCAGCTCTATTGACCTATTCCCGAAAGATAGGGTCATAGAACCGTTACGACAGTTGATTATTGCATTGGAAGTGGCCAAAAAGGGGCGACCTAAAATCACCGGAATTTGATTCCGTGGGTTCGCTACAGGCTGTGTATCAATTACAATAAAATCTACCGGGAATATAAATTCTCCGATTTTTATTAACACATCCTCCAGTTCACCCCTAGGTTTGGTGATAGATCGATCAGCCATCTGGAGAGTGCAATTGGTTGGTTTCAACTCTCCGATACCTAGTTGCTCATAGACTGAGTATGGAAGCAAGTTAACACTAGCGCCAAGGTCTAGTAGAGCACGGTTGATGTGTTTTTCCCCAATAGAAACGGAAATAGTAGGATATCCTGGATCCTTACGTTTCCTCGGTAATTGTTGGGGGAAAGCCGTGTCTATTGTCTTTTCCATGAATATCTTCTTGGGCGCTTGAGTCTTCCTCTTCTTAGTGCACAAGTTCTTAAGAGTTTTCGCATAAGACGGAACTTGTTGGATGGCATCTAGGAGAGGGATGTTGGTGTTTACTTGCTTAAAAATGTTCATAATCTTCTCCATATGTGGACTCGGTGTGTTAGCCTTTAACCGATTAGGATAAGGTGCTTTAGCAATAAGCGCTAGGTCCATCATAGGAGAAGAAAGTGTGTGTGGAACCGATCCCAGAATAGAAGTGGGGATCGTCCGTGGAGGGGTAAAAGAGGTGGGCTGTAGTGGCGAGCCTTTTGGGAAACGAAGAATACGCTCGGAAGAAGATGGTGGGGTAGAAGAACTGGGGTCAGAAGTGTGTGTGTGAGGAAAGGTCTCAGCCGGGGTTCTATTGATTGATTTATCTGTGTCATCAAACTCTTCCCCAAGGTGATGGTCAAGCATTCTTCCAGATCTCAACGTAAGTGCATCCACATGATGTGAATAGCCAGGATTGGGTAAAGGTTGAGCCGGAAGTTTCCCTTTCTCTCGTGCACTCATTTCGGCTTTTAGTTGTGCAATTTGTTCTTCCATCGATTTGATGTTCTCATTTTGAGAGATAATGATCTTCATTACATTCTCAACGGAAGATTGCAAACTTGCCGTCCCTTGGATGGATTGTTTCATGAAAGTATCCAAGGTTTGTGCTAGTGCAGAGGTATTATCTGTACCGGTCAATTGTAAAGGACTAGACGGTGCAAAAGTGTTGGCCGGATTTTGAAAGTTTTGTGCTTGGATGGGGTGCTGACTCAATTGAAGTGGTGGGTGCTGTTGTGGTGAAGGGACCCCTTGGAAATTGTTTTGGGTTGGAACCGTGTTTTGAAATTGTGATTGGTTCCAAGCAAAGTTAAGGTTATTCCTCCAACCCTGATCATATATGGAGGAAGATGGATCGTTTCTAGGTCTTTGAAATGCGGCATTGGTATGCTCATGACCTTAAAACGGACATTCTTCCGTCAAGTGAGACGGACCAGAACAACATCCACATACAGTTTTGGAGAGTGATATTTGACTTAGGGTGGCGGCTAAAAAATTATTTTCCATAGTCTCGAGTTTCTTGTGTATAGCTGCAATGTCAGCTCTAACTCCTATGGAAATATCATTGCCATCCCTAGATGATTGACTCACACCCTCCCACTGTAAAGTCTTTTCAGCGAAATCTTCTAGAAAGTTCCATGCTTCCCCATCATCTTTGGTCATAAAATTGCCTTGACACATGGATTCAAGGGTCTGTCTTGTGTTAGGAGTAATGCCCTCATAAATGATTCGACACAGTGTAAGTCGATGTTCAACACCCCAATACTTGTGGGGAGGCGGAAATATGAATAACAATCAAGTTCTATGATCAAACATCGATTAACCGTATGAATCGTTTGCTAAACAAGTTTTAACACAAGCTATAGAGTTTTAGTCTACTATGCGAAGAGATTATACCAAACGGTTCTAGTCCTTCGTCTTGATGTTCTCTACGGCCTCTTTGGATCTCCACGCCCTCTTCGGCTTTCTTCCGTGATAGACGATCCACCCGAGAACCCTAATCCAAGCTATAACCTCTAAACTTGAGGTTACTCAGTTTCTCTAGTTGCTAAATAGAGTAGCTAAGGTGATGTAGAGATAGGTTATGGAGTAATTAGTCTTTCCTAATCCTTGTTCTCAACTCATGAGGGTAGGATTAGGGTTTGGTGAAGGAGAGAGAACTTGAAGAGAGAGAGTGAGAAGATGATAATGATATTATTATAATGAATAAAGCTTCTCACTTGATATATATGAAACATAATGAATAAAAAGAAAAATGAATAATAAGTGAATATTCATCATGTTTCATTTAATCAAGTGGGTGATTCATCATGTGAGTCATTAAGCAATTAATGATGCATTAATGATATGATGAATCACTCACAATGAGTCACTTAAACATTAAATGAAAATGCCACCTCTCTCTTTATGTCACATCCTTCTAGAAGCTTCTCGGAAAATTACGAGAACGCCCCTCTCATCCGTGAAAACACGGAAAAACTTTAGACTGTATAAATCCAATAACCTGATACTAGAATCTGGCTTAAACCAAAGCCGGCTAGTAAAAACTGTCCGAATGTCGTACGTGCGATCAAACACGTATGCGTCCGAACCTTTGTTGTAAAACCATACGACCTCTATATCTTTTCGCCTGGGTTTGGGAAATCTCTATGTGGGACTCTAAAGACTCGACTACTACGCTGGCAGTGGGTTTAACCACAGACCGCAAGCGGCACTAGCTGTACGTAACGGTCCCCAGGTAGTTGTCGATAAGAAAGCTGATGAGGTAACCCATCTGAAATCCTACTGAGCCTGTCTGTGACAATATCCGCGCAGTCCGGTCTGTTCGTCTAAGAATATCGCATGTATGGTCTAGGGAGGTGGTGGACGTCAGACCCCTAATAACCGTACAAGTCGTGTCGGTATGGCTTTATCACCATCCGAGAATCTACTGATCAACCTATCAGTAATTCTCAATCAGCCCTGGCCAGGGACTTATGGTAATGACCAAACGACCACAGTGCGATATCAACTCCCTATACCGGGAGAGACGAATCCCTAACAGTCGCTCACTGCCTCCACGTGGCTCGGGACTGTGCCCAACTGAAACCTGTTTGCACGACTCCTTTGAGCCGTGGTAGGGTAACAATCAAAGCACAGTGGGAACTCACACGAGACAAATGATGACCTTAAGTCAACGGACTATCTGCACACATGTCACCTGAGAACTGCTATCTGACGTTAGGTATAATACCATCCAGTCAGTTCTCGGCGAGTCCTGTCCGGTGTACTCACATCCAGTGAGCATCTGTATACAATCTTAGGTGAACACCACGAATGGTTGCGGGACCAATCCATTGCCCCTCGTCAGGGTCTAAATATGTATACACTAGTCTACTCCGGAGTATCGATGCCCAATCTCGATACTCCTGCGATCAGGGACATCTAAGGGTGTGCCTATTGACTATCCAGCTCCCACTAGTATGCCTGCCATCACAACGCCGGTAGTCAGACAAAACACCCTATGGGCTTTATCAACATATATATATAAATACCAAGTAAAATATATTATACGTTAAGACAAAGTCAAACCAAATAGCGTACTATCATATCAAGTAAGACTGTCATGTACATACATATCCCAAGCATCCTATACAATGTAGGCCTCTAGGGCATATATATCCAACAATCTCCCACTTGCACTAAGGCCTATAATTAGCGTAATGAGTACCCACTGTCTCTACCAGATCCAGTTGCTTGCGTACCGCATGCCCAACATCTCAAAAAGCCTCTCGAACTGTACTTAAGGAATGGCCTTGGTGAATGGATCTGCCGTGTTGTCTTTTGTGTCTACTCTCCGTATCTCGATCTCCCGATAATCCACGATCTCCCTGATCAGGTGAAACCGCCTTAAGATATGCCTGGATTTCTGATGGGACCTTGGTTCCTTCGCTAAAGCTACAGCGCCATTGTTATCGCAATACAAAGGTATTGGATTAGCAATGTACGGAACTACCTGAAGTTCAGAAATGAACTTCCTTATCCAGACAGCCTCTTTTGCGGCTTCACTAGCAGCTATATACTCAGCTTCCATAGTTGAGTCTGCGACGGTATCTTGTTTGGAGCTCTTCCAACTTACCGCCCCTCCATTGAGGGTAAACACAAAACCCGAAATAGATTTAGAATCATCCTTGTCACTTTGGAAGCCGGAGTCGGTAAAAGCCTCCACCTGGAGGTCCTTATTGCCGTAAATCAAGAACATCTCCTTAGTCCTTCTCAGGTACTTGAGAATGTTCTTTACCGCTATCCAATGTTTCTCACCTGGGTCCGATTGATACCTGCTTACCACACTAAGTGCGTAAGCTACATCTGGTCTGGTACATAACATCGCATACATTATTGATCCTACCGCCGAAGCGTAGGGTATAATGCCCATGCGAGCCCTCTCTTCATCAGTCTTTGGAGACATCTCTTTGGAGAGGGTGATTCCGTGACAAGCGGGCATATTGCCGCGCTTGGAATCTTCCATACTAAATCTCTTTAGTATAGTGTCTATATACCTGGACTGTGAAAGT
The DNA here is from genome assembly GCA_030015575.1 of Agapanthus africanus. Lineage (NCBI taxonomy): Eukaryota > Viridiplantae > Streptophyta > Magnoliopsida > Asparagales > Amaryllidaceae > Agapanthus > Agapanthus africanus. Next base: position 317,769,862 of record JASDDO010000008.1, read on the forward strand.
CCCAATATCCTATTAGATCTATCTCGATAGATCTTAATGCCCAGAATGTATGATGCATCTCCCAAGTCTTTCATAGATAATTTCTGTGACAAGAAGAGCTTTACTGATTGTAGTATAGGGATATCATTCCCTATCAGTAGTATGTCGTCGACGTACAAAACGAGGAAGACTACTGCTCCTTCTACAATCTTCCTATAAATACATGGTTCATCTGCATTTTTGATAAAGTCAAATTCCTTGACTGTTTCATCAAAACAGATGTTCCAACTCCGCGATGCTTGTTTTAACCCATAAATGGATTTAAGCAATTTGCCCACTTTTCCGCTGCTCCTACTGTCTAAGAAACCTTCTGGTTGATCCATGTAAACACTCTCTTCTAGATGTCCATTTAGAAAAGCTGTTTTTACATCCATTTGCCAGATTTCATAGTCATGGAAGGCAGCAATGGCAAGCATGATCCGAATGGATTTAAGCATAGCTACTGGTGAAAAAGTTTCATCATAGTCCAATCCTGGTCTTTGACGAAAACCTTTTGCTACTAGTCTAGCTTTGTACGTTTCCACTTGTCCAAATGTACCAATCTTCTTTTTGAAGATCCATTTGCACCCAACTGGTTTTACCCCAGGAGGAGCAACTTCTAAAGTCCATACTTTATTGGTATACATGGATTCCATTTCGGATCTCATTGCATCCAGCCACTTTACTGAGTCGCTACTTGTGATAGCCTGCTGAAAACCAGTAGGCTCATCATCATCGATGATGCAATCCTCTCGATCCCCATCAAGAAGAAAACCATAGTATCTTTCAGGAGGATGAGAAAGCCTACTAGATCTGCGGAGTGGCGTTGGTTCGTCATGTTCTATTGAAATCTGAGATTCTTCTAAGTCTTCGGTTGCAGTTTGAGGTTCTGGAATTTCTTCCAGTTCTACCGCGCTCCCACTAATTTCTTTTGCAAGAAATTCGCTTTCTAAGAAGACAATGTGACGAGCGACAAACACCTTTTGTTCTTCAGTGTGGTAGACCATGTACCCCCTTGAATGCTTGGGGTATCCTACAAACTTGCACAAAACCGATCGTGCCTCGAGCTTGTCCGGATTATGCTTTTTAACATATACCGGACACCCCCATATCTTGATATACTTGAGATATGGTCTCTTCCCACACCACATTTCATATGGAGTGGTAGGTACAGACTTAGTTGGAACTCTATTTAATAGATATGCGGCTGATTCTAGAGCAAATCCCCAGAAGGAAAGTGGCAACTCAGCACTACTCATCATTGATCGCACCATATCTAATAGCGTGCGATTCCTTCTTTCTGATACACCATTATGCTGAGGTGTATAAGGAGGAGTAAGCTGAGAGAGTATTCCATTTGCTTTCAAGTATTCAAGGAAACTGGTACTTAAGTATTCTCCACCTCGATCAGATCGAAGTGTCTTGATGCTTTTACCAGTTTGTTTCTCTACTTCATTTTTATACTCCTTAAACTTCTCAAAAGCCTCGGATTTATGCTTTATTAAGAACACATGTCCATACCTAGAGAAGTCATCAGTAAAAGTGATGAAGTAGGAGTGACCACTTCGTGCATGTATAGACATCGGACCACATACATCACTGTGTACTAGTCCCAAGAGTTCGGTGGCTCTCTCTCCGTGTCCGGTGAACGGAGATTTGGTCATTTTTCCTTTGATACATGATTGACAAGTTGCATATGATGAATATTCAAACGAATCTAGATATCAATCTTTATGTAACTTAGTCAACCTTGTTTCATTTATATGACCAAGTCTACAATGCCATAGGAAGGCTTGATTCGAATCTTGAGCCTTTCTTTTACGCGTGTTTTGAATATTGAAAATTTGTGGTTGATTAAGTATGTATATGCCGTTTTCCAGTGTGCCAAACCCAATCAGTTCTTGATTTAGGAGAATGTTCATAACATTTCTTTCAAGCACAAAATTATATCCTTTATTAGACAATAAAGATACTGATATAATATTACATAACATACTGAGAATACAAAAACAGTTATACAATACCAAAGTGTTTCCACTATTCAACCCTAGGTGATATTCCCCTATTGCAACTGCATCTACATGCATTCCATTGCCCATCCGGAGAGTCATATCACCTGCCCCCAGTACTCTACTATTTCTCAGATCCTGCAAAGAATTACAGATGTGAGAACCAGAACCGGTATCAAGTACCCATGAAGTAGAGTTTACTGAAAGACAATTTTCGATTACGAACACACCTGAAGTAGAAGCAACTGCTTGCTTCATGCCCTTGGCTTTGAAGGCCTGACAATCCTTCTTCCAGTGCCCCTGCTTGTGACAATAGAAGCACTCGTTCTTTTCTGCCTTCACCCTTCCTGCCTTGTTCGTTCCCTGCACCTTCTTGACCCCACCCTTCGGTTTGGTGGCTTTCATCTTCTTCTTCCCTTTAGCTTTCGCTTTAGTTTTAGAAGAAGATGATTGGCCAACATACAGAACGAGGGTCTTCTCCTTTTTCAAGGAGGTCTCTGCTACCCTCAACATATTGAGGAGCTTTGGAAGATCCGCTTCCATTTCGTGCATGTTGAAGTTCAGCATGAACTGAGAGAAGGTGTGGGGAAGGGACTGCAAAATTAAGTCGATATACAAATCAATCTCTAGCATGCATCCCAGGTTTGCGAGTTTCTCAATGAGGGTGATCATTTTGAGGACGTGCTCTCCAACAGGCGATCCTGGAGCTAACCTCATCTGGAAGAGTTTCCTTGAGGTTTCGTACCTCGCGATAAGGGAGTGTTCACCATACAATTCCTTGCAATGGAGGAATATGGATGCAATATCCATACTCTCGTGCTGTTTCTGGAGTTCATTATTCATGGACGCCAGCACGATACACTTAGCTCGCTCACAGTCTAGATCCCAGGTTTTACGAACTTCCTTGTCCGCAACTGAGGAATCTGGTCCTGTGATAAGGGGAGGAACAACAGTGGTAACATTTGCAACTTTGTCATAAGTCAGCGCAATATTGACGTTTCTTAGCCAGTCTTTATAGTTCTGCCAGGTTAGTATATTCTTTTCAAGTAATAGTTTTAGTCCAGTCATGGTAGCTGCCAGAGAGAGAGAAAAGAAAACACTTAGCATATGCTCTTGCAAGTTTAGATTGGTTTATTAATTTATCTAAACAGGATGGCTCCCACTGTTTCCTCAAATCCTTCTTCAAAACCTAAAAGAAGAACTAGTCAGGATTTAATCACACGTCACAATACTTGCTTAACCTTTCAGCCAGGCTGGTGTTGGTACTTCGAGGGAGGTTTTCCAATGCTTTCGCGAAGTTCCTTAATTAAAGAACCTCTTTTCCCTGGAGGCGTAGCCCCTCTAACACCTTTCTAGGCACCTACTTGGTTTATAGCATTGATTGTTAAGTGAGAGAAATTCCCGAGAGTAATCCTACTCATCAGTGGGATCGGGATCCAACTATCATTGCATGATGCCCTTGATGGAAGCCACTCTAGTCACCACACTCCAGAAGGTAAGCTAAATCTGCAAGTTTCCTTTATGTTTGAAACTCCCGATGTGATTTTTACCCCAAGCTCTTATAGACCTTGACGTAGGCCAACAAGTCATAAGACGCAAGTCAAGTTCTACCCGTCGTTGTCCTGATCAATTTAAATACATCGTACAAGCCCTTGACGTAGGCCAACAAGGTGCACGTCTGTATTAAACTAATGCATCTATCTATGCAACAAATAGGCACACACACTGCTACCATACACTATGCCTTGACGTAGGCCAACAAGCATAGCATGAATACGATGTGCTGTCTATCTGAAACGACGGAGGGTTACGGCTGGTTTTTGGCAAAAAACCGTTAACGTAATAAACTTGATTTGATCGAAGGAACTAAGATAGCTTTTATTAAAAGGAGTGGTTTAAGCTCCGTATTTAAAATTTGCTTTTTCAAGAAAACCGAATGGTTTTTAGAAATTGTTCCAACGATTCAGTTTAGGTTTTATTTTCTTTGCATTAATAATAATGCGTCCCATCTTTAACCTATCATTACAGATAACAACGAAAATACAACGTCCTCTTATGCCATCCGCATTCGCCACGGGGTCCCGTCATCACCCGTTCGGTTACTTAACTAACGACAGAGCGGGGGCTGGGCTAGCGCGGGTGTAAAACATAAGTAACGTCTAAATAGCTATCATATATATAGATATTTTACATTCGTCTGACGCAATGATATACATTCCAGAACACAGATAAACAATATTGGATTTGCAAGCAATCTGTATTTCTTTTGAGCCTGCAAGAAAAGACAGATTACACAGTTGTGATGAATAGCCATTACCCCACCCACGACCCCTACGGGTGCGGCAAACTACCCTCCCGGCAGTTTGTGCACCCCACCTTGGGTCTGTCCTAGGAGCAAAAACAGTAAAAAGAAATAATACAATGGTGGCTACAACCGCAACCTGGATGTGTCCCGCGAAATAATATTACAACTTGTTACAATTACATCAAATGAATTAAAACAATAACCCATCACAAAACCCGGCTAATCACCACAACAGTCCAATACAGTTTATATGCACAAACAGTTAAAATCCATTACAGAAATGTGCAACCCCCTGCCAACCGACATACTAGCAGTTAGGGGAGGTTTACGAACACATTATACAATCACAGATATAATCCAATATGCAAATACTGTACAATTTCGATCGATTAAACACTCTTAATATTGCTCCAAAATCTGCTCTGTAAAACTGAAACCTGAGCAAAAATTAAATATTCCAGAAAATCCCAAATTCAACAGAGAACCCACCCAAGAAAACTGGGATCATGACTCGGCAACTCGGCGCGGAAGCGCGGCGGATCGGTGGGATCCGCCGCGGAACCGCGGTCGTTTGGTCGAGTCATGGCCCCAAATTTCTTGGGTGTTCTTTTGGTGTCATAACAAGCTTTCTGAACATCCCTGAAAAATTTTTGGACTTCATTTAAATTTCGACAGAAACTTGAAATTTTTAGGGTTTTCCGGCTTCGTTTTTCCGTTCGAAATTCGTACAAATTTGCAATTAAGTTAAATCTTGTTTAGCTAGGCTCTGATACCACTGTAAGTCGATGTTCAACACCCCAATACTTGTGGGGAGGCGGAAATATGAATAACAATCAAGTTCTATGATCAAACATCGATTAACCGTATGAATCGTTTGCTAAACAAGTTTTAACACAAGCTATAGAGTTTTAGTCTACTATGCGAAGAGATTATACCAAACGGTTCTAGTCCTTCGTCTTGATGTTCTCTACGGCCTCTTTGGATCTCCACGCCCTCTTTGGCTTTCTTCCGTGATAGACGATCCACCCGAGAACCCTAATCCAAGCTATAACCTCTAAACTTGAGGTTACTTAGTTTCTCTAGTTGCTAAATAGAGTAGCTAAGGTGATGTAGAGATAGGTTATGGAGTAATTAGTCTTTCCTAATCCTTGTTCTCAACTCATGAGGGTAGGATTAGGGTTTGGTGAAGGAGAGAGAACTTGAAGAGAGAGAGTGAGAAGATGATAATGATATTATTATAATGAATAAAGCTTCTTACTTGATATATATGAAACATAATGAATAAAAAGAAAAATGAATAATAAGTGAATATTCATCATGTTTCATTTAATCAAGTGGGTGATTCATCATGTGAGTCATTAAGCAATTAATGATGCATTAATGATATGATGAATCACTCACAATGAGTCACTTAAACATTAAATGAAAATGCCACCTCTCTCTTTATGTCACATCCTTCTAGAAGCTTCTCGGAAAATTACGAGAACGCCCCTCTCATCCGTGAAAACATGTAAAAACTTTAGACTGTATAAATCCAATAACCTGATACTAGAATCTGGCTTAAACCAAAGCCGGCTAGTAAAAACTGTCCGAATGTCGTACGTGCGATCAAACACGTATGCGTCCGAACCTTTGTCGTAAAACCATACGACCTCTATATCTTTTCGCCTGGGTTTGGGATATCTCTATGTGGGACTCTAAAGACTCGACTACTACGCTGGCAGTGGGTTTAACCACAGACCGCAAGCGGCACTAGCTGTACATAACGGTCCCCAGGTAGTTGTCGATAAGAAAGCTGATGAGGTAACCCATCTGAAATCCTACTGAGCCTGTCTGTGACAATATCCGCGCAGTCCGGTCTGTTCGTCTAAGAATATCGTATGTATGGTCTAGGGAGGTGGTGGACGTCAGACCCCTAATAACCGTACAAGTCGTGTCGGTATGGCTTTATCACCATCCGAGAATCTACTGATCAACCTATCAGTAATTCTCAATCAGCCCTGGCCAGGGACTTATGGTAATGACCAAACGACCACAGTGCGATATCAACTCCCTATACCGGGAGAGACGAATCCCTAACAGTCGCTCACTGCCTCCACGTGGCTCGGGACTGTGCCCAACTGAAACCTGTTTGCACGACTCCTTTGAGCCGTGGTAGGGTAACAATCAAAGCACAGTGGGAACTCACACGAGACAAATGATGACCTTAAGTCAACGGACTATCTGCACACATGTCACCTGAGAACTGCTATCTGAGGTTAGGTATAATACCATCCAGTCAGTTCTCGGCGAGTCCTGTCCGGTGTACTCACATCCAGTGAGCATCTGTATACAATCTTAGGTGAACACCACCAATGGTTGCGGGACCAATCCATTGCCCCTCGTCAGGGTCTAGATATGTATACACTAGTCTACTCCGGAGTATCGATGCCCAATCTCGATACTCCTGCGACCAGGGACATCTATGGGTGTGCCTATTGACTATTCAGCTCCCACTAGTATGCCTGCCATCACAACGCCGGTAGTCAGACAAAACACCCTATGGGCTTTATCAACATTTATATATAAATACCAAGTAAAATATATTATACGTTAAGACAAAGTCAAACCAAATAGCGTACTATCATATCAAGCAAGACTGTCATGTACATACATATCCCAAGCATCCTATACAATGTAGGCCTCTAGGGCATATATATCCAACACACAGTTCCCATCTCGGGATGCCGTGATGTGGACATTGGACTAACAGATCCTTGAAACGTTCAAGAAATTTTGAAAATGTTTCATTTGGAAGCTGGGTGAATCGATAGATTTCGCTACGGACTCGAGCTGTCTTTTGATGTGGGTAGAATTTCTTAAGGAATGCTTTGACAAATTCGTCCAAATTTGAAATGGAATGTGCGGTAGTGTTATATAGCCACTTCTCGGCTAAATCGCACAAAGTGAATGGGAGAAGACGTAGACGTAAAGCATCCACAGAAAGCCGTGAAGTACCCATCATTGCGCATACATTTTCAAATTTCGTGATAAACACGTATGCGTCTTCAGACTCGAGACCGTGAAATTTTGGTAGAAGGTTGATGTATTGGGGTTTTATTTGAAAATTTTCCCCGTTGGCTGGTGGAATGGAAAGACAAGTGGAAAGTGGACTACGTATTGGATAGCACCTCTCTTGGAGAGAGATGCGAGGTGGATTCTGCGCACCAACGGACGGCGGCAGAGTAGTGGAAAAGAAGTTCGATGGAGGTGGATCCATCGATGTGGGTGTGGTGGTGGGTAAAGAAAAGGTAAGTGTAGAAATACCAACTTTAGGGTCGATCGGGGGACGCGGACTAAACAGGCACTAGAATCCTGTTGTCCAGCCTATCTTGCACTAAAAAGGGTTAGTACAAGTGGCAGCGTGAATTTATAATTAGGGGAAATGATATGAATGCGGTGTTTGTTTTGAAAATTGGTACGGATTTTTGAAAAAATGATGCGACAGAACAAATGCAGCACACAAACCCTAGAATCTAGTGGTCACCTAGGTCAAACTCTAGACCGCTCCTAACTGCCAAAAGACAAGTCGCGGGATAGAATCCTCCACTGCCTCTTTGTCCCCCTATGGCCGGATAAGTGCCAGATAAGTGGGAAGGTACTCCACTACGTAAGTAGTGGGTCTAATTAAAAACCACTAGCCTTAGACACACTCGCCTTAGGCACCACAAGAAAACGCGGATAAGCAATGAATTACCCACGGCCTTCTCTTGTCCTAATTGAGCGCGATGGTCCTTAGATTCATCTCTAGATATTTTTTAATTAATGAGGGTAAATGCGGATGCAAGTTTTGCGATTTTCGGGGCCTAGGAAGGGTAATGAAATCCCCACCTAATTTGAATTTGGTCGTGCCCCTTAAATTTCCGTATTAATATGCAAACAACCAAAAGAATCAAAACACGCATAAATTTTATTTTGCTTTTGCGGCGCTGCGATTATTTGCAAAGAAACCTGCAGCAAAGTGTTAATTGGAGCAGATGAGGGGAGAGATAAGAAAGTACAGAGAGTTACTGAGCAAAATTAGTGCAGTGAACAGTCACCACAGCCGCGCTTCCGCCGCAATTGAAGGCTAACACCGCGGATCCGCCGCGGTCCAAGGTGATCTCTGCATGAAACTTTCACAGTAGGTTCCTGTTCACTTGAAAGGCTCTCTGGAATTTTCAGAATAATTTTTCTCCAGCTCCAATGATTCTAGATTTCCTCGCAATCAAATCACAAAACACGTATTAGGGTTTGTACGAATTTAGATCTAAAAATTATAATGGAATAAAATTTTCAACTCAAATTTCAAAATACGAACTATTAGCGCACTATCCCCGGCAACGGCGCCATTTGATTTATAAGAATTCTTGATGTGTAGTATGGAATTGTAAAGAAATCACAACCAAAAATTATTTGACCGCAATCAACTACGGTGTCGGATGCAGATTGTTAGTGAGTGCAGATCGTCAACAGGGAAAGTGTAATCGTTCGTGTTTCGATTTAGATGAGTTGAAACTTTAATGAAAAGAAAACAAACAATTCAAGATTTGAAGTTGAAGTTCAAGAATTAGAGAATCTAGATCTAATAACAAGAAAAAGATAGAATCAAGAATTAATAGTTTGTTGATTTTTCCAAACCAAATCTCAAGAATCGAAATGAGGCTCGTAGGAATCGATCGGATCTATAGATGTGATGTAATCTTACAATTACGTATTCTTATCCTTCGATGAATTGATACTAGATCGATGATGATCGACGAGAATTAGGGATTTCTTGTGAAACTAGGGTTTCATCTTATCCCTTGTTCATTCATCGATATCATTCATATTCTAGCCTCTAGTAAATTCAAGAAACGATCGTAGATCCCTAATTTCGAGCGATCACAATCAAGAAAGCATCGCAACGAAACTAGGACATCGATTCTTGAACTTGCTAGGGTTTACAAAACTCGTAGGACTTAAAAATCGTATTAAGATTTGTTACATCATCATTCTACAATCTTCTCGACTCCTTTACGAGCGGAGTTTTACTCACACATCACAACAAGAACAACAATTACAAATTGAGATCTAATCATGATGCAAGAATTAAAAGAAAGCAAGATAAAAGAATTTCACCTTTTATTTATATCGACAATTTTATTACATTCGCTCAAGAACTACAAGAGGAAGAACTCGATCGTCGATTTGGCTTCGCTCGTCCCCGTGAGTCGCGGATCGGCTTGGATCACTTGCCCGATTGAAGATCGGCTCGGCTCCTAAAAGGTTGAAGGCTTCTCACTTGATTTGGTACTCAAGATCTTGGATTTGGAGTGGAATTAGGGTTAGGGTTTCGCACAAGCCTTGTCACTAGACTTGTGGAAGAAGATGAAGAAAGAGGTAAAGATTAACTAATGAAGAACTAACTAATGATGAACCAATGATTATTGATTATTGATTATTGATTGATTACCTAAAAATTGATTAGCCTTTAACCCTAGGTCTAGGTTCCTATTTATAGATAACTAACCCTAGATCTAGGATTTCAAATTCTAAGTTTCCCTCCTAAAGTTTGTTGAGGAAATTTGAATTTCCCTCCAAAAGTTAGTTAAAGGAGAAGTTTCTAGATGAGGTTAGTTAGGAGGGAGCTTCTAGAAGAGGTTAGTTAGGAGCTTAATTGAGATTAGCCTTGCTTAATCTTCTTTGCTGATCTGGCAGTAGCTTCGAGGTAATTCTGGAATTTGTCATGTCACAATAAGGTGTGGGCCCTGAGATAAAAATTCTGCAGTGAAAATTCCTTGCTGACGTGTCCAAAGTGCGGCGGATCCGCGGCGCAAGCAAGCTCCTGCCGCGGATCCGCGGCTACTTGTGGGCCTTGGGCTTTGATATTTCTGGTACAGTCTTGGGATGATTGTTGGGCCTTTTTAGGATATATTTATTTGTATAATTCCTTCTGAATTGCTACCAGATCTGAAATCATTGAGTTGGCGTATTTTTGATCAGCTCTTTGGTTTTTCTTCCGTATTTTCCTGCACAGACTCAAGACAAGTGTTGCGCAAATACAGAAATGATGCGATGCCATGAAATGCGGTTAATTTCCCTTAAAGTGTCGGTTTAAAAGTCTAACACATGAAATCTGATATTTAACGACTGATTTGCTAATATGTAGAATATGAATGCCGAACACTTCTAAATGAGTGCAAATGTTAGGGAAATTGCCGGCTAAAATATACATTATTTTCAACTGATCAAATACCCCCAAACTTAATTTCGATCGTCTCGAGCGAATGTTTTATTAAAAAGAGAAGGAGAAAATAAAGAAAGAGAAAAACTAACTAGCACATTTTCGTAGGCAACACGATTGCACTGAGCACGTGCAACAAGCCTTTAAACCTCTAGGTGTCCCTAGTAGGAGGAGTGTTGTCTCCTGAGGGTTTTCAGTGGATTGCACCCACAAAATCCAATAATAAACGAAAGATCATGAATATTACATTTAAAGAAAAGAATTGTAAAAGAAAAGCCTTGAAAATTAGGGTTTCCAACTAAGCTAGCTTTTCGGTTGTCATGAGCCCTATCTTAATGGTCATGAAAAGATGTCAGAAATCACGTCCTCCCTCAATAAAACATCGTCTTATTCTTCATTCCTATATTTATTCCAAACATCGATCATATCACCCTGCGTGTGTGTAAAGACATCCCTAGACCCGGAGAATTCAATTCAAGCTATCATACTCTTGCCCATCAGCCTCAGTACTTTTTAATTAATGAATATTTAGACGAGATTGCTCACACACTTTCATGTGACCGTTAATACTTCTTGATGTACTAACCGACCGATTACTCCGGTGCTTGCTTAGTTGGTGTATTTTCCTCGTCTTGCACCACCTCAGGCATAGCAGTGACTCCCAGACCAGTTGGCCTTAGAGCACTAGGTGAAGAAGCACCCTTTGCTATATATTTTTTATTGCCCTCGGTGATAAAAAAAACCAGTGTCCATTTTTCTCACCACTTTATATTTTCTTTATTCACTTTTTTATTTCCTTCATACTTTTGGTTTTAAGACAAGAGCATTTCAAGGTATCCTCTACTATCCCAGGCTTTAAAACGTGTGTAAGTGCGAATAGCAGGGTAGCAACGTTCAAAATGTTTGGCTTCCAGAATAGAAACTATTTTTCAGACTTATTTTTATCCTCAGATTAGTGACGTCCTTCATCTTACTAACCCTTTGGACAACGGCTCATAACTACTTATTACTAGTTCGTATAAGAAAACTTCTAATTTTCTTGGTTTTCTTAAATTTTTCTCATCTCATGGATGTAATTTTTCACTATCTAAACTTTTATTATCTTATTTATGTACAAAAATATTTTTATAATTTTGAAATTTTTTTAAATTTTTATAGGTTTTCAAAAATGTTTTGTGCTTATGCAAAGTGATATGCAAATGATGCGAAATACAAAGGTGAAGCAGGAGTGGCGATGAAATACATGGTTTGGTCGTGAATCATAGCAATCGCATTTTACTTTGCCCTCTTTCTAATCCTTTTATTTGTCTTTACTTATTACCTTCTGCACACCATACTTAGGCTAATTGGCTTTCTTCATTCCCTACCTTTCGGCACCTGCCTATGGTTTGGAATATGACTATCCAATAAGCGTAATAGGTGTACTGTCACCTAATCCTAGGAGCCCTCATAACCTGAGAGAAGGTAAAAGGAAAAGACAATTGAATAGTCCTATTCATTTTCTCCAGAACCAGAAACCATCCTCGAAAAAGTTCCTTCGAGTTCGTATATAACCATACGATGGTTTTATCCAATGGAAGTGGATATACGTACTGATACGGGGTGTTCTGGAGAAAAGCAAAGGTTAAAAGAAGGAGTGGCAATGATGTATACAACTTGGACAATCCAAAAGCCAGTGTTTTTAAGAAAGTTCGGTTAACTTGGTTACCGAGTCAATGTCTAAGGTCGGGGCATGGTCGGTGCCAAAGAGAGAGAGAAAAGAAACACTCAGCGTGCACTCTAACCTAGATCAGAATGGATAATCATTTTATCTAATCTGGATGGCTCCCACTGTTTTCTCAAATTCTCCTCCAAACCCAAAAAGAGAATTTGTCGGAATCACCTGAGGAGTAATCCTACTCATCAGTGGGAATCAAGATCCAACTATCATCGCATGATAACTTGATGGAAGCCACTCAAGTCACCACACTCCAGAAGGTATGCTCATGTCTGGCAAGTTTCCTGTATGTTTGAAACTCCCGATGTGTGTTTTTACCCCTAGGACCCAAGTGACCTTGACACAGTCAACATATCAAAGGATCCTAGTCAAGTTCAACCCGTCATTATCTTGATTGCATTAAACCCACACGTACGAGTCCTTGACACAGTCAACATGACCGTACGACTGTCCTAACCAATCTACATATCCATGTGACAGAAAAGTATTACAGAGCTACCGCACACTACGCCTTGACACAGTCAACATACGTAGCACGAATACTAAGCAATACTAATCTGAAATGACGGAGGGCTACGGCTGGTTTTTGGCGAAAAACCATTAACGTAATGAACTTGATATCGTTGAAGGAATCCAAGTGGTTTTATAAAAGTATAGTGGAGAAAACTTTTGCTAAAGAGGTCACTCCCGGTGAAGGGATCTCGGCTTTTTCCCCGTCGAATGAGGTGCAGGATATTCCAAACTGAATACCATGATGCAAAGAAAAAAGTAAACGACTATAGCGAAGTTATTACGTTGACGCAAACTTTTACTCAAGGGGTCACTCCCGATGAAGGGATCTCGGCCCTTGCCTCTTCGAATGAGGTGCAGGATATTCCAATCTGAATACCATGATGCAAAGCAAAAGCGTACGTCTGTAATGTCAGTTTTAAAAACTTGGTTCCAACAACATCATTTTTATATTGGTTTGTTTTCCTTGCATTGATAAGCATCAACACAGTCTCATCAATTAATCACACCAGAAAAGAACGAAAATAAAATGTACGTATATGCCACCAGCATTCGCCACTGGGTCTCGTCATCACCCGTTAGGTTACTTAACTAACGATAGAGCGGGGACTGGGCTAGCGCGGGTGCAAAACATATACAACATCTACTAGTATATATAAATATATATAACAATCGTCCCAGGCATGATAAATGCAACATCACAGAAATGTAATAAGCATCACAGAACAATACAGATAATCTGGGAGCCCCGGGTTTCATAGAGCCACAACTGAAACCCGACGTTCCCCTGTTCGTGTGGATAGCCTGTGCAATGAACTCCTAGACCCCTATGAGAGCGGCAAGTTACCCGCCAAAACCTGAAGTGAGGCAGCCCCTTTCAGCAAAGTGAATGGACCACCCAGCACTTCACGGAATCCGGTAACTTGAGCACCCCTCCTTGGGTCAACTTGTACCCCCTACGAGTGCGGTGAATAGCCCGCCAATTCTAGAGTGAAGCCCCCTCCGTCTCAACGCCATGAGATGCGGGCCTGTTGCCCTTTAGAACCCGGCTATCCGTGCACCCCACCTTGGGGTAATCCTAGTACAGAAAAGAAAATAATATACAAGTGTGACATCGACCTCAGCCTGGTCGTGCCCCAAAAGAATAATATACAAACAGCAAGTGACGGCAGTCCACATGTCGGACGATCGTCCCGCAATATCAAATGTACAAATAAATCCGAACTACACTACCATTGCACATAAGCTATCCACCACGACAATCCGCAACATCACAGCACAATACAGAACATCAATGTGAATGTTACGTTCGCAAACCCGTCTAAAAGGACTATAGCGATTAGACAAGGTTTACCGATCAAATGACATTCATAGTCACAGATAGAAATGTAAAGTACTGAAAAATTACACAGTTAAAATTTCGATAGACTAAATTTATCCGCAAAGGCCCCAAAACCAAATCCAGTACTCTAAAAATTCTGGGCCAAAACTAAACATCACAAATAATCACAATTCCATGTTCTAAGCTACAGGAAAAATTTGATGGCCCGTCGCCACTAAATGGCCGCGGAACCGCCGCCAATAGGGGGTAAGTGCGGAGATTCCGCAGCGCTTTGGTGGCATCAGGAGCCCAATTTTTTTCTGCACCGATAAAAACGCCTGCATGGATTTTTAGGCCTCTGGAAATAATTTTTAGAGCACTTTCAGAAATCGACAGAAAACATGCAAAACGGAAAATTGTTTTCGAAATTTTGATCGATCTAGATTTTAAGCTTGTGCAAACTAGCTAGTAGGGTTTAATGGGTGGCTCTGATACCATTGTTGGGTAGTGGGAGCGCCCCGGCCATCGAACCGTGGCCAAATGCGGAACAAAAATTTCTTAAAACCCGGCGCTACCATTACCCGATTAGCAAGATCGAAACCATTAACCCTAAAACTAGCAATCTAAGAAAAGAGATAGGAATGGTTATACCTAATGAACCAAGTCCTTCGGGCCTTCAACCAATTCCAAGCTCCTAGTGATGCGGATCGACTTTGGTCGCCGATCTTCCTTCGTCTCCGATGATCCACCCGAAGGAAACGGCGCAAGCATCAGGTTCGCCAAGTGAACCAACCGACTCTCTAGGATTGCTAGTAGTAGAGAGTGGGGAGTGTAGAATAGTCTCACTAAAACTTTCTCTCAACCATGAAAGATTTAGAGGTGATCAAGGTAAGAATGGCATGAGCTCAAAAAATGGCTAAGTATTTTGTGAGAGCATGAGAATTTGAGAGCACCAAGTGTAAAAACAAATGAGCAAGCCAATTCCCGCCAAAGTGGTGGCCGTCCTTCTCTCACCCCCTCACAAAATACCTCATTTCCATTTTTGAATAAACAATTTGCACCATACCAATCACTATATGGAAAAGCCCATACTTTGACCTTAATCCCATGCTTATGCCATGTCACCATTTCCACCTCACCTTAAACAAATGATTTTCTAATGAAAATCAATAATGAGGTGACACCTTCAAGAAGCCATTCCGTATAAATACGAAATGCTTCCTGGTACATGTATCGAAATACACATACGCGTATTCGTACGAAAATACGAATAGCCAAAGAGAGAAAATAAATAGTGAGTAATAATATTAGAATACATATATATAAATACATATGTAAATTATTAAATCAAAACTTGATTTAACAATCTGGCTTAATCCTAAACCGCTAGTATTATCAACCGTCCGATTAAAGTCTGTGCAGTCCGTGCACATATTTAATCGGACACCTGTATGTATCAACATACGTCACCTACACAATATCGCCTGAACCGAGAAAGCCCTCTGTGCGGGACTCTAAAGACTCATTAATACGCTGGCAGTGGGTTTAACCACAAGCACGTCAGCGGCACTAGCTGTACGTAACGGCTACCCAGGTATTGTGCGAAAGGAAGGCCGACGAGCAAACTCATCCGAACCCCTACTGAGCCTGTCAGTGACAATATCCGTACAGTCCGGTCTGTTCTTCTAAGAGTATCGCATATCGAGTCTAGGGGGGTGGATAAAGTCAGACCCCTAACAACGCGATATTTCGTGTCAGTATGAAACCCATCACTACCCGAGAAACTATCGATCCTGGATCGGTAATTCTCACATACCCCGGCCGAGGATTTCTAGTGATGGCCATCCGTGCACTGCGCGACATCAACCCCCAATACCGGGAGAGACGAATCCCCGACGATCCGCTCACTGCCTCCATGTGGCTCGGCACTGTACCCAGCTAAAACCTGTTTGCACGACTCCTTTGAGCCGTGGTAGGGTAGTAATCAAAGCACAGTGGGAACTCACACGAGACAAATGACGATCTCAGGTCGACAGACTAACCTGTACACATGTCACCAGGGAACTGCTATCTGACTATAGGTATAATACCAACTAGCATATTCCCGGCGAGTCCGTCCAGTGTACTCATAACCCAATGAGCACCTGTATACTATCTTAGGTGAACAACTGACACCAATGGCTTGTGAGACCGGCCACCGCCCCTCGTCAGGGTCTAGATAAGTACACACCAGCCTACACTGGAGTATCGATGCCCAGTCTTGATACTCCCACGACTAGGGACATTTAAGGATGTGCTTATAGACCCCCAGCTCCCACGTATGTGATCGCCATCACAATGCTGGTAGTCAAGCAAGATCCTAAAGGCTTTATTAACATATACATGATGATAAAGATAAACCAGATAGCATACTATCATCTCGAGTAAAACTGTTTTATCGGTATAGGTTCTCCCTCCATCATCTTGATCACATGCCTGCGACTATGATAATTGCCTTGAGGGCACTATAGCCAACAAGTACATCGTAAGCGACATGCTACAAGGTATACATATCTATAACATAACCGAGTCGGTGAATCTATCAATCAGCATCAAGCCTCACAACATCACGTACGGTATAATCCATCGTACGGCATCCTCTAGTCAAGGGTATGTATCAATCATCAGATAAATCTTACCACAAACGGTAATCCATCGTACGGCGGCATTAAACAATTAGGGATTCTATCAACCTATACAACAATGAGGGTACGGATCTGAAGTCTCGTACGGCATATCACTCAATATCCACATAATCACATATATATACCTATATCTCAGGTCACATCCATATCAATCTCATATTAGGGGACCGACAAAGGTATCAATTATCTCATATCGACTCGCATCTGTATAACGACATATCAACCAATTCATCATATCTCATCATATACTCTTTTCATCACATCCATCTCTCACATCAAGTCATTTTATTACTCTCATAACAAGCCACTAAAATCTCATACTGACTCTCTTGCAACTACGTAGATTCACATTCACGTTTTATATCCATATATATAAATTCGAGATATCTTTTCTATCATATCATTTCACACTAAAACCATTAACTATAACTCAGGTTGTGTCAAATCTTGCCTCCTACTAATTCCTTAACCATATCCATAAGTTTCTAACACGGTTTCTCTAACCATATTCTATATATCGGTTTCCATTTATAATTTGCAGGGGTGCTATACGCCATCCACCCGACTTCCCCCGTAGATATAAATCTACTCACCTGCGGAACTCCTTGTTCAGCCGTAGTCGACGTGCTTCGTCGTCTCGGAATCCACGTGAAGGTACCTACAAATCAACACATATCGCCATGTTATGAAAACCAAATCCGGAAAACCGATACGGCACACGGTATGCTCATTGGTTAGAACCTATAGGCTACGCTTGCAAAAACAACCAAACAACTCTCGTCGTTGACGTACAAACATCCAACGACACAATACAATATCAAATACCAAAACCAAGAATTCCAATATCGGAAAACATAACCCAAAACCATCCAAATATGCCCCCAAATTCGCAAATCGGGTAGTTTTCGCAAAATATATTATTTTAATATTAAATTCCAAAAATAATATTTTATATTTTCTGAAATGTTACACATTCTCTCAAGCTCTCTCCATCTTCTTCTTTCTCGCTCTCCAAGCCCTAACCCTCATATGTGATGTGAATCATAGGGCTTTGGACAAACCTAGTGAGCTTTAAACCCCTACTTCACAATTCTACACCTGATTAGCACTTAGGTGTAGTGTGTTTCCTTCACTAAAGTAAGTTTAGTGAAGAGGTAGGCAGCTTGAATTAGCGGAGCTTCGGGTGGATCATATTCGGCATGAAGATCGTAAAGGAAGCTCAATCCAATTTCAAGTGGAGCCTAGTGGAGTCGCGTGGACTACCACAAGGAGCTTGAGAAGAGAAGGACATGGTCTACAAAGGTTGTAGGCTCTTTCTATTAGCTAGTTTTTCTGATATTATCATAGTTAACCCTAATTATCTAGTTAGATTTTAGGATAGTCTAGCTTAGCGCCAAGAATTTTTGAAATTTGCATGCTTGATGCCGGTTTGACCTCATGGTGGTGCTAGAGTAGACTTTCATGGTATCAGAGCCAAGGTAGAACATTAAGGATAGTCTTTACGATGTTAAAGTGTTCGATCGGTTTTTGAAACCGGGTTGTTTTGGAAAGTATCTATTGATTTTTCAAAAGTTAAAATTTTTGTGATTAAAAATATGTAGAAAATTGTGCAGATAATTTAATGGATTCTCAAGAAATTTGAGTACCCAACTCTTTCAAACGGCCGCGGAACCACGGCCTAATCCCATGTTTGGCAGCGGTTCTGCTGCACTTTTGTAGAGTTGAGGTCTCTTTTCTCTTGTTCTGCTCCATTTTGTAATTTTTCACTCTCTAGGTATTTTGGATGAGACTTAAGTTGTTGAGGTCTCTGGAATTTGTGGGTGTTTGAAAATCGATCGAAATGTTTAACGTCGTATGGATTATGTTGATATGTGATACAATTTTTAGAATCCAAAATAATTAGTTTTGTGAAAACTAGTTTGTAATTATAAATCAAGTGTTTTAGTCTCGGTTGATCGATTGCCACGGAGTTTTGATTCGGATCAAAACTCCGTCGCAATCGCGTATTGTACGCGATTACTTAGTCGGGAATCTTGTTGAATTATCCGATTGTTTATTGAAAAGAGTTTTCAGTTTGAGATTAAAATGCAGGGTTTATAAGTTAGGCATAAAATTCAGAATATGTGATATTCCAGGTTTATGATGTCTAAGCTATTTGCGGATTCTAAATATTATAGTTTTTCATTTCTTTTCTGACAGCGTAAGTGTAATATGTGGTGTATCTCCGATCTCGTTACTGTATGTCAAGGGAATTTGGGATACGCATATTTACTTTTGTTGATGACATGTGATGTTATGTGTTGCTGTGATATATTATATTGGATCGTCGTGATTGAATCGCCGGGTTTTTTTTTGCGTGAGATGAGAGTTTTTTAATTTTCATTCATGTAAAAATTGTATGTAATATTCTTTTATTGGGATACTTCCGGGTTGAGGATAATGTCTCCATTGATGTATATTATTTACTTTTCCGCATTAGGATAGACCCAAGACGGGAGAACAAATAACCGGATTCTAGAGTCCAGTGGGAGACCATCACGAGGAGTCAAGACCGGGTCTCCTAACTCTAGAATTAACATGGTTGCTTGCCGCTCTCATAGTTGTGTAGGGATGTGGGTTTGTCTATTCATCACGACCGTGGAATCCATGTTTTCATTACTGGCTGAATTTAGAACACGGACCTCCTAATATATCCAATATTTCATATGTTGACTTCTGTTGCTGTGTTCTGTGATGTGATCATATAACTGCGTAAGACAAATGCTATATATATATGATATATATAATAAACGTTGCTTATGGTTTGCACCCGCGCTAGTCCAGCCCCCGCTCTGACGTTAGTTAAGTAACCTAACAGTGCATGACGGGGCCCCGTGGTGAATGCGGATGGCATAAGCATACGTTCTATTTTCGTTTCTTTTCTGTGATGTTTAGGGAAACATAAATGATGTGACTTCACTAATGAGATTAATGAAAATAAAAGAAACCTAAAGATGTTGTAGAATCGAAATTTTAAAAAAGGTAGCTCTAGTTCTTACTTTGCATAGTGGTATTCCTTGATGAATATCCAGCACCTCATTCGATGAGGAATGAGCCGACATCTTTTCACCGGGAGTGACCTCTTTAGCAAAACTAGCGAATACTAAAACCCACTCAGTTTTGTTTTAATAGCTTCTCTAGTTCTTGCTTTGCAGAGTGGTATTCCTTGATGAATATCCAGCACCTTATTCGATGAGGAAAGAGCCGAGATCCCTTCACCGGGAGTGACCTTTTTTTAGCAAAACTAGCAAAAGCTACAAAAACACTCCTTTTCAAAACACTAGATTCTACAATGATATCAAGTTCATTACGTTAAAGGTTTTCTTCAAAACTAGCTGTAGCCCTCCGTCATTTCAGATAAGTGCTATTTAGTATTCGTGTTGCGTTTGTTGGCCTCCGTCAAGGCGTAGTGTGTGGTAGTTGATTAGAGCTTATCTGCAGTATGCGATGCGATTGGATTAGGGTAGTCGTGCGACTTTGTTGGCCTTCGTCAAGGGTCGTGCGGGTGGGTTTAATTCAATCAAGAAATGAACGGGTTGAACTTGACTAGCGGCCTATGGTTTGATTTCCTTCATCAAGATCATAGGATGTTAGGGGTAAAAACAATTATTGGGAATTTCAAGTGTTGAAATTTGCAATGAGATTTCATACCTTCTATGAGATAATTGGATACTGATACCCATTGTGAGTAAGTGTTACTCCTGAGAGAGTTTTCCACTTTACAATTAGCTGATCCATTAGGTGTCTAAGAAAGGTGTTTACGGGGTTATGCCCTTGCGAAAACGAGATTATTTAATTAGTTCCATGCGAAAGCATGGGGAGACTCCCTCGGGGTACCAATACCTGCCTGGCCGAACGATTGGCGAACTTGTAGGGTGTAATTAATCCCGGCTAATCTTACCTTTTAGGGTTTGAAAGAAGATTTGATACAAACAGTGGGAGACATCTTGATTAGATAAGATAATAATCAATTTAATCTTGCAAAGAGCAAACACAAAAGTGATTCTCCTTCTCTCTCTCCTGGTAGCGACCAATGACACGCCTTAATCAAGATAATAAAATGGATGTATTGACCGAACCCACTTATTATACTGGGCTAGGTTCCGCTCTATCTTATGACTGTCATAAGTCTGAGCAAGGAATAGTAGAATACCCGGATTCCCATACCACTCAATAAGAAGAAGGAGCATGCTGATGCATATTCTTCGGGTGTGTTCGTTACCGAGAACTGTTTCTCAGTTTGCTCTACGTCTTGGGTATTGGATATCGGATCAGGATCCCACGTATTAATTTGTTACATTGGTTAAGTAGATGTAGAGAACTGGGAAAAAGGTGATATGTCCCTCAGAGAAGGGAATGGTGCAATTATTGCAGCCAAGGCAGTTGGCGAATATCACCTTATGTTACCAAGTGGTAATACAATGATTCTGAGGGACTGTTATTTCACACCAAAAATATTGTGAATGTTTTCTTAAATCAAGTGTTGATTGGGTATGGTACGTTGTGTAATGGTATATACGTTCTAAATCAAACTACAGTTCTAAACGTACAGAACACACACAAGAGGAAAAGTTTAGAAATGAACGAAGTCCTCTCGTGGCATTGTAGACTAGGTCATATCAATACGACAAGACTGGCTAAGTTGCATAATGATGGATATTTGAATCAGTTCGAATTTATATTTTATGAAACTTGCGAGTCATGTCTCAAAAGTAAGATGACTAAAACTCCGTTTACTGGACACGGAAAAAGAGCTAGTGAACTCTTGGGACTGATACATAGTGATGTATGTGGTCCTATGTCTACACATGCCAGGAATGGTTCCTCGTACTTTATTACATTCACCGATGATCTCTCAAAATTCGGATATGTGTTCCTGTTGAAACACAAGTCTGAAGCTTTTGAGAAATTCAAGAAATATAAGAACGAAGTAGAGAACCAGACGGGTAAAAGTATTAAAATCCTTCGATCTGATCGGGGATGAGAATACTTGAACACGGAGTTCCGAGACTATTTAAAAGAAAATGGGATTCTTTCTCAGCTTACTCCTCCGTATACACCACAGTACAATGGAGTATCAGAGTGGAGGATATTGGCTATAAAGCCATCAAGTCAATTATTGAATCGTGGGCACGCGATTGTGATGATTGAGGGAGGACCTATACAGGTAGAACAGTCTTACTCGAGATGATAGTATTCGATTTGGTTTGTCTTTATCATCATGTACATGTATTAGGTGGCATTACAGGTCACTATTACATGTTGATAGAGCCCATAGGATTCTTGCTTGACTACCAGTATTATGATGGCGATCATGTAAGTGGAAACTGGGTGGTCTATAAACACATCCTTAAATGTCCCTAGTCGTGGGCATATCGAGACTGGGCATCGATACTCTGGAGTAGACTACTGTATACTTATCGAGACCCCGACGAGGGGCGGTGGGCGGTCTCACAAGCCATTGGTGTCAGTTAGTCACCTAAGATAGTATGCAGGTGCTCATTGGATTATGAGTACACTAGACGGACTCGCCGGGAATATGCTAGTTGGTATTATACATATTGTCAGATAGCAGTTCCCAGATGACATGAGTACAGGTTAGTCTGTCGACCTGAGATCGTCATTTGACTTGTGTGAGTTCCCATTGTGCATTGATTACTACCCTACCACGGCTCAAAGGAGTCGTGCAAACAGGTTTTAGTTGGGTACAGTCCCGAGCCACATGGAGGCAGTGAGCGGATCGTCGAGGATTTTTCTTTCCCGGTATTGGGGGTTGATGTCGCGTTGTACACGGGTAGCCATCACCAGAAATGCTCGGCCGAGGTGGACGAGAATTACTGATTTAGATCAGTAGTTTCTCAGTGGGTGATGGGCTTCATACCGACACGAAATGTTGCGTTATTAGGGGTCTGACTTTATCCACCCCCTAGACTCGATATGCGATACTCTTAGAAGAATAGACCAGACTGTATGGAGATTGTCACAGACAGGTTCAGTAGGGTTTCGGATGAGTTTGCTCGTCGGTCTTCCTTTCGCTCAATACCTGGGTAGCCGTTACGTACAGCTAGTGCTGCTGACATGCTTGTGATTAAACCCACTGCCAGCGTATTGACGAGTCTTTAGAGTCCCACATAGAGGGTTTTCCTGGTTTTAGTGAAACGATGTAGTAGCCATATTGGATACGTGCTGGGTTCTGATCGATTGATTGTACTATGTACCCGGACTTTCGATCGGACAGTTGATAATACTAGCCGGCTCGGGTTTGAGCCGGATTATTAAATCAGTTATTGATTTAATAATTTACATATATATATATATATTTCGATATGTATATTCTAGTATTATGTTCTTTGTGTTATTCTATCTCTTCGGGTATTCGTGTTTCGTTATGAATACAGGTATGTATATACAGTAGAATGCAATCCGTATTTTTTCGGAAAACATTCTAGAAGGTGGACACCTCATATTGGTTTGACCATTTATATGAAATGGATTATGAGGTGGCAAAGATTTGATGAGAGTATGGTGAGGACCATGCTTGCATAGTGTGCACAAATGAATTATTAATTCATTTGTGCATACTATTCAAGTATGGGCACATTTTTAAAATGGAAAATAGAAGATAGATGGTTCATTCTTGAGAGATCTCTTCTCCTCACCATTAGCTTCACTCTGATCTTGGTTTTCTTGAGTTCCCTCCACCTTCATCTTCCACCTCCTCTCAATCCTCTCATGTGTTGAGAATCCTGAGAGGAGGTGGGATGAGATAGATACACTTAGAACACTCACTATATCCTAGGCTTTCTAGATTTGCAACCTAGAAACCCTAGTTGCTTCACTTGCTTTGATATGGAGTTAGAGCCATGAGCTACATCTCTCAGGAGGATCATCTTCAACGGACGAAGACCGACAGCCAAGTTCGTTTGAGCATGCCTCAAAAAACTTAAGAAGGTGATGGAAGACCGAAGGACTTGGTTCTTTTGGTATAACTCTCTCTAACCTTTAGTTAAGCCTTTTTAGTTGCTAGTATAGGTTTATGGTTTCGAGCTTGGGGCGGGTTTTGTTTGCGCAAAAATTTTTAAACGCCAGTTTTTGTTCCGCATCGGCCACGGTAGATGGCCAGGGTGCTGGGAAAACCCAACAGAGGAATCACACCCTATTAGATATGGTGCGCTCTATGATGAGTAATGCTGAGTTGCCTATTTTCTTTTGTGGTTATGCACTTGAGATAGCTAGCCTAGCACTCCATATGAGATATGAAATGGGAAGAGACCATCTCTTAAATGAGTTAAGATATGAGGTTGTCCGGCCTATGTTAAAAAGCAAAATCCAGACAAGCTCGAGGCAAGGTCTGTTTTGTGCATGTTTGTGGGATATCCAAAGGATTCATATGGATATATTTTTTACCATACTGAGAAACAAAAAGTGTTTGTTTCTCAACATGCCACCTTTTTAGAAAAAGAATTTCTTATGAAAGAAATTAGTGGTAATGGGGTAGAACTGGAAGAAGTTCTAGCTACACAAACTATTACTGACGATTTGGTAGAATCGGAGGATTCAATAGTCCCCGACGAAGCTCAGCCATTCTGCAGATCTAGTAGGGTTCCTCATCCACCTGAGAGATACTACGGTTTTCTCATAGACGGTGGGAGCGAGGATTGCATCATAGAAGATGATGACCCAACAGTTTCGAGCATGCCATCTCAAGTGGAGACACTGTGAAATGGCTGGATGATATGCGATCTGAGATGGAATCCATATACACCAACAAAGTATGGACTTTGAAAATTGCTCCTGAAGGGGTAAAACCTATCGGGAGCATGTAACGTTTTAAAAATCGTTTAGGTGGATTGTCAGATAATCGGTAATATAACTTGTGTTTTCCGTAAAACTTAATTATAATTATTTATCAACATAGACTAAATTATAACTATTTTAGCTATGTAATTATTAGTATTTGGTATTCAATTGGTCACTTATAAATTTCTAGTTTACTTAAATATTTTTCTTAATTAATTATTTTTTAAAATACTATTTTAAGCCTTCACTTATAAATTTAATTAGTGATAATTACAAATTCGAATGGGTTAATTATTCTTTAGTGAACTATGACAACTTAGAATCAAGTTTGTAACATGCTCCATTCTTTCTTAATTGTGTCTCAATGGTTCTAGAGATTTCTACGAAAATTATTAATTAAGAAAATTAAATAATTAAGAAAGGAGTTAATATATGATATAATGGGGGATGTTTCTACACACACATACACTCACTCCTCTCTCTCTTCCCCTTGGCCGAGCACTAAGGCAGCCCCATTCCCTAATTTCTCTACTTCATTTCCAAGTCAAAAATCTTCACCCATTTTTCCTTGGCCTAAACTAGCTTGGATCTAGGAGCAAGATGGCATTTTGGAGGCTAAGTTTGCAAATTTGATCTCAAATTTGTTGAGGTATAAATCCTAACCCTATGGTTAAATTGTTGGTTAATTACTTTAATCTAATTTAATTAGGTATTTATATGGTTCTAATTGCAAGTTTGAAATTTCAAGAGAAGGATTTAGGATCAAGTTAGGGTTTTTATCATTTGAATATGATTACAATGTGTAGTTTAACATCTTAAAATTTGAAAAATATAAACTAGTTGTTAATTTGCTAATTGTTACTTTTAAATTGTCTTAATTAAATAATCTAGTAAACTAATTTCATGTTTAATGCAAATAGGCGAGATTAAAAATTTAGTTAATAATCGTGTAGCCTAATTAAATTATTGAGTGAAATTGTGGCCACTAGATTTGTTAAAATATCTAGATTTGCACTAAAATGGTTAGGTGATGCTTACTAGGTTTTTGGAATAAATCGATTTTAATTAAGTTTGAGGTTTTGATTATCTATAATCTATTTACTAAAATATCTAGTGTGTTATGAGTGCGCGATTGGTATGATTGGGTTCTAGGCTTGGTAGTTGTCACGTATAGCGACCCTAATTGTGGTTTGTGACGTTGTCGCGGGCGCGTTTTGTGCACCAAGTGAGTGCGCGTCTAGTTAGTGCGCGTGGTTGACTTATATCGTTTGTGTCCGTGACTATATATATATCTACCCTCTTATTTACTTGTGTGCGATTCTAGGATCGGGTGCAGAGACGTCGGACGTGGCATGGAAAGACAAGACTGAGATCGGATCAGATTAGCCGAGACATCCCGGTGAGTAGATGTACACATCTATGCGGGGATCGTCTGGATGGCGCAAGGCGCCCGTTAGTTAGGATTACTAGTAGTGCTTGTATTTATATGTGTAGTCTCCTAGTCATTCATCTCATTGCATTGTATCATCTCATATATATATATATATATATATATATATATATATGATATTATCTCATAGGACACTTGCACCATTACCATTGGTCCTTGCCGCACGTGCACTATTTTATGCGAACACACACACCATTGGTAATTGCTATGTCACGAACACTATAGAACTTGCTTAGATTCGGTATCTGTGCATTTGCATCATATAAGATCTGTAGACTTGTACTTGTATATTCATTTCATTAAGATGGATACGTAGGATTGTTAGTCATATATATATACCTCATTGCATCATGATTCATGCATAGCTTCTGGCTGTACTTCGCATGGTATATACTACCGTATTGTAGACTTCCATCATCATCGATATGTTTACACATTGTGATTCTTCTTGAGGATTTCAATACTTATGAGATTTCTGGATTTTGGGGAAAACCTCAAGAATTTTATAAACCTATTATCATTTTAAAAATAGAAATTTGCGGTTTTCTCATGATATGATGTGTGTGGCGTCCGCCATGTGTTTTCTCGGTTCTTGAGCTATATCATATACCCGATTCAAGGAGGGGGATGCACCGTCTGCGGGTACATGGTGGACCAGGTATAGTACCCTATGGCGAAGTGTTTTTGTGGGGATGACGATGAGCCCGGCAGGGGAGCACTACCTACTGGTTATTATTGGTGCGGCGGATATCCGGAGGATACCGACTGTAGTCGTGAGATCTGATGAGATGGGCCAATCTGGACTGATGGAGCCCGAGATATTGAGACATTGAGATATTGAGATATACATATATTGTGTCGATACTTGACATGGATTTTCTGTTGATTTCATTGATGATACTTCGGTTTATTGCACAGAGGTTTTTTTAAGATAAGAATAAAGATTTTCTCATACCAGACATGTTCAAGTTTCGTGTTTGATTATGCATTCATATTGCATCCATACGAGTGCATCGCATTGTATTGATATATGTAGGTTGTGACGCATTGCGTGCATACTTACGATAGCTTTATTAGATGCTATTTACTACTCACGAGTTGACAACTCACCCCCGTTGTGCCACAGTATTTTGTAGGTCCGGCCCGTCAGCATAATAGCGAAGGGCGTACTTCTTCTTTTGCTTGGACTTGCGGCTTTGCTCATAAGTGGGTTGCGAGGATACTTTTGTTCCATCTTGTATTGTTATTTGTATCTAGTATATTCTAACTACCCTTGTATATTGGACTAGACGGTGAGACTCGTGAGACTTGTATTTGTGGTTTTTGGTGTTGATGCTCACTTGAGCTGATGTGGTGTTTTTCTTATTTCTTACTTTCAGATACTTATTTTGCACTTTATGATATATATTAATTGCATGTGGTTGTGTTCCGCCATTGGTGAAGAGCTAGCTCCCACTTGGGGATGCCTTTATTCATTACGTATATGTATTCTTGTTTTGTACCCGTTTGGGGGCCAGTATTTACAAAGGAGACTTTGCCAAAATTTTCAGGAAAATTTGATGTTTTTTTAAATGTTTAATGCAGCTTATTTTGCTAAAATTGTTTTCTTTAAACAAGTTTTCCTTCACTCTATTTCTTTAAGTGGTTTAGATTTCTGGGCTTTGGCTTACTTAGATTACGTTACGCCTTGAGACATTTCGTAATTTAAGTGTCAGTCACGTTCTGTACCTTCAGGTCGTGACAATGTTGGTATCAGAGCGATAAGTTTTACCTTTCTGAGTGTAGGATGACCCTTGGTAGATGGAGTAGGTGACTTAAGCATAGTGACGTAGCGTATGTATGTTCCGCGACATACTTACGATACGGTACTCCGCCTAAGTGACCTTAGGATATATGATCGCTTATACTTCCTTACTTGATTCCATATATCCTTTTGATTCGATTGCAATGTTCATATCAATCCTATTTCTTGTTCTAGACACTATGCTGTCGGGGACTACTAGGGCAAAGTGGGCTGCTGCCGGGGACTACTGGGGCCCAGTGGGCCGCCGCCAGAGACAAGGTCGGGGCAGGCTCGTCTGAGACGAGGACTGACCAGGACGATATGCCTATTCTTTCAGAGCGGGTTGATTCCCCTTTTCCAGATAGTATCGCTAGGCTAGAGGCCAGTGTTCAAGACTTACGTCAGATGATCGTATCCTTGATAGAGATTAGTTGAGCGTAGAGATCGGATATTGCTCCACCTATGCTTGTTCCGAGACCAAGGCGGGTTCGCACTGATATATCAGCTCCTGGGCGTGTTCACAGAAGCCATGGCGGATTCTTTAGGGGCCGGTTGTATCGCCTTCACCTACATGGTCAGCAGCCAATGTTAGGATGTTTTTGGTGTGGGAGTTTGGATCACCGCATAAGATTTTGTACCGTGAGGCGACAGGGTGAGGCATCAGTCTCACATACGACTTTACCACCTTCACTCCCCCTTCCAAGCTCTTTACCTCCTACGCCTGTTGTTGCTCCACGACAGATCAATTCCCCGAGAGACCGCGGTCGTGGCAGTCGTATTCGGAGGGGACGAGGTGGTAGAGATGGATGACAGCTGATCGCTGGTGGAGGACAGGCCCTAGCTTTTATGTTGACTCCTCAGGACGAGCAGGCGTCGAGCGTAGCCATGACAGGTATTTTCTTAGTGTTTTCTTTTAATGCGCGCTTTTGTTTGACCCGGTAGCTACGCATTCTTTTATATCCACACTTTTTGTATCAAAGTTTAGCCGATATTAGTCCTTGCTTGATCAGCCGCTGGTTGTGATTTCTTCCGTAGGCTAGTCTTTTGTCACTCGATATGTTTCTCGTTCATATTTGTTTTGTTCGTATCAGAGATAGGGTTTCTTCTGTCAATTCGATTCTTTTCGATATGTTGGACTTTGAAGTTTTTCTTAGCATGGATCGGTTAGCCACGTGTTATGCATTCGTGGACTGCCGTGTGAAGGCAGTCAGATTTAGTTTTCCAGGTGAGCCAGTTCTTATTATTCTGGGAGACTGTAGTGCCACCCTTCCCAGTTTAAATTTTTCTCTTCGCGTTACTCCGTTCTTAAGGAAAGGATGTTAGGGATTCTTAGCGTATGTTTGTGATATTAAGTACCGCAGAGGTCCTGTTGGACCAGGTTCCGATTGTGAGGGAATTTCAAGATGTATTTCCTGACAAGTTGCTTGGTTTTTCGCCAGAGCACGATGTTGAGTTCTTCTTTGATTTGATTCCCGGCACGGAGCCTTTGTTTTTCTATACCGCCATATCAGATGGACCCGACGGAGCTTAAAGAACTAAAGGATCAGTTGCAAGATTTATTGGATAAAAAAGGCTTGTTTGACCGAGTGTGTCACCTTGGGGTGCTCCTGTCCTGTTCGTCAAGAAGAAAGACGGCAGTTGTATTTGTGTATCGGTTATCGTTAGTTGAATCGGGTTACTGTGCGGAATAAATATCTTACCTCGCATCGGCGATTTATTTGATTAGCTCCAGGCTGCAGGGCATTTCTCGAAGATTGACGTGCGGTCGGTTTACCATTAGTTGCGGGTTCGAGAGGATGATATTCCGAAGACTGCTTTTTGCACACTTTATGGGGTTTCGGTGATGTCGTTTGGGCTCACCAATGCCCTAGCAACGTTTATGGACTTGATGAACCGTATATTCGGGTCGTTTTTTGATCAGTTATCATTGTGTAGGTTGATGACACCTTAATATACTTCCGGAGCCGAGAGGAGCCTGGGCAGTATTTGAGGATTTCGTTACAGACTTTGAGCGAACACCAGCTATTCACTAAATTATCTAAGTGTGTTTTCTGATTGGATGGTGTTGACTTCTTGGGTCACTTAGTTACGAGAGATGGTACGTATGGAACCAAAGAAGATCAAGGCCGTTCAGCACTGGCCCAGACCTGTACCAGTGACGGAGGTTCGCAGCTTTTTGGGTTTTGCCGGATATTATCGATGCTTTGTTAGCATTTTTTCTCGTATAGCTACACTATTGATAGGGTTGACCCGGAAGGGAGTCTCCTTTTCTATGGACCGAGGCATGCGTGCAGAGCTTTCAGCGGTTGAAGATTCCTTCACAACTGCACCGATATTATTTTTCCTTCAGGATAAGTTGGTTTCGTTGTTTATTGCGATGCTTCTCGGCAGTTGAAGAAGTACTAGAAGAATTATCCCATGCATGACTTAGAAATGGCTGCAGTGATTTTTGCACTCAAGATCTGGAGACACTACCTATACGACGAGTCATGCTTGATATTCATGGACCACAAGGGTTAAAGTACATTTTTCAGCAGTGAGATCTAAATTAAAGACAGCGTCGTTGGATGGAGCTAATGAAAGACTATGACTGCGAGATTCTTTATCATTCGGACAAGGAGAATGTTGTGGTAGATGCTTTGAGTCGGAGGCCCGGAGGTAACTTTTCTTGGTTGAGCACAGTTCAGAGACCGTTGACGGCATATTAGCAGATTCTTTGTACAGCCGAGTACAGTTCGAGTTACGTCGACCGGGGGACAACTTGCCCGTGTCCGTGCACATCCATAGTTATTTGATCATATCCGTGAGGCACAGTCCGATGACGTTCGTTTGTCAGAGATCATGGAGCAGGCTCGACGGGGCAGAGATTCAGACTTCGTGATTGATGATCAGGGAGTACTATGATTTGGGACTCGACTGTGTGTGCCAGATTCCGAGGGACTGAGATGCGAGATTTTTAAGGAGGTGCATCAGTCAGCATATAGTGTTCATCCGGGTTCTACCAAGAGGTATTATGATTTGAGAGATGTCTACTAGTGTTAAGGGATGAAGAAAGATGTCACAGATTTTGTTTTGGGAAGCTGACTTGCCAGCAAGTCAAGGCTGAGTATCAGAGGCCGGCAGGAGAATTACAACCTTTTCCTAATCTGAAGTGGAAATGGGAGTAGATTTTTATGGAATTATTGTGGGACTACTTAGGACCATTCGATGGTATGACTCTATTTGGGTGATCGTAGATTGATTGACGAAAGCAGCTCATTTTCTGCCAGTCAAGACCATTATCGGATTCGTTCAGTATGCTCAGATATATGTTGATGAGTTTGTGCGACTACATGGCGTTCCGACTTGTATTGTGTCTAACGGAGGCACCCAGTTTACCAGCCGACTATAGCAAAAACTTCAGGAGACTTTGGACACAAACTGAGTCTCAGGACAGTTTCTATCCGCAGACCGACGATCCGTTAGAGCGGACCATTTAGACTCTTAAGGATATGCTCTGAGCCTGCGTTCTAGTTTTCTGTGGCAGTTGGGATCACCACTTGCCTTTGATAGAGTTTTCCTACAATAACAGCTTCCCGGAGACGATTCAGATGGCACCCTTCGAGGCGTTATAGGGGAGGAGATGTCGATCGTCCGTATGTTCGACAAAGCTCAGTGAGAGCAGTACTTTGGGGCCACAGATTGTGCAGGAGATGACCGAAAAGATTCAGTTGATTCAAGATAGGATGAGAGTGGCCCAGAGCAGGCAGATATCTTATGCAGACTGACATTGGCATAGACTTGAGTTTACAGTTGGCCATCATGTTTTCTTGAGGGTTTCTCTGATGAAGGGCGTGATGAGATTCGGAAAGAAAGGAAGGCTTATTTCCAGATATGTGGGTCCCTTAGAAATTCTCGAGCGTATCGGCACAGTTGCCTATCGTTTGGCTCTTCAACCCAGCTTTCCAGATGTTCATCCCGTGTTTCATGTATCAATGCTCCGTAAGTACCTTCATGACCCATCTCATGTGATTCAATATTAGACAATTCTGCTGGAGCGCGATCTTTCTTGCATAGAGCAGGCGATAGTCATTCTAGATCGGCAGGTGAAGAAACTGAGGTCCGAGGTCATACCGTCTGAAAAGGTTCTTTGACGTGGCCCGAATAGCGAAGAGGTCACGTGGGAAGCCGATGACAAGTTGAGGAAGAAATATCTCCATCTCTTCGAGGGTACGCGTAGTTAGATTTTAAATTCGGAGACTGAATTTCTTTAAGGGGGAAGATTGTAACGTTTTAAAAATCGTTTAGGTGGATTGTCCGATAATCGGTAATATAACTAGTGTTTTCCGTAAAACTTAATTATAATTATTTTTCAATATTGACTTAATTATACCTATTTTAGCTATGTAGTTGCTAGTATTTGGTATTGAATCGCTTATAAATTTCTAGTTTACTTAAATATTTTTCTTAATTAATTATTTTTTTAAAATACTATTTTAAGTCTTCACTTATAAATTTAATTAGTGATAATTACAAATTGGAATGGGTTAATTATTCTTTAGTGAACCATGATAACTTAGAATCAAGTTTGTAACATGCTCCATTCTTTCTTAATTGTGCCTCAATGGTTCTAGAGATTTCAAGGAAAATTATTAATTAAGAAAATTAAATAATTAAGAAAGGAGTTAATATATGATATGATGGGTGATATTTCTGTAGGGTTACTTAGCACAACAGCAAGGTTTCAGGGGGTATCGTCCATGCCATTTTCAAAAAATTGCCATGCTAGTTAGCCCTAACTCTAGATTCTTAACTAAAAATTTAGGCAAAACGATGTGTAAACAACTTTACAACTAAGTGATTGCGGAATACAAAATTTGTAAACCAGTCCTTCACTTCAAATGCTCCGAGTAGTGGTCCCTTCGCTGCGATCAAAGAACTCCCGGACTCTTGAGAGGCTCCACAAGATGAATGATGCATACTTGCTTGAGGTCTTCAAAATCCAAGATGATCTACGTCGAGAAAACACGGACTCAAGCTTTCACTTCACTAATACGGAACTAGTGAATCCAACACCCTAAACTATATGGATAGTATAGAAGAGAATGATGAAGTAGGAATTTTTCTCACTTTAGAATTTAATTTCTCACAATTTTTCCTCTCTTCTCAAAAACCTAGAGAGCTCTCACTTGAGCTTGAGGAAGAAGATAAAGTGATGAATTAATGAGAGAGTGAGGTTAGAAATGCAACCATAGTGAGTATATGTCATGGCTAACCCTTGTAGAGAATAAACCATAGTTAAAGATAATGGTTAGGTCTAAAAATATCTAAGGTAAAATAAAAATGGTGGACTAAGTCAATGGTTATCCATTGCTAGCAACCATGAAAAAATCCATTCATTTTTGAATTACCTAAATAAATAAAAACCTAGATATTATCTTTTATATGGTGTAAGTCTCATACACCCATGTTGCATATATAACCTACCATGTCACAATAATATTTATCGCATATATATTATTTATGTAACTAAAGAAAACAATTCAATAAACATATACCACATATATGTTAAATGTATCAAAAGTGAGAAATAGAAATACTTAAGTGAGCATATATTAGTTAATATAATTTAATATATGAAATATATAATTATACATTAAATCATTAAATCAACACTTGATTTAATAATCCAGCTATATCACATATAACCGATTAATATAAAATGTATCATTTCATCGAATCAATACTTGATCCGATGACCCGGCTATATCGCATATAACCGGCTGATATCGCATATTGCGATAATAGAATACGGTATCACATACGCGTATTAATCTCGGTCCTACACATATCACATATGTGCTCCTACTCCGTTTCTCCTGAGCCAAGAAACCTCTGTGTAGGACTCTAAAGACTCGTCAATTCGCCGGTAGTGAGTGGTGATCATATCGGTCACCCACAAGCCGTCAGCGGTCAGCTAAACGTAACAGCCACCTAGGTATTGAGCGATCATAAGATCAACAACCAAGCTGCTCATACCCCTGTAAAGCCTGTCAGTAACTGTAACATTTCAGAAAAATAAAATATTATTTTGGGGGAATTTTTATAATTTAATAATAAAATATTGAATATTTTAAATAAGGCGGTATAATTAAATACCGATAAATTGGGAAATTTTTTGAAAATTATAGAAATTGTTAAAAGAGAATGTTTTATGTGAATTATGCAAATTTTAAGTTTTTATGATTAGTTTGACACTAATTTAGTGCTAATCGCGATTAAAAATCGCTAATCGCGCTTTAAGCGTATTTTGTGCAAAACGTTGCACCGTATCATTTTTACACTTGTTACATTTTTGCATGGCTTTTATTTTGGGTTTACTATTGAGGAGAGGAGGAAAATGGATTAGAAAAAGAAAAGAAAAAGGAAAGAATAGAATAATGAGTATGGGTGAGAGAGAGAAAGGTGAGGGTGTGTTGACTTGGCCATTCCTCTTCATCTTCACTCATTCCTCTCCCCTCCATCTCCACATGCTACTGCAGCTGCTGCCTTCTCCTCCCTCCTCTACAAATCACCCCATTTCAACTCTAAAACAAACTCAAAACCCAAATTCCATTTCATTAAATAGACGCACAAGCTCAAGGGAAACACATTGGACAAAGAAAGGAAAGGTTTTGGCCACATGGGGCAACTCAAGAATTTTCTTGAGTTGCCAGATGAGTTATTTTCTGAACCACTAGCTTAGTTTTCCTATTGATTTCACATCCATGTTAACTTTAAACCGATATAGTGATGTTTAGCGATGGTATGAAAATTCTAGTTAGGGTAATTGGAAATTGAGAGTTGTGATGGGTAATTAAGCTCAGTAGAAGCTATAAAAATCCCTAGTGCTAGAATTCAGACCTAAACCAGAGACTAGAACCCCGGAATACGGATTTAGAAATGCTAATATCGGAAAAACTGTGATTCTGTGAAGGTTAAATGGAATTTGCTATCACCCCGAGACTCTGAAAATTATTTTGTATGGACAGTGATACATGCAGGCACCTAGGAAGCTACCACCAAAACCCTAGCCCCTAACTCCCAACTACGGCCGCAAATTTAATCCCTCTGGCCGCAATTTGCGGCCAGAAATGGGCCAATCTGCCTCGTATTGGTTCTGTAGCCCCATCTCCAGTAAATTAGACCCTTAGCATGTGCAAAATTATCCAATTTGACCTAGGCTAGAATCTGGAGCCTTGTTCCTGAGTTGCTGTTATAATTCATGTTTTCGTTTTGCGTATTTTAAATTATAGATTTGTATAATTGCGTTTTACCTCGATTACTTGGCGTTTATACGACGATGTTGAGGATTGTTTGATGGTTTTGAAAGCATAGTCCATAGGTTCTAACCTATAGGCCTTAGCGTATCGTTTTGGTTTTCGCGTATCGTTTTAGTCTTGATTTGGTTTTAATGTAATGTGCTACGTGTGATATGTAGGTAACCCTACTATGATTCGAGACGATGAAGAAGATGATGGCGACATCAACATCGACAAGCAAGACGCAAGGTGAGTAGATTATATCTACGGGGAAAGTAGGGTGGATGGCGTATAACACCCCCGCAGTTCGATGTTTAGTATAGTATATATGTACTATTTATGATAGCTTATAGTGTGTCGTGGATATTTGAGATGCGATTAGGTGTACTATGGTTAGATTAGGGCATAGAAGTAAACTAGTATAGTTCCTAGTTGCGAACCCTAGAATAGGCTTACACCCACACGCACACACCTGCATTTTCGTTATACATATACTTAGGTGACGAGGATAGTGTATGATGTTTGGAGATGAGTCGATTAAGATTGGGCATAGTGACATGAGATCGGTGATATATTGTGATTCGTATTTAGGATACGACATGTGATTTTAGCGGGCCTTTGGATGTGTGTTTCACACACGCATTCATAATTACCTAGATGGTATCGATTTGTACTAGACTTAGATCAGTACCCCAGATCATGAGATATGATGATAAGGATATCTGATAATTGATGAGATGAATGTGATATTGACCCGTACCCAGCTTTTTGGATGCCGTACGATGATTTACCATATGAGCTTTATATTGATGATAGATTCGCACTCATGACTCGAGGATGCCATATGATATTGTATCGTACGCGGTACCTTTGAGGCGGGATCACCGACTATTATATTTGTGTGTGTGTGTGTGTGTATCGACTCAGATTTAGGTGGTTTCCATACCCCTCCTGATTGACTTGTTAGTTAGAGCTGTAGTTTTGCTTGTAGATGTTAGGCTAGGCCGATGTCATACCTATTTC
Source organism: Agapanthus africanus (assembly GCA_030015575.1). Lineage (NCBI taxonomy): Eukaryota > Viridiplantae > Streptophyta > Magnoliopsida > Asparagales > Amaryllidaceae > Agapanthus > Agapanthus africanus. The sequence continues at coordinate 317,806,045 of JASDDO010000008.1, forward strand.
AAAACTAACGAATTGGGAGTATTTTAAAGGCAGGCAAAAGGATTCTACGGATATTTTCAAAGGACGCATCTTTTCTTAAAAACACCATAGCCCTTATTTTACTATAAACCCCGATTCGTCTAATTTCAAATGGCAAACTGTATGACCTTTTTATGTTGATGTAGATGCGTCACTGTTGCATTTATTATTGAATTTCTGTATACTCTTGTTATTCGCATCGCATCGCATGTGAAAATGGTTATTGTTATATTAAACTCATGCTGTTAGGACACCAGCACCATTATCGATGATGCATATGTTCCACGTACACCTGCTTGCCGGTTTACACACTTCATCATCGATAATTGCCCTGTCACTACACTGTAGTACTGTTGCATTCAGGATATGATCTCTTGCATGGCATACTTGTGTACATACCCATTGTACACCCATACTTACATACATAAGTATTTGCACATACATAGATGATTCTGGCTTGATTAGAGATTTGGGAACCGCAATATACTCTTTAAAACTGTTTCATTTGAAAACGAGCGGTTTCCCTCAATATGTGCATATTACTATTCCATATTGCATGATATACTGATATGCTTACATCCTTTTATATGTCGTATACATCATGCTTTCTGATTATACGCATTGGGATATGTTGTTTCCATGATATTTCTGGATTTGGGAACCGTGGGTATTTTAAAAGAGAGTATTTATTGTTTTAAAAACCCGGTTACCCTTGATATGATATTTCAGTGCATCCACCATGTGTTTTCTCGGTTCTGAGAGTGGCATGTGAAACCCGATTCGAAGAGCGGTAGGCACCGTCTGTGAGTAAATGGTGGACCCGGTGAGGTATCCCGGGGCAAGAAGACTCGTATATGTTAGACGGTGAGCCTGGAGGGGGAGTACTACTTACCGGTGATTGTATTTGAGCTCGGCGGATATCCGGAGGATACCGACCGGAGTTGAGAGATGATGTGGTCCGATCAGGATTGACGGAGCCCCATATATATGAGGATTTATGTGCTGATGCTAGGCACAGTTTTCATGATATTTTCGAGTGTCGATGCTAGACGCTCAGGTTCTATGATTTTGATATGTTGCGAGTGACACATGTTGATTTACATCCTCAAACTTCCATGCATATGTTTCTGATATTTACATGCATGATGCTTATTGTCATTGGGTGACACATGGACGATTTCCATATACATATATTGACATTGATGATATTGCTCACATAGTTGGATGATATCCACATACTCATAGACTTCCTGATATAGTTAACATTGATTACATTGATCATACCTCATTTTTTTGATATATTGCTACCTGAGGCACTGACATGAGCACTTGCCACTACACACATGTATAGATGTTATATTGCCACCTTATCATGTTTCAGACTTATTCATATTGAGAATATATTATTATTGATCGTATTGACCTAGGATTATGTCATGCATACGATTTCTACTCTGCGATGTTTTCTATTCACGAGTTGGCAACTCACCCTCGTCGTGCCACAGTTCTTGCAGGTTTTGCCATACAGGTTCCATTGCGGCTTTTCAGGCACACTGCTTCCTTTCTGGGTGATTGCATTGGTGGGTGGGTTTACTCGCATCGTGACCACCCTTGTATTATTTTATTCAGTTGTATCTAGTAATTCCATCAACCAAACTTGTATATTGTTTTAGACTTAGAAAACCAATTGTGTATTATTTCGACCTTAGAGTCACGCGTTGTAGTATTATGGTTTTCATGTTGATTTTGAGTTTCTTTTTGAGTTTTGATCCTCGCCCTTCGGCGTTGTATATTATATTGCTTGCGTGGTTATGACCATCGATTGACGAAGAGCCAGCTCCCGCTTGGGGATGCCATTTATCATTACATATATATTATTCTTGTTGTACCCTGTTCGGGGCCAGTATTTACAATAGAAACTCTGCCGAAATTTTCAGAAAAGACTATAGATTTTAAAAATGCATATTCGGCTTACTTATTTTAAAAACCTTGTTTTTAAAACATGTTTTCTTTACTTCTTAAAAACTAGTTTTCTTATTTACTCTTTAAAATGGTTTTAGATTTCTGGGCTTTTGGCTTACTTGAATTAGATGGGGTCCTATAGGCTTCATATGTTTCAAGTGCCAGTCACGGGCTATTTCGGGTCGTGACAGTAACACTACCGTACAGTCTAGTCTTTTCGTCTGATATGTCGCATATCCAGTCCAGGGGTGGTAAATGTCAGACCCCAGTAACCGATAAGTCATGCTGATGTGAGGCTCATAACAGGTCGAGAAACTACTTATAATACTTACCAGTAGATCTCCATATCATCCCTGGCCAGAGACTTCCAGTTATAGCCAATCGAGCACAGCGCAACATCAACCCCCAATACCGGGAGAGACGAAACCCCTCCTATCGCTCATTGCCTCTATGTGATTCGGGACTGTACCTAAAAGCCACTGTTTTGCACGTTCTCTTAAATGTGGTAAGGTGGAAATCAAAGCACAGTGGGAATCACACAAGACTCTATGACGATCTTGGGTTTACAGACTAATCTGTACCAGTGTCACCAGAGAACTGCTATCTGACGATAGGTATAATACTATCTAGGAGTTCTCAGCGAGTCCGTTAAGTGTACCCAGTCTCCACTGAGCACTCGTATACCATCTTTGATGTCAAACACCAATGGATGTGGGATCATCCATCGCCCATCATATAGGTCAAGAAGCGTATACGCTAGTCTACTCTAGAATATCGATGCCCTGTCTCGATACCCCTCGACTAGGAACAATTATAGGATGTACTTGTAGACTACCCTGTCCCTACTAGTATGATCTCCATCATAGTCCTAGTAGTCAAGTACACATCCTAAGGGCTTCGTCAATATGTGAGAGCAAGACAGTATTACAATACAAGTCAATATGTTAAGACAAAGAGCAACCAGATAGCATACTATCACATCGAGCAATAAATTCCTCTCTCTATATGTCCAAGCATCCACTATAATATACATCATATGTACAACAATGGCCTCTAGAGCATATACATAACTAACAATCTCCCACTTGCACTAAGGCCAGTTGTTGTAGTATCTCATACCCAACATTCCGAAGAGTCTCTCAAATGTATCTAATGTATGTCCTTCGTGAATGGATCCGCTGTGGTGTCCTTCGTTTCAACACTCCCGATCTCGACCTCCCGGCGATCAACTATCTTCGGGATCAGGTGATACCACCTCAGAATATGCCTGGATCGCTGATAGGACCTGGGTTCCTTGGCTAATACCACTGCTCCATTGTTATCGCAATACAAAGGTATTGGATGCTCAATGGACAGAACCACACCAAGTTCGTTTATGAACTTCTTCATCCAGACAACCTCTTTGGCAGCATCGTTGGCAGCGATGTATTCAGCCTCCATCGTCGAGTCTGCCACGGTTTCCTGTTTGGAACTCTTCTAATAAACTGCCCCTCCATTGAGGGTAAAGACAAATCCTGAGTGCAACTTAGAGTCGTCCTTATCACTCTGGAAGCTCGAATCGGTAAAGGACTCCACTTGGAGTTGACTGTTACCATACACCAAGAACATCTCTTTAGGCCTTCTCAAGTACTTGAGAATGTTCTTCACAGCAATCCAATGACGCTCTCCTGGATCTGCTTGATACCTACTCACTATATTTAGTGAGTATGCTACATCGGGTCTGGTACATAGCATCGCGTACATGATAGAGCCTACTGCCGAAGCATAGGGTATCCCTTGCATGCGAGCTCTCTCTAAATCAGTCTTGGGAGACATCTCTTTGGAGAGAGTGAGTCCAGAGATCGTGGGTAAATTCCCACGCTTGGATTCTTTTTTACTAAACCTCTTTAGTATGGTGTCAATGTACCTGGATTGGGACAATCCCAATATCCGTTTAGATCTATCTCTATAGATCTTAATTCCCAAGATGTAGGAGGCATCACCTAGATCTTTCATTGAGAATCTTTATGATAAGAAGAGCTTGACCGAGTGCAGCATAAGAACATCATTTCCTATCTAGAGTATGTCATCCACATACAATACGAGGAAGACAACCTTACTCTCTGCCACCTTCTTGTATATACAAGGTTCATCTACATTCTTGATGAAGTCAAACTCTTTGACTACCACATCAAAACAGATGATCCAACTCCGCGATGCCTGCTTTAACCCGTAGATGGATTTAAGCAGCTTGCACACCTTCTCATTGCTCCCACTTTCTACGAAGCCCTTTGGCTGAGTCATGTACACGCTCTCTTCTAAATCAACATTTAGAAAGGTGGTCTTAATATCTATGTGCCAGATTTCGTAGTCATGGTATGCAGCGATGGCAAGTAGGATCCGGATGGACTTAAGCATAGCCACTGGAGAAAACGTATCATCATAATCCACACCTGGTCGTTGATGAAAACCTTTTGCAACAAGTCTAGCTTTGAAAGTCTCAACTTTTCCATCTACACCAAGTTTCTTCTTAAAGATCCATTTGCTCCCAATGGGTTTTACCCCTTCAGGAGCAACTTCCAAAGTCCATACTTTGTTGGTGTACATGGATTCTATCTCAGATCGCATTGCATCCAGCCATCTCATAGAGTCCCCACTCGTGATGGCTTGCTCGAATCTAGTTGGGTCATCATCTTCCACGATGCAATCCTCGCTCTCACCATCAATGAGAAAACTGTAGTATCTCTCAGGTGGACGAGGAACCTTACTAGATCGGCGGAGCGGCTGAGGTTCGTCGGGAACTATTGAATCCTCTGGTTATACTAAATCATCAGTCGCAGTTTGTGCTGCTGGAACTTCTTCCAGCTCTACCTTTTTGCCACTAATATCTTTTTACAAGAAATTTCTTTTCTAAAAAGGTGGCATGTTGAGCAACAAATACCTTTTGTTCTTCACTGAGGTAGAAATGATATCTATACGAATTGTTTGGATATCGCACAAACATGCAAAGAACTGATCTTGCCTTGAGCTTGTCCGGATTTTGCTTTTTAACATAGGCCGGACAACCCCATATCTTAACTCGTTTAAGAGATTGTCTCTTCCCATTTCATATCTCATATGGAGTGGTAGGTACCGATTTGGTTTGAACTCTATTCAATAGGTATGCGGCCGTCTCCAGTGCATAACCCCAAAAGGAAATAGGTAGCTCAGCGGTGCTCATCATATGGTGCACCATATCTAATAGGGTGCGATTCCTCCATTCCGATACATCGTTGTGCTGTGGTGTATACGGAGGAGTAAGCTGAGAGAGAATCCCATTCTCTTTTTGTAGGGTTCCTAGGCACTCTTATGAGGGTTCATAAGGCATCAAACATGCCCGAATAAAATTTTAGACGTGCCGAACAACCCAAAGCCGGGATCTTTGCTAGATTATTAGGGTTTAACATGCAAGTAAACATCTTTACTACTAAGTGTGAGGGATTACAACCTTAGTAGTCCGCTCCTTCGCTTCATGAGCTCCGAGTAGAAGTCCCTTCGCCGCAATCCATGATCTCCCAGACTCAAGAGAGGCTCCACGTCTCGAACGATCCATGATAGCTTGTCGTATTCCTTTTCTCCGATGATCTACGTCGAAGTTGCAATAACTCAAGCTCTCTCACTCTAATGAGGTGAACACCCTAATCAAATGGGCTAGATTAGATGAGGATGATGGAGTAGTATTTATGCTTTCTTTTTATATCATAATCTCACATGAAATCATCACAAAAGGAATTTCTAGTAAGCTTTCTCAAAGCTAAAGAGAGAAGAAGATGATAGATAATGAGAGTAATCCTTTTGTGATGAATAGTAGATAAGAATATATGATTGATCATAGAACCATGGTCAAGGATGAGAAGGTTAATCTTTGTAGAGAATAAACTAGGACTATGGTTTGGTTAGGTTTAAAGAATGAGTCATAAGATAATATCAACCATAATATCTTACATTTGACAAAAGGAAAGCTTCTAGATGGTGCAAGAAGAAGCTAACCCTAATCAACCCCTAACCTTGCTTAATCTCTACTAAACATGTTCTATTATCAACCATATCATGTCACAATAATATATATCACATATATATTATATATTTGCAACAAAAGAAAATAATACAATTAACATATATCGCATATATATCAATGTATTATCCGGTGAGAAAATGAAATAATAAAGCGATCCAATATTAGATAATGTAATACAATATATCATATATATTATTATACCTTAAATCATCGAATCAACACTTGATCCGACAATCCGGCTATATCGAATATAACCGACTAATATATCATGTACCGATTCATCGAATCAACACTTGATCCGATGTCCCGGTTCATATCTAAATATCGTGAGAATATAATACGGTATCTCATATCGTATTATCCTCGGTCCTGCGCATATCACATATGTGCCTCTACTCCATTTTGCCTGAGCCAAGAAACCCCTGTGTAGGACTCTAAAGAATCGTCAATACGCCGGTAGCAGGTGATGATCATATCAAACACCAACAAGCTGCAAGCGGTCAGCTAAACATAACAGCCACCTAGGTATTGAGCGATCAGATGATCAACAAGCTAGCCTGTACGTTCTCCTGTGAATCCAATCAGTAACACTTCCGTACAGTCCGGTCTGTTCGTCTGATTTGTCGCATATCAAGTCTAGGGGTGGTATACATCAGACCCCAGTAACCGATAAGTCGTGTCGATGTGAGGCTCATAACAGGTCGAGAAACTACTGGTAACACTTACCAGTAAATCTCTATATCAGCCCTGTCCAGGGACTTCCAGTTATACCCAATCGAACACAGCACAACATCAACTCCCTATACCGGGAGCGACGAATCCCCTCCTATCGCTCATTGCCTCCATGTGATTCGGGATTGTACCCAAAAGCCACCGTTTTGCACGCCCTCTTGGACGTGGTAAGGTGGAAATCAAAGCACAGTGGGAATCACACAAGACTCTATGACGATCTCGGGTCTACAGACTACCCTGTACCAGTGTCACCGGAGAACTGCCATTTGACGTGTGGTATATCACCATCTGGGAGTTCTCGGCGAGTCCGTCCAGTGTACCCAGTCTCCATTGAGCACCCGTACACTATCTCTGATGTCAAACACAGATGGATATGGGATCATCCATCGCCCATCATATGGGTCAAGATGCTATACGCTAGTCTACACTGGTGTATCGATGCCCTGTCTCGATATACCCTCGACTAGGAACAATTATAGGATGTACTCATCGACTACCGTGGCCCCACTAGTATGATCTCATCATAGTCCCAGTAGTCGAGTACAGATCCCAAGGGCTTTATCAACATGTGAGAGAAATACAGTAAACCCGTACAAGTCAACATGTTAAGATAAAGTGAAACCAAATAGCATACTATCATGACGAGCAAGAAAGTCCTCTCTGTATATATCCAAGCATCCATCATAATATACATCATATGTACAACAATGGCCTCTAGGGCATATACATAACTAACACTTTTAAATAGTCTAGGAAGTCATTGCTCAAGTATTCTTCTCCTCGATCAGATCGAAGGATTTTAATACTTTTACCCGTTTGGTTCTCGACTTCGTGCTTATATTCTATGAATTTCTTAAAAGCTTCAGACATGTGTTTCAACAGGAACACATGTCCGTATCTTGAGTGATCGCCAGTGAATGTAATGAAGTATGAGAAACCATTCCTGGCATGTGTAGACATGGGACTGCATACATCACTATGTATCAGTCCCAAGAGTTCTGTAACTTTTTCTCCGTGTCCACTAAACAGAGTTTTGGTCATCTTGCCTTTGAGACATGACTGGTAAGTGTCATAAGATGAAAATTCGAACGGATTCAAATATCCATCCTCATGCAACTTAGCTAGCCGTGTCGCATTGATAAGACCTAGTCTATATGTCACAAGAAGGATTCGTTCATTTCTAAACTTTTCCTCTTGTGTGTGTTTTGTACATTAAGAACTGTGGTTTGATTTAGAATGTATATGCCATTATTTAACGAGCCTGATCCAATCAACTTTTGATTTAGGAAGATGTTCATAACATCATCCTATACTACAAAATTATATCCTTCTTTATTTAATAAAGAAACTGATATAAGATTGCATATCAGGGTCGGTATGTAATAGCATTCTTTCAGAATCAATATATTGCCATTTGGTAATATAAGGTGATATTCGCTAACTGCTTTGGCTGCAACATTTGCACCATTTCCTACTCTTACGGAATGATCACCCATTCCCAGTTCCCTACCTTTCCTTAGCCCATGCAATATATTGCATATGTGGGATCCTGATCCGGTATCTAATGCCCAGAACGTAGAGTGAATTGAGAAACAATTCTCGATAATTAACACACCCAAAGAAGATGCATCAATATGCTTATTCTTCGTTTGGGCGGTGTGGAAATCCGGATATTTCCCTATTTACTGCTCAGTCTTATAACAATTATAAGAAAGAATGGAACCAACGTTCCCTTGCTCAGTATAAAAAGCGGGTTCAGTCAATACATCCATATTATTATCTTGATTAAGGCCTGACATGGTCGCTACCTGGAGAGAGAGAGAAGAAAACACTTAGCGTATGCTCTTGCAAGATTAGATTGGTTATTATCTTATCTAATCAGGATGACTCCCACTGTTATTATCAAATCTTCCTTCAAACCCCAAAACGTAAGACTAGCCGGGATTAATTACACCTTACAAGTTTGCCAATCTTTCAGCCATGTCAGTGTTGGTACTTTGAGGGAGGTTCCCTGTGCTTTCACAAATACCTAATTAAAATAAATCTCATTTTCCCAGAGGCATAACCCCGTTAACACCTTTCTAGACACCTACTTGATCGGCTAATTGTCATGTGTAAAACTTGTTGGATATATGTATGCCCTAAAGTCCATTATATGATAGTGGATGTATTTATACATGTATATATATTCAGTGTACATTCTTGCTCGACATGATAGTATGCTATCAGGTTCTTCTTTATCTGACATGTTGACTTAATCATGCTTTTATTCATTCACACATATTGATAAAGCCCTGAGGATATTGGCTTGACTACTGTGATTATGATGGAGATCATACTAGTGGGACATCTGTAGTTTATAAGCATATCCTGAAATGTCCCTAGTCGTAGGTGTATCGAGATGGGGCATCGATATACCAGAGTAGACTAGCGTATATGATACTAGATCCATATGATGGGCAATGGATGTTGCCACATCCATTGATGTTTGACATCGAGATCGTATACGGGTGCTCAGTGGTGACTGGGTACACTGGACAGACTCCCCGATAACTCCTATATGGTATTATATTTATCATCGGATAGCAGTTCTCAGGTGACACTGGTACAGGTTAGTCTGTAGACCCAAGATCGTCATAGAGTCTTGTGTGTTCCCCCACTGTACTTTGATTACCACCCTACCACGGCTCTACTGAGTTGTGAAAACAGATGGCTTTTGGGTACAGTCTCGAGACACACGAAGGCTATGAGCGATAGGAGGGGTTTCGTCTCTCTCGGTATAGGGAGTTGATACTGTGCTGTGCTCGATTGGCTATATCAGTAAGTCCCTGGCCAGGGCTGTTGAGATTTACTGATAATTGTTATCAGTAGTTTCTCGATCTGTTATAGACCATTCATCGGCACGACTTATTGAGTTATTAGGGTCGACGTTACCATCCCTGGACTCGATATGCAGCATATCTGACGAAGAGACCGGACTGTACGGTAGTGTTGCCAGTTGGCTCGACGGGAGTTGTGACAGGTTCGCTTGTTTTCTTCTGATCGCTCAATACCCGGGTGACCGTTATGTTTAGCTGACCTCTTGTGGCTTGGGGGTGCTTGATATGATCATCACCCACTGGAGGCGTATTGACGAGTCTTAGAGTCCCACAATGGAGTTACCTAGTCCAGGAGAAACGATGTGATGTGCATATGAGATATGTGCGGGGACCTGATTAAATGCGTGTATGTGATACCGTATATTAATCGGGCGGTTAGCTATTAGTCAGGTCGTATGTGATATGACCGGTTTGCTAAATCAAGTGTTGATTTATCATTGACCATTAGCTTTTTCACTTTAAACCCTTCTTGTCTTTTGTTGTATGCATTCATGTATGCATTTATTCTCATTGATGCACATATGGATATGCATGCACACATACATGCATACACAATTCTATCATGGTTGTTGATATAGTGGATGGTGGAAATATAAGACTCACACCTTAATAAATATGTTGATATTTATATTTGGAAAAGAAAATAGAAATGGAAATTCTATCATGCTTGATTATTTTATTCACCCATTAACCTTTGCATTAACCTTGAGTTAATTTCCATGGCCATTTTTCATCCAAAAGAGAATATCTATATATTTATTAACTTGAGTTATGAGTGAGAAGAAGAAAATATATATATTTTCTTTTCTCATTCTTATCTTATCTTTTTTTCATTATCTCTTGAGCTCTTCATTAGCCATCATCTTCTTCCTCCTCTCTCTTGCTCTCTAGCTTTCATTTGTGAGCAAAAGAGTGATCAAGTTAGGGTTTTTAAGTGAGAAAACAAACCACATCACCATTCTACACTAGTCTTGCCTATTAGTTTAGAGTGTTAGCTTCTACTTCTTCTCTTGATCTAGTGGAGCTTCAATCTTGGACAAAGAGGACTCCGGGTGGATCGTCGTGGACCTAGAGGATCTCAAGGGAGCTTCTTTCAACCCCCAAGTAGTCAAGGAGTCTAGCGTAGGAAGCTACAAAGGTTGTATTCTCAAAACCCTAGCTTTTACTACTTGTGTTAGTGTTAAAGTTTTGTTACCCTAACTTTTCTAGTATGATCCTTAGGATGTTTTCTCTAGCACCCTATAATTTTTAATATGGCATGTATGATGCTACCAATCCCTAGTAGTGGTGCTGTAGAAACTCCTTCATGGTATCTGAGCCTAACTAGAAGCCTAGACGATGTTACGACAATACGAAAATGAAAACTTCCGCATAATACGATTTTAGAAACCCTTGAAATTGCTCTCTAGAAATTTTTTATAAAGTGACCTGAAATTTATTTAAACAACTGCAGAGAGGCATTTATGATGATATAAGAAAACTGGTGCAAAACGATATGGAGAGGCTCGGAAAAGTCCGGCAACCCTTGAGGATTTTCCGGCGACGCCGGCCGGAGGTGCTCCCCTCTGGCTCGTTTTGCTCCAGTGTTCTGCATATTCTGATCTGGGGTTTCTGGTATTGTTTTGTTGTCCAGAATTGCATGTGATGTAAGTTTGGTATTGGGCTCTTTGCAGAATAGTTCGTATTCGTATTTTTATAGCATCGTATTGGTAATTTTGGCGACGTTAAACAGGTCGAACGAATTATCAAACTATCGTATTTTTCCAGGTTGAACGTACTCGATATATAATGCAGGTATTCCTATGGACCCTCTAGAAGAAAGTAACCCTAACTCGAGATGTGACCACCAAACTGCGACTAAACCTTAGGGTTTACCGTAGTTAGTGGTGCCACAAATGAGGCTTGGGTCTGTGCTTCTACGGATGGTCCATTAAATACTGTGGCATAGATTTTGGGTATTGTTTAACGGCGCTCAAGTGTTGAGCTTGCTGGGGAATATAGGTGTTCGTTAATTCGATCGAAGGGTTTAACATCGCCTAGTAGTATGTGATACTTGTTTCTACGACCGTAAGCGTAGTATGCGTATCGCCGGTTTCGTTGCTATATGTCAACGGCAATTGGGGTACGCATACTTGCTTACGTTGATGACATGTGATGTTATGTGTTGCTGTGTTGTGATGTATTGGATTGTCGTGATCGAATAGCCTGGAGTTTTTATGTGAGATGAGAGTTTTACTTTTCATTCATGTAAAATTAATTTGTAATGTAATATTCTTTTATTTGGGGCACTTCCAGGTTGAGAATGATGTCACCATTGTTGTATATTATTTACTTTTCCGCATTAGGATAGACCCAAGGAGGAGAGCACAAGTGACCGGGTTCTGGGGTCCAGTGGGAGACCATCTCGAGGCGTCGAGACCGGGTTTCCTAACTCCAGAATTGGCGGGGTCACTTGCCGCTCTCGTAGGGGTCTAGGGTGTGGGATTGGCTATTCATCACGACTGTGGAATTCGTATTTTCTATTGTTTGCTAAATACTATATACGGACGTCCTAGTATATCCTATATTATAATATCTGTGTTTTTGCTGTTTAAATTCTGTGATGTTATCGCTTAATATATCTGAAACGAATGCTATATTATATATGAGATATATAATAGACGTTGCTTATGTTTTACACCCACGCTAGTCCCTTCCCGGTATGCCGTTAGTTAAGTAAGCTAACGGTGCATAACGGAACATTGCGGCGAATGCGGTTGGCATAAGCGTACATTGTATTTTCGTTTCTTTTTTGTGATTGGCTTAAGGACTTAAATGATGGGACTACATTAATATGATTAATGTAAAGAAAATAAACCTAAAAAGTTGTTGTAGAATCGGATTAGAAAACCACTCGGCTTTTTACGAAAAAGCTACATTTCAAAACAGCGGAGCTTAAGCCACTCCTTTTGAAAACCATTTGATTCTACGACGATATCAAGTCCAAAGCGTTAAAGGTTTTCTTAAAAACCATCCGCAACCCTTCGTCATTTTAGGAAGTAGAGTACTTAGTATTCGTGCTACGTTTGTTGACTATAGTTAAGGCGTAGTATACAGTAGCTAAGTGATGTCTCCCTACACTGCGTATGATGCAAATTAATTAAGACATTCATGCGACTTTGTTGACCATAGTTAAGGGTCATGTGAGTGGGTCTAATTAATCAAGAAATGACAGGTAGAACTTGACTAGCACTTATGATTTGTTGACCATAGTTAAGGTCATGGGTACTAGGGGTAAAAATCACATCGGGAATTTCAATAGTTGAAATTTGCAATGAGATTGCATACCTTCCATATGATGGTTGGATCCCGATCCCACTGTGGGCAATAGTTGCTCCCAGGAGAGTTTTGCAGTTTACAATTAGCTAACCCATTAGGTGTCTCGAAAGGTGTTAACGGGGCTACGCCTCTGGGAAGACGAGGTTTATATTAATTAGGTCTGCGCGAAAGCACGGGGAACCTCCCTCAAGTACCGACACTGGCCTGGCTGAATGGTTAGCGAAGTTGTAGACTGTAATTAATCCTGGCTAGTTTTCTTTTTAAGGTTTGAAAGAAAAACTTGATTAAAGCAGTGGGAGACATCGATTAGATAAGATAATAACCAATCTGATCTTTGCAAGAGCTTTCGCTGTGTGTATTCTTTTGTCTCTCTTAATGGCAGATACCAATGACAGGACTCAAGCTTCTACTAGATAAAAATAAACTGAATGGGACCAATTATAAAGACTGGCTGAGGAATCTTAACATTGCCTTGAGTTATGATAAGGTATCATATGTCTTCACGGCTCCATCACCGCCCGTACTAGGTCCTAAATCCTCAGTTGTGGATATTGAAGTCCGCAAGACATAGGACGCTGACTGTGCCACGACCAAATGCCTCGCGCTTGCATCGATGGATAACACACATCAAAAGCAGCATGAGAATATGGAAGTCCACGCCATATTCCTCTATACAAAGGAGTTGTATGGAGAGCAATCTCATGTCTTACGATAAAAGTTGTTTCAGATGCGAATAGCCCCTGGCACACTAGTAGGAGAGTATATTCTGAAGATGATAGCTCTTATAGAAGAGCTTGAGGACCTTGGGTGGACAATGGACAATGAGCAATGTACATATATTATTCTGCAGTCTCTCCCCTCCACCTTTGCTCAATTTATAGTTAATTTCAACATGCACAACATGGAGAAGGAACTACCTGAACTCCTTAATATGTTAAAGAGTGCAGAGTGCACGCTGAAATCAGTGAAAACTCCCGTTTTGAGTGTTGGGCAATCTTCCTCTTCTCGCCCAAAGGCTAAGGCCAAGGGAAAGATGAAGAAGAAACCCACCAAACCTAAGGGTGGAGTCAAAAAGGTTAAGAGGAAAGACAAGTCCAAAGCTGGGGAATCGGGGAAAGGGGAATGTTATCACTCCCACAAGACAGGACACTGGAAGCGCAATTGCACTGAGTACTTGGATCTCAAGAAGAAGCATGGGGATGCTTCCGCTTCAGGTGTGTTTGTGACATAAAACTGTTTTTCAATAAACTCTGCTTCCTGGGTATTAGGTACCGGTTCAGGTTCTCACATTTGCAATTCTATGCAGGGGTTAAGAAATAGCAAGGTTTTGAAGACAGGTGACCATACTCTCCGCGCTGGAAATAGTTCAATGTACATACAGTTGCAGTGGGAGAGTATCACTTGGGGTTGCCTTCTGGGTGTATATTGGTTTTGAACCCATATTATTATGTACCTAGTATGCTTTGTAATATAATATCCGTTTCTTTGTTAGACAATGAAGGATATAATTTTGTATTGCAGAACAATGTTATGAACATTCACCTGAATCAAATTTTGGTTGGGTATGGTACAGTTAATAACGGGATATACGTCCTAAATCAACACACAGTTTCAGCATACAACACACTAATAAAAGAAAATTTTCAGAAATAAATGAAGCTTTTCTTTGGCACTGTAGACTTGGTCATATTAACGAAACAACACTAAACAAGCTACATAAAGATGGATATTTAAACCCTTTTGAATATAAATCTTATGCGACTTGCCAGTCTTGTACCAACGGTAAAATGACCAAAACTCCGTTTACAGGACACGGAGAAAGAGCTACTGAGCTCTTAGGCCTCATATATAGTGATGTATGCGGGCCAATGTCTACACAGGCTAGAGGCGGTTTTTCTTATTTCATTACTTTCACTGATGATTTCTCAAGATTCGGTCATGTATTTTTATTAAAGCATAAGTCCGAAGCTTTCAAGAAATTCACTGAATATAAACTCGAAGTAGAAAAAAAAACCGGCTTGAGCATCAAAATGTTTCGATCATATCGAGGTGGGGAGTACCTCTGTACAGAGTTTGCAGACTTCCTAAAAGAGAATGAGATTCTCTCTCAGCTCACTCCTCCTTACACACCACATCACAATGGTGTGTCAGAACGAAGGAATCGGACCCTATTAGATATGGTCCGTTCCATGATGAGTGATGCTGAGTTACCCGTCTCATTTTAGGGGCATGCATTGGAGACTGCAGCGTTTCTATTGAACGGGGTTCCAACCAAAACTGTGTCTACTAAGCCATATGAGATATGGCATGGGAAGAGACCATCTCTTAAACGAATTAAGATTTGGGGTTGTCCAGCCTATGTTAAAAAGCAGAATCCAGACAAACTCGAGACACAGTCGGTCATGTGTAATTTTGTAAGATATCCAAAGAATTCTTATGGATATCTTTTCTACCATAAGGAGGAACAAAAAGTGTTTGTTTCTCAATATGCCACGTTTTTGGAAAAAGAGTTTTTTACAAATGATACAGATGGCAGTATGGTAGATCTAGAAGAGGTTCTAGAAACACAAACTACAAATGACGACTTGGTTGAACCGGCTGTTGCAATAGAAACTGAGGAACCTCGGCCACTCCGTCGGTCTGGTAGGACTTCTCGCCCACCGGAGAGGTACTACGGTTTCCTCATGGATGGTGATAGAGAAGACTGCATCATAGAGGATGATGATCCTGCCAGCTTTCAGCAAGCTATCACGAGTGGAGACTCTGTGAAGTGGCTGGATGCCATGAGATCCGAAATGGAGTTTATGTACACCAACAAAGTATGGACTTTGGACATTGTACCCCCCGGGGTAAAACCTGTGGGGTGCAAATGGATCTTTAAAAGAAAGATTGGTGTAGATGGGCAGGTAGAGACCTATAAGGCAAGACTTGTGGCGAAGGGTTTTCGTCAAAGACCAGTTTTGGACTATGACGAAACTTTTTCTCCCGTAGCCATGCTTAAATCCATTCGGATCCTACTTGCTATTGCTGCTCACTACGACTATGAAATCTGGAAGATGGCCGTTAAAACAGCATTTCTAAATGGAGATTTAGAAGAATGCGTTTATATGGATCAGCCAGAGGGCTTCATTGACAATGGGAGTAGCGGCAAAGCATGTAGACTGCTTAAATCCATTTATGAATTTAAGCAGGCATCACGGAGTTGGAACATCTGTTTCGATGATATTATCAAAGAGTTTGATTTCATCAAAAATCCAGATGAACCTTGTATTTATAAGAAGGCTGTACGGTGAGCTGTCACATTCCTCAACGTGGATGACATTCTTCTGATAGGAAATGATATTCCTATGCTACAGTCGGTCAAATCTTTCTTATCACTAAGGTTCTCCATGAAGGACCTGGGTGATGCCACATACATTCTGGGCATTAGGATCTATAGGGATAGATCTAAGAGATTATTGGGATTGTCCCAAACCAGGTACATCAACACCATCCTAAAAAGGTTTAGTATGGAAGACTCCAAGCGGGGTGCCTTACCTGCTTGCCATGGGACCACTCTCTCTAAGGACTCTTGCCCAAAGACCGATGAAGAGAGAGCTCGCATGAGCATTATACCCTATGCTTCTGCAGTAAGATCTATAATGTATGCGATGTTATGTACACGCCCATATATAGCTTATGCACTTAGTGTAGTAAGCAGATATCAATCCAACCCAGGGGAGAATCACTGGATAGCTGTGAAGAACATTCTTAAGTACTTACGAAGGACTAAAGAATTTTTCTTGGTGTATGGTAATGGAGATCTCCAAATGGAGGCCTTTACCGATTCGAGCTTCCAGAGTGATAAGGACGACAGCAAATCTATCTCTGGGTTTGTATTTATCCTCAATGGAGGGGCGGTAAGTTGGAAGAGTTCCAAACAGGATACCGCTGCAGACTCTACGATGGAGGCTGA
Source organism: Agapanthus africanus (assembly GCA_030015575.1). Lineage (NCBI taxonomy): Eukaryota > Viridiplantae > Streptophyta > Magnoliopsida > Asparagales > Amaryllidaceae > Agapanthus > Agapanthus africanus. The sequence goes on from JASDDO010000008.1 coordinate 317,822,945, forward strand.
GTACATTGCTGCGAATGATGCCGCCAAGGAAGTCGTCTGGATGAGGAAGTTCGTTTTGGAGATAGGAGTAGTTCCAACCATTATTGATCCAGTACTATTGTATTGTGACAATAATAGGGCTATGGCGTTAGCCAAGGAGCCCAGGTCCCATTAGCGGTCCAGACACATCCCAAGGCGCTTTCATTTGATCCGGGAGATTGTAGATCGCCGCGAGATCGAGATTAGGAGTAGACACAAAGAATAAAACTGCGGATCCACTCACCAAGGCCCTCCCTCAGCCGCAACATTAGCGACTTTTTGAGATGTTGGGTAGGCGATATGCCAATAACTGGCCTTAGTGCAAGTAGGAGATTGTTCGATATATGTATGCCTTAGAGGCCATTATATGATAGTGGATGTATTTATACATGTATATATATATTCAATGTACATTCTTGCTTTACATGATAGTATGCTATCTGGTTTTTCTTTATCTGACATGTTGACTTGATCATGCTTTTATTCATTCACACATGTTGATAAAGCCCTGAGGATATTGGCTTGACTACTATGATTATTATGGAGATCATACTAGTGGGACATCTGTAGTTTATAAGCATATCCTGAAATGTCCCTAGTCGTAGGTGTATCGAGATGGGGCATCGATATACCAGAGTAGATATATGATACTAGACCCATATGATGGGTGATGGATTTTCCCACATCCATTGATGTTTGACATCGAGATCGTATACGGGTGTTCAGTAGTGACTGGGTACACTGGACGGACTCGTCGAGAACTCCTATATGGTATTATATCTATCGTCGGATAGCAGTTCTCAGGTGACACTGATACAGGTTAGTTTGTAGACCCGAGATAGTCATAGAGTCTTGTGTGTTCTCCCACTGTACTTTGATTACCACCCTACCACGGCTCTACTGAGTTGTGCAAACAGGTGGATTTTGGGTACAGTCCCGAGACACATGAAGGCGATGAGCGATAGGAGGGGTTTCGTCTCTCACGGTATAGGGAGTTGATGCTGTGCTGTGCTCGATTGGCTATATCAGTAAGTCCCTGGCCAGGGCTGTTGAGATTTACTGATAAGTGTTATCAGTAGTTTCTCGATCTGTTATAAAACATTCATCGGCACGACTTATTGAGTTATTGGGGTCGATGTTACCATCCCTAGACTCGATATGCAGCATATCTGAAGAAGAGACCGGACTGTACGGTAGTGTTGCCGGTTGGCTCGACGGGAGTTGTGACAGGTTCGTTTGTTTTCTTCTGATCGCTCAATACCCGGGTGGCCGTTACATTTAGCTGGTCTCTTGCGGCTTGGGGGTGCTTGATATGATCATCACCCACTGCAGGCGTATTGACGAGTCTTAGAGTCCCACAATGGAGTTATCTAGTCCAAGCGAAACGATGTGGTGTGCATATGATATATGCACGGGGATCCGATTAAATGCGCGTATGTGATACCGTATATTAATCGGGCGGTTAGCTATTGGTCAGGTCGTATGTGATTTGATCGGTTTGCTAAATCAAGTGTTGATTTATCATTGACCATTAGCTTTTTCACTTTAAACCCTTCTTGTCTTTTGTTGTATGCATTTATTCTCATTGATCCACATATGGATGTGCATGCACACATATATGCATACACAATTCTATCATGGTTGTTGATATAGTGTATGGTGGCAATATAAGACTCACACCTTAATAAATATGTTGATATTTATATTTGGAAAAGAAAATGGAAATGGAAATTCTATCATGCTTGATTATTTTATTCATCCACTAACCTTTGCATTAACCTTGAGTTAATTTCCATGGCCATTTTTCATCCAAAAGAAAATATCTAGATATTTATTAACTTGAGTTAAGAGTGAGAAGAAGAATATATATATATATATATATATATATATATATATATATATATATATATTTTCTTTTCTCATTCTTATCTTATCTTTTTATCATTATCTCTTGAGCTCTTCATTAGCCATCATCTTCTTCCTCCTCTCTCTTGCTCTCTAGCTTTCATTTGTGAGCAAAAGAGTGATCAAGTTAGGGTTTTGAAGTGAGAAAACAAACCACATCACTATTCTACACTAGTCTTACCCATTAGTTTAGAGTGTTAGCTTCTACTCCTTTTCTTAATCTAGTGGAGCTTCAAGCTTGGACAAAGAGGACTCCGGGTGGATCGTCGTGGACCTAGAGGATCTCAAGGGAGCTTCTTTCAACCCTCAAGTAGTCAAGGAGTCTAGCGTAGGCAGCTACAAAGGTTGTATTCTCAAAACCCTAGCTTTTACTACTTGTGTTAGTGTTAAAGTTTTGTTACCCTAACTTTTCTAGTATGATCCTTAGGATGTTTTCTCTAGCACCCTATAATTTTTAATATGGCATGTGTGATTCTACCAAACCCTAGTAGTGGTGTTGTAGAAACTCCTTCAAAACTCCCCCAGGAGTAAATCTTACTCGTAGCGGGTATCGGGATCCAACTATCTCATAGAAGGTATGAAATCTCATTGCAAATTTTAACACTTGAAATTCCTGATAATCTTTTGCCCCTAACAACTTATGACCATGGCTATAGTCAAAAAATCATAAACGCTACCAAAGTTCAACCTGTCATTTCCTGATTGAATTAAACCTACCTGTACAACCCTTGGCTAAGGTCAACAAAGTCGTATGACTACCCTAACTCAATCGCATCATATGCAGCTGATAAGCACTAATTAGCTACCGCACACTACGTCTTGGCTAAGGTCAACAAACGTAGCACGAATACTAAGCAGTACTTATCTGAAATGACGGAGGGCTACGACATGTTTTTAAGAAAACCTTTTGCGTAATGAACTTGATATCGTTGTAGAAACAAGTGATTTTGAAAAAGAGTGTTTTTAAGGCTTTTACTAGTTTCGCTAAAGAGGTCACTCCCGGTGAAAGGGATCTCGGCTCTTTCCTTATCGAATAAGGTGCAAGATGTTTCACAAATACCATTATGCAAAGCAAGAACTATAGAAGCAATCAAAAACTAAACCGAGTGAGTTGTAGCATCTCCTAGTTTCGGTAAAGTGGTCTCTCCCGGTGAAGGGATCTCGGCTCTTTCCTTATCGAAAAAGGTGCTGGATATTCTATAAGGAATACCGCTATGCAAAGAAAAAACTAGAGCTACCCTTTTTGAAAATTTGATTCTACAACATCTTTTAGGTTTCTTTTCTTTCATTAATCTCATTAATGAAGTCCCACCATTTATGCTTCCTAAGCATCACAAAATAAACTTAAATACAACGTACGCTTATACCATCCGCATTCGTCACAATGTCCCGTTATGCACCGTTAGGTTACTTAACTAACGGCATAGCGGGGCGGGACTAGCGCGGGTGTAAAACATAAGCAACGTTTATTATATATCATATATATAATAATAAAGCATTTGTCTCAGCATATAAAGTGATTACATCACAGAATATCAGCAGTAGAAGATAACATAAGAAATATTGGATATACTAGGAGGTCCGTATTTTGTATTTAGTTGACAATAGAAAATACGGATTCCACGGTCGCGATGAATAGCCAAACTCACATCCCTAGACCTCAACGAGAGCGGCAAACAACCCTACCAATTCTAAAGTTAGGAGACCTGGACTCGACTCCTCGAGATGGTCTCCCATTGGACTCTAGAACCTGGTTACTTGTGCTCCCCACCTTGGGTCTATCCTAATGCGGAAAAGTAAATAATATACAATAACGGTGACATGATCCTCAACCCGGAAGTGCCCTAATAAAAGAATATTACATACAATGAATTTTACATGAATGAAAATAAAAACTCTCATCTCACATAAAACCCCCGGCTATTCAGAACATGACGATCCAATATAACATATCACAGCAACACATAACATCACATGTCATCAACGTAAGTAAATATGCATATCCCAATTGTCGTTGACATATAGCAACGAAACCGGCGATACACCACATATTACACTTACGGTCGCAGAAAAGAAAATGTCAAACTACAACATTTGGAATCCACAATCACCTTAGACATCATAAACCCGAAATATCACATACTTCGTATTTCATGCCTAACAATATGAATTCCAAATAATGTATCACATTCCACAAATAGTTAGACGATGTTAAACATTCTGATCGAATCAACAAACACCTAAAATTTCCCAAAAAGTTCAACACTTGAGCGTAGTTTAAAAGTATCCATCACATGCCACAGTACCTATGGACCAACTGTAGAAGGGTAAACCCTTGCCTCACCTATGGTGCCGCGGAACTACCGCAAACCTTAGGGTTTAGTGGCGGTTCTTACGGTTACGGAATCGAGTTAGGGTTTCATTCTTCTAAAGGGTCCATCAAATCACTTGCACGATATTTGAATGTTTCAAACTTGGAAAAAATCCCACTCTTGAATAAATTTCTAGCGAGGGTTAAAGTGGATATTTGATATCCGTTCGAACTTTTTAACACCGTCTAAATAACCCGAAAACATGTTAGAATCACGACTACGAAATACTCCGAATTGCCTTTGTAGAAAAATAACATCTCATGCAACTTTAAAAAAAAAAACTAGCAACACCTGAAACACCAAAACCCAGAGACCAAGCCACAGAACAAAAACGAACCCTTGAAAACACTGTTTGGCCAGCCTGCTCGGTTTTTAGGGCTATGTGCTCAGCCAGAAAATGACCAAATGTGTTCGTTTTTCTTCTGTGTTCATGTTACATCTCATATAACATTCTGCAGTTGTTTAAAATTATTTTAGATACCAGATAAAAATCGACAGAAACTAGGTCAAGGTGTTTCAAGTTTCGGAGTTATTTCGGTTTCGTAATTTAACAAATATCGTCTAAATTTCTAGCTTGGCTCTGATACCACTATAGGGTTACTTAGCACAACAGCAAGGTTTCGGGAGGTATCGTCCAGGCCATTTTCAAAAATTTGCCATGCTAGTTAACCCTAACTCTAGAATCTTAACTAAAGGTTTAGACAAAACGATGTGTAAACAACATTACAACTATGTGATTGCGGAATACGACCTTTATAGACCGGTCCTTCACTTCAAATGCTCCGAGTAGTGGTCCCTTCGCTGTGATCAAAGAACTTCTGGACTCTTAGGAGGCTCCACAAGATGAATGATGCATGCTTGCTTGAAGTCTTCAAAATCCAAGATAATCTATGTCGAGGAAACACGGAATCAAGCTTTCACTTCACTAATACGGAACTAGTGAAGCTAACACCGTAAACTATATGGTTAGTATAGAAGAGGATGATGAAATAAGAATTTTTCTCACTTTAGAATTTAATTTCTCATAATTTTTCCTTTCTTCTCAAAAACCTAGAGGACTCTCATTTGATCTTGAGGAAGAAGATGAAGTGATGAATGAATGAGAGAGTGAGGTTAGAAATGCAACCTTGGAGAGTATATGTCATAGCTAACTCTTGTAGAGAATAAACCATAGTTAAAGATAATGGTTAGGTCTAAAAATATCTATGGTAAAACAAAAATGGTGGACTAAGTCAATGGTTATCCATTGCTAGCAACCATGACAAAATCCATTCATTTTTGAATTACCTAAATAAATAAAAACCTAGATATTATCTTTTATATAGTGTAAGTCTCATACACCCATGTTGCATATATAACCTAGCATGTCACAATAATATATATCACATATATATTATTTATGTAACTAAAGAAAACAATACAATAAACATATAACACATATATGTTAAATGTATCAAAAGTGAGAAATAGAAATACTTAAGTAAGCATATATTAGTTAATGTAATTTAATATATCAAATATATAATTATGCATTAAATCAACACTTGATTTAATAATCAGGCTATATCACATATAACCGACTAATATAAAATGTATCATTTCATTGAATCAACACTTGATCAGATGACCCGGCTATATCGCATATAATCGGCCGATATCAAAAATCGCGAGAATAGAATACGGTATCACATGCGCATATTAATCTTGGTCCCGCACATATCATATATGTGCTCCTACTCCGTTTCGCCTGAGCCAGGAAACCTCTGTGTAGGACTCTAAAGACTCGTCAATACGCCGGCAGAGGGTGGTGATCATATCAGTCACCCACAAGCCGTCAGCGTTCAGCTAAACGTAACGGCCGCCCGGGTATTGAGCGATCAGAAGATCAACAAGCAATTCTGCTCATACTCCTGTAAAGTCTGTCAGTAACACTACCGTACAGTCCGGTCTCTTCGTCTAATATGTCGCATATCCAGTCTAGGGGTAGTAAACGTCAGACCCCAGTAACCGATAAGTCGTGCCGATGTGAGGCTCATAACGGGTCGAGAAACTACTGATAACACTTACCAGTTGATCTCCATATCAGCCATGGCCAGGGACTTCCAGTTATAGCCAATCGAGCACAGCGCAACATCAACCCCCAATACCGGGAGAGGCGAAACCCCTCCTGTCGCTCATTACTTCCGTATGATTCGGGACTGTACCCAAAAGCCACCATTTTTCACGTTCTCTTGAACGTGGTAAGGTGGAAATCAAAGCACAGTGGGAATCACACAAGACTCTATGACGATCTCGGGTCTACAGACTAACCTGTACCAGTGTCACCAGAGAACTGCTATCTGACGATAAATATAATACTAACTAGGAGTTCTCGTAATGTCCGTTCAGTGTACCCAGTCTTCACTGAGCACCCGTATGCCATCTTTGATGTGAAACACCAATGGATGTGGGATCATCCATCGCCTATCATATGGGTCAAGAAGCGTATACGCTAGTCTACTCTGGAATATCGACGCCCTGTCTCGATACACGCTCGACTAGGATCAATTATAGGATGTACTTATGGACAACCCTGGCCCCACTAGTATGATCTCCATCAGAGTCCTAGTAGTCAAGTACACATCCTAAGGGCTTCGTCAACATGTTAGAGAAAGACAGTATCACAATACAAGTCAACATGTTAAGACAAAGAGCAATCAGATAGCATACTATCATGCCGAGCAAAAAAAGTCCTCTCTATATATGTCCAAGTATCCACTATAATATACATCATATGTACAACAATGGCCTCTAGGGTATATACATAACTAACAGTTTCTACACATACATACACTCACTCCTTTCTCTCTTCCCCTTTGTCGGGCACTAAGGCAGCCCCATTCCCCAATTTCTCCACTTCATTTCCAACTCAAAAATCTTCATTTTTGCATCAAAAAATCCATACAATTCTCACTAATTCTTAGTTAAACCTTCACCCATTTTTCCTTGGCCTAAACTAGCTTGGATCTAGGAGCAAGATGGCATTTTGGAGGCTAAGTTTGTAAGTTTGATCTCAAATTTGTTGAGGTATAAATCCTAACCCTATGGTTAAATTGTTGGCTAATTACTTTAATCTAATTTAATTAGGTATTTATATGGTTCAAATTGCAAGTTTGAAATTTCACGAGAAGGATTTGGGATCAAGTTAGGGTTTTTATCATTTGAATATGATTACAATGTGTAGTTTATCATCTTAAGACTTGAAGAATCTAAACTAGTTGTTAATTTGCTAATTATTACTTTTAAATTGTCTTAATTAAATAATCTAGTAAACTAATTTCATGTTTAATTCAAATAGGTGAGATTAAAAATTTAGTTAATAATCGTGTAGCCTAATTATGTTATTAAGTGAACATTGTGACCACTAGATTTGTTATAATATCTAGATTTGCACTAAAATGGTTAAGTGATGCTTACTAGGTTTTTGGAATAAATCGATTTTAATTAAGTTTGAGGTTTTGATTATTTATAACATATTTCCTAAAATATCTACTGTGTTGTGAGCGCGCGATTGGTACGATTGGGTTCTATGCTTGGTAGTAGTCACGTATAGCGACCTTAGTTGTGGTTTGTGGTATTGTCGCAAGCGCGTATTGTGCACCCAGTGAGCCCGCGTCTAATTAGTGCGCGTGGTTGACTTGTATCGTTTGTGTCCGTGACTATATATATATCTACCCTCTTATTTGCTCGGGACGAGCAAAAGATAAGTTTGGGGGTATTTGTTCATACCAGAATATTGAATTTTAATACCGCTCAATCATTATCTATTTTTTGTATTTATCGGCACTATTAACCAGTGTTTGCTCAGTAATACAGATTACAGGTATCCGTGACAAAATACTGTAAATACATTCAAAATCATGGATATATCATTTGTGAGCTGATACTGCAACCAGAACCGCAAACCGAACAATATCCCAAGAGTTATTTTGCAAACAAGTGTGTGCACAATATTTTGGTCCAACACATAACATGTGTATATACTAAACTCTTGGAGCTTGGACCATGGACCTAGGGGGCTGCCAAATGCACACAAGTAGGGGGACAAGTGCAATAAATGCTAATGGTGTGATGTAATTAACAGATTCAAGTTTCCCTCTAAAACCTGGGTGCAGACCAAGTCTAATTTGAGAAATCAAACAGCACCAAAGTCATATTGGGGACAACACAAGACCACACTACAAGTATGAGCCCCATCCCTCGGAATTGACCCGAGCACATGCTTGTTCCATCCGAGCTCGCCGGCCCTACTGTGTCCAGTGGGTCCCATCTTTTGTAGGGTTCCTAGGCACACTAATGAGGTCTCACAAGGCATCAACCATGCCAAATTCAAAATTTTCCGGTGCCGAGAAACCCTAAACTAGATCGTTAACAAGAGAATAGGCGAAACTACAAGCTAGTAAACAACTTTACTGCAAAGTGAAAGAGACTACAACCTTTGTAGATCCGGTCCTCCACTTCCTTAGCTGCATGATGATGTCCCTCCGCTGCGATCATCGGATCCCGGACTCTAGCGATGGTTTCGTCGAAGAAATGATCGGGCTAGGTCGTCGACTTCGATGCCGAAGATGATCTACGTCGAGGCAACTCAAGATCAAGCTCCAACTTCACCAAGTCATGAAACTTTTGAAGAAAACACCTTATACTACTTGGCAAGTGGTAGAGGATGAAGAAATAGGAAGTGGGTTCACTTTGGATTTGGATTTCTCACTTGGAATCATCACTTAGACATTTTCAAGAAAAAGGTTTTCTTTCTTCTTGAAGAAGAAGAAGAAGAAAGAATAAGAATGAATTATTTTCCAAAAAAAAATGAAATGATATCTATCATATAGCAACCATGGGTGAGTTAACAAGTGTAGAGAATAAACTATGGTTTAAGTGAATGGTTAGGGTTAAGGAAAGAAACAAATGGTCAAACTTTTCAAAGCTTCATGAAGCTTCAAGTAAAAACAAAAGACTCTATGACGATCTCGGGTCTACAGACTAACCTGTACCAGTGTCACCAGAGAACTGCCATCTGATGTAAGGTATAATACCATCTGGGAGTTCTCGGCCAGTCCGTCCAGTGTACCCAGTCTCCACTGAGCACCCATATATCATCTCTGATGTCAAACACCAATGGATATGGGATCATCCATCGCCCATCTGTATGGGTCGAGAAGGTATACGCTAGTCTACTCTAGTATATCGATGCCCCGTCTTGATACACCCACGACTAGGGACCTTGAAGGATGTACTTATGGACTACCATGTCCCCACTAGTATGATCCGTATCATAGTCCAGGTGTCAAGTACACATCCTAAGGGCTTTACCAACATGTAACAGAGAGACAATCAGTGTACACGTTAAGGTAAAGAGCAACCAGATAGCATACTATCATATCGAGCAAGAAAGTCCTCCCTATATATGTCCCAGCATCCACTACAATATACATCCTATGTACAGTATTGGCCTCTAGGGTATACATATAACTAACAATATCCCACTTGCACTAGGGCCATCTGTAGCAGTGGTTGTAGTATCTCATACTCAACCATCCCATAAAAGTCTCTCTCTGGGAATAGGCCTTCGTGAGTGGATCCTCCGTGTTATCCTCTAAGTCTGCTCTCCTAACCTTGATCACCCTGGAGATCAACTATCTCCATGATCAGGTGATACTACCTCAGAATATGTCTGGATCATTGATGGGACGAACATTCCTTGAAATAAACCACAACTCCATTGTCTCACAATGGTTGGAACGTAGTTCATCTCATGAACCAATATACACCCAAACTGCCTCTTTGGTAATATCTTTAGTAGCGATGTATTCAGCCTTTATCGTCTAGTATGTCACGGTATTTAGCTTGGAACTCTTCCAACACGCCGTCCCTGCACTGAGGGTAAAGACAATGCCTGTGACTGACATTCAGTCGTCCTTATCACCCTGGAACCTTTCCAGTGATTCTCCCCAGGATCGATTGATACCTTATCACTACATCTAGTGAGTATCCGAACATCCAATTAGATCTAACTCATAGATCCAAAATCCAGGATATAGTAGGTATCATCTTGATCCTATATGGAGAATCATTGTGATAAGCGGAGATTGACCGAACGTAGCATAGGAGACTCCTTCCCCATCAAGAGTATGTCATCCACGTACTCTACGAGGATCATCACCATACTCCCTGCTATCTTTTTTTATATACAAGGTTCATCTACCATTTTAATGAAGTCAAACTCTTTGACAACTACATCAAAACAGACGTTCCAACTCCATGATGTCTGCTTTATCCTATAAAGCAACTTGCACACGTTTCCGCTGCTCCCACTGTTTACGAAGCCCTATGGCCGTGTTCTTACAGACGTTCTCTTCTAAATCATTATTTAGAAAAGCAGTCATGGCACCCAACCACCAGATATCGCAGTCATGGTATGTAGCCGTGGCAAGTAGGATCTGGATGGACTAAAGCATAGCTACTTAGAAAATGTTTCATCATAATCCATACCTGGTCAATGATGCAAACCTTTAACAAGTCTAGCTTTGAAAGTCTCAACTTTTCCATGCACACCAAGTAATCTTCTCAAGATATACTTGCCCCTGATGGGGATTTAACCCTTCAGATTAAGCAACCAAAGTCCATACTATGTTGGTGTATAAGGATTCCATCTCAGATCGCTAAGCATCCAGCCATTCTTACAGAGTCCCACTCTTGATGGCCAGCTCGAAACTAGTTGGGTCATCATCTCATGACGCAATCCTCGCTCCCACTGTCATAGAGAAACAGAAGTATCTCTCAGGTGGGTGAGGAACCCTACTAGATCGGCGGAGAGACTGAGGTTCGTTGGTAACTATTGAATCATTTGGTTATTCTAAATCATCAGTTGCAGTTTGTATAGCTGGAACATTTCCAGTTCTACATAACAGATCTGGCCTCGAGCTTGTCCGGATTTTGCTTTTTAGACATAGGCTGGACAACCCCAAATCTTAACAAACTTAAGAGATAGGCTCTTCCCATACCATATCTTATATGGAGTGGTAGGCACTGATTTGATTGGAACCTTATTCAATAGGTATGCAACTTCTCAAGTGCATAACTCCCAAAAGGAAATAAGAAACTAAGTAGTACTCATCATAGAGCGCACCATATCTAATAGGGTGTGATTGCTCCACCCCGATATACCATCGTGCTATGGTGTATACGGAGGAGTAATGCTGAGAGAGAATCTTATTCTCCTTTAGAAAAAAACCAGGAATTCCGTGCTCAAGTATTCTCCTCCTTGATCATATCAAAGGACATAATACTTATACCCATTTTAGTTCTCTACTTCTAACTTATATTCTGTGAATATCTCAAAATGTTCGGACTTGTGTTTCAACAGAAACATATGTCTGAATCTTGAGAGATTATCAGAGAATGTAATGAAATACAAAGAACCGGTCTTAGCATGTGTAGACAGGGGACCTACATACATTAACATGTATCATCCCAAGAGTTCACTAACTCTTTCTCTGTTTCCAATAAACAGAGCTATGGTCATCTAATCTTTGTGATATGACTGGAAAGTTTCACAAGATGTAAATTCAAATTAATTTAAATATGCATCTAAATGTAACTTCAGCCGGTCGGGTCGCATTGATATGACCTAGTCTACAATGCCTCAAGAAGGATTCGTTCATTTCTGAACTCTTCCTCTTGTGTGTGTTCCGTATACTAAGAAACTGTAGTTTGATTTAGAACGTTAATGCTTTTAGATAACGTGCCTGAACCGATCAACTTTTGAAATAGGAAACGTTCAAAACATTATCCAACAATACAAAATTATATCCTTTCTTTACTAATAAAGAGACTGATATGATTTTGTATATCAGGTTCGGTATCTAATAGCATTTTTTCAGAATCAATGTATTGGTAATACAGGGTGACAGTGACCAACAGACTTGGCTGCAACACTTGCCCCGTTTTCTGCCTCATGAAACTTATCACCCGTTCTCAGTTCTCTACCTTTCCGTAGCCCTATGTAACAGATTACATATCTGGGATCCTGATCCGGTATCAAATACCCAGGACGTAGAGGATATAGTGAAACAGTTTTTTGTAATAAACAAACCCGAAGGAGATGCATCATATGCACTTTCTTCGTTTGGGCGGCAAAGGAATTCTGGTATTCCCCTATTTCCCGCTCGGTCTTATAACAATTATAAGTTGGAGTGGCACCAACGTTCCCCAGCTCAGTATAACAAGCGGGTTCGGTCAATACATCCGTATTATTATCTTGATTAAGGCGTGACATGGTCGCTACCAGGAGAGAGAGAGAGAAGAAAACACTCTGCGTGCGCTCTTGCAAGATCAGATTGGTTATTATTTTATCTAATCAGGATAGCTCCCACTGTTTTTATCAAATCTTCCTTCAAACCCTAAAAGGAAAGACTAGCAGGGATTAATTACACGCTACAAGTTCGTGAATCTTTCAGCCAGGCCAGTGTCGGTACTTTGAGGGAGGTCCCCCGTGCTTTCGCACGAACCTAATTAATGTAAACCTCGTTTTCCCAGAGGCGTAACCCCGTTGACACCTTTCTAGACACCTACTTGATCGGCTAATTGTAATGTGTAAAACTCTCCCAGGAGTAACTCTTACTCGCAGCGGGTATCGGGATCCAACTATCTCATAGAAGTTATGCAATCTCATTGCAAATTTCAACACTTGAAATTCCCGATAATATTTTACCCCTAGCGTCCTATGACCTTGACGGAGGCCAAACAACCCATAGTCCGCTAGTCAAGTTCAACCCGTCATTTCCTGATTGAATTAAACCCACCCGCATGACCCTTGACGGAGGCCAAACAACGCCGTACGAATACCCTAATCCAATCGCATCATATGCTAGCAGATAAGCACTAGTTAGCTACCGTACACTACGTCTTGACGGAGGCCAAACAACCGCAGCACGAATATTAACTAGTACTTATCTGAAATGATGGAGGGCTACGACAGGTTTTTCTGAAAACCTATTGTGTAATGAACTTGATATCGTTGTAGAATCAAATGATTTTAAAATGGAGTGTTTTTGAGGCTTTTCTAGTTTTGCTAAAGGGGTCACTCACGGTGAAGGGATCGTCGGCCCTTTCCTCATCGAATGAGGTGCAGGATATATCATATATATCACTGTGAAAAGCAAAAACTATAGAAGCAATCAAAAGACAAACCGAGTGTGTAGCATCTGCCAGTTATTGCTAAAGGGGTCACTCCCGGTGAAGGGATTTCGGCCCTTTCCTCATCGAATAAGGTGTAGGATGTTCTACAAGGAACACCGCGATACAAAGCAAGAACTGTAGCTACCTGTTTTTATTTTTGAAATTCGATTCCACAACATCTTAGGTTTCTTTTCTTTCATTAATCATATTAATGAAGTCCCATCATTTAAATCACCTAAACATCACAGATAAATACGACGTACACTTATGCCATCCGCATTCGCCTCGATGTCCCCTCGTGCACCGTTAGGTTATGTAACTAACGACAGAGCGGGGCAGGGCTAGCGCGGGTGTAAAACATAAGTAACGTCTATATAATATATCATATATACTATATACAGTATTTATCACAGAACATCAAATGATCACATCACAGATATTGTAGCAGAAGAATCATATGAAACATTGGATATACTAGGACGTCCGTGTTTTCAATACGAGCCAGTATAAAACACGGATTCCACGGTCGCGATGAATAGCCAAACCCACACCCCAAGACCCCTACGAGAGCGGCAAGCAACCCTACCAATTCTAGAGTTAGGAGACCCGGACTCGACTCCTCGAGCTGGTCTCCCACTGGACCCCAGAACCCGGTTACTTGTGCCCTCCTCCTTGGGTCTATCCTAGTGCGGAAAAGTAAATAATATACAATGGTGACATCTTCCGCAACCTGGAAGTGCCCCAATAAAAGAATAATACATACAAGTTTTTACATGAATGAAAATGAAAAACACTCATCTCATATAAAACCCCCCGGTTATTCAAACACGACGATCCAATATAACATATCCAGCAACACTTAACATCACATGTCATCAACGTAAGTAAATATGCGCATCCCAATTGTCGTTGACATATAGCAACGAAACCGGCGATATTACATATTACACTTACGGTCTCAGAAAAGAAAGTGTAAAACTACAACAGTTGGAATCCGCAACCTCTTTAGACATCGCATGCCTAATCAAATGAATTCCTTAGACATTGCATGCCTAATAATTATAAACCCCGCATTTTAGTCTCATCATCGAAAACTCTTTTCAATATCAAGTCAGGCAATTCAACAAGATTCCCGACATCCTGATCGAATTCTCATTGCAAACTTTAGTAGACGGCCGCACCCCCGATGCCGTCGACGAAGTGCACCAAGGCAGAACACTGCTGCCGCAAGCACCCGAACGGATGCTTTCGGCCACGGGGTTCTCCTACAGTCACTTGGTCGGGGCTATGGGGCGAGGCTGTCTATTAAGTTTACCGACGAGTATCCGCGTACGCTACGTGATTGCGACGGACTTTTGATCGCATCAAAATTCCGTGGCAACCGATCAAGTGAGACTAAAGTGCTATGTTTATAACATTCAAATCAGTTATCTCATAACTACTTGTGGATTCCAAATATTGTATCACATTCCAGATAAAATAGAAAATGTCAAACTTTCCGATCGAACAATCAAACACCCAAGTTTTCCCGAAACAGATCAACACATGATATAAGTTTAAAAACATTCACTTCATGCCTCAGTACCAACGGTCCAGCCATAGAAGGGTCAAGCCAACGCCTCACATGTGGCACGTCGTACTGCCCCAAACCCTAAGGTTCAAAGGGCAGTTCAAGACGGTCACATAATCGAGTTAAGGTTTGTTGTCTTCTAGAGGGTCCATCGCGTTACTTGCACTACTTAGAACGTTCTTAAACCACTGAAAAATCCAACACTTGAAAATTTTCCGGCAGGGGAAAAAGTGGGTATTTATATCCGGTCGAATTTTTTAACAGTTTCTAAAATATCCGGAAAAACATAAACGAAGTTAAATTATCCGATCGAATTAACGAGTCCCCAATAAAACACTAGAAAACTCAACACTTGAGTGGAATTAAAAAATTCCCATAAACAATTGCCAAGAAAGGACCTAAGAATAAATATATGAAATTTCAGGGACTAAGTCAAATTTTGGCCGCGGAACCGCCGCCAAACCCTTGGTTTCACCGCGGTTCCGCGGTCAAATTATTGACTTAGTGGACTGTACTTCACAGAAATTCTTAGTTTTTCTGAGAATTTTTAATTCACAAAAATCCACTGTTTTGAAAAATGTAGAGAGAAGGGTTTTGTCGGGGTTTACGGGTTCGATCGGACTTCTAACTTCGTCTACACTTTGCCTAAAACTCTAGCCAGGCTATGATACCACTGTAGGGTTCCTAGGCACACTAATGAGGTCTCACAAGGCATCAACCATGCCAAATTCAAAATTTTGCGGTGCCGAGAAACCCTAAACTAGATCGTTAACTAAAGAATAGGCGAAACTACAAGCTAGTAAACAACTTTACTGCAAAGTGAAAGAGACTACAACCTTTGTAGATCCGGTCCTCCACTTCCTTAGCTGCATGATGATGTCCCTCCGCTGCGATCATCGGATCCCGGACGCTAGCGATTGTTTCGTCGAAGAAATGATCGGGCTAGGTCGTCGACTTCGATGCCGAAGATGATTTACGTCGAGGCAACTCAAGATCAAGCTCCAACTTCACCAAGTCATGAAACCTGTGAATAAAACACCATATACTACTTGGCAAGTGGTAGAGGATGATGAAATAGGAAGTGGGTTCACTTTGGATTTGGATTTCTCACTTGGAATCATCACTTAGACATTTTCAAGAAAAAGGTTTTCTTTCTTCTTGAAGAAGAAGAAGAAGAAAGAATAAGAATGAATTATTTTCCAAAAAAAAAATGAAGTGATATCTATCATTTAGCAACCATGGGTGAGTTAATAAGTGTAGAGAATAAACTATGGTTTAAGTGAATGGTTAGGGTTAAGGAAAGAAACAAATGGTCAAACTTTTCAAAGCTTCATGAAGCTTCAAGTAAAAACAAAAGAATCCACCATTTTATTTCTTGCCTAAAAATAAATGAAAAGAATAAATAAATAAGTAAATCAAAACCCTAACCATTAACCTAATCATGGTTTAATCATACACACCCAAGTTTGCTTGTATCATCAAACATGATACAAACTAGTGCACAAAACTATATCAAATATACAATGTGCACTCCAAGTGAGAAAATCTATCTTAAGTGAACCAATACTAGTTAATGTAAAGTGATATATCAAATATATAATTATACATTAAATCATTAAATCGACACTTGATTTAATGATCCGGTCATGTCGCATATAACCGACTAGTATCAAGTATATCAATGTATCGAATCAACACTTGATTCGGTAACCCGGCTATATCACATATAACCGACCGATGATACAAATTGCGAGAATAGAATTCAGTATCACATACTGGTATTATTCTCGGTCCCGCACATATCTCATATGCGCTCCTATTTCGTTTCGCTTGAGCCAGGAAACCTCTGTGTAGGACTCTAAAGACTCGTCAATACGCCGGCAGTAGGTGATGATCATATCAAACACCCACAAGCAGCAAGCGGTCTGCTAAACGTAACGGCCAGCCGGGTATTGAGCGATCAGAAGATCAACGAGCAAGCCCGCTCACACTCCTGTGAATCCAACCAGTAACACTTACCGTACAGTCCGGTCTGATCGTCTGATATGTCGCATATCTCGCCTAGGGGTGGTAAACGTCAAACCCCAGTAGCTCGATAAGTCGTGTCGATATGAGGTCTATAACAGTTCGAGAAACTTCTGGTAACACTTACCAGTAAATCTCAGCAACCCTGGCCAGGGATTTCCGGTTATAGCCAATCGAACACAGCGCAACATCAACTCCCTATACCGGGAGAGACGAATCCCCTCCTATCGCTCATTGCCTCCATGTGATTAAGGACTGTACCCAAAAGCCACAGTTTTGCATGCCTTCTTGGACGTGGTAAGGTGGAAATCAAAGCACAGTGGGAATCACACAAGACTCTATGACGATCTCGGGTCTACAGACTAACCTGTACCAGTGTCACCAGAGAACTGCCATCTGACGTAAGGTATAATACCATCTGGAAGTTCTCGGCGAGTCCGTCCAGTGTACCCAGTCTCCACTGAGCACCCGTATATCATCTCTGATGTCAAACACCAATGGATATGGGATCATCCATTGCCCATCTGTATGGGTCGAGAAGGTATACGCTATTCTACTCTGGTATATCGATGCCCCGTCTTGATACACCCACGACTAGGGACCTTGAAGGATGTACTTATGGACTACCATGTCCCCACTAGTATGATCCGTATCATAGTCCAGGTGTCAAGTACACATCCTAAGGGCTTTACCAACATGTAACAGAGAGACAATCAGTGTATACGTTAAGGTAAAGAGCAACCAGATAGCATACTATCATGTCGAGTAAGAAAGTCCTCCCTATATATGTCCCAGCATCCACTACAATATACATCCTATGTACAGTAATGGCCTCTAAGGCATACATATAACTAACATCTTTCTGTGGGCCCTCCATTGCTGCCACGTAGACCTATTTTTATTGTTTGTTTATTTAGTTTTTGAGCCTATAAAAGCAGGCAGTGGGAAAGGGTTGAAGGGTCTCACTTTTGTCCAAGTTTTATCATTTTTTTCCAAGTTTTCTTTTTAGTTCTTGTACATAGTTAATCCCCCTTGAGCTCTCTACCTTAACTTGATCTTGCAACCTCTTCATTGAGCTTGCAAGTTTAAGCTTTGGTCATTGAGATCAAGAGGTTGTATCATTCTTGAAGTTTAATAAATCCTTCTCTTTTGTTCCTTCATTTGCATTGAGTTCTTAGCTCTTTCTTGATCTTGCAACCTCTTAATTGTGCTTGCAAGTTTAAGATTTGGTTATTGAACCTATGGTGTGTCATGTGATCTTTGGTTCTCATTCTTGCTCTTTTATATTTCTTGCTCTTTTATTACTTGCTTTACATTCATGTCATTTACATTCCATGCTTTACATTCTTGCAATTTAATTCCATGCACTTACTTACTTGTAATGTTTTCTTTTCTTTTCTTTTCTTTGTTCTTTTCTTTTCTTTGTTCTTTTCTTTTGCTTTTCTTTAGTTGTTGTTGTGAATGGTTTGTGAATATGTGTTGTTAGGAAAAGAATACGACATTGTAACTTAAGGTTTTCTTTGCTCATTTCGTTTTCCCATATTTTCCATTGAACTACGTCCAAACGTTACGCAAGCGCTCCGTTAGGCACCCTACCCTACCAAGGTGACGGTGATTCCTAACCACGGTTGCGTTCGGTTTGGCCGGAGGCGAAAGCAAGAGACAAGAACGGAAGGACAAGGGTCAATAAGCCGGATTCCACGAATACCGTGCTTAAGCACCCTAATCCGCCTTGTTGCCGATTGCTCTAGCTTCATTGGTTAAGTTCGGCTCAAAGGACTTGAATACAGATTTCCTTTAACTTACACTATCCTATCATTTCCTAACAAGCTTTATACTTGCATATAACACATAGGATAGATACAAACTTTCCGCCATGCACATTAACTCGTGAGAACAAGAACGTAAAACACTCCGTCTCCCTGTGGATCGACCCATGCTCAACCGGCTAGCTGCGAAGCGACACCGTCTTGATTGCGGTTAACTTTAATTCTTTCAATCAACATGTTATATTAGCGGATCGAATGGGCGATGTGATTTTATTCACACGCGGATATATGTTGGATGGTATCGGTATGTACTAGATTTTAGATCAGTACCCATATTCATGATATTATGATAAGGAAACCAGATAAATAATGAGATAAATGTGATATTTGATCCGTACCCCATTTTTGGGATGCCGTACGATGGATTTTACCGTACGAAGTATGAATATGATGATTAATCCGCACTCTTGACTCGAGAATGTCGTATTATATGTCTATCGTATGTGACGCTATTGAGGCGGGATCACCGACTACTAGATATATCGACTCGGACTTAGGTGGATTTCCTTACTCTTTCGATTAGTCTTTTAGTTTAGTCCTGTAGTTATCAGGTAGATGTTAGACTGGGCTCGAGTCATACTTATTTTCAAAACTAACGAATCGTGGGTATTTTAAAGACAGGCTAAGGGGTATTACGGATATTTTAAAGGACATATCTTTTCTTAAAAATATCGTAGTTCCCATTTTCTAAAAACCACGATTAGTTCTATTTCAAACGCCAAAATTGTATGTATCGTCTATATATAAATATTTATTCTTACATGTTGCGTTTACTATTCAATTTCCATGTATTCTTGTTGTTCGCATCGCATTGCATGCTTAAATGTGTTTTCATTAGTTATTATGAACCCATGCTGTTAGGACACCAGCACCATTACCGATAATGTGTATGCTCCACGTACACTTGCTTGCCGGCTCACACACATCATCATCGGTAATTGCTATGTCACGTACACTTGAGAAAATATTATTTCATTGACATAAATTGCTAGCTGGTAGTTGCAATATATTACCAGTACATTGCTTTCCTATGCTAGTTTGACATTGCATTTCTTACTTAGACACTTCGTGCATGCATATGTATATTCATTGTTATGAAATATTATGAGGCTTTACGCCAGAATTTCACTGCTATTTACTTTGGAATTTGGGATTTGGATTTTCCATGAGATTTTTGGATTTAGAGAAACCGCAAGGATTTTATAAACTGAATATCATTTCTAAAAATAGAAAATGCAGTTTTCTCGTGATATGATGTGAGATATGTCCACCATGAGTTTTCTCGGCTCTTGAGTGATATTATACACCCGATTCGAGGAGGAGGATGAACCGTCTGCGGGTGCATGGTAGACCCGGTGCGGTACCCCGGGGCAAAGATGGTCGCAGATGATGGCGTTGAGCCTGGCAGAGGAGCACTATCGACCGATTATTTGTTACACGGCGGATATCTGTAGGATACCGACGTAGTCGTGACATTGATTATTTAGGCCAGTCCGGATTGCCGGAGCCTGAGATATTGAGACATTGATATTTTATGATATGGGCCAGTCCGGATTACCGGAGCCCAAGATATTGAGATTTGGGATATATATTTTGTGT
Organism: Agapanthus africanus; assembly: GCA_030015575.1. Lineage (NCBI taxonomy): Eukaryota > Viridiplantae > Streptophyta > Magnoliopsida > Asparagales > Amaryllidaceae > Agapanthus > Agapanthus africanus. The sequence goes on from JASDDO010000008.1 coordinate 317,843,482, forward strand.
CGATGCTTGATACGGATTCCTTGTTGATTTCATTGATGATACTTTGATTTTTATGCAGAAATCTCACAGAGATAAGAAAACAGTTTTCTCATTTAGATGTATTCTATTTTCATGCATTCATACATCATATACATGATATGTTGTTACCCAAGGCATTGACACAAGCACATGGTATTACACTTATGTATAGATTTTACCCTGGCCATTAGCAGATGTTTCAGGTTATATATTCTATGGATTTTATTGTATGACCTTGGATATAGTCATACATGCGATTTCTTCTCGGTGATATTTTTTACTCACGAGTTGGCAACTCACCCTCGTTGTGCCACAGTTTCTTGCAGGTTTTGCCGTACAGGTTTCATTACGACTTGCTGGCACACTGCTTCCTTCAGGGTGATTGCTTGGTAGGTGGGTTCACTTGCATCGTGACCACCATTGTTCTTTATTTTCATTCTGTTGTATCTAGTAAACTCCATCAACCAGACTTGTATTATTTGATAGACTTAGAAGACCAGTATGTATATTCTTTCGACCTTAGAGTCGCGCTTGTATTATTACGGTTTCTCTCTGGTTTTCTTGAGGATGTTGATTTTCTTCTGTGTTTTGATCCTCGCCCTTCGGCGTTGTATATTATATTGTATTGCGTGGTTGTGTCCTCCAATTGGCGAAGAGCTAGCTCCTGCTTGGGGATGCCTTTTTTCTTTATTCATATATATTCCTGTTTGTACCCATTGGGGCCAGTATTTACAAAGGAAACTGTGCCGAAATCTTTGGAAAAAACTTGATGTTTTAAAAATGCATGCTACGAATATCAAAGTGATTTATATTCAAGCTTTTAAATAAGTTTTCCTTCACTTTCATTTCAAATGGTTTAGATTTCTGGGCTTTTGGCTTACTTGAATTAGATGGGGTCCTATAGACATCACATGATTCAAGTGCCAGTCACGTGCTATTTCGGATCATGACAAAATTTTCAAAAAACCGGCGCTAACACAACCCTATAACCCTGATCGACCCCTAAGCCCTTGATAGCAAAATATGCAAAGGAGATAGAATGGTTATACCGAATGATCCATGTCCTTCATTCTTGAACCATCTTTCGAAGCTCCTAGAGGCCTCCTTGATCATGCTTGATCTCCGGTCTCCCTCCATCGAAGTTAATCCACCCGAGTGTCTATGCAACGAGCTCCAACCTCATATTCGAGGCAACTAGGGTATCTAGATCGCTACACTAGATACCATAGAAGAAGTAGAGAGTGATGAAAGATTAATTTGTCTCAAGACACCCAAGATTTCTCAACACATAAGAGGGTTTGGATGGAGGAAGAAGAAGTTGCCATAAGGATGAGGTGTTGAGAGTAACTCAAGAGAGAGAAAAAGAAAATGAATAATGGATTGTGTTTTTGTTTGTTGTGTGTGTGTGATAACAAATAATGGAGCAATCACATAAATGTCCATGTCTCCAAAATATTTTAGTCAACAAAAATATCTCAAGTCAACATAATCTCACAACAAACAAAAACCCTAAGCATGCTAGAATAGTAACTATGGGTCATTAATTAGCCATGCCATAAAAATGCAATAAACACCTCATCCTACACCTCAATAACCTTTAATCCAAAAAGGTCTAAACCATGATGATGTGTAAACTTCTAAAAGTAATCTTGTAATAAATTACAAGAATACCACTCAATCGTATATACATACCCGCATTCATATTCTGAAGAATACGAATACAAAGAGACGGGAATAATCCAACAAATATAATACTAGGATCCGGCTTAAACCAAAGTACACCTAAGTGATCGAACCTTGCCGTAAAACCATATGGCCTCTATATCGTTTCGTCCGAAGCAGGGAAACACTCTGTATGGGACTCTAAAAACTCGTCAATACGCTGGCAGTGGGTTTAACCACAAGCACGTCAGCGGCACTAACTATACGTAACGGTTACCAAAGTATTGAGTGAAAGGCATGCCGACGAGCAAACTCATCCTGAAACCCCTACCGAGCCTCACAGTGACAATATCTGTACAGTCCGGTCCGTTCGTCTATGAGTATCACATATCGAGTCTTGGGGGTGGATAAAGTCAGACCCCTAATAACACGACATTTAGGGTCGGTATGAATCCCATCACTACCTGAGAAACTACTGATCCTAGATCGGTAATTCTCGACTACCTTGGCCAAGGATTTCTGGTGATGATCACCCATGCACAACCACGACATCCACCCCCAATACCGAGAGAGACGAATCCCCCGACGATCCGCTCACTGCCTCCATGTGGCTCGAGACAGTACCCAACTAAAACCTGTTTGCACGACTCCTTTGAGCTATGGTAGGGTGGTAATCAAAGCACGGTAGGAACTCACACGAGACAAATGACAATCTCAGGTCGATAGACTAACCTGCACACATGCCACCAGGGAACTGCTATCTGACAATAGGTATAATACCAACTAGCATGTTCCCGGCGAGTCCGTCCGGTGTACTCATAACCAAATGAGCACCTGTATACATCTTAGGTGAACCAACTGACACCAATGGCATGTAAGAACGGCCACCGCCCCTCGTCGGGGTCTCGATCAGTATACACTAGTCTACTCTTAGAGTATCGATGCCCAGTCTCGAAAGTCCCACGACTAGGGAAATTTTAAGGATGTGCTTATAGAACACCCAGCTCTCGCGTATATGATCGCCATCATACTGTTGGTAGTCAAGCAAGAATCCCATGGGCTCTATCAACATTTAATAGTGATCAGTAATGTCACCTAAAGCATGTACACGATGATAAAAACAAACCAGATAGCATACTATCATCTCGAGTAAGACTGTTCTACCGGTATAGGTCCTGCCTCAATCATTGCAATCGCGTGCATATGATCAAATAATTGACTTGAGGGCACTATAGCCAACAATTTGTCTCTTGGAACCATAGGATTCTCAACACATGAGAGATTTTAGGGTTTAGAGGAAGAAGAAGAAGACTTGAAGAAAATGAGAGTGATGTGTGAACTTGGAAATAACATGGTTGTTGATTGACGAGCGCTTGCGCGCGTCATGTTTTTAAAGTTCTAAAGTTATTGCCGTAATCAGGACGGCGTCGCGTGTAGCTATCAGCGATGAGTATGGGTTGTCCGCAGGGAGACGGAGTGTTTCACATTCTTGTTATCACGAGTTAAGCGCACGGGTCGGAAGTGTTCGATTCTAACCTATGTGTATATATGCACAGCATACGTTGTTAGGATTGGATAGGTTAGTGTAAGTTAGTGAATTCCTTACTCAATACTTTGTGCCGAACTCAACCATTGAAGCTAGAGCAATCGGTAACAACGTGGATTAGGGTACTTAACCACTGTATTAGGGAAATCCGGCTTATTGACCCTTGTCCGTCCGTTCTTGTCGCTTGGCTTTCACCTCTGACCAAACCGAAAGCAACCGGTCGCGGTTAGGGATCACAGATACCTTGGTAGGGTAGGATGCCTAACGGAGTGCTTGCGTAAGGTTTAGGCGGAGTTCAATTGGAAAATATCAGGTAAAGGAAATGAGAAACAAAAAAACCTAACTTACAACACCATTCTAATTCCTGACAACACCATAATTACAAACCAACAAAACAACCAAGAGAAAGAGCAAAATAAAAGAATAGAACAACAAACAAGTAAGTAAATGACAAGGTAATAAAATGCAAGTGAGTAAATTGCAAGGAAATAAAATTGCAAGTAAGTAAAAAGAGAGATAAAATACTAAGAACACCCAAAGTGCAAAATGAAATCTTTATTATGTCCAAGTGATACAACCTTGAGTTCAATAACCAAAACATAAACTTGCAAGCTCAATGAACAGGTTACAAGATCAAGAGAAGGCAAAGAGCCCAAGGGAATCTAAGCTATGTATAAGAAAAAGAAAACAAAAATGTATGAAGTGTAAAGAAAATGAGAAAATGTGAGACAATGTGAGAAACTCTCCCTTGCTCACTGATCTGTATTTATAGGCTCAAAATAAAATTAAAAAAGTAATAAAAATGAGTTGATGTGACACCAAGGGAGTGCCAGAACGAAAATGGGATTTATTGGGCATGGTGGAGCCGGCAAGACCGGTTTTCTTGGGCATGTCGCCGGTCCAAATCCGAGCAAGTGGGCTCGTGTTGGTTGTGTGGTCTTGTGTTCTCTCGAAAATTCCACTGGTATTGCTTGATTTGTCTATATAAACTTGGGTTGAACTCAGGGATTTGGAGGGAAACATGATGCTTTTTAAATCACATCACATCTTTTTGCATTAAACACACATCACTTCTCATGTGCCCACCTGCTGCTCTTACATCATGGCAGCCCCACCATGGTCCATGCCAAAGAATTTTGTGCACACTTGCTATGTGTTGGACCAAAATTGTGTACACATTATTTGTTGCAAAATAACTCTTTGGATATCGATCGGTTTGGAGTTCTGGTTGCAGTGTCGGCTCATAATGTTATATTCGTGATTTTGAATGTGTTTCTAATATTGTGTCACGGATACCTGTAATCTGTATTTACTGAGCAGACACTGGTTAATAGTACCAATATATACAAAAAATTGATAATGAATGAATGGTATTAAAATGCAGTTTTCTGAGATGAACAAATACCCCCAAACTTATCTTTTGCTCGTCCCGAGCAAAACAAAAAATCCTAACCTCACTTTCGCAGGGAATGGGATTGCACTGAGCTCGTGCAACAAGCCATTAAAGCTCTAGGTGTTCCTAGTAGGAAGAGTGTTGTTGCCTGAGGGTTTTCAGCAGATTACACCCACAAAATCCCGTCAAGCTAGTTTCATAAGTTAACGTCGATTCTACTCCTACATTTTAGTATCTAGGTTAGAAATTTTATCATCCTAGGTTAGAAATTCTATCATCCTAAGTTAGAAATATCCAACCCTTATTTTTCACGCCTCCTATTTATTCAACCCCAGATCCTATATGTTTTACAGTTTAGAAAGATCTCGGCTTCTCTTGAGTTTTCCTTCTAAAGTGCGGTCTCCAATCAGGAATTTTTATCATCTTTACGGAAAATATAAGTCTTATTCTTTATTTCTATCTTTCCTCTAAACATCGATTGTATACCCCTACGTGTGTGTAAAATTTCACCCCTACACTTGAGAATTCAATTCAAGCTACAGTATCCTTGCCTTAATACCTAATACCACTTCTTTTCATTAATGATGGACGGTTTTTCTCACACACCTTTCATGAAACTATTAATGCTTCTTGAGGCACTAACAGCCGATTACTGAATGTGTGAGCTTAAAGTGTAATTAGCAGTTTCCAGATCTTGACTTTATTTATTTATCTTTTCTTTATTTTTCTTTTTCAAGACCGGATATATTTTTCAATGATGCTCTTTTGGTGGTTAGATTTAAATACCGTTTTTTCTTTCATGATAGGTTTTCAGGCAAGTGTATTTCTAGGTATCCTTTACTATTCCAAGTTTCAAGGTGCGTGTATGTGCAGTTTATAGGGTATATACTTTCTAAATTTTGACTCAAGAATAGAAACTATTTTTCAGACTTATCCTTCAGTAAAGCTTTCAATACTCTCCCTTCATCTCGACTTAACTCAAGAGCTGAACTCAAGATTACATACTTCTATAAAAAAAACTGTAAGGATATATAATTACCAAGGTTAAACAGAAAGAGGGTTATTTTTAAGGTTTTCAATTTCTAACCCTAGAATTTAGTTATTTCTAACATATCAACTCAACTTTCGGAAATAGAAATCTAAGTTACCCTATTAGCTAACTTGACGACAAAGTTTTTATATTTTTGTAAAATTTTTCGATTTTTATAGGGTTTTAAATAAGTATGCAAATGCAAAATATACACATGAATGCGAAGGAAGAAAGCTTACCGAGCACACCTCCAAAGTTAAACTTGACAGTGCCCTTACTGTCAAAATTTTCGGCGCTCCCCGGCAACGGCGCCATTTGATTGACGAGCGCTTGTGCGCGTCGTGTTTTTAAAGTTATAAAATTATTACCGCAATCTGGACGGCGTCACGTGTAGCTAGCCGCGATGAGTATGGGTCGTCCGTAGGGAGACGGAGCGTTTCACGTTCTTGTTATCACGAGTTAAGCATGCAGGTCGGAAGTGTTCGATTCTAACCTGAGTGTATAAACGCACAGTATACGTTGTTAGGATTAGATAGGTTAGTGTAAGTTAGTGAATTCCGTACTCAATCCTTTGTACCGAACTTAACCATCGAAGCTAGAGTAATCGGCAACAACGTGGATTATGGTACTTAAGCACGGTATTAGGGAAATCCGGCTTATTGACCATTGTCCGTCCGTTCTTGTCGCTTGGCTTTCGCCTCTGGCCAAACTGAACGCAACTGGTCGTGGTTAGGGATCACCGATAGCTTGGTAGGGTAGGGTGCCTAATGGAGCGCTTGCGTAAGGTTTGGGCAGAGTTCAATTGGAAAATATCGGGCAAAGGAAATGAGAAACAAAAAAACCTAACTTACAACACCATTCTATTTCCTAACAACACCATAATTACAAACCAACAAAACAACCAAGAGAAAGAGCAAAATAAAAGAATAGAACAATAAGCAAGTAAGTAAATGGAAAGGTAATAAAATGCAAGTAAGTAAATGGCACGGAAATAAAATTGCAAGTAAATAAAGAGAGAGATAAAATACTAAGAACCCAAAGTGCAAAATGAAAGCTTTAATATGTCCAAGTGATACAACCTTGAGTTCAATAACCAAAATTAAACTTACAAGCTCAATGAAGAGGTTGCAAGATCAAGAGAAGGCAAAGAGCTCAGGGGAAGCTAAGCTCTGTACAAGAAAAAGAAAACAAAAAAGTATGAAGTGTAAAGAAAATGAGAAAATGTGAGACAATGTGAGACACTCTCCCTTGCTCACTGATCTGTATTTATAGGCTCAAAATAAAATTAAACAAGTAATAAAAATGAGTTGATATGACAGCAAGGGAGAGCCAGAACAAATTGGGACTTATTGGGCATGGTGAGGCCGGCGAGACCGGTTTTCTTGGGCATGTAAGCGGTCCAAATCCGAGCAAGTGGGCTCGTGTTGGTTGTGTGGTCATGTGTTCTCTCGAAAATTCCACTGGTATTGCATTATTTGTCTATATAAACTTGGGTTGTACTCAGGGATTTGGAGGGAAACATGATGCTTTTTAAATCACATCACATCTTTTTGCATTAAACACACATCACTTCTCATGTGCCCACTTACTGCTCTTGCATCATGGCAGCCCCACCATGGTCCATGCTAAAGATTTTTGTGCACACTTGCTATGTGTTGGACCAAAATTGTGAACAAATTATTTGTTCCAAAATAACTCTTTGGGTATCGATCGGTTTGCAGTTCTGGTTGTAGTGTCGGCTCACAAACGTTATATCCATGATTTTGAATGTGTTTCCAATATTTTTTCACGCATACCTGTAATCCTTTACTGAGCAGACACTGGTTAATAGTACCGATATATTAAAAATAGATAATGAATGAGTGGTATTAAAATGCAGTTTTCTGAGATGAAAGCTGTCTTCTCTTTAAAAAAATGAAGCATACTTATATTTAGAAGATAAAAAATCTAACCAAATATAAATATCTAACTAAATATCAAGCATGCTTCAAAATATCTAAAGAGTGAGTCATAACCATGAGTCACCAAGTAGCCATGCTAGATTCAATGTAAAACACCACCTCATTTCCTCCACCTAATAATGTTTAATCCAAAAAGAATAAAACCCTAATTAGGTGTCCTCTTCTAGAAACTTTCCCGAGTAAATTACGAGAATGCCCCTCATCCGTATATACATATCTGCATCCACATTCCGAAGAATACGAATACAAAGAGACGAAAATAATCCATCATTATAATACTAGGATCCGGCTTAACCCAAAGCCCACTAGTATTATCCGCCCGATCGTCATACGTGCACAAGTACACGTACATGATCGAAGCCCTGCCGTAAAACCATACAACCTCTACATCTTTTGCCCGATACAGGGAAACCCTCTGTGTGGGACTCTAAAGACTCGATAGTATGCTGGCAGTGGGTTTAACTACAAGCTGCAAGCGGTACTAGCTGCACGTAACGGCTACCCAGGTATCTGTCGATTAGAAGGCCCATGAGAAAACCCATCCGAACTCCTACTAAGGCTGAATGTGACAATTTATGTACATTTCAGTCTGTTTGTCTAAGAGTATTGCATATCGGGCCTAGGGGGTGGTAATCTTCAGACCCCTAATAGCGCAATAAGTCATGCCAGAGTGTAGCCCAAACACATCCTGAGAAACTACTGGAATACCTACCAGTAAATCTCACTTGTCCTGGCCAGGGACTTTATGTAATGGCTCTCCAAACACAGCGTGATATCATCCCCCAATACCAGGAGAGACGAATCCAATCTAACCGCCACTGCTTCCAAGTGCTTCGGGACTGCACCCAACTACTGCCTGTTTGCATGACTCCTTTGAGCCGTGGTAAGGTAGTAATAAAAGTACAGTAGGAACACACTCGAGGCGAAGTAGCAGTGTCAAGTCGACGGACTAAGCTGTACTCATGTCACCTGGGAACTGCTACCCGACGATAGGTATAATACCATCCGGCAGTCCCCAACGAGTCCTGTCCAGTGTACTCAAAACCTAATGAGCACCTGCATACTATCTCCAGTACGACGTACTATGGCTGTGGGACAGACCATCTCCTCTGCTGGGATGAGAAGCGTATACACTAGTCTACTCTGGAGTATTGATGCCCCGTCTCGATAATACTACGACTAGGGACTTGTATAAGGATGTTCTTATAGACTACCAAGCCCCCACTAGTATGACTATCATCACAACGCTGGTAATCAAGCAAAGATCCTAAGAGCTCTACCAATATGTATAAGCGATATGCTAAAGGAAACACATGCACATATTAAGATAGAAACAAATCAAGTAGCATACTACCATTTTGAGCAAGACTGTCAATACAACTGTGAATGTCCCAAGCTTCCATTAAGTAATATACAAACCAGTATGATACAATAATGGCCTCTAGGGCATATATCACTAACAGTCTGACCTAAAGGACCACTTGGACGTGTTTACGGCGGGCATAAGCTTCCAAGACAACTCGGACGGGGCTCAATGCCGAGTTTTTCCCACCACCTTAATCCGAGATGGCTGGGACTGGTTCCGAGGGCTTACACCGTGCTCCATCTTGACCTATGACGAGCTGGCTACCCAATTCCTCGGTCATTTCTTCGGTGACCGACGATAGAATAAGACGGTCGACTAATTATTCACTGTCAAGAGCGGAGACAAGGAATCCTTCAAAGGGTATGTCACTTGTAACTACAATGCCCTCCTGGAGGTTCCTGATGTAAGTTATATGTATGCCTTAGAGGCCGTTATTGTACATACGATGTATATTATAGTGGGTGCTTGGACATATATAGGGAGGACTTTCTTGCTCGATATGATAATATGTTATCTGGTTACTCTTTATCTTAACATGTACACTTATTGTCTCTCTATTGCATGTTGATAAAACCCTTAGGATGAGTACTTGACTACCAAAATTATGATGCAGATCATACTAGTGGGGCCATGGTAGTCCGTAAGTACATCCTTCTATTGTTCCTAGTCGTGTGAGTATCGAGATGGGGCATTTATATTCCAGAGTAGATTAGCATATACGTTTCTTGTAACGTTTTGAAAATCGTTTAGGTGAAATTTCGGATAATCGGTAAAATACTGGTGTTTTCCGTAAAAAAACCAAGATTTAATTAATTTTCAACATAAAATTAAATATACCTATTTTAGCTATATAATTGCTAGTATTTTGTGTTTAATAGGTCACTTATAAAATTTCTAGTTTACAAAAAAAATTCTGTAATTAATTATTCTAAATATTAATTTAAGCTTTCACTGATCTATTTAATTAGTGATAATTACAAATTGAAATGGATTAATACAAGTTTTATGCATCATGACATATTAACCCAAGATGTAACATATTGTTTTTGAAATGAAAAGAAATTGTCAAGACGGTTTTAGGAAATATAAAAGAAAAAGGATTAAATTGTGAAAATAAATTAAATAGTAATTGAGGTATGGGGGTATTTCCTTCACCTGAAACTTTCTACACACACACTTACCCACACACTCCCCACCCATTCCCAGCAGGCCGAAACAACAACCCCAATTCTCCCCAAGTCCCCTACTTCATTCCTCACAAAGTTAAGAAAAGAAAGAATAAAGGAAATAAGAATAAAGAAAGCATGGGATTTTTAAATGTGAAGTATGGGTTCTTTGACTTGGAAATTTCTCTCTCCCCACACACACACCCCTCCTGCTCACTGGCCGAGCAAAACTGCAGCCCCCCTTCTCAAATCTCTTCATTTTTCATGCTAAAAATTTCATCAAAAAGCAAGATAAAATCCCACAAAGTCCAAATCCAAGTTTTACCCATTGTTCCTTGGCCATTTAAGCATGGATCTTGATTCAAGAAGCTATCTTTGGAGGCTATGTTTCTATGTTGATCTCATATATGTGAGGTATAAATCCTAACCCATTGATTACTTGTTGGATTACTACTTCAATTTAAGCTAATTAGATACTTAACTATGAATTAAATTGCAAGTTTGAAATTCAAGAATTGGGTATGGATCAAGTTAGGGTTTTATATCATTTGAACATGGTTTAAGTGTGTAATTTAACATATTAAGGCATGAAAAATCTATCCTAGTAGCTAGTTTGCAAATTGTTATTTTAAAATTTTACTAATTAAGCTAAATTACAAACTAGAATTTTGGGTGAATGAAAATAAGTGAGATTAAAAATTTAATTATGGTTTGTGTGACTAAATTAAGATATTTAGTGAATATTGTGGCCACTAGTCTTGATAAAACATCATGTTTTGAAGTATAATGGGTAATTGATGCTTACTAGGTTTTTGGAATAAAATCGATTTGACCAAAATTGAGGTTTTGTTGATATATAACCTATTTCATATAATATATGATGTGTTGTGAATGCGCGATTAGCACGATTGGGTTTTTGGTTCGCTGTTGCCACGTATAGTGACCCAAGTTGTAGTTTGTGGCGTTGTCGCGGAACATTTGGTGCGCCAAGTGTGTGCGCGTCAAGTTAATGCGCGTGGTTGACTTGTATTGTTTGTGCCCGCTAATATTTATATTTATTCTCTTATTTTCCTTGTGTACATTCTTAGGATCGGGTGCAGAGGCATCGGACGTGGCATGGAAATGACAGAGCTAAAATCGGATCAGATGAGCCGAGGTGTCCAAGTGAGTAGATATATATCTACGGGGGAAGTCGGGTGGATGGCGTATAGCACCCCCACAGTCCGAAGGGTAGTATACTATAAATACGATATATATATGATTATGTGTTATGTGAAACACGGATAGTTAGCAAGTAAGATTTAGGAGATCATGGGTTAAATTTTAGTGTAATTGATTGATAGTATCGTTAGTTAGTTGTAGTCGCGAACCTTAGAATAAGGTTTATACTCACACACACACACTTGCATGCATTTTATTATATGGGGATATGTATATCTATATCTATATCTATACACACACACACACAGGTATGAGACTACGTATATATATACGTATACATATACATAGATAATGATGATAGTCTATGGTACTTAGAGATGAGTCGATGAGATTGGGCATGGTGCCACGAGATCGGTGATATGTCGTGGTTCGTATTATGAGATACGACATGTTGTTATAGCGGGTCCTTAGGTGATGTGTTTTCATACACACGCATATATATATATATATATATATATATATATATATATATATATATATATATATATGGTATCAGTATGTACTAGATTTAGATCAGTACCCCTAATACTGGATATGATGATAAGGATACCAGATGAATAATGAGATAATGTGATATTTGACCTATACCCAGATTTGGGATGCCGCACGATGGATTTACCATACGAGCTATATTGATGATAGATCCGCACTCTTGACTCGAGAATGCCATATTATATATTGTATCGTATATGATACTATTGAGGAGGGACCACCGACTATTATATTTATTTATATATATCGACTCAGACTTAGATGGTTTCCCTTACTCTTTCGACTGGTCTGTTAGTTTAGTCCTGTAGTTTACTTTGAAGATGTTATACTAGACTTGAGTCATACCTATTTCAAACTAACGAATCATGAGTATTTTAAATACAGACCAAGAGATTCTACGGATATTTCAAAGGACGTACCTTTCTCAAAAACACCGTAGCCCTTATTTTTAAACACCACGATTCGTATTATTTCAAATATCAAAGCTGTATGACTCATATATAGTAATGTATATTCTTTATTGCTACGTTTACCATTCATTTTCCGCATATTCTATTATTCGCATCGCATTGCATGCTTATTTGTGTTTTCGTAATTATTATGAAACCCATGCTGTCAGGACACCAGCGCTATTACTGATGATGCGTATGCTCCACGTACCCTGCTTGCCGGCTCACACACATCATCATCGGTAATTGCCATGTCACGTACACATTAGAAAATACTATTCATTAGTATAAATTGTTAGTTGATAGTTTCGACATGGTACTAGTGCGCTTGTTTTTTTATGATAGCTTAGACATTGCATTTATTACTGTGATTTTCATGTTTATTTATATATTCATTTGCCATGACATTATGGGCCATTCCGGATTGCCGGAGCCCAATATTATGAAATTCATTGTTTATTTACCTTTGAGATTTGGATTTTGGATTTCCATGAAATTTCTGGATTTGGAGATACCGCAAGGATTTATAAAACGTATTATCATTTTTAAAGATACAAAAGTGTGGTTTTCTCCTGATATGATTTGAGATATGTCCACCATGAGTTTTCTTGGCTCTCAAGCGATATCATACACCCGATTCGAGGAAGAGGAGGAACCGTCTGTGGGTGCATGGTGGACCCAGTGCGATACCACGGGACGAGAAGGTCGCAGATGATGGCGTTGAGCCTGAGACAGGTGAGAACTACTGAACGGTGATTTTATTGTGACGCGCGGATATCCGGAGGATACCGACGTGGTCTTGAGATTTAATGATACAGGCCAGTCCGGATAGCCGGAGCCTGAGGTATTGAGATTTGATGAAACAGGCCAGTCCGGATAGCCGGAGCCTGAGATTTTGAGATTTTATTATACAGGTCAGTCCGGATAGCCGGATCCTGAGATATTGAGATTGTGAGATACATATTTTGTGTCGATGCTTGACACTGTTTCTCTGATGATTTCATTGATGATACATAAAATTTTATACAGAAATCTCACTAAAATTAAGAAAACAGTTTTCTCATACATGATGCATTCTGGTTTCATTATATTGCATTCATACCTCATATTTATGATATGCTGCTACCTGAAGCACTGACACGATCACTTAGTATTATACTTATGTATAGTGGTTTACCCATGCCTTTTTTTTATGCTTCAGGCTATATCATTTTGAAGATATATATTACTGATCGTATGACCTAGGATTGAGTCAAACATTCGATTTCTGCTCTGTGATGTTTTCTACATACGAGTTGGAAACTCACCCCGTTGTTCCACAGTTCTTACAGGTTTTGCCGTACAGGTTTCGTTGCGGTTTTGCTGGCAAACTGCTTTCATTCCGGATGATTGCTTTGGTAGGTGGGTTCACTTGTATCGTGACCACTATTGTACCCTTGATTTATATTCAGTTGTATCTAGTAACTCCATCAACCAGACTTGTATATTTATTAGACTTAGAAGACTAGTGTATATTCTTTCGACCTTAGAGTCGCGCGTTGTATTATTATGGTTTTCTTGATGATTTTGAGTTTCCTTTTGAGTTTTGATTCTCACCGTTCGGCGCTGTATATTATATTGCTTGCGTGATTGTGACCGCCAATTGGCGAAGAGCTAGCTCCCGCTTTGGGATACCTTTATTCATATTATGCATGTTGTACCCCTTTTGGGGCCAGTATTTACAAAGGAAACAATGCAGAATTTTTTAGAAAAGACTTGAGATTTTAAAAATGCATATTTCGGCTTATGTTGTTAAACAACTTTCTTTAAAACTAAACTTTTCCTTCTTTCTTCTTTTAAATGGTTTAGATTTCTGGGATTTTTGGCTTACTTGAATTAGATGGGATTCTACAGACATCATATGATTCAAATGCCAGTCACGTGCCATTTCAAGTCGTGACATTTCTTGACCCATATGATGGGCGATAGATGATCCCACATCCATTGGTGTTTGACATCAAAGATTGTATACGGGTGCTTAGTGGAGACTGGGTACACTGAACAGGATTCGCCGAGAACTCTTAGATGGTATTATACCTTACGTCAGATAGCAGTTTTCTGGTAACACTGGTACAGGTTAGTCTGTAGACACGAGATCGTCATAGAGTCTTGTGTGATTCCCATTGTGCTTTGATTTCCAGCTTACCACATTCAAGATAACGTGCAAAACGGTGGTTTTTGGGTACAGTCTCGAATCACATAGAGGCAATGAGCGATAAGAGCGGATTTCGTCTCTCCCAGAATTGGGGGCTGATGTTGCACTATGCTCGATTGGTCATAACAGGAAATCCCTGGCTAGGGTTGCTGAGATTTACTGGTAAGTGTTATCAGTAGTTTCTCGAGCCGTTATGAGCCTCACATCAGCATGATTTATCGGGCTATTGGGGTCTGACGTTTACCAACCCCAGGCTCGATATGCGACATATCAGACGAAGAGACCGGACTGTACGGTAGTGTTACTTATTGGATTCACATGAGTATGAGCAGGCTTGCTTTTTGATCTTCTGATCACTCAATACCCGGGTAGCCGTTACGTCCAGCTAGTACCGCTGACGGCTTATGGGTGACTGATATGATCATCACCTATTGCCAGCGTATTGACGAGTCTTTAGAGTCCTACACAGTGGTTTCCTGGCTCAGGAGAAACAAAGTAGGAACACATATGTGATATGTGTGGGACCGAAATTAATACGTTTATGTGATACCGTATTCTATTCTCACGATATGTGATATCGGTCGGTTATATGTGATACAGCCGGGTTATCGAATCAAGTGTTGATTCGATAAGTTGATACAAATGATATTAGTCAGTTATATGTGATATAGCCAGATTATTAAATCAAGTGTTGATTTAACAATTTAATGCATAATTATATATTTGATATATTAATTTAAATTAACTAATATTAGCTCACTTAAGCATTTCTTTTTCTTACTTGTGTACACTTAATATATAGAAATACGAGCAGATCTCTATGGATTTTATCGTGGTTTTTCCTAGGATCGGTCTTGGGTATGACTTAATTTGGGTGATGGCAGACCGATTAACGAAAGTAGCTCACTTTTGCTAGTCAAGACCACTTTCGAATTCGTTCAGTATGCTCATATATATGTTGATGAGATTGTGTGACTACACGGCGTTCCGACTTGTATTGTGTCTGACAGAGGCACTCAGTTCACCAGTCGACTGTTATAGAAACTTCAGGAGACATTGGACACCCCGATTGAGTTTTAGTACAGTTTTCTATCCGTAGACCGATGGTCAATCAGAGCAGACCATTCAGATTCTTGAGGACATGCTTCGAGCTTGCATTCTAGGTTTCGGTGGCAGCAGGGATCGTCATTTGCCCTTGATAAAGTTTTCCTATAATAACCACTTCCAGGAGGAGATTCAGACGTCCCTTTTGAGGCATTCTATGGGGAAGAAATGTCGATCACCCGTATGTTGGATAGAGCTCAATGAGAGCAGTTGGGCCCGTAGATTGTGCAGGAGAAGACCGAAAGATTCGGTTGATTCGGGATAGGATGAGAGCGGCCCAGAGCAGGTAGAAATCTATTGCTGATAGACGCCGTCGCAGACCTGAATTTGCTAAAGGTGATCATGTTTTCTTGAGGGTTTCTCCAATAAGGAGCGTGTTGAGATTCAGAAAGGAAGGACGGCTTAGTTTCATATATGTGGGTTCTTTTGAGATTCTCGAGCGTATCGGCATGGTTGCTTATCATTTGGCTCTTCCACCTAGCTTTCTAGATGTTCACCCCGTGTTTCATATATCGATGCTCCGCAATTACCTTCATGACCCCTCTCACCGCGATACAGAATCAGACGATCTAGCTGGAGCGCAATCTTTCTTTTACCGAGCAGCCGATAGTAATTCTAGATCGGCAGGTGAAGAAACCAAGGTCCGAGGACATACCGACCGTAATGGTTCTTTGGTGTGGCCCGAATAGCGAAGAGGTTATGTGGAAAGCCGAGGACGAGACGCGGAAGAAATATCCCCATCTCTTCGAAGGCACGCGTAATTAAATTTTAAATTTGGGGACCGAATTTCTTTAATGGGGGAAGATTGTAACGTTTTAAAAATCGTTTAGGAGAATTTTCCGATAATCGGTAATATAACATATGTTTTTTTCATAAAAACCAAGATATAATTATATTTCAACATAAAATTAAACATACCTATTTTAGCTATGTAATTGCTAGTATTTGGTATTTAATTAGTCACTTATTTTAATTGTTAGTTTACTTAAATATTTTCCTTAATTAATTATTTTAAATATTATATTAAGCTTTCACCTATACATTTAATTAGTGTTAATTACAAATGAGAATAGTTTAATTACGCAATTGTGAACCATGATAACTTAATAACAAGTTTAAAACATGTTCTCTCTTTCTCATTTGTCTCCATGGTTCTAGACTATTCTAGGGTTAATTAGAAAATAATTTAATTAAGATATTAATTAATAAATGTGAAAATGGGGCTTTTCGTGACTTGACCACACACACACACCCACTCACCCCTAATTTTCTCCTCATGGCCGAGCCTAATGGCAGCGGCCTCCCCTATATCTCCACCTCATTTCTCTTTAAAAATTCTTCATTTTTGCTTCAAAAATCCACACAAATTCCCACTAATTCATAGATAAACCTTCACTCATTATTCCTTGTTCCAAACTAGCTTGGATCTTGAAGCAAGAGAGCATTTTGGGAGGCTAAGTTTGCATGTTAGTTCTTCAAAATTGTTGAGGTATAACCTTACTCAAATGGTTACTTGTTTCATACTTGTTATAATTTCATTTTAAATTAAGTTTGAATATGGTTTTTAATTGAAAATTAGAATTCTAAAGAAAAGGCTTTGGGTTTAAGTTAGGGTTTTTATCAATAAATCAAGTTAACTAAGTGTAGCTTATCATCTTAAGACTTGCAAAATCTAAACTAGTAGTTAGTTTGCTAATTATTACTTTTAATTTGTCTTAATTATATAATCTTGCAAACTAATTTTTGTGATTAAGGTAAATAAGCGAGATTAAAATCTAGTTAATAATTGTTTAGCCTAATTAATATATTAAGTGAACATTGTGGCCACTAGTTTTGCTAAAACATCTAGATTTGCACTAAAATGGTTAGGTGGTGCTTATTAGGTTTTTGGAATAAATCGATTTTAATTAAGTTTGAGGTTTTGATGATCTATAATCTTTTTCCAAAAATATCTAGTGTGTTGTGAGTGCGCGATTGGTACGATTAGGTTCTAGGCTTGGTAGTTGTCATGTATAGCAACCCTACTTGTGGTTTGTGGCGTTATCGCGAGCGCGTTTTGTGCACCAAGTGTGTGTGCATCTAGTTGTATGCGTGGTTGACTTGTGTCGTTTGTGTCCATGACTATTCATATATCTATTCTCTTATTTACTTGTGTGCGATTCTAGGATTGGGTGTAGAGGTGTCGGACGTGGCGCGGAATGATAAGGCTGAGATCGGATCAGATTAGCCGAGGCGTCCCGGTGAGTAGATGTACACATCTATAGGGGGATCGTCTGGATGACGCGGGGTGCCCAATAGTTTAGGATTACTAGTAGTACTTGAATTTATAAGCGTAGTGTCCTAGTTATTCATCTCATTGCATCGCATTATCTTATATATAGGTATATATATGATATCATCTCATAGGACACCTGCACCATTACATTGGTTCATGTCGCACGTGCACTATTCATACGAACACACACGCCTTTGGTAGTTGCTATGCCACGAACACTATAGAACTTGCTTAAATTAGTATCTAAACCATTTGCGTCATATGTGATGTGTAAACTGATAATTGTATATTCATTCATCAATATTGATACGTAGGATGGCTAGTCACATACATACCTCATTGCATCATAATTCACACATGGTTTCTGGTCATATATTGCATGGTATATGCTATTGTATCATCGACATCCATCATCACCGGCATGTTTATATATTGTGATTCTTCTTGAGGATTTCAGTATTTATGAGATTTCTGGATTTTTTTTGGGAAAACCGCAAGAATTTTAAAAACCTGTTATCATTTTAAAAATGCAAGTTGTGGTTTTCTCGTGATATAATGTATGTGGCGTCTACCATGAGTTTTCCTGATTTCTGTTGGTTTTCAAGACCCGATTCGAGGAGTAGGATGAACTATTTTGGCTACGTGGTGGGCCCGGTATGGACCCCGGGGCAAGAAGCTCGAGTTATAGACGATGATCCTGGCAGGGGCAGGCTACCTACCAGTGATGTCTGGCGCGGCGGATATCCGGAAGATACCGACCGTAGTCGTGAGATTTGATGAGATGGGCCAATCCGGACTGACGGAGCCCGAGACATTGAGATATTGAGATATTGAGACATTGAGATATTGAGACATTGAGATATCAAGATATTGAGACATTAAGATATTGAGATATACATCTATTGTGTCGATGCTTGACACGGATTTTCTGTTGATTTCATTGATGATACTTCGGTTTATTGCACAGAGGTTTTCTAAGATAAGAATAAAGATTTTCTCATACCAGACATGTTCAAGTTTCGTGTTTGATTATGCGTTCATATTGCATCCATACGAGTGCATCTCATTGTATTGATATATGTAGGCTGTGACGCATTGCGTGCATGCTTACGATAGCCTTATTAGATGTTACTTACTACTCACGAGTTGGCAACTCACCCCCGTTGTGCCACAGTATTATCTTGCACGTCCGACCCGTCAGCATAGTAGCGGCGGGCGTACTACTTCTTTTGCTTCTTTTGCTTGGACTTGCGGCTTTGCTCGTAGGTGGGTTGTGAGGATACCTTTATTCCCACTTTGTGTATCATTTGTATTTAGTATACTCTATCTACCGTACTTACTGTTTCTACCATTGTACATGTGACCTAAAGGAGTGGCAGTGAGAATAGTATATGTGTGTTGTTTTCTCTGGGGTCGAGCTCACTTGAGCCGACGTGATACTTTCTTGTTTTCGTGCTTTTCCTAATGCTTTTTTGGCTCTATCATGATCTCTATTGCTTGTTGTTGTGATTCCTCCTTTGACGAAGAGCTAGCTCCCACTTGGGGATGCCTTTATCCTTTACTTATGCATATATTGTATTGTACCTGTTTGGGGCCAGTATTTATAAAGTAGACTCTGCCGAAATTTTCGAAAAAATTTGATATTTTAAAAATGTTTAATGCGAATTATTTTTCCAAAATCGTTTTATTTAAACAAGTTTTCCTTCACTCTGTTTGTTTAATGGTTTAGATTTCTGGGCTTTGGCTTACTTAGATTACGTTGCGCCTTAAGACATTTCGTAATTTAAATGCCAGTCACATTCCGCACCTTCGGGTCATGACAAAGTTGGTATCAGAGCGATAAGTTTTACCTTTCTAAATGTAAAATGACCCATGTTATATGGAGTAGGTGACTTAAGCCGAGTGACGTAGCGTGTGTATGTTCCGCGGTATACTTACGATACGGTACTCCGCCTAATTGACCTTAGGATATATATTTGCTTGTATTTCCTTCCTTGATTCCGGAAACCCTTTGAGTCGATCATAATATTCCTATCAATCCGGTTCTTTCCCCAGCCACTATGCCGCCGAAGACTACGAGGGCCAGAGGGCTGCCGCCAGGGATGAGATTAGAGTAGGCTCGTTTGAGACGAGGAACGATTAGGGCGGTATGCTTACCCCTCAGGGACAGATTGGTCCACCTTTTCCAGGACGGATGGCTTGGCTGGAGTCGAGTATTCAGGACTTGTGACAGATGGTTGGATTGTTAATTGAGGCTAGCCGAGCTCCGAGATTCGAAGATGTCCCTCCTACTGCAAGGACTGTGATTGTACCTGCTGCACAGGCAGCTGTTTCTGTTGTTACCGAGATTATTTTCGTATCCTTGCAGGAGTTTATAAGGCTGAAGCATCTAGTTTTTACATGCATAGATGCAGCGGAGGATCCGCAGACATTTCTTGACAGGATGGCTAGGATTTGTCATACGAAGAGATGTTCTGACGAGATATGGGTCGAGCTTGCGAGTTTTCGTCTAGAGGGTCTGGGTTAGATGTGGTGCCAGTCGGTTGAGAGAGGCCAAGCTGCAGATCTACCTCCTATGACTGGGATGAAGTTCACAGCTGTATTCCTTGCTCTTTTCCTTCTGGAGAGCGTTTGAGTTGCCCGAGCTCGTAGTTTCGAGCCTTTGCGCAAGACTCCAGGGATGACAGTGTCAGAGTACGACATTTAGTTTACTCAGCGGTTCGATATGCTCCTTACCAAGTGGACACTGAAGAGAAACGGATAAAGTGGTTCGTGTGGAGATTGGAAATGCAGTTATTTCTTGCTATTGGTTCCCAGCATTTTGACACTTACGCCGCTTCTATGAACGCAACCTTACTGTTGGAGGAGCGCATTTCTGAGACTTCGGTCGTTTCTGGACCGAAGCGAATTTGTACCAGTATGTCAGCTCAAAGGCGATTAGACAGACGCTGTTGTGACGGATATTCTTTCTGGTGTTGTTTAAAATGGTATCCACATATTTTCTATTGAAGTTTAGCCGATATTAGTCCTTGCTAAATCAGCCGCTTTTTGTGATTTCCTTCGTAGGCTAATCTTTTGTCGCTCGAAATGTTTTCGTTCATGTTTGTTTTGTTCGTATCGGAGATAGGGATTCTTTTGTCAATTTGATTCTTCTCGATATGTTAGACTTTGAAGTTCTTCTGGGCTTGGATTGGTTAGCCATGTGTTATGCGTCCGTGGACTGTCATGAGAAGGCAGTCAGATTTAGTTTTCCGGGAGAGCCAGTTCTTATTTTCGGGGAGACCATAGTGCCACCCTTCCCAATTTGATTTCTTCTCTTCATGCTAGTCAGCTTTTGAGAAAAGGATGTTAGGAATTCTTGGCGTATGTTTGTGATGTTAGAGCCGCAGAGGTCCCGTTGGACGAGGTCCCAATTGTGAGGGAATTTCAAGATGCCTTTTCCTGACAAGTTGCTTGGTTTGTCGCCAGAACGCGATATTGAGTTCTGCTTTAACTTGATTCCCGACAAGGATCCTTCTTCTATACCGCCATATCGGATGGACCCGACGGAGCGTAAAGAACTGAAAAATCAGTTGCAAGATTTGTGAGATAAAGGGCTTGTTCTTCCGAGTGCATCACCTTGGGAAGCTCTTGTCCTGTTCGTCAAGAAGAAAAATGGCAGTTTGCGTTTGTGCATCGGTTATCATCAGTTGAATCGAGTTAATGTGTGGAACAAATATCCCTTACCTCGCATCGATGATTTATTTGAATTGCTCCAGGGTGCGGGACATTTCTCGAAGATTGACTTGCGATCAGGTTACCATCAGTTGCGGGTTCGAGAGGATGATATTCTGAAAATTGCTTTTCACACGTTATGAGCGTTATGAGTTCTTGGTGATGTTGTTCGAGCTCACCAATGCCCCAGCAGCGTCAATGGACTTGATGAACCATATATCAAGGTCGTTTCTTGATCAGTCATTATCATGTTCGTTGATGACTTGTTAGTACACTTTTGGAGCCAAGGGAAGCCTGGGTAGCATTTGAGGATTTTATTGCAGACCTTAAGGGAGCACCAGCTATTCGTTAAATTATCCAAGTGTATTTTCTGGTTCGATAGTGTCACGCCCCACTTCCCAGAATGCGCAAAGATCGGCACGTGACAGAGCCAACCATGCTACCTGTGGCTAGGAAACATCCCTCCACAGTCACATTACGGCTGCCTATAAGATATCAAGAACAGTAGAAATAAAATAAACTATCTAGTACATGTCTATATGCCAGAATAAACGAGTCGAGAAATAATATGCCGAAGCAATAAATCAAATAACAATAACAATCTGGAAAGTACGTCCCAAAATACGGGCTCACATCAGGAATGGAAATACGAAAATAAAACTAACTAGCAAGCTACTAACAGGATCCTCTCTGCTCGGCCTGTTGGCTGAAATACTCCTGAACGGCCTGCGACAGAGATAGAAGATCTGGGCCATGCAAAACCCAGACGTCAGTGCGTTATAATATCAAACAATAAAATATAATCAGGAGGTAATAAGATATGCAGGAATGAGTAGTAACAGTAATGAGTGTATAACAGTAACACGGGTATGAACAGTAAAGTGTATACGTGCGGGTGAAGTGCGGTAAATAATCTAAACTGTGCTACTGGGTTTTCTATTCTAAATTTATTCGAAATCAATTGATGTACTCCTCATGTAACTCAAAGAATATGTCCCGTTACCCCCCGGGACCACGGATCAGGAATATGTGAACCAAGAATGGTTCTGTCCCGTTACCCTCCGGGACCACGGATCAAGATGTAAGAGTCGCGAATGACCCTGTCCTGTTACCCCATGGGACCACGGATCAAGTAACACCCATTTAAGTTACACTTTAGTTTACACTTTTGATTTCCCCATACCCCCAAGGTTATGTATTTAAGTCAGGTATTGATAAACTGGAGCTAATGCCAACACTGGATCAAGAAGGTACAGGTTTGTCTAAATAGACAACAGGATATGTCCATAGGGACAACAAGTCAAGATTGTCGGCATTAGTAAGAAGATCAGGTATCAAGTCAAGCAATGGTATATCAGGTCATGACAGGTAGTGCAGATGTGTCAAGCGGATGCTCATAATAAAACTGTAGCAAGTACGGGTGCACAAATAAAAGCATGGATGCACAAACATTTATCAGGGGTTATATCATGACTATGTTGGATGCACAATATCAAGCATGGGGTACTAATAAAACAATAATATGTAATAATGTGACATGGAATGCAAATAGGTATACAATTAATGGTATGGATGTACAAACACCGATTAGGGTTATGTTTATAGTTCCATTACTAAGTGGGATGCACATTATTAAGTATGAGATGTTACTACGATAATAATATGAATTAATGTGATCTATAAATGCAGTTATATATATTTTAAATGATATGGGTGCAAACGGGTATCCAAAAACTGTAAAATTGTAATATGGATGCATAACTAAACAATATGTAATACTATTATTCAAATGGGTGCAGTATAATGTAGTATAGCATGTAGCAAGATTAACTTGCCTCGATGGCTCACGAAACAGATATGTACGGCACGTCCGACGTCGGTAAAACGTTGCAACGCACGCACAGCACGCGGGACGGGTCCAAACAAAGCAAGAGGGTGATCACGCAGGTGAGGTACGTCCACTGGGTCGTCTGGAACGGTAGCGACGCGACTCCGGCTGCGCTAAAACAAGATTCAAGAAAGTAAAGAAAAAGAAAACGAAAAGAAGAAGAGGAAGACTAAGAAAGGAGAAGGGTTGTGCTCACTGGGGTTATGCACAGTGGTTAAGGGGACGAGGTGATGGTGTCGGGGTTACCGGCGGTGAGGTGCCGGCGAGGGTGCAGGGTGCAAGCTAGGCTCTGTTGATGTGGAGTTTGGGGTGATGGTGCAGCTGGGGTCTGGTGTAGGAGGGAGAAGAGAAGAGGAGAGGGAGAGGAGGAGATGGTGGTGGTGACGGCGAGGTGAGGTGATCGTCGGCGACGATGGGTTCTGCTGGGTCGAGGGAGCAGGGTGAGCTCGGGAAGGAGGAAGAAGGAGAAAGAAAGAAGGAGATGGTGGAGATGAGGGTGGAGGCGAGGTCGGGGGAAGAGAGGTGATGAAGTTTTAGGGTTAGGGTTGAGGAGGCAGAGGGAGCTAGGATTTCTTTGTGTGGGGGTTCTCGTGGCGAGGGCTAAATAGAGGAGAAGAAGAAGAAAAAGGAGAAAGGAGGTAAGCGTTGTAAGTCCACGGTAGAGCCACGGCCGTCTAACAGACGCCAAATGCGGAACAAAAACTTTTCCAACTGGCGCTATCATGTACTATAACCCGGATCTGCCATTAAAACTAAACTAACAAACTACAAAGTGGGTAAAAAAGTTATACCGAACGATCTGAGTCCTTCGGTCTTCAACCATCATCCCACGCTTGGCTGCGGCTGCTCCGATCTCCTGAATCTCCAGTCTTCTCGTCCAGGTGGCACCACGTCGACGGATCTTTAAACGGGCTCCCGCCTCTGAACCGAGGCAACTCGGTCGTCAAGTTTGCTAAAAGAGATGACCAAGATGATGTAGAGAATGAGTAGAACACTTTGTCTTGCTTCGTCCAAAGCCATGGACGAACGGTTGCTGAAGTTGCCTTTTGGATCGAAATGAGAAACGGAGTATACTAATTTCCATAAAAAAATCTATAATATTCTTTTCCCCAAAACAACTTAGCCATTCTCATGAGAGAGGGGGCCGGCCACTTATAAAGAGGAGGGAGGTGAGTGTAGGGGAGGGGGAGGTGATCACAAGGAAATGATACTTATCATGAAAGAATGAGTCACCTTAACACATCACTTAAAACCATTAAATGCAATAATGACTCACTAACATAGTCATCATCCATTTAATGGAACCAATGAATCATCAAGCCTTGTCACAATTTCTAGAAACTTCTAGAAGCATGACTCACCCAAGAAGAAAAGATAAATCCGCATTTAACCGAATGTTAAATACGGCCGATAGAAAACTGGAAACTGGCAACTTCCAAAAGTCATACTGAAACGAATTTCAGGATAACCCCGTATCAGTATAAACATACCCGCATTTGTATTACGACCGAATACAAATGCAACCGAGACAAAGATATTATATCTACATAGTATAATACTCGGATCCGGCTTAAACCAAAGCCGACCAGTATTATCTGCCCGAAATATGACACGTGCGAAAACGTACGTGCATTTTCCGAACCCTGCCATAAAACCATACGGCCTCTACAACGTTTCGCCCGAACTTGGGAAACAGTCTGTGGGGGACTCTAATGACTCATCAACACACTGGCACTGGGTATAACCTCTAGCACGTCAGAGGTACGAGCTGTACGTAACGTTTTCCTATGTATTGATTGGAAGGGAAGCTGACGAGCGAACTCATCCATAAACCCTACCGAGCTTAACGGTGACAATATACATATAGTCCGGTCCGTTTGTCTAAACAGTATCGCATATCGAGTGTAGGGGGTGGATAAAGTCAGACCCCTAATAACGCGATAAATCGTGTCGGCATGAAGCCCATCACCATCTAAGAAACAACCGATCCAAATCAGTAATTCTCTATTACCTCGGCCGAGGATTTCTAGTGATGGCCACCCGTGCACTGTGCGACATCAACCCCCAATACCGGGAGAGACGAATCCCCGAAGATCCGCTCACTGCCTCCATGTGGCTCGGGACTGTACCCAAAAAATACCTGTTTGCACGTATCCTTTGAGCGTGGTAGGGTAGGAATCAAAGCACAGTGGGAACTTACATGAGACAAATGAGGATCTCAGGTCGACAAACTAACCTGTACACATGTCACCAGGGAACTGCTATCTGATGATATGTATAATACCAATTAGCATGTTCCCGGCGAGTCCTGTCCGGTGTACTCATAACCCAATGAGCACCTGTATACATCTTAGGTGAACCAACTGACACTAATGGCTTGTGAGATCGGCCACCGCCCCTCGTCGGGGTCTCGACTGTATACACTAGTCTACTCTGGAGTATCGATGCCCTGTCTCGAAACTCCCACGACTAGGGACACTTTTAAGGATGTACTTATAGATTCCAGCTCCCACATATATGATAGCCATCATACTGCTGGCAGTCAAGCAAGAATCCTATGGGCTCTATCAACATGCAATAGTGAACTAAAGCATGTATACTATGATAAATACAAACCAGATAGCATACTATCATCTCGAGCAAGACTGTCATATCGGTATAGGTCCTGCCTCAATTGTAGGGTTCCTAGGCACTCTTGTGAAGGTTCATAAGGCATCAAACATGCCCGGATTAAATTTTAGACGTGCCGAACAACCCAAAGCCGGGATCTTTGCTAGATTATTAGGGTTTAACATGCAAGAAGATAACTCTTATCTAAGTGTGAGGGATTACAACCTTTGTAGTCCGCTCCTTCACTTCACAAGCTCCGAGTAGAAGTCCCTTTGCCGCGATCCACGATCTCCCAGACTCATGAGAGGCTCCACGACTCGAACGATCCATGCTAGCTCGAAGTATTCCAAATCTCCGATGATCTACCTTGAAGTTGCTACGACTCAAACTTTCTCACTCAAAAGAGAAGAACACACTAATCCCATGGGCTAGATGAGATGAGGATGAGAGAGTAGTAATTTTGCTTTCTTTTTAAATCATTTTCTCATTTTATTTCATCACTAAAAGGAAAACTAGCAAGCTTTCTTCAAGAATGAAGAAGATGATAATGAAAAGATAATGAATAATTTTTCTTTTGTGATGAATAGAATAAAACCAATATGATTGATTATTAACCATGGTCAAGGATGAGTGGTCAAGATTTTGTAGAGAAATAACTAGAGTTAGGGTTTGGTTGAGTTAAAGAAAGTGTCATCCAAAATATCTTAAGAATGACAAAAGGAAAAGCTTCTAGAAGATGCATGAAACATCTAACCCAAATCAAACCCTAATCTCAATTAATCATCCTTAAACATGTTTAACAATTAATCATAACATGTCACAATAATATATATCACATATATATTATATATTTGCAACAAAAGAAAATAATACAATTAACATATATCGCATATATATCAATGTATCATCCTGTGAGAAAATGAAATAATAAAGCGAGCCAATATTAGATAATGTAATACAATATATCATATATATTATTCTACATTAAATCATCGAATCAACACTTGAATCGATGATCCGGCTATATCGAATATTACCGACTAATATATCATGTACCGATTCATCGAATCAACACTTGATCCGATGTCCCGGTTCATATCAAAATATTGCGAGAATATAATACGGTATCCCATATCGCATTATTCTCGGTCTTGCACATATCACATATGTGCCTCTACTCCGTTTCGCCTGAGCCAAGAAACCTCTGTGTACGACTCTAAAGAATCGTCAATACGCCGGTAGCAGGTGATGATCATATCAAACACCCACAAGCTGTAAGCGGTCAGCTAAACGTAACAGCCACCCAGGTATTGAGCGATCAGAAGATCAACAAGCTAGCCTGTGCGTTCTCCTGTGAATCCGATCAGTAACACTCCCGTACAGTCCGGTCTGTTCGTCTGATATGTCGCATATCAAGTCTAAGGGTGGTATACGTCAGACCCCAGTAACCGATAAGTCGTGTCGATGTGTGGCTCATAACGGGTCGAGAAACTACTAGTAACACTTACCAGTAAATCTCTATATCAGCCCTGGCCAGGGACTTCCAGTTATAGCCAATCGAACACAGCACAACATCAACTCCCTATACCGGGAGAGACGAATCCCCTCCTATCGCTCATTGCTTCCATGTGATTCGGGACTGTACCCAAAAGCCACCGTTTTGCACGCCCTCTTAGACGTGGTAAGGTGGAAATCAAAGCACAGTGGGAATCACACAAGACTCTATGACGATCTCGGGTCTACAGACTACCCTGTACCAGTGTCACCGGAGAACTGCCATCTGACGTGTGGTATATCACCATCTGGGAGTTCTCGGCGAGTCCGTCCAGTGTACCCAGTCTCCACTGAGCACCCGTACACCATCTCTGATGTCTAACACCGATGGATATGGGATCATCCATCGCCCATCATATGGGTCAAGATGCGTATACGCTAGTCTACTCTGGTGTATCGATGCCCTGTCTCGATATACCCTCGACTAGGAACAGTTATAGGATGTACTCATCGACTACCGCGGCCTCACTAGTATGATCTCATCATAGTCCCAGTAGTCGAGTACAGATCCTAAGGGCTTTATCAACATGTGAGAGTAAAACAGTAAACCAATACAAGTCAACATGTTAAGATAAAGTGAAACCAAATAGCATACCATCATGACGAGCAAGAAAGTCATCTCTATATATAACCAAGCATCCATTATAATATACATCATATGTACAACAATGGCCTCTAGGGCATATACATAACTAACAATCTCCCACTTGCACTAAGGCCAGCTGCTGTAGTATCACATACCTAGCATCCCGAATAATCTCTCAAACTGTATCTGGGGAATAGCCTTCGTGAATGGATCCGCAGTGTTGTCCTTCGTATTTACTCTCCTGACCTCGATCTCCCGGCGATCAACTATCTCCCTGATCAGGTGATACCGCCTCAGAATATGTCTGGACTTTTGATGGGACCTGGGTTCCTTCGCTAATGCCACAGCTCCATTGTTATCGCAATACAGAGGTATTGGATGCTCAATGGATGGAACCACACCAAGTTCACTAATGAACTTCTTGATCCAGACAGCCTCTTTGGCAGCATCGTTGGCAGCGATGTATTCAGCCTCCATCGTCGAATCTGCAACGGTATCTTGTTTGGAACTCTTCCAACATACCGCCCCTCCATTGAGGGTAAAGACAAAACCCGAATGCGACTTAGAGTCGTCCTTATCACTTTGGAAGCTGGAATCGGTAAAGGACTCCGCCTGGAGTTATCCATTACCATACACCAAGAACATCTCCTTAGTCCTTCGCAAGTACTTGAGAATGTTCTTCACAGCTGTCCAGTGACTCTCTCCAGGATCTGCTTGATACCGACTCACTACACTTAGTGAGTATGCTACATCGGGTCTGGTACACAGCATCACATACATGATAGAGCCTACTGCTGAAGCATAGGGTATCCCTTGCATGTGAGCTCTTTCCAAATCAGTCTTGGGAGACATCTCTTTGGAGAGAGTGAGTCCAGAGATCGTGGGTTGGTTCCCACGCTTGGATTCTTCCATACTAAACCTCTTTAGTATGGTGTCAATGTACCTGGATTGGGACAATCCCAGTATCCGTTTAGATCTATCTCTATAGATCATGATTCCCAATATGCAGGAGGCATCACCTAGATCTTTCATTGAGAATCTCTGTGATAAGAAGAGCTTGACTGATTGCAGCATAGGAATATCATTTCCTATCAAGAGTATGTCATCCACGTACAATACGAGGAAGACAACCTTACCCTCTGCTACCTTCTTATAGATACAAGGTGTCACGACCCAAAATTGGCCCGTGACGGCCCTAATACTACGCAACGCCTAAAGACGCAACGTAGTAAAAGAAAGCCAAGCCCAGAAATCTAAACCAAGAAAAATACTGAAAAGATAATATAAGTTTAGAAACAATTGAAATCGCAACCCAAATTCTTCAAAAGTCTTACTTTCCTTCTTTAAAATTTTATCAACACCCCCTTTTTGTAAAGACAAGTCAAGAAGAATGCAACGCAAAAATAATGACAATAGAGGAAAAGCTGTATATAAAAGACATCAAATGCACCATAATACATGCTAACGTCCTCACCAAGTCTCTATGTCCACAAAAAAACAATAGTAGATGGAGAGAGAGTACAATATACAACGAAGGTACAACATAAAATACAGATAACCGTCTAACCAACCTAAGCAAAATGGTACTGTGAGCTTGGTGCGGTATCTGTAGCAAAAGGTGGTAGCTGGATAGCTGAATAGAGGAATAGCCTGCCTCGACTACTCTGGGGAACAACCTGAAACACCTGTGGCACAACGGGGGTGAGTTACCAACTCGTGAATAGTATAAAACATATGCAGGTAATCGCAGGAATGCACGTACAGCATGAATCTAAGATATGCGATTACAGTAGTAATATGTCATGAAATGCTGAAATAAGAGAGTACACTAGCAGGTACAATCAATATGTGAAGCAATGATGGCATGATAAAAGTATGCAATAACTATGCAATAGAGATATGAGGAAGCAATTATGCAACTATCATAAGGGTACACTACAAGTACTACCAATATATGAATCTGTGCATAAGGTAGGTAATGGTGAGGTATAGGGGGGAATATGTCATTTCCCACGGAAACCTGACGTCGTGGCAGGATCACAATCCAACAAGATACTCAAATCCCAAATCCTCAAACCAGCCCCCACATTGGGCACTCACATCATATAAATCTCACATCTCCTCAATGTACAATATCGAGTAATCTCCTATATCCCGAATGTACAAATCACCAATCACATAGGTATATCCAATGTCCAATCTCAAGTAAGAATCTAACATCCTAAAGTTATATATATGTACAGAAATAAATATGATGGGGGCAATACACATATATTAGCGTCCCATACCACTAATATTGGTGTAAGGGTATATATAACAACGGCTAAATCCCCTGTTATATATACAAAAAGGGGTTAAAGAAATATCATGAAACCGTGTGCCAAGCATCGACACAGAAATCCTCATATATGGGGCTCCGTCAGTCCGGATCAGCCCACGGGGTCCGTCTGCAGTGTCGGCCCTCGGCCCCGACAGTACAGGTCATCCCGCATCCATCTCTCTACTCTGGCCAGTAGCCTCCGGACAACTGCCAGGTCCAAACAATCACCGGTAGGTACTTGCCCGCCTCCAGGCTCAATCGGCAAACCCATCGATCTTCTTGCCGAGGGGAACCATACCGGGCCCCACCATGTACTCTCATACGGCAACCACACATCGTATGGAGCATAAAATCAGCACCGATAAAACTCATGGGGGACGCTCAAATATCATATCAAGGAAACCGGGTTGTTACATGTATGCATAATTTCATGAACTCCCGCGGTTCCCAAATCCCGAAAACATCATGTAAAATCCAGATAAACAATGTGCAATCCAAGAATAAATGTATGCGATATATCTGAATGCGAGCAGGTAAACACAAGTATATAGCTGAACCAGATGTATGCGAAATCATGATGAGGTACAGCTAAGTAACATCAGTAAATGTGAATATGCGACAACAACTGAATATGTGTCTAACATACAGCTGTGGCAAAATATAGGTATCTACCTATAGGAACTGATGTCGTATACCCCCCTGGGTATAAGTAACATATGTATGAAAACCCTCGCGGTATAAGTAAAATATGTATGAGGTATACCTGTAGCTGTATCGCAAAGTGAAAATATACCTATCACTAAAGGTATGATACACTATAGGTATACCGATAAACTAGATGTCAAGTGTGGCAAGCAATGGTAGCTATAAGGGGTAGTGTGTGACATGGCAATTATTGACGGTGTGTGTGTGTGTAGCATGCAATCCGTGCCCGTGCAACATGAACCGTCAATAATGTGTGCAGTGTTCTACGGCTGCTAGTCACAGTATATAGCTATATCTAGGAAATGCAGTAAGGCGCAATTCTACAATGACGTAAAATGTGCGACAGGTAATTGAATCCTAGCCCAGACGCATAACGCCATGCGGGCGATTCCCCTGTAGATGTTATATCTACTCACCTATACTCCACGCTAGGTGAATCCTACCATCTGCTCCCCCTGTAGCCATGTCCGTAGCCCCTGTCTGCAAACCTACAAATAAGATATGGAAATCACATATAAGCCAAATATCTCGCGAAACGCGGTATCGAATCGAAACGAGAAACTCGCGTCGCGAACTAA
Organism: Agapanthus africanus; assembly: GCA_030015575.1. Lineage (NCBI taxonomy): Eukaryota > Viridiplantae > Streptophyta > Magnoliopsida > Asparagales > Amaryllidaceae > Agapanthus > Agapanthus africanus. Next base: position 317,875,314 of record JASDDO010000008.1, read on the forward strand.
ACGCGCGTGTGCACGATACGCTGAATCGTGTATGTACGCGTTTAAAAACCATCGCGACACGCGGCGATATGCTGGATCACAGAACACACTCACGTATCGCGTGTATCGCGCAAACACAACGAAACACAAAAACGATATATAGTCCCAGATTTTCCTACAGGTAAGATATTACAAAACTAGACATACCAACACACTACACAACACTGCAGACACCTACAGGACCAAACCCTAACCCAAACCCTACCCATCTGGCCGCAAATTGCGGCCAGAATGAAGGAATTGGCGGCCAGAAGATGGAGTTAGGGGGTCGGGTTCTGGTGTTGTGATCTAAACCTAGGTATCATTTCCCAGTCTTCTCAATTTTACACTGCAAGGTCCGGGACTATAGCAGATCACAAATGTCACAAATATCACTCAAAAACACCAATTTGCACAATTTAAGAAATCTATGGTATTTTAGTGAAATCTGGGGATTTCTCAGTTGAAGTGGCCTTATTAGCACTTAATTAACCTAGGGTAGCTAACCAATTCAACAATTTACCACAATTCCACTTGAACACCATAACCTAGCACAAAATAGCTAATTTAGCACTAATCGAAGCAATCGATGCACAACTAAGCAAACCAAGCAAATTAGGGAAACAAGTTAGGAAGTATACCTCATACTTGACCCTAGGGAGCTGCTGGGAGGTGAAGAAGTGAAGGGAAGGGGCTGCACTTGGTCCTTGCTGTTGCTGCTGCTGCCTCTGCTGCTTCTGCTGCTTCTTGCTGCTGCTTCTGCTATTGCTGTTGCTGGGGCAGCTGCTGCTGTTGCTAAAGATGATGATGATGATGTTGTTGTCGTAGCTGATGTTGTTGTTGCTGTTGTGAAGCTGATGATGATGATGTTGTTGTCGTAGCTGATGTTGTTGTTGCTGTTGTGAAGATGATGATGATGATGTTGTTGTCGTAGCTGATGTTGTTGTTGCTGTTGTGAAGATGATGATGATGATGATCCCTGCAGCTGCTGCTGCCACTGCCTGTTGCTGCTGCTTCTTCTCTCTCTCTCTCTCTCTCTGCAGTGAGTGTGTGTGTGTGTGTGTGTTTGTGTTTGAGAGAGTGAGAATGAGGGAAAAGAGAAAGAGAACTGAGTGCAAGGCTACAACCCCTCCCTCTCTCCTTCTCTCTCATCATTAATGAGGCATGGGTCACCCATGCTCACCATGCCCCCTCTCTCTCACACAAAGTCAACAATCAAAACACTAAAATTCTTTTGCAAGAATAAATCATTTTCCATATCATTTCCTAATAACAACCATGCATACTATTTAACCCAAAAGCACTTAAACCAACTTAACACTAGATTAAGCAATGGTTAAACCACAATTTACATCCTAGTTTACATGCACAAGTGTGTGTGTGCCTAACAAAAATATAATAAAATATTCAATAAATAGGATAAAATATTTAAAAACCAATTTGGTAAACTTTTTATTAAAAACCATATATTAAAATAAAATTAGCTACAAAACACATTCTAAGGTGTTACAATCTCCCCCCCTTAAAAGAAATTCGTCCCCGAATTTAAAACTTATACTGTTACGCGTACCTTCAAAAAGAAGATTAAAATCCTCAAATCTCGTTCGCAGCCTCCCAAGTGACTAACTCACTACACGGCTACGTCCGAGAAAACCCTTCACAGATGGCAAGACCTTTAACCGACGTTTCTCCACCTGTCGAGCCATTAACACACATAGCTGCGGGTGAACGAAAGGTCGCGTCCAGCCAAATGGTCTGGTGCCAAAACATGTGAGAAAGCTCATGAAGGTAAATGTAAGGTATCCTCACAAGGAATACGGGGTGAAAATCCAGAAATCTGGGCGGAAGTGTCAAATTGAAGGCAACGAAACTAACTCGCTTATAGGATCTAAAAGGACCTAAAATCCTGGGATAAGCTTCCCAACATCCAGCATGTCATTCATCGGAAGTCCATAGGAATACATGATCTGTCCTACGAACTCGAGTCTATGACCAACACAATCGTCATAAGACCTTAGTTCGAAATGGACAATCCCCATCCTGACCTAACACAACTGGACCGTCTCCGAAATCTCAAGACTAGCTGGGGTCCAAAGTCCTACTTACACAGAGTCAGAAAACAACAGGCTGGCGATCGACACGATCTAACCCCTAAGCCTAAGGGTGGCCAATTGGAGTGTCTCCTGATAATAGTTATCGAAAGAGAACCCTAACGATGGCGAGTGACGATCCCCAACTGCTGACAACAAACAAACAACACACAAACTTAACCAAACAACTGAGCAAACTGAGTATAACCGGATGACAAGAATCCGAATGGAGTCACACCCTAACTAACTGGGTAGAAACCATAACGGAATTCATGGAGATCTGCTCCCATTCCTTCTTCGGAACGGTAAAAAGATTGCAATTCTCCAGCCGGCCTCAGATGCTCGACCCAAAGCACAAAAAATGACTGACACCTTGAAACGAAACCTGAAACTTCTCTTTACATCTCTGTCCACTCGTAACTATCTCACAAGTCACTCCAGAGCTGGTGGAACTTGAATGTATATAGAGAGTTGACAGATATGCATACTCTAGGGTTATACGTCTCTACCCGATGAAACCAGGTACACAAACGCGTCCCTAACTTAGCACATCATTGTCACAAATCAAGGTCTCTGAATCGTTACCCAGCCGAATATGCTCAAGTATCTCTGACGTACGAGCTTCGACGGGCAGTGTCTCGCGAAAACGATTTAAGGAAAGTGGGCTGGCGCGGACATGAGCAAGCTGTCCCCTCCGTAGAGACGAACTAAAGCTGTACTCAACGATCACACAAGAACTGTAAATCTGCAGAAGACCATCACAACAATCCAAATCTGCTGCAGGAAGATGTACATTAAGCTCTAGGGGTCCGTGGAAAATCTGACACGACTCTCAACAAGAAGTGTCTCCAAATTTCCAACGCAAAACCACCGCGGCCATCTCCAGATCATGAGTGGAATATCCTCCTCGTACTTCCTCCAAATGTAGGGAAAGAAAAAGCGACGACTCTGTAGTGTCACATCAGTACACCCTCGAGCCCACTCAAGAAACATTACAGTTAAACAACAAGGTCGCCCGAACCAAAAGCAAAGAAAGACTGATGCAGTTGTTAACTGAATCTTCAACTGCTGAAAACTCCGTACACATGCCTCAGTCCACAGAAAAGAAACCTCCTTTCGGTCAATTTAGTCAACGGTGCAGCACTACTCTAGCAATCCTGCACGAAACGGCGGTAAAAACCTGCTAAGACCAACCATCTGCGGATCTCCGTCCTGCACACAAGTCTGGGCCTACGCTGTACGGCCACGATCTCCCTCGGAACCATACGAAACCGTCTCCCGCGACTACAAGACCTAGGAGTCAACATAAACAAGCCTGAAGAAACACTCCGAGAATTTAGCGAACTGCTGGTGCTCTCCCACCATCTGCATAACAAATCCTCAAGTGCTACTCCTGTCCCTCAAGACACATTAAGTAGACCAGAGTGTCGTAAGTAACATAACAGAAACTGGTCGAGGAACGGCCTGCAGAAATCTGGTTCATCATATCCACGAATGCTGCTAGGGCATCAGGGAATCCAACGACTCACCGATACACACAAAGCCCGTAGCACGCACAAGTCAGTCTTCGGAATGCCGCCACTCCGAATCCGCAATAATGATGACCTGATCCCAAACACACTTAGAAAATGTCTCGCACTCTGGAGCTGATCGGAGGAAATCGTCACGGCAAGATGAAGGATACCTATCCGCACCGTAAGCCGGTTCAATTGACGATCCGTCGATACACAACCTCAACTGCCGTCTTTCTCCTTGACGAACAGAAATAGGAGGTCCCAAAAGCGAAACACTCAGACGCACAAAACTCCCCAAACCAAGACTCTGCAGCTGATCCTTTAGCTCCCTCAGCTTCGCCGGCTCATCCGGAACAGCGTCGGAAAAACTCTCGCACGAAAAGAACCCGGTCCAACAATCTCACGGTGGCTCCGGTATCACGAATGAACGCCAAGAATCCACGACATCTCCTCAGAAGCCGACTAGCGAAAAAGGCTGAATTCAAGCTGTGAGAGGCGGCACAACTATCCACTTGCACAACAAGAACTGACTTGCCGGGGAAAACATAACCTAACTTGTTTCCACACGGTAGTCCACAGACGCCTAACACGTAGTTAACCAATCCATGCCCAGGAGAACGTCAAATCCAACATCTCTAGAAGGATCAAAACGACGGACGAAACCTCTACCTCCTATCTGCTTGGCATACAACTGAATACGTGTCGCGCAACAAAAGAATCGCTGACAGAAGTTTAAAACAACTACTACTAATCTACCCAACAACGGGACAAGCATGAAAACAACGAATACACCAAGAGAAAATATAACTCAAGGGTACCTGAAAACTCCACATTGGACGTCTGCGCGTCCCGATGAGTAGAAGCAAACTCCTGTGCCTGCCCTCTACTCGCAGCTGGATGAACTCCTCTGGTTAACTGAGCCCTCTGAGCAAATCTTCCACGTCCACGGCCTCTCTGAAAACGATCATGACGAGGTGCTAAGGAACACTCCCTGACGAAGTGCTGAAGGCTCCCGCATCGAAAACATCCACGTGCTGACTGCTGACCATCCTGGGGATGAGAGCTGGACGACTGTCTTCGTCCTAGGCCTCTGCTACTCCCGTAGTAGCCACGAAATCTGTCTCGACGACCGAACCTCTGTCTCTGGGTTGGTACACTGGTACGAGTCCTCCACTGTCCTGAAATATGTGCCTCGTCAACTGGAGCTGCAACCACTGGTGCAACGTAGGTGACGGACTGCTGCATGCTGATCGTAAGGGACAGCTGAGTAACAGGGGTGACAACCTCCTGTCGTAGCTCCCGAACGACGTCGACTAAAGAACTCATCGTCTGGCGGAACTCCTGCATCTCTACCAATAGTCTATCCATAGTATTGGTCGTAGGCTGATCCGTCTGCACCTGTGCAACTAGAGTGCCATCCTGGTCAGTACTCGTCTCACCCGAGCTAACTCTGACCTCGGCCCTCGCTGCATCACTCTGAGTCCCCATAGTCATCGGCGGTAAGGCTATAAATAGATATAAGATGAGATTCGATAAGAATGAGGAAATCGAATCTCAAAGATATGAATCATCAAGGAAGGAATGTCAAGCAAATTGTACTTAGGCCACTTAATGCAAGGTACCGCGCTGTGGGCATGCTGCAGACATACACACACTACGTTACTCTGCTTAAGCTACCTACTCCATCATACTAAGGTCATCCTACACTCCGAAAGGTAAAACCTAACGCTCTGATAGCAACTTTGTCACGACCCAAAATTGGCCCGTGACGGCCCTAATACTACGCAACGCCTAAAGACGCAACGTAGTAAAAGAAAGCCAAGCCCAGAAATCTAAACCAAGAAAAATACTGAAAAGATAATATAAGTTTAGAAACAATTGAAATCGCAACCCAAATTCTTCAAAAGTCTTACTTTCCTTCTTTAAAATTTTATCAACACCCCCTTTTTGTAAAGACAAGTCAAGAAGAATGCAACGCAAAAATAATGACAGTAGAGGAAAAGCTATATATAAAAGACATCAAATCCACCATAATACATGCTAACGTCCTCACCAAGTCTCTATGTCCACAAAAAAACAATAGTAGATGGAGAGAGAGTACAATATACAACGAAGGTACAACATAAAATACAGATAACCGTCTAACCCACCTAAGCAAAATGGTACTGTGAGCTTGGTGCGGTATCTGTAGCAAAAGGTGGTAGCTGGATAGCTGAATAGAGGAATAGCCTGCCTCGACTACTCCGGGGAACAACCTGAAACACCTGTGGCACAACGGGGGTGAGTTGCCAACTCGTGAATAGTATAAAACATATGCAGGTAATCGCAGGAATGCACGTACAGCATGAATCTAAGATATGCGATTACAGTAGTAATATGTCATGAAATGCTGAAATAAGAGAGTACACTAGCAGGTACAATCAATATGTGAAGCAATGATGGCATGATAAAAGTATGCAATAACTATGCAATAGAGATATGAGGAAGCAATTATGCAACTATCATAAGGGTACACTATAAGTACTACCAATATATGAATCTGTGCATAAGGTAGGTAATGGTGAGGTATAGGGTGGAATATGTCATTTCCCACGGAAACCTGACGTCGTGGCAGGATCACAATCCAACAAGATACTCAAATCCCAAATCCTCAAACCAGCCCCCACATTGGGCACTCACATCATATAAATCTCACATCTCCTCAATGTACAATATCGAGTAATCTCCTATATCCCGAATGTACAAATCACTAATCACATAGGTATATCCAATGTCCAATCTCAAGTAAGAATCTAACATCCTAAAGTTATATATATGTACAGAAATAAATATGATGGGGGCAATACACATATATTAGCGTCCCATACCACTAATATTGGTGTAAAGGTATATATAACAATGGCTAAATCCCCTGTTATATATACAAAAAGGGGTTAAAGAAATATCATGAAACCGTGTGCCAAGCATCGACACAGAAATCCTCATATATGGGGCTCCGTCAGTCCGGATCAGCCCACGGGGTCCGTCTGCAGTGTCGGCCCTCGGCCCCGACAGTACAGGTCATCCCGCATCCATCTCTCTACTCTGGCCAGTAGCCTCCGGACAACTGCCAGGTCCAAACAATCACCGGTAGGTACTCGCCCGCCTCCAGGCTCAATCGGCAAACCCATCGATCTTCTTGCCGAGGGGAACCATACCGGGCCCCACCATGTACTCTCATACGGCAACCACACATCGTATGGAGCATAAAATCAGCACCGATAAAACTCATGGTGGACGCTCAAATATCATATCAAGGAAACCGGGTTGTTACATGTATGCATAATTTCATGAACTCCCGCGGTTCCCAAATCCCGAAAACATCATGTAAAATCCAGATAAACAATGCGCAATCCAAGAATAAATGTATGCGATATATCTGAATGCGAGCAGGTAAACACAAGTATATAGCTGAACCAGATGTATGCGAAATCATGATGAGGTACAGCTAAGTAACATCAGTAAATGTGAATATGCGACAACAACTGAATATGTGTCTAACATACAGCTGTGGCAAAATATAGGTATCTACCTATAGGAACTGATGTCGTATACCCCCCTGGGTATAAGTAACATATGTAGGAAAACCCTCCTGGTATAAGTAAAATATGTATGAGGTATACCTGTAGCTGTATCGCAAAGTGAAAATATTCCTATCACTAAAGGTATGATACACTATAGGTATACCGATAAACTAGATGTCAAGTGTGGCAAGCAATGGTAGCTATAAGTGGTAGTGTGTGACATGGCAATTATTGACGGTGTGTGTGTGTGTAGCATGCAATCCGTGCCCGTGCAACATGAACCGTCAATAATGTGTGCAGTGTTCTACGGCTGCTAGTCACAGTATATAGCTATATCTAGGAAATGCAGTAAGGCGCAATTCTACAATGACGTAAAATGTGCGACAGGTAATTGAATCCTAGCCCAGACGCATAACGCCATGCGGGCGATTCCCCTGTAGATGTTATATCTACTCACCTATACTCCACGCTAGGTGAATCCTACCATCTGCTCCCCCTGTAGCCGTGTCCGTAGCTCCTGTCTGCAAACCTGCAAATAAGATATGGAAATCACATATAAGCCAAATATCTCGCGAAACGCGGTATCGAATCGAAACGAGAAACTCGCGTCGCGAACTAAACGCGCGTGTGCACGATACGCTGAATCGTGTGTGTACGCGTCTAAAAACCATCGCGACACGCTGGATCACAGAACACACTCACGTATCGCGCGTATCGCGCAAACACAACGAAACACAAAAACGATATATAGTCCCAGATTTTCCTACAGGTAAGATATTACAAAACTAGACATACCAACACACTACACAACACTGCAGACACCTACAGGACCAAACCCTAACCCAAACCCTACCCATCTGGCCGCAAATTGCGGCCAGAATGAAGGAATTGGCGGCCAGAAGATGGAGTTAGGGGGTCGGGTTCTGGTGTTGTGATCTAAACCTAGGTATCATGTCCCAGTCTTCTCAATTTTACACTGCAAGGTCCGGGTCTATAGCAGATCACAAATGTCACAAATATCACTCAAAAACACCAATTTGCACAATTTAAGAAATCTATGGTATTTTAGTGAAATCTGGGGATTTCTCAGTTGAAGTGGCCTTATTAGCACTTAATTAACCTAGGGTAGCTAACCAATTCAACAATTTACCACAATTCCACTTAAACACCATAACCTAGCACAAAATAGCTAATTTAGCACTAATCGAAGCAATCGATGCACAACTAAGCAAACCAAGCAAACTAGGGAAACAAGTTAGGAAGTATACCTCATACTTGACCCTAGGGAGCTGCTGGGAGGTGAAGAAGTGAAGGGAAGGGGCTGCACTTGGTCCTTGATGTTGCTGCTGCTGCCTCTGCTGCTTCTGCTGCTTCTTGCTGCTGCTTCTGCTATTGCTGTTGCTGGGGCAGCTGCTGCTGTTGCTAAAGATGATGATGATGATGTTTTTGTCGTAGCTGATGTTGTTGTTGCTGTTGTGAAGATGATGATGATGTTGTTGTCGTAGCTGATGTTGTTGTTGCTGTTGTGAAGATGATGATGATGATGATCCCTGCAGCTGCTGCTGCCACTGCCTGTTGCTGCTGCTTCTTCTCTCTCTCTCTCTCTCTGCAGTGAGTGTATGTGTGTGTTTGTGTTTGAGAGAGTGAGAATGAGGGAAAAGAGAAAGAGAAATGAGTGCAAGGCTACAACCCCTCCCTCTCTCCTTCTCTCTCATCATTAATGAGGCATGGGTCACCCATGCTCACCATGCCCCCTCTCTCTCACACAAAGTCAACAATCAAAACACTAAAATTCTTTTGCAAGAATAAATCATTTTCCATATCATTTCCTAATAACAACCATGCATACTATTTAACCCAAAAGCACTTAAACCAACTTAACACTAGATTAAGCAATGGTTAAACCACAATTTACATCCTAGTTTACATGCACAAGTGTGTGTGTGCCTAACAAAAATATAATAAAATATTCAATAAATAGGATAAAATATTTAAAAACCAATTTGGTAAACTTTTTATTAAAAACCATATATTAAAATAAAATTAGCAACAAAACACATTCTAAGGTGTTACACAAGGTTCATCTATATTTTTGATGAAGTCAAACTCTTTGACTACAACATCAAAACAGATGTTCCAACTCCGCGATGCTTGCTTTAACCCATAAATGGATTTAAGCAGCTTGCACACCTTTCCGCTGCCCCCACTATCTACGAAGCCCTATGGCTGAGTCATGTACACGCTCTCTTCTAAATCACCGTTTAGAATGGCGGTCTTAACATCCATTTGCCAGATTTCGTAGTCATGGTATGCAGCAATGGCAAGTAAGATCCGGATGGACTTAAGCATAGCCACTGGAGAAAAGGTTTCGTCATAATCCACACCTGGTCGTTGACGAAAACCCTTTGCTATAAGTCTAGCTTTGAAAGTCTCAACTTTTCCATTTACACCAAATTTCTTTTTAAAAATCCACTTGCTCCCAATGGGTTTTACCCCTTCAGGAGCATTTTCTAAAATCCATACTTTATTGGTGTACATGGATTCCATCTCAAATCGCATTGCATCCAGCCATTTCACAGAGTCACCACTCGTGATGGCCTGCTCGAAACTAGTGGGGTCATCATCATCCATGATGCAGTCCTCGCTTCCACCATCAATGAGAAAACCGTAGTATCTCTCTGGTGGACGAGAAACCCTACTAGATCGGTGGAGAGGCTGGGGTTCGTCGGGTACTACTGAATCCTCTGGTTCTATTAAATCTTCAGTTGCAGTTTGTGTTGCTGGAACTTCTTCCAGTTCTACCTCAGAGCCACTAATCTCTTTTGCAAGAAATTCCTTTTCTAAAAAGGTGGCATGTTGAGCAACAAACACTTTTTTCTCCTCACTGTGATAGAAAAAATATCCATAAGAATTCTTCGGATATCCTACAAACTTGCAAAGAACTGACCGTGCCTCGAGTTTGTCCGGATTTTGCCTTTTGACATAGGCCGGACAACCCCATATCTTAACTCGTTTAAGATACGGTCTCTTCCCACTCCATATCTCATACGGTGTGGTAGGTACAAATTTAGTTGGAACTTGATTCAATAGGTATGCTGCTGTCTCAAGCGCATACCCCCAGAAGGAAATAGGTAACTCAGCTGTACTCATCATAGAACGCACCATATCTAATAGGGTGTGATTCCTCCACTCCGATACACCGTTGTGCTGTGGTGTATAAGGAGGAGTTAGCTGAGAGAGAATCCCATTCTCTTTTAGATAATCTATGAATTCATTTCTTAAGTATTCACCTCCTCGATCAGATCGAAGAATCTTAATACTTTTGCCCGTTTGATTCTCTACTTCGTGTTTATATTCTCTGAATTTCTCAAAAGCTTCAGACTTGTGTTTCATCAGGAATACATGTCCGAATCTAGAGAGATCGTCAGTGAATGTAATGAAGTAGGAAGAACCGTTCCTGGCATGCGTAGACATGGGACCACATACATCACTATGTACCAGTCCTAAGAGTTCGGTAACTCTTTCTCCGTGTCCACTAAACGGAGCTTTGGTCATTTTTCCTTTGAGACATGAATAGCAAGTATCATAAGATGATAATTTGAACGGATTCAAATAACCATCCTTATGTAACTTAGCCAGTCGTGTCGCATTGATATGACCAAGTCTACAATGCCACAAGAAGGATTCGTTCATGTCTGAACTTTTCCTCTTGTGTGTGTTTTGTATATTTAGGACTGTATTCTGAGTTAGAATGAATATGCCATTATGTAACGAGCCTGATGCAATCAACTTTTGATCTAGGAATATGTTCATAACATTATCCTGTACTACAAAATTATATCCTTCTTTACTTAATAAAGAAAAAGATATAATGTTGCATATCATGTTCGGTATATAATAGCACTCATTTAGAATCAGTGTATTACGACTTGGTAATACAAGGTGATATTCGCCACCTGCTTTGGCTACAATACTTGCACCGTTCCCTACTTGAACGGAATGATCACCTTTTCCCAGTTCTCTACCTTTACGTAGCCCATGTAACTGTTTACATATGTGGGATCCTGATCCGGTATCTAATACCCAGGACGTAGGGTGAACTGAGAAACAGTTCTCAATAACTAACACACCCGAAGAAGATGCATCAACATGCATGTTCTTTTGGGCGGCGTGAGAATCTAGATATTCTCCTGTTTCCTGTTCAGTCTTATAACTCTTATAAGAAAGAACGGGTCCAACGTTCCCTTGCTCAGTAAAATAATCGGGTTCAGTCAATACATCAATATTATTATCTTGATTATGGCCTGACATGGTCGCTACCTGGATAGAGAGAGAAGAAAACACTTTAGCGTATGCTCTTGCAAGATTAGATTGGTTATTATCTTATCTAATCAGGATGTCTCCCACTGTTTTTATCAAATCTACCTTCAAACCCTAAAAGGTAAGATTAGCCGGGATTAATTACACTCTACAATTTCGTCAATCTTTCAGCCAGATCAGTGTCGGTACTTTGAGGGAGGTTTCTCGTGCTTTCGCACGGACCTAATTAAAGTAAACCTCGTTTTCCCAGAGGCGTAACCTCGTTAACACTTTTCTAGACACCTACTTGAATGACTAATTGTCCTGTGTAAAACTCTCCCAGGAGTAACACTTACTCGCAGTGGGTATCGGGATCCAACTATCTCATAGGAGGTATGCAATCTCATTGCAAATTTCAACACTTTAAATTCCCAATAATACTTTTGCCCCTAGCGATCTATGACCTTGACAAGGTCAACAAACCATAAATCACAAGTCAAGTTTAACCCGTCATTTCCTGATTGAATTAAACCCACCCGCATGACCTTTGACAAGGTCAACAAGGCCGTACGAATACCCTAATCCAATCACATCTCATGTTTTAGCAGATAAACACTAATTAGCTACCGTACACTGTGCCTTGACAAGGTCAACAAACACAGCACGAATACTAAGTAGGATTTATCTGAAATGACGGAGGGCTACGCAGGTTTTTCAGAAAACCCTGAGCGTAATGAACTTGATATCGTCGTAGAATCGAGTGTTTTTGAAAAGGAGTGTTTTTGAGGCTTTTCTTAGTTCCGCTAAAGGGGTCACTCCCGGTGAAGGGATCGTCGGCCCTTTCCTCATCGAATAAGGTGCAGGATATATCGTATATACCGCTGTGCAAAGCAAAACACTAAAAGCAATCAAAAGACAAACCGCGTTTTGTAGAATCTGCCAGTTTCGCTAAAGGAGTCACTCCCGGTGAAGGGATCTCGGTCCTTTCCTCATCGAATAAGGTGCAGGATATATCATATATATCACTGTGCAAAGCAAAACTGTAGCAACCCTTTTTATAAAGTTTTTGATTCTACAACATCTTTAGGTTTCTTTTCTTTTATTAATCTCATTAATAAAAATCCTATCAGCTTATGCTTCCTAAGCATCACAGAAGAAACGAAAGCAGTAATATTTATATATCAGCATATATATATATATAGTATAAGCATTCGTCTCAGGCAGTAATATGATCTCATCACAGAACATTGCAGCAGAAGTACATATATGAAATATTGGATATACTAGGACGTCCGTGTTTTTAATACGAGCCTGTATAAAACACGGATTCCACGGTCGTGACGAATAGCCAAACCCACATCCCAAGACCCCTACGAGAGCGGCAAGTAACTCTGTCAATTCTAGGGTTAGGAGACCCGGTCTCGACTCCTCGAGATGGCCTCCCACTGGACCCTAGAACCCGGTTACTTGTGCTCCCCTCCTTGGGTCTACCTAATGCGGAAAAGTAAATAATATACACTGGTGACATCAACCGCAACTTGGAAGTGCCCCAAATAAAAGAATATTACATTACAAATGAATTTTACATGAATGAAAATAAAAACCCTCATCTCACATAAAACCCCCGGCTATTCAGAACGCGATGATCCAATATAACATATCACAGCAACACATAATATCTCATATCATCAACGTAAGTAAATATGCGCATCCCAATTGTCGTTGACATATAGCAACGAAACCGGCGATATCATATATTACACTTACGGTCACAGAAAAGAAAGTGTAAAACTACAATATTTGGAATCCACAATCACTTTAGACATCGTAAATCCGAAATATCACATACTCCGCATTTCATGCCTAACTCTATGAATTCCACATATTGTATCACATTCCAGATAAATAGACAGTATTAAACTTTCCGAACAGATAATCAAACACCCAAAATTTCCCAAAGTGCTCAACTCTTGAGCGGAGTTCAAATAATCCCAGAATATGTCACAGTACCGGTGATCCAGCCGTAGAAGGGTCAAGCCAACGCCTCACATGTGGCACGCCGTACTGCCCCAAACCCGAAGGTTCAAAAGGCAGTTCAAGACGGTCACATAATCGAGTTAAGGTTTGTTGTCTTCTAGAGGGTCCACCGCTTAACTTGTACAATTTTCCGAAAGATTTAAACCCAGTAAGAATTCAACGCTTGAAAGTTTTACGTGCCGGGAAAAAGTCGGTTAATGATATCCGTTTAACTAGTTTAACAATTTCTAAATATCCGGAAAGAAATACGAACTTAAAAATTCCGATCGAATCTACTATTACAAAATAAACCCCAGATTTAAAAAATACTGGAATCACTGTTAAAAATATCCAGAAGCCTCAACAAGTACCTACGGTTATTACCAGGAAACCACGTGTCGCCAATCGATCAATCCGCCGCGGAACCGCCGCGCAAGCAAGCTTGCGCCGCGGTTCCGCCGCCGTTTGATCGAGTTGGGGGCTCGGGCTTCTTGGTAATTCTTAGGATTCCCTGCTGATTTTTTTACATATTTTTTCAGAAAAATCCCAAAATTTAAAAAATTTCCAGAGAGGGGTCTTTTTGCGTCGTTACGGGTTCGATCGGAGTTTTAACTTCGTAAACACATCGCCTAATGCTCTAGCTATGCTCTGATACCACTGTAGGGTTCCTAGGCACTCTTGTGAAGGTTCATAAGGCATCAAACATGCCCGGATTAAATTTTAGACGTGCCGAACAACCCAAAGCCGGGATCTTTGCTAGATTATTAGGGTTTAACATGCAAGAAGATAACTTTTATCTAAGTGTGAGGGATTACAACCTTTGTAGTCCTCTCCTTCACTTCACAAGCTCCGAGTAGAAGTCCCTTTGCCGCGATCCACGATCTCCCGGACTCATGAGAGGCTCCACGACTCGAACGATCTATGCTAGCTCGAAGTATTCCAAATCTCCGATGATCTACCTTGAAGTTGCTACGACTCAAGCTTTCTCACTCAAAAGAGAAGAACACACTAATCCCATGGGCTAGATGAGATGAGGATGAGAGAGTAGTAATTTTTCTTTCTTTTTAAATCATTTTCTCATTTTATTTCATCACTAAAAGAAAAACTAGCAAGCTTTCTTCAAGAATGAAGAAGATGATAATGAAAAGATAATGAATAATTTTTCTTTTGTGATGAATAGAATAAAACCAATATGATTGATTATTAACCATGGTCAAGAATGAGTGGTAAAGATTTTGTAGAGAAATAACTAGAGTTAGGGTTTGGTTGAGTTAAAGAAAGTGTCATCCAAAATATCTTAAGAATGACAAAAGGAAAAGCTTCTAGAAGATGCATGAAACATCTAACCCAAATCAAACCCTAATCTCAATTAATCATCCTTAAACATGTTTAACAATTAATCATAACATGTCACAATAATATATATCACATATATATTATATATTTGCAACAAAAGAAAATAATACAATTAACATATATCGCATATATATCAATGTATCATCCTGTGAGAAAATGAAATAATAAAGCGAGCCAATATTAGATAATGTAATACAATATATCATATATATTATTATACATTAAATCATCGAATCAACACTTGAATCGATGATCCGGCTATATCGAATATTACCGACTAATATATCATGTACCGATTCATCGAATCAACACTTGATCCGATGTCCCGGTTCATATCAAAATATCGCGAGAATATAATACGGTATCCCATATCGCATTATTCTCGGTCCTGCACATATCACATATGTGCCTCTACTCCGTTTCGCCTGAGCCAAGAAACCTCTGTGTAGGACTCTAAAGAATCGTCAATACGCCGGTAGCAGGTGATGATCATATCAAACACCCACAAGCTGCAAGCGGTCAGCTAAACGTAACAGCCACCCAGGTATTGAGCGATCAGAAGATCAACAAGCTAGCCTGTGTGTTCTCCTGTGAATCCGATCAGTAACACTCCCGTACTGTCCGGTCTGTTCGTCTGATATGTCGCATATCAAGTCTAGGGGTGGTATACGTCAGACCCCAGTAACCGATAAGTCGTGTCGATGTGTGGCTCATAACGGGTCGAGAAACTACTAGTAACACTTACCAGTAAATCTCTATATCAGCCCTGGCCAGGGACTTCCAGTTATAGCCAATCGAACACAGCACAACATCAACTCCCTATACCGGGAGAGACGAATCCCCTCCTATCGCTCGTTGCCTCCATGTGATTCGGGACTGTACCCAAAAGCCACCGTTTTGCACGCCCTCTTGGACGTGGTAATGTGGAAATCAAAGCACAGTGGGAATCACACAAGACTCTATGACGATCTCGGGTCTACAGACTATCCTGTACCAGTGTCACCAGAGAACTGCCATCTGACGTGTGGTATATCACCATCTGGGAGTTCTCGGCGAGTCCGTCCAGTGTACCCAGTCTCCACTGAGCACCCGTACACCATCTCTGATGTCTAACACCGATGGATTTGGGATCATCCATCGCCCATCATATGGGTCAAGATGCGTATACGCTAGTCTACTCTGGTGTATCGATGCCCTGTCTCGATATACCCTCGACTAGGAACAGTTATAGGATGTACTCATCGACTACCGCGGCCCCACTAGTATGATCTCATCATAGTCCCAGTAGTCGAGTACAGATCCTAAGGGCTTTATCAACATGTGAGAGTAAAACAGTAAACCAATACAAGTCAACATGTTAAGATAAAGTGAAACCAAATAGCATACTATCATGACGAGCAAGAAAGTCATCTCTATATATAACCAAGCATCCATTATAATATACATCATATGTACAACAATGGCCTCTAGGGCATATACATAACTAACATCAATCATTGCAATCACGTACCTGCGATCCAATAATTGACTTTGAGGGCACTATCTCCAACAATCTCCCACTTGCACTTAAGGCTAATTATTACGATGTCGCATACTCACAGCCCGTGTGATACCGAACACCCAACTCCTCTATTAATCGGTTTCACAAAGCTAGTTTGTAAAAGTCTTGTGTTCGAGAGCCTCAGTGAGTGGATCCGCCCTGATGTTTCTTTCTATGTCTCTCTTAATCTCAAGTTCATGGAGAAAACCATCTCCCGAATCGAGTAATACCTGTCTTAGAATATGTCTGACTATCTGATGGGACCTAGTTCATAAATGAACTCCAAATCCAAACTTCTTAGACTGTTTGATAACTGAACCTAATCAGTATCCAGCACCATGCCTCCCACAGTATCGTCTTGGACCACCTGTCCATAATACTGTCCCTCGTCAGAGGAAAAACTATAACTCTGACAATCACTCTGTCATCCATGTCACCTTTGAAACCTGGAATGATAATCGCCTCCCGAAGAAGGCTGCCGTCATCAAATCTGTAGGACATGCACTTATGTTCTAAAACTGCTTCCTTATGTTTCTTCAGGATTGGATTAATATAAACTTATCGCACCTAGTGCAAAAAACAATATCTGGTGTGATACTTGATATCTTATGATTGAATCAATTACCTAAGCAAGTGATCTGCCAATCATGCACATCCCTCTCTCCTTTAGTCTATAAGACACTTTTAGAGAGGGCGACTCCATCAACTGCAGGTATACCACCATGCCAGGAGTCATCTATTCTAAAACACCATTAGAATACGGTCAAAGTAACCGAATTGGGAAACTACCCAAATCTAGATCTAAAAGCATAGATCCAGTAACCAAAATGTCTGATATTATATCCATATCCTTTGTGGAGAAGCAACTGTGTGACGAACAAAGTACAACCGATTGTAGTATAGGAATTTTACTTCCTACTCTATGTATGTCATCCAAATACCAGGACATCACACCTAACTACCTTCTTAACAGATCTATCCCCTATTCTGATGAAGTCAAACCCATGACTCTCACATCAAAATTAGATGATCTATCTCCGCTATATTTGCTCAAGCCAATAAATAGACATAAGCTACTTGCCTACTATGCTTCCGCTGCTCCTACTGATTATGACAACCCTCTGGCAGAATAATATATACGTGCACTTCTAAATCTAGTTTAGAACGACGCTATACTTAACCTCCTGCCGGGTCTCATAGTTTGGAACAACAGTAGTGTCAAGTCTGGGTAAACAAGAACCTCCCTGTCACCGTCCTTGAAGCTACCGAAGTACCTCTCGGTTGTCTGAGGTTACCCACCATATCTGCGGAGTGGCTAATGGAATGTCAAACCTGATTGAATATATAGGTCCTATTAAATTTTCCGTAATCGTTTGCGGTTCTGGAATCACTTCCAGTTCTACCATACTCCCACTGCTGTTTTCTGAAAAAATCCATCTTACTAAAACTGTGCTGAGTCTAGAACAATATCACTATTGATCTTCCAGATGGTAGAAATGTCAACCCTCGTCAAAGCCAGGGTCAACCCATAAACAGCCATTACAGAAATGTGCCTTGAGTTATCCAGTGTTTGGTTTTAAGCATGAGCTGGACAACTCCCCTTACCTTAATATCGTTAAGATATGAACCATTCTATATACAATATAGAAATAGAGACACTAATTTAATTGGAACCAGATTCAAATCTTGCAGCTGTCTCCAGTGCATATCATCTTAATGGAGAGAGGCTTATCAGCATTACTCAACTTAGGAATCCATCCAATTATGAGTAACCCGAAAGAGAAACAAGTTTCTCAAAAACCATTACTATCAACTAAATACCAATCACAAGAATCTATATCTTCGATCATTTTGAAGAATCCCGATACTTGCGATACCTGGTTCTCTACTTTATTCTTATACCCACAACTTCTCAAAACTTAGACATTGTATTTCTACGAAACACTTGTCTTAAAAACTAGAGAAGTCACATGTAAACAGAACATAGTACGAGGACCTACCCCTTTTTCTTGACGGACACTGGAAAACATACAATACTCTGTATAAGTCCGCTGAGTTGAATAACTCAAAACCTATGCATCGTAGGTTGAAAACTGTACCCTGGCGATTTCCTCAAATATCACCAATTACAACGAATTCCGATATAATGAGGATGATCTCCTAATTCCCAATAAATTACTCCCACTCATCATCTGTAAAACCATACAGATGTGAGAATCATACCTGGTAAATACATACCCTGGAGTAAGTATCTAATCGGGAAAACATTTTTCCTTTAACAATGCACCGAAACATGAAAATGTTTCGTAGGGGTATCCTGGTATTCTTAGTAATGCCTCTTCCATAATCCAATTCATGACTTTAACCGTATATATTTTTGCCATCTCTCCAAATCCCTTTATTTGTCTTTAGTCGTTACCTTCTATACACCATCGTTAGGCTAAATGGTTTTCTTCCTTCCCTACCATTCGGCACCAGCCTATGGTTTGGAAGAAGACTATCCAGTAAGCATAATAGGTGTACCCTCCTAAACCAAGAAGTACTCGCAACTTGAGAGAAGGTGATGATAAAAGACAACTGAATAATACCTTATTCTATTTCTCCCGAACTGGGGAAAAAACAAAGGTGAAATAGGAGTGGCGATGAAGTACGCGGTTTGGTCGTGAATGATAACAATCGCAATTTAATTTGCCCACTTTCTAATCCCTTTATTTTGTCTTTAGTTATTACCTTCTGCACACCGTACTTAGGCTAATTGGTTTTCTTCATTCCCTAACTTTCGGCACCTGCCTATGGTTTGGAACAAGACTATCCAATAAGCGTAATAGGTGTACTCTCCTAAACAAAGGAGCTCTCGCAACCTGAGAGAAGGTGATATTAAAAGACAACCGAATAAACTAATTCTATTTCTCCTGAACCTGGATCCATCCTTGAAGAAGTCCTTACGAGTTCGTATATAACCATACGATGGATCTATCCAATGGAAGTGGATGTCCATAGTAATACGGGGTGTTCTGAGAAATACAAAGGGTAAAGGAAGGAGCGGCAATGACTTATGCAACTCGGACAATCCAAAAGCCAGTAATTTAAGAAGGTTCGGTCAACTTGGTCACTGAGTCATAGTCTAGGGTCGGTCAAAGGTCGCTGCCAAAGAGAGAGAGAAAAGAAACACTATGCGTGCACTTTAACCTAGATCAGAATGGTTATCACTTTATCTAATCAGGAAACCTCCCACTGTAATCTCAAATTCTCCTCCAAACCTGAAAGAAGAATCAGTTGGGATCACCCGAAAAGTAAACCAACTATCAGTGAGAATCGGGATCCAACTATCATCGCATGATAACTTGATGGAAGCCACTCAAGTTATCACACTCCAGAAGGTATGCGCATACCTGGCATGTTTCATTATGTTTGATTTTTGCCCCATGCGCTTATGACCTTGGCATTAGGTCAAAATATCAAAAGTTAGATGTCAAGTTCTAGCCGTCATTATCCAGGTTAATTTGAACCCACCCGCACATGCCCTTGGCGTTAGGTCAAAATGGCAGAACGACTGTCCCAAACCAACTCATCTATCTATGCAACAATTGAATACCCAGCAACGACTAAACACTATGCCTTGGCATTAGGTCAAAATACATAGCTTGAATACTACCGAATACCCAAAAGAAATGACGGAGGGCTACAGCTGGTTTTTGGCGAAAAAACCTTTAACGTAATGAACTTGATATCGCTGAAGGAACCTGATAGCTTTTTATAAAAATATAGTGGCGAAAAACCTTTGCTAAAGAGGTCACTCCCAGTGAAGGGATCTCGGCTCTTTCCTCGTGGAATGAGGTGCAGGATATTCTAACTGAATACTGTGATGCAAAGCAACTTGTAATCGACTATATTGAAGTTACTACCCTGACGTAAACTTCTGCCCAAGGGGTCACTCCCGGTGAAGGGATCTCGGCCCTTGCCTCGTGGAATGAGGTGCAGGATATTCCAACTGAATATCACTATGCAAAACAAAAGGAAACATCTTTGTAATAACACCTTTTAAAATTTGTTCCAACAACATCAAATATAGGTTTGTTTTATCCTTGCATTGATAAGAATCAATGCAGTCCCATCAATCAATCACAACAGAAAAGAACAAAAATAAAATGTACGTATATGCCATCCGCATTCGTCACTGGGTCCCGTCATCACCCTTTAGGTTACTTAACTAACGACAAAGCGGGGGCTGGACTAGCGCGGGTGTAAAACATATACAACATCTAATAGTATATATACCAATATACAATAATCGCTCCAGGCGTGATAATATGCAACATTACAGAAAAGTAATAAGCATCACAGAACAATACAGATAATCTGGGATCCCCGGGTTTCACAGAGCCGCTACTGAAACCCGACGTTCCCCTGGTCGTGTGGATAGTCTGTGCAACGAAACCTAGACCCCTACGGGTGCGGAAAGTTACCCGCCAAAACCTGAAGCGAGGCAGCCCCCTATAGCAAAATGAATAGACCACCCGGCACTTCACGGAATCCGGTAACTTGAGCACCCCACCTTGGGCCAACCTGTACCCCCTACGAGTGCGGCGAATTGTCTGCCAATTCTAGAGTGAGGTCCCTCTGCCTCTCAAAGCCATGAGATACGGACCCGTTGCCCTCCAGAACCCGGCTATCCGTGCACTCCGTCGTGGGGTAATCCTAATACAGAAAAGAAAAATATATACAACGGGTACGTCGACCTCAGCCCGGTCGTGCCCCAAAAGAATATTATACAAACAGGCAGTGACGGCAGTCCACATGTTGGACGCTCGCCCCACAATATCAAATGTACAAATAAATTCAAACAGCACTACCATTGCACATTGCTATCCACCACGACAAATCCGCAACATCACAGCACAACACATAACATCAACGCGAATGTCACGTTCGCAAACCCGTCTAAAAGAACTTTAGCAATTAGACGCGGTTTACCGCTCGAATGACATTCACGGTTGGAGATATAAAGTAAGTACTGTATACTAACAAGTTTAAAATTTCGATCAACAAAATTTCCCGAAGTGGGCCCCACATACATCTGCTGTACAGTAAAAAAATCTGGGCCCAAAAGAACAGTACCAAAAACCAAAATTTCCAATTTAGAAACCACAGGAGAAAAATTGCCAACTGAGTCACCAAAACCACCGCGGTTCCGTGGTCAAAGCCAGGCTTTGACTGCGTTTCCGCGGCCGTACGGTCGACACAGTTGGTCATTTTTCTCCACTTTTCTATAAAAACCCTGCTTGACTTTCTGGTATATTGATTGGTAGAGTTTTTGTGTGTTCATGTTTCTTACCGTAATCAAGACGGTTTCGTTTGTAGCTAGCCGGTTGAGTACGGGTTGTCTGCAGGGAGATGGGAATCTTTTTCTATGTGCTTTAACGAGTTAAGTCCAAATGTCCAGATTTGTTTTGAGATTAACTATGTGCTAAATTGATATGTAAAGAGAGCTTGTTAGGGTTAGGATTAGATTAGTTTGAGTTAGGAGTCTCTCACTTCTTTCATTGCGACTCTTAATATCGGTGTTACGGTAATCAGCAACAACGGGGATTAGCACGACTAGGAAGGAACTTGCGAGTATAAGCTAGGCTTTCCAACACATAAGTTCTTCCTTTTGGTGCTTGTCCGTCCGTTCTTGGCTCTTAGCCTTAACCTCCGGTTAATTCAACCACAACCGGTCTCACTACGGAATCACCGCTATCATGTAGGATAGGGTGCCGTAGGGAGCGGATTGTGGTTCAATTAACGGGAGTCCGATTTAAGATGTTGGGCAAGGAAAGAGTGAGAGAGATTTCCTTCTCTCAAACTTTCCTTATCCTATCCTAACAAGTATGGAAACTACTCACCCATTACAAGAAAAATAAAAATAAAACAAAGGAGAACGATAGAAAGAAAGAGGTTAGAAGATTATAACTAGCTATTTGCGACCTCACTTCGGCAAGGATCAAGCGTAAGCATCATGGTTGTTTAAGGATAAAGGAAAAGAAAACAAGAAAGAAAGAAACAACAAATAACAACAACTAGATTAGCAAAAGAAAAATACAAGCAATTATAATTAACGATTACAATAAGATAAGCATGGTAAGAGCAAGAACTCCTTTATTCATTCTTCACTCACAAAAGTTCACTACAAGTTTTTAATGGAGAAGAGATGAGAAGAGGAAGAAGAACAACAACATGTAACCTAAAATCTAAATACAAGATTAAGCACCCTTGGCTTTGGCAAGTTCTGGACTATTTATAGGCAGGAAACTGGAAACCTAGGGTAAAATTCTGCCTCTTTATAAAAAGTCCAAACTATCCCTGAAATACGACACCCTGAAGAGGTCGTACGGCGGCGGTTCCGCGGCATAAGCCTGGTTATGCCGCGGTTCCGCGGCAGTAAGAGGGAGTTGGGCCATCGGATTTTGTGGGGTTCCCTGGTTTGATGTTGTCTGCTGTTCGGTATATGTTTTTTCTCAGAAACTCTTCACAATTTTTCCAGAATTCCAGCAGACCAAAAGGTGATTTGATGTGGATCTTTTTGTCATGATTTCCTCGAGCTCCGCGTAGATATGTTGGATCTTGTGTTGCCATTGAGGTTTGTGCATGAAAATGACATTGATTTGCCATTTTGTCTCTTAAACTGGTGTGCGGCAACATACGGATAGAGAGCGGAGACCCGTGTTTTATCTGTGGTTGGCAGGAATCCGGATTTTGTCGTGCTTTTCCATGAATTTCACCGTTTAGAGCCGAGAACCTGTATCCTGCAATTGACTAGCAAACACGGCTCAAGAGTACCTACCGATAAGCAATGTGATAAAAATTGGGCGGTATAAAAATTCAAAAATCTGATATAAACAAATACCCCCAAACTTATCATTTGCTCGTCCCGAGCAAAGCCAATTTATTCACAAAAACTTCCTGACCTCACTTTCGCAGGGAACGCGATTGCACTGAGCATGTGCAACAAGCCGTTAAACCTCTAGGTGTCCCTAGTAGGAGGAGTGTTGTCTCCTGAGGGTTTTCAGCGGATACTACCCACAAAATCCGGTCAAGCTAGTTTTGCAAAATAACTATGATTTAAACCCTAAAGTTTTGTTTTAGAAAATAACAATTCTATGATCCTAAGTCTAGACTATCGAACCTTTATTTTTCACATCTCGCTTCTTATTTAACTTAAAATTTTATATGTCTTTACGTGCAGTGCAAATAATGTCGTTAAGTTCCAGAAGGGTCGAATAAAGTCATCATGTCATACAATAAAGCCCAGATAAAATTTTTAAAAGGATCACATAAGTTTTATAAAGAGTTAAGCATTTTTCAAGTTTCGTTTTCCAGTAAGGTTTCAACTTCAGAATTTCTATCTTCCTTAACAGGAAACTAGGTCTTATTTTTCACTCCACCTTTTTCTTGTTTTCATTTCATACACACCTCTGTGAACGTGCAATAGTCTTTATCATAGAATAAAACCTTCATATCTCCGCTAAATTTTTTTTATAAAAGCCTGTCTTTTATCAAGATTATTCTCACACAAAGAACCGTTAGGAATTTTAACTCGGAGAGAACACTTGCTTCACTTTGTTTTAATCTGGACTTTCTAGGCTTCTTAACGAGCTTTGGGCCAATGCATCCAAACCAGTTGGCTTTAGGGCATTAGGTGTAGAGACACCCTAGCGGACTTAATTACTCAAGTTACCTAGGCTCAAAAACAAAAGACACTTTAGCGTGAAAATTATGATGATTCAATGCGAACGGAGATATAACCGGCAGTTCAGTTATTTTTTTGGATAAAAGTCGTGTTTAGTGGGTTAGGTGTGTAATAATTCCAATCAAGTTTCAGATGGGTTATTTTTCATAATTAGTTCCAATTAAGGCATCAATAACATTCCTTCATATTCGCTTCACTTCATAAACTATTCTTGATATTACTTATTTCAGAACAAACCTATTTGATCATCAGAAAATCATTTATCCATTTAAAAGTTTTAGACATAAAAGACTTGTCATCTAATTTCCAAAACTCACGACACGTGTAGTGTGATGTAAAGACGTATATCAGCTATATTTAATTTCAAAGGAAAGTTATCTTTCAGGTTTTCAAAATCTAAAAATAAGATTTAGTTATTCTTATCTTATCAAACAAAACCGTCGAAATGTTGAATCAGAGTTCTCCCACTAGCTAACTTGACAGAAAAGTTTTTATGGTTTTAGAAAATTTTCTGATTTTTATGGATTTTATGGATTTTAATATGCAGATGCAAAATTTACATATGAATGCGAAGGTTAGAAATGCGAACCGAGCGTACCCCCAAACTTAAACTGGACAGTGTCCTCACTGTCATTGCATGAAGAGATCATTTGAAGGGTCAAAATTGTCGGTTAGATATACACAAATTTTTTTTTTTGTTTTTAAAGAAAAGAAAAATAGTAAATATGGAAAAGAATATCCACAAATATATACAAAAAGGTATATACATACCTCCAAACTTATTTGGAACAGTGTCCACTATTCTTGGCTGGATTACCGAAGTTTGGAGGTAGGCAGAGGAAGATTATGCAGGGTAAACCGGCTCCTGTAAGACCAGGAGCTCCTCTGTTGGTTCGGCGCTAAGGTATGGCTTAAGTCGGTGTCCGTTTACTTTGAAAAATGAACCGTCCTTTGGATTCTCCAAATCCACAGCGCCATGCGGATACACATTCCGCACAAAATACGGCCATTTCCAGGGAGATCTGAGCTTTCCTGGATGGAAGTGTAGCCGGGTGTCGTAAAGCAGTACCTGTTGCCCAGGTACGAAAGTTTTGCGCAAAATGTGTTTATCGTGAAACACCTTCGTTCGGTTCTTAACGACAACCGTGTTGTCGTAAGCCTCATCCCTAAGCTCGCTCAATTCGTTGAACTGTAGCTTCCGATGGCTGCCCGCATCTTCGAGAGACAGATTCAGTTCTTTTATCTCCCAAAATGCGCGATGCTCTATTTCGACAGGGAGGTGGCAAGCCTTTCCGTACACAAGCCGATAGGTAGACATGCCAAGATCGGTCTTATAAGCGGTTCGAAATGCCCAAAGGGCATCAGTGAGTTTCAGCGACCAATCCTTACGGTTATTGGAAACCGTCTTCTCCAGTATCTGCTTGATTTGCCGATTTGAAACTTCGGCCAGCCCACAGGTTTTGGGGTGGTAAGGCGTAGATAGCTTATGATTAATAGAATATTTCCGCATCAAGGCCTCGAAAGTCTTATTGCAGAAATGAGTTCCATTATCGCTTATGATCGCCCGGGGGTGCTAAAAACGGGAGAAAATGTTTTCTTTAAAAAACCTAACGACAACCTTGTTGTCGTTAGTCCGGCTGGGCACAGCCTCGACCCATTTAGAGACGTAATCAACAACGAGAAGGATGTACAAGTGTAGGGTTCCTAGTCACTCTAATGGAGTCTCACAAGTGATCAAACATGCACAAATCAAAAATTCCTTATGCCTACAAACCCTAATACGGATCGTTAACTAGAAATCAAGGCGATGCAAGCAAGTAAACGGAAATATAGCTAAAAGGAAGGGGCTACAACCTTTGTAGATCCGGTCCACCACTTCCTAAGCTCCGCGATGATCTCCCTCCGCTGTCCAAATCGAACCCATGACTTTAGCATCGGCATCATCGAAGAATGGGCGGGCTTGATCGTCGGTTCGATGCCGAAGATGATCTACGTCGAGGCATCACAAGAACAAGCTCCAACTTCACCAAGCCATGAAAACTTGTGAAGGAAACACCCTATACAACTTGGCAAGAGGTAGAGGATGAAGAAATAGGAAGTGGGTAGACTTTAGAATTGGATTTCTCACTTGATTTCACTAGTTGCCATTGATGGTCACTAGCTTTCTTCATGGAAGAAGAAGATGAAGAAGAAGAAGAAGATATGATAAGTTTTTTTTTAGAAAAATGAAAAAGAATTAATTCTTATCATCTTCTAACCTTAGTTAAGTGTAGAGAATGAATTAGGGTTAGTTTAAATGGTTAGGGTTAAGTATAAGACAAGAATGGAGACTAAGTCAAAACTTCATGAATGTTCAACTAAAAACAAAACAAGTAACCATTCATTTATCCTTTTCATTTTCCAAAATGAATAAATGAATAAGATAAATGAATAAGTAATTAAGTAAACAAAACCCTAATCATTAACTTAACCATAGTTTAATTCTTTACACTTAACCAAATAAGCATGTATCATCAAACATGATACAATCATGTGCACAAAAGTATATCACATATACAACTTGCACAATTTAAGTGAGAAAATCCTTTTAAAGTGAACCAATACTAGTTAATGCAAAGTAATATATCAAATACATAATTATACATTAAATCATCATTTCAACTCTTGATTTAACGATCCGGTCATATCGTATATAACCGACTAGTATCCAATGTATCGGCTTATCGAATCAATCCTTGATTCGATAACTAGGTTATATCGCATACAACCAATCGATACATTCATCGCGAGAATGGAATACGGTATCACATACAAGCATTATTCTCGGTCCCGCACATATCTCATATGCGCTCCTATTTCGTTTTGCTTGAGCCAGGAAACCTCTGTGTAGGACTCTAAAGACTCGTCAATACGCCGGCAGCAGATGATGATCATATCAAACACCCACAAGCCGCAAGCGGTCTGCTAAACGTAACGGCCACCCGGGTATTGAGCGATCAGAAGATCGACGAGCAAGCCCGCTCACACTCCTGTGAATCCAACCAGTAACACTAACCGTACAGTCCGGTCTGTTCGTCTGATATGTCGCATATCTCGCCTAGGGGTGGTAAACGTCAGACCCCAATAGCTTGATAAGTCATGCCGACGTAGGGTCCATAACTCTCGTGAAACTACTGATAACTCTTACCAGTATATCACAGCAACCCTGGCCAGGGATTTCCTGTTATGGCTAGTCGAGCATAGCGCAACATCAACCCCAATACCGGGAGAGACCAATCCCCTCCTATCGCTCATTGCCTCCATGTGAATCGGGACTGTACCCAATAACCACCTGTTTGCACAACTCAGTAGAGACGTGGTAGGGTGGAAATCAAAGCACAGTGGGAGACACACAAGACTCTATGACGATCTCGGGTCAACAGACTAAGCTGTACCAGTGTCACCAGAGAACTGCCATCTGACGTGAGGTATAATACCATCTGGGAGTTCTTGGCGAGTCCGTTCAGTGTACCCAGTCTCCACTGAGCACCCGCATACTATCTCTGATGTCAAACACCAATGGATATGGGATCATCCATCGCCATTCGCATGGGTCGAGAAGATATACGCTAGTCTACTCTGGAATATCGATGCCCCGTCTCGATATTCCCTCGACTAGGAACAATGAAGGATGTACTCATTGACTACCCAGGCCCCACTAGTATGATCTACATCATAGTCCTGGAAGTCGAGTACACATCCTAAGGGCTTTATCAACATGTAATCAGAGAGACAGAGAATATACATGTTAAGATAAAGAGCAACCAGATAGCGTACTATCATGTCGAGCAAGAAAGTCCTACCTATATATGTCCCAGCATCCACTACAATATACATCCAATGTACAGTAATGGCCTCTAGGGCATACATATAACTAACAATCTCCCACTTGCACTAGGGCCATCTGTAGCAGTGGTTGCAGTATCACATACTCAACCATCCCCTAAAAGTCTCTCTTTGGGAAAAGGCCTTCGTGAGTGGATCCGCCGTGTTGTCCTCTGAGTCTTCTCTCCTAACCTCGATCACCCCAGAGATCAACTATCTCCATGATCAGGTGATGCTTCCTCAGAATTTGTCTGGGTCACTGATGGGACCAGGGTTCCATGGCCGAAGCCACACTTCCATTGTCATACAATGGCAGGAACCTAGTTCATCTTATGAACCAATATATACCCAAACATCCTCTTTGGTAGTATCTTGAATAGTGATGTTACCAGCCTTTATCGTCTAGTTTGCCACGGTATCTAGCTTGGAACTCTTCCAACATACCGTCCCTCTACTGAGGGTAAAGACAATGCCCGTGACTGACATTCAGTCGTCTTTATCACCATGGAACTCTTCCAGTGATTCTCCCCAGGATCGATTGATACCATCTCACTACATCTAGTGAGAATCCTAGCATCCAATTACATCTATCTCATAGATGAAAACTCAGGATTTAGGAGGTATCACATTGATCCTATTTGGAGAATCCTAGTGATAATAGGAGATTGACCGATCGTAGTATAGGAAACTCTTTTCCTATCAAGAGTATGTTGTCTACGTACAATACGAAGATGACCACCTTACTCTCTACTACCCTTTTGTATATACAAGGTTCGTCTACCATTTTGATGTAGTCAAACACTTTGACTATCACATCAAAACAGACGTTCCAACTCCGCGATGCCTGCTTCATTATGTAAAGCAACTTGCACACGTTTCCGCTGCTCCCACTGTTTACGAAGCCCTCTGGATGTGTTCTTATAGACGTTCTCTTCTAAATCATTATTTAGAAAAGTAGTCATGGCACCCAACCACCAGATATCGCAGTCATGGTATGTAGCCGTGGCAAGTAGGATCTGGATGGACTTACGCATATTCCATGGAAAAGGTTTCATCATTATCCGTGCCTGGTCGATGACGAAAACCTTTAACAAGTCTAGCTTTGAAAGTCTCAACCTTTCCATCTACACCAAGTAATCTTCTCAAGATATACTTGCTCCTGATGGGAATTTAACCCTTCAGATATAGCAACCAAAGTCCATACTTTGTTGGTGTATATAGATTCCATCTCAGATCGCTAAGCATCCAGCCATTCTTACAGAGTCCCTACTCTCGATGGCCTGCTCGAAACTAGTTGGGTCATCATCTCATGATGCATTCCTCGCTCCCACTGTCATCGAGAAACCGAGGTATCTCTCAGGAGGATGAGGAACCCTACTAGATCGGCGGAGTGGCTGAGGTTCATCGGGAACTATAGAATCCTTTGGTTCTGTCAAATCATCAACTGCAG
This sequence comes from Agapanthus africanus, assembly GCA_030015575.1. Taxonomy (NCBI): domain Eukaryota; kingdom Viridiplantae; phylum Streptophyta; class Magnoliopsida; order Asparagales; family Amaryllidaceae; genus Agapanthus; species Agapanthus africanus. The sequence continues at coordinate 317,904,753 of JASDDO010000008.1, forward strand.
TTTTGTATAGCTGGAACCTTTTCAGTTCTACAGAACTGATCCTGCCTCGATCTTGTCCGGATTTTGCTTTTGACATAGGCCGGACAATCCCAAATCTTAACTCACTTAAGAGATGGGTTCTTCCCATACCATATCTCATATGGAGTGGTAGACACTGATTTGATTCAAACCTAATTCAATAGGTATGCAGCTTCTCAAGTGCATAACTCCCAAAAGGAAACAGGTAACTCAGTAGTACTCATCATAGATCACACCTTATCATATAGGGTGTGATTGCCCCGCCCCGATATACCATCGTGCTATGGTGTATACGGAGGAGTAATGCTGAGAGAGAATCTCATTCTCCTTTAGAATAGTCCAGGAATTCTATGCACAAGTATTCTCCTCCCTGATCTCATCATAGGACATAATACTTATACCCGTATTTTGGTTCTCTACTTCTAACTTATATTCTGTGAATATCTCAAAAGGTTCGGACTTATGTTTCAACAGGAACATATGACTGAATCTTGAGAGATTATCAGAGAATATAATGAAGTATAAAGAACCAGTCCTGGCATGTGTAGACAGGAGACTTTACATACATCATCATGTATCAGTCCCAAGAGTTTACTAACTCTTTCTCTGTTTCTAATAAACAGAGCTATGGTCATCTAATCTTTGTGACATGACTGGCAAGTTTCACAAGATGTAAATTCAAATTGATTTAAATATGCATCAAAAATGTAACTTCAGCCAGTCGGGCCGCATTGATGTGACCTAGTCTACAATGCCTCAAGAAGGATTCGTTCATTTCTGAACTCTTCCTCTTGTGTGTGTTCTGTATACTAGGAACTGGAGTTTGATTTAGAACTTCAATGCTTTTAGATAACGTTCCTGAACCGATCAACTTTTGATATAGGAAATGTTCAAAACATTATCCAACAATACAAAATTATATCCTTCTTTACTAATAAAGAGACTGATATGATTTTGTATATCAGGTTCGGTATCTAATAGCATTTGTTCAGAATCAATGTACTGGTAATACAGGGTGACAGTGACCAACAGACTTGGCTGCAACACTTGCCCCGGTTTCTGTCTCATGAAACTTATCACCCGTTCTCAGTTTTTCTTCCTTTTTGTAGCCCTATGTAACAACTTACATATATGGGATCCTGATCCGGTATCATATATCCAAGATACAGAGGATACTGAGAAACAGTTCTGTTTAACGAACACACCCGAAGAAGATGCATCATATGCATTTTCTTCGTTTGGGCGGCATAGGAATTCTGGTATTCCCCTATTTCCGGCTCTGTCTTATAACAATTGTAAGTTGGAGCGGGACCAACGTTCCCCAGCTCAGTATAACAAGCGGGTTCGGTCAATACAACCATATTATTATCTTGATTAAGGCGTGATATGGTCGCTACCTGGAGGGAGAGAGAAGAAAACACTCTGCGTGCGCTCTTGCAAGATCAGATTGGCTATTTATTTTATCTAATCAGGATGGCTCTCACTGTTTTTATCAAATCTTCCTTCAAACCCTAAAAGGAAAGACTAGCCGGGATTAATTACACTCTACAAGTTCGCCAATCTTTCAGCCAGGCCAGTGTCGGTACTTTGAGAGAGGTTCCCCGTGCTTTCGCACGGACCTAATTACTGTAAACCTCGTTTTCCCAGAGGCGTAACCCCGTTGACACCTTTCTAGACACCTACTTGATCGGATAATTGCAAAGTGCAAAACTCTCCCAGGAGTAACAATTACTCGCAGTGGGTATCGGGATCCAACTATCATATAGAAGGTATGCAATCTCATTGCAAATTTCAACACTTGAAACTCCCGATAAAGGTTTTTACCCCTAGCACCTATGACCTTAACTATGGTCAACAAATCATAAGTACTAGTCAAGTTCTACCCGTCATTTCGTGATTAATTAGAGCCACCCACATGACCCTTAACTAAGGTCAACAAAGTCATGCGACTGTCCTAACTAATCGCATCATATGCGGTGTAGGAAGACATCACTTAGCTACCGTACACTGTGCCTTAACTAAAGTCAACAAACACAGCACGAATACTAAGTACTCTACTTCCTAAAATGACGGAGGGTTGCGAATGGTTTTTTGTGAAAACCTTTAACGCTTTGAACTTGATCTCGTTGCGGAATCAAATGGTTTTTAAATGGAATGTTTTTGAGGCTCTTCTAGTTTTGCTAAAGGGGTCACTCCCGGTGAAGGGATCGTCAGCCCTTTTCTCGTCGAATGAGGTGCATGATATATCATATATATCACTGTGCAAAGCAGAAACTATAGAGGCGATCAAAAGACAAACCGAGGGTTGTAGCATCTGCCAGTTATTGCTAAAGGAGTCACTCCCGGTGAAGGGATCTCGGTCCTTTCCTTATCGAATAAGGTGCAGGATTTTCTACAAGGAACACCACGATGCAAAGCAAGAACTGTAGCTACCTGTTTTTATTTTGAAATTCGATTCCACAACATCAATTAGGTTTATTTTCTTTCATTAATCTCATTAATGAATATCCCATCATTTAAGTCCACCTAATCATCACAGATAAATATAACGTACGCTTATGCCATCCGCATTCGCCTCGATGTGCCGTCTGCACCGTTAGGTTAGGTAACTAACGGCAGAGCAAGGCAGGGCTAGCGCGGGTGTAAAACATAAGCAACGTCTATATAATATATCATATATACTATATACTACATCTATCTGAACAGAGCACAGAACATCGCATGATCACATCACAGATAACGCAGCAGAAAGAATCATATGAAATATTGGATATACTAGGACGTCCGTGTTTTCAATACGAGCCAGTATAAAACACGGATTCCACGGTCGTGATGAATAGCCAATCCCACACCCCTAGACCCCTACGAGAGCGGCAAGCAACCCTACCAATTCTAGGGTTAGGAGACCCGGACTCGACTCCTCGAGTTGGTCTCCCACTGGACCCCAGAACCCGGTTACTTGTGCTCCCCTCCTTGGGTCTATCCTAGTGTAGAAAAGTAAATAATATACATCAACGGTGACAACTTCCGCAACCTGGAAGTGCCCCAATAAAAGAATATTACATACAAGTTTTTACATGAATGAAAATGAAAAAACACTCATCTCACATAAAAAAAACCCGGCTATTCAAACACGACGATCAATTATAACATATCCAGCAACACATAACATCACATGTCATCAACGTAAGTAAATATGTCCATCCCAATTGTCGTTGACATATAGCAACGAAACCGGCAATATCACATATTGCACTTACGGTCACAGAAAAGAAAGTGTAAAACTACAACAGTTGGAATCCGCAACCTCCTCAGACATCGCATGCCTGACCAAATGAATTACTTAGACATCGCATGCCTAACAAATATAAACCCCGCATTTTAGTCTCAAAATCGAAAACACTTTTCAATATCAAGTCGGGCAATTCAACAGGATTCCCGACATTCTGATCGAATGCTCGTCGCAAACTTTAGTAGGCGGCCGCACCCCCGACGCCGTCGACAAAGTGCACCAAGGTGGAACACCGCTGCCGCGAGACCCGAACGGATGCTTTCGGCGACGGGGTTCTCCTACAGTCACTTGGTCGGGGCAATGGAGTGAGGCTGTCTATTAAGTTTACCCGGCGAGTATCCGCGTACGCTATGTGATTGCTACGGACTTTTGATCACATCAAAATTCCGTGGCAACCGATCATGTGAGACTAAACTGCTATGTTTATAACATTCATTCAGTTATCTCATAACTACTTGTGAATTCCAATTATTGTATCACATTCCGGATAAATAGAAAATGTTAAACTTTCCGATCGAACAATCGAACACCCAAGTTTTCCCGATACAGCTCAACACATGAAATAAGTCTAACAACATTCAGTTCGTGCCTCAGTACCAACGGTTCAGCCGTAGAAGGGTCAAGCCAACGCCTCACATGTGGAACGCCGTACTGCCCCAAACCCTAAGGTTCAAAGGGCAGTTCAAGACGGTCACATAATCGAGTTAAGGTTTGTTGTCTTCTAGAGGGTCCATCGCATTACTTTCACTACTTAGAACGTCATTAAACTACGGAAAAATCCAACAATTGGAAATTTCCCGGCAGGGGAAAAAGTGGGTATTTATATCCGGTCAAACTTTTTAACATATTCTGAAAATACCCGGAAAAGCACACCGACAAAATTAGACAATCCGACTGATACACTGAGTTCCCAATACAGCCCAGAAAATAAAACTCTGGAATAAATATTAAAATATTCCCAGGAAAACCAACACCAGAATCTAGGAATTACTGTGCAAACAGTATTGCGCACTCTGATAATACGCCGCACTCTTGTCAAATCATGGACACGTGTTGCACAGTAATTCTTAGGATTCCCTACTGATTTTTCTGCATATTTTTAATTTCGAAAAAACCACGATTTCAGAAAAAGTACAGAGAGCAATATTAGGGTTTGGGTTTTGATTCGATCGGAGTTCTAATTCCGTCTAGACTTCGCCTAAGGCTCTAGCTAGGCTCTGATACCACTGTAAGGTTCCTAGTCACTCTAATGGAGTCTCACAAGTGATTAATGATGCACAAATCATAAATTCCTTGTGCCTACAAACCCTAATACGGATCGTTAACTAGAAATCAAGGCGATGCAAGCAAGTAAACGGAAATATAGCTAAAGGGAAGGGGCTACAACCTTTGTAGATCCGGTCCACCACTTCCTAAGCTCCGCGATGATCTCCCTCCGCTACCCAAATCGAACCCATGACGCTAGCATCGGTATCATCGAAGAATGGGCGGGCTTGATCGTCGGTTCGATGCCGAAGATGATCTACGTCGAGGTATCACAAGAACAAGCTCCAACTTCACCAAGCCATGAAAACTTGTGAAGGAAACACCCTATACAATTTGGAAAGAGGTAGAGGATGAAGAAATAGGAAGTGGGTAGACTTTAGAATTGGATTTCTCACTTGATTTCACTAGTTGCCATTGATGGTCACTAGCTTTCTTCATGGAAGAAGAAGATGAAGAAGAAAAAGAAGATATGATAAGTTTTTTTTTAGAAAAATGAAAAAGAATTAATTCTTATCATCTTCTAACCTTAGTTAAGTGTAGAGAATGAATTAGGGTTAGTTTAAATGGTTAGGGTTAAGTATAAGACAAGAATGGAGACTAAGTCAAAACTTCATGAATGTTCAACTAAAAACAAAACAAGTAACCATTCATTTATCCTTTTCATTTTCCAAAATGAATAAATGAATAAGATAAATGAATAAGTAATTAAGTAAACAAAACCCTAATCATTAACTTAACCATAGTTTAATTCTTTACACTTAACCAAATAAGCATGTATCATCAAACATGATACAATCATGTGCACAAAAGTATATCACATATACAACTTGCACAATTTAAGTGAGAAAATCCTTTTAAAGTGAACCAATACTAGTTAATGCAAAGTAATATATCAAATACATAATTATACATTAAATCATTATATCAACACTTGATTTAACAATCCGGTCATATCGTATATAACCGACTAGTATCCAATGTATCGGCTTATCGAATCAATCCTTGATTCGATAACTAGGTTATATCGCATACAACCAATCGATACATTCATCGCGAGAATGGAATACGGTATCACATAAACACATTATTCTCGGTCCCGCACATATCTCATATGCGCTCCTATTTCGTTTTGCTTGAGCCAGGAAACCTCTGTGTAGGACTCTAAAGACTCGTCAATACGCCGGCAGCAGATGATGATCATATCAAACACCCACAAGCCGCAAGCGGTCTGCTAAACGTAACGGCCACCCGGGTATTGAGCGATCAGAAGATCGACGAGCAAGCCCGCTCACACTCCTGTGAATCCAACCAGTAACACTTACCGTACAGTCCGGTCTGTTCGTCTGATATGTCGCATATCTCGCCTAGGGGTGGTAAACGTCAGACCCCAATAGCTTGATAAGTCATGCCGACGTAGGGTCCATAACTCTTGTGAAACTACTGATAACTCTTACCAGTATATCACAGCAACCCTGGCCAGGGATTTCCTGTTATGGCCAGTCGAGCATAGCGCAACATCAACCCCCAATACCTGGAGAGGCGAATCCCCTCCTATTGCTCATTGCCTCCATGTGAATCGGGACTGTACCCAATAATCACCTGTTTGCACAACTCAGTAGAGCCGTGGTAGGGTGGAAATCAAAGCACAGTAGGAGACACACAAGACTCTATGACGATCTCGGGTCAACAGACTAAGCTGTACCAGTGTCACCAAAGAACTGCCATCTGACGTGAGGTATAATACCATCTGGGAGTTCTCGGCGAGTCCGTTCAGTGTACCCAGTCTCCACAGAGCACCCGCATACCATCTCTGATGTCAAACACCAATGGATATGGGATCATCCATCGCCCATCGCATGGGTCGAGAAGATATACGCTAGTCTACTCTGGAATATCGATGCCCCATCTCGATATTCCCTCGACTAGGAACAATGAAGGATGTACTCATTGACTACCCAGGCCCCACTAGTATGATCTACATCATAGTCCTGGAAGTCGAGTACACATCCTAAGGGCTTTATCAACATGTAATCAGAGAGACAGAGAATATACATGTTAAGATAAAGAGCAACCAGATAGCGTACTATCATGTCGAGCAAGAAAGTCCTACCTATATATATCCCAGCATCCACTACAATATACATCCAATGTACAGTAATGACCTCTAGGGCATACATATAACTAACAACAAGTTCCCGAAAGAACTGGGAAACGGCCCCATGAAATCTATCCCCCAAACGTCGAAAATCTCCACAACCAAGATTGGTTGGAGCGGCATCTCGTTCCTCCGGGATATCCGGCCCAAGTGTTGGCACCGGGAGCAAGTCTTGCAATAGTCATGAGCATATTTGAAGAGTTGTGGCCAGTAGAAACCACATTGCAAGATCTTCTCAGCTGTCTTTCTGGGGCCAAAATGCCCGCCACATGCTTGATCGTGGCAAAATGACAGCATACTCTTGAATTCATCGTCAGGTACACACCGACGAATAATCTGGTCGGGACAGTACATGAACAGATAGGGTTCGTCCCAGTAAAAGTGTTTTACTTGGGATAAGAATCGAAGTTTGTCCTGACGTGACCATTCAGTCGGTAGTAATCCTGTGGCCAAATAGTTCACAATATCTGCGAACCAAGGTTCGCAAGATACTGTCAAGAGTTGTTCATCCGGAAAAACGTCGTTGATCGGAATATGAAGCGAAGGCGAAGAAGGAAGTCATGAGAGATGGCCGGCGACTACATTTTCACATCCTCTTTTGTCCTTGATGACAAGGTCAAACTCTTGAAGCAAGAGGATCCAACGTATCAGCCGAGATTTCGCATCTTTCTTCGCAAAAAGATGGCGCAGAGCAGAATGGTCTGTGTAGACAATGACTGGAGAGCCGATGAGGTAGGGCCTGAACTTTTCTAGAGCAAATACAACAGTCAGGAATTCCTTCTCAGTTGTTGTATAATTCAGTTGGGCATCGTTCAGGGTTCGGCTAGCATAATAGATTACGTGTGGCATCTTGTTGATGTGTTGTCCAAGGACAGCACCGATGGCAAAGTTGGATGCATCGCGCATAATCTCAAATGGGTGCGTCCAGTCAAGAGAAGAAAGAACGGGAGCAGAAGTGGGTGAGCTTTTTAATGACTCGAACGCAGTCACACAGCTCGAGTTGAAGTCGAATGGCGTGTCCTTGGCCAGCAAAAGAGTCAAGGGCCTAGCAATCTTGTTAAAGTCCTTGATGAACCGTCTATAAAAACCGGCATGGCCAAGGAAGGCTCGGATGTCTCTGACACATCTAGGAGGAGGGAGATTGGAAATGACCTCAATCTTCGCTTTGTCAACCTCTATGCCATTTTGCGAAATGATATGTCCTAAGACAATACCTTCGCGCACAATGAAGTGGCACTTCTCCCAATTCAAAGTGAGGTTCTTGTCCTTACATCGGGTAAGGACAGCGTCAAGATACAGCAAACACTCGTTGAAGGAATCGCCGAAGATGGTGAAATCGTCCATGAAAATCTCCAGGAATTTTTCCACCATGTCCGAGAAGATTCCCATCATACACCGCTGGAAAGTAGCGGGCGCATTGCATAACCCAAAGGACATGCGACGATATGCAAACATGCCAAAAGGACAAGTGAATGTGGTTTTGTCCTGGTCTTTTTCGGCGATGGGAATCTGATTATAACCGGAGTAGCCATCAAGAAAGCAGTAGTACTCATGTCCGGCCAATCGTTCAAGCATTTGGTCAATGAAAGGTAGCGGAAAGTGGTCCTTCCGCGTTGCGGCGTTGAGTTTTCTGTAATCGATGCATACTCGCCACCCAGTTTGGGTGCGAGTAGGGATTAACTCGTTCGCCTCGTTAGTGATGACGGTTATGCCTGATTTCTTGGGGACAATGTGAATGGGGCTAACCCACTGGCTATCAGAGATAGGGTAAATGATACCACTATCTAGACATTTTACGATCTCCTTTTTCACAGCCTCCTTCATGACTGGGTTAAGACGCCTTTGTGGATCCCTGGCTGGTTTGGCATCATCCATCAGATGAATATGATGTTCAACGATCAGGGGACTAATCCCCTTGATGTCCGCTATGGACCAGCCAAAAGCTTGCCTATTGCAGTGCAAGACCGCAAGAAGGGCATTCTCTTGTTCTGGAGCTAGAGAAGCCGAGATGATAACAGGGAGGGTTTCGTTCTCACCCAAGTAAGCGTACTTAAGGTGAGACGGCAAAGGCTTGAGTTTGAGCGTTGGAGGTGAAACGATTGAAGCCAAGATTGGTGAAAAGGTCTCGAACTCAAAGGATTCCAGCAAAGGTTCAAAACGAGTGTAAGCGACCGAGTTGGATGGTTCAGGTAACTCATCCGGAAATTCGAAGGATTCAAACTCGGGTGGTGAGTGGCTAAGATCGTTCGAGAAAGTGAAACACTCGTAGTCATTGTCGGGCGCAGAAACAGCAGCAGGTTTGAAGAGGAATGCACTAGTGGCGTTAAGGTTATCGTGATCGAACAAAAACTCCTCGAATTCATACTCTTCTGGGGTGATCTCCTGGATTGAGCAAACGTCTAGTATATGAGCATTAGGTTCGGTGGGCTGATTCCCTAACCTAAAAATGTTGAGTTCAATTGTCATGTTTCCAAAAGATAGGTTCATCGAACCATTGCGACAATTGATCACAGCATTTGAGGTTGCAAGGAATGGGCGCCCGAGTATCACTGGAATTTGATTCCGGAGGTTAGCTACAGGCTGTGTGTCTAATACAATGAAGTCAATGGGGAATATGAAGTCCCCAACCTTGATTAACACATCCTCTAGCTCACCCCTTGGATGGGTGATTGATCGGTCGGCCATTTGGAGAGTGCAGTGTGTAGGTTTCAGCTCTCCTACACCTAGTTGCTCATATACTGAGTACGGAAGCAGGTTAACACTGGCACCAAGATCTAATAGTGCGCGGTTGATGTTCTTATCCCCAATGGTAATAGAAATCGTAGGACAGCCAGGGTCCTTCCGTTTTTGCGGTAAAGATTGGGTAAGAGCATCACTCACAGCACTAGCCAAGAAAACTTTCTTGGATACCTGAGATTTCCTCTTTTTCATGCACAAGTCCTTTAAGATTTTCGTGTAGGACGGGACTTGTTGGACAGCATCTAAAAAGGGAATGTTGATGTTAACCTGCTTAAACAACTCCAGAATCTTCTCCATTTGTGGATTTTGTTTATTGGACAACCGGTTTGGAAATGGAAAGTTTTTAAAATTGGTTGAGTCCAATGCTTGTGGAGGAGATTGTGGAGTTGGAACGGATCCCAGAGCTGGTGTTTTCGTGGAGTGAGAAGTGGGTCCGTTCAGAGCAGAAGAAGAAGAAGAAGAGCCTTTTGAAGAATGAAGAATAGGCTCAGAAGATGAGGAAGAAGAAGAAGAAGAAGCGGCCGGGGTGTCATTATCCTCAATTGTTGTGCCGATGTTGTTGTGCAGCATCCTTCCTGATCTCAATGTAGTCACAGAACTCACATTATGATTCTGTTGTTCAAGAGCAACATGTACATTATGTGGGTGACCGGGATTTGGGAGTGGTTGAGATGGAAGCTTTTCCTTCTCTCGCTCGCTTAACGCCGCATTCAGCTGTGCAATCTGGGCCTCGATGGTCTTGATGCTTTGCCCGTGTGCAGCAGTGTGTTGCACCAAAGACTGAATAGACGACTGGATGTTTGCGGTGGATTGTGTCGATTGTTTAACGAACGCCTCCAGACTTCGTTCTAGCGAGGAAACCTTATCGTTGTTTGACGGAACAAAGTTGTTTTGAGGAAAAGAATTGTTGGGTGCAAAGTTGTTCGTCTGATTTTGAAAAGGTTGGGGTTGGAAGGGCTGCTGAAATTAATGTTGAGTTTGTTGTTGCGCTTGTTGTTACGGAGGAGGGGGCCTCTGGAAATTGTTGCCTTGGAATTGATGCTGATTTTGATTCCAGGCGAAATTGGGGTGGTTCCTCCAACCGGGATTGTAGGTGGAAGAGTATGGATCATTTCTCGGTCTTTGCTGAAATGCAGCATTAACCTGATCATGTCCTTGAGATGGTGGATTTTAAGGACACTCTTCGGTTAAGTGAGACGGATCGGAACAACAAGCACAAATGGTACGAAGGGGAAGAACAGGGGCAGGAGCAGGAGATGAAAATTTGCTCTCTATCGCTTCAAGTTTTCTCGTTATTGCAGCAATTTCAGCTTTCATCGCAATAGAGACATCAAGTTGGTGAATTCCTACCCTAGACTGACCAGTAGAAGTGGAGGAAGAAGAAGAAGAAGTTAGTCTGGTGCTCTCCCATTGAAGCATTTGTTCCGCAAGGTCGTCGAAGAATTGCCACGCTTACTCGTCAGATTTCGATAGGAAGTGGCCTTGACAAATGGTTTCCAACAACTGCTTGGTTGCTTGGTTCAGGCCCTCATATAAGGTTTGGCAAAGTTGCCATTTCTCGATACCATGGTGAGGGCACTGAACAAGAAGGTCTTTATACCTGTCAAAGCACTTCCAGAAGGGTTCAGTAGAAAGCTGAGAGAATTGGTTGATTTCGTTACGGATCCTTGCGGTTTTATGATTCGGATAGAATTTCTTGAGAAACGCTTTCACAAACTTGTCCCAACTGGTTATGGAGTGGGAAGCGGTGCTATACATCCATTTTTCAGCAAGATCGCACAAAGTGAACGGAATGACCCGTAGCTGTATAGCATCGTCCGACAGCTGGGTCGTTTTCATCATGGCACAAACATTTTGGAACTTGTTGATGAAGATATAGGCATCTTCAGATTCAAGCCCATGAAATTTCGGAAGCATGTTAATGAAGTGGGGCTTAATTTCAAAATTATCCCCATTGGTCGGTGGAAGGGAAAGACAGGTAGGAAGTGCAGAACGGGTGGGATAGGAATGATCCTGGGATGCGATTCGCTGCGGTGCTACAACAGGCGGTGGTGGGTTATTCGTCTCCATAGGAGGTGGAGTCAATCCCGGGGGAGTCAAAGAGATGTTTGGATTAAATCCTGACATCGCGGAATAAGAGGTTGGTGATGGTGAAGGTGAGGTTGTATGAACAGAATTTGGGTCAACGTCGGAGTTGGCCGGCAAAGGTAAGGGTGAAAGAGGCGTAGACGGAGTTTCGACGTCTGAGTCGATCGCGTAGTCGGTAGCGACTAACGTAACGCGGACTAGGCGGACGCTAGTGTCCCAAGACCAAGCGGACATACACTAAACGAGTTTAGTATAGTCAAAGCGGAGAAGGTGAGGGTAAGAAAACGTCAATGGAAAAATATGATAGGAAGTGGGTGAAAAATGGATTCTGGCGACAAAGGGCAAGTTTTTATAAAAGTTTTTGGTTTTGTGTTTTTTTTTCTTTTTAGAAAGAGCTTTACAGAAATATGTACAGACATACGGCTTCAAACAATCACAAACAAGATATGCACAATCACACCTAGATCTAAGGTCACCTAGGTCAGCTAGACAGCTCCTAACTGTTCCAAAGGGCTAGAAATAGGACCTCAAACCGCCTCTTCTCCGTCAATTGCGGCCAGGTAAGTGCCAGGTAAGTGGGAGGCTCCCCACTACGTAAGTAGTGGTCCTAATTAAGTAACCACTTGCCTTGGACACACTTGCCTAGACACCGCAAAGTCAGGATAGGATAAACGGCCGATGCCTGTAACTAGTCCTTTGTCTTATTGAGCGCGAAGTCCTTAGGGCTGAGTCTAGTATTTTTTTAATTAACAGTGGTCAATGCATATGCTTTTTGTGATTTCTGGGGTCCTGGGAAGGGTGATGAAATCCTCACCCAATCTGAATTGGTTTCAAGCCCCTTAAAGTCCGTATTAATATATGCAAAGCAGTAACAATCAATTGCAATCAATTTTTATTTTTTAGCGCGGCGCAAAGAATCCTGCACAAAAACAATTTATTGGAAGGGGGAAGAGAATTTGCGCAAAGAATGCTGCAGAAAACACAGTTTAGTGGAGTTCAGAGGAGTGGGGAGGAGATAAGGAACACTCACAGGGAATTTGGCACCCTGAAGGCACCAAACGGCCGTGGTTCCACGGCCTAAGCCTGCTTATGCCGCGGTTCCGCGGCGGTGTGTTGGCCTTGGCGCTTTATTTTTCTTGTCGGTGCTTCCTTTGTTGTCCTCTGCTTTTCTGGATTTCCTGAATCTTGATTTACTCACTGTATCTGCTCTAGATTTTTATAGTAGACCGTTGGCTTTGTCTTGATCCGTCGTGGTGTAGCCGCGAGATATGGGTCTAACTTCCCACGTCTTTGGCTCTGAACTCGACCGTCTTTTTATCCTGCACACTTGCACAAAAACTAATCAAAAATAACAAGATGATTTTTTTACAATGTATTTTTTTGTTTTGTTTTTCGGTTAGATTTATATTCAAAAATTAACCCGAAATTACACAAAGAAATAAACTACCGTCTCCCCGGCAGCGGCGCCATTTGATTGGTAGAGTTTTTGCGTGTTCAAGTTTATTACCGCAATCAAGACGGTTTCGCTTGTAGCTAGCCGGTTGAGTACGGGTCGTCCGCGGGAAGATGGGAATCTTTTTCTATGTGCTTTAACGAGTTAAGTCCAAATGTCCAGATTTGTTTTGAGATTAACTATGTGATAAATTGATATGTAAAGAGAGCTTGTTAGGGTTAAGATTAGGTTAGTTTGAGTTAGGAGTCGCTCACTTCTTTCGTTGCCACTCTTAATATCGGTGTTATGGTAATCGGCAACAACGGGGATTAGCACGACTAGGAAGGAACTTGCGAGAATAAGCTAGGCTTTCCAATGCATAAGTTCTTCCTTTTGGTGCTTGTCCGTCCATTCTTGGCTCTTAGCCTTAACCTCCGGTTAATTCAACCACAACCGGTCTCACTACGGAATCACCGCTATCATGTAGGATAGGGTGCCGTATGGAGCGGAATGTGGTTCAATTAACGGGAGTCCGATTTAACATGTTGGGCAAGGAAAGAGTGAGAGAGATTTCCTTCTCTCAAACTTTCATTATCCTACCCTAACAAGTATGGAAACTACTCACCCATTACAAGAAAAATGAAAATAAAACAAAGGAGAAAGATAGAAAGAAAGAGGATAGAAGATTACAACTAGCTATTTGTGACCCCACCTCGGCAAGGATCAAGCGTAAGCATCAAGGTTGTTTAAGGATAAAGGAAAAGAGAACAAGAAAGAAACAAACAACAAATAACAACAAGTAGATTAGCAAAAGAAAAATACAAGCAATTATAATTAACGATTACAATAAGATAAGCATGGTAAGAACAAGAACTCCTTTATTCATTCTTCACTCACAAAAGCTCACTACAAGTTTTTAATGGAGAAGAGATGAGAAGAGGAAGAAGAACAACAATATATAACCTAAAATCTAAATACAAGATTAAGCACCCTTGGCTTTGGCAAGTTCTGGACTATTTATAGGCAGGAAACTGGAAACCTGGGGCAAAATTCTGCCTCTTTATAAAAAGTCCAAACTACCCCTGAAATACGACACCCTGAAGAGGTCGTACGGCCGCGGTTCCGCGGCAGTAAAAGGGAGTTGGGCCATCGGATTTTGTGGGTTCCCTGGTTTGATGTTGTCTACTGTTTGGTATATGTTTTTTCCCAGAAACTCTTCACAATTTTTCCAGAATTCCAGCAGACCAAAAGGTGATTTGATGTGGATCTTTTTTTCATGATTTCCTCGAGCTCCACGTAGATATGTTGGATCTTGTGTTGCCATTGAGCTTTGTGCATGAAAATGACATTGATTTGCCATTTTGCCTCTTAAACTGGTGTGCGGCAACATACGGATAGAGTGCGGAGACCCGTGTTTTATCTGTGGTTGGCAGGAATCCGGATTTTGTCGTGCTTTTCCATGAATATCACCATTTAGAGCCGAGAACCTGTATCCTGCAATTGACTAGCAAACACGGCTCAAGAGTACCTACCGATAAGCAATGTGATAAAAATTGGGCGGTATAAAAATGCAAAAATCTGATATGAACATATATGTAAAATTATTTTTAGACATCATTTAAAATTAACAGAAACTCAGAACTTGGAATTTGCGGTTTTCGAAAATCCGTTCGATCGATATTTTAAACGCGTTAGCACAAGTTAGTGAAGCTTAATGGTGAGGCTCTGATACCACTGTAAGTCCACGGTAGCGCCACGGCCGTCTAACAGACGCCAAATACGGAACAAAAATTTTTACAACTGGCGCTATCATGTACTATAACTCGGATCTGCCATTAAAGCTAAATTAACAAACTACAAAGTGGGTAGAAAAGTTATACCGAACGATCTGAGTCCTTCGGTCTTCAACCATCATCCCACACTTGGTTGCGGCTGCTCCGATCTTCTGAATCTCCAGTCTTTTCGTCTAGGTGGCACCACGTCGACGGATCTTTAAACGGGCTCCCGCCTCTGAACCGAGGCAACTCGGTCATCAAGTTTGCTAAAAGAGACAACCAAGATGATGTAGAGAATGAGTAGAACACTTTGTCTTGCTTCGTCCAAAGCCATGGACGAACGGTTAGTGAAGTTGCAATTTGGATCGAAATGAGAAACAGAGTATACTAATTTCCATAAACAAATCTATCATATTCCTTTCCCCAAAACAACTTAGCCATTCTCTTGAGAGAGGGGGCCGACCACTTATAAGGAGGAGGGAGGTGAGTGTAGGAGAGGGGGAGGTGATCACAACGAAATGATACTTATCATGAAAGAATGAGTCACTTTAACACATCACTTAAAACCATTAAATGCAATAATGACTCACTAACATAGTCATCATCCATTTAATGCAACCAATGAATCATCAAGCCTTGTCACCATTTCTAGAAACTTCTAGAAGCATGACTCACCCTCATGACTCACCCAAGAAGAAAAGATAAATCCGCATTTAACCGAATGTTAAATACGGCCGATAGAAAACTGGAAACTGACAACTTCCAAAAGTCAACCTGAAACGAATTTCAGGATAACCCTGTATCAGTATAAACATACCCGCATTTGTATTACGACCGAATACAAATGCAACTGAGACAGAGATATTATATCTACACAGTATAATACTCGGATCCGGTTTAAACCAAAGCCGACCAGTATTATCTGCCCGAAATATGACACGTGCGAAAACGCACGTGCATTTTCCGAACCCTGCCATAAAACCATACGGCCTCTACAACGTTTCGCCCGAACTTGGGAAACAGTCTGTGGGGGACTCTAATGACTCATCAACACACTGGCATTGGGTATAACCTCTAGCACGTCAGAGGTACGAGCTATACGTAACGTTTGTCTATGTATTGATTGGAAGGGAAGCTGACGAGAGAACTCATCCATAAACCCTACTGAGCCTAACAGTGACAATATACATACAGTCCGGTCCGTTCGTCTAAAGAGTATCGCATATCGAGTCTAGGGGGTGGATAAAGTCAGACCCCTAATAACGCGATAAATCATGTCGGCATGAAGCCCATCACCAACTGAGAAACTACTGATCCAAATCAATAATTCTCCACTATCTCGGCCGAGGATTTTTAGTGATGGCCACCCGTGCACTGTGCGACATCAACCCCCTATACCGGGAGAGATGAATCCCCGACGATCCGCTCACTGCCTCCATGTGGCTCGGGACTGTACCCAAAAAATACCTGTTTGCACGTCTCCTTTGAGCGGGTAGGGTAGGAATCAAAGCACAGTGGGAACTCACACGAGACAAATGACGATCTTAGGTCAACAAACTAATCTGTACACATGTCACCAGGGAACTGCTATCTGACGATATGTATAATACAAACTAGCATGTTCCCGGCGACTCCTGTCCGGTGTATTCATAACCCAATGAGCACCTGTATACATCTTAGGCGAACCAACTGACACCAATGGCTTGTGAGACCGGCCACCGCCCCTCGTCGGGGTCTCGACTGTATACACTAGTCTACTCTGGAGTATCGATGCCCTGTTTCGAAACTCCTACGACTAGGGACACTTTTAAGGATGTGCTTATAGACTCCAGCTCCCACGTATATGATCGCCATCATATTGCTGGCAGTCAAGCAAGAATCCTATGTGCTCTATCAACATGCAATAGTGAACTAAAGCATGTATACTATGATAAAGACAAACCAGATAGCATACTATCATCTCGAGCAAGACTGTCATATCGGTATAGGTTCTGCCTCAATCATTGCAATCACGTCCCTGCGATCCAATAGTTGACTTTGAGGGCCCTATCTCCAACAAGTGTAAGGAGCGGGCGGTGACGGGACTCGAGAGACGCACAGTGATTCCGAGAGGTGAGAGAAAGCGTGAGAGGAGAGAGCAAGGAGAGAGAGAGAGACAGTGAGGCGGAGAGAGCAAGAGAAAGAGAGAGAGGTGGGGTCAGTGGGAGAGGAGAGAGACTGAGATAAGGTTGTTAATGAGGTTTGGATTTAAATTTTAAAAGATTTGTAAGTTATAAATATTTTAAACTGTCGATTTATTTTATTAATAAAATTTGATTTTCTGGTAAATACAAACTTAGTCCAAAACGCGTCCGGGTCGGGTCGGATGCAAATACAAATGTCAAATATAATATTCACACCCAAAACACAGTAAATCAAGAAAATACCATAAATCAAGAAATACTCAAAATAGAATTGTTGTAAATGAACTAGGGTGTTACATTATACTCAACTACAAAAAGAATTTCGTCCTCGAAATTCCAGGAACAAGAAAAGATAAACAACGATGAATCTATAAGAATAGGTGTGGAAACTTCTGTCGAATCTCGTCTTCACGTTCCCAAGTCGATTCTCCGTGCGAGCGATTCCCCCAAGAAACAAGTATGAGAGGGATAACCTTATTCTTAAGGACTTTTTCTCTTCGATCAACAATCGACATCGGTCGTTCCTCAAAGATCAAATCCTCCGTTACAGTCAGCTCCGAATGATCTAGCATGTGTGTTTCATCTCGAACATACTTACAGAGTTGAGATTTATGAAACACGTTATGAACATTCGCCAAAGATTGTGGTAAGGCCAATCGATAAGCCACTTCTTCAACACGCTCCATAATCTCGAAAGGCCCCACGAATCGATGACTAAGCTTGCCTCGACTCCCAAAACGAATCACTCTTCTAGTCGGTGATATCTTCAAAAATACCAGATCACCAACAACGAACTCTAGAGATCTTCTCGATGTATCGGCCAAACTCTTCTGCCGATCTTGTGCTGCCTTCATGTGATTCCAGATAGTATTAACCTTCTCTACTGTTTGCATGATCAAATCCGGTCCTAACAATCTTCGTTCTCCAACATCGTCCCAAGAAACAGGTGAACGACACTTGCGACCATACAATGCTTCAAATGGAGCCATCTGAATAGTCGCCTGAAAGCTGTTATTGTACGAAAACTCCACCAAGGGTAGATGATCCTCCTACGAACCCTTGAAGTTCAACATGCAAGCTCTTAACATATCTTCAAGAGTTTGGATCGTTCTCTCCGACTGGCCATTTGTCTGCGGATGATAAGCCGTGCTAAACTTCAATCGCGTCCCCAAACTTTCCTGTAAACTTCTCCAGAAGTGAGATAAGAATCGGGTGTCACGGTCGGAAACGATGCTCACAGGTAATCCATGCAATCTCACAATCTCCTGCATGTACCATTCTGCCAACGCTTCCGTTGATTGACCAACTCGAAATGGTATGAAATGAGCTGCCTTGGTCAAACGATCAACAATCACCCAAACTGCATTGTTGCCCTTTGGACTCCGCGGTAAAGCTGTCACGAAATCCATGGTTATATGTTCCCACTTCCATTGAGGAATCGAAAATGGTTGCAATAAACCAGCAACCCTTTGATGTTCAGCCTTAACATGCTGACACACCAAGCACTTCGCTACAAAGCGAGCAATCTCCTTTTTCATACCTTCCCACCAGAAATGCTGTCTTAGATCGCGGTACATTTTCGTGCCTCCTGGATGTACGGAATATGCGGAACTGAGCGCCTCCTTCATAACTTCTTCGCGAATTTCTCCTTTCGGCACACACAAACGGATACCATAACGCAACGAACTATCTTCATGAATCAACAAGTCCGTTCGATGTCCCGCTTCAACCTGTTCTCGAAACTTTTGCAATCTTGGGTCCTATGACTGCTCTGCTTTAATATAATCGATCAACGACGACTGTACTTGCAACTGCATCAACTGTCCCGAAGAATGTGGTAACACAATCTCCAACTCGAATCTCCGAAAATCTTTGATAAGCTCCTTCTGTGCAGTCAACATCCGAATTGCTGGCAACCGACTAAGCGCATCCGGCACTACATTATCTTTTCCCGGATGGTACTTAAGATCAAGATCGTAGTCAGCCATCAGCTCCAACCATCTACGCTGCCTCATATTAAGCTCTTTCTGTGTGAACACATACTTTAGGCTTTTGTGATCGGTGAATACTTCGACCCTTTCGCCCAATAAGTAGTGTCTCCAAATCTTCAAAGAAAAAATTACTGCTGCAAGCTCCAAATCATGAGTTGGGTAATTCTTCTCATGGGTCTTCAACTGCCGTGATGCGTAAGCTATAACTTTCCCATGCTGCATCAAAACGCATCCCAAACCATTCCCAGATGCGTCGCTGTGAATCACCAATCCTCCGGAACCGTCTGGTACGGTCAAAATAGGAACGGTAATCAATCTCTGCTTCAACGCCTCAAAAGTTGACGCACACTTATTCGTCCATACAAACGGTACTTCCTTGCGCGTAAGCTTGGTCAAAGCCTTAGCTAAGCGAGCAAAATTCTCCACGAACCTTCTGTAATACCCGGCAAGTCTAAGAAAACTTCTGATCTCTGCTACGTTCTTCGGAATCGGCCAATCTTGAACTGCTGCAATCTTCTCAGGGTCAACGGCGATTCCATCTCCGGATACAACATGCCCCAAAAACTTCACTTCTTCAAACCAAAACTTGCACTTCCTCAGATTTGCATACAATCTTTCTTTCCTCAATGACTGTAGTGCGATCTTCAGGTGTTCAGCATGCTCTTCAATGCTCCTCAAGTAGACCAGAATATCATCGATGAACACCACTATAAACTGGTCCAAGAACGATGAAAATATTTGGTTCATCAAGTCCATAAATATCGCTGGTACATTCGTGACTCCGAATAGCATCACTAAATACTCATAATGTCCATACCGAGTTCAGAACGCAGTCTTGCAAATATCCTCTGATTTAACTCGAACTTGATGATATCCTGATCGCAAATCTAGCTTCAAGAATACCCTCGTGCCACAGAGTTGCTTGAAACAATTCGCCAATGCGGGGGATCGGGTACTTGTTCTTAATAGTCACCCGGTTTAATTCTCGATAATCGATGCACATTCTCCTTATGCCATCTTTCTTATTTACTAGAAGAACTAGAGCTCCCCAAGGTGAATTGCTGCTGCGAATCCAACCCTTCTCAAGTAATTCGGTAACCTACTTCTTGACTTCTTCCAACTCCACTGGTGCCATTGGATAGTACGCCTTTGAGATTGGCGCTGCACCAGGAACAAGATCGATCGCGAACTCCATATCTCGTTTTGGCGGTAAACCCGAGATGTCCTCGAACACGTCCATGAACTCTCGAACTACAGCTTGAACTTCCTCCTTATCAACTTCCATTGACGTAAGAACATTGTTTGTCGGCCTAGCCCTAAACTCGACTAGCCCGACAGAACTGCTTCCTCCTGGGAAAAAAACTCCGGATGTTCGGGAATCTGGAAAATCACTTTTTTTGCTCTACAATCTATATAAGCGTGGAAAGTGCTGAGAAAATCCATTCCCAAAACAACATCATAACTGCCGGTATCAATCACCAAGAAATCTGCAAATAACTCCCGTCCGCAAGCAACAACTGAACAATCCTTACATTCTCTACTAGCTATGATCTTCCCATTCCCAGTGTGTATGTCCCAACAACTAGACAGGGTCGTGCAAGAAATCGAGTGTGCAGCAATAAACTTGGATGGCATAAAACAATGGGATGCACCAGAATCGAATAATGCTAATGCGGGAAAATCATGAACAAGTAGGATACCTGAAACAACTTCCTCTGAAGCCTTGGCTTCTTCAGCCGTCAAGGTAAAGGCTCGAGCTTGATTGGGTCCTTTAGTCAACTGCTTCTGCGGTGGCCTCTGAACATCATCCTTCAAACGAAGCTTCGACAGGCAAACACTAATAGTATGATCCGCTGATCCGCAAACCAAACAAAGTCCAAGCTTCCTCTGACAATCCTTCTGCTGATGTACGGGTAAATGGCAGTAATCATAAATCACGCTCCTTCTTTAATCAGCAACGACGGGCTTCTTCATCGGTACTACGCCACGTCGGTTCACCGGAATACCTCTGCGTATAGGCGCTCGTTTCGGCGTAAACGCCGGCTTCCGCACTGCAACTGCCTGCTGTTGCATACCCCCAGTCTTCACCGATAAGCTCTGCTGCTCTAGGGCCGCTTTAAGCACTTGCGAAAAAGTGGTCAATCCCAGAGATATAATGTGCCTCTGGATTTCCACGTCCAAACTGGGCATGAACCTCCTTGCCCTATCAGCATCGTTGGCAACCAAAGGTCCAGCGAATCTACTGAGCCGTGTCCACTCAGCCGCATATACATCCACGGGTATGTCGTTCTGCTTTAAACTGATAAACTTTTCTTCCATTTCCTCCCGTGCAGTCTGCGAGAAGAACTTCTCCAACAAACTCTTCGAAAAATCTGCCCAACTGATCGGCTTGGGCAAGCGGGTCTCTTCCACAAGCCACCATTTACGGGCATAGTCAACCAATTGGATGTGTACAACATCCAATCTCTTGTCTTCTGGAATCTGTGCCGCAACGAGTGTTAGTGTATATGCCCTAGAGGCCATTACTGTATCATACTAGTTTGTATATTACTTAATGGAAGCTTGGGATATTCACCTTGTATAAACAATCTTGCTCAATATAGTAGTATGCTACTTGGTTTGTTTCTACTTCAATGTGTACTTGTGTTTATTTTACTGTATCACTTATACGCATTAGTGGAGCCCTTAGGATCTTTGCTTGATTACCAGCGTTGTGATGGCAGTCACACTAGTGGGGGCTGGGTAATCTATAAGCACATCCTTATACAGGTCCCTAGTCGCAGGACTATCGAGACAGGGCATCGATACTCCGGAGTAGACTAGCGTATGCGCTTCTCATCCCAGTGTGGGAGATGGTCTGTCCCACAGCCATCAGTACGTCGTACTAGAGATAGTATACGGGTGCTCGTTAGGTTACGAGTACACTGGACAGGACTCGTCGGGAACTGACAGGTTGGTATTATACCTATTGTCAGTCATCAGTTCCCAGGTGACAGGAGTACAGCTTAGTCCGCTGACTTGACACTAGCACTTCGCCTCGAGTGTGTTCCCACTGCACTTTGATCACTACCCTACCACGGCTCAAAGGAGTCGTGCAAACAGGTGGTGGTTGGGTGCAGTCCCGAAGCACTTGGAGGCAGTGCCGGTTAGACAGGATTCGTCTCTCCCGGTATTGGGGGTTGACATCGCGCTGTGTCTAGGAGAGCCATTACACGAGTAGTCCCTGGCCAGGGCAAGCGAGATATACTGGTAGGTTCCAGTGTTATCTCAGGGTGTTTTAGGCTTCACTCCGACATGACTTGTACCGCTATTGGAGGACTGACGTTTTACCGCCCCCTAGGCCCGACATGCGATGTATCAGACGAACAGACCGGACTGTACGGAGACTGTCACATTCAGACTCAGTAGGAGTACAGATGGGGTTTCACCTCGTCAGCCTTCTTGTCGGCATCTACCTGGGGACCGTTACGCACAGCTAGTGCCGCTTGCGGTCTGTGGTTAAACCCACTGCCAGCGTAGTGTCGAGTCTTTAGAGTCCCACACAGAGGGTATTCGCCTCTGGGCAAAACAGAGTAGAGGTCGCATGGTTTTGTGACAGGGTTCGTTCTCCTCCGCGCACTTGTGCACGTTTGGAGTCCGGACGGATATTGCCAGCAGGCTCTGGTTTGAGCCGGATACTGGTATAATGTTTTGGGGGTTGCTTTTATCTCTCAGTATTCATGTTCCTCGGAACAAGAATGCAGGTGTGTATGCACAGTTTTTGAGGAGGAGGAAGATGACTTTCATTAGGGTTTCGGAACGGGTGCGTATGCACAATTGACAGTTATCATTTTCCAAACCCTAATGGATTTATGGATTATCTATTAATAATAGTAATTAAATGAGAATTATGTTATGGTTGATTTTGTTGACTTGTTGACCATGGTTGACTTGTTGACCATGGTTGAATGTTGACCACCATCATGCTTTGTAAAGATCCTCCTTGATTCATGCTTACATTTCATTTAAAGAAGCATGATAGTGGTCATTCCAAATTACCATCAACTATTCTTATTTTGAATTATTATTATTTAGATAATTCTTTTCTTTTGGCAATATGGTTGCAAGAAAGAAAAATATAGCTCATTATCTCATTTAGCTTCTCTCTCCTCTCTTCATCTTCTTCTTCCTCTAGCAAAAGAGAAACCTTCTCATGTGTTGAGAATCCTTCTCTTTTAAAAGAAAAGCACCCCTTAAACACTCTCTACTCATTCTAGGTTCAAGGTTTAGCAAGCCGGAAACCCTAGTTCACTCAAAGCACGAGGAAGAGCCCGAAGGTTGAACTCTCGAGGTGGATCCATCTTCGACGGAAGAAGGCTACAAGGCAAGAACCATCAACCTCTACAAGGTTTGAAGAAGAAGGAGTTCAAGTTTAGGTATAACCTTCATCCGAGTAGCTAAGACTCTTTAGCTTGTATG
The DNA here is from genome assembly GCA_030015575.1 of Agapanthus africanus. NCBI lineage: Eukaryota > Viridiplantae > Streptophyta > Magnoliopsida > Asparagales > Amaryllidaceae > Agapanthus > Agapanthus africanus. Next base: position 317,928,150 of record JASDDO010000008.1, read on the forward strand.
CTAGTTTAGTTTAGACACGATCCCGACCTTGTTTAGTCCATGTTGCCTCTTGCGATAAAAATTTGTTTTTTATACCGTTTCCGCCTCCCCGTAAGAACCGGGGGTCGCAATATGGACTTACAGTGGTATCAGAGCCTAACTAAACTTAAACTAGCTTGGTAGTGAAGTGTAACGAAGTTCGGAACCGAAAAAGTCACAAAACAGGAAAAACAAAACCTTAAGTTTCTGTTAAAATTTTTTCTGCTCTAAATGAAAAACTTTATACTTGTAAATTCGGCTCAGGGTTTTGTATGAACACCCAAGAAAAACGACACAGTGATTCGTTCAAACCGCCGCGCTTCCGCCGCACGAGGTAGGCATCTGCCGCGGAAGCGCCGCGGTTTGTCGTCTTCTGTGCATCGTTTTTCGTGCAGTGTGAGTCTGTGTTGGTTTTGGGATTTTTAAAATATATTATATGTGCCCAGATTTTCCAGAACAGAAATTTGCTTTTGGGGTCCTATAATTCCGTATTTTTCCGAACTTCACTGCACTTTGACTATGATGGTTATATCTGTGTTGCTTGCATGTATTGAACGTCGGCTAATCGCTATAAGACGATTAGTCGGGGTTATACATGATCTGTGTTTGATATTGGAATGTGTATATGAATGTGTTGGACTGTCGCGGGTGAATAGCCGGGGTGGATGTGAGATGAGCTTTTGTTTTTCTTTCATTCATTGTAAATGTAAATTGATGTAATAATTATTATTTGTTTGGCCGCACAACCGGGTCGGGGTTGTAGCCGTCATTGTATAATTCTTTTTACTGTTTTTGCTCCTAGGATAGACCCATGGAGGGGTGCACAAACTGCCGAGTACTTGGAGGGTAGTTTGCCGCACCCGTAGGGGTCTTGGGTGGGGTATTTGGCTATTCACCGCGACCGTGTTATCCGCTTTTCGTTTCAGGCTCGAAAGGATTGCGGATTGCTAGTATATCCAATGTATTCATCTGTGATCTGTAATGTCTATCATTGCTTTCTATTTAGGCGTTGCTTATGTTTTACAGCCGCGCTAGCCCAGCCCCCGCTCTGTCGTTAGTTAAGTAACCTAACGAGTGATGACGGGACCCCGTGGCGAATGCGAATGGCATAAGCGTACGTCATATTTTGGTTGTTTTCTGCAATGGTAGGAATTAAATGATGGGACGCATTAAAAGTACTAATGCAAGAATATCACGCATTAAAAGAACTAATGCAAGATAATAAACCAAGCTAAAGTCGTTGGAACACTTTCGAAAAACCACTCGGTTCTTTTCAAAACTAAATTTTAAATGCGGAGATTGAGCCACTCCTTCTAAAAGCTATCTCGTTCCATCGATTAAATCAAGTTCACTACGTTCACGGTTTCGCCAAAACCATTCGTAGCCCTCCGTTGTTTCGTATGAATATTCAATAGTATTCAAGCTATGTTTGTTGACCTTCGTTAAGGCATAGAGTTTGGTAGCTGTTGGGTGTTCATATGTAGCATAGATAGATGCGTTGATTTGGGACAGTCGTGTTGCCTTGTTGACCTTCGTCAAGGGTATATACGGGTGGGTTCAAATTAACCTGGATAATGACGGGCAGAACTTGACATGTGACTTATGATTTGTTGACCTTCGTCAAGGTCATAAGAGCATGGGGCAAAAATCCACATCGGGAGTTTCATAAGTACTGAAACTTGCTAGATTTGCATACCATTTAGAGTGTGGTGATTCTGGTAGGATTCCTTCAGTTTCGTCACGCGATGATATTTGGATCCCGATCCTACTGTGAGTATATGCTACTCCTCGGGAAATTTCTCACTAGACGATCAATGCTATAAACCTAGTAGGTGCCTAGAAAGGTGTCAGCGGGGCTACGCCCCCAGAGAAAAGAGGTTATTTAATTAAGGAACTTCGCGAAAGCGTTGGAAAACCTCCCTCGAAGTACCGACACTGGCCTGGCTGAACGGTTAAGCAAGTATTGCACGGTGGGATTGATCCCGGCTAATTCTTCCTTTGTGGTTTGAGGAGGGATTCGAGAGACAGTAGGAGCCATCCTGTTTAGACAAATTAAAAACCATTCTAAACTTGCAAGAGCATCGTGCTAAAGTGTTCCTTCTCTCCCCCCTGCAGCGACCAAATCGAAATGACTGGACTTAAGTTGATTCTAGATAAAAACATATTGACAGGGCCAAACTACAAAGATTGGCTCAGGAATGTCAAGTTGGCAATCACTTACGACAAGCTGGGGTATCTTCTTACCACCAAAGCTCCCTCCGTCCCAGGTCCCACCTCCAGCGTCGCGGATAAGGAAATCCGTAAGACTTGGGAGATTGACAGCGCGAAGGCCAGGTGCCTCGTACTTGCCTCGATGGACAACGAACATCAGAGGAGGCACGAGAATATGGATTTGGAATCCATATTTCTTCATACAAAAGAACTGTATGGAGAGCAGTCTCGTATCGCAAGATACGAAGTGTCGAAGAAGTTGTTTTCGACAAAGTTGGCCGTCGGATCATCGGTAGCGGACCACGTGCTTAAGATGATTGGCTACACTGAGGAGCTCGCGGAACTTGGGACCACGTTGGACAGTGAACTCTATACGGATATAATTCTCCAGTCCCTTCCATCCACTTACGCCCAGTTCATACTGAATTTCAACTTGCAAGAAAAGGAAATTGAACTTTCAGAACTCCTCAACATGCTGAGGAGCGCAGAGGGCACCCTACAGAAGGGTAGGGAAACACCCGCTTTGTTTGTAGGAGGATCTTCTTCATCTAGGTCCAAGGCGAAAGCCAAGGGAAAGAGGAAGAAAGCCCCCGCCAAACCAAGAGGCGGTGTTAGTAAAGTGGGTACGAAGGGAAAAGAAATGGCAACAAAGATTGCGGGGAAGATTGTGGGTAAAGAGGAATGCTTCTATTGTCACAAGAGTGGACACTGGAAGAAAGATTGCAGGGCTTGGAAGGCCAGGACACAGGAACTGAAGCAGGTTGCGGCTTCAGCTTCAGGTGTGTATGTTATTGAAAACTGTCTTTCTATAAACTCTACTTCCTGGGTATTGGATACCGGATCAGGATCTCATATCTGTAATTCATTGCAGGCGTTGAGAAATCGTAGGTTTTTGAAGGAAGGTGACATGACCCTCAGAGTTGCAAACGGAGCTAGCATGGATGCTAAAGCCGTGGGGGACTATCACCTAGGAATGTCAGATGGGCATGTTTTGGTTTTGCGTAATTGCTTTTTTGTACCCAACGCAACTTGTAATATCATTTCTGTATCTTTGATTTCAAAAGAAGGTTATGAATTTGCGTTTGTAAGTAATGTTGTAAACATTCACCTTAATCAAGTTCTGATTGGGTCAGGTACACTGAGCAATGGTATATACGTATTGAACCAACCACAGATTTTCAATGTCCAGAATACACACAAAAGAAAGTCTCCAGATATTAATCAGGCTTTCTTATGGCATTGTAGACTGGGTCACATCAATGAGACACGGTTGACTAAGTTACATAAAGAAGGATACTTAGATCCGTTCGAGTATCAGTCTTATGCCACTTGTGAATCTTGTCTCATGGGAAAGATGACAAAGACTCCGTTCACTGGACACGGAGAAAGAGCGAGCGAGCTCTTGGGACTCATACACAGTGATGTGTGTGGTCCAATGTCTACACATGCGCGAAGCGGTTATTCATACTTCATTACTTTCACAGACGATTTCTCTAGGTATGGACATGTCTTCTTAATGAAGCACAAATCCGAAGCCTTTGAGAAATTTCGGGATTACAAGAATGAAGTTGAAAAACAAACAGGCAAAAGTATTAAGATTCTAAGATCGGATCGAGGTGGAGAATACTTGAGTGCCGAGTTCCTGGACTATTTAAAAGAGAATGGAATTCTCTCTCAGCGTACTCCTCCATACACTCCGCAACATAACGGTGTATCGGAAAGGAGGAATCGAACCCTATTGGATATGGTTCATTCCATGATGAGTAAGGCTGAGTTACCGCGATCTTTCTGGGGCTATGCACTAGAAGCAGCTGCATATCTCTTGAACAAGGCTCCCACCAAGACTGTGCCTACCACTCCATATCAGATGTGGAGTGGGAAGAAACCCTGTCTTAAGTACCTTAAGATATGGGGATGTCCAGCTTTTGTAAAAAAGCAGCATGCGGACAAGCTCGAGGCACGATCAGTACAGTGCAAGTTTGTGGGATACCCAAAGAACTCCAGGGGGTATCTGTTCTATTCCGCTGAGGAACAAAAGGTTTTTGTTTCTCAACATGCCCGCTTCTTGGAAACTGAGTTTTTGGAAACTCAGATAAGTGGGAACGCAATAGAACTGGAAGAAATTCCAGAACCACAAGCTATTACTGAAAGCTTGGAAGAGCCAGTAAGTTCAAAAGAACAGGACATTCCTATGCCGCTCCGCAGGAGTAGTAGGCAGTCTCATCCGCCCGAGAGATACTACGGTTTTCTCATAGACGGGGATAGAGAGGATTGCATCATAGATTATGATGAGCCTACTAGCTTCCAGCAGGCCGTTCAGAGCGTTGACTCGGTAAAATGGCTGGATGCCATGCGGACCGAAATGGAGTCCATGTACACCAACAAAGTATGGACGTTGGACATTGCTCCAGACGGGGTAAAACCCGTAGGATGCAAGTGGATCATCAAAAGGAAGATTGGTGTAGATGGACAGGTTGAGACCTACAAAGCTAGACTTGTAGCAAAGGGTTTCCGTCAAAGACCTGGCTTGGACTATGACGAAACCTTTTCTCCAGTGGCTATGCTGAAATCCATTCGGATCCTTCTTGCCATTGATGCCTTCCACGATTATGAGATTTGGCAGATGGACGTAAAGACCGCTTTTCTAAATGGAAATTTAGAGGAGTGTGTTTATATGGATCAGCCAGAGGGTTTCATTCAGAGTGGGAGCAGCGGAAAGGTGTGCAAGTTGCTTAAGTCCATCTATGGACTAAAGCAGGCATCGCGGAGTTGGAACATCTGTTTTGATGAGACGGTCAAGGAATTTGGCTTTATCAAAAATCCAGATGAACCATGCATCTATAGTAGATTTGTAGCGAGAACTGTAGTATTCCTCCTTTTATACGTGGATGACATTCTCATAATAGGAAATGACATTCCTATGCTACAATCTGTCAAGGGGTTCTTGTCATACAGGTTCTCCATGAAAGACCTGGGTGATGCCTCATACATCCTGGGGATCCGGATCCATCGTGATAGATCCAAGAGGATATTAGGACTTTCTCAGTCCAGGTACATCGACACCATAGTGAAGAGATTCAGTATGGAAGATTCCAAGCGCGGTAACCTACCGGCTTGTCACGGGATCACCCTCTCTAAAGAGATGTCTCCCAAGACTGATTTGGAGAGGGATCGCATGTCTATTATACCCTACGCTTCTGCGGTAGGCTCTATAATGTATGCGATGTTGTGTACCAGACCGGATGTAGCTTATGCACTGAGTGTGGTAAGCCGGTATCAGTCAAACCCTGGGGAGAAACACTGGATAGCGGTAAAGAACATTCTCAAGTACCTGAGAAGGACTAAGGAGATGTTCTTGGTGTATGGCGGAAAAGACCTCCAGATCGAGGCCTTTGCTGACTCCAGCTTCCAGAGTGACAAGGATGATTCCAAGTCCATGTCGGGTTTTGTCTTTACCCTCAATGGAGGGGCGGTGTGTTGGAAGAGCTCCAAACAGGAAACCGTTGCAGACTCGACTATGGAAGCGGAATACATTGCTGCATCTGATGCCGGAAAAGAAGCTGTCTGGATGAGGAAGTTCTTAAAAGAACTTCAGGTGGTTCCGTCCATTGTTGACCCAATACCTCTGTATTGTGACAACAACGGGGCTATAGCTTTAGCGAAGGAACCTAGGTCCCATCAGAGATCCAGGCACATCTTGAGGCGGTATCACCTGATCAGGGAGATCGTGGATCGCAAGGAGATCGAGGTTCGGAGGGTTGCTTCAGAAGAGAACACTGCAGATCCATTCACCAAGGCCCTACCCCAGACTCAGTTCGAGCGGCTGATCGAGATGATAGGTCTTAGATACGCCAGTACATGGCCTTAGTGCAAGTGGGAGATTGTTAGTGTATATGCCCTAGAGGCCATTACTGTATCATACTAGTTTGTATATTACTTAATGGAAGCTTGGGATATTCACCTTGTATAAACAATCTTGCTCAATATAGTAGTATGCTACTTGGTTTGTTTCTACTTCAATGTGTACTTGTGTTTATTTTACTATATCACTTATACGCATTAGTGGAGCCCTTAGGATCTTTGCTTGATTAGCAGCGTTGTGATGGCAGTCACACTAGTGGGGGCTGGGTAATCTATAAGCACATCCTTATACAGGTCCCTAGTCGCAGGACTATCGAGACAGGGCATCGATACTCCGGAGTAGACTAGCGTATGCGCTTCTCATCCCAGTGTGGGAGATGGTCTGTCCCACAGCCATCAGTACGTCGTACTAGAGATAGTATACGGGTGCTCGTTAGGTTACGAGTACACTGGACAGGACTCGTCGGGAACTGACAGGTTGGTATTATACCTATTGTCAGTCATCAGTTCCCAGGTGACATGAGTACAGCTTAGTCCGCTGACTTGACACTAGCACTTCGCCTCGAGTGTGTTCCCACTGCACTTTGATCACTACCCAACCACGGCTCAAAGGAGTCGTGCAAACAGGTGGTGGTTGGGTGCAGTCCCGAAGCACTTGGAGGCAGTGCCGGTTAGACAGGATTCGTCTCTCCCGGTATTGGGGGTTGACATCGCGCTGTGTCTAGGAGAGCCATTACACGAGTAGTCCCTGGCCAGGGCAAGCGAGATATACTGGTAGGTTCCAGTGTTATCTCAGGGTGTTTTGGGCTTCACTCCGACACGACTTGTACCGCTATTGGGGGACTGACGTTTTACCGCCCCCTAGGCCCGACATGCGATGTATCAGACGAACAGACCGGACTGTACGGAGACTGTCACATTCAGACTCAGTAGGAGTACAGATGGGGTTTCACCTCGTCAGCCTTCTTGTCGGCATCTACCTGGGGACCGTTACGCACAGCTAGTGCCGCTTGCGGTCTGTGGTTAAACCCACTGCCAGCGTAGTGTCGAGTCTTTAGAGTCCCACACAGAGGGTATTCGCCTCTGGGCAAAACAGAGTAGAGGTCGCATGGTTTTGCGACAGGGTTCGTTCTCCTCCGCGCACTTGTGCACGTTTGGAGTCCGGACGGATATTGCCAGCAGGCTCTGGTTTGAGCCGGATACTGGTATAATGTTTTGGGGGTTGCTTTTATCTCTCAGTATTCATGTTCCTCGGAACAAGAATGCAGGTGTGTATGCACAGTTTTTGAGGAGGAGGAAGATGACTTTCATTAGGGTTTCGGAACGGGTGCGTATGCACAATTGACAGTTATCATTTTCCAAACCCTAATGGATTTATGGATTATCTATTAATAATAGTAATTAAATGAGAATTATGTTATGGTTGATTTTGTTGACTTGTTGACCATGGTTGACTTGTTGACCATGGTTGAATGTTGACCACCATCATGCTTTGTAAAGATCCTCCTTGATTCATGCTTACATTTCATTTAAAGAAGCATGATAGTGGTCATTCCAAATTACCATCAACTATTCTTATTTTGAATTATTATTATTTAGATAATTCTTTTCTTTTGGCAATATGGTTGCAAGAAAGAAAAATATAGCTCATTATCTCATTTAGCTTCTCTCTCCTCTCGTCATCTTCTTCTTCCTCTAGCAAAAGAGAAACCTTCTCATGTGTTGAGAATCCTTCTCTTATAAAAGAAAAGCACCCCTTAAACACTCTCTACTCATTCTAGGTTCAAGGTTTAGGAAGCCGGAAACCCTAGTTCACTCAAAGCACGAGGAAGAGCCCGAAGGTTGAACTCTCGAGGTGGATCCATCTTCGACGGAAGAAGGCTACAAGGCAAGAACCATCAACCTCTACAAGGTTTGAAGAAGAAGGAGTTCAAGTTTAGGTATAACCTTCATCCGAGTAGCTAAGACTCTTTAGCTTGTATGCTAGTTTAGTTTAGACACGATCCCGACCTTGTTTAGTCCATGTTGCCTCTTGCGATAAAAATTTGTTTTTTATACCGTTTCCGCCTCCCCGTAAGAACCGGGGGTCGCAATATGGACTTACAACGAGCAAATTCTCCGTATCAACCAGCCACTGCTCCGCTGGCAACGACTCTTCTAGACCAGTGAAAATGGACGGACCAAGTCTCCTGAAATCCGCTACGGTACCCACACGCTCCACTGGTTTGGCCACAACGTTGATCACGGACTGCTGGACGGTCCGCAAACCTTCCTGAAAAGCTTTGGCATGCCGCTGGTTCAGCTCGGTCTGCCGCTTCTAGCTCTCCAGCATTCCACGAGTTACTCCAAGAAAAGCGACGTCATCAACACGCCTCCGGTACGCTGGCAGATTTCTGTTCGCCATAATTCTGAAGCCAAAACACAGAAGAAGATTAGCAAGATAAACAAGATTCAACAAACAGGATACAAGAAGCATGATAGTTATGAATTCAAGGTGTTAGTGTATATGCCCTAGAGGCCATTACTGTATCATACTAGATTGTATATTATTTAATGGAAGCTTGGGATATTCACAGTTGTATAGACAATCATGCTCAAAATAGTAGTATGCTACTTGGTTTGTTTCTACTTCAATATGTGCATGTGTTTCTTTTAGCATATCGCTTATACATATTAGTAGAGCCCTTAGGATCTTTGCTTGATTACCAGCGTTGTGATGGTAGTCATACTTGTGGGGGCTGGGTAATCTATAAGCACATCCTTATACAGGTCCATAGTCGTAGGCCTATCGAGACAGGGCATCGATACTCCGGAGTAGACTAGCGTATGCGCTTCTCATCCCAGCATGGGAGGTGGTCTGTCCCACAGCCATCAGTACGTCGTACTGGAGAGATAGTATGCGGGTGCTCGTTAGGTTACGAGTACACTGGACATGACTCGTCGGGAACTGATGGATGGTATTATACCAATCGTCAGTTATCAGTTCCCAGGTGACATGAGTACAGCTTAGTCCACTGACTTGACACTGTCACTTCGCCTCAAGTGTGTTCCCACTGTACTTAGATTACTACCCTACCACGTCTCAAAGGAGTCGTGCAAACATGTAGTAGTTGGGTGCAGTCCGAAGCACTTGGAGGCGGTGACGGTTAGACAGGATTCGTCTCTCCCGGCATTGGGGGTTAACATCGCGCTGTGTCTAGGAGAGCCATTACACGAGTAGTCCCTGGCCAGGGCAAGCGAGATATACAGGTAAGTTTCCAGTGTTATCTCAGGGTGTTCTGGGCTACACTCCGACACGACTTGTACCGCAATTATGGGACTGACGTTCACCACCCTTAGGCCCGTCATGCGATGTATCAGACGAACAGACCGGACTGTACGGAAATTGTCACATACAGGCTCAGTAGGAGTTCGGATGGGTTTACCTCATCGGCCTTCTTATCGACATCTACCTGGGGACCGTTACGTACAGCTAGTGCTGCTTGCGGTCTGTGGTTAAACCCACAGCCAGCGTAGTGTCGAGTCTTTAGAGTCCCATACAGAAAGTTTCCCTGCACTGAGCGAAACGTGTAGAGGCCGTATGGTTTTACGGCAAGGCTGCGACCACTTACGTGCACTTGTGTGCGTATGCTGTTCGGGCAGGCAATACTAGTGGGCTTTGGTTTAGGCTGGATCCTAGTATAGCACGGATGGATTTGTTTTGTCTTCTGTGCATTCGCATTCTACGGAATACGGATGCGGGTGTGTATGCACAGTTTTGCGGAGCGAAGAAGGAGGAGTTGCCTCATTAGGGTTTTGGCAGTTGGTTCGGTCAAAACCATTATGAGCCGGAGACATTATTTACTAATCCTTTATTGATAATTTTATGATGGCTAATTGCATTGACCATTTGACCACCATGACCTCTCTTGACTTTGTTGCCCCGTTGACCGGAGTTGACCATTGACCTTCATGAGAGGTCTACACTCTTCTTTGGATTTTCTTTTTCTTTTTGATTATGAAAATGGTCAATTCAATGTAGCATCAACTTTATCATGATAGGATTTGTAATGATGTTGTTTTACTATTATTGCAACCATAGTGCCTTTTTTCTTATGTGATGAGATTCATTTTCTCATTCTCATTCTCTCTCTTAGAAAATAAAAAGAGAAAGAGCTCCATTGTTGCAAAACTCTCCTCCTTCTTCCTCCTCTTGATTTCTTCTTTTGATCTCATGTGTTGAGAGAAAAAGATCCTACAAAGACAAACACTTCCATATATCTCTACTACACATCCTAGGGCATCTAGACTAGCGATCTCGTTGCCCTAGTTGCCTCGGTTTGAGGTGGAGCTCGGTGTACATCTCTCGGGTGGATCGTCTTCGACTTAAGAAGGCCGCGCAGGTGACCAAGATCCGGATCGACCCTCGGAGCGTGGATGGACAAGCCGGACAGCGGAGAGAAGACCCGAAGGACCGGTACCGCGAGGTATAATTTCTACGGCATAGTAGTTAACGCCTCCAGTATTTTGCTAGTTTCTAGTTTAGCAAAGATCCGGCTTTTAAGTCCATGTTGCCTTTGCGCTAAATAGTTGTTTTTCGCCGTTTCCGCCTCCCCGTAAGAACCGGGGTGAGCAACGTGGACTTACAATGGTATCAGAGCCTAGCTAAATATAAACTAGTAAGTTAGCAAAGTGTTTAGAATATCGATCGAAAAAAAGTCGCAAAACACGTCCGGAAAAACCCAAGTTTCTGTCGATTTTTTATATCGTTCAAAAATTAATTTAACATACATGAAAAAACGTCTCAGGGTTTTTATAAAACACACAGCAAAAATGAGCTGCTGACTCGGCCAACTCACCGTGGAACCGCGGCCAAACCATGGGTTTGGCCACTGATCCGCGGCCGAGTTGACTCGGCCGCAGCTCCGTTTTGCTGCAGTGTTCTATTTGGGCTGTTTTGGGATTTTTAGTGCATGTTGTTTCTACCCAGATTTTCCAGAGAGCAAATTGACTTTTGGGGTGGTTACAAATCCGTATTTTTGATCGATATTCCTTAGACTTTGGCTAATGGATATTTTCTGTGATGTGATATATGTATTGAACGTCTACTAATCTCTATAAGTCGATTAGTGGGGGTTACACATATCTGTGATCTGTAATGTTGATGGTTTGTGTATATGAACTCGTTGGATTATCGCGGATGAATAGCCGGGGTGGATGTAAGATGGGAGTTTTTTTTTCTTTCATTCATGTAAAATTTATAAATTGATGTAATATTATTTGTATGGCCGCACAACCGGGTCGGGGTTGTAGCCGTCATTGTATAATTTCTTTTTACTGTTTTTGCTCCTAGGATAGACCCAAGGTGGGTGCACATACTACCGGGTATCTCGAAGTGCCGAGTGGCCTACTCACGGGTTGAGGGAGGTTGCTTCGCTTCGGGTACTTGGCGGGTAGTTTGCCGCACCCGTAGGGGTCTAGGGGGGTGTTGGCTATTCATCGTGACCGAGTAATCCGCTTTTCGTTGCAGGCTCGAACGAATCGCGGATTCCTAGTATATCCAAAGTGTTCATCTATGATCTGGATTGGCTATCATTGCTATATATCTATATATGATATCTATTTAGGTGTTGCTTATGTTTTGCATCAGCGCTAGTCCAGCCCCCGCTCTGTCGTTAGTTAAGTAACCTAACGGGTGATGACGGGGCCCCGTGGCGAATGCGGATGGCATAAGCGTACGCCATATTTTGGTTGCTTTCTGCAATGGTAGGATTAAGTGATGGGACGCATTGGAATTAATGCAAGAAAATAAACCAAGTAAAAGTCGTTGGAACACTTTCAAAACCACTCGGTTCTTTTCAAAAACCAGCTTTTTAAACGCGGAGCTTGAACCACTCCTTTTAAAAGCTAACTCGTTCTATCGATTATATCAAGTTCACTACGTTCACGGTTTCGCCAAAACCATTCATAGCCCTCTGTCATTTCAGTTAAATATTCAGTAGTATTCAAGCTATGTATTTTGACCTTCGCCAAGGCATAGTGATTGGTACCGGCTGAATATTTATCTGTAGCATAAATAGATGCGTTGGTTTGGGACAGTCGTACTACTATTTTGGCCTTCGTCAAGGGTATGTACGGGTGGGTTCAAATTAACCTGGACAATGACGGGTAGAACTTGACTTGTGACTTATGATATGTTGGCCTTCGTCAAGGTCATAAGAGCATGGGGAAAAAATCCACATCGGGAGTTTCAAAAGTACTTAAACTTTCTAGTGTTGCATACCATTAGGAGTGTGATGATTCTGGTAGGATTCCTTCAGTTTTGTCACGCGATGATATTTGGATCCCGATCCTACTGTGAGTATATGCTACTCCTCGGGAACTTTCTCACTTAACGATCAATGCTATAAACCAAGTAGGTGTCTAGAAAGGTGTTAGCGGGGCTACGCCCCCCAGGGAAAAGAGGTTCTTAAATTAAGGAACTTCGTGAAAGCGTTGGAAAACCTCCCTCGAAGTACCGACACTAGCCTGGCTGAACGGTTAAGCAAGTATTGTAGGGTGAGATTGATCCCGACTAATTCTTCCTTTATGGTTTGAGGAGGGATTCGAGAGACAGTGGGAGCCATCCTGTTTAGATAAACTAAAAACCAATCTAAACTTGCAAGAGCATCATGCTGAGTGTTTTCTTCTCTCTCTCTTAATTGCAGCGACCCAGTGACCGCACCTAGGTTACATCTAGATAATAAAATGACTGAATCTGACTGTTATGACTGGCAAAGGTCTATCCAGATGTCCATTGCCCATGACAAGCTGGGACACCTCTTGACTGATCCAACCCCTGCCGTCTCAGGTCCAGTTTCCCCTGTCACGGATATTCATATCCGCGAGACATCGGAAAAAGACTATACGAAAGCCAAGTGCCTCGTGTTAGCCTCAGTTGATGGTGCATACCAGAGGCAGCACGAGAAGATGGACTTAGTTTCTATCTTCCTCCATAACAAAGATTTATATGGAGAGCAATCTCGTATCGCAAGATATGAGACCTCGAACGAATTGCTTCCAGCGAGGTTGGCTATCGGGTCATCTGTAGGGGCAACGTCCTTACAGAGACCAGCTCTTTTAAGCTCACGGACTTGAAGACCACGTTGAAGAACGGGTCAAATGCTGACTTGATTCTACAGTCTTTACCTTCTACCCTGAAGGAAACCAGGGAAGTAGAAGGAAAGGGAAAAGCAGAAGTTTTAGGGCTGGATGTAGTAAAAGAGGGACGTTCCTATTATTACAGGAATGAACATTGGCAGAAGGATTGCAGGGCTAGCATAGCCAGTAGCCAGAATTCGAAGCATGTTGTGGCTTCAGCTTCGGGTGTGTTTGTAATAGAGAACTGTATGTCAGTTAACCCTACTTCCTGGGTATTGGATACCGGATCAGGATCTCACATCTGTAATTCGTTACAGGCTCTGAGAAACCGTAGGGTTATCAAGAAAGGTGATATGACTTTCAAGGTTGCTAACGGAATGAGCATGTATGCTGAATCCGTAGGGGAATATCATCTAGGACAGACAACTGGGCAGATATTGATTCTTCGTGACAGTTTTTATGTACCGGGTGCGACTTGTAATATCATATCTGTATCCTTACTTTCTATGGAAGGATATGATTTTACTTTTGTAAGCGATGTAGTAAACATCCACCTAAATCAAGTTCTGATTGGGTCAGGTACATTGAAAAACGGTATACACGTTTTGAATCAAGCTCAGGTCTTCAGTGTCCAGAACACACTTAAAAGAAAGTCTCCGGAATTAAATCAGGCTTTCTTATGGCATTGTAGACTGGGTCACATTAATGAGACACGGTTGAAAAAGTTACATAAAGAAGGATACTTGGATCCGTTCGAGTATCAGTCTTATGCCACTTGTGAATCTTGTCTCATAGGAAAGATGGCAAAGACTCCGTTCACTGGACACGGAGAAAGAGAAAGCGAGCTCTTGGGACTCATACACAGTGATGTGTGTGGTCCAATGTTTACACATGCGCGAAGTGGTTATTCATACTTTATTACTTTCACAGATGATTTCTCTTGGTATGGGCATGTCTTCTTGATGAAGCACAAATTCGAGGCTTTTGAGAAATTTCAGGAATACAAGAATGAAGTTGAAAAACAAACAGGCAAAAGTATCAAGACACTGAGATCTGATCGAGGTGGTGAATGCTTGAGTGCCGAGTTTCTGGGCTACTTAAAAGAGAATGGAATTCTCTCTCAGCTTACTCCTCCATACACACCACAACACAACGGTGTATCGGAAAGGAGGAATCGAACCCTATTGGATATGGTTCATTCCATGATGAGTAAAGCTGAGTTGCCGCGATCTTTCTGGGGTTATGCACTAGAATCAGCTGCATATCTTTTGAACAAGGTTCCCTCCAAGACTGTGCCTACCACCCCATATCAGATGTTGAGTGGGAAGAAACCATGTCTTAAGTATCTTAAGACATGGGGGTGTCCAGCTTTTGTAAAAAAGCAGCATGCGGACAAGCTCGAGGCACGCTCAGTACTGTGTAAGTTTGTGGGATACCCAAAGAACTCCAGGGGGTATTTTTTCTATTACGCAGAGGAGCAAAAGGTTTTTGTTTCTCGTCATGCCCACTTTCTGGAACATCAGTTTTTGGAAAAAGAGACAAGTGGGAGCGTAGTAGAACTGGAAGAAATTCCAGAACCACAAGCTATTACTGGAAGCTTGGAAGAACCAGAAGTTTCAAGAGAACCGGACATCCCAGCGCCACTCCGCAGAAGTAGTAGGCAGTCTCATCCGCCCGAGAGATACTATGGTTTTCTCATAGAAGGGGATAGAGAGGATTGCACTATGGATTATGGTGAGCCCACTAGCTTCCAGCAAGCCATTCAGAGCGGTGACTCAGTAAAATGGCTGGATGCAATGCGGGCCGAGATGGAGTCTATGTACACCAACAAAGTTTGGACTTTGGACTTTGCTCCAGAAGGGGTAAAACCCATAGGCTGCAAATGGATCTTCAGAAAGAAGATTGGTGTAGATGGGCAGGTTAAGACCTATAAAGCTAGACTTGTTGCAAAGGGTTTTCGTCAAAGACCTGGTTTGGACTATGACTAGACCTTTTCTCCAGTGGCTATGCTGAAATCCATTTGGATCCTTCTTGCCATTGCTGCCTTCCACGATTATGAAATCTGGCAGATGGATGTAAAGACGGCTTTCCTAAATTGAAATTTAGAAGAGTGCGTCTATATGGATCAGCCGGAGGGATTCATTCAGAGTGGGAGCAGCGGTAAAGTGTGCAAGTTGCTCAAGTCCATCTATGGACAGAAGCAGGTATCGCGGAGTTGGAACATCTGCTTTGATGATACTGTCAAAGAATTCGGCTTTATCAAAAACCCAGATGAACCATGCATTTACAGTAAGATTGTACGGAGAACTGTGATATTCCTCGTCTTGTACGTGGATGAAATTCTCCTAATAGGAAATGATATTCCTATGCTACAGTCAGTCAAAGGATTCTTGTCACAGAGGTTCTCCATGAAGGACCTGGGCGATGCCAACTTCATTCTGGGATCCAGATCTATCGTGATAGATCTAAGAGGATGTTGGGACTTTCACGGTCAAGGTACATCGACACCATACTGAAAAGGTTCAGTATGGAAGATTCCAAGGGCGGTAATTTACCGGCTTGTCACGGGATCACCCTCTCCAAAGAGATGTCTCCCAAAACTGATTTGGAAAGGGATCGCATGTCTATTATACCCTACGCTTCTGCGGTAGGCTCTATAATGTATGCGATGTTATGTACCAGACCAGATGTAGCATACGCATTGAGCGTTGTAAGCCGGTATCAGTCGAACCCAGGGAAGAAACACTGGATAGCGGTAAAGAACATTCTCAAGTACCTGAGAAGGACTAAGGAGATGTTCTTGGTGTATGGCGGAAAAGACCTCCAGATCGAGACCTTTGCTGACTCCAGCTTCCAGAGTGACAGGGATGACTCCAAGTCCATGTCGGGTTATGTCTTTACCCTCAATGGAGGGGCGGTTTGCTGGAAGAGCTCCAAGCAGGAGACCGTTGCTGACTCAACTATGGAAGCGGAGTACATAGCTACTTGCGATGCAGCAAAGGAAGCGGTCTGGATGAAGAAGTTCCTCACGGAGCTTCAGGTGGTTCCTACCATTGTTGATCCAATACCGCTGTATTGCGACAACAACGGTGCTATAGCTTTAGCGAAGGAACCCAGGTCTCATCAGAAGTCCAGGCATATTTTGAGGCGGTACCACCTGATCAGGGAGTTCGTAGATCGCCGGGAGATCGAGGTGAAGAGAGTAAATACGGAGAATAACACTGCAGATCCACTCACAAAGGCCCTACCCCAGACTCAGTTCGAGCGGCTGATCGAGATGATAGGTCTTCGATACGCCAGTACATGGCCTTAGTGCAAATGGGAGATTGTTAGTGTATATGCCCTAGAGGCCATTACTGTATCATACTAGATTGTATATTACTTAATGGAAGCTTGGGATATTCACAGTTGTATAGACAATCTTGCTCAAAATGGTAGTATGCTACTTGGTTTGTTTCTACTTCAATATGTGCATGTGTTTCTTTTAGCATATCGCTTATACATAGTAGTAGAGACCTTAGGATCTTTGCTTGATTACCGGCGTTATGATGGCAGTCATACTTGTGGGAGCTGGGTAATCTATAAGCAAATCCTTATACAGGTCCCTAGTCGTAGGACTATCGAGACAGGGCATCGATACTCCGGAGTAGACTAGCGTATGCGCTTCTCATCCCAGCACGGGAGGTGGTCTGTCCCACAGCCATTAGTACGTCGTACTGAAGATAGTATGCGGGTGCTCGTTAGGTTACGAGTACACTGGACAGGACTCGTCGGGAACTGATGGATGGTATTATACCTATCGTCAATTATCAGTTCCCAGGTGACATAAGTACAGCTTAGTCCGCTGACTTGACACTGTCACTTCGCCTCGAGTGTGTTCCCACTGTACTTAGATTACTACCCTACCACGGCTCAAAGGAGTCGTGCAAACAGGTAGTAGTTGGATGCAGTCCCGAAGCACTTGGAGGCAGTGACGGTTAGACAGGATTCGTCTCTCCCGATATTGGGGGTTGACATCGCGCTGTGTCTAGGAGAGCCATTACACGAGTAGTCCCTGGCCCGGGCAAGCGAGATATACTGGTAGGTTTCCAGTGTTATCTCAGGGTGTTCTGGGCTACACTCTGACACGACTTGTACCGCTATTAGGGGACTGACGTTCACTACCCCCTTGGCCCGCCATATGATGTATCAGACGAACAGACCGGACTGTACGGAGATTGTCACATACAGGCTCAGTAGGAGTTCGGATGGGTTTACCTCATCGGCCTTCTTATCGACATCTACCTGGGGACCGTTACGTACATCTAGTGCCGCTTGCGGTCTGTGGTTAAACCCACTGCCAGCGTAGTGTCGAGTTTTTAGAGTCCCACACAGAGAGTTTCCCTGCACTGAGCGAAACGTGTAGAGGCCGTATGGTTTTATAGCAAGGCTACGACCACTTACGTGCACTTGTGTGCGTATGCTGTTCGGGCAGGCAATACTAGTGGGTTTTGGTTTAGGCCGGATCCTAGTATTGCACGGATGGATTTGTTGTGTCTTCTGTGCATTCGCATTCTACGGAATGCGGATGCGGGTGTGTATGCACAGTTTTGCGGAGCGGAGTAGGAGGAGGTGCCTCATTAGGGTTTTGGCAGTTGGTTCGGTCAAAACCATTATGAGCCGGAGACATTATTTACTAATCCTTTATTGATAATTTTGTGATGGTTAATTGCATTGACCATTTGACCACCATGACCTCTCTTGACTTTGTTGACCCGTTGACCGGAGTTGACCATTGACCTTCATGAGAGGTCTACACTCTTCTTTGGATTTTCTTTTTCTTTTTGATTATGAAAATGGTCAATTCAATGTAGCATCAACTTTATCATGATAGGATTTGTAATGATGTTGTTTTACTATTATTGCAACCATGGTGCCTTTTTTCTTATGTGATGAGATTCATTTTCTCATTCTCATTCTCTCTCTTAGAAAAGAAAAAGAGAAAGAGATCCATGGTTGAAAAACTCTCCTCCTTCTTCTTCCTCTTGATTTCTTCTTTTGATCTCATGTGCTGAGAGAAAAAGATCCCACAAAGACAAACACTTCCATATATATCTACTACATATCCTAGGGCATTTAGACTAGCGATCTCGTTGCCCTAGCTGCCTCAGCTTGAGGTGGAGCTCGGTGTACATTTCTCGGGTGGATCGTCTTCGACTCAAGAAGGCCACGGAGGTGACCAAGATCCGGATCGACCCTCGGAGCGTGGATGGACGAGCCGGACAGCGGAGAGAAGACCCGAAGGACCGGTATCGCGAGGTATAATTTCTACGGCATAGTAGTTAACGCCTCCAGTAGTTTGCTAGTTTCTAGTTTAGCAAAGATCCGGCTTTTAAGTCCATTTTGCTTTTGCGCTAAATAGTTGTTTTTCGTCGTTTCCGCCTCCCCGTAAGAACCGGGGTGAGCAACGTGGACTTACACAAGGATGGCAAGATAGCAATAGGGCAGGACATGCTCCTAGTTACGAGTATTCTGATTCATGTATTGGGTCCAATACCCAACTACAAAAGAATCAAATCCGATTAACCTAAATCCTATGGCTCTGATACCAAACAAACCCTGTCACGCCCCGCTTCCCAGAGTGCACTAAGATCAGCACGTGACAGAGCCAACTATACTACCAGTGGCTAGGAAACATCCCTCCACAGTCATATTACGGATGTCTATAAGATATCAAGAACAGTAGAAATAAAATAAACTATCTAGTACATGTCTATATACCAGAATAAACGAGTCGAGAAATAATATGCGGAAGCAATAAATCAAATAACAATAACAATCTGGAAAGTACGTCCCAAAATACGGGCTCACATCAGGAATGGAAATACGAAAATAAAACCAACTAACTAGCTACTAACAGGATCCTCACTGCTCGGCCTGTTGGCTGAAATACTCTTGAACGGCCTGCGACAGAGATAGAGGATCTGGGCCATGCAAAACCCAGACGTCAGTGCGTCATAATATCAAACAATAAAATATAATCAGCAGGTGACAAGATATGCAGGCATGAGTAGTAACAGTAATGAGTGTATAACAGTAACACGGGTATGAACAGTGAAGTGTATACGTGCGGGTGAAGTGCGGTAAATAATCTAAACTGTGGTACTGGGTTTTCTATTCTAAATTTATTCGAAATCAATTAATGTACTACTCATGTAACTCAAAGAATATGTCCCGTTACCCCCCGGGACCACGGATCAGGAATATGTGAACCAAGAATGGTTCTGTCCCGTTACCTTCCGGGACCACGGATCAAGATGTAAGAGTCGCGAATGACTCTGTCCCGTTACCCTCCGGGACCACGGATCAAGTAACACCCTTTTAAGTTACACTTTAGTTTACACTTTTGATTTCCCCATACCCCCAAGGTGATGTGTTCAAGTCAGGTATTGATAAACTAGAGCTAATGCCAACACAGGATCAAGCAAATATAGGTTTGTCTAAATAGACAACAGGATATGTCCGTAGGGACAACAGGTCAAGATTGTCGGCATTAGTAACAAGATCAGGTATAAAGTCAAGTAATGGTATATCAGGTCATGACAGGTAGTGCACATGTGTCAAGCGGATGCTCATAATAAAACTGTAGAAAGTACGGGTGCACAAATAAAAGTATGGATGCACAAACATTTATCAGGGTTACATCATGACTATGTAGGATGCACAATATCAAGCATGGGGTACTAATAAAACAATAATATGTAATAATGTGACATAGAATGCAAATAGGTATACAATTAATGGTATGGATGCACAAACACCGATTAGGGTTACGTTTATAGTTCCATTACTAAGTGGGATGCACATTATTAAGTATGGGGTGTTACTACGATAATAATATGAATTAATGTGATCTATAAATGCAGTTATATATATTTTAAATGATATAGATGCAAACGGGTATCCGAAAACTGTAAAATTGTAATATGGATGCATAACTAAACAATATGTAATATTATTATTCAAATGGGTGCAGTATAATGTAGTATAGCATGTAGCAAGATTAACTTGCCTCGATGGCTCACGAAACGGATATGTACGATATGTCATACGTCGGTAAAACGTCGCAACGCACGCACGGCACACGGGGCGGGTCCAAACAAAGCAAGAGAGTGATCATGCAGGTGAGGTACGTCCACTGGGTCGACTGGAACGGTAGCGACGCGACTCCAGCGACGCGACTCCGGCGACGCTAAAACAAGATTCAAGAAATTAAAGAAAAAGAAAATGAATAGAAGAAGAGGAAGAAGAAGATGAAAGGAGAAGGGTTGTGCTCGCTGGGGTTATGCACAGGGGTCAAGGGGACGAGGTAATGGTGTCGGGGTCAACGACGGTGAGGTGCTGGCGAGGGTGCAGGGTGCAAGATGGGCTCTTTTGGTGTGGAGTTTGGGGTAATGTTGCAGCTGGGGTCTGGTGTAGGAGGGAGAAGAGAAGAGGAGATGGTGGTGGTGACGGCGAGTTGAGGTGATCGTCGGCGACGATGGGTTCTGCTGGGTCGAGGGAGCAGGGTGAACTCGGGAAGGAGGAAGAAGGAGAAAGAAGGAAGGAGATGGTGGAGATGAGGGTGGAGGCGAGCTCGAAGGAAGAGAGGTGATGAAGTTTTAGGGTTAGGGTTAAGGAGGCAAAGGGAGCTAGGGTTTCTTTGTGTGGGGGTTCTCGTGACGAGGGCTAAATAGAGGAGAAGAAGAAGAAAAAGAAGAAGGGAGGTAAGCGTAAGGAGCGGGCGATGATGGGACTCGAGAGATGCACAGTGATTCTGAGAGGTGAGAGAAAGCACGAGAGGAGAGAGAAAGGGGGGGGGGAGAGAGCGAGGCGGAGAGAGAAAGAGAAAGAGAGAGGTGGGGTCAGCGGGAGAGGAGAGAGACTGAGATAGGCTTGTTAATGTGGTTAGGATTTAAATTTTAAAAGATTTGCAAGTTATAAATATTTTAAACTGTCGATTTATTTTATTAATAAAATTTGATTTTCTGGTAAATACAAACTTAGTCCAAAACACGCCCGGGTCGGGTCGGATGAAAATACAAATGTCAAATATACTATTCGCACCCAAAACACAGTAAATCAAGAAAATACCATAAATGAAGAAATACTCAAAATCGAATTGGTATAAATGAACTAGGGTGTTACAGATAGTGTTGACTACTTGGGTCACATAGTTACGAGAGATGGTAAGTATGGAACCGAAGAAGATCGAGGCCGTTAAGCACTGGCCCAGACCTGTATCAGTGATGGAGGTTCGCGGCTTTTGGGTTTGACCAGATACTATTGACATTTTGTACATGATTCTTCTATTATAGCTGCACCATTGACCGGGTTGACCAAGAAGAGAGTTCCTTTTCTTTTGGCCAATACATACGAGCAGAGCTTTCAGCAGTTGAAGACACGTTTGATGACTGCACAGTTTTATCCATGTCGTCAGATTCAGGCGGTTTTGTTGGTTATTGCGATGCTTCTCGGCAGTTGAAGAAGCACGAGCAGAACTATCCCACGCATGACTTAGAAATGGCTGCTGTGATTTTTACACTTAAGGTCTGGAGACACTACAATTTTCAGCAGCGAGATTTGAAATTGAGACAGCGCCGTTGGATGAAACTAGTGAAAGACTATGACTGTGAGATTCTTTATCGTCCGGGCAAGACGAATGTTGTGGCAGATGCTTTGAGTCGGAGGCCCGGAGGTATCTTTTCTTGTTTGAGCATAGTTAAGAGACAGTTGACGGCAGATTAGCAAATTCTATTCGATCGCCGAGTAAAGTTCGAGTTTACGTCGACCGGGGGACAGCTTTCCCGTGTCCGTACACATCCACAGTTATTTGATCATATCCGTGAGGTATAGTCCGATGACAGTCGTTTGTCAGAGATCATGGAGCATGTTCGACAGGGCAGAGATTTAAAGTTCATGATTGATGATCAGGGAGTACTACGATTTGGGAATCGACTGTGTGTGTCAGATTCCGAGGGACTGAGATGCGAGATCTTAAGAGGGGCCACATCAGTCAGCATATAGTGTTCATCCGGTTTCCACCAAAATGTATCATGACTTAAGAGATGTCTACTTGTGTGGAGGGATGAAGAGAGATGTCACAGAATTTTTTTCGGGATGCTAACTTGTTAGCAAGACAAGGCCGAGCATCAGGGATCAGCAGGAGAGTTACAACCTTTACCCACTCCGGGGTAGAAATAAGTGCAGATCTCTATGGATTTTATCGTGGTTTCGCCTAGGATCAGTTTATGGTATGACTTAATTTGGGTGATGGCAGACCGATTAACGAAAGAAGCTCACTTTTTCTAGTCAAGACCACTTTCGAATTCGTTCAGTATGCCCAGATATATGTTGATGAGATTGTGGGACTACACGGCGTTCCGACTTGTATTGTGTCCGACAGAGGCACCCAGTTCACCAGCACACTGTTATAGAAACTTCAGGAGATGTTGTACACCCCGATTGAGTTTCAGTACAGCTTTCTATCTGTGGACCGATGGTCAATCAGAGCGGACCATTCAGATTCTTGAGGACATGCTCCGAGCTTGCGTTCTAGATTTCGGTGGCAGCAGGGATCTGTTCCTTGTAGAACATCCTGCAAGCGAAACGAAATAGGAGCGCATATGAGATATGTGTGGGACCGAGAATAATGCGTGTATGTGATACCGTATTCCATTCTCGCGATAAATGTATCGATTGGTTGTATGCGATATAACCTAGTTATCAATTCAAGGATTGATTCGATAAGCCGATACATTGGATATTAGTCGGTTATATGAGATATGACCGGATCGTTAAATCAAGTGTTGATTTAATGATTTAATGCATAATTATATATTTGATATATTACTTTGCATTAACTAGTAATGGTTCACTTTAAATGGATTTTCTCACTTGATGTGCACATTGTATATGTGATATATTTTTGTACATTTGATTGTATCATGTTTGATGATACATGATAGTTTGGGTGTATGATAAGATTAAACCATGGTTATGTAATGGTTAGGGTTTTGATTTTATTTATTTATTCATTTATTTATTTATTTCTTTTTGGCATAAGAAAAGAAAATGGTGGCTTATTTGGTATTGTAGTTGAAGCTTCATGAAGCTTTGACTAAGTGACCATTTTGTCTTCATGCTTAACCCTAACCATTCACACTAACCATGGTTTATTCTCTACACCTAACTATGGTTGCTATATGATAAGTATTTCATTTTATTTTCTATTTGGAAAACAACTTATCATATTCATTTCTTCTTCTTCTTCTTCTTCTTCAACAAAGAAGAAGCTTGCAACCATCAATGGTGACTTGAGAAAAAGAATGAGAAATCCAATTCTAAAGTGAACCCACTTCCTATTTCTTCATTCTCTACCACTTGCCAAGTAGTATAGGGTGTTTTCTTCACAAGTTTCATGGCTTGGTGAAGTTGGAGCTTGATCTTGTGTTGCCTCGACGTAGATCATCTTCGGTATCGAAGTCGACGACCTAGCCCGCCCATTTCTCCGATGAAGCCGACGCTAGAGCCCGGGATCCGATGATCGCAGCGAGGAGACTTCATCGCGGAGCCATGGAGGTGGAGAATCGGATCTACAAAGGTTGTATTTCCGTTTACCCAATAGTTAAGTTGTTAACTAGCTTCTAGTTTCGCCTAAAATTCTAGTTAACGATCTAGTCTAGGGTTTCTCGGCACCGTAAAGTTTGAAATTGGCATGGTTGATGCCTTGTGAGACCTCATTATAGTGCCTAGGAACTCTACAGTGGTATCAGAGCCTAGCTAGAGCCTTAGGCGATGCGTAGACGACGTTTGAAATCCGAACGAACATCGAAACCCTAACTCAAATTGCTCTCTGGAAATTTTCTGAAAATTTGGATATTTGTGAATTAAAAATTGCCAAAAAATTCAGCAGGGAATTCTATGAGTTACTGTGAAGCACGTGATGCTAACTCGACCAAAGCGCCGTGGAACCGCGGCCCCACACTGGGTTTCGCGGCGGTTCCGCGGCCATTTTGGTGAGTTGGACCACGTGGCTTGCACAGTAATTCTTGTCTTGAAGTGCTGAGTCTTCTGGAAATTTTTATTTTTACTCAACAGTTGAGTTTTTCTGGGGTTGTTTTGGGGATTCGATTATTCGATCGGATTGTCTAATTTTGTCCATGTGTTTTCCGGATAATTTTTGAATATGTTAAAAAGTTCGACCGGATATAAATACCCACTTTTTCCCCTGCCGAGAAATTTCCAATTGTTGGATCTTTCTGTGGTTTAACAACGTTCTAAGTAGTGCAAGTAACGCGATGGACCCTCTAGAAAACAACAAACCTTAACTCGATTATGTGACCGTCTTGAACTGCCCTTTGAACCTTCGGGTTTGGGGCAGTACGGCGTGCCACATGTGAGGCGTTGGCTTGACCCTTCTACGGTGGACCGTTGGTACTGAGGCATGAACTGGATGTTTTTAAACCTATTTCATGTGTTGATTTGTTTCGGGAAAACTTGGGTGTTTGAATGTTCGATCGGAAAGTTTAACATTTTCTATTTATCTGGAATGGGATACAATATTTGGAATCCACAAGCAGTTATGCGATAACTGATTTGAATGTTATAAACATAGCACTTTAGTCTCACTTGATCGGTTGCCACGGAATTTTGATGTGATCAAAAGTCCGTCGCAATCACGTAGCGTACGCGGATACTCGCCGGGTAAACTTAATAGACAGCTACACCCCATAGCCCCGACCAAGTGACTGTAGGAGAACCCCGTCGCCGAAAGCATCCGTTCGGGTGCTCGCGGCAGCGGTGTTCCGCCTTGGTGCACTTCGTCGACGGTATCGGGGGTGCGACTGTCTACTGAAGTTTGCGACGAGCATTTGATCAGGATATCGGGAATCTTGTTGAATTGCCCGATTATGTATTGAAAAGTGTTTTCGATTATGAGACTAAAATGCGGGGTTTATAATTGTTAGGCATGCGATGTCTAAGGAATTCATTTGATTAGGCATGCGATGTCTATAGAGTTTGCGGATTCCAACTGTTGTAGTTTTACACTTTCTTTTCTTTGACCGTAAGTGTAATATGTGATATCACCAGTTTCGTTGCTATATGTTAACGACAATTGGGATACGCATGTTTACTTACGTTGATGACATGTGATGATATATGTTCCTGGATATGTTATATTGGATCGTCGTGTTTGAATAGCCGGGGTTTTTTGTGAGATGAGTGTTTTTCATTTTCATTCATGTAAAAACTTGTATGTAATATTCTTTTATTGGGGCACTTCCAGGTTGCGGAAGATGTCACCCTTTGTATATTATTTACTTTTCCGCACTAGGATAGACCCAAGGAGGAGGGCACAAGTAACCGGGTTCTGGAGTCCAGTGGGAGACCAACTCGAGGAGTCGAGTCCGGGTCTCCTAACTCTAGAATTGGTAGGGTTGCTTGCCGCTCTCGTAGGGGTCTAGGGGTGTGGGTTTTGGCTATTCATCGCGACCGTGGAATCCGTGTTTTATACTGGCTCGTATTGAAAACACGGACGTCCTAGTATATCCAATATTTCATAAATGTTTCTTCTGCTGCGATATCTGTGATGTGATCATGTGATGTTCTGTGATAGATACTGCATATAGTATATATAATATATTATAAAGACGTTACTTATGTTTTACACCCGCGCTAGCCCTGCCCTGCTCTGCCGTTAGTTACCTAATCTAACGGTGCACGAGGAGACATCGAGGCGAATGCGGGTGGCATAAGTGTACGTCGTATTTATCTGTGATGTTTAGGTGGACTTAAATGATGGGACTTCATTAATATGATTAATGAATATAAAAGAAACCTAAAGATGTTGTAGAATCGAATTTCAAAATAAAACAGGTAGCTACAGTTCTTGCTTTGCACAGCGGTATATATGATATATCCTGCCACTTATTCGATGAGGAAAGGGCCGACGATTCCTTTACCGGGAGTGACCCCTTTAGCAATAACTGGCAGATGCTACACACTCGGTTTTTCTTTTGATTGCTTCTATAGCTTTTGCTTTGCACGGTGATATATATGATATATCCCGCACCTCATTCGACGAGGAAAGGACCGACGATCCCTTCACCGGGAGTGACTCCTTTAGCAAAACTAGAAAAACCTCAAAAACACTCCATTTCAAAATTCATTCGATCCTACAACGATATCAAGTTCATTACGCAATAGGTTTTCAGAAAAACCTGTCGTAGCCCTCCGTCATTTCAGATAAGTAGTAGTTAGTATTCGTGCTGCGTTTGTTGGCCTTTGTCAAGGCGTAGTGTGCGATAGCTAACTGGTGCTTATCTGCTTATGCATATGATGCAGATTGGATTAGGGTAGTCGTGCGACCTTGTTGGCCTTTGTCAAGGGCCGTGCGGGTGGGTTTATTTCAATGATGAAATGACGGGTTGAACTTGACTAGCATCCTATGGTTTGTTGGCCTTTGTCAAGGTCATAGGAGGTTAGGGGCAAAATATTATCGGGAATTTCAAGTGTTGAAATTTGCAATGAGATTGCATACCTTCTATGAGATAGTTGGATCCCGATACCCACTGCGAGTAATTGTTACTCCTGGGAGAGTTTTACACATTACAATTAGCCGATCAAGTAGGTGTCTAGAAAGGTGTCAACGGGGTTACGCCTCTGGGAAAACGAGCTTTACATTAATTAGGTTCGTGCGAAAGCACGGGGGACCTCCCTCAAAGTACCGACACTGGCCTGGCTGAAAGATTGGCGAACTTATACCGTGTAATTAATCCCGGCTAGTCTTTCCTTTTAGGGTTTGAAGGAAGATTTGATAAAAACAGTGGGAGCCATCCTGATTAGATAAAATAATAACCAATCTATTCTTGCAAGAGCGTACGCTGAGTGTTTTCTTCTCTCTCTCTCCAGATAGCGACCATATCATGCCTTAATCAAGATAATAATACGGATAATTGTCCGAACCCGGTTGTTATACTGAGCTGGGGAACGTTGGTCCCGCTCCAACTTATAATTGTTATAAGACAGAGCAGGAAATAGGGGAATACCAAGATTCCCATGCCGCCCAAACGAAGAAAGTGCATATGATGCATCTTCTTCGGGTGTGTTCGTTACAAAGAACTGTTTCTCTGTATCCTCTATGTCCTGGGTATATTGATACCAGATCAGGATTCCAGATATGTAATCTGTTACATAGGGCTACAGATAAGTAGAGAACTGAGAACGGGTGATAAGTTTCATGAGGCAGAAAATGGGGCAAGTGTTGCAGCCAAGTCTGTTGGTCACTGTCACCCTGTATTACAAATACATTGATTCAGAACGAATGTTATTAGATACCGAACCTGATAGAAAAAATCATATCAGTCTCTTTATTAGTAAAGAAATGATAAAATTTTGTATTGTTGGATAATGTTTTGAACATTTCCTATATCAAAAGTTGATCGGTTCAGGCACGTTATCTAAAAGCATTAATGTTCTAAATCAAACTACAGTTCTTAGTATACGGAACACACACAAGAGGAGGAGTTCAGAAATGAACAGATCCTTCTTGAGGTATTGTAGACTAGGTCATATCAATGCGACCCGACTAGCTAAGTTGCACAAAGATGCATATTTAAATCTGTTTGAATTTACATCTTGTGAAACTTGCCAGTCATGTCACAGAGATAAGATGACCATAGCTCTGTTTATTGGAAGCAGAGAAAGAGTTAGTGAACTCTTGGGATGATACATGTTGATGTATGTAGGTCCCCTGTCTACACTTGCCAAGACCGGTTCTTTGTACTTCATTACATTCTCTGATGATCTCTCAAGATTCAGTCATATGTTTCTGTTGAAACACAAGTCCGAACCTTTTGAGATATTCACAGAATATAAGTTAAAAGTAGAGAACTAATACGGGTATAAGTATTATGTCCTTTGATGTGATCAGGGAGGACAATACTTGTGCATGGAATTCCTGGACTATTCTAAAGTAGAATAAGATTCTCTCTCAGCATTACTTCTCCGAATACACCATAGCACGATGGTATATCAGGGCGGAGCAATCACACACTATATGATATGGTGTGCTCTATGATGAGTACTACTGAGTTACCTTTTTTCCTACTGGGTGTTATGCACTTGAGAAGTTGCATACCTATTGAATAGGGTTCCAATCAAATCAGTTGCCTACCACTTCATATGATATATGGAAAGGGAAGAGCCCATATCTTAAGTTAGTTAAGATTTGGGGTTGTCCAGCCTATGTCTGAAAAGAAAAATCCGGACAAGCTCGAAGCAAGGTCTGTTATGTAGAACTAGAAATGTTCCAGCTATACAAACTGCAGCTGATGATTTGATAGAACCAAAGAATTCAATAGTTTCCAATGAACCTCAGCCTCTCCGCCGATCTAGTAGGGTTCCTGACCCACCTGAGAGTTACTTCGGTTTCTCTATGACAGTGGGAGCGAGGAATGCATCATGAGATGATGACCCAACTATTTTCGAGCTGGCCAAAAGGAGTGGGACTCTGTAAGAATGGCTGGATGCTAAGCGATCTGAGATGGAATCCTTATACACCAACAAAGTATGGACTTTAGTTGCTATATCTGAAGGGTTAAATCCCCATCAGGAGCAAGTATATCTTGAGAAGATTACTTGGTGTACATGGAAAAGTTGAGACTTTCAAAGCTAGACTTGTTAAAGGTTTGCATCATTGACCAGGTATGGATTATGTTGAAACCTTTTCTAAGGATCTATGCTTAAGTCCATCCAGATCCTACTTGCCACGGCTACATACCATGACTACGATATCTGGCGGTTGGGTGCCATGACTGCTTTTCTAAATGATGTTTTAGAAGAGTGCGTCTATAAGTACACAGCCAGAGGGCCTCGTAGACAGTGGGAGCAGAGAATACGTGTGCAAGATGTTTTATGTGATAAAGCAGGCATCGCGGAGTTGGAATGTCTGTTTTGATGAGTTAGTCAAAGAGTTTGACACTATCAAAATGGTAGATGAACCTTGTATATACAAAAAGGTAGTAGGGAGTATGGTAGTGATTCTCGTAGAGTACAGAGATGGCATACTCTTGATAGGGAAGGAGTTTCCTATGATACGCTCGGTCAATCTCCGCTTATCATAATGATTCTCCATATAGGATCAAAAAGATACCTACTAAATCCTGGATTTTGGATCTATGAGATAGATCTAATTGGATGTTAGGAATCTCACTGGTAGTAGTGAGATGGTATCAATCGATCCTGGGGAAAGTCACTGGAAGTGTTCCAGGGTGATAAAGACGACTGAATGTCAGTCACAGGCATTGTCTTTACCCTCAGTAAAGGGACGGTATGTTGGAAGAGTTCCAAGTTAGATACCGTGGCATACTAGACGACAAAGGCTGGATACATCGCTACTTAAGATGCTACCAAAGAGGAAGTCTGGGTGTATATTAGTTCATGAGATGAACTTAGTTCCTCCTATTGTGTGACAATGGAATTATGGCTTATGCCAAGGAACACCCGTCCCATTAGTGATCCAGACATATTCTAAGGCAGTATCACCTGATCATGGAGATGACTGATCCACTCACAAAGGCCTTTTCCCAGAGAGAGACTTTTATGGGATGGTTGTGTATGAGATGCTACAACCACTGCTATCAGATGGCCCTAGTGCAAGTGGGAGATTGTTAGTTATATGTATGCCCTAGAGGCCATTACTATACATAGGATGTATATTGTAGTGGATCCTGGGACATATATAGGGAGGACTTTCTTGCTCGACATGATAGTATGCTATCTGGTTGCTCTTTATCTTAACGTGTACACTGATTGTCTCTCTGTTACATGTTGGTAAAGCCTTTAGGATGTGTACTTGACTACCTGGACTATGATGCGGATCATACTGGTGGGGACATGGTAGTCCATAAGTACATCCTTCAAGGTCCCTAGTCGTGGGTGTATCGAGACGGGGCATGGATATACTAGAGTAGACTAGCGTATACCTTCTCGACCCATACAGATGGGCGATGGATGATCCCATATCCATTGGTGTTTGACATCAGAGATAATATACGGGTCCTCAGTGGAGACTGGGTACACTGGACGGACTCGCCGAGAACTCCCAGATGGTATTATACCTTACGTCAGATGGCAGTTCTCTGGTGACACTGGTACAGGGTAGTCTGTTGACCAGAGATCGTCATAGAGTCTTGTGTGATTCCCACTGTGCTTTGATTTCCACCTTACCACGTCCAAGAGGGCATGCAAAACGGTGGTTTTTGGGTACAGTCCCGAATCACATGGAGGCAATGAGCGATAGGAAGGAATTCGTCTCTCCCGGTATAGGGAGTTGATGTTGCGCTGTGTTCGATTGGCTATAACCGGAAATCCCTGGCCAGGGTTGCTGAGATTTACTGGTAAGTGTTACCAGTAGTTTCTCGAACTGTTATAGACCTCATATCGACACGACTTATCAAGCTATTGGGGTCTGACGTTTACCACCCCTAGGCGAGATATGTGACATATCAGACGAACAGACCGGACTGTACGGTAAGTGTTACTGGTTGGATTCACAGGAGTGTGAGTGGGCTTGCTCGTCGATCTTCTGATCGCTTAATACCCGGGTGGCCGTTACGTTTAGCAGACCGCTTGCGGCTTGTGGGTGTTTGATATGATCATCACCTGCTGCCGGCGTATTGACGAGTCTTTAGAGTCCTACACAGAGGTTTTCTGGCTCAAGCGAAACGAAATAGGAGCGCATATGAGATATGTGCGGGACCGAGAATAATGCGTGTATGTGATACCATATTCCATTCTCGCGATGAATGTATCGATTGGTTGTATGAGATATAACCTAGTTATCGATTCAAGGATTGATTCGATAAGCCGATACATTGGATATTAGTCGGTTATATGAGATATGACCGGATCGTTAAATCAAGTGTTGATTTAATGATTTAATGCATAATTATATATTTGATATATTACCTTGCATTAACTAGTAATGGTTCACTTTAAATGGATTTTCTCACTTGATGTGCACATTGTATATGTGATTTACTTTTGTACATTTGATTGTATCATGTTTGATGATACATGATAGTTTGGGTGTATGATAAGATTAAACCATGGTTATGTAATGGTTAGGGTTTTGATTTTATTTATTTATTTATTTATTTATTTGTTTCTTTTTGGCATAAGAAAAGAAAATGGTGGCTTATTTTGTATTGTAGTTGAAGCTTCATGAAGCTTTGACTAAGTGACCATTTTGTCTTCATGCTTAATCCTAACCATTCACACTAACCATGGTTTATTCTCTACACCTAACTATGGTTGCTATATGATAAGCATTTCATTTTATTTTCTATTTAGAAAACAACTTATCATATTCTTTTCTTCTTCTTCTTCTTCTTCAACAAAGAAGAAGCTTGCAACCATCAATGGTGACTTGAGAAAAAGAGTGAGAAATCCAATTCTAAAGTGAACCCACTTCCTATTTCTTCATCCTCTACCACTTGCCAAGTAGTATAGGGTGTTTTCTTCACAAGTTTCATGGCTTGGTGAAGTTGGAGCTTGATCTTGTGTTGCCTCGACGTAGATCATCTTCGGCATCGAAGTCGACGACCTAGCCCGCCCATTTCTCCGATGAAGCCGACGCTAGA
Source organism: Agapanthus africanus (assembly GCA_030015575.1). Lineage (NCBI taxonomy): Eukaryota > Viridiplantae > Streptophyta > Magnoliopsida > Asparagales > Amaryllidaceae > Agapanthus > Agapanthus africanus. Next base: position 317,960,024 of record JASDDO010000008.1, read on the forward strand.
GCCCGGGATCCGATGATCGCAGCGAGGAGACTTCATCGCGGAGCCATGGAGGTGGAGAACCGGATCTACAAAGGTTGTATTTCCATTTACCCAATAGTTAAGTTGTTAACTAGCTTCTAGTTTCGCCTAAAATTCTTCTTAACGATCTAGTCTAGGGTTTCTCGGCACCGTAAAGTTTGAAATTGGCATGGTTGATGCCTTGTGAGACCTCATTATAGTGCCTAGGAACCTTACAGGATCGTCATTTGCCCTTGATAAAGTTTTCCTATAATAACAACATCTAGGAGGAGATTCAGACGGCACTCTTTGAGGCATTATATGGGGAAGAAATATCGATTACCCGTATGTTGGACAGAGCTCAATGAGAGCAGTATTTTGAGGCCGCAGATTGTGCAGGAGACAATCGAAAGGATTCAGTTGATTCGGGATAGGATGAGAGCGGCCCAGAGGAGGCAGAAATCTATTGCTGATAGTCGCCGTGGCAGACCTGAATTCGCTAAAGGTGATCATGTTTTCTTGAGGGTTTCTCTAATAAGGGGCGTGTTGAGATTCGGAAAGGAAGGAAGGATTGTTCCAGATATGTGGGTTCTTTCAAGATTCTCGAGCGTAACGGCACGGTTGCTTATCATTTGGCTCTTCCACCTAGCTTTCCAGATGTTCACCCCGTGTTTCATGTATCGATGCTCCATAAGTACCTTCATGACCCCTCTCACCATGATACAACATCAGACGATCTCGCTGGAGTGCAATATTTCTTTCACCGTGCAGCCGATAGTCATTCTTGATCGGCAGGTGAAAAAACCGAGGTCTGAAGGCATACCGACCGTAATGGTTCTTTGGTGTGGCCCGAATAGCGAAGAGGTCACGTGGGAAGCCGATGACGAGAAGCAGAAGAAATATCCCCATCTCTTCGAAGGCACGCGTAATTAAATTTTCAGTTCGAGCAACGAATTTCTTTAAGTGGGGATGATTGTAACGTTTTAAAAATCGTTTAGGAGAATTTTCCGATAATCGGTAATATAACATATGTTTTCCGTAAAAACCGAGATATAATTATTTTTCAACATAGACTTAAACATACCTATTTTAGCTATGTAATTGCTAGTATTTAGTATTTAATTAGTCACTTATTGTAATTGCTAGTTTACTTAAATATTTTCCTTAATTAATTATTTTAAATATTATATTAAGATTTCACTTATAGATTTAATTAGTGTTAATTACAAATGAGAATGGGTTAATTACATAATTGTGGACCATGACAACTTAATAACAAGTTTTAAACATGTTCTCTCTTTCTCGTTTGTCTCCATGGTTCTAGACTATTCTTGGGTTAATTAGAAAATAATTTAATTAAGATATTAATTAATAGATGTGAAAATGAGGCTTTTCTTGACTTGACCACACACACACCCACACCCACTCACCCCTCATTTTCTCATCATGGCCGAGCCTAAAGGCAGCGGCCTTCCCCATTTCTTCACCTCATTTCTCTTCAAAAATTCTTCATTTTTGCTTCAAAAATCCACACAAATTCCCACTAATTCATACATAAACCTTCACTCATTATTCCTTGGCCCAAACTAGCTTGGATCTTGAAGCAAGGGAGCATTTTGGGAGGCTAATTTTGCATGTTAGATCTTCAAAATTGTTGAGGAATAACCTTACTCAAATGGTTACTTGTTTCATACTTGTTATAATTTCATTTTAAATTAAGTTTGAATATGGTTTTTAATTGAAAATTAGAATTCTAAAGAAAAGGGTTTGAGTTTAAGTTAGGATTTTTATCAATAAATCAAGTTAACTAAGTGTAGGTTATCATCTTAAGACTTGCAAAATCTAAACTAGTTGTTAGTTTGCTAATTGTTACTTTTAATTTGTCTTAATTATATAATCTTGCAAACTAATTTTTGTGATTAAAGTAAATAGGTGAGATTAAAATCTAGTTAATAATTGTGTAGCCTAATTAAGATATCAAGTGAACATTGTATCCACTTGTTTTGCTAAAACATCTAGATTTGCACTAAAATGGTTAGGTGATGCTTACTAGGTTTTTAGAATAAATCGATTTTAATTATGATTGAGATTTTGATTATCTATAACCTATTTCCTAAAATATCTAGTGTGTTGTGAGTGCACGATTGGTACGATTGGGTTCTAGGCTTGGTAGCTGTCCCGTATAGCGATCCTAGTTGTGGTTTGTGGCGTTGTCGTGAGCGCGTTTTGTACACCAAGTGTGTGCGCGTCTAGTTGTGGGCGTGCTTGACTTGTGTCCTTTGTGTACGCGACTTTTCATATATCTATCCTCTTATTTACTTATGTGCGATTCTAGGATTGGGTACAGAGGCGTCGGACGTGGCGCGGAATGAAAAGGCTGAGATCGGTTCAGATTAGCCGAGACGTCCCGGAGAGTAGATGTACACATCTATGGGGAGATCGTCTGGATGGCGCGAGACGCCCGATTGTTTAGGATGACTTGTAGTACTTGCATTTATAAGCGTAGTGTCCTAGTTATTTATCTCATTGCATCGCACCATCTTATATATATGTATATCTGTGATATCATCTAATAGGACAACTGCACTATTACCATTGGTTCATGTCGCACGTGCACTATTCATGCGAACACACGCACCTTTTGTAATTGCTATGCCACAAACACTATAGAACTTGCTTAAATTAGTATCTAAACTATTTGCGTCATATGTGATATGTAAACTGATAATTGTATATTCATTCATCAACATTGATACGTAGGATTGTTAGTCATATATACATACCTCATTGCATCATAATTCATACATGATTTCTGGTCATATATTGCAAGGTATATGCTATCGTATCATGGACATCTATCATCACCTGCATGTTTACATATTGTGATTCTTCTCGAGGATTTTAGTACTTATGAGATTTCTGGATTTTTTTTGGGAAAACCGCAAGAATTTTATAAACCTGTTATCATTTTAAAAATGCAAGTTGTGGTTTTCTCGTAATATGATGTATGTGTCGTCCACCATGAGTTTTCCTGATTTCTGTTGGTTTTCGAGACCCGATTCGAGGAGTAGGATGAAACGTTTCGGCTATATGGTGGGCCCGGTATGGTATCCCGGGGTATGAAGCTCGAGTTGTATACGATAAGCTTGGTAGGGGCAGGCTACCTACCGGTGATGTCTGGCACGGCGGATATCCGAAGGATACCGACCGTAGTCGTGAGATTTGATGAGATGGGCCGATCCGGACTGAAGGAGCCCGAGACATTGAGATATTGAGATATTGAGACATTGAGATATTGAGACATTGAGTTATCGAGATATTGAGATATTGAGATATACATATATTGTGTCGATACTTGACACGGATTTTCTGTTGATTTCTTTGATAATATTTCGGTTTATTGCACAGAGGTTTTTCTAAGATAAGAATAAAGATTTTCTCATACCAGACATGTTCAAGTTTCGTGTTTGATTATGCATTCATATAGGCTGTGACGCATTGCGTGCATACTTACGATAGCCTTATTAGATATTACTTACTACTCACGAGTTGGCAACTTGCCCCTATTATGCCACAGTATTATCTTACAGGTCTGACCCGTCAGCATAGTAGCGGCAGGCGTACTACTTCTTTTGCTTAGACTTGCGGCTTTGCTCGTAGGTGGGTTGTGAGGATACTTTTATTCCCACTTTGTGTATCATTTGTATCTAGTATACTCCATCTACTGTATTTACTATTTCTACCATTGTACATGTGACCTAGAGGTGTGGCAATGAGATTAGTATATGTGTGTTGTTTTCTCTGGTGTCGAGCTCACTTAAGCCGACGCGTTACTTTCTTATTTTCGTTCTTTTATATGCTTTTTGGATCTATCATGATATATATTTCTTGTGGTTGTGATTCCGCCTTTGGTGAAGAGCTAGCTCCCACTGGGGGATGCCTTTATACTTTACTTCTGCATATATTGTATTGTACCCGTTTGGGGCCAGTATTTACAAATGAGACTTTTCCGAAATTTTCGGGAAAATTAGATGTTTTTAAAATGTTTAATGCAACTTATTTTGCCAAAATCGTTTTCTTTAAATAAGTTTTCCTTCACTCTATTTGATTAACGATTTAGATTTCTGGGTTTTGGCTTACTTAGATTACGTTGTGCTATGAGACGTTCGTAATTTAAGTGCCAGTCACGTTCCATACCTTTGGGTCGTCACACTTAAGCCATGGTTAAGTCTCTATATGAGATAGTATGAGATATTATCTCACCCATGGTTTCTATTCTCACTCATTGATTCATTCATTCATTATCCACTTCATCTTCTTCTTCATCTCCAAAAGCTTTCTAGGTTTTGAGGAGGTGAAGAAAATTAGTGAGAAAAATATTTCTAAAGTGAGCAAAAATTCTACTTCATCAACCTTCACTAGATTAGCCATTTAGTTTAGGCTGTTTGCTTCACTAATTCCCAATCAGCGAAGAGATAGCTTGAGTTAGAGTCTTCTCGACGTAGAGCATCTTGGGACTCGAAGACTTCAAGCAGGTTTGTTCATTTCGCTTTGTGGAGCCTAACTTGAGTCCAGGAGATCACTACCTGGAGCGAAGGGACTACTACACGGAGCTTTAGAAGTGAAGGACCGGTCTACAAAGGTTGTATTCCTCATTCACTTAGATGTAAAGATGTTTACATGCTAGCTTTCGTCTAATTCTCTAGTTAAGATTTTAGGCTAGGGTTTTTTAGTGCGCTAAATTTTTGAAAACGGCATGGTTGATGCCTCCCGAAACCCAGTGGTCGTGCTAGGGAACCTTGTTAGTTATATGTATGCCCTAGAGGCCATTACTGTACATATGATGTATATTGTAGTGGACGCTGGGACATATATAGGGCGGACTTTCTTGCTCGACATGATAGTATGCTATCTGGTTACTCTTTGCCTTAACGTGTATACTGATTGTCTCTCTGTTACATGTTAGTAAAGCCCTTAGGATGTGTACTTGACTACCTGGACTATGATGCGGATCATACTAGTGGGGACATGGTAGTCCATAAGTGCATCCTTCAAGGTCCCTAGTCGTGGGTGTATCAAGACGGGGCATCGATATACCAGAGTAGACTAGCGTATACCTTCTCGACCCATACAGATGGGCGATGGAGGGTAGTCGTGCGGCTTTGTTGGCTTTCGTCAAGGGTCGTGCGGATGGGTTTAATTCAATCAGGAAATGACGGGTAGAACTTGACTTGCGGGCTATGGTTTGTTGGCTTTCGTCAATGTCATAGCACGTTAGGGGCAAAATATTATCGGGAATTTCAAGTGTTGAAATTTGCAATGAGATTGCATACCTTCTATGAGATAGTTGGATCCCGATACCCACTGCGAGTAATTGTTACTCCTGGGAGAGTTTTACACATTACAATTAGCCGATCAAGTAGGTGTCTAGAAAGGTGTCAACGGGGTTACGCCTCTGGTGCACTTCGTCGACGGTATCGGGGGTGCGGCCACCTACTAAAGTTTGCGACGAGCATTCGATCAGTTTTCCGCAATTGTCTTCTAGAGGGTCCATCGCGTTACTTGCACAACTTAGAACATCTTTAAACCTTGCAAATTTCAACACTTGAAATTCTCGATAATATTTTGCCCCTAATGTGCTATGACCTTGACGAAAGCCAACAAACCATAGCCCGCTAGTCAAGTTCAACCCGTCATTTTCATTCATGTAAAAAAACTTTTACTAATGCGGGATATATCATATATATCACCGCATTAGTAAAAGTTTTTTTACATGAATGAAATTGGCATGGTTGATGCTTTGTGAGACCTCATTAGCGTGCCGAGAAACCCTACAGTGGTATCAAAGCCAAATTTTCAGAAAATACAGGACTGTGAACTGGAAATTACTGTGCAAATTAAAAAGGCTGATGTGACTAAGTGGCCGCGGAACCGCCGCACGAGCCATGCTCGTGCCGCGGTTCCGCCGCACTTTAGAGGAATTGGCCTCTCGAATTCCACAGTAATTCTTAGAAACTCCTGCTGTATTTTCTGAAAATTTGGCTTTGATACCATTGTAGGGTTTCTCGGCACGCTAATGAGGTCTCACAAGGCATCAACCATGCCAATTTCAAACATGTAAAAAAACTTTTACTAATCACATGTGACCGTCTTAAACTGCCCTTTGAACCTTAGTGTATGGGGCAGTACGGCGTGCCACATGTGATTAGTAAAAGTTTTTTTACATATTTGAAATTGGCATGGTTGATGCCTTGTGAGACCTCATTAGCGTGCCGAGAAACCCTACAGTGGTATCAAAGCCAAATTTTCAGAAAATAGAGCAGGAGTTTCTAAGAATTACTGTGGAATTCGAGAGGCCAATTCCTCTAAAGTGCGGCGGAACCGCGGCACGAGCATGGCTCGTGCGGCGGTTCCGCGGCCACTTAGTCACATCAGCCTTTTTAATTTGCACAGTAATTTCCAGTTCACAGTCCTGTATTTTCTGAAAATTTGGCTTTGATACCACTGTAGGGTTTCTCGGCACGCTAATGAGGTCTCACAAGGAATCAACCATGCCAAGTTCAAATTTTACGGTGCCGAGAAACCCTAGACTAGATCGTTAACTAGAATTTTAGGCGAAACTACGAGCTAGTTAACAACTTAACTAAAGAAGTGAACGAACATACAACCTTTGTAGATCCGGTTCTCCACCTCCATGGCTCCGCGATGAAGTCTCCTCACTGCGATCATCGGATCCCGGACTCTAGCGTCGGCTTCATCGGAGAAATGGGCGGGCTAGGTCGTTGGCTTCGATGCCGAAGATGATCTACGTCGAGGCAACACAAGATCAAGATCCAACTTCACCAAGTCATGAAACTTGTGAAGAAAACATCCTATACTACTTGGCAAGAGGTATAGGATGAAGAAATAGGAGGTGGGTTCACTTTAGAATTGGATTTCTCACTCATTTGCTCAAGTTGCCATTGATGGAGGCAAGCTTTTCTTCTTGTTGAAGAAGAAGAAGAAGAAGAAGAAAGAATATGATAAGTTATTTCAAAAAGAAAAATAATATCAATACTTATCATATCCTAACCTTGGTTATGTGTAGAGAATAGACCATGGTTAGTTTTAATGGTTTAGGGTTAAGCATGAGACAAAATAGTCACTTAGTCAAAGCTTCATGAAGCTTCAACTACAAACAAAGAAAGCCACCATTTTCTCTTTATCTTTTCCAAAATAAATAAACAAAATAAATAAATAAATGAATAAGAAAATGAAAACCCTAACCATTACACAACCATGGTTTAATCTTTACACAAACCCTAATGAGCATGTATCATCAAACATGATACAAACAAGTGCACAAAAATATATCATATATACAATGTGCATATCAAGTGAGAAAATCCATTTAAAGTGAACCAATATTAGTTAATGCAAAGTAATATATGAAATATATAATTATGCATTAAATCATTAAATCAACACTTGATTTAACGATCCGGTCATATCTCATATAACCGACTAATAACCAATGTATCGGCTTATCGAATCAATCCTTGAATCGATAACTAGGTTATATCGCATACAACCAATCGATACATTCATCGCGAGAATGGAATACGGTATCACATACACGCATTATTCTCGGTCCCGCACATATCTCATATGCGCTCCTATTTCGTTTCGCTTGAGCCAGGAAATCTCTGTGTAGGACTCTAAAGACTCGTCAATACGCCGGCAGCAGGTGATGATCATATCAAACACCCACAAGCCGCAAGCGGTCTGCTAAACGTAACGGCCACCCGGGTATTGAGCGATCAGAAGATCGACGAGCAAGCCCGCTCACACTCCTGTGAATCCAACCAGTAACACTTACCGTACAGTCCGGTCTCATCGTCTGATATGTCGCATATCGCGCCTAGGGGTGGTAAACGTCAGACCCCAATAGCTCAATAAGTCGTGTCGATATGAGGTCTATAACAGTTCGAGAAACTAATGGTAACACTTACCAGTAAATCTCAGCAACCCTGGCCAGGGATTTCCGGTTATAGCCAATCGAACACAGCGCAACATCAACTCCCTATACCGGGAGAGACGAATCCCCTCCTATCGCTCATTGCCTCCATGTGATTCGGGACTGTACCCAAAAGCCACCGTTTTGCACGCCCTCTTGGACGTGGTAAGGTGGAAATCAAAGCACAGTGGGAATCACACAAGACTCTATGACGATCTCAGGTCTACAGACTAACCTGTACCAGTGTCACCAGAGAACTTCCATCTGACGTAAGGTATAATACCATCTGGGAGTTCTCGGCGAGTCCGTCCAGTGTACCCAGTCTCTACTGAGCACCCGTATATCATCTCTGATGTCAAACACCAATGGATATGGGATCAACCATCGCCCATCTGTATGGGTCGAGAAGGTATACGCTAGTCTACTCTGGTATATCGATGCCCCGTCTCGATACACCCACGACTAGGGACCTTGAAGGGTGCATTTATGGACCACCATATCCCCACTAGTATGATCCGCATCATAGTCCAGGTAGTCAAGTACACATCCTAAGGGCTTTACCAACATGTAACAGAGAGACAATCAGTATACACGTCAAGGCAAAGAGTAACCAGATAGCATACTATCATGTCGAGCAAGAAAGTCCTCCCTATATATGTCCCAGCATCCACTACAATATACATCTTATATACAGTAATGACCTCTAGGGCATACATATAACTAACAATCTCCCACTTGCACTAGGGCCATCTGTAGCAGTGGTTGTAGTATCTCATACTCAACCATCCCATAAAAGTCTCTCTCTGGGAATAGGCCTTTGTGAGTGGATCCGCCGTGTTGTCCTCTGAATCTACTCTCCTTACCTCGATCACCCTGGAGATCAACTATCTCCATGATCAGGTGATGCTGTCTTAGAATATGTCTGGATCACTGATGGGACGGGCGTTCCTAATAAGCCACAACTCCATTGTCACACAATGGGAGGAACTAAGTTCATCTTATGAACAAATATACACCCAGACAGCCTCTTTGGTAGCATCTTAAGCAGCGATGTATCCAGCCTTTATCGTCTAGTATGTCACGGTATCTAGCTTGGAACTCTTCCAACATACCGTCCCTTTACTTAGGGTAAAGACAATGCCTGTGACTGACTTTCAGTCGTCTTTATCACCCTGGAACCTTTCCAGTGATTCTCCCCAAGACCTATTGATACCATCTCACTACAACTAGTGAGTATCCTAATATCCAATTAGATCTATCTCATAGATCCAAAATCCAGGATTTAGGAGGTATCACTTTGATCCTTTATAGAGAATCCATGTGATAAGTGGAGATCGACCGAGCGTAGCATAGGAAACTCCTTTCTTATCAAGAGTATGTCATCCACGTACTCTACGAGGATCACCACCATACTCCCTACTACCTTTTTGTGTATACAAGGTTCATCTAACATTTTGATGATGTCAAACTGTTTGACTAACTCATCAAAACAGATGTTCCAACTCCGCGTTGCCTGCTTCATCACATAAAACATCTTGCACACGTTTCCGCTGCTCCCACTGTCTACGAAGCCCTCTGGCTGTGTACTTATAGACGCTCTCTTCCAAAACATCAGTTTAGAAGAGCTGTCATAACACCCAACCACCAGATATCGTAGTTATGGTATGTAAACATGGCAAGTAGGATCTGGATGGACTTAAGCATAGATCCTTAGAAAAGGTTTCAACATAATCCATATCTGGTCAATGATGCAAACCTTTAACAAGTCTAGCTTTGAAAGTCTCAACCTTTCCATGTACACCAAGTAATCTTCTCAAGATATACTTGCTCCTGAAGGGGATTTAACCCTTCAGATATAGCAACTAAAGTCCATACTTTGTTGGTGTATAAGGATTCCATCTCAGATCGATAAACATCCAGCCATTCTTACAGAGTCTCACTCCTGATGGCCAGCTCAAAACTAGTTGGGTCATCATCTCATGATGCAATCCTCGCTCCCACTGTCATAGAGAAACAGAAGTATCTCTCAGGTGGGTGAGGAACCCTACTAGATCGGCGGAGAGGCTGAGATTCGTTGGAATTTACTGAATCCTTTGGTTCTATCAAATCATCTGCTGTAGTTTGTATAGCTGGAACATTTCCAGTTCTACATAACAGACCTTGCCTCGAGCTTGTCCGGATTTTGCTTTTAGACATAGGCCGGACAACCCCAAATCTTAACAAACTTAAGATATGGGCTCTTCCCATACCATTTCACATATGAAGCGGTAGGCAACTGATTTGATTAGAACCCTATTCAATAGGTATGCAACTTTATAAGTGCATAACTCCCAAAGGAAATAGGTAACTCAGTAGTACTCATCATAGAGCACACCATATCATATAGGGTGTTAGTGCTCCGCCCTGATACACCGTTGTGCTGTGGTGTATTCAGAGGAGTAATACTGAGAGAGAATCTCATTCTTTTTAAAATAGTCCAGGAGTTCCGTGCTCAAGTATTCTCTTCCTTGATCACATCAAAGGACATAATACTTATACCCGTATTTTGGTTCTCTACTTCTAACTTATATTCTGTGAATATCTCAAAAGATTCGGACTTGTGTTTCAACAGGAACATATGTCTGAATCTTGAGAGATTATCAGAGAATGTAATGAAGTATAAAGAACCGGCATGTGTAGACAGGGGACCTACATACATCAACATGTATCAGTCCCAAGAGTTCATTAACTCTTTTTCTGTTTCCAATAAACAGGGCTATGGTCATCTAATCTTTGTGACATGACTGGAAAGTTTCACAAGATGTAAATTCAAACTGATTTAAATATGCATCTAAAAGGTAACTTCAGCCAGTCGGGTCGCATTGATGTGACCTAGTCTACAATGCCTCAAGAAGGATTCGTTCATTTCTGAACTCTTCCTCTTGTGTGTGTTCTGTATACTAAGAAATGTAGTTTGATTTAGAACGACAATGCTTTTAGATAACGTGCCTGAACCGATCAACTTTTGATATAGGAAATGTTCAAAACATTATCCAATAATACAAAATTTTATCGTTTCTTTACTAATAAAGAGACGGATATGATTTTGTATATCAGGTTCGGTATCTAATAGCATTTGTTCAGAATCAATGTATTTGTAATACAGGGTGACAATGACCAACAGACTTGGCTGCAACACTTGCCCCGTTTTCTGTCTCATGAAACTTATCACCCATTCTCAGTTCTCTACCTATCTGTAGCCCTATGTAACAGATTACATATCTGGGATCCTGATCTGGTATCACATACCTAGGACGTAAAGAATATTGAGAAACAGTTCTGTGTAACGAACACACCCGAAGATGATGCATCATATGCACTTTCTTCGTTTGGGCGGCACGGGAATTCTGGTAATCCCCAATTTCCTGCTCTGTCTTATAACAATTATAAGTTGGAGCGGGACCAACGTTCCCCAGCTCAGTATAACAAGCGGGTTCGGTCAATTATCCGTATTATTATCTTGATTAAGGCGTGATATGGTCGCTACCAGGAGAGAGAGAGAGAAGAAAACACTCTGCGTGCGCTCTTGCAAGATCAGATTGGTTATTATTTTATCTAATCAGGATGGCTCCCACTGTTTTTATCAAATCTTCCTTCAAACCCTAAAAGGAAAGATTAGCCGGGATTAATTACACACTACAAGTTCGCCAATCTTTCGTCCCTATTTATATCCGGTCGAACTTTTTAACATATTCTAAAATTACCCGGAAAAGCACACAAACCTAACAGTGGTATCAAAGCCAAGGTAGAGAATTAGACGATGTTTGTAGAATTACCAAACCGAAACAACTCCGAAACCTCGAAACAAAACCCTAGTTTCTGTCGAAATTTTAAAGTCCTCTAAAATTTTTTGTAAGCAGTCGCAGAATGTTGCATGAGATGTAACAAGAAGACCAGACGAAAACGAGCCCCTTTGTCCGGTTTTGACCCGGCGAAATGTGAGTTAAGACCGGCCCCACTGGTTTTCTTAAGTTGTTCTGGCTTCGTTTTGGTTTGGTGTTCCAGTCTCTAACGTTTGGTGTTTCAGGTGTTGTTTTTTTTTTACTAAGATTGCATGTGATGTTATCTTTCTTAAAAGGCAATTCGGAGTGTTTCGTATTTGTAATTTTAATATCGTTTCGGGTTTTCATTTGTAGTCTATGCGATGTTAAAGAGTTCGAACGAATATCAATAACCCAATTTTTACCCCTCTCTGGAAATTTTCCAAAACTTGGAAATTTTTTGGTTTAAAAATCTTCAGAAAATCATGCAAATAATTCTATGGACACTCTAGATGGACGATACCCAAACTCGACTCTTTGACCGCGAAAACGCGGCCAAACCTTAGGGTTTGCGGCAGTTCCGTGGCGCTATGAGTGAGGCATGTGTTGGCCCTTCTACGGTTGGTCCATAGGTGATGTGGCATGTTCTGGGTATTTTTTAAACTATGCTCAAGTGTTGTGCTATCTGGGAAATTTTGGGTGTTTGCTTATTCGATCGAAATGTTTAATATCATCTAGCTATCTGTGAAATGTGATACAATATTTGGAATCCATAATAATTAGTTTTGTGAAAACTAGTTTGAATTTTGTAAACCTAGCAATTTAGTCTCATTTGATCGGTTGCCACGAGGTTTTTATATGGATCAAAACTCAGTCGCAATTACTTACTATACGCGAAAGTTCTCCGGCTAACATTACTAGATAGCCACGCCCTATAGCCCTGACCAAGTGACTGTAGGAGAACTCCGTTGCCAAAAGCATCCGTCAGGGTGCTCGCGGCCGCGGTTGTAAGTGCACGGCGGCGCCCCGGCCGTCAATCCGACGCCGGAATGCGGAAGCGATGCTTTACTTTAACTTTAAAAACCGGCACCACCGCGCACTTTAAACCCGGATCGTGCCATTAATCTAGTCCTAGCTAACAAGAGATGGGGTAGAGAGATATACCGAGCGATCCGTGTCCTTCGGTCTTCTCGTCGTCGTCCCGATCTCCCCGCGGAATCTCCGGTCTTCAACTCCTCGTCGAAAGGGCACCACATCGCCGGCTTCTTTTACGGGCTCCCACCTCTGGACCGAGGCAACTCGGGCATGAAGTTGGCGAGTCGACGTGCCCAAGATTTGCTGTAGAATAGTGTAGTGATATGTCTATTTTGGGGGTAAAGGAAGTAGCCCTTTGAGTGGGGGAATGGTACAAGCTAATGGAGATGGAACTTGTGGGATTTTACAAAACCAAAAGAACAAAAATCCCACCACTAGAATTTGGGACAGCCCCATCCTTTTGTTGTGGCCGGCCAAGCATTTTGAGAGAATGAGAGAGAGAGTATAGTCTAAGGGGATGTGGATTAATAATCATGCAAGAAAAGAATGATGATAAAAAGCAATGATCACAACCACATCCACACTCAACAACAACCATCATCAAAACCATGTCACACAAAAGTTAAGCCATCATAAAGTGAGGAAGTCAAATGAATTCAAATGATGGTGCAACCATCATGACACTTCAAAATGCAAAGACAACCCTCCAAAATGCTTATTTGCAGAAATGCAAATAAGCCCTCATCCACCAATCTTCGGCCAATGAAAGATACAAAGAAAAATGGCCGAAACCGAAAGGAAACTGGCAACTCCAAAAAACTGATCACGTAATAAATTACAGGAAAACCACGCTACTGTATATACATACCAGCATTTGTATTCCGACCGAAATACAAATGCAATGAGACAAAATCTACACTGTACAATACTAGGATCCGGCTTAAACCAAAGCCCACTAGTATTAATCGCCTGATCATGATCCGTGCAATACCGCACGTATCTGATCGAACCCTGCCATATCTCCATACGGCCTCTACAGCGTTTCGCCCGAAACTTGAGCAACTGTTTGTGGGGGACTCTAAAGACTCGTCAACACCTTGGTTGTGGATTTAACCACTAGTATGTCAGAGGTATTAGCCTATACGTAACGGGCTACCAGGTATTGACCAAAAGGGACGTTTGTGAGCGAACTCAGCCTGACACCCTACTGAGCCTGTCAGTGACAATATCCGTACAGTCCGGTCCGTTCGTCTATGAGCATCGCATGGCAGGCCTAGGGGGTTGGTAAAAGTTAGACCCCCAAAAGCGGTACAAGTTGTGTCGGAGATCAGCCCAGAACACCCTGAGATACTACTGGAATACCTACCAGTAAATCTCCTGCCTTGGCCAAGGACTTTTAATGTACTGGCTCTCCTAGACACAGCGTGACCTCACCCCCAATACCGGGAGAGACGAACCCCGGCAGATCCGCTCACTGCCCCATGTGGCTCGGGACTGTACCCAACTAAAACCTGTTTGCACGTCTCCTTTGAGCGTGGTAGGGTAGTAATCAAAGCACAGTGGGAACTCACATGAGACAAATGACGATCTCAGGTCGATGAACTAACCTGTACACATGTCACCAGGGAACTGCTATCTGACATCAGGTATAATCCCAACTAGCAGGTTCCCGGCGAGTCCTGTCCGGTGTACTCATAACCCAATGAGCACCTGTATACGTATTAGGTGATCCAACTGACACCAGTGGCTTGTGAGACTGGCCACCGCCCCTCGTCGGGGTCTCGACTGTATACACTAGTCTACCCTAGAGTATCGATGCCCTGTCTCGAAACTCCCACGACTAGGGACCATTTAAGGATGTGCTTATAGACTACCAGCTCCCACGTATATGATCGCCCTCATACTGCTGGTAGTCAAGCAAGAATCCTAGGGGCTCTATCAACGTGCAATAGTGACCTGTAAGGTCACCTAAAGCAGTGCACGATAATAATGATAAACCAGATAGCATACTATCATCTTGAGTAAGACTGTCCTACCGGAATAGGTCCTCCCTTAATCATTGCAATCACGTGCCTGTGATCCAATAATTGACTCTGAGGGCACTATCTCCAACAATCTCCCACTTGCACTCAAGGCTAATTATTGCGATGTCGCATACTCACAGCCCGTGTGATACCGAACACCCAACTCCTCTACTTGTCAGTCTCACAAAGCTTGTTTGCGAAACTTTTGCGTTCGAGGAATAGTCTCACTGAGTGGATCCGCCTGGATGTTTCCTTCTATGTCTCTCTATATCTCATGTTCGCGGAGAAAGCCATCTCCCGAAATGAGCAATACCTGTCTTAGAATGTGTCTGGATGTCTGATGGGACCTAGCTCATAAATGAACTCCAAATCCAAACTTTTTAGACTGTATCGTCAACTGAACTTAATCAGTATCCTGCACCATGCCTCCCTCAGTATTGCCTTGGACCACCTGTCCAAAATACTGCCCCTCGTCAGAAGGAAAACTATAACTCTGACAACCTCCTTGTCGTCCAGGTCACCTTGGAAGCCTGGAATGATAACTGTCTCCCGAATGAGGCTGTCGTTATCATATCCCTAGAACATCCACTTATGTTATAAAATTGCTTCTGACTGTTTCTCCAGGATTGGATCAATATCAACTCATTGCACTTACTGCAAAAATAACATCTGGTGTGGTACTTGACATCTCATGATTGACTCAATTGCCTAAGCAAGTGATCTGCCAATCATGCACAGCCCTCTCCGCTTTAGTCAGTAAGACACCTTTAGAGAGGGTGACTCCATCACCTGCAGGTATACTACCGTGCCAGGAGTCGTCCATTTTAAATACTCTTAGAATGCTGTCTAAGTACCCAGATTGGGAAACTACCCAAATCTAGATCTAAAACCATAGATCCAGTAACCAGAATGTTTGATATGAAATCCATTTCCTTTGTGGAGAAAACACTGTGTGACGACCAATGTGTAACCAATCGTAGTATAGGAGTTTCTTTTCCTACTCTGTGTATGTCATCCAAATACCATAACAACACACTCTACTACCTTCTTAACAGATCCATCCTCTATTCTGATGAAGTCAAACCTATGACTATCACATCAGAAATAGATGATCTATCTCCGCTATATCTGCTTTAGTCTATAAATAGACATAAGCCAATTGTCCACTATGCTTCCGCTGCTCCCACTGACCACGACAACCCTCTGGCAGAGTCATATAGACGTACATTTCTGAAGCCAGTTCAGAACGACGCTATACTCATCTTCCTGCCGGGTCTCATAGTCTGGAACAACAGTAGTGTCAAGTCTGGGTAAACAAGAACCTCCCTGCCACCGTCCTTGAGCATACCGAAGTACCTCTCGGGTACCTGAGGTTACCCACCATATCTGGGGAGTGGCCAATGGAATGTCAAACCAGATTGAATCTTTAGGTTCTTATCAAATCTTCAGTAATCGTTTGTGGTTCTGGAATCACTTCCAGTTCTACCATACTCCCACTACTGTTTTCTTAAAAAAAATCCATTTTTATTAAAACTATGGCAAGTCAAGAACAATATTACTATTGATCTTCCAGATGGTAGAAAGCCAACCCTCGTCATAGCCCGGGTCAACCCACAAACAGCCAGTACAGAAACGTGTCTTGAGTCATCCAGTGTCTGGTTTTAAGCATAAGCCGGACAACTCCCCGTACCTTAACATCGTTAAGATATGAACTGTTCTATATCCAATATAGAAACAGAGGCACTGATTTAATTGAACCATATTCAAATCATGCAGCTGTCTCTAGTGCATGTCAACTAAATGGTAGGAGGCCGATCAGCGTTACTCAACTTAGGAATGCTTCCAATTATGAGTAACCTGAAAGAGAAGAAAGTTCTCTTAATTATTACTGAATACCATACACAAGTATCTACATCTTTGATCACTTTGAAGAATCCCGATACTTGCAACACCTGGTTCTATACTCTATTCTTATACCTATAACTTCTCAAAACTCAGACCTTGTGTTTCTACGAAACACATGTCTAAGAACCAGAGAAGTCACAAGCAAATAGAATCTAGTATGAGTACAAACCCCTCTGTCCTGATGGACACTGGACAACATACAATACTCTGTATAAGTCCCTTTAGTCTAATAACTCAATCCCTGTGTGTCGTAGGTTGAAAACTGTACCTATGGTTAAGAAGAATTACACCGTTGTTTAATGCTCCTTACCTAACCATCCACTGATATAGGTAAATGTCATAGACATAATTTCAAAAAGGTATATCTCACTCTATGAAAATAGACGTACAGATATATCAATTTGAAATTGGTGCATAACAGCGGATATTCAGAACTAAATATTTGCCGTCCGGCAAACAACCCT
Source organism: Agapanthus africanus (assembly GCA_030015575.1). Taxonomy (NCBI): domain Eukaryota; kingdom Viridiplantae; phylum Streptophyta; class Magnoliopsida; order Asparagales; family Amaryllidaceae; genus Agapanthus; species Agapanthus africanus. The sequence goes on from JASDDO010000008.1 coordinate 317,977,245, forward strand.
GGTGACTTCCTCAAATATCACCGATTCCAACGAATCCCGATATAATGAGGATGATCACCCAATTCCGAATAACTTACTCCCACTCACCATCTGTAAAACTATACAAATGTGAGAATCATACCTGGTAAATACATACCCTGGAGTAAGTATCTAATCGGGAAATCGGTTTTCTTTTAACATTACACAGTGAAACTGAAACATTGAAATGTTTCGTAGGGGTATCCGGGTATTCCTAGTAATGCTTCTTCCATTATCCAGATTCACAACTGTAACCGTATAATTCTTTGCCATCTTTCCAAATCCCTTTATATGTCTTTAGTCATTACCTTCTGTACACCCCTTTAGGCCAAATGGTTTTCTTCCTTCCTTTCCGTTCGGCACCAGCCTATGGTTTGGAAGAAGACTATCCAATAAGCATAATGGGTGTACTGTCCTAATCCTAGGATCACTCGCAATGCGAGAGAAGGTGAAGATAAAAGACAACCGAATAAACCTTATTCCTATTTCTCCTGAACCAGAATCCATCCTCGAACTGGAACTAGTTCCTTTCGAGTTCGTATATAACCATACGATGGAGTATCCAATATACTGTGGATCTTCGTAGTGACACGGAGTGTCCTGGAGAAATACAAAGGTGATTTTAGGATTGGCAAAGAAATACTTGGTTTGGTCGTGAATAGTAGTCGCAATTTACTTTGCCCTCTTACTAATCCCTTGTTATGTCTTTACTTAATACCTTCTGTACACCATCGTTATGCTAATTGGTTTTCTTCATTCCCCACCATTCGGCACCAGCCTAAGGTTTGGAAGAAGACTGTCTAATTTGCGTAATAGGTGTACTATCTCCTAAACCAAGGAGTACTCGCAACCTGAGAGAAGGTAAAAAGAAAAGACAATTGAATAGTTCTATTCGTTTTCTCTAGAACCGGAAACCATCCTCGAATAAATTCCTTCGAGTTCGTATCTAACCATACGATGGTTTTTTCCAATGGAAGTGGACGTTCGTAGTAATACGGGTTGTCCTGGAGAAAAGGGTAAAAGTAGGAGTGGCAATGAGGTTTGCAACTCAGACAATCCAAAAGCCAGTGTTTAAGAAGGTTCGGTCAACTTGGTCACTGAGTCATAGTCTAGGGTCGGATCAATGGTCGCTGCCAAAGAGAGAGAGTAAAGAAACACTCAGCGTGCACTCTAACCTAGATCCGAATGGTTACCAATTTATCTAAACTGGAAACCTCCCACTGTAACCTCAAATTCTTCTCCAAACCCGAAAGAAGAATTAGTCGGGATCACCCGAGGAGTAAACCAACTCATCAGTAGGAATCGGGATCCAACTATCATCGCATGATAACATGATGGAATCCGCTCACATCATCACACTCCAGAAGGTATGCGCATATCTGGCAAGTTTCAGTTTCTTTAGAAACTCCCGATGTGATTTTTGCCCCATGCTCTTATGACCTTGACGAAGGCCAACAAATCATAAGTCACATGTCAAGTTCTACCCGTCACTGTCCAGGTTAATTTGAACCCACCCATACAAGCCCTTGACGAAGGCTAACAAGGCTATACAACTGTCCCAAACCAACGCATCTATCTATGCAGCAGAAAGGTAACAAGCAGCTACCATACACTATGCCTTGACGAAGGCCAACAAACATAGCATGAATACTACGTGCTACCCGTCTGAAACGACGGAGGGCTACGAATGGTTTCTGGCGAAAATCTTTAATGTAATGAACTTGATATCGTTGAATGAACTGGATAGCTTTTAAAAATATAGTGGCGAAAACCTTTGCTAAAGAGGTCACTCCCGGTGAAGGGATCTCGGCTCTTTCCCCGTAGAATGAGGTGCAGGATATTCCAACTGAATACCACGATGCAAAGCAAAAGTAAACGACTATAGTGAAGTTATTTCCCTGACGCAAACTTCTATCCAAGGGGTCACTCCCGGTGAAGGGATCTCGGCCCTTGCCTCGTCGACTGAGGTGCTGGATATTCATAACCGAATACCACTGTGCAAAACAAAAGTGAACGTCCTTGCAATAACAGCTTTTTGAAAAATTGTTCCAACAACATCAATTAGGTTTGTTTAGTTTGCATTGATCCAAATCAATGCAGTCCCATCAATTGATCACACCACAAAGAACGAAAATAATGATGTACGTATATGCCATCCGCATTCGCCACTGGGTCCCGTCATTACCCGTTAGGTTAGTTAACTAACGACAGAGTGGGGACTGGACTAGCGCGGATGCAAAACATATACAACATCTACTAGTATATATATCAATATATAATATTTCGCTCAAGGCGTGATAAAATGCAACATCACAGAAATGTAATAAGCATCACAGAACAATACAGATATCTGGGATCCCCGGGTTTCACAGAGCCGCTACTGAAACCCGACGTTCCCCTGGTCGTATGGATAGCCTATGCAATGTAATCCTAGACCCCTACGGGCGCGACAAGTTACCCGCCAAAACCTGAAGCGAGGCAGCCCTCTTCAGCAATGTGAATGGACCACCCAGCACTTCACGGAATCCGGTAACTTGGGCACCCCTCCTTGGTCAACCTGTACCCCCTATGAGTGCGGCGAATAGCCCGCCAATTCTAGAGTAAAGCCCCCTCCGTCTCAATACTATGAGATGCGGGCCCGTTTCCCTCTTGAACCCGGCTATCCGTGCACCCCTCCGCGGGGTAATCCTATTACAGAAAGTAAAATATACATACAACGGGTAAATCGACCTCGACCCGGTCATGCCCCAAAAGAATAATATACAAACAGGCAGTGACGGCAGTCCACATGTCAGACGCTCATCCCGCAATATCAAATGTACATAATACAACAAAAACTGTACTAGCATTGCATCCAGGCTATCCCCCACGACCAATCCGCAACATCACAGCACAATCACAGAACATCAACGTGAATGTCACGTTCGCAAATCCATCTAACCGGTCTATAGCAGTTAGACAGGATTTACCGATCAAGTGACATTCACGGTCGCAGATATAATGTAAATACTGTGAACTAATGTGTTTAAAAGTATTCAATCGATCAAATTTACCCAAGTGGGCCCCAAGCACTACTGCAGCACTCACAGAAAATCTGGGCCCAAAAAGAATGTTCCAAAACCCCTATTTTCAACACAGAGACTCTCTGTAGAATTTTGATGCACTAAACGGTAAATCTTGCGGCGGAACCGCGGCCCAAGCATGGGTTTAGCCGCGGTTCCTCTGTGGAACAGTGTGTTCACGTGACCAAAATTTCACAGTAGTCTTAGAATTCCCAGCACATCATTCTGCAAGGTACTGAAAAAATTTTGGAGCCAAAAAAAATTCAACAGAAACTGATGCACATGAAAATGCGGTTTTTGGAATTTTGTTCGATCGGAAATGTAAACACATTAGACAAAGCTAGACTAGGTTAATGGCGAGGCTCTGATACCACTGTAAGTGCACGGCGGCGCCCCGGCCGTCAATCCGACGCCGGAATGCGGAAGCGATGCTTTACTTTAACTTTAAAACCCGGCACCACCACGCACTATAAACCCGGATCGTGCCATTAATCTAGTCCTAGCTAACAAGAGAAGGGGTAGAGAGATATACCGAGCGATCCGTGTCCTTCGGTCTTCTCGTCGTCGTCCCGATCTCCCCGCGGAATCTCCGGTCTTCAACTCCTCGTCGGAAGAGCACCACATCGCCGGTTCCTTTTACGGGCTCCCACCTCTTGACCGAGGAAACTCGGGCTCGAAGTTGGCGAGTCGACGTGCCCAAGATTTTCTGTAGAATAGTGTAGTGATATGTCTCTTTTGGGGTAAAGGAAGTAGCCCTTTGAGTGGAGGAATGATACAAGCTAATGGAGATGGAACTTGTGGGATTTTACAAAACCAAAAGAACAAAAATCCCACCACTAGAATTTGGGACAGCCCCATCCTTTTGTTGTGGCCGGCCAAGCATTTTGAGAGAATGAGAGAGAGAGAGAGTATAGTCCAAGGGGATGTGGATCAATAATCATGCAAGAAAAGAATAATGATAAAAAGCAATGATCACAACCACATCCACACTCAACAACAACCATCATCAAAACCATGTCACACAAAAGTTAAGCCATCATAAAGTGAGGAAGTCAAATGAAGTCAAATGATGGTGCAACCATCATGACACTTCAAAATGCAAAGGCAGCCTTCCAAAATGGTTATTTGCACAAATGCAAATAAGCCCTCCTCCACCAATCTTCGGCCAATGAAAGATACAAAGAAAAATGACCGAAACCGAAAGCAAACTGGCAACTCCAAAAAACTGATCCCGTAATAAATTACAGGAAAACCCCGCTACAGTATATACATATCCGCATTTGAATTCCGACCGAAATACAAATGCAATGAAACAAAATCTACACTGTACAATACTAGGATCCGGCTTAAACCAAAGCCCGCTAGTATTAACCGCCCGATCATGATCCGTGCAATACCGCACGTATCTGATCGAACCCTGCCATATCTCCATACGGCCTCTACAGCGTTTCGCCCGAAACTTGAGCAACTATCTGTGGGGGACTCTAAAGACTCGTCAACACCTTGGTTGTGGATTTAACCACTAGCACGTCAGAGGTATTAGCCTATACGTAACGGGCTACCAGGTATTGACCAAAAGGGACGTCTGTGAGCGAACTCAGCCTGACACCCTACTGAGCCTGTCAGTGACAATATCCGTATAGTCCGGTCCGTTCGTCTATGAGAATCGCATGGCGGGTCTAGGGGGTTGGTAAAAGTCAGACCCCCAAAAGCGGTACAAGTCGTGTCGAAGATCAGCCCAGAACACCCTGAGATACTTCTGGAATACCTACCAGTAAATCTCCTTCCTTGGCCAAGGACTTTTCATGTACTGGCTCTTCTAGACACAGCGCGACCTCACCCCCAATACCGGGAGAGACGAACCCCTGTAGATCCGCTCACTGCCTCCATGTGGCTCGGGACTGTACCCAACTAAAACATGTTTGCACGTCTCCTTTGAGCGTGGTAGGGTAGTAATCAAAGCACAGTGGGAACTCACACGAGACAAATGACGATCTCAGGTCGATGAACTAACCTGTACACATGTCACCAGGGAACTGCTATCTGACATCAGGTATAATCCCAACTAGCAGGTTCCCGGCGAGTCCTGTCCGGTGTACTCATAACCCAATGAGCACCTGTATACATTTTAGGTGAACCAACTGACACCAGTGGCTTGTGAGACCGGCCAACGCCCCTCGTCGGGGTCTCGACTGTATACACTAATCTACTCTGGAGTATCGATGCCCTGTCTCGAAACTCCCACGACTAGGGACCATTTAAGGATGTGCTTATAGACTACCAGCTCCCACGTATATGATCGCCCTCATACTGCTGGTAGTCAAGCAAGAATCCTAGGGGCTCTATCAACGTGCAATAGTGACCTGTAAGGTCACCTAAAGCAGTACACGATGATAAAGATAAACCAGATAGCATACTATCATCTTGAGTAAGACTGTCCTACCGGAATAGGTCCTCCCTCAATCATTGCAATCATGTGCCTATGATCCAATAATTGACTCTGAGGGCACTATCTCCAACAGCGGTATTCCGCCTAAGTGCACTTTTTCGACGGTATCGGGGGTGCGGCCGTCTACTAATGTTTTCGACGAGCATTCGATCTGGATGTCGGGAATCTTGTTGAATTGCCCGACTTAATATTGAAAAGTGTTTTCAATATCGAGACTAAAATGCGGGGTTTATAATATTAGGCATGAAATTCGGAATATGAGATATTCTGGGTTTATGTTGTCTAAGGAATTCATATGGTTAGGCATGAAATTCGAAATATATGATATTTCGGGTTTATGATGTCTAAGGTGGTTGCAGATTCCAATTGTTGTAGTTTTCACTTTCTTTTCTGCGACCGTAAGTGTAATATGTGATATATCACTGGTTTCTTTGCTATATGTCAACGATAATTGGGATACGCATATTTACTTACGTTGATGACATGAGATATTATGTATTGCTGTGATATATCATATTGGATCATCGTGTTTGAATAGATGGGGGTTTTGCGTGAGATGAGAGTTTTTCATTTTCATTCATGTAAAAACTTGTATGTAATATTCTTTTATTGAGACACTTCCGGGTTGAGGATGATGTCACCATTGATGTATATTATTTCATTTCCGTATTAGGATAGACCCAAGGTGCAGAGCACAAGTAACCGAGTTCTAGGGTCCAGTGGGAGACCATATCGAGGAGTCGAGACCAGGTCTCCTAACTCTAAAATTGGTAGGGTTGCTTGCCGCTCTCGTAGGGGTCTAGGGATATGGGTTTGGCTATTCATCACGACCGTGGAATCTGTGTTTTTTACTGGCTTAATTTAAAACACGGAATTCCTAGTATATCTAATATTTCATATGTGGACTTCTGCTGCTGATATTCTGTGATGTGATCACTTTATATGATGAGACGAATGTTGTTATTATATATATATATATATATATATATATATATATAATAATCGTTGCTTATGTTTTATACCCGTGCTAGTCCCACCCCGCTATGTCGTTAGTTAAGTAACCTAACGGTGCATAACGGGACACTGTGGCGAATGCGGATGGCATAAGTGTATGTTATACTTTCATTTCTTTTGTGATACTTAGGAAGCATAAATGATGGGACTTCATTAATGAGATTAATGAAAAAAAAGAATCCTAAAGATGTTGTAGAATCCTATTTTAAAAATTGGTAGCTCTAGTTCTTGCTTTGCATAGTGGTATTCCTTGTAGAATATCCAGCACCTTATTCGATAAGGAAAGAGCTGAGATATCTTCACTTAGAGTGACTACTTTAGCGAAACTGGCAGATACTACAACCCACTCTGTTATGTTTTTGATTGCTTTTTTAGTTCATGCTTTGCATTCCGGTATTCCTGAATATCCAGCACCTCATTCGACGAGGAAAGAGCCGAGATCCCTTCACCGAGAGTGATATCTTTAGCAAAACTAGTAAAAACCTCAAGATCACTCGATTCTACAATGATATCCAGTTCATTACGCAAAAGGTTTTCTTAAAAACCTGTCGTAGCCCTCCGTCATTTCAGATAAGACTATTTAATATTCGTTCTGCGTTTGTTGACCTTGTCATGGCGTAGTGTACGGTAGCTGATTAGTGCTTATCTGCTAAAGTATGCGATGCGATTGGATTAGGGTAGTCGTGCGACCTTGTTGAACTTATCAAGGGTCGTGCGGGTGGGTTTAATTCAATCATGAAATATAAGGGTTGAACTTGACTTGCGATTTATGGTTTGTTGACCTTGTCAAGGTCATAGATCGCTTGGGTAAAATATTATCGAGAATTTCAAGTGTTGAAATTTGGAATGAGATTGCATACCTTATATGAGATAGTTGGATCCCGATACCTACTGCGAGTAAGAGTTACTCCTGGGAGAGTTTTGCACATTAAAATTAGCCGATCAAAGTAGGTGTCTAGAAAGGTGTTAACGGGGTTATGCCCCTGGGAAAACGAGTCCGTACGAAAGCACTGGGAACCTCCCTCAAAGTACCGACAATGGCCTGGCCGAAAGATTAACGAACTTATAGGGTGTAATTAATACTGGCTAGTCTTACCTTTTAGGGTTTGAAGGAAGATTTGATAAAAACAGTAGGAGCCATCCTGATTAGATAAAATAATAACCAATCTGATCTTGCAAGAGCATACGTAGAGTGTTTTATTCTCTCTCTCTCCTGTAAGTCTACGGTAGCGCCCCGGCCGTCTTTCCGAGGCCAAAATGCGGAAACAAAATTTTTTCTAAACGAGAAACCGGCGCTATCGTATGATTAAAACCTGGATCAAACCATTAACCTACAACTAGCTATCTAGAGAAGGGATAGAAAGGCTATACCGATTGATCCATGTCCTTCGGTCTTTGGCCACCATCCCAAGTTCATCGCGGCAACTCCGGTCTCGATCTCCTCGTCGGAAAGGGCACCACATTTACGAGTCTTTTTACGGGTTCCCGCTTCATCCGAAGCAACTCGGGCACGAAGTGTGCTAGCCGACGTGTCCAAGGTGTTGTAGAGAATGTTTGTGATCACTTTTTCTCTTGCATCCATTGCATGGATGGATGTTGAAGGTGTTGCCATTAATGGAGATTTTGAGCTAGAGGAGGAGGAAGAAGAAGAAGAAGCTTTCTTTTTTCCTTTTGTGATGGAATGATATGATAAAAAGAGAGAGTATGAGATCAAGAAGTAATACAAGAGCAAAACTACAACCATATGGTTGCCTTTCTCTCTCTTCTTATCATTTCAACACAAATCCATCACATTATATGACACATGCACAAAGAAAGAGACCATGAGTCACCACTTCTAATGGAGTGTCAATGCCTAGTCTCGAAACTCCCACGACTAGGGACCTTTTAAGGATATGCTTATAGACCCCGGCTCCCATGTATATGATCGCCATCATACTGCTGGCCGTCAAGCAAGAATCCTAAGGGCTCTATCAACGTGTAATAGTTACCTGTAAGGTCACCAAAAGCTGTACACGATGATAAAGATAAACCAGATAGCATACTATCATCTCGAGTAAGACTGTCCTACCGGCATAGGTCCTCTCTCAATCATTGTAATCACGTGCCTATGATCCAATAATTGACTCTGAGGGCACTATATCCAATAATCTCCCACTTGCACTCAAGGCTAATTATTGCGATGTCGCATACTCACAGCCCGTGTGATATCGAACACCCAGCTCCTCTACTAATCAGTCTCACAAAGCTCGTTTGCGAAACTATTGCGTTTGAGAAATAGCCTCAGCTAGTGGATCCACCCTGATGTTTCTTTCTATGTCTCTCTTTATCTCAAATTCGTAGAGAAATCCATCTTCCGAAAAGAGCAATACATGTCTTAGAATATGTCTGGATATCTGATGGGACCTAGTTCATAAATGAACTCCAAATCCAAACTTCTTAGACTGTATCGACAACTGAAACCAATCAGTGTCCTGCGCCATGCCTCCCTCAGTATCCGCTTGGACCACCTGTCCAAAATACTGCCCCTCGTCAGAGGGAAAATCATAACTCTGACAGCCACTCTGTCATCCCGGTCACCTTGGAAGCCTGCAATGATAATTGTCTCCTAAAAGAGGCTGTTGTTATCATATCCCTAGAACATCCACTTATGTTCTAAAACTGCTTCCGAATGTTTCTCCAGGATTGGATCAATATCACAACTTATTGCATCTTGTGCAAAAAAGAACATCTGGTGTGGTACTTGACATCTCATGATTGACACAATTGCATAAGCAAGTGATCTGCCAATCACGCGCATCCCTCTCCTCTTTAGTCTGTAAGACACATTTAGAGAGGGTGACTCCATCACCTGCAGGGACACTACCATGCCAGGAGTCGTCCATTCTAAAACACCTTTAGAATGCTGTCTAAGTACTCAGATTGGGAAAACTACCCAAATCTAGATCTAAAACCATAGATCTAGTAACCAGAATGTTTGATATTACATCTATATCCTATGTGGAGAAACCACTGTGTGACAACCAAAGTATAACCGATCGTAGTATAGGAATTTCACTTCCTACTCTGTGTATGTCATCCAAATACCAGGACATCACACCCTACTACCTTTTTAACAGATCCATCCCCTATTCTGATGAAGTCAAACCTATGACAGTCACATCAGAAATAAACGGTCTATCTCCGCTATATCTGCTTTAGTATATAAATAGAAATAAGCTACTTTTCCACTATGCTTCCGCTGCTCCCACTGACTACGACAACCCTCTGGCAAAGTCATATACACGTACACTTCTAAAGCTAGTTTAGAACGACGCTATACTCATCCTCCTACCGGGTCTCATAGTCTGGAACAACAGCAATGGCAAGTCTGGGTAAACTAGAACCTTCTTGTCACCATCTTTGAGCATACCGAAATACCTCTCGAGTGCCTGAGGTTACCCACCATATCTGCGGAGTGGCCAATGGAATGTCAAACCAGATTGAATCTTTAGATTCTTATCAAACTTTCAATAATCGTTTGTGGTTCTGGAATCACTTCCAGTTCTACCATACTCCCACTACTGTTTTCTGAAAAAAAAAACCATTTTTACTAAAACTATGGCGAGTCAAGAACAATATCTCTATTGATCTTCCAAATGGTAGAAAGTCAACCCTCGTCATAGCCCGGGTCAACCCACAAACTGCCATTACAAAAACGCGCCATGAGTTATCCAGAGTCTGGTTTTAAGCATAAGCAGGACAACTCCCCGTACCTTAACATCGTTAAGATATGAACCGTTCTATATCCAATATAGAAACAGAGGCACTAATTTAATTGGAACCAGATTCAAATCATGCATCTGTCTCCAATGCATGTCAACTAAATGGAAGGAGGCCGATTAGCGTTACTCAACTTAGGAATGCATCCAATTATGAGTAACCTGAAAGAGAAACAAGTTCTCTTAATCATTACTATCAACTGAATACCATACACAAGTATCTACATCTTCGATCACCTTGAAGAATCCTGATACTTGCAATACCTGGTTTTCTACTTTATTCTTATACCTATAACTTCTCAAAACTTAGACCTTGCATTTCTACGAAACACATGTCTAAGAACCATAGAAGTCACAAGTAAACAGAATATAGTACGAGTACCAAACCCTCTGTCCTCATGGACACAGAAAAACATACAATACTCTGAATAAGTCCCCTGAGTCTAATAACTCATTCCCTGTGTGTCGTAGGTTGAAAACTGTACTTATGGTTAAGAAGAATTACACCGCTGTTTAATACTCCTTACCTAACCATCCACTGATATAGGTAAATGTCATAGACATAATTTCAAAAAGTTATATCTCACTTTATAAAAATAAACGTACAGATATATCAATTTGAAATTGGTGCATAACAACGGATATTCAAAACCAAATATTTGCCGTCCGGCAAACAACCCAGGCGATTTCCTCAAATATCACCAATTACAACGAATCCCGATATAATGAGGATGATCACCCAATTCCCAATAATTTACTCTCACTCATCATCTGTAAAACCATACAGATGTGAGGATCAAACCTGGTGAATACATACCCTGGAGTAAGGACTAATTGGGAAATCAGTTTTCTTTTAACAATACACAGTGAAACTGAAACATGTAAATGCTTCGAAGGGATATCCGGGTATTCCTAGTAATGCCTCTTCCATTATCAGACTCACAACTATAACCGTATATTTCTTTGCCATCTCTCGAAATCCCTTTATATGTCTTTAGTCATTATCTTCTGTACACCCCTTTAGGCCAAATGGTTTTCTTCCTTCCCTACCGTTCGGCACCAGCCTTTCGTTTGGAAGAAGACTATCCAATAAGCATGATGGGTGTACTCTCCTAATCCTAGGAGTACTCGTAACCCGATAGAAGGTGAAGATAAAAGACAACTGAATAAACCTTATTCCTATTTCTCCTGAACCAGAATCCATCCCCGAACTGGAACAAGTTCCTTCGAGTTCGTATATAACCATACGAAGGAGTATCCAAGTAACTATGGATCTTCGTAGTGATACGGAGTGTCCTGGAGAAATACAAAGGTGAAATAGGAGTGGCGATGAAATACTTGGTTTGGTCGTGAATAGCAGTCGCAATTTAATTTGCCCTCTTACTAATCCCTTTATTTGTCTTTACTTAATACCTTCTGTACACCATCGTTAGGCTAATTGGTTTTCTTCATTCCCCACCGTTCGGCACCTGCCTATGATTTGGAAGAAGACTATCCAATAAGCGTAATAGGTGTACTGTCCTAATCCAAGGAGCACTCACAATCTGAGAGAAGGTAAAAGGAAAAGACAACTGAATAGTCCTATTCGTTTTCTCCAGAACCGGAACCATCCTCGAATTTGGAACAAGTTCCTTCAAGTTCGTATATAACCATACGATGGTTTTATCCAATGGAAGTGGATGTTCGTAATAATACGGGGTGTCCTGGAGAAAAGGGTAAGAGTAGGAGTGGCAATGAGGTATGCAACTCTGACAATCCAAAAGCCAGTCTTTTAAGAAGGTTCGGTTAACTTGGTCACCGAGTCATAGTCAAGGGTCGGGCCATGGTCGCTGCCAAAGAGAGATAGAAAAGAAACACTCAGCGTTCACTCTAACCTAGATCAGAATGGTTATCAATTTATCTAATCTGGAAACCTCCCACTGTAACCTCAAATTCTCCTCCAAACCTGAAAGAAGAATTAGTCTGGATCACCCGAAGAGTAAACCAACTCATCAGTGGGAATCGGGATCCAACTATCATCGCATGATAACGTGATGGAATCCACTCACGTTATCACACTCCAGAAGGTATGCGCATATCTGGCAAGTTATAGTTTCTTTAGAAACCCCCGATGTGATTTTTACCCTATGCTCTTATGACCTTGACGAAGGCCAACATATCATAAGTCGCATGTCAAGTTCTACCCGTCATTATCCAGGTTAATTTGAACCCACCCGTACATACTGTAAGTCGATGTACAACACCCCACGACTTGCGGGGAGGCGGAAATTTAAAAAACGATCTCGTTCTTTGCATGAACATCGACTAACCGAGAATCTTTGCAAAACAATAACTAACAAGAAACCATAGAAGTTAACAACTACTATGAAAAGTGATTATACCTAATGAGCCGTGTCCTTCGTCTTTTCGTTCTCCACCTCCTCCTTGGCCTTCTCCAAGTAGTAGACGATCCACCCGAGAGTTATACTTCAAGCTTCACCTCAAACTAGAGGTAACTAGGTTTCTTAAAGTGTTAATCCAAGTAACCTAGGTGATATAGAGTTGGATTATGGATTAAGTAGTCTAATCTAATCCTTGATCTCAACACATGAGAGGGGAGGATTAGGGTTTGAAGAGAGAGAGCTTGAGGAGAGAGAAAGTGAGCAAGAGAATGAGATGAGATAATGGTCTATCATAATATATATCAAGCATTATCATTTATCCAATAAAATAAAATAAAGGATGAATAATCATGCTTCATAAATATAAGAGGGTGATTCATCTCCATGAGTCATTAAGCATTTATGATGCATTAATGACATAGATGAATCACTCATATGACTCACTAATCTCATTTAATGCATATGCCACCTTAACCCCCAAGTCACCATCTTCTAGAAGCTTCTCGCGTAATTACAAGAACGCCCCTCCTATCCGTGAAAACACGGAAAAACTTTAGACTGTATAAATCCAATATCCCGATACTAGAATCTGGCTTAAACCAAAGCCGACTAATAAAAACTGTCCGAAAGTCGTACGTGCGTAAACACACGTATGCGTCCGAACCATTATCGTAAAACCATACGACCTCTATATCGTTTCGCCTGGAGTAGAGAAAATCTCTGTGTGGTACTCTAGAGACTCGACTACTACGCTGGCAGTGGATTTAACCACAGACCGCAAGCGGCACTAGCTGTACGTAACGGTCTCCAGGTAGATGTCGATAAGAAGGCCGATGAGGAAACCCATCCGAACTCCTACTGAGTCTGATGTGACAATCTCCGTACAGTTCGGTCTGTTCGTCTAAGACTATCGCATATCGGGCCTAGGGGGCGGCAACAGTCAGTCCCCTAATAGCGGTATAAGTCGTGTCGGAGCGAAGCCCATTACACCCTGAGAAACTAATGGAACCTACCAGTAAATCTCGCTTGCCCTGGCCAGGGACTTTGCGTAATGGCTCTCTGACACAACACGATATCAACTCCCAATACCGGGAGAGACGAATCCTGTCTAACCGCCACTGCCTCCAAGTGCTCGGGACTGCACCCAACTGCTACCTGTTTGCACGACTCCTTTGAGCGGTGGTAGGGTAGCAATCTAAGAACAGTGGGACACACTCGAGGCGAAGTAGCAGTGTCAAGTCTGCGGACTATGCTGTACTCATGTCACCTGGGAACTGTTAACAGACGACTGGTATAAAACCAACCAATAGTTCCCTGTGAGTCCTGTCCGGTGTACCCGTAACCTAAAGAGCACCTACATACTATCTCCAGTACGACGTACTGACAGCTGTGGGACAGACCGTCTCCCCAACTGGGATGAGAAGCGTACACACTAGTCTACTCCGGAGTATCGATGCCCTGTCTCGATAATCCTACGACTAGGGACCTGAATAAGGATGTGCTTGTAGACTACCCAGCCCCCACTGGTATGACTGCCATCACAACGCTGGTAGTCAAGCAAGATCCTAAGAGCTCTATCAATACGTATACTCACATATTAAGATAGAAAAACCAAGTAGCATACTACCATGTTTAGCAAGACTGTTATATACATGTGAATATCCCAAGCTTCTATTAAGTAATATACAAACTAGTATGATACAATAATGGCCCCTAGGGCATATACACTATCACACACCCTTGACGAAGGCCAAAATAGTAGTACGACTGTCCCAAACGAACGCATCTATCTATGTTGCAGAAAAGTAACAGATAGCTATCATACACTATGCCTTAACGAAGGCCAACATACATAGCATGAATACTAAGTGCTACCTTTCTGAAATGACGGAGGGCTACGAATAGTTTTTGGCGAAAAACCTTTAACGTAATGAACTTGATATCGTTGAAGCAACAGGATAGCTTTTTATAAAAATATAGTGGCAAAAACCTTTGCTAAAGAGGTCACTCCCGGTGAAGGGATCTCGGCTCTTTCCCCGTAGAATGAGATGCAGGATATTCCAACTGAATACCATGATGCAAAGCAAAAGGTGATCGACTATAGTGAAGTTATTACCCTGACATAAACATCTGTCCAAGGGGTCACTCCCGGTGAAGGGATCTCGGCCCTTGCCTTGTCGACTGAGGTGCTGGATATTCATAACCGAATACCACTGTGCAAAACAAAAGAGAACTTCCTTGCAATAACATCTTTTTTTTGAAAAATGTTCCAACAACATCAGAATTAGGTTTGTTTAGCTTGCATTGATCCGAATCAATGCAGTCCCATCAATTAATCACACCACAAAAGAACGAAAATACGATGTACGTATATGCCATCCGTATTCGCCACTGGGTCCCGTCATCACCCGTTAGGTTGCTTAACTAACGACAGAGCGGGGACTGGACTAGCGCGGGTGTAAAACATATACAACATCTACTAGTATATATATCAATATATAATATTCGCTCAAGGCGTGATAAAATGCAACATCACAGAAATGTAATAAGCATCACAGAACAATACAGATAATCTGGGATCCCCGGGTTTCATAGAGCCGCTGCTAATACCCGACGTTCCCCTGGTCGTGTGGATAGCCTGTGCAATGAAATCCTAGACCCCTACGGGCGCGACAAGTTACCCGCCAAAACCTGAAGCGAGGCAGCCCCCTTCAACAACGTGAATGGACCACCCAGCACATCACGGAATCCGGTAACTTGAGCACCCCTCCTTGGGTCAACCTGTACCCCCTACGAGTGCGGAGAATAGCCAGCCAATTCTAGAGTAAAGCCCCCACCGTCTCAAAGCCATGAGATGCGGGCCCGTTGCCTCTAGAACCCGGCTATCCATGCACCCCATCGCGGGGTAATCCTAGTACAGAAAGTAAAATATATATACTATGGGTACATCGACCTCAGCCCGGTGGTGCCCCAAAAGAATAATATATAAACAGGCAGTGATGGCAGTCCACATGTCGGACGCACGCCCCGCAATATCAAATGTACAAATATAACCAAACTGTACTACCATTGCATCCAAGCTATCCACCATGACAAATCCGCAACATCACAGCACAACACAGAACATCAACGTGAATGTCACGTTCGCAAATCCGTCTAAAAGAACTATAGCAATTAGACAGGATTTATTGCTCGAATGACATTCACGGTCACAGATATAATGTAAATACTGTGAACTAACATGTTTAAAATTTTCGATCAACAAAATTTCCCGAAGTGGGCCCCAACCACATTACCCAGTACTCAAAAAAATCTGGGCCCAAACAAAAATTACCAGAAACCCCAATTCCAAGTCAGAGAACACTGTACAAAATTTGGTGCATTGATGACATGGAATGGTGGCGGAACCGCGGGCAAAGCATGGGTAAGGCCGCGGTTCCGCGGCGCAACAGTAATAACAGGAAACCAAATTTTCACAGTAATCTTAGAAAACCCTGCCTGTTTTTCTGCAGCACACTAAATAATTTTTTGACCAGAGGAAAAATTCGACAGAAACTGATGACTTGGAAATGCAGTTTTTGGAAATTTCATCCGATCGAAGTTCTAAACACGTTAGAGAAAGCTAGTAAAGGTTAATGACGTAGCTCTGATACCATGTAAGTCTACGGTAGCGTCCCGGCCGTCTTTCCGAGGCCAAAATGCGGAAACGAAAATTTTTCTAAACTAGAAACCGGCGCTATCGTATGCTTAAAACCTGGATCGAACCATTAACCTACAACTAGCTATCTAGAGAAGGGATAGAAAGGCTATACCGATCGATCCGTGTCCTTCGGTCTTTGGCCACCATCCCAAACTCCTCGCGGCAAATCCGGTCTCGATCTCCTCGTCGGAAAGGGCACCACATCTACGAGACTTTTTACGGTCTCCCGCTTCATCCGAAGCAACTCGGGCATGAATTGTGCTAGACGATGTGTCCAAGGTATTGTAGAGAATGTTTGTGATCACTTTGTCTCTTGCATCCATTGCATGGGTGGAGGTTGAAGGTGTTGCCATTAATGGAGATTTTGAGCTAGAGGAGGAAGAAGAAGAAGAAGCTTTTTGTTTCCTTTTGTGATGGAATGATATGAAAAAAAGAGAGAGTATGAGATCAAGAAGTAATACAAGAGCAAAACTACAACCATATGGTTGCTTTTCTCTCTCTCCTTATCATTTCAACACAAATCCATCACATTATGTGACACATGCACAAAGAAAGAGACCATGAGTCACCACTTGTGCATGTGTCACAATAAATGCTCCTTATCATGACATACAGCTCATAATTTCCATTTACAAACATTAATCCAAATGTTTGCAACAATAAAAAGATACGGCAATATCTAAAGTAAACTCATGACGGATCACAAGGATACCCCTCACCTGTATATACATACCTGCATCCGCATTCCGACTGAATGCGAATGCAATGAGACTAAAGTAATCCAACAAATCTAATACTAGGATCTGGCTTAATCCAAAGCCCACTAGTATGATCCGTCCGATCATGATGCGTGCACTACTGCACGTATATGATCGAACCCTGCCATATATCATACGGCCTCTACAACGTTTCGCCCGAAACTTGAGAAACTGTCTGTGGGGGACTCTAAAGACTAGTCAATACTTTGGCTGTGGATTTAACCACTAGCACGTCAGAGGTACTATCCATACATAACGGGATACCAGGTATTGTCCAAAAGGGAGGTCGATGAGCGAACTCATCCTGATACCCTACTGAGCCTGTCAGTGACAATATCCATACAGTCCGGTCCGTTTGTCTATGAGCATCGCATGGCGGGCCTAGGGTGTTGGTAAAAGTCAGACCCCCAAAAGCGGTACAAGTCGTGTCGGAGTGTATCCCAGAACACCCTGAGATACTACTGGAGTACCAACCAGTAAATCTCCTGCCTTGGCCAAGGACTTCGTGTAATGGCTCTCCTAGACACAGCGCGATCTCACCGCCAATACCGGGAGAGACGAAACCCCTGCCGATCCACTCACTGCCTCCATGTGGCTCGGGATTGTACCCAATTAAAACCTGTTTGCATGACTCCTTTGAGCCGTGGTAGGGTAGTAATCAAAGCACAGTGGGAACTCACACGAGACAAATGACGATGTCAGGTCGATGAACTAACCTGTAAATATGTCACCAGGGAACTGCCATCTGACGTCAGGTATAATACCAACTAGCATGTTCCCGGTAAGTCCTGTCTGGTGTACTCATAACCCAATGAGCACCTGTATACATCTTAAGTGATCCAACTGACACCAATGGCTTGTGAGCCCGGCCACCGCCCCTCGTCATGGTCTCGACTGTATACACTAGTCTACTAATGGAGTGTCGATGCCCAGTCTCGAAACTCCTACGACTAGGGACCTTTTAAGGATATGCTTATAAACCCCAGCTCCTACGTATATGATCGCCATCATACTGCTGGACGTCAAGCAAGAATCCTAAGGGCTCTATCAACGTGTAATAGTGACCTGTAAGGTCACCTAAAGCTGTACACGATGATAAAGATAAACCAGATAGCATACTATCATCTCGGGTAAGACTGTCATACCGGCATAGGTCCTCCCTCAATCATTGCAATCGCATTCCTGTGATCCAATAATTGACTTTGGGGCACTATATCCAACATCTCCTGGTAGCGACCGTGACATGCCTTAATCAAGATAATAATATGGATGTATTGACCGAACAAGCTTATTATGATGAGCTGGGTAACGTTGGTTCCGCTATATCTTATAGTCTGAGCAGGAAATATGGGAATACCAGGATTCTCATACCACCTAATCGAAGAAAAAGCATGTTGATGCATATTTTTGGGTGTGTTCGTTACCGAGAACTGTTTCTCAGTATCCTCTACGTCCTAGGTATGAGATACAGGATCAGAATCCCACATAAGTAATCTGTTACATGGGCTACAGAAAGGTAGAGAACTAGGAATTGGTGATATATCTCTAAGTGTAGAGAATGGTGCAATTGTTGCAGCCAAATCAGTTGGCAAATATCACCTTGTATTACCAAGTGGTAAATACATTGATTCTGAATAAATGTTATTACATGCTGAACCTGATATACAACATTACATCAGTTTCTTTGTTAAGTTAAAGATGGATATAATTTTGTATTGCAGGATAATGTTGTAAACATTTTCTTAATCAAGAGTCGATTGGATCAGGCACGTTATTGTCACAACCCAAAGTTCGTCCCGTGACCGGCACTTAACCTACGTAACGTCTACAGACGTAACGTGACTAAGTGAACCGAGAACCCAGAAATCAAACCAGTAAAAGTATAGAGTGTCTTAAACTTGAATGGAAGCATTTGCAAAGTGGCAAGAAAATCTTAAGCAAATAATCACCAAGATAGCAATATACGACGCCATAGCGAAGATCAAGAGTAACAAGTGAAAACATCACAGATAGAATAAACTGCATAAGTACAGTCGGCTCACAACGAGCTCGACACCAGAATACAAATAATATACATCATCGTCCTCACACTGTCTCTAAGTCAAATACATATATGGTAGATGGAGAATACTAGATACAACAATGTACATAGCTGAAAGATAAACAGATACCGCACAAAACCCACCTATCAGCAAAAGAGCAAGTATACCAACTGAGGGGGTATCTGTGTCAAAAGGTGTAAGAAAGCAGCCTGCCGTGACTACTCCGAAGGGCAACCTGCAAACACGTAGTCTCTCGCTAGGTATAGCCGACGACTTGTTTCCCCTTCTTCGCGGCGTCCTTCGCACTCGCCTGCGAACCTGGAATTTCACAATATGTCACCCATATGCTCAAAACCATACAACCACGACTTTTAAAGTCAACTAGAAACCCGTGTCGCAAACCAAGCGCGCGTGTGCGCGATACGCTAAAACGTGTGATTACGCGCCTGAAGCCACTCCGACGCGTCGCGATACGCAGAAACCCCAAACCCATTCACACGTATCACGCGTGTCGCGAAAGATTAAAAATACGGGAAATAGGGTATTCTACTCCAGATTTTGATACAAAACAGATAGTATAAAAATATATATACCAAAATAACGCACATAACAGCAGACTCCAGTGGCCCAAACCTCAACCCCCAACTCACCTACCTGGCCACAATTTACGGCCAGAATGCATTTTTCGGCGGCCGATCTGGGGAATTCGGCCCCCAGGTTTGGTGTGTACACTCAGTACCCCCTGAATATGCTACAGTAAATCCAATTTCATCCTGAAACATCCCGGGTAGAAGCAGATTCCACAGGGCCCTAATTCTAGTTAAAACATCACATTTTACACTAAAAAGATACTTTATGGTATTTTTGTGGAACCTGAAGCAAACCCAGGTCTAAAACCAGACTAATAACTCATTAACAAGCTAATCAAGCAACAACAACATAAATTTTAACATATTATCACTAAACCCCCCTTACATAGCACAAAACATGCACAAAATGAGATTTTTAGAAACTAAACGTGCAAGTTATAGAAATAGGGTGCTAGGAGTAAGATTAATACCTTCAAATGACCTTATGAACACCAAAAATCCCAGCTCTAGCATCAAGTGTGCAGATTTGCCTCCGAACACCTCAAAAAGCTCACTTTTCCATGGTTTTGTGATGAAAATGTGTTGATTGTGTAGGGTTTTTGTGTAGGGATCAAAGAGAAGTGAAAAGGAGAGGAAAAGATGAAGGAAAGCTAGGGTTTTTCTCCTCTCAATTCTGCAGAATTCAGAATGAGGAGGAAGAGAAAGAAGAGAGAAGAAAAGGGTCAAAAAAGTCAAAGTTCATTACCTAACACCATGGCTCATTTTCTATTGGATTTGAATTATTAAATGGGGTTTTGTTTTGGATAAAAGGGTGGGGAAAATAACAACCATGCATGAAAGAAAATGGTTATCATGCTAACACTTTTTTCCTAGGTCACAAAAATTGTGCTAAGTGTGCATGTGTGCACTTAACACAAAAATTCCCAATTAGGGTAAACACGACTAAATTATAACTAGTAATCCTATGCATACATAAATAATAACACGCACAATTACTAATTATCACGAAAAAACATTCTAACGGAATCTCAAAGTGTTACAATCTACCCCCTTTAGGAAATTCGGTCCCCGAATTTAAAAATCTAACCACACGTACCTTCGAAAAGATGGGGATACCTCTTCCTCATCTCGCTCTCGGTCTCCCAAGTAATCTCCTCTCTGCTCGGACCACGCCAAAGTACCTTGACGGACTGTATCTCTTTCGACCTCAATTTCTTCAGTTGTCGATCCAGGATCATCACCGGCTGCTCTGCATAGGAAAGGTCACGCTCAAGCTGGATCGTCGGGTGCTGAATCGCATGCGAAGGATCATGAAGATATTTGCGGAGCATCGAAACATGAAATACGGGGTGCACGTCTGGAAAATTGGGCGGAAGGGCCAACCGATACGCAACCGCACCAACACGCTCGAGGATCTCGAAGGGGCCCACAAATCTGGGACTAAGCTTCCCCTTCTTCCCAAATCTCATCACACCCTTCATTGGGGAGACCCTCAAAAAAACATGATCACCAACAGAAAACTCAAGTCTGCGCCGACGACGGTCCGCATAAGATCTCTGCCTACTCTGGGTTGCTCTCATCCTATCGCGAATCAACTGGATCTTCGCGGTCGTCTCCTCCACAATCTGCGGCCCTAAGATACTGCTCTCACTGAGCTTTGTCCAACAGGTGGGCGATCTGCATCTCCTCCCATAAAGAGCCTCAAACGGTGCCATCTGAATGGTCTCCTGGTAGCTGTTGTTGTAGGAGAACTCTACTAAGGGTAAATGATGATCCCAGCTACCTCCGAAGTCTAATACGCACGCGCTGAGCTTGTCCTCGAGAGTCTGAATAGTCCGCTCTGACTGTCCGTCGGTCTGCGGATGAAATGCTGTGCTGAAACTCAAGCGAGTGCCCAAAGCCTCCTGAAGCCTCTCCCAAAGTCGGCTGGTAAACTGGGTGCCTCTATCGGATACGATACATATCGGAACTCCGTGCAGTCATACAATCTCGTCAATGTAAATCTGGGCATACTGAGCAAATCCGAAAGTCGTCTTCACTGGTAAGAAGTGAGCCGCTTTCGTCAAACGATCCACGATCACCCAGATGGAGTCATACCCTCGACTAGTCCTGGGTAAACCCACAATGAAGTCCATAGAAATCTGCTCCCATTTCCACTCCGGAATGGGTAACGGCTGTAGCTCTCCCGCGGGCCTCTGGTGCTCATCCTTGACTTGCTGACAAGTCAGGCATTTCGACACAAAATCTGCGATGTCTCTCTTCATTCCGTCCCGCCAGTAAACACCTCTCATGTCATGGTACATCTTGGTGGAACCGGGATGAACACTGTATACCGATCGATGTGCCTCCTCCAGAATCTCGCGCCGTAATCCCTCAGCATCTGGTACGCACAGTCTAGTCCCGAATCGTAGTATCCCCTGATCATCGATCACGAACTCGGAAAATCTGCCCTGTCCCATCCGTGCCATGATCTCTGAACATCGGTCGTCACTGTGTTGTGTCTCATGTATACGGTCGAGCAACTGTGGGCGTGCACGAACATGCGCAATCTGTCCTCCGATCGGCGTAAACTCGAATTGTACCCGGCTGTCGCATAATATCTGCCAATCTGCCGACGACTGCCTCTGTACTGCGCTCAAACAAGATAGACTACCACCGGGCCTCCTGCTCAAAGTATCCGCCACTACATTCGCCCTGCCCGGGTGATACAAGATCTCACAATCGTAGTTCTTCACTAACTCCATCCATCGGCGCTGTCTAAGGTTCAGGTCTCGCTGCTGGAATATATAGTTTAAGCTCTTGTGATCAGTGAATATCTTTCACGACTCGCCATATAGGTAATGTCGCCAGATTTTAAGTGCAAAGACCACTGCAGCCATCTCTAAATCATGAGTGGGGTAATTCTGTTCATGTTTCTTTAATTGCCGTGAAGCATACGCGATCACCCTGTCATGCTGCATCAAAACGCACCCTAGCCCCACTTGTGAAGCATCACAGTAGACCACAAATCCGCCTGATCCTGAAGGCAATGATAATACTGGTGTCGTAGTCAGTAGAGCCCGTAGCTGCTGAAAACTGTGCTCACACTCCTCCGTCCAATCAAAACGAACTCCCTTCTGGGTCAACCCGGTCAAAGGTGTAGCAATGCGAGAGAAGTCCTGCACGAATCGCCTGTAGTAGCCTGCCAGCCCTAGAAAGCTGCGAACCTCCGTCACTGACGTGGGTCTAGGACAACTCTGAACGGACTCGATCTTCCTTGGGTCTACACATATACCATCTCGTGTAATCACGTGCCCCAAGAAGTCTACGCTGTCCAGCCAGAAAGCACATTTGGAGAATTTGGCGAAAAGCTGATGCTCCCTCAAGGTCTGCAGTGTAATCCGCAGTTGCTGCTGGTGCTCCTATCTACTCTGAGAATACACCAGAATATCGTCAATGAACACTATGATGAACAGATCAAGTTACGGCCGAAAAATACGGTTCATCAAGTCCATGAATGCTGCTGGCGCGTTGGTGAGTCCGAACGACATCACCAAAAACTCATAATGGCCGTAACGCGTGCGGAAAGCTATCCTAGGAATGTCCTCCTGTCGAACCCGCAGCTGATGGTAGCCTGATCGCAAATCGATCCTCGAAAAGTATCCTGCCCCCTGAAGCTGGTTGAACAAATCGTCGATGCGTGGCAAAGGATATCTATTCCGCACTGTCACCCTATTCAGCTGGCGGTAGTCGATACACAAACGCATACTGCCGTCCTTCTTCTTGACAAACAGGACTGGAGCACCCCAAGGAGAAACACTGGGTCGAATAAGTCCCTTATCCAGCAAATCTTGCAACCGACCCTTCAATTCTCTAAGTTCCGCCGGGGCCATCCGATACGGCGGTAAAGAAATAGGCTCCGTGCCAGGAACCAAATCAATACAGAAGGAAATATCACGCTAGGGCGGTAGCCCAGGAAGCTCGTCAGGGAACACATCAGGGAACTCGCTAACAACCGGAACCTGATCCAATAGAACCTCTGTAGCTCTAGTATCGCAAACATAGGCGAGAAATCCCTGACATCCCTTCTTCAAAAGCTTTCCGGCGCGAAAAGAAGAAATCACACTGTGAGGGGTGGCACTACGGTCCCCCAACACAACAAAAACCGACTCTCCGGGAAAACAAAATCTAACTGTCTACTCGCGGCAGTCAACAGAAGCATAGCACGTGGCTAACCAATCCATGCCCAAAAGAACGTCGAAGTCCAACATCTCAAGAAGGATCAAATCGACCAGCAACTCTCTCACCAATACGGACGGTACAGGATCGGAACACGTGACTAGAGACAAACGACTCTCCCACAAGAGCAGTCACAACAAGTGGCTGATCAAGCAAACCGGACTCTCTACCCAAACTCGGCACAAAGTATGTGGATACGTACGAGTGCGTGGATCCGGGATCGAATAATACGTGTGCATCAACTGAACATACTGGAAGTATACCTGAGACCACGGCATTGGACGCCTGCGCGTCCTTGTGCGTCAAGGCAAAAACCCATGCCTGCCCTCCACCTGTGACTGGCTGTCCCCTACCGGCAGCTGGCTGCCCTCCGCCTCGGTCACCTCGTCCTCTATAAACAAATCCTCCATGACCACGACCTCCCTGTGCATGCGTCTGGCGCGGAGTAACAGTAGGTACAATAGGCAACGCCGTCTGGGGTGGTGAAGGCAGAAATGTGACGTGCGGTGCTGCTGCCTCCCTCCGGGGTATCTCAGGACAATCTCATACACGATGATAAGAACACCCGCAACGGAAACATCCCGATGATGGTCGCTGACCGTCCTGGGGATAGGAGCTAAACAACCTGCCTCGCCCCGAATCTCTACTACCTGCAAGACGTCTATCACGGCACCGAAAAGGCTGTCTCTGCGCTGACGTATCCGCACGAACTCTCTTCGGCTCTGGGGCTGCTGAAGTTTCAGCAAGGCGCTCCTCAACTAATAAGGCTGCATTTACAGCTGCGGCATAGGTCTCATAATGCTGGGAGCGGATAGCAAGGAATAGCGGGGTAAGCAAGCCTCAGACAAATCTCTTGACTCGCATCTCCTCAGTAGCCACTAAGTACGGAGCATAAACTGATAGCTCGGTGAAGAGCACATCGTACTCTGCCACTGACATCTCTGGCGTCTGGCGCAAGGACTCAAATCTGCGTGCTCGGGCATCCCTAACACTTTGGGGAAGAAAACGGGCAAGGAATAGCGCCACAAACTCGGTGCAGGTCATAAGATGAAGACCTGCTGTTCTACCCTTCTCAACTGATTCGCACCATTTCTGTGTGAGACCTTCCAGGCGAAAGCTCGCGAACTCAACCCATCTCGCATCTGCGCATCTGAGGGAACGGCATATCCGAGCCATCCTATCGATGAAGGACTGTGGGTCCTCGGCTGCATCGGTGCCTGTGAAGACCGGAGGCTTCAGCCTCATAAACTCTGACAACGATACTGTAATAATCTCTGTAGCTGCAAGGGCAACTGCCTGTACTGTGGGTACCACCGCGGTCTCTGCAACGGGTGGAACAACCTCTGGTCGCTGCGCTCGAAGTGTCTCAACTAGAGATCCCATCATCTGGCGCATCTCCTACATACTGGATCTTATCGTCTGGCGCATCTCCTGCACACCAGCCCCTAACATGGCAATCTGATCTGTCATGGCAGGAACAGCCTGCTCGGGCACAACCGGTGTACTACCCGGATCAGTCCTCGTCTCGGACGAGTCAATTAGAATCTCGGCCCTCGCGGCCGCTCTCTGCTCCCTCGTAGTCTTTGGCGGCATAATGGCTGGAAGGAAAAGTAGGATTCGATAAGGATACGGAAATCGAATCGCAAGAATGCATGTACTCATGAAGGAATTTAAATCAACAAGTCCTAAGGTCGCCTTGGCGGAGTACCGTGTCGTGAGTATGCCGCGGAACAAACGCACGCTACGCCACTCTGCTTTAGCTATCTACTCCATCATACCAGGGTCATCCTAGGAACACTCCGAAAGGTAAAACCTACGCTCTTATACCAACTTTGTCACGACCCAAAGTTCGGCCCGTGACCGGCACTTAACCTACGTAACGTCTACAGGCGTAACGTGACTAAGTGAACCGAGAACCCAGAAATCAAACCAGTAAAAGTATAGAGTGTCTTAAACTTGAATGGAAGCATTTGCAAAGTGGCAAGAAAATCTTAAGTAAATAATCACCAACATAGCAATATACGACGCCGTAGCGAAGATCAAGAGTAACAAGTGGAAACATCACAGATAGAATAAACTGCATAAGTACAGTCGGCTCACAACGAGCTCGACACCAGAATACAAATAATATACATCATCGTCCTCACACTGTCTCTAAGTCAAGTACATATATGGTAGATGGAGAATACTAGATACAACAATGTACATAGCTGAAAGATAAACAGATACCGTACAAAACCCACCTATCAGCAAAAGAGCTAGTACACCAACTGAGGGGGTATCTGTGTCAAAAGGTGTAAGAAAGCAGCCTGCCGTGACTACTCCGAAGGGCAACCTGCAAACACGTAGTCTCTCGCTAGGTATAGCCGACGACTTGTTTCCCCTTCTTCGCGGCGTCCGTCGCACTCGCCTGCGAACCTGGAATTTTACAATATGTCACACATAAGCTCAAAAACATACAACCACGACTTTTAAAGTCAACTAGAAACCCGTGTCGCAAACCAAACGCGCATGTGCGCGATACGCTAAAACATGTGATTACGCGCCTGAAGCCACTCCGACGCGTCGCGATACGCAGAAACCCCAAACCCATTCACACGTATCACGCGTGTCGTGAAAGATTAAAAATACGGGAAATAGGGTATTCTACTCAAGATTTTGATATAGAACAGATAGTATAAAAATATATATACCAAAATAACCCACATAACAGCACACTCCAGTGACCCAAACCCCAACCCCCAACTCACCCATCTGGCCGCAATTTGCGGCCAGAATGCATTTTCCGGCGGCCAATCTGGGAAATTGGGCCCCCAGGTTTGGTGTGTGCACTCAGTACCCCCTGAATATGCTACAGTAAAACCAATTTCATTCTGAAATATCTCGGGTAGAAGCAGATTCCATAGGGCCCTAATTCTAGTTAAAACATCACATTTTACACTAAAAAGATATTTTATGGTATTTTTGTGGAACCTGAAGCAAACCCAAGTCTAAAAACACACTAATAACTCATTAACAAGCTAATCAAGCCACAACAACATAAATTTTAACATATCATCACTAAACCCCCCTTACATAGCACAAAACATGCACAAAATGAGATTTTTAGAAACTAAACGTGCAAGTTATGGAAATAGGGTGCTAGGAGTGAGATTAATACCTTCAAATGACCTTATGAACACCAAAAATCCCAGCTCTAGCATCAAGTGTGCAGATTTGCCTCCAAACACCTCAAAAAGCTCACTTTTCCATGGTTTTGTGAAGAAAATATGTTGATTGTGTAGGGTTTTTGTGTAGGGATCAAAGAGAAGTGAAAAGGAGAGGAAAAGATGAAGGAAAGCTAGGGTTTTTCTCCTCTCAATTCTGCAGAATTCAGAATGAGGAGGAAGAGAAAGAAGAGAGAAGAAAAGGGTCAAAAAAGTCAAAGTTCATTACCTAACACCATGGCTCATTTTCTATTGGATTTGAATTATTAAATGGGGTTTTGTTTTGGATAAAAGGGTGGGGAAAATAACAACCATGAATGAAAGAAAATGGTTATCATGCTAACATCTTTTTCCTAGGTCACAAAAATTGTGCTAAGTGTGCATGTGTGCACTTAACACAAAAATTCCTAATTAGGGTAAACACGACTAAATTATAACTAGTAATCCTATGCACACATAAATAATAACACGCACAATTACTAATTATCACGAAAAAACATTCTAACGAAATCTCAAAGTGTTACAGTTATGTAATGGCATATACGTTCTAAATCAAGCCACAGTTCAAAATATATAGAATACACAGAAGAGGAGTGGTTCAGAAATGAACGAATCCCTCTTATAGCATTGTAGACCAGGTCATATCAATCCGTTCAAATTTTCATCTTTTGATACTTGCCAGTCTTATCTCAAAGGTAAAATAACCAATACTCCGTTTACTAGAAACGGAGAAAGAGTTACTGAACTCTTAGGACCGATACATGATGTTGTATTCGGTCCTATGTCTACAAATGCCAGGGTTGGTTCCTCGTACTTCATTTTATTCACTGACCATCTCTCAAGATTCGTACATATGTTCCTATTAAAACACATGTCTGAAACTTTTGAGAAACTCAAGGAATATAAGCATGAAGTTGAGAACCAGATGGGTAAAAGTAATAAGTGCTTCGATGTAATCGGGGAGGAGAATACTTCAGCACAGAGTTCCTGGATTTTCTAAAAAGAGAATAGGATTCTCTCTCAGCTTACTCTTTCGTGTACACCACAGTACAAAGGTGTATCGGGGCGGAGGAAACGCATCCTATTAGATATGGTGCGCTCTATGATGAGTACTGCTGAGTTTCCTGTTTCCTTTTGGAGTTATGCACTTGAGAAGTTGCATACCTATTGAATAGGGTTCCAACCAAATCAAGTGCCTACCACTCCATATGTGATATAGTATGGGAAGATATGGCGTTGTCCGGCCTATGTTGAAAGGCAAAATCCGGAAAAACTCGAGGCAAGGTCAGTTCTGTAAGTTTATTGGATATCCCAAACATTTGCGAAGGAATATCTTCTACCAAACCGAGGAGCAAAAGGTGTTTTGTTTCTCAATATGCCACCTTTTTAGAAAAGGAATTTCTTCTAGAAGAAATTCGTGGTCATGAGGTAGAACTGGAAGGAGTTCCAGCTGGACAATTAACAGCTGATGATTTGGTGAAACCAAAGGATTCAATAGTCTCCAATGAGCCTCAGCCTCTCCACGAATCTGGTAGGGTTCCTCATCCACCTGAGAGATACTGTGGTTTCCTCAGTTATGGTGGGAGCGAGGATTGCATCATGGTAGATGGTGACCCAACTAGGTTCAGGCAGGCCATCACGAGTACGGACTCTGTGAAATGGATGGATGCAATGCGATCAAAGATGGAATCCATGTACAACAACAAAGTATGACTTTGAATGTTGCACCTGAAGGGGTAAAACCCATCGGGAGCAAGTGGATCTTGAGAAGATTCTTGGTGCAAATGGAAAAGTTGAGACTTTCAAAGCAAGACTTGTAGTAAAAGGTTTTCATCAATAACCAGGTGTGGATTATGATAAAACCTTTTCTCCAGTAGCTATACTTAAGTCCATCAGGATTAAATCACGCATCGCGGAGTTGGAATATCTGTTTTGATGTGGCAGTCAAAGAGTTTGACTTCATCAAAAATGTAAATGAACCTTGTATATACAAGAAGGTTATAGAGAGTAGAATTGTCTTTCTCATATTGTACGTAGATGACATACTCTTGATAGGAAATGGGTTTCCTAGGCTACACACGGTCAAGCTCCTATTGTCATGAGAATTCTCCATGAAAAATCTGGATGATACCTACTACATCTTAAGGATTTAGATCTTTAGAGATAGATCTAAGCGGATGTTGGGAGTGTCCCAAATCCAGGTACATTAACACCATACTAAAGGGGTTTAGTATGGAAGATTCTAAGCGTGGTGGATCGCCCACTTACTCAGGAATCACTCTCTCCAAAAAAATGTCTCCCAAGACTGATTTGGAGAGAGCTCGCGTACAAAGGATAACCTATGCTTCGGCACTAGGCTCTATCATGTATGCGATGTTATGTACCAGACCAGATGTAGCTAACTCACTAGGTGGAGTGATCAGGAATCAATTGGATCTTGCGAGAATCACTGGACAGCTGTGAAGGACATTATTAAGTACTTGAGAAGCACTAAAGAAATGTTCTTGGTGTTTGGTAACGGTGAACTCCAGTGGGAGTCCTTTACCAATTCGAGCTCCCACAGTGATAAGGTCGACTGAAAATCAGTCTCAGGCTTTGTCTTTACCTTCAGTGGAGGGACGGTATGTTGGAAGAGTTCCAAGCAAGATACCATGGCAAGCTAGACGATAAAGGATGAATACATCGGTACCAACGATGCTGCCAAAGTTGGTGTATGTATATTTCTTATTCATGAGATGGACATGGTTCCTAGCATTGAGCGTCAAATAAATGTTATTGTGACAACAATGGAGTTATGGCTTTGGCCTAGGAACCCCGGTGCCATCAGCGATCCAAACATATTCTGAGGCAGTATCACCTGATCAGGGAGATGGTTGATCTTTAAAGGATCGAGGTAAGGAGAGTTGACGCGAAGGATAACACGGCGGATCCACTCACAGAGGCCTTTTCCTAGAGAGATTTTTATGGGGCGTTGAGGATGAGATACTACAACAAATGGCCTTAGTGCAAGTGGGAGATTGTTAGTTATATATATGCCCTAGAGGCCATTATGGTACATACGATGTATATTATAGTGCATGCTTGAACATATATAGGGAGGAATTTCTTGCTCGACATGATAGTATGCTATATGGTTACTCTTTATCTTAACATGTACACTAATTGTCTCTCTGTTGCATGTTGATAAAGCCCTTAGGATGAGTACTTGACTACCAGGATTATGATGCAGATCATACTAGTAGGGCCAGGGTAGTCCGTAAGTACATCCTTCAATTGTTCCTAGTCGTGGGAGTATCGAGACGGGGCATCGATATCCTAGAGTAGACTAGCGTATACGTTTCTTGACCCATATGATGTGTGATGGATGATCCTACATCCATTGGTGTTTGACATCAAAGATTGTATACGGGTGCTCAGTGGAGACTGGGTAAACTGAACCGGACTCGCCGAGAACTCCTAGATGGTATTATACCTTACGTCAGATAGTAGTTCTCTGGTGACACTGGTGTTAGTTATATGTATGCCCTAGAGGCCATTACTGTACATTGGATGTATATTGTAGTGGATGCTGGGACATATATAGGTAGGACTTTCTTGCTCGAAATGATAGTACGCTATCTGGTTACTCTTTATCTTAACATGTATACTTGCTGTCTCTCTATTACATGTTGATAAAGCCCTTAGGATATGTGCTCGACTTCCAGGACAGTGATGTAGATCATACTAGTGGGGCCTGGGTAGTCCATGAGTACATTCTTCAATGTTCCTAGTCGTGGGAATATCGAGACGGGGCGTCGATATTCCAGAGTAGACTAACGTATATCTTCTCGACCCATGTGATGGGCGATGGATGATCCCATATCCATTGGTTTTTGACATCAGAGATGGTATGCGGGTGCTCAGTGGAGACTGGGTACACTGAACGGACTCGCCGAGAACTCCCAGATGGTATTATACCTTACGTCAGATGGCAGTTCTCTTGTGACACTGGTACAGCTTAGTCTATTGACCCGAGATCGTCATAGAGTCTTGTGTGTCTCCCACTGTGCTTTGATTTCCACCCTACCACGGCTCTACTGAGTCGTGCAAATAGGTGGTTTTTGGGTACAGTCCCGATTCACATGGAGGCAATGAGCGATAGGAGGGGATTCGTCTCTCCCGGTATTGGGGGTTGATGTTGCACTATGCTCGACTGGCCATAACTGGAAATCCCTGGCCAGGGTTGCATTGATATACTGGTAAGAGTTATCAGTAGTTTCACACTTGTTATGGACCTTACGTCGGCATGACTTATCAAGCTACTGGGGTCTGACGTTTACCACCCCTAGGCGAGATATACGACATATCAGACGAACAGACCGGACTGTGCGGTAAGTGTTACTGGTTGTATTCACAGAAGTGTGAGCGGGCTTGCTCGTTGATCTTCTGATCGCTCAATACCCGGGTGGCCGTTACGTTTAGCAGACCGCTTGCGGCTTGTAGGTGTTTGATATGATCATCACCTGCTGCCGGCGTGTTGACGAGTCTTTAGAGTCCTACACAGAGGTTTCCTGGCTCAAGCGAAATGAAATAGGAGCGCATATGAGATATGTGCGGGACCGAGAATAATACCAGTATGTGATACTGAATTCTATTCTCGCGATTCTTATCATCGAACGGTTATATATGATATAGCCGGGTTACCGAATCAAATGTTGATTCGATATATTGATACACTTGATATTAGTCGGTTATATGCTGTATGACCGGATCATTAAATCAAGTGTTGATTTAATGATTTAATGTATAATTATATATTAGATATATTACTTTACATTGACTAGTATTGTTCACTTAAGATTGATTATCTCACTTGATTGTGCACATTGTATATATGATATATGTTTGTCCACTAGTTTGTATCATGATTGATGATACATGCAAACTTGGGTATGTGCATGATTTACACTATGTTTAGTTAATGGTTAGGGTTTTATTTTCTTTATTCATTTTGTAAAAACAAAATGGTGCTTTTCTTTATTTTTGGCTTAAAGCTTCATGAAGCTTCATGGCATCTTTGAAAAGTCTTAACCATTTTGTTTTATCCTTAAACCTAACCATTACCTAAACTATGGTTTGCTCTCTACATGAGTTAAACTTACCCATGGTTGCATTATGATAAGATTCACTTGATTTATTATTTTCAAAATAATTCATTTTCTTTCTTCTTCTTCATCTTCTTCTTCAAGTGAAGAAACCATTCTTGAAAATTTCCAAGTGATGAAATCAAGTGAGAAATCCAAATCCAAAGTGAACCCACTTCCTATTTCTTCTTCCTCTACCACTTGCCATGTCGTATAGGGTGTTATCTTCACAAGTTTCATGACCTAGTGAAGATGGAGCTTGAGTTTGAGTTGCCTCGACGTAGATCATCTTCGGCATCGAAGTCAATGACCTAGCCCGATCATTTCTCCAAAGAAACCATCGCTAGAGTCCGGAATCCGATGATCGCAGCTAGCGGAGGGACGTCATCACGGAGCTAAAGAAATGGAGGACCGGATCTACAAAGGTTGTAGTCACTTTCACCTGTAGTTAAACTGTTAACTTGCTTAGTATCGCCTTACCTCTAGTTAATGATCTTGCATAGGGTTTCTTTGGCACATGAAAAATTCGATTTTGGCATGGTTGATCAGTTGTAGAACATCATGAGTGTTCCTAGGAACCCTACAACTGGTGCAGGTTAGTCTGTAGACCCGAGATCGTCATAGAGTCTTGTGTGATTCCCACCGTGCTTTGATTTCCACCTTACAATGTTCAAGAGAACGTGCAAAACGGTGGTTTTTGGGTACAGTCCCGAGTCATATGGAGGCAATAAGCGATAGGAGGGAATTTCGTCTCTCCCGATATTGGGGGTTGATTTTGCGCTATGCTCGATTGGCCATAACAGAAAATCCCTGGTCAGGATTGCTGAGATTTACTGGTAAGTGTTATCAGTAGTTTCTCGAACCGTTATGGGCCTCACATCGGCATGACTTATCAGGCTATTGGGGTCTGACGTTTACCCCCCCACCCCATGCTGGTTATGTGACATATCAGAAGAAGAGACCGGACTGTACGGTAGTGTTACTTATTGGATTCGCAGGAGTACGAGCAGGCTTGCTTGTTGATCTTCTGATCACTCAATACCCGAGTAGCCGTTACGTCCAGCTAGTACCGCTGACGACTTGTGGGTGACTGATATGGTCATCACCTACTGCCGGCATATTGACGAGTCTTTAGAGTCCTACACAGAGGTTTCCTATCTCAGGCAAAACGAAGTAGGAGCACATATATGATATGTGCGGGACCGAGATTAATACGTGTATGTGATACCGTATTCTATTCTCGCGATATATGATATCGGTCGGTTATATGTGATATAGCCGGGTTATCGAATCAAGTGTTGATTCGATAAGTTGATACAAATGATATTAGTCGGTTATATATGATATAGCCGGATTATTAAATCAAGTGTTGATTTAATAATTTAATGTATGATTGTATATTTGATATATTAATTTACATTAACTAATATTAGCTCACTTACGTATTTCTTTTTCTCACTTGTGTACACTTAATATATATGTGATATATATTATTGTGTCATGCTTGTTGCTACATGCTACATGGGTATATGAGACTCATACCATGCTTATCATAATGAAGGGTTTTATTTATTTAAAGTAAATCAAAATTAGTTGGAAATTAGTCACATGGTTTGAGGTTAGTGGAAGCTTGTAGAACCATTGACTTTGTCCACTAGTTTTGTTTTACATTAGATATTTATTAACCCAACCATTACCTTAAGCCATGGTTAAGTCTCTACATGAATTAGTATGAGATATTATCTCACCCATGGTTGCTATTCTTGCTCATTGATTCATTCATTCATTCTCCACTTCATCTTCTTTTTCATCTCCAAAAGTTTTCTAGGTTTTGAGGAGGTGAAGAAAATTAGTGAGAAAAATATTTCTAAAGTGAGCAAAAATCCTACTTCATCAACCTTCACTAGATTAGCCATTTAGTTTAGGTTGTTTGCTTCACTAATTCCCAATCAGTGAAGAGGCGGCTTGAGTTAGAGTCTCCTCGACGTAGATCTTCTTCGGCCTCGAAGACTTCAAGTAAACTTGTTCATTTTGCTTTATGGAGCCTAACTTGAGTCCGGGAGAACACTACTTGGAGCGAAGGGACTACTGCACGTAGCTTTAGAAGTGAAGGACCGGTTTACAAAGGTTGTATTCCTCATTCACTTAGATGTAAAGATGTTTACATGCTAGCTTTTGTCTAATTCTCTAGTTAAGATTCTAGGTTAGGGTTCTTTAGCGCGCCAATCTTCTGAAAATAGCATGGTTGATGCCTCCCGAAACCCTGTGGTCGTGCTATGGAACCCAGCACCCAAGCACCGCGACGAAACAGTTATCACCGCGCTGAGGTCGGGTCTTAGGAAGAAAGAGTGGCTCCACTCTTTTGCATTGGCGCAACCTAAGACCATGGCCGAAGTGAAAGCATGGACCGAGCGAGAAATCCAACTCGAGTTCGAGGTGAACTACAACTTACCCGGAGGCGACCAAGCAAACCGAAAGAAGAAGAACAGGGAATAGAAAATGAAAGGTGATCGTCCTAAACCTTATTCCCCAAGGTTCCAGGAGTACACCCCTCTGAACATTTCCTAGGCCGAGCTGTTGGAGGAAACTAAGGGCGAGAGGTTTTTTAAGCTCTCGCCAGCTACCCAAAGGGCGGGCAAGCGTCTCCGCGGTCCGTACTATGCCTATCACAGGTCGCAGGGTCACGCGACTGAAGGTTGCAAATAGCTCCGTGACTATATCAAGGAACTGATCCGCTCCGGTCACCTGGGGAATAGCGACTGAAAGCGACAGACTGAACGAGAGCAAAATGACCAAACCCCTCCCGGGGAATTAACAATCGGGCAAATCATGGTTATTTCGGCGGATCCAACACTGGAAACTAGGGGAACCACCACCTCCTGCCAGTCGAGGGCATAAGCAATCCACCCCACAAGAAGCGTAGGAAGGATGACCCGATCATCTTCACCGATGATTACCTTCATGGCATAGCACTTCCTCACAATGACCCTCTTGTGATAATGACCCGAGTTCACCGTTACGGCGTCCAGAGAATATTGGTCAACTTAGGGAGCTCGGCGGATATCCTGTTCTACGACTTTTTCAAGTGTATGGGGTTATGTTCATCCGATTTTCAGCCGACCTCCCACGTCCTCTCTGGGTTCACCAACCATTCTGTCTCGGCCGAGTGATCGGTCACCCTCTTCCTCAACATTGGGGAAGCAAGCAAGAAGTGAACAGAACTAGTAAATTTCCTCGCTGCTAAGGTCCCTTCATCCTATAACATTCTCGTGGGACGCCCTACCTTAAATTCCCTCCGGGCTCAGATCTCGACTTATCACCTTGCCCTCAAATTCCCTTTGGATAATGGGGGGATAGGTCGGGCCTATGGGGACCAGAAAACCACCAGGGTTTTCCTCGCCTCGGCGTTCACCACTGGAGAGCGGGGCGACGATTTTGAAGACACACATGATTTCCAGAGGACTTTAGATACCCGCGACGACCAAAAAGAATTTCGAGGTGCCCCTATGGAAGTGTTAACAGAAGTCCCCCTGAAAGAGGGAGTCGACAGTCGGATAGTCCAGATCGGCTCTCTCTTGACAGGGAACACCCGTGAAGGCCTAATCCAGTTCCTCCGAGATAACTCAGACGTAATCGTTTGGACGCCAGCAGACATGCCCAGGATCAACCCTGATGTGATCTCCCATAAGGCCCGGCCTATCCGACAAAAGAACAGAAGCTTTGCGCCGGTTAAACAAAAGGTGATAGAAGACAAGGTGGATCGATTGCTCGCCCCCAACTTCATCAGAAACCTGGAATACTCGGATTGGCTGGCGAACGTAGTGATGGCCAAGAAGGAAAACGGGAAATGGCGCATGTGCATCGATTTCACGGACTTGAACAATGCTTTCCCCAAAGTCAACTATCCACTTCCTCGCATAGACCAGCTAGTAGAAAGCTTGGCCGGCCATGAATTACTGAGCTTCATGGACGTTTTCTCCGGTTACAATCATATCTAGATAGACCCGGCCGACGAAGAACTTACCGCCTTCACCACCGACCGAGGAGTCTACTGCTACAAAGTGATGCCCTTCGGACTCAAGAACACCGGGGCCACGTATCAGCGGCTGGTCAACAACCTGTTCAAACCAAAGATTGGAAGAAACATTGAAGTCTACGTCGACGATATGCTCGTAAAATCCGCCTTGACAGCCGGGCACAATAAAGACCCCGGCGAGACCTTCGATGTCCTGCGCAAGTATAAGATGAAGCTGAATCCAGCTAAATGCGTGTTCAGAGTCACCAGTGGAAAGTTCCTCGGGTTCATGGTTATCCACCGTGGAATCTAAGTGAACCCAGAAAAAATCAACGCCATCCTCAACATGGAAACGCCTAAGAGCAATGTCGATATCATGCAACTCACAGGGAGGGTGGCAGCCCTGAGTCGCTTTATGTCCAGATACGGAGAAAAGTGCCTCCCTTTTTTCAGGTCTCTAAGGAAAATTCCTATGTTCGAATGGTCTGAGGAGTGCCATAACGCTTTTGAACAACTCAAGACACACCAAGCAACCCCATCGCTGCTCACCCGATCGGTCGAGGGTGATGAGGTATTATTATATCTAGCCTTCTCTGACCAAGCTGCAGGGTCAGTGCTCGTCAGAGAATTCGAAGGCATACAGAGACCGGTCTACTACATGAGCCATGTTTCCAAGAACGCGGAAACAAGATACCTGACCATAGAGAAAATAGTCCTAGCGCTTGTCGTCGCCTTCAGGAAACATCGACACTATTTTTAGGCACACACGATCCTCGTCCTCACTGAGCGGCCTTTAGGGTCTATCTCGCCTCCCCCGAATCATCAGGTCGTCTGGTGAAATGGAGGTGGGAGTTGTCTCAGTTCGACATCAAATACCACCCAGACAGGCCATCAAAACACAGTTCTTAGCTGATTTTGTTATCGAATGCACCATCCCTACTAAAGAAGGAAAGGCAGCGCGCGCTCCGAACCATGACCCTCGGTCGAGGAGGTGCCCAGCCCTATCCCGGACTGGGTACTTTGTGTAGACGTATTCTCCAAGGAGAAAGGGAGCGGGGCTGGCCTGATCATCTGCGGCCCGGAGGAGGCGGAAATGGAATACTCTCTAAAGCTCAGTTTTAAGGCCTCAAACAACGCCACGGAATACGAGGCCTTGTTAGCAGGGCTACGAATCTCCTCCGGGGTAGGGCTGAAGACCATCAGGATACGCAGCGACTTCGTACTAGTCGTTGGCCAAGTAACCGAGCGTTTCGAGGCCTGAGAACCACTTATGATAAAATACCTGGCCAAGGTAAAAAGGCTTCGGAAAAATTTCGACGAAGTCCAAGTGGAGCAGATTCCCAGAAACTTGAACACTCAGGCTGACGTCTTGAGCAAGCTCGCTTCTTCCTACTCATCCAATCATAAAAGAAATATCCTCTTTGAGGTCTTACCATGACCCAGCGTGAAAGATGGAGAGGTGACACTCCAAATCCACACAACTCAGGAAGAAGGCCAAGATTAGAGAAAGCCCCTTGTGGAATTCCTGAATGGCGGTGTACTTCCCGAATACCGAGGAGAAACTCGCAGGATTCGGGCAAAAGCATGCCATTTCATATGGAGCAACGGACACCTGTACAAGAATTCATACACTCAGTCTCTGCTCCGGTGCGTTAACCCCTACGAAGCAGACTACGTTTTACGAGAGATACATGAAGAGGTAGGGGGAGCGCATCAAGGAGCCCGTACCCTGGTCCAGTAGACACTGCTCCAGGGATACTATTGGGTGAGAATACACTAGGATGCCGAGAAGTTGGTCAGAAGATGCAAAAACTGCCAACTCTTCGGCAGCATACCTCATCTCCCCGCCATCGAACTAATGCCACTCAGTCCCCCTTGGCTATTTGTGCAATAGGGGATAGATATGGTGGGACAACTCCCCACCGACACTGGCAGACACAGATACATCCTTGTCACTGTGGACTACTTAACGAAGTGGATAGAGGCCGTACCCATCTGGAAACCGGAAGCCGCCTCTACGATAAAATTCCTGCAAAACAACATAATCTCCCGATTTGGAATCCTAAGGTGCATAATTAACGACCATGGGACCAACTTCAAAAACCATAAAGTCAAAGAGTTTTGCAGCGACTACCACGCATTGATGAAGTTTGTCGCGGTCGCACATCCACAATGCAATGGGCCGGCCGAAATAGTGAACCGAGGCGTCATTTGTGGTCTCAGAGCCCACTTGGAGGGTAGGCAAGGAAGATGGGTCGAGGAACTTCCGTAGGTGCTATAGGCATTGCGGACATCGAAAAAGACACCCACGGAAGAAACTCTATTCAGTCTCTGCTACGGTACCGAGGCAATGGTCCCCATGGAAATTGGACTATCAAGTTATCGGGTCGAACATTTTGAGGATGAAGCTAACACCTTATCACTCCGAAGCAACTTGGACATCTTGTTGGAAAAACGAGGTCGAGCGCAAATCAGAGAAGCCACCTATCAGCAACAAACCGCTCTCTACTACAATGCCCGAGTTAAATATCGGTCCTTTAAGACTGGAGATCTGGTTTTACGAAGAAACGAGTTCATAGACCAAGGGAGACTACATAAGTTCTCCCCGAAGTGGGACGGAGCATTTCTTGTAACGGAAGCGTTGCCCGGTGAAGCATACCGCCTACAGGACTCTGGGGGACGTAATCTTCCTCAGCCATATAACGCCGAAAAGTTTAAGTTGTATAAATAAACATGTACCCTCTTTTAAATAATGCAATTCCTTTCAGCATTAACTAAGTTTTCCAAACTAAGCCCTCTCAGAGAGGAAACTTCTACACAATCCCGGGGCCCCAGCCCTTTGTTACTTTCCTCAGCCCCGAGACTCCGGGGTTAAAAAAAAGTACGGAAAGGAGGAAAGAGACAATACACCATATCCAAAGACAAATTTATTTATTCAGAGGTATTGTGGGCTCCCCAGCCTTACAACGATTACAGCAGAGGAGAACGGGGATTAAGAAAACATTGTCGGTGATACTCAGAAGAAAGTTCCTCCAGCCGAGCCCAAGCAGCCTCCGCTCGCTCCCTCTATGGTACCCATGGACCGTAGAAGCCACAGACTCGCTGGGCCCCCACCCGCTGAGAAAGATGCAACGACCAACCTTTGCTGGAAACTCTCAAGAAGAAGGTCCACTGAGCGGTCCCGCCTGCTCTTCGAGATCAGACCAAACTCGTGGACCGTATGCATTTTATCAAACGCCCCGTCCATCAACTGTGGAGACAGGGTGTTGTACAGACCCGGAGAAGTCCTCCATATCACGTAGATTAGCACTTGAAGGAGGGGAGATCGCCGGGGAAGTAAGCGCCAACAGTGGCCCTCCAAGCGGCTTATCACCGCCTCATACGTCTCTTCGGAACGATCGAGATTATAAAAATACACATCTTCCCGAGAAACGATCTCCCTCATGGTATATGCGTGACCAGTCATCGGGAAACATAAGACTAGGAAGAAACTGATATGAGAATTCGAAGGTGAGACCATACCGTCGATACTTATAGCCTCAACGAATATCTTCCAACGACCAAGATCTACTCGCGCAACAATGAAAATCACAGAATATCGCAATTTCCCGATATAGTACTGCTACGTGTCATCCATGACGGTCACCCTTCCCACCTTTACGGGTCACGGAAGGTTGAACGACGTCCCAAGGAGAAGCTATGGAATTCAAAAAGCTATCGACCAGCGGCAGCCGAGTAGCTTCCTGCTCGGCTTATCCGCTGAGCGTAGCTTCCTGCCCTATGAAAAAGTGGATCCAAAGCACTCATCACGAGGCCACCGAGCAGATTCCTGCTCAGTTCATCCGCTGAGGGTAGCTTCCTACCCTACGAAGAAGTGGATCCAAAGCCCTCATCAAGAGGCCACTGAGCAGATTCCTACTCGGTCCATCCGCTGAGGGTAGATTCCTGCCCTATGAAGAAGTGGATCCAAAGACCTCATCACGTGGCCACCGAGAAGATTCTTGCTTGGTCCATCCACTGAGGGTAGCTTCCTGCCCTACGAAGAAGTGGATCCAAATCCCTCATCACGAGGCCACCGAGCAGATTCCTACTCGTTCCATCTGCAACGGGTAGCTTCCTGCCCTATGAAGAAGTGGATCCAAAGCCCTCATCGCAAGGCCGCCGAGTAGGTTCCTGCTCGGTCCATCTGCAACAGGTAGCTTCCTGCCCTACGAAGAAGTGGATCCAAAGCCCTCATCGTGAGGCCGCCGAGTAGGTTCCTGCTCGGTCCATCCGCAACGGGTAGCTTCCTACCCTATGAAGGCATGGGTCCAAAACACACACCAAAAGGCGACCGAGTTATGTCCCGCTCGGTTCATCCAATAAGGAATCGAGGGTCCCTGACCTATTCACCCTTGGCTATCGCTCGGTTCATACTCGACGCACGATCGTCACCTCGACCCCGGGGAAAGAGAGGGCTCCGGTCTTCCGACACTTAGCTATCGCTCGATTCATACTCGACGCATGATCGTCACCTCGACTCTGGGGAAAGGGAGGACTCCGGTCTTCTTACACTTGGCTATCGCTCGATTCAAACCCACGACTCCAGGGAAAGGATGGACACCGGTCTACCTGTGCCTAGCCTTTTGCTAGCTTTTACGTCATGCCCGCCTAACACTTGCGAGTTAAAAAGGCTTGTGAGCTAAAAATACTTGCGAAATAAAAAGCTTGCGAGCTAAACGTACTTGCGGGAAAGAATTACTTGAGACACACACACACACACACACACACACACACACACACACACCCCTTATTTACGTTCAAAATTATATACAAGGTATTGTGGGCTCCTCGGCCTTGCAAAAATGCCCGGAGGCTTACAAAATTCTAAAAAAAGGAAGGATAGCTCAGACTGCCTTCTCGGCCGTCACCTCTCTTTGCTCTATGCCTCCGTCGGTAACCATAATAGCGAGTTCAGGCTCAGCGCTTCCGCCAGCCGCCTCGCTTTCCCTGACCTGCTCGGCGCCTCATCCCCATGGTGCTTCCTCCATGAGGAGATACCTTGCGCGGAGCTCGCGGTTGTCAAACTCGGGCATGGTTTCCTTGACGGCGTCAAGGGCATTGTGCCACCCAACGGACGCGGAGTCAGTGAGGTCGACATAAAACTGATCAGACACCTTGTATGCCTCCACGACTCCCTCTGTCCAGCTCTCCACGAGCTTCGCTGCCTCGCAAGCCACCCGAACGTCCTTTTTGAGGGCATCCCTCGACCTCTTCATGGCGTCGAAGAGCCAATTCGCCACCTCCATCTGAGCCTAGATAGCCCGGTTAGATTCAGTTAGGAGCTGATAGGACTCCTTCAACTTGGAAACCGTCAGGTCCTCGGCGACCAATCGTGAGTCAAGGAGGGCCGCCTTTTCTTCCGCCTGCTGCAGCTGAAGGAGAAGCTTTTCATCTCGCGAGGAAGATTCGCCCGCCTTCTTTATCTCCAGGGCAACCTCCTCGGACTCCATAGCGGCGAGGAGAGCGCAGTGCTGGAGGACCTAAAGAAAACAAGAACCGTGTTAAGCAGCTGAAACCGAGTAAATAACCCTTTAAAAAATTACCTTTTGGGAAAAGTTACCAACCTGAACCGCCTCCTGAGCTATAGTGGCAACTTGGGCCTTCATAGTGCCCCGGGAAATCTTGGCCCCAGCCGCCTTCTCCATGTCCGCCATAAAGCTGTCGGCCACAGATAGACACGAGGGCACCTTGATGCAGAAGTCACCCTCCTGCACTTGGATCCCGGCCGGGGGTGGCCAAGTAACCACCCGCTTCTGTCTCTTAAGGGGGGATTCGGCGGGGGGAGTCACCTCCGCCCTAGCATGAGGCGCCGGGTCACACATATGCTTCTGTCTTCCCCCACGGCATTCTTCCGGGATGGGGGGCACTGTGGATGCCTTAGACAGAGGAGTTTGCCTAGGAATCGCGCTCAGACTTGGTCAGGATGAGCTTACGACACCGGTCTTTCTTCCCTACGCCTTGGTAGCCATGGCGGCCATAATTTTCGATCGATCCATGGGATTTGCGAGAAAAACAAAAGAAAAAGGTCAGTGACGTAGAAATGGAAATATAATTTTTGCGAAGTCTAAACAGACCGGCAAAAGCCCTAACTTACCCAAAAAATGCGCGGGACTGAGTCCGCCCCAGCTTAGTACCTACTCGGAGAGAAGGACATCAGCCCGCTGGACCGGTTCCTATTGGGACACCACCCTCGCCTTGGGGGCGTTCGACTACCTTACCCTCGGGCAATCGACCCAATGCCACTGGGTGGGCTCATGCTAATCCTCACCCTCCGATGGCCCAACGAAGTCGAACTTCTTCTTCCATTCATGGATGGAAGTAGGGATGACCACTACCCTTTTGTTTTTTAAAAAGAAATACACCAAGCTCTACTCTTCCTTACCAGTACCGGGATGATTTTTATAGCAAAGGAATGACAAGAGGAAGCTCAAATCGAAGGGGATCCGATCAATTTTTAACCAGACCAGAAATTCAAGGAGGATCCTCCACGAGTTCGGCGCTAGCTGGCCCGGTGCAAGACGGAAACAATGGAGCACAGCACAAAGCTCAAACGAGAAAGGCTGACGCATCCCAGCCCGGAATGCTTCCAACTACAAAGAAATCTTCTTGCCCTGCACCTGTTCTGCCCACACACCCACTCTGGCCAGATGAAGTGAATAGCCAGAAGGGATATGGAATCGAGCCCGGATGTCGGAGAGCTCGTCAAGACGATTCAAGACTGAGGGCACATCGCGGGTATTCCCGATGCACACCTTGGGAGCCCTTATCGCCGCTCGACGGCGAGAGACAAGGGAGACACTAGCCCTGGGGGGAGAGCCCGACACAGAGGACGTAGATGAAAAAGAAGAAGAACTCTCTCGGCTATCTAAAGCCGAGGAAGAGGAAGACCCTGTTAGGAATATGTATGCCCTAAAGGCTATTATTGTTGATATAGTGGATGCTTGGACATATATATAAAAGACTTTCTTGCTCGACATGATAGTATGCTATCTGGTTACCTTTATCTTAACATATAGACGGGTATTATTATACTGTCTGTCTCTTACATGTTGATATAGCCTTTAAGATATGTACTTGACTATCACGATTATGATGAGATTATACTTGTAGGGTCAGGGTGGTCCAAAAGTACATCATTTAACCGTTCCTAGTCGAGAAGATATCGAGAAAGGGCATCGATATTTCAGAGTAGACTAGTGTGTACGATTCTTATCCCTTAGAGGGCGGTGG
Source organism: Agapanthus africanus (assembly GCA_030015575.1). Lineage (NCBI taxonomy): Eukaryota > Viridiplantae > Streptophyta > Magnoliopsida > Asparagales > Amaryllidaceae > Agapanthus > Agapanthus africanus. The sequence continues at coordinate 318,020,854 of JASDDO010000008.1, forward strand.
TTGATCCCACAGCCATTAGTGTGTGACATCAAAGATTGTACATAGGTGCTCATTAGAGAATGGGTACACCGAACGGACTTGCCGAGGACTCCTAGTTGGAAGTATACATATCGTCAAATAGAAGCTCTCTAGTGACACTGGTACAAGTTTGTTTATAGACCCAAATCATCATAGAGTCTTGTGTGGCTCCCACTGTGCTTTGATTTCCTCCCTACCATGCTCAAGAGGAGTTGTGCAAACAGGTGGATTTTGGGTACAGTCCCGAGTCACATGGAGGCAATGAGCGATAGGAGGGGTTTCGTCTCTCCCGGTATTGGAGGTTGATGTTGCGCTATACTCAATTGGCTATAACTGGAAGTCCCTGGCCAGAGCTACTGCTGAGATTTACTGATAAGAGTTATCAGTAGTTTCTCAAACCGTTATAGGCCAGACACTGGCATGACTTATCAAGTTACTGGGGTCTGACGTTTACCACCCTAAACTCGATATACGACATATCAGACGAAGAGACCGGACTGTACGGTAGTATTACTGAGAGTATGGACAAGCTTACTTGTTGATTTTCATATCGCTCAATACCCGGATAGCCATTACGTCCAGCTAGTACCGCTGACGGCTTGTAGGTGACTGATGTGATCATCAACTACTGCTGGCATATTGATGAGTCTTTAGAGTCCCACACAGAAGTTTCTTGGTTCAAGCGAAACGAAGTAGGACACATATGTGATATGTGCGTGGGCCTGATTCAATACGTGTATATGATACCATATTGTAATCTGGCTGTTATCTGTTATCGAGATAGATTTATATGTGATATAACCAGATTATCAAATCAAGTGGTGATTTGATAATGTGATTCACAGATAAATGATATTAGTCGGTTATATGTGATATAACCTGATTATTAAATCAAGTGTTGATTTAATAATGTGATATATATTATATTTGATATAATTATATCTTAACTAATATCATTAGCTCACTAAATATTTTCCTATATTTATTAATATATATATATATATATATATATATATGAAGCATGGCTTATTTTCTATTTTTGAGAAAAATGGAGATTGAGGTGGAAAATGAGAGCATGGTGTGGCATGGCCTTTTTTCTTTTGTTTATTCATCTTGACTCACTATTCAAGCATGGTTGCAACTTTATATTGCATTTTTCTCCATGCTTGAATGAATGAGGGTCAAGGGGTTGCCATGAGACACTTCATTCTCAACACTTAGTTTTTTCTTCAAGTGTTGCTCTCTTGCTCTCATCTTCTTCTTCCTCCTCATCATGCCTCAAGCTTCAACCCTCACATGTGATATGAATCATGAAGCTTGAACACAAAATTAGTGGGCCACAAATCCCCTAGTTTACCATCCCACACCAAACTAGCACTTTGGTGTGGCGTGCTTACTTCACTAATAGGAGATTAGTAAAGAGGCATCTTGAGCTAGTGGGCTTCGCGTGGATCATCTTCGGCACGAAGGTCATCAAAGGAAGCTTGATCAAACTCTCAGGTGGAGCCTAGTGGAGTCGCGTGGACTACAACCAGGAGCTTGTGAAGTGAATGACTCGATCTACGAGGGTATAACTATCTTCACTTCTCTTAGTTTACATATCATCACATGTTTAACCCTAAATATTCTAGTCACGACCATGGTTAAATCTAACTTAGCACCGGAAAAATTTAAATCAGGCATGCTTGATGCTGCTAGAACCTCATGATGGTGCTAGGGTAGACTTTCATGGTATCAGAGCCAAGCTAGAATATTTGGGTAGGTCTTTACGATGTTAAAATGTTCGATCGGTTTCGAAACGCCCGTTTTTTTATACTTTTTGTCGAATTTTTCAAACGTTGGAATTTTCGTAATTAAAAATATCCCAAAATCATGCAGGGTTTTTTATGGAGTCTGTAGAAATTTGAGCACCCAACTCCAAGAAACAGCCGCGGAAGTGCAACCAAACACCATGTTTGGCCGCGGTTCCGCGGCATGTTAGGGTTGTTGTGGACTCATTTTTCTACTGCTGCTTCATTCGGCCATTTTGCACTCTTTGAATATTTTTAATGCTTCTCAAGTTCTTTAGGTCTCTGCATTTTGTGGGTGTTTGTTAAACCGATCGAAATGTTTAATGTCGTTTAGATTTTGATGATATGTGATACAATTGTTAGAATCCAGATTAATTAGTTTTGAGAAAACTAGTTAATATATTATAAACCTATTGTATTAGTCTCGGTTTATCGATTCCCACGGAGTTTTGATTCGGATCAAAACTCCGTCACAATCGCGTATTGTACGCGAACACTCGCCGGGTAACTCTAATAGACATGCACGCCCCATAGCCGTGACCAAGTGATTGTAGGAGAACCCCGTTGCCAAAAGCACCCACTCGGGTGCTTGTAGCTACGGTGTTCTGCCTTAGTGCACTTCGTCGACGGTATCAGGGGGTGCGGCCATCTACTAAAGTTTCCGATGAGTATTCAATAATGTAGTCGGGAATCCTGTTGAATTACCCTTCTAATGTAATTGAAAAGTGTTATCAATTTAAGACTAAAATACAAGGTTTATAGGTTAGGCATGAAATCCGGAATATGAGATAGTCCGGGTTTATGATGTCTAAGGATATACGGATTCTAATTATTATAGTTTTCCATTTCTTTTCTGCAACCATAAGTGTAATATGTAGGGTATCCCGATCTCGTTGTTATATGTCAACGAAATTTCAGGATAAGCATATTTACTTACGTTGATGACATGAGATGTTATGTGTTGCTGATGATATGATTTATTGGATTGCCGTGAATGAATAGACGGGGGTTTTATGTGAGATGAGAATTTTTATTTTCATTCATATAAAATCTGTATATAATATTCTTTTATTGGGGCACTTCCGGGTTGAAGATGATGTCACCATTGATGTATATTATTATATTTTTCCGCATTAGGATAGACCCAAGGCGAGGAGCACAAGTAACCGGGTTCTAGAGTCCAGTGGGAGACCATCTTAAGGAGTTGAGATCGGGTCTCCTAACTCTAGAATTGGTAGGGTTACTTGCCGCTCTTTTAGGCGTCTAGGGATATGGGTTTGGCTATTCATCACGACCGTGGAATCCATGTTTTACATTACTGGCTAAATTTAAAATACGAACATCCTAGTATATCCAATATTTCATATGTTGCTTCTGCTGCTTGGTTCTGTGATGTGATCATATAACCGCGTGAGATGAATGTTATATTATATAATAAATGTTGCTTATATTTTTCACCCGCGCTAGTCCAGCCCCCACTCTGACGGTAGTAAAGTAACCTTGGTGCATGACGGGGCCCAGTGGCAAATGCGCATGGCATAAGCGTATGTTTTATTTTCGTTTCATTTCTGTGATGTTTAGGAAACATTAAATGATGGAACTTCATTAATGAGATTACTGAAAAGAAAGAAACCTAAATATTTATAGAATCAAATTTTCAAAAAGGGTAGCTCTAGTTCTTGCTTTGCATAGTGGTATTCCTTGATGAATATCCAGCACCTCATTCGATGAGGAAAGAGCCGAGATCCCTTCACCGAGAGTAACCTCTTTAGCGAAACTAGAAAATGCTACAACCCACTCGGTTTTGTCTTTTGATAGCTTCTTTAGTTCTTGCTTTGCATAGTGGTATTCCTTGATGAATATCCAGCACCCTATTCGATGAGGAAAGAGCCGAGATCCCTTCTCCGGGAGTGTCCTCTTTGGTGAAACTAGCAAAAGCCTAAAAAAACACTCCTTTTCAAAATCACTAGATTCTACAACGATATCAAGTTCATTACGCTCATATTTTTCTTAAAAACTTGCATAGTCCTCCGTCATTTCAGATAAGTACTATTTAGTATTCATGTTGCGTTTGTTGACCTTCGTCAAGGCGTAGTGTGCGGTAGATGATTAGTGTTTATCTGTCGTATATGATGCAATTAGATTAAGATAGTCATACGGCCTTGTTTACCTCCGTCAAGGGTCGTGCTTATGGGTTTAATTCAATCAAGAAATGAACGGGTTGAACTTGACTAGCGGCCTATGTTTTGTTGACCTCCGCCAAGGTCATAGTAAGCTAGGGATAAAAACCATTATCGGGAATTTCAAGTGTTGAAATTTGCAATGAGATTGCATACCTTCTATATGATAGTTGGATCCCGATACCCACTGCGAGTAAGAGTTACTCCTGGGAGAGTTTTGTACTTTACAATTAGATAATCCAGTAGGTGTCTAGAAAAGTGTCAACGGGGTTATGCCTCTAGGGAAACGATTTTTATTTTAATTAGATTCGTGTGAAAGCACGGGGAACCTCTCTCGAAGTACTGACACTTGCCTGGCTGACCGGTTAGCGAACTTGTAGAATATAATTAATCCCAGCTATTCTAACCTTTTAGGGTTTGAAGGAAGATTTGATAAAAACAATAAGAGCTATCCTGGTTAGATAAAATAACCAATCTAATTTTGTAAAGAGCACATGCAAAGTGATTATCCTTCTCTCTCTTCTGGTAGCGACCAATGACATGCCTTAATCAAGATAATAATATGGATGTTTTGACCGATCCTACTTATTATACTGGGCTAGGTTCCCCTCTATCTTATGATTGTTATAAGTCTGAGTAAGGAATAGGGGAATATCCGGATTCCCACGCCACCCAAACGAAGAATAAGCATGTTGATGCATTTTCTTCGGGTGTGTTCATTACCAAGAACTATTTCTCAGTTAACTCTACGTCCTGGGTATTTGATACCGGATCAGGATCCCACGTATGTAATTTGTTACATGGGCTAAAGAAAGGTAGAGAACTGGGAAAAGGTGATAAATCTCTAACAGTAGGGAATGGTGTAATTGTTGCAGCCAAGGAAGTTGGCGAATATCACTTTGTATTACCAACTGTAAGTCCACGTTGCCCACCCCGGTACTTGCGGGGAGGCGGAAAACATAATAAAAATTGGATTTTTAATGACTTAGGCAACATGGACCTTCCTTGTGAGGATCTTTACTAAACTAAAGCTAGCTAAAACAAACTAACAACTAACTAAGTTGTAGAAAGGTTATACCTTGAGCTCGAACTCCTTCTCTCCTTGCTCGTCGGAATGGTAGAAAGGCCTCACCTTGCTTGTCTTCTTCCGTCAAAGAACGATCCACCCGAAAGCCTCGACCTTTGGCTTCAACTCCAAGCTAGGAGTAACTAGAGTGCAAGAAATGCTAAGACTTGAACCCTAGAAGTGAGTAGAGAAAATCAAGTGAAGGTTTTTCTCAAGCTTTTATGTTTCTCAACACATGAGAGGGAGAGAGCTTGAGGGAGAGGATGAGCAAGAGAGAGAAAAGAGATGATAGAATGAATTATTAGTGAGCCATTCTCACTAATATGTGTGTGTTATTTTAATTAATTAATTAGCAAGAAAATTGTCATGGTTTAATCAAGAGGTGACCATTATCATTTCATTATTAATGCAAATTGCAAGGATCAAAGAGCATCTTCCAAATGAAATGATCATGGTCAACTTTTCAACATGGTCAACAAGTCAAAGAAGTCAAAATGTCAACAACAACAACCATGCACAATAATTAAGCTAATTATTAATTAACAATAATACACACACAAAAACAATAGGGTTAATAAAATGACAATAGTCATTAACCCTAAACAAGGTCCTCTCCCTCAATCTCAAGCAACTGTGCATACGCACCCGCATTCGTGATCCGAGGAACACGAACACAATGAGAAAAACCAATCTCAAATCATATACTAGGATCCGGCTTAAACCAAAGCCCTCTAGTATAAACTGTCCGGACAGCAACCGTGCACAAGTGTGCGGATGCGAACGAACCCTGTCGCAAAACCATGCGACCTCTACTCATTTTGCCTAAAGGCGAATAGCTCTCTGTGTGGGACTCTAAAGACTCGACACTACGCTGGCAGTGGGTTTAACCACAGACCGCAAGCGGCACTAGCTGTACGTAACGGTCCCCAGGTAGATGTCGATAAGAAGACTGACGAGGTGAACCCCATCTGCACTCCTACTGTGCCTGTATGTGACAATCTCCGTACAGTCCGGTCTGTTCGTCTGATACATCGCATGGCGGGCCTAGGGGGGCGGTGAACGTCAGTCCCCTAATAGCGGTACAAGTCGTGTCGAAGTGTAGCCCAGAACACCCTGAGATAACACTGGAAGCCTACCAGTATATCTCGCTTGCCCTGGCCAGGGACTACTCGTGTAATGGCTCTCCTAGACACAGCGCGATGTCAACCCCCAATACCGGGAGAGACGAATCCTGTCTAACCGTCACTGCCTCCAAGTGCCTCGGGACTGCACCCAAAAACTACCTGTTTGCACGACTCCTCTGAGCCGTGGTAGGGTAGTAATCAAAGTGCAGTGGGAACACACTCGAGGCGAAGTGACAGTGTCAAGTCAGCGGACTAAGCTGTACTCATGTCACCTGGGAACTGATAACTGACGATAGGTATATTACCAACCAACAGTTCCCGACGAGTCCTGTCCAGTGTACTCGTAACCTAACGAGCACCCGCATACTATCTCAAGTACGACGTACTAACGGCTGTGGGACAGACTGTCTCCCACACTGGGATGAGAAGCGCATACGCTAGTCTACTCCGGAGTATCGATGCCCTGTCTCGATAGTCCAATGACCAGGGACCTGTATAAGGATGTGCTTATAGATTACCCAGCTCCCACGAGTGCGAGCGCCATCACAACGCTGGTAATCAAGCAAAGATCCTAAGGGCTCTACTAATATGTATACCTGCAATATGCTAAAAGAAACACATGCACATATTAAAGCAGAGAAAAACCAAGTAGCATACTACCATTTCGAGCAAGATTGTATATACAACTGTGAATATCCCAAGCTTCCATTAAGTAATATACAAACTAGTATGATACAGTAATGGCCTCTAGGGCATATACACTAACAATCTCCCACTTGCACTAAGGCCATGTACTGGCGTATCGAAGACCTATCATCTCGATCAGCCGCTCGAACTGAGTCTGGGGCAAGGCCTTGGTGAATGGATCTGCTGTGTTATCCTCTGATGCAACTCTCCGGACCTCGATCTCTTGGCGATCCACAATCTCCCTGATCAGGTGATACCGCCTTAAGATGTGTCTGGATTTCTAATGGGACCTGGGTTCCTTCGCTAAAGCTATAGCCCCGTTGTTGTCGCAATACAAAGGTATTGGGTCAACAATGGACGGAACCACCTGAAGTTCTTTCAAGAACTTCCTCATCCAGACAGCTTCTTTTGCGGCATCAGATGCAGCGATGTATTCCGCTTCCATAGTCGAGTCAGCAACGGTTTCCTGTTTGGAGCTCTTCCAACACACCGCCCCTCCATTGAGGGTAAAGACAAAACCCGACATGGACTTGGAATCATCCTTGTCACTCTGGAAGCTGGAGTCAGCAAAGGCCTCAATCTGCAGGTCTTTTCCGCCATACACCAAGAACATCTCCTTAGTCCTTCTCAGGTACTTGAGAATGTTCTTTACTGCTATCCAATGTTTCTCCCCAGGGTTTGACTGATACCTGCTTACCACACTCAGTGCATAAGCCACATCCGGTCTGGTACACAACATTGCATACATTATAGAGCCTACTGCAGAAGCGTAGGGTATAATAGACATGCGATCCCTCTCCAAATCAGTCTTGGGAGACATCTCTTTGGAGAGGGTGATCCCGTGACAAGCCCGTAGATTACCGCGCTTGGAATCTTCCATACTGAATCTCTTCAGTATGGTGTCGATGTACCTGGACTGTGAGAGTCCTAATATCCTCTTGGATCTGTCACGGTAGATCCGGATACCCAGAATGTATGAGGCATCACCCAGGTCTTTCATGGAGAACCTGTGTGACAAGAACCCCTTGACAGATTGTAGCATAGGAATGTCATTTCCTATTAAGAGAATGTCATCCACGTATAAAACGAGGAATACTACAGTTCTCGCTACAAATCTACAATAGATGCATGGTTCATCTGGATTTTTGATAAAGCCAAATTCTTTGACCGTCTCATCAAAGCAGATGTTCCAACTCCGCGATGCCTGCTTGAGTCCATAAATGGACTTGAGCAACTTGCACACCTTTCCGCTGCTCCCACCCTGAATGAAACCCTCTGGCTGGTCCATATAGACACACTCCTCTAAATGACCATTTAGAAAAGCTGTCTTTACGTCCATCTGCCAAATCTCATAATCGTGGAAAGCAGCGATGGCAAGAAGGATCTGAATGGATTTCAGCATAGCTACTGGAGAAAAGGTTTCGTCATAGTCCAAACCAGGTCGCTGACGAAAACCCTTTGCTACCAGTCTAGCTTTATAGGTCTCAACCTGTCCATCTACACCAATCTTCCTTTTGAAGATCCACTTGCATCCTACGGGTTTTACCCCGTCTGGAGCAATGTCCAACGTCCATACTTTGTTGGTGTACATGGACTCCATCTCGGTCCGCATTGCATCCAGCCATTTTACCGAGTCGACGCTCTGAATGGCTTGCTGGAAGCTAGTAGGCTCATCACAATCTAGGATGCAGTCCTCTCTATCCCCGTCAATGAGAAAACCGTAGTACCTCTCGGGCGGATGAGACTGCCTACTACTCCTGCGGAGTGGCGTAGGAATGTCATGTTCTTTTGAACCTTCTGGTTCCACTAAGCTTTCAGTAATAGTTTGTGGTTCTGGAATTTCTTCCAGTTCTATTGCGCTCCCACTTATTTCTTTTTCTAAAAACTGATGTTCCAGAAAATGGGCATTACGAGAAACAAGGACTTTTTGTTCCTCTGCGTAATAGAAAAGATACCCCCTGGAGTTCTTTGGGTATCCCACAAACTTGCACAGTACTGAGCGTGCCTCGAGCTTGTCCGTATGCTGCTTTTTGACATAAGCTGGACATCCCCAAATCTTCAAGTATTGAAGATAGGGTTTCTTCCCACTCCATAACTCATATGGTGTGGTAGGCACAGTCTTAGTGGGAACACGGTTCAAAAGATATGCAGCTGTTTCTAGCGCATATCCCCAGAACGATCGCGGCAACTCAGCGTTACTCATCATGGACCGTACCATATCCAATAGGGTCCGGTTCCGTCTCTCCGATACACCGTTATGTTGCGGAGTGTATGGAGGAGTAAGCTGAGAGAGAATTCCATTCTCTTTTAAGTAATTCAGGAATTCGGCACTTAAGTATTCTCCTCCTCGATCCGATCTTAGGATCTTGATACTTTTGCCGGTCTGTTTTTCTACTTCGTTCTTATATTCCTGGAACTTATCAAAAGCTTCGGATTTATGCTTCATTAAGAAGATGTGTCCGAATCTTGAGAAATCATCCGTAAAAGTAATGAAGTAAGAAAAACCGCTTCGCGCATGTGTAGACATTGGACCGCACACGTCGCTGTGTACGAGTCCCAAGAGCTCGCTCGCTCTTTCTCCGTGTCCAGAAAACGGAGCCTTTGTCATCTTTCCTTTGAGACAGGATTGACAAGTTGCATACGATTGATATTCGAACGGATCCAAATATCCTTCAGTATGTAACTTAGTCAATCTTCTCTCATTGATGTGACCCAGTCTACAGTGCCATAAGAAAGTTTTATTAATTTATAGAGACTTTCTTTTGTGTGTATTCTGGATATTGAAAATTTGTGGTTGGTTTAAAACGTAAATACCGTTGTTCAATGTACCTGACCCAATCAAAACTTGATTAAGGTGAATGTTCACTACATTACTTACAAATGCAAATTCATAACCTTCTTTAGATAATAAAGATACAAATATGATATTACAGGTTGCATTTGGTACATAATAACAACTACGCAAAACCAAAAAGTGTCCATCAGATAATCCCAGGTGATAGTCCCCCACCGCCTCTGCATCCATGCTAGCACCGTTCGCAACTCTGAGGGTCATGTCACCTGCCTTCAAAACTCTACGCTTTCTCAACGCCTGCAAAGAATTACAGATATGAGATCCTGATCCGGTATCCAATACCCAGGATGTAGAGTTTATTGATAGACAATTTTCAATAACATACACACCTGAAGCTGAAGCTGCAACTCGCTTCAAATCCTGTGTTCTGGCTTTCCAAGCCTTGCAATCTTGTTTCCAGTGACCACTTTTGTGACAATAGAAGCATTCTTCCTTCCCCACCATCTTCCCCGCTACTTTTGTTGCTTTATCCTTTCCCTTCGTATCCACTTTACCGACACCGCCTCTTGGTTTGGCGGGGGCTTTCTTCTTCTTGCCCTTGGCTTTCGCCCTGGACCTAGAAGAGGAAGATCCTCCTACAAACAAAGTGGATGTCTCCCTACCCTTCTGTAGGGTGCCCTCAGCAGTCCTCAACATGTTCAGAAGTTCGGCAAGTTCAACCTCCTTTCCTTGCATGTTGAAGTTAAGAACGAACTGGGCGTAAGTGGAAGGAAGGGACTGGAGAATCAAATCGGTATAGAGTTCATTCTCCAACGTGGTCCCAAGGTCCGTGAGCTCCTCTATGTAGCCGATCATCTTAAGCACGTGGTCCGCTACCGATGATCCGACGGCCAACCTTGCCGAAAAAAGCTTCTTCGACACTTCGTATCTAGCGATACGAGACTGCTCTCCATACAGTTCTTTTGTATGGAGAAATATGGACTCTAGGTCCATATTCTCGTGCCTCCTCTGATGTTCGTTGTCCATCGAGGCTAGTACGAGGCATCTGGCCCTCGCGCAATCTATCTCCCATGTCTTACGGATTTCTACATCCGCGACGCTGGAGGTGGGACCTGGGACAGGGGGAGCTTTGGTGGTAAGTATATACCCCAGCTTGTCATAAGTGATCGCCATCTTGACATTCCTGAGCCAATCTTTTGTAGTTTGGCCCTGTCAATATATTTTAATCTAACAGTAACTTAAGTCCGGTCATGTTGAATGGTCGCTGCAAATAGGAGAGAGAAAAGAAACACTTTAGCATGATGCTCTTGCAAGTTTAGAGTGGTTTTTAGTTTGTCTAAACTGGATGGCTCCCACTGTTTCTCGAATCCCTTTCTCAAACCATAAAGAAAAGGATTAGCCGGGATCATTCTCACCGTACAATACTTGCTTAACCGTTCAGCCAGGCCAGTGTCGGTACGTCGAGGGAGGTTTTCCAACGCTTTCGCGAAGTTCCTTAATTAAATAACCTCTTTTCCCTGTGGGCGTAGCCCCGCTAACACCTTTCTAGGCACCTACTAGGTTTATAGCATTGATCGTTAAGTGAGAGTTTTCCCGAGGAGTAGCATATACTCACTGTAGGATCGGGATCCAAATATCATCACGTGATAAAACCGAAGGAATCCTACCAGAATCATCACACTCCAAATGGTATGCAACGCTAGCAAGTTTCAGTACTTATGAAACTCCCGATGTGGATTTTTGCCCCATGCTCTTATGACCTTGGCGTGAGGTCAAAATGTCATAAGTCACATGTCAAGTTCTACCCATCATTATCCTGGTTAATTTGAACCCACCCGTACCTACCCTTGACGTAGGCCAAAACGGCAGTACGACTGTCTCAAATCAACGCATTCTATCTATGCAACGGATAAATATCCGGCAGCTACCAATCACTATGCCTTGGCGTGAGGTCAAAATACATAGCTTGAATACTACCGAATATTTAACCGAAATGATGGAGGGCTACGGATGGTTTTGGCGAAACCGTGAACGTAGTGAACTTGATATAATCGATGGAACGAGATAGCTTTTAAAAGGAGTGGTTCAAGCTCCGCGTTTAAAAGTTTAGTTTTGAAAAGAACCGAGTGGTTTTCAAAGTGTTCCAATCGACTTTTACTTAGTTTATTTCTTGCATTAGTTCTTTTAATGCGTCCCATCATTTAATCCTACCATTGCAGAAAACAACCAAAATATGACGTACGCTTATGCCATTCGCATTCGCCACGGGGCCCCGTCATCACCCGTTAGGTTACTTAACTAACGACAGAGCGGGGGCTGGGCTAGCGCGGCTGTAAAACATAAGCAACGCCTAAATAGTTATTATATATAAATATATAGCAATGATAGACATTACAGATCACAGATGAATACATTGGATATACTAGGAATCCGCAATGCGTTCGAGCCTGCAACGCAAAGCGGATTACACGGTCGCGGTGAATAGCCAATACCCCACCCAAGACCCCTACGGGTGCGGCAAACTACCCGCCAAGCACCCGAAGCGAAGCAACCTCCCTCACCACCGTGAGTAGGCCACTCGGCACTTCGAGACACCCGGTAGTTTGTGCACCCCCTCCGTGGGTCTATCCTAGGAGCAAAAAACAGTAAAAAGAATTATACAATGACGGCTACAACCCCGACCCGGTTGTGCGGCCATACAAAGAATATTATTACATCAATTTACATGTTACAAATGAATGAAAGAAAAACAACGCTCATCTCACATCCACCCCGGCCATTCACCCGCGACAATCCAATCCATTCATATCCACAAACCAATAACAATCACAGATCATGTATAACCCCGACTAATCGTCTTATAGCGATTAGCCGACGTTCAATACATGCAAGCATTACAGATATAACCGACGTAGTTAAAGTGTAGTGAAGTTTCGAAAAATACGGATTTATAGGCCCCCAAAAGTAAATTTTAGTTCTGGAAAATCTGGGCATATATAATATATCCTAAAAATCCCAAAATCAACACAGAAAGACACTGCACAAAAAACGATGCAGAGAAGACGACAAACCGCGGTGCTTCCGCGGCAGATGGCTACCTCGTGCGGCGGAAGGGCGGCGGTTTGAACGAATCACTGTACCGTATTTCGTGGGTGTTCATAAAAAACCCTGAGCCGAATTTACAAATATAAAGTTTTCCATTTTGAGCAGAAAAAATTTCAACAGAAACTAGGGTTTTTCAAAAGTTTGGTTTTTTGGATTTTCGGTTTCGAAACTTCGTTAAACTTCACTACCTAGCTAGTTTGAGTTTGGTTAGGCTCTGATGCCACTGTAAGTCCACGTTGCCCACCCCGGTACTTGCGGGGAGGCGGAAAACATAATAAAAATTGGATTTTTAATGACTTAGGCAACATGGACCTTCCTTGTGAGGATCTTTACTAAACTAAAGCTAGCTAAAACAAACTAACAACTAACTAAGTTGTAGAAAGGTTATACCTTGAGCTCGAACTCCTTCTCTCCTTGCTCGTCGGAATGGTAGAAAGGCCTCACCTTGCTTGTCTTCTTCCGTCAAAGAACGATCCACCCGAAAGCCTCGACCTTTGGCTTCAACTCCAAGCTAGGAGTAACTAGAGTGCAAGAAATGCTAAGACTTGAACCCTAGAAGTGAGTAGAGAAGATCAAGTGAAGGTTTTTCTCAAGCTTTTATGTTTCTCAACACATGAGAGGGAGAGAGCTTGAGGGAGAGGATGAGCAAGAGAGAGAAAAGAGATGATAGAATGAATTATTAGTGAGCCATTCTCACTAATATGTGTGTGTTATTTTAATTAATTAATTAGCAAGAAAATTGTCATGGTTTAATCAAGAGGTGACCATTATCATTTCATTATTAATGCAAATTGCAAGGATCAAAGAGCATCTTCCAAATGAAATGATCATGGTCAACTTGTCAACATGGTCAACAAGTCAAAGAAGTCAAAATGTCAACAACAACAACCATGCACAATAATTAAGCTAATTATTAATTAACAATAATACACACACAAAAACAATAGGGTTAATAAAATGACAATAGTCATTAACCCTAAACAAGGTCTTCTCCCTCAATCTCAAGCAACTGTGCATACGCACCCGCATTCGTGATCCGAGGAACACGAACACAATGAGAAAAACCAATCTCAAATCATATACTAGGATCCGGCTTAAACCAAAGCCCGCTAGTATAAACTGTCCGGACAGCAACCGTGCACAAGTGTGCGGATGCGAACGAACCCTGTCGCAAAACCATGCGACCTCTACTCATTTTGCCTAAAGGCGAATAGCTCTCTGTGTGGGACTCTAAAGACTCGACACTACGCTGGCAGTGGGTTTAACCACAGACCGCAAGCGGCACTAGCTGTACGTAACGGTCCCCAGGTAGATGTCGATAAGAAGACTGACGAGGTGAACCCCATCTGCACTCCTACTGAGCCTGTATGTGACAATCTCCGTACAGTCCGGTCTGTTCGTCTGATACATCGCATGGCGGGCCTAGGGGGGCGGTGAACGTCAGTCCCCTAATAGCTGTACAAGTCGTGTCGGAGTGTAGCCCAGAACATCCTGAGATAACACTGGAAGCCTACCAGTATATCTCGCTTGCCCTGGCCAGGGACTACTCGTGTAATGGCTCTCCTAGACACAGCGCGATGTCAACCCCCAATACCGGGAGAGACGAATCCTGTCTAACCGTCACTGCCTCCAAGTGCCTCGGGACTGCACCCAAAAACTACCTGTTTGCACGACTCCTCTGAGCCGTGGTAGGGTAGTAATCAAATTGCAGTGGGAACACACTCGAGGCGAAGTGACAGTGTCAAGTCAGCGGACTAAGCTGTACTCATGTCACCTGGGAACTGATAACTGACGATAGGTATATTACCAACCAACAGTTCCCGACGAGTCCTGTCCAGTGTACTCGTAACCTAACGAGCACCCGCATACTATCTCAAGTACGACGTACTAACGGCTGTGGGACAGACCGTCTCCCACACTGGGATGAGAAGCGCATACGCTAGTCTACTCCGGAGTATCGATGCCCTGTCTCGATAGTCCAACGACCAGGGACCTGTATAAGGATGTGCTTATAGATTACCCAGCTCCCACGAGTGCGAGCGCCATCACAACGCTGGTAATCAAGCAAAGATCCTAAGGGCTCTACTAATATGTATACCTGCAATATGCTAAAAGAAACACATGCACATATTAAAGCAGAGAAAAACCAAGTAGCATACTACCATTTCGAGCAAGATTGTATATACAACTGTGAATATCCCAAGCTTCCATTAAGTAATATACAAACTAGTATGATACAGTAATGGCCTCTAGGGCATATACACTAACACCAACTGGTAATACATTAGTTCTGAACGACTGTTATTACGTACCAAAAAAGATGTGCAATATTATATCGGTTTCTTTACTATCTAAAGAAGGATATAATTTCACATTAGAGGATAATATTATGAACATTTTCCAAAATCAAGTGTTGATTAGATTTGGTATATTATGTAACGGTATATACGTTCTGAATCGAAGTACAGTTCTTAACGTACAGAACACAAATAAGAGGAAAAGTTCAAAAATGAACGAAGCCTTCTTGTGGCACTGTAGACTAGGTCATATCAATGCGACAAGACTAGCTAAGTTGCATAAAGATGGATATTTGAATCAGTTCGAATTTTCATTTTATGAAATTTGCCAATCATGCCTCAAAGGCAAGATGACCAAAATTCTGTTTACTGGAAACGGAGAAAGAGCTACTGAACTCTTGGATAGATACATAGTGATGTATGTGGTCCTATGTCTACATATGCCAGGAATGGTTCCTCGTAATTTATTACATTCACCGATGATCTCTCAAGATACGGGTATGTGTTTCTGTTGAAACACAAATCTGAATCTTTTGAGAAATTCAAGGAATATAAGTACGAAATTGAGAACCAAATAGGTAAAAGTATTCAAATCCTTCGATATGATCGGGGAGGAGAATACTTGAGCACGGAATTCTGAGACTATTTAAAAGAGAATAAGATTCTCTCTCAGTTTACTCCTCCATATACAACACAGCACAACAATATATCAGGGTGGAGGAATTGCACCCTATTAGATATGGTGGGCTCTATGATGAGTATTGCTGAGTTGCCTATTCCCTTTTGGATTATGCACTTGAGACAGCTGCATATCTATTGAATAGAGTTTCGACCAAATCCGTTGTCTACCACTCCATATGAGATATGGAATGGGAAGAGACCATCTCTTAAACGAGTTAAGATATAAGGTTGTCCGGCCTATGTTGAAAAGAAAAATCTGGGCAAACATGATGCAAGGTCGGTTCTGTGCTAGTTTGTTAGATATCCCAAACATTCACGAGGGTATATCTTCTACTACACCTAGGAACAAAAGGTGTTTGTTTCTCGACATGCCACCTTTTTAGAAAAGGAATTTCTTGTGAAAGAAATTAGTGGCAATGAGGTAGAATTGGAAGAAGTTCCAGCAACACAAACTATAACTGACAATTTGGTGGAACCGGAGGATTCAATAGTCCCCGACGAACCGCAGCCACTCCACAAATCTAGTAGGTTTCCTCATCCACCTGAGAGATACTACGGTTTTCTCATAGATGGTAGAAGCGAGGATTGCATCATGGAAGATGATGACCCAACTAGTTTTGAGCAGGCCATCACGAGTGGAAACTATATGATATGGATGGATGTTATGTGATCTCAGATGGAATCCATATACACCAACAAAGTATGGACTTTGGAAGTTTCTCCTGAAGGGGTAAAACCCATCAGGAACAAGTGGATCTTTGAGAAAGATAATTGGTGTGGATGGAAAAGTTGAGACTTTCAAAGCTAGACTTGTAGCAAAAGGTTTTCGTCAAACGAGCTGGTGTCGACTATGATGAAACCTTTTCCCCAGTAGCTATGCTTAAGTCCATCAGGATCCTACTTGCCGTTTCTGCATACCATAACTACGTAATCTGGCAGATTACACGTCAAGACCGCTTTTCTAAATGGTGATTTAGAATAGAGCGTGTATATGACACTGCCAAAGGGCTTCGTAGATATTGGGAGCAGCGGAAGCATGTGCAAGCTGCTTAAATTTATCTATGGATTAAAGCAGGCATCGCGGAGATGGTACGTCTATTTTGATGAAGCTGTCAAAGAGTTTGACTTCCTCAAAAATGTAGATGAACCATGTATATAAGAAGGTTGTAGAGAGTAAGGTTTTCTTCCTTGTATTGTACGTGGATGACATACTCTTGATAGGAAACGATGTTCCTATGCTACACTCGGTTAAGCTCTTCTTATCACATAAATTCTCCATAAAAGATCTAGGTGATGACTCCTACATCCTTGGGATAAAGATCTATAAAGATAGATCTAAATGGATATTGGGATTGTCCCAATCCAGGTACATTGACGCCATACTAAAGAGGTTTAGTATGGAAGATTCTAAGCGTGGTAGTGTACCCGCTTATTCAGGAATCGCTCTCTCCAAAAAGAAGTCTCCTAAGACTGATTTGGAGAGAGCTCACATTCAAGGGATACCTTATGTTTCGGCGGTAGGATCTATCATGTGTGCGATATTATGTACCAGACCGGATGTATCCTACTCACTAGGTGTAGTAAGTAGGAATCAATCAACATTTGGGGAAAAGCACTGGACAGCTGTGAAGAACATTCCTAAGTACTTGAGAAAGACTAAAGAAATGTTCTTAGTGTATGGTAACGGTGAACTCCAGGTGGAGTCCTTTACCAATTCGAGCTTCCAGAGTGATAAGGACGTCTGAAAGTCAATCTCGGGTTTTGTCTTTTACCCTCAGTGGAGGGACGGTATGTTGGAAGGGTTCCAAACTATATATCGTAACAGACTCATTGATAGAGGCTGATTACATAGCTACCAACGATGCTGCCAAAGAGACTGTCAGGATGAATAAGTTCATAAGATAAACTTGGTTCCTACCATTGAGCATCCAATACTTGTGTATTATCATAGCAATGGAGCTGTGGCTTTGGCCTAGGAACCCCGGTCCCATCAGCGAACCAGACATATTCTTACGCAGTATCACCTTATCAGTGAGATAGTTGATCTTCGAGAGATCGAGGTTATGAGAGATGACACAGAGGATAACACAGCGGATCTGCTTACAAAGGCCCACCCCCCAAATGCAATTCGAGAGATTTTTGGGATGTTGGGTATGAAATACTACAACAACTGGCCTTAGTGCAAGTAGGAGATTGTTAGGAATATGTATGCCCTGGAGGCCATTATTGTTGATATAGTGAATGCTTAGACATATATAGAGATGACTTTCTTGCTCGACATGATAGTATGCTATCTGGTTACGTTTATCTTAACATGTAAACTGGTATTATTATATTGTCTGTCTCTTACATGTTGATAAAGCCCTTAGGATATATACTTGGCTACCAGGATTATGATGAGATCATACTAGTGGGGCCAGGGTGGTCCAAAAGTACATCCTTTAACTGTTCCTAGTCGAGGGGATATCGAGATAGGGCATCGATATTCCAGAGTAGACTAGTGTGTACGTTTCTTGTCCCTTAGATGGCGATGGTTGATCCAACAGCCATTGGTGTGTGACATCAATGATTGTACACAGGTGCTCATTAGAGAATGGGTACACCGAACGGACTTGCCGAGGACTCCTAGTTGGTAGTATACCTATCGTCAGATAGCAGTCCTCTGGTGACACTGGTACAGGTTAGTCTGTAGACCCGAAATCGTCATAGAGTTTTCTGTGGCTCCCACTGTGCTTTGATTTCCTCTCTACCACTCTCAAGAGGAGTTGTGCAAACAGGTGGATTTTGGGTACAGTCCTGAGTCACATGGAGGCAATGAGATATAAGAGGGGTTTCGTCTCTTCCGGTATTGGGGGTTGATGTTGCGCTATGCTTGATTGACTATAACTGGAAGTCTCTGGTCAGGGTTGCTGCTAAGATTTACTGATAAGAGTTATCAGTAGTTTCTCGAACCATTATAGGCAAGACATCGGCATGACTTATCAAGTTACTGGGGGTCTAACGTTTACCAACCCTAGACTCGATATGCAACATATCAGATGAAGAGACCGGACTGTACGGTAGTGTTACTGATATGCTTCATGGAGAGTATGGAAAAGCAATCTTGTTGATATTCATATCGCTCAATACCCGGATAGCCGTTACGTCCATCTAATACCGCTGACGGCTTGTAGGTGACTGATGTGATCATCACCTACTTCTGGCGTATTGACGAGTCTTTAGAGTCCCACACAGAAGTTTCATGGTTCAAGCGAAATGAAGTAAGACACACATGTGATATGTGTGTGGGCCTGATTCAATACGTGTATGTGATACCGTATTGTAATCTAGCAGTTATCTGTTATCGAGTTAGGTAATATGTGATATAATCAGATTATCAAATCAAGTGTTGATTTGATAATGTGATACACAGATAAATTATATTAGTCAGTTATATGTGATATAACAGGATTATTAAATCAAGTGTTGATTTGATAATGTGATACACAGATAAATTATATTAGTCGGTTATATGTGATATAACAGGATTATTAAATCAAGTGTTGATTTAATAATGTGATATATATTATATTTGATATAATTATATCTTAACTAATATCATTAGCTCACTAAATATTTTCTTATATGTATTAATATATATATATATATATGAAGCATGGCTTATTTTCTATTTTTGTGAAAAATAGATATAAAGGTGCATGGTGAGGCATGACATTTTTTTCTTTTGTTTATTCATTTTGACTCACTATTCAAGCATGGTTGCAATTTTATATTGCATTTTTCTCTATGCTTGAATGAGTGAGGGTTAAGGGATTGTCATGAGACACTTCATTCTCAACACTTAGTTTTTTTTCAAGTGTTGCTCTCTTGTTCTCATCTTCTTCTTCCTCTTCATCATGCCTCAAGCTTCAACCCTCACATGTGATGTGAATCATGAAGCTTGAACACAAAATTAGTGAGCCACAAATCCCCTACTTCACCATCCCACACCAAACTAGCACTTTGGTGTTGCGTGTTTACTTCACTAATAGTAGATTAGTGAAGAGGTAGCTTGATCTAGTCGGCTTCACGTGGATGATCTTCAGCACGAAGGACATCGGAGGAAGCTCAATCAAACTCTCAAGTGAAGCCTAGTGGATTCGCGTGGACTACAACCCGAAGCTTGTGAAGTGAAGGACTCGATCTACGAGGGTATAGCCATCTTCACTTCTCTTTGTTTACATATCATCACATGTTTAACCCTAAATATTCTAGTCACATCTTGGTTAAGTATAACTTAGCACCGGAAAAATTTAAATTTAGCATGCTTGATGCCACTAGAACCTCATGATGGTTCTAGGGTATACTTTCAGACCCACTGGGCTCGGCCTCAGAAACTGAGGCCTCACCGCCTGACTCAACCCCTACTACATCCACAAATACCTCGAAGGAAGACATCTAACCCGATTCAAGAAAAGGGTTTGCTATCACGACCCGGAAAAGGCACGTGACTGGCACTTGAATCATGTGAAGTCTATAGGACTCCACCTAATTTAAATAAGCCAAAAGCCCAGAAATCTAAACCTTTTAGGGAAAATAGTGGAGGTGAAGTTTTGAAATGACGGTATAATGAAAACAAGTTCTTTCTTTAAAAAGATAAGTAATAGTATATGAAAACACAATGTTTTGTAGCTGTCTTGAAAACATGTTTCGTCATTGAATATTTCGGCAGCACCTCCTTCGTATATTTTAACCCGAAAACAAATACAAGTAATAATACTAAAAGGCATCCCTAAGAAGGAGCTAGCTCTTCGCCAATTGGCGGAAACAACTACGCAATGATATAAATATTGTTGTGTTATACCAGCACCCTGGCCATCAATCTGTGGCCAAATGCGGAACAAAAACTTTTAGAAACCCGGCACTAACGGAACCCGATTCCCGGATCGACCATTAACCCTAAACTAGTAATCTGTAAAGGAGTTAAGAAAGGTTATACCGAATGATCCGAGTCCTTCGGTCTTCAACCCTCATCCCAAGCTCCTCGCAGCTTCCTTGATCGAGTTTGATCTCCAGTCTCCCCATCAAAGATGATCCACCTTGAGAGTATGTAATACGGGCTCCGACCTCAATCCGAGGCAACTCGAGTATCTAGTTTGCTAGCCTGGATAGCCAAGATGAAGTAGAGAGTTTGTAGGATTACTTTGTCTCAATACACCCTACGTTTCTCAACACATGAGATATGTAGGGTGGAGGTAGAAGAAGATGCCATGGAGATAAGTGTGAAGAAATGCTAGTGAGCAAGTGAAGAAATGGCTAAGTTATGAGGTATTTTGTTGTGAGCTCTTTTTTAAAACAACTGAAGAAAATCCACACCAAGAAAAGATCTGCCACTTTCTTCACTATATGTATTTACTAAAAACTATGAAATTAGAATTCCACATGCAATTAGCAAACTAAACTAATTTCTAAAACCATGGAAAAAAAACAGTGAGCTAGAGTTCCAAAACCGACCGTTTAAAGCCAATTCGGAAGTCCTAATCAAAACGAAACGCGCCCGAACCTTCGTGGGGAGTTAAAGAACGAAATTAACTTCAACAATATAATACTAGGATCTGTCTTAAACCAAAGCCCATTAGTATTATCCGTCCGATCATGATCCATGCACAAGTGCACGTATATGATCGAACCCTGCCATAAAACAATACATCCTCTACAAAATTTCGCCCGAAGCAGGGAAACCCTCTGTAGGGGACTCTAAAGATTCGTCAATATGCTGGCAGGGGGTTTAACCATAAGTACATCAGTGGAACTAGCTGTACGTAATGGCTACCCAGGTATTGAGCAAAAGGGAGGCCGATGAGCAAACTCATCCTGAAACTCCTACAGTGCCTGACAGTAACAATATCCGTACAGTCCGTTCCCTCCGTCAATGTGTATCGCATATCAAGTCTAGGGAGGTGGATAAAGTCAGACCCCTAATGACGCGACATTTATTGTCGGTATGAAACCTATCACCACCTAAGAAACTACCGATCCTAGATCAGTAATTCTCGACTACCTTGGCCAAGGATTTCTGGTGATGGCTTCTCGTGCACACCGCGACATCAACTCCCAATACCGGGTGAGACGAATCCCCTGACGATCCGCTCACTGCCTCCATGTGGCTCGGGACTGTACCCAATTAAAACCTGTTTGCACGACTCCTTTGAGCCATGGTAGGGTAGTAATCAAAGCACGGTGGGAACTCACACGAGACAAATGACGATCTCATGTCGATAGACTAACCTGTACACATGTCACCTGGGAACTGCTATCTGACAATAGGTATAATACCAACTAGTATGTTCCCGGCGAGTCCGTTCGGTGTACTCATAACCCAATGAGCACCTGTATAAATCTTAGGTGAACCAACTAACACCAATGGCTTGTGAGACTGGCTACCACCCCTCGTCGGGGTCTCAATCGGTATACACTAGTCTACTCTTGGAGTATCGATGCCCAGTCTCGAAACTCCTACGACTAGGGATATTTTAAGGACGTGCTTATAGACCACCCATCCCTCACATATATGATCGCCATCATACTGCTGGTAGTAAAGCAAGAATCCTATGGGCTCTATCAACATGTAATAGTGATCTGTAATGTCATCTAAAGCATGCACACGATGATAAATACAAACTAGATAGCATACTATCATCTCGAGTAAGACTGTTCTACCGGTATAGGTCCTCCATCAATCATTGTAATCATGTGCCTGCGATCCAATAATTGACTTGAGGGCACTATAGCCAACAAATATATATAACGCCGAAGGCGAGGATCAAACCACAAATAAGGCAAGAAAACAAAGTATCATCAAGAACCGGAAATAAGAATAATACATGAGCATGACTCTAAACCGAAAGAATATACAACAACGTTTTCTAAATCTACAAATATACATAGTCTGGTTGATGGAGCTTTTAACTAAATACAACTGAAATAAATATACAAATGCAATGGTGTTCACGATGCAAGTGTACCCCACCTACCAAAGCAATCACCCGAAAGAAACGGTGTGCCGGCAAGGCCACTATGAAAAATCTGTATGGTCAGACCTGCAAGAAAACTGTGGCACAACGGGGGTGAGTTGCCAACTCATGAGTATAAGACATCAATGAATAGAAACCGAATGTATGACTATCTCCTAGGTCATACAGTATAATAATAATAAAAACAGTAACACGATAACATCGAGTAGAAGTAAAGGTAATAATATAAGCATATGTGTAAAGCCAAGTGCTCGTTTCTGTGTCACAAAGTAACTACATGCTATGTGTATCATGTATAAATGCATCATCCAACATGTGTCCAGCAACGACACACAAAATCATGATAGAACCTGAGTGCCAAGCATCGACACTCGAAAACATCATGGAAACCGTGTCCACCAGTGACACATAATCCACAAATCTCGGGCTCCGTCAGTCCAGATCGGCCCACATATCCATCTCGTCATCTAACTCCGAACGGTATCCTCTGGATATCCGCCGAATTTCCATACAATCACCAGTAGGTAGTGCACCCCCTACCAGGCTCATCGTCATCCCTATAATCTTCCCATCCTGGGGTACCTTACCGGGTCTACCATGTACCCGCAGACGATTCATCCAAGTCCTCGAATCGGGTCTCAAAAACAAGCTCAGAACCGAGAAACCTCATGGTGGACACGAAATATCATATCAAGGGAAAACCGCATTTCTTCTTTTAAAAAGAAGAGCATAAGTTTTCGAATGCACATGCGGTTTCCCAAATCCAGAAATCTCATGAAAATCGGAATCTCATAATCATGAGCCAATAAGAAGATAATGAATACCGGCATAAGGACAAACTGCAGTGCATAACCATAATGTATGTATACGAATGCATGTGGCATCTAAGTAAGGAATGCAAAGTCTAAACTAGCATATAATATCATGAATGCAAAACAGTACTACTTAGCTACAATTATCAGTGTACACAATGGAATAATGGTTACTATAGTGTACATGACATAGCAATTACCGATGCTGATATATGTAAGCCGGCAAGAAAGTGTACATGCAAGATACGCATCATCAGTAATGGTGCAGGTGTCCTAGCAGACAAGATCATAACAGAAAGTAAACAGTAAAAGCAACAAAAAGGTATATAAATCTATATACGAGCCATACCGTTATCGTGTTTAAAAAGCACGAATCGTTGTTTTTAGAAAAGTAGGGACTACGGTGTTTTGAGAAAAAAGATGTCTTTTGAAAATCCGTAGCGTCTCTCGGTTTATCCTTTGAAAATTCTTTACGATTTGTAGTTTTGAAAATAGGTATAACTCGAGCCTAAGCTAACATCTATCTAAGCAACTAAAGACTAAACTAAGAAACAAGTCGAAAGTGAAAGGAAATCTAAAGCATAACCGAGTCAATAAGTCTAGTAGTCGGCGATCCAGCCTCATAGCATCACGTACTGTATAATCCATCGTACGGCATCCTCGAGTTAAGAGTGCGGATCAATCATCATATATAATTCTCGTACGGTATAGTCCGTCATACGACATCCTCAAAATCGAGGGTACGGGTCAATTATGTCACGACCCGAAATATTGGCTCGTGACCGGCACTTAAATCACGCCACGTCTAAAGGCGTAACGTAATTCAAGTAAGCCAAAACGCAGAAATCTAAACCTTTTAAAGAAAATTAAAAGAGGTGAAGTTTTGAAATAAAGGTATAATGAAATCAAAAGTTTTTCTTAAATGCATAAATAGTGGAACATGAAAAATGCACGTGGGTGTTACTAGTTGAAAACATGTTTCGATTTTTTTTTAAAAATTTGGGCATCGCCTCCTTTGTATTTTTTGATCCAAAACCACATTTACATAATAATGATAACGGCATCCCAAGCGGGAGTTAGCTCTTCGCCAATCAGCGAATCCAAAACCACGCAAAACATAAATATAAGTATACGACGCCTAACGGCGAAGATCAATACAAAGGATAAAGAATAAGGCGAGATATCAAAACCACAAGTAGCGGAAAACCCTCGCTCTAAGTCTCGCAACCACAAGTCTCACTAAGTCTCATTACTTATACAAATACTAGTTTGATTGATGGAGTTGACTAGATACAGTATGAATAGTAAATACAAGAGTGGGTACAATACAAATGCCCCACCTACCTGTAAGGTTCCTAGGCACACTAATGAAGTCTCACAAGTGATCAAACACGGCCAATTAAAATTTAACAAGTGTCGAGAAACCCTAATATGGATCCTTAACTAGATGTATAGGTGATGCGATGCAAGTAAACAACTTTAACTTAAAGGAAAGAGGCTACAACCTTTGTAGATCCGGTCCTCCACCTCCTAGGCTCCATGATGACGTCCCCTCGCTGTCCAAATCGAATCCCGGACTCTAGCATCGGCTTCATCGGAGAAATGGGCGGGCTAGGTCGTCGGCTTCGATGCCGAAGATGATCTACGTCGAGGCAACACAAGATCAAGCTCCAACTTCACCAAGTCATGAAACTTGTGAAGAAAACATCCTATACTACTTGGCAAGAGGTAGAGGATGAAGAAATAGGAGATGGGTTCACTTTAGAATTGGATTTCTCACTCATTTGCTCAAGTTGCCATTGATGGAGGCAAGCTTTCTTCTTGAAGAAGAAGAAGAAGATGATGATAGATTAAGATAAGTTATTTCAAAAAGAAAAATAATACCAATACTTATCATATCCTAACCTTGGTTATGTGTAGAGAATAGACCATGGTTAGTTTTAATGGTTTAGGGTTAAGCATGAGACAAAATGGTCACTTAGTCAAAGCTTCATGAAGCTTCAACTACAAACAAAGAAAGCCACCATTTTCTCTTTATCATTTTCTTTTGCCAAAACAAACAAAATGAATAATAAATAAATAAATAGATAATAAAAAAGAAAACCCTAACCATTACACAACCATGGTTTAATCTTTACACAAACCCTAGTGAGCATGTATCATCAAACATGATACAAACAAGTGCACAAAAATATATCACATATACAATGTGCATTTCAAGTGAGAAAATCTATTTAAAGTGAACCAATACTAGTTAATGCAAAGTAATATATCAAATATATAATTATACATTAAATCATTAAATCGACACTTGATTCAATGATCCGGTCATGTCGTATATAACCGACTAGTATCCAATGTATCGACTTATCGAATCAATC
The DNA here is from genome assembly GCA_030015575.1 of Agapanthus africanus. Taxonomy (NCBI): domain Eukaryota; kingdom Viridiplantae; phylum Streptophyta; class Magnoliopsida; order Asparagales; family Amaryllidaceae; genus Agapanthus; species Agapanthus africanus. Next base: position 318,046,802 of record JASDDO010000008.1, read on the forward strand.
TTCGATTCGATAACTAGGTTATATCGCATACAACCAATCGATACATTCATCGCGAGAATGGAATACGGTATCACATACACGCATTATTCTCGGTCCCGCACATATCTCATATGCGCTCCTATTTCGTTTCGCTTGAGCCAGGAAACCTCTGCGTAGGACTCTAAAGACTCGTCAATACGCCGGCAGCAGATGATGATCATATCAAGCACCCACAAGCCGCAAGCGGTCTGCTAAACGTAACGGCCACCCGGGTATTGAGCGATCAGAAGATCGACGAGCAAGCCCGCTCACACTCCTGTGAATCCAACCAGTCGCACTTACCGTATTGTCCGGTCTGTTCGTCTGATATGTCGCATATCTCGCCTAGGGGTGGTAAACGTCAGACCCCAGTAGCTTGATAAGTCATGCCGACGTAAGGTCCATAACATTCGTGAAACTACTGATAACTCTTACTAGTATATCACTGCAACCCTGGCCAGGGATTTCCTGTTATGGCCAGTCGAGCATAGCGCAACATCCACCCCCAATACCAGGAGAGACGAATCCCCTCCTATCGCTCATTGCCTCCATGTGAATCGGGACTGTACCCAAAAACCACATGTTTTCACGACTCCGTAGAGCCGTGGTAAGGTGTAAATCAAAGCACAGTAGGAGACACACAAGACTCTATGACGATCTCGGGTCAACAGACTAAGCTGTACCAGTGTCACCAGAGAACTGTCATCTGACGTGAGGTATAATACCATCTGGGAGTTCGCGGCGAGTCCGTTCAGTGTACCCAGTCTCCACTGAGCACCCGCATACCATCTCTGATGTCAAACACCAATGGATATGGGATCATCCATCGCCCATCACATGGGTCGAGAAGATATACGCTAGTCTACTCTGGAATATCGATGCCCCGTCTCGATATTCCCACGACTAGGAACAATGAAGGATGTACTCATTGACTATACAGGCCCCACTAGTATGATCTTCATCATAGTCCTGGAAGTCGAGTACACATCCTAAGGGCTTTATCAACATGTAATCAGAGAGACAGAAAGTATACATGTTAAAATAAAGAGCAACCAGATAGCGTACTATCATGTCGAGCAAGAAAGTCCTACCTATATAGGTCCCAGCATCCACTACAATATACATCCTATGTACAGTAATGGCCTCTAGGGCATACATATAACTAACAATCTCCCACTTGCACTAGGGCCATCTGTAGCAGTGGTTGCAGTATCACATACTCAACCATCCCTTATGAGTCTCTCTCTGGGAAAAGGCCTTCGTGAGTGGATCCGCCGTGTTGTCCTCTGAGTCTACTCTCCTAACCTCGTTCACCCTGGAGATCAACTATCTCCATGATCAGGTGATGCTTCCTCAGAATATGTCTGGGTCACTGATGGGATCGGGGTTCCTTGGCCAAAGCCACACTTCCATTGTCATACAATGGTAGGAACTTAGTTCATCTTATGAACCAATATACACCCAAACTGCCTCTTTTGTAGTATCTATAATAGCGATGTTACCAGCCTTTATCGTCTAGTTTGCCACGGTATCTAGCTTGGAACTCTTCCAACATATCGTCCCTCCACTGAGGGTAAAGACAATGCATGTGACTGACATTCAGTCGTCTTTATCACCCTGGAACTTTTCCAGTGATTCTCCCCATGATCAACTGATACTATATCACTATAGTTAGTGAGAATCCTAACATCCATTCAGATCTATCTCATAGATCCAAATCTCAGGATTTAGGAGGTATCACTTTGATCCTATATGGATAATCTATGTGATAAGAGGAGATCAACCGATCGTAGCATAGGAAACTTCTTTCCTATCAAGAGTATGTCATCCACGTACTCTACGAGGATCATTACCATACTCCATACTACCCTTTTATACATACAAGGTTCATATACCATTTTGATGAAGTCAAACTCTTTGACTACCACATCAAAACAGATGTTCCAACTCCGCGATGCCTGCTTTATCCTGTAAAGCAACTTGCACATGTTTCCGCTGCTCCCACTGTTTACGAAGCTCTCTGGCTGTGTACTTATAGACTTTCTATTCTAAATCAGTATTTAGAAAAGCAGTCATGACACCCAACCATCAGATATTGTAGTCATGGTATGTAGCAATGTTAAGTAGGATCCGGATGGACTTAAGCATAGTCCCTGGAAAAGGTTTCATCATTTTCCACTCTTGGTCGATGACGAAAACCTTTAACAAGTCTAGCTTTGAAAGTCTCAACTTTTCCATCTATACCAAGTAATCTTCTCAAGATATACTTGCTCCTGATGGGGATTTAACCCTTCAGATATCGCAACCAAAGTCCATACTTTGTTGGTGTATATGGATTCCATCTCAGATCGCTAAGCATCCAGCCATTCTTACAGAGTCCCTACTCTCGATGGCCTGCTCGATACTAGATGGGTCATCATCTCATGATGCATACCTCGCTCCCACTGCCATCGAGAAACCGAGGTATCTCTCAGGCAGGTGAGGAACCCTACCAGATCGGCGGAGAGGCTGAGGTTCGTCGGGAACTATAGAATCCTTTGGTTCTGTCAAATCATCAGCTGCAGTTTTGTATAGCTGGAACATTTCCAGTTCTACAGAACTGACCCTGCCTCGATCTTGTCCGGATTTTGCTTTTGACATAGGCCGGACAATCCTAAATCTTAACTTACTTAAGAGATAGGCTCTTCCCATACCATATTTCATATGGAGTGGTAGGCACTGATTTGATTCGAACCTAATTCAATAGGTATGCAGCTTCTCAAGCGCATAACTCCCAAAAGGAAATAGGTAACTCAGTAGTACTCATCATAGAGCACACCATATCATATAGGGTGCTATCGCTCCGCCCTGATACACCGTTGTGCTGTGGTGTATTCAGAGGAGTAATACTGAGAGAGAATCTTATTCTTCTTTAGAATAGTCCAGGAATTCCATGCACAAGTATTCTCCTCCCTGATCTTATCATAGGACATAATACTTATACCCGTATTTTGGTTCTCTACTTCCAACTTATATTCTGTGAATACCTCAAAAGGTTCGGACTTTTGTTTCAACAGGAACACATGATTGAATCTTGAGAGATCATCAGAGAATATAATGAAGTACAAAGAACCGGCCTTGGCATGTGTAGACAGGAGACCTTACATACATCAACATGTATCAGTCCCAAGAGTTTACTAACTCTTTCTCTGTTTTCAGTAAACGGAGCTATGGTCATCTAATCTTTGTGACATGACTGGCAAGTTTCACAAGATGTAAATTCAAACTGATTTAAATATGCATCTAAAATGTAACTTCAGCCAGTCGGGTCGCATTGATATGTCCTAGTCTACAATGCCTCAAGAAGGATTCGTTCATTTCTGAACTCTTCCTCTTGTGTGTGTTCTGTATACTAGGAACTGTAGTTTGATTTAGAACATCAATGCTTTTAGATAACGTGCCTGAACCGATCAACTTTTCATATAGGAAATGTTCAAAACATTATCCAATAATACAAAATTATATCCTTCTTTACTAATAAAGAGACTGATATGATTTTGTATATCAGGTTCGGTATCTAATAGCATTTGTTCAGAATCAATGTATTGGTAATACAGGGTGACGGTGACCAACAGACTTGGCTGCAACACTTGCCCCGTTTTCTGTCTCATGAAACTTATCACCCGTTCTCGGTTTTTCTACCTTTTTGTAGCCCTATGTAACAGACTACATATCTGGGATCCTGATCCGGTATCAAATACCCAGGATGCAGAGGATACTGAGAAACAGTTCTGTGTAATGAACATACCCGAAGGAGATGCATCTCATGCACTTTCTTCGTTTGGGCGGCATGGGAATCCTGGTATTCCCCTATTTCCTGCTCTGTCTTATAACAATTATAGGTTGGAGCGGGACCAACTTACCCCAGCTCAGTATAACAAGCGGGTTCGGTCAATACATCCATATTATTATCTTGATTAAGGCGTGATATGGTCGCTACCTGGAGAGAGAGAGAGAAGAAACCACTCTGCGTGCGCTCTTACAAGATCAGATTGGTTATTTATTTTATCTAATCAGGATGGCTCCCACTGTTTTTATCAAATCTTCCTTCAAACCCTAAAAGGAAAGACTAGCCGGGATTAATTACACTATACAAGTTCGCCAATCTTTCAGCCAGGCCAGTGTCGGTACTTTGAGGGAGATTCCCCGTGCTTTCACACGGACCTAATTACAGTAAACCTCGTTTTCCTAGAGGCGTAACCCCGTTGACACCTTTCTAGACACCTACTTGATCGGCTAATTGCAAAGTGCAAAACTCTCCCAGGAGTAACAATTACTCGCAGTGGGTATCGGGATCCAACTATCACATAGAAAGTATGCAATCTCATTGCAAATTTCAACACTTGAAACTCCCGATAAAGATTTTTACCCCTAGCACCTATGACCTTAACTATGGTCAACAAATCATAAGTACTAGTCAAGTTCTACCCGTCATTTCGTAATTAATTAGACCCACCCACATGACCCTTAACTAAAGTCAACAAAGTCACGCAACTGTCCTAACTAATCGCATCATATGCGGTGTAGGAAGACATCACTTAGCTACCGTACACTGTGCCTTGACTATGGTCAACAAACACAGCACGAATACTAAGTACTCTACTTCCTAAAATGACGGAGGGTTGCGGCTGGTTTTTAAGAAAACCTTCAACGCTTTGAACTTGATCTCGTTGCGGAATCAAATGGTTTTTAAATGGAATGTTTTTGAGGCTTTTCCAGTTTTGCTAAAGGGGTCACTCCCGGTGAAGGGATCGTCGGCCCTTTCCTCGTCGAATGAGGTGCGGGATATATCATATATATCACTGTGCAAAGCGGAAACTATAGAAGCGATCAAAAGACAAACCGAGTGTGTAGCATCTGCCAGTTATTGCTAAAGGAGTCACTCCCGGTGAAGGGATCTCGGTCCTTTCCTCATCGAATAAGGTGTAGGATGTTCTACAAGGAACACCGTGATGCAAAGCAAGAACTATAGCTACCTATTTTATTTTGAAATTCGATTCCACAACATCAATTAGGTTTATTTTCTTTCATTAATCTCATTAATGAATATCCCATCATTTAAGTCCACCTAATCATCACAGATAAATATAACGTACGCTTATGCCATCCGCATTCGCCTCGATGTCCCGTCTGCACCGTTAGGTTAGGTAACTAACGGCAGAGCGAGGCAGGGCTAGCGCGGGTGTAAAACATAAGCAACATCTATATAATATATCATATATACTATATACTATCTATCTGAACAAATCACATGATCACATCACAGATAACGCAACAAAAAATATCATATGAAATATTGGATATACTAGGACGTTCGTGTTTTTAATACGAGCCAGTATAAAACACGGATTCCACGGTCGCGATGAATAGCCAATCCCACACCCCTAGACCCCTACGAGAGCGGCAAGAAACCCTACCAATTCTATGGTTAGGAGACCCGAACTCGACTCCTCGAGATGGTCTCCCACTGGACCCCAGAACCCGGTTACTTGTGTTCCCCTCCTTGGGTCTATCCTAATGCGGAAAAGTAAATAATATACATCAACGGTGACATCTTCCGCAACCTAGAAGTGCCCCAATAAAAGAATATTACATACAATTTTTTACATGAATGAAAATGAAAAAACACCCATCTCACACAAAAAAACCCCGGCTATTCGAACACGACGATCCAATATAACATATCCAGCAACTCATAACATCACATGTCATCAACGTAAGTAAATATGCGCATCCCAATTGTCGTTGACATATAGCAACGAAATCGGCGATATCACATATTACACTTACGGTCACAGAAAAGAAATTGTAAAACTACAGCAGTTGGAATCCGCAAACTCTTCAGACATCGCATGCCTTGCCTAATGAAATACTTAGACATCGCATGCCTAACAATTATAAACCCCGCATTTTAGTCTCATTATCGAAAACACTTTTCAATATCAAGTCGGGCAATTCAACAAGATTCCCGACATTCTGATCGAATACTCGTCGCAAACTTTAGTAGGCGGCCGCACCCCCGATGCCTTCGACGAAGTGCACCAAGGCGGAACACCGCTGCCGCGAGCATCCGAACGGATGCTTTCGGCGACGGGGTTCTCCTACAGTCACTTGGTCGGGGCTATGGGGTGTAGCTGTCTATTAAGTTTACCAGGCGAGTATCCGCGTACGCTACGTGATTGCGACGGACTTTTGATCACATCAAAATTCCGTGGCAACCGATCAAGTGAGACTAAACCGCTAGATTTATAACATTCATTCAGTTATCTCATAACTGCTTGTGAATTCCAATTATTGTATCACATTCCGGATAAATAGAAAATGTTAAAATTTCCGATCGAACAATCGAACACCCAAGTTTTCCCGATACAGCTCAACACATGAAATAAGTCTAACAACATTCAGTTCGTGCCTCAGTACCAACGGTCCAGCCGTAGAAGGGTCAAGCCAACGCCTCACATGTGGCACGCCGTACTGTCCCAAACCCGAAGGTTCAAAGGGCAGTTCAAGACGGTCACATAATCGAGTTAAGGTTTGTTGTCTTCTAGAGGGACCATCGCGTTACTTGCACTACTCAGAACGTCATTAAACTACGGAAAAGTCCAACATTTGGAAATTTCCCGGCTGGGGAAAAAGTGGATATTTATATCCGGTCGAACTTTTTAACATATTCTAAAATTACCCGGAAAAACACATAGACAAAGTTTGATAATCCGATCGAATCTACGAATTCCCAATACAACCCAGAAAACTCAACTCTTGAGTTCAGTTTAAAAATTCCCAGGAAAACCAGCACTATCAATTAGGAGTTACTGTGTAAAATTCATTGAACAAGGAGGCCGTACGGCCGCGGAACCGCCGCATGAGCCATGCTCGTGCCGCGGAACCGCGGCAGTTTGATGGAGTTAGGCACTCGAATTTCACAGTAACTCTTATAAACTCCTGATGATTTTTCTGCATATTTTTAATCTGGAAAAAACCCAGTTTTTGAAAAAAGTCCAGAGAGCATTTTAATTTTAGGGTTTCGGTTCGATCGGACTTCAAACTCCGTCTACGCATCGCCTAAGGCTCTAACTAGGCTCTGATACCACTGTAGGGTTCCTAGGCACACTAATGAAGTCTCACAAGTGATCAAACACGGCCAATTAAAATTTTACAAGTGCCGAGAAACCCTAATACGGATCGTTACTAGATGTATAGGTGATGCGATGCAAGTAAACAACTTTAACTTAAAGGAAAGAGGCTACAACCTTTGTAGATCCGGTCCTCCACCTCCTAGGCTCCATGATGACGTCTCCTCGCTGTCCAAATCGAATCCCGGACTCTAGCATCGGCTTCATCAGAGAAATGGACGGGCTAGGTCATCGGCTTCGATGCCGAAGATGATCTATGTCGAGGCAACACAAGATCAAGCTCCAACTTCACCAAGTCATGAAACTTGTGAAGAAAACATCCTATACTACTTGGCAAGAGGTAGAGGATGAAGAAATAGGAGGTGGGTTCACTTTAGAATTGGATTTCTCACTCATTTGCTCAAGTTGCCATTGATGGAGCCAAGCTTTCTTCTTGAAGAAGAAGAAGAAGAAGATGATAGAATATGATAAGTTATTTCAAAAAGAAAAATAATACCAATACTTATCATATCCTAACCTTGGTTATGTGTAGAGAATAGACCATGGTTAGTTTTAATGGTTTAGGGTTAAGCATGAGACAAAATGGTCACTTAGTCAAAGCTTCATGAAGCTTCAACTACAAACAAAGAAAGCCACCATTTTCTCTTTATCATTTTCTTTTGCCAAAACAAACAAAATGAATAATAAATAAATAAATAGATAATAAAAAAGAAAACCCTAACCATTACACAACCATGGTTTAATCTTTACACAAACCCTAGTGAGCATGTATCATCAAACATGCTACAAACAAGTGCACAAAAATATATTACATATACAATGTGCATTTCAAGTGAGAAAATCCATTTAAAGTGAACCAATACTAGTTAATGCAAAGTAATATATCAAATATATAATTATACATTAAATCATTAAATCGACACTTGATTCAATGATCCGGTCATGTCGTATATAACCGACTAGTATCCAATGTATCGACTTATCGAATCAATCTTCGATTCGATAACTAGGTTATATCGCATACAACCAATCGATATATTCATCGCGAGAATGGAATACGGTATCACATACACGCATTATTCTCGGTCCCGCACATATCTCATATGCGCTCCTATTTCGTTTCGCTTGAGCCAGGAAACCTCTGCGTAGGACTCTAAAGACTCGTCAATACGCCGGCAGCAGATGATGATCATATCAAGAACCCACAAGCCGCAAGCGGTCTGCTAAACGTAACGGCCACCCGGGTATTGAGCGATCAGAAGATCGACGAGCAAGCCCGCTCACACTCCTGTGAATCCAACCAGTCGCACTTACCGTATAGTCCGGTCTGTTCGTCTGATATGTGGCATATCTCGCCTAGGGGTGGTAAACATCAGACCCCAGTAGCTTGATAAGTCATGCCGACGTAAGGTCCATAACATTCGTGAAACTACTGATAACTTTTACCAGTATATCACTGCAACCCTGGCCAGGGATTTCCTGTTATGGCCAGTCGAGCATAGCGCAACATCCACCCCCAATACCGGGAGAGACGAATCCCCTCCTATCGCTCATTGCCTCCATGTGAATCGGGACTGTACCCAAAAACCACCTGTTTGCACGACTCAGTAGAGCCGTGGTAGGGTGTAAATCAAAGCACAGTGGGAGACAAACAAGACTCTATGACGATCTCGGGTCAACAGACTAAGCTGTACCAGTGTCACCAGAGAACTGCCATCTGACGTGAGGTATAATACCATCTGGGAGTTCTCGGCGAGTCCGTTCAGTGTACCCAGTCTCCACTGAGCACCCGCATACCATCTCTGATGTCAAACACCAATGGATATGGGATCATCCATCGCCCATCACATAGGTCGAGAAGATATACGCTAGTCTACTCTGGAATATCGATGCCCCGTCTCGATATTCCCACGACTAGGAACAATGAAGGATGTACTCGTTGACTACACAGGCCCCACTAGTATGATCTTCATCATAGTCCTGGAAGTCGAGTACACATCCTAAGGGCTTTATCAACATTTAATCAGAGAGACAGAAAGTATACATGTTAAGATAAAGAGCAACCAGATAGTGTACTATCATGTCGAGCAAGAAAGTCCTACCTATATAGGTCCCAGCATCCACAACAATATACATCCTATGTACAGTAATGGCCTCTAGGGCATACATATAACTAACACTACCAATGCAAAACACCCAAATGAAGCTGTGTGCCAGCGATGCCGCTACGGATCCATGCGGTCAATCTGAAAGAACGGTGGCACAACGGGGTGAGTTGCCAACTCGTGAGTAGAAAAACATCAACAAGTAGAAATCGAATAAATAACGACTCCTAGGTCAACTTTTCACGTCCCGAAAGTACGGAACATGACCAGCACCTAGACTACGAACGTCTCGAGGCGTACGTACTCTAAGTAAGCCGAGCTCAGAAATCCAAACCAAGAAAAGAAGTAGAGTATAGGAAAACCACAATAAATCAACCAGCTAACAATATAGTATACAACGCCTAAAGGCGATGATCACAACAGAAAAGGAAACTCAACAGCAAGAAACCCAGAGAAATATAACGCGCGACTCTAAGGTCGAAAGAATAAACATCACTGGTCTCTATCTCAAATAAGTATATGTTTGGTTTATGGAACTTCTAGATACAACTGAAATATAATATACAAGGTATAATGATGGGTACGATACAATAAACCCACCTACAAGCAAGTCACCCGAAAGGAACAGTGCCCGCAAAGCCGTAATGTAATCCGTACGGCAACACCTACAAGAAACTGTGGCACAACGGGGGTGAGTTGCCAACTCGTGAGTAGAAAAAGATCTACGAACAGAAAATCGCATGAATGACGCAATCCTAGGTCATACGATCATAAAATATAATCCTCAAATATATATAACCAGCAACCTATAACAATGGCTAGGATAACTATCTAACCCAAATTTAATCCCATGTACCCGTGTCAGTGCATAAGGTGGCAATGCATCATACGAATGATGTATGAATGCATGAAACAGAATGCATGTACTGAAGAAAAACTGCTTTCATAAATTTGTGAGATTTCAGTATTTATAAAATGAGGTATCATGAATGAAATCAACATAAACAGTGCCTAGCATCGGCACAAAATATAAATCTCGATATCTCGATATCTCTGTATCACAATCTTTGTACCTCAATATCTCAAACCTCAATATCTCAATCATAAAATCCAGGGCGCCGTCAGTTCAGATCGGCCCCTACCATCCATCTCATGACTAAGACGGTATCCTCCGGATATCCGACGTGTCGGGTAAAATCACCGGTCGGTAGTGCTCCCCTGCCAGGCTCAACGCCATCTCCTGCGATCTTCTTGCCCTGGGGTACCGCACCGAGTCCACCATGTACCCGCAATCAGCCTCATCCGCCTCCTCGAATCGGGTTTCACATGTCGCTCTCAGCACCGAGAAAACACATGGTGGACGCACGGAAATATCATATCAAGGGTAACCGGGTTTTTAAAACATTTCAATAATCTCTTTGAAATATCCACGGTTCCCAAATCCAGAAATATCATAGAAACAACATATGTCAATGTGTATAATCAGGAAACATGATGTATGTGACATATAGATGAAATGCAAGTATAACAGTATATCATGCAACATGGAATAATAGTATGCACATACAAGGGCCATATCCTGATGCAATAATACTACTGTGTAGTGACATGGCAATTACCGATGAAGATGTGTGTGAGCTGGCAAGTAAGTGTATGTGGAACATACGCATCATCGGTAATAGTGCTGGTGTCCTAACAGCATGATATCAATAATGGAATATGAATCATAAGAAGTATGCGATGCAGAGTAACAACAATAATATGCGGGAGCTGAATGCTAAACACAAGGATAGCTAAACTGCATCTAATGTCATAAGAGTCCTATAGCTACACCAACTATAAGGCTGAGCTAATAGGTTAACTGCAGGTAAGGTAAACCGCCTAACCTCTAAGTCGATACATATATATACATATATAGTCGGTGATCCCGCCTCGATAATATCACATCCGATACCATATCTCTATAATCGGTTATCCCCAAGTCAAGAGGGCGGATCAAACATCAAAATATAGCTCGTACGTAAATCCGTCGTACGGCATCCCCAAATCTGGGTACGGGTCAATATCACATCCGTCATATCATTCATCTAGTATTCTCTTTATCAAGATCATTATCTGGGGTAATGACCTACATCTAGTACAATGCTAACATCATCACTATAATCAAGATCTGACTACTGATCGACAGTCTCGTATAAATCGATATCATCATCATATGTCATCAATATAATCATAATCCGGCTTCCGATTGACAGCCTCAAGCAAAAACGATATCATCAGCACAAATCATCTCAAGGAGTATACATCGTCCTAGGCGGCCTATCATAATTATCTGGTCATATCATATCATATCATATCTCGTAGCATAATCACATGTCGATCATTATATATATAGGTCACAGTTCCTATGGCATCATTATTCCCAAAGTCCTCTAAAGCATCAAGACGTATCTCAATTATGAATTTTGTCATATCACCGATATCATAACCTCAGATCAAACTCATCGACTCATCTCAATCCCATGTATCATCCTCAAATCCGTATGTGAACACGTGGTCCCATACCCATGTGAATACATATCTATATAGAATCCAGTCTATGCACATATGAAGTATGGCTGTATGCAAGTATGTGTGCGTGAATATGTGTAGTGCACCCACTATTCTAGGGTTTCGCGACACTAAGTCATCAAACACACGTGTGTCCATCCTAAACATCAAAATAAATCCCAAACAACATATATTAATTATTAGTCTGTATACGCATCCGTATACATCACTACGAACTGCGGGGTGCTATACGCTATCCACCCGACTTCTCCCCGTAGATATAAATCTACTCACTTTTCTTTAAGCGTGCCGGTGCTGATGTCTCCATTTGCATCTCCAATGCTCCGACGCCATGTGGGGTACCTACAAGGATATCACACGCTAAAACACATGAAAACCATGTCGGAAAGCAAAATGGTACATTCTACGCCCATAGGTAAAAACCTGTGGCCTCGAGTGCAAACACAGCCAATATCCACTGCCGTTGACATCCAAACGCCACCCGACAGAAACGAATCATTGAATACCAAAATCCATACGAAAACAAGTCGTAAATCATACGCCAACTCATGAAAATCAACCCAGATTCTATCCTGGCTGGAACCAGACAAAACTAGACATACCTAGGGTCAGGTTTACATGAAATAGCTTTGTGCACGCAAAACGAGGGGGTTCCTACTGCTCTGGCCGCAAATTGCGGCCAGAGGGAATATATCTGCGGCCGTGATAAAGAGTTGGGGGCTAGGGTGTTGGTATTGGTTCCTATCTACCTGCATATCTTACTGCCAAGTCAATTTTATTTTAGGAGGTCCGGGTTGATAGCAGTTTCCAGAAAAGCCACAAAGTCGACAAAATCGATAAAATACGCCAAGTTGAACTTTCAGGTAACCAACTGGGAAACTGGGGTAATCTTGGTTAAAATGGTCTCAAATACACCTGATAGGGCTATACCAACCATCAAATCAAACACTTGGTCAAGTCTCACTCAATTTCCCTTAAACTAGCACTGATCTACTTTAAAACACTAAATTTTCAGCTAAACAACTATAACTTGCAAGATAGGAATTGGGTTGTGAGATTATACCTCAAGAGAGTTCTAGGATGAAGGAGAAGGGAAGAAGGAAGAAGGAGGAAGGGTTGTGGCTGCTGTAGTGGGCTGCTGTTGCTATTGCTTTGGCTGCAGCTGCTGCTTGTAATCTGTTTTCTTCTTCTCTTTTGCAGCAGCTACTGCTGCTGTTGTTTTTATTGGGGTGTTGGTGTTGCTGAAGTTATGGTATGGTGTTGTTGGTGTGTTGGTTTGTGGTGAGGTTAAAGTATGATGGGGGTGTGGTGTGGTTTTTGAATGGAGTTGTTGTTGCTGTGACTGTTTTCACAGCAATGCTGATGCCTTTTGTTGCTGCTGTTTGAGCAGCAACACATGTATGGGTGGCTGATGGGTTGATATGGGGGCTGAAGTGTTGATAAGGGTGTATAGGTGTGGGGCTATGGTGGCTGCAGCTGCTGTTGACTGCAGAAGTATCTTCACTGCTGATGCAGTTCAGGCTGAAGCTGATGTTACTGCTGCTGAGGTAATGGGTTGTTGTTGCAGCAGTGGTTTGGGATGCTAAAGGTGGCTAAAGTGGATAATTGGGGGCTGTTGTTGGGTGAAGTGTTGTAGTATGGTGGAGTGTGGGGGTGGAAGATGTGATGGTAGGATGTGAGTGATGAGAGGGAGTGATATGAGTGAGAGGGGGTGTGAAGAGCACAAAGAGTAAAGAAGAAGCAGATGGATCATGGCACACCCTAGCCATCTCTCTCTCTCTCTCTCTCTCAACATGTTAGCACCCACAAGCCATCATGGCTCACTCTCTCCCTACACAAGGTCAACTAACCCTAATCACCCTTAGACAAGGCCAAATCCCTTAGGTTAAAACTAATTAACCTAACCAAAAGGTTTAAACCACCAAGCCCCAAATAGACATGGTTAACCCTAGGCTACCATGACCAAAATATGAAACAAGTGTGACAAGTGTGGGAATGTTATGTGCATATTTTTGCACAAAAAGCCAATTAGCGATTTTTAATCGCGGTTAACACCAAAATAGCATTTACGTAACCATAAAAGCTTAAAAATAACATATTTCCACAAAATACCCTATTTTAGAATATTCCAAAATTTCCTTCGGAATTTTCCCCATTTATCGGTATTTAATTATACCGGCTATTAAAATATTCATTAAAAATTAATATTAAATTATGAAAATTCCCAAAAATTATATTTTATTTTTTTGAAATGTTACAGTCTTCCCCCCTTAAAGAAATTCGGTCCCCGAATTTAAATTTAAACATCCAAATTCTAAAAATTTCAATAAAATGTCCAAGTCCACGGGGCTCCGAAATCATCAATACATAAAACGCATAATAGCGCAATACATGCGCATGAGTGACGAGCAGATAACTCAAAAACAAAACTCCGTCAAGCATCTGGCAATCATCGGAATCAATGTGAAAACACGAATGCCAAATCCAAGGTAAAACCGATATGCTAGTAATCGGAACTATACATGTAAATATATGAAGGGAATGCATGCCAAAATTCTTTAAAGTCAATGTACAATGCGCATAACACTGCACAGTGGCGGACGTCTCTATAAGAATATAGCCATATACGTATATATCTTTTATTTAATATGCACGATCCGCCGTTTTGAGAATAATTTAGAAGGGTTCCCTGTTTTAAACGTTTCGTGTCATATCGGACACGTATGTAAATAATGAGACTATAGCTCGCTTTTGGAAATCCCTTTGAAATCTATCAGTGCATGCAAAATATATTCAGGCACTGTCATCTGACCAGTCCTGCTCAGTACGAAAACAAATCACATCAACACAAAAATGTACTGCTCCATAAGAAATCAGTCCCAAAAATGCATATGAAAACCCTGTGCGTCCGGTGCGCACGGAAATCAAAATCCCTACATGTGCCAAGCAGGTGCACAAAACGACATCAAGGTGCAACGGGTGTGCACACAACATCAGTCACAGGCAACATGTGTGCCTGACAGCAAAATCAGGTGCATCTGACATGCACGAAAAATCTCGAATTAGTGCATCTGGTGTGCACCAAATCACATCTCATAACCTGCGCCCAACATGCGCTAAAAATCCAAATCCGGTGCATCCATCATGCACGAAATCATGAAATCCAATATCTAGCGCCGAAACATGCGTAAAACCCAATCAGGTGCATAAAGTGCACAAAACAAATATCGAACATCCCCATCGAAATCGAAGTCCAGTGCATCCAAGTGCACAAAATACGAAACACTGTACTTCAAGCATATGTAAACTATACCGAGTGCAAAAACCAAATCGTGTGCATGCATACGCATGAAATCAACTCAAATGTATGAAACCCATGAAATCATAAACATGTGAAACCAAGGCACGAAAACGATATTAAGTGCAACAACTGGGCGAAAATCGCAAATACTCAGTAAGTACAACCATGGTGCATGAAAACACATATCATGAAACCCAATCATCAAAACCAAGTCATGCGAATAAATTGCCTAAAACATCGAAATCAAGTATGGCGGAATAGTCTCGCTCAAGCACATCCTCTAAGAATCTCTGGCCAACTGTCGTGATTACTCATAGCACGTCTCGTCGACGATCTTGAACTCTGGCCTGCTGGTGTGCGTAACATGACCATTCCTGGGTCCAAGTCTTCTCTGTGGATTACCAATCTCACGATCCATCGGCTCATCGGCCCTGTCAGGTGTGCTAACGGGGACGATTCCGTCCTCGCACTTCTCTGGTCATCTCTCGGTCAATCATCGCGATCACTCGTAAGGCAGCATGTCACTGGCGTCGGCCTCCGACTCTCTGAATGCACGTGACACATCTGATCCTGGGTGCAAATATCATTGCAGCAGTGTCCTGGAAGGAATCCTGCTCAAGGTCTCTTCCAAATATCGTCTCTGCCTAACTGTCCGGAAGTCATCGTCCTTTACTATATCTGCCTCTTGTTCTGGAGCGGCTGCATACTCATCGCGACTCCTTCTGGAAGGTATATCCAAGTACTATGCCTCGGCATGCGCATCGCATCTCTGATGTCGGCGGAGTGGAACGTCATCATATCCAGATCTTGTACGAACCTCTTACTCCACTTTTCTCTAATGTCAACTGCTTCGGACTCGTCTCGTCGTGGCTGCATGGACTGAGCTCCAACGGCTATCCTCGTACCTGGAGTCTCTCAAGAAAGGCATCTCACCACCTAGCATCCGAATTAAGTCGAGCCATCCGATCGATTTGTCAAGACCTCATAATCCCCCAAGATCTCAACATCTTGGGTACAGTATAATAGTATCGAGTACATACCACAGCATCAGTGGTCCAGCCGTAGAAGGGCAAACCTAAGCCTCACTAATGGCGCCGCAGAACTGCCGCAAACCCTAAGGTTCAATGGCTTTCACACGGTCATTAAGTCGAGTTAGGGTTTCATTCTTCTAGAGGGACCATAGAATTGCCTGCATGTCTTTCCGAATACTTTAAACTTGGAGTAATAGGTTCCTGACATTCGATCGTCTCTGTCGACTCTCAATGTCTCCGCGTGAAGTCGTCTCTAGCTGGAATCAATCTATCTGATGACCTCGCATTGGGGTAGCGAACGAACCATATGTCCTAGTCATTCATCCTCGGTGGCTAGCGACCTTCTATCATCTCTTAGTACAATCTCGTACTGCAATAGCTCCAATCATCTGGGGCGATATCTCATCATTCGCAACAAGAACTGGCTCACTCATCTGCACGCTGAGCAATACACCAACGGTCATCAAAATCTGGCTGGCCTCTGTCAGTGTCTCAATCCTCTGGTGCTGATTTTCACGTCCGAGTAATCTCATACAGCGATCCATCCAACGCTCGTGGCGCAAAAACACAATCAAAAGACACATCTCTGCAATCGTGTGTTGCCGGAATTATGCTCTGGTCAGTCCTCGTTCGTGACGAGCTTATGCTGACCGCAACTCTAGCCGTAGCTCTCCCTTCCCGTAATTGTGGCAGCAAAACCATAACAGGTACCGATGAAGCTAGATCATAGGAAGGAATATAATACTGAACAAGGAAATGTACATCTTAAGGCTTCTTAAGTGGAGTGGAGTGTCGTAAATATGCCGCGGAACATACCAACGGTACGCCACTCTACTTTAGTCACCTATTCCATCAACCAAGGGTCATCCTACGCTCCGAAGGTAAAACCTAACGCTCTGATACCAACTTTGTCACGTCCCAAAAGTACGGAACATGACCGGCACCTAGACTACGAACGTCTCGAGGCGTACGTACTCTAAGTAAGCCGAGCCCAGAAATCCAAACCAAGAAAAGAAGTAGAGCATAGGAAAACCACAATAAATCAACCAGCTAATAATATAGTATACAACGCCTAAAGGCGAGGATCACAACAGAAAAGGAAACTCAACAGCAAGAAACCCAGAGAAATATAACGTGCGAATCTAAGGTCGAAAGAATAAACATCACTGGTCTCTATCTCAAATAAGTATATGTTTGGTTGATGGAACTTCTAGATACAACGGAAATATAATATACAAGGTATAATGATGGGTACGATACAATAAACCCACCTACAAGCAAGTCACCCGAAAGGAACAATGCTCGCAAAGCTGTAATGTAATCCGTACGGCAACACCTGCAAGAAACTGGGGCATAACGGGGGTGAGTTGCCAACTCGTGAGTAGAAAAAGATCTACGAACAGAAAATCGCATGTATGACGCAATCCTAGGTCATACGATCATAAAATATAATCCTCAAATATATATAACCAGCAACCTATAACAATGGCTAGGGTAACTATCTAACCCAAATGTAATCCCATGTACCCGTGTTAGTGCATCAGGTGGCAATGCATCATATGAATGATGTATGAATAAATGAAACAGAATGCATGTACTGAAGAAAAACTGCTTTCATAAATTTGTGAGATTTCAGTATTTATAAAATGAGGTATCATGAATGAAATCAACATAAACAGTGCCTAGCATCGGCACAAAACATAAATCTCAATATCTCGATATCTCTGTATCACAATCTCTATACCTCAATATCTCAAACCTCAATATCTCAATCATAAAATCCAGGGCGCCGTCAGTCCAGATCGGCCCCTACCATCCATCTCACGACTACGACGGTATCCTCCGGATATCCGACGTGTCGGGTAAAATCACCGGTCGGTAGTGCTCCCCTGCCGGGCTCAACGCCATCTCGTACGATCTTCTTGCCCTGGGGTACCGCACCGGGTCCACCATGTACCCGCAATCGGTCTAATCCGCCTCCTCGAATCGGGTTTAACATGTCACTCTCAGCACCGAGAAAACACATGGTGGACGCACTGAAATATCATATCAAAGGTAACCGGGTTTTTAAAACATTTCAATAATCGCTTTGAAATATCCACGGTTCCCAAATCCAGAAATATCATAGAAACAACATATCTCAATGCGTATAATCAGGAAACATGATATATGTAACATATAGATGAAATGCAAGTATAACTGTATATCATGCAACATGGAATAATAGTATGCACATACAAGGGCCATATCCTGATGCAATAATACTACTGTGTAATGACATGGCAATTGCCGATGAAGATGTGTGTGAGCTGGCAAGTAAGTGTATGTGGAACATACGCATCATCGGTAACGGTGTTGGTGTCCTAACAGCATGATATCAATAATAGAATATGAATCATAACAAGTATGTGATGCAGAGTAATAACAATAATATGCGGGAGCTGAATGCTAAACACAAGGATAGCTAAACAGCATCTAATGTCATAAGAGTCATATAGCTACACCAACTATAAGGCTGAGCTAATAGATTAACTGCAGGTAAGGTAAACCGCCTAACCTCTGAGTCGATGCATATATATACATATATAGTCGGTGATCCCGCCTCGATAATATCACATCCGATACCATATCTCTATAATCGGTTATCCCCAAGTCAAGAGGGCGGATCAAACATCAAAATATAGCTCGTACGTAAATCCGTCGTACGGCATCCCCAAATCTGGGTACGGGTCAATATCACATCCGTCATATCATTCATCTAGTATTCTCTTTATCAAGATCATTATCCAGGGTACTGACCTACGTATAGTACAATGCTAACATCATCACTATAATCAAGCTCTGACTACTGATTGACAGTCTCGTATAAATCGATATCATCATCATATGTCGTCAATATAATCATAATCCGGCTTCCGGTTGACAGCCTCTAGCAAAAACGATATCATCAGCACATATCATCTCAAGGAGTATACATCACCCTAGGCGGCCTATCATAATTATCTGGTCATATCATATCATATCATATCTCGTAGCATAATCACATGTCGATCATTATATATATATAGGTCACAATTCCTATGGCATCATTATTCCCAAAGTCCTCTAAAGCATCAAGACGTATCTCAATTATGAATTTTGTCATATCACCGATATCATAACCTCAAATCAAACACATCGACTCATCTTAATCCCATGTATCATCCTCAAATCCGTATGTGAACACGTGGTCCCATACCCATGTGAACACATATCTATATAGAATGTCGTCTATGCATATATGAAGTAAGGTTGTATGCAAGTATGTGTGTGTGTGTGTATGTGTAGTGCACCCACTATTCTAGGGTTTCGCGACACTAAGTCATCCAACACACTAATGTCCATCCTAAACATCAAAATAAATCCCAAACAACATATATTAATTATTAGTGTGTATACGCATCCGTATACATCACTACGAACTGCGGGGGTGCTATACGCCATCCACCCGACTTCTCCCCATAGATATAAATCTACTCACTTTTGTTTAAGCGTGCCGTTGCCGATGTCTCCATTTGCATCTCCAATGCTCCGACGCCACGTGGGGTACCTACAAGGATATCATACGCTAAAACACATGAAAACCATGTCGGAAACCAAAATGGTACATGCTACGCCCATAGGTAAAAACCGGTGGCCTCACGTGCAAACACAGCCAATATCCACTGCCGTTGACGTCCAAACGCCACCCGACAGAAACGAATCATCGAATACCAAAATCCATACGAAAACAAGTCGCAAATCATATGCCAACTTATGAAAATCAACCCAGATTCTATCCTGGTTGGAACCAGACAAAGCTAGACATACCTAGGGTCAGGTTTACATGAAATAGCTCTGTGCACACAAAACGAGGGGGTTCCCTACTACTCTGGCCGCAAATTGCGGCCAGAGGGAATATATCTGCGGCCGTGGTAAAGAGTTGGGGGATAGGGTTTTGGATTTTGGTTCCTATCTACCTGCATATCTCACTGCCAAGTCAATTTTATTTTAGGAGGTCCGGGTTGATAGCAGTTTCCAGAAAAGCCACAAAGTCGACAAAATCGATAAAATACGCCAAGTTGAACTTTCAGGTAACCAACTGGGAAACTGGGGTAATCTTGGTTAAAATGGTCTCAAATACACCTAATAGGGCTATACCAACCATCAAATCCAACACTTGGTCAAGTCTCACTCAATTTCCCTTAAACAAGCACTAATCTACTTAAAAACACTAAATTTTCCGCTAAACAACTATAACTTGCAAGATAGGAATTGGGTTGTGAGATTATACCTTAAGAGAGTTCTGGGATAAAGGAGAAGGGAAGAAGGAAGAACGAGGAAAGGCTGTGGCTGCTGAAGTGGGCTGCTGTTGCTATTGCTTTGGTTGCGGCTGCTACTTGTAATCTGTTTTCTTCTTCTCTTTTGCAGCAGCTACTACTGCTGTTGTTTTTATTGGGGTGTTGGTGTTGCTGAAGTTATGGTATGGTGTTGTTGGTGTGTTGGTTTGTGGTGAGGTTGAAGTATGATGGGGGTGTGGTGTGGTTTTTGAATGGAGTTGTTGTTGCTGTGGCTGTTTTCACAGCAATGCTGATGCCTTTTGTTGCTGTTGTTTGAGCAGCAGCACATGTATGGGTGGCTGATGGGTTGATATGTGGGCTGAAGTGTTGATAAGGGTGTATAGGTGTGGGGCTATGGTGGCTGCAGCTGCTGTTGACTGCAGAAGTATCTTCACTGCTGATGCAGTTCAGGCTGAGGCTGATGTTACTGCTGCTGAGGTAATAGGCTGCTGTTGCAGCAATGGTTTGGGCTGCTAAAGGTGGCTGAAGTGGATAATTAGGGGCTGTTGTAGGGTGAAGTGTTGTAGTATGGTGGAGTGTGGGGGTGGATAACACCAAAATAGCATTTACGTAACCATAAAATCTTAAAAATGACGTATTTCCACAAAATACCCTATTTTAGAATTTTCCAAAATTTCCTTTGGAATTTTCACCATTTATCGGTATTTAATTATACCGACTATTAAAATATTCATTAAAAATTAATATTAAATTATGAAAATTCCCAAAAATAATATTTTATTTTTTTGAAATGTTACACAACTATATCATAAAGGTAATACTATGATATCTAGGGTGACCGTATCTGTATATGTGCCAACAAGGTAATCAATGCCTATAAGCATATGGATATCATCCAACCAAATAATCAATGTCTGTATGCATGCGGATCTCGTCCACGTTATATCATCAACGTATGTATGCATGTGGATCCCGTCTACGTGTCAACCAATGACACAACAATATCATGTATGTAAATATCATAAAAGCATATGCATGGAAGTATGATGATATAATCAACGTGTGTCCCTCGCGACACATCAAGATCATGGAACCTGAGTGTCCAGCATCGACACTCGAAAACATCATGAAACCCGTGCCCAGCATCGACACGTAAATCCTCATATCTCGGGCTCCATCAGTCCGGATCGGCCCACGGGCTCCGTCAGCTGGATTGGCCCATAACATCTCTCGACTCCGGTCGGTATCCTTCGGATAACCGCCAGGTCCAACCAATCACCGGTAGGTAGTAGTCCCTCTACCAGGCTTACTGTCTACTGCACAACAATCCGTTCTCGTCCTGGGGTACTATATCGGGTCCACTATGTACCTGCAAACGGCCCCATCCAGCTCCTCGAATCGGGTATCACATGCCACTCTCATAACCGAGAAAACACATGGTGGACGCACTGAAATATCATATCGAGAGAAACCGGGTTTTTAAAAAAATACATACTTTCTTTTGAAATCACCACGGTTCTCAAATCCATAAATCTCATGAAAACAACATATCTCAATGCGTAAAATCATAAAGCATGATATATGCGACATATGATAGAAATGTAAGCATATCCGTATATCATGCAACATGGAACAGTGATGCGACATATTAAGGGAAAACCGCTCTTTTAAATGATTCCAGTTTGTAAAATATATCCTGCGGTTCCCAATTTCTCCAAAGTTAAATGTAACATCGTATAAAGGTGCATAGGTAACTATAGCAAGTAAATTATGCAAAGAGTCATATTATGATGCAGCAGTCCTACTGTGTAGTGGCATGGCAATTATCTATGATGAAGTGTGTGAGCCGGCAAATCTGTGTAAGTGTAATATACGCATCATCGATAATGATGTAGGTGTACTAGCACAGGTATATCCAATGCAATGTGAATAACATGAATGCAGCATAAAGTAAATTGCCAGCTAAAAGCTATAAGGTATACGTATCTAACATGACCGAGTCGGTGAATCTATCAATCGAAGTCAAGCCTCACAACATCACGTACGGTATAATCTATCGTACGACATCCTCTAGTCAAGGGTATGGATCAATCATCAAGTCAAACTCATCACGTATGGAAAATCATCGTACGGCGGCATTAAACCATTAGGGATCCTATCAGCCTATATAACAAAGAGGGTACGGACCTAAGGTCTCGCACGGCAATCTCTCACGATTCACAACATATATAAATATATCTATATACCTATGTCCCATGTCACATCCACAACAATCTCATATCAGTGGACCGGCAAGGTATCAACCATCTCAATCGACTCGCATCCGTATACCAACACATCATCAGGTCATCATATAACATCGTACTATCTTTTCATCGCGTTTATATCTCACATCAAGTCAGTTTTACAAATACATTCTACCTTTACTATAAGCATACACATCTAATCTAACATACACACCCGAACCATACAATCAGTTTTTAAAAGATGTGAATCGTAGTTTTGAAAGTAGGGGTTACGGTGTTTTTAAGGAAAAGATATCATTTGAAAATCCATAATGTCCCTCAAGGTACATGTTTAAAAGATGCATACAATTCTTCAGTTTGGAAATAGGTATGGTTCGGATGACACATTTACGTCGGCTATCTAGTTTTATAGTACCCTAAACGGGAATATCATCAAACATCATCCTCGAATCCTGTCATCACATATTAGTCGTATCATATCACTTCTAACTATCCTTTATTTTCTAATATGGTTTCTCTAACTATCTTTTAACTGTATCTATAGTTTCTTATTAAAGGTTTCCTTAACCATATACTATATATAAATCGGTTACCATCAAAGTTTGCGGGAGTGCTATACGCCATCCACCCGACTTCTCCCGTAGATATAGGTCTACTCACTTGATCTTTGCCTACCGAAGTCGATGATGTCACACTCATCCTCGTCGTCTCGAAATCCACGTGGGGTACCTACAATTTCCAATGCGTCATATAGTATCAAGAATCGAACATGAAAACCAAAGCTGCATGCGACTCGCTTATAGGTTAGAACCTATAGCCTACGCCTGGAAAACCACTAAACAACCCCCGTCGCTGACGTAAAAACATCAGATGACGGAACACAATATCAAATACCAAACCTCATATTAAAACGAAGTCGCAAAACAATGCAGCAACTCAAGAAAATGGTCCCAGATTTTTTCCTAGGTGAAAATTGCTAATTTTGCACACATTGAGGGTCTAATTTACTGAAGATAGAGTCATAGACCAAACACGGATCAATTTGGTTGTACCCAGGCCGTAAATTATGGCCCAAATCATTAAATTTGTGTCCAAGATGAATGGGTTAGGTCTCAGGTTTCAGGGGGTGATTCATGGTTGCCTGAACGTCTTATGGTTAAGGGAACTTCTTTTACAATGGTCTCGGGTCATCCCAGATCTCTAAATACCATCACTAAAACCACAAAAATCCGATATCGACAAATCTAAAGTTCGTATTTTAGGGTTTGGTCACTGTTCCAGGTCAAGAATTTCAACACTTTGATCTCTAAGAAAGAACGGAACCAACGTTCCCCTTCTCAGTATAACAAGCGGGTTCAGTTAATACATCCATATTATTATCTTGATTAAGGCGTGACATGGTTGCTACCTGGAGAGAGAGAGAGAAGGAAACACTTTAGCGTATGCTCTTGCAATATTAGATTGGTTTATTATCTTATCTAATCAGGATGGCTCCACTGTTTTTCATCAAATCTTCCTTTAAACCCAAAAAGGTAAGACTAGCCGGAATTAATCACACCTTACAAGTTCGCCAATCTTTCAATCAGGTCAGTGTGGGTACTTTGAGGGAGGTTCCCCGAGCTTTCGCACAGACCTAATTAAGATAAACCTCGTTTTCCCAGAGGCATAACCCCGTTAACACCTTTCTAGACACCTACTTAGTCGGCTAATTGTCATATGTAAAATTCTCCCAGGAGCAACTCTTGCTCGCAGTGGGTATCGGGATCCAACTATCTCATAGAGGGTAAGCAATCTCATTGCAAATTTCAACACTTGAAATTCCCGATAATCATTTTTACCCCTAGCGTCCTATGACCTTGACGCATGCCAACAAACCATAGTCCCCTAGTCAAGTTCAACCCGTCATTTCCTGATTGAATTAAACCCACCCGTACGACCCTTGACGCATGCCAAACAACACCGTACGAGTACCCTAATCCAATCGCATCTCATGCAACAGATAAGTACTAATCAGCTACCGTACACTACGCCTTGACGCATGCCAACAAACGTAGCACGAATACTAACTAGTCTCTATCTGAAATGACGGAGGGCTACGACAGGTTTTTGTGAAAACCTTTTGCGTAATGAACTTGATATCGTTGTAGAAACAAGTGATTTTGAAAAGGAGTGTTTTTTAGGCTTTTACTAGTTTCTCTAAAGATGTCACTCCCGGTGAAGGGATCTCAGCTCTTTCCTTATCGAATAAGGTGCTGGATATTCTACAAGGAATACCGCTATGCAAAGCAAGAACTATAGAAGCAATCAAAAACATAACCGAGTAAGTTATAGCATCTGCTAATTTCGCTAAAGAGGTCACTCCCGGTGAAGGGATCTCGGCTCTTTCCTTATCGAATAAGGTGTTGGATATTCTACAAAGAATACCGCTATGCAAAACAAAAACTAGAGCTACCATTTTTGAAAAATTGATTCTACAACATCTTTTAGCTTTCTTTTCTTTTCGTTAATCTCATTAATGAAATTCCCATCAAATATGCTTCCTAAGAATCATAGAAGAAACGAAAGCAATAATATTTATATATCATATATATATAGTATAAGCATTCGTCTCACGCATATAAAATGATCACATCACATAATATCAGCGGTAGAAGAATCACATATCAAATATTGGATATACTAGGAATTCCGTGTTTTATTTAAGCCAGTAAAACGCGGAGTCCACGGTCGTGATGAATAGCCAAACACACATCCCTAGACCCCTACGAGAGCGGCAAGCAACCCTACCAATTCTAGAGTTAGGAAACCCGACTCGACTCCTCAAGTTGGTCCCCCACTGGACTCTAAAACCCGGTCACTTGTGCTCCCCGCCTTGGGCCTATCCTAATGCGGAAAAGTAAATAATATATAATAATGGTGACATCATCCTCAACCCGGAAGTGCCCCAATAAAAGAATATTACATACAATTAATTTTACATGAATGAAAATAAAAACTCTCATCTCACATAAAACCCCCGGCTATTCAAGACATGACGATCCAATATAATATATCACAGCAACACATAATCATCACAGATAACTAGGCGAAGTTAGACAATTCGATCGATTCAACGAATTCCCAAAAATTCCCAGAGAGCTCAACACTTGAGCACAGTTAAAGTTAACCAGAAACATCCTACATCACCTACGGACCTAGAAGGCCCGACCCAAGCCTCTCAAGTGGCGCCGCGGATCCTCCGCCAAAACCATGTTTTGGCCGCGGATCCGCGGTCACTTAGATGAGTTAGGGTTTCGTTCTTCAGGTGTGTCCATAATTCCCTGCATGATTTTCTGAATATTTTTAACATGAAAAATTTCAACTTTTTGAAAAATTTCCAGTAAGTGGGAAATTTAGGGTTTTTGGAGTTCGATCGGACTTCTAACTTCGTATAGACAACGTCTAATGCTCTAGTTTGGCTCTGATACCACTGTAGGATTAGCTTAACACCTTGTGAAGGTTTTGACAAGTATCAAACATGCTATATTATAATTTTGGGGTGCTAAACAAACCAACCAAGTAATCGAACTAGAGAATTAGGGTTAACTTTGCATGTAAACAACTTTACATCTAAGTGATAGGGATTACAACTTTTGTAGTTCGTTCCTTCGCTTCAAAAGCTCCGAGTAATGGTCCCTTCGCTGCGATCCATGAACTCCCGGCCTCTAGAGAGGCTCCACAAGATGTACAATACATCCTTGCTTGAAGTCTTCAAAGTCTACGATGATCTACGTCGAGAAAACACGGACTCAAACTCTCTTTTCACTAATATGGAATTAGTGAAGCTAACACACTAATCTATATGGCTAATATAGAGGATGATGAAGTAGGAATTTTGCTCACTTTATTATTTAATTTCTCACAATCATTCATCACAAATGAAAAATCTAGCAAGCTTTTTTCAATGAAGAAGAAGAAAAAGAAGCAAGTGATGAATTATTGTTGTGTGGTTAGAAATGCAACCATAGGTCGAGTATATCATCCTTAACCCTTGTAGAGACTAAACCATGAGCTATGGTTAAAGGTATGGTTGATAAATATCTTAAGCTAGACAAAAAGAGTGGACAAAGTCAAAGAAGACTACAAGCTTCTACAAGCTTCAACAAATATCTACCATGACAAATATCCACAATATTTGAATTACTTAATGATAAATATAAACCCTAACATTAACCCTAGCATGGTTTAACTCTTAAAAACCTTAGTTGCATTTATAACCAAGCATGTCACAATATTACATATCACATATATAATATTTATGTAACAAAAGAAAACAATACAATAAACATATATCACATATATGTTAAATGAATTATAAGTGAGAATAATAAATATTTAAGTGAGCATAATATATATATATACACACACACATATATATATACATACTATATATTATTTCATCAAATCAACACTTGATCCGATAACCCAACTATATCACATATAACCGGCCGATATCACATATCGCGAGAATAGAATACGGTATCACATACTCGTATCAATCTCGATCCCGCACATATCACATATGTGCTCCTACTCTGCTTTGCCTGAGCCTAGAAACCTCTATGTAGGACTCTAAAGACTCATCAATATGCCGGCAGTGGGTGATGATCACATCAAACACCAACAAGCCGGAAGCGGTCAGCTAAACATAACGGCCACCTGGGTATTGAGCGATCAGAAGATCAACAAGAAAGTCTGCTCTAACACCTGTAAATCCAATCAGTAACACTACCGTACAGTCCGGTCACTTCGTCTGATATGTCGCATATCCAATGTAGCGGTGTCAACGTCAGACCCCAGTAACCAATAAGTCTGTTGGGGTCAAAAATTGCACCCCGGTTGACCAAGTCAAAGTCAAGGTCAACCCCAAGCCAGGTGGGCCCAAGCCCAGATCAAGTGGGCCCATACCCAGATCAAGTGGGCCCATGCCCGAGTCGAGCCGGAACATGAAGCGGCCGGCCTCCCCATGCAAATCATGTAAAAAATAATTTTGATGTAATTTTTATAGGCATAAAGCCAAATTTTTGTAAGCACATGGCTTATGTGCAAAAAGAAATGGCACATGAGCCATGGCATAGGCAAAATGCCATTTTGTAAAGCCCAAAGGGCTATATATAAATATGTAAGTCTATATAAGGCAACATGATGATGAATAAAGCATAGGCTTTTCATTCCCTAAAAATTAGGGCATGTGCCTCTTTCTCCTTCCTCAAGATTCTAAAACCTTCTTCTTTCTTTTGAATTAAATCAAGAATTTTACTCTTCCTTTTATAAAACTAAATAGCTTTTCACCACAAAACCCATAAAGGGGAACTCAGATCTGCCATCAGATCTCAGAAAGGAGAGATTTTTAAAATCTCATATTTCTTGATCTTCAAGATCCGGCCAACAAAAGAAGAAGAAGGAGACCCATCTCCAGGAACCCCACTTTGGGGAAGCTCTAGGGCTCGAGGGGAGAAGCCCCCCTTCATCAGCTCTAAAATAGCCTAGGAGTTTAACTCCTCATAAATAAATACACACACACACACACACACACACACACACAAAAAATAATAAGTGTTCCTTTCTGGGAGTACAACTCCCATTGCAGGGACCAAGTCCCTTGTGCCTCTCTAGCGCTGAAAGTGCTAGTGCCCTTGTGCTCAGAGCGCTAGCACCCAGAGCGCTAGCGCCCGAGCACCCACGTGCCCGACACGTATGGCGCTAGCTCTTAAAGCGCTAGCACTGTTATGCTAGCGCCCAAAGTGCTAGTGCCCGAGCGCCCACGTGTCCGACACGTGGGGCGCTAGCGCTCTTGCGCTAGCACCCAAAGCGCTAGTGCCCTAGCGCTCTTGCGCTAGCGCCTAAAGCGCAAGCGCCTGAGCGCCCACGTGTCTGACATGTGAGGCGCTAGCGCTCTTGCGCTCTTGCACTAGCGCTCAAAGCGCTAGCGCTCTGGTGCTAGCGCCCAAAGCGTTAGCGCCCGAGCGTCCAAGTGCCTGGCACATGTGGTGCGAGCGCCCAAAGCGCTAGCGCCCCAGCGCCCAAAGCGCCAGCGCCCGAGCGCTTTCGCCCACGCATCATTTAGATGCCTTTTCCCCCTTTACACACACACACATACACATACTCTACGACACCGTCCCTGTTAGAAAAAAAATTCTAACGGGGCGCTGCCCCGCACCCTGCAAGGGGGCTGCTAGCACCCTGCAAGGGGGCTGCTAGCCCCCTTAACCCCAAGCCAGCTATCCGGGTAGCGGGACCCCCGTAAAAACTCTGCGGGGCCCCCGAAATATCCAAAACCCCTTCAAAACACAACACTGCACATTGAATTCGCATGACCAGTTTAACCCGTCAATCGGAGGTTCTTTTACTCCAAATGCAAGGGGTAATTAACGGCAGCTTAGTCCGCGGTTGCCGGAGATTCGGATCCCCACAATCAATAAACCCCAACCTACCCTAGGTAGGGAGAATCTGTAATACGCCTGACAAGCGCGCGTGTATTCCCATCTCAATGGGTTGACGAAAAACACCCTGCAAAGTCGTATCGATGTGAGGCTCATAACGGGTCGAGAAACTACTGATAACACTTACTAGTATATCTCCATATCAGTCCTGGCCAGAGACTTCCAGTTATAGCCAATCGAACACAGCGCAACAGCAACCCCCAATATCGGGAGAGACGAAACCCCTCCTATCGCTCATTGCCTCTATGCGATTCGGGACTGTACCCAAAAGCCACCATTTTGCACGTTCTCTTGAACATGGAAAGGTGGAAATCAAAGCACAGTGGGAATCACACAAGACTCTATGACGATCTCGGGTCTACAGACTAACCTATACCAGTGTCACCAGAGAACTGCTATCTGACGATAGGTATAATACCAACAAGGAGTTCTCGGCGAGTCCGTTCAGTGTACCCAGTCTCCACTGAGCACCCGTATACCATCTTTGATGGCACACACCAATGAATGTGGGATCATCCATCGCCCATCATATGGGTCATGATGCGTATACGCTAGTCTACTCTGGAGTATCGATGCCCTATCTCGATACACCCTCGACTAGGAACAGTTATAGGATGTACTTATTGACTACCCTGGCCCCACTAGTATGATCTGCATCATAGTCCTAGTAGTCAAGTATATATCCTAAGGGCTTTATCAACATGTGAGAGTAAGACAATAACCCAATATAAGTCAACATGTTAAGACAAAGAGCAACCAGATAGCATACTATCATATCGAGCAAGAAAGTCCTCTCTATATGTAAGTGCACGGCGGTGACCCGGCCGTCTTTCCGAGGCCAAAATGCGGAAGCGATGCTTTACTTTAACTGTTAAACCGGCACCACCGCGCACAAAAGTCCCGGATCGGGCCATTAAACTAGTCCTAGCTAACTAAAGAATGGGTAGAGAGATATACCGAGCGATCCGTGTCCTTCGGTCTTCTCGTCGTCGTCCCGATCTCCCGCGGAATCTTCGGTCTCCACCACGTCGCCGGAAGGGCACCACAACGCCGGGTTCTTTTACGGGCTCCCATCTCTGGACCGAGGCAACTCGGGCACGAAGTTGGCGAGTCGACGTGCCCAAGATTTGCTGTAGAATAGTGTAGTGCTCTTTGTCTCTATTGGGGTAGAGGAAGTTGCTATATGGTGGAGGTATGAGATATGAGCTTTTGGAGGAGGAGCTAAAAATGATTTTGCCAAGCCAAATGAGTGTAAATCCCCCACCCAAAAATTGGGACAGCCCCCTTGTTATGGCCGGCCTTGGCATGAGGAAAGTGAGAGTGGAGTGAATTTGAATCAAAAAGAAGTGACGCACAACATAATGCAAGAGAGAGAGAAAGGTGATGATAACAAGCAATGATCATAATCAAAGTCCAACACTTTATCAACCAATCATCACACCCAAAGTCAAGCCATCATGAAGAAGTCAAGAAGTCAAGGGATGGTGCAACCATCATGACACTACAATGTGCAAATACAACCCTCCAAAATGCTTATTTGCATAAATGCAAATAAGCCCTCCTCCACCAATCCTCAGCCAATGAAAGATACAAAGAAATATGGTCGAAACGGAAAACAAACTGGCAACTTCATAAAACTGATCCCGTAATAAATTACAGTTAAACCCCGCTACTATATATACATACCCGCATTTGTATTCCGACCGAAATACAAATGCAATGAGACAAAATCTACACTGTACAATACTAGGATCCGGCTTAAACCAAAGCCGGCTAGTATTATCCGTCCGATCATGATCCGTGCAATACCGCACGTATCTGATCGAACCCTGCCATATCTCCATACGACCTCTACAGCGTTTAGCCCGAAACCCGAGTAACTGTTTTGTAGGGGACTCTAAAGACTCGTCAATACTATGGCTGTGGATTTAACCACTAGCACGTCAGAGGTATTAGCCATACGTGACGGGCTACCAGCTATTGACCAAAAGGGGCGTCGATGAGCGAACTCATCCTGACACCCTACTGAGCCTATCAGTGACAATATCCATACAGCCCGGTTCGTTCGTCTATGAGCATCGAATGGCGGGCCTAGGTGGTTGGTAAAAGTCAGACCCCCCAAAAGCGGTACAAGTCGTGTCGGAGTGTAGCCCAGAACACCCTGAGATACTACTGGAATACCTACCAGTAAATCTCCTGCCTTGGCCTAGGGCTTTGTGTAATGGCTCTCGTAGACACAGCGCGACCTCACCCCCAATACCGGAAGAGAAGAACCCCTGTAGATCCGCTCACTGCCTCCATGTGGCTCGGGACTGTACCCAACTAAAACCTGTTTGCACGTCTCCTTTGAGCGTGGTAGGGTAGTAATCAAAGTACAGTGGGAACTCACACGAGACAAATGACGATCCTCGGGTCGACGAACTAACCTGTACACATGTCACCAGGGAACTGCTATCTGACGTCAGGTATAAGACCAACTAGCATGTTCCCGGCGAGTCCTGTCCGGTGTACTCATAACCCAATGAGCACCTGTATACATCTTAGGTGAACCAACTGACACCAGTGACTTGTGAGACCGGCCACCGCCCTTCGTCGGGGTCTCGACTGTATACACTAGTCTACTCTGGTGTATCTATGCCCTATCTCGAAACTCCCACGACTAGGGACCTTTTAAGGATGTGCTTATAGACTACCAGCTCCAACGTATATGATCGCCCTCATACTGCTGGCAGTCAAGCAAGAATCCTAGGAGCTCTACCAACGTGCAATAGTGACCTGTAGGGTCACCTAAAGCAGTACACGATGATAAAGATAAACCAGATAGCATACTATCATCTTGAGTAAGACTGTCCTACCGGGATAGGTCCTCCCTCAATCATTGCAATCACGTGCCTGTGATCCAATAATTGACTCTGAGGGCACTATCTCCAACAATCTCCCACTTGCACTCGAGGCTAATTATTGCGATGTCGCATACTCACAGCCCGTATGATACCGAACACCCAACTCCTCTACTAGTCAGTCTCACAAAGCTTGTTTGTGAAACTATTGCGTTCGAGGAATAGCCTCAGTGAGTGGATCCACTGTGATGTTTCTTTCTATGTCTCTCTATATCTCAAGTTCGCGGAGAAAGCCATCTCCCGAAATGAGCAATACCTGTCTTAGAATATGTCTGGATATCTGATAGGACCTAGCTCATAAATGAACTCCAAATCCAAACTTCTTAGACTGTATCGTCAACTGAACTTAATCAGTATCCTGCGCCATGCCTACCTCAGTATCCTCCTGGACCACCTGTCCATAATACCGCCCCTCGTCAGAAGGAAAACTATAACTCTGACAACCTCTCTGTCATCCAGGTCACCTTGGAAGCCTGGAATGATAACGGTCTCCCGAATGAGGCTGTCGTTATCATATCCCTAGAACATCCACTTATGTTCTAAAACTGCTTCCGACTGTTTCTCCAAGATTGGATCAATATCTTATTGCATCTGCTGCAAAAACAACATCTGGTGTGGTACTTGACATCTCATGATTGACTCAATTGCCTGAGCAAGTGATCTGCCAATCATGCACATCCCTCTCCCCTTTAGTCTGTAAGACACCTTTAGAGAGGGTGACTCCATCACCTGCAGGTACACCACCATGCCAGGAGTCGTCCATTCTAAAGCACCTCTAGAATGCTATCTAAGTACCCTGATTGGGAAACTACCCATATCTAGATCTAAAACCATAGATCCAGTAACTAGAATGTCTTGATATTATATCTAAGTCCCATGTGGAGAAACCACTGTGTGACAACCAAAGTATAACCGATCGTAATATAGGAGTTTCTTTTCCTACTCTGTGTATGTCATCCAAATACTATGACAACACACCCTACTACCTTCTTAACAGATCCATCCCCTATTCTGATGAAGTCAAACCTATAACTGTCACATCGGACATAGATGATCTATCTCCGCTATATCTGCTTTAGTCTATAAATAGACATAAGCCACTTGTCCACTATGCTTCCGTTGCTCCCACTGACTACGACAACCCTCTGGCAGAGTCATATAGACGTGCACTTCTAAAGCCTGTTTAGAATGACGCTATATTCATCCTCTTACCGGGTCTCATAGTCTGGAACAACAGCAATGGAAACTCCGGGTAAACAAGAACCTCCCTGTCACCGTCTGTCACGACCCGAAAGAGCACGTGACTGGCCCTTGAACCATATGAAGTCTATAGGGCTCCATCTGATCCAAGTAAGCCAAAGCCCAGAAATCTAAAACCATTTAAAGAGTAAGTAAAGAAAACTGGTTTAAAGAAGTGAAGGAAAATATGTTTGAAGTCAAGGTTTTTAAATAACTAAGCCGAATGTGCATTTTTTTAAAAGGGTAAAGGCTTTTCTAAAAATTTCGGCAGAGTTCCTTTTGTAAATACTGGCCCCGAACGGGGTACAACAAGCATAACATATATACAATGATAAAAGGCATCCCCAAGCAGGAGCTAGCTCTTCGTCAATTGACGGTCACAACCACACATGCAATATAATATACAACGCCGAAAGGCGAGGATCAAATCCAAAAGAAACACAGTAAGCATGAAAACCGCAATACTACTAAGCGCGACTCTAAGGCCAAATAATACATCACTAAAGTCTGAGTCTGAAACAATATACAATTTTGGTTGATGGAAATTCTAGATACAATGAATAATATAAGTACAATGGTGGTTCTTGATGCAGAAGAACCCACCTACCAAATGCAATTCACCCGCGAGGAAGCAATGTGCCAGAAATGCCGCAAAGGAACCTGTACGGCAAAACCTGCAAGAACTGTGGCACAACGGGGGTGAGTTGCCAACTCGTGAATAGAGAATATCTACAAGCAGAAACCGAATGCAAGACATAATCCTAGGTCAACAAACAGTAATAAACCTCAAGGAATAAGCCTGACACATAAAAAGGTGGCAAAGCAACATCTAAACAGGTAGGTAGTGCCAAGTACTCAGGTAAAACATGACATCAGTATAAGGTATGTCTGCATGAAGTAAATATGATGAAGTATCAAAAGGATATCAATACACATATATTAGCGTCCCATACCACTAATATTGGTGTAAGGGTATATATAACAGCGCCTCATACCCTGTTATATATACAAATGAAGTATGATCCGTGTAAATCTAGTCTGTATATGATCCATGTCGGTATATGATCCATGTCTGTATATACGTGGAATCCTGTCCACCCGTCACCCAATGACAATAATCGTGGAACCCGTCCACCCGTCACCCAAAGACAATAAGCATCATGTATGCAAATATGAGGATATAAACAAAATCATGGAAAAACATCATGAACCCGTGCCTAGAATCGACACGTAAATCCTCGTCCATATGGGGCTCCGTCTGCGGTATCGGCCCTCGGCCCCCGGCAGTACGGGTCAACCCATGTCCATCTCTGGGCTCCGTCTGTGGTATCGGCACTCGGCCCCCGGCAGTACGGGTCAACCCATGTCCATCTCTGGGCTCCGGTCGGTATCCTCCAGATATCCGCCGAGCATAAATACAATCACCGGTAGATAGTAATCCCCCTGCCAGGCTCACCGTCTACTACACAGCGAAACCGTTCTCGCCCCGGGGTACCATACCGGGTCCACCATGTACCCATAATCGGCCTCAACCGCCTCCTCGATTCGGGTTTTCATATATCACTCTAGCACCGAGAAAACACATGGTGGACGCACCGAAATATCATATCAAGGGAACCGGGTTTTTAAATGATTACATATTTGCAATAGCCACGGTTCCCAAATCGAGAAATCACATGTAATCCAAACCAGAATGCAAGTCAATGATCCGATATGATATGTGCGTCAAATATAAATATCATGTCAAGTCACATATAGATGAGCTACAACATGATGATCCTATGTGATATAAGCATCAAGTATGAGTAGCATGTCAAGTCACATATAGATGAGCTACAATATGATGATCCGATGTGATATAAGCATCAAGTATGAGTAGCATGTCAAGTCACATATAGATGAGCTACAATATGATGATCCGATGTGATATAAGCATCAAGTATGAATAGCATGTCAAGTCACATATAGATGAGCTACAATATGATGATCCGATGTGATATAAGCATCAAGTATGAGTAGCATGTCAAGTCACATATAGATGAGCTACAATATGATGATCCGATGTGATATAAGCATCAAGTATGAGTAGCATGTCAAGTCACATATAGATGAGCTACAATATTATGATGCGATGTGATATAAGCATCAAGTATGAGTTGCATGTCAAGTCACTTATAGATGAGCTACAATATGATGATCCGATGTGATATAAGCATCAAGTATGAATAGCATGTCAAGTCACATATAGATGAGCTACAATATGATGATCCGATGTGATATAAGCATCAAGTATGAGTAGCATGTCAAGTCACATATAGATGAGCTACAATATGATGATCCGATGTGATATAAGCATCAAGTATGAGTAGCATGTCAAGTCACATATAAATGAGCTACAATATTATGATGCGATGTGATATATGTATCAGGTATGAATATCAAGTCATGTCATATATGAATAGTAATGTGCATAGGTCGAGGGAAACCGCTCCTTTAGACTAAATCATTTTTTAAAGAATATCTTGCGGCCCTCAAATCTCTAATCGAGTCAGAATCATATAGGTTTGTGTACAGGTATATGTGTACAATATGCCATGCGGAATCATATCATGAATGCAGCAGTACTACAGTGTAGTGGCATGGCAATTATCGATGATGAAGTGTGTGAGCCGGCAAATAGTGTACGTGGAACATACGCATCATCGATAATGGTGCTGGTGTCCTAACAGCATGATAACAGTATAGCAATAACATATGCAGGCAATATGAATAGCATGAATATGCGGAAATCAAATAATCAACACCACAGTGAAGAAATTACATCAATATTTATAAGTTATGCAGTGATGCCTTTTGAAATAAGACAAATCAGGGTTTTAATAAAATAAGGGATGCGATGTTTTTAAGAAAAGATACGCCTTTTAAGTATTCGCAGAATCCCTTTGTTTGTCTTTTAAGATACCCCTGATTCATAGTTTTTGAAATAGGTATGCCTCGGTCTAGTCTAACATCTATTGTGCAACTACAGATCTAAGTATCAAGTAAATCAGGAGGGGTATGGAAACCACCTAAATCTGAGTCGATATATATATAGATATAATATTCGGTGATCCCGCCTCAATAGTATCGCGTACGATACCTTATATCATATGACATCCTCAAGTCATGAGTGCGGATCTATCATCAATATAGGCTAGTACGGTAAATCGTCGTACGGCATCCCAATAGCTGGGTACGGGTCAATATCACACTATCTCATCACATATCAGATATCACTATCATCGTATCACATAAGCTGGGGTACTGATCTAAGTCTAGTACAACTGATACCATCTACAAGGTATGAATGCGGGGGTAAACACACATCCCAAGCCCGCAAGAATCACATGTCATATCCCAAATAGGAATCCTATCAAATCACCGATCTTGCAGCACAAGGCCCAATATCATCGACTCATCACCAATGTCGTCCAATATCATCAACAACGTGCAAGTATAAGGAACATAGAATTGTTGGCGTGTGGGTGCAATTCTATCCTAGAGCTCGCAACTAGGAACTACGCTAGTTACTTCTACGCCTAACTAACCATAGCACACTATAACTATCATACATATATTCTACATAATATACTAACTACGGACTGCGGGGGTGCTATACGCCATCCACCCGACTTCCCCCTGTAGATATAATCTACTCACCTTGCGTCTCCATCTTTCGATATCACCCCGCGTTTGCTCGTCGTCCCGTAGTCTTCATAGGGTACCTACACATCAAAATATCGTATATGCGCATTAAAACCAAATCAAAGCTAAAACGGCACACGAAATCCAAAACGATACGATAAGGGGCCTATAGGTGAGAACCTATGGCACGCCTTCAAAACCATCAATAAATCCTCTATATCGTCGTATAAACGCCAAATAGTCGAGGTAAAACACAAGACACAATTTCAGACTTAAAAATACGGAATATGGAAACACGAATCAAAAACAGCAACTTAGGAAATATGTCCCAGATTTCACCCTAGGTCCAATTATACAAATCTAAATATACCAAGGGCCTAAACTACAGATAAGGGAACACCAAAACCAAAACGAGTCACATCCACCATAGTCTGGCCGCAAATTGCGGCCAGAATGGGTAAATTTGCGGCCGGGAAAAGGAATTAGGGGCTGTGGTCTTGGTGGTATCTTCCTGGGTGCCTGCACATACCACTGTCCAATCAATTTTATTTTAGGATGTCTCGTATGATAGCAGATTCAATATACACTTCACAGATTCCACAATTTCCCCAATATCGGTTTCTAAAATCCGTATTCTGGTTTAAGCTTCAGGTTTTGGCTTCCAATACATACACTAAGGTGATGGTATAACCTCTACTGACCTCAATTTCATATTACAACCCATAATTCATCACAACCCTAACTAGGTTATCCACAAGTCCACAATATCACACAATATCGATTCAATCTTAACATGGGGGGAAAGGAAATGCTAGAACTAAGCTAATGGTTCAGTAATTACCTCATTTGGCAACTCAAGAATTTTCTTGAGTTGCCCCTAGTGGCCAAAATCCATGCTTTCTTGGTCTATCGGGTAGGTCTTGAGCTTGTGCATCATTTTAATGAAATGGAGATTGGGTTTTGGAGTTGTTTTGGATGTGTTTAGAGGGGTTGAAGAGGGTAGGGAGATGAAGGAGAAGCAGCAGCAGCAAGCAATGGAGAGGGAGAGAGAAACTAATGAAGGAAATGGCTAAGTCTCTTGGTCAAATGAGACCATACCTCTCTCTCTCTCACCAACTACCAATTTCTTTATTCTTTTTCCCATTTTCTTTCTCTTTTCTTCTCTCTTAATCTTTCAAAATCCTTCTCACATAAATAGTAAACCCAAATGAGAAACCATGGCAAGAAAAATGCACAAGTGTAGAAAAAGTGATATGTGCATGTTTTGCTCAAAAAATGCTAAAAACCGATTAGCGATTTTTTAATCGCGATTAGCACTAATTTAGTATATAACTAATCAATTAAACTTAGAAATGGCATAATTCTCTAATTTACCCTATTTTAGAATTTTCCATAATTTTTCTCAAATTTTTCCTATTTATTTGCATTTAATAATACCAAAATATTAAAATATTCAATAAAATAATATTAAATTATAAAATTTCCCAAAATTAATATTTTATATTTTTGGAATGTTACAATCTACCCCCTTAAAGAAATTCGGTCCCCGAATTTAAATTTAAACCCCCAATACTAAAACATTTCAGTAAAAATCCAATTTGTCGGGGCTCCGAAAACATCAATACATAAAGAATATCATAAATATGTACAGCTCTACTAGAAATCAATCCCCAAAATGCATATATAAGAATATCCTGTGCGTCTGGTGCGCAAGGAATCAAAATCCATATATGTGTCAAACAGGTGTACAAAACAATATCTAGGTGCAACTGGTGTGCACAAAACATCTGTCGTAGGCAACGTGTGTGCCTGACAGTAGAAATCAGGTGCATGTGACATGCACGAAGAATCCCGATTTAGTGCATCTGGCGTGCAACAAAATCGTATATCAAAACACTAAAGGTGCATGAAAACTGTGCTGGAAGTGTAAATCAAATCACTGTATAAGATAGGCGTGAAATCACAATCAATACCTCGAATGTAATAACTATGCGCAAAATATAAATATCCAGTGGGTGCATGAAACAAATATCATTAAACTCAGTCATCAAAACTAAATCATGCAAACAGAACGCCCAAAATACCGAAATCCAAAATTACGGATACGTGATAATCGAATCACAAAATCACAAATCATAATACCGTCGTCGGTAGTTCCTCCTTCAAGGTCGAGAAGGAGTCGGTGCATCCACTGCTAGCGGCGCAAAATATCTACTTGCCTCTTGCTCACGGTCTGGCGTCCTCTGACTCTGGGTCCTTATCTTCTCTGCGGATTACCTATCTCGCAGTCAATCGGCTCATCGGCCCTGTCAGGTGTGCTAACGGGGACGATTCCGTTCTGGCACTTCTCTGGTCACCTCTCGGTCAATCCTCACGACCACTCGTAAGGCAGCATATCACTGGCGTCGGCCTCTGGCTCTCTGAATGCACATCACACATCTGATCCTGGGTGCAAACATAATTGCAGCAATGTCCTGGAAGGAATCCTGCTCAAGGTCTCTTCCAATCTTGCCTATACCGAACTGTACGGAGGCTGGCTCTCTTGCATAATCTCTCCTCACTCAATAGACATCTGTGTCCTCAGCACAATATTTTCTCGGAAACTGGTCGCATCCCAACGTATCTGTAAGCATATCAGGTCTCGGGTCTCGACGGAAAGTAATGACAGTTCGTCAGCGTCTCGCCCGAACCTCTGGTTCCACCTGTCTCTATCGTCGTCCACTATGACGTCACGCCAAGCTACTACGCACTGCACTGTTCTCGGCCACGGTCAATCTGAAGTCTCTCGCACGGACTCGAAATCGCGTACTCTGTAGCTTCATCATTCTGTAGAAGATGTCAGGCCGAACAGGTCCTCGGGAATACGTCCCAATCGTCGGAGGAATACTCAATATTTGTCCGTACTTGATCAATCTGCAACGCATCTGGTTAATTTCCTGTATCCGAACCTGGTCAACTATCTCGTCGACGATGCTGAACTCTGGCCTGCTGGGTGTGCGCAATATGACCACTCCTGGGTCTAGGTCTTCTCGTATCGTAATCCAGAAAGGTCCTTTCGAGTTTTCTCTTTCAAATCTCATTCCTGCCGAATTGCCCGGAAGTCATCATCCATTGCTGAAGCAAATTCTTATTCCGGAACGGCTGCATACTTATCGCGCTTCTTTCTGGAAGATATATCCATATACAACACCTCTGGGTGCGTATCACATCTCTGATGTCAGCGGAGTGGGACGTCATATCGTCGAAATCTCTTGCGAACTCTTTTCTTCACTCTGCTTCAATGTCGACTGATTCCGGACTCGTCTCATCGTGGCTGCATGGACTGTGCTCCAACGGCTATACTCGTATCTGGGGTCTCCCAAGCAATGCATCCCATCACATGATATCCGAAAGATGTCGAAACATTCGATCGACTCGTCAGAACCTTATAATCCCCCAAGAGATCAACATCTTGAGTACAGTTTAATACTATCGAGTACATGCCACAGCGTCGGTGGTCCAGCCGTAGAAGGGCAAACCCAAGCCTCACTAATGGCGCCGCGGAACTGCCGCAAACCCTAAGGTTCAAAGGCTTTCACGCGGTCATTAAGTCGAGTTAGGGTTTCATTCTTCTAGAGGGTCCATAGAATCACCTGCATGTCTTTCCGTATACTTTAAACTTGGAAAATGGGCTCCTGACACTCGATCGTCTCTATCGACTCTCAACGAACCTGCGTGGAGTCGTCTCTAGCTGGAAACAATCTACCTAATGACCTCGCATCGGTAAACGAACGAACCACATGTTCTAGTCATTAGTCCTCAGGTGACTAGCGACCGTCCATCATATCTCTAAGTATATGCTCATGCTGCAGTAGCTCCAACCATCTGGGCGACATCTCGTCATTTGCAGCAGCAACTGGCTCATTCGCCTGTACGCCGAACAGCACCTCAATCCTCCAGGAAAGGCGACACATTGGCGGTCATCTCTGAATCGGTCTGCTCTAGATCTGAGTAAGACTCTCCACACTGGAAATCTTCAACTCAACTGGGCCCGCTCCGGTGCATAAATCGGACGAATCACCCTCGTCTCTCAAATCGGGTAGACTAGCTATCATCTGTCTTATATCTGCCTGGAAGCTCCAACAATCTCAGCTCGTAAGCTCCGAAAACGACATCCTGTCAATCTCAGCAACAGCTGGTCCCTCTGTCTGCACGGTAGGCGACATCGTAATCTCTGAGGTATGCTTTACATCAACAGTCCTCTCTCAACTGGCAGCTCTAGCAATGGCCCGATCATCCGGTGCAAAACCAAGCACTCGCCTCCACTAGAGGTCACAATCACCAATACTAACTCGAGACGTTCCCATGTCACCAGAAAACACAATGGTCGGCCCTTGTACCAGACGAGCTTGCCCTGACCGTAACCCTAGCAGCAGCCCAAACTACGCTCAAACATGGCGACAGGAACCTCAATCGAGTATCGAAGAGAGCAGGTCAATGGCAAGAAAAAGAACAACAGATCCAGAGTGGATACATGATCATAGGAAGGAACAACATCAATGAAGGTATGATCATGAAACTAATAGAATCGAGGATCTCAAATGGATGTATAATCATGGATATGAAGAGAATCACTGATCTCGAAAATATGTACATCCTAAGGTTCCTTAAGCGGAGTGGCGTGTCGTAAGTATGCCGCGGAACATACCAACGGTACGTCACTCTACTTTAGTCACCTATTCCATCAACCAAGGGTCATCCTAATACGACGAAAGTTCGGGTCTAATACCCCCTCGACTAAGTCTAAGTTCCGTAAGGTCAAGCCTAAGTTCCGTATATATTTAAACGCCCTAGGCTCCACATAGTCAAACTTAGACTCAAACCAAGGTCAACCTAGCGCTCTGATACCAACTTTGTCACGACCCGAAAGAGCACGTGACTGGCCTTTGAACCATATGAAGTCTATAGGGCTCCATCTGATCTAAGTAAGCCAAAGCCCAGAAATCTAAAACCATTTAAAGAGTAAGTAAAGAAAACTGGTTTAAAGAAGTGAAGGAAAATATGTTTGAAGTCAAGGTTTTTAAATAACTAAGCCGAATGTGCATTTTTTAAAATGGGTAAAGTCTTTTCTAAAAATTTCGGCAGAGTTTCTTTTGTAAATACTGGCCTCGAACGGGGTACAACAAGCATAACATATATACAATGATAAAAGGCATCCCCAAGCGGGAGCTAGCTCTTCGTCAATTGACGGTCACAACCACACATGCAATATAATATACAACGCCGAAAGGCGAGGATCAAATCCAAAAGAAACACAGTAAGCATGAAAACCGCAATACTACTAAGCGCGACTCTAAGGCCAAATAATACATCACTAAAGTCTGAGTCTGAAACAATATACAATTTTGGTTGATGGAAATTCTAGATACAATGAATAATATAAGTAAAATGGTGGTTCTTGATGCAGAAGAACCCACCTACCAAATGCAATTCACCCGCGAGGAAGCAATGTGCCAGAAATACCGCAAAGGAACCAGTACGGCAAAACCTGCAAGAACTGTGGCACAACGGGGGTGAGTTGCCAACCCGTGAATAGAGAATATCTACAAGCAGAAACCGAATGCAAGACATAATCCTAGGTCAACAAACAGTAATAAACCTCAAGGAATAAACCTGATACATAAAAAGGTGGCAAAGCAACATCTAAACAGGTAGGTAGTGCCAAGTACTCAGGTAAAACATGTCATCAGTATAAGGTATGTCTGCATGAAGTAAATATGATGAAGTATCAAAAGGATATCAATACACATATATTAGCGTCCCATACCACTAATATTGGTGTAAGGGTATATATAACAGCGCCTCATACCCTATTATATATACAAATGTAGTATGATCCGTGTAAATCCAGTCTGTATATGATCCATGTATGTATATGATCCATGTCTGTATATATGTGGAATCCTGTCCACCCGTCACCGAATGACAATAAACGTGGAATCCGTCCACCCGTCACCCAATGACAATAAGCATCATGTATGCAAATATGAGGATATAAACAAAATCATGGAAAAACATCATGAAACCCGTGCCTAGCATCGACACGTAAATCCTCGTCCATATGGGGCTCCGTCTGCGGTATCGGCCCTCGGCCTCCGGCAGTACGGGTCAACCCATGTCCATCTCTGGGCTCCGTCTGCGGTATCGGCACTCGGCCCCCGGCAGTACGGGTCAACCCATGTCCATCTCTGGGCGCCGGTCGGTATCCTCCAGATATCCGCCGAGCTCAAATACAATCACCGGTTGGTAGTAATCCCTCTGCCAGGCTCACCGTCTACTACACAGCGAAACCGTTCTCGCCCCGGGGTACCATACCGGGTCCACCATGTACCCATAATCGGCCTCAACCGCCTCCTCGATTCGGGTTTTCATATATCACTCTAGCACCGAGAAAACACATGGTGGACGCACCGAAATATCATATCAAGGGAACCAGGTTTTTAAATGATTACATATTTGCAATAGCCACGGTTCCCAAATCGAGAAATCACATGTAATCCAAACCAGAATGCAAGTCAATGATCCGATATAATATGTGCGTCAAATATAAATATCATGTCAAGTCACATATAGATGAGCTACAACA
Source organism: Agapanthus africanus (assembly GCA_030015575.1). Lineage (NCBI taxonomy): Eukaryota > Viridiplantae > Streptophyta > Magnoliopsida > Asparagales > Amaryllidaceae > Agapanthus > Agapanthus africanus. Next base: position 318,090,495 of record JASDDO010000008.1, read on the forward strand.
TGATGATCCGATATGATATAAGCATCAAGTATGAGTAGCATGTCAAGTCACATATAGATGAGCTACAATATGATGATCCGATGTGATATAAGCATCAAGTATGAGTAGCATGTCAAGTCACATATAGATGAGCTACAATATGATGATCCGATGTGATATAAGCATCAAGTATGAGTAGCATGTCAAGTCACATATAGATGAGCTACAATATGATGATCCGATGTGATATAAGCATCAAGTATGAGTAGCATGTCAAGTCACATATAGATGAGCTACAATATGATGATCCGATATGATATAAGCATCAAGTATGAGTATCAAGTCATGTCACATATAAATGAGCTACAATATTATGATGCGATGTGATATATGTATCAGGTATGAATATCAAGTCATGTCACATATGAATAGTAATGTGCATAGGTCGAGGGAAACCGCTCCTTTAGACTAAATCAGTTTTTAAAGAATATCTTGCGGCCCTCAAATCTCTAATCGAGTCAGAATCATATAGGTTTGTGTACAGGTATATGTGTACAATATGCCATGCGGAATCATATCATGAATGCAGCAGTACTACAGTGTAGTGGCATGGCAATTATCGATGATGAAGTGTGTGAGCCGGCAAATAGTGTACGTGGAACATACGCATCATCGATAATGGTGCTGGTGTCCTAACAGCATGATAACAGTATAGCAATAACATATGCAGGCAATATGAATAGCATGAATATGCGGAAATCAAATAATCAACACCACAGTGAAGAAATTACATCAATATTTATAAGTCATGCAGTGATGCCTTTTGAAATAAGACAAATCAGGGTTTTAATAAAATAAGGGATGCGATGTTTTTAAGAAAAGATACGCCTTTTAAGTATTCGCAGAATCCCTTTGTTTGTCTTTTAAGATACCCCTGATTCATAGTTTTTGAAATAGGTATGCCTCGGTCTAGTCTAACATCTACTGTGCAACTACAGATCTAAGTATCAAGTAAATCAGGAGGGGTATGGAAACCACCTAAATCTGAGTCGATATATATATAGATATAATAGTCGGTGATCCCGCCTCAATAGTATCGCGTACGATACCGTATATCATATGACATCCTCAAGTCTTGAGCGCGGATCTATCATCAATATAGGCTAGTACGGTAAATCGTCGTACGGCATCCCAATAGCTGGGTATGGGTCAATATCACACTATCTCATCACATATCAGATATCACTATCATCGTATCACATAAGCTGGGGTACTGATCTAAGTCTAGTACAACTGATACCATCTACAAGGTATAAATGCGGCGGTAAACACACATCCCAAGCCCGTAAGAATCACATGTCATATCCCAAATAGGAATCCTATCAAATCACCGATCTTGCGGCACAAGGCCCAATATCATCGACTCATCACCAATGTCGTCCAATATCATCAACAACGTGCAAGTATAAGGAACATACAAGTGTAGGCGTGTGGGTGCAATTCTATCCTAGAGCTCGCAACTAGGAACTACGCTAGTTACTTCTACGCCTAACTAACCATAGCACACTATAACTATCATACATATATTCTACATAATATACTAACTACGGACTGCGGGGGTGCTATACGCCATCCACCCGACTTCCCCATGTAGATATAATCTACTCACCTTGCGTCTCCATCTTTCGATTTTACCACGCGTTTGCTCGTCGTCCCGTAGTCTTCATAGGGTACCTACACATCAAAATATCGTATATGCGCATTAAAACCAAATCAAAGCTAAAACGGCACACGAAATCCAAAACGATACGATAAGGGGCCTATAGGTGAGAACCTATGGCACGCCTTCAAAACTATCAATAAATCCTCTATATCGTCGTATAAACACCAAATAGTCGAGGTAAAACACAAGACACAATTTCAGACTTAAAAATACGGAATACAGAAACACGAATCAAAAACAGCAACTTAGGAAATATGTCCCAGATTTCACCCTAGGTCCAATTATACAAATCTAAATATACCAAGGGCCTAAACTACAGATAAGGGAACACCAAAACCAAAACGAGTCACATCCACCATAGTCTGGCCGCAAATTGCGGCCAGAATGGGTAAATTTGCGGCCGGGAAAAGGAATTAGGGGTTGGGGTCTTGGTGGTATCTTCTTGGGTGCCTGCACATACCACTGTCCAATCAATTTTATTTTAGGATGTCTCGTATGATAGCAGATTCAATATACACTGCACAGATTCCACAATTTCCCCGATATCGGTTTCTAAAATCCGTATTCTGGTTTAAGCTTCAGGTTTTGGGTTCCAATTCATACACTAGGGTGATGGTATAACCTCTACTGACCTCAATTTCATATTACAACCCATAATTCATCACAACCCTAACTAGGTTATCCACAAGTCCACAATATCACACAATATCGATTCAATCTTAACATGGGGGTAAAGGAAATGCTAGAACTAAGCTAATGGTTCAGTAATTACCTCATTTGGCAACTCAAGAATTTTCTTGAGTTGCCCCTAGTGGCCAAAATCCATGCTTTCTTGGTCCATTGGGTTGGTCTTGAGCTTGTGCATCATTTTAATGAAATGGAGATTGGATTTTGGAGTTGTTTTGGATGTGTTTAGAGGGGTTGAAGAGGGGAGGGAGATGAAGGAGAAGCAACAGCAGCAAGCAATGGAGAGGGAGAGAGAAACTAATGAAGGAAATGGCTAAGTCTCTTGGTCAAATGAGACCATACCTCTCTCTCTCTCACCAACTACCAATTTCTTTATTCTTTTTCCCATTTTCTTTCTCTTTTCTTCTCTCTTAATCTCTCAAAATCCTTCTCACATAAATAGTAAACCCAAATGAGAAACTATGGCAAGAAAAATGCACAAGTGTAGAAAAAGTGATATGTGCATGTTTTGCTCAAAAAATGCTAAAAACCGATTAGCGATTTTTTAATCGCGATTAGCACTAATTTAGTATATAACTAATCAATTAAACTTAGAAATGGCATAATTCTCTAATTTACCCTATTTTAAAATTTTCCATAATTTTTCTCAAATTTTTCCTATTTATTTGCATTTAATAATACCAAAATATTAAAATATTCAATAAAATAATATTAAATTATAAAATTTCCCAAAATTAATATTTTATATTTTTGGAATGTTACACCGTCCTTGAGGCTACAGGAGTGCCTCTCGGGTGCCTGAGGTTACCCACCGTATCTGCGGAGTGGCCAATGGAATGTCAAATCAGATTGAATCTTTAGGTTCTTATCAAATCTTCAGTAATTGTTTGCGGTTCTGAAATCACTTCCAGTTCTACCATACTCCCACTACTGTTTCCTGAAAAAATCCATTTTTAATAAAACTGTGGCGAGTTAAGAACAATATCAGTATTGATCTTCCAGATGGTAGAAAGTCAATCCTCGTCATAGCCTGGGTCAACCCACAAACAGCCATTACAGAAACGCGCCTTGAGTTATCCAGAGTCTGGTTTTAAGTATAAGCTGGACAACTCCTCGTACCTTAACATCGTTAAGATATGAACTGTTCTATATCCAATGCAGAAACAGAGGCACTGATTTAATTGAACCAGATTCAAATCATGCAGCTGTCCCCAGTGCATGTCTAGTAAATGGAGAGAGACCGATCAGCGTTACTCAACATAGGAGTACTTCCAATTATGAGTAACCTGAAAGAGAAGCAAGTTCTCTTAATCATTACTATTGACTGAATACCACATACAAGTATCTACATCTTCGATCACCTTGAAGAATCCCGATACTTGCAACACCTGGTTCTCTACTATACTCTTATACCTATAACTTCTCAAAACTTAGACCCTGTGTTTCTACGAAACACTTGTCTAAAAACTTGAGAAGTCATAAGTAAACCGAATATAGTATGAGAACCAACCCCTCTGTCCTCATGGACGCTGGACAACATACAATACTCTGTATAAGTCCCTTGAGTTTAATAACTCATTTCCTGTGTGTCGTAGGTTGAAAACTGTACTTATGGTTAAGAAGAATTACACCGCTGTTTAATGCTCCTTACCTAATCATCCACTGATATAGGTAAATGTCATAGACATAATTTCAAAAAGGTATATCTCACTCTATAAAAATAGATGTACAGATATATCAATTTGAAATTGGTGCATAACAGCGGATATTCAAAACCAAATATTTGCCGTCCGGCAAAAACCCAGGTGACTTCCTCAAATATCACTGATTACAATGAATCCCGATAATGAGGATGATCACCCAATTCCCAACAACTTACTCCCACTCATCATCTGTAAAACCATACAGATGTGAGAATCATACCTGGTAAATACATACCCTGGAGCAAGTGTCTAATTGGGAAATCAGTTTTCCATTAACAGTACACGGTGAAACTGAAACATTGAAATGTTTCGATGGGGTATCCCGGTATTCCTAGTAATGCCTCTTCCATTATCCAGATTCACAACCGTAACCGTATATTTCTTTGCCACCTCTCCAAATCCCTTTATATGTCTTTAGTCATTACCTTCTGCACACCCCTTTAAGCCAAATGGTTTTCTACCTTCCCTACCGTTCGGCACCAGCCTATGGTTTGGAAGAAGACTATCCAATAAGCATAATGGGTGTACTGTCCTAATCCTAGGAGCACTCGTAATGCGAGAGAAGATGAAGATAAAAGACAATCGAATAAACCTTATTCCTATTTCTCCTGAACCAGAATCCATCTCCGAACTGGAACAAGTTCCTTCGAGTTCGTATATAACCATACGATGGAGTATCCAATAAACCGTGGATCTTCGTAGTGATACGGAGTGTCCTAGAGAAATACAAAGGTGATGTAGAAGTGGTAATGAAATACTTGGTTTGGTCCTGAATAGCAGTCGCAATTTACTTTGCCCTCCTTCTAATCCCTTTCTTTGTCTTTACATAATACCTTCTGTACACCATCGTTAGGCTAATTGGTTTTCTTCATTCCCTACCGGTCGGCACCTGCCTATGGTCTGGAAGAAGACTATCCAATTTGCGTAATAGGTGTACTATCCCCTAATCTAAGGGGTACTCGCAACCTGAGAGAAGGTAAAAGGAAAAGACAACTGAATAGTCCTATTCGTTTTCTCCAGAACCGGAAACCATTCTCGAATAAATTCCTTCGAGTTCGTATATAACCATACGATGGTTTTATCCAATGGAAGTGGACGTTCGTAGTAATACGGGGTGTCCTGGAGAAAAGGGTAAAAGTAGGAGTGGCAATGAGGTTTGCAACTCTGACAATCCAAAAGCCAGTTTTTAAGAAAGTTCGGTTAATCTTGGTCACTGAGTCATAGTCTAGGGTCGGGTCAATGGTCGCTGCCAAAGAGAGAGAGAAATGAAACACTCAGCGTGCACTCTAACCTAGATCAGAATGGTTACCAATTTATCTAATCTGGAAACCTCCCACTGTACCGTCAAATTCTCCTCCAAACCTGAAAGAAGAATTAGTCGGGATCACCCGAGGAGTAAACCAACTCATCAGTGGGAATCGGGATCCAACTATCATCGCATGATAACGTGACGGAATCCGCTCACGTTATCACACTCCAGAAGGTATGCGCATATCTGGCAAGTTTCAGTTTCTTTAGAAATCCCCGATATGATTTTTGCCCCATGCTCTTATGACCTTAGCGTGAGGTCAAAATATCATAAGTCACATGTCAAGTTCTACCCATCATTATCCAGGTTAATTTGAACCCACCCGTACATACCCTTGACGTAGGCCAAAATAGTAGTATGACTGTCCCAAACCAACGCATCTATCTATGCAACAGATAAATATCCGGCAGCTACCAGTCACTATGCCTTAGCGTGAGGTCAAAATACATAGCTTGAATACTACCGAATATTTAACTGAAATGATGGAGGGCTACGAATGGTTTCTGGCGAAAACCTTTAACGTAATGAACTTGATATCGTTGAAGGAACTGGATAGCTTTATAAAAATATAGTGACGAAAACCTTTGCTAAAGAGGTCACTCCCGGTGAAGGGATCTCGGCTCTTTCCCCGTAGAATGAGGTGCATGATATTCCAACTGAATACCACGATACAAAGCAAAAGTAATCGGCTATAGTGAAGTTATTGCCCTGACGCAAATTTCTGTCCAAGGGGTCACTCCCGGTGAAGGGATCTCGGCCCTTACCTCGTCGACTGAGGTGCTGGATATTCATAACCGAATACCACTGTGCAAAACAAAAGTGAACGTCCTTGCAATAACAGCTTTTTGAAAAATTGTTCCAACAACATCAGAATAGGTTTGTTTTTAACTTGCATTGATCCGAATCAACGCAGTCCCTATCATTGATCACACCACAAAGAACGAAAATAATGACGTACGTATATGCCATCCGCATTCGCCACTGGGTCCCGTCATTACCCGTTGGTTAGTTAAGTAACGACAGAGCGGGGACTGGACTAGCGCGGATGCAAAACATATACAACATCTACTAGTATATATATCAATATATAATATTTCGCTCAAGGCGTGATAAAAATGCAACATCACAGAAATGTAATAAGCATCACAGAACAATACATATATCTGGGATCCCCGGGTTTCACAGAGCCGCTACTGAAACCCGACGTTCCCCTGGTCGTGTGGATAGCCTGTGCAATGAAATCCTAGACCCCTACGGGCGCGGCAAGTTATCCGCCAAAACCTGAAGCGAGGCAGCCCCCTTCAGCAACGTGAATGGACCACCCAGCACTTCACGGAATCCGGTAACTTGGGCACCCCTCCTGGGTCAACCTGTACCCTATACGAGTGCGGCGAATAGCCCGCTAATTCTAGAGTAAAGCCCCCTCCGTCTCAATGCCATGAGATGCGGGCTTGTTGCCCTCTAGAACCCGGCTATCCGTGCACCCCTCCGCGGGGTAATCCTAGTACAGAAAGTAAAATATACATACAACGGGTACATCGACCTCAACCTGGTCGTGCCCCAAAAGAATAATATACAAACGGGCAGTGACGGCAGTCCACATGTCGGACGCTCGCCCAGCAATATCAAATGTACATAATACAACAAAAACTGTACTACCATTGCATCCAGGCTATCCCCCATGACCAATCCGCAACATCACAGCACAACACAGAACATCAACGTGAATGTCGCGTTCACAAATCCGTCTAACCGAGCTATAGCAGTTAGACAGGATTTACTGATCAAGTGACATTCACGGTCACAGATATAATGTAAATACTGTGAACTAATGTGTTTAAAATTTTCGATCGATCAAATTTACCCAAGTGGGCCCCAAGCATTACTGTAGCACTTAAAGAAAATCTGGGCCCAAAAAGAATGTTCCAAAAAACCCTATTTCCAAGTCAGGAGGCCTCTGTAAAAAATTGGTGCAATGATTCCATTTTCTTGCCGCGGAACCGCGGCCCAAACAGGGGTTTGGCCGCGGTTCCGCGGTCCTTTTAGGGAATCAATGCATCGAATTTTTACAGTATACTTAAAATTCCCTGTACATACTTCTGCAACACACTGAAAAATTTTTGGAGCCAAAAATATTTCGACAGAAACCTGAACCAGAAAATGCGGGTTTTGGAATTTTTCGTTCGGTCGAAAATGTAAACACATTAAACTAAGCTAGACTAGGTTAATGGCGTGGCTCTGATACCAGTGTAAGTGCACGGCGGTGCCCCGGCCGTCTTTTCGAGGCCAAAATGCGGAAGCGAAGATTTACTTTAACTGTTAAACCGGCACCACCGCGCACAAAAGTCTCGGATCGGGCCATTAAACTAGTCCTAGCTAACTAAAGAACGGGTAGAGAGATATACCGAGCGATCCGTGTCCTTCGGTCTTCTCGTCGTCGTCCCGATCTCCCGCGGAATCTCCGGTCTCCACCACGTCGCCGGAAGGGCACCACATCACCGGGTTCTTTTACGGGCTCCCACCTCTGGACCGAGGCAACTCGGGCATGAAGTTGGCGAGTCGACGTGCCCAAGATTTGCTGTAGAATAGTGTAGTGCTCTTTGTCTCTATTGGGGTAGAGGAAGTTGCCATATGGTGGAGGTATGAGATATGAGCTTTTGGAGGAGGAGCTAAAAATGATTTTGCCAAGCCAAATGAGTGTAAATCCCCCACACCCAAAAATTGGGACAGCCCCCTTGTTATGGCCGGCCTTGGCATGAGGAAAGTGAGAGTGGAGTGAATTTGAATCAAAAAGAAGTGACGCACAACATAATGCAAGAGAGAGAGAAAGGTGATGATAACAAGCAATGATCATAATCAAAGTCCAACACTTTATCAACCAATCATCACACCCAAAGTGAAGCCATCATGAAGAAGTCAAGAAGTCAAGGGATGGTGCAACCATCATGACACTACAATGTGCAAAGACAACCCTCCAAAATGCTTATTTGCACAAATGCAAATAAGCCCTCCTCCACCAATCTTCAGCCAAAGAAAGATACAAAGAAATATGGTCGAAACGGGAAACAAACTGGCAACTTCATAAAACTGATCCCGTAATAAATTACAGGAAAACCCCGCTACTATATATGCATACCCGCATTTGTATTCCGACCGAAATACAAATGCAATGAGACAAAATCTACACTGTACAATACTAGGATCCGGCTTAAACCAAAGCCGGCTAGTATTATCCGTCCGATCATGATCCGTGCAATACCGCACGTATCTGATCGAACCCTGCCATATCTCCATACGGCCTCTACAGCATTTCGCCCGAAACCTGAGTAACTATTTTGTGGGGGACTCTAAAGACTCGTCAATACTATGGCTGTGAATTTAACCACTAGCACGTCTAAGGTATTAGCCATACGTGGCGGGCTACCAGCTATTGACCAAAAGGGACATCGATGAGCGAACTCATCCTGACACCCTACTGAGCCTGTCAGTGACAATATCTGTACAGTCCGGTCCGTTCGTCTATGAGCATCGCATGGCGGGCCTAGGGGGTTGGTAAAAGTCAGACCCCCAAAAGCGGTACAAGTCGTGTCGGAGTGTAGCGCAGAACACCCTGAGATACTACTGGAATACCTACCAGTAAATCTCCTGCCTCGGCCGAGGGCTTTGTGTAATGGCTCTCCTAGACACAGCGCGACCTCACCCCCAATACCGGGAGAGACGAACCCCTGAAGATCCGCTCACTGCCTCCATGTGGCTCGGGACTGTACCCAACTAAAACCTGTTTGCACGTCTCCTTTGAGCGTGGTAGGGTAGTAATCAAAGTACAGTGGGAACTCACACGAGACAAATGACGATCCTCAGGTCGATGAACTAACCTGTATACATGTCACCAGGGAACTGCTATCTGACGTCAGGTATAAGACCAACTAGCATGTTCCCGGCGAGTCCTGTCCGGTTTACTCATAACCCAATGAGCACATGTATACATCTTAGGTGAACCAACTAACACCAGTGGCTTGTGAGACCGGCCACCGCCCCTCGTCGGGGTCTCGACTGTATACACTAGTCTACTCTGGAGTATCGATGCCCTGTCTCGAAACTCCCACGACTAGGGACCTTTTAAGGATGTGCTTATAGACTACCAGCTCCCACGTATATGATCGCCCTCATACTGCTAGAAGTCAAGCAAGAATCCTAGGGGCTCTACCAACGTGCAATAGTGACCTGCAGGGTCACCTAAAGCAGTACACGATAATAAAGATAAACCTGATAGCATACTATCATCTTGAGTAAGACTGTCCTACCGGGATAGGTCCTCCCTCAATCATTGCAATCACGTGTGATCCAATAATTGACTCTGAGGGCACTATCTCCAACACTATATATATCCAAGCATCCACTATAATATACATCATATATACAACAATGGCCTCTAGGGTATATACATAACTAACACGAACCCTGCCATAAAACCATACGGCCTCTACAACGTTTCTTCCGAACCAGGGAAACCCTCTGTGTGGGACTCTAAAGACTCGTTAATACGCTGGCAGTGGGTTTAACAACAATCACGTCAGTAGCACTAGCTGTACGTAACGGCTGCCCAGGTATTGAGCGAAAGGGAAGCCGACGAGCAAACTCATCCTGAAACCTTACTGAGCCAGATAGTGACAATATTTGTACAGTCCGGTCCGTTCTGTTAGTTATATGTATGCCCTAGAGGCCATTACTGTACATACGATGTATATTGTAATGGATGCTTGGACATATATATAGGGAGGACTTTCTTGCTCGACATGATAGTATGCTATCTGGTTGTACTTTATCTTAACATGTACTCTGATTGTCTCTATATTACATGTTGATAAAGCCCTTAGGATGTGTACTCGACTACTGGGACTATGATGAGATCATACTAGTGGGGCCACGGTAGTCGACGAGTACATCCTATAAATGTTCCTAGTCGAGGGTGTATCGAGACATGGCATCGATACACCAGAGTGGACTAGCGTATACGCATCTTGACCCATATGATGGGCGATGGATGATCCCATATCCATCTGTGTTTGACATCAAAGATGGTGTACGGGTGCTCAGTAGAGACTGGGCAAACTGGACGGACTCGCCGAAAACTCCCAGATGGTATTACACCTCACGTCAGATGGCAGTTCTCCGGTGACACTGATACAGAGTAGTCTGTTGACCCAAGATCGTCATAGAGTCTTGTGTGATTCCCACTGTACTTTGATTTCCATCATACCACGTCCGAGAGGGCGTGCAAAAAGGTGGCTTTTGGGTACAGTCCCGAATCACATGGAGGCAATGAGCGATAGGAGGGGATTCGTCTCTCCCGGTATAGGGAGTTGATGTTGTGCTGTGTTCGATTGGCTATAACCGGAAATCCCTGGCCAGGGTTGCTGAGATTTACTGGTAAGTGTTATCAGTAGTTTCTCGAACTATTATAGACCTCATATCGACACGACTTATCGAGCTACTGGGGTCTGACGTTTACCACCCCTAGGCGAGATATGCGACATATTAGACGACGAGACCGGACTGTACGGGAGTGTTACTGATTGGATTCACAGGAGAATGTACAGGCTTGCTTGTTGATCTTCTGAGCGCTCAATACCTGGGTGGCTGTTACGTTTAGCTGACCGCTTGCAGCTTGTGGGTGTTTGATATGATCATCACCTACTGCCGGCGTATTGACGATTCTTTAGAGTCCTACACAGAGGTTTCTTGGCTCAGGCAAAACGGAGGGGCACATATGTGATATGTGCGGGATCGAGGATAATACGATATGAGATACCGTATTCTATTCTCACGATATTTGAAATCAGCCGGGCCATCGGATCAAGTGTTGATTCGATGAATCAGTACGGATAAATATTAGTCGGTTATATGCGATATAGCCGGATTGTCGGATCAAGTGTTGATTTGATAATTTAATGTATAATAATATATATGATATATTAAATTACATTAACTAATATTAACTCACTAAAAGATTCTTTTTCTCACTCGGGTAATACATTGATATATATGCGATATATGTTAATTGTATTATTTTATTTTGTTACGATAAATATTATATATGTGATATATAATATTGTAACATGATATGATAACTAATGCAATATGTTTAGTGGAGTTTAAACATGATTAGGGTTTGGATTAGGGTTAAGACTTCCAGTAGATTCTAGAAGGTTTCTTTTTGTCATGATAAAGATATTTGTGTTGATATTTATCAATGACTCATACTTAACCCAACCCAAACCCTAGCCTTTGGTTAAATCTCTACAATGGTTTAGTTAACCATGGTTGCATAATTCATCATCATCATCTTTTCCTTATTCATCACAAAAGGATTTATTATTTATTCATTCTTGTTCTTCTTCCTTTTTTTTCCATGAAAAAGCTTACTAGCTTTTTCCAAGTGATGAATGAGTGTGAGAAAAAGATAATAAAAGAGAGCAAAATTCCTACTTCATCATCCTCATCTATCCTTGCCATTTAGATGAGGGTGTTCACTTCATATTATGAGTGTTAGCTTGTGTTAACGAAACTTCAAGGTAGATCATCTTTGTATCGAAGATCGGAAACAAGACTGCATCTTTCTCTTCGTGGAACCTCTCGAGAGTTCGGAACACGATGATCGCAGCGAAGGGACCTCAACACAGAGCTTAAGAAGTGAAGGACCGGATCTACAAACGTTGTAATCCCTCTCACTTAGTGTTAAAGAGTTTAACATATTTGTTTTCGCCTAAATCCTAGTTTAAAGATCCGGCTTTGGGTCGTTCAGCACGGCTAAATTTTTAATCGGGCATGGTTGATGCCTTGTAGAACCTTGTGAGCGTGCCTAGCAACCCTACAGTGGTATCAAAGCCAAGCTAGAACTTTAGGCAAAGTCTAGACGAAGTTTAAAGTCCGATCGAACCCGAATACCCCGACACGAACCCTTCTCTGTACATTTTTCAAATATGTGTTTCTTTCTGAATTAAAAATGCTCAGAAAAACAAGCAGGAAAAACTAAGAATTACTGTGAAGTACGGTCAACTAACTCAATATTTTGATCGCGGAACCGCGGCCAAACCATGGTTTTAGCGGCGGTTCCGCGGCCAAAATTTGGACTTAGTCCCTGTAATTTCACATATTTATTCTTAGGTCCTTTCTTGGCAATTTTTTCTGGGAATTTTTTAATTCCACTCAAGTGTTGAGTTTTCTAGGGTTGTATTGGGGAATCGTTGATTCAATTAGATAATTTAACTTTGTTTAGTTTTTTCCGGATAATTTTTAGAAACTGTTAAAAAGTTCGAACGGATATCAATAACTCACTTTTTCCTCTGTCGGAAAATTTTTCAAAAGTTGGATTTTTTCTCGAGTTTAAGAACGTTCTAAGTCGTGCAAGTAACGCGGTGGACCCTCTAGAAGACAACAAACCTTAACTCGATTATGTGACCGTCTTGAACTGCCTTTAAACCTTAGGGTTTGGGGCAGTACGGCGTGCCACATGTGAGGCGTTGGCTTGACCCTTCTACGGCTGGACCATTGGTACTGTGGAATGTGATGGATGTTTTTAAACTGATTTCAAGTGTTGAGATATATTGGGAAATCTTGGGTGTTTGATTATTCGATCGGAAAGTTTAACATTGTCTATTTATCTGGATTGTGATACAATATTTGGAATCCACAAGTAGTTATGAGATAACTAATTTAAATGTTATAAATCTAGCAGTTTAGTCTCAGATGATTGGTTGCCACGGAATTTTGATGCGATCAAAAGTCCGTCGCAATCACGTAGGGTATGCGGATACTCGCCGGGTAAACTTAATAGGCAGCCACGCCCCATGCCCCAACCAAGTGACTGTAGGAGAACCCCGTCGCCAAAAGCATCCGTTCGGGTGCTCGCAGCAGCGGTGTTCCGCCTTAGTGCACTTCGTCGACGGTATCCGGGGGTGCGGCCGTCTACTAAAGTTTGCGACGAGCATTCGATGAGGATGTCGGGAATCTTGTTGAATTGCCCGACTTGATATTGAAAAGAGTTTTCGATAATGAGACTAAAATGCGGGGTTTATAATTGTTAGGCATGCGATGTCTAAGGAATTCATTTGGTTAGGCATGCGATGTATAAGGAGGTTGCGATTCCAACTGTTGTAGTTTTACACTTTCTTTTCTGTGACCGCAAGCGTAGTATGTGGTGTATCGCCGGATTCGTTGCTATACATCAACGACAATCGGGATACGCATACTTGCTTACGTTGATGATATGAGATATTATATGTTGCTGTGATATGTTCTATTGGATCGTCGCGTTCTGAATAGCCGGGGGTTTTATGTGAGATGAGAGTTTTTCTTTTTTCATTCATGAAAAATTCATTTGTATGTAATATTCTTTTATTGGGGCACTTCCGGGCTGAGGATGATATCACCTTTGTATATTATTTACTTTTCCGCATTAGGTAGACCCAAGGCGGGGAGCACAAGTAACCGGGTTCTAGGGTCCAGTGGGAGACCATCTCGAGGAGTGGAGACCGGGTCTCCTAACCCTAGAATTGGAAGTGTTGCTTGCCGCTCTCGTAGGGGTCTAGGGATGTGGGTTTAGCTATTCATCGCGACCGTGGAATCCGTGTTTTATACAGGCTCGTATTTAAAACACGGACGTCCTAGTATATCCAATATTTCATATATGTTCTTCTGCTGCAATGTTCTATGATGAGATTATATTACTGCCTGAGACGAATGTTTATATTATATATATGAGATATATGTTATATTGCAGATTTCGTTTCAAATGTGATGCTTGTGAAGCATAATAAAAATGGGACTTAATTAATGAGATTAATGAAATAAAAGAAACCTAAGATGTTGTAGAAACTTGTTTAAAAAAAACCGGTAGCTCTAGTTTTTGCTTTGCATAGCGGTGTTCCTTGTAGAACATGCAGCACCTTATTCGATAAGGAAAGAGCCGAGATCCCTTCACCGGGAGTGGCCTCTTTAGTGAAACTTGCAGATGCTACAAACTCGGTTTGTCTTTAGATTGCTTCTATAGTTCTTGCTTTGCATAGTGGTATATATGATATATCCTGCACCTTATTCGATGAGGAAAGGGCCGACGATCCGTTCACCGGGAGTGACCCCTTTAGCAAAACTAGAAAAGCCTCAAAAACATTCCATTTAAAATCACTTGATTCTACAACGATATTAAGTTCATTACGCAAAGGGTTTTCTTAAAAACATGTCGTAGCCCTCCGTCATTTCAGATAAGTACTAGTTAGTATTCGTGCCGCGGTAGTTTGACCTTCGTCAAGACGTAGTGTACAGTAGCTAACTAATGCTTATCTGCTCGCATATGATGCGATTGGATTAGGGTATTCATACGGCGTAGTTTGGCCTTCGTCAAGGGTCGTGCGGGTGGGTTTAATTCAATCAAGAAATGAACGGATTGAACTTGACTAGCAGACTATGGGTAGTTTGGCCTTCGTCAAGGTCATAGGACGTTAGGGGTAAAATATTATTGGGAATTTCAAGTGTTGAAATTTGCAATGAGATTGCATACCTTCTATGAGATAGTTGGATCCCGATACCCGCTGCGAGTAAGAGTTACTCCTGGGAGAGTTTTACACATTACAATTAGCCGATCAAGTAGGTGTCTAGAAAGGTGTTAATGGGGTTACGCCACTGGGAAAATGAGGTTTACTTTAATTAGGTTCGTGCGAAAGCACGGGGGACCTCCCTCAAAGTACCGACACTGGCCTGGCCGAAAGATTGGCGAACTTGTAGCGTGTAATTAATCCCGGCTAGTCTTTCCTTTTAAGGTTTGAAGGAAGATTTGATTAAAACAGTGGGAGACATCCTGATTAGATATATTAGATAACCAATCTAATCTTGCAAGAGCATACGCTGAGTGTTTTTTTCTCTCTCTCTCCAGGTAGCGACCATATCACGCCTTAATCAAGATAATAATACGGATATATTGACCGAACCCGCTTGTTATACTGAGCTGGGGAACGTTGGTCCCACTCCAACTTATAATTGTTATAAGACAGAGCAGGAAATTAGGGAATACCAGATTTCCTGTGCCGCCCAAACGATGAAAGTGCATGCTGATGCATCTTCTTTGGGTGTATTCATTACAGAGAACTGTTTCTCAGTATCCTTTACGTCCTGGATATGAGATACCGGATCAGGATCCCACATATGTAATCTGTTACATGGGTTACAAAAAGGTAGAGAACTGAGAACGGGTGATAAGTTTCATGAGACAGAAAACGGTGCAAGTGTTGCAGCCAAGTCTGTTGGTCACTATCACCCTGTATTACTAGAATACATTGATTCTGAACGAATGTTATTAGATACTGAACCTGATATACAACATCATATCTTTTTCTTTATTAGTAAAGAAGGATATAATTTTGTATTGTTGGATAATGTTTTGAACATTTCCTATATCATGAGTTGATCGGTTCAGGCACGTTATCTAAAAGTATAGATGTTCTAAATCAAACTACAGTTCTTAATATACGGAACACACACGAGAGGAAGAGTTCAGAAATGAACGAACTCATCTTGAGGTATTGTAGACTAGGTCATATCAATGCGACCCGACTAGCTGAAGTTACATTAAGATGCATATTTAAATTTGTTTGAATTTACATCTTGTGAAACTTGCCGGTCATGTCACAGAGATAAAATGACCACAGCTCTGTTTATTGGAAACAGAGAAAAAGTTAGTGAACTCTTGGGATTGATACATGCTAATATATGAAAGTCCCCTGTCTACACATGCCAAGACCGGTTCTTTGTACTTCATTACATTCTCTGATTATCTCTCAAGATTCAGACATATGTTCCTGTTTAAACACAAGTCCGAACCTTTTAAGATATTCACAGAATATAAGTTAGAAGTAGAGAACCAAAAACGAGTATAAGTATTATGTCCTTTGATATGATCAGGGAGGAGAATACTTGAGCACGGAATTCCTGGACTATTCTAAAGGAGAATGAGATTCTCTCTTAGCATTACTCCTCTGTATACACCATAGCACGATGGTATATTGGGGCGGAGCAATAACACCCTATGTGATATGGTATGCTCTATGATGAGTACTACTGAGTTTCCTATTTCCTTTTAGGAGTTATGCACTTGAGAATCTGCATACCTATTGAATAGGGTTCAAATCAAATCAGTTGCCTACCACTTCATATGTGATATGGAAAGAGAAGAGCCCATATCTTAAGTTTGTTAAGATTTGGGGTTGTCCGGCCTATGTCTAAACTGCATAATCCGGACAAGCTCGAGGAAAAGTCAGTTCTGTAGAACTGGAAAGAGTTCCAGCTATACAAACTACAGCAGATGATTTGGTAGAACCAAAAGATTCAGTAGTTTCCAACGAACCTCAGCCTCTCCGCCGATCTAGTAGGGTTCCTCACCCACCTGAGAGATACTTTGGTTTTCTCTATGACAGTGGGAGCGAGGATTGCATCATGAGATGATGACCCAACTAGTTTCGAGCAGGCCATCAGGAGTAGGACTCTGTAAGAATGGCTGGATGCTTAGCGATCTGAGATGGAATCCTTATACACCAACAAAGTATGGACTTTGGTTGCTTTATCTGAAGGGTTAAATCCCCATCAGGAGCGAGTATATCTTGAGAAGATTACTAGGTGTACATGGAAAAGTTGAAACTTTCAAAGCTATGCTTAAGTCCATCCAGATCCTACTTGCCACGGCTACATACCATAACTACGATATCTGGCGGTTGGGTGTCATGACTGCTTTTCTAAATGATGTTTTAGAAGAGAGCGTCTATAAGTACACAGCCAGAGGGCTTCGTAGACAGTGGGAGCAGCGGAAACGTGTGCAAGATGTTTTATGTGATAAAACAGGCATCGCGGAGTTGGAACATCTGTTTTGATGTTATAGTTAAAGAGTTTGACTTCATCAAAATGGTAGATGAACCTTGTATATACAAAAAGGTAGTAGGGAGTATGGTGGTGATCCTCGTAGAGTACGTGGATGACATACTCTTGATAGGGAAGGAGTTTCCTATGCTACGCTCGGTCAATCTCCGCTTATCACAAGGATTCTCCATATATGATCAAAGTGATACCTCCTAAATCCTGGGTTTTGGATCTATGAGATAGATCTAATTGGATATTAGGATTCTCACTAGTTGTAGTGAGATGGTATCAATCGATCCTGAGGAGAATCACTGGAAAGGTTTCAGGGTGATAAGGACGACTGAATGTTAGTCGCAGGCATTGTCTTTACCCTCAGTGGAGGGATGGTATGTTGGAAGAGTTCCAAGCAAGATACCGTGACATACTAGACGATTAAAGGCAAGATACATCGTTACCAAGAATGCTACAAAAGAGGCAGTCTGGATATATATAAGTTCATGAGATGAACTTCATTCCTACCATTGTGTGACAATGGAATTGTGGCTTTAGCCAAGGAACTACCGTCCCATCAGAAATCCAAATATAGTTCTTAGGCAGTATCACCTGATCATGGAGATGGTTGATCTCCAGGGAGATCGAGGTTAGGAGAGTAGACACAGAGGACAACAGCGCGGATCCACTCATAAAGGCCTTTTTCCCAGTAGAGACTTTTATAGGATGGTTGAGTATGAGATACTTTGAACAAAGCTAATTGTTGGGTATGTGATACCACAACAGATGGCCCTAGTGCAAGTGGGAGATTGTTAGTTATATATATGCCGTAGAGGACATTACTGTACATACGATGTATATTGTATTGGATGCTTGGACATATATAGGGAGGACTTTCTTTCTCGACATGATAGTATGCTATCTGGTTGTACTTTATCTTAACATGTACTCTGATTGTCTCTATATTACATGTTGATAAAGGCCTTAGGATGTGTACTCGACTACTGGGACTATGATGAGATCATACTAGTGGGGCCACGGTAGTCGACGAGTACATCCTATAACTGTTCCTAGTCGAGGGTGTATCGAGACAGGGCATCGATACACCAGAGTAGACTAGGGTATACGCATCTTGACCCATATGATGGGCGATGGATGATCCCATATCCATCGGTGTTTGACATCAAATATGGTGTACGGGTGCTCAGAAGAGACTGAGTACACTGGACGGATCGCCGAGAACTCCCAGATGGTATTATACCTCACGTCAGATGGCAGTTCTCCGGTGACACTGGTACAGAGTAGTCTGTTGACCCGAGATCGTCATAGAGTCTTGTGTGATTCCCACTGTGCTTTGATTTCCATCATACCACGTCCAAGAGGGCGTGCAAAAAGGTGGCTTTTGGGTACAGTCCCGAATCACATGGAGGCAATGAGCGATAGGAGGGGATTCGTCTCTCCCGGTATAGGGAGTTGATGTTGTGCTGTGTTCGATTGGCTATAACCGGAAATCCCTGGTCAGGGTTGCTGAGATTTACTGGTAAGTGTTATCAGTAGTTTCTCAAACTGTTATAGACCTCATATCGACACGACTTATCGAGCTACTGGGGTCTGACGTTTACCACCCCTAGGCGAGATATGCGACATATCAGACGACGAGACCGGACTGTACGGGAGTGTTACTGATTGAATTCACAGGAGAATGTACAGGATTGCTTGTTGATCTTCTGAGCGCTCAATACCTGGGTGGCTGTTACGTTTAGCTGACCGCTTGCAGCTTGTGGGTGTTTGATATGATCATCACCTACTGCCGGTGTATTGACGATTCTTTAGAGTCCTACAAAGAGGTTTCTTGGCTCAGGCAAAACGGAGTAGGGGCACATATGTGATATGTGCGGGACCGAGGATAATACAATATGAGATACCGTATTCTATTCTCGTGATATTTGAAATCAGCCGGGTCATCGGATCAAGTGTTGATTCGATGAATCGGTACGGATAAATATTAGTCGGTTATATGCGATATAGCCGGATTGTCGGATCAAGTGTTGATTCGATAATTTAATGTATAATAATATATATGATATATTAAATTACATTAACTAATATTAGCTCACTAAAAGATTCCTTTTCTCACTCGGGTAATACATTGATATATATGCGATATATGTTAATTGTATTATTTTATTTTGTTACGATAAATATTATATATGTGATATATAATATTGTAACATGATATGATAACTAATGCAACATGTTTAGTGGAGTTTAAACATGATTAGGGTTTGGATTAGGGTTAAGACTTCTAGTAGATTCTAGAAGGTTTCTTTTTGTCATGATAAAGATATTTGTGTTGATGTTTATTAATGACTCATACTTAACCCAACCTAAACCTTAGCCCTTGGTTAAATCTCTACAATGGTTGCATAATTCATCATCATCTTCATCTTTTCCTTATTCATCACAAAAGGATTTATTATTTATTCATTCTTGTTCTTCTTCCATGGAAAAGCTTACTAGCTTTTTCTAAGTGATGAATGAGTGTGAGAAAAAGATAATAAAAGAGAGCAAAAATCCTACTTCATCATTCTCATCTATCCTTTCCATTTAGATGAGGGTGTTCACTTCATATTATGAGTGTTATCTTATGTTAATGAAACTTCAAGGTAGATCATCTTTGTATCGAAGATCGGAAGCAAGACTGCATCTTTCTCTTCGTGGAACCTCTCGAGAGTCCGGAACACGATGATCGCAACGAAAGGACCCCAACACGGAGCTTAAGAAGTGAAGGACCGGATCTACAAAGGTTGTAATCCCTCTCACTTAGTTTTAAAGAGTTTAACATGTTTGTTTTCGCCTAATCCCTAGTTTAAAGATCCGGCTTTGGGTCGTTCGGCACGGCTAAATTTTTAATCGGGCATGGTTGATGCCTCGTAGAACCTTGTGAGCGTACCTAGCAACCCTACACGTTCGTCTATGAGTATCGCATATCGAGTCTAGGGGGTGGATAAAGTCAGACCCCTAATATCTTGATATTCAGTGTCAACATGAAACCTATCACCAACTGAGAAACTACCGATCCTAGATCAGTAATTCTCGACTACCTTGGCCAAGGATTTCTGGTGATGGCCATTCGTGCACACCGCGACATCAACCCCCAATACCGGGAGAGACGAATCTCCTGACGATCCGCTCACTGCCTCTATGTGGTTAGGGACTGTACCTAACTAAAACCTGTTTGCACGACTCTTTTGAGCCGTGGTAGTGTAGTAATCAAAGCACAGTGGGAACTCACACGAGACAAATTACGATCTCAGGTCGATAGACTAACCTGTACACATGTCACCTGAGAACTGCTATCTGACAATAGGTATAATACCAACTAACATGTTCCCGGCGAGTCCATTAGGTATACTCATAACCCAATGAGCACCTGTATACATCTTAGGTGAACCAACTGACACTAATGGCTTGTGAGACCGGCCACCGCCCCTCGTCAGGGTCTCGATCCGTATACACTAGTCTACTCTCGGAGTATCGATGCCCAGTCTCGAAACTCCCACGACTAGGGACACGTTAAGGATGTTCTTATAGACCACCCAACTCTCACGTATATAGTCGCCATCATACTGCTGGTAGTCAAGCAAGAATCTTATGGGCTCTATCAACATGTAATAGTGATCTGTAATATTACCTAAAGCATGTACACGATGATAAAGACAAACCAGATAGCATACTATCATCTCGAGTAAGACTGTTCTACCGGTATAGGTCCTCCCTCAATCATTGCAATCATGTGCCTGTGATACAATAATTGACTTGAGGGCACTATAGCCAACAGTATCGACACAAACCATATAATACATCATCTTCATCATTCACGTATATGTATATATGTATATATATGTATATATATATCACATACTCATAGATATACATATATACATATACATATACACACCAATCAAATCAAGCGTGTGAGTGTGCGACAAGGTAAAACCGACAACTCACGACTAAGGAACTAAATTAAAAGTAAACCATCCTATATGTACGGTTAATCTAATCTAAGGTCTCCTAGAAACCCAAATTTCTAGGTATCCAAGCCTCGCGCGCGCGCGCGCGCACACACACACACAATATAGATATCATATTCTACAATTGCGGGGGTGCTATACACCATCCACCCGACTTCCCCCGTAGGTATACATCTACCCACCTTCAATTCTCTCTTTCCCGAAATCGAAGACGCCATGCTCTCCTTGTCGTTCCGAAGTCCACGCGAAGGTACCTACATATCAAAACACATCGTATCGCATCAAAATCACATTCGAAAACCGACTCATCAAGCGAAGTGCTCATAGGTTAGAACCTATAGCCTACGCATGAAAAAACAACCAAATAACCCTCGTCGTTGACGTACAAACGTCCAACAACCAAATCCAAATTCAAATACCAATAACCAAATTTTAGAAATAGGAAAAACATTGCCAAAACCAACTCAAAATGCTCCCAGATTTTTGCTCAGGTATATAGGGACTAAACTAACCATACAGGGGCTAGGTTATAAGGAGTATGGGCCACATACCAAAATCTAACACCATTACCCAAAACTTACCCGGCCAGAAAGCCAATTCACCTGGGGTCGCCGGCCCCACCTCGGAGTTTTGGTCTCAATCTTCTATGGTGGTCTTCTTATGGTCTAACTAGGTCAATGAAGTTGTTTGATTTTCCTATAAACACTCCAAGTTGCTCCAGATTCCATCTGAGCATCCCAAATCGTAGAAAACCGACACGGGAAAATTCTAAAATTCAAGTCTTGGGGTTTTGTATCTGATTTGGTCCATAATATTGACACTACAGGGGTTGTGGTCACTAATTACACTCATTTACACCATCACAACTCGTAATAACACCTAAACCTCCACTTGGAATTTTCCGACATGGCTAAACTACCTTAATTTCACTCTAAACTTCAATAGGGTATAAGGAAACACAATTTCTACAATAAAGGTGTGGAATTATACCTCATTTGGTAACTCAAGAAAATTCTTGGGTTGCCCAAAGTGCTCAAGGTCTTACTTGTTCCAACCATAGGGTTTGTAGTGAGCTTGTGCACATTTTTTGTGAAGGGAGTATGGATTTTGATGGTGGATTGAGGGGTGTTGTAAGGAGGTGGAGGAGATGGAGAATGGGGAGATGAAGGAGGAGAGATTGAAGAAAAATGAAAGATGAAGAGAATGAAGCGGAAAGTCTAGTAGCCAAAGCATCCCTCTCTCTCTTTCCCTCAAGGCCCATGCCTCATGATCCCCCTTGTCTCTATCTAAAAATATCTTCTCTTTTCTTTTTATTTAAAACTAAAACAAAAACCATATATAAGTGAGAATGAAGAACTAAGCCATGGTTATATAAAAGTGTAACAAGGTTTTAGATCAAGTTTTGTTGCATGCCATAAACATAAAAAGGATAAATGCATAATTAATGATATATTAATCGAGTTTAGTATTAACTTGTATACAATTAATTGTCTAATAATTTATAAAATACCCAAATCATATAAATACCTTCAAAATCAATAATTTGTACCAATTTTCGAATTATTTTCCAAACTATAAGTATATAATTATACTACTTCTTTAAAACCGATATCCATATTTTCATAATATCTAAAATTTTATTATTTTATTTATTTAAATTCCAAAAATAATATTTTATTTTTCTGAAATGTTACAATTTCCGAGGAAATTTAGCGGAAGATCCGACCTAAGCGGACGTGCGACGAGCAATTTTCAAACGACGAGAGACAACTAAGGCAAGGTGTCGGCCCTGGGATGTTCCCCTCCTATTTATGCACTCCAAAGGTGATATCCGTCGGCCCAAATCGACTCCCGCCAAAACGATGAGTCGCACCTAGCGGCCGTCGAGCCTCTACGTGGCGATCGGCCATTGAAAACATCCCATCATAGCAGAAGTTAGAGACAGCCTCTCGCACCCCGCCAACCGAAGTTGGGCACGTGGCGCGTAGCCTAACCGACGGTTGAGCGAAACGGCGTACCCTTTTTAAAAGCGCAATCATTTCACCGATCCGCTGACGTCATTAAAAATGCGCGCAGTAATCAAGGTGTCCCGTGACTTGCCACGTGGGCCTAGTTATCCGAAAAGAGTAGCCGCCAAATGTCCTGCCATCGTCAGGCAACCCGGAAATCCTAGACTGAACCATTAAAAACCGGGCTTACCACTCTCGATCCTGACCCACAAATAGGTCAGGGCGAGAGTGGAGGACCAGTGATAAGGCTCATGAACCGGAATTCCCTAAATTACGACGTGTAGCGGATAACGTGTCGTCCACGTAAGCCCGCTAGGCTTCTGGGGGCTGCGGAGGTGGAATCAGCGTGGCGTCCCGGAGATTTTCCTCGGGGCCTCGTCTTCAGACTTACGCCCCCACCTCTCGCCCCCGAGCCATCCAGCAGCTGAACTCACACCCTTTTGCTCGTCTCCGAGCTGTTGCAACGGCTGAGCTTTCTCGGCCTCCCGGCTCGTCTCCGAGCCATCCGACAGGACGAGCTTTCTCGGCTTCTCCGATCAACCGAGAGCGCGTAGCCCACGCGTCCTTGCAACAGCTCCGTGTATCTCGCCAAAGCGAGATATCCGCCGCCCCACATTTCGCGTCCCACACGGACACGTTCCCCCATTAATGAGCGGATCCCTCCATCAACGCGGGCGTAACGAGAGGGCGTAACTGACGGCGAGAATCTCGTGCCGGCTCGCTCCATGCGACCATTATATAAACCCCTCTTTTAGACGACTCAGACAACTCGAACTTATTCTAATACGCCACTATCCTACTCTTAT
This sequence comes from Agapanthus africanus, assembly GCA_030015575.1. Lineage (NCBI taxonomy): Eukaryota > Viridiplantae > Streptophyta > Magnoliopsida > Asparagales > Amaryllidaceae > Agapanthus > Agapanthus africanus. Next base: position 318,114,640 of record JASDDO010000008.1, read on the forward strand.
TCCACGGTACTAATATGATCGTCAGAGGGTCCTACGGCGGTTTCCCACCCCGGTACTTCTCATGCAGGTAGCTCGGCGTCAACAACATCCAACCAGTCATTGAGATCCACACAACCATTTCCATATTCAATCTCTACCGTCCAAAACCACTCACAGCCAGATCGACGAACGACAATATCTGAGGAGATTTCCACCTCCATCGCACTCTGATGCACCGAAAATTTCTCATTAAAATGAATGAGGCCTTGGAAATATGTAAATTAACGGGGTTTAAGAGGGTGACTAGATAGCATACCAGTGACTCTTGTTAGAGAGAGAGAGGGAGGGAGAGGCCGGCAACAAAACGTCCTACTTCTGCACATCCTCATTTGCTTCTGAACTCTGATTAATTAATTCAGTGCCGAATGAGAAGAAGAGAGAGAAATAGATAGAGAGCATGCACGGGCATTTGTGTGTGATTCCCTTACCCTTTGTCCTCAAACACTGTTCAATTCAGAGCCTTCAATGTGCATTACATTACAATATTGTGTACTTATATTATACGAATTTTATTCTGTGCACTGGCAACTTAGAGACCTTGATCCCATTTTGATGCTGACAATGACATTGTCCTCCATTTAAAACCACAGCGTACTTATAGCATCCACAATTTCAGTAACCAACTGGGCTTAGCTTAGTTGGTTTCAATTTCCTCATTGATATAAGAGGTCGTAAGTTCGGTCCTTGAAAGGGGTTGATTCGGAAAAAAAGAAACAGTAAAAGAACCCATAATTTCAGTACTTCTCTCTTGAGCTAAGAAGGCAGTGGTTAAGTAGCATTGGCTCAGTTGATGTAATAGAGGTGCGTTTTGGAATCATCTCCTTAGATTTTTCCTACTAGATTGCTTCTTTTTATCTTTTCCCCTAATTTTGACTTCTATGCCATTGGGTGTTTCAAAGTCTAATTTAGTCATGTAGAAATGAAGAAATTATTCGGTATGTCGGGTGTATTACACGTGCACAATTGGGATTAAAAAATGGAGATTTACGGATATCTTTTGGACAGCATTGTGGGGTCCGTGTTTTTATTTCTTTTTCTTTAATGACCGGACACATATGACCGGCACATTATATAATTTTTTGTGAAGATGATTTATTAAATGTTTTGTTATACCTTGCGTAACAGTGCTACTAACCTCATTATCTTCATCAATAATATTATAAAAACATAAAGAGGGCATCCTCATCATTTGTCTAGATGCAGGGAGGGTAAGAATGAAGAATCAATTTCGTGGTCCTTACCAGTTGACTGTAATATTTAAAAAGTTGTATGTAATATCTAACCAGCTGAAAAAAATAAAATCCTAAATAAAATGCGGCCCAAGATTTTTTCACAAAGATTTTGAACAGTAGGTCCTTCCCAACTATTTTGGAAATATCAGGGGTTTCTAGACAACTCCCGAGTGGGCTAGGGGCTTTTTGACAATTCACCCTTAAATTATTGTAACAACCGTTATAGTTACTCAAGTTGTCCGCTTAAAGGTAACTTTCATTCTTATACACAATAATAGGCTGGCCTGGTCTCTTGGGCTGAGATAACTGGCATGAGCAATTATTACTTATTTTCATTAAAACGAAAGCTAAAAAGCACTTGTTTCTTTAAACCAACGAATTAACAAAACTATATCAAAATACTTCCAAACTTTATAAAAGAAAGAAAGAAAAAGCAAATAAACCAAGAAAAGACAATGGGGCAAACATCCCCTACAAAGCGCAAAAACACGTAAACTCCTCGCACATAAAAGAAAAAGACATCCTCGTCTCCCACAGAATTTGTTCCTGACTGCCGTCAATGTCTATGGTTCTCCTCTTCTATTCTACCTCAACTCATCTGTCAAGACATAGGAATCTGAATCCCCATGGCCTGTTTCCGATCTCTCGACATCTGCGACAGTCCTTGTCTTTTTATTGACATCTTTTCTGCACCACCTAAACAAAATATATTGTTGGATTCAACCACATTTATGATATTCAAAACTGATTTATTAGAATTATAAGAAATCCTATCATTTCTCTATAACAAAACATTCCAACATAGCTGAAATCATAATTTTCCAATTTCCAAAAAGCCCCTATCCATCCCTCTCCTCCAATGAAGCCAAAGTTCACCAAAGATACTCGACGGACTTGAATTGCCAAAGGACCTCCGGAACCTAATCCAAATATTACTAACCACACATAAAAAATAAATGGTCCACCGTTTCCACTTGAGCCTCACATATCCCGTAATACTTCGGGCCTACCCACTTCCTTCTTGCCTAGATTGTCTCCGGTCAAAATTGTGTCATTAGAAACCAATCACAAAATGACCTGGACTTTTAATGATACCGAGAATTTTCAAATATTCCTATTAAGCTCTGACTCAACCCCATCATAATTAGGAATATAATAGAAAGATTTAACAGAGAATACCCGACTTGATGACCATATCCACGATACAACGTCTTTGTTTCCTCTCTCCATGGGTTTCCAATCTCTATAGTCAATCCACAATTTTCAGTGTCTTCTCTCGCCAACTGTTAATGCCCTTTGAAATATTGGGCACTATGGTCACCCTTCTAATGGATTATGGTTGATGCCTTTTTATTTTTTTACAAATCAATAAGTGTTGAGAATCTCTCCGACAATGTTAAGTCCCCGCACCAGTAATCCCTCCAAAAGTTAATCGAACTTCCGTCTCCTGTCGTGTAAGAAGTATCTCTGAAGAAAGATTCCATTACAAATATGATTCCTTTCCAAAAATTGGACGTCGTTGCTACATTCTTATTGGATGCACTAACCGCTCCAGATTTATTAATATAAGCTACAATAATGTTGACCACCTAATTTTTTTGTTACCAGCCATCCACTTTCACCACCATTTGTTGGATATAGTGTCCTCAAGGCAGTTACTGTAATTGCAGGCACGCGATTATGATAATTGAATGAGGACTTATACAGGTAGGACAATCTTACTCGAAATGATAGTATACTATCTGGTTTGTCTTTATCATTGATTTGTACACATTTTACTTGTTATTATGTGTCTCTAATACATAATAATGAAGCCCGTATGATTCTTACTTGACTACCAGTATTGTGATAGTAATCATATACGTGAGAGCTGGGTGGTTCATAAGCACATCCTTATGTTAGTTTTATATGCCCTAGAGTCCATTATTGTATCATACTGGTTTGTGTATTACATATTGGAAGTTTGGGATACACGGATATAGTAACAGTCTTGCTCAAAATGGTTGTATGCTACCTGGTTTGTTTCTATCTCAATACGTGCATGTGTTTCTTTTAGCATATCGCTTATATATATATTGGTAGAACCCTTAGGATCTTTGATTGATTACCAGCGTTGTGATAGCAGTCACACTAGTGGGGGCTGGATAGTCTATAAGCATATCCTATACATTGTTAGTGTATATGCCCTAGGGGCCATTATTGTCTCATACTAGATTGTATATTACTTAATGAAAGCTTGGGATATTCACATTTGTATATGCAGTCTTGCTAAAAATGGTAGTATGCTACTTGGTTTGTGTCTACTTTAATATGTGCATATGTTTCTTATGACGCATCACTTATACATATTAGTAGAGCCCATAGATTCTTTGCTTGATTACCAGCGTTGTGATGGCAGTCACACTAGTGGGAGCCGGGTAGTTTATAAGCAACATCCTATACTTGTCCCTAGTCGTAGGATTATCGAGACAAGACATCGATACTCCAGAGTAGACTAGTGTGTACGCCTCTCATCCCAGTTGGGGAGATGGTTTGTCCCATTGCCATCAGTACGTCGTACTGGAGATAGTACACAGGTGCTCGTTAGGTTACGGGTATACCGGATAGGACTCGCAGGGGAACTGTTGGTTGGTACTATACCCACCGTCAGTTAACAGTTCCCAGGTGACATGAGTACAGCATAGTCCGCAGACTTGACAATGCTACTTCGCCTCGAGTGTGTCCAACTGTTCTTAGATTGCTACCCTACCACGGCTCAAAGGAGTCGTGCAAACATGTAGCAGTTGGGTGCAGTCCCGAGCACTTGGAGGCAGTAGTGGTTAGACAGGATTCGTCTCTCCCGGTATTGGGAGATGATATCGCGCTATGTCAGAGAGCCATTACGCAAAGTCCCTGGCCAGGGCAAGCGAGATATACTGGTAGGCTCCAGTAGCTTTTCAGGGTGTAATGGGCTTCGCTCCGACATGACTTAGACAGCTATTAGGGGACTGACGCTTGCCGCCCCTAGGCTTGATATGCGATAGTCTTAAACGAACAGATCGGACTGTACGGAGATTGTCACATCAGGCTCAGTGAGAGTTCGGATGAGTTTCCTCATCGGCCTTCTTATCGACATCTACCTGGGGACCGTTACGTACAGCTAGTGCCGCTTGCGGTCTGTGGTTAAACCCACTGCCAGCGTAGTGTCGAGTCTTTAGAGTCTCACACAGAGAATTTCCCTGCTCCAGGCGAAACGATATAGAGGTCGTATGGTTTTACGACAAGAGTTCGAACACATACGTGTGTTTACGCACGTACGACTTTTCGGACAGTTTTTACTAGCCGGCTTTGGTTTAAGCCAGATTCTAGTATCGGGTTACTGGATTTATACAGTCTAAAGTTTTTCCGTGTTTTCACGGATTGGAGGGGCGTTCTCGTAATTTGTCGGGAAGTTTCTAGAAGAGTGGTGACTAAGGGGTTAAGGTGGCATGAGCATTAATTGCTTAATGACTCATTTGTGTGATTCATCCTTTGCATTAAATGATTCATTAATGAATTAATGAGTCATATGATGAATCACACTAGGTGAATGAATCTAACCATGATGATAAATCATTTATATTATTTATTTGATTAATTGTTATGGTTGATATATTCATATGAGTTCATTATTCATTTCATTATCATCTTCACCTTCTCTCTCCTCAAGCTCACTCTCTCTTCAAACCCTAACCCTAACCTCTCATGTGTTGAGATCAAGGGTTAGCTAGACTAATACATCCATAACCCCACTCTATATCCCCTAGGTAGCTTAGATTAGCACTTTAAGCAACCTAGTTATCTCAAGTTTGAGATTAAGCTTGGCGTAGGAGCTTTCGGGTGGATCGTCTTTGATTCGAGGAGGCCGTTGAGGTGCCGATGTTCCAAGGAGCCTACGAGGAGTGGAGGACCGCGATGAAGACCCAAAGGACAAGTAACGTGAGGTATAACTTCGTATCCGAGTAGTTAAACCTCTAGTAGATTGTTAGCAATGGGTTAGATAATGATTCATGCGCTCAAGTCCGTGTTACGAAGCTTTGACAATCGTTTTTCATATATTCCGCATCCCCGCAAGTTCGTGGGGTGCGTGACATGGACTTACATTGGTATCAGAGCCAACTAAACTATTACTAGCTTGTTAGCAACTGATTAGAAGTTCGATCGACGGAAAACACGAAAAAAACCCCGGATATTCCTAGTTTCTGTTAATTTTAAAAGTGTCTGAAAATAATTTGACATACCTTAAAATTCACAGTAGGGAATTGTAAGAATACTGGGAAAATACGAGCCCCTAACTCGGTAAAACGGCCGCGGATCCGCGGCAATAGAGGTCTTCTGCCGCGGATCCGCCTCCGAGTCAACGCCGAGTTGACTCGGAGTTTCACAGTAATTCATAATTTCTGGTTTTTTGTTTTCCTGTATGTTCTTTTTCTATCCAGGTTACTTCAGTGCAGGTTTGCTTTTGGGATAGACACGGAAAAGGGAAGTCGATCGATATTCTAAGATATTTGCTAATTGGGTTTTTATCTGTAATGTTTAATGTGTTCGTAAACCTCCCCTAACTGCTAGTATGTCGGTTGGCAGGGGGTTGCACATTTCTGAAATGTTTACTGTTTGTGTATATGAACTGTGTTGGACTGTTGTGATGATTAGCCGGGGTTTGAGATGTGTTTAATATTCATTCGATGTAATATGATGTAATATTCTTTTGTGGGGCACATCTAGGTTGCGGTCGTAGCCACCGTTGTATTATTTCTTTTTACTGTTTTTGCTCCTAGGATAGACCCAAGGCGTGGTACACAAACTACCGGGTACTTTGAAGTGTTTAGTGGCCTACTCACTTTGTTGAGGGTGACCGCTTCACTTCGGGTACTTGGCGGGTAGTTTGCCGTACCCGTAGGGGTCTAGGGTGGGGTAATGGCTATTCATCACAACTGTGTAATCCGTCTTTTATTGCAGGCTCAAAGCAAATGCAGATTGCTAATAAATCCAATAAAGTTCATCCGTGATCTGGAATGCTTATTATTGCGTCTGACGAATGTACAATATCTATATATAATAGCTATTAGACGTCACTTATGTTTTACACCCGCGCTAGCCCAGCCCCCGCTCTGTCGTTAGTTAAGTAACCTAACGGGTGATGACGGGACCCAGTGGCGAATGCGGATGGCATAAGAGGACGTGGTATTTTCATTGTTTTCTGCAATGATAGGATAAATGATGGGACGCATTATTATAATGCAAAGAAAATAAACGAAAGTTAAATCGTTGGAACAAATTTACAAGAAACCACTCGGTTATTTTAAAAATGATCAGAATTTTTAAATTACGGAGCTTTAACCACTCCTTTTGAAAAGTATCGGGTTCCTTCGATTATATCAAGTTCACTACGTTCACGGTTTTGCCAAAACCATTCGTAGCCCTCCATCATTTCATTTGGTTATTCAGTAGTATTCAAGCTATGCATTTGACCAACGCCAGGGCATAGTGTTTGGTAGCTGCTGGGTATTTCATTTGTTACATAGATAGATGTGTTAGTTTGAGACAGTCGTATTATCATTTGGCCAACGTCAGGGATATGTACGGATGGGTTCAAATTAACTAGGATAATGATGGGTAGAACTTGGCATGTAACTTATGACATTTTGACCAACGCTTAGGTCATAAGAGCATGGGGCAAAAATTTATATCGGGAATTTCTAAAGAAACTGAAATTTGCAGAGAGATGCATACCATTTTGGAGTTTGATGAATGTTGGTAGGATTCTTTCAACATTATCATACGATGATATTTTGGATCCCGATCCTACTGTGAGTACAAGCTACTTATCAGGAGATTTGTCACTTAACGATCAATGCTATAAACCAAGTAGATGCCTAGAAAGGTGTCAGAGGGGTTAAGCCCCCAGAGAAAAGAGGTTCTTTAATTAAGGAACTTCGCGAAAGCGTTGGAAAACCTCCCTCGAAGCATCGACACTGGCCTGGCTGAACGGTTAAGCAAGTATTGTACGGTGAGAATAGTCCTGGCTAATTCTTCTTTTATGGTTTGAGGAGGGATTCAAGAAACAGTAGGAGCCATCCTGTATAGATAAACTTAAAACCAATCTAAACTTGCAACAGCATCATGCTAAAATATTTTCTTCTCTCTCTCTTAAATTGCAGCGACCTTGTGACCACACATAGGTTACATCTAGATAATAATTTGACTGAATCTTACTTATATGAGTGGCAAAAGTCTGTCCAGATGTCCATTACCTATGACAAGCTGGACCACCCTATTACTACTCAAGATCCCGCCGTCCAAGGTCCAGTTTCCACTGTCGCGGATATGGATATTCGTCAAACAAAGGAAAAGGATAAAGTGAAAGCTAAGTGCCTCGTGTTAGCTTCAGTTGATGGTATGTACCAGATGCAGCACGAGAAGATGGACTTAGTTTCCATCTTTCTCCATAACAAAGATTTATATGGAGAGCAATCTCATATCGCAAGATATGAGACCTCGAACGAATTAATTCAAGCGAGGTTGGCTGACGGATCATCTGTAGGGGACAACGTCCTTACAATGACTAGCTGTATTGATGAGCTCCAGGACTTGGAGACCGCGTTGGGAAACGAGTCAGATACTGACTTGATTCTACAGTCTCTGCCTCCTACCCTGAAGGAAACCAGGGAAGCAGAAGGAAAGAGAACGGCAAAAGTTTTGGGACTGAATATAGTAAAAGTGGGACGTTCCTGTTGTTACAGGAATGAACATTGGCAGAATGATTGCAAGGCTAGCAAAGCCAATAGCCAGGATTCAAAGCATGTTGTGGCTTCAGCCTCAAGTGTATTTGTTATTGAGAACTGTTTGTCAATTAACTCTACTCCCTGGGTACTAGATACCGGAGCAGGATCTCATATCTGTAATTCAATACATGCTTTGAGAAACCGTAGAGTTATAAAGATAGATGATTGGTCTCTCAGAGTTGCAAACGGAATGAGCGTAGACGCTGAATCCGTGGGAAAATATTGCCTAGGTTTGACCAGTGGGCATATATTGATTCTACGTAACTGTTTGTATGTACCTAGTATGACATGTAATATCATATCAGTATCCTCAATTTCAAGAGAAGGATATGATTTTACATTCGTAAGCGATGTAGTTAACATCCACCTAAATCAAGTTATGATTGGGTCCGGTACATTAGATAACGGTATATACGTATTAAGTCAAGCTCAGGTTTTCAATATCCAGAACACACTTAAAAGAAAGTCTCCAGAAATAAATCAGGCTTTCTTATGGAATTGTAGACTATGTCACATCAATGAGAGAAGGTTGAATAAGTTATATAGAGAAGGATATTTGAATCCGTTCGAATATCAATCTTATGCTACTTATGAATCTTGTCTCAAAGGAAAGATGACAAAGACTCCGTTCACTGGACACGGAGTAAGAGCAAGCGAGCTCTTGGGACTCGTACACAGTGACGTGTGCGGTCCAATGTCTACACATGCGCAAGGTGGTTATTCCTACTTCATTACTTTTACAGATGATTTCTCTAGGTATGGATATGTCTTCTTAATGAAGCATAAATCCGAGTCCTTTGAGAAATTCCAAGAATACAAGAATGAAGTGGAAAAACAAACAGGCAAGAGTATAAAGACACTGAGATCTGATCGAGGTGGTGAATACTTAAGTGCCGAGTTCCTGGGTTACTTAAAAGAGAATGGAATTCTCTCTCAGCTTACTCCTCCATACACACCACAACATAACGGTGTATCGGAAAGGAGGAATCGAACCCTATTGGATATGGTTCGTTCCATGATGAGTAACGCTGAGTTACCGCGATCATTCTGGGGATATGCGCTAGAATCAGCGACATATCTTCTCAACAGGGTTCCTACCAAGACAGTGACTACCACCCCATATCAGATGTGGAGTGGGAAAAAACCCTATCTTCAGTATCTGAAGATTTGGGGATGTCCGGTTTTTGTTAAAAAACAGCATGCGGACAAGCTCGAGGCACGATCAGTACAGTGTAAGTTTGTGGGATATCCAAAGAACTCCAAGGGATATATATTCTATTACGCAAAGGAACAAAAGGTTTTTGTTTCTCGTAATGCCCAATTTTTAGAACAGCAAGCTTTAGAAAAGGATACAAGTGGGAGCGAAATAGAACTGGAAGAAATTCCAGAACCACAAGCTATTACTGAAAGCTTGGAAGAACCAGAAGGTTCAGGAGAACAGGACATCCCGACGCCACTCCGCAGGAGTAGTAGGCCGTCTCATCCGCCTGAGAGATACTACGGTTTTCTCATAGATGGGGATAGAGAGGATTGTGTCATTGATGAAGATGACCCTACTAGCTTCCAGCAAGCCATTCAGAGCGGTGACTCGGTAAAATGGCTGGAAGCAATGCGGACCGAGATGGAGTCCATGTACACTAACAAAGTATGGACTTTGGACGTTGCTCCAGATGGGGTAAAATCCGTAGGATGCAAATGGATCTTCAAAAAGAAGATTGGTGTAGATAGACAGGTTGAAACCTATAAGGCTAGACTTGTTGCAAAGGGTTTCAGGCAAAGACCTGGTTTGGACTATGACGAAACCTTTTTTCCAGTAGCTATGCTTAAATCTATTCAGGTCCTTCTTGCTATTGCTGCCTTCCACGATTATGAAATCTGGCAGATGGACGTAAAGACGACCTTTCTAAATGGTAATTTGGAATAGAGCGTCTATATGGATCAGCCAGAGGGATTCATTCAGAGTGGGAGCAGCGGTAAAGTATGCAAGCTGCTTAAGTCCATTTATGGACTAAAGCAGGTATCGCGGAGTTGGAACATCTGTTTTGATGATGCTATCAAAGAATTTGACTTTATCAAAAATCCAGATGAACTATGCATATACAGTAAGATTGTAGGGAGAGCTGTGGTATTCCTCGTCTTGTACGTGGATGACATTCTCCTTATAGGAAATGATATTCCTATGTTACAGTCAGTCAAAAGATTCTTGTCACATAAGTTCTCCATGAAAGACATGGGTGATGCCACCTACATTTTGGGGATCCAGATCTATCGTGATAGATCAAAGAAGATGTTGGGACTTTCACAGTCCAGGTACATAGACACCATATTGAAAAGATTCAGTATGGAAGATTCTAAGCGCGGTAACCTACCGGCTTGTCACGGAATCACCCTCTCCAATGATATGTCTCCCAAGACTGATTTGGAAAGGGATCGCATGTCGATTATACCCTACGCTTCAGCGGTAAGCTCTATAATGTATGCGATGTTATGTACCAGACCAGATGTAGTATACGCATTGAGCGTAGTAAGCCGGTATCAAGAAAACCCAGGAGAGAATCATTGGATAGCAGTAAAGAACATTCTTAAGTACCTGAGGAGGACTAAAGATATGTTCTTGGTGTATGGCGGAAAAGACCTCCAGATTGAGGCCTTTGCCGACTCCGGCTTCTAAAGTGACAAAGATGACTCCAAATCCATGTCGGGTTATGTCTTTACCCTAAATGGAGGGGCGGTCAGTTGGAAGAGTTCCAAACAGGAGACCGTTGCTGACTCAACAATGGAAGCGGAGTACATAGCTGCTTGCGATGCCGCAAAAGAAGCTGTCTGGATGAAGAAGTTCCTCACAGAACTTCAGGTGGTTCCTACCTCTGTAGATCCAATACCTCTGTATTGTGACAACAACGGCGCTATAGCTTTAGCGAAGGAACCCAGGTCCCATCAGAAGTCCAGACACATCTTAAGGCGGTATCACCTGATCAGGGGGATCATAGATCGCCGGGAGATCGAGGTGAAGAGAGTAAAGACGGAGGATAACATTGCTGATCCATTCACAAAGGCCATTCCTCAGACACAGTTCGAGAGGCTATTCGAGATGATAGGTCTACGATATGCCAGCTCATGGCCCTAGTGCAAGTGGGAGATTGTTAGTGTATATGCCCTAGGGGCCATTATTGTATCATACTAGATTGTATATTACTTAATGGAAGCTTGGGATATTCACATTTGTATATACAGTCTTGCTAAAAATGGTAGTATGCTACTTGGTTTGTGTCTACTTTAATATGTGCATATGTTTCTTATGACGTATCACTTATACATATTAGTAGAGCCCATAGGTTCTTTGCTTGATTACCAGCGTTGTGATGGCAGTCACACTAGTGGGAGCTGGGTAGTCTATAAGCAACATCCTATATTTGTCCCTAGTCATAGGATTATCGAGACAAGGCATCGATACTTCAGAGTAGACTAGTGTGTACGCTTCTCATCCCAGTTGGGGAGATGGTTTTTCCCATTGCCATCAGTACGTCGTACTGGAGATAGTACACAGGTGCTCGTTAGGTTACGGGTACACCGGACTGGACTCGCAGGGGAACTGTTGGTTGGTACTATACCCATCGTCAGTTAACAGTTCCCAGGTGACATGAGTACAGCATAGTCCGCAGACTTGACACTGCTACTTCGCCTCGAGTGTGTCCCACTGTTCTTAGATTGCTACCCTACCATGGCTCAAAGGAGTCGTGCAAACAGGTAGCAGTTGGGTGCAGTCCTGAGCACTTGGAGGCAGTAATGGTTAGACAGGATTCGTCTCTCCCGGTATTGGGAGATGATATCGCGCTATATCAGAGAGCCATTACGCAAAGTCCCTGGCCAGGGCAAGCGAGATATACTGGTAGGTTCCAGTAGCTTCTCAGGGTGTAATGGGCTTCGCTTCGACATGACTTAGACAGATATTAGGGGACTGACGCTTGCCGCCCCCTAGGCTTGATATGCGATAGTCTTAGACGAACAGACCGGACTGTACGGAGATTGTCACATCAGGCTCAGTGAGAGTTCGGATGAGTTTCCTTATCGGCCTTCTTATCGACATCTACCTGGGGACCGTTACGTACAGCTAGTGCCGCTTGCGGTCTGTGGTTAAACCCACTGCCAGCGTAGTGTTGGGTCTTTAGAGTCCCACACAGAGAGTTTCCCTACTCCAGGAGAAACGATATAGAGGTCGTATGGTTTTACGACAAGAGTTCGGACGCATACGTGTGTTTACGCACGTACGACTTTTCGGACAGTTTTTACTAGCCGGCTTTAGTTTAAGCCAGATTCTAGTATCGGGTTACTGGATTTATACAGTCTAAAGTTTTTCCGTGTTTTCACGGATTGGAGGGGCATTCTCGTAATTTATCGGGAAGCTTTTAGAAGAGTGGTGACTAAGGGGTTAAGGTGGCATGAGCATTAATTGCTTAATGACTCATTTGTGTGATTCATCCTTTGCATTAAATGATTCATTAATGAATTAATGAGTCATATGATGAATCACACTAGGTGAATGAATCTAACCATGATGATAAATCATTTATATTATTTATTTGATTAATTGTTATGGTTGATATATTCATATGAGTTCATTATTCATTTCATTATCATCTTCACCTTCTCTCTCCTCAAGCTCACTCTCTCTTCAAACCCTAACCCTAACCTCTCATGTATTGAGATCAAGGGTTAGCTAGACTAATACATCCATAACCTCACTCTATATCCCCTAGGTAGCTTAGATTAGCACTTTAAGCAACCTAGTTATCTCAAGTTTGAGATTAAGCTTGGCCTAGGAGCTTTCAGGTGGATCGTCTTTGATTCGAGGAGGCCGTTGAGGTGCCGATGTTCCAAGGAGCTTACGAGGAGTGGAGGACCGCGATGAAGACCCGAAGGACAAGTAACGTGAGGTATAACTTTGTATCCGAGTAGTTAAACCTCTAATAGATTGTTAGCAATGGTTTAGATAATGATTCATGCGCTCAAGTCCGTGTTACGAAGCTTTGACAATCGTTTTTCATATATTCCGCCTCCTCGCAAGTTCGTGGGGTGCGTGACATGGACTTACATACAGGTCCCTAGTCGTAGGAATATTGAGACGGGGAATCGATACTCCAGAGTAGGCTAGTATATACGCTTCTCATCCCAGCAAAGCAGATGGTCTATCCCACAGCCATTAATACGGTGTACTGAAGATAGTATGCAGGTGCTTATTGGGTTATGAGTACACTAGACATGACTCGTAGGGAACTGCTGGTGGGTATTATACCTATCGTCGGGCGGCAGTTCCCAGGTGACATGAGTACATCTTAGTCCGTCGACTTGACACTGCTACTTCGCCTCGAGTGTGTTCCCACTGTACTTAGATTACTACCCTACCACGGCTCAAAAGAGTTGTGCAAACAGGTAGTGGTTGGGTGCAGTCCCGAAGCACTTGGAGGCAGTGGTGGTTAGATAGGATTCGTCTCTCCCTGTATTGGGGGTTGATCGCACGCCTTTGGTGTGTCGGAAGTTCAAAGTTCTAAAGTTTACCGCGATCAGGACGGTGTCGCTATGCAGCTAGCCGGTTGAGCACGGGTCGATCCACAGGGAGATGGTTGTATGTCCTTTCTTGTTTTAGACGAGTCAATAATGAATTTGTGTATGTTTGTTCAAGACTATCCTATGTGTAATATTTGCAAGTATAAAGTTGTTAAGAAAAAGATACGAGATTATAAGCTAAAGAAATCCGTACTCAAAACCTTTGAGCCGAGTCTTGACCAATTGAAGCTAGAGCAATCGGCAACAACGTGGATTAGGGGATTTAAACGCGGTATTCGTGGAATACGGCTTATTTACCCTTGTCCTTCCGTTCTTGTCTCTTGCTTTTCGCCTCCGGCCAAACCGAACGCAACCGGTCGCGGTTAGGAATCACCATTACCTTGTCAGGGTACGGTGCCTAACGGAGCGCTTGCGTATCGTTTGGGCGGAGTTCAATGGAAAATAACGGGAAAAGGAAATAGGCAAAGAAACGTTAACTTATAATACCGTATTTCTTCTTAACAATAATAATTACATTCATTCACAAAAAAAGAACAAAAGAGAGCAAAAGAAAAGAACAAGAAAAGAAAAGATTACAAACAAGTAATTAAAGTGCATGGAATTAAATTGCAAGAAAGTAAAGCAAGATAATAATAAGCAAGTAATAAAAAGCGATAAAAAGAATAAGAAACTAGAACTCAAGACAAGCATGTGATCAATAGCCAACCCTTAAACTTGCAAGCTCAATCAAGAGGTTGCAAGATCAAGGGAAGGGTAGAGAACGCATATGAAATGAAGCGCTAATTCCGTAAGAAAATACGACCCTTGAGATCAATAACTAACCCTTAACCATTCAAGCTCAATGAAGAGGTTGAATGATCAAGAGAAAGCAAGAATCTCAAGGGGAAGAAGAAACAAAAGAGAATGGTGCAAAAAGCCCTCATCTTCATTGATCTCCCACTCAAAACGCTCTCACTACAATTTTCATGGAAAAAGGATGAAGAAGAAGAAGAAAAAAGACTAAATCCTAACAAAAAGAGGAACAAAAGAATGACCCTTGGTTTAGCTCAATTCTGGAGTATTTATAGGCAGAGGGTTGAAGACCTAGGGCAACCATCAGAACACACATGTAAAGACCAAACTGCCCCCAAAAGCCCATACCCTGACTCCCCAGCATGGCCGCGGATCCGCGGCCTAAGCCTCCCTATGCCGCGGATCCGCCGCACTAATGTGGAGTTAGGGCATGGGTTTTTGTGTGCTTCCCTAGTTTGCTGTGTACATTATTCTCATATCTGTATTTTTTCATAATTTCTTCACGAATTTTCCAGAATTTCTGTTGAGGGAAAGGTGGACTTTTTGTCAAGATTTGGAATGATTGCCTCGAGCTCCGCGTAGATCTCTTGGATCTTGTGCTACCATTGAGCCTTGTGCCTGAAAACGATATTGATTTGATATTTTGTCTTCCTAAACTGGTATCTGGCAGCATACGGATGAAGAGCGGAGACCGTGTTTTATCTGTGGTTGGCAGGAACCCGGATTTTGTCATGTTTTCCATGAATTTCACCGTTTTAGAACCGAGAACCTGTATCCTGCAAATATGTAACAAACACGGATCAAAAGCACCTACCTATAAACACACGAGCGTAAGAATGGGCGGTATAAAATATAATATTCTGGTATGAACAAATACTCCCAAACTTAACTTTTGCTCGTCCCGAGCAAAACCAATTATTCACAAAAATATAATGATAACCGCACTTTCGCAGGGAACGCGATTGCACTCAGCGCGTGCAACAAGCCGTTAAACCTCTAGGTGTCCCTAGTAGGAGGAGTGTTGTCTCCTGAGGGTTTTCAGCGGATACTACCCACAAAATCCCGTCAAGCTAGTGTAATAAGTTAACATTGATTCTACTCCTACAGTTTAGTTTTTACGTTAGAAATTCTATCATCCTAAGTTAGAAATATCCAACCCTTATTTTTCACACCTCCTATCTATTTAACCTTAGGTCCTATACGTTCCAAAAAAGTTTAGAAAGATGTTGGTTCTCCTGAGTTTTCCTTCTAAAGCGCGGCCTCAAATCAGGGATTTTTATCAACTTTACAGAAAATACAAGTCTTATTCTTTATTTCTATCTTTTATTCAAACATCGATTGTATACCCCTACGTGTGTGTATATTTGCACCCCTACACTCAAGAATTCAATTCAAGCTATAATACCCTTGCCCTAATACCTAATACCACTTCTTTTCATTAAGGATGGACGGATTTGCTCACACACCTTTCATGCGACTATTAATGCTTCTTGAGGCACTAACGACCGATTACTGAATGTGTGAACTTTAAAGCGTAAATAGCAGTTTCCAGGTCTTGACTTTATTCTATTTTTTTTTCTTTTTCTTTTTCTTTTTTTTTTCTTTTTTTTTTCAAGACCGGATATATTTTTCAACATGCTCTTTTGGTGTTTAGCTTTAAATACCGTTTTTTTTCTTTCATACTAGGCTTTCAGGCAAGAGTATTTCTAGGTATCCTCTACTATCCCAAGTTTCAAGATACGTGTAGGTGCAGTTGTAGGGTATATACTTTCTAAATTTGAACTCAAGAAAAGAAACTATTTTTCAGACTTATCCTCCAGTAAAGTATCAATACTTTCCCTTCATCTTGACTTAACTAAAGAACTGAGCTCAAGATTACTTATTTCTCAAAAAAACTGTAAGGACGTATACTTACCAAGTTTAAACAGAATGAGGGTTATTTTTAGGGTTTTCAATTCCTAAGCCTAGAATTTAGTTATTTCTATCATATCAACTAAACTTTCAGAATAAAAATCTAAGTTACCCTATTAGCTAACTTGACGACAAAGTTTTTATATTTTGGAAAATTTTCGATTTTTATGGGTTTTTATTAAGGTATGCAAATGCAAAATACACAAATGAATGTGAAGGAAGAAAGCTTACCGAGCACACCCCCAAACTTAAACTTGACAGTGCCCTCACTGTCAGGCTATACCAAGAGGGTCAAAATTGTCGGCGCTCCGTAGAAACAAATTATATACAAAACAAAAAGGAAAACAAAAAATATATACAAAAAAGGAGTCCCCCCCAAACTTAAGTAAAACAGTGTTTCCACTGTTAAGCGTTGAAATTCAGGATTAGGGGGGAAAGAGAACAGTATCAAGCTATACAAGGCCTTACACAGGCCAAAAGTTAACACCAACCATTCAAAGATTTTATTGCTATAATGTACCGGTTGGTGGAAGAAGGCGTAGAGAAAAGAGATGGAGAATACGCGAGACCATATGCGGAGAGAAGCGGGATATGGTCTCGGTATATGAGAGGAAGAAAAATGGCGGAAGGGAAAAAGAAGTGGAATACGAACTTGAGGGTGCAAATTGAGTAAATAGATTAGCACAATCTATGATGACCGATGTGTGAAAAGCGATTGTGCTAATATATTTACCCGTCGGGAAATTGGATCAAATCCCTCAAGATTCGTAAGAAGCCATGGGTACGCCGAACTTGGTAAACCAGACATATGAAATGTAAGTGATACGGGTTCTTGAAAGGTCGGAACGATGGAAAGGATGGAGGGAAGTGGTTGAGGAAGGGTATCGGTTAAGGGTTCTGGAGGGTGTACACAGTCAGTGAAAGGAACAGGATGAATTGGAAAATCCGACTCATCTTCTAGAACTGTTTCATCCTCAAAAATATCCTCAAAATTCTCCTCAAAGTTAAGCTCATCCATGCATATTTCATCAATGTCCAGACGCATATGGGGTTTGGGAAAAACATTTAATGACTCGGGATGATGACTTGAAGAGACAAATTCAGCCAAATCTACGGGTTCATCATCCAAAATATTCCCAGCGTCAATATCCTTAATCAAGTGAAAATCAAAATTCTCTGACACCTCAACCAAAGCATGGATATTAATCAATTCAGGTTCTAAGATGGAGGTGTAGAGGTCAAAAGAATTGGGTGTGGTTTCACTTGGCAAGGTCCCTTCACAATCGGGCAAATCAAACACTACAAAGTCGCACAACTCATTAAACATTCTATCTTCAACTGATAATTCATTTGGGACACTTGATAGACTTTCAACACAGGAGTTGTGGGATTCAATTTGAGACGGGTAGGTTTGATTTGGAAGGGGGTATATCTCACTCTCTCCACTCAAATTCACAGCCTGTCCTGCCGCCTCATCATACATTGAAAAAGTTGGAGCTAGTTGGAAACTAGCTATCGGGTCAGTAGGTTGTATGAGAGCGGCCATAGACGCATTCAAATCCATCATCTGTTGGCTTGACGCTACCCTAAAGTCTTCCAACGACTGTTCTAGACTAGACATTGATTGTGAAGGGGTTTCAGTAAAAGATTCAAAGTTGTTTGGATACTGAAAACTGCCAAAAGGCGGTGTAGAAGCAATATCTAGGGAAGGTGTAAAAGTTGGGTAGGACTGGTAGGAATTGAATGGCTGGACAGGAGTGGGATCAACATTGGGATAAGAAGGTGAATGGAATTGTTGATCCCAAGAATTTGCAGTGGTGAAAGGAGTGAAAGATCGGCTACGAGATTGTTCAATACGTTCAGCAATAGACATAGGTCTCGGGGTTACAACTGGATTTTCAAAAGGGGTATCAACGCAAGAAGGTGTGAATGTTTGAAACGGTTGATACGAAGTGGATTGCGGGATCCAGTTGTTCGTCCTAGACGCGTCTATCCGATCTTTCAAAGAAATTTTTGGCATGGATGGATCGTTCGAAGTTCGACCAAAACAAGAACCGTAGGAAGTAATGTCTGGTTGTGGGTACCAAAGTTCGGCAAGAGTTTTGCGAGGTGGAGTACCCATGATATGAAGAGAGAGAGAAAAAGGTAGAGAAAAGGAGGGGAAAAAGAATGTGATATTTTTTATTTTTTATTTTTTAGTTATATATTAACAAAAGAATGAAGTATACATACAAAAAGAATATGGACAAAATAATCACGACACAAAAATACCACACACCTAATCGTTCTAAGGTTCACCTAGGTCAACTAGACCTGCTCCAGAACTTGATTGTCGAAGTAAAACTGTGTCGAGAAACGGGCTCAAGATACACTGATCACGAGGCCAGGTAAGTGCAGAGATAAGGGGAGGTTTTCCAACGCTTTCGCGAAGTTCCTTAATTAAATAACCCTTTCTCTTTTGGCGGTTTCGCCGTTAACACTTTCCTAGACACCCCGTAAACAATATACCGTTAAGCGAGGTTCTAAACACAGTCCACTTCTCCTAGTGAGCGCGAAGTCCTTAAGGCTTAAAGTCTAGTTTCTTTTAGAATTTGTGCGGGTAATACGTTATGCTCAAGTTCGTGATTTGTGGGCCACGGAAAAGGTGATGAAATCCTTTACCGTATGTTGTGGGGTTCGCTTGTCCTTAAGTCCGTATTAATTGATGCAATGCACAATTCAATAAAAATTCTATAAAGAATCAAAAAATTGTTTTTTTTTAGTTTAAGCGCGGCACTGCAACAAATACGGGTTAGTCAATTTTTAGCGTTTGCTAGCGAACTTGCAAAGAATCCTGCAAATAATAGTATATTGGATGCGTGGGATTTGAGAAGAAGGTGTTAGTAAAATACGTACCGTTAAGTTTTGGGTTAGGAAACCCCCGTTGAATCAAATCCGGTAAGCTTGAAACGTTCGCTTGCGCGGGTCAAACTACCCGGATCTTTGGCATTGTACTTCGTAATCACCTTTGCCTTGAACGTACACTTTGCTCCCCACAATCGCAGTTTGCAAATCTGCACTCTTGCCCACAAAAATTATCAAATTTTTTTTTATTTATAAATATATACAAAAAGAATATTAACCCGAAATAACAAGAAAGAAAATACGCTACCGTCTCCCCGGCAACGACGCCATTTGATCGCACGCCTTTGGCGTGTCGGAAGTTCAAAGTTCTAAAGTTTACCGCGATCAGGACGGTGTCGCTATGCAGCTAGCCGGTTGAGCACGGGTCGATCCACAGGGAGATGGTTGTATGTCCTTTCTTGTTTTAGACGAGTCAATAAAGAATTTGTGTATGTTTGTTCAAGACTATCCTATGTGTAATATTTGCAAGTATAAAGTTGTTAAGAAAAAGATATGAGATTATAAGCTAAAGAAATCCGTACTCAAAACCTTTGAGCCGAGTCTTGACCAATTGAAGCTAGAGCAATTGGCAACAACGTGGATTAGGGGATTTAAGCGCGGTATTCGTGGAATACGGCTTATTTACCCTTGTCCTTCCGTTCTTGTCTCTTGCTTTTCGCCTCCGGCCAAACCGAACGTAACCGGTCGCGGTTAGGAATCACCGTTACCTTGTCAGGGTACGGTGCCTAACGGAGCGCTTGCGTATCGTTTGGGCGGAGTTCAATGGAAAATAACGGGAAAAGGAAATGGGCAAAGAAACGTTAACTTATAATACCGTATTTCTTCTTAACAATAATAATTACATTCATTCACAAAAAAAGAACAAAAGAGAGCAAAAGAAAAGAACAAGAAAAGAAAAGATTACAAACAAGTAATTAAAGTGCATGGAATTAAATTGCAAGAAAGTAAAGCAAGATAATAATAAGCAAGTAATAAAAAGCGATAAAAAGAATAAGAAACTAGAACTCAAGACAAGCATGTGATCAATAGCCAACCCTTAAACTTGCAAGCTCAATCAAGAGGTTGCAAGATCAAGGGAAGGGTAGAGAACGCATGTGAAATGAAGCGCTAATTCCGTAAGAAAATACGACCCTTGAGATCAATAACTAATCCTTAACCATTCAAGCTCAATGAAGAGGTTGAATGATCAAGAGAAAGCAAGAATCTCAAGGGGAAGAAGAAACAAAAGAGAATGGTGCAAAAAGCCCTCATCTTCATTGATCTCCCACTCAAAAAGCTCTCACTACAATTTTCATGGAAAAAAATGAAGAAGAAGAAGAAAAAAGACTAAATCCTAACAAAAAGAGGAACAAAAGAATGACCCTTGGTTTAGCTCAATTCTGGAGTATTTATAGGCAGAGGGTTGAAGACCTAGGGCAACCATCATAACACACATGTAAAGACCAAACTGCCCCCAAAAGCCCATACCCTGACTCCCCAGCATGGCCGCGGATCCACGGCCTAAGCCTCCCTATGCCGCGGATCCGCCGCACTAATGTAGAGTTAGGGCATGGGTTTTTGTGTGCTTCCCTGGTTTGCTGTGTACATTATTCTGGTATCTGTATTTTTTCATAATTTCTTCACGAATTTTCCAGAATTTCTGTTGAGGGAAAGGTGGACTTTTTGTCAAGATTTGGAATGATTGCCTCGAGCTCCACGTAGATCTCTTGGATCTTGTGCTATCATTAAGCCTTGTGCCTGAAAACGACATTGATTTGACATTTTGTCTTCCTAAACTGGTATCTGGCAGCATACGGATGAAGAGCGGAGACCGTGTTTTATCTGTGGTTGGCAGGAACCCGGATTTTGTCGTGTTTTCCATGAATTTCACCGTTTTAAAACCGAGAACCTGTATCCTGCAAATATGTAACAAACACGGATCAAAAGCACCTACCTATAAACACACGAGCGTAAGAATGGGCGGTATAAAATGTAATATTCTGGTATGAACAGGGGTTGATATCGCATTGTGTTCGGAAAGCCATTACACAAAGTCCTTGGCCAAGACAAGCGAGATTTACTGGTAGGTACTCCAGTAATGTAACGCTTTATACAATCGTTTAGGATAATTATATGTTAATTAAAGTTTTAACATGCGTCTGCCTAATTAATAACTATTTTCCACATCGACAGGAATAAATCTATTTTAATTATGAAATTATGTAATTACATAAATAATTGTGTTTTATTAGTTAACATTTAAATTATTGTTCACTTAATTATCTATTTTACTTATTTATTATTTATTAAACTAAATTTCTAAAACATGTATACACACATCTTGTATAACCCTAAGCCAACAACATATTGATACATGCTTTAACAACCATGGCAACTTAACCTTTTTTTTATGTAACATATTCTTCTTTCTCTCCTCTCATGGTTCTAGAATTCTCTCTTAAAGAAAATGAAAAAGAAAAAAGAAAAAGAAATGTAGGTAGGGGAGGCATTTAATGCTAGCAAGGCTCACTCCTTTCTCTCTCTCTCTCTCTCTCTTCACTCTAGAATTCTCTCCTTCTCTTGGCAGCAACTCTTCTCCCTCTTCTCTCTTTCTCCTTGCTAAAAACGTTCCTCTTACTCATATCTAAAACCTACACAAGATCATGACTCAAATCCCTCCAAGATCATAACAAATCCTAATTTTCTAGCCTCTTTAAGTGTTCCTTGTAGCAAGTTTCCATTTTGGAAGGCAAGGCTATTAAGTTGTATCTTTCTTCATTCTTCTTGAGGTATAAAGCCTAACTTAATCACTTCTTTGCTAAACTTTTAGTTTAATGAACTTAATTTAGTATCACAGCAATCATTAAAACACAAGTTGCGGTTTTCTCATGATGTATGTGTCGTCCACCATGAGTTTTCATGATTGCTGTTGGTTTTCGAGACCCGGTTTGAAGAGTGGGATAAACCGTTTTAGGTAGATGGTGGTCCCGGTATGGTACCCCGGGGTAAGAAGCTCGAGTTGTAGACAATGAGCCTGGCAAGGGCAGGCTACCTACCGGTGATGTCTGGCACGACGGATATCCGGAGGATACCGACCGGGGTCGTGAGATTGATGATATGGGCCGATCCGGACTAACGGAGTCTGAGATATTGAGATATTGAGATATCGAGATATTGAGACATTGAGATATTGGGACATTGAGATATACATATTTTGTGTCCATGCTTGACACGGATTTCTGTTGATTTCATTGATGATATTTCAGTTATTTCACAGGAGTTTTTCTAAGATAAAAATAATGATTTTCTCATACCAGACATGTTCAGGTTTCGGTATTGATTATGCATTCATGTTGCACACATACTATTGCATCGCATCATACTGGTATATGTAGGTTGTGATGTATTTGCGTGCATGCTTACAATAGCCTTATTAGATGTTATTTACTACTAACGAGTTGGCAATTCACCCATGTTGTGCCACAGTATCTTGCAGATCTGACCCGTCAGCACAGTAGTGGCGGGCGTACTTTCTATTCTACTTCGTTTGCAGCTTTACTCATAGGTGGGTTGCGAGGATACTTTTATTCCATCTTGTATTATCATTTGTATCTAGTATACTCCATCTACCCTTGTATATTGGACTAGACGGTGAGACTTGTGAGACTTGTATTTGTGGTTTTTGGTGTCGATGCTCACTTGAGCCGACGTGGTGTTTCTTATATCTTACTTTCAGGTACTTATTTTCGTGCTTTTGATATACATATTGCATGTGGTTGTGATTCCACCTTTGGCGAAGAGCTAGCTCCCGCTTGGGGATGCCTTTATTCATGATTTATATGTATTTTCATGTGTTGTACCCGTTTGGGGGCCAGTTTTTACAAAGGAGACTCTGTCGAAATTTTCGGGAATTTTGATGTTTTTAAAAATGTTTAATACGACTTATTTTGGTTAAAATCGCTTTCTTTAACTAGGCTTTCCTTCACTCTGTTTTTTTAAATGGTTTAGATCTTCTGGGCTTTGACTTACTTAGATTACGTTACGCCTTGAGACATTTCGTAATTTAAGTGCCAGTCATGTTCCGTACCTTCGGGTCGTGACAAAGTTGGTATCAGAGCGATAGGTTTTACCTTTCTGAGTGTAGGATGACCTTTGGTAGATGGAGTAGGTGACTTAAGCAGAGTGGCGTAGCGTGTGTATGTTCCGCGGCAAATTTACGATACGATACTCCGCCTAAATGACCTTAGGATAAATATATTGTTGCTTGTATTTCCTTCCTTGATTCCGGAAATCCTTTGATTTGATCGCAATGTTCTTATCAATCATGTTTCTTGTTCCAGCCACTATACCACCGGAGACTACGAGGGCCAGAAGGCTGCCGCCAGGGATGAGATTAAAGTCAGCTCGTTTGAGACGAGAACCGATTAGGGCTGTACGCCTACCCCTCAGGGACTGATTGGTTCGCCTTTTTTCAGGACAGATGGCTAGGCTGGAGTCAAGTATTCGGGACGTCTGATAGATGGTTGGATTGTTAGTTGAGACTAACCGAGCTCCGAAAGCCGATGATGTCCCTCATATTTCAGGGACTGTGATTGTACCTGCTACTCAGGAAACTATTTCTGTTGTTACCGAGATTTTTTCGTATCCTTACAGAAGTTTTTGAGGCTGAAACCTCCAGTTTTTACCAGCACAGATGCGGTGGAGGATCCACAGACATTCCTCGATAGGATGGCTAGAAATTATCATTCACTGAGATGTTCTGACGAGATATGGGATGGGCTTGTGGGTTTTCGTCTAGAGGGTCTTGCTCAGACGTGGTGTGAGTTGGTTGAGAGAGGACGAGCTACAGGTCTACTTCCTGTGACTTGGGATGAGTTCATAGCTATATTTCTTACTCGTTTCCTTCCGGTGAGCGTTCGAGATGTTGAGCTCATAATTTCGAGTCTTTGCGTAAGATTTTAGGGACGACAGTGTCCGAGTACGACATTCAATTTACTTAGCGGTCCGATATGCTCCTTACCTTGTGGACACTGAAGAGAAATGGATAAAAAGGTTTGTATGGTGATTGGACATGTCGTTATTTCTTGCTAACGGCGCCCAACCTTTTGACACTTACGTCACTGCTATGGACGCAACCTTACTTTGAGGAGCGCATTTATAAGACTTCAGTCATTTCTGGACCGAAGCGGATTCGTACGGGTAGGCCCGCTCAGAGGCGGTTAGATAGACGCCGTTGGGACAAGTATTTGTTCGGTGTTTTCTTCCATTGCGTACTTCTTCTGGTGTCGTTTGAAATGGTATCCACATACTTTGTATCGAAGTCTAGCCGATAGTAGTCCTTGCTAAATCAGCCGTTTGTTGTGATTTCATCCGTAGGCCAATCTTTTATTGCTCGATATGTTTCTCATTCGTATTTGTTTTGTCTGTATCGGAGGTAGGGATTCTTCTTTCAATTTGATTCTTCTCAATATGTTTGACTTCGAAGTTTTTATGGGCATGTATTGGTTAGCCACGTGTTATGCGTCTGTGGACTGCGTGAGAAGGCAGTCAGATTTAGTTTTCCAGGTGAGCCAGTTCTTGTTTTTCGGGGAGACTGTAGTGCCACCCTTCCCAGTTTGATTTCTTCTCTTCGCGCTAGTCAGCTCTTGAGGAAAGGATGTCAGAAATTTTTGGCGTATGTTTACGATGTTAGAGCCGTAGAGGTCCCATTGGACCAAGTCCCGATTGTGAGGGAATTTCAAGATGTCTTTCCTGACAAGTTGCTCGGTTTGTCGCCAGAGCGCGATGTAGAGTCCTGCTTTGATTTGATTCCCGGCACAGAGCCTTTATCTATACCGCCATATCGGATGGACCCGGCGGAGCTTAGAGAACTGAAGGATCAGTTGTAAGATTTGTTGGATAAAGGGCTTGTTCGACCGAGTGCGTCACCTTGGGGAGCTCCTGTCCTGTTCGTCAGAAGGACGGCCGTTGCGTCTATGTATTGATTATTATCAGTTGAATCGGGTTACTGTACGGGACATTTCTCGATGATTGACTTGCGGTCAGGCTATTACCAGTTGTGGGTTCGAGAAGATGATATTCCGAAAACTGCTTTTCACACACGTTACGGGCATTATGAGTCTTGGTGATGTCGTTCGAGCTCGCCAATACCCCTGCAGCGTTTATGGATTAGATGAACCGTATATTTAGGCCATTTCTGGATCAGTCTATCATCTTGTTCATTGAGGACATCCTAGTGTACTTTTGGAGCCGAATGGAGCCTGGGCAGTAATTGAGGATTTCGTTGAAGACTTTGAGGAAGTGCTAGCTATTTGCTAAATTATTCAATGTGTGTTTTCTGGATTGGATAGTGTTGACTTCTTGAGTCACGTAGTTATGAGAGATGGTAAGATGGAGCCGAAGAAGATCGAGGCCGTTCAACACTGGCCCAGACCTGAATCGGTGATGGAAGTTCGCAGCATTTTGGATTTGGACGGATACTATCGGCGTTTCGTATGGGATTTTTCTCTTATAGCTGTTGGCTATAGTGCCCTCAAGGAAATTATCATAGTCGCGGACATGTGATTATGATGAATGAGTGAGGACCTATATCGATAGAACAGTCTTACTTGAGATGACAGTATGCTATCTGGTTTGTCTTTATCATCATGTACATATTGATAGAGCTCATAGGATACTTGCTTGACTACCAGCATTATGATGGCAATCATATACGTGGGAGTTGGGGGTCTATAAGCACATCCTTAATGTCCCTAGTCGTGGGAGTATCGAGACTGGGCATCGATACTCCAGTGTAGACTGGTGTATACTGATCGAGACCCCGACGAGGGGTGGTGGCAAGGTCTCACAAGCCATTGGTGTTAGTTTGTTCACCTAAGATAGTATACAGGTGCTCATTGGATTATGGGTACACTGGACGGACTCTCCGGGAACCTGCTAGTTGGTATTATACCTATTGTCAGATAGCAGTTCCCAGGTGACATGTGTACAGGTTAGTCTGTCGACCTGAGATCGCCATTTGTCTTATGTGAGTTTCTACCGTGCTTTGATTACTACCCTATCACGGCTCAAAGGAGTCGTGCAAACAGGTTTTAGTTGGGTACAGTCTCGAGCCACATCGAGGTAGTGATCGGATCGTCGGGGATTCGTCTCTCCCGGTATTGGGGGTTGATGTCGCGTTGTGCACGGATGACCATCACCAGAAATCCATGTCCATGGTGAAAGAGAATTATCGATCCAGGATCGATAGTTTCTCAGGTGGTGATGGGTCTCATGCCGACACTAAATATCGCGTTGTTAGGGGTCTGATTTTATCCACCTCCCTAGACTCGATATGTGATACTCTTAGACAAACAGACCGGACTGTACGGATATTGTCACTGTCAGACTCAGTAGGGGTTCAGGATGAGTTTGCTCGTCGGCCTCCCTTTCGCTCAATACCTGGGAAGCCGTTACGTACAGCTAGTGCTGCTGACGTGCTTGTGGTTAAACCCACTGCCAGTGTAATGACGAGTCTTTAGAGTCCCATACAGAGGGTTTTCACGGTTCAGGCGATATGGTGTAGATCGCGTATATTGGTACATACAGGTGTCCGATTAAATATATGCACATGCTACGCAGACTTTAATCGGACGGTTGATAATACTAGCGGCTTAGGATTAAGCCGGATTATTAAATCAGGTTTTGATTTAATAATTTACATATGTATTTATATATATGTATGCTAGTATTATTGTTCGCTATTCATTTTCTCTCTTGGCTATTCGTATTTTTGTACGAATACGCGTATATGTATTTCGATATATGTACCGGAAAGTATTCCGTATTTTATACGGAATAGCTTCTAGAAGGTGCCACCTCATTATTGATTTTCTTTGTTGAAAATCTTTTAGGAAATGAGGTGGAGGGATGACATGGCATGAACATGGGCAAAGCATGGGTTTGTGCATGTTGTGAGGCATGTAGCAAAGCATTGTTTGCATTTGTTTATTGCAAAATGGTAGAGATATTTTTGGGGGGCATGAGAGAGGGGGGCGAGCCACTTTTTTGGTAGGGGTTCTTTTCATTTGGAACACTACATGAGACATTACACTTGCTCTCTCTCACTCTCTCATGCTCACCAAGACTTAGCCAATTTTTGCTCATGCCATTTTGGTTTCATCACCTCTTCCATCTTCTTCTTGCATTTACTCATTTGAGTTTTGAGATGAGAGAAAATTAGAGTGACACACTACTACACCCCCACTCTCCATCGCTAGCAACTTTGGAGTGCCGGTTGCCTCATTTGTCTAGGCTGGAGCTTGCGCCGTTTCTCTCAGGTGGATCATCGGAGATGGAGGAAGACCGGCAACCAAACTTTTTCAAGAAACCGCTAGGAGGTTGGAATGAAGACTGAAGGACACGGATCAACTCGGTATAACCATTCTAACCTCTATATTAGTTTGCTAGTTTAGGGTTGAAGGTCGATCCGGGAATCGGGTAACGGTAGCGCCGGTTTTAGAAAATTTTTGTTCCTCATTTGGCTAAGTTTCGATGGCCGGGGCGTTGCCGTAACCCAGCAATAGCTGCAACCCAGCAATAGCTGCAACGTTGACTGGGTTGACCCGGAAGGGAATTCCTTTTTCTTTGGACCGAGGTGTGCGAGCAGAGCTTTAAGTAGTTAGAAACTCGTTTGACTACGGTGCTAGTACTACCTTTACCTTCAAGATCAGGTGGTTTTGTTGGTTTTTGCGATATTTCTCGGCAGTGAAGAAGTACGAGTAGAACTATTCCACTCATTACTTAGAGATAGCTGCGGTGGTTTTTGCACTCAAGATCTGGAGACACTACTTATACGGCGAGTCTTGCCAGATATTCACGGACCACAAGAGCTTAAAGTAATCTTTCAGCAGCGAGAGCTAAATTTGAGACAGCGCCATTGGATGGAGCTAGTAAAAGACTATGACTGCGAGATTCTTTATCATCCGGACAAGGAGAATGTTGTGGCAGATGCTTTGAGTCGGAGGCTCGAAGGTAGCTTATCTTGCTTGAGCGCAGTTCAGACGCAGTCGACGGCAGATTGGCAGACCTTAAGTGATAGCCGAGTGCAGTTTGAGTTCACTCCGACCGGGGGACAGCTTGCGCATATCCGTGTGCGTCCATAGCTACTTGACTGTATCCGTAAGGCACAGTCCGGCGATGCCTGTTTGTCAGAGATCATAGAGCAGGTTCGAAAGGGCAGAGATTTAGGGTTCATGATCGACGACCAGGGAGTACCATGTTTTGGGACTCGACTGTGCGTACCAGATTCTGAGGGACTGAGGCGCGAGATTCTTGAGGATGCACATCGATCAGTATATAGTGTTCATTCGGGTTCCACTAAGAAGTACCATGATTTGAGAGATGTTTACTGGTGGGAAGGGATGAAGAGAGATGTCGCGGATTTTGTTTCGAGATGCCTGACTTGTCAGCAAGTCAAGGCCGAGCACCAGAGGCCAGCCGGAGAGTTACAACTTTTGCCTATTCTGGAGTGGAAATGGGAGCGGATCTCTATGGATTATATTGTGGGTCTACCTAAGACCAGTTGAGAGTATGACTCTATTTGAGTAATTGTAAACCGATTAACGGAAGGCAGCTCACTTTCTGCCAGTAAAACCACTTCCGATTCGTTGAGTATGCTCAGATGAATGTTGAGGTGATTGTGGGACTACACGGCGTTCCGACTTGTATTGTGTCCGACAGAGGCACCCAGTTCACCAGCTGACTATTATAGAAACTTTAGGAGATTTGGGCACCAATTGAGTTTCAGTACAGTTTTCTATCCTCAGACCGACGGTCAATCAATAAGAGAGGACCATTCAGATTTTTGAGGACATGCTCCGAGCTTGCATTCTAGATTTTGTGGTAGTTGGGATCGTCATTTGCCCTTGATAGGGTTTTTCTATAATAACAACTTCCAAGAGACGATTCAAATGGCACCCTTCGAGAAATTATATAGAAGGAAATGTCGATCACCAGTTTGTTGGACAGAGTTCAGCGAGAGCAGTGTTTTAGGACCACAGCTTATGTAGGAGATGACCGAGGAGATCCAGTTAATTCGGAATAGGATAAGAGCGGCATAGAGCAGGCAGAAGTTTAATATTGATAGACGCCGTTGCAGACTTGAGTTCACCGTTGGCGATCATATTTCTTGAAGGTTTCTCCGATGAAGGGCGTGTTGAGATTCAGGAGGAAAGGAAGGCTTAGTTCCAGATATGTAGGTTCTTTTGAGATTCTCGAGCGTATCGGCATAGTGGTTTATCATTTTGCTCTTCCACCTGGCTTTCTAGATATTCACCCCGTGTTTCATGTATCGATGCTCCGCAAGTACCTTCTTGATCCTGCTCACGCAGTACAGCATCAGACGATCCAGCTGGAGTGCAATCCTTGTTTCACCGAGCAGCCGATAGTTATTCTAGATCGACAGGTAAAGAAACTAAGGTCCAAGTTCATATCGACCGTATTGGTTCTTTGGCATGGCCCGAGCGGCGAAGAGGTTACGTGGGAAGTCGAAGTCGAGATGAAAAAGAAATATTCCCATCTCTTTGAGGGAACGCGTAGTTCGATTTTAAATTCGGGGACCAAATTTCTTTAAGGGGGAAGATTGTAACGATTTATAAAATCGTTTAGGATAATTATATGTTAATTAAAGTTTTAACACGCGTCTTCTACTAAACCTAATTAATAACTATTTTCCACATCGACATGAATAAATCTATTTTAATTATGAAATTATGTAATTACATAAATAATTGTGTTTTATTAGTTAACATTTAAATTAATGTTCATTTAATTATCTATTTTACTTATTTATTATTTACTAAACTAAATTTCTAAAACATGCATACACACATCTTGTGTAACCCTAAGCTAACAACATGTTGATACACGCTTTAACAAGCATGGCAACTTAACCTTTTTTTTATGTAACATATTCTTCTTTCTCTCCTCTCATGGTTCTAGAATTCTCTCTTAAAGAAAATAAAAATGAAAAATAAAAGGAAATGTTGGTATGGGAGGCATTTAATGCTAGCATGGCTCACTCCTCTCTCTCTCTCTTCACTCTAGAATTCTCTCCCTCCTTCTCTTGGTAGCCACTCTTCTCCCTCTTCTCTCTTTTTCCTTGCTAAAAAACTTCCTCTAACTCATCTCTAAAACCTACACAAAATCATGACTCAAATCCCTCAAAGATCATAACAAATCCTAATTTTCTAGCCTCTTTAAGTGTTCTTTGTAGCAAGTTTCCATTTTGGAAGGCAAGGCCATCAAGTTGTATCTTTCTTCGATTTTCTTGAGGTATAAAGCCTAACATAATCACTTCTTTGCTAAACTTTTGGTTTAATGAACTTAATTTAGTGTTTAACTGGTCATTAGTGCTAACTTTGATATTTAAGTGAAGATTAGGATAAGTTAGGGTTTGTGTGGCTAGAATAAGGTAATTAAGAGTGGTTAGTGTCTAACAATCCAATTTGCTCTACAAGTTTACACTAAAATACCTTAATGTCACAAATTAGTATTTTAATACGGTTTATAATCTAGTTTTAAGACACTGAGAATCTGCTATTTCTGTGGTTGTTTTAGAACAAACAAATATATACATTAGACTATACGATTAGGAGTGTAGAGTAGAAATCCGGACACGTTTCATCCTACTTGACCCGGTGAGAACCCCATTTTTTCCGATCTGGCCGGCCCCCTATGGAATAAAGTGTTGAAATTTTGTAGGAAGTTGTCTGTAAGTATTTTAGGGTGTTTGGTATTGCTTTTTTTCTTGGTTTTTGCTCCAGATAAAATCTGGACCAATTACCTATATTTTTAGTATTGTGACTTGCGTGACACGTACGTTCCGAGTCTAAGTTTGGTGTTTGCTGTGTATCACAGCCAATTGGGGTGGTTTCATATGTTAGCACACACGTTTTGGTGCTTCAAGTGCACATGCGTTTAGCTTGTGGGTGCTAGTTTTCTCGTATGGTCTTGATATCGCGTTTTGCAGAATATTAGCCTTATGTGTTGCATCATGTGATTCTAGGATCGGTCACGGAGACGTCGGACGCGGCATGGAAAGGAAAGGCAGTGATTGGATCAGACTAGCCGAGGCGTCCCGGTGAGTAGATGTATACATCTATGGGGGAATCGTCTAGATGGCGCAAAGCGCCCGATAGTTAGGAATAATTAGTAGTTTTTCATCTATATATGCAGTCTCAAATCATCCATGTCATGGCATTCATATTCTTATATACAATGTTATTTTCTAGGATTATCATTGGTTCATGCCGCACGTGCACTATTTATGCGAACACACACACCATTGGTAATTGCTATGTCACGAACATTATAGAACTTGTTTAGAATCGGTAATTATGCATTTGCATCATAAATGATCCGTAGACTTATACGTGTATATTCATTTCATTAAAATGGATACGTAGGATTGTTCGTCATATATACATACCTCATTGCATCATGATTCATGCATAGTTTCTGGCTGTACTTCGCATGGTATATACTACCGTATCATAGATTTCCATCATCATCGACATGTTTATATATTGTGATTCTTCTTGAGAATTTCAGTATTTATGAGATTTCTGGATTTTAGGGAAAACCGCAGGAATTTTATCAACTTATTATCATTTTAAAATGCAAGTTGCGGTTTTCTCGTGATGTATGTGTCGTCCACCTTTAGTTTTCATGATTGCTGTTGGTTTTCGAGACATGATTCGAGGAGTAGGATGAACCATTTCGGGTACATGGTGGGCCTGGTATAGTACCCGGAGGCAAGAACCTCGAGTTGTAGACGATGAGCCCGGCAGGGGAAGGCTACCTACCGGTGATGTCTGGTGCGGCGGATATCCGAAGGATACCGACCGTGGTCATGAGATTGATAATATAGGCCAATTCGGACTGACAGAGCTCGAGATATTGAGATATTGTGATATCAAGACATTGAGATATCGAGACATTAAGATATTGGTACATTGAGATATACATATTTTGTGTCGATGCTTGACACGAATTTCTGTTGATTTCATTGATGTTACTTTAGTTATTTCACAGGAGTTTTTCTAAGATAAAAATAAAGATTTTCTCATACCAGACATGTTCAGGTTTTGGGTATTGATTATGCATTCATGTTGCACACATACCAGTGCATCGCATCATATCTATATATATAGGTTGTGAAGCATTTGCGTGCATGCTTACGATAGCCTTATTAGATGTTACTTATTACTAACGAGTTGGCAAATCACCCCCGTTGTGCCACAGTATCTTGCAGGTCTGACCCGTCAGCACAGTAGCGGCGGGCGTACTTTCTATTCTACTTCGTTTGCAGCTTTGCTCATAGGTGGGTTGCGAGGTTACTTTTGTTCCATCTTGTATTATCATTTTTATCTTGTATACTCCATCTACCCTTGTATATTGGACTAGACTGTGAGACTTGTATTTGTGGCTTTTTGTGTCGATGCTGACTTGAGCCGACGTGGTGTTTCTTATTTCTTGCTTTCAGATGCTTATTTTCGTGCTTTTGATATACCTATTACATGTGGTTGTGATTCCGCCTCTGGCGAAGAGCTATCTCCCGCTTGGGGATGCTTTTATTCATGATTTATATGTATTTTCATGTGTTGTACCCGTTTGGGGGCCAGTTTTTACAAAGGAGACTCTGCCAAAATTTTCGGGAGTTTTGATGTTTTTAAAAATGTTGAATGCGACTTATTTTGGTTAAAATCGCTTTCTTTAACTGGGTTTTCCTTCACTCTATTTCTTTAATTGGTTTCTGAGCTTTGGTTTACTTAGATTACGTTACGCCTTGAGACGTTTCGTAATGTAAGTGCCAGTCACGTTCCGTACTTTCGGGTCGTAACAAGTAATTTCTCAGGGTGTTTTGGGCTATACTCCGACACAATTTATAGCAATATTAGGGGTCTGAAGATTACCGTCCCCTAGGACCGATATGCGATACTCTTAGACGAACAGACCGGACTGTACGGAGATTGTCACAGATAAGCTCACTAGGAGTTCGGATGAGTTTGCTTATCGGCCTTCTTATCGACAGATACCTGTGTAGCCGTTACGTGCAGCTAGTATCGCAGACGTGCTTGTGGTTAAAGCCACTGCCAGCGTAGTGTCGAGTCTTTAGAGTCCCACACAGAGGGTTTCCCTACATCGGGCAGAAGATATAGAGGCCATATGGTTTTACAGTAGGACTTCGATCACATAGTGTACTTGTGCACGTATGATGTTCGGGCGGATAATACCAGTGCGCTTTGGTTTAAACCGGATCCTAGTATTATATTGATGGATTATTTTCGGCTCTTTGTATTCGTATTTTTCGGAATACAGATACGGGTATGTATATACAGATGAGGGGCATTCTTGTAATTTACTCAAGATTGTTTCTAGAATAAGACACCTCATATTTGTATTAACCATTTAGATTAAATGGTTATGAGGTGGAGGAAATAAGGTGGAAGTTTGCATTAAGTGAAGTATGGCTACTTGGTGACTCATGGTGGTGACTCACTTAATCACTATTGAAGTATGCTTGATATTTTACAAGCATGCTAGATATTTTGGTGAGTTTTTTTCTTTCTTGAATTATAGGTATGCTTCATATAGTGATAACTCTTAGCGATATTCATTAGACTTGCTCATTCTACACTCTCTTTTCCTCAAGCTCCCCTTCTTCTTCCTCTAACCCTAAATCTCTCATGTGTTGAGAATGCTAGGGTACGTAGAGACATACTAATTCATCTACACTCTCTACTTCATGTAGGACATATAGTTTAGCGAACTAGATATCGTAGTTACCTTGGATTTGAGGTTGGAGCTCGGACTATAGATTCTCGGGTGGATCTTCTTTGACTCGAGGAGGCTGATGAGGAGGCATCGATCCAAACGATCCTTGGAGCATATGACAAGGAGGAGGACAGCGAAAAGAAGACCCGAAGGACATAGTAACGTGAGGTATAACTTCCTATCCGAGTAGTTAACCTCATAAAGTATTACTAGTTAGGGTTTAGCATCGATCCTGGAGTTAAAGTCGGTATTGCGACACCCGTAAAAATCATTTTTTACGTATTCCGCCTCCCTGCGAACCCGCGGAGTGCGCGACATCGACTTACAGTGGTACCAAAGCCTACTAAACCTTAGCTAACAGTTTAGACAACGCGTAAAACTTTGAAACCGAAATAACTCCGAAACATCGAAACGTAGATCTAAGTTTCTGTCAAATTTTTTGGAGGCTCTAAAATTTTTTTAACAATTGCAGAGTGCTCATTTACTTATGAAATGAACACACAACAAAATCGAGGCAATTCCACCCAACTGTGGCCGGCCACAGAGGCATTTTGGCCGGCCCCACCGGTTTTGTGGTGTGGGAATGCGTTGAATTTTGTTCTGTGTTCTTGATGCTTGGATTTAGAGTTTCAGGTGATGTTTGATTTTGCCAATTTTGATTATGTTAGTTATATGTATTCCCTAGAGGCCATTACTGTACATGTGATTTATATTGTAGTGGATGCTTTGACATATATAGGGAGGACTTTCTTGCTCGACATGATAGTATGCTATCTGGTTGCTCTTTATCCTAACATGTTGACTTGTATAAGTGATGCTGTCTTGCTCTCACATATTGATAAAACCCTTAGAATGTGTACTTGATTACCAGGACTATGATGGGGATCATACTAGTGGGGAGTACACCCTATAATTGTTCCTAGTCGAGGGTGTATCGAGACAGGGCATCGATATTGCAGAATAAACTAGCGTATACGCGTCTTGACCCATATGATGGGCGATGGATGATCCCACATCCATTGGTGTTTGACATCAAAGATGGTGTACGGGTGCTCAGTGGAGACTGGGTACACTGAACGGACTCGCTGAGAACTCCTAGATGGTATTATACCTATCGTCAGATAGCAGTTCTCTGGTGATACAGGTATAGGTTAGTCTGTCGACCCAAGATCGTCATAGAGTCTTGTGTGATTCCCTCTATGCTTTGATTTCCACCATACCACAGTCAAGAGATCGTGCAAAAAGATGGTTTTTGGGTACAGTCCCGAGTCACATGGAGGCAATGAGAGATAGGAGGGGATTCGTCTCTCCCGGTATTGGGAGTTGATGTTGCGCTATGCTCGATTGGCCATAATAGGAAATTCCTGGCCAGGATTGCTGCGATTTACTGGTAAGTGTTATCAGTAGTTTCTCGAACCGTTATAGACCTTACATCGGCATGACTTATCAGGCTATTGGGGTCTGACGTTATACCACCCCCAGGCTGTGATATACGACATATCTAACGAAGAGACCGGACTGTACGGTAGTGTTACTGATTGCATTCGTAGCAGTACGAGTAGGCTTGCTTGTTGATCTTCTGATCGCTCAATACCCGGGTGGCCGTTACGTGTAGCAGATTGCTTGCGGCTTGTGGGTGTTTGATATGATCATCACCCACTGCAGGCGTATTGACAAGTTTTTAGAGTCCTACATCGAGGTTTCCTGGTTCATGCGAAACGAAATAGGAGCACATATGTGATATGTGCGGGACCGAGATTAATGCGCGTATGTGATACCGCATTCTATTCTCGCGATATGTGATATCGGTCAGTTAAATATGATATAACCGGGTTATCAGATCAAGTGTGATTCGATAGATTGTTACATTTGATATTAGCCGGTTGTATGTGATGTAGCCGGATTATTAAATCATGTGTTGATTTAATAATTTAATGTATAATTATATATGTGATATTTTAACTTACATAAACTAATATTTGCTCACTAAAACATTTCTTTTTCTCATATATATATATATATATTAATGTACAACTATTGTGTCATGCTTGATGCCACATGGAACATGGGTGTATGAGACTTACACCATGCTTATAATAATGTGTAGGTTTTTATTTATCTTGGTAATTCATAAATTAGTGGTAATTAGTCACATGGTTGAAGCTTGTAGAACCATTGACCAAGTCCATTCATTTTGTTTTACTTTAAGATATTTATTAACCCAACCATTATTGTTAACCCTGGTTTTATTCTCTACATGAGTTAGTGTATGACACTAACTCACTGTCACGACCCAATATTTGGCCCGTAACCGGCACTTAAACTACGTAACGTCTACAGGCGTACGCAACTTAAGTAAGCCGAAACCCAGAAATCTAAACCACCCAAAACTAGATCAACGGAGAAAAACATAGTTTTAAACATTCGGAAAATCACAAGTAAAATCACTAACTCTAGTTTTCTTTCTTGAAAATTCCGGCAGCACCTTCTTTGTAAAAACTAGCCCCGAAAATGGGTACAATATAGATAATATATAAAGCATCCCAAACGGGAGCAAATCACTCCCAACGGAGGAGACAACCACCAAATATATATAGGACGCCGAAGCGAAGAAATAAACAGAAAACTGCATAAGGAAGTAAAACATTTCAACACAAACCGGCTCCCACGAGCATGGCATCCAAAGTCCAACAAAATAATAATACAATACCGAATCCTCACAACTCGTCTCTAAGTCATATACAAAAAGTGGTAGATGGAGAATACGAGATCCAATAAAAAGATATACAATGTATAAACAGATAACAGCAAACCCACCTAAAAGCAACGGCCTCACAGCCAAACGTAGCGGTATCCGCAAAAGTAGAGATGATAAGACGCCCTACCGCGACTACTCAGAGGGTAAGTCCTGCAAAAAACTGTGGAACAACGGGGGTGAGTTGCCAACTCATGAATAATAAATAACATCATACTGTAATCGCAAGTATGCACTAACAACAATGATCAATAGCATGTAAACTGGTAGGATGAGTATGACAATATGAATATGTGACTATCATGATCAAGGTACACCACCAGGTACTATATCTACATGAATAAGTGCATATTAACTCGGTACTGAGTGCGAGAAAATAAATAATCTCATGCACAAATCATAAGCATGGAAAAGCCCGGTGTAAATCAACAACACCCCACATCCCAAAAATACTCAAATCGGCCATCGGATCGGCCCTCTAATCCTGGAAGTCTCATAGAACCTGAGTGTCAAACATCGACACTCTAAAATATCATGAAAACCATTGTCTAACATCGACACGTACATACTCGTATCCATACGTTTCTCGAAACCCAAGTATCCCACTTCGACACTTGTGTTCCACGTATTGGTCTTTCTGATATCCATACGTTCCTCGAAACCCAAGTATCCCACTTCGACACCTGTGTTCCATGTATCGGGCTTTCAAAATCCATATATCTCTCGGAATATAAGTGCCTAATATCGACACTTGAAATTCCCATATCGCATGAAAACATATCTCAAATGCGTAAATCCATGTAAAATAGTATATGCAACATAAAACATCAATATGAGCATATCACGGGAAAAGTCCGCTATTTAAATGCCTCAAGTCATTAAATATATCTCACGGTTCCCAAAAATCCAAATCCAAAATACATATATATACATCGTCCCATTCCACCGATATATATGTTATAAAAAGCTGATCATGTAACAATAGCAAAGTATATGTGCGAGCATGTAAGGATAGAATGGCATATGTATAGGAATGTAGGTACACAAGTATACTATATGTCATATGCGCTATCGCACAAGAATAACCACCTCTATGTCGCTAACCACCAGCAAGGTATATCAATGAATATTTGTGTTGTGCGCATCATGGCAATTACCGACAGTGTGTGTGTAGCATATCATTGGTGCTCGTACAATATGGACTGTCAATAATAGTGCAGTGTACAAAGAATACAGGTTCAGGCACAACAAGTAGCTATATGCAATGAAATGAATGCATCATCTCTATATGAGCATATACAAATGCGGCTAATATCATATCATATCTAGCCCTGACGCTTAACGCCATACGGGGGATTTCCCCGTAGATGTTAAATCTACTCACCGATGGTCTCAAGCTATGAAAATCCGACCACCTGCTTCCCCTTGTTCGTAGCGTCTGAAGTCCCCGCTTGCGACGCTATAAAGCCACAAACACATAAACAGTGCAAAGAATCTCAGAAATCGACTAATATAACATAAAACTATGTTTTAAAACAACGTACCAGCACTAAACTAACTCACAAGTGAGCATCTAGTGGTTAACGTGTGTAACGATACCACAAAACCTACCCAAGTGCAGCAGCTGCACAAGATCCTGATTCGTGTTGGATTACGTAACACGCGGATTCAAAACACTATTTTATAGGAAAATGATCCCAGATTTTTCATACTGCAATTACAAAAAAAGTAAACAGTACCAAACACCCCTAAACCACAGCAGACAACTACCCACAAAAAAACCAACACCCATCTCTCCTAAAAAACCGGTGTCGCCGGAATTCCTTCAAAGGGTCGCCGGCCGAAGCCGGTGGGGTGGTGCTCGGGTCTCAGGTGGAACTCCAGGGTCACTAGTACATCACTACAATTTTGTTTGGTTACTCAGTAAAATTTCCAGGTCAGAGCAGATCCTAGAAATTCAAAAAGACACTAAAAAACACGATATTGCACTAATCGATATTTAAAGTGTTCTAAATAATAAACAATGAGCTACCCATCACAAAAACTCCTAATTAACAGTGTAAGAATTATACCTATCAACCTTTCTTCCAAGATCCTGTTGGAGATAGTGCCCTCAGAGTCAATTATTGGATCACAAGCACGTGATTGCAATGATTGAGGAAGGACCTGTCCCAGTAGGACAGTCTTACTCAAGATGATGGTATGCTATCTGGTTTATCTTTATCATCGTGTACTGCTATAGGTGACCTTACAGGTCACTATTGCGCGTTGATAGAGCCCCTAGGATTCTTACTTGACTACCAGCAGTATGAGGGCGATCATATTCGTGGGAGCTGGGGTCTATAAGCACATCCTTAAAAGGTCCCTAGTCGTGGGAGTTTCGAGACAGGGCATCGATACTCCAGAGTAGACTAGTGTATACAGTCGAGACCCCGACGAGGGACGGTGACCGGTCTCACAAGCCACTGGTGTCAGTTGGTTCACCTAAGATGTATACAGGTGCTCATTGGGTTATGAGTACACCGGACAGGACTCGCCGGGAACCTGCTAGTTGGTATTATACCTGATGTCAGATAGCAGTTCCCTGGTGACATGTGTACAGGTTAGTTCATCGACCTGAGATCGTCATTTGTCTCGTGTGAGTTCCTATTGTGCTTTGATTACTACCCTACCACGCTTAAAGGAGACGTGCAAACAGGTTTTAGTTGGGTACAGTCCCGAGCCACATGGAGGCAGTGAGCGGATCTTCAGGGGTTCGCCTCTCCCGGTATTGGGGGTGAGGTCGCGCTGTGTCTAGGAGAGCCAGTACATGAAAAGTCCTTGGCCAAGGCATGAGATTTACTGGTAGGTATTCCAGTAGTATCTCAGGGTGTTCTGGGCTACACTCCGACATGACTTGTACCGCTTTTGGGGGGTCTGACTTTTACCAACCCCCTAGGCCCGCCATGCGATGCTCATAGACGAACGGACCGGACTGTACGGATATTGTCACCGACAGGCTCAGTAGGGTGTCAGGATGAGTTCGCTCATCGATGTCCCTTTTGGTCAGTACCTGGTAGCCCGTTACGTATTGGCTAATATCTCTGACGTGCTAGTGATTAAATCCACAGCCAAACTATTGACAAGTCTTTAGAGTCCCCCAAAGACCAGTTTCTCAAGTTTCGGGCGAAACGCTGTAGAGGCGTATGGAGATATGGCAGGGTTCGATCAGATACGTGCGGTATTGCACGGATCGTGATGGGACGGATTTTACTAGCGGGCTTTGGTTTAAACCGGATCCTAGTATTGTACAGTGTAGATTTTGTCACTTTGCATTTGTGTTCAGTGGGAATACAAATGCGGGCATGTATATGCAGTCGCGGGGTTTTCCTGTAATTTATTACGGGATCAGTTTTCTGAGGTTGCCAGTTTGCATTCCGTTCCGGCCAGTTTTCTTTTGTTCCTTCGCGGCCGGACTTTTCCGTTGGAGGGGGCTTATTTGCAAGTTTGCAAATTTGTTATTGTGGAGGGGTTTCTTGTATATTTGTGGCTTCATGATAGTTGTATCATCATGAGATTCTTTTTGAATCAATTCTTTTGCATTAATTGAGATTAGAGTTGGATTTGATTTGGTGTGACTTTGGTATCATCTCTTTTGGGTGTGGTCACCCCTTTGCTTTTACTACTCTCACCTCCCTTCTCGGTTTTGATTATACCCTCCACCATTTTGATCATAAGGGGGCCGGCCACATTGGTGAGAAGAAAGAGAGGTTTTTTATGTGTGGGAATTGATTCATCTCATTTCATTCTTTGCTTGCTAAAATTCCAAACCTCTCTCCATTGTTCATTCTCTACTCCACATCCATACAAGGCAACTTCACCCCAATGAGACATAGTGATTCTACACTTGCCTACAGCAATTCTTGGGCACGTCGGCTCGCCAACTTCGTGCCCGAGTTGCCTCGGTCCAGAGGTGGGAGCTCGTAAAAGAACCCGGCGATGTGGTGCCCGTTTCGACGAGGAGGCAACGACCGGAGATTCCGCGAGGAGATCGAAGTGGAGACGAAGACCGAAGGACACGGATCGCTTGGTATAGCTTCTCTACTCTTCTTCTAGTTAGCTAGCGTTAGGTTAATGGCCCAATCCGGGTTTATAGTGCGCGGTGGTGCCGGTTTTCTAGTTTGAAAAGTTTTTCGTTTGCGCGTTCCGGCGTCGGATTGACGGCTGGGGCGCCGCCGTGCACTTACATTGGTATCAGAGCCACGCCATTAACTTAGTCTAGCTTTCTCTAACGTGTTTACAAGTTCGATCGATCGGATTTTCCAAAAACCACATTTCCTTGTCGCACTTTCTGTCGAATTTTTTCTTGCTCTAAAAATTATTTGGTACATTGGAAAATTATGTGCAGGGTTTTTTATGAATTCTGTCAAATTTTTGTATGCTGATGTTACTGTAGCGCGGCGATTTAGCGGCCAAAACCACATTATGGCCGCGGAACCGCCGCCGTTTTGTGGCCAAACCATACCAAATTTCTACAGTGGGTTACTGACATGGAAATAGGGTTTCTGGTATATTCGTTTTGGGCCCAGATGTTTTTGAGTGCTACAGTTGTGCTTGGGGCCCACTTCGGTAAATTTAATCGATCAACAAATTTTAAACATGTTGGTTCACAGTATTTACTTTATATCTGCGACCGTGAATGTCATTCGATCGGTAAATCCAGTCTATCTACTGTAGCCCTTTCAGACGGATTTGCGAACGTGACATTCACGTTGATGTTCTGTGTTGTGCTGTGATGTTGCGGATTGGTCGTGGAGGATAGCCTGGATGCAATGGTAGTACAGTTTTGTTTTATATGTACATTTGATATTGCGGAGCGAGCGTCCGACATGTGGACTGCCGTTACTGCTTGTTTGTATATTATTCTTTTGGGGCACGACCGGGCTGAGGTCGATATACCTGTTGTATGTATATTTTACTTTCTGTACTAGGATTACCCCGCGGAGGGGTGCACGGATAGCCGGGTTCTAGAGGGCAAAGAGCCCGCATCTCATGGCGTTGAGACGAAGGGGGCTTTACTCTAGAATTGACGGGCTATTCGCCGCACTCGTAGGGGGTACAGGTTGACCCAAGGAGGGGTGCCCAAGTTACCGGATCCCGTGAAGTGTTGGGTGGTCTATTCACGTTGCTGAAGGGGGCTGCCTCGCATCAGGTTTTGGCAGGTAACTTGCCGCACCCATAGGGGTCTAGGATTTCATTGCACAGGCTATCCACACGACCAGGGGAACGTCGGGTTTCAGTAGCGGCTCTGTGAAACCCGGGGATCCCAGATATCTGTATTGTTTTGTGATGCTTATTACATTTCTGTGATGTTGCATTTTATCACGCCTTGAGTGAAATATTATATATTGATATATATACTAGTAGATGTTGTATATGTTTTTCATCCGCGCTAGTCCAGTCCCCGCTCTGTCGTTAGTTAAGTAACCTAACGGGTGAGACGGGACCCAGTGGCGAATGCGGATGGCATATACGTACATCATTATTTTCGTTCTTTTGTGGTGTGATCAACTGATGGGACTGTGTTGATTCGGATGAATGCAAGATAAACAAACCTTTCTGATGTAGTTGGAACATTTTTCAAAAAGCTATTATTGCAAGGGCGTTCTCTTTTGTTTTGCACAGTGGTATTCGGTTATGAATATCCAGCTCCTCAGTCGACCAGGCAAGGGCCGAGATCCCTTCACCGGGAGTGACCCCTTGGACAGAAGTTTGCGTCAGGGCAATAACTTCACTATAGTCGTTTACTTTTGCTTTGCATCGTGGTATTCAGTTGGAATATCCTGCACCTCATTCTACGGGGAAAGAGCCGAGATCCCTTCATCAGGAGTGACCTCTTTAGCAAAGGTTTTCGCAACTATATTTTTAAAAGCTATCCAGTTCCTTTAACGATATCAAGTTCATTACGTTAAAGGTTTTCGCCAGAAACCATTCGTAGTCCTCCATCATTGCAGTTAAATATTCGGTAGTATTCAAGCTATGTATTTTGACCTCACGCCATGGCATAGTGATTGGTAGCTGCCGGATATTTATCTGTTGCATAGATAGATGCGTTGGTTTGGGACAGTCGTACTACTATTTTGGCCTACGTCAAGGGTATGTACGGGTGGGTTCAAATTAACCTGGATAATGATGGGTAGAACTTGACATGTGACTTATAACATTTTGACCTCACGCCAAGGTCATAAGAGCATGGGAAAAAATCACATCGGGAGTTTGTAAAGAAACTGAAACTTGCCAGATATACGCATACCTTCTGGAGTGTGATAACGTGAGCGGATTTCGTCACGTTATCATGCGATGATAGTTGGATCCCGATTCCCACTGATGAGTTGGTTTACTCCTCGGGTGATCCCGACTAATTCTTCTTTCAGGTTTGGGGAAGAATTTGACGTTACAGTGGGAGGTTTCCTGATTAGATAAAGTGATAACCATTCTGATCTAGGTTAGAGTGCACGCTGAGTATTTCTTTTCTCTCTCTCTTTGGCAGCGACCATGACCCGACCCTAGACTATGACTCAGTGACCAAAATTAACCGAACCTTCTTTAACACTGGCTTTTGGATTGTCAGAGTTGCAAACCTCATTGCCACTCCTACTTTTACCCTTTTCTCTAGAACACCCCGTATTACTACGAACGTCCACTTCCATTGGACAAAACCATCGTATGGTTATATACGAACTCGAAGGAATTTATTCGAGGATGGTTTCCGGTTCTGGAGAAAACGAATAAGACTATTCAGTTGTCTTTTCCTTTTACCTTCTCTCAGGTTACGAGTACTCCTTAGTTTAGGAGATAGTATACCTATTACGCAAATTGGATAGTCTTCTTCCAAACCTTAGGCTGGTGCCGAACGGTGGGGAATGAAGAAAACCAATTAGCCTAAATGGTATACAGAAAGTATTGAGTAAAGACATATCAAGGGATTAGTAAGAGGGCAAAGTAAATTGTGACTGCTATTCACGACCAAACCAAGTATTTCTTTGCCTATCCTAAATCACCTTTATATTTCTCCAGGACACTCCGTATCACTATGAAGATCCACAGTTTATTGGATACTCCATCGTATGGTTATATACGAACTCGAAAGGAACTTGTTCCAGTTCGGGGATGGATTCTGGTTCAGGAGAAATAGGAATAATGTTTATTCGGTTGTCTTTTATCTTCACCTTCTCTCGCATTGCGAGTGCACCTAGGATTAGGACAGTATACCCATTATACTTATTGGATAGTCTTCTTCCAAACCATAGGCTGGTGCCGAACGGTAGGGAAGGAAGAAAATCATTTAGCCTAAGAGGATGTACAAAAGGTAATGACTAAAGACATATAAAGGGATTTGGAGAGATGGCAATGAATTATACGGTTACAGTTGTGAATCTGGATAATCGAAGAGGCATTACTAGGAATATCAGGATACCCCATCAAAACATTTCAATGTTTCAGTTTCACTGTGTACTGTTAAAAGAAAACTAATTTCCCAATTAGACACTTGCTCCAGTATATGTATTTACCAGGTTTGATTCTCACATCTGTATGGTTTTACAGATGATGAGTGGGAGTAAGTTATTGGGAATTAGGTGATCATCCTCATTATATCGGAATTCGTTGTAATTGGTGATATTTGAGGAAGTCACCTGGGTTGTTTGCCGGACGACAAATATTTGGTTTTGAATATCCGTTGTTATGCACCAATTTCAAATTGACATATCTGT
Organism: Agapanthus africanus; assembly: GCA_030015575.1. Classification (NCBI taxonomy): domain Eukaryota; kingdom Viridiplantae; phylum Streptophyta; class Magnoliopsida; order Asparagales; family Amaryllidaceae; genus Agapanthus; species Agapanthus africanus. The sequence continues at coordinate 318,159,188 of JASDDO010000008.1, forward strand.
ATGACTATTTTTATAGAGTGAGATATACCTTTTTGAAATTATGTCCATGACATTTACCTATATCAGTGAATGGTTAGGTAAGGAGCTTTAAACAGCGGTGTAATTCTTCTTAACCATAAGTACAGTTTTCAACCTACAACACACAGGAAATGAGTTATTAGACTCAGGGGACTTATACAGAGTATTGTATATTGTCCAGTGTCCATTAGAACAGAGGGGTTGGTTCTCGTACTATATTCTGTTTACTTGTGACTTCTCTAGTTCTTAGACAAGTGTTTCGTAGAAACACAAGGGCCAAGTTTTGAGAAGTTATAGGTATAAGAATAGAGTAGAGAACCAGGTGTTGCAAGTATCGGGATTCTTCAAGGTGATCGAAGATGTAGATACTTGTATGTGGTATTCAGTTAATAGTAATGATTAAGAGAACTTGCTTCTCTTTCAGGTTACTCATAATTGGAAGCATTCTTAAGTTGAGTAACGCTGATCGGGCTCCTTCCATTTAGTGGACACGCACTGGAGACAGCTGCATGATTTGAATCTGGTTCAATTAAATCAGTGCCTCTGTTTCTATATTGGATATAGAACAGTTCATATCTTGACATTGTTAAGGTACGGGGAGTTGTCCGGCTTATGCTTAAAACCAGATACTGGACAACTCAAGGCACGTTTCTGTAATGGCTGTTTGTGGGTTGACCCGGGCTATGACGAGGGTTGATTTTCTACCATCTGGAAGATCAATAGTAATATTGTTCTTGACTCGCCACAGTTTTAACAAAAATGGATTTTTTCAGAAAACAGTAGTGGGAGTATGGTAGAACTGGAAGTGATTCCAGAACCGCAAACGATTACGGAAAATTTGATAAGAACCTAAAGATTCAATCTGGTTTGACATTCCATTAGCCACTCCACAGATATGGTGGGTAACCTCAGGCACTCGAGAGGTACTTCGGTATGCTCAAGGACGGTGACAGGGAGGTTCTTGTTTACCCAGACTTGCCATTGCTGTTGTTCCAGAGTATGAGACCCGGCAGGAGGATGACTATAGCATCGTTCTAAACTAGCTTTAGAAGTGTACGTGTATATGACTCTGCTAGAGGGTTGTCGTAGTCAGTGGGAGCAGCGGAAGTATTGGTGGACAAGTGGCTTATGTCTATTTATAGACTAAAGCAGATATAGCGGAGATAGGTCATCTGTTTCTGATGTGATAGTCATAGGTTTAACTTCATCAGAATAGGGGATGGATCTGTTGAGAAGGTAGTAGGGTGTGATGTCCTGGTATTTGGATGACATACACAGAGTAGGAAGTGATATTCCTATACTACGATCGGTTATACTTTGGTTGTCACACAGTGGTTTCTCCAGATAGGATATTAATCCAGTCCTGGAGAAACATTCGGATGCAGTTTTAGAACATAAGTGGATGTTCTAGGGATATGATAACGACAGCCTCATTCGGGAGACAGTTATCATTCCAGGCTTCCAAGATGACATGGATGACAGAGTGACTGTCAGAGTTATAGTTTTCCCTCTGACGAGGGGCAGTATTTTGGACAGGTGGTCCAGGTGGATACTGAGGGAAGGATGGCGCAGGATACTGATTAAGTTCAGTTGACGATACAGTCTAAGAAGTTTGGATTTGGAGTTGATTTATGAGCTAGATCCCATCAGACCTCCAGACACATTCTAAGACAGGTATTGCTCATTTCGGGAGATATCTTTCTCTGCGAACTTGAGATAAAGAGAGACATAGAAAGAAACATCAGAGCGGATTGTTCATATCATAATATTGCATTTTATATTCCCCAATTCTTATTCATTCTATAAATAAACAGGTGCTCTTGACGCACGTTTGTTGCATATTACAGGATACAGGCTCTTGGAGCAAATACAGTGAAAAAGACGAAAGTTGATACAGAAAAGGGACTTTTGACCAACAAGTAGAAGGACCCTAGTCAAGTTTAGACAGAGAACAATTCACAAGTGTACAAGGCAACGCATGGTCCGAAATGTCAAAGGAAACAGTCAAAAGATCATTACAAGTTTTCATTGAAGATCTGGAGAAGACCCAGAAGTCAAATGGAGAAAAGAAGTATAAAAGTAGAAAGCCCAAGAAGCATAGAAGGAAGCCCAGAAATTTCATGATCTAAATCCCTAGTTTGGCCGCGGAACCGCGGCCAAACCTAGGCTGGCGCCGCGGTTCCGCGGCCATTCAGTGCCCGTGTCGGTGTAGTCTTCTCGTGTCGGTGCATCGGTGCGGGGGTTTGGATTTTCCGTGGGCATATCTGTAAAATCACGTGTGCGAGAATCTGTAACCCTAGTTTCCCTGTTTACCTAAAAATTGTAATCACAGATCTGTAAAACCTATGCCTCTTTTCATTTCACAAATTCAGATCTGTTCTGTATTTTTGCTTGGAGAGAGCCATCAATAAAAATTAGTAAGTTACTTTTAAGTCTTTGTTTTAATTCTCTTTTAATTAGAATGTCTTTTAATCCCCTAATGAGCGAGTAATCTCCTCGCTTGTTAGGGTTATCCTTAGGGAAAGGTTTTGTAGGGTTCCTAGGCACGCTAATGAAGTCTCACAAGGCATCAACCATGCAAATTTTAAATTTTATGAGTGCCGAGAAACCCTAATACGGATCGTCGACTAGAATTTTAGGCGAAAAACGAAACTAGTTAACATCTTAACTAAAGGAGAGAGGCTACAACCCTTGTAGATCCGTTTCTCCACTTCCTTAGCTCCACGTAGGCGTCCTCTCGCTGTCCATATCAAATCCCGAACTCAATCGTCGGCTTCATCGGAGAAATGGGCGGGCTAGGTCGTCGGCTTCGTGCCGAAGATGATCTACGTCGAAGCATCACAAGTTCAAGCTCCAACTTCACCAAGTTGTGAAACTTGTGAAGAAAACACCCTATACTACTTGGCAAGAGGTAGAGGGTGAAGAAATAGGAGATGGGTTCACTTTAGAATTGGATTTCTCACACTTTTGCTCAAGTTGCCATTGATGGACTTAAGCTTTTTCTTGAAGAAGAAGATGATCAAGAAAATAGAATATGATAAGTGTTAATTAAAAAAGGAAAAGAAAATGAATACTTATCATATACTAACTATGGTAGAGTGTAGAGAATAGACCATGGTTACTTGGAAGGGTTAGGGTTAAGCATGAAGACAAGAATGGTTACAAAGTCAAAGCTTCATGAAGCTTCAACTAGAAACAAAGAAAGCCACCATTCTCTTCAAAATCTTTTCCAAATAAATGAATAAATAAATAAAAGAATAAGCAAAACCCTAATCTTCATCTTAACCATGGTTTAATTCTATACACTTAACCAAATAAGCATGTATCATCAAACATGATACAATCATGTGCACAAAAGTATATCACATATACAACTTGTGAACATCAAGTGAGAAAATCCATTTAAAGTGAACCAATACTAGTTAATGCAAAGTAATATATCAAATATATAATTATACATTAAATCATTAAATCAACATTTGATTCAATGATCCGGTCATGTCGCACATAACCGACTAGTATCCAATGTATCGATTTATCGAATCAATGATTCGATAACTAGGTCATATCGCATACAACCAATCGAAACATTCATCGCGAGAATGAAATGCGGTATCACATACACGCATTATTCTCGGTGCCGCACATATCTTATATGCGCTCCTATTTCGTTTCGCTTGAGCCAGGAAACCACTGTGTAGAACTCTAAAGACTCGTCAATACGCCGGTAGCAGATGATAATCATATCAAGCACCCACAAGCCGCAAGCGGTCTGCTAAACGTAACGGCCACCCGGGTATTAAGCGATCAGAAGATCGACGAGCTAGCCCGCTCACACTCCTGTGAATCCAACCAGTAACACTTACCGTACAGTCCGGTCTGTTCGTCTGATATGTCGCATATCAAGTCTAGGGGTGGTAAACGTCAGACCCCAATAACCGATAAGTCATGCCGATGTGAGGCTCATAACGGGTCGAGAAACTACTGGTAACACTTACCAGCAAATCTCTGATCAGCCCTGGCCAGGGACTTCCCTGTTACGGCTAATCGAGCACAGCGCAACATCAACCCCCAATACCGGGAAAGACGAAACCCCTCCTATCGCTCATTGCCTCCATGTGACTCGGGACTGTACCCAAAGACCACCGTTTTGCACGCCCTCATGGACGTGGTAAGGTGGAGATCAAAGTACAGTGGGAATCACACAAGTCTCTATGACGATCTCGGGTCTACAGACTAACCTGTACAAGTGTCACCAGAGAACTGCCATCTGACGTGAGGTATAATACCATCTGGGAGTTCTAGGCGAGTCCGTCCAGTGTACCCAGTCTCCACTGAGCACCCGTATACCATCTCTGATGTCAAACACCAATGGATATGGGATCATCCATCGCCCATCTCATGGGTCGAGAAGCGTGTACGCTAGTCTACACTGGTATATCGATGCCCCGTCTCGATACACCCACGACTAGGGACCATGAAGAATGTACTTATGGACTACCATGTCCCCACTAGTATGATCTGCATCATAGTCCAGGTAGTCAAGTACACATCCTAAGGGCTTTACCAACATGTAACTATAAGACAGTTTAAAGAGACTAGTATACATGTTAAGATAAAGTGTAACCAGATAGCATACTATTATATCGAGCAAGAAAGTCATCTCTATATATGTCCTAGCATCCAATATAATATACATTATCTGTACAATACTGGCCTCTAGGGCATACATACAACTAACAATCTCCCACTTGCACTAGGGCCAGCTGCTGTAGTATCGCATACCGAGCATCCCGAAGAGTCTCTCAAACTGTATCTGGGGAATGGCCTTCGTGAGTGGATCCGCCGTGTTGTTCTTCGTGTCAACCCTCCTGACCTCGATCTCCCGGCGATCAACTATCTCCCGGATCAGGTGATACCGCCTCAGAATATGCCTGGATCGCTGATGGGACCTGGGTTCCTTGGCCAAAGCCACCGCTCCATTGTTATCGCAATACAAAGGTATTGGATGCTCAATGGATGGAACCTCTCCAAGTTCAGTAATGAACTTCTTGATCCAGACAGCCTCTTTGGCAGCATCGTTGGCAGCGATGTATTCAGCCTCCATCGTCGAGTCTGCCACGGTTTCCTTCTTGGAACTCTTCCAGCTAACCGCCCCTCCGTAAAGGGTAAAGACAAATCCCGACTGCGACTTAGAGTCGTCCTTATCACTCTGGAAGCTCGAATCGGTAAAGGACTCCACTTGGAGTTCTCCGTTACCGTACACCAAGAGCATCTCTTTAGTCCTTCGTAAGTACTTGAGAATGCTCTTCACAGCTGTCCAGTGACTTTCTCCAGGATCAGCTTGATACCTGCTCACTACACTTAGTGAGTATGCAACATCGGGTCTGGTACATAGCATCGCGTACATGATAGAGCCTACAGCCGAAGCATAGGGTATCCCTTGCATGCGAGCTCTCTCCAAATCAGTCTTGGGAGACATCTCTTTGGAGAGAGTGACTCCAGAGATCGTGGGCAAGTTCCCACGCTTGGATTCTTCCATACTAAACCTCTTTAGTATGGTGCCAATGTACCTGGATTGGGACAATCCCAAAATCCTTTTGGATCTATCTCTATAGATCCTATTTCCCAATATGCAGGAGGCATCACCAAGATCTTTCATTGAGAATCTTTGTTATAAGAAAAGCTTGACCGATTGCAGCATAGGAATATCATTTCCTATCAAGAGTATGTCGTCCACGTACAATACGAGGAAGACAACCTTACTCTCTGCCGCCTTCTTGTAGATACAAGGTTCATCTGGGTTTTTGACGAAATCAAACTCTTTGATAACTACGTCAAAGCAGATGTTCCAACTCCGCGATGCTTGCTTTAATCCATAAATGGATTTAAGCAGCTTGCACACCTTCCCGCTGCTCCCACTGTCTACGAAGCCCTCTGGCTGAGTCATGTACACGCACTCTTCTAAATCACCATTTAGAAAGGCGGTCTTAACATCCATTTGCCAGATTTCGTAATCATGATATGCAGCGATGGCAAGTATGATCCGGATGGATTTAAGCATAGCCACTGGAGAAAAGGTTTCGTCATAGTCCACACCTGGTCTTTGACGAAAACCCTTTGCTACAAGTCTAGCTTTGAAAGTCTCCACTTTCCCATCTACACCAAGTTTCTTCTTGAAGATCTACTTGCTCCCAATGGGTTTTACCCCTTCAGGAGCAACTTCCAAAGTCCATACTTTGTTGGTGTACATGGATTCCATCTCGGACCGCGTTGCATCCAGCCATTTCACTGAGTCCCTACTCGTGATGGCCTGCTCGAAGCTAGTTGGGTCATCATCCTCCATGATGCAATCCTCGCTCCCACCATCTATGAGAAAACCGTAGTATCTCTCAGGTGGGTGAGGAACCCTACTAGATCGGCGGAGTGGCTGGGGTTCATTGGGAACTACGGAATCCTCTGGTTCTACCAGATCTTCTGTTGTAGCTTTTGTAGCTGGAACCTCTTCCAGTTCTACCTCATGACCACTAATCTCTTTTTCAAGAAATTCCTTTTCTAAAAAGGTGGCATGCCGAGAAACAAACACTCTTTGTTCCTCAGGGTGGTAGAAGATATACCCTTGTGAATTCTTGGGATATCCTACAAATTTGCATAGAACAGATCGTGCCTCGAGTTTGTCCGGATTTTGTCGTTTGACATAGGCTGGACAACCCCATATCTTAACATAGTTAAGACATGGTCTCTTTCCTTTCCATATCTCATATGGAGCGGTAGGCACAGATTTGGTGGGGACCATATTCAATAGATGTATGGCTGTCTCAAGCGCATACCCCCAGAAGGAAATAGGTAACTCAGCTGTGCTCATCATAGAGCGCACCATATCTAATAGGGTGCGGTTCCTCCGTTCTGATACACCGTTGTGCTGTGGTGTATATGGAGGAGTCAGCTGAGAGAGAATCCCATTGTCTTTTAGGAAGTCCAGGAATTCATTGCTCAAGTATTCACCTCCTCGATCAGATCAAAGGATTTTAATACTTTTTCCGGTTTGGTTCTCGACTTCTTGTTTATATTCTCTAAATTTCTCAAAAGCTTCAGACTTGTGTCTTATCAAGTACGCATGTCCGTATCTTGAGAGATCGTTAGTGAATGTAATGAAGTACGAAGAACCATCCCTGGCATGTGTAGACATGGGACCGCATACATCACTATGTATCAGTCCCAAGAGTTCGGTAACTCTTTCTCCGTGTCCCGTAAACGGAGTTTTGGTCATCTTGCCTTTGAGACATAACTGGCAAGTGTCATAAGATGAAAATTCGAATGGTTTCAAATATCCATCCTTATGCAAATTAGCCAGTCGTGTCGCATTGATGTGACCCAGTCTACAATGCCACAAGAAGGATTCGTTCAGTTCTGAACTCTTCCTCTTGTGTGTGTTTGTTATGCTCAGAACTGTTGATTGATTTAGAACATAAATGCCATTGCACAACGTGCCTGATCCAACCAACTTTTGGTTAAGGAAAATGTTCATAACATTGTCCTGTAATACAAAATTATATCACTCTTTACTTAATAAAGAAACCGATATAATGTTGCATATCAGGTTCGGCATGTAATAGCATTCGTTCAGAACCAATGTATTACCAGTCGGTAAAACAAGGTGATATTCCCCGACAGTCTTAGCTGCAACAATTGCACCATTTCCAACTCTAATGTCTTTGTCACCTTCTCCAAGTTCTCTACCTTTCCTAAGCCCATGTAACTGATTACATATATGGGATCCTGACCCGGTATCTAATACCCAGGACGTAGAGCAAATGGAGAAACAGTTCTCTGTAACGAACACACCCGAAGAAAATGCATCAACATGTACTTTCTTCATTCGGGTGGCATGGGAATCCTGGTATTCCCCTATGTCCTGTTCATTCCTATAACTCTTATAAGAAAGAACGGAACTAACGTTCCCCAGCACAGTATAACATGCGGGTTTGGTCAATACATCCATATTATTATCTTTATTAGGGCATGACATGGTCGCTACCTGGAGAGAGAGAGAAGAAAACACTTTAGCGTATGCTCGTGCAAGATCAGATTGGTTATTATCTTATCTAATCAGGATGGCTCCCACTGGTTTTTATCAAATCTTCCTTCAAACCCTAAAAGGAAAGACTAGCCGGGATTAATTACACTCTACAACTTCGTCGATCTTTCAGCCAGGCCAGTGTCGGTACTTTGAGGGAGATTCCCCGTGCTTTCACACGGACCTAATTAAAGTAAACCTCTTTTTCCCAGAGGCGTAACCCCGTTGACACCTTTCTAGACACCTACTTGATCGGCTAATTGTAATGTGTAAAACTCTCTCAGGAGTAACTCTTACTCGCAGTGGGTATCGGGATCCAACTATCTCATAGAAGGTATGCAATCTCATTGCAAATTTCAACACTTGAAATTCCCGATAATGCTTTTTGCCCCTAGCCTGCTATGACCTTGACGAAAGCCAACAAACCACAGCCCGCTAGTCAAGTTCAACCTGTACAATTCTTGACTGAATTAAACCCACCCGCACGACCCTTGACGAAAGACAACAAAGCCGTACGACTACCCTAATCCAGTCGCATCATATGCAGCAAATAAGCAGCACATAGCTACCGCACACTACACCTTGACGAAAGCCAACAAATGTAGCACGAATATGTAACTTATCTGAAATGACGGAGGGCTACGACAGGTTTTTCTGAAAACCTATTGCGTAATGAACTTGATATCGTTGTAGAATCAAATGAAGTTTTGAAATGGAGTGATTTTGAGGCTTTTCTAGTTTTGCTAAAGGGGTCACTCCCGGTGAAGGGATCGTCGGCCCTTTCCTCGTCGAATGAGGTGCGGGATATATCATATATATCACTGTGCAAAGCAAAAGTCAAAAGCAATCAAAAGCAAACCGAGTGTGTAGCATCTTCCAGTTTTTGCTAAAGGAGTCACTCCCGGTGAAGGGATCTCGGTCCTTTCCTTATCGAATAAGGTGCAGGATATATCACATATACCTCTGTGCAAAGCAAGAACTGTAGCTACCTGTTTTGTTTAAAATTTGATTCTACAACATCTTAGGTTTCTTTTCATTCATTAATCACATTAATGAAGTCCCATCATTTAAGTCACCTAAACATCACAGATAAATACGACATACACTTATGCTATCCGCTTTCGCCTCGATGTCCCCTCGTGCACCGTTAGGTTAGGTAACTAACGACAGAGCAGGGCAGGGCTAGTGCGGGTGCAAAACATAAGTAACGTCTATATAATATATTATATATACTATATAAAGTATCCATCACAGAACATATCACATGATCACATCACAGATATCGCAGCAGAAGAATCATATGAAATAATGGATATACTAGGACGTCCGTGATTTTTAATACGAGCCAGTATAAAACACGGATTCCACGGTCGTGATGAATAGCTAAACCCACACCCCTAGACCCCTACGAGAGCGGCAAGCAACCCTACCAATTCTAGAGTTAGGAGACCCGGACTCGACTCCTCGAGATGGTCTCTCACTGGACCCTAGAACCCGGTTACTTGTGCTCCCCTCCTTGGGTCTGTCCTAATGCGGAAAAGTAAATAATATACAAAAAGTGACAACTTCCGCTACCTGGAAGTGTCCCAATAAAAGAATATTACATACAAGTTTTTACATGAATGAAAAAGAAAAACACTCATCTCACATAAGAACCCCCGGCTATTCGAACACGACGATCCAATATAACATATCCAGCAACACATAACATCACATGTCATCAACGTAAGTAAATATGCGCATCCCAATTGTCGTTGACATATAGCAACGAAACCGGCGAAATCACATATTACACTTACGGTCACAGAAAAGAAAGTGTAAAACTACAACAGTTGGAATCCGCAACCTCTTTAGACATCGCATGCCTAATCAAATGAAATACTTAGACATCACATGCCTAACAATTATAAACCCCGCTTTTTAGTCTCATTATCGAAAACTCTTTTCAATATCAAGTGAGACTAAACCGCTAGATTTATAACATTCATTCAGTTATCTCATAACTGTTTGTGAATTCCAATTATTGTATCTCATTCCAGATGAATAGAAAATATTAAACTTTCCGATCGAACATTCAAACACCCAAGTTTTCCCGAAACCGATCAACACATGAAATAAGTTAAAAGACATTCATTTCATGCCTCAGTACCAATGGTCCAGCCGTAGAAGGGTCAAGCCAACGCCTCACATGTGGCACGCCGTACTGCCCCAAACCCGAAGGTTCAAAGGGCAGTTTAAGACGGTCACATAATCGAGTTAAGGTTTGTTGTCTTCTAGAGGGACCATCGCGTTACTTGCATTACTTAGAACGTCATTAAACTACGGAAAAGTCCAACAATTGGAAATTTCCCGGCAGGGGAAAAATTGGGTATTTACATCCGGTCGAAACTTTTAACATATTCCAAATATCCGGAAAACACATAGACGAAATCTGATAATCCGATCGAATCATCGAATCCCCAAAACAACACCAGAAAATTCAACTCTTGAATAAATATTAAAAATACCCATAAAACTCAGCACTGTGAAAGAGGAATTACTGTGCAAATATGAAGGGCTAACGTCACCAGAGAGCCGCGGAACCGCCGCAGAAGCTAGGCTTCCGCCGCGGTTCCGCCGCATGTTTGAGGTACCATTGGTCAAATTTTGCACCGTAATTCTTATAATTCCCTGCTGAATTTTTTAAGCATTTTTAATCTGGAAAAAACCCAATTTTTGAAAAAAGTCCAGAGAGCAATTTGTTTTAGGGTTTCAATGTTCATTCGGGTTTCAAACGTCGTCTAGAATTCACCTAAGGCTCTAGCTAGGCTCTGATACCACTGTAGGGGTCCTATGCACGCTAATGAAGTCTCACAAGGCATCAACCATGCCAATTTTAAATTTTATGAGTGCCGAGAAACCCTAATACGGATCGTCGACTAGAATTTTAGGCGAAAAACGAAACTAGTTAACATCTTAACTAAAGGAGAGAGGCTACAACCTTTGTAGATCCGTTTCTCCACTTCCTTAGCTCCACGTAGGCGTCCTCTCGCTGTCCATCTCGAATCCCGAACTCAATCGTCGGCTTCATCGGAGAAATGGGCGGGCTAGGTCGTCGGCTTCGTGCCGAAGATGATCTACGTCGAGGCATCACAAGTTCAAGCTCCAACTTCACCAAGTTGTGAAACTTGTGAAGAAAACACCCTATACTACTTGGCAAGAGGTAGAGGGTGAAGAAATAGGAGGTGGGTTCACTTTAGAATTGGATTTCTCACACTTTTGCTCAAGTTGCCATTGATGGACTTAAGCTTTTTCTTGAAGAAGAAGATGATCAAGAAAATAGAATATGATAAGTGTTAATTAAAAAAGGAAAAGAAAATGAATACTTATCATATACTAACTATGGTAGAGTGTAGAGAATAGACCATGGTTACTTGGAAGGGTTAGGGTTAAGCATGAAGACAAGAATGGTTACAAAGTCAAAGCTTCATGAAGCTTCAACTAGAAACAAAGAAAGCCACCATTCTCTTCAAAATCTTTTCCAAATAAATGAATAAATAAATAAAAGAATAAGCAAAACCCTAATCTTCATCTTAACCATGGTTTAATTCTATACACTTAACCAAATAAGCATGTATCATCAAACATGATACAATCATGTGCACAAAAGTATATCACATATACAACTTGTGAACATCAAGTGAGAAAATCCATTTAAAGTGAACCAATACTAGTTAATGCAAAGTAATATATCAAATATATAATTATACATTAAATAATTAAATCAACATTTGATTCAATGATCCGGTCATGTCGCACATAACCGACTAGTATCCAATGTATCGATTTATCGAATCAATGATTCGATAACTAGGTCATATCGCATACAACCAATCGAAACATTCATCGCGAGAATGAAATGCGGTATCACATACACGCATTATTCTCGGTGCCGCACATATCTCATATGCGCTCCTGTTTCGTTTCGCTTGAGCCAGGAAACCTCTGTGTAGGACTCTAAAGACTCGTCAATACGCCGGTAGCAGATGATGATCATATCAAGCACCCACAAGCCGCAAGCGGTCTGCTAAACGTAACGGCCACCCGGGTATTAAGCGATCAGAAGATCGACGAGCTAGCCCGCTCACACTCCTGTGAATCCAACCAGTAACACTTACCGTACAGTCCGGTCTGTTCGTCTGATATGTCGCATATCAAGTCTAGGGGTGGTAAACGTCAGACGCCAATAACCGATAAGTCATGCCGATGTGAGGCTCATAACGGGTCGAGAAACTACTGGTAACACTTACCAGCAAATCTCTGATCAGCCCTGGCCAGGGACTTCCCTGTTACGGCCAATCGAGCACAGCGCAACATCAACCCCAATACCGGGAGAGACGAAACCCCTCCTATCGCTCATTGCCTCCATGTGACTCGGGACTGTACCCAAAGACCACCATTTTGCACGCCCTCATGGACGTGGTAAGGTGGAGATCAAAGTACAGTGGGAATCACACAAGACTCTATGACGATCTTGGGTCTACAGACTAACCTGTACAAGTGTCACCTGAGAACTGCCATCTGACGTGAGGTATAATACCATCTGGTCGGCGAGTCCGTCCAATGTACCCAGTCTCCACTGAGCACCCGTATACCATCTCTGATGTCAAACACCAATGGATATGGGATCATCCATCGCCCATCTCATGGGTCGAGAAGCGTATACGCTAGTCTACACTGGTATATCGATGCCCCGTCTCGATACACCCACGACTAGACCATGAAGGATGTACTTATGGACTACCATGTCCCCACTAGTATGATCTGCATCATAGTCCAGGTAGTCAAGTACACATCCTAAGGGCTTTACCAACATGTAACTATAAGACAGTTTAAAGTGACTAGTATACATGTTAAGATAAAGTGTAATCAGATAGCATACTATCATATCGAGCAAGAAAGTCATCTCTATATATGTCCAAGCATCCAATATAATATACATCATCTGTACAATACTGGCCTCTAGGGCATACATACAACTAACAGGTTTGAGAGATAAGATCTCTCACCCCTTTCATGCCCTTTCACACCTAAGAATTAGAACTCCATGCATACGCGCACACACCGCGCCCTACGGCATCCTACCCCTCGAGGTAACGATGACACCGTATTGTAAAGGCCCGGTTGCGCGCGTTTTCCATGGAGGTTAGGGTAATTATCGATAAAGGAAGGACAAAAATCTAGAGGAAGAAACATCTTCCCAAAAGATTCTAATCCACTTTATTGATAATTACTATAACATCTAATAGATCTAAAATAAGGCATTGAAAGCGGTGAGGAAACCTTTAATCTCCCAACTTCCCCTAAGCCTAACCCTAGCAAGACTTTAATTTAGATTAATTTAGTTTATCGATAGATCTAGGTTTTTTTTTATATTTAATAAATCAATCCAAACAACATTTGGAATCAACTCGTAAAAACACATTAAGAAAATTACACATCACTGTGGATCGACCCGTATTCACCGGCTAGCTGCAAAGCGACGCCGTTCTTGATTGCGGTTAACATAATATTTTTTGAACTAATCAAATGGCGCCGTTGCCGGGGACTGAATGGCCGCGGACCGCGGCGCCAGCCTAGGTTTGGCCGAACCTGACCTTGCGGTGTCTAGGCAAGCGTGTCTAGGCTAGTGGTTATTAATTAGGCCCACTATTGTGGTTCCTTCCCACTTACCTGGCACTTACCTGGCCGTAATTGTCGGTGAAGAGGCGGTTTGAGGTCCTATTTCTCGCCCTAGTTAGGAGCTGTCTAGCAGACCTAGGTGACCCTAGATCCAGGCCTGATTGTGCATGTGTGGTTGATACATTTGCATCTCAAGTCTCTTTTCAAAAATCTCTTTGCAAGCATTCTCACATAAATAAAAAGTAAAAAAAGAAAAATCTTTTCAAAACTTGCAACTTGTCGCTAAAGAAATCTTGCACCTCGCTTACACCACCTCTTCTCATTGACGTTATCTTACCCCCACATTCTGTTTTTTTATTTTTTTTTCTGACTACACTACCCCTTTTAGTGTATGTCACTTTGGACTAGGGATACTAACGCCCGATTAGTCCGTGTTTCGTTGGTACCGACCGACGAACCTTTCGACACCGAAGTCGAAATTCCCTCCATTTCCTTAGCTCCACCTTCAAATTCTTCATTCGAAGGTATGTCGGGATTCAACCCCAACGATACCTTACCGACGGGAATGATTCCACCTCCGTTAGGTGCGAATAACCCGAATCTTCCGCCTGTTGTAGCGCCCGCACGAGTCGCGCTCCAGGATCTCTTCTACCCCGTCCGCACTTCTTTACCTACCTGTCTTTCACCCCCACCGGCAAATGGGGACAATTTTGAAATAAAACCATATTTCATCAATATGCTGCCAAAATTCCATGGTTTGGAATCTGAAGATGCATATATCTTTATCAATAAATTCCAAAATGTGTGCGCTATGATAAAAATGACCCAATTAAGTGATGACACTATAAGGCTAAGGGTCATTCCTTTTACCTTATGTGACCTAGCCGAGAAGTGGCTATACAGCACCGCATTACATTCCATTAGAAATTGGGACGAGTTTGTGAGAGCTTTTATGAAAAAATTCTATCCTCATCACAAAACTGCTAGAATCCGTAACGAGATTATACAATTTTCACAGCTTCCTTCCGAACCATTTTGGAAGTGCTTCGAGAGATTTAAAGACCTACTCGTTCAATGCCCTTATCATGTGATCGAAAGTTGGCAACTTTGCCAAACATTATACGAGGGATTGAACTCGGCAACGAAGCAGTTGCTAGAAACCATATGTCAAGGTCATTTTCTCTCCAAGTCTAGCGACGAAGCGTGACAGTTTCTTGAGGATCTTAGTGAGCAAACAATTCAGTGGGAGAGTACCAAGACCACATCATCTTCTTATAGTGGTCAATCTAGGGCAGGCATACATCAAGTATATATGTCGATTGCTATGAAGGCCGAGATGGCCGCACTTATGAAAAAGCTAGAAGCCATTGAGACCAAAATCTCATCGCCTTCTCCTGCTCCTGTTATGCCTCCACGAACTGTTTGTGCTTGTTGTACGGATCCATCACATCTAACCGAAGAGTGTCCTTATAATGCATCTACTCAAGGACAGGATCAAGTCAATGCTGCATTTCAGCAACGACAAAGAAACGATCCGTACTCTTCGACATACAATCCGGGATGAAGGAGTCATACAAATTTCACTTGGAACCAAAATCAACAATTCCAAGGGAATAACAATTTTCAAAGACCTCCTCCACAACAAACACAAGCACCTTCATAAACTCAAAACCAGCAACCTTTCCAACAACAACCTTATACAAATCAAACGAACAATTTGGTTCAACCAAATGATGATAAGGTTATCTCGCTTGAAAAAAGTCTAGATGCATTTCTCAAGCAATCTACAGAATCCGCGGCAAGATTTGAAAATTATGTTCAGTCTTTGATGCATAACAATGCTTCACACGATCAAAGTATCAAATCTATTGAGGCACAAATTGCACAATTAACTGCTGCGTTGAGCGAAAGAGAAAAGGGAAAGCTTCCATCTCAACCAATGCCAAATCCCGGTCACACACAAAACGCATATCATAATCACAATGTAAATGCGGTGACCACGTTGAGATCCGGAAGAGTGTTGCAAAATAATGTGGGTATTAGTGATGACATCCCCGCCGGTGGTTCTTCTTCTTCTTCTTCTCCATCGTCATCTTCCCCTTCTTCATTTTCTTCACCTTCTTCTTCACCTTTTTCTTTAGAGCCTATTCTCCACCCTTCACATGGCTCTACTTCTTCTAACTCGAACGGACTCATTTCTCAAAACACGAACACATCTACACGGAGTACCGTTCCTACTCCACATTCTACTCCATACACATTTGACTCAACAAATCTTCAAAATGCTCCATTTCCAAACAGGTTGAGTCCCAATAAACCAACTGCACAAATGGAGAAGATTGTGGAGTTATTTAAGTAGGTTAGCATAAATATACCTCTCTTGGATGCAATCCAACAAGTCCCTTCATACGCGAAAATCTTAAAGGGCTTATGCACCTCAAAGAGAAAGTCGTCTCAAGTACCCAAGAAAGTGCTAGTCGCTAGTGCAGTGAGCAATGCTATTAACCACCCTCAAACCTTACCCTAAAAACGAAAGGACCCCGGCTGTCCTACGATTTCAATCACAATTGGGGATAAGAAAATTAATCGAGCACTTTTAGATCTTGGGTCTAGTGTTAACCTGCTTCCCTACTCCGTGTATGAACAATTAGGAGTTGGAGAGTTGAAACCCATTCGTTGTACTCTCCAAATGGCTGATCGATCAATCACCCATCCAAGGGGTGAGCTAGAGGATGTGTTGATCAAAGTTGGGGAGTTCATATTCCCTGTTGATTTTATTGTTATGGATACACAACCTGTTGCTAACCCAAGAAACCAAATTCTGGTGATTCTCGGTCGACTATTTTTTACCACTTCCAATGCTGTGATAAACTGTCGCAATGGCTCCATGACTCTATCCTTCGGGAAGACGTCTAGTGAGTTCAATATTTATAAGATGGGAAGTCTGCCTCCCGTACCTAAAACTAGTACACGAGAAGTTTTCTCTATTCACGAAATCACGCAAGAGGACTGCGAGCTTGAAAGATTCTTGTTTGATGAAAACAGTTTTGACGCCACTAGTGCGTCCCTCCTTGAGCCTACCACCGTTGACACAACCGATATTGATTATGAATGTTTCACTTTTTCGGATGATGATGACTCACAGCCCGAATATGAGTCTTTTGAATTTTTGGATGAGTTAGTCGAACCATCCGAATCGGTTGTTTGCAGTGATTTCGAACCTGTGTTGGAGTCCTTTGAGTTTGAGGTAGAGTTCCCAATTTTGCCTATGATTGTTTCACCTCCGAAACTCGAACTCACGCCCTTGCCGTCTCACCTTAAAGATGCTTACATAGGTGAGAATAAGACCTTTCCCATTATCATATCAGCCTCTCTAGCCTTCGAGCAAGAGAACGCTATTTTAAAGGTCTTACAAGATAGGCGGCAAGTTTTCGGTTGGACTATGGCGGACATTGAGGAGATCAGTTCCCTTATAATTGAATATCATATGAAATTGATGATGATGCCATGTCAATAGAGGACCCACAGAAACATTTTGGGGGTATTGTGGTGAGTCAACCTCCTCCTTTAGAAGTTGAACCACCCCCATTTCTTTTAATAAGCTACGAGAATGCCAATATTCCACTGATTGCTAATCATTCACATTCTCGTTTTGATGCATCACCACCTCCTGTAGATTCACCTTCCATACCACCACTTCTATCTTCCCCAATTTTTTTTGGATTGGTACAACGTATTCTTCCACCAACCGATACTCTTTACAGATAAATTTTTCAACTGGTTGGTGTTGACGTTTGGGTTATGCAAAGTTTGGCAGTAATGTCTAACATTGTTTAAATGAAGTTTGGGGGGGCCTTTTTGTATATATTTTTGTTTTTCTTAACAATAAAGAATTATAAATAAATAAACAGGGAAGTGCCGGTATTTTGACCCTCTTGGTTTAGCATGACAGTGAGGACACTGTCAAGTTCAAGTTTGTGGGTATGCTCGGTACGTCTTCTTCCTTCGCATTCATTTGTATATATTTTTGCATTTGCATATTTATTTGAAAATCCATAAAAATTTGAAAAATTTCAAAAATTATAAAAATTATTGTATTCAATTTTGGCTTATTTGACTTGAGTTTGATGAATAGGTTAACTAGCTAGGAACAACTAGATCTTAGACTTAGTGAATTAAAAACCCTAAAAATAACATTCCTCAAAGTTTAACGGTAGAAAGTATATGCCTTGTAGTTTATTTAGAAATAGGCAAATTTTGGGTTCCTTTCTTGGGCTAAGTCAAAATGAAGGAAGAGTATTGATGTTCTTATTAGAGTATAAGTTTGAAAAATAGTTCCTGGCTTAAGTCTAGACTCTGAAAATGTATACCCTACAAATTGCACAATCACGTACCTTGAAACTTGGAATAGTAGAAGAGACCTTGAAATGCTCTTGTCTAAAAGTCCTTAGTACAATGAAAATAAAAGAAAAATAAGTGAATAAATAAGAAAAAAATGGACACTGGTTTTTATGATTACTTAAGGCTGTAAAAATAGAAAAATATTTAGCGAGGGTGCTTCATCACCTAGTACCTTAGACCAACTGGTTTGGGAGTCACTGCTAAAAGCCTTGGGTGTTGCAAAACTAGGAAGTACGCTTTAAAGTGCTAACGCATCTTGTAATCAGTTGTTGGTACCTCAAGAAGTATTAACGGTCGCATGAAGGATGTGTAAGCAAAAATTCAATTAAAAATTCACTAATTAATAAGTGATTTGGACAATGGACGAGAGTACGATTGCTTGATTTGAATTTCCAAATGTAGTGGTGATCTATACACACACGTCGGGATATGTGATTAGAGTTTAGATAAAATAAAGGAATGAAAGATAGAACTTGTATCTTTAATAGAGTTGATAGAAATTCCTAAGTGAAGATGAAACCCTAAAAGGAAGACTTAAGAGATTCCGAAAGCTAAGTAGGTCTACATAACATATATAATCTTAAGTTAAATAAGGAGGAAGTGTGAAGAATATGGGTGGATAATTTACGGGTAGAAGATAATAGAATTCCTTGTTAGAAAGCCTTATTGGAAAACAAAAGTCAATGGGCCGAGTTGATAGGATTTTGTGGGTGTAATCCGCTGAAAACCCTCAGGAGACAACACTCCTCCTACTAAGGACACCTAGAGGTTTAACGGCTTGTTGCACATGCTCAGTGCAATCGCGTTTCCCTGCAAAAGCGCGGTTAGGATTTTAGTGAATAAAAATAAGTTTGCTCGAGGACGAGAAAAAGATAAGTTTGGGGGTATTTGTTCATATCATAATATTGCATTTTATATTCCCCAATTCTTATTCATTCTATAAATAAAAAGGTGCTCTTGACGCACGTTTGTTGCATATTACAGGATATAGGCTCTTGGAGCAAATACAGTGAAAAAGACGAAAGTTGATACAGAAAAGAGACTTTTGACCAACAAGTAGAAGGACCCTAGTCAAGTCTAGACAGAGAACAATTCATAAGTGTACAAGGCAACGCATGGTCCGAAATGTCAAAGGAAACAGTCAAAAGATCATTACAAGTTTTCACTGAAGATCTGGAGAAGACCCAGAAGTCAAATGGAGAAAAGAAGTATAAAAGTAGAAAGCCCAAGAAGCATAGAAGGAAGCCCAGAAATTTCATGATCTAAATCCCTAGTTTGGCCACGGAACCGCGGCCAAACCTAGGCTGGCGCCGCGGTTCCGCGGCCATTCAGTGCCCGTGTCGGTGCAGTCTTCTCGTATCGGTACGTCGATGCGGGGGTTTGGATTTTCCGTGGGCATATCTGTAAAATCACGTGTGCAAGAATTTATAACCCTAGTTTCCCTGTTTACCTATAAATTGTAATCACAGATCTGTAAAACCTATGCCTCTTTTCATTTCACAAATTCAGATCGGTTCTGTATTATTGCTTGGAGAGAGCCATCAATAAAAATTAGTAAGTTACTTTTAAGTCTTTGTTTTAATTCTCTTTTAATTAGAATGTCTTTTAATCCCCTAATGAGCGAGTAATCTCCTCGCTTGTTAGGGTTTGCCTTAGGGAAAGGTTTGAGAGATGAAATCTCTCACCCCTTTCATGCCCTTTCACACCTAAGAATTAGAACTCCATGCATACGCGCACACACCGCGCCCTACGGCATCCTACTCCTCAAGGTAACGATGACACCGTAGTATAAAGGCCCGGTTGCGCGCGTTTTCCCTGGAGGTTAGGGTAATTATCGATAAAGGAAGGACAAAAATCTAGAGGAAGAAACATCTTCCCAAAAGATTCTAATCCACTTTATTGATAATTACTATAACATCTAATAGATCTAAAATAAGGCATTGAAAGCGGTGAGGAAACCTTTAATCTCCCAACTTCCCCTAAGCCTAACCCTAGCAAGACTTTAATTTAGATTAATTTAGTTTATCGATAGATCTAGTTTTTTTTAGATTTAATAAATCAATCCAAACAACATTTGGAATCAACTCGTAAAAACACATTAAGAAAATTACACATCTCTGTGGATCGACCCGTATTCACCGGCTAGCTGCAAAGCGACGCCGTTCTTGATTGCGGTTAACATAATATTTTTTGAACTAATCACGGATCCACTCACTAAGGCTATTCCTCGAACGCAATAGTTTCGCAAACGAGCTTTGTGATACTGACTAGTAGAGGAGTTGGGTGTTCGGTATCACACGGGCCGTGAGTATGCGACATCGCAATATTAGCCTTGAGTGCAAGTGGGAGATTGTTGGAGATAGTGCCCTCAGAGTCAATTATTGGATCACAGGCACGTGATTGCAATGATTGAGGGAGGACCTGTCCCAGTAGGACAGTCTTACTCAAGATGATAGTATGCTATCTGGTTTATCTTTATCATCGTGTACTGCTTTAGGTGACTTTACAGGTCACTATTACGCGTTGATAGAGCCCCTAGGATTCTTGCTTGACTACCAGCAGTATGAGGGCGATCATATACGTGGGAGCTGGGGTCTATAAGCACATCCTTAAAAGGTCCCTAGTCGTGGGAGTTTCGAGACAGGGCATCGATACTCCAGAGTAGACTAGTGTATACAGTCGAGACCCCGACGAGGGGCGGTGGCCGGTCTCACAAGCCACTGGTGTCAGTTGGTTCACCTAAGATGTATACAGGTGCTCATGGGTTATGAGTACACCGGACAGGACTCGCCGGGGACCTGCTAGTTGGTATTATACCTGATGTCAGATAGCAGTTCCCTAGTGACATGTGTACATGTTAGTTCATCGACCTGAGATCGTCATTTATCTCGTGTGAGTTCCCACTGTGCTTTGATTACTACCCTACCATGCTCAAAAGAGACGTGCAAACAGGTTTTAGTTGGGTACAGTCCCGAGCCACATGGAGGCAGTGAGCGGATCTTCAGGGATTCGTCTCTCCCGGTATTGGTGGTGAGGTCGCGCTGCGTCTAGGAGAGCCAGTACATGAAAAGTCCTTTGCCAAGGCATGAGATTTACTGGTAGGTATTCCAGTAGTATCTCAGGGTGTTCTGAGCTACACTTCGACACGAGTTGTACCGCTTTTGGGGGTCTGACTTTTACCAACCCTCTAGGCCCGCCATGCGATGCTCATAGACGAACGGACCGGACTGTACGGATATTGTCACTGACAGGCTCAGTAGGGTGTCAGGATGAGTTCGCTCATCGATGTCCCTTTTGGTCAGTACCTGATAGCCCGTTACGTATTGGCTAATACCTCTGACGTGCTAGTGGTTAAATCTACAGCCAAAGTATTGACGAGTCTTTAGAGTCCCCCACAGACCAGTTTCTCAAGTTTCGGGCGAAACGCTGTAGAGGCCGTATGGAGATATGGCAGGGTTCGATCAGATACATGCGGTATTGCACGGATCGTGATCGGACGAATTTTACTAGCGGGCTTTGGTTTAAGCCGGATCCTAGTATTGTACAGTGTAGATTTTGTCTCTTTGCATTTGTGCTCAGTGGGAATACAAATGCGGGCATGTATATGCAGTCGCGGGGTTTTCCTGTAATTTATTACGGGATCAGTTTTCTGAGGTTTCCAGTTTGCATTCCGTTCCGGCCAGTTTTCTTTTGTTCCTTCGCGGCCGGACTTTTCCGTTGGAGGGGGCTTATTTGCAAGTTTGCAAATTTGTTATTGTGGAGGGGTTTCTTGTATATTTGTGGCCTCATGATAGTTGTATCATCATGAGATTCTTTTTGAATCAATTCTTTTGCATTAATTGAGATTAGAGTTGGATTTGATTTGGTGTGACTTTGTTATCATCTCTTTTGGGTGTGGTCACCCCTTTTCTTTTACTACTCTCACCTCCCTTCTCGGTTTTGATTATACCCTCCACCATTTTGATCATAAGGGGGCCAGCCACATTGGTGAGAAGAAAGAGAGGTTTTTTATGTGTGGGAATTGATTCATCTCATTTCATTCTTTGCTTGCTAAAATTCCAAACCTCTCTCCATTGTTCATTCTCTACTCCACATCCATACAAGGCAACTTCACCCCAATGAGACATAGTGATTCTACACTTGCTTACAGCAATTCTTGGGCACGTCGGCTCGCCAACTTCGTGCCCGAGTTACCTCGGTCCAGAGGTGGGAGCCCGTAAAAGAACCCGTCGATGTGGTGCCCGTTTCGACGAGGAGGCGACGACCGGAGATTCCGCGAGGAGATCGGAGTGGAGACAAAGACCGAAGGACACGGATCGCTTGGTATAGCTTCTCTACTCTTCTTCTAGTTAGCTAGCGTTAGGTTAATGGCCCGATCCGGGTTTATAGTGCACGGTGGTGCCGGTTTTCTAGTTTGAAAAGTTTTTCGTTTCCGCGTTCCGGCGTCGGATTGACGGCCGGGGCGCCGCCGTGCACTTACATTGGTATCAGAGCCACGCCATTAACCTAGTCTAGCTTGCACTAACGTGTTTACAAGTTCGATCGATCGGATTTTCCAAAAACCACATTTCCATGTCGCACTTTCTGTCGAATTTTTCCTTGCTCTAAAAATTATTTGGTACATTGGAAAATTATGTTCAGGGTTTTTTATGAATTCTGTGAAAATTTGGTACGCTGATGTTACTGTAGCGCGGCGGTTTAGCGGCCAAAACCACGTTTTGGCCGCGGAACCGCCGCCGTTTTGTGGCCAAACCGTACCAAATGTCTACAGTGGTTTACGGACATGGAATTAGGGTTTCTGGTATATTCTTTTTTGGCCCAGATGTTTTTGAGTGCCACAGTTGTGCTTGGGGCCCACTTCGGTAAATTTAATCGATCGAAAAATTTTAAACATGTTGGTTCACAGTATTTACTTTATATCTGCGACCGTGAATGTCATTCGATCGGTAAATCCGGTCTATCGGCTATATCCCTTTTAGACGGATTTGCAAACGTGACATTCACGTTGATGTTCTGTATTGTGCTGTGATGTTGCGGATTGGTCGTGGGGGATAGCCTGGATGCAATGGTAGTATAGTTTTGTTTTATATGTACATTTGATATTGCGGGGCGAGCATCCGACATGTGGACTGCCGTTACTGCCTGTTTGTATATTGTTCTTTTGGGGCACGACCGGGCTGAGGTCGATATACCTGTTGTATGTATATTTTACTTTCTGTACTAGGATTACCCCACGGAGCGGTGCACGGATAGCCGGGTTCTAGAGGGCAACAAGCCCGCATCTCATGGCGTTGAGACGGAGGGGGCTTTACTCTAGAACTGGCGGGCTATTCGCCGCACTCGTAGGGGGTACAGGTTGACCCAAGTAGGGGTGCCCAAGTTACCGGATTCCGTGAAGTGCTAGGTGGCCATTCACGTTGCTGAAGGGGGCTGCCTCGCTTCAGGTTTTGGCGGGTAACTTGCCGCGCCCGTAGGGGTCTAGGATATCATTGCACAGGCTATCCACACGACCAGGGGAACGTCGGGTTTCAGTAGCGGCTCTGTGAAACCCGGGGATCCTAAATATCTGTATTGTTCTGTGATGCTTATTACATTTCTGTGATGTTGCATTTTAGCACGCCTTGAGCGAAATATTATATATTGATATATATACTAGTAGATGTTGTATATGTTTTGCATCCGCGCTAGTCCAGTCCCCGCTCTGTCGTTAGTTAAGTAACCTAACGGGTGATGACGGGACCCAGTGGCGAATGCGAATGGCATATACGTACATCATTATTTTCGTTCTTTTGTATATGTTTTGCAATAATTCAAAGAAGGAAATTTCCCAATTTCTAATATGTCAAAACCGCATTAAAATAATATTAAAATTGGGAAAAATTCTATCTGAACCAAAACGTTCCGAATACCCCCAAAGCTCGCGCACTAGCTTTATTTTAGCTAAACTAGGTGCTGCCAAGTCTATATGGACGTTTGATCACAGTCGGGTTAAAACGAAAAATACCGACAATTTTACCCAAAAACGAAAAAATTCGCATAACGATTTCTAAAACGTTACAATCTCCCCTCTTATAGAAATTCGGTCCCCGAATTAAAATTTTAACTACGCATACCTTTGAAGAGATGAGGGAATTTCTTCCGCATCTCGCTCTCAGCCTCCCAAGTGATCTCCTCACTAGTAGAGCTATGCCAAAGAACCTTCACAGACGGCAAGAACCTTGACCGAAGTTTCTTCACATGCCGATCCAAAATAACTACCGGCTGCTTGGTGAATGAAAGATCGCGCTCAAGCTGAACGGTCTCGTGCTGAATCATGTGAGAAGGATCATGAAGATATCTACGAAGCATCGACACATGAAAAACGAGGTGAACATCCGGGAAACTAGGCGGGAGCGCCAAACGATAAGCAACAGAACCCACTCGCTCAAGGATCTCAAAATGACTCATAAATCTGGGACTGAGCTTCCCCCTCTTCCCAAATCGCATAACGCCCTTCATCGGAGAAATCCTCAGGAATACATGATCCCCCACTGTGAACTAAAGGTTTCGACGACGACGGTCAGCATAAGACTTTTGCCAGCACTGGGATGATCTCATCATGTCCTGAATCAGCTGGATCTTCTCCGTAGTCTCCTGAACTTGCTGGGGTCCCAACACTCTACTCTCGCTGAGTTCGGTCCAACAGACTGGCGATCGACACTTCCTGCCATATAAAGCCTCAAAGGATCCATCTGAATAGTCTTCTGAAAGCTGTTATTGTAGGAGAACTCAATCAACGGCAAGTGACGATCCCAGCTGCCACCAAAATCAAGCACACATGCACGGAGCATATCCTCCAGAGTTTGTATAGTCCGCTCCGACTGACCATCGGTCTGTAGATGAAAAGCGGTGCTAAAACTCAACCGGGTACCAAAAGCTTCCTAAAACTTCTGCCAAAGACGGCTAGTAAAATGGGTGCCTCTGTCGGATACTCTACATGTGGGAACACCGTGCAAACGCATAATCTCATCTATATACAACTGAGCGTACTGAGCATAACCGAAAGTGGTCTTCACTGGAAGGAAGTGAGCCGCTTTCGTCAACCGGTCAACAATTACCCAAATGGAGTCATACCCTCTACTAGTCCTGGGTAGACCCACAATGAAGTCCATGGAAATTTGCTCCCATTTCCACTTCGGAACGGGTAAAGGCTGCAACTCTCCAGCCGTTCTCTGATGCTCAGCCTTGACCTGCTCACAAGTCAGGCATCTCAAAACGAAGTCCGAAATATCGCGTTTCATCCCTTCCCACCAGTAAAAGTCTCTCAAGTCACGGTACATCTTGGTGGAACCTGGATGAACGTTAAAGGCCGACTGATGTGCCTGCTCTAGGATCTCGTGTTTCAACCAATCAGCATCTGGTACACACAAGCGAGTCCCGCATCGTAGCACACCCTGGTCATCAATCATGAACTCTGAAACCGTACCCTATCGAACAAGCTCAAGAATCTCAGACAGACGGGCATCACTGGGTTGCGCCTCACGGATATGATCATGTAGTAGTGGACGGGCACGGACATGAGCAAACTGTCCCCCAGTGGAAGTAAACTCAAACTGCACTCTACCATCACATAAGAGCTGCCAATCTGCAGAAGACTGACGCTGAACTGCACTCAACTGGGACAAGCTACCTTCGGGCCTACGACTCAAAGCATCAGCTACCACATTCGCCTTGCCCGGGTGATAAAGGATCTTACAATCATAATCCTTCACTAGCTCCATCCAACGGCGCTGTCTTAGATTCAGATCCCGCTGCTGGAAGATGTATTTCAAGCTCTTGTGATCCATGAAGATCTGACACGACTCCCCGTACAAGTAGTGTCTCCAAATCTTCAACGCAAAGACCATCGCGGCCATCTCAAGATCGTGAGTGGGGTAATTCTGCTCGTGCTTCTTCAGCTGCCTAGAAGCGTAAGCAATCACTCTATCGTGCTGCATCAATACACAGTAGAGCCCCACTCGAGAAGCATCACAATAAACAACATAGCCGCCCGATCCAGAAAGCAAAGATAGAACTAGTGTTGTCGTCAACCGAGTTTTCAGCTGCTGAAAACTCTGCTCACACGCATCAGTGCAAAGAAAAGGAACTCCCTTCTGGGTCAGTCCAGTCAGCGGTGCAGCGATACTGGAGAAATCCTGCACAAAACGGCGATAATAACCAGCTAAGCCCAAAAAGCTGCGGATCTCAGTCACCGATACAGGTCTGGGCCAAAGCTGCACAGCCTCGATCTTCCTCGAGTCTACTAGAATACCATCACCAGTAACCACATGACCCAGGAAGTCAACACTATCAAGCTAAAATGCGCACTTTAAGAATTCAGCATACAGCTGGTGCTCTCTCAAAATCTGCAAAGCAATCCTCAAGTGCTGCTCATACTCCTCACGACTCCTAGAGTAGACCAGTATGTCATCTATAAACACAATAATAAACTGGTCGAGGAACGGCCAGAAAATCCAGTTCATCAGATCCATGAACGCTGCTGGCGCATTGGTAAGTCCGAACGACATCACTAAAAACTCATAGTGCCTATAGCGCGTACGAAAAGCAGTCTTCGGAATGTCATCATTCCGAACCCGCAACTGATGATAACCCGAACGCAAATCAGTCTTAGAAAAATGTTTCGCACCCTGGAGCTGATCAAATAAATCGTCAATGTGAGATAAAGGATACCTATTCCGCACCGTAACTCGGTTCAATTGACGATAATCCACACACACCCTCAAACTGCCGCCCTTCTTCTTGACGAATAGAATAGGAGCTCCTCACGGCGAAACACTCGGATGCACAAGTCCCATATCAAGCAACCATTGCAATTGATCTTTAAGCTCTCTAAGCTCTGCCGGAGCCATCCGATAACGCGGTATAGAAATAGGCTCCGTGCCACGAATCAGATCAATGCAGAACTCAATATCGCGCTCTGGCGTCAACCCAGGTAACTCATCAGGAAAGACGTCGAAAAACTCTCGCACGGTAGGAACCTGGTCTAACGACTCCACTGTGGCTCCAGTATCATGAATGAAAGCCAAGAATCCCCGACATCCCCTCCTCAAAAGCCGACTAGCGCAAAGGACAGAAATCAAACTGTGAGGGGCAGCACCACGGTCCCCCTGCACAACAAACAATGACTCGCCGAGAAAACAAAACCTAACTGTCTTCTCGCGGCAGTCCACGGACACGTAGCAAGTAGCTAACCAGTCTATGCCTAGCAGAACGTCGAAGTCCAACATCACAAGAAGGATCAAGTCGACGGACAAATCTCTGTTCCCTAACCGGACAGCACACGACCGGAACACGTGTCGTGCAACAAACGACTCTCCTACAGGAGTAACCACGACCAGCGGCTGATCTAGCCAATACGACTCTCGGCCTAACCTCGGCACGAAGTGCGTAGAAATATACGAATGCGTAGATCCCGGATCAAAAAGAACATGTGCATCATAAGAACATACAGAAAGGGTACCTGAAACCACAGCATTGGACGCCTGAGCGTCCTGGTGAGTCAAGGCAAACACTCGAGCCTTCCCTCTACCGGCAACTGGCTAACCTCCGCCTCTACCACCACGCCCTCTAGGTATAAAACCACCGCGACCCCGACCTCTCTGCATAAGAGTCTGACGCGGAGCAACGACCGGCATAAGGGGCAACGCCCTCTGAGGTGGAGAAGGTGGTAAGGTAACCTGCGGTACAGCTGCCTCGCTCACACGTGGCTCAGCACAATCTCGAACTCGATGATCCATACTCCCGCACCGGTAACATCCAGATACAAACTGCTGACCCTCCTGAGGGTAAGAGCTAAAAATCCGACCTCGTCCCGAACCTCCACTATCTGAACAGGAACTGTCACGACGTCTAAACGCCCGCCTCGCTGCCGGATCACCAGTACGAACCCTCTTTGGTTCCGAAGCAACTGACGACTCAGAAAGACGCCCTTCTACTAATAGGGCTGCATCCACCGCTGCGGCATATGTGTCGCAATGCTGAATGCTGATGGCTAGGAACAATTGGGTAAGCAGGCTTCGAACAAACCTCTTCACCCTCATCTCCTCAGTCGCCACTAAGTACGGAGCATACACTGACAGCTCGATAAATATTACATCATACTCAGACACCGTCATTCCCAGATTCTGACGTAACGACTCAAATTTGCACGCTCGCGCATCCCTGATGCTCGGTGGAAGAAAAC
Source organism: Agapanthus africanus (assembly GCA_030015575.1). Classification (NCBI taxonomy): domain Eukaryota; kingdom Viridiplantae; phylum Streptophyta; class Magnoliopsida; order Asparagales; family Amaryllidaceae; genus Agapanthus; species Agapanthus africanus. The sequence continues at coordinate 318,187,567 of JASDDO010000008.1, forward strand.
GGGCGAGAAATGCTGTCATAAACTCAGCCTAGGTCATAGGAGCAAGACCCGCGGCTCTGCCCCTCTCCAAGGACTCACACAACTTCTGGGCCAGACCCTCCAGACGAAAGCTCGCAAACTCCACCCATCTCACATCGGAGCATCGAAGCGAACGACAAATCCTGGCCATCTGGTCGATAAACGACTGCGGATCCTCAGTAGTATCTGTGTCAGTGAACACCGGAGGCCTCAGCCTCATAAACTCTGTCAGTAACACGGTAATAACCTCCGGAGCTGGAACTGCGACTGCCGGAACTGTAGGTACCATCGAGGTCCCTTCCACAGTTGGAACAACTGCCTGCCCCTGCGCCCGAATGGCCTCTACTAAAGTCCCCATCATCTGGCGCAGGTCCTGCATACCAGCCCCAATTATAGCAATGTGCTCCGGTACAACAGGCGTACCTCCCTGGTCAGTCCTTGCCTCAGACGAGTCAACTCTGACCTCGACCCTCGCGGTCGCTCTCTGTGCCCTCGTAGTCTTCGGCGGCATAAAGGCTGGAAATTAAAACAAGATTTGATAAGGAAACAGGAATCGAATCACAAGGATGTATATCATCAAGGAAGAAATTTCAATCAATAGGTCCTAAGGTCACTTAGGCGGAGTACTGTGTCGTAAGTATGCCGCGGAACATACACACGCTACGTCACTCTGCTTAAGCTACCAACTCCATCATACCAGGGTCATCCTATACTCTGAACGGTAAAACCTAGCGCTCTGATACCAACTTTGTCACGACCCAATAATTAGCCCGTAACCGGCACTTAAACTATGTAACGTCTACAGGCGTACACAACTTAAGTAAGCCGAAACCCAGAAATCTAAACCACCCAAAACTGGATCAACGGAGAAAAACATAGTTTTAAACATTCGGAAAATCACAAGTAAAATCTGTAACTCTAATTTTCTTTCTTGAAAATTCCGGAAGCACCTCCTTTGTAAAAACTAGCCCCAAAAACGGGTACAACATAGATAATATATAAAGCATCCCAAACGGGAGCAAATCACGCCCAACGGTGGAGACAACCACCAAATATATATACGACGCCGAAGCGAAGAAATATAACAGAAAACTGCATAAGGAAGTAAAACTTTTCAACACAAACCGACTCCCACGAGCACGGCATCCAAAGTCCAACAAAATAATAATACAATACCAAATCCTCACAACTCGTCTCTAAGTCATATACAAGAAGTGGTAGATGGAGAATACTAGATTCAACAAAAAGATATACAATGTACAAACAGATAACCGCAAACCCACCTAAAAGCAACGGCCTCACAGCCAAACGTAGCGGTATCCGCAAAAGTAGAGATGATAAGATGCCCTGCCGCGATAACTTAGAGGGTAAGTCCTGCAAAACGCTGTGGCACAACGGGGGTGAGTTGCCAACTCATGAATCGTAAATAACCTCATACTGAAATCGCAAGTATGCACTAACAACAATGATCAATAGCATGTAAACTGGTAGCATGAGTATAACAATATAAATATGCGACTATCATGATCAAGGTACACCACCAGGTACTACATCTACATGAATAAGTGCATATTAACTGAGTACTGAGTGCGGGAAAATAAATAATCTCATGCACAAATCATAACCATGGAAAAGCCCGGTGTAAATCAACAACACCCCACATCCTAAAAATACTCAGATCGGCCCTTGGATCGGCCCTTAAATCCTGGAAGTCTCATGGAACCTGAGTGTCAAACATCGATACTCTAAAACATCATGAAAACCATTGTCTAACATCGACACGTAAATACTCGTATCCATACATTCCTCGAAACCCAAGTATCCTACTTCGACACATGTGTTCCACGTATCAGTCTTTCTGATATCCATGCGTTCCTCGAAACCTAAGTATCCTACTTCGAAACTTGTGTTCCACGTATCGGTCTTTCAAAATCCATATATCTCTCGGAATATAAGTGCCTAACATTGACACTTGAAATTCCCATATCGCATGAAAACATATCTCAAATGCGTATATCTATGTAAAATAGTATATGCAACATAAAACATCAATATGAGCATATCACGGGAAAAGTCCGCTATTTAAATGTATCAAGTCATTAAATATATCTCGCGGCTCCCAAAAATCCAAATCCAAAATACATATATATATATACAGCGTCCCATTTCACCAATATATATGTTATAAAAAGCTGATCATGTAATAACAGCAAAGTATATGTGCGAGCATGTAAAGATAGTATGGCATATGTATAGGCATGTAGGTACACAGGTATGCTATATGTCATATGCGCTATCGCACAAGAATAACTACCTCTATGTCGCTAACCACTAACAAGGTATATCAATGAATATTTTTGTTGTGCGTATCATGGCAATTACCGACAGTGTGTGTGTAGCATATCATTGGTGCTCGTGCAACATGGACTGTTAATAATAGTGCAGTGTACAAAGAGTACAGGTTCAGGCACAACAAGTAGCAATATACAATGAAATGCATGCATCATCTCTATATGAGCATATACAAATGCGGCTAATATCATAGCATATCCAGCCCTGACGCTTAACGCCATATGGGCAATTTTCCCGTAGATGTTAAATCTACTTACCGATGGTCTCAAGCTATGAAATTCCGACCACCTGCTTCCCCTTGTTCGCAGCGTCCGAAGTTCCCGCTTGCGACGCTATAAAGCCACAAACACATAAACAGTGCAAAGAATCTCAGAAATAGACTAATATAATAAAAAATTACGTTTTAAAACAACGCACCAGCACTAAACTAACTCACAAGTGTGCATCTAGTGGCTAACGTGCGTAACGATACCACAAAACCTACCCAAGTGCAGCAGCTGCACAAGATCCCGATTCGTGTCAGATTACGTAACACGCAGATTCAAAACACTATTTTATAGGAAAATGATCCCAGATTTTTCATACTGCAATTCCAAAAAAAGTAAACAGTACCAAACACCCCTAAACCACAGCAGACAACTACCCACAAAAAAACCAACACCCATCTCTCCTAAAAAACCGGTGTCGCCGGAATTCCTTCAAAGGGTCGCCGGCCGAAGCCGATGGGGTGGTGCTCGGGTCTTTGGTGGAACTCCAGGGTCACTAGTACATCACTACAATTTTGTTTGGTTACTCAGTAAAATTTCCAGGTCAGAGCAGATCCCAGAAATTCAAAAAGACACTAAAAAACACGATATTGCACTAATCGATATTTAAAGTGTTCTAAACAATAACCAACGAGCGACCCATCACAAAAACTCATAATTAACAGTGTAAGAATTATACCTATCAACCTTGCTTCCAAGATCCAAGCTTTCCTGGCTCCAAGTGATCAAAGAGGCAAAAACAAGATTTGGGGTAATTTTATGATATTATTATGGAATTTTGGAGATTTATGAGCTTGGATTGATGCAAAAATGGAAAGGAAATGATCAAGAGCAGAAGGAAAGAGAAGGAGCTCGGCCAAGAGAGAAGGATGGAGAGTTGTGTGGAGTTTTCTAGCCAATTCTTCAATAAATGCACGTAAATGCAATTAAATGCACATGCATGCACCTCATTCCAAATCTTTTCATTTCTTTAATCTTAATTCTATTACCCAAACAAATATCTAGATATTAAGTGAAGGTTTAATTAACTAAAACTTGATTTATTTGCAATAATTCGAAGAAGGAAATTTCCCAATTTCCAATATGTCAAAACCGCATTAAAATAATATTAAAATTGGGAAATATTCTATCTGAACCAAAACGTCCCGAATACCCCCAAAGCTCGCACACTAGCTTTATTTTAGCTAAACTAGGTGCTGGCAAGTCTATATGGATGTTTGATCACAATTGGGTTAAAATGGAAAATACCGACAATTTTACCCTAAAACGGAAAAATTCGCATAACGATTTCTAAAACGTTACACTCACCCTTGGTTGCTATACTCACCTCATGAGTTCATTCTCTCATCTTCTTCTTCATGAGTGAAAAAGCTCACTAGCTTTTTTCTAAGTGAGAAAATAATGTGAGAAAAATAAAACTAAAGTGAGCCCATTTCCTACTTCATCATCCTCTACTATTAGACATTTAGTTTAGGATATTTGCTTCACTAATATATTATTAGTGAAGAGATAGCATGAGCTTGAGTCTGCTCGACGTAGATCATCTTCGGCCTCGAAGACTTCGAGCAAGCTTGTTCATTTCTTCATGTGAACCCTTAATAGAGTTCGGGAGTTCACTACTTGGAGCGAAGGGACTACTACACGGAGCTTTAGAAGTGATGGACCGGTCTACAAAGGTTGTATTCCTCATTCGCTTAGATGTAAAGTTGTTTGCATTGCTAGTTTGTTTAAAACTCTAATTAAAGATTCTAAGTTAGGGTTATTTAGAATGGCAAAAATTTGAAAACGGCATGGATGATACCTCCCGAAACCTTGCTGCCGCGCTAGGGAACCCAACAGTGGTATCAGAGCCAAGCTAGATATTTAAATGATATTTGTTAGATTACGAAACCGAAACTACTCCAAAACTTGAAACACGAAATCTAGTTTCTGTCGAATTTAAAAAGGCCTCTAAAATTTTTTTAAACAACCGCAGAATGTTGTATGTGATATAACATGAACACTATAAAAAATTGAAGCTGAATGGCCGGTTTTTGGCCGAGCATAATAGCCATAATTCCGAGGATGCCGGCCCCATTGTGGCTTCTAGGATTCAAATTTTTTCAGTGTTCCAAGGTCTGGGTTTTGGTGTTTCAGGTCTTATTTGTTTTTGCTAAATTTGCATGTGATGTTAACTTTCTGCAAAGGCAACTTGGAGTGTTTCGTAATCATAATCCTAACATGTATTAGGGTTATTTAGACGATGTTAAAAAGTTTGAATGGATATCAATGACCCAATTTTTCCCCGCTTGAAATTTTCCAAGTGTTGGATTTTTCCCGAGTTTAGAATCTTCAGAAAATCATGCAAGCGATACTGTGGACCCTCTAGAAGAAAGATACCCAAACTCTACTTTTTGGATCGCGGTGTTGGATATATGTATGCCCTAGAGGCCATTATATGATAGTGGATGTATTTATACATGTATATATATATTCGGTGTACATTCTTGCTCGACATGATAGCATACTATCATGTCGAGCAAGAATGTACACTGAATATATATATATATATATATATATATATATATATATATATATATATAATGGCCAACAATCTCCCACTTGCACTAAGGCCAGTTATTGGCGTATCTCGTACCCAACATCTCAAAATATCGCTCATGCTACGGCTGAGGGAGGGCCTTGATGAGTGGATCCGCGGTGTTATTCTTTGTGTCTACTCTCCTAATCTCGATCTCGCGGCGAGCTACAATCTCCCGAATCAAATGAAAGCGCCTCAAAATGTGTCTGGATCGCTGATGGGACCTGGGCTCCTTGGCTAACGCCATAGCCCCATTATTATCACAATACAATGGTATTGGATCAATAATGTTTGGAACTACTCCTAGATCCGAGACGAACTTCCTCATCCAGACGGCTTCCTTGGCGGCATCATTCGCAGTAATGTACTCAGCTTCCATCGTAGAGTCTGCAACGGTATCCTGTTTGGAACTCTTCCAACTTACCGCCCCTCCATTGAGGGTAAATACAAACCCAGAAATAGATTTGCTGTCGTCATTATTACTCTGGAAGCTCGAATCGGTAAAGGCCTCCATCTGGAGATCTCCATTACCATACACCAAGAACAATTCTTTAGTCCTTCGCAATTACTTAAGAATGTTCTTCACAGCTACCCAGTGATTCTTCCCTGCGTTGGATTGATACCAGCTTACTACACTAAGTGCATAAGCTACATCTGGGCGTGTACATAACATAGCATACATTATAGATCCTACTGCCGAAGCATGAGCGACTTTTTGAGATGTTGGGTACCCTAAGGTTTGCCGCAGTTCCGTAGCAACATGAGGGAGGCATGGGTCGGCCCTTCTATGGATGGTTCATAGGAGCTGTGGCAGTTTTTGGGTACTTTTTGAACTCCGCTCAAGTGTTGAGCTTGTAGGGAAATTTTGGGTGCTTGCTTATTTGATCGAAAAGTTTAAATTAGTCTAGCTTTCTGTGATTGTGATACAATATTTGGAATGTACAATTAGTTATGTGATAACTAATTTGAATTTTATAAATCTAGCAATTTAGTCTCATTTGATCGGTTGCCACAGGATTTTGATGTGATCAAAAGTCCGTCGCAATTACGTAGTGTACGCGGATACTCTTCGGGTAAGCTTACTAGATAGTCACGCCCCATAGCGCCGACCAAGTGACTGTAGGAGAACCCCGTCGCCAAAAGCATCTGTTTGGGTACTCGTGGTTGCGGTGTTCCGCCTTAGTGCACTTCGTCGACGGCATCGGGGGTGCGGCCGTCTACTAAAATTTTCGACGAGCATTCGATCAGATTATCGGGAATCTTGTTGAATTACCCGATAGATTATTGGAAAGTGTTTTAAATATCGAGACTAAAATACGAGGTTTATAATTGTTAGGCATTTGATGTCTAAGGAATTCATTTGGTTAGGTATGAAATCCAAAGTATGTGATACATTGGGTTTATGATGTCTAAGGTGGTTACGGATTCCAACTGTTGTAGTTTTTTACTTTCTTTTCTGGGACCGTAAGTGTAATATGTGGTGTATCGCCGGTTTCGGTGCTATATGTCAAAGAAAACTGTGATGCGCATTTTTACTTACGTTGATGACATGTGATGTTATGTGTTGCTGCGATATGTTATATTGGATCGTCGTGTTTTGAATAGCTGGGAGTTTTTATGTGAGATGAGAGTTTTTCATTTTCATTCCTGTAAAAGCTTGTATGTAATATTCTTTTATTGGGGCAATTCCGGGTTGAGGATGATATCACCATTGATATATATTATTTACTTTTCCGCATTAGGATAGACCCAAGAAGGAGAGCACAAGTAACCGGGTTCTAGTGTCCAGTGGGAGACCATCTCGAGGAATCGAGAATGGGTCTCCTAACCCTAGAATTGGTAGGGTTGCTTGTCGCTCTTGTAGGGGTCTAGGGATGTGGGTTTGGCTATTCATCGCGACCGTGAAATTTTGAGAAGTTGTTTGGCCGCCGACCCGATGTCTCACATCTACGAGTGTTTGGATGCCTTTGCTTCGTGCGTGTTTTATATAGGCCTAAATTAAAACACGGAATTTCTAGTATTTCCAATATTTCATATGTGTTCTTCTGCGGTTGATATTCTGTGATGTGATCACTTTATATGTTGAGACAAATGCTTATATATTATATATATGATAAATAATAAATATTATTGCTTTTGTTTCTTCTGTGATGCTTGTGAAGCATAAATAATGGGACTTCATTAATGAGATTAATGAAATAAAAGAAACCTAAAAGATGTTGTAGAAGCTTGTCTCGAAAACTGGTAGCTCTAGTTCTTGCTTTGCATAGCGGTATTCCTTGTAGAATATCCAGCACCTTATCCAATAAGGAAAGAGCCGAGATCCATTCACCGGGAGTGACCTCTTTAGCGAAACTAGCAGATGCTACAACCCACTCGGTTTGTCTTTTGATTGCTTCTTTAGTTTTTTGCTTTACATACTGGTATTTGTGAAATATCCTGCACCTTATTTGATAAGGAAAGAGCCGAGATCTTTTCACCGGGGGTGACCTCTTTAGCAAAACTAGTAAAATCCTCAAAAACACTCCTTTTCAAAATCACTCGGTTCTAAGACGATATCAAGTTCATTATGCAATAGGTTTTCTTAAAAACATGTCGTAACCCTCCGTCATTTTAGGAAGTAGAGTACTTAGTATTCGTGCTACGTTTGTTGATCATAATTAAGGCGTAGTGTAAGGTAGTTAAGTGATGTCTTCCTACACAGCATATGATGCGATTAATTAGGACAACCATGTGACTTTGTTGACCATAGTTAAGGGTCATGTGGATGGGTCTAATTAATCATGAAATGACGGGTATAACTTGACTAGTGCTTATGATTTGTTGACCATAGTTATGATCATAAGTCACTAGGGGTAAAAACTATTATCGAGAATTTCAAGTGTTGAAATTTGCAATGAGATTGCATACCTTCTATGAGATAGTTAGATCCCGATACCCACTGCGAGTAAGAGTTACTCCTGAGAGAGTTTTACACATTACAATTAGTCGATCAAGTAGGTGTCTAGAAAGGTGTTAACGGGGTTACTCCCCTGGGAAAACGAGATTTATTTTAATTAGGTCCGTGCAAAAGTATGGGGAATCTCCTTCAAAGTACCGACACTGGCATGGGTGAAAGATTGGCGAACTTGTAGGGTGTAATTAATCCCGGCTAGTCTTACCTTTTAGGGTTTGAAGGAAGATTTGATAAAAACAGTGGGAGCTATCTTGATTAGATAAAGTAATAACCAATCTGATCTTGCAAGAGCACACGCAGAGTGTTTTCTTCCCTCTCTCTCTCTCCTGGTAGCGACCTTGTCACGCCTTAATCAAGATAATAATATGGATGCATTGACCGAACCTCCTTATTATACTGTACTAGGGAACGTTGGTTCCGCTCTATCTTATAACTGTTATAAGTCCGAGCAAGAAATAGGGGAATATCCGGATTCCCATGCCACCCAAACGAAGAAAGTGCATGATGATGCATCTTCTTCGGGTGTTTTCGTTACTAAGAACCGTTTTTCAGTATCCTCTGCGTCCTGGGTTTGTGATACCGATTCAGGATCCTGCATATGTAATATGTTACATGGGCTACAGATAGGTAGAGAACTGGTAATGGGTGATATGTCTCTAAGTGTAGAGAATGGTGCAAGTGTTGCAGCCAAATCAGTTGGCAAATATCACCTTGTATTAATATATTGATTCTGAACGAATGTTATTACATACCGAACCTGATATACAACATTACATCGGTATCTTTAGTAATCTAAAAAAGGATATAATTCTGTATTGGAGGATAATGTTGTGAACATTTTCCCGAATCAAGAGTTGATTCGATCAGGCACGTTATATAATAGAATATACGTTCTAAATCAAACCACAGTTCAAACTATATAGAACACACACAAGAGGAGTAGTTCCGAAATGAACGAATCCTACTTGTGGCATTGTAGACTAGGTCATATTAATGCGACACGACTAGCTAAGTTACATAAGGATGAATATAAGAATCTGTTCGAATTTTCATCTTATGATACTTGCCAGTCTTGTCTCAAAGGTAGAATGACCAATACTCCGTTTACTGGAAACAGAGATAGAGTTGTTGTACTCTTCGGACGGATACATGATGATGTATACGGTCCTATGTCTACAAATGCCAAGGTTGGTTCTTTGTACTTCATTACATTCATCGACGATCTCTCAAGATCCGGACATGTGTTCCTGTTGAAACACGAGTCTGAAACTTTTAAGAAATTCAAGGAATATAAGCTTGAAGTTGAAGAACCAGACGGGTAGAAGTATTAAGTCCCTCGATGTGATCGGAGAAGAGAATACTTGCGCATGGAGTTCCAGGAGTTTCTAAAAGGAGAATGTGATTCTCTCTCAGCTTACTCCTTCGTATACACCACAGCACAACGGTGTATCGGGGCGGAAGTATCACACCCTATGAGATATGGCGTGATATATGATGCGTATTGCTGAGTTACCTGTTTCCTTTTGGTGTTATGCAATTGAGAAGCTGCATACCTATTGAATGTGGTTCCAACTAAATCAGTGCCTACTACTGCATATGAGATATGGAATGGGAAGAGACCATGTCTTAAATGAGTTAAGATATGGGGTTGTCCGGTTTATGTTGAAAGGAAGAATCCGGACAAGCTCGAGGCAAGGTCAATTCTGTAAGTTTGTTAGGATATCCCAAACATTTGTGAGGGAATATCCTCTACCACTTTGAGGAGCAAAATGTGTTTTGTTTCTCAGCATGTCACCCTTTTAGAAAAGGAATTTCTTATGAAGAAATTTGTGGTCATGAGGTAGAACTGGAAGGAGTTCCAGCTAGACAAACTAACAGCTGATGATTTGGTGAAACCAAAGGATTCAGTAGTCTCCAACGAACCTCAGCCTCTCCGCGAATCTGGTAGGGTTCCTCATCCACTTGAAAGATACTACGGTCTTCTCGGTGACGGTGGGAGCGAGGAATGCATCATGGTAGATGATGGCCCGACTAGGTTCAGGCAGACCATCACGAGTGGGGACTCTGTGAAATCGCTGGATGATATGCGATTAAAAATGGAATCCATGTACACCAACGAAGTATGACTTTGCATATTACACCTGAAGGGGTAAAACCCATTGGGAGCAAATGGATCTTGAGAAGATTCTTGGTGTAGATGGAAATGTTGAGACTTTCAAAGCTGTGCTTAAGTTCATCAGGATCAATGCAAGTATCGTGGAGTTGCAACATCTGTTTTGATGTGGCAGTCAAAGAGTTTGACTTCATCAAAATGGTAGATGAACCTTGTATATACAAGAAGGTTGTAAAGATTGAGGTTGTCTTACACGTATTGTACGTAGATGACATACTCTTGATAGGAAATAGTTTCATATACTACACTCGGTCAAGCTCCTCTTATCATGAGGATTCTCAATATAAGATCTGGATGATACCTACTACATCTTATGGAAAATGATCTATGGTGATAGATCTAAGTGGATGTTAGGAGTGCCCCAAATCCAGGTACATTAACACCATTGAAAAGGGGTTTAGTATGGAGGATTCTAAGCATGGTGGTTCGTCCACTACCTCAAGAATCACTCTCTCTAAAAAGATGTCTTCCGAGACTGATTTGGAGAGAGCTCGCATGCAAGGGATAACCTATGCTTCGGCAGTAGGCTCTATTAAAGTATGTGATGTTATTTACCAGACCAGATGTAGATGACTCACTAGGTGTAGTGATCAGGAATCAATAGGATCTTTGGAGAATCACTGGAAAGCTGCGGAGGACATTCTTAAGTACTTAAGAAGTACTAAAAGAAAGTTCTTGGTTCGAGCTTTCAGAGTGATAAGGACGACTGAAAGTCATTCACAGGCATTGTCTTTACCCTCACTGGAGGGATGGTATGTTGGAAGAGTTCCAAGTTAGATACCGTGACATAGTAGACGATAAAGGCTGAATACATTGCTACTAACGATACTGCCAAAGTGGCTGTCTGGGCATTACTTGTTCATGAGATGAATAAGGTTCCTACCATTGAGCATCCAATAATTGTTATTATGAGTACAATGGAGTTATGGCTTTATCCTAGGAACACCGGTCCCATCAGCGATCGAGACATATTCTGAGGACAGTATCACCTGATCAGGGAGATGGTTGATCTCCAAGGGATCGAGGTAAGGAAAGTAGATTTTGAGGTTAACACGGCGGATCCAATCACCAAGGCCTGCTTCCCCAAATACTATTTGAGAGATTTTGGGATGGTTGAGTATGGGATACTACAACCACTGCTAAACTGTTGAGTATGAGATACTGCAACAAATGGCCTTAGTGCAAGTGGGAGATTGTTAGTTATATGTATGCCCTGGAGGCCATTACTGTACATGTGACATATATTGTAGTGGATGCATGGACATATATAAGGACGATTTTCTTGCTCGACATGATTGTAAGCTATCTGGTTGCTCTTTATCTTAACATATTGACTTGTATAAGTGATGCTGTCTTACTCTCACATGTTGATAAAGCCCTTAGAATGTGTACTTGACTACCAGGATTATGATGGAGATCATACTAGTAGGGCCAAGGGTAGTCTACAAGTACACCCTATAATTGTTCCTAGTCGAGGGTTTATCGAGACAGGGCATCGATATTCCAAAGTAGACTAGCATATACGCATCTTGACCCATATGATGGGCAATGGATGATCCCACATCCATTGGTGTTTGACATCAAAGATGGTGTATGGGTGCTCAGTGGAGACTGGGTACACTAAACGGACTCGCCGAGAACTCCTAGATGGTATTATACTTATCGTCAGATAGCAGTTCTCTGGTGACACTGGTACAGGTTAGTCTGTCGACCCGAGATTGTCATAGAGTCTTGTGTGATTCCCACTGTGCTTGGATTTCCACCATACCACGGTCAAGAGATCGTGTAAAAAGGTGGTTTTTGGGTACAGTCCCGAATAACATGGAGGCAATGAGCGATATGAGAGGATTTGTTTCTCCCGGTATTGGGAGTCGATGTTGCGCTATACTCGATTGGCCATAACAGGAAATCCCTGGCCAGGGTTACCGGGATTTATTGGTAAATGTTATCAATAGTTTCTCGAACCGTTATGGACCTTTCATCGGCATGACTTATCAGGCTATTGGGGTCTGACGTTATACCACCCCCAGGCTGTGATATGCGACATATCTGACGAAGAGACCGGACTGTACGGTAGTGTTATTGATTGGATTCGCAGGAGTACGAGCAGGCTTGCTTGTTGATCTTATGATCGCTCAATACGCGGGTGGCCGTTACGTTTAGCAGACCGCTTGCGGCTTGTGGGTGTTTGATATGATCATCACCTACTGCCGGCGTATTGACGAGTTTTTAGAGTCCTACACAGAGGTTTCCTGATTCATGTGAAAAGAAATAGGAGCACATATGTGATATGTGCGGACCGAGATTAATGCACGCATGTGATACCACATTCTATTCTCGCGATATATGATATAGATCGGTTATATGTGATATAGCCGGGTTATCGGATCAAGTGTTGATTCGATAGATTGTTACATTTGATATTAGCCGGTTGTATGTGATATAGCCGGATTATTAAATCAAATGTTGATTTTATAATTTAATATATAATTATATATGTGATATATTAACTTACATTAACTAATATTTGCTCACTTAAACATTTCTTTTTCTCACTTATGTGCATATATATATATATATTAATGTACAATTATTGTGTCATGCTTGATACTATATGCAACATGGGTGTATGAGACTTACACCATGCTTATAATAATGTGTAGGTTTTTATTTATCTTGGTAATTCATAAATTAGTGGTAATTAGTCACATGGTTGAAACTTGTAGAAGCTTGTGGAACCATTGATCAAGTCCACTTATTTTGTTTTACTTGAAGATGTTTATTAACCCAACCATTATTATTAACCCATGGTTTTATTCTCTACATAAGTTGGTGTATGATACTAACTCACCCATGGTTGCTATTCTCACCTCACGAGTTCATTCTCTCATCTTCATTCTTCATCTTCTTCTTCTTGAGAGAAAAAGCTCACTAGCTTTTTTCTAAGTGAGAAAATAATGTGAGAAAAATAAAACTAAAGTGAGCCTATTTCCCGCTTCATCATTCTCTACTATTACCCATTTAGTTTAGAGTGTTTGTTTCACTAATCTACCATTAGTGAAGAAGAAGCATGAGCTTGAGTCTTATCGACGTAGATCAACTTCGATCTCGAAGACTTCGAGCAAGCTTGTTCATTTCTTCATGTGAACCCTTACTAGAGTTCGAGAGTTCACTACTTGGCGCGAAGGAACTACTACATGGAGCTTTAGAAGTGAAGGAACGGTCTACAAAGGTTGTATTCCTCATTCACTTAGATGTAAAGTTGTTTGCATTGCTAGTTTGTTTAAAACTCTAGTTAAAGATTCTAAATTAAGGGTCTTTAGAACGGCAAAATTTTGAAAACGGCATGGATGATGCCTCCCAAAACCTTGCTGCCATGCTAGGGAACCCAACAGATTATACTATTAATTCTATGTTGTAGCAATACCGAGTATTTCGAAGGATCAGCTTTAATGAGTTTAACATGTTTCAGTTGCTATATGTGTTTCAAACGTCCGCTGATCGTTATATGTCGATTAGTGGGGGTTGCACAAAATCGGTGTTGCTGATGTTAGTTTGTGTATATGGAATATTGGATCATTGATGATGAATAGCCGTGGGATATGAGATGAGAGTTTTCTTTCTTTCATTCAATGTAAAATTGTAAAGTGATATAATATTAGTTTGCAGGGCACATCCGGATTGAGGTTGCAGCCACCGTTGTATCATTTCATTTACTGTTTTTTGCTCCTTGGATAGACCCAAGGTAGGGTGCACAAACTACCGGGTTCTTTGATGTGCCGAGTGGCCTACTCATTTTACCGAGGGAGGGTGCTTCACTTCGGGAATTTGGGGAGTAGTTTGCCGCACCCATAGGGGTCTAGGATGGGGTTTGGCTATTCATCACGACCGTGGAATCCGTCTTTCGTTACAGGATTAAACGAAACGTGGAATTCCTAGTATATCCAATATGTTCATCTGTGATCTGGAATGCCTATTATTGAGTGAGACGAATGGTTATTATATATATGCTATATAGTAGACGTTGCTTATGTTTTGCACCCGTGCTAGTCCAGCCCCTGCTCTGGCGTTAGTAAAGTAATCTAACGGTGTGAGATGGGGCCCAGTGGCGAATGCGGATGGCATAAGCGCACGTGGTATTTTCGCTTCTCTCTGTGATGATAGGTGTAAATGATGAGACAGCATTAGATTAATGCAAAGCAAACAAACCAAAATTGAATCGTTGGAACAATTTCAAAACCACTCGGTTTTTTAAAAAAGCATACTTTTAAATGCGGAGCTTAAACCACTCCTTTAAAAGCTATCATGGTTCCTTCGATTATATATGGTTCATTACATTCATGGTTTAGCCAAAACCATTTGTAGCCTTTTGTCATTTCAGTTGGATATTCAGTAGTATTGAAGCTATGTATTTTGACCTTCGCCAAGGTATAGTGATTGGTAGCTGCTGAATATTCATCTGTAGTATAGATAGATGTGTTGGGTTGGGACAGTCATACTACTATTTTTTGGATGTCGATCCTACTGTGAGTATCCGCTACTCCTCAGAAGATTTTTCATTAAACAATCAATGTTATAAACCAAGTAGGTGTCTAGAACAGTGTTGGCAGGGCTACGCCTCCAGGGAAAAGAGGTTATGTAATTAAGGAACTTCGCGAAAGTGTTGGAAAACCTCCATCGAAGTACCAACACCAGCCTGGCCGAAAGGTTAAGCAAGTATTGTACGGTGAGATTAATCCTGACTAATTTTTCTTTTATGCTTTGAGGAAGGATTCGAGATACAGTGGGAACTATCCTGTTTAGATAAATTAAAAACCAATCTAAACATGCAAGAGCATCATGCCGAGTGTTTTCTTCTCTCTCTCCTAATTGCAGCGACCAGGTGACCAAGATTAGGTTATAGCTAGATAATAAATTGACTAACTTATACTATATTGACTGGCAAAGGTTTGTCTAGATGTCCATTACCTATGACAAGATGCACCACCTCATTACTACTCAATCCCCCGCCGTCCCAGGTCCAGATTCCACCATCGCGGATAATGATATCCATAAGACATCAGAAAAAGACAGTGCAAATGTCAAGTGCCTCGTGTTGGCCTCAGTAGATGGTGTAAACAAGAGGTAGCACGAGAAGATGGACCTAGTTTCCATCTTTCTCCATAACAAAGATTTATATGGAGAGCGGTTTCGTATTGCAAGGTATGAGACCTCGAAGGAATTGCTTCAAGTGAGGTTGGCTATTGGGTCATCTGTAGGGGACCATGTCTCTACAATGATCAGCTGTATTAAACAGCTCACGGACCTATGGACCACGTTGGAGAACGAGTCATATGCTGACTTGATTCTACATTCCTTACTTTCTACTTACGCCCAGGGAAAGAAAGTTATACTTCCAATTGAGAGCACCCTGAAGGAAACCAGGGAGACACCCGCTCTGCTTACTGGGGAATCTTCCTCTTTTGGATCCAAGGGTGAGAAGAAGAAGACCTCCACAAAACCGATAGGCGGTGTCAGTAAGGTAGAGAGACAGGGAAGGGCAAATGTTTCGGGGCTAATAGTAGGGAAGGAAGGATGTTCCTATTGTCATTGGAAAGGGCATTGGCAGAAGGAATGCAGGGGTTGGAAAACCAAAATCCAGGATCTGAGGCACGTTGTGACTTCGGCTTCGGGTGTGTTTGTGATTGAAAACCGTATGTCAATTAATTCTACTTCTTGGGTACTAAATTCCGGATCAGGATCTCATATATGTAATTCATTACAGCTTTTGAGAAACCATAGAGTTATCAAGGTAGGTGATATGACTCTCAAGGTTGCTAACGGAATGAGCCTGGACTCTATATCCATAGGGGAATATCACCTAGGATTGAAAAGCGGGCAGACATTGATTTTACGTAACTATTTGTGTGTACCTAGTCTAGCTTATAATATCATATCTGTATCTTTACTTTCTAAGAAAGGATATGATTTTACAATTGTAAGTGATGTGGTCCACATCCACCTTAATCAGAGTTTGATTGGGTCAGGTACACTAGATAACGGTATATACGTGTTAAATCAAGCTCAGGTTTTTAACGTCCCAAACACACTTAAAAGAAAGTCTCCAGAATTAAATAAGGCTTTCTTATTGTATTGTATACTGGGTCACATCAATGAAACACAGTTGATAAAGTTACAGAGAGAGAGATATTTGGGTCCGTTCGAATATCAGTCTTATGCAACTTGTCAATCTTGTCTCATAGGAAAGATGACAAAGACTCCATTCACTGGATACGGAGTAAGAGCAACCGAGCTCTTGGGACTCATAACAGTGATGCGTGTGGTCCAATATCTACACATACATGAAGTGGTTATTCCTATTTCATTACTTTTACGGATGATTTCTCTAGGTATGGAAATGTTTTCTTGATAAAACATAAATCCGAGGCCTTTGAGAAATTCCGAGAATATAAGAATAAAGTAGAAAAACAAACCGGCAAAAGTATCAAGACACTGAGATCTGATCGAAGTAGTGAATACTTAAGTGCCGAGTTCCTGGATTACCTAAAAGAGAATGGAATTCTCTCTCGGCTTACTCCTACAAACACACCACAACACAACGGTGTATCAGAAAGGCGAAACGGAACCCTATTGGATATTGTAAGTTCCATGATGAGTAACGATGAGTTGTCGCGATCCTTCTGAGGCTTTGCACTAGAATCAGCTGCATATCTTTTGAACAAGATTCCTACCAAGATTGTCCCTACCACACCATATCAGATGTAGAGTGGGACGAAACCCTATCTTCAGTATCTGAAGATATGGGGATGCCCGGCTTTTGTAAAAAAGCAGCATGCGGACAACCTCGATGCACGCCCAATACTGTGTAAGTTTGTGGGATACCCAAAGAACTCCAGGGGGCATCTTTTCTATTACGTAGAGGAACAAAAGGTTTTTGTTTCTCGTCATGCCCACTTTTTGGAAAATCAATTTTTGGAAAAAGAAACTAGTGGGAGCACAATAGAACTGGAAGAAATTCCAGAACCACAAGCTATTACTGAAAGCATGGTAGAACCAGATGTTATGAAAGAACAGGACATCCCCACGCCACTCCGCAAGACTAGTAGGCAGTCTCATCTGCCCAAGAGATACTACGATTTTCTCATAAACGGGAATAGAGAGGATTGCATCATTGACAATGATGAGCCAACCAGCTTCGAGCAAGCCATCCAAAGTGGTGACTCGGTAAAATGGCTGGATGCAATGCGGACTGAGATGGAGTCCATGTACACCAACAAAGTATGGACTTTGGACCTTGCTCCATAAGGGGTAAAACCTGTAGGCCGCAAATGGATCTTCAGAAAGAAGATTGGTGTAGATGGACAGGTTGAAACCTATAAGGCTAGACTTGTTGCAAAAGGTTTTCGTCAAAGACCCGGTTTGGACTATGATGAAACCTTTTCTTTAGTGGCTATGCTCAAATCCATTCGGATCCTTCTTGCCATTGCTGCCTTCCACGATTATGAGATTTGGCAGATGGACATAAAGACAGCTTTTCTAAATGGAAATTTAGAAGAGTGCGTCTATATAGATCAGCCAGAGGGTTTCATTCAGAGTGGGAGCAGCGGGAAAGTGTGCAAGTTGCATAAGTCCATTTAGGGACTAAAGCAGGCATCGCGGAGTTGAAACATCTGTTTTGATGAGACGGTCAAATAATTCGACTTTATCAAAAAATCCGGATGAACCATATATCTATAGTAAGATTGTAGCAAGAACTGTGGTATTCCTCGTCTTGTACGTGGATAACACTCTCTTGATATGAAATGACATTCCTATGCTACAATCATCCAAAGGATTCTTGTAATAGAGGTTCTCCATGAAAGACCTAGGTGATGCCAACTACATTCTGGGGATCCAGATCTATTGTGATAGGTCTAAGAGGATGTTGGGACTTTCACAGTCAAGGTACATCAACACCATACTGAAAAGATTTAGTATGGAAGATTCAAAGCGCAGAAGTCTACCGGCTTGTTACAGAATCACCCTCTCCAAAGATATGTCTCCTAAGATTGATTTGGAAAGGGCTCGCATCACTTCTATACCATACGCTTCTGCGGTAGGCTCTATAATATATGCGATATTATGTACCAGACCCGATATTGATTACGCACTAAGCGTGGTAAGTCGGTATCATTCAAACCCAAGGGAGAAGCACTGGATAGCAGTAAAGAACATTCTCAAATACCTAAGAAGAACTAAGCAGATGTTCTTGGTTTATGGCAGAAAAGATCTCCAGATCGAGGCTTTTGCTGACTCCAGCTTCCAGAGTGATAAGGATGACTCCAAGTCCTTGTCGGGTTATGTCTTTACCCTCAATAGAGGAGCGGTCTATTGGAAGAGTTCCAAGCAGGACACCGTTGCAGACTCAATGATAGAAGCGAAATATATCGCTGCTTGTGACACCGCAAAAGAGGCAGTCTTGATGAGGAAGTTCTTAAATGAACTTCAGGTGGTTCCAACCATTGTTAATCCAATACCGCTGTATTGCGACAACAACGACGATATAGAGGAACCCAGGTCCCATCATAGGTCCAGAAATATCTTGAGGCGGTACCACCTGATCAGGGAGATCATTAATAACCGGGAGATCGAGGTGAGAAGAGTAGATATGGAGAACAACACTGCAAATCTACTCACCAAGGCCATCCCTCAGACACAGTTCGAGAAGCTATTCGAGATGATAGCTCTGCGATATGCCAATACATGGCCTTAGTGCAAGTGGGAGATTGTTAGTATTATATGCCCTAGAGGCTATTATTGTATCATATTGGTTTGTATATTACATATTGGAAGCTTGGGATATACACGGATATAGTAACAGTCTTGCTCAAAATGGTAGTATGCTACCTAGTTTATTTCTACCTCAATACGTGCATGTGTTTCTTTTAGCATATCGCTTATACATATTGGTAGAGCCCTTAGGATCTTTGCTTGATTACCAACATTGTGATGGCAGTCACACTAGTAGGGGTGGATAGTCTATAAGCACATCTTGTACAGGTCCCTAGTCGTAGGATTATCGAGACAGGGCATCAATACTCCAGAGTAGACTAGTGTATACGCTTCTCATCCTAGCAGGGGAGATGGTCTATCATACAGCCATTAGTACGTCGTACTGGAGATAGTATGCAGGTGCTCATTGGGTTATGAGTACACTGGACAGGACTCTCAGGGAACTGCTGGTGGGTATTATACCTTTCGTCGGGTAGCAGTTCCCTGGTGACATGAGTACAACTTAGTCCGTCGAATTGATACTGCTAGTTCGCCTCGAGTGTGTTCCCACCGTTCTTAGATTACTACCCTACCACGTCTCAAAGGAGTCGTGAAAACAGGTAGTAGTTGCGTGCAGTCCCGAAGCACTTGGAGGCAGTGGTGGTTAGATATGATTCGTCTCTCTCGGTATTGGGGGTTGATATCGCGCTGTGTTCGGAAAGCCAATACAAAAAGTCCTTAGCCAAGGCAAGCGGGATTTACTGGTAGGTACTCCAGTAGTTTCTCAGGGTCTTTTGGGCTATACTCTGACATGACTTATTGCGCTATTAGGGATCTGACGATTACCGCCCCATAGGCCCGATATGCGATACACATAGACGAACAGACCGGACTGTACGGAGATTGTCACAGATAGGCTCAGTAGGAGTTCGGATGAGTTTGATCATTGGCCTTCTTATCGACAGATACCTAGGTAGCTGTTACGTGCAGCTAGTACCGCTGACATGCTTGTGGTTAAACCCACTGCCAGCGTAGTGTCGAGTCTTTAGAGTCCCACATAGAGGTTTCCCTACATCGGGCAGAAGATGTAGAGGCTGTATGGTTTTACAGTAGGGCTTCGATCACATACGTGTACTTGTGCATGTATGATGTTCGGGCGGATAATACTAGTGGGCTTTGGTTTAAGCCGGATTTTAGTATTATATTGATGGACTATTTTCGTATCTTTGTATTCGTATTTTTTGGAATACGGATACTGGTATGTATATACGTTTGAGGGGCATTCTTGTAGTTTACTCAAGATTGTTTCTAGAAGAAGACACCTCATATTTGTATTAACCATTTAGATTAAATGGTTATGAGGTGGAGGAAATGAGGTGGAGGTTTGCATTAAGTGAAGAATAGCTACTTGGTGACTCATGGTGGTGACTCACTTAATCACTATTGAAATATGCTTGATATTTTACAAGCGTTCTAGATATTTTGGTGAGATATTTTCGTGCTTGAATTATTGGTATGCTTCATATAGTGATAACTCTTAGCCATATTCATTAGACATGGTCATGTTTCCCCCAATAAAATAGCAAAGCTCTGTTCAAAATTTGAAAGGTAGCGACTCACGTTCCTTGTCCGAGGGCGCCAGTGCCAAGAGTTTAAAAACTCTGAGGCAGCGCCTTACATGCCTTACACGAGGGTGCCAGCGCCAAGAGTCAAAAATTCTTAGGCAGCGCCTCATGTGCCTCGCATGAAGGTGCCAGCGTCAAGAGTTAAAAATTCTTAGGCAGCGCCTCACGTGCCTCGCATGAGGGTGCCAGTGCCTGAACTAAAAGCTCTCTGTTAGACAGAGTTGTTGGATCAAAATCCAACGAAGGTGATAAATCATCAAAATGCAGAATTAAATTCTGCCGAGGAAATATTCTTTAAATTTTTTTAAACAAGAAAGATTACTCTCTATAAAACAGAGCACCGTTGGATTAAAAATCACCTATCTGCAGAATAAATTCTATATGGCAAAATATTTCCCTAATCTTGTTAAAAACAAAAAAGATATCTTCTGTAAAACAGAAGTCCTTGAATAAAAGATCCAACGGTGGATAAAATCCCCAAATCAATTAAAGATCTCTCAATGAGAGATTTCTTTAACTAAATCAACAAACTTGCCTCTACTATATAAAGGACCCAAGACTTCATGTCTTGTGCAGAGGAACCCCCCCCCCCCCCCAAACTTCAAAAAAAAGGAGAGGGTAAGTAAGAAGAAAGTTTTAAGAGGGAAAAAAGAAGAATACATCTCTCTGAGGTAAATAAAAATAATAGAGATCAGAGCATCTCATCTACATATCCAAGGGTTTAACCCTTATAAAAGAACATAGTTCTTTCTCTGGATCTGAGATCCATGAGACAAGTCTCTCACAAATGATAATTTAATTCTCATTAGGGTGAACTTGTTCTTAGGGATCAAAGATTCAGAAAAGAACAGAGAATTGAACTCTTCAGAACAGAATATATGAAGAGAACTTAGCGCCAAGCGCCTCACGTGCCCCTCACGTGGGCGCTACTCAATAAAGAGTGCCTAGCACTTAGTGGTTGACACTCAGCGCCAAGCGCCTCACATGCCCCTCACGTGGGCGCTACTCAATAAGGAATGCCTAGCACTCAGTGGTTGACGCTCAGCGCCAATCGCCTCACGTGCCCCTTACGTAGGCGCTACTCAACAAGGAGTGCCTAGCACTCAGTTGTTGGCGCTCAGCACCAAGCGCCTTACGTGCTCCGTATGTGGACGCCATAAAGAGTGTTTAACACCCCATAAAAACAAAAAGGGGAAAAGTAAAGTAATGTGTGAGCATCAGAACCCATATAAATGCCCAGCATTGTTCGTACAGAAAGGGGACTGAGCCCAAGCAAGTGTTTAGCACTTTATTTAAATGACAAAGACTGAGTTTAAATGGCAAAGACTGAGTGGGCTGAGCCCAAGTTGACTAGATCCCTATTTCAGATCAACCGAGCCCATGTGCTCATTATTTTCCAAGCTGGTATTAGTCGCAAACACGATTACTGATCTTCCAACAGGATATTCATCTCACACCTCCCCTCAATCCGGAAATTAGTTCAAGGGTACATCTCCTCACACCTCTGATACATGTCATTGTAATTCTTCAACATCTTCAGAGAGGTGTCGGGTCCCAACAACCAACTGCTTTTGGATGCACTTCCCAAAATGGCGACAACGAACCGCAACGTCCTTAAACTAGCTATGGATCGAAACGTTCTTAAACTAAAACAATAGAGCCCAAATGCTCTTTTGTTGGGTTTGAATTATCCCAAAATCCTGTTGAGTAGATTTTAGTCTAAAATTAGACTAACGTATTCTTAACAAACATTTAAGTTGATCTTAATCTCAAACGAGATTAACGATCCTTATATCAACCCAAACCCAAATCTAAGAATATACGGATTTGGACCAATTCACGCCCTGGGAGCGACAACATAAATTAGTCTCCGTATACAATTCACGGGCAACCAAAAATAAAACAAACACGCACGACACGAAGTGACCTTCTGGAGAAGGAGAAAGTGGTTATCGCTACGCGGTAACGTAATTAACTGTATGGGTTTGCGCCTGTAGAGAAGAGCGTCCCCATAATCAAAAACCTCTCACAACGAGGGGGAATCTGACGAAGTCTGCTATAACGGTCGCATCCGTCCAAACCTCCGACACACGGTGCCATAAATCAACTTGGCATTTTTGGAGAGGTGGACGGATAAACCCAAATAGCATCTGCCCCCAAATTCAGGCAAGACGATCTATCCCGGTTCATCTCTGTTTTCGGCGGTGAACAGATTCTGGCATGCCCGGTGGGACCTTTTTCTCTTTCCACTCCACACTTCGTGTGTCGTGTTTTTCCGCGATCAAATAATCGTGGTATATATTTTGTGGTTGCCCTTGGGTGATGGGATACTGAAGCCGGCGCTTCGTCTCTATGAAGAATGGCGTTTGCTCCTATCCTAGCAACTCAGGCTCTGTCATATCCAGTAGAGTCAAGTATAGGCCACTTGCAGCCTCAAATCTCTGCAATCCGGCTCTTCAACAAATCAACGGGCTTTTCTTTGGGTCGATACTCCCACCTCCTACCCTCGGTGCCTCAACGCCGATGGAGGAAGCCCAGAGGAAGTCTGTCTTTCACAGGCTGGTTTCCTAAACTGCAGCTTTGCCGACGAAATTGTTGGCTATAGTACCCTCAAGGCAATTATCGTAGTCGCAGGCAGATGATTATGATGATTGAGGGAGGACCTATACCGGTAGAACGGTCTTACTCGAGATGATAGTATCCAATCTGGTATGTCTTTATCATCACTATTACATGTTGATAGAGCTCATAGGATTCTTTCTTGACTACTAACATTATGATGGCGATCATATATATAGGAGCTAGGGGTCTATAAGCAAATCCTTAAATGTCCCTAGTCATGAGAGTTTCGAGACTGGGCATCGATACTCCAGTGTAGACTAGTGTATACTGATCGAGACCCTGACAAGGGGCGGTAACCAGGTCTCATAAGCCATTGGTGTTAGTTTGTTCACCTGAGATAGTATACATGTGTTCATTAGGTTATAAGTACACTGGACGGACTCGTCGGGAATCTGCTAGTTGGTATTATACCTATTGTTAGATAGCAGTCCCCAGGTGACATGTGTACAGGTTAGTCTTTCGACTTGAGATCGTCATTTGTCTCGTGTGAGTTCCCACTGTGCTTTAATTACTACCCTACCACGGTTCAAAGGATTCGTGCAAACATGTTTTAGTTGGGTACATTCCCGATCCACATGGAGGCAGTGAGTGGTTCGTCGGGGATTCGTCTCTCCCGGTATTGGGGGTTGATGTCGCATTGTGCATGGGTGGCCATCACCTGAAATCCTCGGTCGGGGTGGACGGGAATTACCGATCTTGGATCGATAGTTTCTCAGGTGTGATGGGTTTCATACCGACACGAATTAACGCGTTATTAGGGGTCTGACTTTATCCACCCCCAACACTCGATATATGATACTCTTAGACGAACAGATTGGACTGTACGGATATTGTCACTGTCAGGATCAGTAGGGGTTTGGATGAGTTTGCTCGTCGGCCTTCCTTTCGCTCAATACCTGGGTAGTCGTTACGTACAGCTAGTGCCGCTGACGTGCTTGTGATTAAACTCACTGCCAGCATATTGATGGGTCTTTAAAGTCTCACACAGAGGGTTTTCATGGTTAAGGCGATATGGTGTAGATGACGTATGTCGGTATATACATGTGTCCGATTAAATATGTGTACAGGCTACACAGACTTTAATCGGACGGTTGATAATACTAGCGGCTTAGGATTAAGCCGGATTATTAAATCAGGTTTGATTTAATAATTTATATATATGTATTCTATTATTATTGTTCGTTATTCATTTTCTCTTGGCTATTCATATTTTTGTACGAATACGCTTATATGTATTTCGATACGTATACCAGGTTGTATTCCGTATTTATACGAAATTATTTCTAAAAGATTGGACATCTCATTTGTATGATTTTCCATTTTAGAAAATCATTTTTTTTACAAATGAGGTGGAGGGTGAGTTGGCATGAGCATGGGCTTGGGCATGTAGAGAGGTATGGGATGTATTTATTTATTTGAAAAAAGAGAAGAGATATTTTTATTGGATGATTGAGAGAGGGGGGATGCCATCACTCTTGAGTGGGCTTTCTCATTTGATTTTCCTCACTTGCTTCATTACATGCTTACTCTCAATCTCACTTGGAGAAAACCCTTAGCCACATTTCATTAGTTGCCCATGCCACATGTTTTCTTACCTCCTTTTCATCTTCTTGAGTTGCTCTTAGAGTATTTGTGATGAGAGAAAAATTATAGTGACACATTCCTACATCTCCACTCTCCATTGCTAGCAACCTTAGAGCGTTGGTTGCCTCGCTTGGCGATGTTGGAGCTTGCGCCGTTTCTCTCTGGTGGATCATCGTAAATGGAGAAAGAACGACAACCAAACTCGATCCTCAACCTCTAGGAGCTCAGGATGAAGGTTGAAGACCGAAGGACACGGATCAACTCGGTATAACTATCTAACTCCTAGTTTTACATATTGCTAGTATAGGGTTTAGGGTAGATCCGGGCATCGGATCATGGTAGCGCTAGTTAAGAAAATTTTTGTTCCGCATTTAGCTACGGTTTGATGGCCGGGACCTGCTGTAACCCAACATGGGATCAGAGCCTTCAAAAAAAATTGTAAGCAACTGCAGAAGACTACTTCGGTGACCACTAGACTGCACCCCAAATACGAGCCACTTCCACCCATTTTGGACCGAGCACATTAAGGAAATTTCCGAGCTGGCCGGCCATTCTTCTGAGTTTGGGTTTCGTATTTTGTGTGTGGTCTGGTATCTGGAATATTGGTTCAGTGGTATTGCTAGTTTAGCCCAGTTTGGATATGGTTTTAATTAGTTGTTTGGGGTTATTCGGGGTTATTTCGAAGTTAATATTTCTAACATCGTTTAAAGTTTTCAGTACTTACATTACTATCTGCGACCGTGAATGTCATTAGAGCGGTACAACTCGTCTAATTACTATATGTTCTTTTAGACGAGTTTGCGAACGTGACATTCACGTTGATATTCTGTGTTATGCTGTGATGTGGTTGGATCGTCGTGGTGGATAGCTTGGGTGCAATGGTAGTACAGTTTACTTTCATTTGTACATTTGATATTGCGGGGCGAGCGTCCGACATGTGGACTGTCGTCACTGCCAGTTTGTATATTATTTGTTTAGGGCACGACCGGGTTGAGGTCGTTGTCACCCTTGTATATTATTTTCTTTTCTGTACTAGGATTACCCTATGGTGGAGTGCACGAATGGCCGGGTTCTAGAGGGCAACGAGTTCTCATCTCATGGCATTGAGATGGAGGGGATCTTACTCTAGAACTGGCGGGCTATTTTCCGCACTCGTACGGGGTATAGGTTGACCCACGGAGGGGTGCTCAAGTTACTGGATTTCATGAAGTGTTGGGTGGCCCATTCACGTTGTTGATTGGGGTTGCCTCGCTTCTGGGATTGGCGGGTAACTTGCCGTACTCGTAGGGGTCTAGGTTTTCATTGCACAGGCTATCCACACGACAGGGGACCGTCAGGTCTCATTTGCGGCTCAAGTGAAACCCGGGGCTCCAGGATTATCAACCATTCTGTTTTGCTTTTGTGATGCTTCTATGATGTTGCTTTATATAATGCCTGGGATGAATGTTATATATATATATATATATATATATATATATTAGTAGATGTTGTATATGTTTTGCACCCGCGCTAGTCCAGTCCCCGCTCTGTCGTTAGTTATGTTCCTAATAGCTGATGACAAGACCCGGTGGCGAATGCGGATGGCATATATGTACATCATATTTTCGTTCTTTTCTGGTGTGATTAATTGATAGGACTGCGTTGATTCTGATCAATGCAAGGAAAACAAACCTATTTGATGTTGTTGAAACCAAGTTTTTTAAAACTGACATTACAGACGTTTTCTTTTGCTTTGCACAGTGGTGTTCGGTTATGAATATCCAGTACCTCATTCGACAAGGCAAGGGCCGAGATCTCTTCATCGGGAGTGATGATTGAAAGAATTTAAGTTAACCGCAATCAAGACGGTTTCGCTATGCAGCTAGCCGGTTGAGCACGGGTCGATCCACAGGGAGATGGTTGTATTTCCGTTCTTGTCTTAGACGAGTCAATAAAGAATTGTGTATGTTTGTTCAATCTAACCTATGTGTATTATTTGCACGTATAAAGTTGTTAAGAAAAGATATGAAAATGTAAGCTAAAGAAATCCGTACTCAAAACCTTTGAGCCGAGTCTTGACCAATTGAAGCTAGAACAATCGGCAACAACGTGGATTAGGGGATTTAAGCGCGGTGTTCGTGGAATCCGGCTTATTTACCCTTGTCCTTCCGTTCTTGTCTCTTGCTTTCGCCTCCGGCCAAACCGAACGCAACCGGTCGCGGTTAGGAATCACCGTTACCTTGTTAGGGTAGGGTGCCTAACGGAGCGCTTACGTATCGTTTGGGCGGAGTTCAATGGAAAATAACGGGAAAAGGAAATGAGCAAAGAAACGTTAACTTACAATATCGTATTGATTCTTAACAACAACAATAATTACAACCATTCACAAAAAGAACCAAAAAGAGCAAAAGAAAAGAAAAGATTACAAGTAAGTAAGTTCATGGAATTTAAATTGCAAGAAAGTAAAGCAAGGTAATAAAAAGAAAGTAATAAAAAGCAAGAAAGAAAACTAGAAACTAGAACTCAAAACAAGCATGGGATCAATAGCCAACCCTTAAACTTGCAAGCTCAATCAAGAGGTTGCAAGATCAAGAGAAGGGTAAAGAACTCATGTGAAGTGAAGAACTAATTCCATAAGAAAATACGACCCTTGAGATCAATAACAAACCCTTAACCTTTCAAGCTCAATGAAGAGGTTGAAAGATCAAGAGAAAGCATGAATCTCAAGGGGAAGTTAAACAAAAGAGAATGATACAAAAACCCTCATCTTCATTGATCATCCACTCAATGCTCTCACTACATTTTCATGGAGGAAAGATGAAGAAGAAGAAGAAGAAGAAGAACTAAAACTACACTAAAACCTACAAAAGAGGAACAAAGAATTCACCCTTGGTTTGGCTCAGATCCGGGGTATTTATAGGAAGGGAACAGGAAACCTAGGGCAACAATCTGCCCCTAAATAAAAGTACCAAACTACCCCTGAAAGTTGACACAGAGAGGATCCTATATGGCCGCGGAACCGCGGCCTAGACCCCCTATTGGCCGCGGTTCCGCGGCCATCTTGGTGGGTTGGGTCATGGGGTTTTGTCGTTTTCCCTGGTTTCATTTGTCCTTGTGTTTGAAATCTTTAAACTGCACAAAAGTCCTCCAGAATATCTTCAGATTTCTTAGTCCAAGATTGCTTTCTTTTCTTTACTTTTGACTTTATCTCCCTCGAGCTCCGCACACCCATTGATTCTTGTGCAGTCCCCCTCGTGCTCTGTGCATGTCCCCGACACGAATGACCACTGTCATATGTCTTATCTCAGGAACTGGTAGTCGGCACTGGACGGATATGGATGACCGGAACCCGGCTTTTATCTGCTGTGACAGATGTTCTGTATTTTGACGTAACTGTGGAGATTTTGTCTTGATTTGCAATATTTATACTGGAAACCTGTACTCTGTAAATATGTAACAAACACGGATTAAAAGCACCTACCTATAAACACATGAGCGTAAGATTGGGCGGTATAAAATGCAATATTCTGTTATGAACAAGTGACCCCTTAGGCAGAAGTTTGCATCAACGTAATAACTTCACTATAGTTGATTCTTTTGTTTTGCATCGTGGTATTCAGTTTGGAATATCTTGCACCTCACTCGACGAGGAAAGAGCCGAGATCCCTTCACCGGGAGTGACCTCTTTAGCAAAAGATTGCGCCACTATATATTTGCAAAACCACTTGGATTCCTTCTAAGATATCAAGTTCATTATGTTAAAGGTTTTTCTCCAAAAACCAGCTGTATCCCTCCGTCATTTCAGATTAGTATTGCTTAGTATTCGTGCTACGTATTTTGACTGTGTCAAGGCGTAGTGTGCGGTAGCTCTGTAATGCTTTTCTGTCGCATGGATATGTGGATTGGTTAGGAAAGTCATACGGTCATGTTGACTGTGTCAAGGACTCGTACGGGTGAGTTTAACGCAATCAAGATAATGATGGGTTGAACTTGACTAGGACCACTTTGATATGTTGACTGTGTCAAGGTCACTTGGGTCCTGGGGGTAAAAATCACATCGGGAGTTTCAAACATACAGGAAACTTGCCAGGCATGCGCGTACCTTCTGGAGTGTGATAACTTGAGTGGCTTCCATCAAGTTATCATGCGATGATAGTTGGATCCTGATTCCCACTGATGAGTAGGATTACTCTTCGGGTGATTTTAGATGATCCCAACAGATTCTCCTTTTGAGTTTGGAGGAGAATTCGAGAAAATAGTGAGAGCCATCCTGATTAGATAAAGTGATTAACCATTCTGATCTAGGTTAGAGTACATACTGAGTGTTTCTTTTCTCTCTCTCTTTGGCAGCGACCATAACCCGACCCTTAACTAAAACTCATGAACCAAGATAACCGAACCTTCTTAAAACACTTTGGCTTTTGGAATGTCACGGTGTCGCATATATCATTACCACCTCTATATCACCTTTCCGTTTCTCCAGAATACCCTGTATCGCTACGAAGATCCACACTTATTGGATAATCCATCATATAGTTACATACGAACTCGAAGGAACTTGTTCCAGATTTGAGGATGGATTCTGGTTCTGGAGAGATTGAATAGGATTATTCGGTTGTCTTTTCCCTTTACCTTCTCTCAGGTTATGAGGACTCCTAGGATTAGGAGAGGGTACACCTATTGCGCTTATTGGATAGTCTTCTTCCAAACCATAGGCAGGTGTCGAAAGGTGGGGAAGGAAGAAAACCAATTAGCCTAAGTGTGGTGTACAGAAGGTAATAAGTAAAGACATATAAAGGGATTAGAATAAGGGCAAAGGACATTGCGACTACTATCATTCACGATGAAACCACGTATACCCCTGCCACTCCTACTTCACTTTTGAATTTCTCCGGAACATTCTGTATCACTACGAATATCCACTTTTATTAGATACGCCATCGTATAGTTACATACGAACTTGAAGGAACTTATTCCAGTTCGAGGATGGTTTCTGGTTCAAGACAAATAGATTAAAGATTATTCATTTGTCTTTTCCCTTTACCTTCTCTTAGGATGCTTGGGCTCCTAGGATTAGGAGAGTACACAAATTAAGCTAATTGGATAGTCTTCTTCCAAACCTTAGGTTGGTGCCAAAAGGTAGGAATGGATGAAAACCAATTAGCCTGAACGTGGTGTATAAAAGGTAATAAGTAAAGACATAATAAAGGGATTGCAGTGATGGCAGGTAAGTATATGGTTACTGTCATGAATCAGGATAGTGGAAGAGGCGTTACTAGGAATACCAGTTAACCCCTTTGAAATATTTTCATGTTTCAGTTTCACTGTGCAATATTTATGGAAAACTGTTTTCCCAATTGCAATCTAACTCCAGGGTATGTATTTATCAGATCAGTTTCTCACATCTGTATGTTATTACAAATGGTGAGTGGGAGTAAGATATTGGGAATTGAGTGATTAGATCCTCATTATATCGGAATTTGTTGTAATTGGTGATATTTGAGCAAATCATCTGGTTTTTGCCTGACGGTGAATTTTTGGTTTTGAATATCCGTTGTTATGCACCAATTTTAAACTGATATATCTGTACGTTTATTTTATAAAGTGAGATATAACTTTTTGAAATTATGTCTGTGACATTTACCTATATCAGTTGATGATTACGTAAGGTGCATTCAACAGCGGTGTAATTCTTCTTAAGCATAGTACAGTTTTCAACTTACGACGCACAAGGTTTGAGTTATTGAACTCAGGGGACTTATATAAAGTATTGTATGTTGTCTAGTGTCCATTAGGACAATGGGATTGGTACTCATACTATATTATGTTTACTCATGACTTCTCTTGTTTTAGATGGGTATTTCGTTGAACTACAAGGTCCAGATTTTAAGAAGTTATAGGTATAAGAATAAAGAAGAGAACCATTTGTTAGAAGTATCAGGATTCTTCAAGGTAGTCGAAGATTTAGATAATTGTGTTTGGTATTCCGTTGATAGTAATGGTTTTGAGAACTTGTTTCTCTTTCAGGTTACTCATATGTGGATGTACTCCTAGTTGAGTAATGTTGATCAGCCTCTTTCCATTTGGATAATATACACTGGAGACAGCTGCATGGTTTTGAATCTAGTTCCAATTAAATTAGCGCTTTTGTTTCTATATTAGATATATATAGAATCAATTTATATCTTAACGATGTTAAGGTATAGGGAGTTGTCCAGCTGATGCTTAAAACCAAAATCCGGATAAACTCAAGACATGTTCAGTAATGGCAGTTTGTGGGTTATGCCGGGCTTTGACGAGGGTTAACTTTTTACCATCAGGAAGATCAATAGTGATATTGTTCTTGACTCGCCGCAGTTTTAGTAAAATGGATTCTTTTAGAAAACAGCAGTGGGAGTATGATAGACCTGGAAGTGATTCCAGAACCATTAACGATTACTGAAAATTTAATAGAACCTAAACATTTAATCGGGTTTGACATTCCATTAGTTACTTCGCATATTTGGTGGGTAACCTCAGGCACCCGAGAGGTACTTCGGTCTTCTCAGAGATGGTGAAGGAAGGTTATTGTTTACCCAGACTTGCCATTGCTGCTGTTCTAGACTATAAGACACGGCAGGAGGATGAGTATAGCGTCATTCTAAACTAGCTTTAGAAGTGCACGTATATATGACTCTGCCAGAGGGTTGTTATAGTCAGTGGGAGCAGCGGAAGCATAGAGGTCAAATGGCTTATGTCTATTTCTAAACTAAAGCAGGTATAGCGGAAATAGATCATCTATTTTTTATGTAACAGTCATAGGTTTTGACTTCATCAGAATAGGAGATGGATCTGGTAAGAAGGTAGTAGGGAGTGATGTCCTAGTATTTGGATGACATACTTTTGATAAGAAGAGATCATCCTATACTACGATCGGTTATACAGTGGTTGTCACACAGTTGTTTCTCCACATAGGACATGTATATAATATCAAGGTTTCTGGTTACTAGATCTATGGTTTTAGATCTAGATTTGGGAAGTATCCCAATTTGGGTACTTGACACTATTCTAAAGTGTTTTAGAATGGACGACTCCTGGCATGGTGGTGTACCTACAGGTGATGGAGTCACCCTCTCTAAAGGTGTGTTACAGACTAAAAGGGAGAGCGATCTTCATGATTAGCATATCACTTACTTAGTCAATTGAGTTTATCATGAAATGTCAAGTACCACACCAGATATTGCTTTTGAACTAGCTGCTATAAGCATATATATATTAATCCAATCCTGGAGAAACGTTGAGAAGCAGTTATGAACATAAGTAGATGTTCTTTTTATATGGTAACGGCAGCCTCCTTCGAGAGACGGTTATCATTTCTGGTTTCCAAGGTGACCTGGATGACAGAGTGACTGTCAGAGTTTTATTTTTCCCTCTTTTGAGGGACAGTATGTTGGACAGGTGGTCTAAGCGGATACTGAGGAAGGCATGGCGCAGTATACTGATTAAGTTTAGTAGACGATACAGTCTAAGAAGTTTGCTGGATTTGGAGTTCATTTGTGAACTGGGTCCCATCAGATATCCAGACATATCCAAAGACATGTATTGCTCATTTTGGGAGATAGTTTTCTCTGCAAAGTTGAGATATAGAGAGATACAGAAAGAAACACTGGAGCGGATCCACTCACTGGGACTATTTCTCGAACGCAATAGTTTCGCAAACGGACTTTTCGAAACTGCTTAGTAGAGAAGTTGGGTGTTCGGTATCACACGAGATGTGAGTATGCGACACCGTAATAATTGGCCTTAAGTGCAAGTGGGAGATTGTTGGCTATAGTACCCTCAAGGCAATTATCGTAGTCGTAGGCAGGTGATTATGATGATTGAGGGAGGACCTATACCGGTAGATTAGTCTTACTCGAGATTATAGTATGCTATCTGGCTTGTCTTTATCATCATTATTACATGTTGATATAGCCATAGGATTCTTGCTTAACTACCAGCATTATGATGGCGATCATATATGTGGGAGCTGGGGGTCTATAAGCAGATCCTTAAATGTCCCTAGTCATGGGAGTTTCGAGACTGGGCATCGATACTCCAATGTAGACTAGTGTATACTGATCGAGACCGCGACATGGGGTGGTGGCCAGGGCGCACAAGCCATTGGTGTTAGTTTGTTCACCTATGATAATATACATGATCTGATTATGTTATGAGTACACTGGACGGACTCACCGGGAACCTGCTAGTTGGTATTATACCTATTGTCAGATAGCAGTTTCTAGGTGACATATGTACAGGTTAGTCTGTCGACCTGAGATCGTCATTTGTCTAGTGTGAGTTCCCGTTGTGCTTTGATTACTACCCTACCACGGCTCAAAATAGTCGTGCAAACAGGTTTTAGTTGGGTTCAATCCCGAGCCACATGGAGGCAGTGAGTGGATCGTCGGGGGTTCATCTCTCTCAGTATTGGGGGTTGATGTCGCGTTGTGCAAAGGTGGCCATCACCAGAAATCCTTTGTCACGACCCGAAGGTACGGAACGTGACCGGCACTTAAATTACAAAGCGTCTAGAGACGCAACGTAATCTAAGTAAGCCGAAGCCCAGAAATCTAAACCATATAAAAGAAGAAGTAAAGGAAAACATATATGAAAGCAAGTTTAAAAGCAACATCAAATTTTCTCAAAAATTTCGGCAGAGTCAACTTTGTAAAAACTGGCCCCAAACGGGTACAAACAAGAATAATATATATACAAACAATAAAAAGGCATTCTCAAGCGGGAGCTAGCTCTACGCCAACAGACAGAAACAACCACACCAAGCACAGTAATATACAACGCCAAAGGGCGAGGCTCAAACTCAAAAGAAAACAAATCCACCAGATACCATAATAATACAAGTACAATGGCGGTCCTGATACAAGTGAACCAACCTACCGTGGAAATCACCCTGAATGAAATAATGTGCCAACAAGCTGCCAAGGAAACCTGTACATCGAACCTATAATAAAATTTGGCACAACGGGGGTGAGTTGCCAACTCGTGAGTAGAAGACATCTGCGAAAAGAAATCGAATGCACGACGCTGTCCTAGGACATAATAATATACTAATATATCACTAGTCATCTAGTAGTGCAGGGTAATAAACTACGCATAAGTGCAAATGCTCCGTGCTCGTGTCAGTGCCTCAAATAGTAACATGTCATGTGAATGAGTATGCATGGACCATGAATGTAAAACAATCAATCCTGAAATCTGGATATATCTGTATAAGAAATCTTTAACTTTTATTATGATAAAATTTGTATAGAAATCTGAAATATCATCGATGAAATCCATGGAAATCCGTGTCAAGCATCGACACAAAACATGTAGATCTCAAGTCTCAATACCTCATAGTCTCAATATCTCATAGTCTCAATATCTCGGGCTCCGTCAGTCCGGATCGACCCATATCATCAAATCTCAAGACAACGGTTGGTATTCTCCGGATATCCGCCACGCCAGACATCACCGGTAGGTAGTCTTCCCCTGCCAGGCTCATCGTCTACAACTCGATCTTCTTGGCCTGGGGTACCATACCGGGCCCACCATGTACCCGAAACGGTTCATCCACTCCTCGAATCGGGTCTCAAAATCCAACAGAAAACATGAAATCTCATGGTGGACGACACATACATCACGAGAAAACCGCAACTTATATTTTAAAAGAGAGGTGGAGGAGAGAGAAGTTTTTATATATAATCTTGCGGTTTTCCCCCAAAATCCAGAAATCCCATAGAAATCAAAAATACCAAAATCATGAGTAAGTAAATAATAAGTATTGGCATAAGCCCCACAATACTGTATGATAACATGAAATGTGAATGCATGAAATGTCTAAGTAATAAATGCAATGTCTAGACTAACACCTGAGAGTAATCATAATATTATATTGATCTAGCCTTTAGCTGATTTTATCAATAAAAGATAATATGTTCTAGAGTGTACGTGTCATAGAAATTGCCGATGATAATGTGTGTGAGCCGGCAAATAAGTGTACGTGGAATATGTACATCATCGGTAATGGTGCCGGTGTTCTAACAGGCAGAGTTTCATACTGACTAAAGAAGTATATGTATGAATTTGCAACTGGATGATTACGATCTGAGTGTAAAGATGAATTCTTATTAACCACTCATTGGTAATATACATGTCTAACTACAACTAAATCACTCGAGCCTAAACTGGTATCTATCTAACCCCCTAAGAAACTAAACTAAAGAAACTAGTCGATCAGCAATAAGAATCCACCTAGGGTCTGAGTCCATATCTCTAATAGTCGGCGATCCAGCCTCAATAGCGTCACGTACGTAATACGACTTCCTCGAATCAAGAGTGAGGATCAATCATCACATCTATGCCTCGTACGGTAAAATACAACGTACGGCATCCTAATATCGGGGTACGGGTCAAGTATCACCTACGTACATCATCATTCGTTTAATATCATCATCAAATACTGTCATGATCAAAGGTACTATACTGTAATCGCATACATCCCAATATCATCAATCATATATCATTGCCAGCATAAATATACATCGTCAATTTATCCTCAGAAATATCATGTCATAAATATCCTATCGTAATCTGGTCACCCATATATCATATCGCAATCAAGTCACACATATATCATATCGTAACCAAGTCACACATATATCATATCGTAACCAAGTCACACATATATCATATCGCAATCAAGTCACAGGTTACAGTCCGGGTTCCATTCTAGAGTCTCGTATATCTCAATGTCATCATCACCTATTATCGTTTATGTATACATATCCATTGTTTCATTTCCAATGATCCGCTAACATCATAACACGACTGTATAGCCAAGAGATCACGGCATCAAGCCCAGTTATATTGTTTCATCCCCATGTATCATATCACATCCTTATATCACATATACATGTTGTGTATATATATACCTACACATAGTCCTATATATATACACATACACATATACACCAAGTTAAGTTTCTGTGTGTGCGTGTGTGTGTGTCTACCTGAAACCTACGAATCTCCTCCAAGACATTCATCCTCTGGTAAGGTCTTTCTAAATCAGTCTAGTCCAACCTAAAGTCATTACTAGGGTCCTACTCATCAAGAATCTAAGGTCACGTCTGACTTCCTAATGACAATAAGTAATATTCCTATGCTACGTTTGCGGGGGTGCTAAACACCATCCACCCGACTTCCCCCGTAGATATACATCTACTCACATGGTCCTTGTCTGCCGAAGACGATGTCGCCCTCCTCTTCTTCCTCGTCCGATGTCTATGTGAGGGGTACCTATATGCAAACATATATAATATCGTAAACTGAATCACGGACAAAACCAAAACGACGCACGAAACGCGCATAGGTTAAAACCTATGACCCGCTCATGCAAAAGAACCAAATATCGCTCGATATCGGCGTACAAACGCCGATTGATCGAGATAAAACACCAACAAACAACTTGCAGTTTCAAAACTCATTATTTATAATATAAAACATGGTTTAAATCATTGAAACCGTAAAATCGATCAAATCGTCCGATTTCGTAAAAACCTGAAAACGCCAATTTACCGTTTTACTTCAAAACTCGATGTTTAAATGAAACTAATGGTCATAATATTCATTAAACAACATAACTAGATTATAGAAACCATTACTACATTTTTATCACACTAATTTGTATTAAATTGGAAATTCTAGTTTGCAATTTTTATTAATTTCAACACCTTGCAAGCAAAATTTCACAATTTCACAACTAAACTTGATTTTGCATAAATTAACTTATTAAACTACAATTCATGATGATAATAACGTAATGAAACCATAATTAGATTTTAAATCTCAATTATTTAAGTGATATCTAAAATCTAGTTAGCAAAATAGCATTTTTATCACAATTTTCTATTATGAACTTCAAATTAGTAACTAAATTAGGTTTTTCATTCCGATAACATGTTAATATTCTCATTAAAACTACTATATAATGATAAAAACCTTAATTAGAATTTTATATCACCAATATATATGTTTTATAAAAACCTAGTTAGCTAAATTGCTTAATTTAAACAATTTTGAATGAACAAATTATAATTCAACAACCATGCAAGATTTTTCTCTTCTAAAAATGTTAAGCTACTTATAATAACCCCACTCAATTAATAAAAATCCAAACTTCATTTTGAAACCCTCTCTTGAATTTTTCATCTAGCAATAGAATCAACTAAAAATTTAATTTAAACATTTAATTAACCAATTTAAGGTAACTAACCACAAATTAATTATAGGATTAAAATTATACCTCCATAACATGAGATTAACCATGCAATATTAGCCTCCCAAAGTGACTCTCTTGCTCCAATATCCAAGCTAAAATGAGCAAATAATGGTGGGTAGGAATTAAATTAGGAATTTGTGGGTTTTTATTTGGATTTTTTTGTAGGATTTTTGATGATTTTTAATGCAAGAATGATGGGGGGGGAATTTGGGGCTGCCCATGGAGGAGGCCGACCACAACATGAGAGGAAAAGAGAGAGAGTGAAATGAGTGGTGAATGGTGTAGAAGCTTCATGAAAAAAACCTTCACTTTAAGTCTTTTCATTAAAAGATTATTTTGTTTATTTCCTTTACTCAATTTAACCTAGAATGGTCTAAAACCATGGAAAATTTTGAAAATGAATTTTGCATGAAACACACTTGATTCCAATATGAAATGGTTCACTTTTGCAAATTTAACCCATTCAAATTTGTAGTTTACACTAATTTAATGTATAAATAAAGCTTATGTTAATATTTAAAATAATTAATTTAGGAAAAATATTTAATTAAACTAAAAATTTATAAGTGACTAAATAAACACCATTTACTAGTAATTACATAATTAAAATAGGTATTTTTAAATTTATGATGAAAAATAATTATGGTTAAATTTTACGAAAAATACGTTTTATTTTACCGAAAATCAGAAAATTCACTTAAAGATTTTATTTATCTAATTATTTATTTATTTATTTTTAAAACGTTACAATCTTCCCCCCTTTAAGAAATTCGGTCCCCGAATTTAAATTAAAACTCCCCCCCAATTACTAAAACATTCAGCCAAAACACTCAAATCGTCGGGGCTCCAAAATCATCAATACATAACTAAAATCAACTCCGTCAAGTATAACGCAATCATCGGAGTTATGGTGAAAATAAAATATCAAAGCCCAATACGAAAACCAACATAATATACATCAAAACTATAACTTATATATGGTGCGCATCGTAGTAAAATCGGCTAAACATCTTAATAAAGAAACACGCAAAAACCTCTTTTTAAAATCGCCGTGCGATGCACGTGTCACGGCATAAGTAGCGGACGTTTATTTTAAAAAAATAGCTATACATATATATCTTTTATTTAATATACACGTCCCGCCTGGTTACTAAATCAAATAGTAATGATTATAAAAACATACTGCTCATAATGAAATCAATCCCAATCACAGTTTGCAAGGTACCACGTACGTCCGGTGCGCACGAAAACCGAAATAAAATACGGATGCCAAGAATACGCACAGAAACAAAATTGAGTGCAACGGGTGTGCAACAAAAACTTCTGTCAAGTGCAGCGGGCGTGCACGACAATAATATCAGGTGCATCTAATCTGCACAAAACCCCGATTTAGTGCATCTGGTGTGCACAAAATCGTATCAAGTGCGCCAAGTGTGCGCAAGAATCTCAGTCAAGTGCACATGGTGCACGAAAAACATACACCGAATATCAAAATTGAAGTCACGGTACGAAAAATGCATAAAACAATGTCGAAGCATACGTCAAAATCATATGCAACCCATATGCACGAAATCAAATCAATATCTCAAAATGTATAAAACCAAATCGAGTGCACTGGGTATGTACAAAACAACATCAATACAACTGATATATGAAACACGAATAAAGTGTAATGAATGTACACATAGGAAATACCAATCGTAGAACAAAATCCTCAAAATAACAAAATCCAAACAACGGAAATATGAAATTCAAATCACCAAATCACAATCGAAAACACTATCGTCAATGTGCGCCTCTTCTAATGTCGATTGATTCGGACTCGTCTCCTCATCGCTGTGCTGACTGCGCTACAAATGGCTATGCTCATATCGAGAGTCTCCCGTGAAATCTATCCCTTCACCTGATATCTGGACTACGTTAAACTTTTCGATCGACTCATCAAAATCCTATAATTTCCCGAGAGCTCAACATTCAAGTACAGTTTAAAAATATCTAGTACATGCCCCAGCATCTGCGGACCAGCCGTAGAAGGGCAAACCCAAGCCTCACTAATGGCACCGCGGAACTGCCGTAAACCCTAAGGTTCAAAGGCGTTCTTGTGGTCATTATGTCGCGTTAAGATTTCATTCTTCTAGCGGGTTCATAGAAATACCTGCATGTTCTTCCGAATACCTTAAACTTAGGAAAATGAGTTTCTGACAATCGTTCGAATCCTTTAACTTCGTTTGGACGGCATGTGAATACCCTTCGTCTGCACGCTAAACAATACTTCAATCCTCAAGAATAAACGATACCGTAAGGGTTATCACATTCGAGCCGCAGCTCCCTCTGCCCGTGCGACCGTGGTAACAAAAACACCATCCGATATCGACGAAGATAGATCAAAGGAACGAATGAAATACGGTGCAAGGAAATGTTCATCCTAAGGCTCCTTAAGCAGAGTAGCGTATCGTAAGTATGCCGCGGATC
Organism: Agapanthus africanus; assembly: GCA_030015575.1. Lineage (NCBI taxonomy): Eukaryota > Viridiplantae > Streptophyta > Magnoliopsida > Asparagales > Amaryllidaceae > Agapanthus > Agapanthus africanus. Next base: position 318,227,241 of record JASDDO010000008.1, read on the forward strand.
ATACCAACGGTACGTCACTCTACCTAAGTCACCTACTCTATCTACCAAGGGTCACCCAAGACATATACAAAGGTCAAACCTAGCGCTCTGATACCAACTTTGCCACGATCCGAAGGTACGGAACGTGATCGACACTTAAATTACGAAGCGTCTAGAGGCGCAACGTAATCTAAGTAAGCCAAAGCCAAGAAATCTAAACCATATAAAAGAAGAAGTAAAGGAAAACATATATGAAAACAAGTTTAAAAGCAATATCAAATTTTCTCAAAAATTTCGGCAGAGTCTCCTTTGTAAAAACTGGCCCCAAACGGGTACAAACAAGAATAATATATATGCAAACAATAAAAAGGCATCCCCAAGAGGGAGCTAGCTCTACGCCAACAGGCGGAAACAACCACACCAAGCACAATAATATACAACGCCAAAGGGCGAGGCTCAAACTCAAAAGAAAATAAATCCACCAGATACCATAATAATACAATTACAATGGCGGTCCTGATACAAGTGAACCAACCTACCGTGCAAATCATCCTGAATGAAATAATATGCCAGCAAGCTGCCAAGGAAACCTGTACATCGAACCTGTAATAAAATTTGGCACAACGGGGGTGTGTTGCCAACTCGTGAGTAGAAGACATCTGCGAAAAAAAATCGAATGCACGACGTTGTCCTAGGTCATAATAATATACTAATATATCACTAGTCATCTAGTAGTGCAAGGTAATAAACTACGCGTAAGTGCAAATGCTCCGTGCTCGTGTCAGTGCCTCAAATAATAATATGTCATCTGAATGAGTATGCATGCACCATGAATATAAAACAATCAATCCTGAAATCTTGATATATCTGTATAAGAAATCTTTAACTTTTATCATGATAAAATTTGTATAGAAATCTGAAATATCATCGATGAAATCCACGGAAATCCGTGTCAAGCATCGACACAAAACATGTAGATCTCAAGTCTCAATATCTCATAGTCTCAATATCTCGGGCTCCGTCAGTCCGGATCAGCCCATATCATCAAATCTCACGACAACGGTCGGTATCCTCCGGATATCCGTCGTGCCAGACATCACCGGTAAGTAGTCTTCCCCTGCCAGGCTCATCGTCTACAACTCGATCTTCTTGCCCCGGGGTACCATACCGGGCCCACCATGTGCCTTTGAGACATGACTGGCAAGTGTCATAAGATGAAAATTCGAACGGATTCAAATATCCATCTTTATATAACTTAGCTAGCCGTGTCGCATTGATATGACCTAGTCTACAATGTCACAAGAAGGATTCGTTCATTTCTGAACTCTTCCTCTTATGTGTGTTCTGTATATTAAGAACCGTGTTTTGATTTAGAACGTATATGCCATTATGTAACGAGCCTGATCCAATCAAATTTTGATTTAGGAAGATGTTCATAACATTATCCTGTATTACAAAATTATATCCTTCTTTACTTAATAAAGAAACTGATATAATGTTGCATATCATGTTCGATATATAATAGCATTCGTTCAGAATCAATGTATTACCACTTGGTAATATAAGGTGATATTCGCCAACTACTTTGGTTACAACATTTGCACCATTCTCTACTTTTACGGAATGATCACCCGTTCCCAGTTCTCCACCTTTCTTTAGCCCATGCAATATATTGCATATGTGGGATCCTGATCTGGTATCTAATGCCCAGGACGTAGAGTGAACTGAGAAACAGTTCTCGGTAACTAACACATCCGAAAAAGATACATCAACATGTTTATTCTTCGTTTGGACGGCGTGTGAATTCTGGTATTACCCTATTTCCTGTTCAGTCTTATAACAATTATAAGAAAGAACGGGACCAACGTTCCCCTGCTCAGTATAACAAGCGGGTTCGGTCAATATATCCATATTATTATCTTGATTAAGGCCTGACAAGGTCGCTACCTGGAGAGAGAGAGAAGAAAATACTTTATCGTGCGCTCTTGCAAGATTAGATTAGTTATTATTTTATCTAATCAGGATGGCTTCCACTGTTTTAATCAAATCTTCCTTTAAATCCTAAAAGGTAAGGTTAGCCGGGATTAATTACACCCTACAATTTCGTCAATCTTTCAGCCAGATCAGTGTTGGTATTTTGAAGGAGGTTCCCCGTGCTTTTGCACGGACTTAATTAAAATAAACCTCATTTTCCCAGAGGCATAACCCCGTTAACACCTTTCTAGACACCTACTTGATCGGCTAATTGTCATGTGCAAAACTCTTCCAGGAGTAACTCTTACTCGCAGTGGGTATCGGGATCCAACTATCTCATAGAAGGTATGCAATCACATTGCAAATTTCAACACTTGAAATTCCCGATAATATCTTTTACCCCTAACCCTCTATGACCTTGACAAAGGCCAACAAACCATATGAAGCTAGTCAAGTTTAACCCGTCATTTCTTGATTGAAATAAACCCACCCGCACAACCCTTGACAAAGGCCAACAAGGCCGTACGACTACTATAATCCAATTGAATCACATGCATAAACAGATAAGTACTAGTCAGCTACCGCACACTACGCCTTGATAAAGGCCAACAAACGCAGCACAAATACTAAATAGTTTTTATCTGAAATGACGGAGGGCTACGCGGTTTTTTTTTTGAAAAACCATGAGCGTAATGAACTTGATATCGTTGTAGAAACAAGTGATTTTGAAAAGGTGTGTTTTTGAGGCTTTTCTAGTTTCGCTAAAGAGGTCACTCCCGGTGAAGGGATCTCGGCTCTTTCCTCATCGAATAAGGTGCAGGTTATTTCATAAATACCGCTGTGCAAAGCAAGAACTATAGAAGCAATTAAAAACTAAACCGTGAGTTTGTAGCATCTGCCAGTTTTGCTAAAGAGGTCATTCCCGGTGAAGAGATCTCGGCACTTTCCTTATCAAATAAGGTGCTGGATATTCTACAAGGAATACCGCTATGCAAAGCAAAAAACTGTAGCTACCCTTTTTGAAAATTTGATTCTACAACATCTTTTAGGTTTCTTTTCTTTTATTAATCTCATTAATAAAACCCATCATTTAAGCTTCCTAAGCATCACAGAAGAAACGAAAGAAGCAATATTTATATATCAACATATAGTATAAGGCAGTAATATGATCTCATCACAGATCATTGCAGCAGAAGTCAACATATGAAACATTGGATATACTAGGACATCCGTGTTTTATTTTGAGCTATTATAAAACACGGATTCCACAGTCGTGATGAATAGCCAAACCCACATCCCTAGACCCCTACGAGAGCGGCAACTAACCCTGCCAATTCTTAGGTTAGGAGACCCGATCTCGATTCCTCGAGATGGCCTCCCACTAGACCCTAGAACCCGATTACTTGTGCTCTCCGACTTGGGACTATCCTAATGCGGAAAAGTAAATAATATACAACGGTGACATCATCCTCAACCCGGAAGTGTCCCAATAAAAGAATATTACATACAAATGAATTTTACATGAATGAAAAAGAAAACTCTCATCTCACATAAAACCCCGGCTATTCAATACACAACGATCCAATATAACATATCACAGCAACACATAAACATCACAGATAACTAGGCGAAGATAGATAATTCGACAGACACAACGAATTCCCAAAATACCCCAGTGAGCTCCACACTTGAGCAGAAAATAAAAATTCCCAGTAGCATGCCCTAGCACCTATGGACCGTCGCTGAAGTGCCCGTCCCAAGCCTCCACAGTGGCGCCGTGGAATCATCGCCAAAACCAGGTTGGCCGCGGTTACGCGGTCACTGTAGCGAGTTAGGGACACTTTCTTCAGGCGGGTCCATAAAATTCCCTGTATGATTTTCTGAGTATTTTTAATATGAAAAATGTTAACTCTTTGAAAAAATTCCAGAAAAGAGGTCATTTCGGGGTTTCGGGGTTCGATCAGACTTCTAATTTCGTCTAGACAACTCGTAATGCTCTAGCTTGGCTCTGATACCATTGTAGGGTTAGCATAGCACCTTAGAAAGATTTTGGCATGCATCAAACATGCTACTTAAAAATTTTTGGGGTGCTAAACAAACCCTAACCAAGATCTTAACTAGAGAATTAGGGTTAACATCCATGTAAACAACTTTACATCTAAGAGAGAGGGATTAAAACCTTTGTAGTCTGTACCTTCGCTTCATAAGCTCCGAGTAGTAGTCCCTTTGCCACGATCCATGATCTCTCAGACTCAAGAGAGGCTCCACAAGTCGAATGATCCATTCTTACTTGAAGTCTTCCTTTTCGAAGATGATCTACCTTGAAGAATCTCAAACTCAAGCTCTCACTTCTCTAATCAAGTATTAATGAAGTGAACACCCTAATTTAAGTGGCTAGAATAGATGAGAATGATGAAGTAGGAATTTTTACACTTTTTTTTTTTTCGATTTCTCACTTTAAATCATTACTTCACAACAAGCTAGAAAGCTTTTTCAAGGAGGAAGATGAAGAAGAAAGCTTTTGTGATGAGTAATGAATTATTGTTGTGGTTACAAATCTAACCATGGGTTAATAATGAAGGGCTTAACTCATGTAGAGAATAAACCTAAGGTAAAATGTTTGGATTGGGTTAAGAAATATCTATACAAAATATCTTAGCAAAAAACAAAAGAAAGCTTCATGAAGCTTCATGAAAAAGCTAACCCAAATGCTAACCCAAATCAAACCCTAACTTGTTTAATCTCCACAAAACATGTTGTATTTGTAACCCTAACTTGTTACAATATTACATATCACATATATATATATAATATTTTGCAACAAAAGAAAATAATACAATTAACATATATCGCATATATATCAATGTATTATCCGGTGAGAAAATGAATCAATAAAGAGAGCTTATATTAGTTAATGTAATGTAATATATCACATATATATAATTATACATTAAATTATCGAATCAACACTTGATCCGACAATCCGGCTATATAGCATATAACCGACTAATATAACTGTAGGGTTCCTAGGCACACCCATGAGGTTCTACAACAGATCAAACTTGCCAAAATCAAATTTTTCTTATGTGCCAAGTAACCCTAAGCAAGATCGTAACTAGAGTTATAGGCGATGCAAGCAAGTTAACAACTTAACTAGATAGTGAAAGGGGCTACAACCTTTGTAGATCCGGTCCTCCACTTTCTTGGCTCCGTGATGACGTCCCTTGATCAGTCGAAAATACTGCATATTTTAACCGGCAATTTCCTTGTCATCTGCATATATATAGGAGAGTACGGTATTCATAATTCACATATTAGCTAATTGGTCGCAAAATATCAAATTACATGTATTCGACCTTAAAACCGGAAATTCTAGGGAAATTAACTGCATTACATTACATAGCATATTTTCTATATCTTGCAACCCCTACTTTGAAGTCTATGCAGGAAAAAGAGATACGTGCTCGATCAATTCATTGCTCGACCATTACAATTGCTCGTAAACTCATTGAAAGCAAATCTGGTATCAACACAGAAGGGCTACTGCAATTCTGAACATCAAAGAATAACCCAAATAGAAGTACAAAGCCACAGAAGAAAGCACAGTTCCCGAAGCCACCAAGGCGCGGCGGAAGCGCGGCAAAACCCCACCTCACGCGGCGGATCCGCGGTGGGTCCAGTGACTTAGCTCCTCAAACTTCATCACAACTCCAGTGCTAGTACCTTCAGCTCAAAAATGCATACAAAAGTCCAGAAGAGTCCAGACACTTCCACCAGATCGTCAAATTCCCAAACTACCCTAATACTTCTAGAACTTTCCTAAACCCTTGCTTAAACCCTAAGCTAAACCCCAACAACTTGTCAACAAACTTTGGGAGGGAAAGTCTAATTCAAACCTAGACCTAGTTCTATAAATAAGACCCTAGGCTCTCTCATTTCTCATTCTTGGAAAATCTTGGATCATCTTGGAAAAATCAAGAAATCTTGGAGAGTGAGAGATTCAACCCATTTTTAGTTTAGCTTTTCTCTTTCTCCATCTTCTTCTTCCTCAAGATTAGTGAGAAATCTTGTAGGAAACCCTAACCCTAATTCCACTCCAAATCCAACATCTTGAGTACCAAATCAAGCGAGAAATCTTCAACCTTTTGGGAGCCGAGCCGATCTTCAATCGGGCAAGTGATCCAAGCGATCCGCGATCCACGGAGACGAGCGAAGCCAAGTCGACGATCAAGTTCTTCCTCTTGTAATTCTTGAGTGATTGTAACGGAATTGTTGATATAAATAAAAGGTGAAATTTGTTAATCTTGCTTTCTTTTAATTCCGCATCATGTTATCTTTACTGTTCTTGAATATTGTCTATGTGATGATGCGCGAGTAAAACTCCGCTCGTTAAGGAGTCGAGAAAATCTTTAGTATGATGATGTAGCAAATTTGTAATAAATTCTTGAATCCACGAGATTGTAAACCCTAGCTATTTCAAGAATCGACAACCCAATTCGATTCGATGCTTTCTTGATCAACATCGCTCGAGATTGGGGTGATCCGATCGATTCTTGAAATTACTAGAGGCTAGAATGTAAATGGTAAATGACAAAGAGTAAGGGTTAAGAGATGAAATTTTAATTTCATCAAGAAAACCCTAATTCTCGTCGATAACCATTGATCTAGCATCAATTCTTTCGAAGGACAAGAATATGAAATATTGTAGACTACATCACATCTAAAGATCCTATCGATTCCTACGAGCCTCTATATCATTCTTGGATTGTCGTTTGGATAATACCATTGAAACCGATTCTTGTTGTTTATAGTTCTTGAATCTTTAGAAAAGATTAGTGACACACGAATACAAATCAATCAATTGAATCGTGTTTTCTCTTATTGTCGATTAACATTTCATTTCAAACAAATAAAAGTAAAAAACGAATCTCGAGATCCCTGAGGACGATCCGCACTCATTCATTAACTTCAACTGACACCGTTGTTTGATTGCGGTCAAATATTTTTGGTTGTGATTTCTTTACTAGTTGATTCGATAAACACATCCACGAAAACATCCAGATCAAAATGGCGCCGTTGCCGGGGATCGAGTGTTAATTCGTTTACATTTTATAGTTTGAAGTGAAAGAATTATTACGTTTCATTTCTTGAAATCAAAATTCGTACAAACTCTTATACGTGTGTTGTGAATTGATTGCAAGGTGATCTGGAGCAATCTGAACTGTGAAAAAATTATTTGGGATATACCAGAGAGCTGGAGATAGTAAAAGGAAGCAGCTGAAGAAATTTAGTACACTGTTCCCAACATTTGACCGCGGAAGGGCGGCAGAACCATGCTTTGTGCGGCGGAAGCGCCGCAGGATTGAGGGATCTTTGAACCATCTTTCTTCAGGTGATTTCTTTCTCTCTCCTCTCTCCCTTTTTAGCTCCAACTAATCCTTTCTGCAGGATTCTTTGCAAACAATAGCTGCGCCGCAAAAGCAAATTAAAATTGTGCGTGATTTTGTTTTCTTGGTTGTTTTGCATTGCTAATACGGAATTTAAGGGGCACGGCCAAATCCAAATTAGGTGGGGATTTCATTACCCTTCCTAGGCCCCGAAAACCACCAAACTTGCATCCGCATTTACCCCCATTAACTAAAAGAAATCTAGAGATGACTCTAAGGACTGTCGCGCTCATTTAGGACAAGAGAGGGCCGTGGGTAATTCATTGCTTATCCGCGTTTTCTTGTGGTGCCTAAGGCGAGTGTGTCTAAGGCTAGTGGTTATTAATTAGGTCCACTGTAGTGGTGGTTCCTTCCCACTTACCTGGCACTTATCCGGCCACAGGGGACAAAGAGGCAGTGAAGGATTGATCCCGCGACTTGTCTTTTGGCAGTTAGGAGCGGTCTAGAGCCGGACCTAGGTGACCATTAGATTCTAGGGTTTGTGTTGCTGCATTTGGTTGTCGCATCATTTTTTCAAAATCCGTCCATTTTCAAAGCAAACACCGCATTCATTTTTACCCCTAATTATAAGCCAACGCTGCCACTTGTACTAACCCTTTTTAGTACAAGATAGGCTGGACACGGGATTCTAGTGCCCGTTTAGTCCGCGTACCTTTTATCGACTCCGAAGTCGATAATTCTTCATTTACCTTTTCTTTACCTACTACCACACCCACACCGATGGATCCGAATCCATCAAACTTCTTTAACCCCAATCTGCCACCGTCCGTTGGTGCGCAGAATCCTCCACACATTTCTCTTCAGGAAAGATGCTATCCACTTAGAGGTCCTCTTTCGACCTGCTTATCCACACCACCAGCGAACGGGGATAATTTTGAAATCAAGCCCCAGTATATCAACCTTCTACCTAAGTATCACGGACTCGAGACCGAGGACGCTTACGTTTTCATTACCAAATTTGAAAACGTATGCGCTATGATGGGTACGTCTCAACTTTCTGTGGATGCGATGCGTCTACGACTTCTTCCTTTTACCTTGTGCGATATAGCCGAGAAGTGGCTATATAACACCACCGCACACTCCATCACTAATTGGGAAGAATTCGTCGCTGCATTCCTAAAGAAATTTTACCCAGTCCAGAAGACGGCTCGAATCCGTAGCGAGTTAAACCAATTTGCCCAGCTCCCTACCGAACCATTTTCAAAGTACTTTGAGCGTTTCAAGGATTTAATGGTTCAATGTCCTCATCACGGCATCCCGAGATGGGAGTTGTGCCGAATCATCTATGAGGGCAGTAACCCTAGCACGAAACAAAGCCTTGAAAATATGTGTCAGGGTACATTTATGACTAAAGACGATGGGGAAGCCTGGCGATACTTAGAAGAATTCGCTGAAAAATCACTGATTTGGGAGAGTGGAACCCAACCATTGAATAGGGGTGGCGTACACCAAGTAGATGTGTCCATAGGTGTTCGAGCTGAAATGGCAGCAATGCAAAAGAAGCTCGACGCTATGGAACACAAATTTGCAGCAGCCTCCCTAAACCCGGTTTCACTCCCCAAAACTGTTTGTGGGTGCTGTTCTGATCCGTCTCACTTGACGGAAGAATGTCCGTTTCAAGGTCGTGAGCATACCAATGCCACATTTCAAAGACCTCGAAACGATTCTTTTTCTTCCACATATAATCAGGGTTGGAGGAACCACCCGAATTTTGCTTGGAACCAAAATCCATCTCAAAACACGGTTCCAAACCAAAACAATTTCCAAAGGGTCCCTCCACCACAACAGCAGCCACAACTCCAACTCACTCAGCACCCCTTTCAAGCACATAATTTTCAAAATCAGGTCAACACACCTGCACTGTCTAGTCCTTTACAGTTGACCGGAACTGACGATTCCTCTTCTTTTGCACAATACATGAATTTGATCTTATCAAATATCATGCAAGTTTCGGCTGAAGTGAAATCTTCCGTCGATGACATGAAGAAAAACTCTGCGTCCCAAAACGAGAGTATTAAATCGATGGAAGAAGAAATTGCACGATTAAAAGCCGAACTGAGTGCAAGAGAGAAAGGGAAACTTCCAGCTCAATCCTTGCCCAATCCTGGTTATTCACATCATGTGAATGCAATCACCACATTGAGATCTGGAAGAGTGCTTGATAATCATGTTGGGGAAGAAGTTGATAATACTGAAAATCATATCAACACCCCGGCTGAGACCTTTCCACACACACACACATCTAATTCTGACCCCAGTTCTTCTACCCCACCATTTTCTTTCGAGCCTATTCTCCATTTCCCAAAAGGCTCTCCATTACAGCCCACCTCTTTTACCCCTCCTCGGACGATTCCCACTTCTATTCAGGGATCGGTTCCACACACACTTCCTTCTCCCATGGACCCAGCGCTAATTGCTAAAGCACCTTACCCGAATCGGTTAAGGGCTAACACACTAAGTCCACAGATGGAGAAGATCACTGAGATGTTTAAACAGGTTAACATCAATATCCCTCTTCTAGATGCTATCCAACAAGTACCTGCATACGCAAAAGTTCTTAAAGATTTTTGCACTAGAAAGAGGAAGAAACAAATGCCCAAGAAGATATTCATGGCAAAAACAGTAGAAACGGCTTTCCCCCAGCAATTACCGAGGAAACGTAAGGATCCTGGATATCCTACTATTTCCATCTCTATTGGGGAGAAACACATTAACCGTGCTCTATTAGATCTTGGCGCAAGTGTTAACCTGCTTCCTTTCTCAGTTTATGAGCAGTTAGGAATCGGAGAGTTGAAACCATCTCCATGCACTTTACAGATGGCTGACCGATCAATCACCAGACCTAGGGGTGAACTAGAGGATGTGTTAATAAAAATCGGGGAATTTATTTTCCCTGTAGACTTTATTGTAATTGATACACAGCCTGTAGCGAACTCACGGAATCAAATTCCGGTGATTTTAGGTCGCCCCTTTTTGGCCACTTCCAATGCTATTATCAACTGTCGTAATGGTTCTATGACCCTATCTTTCGGGAATAGGTCAATAGAGCTGAACATTTACAAGTTGGGAAGTGTACCCTCCGAACCTACTGCTCAGGTATGTTCTGTCGACTTAATGGATGTCGACAGCAGCGAAGTTGATGATCCTCCTGATACCGATCTTGACTCTTTTCATACGTTGTTGTTTGACCCAATTATGTATCATACACATACGGAATCTTCCACCAAGATGTCCGGGTCAACAACTAACACTGATTATGAACTGCTTTTAGAGTCTGAAGATCACCCCGCACATTGTGATGACATTATTCTTCGGGGTATAGATGAAACTTTTGAGGAGATCTTCGCTGATGAACTCGCATTTTTGAATGACACGGGTGTTGAGACGAATCATGCCCAAATCAATGGAATTGAACCTCCACCCCTTCTTCTGAAATGTAATAAGAATACGAGTTATCCATCACATTCACTGCATCGTCTCTCCAAAATGAGACGCACACACATTCTATTCCATCACTTAACTTTTCCCCACTTCTTTTTCCACCAACCCGAGCACTGCATTGATAAAATTTTCGAATGGTTGGTGTTAACTTTCGGTCTTTGTAAAGCTTGGCATCGACCACTGTTTTTTGACCCCTACTTGTGATTTTCAAAGCTTAACATTGCATAACTCAAGTTTGGGGGGGTATGTTTTTCTGGCTCTTAAAAAGAAAAGTTTTACAAATTTGTGAGCCAAAAATAAGTTTGAGGGAGGATCTTCACTTATATATTTGCCCCTACTAATAATTCCTCCCAGATTTACAGATTTTTGTAGGTATAACTGTCGGCAACAGTGAGGACACTGTTGAAAACAAGTTTGGGGGAGGTTTGTGCTTATTTTCGCATCATTTGCATATCATCTGCATAAGCACAAAACATTTCTTTTAAAAAAAAAAAAATCTATAAAAAATGAAAAATTTTCAAAACCCATAAAAATTTAAAAATTTTCAAATATAGAAATAACATTAATATTTACACTTTTTGTATATAAATAAGATAATGAAAGTTTAGACAGTGAACAATTACATCCATGAGATTGGAAAAATTTTAGAAAACTAAGAAAATTAGAAGTTTTCTTATACGAACTAGTAATAAGTAGTTATGAGCCGTTGTCCCAAGGGTTAGTAAGATGAAGGACGTCACTAATCTGAGGATAAAAATAAGTCTGAAAAATAGTTTCTATTCTGGAAGCCAAACATTTTGAACGTTGCTACCCTGCTATTCGCACTTACACACATCTTAAAGCCTGGGATAGTAGAGGATACCTTGAAATGCTCTTGTCTTAAAGCCAAAAGTATGAAAAAGAAAAATGTGTTTTAAAGTGGTGAGAAAAATGGACACTGGTTTTGTTATCACCAAGGGCAAGAAAAATATATAGCAAAAGGGTGTTTCTTCACCTAGTGCCCCAAGGTCAACTGGTCTGGGAGTCACTGCTATGCCTAAGGTGGTGCAAGATTAGGAAAATACACCAAGTTAGCATGCACATTAGTAATCGGTCGGTTAGTACCTCAAGAAGTATTAACGGTCGCATGAAAGTGTGTAAGCAATCTCGTTTGCCAAGAAGTACTGAGGCCGATGGGCAAGAGTATGATAGCTTGAATTGAATTCTCCGGGTGTAGGGATGTCTTTACACACACGCAGGGTGATATGATCGATGTTTGGAATAAAGATAGGAATGAAGAATAAGACGATGTTTTATTGAGGGAGGACGTGATTTCTGACATTTTTTCATGACCATTAAGATAGGGCTCATGACAACCGAAAAACTAGCTTAGTTGGAAACCCTAATTTTCAAGGCTTTTCTTTTACAATTCTTGTCTTTAAATGTAATATTCATGATCTTGCTTTTATTTTTGGATTTTGTGGGTGCAATCCGCTGAAAACCCTCAGGAGACAACACTCCTCCTACTAGGGACACCTAGAGGTTTAAAGGCTTGTTGCACATGCTCAGTGCAATCGTGTTGCCTACGAAAGTGTGCTAGTTAGTTTTTTTTTTTTTTTTTTTTTTTCTCCTTCTTTCTTTTCTCCTTCTCTTTTTAATAAAACATTCTCTCGAGACGATCGAAATTAAGTTTGGGGGTATTTGATCAGTCGAAAATACTGCATATTTTAACCGGCAATTTCCTTGTCATCTGCATATATATAGGAGAGTACGGTATTCATAATTCACATATTAGCTAATTGGTCGCAAAATATCAAATTACATGTATTCGACCTTAAAACCGGAAATTCTAGGGAAATTAACTGCATTACATTACATAGCATATTTTCTATATCTTGCAACCCCTACTTTGAAGTCTATGCAGGAAAAAGAGATACGTGCTCGATCAATTCATTGCTCGACCATTACAATTGCTCGTAAACTCATTGAAAGCAAATCTGGTATCAACACAGAAGGGCTACTGCAATTCTGAACATCAAAGAATAACCCAAATAGAAGTACAAAGCCACAGAAGAAAGCACAGTTCCCGAAGCCACCAAGGCGCGGCGGAAGCGCGGCAAAACCCCACCTCACGCGGCGGATCCGCGGTGGGTCCAGTGACTTAGCTCCTCAAACTTCATCACAACTCCAGTGCTAGTACCTTCAGCTCAAAAATGCATACAAAAGTCCAGAAGAGTCCAGACACTTCCACCAGATCGTCAAATTCCCAAACTACCCTAATACTTCTAGAACTTTCCTAAACCCTTGCTTAAACCCTAAGCTAAACCCCAACAACTTGTCAACAAACTTTGGGAGGGAAAGTCTAATTCAAACCTAGACCTAGTTCTATAAATAAGACCCTAGGCTCTCTCATTTCTCATTCTTGGAAAATCTTGGATCATCTTGGAAAAATCAAGAAATCTTGGAGAGTGAGAGATTCAACCCATTTTTAGTTTAGCTTTTCTCTTTCTCCATCTTCTTCTTCCTCAAGATTAGTGAGAAATCTTGTAGGAAACCCTAACCCTAATTCCACTCCAAATCCAACATCTTGAGTACCAAATCAAGCGAGAAATCTTCAACCTTTTGGGAGCCGAGCCGATCTTCAATCGGGCAAGTGATCCAAGCGATCCGCGATCCACGGAGACGAGCGAAGCCAAGTCGACGATCAAGTTCTTCCTCTTGTAATTCTTGAGTGATTGTAACGGAATTGTTGATATAAATAAAAGGTGAAATTTGTTAATCTTGCTTTCTTTTAATTCCGCATCATGTTATCTTTACTGTTCTTGAATATTGTCTATGTGATGATGCGCGAGTAAAACTCCGCTCGTTAAGGAGTCGAGAAAATCTTTAGTATGATGATGTAGCAAATTTGTAATAAATTCTTGAATCCACGAGATTGTAAACCCTAGCTATTTCAAGAATCGACAACCCAATTCGATTCGATGCTTTCTTGATCAACATCGCTCGAGATTGGGGTGATCCGATCGATTCTTGAAATTACTAGAGGCTAGAATGTAAATGGTAAATGACAAAGAGTAAGGGTTAAGAGATGAAATTTTAATTTCATCAAGAAAACCCTAATTCTCGTCGATAACCATTGATCTAGCATCAATTCTTTCGAAGGACAAGAATATGAAATATTGTAGACTACATCACATCTAAAGATCCTATCGATTCCTACGAGCCTCTATATCATTCTTGGATTGTCGTTTGGATAATACCATTGAAACCGATTCTTGTTGTTTATAGTTCTTGAATCTTTAGAAAAGATTAGTGACACACGAATACAAATCAATCAATTGAATCGTGTTTTCTCTTATTGTCGATTAACATTTCATTTCAAACAAATAAAAGTAAAAAACGAATCTCGAGATCCCTGAGGACGATCCGCACTCATTCATTAACTTCAACTGACACCGTTGTTTGATTGCGGTCAAATATTTTTGGTTGTGATTTCTTTACTAGTTGATTCGATAAACACATCCACGAAAATAAACAGATCATCCCTCTGTTGTACCCATCGGAATCCTAGACTCTCGTGGTGGTTTGATCGGAGAAAAGATCGGGCTAGGTCGTCGACTTCGATGCCGAAGATGATCTACGTCGAGGCAACTCAAGATCAAGCTCCAACTTCACCAAGTCATGAAACTTGTGAAGAAAACACCCTATACTATATGGCAAGTGGTAGAGGATGAAGAAATAGGAAGTGGGTTCACTTTGGATTTGAATTTCTCACTCTTTTTCTCAAGTCACCATTGAAGGTAGCAAAGGTTTTCTTCATCTTGAAGAAGAAGAAGAAAAATAAAGAATATGATAAGAATATTAAAATCAATTGATTAGCTATAATAAATGAAGTGACCTTATCATATAGCAACCATGGTTAAGTGTAGAGAATAAACTAGGGTTAGGTGAAAGGTTGGGTTAAGGAAAAAACAAAATGGTAGATAAAGCTAAGAAGCTTCATGAAGCTTAAGAAAAGAACAAATTTTGCCACCATTTCATTTTTACCAAAAGATAACTAAAATGAATAAGTAATTAAGAAAAGATTACTAAACCCTAACCATTAACCTAAACAAGGTTTAAAGCATACACATAGCCATGTTTGCATGTATCATCAGACATGATACAAACTAGTGCACAAAACTATATCATATATACAATGTGCACATCAAGTGAGAAATCCATCTTAAGTGAACCAATACTAGTTAATGCAAAGTAATATATCAAATATATAATTATGCATTAAATCATTAAATCAACACTTGATTTAATGATCCGGTCATACTGCATATAACCGACTAATATCAAGTGTATCAATGTATCGAATCAACATTTGATTCGGTAATCCGGCTATATCACATATAACCGTCCCATGATACATATCGCGAGAATAGAATACAGTATCATATACTGGTATTATTCTCGGTCCTGCACATATCTCATATGCGCTCCTATTTCGTTTCGCTTGAGCCAGGAAACCTCTGTGTAGGACTCTAAAGACTCGTCAATACGCCGGCAGCAGGTGATGATCATATCAAACACCCACAAGCCGCAAGCGGTCTGCTAAACATAACGGCCACCCGGGTATTGAGCGATCAGAAGATCGATGAGCAATCCCGCTCACACTCCTGTGAATCCAACCAGTAACACTTACCGTACAGTCCGGTCTGTTCGTCTGATATGTCGCATATCTCGCCTAGGGATGGTAAACGTCAGACCCCAATAGCTCGATAAGTCATGCCGACGTGAAGTCCATAACAATCGTGAAACTACTGATAACTCTTACCAGTATATAACTGCAACCCTGGCCAGGGATTTCCAGTTATGGCCAGTCGAGCATAGCGCAACATCAACCCCCAATACCGGGAGAGACGAATCCCCTCCTATCGCTCATTGCCTCCATGTGAATCGGGACTGTACCCAAAAACCACCTGTTTACACGACTCAGTAGAGCCGTGGTAGGGTGGAAATCAAAGCACAGTGGGAGACACACAAGACTCTATGACGATCTCGGGTCAACAGACTAAGCTGTACCAGTGTCACCAGAGAACTGCCATCTGATGTAAGGTATAATACCATCTGGGAGTTCTCGGCGAGTCCGTTCAGTGTACCCAGTCTCCACTGAGCACCCGCATACCATCTCTGATGTCAAACACCAATGGATATGGGATCATCCATCGCCCATCACATGGGTCGAGAAGATATACGCTAGTCTACTCTGGAATATCGATGCCCCGTCTCGATATTCCCACGACTAGGAACATTGAAGGATGTACTCATTGACTACCCAGGCCCCACTAGTATGATCTGCATCATAGTCCTGGAAGTCGAGTACACATCCTAAGGGCTTTATCAACATGTAACAGAGAGACAGAAAGTATACATGTTAAGATAAAGAGTAACCAGATAGCGTACTATCATGTCGAGCAAGAAAGTCCTACCTATATATGTCCCAGCATCCACTACAATATACATCCAATGTACAGTAATGGCCTCTAGGCCATACATATAACTAACAATCTCCCACTTGCACTAGGGCCATCTATAGCAGTGGTTGCAGTATCACATACTCAACCATCCCATATAAGTCTGTCTCTGGGAAAAAGCCTTTGTGAGTGGATCCGCCGTGTTGTCCTCTGAGTATACTCTCCTAATCTCGATCACCCTGGAGATCATCTATCTCCATGATCAGGTGATGCTTCCTCAGAATATGTCTGGGTCACTGATGGGACCAGGGTTCCCGGGCCAAAGCCACACATCCATTGTCACACAATGGTGGGAACCTAGTTCATCTTATGAACCAATATACACCCAAACTGCCTCTTTGGTAGCATCTTTGATAGCGATGTTACCAGCCTTTATCGTCTAGTTTACCACGGTATCTAGCTTGGAACTCTTCCAACATACCGTCCCTCCACTGAGGGTAAAGACAATACCTGCTACTGACATTCAGTCGTTCTTATCACTTTAGAACCTTTCCAGTGATTCTCCCCAGGATCGATTGATACTATCTCACTACAACTAGTGAGAATCCTAACATCCATTTAGATCTATCTCATAGATGAAAACTCAGGATTTAGGAGGTATCACTTTGATCCTATTGGAGAATCCTTGTGATAAGCGGAGATTGACCAAGCGTAGTATAGGAAACTCTTTTCCTATTAAGAGTATGTTGTCCACGTACAATACGAGGATAACCACCTTACTCTCTACTACCTTTTTGTATATACAAGGTTCATCTACCATTTTGATGAAGTCAAACTCTTTGACTACCACATCAAAACAGATGTTCCAACTCCGTGATGCCTGCTTTATCTTGTAAAGCAACTTGCACACGTTTCCGCTGCTCTCACTGTTTACGAAGCCCTCTGGCTGTGTTCTTATAGACGTTCTCTTCTAAATCATTATTTAGAAAAGTAGTCATGGCACCCAACCACCAGATATCGTAGTCATGGTATGTAGCAATGTTAAGTAGGATCCGGATGGACTTTAAGCATGGCCACTTGGAAAAGGTTTCATCATTATCTACGCCTGGTCGATGACGAAAACCTTCAACAAGTCTAGCTTTGAAAGTCTCAACTTTTCCATCTACACCAAGTAATCTTCTCAAGATATACTTGCTCCTGATGGGGATTTAACCCTTCAGATATAGCATCCATACTTTGTTGGTGTACATGGATTCCATCTCAGATCGCTAAGCATCCAGCCATTCTTACAGAGTCCCTACTCTTGATGGCCTGCTCGAAACTAGTTGGGTCATCATCTCATGATGCAATCCTCGCTCCTACTGTCATCGAGAAACCGAAGTATCTCTCAGGCAGGTGAGGAACCCTGCTAGATCGGCGGAGAGGCTGAGGTTCGTCGGGGACTATTGAATCCTCTGGTTCTGTCAAATCAGCTGCAGTTTTGTATGGTTGGAACCTTTCCAGTTCTACAAAACTGACCTTGCCTCGATCTTGTCCGGATTTTGCTTATGACATAGGCCGGATAATCCCAAATCTTAACTTACTTAAGAGATAGGCTCTTCCCATACCATATCTTATATGGAGTGGTAGGCACTGATTTGATTCGAACCCAATTCAATAGGCATGCAACTTCTCAAGTGCATAACCCCCTAAAAAGAAATAGGTAACTCAGTAGTACTTATCATAGAGCACACCATATCATATAGGGTGCTATTGCTCCGCCCTGATACACCATTGTGCTGTGGTGTATACAGAGGAGTAACACTAAGAGAGAATCTCATTCTCCTTTAGAATAGTCCAAGAATTCCATGCACAAGAATTCTCCTCCTTGATCTTATCATGGGACATAATACTTATACCCGGTTTTTGGTTCTCTACTTCTAACTTATATTCTGTGAACATCTCAAAAGGTTCGGACTTATGTTTCAACAGGAACATATGGCTGAATCTTGAGAGATTATCAGAGAATGTAATGAAGTACAAAGAACTGGTCATGGCATGTGTAGACAGGGGACCTTGCATACATCACTATGTATCAGTCCCAAGAGTTTACTAACTCTTTCTCTGTTTCCTATAAACAGAGCTATGGTCATCTTATCTTTGTGACATGACTGGCAAGTTTCACAAGATGTAAATTCAAACTGATTTAAATATGCATCTAAAATGTAACTTCAGCCAGTCGGGTCGCATTGATATGACCTAGTCTACAATACCTCAAGAAGGATTCGTTCATTTCTGAACTCTTCCTCTTGTGTGTGTTCTGTATACTAGGAACTGTAGTTTGATTTAGAACGTCAATGCTTTCAGATAACGTGCCTGAACCGATCAACTTTTGAAATAGGAAATGTTCAAAACATTATCCAACAATATAAAATTTTATCATTTCTTTACTTATAAAGAGACCGATATGATTTTGTATATCGGTTCGGTATCTAATAGCATTTGTTCAGAATCAATGTATTTGTAATACAGGGTGACAGTGACCAACAGACCTGGCTACAACACTTGCACCGTTTTTTGTCTCATGAAACTTATCACCCGTTCTCAGTTCTCTACCTTTCTGTAGCCCTATGTAACAGATTACATATCTGGGATCCTGATCCGGTATCAAATACCTAGGATGTAGAGGACACTGAGAAACAGTTCTTTGTAATGAACACACCCGAAGGAGATGCATCATATGCACTTTCTTCGTTTGGGTGGCATAGGATTTCTGGTATTCCCCTATTTCCTGCTCTGTCTTATAACAATTATAAGTTGGAGCGAGACCAATGTTCCCCAGCTCAGTATAACAAGCGGGTTCAGTCAATACATCCATATTATTATCTTGATTAAGGCGTGATATGGTCGCTACCTGGAGAGAGAGAGAGAAGAAAACACTCTGCGTGTGCTCTTGTAAGATTAGATTGGTTATTTAGTTTATCTAATCAGGATGGCTCCCACTGTTTTTATCAAATCTTCCTTCAAACCATAAAAGGAAAGACTAGCCGGGATTAATTACACTCTGCAAGTTCGCCAATCTTTCAGCCAGGCCAGTGTCGGTACTTTGAGGGAGGTTCCCCTTGCTTTCGCACGGACCTAATTAAAGTAAACCTCGTTTTCCCAGAGGCGTAACCCCGTTGACACCTTTCTAGACACCTACTTGATCGGCTAATTGTAAAGTGCAAAACTCTCCCAGGAGTAACAATTACTCGCAGTGGGTATCGGGATCCAACTATCACATAGAAGGTATGCAATCTCATTGCAAATTTCAACACTTGAAACTCCCGATAAAATTTTTTACCCCTAGCGCTTATGACCTTAACTATGGTTAACAAATCATAAGCACTAGTCAAGTTCTACCCGTCATTTCGTGATTAATTAGACCCACCCACATGACCCTTAACTAAGGTCAAAAAAGTCACGCGACTATCCTAACTAATCGCATCATATGCGGTGTAGGAAGACATCACTTAGCTACCGTACACTGTGCCTTGACTATGGTCAACAAACACAGCACGAATACTAAGTACTCTACTTCCTAAAATGACGGAGGGTTGCGGATGGTTTTTAAGAAAACCTTTAACGCTTTGAACTTGATCTCGTTGCGGAATCAAATAGTTTTTAAATGGAGTGTTTTTGAGGCTTTTCTAGTTTTGCTAAAGGGGTCATTCCCGGTGAAGGGATCGTCGGCCCTTTCCTCGTCGAATGAGGTGCGGGATATATCATATATATCACTGTGCAAAGCAGAAACTATAGAAGCAATCAAAATACAAACCGAGGGTTGTAGCATCTGCCAGTTATTGCTAAAGGAGTCACTCCCGGTGAAGGGATCTCGGTCCTTTCCTTATCGAATAAGCTGCAGGATGTTCTATAAGGAACACCGCGATGCAAAGCAAGAACTGTAGCTACCTGTTTTATTTAGAAATTCTATTCCACAACATCTTTTAGGTTTATTTTCTTTCATTAATCTCATTAATGAATGTCCCATCATTTAAGTCCACCTAAACATCACAGATAAATATAACGTACGCTTATGCCATCCGCATTCGCCTCGATGTCCCGTCTGCACCGTTAGGTTAGGTAACTAACGCTAGAGCGAGGCAGGGCTAGCGCGGGTGTAAAAAATAAGCAACGTCTATATAATATATCATATATACTATATATAATATCTATCTGAACAAATCACATGATCACATCACAGATAACGCAGCAGAAAGTATCATATGAAATATTGGATATACTAGAACGTCCGTGTTTTCAATACGAGCCAGTATAAAACACGGATTCCACAGTCGTGATGAATAGCTAATCCCACACCCCTAGACCCCTACGAGAGCGGCAAGCAACTCTACCAATTCTAGGGTTAGGAGACCCGGACTCGACTCCTCGAGATGGTCTCCCACTGGACCCTAAAACCCGGTTACTTGTGCTCCCCTCCTTGGGTCTATCCTAATGCGGAAAAGTAAATAATATACAAATGGTGACATCATCCGCAACCTGGAAGTGCCCCAATAAAAGAATATTACATACAAGTTTTTTTTACATGAATGAAAATGAAAAACACTCATCTCACATAAAACCCCCCGGCTATTCAAACACGACGATCCAATATAACATATTCAGCAACACATAACATCACATGTCATCAACGTAAGTAAACATGCGTATCCCAATTGTCGTTGACATATAGCAATGAAACCGGCGATATCACATATTACACTTACGGTCGCAGAAAAGAAAGTGTAAAACTACAAAAGTTGGAATCCGCAAACTCTTTAGACATCGCATGCCTAACCAAATGAATTCCTTAGACATCGCATGCCTAACAATTATGAACCCCGCATTTCAGTCTCAAAATCGAAAACACTTTTCAATACCAAGTCGGCCAATTCAACAAGATTCCTGACATCCTGATCGAATGCTCGTCGCAAACTTCAGTAGACGGCCGCACCCCCGATACCGTCGACGAAGTGCACCAAGGCGGAACACCGCTGCCGCGAGCACCCGAACAGATGCTTTAGGCGACGGGGTTCTCCTACAGTCACTTGGTCAGGGCTATGGGGTGAGGCTGTCTATTAAGTTTACCCGGTGAGTATCCGCGTATGCTACGTGATTGCGACGGACTTTTGATCATATCAAAATTTCGTGGCAACCGATCAAGTGAGACTAAACTGCTATGTTTATAACATTCATTCAGTTATCTCATAACTACTTGTGGATTCCAAATATTGTATCACATTCCGGATAAATAGAAAATGTTAAACTTTCCGATCGAACAATCGAACACCCAAGTTTTCCCGAAACAGCTCAACACATGAAATAAGTTTAAAAACATTCACTTCATGCCTCAGTACCAACGGTCCAGCCGTAGAAGGGTCAAGCCAACGCCTCACATGTGGCACGCCGTACTGCCCCAAACCCTAAGGTTCAAAGGGCAGTTCAAGACGGTTACATAATCGAGTTAAGGTTTGTTGTCTTCTAGAGGGACCATTGCGTTACTTGCACTACTTAGAACGTCATTAAACTACGGAAAAATCCAACAATTGGAAATTTCCCGGCAGGGGAAAAAGTGGGTATTTATATCCGGTCGAACTTTTTAACATATTCTAAAATTACCCGGAAAAACACATAGACAAAATTAGACAATCCGATCGAATCTTCGAACTCCCAATACAACCCAGAAAACTCAACTCTTGAGTAAACATTAAAAATTCCCAGAAAACTCAGCAATGCAAGAAAGAAGTTAATGTGCAAAGAGTTATGAACAAAGTGACCATATGGCCGCGGAACCGCCGCACGAGCCCTGCTCGTGTCGCGGTTCCGCAGCGCTTTGAACGATTCAGAAGCTCGTTTTGCACAGTATTTCTTAGAAAATCCAGCTGATTTTTCTGCATATTTTTAATTCACAAAATTCCACAATTTTCAAAAATGTACAGAGAGTGGTGAAATCTAGGGTTTCGGGGTTCGATCGGGTTTCTAGCTTCGTCTACGCATCGCCTAAGGCTCTAGCTAGGCTCTGATACCACTGTAGGTCAGCCAGCCACCCCATCCAATAGGGTCGCCGTGGCACCAACGGGTCCCTCAGCCACTACTTTTTACACATGCCCCCTCATGAGGACTACAACCCGCCGGAACACCTTCCGGTCTCGGGACACCCTGGGGGTAAGAGCCTATGCTTCGCCACACTGTCACACAGTGAGAACCCCCCATAGGTCGTTTTCCAATTTCTAGTAGCTCTGATACCACTGTAGGGTTCCTAGGCACACCCATGAGGTTCTACAACAGATCAAACTTGCCAAAATCAAATTTTTCTTATGTGCCAAGTAACCCTAAGCAAGATCGTAACTAGAGGTATAGGCGATGCAAGCAAGTTAACAACTTAACTAGATAGTGAAAGGGGCTACAACCTTTGTAGATCCGGTCCTCCACTTACTTGGCTCCGTGATGACGTCCCTCCGCTGTACCCATCGGAATCCTAGACTCTCGCGGTGGTTTCATCGGAGAAAAGATCGGGCTAGGTCGTCGACTTCGATGCCGAAGATGATCTACGTCGAGGCAACTCAAGATCAAGCTCCAACTTCACCAAGTCATGAAACTTATGAAGAAAACACCCTATACTACATGGCAAGTGGTAGAGGATGAAGAAATAGGAAGTAGGTTCACTTTGGATTTGAATTTCTCACTCTTTTTCTCAAGTCACCATTGAAGGTAGCAAAGGTTTTCTTCATCATGAAGAAGAAGAAGAAAAATAAAGAATATGATAAGAATATTAAAATCAATTGATTAATTATAATAAATCAAGTGACCTTATCATATAGCAACCATGGTTAAGTGTAGAGAATAAACTAAGGTTAGATGAATGGTTAGGTTAAGGAAAAAAACAAAATGGTAGATAAAGCTAAGAAGCTTCATGAAGCTTAAGAAAAGAACAAATTTTGCCACCATTTCATTTTTACCAAAAGATAACTAAAATGAATAAGTAATTAAGAAAAGATTACTAAACCCTAACCATTAACCTAAACAAGGTTTAAAGCATACACATAGCCAAGTTTGCAAGAATCATCACACATGATACAAACTAGTGCACAAAACTATATCATATATACAATGTGCACATCAAGTGAGAAAATCCATCTTAAGTGAACCAATACTAGTTAATGCAAAGTAATATATCAAATATATAATTATGCATTAAATCATTAAATCAACACTTGATTTAATGATCCGGTCATACTGCATATAACCGACTAATATCAAGTGTATCAATGTATCAAATCAACATTTGATTCGGTAACCCGGCTATATCACATATAACCGTCCCATGATACATATCGCGATAATAGAATACAGTATCACATACTGGTATTATTCTCGGTCCTGCACATATCTCATATGCGCTCCTATTTCGTTTCGCTTGAGCCAGGAAACCTCTGTGTAGGACTCTAAAGACTCGTCAATACGCCGGCAGCAGGTGATGATCATATCAAACACCCACAAGCCGCAAGCGGTCTGCTAAACGTAACGGCCACCCGGGTATTGAGCGATCTGTAAGTCCATGCTACCTCTCCCGGTACTTTCGGGCATGCGGAATTTGGTGAAAAACAATTTTCTAGAGGTGGTAACATGGATTCAAAACCGGATCTTTGTTAAACATCTAACTAACAACCTAACTAGGAGTTGTTAACTACTCGGTTAGGGGGTTATACCTTTCTTTCTTGAACTCCTTCGTCTTCAAGCCTCGATGGTTGTCCGGATCGGCTTCACCCCGTCGTCTCCTTGCGCCGAAGATCGATCCACCTGAAAGCTTCTACCTTTGGCTTCTTCTTCGGTCTTTGAAGAAACTAGTTCACTTGGTTTGCTAAACCTTATGAACTAGAGTGAGTAGAGAAGAGTGTGTTGGGGTTTTCTCTATGGTTCTTGGTTCTCAACACATGAGACAAGTGAACCATAGACTAAAGAGAGTGAGAGCAAGAGGAAGAAGATGAGAGCTCAAGAACACAAGAGAGAGAATGAAAATGATAGAATGAGAAAGACTTTTCTCTCTTGGCTCTCATAATCCAAAGCCATCATCACAAAAATAGTAATCAAGTATTGTGTAAATGGTTTAAGTCAAAATGGCTATATCATTTCATGCACTCATATTGCACAAGAGAACAAGCAAGTGAAAAGTCATTGTCATGAAATGATAGCCATTGTCATCATGATGGTCAACTAGTCCAACCTAGTCAACCAGTCAACAAAATCAACAAGTCAACAAAGTCAACCCCTCAACAACCATGTCACCACAATACTTAATTAATATTATTGTTAATCATATATCATATTCTCATTAGGGTTGAGCAAAAAGTCAATAGTCAACAGTCACCGGTCAACAACCCTAAAGAGAATCCTCTGCCTCTGTCTCTCCGTCAACTGTGCATACACACCCGCATCCGCGTTCCGAGGAACACGAATACATACTGGATAAAACCAATCCCAAAACGTACACTAGGATCTGGCTTAAACTAAAGCCCGCTAGTGTTAACTGTCCGGACACTGTACGTGCATAAGTGCACGGATGTGACCGAACCCTGCCGCAAAACCATGCGACCTGTCGCCAAACCATGCGACCTCTACTCTTTTGCCTAAAGGCGAATAGCTTTCTGTGTGGGACTCTAAAGACTCGACACTACGCTGGCAGTGGGTTTAACCACAGACCGCAAGTGGCACTAGCTGTGTGTAACGGTCCCCAGGTAGATGCCGACAAGAAGACTGACGAGGTGAAACCCATCTGAACTCCTACTGAGCCTGAATGTGACAGTCTCCGTACAGTCCGGTCTGTTCGTCTGATACATCGCATGGCGGGCCTAGGGCGGTAAACGTCAGTCTCCTAATAGCGGTACAAGTCGTGTCGGAGTGAAGCCCAAAACACCCTGAGATAACACTGGAAGCCTACCAGTATATCTCGATTGCCCTGGCCAGGGACTACTCATGTAATGGCTCTCCTAGACACAGCGCGATGTCAACCCCCAATACCGGGAGAGACGAATCCTGTCTAACCGTCACTGCCTCCAAGTGCTTCGGGACTGTACCCAACTACTACCTGTTTGCACGACTCCTTTGAGCCGTGGTAGGGTAGTAATCAAAGAACAGTGGGAACACACTCGAGGCAAAGTGACAGTGTCAAGTCAGTGGACTAAGCTGTACTCATGTCACCTGGGAACTGATAACTGACGATAGGTATAATACCAACCGGTCAGTTCCCTACGAGTCCTGTCCAGTGTACTCGTAACCTAACGAGCACCCCTATACTATCTCCAGTACGACGTACTGATGGCTGTGGGACAGACCATCTCCCACTCTGGGATGAGAAGCGCATACGCTAGTCTACTCCGGAGTATCGATGTCCTGTCTCGATAGTCCTGCGACTAGGGACCTGTATAAGGATGTGCTTATAGATTACCCAGCCCCCACTAGTGTGACTGCCATCACAACGCTGCTAATCAAGCAAAGATCCTAAGGGCTCCACTAATGTGTATAGGTGATATACTAAAATAAACACATGTACACATTGAAGTAGAAACAAACCAAGTAGCATACTACTATATTGAGCAAGATTGTTTATACAAGGTGAATATCCCAAGCTTCCATTAAGTAATATACAAACTAGTATGATATAGTAATGGCCTCTAGGGCATATACACTAACAATCTTCCACTTGCACTAAGGCCATGTACTGGCGTATCGAAGACCTATCATCTCGATCAGCCGCTCGAACTCAGTCTGGGGCAAGGCCTTGGTGAATGGATCTGCAGTGTTATCTTCTGAAGCGACCCTCCGAACCTCGATCTCCTGGCGATCCACGATCTCCCTGATCAGGTGATACCGCCTCAAGATGTGTCTGGATCTCTGATGGGACCTGGGTTCCTTCGCTAAAGCTATAGCCCCGTTGTTGTCGCAATACAGAGGTATTGGATCAACAATGGACGGAACCACCTGAAGTTCTTTCAAGAACTTCCTCATCCAGACAGCTTCTTTTGCGGCATCAGATGCAGCGATGTATTCCGCTTCCATCGTCGAGTCTGCAACGGTTTCCTGTTTGGAACTCTTCCAACACACCGCCCCTCCATTGAGGGTAAAGACAAAACCCGACATGGACTTGGAATCATCCTTGTCACTCTGGAAGCTGGAGTCAGCAAAGGCCTCGATCTGGAGGTCTTTTCCGCCATACAGCAAGAACATCTCCTTAGTCCTTCTTAGGTACTTGAGAATGTTCTTTACCGCTATCCAGTGTTTCTCCCCAGGGTTTGACTGATACCGGCTTACCACACTCAGTGTATAAGCTACATCCGGTCTGGTACACAACATCGCATACAATATAGAGCCTACCGCAAAAGCATAGGGTATAATAGACATGCGATCCCTTTCCAAATCAGTCTTGGGAGACATCTCTTTGGAGAGGGTGATCCCGTGACAAGCCGGTAGATTACCGTGCTTGGAATCTTCCATACTGAATATTTTCAGTATGGTGTCAATGTACCTGGACTATGAAAGTCCTAATATCCTCTTGGATCTATCACGATGGATCCGGATCCCCACGATGTATGAGGCATCACCCAGGTCTTTCATGGAGAACCTGTGTGACAAGAACCCCTTGACAGATTGTAGCATAGGAATGTCATTTCCTATTAAGAGAATGTCATCCACGTATAAAACGAGGAATACTATAGTTCTTGCTACAAATCTACTATAGATGCATGGTTCATCTGGATTTTTGATAAAGCCAAATTCCTTGACCGTCTCATCAAAATAGATGTTCCAACTCCGCGATGCCTGCTTTAGTCCGTAAATGGACTTAAGCAACTTGCACACCTTTCCGCTGCTCCCACTCTGAATGAAACCCTCTGGCTGGTCCATATAGACACACTCCTCTAAATTTCCATTTAGAAAAGCGGTTTTTACGTCCATCTGCCAAGTCTCATAATCGTGGAAGGCAGCAATGGCAAGAACGATCCGAATGGATTTCAGCATAGCTACTGGAGAAAAGGTTTCGTCATAGTCCAAACCAGGTCGCTGACGAAAACCCTTTGCTACCAGTCTAGCTTTATAGGTCTCAACCTGTCCATCTACACCAATCTTCCTTTTGAAGATCCACTTGCATCCTACGGGTTTTACCCCGTCTGGAGCAATGTCCAACGTCCATACTTTGTTGGTGTACATGGACTCCATCTCGGTCCGCATTGCATCCAGCCATTTTACCGAGTCGACGCTCTGAACGGCTTGCTGGAAGCTAGTAGGCTCATCATAATCTATGATGCAATCCTCTCTATCCCCGTCTATGAGAAAACCGTAGTATCTCTCGGGCGGATGAGACTGCCTACTACTCCTGCGGAGTGGCGTAGGAATGTCCTGTTCTTTTGAACCCTCTGGTTCCATTAAGCTTTCAGTAATAGCTCGTGGTTCTGGAATTTCTTCCAGTTCTACTGTGCTCCCACTTATCTGGGTTTCCAAAAACTCAGTTTCTAAGAAGTAGGCATGACGAGAAACAAAAACTTTTTTTTCCTCTTCACAGTAGAAGAAATATCCCTTGGAGTTCTTTGGATATCCTACGAACTTACACTGTACTGAGCGTGACTCGAGCTTGTCCGCATGCTGCTTTTTAACAAAAGCTGGACATCCCCATGTCTTAATGTGCTTAAGATAGGGTCTCTTCCCATACCACATCTCATATGGTGTAGTAGGCACAGCCTTAGTTGGAACTCGGTTCAAAAGGTATGCAGCTGATTCTAGCGCATACCCCCAGAAAGATCGCGGTAACTCAACGTTACTCATCATGGACCGTACCATATCCAATAGGGTTCGGTTCCGTCTCTCCGATACACCGTTATGTTGCGGAGTGTATGGAGGAGTAAGCTGAGAGAGAATTCCGTTCTCTTTTAAATAATCCAGGAACTCGGCACTCAAGTATTCTCCACCTCGATCCGATCTTAGAATCTTAATACTTTTGCCGGTTTGTTTTTCTACTTCATTCTTATATTCCTGGAATTTTCCAAAGGCTTCGGACTTATGTTTCATTAAGAAGACATAACCGTACCTTGAAAAGTCATCCGTAAAAGTAATGAAGTAAGAATAACCGCTTCTCGCATGTGTAGACATTGGACCGCACACGTCGCTGTGTACGAGTCCCAAGAGCTTGCTCGCTCTTACTCCGTGTCCAGTGAACGGAGTCTTTGTCATCTTTCCTTTGAGATAGGATTGACAAGTGGCATACGATTGATATTCGAACGGATTCAAATATCCTTCTGTATGTAACTTCGTCAACCTTCTCTCATTGATGTGACCCAGTCTACAATGCCATAAGAAAGTTTGATTTATTTCCGGAGACATTCTTTTGTGTGTATTCTGGACATTGAAAATCTGTGGTTGGTTTAATACGTATATACCATTGCTTAATGTACCTGACCCAATCAAAACTTGATTAAGGTGAATGTTTACAACATTGCTTACAAACGCAAATTCATAACCTTCTTTAGAAACCAAAGATACAGAAATGATATTACAAGTTGCGTTGGGTACAAAAAAGCAATTACGTAAAACCAAAACATGTCCATCTGAAATTCCCAGGTGATAGTCCCCCACAGCCTTAGCATCCATGCTAGCTCCGTTTGCAACTTTGAGGGTCATGTCACCTGCCTTCAAAACCCTACGGTTTCTCAACGCCTGCAAAGAATTACAGATATGAGATCCTGATCCGGTATCCAATACCCAGGAAGTAGAGTTTATTGAAAGACAGTTTTCAATAACATACACACCTGAAGCTGAAGCCGCAACCTGCTTCAATTCCTGTGTCCTGGCTTTCCAAGCCCTGCAATCATTCTTCCAGTGTCCTTTTTTATGACAATAGAAGCATTCTTCTTTATCCACAAGCTGCCCCGCTTTCTTTGTTACTTTTGCTTTTCCCTTTGTATCCACTTTACTAACACCGCCCCTTGGTTTAGCGGGGGCTTTCTTCTTCTTTCCCTTGGCTTTCGCCTTGGACCAAGAAGAGGAAGATCCTCCTACAAACAAAGTGGATGTTTCCCTACCTTTCTGTAGGGTGCCCTCTGCACTCCTCAGCATGTTGAGGAGTTCTGAAAGTTCAACTTCTTTTTCTTGTAAGTTGAAGTTCAGGATAAACTGGGCGTAAGTGGAAGGAAGGGACTGGAGAATCAAGTACGTATAGAGCTCGTTCTCTAATGTGGTCCCAAGTTCCGCGAGCTCCTCAATGAAGCCAACATCTTAAGCACGTGTTCCGCTACCGATGATCCGATGGCCAACCTTGCCGAAAATAACTTCTTCGACACTTCGTATCTTGCGATACGTGATTGCTCTCCATACAGTTCTTTTGTATGGAGAAATATGGATTCAAGGTCCATATTCTCGTGCCTCCTCTGATGTTCGTTGTCCATAGAGGCAAGTACGAGGCACTTGGCCTTCGCGCTATCAATCTCCCAAGTCTTAAGGATTTCCTTATCCGCGACGCTGGAGGTGGGACCTGGGACAGGGGTAGCTTTGGTGGTAAGAAGATACCCCAGCTTGTCGTAAGTGATTGCCATTTTGACATTCCTGAGCCAATCTTTGTAGTTTGGCCCTGTCAGTATGTTTTTATCTAGAAGTAACTTAAGTCCAGTCATGTCGATTGATCGCTGCAATTAGGAGAGAGAAGAAAAAACACTCAGCATGATGCTCTTGCAAGTTTAGAATGGTTTTTAGTTTGTCTAAACAGGATGGCTCCCACTGTTTCTCGAGTCCCTCCTCAAACCAAAAGGGAAGAATTAGTCAGGATCAATCTCACCGTACAATACTTGCTTAACCGTTCGGCCAGACTGGTGTTGGTACTTCGAGGGAGGTTTTCCAACGCTTTCGCGAAGTTCCTTAATTTAAGAACCTCTTTTCCCTTGGGGCGTAGCCCTGCTAACACCTTTCTAGAAACCTACTAGGTTTATAGCATTGATCGTTAAGTGAGAAATTTCCCGAGGAGTAGCATATACTCATAGTAGGATCGTGATCCAAATATCATTGCGTGACGAAACTGAAGGAATCCTACCAGAATCATCACACTCCAAATGGTATGCAACACTAGCAAGTTTCAGTTCTTTTGAAACTCCCGATGAGGATTTTTGCCCCATGCTCTTATGACCTTGACTTTGGCCAACAAATCATAAGTCACATGTCAAGTTCTACCCGTCGTTCTCCAGGTTAATTTGAATCCACCCGTACCTACCCTTGACTTTGGCCAACAAGGCAGCACGACTGTTCCAAACCAACGCATCTATCTATGCTGCACATGAATACCCAATAGCTACCAATCACTATGCCTTGACTTTGGCCAACAAACATAGCTTGAATACTGTTGACTATTCATGTGAAATGACAGAGGGCTACGAATGGTTTGGCGAAACCGTGAACGTAGAGAACTTGATATAATCGATGGAACGAGATAGCTTTTAAAAGGAGTGGCTCAAGCTCCGCATTTAAAAGTTAGTTTTGAAAAGAACCGAGTGGTTTTTCGAAAGTGTTCCAACGACTTTTACTTGGTTTATTTTCTTGCATTAGTTCTTTTAATGCGTGATATTCTTGCATTAGTTCTTTTAATGCGTCTCATCATTTAATCCTACCATTGCAGAAAACAACCAAAATATGACGTACGCTTATGCCATTCGCATTCGCCACGGGGCCCCGTCATTACCCGTTAGGTTACTTAACTAACGACAGAGCGGGGGATGGGCTAGCGCGGCTGTAAAACATAAGTAACGCCTAAATAATATCATATATAGATATATGCAATGATAGCCATTTCAGATCACAGATGAAAACATTGGATATACTAGGAACCTGCAATTCGTACGAGCCTGTAACGAAAAGCAGATTACACGGTCGCGGTGAATAGCCAAAACCCCACCCAAGACCCCTACGGGTGTGGCAAACTACCCGCCAAGTACCCGAAGCGAAGCAACCTCCCTCAACCCCGTGAGTAGGCCACTCGGCACTTCGGCATACCCGGTAGTTTGTGCACCCCCTCCACGGGTCTATCCTAGGAGCAAAAACAGTAAAAAGAAATTATACAATGACGGTTACAACCCCGACCCGGTTGTGTGGCCATACAAATAATTATTACATCAATTTACAAATTTACATGAATTGAAAGAAAAGAAAACTCTCGTCTCACAACCCCCGGCTATTCACCCGCAACAATCCAATGAATTCATATACACAAACCAATAACATTACAGATCACAGATTTGTATAACCCCCACTAATCGACATATAGCGATTAGCAGACGTTTAATACAAATATCACATCACAGAAAAACCCGTCAGCTTAAGTCTTTAGAAGTTCGATAAAAAATACGGATTTTTAGGCCCCAAAAATAAAATTTTCGTTCTGAAAAATCTGGGCTGAAAAGACATATTCCAAAAATCCCAAAACAACCCCAGAAATACACTGCACTAAATTTGGACCTTGGCCGAGTCAACTCGGCCGCGGAACCGCGGCGGGAGTGTGCTCCCGCCGCGTTTCCGCGGCGCTTTGAACGGTTCGTGGGACCAAATTTTGTGGTTATTCAAACAAAAGCCTGAGCCGATTTTTAAGATGAAATTTATCAATTTTTGAACAGAATAAAAATCGGCAGAAACTTGACAAATCGGGTTCGTTTCGTGACTTTTTCTTTGATCGATCTTCTAGTTACTTTGCTAACATGTTAGATAGAGTTTAACTAGGCTCTGATACCACTGTAAGTCCATGCTGCCTCTCCCGGTACTTTCGGGCATGCGGAATTTGGTGAAAAACAATTTTCTAGAGGTAGTAACATGGACTCAAAACCGGATCT
Source organism: Agapanthus africanus (assembly GCA_030015575.1). Classification (NCBI taxonomy): domain Eukaryota; kingdom Viridiplantae; phylum Streptophyta; class Magnoliopsida; order Asparagales; family Amaryllidaceae; genus Agapanthus; species Agapanthus africanus. The sequence continues at coordinate 318,259,395 of JASDDO010000008.1, forward strand.
TTGTTAAACATCTAACTAACAACCTAACTAGGAGTTGTTAACTACTCGGTTAGGGGGTTATACCTTTCTTTCTTGAACTCCTTCGTCTTCAAGCCTCGATGGTTTTCCGGATCGGCTTCACCCCGTCGTCTCCTTGCGCCGAAGATCGATCCACCTGAAAGCTTCTACCTTTGGCTTCTTCTTCGGTCTTTGAAGAAACTAGTTCACTTAGTTTGCTAAACCTTATGAACTAGAGTGAGTAGAGAAGAGTGTGTTGGGGTTTTCTCTATGGTTCTTGGTTCTCAACACATGAGACAAGTGAACCATAGACTAAAGAGAGTGAGAGCAAGAGGAAGAAGATGAGAGCTCAAGAACACAAGAGAGAGAATGAAAATGATAGAATGAGAAAGACTTTTCTCTCTTGGCTCTCATAATCCAAAGCCATCATCACAAAAATAGTAATCAAGTATTGTGTAAATGGTTTAAGTCAAAATGGCTATATCATTTCATGCACTCATATTGCACAAGAGAACAAGCAAGTGAAAAGTCTTTGCCATGAAATGATAGCCATTGTCATCATGATGGTCAACTAGTCCAACCTAGTCAACCGGTCAACAAAGTCAACAAGTCAACAAAGTCAACCCCTCAACAACCATGTCACCACAATACTTAATTAATATTATTGTTAATCATATATCATATTCTCATTAGGGTTGAGCAAAAAGTCAATAGTCAACAGTCACCGGTCAACAACCCTAATGAGAATCCTCTGCCTCTGTCTCTCCGTCAACTGTGCATACACACCCGCATCCGCATTTCGAGGAACACGAATACATACTGGATAAAACCAATCCCAAAACGTACACTAGGATCTGGCTTAAACCAAAGCCCGCTAGTGTTAACTGTCCGGACACTGTACGTGCATAAGTGCACGGATGTGAACGAACCCTGTGGCAAAACCATGCGACCTGTCGCAAAACCATGCGACCTCTACTCTTTTGCCTAAAGGCGAATAGCTTTCTGTGTGGGACTCTAAACACTCGACACTACGCTGACAGTGGGTTTAACCACAGACCGCAAGCGGCGCTAGCTGTGCGTAACGGTCCCCAGGTAGATGCCGACAAGATGACTGACGAGGTGAAACCCATCTGAACTCCTACTGAGCCTGAATGTGACAGTCACAGTACAGTCCGGTCTGTTCGTCTGATACATCGTATGGCGGGCCTAGGGGGGCGGTAAACGTCAGTCCCCTAATAGCGGTACAAGTCGTGTCAGAGTGAAGCCCAAAACACCCTGAGATAACACTGGAAGCCTACCAGTATATCTCGATTGCCCTGGCCAAGGACTACTCGTGTAATGGCTCTCCTAGACACAGCGCGATGTCAACCCCCAATACCGGGAGAGACGAATCATGTCTAACCGTCACTGCCTCCAAGTGCTTCGGGACTGTACCCAACTACTACCTGTTTGCACGACTCCTTTGAGCCGTGGTAGGGTAGTAATCAAAGTACTGTGGGAACACACTCGAGGCGAAGTGACAGTGTCAAGTCAGCGGACTAAGCTGTACTCATGTCACCTGGGAACTGATAACTGACGATAGGTATAATACCAACCGGTCAGTTCCCTACGAGTCCTGTCCAGTGTACTCGTAACCTAACGAGCACCCGTATACTATCTCCAGTACGACGTACTGATGGCTGTGGGACAGACCATCTCCCACTCTGGGATGAGAAGCGCATACGCTAGTCTACTCCGGAGTATCGATGCCCTGTCTCGATGTCCTGCGACTAGGGACCTGTATAAGGATGTGCTTATAGATTACCCATCCCCCACTAGTGTGACTGCCATCACAACGCTGGTAATCAAGCAAAGATCCTAAGGGCTCCACTAATGTGTATAGGTGATATACTAAAATAAACACATGTACACATTGAAGTAGAAACAAACCAAGTAGCATACTACTATATTGAGCAAGATTGTTTATACAAGGTGAATATCCCAAGCTTCCCTTAAGTAATATACAAACTAGTATGATATAGTAATGGCCTCTAGGGCATATACACTAACACGATCAGAAGATCGACGAGCAAGCCCGCTCACACTCCTGTGAATCCAACCAGTAACACTTACCGTACAGTCCGGTCTGTTCGTCTGATATGTCGCATATCTCGCCTAGGGGTGGTAAACGTCAGGCCCCAATATCTCGATAAGTCATGCCGACGTGAAGTCCATAACAATCGTGAAACTACTGATAACTCTTACCAGTATATCACTGCAACCCTGGCCAGGGATTTCCAGTTATGGCCAGTCGAGCATAGCGCAACATCAACCCCCAATACCGGGAGAGACGAATCCCCTCCTATCGCTCACTGTCTCCATATGAATCGGGACTGTACCCAAAAACCACCTATTTGCACGACTCAGTAGAGCCGTGGTAGGGTGGAAATCAAAGCACAGTGGGAGACACACAAGACTCTATGACGATCTCGGGTCAACAGACTAAGCTGTACCAGTGTCACCAGAGAACTGCCATCTGACGTAAGGTATAATACCATCTGGGAGTTCTCGGCGACTCCGTTCAGTGTACCCAGTCTCCACTGAGCACCCGCATACCATCTCTGATGTCAAACACCAATGGATATGGGATCATCCATCGCCCATCACATGGGTCGAGAAGATATACGCTAGTTTACTCTGGAATATCGATGCCCCGTCTCGATATTCCTATGACTAGGAACATTGAAGTATGTACTCATTGACTACCCAGGCCCCACTAGTATGATCTGCATCATAGTCCTGGAAGTCGAGTACACATCCTAAGAGATTTATCAATATGTAACAGAGAGACAGAAAGTATACAAGTTAAGATAAAGAGTAACCAGATAGCGTACTATCATGTCGAGCAAGAAAGTCCTACCTATATATGTCCCAGCATCCACTACAATATACATCCAATGTACAGTAATGGCCTCTAGGGCATACATATAACTAACAATAACATGTACTGATTCATCGAATCAACACTTGATCCGATGACTCGGCTATATCACATATACCCGGCCGATATATATATCGTGAGAATAGAATACGGTATCTCATATCGTATTATTCTCGGTCCCGCAAATATCACATATGTGCTCCTACTCCGTTTGCCTGAGCCAGGAAACCTCTGTGTAGGACTCTAAAGAATCGTCAATAAGCCGGCAGCAGGTGATGATCATATCAAACACCCACAAGCTGCAAGCGGTCAGCTAAACGTAACAGCCACCCAGGTATTGAGCGATCAGAAGATCAACAAGCAAGACTGTACATTCTCCTGTAAATCCAATTAGTAAACACTACCGTACAGTCCGATCTCTTCGTCTGATATATTGCATATCTAGTCTAGGGGTGGTAAAACATCAGACCCCAATAACCGATAAGTCGTGTCGATGTAAGGCTCATAACGGGTCGAGAAACTACTGATAACACTTTCCAGTAAATCTCCATATCAGCCCTGGCCAGGGACTTCCAGTTATAGCCAATCGAACACAGCACAACATCAACTCCCTATACCGGGAGAGATGAAACCCCTCCTATCGCTCATTGCCTCCATGTGATTCGGGACTGTACCCAAAATCCACCGTTTTGCATGCCCTCTGGGACGTGGTAAGGTGGAAATCACAACACAGTCGGAATCATACAAGACTCTATGACGAACTTGGGTCTACAGACTAACCTATACCAGTGTCACCGGAGAACTGTTATCTGACGATAGGTATAATACCATCTAGGAGTTCTCGGCGAGTCCGTTCAGTGTACCCAGTCTCCACTGAGCACCCGTACACCATCTTTGATGTCCAACACCAATGGATATGAGATCATCCATCGCCCATCATATGGGTCAAGATGCGTGTACGCTAGTCTACTCTGGAGTATCGATGCCTTGTCTCGATACACCCTCGACTAGGAACAGTTATAGGATGTACTCGTTGACTACCCTGGCCCCTATAGTATGATCTCATCATAGTCCTAGTAGTCGTGTACATATCCTAAGGGTTTTATCAACGCGTGATCACAAAACAGTATTCGTTAACATGTTAAGATAAAGTGAAACCAGATAGCATACTGTCATATCGAGCAAGAAAGTCCTCTCTATATATATCCAAGCATCCATTATAATATACATCACATGTACAACAATGGCCTATAGGGCATACATGTAACTAACAGTAACATCATGAGATGAGGATATGACATGTTAGAATGATATGGGTCGATATGATCAGACATGATGTCACGAGGCTATGTTATATGATATGAGATGAAATGGCATGATACAATACGATATATTATATTATATAAAGATTAGGTAATATATATGTTCATAATATGATACGAGATATATAACATGTGACAGTGACTAGATAAGATGATAGGATGTACGTGACCATAGACCCGTACACTTGATTTGATGATATCGTACGATGGATTATACCGTACGTGATATGATGTACATGATGATTGATCCGCACACTTGACTTGATGATATGATACGATGGATTATACCGTACATGATATGATGTACATGATGATTGATCCGCACTCTTGACTTGATGATGTCGTACGATGGATTATACCGTACGTGATACTATGAGGCTAGATCACCGACTTATGGATGTATCGACTCGGAAATTTATTATTTTCTAATCACTTAAGTAGATATTAGAATATAATTAGAGCCATACCTATTTTCAAAACTAACGAATCATTATGCATTTTTAAATGATAAGCTGAAGGGACGCTACGGATTTTCAAATGGTATCTTTTTCTCAAAAACACCATAGCCCATATTTTTCTAAAAACAACGATTCGTACTATATTAAACTATAACTGTATGGTTCATATGTAGCTATATATTTTATACTGTTGCGTTTACAATTTCGTTTTTCTTCTATACTCATATTATTCTTATTTTGCGGTATATATACCACGTTCTTTCTTTATCTTGTATGATATCGTCTGCTAGGACACACACACTATTACTGATGATGTGCATGTTACACGTACACATACTTGCTGGCTCACACACTCATCATCGGTAATTTCCATGCCATTAGAAATTGTTACTTCATCATATAACCCAGTATATAGCATTTTAGTTATTGTTTAGTACCCATACCACTCTTAGTAGTTCAGTTATCGCATTTTCTTACCTAGTTAGATACAATACTCGTATAAACACACTGGTTATGCATTAGGGATTTGTTCTGTGCCTATACTCATTATTTCATTATTGGTTCATGCTTATGAGATTTCGGTTTTCATGAGATTTCTGGATTTGAGAAACCGCAGATACATTTTGAAAACTTATGATTGTTTTAAAAACGCGGTTTCTCTTGATATGATGTATGGCGTCCACCATGAGTTTTCTCGGTTCTGAGTTATGTGTATACCCGATTCGAGTAGAGAGGAGGCACCGTCTGTGGGTATATGGTAGACCCGGTACGGTACTCCGGGGCAAGAAGATCGTATAAAAAGACGTTGAGCCCGGCAGGGGAACACTATCTACCGGTGATAGTACCGGACTTAGCGGATATCCGGAGGATACCGACCGCAGCGATTGAGACAGATGGATATGAGTGCCGATCCGATGAGACGGCGCCTGAGATATGAGAATTTACGTGTCGATGCTGAACACGGGTTTATAATGTTTTCGAGTGTCGGTACTGGGCACTCAGGTTTTTATGACGATTTGATGTGTCGTTGATGAATACACATTGGATGATTCACCTATACATACAAACAAACACACACACACACACACACACACACACACACACACACATATGATACAGATGAAAAGGTACCATATTATGACAAGGCCACGATTATATTAGTATTATTATACTTATGTTTACACTATCACCCCTGTTACAACTCGATATTATTATATTATTATTTTACTGTATGACCTAAGAGATCGTCATACATTCGATTTCTACCTGATGATGTCTTCTACTCACGAGTTGGCAACTCACCCCCGTTGTGCCACAGTTTTCTTGCAGGATCGACCGCATGGATTCAGTAGCGGCTTACTGGCACACAACTTTTTTTCTGGGTGATTTGCATTGGTAGGTAGGGTACACTTTGGATCGTGACCACCATTTGTATATATTTATTCAGTTATATCTAGTTAGAAGCTAAATAAACCAGACTATGTATATTTGGTACTTAGAGACCTGTTTGTTTATTCTTTGTATTTCGAGTTGAGACTTGTATATTCTTTCGGACTAAGAGTCCCGGATATGTATTTATTCTTTATTTTTTGGGTTTGATGATATTTTTGTTTCTTTACATTCTTTTATGTGTTTGATCTTTGTCTTGGACGTCGTATATTTGCATTTGTGTAGTTGTGATTCCACCAATTGACGAAGAGCTAGCTCCCACTTGGGGATGCCTATATTATTGTTGTTATGCATTGGTTTTGGATCAAAATTTACAAAGGAGGTGCTGCCCAAAATTTCAAATGACGAAAATGTTTTCAAAAATAGTATATAACTCACTTGTATTTTCATATAACATTACTTATACTTTTCAAGAAAGAATTTGAATTCATTATACATTTATTTTAAAACTGCACCCCCATTATTTTCCTAAAAATATTTAGATTTCCAGGCTTTCGGGTTACTTGGATTATAGTGGGGTCCTATAGACTTCACGTGATTCAAGTGCCTGTCACGTGCCAATTCCGGGTCGTGACACTGAACCCTACGAGCCTAAATGTGACAATCTCCGTATAGTCCGGTCTCTTCGTCTTAGAGTATCGCATACCGGGTCTAGGGGATATAAACGTTAGACTCCTAATAACCCGATAAGTCATGTCAAAATCAAGATTATCACCAACCGAGAAACTACTGAACCCATATCGGTAAATTTCATCTACCGTGGCCATGGATTTGATGTGATATCCTACTGAACACAGCACAACATCGACACTTAATAGCAGGAGAGACGAATCCCTAACAATCGCTCACTGCCTCTATGTGGCTCGGGATTGTACCCAACTAAAACCTGTTTGCATGACTCCTTTGAGCCATAATATGGTAGTAATCAAAGTACATTAAGAACTCATACGAGACAAATGACGATCTCAGGTCAAAAGACTAATACGTACTAATACCACTCGAGAACTTCCTTCTGACGATAGATATAATACTATTTAGAAGTTCTCGATGAGTCCTTCTAGTATATTCACCTCCAGTGAACACATATATACTATCTTAGGTGACATAATACCAATTGCTTGTAAAACCAGCCACCGCCCCTCGTAGGGGTCTCGAAACGTATATACTAGTCTACTCCGGAATATCGATACACAGTCTTTCTACTCTCACGATTAGGGACATTTAAGGATTTGCTTATGGACTACCCAGCTCTCACATATGTGATCGCCATCACAATTTTGGTAATCAAGAAAGAATCCGAGGGCTTCATCATTATGTATTAGCAACATGTAATAACAAGTAAAACGTGTATACACAATGATAAATACAAACCAGATAGCATACTATCATTTTGAGTAAGATTGTCCTACCTGTATAGGTCCTCCCTCAATTATCATAATCGCGTGCCTGCAATTACAATAATTGCCTTGATGATACTATATCCAACAATCTCCCACATGCACTTAAGGCTAATTATTGCGCTATCGCATACCCACATCCCGTTTGCTATCGAATACCCAATTTCTCTACTAATCAGTTTCTTAAATCTCGTTTGAGAAACATTCGTGTTTGAGAAATAGCCTCAGTGAATGGATCCGCTACAATATTTCAATTTCCTCTTACTATATCTCAACATCGCAGAGATGAAAAATCTCATGAACTGTGTGATACCCCGCCACAAGAATTTGTCTGGATACATGATGGGACCAAGTTCATAAAATGAAAAATTTTATCCTGCAAAATTCTTGCGCTGTATTCTCCGGGGAGCCATAACCAGCATCCTAAACCATGGTTACCTCAGTATCCCTATTGGAACACTATCCAGGTAAAACTCAAAACTCTGATAGCATCTCTATCATCCAGGTCACCTTGGAAGCCTAAACCGATAACCGCCTCCTGGAGGAGGCTGTCGTTATCATATACCAGGAACATCCTCTAATGTTCATAACCGCTTCTATTTGTTTCTCAAGGATTAGACTAATATCTGCTTACTACAGTAATTGTATAAGCAATATCTAGTTTTGTACAAGACATTGCATGATTGACTCAATTGCCTATGCAAATGATATGTCATTCATGACAGTCCCTCTCCTCATCATTCTAGAATACATCTCTTTAGAGAGGGTGACTCCATCACCTGCGGGTATACCATCATGCCAGGAGTCGTCCATTCTAAAATACTTTTACAACGCTATCTAAGTACCTGATTGGGAAACTTCCCAAATCTAGATCTAAAACCATAGATTTATTCACCAGAATCCCTGATTTATTATCCATATCTAACATGGAGAAAACAATATGTGACAACCAAAGTTTGACTGATTGTAGTATAAGAACATCATTTCCTATTTGGAGTATATCATCAAAATTTCAGGACAGTACTCCCTACACCCTTCTTACTTGGTTCATCTATTGTTTTGATGAAGTTAATCACATTGACTATCACATCAAAAGAGATGATCCGTCTCCGCTATATATACTTTAGTCTATGAATAGACATATACACATTCCGTTGCTCCCACTGACTACGATAACCCTTTTGTAGAGTCATATACATGTGCACTTCCAAATTCCCATTTAGAAAGACGTTATAGTCATCCTCTTGACAGATATCATAGTCTAGAGCAGCAGCAGTGCCAAGTCGTATCCGTATGGACTTTAGCGTAGATACTGAAGTAAAAGTCTCATCACAATCCACAATAGGAATTTGATGAAAATATTTACAATAAGTCTAGCCTTATTAGGTTAATACCTTTCCACTTGCACAGATATGGAAAGATCTACTTTTTTCTAATGGGTTTTATCCCCTTAGGAGCACACAACAAAGTCCAAAATTCAATATTTGCTGAAGTGCGTGGAGTCCAACTTGGACATAAAGTATCTGGTCATCTAGAAGTTACAACTTCTTATGACCTACAGATAACTAGTAGAGCCATCATAACCATGATGCTAACCTTCCTATCACCGTCTACGAGAAAACAGAAGTATCTCTTAGTTTGCCGAGGTCCCCTACTAAAATCTGCGGAATGGCTAATGGATTGTCAGGTCCAATTGAATCCTTAAGTTCTGCTAAATTTATGGTAACCGTTTGTGGTTCTGAAATCACTCCCACTAGTTTCTTTTATAAAAAGATTCCTTTTATAAAAAGGTGGAGAGTCAAGAACAGTGTAACTATCGATTTTGAAAATGGTAGAAACAAAACCCTAGCTAAGGCTTGAGATAATCCAAAAACAGCCATTACCGAAGCGTACCTTGAGTTTGTCCGGATTCTGCTTTTAAACAGGAACGGGATAACTCCTTATCTTAATAAGCTCAAGATATGCAACCAATCTATGCCCATATAGAATCAAAGGCACTAATTTAGATGGAACCTATCATGCGGCTATTTTCAGTGTATATCACCTAAATGGAAAAAGGCCAATACAGCATTACTCATCATGGAGCGAACCCGTGGAGGAGTAACCTCAGATAGAATCAAGTTCTCACTATTACTATGATGGAATACCTAGTATAAGCATCTATATTTTCGATCACTTTGAAGAATCCTAATACTTCCAATGTATGGATCTCTACTTTATTCTTATACTTATAAACTTCTCAAAATGTTTCGACCTTGCATTACAACGAATGCGTGTCTAATACCAGAGAACTCATAAGTAAACCTGAATGAAGTAAGAGTACCAACCTCTTGTCCCGAAGGACACTAGACAACATACATTTTCATGTATAAGTCCTAAAAGTATACTAACTCAAATTCCATGTGTTGTAGGTTGAAAATTGTATTTTTGATCGAGAATGTCTTACGCTGTAATTCAATACACCTTATCTTATCCTCAACCGATAAAACTAAATGTTTGGAACACAATTTTCAAAATTTATATCTCACTTTATTAAATAAAGATACAGATATTTCATTTTAAAAATTGGTGCATAACAACGGTTATTCGAAACCAAATATTTTGCCGTTAGGAAAAACCAGACGATTGAATCCAATATCACCAATTACAACGAATTCCGATATTGAGAATCAGATCGCCCATTTACTAATATTCTACTTTTTCTCAGTATCTGTAATACGTATAGATGTAAAATCCAAATCCGGTAAATACTTATCCTGGAGTCAGAATTGATTGGGAAAACAGTTTTCATTTACAAGTACATAAAAATTCTGAAACGTAAATGTTTCAAGAGGTGGCCGGGTATTCTTAGTAATGCCCATTTCACTATCCAGATTCATGACAGCAGTCGCAGTTTTCTTTGCCCTCATTTCAATCCCTTTATATGTCGCTACATCTTACCTTCTGTACACCGCACTTACGCTAATTGTTTTGCTTCTCTTCCTATCTTTCGGCACCTGCCTAAGGTTTGGAATAAAACTATCCAATAAGCGCAATAGATGCACTCTCCTAATAAAAGAGGCTCTCGTAACCTGAGAGAAGATAAAATGAAGAGACAATCGAATAATACAATCTAAATTTTCCAGAACCTGTGACCATCCTTTATTGAAATAATTTCTTCGAGTTCGTATGTAACTATACGACGGCCATTTCCAAGCAATATAGATCATCGTAATGATACAGAGTGTTTTGGAGAAATGTAAAGGTAAAGTAGGAGCAGCAGGGATATTTGCGACTTTGTCGTGAATTATGACAATCCAAAACCAACGTGTGTAAGAAGGTTCAGTTAACTTGGTTAATGAGTTTTAGTTTAAGATAATTCATGGGTCGATGTACAAGAGAGAAAAAAGAAACACTCAGCGTGCACTCTGTAGGGTTACTAGGCACTCTCACAAGGGTCTATAAGGCATCAACCATTCCCGATTTACAATTTAGACATGCCGAACAACCCTAACCAAGATCTTTAAATTAGATATTAGGCGAAACAAAGCATGTTAAATACTTTAACATCTAAGAGTTTGGGATTACAACCTTTGTAGTCCGGTCCTTCACTTCTAAAGCTCCGTGTTGAGGTCCCTTCACTGCGATCATCGAGTTTCCGGACTCTAGAGAGGATCCACGAAGAGAAAGATGCAAGCTTGCTTCCGATCTTCGATAACTTAGATGATCTACCTTGAAGTTTCTATAACACAAGCTCTCACTCACTTAATGAAGTGAACACCCTAATCTAAATGGCTAGGATAGATTAGGATGATGAAGTAGGATTTTAGCTCTCAATTGTTTTCTTAATCTCACTCATTTTCATCACTAAAATCAAAGCTAAAAAGCTTTGCAAAGAGGAAGAAGAAGAAGATCAATCACTTTGTGATGAATAATGAAAATGTAATAATGATTACAAATGCAACCATGGTTCAATATGAGAAGGCTAACCCATGTAGAGAGTTAACTAGGGTTAAGGGTGTGGTTTGGATAAGGAAAATATCTTACAAAATATCCATCATAATATCTTTGCAAGAAACAAAAGGAAACCTTCTAGAAGGTTCAAGAAAGAACTAACCCAAATCAAACCCTAATCTTATTTAATCTCCACTAAACATGTTGCATTAGTAATCATATCTTGTTACAATATTAAATATCATATATACAATATTTATTGTAACAAAATAAAATAATACAATTAACATCTATCGCATATATATCAATGTATTACCCGAGTGAGAAAAAGAATCTTTTAGTGAGCTTATATCAGTTAATATAATTTAATATATCAAATATATAATTATATATTAAATTATCGAATCAACACTTGATCCGATAATCCGGCTATTTCATAAATAACCGACTAATATAATCTGTATCAGTTCATCGAATCAACACTTGATCCGATGACCCGGCTATATCATATATACCCGGCTGATATCCCATATCGTGAGAATCTAATACGGTATCACATACACGTATTGTTCTCGGTCCCGCACATATCATATATGTGCTCCTACTCCGTTTTGCCTGAGTCAAGAAACCTTTGTGTAGGACTCTAAAGAATCGTCAATACGCCGGCAGTAGGTGGTGATCATATCAAACACCCATAAGCTGCAAGTGGTCAGCTAAACGTAACAGCCACCCAGGTATTGAGCGATCAGAAGATCAACAAGCAAGCCTGTACATTCTCCTGCGAATCCAATCAGTAACACTCCCGTACAGTCCGGACTTTTCGTCTGATATGTCACATATCTCGCCTAGGGGTGGTAAACGTCAGACCCCAGTAGCTTGATGAGTCGTGTCGATATGAGGTCTATAACAGTTCGAGAAACTACTGATAACACTTACCAGTAGATCTCAGCAACCCTGGCCAGGGATTTCCGGTTATAGACAATCGAATACAGCACGACATCAACTCCCTATACCGGAAGAGACGAATCCCCTCCTATCGCTCATTGCCTCCATGTGATTCGGGACTGTACCCAAAAGCCACATTTTTGCACGCCCTCTTGGACGCGGTATGATGGAAATCAAAGCACAGTGGGAATCACACAAGACTCTATGACGATCTCGGGTCTACAAACTAACCTGTACCAGTGTCACCAGAGAACTGCCATCTGACGTAAGGTATAATACCATCTGGGAGTTCTCGGCGAGTCTGTCCAGTGTACCCAGTCTATTCTGAGCACCCGTACACCATCCTTAATGTCAAACACCGATGGATATGGGATCATCCATCGCCCATCGTATAGGTCAAGATGCGTATACGCTAGTCTACTCTGGTGTATCGATGCCCTGTCTCGATACACCCTCGACTAGGAACAGTTATAGGATGTACTCGTCGACTACCGTGGCCCCACTAGTATGATCTCATCATAGTCTCAGTAGTCGAGTACATATCCTAAGGGCTTTATCAACATGTAACATAGAGACAATCAGAGTACATGTTAAGATAAAGAGCAACCAGATAGCGTACTATCATGTCGATCAAGAAAGTCCTCCCTATATATGTCCAAGCATCAACTACAATATACATCGTATGTACAGTAATGGCCTCTAGGGCATACATATAACCAACAATCTCCCACTTGCACTAGGGCCATCTGTTGTGGTATCGCATACCCAAAAATTAGCTGCGGTTGTGTAAGTGCACGGCGGCGCCCCGGCCGTCAATCCGACGGCCAAACGCGGAAACGGTAATAAACTTTAATTTTTGCGGACTTGGCAAACCGGCACCACCGCGCACTAAACCCCGGATCATGCCATTAAACTAGATCTAGCTAACTACAAGACGGGTTAGAGATATACCGACTGATCCGAGTCTTCCGGTCTTCATCTCCACTCCGATCTCCTCGCGGGATCTCCGGTCGTCGCCTCCTTGCCGGAAGGGCACCACATCGCCTGTATCTTTTACGGGCTCCCGCCTCTATATCGAGGCAACTCGGGCGCGAAGTAGGCTAGCCGACGCGTCCAAGATTTGCTGTAGACTAGTGTGGAAACTTGTCTCTTTGGGGTTTAAGAGGTTGCCATGTATGGAGGAATTTTGCACAATGATTTTCATGGATCCAAGAAGGAAAGAGGAGCATGCAAAGAGAAAGGCTCGGCCATCCCATGTAAATTGTGCTCTCTGTGAATTAAGAAAATGAAGCAAGCTCTCATTTATCTCCCAGGGAATGAGTATATGGGTGAAGTCAATTTTTATTTAAAAAAAAACAGCACTCACATATGCACTCACATATGCACTCAAAATGCAACCAAAAAAAAAGAATATCAATTTATTAATCCACACCTCATTTCCATTTCCAGCACACACCAAAACCCCAACAGTGGCCGGCCCCCCCATACCCAAATCACACTCAAACAGTGGCCGGCCCCACCACTAAAACCATACTCATCCTTACCTTAATTAATGCATGAAAAGCCAAAAGGATTTCAACATCAATCCTTTTTCAAAAAAACCCCTCCACAAATCATATTTGCAAACTTGCAAATAACACCCTCCAACGAAAAGTCCGACCGGAAAGGAAAAGGAGAAAACCGGCCGGAACGGAATGCAAACTGGCAACCCCAGAAAACTGGTCCCATAATAAATTACAGGAAAACCCCGATACTGTGCATACACACCCGCATTTGTATTCCGACCGGATACAAATGCAATGAGACAAAATCTACACTGTACTATACTAGGATCCGGCTTAAACCAAAGCCGGCTAGTAATATCCGTCCGATCCTGATCCGTGCAATACCGCACGTGTCTGATCGAACGCTGCCATATAACCATACGGCCACTAGTACAAAACTGTCCGATCCTGATCCATGCAATACCGCACGTATCTGATCGGACCCTGCCATATCTCCATACGGCCTCTACAGCGTTTCGCCCGAAAGCTGAGTAACTGAAAATGTGGTGGACTCTAAAAGACTCGTCAATACTATGGCTGTGGATTTAACCACTAGCACGTCAGAGGTATAAGCCAATACGTGATGGGCCACCAGCTATTGACTAAAAGGGACGTCGATGAGCGAACTCATCTCGACACCCTACTGAGCCTGTCAGTGACAATATCCGTACAGTCCGGTCCGTTCGTCTATGAGCATCGCATGTCGGGCCTAGGGGGTTGGTAAAAGTCAGACCCCCAAAAGCGGTACAAGTCATGTCGGAGTGTAGCCCAGAACACCCTGAGATACTACTGGAATACCTACCAGTAAATCTCCTGCCTTGGCCAAGGTCTTCGTGTAATGGCTCTCCTAGACACAGCGCGACCTCACCCCCAATACCGGGAGAGACGAACCCCCGAAGATCCGCTCACTGCCTCCATGTGGCTCGGGACTGTACCCAACTAAAACCTGTTTGCACGACTCCTTTGAGCCGTGGTAGGGTAGTAATCAAAGTACAGTGGGAACTCACACGAGACAAATGACGATCCCCAGGTCGATGAACTAACCTGTACACATGTCACCAGGGAACTGCTATCTGACATCAGGTATAAGACCAACTAGCATGTTCCCGGCGAGTCCTGTCCTGTGTACTCATAACCCAATGAGCACCTGTATACATCTTAGGTGAACCAACTGACACCAGTGGCTTGTGAGACCGGCCACCGCCCCTCGTCGGGGTCTCGACTGTATACACTAGTCTACTCTGGAGAATCGATGCCCTGTCTCGAAACTCCCACGACTAGGGACCTTTTAAGGATGTGCTAATAGACTCCAGCTCTCACTTATATGATCGCCCTCATATGCCGGCAGTCAAGCAAGAATCCTAGGGGCTCTATCAACGTGCAATAGCGACATGTCAGGTCACCTAAAGCAGTACACGATGATAAAGGTAAACCAGATAGCATACTATCATCTCGAGTAAGACTGTCCTACCAGGATAGGTCCTCCCTCAATCATTGCAATCACGTGCCTGTGATCCAATAATTGACTCTGAGGGCACTATCTCCAACAATCTCCCACTTGCACTCAAGGCTAATTATTGCGATGTCGCATACTCACAGCCCGTATGATACCGAACACCCAACTCCTCTACTAGTCAGTCTCACAAAAACCGTTTGTGAAACTATTGCGTTCGAGGAATAGCCTCAGTGAGTGGATCCGCCTTGATGTTTCTTTCTATGTCTCTCTATATCTCAAGCTCGCGGAGAAAGCCATCTCCCGAAATGAGCAATACCTGTCTTAGAATGTCTGGATGTCTGATGGGACCTAGCTCATAAGTGAACTCCAAATCCAAACTTCTTAGACTGTATCGTCAACTGAATCTAATCAGTATCCTGCGCCATGCCTCCCTCAGTATTGCCTTGGACCACCTGTCCAAAATACTGCCCCTCGTCAGAAGGAAAACTATAACTCTGACAACTTCCTTGTCGTCCATGTCACCTTGGAAGCCTGGAATGATAATTGTCTCCCAAATGAGGCTGTCGTTATCATATCCCTAGAACATCCACTTATGTTCTAAAACTGCTTGTAACACCTTAGGATAAGGGTTAGTGGATAATTATAATTAAATAATGATTTTTAATAAAAAAGATTACCAAATTGTGTTTTAAATATTTTTCTTAATTTAATAAATATTTTTCCAAAATTTTTCTAAACTTGCACACACATGTGCATGTAAACTAGGGTTTTTAAATCAAGGAAATACCATAATTATTAACCATGGTGGGTTAATTGTAGGATTAATTCTTTTGGATTCTTAAATGGGTTTAATTAATTAGCTAATTAGGGGGTTACTTTAATTTGAATTTTAGGGTTAAGTGTTGACTTGTGAGAGAGAGAGAGAGGGCATCATGGCTCAAGCCATGCTTGCCATTAATGAGGTGAGAGAGAGTGAGGGGTGACTTTTGTGTGTGATGATTGAGGTAGCCTCTCATTTCTTTTTGGGTTTTTCTCACACACTCTCATATACTCTCACAACACACCAACACACTCACACACCACCCCCACTTACCTCAGCCGAGCCAGCAGCAGCAGCAAGCAAAGCAACAGCAACAACTGAAGCTTGCAACAGCAGCAGCAAGCACAAACAGCAGCAGCAGAGGCAGTGAGCAGCAGCAGCAGCCCCAGTTCCAAGTGCAGCGACTTCTCTTCTCTTCTCCACCTTCCTGCAGCTCCCTAGGGTCGAGAGTGAGGTATACTTCCTACCTTATCCCCTAGTTAGCGTAGTTTGTGTAGTTTTGCTTCGGTTATTAGAATTTAGTGTGTTTTAGTGCGATATGGGGTGATTAGTGTGAACCTTGTGCTATTGAGGCGAGTTTTGGTTTCAGTAGGATGATTGTGGTCTGTTGAGGCCATTGTAACTTAGTCGAACCCCTATTACACTAAAATACCACCAGATTTCATATTTGATGCAAAATGTCGTATTTGGGCAAAATGTGAGTTTTCTGGAACTGCTATTGACCCGGTGAGTGCAGAGTGAAATTGTGGATACTGTAGCATGGTGGAGAGGAGCTGATACCTTAGGTGAAACCCGACCCCCTAACTCCCCACTGAGGCCGCCAAAATCGCCATTCTGGCCGCAAATTGCGGCCAGACAGGGGGTGTTTTGGGTGTTTTTGGGTTCTGTAGGTGTATTCCAGTGTGTAGGGTCTTTTGGTATATATATTTTTGTAAGATCAATTCTGTAGGAAAATCTGGGACCAAATACCTGTTTTGCCGTTTTTCTAAACCTTCGCGACACGCGTGATACGTGAGTAGGTTTGGGTCCTGCGTATCGCGGCGCGTCGGGGTAGTTTCGTGGCGCGTGTTTACACGTTTTAGCGTATCGCGCACACGCGCGATTGGTTTGCGACACAGGTTTCTCGTTGGATTATAATGTCGCGTTTTGTGACTTAAGCTTATGTGTGATATGTGTATGTGATTCTAGGTTCGCAGGCCAGTGAGACGGACGCTGCGAAGAAGGGCAAGCAAGTGGTTGGATACACTTAGCGCGAGACACGGTGAGTAGATTTCACATCTACGGGGATATCGCCCGCATGGCGTTATGCGTCAGGGCTGATAGGATCTCAGTATTACATATTGCATTTACCTATGGACTGCCATCTCATATTGCATTTCCCTGCTATGTGTTATTGATATATGCTAGAACTGATAGAACACCACACTATTACTAACGGTTTATGTTGCACGAGCACTATTTACATGCTACACACACACCGTTAGTAATTGCCATGCCACACTCACTGTAGAACTGCCATGATTATACTGTTGTGTTATTGCTGTAGTTCACCATACATGTGATTGACTATGATTTCCTGGACATTGGGAGCCGCATGACATCTTTAAAAACGGAAACTATTTTAAAAAGCGGCTTTCCCTTATATACCTGCCATGGATTGATTATATTGTACCTCGCATTGGATTGACTTATTGACGATGGATTTTTCATATGATTTCTGTTTTGAGGACCGTGGAATTATTTAAGGTAAGATATGCTATTTTGAAAACCCGGTACCTCGTGATATGATATTTTGGTGTGTCCACCACGCGTTTTCTCGGTGCTGAGACGTGTGCTTGAAACCCGATTCGAGGAGTGGATGTTCCGTTTGCGGGTTCGTGGTGGGCCCGGTATGGTTCCCCTCGGCGAGATGATCGATGGGATTTGCCGATTGAGCCTGGAGGCGGGCGAGTACCTACCGGTGATTGGTTGGACCTGGCAGTTGTCCGGAGGATACTGACCAGAGTCGAGTGATGGATGCGGGATGACCGTGCTGCCGGGGCCGAGGGCCGATACCGCAGACGGACCCCGTGGGGCCGGTCCAGATTGACGGCGCCCGATATTTGAGGATTTACGTGTCGATGCTGGACACGGGTATTTTATGATGTTTTGGGTGCCGATGTTGGGCACTCGTGATTCCTCCGAGATATACAGGATTTGAGGGCCGATGGGTGTGCCGGCGTCTGAGTATATGTGGGATTTGGGTGCAGTTTGAGGCACCGATCATTGCTTTCCATGGTGACGTAGACCATGTAGATATTATTTATCCCATGCTCAGTATTGATTACTATACATCTCATCCTGTGGCATTTACCCGTTAGAGTACATGCATTACTATTGTATCCACTGTTGACATGCATTGATATCATCTGCTGGTATTAGTAGAGCCACGCTATATGTGCATGCTTGCGATCACCTTTATATGTTATCTCTATTCACGAGTTGGCAACTCACCCCCGTTGTGCCACAGTGTTTGCAGGTTGCCCTTGGGAGTAGTCACGGCTGGCTGTTACCTCATCTTTTGGCACAGATACCCCTTTTGAGCAGAGATAGCCCTTTTGCTGTTAGGTGGGTTTTGTACGGTATCTGTTATCTTTCAGTTGTATATTGATGTATCTAGTACTCTCCATCTACCTTATGTATTGACTTAGAGACAGTTGTGAGGACGATATGTATGATTTTATATTCTGGGGTCGAGCTCGCATGTGAGCCGACGTTACCTTATGCAGTTTTATCTTTTATGATATGGTCCTTGTTTTACTGTGTATTCTTCGCTACGGCGTCGTATATCATATTGTGATGCCTTATTCATGTCACTTGTTATTTCCGCTACACCTTACTTTTACCCGACTTTCGGGGCTAACGTTTTAAAAAGGGAAATGTTACCAAAATTATAAAACTTGTAACTTTGGAACTTAAAAAGGTTTTCTACTAAATAAATGGAAGTTTTTCGGACATGTACGATTGTTTTACAAATGTTTTAAAATCACTCTATATTTATTGGTTTTGATTTCTGGGTTCGGCTTACTTAGCCGCGTTACGCCTGTAGACGTTGCGTGGTTAAGTGCCGGTCACGAGTCGAACTCTCGGGTCGTGACAAAGTTGGTATCAGAGCGTAGGTTTTACCTTCGGAGTGTAGGATGACCCTGGTATGATGGAGTAGGTAGCTGCGGCAGGGTAGCGTAGCGTGCGTATGTTCCGCGGCATACTCACGACACGGTACTCCGCTTACGCGACCTTAGGACTTATTGATTTGATTCCTCCTTATATTCTTGTGATTCGATTTCTGTGTTCTTATCGAATCCAAATTTCTTTCAGCCAATATGCCGCCTAAGACTACGAGGGCACAGAGAGCGGCCGCGAGGGCCGAGATTCGTGTTGACTCGTCCGAGACGAGGACTGATCCGGGCAGTACGCCGGTTGTACCCGAGCAGGCTGTTCCTGCCGTGACAGAGCAGATCGCATCGTTAGGGACTGGTATGCAGGAGATGCGCCAGATGATAGGATCGTTAGTTGAGACGCTTCGAGCGCAGCGACCAGAGGTAGCTCCACCAGTTCCAGAGACCGCGATGGTGCCTACCGCACAGCCAGTTGCCCCTGCAGCCACGGAGGTGATTACAGTATCGCTATCAGAGTTCATGAGACTGAAGCCTCCAGTTTTCACAGGCACCGATCCAGCCGAGGACCCACAGTCTTTCATCGACAGGATGGCCAGGATATGCCGTTCCCTCAGATGTGCAGATGCGAGATGGGTTGAGTTCGTGAGCTTTCGCCTGGAAGGTCTTGCGCAGAAATGGTGTGATTCAGTGGAGAAGGGCAGAGCAGCAGGTCTTCCTCCTATGACCTGGACGGAGTTCGTGACTATATTTCTAGCCCGTTTCCTTCCCCGGAGTGTTAGAGATGCCCGAGCACGCAGGTTTGAGTCTTTGCGCCAGACGCCAGGGATGACAGTGGCAGAGTATGACGTACTGTTTACAGAGCTAGCAGTCTACGCCCCACATCTAGTGGCCACCGAGGAGTTGCGAGTCCGGAGATTTGTTCGAGGCTTGATTTCACCAGTGTTCCTCGCGATCAGCGCGCCGCACTACGAGACCTATGCAGCAGCTGTAGACGCAGCCCTAGTGGTCGAGGAGCACCTTGTTGAGACTTCGGTATTTCCAGAGCCGAAGAGAGTTCGTACCAGTATTTCCGCACGGAGGCAGTCATTCAGACGCCGCGACAGGTATCGTTCCGGTACGAGGGGTAGTAGAGATTCGGGACGGGGTCGGATGTTTAGTTCGTATCCCCAGGACGGTCAGCAGTCGCCGCGGGGTTGCTACAGATGTGGCAGCCTACTTCACCTCGTTCGAGATTGTCCAGAGACACACCGGAGGGAGGCGGCAGCACCGCGTGTTACCTTACCACCTTCACCACCCCAGAGGGCGTTGCCCGTTGTGCCTACCGTTGCTCCGCGCCAGACTTATGCTCAGAGAGGTCGTGGGCGTGGAGGAGTTGCTCAGAGAGGACGAGATGACCGAGGCAGAGGTCAGTCAGTTACAGGTGGTGGACAGGCGAGGGTCTTTGCTTTGACACATCAGGACGCGCAGGCGTCCAATGCAGTGGTTTCAGGTATCCTCCCTGTATGTTCAGTTGATGCACATGTATTGTTCGATCCCGGATCCACACACTCGTACGTATCCACACACTTCGTGCCGAGTTTGGGTAGAGAGTCTGGCTTACTTGATCAGCCGCTTGTGGTGACTAGTCCTGTGGGAGAGTCGTTTGTTGCTAGGCACGTGTTCCGATCCTGTATCGTCTGTATTGGCGAGAGAGAGTTGCCTGTCGACTTGATCCTTCTGGAGATGTTGGACTTCGACGTTCTTTTGGGCATGGATTGGTTAGCCACGTGCTATGCTTCTGTGGACTGCCGTGAGAAGACAGTTAGATTCTGTTTCCCCGGTGAGTCGATTTTTGTTGTGTTGGGGGACCGTAGTGCCGCCCCTCACAGTGTGATTTCTTCTTTCCGCGCTGGACAGCTTTTGAGGAAGGGATGTCAGGGATTTCTCGCTTATGTTCGCGATGCTCGCGCTACGGAGGTTCCATTGGATCAGGTTCCGGTTGTTAGCGAGTTTCCTGATGTGTTCCCTGACGAGCTTCCTGGGTTGCCGCCCGAGCGCGACATTTCTTTCTGTATTGATTTGGTTCCTGGTTCGGGGCCTATTTCTATACCGCCCTATCGGATGGCCCCGGCGGAACTTCGTGAGCTGAAGGGTCAGTTACAGGATTTGCTGGACAAGGGACTTATTCGACCCAGTGTTTCTCCTTGGGGTGCTCCAGTCCTGTTCGTCAAGAAGAAGGATGGC
This sequence comes from Agapanthus africanus, assembly GCA_030015575.1. NCBI lineage: Eukaryota > Viridiplantae > Streptophyta > Magnoliopsida > Asparagales > Amaryllidaceae > Agapanthus > Agapanthus africanus. Next base: position 318,281,017 of record JASDDO010000008.1, read on the forward strand.
AGTTTGCGTCTTTGTATCGACTACCGCCAGCTGAACAGGGTGACAGTGCGGAACAGGTATCCTTTGCCGCGTATCGACGATTTGTTCGACCAGCTTCAGGGGGCAGGGTACTTTTCGAGGATCGATTTACGATCGGGCTATCATCAGCTGCGGGTTCGACAGGAGGACATTCCCCGGACAGCTTTCCGTACGCGCTATGGCCATTACGAGTTTTTGGTGATGTCGTTCGGACTCACCAATGCGCCAGCAGCCTTCATGGATTTGATGAACCGTATTTTCCGGCCTTATTTGGATCTGTTCATCATAGTCTTCATCGACGATATCTTGGTGTATTCCCGGAGTAGTGAGGAGCACGAGCAGCACCTGCGGGTTACATTGCAGACATTGAGGGAGCACCAGCTTTATGCGAAATTCTCCAAGTGTGCTTTTTGGCTAGACAGCGTGGACTTCTTGGGTCACGTGATTTCACGAGACGGTATATGTGTTGACCCGAGGAAGATCGAGGCCGTTCAGCGTTGGCCCAGACCCACATCGGTGACGGAGATTCGCAGCTTTTTGGGATTGGCCGGTTACTACAGGCGTTTTGTGCAGGACTTCTCACGTATTGCTACACCGTTGACCGGGTTGACCCGGAAGGGAGTTCCCTTCGATTGGACGGAGGAGTGCGAGCACAGTTTTCAGCAGTTACGGACTCGGCTGACGACGGCACCGGTGTTATCTTTACCTTCCGGATCGGGTGGATTTGTGGTCTTTTGTGATGCTTCTCGAGTGGGGTTGGGATGCGTTCTGATGCAGCATGATAGGGTGATCGCGTATGCCTCGCGACAATTGAAGAAGCACGAGCAGAACTACCCCACTCATGATTTGGAGATGGCAGCAGTGGTCTTCGCACTTAAGATCTGGCGACATTACTTATACGGTGAGTCGTGCCAGATATTTACGGATCACAAGAGTCTGAAATACATATTCCAGCAGCGGGACCTGAACCTTCGACAGCGTCGATGGATGGAGTTAGTGAAGGATTACGACTGCGAGATCTTATATCACCCGGGCAAGGCAAATGTGGTAGCGGATGCTTTGAGCAGGAGGCCCGGGAGTAGTTTATCATGTTTGCGCGCAGTGCAGGAGCAGTCATCGGCGGATTGGCAGATATTATGCGACAGTCGAGTACAGTTCGAGTTCACGCCGATTGGAGGACAGATAGCGCACGTCCGTGCACGCCCACAGTTGATTGATCGTATACGTGAGGCACAGCTCAGTGATGACCGGTGTTCAGAGATCATGGCACAGATGGGACAGGACCGATTTTCCGAGTTCGTGATCGATGATCAGGGGATACTACGGTTTGGAGTCAGACTGTGCGTACCTGATGCTGAGGGACTGAGGCGTGAGATTCTTGAGGAGGCACATCGATCGGTGTATAGCGTACATCCCGGTTCCACCAAGATGTATCATGATATGAGAGATGTTTACTGGTGGGACGGAATGAAGAGGGACATTGCAAATTTTGTATCGAGATGCCTGACTTGTCAGCAAGTCAAGGCTGAGCACCAGAGGCCCGCGGGAGAGCTACAGCCATTGCCCATTCCGGAGTGGAAATGGGAACAGATTTCGATGGATTTCGTGGTGGGTCTACCCAGGACTAGTAGGGGGTATGACTCCATCTGGGTGATCGTGGATCGTTTGACGAAAGCGGCTCACTTCTTATCGGTGAAGACGACTTTCGGATTTACTCAGTATGCCCAGATCTATATTGACGAGATAGTGCGACTACACGGAGTCCCGACGTGCATTGTGTCCGACAGAGGCACCCAGTTTACTAGTAGACTATGGCAGAGGCTTCAGGAGGCTTTGGGCACTCGCTTGAGTTTCAGCACGGCATTTCATCCGCAGACCGACGGACAGTCAGAGCGGACCATCCAGACTCTCGAGGACATGCTCAGAGCTTGTGTACTAGATTTCGGAGGTAGCTGGGATCATCATTTGCCCTTGGTAGAGTTTTCCTACAATAACAGCTACCAGGAGACTATTCAGGTGGCACCGTTTGAGGCTCTTTACGGGAGGAGATGCAGGTCACCTACTTGTTGGACAGAGCTCAGTGAGAGCAGTATCTTAGGGCCCCAGATCGTCGAGGAGACGACCGCGAAGATCCAGTTGATTCGCGATAGGATGAGAGCAGCGCAGAGTAGGCAGAGGGCTTATGCAGACCGTCGACGACGCAGACTTGAGTTTTCTGTTGGTGATCATGTTTTCTTGAGGGTCTCCCCAATGAAAGGTGTGATGAGGTTTGGGAAGAAGGGGAAGCTCAGTCCCAGGTATGTGGGCCCCTTCGAGATCCTCGAGCGTGTTGGTGCAGTAGCTTACCGATTAGCCCTTCCGCCCAGCTTTCCAGACATGCACCCCGTATTCCATGTCTCGATGCTCCGCAGATATCTACATGATCCTTCGCACGCAATTCAGCATCCGACGATCCAGCTTGAGCGTGATCTTTCCTATGCAGAGCAGCCGGTGATGATCTTAGATCGACAAGTGAAGAAATTGAGATCGAAGGAGATTCCATCAGTTAAAGTACTTTGGCGTGGTCAGAACCGTGAAGAGATCACTTGGGAGACCGAAAGCGAGATGATGAAGACGTACCCCCATCTTTTTGAAGGTAACCTTAGATAGATTTTTGAAATTCGGGGACGAATTTCTTTAAGGGGGAGAGATTGTAACACCTTAGGATAAGGGTTAGTGGATAATTATAATTAAATAATGATTTTTAATAAAAAGTTTACCAAATTGTGTTTTAAATATTTTTCTTAATTTAATAAATATTTTTCCAAAATTTTTCTAAACTTGCACACACATGTGCATGTAAACTAGGGTTTTTAAATCAAGGAAATACCATAATTATTAACCATGGTGGGTTAATTGTAGGATTAATTCTTTTGGATTCTTAAATGGGTTTAATTAATTAGCTAATTAGGGGGTTACTTTAATTTGAATTTTAGGGTTAAGTGTTGACTTGTGAGAGAGAGAGAGGGGGCATCATGGCTCAAGCCATGCTTGCCATTAATGAGGTGAGAGAGAGTGAGGGGTGACTTTTGTGTGTGATGATTGAGGTAGCCTCTCATTTCTTTTTGGGTTTTTCTCACACACTCTCATATACTCTCACAACACACCAACACACTCACACACCACCCCCACTTACCTCAGCCGAGCCAGCAGCAGCAGCAAGCAAAGCAACAGCAACAACTGAAGCTTGCAACAGCAGCAGCAAGCACAAACAGCAGCAGCAGAGGCAGTGAGCAGCAGCAGCAGCCCCAGTTCCAAGTGCAGCGACTTCTCTTCTCTTCTCCACCTTCCTGCAGCTCCCTAGGGTCGAGAGTGAGGTATACTTCCTACCTTATCCCCTAGTTAGCGTAGTTTGTGTAGTTTTGCTTCGGTTATTAGAATTTAGTGTGTTTTAGTGCGATATGGGGTGATTAGTGTGAACCTTGTGCTATTGAGGCGAGTTTTGGTTTCAGTAGGATGATTGTGGTCTGTTGAGGCCATTGTAACTTAGTCGAACCCCTATTACACTAAAATACCACCAGATTTCATATTTGATGCAAAATGTCGTATTTGGGCAAAATGTGAGTTTTCTGGAACTGCTATTGACCCGGTGAGTGCAGAGTGAAATTGTGGATACTGTAGCATGGTGGAGAGGAGCTGATACCTTAGGTGAAACCCGACCCCCTAACTCCCCACTGAGGCCGCCAAAATCGCCATTCTGGCCGCAAATTGCGGCCAGACAGGGGGTGTTTTGGGTGTTTTTGGGTTCTGTAGGTGTATTCCAGTGTGTAGGGTCTTTTGGTATATATATTTTTGTAAGATCAATTCTGTAGGAAAATCTGGGACCAAATACCTGTTTTGCCGTTTTTCTAAACCTTCGCGACACGCGTGATACGTGAGTAGGTTTGGGTCCTGCGTATCGCGGCGCGTCGGGGTAGTTTCGTGGCGCGTGTTTACACGTTTTAGCGTATCGCGCACACGCGCGATTGGTTTGCGACACAGGTTTCTCGTTGGATTATAATGTCGCGTTTTGTGACTTAAGCTTATGTGTGATATGTGTATGTGATTCTAGGTTCGCAGGCCAGTGAGACGGACGCTGCGAAGAAGGGCAAGCAAGTGGTTGGATACCCTTAGCGCGAGACACGGTGAGTAGATTTCACATCTACGGGGATATCGCCCGCATGGCGTTATGCGTCAGGGCTGATAGGATCTCAGTATTACATATTGCATTTACCTATGGACTGCCATCTCATATTGCATTTCCCTGCTATGTGTTATTGATATATGCTAGAACTGATAGAACACCACACTATTACTAACGGTTTATGTTGCACGAGCACTATTTACATGCTACACACACACCGTTAGTAATTGCCATGCCACACTCACTGTAGAACTGCCATGATTATACTGTTGTGTTATTGCTGTAGTTCACCATACATGTGATTGACTATGATTTCCTGGACATTGGGAGCCGCATGACATCTTTAAAAACGGAAACTATTTTAAAAAGCGGCTTTCCCTTATATACCTGCCATGGATTGATTATATTGTACCTCGCATTGGATTGACTTATTGACGATGGATTTTTCATGTGATTTCTGTTTTGAGGACCGTGGAATTATTTAAGGTAAGATATGCTATTTTGAAAACCCGGTACCTCGTGATATGATATTTTGGTGTGTCCACCACGCGTTTTCTCGGTGCTGAGACGTGTGCTTGAAACCCGATTCGAGGAGTGGATGTTCCGTTTGCGGGTTCGTGGTGGGCCCGGTATGGTTCCCCTCGGCGAGATGATCGATGGGATTTGCCGATTGAGCCTGGAGGCGGGCGAGTACCTACCGGTGATTGGTTGGACCTGGCAGTTGTCCGGAGGATACTGACCAGAGTCGAGTGATGGATGCGGGATGACCGTGCTGCCGGGGCCGAGGGCCGATACCGCAGACGGACCCCGTGGGGCCGGTCCAGATTGACGGCGCCCGATATTTGAGGATTTACGTGTCGATGCTGGACACGGGTATTTTATGATGTTTTGGGTGCCGATGTTGGGCACTCGTGATTCCTCCGAGATATACAGGATTTGAGGGCCGATGGGTGTGCCGGCGTCTGAGTATATGTGGGATTTGGGTGCAGTTTGAGGCACCGATCATTGCTTTCCATGGTGACGTAGTCCATGTAGATATTATTTATCCCATGCTCAGTATTGATTACTATACATCTCATCCTGTGGCATTTACCCGTTAGAGTACATGCATTACTATTGTATCCACTGTTGACATGCATTGATATCATCTGCTGGTATTAGTAGAGCCACGCTATATGTGCATGCTTGCGATCACCTTTATATGTTATCTCTATTCACGAGTTGGCAACTCACCCCCGTTGTGCCACAGTGTTTGCAGGTTGCCCTTGGGAGTAGTCACGGCTGGCTGTTACCTCATCTTTTGGCACAGATACCCCTTTTGAGCAGAGATAGCCCTTTTGCTGTTAGGTGGGTTTTGTACGGTATCTGTTATCTTTCAGTTGTATATTGATGTATCTAGTACTCTCCATCTACCTTATGTATTGACTTAGAGACAGTTGTGAGGACGATATGTATGATTTTATATTCTGGGGTCGAGCTCGCATGTGAGCCGACGTTACCTTATGCAGTTTTATCTTTTATGATATGGTCCTTGTTTTACTGTGTATTCTTCGCTACGGCGTCGTATATCATATTGTGATGCCTTATTCATGTCACTTGTTATTTCCGCTACACCTTACTTTTACCCGACTTTCGGGGCTAATGTTTTAAAAAGGGAAATGTTACCAAAATTATAAAACTTGTAACTTTGGAACTTAAAAAGGTTTTCTACTAAATAAATGGAAGTTTTTCGGACATGTACGATTGTTTTACAAATGTTTTAAAATCACTCTATATTTATTGGTTTTGATTTCTGGGTTCGGCTTACTTAGCCGCGTTACGCCTGTAGACGTTGCGTGGTTAAGTGCCGGTCACGAGTCGAACTCTCGGGTCGTGACACTGCTTCCGACTGTTTCTCCAGGATTGGATCAATGTCAACTTATTGCATCTAGTGCAAGAACAACATCTGGTGTGGTACTTGACATTTCATGATTGACTCAATTGCCTAAGCAAGTGATCTGCCAATCATGCACATCCCTCTCTACTTTAGTCTATAAGACACCTTTAGAGAGGGTGACTCCATTACCTGCAGGTTCACTACCATGCCAGGAGTCGTCCATTCTAAATACTCTTAGAATGCTGTCTGAATACCCAGATTGGGAAACCACCCAAATCTAGATCCAAAACTATAGATCTAGTAACCAGTATGTCTGATATAATGTCCAAGTCCTTTGTGGAGAAAAGACTGTGTGACGACCAAAGTATAACCGATCATAGTAAAGGAATATCACTTCCTGCTACCTTCTCAACAGATCCATCCCCTGTTCTGATGACGTCAAACCTATGACTGTCATATCAGAAATGGATGATCTATCTCCGCTACATCTGCTTTAGTCTATAAATAGACATAAGCCTGATGTCCACCAATGCTTCCGCTGCTCCCACTGACTACGACAACCCTCTGGCAGAGTCATATAGACGTACACTTCTAAAGCAAGTTTAGAACGACGCTATACTCATCCTCCTGCCGGGTCTCGCAGCCTGGAACAACAACAATGGCAAGTGTGGGTAAACAAGAACTTCCCTGTCACCGTCCTTGAGGCTACCGGAGTACCTCTCGGGTGCCTGAAGTTACACACCTTATCTGCGGAGTGGCCAATGGAATGTCAAACCAGATTGAATCTTTAGGTTCCTTATCAAATCTTCAGTAATCGTTTGCGGTTCTGGAATCACTTCCAGTTCTACCATACTCCCACTACTGTTTTCTGAAAAAATCCATTTCTTTTAAAATTGTGGCGAGTGAAGAACAATATCACTATTGATCTTCCAGATGGTAGAAAATCAACCCTCGTCATAGCCCGGGTCAACCCACAAACAGCCATTACAGAAACGTGCCTTGAGTTGTCCAGTGTCTGGTTTTAATCATAAGCCGGACAACTTCCCGTACCTTAACAACGTTAAGATATGAACTGTTCTATATCCAATATAGAACCAGAGGCACTGATTTAATTGAACCAGATTCAAATCATGCAGCTATCTCCAGTGCATGTCAACTAAATGAAGAGAGGCCGATCAGCGTTACTCAACTTAGGAATGCTTCCAATTATGAGTAACCTGAAAGAGAAGCAATTACTATCAACTGAATACCATACACAAGTATCTACATCTTCGATCACTTTGAAGAATCCCGATACTTGCTATACCTGGTTCTCTACTTTATCCAAATACCTATAACTTCTCAAAATTCGGACCCTGTGTTTCTACGAAACTCTTGTCTAAAAACTAGAGAAGTCATAAGTAAACCGAATATAGTACGAGAACCAACCCCTCTGTCCTAATGGACACTGGACAACATACAATACTCTGTATAAGTCCGCTGAGTCTAACAACTCTTTCACTGTGTGTCGTAGGTTGAAAACTGTACTTTTGGTTAAGAAGAATTACACCGCTGTTCAATGCTCCTTACCTAACCATCCACTGATATAGGTAAATGTCATCGACATAATATCAAAAGGTATATCTCACTCTATAAAAATAGACGTACAGATATATCAATTTGAAATTGGTGCACAACAGCGGATATTCAAAACCAAATATTTGCCGACCGGCAAACAGCCCAGATGATCTCCTCAAATATCACCGATTACAACTAATCCCGATATAATGAGGATGATCACCCAATTCCCAATAACTTACTCCCACTCATCATCTGTAAAGCCATACAGATGTGAGAATCAAACCTGGTAAATACATACACTGGAGCAAGTGTCTAATCAGGAAATCAGTTTTCTTTTAACAGTACACAGCTGAACTGAAACATTGAAATGTTTCGATGGGGTATCCTGGTATTCCTAGCAATGCCTCTACCATTATCCAGATTCACAACTATAACCATATAATTCTTTGCCATCTCTCCAAATCCCTTATTCTGTCTTTAGTCTTTACCTTCTGTACACCCCTTTAGGCCAAATGGTTTTCTTCCTTCCCTACCGTTCGGCACCAGCCTATGGTTTGGAAGAAGACTATCCAAAAAGCATAAAGGGTGTACTGTCCTAATCCTAGGAGCACTCGCAACGCGAGAGAAGGTGAAGATAAAAGGCACCTGAATGTACTTTATTCCTATTTCTCCTGAACCAGGATCCATCCCCGAACTGGAACAAGTTCCTTTCGAGTTCGTATATAATCATACGATGGATTATCCAATAAAATGGGATCTTCGTAGTGATACGGAGTGTCCTGGAGAAATACAAAGGTGATTTAGGATTGGCGAAAAAATACTTGGTTTGGTCGTGAATAGCAGTCGCAACTTACTTTGCCCTCTTACTAATCCCTTGCTTTGTCTGAACTTAATACCTTCTGTACACCGTTTTAGGCTAACTGGTTTTCTTCATTCCCTACCGGTCGGCACCAGCCTATGGTTTGGAAAAAGACTATCCAATTTGCACTATAGGTGTACTACTCCTAAACCAAGGAGTACTCGCAACCTGAGAGAGGGTGAAAAGAAAAGACAACTGAATAATCCTATCCGTTTTCTCCAGAACCGGAAACCATCCTCGAATTCCTTCGAGTTCGTATCTAACCATACGATGGTTTTGTCCAATGGAAGTGGACGTTCGTAGTAATACGGGGTGTCCTGGAGAAAAGGGTAAAAGTATGAGTGGCAATGAGGTCTGCAACTCTGACAATCCAAAAGCCAGTGTTAAGTAGGTTCGGTCAACTTGGTCACTGAGTCAAAGTCTAGGGTCGGGTCAATGGTCGCTGCCAGAGAGAGAGAGAAAAGAAACACTCAGCGTGCACTCTAACCTAGATCAGAATGGTTACCAATTTATCTAATCTGGAAACCTCCCACTGTACCTCAAATTCTCCTCCAAACCTGAAAGAAGAATTAGTCGGGGTCACCCGAGGAGTAAACCAACTCATCAGTGGGAATCGGGATCCAACTATCATTGCATGATAACGTGACGGAATCCGCTCACGGTATCACACTCCAGAAGGTATGCGCATATCTGGCAAGTTTCAGTACTTTTGAAACTCCCGATGTGATTTCTGCCCCATGCTCTTATGACCTTGGCGTGAGGTCAAAATATCATAAGTCACATGTCAAGTTCTTCCCATCATTATCCAGGTTAATTTGAACCCACCCGTACATACCCTTGACGTAGGCCAAAATAGTAGTACGACTGTCCCAAACCAACGCATCTATCTATGCTGCAGATAAATACCCGGCAGCTACCAAACACTATGCCTTGGCATGAGGTCAAAATACATAGCATGAATACTACTGAATATTTAACTGAAATGATGGAGGGCTACGAATGGTTTCTGGCGAAAACCTTTAACGTAATGAACTTGATCTCGTTGAAGGAACGGATAGCTTTTTAGAAAATATAGTGACGAAAACCTTCACTAAAGAGGTCACTCCCGGTGAAGGGATCTCGGCTCTTTCCCCGTAGAATGAGGTGCAGGATATTCCAACTGAATACCACGATGCAAAGCAAAAGTAATCGGCTATAGTGAAGTTAATGCCCTGACGCAAACTTCTGTCCAAGGGGTCACTCCCGGTGAAGGGATCTCGGCCCTTGCCTCGTCGACTGAGGAGCAGGATATTCCAAATGAATACCACGATGCAAAACAAAAGTGAACTTCCTTGCAATAACAGCTTTTTGAAAAGTGTTCCAACAACATCAGAATAGGTTTGTTTATCTTGCATTGATCCGAATCAACGCAGTCCCATCAATTGATCACACCACAAAGAACGAAAATATACTGACGTACGTATATGCCATCCGCATTCGCCACTGGGTCCCGTCATCACTCGTTAGGTTAGCTTACTAACGACAGAGCGGGGACTGGACTAGCGCGGATGAAAAACATATACAACATCTACTAATATATATACCAATATATAGTATTTCGCTCAAGGCGTGAAAAGAAATGCAACATCACAGAAATGTACAGCATCACAGAACAATACAGATATCTGGGATCCCCGGGTTTCACAGAGCCACTACTGAAACCCGACGTTCCCCTGGTCGTGTGGATAGCCTGTGCAATGAAATCCTAGACCCCTACGGGCGCGGCAAGTCACCCGCCAAAACCTGAAGCGAGGCAGCCCCCTTCAGCTCCGTGAATGGACCACCCAGCACTCCACGGAATCCGGCAACTTGGGCACCCCTCCTGGGTCAACCTGTACCCCCTACGAGTGCGGCGAATAGCCCGCCAATCCCAGAGTGAAGCCCCCTCCGTCCCAATGCTATGAGATGCGGGCTTGTGGCCCTCTAGAACCCGGCTACCCGTGCACCCCTCCGCGGGGTAATCCTAGTACAGAAAGTAAAATATACATACACCGGGTACATCGACCGCAACCAGGTCGTGCCCCAAAAGAATAATACAATCAGGCAGTGACGGCAGTCCACATGTCGGACGCTCGCCCCGCAAAAACAAATGTACATAATACACCAACACTGTACTAGCATTGCATCCAGGCTATCCCCCACGACCGATCCGCAACATCACAGCAAATACATAGAACATCAACGTGAAAGTCACGTTCGCAAATCCGTCTAACCGGGCTATAGCAGTTAGACCGGATTTACCGATCGAGTGACATTCACGGTCGCAGATATAATGTAAAAACTGTGAAAAATGTGTTTATAATTTTCCGATTGACCAAAAATTAACAAGTGGGCCCCCAATCAAAACTGTAGCACTCACAGAAAACCTGGGCCCAATTTTAATATTCCAAAATCCCTAATTACAGCCCATAAGCCCACTGCAAAAAAATAATCACACGATCCCACACTTATGCGGCGGAAGCGTGGCCATACGGGGGTTTTGGCCGCTCTTCCGCGGTCGTACGGAGTGATCGCTTTACCAAATTTTTGCAGTATTCTTAGAACTCCCTGCACATCATTCTGAGACCATCTGAAAAATTTTTAGACTCCAAAAAATTTCGACAGAAACTGATGTGAACAAAAATACGGTTTTTGGAAATTTTGGTCGATCGGAAATGCAAACACACCAAACGAAGCTAGACGAAGTTAATGGCGAGGCTCTGATACCACTGTAAGTGCACGGCGGCGCCCCGGCCGTCAATCCGACGGCCAAACGCGGAAACGGTAATAAACTTTAATTTTTGCGGACTTGGCAAACCGGCACCACCGCGCACTAAACCCCGGATCATGCCATTAAACTAGATCTAGCTAACTACAAGACGGGTTAGAGATATACCGACTGATCCGAGTCCTCCGGTCTTCATCTCCACTCCGATCTCCTCGCGGGATCTCCGGTCGTCGCCTCCTTGCCGGAAGGGCACCACATCGCCTGCATCTTTTACGGGCTCCCGCCTCTATACCGAGGCAACTCGGGCGCGAAGTAGGCTAGCCGACGCGTCCAAGATTTGCTGTAGACTAGTGTGGAAACTTGTCTCTTTGGGGTTTAAGAGGTTGCCATGTATGGAGGAATTTTGCACAATGATTTTCATGGATCCAAGAAGGAAAGAGGAGCATGCAAAGAGAAAGGCTCGGCCATCCCATGTAAATTGTGCTCTCTGTGAATTAAGAAAATGAAGCAAGCTCTCATTTATCTCCCAGGGAATGAGTATATGGGTGAAGTCAATTTTTATTAAAAAAAAAAACAGCACTCACATATGCACTCACATATGCACTCAAAATGCAACCAAAAAAAAGAATATCAATTTATTAATCCACACCTCATTTCCATTTCCAGCACACACCAAAACCCCAACAGTGGCCGGCCCCCCCATACCCAAATCACACTCAAACAGTGGCCGGCCCCACCACTAAAACCATACTCATCCTTACCTTAATTAATGCTTGAAAAGCCAAAAGGATTTCAACATCAATCCTTTTTCAAAAAACCCCCTCCACAAATCATATTTGCAAACTTGCAAATAACACCCTCCAACGAAAAGTCCGACCGGAAAGGAAAAGGAGAAAACCGGCCGGAACGGAATGCAAACTGGCAAGCCCAGAAAACTGGTCCCATAATAAATTACAGGAAAACCCCGATACTGTGCATACACACCCGCATTTGTATTCCGACCGGATACAAATGCAATGAGACAAAATCTACACTGTACTATACTAGGATCCGGCTTAAACCAAAGCCGGCTAGTAATATCCGTCCGATCCTGATCCGTGCAATACCGCACGTGTTTGATCGAACGCTGCCATATAACCATACGGCCACTAGTACAAAACTGTCCGATCCTGATCCATGCAATACCGCACGTATCTGATCGGACCCTGCCATATCTCCATACGGCCTCTACAGCGTTTCGCCCGAAAGCTGAGTAACTGAAAATGTGGTGGACTCTAAAAGACTCGTCAATACTATGGCTGTGGATTTAACCACTAGCACGTCAGAGGTATAAGCCAATACGTGACGGGCCACCAGCTATTGACTAAAAGGGACGTCGATGAGCGAACTCATCTCGACACCCTACTGAGCCTGTCAGTGACAATATCCGTACAGTCCGGTCCGTTCGTCTATGAGCATCGCATGTCGGGCCTAGGGGGTTGGTAAAAGTCAGACCCCCAAAAGCGGTACAAGTCGTGTCGGAGTGTAGCCCAGAACACCCTGAGATACTACTGGAATACCTACCAGTAAATCTCCTGCCTTGGCCAAGGTCTTCGTGTAATGGCTCTCCTAGACACAGCGCGACCTCACCCCCAATACCGGGAGAGACGAACCCCCGAAGATCCGCTCACTGCCTCCATGTGGCTCGGGACTGTACCCAACTAAAACCTGTTTGCACGACTCCTTTGAGCCGTGGTAGGGTAGTAATCAAAGTACAGTGGGAACTCACACGAGACAAATGACGATCCCCAGGTCGATGAACTAACCTGTACACATGTCACCAGGGAACTGCTATCTGACATCAGGTATAAGACCAACTAGCATGTTCCCGGCGAGTCCTGTCCGGTGTACTCATAGCCCAATGAGCACCTGTATACATCTTAGGTGAACCAACTGACACCAGTGGCTTGTGAGACCGGCCACCGCCCCTCGTCGGGATCTCGACTGTATACACTAGTCTACTCTGGAGAATCGATGCCCTGTCTCGAAACTCCCACGACTAGGGACCTTTTAAGGATGTGCTAATAGACTCCAGCTCTCACTTATATGATCGCCCTCATACTGCCGGCAGTCAAGCAAGAATCCTAGGGGCTCTATCAACGTGCAATAGCGACATGTCAGGTCACCTAAAGCAGTACACGATGATAAAGGTAAACCAGATAGCATACTATCATCTCGAGTAAGACTGTCCTACCGGGATAGGTCCTCCCTCAATCATTGCAATCACGTGCCTGTAATCCAATAATTGACTCTGAGGGCACTATCTCCAACAGGTTGAAGTATCTCATACTCAACTATCCCATAAGAGTCTCTACTGGGAAAAAGGCCTTTGTGAGTGGATCCGCGATGTTGTCCTCTGTGTCTACTCTCCTAACCTCGATCTCCCTGGAGATCAACCATCTCCATGATCAGGTGATACTGCCTAAGAATTATATCTGGATTTCTGATGAGACGGGGGTTCCTTAGCATAAGCCACAACTCCATTGTCACACAATGGAAGGAAAGAAGTTCATCTCATGAACTTATATATATCCAGACTGCCTCTTTGGTAGCATCCTTGGTAACGATGTATCTTGCCTTTAATCGTCTAGTAAGTCATGGTATCTAGCTTGGAACTCTTCCAACATACCGTCCCTCCACTGAGGGTAAAGACAATGCCTGCGACTGGCATTCAGTCGTCCTTATCACCCTGGAACCTTTCCAGTGATTCTCCCCAGGATCGATTGATACCATCTCACTACAACTAGTGAGAATCCTAACATCCAAATAGATCTATCTCATAGATCCATAATCCAGGATTTAGGAGGTATCACCTTGATCCTATATGGAGAATCCTTATGATAAGCGGAGATTGATCGAGCGTAGCATAGGAAACTCCTTCCCTATCAAGAGTATGTCATCCACATACTCTACGAGGATCACCACCATACTCCCTACTACCTCTTTGTATATACAAGGTTCATCTACCATTTTGATGAAGTCAAACTCTTTGACTACCACATCAAAACAGACGTTCCAACTCCGTGATGCCTGATTTATCATATAAAACAACTTGCATACGTTTCCGCTGCTCCTACTGTTTATGAAGCCCTCTGGCTGTGTACTTACAGACTCTCTCTTCCAAATCAACATTTAGAAAAGCAGTCATGACACCCAACCGCCAGATATCGTAGTCATGGTATGTAGCCGTAGCAAGTAGGATCTGGATGGAATTAAGCATAGCTTTGAAAGTCTCAACTTTTCCATGTACACCAAGTAATCTTATCAAGATATACTTGCTCCTGATAGGGATTTAACCCTTCAGATAAAGCAACCAAAGTCCATACTTTGATGGTGTAAAAGGATTCCATCTCAGATCGCTAAGCATCCAGCCATTCTTACAGAGTCCCACTCTTGATGGCCAGCTCGAAAATAGTTGGGTCATCATCTCATGATCCAATCCTCGCTCCTACTGTCATAGAGAAACCGAATTATCTCTCAGGTGAGTGAGGAACCCTACTAGATCGGCGGAGAGGCTGGGGTTTGTTGGAAACTATTGAATCCTCCGGGTTTACCAAATCATCAGCTGCAGTTTGTATAGCTGGAACTCCTTCCAGTTCTACCTCATGACCACTAATTTCTTCACAAGAAATTCCCTTTCACAAAGGTGGCATGCTGAGAAACAAAACATCTTTTGTTCCTCAATAAGGTAGAAGATATTCCCTTGCGAATGTTTGGGATATCTTACAAACTTCCACAGAACTGACTTTGCCTCGAGCTTGTCCGGATTTTGCTTTTAAACATAGGCCGGACAACCCCAAATCTTAACTTACTTAAGAGATAGGCTCTTCCCATTCCGTATCACATATGAAGTGGTAGGCAACTGATTTGATTTGAACCCTATTTAATAGGCATGTAGCTTCTCCAGTGCATAACTCCCAAAAGGAAATAGGAAACTCAGTAGTACTCATCATAGAGGACACCATATCACATAGGGTGTGATTGCTCCGCCCTGATACATCGACGTGTTGTGGTGTATACAGAGGAGTAATCCTGAGAGAGAATCTCATTCTCCTTTAGAATAGTCCAGAAATTCCGTGCTCAAGTATTCTCTTCCTTTATCTCATCAAAGGACATAATACTTATACCCGTTTTTGGTTCTCTACTTCTAACTTATATTCTGTGAATATCTCAAAAGGTTCAGACTTGTGTTTCAACAGGAACATATGTTCGAATCTTGAGAGATAATCAGTGAATGTAATGAAGTACAAAGAACCAGTCCTTGCATGTGTAGACAGGGGACTTACATACATCATCATGTATCAATCCCAAGAGTTTCACTAACTCTTTCTCTGTTTCCAATAAACAGAGCTGTGGTCATCTTATCTTTGTGACATGACCGGCAAGTTTCACAAGATGTAAATTCAAACTAATTTAAATATGCATCTAAATGTAACTTGGCTAGTCGGGTCGCATTGATATGACCTAGTCTACAATGCCTCAAGAAGGATTCGTTCATTTTTGAACTATTCCTCTCGTGTGTGTTTTGTATACGAAGAACTGTAATTTGATTTAGAACGTCTATGCTTTTAGATAACGTGCCTGAACCGATCAACTCTTGATATAGGAAATGTTCAAAACATTATCCAACAATACAAAATTATATCCTTCTTTACTAATAAAGAGACTGATATGATGTTGTATATCAGGTTCGGTATCTAATAACATTCATTCAGAATCAATGTATTCTGATAATACAGGGTGATAATTACCAACAGACTTGGCTGCAATACTTGCACCGTTTCTATCTCATGAAAATTTTCACCCATTCTCAGTTCTCTACCTATCTGTAGCCCTTGTAACAAATTACATATGTGCGATCCTGATCCGGTATCAAATACCCAGGACGTAAAGGATATTGAGAAACAATTCTGTGTAATGAACACACCCGAAGAAGATGCATCAACATGTACTTTCTTCGTTTGGGCGGCACGGGAATTCTGGTAATCCCCTATTTCCTGCTCTATTTTATAACAATTATAAGTTGGAGCGGGACCAACGTTTCTTAGCTCAGTATAACAAGCGGGTTCAGTCAATACATCCGTATTATTATCTTGATTAAGACGTGATATAGTCGCAACCAGGAGAGAGAGAGAGAAGAAAACACTCAGCGTGCACTTTTACAAGATTAGATTGGTTATGAATTTATCTAATCAGGATGGCTCCCACTGTTTTAGTCAAATCTTCCTTCAAACCCTAAAAGGAATGACTAGCCGGGATTAATTACACGCTACAAGTTCGCCAATCTTTTCAGCCAGGCCAGTGCCGGTACTTTGAGGGAGGTTCCCAGCGCTTTCGCACGGACCTAATTAAAATAAACCTCGTTTTCCCAGGGGCGTAACCCCGTTGACACCTTTCTAGACACCTACTTGATCGGCTACTTGTAATGTGTAAAACTCTCCCAGAAGTAACTCTTACCTGTAGCGGGTATCGGGATCCAACTATTTCATAGAAGGTATGCAATCTCATTGCAAATTTCAACACTTGAAATTCCCAATAATATTTTGCCCCGAGCGATCTATGACCTTGACAAGGTCAACAAACCATAGACTGCAAGTTAAGTTCAACCCGTCATTTCCTGATATGAATTAAACCCACTCGCACGACCCTTGACAAGGTCAACAAAGTCGCACGACTACCCTAATCCAATCGCATCATATGCTTATGCAGATAAGCAGTAATCAGCTACCGCACACTACACCTTGATAAGGTCAACAAACGTAGCACGAATACTAACTATTACTTATCTGAAATGACGGAGGGCTACGACAGGTTTTTAAGAAAACCCTTTGCGTAATGAACTTGATATCATTGTAAAATCGAGTGGTTTTAAATGGAATGTTTTTAGGCATTTTCTAGTTTTGCTAAAGAGGTCACTCCCGGTGAAGGGATCGTCGGCTCTTTCCTCATCGAATAAGGTGCAGAATATTTCACAAATATCATTATGCAAAGTAAAAACTATAGAAATAATCAAAAGACAAACCGAGTTTGTAGCATCAGCTAGTTTCGCTAAAGAGGTCACTCCCAGTGAAGGGATCTCGGCTCTTCCCTTATCGAATAAGGTGCTGGATGTTCTACAAGGAACACCGCTATGCAAAGCAAGAACTAGAGCTACCAGTTTTTAAACAAGTTTCTACAACATCTTTAGGTTTCTTTTATTCATAAATCTCATTAATGAAGTCCCATTTTATTATGCTTCACAAGCATCTCATTTGAAACAAAATCTGCAATATAACATATATCTCATATATATAATATAAACATTCGTCTCAGGCAGTAATATGATCTCATCACAGAACATTGCAGCAGAAGAAACTATATGAAATATTGGATATACTAGGATGTCCGTGTTTTATGCGAGCCTGTATAAAACGCAGATTCCACGGTCGCGATGAATAACCAAATCTACATCCCTAGACCCCTACGAGAGCGCCAAGCAACTTTGCCAATTCCAGGGTTAGGAGACCCGGTCTCGACTCCTCGAGATGGTCTCCCACTGCACCCTAGAACCCGGTTACTTGTGCTCCCCACCTTGGGTCTACCTAATGCGGAAAAGTAAATAATATACAATGGTGACATCATCCTCATCCCGGAAGTGCCCCAATAAAAGAATATTACATACAAATAAATTTTACATGAATGAAAAAGAAAAAACTCTCATCTCACATAAAACCCCCGGCTATTCAGAACATGACGATCCAATATAACATATCACAGCAACATATAATATCTCATATCATCAACGTAAGCAAGTATGCGTATCCTGATTATCGTTGATGTATAGCAACGAAGTCGGCGATATACCACATACTACGCTTACGGTCATAGAAAAGAAAGTGTAAAACTACAACAGTTGGAATCCGCAACCTCAGACATCTCATGCCTAACCAAATAAATTCCTTAGACATCGCATGCCTAACAATTATAAACTCAGCATTTTAGTCTCAATCTCGAAAACACTTTTCAATATTTAGTCGGGCAATTCAACAAGATTCCCGACATCCTGATCGAATGCTCGTCCCAAACTTTGGTAGACGGCCGCACCCCCAGATGCCGTCGATGAAGTGCACTAAGGCGGAACACCGCTGCCGCGAGCACCCGAACGGATGCTTTTGGCGACGGGGTTCTCCTACAGTCACTTGGTCGGGGCTATGGGGAGTGGCTATCTATTAAGTTTACCCGGCGAGTATCCGCATTCGCTACGTGATTGCGACGGACTTTTGATCACATCAAAATCCCGTGGCAACTGATCAAATGAGACTAAACTGCTAGATTTATAACATTCAAATTAGTTATCTCATAACTACTTGTGGATTCCAAATATTGTATCACATTCCAGATAAATAGACAATGTTAAACTTTCCGATCGAATAATCAAACACCCACGTTTTCCCAAATAGCTCAACACTTGAGCAGAGTTCAAAAAGGTATCCATCACATGCCACAGTACCAATGGTCCAACCGTAGAAGGGTCAAGCCAACGCCTCACATGTGGCAACGCCGTACTGCCCCAAACTCTAAGGTTTAGAGGCGGTTCAGACGGTCACATAATCGAGTTAAGGTTTGTGTTCTTCTAGAGGGTCCACTGCATTACTTACATGATTTTTCGGAAGTTTCAAACTTGAGAAAAAAATCCAACTTTTGAAAATTTTCCGACAAGGGAAAAAGTGAGTTATTGATATCCGTTCGAACTTTTTAACACGTTCCAAAATTACCTGGAAAAAATTAAACGAAGTTAAACTTTCCGATCGAATCAACGAGCTCCCAATACAACCCAGAAAACTCAACACTTGAGTAGAATAAAAATTCCCAGAAGAATCAGGAAGTAGATACAGATTTAACTGTGCAAAAAGAAAACAATAAGTCCACTGTAAGGCCGCGGAACCGCCGCGCAAGCCATGTCATTGCCGCGGTTCCGCGGCTGTTTAATGGTATTAAATGCTCGTTTTTCACAGTAATTCCTAAAACACCCTGCTGAATTTTTTGAGTATTTTTAATATGAAAAATTCAACATTTTTGAAAAATTTCCAGAAACTAGGGTTTTACGGGTATTCGGAGTTCAATCGGACTTTAAACTTCGCCTAGACTTCGCCTAATGCTCTAGCTTGGCCCTGATACCACTGTAGGGTTACTAGGCACTCTCACAAGGGTCTATAAGGCATCAACCATGCCCGATATAAAATTTAGACGTGCCGAACAACCCTAACCAAGATCTTTAAACTAGAGATTAGGCAAAACAAAGCATGTTAAACACTTTAACATCTAAGAGTTTGGGATTACAACCTTTGTAGTCCGGTCCTTCACTTCTAAAGATTCGTGTTGAGGTCCCTTCGCTGCGATCATCGAGTTTCCGGACTCTAGAGAGGCTCCATGAAGAGAAAGATGCAAGCTTGCTTCCGATCTTCGATAACTTAGATGATCTACCTTGAAGTTTCTATAACACAAGCTCTCACTCACTTAATGAAGTGAACACCCTAATCTAAATGGCTAGGATAGATTAGGATGATGAAGTAGGATTTTAGATCTCATTTGTTTTCTTAATCTCACTCATTTTCATCACTAAAATAAAAGCTAGAAAGCTTTGCAAGGAGGAAGAAGAAGAAGATCAATCACTTTGTGATGAATAATGAAAATGTAATAATGATTACAAATGCAACCATGGTTCAATATGAGAAGGCTAACCCATGTAGAGAGTTAACTAGGGTTAAGGGTGTGGTTTGGGTAAGGAAAATATCTCACAAAATATCCATCATAATATCTTTGCAAGAAACAAAAGGAAACCTTCTAGAAGGTTCAAGAAAGATCTAACTCAAATCAAACCCTAACCTTGTTTAATCTCCACTAAACATGTTGCATTAGTAATCATATCATGTTACAATATTATATATCACATATACAATATTTATTGTAACAAAATAAAATAATATAATTAACATATATCGCATATATATATCAATGTATTAGCCGAGTGAGAAAAAGAATCTTTTAGTGAGCTTATATCAGTTAATGTAATTTAATATATCAAATATATAATTATACATTAAATTATCGAATCAACACTTGATCCGATAATCCGGCTATTTCACAAATAACCGACTAATATAATTTGTATCAGTTCATCGAATTAACACTTGATCCGATGACCTGGCTATATCACATATACCCGGCCGATATCTCATATCGCGAGAATCTAATACGGTATCACATACACGTATTATTTTCGGTCCCGCACATATCATATATGTGCTCCAACTCCATTTTGCCTGAGTCAAGAAACCTCTGTGTAGGACTCTAAAGAATCGTCAATACGTCGGCAGTAGGTGATGATCATATCAAACACCCACAAGCTGCAAGCGATCAGCTAAACGTAAAAGCCATCCAGGTATTGAGCGATCAGAAGATCAACAAGCAAGCCTGTACATTCTCCTGCGAATCCAATCAGTAACACTCCCGTACAGTCTGGTCTCTTAGTCTGATAAGTCGCATATCTCGCCTAGGGGTGGTAAACGTCAAACCCCAGTAGCTTGATAAGTCATGTCGATATGAGATCTATAACAGTTCGAGAAACTACTGATAACACTTACCAGTAGATCTCAGCAATCCTGGCCAGGGATTTTCAGTTTAAGCCAATCGAACACAGCGCAACATCAACTCCCTATACCGGGAGAGACGAATCCCCTCCTATCGCTCATTGCCTCCATGTGATTCGGGACTGTACCCAAAAGTCACCTTTTTGCACGCCCTCTTGGACGTGGTATGATGGAAATCAAAGCACAGTGAAAATCACACAAGACTCTATTACGATCTCGGGTCTACAGACTAACCTGTACCAGTGTCACCAGAGAACTGCCATCTGACGTGAGGTATAATACCATTTGGGAGTTCTCGGCGTGTCCGTCCAGTGTACCCAGTCTCTACTGAGCACCCGTACACCATCCTTGATGTCAAACACCGATGGATATGGGATCATCCATCGCCCATCATATGGGTCAAGATGCTTATACGCTAGTCTACTCTGGTGTATCGATGCCCTGTCTCGATACACCCTCGATTAGGAACAGTTATAGGATGTACTCGTCGACTACCGTGGCCCCACTAGTATGATCTCATCATAGTTCCAGTAGTCGAGTACATATCCTAAGGGCTTTATCAACATGTAACATAGAGACAATCAGAGTACATGTTAAGATAAAGAGCAACCAGATAGCGTACTATCATATCGAGCAAGAAAGTCCTCCCTATATATGTCCAAGCTCCACTACAATATACATCGTATGTACAGTAATGGACTCTAGGGTTTACATATAACTAACAATCTATCAAGATTATATTGGTTATCACTTTATTTAATCAGGATGGCTCCAACTGTTTCCTCGAATTCTACTTCAAACTCTAAAAAGAGAACTAGTAGGGATCATTTACACCTTACAAGTTCGCTAGCCGTTCAGCCAGATCAGTGTTGGTACTCTGAGGGAGGTCCCCCATGCTTTCGCACGGACCCAATTAATAACCCCGTTTCCACAGAGGCGTAACCTCATTAACACATTCTAGACACCTAATAGGTTAGCTAATTGTGAAGTGAAAATCTCCAGAGGAGTAATTCCCACTCATCAATGGGAATCGGGAGCCAACTATCATCGTGTGATAACCTGACGGAATTCACTCAAGTCTCCACACTCCAGAAGGCATGCGCATGCCTGGCAAGTTTCCTTCATAATTGAAACTCCCGATATGTTTTTTCCTCTAGCGACTTTATGACCTTGACAATGCCAACATATCATAAGCCACTAGTCAAGTTTAGCCCGTCATTATCATGATTAACATAGACACACCCACATAACCCTTGACAATACCAACATAGCTATGCGACTGTCCTAAATAATCGGAAATAAAAGAACAAACAAGCAATACTCAGCTACCGATCACTACGCCTTGATAATGCCAACATACATAGAACGAATACTAAGTACTGTTCATATGAAACGGCAGAAGGCTGCAGCTTGTTTTTTGGCAAAAATCTTTTAATGTAATGAACTTGATATCGCTGAAGGAACTCGAGTAGCTTTGAAATGGAGTGGCTTAAGCTCCACCTTTTAAAACTAGTAACATAAACCTTTGCTTAAGTGCGAATTCTCCATGAAGAGATTAAGGCTCTTCCCTCATAGAATGAGTTGCTAGATATTCTTAAACGAATACCTCTATACAAATTAAAAGAATATGATAGTTGTTTTTAAGAAAACCGTGTAATTTTAAAAATTGGTTCCGACAATAACAAATAGGTTTGCTTTCCTTTGCATTCCTATCAAATCTAGTTTCTAAGCAACAATAGATTTAATGCATTCCTATCAAATCTAGTTTCTAAGCCACAATAGAAACAACCAAAATAGCATACTTTTATATGCCAACCGCATTCGCTATGGGGTCCCGGGTCTTCACTATAAGGTTAATTAACTTAGGGCTGGACGGGCACATGGCTAGCGCGGATGCAAAACATATAGAAGCATATACTAATATATATATATATCAACATCGCAGGCAGATATTAGTCATCACAGGCATACAAACAACAATATGGAATAACGGATAAACTTAGAGCCCCGTGTTTCATCTGAGCCGCAATTGAAACGTGACGTTCTCACGTCATGTGGATAGTCCATACACAGTCGATCCTAGACCCCTACGAGTGCGGCAAGCCACTTTCCAATTTTAGAAACTGGGTAACACGCCTTCAATGAAATGAGTCGATCACCTGCCGCTTTCTAGAATTCAGTAACTTGTGCACCCCTCTGCCGGTCGAATCCTATAACCTCTACAAGTACAGCGAGCAACCCGCCAATTCTAGAGCGAGGCGGCCCGGTCTCAACTCCATGAGGTGGCCACCTGCTGCACCATAGAACATGTCTACTCAAGCACTTCTCCTGAGTTAATTCTAGTACAAAAATGAAATATATACAATGGTGATATCGACCGCATCGTGGTCGAGCCCTAATAAAAGAATATACATAATACGGAAATGGTGGACACATGTTGGAGCTCGTCCCAAACAAATGAATACAACAAAATAAATCAAAACTGTACAAGCAACGCACGAGGGGCTATCCGACACGACAATTCGACTAAGTCATAATTAAGATATATATCCACGGAAACAAGTAATAGAAGCTAGTGTGCAATCCCCTCTAATTAAGCATATAGCAATTAGACGGTATTCAACTACACATAAACATCACAATAGGATGTATAACGAAAACCATGACCGTAGAATTCATCACCCGCGAAGCTAAAACTCAAATTTTCAAACCGATGAAAATTGAGTGCACTTTGCCATCCCAAAACCAATCACTTTGCCAAAACCAAGAGTCCGAACAACTCGACCAAGGCCCCCAGGAACTCCCCGCGGTGCCCCCGATCCGCCTCGCGGGTTCTTGGTCCAAACCAAGAGCATGTGGGGATCGCAAAATGCAAATAAGTTCACTTTTGGGACTTTTATGGACAGCCATCAAAGACAGTTTTGAAAAACAGTGACAAAATATGATAAAACTCTGAGAAAATGGCTCCCCGAAACACCCCGGGTCACTAAAGAACCTCCACGGAGTCCACGTTTCAAAACAAGAGCTCCGGAGATCGAAAATAAGTATGAAAACTCAGTTTTAAAACACAAAACGCCAGCTGAATTTTCTGACTGAAAACCGTAACTATCTAATGGCGTTTGTGATGAATTCTTTGGTCATGCAAGCTAGTTTAGAGTGTTTGGTTGGCTCTGATACCATTATAGGGTTCCCTAGTGCTCGCGGCACAGCGGAAGCGCGAATGGAGAACAAAAGTTTCAAGCAAACACGAAAGAACCCCGAACCTAGAATCGATCCAAATGCCTAAACTAACAAACCAAGCATGCAAAGATACAGAATACAACCTTTGATGTGTGTCCACCCAATAGTGGAAGACCCTTACATATTCTGTGTACGCTGTCCGGATCGAGATTGAGTGGCGACCGCCCTTGCTGAAGATGATCCACCTGAGAGAAACTGGTCCAAGCTCCGATTTTACCTAGTGAAGCAACCGACGCTCCAAGCTCGCTGCAAATGGAAAGTGGGGATGTAGAAATATTTTCACCAT
Source organism: Agapanthus africanus (assembly GCA_030015575.1). Classification (NCBI taxonomy): domain Eukaryota; kingdom Viridiplantae; phylum Streptophyta; class Magnoliopsida; order Asparagales; family Amaryllidaceae; genus Agapanthus; species Agapanthus africanus. The sequence goes on from JASDDO010000008.1 coordinate 318,305,432, forward strand.
ATTTTCTCTCTTTTCTAAGCTCATGTGACCTACCTAGAAGAAGGAGGAGGGGGTGAAGAAGAAGAAGCCATGGAGAAATGGCTAAGTCTTCAGTTGAAGAAAAATTAGCAAGCATGGAAAAAGGATGGCTTGATTATTTGCAATCATGAAAGAATAGTGTATCCAAATGAAATATATAATATAAAAATCAAGCTATACCACTCTACACCATACTTCTTTACACCTCATCCTCCACCTCGTTTTTGATTTTCTATAAAAGAAAAATCTAGAAATGAAGTGTCCATCTTTTAAAACAAATTCCGTATAAATACGGAATACAACCCGGTATACGTACATAAACGTGTATTCGTACAAAAAATACGAATATCCAAGAGAGAGAAAATGAATAGTGAACAATAATACCAGACTATACATATTAAAACTATATATATATATATATATATTATTAAATCACAACCTGATTTAATAATCCGGCTTAATTCTAAGCCGCTAGTATTATCAACTGTCCGATTAAAGTCCGTGTAGCCTGTACATGTATTTAATCAGACACCCTGTATGCACCAACATACATCATCTACATCATATCGTCTGAACTGGGAAAACTCTTTGTGTGGGACTCAAAATACTCGACAATACGCTGGCAGTTATTTACTAGATAAATCCAAAAACCATAAGCACATCAGCGACACTAGCTATACATAATGGCTGCCCAGGTATCTGTTGAAAGAGAGGTCAACAATCAAGTCCGTCCGAACCCTACTGAGCCTGAATATGACAATCTCTGTATAGTCCGGTCTCTTTGTCTGAGAGTATCACATACTGGGTCTATGGGGTGGAAACGTCAGACCCTTAATAACCCGATAAGTCATGTTGGAGTCAAGCTCATACCAACCGAGAAACTACTGAACACATATCAGTAAATTTCATCTACCGTGGCTATGGATTTGAGGTGATAGCCTACCGAACACAATATGAAATTGACTCCTAATATCATGAGAGATAGATCCCCGACAATCGTTTACTGCCTTCATGTGGCTCAGGACTGTACCCAATTAAAACTTGTTTGTACGAATCCTTTGAGCCGTGGTAGGGTAGTAATCATAGTACAGTGGAAACTCACACGAGACAAATGACGATTTCAGGTCAAAAGACAAACCTGTACTAATGCCACACGAGAACTTCCATTTGACGATAGATATAATACCATCTGGAAGTTCTCGGCGAGTCCGTCCAGTATACTCACTTCCAATGAGCACATGTATACTATCTTATGTGACATAATACCTATGGCTTGTGAGACTGGCCATTGCCCCTCGTCGTGGTCTCGAAACGTATGCACTAGTCTACTCTGGAATATTGATGCCCAGTCTCGATACTCTCATGACTAGGGACATTTAAGGTATAAGTCGATGTCGTGCACCCCACGGGTTCGCGGAGAGACGGAATACGTAAAAAACGATTTTTACGGGTATCGTAACACCGACTTGAACTCCAGGATCGATGCTAAACCCTAACTAACAAAACTGTATGAGATTAACTACTCGGATAGGAAGTTATACCTCACATTACCATGTCCTTCGGGTCTTCTTGTCGCTGTCCTCCTCCTTGTCATAAGCTCCAAGGATTGTTTGGATCAATGCCTCCTCGTCGGCCTCCTCGAGTCAAAGATGATCCACCCGAGAGTCTATAGTCCGAGCTCCAACCTCAAATTCGAGATAGCTACGGCATCTGGTTTGCTAAACTAGATGTCCTAAATGTTATAGAGAGTGTAGATGGATTAATATATGTTTAAGTACCATAGGATTCTCAAAACATGAAAGATCTAGGGTTAGAGGAAGAAGAAGGGGAGCTTAAGGAAAAGAGTGTAGAATGAGCTGTTCCCGCCAAAATTTTTGGCCAAGAGCTATTTGTTCCCTTATAACCCTTATAAAAAAGGGAGAGAAGAAAGGGGAAAAGAATTCATGGTTGGACATCACGTGTTAAACACGTGAGCGCTTATATGCAAAGCATATAATCGCTGAAAGAAAATAACAAAAGGCCAAACATGTCTCATGTGTTAAACACGTGAGCGCTCATATGCAAAGCATATAGGGGCTGAAAACACATAACTATGGGCCAAACAGGCCTCACAGGTAAAACAAGTGAGCGCTCATATGCAAAGCATATGAGCGCTGAAGATAAATAACCAATGACTAAACAAGGCTCACGTGTTAAACACGTGAGCGCTCATATACTCATATGAGCGCTGAAAATAAACAAGCTAAAATCCACACAAAGGTTTACGTGTTAAACAGGTGAGTTCTCATGCCGTTTACATGCAAAGCATGTGAGCGGCCCAATTTAAAATGCTCCTATCGAATTCTAAAATTAAATTCTATTTGGGAAATATTTTCCTGATCTTCCTCAAATCAGAAAGATCTACTCTGTTAAATAGAGGAGCCTTGGATCAAAGATCCAGCGGTGATCATATGATAGAATAAAATTCTATCATAGGAAAATATTTTCTTAATATTGTTAAACTAACAAGATATTCATTTAACAGAATTAAATTCAATATTCATAATCTTGTTAAACTAACAAGATATTCACATGACAAGAATAAAATTCTATGTTAGAATAAAATTCTAATCTTGTTAAACTAACAAGATATCCATATTAAGAAAATATATTTCTGATCTTGTTAAACTAAAAAGATATGATGGAATAAAATTATAATCTTGTTAAAACTAACAGGATATTCATAATCTTGGTAAACAAACAAGAAATGTTTTCTGTTAAACAGAGAGCCTTTGGATTAAAAATCCAACGGTGAATAAAATTCACCGATTGATATAAAAGATCATGGAATCAATCATGATCTCTCAATGAGAGATTTTCTCAACAAATTGATTTTTTCCTTTCTCCTATAAATAGGAGCAAGGAGATTAAATCCAAAAGGAGGAGACCACCCCATAAGCTTCTAAAAAAATATACATAAGCCTCCCAAAAGCTCCCACGAAAAAAAGAGAATTTAATTCTCAAACCAAGAGTTTAACTCTTCTCAAAGAACTTAGTTCTTTCTATGGATCTGAGATCCGCGAGACAAATCTCCCACAAGTTGAGAATTTAATTCTTATCGGGAATATCTTGTTCTTGAGAATCAAAGATTCATGGAAGAACGGATTTGAAAAGGAAGAAGATAGAGTTCAAATCAAGAACTTAGTTTCTTCAAATCAAGAACTTAATTCTTTAAAGAACCCGATTCAAGATCCTCAAAATAATGATCTTGGTGATCGTTAATGGTCAAAATACCATTAACAGAGATTTAAGCTCTCTGAGAAGATGGAGTTCAAATAAAGAACTTAGTTTCTTCAAATCAAGAACTTAGTTCTTTAAAGAACCCGATTCAAGATCCTCAAAATAAGGATCTTGGTGATCGTTAATGGTCAAAATACTATTAACAGAGATTTAAGTTCTCTAAAAATATCAACAGAGATTTAATCTCTAAAAGAACTCAGTGCTTCACGTGAAAAGCACGTGAGCGCTCATGACCAAGTTATAGAGTGCCTCACATGAAATACACGTGAGCGCCGGGAAAAGTTAGTGCTTAGCACTATTGGAGCGCCTCACGTGATACACACGTGAGCTCTATATGCAACTGAGTGTTTAGCACTGCTGAGTGATACGAAAACCCAATCTTAGCCCAAATTGGCAAAGCTTATGTTTGTGATATCCAAACTCATATCCAAACCGATCTTCATTCATGATTGACGATTCTTAGGTCCATCACAGTCTTTTCCCTCAAATACGGGATTTAGTTTAATGGTACATCTCTTCACACCTCTGATATATGTCGTTGTAATTCCTTAACGTCTTCAGAGAGGTGGCGGGTCTCGATGACCAACAAGTTCTTTCGCTGGTGCACTTCCAAAATGACGTGCATGCCTCAAATCGGATCGTGCCCCAAATTGGGCACACCCTATATCACCATCGTTCACTGCGTCACGTAACAAATACGCGTGCACGCGAGATGAGCAATAGACCGAAACATTCTTAAACTAAAACAATAAAGCCCAAATACTCTTTTGTTGGATCTGAATGATCTTAAAATCTTGTTAAGTGGATCTTAGTCTCAAACTAGACTAACGTATCCTTAACAAAAAAAAACAATCGAGCTCTAACTGCTCACAAACATTTAAGTTGATCTTAATCTCAAACTAGATTAGCGATTCTTAAATAAAAACCCAAATTTAAAATATACGGATTTGGACTAATCGCGCCCTATGGGCGACGACATAAATCAGTCACCGTATACAATCCACGGGTAACCAAAAATAAAACAAACACATACGACACGAAGTGAACTTCCGAATCAGGAGAAAATGGTTATCATTACGCAGTAACGTAATTAACTGTAGGGGCTTGTGCCTGCAGTGAAGAGCGTCTCCACAATAAAAAAAACCCTCAGAAATGAGGGGGAATCTGACGAAGTCTGCTACAACGACCGTATCCGTCCAAACCTCAGATACACGGTGCCATAAATCAACTTGGCATCGTCGGAGAGGTGGATGGATAAAACCAAATATCATCTGCCCCCAAATTCAGGAAAGACGATCCATCCCGGTTCGTCTCTGTTTTCAGCGGTGAACAAATTCTGGCACGCTCGGTGGGGCCTTTTTCTCTTTCAACTCCACACTTCGTGTGCCGTGCTTTTCCGTGATCAAATAATCGTGTTATATATGTTTTTGGTTGCCCTTGGGTGATGGGATACTGAAGCCGGCATTTCGTCTCTATCAAGAATGTCGTTTGCTCCCACCTTAGCAACTCAGACTCTGTCATATCCGGTGGAGTCAAGTTTGGGCCACTTTCCACTCCACACTTCAAATTGTTGCGAAGGGTCAGACAAAATTCTCCTACCACAATATTGAAGAAATCTCTGCAGCCCATGGAGATCCCATGAGAGCAGAAACCGGTTCGTTCCCTATGATAACTTTTCTCATCTACATATAAGGTGTGGAAACAGGTGAAGGACTCAGTCGTTGACTGCGGCTCTTTCTCAAAACGTCAGCTAAATTCTGACAAATCCTCTTTCAAATATAAGGGAATTCATCCCAAGACGGATCATGATACAGTGGTTCCTCCCAAAACCAAAGCGGCTTTTCACAAAAAAGAGAGGCGTAATAAAGCTCAAGTACCCAAAGCAAACTCCAAAGGCCAAAACTCCAAACACCCCAAGCCTTGGGACATGGTAGTTCACATAGTCTATGTGGTGAATTCCAAAGACAAAGTTCGAGCTTCTACTAGTCACCGACCTCAAACTCGGTCCCTGACAAAAGTTCAACTGCAATGTGAAAAGCTGCAGGAGATGCTCGCTCAGGCGGCAACAAACGCTAATCCATCGCCTAAGGAAAATCCCGAGGACGCACCCGAAGAAAGAGTAGAGAAGGAGTCGGATATTGATTTCCTAAAGCGCGCTCTGAAAAAGAAAGATGAAGAAGCGGCAGAAATGTCCACTGAAATGAACCGGATATCCCTTCTGATTCAGAATATGGCTGGAATGATGGTTCAATCGGAACCACTGGCAGATGAACCGCCGGTAGTCGATCTTAAAGATAAGGATGACATTTCAAATCTTCTGCAAACCTCATCAACGGATGAGGAGGAAATGATTCCTAAAAGAAAATCTGGACACATATATCGCTTAGGAAGTCAAAACTCATTATGCCAGTGAAGTATCAAATATGCCAATCAAGACTGATCAACCGTATCCGGCGTGCTACGATCAAATACAGTACCTGCCAGAATACGTACTTCCAACTCCATATATACAAAGGAACCGGGAATCCTCACCAGCACATTGCGCGATTTAAATCCATGTGCGGTAACACTAGAGATAATGATATACTTCTCCTCTGACAGTTCGTCAGCTGTCTGGTGGGCATTGCCTTCGAATGGTATGCTGAACTCTCGAATGACTTCATGAATACCTTCAGTGAGATGGAGATGCTCTTCTGTTAGAGATTCGCTAGTATTATTAAACGTACTACCGTAACGACGTTGGTCAATGAAAGGGTTAGACCGAATAAGACTTGGGTTCAATATGTTACCCGATGGCGAAATCTCTGGTTAAAATGCGAGCAACGTATCGACGAAGCTGCAGCTGTGGAAATGCTCATAGCCACTCTTGACCCAAATTCAAAAGGTGTTCCCATTTACGGCCCTTTTCAAGCCGACAACCTTCCAAGAGCTCATGGATAAAATGACTCGATTGGATCAGCTGGGTCAAGACCCTTCATCATCCGATGAAGATGAATGAAAAGTGGAGGTAAGGTGACATTTGTCTCCAACGCTCAACAAAAAATGAGCGACTTTGAAGCAACCTGTCGCCAAAATAGCGATGGCGTGGGTTCTCGCTCCCCCCGAGATATACACAGGGGGCATATTTCTCACTGGGCAGAAGAATCTCTATGTGGGATGGTCCTTTCTTCTCAAAGAATAGATAGAATATTAAGGGACTTACAAGCGGGTTCAGCAATCAAGTGGAATATCCCACTTGAACCAAAAAACCATAGGAGGGATGTGAAACCCATGTCCCACTCTGAATCAGACGATGAGGAAAAAACCCCAAGTCAAATTCATTCTTCCAAGGAAGAGGAAGACTCGGCAGAAAGAATGACGTGTTATCTCGTTCCTTTTTATTTGAAGAAGACGCTCCATCAGTATTCGAAATCGACATTGATAAGCAGGGGGAGGTGCTGTTTAAAATGCCCAGTACTTCTTGCAAAACAACCCGATTGGCATGATGATAGATGAAGAAATCCAAGAAGGTAAAAATAGTCGAAGGTGTGAAGTGTCCATGCAAACAAAGGACAAGCAGCTGTGTCTCACCAAATAAGAGTTGGCAGGGATGAGTTATGCAACTTTACGACCGAATGAGAATGTTGGTCCGAAAAGTCCTTAAACTAGAAATTCACCTCAAATATGGCGATAATGGACCGAAATATCCCTAAACTAGTGTGTCGTCTAAAACATGGCACATCGCCCCAAATATGGCGATATCCTCTCTTGAGATCTATATTGCAATTGAAGTCCCAATGGCAAAGGTTGCAACTCAAGTCCTACCGGCTACATAGATACTCCATCAATGAAGCCACCCCCAAGTCCCACCGGAAAACAGATGGGTTACCTGCGGCAAAAATAATTTCGAGAGTTTCATCGTTCGCAAAAAAAGGTATATCTACAAGCGAAATGGGCACGGATGAAAACCCGAAAGAGCGCCGTGAGTAAAAACAGCAGGATTGCTGACGAGTTTGTGAAAACCCGGAAGTGCGTAATCTCGTTAAAAATAATAATTAAGAGAAAATAACGGTGTGTCAATAAGCAAAATGGGCACGGATGAAAACCCAAAAGGGCGCCGTAAGTAAAAACAGCTAAATAGCCGGCGTGTTTGTGAAAACCCGAATAGGGCGCAGACTCGTAAAAAAATAACTCATGTGTAGTTGCAAGGTTCTCTCGACCTTGTGAGGAGAACATACCTGCATGAGATCCTTACAACTCACAAAAGGAGCAACACATTTAGGAATCATGATCCTCATGATTCCTAAGGAGAAATTACACTTACGGGATCCTCACGACTCGTAAGGAGAATTCCCCTTATGAGACCCTCACGGCTCATAAGATTCAAAAGCCTTAAACTACAGGGATCTGAACTTTTTCTAAAGCCGTCATATCCCCTAAGTTTCCCTACAGGCGGTCCAATATCAGCCCTTGTATATAATCTACGGGCACAAATAAACATTCCCTAACCTAGTTCTACCAATGACGAGAAATGTCCTCATATGATGAACAACATTTGTAGGTCCCCTCGACTTACAAGGAGAAAATACTCTTATGAGATCATTACGAATTATAAGAGAACAAACACTTAGAAATCCTCACGACTCCTAAGGTGAAAATACACCTACAAGATCCTCACGGCTCATAGGAAGAAATACCTTTATGAGACCTTTACGGCTCTTGAAGACAAAAAACCTTAATCGGCAGAATCCTAACCCTATTTGCTAAGCCACCTTTGTTCAAATCAGCAAAGGCAAATGATGATTCGCTCCTGGAAATATTCTAGTGGTAGCGATGCTGATGCTTAAATTGGTAGTAAATTCCAAGTTCTCTCAAGGCAAATGATGATTCACTCCTGACCATATTCCAGTCGCAGCGATGCTGATGCTAAGATTGGTATCATATTTCAAGTTCATAATCGCAACAAAATTAGCAAGCCAGAAATGCATATGAAATAGCCGACATGATGGGGCAACTCGCAATTAAAATCAGCGAGCCAAAAATATATGCATATGAAATAGCCGAAATGATGGGGCAACTCACAATAAAAAAATAGCGAGTAAAAATATAAATAGCCGAAATGATTGGGCACAGCGAAAAATAGCCGAAATGATTGGACAATCGCGACTTTTGTGATATAAAAAGCTGAAATGATAGAGCATCGCGGAAAGAAACAAAAAAAAGAAGAGAAAATTTTTGCCCTGCAGGTGAGTCCACATCGACCCCTGTTCACACCAGAATATTGCATTTAATACCGCCCATTCTTATGCCCGTTTGTTTATAGGCTGGTGCTTTTAATCTGTGTTTGCTATATATTTACAGGCTACAGGTTCTTAGTCCAAAATAACGCAAATGATACAAAATCTCTACTATTACGCCAAAATACAGAACATCTGTTGTCAACAGATAAAAGCCAGGTTCCGGTCATCCGTATCCGTCCAGTGCCGCGTACCAGTTCCAGAGACAAGACAAATGAAAGTGGTCATTCGTGTCTCGGACATGCACAAAGCACGAGAGGGGCAGCACATGATTCAATGGGTGCGCGGAGCTCGAGGGAGAAAGGTCAAATCAATCAAAAGTGAAGCTATTTTTGGACTGTTGCAGATCTGAAGAAATTGTGAAGGAAAATTGCAATTTGGAGCATGTAGAAAAACAGAAGAGAGCAACACAAGAAAACCCAGAAAAAACGACAACCCAACTCCCTCAAAGAAGCGCGGATCCGTGGCCAAAATGGCCGATTCGCGGTGGATCCGCGGCCGAGTTGACTCAGTGTCAACTTGAATTTTGGGGGTAGTTTGGACATTTCATTTGGGCTCAGAATCTTGCCCTAGGGTTTCAGTACTCAGCCTATAAATAGCCCAGTTTTGTACCAAGCCAAGGGTCTTCTTCTTCTTCATGTATTCTCCATTAAAATATAGTGAGAGTATTGAGTGGATGATGAATGAAGATGGGGGTTTGTTATTTTTTTAACTTGTATCTTTTAATTCTTGCATTGTCTTTTAATTCTAGTGTAACTTTTATAATTGTTGTTAAGGAGTTGTTATTTCTTGCTCTTTTCTTTTCTTCTCTTATCCATATTATTTTCAAGCTGTGATACTCGACGGAGTTCCTTGCTTAGGTGAGGAACCAAGTACTTAGCTTGCATCATTTGTAAAACTGTATTTTTCCTTTTCCTTATTTTCTTCCTTCTTGTTTTATTTTCTTTTGTAATGTGTGAATAATTCCATACTTGTTAAGGCTAAGGAAGGTGGTATGAGGGACGAAAAAATCCTTTGTGCTTCTCTTCGCCAAAAATCTTGAAACGAACCCCGACCAAACAAACGCTACCCCCTCACTTAGGCGTCCTATACGTGACATATAGCCTCAACCTAAGTCCAAAAGTCCTTTAAGCGCACTACAACGTGACATGTAGTTGTGACTTAATTGGATACATGGTTGCGGGTGTTTGGCCGAGGGTTGGGATAAGCGTATTTAGCGGACGGACAAGGGCACTAGGAATCGATTTAGCGTTGAAAAGCTCTCTTAAACTCGTAAATCCCATTCTTATGTCCTCCTAATCCCCGCTACTTTCGATTATCCCAACATAGTTTTAAGAATGGAAAAAGATAAGCACAAGACTAATCCTAACTCTAATAACCAAGCTTAACCTTAACAAGCTTAATTGAACATAAAATACGAACACTTTGGATAGAATTGAACATATACATATACATTCTTCATTGACTCGTCTAAAACATGAACGGACATACAACTATCTCCCTGCGGATCGACCCGTGCTCAACCGGCTAGCTGCGAAGCGATACCATCCTGATCGCTGTTATAACTTTAGAATTTTGAATACGCGACACGCCAAAAGCATGCGATCAACCCCTGTATACAATCCATGGGCACAAACGAAAAGGGAACCACATTTTCCTACCAGGCCCTGTCAAAGGGAGAGCCAAGTCTCGATTGTTCATGAACAACCTAGAGACCATCTCGACACTCATCTCGCTACAGCAGACACAGTGTCACCAACAGCGTTTCTTCTCACTCCAATAGGATGCAGACGTAAGGTCAACAAATGACCCCAGGGTCAAAACAGCGGAGCCATGGCAATGTCCCTAGTTCCCAGTCTCGACGGCAACATCTATAGCCAAGAGATCACCCCAGCATTCCTTCTCGCTCCAGCAGGATGCAGACGCAACGTCAACAACCGACACCAGAGTCAAAACAGCGGAGCCATGGTAAAGTCCCTAGTTTCCAGTCTCAACGGCAACATCTACAGCTTAGAGATCACCCCGACGTTCCTTCTCGCTCCAGCAGGATGCATACGCAACGCCAACAACCGACCCCAGGGTCAAAACAAAACGGTGCCATGGTAAAATCCCTAGTTCCAGGTCCCAATAGTTCACCAACAACCTAGAGACCGCCTCGACGTTCATCTCGATACAGCATACGCGATGTCACCCCGGCGTTCCTTCTCACTCCAGCAGGGTGCAGACGCAATGTCAACAACCGACCCCCAGGGTCAAAAAAAACGGAGCCATAGCAGAGTCCCTAGTTCCAAGCCTTGATGGTTCACAAACAACCTAGAGACAACCGCGACATTCGTCTCATTACAGCAGACACAATGTCAACAAATGAAGCAAAGGAAAATTCCTAGCTTCAGGGTCTTGACGGCAACTCAAATAAAACTTGAAAGACTATCAGAGATCATCCCACAGCAGTGCGGAGTAGTTATGACTCATCGGGGCTCCCAAGCCGAGCCTAACCTCAAGTAAAAAGCGGCATGGAAAATCCCTAACGCTTGCTCTTTCAACGGTTATATGACCTGGGAGATTACTTAAAGACGTCTTGTCCAGCCCCCGAAGGGATCAGAGACACAACAGTCATGGGGCTACTCGAACAACAAGATTGCATATCGGGGAATGCATCAACCAATACGACGATACCACAGACAAAAACCCTAGTACCACAAAACCTAACGGACTTCTGTCGTAAAGAGCAGGGGTTATAACGTTAGGATATTCTTGAGAGAACTTCTCGACCCGTTTCTACTCTTAGGGAAAACAATGTTCCTACGAGAACTTCTCAACTCGTCTCGACTCATAGGGAAAAACATCTTCATGAAACCGTCAAGGCTCATGAATGTGAAAAGCCTTAGGCAACGGGGATATCAACCTGTTTCCTAAGCACTGTGGCCCTATAAGCAGGTCCAAACCGACTCTTGTATACTATTGTTCATACCAAAATATTATATTTTAATACCGCTCATTCATATCTGTTTTGTTATATATTGGTGCTATTAACCATTGTCTGCTCAGTAATATAGATTACAGGTATCCGTGGCAAAATACTGGAAATACACTTAAAATTACGGATATATCATTTATGATTCGACACTGCAACCGGAACTGGAAACCGAACGATATCCAAAGAGTTTTTGTGAATAAAGTGTGTGCACAACATTTTGGTCCAACACATAGCATGTATGCGCACATGTTCTTTGGCACATGGACCTTGATGGGGCAGCCATGAATCATGGCACAAGTGGGCATGGTGTGATGTGCATTAATGGTGCATTCAATGCATAAAGTGTTGATGTGATTCATAGCTATAAGTTTCCCTCCAAGCCCTGCGTGCATCCAAAGCCTCTACTGACCAAGCAAAGAACATCAGAGTGATGTGGGGGACAAAACAAGCCAACACACAAAGAACGAGCCTAGGAGCTCGGATTTGACCCGAGATGAGCACCATTGTGGCCGGCCACTTTTTTCCCAAATGCCCCCAGTTTTCTGTGGGCCCCCCTTGCTGCATTTTCATCACATTTTTATTGTTTGTTTATTCAGTTTTTGAGCCTATAAAAGCAGAACTAAGAAGCAAGGATGGGGGTCTCACATTGTATCTTTTATTTTTACACTTCAACTCTTTTGTTTTCTTTTGTTCTCTTGTACATAGCTAACCCCTTAAGTTCTTTGCCTTAATTTGATCTTGCAACCTCTTCTTTGAGCTTGCAAGGTTAAGCTTTGGTTATTGATCTCAAGGGTTGTATCATTCTTCAAGTTTAATAAAGTTCTCTTTTTGTGCCTTCATTCACCATGAGTTCTTTGCCTCTTCTTGATCTTGCAATCTCTTAATTAAACTTGCAAGTTTAAGATTAGGTTATTGAACCCATGTCTTGTAACTTGTTCCATGGTTCCTAAATCTTTCTATCTTGCTCTTTTTATTTCTTGCTCATTTACTTTCTTGCACTTTAATACTTGCTTCTGATTACTTGCACTTTAAATTCCATGCGCTTTCTTTCTTGTAATGTCTTTTCTTTTCTTTGTTCTTTTCTTTGCTTTTTCTTTTTGTGATGGTTTGTTAATATGATGTTTGTGAATATGTTTTGTTAGGAATAGAGAAAGATATTGTAAATTAAGGTTTCATTTCCCATTTCCTTTTCCCATATTTTTCCATTTGAAGTTCTGCCCAAACCTTATGCAAGCGCTCCGTTAGGCACCCTACGCTACCCAGGTAACGGTGATTCCTAACCGTGACCGGTTGCGTTCGGTTTGGCCGGAGGCGAAAGCAAAAGAAAAGAACGGAAGGACAAGGGTTAATAATCCGGATTCCACGAATACCATGCTTAAATACCCTAATCCATGTTGTTGCTTATTGCTCTAGCTTCAATCGTTAAGTTCGGCTCAAAGGACTTGAATACGGAATCCATTAACTTACACTATCCTATCGTTTCCTAACAAGCTTTAACTTTGCATATAACACATAGGTTAGAAAAAGAACTTTCCGCCACGCGCATTAACTCGTCGTAACAAGAACATAAAACGCTTCGTCTCCTAGCGGACGACCCGTGCTCATCGCGGCTAGCTGCAAAGCGACACCGTCCTGATCACGGTTAAACTTTAGAACTCTTAAAACTCGACACCCCGAAAGTGTGCTGATCAAATGGCGCTGTTGCTGGGGAGACGGTAAAATTTTAATTATTAATATTTCGGGTTAATCACTGTACATCTCATTTATACTTCTAACACTATTTTTCAAAACAAACTAAAAATACAAAAAATTTCAAAGCCAAACAAAAATTAACTTTGCTAACTCATTTTGTTCTCTAGAATTCTTACATGCTTGCACTCTGTAACTCAACTTAAGAAACAAACAATACCGGTGTGATACCTATAGAACAGTGGGAACACAGAACAAGTTTGGAGCCCATTTGATACAAAGGGACCGGCGACATCCATCATAAATCCGAGCTTGCCGGCCAAGTTGCCTCCTTCCGCCTCTAATTTCTCCTCTGTGGTCCAGTATTCTATTTTTGTCCTATTTTTATTGTTTATTTTTTATAATCTTTAGTGTGCAGGTATTTGTGCATTCGTATCGCTTTTTCGCACTAATATCCGTTTTTCCGACATTTCAGATTTTTGCGGATTTGCGAACTACGATTACGGGGAGCAAAGTGTACATTCCAAGTTAAGGTGATTACGAAGTACAGTGCCAAAGATCCGGGTAGTTTGACCCGCGCAAGTGAACTTTTCAAGCTTACCGGATTTGATTCAACGTGGGTTCCTTAACCCAAAAAATTATCGGTACTTATTTCTAACACTTTCTTTCTCAAATCCGACGCATCCAATATACTATTCTTTGCAGGATTCTTTGCAAGTTCGCTTCCAAACGCTCAAACTAAGTAACCCGTATTTGTTGCAGTACCGGGCTTAAACATAAAAAAATGATTGTTTGAAATTATGAACAAATTTTTCATTGAATTGCGCATTGCATATATTAATACGGAATTAAGGGCAAGCGAACCCCACAACATACGGTAAAGGATTTCATCACCTTTTTCATGGCCCACGAATCACGAACTTGAGCATAACGTTTATCCGCACAAATTTTAAAAGAAACTAGATTTTAAGCCTTAAGGACTTCGTGCTCACTAGGAGAAGTTAACTGTGTTTAGAACACCGCTTAATGGTATATTGTTTACGTGGTGTCTAGAAAAGTGTTAACGGTGAAACTGCCAAAAGGGAAAGGGTTATTTAATTAAGAACCTTTGCTAAAGCGTCGGAAAACCTCCCCTTATCTCTGCACTTACTGTAACACCTGAGGATGTGTTTAGTGGCTAATTATATTTTAATATATGGTTTTCAATAAAAAGTTTACCAAATTAATTTTCAAATATTTTATCAAATTTAATGAATATTTTATTAGAATTTTCCTAAGCTTGCACACACTTGTGCATGTAAACTAGGGTTAAAATGGGGTTAGACCATGATTAGAAACCATGGTGGGTTAAAACATGGGAATTAGGTTATTTGGGTTTTAATTAAGTTTAATTGGTTATTTTATTTAAAGGTTGTTTTTTTTTTTGAAATGATTTGAAAATGTTGACTTGGTGAGAGAGAGAGAGAAGGAGAATGGCATCATAGCAAGTGCCATGCTTGTATTAAATGAAGAAAGAGAGAGAGAGAGGGAGGGTTGACTGGCTTAACTCCCATTTCCCTTGTTAATTCACTCATTGTTTCTCACATCTCTCTCACTCTCACTCACTCATACACACTCAACACAGCAACAGCAGCAGCCCCAGCAGCCTCAGCAGCAGCAGCACCATCAGCACAAGCAGCAGCAGCAAGCAGGCAGCAGCAGTGATCAGTAGCAACAGCATCAGCTCCAGTTCCAGTTGCAGCAGCAGCAGTTCCAGCAGCTCCAGCAGCACCAAGTCTTCTTCTTCTCCTTCCTCCTGCTTCCTAGGGTCGAGAGTGGGGTATACTTCTTGAACCTACTTCCTAGTTTGCTTAGTTTGTGTGTTTATAGCTTCGATTAGTGTTAATTAGGCGTTTTAGTGCCAAATATGGTGATTAGTGTGAACTTTGGTTAAGTGAGGTTAGTATTGGTTAAACTAACTTAATTAAGTATTATTAGAGCCACTTAAACCTAGGTAAACCCCAGATTGCACTAAATACCCTAAGTTTTCAATTTGTGCAAAATTTAACATTTTTTAAGCAAAATCTTGGCTTTCTGTGATCTGCTATATACCCGGGTATTTCAGATAAAATCTGAGTTGACTGTAGCCTACTAGTGAGACCCTGACCCCACCATCAGAGTACGAGACCACCATTCAACTTCCAGGCCGCTGGAATATTCCTTCTGGCCGCAAATTACGGCCAGACTTGGGAGCTAGGTGTTAGGGTTTTGGCTATGGGAGTCTGCTGCATATTCCAGTGTTTTGGCATGTGCAATTGTGTAAGTTTCTCAACTGGGTAGAATCTGGGACAATATATCGTTTTTCAAGTACGTTTAGTTTGCGCGATACGCGCGATACGTGAGTGGGTTCTGTGATCCAGCGTATCGCGACGTGTCGGGTTAGTTTTAGACGCGTATACACAAGTTTCAGTGTATCGTACACACGCGCGTTTAATTCGCGACGGGAGTTTCTCGTTTTGTTTCGATATCGCGTTTTGTGAGATATTTGCTTATATATGGATTCTTTGTGTAAATTCCAGGTTCGTAGGCAGGTGCGTCGAACGCCACCAAGAAAGGGAAGTAAGTGGTTGGCTACATGTAGCACGTGACCAGATGAGTAGATTTAACATCTATGGCGAAATCGCCTGTATGGCGTTAAGCGTCAGGGCGTAATAGGATATTTCAGTTGTATGTGTTCATGTAGGTATACTGTAGTAGCATACCTTCTTGTTGCATATAGAATTGGTAGTATAAAACACTGCACTATCACTAACGGTTCAAACTGCACGAGCACTATTTTTATATTACACTCACACTGTTAGTGATTGCCATGACACTCACATTATAGGATTTTTATGAATCATATATCGTCTTGATTCTGCTTCATTGATGATTGTCATGACTTGCTGCATATTGGCATATATTCATATCCATACCATGCACACTGTGTATTCTCTTTTTGTTCATATCTTCATTGATATATCACTACCTGCGCATATACACCCTTTATATTCCTCTTAGTGCATACATACCTTGATATGTCTACACTTGTGCGCATATACATCGTATATCCATTTTAGTGCACATGTACATTGCTACACTCACATTGCATATATATCCATTTGCACATCCATACCCATACACATTCATATGTTACATACATGGATAATATTGACATGATTTAAAAACTAAGGGACCGCATGGGATATTTCAAAACTGGATCTTTTAGAAGAGCGGTTTTCCCTTTCTTTTACTCTTAGTGCCATACGACACATTGCATGGGTTTACGCATTGAGTTTGGATTTATGTGATTTCTGGATTTGGGAACCGGAGTATTATTTTAAGAAAATACGCACTGTTTAAAAAACCGGTTTCCCTTGATATGATATTTCAGTGCGTCCACCATGCGTTTTCTTGGTTCTGAGACGTGTGACATGTGAACCCGAATCGGGGAGCTGGACGAGGCTGATTGTGGGTACATGGTGGACCCGGTATGGTACCCCGGGGCAAGAAAGGGATGCTGTGTATACAGACGGTGAGCCTGGCAGAGGGACTACTACCTACCGCTGATTGGTTGGACCTGGCGGTTATCCGAAGGATACTGACCAGAGTCGATAGATGGATACGGGACGACTCGTACCGCTGGGGCCGAGGGCTAATACTGCAGACGGAGCCCGTGGGCCGATCCGGATTGACGGAGCCCTATTTATGAAGATTTGCGTGTCGATGCTAGACACGATTATTTCATGATATTTTGAGTGCCGATGTTGGGCATTCGCGATTCTCAGAGATTTACAGGATTTGAAGGCCGATGAGGATGACGACGCCTGAGTTTTATTGGGGTTTGGGTGTATTGATGGACACCGATTATAACTTTCACGTTGATATTCCGTGTAGATGTTATTTTATTTCATGCTCAGCATTCATTATTTTATCTCATCCTGTAGTCATATTACCTGATAGAGTACTTATGCATGGTTATTGTACATCCTGCTCATCACATATAGATATTATCTGCTGGCATATGTTAGAGTAGCGCAGTACGTGCATACTCGTGATTACCCTTATATATTATCTACTATTCACGAGTTGGCAAATCACCCCCGTTGTGCTACAGTGTTTGCAGGTTGCCCCTCGGAGTAGTCGCGGCAGGCTGCTTTCTTATATCTTTTGACACAGATACCACTGCGGTTGGCATACTAGCCCTTTTGCTGATAGGTGGTTTTTTGTGCGGTATCTGTTTATTTTCCATTTGTATACATCATTGTATCTAGTATTCTCCATCTCCTACTTATATATTGACTTAAAGACCTGTTGTGAGGACGATGTATATTATTTGTACTCTGGTTTCGAGCTCGTTGTGAGCCGACTTTATCTATGCAGTTTTATATTTCATGTTGTCTTCACTTATTTTTACTCTTTCTTTGCTACGGCGTCGTATATTATCATTGTGGTGATTGTTTCCGCCGTTAGGCGTGATTGCTTCCGTTTGGGATGCTTATTTCTTATTGTGTATCATTTTACTCATACATTGCCTTGTACCCGATTTCGGGGCTAGTTTTTACAAAGGAAATGCTGCCAAAATTTTTAAGATAATAACTTGAACTTTAAAGAATTTTTCTAAACAACTTAAAGTTTTCTAAATGTTTTAACAAATATTCTAATAAATGTTTTAAACACTCTATACTTTTAATGGTTTTGATTTCTGGGTTCGGCTTATTTAGTCGCGTTACGCCTGTAGACGTTACGTGGTTAAGTGTCGGTCACGGGCCGAACTTTGGGTCATGACAAAGTTGCTATCAGAGCGTAGGTTTTACCTTTCGGAGTGTAGGATGACCCTGGTATGATGGAGTTGGTAGCTGAAGCAGAGTAGCGTAGCGTGTGTATGTTCCGCGTATACTGACGACACGGTACTTCGCCTAAGTGACCTTAGGACTTATTGATTGAAATTCCTTCATGATTATATGCATTCTTGCGATTCGATTTCCGTATCCTTATCGAATCCTATTTCCTTTTCAGCCATTATGCCGCCAAAGACTACGAGGGCGCAGAGAGCGGCCGCGAGAGCCGAGATTCGAGTTGACTAGTCTGAGACGAGGACTGATCCGGGTAGTACCCCTATTGTACTAGAGCAGACTGTTCCTCCTTTGACAGACCAGATGATGGGATCCGGTATGCAGAAGATGCGCCAGATGATGGGATCCGGTATGCAGGAGATGCGCCAGATGATAGGATTGCTAGTTGAGACGCTTCGAGCGCAGTGACCAGAGGTAGCTCCACCCGTCACGGGGACCGCGATGGTACCTACAGTACAGGCAGTTGCCCATGCAGCCATGGAGGTGATTACAGTATCACTATCAGAGTTCATGAGGCTGAAGCCTCCGGTCTTCACAGGCACCGACGAGCCGAGGACCCACAGTCTTTTATTGATTGGATGGCCCGGATATGCCGTTCGCTCAGATGCTCATATGCGAGATGGGTAGAGTTCGTGAGCTTTCGCCTGGAAGGTATCGCGCAGAAATGGTGTGAATTGGTCGAGAAGGGCAGAGCAGCAGGTCTTTCTCTTATGACCTGGACAGAGTTTGTGACGGTATTCTTTGCCCGCTTCCTTCCACAGAGTGTCAGAGATTCTAGAGTGCGCAGATTCGAGTCCTTGCGCCAGACGCCAGAGATGACAGTGGCAGAGTACGATGTACTGTTCACCGAGCTATCCGTTTATGCCCCATACCTAGTGGCGACTGAGGAGATGCGAGTCAAGAGATTTGTTCGAGGCTTTCTTACACCACTGTTCCTTGCGATCAGCGCACAGCACTGCGAGACCTATGCAGCAGCTGTAGACACAGCCTTATTAGTCGAGGAACGCCTTGCAGAGACTTCGGTAGTCCCAGAGCCGAAGAGAGTTCGTACGGTTACGTCAGCGCAGAGACAGCTGTTTAGGCGCCGCGACAGGTTCCGTTCAGGTACGGGGGGTAGCGGAGGATCGGGACGAGGTCAGCTATTCAGCTCTTATCCCCAGGAGGGTTAGCCGGCACCATCCGAATGTTTTCGATGCGGGAGTTCTTACCATTGTGTTCGAGACTGTCCTGAGATACCCCGGAGGGAGACAGCAGTACCGCATGTCACATTACCACCTTCACCACCCCAGAGGGCGTTTCCGGTTGTACCTACTGTTGCTCCGCATCAGACTCATGCACAGAGAGGCCGTGGTCACGGAGGGTTTGTTCCTAGAGGATGAGGTGGCCGAGGCAGAGGACAGCCAGCTACCGGCAGAGTGCAGCCAGTTGCTAGTAGGGGACCGCCAGTCGTAGGTGGAGGACAGGCGTGGGTTTTCGCGTTAACGCATCAGGACGCGCAGGCGTCCAATGCTGTGGTCTCAGGTACCCTATCAGTATGTTCTGTTGACGCACACGTGTTGTTTGATCCTGGATCCATGCACTCGTACGTTTCCACACACTTCGTGCCGACTTTGGGTAGAGAGTCCGGTTTGGTTGATCAGCCGCATGTTGTGACCACTCCTGTGGGAGAGTCGTTTGTTGCTAGGCATGTATTCCGATCCTGCATTGTCCGTATTGGAGAGGGAGAGATGCCTGTCGACTTGATCCTTCTTGAGATGTTGGACTTCGACGTTCTTTTAGTCATGGATTGGTTAGCCACGTGCTATGCGTCTATGGACTGCCACAAGAAGACAGTTAGATTTTGTTTTCCCGGCGAGTCGGCTTTTGTTGTGCAGGGGGACTGTGGTGTCGCCCCTCATATTTTGATTTCTTCTCTGCGCGCTGGACAGCTGTTGAGGAAGGGATGTCAGGGATTTCTAGCCTATGTTTGCGATACTAGAGCTACAGATGTTCCGTTGGACCAGGTTCCGATTGTATGTGGGTTCCCTGATGTTTTCCCTGACGAGCTTCCTGGGCTACCGCCTGAGCGCGATATTGCCTTCTGTATTGATTTGATTCCCGGCACGGGGCCTATTTCTATACCGTCTTATCGGATGGCCCCGGCGGAGCTTAGAGAGTTGAAGGGTCAGCTGCAAGATTTGTTGGATAAGGGACTTATTCGACCCAGTGTTTCTCCTTGGGGTGCTCCGGTTATGTTTGTCAAGAAGAAGGACGGCAGTTTGCGTTTGTGTATCGACTACCGCCAGCTGAACCGGGTTACCGTGCGGAACAGATATCCGTTGCCACGCATCGACGACTTGTTCGACCAGCTTCAGGGGGCAGGATATTTTTCGTGGATCGACTTGCGATCAGGATACCATCAGCTGCGGGTTCGACAGGAGGATGTACTGAGGAAAGCTTTCCGCATGCGCTACGGCCATTATGAGTTTTTGGTGATGTCGTTCGGACTCACCAACGCCCCAGCAGCGTTTATGGATTTGATGAACCGTATATTCAGGCCGTACCTTGACTTTTTCATCATCGTATTCATTGAAGATATCTTGGTGTATTCCCGGAGCCGAGAGGAGCACGAGCAGCATCTTCGGATCACACTGCAGACTTTGAAGGAGCACCAGCTTTTCGCAAAATTCTCCAAGTGTGCATTCTGGATTAACGGCGTAGACTTCTTGGGTCACGTGATTACACGAGATTGTATATGTGTGGACCCGAAGAAGATCGAGGCCGTCCAGAGTTGGCCCAGACCCGCATCAATTATGGAGATCCGCAGCTTTCTAGGATTGGCCAGCTACTACAGGCGATTTGTGCAGGACTTCTCCCGTATTGCCGCACCTTTGACCAGGTTGACCCGGAAGGGAGTTCCTTTCGATTGGACGGAAGAGTGCTAGCACAGTTTTCAGCAGCTACAGACTCGTTTGACTACGGCGCCAGTGTTATCATTTCCTTCAGGATCAGACGGATTTGTGGTCTATTGTGACGCTTCACAAGTGGGGCTAGGGTGCGTATTGATGCAGCATGATAGGGTGATCGCGTATGCTTCACGGCAGTTGAAGAGACATGAACAGAACTACCCCACTCACGATTTGGAGATGGCTGCAATGGTCTTTGCACTTAAGATCTGGCGACATTACCTATACGGCGAGTCGTGCCAGATATTCACTGATCACAAGAGCTTAAAGTATATATTTCAGCAGCGAGACCTGAATCTCCGACAGCGCCGTTGGATGGAACTAGTGAAGGACTACGATTGCGAGATCTTGTATCACCCGGGCAAGGCAAATGTAGTGGCGGATGCTTTGAGCAGGAGGCCCGGGGGCAGTCTATCTTGTTTGAGCGCAGTGCAGAGGCAGTCGTCGGCGGATTGGCAGATATTATGCGACAGCTGAGTGCAGTTCGAGTTCACGCCGATCGGGGGACAGCTTGCGCATGTTCGTGCACGCCCACAGTTGCTCAACCGTATACATGAGGCACAACACAGGGATGACCGATGTTCAGAGATCATGGCACAGATTGGACAGGGCAGATTTTTCGAGTTCGTGATCGATGATCAGGGGATGCTGCGATTTGGGACTAGACTGTGCATACCAGATGCTGAGGGACTGCGGTGCGAGATTCTTGAAGAGGCACATCGATCGGTGTACAGTGTTCATCCGGGTTCCACCAAGATATATCATGATATGAGAGATGTTTACTGGTGGGACAGGATGAAGTGGGACATCGCAGATTTCGTGTCAAGATGCCTGACTTGTCAGCAAGTCAAGGCCGAGCACCGGAGGCCAGCGGGTGAGCTACAGCCGTTACCCATTCCGGAGTGGAAATGGGAACAGATTTCGATGGATTTCGTTGTGGGTCTGCCCAGGACTAGGCGAGGGTATGACTCCATTTGGGTGATCGTAGATCTTTTGACGAAAGCGGCTCACTTTTTGCAAGTGAAGACAATTTTCGGATTTGCTCAGTATGCCAGGTATACATTGACGAGATTGTACGACTGCATAGAGTCCCGACATGTATCGTGTCCGACCGAGGCACCCAGTTTACTAGCCGACTATGGCAGAGGCTTCAAGAGGCTTTGGGCACCCGTTTGAGTTTCAGCACAGCATTTCATCCGTAGACCGACGGCCAGTCAGAGCGGACTATTCAGACTCTCGAGGACATGCTCCGAGCGTGCGTTTTAGACTTTGGTGGTAGCTGGGATCATCATTTACCCTTGGTGGAGTTCTCCTACAACAATAGTTTCCAGGATACTATTCAGATGGCACCTTTCGAGGCTTTGTATGGGAGGAGATGTAGATCGCCCTTCTGTTGGACAGAGCTCAGTGAAAGCAGTATTTTGGGGCCACAGATCGTACAGGAGATGACCGAGAAGATACAGCCGATTCGAGACAGGATGCAGGCAGAGATCGTATGCTGACAGACGCCGCCGCAGATTAGAGTTCGCAGTTGGATATCACGTTTTTCTGAGGGTCTCTCCGATGAAGGGAGTGATAAGGTTTGGACGGAAGGGGAAGCTTAGCCCCAGATTCATAGGTCCCTTCGAGATCCTCGAGCGTGTGGGTGCAGTAGCATATCGTTTGGCTCTTCCATCCGACTTCCCAGATGTTCACCCCGTATTCCACGTGTCGATGCTTCGCAGATACCTACATGACCCTTCGCACATGATTCTGCATCAGACCGTTCAGCTCGAGCGTGATCTTTCGTTCACCGAGCAGCCAATCGTGATATTGGACCGGTAGGTGAAGAAACCTAGATCGAAGGTCATGCCATCAGTGATGGTGCTTTGGCACAGCCCGAATGGTGAAGAGATCACTTAGGAAGCCGAGGGCGAGATGCGGAAGAAGTTCCCTCATCTCTTTGAAGGTATGCATAGCTTTATATTTTTAAATTCGGGGACGAATTTCTTTAAGGTGGGAAGATTGTAACACCTGAGGATGTGTTTAGTGGCTAATTATATTTTAATATATGGTTTTCAATAAAAAGTTTACCAAATTGATTTTCAAATATTTTATCAAATTTAATGAATATTTTATTAGAATTTTCCTAGGCTTGCACACACTTGTGCATGTAAACTAGGGTTAAAATGCGGTTAGACCATGATTAGCAACCATGGTGGGTTAAAACATCGGAATTAGGTTATTTGGGTTTTAATTAAGTTTAATTGGTTATTTTATTTAAATGTTTTTTTTTGAAATGATTTGAAAATGTTGACTTGGTGAGAGAGAGAGAGGGAGAAT
Source organism: Agapanthus africanus (assembly GCA_030015575.1). NCBI lineage: Eukaryota > Viridiplantae > Streptophyta > Magnoliopsida > Asparagales > Amaryllidaceae > Agapanthus > Agapanthus africanus. Next base: position 318,328,812 of record JASDDO010000008.1, read on the forward strand.
GGGCATCATGGCAAGTGCCATGCTTGTATTAAATGAAGAGAGAGAGGGGGGTTGACTAGCTTAACTCCCATTTCCCTTGTTACTTCACTCATTGTTTCTCACATCTCTCTCACTCTCACTCACTCATACACACTCAACACAGCAACAGCAGCAACCCCAACAGCCTCAGCAGTGAGCAACAACAACAGCATCAGCTCCAGTAGCAGCAGCAGCAGTTCCAGCAGCTCCAGCAGCACCAAGTCTTCTTCTTCTCTTTCCTCCTGCTTCCTAGGGTCGATAGTGGGGTATACTTCTTGAACCTACTTCCTAGTTTGCTTGGTTTGTGTGTTTTTAGCTTCGATTAGTGTTAATTAGGCGTTTTAGTGCTAAATATGGTGATTAGTGTGAACTTTGGTTAAGTGAGATTAGTATTGGTTAGACTAACTTAATTAAGTATTATTAGGGCCACTTAAAGCTAGGTAAACCCCAGATTGCACTAAAATACCCTAAGTTTTCAATTTGTGCAAAATTTAACATTTTTTAAGCAAAATCTTGGCTTTCTGTGATCTGCTATAGACCCGGGTACTTCAGATAAAATCTGAGTTGACTGTAGCCTACTTAGGAGACCCTGACCCCACCATCAGAGTACGAGACCCCCATTCAACTTCCAGGCTTCCGGAATATTCCTTCTGGCCGCAAATTGCGGCCAGACTTGGGAGCTAGGTGTTAGGGTTTTGGCTATAGGAGTCTGCTGCATTTTCCAGTGTTTTGGCATGTGCAATTTTGTAAGTTTCTTACCTGAGTAGAATCTGGGACAATATATCATTTTTCAAGTACGTTTAGTTTACGCGATATGCGCGATACGTGAGTGGGTTCTGTGATCCAGCGTGTCGCGACGTGTCGGGTTAGTTTTAGAAGCGTATACACACGTTTCAGCGTATCGTACACACACGCGTTTAATTCGCGACGCGAGTTTCTCATTTTGTTTCGATATCGCGTTTTGCGAGATATTTGCTTATATATGGATTCTTTGTGTAAATTCCAGGTTCGCAGGAAGGTGCGCAGGACGCCGCCAAGAAAGGGAATCAAGTGGTCGGCTATGTGTAGCACGCGACCAGGTGAGTAGATTTAACATCTACGGGGAAATCGCCCGTATGGCATTAAGCGTCAGGGCGTAATAGGATATTTCAGTTGTATGTGTTCATGTAGGTATACTGTAGTAGCATACCTTCTTGTTGCATATAGAATTGGTAGTATAAAACACTGCACTATCATTAACGGTTCAAGATGCACGAGCACTATTTTTATGTTACACTCACACCGTTAGTGATTGCCATGAAACTCACATTATAGGATTGCTACGAATCATATATCGTCTTGATTCCGCTTCATTGATGATTGTCATGACTTGCTGCATATTGGCATATATTCATATCCATACCATGCACACTATGTATTCTCTTTTTGTGCATACCTTCATTGATATATCACTACCTGCGCACATACACCCTTTATATTCCTCTTAGTGCATACATACCTTGATATGTCTACACTTGTGCGCATATACATCGTATATCCATTTTAGTGCACATTTATATTGCTACACTCACATTGCGTATATATCCATTTGCACATCCATACCCATACACATTCATATGTTACATACATGGATGATATTGACATGATTTAAAAACTAAGGACTGCTTGGGATATTTCAAAACTGGATCTTTTAAAAGAGCGGTTTTCCCTTTCTTTTACTCTTAGTGTCATACGACACATTGCATGGGTTTACGCATTGAGTTTGGATTTATGTGATTCTGGATTTAGGAACCGGGGTATTATTTTAAGAAAATTCGCACTGTTTAAAAACCCGGTTTTCCTTGATATGATATTTCAGTGCGTCCACCATGCGTTTTCTCGGTTCTGAGACGTGTGACATGTGAACCCGAATCGAGGAGCTGGACGAGGCCGATTGCGGGTACATGGTGGACCCGGTATGGTACCCCGGGGCAAGAAAGGGATGCTGTGTATACAGACGGTGAGCCTGGCAGAGAGACTACTACCTACCGGTGATTGGTTGGACCCGGCGGTTATCCGGAGGATACTGACCAGAGTCGATAGATGGATACGTGACGACTCGTACTGCCGGGGCTGAGGACTGATACCGCAGACGGACCCCGTGGGCCAATCCGGACTGACGGAGCCCGATTTATGAGGACTTGCGTGTCGATGCTAGACATGATTATTTCATGATATTTTGAGTGCCGATGTTGGGCATTCGCGATTCTCAGAGATTTACAGGATTTGAGGGCCGATAAGGATGACGGCGCCTGAGTTTTATTGGGGTTTGGGTGTATTGATGGACACCGATTATATTTTCCACGTTGACATTCTGTATAGATGTTATTTTATCCCATGCTCAGCATTCATTATTTTATCTCATCCTGTAGTCATATTACCTGATAGAGTACTTATGCATGGTTATTGCACATCCTGCTCATCGCATATAGATATTATCTGCTGGCATATGTTAGAGTAGCGCAGTACGTGCATACTCGTGATTACCCTTATATGTTATCTACTATTTACGAGTTGGCAACTCACCCCCGTTGTGCTACAGTGTTTGCAGGTTGCCCCTCGGAGTAGTCGCGGCAGGCTGCTTTCTTACATCTTTTGACACAGATACCACTGCGGTTGGCATACTAGTCCTTTTGCTGATAGGTGGATGTTTGTGCGGTATCTGTTTATTTTTCAGTTGTATATATCATTGTATCTAGTATTCTCCATCTGCTACTTATGTATTGACTTAGAGACCAGTTGTGAGGACGAGACCAGTTGTGAGGACGATGTATATTATTTGTACTCTGGTGTCGAGCTCGTTGTGAGCCGACTTTATTTATGCAGTTTTATATTTCATGTTGTCTTCACTTATTTTTACTCTTTCTTCGCTACGGCGTCGTATATTATCATTATGGTGATTGTTTCCGCCGTTGGGCATGATTTCTCCCGTTTGGGATGCTTATTTCTTATTGTGTATCATTTTACTCATACATTGCCTTGTACCCGATTTCGGGGCTGGTTTTTACAAAGGAAATGCTGCCAACATATTTAAGATAATAACTTGAACTTTAAAGAATTTTTCTAAACAACTTAAAGTTTTCTAAATGTTTTAACAAATATTCTAATAAATGTTTTGAACACTCTATACTTTTAATGGTTGTGATTTCTGGGTTCGGCTTACTTAGTCGCGTTACGCCTGTAGACGTTACGTGGTTAAGTGCCAGTCATGGGCCGAACTTTGGGTCGTGACACTTACCTGGCCTCGTGATCAGTATAACTTGAGCCCGTTTCTCGACACTGTTTTACTTCAACAATCAAGTTTTTTGAGCAAGTCTAGTTGACCTCGGTAAACCCTAAACCGATTTGGTGCGTGGTATTTTTTGTTTCGTGATTGTTTTTGTCCAGATTCTTTTTGTGTATATTTCTTTTTTTTGTTGATAACTAACTTATAAAAAAAATCACATTTTCCCCTCTTTTCTCTTCTTCTTCTTCTTCTTCTTCTTCTCTTATCATGGGTACCCCACCTAGAAAACTCTTACCGAACTTTGGTACTCACAACCAGACATTGCTTCTTACGGTTCTTGCTTTGGCCGTCGAACGATCCCTCTATGCCTAAAATTTCTTTGAAAGATCGGATAGACGCGTCTAAGACGTACAACTGGACTCCACAATCCACCTTGTACAACCATTTCAAGCTTCACCACCTTCTTACGTTGATACCCCTTTTGAGAGTCCAGTTGTAACCCCAAGACCTATGTCTCTTGCTGAACATATTGAACAATCTCGTAACCGATCTTTCACTCCTTTCACCACTACAAATTTTTTGGATCAACAATTCCATTCACCTTCTTATCCATATGTTGATCATAACCCTGTCCAAACATTCAATTCCTATCCATCCTACCAAACTTTTGCACCTTCCCTAGATATTGCTTCTCCATAGCCTTTTGGGGGTTTCCAGTATCCAAACAACTTCGAATCTTTTACTGAAACCCCGTCACAACCCATGTCTAGTCTGGAACAGTCGTTGAAGTCTTTAGAGTAGCGTTATGCCAACAGATGATGGATTTGAATGCGTCCATGGCCGCCCTCACACAACCCGATTCAAGATCCTAAAAATAACGATCTTAGTGATCGTTAATGGTCAACATACCATTAACAAAGAGTTAAGCTCTCGAAGAAGATAGAGTTCAAATCAAGAGCTTAGTTTCTTCAAATCAAGAACTTAGTTCTGTAAAGAACCCGATTCAAGATCCTCAAAATAAGGATCTTGGAGATCGTTAATTGTCAAAATACCATTAATAGAGATTTAAGTTCTCTAAAAACATCAAGAGAAATTTAATCTCCAAAAGAACTTAGCGCTTCACGTGAAAAGCACGTGAGCGCTCAAGGCCAAATTATGTAGCGCCTCACATGAAACACACGTGAGCGCCGGTAAAAGTTAGTGGTTAGCACTATTGGAGCGCCTCATATGATACACACGTGAGCGCTATATGCAACTGAGTATTTAGCACTGCTGAGTGATACAAAAACCCAATCTTAGCCCAAATTGGTTAAGCTTATGTTTGTGATATCCAAACCGATATCCAAACCGATCTTCATTCATGATTGACAATTCTTAGGTCCATCACAGTCTTTTTCCTCAAATACGGGATTTGGTTTAATGGCATATCTCTTCACACCTCTGATATATGTCATTGTAATTCCTCAACGTCTTCAGAGAGGTGGTAGGTCCCGACGGCCAACAACTTCTTTCGTTGGTGCACTTCCAAACTGATGTACACGCCTCAAATCGGATCGTGCTCCAAATTGGGCACACCTCATATCACCATCGTTCACTACGTCACGTAACAAATACACGTGCATGCGAGATGAGCAATAGACTGAAACGTCCTTAAACTAAAAAAATAGAGCCTAAATGCTCTTTTGTTGGATCTGAATGATCCTAAAACCTTGCTAAGTAGATCTTAGTCTCAAATTGGGCTAACGTATCCTTAACAAAAAAAACAATTGAGCTCCAACTGCTCACAAACTTAAGTTGATCTTAATCTCAAACTAGATTAACGATCTTTAAATAAAAACCCAAATCTAAAATATACGAATTTTGACTAATCGTGCCCTATGGGCAACTGACATAAATTAGTCTCCGTATACAATTCACGGGCAACCAAAAATAAAACAAACACACACGGCACGAAGTGAACTTCCGGAGCAGAAGAAAGTGGTTATCGCTACGCGATAACGTAATTAACTGCAGGGGCTTGTGCCTACAGTGAAGAGCGTCCCCACAATCAAAAACCCCTTAGAAATGAGGGGGAATTTGACGAAGTTTGCTACAATGGCCGCATCCATCCAAACCTCCGATATACGGTGCCATAAATCAACTTGGCATTTTTGGAGAGGTGGACGGATAAAACCAAATAGCATCTGTCCCCAAATTCAGGCAAGACGATCCATCCTGGTTCGTCTCTGTTTTCGGTGGTGAACAGATTCTGATAAACTCCCGGTGGGACTTGGGGGTGCTTTGCATATAAGTGCTCACGTGTTTAACACGTGATGTCCAACCGTGAATTCTTTTCCTCTTTCTTCTCTCCCTCTTTTATAAGGGTTATAAGGGAACAAATAGCTCTTGGCCGAAAATTTTGGCGGGAACAAATGCCCCCCACTACTTTGCCCACGTAAGTATGTACGTGGGTGAAGTAGTGCAGAGTTGTCCATGGCCATAGAATTGAGGGCTTAGAAGACAAGTTAGGGTCCTTGTAGCCTAAGACTTTTTTCATCTTCATGAGTTGTAAGGGTCTCAAGAAGGTTTTTTCTCCTTACAAGTCGAGAGGATCTCATAGGTACATATTCTCCTTAGAAATCGTGAGGATTGCTAAGTGTTCATCGCCTCTGTGGTAAGGATCTCACTCGGGTATTTTTTCCTTACGAATTGTGAGGACCCGTAAGTAGCTTCTTTATTTCATTAGCGAATGTGGCCCGTGGATAGTGTATAAGAGTCAGTTTGGATCTTCTTGTAGGGCATTGATGGCTTAGGAAACAGGTTTGGATCTGTCGCCTAAGACTTTTCAACTTTATAAGCCGTAAGCGTCTCATAAAGGGTTTTCTCCCTACGAGTCGAGAGGATCCTGCAGGTGTATTTTCTCCTTAGAAGTCGTGAGAATCTTCTAAGTGCGTTTTCTCTTGAGAGTCGTAAGGATCTTACAAGAGAATTTTCCCCTTACAAGCCGAGAGGACTCGTAAGTGGTTTTTTTTCCTCATTGTCGATATTTGACTTTAGAGAATATGGCCCGTGGATAGTATACAAAAGTCAGTTATGACTTGCTTATAGGGACACAGTGCTTAGTAAATAGGTTGATATCCCCGTTGCCTAAGGCTTTTCACCTTCATGAGCCGTGAGGGTTTCATGAAGATGTTTTTCCCTACGAATCGAGACAAGTCATGAAGTTCTCGCTGGAACATTGTTTTCTCTACGAGTCGAGATGAGTCGAGAAGTTCTCGCAAGAATATTCTAACATTATAACCCCTGCTCTTTACGACAGAAGTCTGTTAGGTTTTGTAGTACTAGGGTTTTTGTCCGTGGTACTGTCGCATTGGCTTAATAATTCCCCGATATGCAATCTTGCTGTTCGAGTAGCCCCACGACTGTCGTGTCTCTGATCCCTTCGGGGGCTGGATAAGACGTCTTCAAGTAATCTCCCATGTCATATTACCGTCGGAAGAGCAAGCGTTAGGGATTTTCCATGCCGCTTTTTCCTTGAGATTAGGCTCAGTTTGGAAGACCCGAAGAGTCATAACCACTACGCGCTGGTGTGGGATGATCTCTGATAGTTTTTCAAATTTTATTTGAGTTGCCGTCAAGACCCTGAAGCTAGGAATTTTCCTTTGCTTCGTTTGTTGACATTGTGTCTGTTGTAATGAGATGAATGTCGCGGTTGCCTCTGGGTTGTTTGTGAACCGTCGAGGCTTGGAACTAGGGATTCTGCCATGGCTCCGTTTATTTTGACCCTGGGATCAGTTGTTGACGTTGCGTCTGCACCCTGCTGGAGTGAGAAGGAACGCCAGGGCGACATCGCGTCTACTGTATCGAGACGAACGTCGAGGTGGTCTCTAGGTTGTTGGTGAACCGTTGGGACCTTGAATTAGGAATTTTGCCATGGCTCCGTTTTGTTTTGACCCTGGGGTCAGTTGTTGACGTTGCGTCTGCATCCTGCTGGAGCGAGAAGGAACGTCGGGGTGATCTCTAGGCTGTAGATGTTGCCGTCGAGTCTTGGAACTAGGGACTTTGCCATAGCTCCGCTGTTTTGACCCTGGGGTCGGTTGTTGATATTGTGTCTGCATCCTGCTGGAGCGAGAAAGAACGCCGGGGTGATCTCTAGGCCGTAGATGTTGCCGTCGAGATTGGGAACTAGGGACTTTGCCATGGCTCTGCTGTTTGGACCCTGGGATCATTTGTTGACGTTACGTCTGCATCCTGCTGGAGTGAGAAGAAATGCCATTGGTGACACTGCGTCTGCTGTAGCGAGATGAGTGTCGAGATGGTCTCTAGGTTGTTCATGAACCATCGAGACTTGGCTCTCTCTTTGATGGGGCCTGGTGGGAAAATGTGGTTCCTTTTTCGTTTGTGCCCATGGATTGTATACAGGGATCGATACGGACTCACCTGCAGGTCAAAAAATCTCTCTTCTTTTTTTTGTTTCTTTCTGCGATGCTTTATCATTTCATCTTTCTATATCGTAAAAGTCGCGATTGCCCAATCATTTCGGCTATTTTTCACGGTGTCCAATCATTTCGGCTATTTATATTTTTTACTCGCTATTTTTTTTATTGTGAGTTACTCTATCATTTTGGCTATTTCACATGCATTTATTTTTGGCTCGCTGATTTTTAGTGCGAGTTGCTCCATCATTTTGTCTATTTCATATGCATTTTTGGCTTGCTAATTTTTTTGCGAGTATGGAACTTGAGATCTGATACCAATCTTAGCATTAGCATCGCTGCGATTGGAATATGGCCAGAAGCGAGTCATCATCTTCCTTAAGAGGACTTGGAATTTGCCACCAATTTAGGCAACAACATCGCTACCACTGAAATATTGTCAGGAGAGAGTCATCATTTTCCTTTGCTGATTTAAACAAAGGTGGCTTAGCAAACAGGGTTAGGATCCTGCCGACTAAGGCCTTTTGACTTTATTATCCGTAAGGGTCTCATAAAGCTATTTCTCCCTACGAGTCGTGAGAATCTCGTAGGTGTATTTTCTCCTTAGGAGTCGTGAAGATTCCTAAGTGTGTGTTCTCTTATAAATCGTAAGGATCTCATAAGCATATTTTCTCCTTATAAGTCGAGAGGACCAACAAGTTTTTAGATATGTATACCCTAGAGGCCTGTATTGTATAGGATACTAGGCATGTATATGTACAGAAACAATCTTTGCTCGAAATGATAGTATGCTATCTGGTTTATCTTCATCTTAACTTGTGTAATATTTCATATCTTTATATGCATGTTGATGAAGCCCTTAGGATTATGCTTGACTACCAGGATTATGATGAGATCATACTAGTGGGGCCTGGATAGTCTATAAGCATATCCTTTAATGGTTCCTAGTCGAGGGTATATCGAGACAGGGCATCGGTATTACCAAGTTAGACTAGTGTGTACGTTTCCTGACCCTGGGGAGCGATGGTTGATTCCACAACCATTGGTGTTTGACATTAAAAATTGTACACGGGTGCTCATTGGAGAATGGGTACACCGAACAGGACTCGCCGAGAACTCCTAGATGGTATATATACCAATTGTCAGATAGCAGTTCTCAGGTGACACTTGTACAGGTTAGTCTATAGACCCGAGATCGTCATGGAGTCTTGTGTGGTTCCCACTATACTTTGATTTCCACCCTACCACAGCTCTATTGAGTCGTGCAAACAGGTGGACTTTGGGTACAGTCCTGAATCACATGGAGACAGTGAGCGATAGGAGGGGTTTCGTCTCTCTCGGTATAGGGAGTTGATGTCGCACTATATTTGATCGGCTATAACACCTAAATCCCTGGCCAGGGTTCTCGAGGTTTACTGATAAGAGTTATCAGTAGTTCCTCGAACTATTATGAGCCATAAATCAGCATGACTTATAAAGTTACTGGGGTCTGACATATACCACCCCTAGACTTCATATGCGACGTATCATACGAATAGACCGGACTGTACGGTAAGTGTTGCTTGCAGGCTCGTTGGGGTTGTGATGAGTTCGCTCGTCGGACACCTTTTCGTCATGTACCTGGGTAGCCGTTACGCACAGCTAGTGCCGCTGACATGCTTGTGGTTAAACCCACTGCCAGCGTACTTTCGAGTCTTTAGAGTCCCACACAGAGGGTTCTCTTGTTCAGGCGAAAGATGTAGAGGCCGTAAGTTGTTACGGCAGCCGTAAGGTGTTGCGGCAGGGTTTCGATTATGTTCGTGTAATTATTAAAGGAATAATAATCGGAATGATAATACTGGTAGGCTTTGGTTTAAGCCGGATACCGGTATTATATTATTGGTATTCGTATTTTTCGGAATTCGGATACGGGTATACGGTATACGGGATACGGTATACGGAGGAGGGGTATTCTTGTAATTGTTACAAGAATACCTTCTAGAAGATTCCACCTCATAATACATTATTTATTTTATGAAAATAAATAAAAGAGGTAGAAATTAGTAAGTCCAAGCATGGTTGTGAGAATGGGTTGTTTTATATTTTAATCTTTTGGAGTTACTATTGAAGTATGGTGCTAATTTTATATTCCATGCTTCAATTATTTCCATTTGAATATATCATTTTCTCATGCTTGAATTTTCTCATGATGAAAAACTCTTTCTCTCTCCTTCTTCTTCCTTGCTTTAACACTCACATGAGATGTGAATCAAAAGCCAAGGATCAAAGATAATCCAATACACTAATCTCTACATCATCCTAGTGACCAATTTTTAGCAAACTTGATCTCTAGGTTTAGCTCTTGAGAAGGGTTTTTAGCTTGCATGACAACTCTCACATGGATCATCTAGGTCTTGGGGTGGCCGGAGATCGAGCACACCGACAACATCCATGGAGCCAAGGAGATCATCAAAGAAGACCCGAAGTACCGGATCATCAAGGTATAACCCCTAACATAGTAGATAAAATCTCTAGTTAGGGTTTTCTAGTTGTGGTTTAGACAAGATCTAATGGAAAGTGCGTGTTGTATGCAAAGAAAATTTTCGTTTATCACTTCCGCTGCCTCACAAGAGTTGTGGGAGCATGCAACATGCACTAACATGGTATCAGAGCCTAACTGAACCATAATTAGATTGTTAGGCAAAAGTTATAACCTCGATCGACAATTTTTTCTCTCGAAAACATGTTTTCTGCCCCTGCTGCTGTCAATTTTTTAAAGTGTTCAAAAAATCTTTTCAGTGGCCTAAAAAATACATGCAGGGTTTTCTAAGAACACTGTAGAAAAACGAGACTCTAACTCGTCAGAAACGCCGCGGATCCGCGGCTAAACTCAGTGTTTGGCCGCCGATCCGCGGCCGAGTCGTGGCCGAGTTGACTCGTTTTTCAGCAGTTTGCTTAGATTAAGTAAATAGTGTTTCTGGGACATCTGGAATTTTCACAAAGTTGTTTGTGCACTGGAAGATGACTAGTGTTGTCATGGTTTAAAATTATCGATCGAAATTCTAAAGTGCTTGGCTAATCGGGTTTTCAGTTATTTGTTATGTGTGTTTGAAACGTCGACTAATAGCTATAAGTCGATTAGTCGGGGTTGCACACTTCTGTAATGATATCATGAAATGGTATGTGTATATGAATATGTTGGATCGTTGTGATGAATGGCCGGGGAATGTGAGAAGAGCGTTTTTCTTTTCTTTCATTCAATGTAATTTGTAAAAAGCAATGTAATATTATTTTGCGCGGCACATCCGGGTTGAGGTTGTATCCACCGTTGTATAATTTCTTTTTACTTTTTTTGCTCTTCGGATAGACCCAAGGTGGGGTACACAAACTACCGGTTTTTCGAAGTAAAGAGTGGCCTACTCACTTTGTTGAGGGAGGTTGCTCCACTTCGGGAATTTGGCGGGTAGTTTGCCGCACCCGTAGGGGTCTAGGGTGGGATTTTGGCTATTCATCATGACCGTGGAACCCGTCTTTCATTAAGGCTTGAATGAAATGCGGAATTCCTAGTATTTCCAATGTATTCATCTGTGATCTGTAATGGCTATATTTATATATGAGATATATAATAAACGTTGCTTATGTTTTGCACCCGAGCTAGTCCAGCCCCCGCTGTGCCGTTAGTTAAGTAACCTAACGGTGCATGACGGGACCCCATGGCGAATGCGGATGGCATATGCGTACGTTCTATTTTCGTTTCTTTTTTGTTATGTTTAGGAAACGTAAATGATGGGATAACATTAATGTGATTAATGTCAAGAAAAAGAAACCTAAAGATGTTGTAGAAACAAACTTTTTAAAATGGGTAACTCTAGCTTTTTCTTTGCATAATGGTATTCTTGAATATCCTGCACCTCATTCGATGAGGAAAGGGCAGAGATCCCTTTACCGGGAGTGACCCCTTTAGAGAAACTGGCAAATGTTACAAAGCACTCGACTTGATTTTATAGTTGATCTAACTTTTGCTTTGCATCGTGGTATTTACATACCCAGCACCTTATTCGATAAGGAAAGAGCCGAGATCCCTTCACCGGGAGTGACCTCTTTAGCAAAATTAGAAAGATGCTATAAAACCATTCAACTTTTTAAAACTGGAGCCTAAACCACTCCTTCTCACTCGATTCTACAACGATATCAAGTTCAAAATGTCAAAGGTTTTCACAAAAACCATCCGTTGCCCTCCGCCATTTTAGGAAGCAGAGTACTTAGTATTCGTGCCACGTTTGTTGACTATAGTTAAGGCGTGGTGTACTGTCACGTCCCGAAAGTACGGAACATGACCGGCACTTAGACTACGAACGTCTCGAGGCGTACGTACCCTAAGTAAGCCGAACCCAGAAATCCAAACCAAGAGAAGTAGTAGAGTGTAAGAAAACCATTTTAAATCAACCAGTTTGCAACATAATATACAACGCCTAAAGGAGAGGATCACAACAGAGAAGGAAACTTAAACAACATGAAATCCACAGAAATATAACGCGCGACTCTAAGGTCGAAAGAATAAACATCACTGGTCTCTATCTCAAATAAATACATGTTTGGTTGATGGAACTTCTAGATACAACTGAAATATAATATACAATGTATAATGATGGGTACGATACAAATAAACCCACCTACTAGCAAGTCACCCGAAAGAAGCAGTGCCCGCAAAGCCGCAATGAAACCTGTACGGCAGACCTGCAAGAAACTGGGGCACAACGGGGGTAAGTTGCCAACTCGTGAGTAGAAAAAGATCTACGAACAGAAAATCGCATGTATGACGCAATCCTAGGTCATACGATCATAATATATAATCCTCAAATATATAACCAGCAGCCTATAACAATGGCTAGGGTAAATATCTAACCCAAGTGTAATCCCATGTGCCTGTGTCAGTACCTCAGGTAGAAATGTATCATATGGATGATATATGAATGCATGAAACAGGATGCATGTACAGAAGAAAACTGCTTTCATAAATTAGTGAGATTTCTGTATTTTTAAAATAAGGTATCATAAATGAAATCAGCATAAACAGTGCCTAGTATCGGCACAAAACATAAATCCCAATATCTCGATATCTCTGAATCACAATCTCTGTACCTCAATATCTCAAAATCTCAATGTCTCAATCACAGTATCCAGGGCGCCGTCAGTCCAGACCGGCCCCTACCATCCATCTCATGACCACGGCGGTATCCTCCGGATATCCGACGTGTCGGGTAATATCACCGGTCGGTCGTGCTCCCCTGCCAGGCTCAACGCTATCTCCTGCGATCTTCTTGCCCTGGGGTACCGCACCGGGCCCACCATGTACCCGAAACGGTTCATCCGCCTCCTCAAATCGGGTCTCGAAATCCATCAGCAAACTTATGGTGGACGACTCATACATCTTGGGAAAACCGCACTTTTTATTTAAAAAGAGAGAAATCAGTTTATATAAGTTTTGCGGTTTTCCCCCAAATCCAGAAAATATCATGGAAATCCGAATCTAAATCATCAATAGTATGTAAAACCATGAATATATGCATGAGAATCCATGAAAGCGGCATATAATGAATAACAGTATGCATGAAGTGACAAGTAATAACTACAATGTCTAAACTGACATATGAGGCAAGTACACTAATATCATGTCAAACTGCTAGCTAACAACCTAAATCAAGCAATAATATTCTCTAAGTGTACGTGACATGGCAATTACCGATGAAGATGTGTGTGCGCCAGCAAATAAGTGTACGTGGTACATACGCATCATCGGTAATGGTGCTGGTATCCTAACGGCATGATATCAAAATGGAATATGAATCACAATAAGTATGCGATGCGGAGCAGCAACAATAATGTGCGGGAGCTGAATACAAAACACAATGGTAGCTAAACTGCATCTAATGTCATAAGAGTCATACAGCTACTCCAACTACAGGGCTGAGCTAATAGGCTAACTGTAGGTAAGGGAAACCGCCTAACCTCTGAGTCGATACATACATACATACATACATACATACATATATATATATATATATATAGTCGGTGATCCCGCCTCGATAATATCACATCCGATACCATATCTCTATAATCAGTTATTCCCAGGTCAAGAGTGCGGATCAAGCATCAATATATAGCTCGTACGTGAATCCGTTGTACGACTTCCCCAAATTTGGGTACGTGTCAATATTACATTCGTCATATCATTCATTTGGTATCCTCTTTATCAAAGATCATAATCCGGGTACTGACCTACGTCTAGTACAATGCTAATATCATCGCTATAATCATGATCTGACTACTGATCGACAGTCTCGTATAAATCGATATCATCAGCACATATCATCACAAGGGAGTATACATTGCCCAATGCGGCCTATCATAAATATCTTGTCATATCATATCATATCATCTCTCGCAACATAATCACATGTCGATCACATATAAATATATATATCACTATGCACATGGCATCGTCATCCAAGACCCGCTATCATATCAAGACATATCTCAAGTACGAATCATGCCCTATCACCGATATCATAATCTCAGATCAAATATCATCGACTCATCTCAATCCCAGGTATCATCCTTAAATCCGTATGTGAACACGTGGTCCCATACCCATGTGAACACATAACTATATAGAATCCCATATATGCACATATGAAATAAGGATGTATGCAAGAATGTATGTGTGTGTATGTGTAGTGCACCCACTACTCTAGGGTTTCGTAACCTTTCACCAATCCAACACACCAGTATCCATCTTAAACATTATCATAAATCCCGAATAACATATAATAATTGTTGGTGTGTATACGCATCCGTATACATCACCACGAACTGCGGGGGTGTTATACGCCATCCACCCGACTTCTCCCCGTAGATATAAATCTACTCACCTTGCTTATGTGTGCCGATGCCTATATCGCCATTTGCATCTCCAACGCCTCGTCGCCACGTGGGGTACCTACAAGGATATCACACGCTAAAACACATGAAAACCATGTCAGAAACCAAAATGGTACACGCTACGCCCGTAGGTAAAAACCTATAGCCTCGCATGCGAACACGACCAACAGCCACTTGTCGTTGACTTCCAAACGCCATCCGCCAGAAACGAATAACCAAATACCAAAAATCCATGCTAAACAAATCATAAATCATGCGCCAACATTGGAAAACTTCCCTAGATTTTACCCTGATTGGAATCAGACAAAACTAGACATGCCCAGGGTCAAGTTTACAGGTAAAAAAGCCGTGCACCAAAAACGAGGGGGTTTCCCCCTGCTCTGGCCGCAAATTGTGGCCAGGGGAATATATCTGCGGCCATGGAAATGAGGTGGGGGATAGGGTTTTGGGTCTTGGTTTCTACTGGCCTGCACATCTCTATGTCAACTCAATTTTATTTTAGGAAGTCCCGGGTGATAGCAGTTTTCAGAAAGGCTAGAAGGTCGACAAAAACGCTAATTTACGCCAAGTCGAACAAATCTGGTATTTTGGTGAAACCTGGAACAGTCTTGGGTTAACTGGTCTCAAACACACCTAATAAGGTTACACTAGCCATCAAAACCATCACTTGGCCAAATCTCACTCAAATTTTCCTAAAACTAGCACTAATCTACATACTATACTAAATTTCAGCTAAATAACCAGAACTTGGAAAGGTAGGAGTTAGGTTGCGGAATTATACCTCAAGGGGTCCTAGGATGTAGGAGAAGGGAAGAAGGAGGGAGGAGGAAGGGCTGTTGCTGCTGTGGAGCTGCCGGTGTTGCTGCAGTTTTTGTGTTGCTGTTGCTGTAACTGCTGCTGTTGTTTGCAACTTGTTTTGTTGCTATTGCAGCTGCTACAAGCTGATAGGGTTGATGTTATGGTGTTGTTGCAGCAGCTACTGCTGTGGCTGAAGTTATTTTATGGTTGTTTTGTGGTTGGGGTTGAAGTTGTGGTATATGATGGTGTGGGTATGTGAGTGAGAGGGAGAGATGTGAGAGGCAAAAAGTTTTGAAGTGAAATGGGGTGAAAAGTTTTGAAATGAGATGAGTTAACCCCCATCATCCTCTCTCTCATTAAATGCTTGTCATGGCACATCCATCATGCCCCCTTCTCTCTCTCTCTCCTACACAAGTCAAGCCTAACCCTAATCACCCTTAAACAAGGCCAAAACCCTTAGTTAAAACTAATTAACCTAACCAAATGGTTTAGACCACCATGGTAATCTAAGCATGGTTCAACCCTAGGCTACCATGAATCCAAAACATGAAACAAGTGTGACAAGTATGGAAAATGTTATGTGCACATTTTTGCCCAAAAAGCCAAAAAATCCAATTAGCGATTTTTAATCGCGATTAACACTAAAATAGCATATACTTAACCATAAAAACTTAAAAATGGCATGTTTCCACAAAATAACCTATTTTAGAATTTCCATAATTTTTTTCCCATTTATCGGTATTTAATTATACCGAAATATTAAAATATTCATTAAAAATTAATATTAAATTATGAAAATTCCCAAAAAAAAAATATTTTATTTTTTTGAAATGTTACATGTGCGGTAGCTAAGTGATGTCTTCCTACAAAGCATTTGATGCGATCGATTAAGACATTCGCATGACTTTGTTGACTATAGTTAAGGGTCTTGCGGGTGGGTCTAAATCAATCCCGAAATGGCGGGTAGAACTTGACTAGTGCTTATGATTTGTTGACCATACTTAAGGTCATAAGACACTAGGGGTAAAAATCATATTAGGAATTTCAAGAGTTAGAAATTTGCAATGAGATTGCATACCTTCTATATGATAATTGGATCATGATCCCACTGTGAGTAAAGGTTACTCCCGGGAGAGTTTTGCACTTTACAATTAGCTAATCCAGTAGGTGTCTAGAAAGGTGTCAACGGGGTTACGGTTCTAGGAAAACGAGGTTTACTTTAATTAGGTCCGTGCGAAAGCACGGGGAAGCTCCCTCGGAGTACTGACACTGGCCTGGCCGACCGGTTAGCGAACTTGTAGATTGCAAATAATCCTGGCTAGTTTTCCTTTTAAAGGTTTGAAGGAAAATTTGATAAAAAGCAGTGGGAGACATTAGTTAGATAAGATTAATAACCTATCTAATTATGCAAGAGCAATCGCTGAGTGTCTTCTTTTCTCTCTCCTAATGGCAGATACCTATGACGGGACTTAAGCTTTTATTAGACAAAAATAAACTCACGGGACCGAATTACAAAGATTGGCTAAGGAACGTGAATATTGCCCTGACCTATGATAAGGTCGGATACGTCCTGACTACTCCAGCCCCTCCTATCCCAGGCCCTGATTCTTCAGTTGCAGATAAAGAAATCCACAAGACATGGGATATAGACTGCACCACAGCCAAGTGCCTCGCGCTTGCTTCTATGAACAATGAACATCAGAAGCAGCACGAGAATATGGATGTTCAATCCATCTTTCTCCATATAAAGGAGGTGTATGGAGAGCAATCTCGTACTCTCCGATACGAGGCATCTCGAAAGTTGTTTCAGATGTGAATGGCTGCTGGCATGTCTGTAAGTGACCATGTATTGAAGATGATTGGACTTATCGAAGAACTTGAGGACCTGGGTTGGACCATGGAGAATGAGCAGTATGTTGATATTGTTATACAGTCCCTTTCCCCTGTCTTTGCTCAATTCATTGTAAACTTCAACATGCACAACATGGAGAAGTATTTGCCTGAACTCCTCAATATGTTGAGGAGTGCAGAGAGCACACTAAAGGTAGCGAAAACTCCCGCTCTTATTGCTGGGCCATCTTCTTCCTCCGTCCCAAAAGCCAAATCCAAGGGAAAGGGAAAGAAGAAGAAGAATCCCATCAAGCAGAGAGGCAGAGTGAAAAAGGCATCGGGAAAGGACAAGAAAGGGGCTGCTGCGACAGGATGAGGGGAATGTTTACACTGCCACCAGACTGGGCACTGGAAGAGAAACTGCGTTGGATACTTGGTCGACCTCAAGAAGAAGAAGCAGGGTGAAGCTTCTATTTCAGGCGTGTTTGTAATAGAAAACTGTTTTTCAATTAACTCTGCTTCCTGGGTATTAGATACTGGGTCAGGATCTAACATCTGCAATTGTCTACAGGGGATGAGAAATAGCAAGTTTTTGAAGAAAGGTGATCACACTCTGCGGGTTGGGAATGGTTCCTCGGCACATGCTACAGCAGTGGGAGAGTATCACCTTGGTTTGCCGTCGGGTTGTATATTTTTTTTGAACCCGTGTTATTTTGTACCCTCTATGTTATGTAATATTATATCTGTATCGGTGTTGGATAATGCAGGATATAATTTTGTATTGCAGTCTAATGTTATGAACATTAACCTAAATCAAGAGTTGATTGGGTCCGGTACATTAAATAATGGGATATACATCCTAAACCAACATACAGTTTTTAACGTACAACACACAAACAAAAGAAAGGTTTCAGACATAAATGAAGCATTCATTTGGCATTGCAGACTTGGTCATATTAACGAAACAAGACTAACCAAGCTACATAAAGATGGATATTTGAACCCGTTTGAATATAAATCTTATGCGACTTGCCAGTCTTGTATCAAGGGTAAAATGACCAAAACTATGTTTACTGGACATGGAGAGAGAGCTACTGAACTCTTAGGCCTCATACATAGTGATGTATGTGGACCAATGTCTACACATGCAATAGATGGTTTTTCGTACTTCATAACCTTCACTGATGATTTATCGAGATTCGGGCACGTGTTCTTGTTGAAAGATAAGTCCGAAGCCTTTGAAAAATTCAAGGAGTATAAATCTGAAGTAGAAAAACAAACAGGCTTAAGTATCAAGAAACTTCGATCAAATCGAGGAGGAGGGTATCTAAGCTCAGAGTTTCTAGATTTCCTAAAAGAGAATGGGATTCTCTCTCAGCTCACTCCTCCGTACACACCACAGCACATCGGTTTATCGGAAAGGAGGAATCGTACCCTATTAGATATGGTACGATCTATGATGAGTGATGCTGAGTTACCAATATCATTCTGGAGGCACGCATTGGAGACTGCAATTTATCTATTAAACAGGGTTCCGACCAAAACCGTGTCTACCACTCCATATGAGATATGGTATGGGAAGAGACCATCTCTTAAAAGAATTAAGATATGGGGTTGTCCGTCTTATGTGAAAAAGAAAAATCCGGACAAACTTGAGACACGATCGGTTTTGTGTAGATTTGTGGGATACCCAAAACACTCGTATGGATATTTTTTCTACCACAAGGAGGAACAAAGGGTGTTTGTTTCTCAGTATGCCACATTTTTAGAAAATGAATTTTTTACAAATGATACTGTTGGCAATGGGGTAGAACTGGAAGAAATTTCAGATACACAAACAATTACCGATGATTTGGTTGAACCTGAGGTTTTAATAGAACCTGACGAACCTCAGCCACTCCGTAGATCTAGTAGGACTTCTCGCCCACCTGATAGATACTACAGTTTTCTAATTGATGGTGATAGGGAAGATTGCATCATGGATGATGATGACCCTACTAGTTTTCAGCAAGCTATCACGAGTGGTGACTTAGTGAAGTGGCTGGATGCTATGAGATCCGAAATGGAATCCATGCACACCCACAAAGTATGGACTTTGGAGGTTGCACCTTCTGGAGTAAAACCCATAGGGTGCAAATGGATCTTTAAAAGAAAGATCGGTGTGGATGGTCAGGTAGAGACCTATAAAGCTAGGCTGGTAGCAAAAGGATTTCGTCAAAGACCAGGCTTGGACTATGATGAAACCTTTTCACCAGTCGCGATGCTCAAATCCATTCGGATCCTGCTTGCTATAGCTGCTCACTATGATTATGAGATCTGGCAGATGGATGTTAAAACGGCATTTCTAAATGGTGATTTAGAAGAATGCGTTTTTATGGATCAGCCAGAAGGCTTCATTGATAGTGGGAGCAGCGAAAAGGTATGCAAGCTGCTTAAATCCATCTATGGATTAAAGCAGGAATCACGGAGTTGGAACATCTACTTTGATGATACAATCAAAGAGTTTGGTTTTATCAAAAATGTGGATGAACCGTGTATTTATAAAAGGATTATAGAGAGTACTGTTACATTCCTCGTATTGTATGTGGACGACATTCTCTTGATAGGAAATGATATTCCTATGCTACAATCGGTCAAACTATTCTTATCGCAGAGGTTCTCCAGGACAGACCTGGGCAATGCCTCGTACATTCTGGGAATTAAGATCTATAGAGATAGATCTAAGAAATTATTAGGATTGTCCCAATCGAGATACATTGACACCATACAAAAGAGGTTTAGTATGGAAGATTCCAAGAGAGGTAATTTACCCGCTTGTCACGGGATCACCCTCTCCAAAGATGATGAGGAGAGGGCTCGCATGAACATTATACCCTACGCTTCGGTAGTAGAATCTATAATGTATGCGATATTATGTACTCGCCCAGATGTATCTTATGCACTTAGTGCAGTAAGTAGGTATCAATCTAACCCAGGAGAGAAACACTGAACTGCTGTGAAGAACATTCTGAAGTACTTGAGAAGAACTAAAGAAATGTTCTTGGTGTATGGTAATGGAGATCTCCAGATGGAGGGATTTACCGACTCTATATTCCAGAGAGACAAGGATGATAGTAAGTCCATCTCGGGGTTTGTATTTACCCTAAATGGAGGGGCGGTATGTTGGAAAAGTTCCAAACAAGATACGGTCGCTGACTCCACAATGGAAGCTGAGTATATTGCTGCTAATGATGCCGCAAAAGAGGCAGTCTGGATGAGGAAGTTCATTTCTGAACTTCAGGTGGTTCCATCCATTGCTAATCCAATACCTCTGTATTGCGAGAACAATGGAGCCATGGCATTGGCAAAGGAACCAAGGTCCCATCAGAAATCCAGAAATATCTTGAGGCGGTATCACCTCATCAGGGAGATAGTGGATTGCCAGGATATCGAGGTACAGAGAGTAGACACGAAAGACAACACAGCAGATCCATTCACCAAGGCCATCCCTCAAGTCCAGTTTGAGAAACTGTTCGAGCTGTTTGGCATGCGGTACGCCGGCAACTGGTTCTAGTGCAGACAGTAGGTACTTATTGCATCAACTACAGGCCTTAGTGCAAGTGCGAGATTGTTAGATATGTATGCCCTAGAGGCCTGTATTGTATAGGATACTAGGCATGTATATGTACAGAAACAATCTTTGCTCGAAATGATAGTATGCTATCTGGTTTATCTTCATCTTAACTTGTGTAATATTTCATATCTTTATATGCATGTTGATGAAGCCCTTAGGATTATGCTTGACTACCAGGATTATGATGAGATCATACTAGTAGGGCGTGGATAGTCTATAAGCATATCCTTTAATGGTTCCTAGTCGAGGGTATATCGAGACAGGGCATCGGTATTACCAAGTTAGACTATTGTGTACGTTTCCTGACCCTGGGGAGCGATGGTTGATTCCACAACCATTGGTGTTTGACATTAAAGATTGTACACAGGTGCTCATTGGAGAATGGGTACACCGGACAGGACTCGCTGAGAACTCCTAGATGGTATATATACCAATTGTCAGATAGCAGTTCTCAGGTGACACTTGTACAGGTTAGTCTGTAGACCCGAGATCGTCATGGAGTCTTGTGTAGTTCCCACTGTACTTTGATTTCCACCCTACCACAGCTCTATTGAGTCATGCAAATAGGTGGACTTTGGGTACAGTCCCGAATCACATGGAGATAGTGAGCGATAGGAGGGGTTTCGTCTCTCCCGGTATAGGGAGTTTATGTCGCGCTATGTTTGATCGGCTATAACACCTAAATCCCTGGCCAGGGTTCTCGAGGTTTACTGATAAGTGTTATCAGTAGTTCCTCGAACTGTTATGAGCCATAAATTAGCATGACTTATAAAGTTACTGGGGTCTGACATATACCACCCCTAGACTTCATATGCGACGTATCAGATGAAGATATCGGACTGTACGGTAAGTGTTGCTTGCAAGCTCGTTGGGGTTGTGATGAGTTCGCTCGTCGGCCACCTTTTCGTCATGTACCTGGGTAGCCGTTACGCACAGCTAGTGTCGCTTATGTGCTTGTGATTAAACCCACTGCCAGTATACTGTCGAGTCTTTAGAGTCCCACACAGAGGGTTCTCTGGTTCAGGCGAAAGATGTAGAGGCCGTAAGTTGTTACGGCAGCCGTAAGGTGTTGCGGCAGGGTTTTGATTATGTTCGTGTAATTGTTACAGGAATAATAATCAGAACGATAATACTGGTAGGCTTTGGTTTAAGCTGGATACTGGTATTATATTATTGGATTATTAGTATTCGTATTTTTCGGAATTCGGATACGGGTATACGGTATACGGTATACGGTATACGGAGGAGGGGTATTCTTGTAATTGTTACAAGAATACCTTCTAAAAGATGCCACCTCATAATACATTATTTATTTTATGAAAATAAATAAATGAGATGGAAATTAGAAAGTCCAAGCATGGTTGTGAGAATGGGTTGTTTTATATTTTAATCTTTTGGGGTTACTATTGAAGTATGGTGCTAATTTTATATTCCATGCTTCAATTATTTCCATTTGAATATATCATTTTCTCATGCTTGAATTTTCTCATGATGAAAAACTCTTTCTCTCTCCTTCTTCTCTCCTCCTTCTTCTTCCTTGCTTTAACACTTACATGAGATGTGAATCAAAAGCCAAGGATCAAAGATAATCCAATACACTAATCTCTACATCATCCTAGTGACCAATTTTTAGCAAACATGATCTCTCGGTTTAGCTCTTGAGAAGGGTTTGACAACTCTTGCTTGGATCATCTAGGACTTGGGATGGCCGGAGATGGAGCACACCGACAACATCCAAGGAGCCAAGGAGATCATCAAAGAAGACCCAAAGGACCGGATCATCAAGGTATAACCCCTAACATAGTAGATAAAATCTCTAGTTAGGGTTTTCTAGTTGTGGTTTAGACAAGATCTAATGGAAAGTGCATGTTGTATGCAAAGAAAATTTTCGTTTATCACTTCCGCTGCCTCACAAGAGTTGTGGGAGCATGCAACATGCACTAACACAAGTGTTGTTCATCATATGAGGACATTTCTCGTCATTGGTGGAACTAGGTGAGAGAACGTTTATTTATGCCCGTAGATTGTATACAAGGGCTGATATTAGACCGCCTGAAGGGAAACTTAAGGGATATGACGGCTTAACAAAAGGTTCAGATCCCTGTAGCTTAAGGCTTTTGAATCTTATGAGCAGTGAGAGTCTCATAAGGGGAATTCTCCTAACGAGTCGTGAGGATACCGTAAGTGTAATTTCTCCTTAGGAATCATGAGGATTCCTAAGTGTGTTGCTCCTTTTATGAGTCGTAAGGATCTCACGCAGGTATTTTCTCCTCACAAGGTCAAGTGGACCTTGCAAGTGCACATGAATTTTTTTACGAGTCTGCGCCCTATTCGGGTTTTCACAAACTCGCCGGCTGTCCTGCTGTTTTTACTCACGGCGCCCTTTCGGGTTTTCATCTGTCCCCATTTTGCTTATGGACACACCGTTTTATTTCTCTTAATTATTTTTTTTAACGAGATTGCGTCCTTCTGGGTTTTCACAAAATCTTCTGCAATCCTGTTGTTTTCACCCACGGCGTCCTTTCGGGTTTTCATCTGTGCCCATTTCTTTTGTGGATATACCTTTTTTTGCGAACGATGAAACTCTCAAAAATATTTACGCTGCAGGTGACCCATCTGTTTGCTGGTGGGACTTAGGGGTAGCTTCATTGCTGGAGTAGCTGTGTAGCCGGTAGGACTTGAGTTGCAACCTTTGCCGTTAGGACTTCGATTGCAATATAGATCTCAAGAGAGGATATCGCCGTATTTGGGACGATGTGCCATGTATGAGGCAACACACTAGTTCAGGGACATTTTGGTCCATTATCGTCATATTTGAGACGAATTTTTAGTTTAAGGACTTTTCGGTCCAACATTCTCATTTGGTCGCGAAGTTGCATAACTCACTCCTTCCAACTCTTGTTTGCTGAGACGCTGCTTCTTGTCCTTTGTTTGCATGGACACTTCACGTCTTGGACTATTTTTACCTTCTTGGATTTCTTCATCTATCATCGTGCCAATCGGGTTGTTTTGGAGGAAGTACCGGGCATTTTAAACAGCACGTGCCCCCTACTTATCAATGTCGCTTTCCGATACTGATGGAACGTCTTCTTCATACACAAAGGAACGGGATATTACGTCATTCCTTCTGTCGAGTCTTCCTCTTCCTTGGAAGAATGAATTTGACTTGGGGTTTTTTTCTCATCGTCTGATTCGGAGTGGGACATGGGTTTCACATCCCTCCCATGGTTTTTTGGTCCAAGTGGGATATTCAACTTGATTGCAGAACCCGCTTGTAAGTCTCTTGATATTCTATCTGTTCTTCAAGAAGAAAGGACCATCCCACGTAGAGATTCTTCCGCCAGTGAGAATTATTCCCCCTGTGTATATCTCGGGGGGTGCGAGTACGCACGTCGTCGCTATTTTGGCGACAGGTTGCTTCAAAGTCGCTTATTTTTTGTTGATCGTTGGCGAAAAATGCCACCTTACCTCCGCTTTTCATTCATCTTCATCAGATGATGAAGGGTCTTGACCCAGCTGATTCAATCGAGTCATTTTTTCCATGAGCTCTTAGAAGGTTGTCGTCTTGAAAAGGGCTATAAATAGGAACACCTTTTGAATTTGGGTCAAGGGTGGCTATAAACATTCCCACAGCTGCAGCTTCGTTGATACATTGCTCGTATTTCAACCAGAGATTTCTCCATCGGGTAACATATTGAACCCAGGTCTCATTCGGTGTAACCCTTTCATTAAACAACGTCGTTATGGTAGTGCATTTATTCACACTAGCGAATCTCTGACAGAAGAGCATCCACATCTCGTCGAAGGTATGCATGGAGTCATTCGGGAGTTCGGCATACCATTCAAACGCAATGCCCACCAGACAGCTGACGAACTGTCAGAGGAGAAGTATATCATTCTGTCCAGTGTTACCACACGTGTGTTGGAAGTATGTATTCTGGCGGGTACTGTATTTGATCGTAGTACGCCGGATACGGTCGACCAGTCTTGATTGGCCTATTTGATGCTACACTGGCATAGTGAGTTTTGACTTGCTGAGCAATATATGTGTCCAGTTTTTCTTTTAGGAATCATTTCCTTCTCAGCCGTTGATGAGGTTTGCAGAGAATTTGAAATGTCATCCTTATCTTTAAGACCGACTACCGGTGGTTCATCTGCTAATGGTTCCAATTGAACCATCATTCCTGCCATATTCTGAATCAGAAGGGCCATCTGGTTCATTTTAGTGGATATTTCTGCCGCTTCTTCATCTCTCTTTTTCAGAGCGTTCTTTAGGAAATCAAATATCTGACTCCTTCTCTACTCTTTCTTCAGATGCGTCCTCGGGATTTTCCTTAGGCGATAGATTAGCATTTGTTGCCGCCTGAGTGAGCATCTCCTGCATCTTTTCACGTTGCAGTTGAAGTTTTGTCCGGGACCGAGTTTGAGGTCAGTGACTAGTAGAACTTCGAACTTCGTCTTTGGAATTCACCACATAGACTATGTGAACTACCATGCCCCTATGCTTGGGGTGTTTGGAGTTTTGGCCTTTAGAGTTTGCTTCGGGCACTTGAACTTTATTACGCCTCTCTTTTTTGTGAAAAGCCGCTTTGGTTTTGGGAGGAACCGCTGTTTCAGGATCCGTCTTGGGATGAATCCCCTTGTATTTGAAAGGGGATTTGTCAAAATTTGGCTGACGTTTAGAGGAAGAGCCGCGAACGACAACTGAGTCCTTCACCTGCTTCCACACCTTATATATAGATGAGGAATGTTGTTATAGGGAGCGACTGGTTTCTGCTCTCGTAGGATCTCCATAGGCTGCGGAGATTTCTTCAATATTACGGTGGGAGAATTTTGTTTGACCCTTCGCAACAGTTTGAAGCTATTCCTGGTTGGAACAACAACAATCACCACTGGGTTGAAACAGGACCATACAGAGAACTCCCCCCATCTCATTTTGTATGATGCCGATATCGACGTCGACCGTTTCTTACGGCCGGGATTTAATTAGCCTCAGGATTTTGCCGAGCCTGCCCCCTGTTTCCTTTGAGAGGTTGAATATTTTGCCCCCTACGTTGACCTTGGTCCTCGGCAGATGCCGGTTGTTTGAGGACTAATTTCTGTTGGATTACGGCAACGCCCCGGCTATCAAGCCGTGGACAAATCCGGAACAAAAATTTTCTAAACTGGCGCTACCATGACCCGATGCCCGGATCTACCCTAAACCCTATACTAGCAATATGTAAAACTAGGATTTAGATGGTTATACCGAGTTGATCCGTGTCCTTCGGTCTTCAACCTTCATCCCGAGCTCCTAGAGGTTGCGGATCGAGTTTGGTTTCCAGTCTTCCTCCATCACGATTATCCACCTGAGGAAAACGGCGCAAGCTCCAGCCTCGCCAAGCGAGGAAACCGACGCTCCAAGGTTGATAGCAATGAAGAGTGGAGGTGCAGGAATGTGTCACTATAATTTTTCTCTCATCACAAATGCTCCAAGAGCAACTCAAGAAGATGAAGAGGAGGTGAGGAAACATGTGGTATGAGCAACTAAAGAAATGTGGCTAAGTGTTTTCTCCAAGTGAGAATGAGAGTGAGCATGTAATAAAGCAAGTGAGGAAAATCAAATGAGCAAGCCCACTCAAGAGTGATGGCAGCTCCCCCTCTCTCAATCATCCAATAAAAATATCTCTTCTCTTTTTTCGAATAAACAAATACATGCCATACCTCTCTAGATGCTCAAGCCCATGCTTAAGCCAACTCACCTTCCACCTCATTTGTAAAACAAATGATTTTCTAAAAAGGAAAATCATAAAAATGAGGTGTCTAATCTTCTAGAAACAATTCCGTATAAATACGGAATACAACCTGGTATACGTATCGAAATACATATACGCGTATTCATACAAAAATACGAATAACCAAGAGAGAAAATGAATAGTGAACAATAATACTAGAATACATATATATAAATACATATATATATAAATTATTAAATCAAAACCTGAATTAATAATCTGGCTTAATCCTAAGCCGCTAGTATTATCAACCGTCCGATTAAAGTCTGTGCATTCTGTACACATATTTAATCGGACACATGTATGTACCAACATACGTCATCTACACCATATCGCTTGAACCGTGAAAACCCTCTGTGTGAGACTCTAAAGACTTGTCAATATGCTGGCAGTGGATTTAACCACAAGCACGTCAGCGGTACTAGCTGTACGTAACGGCTACACAAGTATTGAGTGAAAGGAAGTCTGACGAGCAAACTCATCAAAACCCCTATTGTGCCTGACAGTGACAATATCCGTACAGTCCGGTCTGTTCGTTTAAGACTATCGCATATCGAGTTTAGGGGGTGGATAATGTCAAACCTCTAATAACGCGATAATTCGTGTCGGTATGAAACCCATCACCACCTGAGAAACTATCGATCCTAGATCGGTAATTCTCGTCCACCCCGGCCGAGAATGTAACGTTTTAAAAATAATAAATAAATAATTAGATAAATAAAATCCTTTAAGTGAATTTTCTGATTTTCGGTAAAATAAAACGTATTTTTCATAAAATTTAACCATAATTATTTTTCATCATAAATTTAAAAATACCTATTTTGATTATGTAATTACTAGTAAATAGTGTTTATTTAGTCACTTATAAATTTTTAGTTTAATTAAATATTTTTCATAAATTAATTATTTTAAATATTAACATAAGCTTTATTTATACATTAAATTAGTGTAAATTACAAATTTGAATGGGTTAAATTTGCAAAAGTGAACCATTTCATATTGGAATCAAGTGTGTTTCATGCAAAATTCATTTTCAAAATTTGCCATGGTTCTAGACCATTCTAGGTTAAATTGAGTAAAGGAAATAAACAAAATAATCTTTTAATGAAAAGACTTAAAGTGAAGGTTTTTTTCATGAAGCTTCTACACCATTCACCACTCATTTCACTCTCTCTCTTTTCCTCTCATGTTGTGTCCTGCCTCCTCCATGGGCAGCCCCAAATTCCCCCCCCCCCCCCCATCATTCTTGCATTAAAAATCATCAAAAATCCTACAAAAAAAATCCAAATAAAAACCCACAAATTCCTAATTTAATTCCTACCCGCCATTCTTTGCTCATTTTAGCTTGGATATTGGAGCAAGAGAGTCACTTTGGGAGGCTAAGATTGGATGGTTAATCTTATGTTATGGAGGTATAATTTTAATCCTATAATTAATTTGTGGTTAGTTACCTTAAATTAGTTAATTAAGTGTTTAAATTAAATTTTTAGTTGATTCTATTGCTAGATGAAAAATTCAAGAGAGGGTTTCAAAATGAAGTTTGGGTTTTTATTAATTGAGTGGGGTTATTATAAGTAGCTTAACATTTTTAGAAGAGAAAAATCTTGCATGGTTATTGAATTATAATTTGTTCATTCAAAATTATTTAAATTAAGCAATTTAGCTAACTAGGTTTTTATAAAACATATATATTGGTGATATAAAATTCTAATTAAGATTTTTATCATTATATTGTATTTTTAATGAGAATATTAACATGTTATCGGAATGAAAAACCTAATTTAGTCACTAATTTGAAGTTGATAATAGAAAATTGTAATAAAAATGCTATTTTGCTAACTAGATTTTAGATCTCTCTTAAATAATTGAGATTTAAAATCTAATTATGGTTTCATTACGTTATTATCATCATGATTTGTAGTTTAATAAGTTAATTTATGCAAAATCAAGTTTAGCTGTGAAATTTTGCTTGCAAGGTGTTGAAATTGATAAAAATCGCAAACTAGAATTTCCAATTTAATACAAATTAGTGTGATAAAAATCTAGTAATGGTTTCTATAATCTATTTATGTTGTTTAATGAATATTATGACCATTAGTTTCATTTAAACATCGAGTTTTGAAGTAAAACGGTAAATTGGCGTTTTCAGGTTTTTACGAAATCGGACGATTTGATCGATTTTTAGGGTTTCGATGATTTAAATCATGTTTTATATTATAAATAATGATTTTTGAAACTACAAGTTGTTTGTTGGTGTTTTATCTCGATCAATCGGCGTTTGTACGCCAATATCGAGCGATATTTGGTTCTTTTGCATGAGCGGGTCATAGGTTTTAACCTATGCGCGTTTCGTGCGTCGTTTTGGTTTTGTCCGTGATTCAGTTTACGATATTATATATGTTTGCGTATAGGTACCCCTCACGTGGACTTCGGACGAGGAAGAAGAGGAGGGCAATATCATCTTCGGCAGACAAGGACCAGGTGAGTAGATGTATATCTACGGGGAAAGTCGGGTGGATGGCGTTTAGCACCCCCGCAAATGTAGCATAGGAATATTACTTATTGTCATTAGGAAGTCAGACGTGACCTTAGATTCTTGGTGAGTAGGACCCTAGTAATGAATTTAGGTTGGACTAGACTGATTTAGAAAGACCTTACCAGTGGATGAATGTCTTGGAGGAGATTCATAGGTTTCAGGTACACACACACACACGCACACACAGAAACATGACTAGGTGTATATGTGTATGTGTGTGTGTCTATATATATATATATATATATATATATGACTATGTGTAGATATATATATATATATATACACAACATGTATATATGATATAAGGATGTGATATGATACATGGGGATGAAACAATATAACTGGGCTTGATGCCATGATCTCTTGGCTATACAGTCATGTTATGATGTTAGCGGATCGTTGGAAATGAGAAAATGGATATGTATACATAAACGATAATAGGTGATGATGACATTAAGATATACGAGACTCTAGAATGGAACCCGGACTGTAACCTGTGACTTGATTGCGATATGATATATGTGTGACTTGGTTACGATATGATATATGTGTGACTTGATTGTGATATGATATATGGGTGACCAGATTACGATAGGATATTTATGACATGATATTTCTGAGGATAAATTGACGATGTATATTTATGTTGGCAATGATATATGATTGATGATATTAGGATGTATGCGATTACAGTACAGTACCTTTGATCATGACAGTATTTGACGATGATATTAAACGAATGATGATGTACGTAGGTGATACTTGACCCATACCCCGATATTAGGATGCCGTACGATGGATTTTACCGTACGAGGCATAGATGTGATGATTGATCCGCACTCTTGATTTGAGGAAGTCGTACTACGTACGTGACGCTATTAAGGCTGGATCGCCGACTATTAGAGATATGGACTCAGACCCTAGGTGGATTCTTATTGCTGATCGACTAGTTACTTTAGTTTAGTTTCTTAGGGGGTTAGATAGATACCAGTTTAGGCTCGAGTCAATTAGTTGTAGTTAGACATGTATATTACCAATGAGTGGTTAATAAGCATTCATCTTTACACTCAGATCGTAATCATCCAGTAGCATGTTCATATATATGCTTCTTTAGTCAGTATGAAACTCTGCCTGTTAGGACACCGGCTCCATTACCGATGATGCGCATATTCCACGTACACTTATTTGCCGGCTCACACACATCATCATCGGTAATTTCTATGTTATGTACACTCTAGAACATATTATCTTTTATTGATAAAATCAGCTAAAGTCTAGATCAATATAATATTGTGATTACTCTCAGGTGTTAGTCTAGACATTGCATTTATTACTTAGACATTTCATGCATTCACATTTAATGTTATCATACAGTATTGTGGGGCTTATGCCGATACTTATTATTTACTTACTCATGATTTTGGGATTTTGGATTCTATGGGATTTCTGGATTTTGGGGGAAAACCGCAAGAATATATATAAAAACTTCTCTCTCTCCTCCTCTCTTTTAAAATATAAGTTGCGGTTTTCTCGTGATGTATGTGTCGTCCACCATGAGATTTCATGTTTTCTGTTGGATTTCGAGACCCAATTCGAGGAGTGGATGAACAGTTTCGGGTACGATGACCAAACTCCGTTTAGTGGACACGGAGAGAGAGTTACAGAACTCTTGGAACTGATACATAGTGATGTATGTGGTCCTATATCTACACATGCCAGGAACGGTTCTTCTTACTTCATTACATTCACTGACGATCTCTCAAGATACGGACATGTGTTCCTGATGAAACACAAGTCTGAAGCTTTTGAGAAATTCAGGGAATATAAGCACGAAGTGGAGAACCAAACAGGCAAAAGTATTAAGATCCTTCGATCTGATTGAGGAGGAGAATACTTGAGCAATGAGTTCATGGATTATCTAAAAGAGAATGGGATTCTCTCTCAGCTTACTCCTCCCTATACACCACAGCACAATGGTGTATCGGAGCGGAGGAATCGCACCCTATTAGATATGGTGCGCACTATGATGAGTACCGCTGAATTACCTATTTCTTTTTGGGGTCATGCGCTTGAGACAACAGCATACCTATTGAATCAAGTTCCGTCTAAATCTGTACCTACTACACCATATGAGATATGGAGTGGGAAGAGACCATGTCTTAAACGTGTTAAGATATGGGGTTGTCCGGCCTATGTTAATACACAAAATCCGGACAAACTCGAGGCACGGTCAATTCTTTGTAAGTTTGTAGGATATCCTAAACATTCAAATGGATATCTTTTCTACTACGGTGAGGAACAAAAGGTGATTGTTTCTCGACATGCCAACTTTTTAGAAAAGGAATTTCTTGTAAAAGAAATTAGTGGTGAAGCGGTAGAGCTGGAACAAGTTCCAGCACCACAAACTACAACTGAAGATTTAATGGAACCAGATAATTCAATAGTTCCCAACGAACCCCAGCCTCTTCACCGATCTAGTAGGGTTCCTCATCTACCTGAGAGATACTACGGTTTTCTCATCGATGGTGCAAGCGAGGATTGCATCATGGAAGATGATGACCCGACTAGTTTCGAGCAGGCTATCACGAATGGCGACTCTGTGAAATGGCTGGATGCAATGGGATCCGAGATGGAATCCATGTACACCAACAAAGTATGGACTTTGGAAGTTGCTCCTGAAAGGGTAAAACCCATTGGGAGCAAATGGATCTTTAAGAAGAAACTTGGTGTAGATGGAAAAGTTGAGACTTACAAAGCTAGACTTGTTGCAAAGAGTTTTCGTCAACGACCAGGTGTGGATTATGACGAAACCTTTTCTCCAGTAGCTATGCTTAAGTCCATCCGGATCTTACTTTCCATTGCTGCATACCATGACTACGAAATCTGGCAAATGGATGTTAAGACCGCCTTTCTAAATGGTGATTTGGAAGAGTGCGTGTACATGACTCAGCCAGAGGGCTTCGTAGACAGTGGGAGCAGCGGAAAGGTGTGCAAGCTGCTTAAATCCATCTACGGGTTAAAGCAGGCATCGCGGAGTTGGAACATCTATTTTGATGTGGTAGTCAAAGAGATTGACTTCATCAAAAACATAGATGAACCTTGTATATACAAGAAGGTAGCAGAGAGTAAGGATGTTTTCCTCGTATTGTACGTGGATGACATACTCTTGATAGGAAATGATGTTCCTATGCTGCACTCGGTCAAGCTCTTCTTATCATAAATATTCTCAATGAAAGATCTAGGTGATGCCTCCTGCATTTTGAGAATTAAGATCTATAGAGATAGATCTAGATGGATACTGGGATTGTCCCAATCCAGGTACTTTGACACCATACTAAAGAGGTTTAGTATGGAAGAATCTAAGCGTGGGAACTTACCCACGATCTCTGGACTTACTCTCTCCAAAGAGATGTCTCTCAAGACTAATTTGGAGAGAGCTCGCATGTAGGGGATACCCTATGCTTCGGCAGTAGGCTCTATCATGTAGGCGATGCTATGTACCAGACCCGATGTAGCATACTCACTAAGTGTAGTGAGTAGGTATTAAGAAGATCCTGGAGAGAATCACTGGACAGCTGTGAAGAACATTCTCAAGTACTTGAGAAGGACTAAAGAGATGTTCTTGGTATATGGTAACGGAGAACTCCAGGTGGAGTCCTTTACCGATTCGAGCTTCCAGAGTGATAAGGACGACTCTAAGTCGCACTCGGGATTTGTCTTCACCCTAAATGGAGGGGCGGTTTGTTGGAAGAGTTCCAAACAGGAAACCATGGCAGACTCGACGATGGAGGCTGGATACATCGCTGCCAACGATGCTGCCAAAGAGGCTGTCTGGATAAAGAAGTTCATCACTGAACTTGGTGTGGTTCCGTCCATTGGGTATCCAATACCTCTGTATTGTGATAACAATGGAGCTGTGGCTTTGGCCAAGGAACCCAGGTCCCATCAGAAGTCCAGACATATTCTGAGGCGGTATCACCTGATCCGGGAGATAGTTGATCGCCGGGAGATCGAGGTTAGGAGAGTTGATACGAAGGACAATACTGCGGATCTACTCACAAAGGCCATTCCTCAGATACAATTTGATAAACTCTTCGGGATGTTGGGTATGAGATACTACAACAGCTGGCCTTAGTGCAAGTGGGAGATTGTTAGTTATATGTATGCCCTAGAGGCCATTGTTGTACATGTGATGTATATTATAATGGATGCTTGGATATGTATAGAGAGGACTTTCTTGCTCGATATGATAGTATGGTATCTGGTTTCACTTTATCTTAACATGTTAACGAATACTGTTTTGTGATCACATGTTGATAAAGCCCTTAGAATATGTACTCGACTACTAGGACTATGATGAGATCATACTAGTGGGGCCAAGGTAGTCAACGAGTACATCCTATAACTGTTCCTAGTCGAGGGTGTATCGAGACAGGGTATCGATACTCCAGAGTAGACTAGCGTACACGCATCTTGACCCATATAATGGGCGATGGATGATCCTATATCCATTGGTGTTGGACATCAAAGATAGTGTACGGGTGCTCAGTGGAGACTGGGTACACTGAACGGACTCGCCGAGAACTCCTGGATGGTATTATACCTAGCGTCAGATAGCAGTTCTCCGGTGACACTGGTACAGGTTAGTCTGTAGACCCAAGATCGTCATAAAGTCTTGTGTGATTCCCACTGTGCTTTGATTTCCACTTTACCACGTCCAAGAAGGCGTGCAAAACGGTGGATTTTGGGTACAGTCCTGAATCACATGGAGGCAATGAGCGATAGGAGGGGTTTCGTCTCTCCCGGTATAGGGAGTTGATATTGTGCTGTGTTCGATTGGCTATAACTGGAAGACCCTGGCCAGGGCTGATATGGAGATTTACTGGTAAGTGTTATCAGTAGTTTCTCGACCCGTTATGAGCCTTACATCGACACGACTTATCCGTTACTGGAGTCTGACGTTTTACCACCCCTAGACTATATATGCAACATATCAGACGAAAAGACCGGACTGTACGGTAGTGTTTACTGATTGGATTTACAGGAGAATGTACAGGCTTGCTTGTTGATCTTCTGATCGCTCAATACCTGGGTGGCTGTTACGTTTAGCTGACCGCTTGCAGCTTGTGGGTGTTTGATATGATCATCACCTGCTGCCGGCGTATTGACGATTCTTTAGAGTCCTACACAGAGGTTTCCTGGCTCAGGCAAAACGGAGTAGGAGCACATATGTGATATGTGCGGGACCGAGAATAATACGATATGAGATACCGTATTCTATTCTCGTGATATATGATATCGGCCGGGTATATGTGATATAGCCGGGTCATCGGATCAAGTGTTGATTCGATTAATCGGTACATGTTATATTAGTCGGTTATATGCTATATAGCCGGATTGTCGGATCAAGTGTTGATTTGATAATTTAATATATAATTATATATATGTGAGTGATATATTACATTACTTTAACTAATATAAGCTCGCTTTATTAATTCATTTTCTCACCGGATAATACATTGATATATATGCGATATATGTTAATTGTATTATTTTCTTTTGTTCCAAAATATTATATATATATATATATATGTGTGTGTGTGTGTGTGTGTGTGTGATATATAATATTGTAACAAGTTAGGGTTACAAATACAACATGTTTTGTGGAGATTAAACAAGTTAGGGTTTGATTTGGGTTAGCATTTGGGTTAGCTTTTTCATGAAGCTTCATGAAACTTTCTTTTGTTTTTTGCTAAGATATTTTGTATAGATATTTCTTAACCCAACCCAAACCCTTTACCTTAGGTTTATTCTCTACATGAGTTAAGCCCTTCATTATTAACTCATGGTTAGATTTGTAACCACAACAATAATTCATTATTCATCACAAAAGCTTTCTTCTTCTTCTTCCTTCTTGAAAAAGCTTTCTAACTTTTTGTGAAGTAATGATTTAAAGTAAGAAATTGAAAACAAAAGAGTGTAAAAATTCCTACTTCATCATCCTCATCTATTCTAGCCACTTAGATTAGGGTGTTCACTTCACTAATACTTGATTAGAGAAGTGAGAGCTTGAGTTTGAGATTTTTCAAGGTAGATCATCTTCGAAAAGGAAGACTTCAAGCAAGAATAGATCATTCGACTTGTGAAGCCTCTCTTGAGTCCGGGAGATCATGGATCGTGGCAAAGGGACTACTACTCGGAGCTTATGAAGCGAAGGAATGGACTACAAAGGTTTTAATCACTCTCTCTTAGATGTAAAGTTGTTTACATGCATGTTAACCCTAATTCTCTAGTTAAGATCTTGGTTAGGGTTTGTTTAGCACCCCAAAAATTTTAAAGTAGCATGTTTGATGCTTGCCAAAACCTTGCTAAGGTGCTATGCTAACCCTAAAGTTATATCGAATTTATCCTCAAAACTACATGTATGTGTGTGTGTGTGTGTGTGTGTGTGTGTGTACATACATACATGCATACATACATACATATACATATTTGTGTGTGTGTAACAACATATATACCAATAGCTCGAGGATAAGAGAATAAGACCTATGGATATTCCTCCCTACGAGTACGCTTACTATCGCCTATAGTCTCCTAGAACCCTATTAGCTAAGTATATATGTGTGTGTGTGTGTGTGTGTCTAATATTTATATATATAACTGTATACCTATTACCCTAATACTACGGTTGCGGGGTGTTATACGATTTCCATCCGACTTCTCCCATAGATATACATCTACTCACCTACTATTCTCGCTCTAACCGAAGTCGTTGAACGCCTTGCTCTCATTAGTCGCCCCGGAAGTTCATGCAAATGTACTTACAAGTTAAAGCACATCGTGTCGAAATCAAAATCAACTCTTGAAAACCGATACGGCAAGCTAAGTGCACATATGTTAGAACCTATGGTCCACTCGTGCTAGAACAACAAAACAACCCCCGACATTGACGTACGAACGTCAAACAACCGAGTCAAAACTTAAATATCAAAAATCAAGTTTTCAAAAGTCGGAAAATATCGACAGAAAACAAGTAAAATGACTCTAGATTCTACCTAAGGTGAAATTAAACTTTTTGCATATAGGGTAGGTCTAGTTATTTAATGAATGAGCTACAGACCAAGTTTCAGACCCTAACTCCAAAATTGGGCGGAAAATTGCGGCCAAATTGAATAAAACGGCGGCAAAAAGTTGAGGGATTGGGCTCGGATTTTTATGGTAGCTTCCTAGTGATATGCACATCTCACTGTATCTGCAAATAAATTTTCAGAGTTCTAGAGTCATTCCAGATTCAATTTGAACATCAAAAGTCAATGAAAAACCGATGTCGGAAAATTCTGAACTCAAGTTTGGCACTTCTAAACTCGCTTAGATCAGGGATTCTATCACTAAAAGGCCAGTAGTCACTCTCTAAACTCTCAACTATAACACTACTACTCATTTAAACCACCAAAGATCACCCTAGAATTTTCCAACTTCACTAAACACATACTTTTAAGCTCTAAAATATTTTGTGAGGTTAGAAAACATAAAAACTTGGTGAAAAATGAGTGTTTTATCTCAAAAAGCAACTCAAGAAAATTCTAAGATGGTCAAATGAGCTCAAGACTAGAAATTGATTCCACCATGATACTTGTAATGAGCTTAGGAACACTTTTAGTGAAGGTTGTATAAGGTTTTAGAGTGGTTTGTGGTGGTAGTGAGAGTGGAGGAGGTGGAGGATGAATAAGATGGAGAAGGAGATGATGATGATGATGATGATGAAGAGAATAAGGAGATGAAGGAAGAGACCATGGTTCCCTCCCCCCCATCTCCTTGTCCCCCCTTCATTTATTTTTCTTTTTCTTTTTCTTTTTTTTCCCTTTTTCTTTTCATTAGAAACAAAACAACAACAACTAAATTCAAACCATGCATGCAACAAATGAAATGTGTCATGGCATATCAAATTTGATTAACAAAAAATTGGATTTGGCTTAATACATAATTAGTAATATACTAATCAAGTTTAACATAAACTTGTATGTAAATAATTGTGTAATAATTTATAAAAGCCTAAATTCAATAATGACTTTCATAATTAATAATTGATATTAATTTCCAAATATTTTCCAAAATATAGATATACTATTATACCATTCTACGAAAACTCAAATCCATACTCGTATAGTTTTCGTGAAATTTACTATTTTATTATTTAAATTCTAAAAATATTATTCTATATTTTCTGAAATGTCACTTTCGGACGGACTTGATTGTCGACCTCCCTTTCGACATATACCTGGATAGCAGTTACGTACAGCTGGTACCACTGACGTGCTTGTAGTTTTTTGATTTATCTAGTAAATCATTGCCAGCGTATTGCCGAGTCTTTAGAGTCCCACACATAGAGTTTTCTCGGTTCAGGCCATATGATGTAGATGATATATGTTGGTGCATACATGGTGTGTGATTAAATATGTGTACAGGCTACACGGATTTTAATCGGACGGTTGATAATACTAGCAGTTTAGGATTAAGCTGGATTATTAAATCAGGTTTTGATTTAATAATTTATCTATATATTTTTAATTTTTATATTCTAGTATTATTATTCACTATTCATTTTCTCTCTTAGCTATTCATATTTTTTATACGAATACACGTATATATATTTCGATACGTATACCGGGTTGTATTCCGTATTTATACGGAATTTGTTCTAAAAGATGGACACTTCATTTCTTGATTTTTCTTTTATAGAAAATCAAAAATGAGGTGGAGGATGTGGTGTAAAGAAATATGGTGTTGAGAGGTATAGCTTGAATTTTATATGATATATTTCATGTGGATACGCTATTCATTCATGGTTGCAAATAATCAAGCCATTCTTTTTCCATACTTGCTAGTTTTTCTTCACTTGAAAATTTAGCCATTTCTCCACGCCGTCTTCTTCTTCACATCCTCCTCCTTCTATGTAGCCCACATGAGCTTAGAAAATAGAGAAAAGATAGTGAAAATATTTTTACATCCCCACTCTCTATTCATAGCGAGCTTGGAGTGTCAGTTGCTTCACTAGGTGAAGCCGGAACTTAGATCGGTTTCTCTTAGGTGGATCACCTTCGGTAAGGGCGGTCGCCACTCAAGCTCGATCCCGACAGCTTACACGGAGCATGAAGGTGTCTTCCACGATTGAATGGACACGCATCAAAGGTAGTAATCCGTATGTAACATTTCAGAAAATATAAAATATTATTTTTTGGGAATTTAATATTAAACTAATATTTTTCCCAAAAACTGCCCGATTTGCGAAATTGGGGTTTTCGAAAAAGAGTATAAATACATACCAATAATTATGAAATAAATAGAAATTATAATGATTTATTCATTTAATAATATAATTAAAGGATTTGGTATTTTTAAAATTTATTATATGCAGTTTTGATAAAAACCCGATTAGTGCGCTGCTAATCGCGATTAAGCCAAATCCGTATTTCTACAGTTTTTCGTGGCCAGTGCACCATGTCATGTTATGTGGTGATTTCATGTTTTGTTCTTATATTATTTTGGGTATTTTGTGACTTGGGTTTTAAATAAAAAGAAAGGGGTAAGAAGAGAAAGGGTAAAAAGATAATATTGATAGAGAGTTAGTAGAAATAAGAGAGGAGGGAGAGAGGGGCTGCCTCATTCTAAACTCCCCCATCATTTTCTTCTTCTTCCTCTCTTCCCTCCACTTTCACCCCATGATATCATCTCAAATTCTTGATCAAAACCCTAATTCCTTTCATAAAAATTGATCCCCTCAACACCCTCTACACATTGGACCAAGAAAAATGAGATTTCGACCACCTTGAGGAGATAGGGTTTTTCTTGGGTTGCCCAAGTAAGGTAATTTCATCACCCTTACTATAGTATTTCATTCACTTTACCTTTCATGTAAATTTAGAGGTGAATTTGTGATGTTTAGTGAACCTTGGGAAACCCTAGTAAAAGGTTTGAGTGTTTGTTGAAATTGGTGATGTTGTGGCTGCTAGCTAGACTTGGGTGCTGTTTAATGGCCTGAACCAGAGCTTAGAAATCCCAAAACACAGATTTACAAACCCCGACATCGGATAAATGCGTGATTGGTGAGGGTATTTTGGAATCTAGAGCAACCCAGGGACATTAGAAATGATTTTGCAATTACTGGGAGTCGTGCAGGCCCCTAGGAACCTACCACCAAGACCTAAGCCACATCCCCTGCACCCAGGACGTAGATTTATTTAATCTGGACGCAATTTGCAGCCAGGGTAGGTTAGAATTGATCCGTATTTGTTCTGGGGTCCTTTTAGATGTAAATTAGGCCCTCCATATATGCAGAATTGACCAATTTGGCTTAGGGTAAAATCTGGGACCATTTCCATGAGCTGGTGCATTTTTTTACGACTTCGCTTTGACTTGATTTTGGTATTTGGTATTGTGTTTCCGTCGTGTAGTGTTTGTACGTCCACAACCAGGGTTTTTGGTCGTGTTTTGCACGCAAAGCTATAGGTTTTGACCTATGAGCGAAACGTGTGCCGTTTTGGTTTTTCCGCCTTGATTTTTAATACGCATTGCGATTGTTTATTATTGTAAGTACCTTCGCATGGATTCCGAGGCGACGGAGAGTGGCGTCATCGATTTCGGCGAGCGAAGACCAGGTGAGTGGATCTATATCCACGGGGGAAGTCGGGTGGATGGCGTATAGCACCCCCGCAATATATTGATGGAAAACTGATTATAGAATACGGTTAGGAAACCTAGATTAGGAAACTAGGGTTAGAATGAAGATAGCTATGAAACTATATTAGAAACTAGAGGATAGTTAAAAGTGATATGTTACGACTATCATTGGATGATGTTTAGCGATATTACCGTTAGGGCACTGTAGGACTAGATAGTCGATGTAGATGCATCATCCGAACCATACCTTTTTCTAAACCGAAGAATCGTATGTATCTTTTAAATATATACCTTGAGGGATGTTACGGATTTTCAAATGATATATTTTCCTTAAAACACCGTAACCCCTATTTTCAAAACTATGATTCGCTTCTTTTAAAATCTGCTTGTATGGTTCGAGTGTGTATGTTAGATTAGATATTTATAATTAGTAGAGATAGAATGTTTATGTGAATTCGATTCGATGTGTGATATAAATGCGATGAAAGAATATAAGACGGATATGATGATATGATAATCTGTTGGTATACGGATGCGAGTCGATCGAGATGATTTATACCCTGCCGGTCCCCTGATATGAGATTATTGCGGATGTGACCTGGGACATAGGTATATATATATATATATATATATATATATATATATATATATATATATATATATGGAATGTTGTGAATCTTGGATGATAGGCCGTATGTGTTATTAGACCGTACCCTCATTTGTCTTATAGGATGATAGGATCCCTTTTAGCTTAATGCCGTCGTACGATGATTTTCCGTGCGTGATGAGTTTGACTTGATGATTGATCCTTACCCTTGACTAGAGGTTGCCGTACGATGGATCATACCGTATGCGATCTTGTTAAGCTGGATGCCGATTGATAGATTCCCAGACTCGGTCATATTAGATACGTATACTCGTCAGCATTTGCATATGATTTACCTTATGCTGCATTCATATTATTCCATTGCATTGCTTATACCTGTGCTAGTACACTTGCACCTTTATCGATGATGCGTATGTTACACGTACATAGATTTGCTAGCTCACACACTTCATCATCGATAATTGCCATGTCACTACACAGTAGGGTTGCTGCATCATGACATATACATTGATACATCTATACTGGCGGATATACACATTCGTATATCCATATTGGTGCACATATACATTGATAAATCCATACTTGCAGATATACACATTCGTATATCCATATTTGTGCACATATACATTGGTACATCTACACTTGCGCATATTCATATTGTACCTTTATAGATAACTGGTTTTATTGTAAAATTGGGAACCACATGTTATATTTTAAAAACTGGAATCATTTTAAAAGAGCGGTTTTCCCTTAATATGTCA
Organism: Agapanthus africanus; assembly: GCA_030015575.1. NCBI lineage: Eukaryota > Viridiplantae > Streptophyta > Magnoliopsida > Asparagales > Amaryllidaceae > Agapanthus > Agapanthus africanus. The sequence goes on from JASDDO010000008.1 coordinate 318,370,027, forward strand.
TATCATTATTCCATGTTGCACGACACACGGATATGCTTACATTTTCATTATATGTCGCATGTATCATGCTCTATGATTTTACGCATTGAGATATGCTGTTTTCATGAGATTTCTGGATTTGAGAACCGTGGACATTTTAAAAGAGATTATGTGTTGTTTTAAAAACCCGGTTTCTCCTGATATGATATTTCAGTGCGTCCACCATGTTTTTTCTCGGTGCTGAGAGCGACATGTGAAACCCGATTCGAGGAGGCGGATGAGGCCGATTGTGGGTACATGGTGGACCCGGTATGGTATCCCGGGGCAAGAAAGGAATACTGTGTATACAGACGGTGAGCCTGGCAGAGAGACTACTACCTATCGGTGATAGTTTTTGGCTCGGCGGATATCCGGAGGATACCGACCGGAGTCGAGGGGTGATATGGGTCGATCCGGACTAACGGAGCCCGTGGACCGATCCGGACTGACGGAGCCCGATATATGAGGATTTACGTGCCGATGCTGGGCACAGTTTTCATGATATTTTCGAGTGTCGATGCTAGGCACTCAGGTTCCATGATTTTGATGTGTCGGGAGGGACACCGTTGATATATATATCCTCATACTTTCATGCACACTCCTTTATGATATTTACGTGCATGCATACATTGATTATATGGGTGGACGGGATCCACATGCATACATACCTTGATTATGGTTGGACGAGATCCATATACATGCTTTGATTATTACCGTTAGATGTTATCCACTTGCATATAGGTATTGACTATCTTGTTGGCACATATACTGAACCGGTCATCCTAGATATTATAGTATTACCTTTATGATATAATTGACCTAGGAGTCGTTGTTTATTCGATTTCTATCTGTTAATGTTTTTCTACCCACGAGTTGGCAACCCACCCCCGTTGTGCCACAGTTCTTACAGGTTGACCGCTTGGATCAGTAGCTGCTTTGCTGACACACAGTTGCATTCGGGTGTTTTGCATTGGTAGGTGGGACACTTGTATCGTACCCACTCTTATATCTATATTTTTATTGTATCTAGTTAACTCCATCAATAAAAAATTAGTAAATTGTATAAGTAATGAGACTTTGTGAGATTGTGGTTGCGAGACTTAGAGTGAGGGGTTGTTCGCTACTTGTGGTTTGATATCTTGCTTATTTACTTATCTTTTGTGGTGAGTTTCGCCGTTGGGCGTCGAATACTTATTTATATTGTCTTGCGTGGTTGTAATCCACCGTTTGGCGAAGAGCTAGCTCCCGTTTGGGGATGCTATTATTCTTATTTTGTATTTGTGGTTTTGAATCAAAATATACAAAGGAAGTGCTGCCAAAATTTTTAAAAGACGAAATCTGTTTTCAAACTAGTAAATTTCACTTGCATCATTCATGTTTCTTTCCTATGCATTAAGAAAACTTGATTTCATTATACGTTTATTTCAAAACTTCACCTCCTTTATTTTTTTTAAAAGTTTTAGATTTCTGGGTTTCAGCTTACTTGAATCCCGTTACGTTTTTAGACGTTGCGTGATTCAAGTGCTGGTCACGAGCTAATATTTCGGGTCGTGATACCGTATCTTTGCATGCTTGGTTTGCTAGTTAAGGCGTTTGGATCGATTCTAGGTTCGAGATTTCTTCGTGTTTCCTTGAATTTTTTGTTCGCCAATCGTGCTTCAACTGCGTCGCGAGCACTAAGAAACTCTACACCACTTTCTCAACACTAAGAAACCCTACAAAACTTATGTTTTTTGTTCGCCATTCATGTTCTTTAAGTTTTCTACTCACAGACGTCCTTTCTCCAATCTATAAACATTTTCTTATTTAACCGGATTATATTTCATTTCTCTATCGACGTTCTTCTTCACAAAAAAAATTACGCCGAATCTAGTCAATTCTCTTAACCATCCAGACATGTAATATTGCGGTATTACTGATAAAACAAAATTAAGTAGAGTCATCCTTTCACTAATTGAGAAACACCGTCCCTTCCAATCCTTCAACCTATCATGAACTTTGTCTATCTATAACATCCAATCTGCTTTCTTCAACTTTTGCGGTCTCAATAGTATTCCTAAATAAGTAACAGTTAGTCTTCCGCTTTGCAATTGAATATCAAAGCTAAGCACTCCTCCCATTCAATCTATTTCTTAAGCAAATTACCAAACTCTTGTGAAAGTTGATTTTCAATCCTGATTAGAGTTCAAACCAACACACAATCCATTTAAGCACATCAGCTTGCTTTTCACAAAGTCTCCCAAATAACAATGTGTCATCAACATATTGTAAATCCATTGCCTATCCTTGTGTCTTCATGTCCCAGTCCTTCCAACCATCCTTTATTCCTACATTTTTGAATCATGGGTGCTAAGCTATGAGCCACCAACGTAAACATGAGCGGTGATTATCAATACATCGAAGGTTTAGCCCCATTCAAACACACACACTAGCGTTCTAAAGTTCTAAATGCGTAACGCATAGATGAACATGTTAAAATAGTGAACAAAATATTTAAGTAGATTTTTAAAAAAATATTTATATAAGAAAGTAGAGAATTCTAAGGGCTTTTTGGTTTAAATTTTAAATTTGATATGACTTGAAAATAGTTAGCTAAGATAATAGAGAATTTTAAGGACTCCTTAGTTTAAATTTTAAGATTGGTATGATTTGAAAATTTAGTTTTTTTTTTTTGAGTTTTTTCTCCTCAAAATTAGAAGAACATCTCTTGCCGCATGTCAATTTGAGGATCAAATATACTATTTCAATTCGAAGACACACTCCCCTTTGTCGTTATAATAGTATACTAGTATTTTAGCACATGCAATAAGTTTATATATTTAGGCATCTCGACTAAAATTGAGAAGATTTTATAAATAATTAGTTTTAAAAATATAGGTTTTTAAAGGTTTGCCGTGGGCATTTTATTTTTAAAAAATTAATAACTTAGCTATTTTAAATATTCTTTAAAACTGTTTATTATTTAAACTAAAAATATTTAATACATTTCTCAAACAAAAAATTAAAATGATTTAAACTAAATAGCTAATAAATCTCTTTATTTTTTAAATCTTAATAATTTAGGTATGCGTATCGTAAGAAGAATAAAAAATTGACACGTCATTACCTAAAGCCATTATTGTTTAAATGGCGGAAAATTAGAAGGGGAGACAAGCCGGCAACAAAACGTCCTATTTCTGCACCTCATTTGCTTAACTCTGGGAGAGAGAAATAGATAGAGAAGAGCACGGGCATTTGTGTTTAATTTGTTCATTGCCCATTTGTCCTCAAACACTAGTCAAGTCAATATTCACAGCCATTGATGTGCATTACATGTATGTACTTTATATTTATACTAGAATTTGTGCGCCATGTTAATTTGAAAACTAAGTATTTTTTAGAAGAAGAGAGAGACATGGAGGATTCTAAAATTTAAAAAATTAATATTTTTTGGAGAGAGGAGAGAGATGTGAAGGGTTCTAGTATTTTTTAGGAGGGGTTGAGAGAAAGAGAGAGATGCAGAGGGTTCTGCATCTAATCAATTAATTTTTTTCTCGGTAGAAAAGAGAGAGAGAGAGAGAGAGAGATGATGCGGATGATCTAAGAATTGAGGATTTTTCTCTTTTTATCTTCTTTTCATTTGAATTTAACATTTCATTAGTGAGAATGAAAATTTATTAATAATGAGGGTTTATATGTAAATTTTCATTTAAAGGAGGATAAATGTGTAAAACTATAAATAATGAAGGTGTATGAGTGATTTTTCATTTGAATGCTTTAAAATTTTGTCTTTTTGTTAGGTGAGGGTGGAGGCCTTAGGAGGTGATTTTTTTTTCCTTTTTTTCTTTAAATTTTTTTAAAAAGGAGACATTAGAAGTTTTAATTTTTTGTTTTATCTTTTTCTTTGAAGTTCATGATGTGGAAAGCTTGAGGAGTAAGGATTTTTCTCCTTTTTTCTTTTTTTCTAGAAAAAATGAGAGGGATGGACATCTAACTAAACGTATTTGCATTATATATAGATTGCATTATATATAGAAGATAGAAGATAGAAGATATTTGCATTGTATATACAAGATTTATAAGATATGTCTTCTGTTCACGTACAACATCAAACAAACCTTGATACTATTTTGATGCTGACAATGACATCATGCAGCCTCCCTATAAAACCACAGCATATATAGGGTTCATAATTTCTGTCCTTCTTCCCTTGACCTAATTAAGCCAGTGATTATGTTGCATTGGCTCAGACATATAATACAGGTGTGTTTTGGCTTCATCTCCATAGATTTTTCCATATGGATTATTTATAAAAAATTTCCCCTCATGTGGAAATGATTATTATATATTATGTTATAACTAGTGAAGTGTGCCGCCAAAATGTTCGGGATCTATCCATGCATCGATAACATTATGATATAAGTTGTTTACCGACTTGCATTATGTTACTTCAAAAACCTATAGTTTGATTAATGTTTGAACTCTTAATCTTGTAATCTCTCAATGTCGCATGGAAAAGATCTTTTATATAGTGACATTGATATCGAATCATGATAAAGAAGGAAAAAATGGAATACTTCCGGATGTATGAAAAGCACTTTATATCTCTATGACTAATGTTTTCTAATAACTTGTTTGATTCGAAAAGATTTTTCTTCACGGATCGCAGTAATACGAGCTCATTAGAACATGACATGATTTAGTTATCAAGTAAAGGTCATGACTTGATCTAATATCAATAGAACATTGCATCTGATCAATAGAACATTTTCTGTACTAATTCAAGAAAAAGATATTATAGCATTTGGCCAACTTTTAGACATATCTTTGGTACTTGTAATATATGTATTTTTAATTTTGGATTGAACATATATGAACCAGTACAAGGAAAATTTTCCTATCTTTTTTTTTTTGCTGCAATATTCTTGAGAGGGAGGGAGGGAGGAGAGAGGGGCGCAGGGTGGACACCTAGTAGGTCTGTTGGAATTGCTCCACATATTTGGCCAATGATTTCCTCTTGCCATTGCAAGTGGGGGGATCGAACGCATGACCTCTCGTCTGGTGGGGAAGTGTTTTTGCCGCTCTAGCTTAAGGTACTTTGGCGAAAATTTTGGTATCTGATGGATGTCGAGATCTCTCTCAGATGTTGTCCTCCGTCAATCTGGTACCGAGGGTCTTGAACGGTTGAGATTTGGTGTGGTGGTTATTGAGCGTGTGGATCTCAATGGGTTGATATTGAAGTTGAAGCCGGGCAACCTGCAAGTGATGTGCCGGGGTGGGTGACCACCGTAGGACCCTCTGACGATCAAGTTAGTGCCGAGAAATATGGGTAGAGTAGCGGCGTATTGAAATGAATTCGAGTTACCTGAGTCGTCTGGAAGAAGGGTTTTTATAGTGGTCGCATGGAGCGAGCTAGTGCGAGATCCTCGCCGTCAGTTACGCCCGCGTTAATGGCGGGATCCGCTCATTAATGGGGAACAAGCCTGCGTAGAACGCGGAGCGTGGGGCGGCGGATATCTCGTCTTGGCGAGATACGCGGAGGCGCTTGGGCTCCGCGTTCTCTATTGATCAGGAGAGCCGAGGAAGCTCGGCCTGTCAGATGGCTCGGAGATGAGCAGGGAGGCCGAGGAAGCTCGGCATGTCAGCATGCTCGGAGACGAGCCGGGAGGCCGAGGAAGCTCGGCATGTCAAAGGCGAGTTGTTGGTTGTTCGTTGGGTGAGTATGGAAGGTCGAGAGTACACATGATCTGTTACGTGTCATGATCTGGGGAATCCCCACTTCTGAGCATCATCATTAGCCCCCCACTCTCGTCCTGACATATTTATGGGTCGGGTCGAGAGTAGCCTGTTCGGTTTTCTTCTGCTCTGTTTGGTGCCGAGGATCATAGTGTGGATTGTCCAGGGACGACATGGATTTGGCGGTTGCGTCGTTTCGATCCTCGAGCCCACGTGTCGTTTAACCGTGCGCCTAAGTTTTCGCGCGTATCCCCGATGGCGTCAACGGATCAGTGAAATGATTGCGCTTTAACGAGGGGGCGCCGCTTCGGTCGATCGTCAGTTGGGCTACATGCCACGTGTCCGACGTTGGTTGGCAGACGCGACAAGCTGTCTCTGACTCCTGCAATCGAAGATACGTCCCCAATGGTCGATCTCCACGTGGAGCCCTGACGTCCGCTAGGCACGACGTTTCGTTCTGGCGGGAATCAATCTAGGCCGTTGGATACTTTCTTTGGGGTGTATAAATAGAAGGGGACCATCCTAGGGCCAACACTTTGCCCCAATTCTCTTTCATCATTAAAGATTGCCCGGTGCTCTCCCCATAGATCGGATTCTCATTTTTCCTCGGCGGGTCCCTTCCTTTGAATGAGGTTAGATGTCTTCATCCGAGGAGTCTGTAGGGGTAGTAAAGGTAGAGTCGGACGATGAGGCTCCAGTTGCTGGGGCCGAGTCCAGTGGGTTTCTTACTCCTCCTCGGCTTCAGATAGCCGAGAGGGTTTTTCTTCTGTTGCGTCTTCCGTGTCGGGTTCGCCCCCAAGAGTCAAGGCCGCCCTTGTCACTCACCGTTGGGCAGTGACAAGGGTTCCCAAGGCGCGTGATCATTCGAAAATATTGCATTTTTAACACATCAATTTCCCTACTATTTGCAATCATCTAAAGGTGTTCGGTATAAAGATAGCACATATGAGCAATTCGTCTGTAAAATACCAAATAACTTGTGTTATACATTATAACCGGCATTTTGAGGGAAATTGAGTGTTTACTATTGCACGCATGATCTTTGGTATAGCGCAACACTTGTCTTGAGAATCTATGCAGGAAATTCCAAGAAATAAGCCGAAACTGTTAAAAGTGCTGATAAAAATACGCCAAGTCCAAGACTTGTGATCTGGCAGTGAATAAGAAAGATTTATGAGATTCCACACATCAGAAAAGTGCCACAAGGCCAGCACAAAATCAGCACAGAAGTTTCATGTTCCAACACCTCTAAAGGGCCGCGGATCCGCGGCCGTACGGGCCTATTGGCGGCGGATCCGTGGCCACATCAGCATGACGTCAGCAGTTCATTATCTCGGGCTTCTCCATTCACTGGCCAGACTTCTTCAAGCCACTTCGTTCTCCAGAAATCTTCAGAAGCTTCTGTCCGAACAGCCAAGCTTCTTGTACAAGCTAAACACCTCTAAGCTTCTCAATTAAGCTAGCTAAACCTAGAAGGTTCTTCCTAACAACCAAGCTTATCAAGGAAGCTAGCTAACTAACTAACTCTAGAAGCTTCTACTCAACTAACAAGCTTGCAAGTGAAGCTAAACTAAACCTAGCTTCTAAAGGAAACTAATCCTAATCAAGCTTCTAGGGGAAGCTAAAGGAGAGGGCTATAAAAGGGGACCCAAGGCTTCTTCTCAAAGGGTTGATCATTCCACATCAATTCACCCACAAGTTGAGTGACACAACTTGTGCATCCAAACCCTAATCCATTTCCAAAAGCCAAATTCAAGATCTCCGAGTACAAATCAAGCAAGAAGCCTTCAACCTTTTAGAAGTGACGCCGATTTTCAACCGAGCAAGTGATCCAAGACGATCCGCGACTCACGGAAACGATACGAAGCTAATTCGACGATCGAGTTCTTTCCTCAAATTCTTATAGTTCTTGAGCGAATTGTAACGGAATATTTGAATAATAAAAGGTGAAATTTCTGTATCTTGCTTATCTTTACATATTGAGCATTATGATGAGTTCTCGATTCTTGATTGATTTCTTTATCATGATGTTTGAGTAAAAACTCCACTCGTGGAGGAATCGAGAAAATTGATAGTTGACGATGATTAAATTCTTGTATGATTCTTAAGTCCTATGAGTTTTGTAAACTCTAGTAAATTGAATTATCGACAAACTAGTTTCGAGCGAGATGCTTTCTTGAATGTTTTCGCTCTTAATTAGTGATCAACGATCGATGATTGAATTTCCTAGAGGCTAGAATTTGAATGAAAATCAACGAAAGGACAAGGGATAGATGATGAAACCCTATTTTCTTCGATAGATCCCTAATTCTAGTTGATCGTCATCAATCTAGCAACAAATCATCAATGGATAAGAATACGTAATCACAAGTCTTCATCCTCACTATCAATCGGATCGATTCCTACGAGCTTCATTACAAATCTTGATTACTAATTCGATTTGGATATCATCAATTCTTGATTCTTGATTTTTAGTATTCTTGATATTAGATCTAGATTTTGATAATTCTTGAAATTCACTTTTATAAATTTTGAATTGAATTGTCTTTTCTTTTCTCTTTAATTTTCAATTCATCTAAATCAATTACGATCAAATCACACTTTCTCAGTGGACGATCCGTATTCATTAATGCGCTACATCGACACCGTTATTGATTGCGGTTAACAAATTTCTTTGGTTGTGATATATTTTACATTTTCCAAACACGACACGGAATTTAAGATCAATCAAATGGCGCTGTTACCGGGGATAGTGTGCTAATTTGTTCGTTTTTGAAATTTGAGTTGAAAAAATTATTCCATCAGAATTTTTAAATCAAAATTCGCACAAACATTAAATGATTCGTTGTGATTTGTTGCGAGGAAATCTGGAATCTGTAGAGCGAGAAGAAAAGTTTTCTGAATATTCCAGAGAGCTCAGTGAGGCAACATAAGCATTCTCTAAAAATTTTGTGCAGGGATTCCTCTGGACTGCGGCGGATCCGCGGCAATAGCGGCTTAACGCGGCGGAAGCGCGGCGCATCTAGGGTTTCACTGTACAAAATTTTCTCGGTGAATCTTTGACTTTCTTATCTCCTCCTTGATCTGCTCCATTAACCAATTTCTGCAGGTTTCTTTGCAAAAATTCGCAGCGCCGCAAAAAGAAAAATTGTGCGTGTTTGATCTTGGTTATTTGCATTTTTAATACAGAAATTAAGTGGCACGACCAAAATTCAGATTAGGTCGGGATTTCATTACCCGTCCTAAGCCCAAAAAATCAAAAAACTGCATCCGCATTATCCTCATTAACTAAAAAATATCTAGACATGACTCTAAGGACCGTCGCTCTCACTTAGGACAGGAGAAGGTCGTGGGTAATCTATTGCTTATCCGCGTTTTTTTTGTGGTGTTTAGGCAAGTGTGTCTAAGGAAAGTGGTTACTTAATTAGGCCCACTACTTACATAGTGGAGAACCTCCCACTTACCTGGCCATAGGAGGGACAAAGAGGCGGTAGAGGATTGATCTTGCGACTTATCTTCTGGCAGTTAAGAGCGGTCTAGAGACTTGACCTAGGTGACCACTAGATCTAGGGTTGCTTGTGCATTGTTTGTGATTTGCATTTTTTCAAAAATCAATATCTTTTTCAAAACAAACACCACTTCATATTTTCCTTAATTATCATAACGCTGCCACTTGTGCTATACCATTTAGTGCATGCTTGGCTGGACACGGGAGTCTAGTGCCCGACTTGTCCGCGTTCCCCCATCGACCCCAAAGTCGGTATTTCTACATCTTCTTTACCCACCACCACACCCACTTCGATGGACGGTTCTCCATCGAACTTCTTTAACACTACTCTGCCACCGTCCGCAGGTGCGCAGAATCCACCCCGCATCTCTCTCCAGGAGAGATGTTATCCTATGCGAGGTCCTCTTTCGACCTGTCTCACCATTCCACCTGCCAACGGGGACAACTTTGAAATCAAACCCCAATACATCAATCTTCTACCCAAATATCACGGTCTCGAGTCTGAAGACGCATATGTATTTATTACTAAATTTGAAAATGTATGCGCTATGATGGGTACTTCACAGCTTTCTGTGGATGCTATGCGTCTACGTCTTCTCCCATTTACCTTGTGCGATATAGACGAGAAGTGGCTATACAACACAGCCGCACATTCCATTTCAAACTGGGGAGAATTCGTAAAAGCATTCCTAAAGAAATTCTACCCCAATCATACGACAGCTCGAGTCCGTAGCGAAATAAATCAATTCACCCAGCTTCCAAATGAACCATTCTCGAAGTGTTTTGAACGCTTCAAGGATCTGTTAGTTCAATGTCCACATCACGGAATTCCTAGATGGGATTTGTGCAGAATCATTTATGAGGGCATTAATCCTACCACTAAACAGACCCTTGAATCCATGTGTCAAGGCACTTTTATGACTAAAGACGATGGTGAAGCCTGGAAATTTTTAGAAGATTTCGCTGAAAGATCTTTACAGTGGGAGGGTGTAAACCAATCATCGTCTAGGGGTGGCAATAACCAATCTGATGTTTGCATAGGAGTTAGAGCTGAAATGTCAGCAATGCAAAAGAAACTCGAAACTATAGAAAATAAATTTTTAGCAGCTGCCCTAAATCAGATGTCACTCCCCAAAACTGTATGTGGATACTGTTCTGATCCATCACATCTTACGGAAGAATGTCTATTGAATTCTCCGTTTCAAGATCATGAGCATATCAATTCTGCTTTCCAACAAAGACCTAGAAACGATCCGTATTCTTCCACTTGTAATCAGGGTTGGAGGAACCACCCTAACTTTTCTTGGAACCAATCACAAACTCAAAACACAGTTCCAAATCAAAACAATTTCCAAAGGGCTCCTCCACCACAACAGCAACCACCTCAATTGAGTCAGCACCCCTACCAATCACAAAACTTTCAAAATCCGGTCAACACACCTGCACCATATAATCCTTTGCAGTTGACCGGTACTGATGAATCCTCTTCACTCATGAATTTGCTTCTGACAAATTTCATGCAAGTTTCGGCTGAAATAAAGTCTTCCATCGATAAAATCCAGAAAAACTCTGACTCCCAAAGTGAGAGTATTAAATCAATGGAAGAACAAATTGCCCGTATAAATGCCGAATTGAGTGCTAGAGAGAAAGGGAAACTTCCAGCTCAACCTTTACCCAATCCTGGCTATTCACATCATGTGAACGCTATCACCACGTTAAGATCTGGAAGAGTGTTTGACAACCATGTTGGTGAGTAGATTGATAATAATGAAGAATCAATCGATGATACCCCGGCTGAGACCTTTCCTTCCACTTCTACTTCTTATTCTGACCCCAGTTCGTCTACCCCACCACCTTCTTCCGAGCCTATTCTCCGTTTTCCCCATGGCTCGCACCCTCAGCACACTTCTTCCACTCCACCCAAGACGATCCCCACTCCTATTCTTAGATCGTTCTTACCCACACGATCTTCTCCAATGTTGAACCCCGACCTTATTGCTCAAGCTTCTTATCCGAATCGGTTAAGGGAAAACAGACCAAGTCCACAAATGGAGAAGATCACAGAAATCTTTAAACAGGTTAATATCAACATCCCTCTTCTAGATGCAATACAACAAGTCCCCGCTTATGGAAAAATTCTCAAAGACTTGTGCACTAGGAAGAGGAAGACTCAAGTGCCCAAGAAGGTATTCATGTCAAAGACTGTAGACACGGCTTTTCCCCAACAATTACCAAGGAAACGTAAGGATCCTGGCTATCCTACTATTTCTATTTCTATTGGAGAAAAACACATTAACCGTGCTCTACTTGACCTTGGCGCAAGTGTTAACCTGCTTCCTTTCTCAGTATATGAGCAGTTAGGGATAGGAGATTTGAAACCAGCTCACTGCACTCTCCAGATGGCCGACCGATCAATCACCAAATCTAGGGGTGAACTAGAGGATGTGTTAATAAAAATCGGGGAATTTGTATTTCCTGTGGACTTTATTGTACTTGATACACGGCCTGTAGCAAACCCACGGAATCAAATTCCAGTGATTCTTGGTCGCCCCTTTTTGGCTACTTCCAACGCTATAATCAACTGTCGTAATGGCTCTATGACCTTATCCTTCGGGAAGATGTCAATTGAGCTTAACATATACAAGTTGGGAAGTGTACCCTCTGAACCTACTGCTCAGGTCTGTTCTGTCGAATTAATGGATGTCGACAGCAGCGAATTTGACGATCCTCATGATACTGATCTTGACTCTTTTCATACGTTATTGTTTGACCCAACTATGTATCATACACATACGGACTCTTCCACCGAGTTGTCCGGGTCAACAACTAATACTGAGTATGAACCGTTTTTGGAGTCTGAAGATCACCCCGCGCTTTGTGATGACATTATTCTTCGGGGTATTAATGAGACTTTTGAGGAAACCTTCGCTGACGAACTCGCATTTTTGGAAGACACGGGTGTTGAGATGAATCATCTCCCAAACAATGAAATTGAACCTCCACCCCTTCTTCTAGACTGTAAAAAGGATGCGAGTAATCCGTCACAATCACTGCATCATCTCTCCAAAATGAGACGCAAACACATTCTATCACACCACTTACCTTTTCCCCACTTCTTTCTGGCTCTATATAACATGTCATTCCACTAACTGATGCACTACATTGATAAAATTTTCGAATGGTTGGTGTTGACTTTCGGTCTTTCCAAAGCTTGGCATCGACCAATAATCTTGACCCCCTCATGTGATTTTCAAAGCTTAACATGGTTTAATTCAAGTTTGGGGGGAGGTATAATCTGGCTCTTGAAAATAAAATATTTACTCAAAATGATGAGCCAAAGAAATAAGTTTGGGGGAGGATTTTCACTTTACTATATTTTGCCCCCATTAATAATTTCCTCCCAAGTTTACAGGTTTTTGAGTTTTAGCGGAAAACAACAGTGAGGACACTGTTGAAAATAAGTTTGGGGGAGGTTTGTGCTTATTTTCGCATCATTTGCATATCACTTTGCATAAGCACAAAACATATAAAAAAGCATGAACAAAATAAAAAAAATAATATAATAAAAATTTTACATAAATAAGATAATAAAAGATTAGATAGTGAAAAATTACATCCAAAAGATTGGAAAAATTTAAGAAAACCTAGAAAGTTAGTAGTTTTCTTAAACGAAACTAGTAATAAGTAGTTATGAGCCGTTGTCCCAAGGGTTAGTAAGATGAAAGAAGTCACTAATCTGAGGATGAAAATAAGTCTGAAAAATAGTTCTTATTCTGGAAGACAAACATTTGAATGTTGATACCCTACTATTCGCACTTACACACGTCTTGAAACTCGGGATAGTAGAGGATACCTTGAAATGCTTTTGTCTAAAAGCCAAAGTATGAAAGAAATAATAAATGGAAAATAAAAGATAAAATGGTGAAGAGAAAAATGAACACTGGTTTTGTTATCACCAAGGCAGCAATAAAAAAATATAGCAAGGGTGCTTCATCACCTAGTGCTTTAGACCAACTGGTTTGGGAGTAACTGCTAAGCCTTAGGGGTGCAAGACGAGGAAAATACTAAATACACCGTATAAGCAATCACATGAGTAATCGGTCGGTTAGTACCTCAAGAAGTATTAACGGTCGCATGAAAAATATGTGAGCAAATTCCATCTAAATATTCATCAATTAAAAAGTACTGAGGCAGATGGACAAGAGTATGATAGCTTGAATTGAATTCTCCGAGTGTAGGGATGTCCGATACACACACGTAGGGTTATATGATCAATGTTTGAAAGAAAGGTAGGAATGAAGAATAAAGACGATGTTTTATTGAGAGATGATGTGATTTCTAACATCTTTTCATGACTATTAAAATAGGGCTCATGACAACCGAAAAGCTAGTATTAGTTGGAAACTCTAATTTTCAAAGTCTTTCTTTTACAATTCTTATCTTTATATGTAACTTTCACGGTCTTCCTTTTATTATGGGATTTTGTGGGTGCAATCCGCTGAAAACCCTCACGAGACAACACTCCTCCTACTAGGGACACCTAGAGGTTTAAAGGCTTGTTGCACGTGCTCAGAGCAATCGTGTTACCTACGAAAGTGTGCTACTTAGTTTTTCTTTTTCTTTATTTTCTCCTTCTCTTTTTAATAAAACAAGTTTGCTCGAGACGACCAAAATTAAGTTTGGAGGAATTTGGTCAGTCAAAAATATTGCATTTTTAACACATCAATTTCCCTACTATTTGCAATTATCTAAAGGTGTTCGGTATAAAGATAGCACATATTAGCAATTCTTCTGTAAAATACCAAATAACTTGTGTTATACATTATAACCGGCATTTTAAGGGAAATTGAGTGTTTACTATTGCACGCATGATCTTTGGTATAGCGCAACACTTTTCTTGAGAATCTGTACAGGAAATTCCAGGAAAAGAGCCGAAACTGTTAAAAGTGCTGATAAAAATACGCCAAGTCCAAGACTTGTGATCTGGCAGTGAATAAGAAAGATTTATGAGATTCCACACATCAGAAAAGTGCCACAAGGCTAGCACAAAATCAGCACAGAAGTTCCATGTTCCAACACTTCTAAAGGGCCGCGGATCCACGGCCGTAGGGGCCTATTGGCGGCGGATCCGCAGCCACATCAGCATGACGTCAGCAGTTCATTATCTCGGGCTTCTCTATTCACTGTCTAGACTATCTCAAGCCACTTCATTCTCCAGAAATCTTCAGAAGCTTCTGTCCGAACAGCCAAGCTTCTTGTACAAGCTAAACACCTCTAAAATTCTCAATTAAGCTAGCTAAACCTAGAAGGTTCTTCCTAACAACCAAGCTTATCAAGGAAGCTAGCTAGCTAACTAACTCTAGAAGCTTCTACTCAACTGCCAAGCTTCCAAGTGAAGCTAAACTAAACCTAGCTTCTAAAGGAAGCTAATCCTAATCAAGCTTCTAGGGGAAGCTAAAGGAGAGGGCTATAAAAGGGGACCCGAGGCTTCTTCTCAAAGGGTTGATCATTCCACATCAATTCACCCACAAGTTGAGTGACACAACTTGTGCATCCAAACCCTAATCCATTTCCAAAAGCCAAATTCAAGATCTCTGAGTACAAATCAAGCAAGAAGCCTTCAACCTTTTAGAATTGACACCGATCTTCAACCGAGCAAGTGATCCAAGACGATCCGCGACTCACGGAGACAATGCGAAGCTAATTCGACGATCGAGTTCTTTCCTCAAATTCTTGTAGTTCTTGAGCGAATTGTAACGGAATTGTTGAATAATAAAAGGTGAAATTTCTTTATCTTGCTTATCTTTACATATTGAGCATTATGATGAGTTCTCGATTCTTGATTGATTTCTTTATCATGATGTTTGAGTAAAAACTCCGCTGGTGGAGGAATCGAGAAAATTGATAGTTGACGATGATTAAATTCTTATACGATTCTTAAGTCCTATGAGTTTTGTAAACTCTAGTAAATTGAATCATCATCAAATTAGTTTCGAGCGAGATGCTTTCTTGAATGTTTTCGCTCTTAATAAGTGATCAACGATCGATGATTGAATTTTCTAGAGGTTAGAATTTGAATGACAATCAACGAAAGGACAAAGGATAGATGATGAAACCCTAGTTTCTTCGATAGATCCCTAATTCTAGTTGATCGTCATCAATCTAGCAACAAATCATCAATGGATAAGAATACGTAATTACAAGTCTTCATTCTCACTATCGATTGGATCGATTCCTACGAGCTTCATTACAAATCTTGATTACTAATTCGATTTGGATATCATCAATTCTTGATTCTTGATTTTTAGTATGCTTGATATTAGATCTAGATTTTGATAATTGTTGAAATTCACTTTTATAAATCTTGAATTGAATTGTCTTTTCTTTTCTCTTTAATTTTCAATTCATCTAAATCAATTACGATCAAATCACACTTTCTCAGTGGACGATCCGTATTCATTAACGTGCTACATCGATACCGTTATTGATTGCGGTTAACAAATTTCTTTGGTTGTGATATATTTTACATTTTCCAAACACGGCATGGGATTTAAGATCAATCAGCGCGCATCAGGAACACCCGCGATGCACCCTCTGTTTTGAAGAGTCTGGACGAGCTTTCCGAAATTTGGGGTCGGTTCCATATCCCCTTTAACTATTCACTTTGTTTAGCTAGAGAGGGTGAGCGGGCGGACCATGTGCGGGGCAAGGAGATTGCTCTGTATCTGGAAGCATTCCGGGCAGGGATGCGTCTGCCCTTCCCAACTGAGGTTTGTGGGGTGCTTCGTTGTTTCCACTTTTCCCCAGGCCAGCTACCTCCGAACTCGTGGAGAATCCTCCTCGGTTTCTGGTCCGGTTAAAACTTGAAAATATCCCCTTCAGTTTGACCCTCCTTGTTTCTTTTCTTTGTTATAAGAATCACCCCGGCACCAGTAAGGATGAGCCAAGCTGGGTGTATTTCTCGTTTAAAAAACATAAGGATGGAGTGGCCGGGTCGGGTGTAATTGTCGTCCCTTCTTCCATCCATGAATGGAATGAGAAGTTTATATACGTCAGGCCACCTGAGGGCGAGGATTAGCCTGTGCCCACACAGTGGCACAGGGCCAACTGCCCGAGGGCGAAACAATCGTCCTCCCCTGAGGCAAGGGCGGTGTCCTTGTGGGAGCCGATCCAGCGGGCCGATGTCCTGCTGTCCGAGCAGGCTCTGAGCTGGGCTGGGCTCAGCCCTGCGCGTTTTCTAGGTAAGTCAGGTCTTTAGACGACCAGTTTAGACTTTAGAGAAATTTCCTTTTTCATCGGCACTAACACTCTTTTGTTTTTGTGTTCTTCTTTCTGCAGTGCCCATGGACCGATCAAACTTCCTAGCCGTCATGGCCGCAAAGGCCCAAGAAAGGAAGGCCGGGGGCGCAAGCTCGTCCCGACCCGGTCCGAGCTCGGCCCTGAGGCCAACTCCACCGTCAAAACCTTCTGCCGCTCCCCGATCCCCAGAAGAACGCCGCGGGGGTAGGGGGAGGGGTCATAAGCATGCGTGGGACCCGGCTCCCCGGGCGAGGGAGGAGGAGGAGGAAGCTATGCCCACCGAAGCCCCCCTCAAGAGACATAAGAGGAAAGTATCTCGGGTGCCTTCTACCGGGATCCCAGTGCAGAAGGGCGACTTCTGTATTGAGGTGCCCTCAGGGATCTCCGTCGCCGACAACCTGCTTTCAGATATGGAGCAAGCAGCCGGGGGCAAGATTCCTCGGGGAACCATGAAGGCCCAAGTGGCCGCCATAGCTCAGGAGGCGGTTCAGGTCGGTATCCAACTTTCATTAAAAATTCCTTAAGTATTTTTTCCTCGGTTTGAGTTTTCTAACCCATTTGCTGCTTTCCTCAGGTCCTTCTTCACTGCACCCTCCTCGTCGCCATGGAGTCCGAGGAGGTGGCCTCGGCCATGAAGAAGGCGGGTGAATCCTCCTCGCGGGAGGAAGAACTTCGCCTTCAGCTGGAGCAAGCGGGGGAGAAGGCGGACGTCCTTGACTTGAGATTGGTCATCGAGGCGCTGATGAACTCCAAGCTGAAGGAGTCCCACCGGGTTATTCAAGCCAAGTTGGATGAGGCTAACAACTTCTACAACGCGATGAAGAAGTCGAGGGACGCCCTCAGAAAGGATGTCCGGGTGGCGATAGACGCGGTGAAGCTCGCCGAGAGCCGGGCGGCGAAGGCCTTGGAGGGATATAAGGCATCCGACCAATTTTACGCCAATCTCGCTGATCCGCGGCCATCGTTTGGCATGACGCCCTCGACGCCGTCAAGGTTTCAATGTCAGAGTTCGCCGACGGTGAGCTCCGCGCCAAGTACCCTCTCTTCGAGGAATCACCGTAGGGGGGAGGCGCCGAGGTGGCTGCTGAGAGCGAAGCCATCGGCGGAAGCGCCGACCCAGAGGCTGAAGCTCCGGTCCCTAGCGATGGCGTCGAGCAGCGAGAGATCCCGGCCGAGCGGGCGCCCTGAGCTATCCCCCTTTCTCCCTTTTTTCCTTTTAGGATTTTTGTAAGCCTCTGGGCACTTTCTTAAGGCTGAGGAGCCCAGAATATCTTGTACTTATTTTTTATTATGCATAAAGTATGCTTTTTTCTTGCTCCAATGTTTGCTCACTGCGCAAGTACTTTAGCTCGTATACTTTTCATTGCTCGAATTTTCATTCTGCAAGTATATTTAGCTCGTAGGTCTTTTCATCTCGCGAGTGTTAGATCGGTGCTCGCGCGTCGAGTGTGAGTCGAATGATAGACAAGTGTAGGAAGGTCGGTACCCTCCCTTTCCCCGGAGTCAAGATGGCGATCGCTCGTCGAGTATGAAACGATTGATATCCAACTATAGGAAGGTCGGTACCCTTCCTTTCTCCGGAGTCGAGGTGGCGATCATGCATCGAGTATGGATCGAACGATATCCAAGTTTGCATAGGTCGGCATTGCTCGATTATACGGCCTCGTGAGGAGGGTGTTGAATCCTTAGCGTAGCTAAGCAGGAAGCCACCCGCTAGGATGGGCCGAGCAGGAAGCTGCTCGGTCGCCTTATGATGAGGGATTTAAATCCTTAGGGATGGGACAGCAGGAAATTGCTCTGCGGCCTCGTGATTAGGGCTTTTGATCCACAGTGTTTGTTGGGCAGGAAGCTACCCACTGCGGATGAACCGAGCAGAGAGCTACTCGGCGGCCTCATGAGGAGGGCTTTCGATCCACAGCATTGTTGGGCAGGAATCTACCCGCTGCAGATGGGCCAGCAGGAAATTGCTCAGTGGCCTCGTGATGAGGGCTTTTGATACACAGCGTTTGTTGGGCAGGAAGCTACCCACTGCGGATGAACCGAGCAGGAAGCTACTCGGTCACCTCATGATGAGGGCTTTAGATCCTTAGGGATGGGGCAGCAGGAAATTGCTCGGCGGCCTCGTGATGAGGGCTTTTGATCCACGGCGTTTGTTGGACAGGAAGCTACCCACTGCGGATGAACCAAGTAGGAAGCTACTCAGTCGCCTCGTGAGGAGGGCTTTTGATCTACAACGTTTGTGTTTGTGGATGTTGCATACCCTCACAACACTTGTGAGGAGGCGGAAGTGGCAAACAAAAATTTTCTTGCATGCAACACCCACTCTAAACCCTAGATATTGTACCAAACCATAACTAGAAAACCCTATCTAGAGTTGTTACCTACTATGATAGGGGTTTATACCTAGAGAATCGGTCCTTCAGGTCTTCTTTTGGATGCGACTCCTAGGGTCCTTGGATGCTTGCAACAACCTCGATCTCCGGTCACCTTTAGAACGTAGATGATCCATCCGAGAGCTTTGGAACAAGCTTCAAACTCTTTACAAGAGTTAACTAAGAAGTCAAGTGTGCTAGAAATGACTACTTAGATGATGTAGAGACTATGTAGTGGATTATTTTATCTCTTAACCTATGGATCACAACACATGTGAGTGTTTAGGTTAGAGGAAAAAGAAGGAGATAATTTAGAGAGAGAAAATGAGTGTGAGAATGAGAGAAAATGAAGCATACACAAAATGATATGGCTCATGGGAAATTATCGAAGTATGCATTATTTTTCTCCAAAATAATGCACCATACTTCAATAGTAATCCCAAATGAATAAAAATAAATAAATGAGCCATGCCTTCATCCATGATTTGATAAGTCTCCAAATTCCACTTCATAATTTTCATTTTCACAAAATAAAAATCCATTTATGAGGTGTCTCCTTCTATAAGCCATCCTTGTATAATTACAAGAATTCCCATCACCGTATACCGTATAAGTATACCCGTATTCTTATTCCAAAAAATACGAATACAATAAGATACCAATAATCCAATAATATAATACTAGTATCCGGCTTAAACTAAAGCCTACCAGTATTATCCTTCCGATCATTATCCGTGTAGCCAGTACACGAACATGATCGAAACCCTGCCGTAACAACTTACGACCTCTACATCTTTTACTTGAACCAGGGAACCTTCTATGTGGGACTCTAAAGACTCGACAGTAAGTTGGCAGTGGGTTTAACCACAAGTACATCGGCGGCACTAGCTGTGCGTAATAGCTACCCAGGTACATGACGAAAAGGTGGCCGACGAGCGAACTCATCCCAACCCTAACGAGCCTGTAAGCAACACTTACCGTACAGTCCGGTCTCTTCATCTGATACGTCGCATATGAAGTCTAGGGATGGTAAATGTCAGACCCCGGTAACTTTATAAGTCATGCTGATGTATGGCTCATAACGGTTCGAGAAACTACTGATAACTCTTATCAGTAAATCTCGACAACCCTGGCCAGGGATTTACTGTTATGGCCGATCAAGCATTGCGCGACATCAACTCCTTATACCGGGAGAGACGAAACCCCTTATATCGCTCAGCGCCTCCATATGATTCGGGACTGTACCCAAAATCCATATGTTTGCACGACTCAATAGAACTATGGTAGGGAGGAAATCAAAGCACAGTGGGAATCACAAAAGACACTATGACGATCTTGGGTCTACAGACTAACATGTATAAGTGTCACCAGAGAACTGCTATCTGACAATAAGTATATATACCATCTAGAAGTTCTCGGCGAGTCCTGTTCGGTGTACCCATTCTCCAATGAGCACCTGTGTACAATCTTTGATGTCAAACACCAATGGTTATGGGATCAATCATTGCCCTCAGGGTCAAGAAATATGCACACTAATCTACTCTGGTAATATCGATGCCCTGTCTCAATATACCCTCGACTAGGAACTATTAAAGGATATGCTTTTAGATTGCCCAGGCCCCACTAGTATGATCTACATCATAATCCTGGTAGTCAAGCATAATCCTAAGGGCTTCATTAACATGCATATAAGATATGAAATACAACACATCACACGTTAAGATGAAGATAAACCAGATAGCATACTATCATTTCGAGCAAAGATTGTTTATGTACATATACATGCCTAGCATCTTATACAATACAGGTATCTAGGGAATACATATCTAACAGTTTGTTGGGCAAGAAGCTACCCACTGTAGATGAACCGAGCAGGAAGTTACTCGGTCTTCTCATAAGGAGGTCTTTTGATCCACAACATTGTTGGGCAGGAATCTACCCGCTGCAGATGGGCCAACAGGAAATTTCTCGGCGGCCTCGCGATGAGGTCTTTGATCCACAGCGTTTGTTAAGCAGGAAGCTACCCACTGCGGTTGAACCGAGCAGGAAGCTACTCGGTCGTCTCGTGAAGAGGGCTTTCAATCCACAGCGTTGTTGGGCAGGAATCTACCCGCTGCAAATGGGCCAGCAGGAAATTGCTCGGCGGCCTCACGATGAGGTCTTTGATCCACAACGTTTGTTGGGCAGGAAGCTACCCACTGCGGATGAACCGAGCAGGAAGCTATTCGGTCGCCTCGTGAGGAAGGCTTTTGATCCACAGCGTTTGTTAGGCAGGAATCTATCCGCTGCAGATGGGCCAGCAGGAAATTGCGCGGCGGTCTCGTGATGAGGGCTTTTGATCCACAGAGTTTGTTAGGCAGGAAGCTACCCACTGCGGATGAACCGAGCAGGAAACTACTCGGTCGCCTCGTGATGAGGGCTTTTGATCCACAGCGTTTGTTGGGCAGGAAGCTACCCACTGCGGGTGAACCGAGAGGAAGCTACTCGGTCGCCTTGTAAGGAAGGCTTTTGATCCACAGCGTTTGTTGGGCAGGAAGCTACCCGCTGTGGATGAGCCCAGCAGGAAGACATTTGTCGGCCCTGCAGGGAGTTTTAGCATGGAAACAAAGAGAAGTAGTTCAGATTGCAAGGAAGCAAGAATCTTTATTATTAAACAAAATACAGATTATGTGATTCAGTTTAAATTCTCCCGCATTGAATGACCGGTTTCGGTGGGTGTCCTTGTTGCTCGGACTTGGGACGGTCGGTGAAGACTATGATCTGTCCGATCGTCAGCTCTTTGTCTTTAATTTGATCGACTTGCCCCCTATCTGTTTGATGTTTATCTCGCAGGTAATTTGTCAAGTGACCGGAGCGGATCATCTCCTCGATGTAATCGTGCAGCTGTTTACAATTCTCGGTCGGATGTCCTTGCACCCGATGATAGGCGCAATACGGGCCTCGAAGCCATTTGCCCATCCACCGGGTAGCTGGCGGGAGCCTGAAGAACTCTTCGCCCTTAGCTTCCTCCAGCAGCTCAGTCTGGGAAATGTTTAGAGGAGTATATTCCTGGAACCTTGCGGAGTATGGTTTCGGACGATCGCCTTTCCTTTTCTCTTCCCTGTCTCTCTTCTTCCGGTCAGCTTGGTCACCTCTGGGTATGTTGGAGTTCACCTCGGACTTGAGTTGGATTTCTCGCTCGGTTCACGCTTTCACTTCAGCCATGGTCTTAGGCTGCACCAATGCAAAAGAGCGGAGCCACTCTTTGTGCCTAAGACCCAACCTCAGCGCGGTGATGACAGTTTCGTCGCGGTGCTCGGTTACCTCCAGGAGGGTATTATAGAAGAGGGTGACAAACCCTTTGAAGGATTCCCTATCTCGGTTCTTGACAGTGAATAAGTAGTCGACTGTCTTCTTCTGCGGTCAGTTGCCGACGAAATAGCCGAGTAATTGGGTAGCCAGCTCGTTAAAGGTGGAGATGGAGCGCGGTGCAAGCCCCCGGAACCAGTCCCAGCCAGCCCGGATTAGCGTGATGGGGAAAGCTCTGCATTGAGCCGCGTCAGAGTTATCTTGGAAGCTCATGCCCACTGTAAATGCGTCCAAGTGGTCCTTGTTAGTATATGTTGCACACCCTCACAACACTTGTGAGGAGGCGGAAGTAGCAAACAATAATTTTCTTGCATGCAACACCCACATAAATCTAGATCTTGTGCTAAACCATAACTAGTAAACCTATCTAGAGATCTTATCTACTATGATAGTGTTATACCTAAGGAACTGGTCCTTCGGGTCTTTGTTTGGATGTGACTCCTAGGCTCCTTATGGTCGCAATGAACTCGATCTCCGGCCACCTCAAGATCCAAGACGATCCACCCGAGAGCTATCGAACAAGCTACAAACTCTTCACAAGAGTTTAACTAAGAGATCAAGAGTGCTAGAAGTGATCACTTAGATGATGTAGAGATCAAGTATTGGATTATTATGTCTCTTGACCTATGATTCACAACTCATGTGAGTGATTTAGGTCAAGAGGTAGAGGGAGGAGATAATGAGGAGAGAGAAGGTGAATGTGTTGAATGAAAAATCAAGCATGGAAAAATAATTATATAGCTAAAAGAAAATAATTGAAGCATGTATTATTTTTCTCCAAAATAATGCACCATGCTTCAATAGTAACTCCTAATGAATATAAGATGAATTTAGCCATGCCATCACCTATGCTTACACTTTCTCCAAATTCCACCTCATTGTTTTATTTTCACAAAATAAAACCCCATTTATGAGGTGTCTCCTTCTAAAATGTATTCTTGTAACAATTACAAGAATACCTATCACCGTATACCGTACAAGTATACCCGTATCCGAATTCCGAAATATACGAATACAAATAATCCAATAATATAATACCGGTATGCGGCTTAAACCAAAGCCTACCAGTATTAACTTTCCGATCATTATTCCTGTAACCATTACACGAACATGATCGAAACCCTGCCGTAACAACTTACGGCCTCTACATCTTTTGCCTGAATCAGGGAACCCTCTGTGTGGGACTCTAAAGACTCGACAGTACGCTGGCAGTGGGTTTAACCACAAGCACATCAGCAGCACTAACTGTGCGTAACGGCTACCCAGGTACATGACGAAAAGTTGTCCGACGAGCGAACTCATCACAACCCTAACGAGCTTGTAAGCAACACTTACCGTACAGTCCGGTCTCTTCGTCTGATACGTCGTATATGAAGTCTAGGTGTGGTAAATGTCAGACCCCAGTAACTTTATAAGTCATGCTGATTTATGGCCCATAACGGTTTGAGAAACTACTGATAACTCTTATCAGTAAATCTCGACAACCCTGACCAGGGATTTGCTGTTATGGCCGATCAAGCATAGCGCGACATGTTCACACTAGAATATTGTATTATTATATTCCCCATTCTTATTCTTTTTATAAATAAACAGGTGCTTTTGACGCATGTCTGCTACATATTACAGGTTACAGGTTCTTGGACAAACAACAGTGCAAACAATGTAAAGACAATGAAAATATGGACTTTAACCAACAAACAGAGGACTCTTGATCAAGCCTACATCAAAGATAAAATTCACAATCAACAAGGCAACGCAAGATCCAGAATATTAAGGCAAACGGTTAAAAAGCCATTGCAAAATTGTTCACTGAAGATCTGAAACCAATGAAGAAGCCCAAGTGAAGAAAGAACCAAATAATATTAAAGCCTAGAAAGCCCAAAACATTACCACAAAATTTCAGCATGTGATCCTACTAGTGGGCCGCGGAACCGTGGCCCAAGCCTACCATTGCCGCGGTTCCGCGGCCAGAAGAAGCCCGTATTCTGTGAATTTTTTACCAAAATGTTTAAGCTGCGCTGACTAGTCAACCTAAGGGCTATTTTTGTAATTTCAGACATGCGGATCAAAATGTAACCTAGGGTTTCTATTTCCTATAAATAGAACTCTACAGATTGTAATTCTCTATGCCTCCCTTTAATGAATAAAATTTAGAAATCTTTTGGAGAGCATCGGTTCCTCTTTTCACTTCATGAATTCAGATCTGACAACCCTGCTTTGATGTTTGGAGAGAGCCATCTGTAAGTAATTTAATTTCTTGCCCTAGTGTAGATTTCAATTCTTTGCCCTAGGAACTTGTTTAGGGTTTAGCTTTGAGGAAGGATTTTGAGAGATGAGATCTCTCATTCCTTTCTTACCCACCAAATATTTACAATAGGACTCCATGCATACACGCACATACCGCGCCCTACGGCATCCTACCCCTCGAGATAACGATGACACCATAGTGTAAAGGACCGGTTGCGCGTGTTTTCCATAGAGGTTAGGGTAAGGATCTCTAAAGGAAGGACAAGAACCTAGAGGAAGGAACACCTTCCCGAACGGATCTAATCCCCTTTATTGATAATTACCATAACTCCTCATAGATCTTCATTCGGGTATTGAAAGCGGTAAGATTTAATTACATTTCCAAACCATCCCTAAACCTAGCCCTAGCAAGAGTAGATCTAGATAATTGCCCTAGGTTAATTAGGTTTTTAGATTTAATAATTAATCCGAACACCCTTCGGAATTAACTCGTAAGCGCGATTAGGAGATTCATAAAATCCCTGTGGACCGACCCTTACTCACCGGCTAGCTTCATGCGACGCCGTTCTTGATTGCGGTTACAAATATTTTTGATCTATCTTTTAGAAAGCGCAAGCACGCTAAATCATTAAATCAAATGGCGCCGTTGCCGGGGATGGCGTAAAATTTCTTTCTGTGTAATTTCGGGTTGATATAAATTTTAAAAATTATAAAAATCTGAAAATAAAAAAAAAGAAATAAAAAAAATTATCAATTTTGATCTGTTTGAAGGGTTATCTTTTGAATTTTGCAGGAACATCGAAGAATCGCAGATCTGAAAATTTACAGAGGGCAAATCAGAAAAAATCACATCAGAACAGAGGAGAATTGGAGAACAGGAGCTGCACAATTTTTTCCAGAAGCTGATCTCTTCTTTTCACCGCGCTTCCGCGGCAATGGTGGCCCCCAGACCGCGGTTCCGCCGCCAAATTGCCACGTCAGCCCTTCAATTTTTCATGGTTTGATCCCTCATTCTCCCCTCTGTAACCTCCATATATCTTTCTGTGAAAACTCTCTGCAGGAATTCTTTACGCTAAAATTCTTTCTCTCCCCTTCTAAATAACAGATTTTCTGCAGGTTTCTTTGCGCCGCGCTAAAAAAATTGATTGCAAGTGAATTTTATTGTTTTGCATAATTTAATCGGACTTTAAGGGGCTAATTGACCAAACTCAGATTGGGTGGGGATTTCATCACCCTTCCCAAGACCCCAGAAAACACTTAAATCATTTGCATTGACCACAATTAATTAAAAAATACTAGACTCGGCCCTAAGGACTTCGAGCTCAATAGGAAAAGGACTAGTATAGGCATCGGCCGTTTATCCTAACCTGACCTTGCGGTGTCTAGGCAAGTGTGTCTAGGCTAGTGGTTATTAATTAGGCCCACTGTTGTGGTTCCTTCCCACTTACCTGGCACTTACCTGGCCGCAAGTGTCGGTGAAGAGGCGGTTTGAGGTCCTATTTCTAGCCCTAGTTAGGAGCTGTCTAGCAGACCTAGGTGACCCTAGATCTAGGCCTGATTGTGCATGTGTGGTTGATACATTTGTGTCATGAGTCCCTTTTCAAAAACCTCTTTGCAAACATTCTCACATAAATAAAAAAGAAAAAAAGAAAAATCTTTTCAAAACTTGCAACTTGTCGCTAAAGGAAACTTGCAACACACTTCCACCACTTCCCTTCATTAACGTTATCTTACCTCCACATTCTGTCTTTCTTCTTTTTTCTGACTACACTACCCCTTTAGTGTATGTCACTTTGGACTAGGGATACTAACGCCCGATTAGTCCGTGTTTCGTTGGTACCGACCGACGAACCTTTCGACGCCGAAGTCGAAATTCCCTCCATTTCCTTACCTCCACCTTCAAATTCTTCTTTCGAAGGTATGTCGGGATTCAACCCCAACGATACCTTACCGACGGGAATGATTCCACCTCCGTTAGGTGCGAATAACCCGAATCTTCCGCCTGTTGTAGCGCCGCAACGAATTGCGCTCCAGGATCTCTTCTACCCCGTCCGCACTTCTTTACCTACATGTCTTTCACCCCCACCGGCAAATGGGGACAATTTTGAAATAAAACCACATTTCATCAATATGCTGCCAAAATTTCATGGTTTGGAATCTGAAGATGCATATATCTTTATCAATAAATTCCAAAATGTGTGCGCTATGATGAAAACGACCCAATTAAGTGATGACGCTATAAGGCTAAGGGTCATTCCTTTTACCTTATGTGACCTAGCCGAGAAGTGGCTATACAGCACCGCATCACATTCCATTAGAAATTGGGACGAGTTTGTGAGAGCTTTTCTGAAAAAGTTCTATTCTCATCACAAAACTGCTAGAATCCGTAACGAGATTATACAATTTTCACAGCTTCCTTCCGAACCATTTTGGAAGTGCTTCGAGAGATTTAAAGACCTACTTGTTCAATACCCTCATCATGGGATCGAAAGTTGGCAACTTTGCCAAACATTATACGAGGGATTGAACTCCGCAACGAAGCAGTTGCTAGAAACCATATGTCAAGGTCATTTTCTCTCCAAGTCTAGCGACGAAGCTTGGCAGTTTCTTGAGGATCTTAGTGAGCAAACAATTCAGTGGGAGAGTACCAAGACCACATCATCTTCTTCTATTGGTCAATCTAGGGCAGGCATGCATCAAATAGATATGTCGATTGCTATGAAGGCCGAGATGGTCGCACTTATGAAAAAGCTAGAAGCCATTGAGACCAAAATCCCATCGCCTTCTCCTGCCCCTGCTTTACCCACACGAACTGTTTGTGCTTGTTGTTCGAATCCATCGCATCTAACCGAAGAGTGTCCTTATAATGCATCTACTGAAGGACAGGATCAAGTCAATGCTGCATTCAGCAACGACAAAGAAACGATCCATACTCTTCGACATACAATCCGGGATGGAGGAGTCACCAAAATTTCGCTTGGAACCAAAATCAACAAGTCCAAGGAAATAACAATTTTCAAAGACCTCCTCCTCCACAACAACAACAAACACCTTCACAAACTCAAAACCAGCAACCTTTCCAACAATAATCTTATACAAATCAAACGAATAATTTGGTTCAACCAAATGATGATAAGGTTATCTCGCTCGAAAAAAGTCTAGATGCATTTCTCAAGCAATCTACAGAATCCGCAGCAAGATTTGAAAATTATGTTCAGTCTTTGATGCATAACAATGCCTCACACGATCAAAGTATCAAATCTATTGAGGCACAAATTGCACAATTAACTACTGCGTTGAACGAGAGAGAAAAGGGAAAGCTTCCATCTCAACCAATGCCAAATCCCGGTCACACACAAAACACATATCACAATCACAATGTAAATGCGGTGACCACGTTGAGATCCGGAAGAGTGTTGCAGAATAATGTGGGTACTAGTGATGACATCCCCGCCGGTGGTTCTTCTTCTTCTTCTTCTCCATCATCACCTTCCCCTTCTTCATTTTCTTCACCTTCTTCTTCACTTTTTTCTTTAGAGCCTATTCTCCACCCTTCACACGGCTCTACTTCTTCTAACTCGAACGGACCCATTTATCACAACACGAACACATCTACACGGGGTGCCGTTCCTACTCCACATTCTACTCCACAGACATTTGACTCAACAAATTTTCAAAATGCTTCCATTTCCAAACAGGTTGAGTCCCAATAAACCAACTGCACAAGTGGAGAAGATTGTGGAGTTATTTAAGCAGGTTAGCATAAATATACCTCTCTTGGATACAATCCAACAAGTCCCTTCATACGCGAAAATCTTAAAGGGCTTATGCACCTCGAAGAGAAAGGCATCTCAAGTACCCAAGAAAGTGCTAGTGGCTAGTGCAGTGAGCAATGCTATTAACCACCATCAAACCTTACCCTAAAAACGAAAGGACCCCGGCTGTCCTACGATTTCAATCATAATTGGGGATAAGAAAATTAATCGAGCACTTTTAGATCTTGGGTCTAGTGTTAACCTGCTTCCCTACTCCGTGTACTAACAATTAGGGGTTGGAGAGTTGAAACCCACTCGTTGTACTCTCCAAATGGCTGATCGATCAATCACCCATCCAAGGGGTGAGCTAGAGGATGTATTGATCAAAGTTGGGGAGTTCATATTCCCCGTTGATTTTATTGTTATGGATACACAACCTGTTGCTAACCCACGGAACCAAATTCCGGTGATCCTCGGTCGACCATTTTTGGCCACTTCCAATGCTGTAATAAACTGTCGCAATGGCTCCATGACTCTATCCTTTGGGAAGATGTCTTGTGAGTTCAATATTTATAAGATGGGAAGTCTGCCCCCGGTGCCTAAAACTAGTACATGAGAAGTTTGCTCTATTCACGAAATCACGCAGGAGGATTGCGAGCTTGAAAGATTTTTATTTGATGAAGACAGTTTTGACGCCACTAGAGCGTCCTTCCTTGAGCCTACCACCGTTGACACAACCGATATGGATTATGAATGTTTCACTTTTTCGGATGATGACGACTCACATCCCGAATATGAGTCTTTTGAATTTTTGGATAAGTTAGTTGAACCATCCGAATCGGTTGTTTGCAGTGATTTCGAACCTGTGTTGGAGTCCTTTGAGTTCGAGGTAGATTCCGTAATGATTCTTTCACCTCCGAAACTCGAACTCATGTCCTTACCGCCTCACCTTAAATATGCTTACATAGGTGAGAATGAGACTTTTCCCATTATAATATCAGCCTCTCTAGCTTTCGAGCAAGAGAACGCTATTTTAAAAGTCTTACAAGATAGGCGGCAAGTTTTCGGTTGGACTATGGCGGACATCGAGGAGATCAGTTCCCTTATAATTGAATATCATATGCAATTGATGGATGATGCCAAGTCAATAGAGGACCCACAGGAACATTTTGGGGGTATTGTGGTTAGTCAACCTTCTCCTTTAGAAGTTGAACCACCCCATTTCTTTTAATAAGCTACGAAAATGCCAATATTCCACTGATTGCTGATCATTCACATTCTCGTTTTGATGCATCACCACCTCCTATATATTCACCTCCGCACCTTCCATACCACCACTTCTATCTTCCCCAATTCTTTTTAGATCGCTACAACTTATTCTTCCACCAACCAATACTCTTTACTGATAAATTTTTCAACTGGTTGGTGTTGACGTTTGGTCTATGCAAAGTTTGGCAGTAATGTCGAACATTGTTTAAATGAAGTTTGGGGAGGGCCTTTATGTATATATTTTCCTTAACAATAAAAAAAACTATAAATAAATAAACAGGGAAGTACCGGTATTTTGACCCTCTTGGTTTAGCATGACAGTGAGGACACTGTCAAGTTCAAGTTTGGGGGTATGCTCGGTACGTCTTCTTCCTTCGCATTCAATTGTACATATTTTTGCATTTGCATATTTATTTGAAAACCCATAAAAATTTGAAAATTTTCAAAAATTATAAAAATATTGTATTCAATTTTGGCCATATTTGATTTGAGTTTGACAGATAGGTTAACTAGCTAGGAGCAACTAGATCTTAGACTTAGTGAATTAAAAACCCTAAAAATAACATTCCTTAAAGTTTAACGGTAGAAAATATATGCCTTGTAGTTTATTTAGAAATAGGCAAATTTTGGGTTCACTTCTTGGGCTAAGTCAAAATGAAGGAAGAGTATTGATGTTCTTATTAGAGTATAAGTTTGAAAAATAGTTCCTAACTTAAGTCTAGATTTTGAAAATGTATACCCTACAATTTGCACAATCACGCACCTTGAAACTTGGAATAGTATAAGAGATCTTGAAATACTCTTGTCTAAAGTCCTTAGTACGAAGAAAATAAAAGAAAAAAAAGAAAGAAAATGTGAATAAAGAATAAAAAATGGACACTGGTTTTTGTGATTACTTAAGGCTGTAAAAATAGAAAAATATTTAGCGAGGGTGCCTTATCACCTAGTGCCTTAGACCAACTGGTTTGGGAGTCACTGCTAAAGCCTTGGGTGTTGCAAAACTAGGAAGTACGCTTTAAAGTGCTAACGCATCTTGTAATCGGTTGTTGGTACCTCAAGAAGTATTAACGGTCGCATGAAGGATGTGTAAGCAAATTTCATTTAAAAATTCACTAATTAATAAGTGCTTTGGACAATGGACGAGAGTACGATTGCTTGATTTGAATTTCTAAGTGTAGGGGTGATATTTACACACACGTGGGGATATGTGATTGGAGTGTAGATAAGAGAGAGGAATGAAGAATAGAACTTGTATCTTTAGTAGAGTTGATAGAAATTCCTAAGTGGAGATGATACCCTAGAAGGAAAACTTAAGAGATGCCGAAAGCTAAGTAGGTCTGCAGAACATATATAATCTTAAGTTAAATAATGAGGAAGCGTGAAGAATGTGGGTGGATAATTTGCGAGTAAAAAGATAATAGAATTCCTTGTTAGAAAACCTAATTGGAGAACAAAAGTCAATGAGCCGAGTTGATAGGATTTTGTGGGTGTAATCCAATGAAAACCCTCAGGAGACAACACTCCTCCTACTAGGGACACCTAGAGGTTTAACGGCTTGTTGCACGTGCTCAGTGCAATCGCGTTTCCCTGCGAAAGTGCGGTTAGGATTTTAGTGAATAAAAATAAGTTTGCTCGAGGACGAGCAAAAAATAAGTTTGGGGGTATTTGTTCACACTAGAATATTGTATTATTATATTCCCCATTCTTATTCTTTTTATAAATAAACAGGTGCTTTTGACGCATGTCTGCTACATATTACAGGTTACAGGTTCTTGGACAGACAACAGTGCAAACAATGTAAAGACGATGAAAATATGGACTTTAACCAACAAACAGAGGACTCTTGATCAAGCCTACATCAAAGATAAAATTCACAATCAACAAGGCAACGCAAGATCCAGAATATCAAGGCAAACGGTTAAAAAGCCATTGCAAAATTGTTCACTGAAGATCTGGAACCAATGAAGAAGCCCAAGTGAAGAAAGAACCAAATAATATTAAAGCCCAGAAAGCCCAAAACATTACCACAAAATTTCAGCATGTGATCCTACTAGTGGGCCGCGGAACCGCGGCCCAAGCCTACCATTGCCGCGGTTCCGCGGCCAGAAGAAGCCCGTATTCTGTGAATTTTTTACCAAAATGTTTAAGCTGCGCTGACTAGTCAACCTAAGGGCTATTTTTGTAATTTCAGACATGCGGATCAAAATGTAATCTAGGGTTTCTATTTCCTATAAATAGAACTCTACAGATTGTAATTCTCTATGCCTCCCTTTAATGAATAAAATTTAGAAATCTTTTGGAGAGCATCGGTGCCTCTTTTCACTTCATGAATTCAGATATGACAACCCTGCTTTGATGTTTGGAGAGAGCCATCTGTAAGTAATTTAATTTCTTTCCCTAGTGTAGATTTCAATTCTTTGTCCTAGGAACTTGTTTAGGGTTTAGCTTTGAGGAAGGATTTTGAGAGATGAGATCTCTCATCCCTTTCTTACCCACCAAATATTTATAATAGGACTCCATGCATACACGCACATACCGCGCCCTACGGCATCCTACCCCTCGAGGTAACGATGACACCGTAGTGTAAAGGACCGGTTGCGCGTGTTTTCCATGGAGGTTAGGGTAAGGATCTCTAAAGGAAGGACAAGAACCTAGAGGAAGGAACACCTTCCCGAACGGATCTAATCCCCTTTATTGATAATTACCATAACTCCTCATAGATCTTCATTCGGGTATTGAAAGCGGTGAGATTTAATTACATTTCCAAACCATCCCTAAACCTAGCCCTAGCAAGAGTAGATCTAGATAATTGCCCTAGGTTAATTAGGTTTTTAGATTTAATAATTAATCCGAACACCCTTCGGAATTAACTCGTAAGCGCGACTAGGAGATTCACAAAATCCCTGTGGACCGACCCGTACTCACCGACTAGCTTCATGCGACACCGTTCTTGATTGCGGTTACAAATATTTTTGATCTATCTTTTAGAAAGCGCAAGCACGCTAAATCATTAAATCACGACATTAACTCCCTATACCGGGAGAGACGAAACCCTTTCTATCGCTCACTGCCTCCATGTGATTCGGAACTGTACCCAAAATCCATCTATTTGCATGAGTCAGTAGAGCCGTGGTAGGGAGAAAATCAAAGCACGGTGGGAATCACACAAGACACTATGACGATCTCGGGTCTACAGACTAACCTGTACAAGTGTCACCAGAGAACTGCTATCTGACAATAGGTATATATAGCATCTAGGAGTTCTCGGCGAGTCCTGTTCGGTGTACCCATCCTCCAATGAGCACCTATGTACAATCTTTGATGTCAAATACCAATGGTTGTGGGATCAACCATCGCCCCCAGGATCAAGAAACGTACACACTAGTCTACTCTAGTAATATTGATGCCATGTCTCGATATACCCTCGACTAGGAACTATTAAAGGATATGCTTATAGACTGCCCAGGCCCTACTAGTATAATCTACATCATAATCCTGGCAGTAAAGCATAATCCTAAGGGCTTCATCAACATGTATATAAAGATATGAAATACAACACATCATACGTTAAGATGAAAATAAACCAGATAGCATACTATAATTTTGAGCAAAGATTGTTTCTGTACATATACATGCCTAGCATCCTATACAATACAGGCCTCTAGGGCAGTCATATCTAACAACCTCCCACTTGCACTAAGGCCTGTAGTTGGTGCAATAAGTACCCACTGTCTACACTAGAACCAGTTGCCGGCATACCGCATGCCCAACAGCTCGAACAGTTTCTCAAACTGGACTTGAGGGATGGCCTTGGTGAATGGATCTGTTGTGTTGTCTTTCGTGTCTACTCTCTATACCTCGATGTCCTGGCGATCCACTATCCCCCTGATGAGGTGATATCGCCTCAAGATATGTCTGGATTTCTGATGGGACCTCGGTTCCTTTGCCAAAGCCATGGCTCCATTGTTATCGCAATACAGAGGTATTGGATTAGCAATGGATGGAACCACCTGAAGTTCAGAAATGAACTTCCTCATCCAGACTGCCTCTTTTGCGGCATCATTAGCTGCAATATACTCAGCTTCCATCGTGGAGTCAGCGACGGTATCTTTCTTGGAACTCTTCCAACATTCCGCCCCTCTATTCAGGGTAAATACAAACCTTAAGATGGACTTACTATCATCCTTGTCGCTCTGGAAGCTGGAGTCGGTAAAGCCCACCATTTGGAGATCTCCGTTACCATACACCAAGAACATTTCTTTAGTTCTTCTGAAGTACTTCAGAATGTTCTCCACAGCAGTCCAGTGTTCCTCCCCTGGATTGGATTGATACCTGCTTACTGCACTCAGTGCATAAGCTACATCTGGACGAGTACACTGATTGGTCTGAGATATTTTGCGTTTTGAATCAAAGAATTATATTTTACCGCAATCAATAACGGTGTCTCTTGGTAGCTAGCCGAGATGAATACGGGTTGGTCCACAGGGAAAACGTGCTCTTTTCTAATTGTTCTAACGAGTCAATTCCTATTTGTGGTAGGTTTTGATTTTTATAAAAACTAAAATTTGAGTTTGATTAGATTAAAACCTTGCTAGCGTTAGGATTAGGTTAGTTTGGAAAGTTAATTCTATCACCATTTTCTTTGCCCTAATTAAGAACGTAGGTGTTAGGGTAATAATTAATAAAGGGGATTAACACGTCAAGGAAGAAACATAGTTTCTTCCTTTTGGTCCTTGTCCGTCCTTTCTTAACACTTATCCCTAACCTCTATGGAAATCAATCACAGCCGGTCTAACTAGGGAATCACCGCTATCTCGTGGGATAGGATGCCGTAGTGAGCGGTGTGTGTTTGATTTGCATAGAGTCCTAATTTAAAATATTGAACGGGCAAGAAAGAAGTGAGAGATTTTCATCTCTCAAACCTACCCAATCCTAACCCTAACAAGTGAGGAACTACTCACTCATTAGGGAATTTGTGACGAAAATCATTTTTATATTTTTTATTAATCTAACTTACCTGCAGATAGAAAGACAGATAAAAAGAATTCAGAGAAAAAAAATTTGCAGATAATAAGAACACAAGATAAAAAAAAATACTTACTTTTATTGATGCACTCTTTGACGATTACAAGGGAATTAAATTTAAACTAGAAATTAAAAGAGGCATACTCCAAAAAGAGCTGTAGGCTTCCTATTTATAGATAATAGAAACCCTAGGGTTTACATCTGATCCATATCTACAATTACAAAACTACCCTGAGAAGCCTGATCAACGAACCGACTCCCACTGACAAGCACCGACACGTGCACAGCACGGCCGCGGTTCCGCGGCGGAATGCCTTGTTTGGCCGCGGATCCGCGGCCGTTTGATGGGGTCTTGGGCTCATTTCTTCTGTGTTGCTTCAAGCTGCGTTTTACATCTGTTTTCTTCACTTGGTTTCTCGGACGCTTTTCTACTTTCTTCCAGATTTCCACAGTGCAGAATGTTGTGGACTTTTACCGTTAGCTTCGTGTTGAAGTCTTGAATCTTGTGCTGCCCTTGTACGTTGTACATTGAACTGTTTGCCGATCTTTTGTTTGTTCCTCAAATTGATAAGCGGCATCTTGCAGATTCATCTATTTGTTGGTCGTAGTCTCACATTTGTAGCATCTTTTCATCATTTTCACTGTATTGTTCCGAGAACCGGTAACCTGCAACTATGTAGCAGACATGGATCAAAAGCACCTATTTATTTGCAATATGATTAAGAATGGGGAATATAATAATGCAAAATTATGATATGAACAAATACCCCCAAACTTATCTTTTACTCGTCCCGAGCAAAACCAATTTATTCTCGAAAAAAACCTAACCTCACTTTCCCAGGGAATTGCGATTGCACTGAGCTCGTGCAACAAGCCGTTAAACCTCTAGGTGTCCCTAGTAGGAGGAGTGTTGTCTCCTGAGGGTTTTCAGCGGATACTACCCACAAAATCCGATCAATTTGGCTTATTGACTTTCATTTTTCAATTCGGTGTTCTAGTAAGAAATTCTATTATCTTCAATTTAGAAATTATCAACCCGTATTTTTCACACTCACTTATCATTTAACTTAAGATCGTATATGTTCTATAAATTTACTTAGCTTTCAGGATCTTCTGAATTTTCCTTCTAAGGTTTCATCTCAACTTAGGAATTTTTATCATTTCTACTAAACATATAAGTCCTATTTTTCATTCCTATCTCTCATCCAAACCCAATCATATACCCCTACGTGTGTGTATGTCTCACCCTTACACTTGAAAATTCAATTCAAGCTATCATACTCTTGTCCATTGTCCAAAGTACTTTTAATTGGTGAATTTTTAGATCAAATTGCTCACGCATCCTTCATGCGACCGTTAATACTTCTTGAGGTACTAACGACTGATTATAAAATGTGTTTGCGCATTAAGACGTAATTCTTCGTCTTGTAATACCTAAGGTTTTAGCAGTGACTCCCAAACTAGTTGGTCTAAGGCACTAGCTGATAATGCACCCTTGCTAAATGTTTTTATTTTACGCAGCCTTAAGTAATTACAAAAACCAGTGTTCATTTTTTATATCTCTTTATTCACACTTATACTTTTTATTTTATTTTTCTTTATACTAAAGATTTTAGACAAGAGCATTTCAAGGTATCCAATACTATTCTAAGTTTCAAGGTGCGTGTTTGTGCAAGCTGTAGGGTATATATTTTCAGAATTTAGACTCAAGGTTCGGAATTATTTTTCAGACTTACTCTTCAAATAAAAATTTCAATACTCTTCCCTTATTTTGACTTAGCCCAAGAAGTGAACTCAAAATTTGCCTATTTCTAAGTAAACTACAAGGACATATATTTTCTACCGTTAAATTTTAAGAAAGGTTATTTTTAGGGTTTTTAATTTACTAAGTTTAGGATCTAGTTTTATCTAGCTAGTTAACCGTCTTGTTAAACTTAAGTCAATTATGGCCAAACTTGAATTTTTATAATTTTTTAAAATTTTTCAATTTTTTATTTGATATTATTTTTCTTTTATATTATTTTTTTTTCATTTTTTCAATTTTTATAATTTTTTTTATAAAGATGCAATGCAGAATTAAACATGCAAAAGAAAAAGAAAAAAATATGTACAAAAATTAAAAAATATGCAAATGCAAGGATAACTATATACAAACCACCTCCACCCCTAAACTTACAAAAAGCAGTGCCCTCACTGCTCAGGCCCTCGCCGTCCCCTTGAACAGGAACGGGAACGGGAACGCTCCTCTTGCGCTAGCAGCGTAGCAACGCCATGCTCAATATCTGTCACCCGGTGACCCAAGTCAGTCATCATCCCTGTCAAATTATCAATCCCCCAAATAGCTCTTCTAAGAAGACGAGCATGTTCTATGGGGGTAAGCTCTTCCCCACTCGCGGTCGAGCTAGAGCTGGGTGTTCTGGCAGGTACATGTTCGGCCGGTTCCCTTTGCAACCATATATCAGTCAAGCGGGTATAGGACATGGATACGCCCTCAATGAGGGGTCTAATGGGTATACCATTATGCATGTAGAAATCAAATTCCTCCATAGGGAGGAAATGGCGACACAGTTGTGTTACTAACATGGGGAATGGGTAATTTGCAGCCCTTTTGCCCGCACCAATTGAATTAAGCAAAACCGTGCACATATCGAACCTAGGGTTCCTGGTCATTAGGGTGTGCATGATATGAAGAGACGGGGTGAAAAATGTGGTATTGTGTGAACTCCCAAAAATATTGTTTTGTGCCCACCGGCATACAGTTAAAACATTAGCAAAAAGGGTTCTAGCTTGTATTCCCTTCCTCGGTTCCCTCGAGCAGTCATTACCCATTAAGGGCATGTAATCTTCAAACTGAAGGGGTTGGTCATGAACATGTAATCTAGGGATTAAAGTGACTTCATGGATGAAGTCTCTATCAATAATTATCTCCCTATCGCCCCACAGTAACTTGATAAAACCATATTATGCAAGGCAGCCGTCTTCCATGCACTCGTAAAAACGGGTGACTAGATCTGGAAGGGCGTAAGCATTTGGGTGATTATAGATTAAAAAATTCCACCCCCTCCATGCAATTTCATCAGCAAAATAACTCCCATATATGGTGTGTGAAAAGATTTGTGAAAAATCACGCTCTAATTGCATGTTCGGTGCCATCACAGAAAATTCACAGATGTAAAAATATTTTAACAGAGAGAAGTTTTAGAAAACGAACCACCTCTGAAAATTTCAGAGGGAGAAGACACTGGAGCGCGGCGGTTGCGCGGCACAGAGGCAGGTTCGACGGCGGATGCGCG
Source organism: Agapanthus africanus (assembly GCA_030015575.1). Lineage (NCBI taxonomy): Eukaryota > Viridiplantae > Streptophyta > Magnoliopsida > Asparagales > Amaryllidaceae > Agapanthus > Agapanthus africanus. Next base: position 318,407,876 of record JASDDO010000008.1, read on the forward strand.
GCAGCGTATTGGGATCTCTCTGCACGATCTTCAGCGGCGGCTAGGGTTTGTTTTTAGGGTTATGAAAACAGAGAGGGGTCGGGTATTATTTATAGGAGGAGTGTGTTGGTTATTTGTAAAAAGCCCCTCTTAAAGAGAGGAAATTATTTGCAAATAAAATTTTTATTTTTATTTTATTAAATCTGGAAATTTACAAAAATACCAAAAAAAATTTATTTTTAATTTTTTTTATTTTTTATGTTATTTTGTTTTTATATAATTACAAATGATACATACCCCCAAACTTGTTTGAAACAGTGTTTTGGCTAGATAATCGAAAATTTAGGGGTAGATGGAGGAAAATTAGTCAATGTAGATCGGCTCCTGCGAAAGCAGGAGCTCCTCCGAAGGGTCCGCAGTGAGGAACGGTTTAAGTCGATGTCCGTTCACTTTAAATAGTGAACCGTCCTCTGAGTTTTCTAGATCGACCGCACCGTGCGGATATACGGTGCGTACCAAAAATGGCCATTTCCATCGAGATCGGAGCTTTCCGGGAAGGAAGTGTAATCTCGTGTCGTAAAGTAAAACCTGTTGATCAGGTTTGAAAGTCTTGCGCATAAGATGTTTATCGTGAAACACCTTCATTCTGTTTTTAACGACTACTGCGTTCTCATAGGCTTCATCCCGCAGCTCGTTTAATTCGTTCAATTGCAGCTTTCTATTGCTGCCCGCATCTCCCAAAGATAGGTTCAACTCTTTGATTGCCTAAAATGCCTTATGCTCTATTTCAACTGGAAGGTGGAAAGCCTTTCTATAAACAAGCCTATATGGAGACATGTCAAGATCGGTCTTATAGGCAGTTCGGAATGCCCAAAGGGCATCAATCAGTTTTGATGACCAGTCTTTACGGTTTTTGGAAACCGTTTTCTCCAATATCTGTTTAATCTGCCGATTCGAAATCTCGGCTTACCCACAAGTTTGGGGATGATAGGGCGTTGACAGTTTGTGAGTAATAGAGTATTTGCACATTAAGGACTCGAAAGTCCTATTGCAAAAGTGAGATCCATTATCACTGATAATCGTGCGAGAATGCCCAAACCGAGAAAAAAAAATTTCTTTGAGAAATCTAACGACAACCTTGTTGTCATTAGTTTGGCTGGGCACAGCCTCGACCCATTTTGAAACATAGTCAACAGCAAGTAGAATATACATGTTCCCAAAAGAGTTGGGAAATGGTCCCATAAAGTCTATCCACCAAACATCAAAAATTTCAACAACCAAAATTGGTTGGAGCGGCATTTCGTTTCTCCGAGATATCCGGCCCAAGTGTTGGCACCTGGAGCATATCTTGTAGTATTCGTATGCGTCTTTAAAATGTCGTGGCCAGTAGAAGCCACACTGCAAGATTTTTTCTGCTGTCTTTTTGGGGCCAAAATGCCTGCCACACGCTTGATCGTGGCAGAATGACAGCACGCTCTTAAACTTGTTGTCGGGGACACACCGACGAATGATTTGGTCGGAACAGTATTTGAAGAGATACGGTTCATCCCAGTAAAAATGTTTTACTTGGGACAGGAATCGAAGTCTGTCCTGATTCGACCAATCGTTTGGTATCAGTCCGGTGGCCAAATAATTTACAATATCAGCGAACCAAGGTTCGCAAGATACAGTTAAGAGCTGCTCATCTGGAAAAACGTCTTTAATAGGAATTTGAAGTGTAGGCGAAGAAGGGAGTCGTGAAAGGTGGTCGGCGACTACGTTTTCACATCCTCTCTTGTCTCTTATGACAAGGTCAAACTCTTGTAGCAAGAGGATCCAACGTATCAGCCGAGATTTAGCATCCTTCTTCTCAAAAAGATGGCGAAGAGCTGAGTGATCAGTGTAAACTATGACTGGAGAGCCGATTATGTAAGGCCTGAATTTTTCAAGTGCAAACACAACAGCTAAGAATTATTTTTCAGTGGTTGTGTAATTTAATTGGGCCTCGTTCAATGTCCGGCCAGCGTAATAAATTACATGTGGTATCTTATTAATGTGCTGTCCAAGGACAGCACCAATGGCGAAATCAGATGCATCACACATAATCTCAAATGGATGCGTCCAGTCAGGAGATGAAAGAATGGGAGCGGAAGTAAGCGAGTTTTTCAAAGACTCGAACGCCTTCATACAGCTCGAGTCGAAATCAAAAGTAGTGTCCTTGGCCAACAAAAGGGTTAAGGGTCTAGTGATCTTGCTAAAATCCTTGATGAACCGTCTATAAAAACCGGCATGGCCAAGGAAAGCTCGAATATCTTTGACATACATGGGAGGAGGAAGATTAGAAATAACTTCAATTTTGGCCTTATCTACCTCAATGCCATTTTGCGAGATGATATGTCCTTAGACAATACCTTCTCGCACCATAAAGTGGCATTTCTCCCAATTTAGAGTGAGATTCTTATCCCCACATCGGGTAAGAACTGTGTCTAAATGTAGCAAACACTCATCAAAGTAGTCGCCGAAAATGGAGAAATCATCTATGAAAATCTCCAAGAATTTTTCAACCATGTCTGAAAAGATTCCCATCATACACCGCTGAAAAGTAGCGGGTGCATTGCACAACCCAAAGGGCATGCGACGGTAAGCAAATGTACCGAACGGACAAGTGAAAGTGGTCTTGTCTTGGTCCTTTTTGGGGATGGGAATTTGATTATAGTCGGAATAGCCATCCAAAAAGAAATAAAATTCATGCCCATCCAATCGTTCTAGCATTTGGTCAATAAACGGTAATGGAAAGTGGTCTTTCCATGTCGTGGCGTTGAGTTTTCTGTAATCAATGCATACTCGCCACCCAGTTTGGGTGCGAGTAGGTATTAACTCATTCGCCTCATTAGGTATGACCGTTATGCCCGATTTCTTTGGGACAACGTGAATGGGGCTAACCCATTGGCTATCGGAGATAGGGTAAATGATACCACTATCAAGACATTTTACAATCTCCTTTTTAACAGCCTCCTTCATTATTGGGTTGAGGCGTCTTTGTGGATCCCTTGCTGGCTTGGCATCATCCATCATATGAATATGATGTTCAACAATGAGGGGACTAATCCCCTTGATGTCCGCCATAGACCAGCCAAAAGCTTGCTGATTGTTTTGTAAGACCGTTAAAAGGGCTTTCTCTTGCTCGGTAGCTAGAGATGCCGATATGATAACATGAAGGGTCTCATTCTCACCTAAGTAAACATATTTAAGGTGAGACGGCAATAGCTTGAGTTTGAGTTTTGGAGGTGAAACAATTGAAGGTAAAATTGGTGAAAATGTCTCGAACTCGAAGGATTCCAACAAAGGTTCATAGTGAGTGTAATCTATCGAGTCGGATGGTTCAGTTAACTCATCTGAAATGTCAAATGTTTCAAACTCGGGTTGTGATTCTTCAAAATCGTTCAAAAAAGTGAAACACTCGTAATCGTTATCGGGTGTGAAAGCTGTGTCAGATTCAAAGAGGAACGCACTAGTGGCGTCAAAATCGTTGTGATCGAATAGAAATTTTTCGAGCTCATAGTCCTCCTGAGTGATCTCTTGGATCGAGCAAACATCAAGTATATTAGCATTAGGCTCGGAGGGTTGATTCCCCAACTTAAAAATGTTGAGCTCAACTGTCATGTTTCCAAAAGATAGGTTCATTGAACCATTTCGACAGTTGATCACCGCATTAGAAGTTGCAAGGAATGGTCGATCAAGGATCACCGGAATTTGACTCTGGGGGTTAGCTACAGGCTGTGTGTCCATAACAATGAAATCAACGGGGAATATGAAGTCCCCTACTTTAATCAACACATCCTCTAACTCACCCCTAGGATGGGTGATGGATCGGTCGGCCATTTGGAGAGTACAATGTGTGGGTTTCAACTCTCCAACGCCTAATTGCTCATATACTGAATAGAGAAGCAAATTAACACTGGCACCAAGATCTAAAAGTACGCGATTGATGTTCTTATCCCCAATAGTTATTGAAATTGTAGGACAGCCAGGGTCCTTTTGCTTTTGGGGTAAAGGTTGGGTAAAAGCATCACTCACTGCATTAGCCAAGAAAACTTTCTTGGGTACCTGTGATTTCCTTTTCTTGGTGCATAAGTCCTTCAAAATTTTAGCGTAAGAAGGGACCTGTTGGACTGCATCCAAGAGAGGGATGTTTATGCTAACCTGTTTAAATAACTCCACAATCTTCTCCATTTGTGGAGTAGGTTTATTGGATCTCAACCTGTTTGGAAATGGAATATTTTGAAAGTTTGTTGAGTCCAATATTTGTGGAGTAGACTGCGGAGTTGGAACAGATCCCAGTGTTGGTGTTTTCATGAAGTGAGATGTGGGTCCGTTCGAAGGAGTAGAAGAAGTAGAGCCTTGTGAAGAATAAAGAACAGGCTCTCAAGAAGATGAAGAAGAAGAAGAAGAAGCGGCGGCCGGGGTGTCATCATTATTACCCACGTTGTTGTGCAATACCTTTCCAGATCTCAACGTAGTCACAGCACTTACATTATGATTTTGTTGTTCATAAGCAACATGTGCATTTTGTGTGTGACCGGGATTTGGCAATGGTTGAGACGGAAGTTTTCCCCTTTCTCGCTCGCTTAACGTAGCATTCAGTTATGCAATTTGGGCTTCAATTGTTTTGATGTTCTGATCATGTGAAGCAGTGTGTTGCACCAAAGACTGAATGGAAGACTGGATGCTTGCTGAGGATTGTGTAGATTATTTTAAAAACGCATCCAGACTTCGTTCTAGCGAGGAAACCTTATCGTTATTTGGCTGAACAAAATTGTTTTGAGGATAAGAGTTGTTTGGTACAAAATTGTTCATTTGGTTTTGGTAAGGTTGGGGTTGGAAAGGTTGCTGATATTGAGTTTGTTGAGCTGCTTGTTGTTGTGGAGGAGGCCTCTGGAAGTTGTTATTACCTTGGAATTGTTGTTGATTTTGATTCCAAGCATAATTTGGGTGGCTCCTCCAACCAGGATTATAAGTCGAAGAGTATGGATCATTTCTTTGTCTTTGCTGAAATGCAGTATTGTCTTGATCTTGTCCTTGAACAGGTGGGTTGTAAGGACACTCTTCGGTTAAATGGGACGGATCCGAACAACAAGCGAAAATAGTGCGAGTGGGTAAAGCAGGGGCAGGAGAAGGCGACGAGAATTTTCTCTCAATTGCCTCAAGTTTTTTCGTGAGTGCAGCCATTTCGGCCTTCATTGCAATCGACATATCAAGTTGATGTATGCCTGCCCTAGAATGACCTGATGAAGTAGATGAAGTGGTCTTAGTGCTTTCCCACTAAAGTGTTTGTTCAGCAAGATCATCGAGAAATTGCCAAGCTTCCTCGCTCGATTTTGTAAGAAAATGACCTTGACAAATGGTTTCCAACAACTGCTTAGTTTTTAGGTTCAGTCCTTCGTATAAAGTTTGGCAAAGTTGCCAATTCTCGATACTGTGGTGAGGGCACTGAACAAGTAGGTTCTTAAATCGTTCGAGGCACTTCTAAAAGGGTTCGGAAGGAAGCTGGGAAAATTGAATAATTTCATTGCGAATTCTCGCGGTCTTGTGGTATGGGTAAAATTTTTTAAGAAAATCCTTAACAAACTCTTCCCAATTTTTTATGGAGTGTGATACTGTGCTATATAACCATTTTTCAGCTAGGTCACATAAAGTGAATGGAATGACACGTAGCCTTATAGCATCATCAGAAAGTTGTGTGGTCTTCATCATTGCGCAAACATTCTGGAATTTGTTAATGAAGATGTATGCATTTTCGGATTCCAGCCCGTGAAATTTGGGCAACATATTGATGAAGTGGGGTTTGATTTCGAAATTATCCCCATTAGCCGGTGGAAGTGAAAGACAAGTGGGAAGTGCGGTGTGGATGGGATAGAAAAGATCCTGGAGCGCGATTCGTTGGGGAGCTTCGACAGGCGGTAAGGGGTTGTTAGGATTGTATCCCAACATCTCCTTAGAAAGTGGTGAATGTGAAGATGAAGGTAAAGAAGTGGATGGAATTTCGACTTCGGAGTCGAAAGCGTCGTCAGTAGGTACTAACGAGACACGAACTAAACGGGCGCTAGTGTCCCTAGTCCAACCGGACATACACTAAACGGGTTTATGTGTAGTCAAAAAGCAGAAGGTGAGGGTAAGAAAACGTCAATGAGAGAATGTCGGTGAAAGATTGGTGCAATGGATTTCTAGCGACAAAATGGCAAGTTTTTGTAAAAATTTTGTTTTGTGGTTTTTTTTCTTATAAGGAGTTTTTGCAAAAGATTTTTTATAAGGAGCTTAGACACACTTTCAAGCAATCACAATATGCACAATCAAGCCTAGAGCTAGGGTCTCCTAAGTCAACTAGACTGCTCCTAACTGTTCCAAAGGGCAAGTTGTGAGATCCTCGAATCGCCTCTTCACCGCCAATTGTGGCCAGGTAAGCACAAGTAAAGAAAGGAGGGATCCGCTCACGAATCGCCATGAGACGGGCCTTTTAAAATTACCTTTCCCACTTGTCTAGCCTAGGCACCACAAAGTCAGGTTTAGATAAACGACCGATGCCTTACAACCTTTCCTTTGTCCTAATGAGCACGACAGTCCTTATTGGCTGAGTCTAATATTTTTTAATTAACTCGAAGGTTAATGCAAATGCTTTTTGTGATTTTTGGGGTCCTAGGAAGGGTAATGAAATCCCTACCCAATCTGGATTGGTGTAAAAAGCCCCTTAAAAGTCCGTTTTAAAAATGCAAAGCAGTAAACACAAAAAAATCCAAAACACTTGCCAAATTTTTTTTTATTGCGGCGCAAAGAATCCTGCACAAGATTGATTATTGGAGAAGGGGAAAAGTTTTGCGCAAAGAACCCTGCAGGAAAATTTTTCAGAGGAGATTAGGGGGTTACAGAGAAGGTAAGGAGTACTTACAGAGAGATTTGAAATGATGACGTCACCACTGAGCCGCGGATCTGCGGTCAACGTCAAGAAATAGCGGCGGTTCCGCGGTCGTATGGTCGGTTCAGATCCCAAAAACGTTTTTCTGTGTTGTTGTGGTTCTCCTCTGTCTTTTCAGATCTGTTGTTTTGTTCACTGGGTTGCTCCAGATCTGAATCTGTTCGTCTTTCCTTTCCTGCAAAATGCACGCAAACCCTTCAAAAAATAACAAGATGATATTTTTATTTTGTTTTTTCTGTTTTTATGATTTTTTCAAATTTTTTTTTAACTAACCCGAAATTACAAAGAGAAAATAACTACCGTTATCCCCGGCAACGGCGCCATTTGATTGGTCTGAGATATTTTGCGTTTTGAATCAAAGAATTAAGTTTTACCACAATCAATAACGGTGTCGCTTGGTAGCTGGCCGAGATGAGTACGGGTTGGTCCACAGGGAAAACGTGTTCTTTTCTAATTGTTCTAACGAGTCAATTCCTATTTGTGGTAGGTTTTGATTTTTACAAAAACTAAAATTTGAGTTTGATTAGATTAAACCTTGCTAGGGTTAGGATTAGGTTAGTTTGGAAAGTTAATTCTATCACCGCTTTCTTTGCCCTAATTAAGAACGTAAGTGTTAGGGTAATAATTAACAAAAGGGATTAGCACGTCAAGGAAGAAACATAGTTTCTTCCTTTTGGTCCTTGTCCGTCCTTTCTTAACTCTTATCCCTAACCTCTATGGAAATCAATCACAACCGGTCTAACTAGGGAATCACCGCTATCTCGTGGGATAGGGTGCCGTAGTGAGCGGTGTGTGTTTGATTTGCATAAAGTCCTAATTTAAAATATTGAACGGGCAAGAAAGGAGTGAGAGATTTTCATCTCTCAAACCTACCCAATCCTAACCCTAACAAGTGAGGAACTACTCACTCATTAAGGAATTTGTGATGAAATTCATTTTTATATTTTTTATTAATCTAACTTACTTGCAGATAAAAAGACAGATAAAAAGAATTCGGAGAAATAAAATTTGCAGATAATAAGAACACAAGATAAAAAAAAACTACTTACTTTTATTGATGCACTCTTTGACGATTACAAGGGAATTAAATTTAAACTAGAAATTAAAAGAGGCATGCTCCAAAAAGAGCTGTAGGCTTCCTATTTATAGATAATAGAAACCCTAGGGTTTACATCTGATCCATATCTACAATTACAAAACTATCCTGAGAAGCCTGGTCAACGCACCGACTCCAACCGACAAGCACCGACACGCACCGACACGTGCACAGCACGGCCGCGGTTCCGCGGCGGAATGCCTTGTTTGGCCGTGGATCCGCGACCGTTTGATGGGCTCTTGGGCTCATTTCTTCTGTGTTGCTTCAAGTTGCTTTTTACATCTGTTTTCTTCACTTGGTTTCTCAAAAGCTTTTCTACTTTCTTCCAGATTTCCATAGTGCAGAATGTTGTGGACTTTTACCGTTAGCTTCGTATTGAAATCTTGAATTTTGTGCTGCCCTTATACGTTGTACATTGAACTGTTTGCTGATCTTTTGTTTGTTCCTCAAATTGATTAGCGGCATCTTGCAGATTCATCTATTTGTTGGTCGTAGTCTTACATTTGTAGCGTCTTTTCATCATTTTCACTGTATTGTTCCGAGAACCTGTAACCTCCAACTATGTAGCAGACATGGATCAAAAGCACCTATTTATTTGCAATATGATTAAGAATGGGGAATATAATAATACAAAATTATGATATGAACATACACAACATCGCATACATTATAAATCCTACCGCCGAAGCGTAGGGTATAATGCTCATGCGAGCCCTCTCCTCATCAGTCTTTGGAGACATCTCTTTGGAGAGGGTAATCCCGTGACAAGCGGGTAAATTACCTCGCTTGGAATCTTCCATACTAAACCTCTTTAGTATGGTGTCAATGTATCTCGATTGGGACAATCCCAATAATTTCTTAGATCTATCTCTATAAATCTTAATCCCCAGAATGTACGAGGCATCACCCAGGTCTTTAATGGAGAACCTCTGCGATAAGAATAGTTTGACCGATTGTAGCATAGGAACATCATTTCCTATCAAGAGAATGTCGTCCACGTACAATACGAGCAATGTATCAGTACTCTCTACAATCCTTTTATAAATACATGGTTCATATATATTTTTGATAAAACCAAACTCTTTGATTGTATCATCAAAGTAGATGTTCCAACTCTATGATGCCTGCTTTAATCCATAGATGGATTTAAGCAACCTGCATGCTTTTCCGCAGCTCCCACTATCAATGAAGCCTTCTGGCTGATCCATAAAAACGCATTCTTCTAAATCACCATTTAGAAATGTCATTTTAACATCCATCTGCCAGATCTCATAGTCATAGTGAGCAGCTATAGCAAGCAAGGTCCGAATGGATTTGAGCATCGCGACTGGTGAAAAGGTTTCATCATAGTCCAAGCCTGGTCTTTGACGAAATCCTTTTACAACCAGCCTAGCTTTATAGGTCTCCACCTGACCATCCACACCGATCTTTCTCTTAAAGATCCATTTGCACCCTATGGGTTTTACTCCAAGAGGTGCAACCTCAAAAGTCCATACTTTGTTAGTGTGCATGGATTCCATTTCAGATCTCATGGCATCCAGCCACTTCACTGAGTCACCACTCGTGATAGCTTGCTGAAAACTAGTAGGATCATCATCATCCATGATGCAATCTTCTCTATCACCATCAATTAGAAAACCGTAGTATCTATCAGGTGGGCGAGAAGTCCTACTAGTTCTACGGAGTGGCTGAGGTTCGTCAGGTTCTATTGAAACCTCAGGTTCAACCAAATCATCGGTAATTGTTTGTGTATCTGTAATTTCTTCCAGTTCTACCGCATTGCCAACAGTATCATTTGTAAAAAATTCATTTTCTAAAAATGTGGCATACTGAGAAACAAACACCCTTTGTTCCTCCTTGTGGTAGAAAAGATATCCATACGAGTGTTTTGGATATCCCACAAATTTACACAAAACCGATTGTGTCTCGAGTTTGTCCGGATTCTTCTTTTTCACATGAGCCGAACAACCACATATCCTAACTCGTTTAAGAGATGGTCATTTTCCATACCATATCTCATGTGGAGTGGTTGACACGGTTTTGGTCAGAACCCTATTCAATAGATAAATCGCAGTCTCCAATGCGTGTCCTCATAATGAAAGTGGTAACTCAGCATCACTCATCATTGATCGTACCATATCTAATAGGGTACGATTCCTCCGTTCCGACACACCGTTGTGCTGTGATGTGTACGGAGGAGTGAGCTGAGAGAGACTCCCATTCTCTTTTAGGAAGTCTAGAAACTCTGAGCTTAGATACTCACCTCCTCGATCCGATCGAAGTTTCTTGATACTCAAGCCTGTTTGTTTTTCTACTTCAGATTTATACTCCTTGAACTTTTCGAAGGCTTCAGACTTATGTTTCAACAAGAACACGTGTCCGAATCTCGAGAAATCATCAGTAAAAGTTATGAAGTAGAAAAAACCACCTCTCGCATGTGTAGACATTGGTCCACATACATCACTATGTATAAGGCCTAAAAGTTCAGTAGCTCTCTCTCCGTGTCCACTAAACGGAGTTTTGGTCATTTTACCTTTGATACAAGACTGGCAAGTCGCATAAGATTTATATTCAAAAGAGTTTAAATATCCATCTTTATGTAGCTTGGTTAGTCTTGTTTCATTAATATGACCAAGTTTACAATGCCAAATGAAAGCCTCATTTATGTTTAAAATCTTCCTTTTGTTTGTGTGTTGTATATTGAAAACCGTGTGCTGGTTTAGGACGTATATCCCGTTATTTAATGTACCAGACCCAATCAACTGTTAATTAAGGTTAATGTTCATAACATTAGATTGTAATACAAAATTATATCCAGCGTTGTCCAACAACGATACAGATATAATATTACATAACATTGAAGGTAAAAAATAACATGGGTTCAAAACCAATATACAACTCGACGGCAAACCAAGGTGATACTCTCCCACTGCTATAGCATGTACAGAGGAACCATTCCCAACCCGGAGAGTGTGATCACCTTTCTTCAAAAACCTGCTATTTCTCAGCCCCTGCACACAATTGCAGATGTGAGATCCTGACCCGGTATCTAATACCCAGAAAGCAAAGTTAATTGAAAAACAGTTTTCTGTTACAAACACACCTGAAGTGGAAGCATCACTGTGCTTCTTCTTCTTGAGGCCGGCCAGGTATCCAACGCAGCTTCTCTTCCAGTGCCCAGTCTGGTGGCAGTAGAAGCATTCCCCTCGTCCTGTCGCAGCAGCCCCTATCCTGTCCTTTCCCGGTGCCTTTTTCACTCCTCCTCTCGGCTTGATGGGATTCGTCTTCTTCTTTCCCTTGGCTTTGGCTTTCGGGACGGAAGAGGAAGATGACCCAGCAATTAGAGCGGGAGTTTTCGCTACCTTTAACCTGCTTTTTGCACTCCTCAACATATTGAGGAGTTCAGGTAATGACTTCTCCATGTTGTGCATGTTGAAGTTTATAATGAACTGAGCAAAGGCAGGGGGAAGGGACTGTAGAACAATATCAATATACTGTTCGTTCTCCATGGTCCAACCCAGGTCCTCTAGTTCTTCGATAAGTCCAATCATCTTCAATACATGGTTACCTACAGACGTGCCAGCAGCCATCCGCATCTGAAACAACTTTCGAGATGCCTCGTATCAGAGAGTACGAGATTGCTCTCCATACAACTCCTTTGTATGGAGAAAGATGGATTGTACATCCATCTTCTCGTGATGCTTCTGATGTTCATTGTTCATAGAAGCAAGCGCGAGGCACTTGGTTGTTGTACAATCTATATCCCATGTCTTGCGGATTTCTTTATCCGCAACTGAAGAATCAGGGCCTGGGCTAGGAGGGGCTGGAGTAGTTAGGACGTATCCGACCTTATCATAGGTCAGGGCAATATTTACGTTCCTTAGCCAATCTTAGTAATTCGGTCCCGTGAGTTTATTCTTGTCAAATAAAAGCTTAAGTCCCGTCATAGGTATCTGCCATTAGGAGAGAGAACAGAAGACACTCAGCGATTGCTCTTGCATAATTAGATTGGTTATTAATCTTATCTAATCGACGTCTCCCACTGCTTTTTATCAAATTTTCCTTCAAACCTTAAAAAGAAAATTAGCCAGGATTAATTGCAATCTACAAGTTCGCTAACCGATCGGCCAGGCCAGTGTCGGTACTCCGAGGAAGGTTCCCCGTGCTTTCGCACGGACCTAATTAAAATAAACATCGTTTTCCTAGAGGTGTAACCCCGTTGTCACCTTTCTAGACACATACTGGATCGGCTAATTGTAAAGTGCAAAACTCTCCCGGGAGTAACTTTTACTCACAATGGGATCGAGATCCAACTATCAAATAGAAAGTATGCAATCTCATTGTAAATTTAAAATCTTGAAATTCCCGATATGATTTTTACCCCTAGTATCTTATGACCTTAACTATGGTCAACAAATCATAAGCACTAGTCAAGTTCTACCCGCCATTTCGTGATTAATTTAGACCAACCCGCATGACCCTTAAATATGGTCAACAAAGTCATACGAATGTCCTAATCGATCGAATCAAATGTTTTGTAGGAAGACATCACTTAGCTACCGTACACCACGCCTTAACTATAGTCAACAAGCGTGGCACGAATACTAAGTACTCTGCTTCCTAAAATGACGGAGGAAAATGGATGGTTTTTATGAAAACCCTTAACGTTTTGAACTTGATATCGTTGTAGAATCTAGTGAAAGGAGTAGTTTAAGCTCCAGTTTAAAAAATCGAATGGTTTTGTAGTATCTTTCCAATTTTTCTAAAGAGGTGACTCCCGGTGAAGGGATCTCGGCTCTTTCCTTATCGAATAAGGTGCGTGATATTCATGAATACCACGATGCAAAGCAAAAATTAGATCAACTATAAAAACAATCGAGTGCTTTGTAACATGTGCTAGTTTCGCTAAAGGGGTCACTCCCGGTGAAGGGATCTCGACCCTTTCATCATCGAATGAGGTGCTGGATATTCATCAAGGAATACCACTATGCAAAGCAAAAACTAGAGTTACCCATTTTAAAAAGTTTGATTCTACAAAATCTTTAGGTTTCTTTTTCTTAACATTAATCACATTAATGTTGTCCCATCATTTACGTTTCCTAAACATAACATAAAAGAAACGAAAATAGAACGTACGCTTATGCCATCCGCATTCACCACGGGGCCCCATCATGCACCGTTAGGTTACTTAACTAACGGCAGAGCGGGGGCTGGACTAGCGCGGGTGCAAAACATAAGCAACGTTTATTATATATCTCATATATAAATAGCTATTCGTCGCACGCATTTATAAACATTCCAGATCACAGATGAATACATCGGATATACTAGGAATTTCGTATTTCATTTAAGCCCTTAATGAAAGATGGGTTCCACGGCCGTGATGAATAGCCAAACCCTACCCTAGACCCCTACGGGTGCAGCAAACTACCCGTCAAATTCCCGAAGTGAAGCAACCTCCTTCAGCAAAGTGAGTAGGCCACTCGGCACTTCAATAACCCGGTAGTTTGTGCATCCCACCTTGGGTCTATCCTAGGAGCAAAAACAGTAAAAAGAAATTATAAAACGGTGGCTACAACCTCAACCCGTATGTGCCCCGCAAAATAATATTACATTGCCTTTTACAAATTACATGAAAGAAAGAAAAGAAAAGCACTCTCCTCACATCCCCCGGCTATTCATCCACGACGATCCAACATATTCATATACACATACCATCACATGATATACATATGTGCAACCCCCACTAATCGTCGTATTGCAATTAGTGGACGTTTCAAACACATAACAAACAGAAAAGCGGATAAACGACATTAAAAGTTCAATTTCGAAACACTCCGATTTCCCCTAACACTTAGGTTACATCACATGTAATCTGGAAATAATTAAACAATACCATAAAACCAAAAACCCAGGAGCACAGATAACCCTAAAAAAACCCAAGCCCAAACTCCATAGAAAATCCGGCGACGCTGGAAAATACCCTCTTCTCGCCGGGTCAAAACGGGTGGTTTGGGCTCGTTTTTCTAGGGTTGCCAAGTTATCTCATAACAAGTATTCTGCACATGCTTTAAAAAAATTCAGAACACTTTGAAAATTTTCCAGAGAGCAAGGTTTTGGGTTTGTGGTTTTGGAGTTGTTTCATGTTTGAAGCTTTAAACGTCGTCTAAATAACTAGTTATAGTTTTGTTAGGCTCTGATACCATGTTAGTAGATGTTGCACACAGTCATAACACTTGTGAGGAGGCGGAAGTAGCAAACAATAATTTTCTTGCATGCAACACCCACATAAACCTAGATCTTATGCTAAACCATAACTAGTAAACCTATCTAGAGATCTTATCTACTATGAAAGTGTTATACCTAAGGAACCGGTCCTTTGGGTCTTTGTTTGGATGTGACTCTTAGGCTCCTTATAGTCGCAAAGAACTCGATCTCCGACCACCTCAAGATCCAAGACGATCCACCCGAGTGCTATCGAACAAGCTACAAACTCTTCATAAGAGTTTAACTAAGAGATCAAGAGTGCTAGAAGTGATCACTTAGATGATGTAGAAATCAAGTATTGGATTATTATGTCACTTGACCTATGATTCACAACTCATGTAAGTGATTTAGGTCAAGAGGTAGAGGGAGGAGATAATGAGGAGAGAGAAGGTGAATGTGTTGAATGAAAAATCAAGCATGGGAAAATAATGATATGGCTAAAAGAAAATAATTGAAGCATGTATTATTTTTCTCCAAAATAATGCACCATGCTTCAATCATAACTCCAAATGAATATAAGATGAATTTAGCCATGCCATCACCCATGCTTAGACTTTCTCCAAATTCTACCTCATTGTTTTATTTTCACCAAATAAAAACCCATTTATGAGGTGTCTCCTTCTAGAATATATTCTTGTAACAATTACAAAATACCCCTCACCGTATACCGTACAAGTATACCCGTATCCGAATTCCAAAAAATACGAATACAAATAATCCAATAATATAATACCGGTATGCGGCTTTAACCAAAGCCTACCAGTATTAACCTTCCGATCATTATTCCTGTAACCATTACACGAACATGAACGAAACCCTGCCATAACAACTTAGGCCTCTACATCTTTTGCCTGAACCAGGGAACCCTCTGTGTGGGACTCTAAAGACTCGACAGTACGCTGGCAGTGGGTTTAACCACAAGCACATCAGCAGCACTAGCTGTGCGTAACGGCTAGTCAGGTACATAACGAAAAGTTGGCCGACGAGCGAACTCATCACAACCCTAACGAGCCTGTAAGCAACACTTACCGTACAGTCCAGTCTCTTCGTCTGATACGTCGTATATGAAGTCTAGGTGTGGTAAATGTCAGACCCCAGTAAGTTTATAAGTCATGCTGAATTATGGCCCATAACGGTTTGAGAAACTACTGATAACTCTTATCTGACAATAGGTATATATAGCATCTAGGAGTTCTCGGCGAGTCCTGTTCGGTGTACCCATCCTCCAATGAGCACCTATGTACAATCTTTGATGTCAAATACCAATGGTTGTGGGATCAACCATCGCCCCCAGGATCAAGAAACGTACACACTAGTCTACTCTAGTAATATTGATGCCATGTCTCGATATACCCTCGACTAGGAACTATTAAAGGATATGCTTATAGACTGCCCAGGCCCTACTAGTATGATCTACATCATTATCCTGGCAGTCAAGCATAATCCTAAGGGCTTCATCAACATGTATATAAAGATATGAAATACAATACATTACACGTTAAGATGAAGATAAACCAGATTGCATACTATCATTTCGAGGAAAGATTATTTCTGTACATATACATGACTAGCACCCTATACAATACAGGCCTCTAGGGCATACATATCTAACAGTCCTTCGGGTCGGACTTCCCGTCGAAGAGGGCCACTTTGGGCGGCTTGTTCTTGGACGATACGTGCTCGGCCATCAGCTCTTCTGTAAAGGGCTTTGTGAGTGAATCGGCGGAATATCAGGCCCATTCGTCGGACTTTTGGCCATCTCGTCGTATGCCTTCGATTTTCTTTTCGAAGGCTGCGAGCCGGTGGTGGTACTCCGAGGATTCATCACAGTCGGAGTGGTGGCTTCCCCGCTCCGGGTCAATGCCACAGAGCGGCTTTGATTCTGCTCTATCAGATTTCTTAAATTCTCGGGCGAGGCCCTTCTTGAGTAGTTCCGACGTTCTCCGTGTGCGCGGCCTCGGCGGGAGTGGGGGTGTCAGTTGTGCATGAAAGCAAGAGAACTGACCGACATCTCCTCAGGCTGAGTGAGCGTGCAGCGGGTGTTGGAGCGACGGTCTAGTTTCTCTTGAGATCGGGGTGTGGAGCTATCCGGCGCCCGGCGGGTCATGAAATCATTCGTCGAGTGAGGGCTGTGGTTGCCGTAGTTGGCATGCCGGCGCTCGGTGACGCTGCGGTGAGCGTGATTGAGGGCCTGAGCATGGCTATCCTTCTTTCTGTGGGCGTCGTTATCCCGGGGAGGGAGAACTACGGTCTGGTGGGTAGGGTCCGCAGCTTGAACGCGGACAAGGGCATTCACCAGCGATGTGACTGTAGGGTTACTAAGCACTCTAATAAGGTTCTACAAGGCATCAACCATGCCGGATTAAAAATTTAGCCGTGCCGAATAACTCTAAACAAGATCTTTGCTAGATAATTAGGGTAACACATGCAAGCAAATAACCATTATCACTAAGTGAATACGAAATACAACCTTTGTAGATCGGTCCTTCACTTCTAAAGCTCCTTGTTGTAGTCCCTTCGCTGCGATCAATGAACACCTGGACTCTCGGACGGCCCCATGAGAAGAGGCAACGGTATTGCTTGAAGTCTTCGAGGCCGAAGATGATCTACGTCGAGGAAATACGAACTCAAGCTTCTACTTCACTAACCAAAGAATCAGTGAAGCAAACACCCTAAACTAAAGTGCTAGTCTAGTAGAGGATGGTGAAATAGGAAATGGGTATACTTTAGAATTTCTTTTCTCACATTGTTTTTCTCTCTTTTTTCAAACCCTAGAAAGAAAATCAAGGAGGAAGAAGATGAGATCAAAATGAATATGAAAACTAATCAAGAGAGAAAATGAGTTAACCATGGTGAGTGAGTATCATATACTAACTCATGTAGAGACATTACCATGGCTAATTATAGTGGTTAGGTTAGTTAATATCTTAAGTAAAACAAAACTAGTGGAATAAGTCAATTCAAGCATAAGCTTCATGAAGCTTCATGCATGTGAGCTCATTATCCATTTGTTTTAGAATTACTTTAAATATAAAACCTAACCAATATAATTATAATGGTGTATGTCTCATACACCAATGTCAAGTGTATCAACAACCATGATACAATTTGTACACAAATATATATATATATATATATATATATATATATATATCACATATATATATTAAGTTGTGCACAAGTGAGAAAAATAAATGCTTAAGTGAACCAATGTTAGTTAATGTAAATTAGTATATCACATATACAATTATACACTAAATTATTAAATCAACTCTTAACTTAATAATCCGGTTATATCACATATAACCGACTAACATCCAATGTATCGACTTATCGAATCAACCCTTGATTCGATAACCTGGTTATATCGCATATAACCGATCGACACAAACTTCGCGAGAATAGAATACGGTATCACATACTCGTACTATTCTCGGTCCCGCACATATCACATATGCGCTCCTATTTCGTTTTGCCTGAGCCAGTATAACCTCTATGTAGGACTCTAAAGACTCGTCAATACGCCGGCAGTAGGTGATGATCATATCAAGCACCCAAAAGCCGTCAGCGGTACTAGATGGACGTAACGGCTACCCGGGTATTGAATGATCAGAAGATCAGCAAGCAAGCCCGCTCCAACTCCTGCAAAAAGCCTGACAGTGACACTACCGTACAGTCCGGTCTCCTCGTCTGATATGTCGCATATCAAGTCTAGGGGTGGTAAACGTCAGACCCCAATAACCGATAAGTCATGCCGATGCGAGGCTCATAACGGCTCGAGAAACTACTGGTAACACTTACCAGTAAATCTCTAAACCAGCCCTGGCCAGGGACTTCCCTGTTATGGCCAATCGAGCATAGCGCAACATCAACCCCTAATACCGGGAGAGACGAAACCCCTCCTATCGCTCATTGCCTCCATGTGACTCGGGACTGTACCCAAAAACCACCGTTTTGCATGCCCTCTTGGATGTGGTAAGGTGGAAATCAAAGCACAGTGGTAATCACACAAGACTTTATAACGATCTCGGGTCTACAGACTAACCTGTACCGGTGTCACCAGAGAACTGCCATCTGACGTAAGGTATAATACCATCTGGGAGTTCTCGGCGAGTCCGTCCAGTGTACCCAGTCTCCACTGAGCACCCGTATATCATCTCTGATGTCAAACACCAATGGATATGGGATCATCCATCGCCCATCTGTATGGGTCGAGAAGGCATACGCTAGTCTACTCTGGTATATCGATGCCCCGTCTCGATACACCCACGACTAGGGACCTTGAAGGATGTACTTATGGACTATCATGTCCCCACTAGTATGATCTGCATCATAGTCCAGGTAGTCAAGTACACATCCTAAGGGCTTTACCAACATGTAACAGAGAGACAATCAGTATACATGTTAAGGTAAAGAGCAACCAGATAGCATACTATCATGTCGAGCAAGAAAGTCCTCCCTATATATGTCCAAGCATCCACTACAATATACATCTCATGTATAGTAATGGCCTCTAGGGCATACATATAACTAACAATCTCCCAGTTGCACTAGGGCCATCTGATAATAGTGGTTGTAGTATCTCATACTCAACCATCCCATAACTAGTCTTTCTCTAGGAAAAGGCCTTCGTGAGTGGATCCGCCGTGTTGTCCTCTGAGTCTACTCTCTTAATCTCGATCCCCTGGAGATATGCCACAACTGATGGGATGGGCGTTCCTAGGCATATGCCACAACTCCATTGTCACACAATGGAAGGAACGAAGTTCATCTCATGAACTAATATACACCCAGACTGCCTCTTTAGTAGCATCTTTGGTAGCGATGTATCCAGCCTTTATCGTCTAGTATGCCACGGTATCTAGCTTGGAACTCTTCCAACATACCGTGCCTTTACTAAGGGTAAAGACAATGCATGTGACTGACATTTAGTCGTCCTTATCACTCTGGAACCTTTCCAGTGATTCTCCCCAGGATCGATTGATACGATCTCACTACAACTAGTGAGTATCCTAACATCCAATTGGATCTATCTCATAGATCCAAAACCCAGGATTTAGTAGGTATCACTTTGATCCTATGTGGAGAATCATTGTGATAAGCGGAGATTGATCGAGCGTAGCATAGGAAACTCCTTCCCCATCAAGAGTATGTCATCCACGTACTCTACGAGGATCTCCACCATACTCTCTACTACCTTTTTTGTATATACAAGGTTCATTTACCATTTTGATGATGTCAAACTCTTTGACTAACATATCAAAACAGATGTTCCAACTCCGCGATGCCTGCTTTATCACATAAAACATCTTGCACACGTTTCCGCTGCTCCCACTGTCTACGAAGCCCTCTGACTGTGTACTTATAGACTCTTTCTTCTAAAACATCATTTAGAAAAACAGTCATGACACCCAACCGCCAGATATCGTAGTCATGGTATGTAGCCGTGGCAAGTAGGATCTGGATGGACTTATGCATAGCTACTTAGAAAAGGTTTCATCATAATCCATACCTGGTCAATGATGCAAACCTTTAACAAGTCTAGCTTTGAAAGTCTCAACTTTTCCATGTACACCAAGTAATCTTCTCAAGATATACTTGCTTCTGATGGGGATTTAACCCTTCAGATAAAGCAACCAAAGTCCATACTTTGTTGGTGTATAAGGATTCCATCTCAGATCGATAAGCATCTAGCCATTCTTACAGAGTCCCCACTCTTGATGGCCAGCTCGAAACTAGTTGGGTCATCATCTTATGATGCAATCCTCGCTCCCACTGTCATAGAGAAACTGAAGTATCTCTCAGGTGGGTGAGGAACCCTACTAGATCGGCGGAGAGGCTGAGGTTCGTTGGAAACTATTGAATCCTTTGGTTCTTCCAAATCATCAGCTGCAGTTTGTATAGCTGGAACTCCTTCCAGTTCTACCTCATGACCATTAATTTCTTCACAAGAAATTCCCTTGCACAAAGGTGGCATGCTGAGAAACAAAACATCTTTTATTCTTCGGTTTGGTAGAAGATATTCCCTTGCATATACTTGAGATATCCAACAAACTTACAGAACTGACTTTACCTCGAGCTTGTCCGGATTATGCTTTTAGACATAGGCTGGACAACCCCAAATCTTAACAAACTTAAGATATGGGCTATTCCCTTTCCATATCTCATATGAAGTGGTAGGCAACTGATTTGATCGGAACCCTATTCAATAGGTATGCAACTTCACAAGTGCATAACTCCCAAAAGGAAATAGGTAACTCAGTAGTACTCATCATAGAGCACACGTTATCACATAGGGTGTGATTGCTCCTCCCCGATACACCGACGTGCTGTGGTGTATACGGAGGAGTAATGCTGAGAGAGAATCTCATTCTCCTTTAGAATAATCCAGGAATTACGTGCTCAAGTATTCTCCTCCTTGATCACATCAAAGGACATAATACTTATACCCGTTTTGGTTCTCTACTTCTAACTTATATTCTGTGAATATCTCAAAAGCTTCGGACTTGTGTTTCAACAGGAACATATGTCTGAATCTTGAGAGATCATCAGAGAATGTAATGAAGTACAAAGAACTGGTCTTGGTATGTGTAGACTGGGGACCTTCATACATCAACATGTATCATCCTAAGAGTTCACTAACTCTTTCTCTACTTCTAATAAATAGATCTATGGTCATCTTATCTCTGTGACATGACCGACAAGTTTCACAAGATGTAAATTCAAACTAATTTAAATATGCATCTATATGTAACTTCAGCTAGTCGGGTCGCATTGATATGACCTAGTCTTCAATACCTCAAGAAGGATTTGTTCATTTCTGAACTCTTCCTCTTGTGCGTGTTCTGTATACTAAGAACTGTAGTTTGATTTAGAACGTCAATGCTTTTAGATAACATGCCTGAACCGATTAACTTTTGATATAGGAAATGTTCAAAACATTATCCAACAATACAAAATTATATCCTTCTTTACTAATAAAGAGATTGATATGATGTTGTATATCAGGTTCGGTATCTAATAACATTCGTTCAGAATCAATGTATTCTGGTAATACAGGGTGATAGTGACCAACAGACTTGGCTGCAACACTTGCTCCGTTTTCTATCTCATGAAACTTATCATCCGTTCTCAGTTCTCTACCTATCTGTAGCCCATGTAACAGATTACATATGCAGGATCCTGATCCGGTATCTCATACCCATGACGTAAAGGATACTGAGAAACATTTCTCTGTAATGAACACACCCGAAAATGATGCATCAGCATGCACTTTCTTCGTTTGGGCGGCACGGGAATTCTGGTAATCCCCAATTTCCTGCTCTGTTTTATAACAATTATAAGTTGGAGCGGGACCAACGTTCCCCAGCTCTGTATAACAAGCGGGTTCGGTCAATACATCCGAATTATTATCTTAATTAAGGCGTGATATGGTCGCTACCTGGAGAGAGAGAGAAGAAAACACTCTGCGTGCGCTCTTGCAAGATCAGATTGGTTATTATTTTATCTAATCAGGATGGCTCCCACTGTTTTTATCAAATCTTCCTTCAAACCCTAAAAGGAAAGACTAGCCGGGATTAATTACACCCTACAACTTCGCCAATCTTTCAGCCAGGCCAGTGTCGGTACTTTGAGGGAGGTTCCCCGTGCTTTCGCATGGACCTAATTAAAGTAAATCTCATTTTCCCAGAGGCGTAACCCCGTTGACATCTTTCTAGACACCTACTTGATCGGCTAATTGTAATGTGTAAAACTCTCCCAGGAGTAACAATTACTCGCAGTGGGTATCGGGATCCAACTATCTCATAGAAGGTATGCAATCTCATTGCAAATTTCAACACTTGAAATTCCCGATAATTTTGCCCCTAACCTTCTATGACCTTGACAAAGGCTAACAAACCATAGGATGCTAGTCAAGTTCAACCTGTCATTTCTTGATTGAATTAAACCTACCCGCACGACCCTTGACAAAAGCCAACAAGGTCGTATGACTACCCTAACCCAATCTGCATCATATGCATAAGCAGATAAGCACTAGTCAGCTACCGCACACTACGCCTTGACAAAGGCCAACAAACGCAGCACGAATACTAACTACTACTTATCTGAAATGACGGAGGGCTACGCTAGGTTTTTCTGAAAACCTATTGCGTAATGAACTTGATATCGTTGTAGAATCAAATGATTTTAAAATGGAGTGTATTTGAGGCTTTTACTAGTTTCGCTAAAGAGGTCACTCCCGGTGAAGGGATCTCGGCTCTTTCCTCGTCGAATGAGATGCAGGATATATTATATACATCACTGTGCAAAGCAAGAACTAGAAAAGCAATTAAAAGACTAAACCGAGGGGTGTAGCATCTGCCAGTCATTGCTAAAGGGGTCACTCCCGGTGAAAGGATCTCGGCCCTTTCCTTATCGAATAAGGTGCGGGATGTTCTACAAGGAACACCGCGATGCAAAGCAAGAACTGTAGCTACCTGTTTTTTTTTTTTGAAAATTCGATTCCACAACATCTTTTAGGTTTCTTTTCTTTCATTAATCATATTAATAAAGTCCCATCATTTAAATCACCTAAACATCATAGATAAATACGACGTATACTTATGTCATCCGCATTCGCCTCGATGTCCCTTCGTGCACCGTTAGGTTAGGTAACTAACGGCAAAGCGGGGCAGGGCTAGCGCGGGTGTAAAACATAAGTAACATCTATATAATATATCTCATATACTATATACATAATCAATCACAACATATCAAATGATCACATCACAGATATCGCAGCAGAAGAAACATATGAAACATTGGATATACTAGGACGTCCGTGTTTTATTTTGAGCCTCTATAAAACACGGATTCCACGGTCGCGATGAATAGCCAAACCCATACCCCTAGACCCCTACGAGAGCGGCAAGCAACCCTACCAATCCTAGAGTTAGAAGACCCGGACTCGACTCCTCGAGTTGGTCTCCCACTGGACTCTAGAACCCGGTTACTTGTGCTCTCCTCCTTGGGTCTATCCTAGTGCGGAAAAATAAATAATATACAAATGGTGACATCAACCTCATCCCGGAAGTGCCCCAATAAAAGAATATTACATACAATGAATTTTACATGAATGAAAATAAAAACCCTCATCTCACATAAAAAAAACCCTGGCTATTCAAAACGCGACGATCCAATATAATATATCCAGCAACACATAACATCACATGTCATCAACGTAAGTAAATATGCGCATCCCAATTGTCGTTGACATATAGCAACGAAACCGGTGATAACACATATTACACTTACGGTCGCAGAAAAGAAAGTGTAAAACCACAACAGTTGGAATCCGCAACCTCCTTAGACATCGCATGCCTAACAATTATAAACCCCGCATTTTAGTCTCTATATCGAAAACACTTTTCAATATCTAGTCGGGAAATTCAACAAGATTCCCGATATGTGATCGAATGCTCGTCGCAAACTTTTAGTAGACGGCCGCACCCCCGATGCCGTCGACGAAGTGCACTAAGGCGGAACACCGCTGCCGCGAGCACCCGAACGGATGCTTTTGGTGACGGGGTTCTCCTACAGTCACTTGGTCGGGGCTATGGGGCATGGCTGTCTATTAAGTTTACCCGGCGAGTATCAGCGTACGCTACGTGATTGCAACGGACTTGATCGCATCAAAATTCCATGGCAACCGATCATTTGAGACTAAACTGCTATGTTTATAACATCCAAATTAGTCATCTCATAACTATTTATGGATTCCAAATATTGTATCACATTCCAGATAAATAGACAATGTTAAACTTTCCGATCGAATAATCAAACAACCAAGATTTCCCAAATTAATTCTCAACACTTGAGGGGAGTTTAAAAATATCCATCACATGCCACAGTACCAATGGTCCAGCCGTAGAAGGGTCAAGCCAACGCCTCACATGTGGCCCGCCGTACTGCCCCAAACCCTAAGGTTCAAAAGGCAGTTCAAGACGGTCACATAATCAAGTTAAGGTTTGTTGTCTTCTAGAGGGTCCATCGCGTAACTTGCACGATCTAGACGTTCTTAAAAAAACGGAAAAATCCAACACTTGGAAATTTTCCGGCAGGGGAAAAAGTGAGTTATTGATATCCGTTCGAACTTTTTAACACGTTCTAAATATCCGGAAAACAAAACGAAATTAAATATTCCGATCGAATCAACGATTACAAAATAAACCACAGAATACTCAACACTTGAGTGAGAAAATAAAATACCCAGAAAATAGCATAAACACCTACGGATCAAACTGTATAAAAATAAAACCCCAATTAACTCAGAAGGCCGCGGAACCGCGGCACAAGCAGGGGTCTTGCCGCGGTTCCGCGGCTCTTCAATCGAATTAGAGGTTCGTATTTTACCAGAATCCTTAGGATTCCCTGCTGAATTTTTTAGGTATTTTTAATGCAGAAAAATCACAGTATTGAAAAATTTTACAGAGAGGGGGTTAACTTTGACACATCGGGGTTCGTTCGGAGTTTTAACTTCGTAAACACATCGCCTAATGCTCTAGCTAGGCTCTGATACCACTGTAGGGTTACTAGGCACTCTAATAAGGTTCTACAAGGCATCAACCATGCCGGATTAAAAATTTAGCCGTGCCGAATAACTCTAAACAAGATCTTTGCTAGATAATTAGGGTAACACATGCAAGCAAATAACCATTATCACTAAGTGAATACGAAATACAACCTTTGTAGATCGGTCCTTCACTTCTAAAGCTCCTTGTTGTAGTCCCTTCGCTGCGATCATCGAACACCCGGACTCTCGGACGGCTCCATGAGAAGAGGCAACGCGTATTGCTTGAAGTCTTCGAGGCCGAAGATGATCTATGTCGAGCAAATACGAACTCAAGCTTCTACTTCACTAACCAAAGAATCAGTGAAGCAAACACCCTAAACTAAAGTGCTAGTCTAGTAGAGGATGGTGAAATAGGAAATGGGTACACTTTAGAATTTCTTTTCTCACATTGTTTTTCTCTCTTTTTTCAAACCCTAGAAAGAAAATCAAGGAGGAAGAAGATGAGCTCAAAATGAATATGAAAACTAATCAAGAGAGAGAATGAGCTAACCATGGTGAGTGAGTATCATATACTAACTCATGTAGAGACATTACCATGGCTAATTATAGTGGTTAGGTTAGTTAATATCTTAAGTAAAACAAAACTAGTGGAATAAGTCAATGCAAGCATAAGCTTCATGAAGCTTCATGCATGTGAGCTCATTATCCATTTGTTTTAGAATTACTTTAAATATAAAACCTAACCAATATAATTATAATGGTGTATGTCTCATACACCCATGTCAAGTGTATCAACAACCATGATACAATTTGTACACAAATAAATATATATATATATCACATATATATATTAAGTTGTGCACGAGTGAGAAAAATAAATGCGTAAGTGAACCAATGTTAGTTAATGTAAATTAGTATATCACATATACAATTATACACTAAATTATTAAATCAACTCTTGATTTAATAATCCGGTTATATCACATATAACCGACTAACATCCAATGTATCGACTTATCGAATCAACCCTTGATTCGATAACCTGGTTATATCGCATATAACCAATCGACACAAACTTCGCGAGAATAGAATACGGTATCACATACTCGTACTATTCTCGGTCCCGTATATATCACATATGCGCTCCTATTTCGTTTTTCCTGAGCCAGTATAACCTCTATGTAGGACTCTAAAGAATCGTCAATACGCCGGCAGTAGGTGATGATCATATCAAGCACCCACAAGCCGTCAGCGGTACTAGCTGGACGTAACGGCTACCCGAGTATTGAGCGATCAGAAGATCAGCAAGCAAGCCCGCTCCAACTCCTGCAAAAAGCCTGACAGCGACACTACCATACAGTCCGGTCTCCTCGTCTGATATGTCGCATATCAAGTCTAGGGGTGGTAAACGTCATACCCCAATAACCGATAAGTCATGCCGATGCGAGGCTCATAACGGGTCGAGAAACTACTGGTAACACTTACAAGTAAATCTCTAAACCAGCCCTGGCCAGTGACTTCCCTGTTATGGCCAATCGAGCATAGGGCAACATCAACCCCCAATACCGGGAGAGACGAAACCCCTCCTATCGCTCATTGCCTCCATGTGACTCGGGACTGTACCCAAAAACCACCGTTTTGCACGCCTTCTTGGACGTGGTAAGGTGGAAATCAAAGCACAGTGGGAATCACACAAGACTTTATGACGATCTCGGGTCTACTGACTAACCTGTACCAGTGTTACCAGAGAACTGCCATCTAACGTAAGGTATAATACCATCTGGGAGTTCTCGGCGAGTCCGTCCAGTGTACCCAGTCTCCACTGTGCACCCGTATATCATCTCTGATGTCAAACACCAATGGATATCGGATTATCCAACGCCCATCTGTATGGGTCGAGAAGGCATACGCTAGTCTACTCTGGTATATCGATGCGCCGTCTCGATATACCCACGACTAGGGACCTTGAAGGATGTACTTATGGACTACCATGTCCCCACTAGTATGAGCCGCATCATAGTCCAGGTAGTCAAGTACACATCCTAAGGGTTTTACCAACATGTAACAGAGAGACAATCAGTATACACGTTAAGGTAAAGAGTAACTAGATAGCATACTATCATGTAGAGCAAGAAAGTCCTCCCTATATATGTCCAAGCATCCAGTACAATATACATCTCATGTATAGTAATGGCCTCTAGGGCATACATATAACTAACAGTGACCCTGTCTATCCGAGCGGATAAGGCGTTGATGATGTTAGGAGGGGGAGATGAGCCACTCCCGCCTCCGTTGTGCTGGCTCGTATTTGGATCGTCGTGATTGTCGCTCGCCATCGGGTCGAGGGCGGAAGATCAACTCTATGGGTAGAGAAGTTTATGAAACGTTCCCACAGACGGCGCCAACTAATGGAGGTCGAGATCTCCCTCAGATTTTGTCCTCTGTCGATCTGGTAGCAAGGGTCTTGGACAGTTGAGATTTGGTGTGGTTGTTGTTGAGCGTGTGGATCTCAATGGGTTGATGTTGGAGTTGAAGCAGAGCTACCTGCAAGTGAAGTCCCGGGGTGGGTGACCACCGTAGTATTAGTTATATGTATGCTCTAGAGGACATTACTATACATGAGATGTATATTGTACTGGATGCTTGGACATATATAGGGAGGACTTTCTTACTTGACATGATAGTATGCTATCTGGTTACTCATTACCTTAACGTGTACACTGATTGTCTCTCTGTTACATGTTGGTAAATCCCTTAGGATGTGTACATGACTACCTGGACTATGATGCAGATCATACTAGTGGGGACAGAGTAGTCCATAAGTATATCCTTCAAGGTCCCTAGTCGTGGGTGTATCGAGACGGGGCATCGATATACCAGAGTAGACTAGCGTATAGCTTCTCGACCCATATAGATGGGCGATGGATGATCCCATATCCATTGGTGTTTGACATCAGAGATGATATACGGGTGCTCAGTAGAGACTGGGTACACTGGACGGACTCGCCGAGAACTCCCAGATGGTATTATACCTCACGTCAGATGGCAGTTCTCTGGTGACACTGATACAGGTTAGTCTGTAGACCCGAGATCGCCATAGAGTCTTGTGTGATTCCCACTGTGCTTTGATTTCCACCTTACCACGTCCAAGAGGGCATGCAAAACGGTGGTTTTTGGGTACAGTCCCGAGTCACATGGAGGCAATGAGCGATAGGAGGGGTTTCGTCTCTCCCGGTATTGGGGGTTGATGTTGCGCTATGCTCGATTGGCCATAACAGGGAAGTCCCTGGCCAGGGCTGGTTTAGAGATTTACTGGTATGTGTTACCAGTAGTTTCTCGACCCGTTATGAGCCTCACATCGGCATGACTTATCGGTTATTTGGGTCTGACGTTTACCACCCCTAGACTTGATATGCGACATATCAGACGAGGAGACCGGACTGTACGGTAGTGTCGCTGTCAGGCTTTTGCAGGAGTTGGAGCGGGCTTGCTTGCTGATCTTCTGATCGCTCAATACCCGGGTAGCCGTTACGTCCAGCTAGTACCGCTGACGGCTTGTGGGTGCTTGATATGATCATCACCTACTGCCGGCGTATTGACGAGTCTTTAGAGTCCTACATAGAGGTTTTACTGGCTCAGGAAATACGAAATAGGAGCGCATATGTGATATGTGCGGGACCGAGAATAATGCGAGTATTTGATACCGTATTCTATTCTCGCGATGTTTGTATCGATCGGTTATATGCGATATAACCGGGTTATCGAATCAAGTGTTGATTCGATAAGTCGATACATTGGATGTTAGTTGGTTATATGAGATATAACCGGATTATTAAGTCAAGTGTTGATTTAATAATTTAGTGTATAATTGTATATGTGATATACTAATTTACATTAACTAACATTGGTTCACTTAAGCATTTGTTTTTCTCACTTGTGCACAACTTAATGTATATGTGATATATATTTATTTGTGTTCATTTTGTATCATGGTTGTTGATACAACTTACATGGGTGTATAAGACTTACACCATACTAATTATAGTGTTAGGTTTTTATATTTAAAGTAATTCTAAAATTAGTGGATAATGAGCTCACATGCATGAAGCTTTGGGTTGCATTGACTTAGTCTACTAATTTTGTTTTACTTAAGATTTTAATTAACCTAACCATTATAATATAGCCATGGTTATGTCTCTACATGAGTTAATATATGATATAAACTCACCCATGGTTCCCTCTCTCTCTTGATGATTAGTTTTTCATTCTTATTTTTCTTGAGCTCATCTTCTTCCTTGAGCTAAAAAGCTCTCTAGGGTTTGATCTAAAGTGAGAAACATTGTGAGAAAATAAATTCTAAAGTGAACCCACTTCCTATTTCTCCATCCTCTACTAGACTAGCACTTTAGTTTAGGGTGTTTGCTTCACTAATTCTCAAGTTAGTGAAGTAGTAGCTTGAGTTGGTATTCTCTCGACGTAGATCATCTTCGGCCTCGAAGACTTCAAGCAAGGACGCTTCTTTCGCCTCGTGAAGCCATGCAAGAGCCCGGGAGAACCATGATCGCAGCGAAGGGACTACAACAAGGAGCTTTAGAAGTGAAGGACCGATCTACAATGGTTGTATTTCGTATTCACTTAGTCGTAAATGTTATTTACTTGCATGTGTTAACCTAATAGTCTAGCAAAGATCTTGTTTAGGGTTGTTCGGCACGGCTAAAATTTTAGCCGGGCATGGTTGATGCCTTGTAGTACCTTGTTAGAGTGCCTAGTAACCCTACAGTGGTATCAGAGCCTAGCTAGAGTATTAGGCGACATGTTTACGATGTTAAAACTCCGAACGTACTCCGTAACGTCAAAATGACCCCCTCTCTGGAAACTTTTTAAAATCGTGATTTTTTCTGAGTTAAAAATGCTTTAAAATACCAGCAGGGAAATATATATATTACTGTGCAAAACGAGCCTTCAATCCGTACGTACCGCCACGGAACCGCGCCCATACCTCGCTTGGGCCGCGGATCCGCGGTCGCACTGTTGAAATGGACTTTGGGTTTGCAACAGTAATATCCGTAGCTGTTATTGCATATTTCTGGATATTTTTAATCTGACTCAAGTGTTGAGTGTTCTGGGGTTTATTTTGTGTTCGTTGATTCGATCGGAAAATTTAATTTCGTTTTGTTTTCCGGATAATTTAGAAAGTATTAAAATGTTCGAACGGATATCATTAACTCGTTTTTTCCCGGCACGAAATACTTTCAAGTGTTGAATTTTTCTTGAGTTTAAATCTTTCGGAAAAACGTGCAAGTAACGCGATGGACCCTCTAGAAGAACACAAACCTTAACTCGATTATGTGACCGTCTGAACCGCCTCTAAACCTTAGGGTTTGGGGAACTACAGCGTTGCCACATATGAGGCGTTGGCTTGACCCTTCTACGGCTGGACCATAGCTACTGTGACGTATTCTGGAATTTTTGAACTCCGCTCATGTGTTGAGCTATTTACGAAATCTTGGGTATTTGATTATTCGATCGGAAAGTTTAATACTGTCTATTTATCTAGAATGTGATACAATATGTGGAATTCATAAAGTTAGGCATGAAATGCGAAATATGTGATATTTCGGATTTACGATATCTAAAGAGATTGTGGATTCCAAATGTTGTAGTTTTACACTTTCTTTTCTGCGACTGTAAGTGTAATATGTGATATCGCCGGTTTCGTTGCTATATGTCAACGACAATTGGGATGCGCATATTTACTTACGTTGATGATATGTGATGTTATGTGTTGCTGGATATGTTATATTGGATCGTCGTGTTCTGAATAGCCGGGGGTTTTATGTGAGATGAGAGTTTTTATTTTCATTCATTTAAAATTCATTGTATGTAATATTCTTTTATTAGGGTACTTCCGGGATGAGGATGATGTCACCATTGTATATTATTTACTTTTCCGCATTAGGTAGACCCAAGGAGGAGAGCACAAGTAACCGGGTTCTAGAGTCCACTGGGAGACCAACTCAAGGAGTCGAGTCCGGATCTCCAAACTCTAGAATTGGTAGGGTTGCTTGCCGCTCTCGTAGGGGTCTAGGGATGTGGGTTTGGCTATTCATCGCGACCGTGGAATCCGTGTTTTATAGAGGCTCAAAATAAAGCACGGACGTCCTAGTATATCCAATGTTTCATATGATTCTTCTGCTGCGATATCTGTGAAGTGATCATTTGATATGTTGTGATAGATACTGTATATAGTATATATGCTATATTATATAGACGTTACTTATGTTTTACACCCGCGCTAGCCCTGCCCCGCTCTGCCGTTAGTTACCTAACCTAACGGTGCACGAGGGGACATCGAGGCGAATGCGGATGGCATAAGTGTACGTCGTATTTATCTGTGATGTTTAGGTGACTTAAATGATGTGACTTCATTAATATGATTAATGAAAGAAAAGAAACCTAAAAGATGTTGTAGAATCAAACTTTCAAAAAGGGTAGCTACAGTTTTTGCTTTGCATAGCGATATATATGATATATCCTGCACCTTATTCGATGAGGAAAGAGCCGAGATCCCTTCACCGGGAGTGACCTCTTTAGCAAAACTGGCAGATGCTACAACACTAGATTTGTCTTTTGATTGCTTTTGGAGTTTTTGCTTTGCATAGCGATATATATGATATATCCTGCACCTCATTCCATAAGGAAAGAGCCGAGATCCCTTCACCGGGAGTGACCTCTTTAGAAAAACTAATAAAATCCTCAAAATCACTCCATTTCAAAATTCACTCGATTGTACAACGATATCAAGTTCATTACGCAATAGGTTTTCAGAAAAACCTGTCGTAGCCCTCCGTCATTTCAGATAAGTCCTGCTTAGTATTCGTGCTGCGTTTGTTGACCTTGTCAAGGCGCAGTGTGCGGTAGCTGACCAGTATTTATCTGCTTATGCATATGATGCAGATTGGATTAGACTAGTCGTACGGCCTTGTTGACCTTGTCAAGGGTCGTGCGGGTGGGTTTAATTCAATCAAGAAATGACGGGTTGAATTTGACTTACGGTCTATGGTTTGTTGACCTTGTCAAGGTCATAGATCGTTTGGGGCAAAATATTATCGGGAATTTCAAGAGTTGAAATTTGCAATGAGATTGCATACCTTCTATGAGATAGTTGGATCCCGATACCCACTGCGAGTAATTGTTACTCCTGAGAGAGTTTTACACAGGACAATTAGCCGATCAAGTAGGTGTCTAGAAAGGTGTCAACGGGGTTACGCCTCTGAGAAAACGAGGTTTACTTTAATTAGGTCCGTGCGAAAGCACGGGGAACCTCCCTCAAAGTACCGACACTGGCCTGGCTGAAAGATTGGCGAAATTGTAGGGTGTAATTAATCCCGGCTAGTCTTTCCTTTTTATGGTTTGAAGGAAGATTTGATAAAAACAGTGTGAGCCATCCTGATTAGATAAAATAATAACCAATCTGATTTTGCAAGAGCGCACGCAGAGTGTTTTCTTCTCTCTCTCTCTCCAGGTAGCGACCATGTCACGCCTTAATCAAAGATAATAATATTGATGTATTGACCGAACCCACTTATTATACTATGCTGGGGAACGTTGGTCCCGCTCCAAATTATAATTGTTATAAGACCGAGCAGGAAATAGGGGATTACCAGGATTCCCGTGCCGCCAAAACGAAAAAAGTGCATACTGATGCATCTTCTTCGGGTGTATTCATTACCGAGAACTGTTTCTCAGTATTCTCTACGTCCTGGGTATGAGATACCGGATCAGGATCCCACATATGTAATCTGTTACATGGGCTATAAGATAGGTAGAGAACTTAGAACGGGTGATAGAAATTTTAAGAGTTAGAAACGGTGCAAGTGCTGCAGCCAAGTCTGTTGGTAGTTATCACCCTGTATTATCAGAATACATTGATTCTGAACGAATGTTATTAGATACCGAACCTGATGTACAACATCATATCAGTCTCTTTATTAGTAAAGAAGGATATAATTTTGTATTGTTGGATAATGTTTTGAACATTTCCTATATTAAGAGTTGATCGGTTCAGGCACGTTATCTAAAAGCATTGACGTTCTAAATCAAACTACAGTTCTTAGTATACAGAACACACACAAGAGGAAGTGATTCAGAAATGAGCGAATTCTTCTTGAGGCATTGTAGACTATGTCATATCAGTGCGACCCGACTAGCTGAAGTTACATTTAGATGCATATTTAAATTAGTTTGAATTTACATCTTATGAAACTTGCCTGTCATGTCACGAAGATAAGATGACCATAGCCCTGTTTATTGGAAACAGAGAAAGAGTTAGTGAACTCTTGGGATTGATACGTGTTGATGTATGAAGGTCCCCTGTCTACATATGCAAGGACCGGTTCTTTGTACTTCATTACATTCACTGATGATCTCTCAAGATTCAGACATATATTCCTGTTGAAACACAAGTCCGAAACTTTTGAGATAATCACAAATTATAAGTTAGAAGTAGAGAACCAAAAATGGGTATAAGTATTATGTCCTTTGTGATGATCAGGAAGGAGAATACTTGAGCACGGGATTCCTGGACTATTCTAAAGGAGAATGAGATTCTCTCTCAGCATTACTCCTCCGTATACACCATAGCACGATGGTATATCGGGGCGGAGCAATAGCACCCTATGTGATATGGTGTGCTCTATGATGAGTACTACTGGTTTTCCTATTTCCTTTTGGGAGTAGTGCACTTGAGAAGCCGCATACCTATTGAATAGGGTTCAAATCAAATCAGTTGCCTACCACTTCATATATGATATGGAAAGGGAAGAGCCTATATCTTAAGTTTGTTAAGATTTAGGGTTGTCCGGCCTATGTCTGAAAAGCAAAATCCGGACAAGCTCGAGGCAAAGTCAGCTGTGTGATTGTTTGTTGGATATCCCAAGCATTCGCAAGGGAATATCTTCTACCTAACCGAGGAACAAAAGATGTTTTGTTTCACAGCATGCCACCTTTGTGAAAGGGAATTTCTTGAGAAGAAATTAGTGGTCATAAGGTAGAACTGGAAGGAGTTCCAGCCAAACAAACTGCAGCTGATGATTTGGTAGAACCGGAGGATTCAATAGTTTCCAACGAACCTCAACCTCTCCACCGATCTAGTAGGGTTCCTCACCCACCTGAGAGATACTTCTGTTTCTCTATGACAGTGGGAGCGAGGAATGCATCATGAGATGATGACCCAACTGGTTTCGAGCAGGCCATCAGGAGTGGGACTCTGTAAGAATGGCTGGATACTTAACAATCTGAGATGGAATCCTTATACACTAACAAAGTATGGACTTTGGTGGCTTTATCTGAAGGGGTAAATCCCCATCAGGAGCAAGTATATCTTGAGAAGATTACTTGGTGTACATGGAAAAGTTGAGACTTTCAAAGCTATACTTAAGTCCATCCAGATCCTACTTGCCACTGCTACATACCATGACTACGATATCTAGTGGTTGGGTGTCATGACTGCTTTTCTAAATGATATTTTTGGAAGAGAGCCTCTATAAGTACACAGCCAGAGGGATTCATAGACAGTGGGAGCAGCGGAAACGTGTGCAAGATGTTTTATGTGATAAAACAGACATCGCGGAGTTGGAACATCTGTTTTTATGTGGTAGTCATAGAGTTTGACTTCATCAAAATGGTAGATGAACCTTGTATATACAAAAAGGTAGTGGAGAGTATGGTAGTTATCCTCGTAGAATACGTGGATGACATACTCTTGATAGGGAAGGAGTTTCCTATGCTACGCTCGGTCAATCTCCTCTTATCACAATGATTCTCCATATAGGATCAAGGTGATACCTCCTAAATCCTTGGTTATGGAACTATGGGATAGATCTAATTGGATGTTAGGAATCTCACTAGTTGTAGTGGGATGGTATCAAACGATCCTGGGGAGAATCACTGGAAAGGTTCCAAGGTGATGAGGTCGACTGAATGTCAGTCACAGGCATTGTCTTTACCCTCTGTAAAGGGACGGTATGTTGGAAGCGTTCCAAGCTAGATGCCGTGACATAATAGACGATAAAGGCTGGATACATCGCTACCAAAGACGCTACCAAAGAAGCAGTCTGGGTGTATATTAGTTCATGAGATGAAATTTGTTCCTACCATTGTGAGACAATGGAGTTGTGGCTTATGCCTAGGAACGCCCGTCCCATCAGTGATCCAGACATATTCTAAGGCAGTATCACCTGATCATGAAGATGGTTGACCTCCAGGGGATCGAGGTTAGGAGAGTAGACTCAGAGGACAACACGGCGGATCCACTCACAAAGGCCTTTTCCCAGAGAGAGACTATTATGGGATGGTTGAGTATGAGATACTACAACCACTGTTATCAGATGGCCTTAGTGCAAGTGGGAGATTGTTAGTTATATGTATGCCCTAGAGACCATTACTATACATGAAAAGTATATTGTAGTGGATGCTTGGACATATATAGGGAGGACTTTCTTGCTCGACATGATAGTATGCTATCTGGTTACTCTTTACCTTAACGTGTACACTGATTGTCTCTCTGTTACATGTTGGTAAAGCCCTTAGGATGTGTACTTGACTACCTGGACTATGATGCAGATTATACTAGTGGGGACAGAGTAGTCCATAAGTACATCCTTCAAGGTCCCTAGTCGTGGGTGCATCGAGACGGAGCATCGATATACCAGAGTAGACTGGCGTATAGCTTCTCGACCCATATAGATGGGCGATGGATGATCCCATATCCATTGGTGTTTGACATCAGAGATGATATACGGGTGCTCAGTAGAGACTAGGTACACTGGACGGACTCACCGAGAACTCCCAGATGGTATTATACCTCACGTCAGATGGCAGTTCTCTGGTGACACTGATACAGGTTAGTCTGTAGACCCGAGATCGCCATAGAGTCTTGTGTGATTCCCACTGTGCTTTGATTTCCACCTTACCACGTCCAAGAGGGCGTGCAAAACGGTTGTTTTTGGGTACAGTCCCGAGTCACATGGAGGCAATGAGCGATAGGAGGGGTTTCGTCTCTCCCGGTATTGGGGGTTGATGTTGCGCTATGCTCGATTGGCCATAACAGGGAAGTCCCTGGCCAGGGCTGGTTTAGAGATTTACTGGTAAGTGTTACCAGTAGTTTCTCGACCCGTTATGAGCCTCACATCGGCATGACTTATCGGTTATTGGGGTCTGACGTTTACCACCCCTAGACTTGATATGCGACATATCAGACGAGGAGACCGTACTGTACGGTAGTGTCGCTGTCAGGCTTTTGCAGGAGTTGGAGCGGGCTTGCTTGCTGATCTTCTGATCGCTCAATATCCGGGTAGCCGTTACGTCCAGCTAGTACCGCTGACGGCTTGTGGGTGCTTGATATGATCATCACCTACTGCCGGCGTATTGACGAGTCTTTAGAGTCCTACATAGAGGTTTTACTGGCTCAGGAAAAACGAAATAGGAGCGCATATGTGATATGTGCGGGACCGAGAATAATGCGAGTATTTGATACCGTATTCTATTCTCGTGATGTTTGTATCGATCGGTTATATACGATATAACCGGGTTATCGAATCAAGTGTTGATTCGATAAGTCGATACATTGGATGTTAGTTGGTTATATGAGATATAACCGGATTATTAAGTCAAGTGTTGATTTAATAATTTAGTGTATAATTGTATATGTGATATACTAATTTACATTAACTAACATTGGTTCACTTAAGCATTTGTTTTTCTCACTTGTTCACAACTTAATATATATGTGATATATATTTATTTGTGTTCATTTTGTATCATGGTTGTTGATACAACTTACATGGGTGTATAAGACTTACACCATACTAATTATAGTGTTAGGTTATTATATTTAAAGTAATTCTAAAATTAGTGGATAATGAGCTCACATGCATGAAGCTTCATGAAGCTTTGGGTTGCATTGACTTAGTCTACTAATTTTGTTTTACTTGAGATATTAATTAACCTAACCATTATAATATAGCCATGGTTATGTCTCTACATGAGTTAATATATGATATAAACTCACCCATGGTTCCCTCTCTCTCTTGATGATTAGTTTTTCATTCTCATTTTTCTTGAGCTCATCTTCTTCCTTGAGCTAAAAAGCTCTCTAGGGTTTGATCTAAAGTGAGAAACATTGTGAGAAAATAAATTCTAAAGTGAACCCACTTCCTATTTCTCCATCCTCTACTAGACGAGCACTTTAATTTAGGGTGTTTGCTTCACTAATTCTCAAGTTAGTGAAGTAGTAGCTTGAGTTGGTATTCTCTCGATGTAGATCATTTTTGGCCTCGAAGACTTCAAGCAAGGATGCTTTTTTCGCCTCGTGAAGCCATGCAAGAGCCCGGGAGAACCATGATCGCAGCGAAGGGACTACAACAAGGAGCTTTAGAAGTGAAGGACCGATCTACAAAGGTTGTATTTCTTATTCACTTAGTCGTAAATGTTATTTACTTGCATGTGTTACCCTAATAGTCTAGCAAAGATCTTGTTTAGGGTTGTTCGGCACGGCTAAAATATTAACCGGGCATGGTTGATACCTTGTAGTACCTTGTTAGAGTGCCTAGTAACCCTACACATAGGACCCTCCGACGATCAAGTTAGTACCGAGGAATATTGGAAGAGTAGCGGCGTATTGGAATGAATTCGAGTTACCTGAGTCGTCTGAAAGAGTGTTTTTTATAGTGGTCGTATGGAGCGAGCTGGTGCGAGATCCTCGCCGTCGGTTATGCCCTTACGTTAGTGTAACATTTTGGATTATAATTTTAAATATGAATATAATAAGTTTACAAAAATGATATCGCTTATGAAATTGGGTATCGGAATTATATCCGTAAAAATGTAATTATTTTGGTAAATATGAAGAAAAGTGTGTGATATAATAAAAATGATATAGTAATTATTTTAACATGACATGATATTTTATATTAAGATAATGATATTTAAGTGATAGATTAATTATCTCATATCTTTTTATTTTACATGAATTTAAATTGTAACATGAAAGGTTTTTCTTTTGTTGTAATTCTTTTAATAGTTGGTATATGATATCCTAGTTCAAACCCTCACACCAACACACCCTCACCCATGCTCAACTCTCTCCACCTCCTTCTCACTTTACACCTCCTCCTTCTCCTTTGACACCTCCTCCTTCTCTCTTAACACCTCATGCTTTCTCTACACACACACTTAGAAATTCTTTAGCTCCCTCAAACTGAACCATAGGTTTCTTTAAGTTCCAAACAAAAATATTTCTAAGTATCCATCACTATAAGAGAAAGCCGTGATTTCCTTCATGAAAGTTGTTCACATCTTCAACCTTGAGCCAATACAAACCCTTAATGCTTCCACATACACTTCTTGAGCTAATACACACCCTTAATGCTTCCACATACACTTCTTGAGCTGGATTTCTTTGTACTACCTCTTTATAGGTATATCTCCTTCTCTCTTTATTTTATCAATTCTGTTTATAATCTGTTTTTAGTATGCAGTATTAGAAAACTAGTTTAATTGTGATATGTATCATACTAGAATTGAATCTGGAACCATTAGGTAAAACCAATAGAAAAACTAACAAGACCATAGTATCATGAGACTATTAAGAGACTATATAGAGTTCGAGCCCCAACTTCCACTATTGACCCGGCGAAATTCATCTTTTTACCGGCGCCGCCGAGCTACCTAGGAGGTTTTGGGTTGGTTTTTCTTTTGTAGCTTTACTTGGGTATTTTATAAGTTACTATATTGTTTGATTTGTCCCAGTATTCATACAGAGAAATCTGGGAATGTTTTAGTAAGGGTTTTATCAAGTTTCCGACATTTCGATATGAGTTTTTCGTATTTCTGTACTGCGACTGAAACGTCGACGTTGGTATGTTAATTGCAGGGGCATTTGTTCGTTTCTGGCGTAAGTAAGCTATAGGTTCTAACCTATGGATACTTAGCTCATTGTTTTGATTTTGATATGATGTTTACGCCAATATTTCATAACTACGATTATAGGTACGATCGCGAAGGTTTCCGAGACGAAGTTGTCGGACATAGCAATCATAGATTCGACGAGCTCGACAAGTTGGTGAGTAGATTTATATCTACGGGGGAAGTCGGGTGGATGGCGTATAACACCCCCGCAACCTTATAACTAGGATATTTATGCTATCTAGTTAGTTTCTAGTGTTAATTCAAGTTTATGGTATTGGTGTTCTGTTGCATCTAGTATGTTATTCATGTGCATATAGTTTTATTCATGGTTTGGTGGATTTGTATGAGAGATCATGCCGTACTTGAGATAAGTTGGATATTGTGATAATATGGATATTGTACGAGGAATCATATCGTACTTGTGATGACGAGATTAGCAAGCTGAAGAACGGCCAAGTTTCCTTTAGACTCGTGAAGTCATGTTTTATTTCGTTTTAGAACGTAATACTTGAGTGAGCTATACTCTTTTAAAAATTAACGATTCGTTTCCCTTTTAAAGAATAAATGACAAGGATGCGATGCCAATTTCCAAAACGAATATTTATTTTTAACCTAAGACAGCTTCCTTATTTCAAAACCAACGTTTTGTTCCATTTTCAAAGATAATGGTATAGCTCATAGCAAGTAGTTACATTTAATAATTACGCTTAGATTTACTTTACATGTTCGCGATATATTTATCGATGTTATACGTTTCTGTAATACGAACACTCTGATAGAACACTGCACAACTACCAATGAGTATTATGTTGCACGAGCACATACGCATATGTTACACTACACCTCATTGGTACTGCCATGTTACTGTAGGACTGCCATACTACGTGATGCGTATGTAGATGTCGATACGAGTAGGCTTTATACACTTATAGAACACTCGCACAAATACTAATGATTACCATGTTGCACAAGCACATACGCGTATGCTACACTACACATCATTAGTATTGCCATGACACAGTAGGACTGTTCCGTTTATTGCTTGTATGACTTTATTTACGTACTTTACCTTTATTACTTGTTAAACATTGCGAATACCAGTACCATGGGTATTCGTATTTGATTCTTATGAGTTTTCAGGATATTTTATTTTTGATGATATATATCAGTGGTATGGGACGCTGTTATATATGTATATATATAATATATCATCAGAAGGATCTATGAGATTATTCTTATTCTTTACTTGTTATCTTTGGATATGATCAGTTGATGTCCACCATGAGTCATTTTTATATTTTGTTTTACTCCGAACCGAGTGGGGGGCTATACGGTTACGGATTACTATGTTATCCAGACTGAGTGGGAGGATATACAGTCGGATACATGGTGGACCCGGTCGAGACCGAGAGGCAGGAAAGCCGCATTTGAGGCGGGGAGCCTAGCGAGGACACTCGATACCGGAGATAGAGATGAGCACGGCAGATATCCAGGGAATACTGACCGGGGATAAATTTGGATACGGCGGATATCCAGGGGATATCGACCGGGGCCAGGGATATCGGGTGGCAATCATCTGTTGAGATGGTGTCGACGATATCTGCATTTGCGTGTCGGTGATGGACACGAGAGATTTGAGGATTTGCGTGTCGGTGATGGAAACGAGAGATTTCTGATTTCGGGTGTCGATATTGGACATCCAGATGTTGATATGTTTCTATCTTATGAGATATTCAGTTATGTTATGAATTATTGTAGCCGACCAGGACTGATCCGGAGGACAGTACCTGCACATCTTTTTACAGGTCAATTGCATATAAAAAGGATTTCAAAATCGAGCTATAGCCTCATTATTTTGACATGTCTGATATGACACTGGGATCTTTTAAATTGTAAATCTCTTAACACTCTTTACTAAAACAGCAGGACGTATATCTTAAATAAGATACCTATTATATATTTCATACTATCATGTCTGCTTTTATGCTGTGATATATGTATTCCGCGATTATTTTCAAGAAGAGGTTTTACCTATATATTTTCGGCAACTTAAGGGCTTATACCTAGATATAGGTCAATTGCATATGGTATATTCTATTTTGGGATTCATATGATAGATAGAGTTGCATTTATGGTACATATGCATATCATATATTATATTAATGCAGAATATAATAGTATTATACTTATGATCTAGGTATCGTTGTGCATTTCGATTTCTACCTTGTGATGTACTTTTATTCACTGAGTTGGCAACTCACCCCCGTTGTGCCACAGTTTCTTGCAAGTTTTACCGCTTGGATTATCAGCATCTTGGGGCACACACTCCTTTCGGTGATTGCTTTGTTAGGTGGGTTACTGTTGTATCGTACTCACACTTGTATATTCATATCTTCTTATATCTAGTAAATCTCTGTCGACTTAGAACTGGTATATTGTGGACTTAGAAGTGAGATTTAGAATTGTGTGTTGTGGGCGTTGTACTCATTGGAGTCGACATGTTTATATTGCTGATTTTGTTTCGCTTTTCTTTTCTTCGCCTTTGTGCGTCGTGTATTGTTTGTTTGGTTGCTCCGCCGTTTGGGCGTGGAAGCTAGCTCCCGTTGGGATGCTGTTTTTATTATTATGTTGTTTCAGGTTTTATTCAAGATTTACAAAGGAGGTGCTGTCGAATTTCAAAACGTCATAGATGCCTTTTCAAACATACTTAATTAAACTTAAATGTTTCTTTTAAACTGATCTCATCTGATGACTAATTTAAACCCCACTTCCAATGTTTTCAAAAAGGGTTTAGATTCCGGGTTTCGGCTTACTTGAACCGTGTCGATGTCATGTGATTTAAGTGCCGGTCATGTGCCACATTCGGGTCGTGACAGTTACGCTCACGTTAATGGCGGGATCCGCTCATTAATGGGGAACGATCCTGCGTGGGACGCGGAGCGTGGGACGGCGGATATCTCGTCTTGGCGAGATACGCGGAGTCGTTGCGGAGACGCTTGGGCTTCCCGTTCTCGATTGATCGGGAGAGCCGAGAAAGCTCGGCCTGTCAGATGGCTCGGAAACGAGCAGGGAGGCCGAGGAAGCTCGGCATGTCAGGATGCTCAGAAACGAGCCGGGAGGCCGAGGAAGCTCGGCATGTCGAAGGCGAGCTGTTGGCGGTCCGTTGGGTGAGTATAGAAGGTACTCAAGGAGGTCTCTGATAGGTCGGGTGTATCCTCGGAGACGAGGAGACGAGGTAAGCTCTCAAAGCATGATACTTACTTCAGCTCCGTACCCTTTGGGACACGTTATCTGCTATGTGTCATGATCTGGGGAATCCCCACTTCTGAGCATCATCAGTATCCGATACCAAACTAGAAGTGAGAATATCAGTTGGCAGCAACAGAAGGATCCGTGAAAAATTCTTCTGTTCATCCTTCACTGTTCATGGAATTTGCTTCATGGAATTGATTACAGCCCAAATAGGACCATTGGCGCTTGTGCTTGATTTGTCCATTGCCATTGTCCTCCAACATTATTCAACTCAAAGTTACACTGGTCAATGTGCATATGATGTGTACTTAGTAACTTTCAAACAAGCAAAAACCTGCAACATATCTATTTCTGAGCAGACATCAAGGCCTATAAACCACAGCATGTATGCCCCAAAATTTCAGTGTCTTAGCTAGGGCAGTGATTACGATAGCATGGGCTCAGCATAATTGAGGTAATTTGGAATCATCTTCTTAGATTTTTCCCTTGTCGTTGTTTTCTTTCGAGCAATACTTTTACTAACAGGCCGGTGGGGTTTTAATTTCTCGCTGGCTTTTCTATTGGGTGTATATCATTGAAATGCGCTGCAAAAAATGTCCTGTCTAGCAGGGAAATGACCTCATTAAAAGTGACGTGCACTCTATTACAAGACTGGTGGAGAATCAAAAGCTCACCAGCCTGGCAGATTTGATATTTCTCTTTTCTTTTCCTCTCATTTTGATTTCGGTGTGTGTTTTAATCTCGTTGGACTTGGTGGACTGATGGAGCTCAAGACCCACACAAACGAGTGGGTAAGACGGGTCAGGCAAGGATCAACGCAGAGCTGACCTGGCCGAGTGGGCAGGCGGGTCGGGCAAGAATCGGAGTGGGAGCTGACGCGACCCAACCCTTTTATGGATAAGGTCGGTTCGGGTCCTTAAGCTAAGCGGTGATTACGTATACCATTCAAAATTTCAATAATTGATATCTTAAGCTAAGTCAGTGATTAGGATCATGTTTTTAGATTTTTCCTTGTAGATTTTCTCCAACTTCACTATTGTTGCAGTGGTGTTTTGCAATTTTTTTCAGAAAAAAAAAGGGTCTGCTCCCTCAGGTGGAAATAATTTGTTTACAATTTGTCCGTATGGACACGACATATATATGTGGACAATATAAAGTAAAAGCTGGTTAATTATTTTTAGTGTGATACTTGACTACCGAAAAGCAGGCTAGGAGCTTTGTCTTTTTTTTTTTTTGATACTGGCCAGTAAGTTCTAACTTATGCACACGACCACACCCACACACACTACACACAGCACACACAGGCACTTAGGAGACTCACGAATTTGTCCCGAAAGCGTTAATTTGTGTCCAATTCCCCTCCTAAGATTCGTGGAGTTCGAACCAAGCACTCTCCCCAAAAAGAAAAATGCCCACATGAACTGAACTACTGCTGATTGGAAACGGCATTGTCTTGGACTTAGGGTGATGCATATATGGAAGATGATAGGTAACCTATGAGGTTTATAATCAAATGCAAGGACTGTACAACTATGGTTTAGGAATACACATCTGGCTTTCCTATTTGAAAGAACCAAAATTTCTACTATAAAAAAATTGATAATCCATTACTAAAATTTCTAAAACCTATTCAAATATCTATATTATTACTATAGAGTTAGGTAAATCAAAGAAATTTTTTCCCAAAACACTATTTTTCCTCTTGCCTTTTCATTTTTTCTTTTTCCTACCCATTTCCAAATGGCCCTTATGAGGTCAAAATAAATATATTTTGTGGGTTTTTTCTAATTATTTAGTTTTCAATTTTCTTCTTCTTAATTTATTCTTGGATTCTACTGCGAGCAATGATTTGGTATTGGTTTAGAAAGAAAATTCTGGTAATTTTTTTTTCAAGAGAACCAATAATATATTTTTTTTCTTCATACATTTTTTGTTAAAAAAATCAAGCATAATTGACTAAAATATATTTACTGGATAATTCATTCTTTACATTTGCTTATAAAAATTGCAGTTGTTTTAGAGTTGATGTTTTATCAATGTTTCTTAAAAAAAAGTTAATGCTTAAAATTTTATGGATTGATTTCAAAAAAATAATCATAATATGTATTTCTTAAAATGAAGCTAATATTAATTTTCTATATTATTAAAA
Organism: Agapanthus africanus; assembly: GCA_030015575.1. Lineage (NCBI taxonomy): Eukaryota > Viridiplantae > Streptophyta > Magnoliopsida > Asparagales > Amaryllidaceae > Agapanthus > Agapanthus africanus. The sequence continues at coordinate 318,452,088 of JASDDO010000008.1, forward strand.
ATGGGTACTAATTTCTTCTTGACAAAATAAATATATATTGATTTTCTTTTTTTTTCTTCGGAAACATCTTGAGTCATTTTAGAACATCAAATGCCAACAAAGATGCTTTGGAATTCATTAACATAAGCCAGAAAATATTGTAAGAATTTTTGTAGGTAAACATTACCAGCGACTAGTAATTTAGGTCTTTATGTACCAATGATGGATAGGCCCATTATTTGGGCTGAGAGAACAATCATGGGTTTTTTCTAAGTGCACAAGGCCTCCAGCAATTGAGTTTTAGGGTTGCATCCGGATCCAGATCTAGATATCAACCGAATACGGATACGGATTTTGATATCCGGCAGGATACGGATACGGATATATATATTTAAATATTTTTCCAAATACGGATACAGATATGGTTTTAGCAAAATTATCCAGATCCGGATCCGGATATAAATACGGATACATATTACATTAATTTTTTCCTTAAAATGCCTATTTAAACTATAGGTTTTTTAAAATTTATTTTATATCTCATGCATTTAAAAGAATATTATGTTATATAGTTACATTAATTTTTTTTATAAAATTGTTTTAAAATATGCTAATCATTTAGTATATTTGTAGTATATTTATTTATTCATATATTATTCATCTTCATGTAAATTTGTCTCAATCAAATATTTTTAAATCATATTATATAAGTATTCAATGAAATATATCGATCACATACACATTTCCGCTTCATATTTATATGTTTTTATATTATATGTTATTTATACAAATATCTGATTCCGTCTTTTTAATATCCGCTTCGTTTCCGTATCTGTTTTTTCCGGATACGTATACGGATATTTCTTACTGGACCATATCCGTATCCGTATCCGTATCCGTATCCGAAACTAGAAAGCGGATACAGATATAGTAATTCTTATATCCGATCCGGATGCAACCCTTACTTTTTAACCCATTCAATGATGTAGGATGTTTTGGGCTTTGTACCAAATAATTGGACCTTAAACGTTGTGGGCTTGAAAGGAGTCCAGCATATCCATTTCTAAAATGAATAAATGGAGGAAAAAACACAAAACAAAACATAACACCTCCAAAAAAAAAAAAAATTTATTTCTTTTTTTAATGTACTTACATATGTTTTTTGATATAAGTACTTGTTTACTTGCTCACAAGGATGCAAATACAAACAGGGACGAAACCAGGATTACAATAGAAAGGCAAAAGGATATTACAAAACCTTACCTGATAGAATATGATATTTGCATTTAAGATTTTTCTCCTAATTTAAAACTTAATAAAGCAGTAAAATTTTCAGCTTAGATAATTTGAGAGAGCGAAATAGAGATTGTCAGGGTATATTTTTTAAATTAATAGATCTTAAGTACCTTATATAACAGAACAATCATTCATTAAATAATTTCCCTTTTTCAGATTAGAAAAATAAATAAATAAATAGAAATTCTTGGGATCTAGAAGCTCACAGATAAATTGTTGTCTTCACATCAAGTCACCCATTTATACAGTTCACTTATATATGTAACATCAAACACTAAAATTTTGAACAAATGGAGCGAAAATTTATTACTTATCAAGTCGGTATGGAGGCAACAAGCAAAGTTTTAGAAAATGAACACAGCTATTTTAGGAAACTTTTTTTGGTGGATTTTAGGAAAAAACAGCTATTATAGTTCCCTTCTAGGAGACGGCTTCGTCCGTGGACTGTAGTTCATAGCCAGAAACGAACCATATTGGTGGAAAGGGAAGCGCCCCCCTCCCCTCCCCTCCCCCCCTACCCACAAAATTGGAAACTATAATTAGAAAATTTTGCCCCCATCCCAGAATTGTTGCAGATTTTAATTAATTAGTTTCTCAATAATAGTTATCTTGTTCATAAATTAAAGGGCATGTTGTTTGGAAAGAAATAATAATATCTAAATAAATTAAACAAAGTAATTAATATTTATCTCTATATTAATGGGGGTTGTTATTTTGGAAATCATGTTGATCTAGATTGTATATATTGACAATATCTTTATTACAGTGCAAAAGGCAGGGGTCTCCAATTTTCAAATTGATTTCGAAGTAAGGCTATCTAATTTGCTAAAAGAAATTCAATAAAAAAATATAAAAAATTGAATCTTAAATTGTAACCACAGCTAATACTATATATCTTTTCCAATAACTAAATCTCCACAAATTTCTCTCGGTGACTAACTCCATAAAAATCTTTTTTTAATTACAAATTTTTTTCTTTAATTACACTTAACATGTATCACAATTCCAAAACATTAGTAGTTAATAGTCAACATTTACAATCCAAATCTTAACAATTAAACCATATAAATGTTGCAAAAAATTGGATTTTGAATTTTGCTGACACTTCAGTGGTATATTTTTTCTTTTTTATGGCAAAAATATAGCATAAATATTTGCTATATGTGATTTCAAGTGTTAAACAAAAAGTAGCATTAAACTAAAGCCAATTCTGCCCCCTCAATCAATGAATCCTAGTTCCGTCCATTTCCGTTGGTTAAGTATCATACATTTGATCTGATCAACTTCTAGAAATATCAAAACCTAAATAAAGTCAAAACATTTTCTATTAAATTTACACATGGAATAATCCTTAATGTTTGATAGGTTCATGATAAGAATCCTATGCTCTCAGATAGATGTTTCTTACCTTTCGAAAAAACAACAATGACATTCGTTAAGATAATATTATCAAGTGCAAACAGTGTATAATTTGATAACAGAGTCCAAATCAAATCAAAGACATTAGCTAAAAAGTCAATATGTTAGCATAATTTAAATCATCTATTATAATTAATCATCGATTCTTTTGTACAGTATGGATCAAATGTTACTTATTAAGTTTGCAATCAATTATTGATCATTTAATCATGTCTAACATTCATCATGAAGACTGTGAGCTAGGGTCGTGTTTAGGATCTTATCCTTTGATCAAATTGATATTTTTCTTGTGTGAAACTTTAAGTAGGACTTCATTAGAGAAGAGATGATTCAAAAACTAACCACAAACAAAGGAACCCTTCAAAAAAAATCCCTTCAAAAAGGACAAACAAAGGAATTTTCAAAGCCAATAAAAAAAGGAAAAAAAATGTAGAAAAAGGGGAAAAAGGGAAATAAAAGGAAAAGACAAGTGGAAACCTTTTATATTACCGTCTACTTCTTAAATGTCCTTGCCACTCCACCAAATTTCCGGAGTCATAACGAGGGCTGAGAGTTATCATTTTATATTTTTATACATCCCCGCATGTTGAAAGCCCTTTAGGCCTGTACCTGGATTTCTGCAAGCGGCATTTCTTTTAATTAATCAGCTTTTAAATATGTGTCCGACAAACCAGTGCCACTTCCATATTACCACAAACCTGAAGGTTAAAAGATTTTTTTTTAATATTCTAAAGCGGTCTAGCAAGTCGAAGGTCCATAGGGCTAAATATGGACTTTTGTATAATGGTAATTAATCTGTTTTCAATAAGCACCCAGTGTAAATTGAACACAGGCTGCTCTAATGTTAATATCCATGTAATTCCATCAAAACTCAGAAATTATAATGATTGGTTGAGATGTTGAGGGCTATTATTTTATATTCTGATACTGACAAGTTGTCATTCTCACGAATATTTTGTTGTACATCTAAACAGATAGCATTATATGTATAAACAGATTATATTAACCGTGGGGTAATTAACAGCCGTGTCCATAATTTGCAAAAGCAAACAACGTATAATTGGAATAAACAAAAGCAGAGAAAAAGTCAGATGAAATGATTTTACCGACTGAATCGCCCCCTTACGAGGACTAGCCTTGAAGAAGTTATTGCCCCACATACCGGTGCGATGGATACTGCGATCTTCTACGCAGGATAAGACAGTCCAAGCTCCATATGGGCGCACACCTTTAGGAGCTTCTCCGACCACCGCTTCAGTCACTACTTCCGAAGTTGTTTTCACCGCCAAGGTCGAAAGAGAGCGCAGGAAATTTTCGAGAGAGACTGAGAATAATTCGCCGAGCAAAAATAGCCTCTGTATATTTTTCAGTGTGTATTCTTCTCTGAATTTCTCTCAGTGTATATAGGCACACAGTAAACAGCCTTTTAATTGCAATTTTAACTGGCCATTTTAATTCAGCAATTAACTGCTATTAAAATGCACCGTTTTTAGAGACTTTTCAAATTCAAACCGTTCTCAATTATCCACAATTTTAATTTAGTTTAATTAGATTTTTAAATCAATAATTAACCACAATTTTAATTGCACGGTAAATACTAAATCAATTTAATAGTTCGAATTTAAATCAATTTAATAATTAACCACAATAATTAACCAGTCGGGTCAGATACGGTAAATACTAAATCAATTTAATAGTTCGAATTTAAATCAATTTAATAATTAACCACAATAATTAACCAGTCGGGTCTACTAAATCAATTTAATAGTTCGAATTTAAATCAATTTAATAATTAACCACAATAATTAACCAGTCGGGTCAGATTCCAAAAAGATAACCTAAGACCAGAGACAATTTGCCCAAGCCCGAGCCCAGCGGGCACGCACGCGTGTATGGTTTCCCAATAGCACCTTTGTTGTTCTTTTAAAAGATGTACAACACCTTATGCTATTTAACCACTTTCCTTTACTATTTACCAGCCGATGTGGGACTAAAAGCTCTATTACAAAAGAGCTTTTTTCAAATTCCCTTTTTACTCTCTTTTTCATTCATGAAATCCAACCAAGTTGGTTTCCCTTCATGGAAATCAACCCATATAATCCCAATAAATTCCAACAATCCTCCATAATTTCATATAAGAAAAACTATTTTAGGTGTATCAAGTTTTCAGTAAAGGTACCTTTCTGTTTGAACCATTACTTTAGTTACTTTTGTTAGTTATGTATATGCCCTAGAGGCCATTGTTGTACATATGATGTATATTATGATGGATGCTTGGATATATATACAGAGAGGACTTTCTTGCTCGTCATGATAGTATGCTATTTGGTTTCACTTTATCTTAACATGTTGACTTGTACTGGTTTACTGTCTTACTCTCACATATTGATAAAGCCCTTAGGATCTTTACTCGACTACTGGGACTATGATGAGATCATACTAGTGGGGCCATGGTAGTCGATGAGTACATCCTATAACTGTTCCTAGTCGAGGGTATATCGAGACAGGGCATCGATACACCAGAGTAGACTAGCGTATACGCATCTTGACCTATATGATGGGCGATGGATGATCCCATATCCATCGGTGTTTGACATCAAGGATGGTGTACGGGTGCTCAGTGGAGACTGGGTACACTGGACGGACTCGCCGAGAACTCCCAGATGGTGATATACCACACGTCAGATGGCAGTTCTCCGGTGACACTGGTACATGGTAGTCTGTAGACCCGAGATCGTCATAGAGACTTGTGTGATTCCCACTGTGCTTTGATTTCCACCTTACCACGTCCAAGAGGGCGTGCAAAACAGTGGCTTTTGGGTACAGTCCCGAATCACATGGAGGCAATAAGCGATAGGAGGGGATTTGTCTCTCCCGGTATAGGGAGTTGATGTTGTGCTGTGTTCGATTGGCTATAACTGGAAGTCCCTGGCCAGGGCTGATATATAGATATACTGGTAAGTGTTACCAGTAGTTTCTCGACCTGTTATGAGCCTCACATCGACACGATTTATCGGTTACTGGGATCTGACGTATACCACCCCTAGACTTGATATGCGACATATCAGACGAACAAACCGGACTGTACGGGAGTGTTACTGATTGGATTCACAGGAGAACGTACATGCTAGCTTGTTGATCTTCTGATCGCTCAATACCTGGGAGGTTGTTACGTTTAGCTGACCTCTTGCAGCTTGTGGGTGTTTGATATGATCATCACCTGCTACCGGCGTATTGACGATTTTTTAGAGTTCTACACAGAGCTTTCTTGGCTCAGGCAAAACGGAGTAGAGGCACATATGTGATATGTGCAGGACCGAGGATAATGAGATGAGATACCGTATTATATTCTCGCGATATTTAGATATAAACCGGATCATCGGATCAAGTGTTGATTCGATGAATCGGTACATGAGATATTAGTTGGTTATATTCGATATAGCCGGATTGTCGGATCAAGTGTTGATTCGATGATTTAATGTATAATAATATATATGATATATTGTATTACATTATCTAATATTGGCTCGCTTTATTATTTCATATTCTCACCGGATTAATACATTGATATATATGCGATATATGTTAATTGTATTATTTTCTTTTGTTGCAAATATATAATATATATATGATATATATTATTGTGACATGATATGGTTGATAATAGAACATGTTTAGTAGAGGTTAAGCAAGGTTAGGGTTTGATTAGGGTTAGCTTCTTCTTGCACCATCTAGAAGCTTTCCTTTTGTCAAGTGTAAGATATTATGTTTGATATTATCTTATGACTCATTATTTAACCTAACCAAACCCAAGCCCTAGTTTATTCTCTACAAAGGTTAACCTTCTCATCCTTGACCATGGTTCTATGATCAATCATATATTCTTATCTACTATTCATCACAAAAGGATTACTATCATTATCCATCATCTTCTTCTCTCTTTAGCTTTGAGAAAGCTTACTAATTATTTCTTTTGTGATGATTTCTTGTGAGAAAATGATATAAAAAGAAAGCATAAATACTACTCCATCATCCTCATCTAATCTAGCCCATTAGATTAGGGTGGTCACCTCATTAGAGTGAGAGAGCTTGAGTTATAGCAACCTTGACGTAGATCATCGGAGAAGCGGAACACTACAAGCTAGCATGGATTGTTCGAGTCGTGGAGCCTCTCTTGAGTCCGGGAGATCGTGGATCTCGGCGAAGGGACTTCTACTCGGAGCATGTGAAGCGAAGGAGCGGACGACAAAGGTTGTAATCCCTCACACTTAGTAGTAAAGATGTTTACTTGCATGTTAAACCCTAATAATCTAGCAAAGATCCCGGCTTTGGGTTGTTCGGCACGTCTAAAATTTTATTCGGGCATGTTTGATTCCTTATGAACCTTCATAAGAGTGCCCAGGAACCCTACAGTGGTATCAGAGCCTAGCTAGAGCATTAGGCGACGTGTATACGAAGTTAAAACTCCGATCGAACCCGATAAGACGAAAATGAAGCCCTCTCTGGATATTTTTCAAAAATGCGATTTTTTCTGAATTAAAAATACCTAAAAAATTCAGCAGACAAAAATAAGAATAACAGTGAAATACGATAAAGTGATCCGTACAGACAGCCGCGGAATCGCGGCCGTACCCTACTTGGGCCGCGGTTCCGCGGCAGTAATGCTTGATTTGACTATTTTTATTTCACAGTAATTCTTTTTTAATGCTTATATTGTTTCTGGGTATTTTTATTTTGACTCAAGGGTTGAGTGTTCTGGGGTTTATTTTGTAATCGTTGATTCGATCAGAAAATTTAAATTCGTTATTATTTTCGGATATTTAGAATCTATTAAAATGTTCGAACGGATATCATTAACTCATTTTTTCCTGGCACGAAAAACATTCAAGTGTTGAATTTTTATCGGGTTTAAATCTTTCAGAAAAATGTGCAAGTAACACGGTGGATCCTCTAGAAGACAACAAACCTTAACTCGATTATGTGACCGTCTTGAACTGCCTCTAAACCTTAGGGTTTGGGGCAGTACGGCGTGCCACATGTGGGGCGTTGGCTTGACCCTTCTACGGCTGGATCACTGGTACTGTGACATATTCTGCGATTATTTGAACTCCGCTCAAGTGTTGAGCTATTTAGGAAATTTTGGGTATTTGATTATCTGTTCGAAAAGTTTAATACTGTCTATTTATCTGGAATGTGATACAATATGTGGAATTCATAGAGTTAGGTATGAAATGCGAAGTATGTGATATTTCGAATTTACGATGTCTAAAGTGATTGTGGATTCTAAATATTGTAGTTTTACAATTTCTTTTCTGTGACCGTAAGTGTAGTATGTAGTTGTATTGCTGGTTTTCGTTGCTATACATCAACGACGATCGGTGTATGCATACTTATTTACGTTGATGATATGTGATATTATGTGTTGCTGTGATATGTTATATTGGATCGTCGTGTTCTGAATAGCCGGGGGTTTTATGTGAGATGAGGATTTTTATTTTCATTCATGTAAAATTCATTTGTATGTAATATTCTTTTATTGGGGCACTTCCGGGATGAGGTTGATGTCACCAGTGTATATTATTTACTTTTCCGCATTAGGTAGACCTAAGGAGGGGAGCACAAGTAACCGGGTTCTAGGGTCCAGTGGGAGGCCATCTCGAGGAGTCGAGACCGGGTCTCCTAACCCTAGAATTGGCAGTGTTACTTGCCGCTCTCGTAGGGGTCTAGGTGTAGGGTGTTTTTCGTCACCCCAGTGAGATGGGAATACGCGAGCGCTTGTCAGGCGTACTACAGATTCCCCCTGCCTAGGGTAGGCCGGGGTTTAATGATTGTGGGGATCCGAATCTCCGGCAGCCGCGGACTAAGCTGCCGTTAATTACCCATCGCCTTTGGGGCGAGGGAACCTCCGATTAACGGGTTAAACTGGTCATGCGAACTCAATGTGCAGTGTGCGTGTGTTTTGAAAGGGGGTTTTGGATATATCGGAAGCCACGCAGAGTTTTTACGGGGGTCCCGCTACCCGGATAGCGGGCTGGGGGTCAAGGGGGCTAGCAGCCCCCTTGCGGGGTGCGGGGCAGCGCCCCGTTAAAATTTTTTTTCTAACAGGGACAGTGTCGTGGAGTATGTGTGTGTGTAAATATATATGCATATATACATATATACATGTATATATAAGTAAAGGGGAAAAAGACATCCAAAGGATGCGTGGGGCCAGCGCCTAGAGCGCTGTGCGCTAAGGTGCTGTGCGCCCAGGCGCGCGCGCCACGTGTCGACACGTGGGCGTTTTGCGCAAGAGCGCCGCGCGCAGGTGCGCAAGCGAGCGCGCGCCACGTGTCGGCACGCGGGCGCTTTGCGCACTTGCGCAAGCGCGCAGGTGCGCAAGCGCGCGCGCCACGTGTCGGCACGCGGGCGCTTTGCGCACTTGCGCAAGCGCGCCACGTGTCGGCACGCGGGCGCTTTGCGCACTTGCGCAAGCGCGCAGGTGCGCAAGCGCGCAGGTGCGCAAGCGCGCGCGCCACGTGTCGGCACGCGGGCGCTTTGCGCACTTGCGCAAGCGCGCAGGTGCGCAAGCGCGCGCCACGTGTCGGCACGCTGGCGCTTTGCGCGCTTGCGCTGCGCGCCGGAAAGGACAAGAGGCTTTTAGCCTAAAAAGATTTCTCTGAAGAGAAATCAAAGAGGAGTTGGACTCCTGAGTGTTTTTTTCTCTTTTTGGGGGTTTAATGAAAGATGTTCTTCTTCTTCCTCCTGTTGTTTGGCCGGATCTTGAAGATCAAGAAGTAGGAGATTTTAAAAATCACTCCTTTTTGAGATCTGATGGGAGATCTGAGTTCCCCTTTGTGGGTTTTGTGGTGAAAAACTAATTTGTTTTGAAAAAGGAAGAGTAAAACTCTTGATTTAATTCAAGAGAATAAAGAAGGTTTTGGAACCTTGAAGAAGAAGAATAGATCTCAGATCTGGAAACTTTTTTAGAGAGAGAAAAAGTTGTTGGGATATTTCATTATCCTTGCCTTTATAGGCCATACATTTTACACATAGCCCCTTGGGCTTCACAAAATGGCATTTTGCCTATCCCATGGCTCATGTGCCATTTCTTTTTGCACATAAGGCATGGGCTTACAAAATATTGGCTTTATGCCCATTTCGTTTACATTCATGCATAAACAATTACATAAAAATTATTTATTACATGATTTTTTTTGTTGGCATGAAGGATGGCCGGACGCTTCGTGTTCGGGCTCGACCTGGGCATTGGCCCACTTGTTTGGGCTTGGGCCCACCTGGCTTGGGGTTGACCTTGACTTTGACTTAGTCAACCGGGGTGCAAATTTTGACTTCAACAAAGTGCCCCCCATCAATAAATGCACACTACATATGTGAGTCGTGTGCATGAAATTGATGGATCTTCTTTCAAGTGGAGGCGACCTGCCTTAATTCCCACTTTTTGGGATGCACTGCCCTTTTTATGACGTGGACGGTCGACGTTTCCTCGAGGCGGAGTGTCTGTTGTCGATGTGCACCCGGCACGGGGTGATCTGGTTCCTGCTTTGTAGGAAGCCCGCACTGCCATTTTTGCGACGTGGACGGTCGATGCTTGACGCGTCTCCGTGACGGAGTGTCCGTGGTAGACGTTTCCCTGGCCCGGAGCAATCTGGTCCCTGCTTTGTAGGAAGCCTTCACTGCCCTTTTTGTGACATGGACGGTCGACGCTCTGATCCGGAGCGATTTGGGTTCCCAATTTGCGGGAGCCTGCACTGCCTTTTTTGCGACATAGACGGTCGACGCTCTGATCCGGAGCGATTTGGTAGACGTGTCCCCGGCATGGAGTGTCGCTGGTCGACGTTTCCCCGAGGCGGAGTGTCTGTTGTCGATGTGCCCCCGGCACGGAGTGTCTACTTGACGTTTCCCCGAGGCGGAGTATCGGCTGATTGACGTGTCCCCGGCACGGAGTGTCGCTGATCGACTTATCCCCGGCGCGGAGTGTCGGGTTGACTTTTCCCCGGCACGGAGTGTCGCTGATGGACTTTTCCCCGGCGCGGAGTGTCGGTGGTTGACTTTTCCCCGGCACGGAGTGTCGCTGATGGACTTTTCCCCGGCGCGGAGTGTCAGGTTGACTTTTCCCCGGCACGGAGTGTCGCTGATGGACTTTTCCCCGGCGCGGAGTGTCGGGTTGTTGACTTTTCCCCGGCACGGAGTGTCGCTGATGGACTTTTCCCCGGCGCGGAGTGTCGGGTTGTTGACTTTTCCCCGGCACGGAGTGTCGCTGATGGACTTTTCCCCGGCGCGGAGTGTCGGGTTGTTGACTTTTCCCTGGCACGGAGTGTCGCTGATGGACTTTTCCCCGGCGCGGAGTGTCAGGTTGACTTTTCCCCGGCACGGAGTGTCGCTGATGGACTTTTCCCCGGCGCGGAGTGTCGGGTTGTTGACTTTTCCCCGGCACGGAGTGTCGCTGATGGACTTTTCCCCGGCGCGGAGTGTCGGGTTGACTTTTCCCCGGCACGGAGTGTCGCTGATGGACTTTTCCCCGGCACGGAGTGTCGGGTTGACTTTATTCCGAGACGAAGCATAATTTCGACAGGGAAGGCAGGTACACCGAGGCGAGGCATCATTTCGACACGGGGTGCATTCTGAGACGAAGCATAATTCCGATGCAGAGCTTGCTGGTTGATTTGATTCCGAGGAGGAGCATAATTCCGGTAGGGAAGGTAGATATCCCGAGGCGAAACATGATTTCGACACGGGGTAAATTCTGGGACAGAGCATGATTCCGCCATAGAGGTTGTTGGTTTGATTTTATTTGGGTTGACATCAGCATCGATACACTGGAATATGGTACCAGGAGCGAATCATCATTTGTCCCGAGAGGATTTGGGAATTGGTTTTCTGTCGGCATCTGCATTGCTGCACTGGAATAATGCCAGGAGCAACTCATCATGTGCCCCGGGAGGATTTGGATTTGTTTTGTTTTTTTTTTGCTTGGGCATCTGCATCGCTGCGCTGGAATAATGCCAGGAGCAACTCATCATTTGCCCCAGAAGGATTTGGGAATTGGTGGCTTAGGAGATAGGTTTAGATTCCTGTCACCTAAGGCTTTTCCATTTTGTGAGCCGTAAGGGTCTCACAGAGCATTTTCTCCCTACGGGTCGTAAGGATCCCGTAGGTGTATTTTCTCCTTAGGAGTCGTGGGGACTCCTAAGTGTGTTGCTCCTTTGTGAGTCGTAAGGATCTCACGCGGGAATTTTCTCCTCACAAAGTCGAGAGGACTTTGCGGGTGCAATTCATTTTTTTTTTTTTTTTTAACGAGTTTGCGCCCTTTCGGGTTTTCACAAACTCGCCGGCAGTCCTGCTGTTTTTACTCACGGAGCCCTTTCGGGTCTTCATCCGTGCCCGTTTTGTTTGTGGACATACCGTTCTTTTTTTTTCTTTCTTTCTTTTTTTTTTTTGGAGAGATCGGGATTGTTTTACGCCCGTGGATTGTATACGGTTTTGCAGGATGTATGATCCAGACCGTAGGGCCAGAAACATTTCAGGACTTTGTTGGCGTCTGCATCGCTGCACTGGAATATGGTACTAGGAGCGACTCATCATTCGCCGTTGGGGTATGGGATTTGGAATTTGGTTGGCGTCTGCATCGCTGTACTGGAATATGGTACCAGGAGCGACTCATCGTTCGCCGTTTGGGAATTTGAGTTTGGAATTTGGTTGGCGTCTGCATCGCTGCACTGGAATATGGTACCAGGAGAGACTCATCATTCGCCGCTTGGGGACTGGGGAGCGATGGCTTAGGAGACAGGTTTAGACCCCTATCGCCTAAGGCTTTTCAATTTTATGGGCCGTGAGGGTCCCATAAAGATATTTTCTCCCTGCGAGTCGTAAGGATCCCGCAGGTGTATGTTCTCCTTAGGAGTCGTGGGGACTCCTAAGTGTGTTTTTCCTTCGTGAGTCATAAGGATCCCACAAAGGTTTGTTCTCCTCATGTATCGTGAGGACAAATGAGTGGATTTCCCTCGTTCCCAGTTTAATGACTTAGAGGTCGACTGTTTCCAGTTTAACGACTTAGAGGTCATCTGTTTCCAGTTTAACGACTTAGAGGTCATCTGTTTCCAGTTTAAAGACGTAGAGGTCTGCTGTTTCCAGTTTAACGACTTGGTGGTCATCTGTTTCCAGTTTAACGACTTGGAGGTCATCTGTTTCCAGTTTAACGACATAGTGGTCATCTGTTTCCAGTTTAACGACTTGGTGGTCATCTGTTTCCAATTTTAAAGACGTGGAGGTCTATGTTTCCAGTTTAAAGACGTAGAGGTCATATATTTCCAGTTTAAAGACTTAGAGGTCTTCTGTTTCCAGTTTAACGACTTAGAGGTCATCTGTTTCTAGTTTAAAGACTTAGAGGTCTTCTGTTTCCAGTTTAAAGACGTAGAGGTCTGCTGTTTCCAGTTTAAAGACGTAGAGGTCATTTATTTCCAGTTTAAAGACTTAGAGGTCTTCTGTTTCCAGTTTAACGACTTAGGGGTCGTCTGTTTCCAGTTTAAAGACTTAGGGGTCTACTGTTTCCAGTTTAAAGACTTAGGGGTCTACTGTTTCCAGTTTAACGACTTAGAGGTCGTCTGTTTCCAGTTTAAAGACTTAGGGGTCTACTGTTTCCAGTTTAACGACTTAGAGGTCATCGGATGGCGAGCTTGGAATTTTTTTTGGGGTAGGGGCCGGCATCAGCGTTGCTAGCACTGAAGCAGAGGTGCCAGGACACATAAGTGGGTCTCCCCAATGGAGCATAATTCTGAGGGCAGAGACCAACCGCTGGACTGATGATTGCGGTAGGGCATGGCTATGCTGAGAATTATTTGAGCCCGTGGATTGTATACGGTGGTCAATTTGGGGACTAACCGTAGGGCCAGAAGAATTTTGGGAAACTGGATTTTGGTTGGCGTCTGCATCGCTACACTGGAATATGGTATCAGGAGCGACTCATCATTCGCCGTCGTTTTTTTTTTTTTGTTTTACCGCGATTGCTCTATCATTTCAGCTTTTCTTATCGCGAAGGTCGTGATTGCCCTATCATTTCGGCTATTTATTCGCGGTTGCCCGATCATTTCGGCTTTATTTTCATTTTTATTTTTACTCGCTGATTTTTATTGCGAGTTGCCCCATCATTTCGGCTTTTCTTTATTTTTCTTTTATTTACACATTTTTTTTATTTACATTTTCTTTTTACATTCCCAGTTTAACGACTTAGAGGTCGATTGTTCCCAGTTTAATGACGTGGTGGTCTTCTTTGCTTTTCCCAGCTCCTTGAACTTTGATCTTGGCGGAGCTGTGTTGACGACCTAGCTCTGTGGCTTGCCGATACATCCGAGGATTGTGAGGTTTTTCCAAGCTTATATTGGTCCTCTGCCCAATCTTTGAAAATATAGCAGTCTTCGATGGTATGACCCACCACTCTATGATATGGGCAGTATATGGGATTGCTGGTCATGTTCATCTCCTGTGGCCTCTTTGGAACAGGCAGTTGCAGACCGCTGTTCAGGGCGTCCATGAATATTTTGTGGACTTCATCCCTCCTGAAGGAGTATACCTTCTTCTTTCCCTCCATTGGAGTAGGTGCCTTTACTGATGCTGGTCCTCGAGGCACATGTCTGGGAGGATTAGGTTCCCGAAAGGTTTCGGTCTCTATTTGCATAAAATCGGCGATCGTAGCTTGACTGTTCGCTAACACGCCTTTAGACAGTTCTATCTCTCCCATCTTGTATTGCCTTTCGACCCAATCTTTGAAGACGAAGCAGTCCTCAATGGCATGACCTATTACCCTGTGATAGGGGCAATATTTTGGGTCGTCGGTCATATTCTCTTCTTGCGGTCTCTTTGATTCTGGCAGTTGTAGACCGTTTCTTAGGGCGTCCCTGAATATCTTATAGACCTTTTCCCTCTTGAAGGAATAGACCTTTTCCAGCTTCTCTTTCAGAGGCGATTCCCCCCCGGTGTATGTATCGGAGGGACTGGAGGTTGATTGCGGCCGTTTCTCGCGAAGGCGCTCCGCTTTTAGGTTGGAAGGGATATCAGTTGGCTGCCCCCGGGTATCAATCCCTGGCTCATGAGCCAAAATTTGATTCTGCTGTAATTGCAATCGGGCGACTTGGGTCGCAAGATCTGCCACGACGTTTGCTAGCTCGTCGACTTTGGAATAGACCTCGGCCATCTTCTCATCCCTGTCCTGAAATTGCCTTTGAAGCCATTGGAATAATGCTTGCTCTGTAGTTCCGGCTATGACAACCGGGTAATCTTTATTGCCTGAGCTCCATTCCGTAGGAACCACGGGCTCCTCTGGCTTATCAGCCTGAGCGGGCTCTTCATCATTTAGATCGAGCCGATGCTGGGTAGCGTCAACCGTATCATCACCATGGCTGTGAAGAAGAAGAGGGTTCGTTTCTTCATGTCCGGCCATGTAGACAGTGTGGATAACACATTCAGCCATTCTTTCACCACTGGCAGCTGGTTTCGCGGAGCGGTCCGGGCTTTGGAAATTCATAAATTTTAACATGGCCAGAGCCCTAGCCCTTTTGTTGGCTCTATATCTGAGCCGCTTCTGCCTCAGCTTCTCTGCCTTAAGCGCTTGGTAAGCTTCTTCTCTTCGGGAAGCCGCCATAGGCCGAGTGATGGGGATGCTTGAGAAGATACCCGATCGAGCAGTTGTCAAGGGCACCGCCGGAGCTTGCTCGAGAGGCCTTGTTGCTTTGTCGGTGTTGATGGCCTTGCCCCCAGCTGGGGCCCAGGAAAGTCGTTCAGATACCGACTTGCGTTTGGGTTGGGGCATCCTCGAGACTACCACGTTTGGCCTCCTGCCTTTCGAGACCAGTTTGTCTGTTGCTGGAGCTTGAGGAGCTGGGATGGCGCCAATTGGTATGAACATAATAGAGCCGAATGGTAGCAGCGGCTCCTCCCATTGTCGCCCGAGACTGGCCGGAAGGACCGTCCTGGAGTCTATCCTCATCGTGTAGGAGACGGGAGCCGAGTTCATCATCGAAGACATCGTCGGAAGGTGATTGCTTGAAAATCTGCATGAAAAAGCATCATTTTAGTATAAATATAGACATGTATATAGATTGAGTTCGCATGAACGTTTAACTCGAAATATGGGAGGAGAGACCGGTCCCACCGGGCGTGCCAGAATCTGTAGGGTGTTTTTCGTCACCCCAGTGAGATGGGAATACGCGAGCGCTTGTCAGGCGTACTACAGATTCCCCCTGCCTAGGGTAGGCCGGGGTTTAATGATTGTGGGGATCCGAATCTCCGGCAGCCGCGGACTAAGCTGCCGTTAATTACCCATCGCCTTTGGGGCGAGGGAACCTCCGATTAACGGGTTAAACTGGTCATGCGAACTCAATGTGCAGTGTGCGTGTGTTTTGAAAGGGGGTTTTGGATATATCGGAAGCCACGCAGAGTTTTTACGGGGGTCCCGCTACCCGGATAGCGGGCTGGGGGTCAAGGGGGCTAGCAGCCCCCTTGCGGGGTGCGGGGCAGCGCCCCGTTAAAAATTTTTTTCTAACAGGGACAGTGTCGTGGAGTATGTGTGTGTGTAAATATGTATGCATATATACATATATACATGTATATATAAGTAAAGGGGAAAAAGACATCCAAAGGATGCGTGGGGCCAGCGCCTAGAGCGCTGTGCGCTAAGGTGCTGTGCGCCCAGGCGCGCGCGCCACGTGTCGACACGTGGGCGTTTTGCGCAAGAGCGCCGCGCGCAGGTGCGCAAGCGCGCGCGCGCCACGTGTCGGCACGCGGGCGCTTTGCGCACTTGCGCAAGCGCGCAGGTGCGCAAGCGCGCGCGCCACGTGTCGGCACGCGGGCGCTTTGCGCACTTGCGCAAGCGCGCCACGTGTCGGCACGCGGGCGCTTTGCGCACTTGCGCAAGCGCGCAGGTGCGCAAGCGCGCGCCACGTGTCGGCACGCTGGCGCTTTGCGCGCTTGCGCTGCGCGCCGGAAAGGACAAGAGGCTTTTAGCCTAAAAAGATTTCTCTGAAGAGAAATCAAAGAGGAGTTGGACTCCTGAGTGTTTTTTTCTCTTTTTGGGGGTTTAATGAAAGATGTTCTTCTTCTTCCTCCTGTTGTTTGGCCGGATCTTGAAGATCAAGAAGTAGGAGATTTTAAAAATCACTCCTTTTTGAGATCTGATGGGAGATCTGAGTTCCCCTTTGTGGGTTTTGTGGTGAAAAACTAATTTGTTTTGAAAAAGGAAGAGTAAAATTCTTGATTTAATTCAAGAGAATAAAGAAGGTTTTGGAACCTTGAAGAAGAAGAATAGATCTCAGATCTGGAAACCTTTTTAGAGAGAGAAAAAGTTGTTGGGATATTTCATTATCCTTGCCTTTATAGGCCATACATTTTACACATAGCCCCTTGGGCTTCACAAAATGGCATTTTGCCTATCCCATGGCTCATGTGCCATTTCTTTTTGCACATAAGCCACGGGCTTACAAAATATTGGCTTTATGCCCATTTCGTTTACATTCATGCATAAACAATTACATAAAAATTATTTATTACATGATTTTTTTGTTGGCATGAAGGATGGCCGGACGCTTCGTGTTCGGGCTCGACCTGGGCATTGGCCCACTTGTTTGGGCTTGGGCCCACCTGGCTTGGGGTTGACCTTGACTTTGACTTGGTCAACCGGGGTGCAAATTTTGACTTCAACACTAGGGATGTGGGTTTGGCTATTCATCGCGACCGTGGAATCCGTGTTTTATACAGGCTCGTATTGAAAACACGGACGTCCTAGTATATCCAATATTTCATATATGTTCTTCTGCTGCAATATTCTGTGATGAGATCATATTACTGCCTGAGACGAATGCTTATACTATATATATATATGCTGATATATAAATATTACTGCTTTCGTTTCTTCTGTGATGCTTAGGAAGCATAAGCTGATGGGATTTTATTAATGAGATTAATAAAAAGAAAAGAAACCTAAAAGATGTTGTAGAATAAAAACTTTATAAAAAGGGCAGCTACAGTTTTGCGTTGCATAGCGGTATATATGATATACCCTGCACCTTATTCGATAAGGAAAGAGCCGAGATCCCTTCACCGGGAGTGACCTCTTTAGCGAAAGTGGCAGATGCTACAAAACTCGGTTTGTCTTTTGATTGCTTTTTAGAGTTTTACTTTGCATAGCGGTATATATGATATACCCTGCACCTTATTCGATGAGGAAAGAGCCGAGATCCCTTCACCGGGAGTGACATCTTTAGCAAAACTAATGAAAGCCTAAAAAACACTCCATTTCAAAATTTCACATGATTCTACGACGATATCAAGTTCATTACGCTCATGGTTTTCTGAAAAACCTGCGTAGCCCTCCGTCAATTCAGATAAGTAATATTTAGTATTCGTGCTGCGGTAGTTTGGCATGCGTCAAGGCGTAGTGTACGGTAGCTGATTATTACTTATCTGTAGCATGAGATGCGATTGGATTAGGGTATTCGTACGGCGTTGTTTGGCATGCGTCAAGGGTCGTACGGGTGGGTTTAATTCAATCACGAATTGTACGGGTTGAACTTGACTAGCGGACTATGGGTTGTTTGGCATGCGTCAAGGTCATAGCACTCTAGGGGTAAAAATATTATCGGGAATTTCAAGTGTTGAAATTTGCAATGAGATTGCATACCTCCTATGAGATAGTTGGTTCCCGATACCCACTGCGAGTAAGAGTTACTCCTGGGAGAGTTTTACACAGGACAATTAGCCGATCAAGTAGGTGTCTAGAAAAGAGTTAACGGGGTTACGCCTCTGGGAAAAAGAGGTTTACTTTAATTAGGTCCGTGCGAAAGCACGGGGAACCTCCCTCAAGTACCGACACTGATCTGGCTGAAAGATTGACGAAATTGTAGGGTGTAATTAATCCCGGCTAATCTTTCCTTTTAGGGTTTAAAGGAAGATTTGATAAAAACAGTGGGAGACATCCTGATTAGATAAGATAATAACCAATCTAATCTTGCAAGAGCATACGCTAAAGTGTTTTCTTCTCTCTCTCTCCAGGTAGCGACCATGTCAGGCCATAATCAAGATAATAATATGGATGTATTGACTGAACTCGCTTATTATACTGAGCAGGGGAACGTTGGACCCGTTCTTTCTTATAAGAGTTATAAGACTGAACAGGAAATAAGAGAATATCTGGATTCTCAAGCCGCCCAAAAGAACATGCATGTTGATGCATCTTCTTCAGGTGTGTTAGTTATTGAGAACTGTTTCTCAGTTCACCCTACGTCCTGGGTATTAGATACCGGATCAGGATCCCACATATGTAAATTGTTACATGGGCTGAGGAAAGGTAGAGAACTGGGAAAAGGTGATCATTCCGTTCAAGTAGGGAATGGGTCAAATGTTGCAGCCAAAGCAGTTGGCGAATATCACCTAGTATTACCAAGTGGTGATACACTGATTCTAAATGAGTGCTATTATATACCGAACATGATATGCAACATTATATCAGTTTCTTTATTAAGTAAAGAAGGATATAATTTTGTAGTACAGGATAATGTTATGAACATATTCCTAGATCAAAAGTTGATTGCATCAGGCTCGTTACATAATAGCATATTCATTCTAAATCAAAATACAGTCCTCAATATACAAAACACACACAAGAGGAAGAGTTCAGAAATGAACGAATCCTTCTTGTGGCATTGTAGACTTGGTCATATCAATGCGACACGACTGGCTAAGTTATATAAAGATGGATATTTGAATCCGTTCGAATTATCATCTTATGATACTTGCCATTCATATCTCAAAGGAAAAATGACCAAAGCTCCCTTTAGTGGACACGGAGAAAAAGTTACGGAACTCTTAGGACTGGTACATAGTGATGTATGCGGTCCCATGTCTACACACGCCAGGAATGGTTCTTCCTACTTCATTACATTCACTGATGATCTCTCTAGATACGAGCATGTGTTCCTGTTGAAACACAAGTCTGAAGCTTTTGAGAAATTCAGAGAATATAAGCACGAAGTAGAGAACCAAACGGGCAAAAATATTAAGATTCTTCGATCTGATCGAGGAGGAGAATACTTAAGCAATGAGTTCCTAGATTATCTAAAAGAGAATGGGATTCTCTCTCAGCTTACTCCTCCTTACACACCACAGCACAACGGTGTATCGGAACGGAGGAATCGCACCCTATTAGATATGTTGCGCTCGATGATGAGTACAGCTGAGTTACCTATTTCTTTCTGGGGGTATGCGCTTGAGACAGCCATAGACCTATTGAATAGAGTTCCCACCAAATCTGTGCCTACCACTCCATATGAGATATGGAAAGGGAAGAGACCACATCTTAATTATATTAAGATATGGGGTTGTCCGGCCTATGTCAAAAGGCAAAATCCGGACAAACTCGAGGCAAGATCTGTCTTATGTAAGTTTGTAGGATATCCTAAAAATTCACAAGGGTATATCTTCTACCACCCCGATGAACAAAAGGTGTTTGTTTCTCGACATGCCACTTTCTTAGAAAAAAGGTTTTCTTATGAAACAGAATAGTGGCATTGAGGTAGAACTGGAAGAGGTTCCAGCAACACAAACTATAACAGAAGACTTGGTAGAACCAGAGGATTCAGTAGTACCCGACGAACCCCAGCCTCTCCGCCGATCTAGCAGGGTTTCTCATCCGCCTGAGAGATACTACGGTTTTCTCATTGATGGTGAAAGAGAGAATTGCATCATGGAAGATGATGACCCGACTAGTTTCGAGTAGGCCATCACGAGTGGTGACTCTGTGAAATGGCTGGATGCAATGCGATCTGAGATGGAATCCATGTACACCAACAAAGTATGGACTTTGGAAAATGCTCCTGAAAGGGTAAAACCCATTGGGAGCAAGTGGATTTTTAAAAAGAAATTTGGTGTAGATGGAAAAGTTCAATACAATGGTATTGGATTAATAATGGTTGGAACTACTCCTAGCTCCGCAGCGAACTTCCTCATCCAGACGGCTTCCTTGGCAGCATCATTTGCAGTAATATACCCAGCTTCCATCGTGGAGTCTGCAACGGTATCCTGTTTGGAACTCTTCTAACATACCGTCCCTCCATTGAGGGTAAATACAAACCCTGAGATAGATTTACTGTCATCCTTATCACTTTGGAAGCTAGAATCGGTAAAGGCCTCCATTTGGAGATCCCCATTACCATACACCAAGAACAATTCTTTAGTCCTTCGCAAGTACTTAAGAATGTTCTTCACGGCTATCGAGTGTTGCTCCCTTGGGTTTGATTGATACCTGCTCATTACAGCTAGTGCATAAGCTACATCAGAGCGAGTACATATCATCGCATACATTATAGATCCTACGGCTGAAGCGTAGGGTATAATGCTCATGCGAGCTCTCTCTTCATCAGTCTTCGGACATAAGTCATTAGAGAGAGTGATTCCATGGCAAGCGGGCAAGGCACCACGCTCGGAATCTTCCATACTAAACCTTTTTAGGATGATATCAATGTACTTTGATTGGGACAATCCCAATAACCTCTTGGATCTATCTCTATAGATCCTTATGCCCAAAATACACGAAGCATCACCCAGGTCCTTCATGGAGAACCTTTGTGATAAGAATAGTTTGACCGATTGTAGCATAGGAATTTCATTTCCTATCAGGAGAATGTCATCTATGTAGAATACGAGGAATGTGACAGTACTCCCTACAATCTTCTTATAAATACATGGTTCATCTATATTTTTGATAAAATCAAACTCTTTGATTGTATCATCAAAACAGATGTTCCAGCTCCGTGAGGCCTGCTTTAACCCATAAATGGATTTAAGCAATCTATATGCTTTCCCGCTGCTCCCACTGTCAATGAAGCCCTCTGGCTGATCCATAAAAACGCATTCTTCTAAATCACCATTCAGAAATGCAGTTTTAACTTCCATCTGCCAGATTTCATAATCATAGTGAGCAGCAATAGCAAGTAGGATCCGAATGGATTTAAGCATTGCTACCGGAGAGAAAGTTTCATCATAGTCCAATCCTGGTCTTTGACGAAAACCTTTCGCTACAAGCCTTGCTTTAAAGGTCTCTACCTGTCCATCAACACCAATCTTTCTTTTAAAGATCCATTTGCACCCAACGGGTTTTATTCCAGGAGGCGCAATGTCCAAAGTCCATACTTTGTTGGTGTACATGGACTCCATTTCGTATCTCATGGCTTCCAGCCATTTCATTGAGTCACCACTCGTGATAGCTTACTGAAAACTAGTAGGGTCATCATCATCAATGATGCAATCTTCTCTATCACCATCAATGAGAAATCCATAGTATCTCTCTGGTGGGCGAGAAGTTCTACTAGATCTCCGGAGCGGCTGAGGTTCTTGAAGTTCTACCGCAACATCAGTTTCAACCAATTCGTCCTGAGTAATTTGTGTCTCTAGAACCTCTTCTAGTTCTACCGTATTGCCATCAGTACTGTCTGTAAAGATTTCATTTTCCAAAAATGCGGCATGCTGAGCAACAAACACCTTTTGTTCCTCCTTGTGGTAGTACAGATATCCATACGAATGTTTTGGATATCCCACAAATTTACACATGACTGATCGTGTCTTGAGTTTGTCTGGATTCTGCTTTTTAACAAAAGTCGGACAACCCCAAATCCTAACTCTTTTAAGAGATGGTCTCTTTCCACTCCATATCTCATATGGAGTGGTAGACACGGTTTTGGTTGGAACCCTGTTTAACAGATACATTGCTGTCTCCAATGCATGCCCCCAAAAGGAAAGCGGTAACTCGGCATCACACATCATGGATCGTACCATATCTAATAGGGTATGATTCCTCCGTTCTGACACACCGTTGTGCTGTGGTGTGTAAGGAGGAGTGAGCTGAGAGAGAATCACATTCTCTTTTAAGAAGTCTAAAAACTCTATACTTAAGTACTCTCCACTTCGATCCGATCGAAGTTTCTTGATGCTCAAGTCTGTTTGTTTTTTTACTTCAAGTTTGTACTCCTTGAATTTCTCGAAAGCTTTGGATTTGTGCTTTATCAAAAACACGTGTCCGAATCTTGAGAAATCATCAGTAAAAGCGATGAAGTATGAAAAACCACCTCGTGCATGTGTAGACATTGGTCCGCATACATCACTATGTATGAGGCTTAAGAGTTCCACAGCTCTTTCTCCGTGTCTAGTAAACGGAGTTTTTGTCATTTTACCTTTGATACAGGACTGACAAGTTGCATAAGATTTATATTCAAAGGGATTTAAATATCCATCTTTATGTAGCTTGTTTAGTCTTGTTTCATTAATATGACCAAGTCTACAATGCCAAAGAAAAGCTTCATTTACATCTGAAAATTTTCTTTTATTAGTATGTTGTATATTGAAAACTGTGTGTTGGTTCAGGACGTAAATACCGTTATTTAGTGTACCATACCCAATCAACTCTTGATTCAAGTTAATGTTCATAACATTATTTTGCAACACAAAATGATATCCTTCATTTTCTAACAAAGAAACAGATATTATATTACATAGCATGCTTGGTACAAAATAACACGGGTTCAAAACCAACATACAACCCGAAGGCAACCCCAGATGATACTCTCCTACAGCATGTACATTGGAACCATTTCCAACCTGCAGAGTATGGTCTCCAGTCTTCAAAACTCTACTGTTTCTCAGCCCCTGCACACAATTGCAGATGTGAGAACCAGAACCGGTATCTAATAACCAAGATGCGGAGTTTAATGGAAAACAGTTTTCAGTTACAAACACACCTGAAGTGGAAGCATCACCATGCTTCTTCTTCTTGAGATCTGCAAGATACACAGCACAGTTGCGTTTCCAATGTCCCAATTTGTGACAGTAAAAACATTCCCCTTTCCCACTTCCCGCAGCCCCAGATGTGTCTTTCCCCTTCGCCTTTTTGACTCCACCTTTCGGTTTGATGGACTTCTTCTTCTTCTTTCCCTTGGCCATGGATTTTGGGACGGAAGAGGAAGATGGCCCAGCAAGCAGAGCGGGAGTCTTCGCTGCTTTCAGCGTGCTCTCTGCACTTCTCAACATATTGAGAAGTTCAGGCAATGATTTCTCCAAATCGTTCAAATTGAAATTCACTATGAATAGAGCAAAGGCGGGGGAGAGAGACTGCAGAACAACATCTGTATATTGCTCATTATCCATAGTCCATCCCAGTTCCTCAAGTTCTTCTATAAGACCAATCATCTTCAGGACATGGTCTCCTACTGATGCACCGGGGGCCATTCGCATCTGAAACAACTTTCGAGATGCCTCGTATCGCAAAGTACGAGATTGCTCTTCATACAACTCATTTTTATGAAGAAAGATGGATTGCACATCCATCTTCTCGTGCTGTTTCTGATGGACGCTGTCCATAGAAGCAAGCGTGAGGTACCTGGCCGTATTGCAATCAATATCCCATGTTTTACGGATTTCCCTATCCGAAACAGATGATTCAGGTGCTGGGACGGGTGGGGCTTTGGTAGTGGGGACATATGATACTTTATCATATGCGAGTGCAATGTTCAAGTTCCTCAACCATTCTTTATAATTCGGCCCAGTCAGTTTGTTTTTCTCTAGTAGAAGCTTAAGTCCCGTCATTGGTATCTGCCATTAGGAGAGAGAAAAGAATACACTCAGTGAAATGCTCTTGCAAAGATCAGATTGGTTATTATCTTATCTAATCGATGTCTCCCACTTCTTTTATCAAATTTTCTTTCAAAACCTGAAAAGAAAACTAGCCAGGATTAATTGTATTCTACAGTTTCGCTAACCGGTCAGCCAGGCCAGTGTCGGTACTTTGAGGGAGGTTCCCCGTGCTTGCGCACGGACCTAATTAAAATAAACCTCATTTTCCCCAGAGGTCAAACCCCGTTAATACCTTTCTAGACACCTACTGGATTAGCTAATTGTAAAGTGCAAAATTCTCCCGGGAGTAACTCTTACTCACAGTGGGATCGGGATCCAAATATCATATAGATGGTATGCAATCTCATTGCAAATCTTAACTCTTGAAACTCCCGATATGGTTTTTACCCCTAGTCACTTATGACCTTGGCTATGGTCAAAATATCATAAGTGCTAGTCAAGTTCTACCCGTCATTTCGAGATTAACTAGACCCACCCATATGACCCTTGACTATAATCAACATAATCACATGAATGTCCTAACTGATCGCATCATATTCTTTGTAGGAAGACATCACTTAGCTACCGTACACTACGCCTTGACTATGATCAAAATACGCAGCACGAATACTAAGTACTCTGCTTTCTAAAATGACGGAGGGTTGCGAATGGTTTTTTTTTTATTATGAAAACCTTTAACGCTTTGAACTTGATTTTGTTGTAGAATCTAAATTGTTTTAAGAAAAGGAGTGGCTTAAGCTCCGCATCTTTTGAAACTTGCTTTTTCATAAAAAGGAGCCGAGTGGGTTTCAAATTCGATTCTACAACATCTTTAGGTTTCTTTTCTTTTACATTAATCTTATTAATGTATTCCTATCATTTAAGTTCCTAAGCCATTACAGAAAGAAACGAAAAACAGTATTACATATCACATATATAACAATATCACATTCGTCTCAGATATTAAGCAATCACATCACAGAATAATCAGCAGCAGAAACACAAATATGAAAATATAGGATATACTAGGAACTCCGTATTTTATACATAGCCTAAGTTAGAAAATACGGATTCCACGGTCGTGATGAATAGCCAATCCCACACCCTTAGACCCCTACGAGAGATGCAAGTGACCCTTCCAATTCTGGAGTTTAGGAGACCTGGTCTCGACTCCTCGAGATGGCCTCCCACTGAACTCTAGAACCCGGTCACTCGTGCTCCCCTCCTTGGGTCTATCCTAATGCGGAAAAGTAAAATATACATCAATGGAGACATCATCCTCAACCCGGATGTGCCCCAATAAAAGAATAATATAAACAATGAATTTTACATGAATGAAAAGATAAACTCTCATCTCACATTAAACCCCCGGCTATTCGATCACGACAATCCTATACATCATATCACATCAACAATTGAAAGGCATAGACGACGTTAAAATATATCAATCAACACATCAACATATCCACTGTAGTGACAGATCTCAACACTTGAACCTGCATAAAAATTCCCAGAGAGCATACATAGTACCTACGGATCAACGCAAGAGCGCACGATCCAAGCCTCACCAACAGCGTCGCGGAACCGCCGCAAATACATCTATTTGGCCGCAGTTCCGCGGTCGTTATGTCGAGTTAGGCGATCGTTTTTCTTGGGGATCCATAGAAAATCCTGCTCTATTTTTTGAATATTTTTAATTACAAAAATTCCAACTTTTGAAAAAATTTCCAGTAAGCATGTAAAAATCTCATTTTTTATGTTCGATTGAGTTTTTAAACGTCGTTCGGTTTATCCTAAAGCTCTAGCTAGGCTCTGATACCATGTTGGTGTGTAGTAGCGCCTCTAGTAAGGTTGCATCATCATAAAGTAGTGAACTTTTAAATTCTAGAGGGCTATTACAAACGAACTACGAATCACAACTAGAGATTAGGGTAAGAACATCATTATGTGAAGTCTAAACTAAAGGAAAAGGAAATACAACCTTTGTAGCCAACTCCTTCGGTCTTTAGGACTCCTACGGCTTTGCTTGAAACTTTGAACGACTCCGCTCAAGATCCTTCGTCGTCTACGATGATCCACCCGGAGATTTCTAGATCAAGCTCTAAGCTTCACAAAATGAAGCAAACACTCTATACTAAAGGGGTAGAGTAGTGTAGAATGGTTGTGTGGTTTGTAAACTCACTTAAAAACCCTTTCTTTTTAAGTTTCTCACTCTAAACAAAACTCAAGAGAGCTTGAAGAAGGAGGAAGATGAAGATGGCAAAAGCTTTTGTAAATATAATGAAAACTTATTTCCAAAAAGAAAAAGAAAGGAATATATATGAGACACTCTCAAATATAACCATAGTTAACTAAATATCTAGATATTTTGTAGATATGAGACACTCTCAAATATATGAGACACTCTCAAATATAACCGGAGGGATTCAGGAGTCGTATCTATTTAGTTTAGAGTATTTGGGTGGCTCTGACACCATTGAAAGGTTAGTCAGCGCAGCGGAAACTAGTCATAGCGCCCATAGGTCGCTCGGCAGCTACTTTTTACGCAGTTCCCTCGTGATTGACTACAACCCGTTGGACCATATAACCGCACCAGGCTCCCTGGGGATAAGAGCCTGCACTTAGCCACACTGTCATACAGTGAGAACCCCCATGGGTTGGCATCTCTGCCTGGTAACTCTGATACCATTGAAAGTTCTTTGTGCTCTCGCCACTATCCCGCGGCCAATTCAGAATTCAAAAACAAAAAATTTTACGGCACTAGAAACTGACACCTAAGAATCTAACCAAACACCTAAATTAGAAACAACAACAAGATAGAAATCACAACCTTTATAGCGTCTTTATTTACTCCAATTGGGTTGAACTCTAGCATGCTCTCAAGAGCTCTGGATCGTGCTTGTAAGCCAGTCCTCCTTCACCGATGATGATCCACCCGAAAGAACCGATTCAAGCTCCAGCTTCACTTAGTGAAGCAACGGACACTCCAAGCTCGTTAGGAATGGAGAGTGGGGATGTAGTAATTTTCCACTATCTTTTTCTCTCAAATCTAAAGCTTATGAGAGCAAGTAAAGAAGAAGGAGAAGGAGATGAAGAAATGGTCATAACAAAAAATGAGCATGTGTTGAAAGAATAAGAAGTCAAGAATGTAGCAAGAATGGCTTCATAATATTTCTAACCATTTTAAAAATCAACCACAACATTTTCCAAATAAACAAATGAAAGTCCATTTCTCTATATGTTTACAACCATGCTCGATATCACCCCACCCTCCACCTCATTTCATGAATATTCACAAATGTGGTGGTCTTCTTCTAAAACAAATTCCGTATAAATACGGAATACAACCCGGTATACGTATCGAAATACGTATACGCGTATCCGTATAAAAAAATGAATAGCCAAGAGGGAAAATGAATAGTGAACAATAATACTAGAATACATATATTAAAAATATATAAAAATTATTAAATCAAAACTTGATTTAATAATCCGGCTTAATACTAAGCCGCCAGTATTATCAACCATCCGATTAAAATCCGTGTAGCCTGTATAAATATTTAATCAGACATCTGTATGTTTCAACATACGTCATCTACATCATATCATTTGAACCAGGAAAATGCTCTGTGTGGGACTCTAAAAACTCGACAATACGCTGGCAGTAATTACTGGATAAATCCATAACCACAAGCACGTCTGCGGCACTAGCTGTATGTAACGGCTACCCAGGTATTGAATGAAAGGAAAGACGACGAGCAAACTCATCCGTACCCCTACTGAGCTTGTCTGTGACAATTTCCGTACAGTCCGGTCTGTTCGTCTAAGAGTATCGCATATCGGGTCTAGGGGTGGATAAAGGCAGACCCCTAATAACGCGATATTTCGTGTCGGTGTGAAGCCCATCACCTACTGAGAAACTACTGATCCAAATCAGTAAATCTCGTCCACCTTGGCCATGAATTTCTGGTGATGGTTACCCGTACACAGCGCGACATCTACACCCAATACTGGGAGAGACGAATCCCCGACGATCCGCTCATTGCCTCCATGTGGCTCGGGATTGTACCTAACTAAAAAGCTATTTGCACGACTCTTTGAGCTGTGGTAGGGT
The DNA here is from genome assembly GCA_030015575.1 of Agapanthus africanus. Classification (NCBI taxonomy): domain Eukaryota; kingdom Viridiplantae; phylum Streptophyta; class Magnoliopsida; order Asparagales; family Amaryllidaceae; genus Agapanthus; species Agapanthus africanus. The sequence continues at coordinate 318,480,544 of JASDDO010000008.1, forward strand.
AGTAATCAACGCACAGTGGGAACTCACACAAGATAAATGATGATCTCAGGTAGACAGGCTAACATGTACTCATATCACCTGAGAACTGCTATCTAACAATAGATATAATATCATCTAGCATGTTCTCGGCGTGTCCGTCTAGTGTAACTCATAACCCAATGAGCACCTGTATACTATCTTTAGTGACTAACTGACACCAATGGCTATGAGACCGGCCATCGCCCCTTGTCGGGGTCAAGAAGCGTATACACGAGTCTACTCTGGAATATCGATGCACAGTCTGGATATTCCCACGGCTAGGGACATTTAAGGATTTGCTTATAGACTACCCAGTTCTCACAAGTGTGATCCCCACAATAACCATAGTAGTCAAATAAGAATCTTATAGGCTCTATCAACATATAATTGTGATCTGTAATACCACATAATATATGTACATGATGATAGATATGAACCATATAGCATACTATCATCTCGAGTAAGATTGTTCTACCCGTATAGGTCCTCCATCAATCATCATAATCGTCTACCTTTGATTACAATAATTGCCTTGAAGGCACTATACCCAACAGTTTATTAGCAATATATTATATTCATAGTATATGTTTTCTATTTATATAGTTTATATCATTTTATTTTAAAATTTTAGTAATTATTATCATCCTCTACCTTTTTTGTTCATATCTACCCCAACCACATCATTAAAATTGGCAAGTATACCCATATAAATAGAGTTTATGGTATTTATACGAAAAGGGTAAAAGATCATAATCTATATTTACAATAATCAAAGTTTATGATATTAAGAAAAAGTAGTGAAAATATGATATGGAAGAGCATGGTGTTTATTTAGATTAAACAAAGACCATGGTATTTATCTAGAAAATGATGAAAGTCGTGTTTTTTTATTTGTAATAAGCAAAGTCCATGATATCTATTTAGAAAATGTTGAAAGGAATGATATTTATTTGTAATAAAAAAAAATCCAAGGTATTTATCTGAAATAGTTGAAAGTCCATGGTATTTTAGCGAAAACCCTAGAATAAAGTCCATGGTAGTTATCTGAAAAACGGTGAGAGTCATGTTATTTATTTGTTATAAACATAATCCATGATGTTTATGTGAAAATTTTGAAAGTACATGGTATTTTAGCAAAAATCTATTTGGTTTTTTTTGAATTGATGGCAGATCTGTAATTAAGGTTAACGACATAATTTTAATTATTCATGATGGTAGAGCTGTAATTAAGGGAAAAGAGTGAAAAGGTCAGGGGAAGAATTTTGCCTTGAGTTGCCCAAAACACCCCCCCTAAAACATTGATTTTTACAAAAGTACCTATTCTTTTGCAAATAAATCTAAAGGAGAATACTTAGAAATAAGGGCCATTTTCGGAATAATCCACATTTTCCACTTTTCACTTAGCTATATATACTAGCATATGCCCCCGCTAGTGCAGGGATGAAAGAGGTTGTTGTTACATGGTATTTACTTTGGTTAATGAAAAAATATTTTGAATTCTAATTATGTTTAGCCTAACCGTCTTGTTCAAGTCTTAAAACTCTACCCTTTGGCTTCAAAACCTATCTTAATCCATGCATCATGTTTAATGATGGATATTAAAGGCCTGATGGAGCTCTTGATCTCCCTCAGATGTTGTCCTCCATCGATCTGGCTGCGAGCGGTAACGAGCGGTTGAGATTGGGTACGAGAATTGTTGTGTGGATCTCAATGAGTTGTTAGATGTTGTTGGCGCCGAGCTACCTGCAAGGGAAGTCCCGGGGTGGAAAACCACCGTAGAACACTCCGACGATCAAGTTAGTACAGTGGAATAAGAGCAGGATAGCGGCGTATCAGAATGAGTTCGAGTTACCCGAGTCGTCTGAAAAGAGGGGTTTACATAGTGGTCGCATGGAGAGAGCCGGCGCGAGATCCTCGCCGTTCGTTACGCCCCTACATTATGCCCGCGTCGATGGCGGGATCCGTCCATTAATGGTGGAATACGTTCATTAATGGAGGTACGTGCCAACGTGGGACGCGGAAGGTGGGGCGGTGGATATCTCGTTTTGGTGAGATACACGGAGCCATGGCGGGGGCGCTTGGGCCCCGCGCTCTCGGTTGGTCGGGGAAGCCAAGGAAGCGCAGCCCTGCAACAGCTTAGAGATGAGCCGGGAGGCTGTGGAAGCTCAGTTGTAGGATTGCTCGGAGGTAAGCTGTTAGCTGGTTGCTAGGCGAATATGGAAGGTATTTCGGGGAGGTCTCCAAAAGGTCGAATGCAACCTTGGAGATGAGGTGCCGATGAATGTCCCCAATGCATCATACTTATTTCAGCTCTGTAGCCCCCAGAAATCTAGCAGGCTTACATGGATGACACGTCATCCGCTGTGTGTCGTGATCTAGGGAATTCCCACTTGTGAGCATCATCATTAGCCCCCCACTCTTATTTCGACCTATTTATGGGTCGGGTCGAGAGTGGTCTGCTTGGTTTTCTCTGCTCAGCTTGGTGCCGAGAATTCATCGTGGTGTATTGTTTGAACGACATGGCGTTTGGCGGTTGCGTCTTTTCGATCTTCGAGTCCACGTGGCGTCTCACCGTGCGCCTTAATTTTCACGCGTATCCCCGATGATGTCGGTGGATCACCGAAAGGGCGACGCCATAATGAAGACATCACTTCGTCTGTTCTGACCGGATATCAATCAAACTCGAGATTTATTTACTTAGGCCATGTTAAAAGTTTGCCTACTTCGGGTACGTGCGCCGGGTAGAGGCATGCCTGCTGGTTTAATGTGAGGCTTAAGGATCCACCGTTGAGGCCGAGCACGAAGATATCCGGCGGTCTCATGACGAGGGCTTTTGGATCCACAGCGCTGTTGGGTAGGAAGCTACCACAGTGGACGGGCTGAGAAAGAAGCTGTCCGGCTGTTGTCACGCCCCGCTTCCCGGTATACGGGTAAGAAGACGCAACGAGGCCCGCTACGTATTTACTCAGAAGTAAACACGCTAAGCGTATCTAAGCAATATAATGAATGTACACAAGAAAAATGACAATAGATGTAACTGAACATCAACTTTTATTTATTAAACATTTCTTTACAAGTACAACTGAAAATGTAAATACAAGAATGGAAAGCAATGCCTAAATAAAGGCATGAACTGAAAGTAAAGTGAGTACAAGTATAGCCTAAAGGTCGTACTGCTCAGTGGTCTACTCCAAGTGCTCCTGGCTGGTCTCGAACTCCTCAGAGTCGGGTCCTCCTGACAACATTCCAAAGAAAGAAAAGAGAAGGAATGTCATAAGCGAACAATCGCTCGGTAAGTCCCAAAGATAGTTAGAAATAAAGTAGACAGATAAGAGAGTCTAACTAGAAGTGTTTGATTATAATGTTAACGCAGTTGTTTGTAGCTTGGTACAGAAGATGGCAGTGTATACGAGAGAAGTCCAACTTACACCGTGGACTTTGGTAACCCGTAGTACAAGGCTCCGTCGATAAAACCACGGAACAACTGCATGGATGTATAGTTACGTCTTTTAATGACCACCTCGTGCCACCTTTAACATATTCCGTACTAGTCTACCCCTTTAAAACCCCGTAATGTCTTATGTATTGATGTAATGTTTTGTTTTATAAATGGAAGACTTGCCGAAACCATGATATCATGTAAACGGAATGGATATAAATGGATAGTCATGTAAACAAAGTATATCCATGGTTCGGTTCCGTCGAGTCATGTTGATATAGATTGAATTCTGGTATAAATGGATTCATGTTGTATTGTAGTTATACTTGAATTGAATTCAAGTCAGATTATAATCAGATTTGACCATGACTCTAACTGAGTCAGACTTTTAAATGGAATTGAAGTCTTGAATTAGTTTTGATATTATCAGTAACTGCTGCACATGGACGGCAAGATTTGTGCCTTTTTCCAAGACAATTACCGTATTAATAACACTGTTTTTAGGTTGTCTACCTTAGACAGGCAAGCACCCATATTCTCCGGCTCCCTGAGGCTCAAGAGAACTGGTCCCACTTTAACCTATGTTTACAAGGGTCCTTATTGTAAATTAATATAAGTTGAGGGGTTTTTATGAAAAATAGTTTTGATGTACTTTCAAAATACAGCTCAAGTATTTAATTACCGTGTTTAGGGTTTTCATAGTTGTAAATTTTATAAAATGAAATATTCTAGTGGATATAAACTTAACTTGAATAGTATATGGTATTATAGTGTAATATTGGAATTGTATTGATTTGTAATGGTAGTTTCATGAGATTTGTGATTCCTTTGATTTAGAAAACATGGAATATATATATTGTATACTTAAAGTAGATATTTTGATAATATATATATATATATATTTATAAAAAATAGAACTTATTTATTAAATAGAAATCACATTTTTCTTAAAAATTGCATTAAAAATTCCATCGAGATCTGATGCTCCGTGAGGAGGTCTACATCTCGCTCTACTAGGCCTGAGGATGTGTGATAACCCGTACCATCCCGATCGGGGTTCCCCAAAATGGGTTGTAGAGGCGCATTTGCAAGGAATTAAATAATACACTTTTAAAGAAAACGGTTTTTGAATGTTTATGGTATTTAAATGTAAACTCATATTTTCCCACAAACTAATGTTCCAAAAGTCATCGAGCTATGTCAATAATGTGTGTCGTGAAGAGGTATGTCATTACCTCGTGAGTTTTCTAAAGGTAATATGGGTAAAATGAAATAAGCAAGGTCGTATGTACACATGATGGTATTTTACCGTAAAACTGAAATAGAAGTTGCAATACATATTATTTTGAATTGAAACTTATTCTAATGTGTTTTTTTATATTTGCTAAACAATATACAAAAAAATGGTGAATTTGTTCTAAAGAAAAATTATGTTTTTAGTTAAAAAAGAATCGGAAGTCCGATTAACTCCGCTTCCGACTAGTTTTGAAGAATGAATTCGATTTAATAGAAGAGAAGTGGGAAATAGGGAAGTTACAGATTAGAAAGAAAGGGAAGAGGTACTGTGAACTTAGGAAGGCGTCGGGGAGTCGTTTCATCGCCGGATTCTTCCCGAAACGTCGCCGGAAATTTGACCTTTGCTAACTCCACTTGTACAACTTTTGAACCTAGAATTTTTATAAAGTTTTAGCATGGGATTTCTCAATGAGGAAGGGTAAAATGTAGTGCGGTATATATAGGGAAAATTAGGATTTACGGTAATGAATTGAGAATTAAAAATGTGCATTAAAATGGATTTAAGAGAGGAATTATCACTCTCTGGATAATTGCAGAAAAACATGGGGGTAGTGGGGGAGGCCAAGGGGTTAGGGGTGAAAATTTAGGAGCATTTTCCACGGGGGGCCCGGCGGTGCCGGCCCCCGGCGAAATCTCGCCGGTCGTTTGTTATGGGTTGGGGTCTGGATCTTTGCCACGTGTCCCTGTCTGTCAAAATATCATTTTCCACATGTTTGTTTTTATTGTGACTTTTCATTTTACGTGTTTTGCACGTGTAGACTTTTGAGCTTCTAAAAGTTTAAAAGTAAATAAAAAAAATATATGTGGTTGAGGGGATTCGAACACAGGGGCTACATCACAGCAGTGCAAGGCTTTACCAATGAGCTACAAGTGCTTTCTTACTGTTCAAAAGCAAATTAAATTTATAACTTGTGCTCAGGCTTAGGTGTTCCTTTCTGTATTTTTGAAACAATTTTGTACAGAAAGTTTAGGGTTGTTACATTCTACCATCCTTATAAAAATTTCGTCCTCGAAATTTATAAAAAGAAAGTGTAACAGATTCAATAAAATTTTGGTGATAGAACTATTGATAGTGCATGAAAAATATTTGGAAGAACGAAAGAATGCAAAAGTTTTGGAAAGATTAAAAAAGATGTAAGGAATTACCAGGGTTACCTCGGTCTACAGTCTCGGCTTCTACGGCCGCTAATGTGAAAGTCTATCGCCGGAGTACATTCCTCCTAGCTGGAAGCACATTCCTCTGTCCTTGAGGCATGTTCCTCAGTGCCTGTTGGAATTGGTGATTAGGCTGTGCAGGAGGTCCACGTGGAGGTGGAGCTGGGAGAGCAAGACAAGGTGCAGGAGCCTGGATAGTTGGTCGCTGCGGATAAGTGTTGTGAGTTGGAACCGGGTTGCGTCTATAAGTACATACTCCAATTCCATGATTAGATATGCCACAAACTAAGCACATGCCTTTTGCGCGCCTACAGTCCTTCCACATGTGTTCATCTCTCTTGCAGTAGAAGAAAAAATCTGGACTTGGCCGGTTATTTGTTACTTCCGGTCTCCTGGATTCATGAGTTAGTATTGAAGAGGCTCTTACTGCCATCTTGGTGGCAGGGCACTTCACACCGGCAGATTGAGGTATGCCCTTCTTCTTCACTACTGCCTCATATCGACGGGCTGCTTTCAGAGCCAGGTCGTGGGTTGGGAAATCCCATGTAGCTAAGGCGGTTTGGTTCTCCGGATCTAACCCTTGCTGAAATCGTCTGGACCTGATCTCAGCAGTCGGTATCAAGTGTGCCGCGAACCTGTTGAGGTCTTTTGTTAGCAGTATAGTCTGTGATATTTGAAAATCGAATATTGAGACATATCTTACCTACTGAGCATGGTAAACTTAGCATCATACTCATCCACAGATTTGGTCCACATAGAACCCTGTTGCAGATGGATGAATTGCTGTTCCATGTCAAATCGGGCAGTATCAGGGAAATATTTCGCGTCGAACATGTCGCAAAAAGTTTTCCATTCGATCGGCTGGTCAAGACGGCTTTCATCCGCCTTCCACCAAACTCGGGCGTTGTCGGTGAGTTGCAGCTTCGCAACTCGTACCCAAGCGATCTCTAGCACTTGTGCTTGTAACATTTCAGAAAAACAAAATATTATTTTTGGGAATTTATATAATTAAATAATAAATATTATGAATATTTTAATAATGCGGTATAATTATATACCGATAAATTGGGAAATATTTGGGACTTATCTTAATTATTGAATTTGAAAGATATTATAAGATTTGAGCAATCATAGATTGTTATTTAATTAATTATATTCCATTTTAGTGTTAAACTCGATTTATTTTCGCTAATCTTGCATTAAGCGTGATTATGCATATGACATGCACCATGTCACATTTTTAACACTTGTTACATTTTATTCTCCATGAATTCTTTTGTGCATGGTTTCTTTTTTTGAAATGTTAAGAAAAGATAAGAAAAGATAAGAAAAGAAAAAGAAAAGAATAAAAAATAAGGTATGGGCAAGAGAGAGAAGACAGGGGTGAGGGGTCTTTGACCATTACTCCCATTTGTTTCCCTCCATTTGTTTCATCATTCTCTCCTCCTTCTTCACTCATGGCTGCCCTCTCCCTCCACCACCTCAAACTCCTTACAACAACACCAAAAACACATCAAAACACCATGATTCCTTCATTAATAATGTGCACAAGCTCACTACAAGCATGGAGAACCAAGAAAAATAGGATTTTGATGCTCTAGGGGATTCATGAGTGCCAAATGAGGTAATTCCTTAACCATCAGTGTAGTATTTGGTTTATTTTAGCATCTATTTAAGTTTAGAACCGATGTAGTGTAGATTAGTGAACTTGGAAAATTCCAAGATGAGGTTAGGGATTCATTTGAGTTGTGATAGTGTAATTGAGGTTTAGTAGAGGCCACAAACCCCTGTAGTGTTTGATTAAAGACCAAAACCTGAGACTTAAACCCCAATTCACAAACTTAGAAATCTCCGATATCGTATTTTTATGGAATTAGCGATGGTATTATAGGATCTGCTGTGACCCGGGAACCCTAAAAAATTTATAGCGATTACTGAGAGATGTGCAGGCAAAGTGGAGCATACCCTAAAGACCCGAGACCCTGACCATAACCCCTGGCCGCAAATTTAACCTTTCTGGCCGCAAATTGTGGCCAGAACTTGGACTCTGGGATTGGTGTTTGGTTCATGGCTCCAGTTTCAGTAAATTAGACAATCCACATATGCAAAATTGGCTAATTTCACCTAGGGTAAAATCTGGAGGTGTTTTCTTGAGTTGCTGCATTGCTTTGCGATTTCGTTTTAACTTGAGTTTTAGTATTTGGGTTTTAACTCGATGGTTTGACCTTTGTACATCGACATCGAGAATTTGTTTGGCCTTTTTTGCATGCGTAGTCCGTAGGTTTTAACCTATAGGCATTTAGCGTGTCGTTTTGGTTTTGAATGGGATTTTAATGCGACACGATATGTTATGACATGTAGGTACCTCCGCATGAACTTCGGGATAATAAGCAAGGGTGTGGTGACATCGACTTCGGTAAGCAAAGATCAAGGTGAGTAGATATATATCTACGGGGAAGTCGGGTGGATGGCGTATAGCACCCCCGCAGTTTCGTAGTGTAGTACGCGAAAACGTTATGATATATATATATATACTTATGCATTTTATGAGATGTGTATACTTAGCAAGAAATGCTTAGGTGACTTTGGGTTAGTTTAGTGTAATTGTAGGAAAATGCCTTTAGTTTAGTTTCTTAGTCGCGAAACCCTAGAGTAAAGTTTTGCACACACGCACACATACACGCATACATTTGATTTACTTGTGCGTATATGGGGATATATACATACATACATATATATATATATGTATGTATGTATGTATGTATATATATATGTATATATATACATGGATGATGAGGATAGTATATGGTATTTGGAGATAAGTCGATGTGATTGGGCATGATGCCACGAGATCGGTGATGTGACTTGGTTCGTATTATGAGATAAGACATGATATTATAGCGGGTCCTTAGACGATTTGTTTTCATACACACGTATATGTGTGTGTGTGTGTGTGTGTGTGTGTTGATGGTATCAGTATGTACTAGACTTTAGATCAGTACCCCCAGTTCATGATATGTGATTATGATACCATATGGACGTTGTGTTATATGTGATATTCGACCCGTACCCTGATTTGGGATGTCGTACGATGGATTTACCGTACGAGATATAATTATGATGATAGATCCGCACTCTTGACTCGAGAATGTCATATGATATATTGTATTGTACGGGATACTATTGAGGCAGGATCACCGATTACTAGATATGGATATCGACTCAGACTTAGGTGGTTTTCCTTACCCTTTCGATTAGCCTATTAGTTTAGTCCTGTAGTTTACTTAGTAGATGTTAGACTAGGATCGAGTCATACCTATTTCCAAAACTAACGAATCGTGAGTATTTTAAAGACAGGCCAAGAGATACTACGGATATTTCAAAGAGCGTACCTTTTCTTAAAAACACCGTAGCCCCTATTTTCTAAACACACGATTCGTGTTATTTCAAATGTCAAAACTGTATGACTCATATATAAATGTATATTCTTATATGTTGCGTTATTATTCATGTTCCGCATATTCTTGTTGTTCGAATCGCATTGCATGCTTATTTGTGTTTTCATTAGTTATTATTAAAATCATGCTGTCAGGACACCGACACCATTACCGATGATGCGTATGCTCCACGTACACCTGCTTGCCGGCTCACACACATCATCATCGGTAATTGCCATGTCATGTACACATTAGAAAACACTATTTCATTGTATAAATTGCTAGCTGATAGTTTCGACATAGTACTAGTGCGCTTACTGTTATATGCTAGTTTAATTATTGCATTCTTTGCTTGATATCCCATGCATTCATATATTCATTTGTCATGCAATATTATGTAGCTTATTGCCGGTATTTCATTGTTTATTTACCCTTGAGATTGGGAGTTCGGATTTCCATGAGATTTCTGGATTTGAAGAAACCGTAAGGATTTTATAAACTTATTATCATTTTAAAGATTGAAAATTGCTGTTTTCTCATGATATGATTTGAGGTATGTACACCATGAGTTTTCTCGGCTCTTGAGCGATATCATACACCCAATTCGAGGAGGAGAAGGAACCGTCTGTGGGTGCATGGTGGACCCGGTGCGGTACCCCGGGGCAAGATAGTCGCAGATGATGGCGTTGAGCCTGGCAGGGGAGCACTACCGACCGGTGATTTTATTGTGACGCGGCGGATATCTGGAGGATACCGACGTAGTCTTGAGATTTAATGATATAGGCCAGTCCGGATTGCCGGAGCATGAGGTATTGAGATTTGATGATACGGGCCAGTTCGGATTGCCGGAGCCCGAGATATTGAGATAGCGAAATATATATTTTGTGTCGATGCTAGACACTTATTCTCTGTTGATTTCATTGATAATACTTCGATTTTATACAGAAATCTCACTGAGATAAGAAAGCAGTTTTCTCATTTAGATATATTATGTTTTCATGCATTCATACATCATTATATAATATGTTGCTACCCGAGGCACTGACACGAGCACTTGGTATTACACCTATGTATAGATGTTCACCCTTGCTATTATTATATACTTCAGGCTATAGTATATTGATGATATATTATCGTATGACCTAGGATTGAGTCATACATACGATTTCTGCTCGGTGATATTTTCTACTCACGAGTTGGCAACTCACCCCCGTTGTGCCACTGTTCTTGTAGGTTTTACCGTACAGGTTTCCTTGGCGGCTTTGCTGGCACATTGCTTCTTTCCGGGTGATTGCTTTGGTAGGTGGGTTCACTTGCATCGTGACCACAATTGTACCTTTTATTATATTTCAGTTGTATCTAGTAAACTCCATCAACCAGACTTGTATTATTTTAACACTTTAGAATGCGATTAGTGTTAATTAATCGATAATGCGGGGTTTTAAGGAAAAGTTTACCAAATCGGTTTCCTCACATTTTATAACAATTAATTAATATTTTTATTATGATTTGTTGTGGTTTGCACACACTTGTGCATGTTAATGTGAGGGTTAGTTAGTGTTAATCTTGTTATGTAGCCATGACACCTTAAGCTAATCTTTGCCTTGATTTAACCTTGCCTTAGATATTTTGTGTGAGAAATATCTTCTTGTTTTTGGAATGAGGGAGGTGGCTAGGTGAGTCATGAGGGCATTAATGCAAGCTTTACTGAGGAGAGGGAGAGAGTAAGTGTAAGGCAAAGCTCACCCTACACTCACCCTCTCATCATTCTTTCTCCTCACTCTCTCATTCTTATCTCTTCTCAATTATTTCTTCATCTCTCAACTCTCAAACTAAAACCCTCACTATCTCCTCACAAATCCTTGCAAAACTTCATTTAAACACCATGAAAACCCTTCTCAAATCTTGATTTAGCCACTAAGTTGCCTTGGAGCTTGGAAAGATTGGATTTTTGAGCAAGAGTGGTTAGGTAATGACCTCTAACTGATAATTAGGTGTTTATATTGTTGTGTTGCCTTGTAGTTGTGGTCTAGAACACTAAAGGTAGTGTTTTGTGAATATATCGTATTTTTAGTGTCATATTGGAGTCTCTGTGAATCTGCTATTGAACCAGGTGTTTGTTGAAAAAGTTTCCATCACAGTGACCTAATGTTGTGACCTAGAACCCATCATAAAAACCTGAGACCATTTCCTTCCTTCGTGGCCACAATTTTATTGCTTCTGGCCGCAAATTGCGGCCAGAGTAGGGACTGGGGTTTTGAGTTTTGGTCGTAGGGTCTCTGGGGTTGTATGTGGTCTCGTGGAACTTGCAACTTTCACAAATTTGTTGTGTATCAAAATCTGAGATCACTTTGCTATAATCTAGTGTTTTGACTACGCGTGTTACGTTATCCGACAAGGTTCGTGATCTTGTGTAGGTACTGCACTTGGGTTGGATTCGGAGTGTCGCTATACACGTTAACCACTAGACGGACACTTGAGAGTTGGATAGGAGTTGGTGCGTCGGTCAAACGTAGTTGTACGTGATATTGGTCGATTTCTGAGATTTTCACTTGTTATGTTTTGTGTTAATAAGATCGCAGGCGGGGACTTCGAACGCTGCGAAGAAAGGGAAGCAGGTGACAGGATTTACCTAGTTCGAGATTGTCGGTGGGTAGATTTATCATCTACGGGAAAATCGCCCGTATGACGTTATGCGTCAGGGCTGGATATGATATTATAGCTACAAGTTTATATGCATATGAGTTGATTGCGCATGAGCATCATTGCATATTATTACTTGTTGTGCCTTGACATGGTACCTATTGGACACTGTACCATTATTGACAGTTCATGTTGCACGAGCACCAATTGTATGCTACACACACACCGTTGGTAATTGCCATGATACGCACAACACATATACATATATGATATTGTATTGGTTAGTGACATTGAGGCATTTATTCTTGTGCGGTTGCGCATATGAAATATAGTTGCATGCATACCTACATGCTTACACATATCTTGCTATAGCTACTTGTACATCATGATTACATACTTACTTGTACACCCACATACCTTGCTATAGTTACATATACCCCTATGTGGTATTGTATTGTCATTGACATTGAGACGTTGATTATTGTGCTATTGCACATATGAAATACATCATACATACATGCTTACATGCAGATACATATATCTTGCTATAGCTACATGTACACCTCATATGATGTTGCACTTGATTTCGGAGGAATTGGGAACCGTATGATATATTTAATAACTTGATGCATTTAAATAACGGTTTTCCCTTGATATGCTCATATTACTGTTCTATGTTGCATATATCATGTTTTCATAGATTTACGCATTGAGATATGGATTTCATGTGATTTATGGATTTGAGAACTGTGGGGGTATTTCAAGAATTTATGTATTGTTTGAAAACCCGGTTTCTCTTGATATGATATTTCAGTGCGTCCACCATGAGTTTTCTCGGTTCTGATACTTGTGTCAGAAACCCGATTCGAGGAGCGGGAGGCACCATCTGCGGGTACATGGTGGACCCGGTATGGTTCCCCGGAGCAAGAGGTTATTTTCGTGGTGTAGACAATGAGCCTGGCAGAAGGAGTACTGCCTACCGGTGATTGTATAGAACTCGGTGGATGTACGGAGGACACCGTTTTGGAGTTATGATATGAGATGGATGTGAGGACCGATCTGAGGATGCGGCGCCTGAGATATGAGGATTTACGTGTCGATGCTGGATATGGGTTTCATGATATTTCTAGTGTCGATGTTGGACACTTAGGTTCCATGATTTTGATGTGTCGATAATGGACACACGATGTAGATATCCTCATACACACACACACACACAGGAATATGTTTTCATGAGGTTTCGAGTGTTGATGTTGGACACTCAGGTTCCATGAGATTTACATATATGAGGGCCGGTCTTGGTGACGGCGTCTGAGGATTTTGGGATTTGGGGTGTCATTGATAGACTACATTAATATGATTAATGTAAAGAAAATAAACCTAAAAAGATGTTGTAGAATCAGATTTGAAAATCACTCGGCTCTTTATGAAAAAGCTATATTTCAAAACTGCGGAGCTCAAGCCACTCCTTTTGAAAAACCATTTGATTCTACGATGATATCAAGTTCAAAGCGTTAAAGATTTTCTTAAAAATCATCCGCAACCCTCCGTCATTTTAGAAAGTAGAGTACTTAGTATTCGTGCTAAGTTTGTTGACCTTAGCCAAGGCGTAGTGTACGGTAGCTAAGTGATGTCTTCCTACAATGCATATGATGCAGATTAATTGGGACGGGCATGTGACTTTGTTGACCTTAGCCAAGGGTCATGTGAACGGGTCTAATTAATCAAGAAATGACAGGTTGAACTTGACTAGTGCTTGTGATTTGTTGACCATAGCCAAGGTCATAGGTACTAGGGGTAAAAACCACATCGGGAATTTCAATAGTTGAAATTTGCAATGAGATTGCATACCTTCCATATGATGGTTGGATCCCGATCCCACTGTGGGCAATAGTTGCTCCCAGGAGAGTTTTGCAGTTTACAATTAGCTAACCCATTAGGTGTCTAGAAAGGTGTTAACGGGGCTACGCCTCTGGGAAGACGAGGTTTACTTTAATTAGGTCCGTGCGAAAGCACGGGGAACCTCCCTCAAGTACCGACACTGGCCTGGCTGAACGGTTAGCGAAGTTGTAGACCGTAATTAATCCTGGCTAGTTTTCTTTTTAAGGTTTGAAAGAAAAACTTGATTAAAGCAGTGGGAGACATCGATTAGATAAGATAATAACCAATCTGATCTTTGCAAGAGCTTTCGCTGAGTGTATTCTTTTCTCTCTCTTAATGGCAGATACCAATGACAGGACTCAAGCTTCTACTAGATAAAAATAAACTGAATGGGACCAATTATAAAGACTGGCTGAGGAATCTGAACATTGCCTTGACTTATGATAAAGTATCATATGTCCTCACGGCTTCAGCCCCTCCCGTCCCAGGTCCAAAATCCTCAGTTGCGGATATTGAAGTCCGCAAGACATGGGACGCTGACTGTGCCACGGCCAAATGCCTCGCGCTTGCATCGATGGATAACACACATCAAAAGCAGCACGAGAATATGGACATTCACGCCGTATTCCTCCATACAAAGGAGTTGTATGGAGAGCAATCCCGCGTATTACGATACGAAGCATCAAATAAATTGTTTCAGATGCGAATGGCCCCTGGCACACCAGTAGGAGACAATGTTCTGAAGATGATAGCTCTCATAGAAGAGCTTGAGGACTTTGGATGGACGATGGACAATGAACAATATACGGATATTATTCTGCAGTCCCTCCCCTCCACCTTTGCTCAATTTATAGTTAACTTCAACATGGAGAAGGAACTACCTGAACTCCTTAATATGTTAAGGAGTGCAGAGAGCACACTAAAATCAGTGAAAACTCCCGTTTTGAGTGTTGGGAAATCTTCCTCTTCTCGCCCAAAGGCTAAGGACATGGGAAAGATGAAGAAGAAGCCCACCAAGCCTAGGGGTGGAGTTAAAAAGGTTAAGGGGAATGACAAGTCCAAAGCTGGAGAATCGGGGAAAGGGGAATGTTATCACTGCCACAAAACAGGACATTGGAAGTGCAACTGCACGAAGTACTTAAATCTCAAGAAGAAGCATGGGGATGCTTCCGCTTCAGGTGTGTTTTGTGACAGAAAACTGTTTTTCAATAAACTCTGCTTCCTGGGTATTAGATACCGGTTCAGGTTCTCACATTTGCAATTGTATGCAGGGGCTGAGAAATAGCAAGGTTTTGAAGACAGGTGACCATACTCTCCGTGTTGGAAATTGTTAGTGTATATGCCCTAGAGGCCATTACTGTATCATACTAGTATGTATATTACTTGATGGAAGCTTGGGATATTCACAGTTGTACAGACAATCTTGCTCAATATAGTAGTATGCTACTTGGTTTGTCTCTGCTTTAATGTGTACATGTGTGTTTCTTTTTATATTGCCTATACGCATTAGTGGAGCCCTTAGGATCTTTGCTTGATTACCGGCGTTTTGATGGCGATCACACTCGTGGGGGCTGGGTAATACACAAGCACATCCTTATTTACTTCCCTAGTCATGGGATTATCGAGACAGGGCATCGACACTCCGGAGTAGACTAGCGTATGCGCTTCTCATCCCAGCACGGGAGACGGTCTGTCCCACAGCCGTCAGTACGTCGTACTTGAGATAGTATGCGAGTGCTCGTTAGGTTACGAGTACACTAGACAGGACTCGTCGGGAACTGATGGTTGGTATTATACCTATCGTCAGTTATCAGTTCCCAGGTGACATGAGTACAGCTTAGTCCGCTGACTTGACACTGTCACTTCGCCTCGAGTGTGTTCCCACTGTTCTTTGATTACTACCCTACCACGGCTCTACAGAGTCGTGCAAACAGGTAGTAGTTGGGTGCATTCCCGAAGCACTTGGAGGCAGTGACGGTTAGACAGGATTCGTCTCTCCCGGTATTGGGGGTTGACATCGCGCTGTGTCTAGGAGAGCCATTACACGAGTAGTCCCTGGCCAGGGCAAGCGAGATATACTGGTAGGTTTCCAGTGTTATCTCAGGGTGTACTGGGCTTCACTCCGACACGACTTGTACCGCTATTAGGGGACTGACGTTTACCGCCCCTTAGGCCCGCCATGCGATGTATCAGACGAACAGACCGGACTGTACGGAGATTGTCACATACAGGCTCAGTAGGAGTTCGGATGGGTTTACCTCACGGCCTTCTTATCGACATCTACCTGGGGACCGTTACGCACAGCTAGTGCCGCTTGCGGTCTGTGGTTAAACCCACTGCCAGCGTAGTGTCGAGTCTTTAGAGTCCCACACAGAGAGTTTCCCTGCACTGAGCGAAACGTGTAGAGGCCGTATGGTTTTACGGCAGGGCTGCGATCACTTACGTACACTTGTGTGCGTGTGGTGTTCGGGCAGGTAGTACTAGTGGGCTTTGGTTTAAGCCGGATCCTAGTGTTGCATGGATGGATTTGTTTTGTCTTCTGTGCATCCGCATTCTATGGAATGCGGATGCAGGTGTGTATGCACAGTTTTCCGGAGCGATGAAGGAGGAGGTGCCTCATCAGGGTTTTGGCAGTTGGTTCGGCCAAAACCGTTATGTGGCAGGCTCATTAGGGTTTTGACAGTTGATTCGGTCAAAACCATTTTTGAAGCGGACTCATTAGGGTTTTGACAGTTCGTTTGGTCAAAACCATTATGAGCCGCGGACATCATTTACTAATCTTTTTAGTGATAATTTTATGATGGCTAATTGCATTGACCATTTGACCCCGTTGACCTCTCTTGACTTTGTTGACCGGTTGACCGTGTTGACCATTGACTTTCAAGAGGGATCGACACTCTTCTTTTCTTTTTCTTTTTCTATTTTGATTATGATAATGTTCATTTCAATGTAGCCATCAAACTTTATCTTGATGGGATTAGTAATGATGTTGTTTTTGCATTATTGCAACCATGGTTACTTTTCTTTAGTTCATAATTTCTTTCTCATTCTCTCTCTTGTTTTTCCAAGTGAGAAGAAAAAGATATGAACCATGGTTGCTAGCTCCTCCTTCTTCTTCTTCCTCCTCTTGATTCATCTTTTGATCTCATGTGTTGAGAGATAAAGATCCCACAAAGACAAAACCATCCCTTTATCACTTCTACACAACCTAGGGCTTCTAGATTAGCAATCTCTTTGCCCTAGTTACCTCGGCTCGAGGTGGAGCTCGGTGTACATCTCTCGGGTGGATCGTCTTCGACTCAAGGAGGCCGCGGAGGTGACCAAAGTCCGGATCAAGCGTCGGAGCAAGCAAGGAGAAGAACAACAAGAAGAGAAGGAGTTCAAGTTGAGGTATAACCCCTAACCGAGTAGATAAATCTCTAGTTAGGATGCTAGTGTATTGTTTAGCAAAGATCCGGCTTTTACGGTCCATGTTACCAAGTCTAGAAAAATTTTTGTTTTACCGTTTTAGACCCATGGAGGGGGTGCACAAACTACCGGGTATCTCGAAGTGCCGAGTGGCCTACTCACGGCGTTGTGGGAGGTTGCTTCACTTCGGGTACTTGGCGGGTAGTTTGCCGCACCCGTAGGGGTCTTGGGTGGGGTTTTGGCTATTCATCGCGACCGTGTAATCCGCTTTTCGTTGCAGGCTCAACGAATCGCGGGTTCCTAGTATATCCAAAGTGTTCATCTGTGATCTGGATTGGCTATCATTGCTATATACCTATATATAATAACTATTTAGGCGTTGCTTATGTTTTACAGCCACGCTAGCCCAGCCCCCGCTCTGTCGTTAGTTAAGTAACCTAACGGGTGATGACGGGGCCCCGTGGCGAATGCGAATGGCATAAGCGTACGTCATATTTTGGTTGTTTTCTGCAATGGTAGGATTTAAATGATGGGACGCATTAAAAGAGCTAATGCAAGAAAATAAACCTAAAAGACGTTGTTGGAACAAGTTTTTCAAAAAGCTGTTATTGCAAGGACGTTCATTTTTGTTTTGCATCGCGGTATTCGGTTATGAATGCCCAGCACCTCATTCGACGAGGCAAGGGCCGAGATCCCCTCATCGGGAGTGACCCCTTGGACAAAAGTTTGCGTCAGGGCGATAACTTCATTGTAGTCGATCATTCTTGCTTTGCATCGAGGTATTCATCTTATGAATGCCCAGCACCTCACTCGACGAGGAAAGAGCCGAGATCCCTTCACAGGGAGTGACCTCTTTAGCAAAAATTTTCGTCACTATATTTTTAAAAAGATGTATCACGTTCCTTCAACGATATCAAGTTCATTACGTTAACGGGTTTTTTCGCCAAAAACCCAGCCGTAGCCCTCCGTCGTTTCTTATAAGTTATACTTAGTATTCGTGCTGCGTTTGTTGACTGTGTCAAGGCGCAGTGAACGGTAGCTAAGTGTTGCTTATTTGCTGGATACAATGTGATTGGTTAGGACATTTGTGTAACCTTGTTGACTGTGTCAAGGGTTATGCAGGTGGGTTTAATGCAATCAAGATAACGACGGGATGAACTTGACTAGGACTCTTTGATTTGTTGACTGTGTCAAGATCACTTGGGTCCTAGGGGCAAAAACCACATCGGGAGTTTCAAAAGTACTGAAACTTGCTAGTGTTGCATACCACTTGGAGTGTGATGATTCTGGTAGGATTCCTTCAGTTTTGTCACGCGATAATATTTGGATCCCGATCCCACTGATGAGTTGGATTACTCTCCGGAGATTATTTTCACTTAACGATCAATGCTATAAACCTAGTAGGTGTCTAGAAAGGTGTTAGCAAGGCTACGCCCCCAGGGAAAAGAGGTTCTTAAATTAAGGAACTTCGCGAAAGCATTGGAAAACCTCCCTCGAAGTACCGACACTAGCCTGGCTGAAAGGTTAAGCAAGTATTGTGACGTGAATTAAATCCCGGCTAGTTCTTCTTTTAAAAGGTTTTAAGAAGAATTTGAGGAAACAGTGGGAGACATCCTGGTTAGATAAACTAATAAACCAATCTAATCTTGCAAGAGTGCACGCTGAGTGTTTCTTTTCTCTCTCTCTCCAGGTAGCAACCATTTCACGCCCTAATCAAGATAATAAAATGTATCGCTTGACCGATCCGAATTCTTATTCGGGGCTGGGGAACGTTGGTTCAGCTCTAACTTGTGACAACGGTCATAAGTATGAGCAAGGGAAAGGGGATTGTATGGATTCCCAGGATACCCAGTTGGAGAAGAAGCATGGTTTTGCATCTACTTCAGGTGTTCTTGTAATTGAGAACTGTTTTACGGTCAGCCCTACCTCCTGGGTACTTGATACCGGATCAGGATCTCATATCTGTAATTTATTGCAGGGACTGAGAAAAAGTAGGAAAGTTGCACCGGGTGATATGTCGCTCAGAGTAGCGAACGGAGCACAAGTTAATGCGGCAGCCGTCGGTGAATATCACCTAGTATTGCCAAATGGCAAGACTATGATTTTGAACGATTGCTACTATGTACCCTTCATGGTTTGCAACATCATATCAGTTTCTTTACTCGATAAAGATGGATATAACTTTGTTCTTGATAGAAATATCATGAACATTTACCTTCATAAGGTACTGGTTGCAGAGGGTACACTGTGTAATGGTATTTACGTTCTAAATCAGAATACAGTTCTCAATATACAAAACACACGCAAGAGGAAGAGTTCAGATACGAATGAATCCTACTTGTGGCATTGTAGACTTGGTCATATCGGAGAGAAAAGACTGAGTAAGTTGCATAAAGATGGACTCTTGAATGCGTTCGAGTTTTCATCTTATGAAACTTGTCAGTCTTGTCTCAAAGGGAAGATGACCAAATCTCCGTTCACCGGACATGGAGAAAGAGCAACCGAGCTCTTGGGACTCGTACATAGTGATGTATGCGGTCCGATGTCTATACATGCAAGGGGTGGGTTCTCGTACTTCATCACATTCACTGACGATCTCTCTAGGTTCGGATATGTGTATCTGATGAAACACAAATCTGAAGCTTTTGAGAAATTCAAGGAATTTAGAAACGAAGTAGAAAACCAGACTGGCAAAAGTATCAAGATCCTCCGGTCTGACAGGGGAGGGGAGTACTTAAGCACGGAATTCCTAGATTACTTAAAAGAGAATGGTATTCTCTCTCAGCTTACTCCTCCTTATACACCACAGCACAACGGTGTTTCGGAGCGGAGGAATCGTACCCTATTGGATATGGTTCGCTCCATGATGAGTAGTGCTGAGTTACCTCTTTCATTCTGGGGATATGCACTTCAAACTGCAGCACATCTATTGAATCAAGTTCCATCCAAATCCGTGCCTAAGACTCCGTATGAAATATGGAGTGGTAAGAGTTTGTATCTTAAACGTATTAAGATTTGGGGTTGCCCAGCTTATGTCAAAAAGCAGAACCCAGACAAACTTGAGGCACGGGCCGTTTTGTGTAAGTTTGTGGGATACCCAAAAGATTCAAGTGGGTATCTATTCTACCATGCAGAGGAACAGAAGATAATTGTTTCAAGAAATGCCACATTTTTAGAAAAAGAATTTCTTGTTAAAAACATTAGTGGCAGCACGGTAGAACTGGATGAAATTCCAGAAACACAAGCTTTAACAAAAGATTTGGTGGAACCGCTAGATTCAATTACAACCAACGAACCTCAGCCACTCCGCAGATCTGGTAGGATTTCTCATTCGCCCGAGAGATACTACGGTTTTCTCATAGACGGGGATCGAGAGGACTGCATCTTGGAAGAAGATGACCCTACCAGTTTCAGGCAGGCCATTATCAGTAGGGACTCTGATAAGTGGCAGGAAGCAATGCAATCCGAAATGGAGTCCATGTACGCCAATAAAGTGTGGACCTTGGATATTGCTCCACCTGGGGTAAAACCCGTTGGATGCAAATGGATCTACAAAAGGAAACTTGGTGTGGATGGGCAGGTGGAAACCTATAAAGCTAGACTCGTTGCAAAAGGTTTTCGTCAAAGACCTGGTTTGGACTATGACGAAACTTTTTCTCCGGTGGCTATGCTCAAATCCATTCAGATCCTACTTGCCATTGCTGCCTTCCATGACTATGAAATCTGGCAGATGGATGTTAAAACGGCTTTCCTAAACGGTTGTTTGGAAGAGTACGTTTACATGGATCAACCAGAAGGTTTCGTAGACAGTGGGAGCAGCGGGAAGGTGTGCAAGTTGCTTAAATCCATTTATGGATTAAAGCAGGCATCGCGGAGCTGGAACATCTGTTTTGATGAGTCAATCAAGGAATTTGATTTCATCAAGAACGAAGATGAACCCTGTGTTTATAAGAAGATTGTAGGACGAACTGTCGTATTCCTAGTCTTGTACGTGGACGACATTCTTTTGATAGGGAATGACATTCCTATGCTACAATCGGTCAAGCTATTTTTGTCACAAAGGTTCTCCATGAAGGACCTGGGTGATGCCTCGTACATTCTGGGGATCAGGATCTATAGAGATAGATCCAAGAGACTACTGGGACTTTCACAGTCCAGGTACATAGAGACCGTACTAAAGAGATTTAGTATGGAGGGTTCCAAGCGCGGTAACATACCCGCATTGCATAGAATTACCCTCTCCAAGAAGATGTCTCCTAAGACTGACGAGGAGAGGGTTCGCATGAGCACTATACCCTACGCTTCGGCGGTAGGATCTATAATGTATGCGATGCTATGTACAAGACCAGATGTAGCTTATGCGCTGAGCGCGGTAAGCCGGTATCAGTCAGACCCAGGGGAGGACCACTGGACAGCAGTGAAGAACATTCTCAAGTACCTGAGAAGGAGTAAGGAGATGTTCCTGGTTTACGGTAATGGAGACCTCAGGGTCGAGTCCCTTACCGATTCAAGCTTCCAGAGTGACAAAGATGACAGCAAGTCTGTCTCGGGTTTTGTGTTTACCCTTAACGGAGGGGCGGTATGTTGGAGGAGTTCCAAACAGGATACCGTCGCAGACTCGACGATGGAGGCTGAATACATTGCTGCAAGCGATGCCGCAAAAGAGGCGGTCTGGATGAAGAAGTTCATTAGTGAACTTCAGGTGATTCCGTCCATTGTTGACCCAATACCTTTGTATTGCGATAACAATGGGGCTATAGCTTTGGCGAAGGAACCAAGGTCCTATCAGAAATCCAGGCACATCTTAAGGCGGTATCACCTGATCAGGGAGATCATTGATCGCCAGGAGATCGAGGTACGGAGAGTGGACACAAAGGACAACACAGCGGACCCATTCACGAAGGCCTTACCCCAGACTCAGTTCGAGCGGCTGATCGAGATGATAGGTCTTCGATACGCCAATACATGGCCTTAGTGCAAGTGGGAGATTGTTAGTGTATATGCCCTAGAGGCCATTACTGTATCATACTAGTATGTATATTACTTGATGGAAGCTTGGGATATTCACAGTTGTACAGACAATCTTGCTCAATATAGTAGTATGCTACTTGGTTTGTCTCTGCTTTAATGTGTACATGCGTGTTTCTTTTTATATCACCTATACGCATTATTGGAGCCCTTATGATCTTTGCTTGATTACCGGCGTTGTGATGGCGATCACACTCGTGGGGGCTGGGTAATACACAAGCACATCCTTATTTACGTCCCTTGTCGTGGGATTATCGAGACAGGGCATCGATAATCCGGAGTAGACCAGCTTATGCGCTTCTCATCCCAGCACGGGAGACGGTCTGTCCCACAGCCGTCAGTACATCGTACTTGAGATAGTATGCGAGTGCTCGTTAGGTTACGAGTACACTGGACAGGACTCGTCGGGAACTGATGGTTGGTATTATACCTATCGTCAGTTATCAGTTCCCAGGTGACATGAGTACAGCTTAGTCCGCTGACTTGACACTGTCACTTCGCCTCGAGTGTGTTCCCACTGTTCTTTGATTACTACCCTATCACGGCTTTACTGATTCGTGCAAACAGGTAGTAGTTGGGTGCAGTCCCGAAGCACTTGGAGGCAGTGACGGTTAGACAGGATTCGTCTCTCCCGGTATTGGGGGTTGACATCGCGCTGTGTCTAGGAGAGCCATTACACGAGTAGTCCCTGGCCAGGGCAAGCGAGATATACTGGTAGGTCTCCAGTGTTATCTCAGGGTGTACTGGGCTTCACTCCGACACGACTTGTACCACTATTAGGGGACTGACGTTTACCGCCGCCTAGGCCCGCCATGCGATGTATCAGAAGAACAGACCGGACTGTACGGAGATTGTCACATACAGGCTCAGTAGGAGTTCGGATGGGTTTACCTCATCGGCCTTCTTATCGACATCTACCTGGGGACTGTTACGCACAGCTAGTGCCGCTTGCGGTCTGTGGTTAAACCCACTGCCAGCGTAGTGTCGAGTCTTTAGAGTCCCACACAGAGAGTTTCCCTGCACTGAGCGAAACGTGTAGAGGCCGTATGGTTTTACGGTAGGGCTGCGATCACTTACGTACACTTGTATGCGTGTGGTGTTCGGGCAGGCAGTACTAGTGGGCTTTGGTTTAAGCCGGATCCTAGTATTGCACGGATGGATTTGTTTTGTCTTCTGTGCATCCGCATTCTACGGAATGCGGATGCAGGTGTATATGCACAGTTTTCCGGAGCGATGAAGGAGGAGGTGCCTCATCAGGGTTTTGGCAGTTGGTTCGGCCAAAACCGTTATGTGGCAAGATCATTAGGGTTTTGACAGTTGATTCGGTCAAAACCATTTTTTAGGCGGACTCATTAGGGTTTTGACAGTTCATTTGGTCAAAACCATTATGAGCCGCGGACATCATTTACTAATCTTTTTAGTGATAATTTTATGATGGCTAATTGCATTGACCATTTGACCCCGTTGACCTCTCTTGACTTTGTTGACCGGTTGACCGTGTTGACCATTGACTTTCAAGAGGGATCTACACTCTTCTTTTCTTTTTCTTTTTCTATTTTGATTATGATAATGGTCATTTCAATGTAGCCATCAAACTTTATCTTGATGGGATTAGTAATGATGTTGTTTTTGCATTATTGCAACCATGGTTACTTTTCTTTAGTTCATAATTTCTTTCTCATTCTCTCTCTTGTTTTTCCAAGTGAGAAGAAAAAGATATGAACCATGGTTGCTAGCTCCTCCTCCTTCTTCCTCCTCCTCTTGATTCATCTTTTGATCTCATGTGTTGAGAGATAAAGATCCCACAAAGACAAAACCATCCCTTTATCACTTCTACACAACCTAGGGCTTCTAGATTAGCAATCTCTTTGCCCTAGTTACTTCGGCTCGAGGTGGAGCTCGGTGTACATCTCTCGGGTGGATCGTCTTCGACTCAAGGAGGCCGCGGAGGTGACCAAAGTCCGGATCAAGCGTCGGAGCAAGCAAGGAGAAGAACAACAAGAAGAGAAGGAGTTCAAGTTGAGGTATAACCCCTAACCGAGTAGATAAATCTCTAGTTAGGATGCTAGTGTATTGTTTAGCAAAGATCCGGCTTTTACGGTCCATGTTACCAAGTCTAGAAATTTTTTTGTTTTACCGTTTCCGCAACCCCGAAAGTACCGGGAGAGGTAACGTGTACATAACAGAAATGGTTCCAATGTACATACAGTCGCAGTGGGAGAGTATCATTTAGGGTTGTCGTCTGGGTGTATATTGGTTTTGAACCCATGTTATTTTGTACCTAGTATGCTTTGTAATATAATATCCGTTTCTTTGTTAGACAATGAAGGATATAATTTTGTATTGCAGAACAATGTTATGAACATTCACCTGAATCAAATGTTGGTTGGGTATGGTACGCTTAATAACAGGATATACGTCCTAAATCAACACATAGTTTTCAGCATATAACACACTAATAAAAGAAAACTTTCAGAAATAAATGAAGCTTTTCTTTGGCACTGTAGACTTGGTCATATTAACGAAACAAGACTAAACAAGTTACACAAAGATGGATATTTAAACCCTTTTGAATATAAATCTTATGCGACTTGCCAGTCTTGTATCAAGGGTAAAATGACCAAAACTCCGTTTACCAGACACGGAGAAAGAGCTACCGAGCTCCTAGGCCTCATACATAGTGATGTATGTGGGCCAATGTCTACACAGGCTAGAGGCGGTTTTTCATACTTCATTACTTTCACTGACGATTTCTCAAGATTCGGTCATGTATTTTTATTAAAGCACAAATCCGAAGCTTTCGAGAAATTCACTGAATATAAATTCGAAGTAGAAAAACAAACCCGCTTGAGTATCAAAATGCTTCGATCAGATCGAGGTGGGGAGTACCTCAGTACAGAATTTGCAAACTTCCTAAAAGAGAATGGGATTCTCTCTCAGCTCACTCCTCCTTACACACCACAGCACAACGGTGTGTCTGAACGACGGAATCGGACCCTATTAGATATGGTCCGTTCCATGATGAGTGATGCTGAGTTAACTGTCTCATTTTGGGGGCATGCATTGGAGACTGCAGCGTTTCTGCTGAACAGGGTCCCAACCAAAACCGTGTCTACCACGCCATATGAGATATGGCATGGGAAGAGACCATCTCTTAAGAGAATTAAGAATTGGGGTTGCCCGGCCTATGTTAAAAAGCAGAATCCGGACAAACTCGAAACACGGTCGGTCATGTGTAACTTTGTGGGATATCCAAGGAATTCTTATAGATATCTTTTCTACCACAAGGAGGAACAAAAATTGTTTGTTTCTCAGCATGCCACATTCTTGGAAAAAGAGTTTTTCACAAATGAAACTGATGGCAATGTGGTAGATCTAGAAGAGGTTCTAGAGACACAAACTACAAATGACGACTTGGTTGAACCGGCTGTTGCAACAGAAACAGAAGAACCTTGGCCACTCCGAAGGTCTGGTAGGACTTCTTGCCCACCGGAGAGGTACTACGGTTTCCTCATTGATGGTGACAGAGAAGACTGCATCATGGAGGATGATGATCCTTCCAGTTTTCAGCAAGCTATCACGAGTGGAGACTCTGTGAAGTGGCCGGATGCCATGAGATCCGAAATGGAGTCTATGTACACCAACAAAGTATGGACTTTGGACGTTGTACCCCCTGGGGTAAAACCTGTGGGGTGCAAATGGATCTTTAAAAGAAAGATTGGTGTGGATGTGCAGGTAGAGACCTATAAGGCAAGACTTGTGGTAAAGGGTTTTCGTCAAAGACCAGGTTTGGACTATGACGAGACTTTTTCGCCCGTAGCCATGCTTAAATCCATTCGGATCCTACTTGCTATTGCTGCTCACTACGACTATGAAATATGGCAG
Organism: Agapanthus africanus; assembly: GCA_030015575.1. Classification (NCBI taxonomy): domain Eukaryota; kingdom Viridiplantae; phylum Streptophyta; class Magnoliopsida; order Asparagales; family Amaryllidaceae; genus Agapanthus; species Agapanthus africanus. The sequence goes on from JASDDO010000008.1 coordinate 318,506,734, forward strand.
ATGGACGTTAAAACGACATTTCTAAATGGGGATTTAGAAGAATGCGTTTATATGAATCAGCCGGAGGGCTTCATTGACAGTGGGAGCAGCGGGAAAGCATGTAAATTGCTTAAATCCATATATGGGTTAAAGCAGGCATCACGGAGTTGGAACATCTGTATCGATGATGTTATCAAAGAGTTTGATATCATCAAAAATCCAGATGAACCTTGTGTTTATAAGAAGGCTGTAGGGAGAGCTATCACATTCCTCGTATTGTACGTGGATGGCATTCTTCTGATAGGAAATGATATTCCTATGCTACAGTCGGTCAAATCTTTCTTATCACTAAGGTTCTCCATGAAGGACCTGGGTGATGCCACATACATTCTGGGCATTACGATCTTTAGGGATAGATCCAAGAGGTTATTGGGATTGTCCCAAACCAGGTACATCAACACCATCCTAAAAAGCTTTAGTATGGAAGACTCCAAGCGGGGTGCCTTACTCGCTTGCCATGGGGTCACTCTCTCCAAGGACTCTTGCCCAAAGACCGATGAAGAGAGAGCTCGCATGGGCATTATACCCTATGCTTCGGCAGTAGGATCTATAATGTATGCGATGTTATGTACACGCCCAGATGTAGCTTATGCACTTAGTGTTGTAAGCAGGTATCAATCCAACCCAGGGGAGAATCACTGGATAGCTGTGAAGAACATTCTTAAGTACTTGCAAAGGACTAAAGAATTGTTCTTGGTGTATGGTAATGGAGATCTCCAAATGGAGGCCTTTACCGATTCGAGCTTCCAGAGCGATAAGGACGATAGAAAATCTATCTTCGGGTTTGTATTTACCCTCAATGGAGGGGCGGTAAGTTGGAAGAGTTTCAAACAGGATACCGTTGCAGACTCTACGATGGAGGCTGAGTACATTGCTGCAAATGATGCCGCCAAGGAAGCCGTCTGGATGAGGAAGTTCGTCTCGGAGCTAGGAGTAGTTCCAACCATTATTGATCCAATACTATTGTATTGTGATAATAATGGGGCTATGGCGTTAGCCAAGGAGCCCAGGTCCCATCAGCGGTCCAGACACATCCTGAGGCGCTTTCATTTGATCCGGGAGATTGTAGATCGCTGCGAGGTCGAGATTAGGAGAGTAGACACAAAGAATAACGCCGCGGATCCACTCACCAAGGCCCTCCCTCAGCCGCAGCATGAGCGACTTTTTGAGATGTTGGGTATGAGATACGCCAATAACTGGCCTCAGTGAAAGTGGGAGATTGTTGGATATATGTATGCCTTAGAGGCCATTATATGATAGTGGATGTATTTATACATGTATATGTATATATATATTCAGTGTACATTCTTGCTCGACATGATAGTATGCTATCTGGTTCTTCTTTATCTGACATGTTGATTTGATCATGCTTTTATTCATTCACACATGTTGATAAAGCCCTGAGGATATAGGCTTGACTACTGTGATTATGATAGAGATCATACTAGTGGGACATCTGTAGTTTATAAGCATATCCTGAAATGTCCCTAATCGTAGGTATATCGAGACTGGGCATCGATATACCAGAGTAGACTAGCGTATATGATACTAGACCCATATGATGGGCGATGGATGTTCCCACATTCATCGATGTTTGACATCGAGATCGTATACGGGTGCTCAGTGGTGACTGGGTACACTGGACGGACTCACCGAGAACTCCTATATGGAATTATATCTATCGTCGGATAGCAGTTCTCAGGTGACACTGGTGCAGGTTAGTCTGTAGACCCGAGATCGTCATAGAGTCTTGTGTGTTCTCCTACTGTGCTTTGATTACCACCCTACCACGGCTCTACTGAGTCGTGCAAACAGGCGGCCGTTGGGTACAGTCCCGAGACACACGAAGGCGATGAGCGATAGGAGGGGTTTCGTCTCTCCCGGTATTGGGAGTTGATGCTGTGCTGTGCTCGACTGGCTATATCAGTAAGTCCCTGGCCAGGGCTGTTGAGATTTACTGATAAGTGTTATCAGTAGTTTCTCGATCTGTTATAGACCATTCATCGGCATGACTTATTGAGTTATTGGGGTCGACGTTACCATCCCTAGACTTGATATGCAGCATATCTGACGAAGAGACCGGACTGTACGGTAGTGTTTTCTGTTGGCTCGACGAGAGTTGTAACAGGTTCGCTTGTTTTCTTCTGATCGCTCAATACCCGGGTGGCCGTTACGTTTAGCTGACCGCTTGCGGCTTGGGGGTGCTTGATATGATCATCACCCACTGCCGGTGTATTGATGAGTCTTAGAGTCCCACAATGGAGTTGCCTAGTCCAGGAGAAACGATGTGGTGCGCATATGAGATATGCGCGTGGACCCGGTTAAAATGCGTGTATGAGATACCGTATATTAATCGGGCAGTTTGCTTTTGGTCGGGTCGTATGTGATATGACCGGGTTGCTAAATCAAGTGTTGATTTATCATTGACCATTAGTTTCTCACTTGAAATCCTTTCTTGTCTTTTGTTGTATGCATGCATGTATGCATTCATTCTTATTCATGCACATATGGATGTGCATGCACACATACATGCATACATCATTCTATCATGGTTGTTGATATAGTGGATGGTGGCAATATAAGACTCACACCCTTTATAAAATATATGGATATTATTTTTGGAAAAGGAAAATGAAAATGGAAATTGTTTCATGGTTTAATATTTTATTCTTGCACTAACCCCTTGGATTAACCATGATTCATTTTCCATGGTCATTTTTGTTCCAAACTAAAATATCTAGATATTTTATAACCATGGTTGAGAATGAGAGAGTGAATATATATATATTTTCATTTTCTCATTTTATTCACAAGCTTATCATTATCTTGAGTTTTATAAGCCATCATCTTCTTCCTCCTTTCTCTCTTGCTCTCTAGATTTCTCAAGTGAGCAAAAGAGTTACCAAGTTAGGATTTTGAAGTGAGAAAACCAACCACAACACCATTCTACACTTGCCTTGCCCATTAGTGTAGAGTGTTAGCTTCCATTTCTTCTCTTGATCTTGTGGAGCTTCAAGCTTAGACAAAGAGGACTCCGGGTGGATCGTCGTGGACCTAGAGGATCTCAAGCGGACCTTTTTCCAACCCTCAAGTAGCCAAGGAGTCTAGCGTAGGGAGCTACAAAGGTTGTACTCTCAAAACCCTAGTTTTTACTACTTGTGTTTGTGTTAAAGTTTTGTTGCCCTAATTTTTCTAGCATGATCCTTAAGTTAGTTTCTTTAGCACCATGTAAATTTTAAATATGGCATGTGTGTTGCCTCCAAACCCTTGTAGTGGTGCTGTAGGAAACCCTTCACTACCTTCATATTTTGACTTAGAGACGAGTTGTGAGGATCAATGTTGTATATTCTTATGACTCTGGTTGTCGTGCTCGTGTGAGCCGGCCTTTGTTTTATATTGATTATCTCATTTCTTCGCTACGGCGTCGTATATCTGTTGTGGTGGTTGTTTCCGTCTTTGGGCGAGATTTGCTCCCGTTTTGGGATGCTTTACTTATCTTATGTTTGTACCCGTTTCGGGGCTAGTTTTTACAAAGGAGGTGCTGCCGAAATTTTTATGAAAACAAACTTAAGCTTTAAGTTTTGCTTGAGAATTCCAAATGTTTCTATCTTTTCCTTCTTGTAATGGTTTAGATTGCTGGGTTTTCGGTTTACTTAAATTGTGTTACGCCTGTTGACGTTACGTAGTCTAAGTGTCGGACATGTGCCTAACTTGGGTTGTGACAAAGTTGGTATCAGAGTGCTAGGTTTTACCTTTCGGAGTGTAGCATGACCTTGGTATGATGGAGTAGGTAGCTTAAGCAGAGTGACGTAGCGTGTGTATGTTCCACGGCATATGATTGGTATGATACGTGCGTGTTCAAGTTTAATTTTAAATACCGCAATCAAGACGGTTTCGCTTGTAGCTAGCCGGTTGAGTACGGGTCGTCCGCAGGGAGATGAGAGTCTTTTTCAATGTGCTTTAACGAGTTAAGTCCGAAAGTTCAGATTTTGTTTGTAATTATCTAAGTGTTGAGTTGATATTTAAAGAGAGCTTGTTAGGGTTAGGATTAGGTTAGTTTGAGTTAGGAGTCTCCACATCTTTCGTTGCCTCTCTTAATATCGGTGTTACGGTAATCGGCAACAACGGGGATTAGCACGACTAGGAAGGAACTTGCGAGTATAAGCTAGGCTTTCCAACGCATAAGTCCTTTCTTTTGGTGCTTGTCTGTCCGTTCTTGGCTCTTAGCCATAACCTCCGGTTAATTCAACCACAACCGGTCTCACTACGGAATCACCGCTATCATGTAGGATAGGGTGCCGTAAGGAGCGGATTGTGGTTCAATTAACGGGAGTCGATTTAAGCTGTTGGGCAAGGAAAGAGTGAGAGAGATTTCCTTCTCTCAAACTTCCCTTATCCTACCCTAACAAGAATGAACTACTCACACATCATAATACGGAAAAATAAAACAAAACAAAAGAGGAAGATAGAAAGAAAGAGATTAAAAGGATACGACTAGCTATTTGCGACCTCACCTTGGCGAGGATCGAGCGTAAGCATCATTGTCGTATGTAAGGATAAAGAAAAAGAGAGAAGAAAGAAACAACAAGGAAATAACGAATTTAAAGTTACAACAATTATAACAAAAGTAAGACAAGCATGATAATAAAATGATCTTCTTTATTTACCATTCCTCCCTCACAAAGCTCACTACAAGTTTAATGGAGAAGAGATGAGAAGAAGAAGAACATGTAAACTAAAACCTAGAAAAAGAAAATACAACAATGGACCCTTTCCTTCACAAAGTTCTGGGCTATTTATAGGCCAAAAAATGAAAAGCTAGGGCAACCACCAGAACCCCTGTACAAAGACCAAAATACCCCAAAAAACTGAGCAACTGCCGCCACCATATGGCCGCGGATCCGCGACCTAGACCCCCTATTGGCCGTGGATCCGCGGCCCTTTAGAGGAGTTGGGCCCTCTTCTTTTTTGTGCTTCCCTGTTCTACAGTGTACCTAATTCTGGTACATGTATTTTCTCAATTTGGCTCCACGATTTTTCCAGAATTTCTGTTGAGGGAAAGGTGGACTTTTTGTCAAGATTTTGTCATGATTGCCTCGAGCTCCACGTAGATTTCTTGGATCTTGTGCTGCCATTGAGCCTTGTGCCTGAAAACGACATTGATTTGACATTTCGTCTCCCTAAACTGGTATCTGGCAACATACGGATGAAGAGCGGAGACCGTGTTTTATCTGTGGTTGGCAGGAACCCGGATTTTGTCGTGTTTTCCATGAATTTCACTGTTTTAGAACCGAGAACCTGTATCCTGCAATTGACTAGCAAACACGGCTCAAGAGTATCTACCGATATGCAATGTGATAAAAATTGGGCGGTATGAAAATGCAAAAATCTGATATGAACAAATACCCCCAAACTTATCATTTGCTCGTCCCGAGCAAAGCCCATTTATTCACAAAAAATTTCCTCACCTCACTTTCGCAGGGAACACGATTGCACTGAGCATGTGCAACAAGCCGTTAAACCTCTAGGTGTCCCTAGTAGGAGGAGTGTTGTCTCCTGAGGGTTTTCAGCGGATACTACCCACAAAATCCGGTCAAGTTGGTTTTGTAAAATAACTAAGATTCAAACCCTAAAGTTTTGTTTAAGAAAATAACAATTCTATAATCCTAAGTCTAGACTATCGAACCTTTATTTTTCACACCTCGCTTCTTATTTAACTACAGATTTTATATGTCTTTACGTGCAGTGCGTATAGTGTCGTTAAGTTCCAGAAGGATCGATTAAAGTCATCATGTCGCACAATAAAGCCCAGATAACAATTTTAAAAGGATCACATAAGTTTTATAAAGAGTTAAGCATTTTTCAAGTTTCGTTTTCCAGTAAGGTTTCAACTTTAGAATTTCTATCTTCCTTAACAGGAAACTAAGTCGTATTTTTCACTCCACCTTTTTCTTGTTTTCATTTCATACACACCTCTGTGAACGTGCAATAGTCTTTATCATAGAATAAAACCTTCATATCTCCGTTAAATTTTTTTATAAAAGCCTGTCTTTTATCAAGATTATTCTCACACAAAGAACCGTTAGGAATTTTAACTCGGAGAGAACACTTGCTTGACTTTGTTTTAAACTGGACTTTCTAGGCTTCTTAGCGAGCTTTGGGCCAATGCACCCAAACCAGTTGGTTTTACGGCATTAGGTGTAGAAACACCCCGGCGGACTTAATTACTCAAGTTACCCAGGTCCAAAAACAAAAGACAGTTTGGCGTGAAAATCAGATGATTTAATACGAACGGAGATATAACCGGCAGTTCCATTATTTTTTTGGATAAAAGACGTGTTTAGTGTGTTTGGTGTGTAATCATTCCAATCAAGTTCCAGATGGGTTATTTTTCAGACTTAGTTCCAATTACGGCATCAATAACATTCCTTCATATTCGCTTTACTTCATAAACTATTCTTGACATTACTTATTTCAGAACAAACCTATTTGATCCTCAGAAAATCATTTATTTGTTTAAAAGTTTTTAAACATAAAAGATTTGTCATCTAATTTCCAAAAACTCACGACACGTGTACTGTGATGTAAAGACGTATATCAGCTATAGTTAACTTCAAAGGAGAGTTATCTTTCAGGTTTTCAAAATCCAAACATAAGATTTAGTTATTCCTATTTTTTCAAACAAAAACCGTCGAATGTTGAATCAGAGTCCGTTCACAAGCTAACTTGACAAAAAGGTTTTTATATTTTTAGAAAATTTTCAGATTTTTATGGATTTTATGGATTTAATATGCAGATGCAAAATATACATATGAATGCGAAGGTAAGAAATGCGTACCGAGCGTACCCCCAAACTTAAACTGGACAGTGTCCTCACTGTCGTTGCATGAAGAGATCATTTGAAGGGTCAAAAATGTCGGTTAGCGAAACACAAATTTTTATTTGTTTTTGTTTTTAAAGAAAAGAAAAAAGAATATACACAAATATCTACAAAATGGTTTATATATACCCCCAAACTTATTTGGAACAGTGTCCACTGTTCTTGGCTGGATACCCGAAGTTTGGAGGTAGGCAGAGGAAGATCATTCAGGGTAAACCGGCTCCTGTAAGAGCAGGAGCTTCTCTGTTGGTTCGGCGCTAAGGTACGGTTTGCATCGGTGTCCATTTACCTTGAAGAGTGAACCGTCCTTTGGATTTTCCAAATCTAGAGCGCCCTGCGGATACACATTCCGCACAAAATACGGCCCTTTCCAGCGAGATCTGAGCTTTCCTGGATGGAAGTGAAGTCGGGTGTCGTAAAGCAGTACCTGCTGACCAGGTACGAAGGTTTTGCGCAAAAGGTGTTTATCATGAAACACCTTCGTTCGATTCTTAACGACAACCGCGTTATCGTAAGCCTCATCCCTAAGCTCGTTCAGTTCGTTCAACTGCAGCTTCCGATGGCTGCCCGCATCCTCAAGAGACAGATTCAGCTCCTTTATCGCCCAAAATGCGTGATGCTCTATTTCGACAGGAAGGTGGCAGGCTTTTCCGTACACAAGCCGATAGGGAGACATGCCAAGGTCGGTCTTATAAGCGGTTCTAAATGCCCAAAGGGCATCAGTGAGTTTCAGAGACCAATCCTTACGGTTCTTGGAAACCGTCTTCTCCAGTATCTGCTTGATTTGCCGATTTGAAACTTCGGCCTGTCCGCAGGTTTGGGGGTGGTAGGGCGTAGAGAGCTTATGATTAATGGAGTATTTCCGCATCAAGGCTTTGAAAGTTTTATTGCAGAAATGACTTCCATTGTCGCTAATGATCGCTCGGGGGTGCCCAAACTTCGAGAAAATGTTTTCTTTAAGGAACCTAACGACAACCTTGTTGTCGTTAGTTCGGCTGGGCACAGCCTCGACCCATTTAGAGACGTAATCAACAGCTAGAAGGATGTACAAGTTCCCAAAAGAGCTGGGAAACGGCCCCATGAAGTCTATCCCCCAAACATCGAAAATCTCCACAACCAAGATCGGTTGGAGCGGCATCTCGTTCCTCCGGGATATCCGGCCCACGTGTTGGCACCGGGATCAAGTCTTGCAATAGTCGTGAGCGTCTTTGAAAAGTTGTGGCCAGTAGAAACCACATTGCAAGATCTTCTCAGCTGTCTTTCTGGGCTCAAAATGCCCGCCACATGCTTGATCGTGGCAAAATGACAGCACACTCTTGAATTCCTCATCAGGGACACACCGACGAATAATCTGGTCGGGACAGTACTTGAACAAGTAGGGTTCGTCCCAGTAAAAGTGTTTTACTTAGGATAAGAAGCGAAGTCTTTCCTGACGTGACCATTCGGTCGGTAGTAATCCCGTGGCCAAATAGTTCACAATATCTGCGAACCAGGGTTCGCACGATACTGTCAAGAGCTGTTCATCCGGGAAAACGTCGTTGATCGGAATTGGAAGTGAAGGCGAAGAAGGAAGTCGTGAGAGATGGTCGGCAACTACGTTTTCACATCCTCGTTTGTCCTTAATGACAAGGTCAAACTCTTGAAGCAAGAGGATCCAACGTATTAACCGAGATTTGGCATCTTTCTTCGCAAAAAGATGGCGCAGAGTTGAATGGTCTGTGTAGACAATGACTGGAGAGCCGATGAGGTAGGGCCTGAACTTTTCTAAAGCAAATACAACAGCCAAGAATTCCTTCTCAGTTGTTGTATAATTGAGTTGGGCGTCGTTCAGGGTTCGGCTCGCGTAATAGATTACGTGCGGCATCTTGTTGATGTGCTGTCCAAGGACAGCACCGATGGCAAAGTCAGATGCATCGCACATAATCTCGAATGGGTGCGTCCAGTCAGGTGAAGAAAGAACGGGAGCAGAAGTGAGTGAGCGTTTCAGTGACTCGAATGCAGTCACATAGCTCGAGTTGAAGTCGAAAGGCGTGTCCTTGGCCAGCAAAAGCGTCAAGGGCCTAGCAATCTTGCTAAAGTCCTTGATAAACCGTCTGTAGAAACCGGCATGGCCAAGGAAGGCTCGGATATCTCTGACGCATCGGGGAGGAGGCAGATTGGAAATGACCTCAATCTTTGCTTTGTCAACCTCTATGCCATTTTGCGAGATGATATGTCCTAAGACAATACCTTCGCGCACCATGAAGTGGCATTTCTCCCAGTTCAAAGTGAGATTCTTGTCCTTACATCGGGTAAGGACAGCGTCAAGATGCAGCAAACACTCGTTGAAAGAGTCGCCAAAGATGGAGAAGTCATCCCTGAAAATCTCCAGAAATTTTTCCACCATGTCCGAAAAAATTCCCATCATACACCGCTGGAAGGTAGCGGGCGCATTGCATAACCCAAAGGGCATGCGACGATATGCAAACGTGCCGAAAGGACAAGTGAAAGTGGTCTTGTCCTGGTCTTTTTCGGCGATGGGAATTTGATTATAGCCAGAGTAGCCATCAAGAAAACAATAGTACTCATGTCCGGCCAATCGTTCAAGCATTTGGTCAATGAAAGGTAGCGGAAAGTGGTCTTTCCGCGTTGCGGCGTTGAGTTTTCTGTAATCAATGCAAACTCGCCACCCAGTTTGGGTGCGAGTAGGGATTAACTCGTTCGCCTCGTTGGTTATGACCGTGATGCCCGACTTCTTGGGGACAACATGAATGGGGCTAACCCACTGGCTATCAGAGATAGGGTAAATGATACCACTATCTAGACATTTGACGATCTCCTTCTTCACGGCCTCCTTCATGACTGGATTAAGACGTCTTTGTGGATCCCGGGCTGGTTTGGCATCATCCATCAGATGAATGTGATGCTCAACGATCAGGGGACTAATCCCCTTGATGTCCGCCATGGACCAGCCAAAAGCTTGCCTGTTGCTGTGCAAGACCGCTAGAAGGGCTTTCTCTTGCTCGGGAGCTAGAGAAACCGAGATGATGACAGGAAGGGTCTCGTTCTTACCTAAGTAAGCATACTTAAGGTGAGACAACAACGGCTTGAGTTCGAGCGTTGGAGGTGAAACGATGGAAGGCAAGACTGGTGCAAAGGTCTCGAACTCAAAGGATTCCAGCAAAGGTTCAAAGCGAGTGTAGGCAACCGAGTTAGATGGTTCAGGTAACTCATCCGGAAAGTCGAAGGATTCAAACTCGGGTTGTGCGCGGCTAAGATCGTTCGAGAACGTGAAACACTCGTAGTCGTTATCGGGCGCAGAAACAGCAGCAGGTTCGAAGAGAAACGCACTAGTGGCGTCAAGATTATCGTGGTCAAACAGAAACTCCTCGAATTCACACTCTTCTGGGGTGATCTCCTGGATCGAGCAGACGTCCAGTATATGAGCATTAGGTTCGGCGGGCTGATTCCCCAACCTAAAAATGTTGAGTTCAATCGTCATATTTCCAAAAGAGAGGTTCATCGAACCGTTGCGACAATTGATCACAGCATTTGAGGTTGCGAGAAATGGGCGACCGAGTATCACCGGAATTTGATTCCGGGGGTTAGCTACAGGCTGTGTATCTAATACAATGAAGTCAACGGGGAATATGAAGTCCCCGACTTTTATTAACACATCCTCTAGCTCACCCCTAGGATGGGTGATCGATCGGTCGGCCATTTGGAGAGTGCAGTGTGTGGGTTTCAACTCTCCGACGCCTAACTGCTCGTATACCGAATACGGAAGCAGGTTAACACTGGCACCAAGATCTAATAGTGCGCGGTTGATGTTCTTATCCCCAATGGTAATTGAAATCGTAGGACAGCCAGGGTCCTTCCGTTTTTGTGGTAAAGATTGGGTAAGGGCATCACTCACAGCACTAGCCAAGAAAACCTTCTTGGGTACCTGAGACTTCCTCTTTTTCGTGCACAAGTCCTTTAAGATTTTCGCGTAGGACGGGACTTGTTGGACAACATCTAAAAGAGGAATGTTAATGTTAACCTGCTTGAATAACTCCAGAATCTTCTCCATTTGAGGATTTTGTTTATTAGACCTCAACCGGTTTGGAAATGGAACATTTTGAAAATTGGTTGAGTCTAATGCTGGAGGAGGAGATTGTGGAGTTGGAACGGATCCCAGAATAGGTGTTTTCGTGGAGTGAGAAGTGGGTCCGTTCAGAGCAGAAGAAGAGGAAGGGGAGCCTTGTGAAGAACGGAGAATAGGCTCAGAAGACGAAGAAGAAGAAGGAGAAGAAGAAGAAGAAGCGGCGGCCGGGGTGTCATCGTTGATCCGTTTGCCAATGTTGTTTTGCAGCATCCTCCCCGATCTCAGTGTAGTCACGGCACTCACATTATGGTTTTGTTGTTCAAGAGCAACATGTGCAATATGTGGGTGACCGGGATTTGGAAGTGGCTGGGACGGGAGCTTCCCCTTCTCTCGCTCTCTTAAGGCCGCGTTCAGCTGTGCAATCTGGGCCTCGATGGTCTTGATGCTTTGCCCGTGTGCGGCAGTGTGTTGCACTAAAGATTGAATAGAAGACTGGATGTTGGCGGTGGATTGGGTCGATTGTTTAACGAACGCCTCCAGACTTCGTTCGAGCGAGGAAACCTTATCGTTGTTTGACGGAACAAAGTTGTTTGGTGGAAAAGAATTGTTGGGTGCAAAGTTGTTCGTCTGATTTTGGAAAGGTTGGGGTTGGAAGGGCTGCTGATACTGAGTTTGTTGTTGCGCTTGTTGCTGCGGCGGAGGGGCCCTTTGGAAATTGTTGCCCTGGAATTGATTCTGATTCTGATTCCAGGCGAAATTGGGGTGGTTCCTCCAACCGGGATTGTAGGTGGAAGAGTATGGATCAGTCCTCGGTCTTTGCTGGAATGCATTAACCTGATCCTGTCCTTGCGATGGTGGATTGTAAGGACACTCTTCGGTCAAGTGAGAAGGATCGGAACAACAAGCGCAGATGGTACGAAGGGGGAGAACAGTGGCAGGAGCAGGAGCAGAGAATTTGCTTTCTATCGCTTCAAGCTTTCTTGTTATAGCAGCCATTTCAGCTTTCATCGCAATAGAGACGTCGAGTTGGTGGATTCCTACCCTAGACTGACCGGTAGAAGTGGAGGTAGAAGAAGAAGAAGCCGGTCTGGTGCTCTCCCACTGTAGCGTTTGCTCCGCAAGGTCGTCAAAGAACTGCCACGCTTCCTCGTCAGATTTCGATAGGAAGTGGTCCTGACAGATGGTTTCCAGCAACTGCTTCGTCGCTGGGTTCAGTCCCTCGTATAAGGTTTGGCAGAGTTGCCATTTCTCTATACCGTGGTGAGGACACTGAACAAGAAGGTCTTTGTATCGGTCAAAGCACTTCCAGAAGGGTTCAGAAGGAAGCTGGGAGAATTGGTTGATTTCATTTCGAATCCTTGCGGTCTTATGATTCGGATAGAATTTTTTCAGAAACGCTTTAACAAACTCATCCCAGCTGGTGATTGAGTGGGAAGCGGTGCTATACAGCCATTTTTCAGCGAGATCGCATAAAGTGAACGGAATGACCCGTAGACGTATAGCATCGTTCGACAGCTGGGTTGTTTTCATCATGGCACAGACGTTTTGAAATTTATTGATGAAGATATAGGCATCTTCAGATTCAAGCCCATGAAAACGTGGAAGCATGTTGATGAAGTGGGGCTTAATTTCAAAGTTGTCCCCATTGGCCGGAGGAAGAGAAAGGCAGGTGGGAAGTGCAGAACGGGTGGGATAGAAACGATCCTGGAGCGCGATTCGCTGCGGCGCTACAACAGGCGGAGGTGGTGGGAGATTGGTCTCCGTAGGAGGTGGAGCCAATCCAGCGGTGGTCAAAGAGATGTTCGGATTAAATTCCGACATCGCGGAAGAAGAGGTTGGTGAAGGTGAAGGTGAAGGTGAAGATGTATGAACAGAATTCCGGTCAACGTCGGAGTTGGCCGGCAAAGGAAGGGGTGAAAGAGGAGTGGACGGAGTATCGACTTCGGAGTCGATCGCGTAGTCGGCCGCGACTAACGTAACGCTGACTAGACGGGCGCTAGTGTCCCGAGTCCAAGCGGACATACACTAAACGAGTTTAGTATAGTCAAAGCGAAGAAGGTGAGGGTAAGAAAACGTCAAAGGAGAAAGGCGATGGGTGGTGGGTGAAAAATGGAATTGGCGACAAAAGGGCAAGTTTTTATAAAAGTTTTTGATTTTTTCTTTTTTTTTTTTTAGAAAGATTTTTACAAAAATATGTACGGAAATACGGCTTAAGCAATCACAAACAAGATATGCACAATCACACCTAGATCTAGGGTAACCTAGGTCTACTAGACCTGCTCCTGAACTTGATTGTCGAAGTTAAACAGTGTCGAGAAACAGGCTTAAAAATACACTGATCACGAGGCCAGGTAAGTGCAGAGATAAGGGGAGGTTGTCCAATGCTTTCGCGAAGTTCCTTAATTAAATAACCCTTTCTCTTTCGGCGGTTGCGCCTTTAACACTTTCCTAGACACCCCGTAAACAATATACGGTTAAGCGAGGTTCTAAACACGGTTTATCTTCTCCTAATGAGCGCGAAGTCCTTAGGGCTGAAGTATAGTATTTTTTAATTTACAATGGACAATGCATATGCTTTAGTGATTTTTGGGGTCCTGGGAAGGGTGATGAAATCCCCACCCAATCTGGATTGGTTTCAAGCCCCTTAAGTCCGTATTAAAGAAATGCAAAGCAGTAACAAATCAACTGCAAACAATTTTTATTTTGCGGCGCAAAGAATCCTGCACAAGAACAGTTTATTGGAAGGGGGAGAAGAATTTGCGCAAAGAAGGCTGCAGAAAACACAATTCAGTGGAGTTCAGAGGAGAGGGGAGAAGCAGAGGGACTTACAGAGAGAATTTGGCAGCCCAAGGGCACCAAGTGGCCGCGGATCCGCGGCCTAAGCCCTCTATTGCCGCGGATCCGCGGCAGGAACAGAGACTTGGGGCTTCATTTTTTGTGTGGGTGCTTCTGTGGGTCTCCTCTGCTTGTCTGGATCTTTGGAATTTTTACTTGCTCACTGTACCAGCTCCAGATCTTGACAGTAGACCGTATGCTTCGTTTTGTCCGTCGCGGTGTAGCCGCGAAATGTGGGTCTATCTTCCCACGTCTTTGGCACTGTACTTGAACTCCGTATTTTCAACGTCTTGGCCACTGAACTCGAACCTTGTATTTTCCTGCACACTTGCACAAAAGCTAATCAAAAAACAACAAGATGGTTTTTTTACAAAGTATGTATTTTTTTTCGTTTTTTTTTGGTTATATTTATACTTACAAATTAACCCGAAATTACACAAGGAAATAAACTACCGTCTCCCCGGCAACGGCGCCATTTGATTGGTATGATACGTGCGTGTTCAAGTTTAATTTTAAATACCGCAATCAAGACGGTTTCGCTTGTAGCTAGCCGGTTGAGTACGGGTCGTCCGCAGGGAGATGGGAGTCTTTTTCAATGTGCTTTAACGAGTTAAGTCCGAAAGTTCAGATTTTGTTTGTAATTATCTAAGTGTTGAGTTGATATTTAAAGAGAGCTTGTTAGGGTTAGGATTAGGTTAGTTTGAGTTAGGAGTCTCCACATCTTTCGTTGCCCCTCTTAATATCGGTGTTACGGTAATCGGCAACAACGGGGATTAGCACGACTAGGAAGGAACTTGCGAGTATAAGCTAGGCTTTCCAACGCATAAGTCCTTTCTTTTGGTGCTTGTCCATCCGTTCTTGGCTCTTAGCCATAACCTCCGGTTAATTCAACCACAACCGGTCTCACTACGGAATCACCGCTATCATGTTGGATAGGGTGCCGTAAGGAGCGGATTGTGGTTCAATTAACGGGAGTCGATTTAAGCTGTTGGGCAAGGAAAGAGTGAGAGAGATTTCCTTCTCTCAAACTTCCCTTATCCTACCCTAACAAGAATGAACTACTCACACATCATAATACGGAAAAATAAAACAAAACAAAAGAGGAAGATAGAAAGAAAGAGATTAGAAGGATACGACTAGCTATTTGCGACCTCACCTTGGCGAGGATCGAGCGTAAGCATCATTGTCGTATGTAAGGATAAAGAAAAAGAAAGAAGAAAGAAACAACAAGGAAATAACAACAACTACTTAACGAATTTAAAGTTACAACAATTATAACAAAAGTAAGACAAGCATGATAATAAAATGATCTTCTTTATTTACCATTCCTCCCTCACAAAGCTCACTACAAGTTTAATGGAGAAGAGATGAGAAGAAGAAGAACATGTAAACTAAAACCTAGAAAAAGAAAATACAAGAATGGACCCTTTCCTTCACAAAGTTCTGGGCTATTTATAGGCCAAAAAATGAAAACCTAGGGCAACCACCAGAACCCCTGTACAAAGACCAAAATACCCCAAAAAACTGAGCAACTGCCGCCACCATATGGCCGCGGATCCGCGTCCTAGACCCCCTATTGGCCGCGGATCCGCGGCCCTTTAGAGGAGTTGGGACCTCTTCTTTTTTGTGCTTCCCTGTTCTACAGTGTACCTAATTCTGGTACATGTATTTTCTCAATTTGGCTCTACGATTTTTCCAGAATTTCTGTTGAGGGAAAGGTGGACTTTTTGTCAAGATTTTGTCATGATTGCCTCGAGCTCCACGTAGATTTCTTGGATCTTGTGCTGCCATTGAGCCTTGTGCCTGAAAACGACATTGATTTGACATTTCGTCTCCCTAAACTGGCATCTGGCAACATACGGCTGAAGAGCGGAGACCGTGTTTTATCTGTGGTTGGCAGGAACCCGGATTTTGTCGTGTTTTCCATGAATTTCACCGTTTTAGAACCGAGAACCTGTATCCTGCAATTGACTAGCAAACACGGCTCAAGAGTATCTACCGATATGCAATGTGATAAAAATTGGGTGGTATGAAAATGCAAAAATCTGATATGAACTGCATACTTACGACACGGTACTCCGCCTAAGTGGCCTTAGGACTTGTTGCTTGAAATTCCTTCCGTGATTATATACATCCTTGTGATTCGATTTATATGTCGTTATCGAATCCTGTTTCCTTTTCCAGCCTTTATGCCGCCGAAGACTACGAGGGCGCAGAGAGCGGCCGCGAGAGCCGAGGTCAGAGTCGACTCGTTTGAGACGAGGACTGACCCGGGCGGTACGCCCATTGTGCAGGAGCAGATTGATCCACCTTCGATGGACCGTATTACTGGGCTTGAGGCCGGTATGCAGGATATGCGCCAGATGATGGGAATGTTAGTTAAGGCCAGTCGAGCGTAGAGATAGGAGGTTGTTCCACCTGTTGCGGGGATCGCGATGGTGCCTACTGTTCAGGTAGTTGTACCTGCAGCTACAGAAGTGATCACCGTATCGTTATCGGAGTTCATGAGGCTGAGGCCTCCGGTTTTCACTGGCACCGATGCAGCTGAGGATCCGCAGTCGTTTATCGATCGGATGGCCAGGATATGTCGTTCGCTGAGATGCTCCGACGCGAGATGCGTAGAGTTCACGAGTTTTCGTCTGGAGGGTCTGGCCCAGAAGTGGTGCGAGTCTTTGGAGAAGGGCATAGCCACAGGTCTTTCTCCTATGACCTGGGCTGAGTTCGTGATGGTGTTTCTTGTCCGTTTTCTTCCGCATAGCGTCAGGGATGCTCGAGCGTGCAGTTTCGAGTCGTTACGCCAGACTCCGGGGATGACGATGTCAGAGTACGATGTGCAGTTTACCGAGCTGTCTGTGTATGCTCCGTTTTTGGTAGCTACTAAGGAGATGAGGGTCAAGAGGTTTGTTCGAGACTTGCTTACACAGTTGTTCCTCTCTATCAGCATTCAGCATTGTGACACATATGCAGCAGCGGTGGGCGCAACCTTATTGGTTGAGGAGCGTCTTTCCGAGACGTCGGTTGTTCCGGAACCGAAGAGGGTTCGTACTGGTATATCAGCCCGGAGACGGATGTTTAGACGCCGCGACTGCGTTCGTTCAGGCATGGGAAGTACCCGAGACTTGGGACGGGGCCAGTTATTCAGCACTTATCCCCAGGAGGGTCAGCAGTCGACGTATGGGTGTTTTGGGTGTGGTAGTCTACATCACCTCGTTAGGGATTGTACCGTGATACGCTAGAGAGAGGCAGCTATACCGCATGTTACCTTACCACCTTCTCTACCTCAAAGAGCGTTGCCTCTTATGCCTTTTGTTGTCCCGCGTCAGACTCATGCTCAGAGAGTTCGTGGTCACGGTGGTTTTGTTCCGAGAGGACGGGGTGGTTGAGGCGGAGGTCAGCCAGTCGCCGGTAAAGGACAAGCTCGGGTGTTTGCCTTGATTCATCAGGACGCGCAGGCGTCCAATGCAGTGGTTTCAAGTACTCTTTCTGTATGTTCTTTTGATGCACATGTTTTATTTGATCTGGGATCTATGCACTCGTATGTTTTTACACACTTCGTGCCGAGGTTGGGCCGAGAGTCGTGTTTGCTAGATCAGCCTCTTGTTGTGATTACTCCTGTTGGTGATTCTTTTGTTGCGCGACATGTGTTTCGATCGTGTGTTGTTCGGATTGGAGATAGTGATTCGTCCATCGATTTGATCCTTCTAGATATGTTCGACTTCGACGTTCTCCTTGGTATGGACTGGTTAGCTACTTACTATGTGTCTGTGGACTGCCGTGAGAAGACAGTCAGTTTTAGTTTTCCAGCCGAGTCTGTTCGGGTTGTGCAGGGGGACCGTGGTGCCGCCCCTTACAGTTTGATTTCAGCCCTTTGCGCTAGTCGGCTTTTGAGAAGGGGATGTCGGGGATTCTTGGCTTTCATTCGAGATACTGGAGCCACAGTAGAGTCGTTGAACCGATTTCCTATCGTGCGAGAGTTTCCCGACGTTTTTCCCGACGAGTTACCTAGTTTGCCGCCAGAGCGCGATATTGAATTTTGCATTGATCTGATTCCCGGCGCAGGGCCTATTTCTATACCACCTTACCGGATGGCCCCGGCGGAGCTTAGAGAGATTAAAGATCAATTGCAAGAGTAGCTTGATAGGGGACTTATGCGTCCGAGTGTTTCGCCTTGGGGAGCTCCTATCCTGTTCGTCAAGAAGAAGGACGGCAGTTTGTGGTTGTGTATTGACTATCGTCAATTGAACCGAGTTACGGTGCAGAATATGTATCCTTTACCTCGCATTGACGATTTATTTGATCAGCTCCAGGGTGCGAAACATTTTTATAAGATTGATTTGCGTTCGGGTTATCATCAGTTGCGGGTTCGGAATAATGATATTTCGAAGACTGCTTTTCGTACACGCTACGGGCATTATGAGTTTATGGTAATGTCGTTCGGACTCACCAATGCCCCAGCAGCGTTCATGGATCTGATGAACTGGATTTTCAGGCCGTTCCTCGACTAGTTTATTATTGTGTTTATTGATGACATTCTGGTCTACTCTAGGAGTCATGAGGAGCATGAGCAACACTTGAGAATTGCTTTGCAGACTTTGAGAGAGCACCAGCTGTATGCTAAATTCTCAAAGTGCGCATTTTGGCTTGATAGAGTTGACTTCCTGGGTCATGTGGTGACGGGAGACAGTATTCGTGTAGACCCGAGGAAGATCGAGGCTGTACAGTTTTGGCCTAGACCTGTATCTGTGACAGAGGTCCGCAGCTTTTTGGGCTTAGCTGGTTATTACCGCCGTTTCGTGCAGGATTTCTCGACTATCGCTGCACCGCTGACCGGACTGACCCGGAAGGGGGTTCCTTTTCTTTGGACTGATGCGTGCGAGCAGAGTTTTCAGCAGTTGAAGACTCGGTTGACGACTGCACCAGTTCTATCTTTGCCTTCTGGATCGGGTGGCTTTTTTGTTTACTGTGATGCTTCTCCAGTGGGGATCAGTTGTGTACTGATGCAGCATGATAGAGTGATTGCTTATGCTTCTAGGCAGCTGAAGAAGCACGAGCAGAATTATCCCACTCACGATCTTGAGATGGCCGCGGTGGTCTTTGCGCTGAAGATTTGGAGACACTACTTGTACGGGGAGTCGTGTCAGATTTTCACGGACCACAAGAGCTTGAAGTACATCTTCCAGCAGTGGGATCTGAATCTGAGACAGCGCAGATGGATGGAGCTTGTGAAGGATTATGATTGTGAGATCCTTTATCACCCTGGCAAGGCGAATGTGGTAGCTGATGCTTTGAGTCGTAGGCCCGGGGGTAGCTTGTCCCAGTTGAGCGCAGTTTAGAGGCAGTCTTCTGTAGATTGGCAGATCTTGTGCGATGGTATAGTATAGTTTGAGTTCACTTTCACTGGGGGACAGCTTGCTCATGTCCGCGCCCATCCACTTCTACTTGATCGTATTCTTGAGGCGCAGCCCAGTGATGCCCGTGCGACTGAGATTCTTGAGCTTGTTTGGCAGGGTACAGATTCGGAGTTCTTGATTGATGACCAAGGTGTGCTACGTTACGGGACTCGCTTGTGTGTACCAGATACCGATGGGTTGAGACGCGAGATCTTAGAGCAGGCACATCAGTCAGCCTTTAGCGTTCATCCAGGTTCCACCAAGATGTACCGTGACTTGAGAGACATTTACTGGTCGGAAGGGATGAAGAGCGATGTTTCGAACTTCGTTTCGAGGTGCCTGACTTGTCAGCAAGTCAAGGCTGAGCATCAGAGACCGGCTGGAGAGTTGCAGCCATTACTCGTTCCTAAGTGGAAATGAGAGCAGATTTCCATGGACTATGTTGTGGGTCTACCCAGGGCCAGTCGGGGGTATGACTCCATTTGGGTGATTGTTGACCGGTTGACGAAAGCGTCTCACTTTCTTCCAGTGAAGACCACTTTCGGTTATGCTCAGTATGCTCAGTTGTATATAGATGAGATTGTGCATTTGCACGGCGTTCCCACATGCATCGTATTTGACAGAGGCACCCAGTTTACTAGCCGTCTTTGGCAGAAGCTTCAGGAAGCTTTGGGTATCCGGTTGAGTTTTAGCACCGCTTTCCATCCGCAGACCGATGGTCAGTCAGAGCGGACTATACAGACTCTGGAGGATATGTTTCATGCGTGTGTGCATGATTTTGGTGGCAGTTGGGATCGTCACTTGCCGTTGATTGAGTTCTCTTACAACAATAGCTTTCAGGAGACTATTCAGATGGCACCTTTTGAGGCTTTGTATGGTAGGAAGTGTCGATCGCCAGTCTGTTAGACCGAACTCAGCGAGAGTAGGGTTTTGGGAGCCCATCTAGTTCAGAAGACTACGGAGAAGATCCAGCTGATTCAGGACAGGATGAGAGCAGCTCAGTGCAGACAGAAGTCTTATGCCGACCGTCGTCGTCGCAGACTTGAGTTCGTAGTGGGGGATCATGTATTCCTGCGGATTTCTCCGATGAAGGGCGTTATGAGATTTGGGAAAAAGGGGAAGCTTAGTCCCAGATTTGTAGGTCCTTTCGAGATCCTTGAGCGAGTTGGTACCGTTGCCTATCGTTTGGCACTCCCGCCCAGTTTTCCGGATGTTCACCCCGTATTCCATGTGTCGATACTTCGTAGATACCTTCATGATCCTTCTCACATGATTCAGTACCAGACCGTTCAGCTTGAGCGCGATCTTTCGTTCACCGAGCAGCCAGTAGTTATATTGGATCGGCAGGTGAAGAAACTTTGATCAAAGGTCTTGCCATCTGTGAAGGTTCTTTGGCGTAGGCCAACTAGTGAGGAGATCACTTGGGAGACCGAGAGCGAGATGCGGAAGAAATTCCCTCATCTCTTTGAAGGTACGCGTAGTAAGAATTTTAAATTCGGGGACGAATTTCGTTAAGGGGGGAGATTGAAACATCTTAGAATGCGATTAGTGTTAATTAAGCGATAATGCGGATTTTTAAGGAAAAGTTTACCAAATCGGTTTCCTCACATTTTATAACAATTAATTAATATTTTTATTATTATTTGTTATGGCTTGCACACACTTGTGTCTGTTAATGTGAGGGTTAGTTAGTATTAATCTTGTTATGTAGCCATGACACCTTAAGATAATCTTTGCCTTGATTTAACCTTGCCTTAGATATTTTTTGTGAGAAATATCTTCTTGTTTTTGGAATGAGGGAGGTGGCTAGGTGAGTCATGAGGGCATTAATGCAAGCTTTAATGAGGAGAAGGAGAGAGTAAGTGTAAGGCTAAGCTCACCCTACACTCACCCTCTCATCATTATTTCTCCTCACTCTCTCATTCTTATCTCTTCTCAATTATTTCTTCATCTCTCAACTCTCAAACTGAAACCCTCACAATCTCTTCACAAATCCTTGCAAAACTTCATTTAAACACCATGAAAACCCTTCTCAAGTCTTGATTTATCCACTAAGTTGCCTTGGAGCTTGGAAAGATTGGATTTTTGAGCAAGAGTGGCTAGGTAATGACCTATAACTGATAATTAGGTGTTTATATTGTTGTGTTACCTTGTAGTTGTGGTCTAGAACACTAAAGGTAGTGTTTTGTGAATATATCGTATTTTTAGTGTCATATTGGAGTCTCTGTGAATCTGCTGTTGAACCAGGTGTTTGTTGGAAAAGTTGCCATCACAGTGACCTAGTGTTGTGACCTAGAACCCACCATAAAAACCTGAGACCATTTCCTTCCTTCGTGGCCGCAATTTTATTTCTTCTGGCCGCAAATTGCGGCTAGAGTGGGGACTGGGGTTTTGAGTTTTGGTCGTAGGGTCTCTGGGGTTGTATGTGGTCTCGTGGAACTTGCAACTTTCACAAATTTGTTGTGTATCACAATCTGGGACCACTTTGCTATAATTTAGTGTTTTGACTACGCGTGTTAAGTTATCCGACATGGTTGTCGATCTTGTGTAGCTACTGCACTTGGGTTGGATTCGGAGTGTCGCTACACACGTCAACCACTAGACGGACACTTGAGAGTTGGATTGGAGTTGGTGCGTCGGTCAAACGTAGTTGTACGTGATATTGGTCGATTTCTCAGATTTGTACTTGTTATGTTGTGTGTTAATAGGATCGCAGGCGGGGACTTCGAACGCTGCGAAGAAAGGGAAGCAGGTGACAGGATTTACCTAGTTCGAGATTGTCGGTGAGTAGATTTAACATCTACGGGGAAATCGCTCGTATGGTGTTATGCGTCAGGGCTGGATATGATATTATAGCTGCATGTTTATACGCATATGAGTTGATTGCGCATGAGCATCATTGCATATTATTACTTGTTGTGCCTTGACCTGATACCTATTGAACACTGCACCATTACTGACGGTTCATGTTTCACGAGCACCAATTGTATGCTACACACACACCTTCGGTAATTGCCATGATACACACAACACATATACATATGTGATATTGTATTGATTAGTGACATTGAGGAATTTATTCTTGTGCGGTTGCGCATATGAAATATAGTTGCATGCATACCTACATGCTTACACATATCTTGCTATAGCTACTTGTACATCATGCATACATACTTACATGTACACCCGCATACCTTGCTATAGTTACATATACCCCTATGTGGTATTGTATTGTCATTGATATTGAGACGTTGATTATTGTGCTATTGTGCATATGAAATACATCATACATACATGCTTACATGCAGATACATATATCTTGCTATAGCTACATGTACACCTCATATGATGTTGCACTTGATTTCGGAGGAATTGGGAACCGCATGATATATTTAATAACTTGATGCATTTAAATAACGGTTTTCCCTTGTTATGCTCATATTACCGTTCTATGTTGCATATATCATATTTTCATGGATTTACGCATTGAGATATGGATTTCATGTGATTTATGGATTTGAGAACCGTGGGGGTATTTCAAGAATTTATGTATTGTTTGAAAACCCGGTTTCTCTTGATATGATATTTCAGTACGTCCACCATGAGTTTTCTCGGTTCTGAGACTTGTGTTAGAAACCCGATTCGAGGAGCGGGAGGCACCGTCTGCGGGTACATGGTGGACCCGGTATGGTTCCCCGGGGCAAGAGGTGATTTTCGTGGTGTAGACGATGAGCCTGGCAGAGGGAGTACTACCTACCGGTGATTGTATAGAACTCGACGGATGTCCGGAGGACACCGTTTTGGAGTTATGATATGAGATGGATGTGAGGACCGATCTGAGGATGCGGCGCCTGAGATATGAGGATTTACATGTCGATGCTGGACACTGGTTTCATGATGTTTCGAGTGTCGATGTTGGACACTCAGGTTCCATGATTTTGATGTGTCGATGATGGACACACGATGTAGATATCCTCATACACACACACACAGGAATATGTTTTCATGAGGTTTCGAGTGTCGATGTTGGACACTCAGGTTCCATGAGATTTACAGATATGAGGGCCGGTCTTGGTGACGGCGCCTGAGGATTTTGGGATTTGGGGTGTCATTGATGGACAACTGTCACGGCCCAAAGTTCGTCCCGTGACCGGCACTTAACCACGTAACGTCTACAGGCGTGACGCGACTAAGTAAGCCGAAACCATGAAATCAAAACCATTAAAAGTATTGAGTGTTAAAACATTTTATAGAAACATTTGTTAAGACATTTAGAAAACTTTAGGTTGTTTAATAACATTCTTTAAAGTTCAAGTTATTATCTTAAAAAAATTTGGCAGCATTTCATTTGTAAAAACTAGCCCCGAAATCGGGTACAAAGCAATATATGAGTAAAATGATATACAATAAAAATAAAGCATCCCCAAAAGGGAGCAATCACGCCCAACGGCGGAACAATCACCACAAATATAATATACGAGGCTGCAGCGAAGAAATGAGCAGTAAAAGTGAAAACAGTATCGTGAAAGATAAAGCTGCATAAATACAGTCGGCTCACAACGAGCTCGACACCAGAGTACAAATAATATATATCGTCCTCACAACTGGTCTCTAAGTCAATACATAAGTAGTAGATGGAGAATACTAGATACAATGATGTATACAACTGGAAAATAAACAGATACCGCACAAAACCCACCTATCGGCAAAAGGGCTAACACGCCAACTGCAGTGGTATCTGAATCAAAAGAGGCAAGAAAACAGCCTGCTGCGACTACTCCGAGGGGCAACCTGCAAACACTGTGGCACAACGGGGGTGAGTTGCCAACTCGTGAATAGTAGATAACATATAAAGGTAATCGCGAGTATGCACATACTGCGATACTCTAACATATGCCAGCAGATAATGTCTATATGATGAACTGGATACGCAATAATCATGCCTAACAGGTGCAATTTTAATAACATCAATATATATGATGAGCAGGGTATGCAATAATCATGCAAAAGTACTCTATCAGGTACTATAACTACAGGATGAGATGTAAAATAATAGATGCTGAGCATGGGATAAAATATAATCTACACGGAATATCAACGTGGAAAAATAACCGGTGTCCATCAATGCACCCAAATCCCAGTAAAACTCAGGCGCCATCACCCTAATCGGCCCTCAAATCCTGTAAATCTCGTAGAATCGTGAGTGCCCAATATCGGCACTCGAAATATCATAAAGTACTCGTGTCCAGCATCGACACGCAAATTCTCAAGTATCGGTCTCCGTCAGTCCGGATAGGCCCACGGGCTCCGTCTGCGGAATCGGCCCTCGGCCCCGGCAATACGTGTCGTCCCGTATCCATTTATCGACTCTGGTCGGTATCCTCCGGATAACCGCCAGGCCCAACCAATCACCGGTAGGTAGTAGTCCCTCTGCCGGCTCACCGTCTACTGCACAGCGATCCATTCTCGCCCCGGGGTACCATACCGGGTCCACCATGTACCCGCAATCGGCCTCGTCCAGCTCCTCGATTCGGGTTCACATGTCACACGTCTCAGAACCGAGAAAACGCATGGTGGACGCACTGAAATATCATATCAAGGGAAACCGGGTTTTTAAAACAGTGCGTATTTTCTTAAAATAATACTCCAGTTCCCAAATCCAGAAATCACATAAATCCAAACTCAATACGTAAATCCATGCAATGTGTCGTATGACACTAAGAGTAAAAGAAAGGGAAAACCGCTCTTTTAAAAGATCCAGTTTTGAAAATATGCCATGCGGTCTCTTAGTTTTTAAATCATGTCAATATCATTCATGTATGTAACATATGTATGTGTATAGGTATGGATGTGCAATTGGATATATACGCAATGTGAATTTAGCAATGTACATGTGCACTAATATGGATATACGATGTATATGTGCACAAGTGTAGATATATCAATGATATGTATGCACTAAGATGAATATAAAGGGTGCATGTGCGCAGGTAGTGATATATCAATGAAGGTATGCACAAAAGTGAATATACAGTGTGCATGGAATGAATATAAATATATGCCATTATGCGGCAAGTCATGACAATCTTCAATGAAGCGGAAATCAAGACGATATATAATTCGTAGCAATCCTATAATGTGAGTGTCATGGCAATCACTAACGGTGTGAGTGTAACATACCAATAGTGCTCGTGCAGCTTGAACCGTTAGTGACGGTGCAGTGTTCTATACTACCAGTTCTATATGCAATAAGAAGGTATGCTTACTATAGTATATCTATATGAACACATACAACTACAATATCCTATTACGCCCTGACGCTTAGCGCCGTACGGGCGATTTTCCCGTAGATGTTAAATCTACTCACCTGGTCGCGTGCTAAGTGTAGCCGACCACCTGCTTCCCCTTCTTTGCGGCGTCCGACGTACCCGCCTGCGAGCCTGGAATTTACACGAGGAATCCATATAAGCAAATATCTAGCGAAAACACGATATCGAACTCAAACGAGAAACTCGCGTCGCGAACTAAACGTGCGTGTATACGTAACGTGTGTGCATACGCCAAAACCCAACGCAACACGCTGTGGCACACAATGACACGTTGTGATACACAACAAACCAAGTCAAAACGCATCGTACATATCGCGCAAGTCCCGCTATGCTAAAAATATGTAAACGGTCCCAGATTTAATCTGGAGAAAAAACAAGAAAACCAAACAAGACCAAACCCTTCAAAATACCTACGGACATCTACCTGCCAAAATCCAACACAAACCCATAATATTGGGCCGGCGGCAAAGGGTGTGATACCGGCCCAAAACCGGTGGGATGGGTCCAGGTCTCTACACTAGGGTCCTAACACAATTTATAGCCTAATGTATATGTTTACTTACCAAAATTACTACCCTAGTAACAACAGGTTTCATGTATCCTAAGGGTTTAGCTTAAAACGACACAAAACACTAAGTTGCAACAATAGGGTATTTCTGTGGAACTAGGTGAGTTTACAGGAATCTAGCGATACCAACAGCATATACTAGAGCTAGTCTAACCTTAAACCATCCTGAATCACCCTATTTCCCAACCAAACCCTCACAATATCGTCAAAGTCCCCGATACACTAAAACTACCCTAAACTCTCCCAGATTTCTACCTGCAAAAAAATAGGGAAAATAAATAATACCAAACCCAGAAAAATACCCACCTACACCACTAGCCAAAGCACCACCACCCAAAGCATAAGGGAGGCCGGCGACGCCGAAAATTCAAAGGGAGGTCGCCGGGATTTTGGGAAGAGGGGGGTCTCGTATTTTAACACACCAGCCTATACTGCCTGCACGCTATTCTGAAGTTGTTTGCTAAGCTAGGAAATGAGCAAAGATAGAGCAGATCTCAATATCCTACACATTATCAAAACCGTATTTTAGATTTTCAAGTTTGCGACATTAAGGCGATCTAGCTAAATCTAGTAGCACTACTGGGTTCAATCAGCAATATTATCACCTAATAAGGTTCACTAGGCTATAAAAACTCTAACTTACTAAATCTTACATCAAAACACAAATCTAGCACTAATAACCATAATAACCACTAACCGAAGCATTAAACAACACATAAACTTAGCAACAAGGAGTTGGGTTTAAGAAATATACCCCAATAGATCCTAGGAAGCAGGAAAAGGGAGGAGGAGAAGAATGGAAGGAGCTACTGCTGCCTGCTACTGCTGCTGTGCTGATGCTGTTGATGTTGTTGCTGTTGGTGCTGCTGGTGTTGCTGCTGCTGATGCTGGAGCTGATGCTGATACTGGTGCTGCTGAAGTTGTGTTGTTGCTGTTGGTGTGGCTGCTGCCGCCTTGGTGCTGCTGTTGTGGCTGTGTTGCTGCTGCTGCCTTGCTCCCACTGCTGCTGCTGTTGCTTCTGCGGCTGCTGTTGCTTCTGCTGCTGCTGCAGCTGTGTGTTTGTGTAAGTGAGAGGGAGAGGTGTGAGGAATGAGAAAAAATGAGTGAGGGAAAAAGAAACTAATGAGTGATATGAGAGAGTCAAACCCCCCTCTCTCTCACCTCATTTAATGCAAGCATGGGCTCATGCCATGATGCCCATCATGCCCATTCTCTCCCTCTCTCTCTTTCTCCCTCCAACTCAACTTCCATTCAAAAATCATTTTCCTTTTTTAAAAAAAAAACCCTTAATTAAAATCAATTTAACTTAAGAAGGATGGGTTAGTCTACCATGGTTGCTAAACATGGTTTAACCCACATTTTAACCCTAGTTTGCATGCACATGTGTGTGCAAGGCTCAATAAATTCTAATAAAATATTCGTTAATTTTGATAAAATATTTGAAAATCAATTTGGTAAACTTTTTATTAAAAACCATATATAAAAATATAATTAGCCACTAATCACAACCTAAGGTGTTACAACAACAGGGTTTTTCCATGCTCATGATTTGTGCATGAGGTTTATATTTATCCCACACTCAGGATTTATTTGATATGTATTTGATTCATGTAGATGTAGTACCGTGGTGGTGTACCTTGATCATGATTGTTGCATATCTATATTTCCATACTTATGCTATCAGATTGCATGTGATAGATTATCGATGTTCGTGCATACTTGTGATTACAGTATGATGTTATTTACTATTCACGAGTTGGCAACTCACCCCCGTTGTGCCACAGTGTTTTGCAGGTCTGATCCTCAGGGTAGTCGCGGCAGGGCGCCTTATTATCTCTACTTTTGCGGATACCGCTACGGTTGGCTGTGAGGCCTTTTGCTATAGGTTGGTTGCGGTTATCCGATGATGTTCATTGTATATCTTTTGTATCTAGTACTCTCCATCTACTACCTTTATGTTTTGACTTAGAGACGGGTTGTGAGGATCGATGTTGTATATTCTTATGACTCTGGTTGTCGTGCTCGTGTGAGCCGGCTTTTGTTTTATGTTGATTATCTCATTTCTTCGCTACGGCGTTGTATATCTGTTGTGGTGGTTGTTTCCGTCTTTGGGCGATATTTGCTCCCGTTTGGGGATGCTTTACTTATCTTATGTTTGTACCCGTTTTGGGGCTAGTTTTTACAAAGGAGGTGCTGCCGAAATTTTTATGAAAACAAACTTAAGCTTTAAATTTTTCTTGACAATTCCAAATGTTTCTATCTTTTCCTTCTTGTAATGGTTTAGATTGCTGAGTTTTCGGCTTACTTAAATTACGTTACGCCTGTTGACGTTACGTAATCTAAGTGCCGGTCATGTGCCTAACTTGGGCCGTGACAATTATTTATAGACTTAGAAGACTAGTTGTATATTTTTTCGACCTTAGAGTTGCGCATATGTATTATTATTGTTTTCTCTGGTTTCTTTCTGAGTTTTGATCCTCGCCCTTCGGCGTTGTATATTATATTGCATTGGGTGGTTGTTTCCGCCAATTGGCACAGAGCTAGCTCCCGCTTGGGGATGCCTTTATTCATTATGTATATTATGCATGTTTGTACCCATTTGTGACCAGTATTTACAAAGGAGACTCTGCCGAAATTTTTGGAAAAGACTTGATGTTTTAAAGATGTTTACTACGACTTTCAAAGTGATTTATATGAAAACTTTAAATAAGTTTTCCTTCATTTCTAAATTTAAATGGTTTAGATTTCTGGGATTTTGGCTTACTTGAATTAGATAGGGTCTTATAGAGTTCATATGATTCAAGTGCCAGTCACGTGCCATTTCGGGTCGTGACAAAATTGGTATCAAAGCGCTAGGTTAACCTTGGTTCGAGTCTATATTTGACTATGCGGAGTCTAGGGCGTATGTATATTCAGAACCTAGGCTTGACCTTACGGAACTTAGACTTGGTCAAGGGGGTATTAGACCCGAACTTTCATCGCGTAGGTTGACCTTGGTTGATGGAGTAGGTGACTTAAGTAGAGTGGCGTACCGTGTGTATGTTCCACGGCATACTTACGATACGCTACTCCGCTTAAGAAGCCTTAGGATGTACATTTCTTGACACAGTATTATATTCATTCCTATGATCTATCCTCATCGATATCGGTTGGTGATTTGTTACCACGATTGCATAGGCAGAGAGAGCTGCAGCTAGAGTTGCGGTCAGCATGAGCTCGTCACGGACGAGGACTGACCAAGGTGTGATTTCAGGGACACACGATTGCATAGATTTATCATCCTATTATGTTTTCGCGCCATGAGCGTTTGATGGATTGCTTTTACAAATTTCTCGAACGTACAGATTAGCACCAGAGGATTGGGCCACTAATAGAGGCCAGCCAGAATGTGATGACCGTCAATGCACCGATTATTCTTGATGATTGATGCCCTGTTTAGAGTGCGGATGAATGAGCCAGTTGCTGCTGCGAATGACGAGATATCGCCCCAGATGTTCGAAGCTAATGCAGCACGAGTTGTACTTAGAGATATGAAAGAAGATCACTAGTCACCTAAGGATGAATGACTAGGACATGTGGTTCGTTTGCACACCCCGATGCGAGGTCATCAAATTGATTGATTCCAGTTTGAGAAGACTTGACGCAGGTACGTTGAGAGTCGATAGAAGACGATCGAATTTCAGAAACCTATTTTCCCAAGTTTAAAGTATTCGGAAAAACATGCAAGTAATTCTGTGGACCCTCTAGAAGAATGAAACCCTAACTCGATATAATGACCATGGGAACGCTTTGGAACCTTAGGGTTTGCAGCAGTTCCGCGGTGCTATTAATGAGGCCTGGGTTTGCCTTTCTACGGCTGGTCAATAGGTACTGTGGCATGTACCGAATATTATTAAACTGTACTCATGAGTTGAGCTCTTGGGGGATTATGGAACTTTGACCAATCGATCGGAAAGTTCGATGTAGTTCGGATATCATGTGATGGGATACATTGCTTGGGAGACTCCAGATATTAGTATAGCTGTTGGAGCGCAGTCTATGCAGCTACAAAGAAACGAGTCCGAATCAGTCGACATTAGG
Organism: Agapanthus africanus; assembly: GCA_030015575.1. NCBI lineage: Eukaryota > Viridiplantae > Streptophyta > Magnoliopsida > Asparagales > Amaryllidaceae > Agapanthus > Agapanthus africanus. Next base: position 318,536,921 of record JASDDO010000008.1, read on the forward strand.
AAAAAGTGGAGTAAGAGATTCGTACGAGATTTCGACGAGATGACGTTCCACTCCATTGACATCAGAGATGCGATACGCATGCAGAGGCGTTAAGTGTGGATATATCTTCCAGAAGGAGTCGTGATGAATATGCAGTCGTTCCGGAACAAGAAATAGGTTTAGTAAAGGGTGATGACTTCCGGGAAAGTTCAGCAGAAACGAGATTTGGAGAGACCCCGACAAGATCTTTCTAGAAATATTAAATGAGAAGACTTGGACCCAGGATCAGTCGTACTACGTACACCGGTAGGCCAGAGTTCGACATCATCGACGAGATATGTTATGACTGACCATGATAGTTGGCCAGAGATCTTTAGAGGATGTGCCAGAACGGGACTGTTTCCGCCATTTTTGGACTTCGGTAATTTGGGCGATTTATTTGCATGATTGAGATTTTGTGCACCACAGTTGCACTTGACTTCGATTTGATGTCATTCAAGATGTTGATTTGTATTTCATGCCTATGGTATGCATGTGATTTGACTTGTGCTTTCGGCATAGTTTTCATGCACTTTTAGTACTTTGATTCGATTTTGTGCACGCTGATGCACATGGTTGTGAGATTAGATACCACGGTATACTTGATTTGTATTGAGATGTGTTGTATACCGTCGATTTCGATTGTGATACTCGATATTTGTTTTTGTGCACCTTGGGCACTTGATTTGGATTCTTGCGCATAGTTGGGCGCTTGATGCGATTTTGGTGCACATCAGATGCACTAAATCAGGATTCTTCGTGCATATCAGATGCACCTGATATTGCTGTCAGGCACACCCGTTGCCTTTGACAGGTGTTTCGGTCACACCCGTTGCACTTAGATTTTGTTTCTGTACACATATATGGCACATTCATGGATTTCGTTTTCCGTGCGCACCAGACGCACGGGGCATTCTTGTACGCATTTTGGGATTGGTTTCTTTTGGAGCAGTATGTTTTATGATATTTACTATTTGGTATAGTAGCTGAGCAGGACTAGTCCGAGGACAGTACCTGAATGTATTTTTGCATGAATTGATAGTTATCGAAGGGATTTCCAAAAAGGAGCTATAGTCTTAGTATTTACCTACGTGTCCGAGATGACACGAGACATTTAACAAAGGAAATCCTTCTAAATTATTTTTCAAAAACGGCGGGACGTTTATGTTAAACAAGGGTATATATATATATATATATATATATATATATATATATATATATATATATATATAGTTATTTCCTTACAATAGACGTCCGCCACTGTGCCGTGATATGCGCATTGCACAGGGATTGGAAAAGAGTTTGTCATGCATTTCTTTCAGATGTTTTAACGATGCGTACATGTATAGTTTGATGTATATCATGTTGGTTTTCGTATTGGGCTTTAACATTGGTGTCTTCTCCATAACTCCGATGATTGCGGGATGCTTGACGGGGTTTTGATTTTGGTTTATATACTCGTTTTTCATACGCATGCATTGCGCTACGATGTGTTTTATGTATTTATGATTTCGGAGCCCCGACGACTTGATCTTTTTACTGAAATATTTTAGTATTAGAGGGGTTTAAATTTAAATTCGGGGACCGAATTTATTTAAGGGGGGAAGATTGTACCATTTCAGAAAAATAAAATATTATTTTTGGGAATTTATATAATTAAATAATAAATATTATGAATATTTTAATAATGCGGTACAATTATATACCGATAAATTGGGAAATATTTAGGAATTATATTAATTAATGAATTTTAAAGAGATTATAAGATTTAAGCATTCATAGATTGTTATTTAATTAATTATATTCCATTTTAGTGTTAAACTCGATTTATTTTCGCTTATCTTGCATTAAGCGTGATTATGCATATGACATGCACCATGTCACATTTTTAACACTTGTTACATTTTATTCTCCATGAATTCTTTTGTGCATGGTTTCTTTTTTTGAAATGTTAAGAAAAGATAAGAAAAGAAAAAAGGAAAAGAATAAACAATAAGGTATGGGCAAGAGAGAGAAGAGAGGGGTGAGGGGTCTTTGACCATTGCTCCCATTTGTTTCCCTCCATTTCTTTCATCATTCTCTCCTCCTTCTTCACTCATGGCTGCCATCTCCATCTACCACCTCAAACTCCTCACAACAATACCAAAAACACATCAAAACACTATGATTCCTTCATTCATAATGTGCACAAGCTCACTACAAGCATGGAGAACCAAGAAAAATAGGATTTTGATGCTCTAGGGGATTCATTGTAAGGTTCCTAGGCACTCTTGTGAAGGTTCATAAGGCATCAAACATGCCCGGATAAAAATTTAGACGTGCCGAACAACCCAAAGCCGGGATCTTTGCTAGATTATTAGGGTTAAACATGCAAGATGATAACTTTTATCTAAGTGTGAGGGATTACAACCTTTGTAGTCCGCTCCTTCGCTTCACAAGCTCCGAGTAGAAGTCCCTTTGCCGCGATCCACGATCTCCCGGACTCATGAGAGGCTCCACGACTCGAACGATCCATGCTAGCTTGAAGTATTCCAAATCTCCGATGATCTACGTCGAAGTTGCAAAGACTCAAGCTTTCTCACTCTAAAGAGATGAACACACTAATCTCATGGGCTGGATGAGATGAGGATGAGAGAGTAGTAATTTTGCTTTCTTTTTAAATCATTTTCTCATATTTATTCATCACATAAAGAAAATCAAGTAAGTTTTTTCAAGAGAGAAGAAGATGATCATGGAAAATCAATAATAAGATTAATTCTTTTGTGATGAATAGAAAGAAGACTATATGATTGATTTATAAACCATGGTCAAGGATGAGTGGCTAGGATTTAGTAGAGAATAAACTAGAGTTAGGGTTTGGTTGGGTTAAGAATGTATCATCCAAAAATATCTTTACAATGACAAAAGAAAAATGCTTCTAGAAGGTGCATGAAGCATCTAACCCTAATCAAACCCTAACCTCAATTAATCATCCTTAAACATGTTTAACAATTAATCATATCATGTCACAATAATATATATCACATATATATTATATATTTGCAACAAAAGAAAATAATACAATTAACACATATCGCATATATATCAATGTATCATCCAGTGAGAAAATGAAATAATAAAGCGAGCCAATATTAGATAATGTAATACAATATATCATATATATATTATTATACATTAAATCATCGAATCAACACTTGATTTGATGATCCGGCTATATCGAATATTACCGACTAATATATCATGTACCGATTCATCGAATCAACACTTGATCCGATGACCCGGTTCATATCTAAATATCGTGAGAATATAATACGGTATCCCATATCGCATTATTCTCGGTCCTGCACATATCACATATGTGCCTCTACTCCATTTCGCCTGAGCCAAGAAACCTCTGTGTAGGACTCTAAAGAATCGTCAATACGCCAGTAGCAGGTGATGATCATATCAAACACCCACAAGCTGCAAGCGGTCAGCTAAACGTAACAGCCACCCAGGTATTGAGCGATCAGAAGATCAACAAGCTAGCCTGTGTGTTCTCCTGTGAATCTAATCAGTAACACTCCCGTACAGTCCGGTCTGTTCGTCTGATATGTCGCATATCAAGTCTAGGGGTGGTATACGTCAGACCCCAGTAACCGATAAGTCGTGTCGATGTGTGGCTCATAACGGGTCGAGAAACTACTAGTAACACTTACCAGTAAATCTCTATATCAGCCCTGGCCAGGGACTTCCAGTTATAGCCAATCGAACACAGCACAACATTAACTCCCTATACCGGGAGAGACGAATCCCCTCCTATCGCTCATTGCCTCCATGTGATTCGGGACTGTACCCAAAAGCCACCATTTTGCACGCCCTCTTGGACGTGGTAAGGTGGAAATCAAAGCACAGTGGGAATCACACAAGACTCCATGACGATCTCGGGTCTATAGACTACCCTGTACCTGTGTCACCGGAGAACTGCCATCTGACATGTGGTATATCACCATCTTGGAGTTCTCGGCGAGTCCGTCCAGTGTACCCAGTCTCCACTGAGCACCCTTACACCATCTCTGATGTCAAACACCGATGGATATGGGATCATCCATCGCCCATCATATGGGTCAAGATGCGTATACGCTAGTCTACCTCTGGTGTATCGATGCCCTGTCTCGATATACCCTCGACTAGGAACAGTTATAGGATGTACTCATCGACTACCGTGGCCCCACTAGTATGATCTCATCATAGTCCCAGTAGTCGAGTACAGATCCTAAGGGCTTCATCAACATGTGAGAGTAAAACAGTAAACCAATATAAGTCAACATGTTAAGATAAAGTGAAACCAAATAGCATACTATCATGACGAGCAAGAAAGTCCTCTCTGTATATATCTAAGCATCCATCATAATATACATCATATGTACAACAATGGCCTCTAGGGCATATACATAACTAACAATCTCCCACTTGCACTAAGGCCAGCTGCTGTAGTATCTCATACCTAGCATCCCGAATAATCTCTCAAACTGTATCTGGGGAATAGCCTTCGTGAATAGATCCGCAGTGTTGTCCTTCGTATCTACTCTCCTGACCTCGATCTCCCGGCGATCAACTATCTCCCTGATCAGGTGATATCGCCTCAGAATATGTCTGGACTTTTGATGGGATCTGGGTTCCTTGGCCAAAGCCACAGCTCCATTGTTATCGCAATACAGAGGTATTGGATGCTCAATGGATGGAACCACACCAAGTTCACTAATGAACTTCTTGATCCAGACAGCCTCTTTGGCAGCATCGTTGGCAGCGATGTATTCAGCCTCCATCGTCGAGTCTGCAACGGTATCCTGTTTGGAACTTTTCCAACATACCGCCCCTCCATTGAGGGTAAAGACAAAACCCGAATGCGACTTAGAGTCGTCCTTATCACTTTGGAAGCTGGAATCGGTAAAGGACTCCACCTGGAGTTCTCCGTTACCATACACCAAGAACATCTCTTTAGTCCTTCGCAAGTACTTGAGAATGTTCTTCACAGCTGTCCAGTGACTCTCTCCAGGATCTTCTTGATACCGACTCACTACACTTAGTGAGTATGCTACATCGGGTCTGGTACATAGCATCGCATACATAATAGAGCCTACTGCCGAAGCATAGGGTATCCCTTGCATGCGAGCTCTCTCCAAATCAGTCTTGGGAGACATCTCTTTGGAGAGAGTGAGTCCAGAGATCGTGGGTTGGTTCCCACACTTGGATTCTTCCATACTAAACCTCTTTGGTATGGTGTCAATGTACCTGGATTGGGACAATCCCAGTATCCGTTTAGATCTATCTCTATAGATCATGATTCCCAATATGCAGGAGGCATCACCTAGATCTTTCATTGAGAATCTCTGTGATAAGAAGAGCTTGACTGATTGCAGCATAGGAATATCATTTCCTATCAAGAGTATGTCATCCACGTACAATACGAGGAAGACAACCTTACCCTCTGCTTCCTTCTTATAGATACAAGGTTCATCTATATTTTTGATGAAGTCAAACTCTTTGACTACAACATCAAAACAGATGTTCCAACTCCGCGATGCTTGCTTTAACCCATAAATGGATTTAAGCAGCTTGCACACCTTTCCGCTGCTCCCACTATCTACGAAGCCCTCTGGCTGAGTCATGTACACGCACTCTTCTAAATCACCGTTTAGAAAGGCGGTCTTAACATCCATTTGCCAGATTTCGTAGTCATGGTATGCAGCAATGGCAAGTAAGATCCGGATGGACTTAAGCATAGCCACTGGATAAAAGGTTTCGTCATAATCCACACCTGGTCGTTGACGAAAACCCTTTGCTACAAGTCTAGCTTTGAAAGTCTCAACTTTTCCATCTACACCAAATTTCTTTTTAAAAATCCACTTGCTCCCAATGGGTTTTACCCCTTCAGGAGCATTTTCTAAAATCCATACTTTATTGGTGTACATGGATTCCATCTCAGATCGCATTGCATCCAGCCATTTCACAGAGTCACCACTTGTGATGGCCTGCTCGAAACTAGTCGGTTCATCATCATCCATCATGTAGTCCTCGCTACCACCATCAATGAGAAAACCGTAGTATCTCTCAGGTGGACGAGAAACCCTACTAGATCGGCGGAGAGGCTGGGGTTCGTCGGGTACTACTGAATCCTCTGGTTCCACTAAATCATCTGTTGTAGTTTGTGTCGCTGGAACCACTTCTAGTTCTACCTCATTGCCATCAATTTCTTTTGCAAAAAATTCCTTTTCTAAAAAGGTGGCATATTGAGAAACAAACACTTTTTGTTCCTCAGCGTGATAGAATATATATCCATAAGAATCTTTTGGATATCCTACAAACTTACATATACCTGATCTTGCCTCGAGTTTGTCCGGATTTTGCTTTTTAACATAGGCCGGACAACCCCATATCTTAACTCGTTTAAGAGATGGTCTCTTCCCATTCCATATCTCATATGGAGTGGTAGGCACCGATTTAGTTGGAACTCTATTCAATAGATATGTGGCTGTCTCCAGCGCATAACCCCAAAAGGAGATAGGTAACTCAGCAGTGCTCATCATAGAGCGCACCATATCTAATAGGGTGCGATTCCTCCGCTCCGATACACCGTTGTGCTATGGTGTATAAGGAGGAGTAAGCTGAGAGAGAATCCCATTCTCTTTTAGATAATCCTGAAACTCATTACTTAAGTATTCACCTCCTCGTTCAGATCGAAGAATCTTAATACTTTTGCCCGTTTGATTCTCTACTTCGTGCTTATATTCTCTGAATTTCTCAAAAGCTTCAGACTTGTGTTTAATCAGGAACACATGTCCGAATCTAGAGAGATCGTCAGTGAATGTAATGAAGTAGGAAGAACCGTTCCTGGCATGCGTAGACATGGGACCGCATACATCACTATGTATTAGTTCTAAGAGTTCAGTAACTCTTTCTCCGTGTCCACTAAACGGAGCTTTGGTCATTTTTCCTTTGAGACATGAATGGCAAGTATCATAAGATGATAATTCGAACGGATTCAAATAACCATCCTTATGTAACTTAGCCAGTCGTGTCGCATTGATATGACCAAGTCTACAATGCCACAAGTAGGATTCGTTCATATCTGAACTTTTCCTCTTGTGTGTGTTTTGTATATTCAGGACTGTATTCTGATTTAGAATGAATATGCCATTATGTAACGAGCCTGATGCAATTAACTTTTGATATAGGAATATGTTCATAACATTATACTTTACTATAAAATTATATCCTTCTTTACTTAATAAAGAAACTGATATAATATTGCACATCATGTTCGGTATATAATAGCACTCATTTAGAATCAGTGTATTACGACTTGGTAATACAAGGTGATATTCGCCAACTGCTTTGGCTACAATACTTGCACCGTTCCCTACTTGAACGGAATGATCACCTTTTCCCAGTTCTCTACCTTTACGCAGCCCATGTAACAATTTACATATGTGGGATCCTGATCCGGTATCTAATACCCAGGACGTAGGGTGAACTGAGAAACAGTTCTCAATAACTAACACACCCGAAGAAGATGCATCAACATGCATGTCCTTTTGGGCGGCTTGAGAATCCAGATATTCTCCTGTTTCCTGTTCAGTCTTATAACTCTTATAAGAAAGAATGGGTCCAACGTTCCCTTGCTCAGTACAATAATCGGGTTCAGTCAATACATCCATATTATTATCTTGATTATGACCTGACATGGTCGCTACCTGGAGAGAGAGAGAAGAAAACACTTTAGCGTATGCTCTTGCAAGATTAGATTGGTTATTATCTTATCTAATCAGGATGTCTCCCACTGTTTTTATCAAATCTACCTTAAAACCCTAAAAGGTAAGATTAGCCGGGATTAATTACACCCTACAATTTCGTCAATCTTTCAGCCAGATCAGTGTCGGTACTTTGAGGGAGGTTCCCCGTGCTTTCGCACGGACCTAATTAAAGTAAACCTCGTTTTCGCAGAGGCGTAACCCCGTTAACACTTTTCTAGACACCTACTTGAGTGACTAATTGTCCTGTGTAAAACTCTCCCAGGAGTAACTCTTACTCGCAGTGGGTATCGGGATCCAACTATCTCATAGAAGGTATGCAATCTCATTGCAAATTTCAACACTTGAAATTCCCGATAATATTTTTACCCCTAGTGTCTTATGACCTTAACTATGGTCAACAAATCATAAGCACTAGTCAAGTTCTACCCGTCATTTCTTGATTAATTTAGACCCACCCACATGACCCTTAACTATGGTCAACAAAGTCATATGACTGTCCTAATTAATCACATCTTATGTTATATAGGAAAACATCACTTAGCTACCGTACACTGCGCCTTAACTATGGTCAACAAACGCAGCACGAATACTAAGTACTCTATTTTCCTAAAATGACGGAGGGTTACACAGGTTTTTCAGAAAACCCCGAGCGTAATGAACTTGATATCGTCGTAGAATCGAGTGTTTTTGAAAAGGAGTGTTTTTGAGGCTTTTCTTAGTTTCGCTAAAGGTGTCACTCCCGGTGAAGGGATCGTCGGCCCTTTCCTCATCGAATAAGGTGCAGGATATATCATATATACCGCTGTGCAAAGCAAAACTCTAAAAGCAATCAAAAGACAAACCGCGTTTTGTAGCATCTGCCAGTTTCGCTAAAGGGGTCACTCCCGGTGAAGGGATCGTCGGCCCTTTCCTCATCGAATAAGGTGCAGGATATATCATATATACCGCTGTGCAAAGCAAAACTCTAAAAGCAATCAAAAGACAAACCGCGTTTTGTAGCATCTGCCAGTTTCGCTAAAGGGGTCACTCCCGGTGAAGGGATCGTCGGCCCTTTCCTCATCGAATAAGGTGCAGGATATAACATATATATCACTGTGCAAAGCAAAACTGTAGCTACCCCTTTTATAAAGTTTTGATTCTACAACATCTTTAGGTTTCTTTTCTTTTTATTAATCTCATTAATAAAAATCCCATCAGCTTATGCTTCCTAAGCATCACAGAAGAAACGAAAGCAGTAATATTTATATATCAGCATATATATATAGTATAAGCATTCGTCTGAGGCAGTAATATGATCTCATCACAGAACATTGCAGCAGAAGAACATATATGAAATATTGGATATACTAGGACGTCCGTGTTTTCAATACGAGCCTGTATAAAACACGGATTCCACGGTCGTGACGAATAGCCAAACCCACATCCCAAGACCCCTACGAGAGCGGCAAGTAACTCTGCCAATTCTAGGGTTAGGAGACCCGGTCTCGACTCCTCGAGATGGCCTCCCACTGGACCCTAGAACCCGGTTACTTGTGCTCCCCTCCTTGGGTCTACCTAATGCGGAAAAGTAAATAATATACACTGATGACATCAACCGCAACCTGGAAGTGCCCCAAATAAAACAATATTACATTACAAATGAATTTTACATGAATGAAAATAAAAACCCTCATCTCACATAAAACCCCCGGCTATTCAGAACGCGACGATCCAATATCACATATCACAGGAACACATAATATCACATATCATCAACGTAAGTAAATATGCGCATCCCAATTGTCGTTGACATATAGCAACGAAACCGGCGATATCACATATTACACTTACTGTCACAGAAAAGAAAGTGTAAAACTACAATATTTGGAATCCACAATCACTTTAGACATCGTAAATCCGAAATATCACATATTTCGCATTTCATGCCTAACTCTATGAATTCCACATATTATATCACATTCCAGATAAATAGACAGTATTAAACTTTCCGAACAGATAATCAAACACCCAAAATTTCCCAAAGTGCTCAACTCTTGAGCGGAGTTCAAATAATCCCAGAATATGTCACAGTACCAGTGATCCAGCCGTAGAAGGGTCAAGCCAACGCCTCACATGTGGCACGCCGTACTATCCCAAACCCGAAGGTTCAAAAAGCAGTTCAAGACGGTCACATAATCGAGTTAAGGTTTGTTGTCTTCTAGAGGGTCCACCGCTTAACTTGTACAATTTTCCGAAAGATTTAAATCCAGTAAAAATTCAACGCTTGAAAGTTTGCCGTGCCGGGATAAAGTGGGTTAATGATATCCGTTCAACTAGTTTAACAGTTTCTAAATATCCGGAAAGAAATACGAATTTAAATATTCTGATCGAATCTACGATTACAAAATAAACCCCAGATTTAATCAACACTGGAATCACTTTTAAAAATATCCAGAAGCATCAACAAGCACCTACGGATATTACCATGAAGCCACGTGTCACAATCCTACAAATCCGCCGCGGAAAGAATGTTTTCGCCGCGGTTCCGCCGCCGTTTGGAGGAATTGTGGGCCCGTGTTTCATGGTAATTCTTAGAATTCCCTGCTGATTTTTTTACATATTTTTAATTCAGAAAAATCCCAAATTTTGAAAAATTTCCAGAGAGGGGGCTTTTTCCGTCGGTTCGGGTTCGATCGGAGTTTTAACTTCGTAAACACGTCGCCTAATGCTCTAGCCAGGCTCTGATACTACTGTAAGGTTCCTAGGCACTCTTGTGAAGGTTCATAAGGCATCAAACATGCCCGGATAAAAATTTAGACGTGCCGAACAACCCAAAGCCGGGATCTTTGCTAGATTATTAGGGTTAAACATGCAAGATGATAACTTTTATCTAAGTGTGAGGGATTACAGCCTTTGTAGTCCGCTCCTTCGCTTCACAAGCTCCGAGTAGAAGTCCCTTTGCCGCGATCCACGATCTCCCGGACTCATGAGAGGCTCCACGACTCGAACGATCCATGCTAGCTTGAAGTATTCCAAATCTCCGATGATCTACGTTGAAGTTGCAAAGACTCAAGCTTTCTCACTCTAAAGAGATGAACACACTAATCTCATGGGCTAGATGAGATGAGGATGAGAGAGTAGTAATTTTGCTTTCTTTTTAAATCATTTTCTCATATTTATTCATCACATAAAGAAAATCAAGTAAGCTTTTTCAAGAGAGAAGAAGATGATCATGGAAAATCAATAATAAGATTAATTCTTTTGTGATGAATAGAAAGAAGACTATATGATTGATTTATAAACCTTGGTCAAGGATGAGTGGCTAGGATTTAGTAGAGAATAAACTAGAGTTAGGGTTTGGTTGGGTTAAGAATGTGTCATCCAAAAATATCTTTACAATGACAAAAGAAAAATGCTTCTAGAAGGTGCATGAAGCATCTAACCCTAATCAAACCCTAACCTCAATTAATCATCCTTAAACATGTTTAACAATTAATCATATCATGTCACAATAATATATATCACATATATATTATATATTTGCAACAAAAGAAAATAATACAATTAACATATATCGCATATATATCAATGTATCATCCAGTGAGAAAATGAAATAATAAAGCGAGCCAATATTAGATAATGTAATACAATATATCATATATATATTATTATACATTAAATCATCGAATCAACACTTGATTTGATGATCCGGCTATATCGAATATTACCGACTAATATATCATGTACCGATTCATCGAATCAACACTTGATCCGATGACCCGGTTCATATCTAAATATCGCGAGAATATAATACGGTATCCCATATCGCATTATTCTCGGTCCTGCACATATCACATATGTGCCTCTACTCCGTTTCGCCTGAGCCAAGAAACCTCTGTGTAGGACTCTAAAGAATCGTCAATACGCCGGTAGCAGGTGATGATCATATCAAACACCCACAAGCTGCAAGCGGTCAGCTAAACGTAACAGCCACCAAAGTATTGAGCGATCAGAAGATCAACAAGCTAGCCTGTGTGTTCTCCTGTGAATCCAATCAGTAACACTCCCGTACAGTCCGGTCTGTTCGTCTGATATGTCGCATATCAAGTCTAGGGGTGGTATACGTCAGACCCCAGTAACCGATAAGTCGTGTCGATGTGTGGCTCATAACGGGTCGAGAAACTACTAGTAACACTTACTAGTAAATCTCTATATCAGCCCTGGCCAGGGACTTCCAGTTATAGCCAATCGAACACAGCACAACATCAACTCCCTATACCGGGAGAGACGAATCCCCTCCTATCGCTCATTGCCTCCATGTGATTCGGGACTGTACCCAAAAGCCACCGTTTTGCACGCCCTCTTGGACGTGGTAAGGTGGAAATCAAAGCACAGTGGGAATCGCACAAGACTCCATGACGATCTCGGGTCTACAGACTACCCTGTACCTGTGTCACCGGAGAACTGCCATCTGACGTGTGGTATATCACCATCTGGGAGTTCTCGGCGAGTCCGTCCAGTGTACCCAGTCTCCACTGAGCACCCGTACACCAGCTCTCATGTCAAACACCGATGGATATGGGATCATCCATCGCCCATCATATGGGTCAAGATGCGTATACGCTAGTCTACCTCTGGTGTATCGATGCCCTGTCTCGATATACCCTCGACTAGGAACAGTTATAGGATGTACTCATCGACTACCGTGGCCCCACTAGTATGATCTCATCATAGTCCCAGTAGTCGAGTACAGATCCTAAGGGCTTCATCAACATGTGAGAGTAAAACAGTAAACCAATATAAGTCAACATGTTAAGATAAAGTGAAACCAAATAGCATACTATCATGACGAGCAAGAAAGTCCTCTCTGTATATATCTAAGCATCCATCATAATATACATCATATGTACAACAATGGCCTCTAGGGCATATACATAACTAACATTCATGAGTGCCAAATGAGGTAATTCCTTAACCATTAGTGTAGTATTGGGTTTATTTTAGCATCTATTTAAGTTTAGAACCGATGTAGTGTAGATTAGTGAACTTGGAAAATTCCAAGATGAGGTTAGGGATTCATTTGAGTTGTGATGGTGTAATTGCGGTTTAGTAGAGGCCACAAACCCCTGTAGTGTTTGATTAAAGACCAAAAAATGAGACTAAAACCCTAATTCACAAACTTAGAAATCCTCGATATCGTATTTTTGTGGAATTAGCGATGGTATTATAGGATCTTCTGTGACCCGGGAACCCTAAAAATTTTATAGCGATTAATGAGAGATGTACAGGCAAAGTGGAGCATACCGTAAAGACCCGAGACCCTGACCATAACCCCTGGCCGCAAATTTAACCCTTCTGGCTGCAAATTGCGGCCAGAACTTGGACTCTGGGATTGGTGTTTGGTGCATGGCTCCAGTTTCAGTGAATTAGACCCTCCACATATGCAAAATTGGCTAATTTCACCTAGGGTAAAATCTGGAGGTGTTTTCTTGAGTTGCTGAATTGTTTTGCGACTTCGTTTTAACTTGAGTTTTAGTATTTGGGTTTTAACTCGATGGTTTGACGTTTGTATATCGACATCGAGGATTTGTTTGGCCTTTCTTGCATGCGTAGTCCGTAGGTTTTAACCTATAGGCATTTAGCGTGTCGTTTGGTTTTGAATAGGATTTTAATGCGACACGATATGTTATGACATGTAGGTACCTCCGCGTGAACTTAGGGATGACAAGCAAGGGCGTGGTGACATCGAATTCGGCAAGCAAAGATCAAGGTGAGTAGATATATATCTACGGGGGAAGTCGTGTGGATGGAGTATAGCACCCTCGCAGGTTCGTAGTGTAGTACGCGAAAGCGTTATGAAATATATATATACTTATGCATTTTATGAGATGTGTATACTTAACAAGAAATGCTTAGGTGGCTTTGGGTTAGTTTAGTGTAATTGTAGGAAAATGCCTTTAGTTTAGTTTCTTAGTCGCAAAACCCTAGAGTAAAGTTTTGCACACACGCACACATACACGCATACATTTGATTTATTTGTGCGTATATGGGGATATATACATATATATATATATATATATATACATATATGTATGTGAGTATGTATATATATATATATATGTATATATATACATGGATGATGAGGATAGTATATGGTACTTGAAGATGAGTCGATGTGATTGGGCATAATGTCACGAGATCGGTGATGCGACTTGGTTCATATAATGAGATACGCCATGATATTATAGAGGGTCCTTAGGTGATGTGTTTTCATACACACGTATATATATATATATATATATATATATATATATATATATATATATGTTAATGGTATCTGTATGTACAAGATTTTAGATCAGTACCCCCAGTTCATGATATGTGGTGATGATACCATATGGACGTTGTGTTATATGTGATATTCGACCCGTACCCTGATTTGGAATGCCGTACGATGGATTTACCGTACGAGATATAATTATGATGATAGATCCGCACTCTTGACTCGAGGATGTCATATGATATATTGTATCGTACGTGATACTATTGAGGCGGGATCGCCGATTACTAGATATGGATATCGACTCAGACTTAGGTGGTTTTCCTTACCCTTTCGATTAGTCTGTTAGTTTAGTCCTGTAATTTACTTAGTAGATGTTAGACTGGGCTCGAGTCATTCCTATTTCCAAAACTAACGAATCGTGAGTATTTTAATGACAGGCCAAGGGATACTATGGATATTTCAAAGGGCGTAATTTTTCTTAAAAACACCGTAGCCCCTATTTTCTAAACACACGATTCGTGTTATTTCAAATGTCAAAACTGTATGACTCATATATAAATTAATATTCTTATATGTTGCGTAATTATTCATGTTCCGCATATTCTTGTTGTTCGCATCGCATTGCATGCTTATTTGTGTTTTCATTAGTTATTATTAAAATCATGCTATCAGGACACCGGCACCATTACCGATGATGCGTATGCTCCACGTACACCTGCTTGCCGGCTCACACACATCATCATCAGTAATTGCCATGTCATGTACACATTAGAAAACACTATTTCATTGTATAAATTGCTAGCTGATAGTTTCGACATAGTATTAGTGCGCTTTATGTTATATGCTAGTTTACTTATTGCATTCTTTGCTTGATATCCTATGAATTCATATATTCATTTGTCATGCAATAGTATGTAGCTTATTGCCGGTATTTCATTGTTTATTTACCCTTGAGATTGGGAGTTCAGATTTCCATGAGATTTCTAGATTTGGAGAAACCGCAAGGATTTTATAAACTTATTATCATTTTAAAGATAGAAAATTGCGATTTTCTCATGATATGATTTGAGGTATGTCCGCCATGAGTTTTCTCGGCTCTTGAGCGATATCATACACCCGATTTGAGGAGGAGGAGGAACCGTCTGTGGGTGCATGGTGGACCCGGTGCGGTATCCCGGGACAAGATGGTCGCAGATGATGGCGCTGAGCCTGGCAGGGGAGCACTACCGACGGGTGATTTTATTGTGGCGCGGCGGATATTCGGAGGATACCGACGTAGTCTTGAGATTTGATGATATAGGCCAGTCCGGATTGCCGGAGCCTGAGGTATTGAGATTTGATGATACGGGCCAGTCCGGATTGCCGGAGCCCGAGATATTGAGATAGCGAAATATATATTTTGTGTCGATGCTAGACACTAATTCTCTGTTGATTTTATTGATGATACTTCGATTTTATACAGAAATCTCACTGAGATAAGGAAACAGTTTTCTCATTTAGATGTATTATGTTTTCATGCATTCATACATCATTATATGATATGTTGCTACCCGAGGCACTGACACGAGCACTTGGTATTACACTTATATATAGATGTTCACCCTTGCCATTATTATATGCTTCAGGCTATAGTATATTGAGGATATATTATCGTATGACCTAGGATTGAGTCATACATACGATTTCTTCTCGGTGATATTTTATACTCACGAGTTGGCAACTCACCCCGTTGTGCCACAGTTCTTGCAGGTTTTGCCGTACAGGTTTTCTTGGCGGCTTTGCTGGCACACTGCTTCTTTCCGGGTGATTGCTTTGGTAGGTGGGTTCACTTGCATCGTGACCACCATTGTATCTTTTATTATATTTCAGTTGTATCTAGTAAACTCCATCAACCAGACTTGTATTATTTATAAACTTAGAAGACCAGTTGTATATTCTTTCGACCTTAGAGTCGCGCGTATGTATTATTATGGTTTTCTCTGTTTTCTTTCTGAGTTTTGATCCTCGCCCTTCGGCGTTGTATATTATATTGCATTGCGTGGTTGTTTCCGCCAATTGGCACAGAGCTAGCTCCCGCTTGGGGATGCCATTATTCATTATATATATTATGCATGTTTGCACCCGTTTGGGGCCAGTATTTACAAAGGAGACTCTGCCGAAATTTTTGGAAAAGACTTGATATTTTAAAGATGTTTACTACGACTTTCAAAGTGATTTATATGCAAACTTTAAATAAGTTTTCCTTCATTTCTAAATTTAAATGGTTTAGATTTCTGGGATTTTGGCTTACTTGAATTAGATGGGGTCCTATAGACTTCATATGATTCAAGTGCCAGTCACGTGCCATTTCGGGTCGTGGCAGTGCTGCTGCCAGATCATCCTCAATGCTCTGAGCCCATTCTTCAGCTTCCAGAGGTCTCTCTTTTCCAGAAAATTGGTTTGGGTGCAATTCCCGGAATTTCTTTACTCCGGGCGCTTCCGCTTCTGGACGGTTCAGTAATATACAAGTCTGCTACTGATGTCCTTCCAGGAGGCTTCGGATTGCCTCAAGCAGTACCTTCTGCTCGATGATCGGAGCAGAAACGGTAGGCGTAAGCGGTAGAGATGGTGGTGTGTTGTTGAAGTTTGTGCTGGTTTTGTTTGGAGAATTCATAACCTTGAAAGAAAAAAATAGGATTAGGAGAGATTCAAAGTATATGAAATCGTAAGATTCAAGGAATATGAAATGTAAAGAATGTTTTTAGTTGCTGATTCTTGTGTTATATTGCTTAGGACTTCATGAAGAATTGATCTGCATGTCCATGCAGAACTGACCTGCATGTCCATGCAGAACTGACCTGCATGGTAGGGTTCCATGCAGCACTGACCTGCATGGGCCGCCAACAAAACCTTTCACGCCCCGCTTCCCAGTGTACGGGTAAGAAGACGCGACGAGGCCTGCTATGTATTTACTCAGAAGTAAACACGATAAGCGTATCTAAGCAATATAATGAATGTACACAAGAAAAATGATAATAGATGTAACTGAACAGCAACTTTTATTTATTAAACATTTCTTTACAAGTACAACTGAAAATGTAAATACAAGAATGGAAAGCAATGCCTAAACAATGGCATGGACTGAAAGTAAAGTGAGTAAAAGTATAGCCTAAAGGTCGTGCTGCTCAGTGTTCTGCTCCAAGTACTCCTGGATGGTCTTGAACTCCTCAGAGTTGGGTCCTCCTGACAACATTCCAAAGAAAGAAGAGAGAAGGAATGTCGTCAGTGAACAATCGCTCGGTAAGTTCCAAAGAAAGATAGAAATAGAGTAGACAGATAAGAGAGTATAACTAGTAGTGTTTGATTATAATGTTAACGCAGTTGTTTGTAGCTTGGTACAGAAGATGCCAGTGTATACGAGAGAAGTCCAACTTACACCGTGGACTTTGGTAACCCGTAGTACAGGGCTCCGTCGATAAAACCATGGAACAACTGCATGGATGTATAGTTACGTCTTTTAGTGACCACCTCGTGCCACTTTTAACATGTTCTGTACCAGTCTACCCCCTTTAAAACCCCGTAATGTCCTATGTATTGATGTAAAGTTTTGTTTTATAAATGGAAGACTTGCCGAAACCATGATATCATGTAAACGGAATGGATATAAATGGATAGTTATGTAAACAGAGTATATCCATGGTTCGGTTCGATCGAGTCATGTTGATGTAGATTGAATTCTGGTATAAATGGATTCATGTTGTATTGTAGTTATACTTGAATTGAATTCAAGTCAGATTATAATCAGATTTGACCGTGACTCTAACTGAGTCAGACTTTTAAACAGAATTGAAGTCTTGAATTAGTTTTGATATTATCGGTAACTGCTGCATATGGACAATAGGATTTGTGTCTTTTTCCAAGACAATTACCGTATCGATAACACCGTTTTTAGGTTGTCTACCTTAGATAGGCAAGCACCCATATTCTCCGGCTTCCCGAGGCTCAAGATAACTGGTCCCGCTTTAACCTATGTTTACTAGGGTCCTTATTGTAAATTAATATAACTTGAGGGGGTTTTATGAAAAATAATTTTGATATATTTTCAAAATACACCTAAAGTTTTTAATTATCGTCTTTTGGGTTTTCATAGTTGTAAATTTATAAAAAGAAATAATCTAGTGGATATAAACTTAACTTGAATAGTATATGGTATTATAGTGTAATATTGGAATTGTATTGATTTGTAATGATAGTTTCATGAGATTTGTGATTCCTTTGATTTAGAAAACATGGAATATATATATTATATACTTAAAGTAGATACTTTGATAATATATAAAAATATATATATATATATATATATTTATTTATAAAAAAATAGAACTTATTTATTAAATAAAAATCACATTTTTCTTAAAAATTGCATTAAAATTTCCATCGAGATCGGATGCTCCGTGAGGAGGTCTGCATCTCGCACTACTAGACCCGAGAATGTGCGATAACCCTGTTAGTTATATGTATGCCCTAGAGGCCATTACTGTACATGCGATGTATATTGTAGTGGATGCTTGGACATATATAGGGTGGACTTTCTTGCTCGACATGATAGTATGCTATCTGGTTACACTTTATCTTAACATGTACTCTGATTGTCTCTATGTTACATGTTGATAAAGCCCTTAGGATGAGTACTTGACTACCAGGACTATGATGCGGATCATACTAGTGAGGATAGTGTAGTCGCCAAGTACATCCTTCAAATGTTCCTAGTCGTGGGAGTTCTGAGACAGGGCATCGATACTCCAGAGTAGACTAGCGTATGCGCTTCTTGACCCATATGATGGGTGATGGATGATCTCATATCCATTGGTGTTTGACATCAGAGAAGGTATACGGGTGCTCAGTAGAGACTGGGTACACTGGACGGACTCGCCGAGAACTCCCAGATGGTATTATACCTCACGTCAGATGGCAGTTCTCTGGTGACACTGGTACAGGTTAGTCTGTAGACCCGAGATCGTCATAGAGTCTTGTAAGATTCCCACTATGCTTTGATTTCCATCATACCACGTCCAAGAGGGCGTGCAAAAAGGTGGCTTTTGGGTACAGTCCCGAATCACATGGAGGCAATGAGCGATAGGAGGGGATTCGTCTCTCCCGGTATAGGGAGTTGATGTTGCACTGTGTTCGATTGGCTATAACTGGAAATCCCTGGCCAGGGTTGCTGAGATTTACTGGTAAGTGTTATCAGTAGTTTCTCGAACTGTTATAGACCTTATATCGACACGACTTATCAAGCTACTGGGGTCTGACGTTTACCACCCCTAGACGAGATATGCGACATATCAGATGACGAGACCGGACTGTACGGGAGTGTTGCTGATTGGATTCGCAGGAGAATATACAGACTTGCTTGTTGATCTTCTGATCGCTCAATACCTGGGTGGCTGTTACGTTTAGCTGACCGCTTGCAGCTTGTGGGTGTTTGATATGATCATCACCTGCTACCGGCGTATTGACGATTCTTTAGAGTCCTACACAGAGGTTTCTTGACTCAGGAAAAACGGAGTAGGGGCACATATGTGATATGTACATGACCGAGGATAATGCGATATGAGATACCGTATTATATTCTTGCGTTATTTTGATATGAGCCGGATCATCGGATCAAGTGTTGATTCGATGAATCGGTACATGATATATTAGTCGGTTATATTCGATATAGCCGGATTGTCGGATCAAGTGTTGATTCGATAATTTAATGTATAATAATATATATGATATATTGAATTACATTATCTAATATTGGCTCACTTTATTGATTCATTTTCTCACCGGGTAATACATTGATATATATGCGATATATGTTAATTGTATTATTTTCTTTTGTTACAAATATATATTATATATGTGATATATAATATTGTAACATGATATGATTACTAATGCAACATGTTTAGTGGAGATTAAACAAGGTTAGGGTTTTAATTGGGTTAGTTCTTTCATGAACATTCTAGAAGGTTTTCTTTTGTTTTGTGCTAAGATATTATGCTTGATATTTTAGTGACTCATTGTTAACCCAACCCAAACCTTTCACCCTTGGTTAAGTCTCTACATGAGTTAGCCTCTTCATAGTCTACCATGCTTGCATTATTAATGATGATGATATATTTCATTATTCATCGCAAAAGGATTATTCATTGTTCATCTTCTTCTTCCTTCTTGCAAAGCTTTCTAGCTTTGATTCTTGTGATGAAAATGGGTGAGATAATGAAAATAAAATAGAGCTAAATTCCTACTTCATCATCCTAATCTATCCTAGCCATTTAGATTAGGGTGTTCACTTCATTTGAGAGTGAGAGCTTGTGTTTGAGAAACTTCAAGGTAGATCATCTTAGTTATCGAAGATCGGAAGCAAGTTTGCATCATTCTCTTCGTGGAGCCTCTCTAGAGTCCGGAACTTGATGATCGCAGCGAAGGGACCACAACATGGAGCTTATGAATCGAAGGACCAGACTACAAAGGTTGTAATCCCAAACTCTTAGATGTTAAAGTGTTTAACATGCTTTGTTTCGCCTAATCTCTAGTTTAAAGATCTCGTTTAGGGTTGTTCGGCACGGCTAAATTTTAAATCGGGCATGGTTGATGCCTTGTAGAACCTTATTGGAGTGCTTAGTAACCCTATAGTAGTATCAAAGCCAAGCTAGAGTTTTAGGCAAAGTCCTGGCGAAGTTTAAAGTCCGATCGAACTCCGAATACCCGGTTTATACCCTTTTCTGGAAATTTTTCAAAAAGGTTGATTTTTTCATATTAAAAATACTCAGAAAAATCAGCAGGGAAATACAAGAATTACTGTGAAACACGTGCCTTCAACACTATTAAAGCGCCGCGGAACCGCGGCCGTACCATGGCTTCCGCGGCGGTTCCGCGGTCAAACAGTAGAATCATGACACGTGTTTACACAGTAATGTCCGTAGGTGTTTCCTCATATTTCTGGGTATTTTTAATTATGCTCAAGTGTTGAGTTTTCTGGGATGTATTGGGAGCTCGTTGATTCGATCGGAAAGTTTAACTTCGTTTATTGTTTTTCCGGATAATTTTAGAACCTGTTAAAAAGTTCGAACGGATATCAATAACTCACTTTTTCCCCTGTCGGAATTTTTTTCAAAAGTTGGATTTTTTCTCGAGTTTGAAACTTCCGGAAAATCATGCAAGTAACGCGGTAGACCCTCTACAAGAACACAAACCTTAACTCGATTATGTGACCGTCTGAACCGCCTCTAAACCTTAGGGTTTGGGGCAGTACGGCGTTGCCACATGTGAGGCGTTGGCTTGACCCTTCTACGGCTGGACCATTGGTACTGTGGCATGTGATGGATACTTTTTGAACTCCGCTCAAGTGTTGGGCTATTTGAGAAATCTTGGGTGTTTGATTATTCGATTGGAAAGTTTAACACTGTCTATTTATCTGGAATGTGATACAATATTTGGAATCCACATGTAGTTATGAGATAACTAATTTGAATGTTATAAATCTAGCAGTTCAGTCTCAGTTGATCGGTTGCCACGGGATTTTGATGTGATCAAAAGTCCGTCGCAATCATGTAGCGTACGCGGATACTCGCTGGGTAAACTTAACAGACAGCCACGCCCCATAGCCCCGACCAAGTGACTGTAGGAGAACCCCGTCGCCAAAAGCATCCGTTCGGGTGCTCGCGACAGCGGTGTTCCGTCCTAGTGCACTTCGTCGACGGCATCCGGGGGTGTGTCCGTCTACTAAAGTTTGCGACGAGCATTCGATCAGGATGTCAGGAATCTTGTTGAATTACCCGACTTGATATTGAAAAGTGTTTTCGATAATGAGACTAAAATGCGGGGTTTATAATTGTTAGGCATGCGATGTCTAAGGAATTCATTTGGTTAGGCATGCGATGTCTAAGGAGGTTGTGGATTCCAACTGTTGTAGTTTTACACTTTCTTTTCTGTGACCATAAGCGTAGTACGTGGTGTGTCGCCGGCTTCGTTTCTATACATCAACGACAATCGGGATACGCATACTTGCTTACGTTGATGATATGAGCTATTATGTGTTGCTGTGATATGTTATATTGGATCGTCGTGTTCTGAATAGCCGTGGGTTTTATATAAGATGAGAGTTTTTTTTCTTTTTCATTCATGTAAAATTCATTTGTATGTAATATTCTTTTATTGGGGCACTTTCGGGCTGAGGATGATGTCACCATTGTATATTATTTACTTTTCCGCATTAGGTAGACCCAAGGCGGGGAGCACAAGTAACCGGGTTCTAGGGTCCAGTGGGAGACCATCTCGAGGAGTCGAGACCGGGTCTCCTAACCCTGGAATTGGCAGAGTTGCTTGCCGCTCTCGTAGGGGTCTAGGGATGTGGGTTTGGCTATTCATCACGACCGTGGAATCCGTGTTTTATACAGGCTCGTATTAAAACACGGACGTCCTAGTATATCCAATATTTCATATATGTTCTTCTGCTGCAATGTTCTGTGATGAGATCATATTACTGCCTGAGACGAATGTTTATATTATATATATGAGATATATGTTATATTGCAGATTTTGTTTCAAATATGATGCTTGTGAAGCATAATAAAATAAGACTTCATTAATGAGATTAATGAAACTAAAAGAAACCTAAAGATGTTGTAGAAACTTGTTCAAAAACTGGTAGCTCTAGTTCTTGCTTTGCATAGCGGTGTTCCTTGTAGAACATCCGGCACCTTATTCGATAAGGAAAGAGCCGAGATCCCTTCACCGGGAGTGACCTCTTTAGCGAAACTAGCAGATGTTACAAACACGGTTTGTCTTTTTATTTCTTATATAGTTTTTCCTTTGCATAGTGATAGTTGTGAAATATCCTGCACCTTATTCGATGAGGAAAGAGACGACGATCCCTTCACCGGGAGTAACCTCTTTAGCGAAACTAGAAAAGCCTCAAAAACATTCAATTTAAAATCACTCGATTCTACAACGATATAAAGTTCATTACGCAAAGGGTTTTCTTAAAAACCTGTCGTAGCCCTCCGTCATTTTAGATAAGTAGTATTTAGTATTCGTCCTGCGTTTGTTGACTTAGTCAAGGCGTAGTGTGCGGTAGCTGATTAGTGCTTATCTGCAATGCATATGATGCGATTGGATTAGGGTAGTCGTGCGGCCTTGTAGACTTATTCAAGGGTCGTGCGGGTGGGTTTAATTCAATCGGGAAATGACGGGTTGAACTTTACTTACGGTCTATGGTTTGTTGACTTAGTCAAGGTCATAGATCGCTTAGGGTAAAATATTATTAGGAATTTCAAGAGTTGAAATTTGCAATGAGATTGCATGCCTTCTATGAGATAGTTGGATCCCGATACCCGCTGCGAGTAAGAGTTACTCCTGAGAGAGTTTTACACATTACTATTAGCCGATCAAGTAGGTGTCTAGAAAGGTGTTAACGGGGTTACGCCCCTGGGAAAACGAGGTTTATTTTAATTAGGTCCGTGCGAAAGCACGGGGAACCTCCCTCAAAGTACCGGCTCTGGCCTGGCTGAAAGATTGGCGAACTTGTAGGGTGTAATTAATCCCGGTTAGTCTTTCCTATTAGGGTTTGAAGGAAGATTTGACTAAAACAGTGGGAGACATCCTGATTAGATAAATTGATAACCAATCTAATCTTGTAAAAGCGCACGCTGAGTGTTTTCTTCTCTCTCTCTCCTGGTTGCGACTATGTCACTCCTTAATCAAGATAATAATACGGATGTATTGACCGAACCCGCTTGTTATACTGCGCTAAGGAACGTTGGTCCCGCTCCAACTTATAATTGTTATAAGACAGAGCAGGAAATTGGGGATTACCAGAATTCCCGTGCCGCCCAAACGAAGAAAGTGCATGCTGATGCATCTTCTTCGGGTGTGTTAATTACCGAGAACTGTTTCTCAGTATCTTTTACGTCCTGGGTATGAGATACCGGATCTGGATCCCACATATGTAATTTGTTACATGGGCTACAGATAGGTAGAGAACTGAGAACGGGTGATAAATTTCATGAGATAGAAACGGTGCAAGTGTTGCAGCCAAGTCTGTTGGTATACCCTGTATTAGCCAATACATTGATTCTGAACGAATGTTATTAGATACCGAACCTGATGTACAACATCATATCAGTCTCTTTATTAGTAAAGAAGGATATAATTTTGTATTGTTGGATAATGTTTTGAACATTTCCTATATCAAGTGTTGATCGGTTCAGGCACGTTGTCTAAAAGCATAGACGTTCTAAATCAAACCACAGTTCTTAACGTACATAACACACACAAGAGGAAGAGTTCAGAAATGAACGAATCCTTCTTGAGGCATTATAGACTAGGTCATATCAATGCGACCCGACTAGCTGAAGTAACATATAGATGCATATTTAAATTAGTTTGAATTTACATCTTGTGAAACTTGACGGTCATGTCACAGAGATAAGATGACCACAGCTCCGTTTATTAGAAACAGAGAAAGAGTTAGTGAACTCTTGGGATTGATACATGCTGATGTATGAAAGTCTCCTGTCTACACATGCCAGGACCGATTCTTTATACTTCATTATATTCACTGATAGTCTCTCAAGATTCGCACATGTGTTCCTGTTGAAACACAGTCTGAACCTTTTGAGAAATTCAATGAATATAAGTTAGAAGTAGATAACCAAAAACGGGTATAAGTATTATGTCCTTTGATGAGATCAAGGAGGAGAATACTTGAGCACGGGATTCCGGGACTATTCTAAAGGAGAATGAGATTCTCTCTCAGCACCACTCCTCCGTATACACCACAGCACGTCGGTGTATCGAGGCGGAGCAATCACACCCTATTTGATATGGCACTCTATGATGAGTACTACTGAGTTTCCTATTTCCTTTTGGGAGTTATGCACTTGAGAAGCTGCATACCTATTGAATAGGGTTACAATCAAATCAGATGCCTACCACTTCATATGTGATATGGAATGGGAAGAGCCCATATCTTAAGTATGTTAAGATTTGGGGTTGTCCAGCCTATGCCTAAAAGCAAAATCCGGACAAGCTCGAGGCAAAGTCAGATCTGTAGAAGATTGTTGGATATCCCAAGCATTCGCAAAGGAATATCTTCTACCTAACCGAGGAACAAAAGATATTTTGTTTCTCAACATGCCACCTTTGTAAAAGGGAATTTCTTGTGAAGAAATTATTGGTCATGAGGTAGAACTGGAAAGAGTTCCAGCTATACAAACTGCAGCTGATGATTTGGTAGAACCAAAGGATTCAATAGTTTCCAACGAACCTCAGCCTCTCCGCCGATCTAGTAGGGTTCCTCACCCACCTGAGAGATACTTTGGTTTTCTCTATGACAGTGGGAGCGAGGATTGCATCATGAGATGATGACCCAACTAGTTTCGAGCTGGCCATCAGGAGTGGGACTCTGTAAGAATGGCTGGATGCTTATCGATCTGAGATGGAATCCTTATACACCAACAAAGTATGGACTTTGGTTGCTTTATCTGAAGGGTTAAATCCCCATCAGGAGCAAGTATATCTTGAGAAGATTACTTGGTGTACATGGAAAAGTTAAGACTTTCAAAGCTATGCTTAAGTTCATCCAGATCCTACTTGCCACGGCTACATACCATGACTACTATATCTAGCGGTTGGGTGTCATGACTGCTTTTCTAAATGATGATTTAGAAGAGAGCGTCAGTAAGTACACAGCCAGAGGGCTTTGTAGACAGTGGGAGAAGCGGAAACGTGTGCAAGATGATTTATGTGATAAATCAGGCATCGCGGAGTTGGAACATCTGTTTTGATGTAGAAGTCAAAGAGTTTGACTTCATCAAAATGGTAGATGAACCATGTATATACAAAAAGGTAGTAGAGAGTATGGTCGTGATCCTCGTAGAGTACGTGGATGACATACTCTTGATGGGGAAGGAGTTTCCTATGTTACGCTCGGTCAATCTCCTCTTATCACAATGATTCTCCATATAGGATCAAGGTGATACCTCCTAAATCCTGGGTTATGGATCTATGAGATAGATCTAATTGGATGTTAGGATTCTCACTAGTTGTAATGAGAAGGTATCAATCGATCCTGGAGAGAATCACTGGAAAGGTTCCAGGATGATAAGGACGACTGAATGTCAGTCGCAGGCATTGTCTTTACCCTCAGTGGATGGACGGTATGTTGGAAGAGTTCCAAGCTAGATACCGTGACTTACTAGACGATTAAAGGCAAGATACATCATTACCAAGGATGCTACCAAAGAGGCAGTCTGGATATATAAGTTCATGAGATGAACTTCGTTCCTACCATTGTGTGACAATGGAGTTGTGGGTTATGCCAAGGAACCCCCGTCCCATCAGAAATCCAGATATAATTCTTAGGCAGTATCACCTGATCATGGAGATGGTTGATCTCCAGGGAGATCGAGGTTAGGAGAGTAGACACAGAGGACAACAGCGCGGATCCACTCACAAAGGCCTTTTTCCCAGTAGAGACTTTTATGGGATGGTTGAGTATGAGATACTTCAACCACAGCTAATTGTTGGGTATGCGATACCACAACAGATGGCTCTAGTGCAAGTGGGAGATTGTTAGTTATATGTATGCCCTAGAGGCCATTACTGTACATGCGATGTATATTGTAGTGGATGCTTGGACATATATAGGGAGGACTTTCTTGCTCGATATGATAGTATGCTATCTGGTTACACGTTATCTTAACATGTACTCTGATTGTCTCTATGTTACATGTTGATAAAGCCCTTAGGATGAGTACTTGACTACCAGGACTATGATGCGGATCATACTAGTGAGAACAGTGTAGTCGCTAAGTACACCCTTCAAATGTTCCTAGTCGTGGGAGTACCGAGACAGGGCATCGATACTCCAGAATAGACTAGCGTATGCGCTTATTGACCCATATGATGGGCGATGGATGATATCATATCCATTGGTGTTTGACATAAGAGAAGGTATACGGGTGCTCAGTAGAGACTGGGTACACTGGACGGACTCGCTGAGAACTCCCAGATGGTATTATACCTCACGTCAGATGGCAGTTCTATGGTGACACTGGTACAGGTTAGTCTGTAGACCAGAGATCGTCATAGAGTCTTGTGAGATTCCCACTGTGCTTTGATTTCCATCGTACCACGTCCAAGAGGGCATGCAAAAAGGCGGCTTTTGGGTACAGTCCCGAATCACATGGAGGCAATGAGCGATAGGAGGGGATTCGTCTCTCCCGGTATAGGGAGTTGATGTTGCGCTGTGTTCGATTGGCTATAACTGGAAATCCTGGCTAGGGTTGCTGAGATTTACTGGTAAGTGTTATCAGTAGTTTCTCGAACTGTTATAGACTTTATATCGACACGATTTATCAAGCTACTGGGGTCTGACGTTTACCACCCCTAGGCGAGATATGCGATATATCAGACGACAAGACCGGACTGTACGTGAGTGTTACCGATTAGATTCGCAGGAGAATATACATGCTTGCTTGTTGATTTTTTGATCGCTCAATACCTGGGTGGCTGTTACGTTTAGCTGACTGCTTGCAGCTTGTGGGTGTTTGATATGATCATCACCTTCTACCGGCGTATTGACGATTCTTTAGAGTCCTACACAGAGGTTTCTTGACTCATGAAAAACGGAGTAGGGGCACATATGTAATATGTGCAGGACCGAGGATAATGCGATATGAGATACTGTATTATATTCTCGCGTTATTTTGATATGAGCCGGATCATCGGATCAAGTGTTGATTCGATGAATCGGTGCATGATATATTAGTCGGTTATATTCGATATAGCCGGATTGTCGGATCAAGTGTTGATTCGATAATTTATTGTATAATAATATATATGATATATTGAATTACATTATCTAATATTGGCTCACTTTATTGATTCATTTTCTCACCGGGTAATACATTGATATATATGCGATATATGTTAATTGTATTATTTTCTTTTGTTACAAATATATATTATATATATGATATATAATATTGTAACATGATATGATTATTAATGCAACATGTTTAGTGGAGATTAAACAAGGTTAGGGTTTGAATTGGGTTAGTTCTTTCATGAACATTCTAGAAGGTTTTCTTTTGTTTTGTGCTAAGATATTATGCTTGTTATTTTAGTGACTCATTGTTAACCCAACCCAAACCTTTCACCCATGGTTAAGTCTCTACATGAGTTGGCCTCTTCATAGTCTACCATGGTTGCATTATTAATGATGATGATATATTTCATTATTCATCACAAAAGGATTATTTATTGTTCATCTTCTTCTTCCTTCTTGCAAAGCTTTCTAGCTTTGATTCTTGTGATGAAAATGGGTGAGATAATGAAAATAAAATAGAGCTAAATTCTTACTTCATCATCCTAATCTATCCTAGCCATTTAGATTAGGGTGTTCACTTTATTTGAGAGTGAGAGCTTGTGTTTGAGAGACTTCAAGGTAGATCATCTTAGTTATCGAAGATCGGAAGCAGGTTTGCATCATTCTCTTCGTGGAGCCTCTCGAGAGTCCGGAACTTGATGATCGCAGCGAAGGGACCACAACACGGAGCTTATGAAGAGAAGGACCGGACTACAAAGGTTGTAATCCCAAACTCTTAGATGTTAAAGTGTTTAACATGCTTTGTTTCGCTTAATCTCTAGTTTAAAGACATCGTTTAGGGTTGTTTGGCACGGCTAAATTTTAAATCGGGCATGGTTGATGCCTTGTAGAACCTTATTAGAGTGCCTAGTAACCCTACAAACCCGTACCATTCTGATCGGGGTTCCCCAAAATGGGTTCTAGAGGCGCATTTGCAAGGAATTAATAAATACATTTTTAAAGAAGACGGTTTTTGAATGTTTATGGTATTTAAATGTAAACTCGTATTTTCCCACAAACTGATGTTCCAAAAGTTATCGTGCTATATCAATAATGTATGTTGTGATGAGGTAGGTCAATACCTCGTGAGTTTTCTAAAGGTAATATGTGTAAAATGAAATAAGCAAGGTCGTATGTAAACATGATGGTATTTTACCGTAAAAATGTAATAGAAGTTGCAATACATATTATTTTGAATTGAAATTTGTTCTAATATGTTTGTTTATATTTGCTAAACAATATACAAAAAAATGGTGAATTTGTTCTAAAGAAAAATTGTGTTTTTAGTTAAAATAGAATTGGAAGTCGGATTAACTCCGCTTCCGACCAGTTTTGAAGAATGAATTCGTTTTAATAGAAAAGAAGGGGGAAAGTGGAAACATACAGATTAGAAAGAAAAGGAAGAGGTAGTGTGAACTTAGGAAGGCGTCGGGGAGTCGTTTCGTCGCCGGATTCTTCCTGAAACGTCGCCGGAACTTTGACATTTGCTAACTCCACTTGTACAACTTTTGAACTTAGAATTTTTAAAGCGTTTTAGCATGGGATTTCTGAATGAGAAGGGGTAAAATATAGTGTGGTATTTATAGGGAAAATTAGGGTTTAGGTTAATGAATTGAGAATTTAAAATGTGCATTAAAATGGATTTAAGAGAGGAATTATCACTCTCTAGATAATTGCAGAGAATTCAAACAACATGGGGGTAGTGGGGTGTTTATACCAGAATATTGCATTTTATACCGCCCATTCTTACGCTCGTTTGTTTATAGGCAGGTGCTCTTGATCAGTGTTTGCTACATATTTGCAGAATACTGGTTCTCAACTCTAAACAGTGAAATCCATGGAAAAGTACGACAAATTCCGGATTACTGCCAACAACAGATAAAACACGGGTCTCTACTCTCTATCCGTGTGTTGCCACATACCAGTTTAAGGGACAAAATGGCAAATTGATTGTCATTTTCATGCACAAAGCTCAATGTCAACACAAGATCCAAGAAATCTACGAGGAGCTCGAGGAAATCATGGCAAAAGATCCACATCACATCACCTTTTGTTCTACTGAAATTCTGGAAGAATTGTGAAGAGTTTCTGAGAAAAGTCATATACCACACAGAAGAGAACCACAAAACAAGGGATACGACAAAAGATGAAGTCACAATCTCTCTAAATGGCCGCGGTTCCGCGGCATAGGCGCGCTTAGGCCGCGGAACCGCGGCCGTATAGGCTCTTCTCTCTGTCGTTTTCTGGGGGCAGTTTGGTACTTTCATATGGAGCCAGATTATTGCCCTAGGTTTCCATTTCACTGCCTATAAATACCCCAGATCTGAGCCAAACCAAGGGTGTGAATTTCTTTAGCCTCTTTTAGTGTAGTTTAGTCTTCTTCTTCTTCTTCATTCTTCCTCCATGAAAATTGTAGTGAGAGCTTTTTGAGTGGATGATGAAATGAAGATGAGGGTTTTTGTATCATTCTTTTGTTTTAGCTTCCCCTTGAGATCCTTGCTTTCTCTTGATCTTTCAACCTCTTCATTGAGCTTGAAAGTTTAAGGGTTTGTTATGATTTCAAGGGCTGTATCTTCTTATGGAATTAGTGCTTCATTTCACATGAGTTCTTTACCCTTCTCTTGATCTTGCAACCTCTTGATTGAGCTTGCAAGTTTAAGGGTTGGCTATTGATCCCATGCTTGTCTTGAGTTCTATGTTCTTGAAATTACTTTCTTGCTTATCTCTTTCTTGCATTTTTCATTCTTTTCTTTTATTACATGCAATTTATTACCATGCACTTTAATTACTTGCTTGTAATCTTTTCTTTTCTTTGTTTATCTTTTTGTTCTCTCTTTTTGGTTCGTTTTGTGAATGGTTGTAATTATTGTTGTTAAGAATAAATACGATATTGTAAGTTAATGTTTCTTTGCTCATTTCTTTTTCCCGTTATTTTCCATTGAACTCCGCCCAAACGATACGCAAGCGCTCCGTTAGGCACCTTACCCTACCAAGGTAACGGTGATTCCTAACCGCGACCGGTTGCGTTCGGTTTGGCCAGAGGCGAAAGCAAGAGACAAGAACGGAAGGACAAGGGTAAATAAGCCGGATTCCACGAATACCGTGCTTAAATCCCCTAATCCACGTTGTTGCCGATTGCTCTAGCTTCAATTGGTCAAGACTCGGCTCAAAGGTTTTGAGTACGGATTTCTTTAGCTTACAATTTCTTATCTTTTTCTTAACAGCTTTATACTTGCATATAATACACATAGGTTAGTCTGAACAAACATATACATATTCTTTATTGACTCGTCTAAGACAAGAACGGACATAGAACCATCTCCCTGTGGATCGACCCGTGCTCAACCGGCTAGCTGCATAGCGACACCGTCCTGATCGCGGTAAACTTTAGAACTTTGAACATCCGACACGCCAAAAGCGTGCGATCAAATGGCGCCGTTGCCGGGGAGACGGTAGCATATTTTCTTTCTTGTTATTCGGGTTAATATTCTTTTTGTATATATTTATAAATAAAAAAAATATCCTTTTGTTTTTTTTTTGATAATTTTTGTGAGCAAGTCTGCAGATTTTTGCGGATTTGCAAACGGCAATTGTGGGGAGCAAAGTGTACGTTCAAGGCTAAGGTGATTGCAAAGTACAGTGCCAAAGATCCAGGTAGTTTGACCCGCGCAAGCGAACCTTTCAAGCTTACCGGATTTGATTCAACGGGGGTTTCCTAACCCAAAAACTTAACGGTACGTAATTTACTAACACCTTCTTCTCAAATCCGACGCATCCAATATACTATTCTTTGCAGGATTCTTTGCAAGTTCGCTAGCAAACGCTAAAAATTGACTAACCCGTATTTGTTGCAGTGCCGTGCTTAAACTAAAAAACGATTGTTTGATTCTTTATAGAATTTTTATTGAATTGCGCATTGCATACATTAATACGGACTTAAGGGCAAGCGAACCCCACAATATACGGTAAAGGATTTCATCACCTTTTCCGTGGCCCACAAATCACGAACTTGAGCATAATGTTTACCCGCACAAATTTTAAAAGAAATTAGACTTTAAGCCTTAAGGACTTCGCGCTCATTAGGAGAAGTTAACCGTGTTTAGAATCTCGCTTAACGGTACATTGTTTACGGGGTGTCTAGGAAAGTGTTAACGGCGAAACCGCCAAAAGAGAAAGGGTTATTTAATTAAGGAACTTCGCGAAAGCGTTGGAAAACCTTCCCTTATCTCTGCACTTACCTGGCCTCGTGATCAGTGTATCTTGAGCCCGTTTCTCGACATAGTTTTACTTCGACAATCAAGTTCTGGAGCAGGTCTAGTTGACCTAGGTGAACCCTAGAACGATTAGGTGTGTGGTATTTTTGTGTCGTGAATGTTTTTGTCCAGATTCTTTTTGTGTGTATATTTCATTCTTTTGTTAATAACTAACATAAAAAAAAATCCACATCCTTTTCCCCCTCCTTTTCTCTTCCTTTCTTTCTTTCTCACTTCATATCATGGGTACCCCACCTCGCAAAACTCTTGCCGAACTTTGGTACCCACAACCAGACATTACATCTTACGGTTCTTGCTTTGGCCGAACGTCAAACGATCCCTCCATGCCCAAAATCTCTTTGAAAGATCGGATAGACGCGTCTAGGACAAACACTTGCCCTCCGCAATCCACTTTGTATCAACCTTTTCAACCTCCTCCACCCTCTTATGTTGATACCCCTTTTGCAAGTCGTCCTTTGTCCATCGCTGAACATATTGAACAATCCTGTAGCCGATCTTTCACTCCTTTCACCACTACAGATTCTTGGGATCAACAATTCCATTCACCTTCTTATCCAAATGTTGATCCTGCTCCTGTCCAGCCATTCAATTCCTACCAGTCCTACCAGACTTTTGCACCTTCCCTAGACATTGCTTCTGAACCGCCATTTGGGAGTTTTCAGTATCCAAACAACTTTGAATCTTTTATTGAAACCCCATCACAACCCATGTCTAGTCTGGAATAGTCGTTGGAAGACTTTAGGGTAGTGTCATGCCAACAGATGATGGATTTGAATGCGTCCATGGCCGCCCTGATACAACCTAGTGACCCGGCAGCTAGTTTTCAACTAGCTCCAAATTTTCCAATGTATGAAGAGGCGGTAGGACAGGTTGAGAATTTGAGTGGAGAGAGTGAGATGTACCCCCTTCCGAATCAAGCCTACCCATTTCAACTTGAATCCCACAACTCTTGTGTTGAAAGTCTATCAAGTGTCCCAACTGAATTATTAATTGAAGATAGAATGCTTAATGAGTTGTGCGACTTTGCAGTGTTTGATTTACCCGATTGTGAAGGGACCTTGCCAAGTGAAACCACACCCAATCCTTTTGACCTCTACACCTCCATCTTAGAACCAGAATCGATTGAAATCCATGCTTTTTATGAGGTGTCTGATAAAATTGACTTTCACTTGATTGAGGATATTGACGCTGGGAATATTTTGGATGATGAACCCGCAGATTTGGCTGAGTTTTCCTCTCCAATTCATCATCCCGAGTCATTAACTGTTTTTCCCGAACCCCATATGCGTCTTGATTTTGAGGAAATTTGCATGGATAAGCTGAATTTTGGGGAGACTATTGAGGATATTTTTGAGGATGAAACAGTTCTTGTTGATGAGTCGGATTTTCCAATTCATCCTGTCCCTATCATTGACTGTGTACACCCTCCTGAACCTTTACTTGATACCCCTCCACGATCACTCCTCTCCATCGTTCCGGCATCGCAAGAAACCGTTTCACTTTCATTTACTATGTCTGGTTTACCAAGTTCGGCGTACCCATGGTTTCTCACGAATCTTGAGGGATTTGACCCCATTTCTCGACGGGTTAATATATTGGCACAATCGCTTTTCACCCATCGGTCATCACAAATTGTGCTAATCTATTCACTCCATTTTCACCCTCAAGTTCGTACTCCATTTCTTTTTCCCTTCCGCCATTCTTCTTCTTCTCATATACCGAAACCGTATCCCGCTTCTATCTCCATACGGTCTCGCGTATTCTCCATCTCTTTTCTCTACGCCTTCTTTCACCAGCCACTGCTTTATAGTGATAAAATCTTTGAATGGTTGGTGCTCACTTTTGGCCTGTGTAAGGCCTTGTATAGATTGATACTGTTCTTTCCCCCCAGATCCTGAACTTCAACGCTTAACAGTGGAAACACTGTTTTACATAAGTTTGGGGGGGGGCATCTTTTTTGTATATATTTTTTGTTTTCCTTTCTTTTTTTGTATATAATTTGTTTTTAGGGAGCACCGACAATTTTGACCCTCTTGGTGTAGCCTGACTGTGAGGGCACTGTCAAGTTTAAGTTTGGGGGTGTGCTCGGTAAGCTTTCTTCCTTCGCATTCATTTGTATATTTTGCATTTGCATACCTTATTAAAAACCCACAAAAATTGAAAATTTTCCAAATAAATATAAAAACTTTGTCGTCAAGTTAGCTAATAGGGTAACTTAGATTTTTATTCTGAAAGTTTAGTTGATATGTTAGAAATAACTAAATTCTAGACTTAGGAATTGAAAATCCTTAAAATAACCCTCATTCTGTCTAACTTTGGTAAGTATACGTCCTTACAGTTTTTTGAGTTCAGTTCTTAAGTTAAGTCAAGATGAAGGGAAAGTATTGAAGCTTTACTGGAGGATAAGTCTGAAAAATAGTTTCTTTTCTTGAGTTCAAATTTAGAAAGTATATACCCTACAAACTGCACTTACACGCACCTTGAAACTTGGGATAGTAGAGGATACCTAGAAATACTCTTGCCTGAAAGCCAAGTATGAAAGAAAAAACGGTATTTAAAGCTAAACACCAAAAGAGCATATTGAAAAATATATCCGGTCTTGAAAAAGAAAAATAAAAAGAAAAAAATAGAATAAAGTCAAGACCCGGAAACTGCTATTTACGCTTTAGAGTTCACACATTCAGTAATCGGTCGTTAGTGCCTCAAGAAGCATTAATAGTCGCATGAAAGGTGTGTGAGCAAATCCGTCCATCTTTAATGAAAAGAAGTAGTATTAGGTATTAGGGCAAGGGTATTATAGCTTGAATTGAATTCTTGAGTGTAGGGGTGCAAATACACACACACGTAGGGGTATACAATCGATGTTTGGATAAAAGATAGAAATAAAGAATAAGACTTGTGTTTTTCTGTAAAGTTGATAAAAATCCCTGATTTGAGGCCACGCTTTAGAAGGAAAACTCAGGAGATCCAAGGTTAAATAGATAGGAGGTGTGAAAAATAAGGGTTGGATATTTCTAACTTAGGATGATAGAATTTCTAACGTAAATACTAAACTGTAAGAGTAGAATCGACGTTAACTTATGACACTAGCTTGACGGGATTTTGTGGGTGTAATCCGCTGAAAACCCTCAGGGGACAACACTCCTCCTACTAGGGACACTTAGAGGTTTAACGGCTTGTTGCACGCGCTCAGTGCAATCGCGTTCCTTGCGAAAGTGCGGTTAGGACTTCATTTTTGTGAATAATTGGTTTTGCTCGGGACGAGCAAAAGTTAAGTTTGGTGGTATTTGTTCATACCAGAATATTGCATTTTATACCGCCCATTCTTACGCTCGTTTGTTTATAGGCAGGTGCTCTTGATTAGTGTTTGCTATATATTTGCAGAATACTGGTTCTCAGCTCTAAACAGTGAAATCCATGGAAAAGTACGACAAATTCCGGATTACTGCCAAAAACAGATAAAACACGGGTCTCTACTCTCTATCCGTGTGTTGCCACATACTAGTTTAAGGGACAAAATGGCAAATCGATTGTCATTTTCATGCACAAAGCTCAATGTCAACATAAGATCCAAGAAATCTACGCGGAGCTCGAGGAAATCATGGCAAAAGATCCACATCACATCACCTTTTGTTCTACTGAAATTCTGGAAGAATTGTGAAGAGTTTCTGAGAAAAGTCATATACCACACAGAAGAGAACCACAAAACAAGGGATACGACAAAAGATGAAGTCACAATCTCTCTAAATGGCCGCGGTTCCGCGGCATAAGCGCGCTTAGGCCGCGGAACCGGGGCCGTATAGGCTCTTCTCTCTGTCGTTTTCTGGGGGCAGTTTGGTACTTTCATAGAGAGCCAGATTATTGCCCTAGGTTTCCGTTTCACTGCCTATAAATACCCCAGATCTGAGCCAAACCAAGGGTGTGAAGTTCTTTAGCCTCTTTTAGTGTAGTTTAGTCTTCTTCTTCTTCTTCTTCATTCTTCCTCCATGAAAATTGTAGTGAGAGCTTTTTGAGTGGATGATGAAATGAAGATGAGGGTTTTTATATCATTCTTTTGTTTTAGCTTCCCCTTGAGATCCTTGCTTTCTCTTGATCTTTCAACCTCTTCATTGAGCTTGAAAGTTTAAGGGTTTGTTATTGATTTCAGGGGTTGTATCTTCTTATGGAATTAGTGCTTCATTTAACATGAGTTCTTTACCCTTCTCTTGATCTTGCAACCTCTTGATTGAGCTTGCAAGTTTAAGGGTTGGCTATTGATCTCATGCTTGTCTTGAGTTCTATGTTCTTGAAATTACTTTCTTGCTTATCTCTTTCTTGCATTTTTCATTCTTGTCTTTTATTACTTGCAATTTATTACCATGCACTTTAATTACTTGCTTGTAATCTTTTCTTTTCTTTGTTTATCTTTTTGTTCTCTCTTTTTGGTTCGTTTTGTGAATGGTTGTAATTATTGTTGTTAAGAATAAATACGATATTGTAAGTTAATGTTTCTTTTCTCATTTCTTTTTCCCGTTATTTTCCATTGAACTCCGCCCAAACGATACACAAGCGCTCCGTTAGGCACCCTACCCTACCAAGGTAACGGTGATTCCTAACCGCGACCGGTTGCGTTCGGTTTGGCCGGAGGCGACAACAAGATACAAGAACGGAAGGACAAGGGTAAATAAGCCGGATTCCACGAATACCGTGCTTAAATCCCCTAATCCACGTTGTTGCCGATTGCTCTAGCTTCAATTGGTCAAGACTCGGCTCAAAGGTTTTGAGTACGGATTTCTTTAGCTTACAATTTCTTATCTTTTTCTTAACAACTTTATACTTGCATATAATACACATAGGTTAGTCTGAACAAACATATACATATTCTTTATTGACTCGTCTAAGATAAGAACGGACATAGAACCATCTCCCTGTGGATCGACCCGTGCTCAACCGGCTAGCTGCATAGCGACACCGTCCTGATCGCGGTAAACTTTAGAACTTTGAACATCCGACACGCCAAAAGCGTGCGATCATGGGGAGAGGCCAAGGGGTTAGGGGTGAAAATTTGGGAACATTTGCCATGGGGGCCCGTAGGCTCCAGCCCATGGCGAAATCTCGCCGGTCGTTTGTTATGGGTTGAGGTCTGGATCTTTGCCACGTGTCTCTGTCTGTCTAAATATAATTTTCCACATGTTTGTTTTTATTGTGAATTTTCATTTTACGTGTTTTGCACGTGTAAACTTTTGAGTTTCTAAAAGTTTAAAAGAAAATCAACAAAAAATATATGTGGCTTGGGGGATTCGAACACAGGGGATACATCACAGCAGTGCAAGGCTTTACCAATGAGCTACAAGTGCTTTCTTGCTGTTCAAAAGCAAATTAAATTTATAACTTGTACTCAGGCTTAGATGTTCCTTTCTGTATTTTTGAAAAAATTCTGTACAGAAAGTTTAGGGTTGTTACATTCTACCCTCCTTATAAAAATTTCGTCCTTGAAATTTATAGAAGGTAAGTGTAACAGATTCAAGAAAAGTTTGGTGATAAAACTATTGATAGTGTATGAAAAATATTTGGAAGAACGGAAGAATGCAAACGTTTTGGTAAGATTGAAAAAGATGTAAGGAATTACCAGGGTTACCTTGGTCTACAGTCTCGGCTTCTACGACCGCTAATGTGAAAGCCTGTCGCCGGAGTACATTCCTCCTAGCTGGAAGCACATTCCTCTGTCCTTGAGGCATGTTCCTCAGTGCCTGTTGGAATTGGCGATTAGGCTGTGCAGAAGGTCTATATGGAGGTGGGTCTGGGAGTGCAAGACGAGGTGCAGGAGCGTGGATAGCTGGCTGCTGCAGATAAGTGTTGTGAGTTGGAACTGGGTTGCGTCTATAAGGACATGCTCCAATTCCATGATTGGATGCGCTACAAACTAAGCACGGGCCTTTTGCGCGCCTACAGTCCTTCCACAGGTGTCCATCTCTCTTGCGGTAGAAGCAAAAATCTGGACTTGGCCGGTTATTTGTTACTTCCGGTCTCCTGGATTCATGAGTTGGTATTGAAGAGGCTCATCCTGCCATCTGGGTGGCAGGGCGCTTCACACCGGCAGATTGAGGTCTGCCCTTATTCTTCACTACTGCCTCATATCGATGGGCTGCTTTCAGAGCCAGGTCGTGGGTTCGGAAATCCCCTGTAGCGAAGGCAGCTTGGATTTCCGGATCTATCCCTTGCTGAAATCGTCTGGACCTGATCTCAGCAGTAGGTATCAAGTGTGTCGCGAACCTGTTAAGGTCTTGTGTTAGCTGTGTAGTATGTGATATTTGAAAATCGAATATTGAGACATATCTTACCTACTGAGCATAGTAAACTCAGCATCATACTCGTCCACATCGAACCCTGTAGCAGATGGATGAATTGTTGTTCCATGTCAAATCGGGAAGTCTCGGGGAAATATTTCGCGTCGAACATGTCGCGAAAAGTTTTCCATTCGATCGGCTGGTCAAGACGGCTTTCTTCCTCCTTCCACCAAACTCGGACGTTGTCGGTGAGTTGCAGCTTCGTAACTCGTACCCAAGCGATCTCTGGCACTTGTTCTTCTGCTAGATCATCATCAATGCACTGAACACATTCTTCAGCTTCCAGAGGGCTCTCTTTTCCAGAAAATTGCTTTGGGTGCAATGCCCGGAATTGCTTTACTCCTGGCGCTTCCGCTTCTGGACGGTTCAGTAATATAGCAGTCTGCTGCTGCTGTCCTTCCTGGAGGCTTTGGATTGCCTCAAGCAGTACCATCTGCTCGTTGATCGGAGCAGCAACTGTAGGCGTAAGCGGTAGAGATGATGGTGTGTTGTTGAAGTTTGTGCTATTATTGTTTGGAGAATCCATAACCTTAAAATAAAAAAATAGGGTTAGGATAGATTCAAAGTATATGAAATCGTAAGATTCAAGGAATATGAAATGTAAAGAATGTTCTTAGTTGTTGATTCTTGTTTTATATTGCTTAGGACTTCATGAAGAATTGAGCTGCATGTCCATGCAGAACTGACCTGCATGGTAGGGTTTCATGCAGCACTGACCTGCATGAGCCTCCAACAAAACCTATCACGCCCCGCTTCCCAGTATATGGGTAAGAAGACGCGACGAGGCTCGCTACGTATTTACTCAGAAGTAAACAAGCTAAGCGTATCTAAGCAATATAATGAATGTACACAAGAAAAATGACAATAGATGTAACTGAACAACAACTTTTATTTATTAAACATTTCGTTACAAGTACAACTGAAAATGTAAATACAAGAATGGAAAGCAATGCCTAAACAATGCATGAACTGAAAGTAAAGTGAGTACAAGTATAGCCTAAAGGTCGTGCTTCTCAGTAGTCTGCTCCAAGTGCTCCTGGCTGGTCTCGAACTCCTCAGAGTCAGGTCCTCCTAACAACATTCCAAAGAAAGAAGAGAGAAGGAATGTCGTCAGCGAACAATCGCTCGGTAAGTCCCAAAGAGAGATAGAAATAGAGTAGACAGATAAGAGAGTATAAATAGTAGTGTTTAGTTATAATGTTAACGCAGTTGTTTGTAGCTTTGTACAGAAGATGCCAGTGTATAGGAGAGGAGTCCAACTTACACAGTGGACTTTGGTAACCCGTAGTACAAGGCTCAGTCGATAAAACCACGGAACAACAACATGGATGTATAGTTACGTCTTTTAGTGACCACCTTGTGCCACCTTTAACATGTTCCGTACCAGTCTACCCTTTTAAAACCCCGTAATGTCTTATGTATTGATGTAATGTTTTGTTTTATAAATGGAAGACTTGCCGAAACCATGATATCATGTAAACGGAATGGATATAAATGGATAGTCATGTAAACAGAGTATATCCATGGTTCGGTTCGGTCGAGTCATGTTGATGTAGATTGAATTCTGGTATAAATGGATTCATGTTGTATTGTAGTTATACTTGAATTGAATTCAAGTAAGATTATAATCAGATTTGACCGTGACTCTAACTGAGTCAGACTTTTAAACAGAATTGAAGTCCTGAATTAGTTTTGATGTTATCGGTAACTGCTGCATATAGACGGCAGGATTTGTGTCTTTTTCCAAAACAATTACCATATTGATAACACCGTTTTTAGGTTGTCTATCGTAGATAGGCAAGCACCCATATTCTCTGGCTCCATAAGGCTCAAGAGAACTGGTCCCGCTTTAACCTATGTTTACTAGGGTCCTTATTGTAAATTAATATAACTTGAGGGGTTTTATGAAAAATAATTTTGATATATTTTCAAAAGACACCTCAAGTATTTAATTATCGTCTTTAGGATTTTCATAGTTGTAAATTTTATAAAATGAAATATTCTAGTGGATATAAACATAACTTGAATAGTATATGGTATTATAGTGTAATATTGGAATTGTATTGATTTGCAATGGTAGTTTCATGAGATTTGTGATTCCTTTGATTTAGAAAATATGGAATATATATTGTATACTTAATATAGATATTTTGATAATATATATATATATATAGAACTTATTTATTAAATAGAAATCACATTTTTCTTAAAAACTGCATTAAAAATTCCATTGAGATCGGATGCTCCGTGAGGAGGTCTGCATCTCGCTCTACTAGGCCCGAGGATGTGCGATAACCCTCACCATCCCGATCGGGGTTCCCCAAAATGGGTTGTAGATGCGCATTTGCAAGGAATTAAATAATACACTTTTAAATAAAACGGTTTTTGTATGTTTATGGTATTTAAATGTAAACTCGTATTTTCCCACAAACTAATGTTCCAAAAGTAATAGTGCTATGTCAATAATGTGTGTTGTGATGAGGTTGGTCATTACCTCGTGAGTTTTCTAAAGGTAATATAGGTAAAATGAAATAAGCATGGTCGTATGTAAACATGATGGTATTTTACCGTAAAACTGAAATAGAAGTTGCAATACATATTATTTTGAATTGAAACTTGTTCTAATGTGTTTTATTATATTTGCTAAACAATATTAAAAAAATGGTGAATTTGTTCTAAAGAAAAATTGTGTTTTTAGTTAAAATAGAATCGGAAGTCGGATTAACTCCGCTTCCAACTAGTTTTGAAGAATGAATTCGTTTTAATAGAAGAGAAGGGGGAAAGAGGGAACTTACAGATTAGAAAGAAAGGGAAGAGGTAGTGTGAAATTAGGAAGGCGTCGGGGAGTCGTTTCGTCGCCGGATTCTTCCCGAAACGTCGCCGGAACTTTGACCTTTGCTAACTCCATTTGTACAACTTTTGAACTTAGAATTTTTAGAGAGTTTTAGCAAGGGATTCCTGAATGAGGAGGGGTAAAATGTAGTGTGGTATTTATAGGGAAAATTAAGGTGTAGGGTAATGAATTAAGAATTAAAAATGTGCATTAAAATGAATTTAAGAGAGGAATTATCACTCTCTGGATAATTGCAGAGAATTCAAACAACATGGGGGTAGTGGGGGGAGGCCAAGGGGTTAGGGGTGAAAATTTGGGAGCATTTGCCATGGGGGGTCCGGTGGTGTCGACCCTTGGCGAAATCTCGCCGGTCGTTTGTTATGGGTTGGGGTCTGGATCTTTGCCATGTGTCCCTGTCTGTCTAAATATCATTTTCCACATGTTTGTTTTTATTGTGACTTTTCATTTTACATGTTTTGCACATGTAAACTTTTGAGCTTATAAAAGTTTAAACGAAAATCAACAAAAAATATATGTGGCTGGAGAGATTCGAACACAGGGGATACATCACAACAGTGCAAGGCTTTACCAATGAGCTACAAGTGCTTTCTTGCTGTTCAAAAGCAAATTAAATTTATAACTTGTGCTCAGGCTTAGGTGTTCCTTTTTGTATTTTTGAAAAAATTCTGTACAGAAAGTTTAGGGTTGTTACATTCTACCCTCCTTATAAAAATTTTGTCCTCAAAATTTATAGAAGGAAAGTGTAACAGATTCAAGAAAATTTTGGTAAAAGAACTATTGATAGTGTATGAAAAGCATTTGGAAGAACGAAAGAATGCAAAAATTTTGGAAAGATTGAAAAAGGTGTAAGGAATTACCAGGGTTACCTTGGTCTACTGTATCGGCTTCTACGGCCGCTAATGTGAAAGCCTGTCGTCGGGGTACATTCCTCCTAGCTAGAAGCACATTCTTCTGTCCTTAAGGCATGTTCCTCAGTGCCTGTTGGAATTGGCGATTAGGTTGTGCAGGAGGTCCACGTGGAAGTGGAGCTGGGAGAGCAAGATGAGGTGCAGGAGCCTGGATAGCTGGCTGCTGCGGATAAGTATTGTGAGTTAAAACTGGGTTGCGTCTATAAGGACATGCTCCAATTCCATTATTGGATGTGCCACAAACTAAGCGCAGGCCTTTTACGCGCCTACAGTCCTTCCACTGGGGTTCATCCCCCTTGTAGTAGAAGCAAAAATCTGTACTTGGCCGGTTATTTGTTACTTCTGGTCTCCTGGATTCATGAATTGGTATTGAAGAGGCTCCTCCTTCCATCTGGGTCGCAGGGCGCTTCACACCGGCAGATTGAGGTTTGCCCTTCTTCTTCACTACCGCCTCATATGGACGGGCAGCTTTCAGAGCTAGGTCGTAGGTTAGGAAATCCCCTGTAGCTAAGGCAGCTTGGATCTCCAGATCTAACCCTTGCTGAAATCGTCTAGACCTGATCTCAGCAGTCGGTATCAATTGTTCCGCGAATCTGTTAAGGTCTTGTGTTAGCTGTGTAGTATGTGATATTTGAAAATCGAATATTAAGACGTATCTTACCTACTGAGCATGGTAAACTCAATATCATACTCATCTACAGATTTGGTCCACATCGAACCCTGTTGCAGATGGATGAATTGCTGTTCCATGTCAAATAGGGCAGTCTCGGGGAAATATTTCGCGTCGAACATGTCGCGAAAAGTTTTCCATTCGATCGGCTGGTCAAGACGGCTTTCTTCCACCTTCCACCAAACACGGGTGTTGTCGATGAGTTGCAGCTTCGCAACTCGTACCCAAGCGATCTCTAGCACTTGTGTTGCTGTCAGATCATCCTCAATGCTCTGAGCCCATTCTTCAGCTTCCAAATGGCTCT
Source organism: Agapanthus africanus (assembly GCA_030015575.1). NCBI lineage: Eukaryota > Viridiplantae > Streptophyta > Magnoliopsida > Asparagales > Amaryllidaceae > Agapanthus > Agapanthus africanus. Next base: position 318,580,236 of record JASDDO010000008.1, read on the forward strand.
CTTTTCCTGAAAATTGGTTTGGGTGCAATGCCCGGAATTGCTTTACTCTGGACGCTTCCGCTTCTGGACGGTTCAATAATATAGCAGTCTGCTGCTGCTGTCTTTCCAGGAGGCTTCGGATTGCCTCAAGCAGTACCGTCTGCCTCAAGCAGTATCGTCTGCATCTATAAGGACATGCTCCAATTCCAGGAGGCTTCGAATTGCCTCAAGCAGTCTACCCCTTTAAAACCCCGTAATGTCTTATGTATTGATGTAATGTTTTGTTTTATAAATGGAAAACTTTCCGAAACCATGATATCATGTAAATAGAATGGATATAAATGGATAGTCATATAAACAGAGTATATCCATGGTTCAGTTTGGTCGAGTCATGTTGATATAGATTGAACTCTGGTATAAATGGATTCATGTTGTATTGTAGTTATACTTGAATTGAATTCAAGTCAGATTATAATCAGATTTAACCATGACTCTAACTGGGTCAGACTTTTAAACAGAATTGAAGTCCTGAATTAGTTTTGATATTATCGGTAACTGCTGCACATGGACGGCAGGATTTGTGTCTTTTTCCAAGATAATTACCGTATTGATAACACCGTTTTTAGGTTGTCTACCTTAGATAGGCAAGCACCCATATTTTCCGGCTCCTTGAGGCTCAAGAGAATTGGTCCCGCTTTAACCTATGTTTACTAGGGTCCTTATTGTAAATTAATATAACTTGAGGAGGTATTATGGAAAATAGTTTTAATATATTTTAAAAATACACCTCAAGTATTTAATTATCATCTTTAGGGTTTTCATAGTTGTAAATTTTATAAAATGAAATTGTCACGACCCAAAGTTCGGCCCATGACCGACACTTAACCACGTGACGTCTACAGGCGTAACGCGACTAAGTAAGCCGAAACCCAGAAATCAAAACCATTAAAAGTATTGAGTGTTTAAAACATTTATGAGAACATTTGTTAAAACATTTAGAAAACTTTAAGTTGTTTAGTAAAATTCTTTAAAGTTCAAGTTATTATCTTAAAAATTTTGGCAGCATTTCCTTTGTAAAAACTAGCCCCGAAATCGGGTACAAGGAAATATATGAGTAAAATGATACACAATAAGAAATAAGCATCCCAAATGGGAGCAATCACACCCAACGGCGGAAATAATCACCACAATGATAATATACGACGCCGTAGCGAAGAATGAGTAAAAATATAAAGCTGCATAAATAAAGTCGGCTCACAACGAGCTCGACACCAGAGTATAAAATAATATACATCGTCCTCACAACTGGTCTATAAGTCAATACATAAGTAGTAGATGGAGAGTACTAGATACAATAGTATGTACAACTAGATGTAAGTCGATGTAGTACACCCCAGTACTTGTGGGGAGGCGGAAATTACAAAAACAATCAAGTTTAAGGAACGAACATCGACTAACCGCTTAAATCGAAGCTAAACTATAAATAACCGTACACAATGATTTTCTTATCACTTGTGATTAGGGATTATACCTAAAGAAACCGGTCCTTCGTCTTTGTGTCCTCCTTTGTTCTCCTCGACCTTCTCTAGGTAGTAGACGATCCACCCGAGAGCAAAACACCAAGCTACACCTCTAACTTGAGGTAACTAATCTACTTTGATTGCTAATCAAAGAAGAAAGGATGATATAGAGTGAAGGTAATGGATGCTTAAGTCTAACTAAACCTTTGATCTCAACACATGAGGATTAAGGATTAGTCTCTTGAAGATGAGAGCTTGAGGAGAGAGAATATGAGATAAGATAATGAGAAGAGAGAGAGTGTATCATAATATATTATGAAGCATTCTCATTTATCAACAAAAGAAAATGAGTGATGAATAAGCATGCTTCACAAATATCTAATGGTGATTCATTAAGCATGTGTCATTATCATTTATGGTGCAATTAATGATAATGATGAATCACCTCATAACTCACTTTCTTATCCATAAGTAACCTCCTTAGTCACATCTTCTAGAAGCTTCTCGTACAATTACGAGAACGCCCCTCCAATCCGCAAAAATACGGAAAAACTTTAGACTGTAAAAATCCAATAACCGGATACCAGTAACTGGCTTAAACCAAAGCCGACTGGTAAAAACTGTCCGAAAGTCGTACGTGCGTAAACGCACGTATGCGTCCGAACCCTTTGTCGCAAAACCATGCGACCTCTATATCGTTTCGCCTGGAGTAGGAAACTCTCTGTGTGGGACTCTAGAGACTCGACTACTACGCTGGCAGTGGGTTTAACCACAGACCGCAAGCGGCACTAGCTGTACGTAACGGTCCCCAGGTAGTTGTCGATAAGAAGGCCGATGATGTGACAATCTCCATACAGTCCGGTCCGTTCGTCCAAGACTATCGCATATCGGGCCTAGGGGGGCGGCAAGCGTCAGTCCCCTAATAGCGGTATAAGTCGTGTCAGAGGGAAGCCCATTACACCCTGAGAAACTACTGGAACCTACCAGCAAATCTCGCTTGCCCTGGCCAGGGACTTTGCGTAATAGCTCTCTGACACAGCACGATATCCACTCCCAATACCGGGAGGGACGAATCCTGTCTAACCGCCACTGCCTCCAAGTGCTCGGGACTGCACCCAACTGCTACCTGTTTGCACGACTCCTTTGAGCCGTGGTAGGGTAGCAATCTAAGAACAGTGGGACACACTCGAGGCGAAGTAGCAGTGTCAAGTCTGCGGACTACGCTGTACTCATGTCACCTGGGAACTGTTCACTGACGACTGGTATCAAACCAACCAACAGTTCCCTGTGAGTCCTGTCCGGTGTACCCGTAACCTAACGAGCACCTGCATACTATCTCCAGTACGACGTACTGACGGCTGTGGGACAGACCATCTCCCCAACTGGGATGAGAAGCGTACACACTAGTCTACTCCGGAGTATCGATGCTCTGTCTCGATAATCCAACGACCAGGGACCTGAATGAGGATGTGCTTGTAGACTACCCAGCCCCCACTAGTGTGACTGCCATCACAACGCTGGTAGACAAGCAAGATCCTAAGAGCTCTATCAATACGTACACTCACATATTAAGATAGAAAAACCAAGTAGCATACTACCATGTTTAGCAAGACTGTTATATACATGTGAATATCCCAAGCTTCCATTAAGTAATATACAAGCTAGTATGATACAGTAATGGCCTTCTAGGGCATAAACACTAACAATCTCCCACTTGCACTAGGGCCATGTACTGGCGTATCGAAGACCGATGATCTCGAGTAGCCGCTCGAACTGAATCTGAGGAAGGGCCTTTGTGAATGGATCAGCAATGTTCTCTTCTGAAGCAACTCTCCGAACCTCGATCTCCTGACGATCAATGATCTCCCTGATCAGGTGATACCGCCTCAAGATGTGTCTGGACTTCTGATGGGACCTTGGTTCCTTCGCTAAAGCTATAGCTCCGTTGTTGTCGCAATACAGAGGTATTAGATCAACTATGGTAGGAACCACCTGAAGTTCTGTTAGGAACTTCTTCATCCAGACTGCTTCTTTTGCGGCATCGCAAGCAGCTATATACTCCGCTTCCATCGTCGAGTCAGCAACGGTGTCCTGCTTGGAGCTCTTCCAGCACACCGCCCCTCCATTGAGGGTAAAGACATAACCCGACATGGACTTGGAATCGTCCTTATCACTCTGGAAGCCGGAATCAGCAAAGGCCTCCAACCTGAGGTCTTTTCCGCCGTAAACCAAGAACATCTCCTTAGTCCTCCTCAGGTACTTGAGAATGTTCTTTACTGCTATCCAGTGCTTCTCCCCTGGGTCTGACTGATACCGGCTCACCACGCTCAGTGCGTAAGCTACATCTGGTCTGGTACACAACATCGCATACATTATAGAGCCTACCGCAGAAGCGTAGGGTATAATAGACATGCGTTCCCTTTCCAAATCAGTCTTGGGAGACATCTCTTTGGAGAGGGTGATTCCGTGACAAGCCGGTAGATTACCGCGCTTAGAATCTTCCATACTGAATCTTTTCAGTACAGTGTCGATATACCTGGACTGTGAAAGTCCCAACATCCTCTTGGATCTATCACGATAGATCCGGATCCCCAGAATGTAAGAGGCATCACCCAGGTCTTTCATGAAGAACCTGTGTGACAAGAATCCTTTGACAGATTGTAGCATAGGAATGTCATTTCCTATCAATAGAATGCCATCCACGTACAAGACGAGGAATACGACACTTCTGGCCACAACTTTACTATATATGCACGGTTCATCTGGATTTTTGATAAAGTCATATTCTTTGACTGTCTCATCAAAACAGATGTTCCAACTCCGCGATGCCTGCTTTAGTCCATAAAGAGACTTAAGCAGCTTGCATACTTTCCCGCTGCTCCCACTCTGATTGAAACCCTCTGGCTGATCCATATAGACGCTCTCTTCTAAATTTCCATTCAGAAAAGCCGTCTTTACGTCCATCTGCCAGATTTCATAATCATGGAAGGCAGCAATAGCAAGAAGGACCCGAATGGATTTGAGCATAGCCACTGGAGAAAAAGTTTCGTCATAGTCCATACCAGGTCTTTGACGAAAACCCTTTGCAACAAGTCTAGCCTTATAGGTTTCCACCTGTCCATCTACACCAATCTTTTTCTTGAAGATCCATTTGCATCCTATGGGTTTTACCCCATCTGGAGCAAAGTCCAAAGTCCATACTTTGTTGGTGTACATGGACTCCATTTCGGTCCGCATTGCATCTAGCCATCATACCGAGTCGCCGCTCTGGATGGCCTGCTGGAAGTCAGTAGGTTCATCATCATCTATGATGCAATCCTCTCTATCCCCGTCTATGAGAAAACCATAGTATCTCTCAGGCGGATGAGACGGCCTACTACTCCTGCGGAGGGGTGCGGGAATGTTCTGTTCTTCTTGAACCTCTGGTTCTACCAAACTTTCAGTAGCAGTTTGTGGTTCTGGAATTTCTTCCAGTTCTATTTCGCTCCCACACTTCTGATTTTCCAAAAATTCAGTTTCTAAGAAGCGGGCATGACGAGAAACAAAAACCTTTTGTTCCTCTGCGTAATAGAAGCAATATCCTGTAGAGTTCTTTGGATATCCCACAAACTTACACTCTACTGAGCGTGCCTCGAGCTTGTCCGGACGCTGCTTTTTTACAAAAGCTGGACATCCCCACGTCTTCAGGTACTGAAGATAGGGTTTCTTCCCACTCCACATCTGATATGGTGTGGTAGGCACAGTTTTGGTTGGAACTCTGTTCAAAAGATGTATCGCTGATTCTAGCGCATACCCCCCAGAAAGATCGCGGTAACTCAGCATTACTCATCATGGATCGTACCATATCCAAAAGGGTTCGATTCCGTCTCTCCGATACACCGTTGTGCTATGGAGTGTATGGAGGAGTAAGCTGAGAGAGAATTCCTTTCTCTTTTAGGTAACCTAGGAACTCGGCACTTAAGTATTCTCCACCTCGATCAGATCTCAGTGTCTTAATACTTTTGCCTGTTTGGTTTTCCGCTTCACTCTTGTATTCCAGGAATTTCTCAAAGGCTTCGGATTTATGCTTCATTAAGAAGACATGTCCAAACCTAGAGAAATCATCTGTAAAAGTAATGAAGTAGGAATAACCACCTCTCGCATGTGTAGACATTGGACCGCATACATCGCTGTGTATGAGTCCTAAGAGCTCGCTCGCTCTTACTCCTTGTCCAGTGAATGGAGTCTTTGTCATCTTTCCTTTGAGACAAGATTGACAAGTGTCATATGATTGATATTTGAACGAGTCCAAATATCCTTCTCTATGCAACTTAGTCAATCTTCTCTCATTGATGTGACCCAGTCTACAATGCCATAAGAAAGCTTTATTTAAATCTGGAGACTTTCTTTTTAGTGTGTTCTGGACATTGAAAATTTGGAGTTGGTTTAAAACATATATGCCGTTATTTAGAGTACCGGACCCAATCAAACCATGATTAAGGTGGATGTTGACAACATCTCTTACAAACGTGAAATCATAACCTTTATTTAATAACAATGAAACTGATATGATATTACACGTTAAGCTGGGTACAAAATAACAGTTATGTAAAACCAAAATGTGTCCACTCGTCAATCCTAGGTGATAATCCCCGACGGACGCAGCTCCCACGCTAGCTCCGTTAGCAACCCTGAGGATCATATCACCGTCCTTCAGCACTCTACGGTTTCTCAGTGCCTGCAATGAATTGCAAATATGAGATCCTGATCCGGTATCCAATACCCAGGAAGTAGAGTTGATCGACAGACAATTCTCAATTACAAACACACCTGAAGTCGAAGCCACAGCTTGCTTCGGTTCCTGGTTCTTGGCGTTCCACGCCTTGCAATCCTTCTTCCAGTGCCCTTTCCTGTGACAATGGAAGCACTCATCCTGGCCAACTATCGGTACTGCTTTCTTTTTCTTTCCCTTCCCTCCCACCTTACTAACACCTCCTCTAGGTCTGGGTGCGGCCTTCTTCTTCCTTCCTTTGGCCCTAGCCTTGGACCCGGAAGAAGATGAACCGCCAACAAACATAGCGGGTGTTTCCCTTGATGTCTTCAAGGTGCCCTCTGCACTCCTTAACATGTTCAGGAGTTCCGGAAGTTCAACTTCTTTTCTTTGAAGGTTGAAGTTCAGGATAAACTGGGCGTAGGTGTGAGGAAGGGACTGGAGAATAAGGTCTGTATAGAGCTCATTATCCAAAGTCGTCCCAAGGTCTGCGAGCTCTTCAATATAGCTGATCATCTGTAGGACATGTTCACCTACCGATGACCCGGCAGCCAACCTCGCTCGAAACAAGTTCTTAGAGGTCTCGTATCTTGCTATACGAGATTGCTCTCCATAAAGTTCCTTTGTATGGAGAAATATGCCATCTAGGGACATATCCTCGTGCCTCCTCTGATGTTCATTGTTCATCGAGGCAAGCACGATGCACTTGGCTCTCGCGCAATCTAAATCCCAGGTTTTGCGGATTTCCTTATCCGCATTGCTGGATTTGGGACCAGGGACAGCAGGTGCCGTAGCGGTGAGGACGTACCCCAGTTTGTCATAGGTCAAAGCCATTTTGACATTCCGCAGCCAATCTTTATAGTTTGGCCCCGTCAGTATATTTTTCTCTAAAAGTAACTTAAGTCCAGTCATTTTCAGGGTCGCTGCAATTAGGAGAGAGAGAAGAAAACTCTTTAGCATGATGCTCTTGCAAATTTAGAGTGGTTTTTAGTTTATCTAAACTGGATGGCTCCCACTGTTTCTCGAATCCTTCCTCAAACCATAAAAGAAGAATTAGCCAAGACTATTCTCACCGTACAATACTTGCTTAACCGTTCAGCCAGGCCGGTGTCGATACTTCGAGGGAGGTTTTCCAACGCTTTCGCGAAGTTCCTTAATTAAATAACCTCTTTTCTCTGGGGGCGTAACCCCGCTGACACTTTTCTGGACACCTACTAGGTTTATAGCATTGATCGTTAAGTGACGAATATCCTGATAAGTATCATATACTCACAGTAGGATCGGGATCCAAATATCATCGTATGATAATGTTGAAGGAATCCTACCAACATTCATCAAACTCCAAATGGTATGCATCTCTTTGCAAATTTCAGTTTCTTTAGAAATTCCCGATATAAGTTTTTGCCCCATGCTCTTATGACCTTGACGTATGCCAACAAATCATAAGTCACATGTCAAGTTCTGCCCATCATTATCTTGTTAATTTGAACCCACCCGTATATACCCTTGACGTATGTCAACAAGGTAATGCGACTGTCCCAAACCAACACATCTATCTATGTAACAAATGAATACCCCAGCAGCTACCAAACACTATGCCTTGACGTATGCCAACAAGCATAGCTTGAATACTACTGACCATCCATAAGAAATGACGGAGGGCTACGACTGGTTTTGGCGAAACCATGAACGTAGTGAACTTGATATAACCGAAGGAACCTGATAGCTTTTAAAAGGAGTGGTTAAATCTCCGCATTTAAAATTATCTGTTTTTTAAAATTAACCGAGTGGTTTCTTTTAAATTGTTCCAACGATTTAAAACTTTGGTTTATTTACTTTGCATTATTGATAATGCGTCCCATCATTAACCTATCATTGCAGAAAACAACGAAAATACAACGTCCTCTTATGCCATCCGCATTCGCCACTGGGTCCCGTCATCACCCGTTAGGTTACTTAACTAACGACAGAGCGGGGGCTGGGCTAGCGCGGGTGTAAAACATAAGTGGCGTCTAAATAGCTACAATAAATATAGATATTTTACATTCGTCTGACGCAATGATATACATTCCAGAACACAGATAAACAATATTGGATTTGCAAGCAATCTGTATTTCTTTTGAGCCTGCAAGAAAAGACAGATTACACAGTTGTGATGAATAGCCGTTACCCCACCCTCGACCCCTACGGGTACGGCAAACTACCCACCCGGCAGTCTGTGTACCCCACCTTGGGTCAGTCCTAGGAGCAAAAACAGTAAAATGAAATAATACAACGGTGGCTACGACCGCAACCTGGAAGTGCCCCGCAAAAATAATATTACAACAAATTACATTTACAACAAATGAATTAAACAATAACCCATTGCTAACCCCGGCTATACACCACAACAGTCCAATACAGTTTATATGCACAAACAGATATAACCATTTCAGAAATGTGCAACCCCCTGCCAACCGACATACTAGCAGTTGGGGGAGGTTTACGAACACATTAAACAATCACAGATATAATCCAATATGCAAATACTGTACAATTTCGATCGACTAAACAACATCAATATTGATCCAAAATCTGCTCTGTTAAACAGTAACCTGAGCAAATATTAAATATTCCAGAAAACCCCAAATTTCACAGAGAAGCAACAGAAGAAAAATCGTCTCCTGACTCGCCAACTCGGCGGTGGAAGCGCGGCGACTCAGTAGGCTGAGGCCGCGGTTCCGCGGCGAGTTGGGCGATTCAGACGACTGTTTTTCTTGGGTGTTCTACTGGTGTCATGTCAAGCACTCTGAGCTCACCTGAAAAATTTTCTGACATCGTTTTAAATTCGACAGAAACTTGCATTTTTTAGGGTTTTCCGGCTTCGTTTTTCCGTTCGAAATTCGTATAAATTTGCGAATAAGTTATTTAGTGTTTAGCGAGGCTCTGATACCACTGTAAGTCAATGTAGTACACCCCAGTACTTGTGGGGAGGCGGAAATTACAAAAACAATCAAGTTTAAGGAACGAACATCGACTAACCGCTTAAATCGAAGCTAAACTATAAATAACCGTACACAATGAATTTCTTATCACTTGTGATTAGGGATTATACCTAAAGAAACCGGTCCTTCGTCTTTGTGTCCTCCTTTGTTCTCCTCGACCTTCTCTAGGTAGTAGACGATCCACCCGAGAGCAAAACACCAAGCTACACCTCTAACTTGAGGTAACTAATCTACTTTGATTGCTAATCAAAGAAGAAAGGATGATATAGAGTGAAGGTAATGGATGCTTAAGTCTAACTAAACCTTTGATCTCAACACATGAGGATTAAGGATTAGTCTCTTGAAGATGAGAGCTTGAGGAGAGAGAATATGAGATAAGATAATGAGAAGAGAGAGAGTGTATCATAATATATTATGACGCATTCTCATTTATCAACAAAAGAAAATGAGTGATGAATAAGCATGCTTCACAAATATCTAATGGTGATTCATTAAGCATGTGTCATTATCATTTATGGTGCAATTAATGATAATGATGAATCACCTCATGACTCACTTTCTTATCCATAAGTAACCTCCTTAGTCACATCTTCTAGAAGCTTCTCGTACAATTACGAGAACGCCCCTCCAATCCGCAAAAATACGGAAAAACTTTAGACTGTAAAAATCCAATAACCGGATACCAGTAACTGGCTTAAACCAAAGCCGACTGGTAAAAACTGTCCGAAAGTCGTACGTGCGTAAACGCACGTATGCGTCCGAACCCTTTGTCGCAAAACCATGCGACCTCTATATCGTTTCGCCTGGAGTAGGAAACTCTCTGTGTGGGACTCTAGAGACTCGACTACTACGCTGGCAGTGGGTTTAACCACAGACCGCAAGCGGCACTAGCTGTACGTAACGGTCCCCAGGTAGTTGTCGATAAGAAGGCCGATGAGAAAACCCATCCGAACTCCTACCGAGTCTGATGTGACAATCTCCATACAGTCCGGTCCGTTCGTCCAAGACTATCGCATATCGGGCCTAGGGGGCGGCAAGCGTCAGTCCCCTAATAGCGGTATAAGTCGTGTCAGAGGGAAGCCCATTACACCCTGAGAAACTACTGGAACCTACCAGCAAATCTCGCTTGCCCTGGCCAGGGACTTTGCGTAATGGCTCTCTGACACAGCACGATATCTACTCCCAATACCGGGAGGGACGAATCCTGTCTAACCGCCACTGCCTCCAAGTGCTCGGGACTGCACCCAACTGCTACCTGTTTGCACGACTCCTTTGAGCCGTGGTAGGGTAGCAATCTAAGAACAGTGGGACACACTCGAGGCGAAGTAGCAGTGTCAAGTCTGCGGACTACGCTGTACTCATGTCACCTGGGAACTGTTCACTGACGACTGGTATCAAACCAACCAACAGTTCCCTGTGAGTCCTGTCCGGTGTACCCGTAACCTAACGAGCACCTGCATACTATCTCCAGTACGACGTACTGACGGCTGTGGGACAGACCATCTCCCCAACTGGGATGAGAAGCGTACACACTAGTCTACTCCGGAATATCGATGCTCTGTCTCGATAATCCAACGACCAGGGACCTGAATGAGGATGTGCTTGTAGACTACCCAGCCCCCACTAGTGTGACTGCCATCACAACGCTGGTAGACAAGCAAGATCCTAAGAGCTCTATCAATACGTACACTCACATATTAAGATAGAAAAACCAAGTAGCATACTACCATGTTTAGCAAGACTGTTATATACATGTGAATATCCCAAGCTTCCATTAAGTAATATACAAGCTAGTATGATACAGTAATGGCCTTCTAGGGCATAAACACTAACACTAGAAATAACAGATACCGCACAAAGACCCACCTATCAGCAAAAGGGCTAGTACGCCAACTGCAGTGGTATCTGTGTCAAAAGATGTAAGAAAGCAGCCTGCCGCGACAACTCCGATGGGCAACCTGCAAACACTGTGGCACAACAGGGGGTGAGTTGCCAACTCGTGAATAGTAGATAACATATAAAGGTAATCGCGAGTATGCACGTGCTGCGATACTCTGACCTATGCTAACAGATAACATCTATATGATGAACTAGAAGAGCAATAATCATGCAACAAGTGCGATCTAAGGACATCTCTATATGATGAGCAGGGTATGCAATAGTCGTGCATAGCAATGCAATCTAACAACATCTATATAGAGTGAGCAGGTATGCAATAATCGTGCATGTCATATGTACTCAATCAGGCACTACAGATATAGGATGAGATGTAAAATACTGAATGCTGAGCATGGGAATAAATAACATCTACACGGAATGTCAACGTGGAAATAATCGGTGTCCATCAATACACCCAAATCCCAGTAAAACTCAGGCGTCGTCATCCTCATCGGCCCTCTCCTGTAAATCTCATAGAATCGTGAGTGCCCAACATCGGCACTGGAAATATCATAAAATGTCGTGTCTAGCATCGACACGCAAATCCTCAAGTATCGGACTCCGTCAGTCGGATTGGCCCACGGGCTCCGTCTGCGGAATCGGCCCTCGGCCCCGGCGGTACGTGTCGTCCCGTATCCATCTATCGACTCTGGTCGGTATCCTCCGGATAACCGCCAGGTCCAACCAATCACCGGTAGGTAGTGGTCCCTCTGCCAGGTTCACCGTCTACTGCACAGCGACCTGTTCTCGCCCCGTGGCACCATACTGAGTCCACCATGTACCCGCAATCAGCCTCGTCTAGCTCTTCAATTCGGGTTCACATATCACATGTCTCGGAACCGAGAAAACGCATGGTGGACGCACTGAAATATCATATCAAGGGAAACCGGGTTTTTAAAACAGTACGTATTTTCATAAAATAATACCCCGGTTCCCAAATCCAGAAATCACATAAATCCAAACTCAATGCGTAAATCCATGTAATGTGTCGTATCACACTAAGAGTAAAAAGAGGACACCGCTCTTTTTAAAAGAATCCAGTTTTGAAAATATTTCATGCGGTCCCTATTTTCATGAAATCAAATCAATATCATCCATGTATGTGACATATGTATGTATGTAGGTATGGATGTGCAAATGGATATATATGCGAATATGAGTGTAGCAATGGTATGGATATACAGCATGCATGTGCGCAGGTATGAAAATATCAATATATGTGTGCACTGGTATGGATATACAGCGTGCATGTGCGCAGGTATGAGAATATCAATATAGGTGTGCACTGGTATGGATATACAGCGTGGTATGGATATACAGCGTGCATGTGCGCAGGTATGAGAATATCAATATAGGTGTTCACTGGTATGGATATACAGCGTGCAAGTGCGCAGGTATGAGAATATCACTGGTATAGATATACAGTGTGCATGTGCGCAGATATGAAAATATCAATATATGTGTGCACTGGTATGGATATACAGGGTGCAAGTGCGCAGGTATGAAAATATCAATATAGGTGTGTACTGGTATAAATATATAGTGTGCATGTGCGCAGGTATGAAAATATCAATATAGGTGTGCACCGGTATGGATATACAGTGTGCATGTGCGCAGGTATGAAAATATCAATATATGTGTGCACCGGTATGCATATACAGTGTGCATGTGTGCAGGTATGAAAATATCAATATATGTGTGCACTGGTATGAATATACAGCGTGCATGTGCGCAGGTAATGACAATCAGCAATGATGCGGCAATCAAACGATATGTAATTCGTAGCAATCCTATAGTTCAAGTGTCATGGCAATCACTAATGGTGTGAGTGTAACATACAAATAGTGCCCGTGCAGCTTTAACCGTTAGTGACAGTGCAGTGTTCTATATCTACCATTTCTATATGCAATAAGGGAGGTATGCTACACTAATACACATAAACATCTACGACTAAATATCCTATCACGCCCTGACGTTTAACGCCATACGGGCGATTTCCCCGTAGATGTTAAATCTACTCACCGGGTCGCGTGCTACACATAGCCGACCACTTGCTTCCCCTTCTTTGCGGCGTCCGACGTACCCGCCTGCGAACCTGGAATTTACATAAGGAATCCATATATAAGCAAATATCTCGCAAAACACGATATCGAAATCAAACGAAAAACTCGCGTCCCGAACTAAACGTGCGTGTGTACGATACGCTGGAACGTGTGTATACGCGTCTAAAACTATCCCGACACGTCGCGATACGCTGGATCATAGAACCCACTCACGTATCGCGCGTGTCGTGCAAACAAAACGTACTAGAAAACGATATATTGTCCCGGATTTTGATACAGGTGAGATCTTAAAAAATTGCACATGCCAAAACACTGGAATATGCAGCAGAATCCTATAGCCAAAACCCTAACACCTATCTCCCTCATCTGGCCGCAATTTGCGGCCAGAAGGAATAAACCGGCGGCCTGGGTGTGGGGTTAGGGGTTCGTGCTTGGTGTGTGTAGTCTAAACCTAGTATACATGCTCCAGTTTGCTCAGATTTTCTCTGAAGGAGCCGGGCCACAAGCAGATCACAGAAAGCTAAAATTTCACTTAAAAACGATATATTTTGCACAAAATGAAACCCTATGGTATTTTGGTGAAATCTGGGGTTTACCTAGGTTTAAGTGGACCTAATAACACTTAACTAAGTTAGTCTAACCAATAATATCATCACTTAACCAAAAGTGCACACTAATCACCATTTTAGCACAAAAACTCACTTTTTACACTAATCGAAGCTATTTCTACACAAACTAAGCAAACTAGGAAGTAGGTTTAAGAAATATACCCTACTCTCGACCCTAGGAAGCAGGAAGAAGGAGAAGAGGAAGAAAAGATCTGCAGCAGTTGCTGGAGCTGCTGCTGTTGCTGTTGCTCACTACTGCTGCTGCTGCTTTCTTGCTGTTGCTGCTAGTGCTGGGGTTGCTGTTGCTGCTGAGGCTACTGGGGCTGCTGCTGCAATTGTGTGTGTGTGTGTGTATGAGTGAGTGAGAGTGAGAGAGATGTGAGAAACAAATGAGAGGCAAGGAATGATAGCTCAAAGTGTCAACCCCTCACTCTCTCTCTTCATTTAATGCAAGCATGGCACTTGCCATGATGCCCACTCTCTCTCTCTCCCCAAGTCAACCAAATTCAAAACATTTCCATTTTCCTTTTTTAAAAAAAAATACACACACTTAATTAAAACCCAAACCACTTAATCCCAATTTAAAATTAGGTTAAGGAAAGATGGTTAGCTCACCATGCTTGTTAATCATGGTTTTAACCCCAAATAAGCCCTAGTTTACATGCACATGTGTGTGCAAGCCTAGGAAAATTCTAATAAAATATTCATTAAATTTGATAAAATATTTGAAAATCAATTTGGTAAACTTTTTATTAAAAACCATTTATTTAAAGATAATTAGCCACTAAACACATCCTAAGGTGTTACAATCTTCCTCCCTTAAAGAAATTCGTCCCCGAATTTAAAAATATAAAGCTGCGCATACCTTCAAAGAGATGAGGGAATTTCTTCCGCATCTCGCCCTCGGCCTCCCAAGTGATCTCTTTACCATTCGGGCTGCGCCAAAGCACCTTCACTGATGGCAAAACCTTCGATCGAAGTTTCTTCACCTGCCGGTCCAATATCATGACTGGCTGCTCAGTGAATGAAATATCGCGCTCGAGCTGAACGGTCTGATGTTGAATCATGTGCGAAGGGTCATGTAGGTATCTGCGAAGCATCGACACGTGGAATACGGGGTGAACATCTGGGAAGTCGGGTGGAAGAGCCAAACAATATGCTACTGCGCCCACACGCTCGAGGATCTCGAAGGGACCTATTGGGGCTAAGCTTCCCCTTCCGTCCAAACCTCATCACTCCCTTCATCAGAGAAACCCTCAGAAAAATGTGATCTCCAACTGCGAACTCTAATCTGCGGCGGCGTCTGTCAGCATACGATCTCTGCCTGCTCTGAGTTGTCCTCATCCTATCTTGAATCAGCTGTATCTTCTCGGTCGCCTCCTGTACGATCTGTGGCCCCAAAATACTGCTCTCACTGAGCTATGTCCAACAGACGGGCGATCTACATCTCCTCCCATACAAAGCCTCGAAAGGTGCCATCTGAATAGTATCCTGGAAACTATTGTTGTAGGAGAACTCCACCAAGGGTAAATGATGATCCCAGCTACCACCAATGTCTAAAATGCACGCTCGGAGCATGTCCTCGAGAGTCTGAATAGTCCGCTCTGACTGGCCGTCAGTCTGCGGATGAAATGCTGTGCTGAAACTCAAGCGGGTGCCCAAAGCCTCCTGAAGCCTCTGCCATAGTCGGCTAGTAAACTAGGTGCCTTGGTCGGACATGATACATGTCGGGACTCCATGCAGTCGTACAATCTCGTCGAGGTATATCCGGGCATACTGAGCAAATCCGAAAGTCATCTTCACTGGCAGGAAGTGATCCGCTTTCGTCAAACGATCCACGATCACCCAAATGGAGTCAAACCCTCGCCTAGTCCTGGGTAGACCCACGATGAAGTCCATCGAAATCTGTTCCTATTTCCACTCTGGAATGGGTAACGGCTGTAGCTCTCCCGCTGGCCTCTGGTGCTCGGCCTTGACTTGCTGGCAAGTCAGGCATCTCGACACGAAGTCTGCGATGTCCTTCTTCATTCCGTCCCACCAGTAAACCTCTCTCATATCATGGTACATCTTGGTGGAACCCGGATGAACACTATACACCGATCGATGTGCCTCCTCAAGAATCTCACGCCGCAGTCCCTCAGCATCTGGTACACACAGTCTCTCCCCAAATCGCAGTATCCCTTGATCATCGATCACGAACTCGGAAAATCTTCCCTGTCCAATCTGTGCCATGATCTCTGAACAACAGTCATCACTGTGTTGTGCCTCATGTATACGGTCAAGCAACTGTGGGCGTGCACGAACATGTGCAAGCTGTCCCCCGATCGGCGTGAAATCGAACTGCACTCGGCTGTCGCATAAAGTCTGCCAATCTGCCGACGACTGCCTCTGCACTGTGCTCAAACAAGATAGACTACCCCCAGGCCTCCTGCTCAAAGCATCCGCCACTACATTCGCCTTGCCCAGGTGATACAAGATCTCGCAATCGTAGTCCTTTACTAGTTCCATCCAATGGCGCTGTCGGAGATTCATGTCTCGCTGCTGAAATATATACTTTAAGCTCTTGTGATCAGTGAATATCTGGCACGACTCGCCGTATAGGTAATGTCGCCAAATCTTGAGTGCAAAGACCACTGCCTCCATCTCCAAATCGTGAGTGGGGTAGTTCTGTTCATGTCTCTTCAACTGTCGTGAAGCATACGCGATCACCCTGTCATGCTGCATCAATACGCACCCTAGCCCCACTCGTGAAGCGTCACAAAAGACCACAAATCCGCCTGATCCTGAAGGCAATGATAACACCGGCGCCGTAGTCAAACAGGTCCGTAGCTGCTGAAATCTATGCTCGCACTCCTCCGTCCAATCGAAAGAAACTCCTTTCCGGGTCAACCCAGTCAAAGGTGCGGCAATACAGGAGAAATCCTGCACAAATCGCCTGTAGTAGCCGGCCAGTCCTAGAAATCTGCGGATCTCTGTAACTGATGCGGGTCTGGGCCAACTCTAAACGGCCTCAACCTTCTTCGGGTCCACACATATACCATCTCGTGTAATCATGTGACCCAAGAAGTCAACGCTGTCAAGCCAGAATGCGCACTTGGAGAATTTTGCGAAAAGCTGGTGCTCCCTCAAAGTCTGCAGTGTGATCCGCAGGTGCTGCTCGTGCTCCTCTCTGCTCCGGGAATACACCAAAATATCGTCAATGAATATGATGATGAACAAATCAAGATACGGATGGAAAATACGGTTCATCAAGTCCATGAATGCTGCTGGGGCGTTGGTGAGTCCGAACGACATCACCAAAAACTCATAATGTCCATAGCGCGTGCGGAAAGCTGTCCTCGGTATATCCTCCTGTCGAACCCGCAACTGATGGTATCCTGATCGCAAGTCGATCCTCGAAAAATATCCTTCCCCCTGGAGCTGGTCGAACAAGTCTTCGATGCGCGGCAAAGGATATCTGTTCTGCACGGTAACCCTGTTCAGCTGGCGGTAGTCGATACACAAACGCAAACTGACGTCCTTCTTCTTGACAAACAGGACCGGAGCACCCCAAGGGGAAACACTGGGTCGAATAAGTCCCTTATCCAGCAAATCTTGCAACTGACTCTTCAACTCACTAAGCTCCGTCGGGGCCATCCGATAAGGCGGTATAGAAATAGGCCCCGTGCCGGGAATCAAATCAATACAGAAAGCAATATCGCGCTAAGGCGGTAGCCCAGGAAGCTCGTTAGGGAAAACATCAGGGAACTCACATACAATCGAAACCTGGTCCAATGGAACATCTGTAGCTCTAGTATCGCAAATATAGGCTAGAAATCCCCGACATCCATTTCTCAACAGCTGTCTAGCACGAAGAGAAGAAATCAAATGTGAGGGGCGGCACCACAGTGTCCTTGCACAACAAAAGCCGACTCGCTGGGAAAACAAAACCTAATTGTCTTCTCGCGGCAGTCAACAGACGCATAGCACGTGGCTAACCAATCCATGCCCAAAAGAACGTCGAAGTCCAACTTCTCAAGAAGGATCAAGTCGACAGGCAACTCTCTCTCGCCAATACGGACAACACAGGATCGGAACACGTGCCTAGCAACAAACGACTCTCCCACAGGAGTGGTCACAACAAGCGGCTGATCAAGCAAATCGGACTCTCTACCCAAACTCGGCACGAAGTATGTGGTAACGTACGAGTGCGTGGATCCGGGATCGAACAACACGTGTGCGTCAACAGAACATACTGATACGGTACCTGAGACCACAGCATTGGACGCCTGCGTGCCCTGATGCGTCAACTCGAAAACCCGTTCCTGTCCTCCACCTGCGACTGGCGGTCCCCTACTAGCAACTGGCTGCACTCTGCCGGTAGTTGGCTGTCCTCTGCCTGGGCCACCTCGTCCTCTAGGAACAAACCCTCCGCGACTACGGCCTCTCTGTACATGAGCCCGACGAGGAGCAGCAGTAGGTACAATAGGCAACGTCCTCTAGGGTGGAGAAGGTGGAAATGTGACACGCGGTATGGCAGTCTCGCCATCACGCGGCTCCGGGCAATCTCGAACACGATGATAAGTAATCCCGCATCGGAAACATCTAGATGGTGTCGGCTGACCCTCCCGGGAATAAGTGCTAAACAACCGGCCTCGCCCCAAGTCTCTGCCACTTGCAAGGTGTCTGTCGCGGCGCCTAAAAGGCCGTCTCTGTGCCGGAGTATCAGTACGAACCCTCTTCGGCCCTGGAACTACCGAAGTCTCTGCAAGGGGCTCCTCGACCAATAGGGCTGCGTCTACAGCTGCTGCATACGTCTTGCAATGCTGGGCACTGATCGCAAGGAACAGTGGTGCAAGCAATCCTCGGACAAATCTCTTGACTCGCATCTCCTCAGTAGCCACTAGGTATGGAGCGTAAACTGATAGCTCGGTAAATAGCACGTCGTACTCTGCCACTGTCATCTCTGGCGTCTGGCGCAAGGACTCGAATCTGCGTGCTCGGGCATCCCTGACACTCTGGGGAAGGAAGCGGGCTAGAAATACCATCACAAACTCTGTCTAGGTCATAGGAGGAAGACCGGCTGCTCTGTCCTTCTCAACCGATTCACACCATTTCTGCGTAAGACCTTCCAGACGAAAGCTCGCGAACTCTACCCATCTCGTATCTGAGCGTCTTAGTGAACGACATATCCGGGCCATCCTATCAATGAAAGACTGTGGGTCCTCAGCTGCATCGGTGCCCGTGAAGACCGGAGGCTTCAGCCTCATGAACTCTGATAGCGATACTGTAATAACCTCCATGGCTGCATGGGCAACTGCCTGTACTGTAGGTACCATCACGGTCCCCGCAACGGGTGGAGCTAACTCTGGTCGCTGCGCTCGAAGCGTCTCAACTAGCGACCCTATCATCTGGCGCATCTCCTGCATACTAGCCCCTAGCATGGCGATCTGATCTGTCGTATGAGGAACAGTCTGCTCTGGTACAGCAGGGGTACTGCCCGGATCAGTCCTCGTCTCGGACGAGTTAACTCAAATCTCGGCTCTCGCGGCCGCTCTCTGCGCCCTCGTAGTCTTTGGCGGCATATTGGCTGAAAAGAAAGTAGGATTCGATGAGGATACGAAAATCGAATCACAAGAATGTATACAATCATGAAGGAATTTCAATCAATAATTCCTAAGGTCGCTTAGGCGGAGTACCGTGTCGTGAGTATGCCGCGGAACATACGCACGCTACGTCACTCTGCTTCAGCTACCTACTCCATCATACCAGGGTCATCCTACACTCCGAAGGTAAAACCTACGCTCTGATACCAACTTTGTCACGACCCAAAGTTCGGCCCGTGACCGGCACTTAACCACGTGACGTCTACAGGCGTAACACGACTAAGTAAGACGAAACCCAGAAATCAAAATCATTAAAAGTATTGAGTGTTTAAAACATTTATTAGAACATTTGTTAAAACATTTAGAAAACTTTAAGTTGTTTAGTAAAATTCTTTAAAGTTCAAGTTATTATCTTAAAAATTTTGGCAGCATTTCCTTTGTAAAAACTAGCCCCGAAATCGGGTACAAGGCAATATATGAGTAAAATGATACACAATAAGAAATAAGCATCCCAAACGGGAGCAATCACGCCCAACGGTGGAAACAATCACCACAATGATAATATACGAAGCCGTAGCGAAGAATGAGTAAAAATATAAAACTGCATAAATAAAGTTGGCTCACAACGAGCTCGACACCAGAGTACAAAATAATATACATCTTCCTCACAACTGGTCTCTAAGTCAATCATAAGTAGTAGATGGAAAGTACTAGATACAATAGTATGTACAACTGGAAATAACAGATACCGCATAAAGACCCACCTATCAGCAAAAGGGCTAGTACGCCAACTGCAGTGGTATCTGTGTCAAAAGATGTAAGAAAGCAGCCTGTCGCGACTACTCCGAGGGGCAACCTGCAAACACTGTGGCACAACGGGGGGTGAGTTGTCAACTCGTGAATAGTAGATAACATATAAAGGTAATCGCGAGTATGCACGTGCTGCGATACTCTGACCTATGCCAACAGATAACATCTATATGATGAACTAGAAGAGCAATAATCATGCAACAGGTGCGATCTATGGTCATCTCTATATGATGAGCATGGTATGCAATAGTGATGCAAAGCAATGCAATCTAACAACATCTATATAGAGTGAGCAGGTATGCAATAATCGTGCATGTTATATGTACTCAATCAGGCACTACAGATATAGGATGAGATGTAAAATACTGAATGCTGAGCATGGGAATAAATAACATCTACACGAAATGTCAACGTGGAAATAATCGGTGTCCATCAATACGCCCAAATCCCAGTAAAACTTAGGCGCAGTCATCCTCATCGGCCCTCAAATCCTGTAAATCTCATAGAATCGTGAGTGCTCAACATCGACACTCGAAATATCATAAAATCGTCATGTCTAGCATTGACACGCAAATCCTCAAGTATCGGGCTCCGTCAGTCGGATCGGCCCACGGGCTCCTTCTGCGGAATCGGCCCTCGACCGCTGCAGTGCGTGTCGTCCCGTATCCATCTATCGAATCTGGTCGGTATCCTCCGTATAACCGCTAGGTCCAACCAATCACCGTTAGGTAGTGGTCCCTCTGCCAGGCTCACCGTCTACTGCACAGTGATCCATTCTCGCCCCGGGGCACCATATCGGGTCCACCATGTACCCGCAATCGGCCTCGTCCAGCTCCTCGATTCGGGTTCACATATTACATGTCTCAGAACCGAGAAAACGCATGGTGGACGCACTGAAATATCATATCAAGGGAAACCGGGTTTTTAAAACAGTGCGTATTTACTTAAAATAATACCCCGGTTCCCAAATCCAGAAATCACATAAATCCAAACTCAATCGTAAATCCATGCAATGTGTCGTATGACGCTAAGAGTAAAAAGAGGACACCGCTCTTTTTAAAAGAATCCAGTTTTGAAAATATCTCATGCGGTCCCTATTTTCATGAAATCAAATCAATATCATCCATGTATGTGACATATGTATGTATGTAGGTATGGATGTGCAAATGGATATATACGCGAATATGAGTGTAGCACTAGTATGAATATACAGTGTGCAAGTGCGCAGGTATAAAAATATCAATATAGGTGTGCACTGGTATGAATATACAGTGTGCATATGGGCAGGTATGAAAATATCAATATATGTGTGCACTGGTATGGATATACAGTGTGCATGTGCGCAGGTATGAAAATATCAATATAGGTGCGCACTGGTATGAATATACAGCGTGCATGTGCGCAGGTATGAAAATATCAATATAGGTGTGCACTGGTATGGATATACAGCGTGCATGTGCGCAGGTATGAAAATATCAATATATGTGTGCATGTGCGCAGGTATGAAAATATCAATATAGGTGTGCACTGGTATGAATATACATTGTGCATGTGCGCAGGTATGTAAATATCAATATAGGTGTGCACTGGTATGGATATACAGCGTGCATGTGCGCAGGTATGAAAATATCAATATATGTGTGCACTGGTATGGATATACAGCATGCATGTGCGCATGTATGAAAATATCAATATATGTGTGCACTGGTATGGATATACAGTGTGCATGTGCGCAGGTATGAAAATATCAATATAGGTGTGCACTGGTATGAATATACAGTGTGCATATGCGCACGTATGAAAATATCAATATAGGTGTGCACTGGTATGAATATACAGCGTGCATGTGCGCAGGTAATGACAATCAGCAATGATGCGGCAATCAAACGATATATAATTCGTAGCAATCCTATAGTGCAAGTGTCATGGCAATCACTAACGGTGTGAGTGTAACATACAAATAGTGCTCGTGCAGCTTTAACCGTTAGTGACAGTGCAGTGTTCTATATCTACCATTTCTATATGCAATAAGGGAGGTATGCTACACTAATACACATAAACATCTACGACTAAATATCCTATCATGCCCTGACGCTTAACGCCATACGGGCGATTTCCCCGTAGATGTTAAATCTACTCACCTGGTCGCGTGCTACACGTAGCCGACCACTTTCTTTCCCTTCTTTGCGGCGTCCGACGTACCCGCCTGCGAACCTGGAATTTACACAAGGAATCCATATATAAGCAATTATCTCACAAAACGCGATATCGAAATCAAACGAGAAACTCGCGTCGTGATTTAAACGCGTGTGTGTACGATACGCTGGATCGTGTGTATACGCGTCTAAAACTATCCCGACACGTCGCGATGCGCTGGATCATAGAACCCACTCACGTATCGCGCGTGTCGCGCAAACAAAACGTACTAGAAAACGTTATATTGTCCCAGATTTTGATAAAGGTGAGATCTTACAAAATTGCACTTGCCAAAACACTGGAATATGCAGCAGAATCCTATAGCCAAAACCCTAACATCTATCTCCCTCATCTGACCGTAATTTGCGGCCAGATGGAATAAACCAGCGGCCTGGGTGTGGGGTTAGGGGTTCGTGCTTGGTGTGTGTAGTCTAAACCTAGTATACATGCTCCAATTTGCTCAGATTTTCTCTGAAGGAGCCGGGCCACAAGAAGATCATAGAAAGCTAAAATTTCTCTTAAAAACGATATATTTTGCACAAAATGAAACCCAATGGTATTTTGGTGAAATCTAGGGTTTACCTAGGTTTAAGTGGCCCTAACAACACTTAACTAAGTTAGTCTAACCAATAAAATCATCACTTAATTAACCAAA
Source organism: Agapanthus africanus (assembly GCA_030015575.1). Lineage (NCBI taxonomy): Eukaryota > Viridiplantae > Streptophyta > Magnoliopsida > Asparagales > Amaryllidaceae > Agapanthus > Agapanthus africanus. The sequence goes on from JASDDO010000008.1 coordinate 318,603,324, forward strand.
AGTGCACACTAATCACCATTTTAGCACAAAAACTCACTTTTTACACTAATCGAAGCTATTTCTACACAAACTAAGCAAACTAGGAAGTAGGTTTAAGAAATATACCCCACTCTCGACCCTAGGAAGCAGGAGGAAGGAGAAGAGGAAGAAAAGATCTGTTGCAGTTGCTGGAGCCGCTGATGGTGCTGCTGAAGCTGTTGCTGTTGCTGTTGCCATTGCTCACTACTACTGTTGCTGCCTGCTTGCTACTGCTGCTAGTGCTGGGGTTGCTGCTGCTGCTGGGGCTGCTGTTGCAATTGTGTGTGTGTGTGTGTATGAGTGAGTGAGAGTGAGAGAAATGTGAGAAACAAATGAGAGGCAAGGAATGATAGCTCAAAGTGTCAACCCCTCACACTCTCTCTTCATTTAATGCAAGCATGGCACTTGCCATGATTCCCACTCTCTCTCTCTCTCTCTCTCCCCCCCCCAAGTCAACCAAATTCAAAACATTTCCATTTTCCTTTTTTTTTAAAAAGACACACACTTAATTAAAACCGAAAACACTTAATCCCAATTTAAAATTAGCTTAAGGAAAGATGGTTAGCTCACCATGGTTGCTAATCATGGTTTTAACCCCAAATAAGCCCTAGTTTACATGAACATGTGTGTGCAAGCCTAGGAAAATTCTAATAAAATATTCATTAAATTTGATAAAATATTCGAAATTCAATTTGGTAAACTTTTTATTAAAAACCATTTATTTAAATATAATTATCCACTAAACACATCCTAAGGTGTTACAGAAATATTCTAGTGGATATAAACTTAACTTGAATAGTATATGGTATTATAGTGTATTATTGAAATTGTATTGATTTGTAATGGTAGTTTCATGAGATTTGTGATTCCTTTTCTTTAGAAAACATGGAATATATATATTGTATACTTAAAGTAGATATTTTGATAATATATATATATATAAATAGAACTTATTTATTAAATAGAAATCACATTTTTCTTTAAAATTGCCTTAAAAATTCCATCGAGATCGGATGCTCCGTGAGGAGGTCTGCATCTCGCTCTACTAGGCTCGAGGATGTGCAATAACCCATACCATCCTGATTGGGGTTCCCCAAAATGGGTTGTAGAGGCGCATTTGCAAGGAATTAAAAAATACATTTTTAAAGAAAACGGTTTTTTAATGTTTATGGTATTTAAATGTAAACTCGTATTTTCCCACAAACTAATGTTCCAAAAGTCATCGTGCTATGTCAATAATGTGTATTATGATGAGGTAGGTTATTACCTCGTGAGTTTTCTGAAGATAATATGGGTAAAATGAAATAAGCAAGGTCGTATGTAAACTTGATGGTATTTTACCGTAAAACTGAAATAGAAGTTGCAATACAAATTATTTTTAATTGAAACTTGTTCTAATGTGTTTTTTTTATGTTTTCTAAACAATATACAAAAAATGGTGAAGTTTTTCTAAAGAAAAATTGTGTTTTTAGTTAAAATAGAATCGGAAGTCGAATTAACTCCGCTTCCGAGTAGTTTTGAAGAATGAATTCGTTTTAATAGAAAAGAAGGGGAAAGAGGGAACTTGTAGATTAGAAAGAAAGGGAAGAGGTAGTGTGAACTTAGGAATGTGTCGGATAGTCATTTCGTCGCCAAATTCTTCCCGAAATGTCGCTGGAACTTTGACCTTTGCTAACTCCACTTGTACAACTTTTGAACTTAGAATTTTCAGAGAGTTTTAGTATGGGATTTCTGAATGAGCAGGGGTAAAATGTAGTGTGGTATTTATAGGGAAAATTTGAGTTTAGGGTAATGAATTGAGAATTAAAAATGTGCATTAAAATGGATTTAAGAGAGAAATTATCACTCTCTGGATAATTGCAGAACAACATGGGGTAGTGCGGGAAGCCAAGTGGTTAAGGGTGAAAATTTGGGAGCATTTACTACAGGGGGGGACGGCGGCACCGGCCCCTGGCGAAATCTCGCCGGTCGTTTGTTATGGGTTGGGGTCTGGATCTTTTCCACGAGTCCCTGTCTGTCTAAATATCATTTTCCACATGTTTGTTTTTATTGTGACTTTCATTTTACGTGTTTTGCACATGTAAACTTTTGAGCTTCTAAAAGTTTAAAAGAAAATCAACAAAAAATATATGTGGCTGGGGGGATTCGAACATAGGGGCTACATCACAGCAGTGCAAGGCTTTACCAATGAGCTACAAGTACTTTCTTGCTGTTCAAAAGCAAATTAAGGTTATAACTTGTGCTCAGGCTTAGGTGTTCCTTTCTATATTTTTGAAAAAATTCTGTGCAGAAAGTTTAGGGTTGTTATAGCTGTCTCGTAATGAGATCTTTTAGATCCACGCCTTCGTTGGGCAGGAAGCTACCCACTGTGGATGAGCCGAGCAAGAAGCTACCCAGCCACCTCGTGATGAGGGCTTTAGATCCACGTCTTCGTTGGACAGGAAGCTACCCACTATGGATGGGCTGAGCAGGATGTTTCCCGGCAGCCTCATGATCAGGGCTTTAGATCCACGTCTTCGTTGGGAAGGAAGCTACCCACTATGGATGGACCGAGCAGGAAACTGCCCGGCGGCCTCATGATGAGGTCTTTAGATTCATAGTATTGTTGGGCAGGAAGCTACCCACGGTGAATGGGCCGAGAAGGAAGCTACCCGGTCGCCTCATGATGAGGGCTTTAGATCCACGTCTTCATTGGGCAAGAAGCTACCCACAGTGGATGGGCCGAGAAGGAAGCTACCCGGCCGCCTCGTGATGAGGTCTTTGGATCCACGTCTTCGTTGGACAGGAAGCTACCCACGGTGGATGGGCCGAGCAAGAAGCTACCCGGCCGCCTCGTGATGAGGGATTTGGATCCACGTCTTCGTTGGGCACGAAGCTACCCACGGTGGGTGGGCCGAGCAGGAAGCTACCCGGCCGCCTCGTGATGAGTGCTTTGGATCCACTTCTTCGTTAAGCAGGAAGATACCCACGATGGATGGGCCGAGCAGAAAGCTGCCTGACGGCCTCATGATGAGGTCTTTGGATTCATAGTATTGTTGGGCAGGAAGCTGCCCGCCGTGAATGGGCCGAGAAGGAAGCTGCCCGGCGGCCTCATGATGAGGGTTTTGGATTCACAGTATTGTTGGGCAGGAAGCTACCCACTGTGAATGAGCCGAGCAGTAAGCTACCCAACCGCCTCGTGATGAGTCTTTAGATCCACGTCTTCGTTGGGCAGGAAGCTACCCACGGTGGATAAACCGAGTAGGAAGCTACCCGGCCGCCTCATGATGAGGGCTTTGGATTCACAGTATTGTTGGGCAGGAAGCTACTCACTGTGGATGAACCGAGCAGGAAGCTACCCAGCCGCCTCATGATGAGGGCTTTAGATCCACGTCTTCGTTGGGCAGGAAGCTACCCACGATGGATGGGCCGAGCAGGAAGCTACCCGGCCGCCTCATAATGAGGGCTTTGGATTCACGTCTTCGTTGGGCAGGAAGCTACCCACGGTGGATGGGCCGAGAAGAAAGCTGCCTGATGCCCTCATGATGAGAGCTTTAGATCCACGTCTTCGTTGGGCAGGAAGCTACCAACGGTGGATGGGCTGAGCAAGAAGCTACCTGCCCGCCTTTTGATGAGGGCTTTGGATCCACGTCTTCGTTGGGCAGGAAGCTACCCATGGTGGATGGGCCGAGCAGGAAGCTACCCGGCCGCCTCGTGATGAAGGCTTTGGATCCATGTCTTCGTTGTGCAGGAAGCTACCCACGGTGGATGGGCCGAGCAGGAAGCTGCCCGACGGCCTCATGATGAAAGATTTGGATTCACAGTATTGTTAGGAAGGAAGCTACCCGCGATGAATGGGCCAAGCAGGAAGCTGCTCGGCGGCCTCATGATGAGGGCTTTGGATTCACAGTATTGTTGGGCAGGAAGCTACCCACTGTGGATGAGCCGAGCAGGAAGCTACCCAGCCGCCTCGTGATGAGGGCTTTAGATCCACGTCTTCGTTGGGCAGGAAGCTACCCATGATGGATGGGCCGAGCAGGAAGCTACCCGGCCGCCTCCTGATGAGGGCTTTGGATCCACGTCTTCGTTGGGCAGGAAGCTATCCAAGGTGGATGTGCTGAGCAGGAAGCTGCCCGGTGGCCTCATGATGAGGGCTTTGGATTCACAGTATTGTTGGGCAGAAAGCTACCCAATATGGATGGGCCGAGCAAGAAGCTTCCCGACGGCCTCATGATGAAGGCTTTGGATTCACAGTATTGTTGGGCAGGAAGCTACCCACGGTGAATGGGCCGAGCAGAAAGCTACCCAGTGGTCTTATGATGAGGGCTTTAGATTCACAGTATTGTTGGGCAGGAAGCTACCCACTGTGGATGAGCCAAGCAAGAAGTTACCCAGCCGTCTCGTGATGAGGGCTTTAGATCCACGTCTTCATTTGGCAGGAAGCTACCCACGATGGATGGGACGAGAAGGAAACTACCCGGCCGCCTTATGATGAGGGCTTTGGATCCATGTTTTTGTTGGTCAGGAAGCTACCCACGGTGGATAGGCCGAGTTGGAAGCTACCTGGCGGCCTCGTAATAAGGGCTTTGGATTCACAATATTGTTGGGCAGGAAGCTACCTACTGTGGATGAGCCGGGCAGGAAGCTACCCACTGTGAATGAGCCGAGCAGGAAGTTATCCAGCCGCCTCATGATGAGGGCTTTGGATCCACGTCTTCTCTGGACAGGAAGCTACTGTAACACTTTGAAATTCGTTTAGGTTAATTTCGCGTTAATTAGCTTAATGCGTGTTTTCATAAATCCCGTTAACTAACATTTTTCCACTTAAACTAGAATAAATAAAACTTTAATTGTGAAATCATGTGATCTTATATATAAATGTGTTTTATTAATTATTAATTAGTTTAGTGTTCACTTAATTAGAAAATTTTCTTAATTATATTTTCCTAAGCAAAATTAGTGTAGCATGCAAAATTTCACCATAGGCCAAATTTTAGCATGTCTACCATTTCAAAATTTTCATTTCATTCCTTTTAAATAAAACCCAAAACAAAATAAATAAATAAGAAAAGAAATGAGGCATGGTGCGTTTAATGGGCATGGGGGAGTGTTGACTTTGCACATTCTCTCTCTCTCTCTCTCTCTCTCTCTCTCTCTCTCTTCCCTCTCTCCTACCCCCACAGCAGCAGCAGCAGAAGCAGCAGCAGCAATAGCACATTCATCATCATCTTCTTCTTATTCTTCTTCTTGCATCCAAGCACAAATCCCTACACAAAAATTCATCTTTTCTTCACTAAACCCTTGCAAAACACCTCCTTTGTTGGTCTTGATGGCAAGTCTTTGCCTTTGAAGGCAAGTGCCGCAAGTTTAGACTCCCCTAACACCAACTTGAGGTATTAAGCTCATCTTAATCACTTTATTTCTAAACTTGTAGTTTAATTAGGTTAAAGTAGTGTTTTAGTGAGTTTTTGTGCTAATGATGTGGTTTAAGTGATGATTAGGTTAAGTTAGGGTTGTTAAGGTTTGATTAGCTTACTAAAGTGCTATTAATGTCGTTTAACCCAAACCTTTGTTTCAGTTTACACTAAAATACCATATTGTACTAAATTAGTGTTAATTAAACGTTTTAATTAAGGTTTTGGGTAGTTTTGTGATCTACTTTTGACTCGGTTGCTACAAGAAAAGGTTGCATTTATTGGAGCATGTATACTAGAGTTAGACCACACACACGAAGCAAGAGACCCCAATTTCTTCCCAGGCCGCAGAAAAATTCGTTCTGGCCGCAAATTGCGGCCAGATGGTGGAGTTGGGTGTCGAGTTTTGGGCTGGGGGAGCCTGCTACATATCTAAGGTGTTTGGTATATGCAACTTTTCCTATTTCAACTTGTGTCAAAATCTGGAACCTAATTCCTTGTTTTAGTGCTTTTTTAAAACTTACGCGACACGTACGCTATGTGTGTGGGTTTGGTGGTTGCTGTGTGTCGCAGCGTGTCGGGGTAGTTTCAGACACGTATACACACGTTTTGGCGTATCGGATGCACACGCGTTTAGCTTGCGACTCGAGTTTCTCTTTTGGTTTTGATATCGCGTTTTTGCAGGATTTTAGCTTATGTGTTTTACTTTGTGTAAATTCTAGGATCGCATGCGGGGACTTCGGACGCCGCGAAGAAGGGGAAGAAGGTGGTCGGATACACGTAGATCGAGATCCCGGTGAGTAGATTTAACATCTACGGGGAAATCGCTTGTATGGCGTTAAGCGTCAGGGCTTGATAGGATATTGTAGTCGCATGTTATATTCATATATATATATATATATATATATATATATATATATATATATATATATATATATATATATATATATATAGCTTGACCATATGTACCATTGTAGTGTACCCCTCTCTTGTTGCATATAGACACAATATTTATGTAACACCGCACTGTTACTAACGGTTCAAGCTGCACGAGCACTAATTGTATGTTACACACACACCGTTAGTAATTTCCATGACACTCGCACAATAGGATTGCTACGAACCATACATCGTTTAGATTATCTCATCATTGATGATTAGATATGATTCTGTCCCTTTGTGTACATACATGTTTGCGTAGATACCCACTTGTACATCCATATTGGCACATATACGTATTGTACACTCATGTTTGCAAAGATACCACTTGTACATCCATATTGGCACATATACATATTGTACACTCATGTTTGCATAGATACCACTTGTACATCCATATTATGTTTGCGTAGATACCACTTGTACATCCATATTGGCACATATAGGTATTGTACACTCATGTTTGCGTAGATACCACTTGTACATCCATATTGGCACATATACGTATTGTACACTCATGTTTGCGTAGATACCACTTGTACATCCATATTGGCACATATACATATTGTACACTCATGTTTGCGTAGATACCCACTTGTACATCCATATTGGCACATATACATATTGTACACTTATACTTGCGTATATACCCACTTGTACATTCATATTGGCACAGGTACATATTGTACATCCATACTTGCGGGTGTGTGTGTGTATATATATCTTTGTGCATCCATGCCAACATACATACTCTTGCACATGCATAGACGATGCTGACTTGATTTTGGAAAATTAGGGACCGCATGAAATATTTTCAACTGGATCCATTTAAAAGTGCGGTTTTCCCCTTTGACTCAAAGTAAGATTTTATGCGGCATACGACACATTGCATGGATTCACGCATTATGTTTTGGATTTCATGTGATTTCTGGATTTGAGATCCGTGGTATTATTTTAAGGAAGTATGGAGTGTTTTGAAAACCCGGTTTCTCTTGATATGATATTTAAGTGTGTCCACCATGCGTTTTCTCGGTTCTGAGACGTATGCCATGTGAACCCGATTCGAGGAGCTGGATGAGACCGATTGCGGGTACATGGTGGACCCGGTATGGTACCCCGCGGCAAGAAAGGGATGCTGTGTATACAGACTGTGAGCCTGGCAGAGGGACTACTACCTACCGGTGATTGGTTGGACCTGGCGGTTATCCGGAGGATACTGACCAGAGTCGAGAGATGGATACGGGCCAACCCATACTGCCAGGGCCAAGGGCCGATTCCGCAGACGGAGCCCGTGGGCCGATCCGGACTGACGGAGCCCGATATATGAGGATTTGCGTGTCGATGCTGGACACGAGTATTTCATGATGTTTTCGGGTGCCGATGTTGGGCACCCCGTTTTTATGAGATTTACAGGATTGAGAGCCAGATAGAGTGACGGCGCCTGAGTTATCGGGATTTTGGGGTGTTTTTGGTAGACACCGGGGTTTTCCACGATGATGATTCGTGTAGATGATATCTTATCCCAGGCTCAGTATTCATTGTTATGCATCGTATCATGTAGTCGTGGTACCTGATAGAGTACTTTGCATGATTACTGCATACCCAGTTCATCATATAGATGTTATTAGATTGCACATGTTACGCGTGATTATTGCATATCCAGTTCATCATATAGATGTTATCAGATTGCACATGTTAGAGTATCGCAGTACGTGCATACTCGCGATTACCTTTATATGTTATTTACTATTCACGAGTTCGCAACGCACCCTCGTTGTACCACAGTGTTTGCAGATCGACCCTCAGAGTAGTTGCGGTAGGGCTACTTCATTGTATCTTTTTGGCTACGGATACCATTGCAGTGGCGAGTGAGCCGTTTTGCCTTTAGGTGGGGTTTTGTGGTATCCGTTTATTTCCATTGTACCCTCTTTTGTATCTATTACTTTCCATCTACCATATCATGTATTGACTTAGAGACCAGTTGTGAGGACGATGTTGTATATTATTTTGTACTCTGGATGTCGAGCTCGTGTGAGCCGACTTTACTTATGTAGTTTTTTTTTCCTTTTTATTATGTTGTTCACTTATATTGCTAATTTCTTCGCTACGGCGTCGTATAGTATTCTTGTGGTGGTTGTTTCCGCCGTTGGGCGTGATTGCTCCCTCTTGGGGATGCTTTATTCTTATTATCAGTCATTTTACTTTTATCATGTGTTATACCCGTTTCAGGGCTAGTTTTTACAAAGGAGGTGTTGCCGAAATTTTTAAGAAAATAACTTAACTTTAAAGATTTCTACTCAAGGTTTTCTAAATGTTTAAACTAATGTTATCTTCACTCACTATTTTAATGGTTTTGATTTCTGGGTTTCGGCTTACTTAGTCGCGTTACGCCTGTAGACGTTACGTGGTTATGTGCCGGTCACGGGCCGAACTTTGGGTCGTGACAAAGTTGGTATCAGAGCGTAGGTTTTACATTTCGGAGTGTAGGATGACCTTGGTATGATGGAGTTGGTAGCTGAAGTAGAGTGGCATAGCGTGTGTATGTTCCGCGGCATACTCACGATACGGTACTCCGCCTAAGTGACCTTTGGACTTATTGGTTGAAATTCATTCATGATTATATACATTCTTGTGATTCGATTTCCGTATTCTTACCGAATCTTGTTTCATTTCCAACCATTATGCCGTCGAAGACTACGAGGGCATAGAGAGCGGCCGCGAGAGCCGACGGCAGAGTTGGCTCGTCTGAGACGAGGACTGACCCGGGCGTTCCGCCAGTTGTACCGGAGAAGACTGTTCCCTCTTCGACAGACCAGATCGCTATGCTAGGGGCCGGTATGCAGGAGATGCGCCAGATGATGAGGTCGTTAGTTGAGGCCATTCGAGCGTAGAGACAAGAGGTTGTTCCACCCGTTGCGGGAAGCGCGATGGTACCTACGGTTCAGGCAGTTGCACCTGCAGCCACAGAGGTTATCATAGTATCGCTATCTGAGTTTATGAGGCTGAAGCTTCCGGTCTTCACAGGCACAGATGCAGCCGAGGACCCGCCGTCATTTATCGATAGGATAGCCTGGATATGTCGTTCACTGAGAAGCTCCGATGCGAGATGGGTGGAGTTCGCGAGCTTTTGCCTGGAAGATCTTGCGCAGAAGTGGTGCGAGTCGGTAGAGAAGGGCAGAGCAGCAGGTCTTCCTCCTATGACCTGGATTGAGTTCATGACGATGTTCCTTGTCCGTTTCCTTCCACAGAGTGTCCGAGATTCTCGAGCGCGCAGGTTCGAGTCATTACACCAGACGCCGGATATGACAGTGGCGTAGTATGATGTGCAGTTCACCGAGCTCTCTGTTTATGCCTCATATTTAGTAGCTACTGAGGAGATGCGAGTCAAGAGGTTTGTTCAAGGCCTGCTTACACCGTTGTTTCTTGCGATCAGCGCACAGCATTGCGAGACCTATGCAGCAGCCGTAGATGCAGCCCTATTAGTCGAGGAGCGCCTTGCTGAGACTTCGGCAGTTCCAGGGCCGAAGAGGGTTCGTACAGATACGTCAGCACAGAGACAGCTGTTTAGGCCCCACGACAGGTTCCGTTTAGGTACGGGGGGTAACGGAGGCTCGGGACGAGGTCAGCTATTCAGCTCTTATTCCTAGGAGGGTCAGCCGGCACCATCTAGATGTTTCCAGTGCGAGAGTACTTATCATCGTATTCGAGATTGTCCGGAGCCACGTGAGGGCGAGACGGCCGTAACACATATTACCCTACCACCTCCGCCTCAGAGAGCTTTGCCTCTTGTACCTGCTGTTGCTCCGCGTCAGACTTATGCACAGAGAGGTCGTGGCCGCAGAGGGTTTGCTCAGAGAGGACGAGGTGGCCGAGGCAGAGGACAACCAGTTGCCGGCAGAGGACAGCCAGTTGCCGGTAGAGGACCGCCAGTCGTAGGTAGAGGGCAGGCACGGGTCTTTGCTTTGACACATCGGGACGCGCAGGCATCCAATGTGGTGGTCTCAGGTACTCTTTCAGTATGTTCTGTTGACGCACACGTGTTGTTTGATCTGGGATCCACGCACTGGTACGTTTCCACACACTTCATGCCGAGTTTGGGCAGAGAGTCTTGTTTGCTTGATCAGAAGCTTGCTGTGACCACTCCTGTGGGCGAATCGTTTATTGCTAGACACGTGTTCCGGTCGTGTGTTGTCCGTATTGGTGAGAGAGTGTTGCCTGTCGACTTAATCCTTCTTGAGATGTTGGACTTCGATTTTCTCTTGGGCATGGACTGGTTAGACACGTGCTACGCGTCTGTGGACTGCCGCGAGAAGACTGTTAGGTTTTGTTTTCCCAGCGAGTCGGCTTTTGTTGTGCAGGGGGACCGTGGTTCCACCCCTCACAGTATGATTTCGTCTCTTCACGCCGAACTGCTTTTGAGGAAGGGATGTCAGGGATTTCTAGCCTATGTTTACGATACTAGAGCTACAGAGGTTCCTTTGGACCAGGTCCTGATTGTTAGTGAGTTCCCTGACGTTTTCCCTGACGAGCTGCCTGGGCTACCGCCTGAGCGCGATATTGTTTTCTGCATTGACTTGATTCCCGCCACAGGGCCTATTTCCATACCGCCTTATCGGATGGCCCCGGCGGAGCTTAGAGAGTTGAAAAGTCAGTTGCAAGATTTGCTGGATAAAGGGCTTATTCGACTTGGGGTGCTCCAGTCCTGTTCGTCAAGAAGAAGGATGGAAATTTGCGCTTGTGTATTGACTACCGCCAGCTGAACAGGGTTACCGTACGGAACAGATATCCCTTACCACGTATCGCTGAATTGTTTGACCGGCTTCAGGGTGCGGGATACTTTTCGAGGATTGACTTGCGATCAGGCTACCATAAGTTGCGGGTTCGGCAGGAGGATATTCCGAGGACGGCTTTTCACACGCGTTACGGTCACTATGAGTTTTTGGTGATGTCGTTCGGACTCACCAACGCCCTAGCAGCATTTATGGACTTGATGAACCGCGTCTTCAGGCCGTATCTTGATCAGTTTATCATCGTATTCATCGACGATATCTTAGTGTACTCCCAGAGCCGAGAGGGGCACGAGCAGCACTTGCGTATTACGTTGCAGACCTTGAGGGAGCATCAGCTGTTTGCTAAATTCTCCAAGTGCGCATTTTGGCTCGACAGTGTAGACTTCTTGGGTCACGTGATTACGCGAGATGGTATATGTATAGACCCAAAGAAGATCAAGGCCGTTCAGCATTGGCCCAGACCAGCATCAGTTACAGAGATCCGCAGCTTCCTAAACCTGGCCGGCTACTACCGACGATTTGTCCAGGACTTCTCCCGTATTGCTGCACCGTTGACCGGGTTGACCCAGAAAGGAGTTCCTTTTGATAGGACGGAGGCGTGCGAGCATAGCTTTCAGCAGTTGAAGACTCGTTTGACTACGGCGCCGGTGTTATCATTGCCTTCGGGATCGAGCGGATTTGTGGTCTATTGTGACGCTTCTTGAGTGGGGCTTGGGTGCGTATTGATGCAGCACGACAGGGTTATCGCTTATGCTTCTCGGCAGCTGAAGAAACACGAACAGAACTACCCCACTCACGATTTGGAGATGGCTGCAGTGGTGTTTGCACTCAAAATCTGGAGACATTACCTATACGGCGAGTCATGCCAGATATTCATGGATCACAAGAGCTTAAAGTACATATTTCAGCAACAAGACCTGAATCTTAGACAGCGCTGTTGGATGGAGTTAGTGAAGGACTACGATTGTGAGATCCTTTATCACCCGGGAAAGGCGAATGTAGTGGCGGATGCTTTGAGTCGGAGGCCCGGGGGTAGTCTATCTTGTTTGAGCGCGGTGCAGAGGCAGTCGTTGGCAGATTGGCAGATTTTATGCGACAGTCGAGTGCAGTTCGAGTTCACTCCGATCGGGGGACAGCTTGCACATGTTCATGCACGTCCACGGTTGCTTGACCGTATACATGAGGCACAGTATAGTGATGACCGTTGTTCGAAGATCATGGCACAGATTGGACAGGGCAGATTTTCCGAGTTCGTGATCGATGATCAGGGGATACTACGATTTGGGACTAGACTGTGCGTACCAGATGCTAAGGGACTGAGGCGTGAGATTCTTGAGGAGGCACATCGATCGGTGTACAGTGTTCATCCGGGTTCCACCAAGATGTACCATGATATGAGAGATGTTTACTGGTGGGACGGGATGAAGAGAGACGTCACAGACTTCGTGTCGAGATACCTGACTTGTCAGCAAGTCAAGGCCGAGCACCAGAAGCCAGCGGGAGAGTTGCAGCCCTTGCCCATTCTGGAGTGGAAATGGGAGCAGATTTCTATTGACTTCATCGTGGGTCTACCCAGGACCAGTCGAGGGTATGACTCCATTTGGGTGATCGTGGATCGATTGACGAAAGCGGCTCACTTCCTGCCAGTGAAGACCACTTTCGGATTTTCTCAGTATGCCCAGATTTACATCGACGAGATCATATGGTTTCATGGCATTCCGACGTATATTGTGTCCAACCGAGGCACCCAGTTTACCAGCCGACTATGGCACAGACTTCAGGAGGCTTTGGGCACTCGCTTGAGTTTCAGCACAGCATTTCATCCGCAGACCGACGGTCAGTCAGAGCGGACTATTCAGACTCTCAAAGACATGCTCCGAGCATGCGTCTTAGATTTCGGAGGTAGCTGGGATCACCATTTGCCCTTAGTAGAGTTCTCTTACAACAACAGTTTCCAGGAGACCATCCAGATGGCACCATTCGAGGCTCTATAAGGGAGGAGATGCAGATCGCCCGTTTGTTGGACAGAGCTCAGTGAGGGCAGTATTTTGGGGCCGCAGATTGTTGAGGAGACGACCGCGAAGATCCAGTTGATTCGCGATAGGATGAGAGCAGCCCAGAGCAGGCAGAGATCTTATGCAGACCGTCGTCGACACAGACTTGAGTTTTCTTTTGGCGACCATGTTTTCTTGAGGGTCTCCCCAATGAAAGGTGTGATGATATTTGGGAAGAAGGAGAAGCTTAGTCCCAGATATGTGGTCCCCTTCGAGATCCTCGAGCGTATTGGTGCAGTTGCGCATCGGTTAGCTTTTCCGCCCAGTTTTCCTGACGTTCACCCCGTATTTCACGTTTCGATGCTCCGCAAGTATCTCCATGACCCTTCCCATGCAATTCAGCACCCGACGATCCAGCTGGAGCGCGACCTTTCTTTTGCAGAGCAGCCGGTGGTCATCCTGGATCGGCAAGTGAAGAAATTGAGATCAAATGTTATACCATCCGTGAAGGTCTTTTGGCGTGGCCCGAGCAGCGAGGAGGTCACCTGGGAGACCGAGGACGAGATGAGGAAGAAATATCCCCATCTCTTTGAAGGTACGCGTAGCTAGATTTTTAAATTCGGGGACCGAATTTCTTTAAGGAGGAAGATTGTAACACTTTGAAATTCGTTTAGGTTAATTTTGCGTTAATTAGCTTAATGTGTGTTTTCATAAATCCCGTTAACTAACATTTTTCCACTTAAACTAGAATAAATCAAACTTTAATTGTGAAATCATGTGATCTTATATATAAATGTGTTTTATTAATTATTAATTAGTTTAGTGTTCACTTAATTAGAAAATTTTCTTAATTATATTTTCCTAAGCAAAATTAGTGTAGCATGCAAAATTTCACCTTAGGCCAAATTTTAGCATGTTTACCATTTCAAATTTTTCATTTCATTCCTTTTAAATAAAACCCAAAATAAAATAAATAAATAAGAAAAGAAATGAGGCATGGTGCATTTAATGGGCATGGGGCGTTGACTTTGCACATTCTCTCTCTCTCTCTCTTCCCTCTCTCCTACCCCCACAGCAGCAGCAGCAGAAGCAGCAGCAGCATATTCTTCATCTTCTTCTTCTTCTTCTTCTTCTTCTTGCATCCAAGCACAAATCCCTACACAAAAATTCATCTTATCTTCATTAAACCCTTGCAAAATACCTCCTTTGTTGGTCTTGATGGCAAGTCTTTGCCTTTGAAGGCAAGTGCAGCAAGTTTAGACCCCCCTAACACCAACTTGAGGTATTAAGCTCACCTAATCACTTTAGTGCTAAACTTGTAGTTTAATTAGCTTAAAGTAGTGTTTTAGTGCTAATGATGTGGTTTAAGTGATTATTAGGTTAAGCTAGGGTTGTTAGGGTTTGATTAGCTTAATTAAAAGCTATTAGTGTCGTTTAACCCAAACCTTTGTTTCAGTTTACACTAAAATACCATATTGTACTAAATTAGTTTTAATTAAATGTTTTAATTAAGGTTTTGGATAGTTTTGTGATCTTCTTTTGACTCGGTTGCTTCAGGAAAAAGTTGCATTTACTGGAGCATGTATACTTGAGTTAGACCACACACACGAAGCACGAGACCCCAATTTTCTTCCTAGGCCGCAGAAATATTCGTTCTGGCCACAAATTGCGGCCAGATGGTGGAGTGTCGGGGTTTGGGCTGGAGGAGTCTGCTACATATCTAAGGTGTTTGGTATATGCAACTTTTCCTATTTCAACTTGTGTCAAAATCTGGAACCTAATTCCTCGTTTTAGTGCTTTTTTTAAAACTTACGCGACACGTATGCTGTGTATGGGTTTGGTGGTTGCTGTGTGTCGCAGCGTGTCGGGGTAGTTTCAGACGCGTATACACACGTTTTGGCGTATCGGATGCACATGCGTTTAGCTTGCGACGTGAGTTTCTCGTTTGGTTTTGATATCGCGTTTTTGCAGGATTTTAGTTTATGTATTTTACTTTGTGTAAATTCTAGGGTCGCAGGCGGGGACTTCGGACGCCGCGAAGAAGGGGAAGCAAGTGGTCGGATACACGTAGATCGAGATCCCGGTGAGTAGATTTAACATCTACAGGGAAATCGCCCGTATAGCATTAAGCGTCAGGGCTTGATAGGATATTGTAGTCGCATGTTATATATATATATATATATATATATATATATATATATATATATATATATATAGCATGTGCATATGTACTGTTGAAGCGTACCCCTCTCTTGTTGCATATAGACACAGTATTTATGTAACACCGCACTGTTACTAAAAGGCGGTACGACAAGCCTCACGATAAGGTCAAGCCATAGGTTCAAGATGCACGAGCACTAATTGTATGTTACACACACAACGTTAGTAATTGCCATGACACTCGCACTATAGGATTGCTACGAACCATACATCGTTTAGATTATCTCATCATTGATGATTAGATATGATTCCGTCCCTTTGTGTACATACATGTTTGCGTAGATACCCACTTGTACATCCATATTGGCACATATACGTATTGTACACTCATGTTTGCGTAGATACCACTTGTACATCCATATTGGCACATATACGTATTGTACACTCATGTTTGCGTAGATACCACTTGTACATCCATATTGGCACATAGACCTATTGTACACTCATGTTTGCGTAGATACCCACTTGTACATCCATATTGGCACATATACATATTGTACACTTATGCTTGCGTATATACCCACTTGTACATTCATATTGGCACAGGTACATATTGTACATCCATACTTGCGCGCGCGCGCGCGTGTATGGGTGTATCTTTGTGCATCCATGCCAACATACATACTCTTGTACATGCATAGACGATGCTGACTTGATTTTGGAAAATTGGGGACCGCATGAAATATTTTCAACTGGATCCATTTAAAAGAGCGGTTTTCCCCTTTTACTCATAGTACGATTTTATGCGGCATACGACACATTGTATGGATTCACGCATGAAGTTTTGGATTTCATGTGATTTCTGGATTTGAGATCCATGGTATTATTTTAAGAAAGTATCCACTGTTTTGAAAACCCGGTTTCTCTTGATATGATATTTCAGTGTGTCCACCATGCGTTTTCTCGGTTCTGAAACGTGTGACATGTGAACCCGATTCGAGGAGCTGGATGAGGCCGATTGCGGGTACATGGTGGACCCGGTATGGTACCCCGGGGCAAGAAAAGGATGATGTGTATACAGACGGTGAGCCTGGCAGAGGGACTACTACCTACCGGTGATTGGTTGGACCTGGCGGTTATCCGGAGGATACTGACCAGAGTCGAGAGATGGATACGGGCTGACCCGTACTGCCGGGGCAGAGGGACGATTCCGCAGACGGAGCCCGTGGGCCGATCCGGACCGACGGAGCCCGATATATGAGGATTTGCGTGTCGATGCTGGACACGAGTATTTCATGATGTTTTCGGGTGCCGATGTTGGGCACCCCGTTTCTATGAGATTTACAGGATTGAGGGCCGGATAGAGTGACGCGTCTGAGTTATCGGGATTTTGGGGTGCACCGGGGTTTTCCACGATGATGATTCGTGTAGGTGATATCTTATCCTAGGCTCAGTATTCATTGTTATGCATCGTATCATGTAGTCGTGGTACCTGATAGAGTACTTTGCATGATTACTGCATACCCAGTTCATCATATAGATGTTATTAGATTGCACATGTTACGCATGATTATTTCATACCCAGTTCATCATATAGATGTTATTAGATTGCACATGTTAGAGTATCGCAGTACATGCATACTCGCGATTACCTTTATATGTTATTTACTATTCACGAGTTGGAAACTCACCCCCGTTGTGCCACAGTGTTTGCAGGTCGACCCTCAGAGTAGTTGCGGAAGGGCTACCTCATTGTATCTTTTTGGCTACGGATACCATTGCAGTGGCGAGTGAGCCGTTTTGCCTTTAGGTGGGGTTTTGCGGTATCCGTTTATTTCCATTGTACTCTCTTTTGTATCTAGTACTCTCCATCTACCATATCATGTATTGACTTAGAGACCAGTTATGAGGACGATATTGTATATTATTTTGTACTCTGGATGTCGAGCTCGTGTGAGCCGACTTTACATATGTAGTTTTTTTCCTTTTTATGATGTTGTTCACTTATATTGCTCATTTCTTCACTACGGCGTCGTATAGTATTCTTGTGGTTGTTGTTTCCGCCGTTGGGCGTGATTGCTCCCGCTTGGAGATGCTTTATTCTTATTATCAGTCATTTTACTTATATCATGTGTTGTACCCGTTTTGGGGCTAGTTTTTACAAAAGAGGTGCTGCCAAAATTTTTAAGAAAATAACTTAACTTTAAAGATTTTTACTCAAGGTTTTCTAAATGTTTAAACTAATGTTTTCTTCACTCACTATTTTAATGGTTTTGATTTCTTGGTTTCGGCTTACTTAGTCGCATTACGCCTGTTGACGTTACGTGGTTAAGTGACGGTCACGGGCCGAACTTTGGGTCGTGACAGCTACCCACGGAGGATGGGCCGAGCAGGAAGATGCCCGGCGGCCTCGTGATGAGGGCTTTGGATTCACAGTATTGTTAGGCAGGAAGCTTCCCACTGTGAATGAGCCAAGCAGGAAGCTACCTAGCCGTCTCATGATGAGGGCTTTAGATCCACATCTTCGTTGGGCATGAAGCAATCCACGGTGGATGGGCCGAGTAGGAAGCTATCCTGCAGTCTCATGATAAGGGCTTTGGATTCACGTCTTCGTTGGGAAGGAAGCTACCCACGGTGGATGGGCCGAGCAGGAAGCTACCCGGCCGCTTCATGATGAGGGCTTTGGATCCACGTCTTCATTGGGCAGGAAGCTACCCACTGTGGATGGGCCGAGCAGGATGTTGCCTGGCGTCCTTGTGATGAGGGCTTTAGATTAACACTATTGTTGGGCAGGAAGCTACCCACTGTGGATGAGCCTAGCAGGAAGCTACCCAGCCGCCTCGTGATGAGGGCTTTAGATCCATATCTTCGTTGGGCAGGAAGCTATCCACGGTGGATGGGTCGAGCAGGAATGTAACACCCTAGTTCATTTATACCAATTCTGTTTTGGGTATTTCTTTATTTATGGCTATTTCTTGATTTATTGTGTTTTTGGTGCGAATAGTATAGTTGGTATCCATGTTTGCATCTGACCCGACCCGCATACTGGGAAACCCATCTTGATTCCTGTTTATGATTTATCCCTGCTAGTTATGAGGATCCGTGTGCTTTCATGTTATATATCTTGTTCATCTGCATCGTATATCTGGCATCTGCATTTTTTTTATAATACAGTTATAATCAAATAATATATTTTTAAAAATATCTAGAATGGCCTGCATCATACCCCTGACCCTGTGGTGGCATCCATACGTCATGTTCTCGTCCCGTTCAGTGAAATGGACTCGTTTGGATAGGTACGTGCATGCTATGTGTATCCGTTCTTGGGGTATGCATTTTCATTACTCGGTTATCCTATGTTGGTTTTGGTTGACACGTATATTATCTGTATTTTCAAACCATAATTTTAGACCCAACCCGGGTATATTTTGGAGTAATTTTGTATTAGCCAAAATCTCAAATTTAACTAATATTATATTCATATAATATTATACTGATTCGTTTATATTTTTTTAACGAAAACTAACAGTTTAAATATTTTTGAAATCAAATCCTACAGCTCTCTCTCTCTCTCTCTCTATCTCTCTTAAATATACACATATATATTATTTTCCTAACCTATTTATTTAACCCCATACACGTTCCTCTCACTTTCTCACCTTCGTCTTCTTCTTTTTTCCGCCTCACGAAACCCACGCCCGCACCGAGCCTCTGCCCTTGTCGCCATTGTAGGGTGTTTTTCATCACCCCATTGAGATGGAAATACGCGCGCACTTGTCAGGCGCATTACAGATTCCCCCTGCCTAGGGTAGGCCGGGGTTTAATGATTGTGGGGATCCGAATCTCCGACAGCCGCGGACTAAGTTGTCGTTAATTACCCCTCGCCTTTGGAGCGAGAGAACCTCCGATTAACGGGTTAAACTGGCCATGCGAACTCAATGTGCAGTGTCGTGTTTTGAAGGGATTTTGGATATATCGGGGGCCCCGCAGAGTTTTTACGGGGGTACCGCTACCCGGATAGCGGGCCGGGGGTCAAGGAGGCTAGCAAAAGCGCCAGCGCTTTGGGTGCTGGCGCTAGCGCCCCACGTATCAGCACGTGGGCGCTCGGGCGCTAGCGCTTTGAGCGCTAGCGCGCCACGTGTCAGCACGTGGGCGCTCGGGCGGCAAAAGGGACTTGGTCCCGGCAATGGGAGTTGTACTCCCAGAAAGGAGCACTTATTATTTTGTGTGTGTGTGTATATATATATATGAGGTGTTAAACTCCTAGGATGTTTTGAAGCTGATGAAGGGCTTCTCCTCTTGAGCCCTAGTTCTTCCCCAAAGTGGGGTTTCTGGAGATGGGTCTCCTTCTTCCCCCTCTGTTGGCAGGATCTTGAAGATCAAGAGATGTGAGATTTTAAAAATCTCTTCTTTTTGAGATCTGATGGAAGATCTGAGTTCCCATTTGTGGGTTTTGTGGTGAAAAACTATTTAGTTTGATAAAAGGAAAAGTAAAACTCTTGATTTAATTCAAAAGAAAGAAGAAGGTTCAGAACCTTCAGAAAGGGGAAAGAGGCACAAACCCTAGATTTTTTGAGAGGAATGAAAAGTTGTATTAGATATTTTCATCGTGTTGCCTTATATAGGCTTACATATTTACATATAGCCCTTGGGCTTTACAAAATGGCATTTTGCCCATCCCATGGCTCATGTGCCATTTCTTTTTGCACATAAGCCATGGGCTTACAAAAATTTGGCTTTATGCCCATTTTGCTTATATTCATGCATAAAAAATTACATAAAAATTATTTATTACATGATTTCTTGTTTGCATAGGGGGGCCGGCCACTTCATGTTCAGGCTCGACCCGGGCATGGGCCCGCTTGACCTGGGCTTGGGCCCATCTGGCTTGGGGTTGACCTTGACTTTGACTTGGTCAACCGGGGTGCAAATTTTGACCCCAACAAATTTCCCCCCATCAATAAATGCACACCGCGCATGTGAGTTGTGTGCATGAAATTGATGGATCTTCTTTCGCGTGGATGCGACTTGCTTTGGTTCCCACTTTTTGGGATGCACTTCCCTTTTTACGACATGGACGGTCGATGCTTGACTCGTCTCCGAGACGGAGTGTCTGTGGTAGACGTTTCGCGGACCCGGAGTGATTTGGTAGACGTGCCCCCGGCATGGAGTGTCGCTGGTCGACGTGTCCCCGAGACAGGGTGTCTGCTGGCTGACGTGTGCACGAGACGGAGTGTCCGCTTAACGTTTCCCCATTACGGGGTGTCGTTGTTCGACTCGTCCCCGGCACGGAGTGTCGCTGGTCGTTCGACTTGTCCCCGGCACGGAGTGTCGCTGTTCGACTTGTCCCCGGTATGGAGTGTCGCTGGTCTACTTGCCCTCGGCACAGAGTGTCGCTGGTTGGTCGACTTATCCCCGGCATGGAGTGTCGCTGATCGACTTATCCCCGGCGCGGAGTGTCACTGGTCGAATTGTCCCCGGCACGGAGTGTCGCTGATCGACTTGCCCCCGGCACGGAGTGTCGCTGATCGTTCAACTTGTCCCCGGCATGGAGTGTCGCTGTTCGACTTGTCCCCGGCACGGAGTGTCGCTGGTTGACTTGCCCCCGGCACGGAGTGTCGCTGGTTGGTCGACTTGTCCCTGTTCCCCTCCGAATGGCGGCCAAGACATGGGCGTCTTGCCTGAGATTCGGGGCAGATGCTATTTGGTTTTATCCGCCCACCTCTCCGAAGATGCCAAGTTGATTTATGGCACCGTGTATCGGAGGTTTGGACGGATGCGGCCGATGTAGCAGACTTCGTCAGATTCCCCCTCGCTTGAGGGGTTTTTGATTGTGGCGACGCTCTTCCCTGCAGGCGCAAGCCCCTGCAGTTAATTACGCTACCGCATCGCGGTAACAACTTTCTCCTGCTCCAGATGTTCACTTCGTATCGTGTGTGTTTGTTTTTTTTATGGTTGCCCGTGGATTGTATACGGAGACTAAGTGATGCCGTCGCCCGTAGGACATGGATTAGTCCAAATCCATGTTTACTTAGATTTGGGTTTGGTGTTTTAGTTTAAGGATACGTTAGCCATATTGAGGCTAAGATCAACTTAAACTTTTGTTAAGGATACATTAGCCTAATCTCCAAACTAAGATCAACTTAACGGGATCGTTTGGATCCGACAAGAGAGCAATTGGCTCTATTGTTTAGTTTAATGACGTTGCGGTCGATTTCCAGTTTAGGGACATGGTGGTCCATCATTCCCATTTGGGGATGAGCATTAGTTTAAGGACATTTCGGTCCAACGTTCCCATTTTGGGACGAATATTAGTTTAGGGACGTTTCGGTCCAACATTCCCATTTAGGGACGAATATTAGTTTAAGGACGTTTCGGTCCACGAGTTTAGGGACCCCGCAACCCGTATCGATGTGTGGTTGTCGGGACCCGTCACCTCTCTAACGTCGTTGAAGGATTACAACGATAGGTGTCAGAGGAGTTCGGAGATGTGCCCTTGAACCGGGTGTAAATTGATTTAAGAGAGCAGCCGTGCTCAGTCAATTTAATTTGAGGACTTACAGCCATGATTGGGCTAAGTCCAGTTGAAAAATGTTCAACGTTTTTATTTATCTTTGGTCTATTAGGCCTGTGCTAGGGCTTTTCCCCTTTTTAATAATGCACTGCATTTTATTCTGGCCTGCTAGGCCTTTTTGATTTGGGCTCAGTCCCTTTGTAAATGATGCAGAGCATCTGTTTTGGTTTGGACTCTGCCCTTTTTTATAATAATGCATTGCATTTTATTTGGCCTGTTAGTCCTTTTTAATTGGGCTCGGTCCCTTTGTAAATGATGCAGAGCATCTGTTTTGGTTTGGGCTCTGCCCTTTTTTAAAATAATGCATTGCATTTTATTTGGCCTGTTAGGCCTTTTTAATTGGGCTCGGCCCTTCTGCAGTGCATTAATTACTTGACGGTGGCCTGTCAAGCGCTTTGCGCCAATTACTGAGAGCAAGCGCTTGTCGTGGTGACACGTGTCACACTCTGGTGAGCGCAAGTGCAACAGCGCAGTGCGCTGCGCTGTTGCGCTACTGACACGTGGCTCGCTCTGGTGAGTTGCGCCAACTTTAAAGAGCAATGCTCTACTTTTAAAAGCGCATAGCGCAAGTGGTTTTGGAGCTGACACGTGGCGCTCTCTGATGGCTTGCGCCAACCCAGGAGCTCAACAATGCAGTTTTTGCAAGTGTAAGGCACTATTTTCAATAACTTGAGAATCTTTAAGATTCCAGAACCAATGGTTTATAAAAAAGTGCAAGGCACTGTTATTATTTATTTTTTATTCAAGATCATTGATCTTGTTCTTAGATCAATGATCTATTCAGAAGAAGTTCTTCTCTTTTTTTTTTAAAAGGTTTTTACCTTCTTTCCCTTCTTGAGTTCTTCTCATAATTCTTCAGAGTTCTCTCTGTTTTGTTGTTTTTGAAGTTCTTCCTCTATGTTGATGTCTTTTGAATTAGGGTCTAGGGGCCTTCATATAGTGCCCATTAATTTGTTAAATTTGTTAAAGAGAACATTCTCTGAGTGGTTTGGGGAATTTTCCCCACCGTTGGATCTTTGATCCAAGTGTAAGTCTACGGTAGCGCCCCGGCCGTCTACAGACGCTAAATGCGGAACAAAAACTTTTAACTGGCACTATCGTATACTTAAACACGGATCTGCCATTATTGCTAAACTAAGAAACTGTAAAGAGAGTAGAAAGGTTATACCGAACGATCCGAGTCCTTCGTTCTTTAACCATCATCCCACGCTCCGTTGCGGCTGCTCCGATCCCGTCGATCTCCGATCTGCTCGTCCAGGTGGCACCACGTCAATGATTCTTTAAACGGGCTCCCGCCTCTGACTCGAGGCAACTCGGTCGTCAGTTTGCTAAAAGAGACGACCAAGAATGATGTAGAGAATGAGTAGAAGACTTTGTCTCGCTTCGTCCAAAGCCTTGGACGAACGGTTAATGAAGCTGCCAATTAATTCGGGTGATGGAATGAAATGAGCAATGAAATTTCTATACACCCTAAAACTATCATAATCTTTTCACCAAATGAAAAATTAAGTGAGAGTGAGAGAGGGGGGGAAGGGGCTGGCCATACTTATAGAGGTGGGGGGTGATGGTAGGAGAGGGGGAGGTGACAACAAGGATAAATATCTAGTGTGAACACAAAGTGTGAACACAATAAATGCACCATAAATGAACAAGTGAGTCACAAGCCTCATCACCACCTTCTAGATGCTTCTAGAATCTTCCACACTCATCCAAGAAAAGATAAATCCGTCTTTAACCGAATATTAAAAGACGGCTGATAGAAAATTGGAAACTGGCAACTTCCAAAAGCGATCCTGAAACGAATTTCAGGATAACCCCGTAACTGTATAAATATACCCGCATATTACGACCGAATACAAATGCAACTGAGACAAAGATATTATATCTACTCAATATAATACTCGGATCCGGCTTAAACCAAAGCCCACCAGTATTATCTGCCCGAAATATGACACGTGCGTAAACACACGTGCATTTTCCGAACCCTGCTATAAAACCATACGGCTTCTACAACGTTTCGCCCGAACTTGGGAAACTGTCTGTGGGGGGACTCTAATGACTCGTCAGTACCCTGGCAGTGGGTTTAACCACAAACCGTCAGCGGCACTAGCTTTGCATAACGGCTGCCCATGGACTGACCTCAAGGGAGGCCAATGAGCGAACTCATCCGGAAACCCTACTGAGCCTAACAGTGACAATGTATATACAGTCCGGTCCATTCGTCAATGAGTATCGCATATCTGCCTAGGGGGCTAGTAACGTCAGACCCCCAATAGCAGTATAAGTCGTGTCGGAGTGTAGCCCAATAACACCCTGAGATACTACTGGAGTACCTACCAGTAAATCTCCTGCCACGGCCGTGGGCTTTGTGTAATGGCTCTCCTAGACACAGCACGATCTCGCCCCTAATACCGGGAGAGACGAATCCCCTGCCGATCCGCTCACGTGCCTCCATGTGGCTCGGGACTGTACCCAAAAACTACATGTTTGCACGACTCCTTTGAGCCGTGGTAGGGTAGAAATCAAAGCACAGTGGGAACTCACACGAGACAAATGACGACCTCAGGTCGATGAACTAACCTGTACACATGTCACCAGGGAACTGCTATCTGACGATAGGTATAGTACCAACTAGCAGATTCCCGGCGAGTCCTGTCCGGTGTACTCATAACCCAATGAGCACCTGAATACATCTTAGGTGATCCAACTGACACCAGTGGCTTGTGATACCGGCCACCGCCCTTCGTCGGGGTCTCGACTGTATACACTAGTCTACTCCGGAGTATCGATGCCCTGTCTCGAAACTCCCATGACTAGGGACCACAATTAAGGATATGCTTATAAACCACCCAACTCTCATGTATATGATCGCCATCATATTGTTGGTAGTAAAGCAAGATCCTAAGGGCTCTATCAAAGTGTAACATGTAATCAGTCACCTGAACATGTACACGACTGATAAAGGCAAACAAGATAGCATACTATCATCTCGAGTAAGACTGTCCTACCGGTATAGGTCCTCCGCAATCATTGCAATCACGTACCTGCGATCCAATAATTGACTCTGAGGGCACTATCTCCAACACCAAGGGCTTCTGTTTTACAGAAGACAATCTTCTTGTTTTAACAAGAACAGAAGGATCTTACTAGAATTTTAATTCTGTTTGGCATCAATGCACCAGCGCTTGACACGTGTCACACAGCGCACAGCTCAGCGCAACTGCGGTTGCGCAACTGCGCTGACACGTGTCTCTCAGCGTACAGCGCAGCGTAACTGCGCTGACACGTGTCGCTCAGCGCACAGCGCAGCGCAACTGCGCTGACACGTGTCGCACAACGCAACGCAACTGCGCTGACACGTGTCGCGCAGCGCAGTGCTTGTGCAACTGAAGCGTTGCTTCCTTTAATTTTGTTTTAAATAGAGCCTTGCTCTGATTGGGCGTGCTGCCTCGGGCACTGCGCTCTCTGCGCCGGCGTGCCTGATTTTGACACGTGGCGCCCTGCGCGCAGCGCAGAGGATCTGAAGCGTTGCTTCAATTTTTGAATTTTTGAAATTCAAACAGAGCTTTGCTCTGATTGGGGGAAACAAATGCCCCCCCACCGTTGCGCTCACGTGGCGCGCACGTGAGTGCAGCGGTGGCAAGATCTTGGCCGTTGGATCAACGGGTGAGTTGAAGGGGCATAGGCGCCTATAAATAGGACTCTTGGGCCTTAGTAAATGTTTTACCATTTTCAAGAATCTTGATTTTCAGAGCCTTGCACTTGCTTAAGAATTTTAGAGCCTTGCTCTCGTTTCTTTCCAAGAACTCCAGAGTTCAAAACCTAGAATCATTTTAGGTAAAATTTAAATTAAATTGAATTAAATTTAATTAACAGAACCTTGCTCTTATAGATCTTCGATCTAAAGAAAAACCCCTTTGGGGTTTCACCAACAGAGCCTTGCTCTCAAGAGTTCATAGATCTACAGAGATCTTGTTCATAGGTTTTAACCCATGAACAGAGCTTTGCTCATGGATCAAATGTAGAACTTTTCATAAGTCTTCATGTATTTTTTTAAGACCCCAAATTTTTAATCTTCAGGAGTTAAAATTTTCTTTTGATGGATCTTTCCATCATTATTACAGAGCTAGGCTCTTTTTAGGAAATTTTATTCCCTTGAGACCAGAGTTTGACAAATGTCACTCTGTGACAGAGCTTTACTCTGAAAGAGGAGATTTTCTCCTTGTTTCTAGGGATTTCCCATTAATGAGAATATTCTCTTGGGGATCTCTTCATTAATTGACAGTCTCATCCAATGATGGGGCTGTCTTATTAAATGATGCACTGTCATCCAGATTTTGTGGGTCCCCATTTGGTCCCCTACCCACTGCATTGCAGTGTGGTGTAAATTTTTAAAATGCCAAGCGTTGGAATTACAACACTGACGTCTAATTTTTGTCCCTCCACAGGAAACATGCCTGCTGATCTATCATTCCCGTTTGTTCGCTCGGAGGGAGGATTTCCCCAGGCGCCAGTGGACCGAGAGGTGCTCACTCTCATCAAGGATCATGACCCCGAGCACAAGAACATTCACTTGTAGGGTAGGTGGTATAACGATATCATCCAGGGTCGCCGAAGCTTCGGTTTCTCTACGCCGTCCGAGCTCATATTTTCGATCCCCTATGCGGATGAACCCCCGGTGAAGTATGCCGTAGAAGTAAAAAATTGGAATTCGGATGACCTCCTCCAGCCTGCAATTGGGGCTATTCCAGTGCAGCAGCCGCCGGCAATAGACATTTTGGGGAGGCGAATCTGTCAGGGTGAAGCACGCCCTTGGGGACAGGCCTATAACATTGGATTGATCCCGCGCCCGCCCGCCGGATATTTGCAGTGGGCCCGGTACATCTTATCAGCGAAGAGGACTCATCTGATGAAGATTGGTTTGTATTCGGCCATCTACGTCTCGCTCTTTGAGCATCCCTCTCCTCCAACGTGGTGGGTTAAGGCTATTATTGAACAATGGAATATCCCTACCCACACCTTCTTGACGACGGACAGGGAAGTTTCTATCTCCTTGGAGGAGTTTGCTGAAATCTCGGGTCTGCCGATGAGGGGGGAGCATTACAAGGAGCTGCTTCCTCCTGACGAATACGTCTTTTCCATCAAGTCGTTGGTGTTTGATCTGACGCCGGAGAATGCTATTCAGCACCAATTTTCGGGCTTGGTGAAGGTGCTGGAGATCTATGAAGGGCTCTATCTGGAATCGGGCACCCGGGGAGTCAGTTTCGTAGATTTCATTGCCCGCTTCATTCGACCGGAGTTCCTATCGGAGCGGACCAAGAAGTTCGCCCAGCTTGATGACCCTTTTGGCTTCGGCTTGGACCGCCGACCCACATCGGAGGATGATCACAAGGACTTTTATCTCCCCGGCGGCGCCGTCATGCCCTTGTCAGAAATCGCCGTCCCGACCATGGATGAGGAGACCTTTTTTGTTGGGTTCCTGGGATTGTGGCTGTGCAGCTTTGCGCTCCCCATGCACCCGCGCAACATGCGGCCGTCTGTTTTCTACCCAGCGCATCGGATGGTGGCTGTTCTGCAGTTGACAGTAGGAATCGCCGGGCTAGCTCACCTTTATAATGGACTTAGCGTAGCGGCGGACGCTAATGAGCCTTGGGTGCAGCCTGCTAACTTCCCTATGCACTACTTCACCTCTTGGATGGAACTGCATGTGCACGGGGTGTTCGGTGCCTACAAGATCCCTCCGTTTTTTGAGAAGTGCAGGCTCCCAAGAGTCATGCGGTTGGTCGGCGCTTCGATCGTGGTTGCGTCTCCGTGGGAGGCTAGAGGGTTGCTCCTCCGTCCACACCTGGTCGGAGCTAAGGTTTCTTTTTTGGATAAAGACACAACCATAAGCTCAGAAACTACCAAGTCAGTGGTGCCGCTGCGTGATGACTTCAAGGACGGGGCCTCCGTACTGAAAGCTCGGGAGATCCTCCACCTCTACTCTATTCGGCCGGGCTACCTGGTATTTAGGCAGAATGAGACGGCACTCTTCATGAGGTATAACCCTCACCGGTTCAATCAGCAATCGAGCTATCACCAGGGGATCCCGATGGAAGCTTTCTTGGAAAAGCCCGTGGCCAGCCGAGAGGGGATAAGGAATGCAATACACCATTTCATGCGGCTTAACACGGGTTCCTATTTCTTCATCAGCGAGCCGAGCTGCGTCCCCAAGGTGCTCAACGCGTACGTAGCTTGGTACGCGCATGCAATGGGTCCAGTTATCCTTATGGAGAAGCGCATGCTGGTTGATCGCAAGGGTGCACCTCCCGGCGGTGATTGCAAGGCTCCTTTGAAGCCAAGGACCCTGGTCATTCCTCCGTTGAAAGATGCCAAAACCGTGCCACCGCGCGTGTTGAGCCCTCCGTGCGGACTGTCACTCCGTGGTACCGCGGATACACCACCAGCGCCCTGTGCTCCAGTGGAGACGGTAGATGTGGTTTCGCCGGAGTCTGGCGTGGGCGCAGATATCGGGACCCGCCGCCCTGGGATGCCTGCAAAGCGAAAGTCGATCTCGGATGCGCCCAGGGCTGGTGGGCAGAAGAGGAAGAAAAAGTCGCTCCTCTCTCTCGACGCGATCCTCGGTTTAGAGCCTCAGGCCCCTCTTACCGAAGGTATAAGCGAGTATGGCAGTAATAAAGGCTTCTCGGTAGACCCCGCAGATATTGACCTGGCGGCTGCCATTGCGGCTTCTGTGCGATCAGCGAGGCTCGAAGCGTGGTTGGATAAACTCGCTCAAGCAGGTAATCATTAGCTGTACTCTTCGTCATTTTATAGCATTTTTATTATTATCTTCGACTAATGCTTTCCCCCTTTTCTAACAGGTGTTACTACCGAAGAAGCCATCGCTGCCTCTTTAAAAACCTTCCAGGAGGAGGAAGAGAAGCGTGCTTTAATGGGCATAGGTACGTCTCGCCTTATTAAGTTTTTATCCTCTTTTCTGATGGTCAACCTAACCTTCTTTCTTTGCTTCTTTGCAGGGTCTACGCCAGCTGATGCGGAGACTCTCCCCGGGCCCGCTACTGAAGTCCCAGTCTCCTCGGGGTTGCCACGAGAGCCTCAACTCAACAAGTCAACGAGGGATGCCTTGAAGGATTTGGAGGCATCCCTGTTCGCAGACGAGGACGTCTCAATGAAGGAGGCTTTGAAGAGGTCTGTCTCAACGGCTCAGGAGGAGAGAAAGCGGCTAAGGCGCGAGGCGAAGGCACGCAGGGCTGCTTTGGCCGTGGGAGCTGGCCCAAGCACCGTCCCTCATGCTGATACCCCTTCAGAAGAGCCCCCGGTCGCCTTGTCCAAAGCTCGCAGACAGGTGGCACGTGCAGCTCGCGGGGCAAATGATAAGTATACCTCCGGTAATGTATCTTTCAAGATTTGTTTGTAAGAATTGTAAACTTGTCGGTTCTTATATATCTTGTCTTGCAGGGCCAAGTCCAACCGAAGGGGAGGCGGAGACCGTCGAACCTAAGGGGACAGAGGAAGAGGCACCGGCTGAACCTGAGTTGACGGTGGACAACGTCGCCGGGGTTGCTGAGCCTGAGCTGGGGGCTGAGGGAGCTGCACCAGAGAAGGTCGTTGATGCCGAGCCTGAGGTGGCGGCAAATGAGACGACCGCTATAACTGAGCCTGGGGCAGCGGCGGACGAGGCGCCTGAGGCCGACAACCCTATGGTGACGGCGGATGAGACAATGGCGACCGCCGAGCCTGAGGGAGTAGCGGGTGAGGCGGGCATGATTCCTGAGGACGAGCCGGCCGCTCTTTCTCAAGAGTCTGGCAATGCTCCGATCATTTCTCTCCCCGCTTATGGTCCTCCGATGTCTCCTGGCCTCGCGAGCACGACGACGGCCCCCGTAGAGTCCGGTGATGAGGCCACGGGAGGTGGACTCATATCAATGGAGGAGGGAGACGCCTCCGTTTCGGCTGGCGGCTCATCGGGTAAATTTCGAGTTATTGTCCCCCCCTTTTTTTATATCTTGCGATCCTTTCTGAAAAGTTAATCTTTGTTTTTAACGCAGGTGCGGCCAGTGCCGATGCTCCATTGCTCGAGAGAGCGCCGTCAACTACTGCCTTGGCGGTGGTCGCCTCTCAGCCTTCCCTTATACCATCAAAGATGTTGGAAGGTATGGATTTGAAACCCATTAGTTTTATCATTCAGCCGCAAAATTTATATACTAATGTCGTACTATTGCGTCTTTTCAGGAGTGCTTTTTTATCATCTCTATCAGGTGCTGCACCCGCACTTATCCTTCCCATCCGAACTCGCTTCTTCCTCCAGTGGCGCTAGCGAGTATAGTTTCCAACTGATGTCTTTCCTTTTTTAGTGATGGGATTATTTCTAACTTTCCCTTGTCCTGATTGCAGTGCTACAAATCGAAGGAGGGGATGAGAGATCGGTTGCGCCACCGGCCCTTCCGGCCTTGCCGCCTGCTGCAACTGGTATAGTAAACTATCTCATCAATGACTTTTTTTTTATATTTCTTGAACTGTCGTCTAATCGTATTTTGTTTTTTCAGCTGTCGTTCCGATCCCGGCGCCTTTTGAGTTTCGCATTATAATGCCGGCAGGCCCCTTCCTGAGACGTCCGTCTTCAAAGGGTGCTGTAATGAGCTTGGGTATGCTGAGCGGATACGTCGAGGAGCTTGACGCAGCTATGGATTTCGCTGCGGAGGTTAACCCGATGTTGGCGGCGCTTGTGACTTTTCATGATGGAGGCGTCGTCGAGCTTTGGGTTAATCACTGCAGGGAAATCGAGGTCCGCCTACATCAATCGGAGCTTATGCGCCCTGCTCCCGAGACCTTAGCCGCAAGCAATCAAAGAGCAGCATGGATTGAGAAAAGCGCTTCTTACTTCCATCACCTGGAACAAGAAGCGGCTTTACGGCTGAGGGAATGCCAAGAGACCTCGAACGAGACGGCTCGTCTGCGTGCTGAGGTTGAGGCGAACGCTGCCCAGGTGAAGGCTATCTTCGAGGGCCTTTTGGAGCATATCTTTAATGGGCTAAACTTGAAGCAGAAGCTTGATGCTGCCGAGCGTGACGCCCAAGGCCGCGAAGCAGCTCAGCAGGCCGTTGGGGAGCAGCTTGCATCCTTCTTGCAGCAACGGGCTCAAGTGGAGGCAGAATTGGCGGTGACGGCCGACCAGGAAAAGGCGTGGAAGGAAGTGCGCGAACAACTGATAGGGCTATTTAAGACGCTTCCTTCCCAGTAGTTGCCCTTGTATCAATATACCTGTAAAAAATTTCTTTTTCGAATAAGATGTATCCATTCTTTATTCTTTTGTACGATTCACCTTGTACTTGATTGAATTAATAAATAAAGATACACATTTTTTTTTGCAATGTCTTGTATCATTTCTTTGCTTTCTCCCTTCTCTTATTATTAGCATGTTGTCTTGATAAACATGGTTGACAGGTAATGGAGTAAGCATCTTGGTTTCTTCGAGAGATAACAATGGCTTAGGCCGCAGGTTCAGATCTGCTGCCTAAGACTTTTCAACTCTATGAGCCGTGAGGGTCTTATAGAGACTTTTCTCCCTACGGATCGAGAGGATCTCGTAGGTGGATTTTCTCCTTAGGAATCGTGATGATTCCTAAGTGCATTTTCTCTTATAAGTCGTAAGGATCTTATAAGAGAATTTTCCCTGTTACGAGTCGAGAGGACTCTTAAGCGGTTGTTTCCCTCCTTATCGAGATTCGAGTTTGGAGAGTGAGGCCCGTGGATAGTATGCAAGAGACCGTTTTGGGCCAACTCGCAGGGTCCCAGTGCTTAGAAAACAGGGTTTTTAATCCCTGCTGCCTAAGGCTTTATCTTACGAGTCGAGCCGTATCGAGAAGTTCTCGCAAAGACATCAATTTCCTCACAATTCTAGACGAATCGAGCATTTCTCGTAAGAATATCCTAACGTCACTGTTAACCTCTGCTCTGTACGACGGAAGTCCGTTAGGGTCTGTGGTACTTGGGGTTTTGGCCGTCGTACCGTCGCATCAGCTGATATATTCCTTGATATGAAATCGTGCTGTTCGAGTAGCCCTGCGACTGCCGTGTCTCTGATCCCTTCGGGGGCTGGACAAGACGTCTTCAAGCAATCCTCCTTGGCAGTTTGACCGTCGGAAGAGCAAGCGTTAGGAATTTTTCCATGCCGCTTTTTACTTGAGGTTAGGCTCATTTTGGAGAGCCCCGATGAGTCATAACCACTCCGCGTTGGTGTGGGATGATCTCCGATTGTCTTTCAGGTTTTATGTGAGTTGCTGTCAAGACCCTGAAGCTAGGAATTTGGCCTTTTCTTCGTTTGCTGGCATTGCGTCTGCTGTATCGAGACGAATGTCGCGGTTGTCTCTAGGTTGCAGTTGAACCGTCGAGATTTAGAACTAGGGATTTTGCCGTGGCTCCGTTAGTTTGATTGTCGCGTCTGAACCCTGCTAGAGGAAGAACGCTAGGGTGACATCCCGTCTGCTGTATCGAGACGAACGTCGAGGTGGTGACCATTCCGCACTGGTGCAAGATGATCTCCGATTGTCTTTCAGGCTTTATATGACTTGCCGTTAAGACCCTGAAGCTAGGAATTTGGCCTTCGCCTCGTTTGCTTTGTCACGTCCGAGTCCTGCTGGAGGAAGAACGCAGTTGTGACATCTCGTCTGTTGTATTGAGACGGACGTCGAGGTGGTGACCACTCGGCGCTGGTGTGGGATGATCTCCGATCGTCTTTCAGGTTTTATATGAGTTACCGTCAAGACTTGGCTCCGTTTTCTGATGGAGCATGGGGAGAGAAGATGTGTCTCTTTCTTTGTTTACGCCCATGGATTGTATACAGGGATTGTTATGCTATCGCCTGTAGGGCTTAAATTTCATTCATCATCATTTTTTTTTGTATTATTATTTTATTTCCGAGATGCTCTATCATTTCAGCTTTTATATCGCGAAGGTCGCGATTGCCCAATCATTTCGGCTATTTTTCGCGGTGCCCAATCATTTCGGCTATTTATTTTACTTTCACTCAATGCTT
Source organism: Agapanthus africanus (assembly GCA_030015575.1). Taxonomy (NCBI): domain Eukaryota; kingdom Viridiplantae; phylum Streptophyta; class Magnoliopsida; order Asparagales; family Amaryllidaceae; genus Agapanthus; species Agapanthus africanus. Next base: position 318,636,230 of record JASDDO010000008.1, read on the forward strand.
TTTATTGCGAGTTGCCCAATCATTTCGGCTATTTATTTTACTTTCACTCGCTGCTTTTTATTGCGAGTTGCCCAATCATTTCGGCTATTTTGTGTGCATACTTTTTTACTTGCTTCTTTTTATTGCAAGTTGCCCCATCATTTCGGCTATTTCGTATGCATGTGTGGCCTGCTGGCTTTTCGCTGTAAACCCGGAATTAGAGACCGATTTCGGCATCAGCATTGCTACAACTGGGATATTCCCAGGAGCGAATCATCATTTGCCTCTGTCGATGTCGAACAAAGGTGGCTTAGCGAACAGGGTTAAGGTCCTGTCGACTAAGGCTTTTGACTTCATGAGCCGTAAGGGTCTCACAAAGATATTTCTCCCTAGGAGTCGTGAGGATCTAGTAGGTGTGATTTCTCCTCAGGAATCGTGAGGATTCCTAAGTGTATGTTCCCCTGTAAGTCGTAAGGATCGTACAAAAGGATTTTCTCCTTATAAGTCGAGAGGGCTTACAAGGGTTATTCACTGTACGAACATATCCCTAGTCACGGATGGGACTTGGTGAGGGAAATGTTTATTCGGGTCCGTAGATTGTATACAAGGGTCAGTGTTGAGCCACTTGAAGGGCAATATCGAAGGTTGTGGGGGTTGCTTAAGCACAGGTTTGGGTCTCTGTAACTTAAGACTTTCAAATCTTATGAGCCATGAGGGTCCCATAAGGGAGTTCTCCTTACGAGTCGTGAGGATCTCGTAAGTGTATTTTCTCCTTAGGAATCGTGAGGATCCCTAAGTGTGTTGCTCCCTTGTGAGTCGTAAGGATCTCATGCGGGTGATTTCTCCTTACAAGGTCGATAGGACCCTGTAAGTGTCCTTTAACGAGGTTGCGCCCTTTCGGGTTTTCACAAACACTCGCCGGTAGTCCTGCTGTTTTTACTCACGGAGCCCTTTCGGGTTTTCATCCGTGCCCATTTTACTTATGGACGTACCGTTTATTTATTTATTCTTTTTATTCTCTTTTTTTTACGAGGTCGCGCCCTTTCGGGTTTTCACGAACACTCGCCGGTAGCCCTGCTGTTTTTACTCACGGAGCCCTTTCGGGTTTTCATCCGTGCCCATTTTGCTTATGGACATACCGTTTATTTATTTATTTTTTTATTATTATATTTTTTTATCTCTTTTTTTTATATCGGCTTTGTGATGTTTCAATCCACCGTAGTTTATCGACATCTCGGTCAACAGCTAGTTTTAGGACGTAATGGTCCGTCATTAGTTTAAGGACATTTCGGTCCGCCGTTAGTTTAAGGACGTTGCGGTCCGTTGTCACCGTATTCGAGACGAATCTCTAGTTTACTGACTTTTCGGTCTATGGGGCTTTCCCTATGAATGAGCATGATGCCCCCGGCATCTCCATCTTTCCCGGCGCGTGCGGTTATGGCGGGCTCACCTTCCAGTTTTCGGAGATGACGAACTTGCCTTGTTGGTATTGATCTTCAACCCAGTTTTTGAAGACGTAGCAATCCTCGATCAGGTGACCTACCGTTTGGTGGTAAGGGCAATAATCGAGATCGTTAACATCGCCTGGCCACAACGGACGTTTTGGACTCGGCAGATTGATGAGTTTGTCGCGCACTGCCAGCTCGAACAGTCTCCTTGTTTTATCTTGAGGAAATGAGTAAGGACGTTTTGGCTACGAGGGTTGTTTTTCCCTTCTCTTTATCCTTTTTGCTCGATCCTTTGTTTGTGAGGCCGAGATTTTTTCCGAGTAGCGTGCGATTGCACGGCTGAACGTTCTCGCAACTCCTCAATTCTTTCATTTTTGAAATGGATTCCTTGAGGGGAGGGTTGAGGGCAGCTTCCTCGTCAGATTCGCTTCCGATGGTGATAATTTGCGATCCCTTGGAGTCGGCTATGTGACAGTTGTCGACGGCTCTTTTGCGCTCATCTATCGCATTTTTCTGATGTCTACGAGCTTCACGCTTTGTCCTGTTGAAGTGTTGCTTTTGAGCGACATACCCTTGCCACCAACACTTAAAGGAGTCGCAGTCTTCGGTAGGATGTATGATCTTCTGATGATATAAGCAGAAGTTAGGATGCATCTCTACCCCACCGAGAGTATTTTCTCCAGAGGGTGGTAGCTTCATTCCCACTGATAGGGCTTTGGCGAACCTTTTCCTCATCTTGAATTTGTTTTTATCAGCAGTGGATGTCTTTTGATTTGACGGGAGTGCCTCGACTCTTTGGTCTAGTCGGCGGTGTTTGGCTTCTTCCAGTATGGCCATCTCACGCTCTTGATTGGCTTTAACTTTCAGACGAATCTCATTCAGGATGGCATCGATCATCTCGTCTGACGGCCGCAGAATTTCTGGTTCAGGGTCCGCCCTCGGTTTCTCGGCGCAAGGAGCCTCTTCATCATCTATCAATGAGTGAGAGATCACATGACAACTCGCTACGTAGTTTTCGGATTCATCTGATGAGTCTTCTCCATCGTTTCCGTCCTCGACAAAAGAACAAGCTGCCCCCATCGTGTCCGTCTTCTTTGGAGTGTGTGGCTGTGGTGGGTTTACCTTCCACTTTTCAGCGCGAACTTGCCTTGTAGGTACTGATCCTCGATCCATCCCTTAAAGACGAAGCAATCCTCGATCGGGTGACTTACCGTTTGGTGGTAAGGGCAATAATTGAGATCATTGAGATCACCTGGCTGCAACAGACGTTTTGGACTCGGAAGATTGATGAGTCTGTTGCGCACTTCTAGCTCAAACAGTCTTCTTGTCTTATTCTGAGGAAACGAGTAAGGACGTCCTAGTCTCTCCTCGAGGGATGGGCGTGGACGCACGTTGTTTTGGCGAACAACCGGCTTTGAGTTGCTCGGCTGTTGTTGAGCATTGGCGACGACGATCACTTTCCCTTTTCCTTTCTCATTTCGAGAGTCTGGTTTTAGAGGAGACGGTCCATGGCCCATCTGGTCCATTTGGGCTAATTTGTCGATCAAGGCCTGGAAGGTGGTCGGCCTGAAGAACATCATGAATTGCGAGATGGTCGCTTGCGGATCGAGAGTGCCCATGAACATGCCTACCGCAGGTGCCTCTTCTATGCGTTGTTCGCATTTCGACCATAGGTTCCGCCATCGTGTTGCGTATTGGACCCACGTTTCGCCTGGCCTTATCCTGGAATTTATCAGTGCTGTTATCGGGGTGCGTTCACTAGCACTCGTGAATCTTTGTGTAAACAGTAGCTCCATCTCCGCAAATGTTTTGACAGAGTCGTTAGGTAGCTCCGAATACCATTAAAAGGTTGTTTCTGTTAAGCTGCCGACGAATTCTCGAAGCAACAATTTGTCATCGCCTCCAGTATTGCCGCATAAGGCTCTGAATTGAGCGACATGCTGATGTGGATTCCCTGTCCCCTTGTACACATGGAATTTAGGGATCGTATATCCCGGCGGGTAACTAATCTGGTCATACCAGCCCGGATAGGGTCGTCCAGTTTTAATAATTTGCCCAGCCGCTTCACTCGCCTGATGAGATCGTATTTGCTGAGCTATATAATCATCCAGGGCGGCCTTGGAGACAGTTTCCTCTTTGGCTGTTGAAAGGGCCGGAGGAGGATCAGATGTTTCTCCTCCGTCGTTTCCGACAATGACTGGAGGGTCTTCAGCTGGAAGGTCCGGCTGTAACATCATCCCTACCATGTCTTGGAAGAGGAGTGTCATTTGTTTTATGTTAGCCGCTTGTTCTGCGGCTTCTTTGTCCTTCTTTTCAAGGACTCTACGTAAGAAGTCAGCATCGGTTTCTTGTTCGTGATGCTGCTCTGATGATACTTCCGAACTTTCTTTTGGTTCGGTAAGTGCCGCCATCGCAGTAATCATTTCCTGAATCTTCTGTTGCTGCTCCTGGGCTTTTGTCACGGATCGGGTGAGCGGTCGGTGACCCATCGGAGCGCGGCTTTCCTCCTTTCCGGAAGCCATATAAACAGTATGCACCACCATGCCCCCAGACCTGGGGCGTTTGTGTTAAGCGCTTTTACGCTTCGCCATGTTCACAGGGGCTCTTTGCGGCCTCCTTTTCCTTTGAGGGATTGGAGATGAGGGGGCCGTTGCAGTGGGCACCCAAGTAGCTGTTGCTTTTTGTGGCTTGACGGAGTAATCCTTCTCTTGCCGAACCTTCATCTTTTTCTGTCGGCGGAGATAGTTTTCATCAATCACCGACTCCTGGACCTGTCGCCAGACTTTGTAAATTTTAGAGGACATCCGTTGAGGGGGCTGCTCTAGCTTCTTCTCTGGAGTATTCTTCACAGATGAAGGAGTTCGTTTCAACACCGCAATAAGAGAGTTTTTGCGCACCGTGTTCAGCAATTCAAAGTTGTTCCCGGTTGGAACAGCAGCCTCGATCCCCACCATCAGAGCTGGTGGCGTAAATCCAGAGGGGGAGTTGCCCCCGGCCTTCCTTACTCGACACCAGTGACGACATCGAGCGCGTCATGCGGGTGGAATTGATTGAGCCGTAGGGGTGACCTCCTCATGCCCTCTATGTTGGTCAGAATCTGCTGGTATCAGCCTTTTAAAGACCGACGTCCGTTGAATGGGGACGGCCAACCTGTCAAAAGCAGACTTCCGAGCAGGGGAAGCAACCTTGGTGATCTCGCCTGAAACTGGAGTAGGGATAGCTATCCACTTCGGGATAACATCTTCTGGTATTGCTGGCTTTTTCATGGGCTCGTTGGAGCTCTGACCTAGCCTATTAAAAACTGAGGCAGTGGAGTTGGGCGACCCGTAGAGAGGGACCGCGACAGTGGTAAGTCGATCAAAGACCGACTTCTTTGGGGCTTCTTGCAACGTCATTGGGGCATTGAAGCTCATCGGTGGAAGCATGGTCCCGAAGAATAGTCCAGTGGTGGCTTGAGTTACCTGCTCCACTGGCATCTTGAAAAGAGAGGTCGCTTGGGGCCCGTAAGTCACTCCTCCAGCAGAGACCGAGCGAGAGTTGCAGTTGAAAGCAGTGCAGTTTGAAGCCATTGATCTTCTGTTTTCTGCATGGAGAAAGACACCAAATCTTAGTACCTCGAATCCACAGGCAACCACAGCAAACCGCGATTCGTTCGCGAACACGACACACGAAGTGTGGAGTGGAAAGAGGAAAAGGTCATACCGGGCGTGCCAGAATCTGTTCCCCTCCGAATGGCGGCCAAGACATGGGCGTCTTGCCTGAGATTCAGGGCAGATGCTATTTGGTTTTATCCACCCACCTCTCCGAAAATGCCAAGTTGATTTATGGCACCGTGTATCGGAGGTTTGGACGGATGCGGCCGATGTAGCAGACTTCGTCAGATTCCCCCTCGCTTGAGGGGTTTTTGATTGTGGGGACGCTCTTCCCTGCAGGCGCAAGCCCCTGCAGTTAATTACGCTACCGTATCGCGGTAACAACTTTCTCCTGCTCCAGATGTTCACTTCGTGTCATGTGTGTTTGTTTTGTTTGTGGTTGCCCGTGGATTGTATACGGAGACTAAGTGATGCCGTCGCCCGTAGGACGTGGATTAGTCCAAATCTGTGTTTACTTAGATTTGGGTTTGATGTTTTAGTTTAAGGATACGTTAGCCATATTGAGGCTAAGATCAACTTAAACTTTTGTTAAGGATACGTTAGCCTAATCTCCAGACTAAGATCAACTTAACGGGATCGTTTGGATCCGACAAGAGAGCAATTGGCTCTATTGTTTAGTTTAATGACGTTGCGGTAGATTTCCAATTTAGGGACATGGTGGTCCATCATTCCCATTTGGGGACGAGGATTAGTTTAAGGACATTTCGGTCCAACGTTCCCATTTTGGGACGAATATTAGTTTAGGGACGTTTCGGTCCAACATTCCCATTTAAGGATGAATATTAGTTTAAGGACGTTTCGGTCCACGAGTTTAGGGACCCCACAGTCCGTATTGATGTGTGGTTGTAGGGACCCGTCACCTCTCTGACGTCGTTGAAGGATTACAACGATAGGTGTCAGAGGAGTTCGGAGATGTGCCCTTGAACCGGGTGTAAATTTATTTAAGAGAGCAGCCGTGCTTAGTCAATTTAATTTGAGGACTTACGGCCATGATTGGGCTAAGTCCAGTTGAAAAATGTTCAACGTTTTTATTTATCTTTGGTCTATTAGGCCTGTGCTAGGACTTTTCTCCTTTTTAATAATGCACTGCATTTTATCCTGGCCTGCTAGGCCTTTTTGATTTGGGCTCAGTCCCTTTGTAAATGATGCAGAGCATCTGTTTTGGTTTGGGCTCTGCCCTTTTTTATAATAATGCATTGCATTTTATTTGGCCTGTTAGGACTTTTTAATTGGGCTCGGTCCCTTTGTAAATGATGCAGAGCATCTGTTTTGGTTTGGGCTCTGCCCTTTTCTAAAATAATGCATTGCATTTTATTTGGCCTGTTAGGCCTTTTTAATTGGGCTCGGCCCTTCTGCAGTGCATTAATTAATTGGCAGTGGCATGTCAGGCGCTTTGCGCCAATTACTGTGCGCAAGCGCTTGTCGTGGTGACACGTGTCACACTCTGGTGAGCGCAAGCGCAACAGCGCAGTGCGCTGCGCAGTGCGCTACTAACACGTGGCGCGCTCTGGTGAGTTGCGCCAACTTTAAAAAGCAATGCTCTACTTTTAAAAGCGCATAGCGCAAGTGGTTCTGGAGCTGACACGTGGCGCTCTCTGGTGGCTTGCGCCAACCCAGGAGCGCAACAGTGCAGTTTTTGCAAGTGCAAGGCACTATTTTCAATAACTTGAGAATCTTTAAGATTCCAGAACCAATGGTTCATAAAAAAGTGCAAGGCACTGTTATTATTTATTTTTTATTCAAGGTCATTGATCTTGTTCTTAGATCAATGATCTATTCAGAAGAAGTTCTTCTCTTTTTTTTTAAAAGGTTTTTACCTTCTTTCCCTTCTTGAGTTCTTCTCGCAATTCTTCAGAGTTCTCTCTGTTTTGTTGTTTTTGAAGTTCTTCCTCTATGTTGATGACTTTTGAATTAGGGTCTAGAGGCCTTTATATAGTGCCCATTAATTTGTTAAATTTGTTAAGAGATCATTCTCTGAGTGATTTGGGGAATTTCCCCACCGTTGGATCTTTGATCCAAGGGCTTCTGTTTTACAGAAGACAATCTTCTTGTTTTAACAAGAACAGAAGGACCTTAATAGAATTTTAATTCTGTTTGGCGCAGATGCACCAGCGCTTGACACGTGTCACACAGCGCACAGCGCAGCGCAACTGCGCTGACACGTGTCGCGCAGCGCACAGCGCAGCGCACAGCGCAGCGCAACTGCGCTTGCGCCAATACGCTGACACGTGTAGCGCAGCGCAGTGCTTGCGCAACTGAAGCGTTGCTTCCTTTAATTTTGTTTTAAATAGAGCCTTTCTCTGATTGGGCGCGCTGCCTCAGGCGCTGCGCTCTCTGTGCTGGCATGCCTGATTTTGATACGTGGCGCCCTGCGCGTAGCGTAGAGGATCTGAAGCGTTGCTTCAATTTTTGAATTTTTGAAATTCAAACAGAGCTTTGCTCAGATTGGGGGAAACAGTCCCCGTCACGGAGTGTCGCTGGTTATTCGACTTGTCCCCGGCACTGAGTGTCGCTGGTCGTTTGACTTATCCCCGGCACGGAGTGTCGCTGTTCGACTTTTCCCCGGCACGGAGTGTCGCTGGTCGACTTTCCCCCGGCACGGAGTGTCGCTGGTTGTTCGACTTGTCCTCGGCACGGAGTGTCGCTGATCGACTTGTCCCTGGCATGGAGTGTCGCTGGTCGACTTGTCCCCGGCACGGAGTGTCGCTGGTCGACTTGTCCCCGGCACGGAGTGTCGCTGGTCGGGTCGACTTGTCCCCGGTGCGGAGTGTCGCTGATCGACTTGTCCCCGACACGGAGTGTCGCTGTTCGACTTGTCCCCGGCATGGAGTGTCGCTGTTGGACGTTTCCCCGGTACGGAGTGTCGCTGGTCGACGTTTCCCCAAGGCGAGTGTCTGTTTTTTGACGCAGAGGTCGATGTTGGAATTGGTTGGTTTGATTTGTTTGATTTGAGTTGACATCAGCATTGCTACACTGGAATATGGTACCAAGAGCGAATCATCATCTGCCCTTGAGAGGATTTGGGGATTGGTTTTTTTTTGTTTGGCATCTACATTGCTGCACTGGAATAATGCCAGGAGCAACTCATCATTTTCCCCAAAAGAATTTGGGAATTGATGGCTTAGGAGGCAGGTTTAGATCCCTATCACCTAAGGCTTTTCAATTTTATGGGCCGTAAGGGTCCTATAAAAGCATTTTTTCCCTACGAGTCAAAAGGATCTCGTAGGTGTATTTTCTCCTTAGGAGTCGTGGGGACTCCTAAGTGTGTTGCTCCTTTGTGAGCCATAAGGATCTCACGCGGGAATTTTCTCCTCACAGAGTCGAGAGGACTTTGCGAGTGCATTTCATCTCTTTTTCACGAGTTTGCGCCCTTTCGGGTTTTCACAAACTTGCCGGCAGTCCTGCTGTTTTTACTCATGGAGCTCTTTCGGGTTTTCATCCGTGCCCGTTTTGCTTGTGGACATACCGTTGTTATTATTTTTTTATTTTATTTTATTTTATATATATATATATTTTTCTTTTCCGCTGGTGGGACTTTAAAAGTAGTCTCACCGGCAGGACTTGGGAGAGATTGGGATCGTTTTATGCCCATGGATTGTATACGGTTTTGCAGGATGTATGATCCAGACCGTAGGGCCGAAAAAATTTCGGGACTTTGTTGGCGTCTGCATCGCTGCACTGGAACATGGTACCAGGGGCGACTCATCATTCGCCGTTTGGGGATTTGGATTTTGGCCGGCGTTTGCATCGCTGCACTGGAATATGGTACCAGGAGCGACTCATCATTCGCCTTTTGGGGATTTGGATTTTGGCCGGCGTCTGCATCGCTGCACTGGAATATGGTACCAGGAGCGACTCATCATTCGTCATTGCCTATTGGGAAGCGATGACTTAGGAGACAGGTTTAGATCCCTATCACCTAAGGCTTTTAAATTTTATGGGTCGTAAGGGTCCCATAAAAGCATTTTCTCCCTGCGAGTCGTAAGGATCTCGTAGGGGTATTTTCTCCTTGGGAGTCGTGAGGACTCCTAAGTGTGTTTTTCCTTTGTGAGTCGTAAGGATCCCACAAAGGTTTGTTCTCCTCATGTATCATGAGGACACATGAGTGGATTTCCCTCGTTCCCAGTTTAATGACTTAGGGGTCATCCGTTTCCAGTTTAAAGACTTAGGGGTCTATTGTGCCCAGTTTAACGACTTAGCGGTCATCTGTTTCCAGTTTAACGACGTGGCGGTCATCTGTTTCCAGTTTAACGACGTGGCGGTCATCTGCTTCCAGTTTAAAGACTTAGAGGTCATCTGTTTCCAGTTTAACAACTTAGAGGTCATCTGTTCCAGTTTAACGACTTAGAGGTCATCTGTTTCCAGTTTAACGACGTGGTGGTCATCTGTTTCCAGTTTAATGACGTGGTGGTCATCTGTTTCCAGTTTAAAGACTTTAGAGGTCTGTTGTTTCCAGTTTAATGACTTAGAGGTCATCCGTTTACAGTTTAACGATGTGGTGGTCATCTGTTTCTATTTTAACGACTTAGAGGTCATCTGTTTCCAGTTTAAAGACGTGGAGGTCTATGGATGGCGAGCTTGGAATTTTAGGGTAAGGGCTGGCATCAGCGTTGCTAACACTGAAGCACAGGTGCCAGGAGCAATTCATCATTTGCCTTTTCCTGTTGGAGAGCAATGGCTTAGGAGACAGGTTTAGGTCCCTATCATCTAAGGCTTTTCAATTTTATGAGCCATAAGGGTCCCATAAAAGCATTTTCTCCCAACGAGTCGACAGGATCTCGTAGGTGTACTTTCTCCTTAGGAGTTGTGGGGACTCCCAAGTGTGTTTTTCCTTCGTGAGTCGTAAGGATCCCACGAAGGTTTGTTCACCTCATGTATCGTGAGGACACATGTATGGGTCTTCCCAATGGAGCATAATTCCAAGGGCGGAGACCAGCCGCACGACTGGTGGTTGCTGTGGGGCATGGGTATGATGAGAATTATTTGAACCTGTAGATTGTATACGGTATTCGATTTGGGGACTAACCGTAGGGCCGGGAGAATTTTGGGAATTTGAATTTTGGTTGGCGTCTGCATCGCTGCACTGGAATATGGTACCAGGAGCGACTCATCATTCGTCTTTTTTTTTATTTTACCGCGATTACTCTATCATTTCGGCTTTTCTTATCACGAAGATTGCGATTGCCCTATCATATCGGCTTTTATTCGCGGTTGCCCCATCATTTCGGCTTTATTTTCATCTTTATTTTACTCGCTGATTTTTATTACGAGTTGCCCCATCATTTCGGCTTTTTATTATTTTTTTTTTATTTACACATTTTTACATTCCCAGTTTAACGACTTAGAGGTCGATTGTTCCCAGTTTAAAGACTTGGTGGTCCGTTGTTCCCAGTTTAATGACGTGGTGGTCGATCGTTCCCGGTCAGCTTGCTTATCCCAGCTCCTTGAACTTTGATCTTGGCGGAGTTGTGTTGATGACCGTAACTCTGTGGCTTGTCGGTACATCTGACAACTGTGGGGCTTTCCCAAGTTTGTATTGGTTCTCCACCCAATCTTTGAAAATATAGCAGTCTTCGATGGTGTGACTCACCACTCTATGATATGGGCGTATATGGGACTGTAGGTCATGTTCATTTCATGTGGCCTCTTTGGAACAGGCAGTTGCAGACCGTTGTTCAAGGCGTCCGCCAATATTTTGAGGACTTCATCCCTCCTGAAGGAGTATACCTTCTTCTTTCTCTCCATTGAAGTAGGTGCCTTTACTGATGCTGGTCCTTAAGGCCGATCAGTCTTTGGTTCGCCCTTTTCAGATAATGGCACATGTCTGAGAGAATCAAGTTCCCGAGGAGCTCCAGTCTCCATTTGTATGAAGTCGGCGGCCGTAGCTTGACTGTTTGCTAACACGCCTTTAGACAGTTCTATCTCTCCCTTCTTGTATTGCTTTTCGACCCAATCTTTGAAGACGAAGCAGTCCTCAATGGCGTGTCACTCTGTGATAGGGGCAATATTTTGGGTCGTCGGTCATATTCGCTTCTTGCATTCACTTTGATTCTGGCAGTTATAGACCGTTTCTTAGAGCGTCCTTGAATATCTTGTGGACTTTGCCCCTTTTGAAAGAATAGACCTTATCCAGTTTCACTTTCAGAGGCGATTCCCCTTCAGTGTATGTATCGGAGGGACTGGAGGCTAATTGCGGCTGTTTTTCACAAATGCGCTCCGCTCTTAGGCTGAAGGGATATTAGTTGGCTGCCTCCGGGTATCAATCCCTGGCTCATGAACCAAAATTTGATTATGCTGTAATTGCAATCGGACGACTTGGGTCGCGAGATCTGCCGTGACCTTTGCCAATTCGTCGACCTTAGACTGTACCTTGGCTAACTTCTCATCCCTTTCCTGAAGCTGCCTCTGGAGCCATCGGAATAATGCTTGTTCTGTAGTTCCGGTTATGACAACCGGGTCATCCTTATTGCCTGAGCTCAATCCCGCAGAAACCCCAGGGTCTTTTGGCTTATCGGCCGGATCGAGTGATCAGTCGAAAATATTGCATTTTTAACACATCAATTTCCCTACCATTTGCACTCATCTAGAGGTGTTCGGTATTAATATAGCACATATTAGCAAAACAGCAGTAAAATACCAAATTACTTGTGTTATATATTAAAACCGACATTTCTGAGGGAAATTGAGTGTTTATCATTGCATCGCATAATCTTTGTGTAGCGCAACACTTGTTTCGAGAATCTGTGCAGGAAATTCCAAGAGAAGAGCCGAAATAGTTAAAAAGTGCTGTTAAAAATACGCCAAGTCTAAGACTTGAGATCTGGCAATGAACTAGAGAGAATTATAAGATTCAACACATCAGAAATATATCATGAAGTTACCAGAAAGCAGCATACAGAAATTCATGCACCAAGGCTACTATTGGGCCACGGATCCGTGGTCGTAAGGCCCCATTGGCGGCGGATCCGCGGCGCAATGATGGTGACGTCATCATCTTTTCAGCTCAGGTCTCTCTTCTCAGCTTCAGAACTCCTTTAAGCCACTGCAAATTCCAGAAAACTCCAGAATCTTCTACCAGATCAGCAAGGCTCCTTGTTCAAGCTAAACAACTATAAGCTTCCAAAGCAAGCTACTTAACAACCTAAGCCTAGAAGCTTCTCCCTAACCTCCAAGATTATGAAGGAAGCTAAAGCCTAACTAACTACCTCTAGAAGATTTTACCTAACTACCTAGCTTACAAGGGAAGCTAAACTAAACCTAGCTTCTAAAAGAAGCCAAAGCTAGTGAAGGCTATAAAAGGAACCCTAAGGCTTCACTTCTAAGGTTGTTCTTTAGTTCAATCTCCATCTCTCCCATAAGTTGAGTGACACAACTTGTAACCTAATCCCCAATTCAAAAATCCAAAGCCAAAAATCAAGAACTCCGAGTACCAAATCAAGCATGAAGCCTTCGATCCTTTAGAAAGCGACGCCGGACTTCATCGAAGCAAGTGATCCAAGGAGATCCACGACTCAAAGAGACGAGTGAAGCCAAAATCAACGATCAAGTTCTTTCCTCTTGTAGATCTCGAGTGATTTGTAACAAAATTGTTGATAAATAAAGGTGAAATTTCTATATCTTGCTTTCTTTACATTCTTGCATCATGACTAGATCTCAATTTGTGATTGTGTTTCGTGTTGTGATGTTTGAGTAAAACTCCGCTCGTGGAGGAATCGAGACGATCAATAGACGATGATGTTACAAATCTTGAAACGATTCTTGATTCCTATAAGTTTTGTAAACTCTTGTAAATCGAAGAATCGGCAACCTAGTTTCGAGCGATGCTTTCTTGATTGTGTTCGCTATTAATTAGGGATCCACGATCGATTCTTGAATTTACTAGAGGCTAGTTTTGTTGAATGAGATTCATCGAAAGGAAAAAAGATGAGATGAAGAAACCCTAGTTTCTTTAAAAGATCCTTAAACCTCGATTAATCGTCATCTATCTAGTATCAAATCATTAATGGATAAGAAAACGTAATCAATAGATTTCATCACGTCTATAGATTCGATCGATTCCTACGAGCCTAAGTTCGATTCTTGATTATTGGATTGGATATCATCACTTCTTGATTCTTGATTTTTATGTTTTCTTGATTTTAGATTTAGATATAGATGATTCTTGAATTCAACTTTAAAATCTTGAATTGAATTATCTTTTCTTTCTTTTCTTTAATTTTCAATTCATCTAATTCGAATACGAACGGATCTCACTTTCCCTGTGGACGATCCGCACTCGCTAACGCGCTACATTCGACACCGTTATTGATTGCGGTCAAAATATTTTTGGTTGTGATTTCTATACATTTTCTACATACACACCGGAAAACGAATCAATCAAATAGCGCCGTTGCCGGAGATCGTGTGCTAATTTGTTCGTTTTTGAAATTTGAGTTGAAAAGTTTATTCCATCAAAAAATTTAGATCAAAATTCGTGCAAACACTAAACGATTCGTTGTGATTTGTTGCGAGGAAATCTGCAATCTGTGGAGCTTGGGAAAAATTTTATGATTATTCCAGGGATCTCTGTGAGGCAACAGAAGCAGTTGCCTAAATTTTCTTGCAGTGACCTCATTGGCTCGCGGCGGATCCGCGGCATAAGAAGCTTCCCGCGGCGGAACCGCGGTGGGAATAGATGTTCGCTGTTTGAAACTTCTCTGGTATTTTCGTGACTTTCTTATCTCCTTCTCTGTCTGCTCCAATAACAAATTTGCTGCAGGTTTCTTTGCAAAATTCGCAGCGCCGAAAAAAATAAAAATTGTGCGTGTTTTGATTCTTGGTTGTTTGCATATTAATACGGAATTTAAGGGGCACGGCCAAATTTAGATTAGGTGGGGAGTTCATTACCCTTCCTAAGCCCCGAAAATCACAAAATTTGCATCCGTTTTACCCTCATTAACTAAAAGAAATCTAGACTTGACTCTAAGGACCGTCGCGCTCACTTAGGACAGAAGGAGGTCGTGGGTAATCTATTGCTTATCCGCGTTTCTTTTGTGGTGTCTAAGGCAAGTGTGTCTAAGGCAAGTGGTTACTTAATTAGGCCCACTACTTACGTAGTGAAGAACCTCCCACTTACCTAGCACTTACCTGGCCACAGGAGGGACAAAGAGGTAATAGAGGATTGATCCTGCGACTTGTCTTTTGGCAGTTAGGAGCGGTCTAGAGCCTTGACCTAGGTGACCACTAGACTTAGGGTTTTGCTTGTTGCATTTGTTGTGATTTGCATCATTTTTTCAAAAATCCGTATATTTTTCAAAACAAACACCACTTCATCTTTCCCCTAATTATATCAACGCTGCCACTTGTACTAAACCCTTTAGTGCAAGCTCGGCTGGACACGGGATTCTAGTGCCCGTCTTGTCCGCGTTTTCCCCTATCGACCCTAAAGTCGGTATTTCTACATTTTCTTTTTCCTACCACCACCGCGATGGACGGATTTCCATCAAACTTTTACACCACTCTGCCACCACCCGCAGGTGCGCAGAATCCTCCACGCATTTCTCTTCAAGAGAGATACTATCATTCACGTGTTCCCCTTCCCACCTGTCTTTCCATTCCACCAGCCAACGGAGAAAATTTTGAAATCAACCCCCAATTCATCAAACTGTTACCAAAATTTCACGGTCTTGATTCTGAAGACGCATACGTTTTTATCTCCAAATTCGAAAACGTATGCGCAATGATTGGAACGTCACAACTGTCTGTGGATGCTCTGCTTTTACGTTTTCTCCCATTCACTTTGTGCAACTTAGCCGAGAAGTGGCTTTACAATACAACCACACATTCCATTTCAAAATGGGATGAATTTGTTATAGCATTCCTTAAGAAATTTTATCCCAATCACAAGACCAGCCGTGTTCGGAGCGAAATCTTCAAATTTACCCAACTTCCCAATGAACCATTCTGGAAATACTTTGAACGGTTCAAGGATCTTCTTATCCAATGCCCTCATCATGGAATCTCCAAATGGGATTTGTGTCGAATTATCTATGAGGGTATTGATCTCACTACTAGACAGATGCTTGAAACCATGCGTCATTGCCAATTCCTATCTAAAGATGATGGTGAAGCTTGGAAATACCTAGAAGATTTAGCTCAAAACACATCACAATGGGAAAGTGTTAGACCACCACCGCCTAGGGAAGATGTCAATCAGCTCGATGTTTCCGTCATAATGAGAGCCGAAATGGCCACAATACAAAGGAAACTTGACGCTATAGAAAACAAAATCTCTTCGGTCTCCCTAAACCAATACACACTTCCCAAAATTGTGTGTGGCTGCTGTTCAAACCCATAACATTTGACGAAAGAATGTCCTTTGAATGTACCGTTTCAAGGTCACACTAATGCTGCATTTCAGCAAAGACCTGGAAACGATCCTTCTTCTTCCTCATATAATCAAGATTGGAGGAATCACCTTGATTTTTCTTGGATCCAACACCAACCTCAATACACAGATCTAAACCAGAACACTTTCCAAAGGGTCCCTCCACAGCAACAGCAACCACCACAACCGAGTCAGCACCCCTTCCAACCACAAAATTTTCAAAACCCGGCCAACAACTTTAATCCTTTTTCTGCCGGAACCAATAACACCTCTGCACTCGAACAAACCATGAATTTGTTTCTGACAAATTTCATGCAATTTACGGTAAATTTTCAGTCTTCCGTCGATAAAATCCAGAAAAACTCTAACTCCCAAAGTGAGAGTATTAAATCGATGGAAGAACAAATTGCACAATTAAAAGCCGAAATGAGTGTAAAAGAAAAAAGGAATCTTCCAGCTCAACCCCTACCTGATCCTGGACTTTCACATTACACAAATGTGGATGTACTTACCACGTTGAGATCTGGAAGAGTGCTATACAATCATGTGGGTAAACAGATTGATGTTGAGGAATCAAGTGAACCCCAGGCTTCCACTTCCACTTCCACTCACACTTCTACTTCTAATCCCATTTCGTCTAATTTACCGTCTTCTTCCGAGCCTATTCTTCGTTTTCCCAAAGGCTCGAACCCACCACCCACTTCATCCTTCCTACCCCCACAACCTTCTCCACAAATGTTGGACCCAACACTTATTGATAGAGCTCCATTTCCAAATAGGTTGAGGCCCAACAAACCCAATGCCCAAATGGAGAAGCTTGTGGACATGTTTAAGCAAGTTAACATCAACATCCCTCTCCTAAATGCTATCCAACAAGTTCCGTCCTATGCGAAAACTCTTAAGAACTTGTGCACTAGGAAGAGGAAGACTCAAGTGCCTAAGAAGATATTCATGGCAAAGACTGTAGACACGGCTTTTCCCCAACAATTACCACGGAAACGTAAGGACCCTGGTCTTCCTACTATTTCTATTTCTATTGGGGAAAAACACATCAATCGTGCTCTACTTGACCTTGGCGCTAGTGTTAACTTGCTTCCATACTCGGTTTACGAGCAGTTAGGTATCGGAGTGCTAAAGCCCTCGAGCATAACTCTCCAGATGGCTGACCGATCAATCACCAAACCTAGGGGTGAACTGGAGGATGTGTTAATATAAATCGGGGAATTTATATTCCCTGTGGACTTTATTGTACTTGATACACAGCCTGTAGCGAACCCACGGAAGCAAATTCCGGTGATTTTAGGCCGCCCCTTCTTGGCCACTTCCAATGCTATCATCAACTGTCGTAATGGCTCTATGACCCTATCTTTCGGGAATAGGTCAATTGAGCTGAACATTTACAAGTTGGGAAGTGTACCCTCCGAACCTACTGCTCAGGTCAGTTCTGTCGAATTAATGGATGTCGACAGCAGCGAAATTGATGATCCTCATGATACTGATCTTGACTCTTTTCATATGTTGTTGTTTGACCCAACTATGTATCATGCACATACGGACTCTTCCACCGAGTTGTCCGGGTCAATAACTAACACTGATTATGAACCGTTTTTGGAGTCATAAGATCACCCCGCGCTTTGTGATAACATTATTCTTCGGGGTATTGATGGAACTTTTGAGGAAATTTTCGTTGATGAACTCGCATTTTTGAATGACACGGGTGTTGAGATGAATCATCTCCCAATCATTGAAATTGAACCTCCACCCCTTCTTCTGAACTGTAAAAATAATGCGAGTAATCTATCACATTCACTGCATCGTCTCTCCAAAATGAGGCGCACACACATTCTATTCCACCACTTACCTTTTCCCTACTTCTTCTTCCACCAACCTGAGCACTACATTGATAAAATTTTCGAATAGTTGGTGTTAACTTTCGGTCTTTGCAAAGCTTGGCATCGACCACTGATGTTTGACCCCCTCTTGTGATTTTCAAAGCTTAATATGGTTTAACTCAAGTTTGGGGGGGTATAATCTGGCTCTTGAAAAGAAAATTTTTACACAAAATATGGAGCCAAAAATAAGTTTAGGGGAGGATTTTCACTTATATATTTTCCCCCCATTTAATAAATTTCCTCCCAGGCTTACAGGTTTTTGAGATTTAGCAGAAGGCAACAGTGAGGACACTGTTGAAAACAAGTTTGGGAGAGGTTTGTAAATTTTCGCATCATTTGCATCATACTTTGCATAAGCACAAAACATTTTGAAAAACATATAAAAATTTAAAAAAAATTCAAAAAAATAAAAATATTTTTTTACATAAATAAGATAATAAAAGATTAGATAGTGAAAAATTATATCCAAAAGATTGGAAAAATTTAAGAAAACCAAGAAAATTAGAAGTTTTCTTAAACGAACTAGTAATAAGTAGTTATGAGCCATTGTCCCAAAGGTTAGTAAGATGAAGGAAGTCACTAATCTGAGGATAAAAATAAGTCTGAAAAATAGTTTCTATTCTAGAAGCCAAACATTTGAACGTTGATACCCTACTATACGCACTTACACACGTCTTGAAACTCGGGATAGTAGAGGATACCTTGAAATGCTCTAGTCTAAAAGCCAAAGTATGAAGGAAATAAAAAAAATGAAGAAAATATAAAATGGTGAGAAAAATGAACACTGTTTTTGTTATCGCCAAGGCAGCAATAAAAAAATATAGTGAGGGTGCTTCTTCACCTAGTACCTTAGACCAACTGATTTGGGAGTCACTGCTAAGCCTTAGGTGGTGCAAGACGAGGAAAAACACCGTATAAGCAAGCACATAAGTAATCGGTCGGTTAGTACCTCAAGAAGTATTAACAGTCGCATGAAAGTGTGTGAGCAATCTCATCTAAATATTCATTAAAAAGTACTGAGGCGGATGGGCAAGAGTATGATAGCTTGAATTGAATTCTCCGGGTGTAGGGATGTTCATTACACACACGTAGGTTATATGATCGATGTTTGGAAGAAAGATAGGAATGAAAAATAAAGACGATGTTTTATTGAGGGATGATGTGATTTCTAACATCTTTCATGAGTATTAAGATATGGCTCATGACAATCGAAAAGCTAGTATAGTTGGAAACCCTAATTTTCAAAGTCTTTCTTTTACAATTCTTATCTTTAAATGTAACTTTCACGTTCTTCCTTTTATTATTGGATTTTGTGGGTGCAATCCGCTGAAAACCCTCAGGAGACAACACTCCTCCTACTAGGGACACCTAGAGGTTTAAAGGCTTGTTGCACGTGCTCAGTGCAATCGTGTTGCCTACGAAAGTGTGCTAGTTAGTTTTTCTCCTTCTTTATTTTCTCCTTCTCTTTTTAATAAAACAGTTCGCTCGAGACGACCGAAAATAAGTTTGGGGGAATTTGATCAGTCGAAAATATTGCATTTTTAACACGTCAATTTCCCTACCATTTGCACTCATCTAGAGGTGTTCGGTATTAATATAGCATATATTAGCAAAACAGCCGTAAAATACCAAATTACTTGTGTTATATATTAAAACCGACATTTCTGAGGGAAATTGAGTGTTTATCATTGCATCGCATAATCTTTGTGTAGCGCAACACTTGTTTCGAGAATCTGTGCAGGAAATTCCAGGAGAAGAGCCGAAATAGTTAAAAAGTGCTGTTAAAAATACACCAAGTCCAAGACTTGAGATTTGGCAATGAACTAGAGAGAATTATAAGATTCAACACATCAGAAATATATCATGAAGTTACCAGAAAGCAGCATACAGAAATTCATGCACCAAGGCTACTATTAGGCCGCGGATCCGCGGCCGTACGGCCCCATTGGCGGCGGATCCACGGCGCAATGATGGTGACGTCATCATCTTTTCAGCTCAGGTCTCTCTTCTCAGCTTCAGAACTCCTTTAAGCCACTGCAAATTCCAGAAAACTCCAGAATCTTCTGCTAGATCAGCAAGGCTCCTTGTTCAAGCTAAACACCTCCAAGCTTCCAAAGCAAGCTACTTAACAACCTAAGCCTAGAAGCTTCTCCCTAACCTCCAAGATTATGAAGGAAGCTAAAGCCTAACTAACTACCTCTAAAAGCTTCTACCTAACTACCTAGCTTACAAGGGAAGCTAAACTAAACCTAGCTTCTAAAAGAAGCCAAAGCTAGTGAAGGCTATAAAAGGAACCCTAAGGCTTCACTTCTAAGGTTGTTCTTTAGTTCAATTTTCATCTCTCCCACAAGTTGAGTGACACAACTTGTAAACCCTAATCTCCAATTCAAAAATCCAAAGCCAAAAATCAAGAACTCCGAGTACCAAATCAAGCATGAAGCCTTCGATTCTTTAGAAAGCGACGCCGGACTTCATCGGAGCAAGTGATCCAAGGAGATCCGCGACTCAAGGAGACGAGCGAAGCCGAAATCAACGATCAAGTTCTTTCTTCTTGTAGATCTCGAGTGATTTGTAACAAAATTGTTGATAAATAAAGGTGAAATTTCTATATCTTGCTTTCTTTACATTCTTGCATCATGACTAGATCTCAATTTGTGATTGTGTTTCGTGTTGTGATGTTTGAGTAAAACTCCGCTCGTGGAGGAATCGAAACGATCAATAGACGATGATGTTACAAATCTTGAAACGATTCTTCATTCCTATAAGTTTTTTAAACTCTTGTAAATCGAAGAATCGGCAACCTAGTTTCGAGCGATGCTTTCTTGATTGTGTTCGCTCTTAATTAGGGATCCACGATCGATTCTTGAATTTACTAGAGGCTAGTTTTGTTGAATAAGATTCATCGAAAGGACAAAGGATGAGATGAAGAAACCCTAGTTTCATTAAAAGATCCTTAAACCTCGATTAATCGTCATCTATCTAGTATCAAAAAATTAATGGATAAGAAAACGTAATCAATAGATTTCATCACGTCTATAGATTCGATCGATTCCTACGAGCCTCACTTCGATTCTTGATTATTGGATTGGATATCATCACTTCTTGATTCTTGATTTTTATGTTTTCTTGATTTTAGATTTAGATCTAGATGATTCTTGAATTCAACTTTAAAATCTTGAATTGAATTGTCTGTTCTTTCTTTTCTTTAATTTTCAATTCATCTAATTCGAATACGAACGGATCTCACTTTCCGTGTGGAAGATCCGCACTCGCTAACGCGCTAAATTCGACACCGTTATTGATTGCGGTCAAAATATTTTTGGTTGTGATTTCTATACATTTTCTACATACACACCGGAAAACGAATCAATCAGCGAGCTCTTCGTCATTTAGACCGAGTTGACATTGGTAGCGTCCACCGTTCATCACCTTGGCTGTGAAGCATAGGAGGGCTCGTTTCTTCATGTCCGACCATGTAGACAGTGTGGACTGTATATCCAGCCGTCTCTTTATCTTCGGCGGGGTAACCCCGTTCTTGGAGCCTCATGAAGCTTAGCCTAGCGGGAGCCCTAGCCTTTTTTTTTTGCTCTGTATCTGAGCCGCTTCTGCCTCAGCTTCTCTGTTTTGAGGGCTTGGCGGGCATCCGTTTTCTGGGAATCCACCACGAGTCGATCGATAGGGAGCTTAGAGAAGACACCCGATCGAGCAGTTGTTAGGGGCACCGCCAGAGCTTGCTCGAGACGCGTTGTAGCTTTGTTGGTGTTGATGTCCTTGCCCCCAGCTGGGGACAAGGAAAGTCGTTCAAACACCGACTTGCGTTTGAGTTGGGGCGCCTTCGAGACCACCGCATTTGGCCTCTTGCCTTTCGAGACCGGTTTGTCCGTCACCGGGGCTTGAGGAGCTGGAATGGCGTTAGCTGACACGAACAGGATAGAGCCGAATGGTAGCGGCGGCTCTTCCCATTGTCGCCCGAGACTGGCCGGAAGGACCGTCCTGGCGTCCATCTTCATCGTGTAGGAGATGGGAGCTGTGTCGAGAGCTGAGCTTGTCCTTGGAGACAATTTTGCTGCGACCGGAAATTGCAATTTGAAATTTGTTAACCTGCAGAAAGAAGCATGATTTCATTACAGGCACTCGATATGTATATTGATTGAGTTCGCATGAACGTTTAACCCGAGATATAGGAGGAGAGAAAGGTCACACCGGGCGTGCCAGAATCTGTAGGGTGTTTTTCGTCACCCCGGTGAGATGGGAATACGCGCGCGCTTGTCAGGCGCATTACAGATGTTAGTGTTTATGCCCTAGAGGCCATTACTGTATCATACTAGTTTGTATATTACTTAATGGATGCTTGGGATATTCACAGTTGTATTGACAGTCTTGCTAAAAATGGTAGTATGCTACTTGGTTTGTGTCTATTTTAATATGTGCATATGTTTGTTGTAACGTATAGCTTATACATATTAGTAGAGCCCTTAGGATCTTTGCTTGATTACCAGCGTTGTGATGGCAGTCACACTAGTGGGGGCTGAGTAGTCTATAAGCAACATCCTATACAGGTCTCTGGTCGTAGGATTATCGAGTTAGGGCATCGATACTCCAGAGTAGACTGGTGTATACGCTTCTCATCCCAGCATAGGGAGATGGTCTGTCCCACAACCATCAGTACTTCGTACTGGAGATAGTATGCAGGTGCTCGTTAGGTTATGGGTACACCGGACAAGACTCGCCGAGAACTGCAGGTTGGATTTATACCCATCGTCAGATAGCAGTTCCCAGGTGACATGAGTACAGCTTAGTCCGTCGACTTGATACTGCTACTTCTCCTCGGGTGTGTTCCCACTGTACTTAGATTACTACCCTACCATGGCTCAAAGGAGTCGTGCAAACATGTAGTAGTTGGGTGCAGTCCCGAAGAACTTGGAGGCAGTAGCGGTTAGACAGGATTCGTCTCTCCCGGTATTGGGGTTTGATATCGCGCTGTATATGGATAGCCATTACGCAAAGTCCCTGGCCAGGGCAAGCGAGATTTACTGGTGGCTTCCAGTAGTTTCTCAAGGTGTAATGGACTTCACTCCGACACGACTTATACCGCTATTAGGGGTCTGACGTTTACCTCCCCCTAGGTCCGATATGCGATAGTCCTAGACGAACAGACCGGACTGTACGGAGATTGTCACATCAGACTCAGTAGGAGTTCGGATGGGTTCCTCATCGTCCTTCTTATCGACATCTACCTGGGGACCGTTACGTACAGCTAGTGCCGCTTGCGATCTGTGGTTAAACCCACTGCCAGCATAGTGTCGAGTCTTTAGAGTCCCACACAGAGAGTTTCCCTGCTTCGGGCGAAACGATATAGAGGTCATATGGTTTTACGACAGGGTTCGGACGCATACGTGTTTTTACGCACGTACGATGTTCGTACAGTTTTTACTAGCGGGCTTTGGTTTAAGCCAGATTCTAGTATCGAATTATTGGATTTATACAGTCTAAAATTTTTCCGTGTTTTCACGGATAGAAGGGGCGTTCTCGTAAATTGTCGAGAAGCTTCTAGAAGGATGATGACATGGAGGCTAGTGTGGCATTTGCATTTATTGGATTAATGAGTCATGGTGTAATTCATCCATGGAGTTAATGATTCATTTATGATTTAAATGACTCATGAGATGAATCACTATGTGTATTAATGAAGCATGATGACACATTATTATTTGTTATTCATTTAATAATGTGTTATGCTTCATATATTCACAATGATATCATTATTCCAAAAGGATTCTCATTCTCACCTTCTCTCTCCTCAAGCTCTCTCTCTCTCTCTCTCTCTTCAAACCCTAACCCTAACCCCTCATGTGTTGAGATCAAGGGTTAGCAAGACTTATTAATCCATAATCCTACTCTATATTCCCTAGGTTGCTTTGATTAGCACTTTTAGTAACCTAGTTACCTCAAGTTAGAGGTCAAGCTTGGAGTAGTAGCTCTCGGGTGGATCGTCTTTGACTCGAGGAGGCCGTTGAGGTGCCGACGTTCCATAGAGCCTACGAGGAGTGGAGGACAGCGATGAAGACCCGAAGGACAAGTAACGTGAGGTATAACTTAGAATCCGAGTAGTTAAACCTTTCGTAGTTTGCTAGTAATGGTTTAGACACGATCCGTGTGCTCAAGTCCGTGTTACGAAGCTTTGATAATTGTTTTTCATATATTCCGCCTCCCCGCAAGCTCGTGGGATGCGTGACATGGACTTACAGTGGTATCAGAGCCAACTAAACTTTTACTAGCTTGTTAGCAACTAATTAGAACTTCGATCGTCCGAAAAACGCGAAAACATAACCCCGGACCCCTCAAGTTTCTGTCAATTTTAAACATGTCGAAAAAATTATTTGATAGGTATGAAAATTTACAGCAGGGGGTTCTAAGAATACTGGGAAAATCCGAGGAGGTAACTCGGTGATACGGCCGCGGAACCGCTGCAGATGAGTGCATTCGACCGCGGATCCGCCGCCGAGTCAACTCCGAGTTGACTCGGATTTTCACAGTAATTCTTATTTTGTGGTGTTTTTTTTTTCCAGTATATTTTGTTTCTGCCCAGGTTACTTCTGTGCTGGCTTGCATTTAGGGTAGACACAGAAAAAGGTTGTCGATCGATATTCTAAGTTATTTGCTAATCGGGTTTTTATCTGTAATGTTGAATGTGTTCGTAAACCTTCCCTAACTGCTAGTATGTCGGTTGGCAGGGGGTTGCACATTTCTGTAATGGTTTTTACTGTTTGTGTATATGAACTTGATTGGATCGTTGTGATGATTAGCCAGAGTTTGAGATGGGTTATTATATTAATTTATTCGATGTAAATTGTAATATGATGTAATATTCTTTGCGGGGCACATCCAGGTTGCGGTTGAAGCCACCGTTGTATTATTTCATTTACTGTTTTTTGCTCCTATGATAGACCCAAGGTGGGGTGCACAAACTACCGGGTACTTTGAAGTGTTTAGTGGCATACTCACGTTGTTGAGGGAGACTACTTCACTTCGGATACTTGGCAGGTAGTTTGCCGTACCCGTAGGGGTCTAGGGTGGGGTAATGGTCATTCATCACAACTATGTAATCCGTCTTTCGTTGCAGGATCAAAGGAAACGCGGATTGCTTGTATATCCAATAATGTTCATCAGTGATCTGGAATGCCTATTATTGCGTCTAACGAATGTACAATATCTATATATGATAGCTATTAGACGTCACTTATGTTTTGCACCTGCGCTAGCCCAGCCCCCGCTCTGTCGTTAGTTAAGTAACCTAACGGGTGAATGCGGGACCCAGTGGCGAATGCGGATGGCATAAGAGGACGTTGTATTTTCGTCGTTTTCTGCAATGATAGGATAAATGATGGGACGCATTATATTAATGCAAAGAAAACAAACCAAAGTTGAATCGTTAGAACAAATTTAAAAGGAACCACTCGGTTATTTTAAAAGAGCAGATTTTTTAATTGCGGAGCTTTAACCACTCCTTTTAAAAAGCTATCAGGTTCCTTTGATTATATCAAGTTCACTACGTTCACGGTTTCGCCAAAACCAGTCATAGCCCTCCGTCATTTCTTATGGATGGTCGGTAGTATTCAAGCTATGTTTGTTTGGCCCTTAGTCAAGACATAGTGATTGGTAGCTGCTGGGGTATTCATTTGTTGCATAGATAGATGAGTTGGTTTGGGACAGTCGTATTACTTTGTTTGGCCCTTAGTCAAGAGTATATACGGGTGGGTTCAAATTAACAAGATAATGATGGGTAGAACTTGACATGTGACTTATGATTTGTTGGCCCTTAGTCAAGGTCATAAGAACATGGGGCAAAAATCCACATCGGGAGTTTCTAAAGAAATTGAAACTTGCTGGTGTTGCATACCATTTGGAGTTTGATGAATGTTGGTAGGATTCCTTCAACATTATCATACGATGATATTTGGATCCCGATCCTACTGTGAGTATATGCTACTTATCAGGAGATTTGTCACTTAACGATCAATGCTATAAACCAAGTAGGTGTCGAGAAAGGTGTCAGCGGGGCTACGCCCCCAGAGAAAAGAGGTTATTTAATTAAGGAACTTTGTGAAAGCGTTGGAAAACCTCCCTCGAAGTACCGACACCGGCCTGGCTGAACGGTTAAGCAAGTATTGTACGGTGAGATCAGTCCTGGCTAATTCTTCTTTTATGGTTTGAGGAAGGATTCGAGAAACAGTGGGAGCCATCCAGTTTAGATAAACTAAAAATCAATCTAAACTTGCAAGAGCATCATGCTAAAGTGTTTTCTTCTCTCTCTCTCTCTCATTGCAGCGACCTTGTGACCATGACTAGGTTACATCTAGATAACAAGTTGACTGAATCTGACTTTTATGACTGGCAAAGGTCTGTCCAGATGTCCATTGCCTATGACAAACTGGACCACCCTATTACTACTCAAGATCCCGCCGTCCCAGGTCCAGTTTCCACCGTCACGGATATGGATATCCGTCAGACAAGGGAAAAGGATAAAGCGAATGCCAAGTGCCTCGTGTTGGCTTCAGTTGATGGTGTATACCAGAAGCAGCACGAGAAAATGGACTTAGTTTCCATCTTTCTCCATAACAAAGATTTATATGGAGAGCAATCTCATATCGCAAGATATGAGACCTCGAACGAATTAATTCAAGCGAGGTTGGCTATCGGGTCATCTGTAAAGGACGACGTCCTTACGATGACTAGCTATGTTAATGAGCTCACGGACCTGGAGACTACGTGGGGAAACAGGTCATATGATGACTTATTTCCACAGTCCCTACCCTCTACTTACACCCTGAAAGAAACCAGGGAGACACAAGCTCTGCTTAATGGGGGTCCTTCTTCTTCTGCATCCAGGACGAAAGCAAAGGGTGAAAAGAAGAAGACCTCCACAAAGCCGATATACGGTGTCAGTAAAGTAGGAGGAAAGGGAAGAGCAAAAGTTTCAGGACTTGGTGTAGGTAAGGAGGGATGTTCCTATTGTTATGGGAACGGGCATTGGCAGAAGGATTGCAGGGCTTTGGAAGCCAGTAGCCAGGATACGAAGTATGTTTTGGCTTCGGCCTCGAGTGTGTATGTTATTGAGAACTGTTTGTCAATTAACTCTACTTCCTGGGTACTAGATACCGGAGCAGGATCTCATATCTGTAATTCATTACATGCTTTGAGAAACCGTAGAGTTATCAGGGTAGGTGATTTGTCTCTCAGAGTTGCAAACGGAATAAGCGTGGACGCTGAATCCATGGGAGAATATCGCCTAGGTTTGACAAGTGGGCAGATATTGATTCTACGTAACTGTTTGTATGTACCTAGTTTGACTTGTAATATCATATCAGTGTCCTCACTTTCGAGAGAGGGATATGACTTTACATTCGTAAGCGATGTAGTTCACATCCACCTAAATCAAGTTCTGATTGGGTCCGGTACATTAGATGACGGTTTATACGTATTGAATCAAGCTCGGGTTTTCAATGTCCAGAACACACTTAAAAGAAAGTCTCCAGAAATAAATCAAGCTTTCTTATGGCATTGTAGACTAGGTCACATCAATGAAACACGGTTGACGAAGTTACATAGAGAAGGATATTTGAATCCGTTCGAATATCAATCTTATGCCACTTGTGAATCTTGTCTCATGGGAAAGATGACAAAGACTCCGTTTACTGGACACGGAGTAAAAGCGAGCGAGCTCTTGGGACTCGTACACAGTGACGTGTGTGGTCCAATGTCTACACATGTGCGAGGTGGTTATTCCTACTTCATTACTTTTACGCATGATTTCTCTAGGTATGGATATATCTTCTTAATGAAGCATAAATCCGAGGCCTTTGAGAAATTCCGAGAATACAAGAATGAAGTTGGAAAAACAGACAGGCAAAAGTATCAAGACACTGAGATCTGATCGAGGTGGTGAATACTTAAGTGCCGAGTTCCTGGGATACTTAAAAGAGAATGGAATTCTCTCTTAGCTTACTCCTCCATACACACCACAACACAATGGTGTATCGGAAAGGAGGAATCGAATCCTATTGGATATGGTTCGTTCCATGATGAGTAAGGCTGAGTTACCGCGATATTTCTGGGGTTATGCACTAGAATCAGCTGCATATCTTTTGAACCAGGTTCCAACCAAGACTGTGCCTACCACACCATATCAGATGTGGAGTAGGAAGAAACCCTGTCTTAAACACTTTAGGACATGGGGATGTCCAGCTTTTGTAAAAAAGCAGTATCCAGAAAAGCTCGAGGCACGCTCAGTATAGTGTAAGTTTGTGGGATATCCAAAGAACTCCAAGGGATATTATTTCTATTACGCAGAGCAACAAAAGGTTTTTGTTTCTCGTCATGCCCACTTCTTAGAAACTGAATTTTTAGAAAATCAGAAGAGTGGGAGCGCAATAGAACTGGAAGAAATTCCAGAACCACAAGTTGTTACTGAAAGTTTGGTAGAACAAAAAGTTTCAGAAGAAAGGGACATACCAGCGCCTATCCGCAGAAGTAGTAGACAGTCTCATCCGCCCGAGAGATACTACGGTTTTCTCATAGACAGGGATCGAGAAGATTGCATCATTGATAATGATGACCCTACTAGCTTCCAGCAAGCCATTCAGAGCGGCGACTCGGTAAAATGGCTGGATGCAATGCGGACCGAAATGGAGTCCATGTACACTAACAAAGTATGGACTTTGGACATTACTCCAGATGGGGTAAAACCCGTAGGATGCAAGTAGATCTTCAGAAAGAAGATTGGTGTAGATGGACAGGTTGAAACCTATAAGGCTAGATTTGTTGCAAAGGGTTTCCGTCAAAGACCTGGTTTGGACTATGACGAAACCTTTTCTCCAGTGGCTATGCTCAAATCCATTCGGGTCCTTCTTGTCATTGCTGCCTTCCACGATTATGAGATCTGGCAGATGGACGTAAAGACGGCTTTTCTAAATGGTAATTTGGAAGAATGCGTCTATATAAATCAGCCAGAGGGATTCATTCAGAGTGGGAGCAGCGGTAAAGTGTGCAAGTTGCTTAAGTCCATTTATGGACTAAAGCAGACATCGTGGAGTTGGAACATCTGTTTTGATGATACTGTCAAAGAATTCGACTTTATCAAAAATTCAGATGAACCATGCATATACAGTAAGATTGTAGGGAGAGTTGTTATATTCCTCGTCTTGTACGTAGATGACATTCTCCTAATAGGAAATGATATTCCTATGCTACAGTCAGTCAAAAGATTCTTGTCACAGAAGTTCTCCATGAAGGACCTGGGTGATGCCACCTACATTCTGGGGATCCAGATCTATCGTGATAGATCAAAGAGAATGTTGGGACTTTCGCAGTCCGGGTACATAGACACCATATTGAAAAGATTCAGTATGGAAGATTCTAAGCGCGGTAACCTGCCGGCTTGTCATGGAATCAACCTCTCCAAAGAGATGTCTCCCAAGACTGATTTGGAAAGGGATCGCATGTCGATTATACCCTACGCTTCTGCGGTAGGCTCTATAATGTATGCGATGTTATGTACCAGACCAGATATAGCATACGCATTGAGCGTTTTAAGCCGGTATCAGGAAAACCCAGGGGAGAAGCACTGGATAGCAGTAAAGAACATTCTCGAGTACCTGAGGAGGACTAAGGAAATGTTCTTGGTGTATGGCGGAAAAGACCTCCAGATCGAGGCCTTTGCTGACTCCAGCTTCCAGAGTGACAAGGATGACTCCAAGTCCATGTCGGGTTATATCTTTACCCTCAATGGAGGGGCGGTCTGTTAGAAGAGTTCCAAGCAGGACACCGTTGCTGACTCAACGATTGAAGCGGAGTACATAGCTGCTTGCGATGCCGCAAAAGAAGCTGTCTGGATAAAGAAGTTCCTCACAGAACTTCAGGTGGTTCCTACCAATGTTGGTCCAATACCTCTGTATTGTGACAACAACGGCGCTATAACTTTAGCGAAGGAACCCAGGTCCCATCAGAAGTCCAGACACATCTTAAGGCGGTATCACCAGATCAGGGAGGTCGTAGATAGCCGGGAGATCGAGGTAAAGAGAGTAGATACGGAAAATAACATTGCTGATCCATTCACAAAGGCCATTCCTCAGACGCAGTTCGAGAGGTTATTCGAGATCATAGGTCTGCGATATGCCAGTACATGGCCCTAGTGCAAGTGGGAGATTGTTAGTGTTTATGCCCTAGAGGCCATTACTGCATCATATTAGTTTGTATATTACTTAATGGAAGCTTGGGATATTCACAGTTGTATTGACAGTCTTGCTAAAAATGGTAGTATGCTACTTGGTTTGTGTCTACTTTAATATGTGCATATGCTTCTTGTAACGTATAGCTTATACATATTAGTAGAGCCCTTAGGATATTTGCTTGATTACCAGCGTTGTGATGGCAGTCACACTAGTGGGGGCTGGGTAGTCTATAAGCAACATCCTATACAGGTCCATGGTCGTAGGATTATCAAGATAGGGCATCGATACTCCGGAGTAGACTGGTGTATACGCTTCTCATCCCAGCATAGGGAGATGGTCTGTCCCACAGCCATCATTACTTCGTACTGGAGATAGTATGCAGGTGCTCGTTAGGTTATGGGTACACCGGACAGGACTCGTCGGGAACTGCAGGTTGGATTTATACCCATCATCAGATAGCAGTTCCCAGGTGACATGAGTACATCTTAGTCCGTCGACTTGATACTGCTACTTCGCCTCGGGTGTGTTCCCATTGTACTTAGATTACTACCCTACCACGGCTCAAAGAAGTCGTGCAGACAGGTAGTAGTTGGGTGCAGTCCTGAAGCACTTGGAGGCAGTGGCGGTTAGACAGGATTCGTCTCTCCCGGTATTGGGGGTTGATATCACGCCGTGTATGGAGAGCCATTACGCAAAGTCCCTGGCCAGGGCAAGCGAGATTTACTGGTGGATTCCAGTAGTTTCTCAAGGTGTAATGGGCTTCACTCCGACATGACTTATATCGCTATTAGGGGTCTGACGTTTACCACCCCCCTAGGCCCGATATGCGATAGTCCTAGACGAACAGACCGGACTGTACGGAGATCGTCACATCAGGATCAGTAGGAGTTCGGATGGGTTCCTCATCGTCCTTCTTATCGACATCTACCTGGGGACCATTACGTACAGCTAGTGTCGCTTACGGTCTGTGGTTAAACCCACTGCCAGCGTAGTGTCGAGTCTTTAGAGTCCCACACAGAGAGTTTCCCTGCTTCGGGCGAAACGATATAGAGGTCGTATGGTTTTACGACAGGGTTCGGACGCATACGTGTTTTTACGCACGTACGTTGTTCGGACAGTTTTTACAGCGGGCTTTGGTTTAAGCCAGATTCTAGTATCGGATTATTGGATTTATACAGTCTAAAGTTTTTCCGTGTTTTCACGGATAGGAGGGGCGTTCTCGTAAATTGTCGAGAAGCTTCTAGAAGGATGATGACATGGAGGCTAAGGTGGCATTTGCATTTATTGGATTAATGAGTCATGGTGTGATTGATCCACGGAGTTAATGATTCATTTATGATTTAAATGACTCATGAGATGGATCACTATGTGTATTAATGAAGCATGATGACACATTATTATTTGTTATTCTTTTAATAATGTGTTATGCTTCATATATTCACAATGATATCATTATTC
Source organism: Agapanthus africanus (assembly GCA_030015575.1). Taxonomy (NCBI): domain Eukaryota; kingdom Viridiplantae; phylum Streptophyta; class Magnoliopsida; order Asparagales; family Amaryllidaceae; genus Agapanthus; species Agapanthus africanus. Next base: position 318,667,256 of record JASDDO010000008.1, read on the forward strand.
CAAAAGGATTCTCATTCTCACCTTCTCTCTCCTCAAGCTCTCTCTCTTCAAACCCTAACCCTAACCTCTCATGTGTTGAGATCAAGGGTTAGAAAGACTTATTAATCCATAATCCTACTCTATATCTCCTAGGTTGATTTGATTAGCACTTTTAGTAACCTGGTTACCTCAAGTTAGAGGTCAAGCTTGGAGTAGTAGCTCTCGGGTGGATCGTCTTTGACTCGAGGAGGCCGTTGAGGTGCCGACGTTCCATAGAGCCTACGAGGAATGGAGGACAGCTATGAAGACCCGAAGGACAAGTAACGTGAAATATAACTTCAATTCCGAGTAGTTAAACCTTTCGTAGTTTGCTAGTAATGGTTTAGACACGATCCGTGTGCTCAAGTCCGTGTTACGAAGCTTTGATAATTGTTTTTCATATATTCCGCCTCCCCGCAAGCTCGTGGGGTGCGTGACATGGACTTACAACAGATTCCCCCTGCCTAGGATAGGCCGGGGTTTAATGATTGTGGGGATCCGAATCTCCGGCAGCCGCAGACTAAGCTGCCGTTAATTACCCCTCGCCTTTGGAGCGAGAGAACCTCCGATTAACGGGTTAAAATTGAAAGGTTTGCCTAGCACCCTATAATGAGTTTTGAAGCATCACATGTCTCAAAGTATGGATTTTGATGGTGCTAAACAAACATGCAAAGGAATCGATCCTAGAAAATTAGGGTTACGAAACATAAAGCTAATCAAATTAGGGTTTCGAGACTACAACCTTTGTAGCTCCCTTTTTGCTTGACTCCTTAGTCTCTTGGGTGTTGGAAGAAGGTCCTCTTGTAGTCTTCTCACGTCCACGACGATCCACCCGGAGTTTTCCGTCCAAGCTCGCAACTTTGAAAAACAAAGTGAACACTCTAAACAAGTTGGCTAAACTTATGTAGAATGATATTGTGGCTAAGGATCTCACTTCAAAATCCTATTTTTATGAGTATTTTGCTCTCTTGAAAGAACTAGAAAGCAAAGGATCAAGGTTGATGAAGATGATGGCCTTTTGTGAAGAAGAGAATAATGAACCATTGAAAGAGAAATGAAAAATAAGCATATATATATTTTCCATTCCTCATATCCAACCATGGTTAACTCTAAAGATATTATTGGATTAAAGTTAAAAGAACAAAAAGAAAATAAACCATGGGTTAAAAGGTAGGTGAGCATGGTAAGGTTAAGAAGAGTGTAGAAACCTTTTATGATTTAACCCATTTTTCATTTCCTTTTTGTTTTAACTTAAAAGCAATAATAATCCATAAAAATAACCATGGTGTGATTCTTATATTGCCACCATTCTCATTGTATAAGCAACCATGATAAAATGATGTATGTATGCATGTGTGCATGCACATCCATATGTGCATGAACAATAATGAATGCATACATGCATGCATACATCCAAAATAAACAAGATAGGATTTGTAGTGAGAAGCTAATGATAAATCAACACTTGATTTACTAATCCGGTCATATCACATACGACCCGACCATAAGCAAGCCACCCAATTAATATACGGAATCCTATACACGCATTTTAATCGGGTCCAAGCGCATATCGCATACGCGCACCACAACGTTTCGCCTGGACTAGGTAACTCCTATGTGGGACTCTAAGACTCGTCAATACGCCGGCAGTGGGTGATGATCACATCAAGCACCCCCAAGCCGCATGCGGTCAGCTAAACGTAACGGCCACCCGGGTATTGAGCGATCAGAAGAAAACAAGCGAACCTGTTACAACTCCCGTCGAGCCATCTGGCAACACTACCGTACAGTCTGGTCTCTTCGTCAGATATGCCGCATATTGAGCCTAGGGATGGTCACGTCGACCCCAATAACTCAATAAGTCGCGCCTGTGAATGGTCTATAACAGATCGAGAAACTACTGATAACACTTATCAGCAAATCTCCGCAGCCCTGGCCAGGGACTTACTGATATAACCAGTCGGGCACAGCACAACATCAACTCCCAATACCGGGAGAGACGAAACCCCTCCTATCGCTCATTGCCTTCGTGTGTCTCTGGACTGTACCCAATGGCCACCTGTTTGCACGACTCAGTAGAGCCGTGGTAGGGTGGCAATCAAAGTACAGTGGGAGAACACACAAGACTCTATGACGATCTCGGGTCTACAGACTAACCTGTACCAGTGTCACCTGAGAACTGCTATCCGACGATAGATATAATTCCATATATGAGTTCTCGGTGAGTCCGTCCAGTGTACCCAGTCACCACTGAGCACCCGTATATGATCTTGATGTCAAACATCGATGAATGTGGGAACATTCATCGCCCATCGTATGGGTCTAGTATCATATACGCTAGTCTACTCTGGTATATCAATGCCCCGTCTCGATATACCTACGACTAGGGACATTCCAGGATATGCTTACAGACTACAAATGTCCCACTAGTATGATCTCTATCATAATCAGAGTAGTCAAGCCAATATCCTCTGGGCTTTATCAGCATGTATGAATGAATAAAAGCATGATCAAATCAACATGTCAGATAAAGTAGAACCAGATAGCATACTATCATGTCGAGCAAGGATGCATACTGAATATATATACATGTATAGATACATCCACTATCATATAATGGCCTCTAGGGCATACATATATCCAACAATCTCCCACTTGCACTAAGGCCAGTTATTGGCGTATCTCATACCCAACATCTCAAAAAGTCGCTCATGCTGCGGCTGAGGGAGGGCCTTGGTGAATGGATCCGCGGCGTTATTCTTTGTGTCTACCCTCCTAATCTCGATCTCGCGGCGATCAACAATCTCCCGGATCAAATGAAAACGCCTCAGGATGTGTCTGGACCGCTGATGGGATCTGAGCTCCTTGGCTAACGCCATGGCCCCATTATTGTCAGAATACAAAGGTATTGGATCAATAATGGTTGGAACTACTCCTAGCTCCAAGACGAACTTCTTCATCCAGACGGCTTCCTTGGCGGCATCATTCGCAGCAATGTACTCAGCTTCCATTGTAGAGTCTGCAACGGTATCTTGTTTGGAACTCTTCCTACTCACCGCCCCTCCATTGAGGGTAAATACAAACCCAGAGATAGATTTGCTGTCGTCCTTATCGCTCTGGAAGCTCGAATCGGTAAAGGCCTCCATTCGGAGATCTCCATTACCATACACCAAGAACAATTCTTTAGTCCTTCGCAAGTACTTAAGAATGTTCTTCACAGCTGTCCAGTGATTCTCCCCTGGGTTTGATTGATACCTGCTTACAACACTAAGTGCGTAAGCTACATCTGGGTGTGTACATAACATCGCATACATTATAGATCCTACTGCCGAAGCATAGGGTATAACACTCATGCGAGCTCTCTCTTCATCGGTCTTTGGACAAGAATCCTTGGAGAGAGTGACCCCATGGCAAGCGGGTAAGGCATCCCGCTTGGAGTCTTCCATACTAAACCTTTTTAGGATGGTGTCAATGTACCTGGTTTGGGACAATCCCAATAACTTTTTGGATCTATCCCTATAGATCCTTATGCCCAGAATGTATTTGGCATCACCCAAGTCCTTCATGGAGAACCTCAGTGATAAGAAAGATTTGACCGACTGTAGCATAAGAATATCATTTCCTATCAGAAGAATGTCGTCCATGTACAATACGAGGAATGTGACAGCTCTCCCTACAGCCTTCTTATAAACACATGGTTCATCCGGATTTTTGATGAAATCAAACTCTTTGATGACATCATCGAAACAGATGTTCCAACTCCGTGATGCCTGCTTTAACCCATATATGGATTTAAGCAATTTACATGCTTTCCCGCTGCTCCCACTGTCAATGAAGCCCTCTGGCTGATCCATATAAACGCATTCTTCTAAATTTCCATTTAGAAATGCGGTTTTAACGTCCATCTTCCAGATTTCATAGTCGTAGTGAGCAGCAATAGCAAGTAGGATCCGAATGGATTTAAGCATGGCTACGGGAGAAAAAGTCTCGTCATAGTCTAAACCTGGTCTTTGACGAAAACCCTTCGCCACAAGTTTTGCCTTATAGGTCTCTACCTGCCCATCTACACCAATCTTTCTTTTAAAGATCCATTTGCACCCCACAGGTTTTACCCCAGGGGGTACAACGTCCAAAGTCCATACTTTGTTGGTGTACATAGACTCCATTTCGGATCTCATGGCATCCAGCCACTTCACAGAGTCTTTACTCGTGATAGCTTGCTGAAAACTGGTAGGATCATCATCATCCATGATGCAATCTTCTCCGTTACCATCAATGAGGAAACCGTAGTACCTCTCCGGTGGGCGAGAAGTCCTACCAGACCTACGGAGTGGCCGAGGTTCCTGAGTTTCTATTGCAACAGCCGGTTCAACCAAATCGTCATTTGTAGTTTGTGTCTCTAGAACCTCTTCTAGATCCACCACCTTGCCATCATCTTTATCTGCGAAAAACTCTTTTTCTAAGAATGTGGCATGTTGAGAAACAAACACTTTTTGTTCCTCTTTTTGGTAGAATAGATATCCATAAGAATTCTTTGGATATCCCACAAAGTTACACATGACTGACCGTGTCTCGAGTTTGTCCGGATTCTGCTTTTTAACATAGGCCGGGCAACCCCAAATCTTAATTCTCTTAAGAGATGGTCTCTTCCCATTCCATATCTCATATGGTGTGGTAGACACGGCTTTGGTTGGAACCCTGTTTAGTAGAAACGCTGCAGTCTCTAATGCATGCCCCCAAAATGAGACGGGTAACTCAGCATCACTCATCATGGACCGGACCATATCTAATAGGGTCCTATTCCTTCGTTCTGACACACCGTTGTGCTGTGGTGTGTAAGGAGGAGTGAGCTGAGAGAGAATCCCATTCTCTTTTAAGAAGTTTGCAAATTCTGCACTGAGATACTCACCACCTCGATCTGATCGAAGTATCTTGATACTCAAGCCGGTTTGTTTTTCTACTTCTTATTTATATTCAATGAATTTCTCAAAAGCTTCGGACTTGTGCTTTAATAAAAATACATGACCGAATCTTGAGAAATCGTCAGTGAATGTAATGAAGTATGAAAAACCGCCTCTAGCCTATGTAGACATTGGCCCACATACATCACTATGTATGAGTCCCAGGAGCTGAGTAGCTCTTTCTCCGTGTCCGGTAAACGGAGTTTTGGTCATTTTACCCTTGATACAAGACTGGCAAGTCGCATAAGATTTATATTCAAAAGAATTCAAATATCCATCTTTATGTAACTTGTTTAGTCTTGTTTCGTTAATATGACCAAGTCTACAGTGCCAAAGAAAAGCTTCATTTAATTCTGAAGGTTTTCTTTTATTAGTGTGTTGTATACTGAAAACTGTGTGTTGATTTAGGACATATATTCCGTTATTTAGCGTACCATACCCAACCAACATTTGATTCAGGTTAATGTTCATAACATTGTTCTGCAATACAAAATTATATCCTTCATTGTCCAACAAAGAAATGGATATTATATTACAAAGCATACTTGGTACAAAATAACATGGATTCAAAACCAAAATACATCCAGATGGCAACCCCAAGTGATACTCTCCCACTGCGACTGTATGTACATTGGAACCATTTCCAACGCGGAGAGTATGGTCACCTGTCTTCAAAACCTTGCTATTTCTCAGCCCCTGCATAGAATTGCAAATGTGAGAACCTGAACCAGTATCCAATACCCAGGAAGCAGAGTTTATAGAAAAACAGTTTTCAGTCACAAACGCACCTGAAGCAGAAGCATCAACATGCTTCTTCTTGAGATTCAAGTATTCCGTGCAGTTGCGCTTCCAATGTCCTGTCTTGTGGCAATGAAAACATTCGCCTTTCCCCGGGTCTCCAGCTTTGGACTTTCCCTTTCCCTTCACCTTTTTAACTCCACCCTTAGGATTGGTGGGTTTCTTCTTTTTCTTTCCCTTGGCCTTAGCCTTCGGGCGAGAAGAGGAAGACTGTCCAACAGTCATAACGGGAGTTTTTGCTGACTTCATAGTGCTCTCTGCACTCCTTAACATATTAAGGAGTTCAGGGAGTTCCTTCTCCATGCCGTGCATGTTGAAGTTCACTATGAACTGAGCAAAGGTGGAGGGGAGGGACTGTAGAATAATATCTATATATTGTTCATTGTCCATTGTCCATCCAAGGTCCTCAAGCTATTCTATAAGAGCTATCATCTTCAAAACATGGTCTCCTACTGGTGTGCCAGGGGCCATTCGCATCTGAAACAGTTTCTTTGATGCTTCGTATCGTAATACGCGGGATTGCTCTCCATACAACTCCTTTGTATGGAGCAATATACCGTGAATGTCCATGTCCTCATGCTGCTTTTGATGTGTGTTATCCATCGATGCAAGCGCGAGGCATTTGGCCGTGGCACAGTCAGCGTCCCATGTCTTGCGGACTTCAATGTCCGCAACTGAGGATTTTGGACCTGGGACAGGCGGAGCTGAAGCCGTGAGGACATATGATACTTTATCATAAGTCAAAGCGATTTTCAGATTCCTCAGCCAGTCTTTATAGTTGGTCCCATTCAGTTTGTTTTTATCTAGTAGAAGCTTGAGTCCAGTCATGGGTATCTGCCATTAAGAGAGAGAAAAGAATACACTCAGCGAAAGCTCTTGCATAGATTAGTTTGGTTATTATCTTGTCTAATCGATGTTTCCCACTGCTTTTATCGAGTTTTTCTTTCAAATCTTAAAAAAGAAAAACTAGCCAGGATTAATTACAGTCTACAACTTCGCTAACCATTCAGCCAGGCCAGTGTCGGTACTTGAGGGAGGTTCCCCGTGCTTTCGCACGGACCTAATTAGAGTAAACCTCATTTTTCCAGAGGCGGAGCCCCGTTAACACCTTTCTAGACACCTAATGAGTTAGCTGATTGTAAACTGTAAAACTCTCCTAGGAGCAACTATTGCCCACAGTGGGATCGGGATCCAACCATCACATGGAAGGTATGCAATCTCATTGCAAATTTCAACTATTGAAATTCCCAATGTGGTTTTTACCCCTAATACTCGTGACCATGGCTAAGGTCAACAAATCATGAATATCGGTCAAGCTCGACCCGTCATTTCTTGATTAATTAGACCCGTTCACATGACCCTTGGCTAAGGTCAACAAAGTCATATGCCCGTCCTAATTAATCTGCATCATATGCGTTTGTAGGAAGACATCACTTAGCTACCGTACACTACGCCTTGGCTAAGGTCAACAAACGTAGCACGAATACTAAGTACTCTACTTCCTAAAATGACGGAGGGTTGCGGATGATTTTTAAGAAAATCTTTAACGCTTTGAGCTTGATATCGTTGTAGAATCAAATGGTTTTCAAAAGGAGTGGCTTAAGCTCCGCAGTTTTGAAATATAGCTTTTTCATAAATAGCCGAGTGGTTTTTAAATCCGATTCTACAACATCTTTTTAGGTTTATTTTCTTTACATTAATCACATTAATCACATTAATCACATTAATGTAATCCCATCATTTAAGTCCTTAAGCCAATCACAGAAAAGAAACGAAAATAACACGTACGCTTATGCCATCCGCATTCGCCGCAATGTTCCGTTATGCACCGTTAGGTTACTTAACTAACGGCATACCGGGACGGGACTAGCGCGGGTGTAAAACATAAGCAACGTCTACTATATATCATATATATAATATGTCATTCGTCTCAGATATCACAGAACACAGGCAGCAGAAACATAGATATAACGTGGGATATACTAGGACGTCCGTATTTAGTATTTAGCCAGAATAGAAAATACGGATTCCACAGTCGCGATGAATAGCCAAGCCCACACCCTGGACCCCTACGAGAGCGGCAAGTGACCCTACCAATTCTGGAGTTTAGGAGACCCGGTCTCGACTCCTTGAGATGGCCTCCCACTGAACCCCAGAACCCGGTCACCTGTGCTCCCCTCCTTGGGTCCATCCTAATGCGGAAAAGTAAATAATATACAACACTGGTGGCAGCAACCTCAACCCGGAAGTGCCCCAAAAAAAAGAATATTATATTACATTTGAATTTACATGAATGAAAATATAAAACTCTCATCTCACATAAAACCCCCCGGCTATTCAATCGCGACAATCCAGCACATCATATCTCAGCAACACATAATATCTCATATCATCAACGTAAGTAAGTATGCATACCCCAATTGTCGTTGATGTATAGCAACGAAACCAGCGATATTGAACATACTACACTTACGGTCACAGAAAAAGAAAGTGTAAAACTACAATATTTGGAATCCACATTCTCTTTAGACATTATAAATGCGAAATATCACATATTTCGTATTTCATGCCTAAACTATATGAATTCCACATATTGTATCACATTCCAGATAAACAGACAGTATTAAAGTTTTCGAACGAACGATCAAGTTCCCAAGATTCACTAAAGCTCAACACTTGAGCAGGGTTAAAAAATCCGAAGTGTGACACGGTAGTAGCGGTCCAGCCGTAGAAGGGTCAAGCCAACGCCTCACATGTGGCACGCCGTACTGCCCCAAACCCTAAGGTTCAAAGGGCAGTTCAAGACGGTCACATAATCGAGTTAAGGTTTGTTGTCTTCTAGAGGGACCACCACAAAAAAGACTTGCACGTATCTCCAAAGTATTTAAACCCCGTGAATAGTGAGCAAATGATAGTTGTTCGAACACTTCAATACTTTCTAGTTTACCCGGAAAAGGAAACGAAATGAAAATTCAGATCGAAACGACGAGTCTAAAACCATCTCCAGAATTTTCAACAGTATATTCAGATTAAAGATACTCAAAATATACAAAAGCAGGTAAGGAAAAACACTGTACAAAAATGAGTGAGAGATCCCCTTGTATGGCCGCGGATCCGCGGCCTAAGCCTGCTTGGGCCGCGGTTCCTTGGCCAAACTTACTGTTCATTGGCTCGAATTCTCCAGTTTGTCTTATATTTACCTGCTTTATCTTTTGAGTATTTTTAATTCTGAAAAAAGTCAGTTTTTAAAAAATTTCCAGAGAGTGTCCCGTAATTTCGTATTTTGGTTCGATCAGAGTTTTTACTTCGCTTAAGCATCGCCTAATGTTCTAGGTCGGCTCTGATACCAATGTTGGTCAGGCAGCCACCCCATCTAATGGGGTCGCCGTGGCACCAACAGGTCCTTCAGCCGCTACTTTTTTCGCATGCCCCCTCGCGAGGACTACAACCCGCCGGAACACCTTCCGGTCTCGGGACACCCTGGGGGTAAGAGCTTATGCTTCGCCACACTGTCACACAGTGAGAACCCCCCATAGGTCGACATCCAATGCCTAGTAGCTATGATACCAATGAAAGGTTTGCCTAGCACCCTATAATGAGTTTTGAAGCATCACATGTCTCAAAGTATGGATTTTGATGGTGCTAAACAAACATGCAAAGGAATCGATCCTAGAAAATTAGGGTTACGAAACATAAAGCTAATCAAATTAGGGTTTCGAGACTACAACCTTTGTAGCTCCCTTTTTGCTTGACTCCTTAGTCTCTTGGGTGTTGGAAGAAGGTCCTCTTGTAGTCTTCTCACGTCCACGACGATCCATCCGGAGTTTCCCGTCCAAGCTCGCAACTTTGAAAAACAAAGTGAACACTCTAAACAAGTTGGCTAAACTTGTGTAGAATGATGTTGTGGCTAAGGATCTCACTTCAAAATCCTATTTTTATGAGTATTTTGCTCTCTTGAAAGAACTAGAAAGCAAAGGATTAAGGTTGATGAAGATGATGGCCTTTTGTGAAGAAGAGAATAATGAACCATTGAAAGAGAAATGAAAAATAAGCATATATATATTTTCCATTCCTCATATCCAACCATGGTTAACTCTAAAGATATTATTGGATTAAAGTTAAAAGCACAAAAAGAAAATAAACCATGGGTTAAAAGGTAGGTGAGCATGGTAAGGTTAAGAAGAGTGTAGAAACCTTTTATGATTTAACCTATTTTTCATTTCCTTTTTGTTTTAACTTAAAAGCAATAATAATCCATAAAAATAACCATGGTGTGATTCTTATATTGCCACCATTCTCATTGTATAAGCAACCATGATAAAATGATGTATGTATGCATGTGTGCATGCACATCCATATGTGCATGAACAATAATGAATGCATACATGCATGCATACATCCAAAATAAACAAGATAGGATTTGTAGTGAGAAGCTAATGATAAATCAACACTTGATTTACTAATCCGGTCATATCACATACGACCCGACCATAAGCAAGCCACCCAATTAATATACGGTATCCTATACACGCATTTTAATCGGGTCCAAGCGCATATCGCATACGCGCACCACAACGTTTCGCCTGGACTAGGTAACTCCTGTGTGGGACTCTAAGACTCGTCAATACGCCGGCAGTGGATGATGATCACATCAAGCACCCCCAAGCCGCATGCGGTCAGCTAAACGTAACGGCCACCCGGGTATTGAGCGATCAGAAGAAAACAAGCGAACCTGTTACAACTCCCGTCGAGCCATCTGGCAACACTACCGTACAGTCCGGTCTCTTCGTCAGATATGCCGCATATTGAGCCTAGGGATGGTCACGTCGACCCCAATAACTCAATAAGTCGCGCCTGTGAATGGTCTATAACAGATCGAGAAACTACTGATAACACTTATCAGCAAATCTCCGCAGCCCTGGCCAGGGACTTACTGATATAACCAGTCGGGCACAGCACAGCATCAACTCCCAATACCGGGAGAGACGAAACCCCTCCTATCGCTCATTGCCTTCGTGTGTCTCGGGACTGTACCCAATGGCCACCTGTTTGCACGACTCAGTAGAGCCGTGGTAGGGTGGCAATCAAAGTACAGTGGGAGAACACACAAGACTCTATGACGATCTCGGGTCTACAGACTAACCTGTACGAGTGTCACCTGAGAACTGCTATCCGACGATAGATATAATTCCATATAGGAGTTCTCGGTGAGTCCGTCCAGTGTACCCAGTCACCACTGAGCACCCGTAAATGATCTTGATGTCAAACATCGATGAATGTGGGAACATTCATCGCCCATCGTATGGGTCTAGTATCATATACGCTAGTCTACTCTGGTATATCATTGCCCCGTCTCGATATACCTACGACTAGGGACATTCCAGGATATGCTTACAGACTACAAATGTCCCACTAGTATGATCTCTATCATAATCAGAGTAGTCAAGCCAATATCCTCAGGGCTTTATCAGCATGTATGAATGAATAAAAGCATGATCAAATCAACATGTCCGATAAAGTAGAACCAGATAGCATACTATCATGTCGAGCAAGAATGCATACTGAATATATATACATGTATAGATACATCCACTATCATATAATGGCCTCTAGGGCATACATATATCCAACAAAAATGGCCATGCTAACTCAATGTGTGTCGTGTTTTGAAGGGGTTTTGGATATATCGAGAGCCCCGCAGAGTTTTTATGGGGGTCCCGCTATCCGGATAGCGAGCTGGGGGTCAAGGGGGCTAGCATCCCCCTTGCGGGATGCGGGGCAGCGCCCCGTTAGAAATTTTTTCTAATGGAGGAGGTGTTTTTAGTGTGGAGTATGTGTGTGTGTGTATGTATATATACATAAAAAAAAAGAAGGAAAGGGCATCCAAAGGATGCGTGGGGAAAAGTGCCAGCGTTTTGGGTGCTGGTGCTAGAGCGCAAGAGCGCTAGCGCCCTACGTATCAGCACGTGGGCACTCGGGCGCTAGCGCTTTGGACGCTAGCGCTTTGAGCGCAAGGGCGCTAGCGCTCTGAGCGCTAGCGCCCCACGTGTCAACACTTGGGCGCTCGGGCGCTAGCTCTCTGGGCGCTAGCGCCCCACGTGTCAACACGTGGGCGCTTGGGCGCTAGCGCTCTGAGCGCAAGGGCGCTAGCGCTTTGAGCGCTAGCGCCCCACGTGTCAGCACGTGGGCGGTCGGACGCTAGCGCTATGAGCGCTAGCGCCCCACGTGTCAGCACGTGGACGCTCGGGCGCTAGCGCTCTGAGCGCAAGGGCGCTAGCGCTTTGAGCGCTAGCGCCCCACGTGTCAGCACGTGGGCGCTCGGGCGGCAAAAGGGACTTGGTCCCGGCAATGGGAGTTGTACACCCAGAAAGGAGCACTTTTTTTTTTTTTGTGTGTGTGTGTGTGTGTGAAGAGTTAAACTTCTAGGATGTTTTGAAGCTGATGAAGGGCTTCTCCCCTTGAGCCCTAGTTCTTCTCCAAAGTGGGGTTTCTGGAGATGGGTCTCCTTCTTCCTCCTCTGTTGGCAGGATCTTGAAGATCAAGAGATTTGAGATTTTAAAAATCTCTTCCTTTTGAGATCTGATGGAAGATCTGAGTTTCCCTTTGTGGGTTTTGTGGTGAAAAACTATTTAGTTTGATAAAAGGAAGAGTAAAACTCTTGATTTAATTCAAAAGAAAGAAGAAGGTTCAGAACCTTCAGAAAGGGGAAAGAGGCACAAACCCTAGATTTTTTGAGAGAAATGAAAAGTTGTATTAGATATTTTCATCATGTTGCTTTATATAGGCTTACATATTTACATATAACCCCTTGGGCTTTACAAAATGGCATTTTGCCCATCCCATGGCTTATGTGCCATTTCTTGTTGCACATAAGCTATGGGCTTACAAACATTTTGCTTTATGCCCATTTTGCTTACATTCATGCATAAAAAATTACATAAAAATTATTTATTACATGATTTCTTGTTTGCATAGGGGGGTCGGCCACTTCATGTTCGGGCTCGACCCGGGCATGGGCCCGCTTGAGCAGGGCTTGGGCCCACCTGGCTTGGGGTTGACCTTGACTTTGACTTGCTCAACCAGGGTGCAAATTTTGACCCCAACAGCCATCACCGCCAACTTCTCTCCTATCGTCTTCCCGACCTCGTTCTTCTCCTCCTCCGCCTCCTTCCATCACCACAACCACCGTCACCTTCACCGATCCCCGACCTCAAGAAACCCGAACCCAACTCAGGAACGCACGACCCAACCTCACCTCGCTGTCGCCAAACCCTCACCCCTCACCACCACCTTCTCCCTCTCCCTCTTCTCTCCTTCACCCCAACACCAGAGCCCCTTCCCTGCACCAAAAACCCCGCACACCCGATCCCCGACTTCAAGAAACCCTACTGCCCATCGCCGGAAAACCCTCGCCTGCATCCTCACCGACGACGGCCCATCGTCAATGTCACCACCTCGCCTTCCTCTCTGATCCCAGTGCATCCAAACCCAGAGAGCCTATCCTCTTCTCCTTCTTCTTCTTCTTTCTTCTTCTCTTTCTTTTTCTTGATCTTGTATTTTCCGGTGATCGCCATAGATGTACCCGTCGCCGATGATCTAGGCAACTCAGTAGACATCCCCAGCCAACGTGGTCACGTTCTTGCTTCGCCTGGTTCTGTTCTGTACTCGCGCATGTGCATCGCGACATTTACCGGCATTGGACGCGGCGTACACGCCCCGTATTGAGATCCGATCAGGCAAGTTTATCTTGCTACATGCTATGATACATATTTTACATCCATATGAATAAAAATATTGCATGTTCATTTCATTGTGCATCCTATGTTATCGTTTTGCCATTTTACGATACCCGTTCATATCCGTATTGTATATTACGTAATTAGTTGCATGCCGGAACCTGATTGCTTCAAGTTACTGCTAGATTCATATACCATGCTTGCTAGTATGCATCATACGACTCATGGACTCATTATATGTTACCGCTGATTTCTTTTCGTGCATCCGTACATTTACCGTGTTTCGATACTTGCTACATTTTACTGTTGGGCATCCATTTGATACACTATGCACTACCTGAAGTGACCTGATACACCACCGCTTGACTTGATACCTGATATTGTTTCTAATGCCGACAATCCTGACTTATTGTCCCGATGGACGTATCTTGTTGCCTATTCAGACAAACATGTACCTGCTTGATCCTGTGTTGGCATTAGCTTTATATTTATCAATACTTGACTTGAACACATAATTTGGGGGTAAGGGGAAATCAATGATGAAACCTGACTTGTAACTCAACAGTTCGACGCTTATACTGATCAGTTTTGAGGGCTAGGCCAGCCCTGGGATGATGATGCTGACATCATTCATCTGTACATGTTTCATGTTTTGTGCTTAGTGGCACGTCTCGGTTTCAGCCCGAGAATCTGGACCGTGGTCCCGGGCATACACGGGATACTATTGAGTTACATCGACGACTCCATTAAATTGATTTCAAAGACTTGAGAGTAATTAACCCAGTAGTATAGTTTAGATTACTCACCGCACGACACATACTCTCATACACTTCACTGTTCTATATACGTGCTTACCTGTTTATTTCATATTACTGTTTATACTCATGCCTGCACATCTCGTTACATCCTGTTTACTTATTATTGTTGATATTATAACACACCGACGTCTGGGTTTTGCATGGCCCAGATCCTTTGTCTCTTTCGCAGGCTGATCAGGAGTATTTCCGCCGTCAGGCCGAGCAGTGAGGATCTTGTTAGTTTAGCTTAGTTTTATTTTCGCACTTTCATTTCCTGATATGAGCCCGTATTTGGGACGTACTTTCCTGATGTTATTGTTTATTGGATTTATTGCTTCCGCATATTATTTCTTGACTCGTTTATTCTGGCATATGGACATGTACTAGATAGTTTATTTTATTTTACTGTTCTTGATATCTTATAGACAGCCGTAATGTGACTGTAGATGGATGTTTCCTAACCACAGGTAGCATGGTTGGCTCTGTCACGTGCCGATCTGAGCGCATTCTGGGAAACGGGACGTGACAAGGAAGCTACCCGGCCGTCTCATGATGAGGGCTTTGGATCTACGTCTTCATTGGGCAGGAAGCTGCCCATTGTGGATAGGCCGAGCAGGAAGTTGCCCGGCGGCCTCGTGATGAGGGCTTTGACGACGTTTGAAGGTGGAGTGGAACCACCCCAGCCTCCATTGCGAAGCGAGGGATGGCCCGTGCTTGGACCTCCGTTTTGATAATCGTTGGTCGTTATATCGAAGGCGGAAGATCAACTTTTATGGTAGAAAAGTCTTTTGTTCCCACAGACGGCGCCAACTGATAGAGCTCTTGATCTCCGTCAGATGTTGTTCTCCGTCGATCTGGATGCGGGCGGTAACGAGCGGTTGAGATTGGGTATGAGAATTTTTGTGTGGATCTCAATGGGTTGTTAGATGTTGTTGGAGCCGAGCTACCTGCAAGAGAAGTCCCGGGGTGGGAAACCGCCGTAGGACCCTCCGACGATCAAGTTAGTACCGTGGAATAAGAGCAGGGTAGCAGCGTATCAGAATGAGTTCAAGTTACCTGAGTCGTCTGAAAAAAGGGGTTTACATAGGGGTTGCATGGAGCGAACCTGCGCGAGATCATCGCCGTTCGTTACGCCCCTGTATTATGCCCGCGTCGATGGCGGGATTCGTCCATTAATGACGGGATACGCTCATTAATGGAGGGACGTGCCAGCATGAGACGCGAAACGTGGGACGGCGGATATCTCGTTTTGGCGAGATACGCGGAGCCGTGGTGGGAGCGCTTAGGCCCCGCGCTCTCGGTTGGTCGGGGAACCCGAGGAAACTCAGCCCTACAACAACTCGGAGACGAGCCGGGAGGCTGTGGAAGTTCGATTGTAGGATTACTCAGAGGTGAGCTGTTGGCTGGTTGCTAGGCGAATATGAAAGGTTCTCCGGGGAGGTCTCCAAAAGGTCGGATGCAACATCGGAGACGAGGTGCCGAGGAATGTCCCCAATGCATCATATTTATTCCAGCTCTGTAGCCCCCAGAAATCTAGCGGGTTTACGAGGATGACACGTTATCCGCTACGTGTCGTGATCTGGGGAATTCCCACTTGTGACAATCGGCAAGGCCCCTAAGCAATTTTCTTACTTGCTTTTAGTTAGTTACTAACTATTTGTTTATGTCTGGACATTTATTATATCATATTGTTAAGCGAATGAATTTATTTTTCATTTAAAAGAAAGCATATATGTTTAAAATGTAACTGTTGCCAAGAACTTTTTCCATTTTTAAATAATCACAATTAAAATGAAAAACAGAGTAATTTATTTTTGGAGTAATGTTGAGACATAAACAAATAAACTATGATTGATGATCGCTAAGTATGAGATGACCAGTTGATACTTCATACATGAATATAGGATGAATTTAAGTTCTTGTATTTGAAGGAACAAGCCCTTCATGCTTTATTTAAGAAGTTATGAATATGATCACGAAAGGCTCAATATGAACGCATTAGTAATTAGTTTTTTTAGATTACTGATTATGATTGATTGATGACCACTATATTGATGACATGAATAGTGGTAATTGATATAAGAAATGTATATAAATAAATGGTATTAAAGTGAACGATGTAAAATGTTTGTTTTTTTAAAGACATAGGGATGTTTTTTTTTGAAATCTTACATGAGTTTTTCAATACTTCCAATATAGAATTAGATGTTATATTTGCAGCATTTGACTTTTTATATAACTTAAATGTTAAAATATATTTATCAATTTTGAAATATCATAGCGTGCAAATTAAAAAGCAAGTAAATAAAAGTTATCAATGTTGTGTTGTCGGTAAATTATCCGTATGAAACCCACCGTTGATGGTCCCATGTACGGATGAAAAAGAGTGAGGGTTGTGATCGGCTTGTGACAGCCATCGTAAAACTTTGTCGTGTTCTATGACATGAACCACTAAATTATCCATATGCAAAAAAGATTTGGTAAGAACTTGAGAGAGGCAGTTAAAACTTCGGCATTTATTTTGTATAACAACATAGTGAACCTCTAGGGTCCTTCATGATTGGACGTAAAGAAATCCAAGACAATTATGGAAAGAAATGGAAAACAGTTAAAAAAAAGAAATAGCAATTGTCATGTAACAGAACCTTAATCTTTCAATATAGATTTAAATGTTACTTATTCATTTTTTTGTTAATGTCCCTTTAACTAATTTTAATCTTCATGCTATATTTGGAAAAGAAAATTCATATAAATTATCAAGAATGTAACAATATATATAAAAAAAAGCTTATGTGCAGGGAGGTGGTTACATTTTTAATCATATTTTACTACTGTATAATATAAATTTCAAGCACTATTTATATGTAATATAACTTATTGTATTTAATATAACTTATTGTATTTAATATATATTGACAAAATTAATTGTGTGATAGCTTATTAAACTCAAATTCTCCATTCATTGATCGTTGACGGTCCTAATTAATATTTCCTAATTAATATTTCGTGTCCAATGTTGGAGTGTTCCTAAGTTTTGTTATTTTGCCTTTCTGATTACTTAAGTTTTGTATGTTAATATATATCAAGATTTGCATTTTTTTTTCTTTTTTACAATATGAGCTTCCCTCTTCATTTTTATTATGCTATTTAGAATTTTTTTTATAAAAAATTTAAAAGAAAAGTTCGCATAATAAGTTTAATGAAATTCCAGTTGTAACCTTAAAACATAGAGGCATGTTGATTTTTTTCAAAATGTTGTAGCACCCCAATTCGATTAAAAGGTGGAGAGTAAAAGATGTATAGTTGAAACTCTTTTTTGAAAGTAGTAAGTTTTCTACTCCACGTAATCAAATAACTATTGAACTACGAATTAATAAAATAAGTTATGAAAAATAAAATATGAAGGTTCTGAAAATTATCCCAGTCTCCTCTTGAAGACTCTCTTTCTTAATTTTTCTATTTTTCACACAAATTTTAAAGATGAATTTATACAATAAAAATATTTTTTTGGATCAAATATATATTGTATGACTATCAGTTCGATCAGATCCTAGTTTGGTTTAAATGCTAAATGTGTTAAAAATAATTTTTTCCTCTCCAATAATAATGTTCTTCGATATGTAAAATAACAAAGCAACGATTTTACTGTATAATCTGGTTTAAATATCTCGCCTTTTACATACTGATAATCTTCTATTTAAAATTTTATAAAATTGTTTATTTCACGATGAATGAATCGGTGCAGAGATATATACCTGATTGATGACTGAGGAGTTTCTTTTTTTTTTTCACGGATTTTCATTTTCCGCCAAATGCACCGAGAAGAAAGAGAGCAAGTGTTCTTTAAGGGATTATTCTTGCTATGTAAATAGGAAAAATGAGTAATTTAGTTACTTCATCAAATAGAAATAACATGAATTTCGAAGGCGCAAGTTTTATTCCCATAGGAAACATTAGCATGCAAGACAATGATTACCCTAGTACACACGATAAAGAAGTATCAGTGTCCATGTATGAAGAAAAAAGACTTAAAAATCATATTTCAACCGCTGAAAAGAAGTATAATAAAAGGTTATACGATAAAGAACGTTATGAAAGACGGAAAAGAGAAGGTTTTAATTGGAGAAGAAAGCCATATTCCATCTGATCATTCAGCTAACATATATGGTATATAAAGAGATACTTCAAGAAATCAAACAACAAATTATTCCACCTTCAACGGTTCATGCAGAAGATGAATTCTCCTAATTTCTCTAGCAAGTATATAAGCATTGACGTCCACTTATTTATCTGAATTGATCCTTTGAACAACATATATAAAACGTGAAAGATTTACGAAGAAATTTATCATTTCCTATACAGTTATATTTCCGTATTATTTTCACTATTGCCTCCTAGAAACTATTTACAAAAGGATTATGTTTATTTTTCCTTTGTAAAATGTTTTGTAGGCAGGACCATGGGCATTTTGGCAACTGGATAAATGGTAAAAACTAGAACAAGATTAAAAGGTTGACAAAATAATATCTATAAGAGTTTTCTCTCAATAACCTTTAGATAAGTAATTATGAAAACCTCTCGTTTTCTTTTTCCTTTAGGTTTTCGTATTAATTATCTTTCTGTGTATTTAGGTTTTATAAACTTGATTCGTGTGCATTTCGGCAACAATAATATCAGCATGCTACTTTACTTTTTTGTGCATGTTATGAAAGGTCAAAATTGTTTCTTTCAACGAACATTTATGGAATTCTTTGAAAAGCTTATATCTCCTTCGGTATTTCGTATTTGTTTATATGCTATTATAAACAAAGATATAAACTTATATCTCTTTTGGTATTTGTATTTGCGCACGGAGAAGCAGCTTCGGAAACGAAGTAAACCTGTCAATAGCATCGGCATAACTGATACGAAATGCAGACAAAACTCACAAGCCATGCCCAAGTAACTCTTTAGCTCTTATAATTAAGCATACATCTCTTCATACTGTCATCTGCATATTTAAACTCCCTACTATGTACATTTTTTTTTCCGTTTTTGGTGGCAAATATACAAACTCCTACCATGCATCCTACGTACAATGCAGATGTATAAACTCACAAGCCATGCCAAGTAACTCTTTAGATCTTCTCATTATGCATGCATCTCTTCATTATCATCTGCATATATAAATTCCTATTATGTATCTCTTCATATTATCATCTGCATATATAAAGCAATTCAATTTATAGCAGTTTTATAACAATTTATATTAGTTTTTGGTGGCAGATGTTGGACTAAAGTTTTATAACAATTTTAAAGCAGTTTGAACTTGAAGAGCTGAAGAAATTGTTTGAATTTTATATACATATTTGGCAATCTCATTTTCGAGCATATTGTATAGGGCGCTAGCTTGCATATCTGTACACACGCATGTTAAAAGATTGCATAAAAACATATTGGTGGTGCAAACCTGTGTAAATATAGCACTATGATGCAACATTATTTCCTACTTTTCAATCATGTGGGTTATCAATATTTCTTTTGGAAATTTCTTTTGTTAATTTTACTTGATTGGATTGGATTTTACTTGCTTGGAATTTTCGTGCTGGAACCAATTCTGTTTTCGCTGGGGGTTTACTCTAGTATAAAGAAAGAAAGAAAGATATTTAGATAGACTTTTCTCGAAAGATACATTGTGTAGCAGAGATTGGCAAGGTTCTGCTGCTTGTATTTTGTGTGATTGTAGCCTGGAGACTACTTTTCATATTCTTTTTGCTTGCCCTCTAGCAATAGCAGTTTGGAGGAGGGTTATTTCATGGGTTGGACTAAATCCTTTGCCATTATCAATTAATGATTTTTTGGACAATTGGATATGTTGTCATGTATCCATTGGCAAGAATGCTTGGGCGTTAATCTGTATGGCTACATATTGGAACTTGTGGATCGAGAGAAATGCAAGAATATTCTCGGATGCATTCAAAGGTGCGGATAGAATTATAGATTCTAGTATTTTTTATGTTTAATTTTTGGGCAGGTGCAGCAAGTGGGGGAAAAAAGACCTCCTCAAGAAAGCATTGCATTTTCTTAAGCACGTCAAGTGCAGATTATGAAGGGCCAGCTAAGATGTATGCAATATTTTTTGGTTTTCTTCATGTAGAATTTGGTTATGTTGCTTAGCTGCATCATGTGTTGGTGTTTTGTTTTTCTGGACCGTTGTTAGAGAATTCTTTGTTTTGTTTTTAGATTAAGGGGATTTTCTTCTTCCGCACTCGGTTTATGTGAAGAATGACGACAATTTGTCCGCTCATCCTCCATCAACTTTTGTGTAAGAATGTAATTTGACCCGCACCCCCCCCCCACCCCCACCCCCACCCAAAGATAGATAGATAGATAGATACGCCATCTCCCTAATCTATTTATATATTTATATATATCCCCTCAAATCACACTTGCTGTTACAGAAACCCCCTTCGTCTTCAAAACAAATCTACATAAAGAGAATATTAGGTTATTGGTTAATGCTAAGTAATATTATACTCTTATATTTTTAAATTAAATCCTATATTTTTAGTGCTAAACTTTGTTGTTTATGTTTAATTAAATTTAACCTTAAATATTTTCAATCAAACCTTCATAAATAGGATCATATTCAAGGGAAATAAATATGATACAGCGAGAGGATAAAAATGACACATTTATACTCTATCCTTCCATTATTAATAATGTACTTTAATATGTATTTCCAAATCTAATCCTAATTAATGAAGATCATCATAGTTTTAAATTTGAGATTTCACATCTAAGACAGTTTTGATTTCAGAAAATTATGGTTTTCTTAAAAATATATGTAAGAGAAAAAAAAGACTAGATAGTATTATGAAAAGGAGGTAGTGTACGCTAAGACAATTTGATGATAACTTGAAGAAATATATATATATATATATATATATATATATACATACATACATATACAATTAGTAGAATTAAAAAGCTGAAATAAATTCAAAATTATATTCATTTTTTTCTTTATTATTTATTAAATTTTAAAACGAATAGTTTATCTTTATGACTCAAGATAGTAAATTTTGGAACAAATATCAATAAATAGATGTTTCTTAAAACAAAAATTAAAAAGGAGCGTAAAATTACAAAAGATTGCAGAAGGATATATAAAAAGGCTTTAAAAGATTGTTAAATTCTACGTAGACCCCGGTTTGAAGAAAATAATAATAAATCTGAAAATTTCAGGGAAACAAAACTTTGAATGACCAGAGAAACACCAATAATTTACGTCAATATCCAGCCTCCACCAGGTAAGTTTATTGTGCATAACCAAAGTTTACCTTTTAGCAAATTATGCTCATAATTAAATGTGGTTCATTTTACTAATCAAATCCAACAGTTTTCTTTTTGTTCATTACAAATTAATGATGCAAGAATCAGCAATGTTTTGACAAGTCGCCTAAATTGCACCACGCACGTGGGCAATTTTTTCACCCAATGCCAAAATAATAGGTACAATGATCATGCTGGCAGTCGTATAAATATGAGGAAAATATCTTGTTTGTTTGCTAGCCCATTACCATTGTCATAAACTTCTCGTAGCCACCAACCCTATAAATGGGCCCATGTGGGACCCAATGTCAGTGAAATGAATGTGTACAGCTGTGTTTATTTGTATTAAAATATAGTTGTGTTCATTTGTACTAAAATTTGGCCGATTGTGTTTGACAAAGGAAGCATTTGAGGGACCATACGGGCATATCAAAGTATAATGAGCAGTACCAACGAGTAATAGTTCAGTTGGTATAGACACTTCCGTATTTAGGGAGGGAGGGGGAAACCCATCAAGCGAAGTGGAAAATTCATGGGTCCGCTAAGGACGTGTTTTGTGTGTAACGTGTGCATGGATGTACGCCAAAAAAAATGAAAGGAAAAAATTTATAATGAGCAAGAGGAGTGAGGAATGAATTTGTGGCATTGGATCCAAGAAATTTTAGAGAGAGAAAGAGAGCTTGTGGTGGAAGAGTGAGGGGTGGATAGCGACAAGGTACCAAGAGAATATGTAATAGATGATTGTCCCTTATAAGGGAAAAATAGAAATAGTGAAATAGACTTCACCCTTCACTCTAAGCAAGCAAAAACCCCTTTGCATCTCCTTGTTATATCACCATCTTCATCTCCATTTCACCAAATGGGTTGGTTTAAATCTTTCTTCTCACCATTAAAGAAGCTTTGGCCTCGTCTCCATTGCACGCAAAACAAGAGTATGCTCTCTTCTCCTTTCATCTCTACATGTTTTTTAATGTGCCTGCGGTATACCGCAGCTAACTTGATCTTTAGGTCTACTAATTTTATCCTATTTTTCTTTAAAAAAATTGAAGTCATATTGTTGTTGATGTTGTCAATGTTAAAGGAAGAGGGATATACATTCTATACGACGATGTGAAATCTTGCCAATGTGAAGATGTTCAAGTGCTTTGGTCGATCCTCGTCGAGTCTCAACACCCTCCATTGCCACCAAAAAGAAAGATCAAAGGAAAATGGTAGAAATGACATATATATAATGCATATAGTTTGATTTGGTGTATATAGGATGAGGCATTAAGTGGATGTGCCTCTTTCTCCCTTTGCCTCTTTAGTCTTTACCATCATCATTTTGAAAAATTTCTCCCTTATACTTGTCATGGCTCATGGTTAATGATTATGTGAGGGTTATCTTTTAATTTTTTATTTTTTATTTTTGGTTTTTTGGTTTCTTGCATGTGGATACCATAGTTGATAGAAGAGAGCAGAGAGAGAATAAAAATTATTATGTATGAATGGGATGTTTTCGTTTTCTATAGGCGGCTTGTCTATGATTGTAGTTGGATGGTGGTGTGAATATCATGTTCACATGTTTTTGATGCTGCTTGATTCGAAGGGGACTTGACAAAACATTGATAGATAAGCTCCTTTTTTTATATATAAATTAAGGTTTTATTAACCATGTATCATTGGATCAAAATGATGACCACATCAACTTGTTATTTTGGCATATACTTTTAGAAAAAAGAAAAAAATGATTTGTACTTGTGAATAAGAAAAAAGAGGAGGGAAATAGAAGCAAACCGACATGTGATACTATTTAATTGGACGAAATCGGCAAAGGTTAAAGTGCATAACAAGGGGGGTTTTGGGTTTCCATCGGAGAGAACACTACTAGAAATTATGTATATTAGGGACGGTATATTAGAGACCGTTAAAATATATTTGATCTCTAATACCTAATATATTATACGGTCTCTAATAAACTGTCGGCAAAACATAGACGGCCATTCAGAGAGTATTAGCGACCATATAAGACGGTCCCTAATACCCTCTATAATATCTAACCGCGAAGCCACTTCTCTCCCGTCTCTCTCCTCAAAATTTCCCCCGCGAATTCCCCAAATCTTCCCCCAAATCCATCGCACCTGCAGTCAAAATCATCGTCGACCCCGTCCCTGCCAGCACCGTCGAGCACGACCCTGTCCCTTCCGTCGAGTGCGACCCCCTGCCCTCGAGAGCGACCGCGCCCCTGCCCCTGGCCCCGAGCGTGACCCCCTGCCGACCGAACGCCCTTGGCCCCTCCCAGACCCCGATCCTGACCCTGCCCCAGCCGCCGAGCGCGTCCCCTCCACTACCAACAAGCGCGACCCCACCCCTGGCCCCGAGCGCGACCCCCCTTCCCCCTCTCTGCCATTCTCACGCCTGTTCTTCCCCGAGGTGCGAAAATTTTGTCCCAAATCCATTCCAATTTTTTTGTTTTTCCTTCTAATTTTTTTTTCAGTTTGTTGGTGTTTGTTGTTCCTGCCGCCGCTGCTGCATCTTCTCACTCAACAAGGTTAGTGTTTTTCCTTCCAAGATTATTATTTATTTTTAATAAAATCATGGAATTATGAAATTAGGTTATGAAATTTATCATGATTTCAGGGTTGATGGGTTTTAGAATTGAAATGTAATTAAAGAACATTGTTTTAGATGGGTTAGATTTGAAAATAGATGAAAAATTGAAATAGAAATTTGATATTTAGGGTTAGAGTTGGATTATAGGTAATTGATGGTAAATTGTTAGACAAATTTTGAGAAGGGTTCTTATTGAAATTTCGCAATGCGAAATTTGAAAATTTCTAGCATGGATGACATTCAAAGAGTTTCAAAGGGCAAGTTTGAGACATTATAATGTATTGTTGATATACAATGTTGTAAAATATATATTCATTCTCAATTATGTTGGTCATTACATATATAGCATATAGACAATTATACATTGTATAATCGGGTTACATGTTATTACAAAAAATTAATTATATATATATATATAATATAGAAAGTCTCCCAAGAAAAAGATAGAAGAAAATATGTCGATAGGAAATAAAAAGAAAGAAAAATTAGCATTTATAAAATGGATAATGAGTTCTGTTTTTTTTTACTTGTTTGCTTGCATATAGGATATTAAGTTTGTACTTCAAAGTTTGGGTACCAAGTATTCAAATGGGTTATGTGCATCGTCATCCATATTTTTTGAATAAGGTCAATTATGTCATCATCTAGCATTTTAATACTGTTCAATGCAGTTGGTAGCCGTGAACATCTAGCCGTTGATTAATGGCTTTTTAAAACTTGTTTTAAAACACTGGCGATCTATTGGTTAGCAGGGAAGTGCAAGAACGGAATCGTTCCTGTCAGCACACCTGACCGGGCCGATGAGTCGATGGATTGCGAGTTGGTAATCTACAAGAAGGATCAGGAACCAGAGGCAGAGGACGCCAGCCGCGAGCAAGAGGCAAGTAGATATCTTGCGCCGCTAGCATCGGATGTACCGGTACCTTCTCGACCCTGAAGGAGGGTATACCGACGACGGTAATTATGATTTGTGATTTGTGATTTGATTATCACGTATCCGTTGCTTTGGATTTCGGTATTTTGGGCGATCTATTCGCATGATTTAGTCTTGATGACTGAGTTTCATGATATTTGATTTTGTGCACCATGGTTGCACCTACTGGGTATTTATACCTTGTACATAGTTATTACTCTTGAGCTGTTGATTGCGATTTCATGCCTATTTTATGCTGGTGATTTGATTTACGCTTCCAGCAGAGTTTCATGTAATTTTAGTGTTTTGATTTTGCACTCGGTATAGCTTATATGTGCTTGTAGTGCATCGATATGTGTTTTGTGCCCGCAGCTGCACACGTTTATGATTTTCTTCATATCTGGATACACTTGGTGTTGCTGCTTATGTATTTGAGTTATTGCTTGGTATTTGTGCATGGGATGCACCAGTTCTATACTTCGTGCATTTGTCGCACCAGTTTTATGTTTCTTGCGTTTATCGCATCAGATTTATATTTCGTGCCTTTGTTGCACCGGATTTATATTTTGTGCATTACGATTGCACCTGACTTCGATTTGATGCCTTCCGGTATGTCGATTTTGATTGTGATATTGATGTGGATTCTTGCATTCCGTGCTTTTGACTGGACTTACGCATATTCGACGTTGCTATTGGATTTTGTGATTCCGTGCATATTGAGTGCGCAGGGTCTAGATTTTCATTCGTGCATGATGGATGCACCGATTTGGATTTTCGCGCATGTTGGGCGCATGTTTTGAGATACGATTTTGGGGCACACCAGATCCACTAAATCGAGATTCTTCGTGCATGTCAGATGCACCTGTTTTGGCTGTCAGGCACACATGTTTCCTATGACAGATGCTTCGTGCACACCCGTTGCATCTAGATGTTGTTTTGTGCACATGTTTAGCGCATATATGGATTTTGATTTCCGTGCGCGTCAGACGCACAGGGTGGTGTTATGTGCATTTTTGGAATTTATTCCTTTTGGAGCAGTACATTTTTATGATGTGGGATATTTGCTTTCATACTAAGCAGGACTAGTCAGTGGACAGTGCCTGGATATATTTTGCATGCATCGATAGTTATCGAAGGGATTTCCGAAAAGCGAGCTATAGTCTCAGTATATACCTACGTGTCCGATATGACACAAAACATTTTAAAAACAAGGAAACCCTTCTGATTATTTTCAAAATGGTGGAACGTGCTTATTAAACAAAGGATATATATACACATATATAGTTATTTTCTTATGAGAAACGTCTGCCACTGTGCAGTGTTACGCGCATCGCACAGCGACTTAAAAAAATTTGGCATACAGTTGCATCAGCTAATTACATGTATAGATTAGGTGTCTACATGTATAGTCTTGGTCCATATCATATTGATTTTGTATTGGATTTGACATTGTGTCGTTACCATGACTCCGATGATTGCGGATGCTTGATGGAGTGTTGCTTTTGAGTTATCTGCTCAGTACTCATGCGCATGCATTGCGCTATGATGTTTTATGTATAGATGATTTCGGAGCCCCGATGACTTGGAATTTGTATTGAAATATTTAGTATTTGGGGGTTTAAATTTAAATTCGGGAACCGAATGTCTTTAAGGGGGGTAGATTGTAACGTCTTCAAAATAATAAAATATGATTTTTGGGAAATTTTATAATTTAATATTATTTTAATGAATATTTTAATATTCTGGTATAATTAAATACAGATAAATGGGGAAAAATTATGGAAAATTCTAAAATAAGGTATTTTAAGGAATTGCCTCGTTTTCTGTGCATTGACCCTGGGTACTTCTAGTTTTGACTGATTCCATCTAGGGTGAAATCTGGGTTGATTTTCCTATGTTGGTGTATGTTTTACGACTTGATTTAGCATGGATTTTGGTATTTGGTGATTCATTCCTGTCGGATTGCGTTTGGACGTCAACGACAAGTGGATATTGATTGTGTTTACATGCGAGTCGATAGGTTTTTACCTATGCGGGTAGCGTGTGCTATTTTGGTTTCCGATGTGATTTTCATGTGCTTTAGCGTTGTGATATACTTGTAGGTACCCCGCGTGATGTTGAGGCAAAGGAGGTGAAGATAGCGACATCGGCTTTGGCACACGAGAAACAAGGTGAGTAGATTTATATCTACGGGGAGAAGTCGGGTGGATGGCGTATAGCACCCCCGCAGTCCGTGGTGTTGTATACGAATACGTATACACACGTATATTATTATGTGTGGTTAGGATCATTGATAGTAATAATGGTATTCTTGATGCTGAGATCCTTGGGTGTAGTATAGTGCGAACCCTAGGGTAGCGATTGCACTCATACCTATACTTACCCTTATATTTACACACATTCTTGCATTCATTCTCTCATATGTTGGTGCGTATATCTACACATGGGTATGGGACTATGTGTTCATATACGGGTTTGGTGATGATATGTGGGTTTGAGGTGTTACTTGATGTGAGGCCGTGAGATCGGCGGTGTGACACAGTCGCCTTTTGAGGTGCGATATGATAGTTTAGCGGGCCTTTGGACATGTGCTTTACCCGCATTCATATTTTTATAGATGGTATCGATTTGTACTAGACTTACAGTAGTACCCCAGATGTGTGATCTGATGATGGTGATACCTGATATGTGATGAGATAGTGTGACATTGACCCCTACCCAGCTATTGGGATGCCATACGACGATTTACCGTACGAGCCGATATTGATGATAGATCCGTCCTCATGATTCGAGAATATCTTACGATATGTTATTGAGGCGAGATCACCGACTATCATATCTATACTTATATATTGACTCAGATTAGGTGGTTTCATACCCCTCCGGTCCAGATTTCTTAGTGGGCATTGGACTAGACCGAGTCATACCTATTTCAAAAGTAACGAATCGGGGATATTTTAAAGATAAGCAGAAGGGTTATACGGATATTTTCAAATGATGCATCTTTTCTTAAAACACCGTAGCCCTTACTTTACCAAAAGCCCTGATTCGTCTTATTTCAAAAGGCAAGGTTGCATGACATATCTTGTGAGGCAGGTTCTGTGTTTTTGCGTTGATTATTCATTTCCGCATTATTCCTGCTATCTGCATTGCATCGCTTGTATTGTTGTGATATTCAGTCATGCTGCTAGGACACCAGCACCATTATCGATGATGCATATGCTCCACGTACACTTGTTGCCGGCTCACACACTTATCATCGATAATTGCCATGTCACTACACTGTAGTACTATTGCATTCAGTATATGATCCTTGCATGACATGATGATGTACATACATTCCTTCACATGTAGCATGCTTCATGCTTGATTTTACGCATTAAGATATGTTGTTTCTATGATATTTCTGGATTTGGGAACCGAGGGTGTTTTAAAAAGAGAATATATCATTACTTTAAAAACCCGGTTACCCTTGATATGATATTTCAGTGCGTCCACCATGTGTTTTCTCGGTGCTGAGAGCGACATGTGTAACCCGAATCGGGGAGTGGATGAGCCGATTGCGGGTACATGGTGGACCCGGTATGGTTCCCCTCGGCAAGATGATCGATGAGCTTTGCCGATTGAGCCTGGAGGCGGGCGAGCACCTACCGGTGATTGGTTGGACCTGGCGGTTATCCGGAGGATACCGACCAGAGTCGATAGATGTTTGGGCATACTGCCGGGGCCGGGGGCCGAGGGCCGATACCGCAGACAGAGCCCGCGGGCCGATCCGGACTGACGGAGCCCGATATATGAGGATTTACGTGCCGATGCTGGGCACGGTTTTCATGATGTTTTCGGGTGTCGATGCTGGGCACCCTGGTTCCATGATTTTGATGTGTCGCGAGGGACACGGGTGGATTATATCCTCATATTTCCATGCACAGGTTATGATATTTACTTGCATGATGGTTATTGTCAGTGGGTGACGAGTGGACGGGATCCACGTGTGTGCAGATTTGATTACATTGATCATACCTCATATTCTTGACATGCTATTACCTGAGGCACTAGCACGAGCTCTTGGCATTACACTCATGTATAGAGATTACATTGCCAGTTTAGCATGTTTCAGCTTTATTCATATTGAGGTTTATTTATATCTGATCGTATTGACCTAGGATGGGTCATGCATTCGATCTCTGCTTGTAGATATATCTCTATTCACGAGTTGGCAACTCACCCCCGTTGTGCCCCAGTTCTTGCAGGTTTTTGCCGTACAGATTCCTTAGCGGCATTTCGGGCACACTGCTTCCATCGGGTGACTTGCTTGGTTAGGTGGGTTCTTTTGTATCAGGACCGCTATTGTATTGGTATTATTCATTGTATCTAGAATTGTCCATCAACCAAAAACTTGTTTATTGTTTCAGACTTAGAAAACAGTGTTGTTTTATTTCGACCTTAGAGTCGCGCTATTAGTATTACGGTTTTCTGGCTGTTTTGAGTTCTTTTTTTTTTTGGGTTTTGATCCTCGCCCTTTGGCGTTGTATATTATTATTGCTTGCGTGGTTGTGACCGTCGATGGACGAAGAGCTAGCTCCCGCTTGGGTATGCCTTTTATCATTTCATATATAATATTCTTGTTGTACCCCGTTCGGGGCCAGTTTTTACAAAGGAAACTCTGCCGAAATTTTCAGGAAAGGTTACACATTTTAAAAAAATGCATATTCGGCTTAGTTATTTAAAAACTTTGATTTCCAAACATGATTTCCTTACTTTTCAAAAACAATTTTCCTTATTTACTCTTTAAATGGTTTTAGATTGCTGGGCTTTTGGCTTACTTGGATCAGATGGGGTCCTATAGACTTCATATGGTCCAAGGGCCAGTCACGTGCTCTTTCGGGTCGTGACAAAGTTGGTATCAGAGCGCTAGGTTGACCTTGGTTCGAGTCTAAGTTTGACTATGTGGAGCCTAGGGCGTTATTTATATGCGGAACTTAGGCTTGACCTTACGGAACTTAGACTTGGTCGAGGGGGTGTAAACCCGAACTTTCGTCGTGTAGGATGACCCTTGGTTGATGGAATAGGTGACTAAAGTAGAGTGACGTACTGTTGGTATGTTCCGCGGCATACTTACGACACGACACTCCGCTTAAGGAACCTTAGGATGTACATACTTTCGAGATCAGTGATTCTCTTCATATCCAGGATTATACATCCATTTGAGATCCCCGATTCTATTAGTTTCATGATCATACCTTCATTGATGTTGTTCCTTCCTATGATCATGTATCCACTCTGGATCTGTTGTTTCCCTTCTTGCCACTGG
Source organism: Agapanthus africanus (assembly GCA_030015575.1). Taxonomy (NCBI): domain Eukaryota; kingdom Viridiplantae; phylum Streptophyta; class Magnoliopsida; order Asparagales; family Amaryllidaceae; genus Agapanthus; species Agapanthus africanus. The sequence continues at coordinate 318,697,696 of JASDDO010000008.1, forward strand.
TGTGCTCTCTTGATACTCGATTGAGGTTCCTGTCACCATGTTTGAGCGCAGTTTGGGCTGCTGCTAGGGTTACGGCCGGTGTGAGCTCGTTTGGTACGAGGGCCGACCATTGTGTTTTCTGGTGACATGAGAACGTCTCGAGTTGGTATTGTGGATTGTGACCTCTAGTGGAGGCAAGTGCTTGGTCTTGCACCGGATGATCGGGTCATTGTTAGAGCTGCCAGTTGAGAGAGGACTGTTGATGTATAGCATACCTCAGAGATTGTGATGTCGCCTACCGTGCAGACAGATGGACCAGCTGTTGCTGAGATTGACAGGATGTTGCTTTCGGAGCTTACGAGCTGAGATTGCCGGAGCTTTCAGGTAGATATACGACAGATGATAGCTAGTCTACCCGATTTGAGAGACGAAGGTGATTCGTCCGATTTTTGCGCCGGAGCGGGCCCAGTTGTGTTGAAGATCTCCAGTGTGGAGAGTCTTGCTCAGATCTAGAGCAGACTGATTCTGAGATGACCGCTTATGTATCGCCTTTTCTGGGGGATTGAGGCGTTGTTCGGCGTACAGGCGTATGAGCCAGTTGTTGCTACAAATGATGAGATATCGTCCAGATGATTGGAGCTACTGCAGCATGAGCATATTCTTGAGATATGATGGTGAGTTGCTAGTCACCGAGGATGAATGACTAGGACGTGTGGTGAGTTCGCTTACCCCGATGCGAGGTCATCAGGTGGATTGATTCCAGCTAGAGGCGACTTCATGCAGATTCGTTGAGAGTTGATTGAGACGATCGAATGTCAGGAACCTATTTTCCAAGTTTAAAGTATACGGAAAGACATGCAGGTGATTCTATGGACCCTCTAGAAGAATGAAACCCTAACTCGACTTAATGACCGTGTGAAAGCCTTTGAACCTTAGGGTTTGCGGCAGTTCCTCGGCGCCATTAGTGAGGCTTGGGTTTGCCCTTCTACGGCTGGACCACCGACGCTGTGGCATGTACTCGATACTACTAAACTGTACCCGAGATGTGAGCTCTTGGGGGATCATGAGGTTCTGACGAGTCGATCGGATGGTTCGACATCTTTCGGATATTGTGATGGGACACTGCTTGGGAGACTCCAGATGTGAGCATAGCCGTCGGAGCGCAGTTCGTGTAGCCACGATGAGATGAGTCCGAATCAGTAGATATTTGAGCAAGGTGGAGTAAAGAGTTCGCACGAGATTTCGATGAGATGACGTTCCACTCCGCTGACATCAGAGATGTGACATGCACGTTGAGGACGTGTTCGGCTAGATATCTTCTACGGAGTGATGAAGATACCGAGTTCGTGATTTCGAGTCCGTGTTAGAGACTTCGGATGGACCGTAGCCGAGGACATTGCAGTGTGCAGATAAAGACGCGACGTCGAATGGTCGATGATACAGACAAGCGGGACAAGAAGTTCGTGCGAGAGGCAGACGAGCTGTTACTACACCCCGTTAAGATTAAAGGCCGGACATGCATACAGAGGCGCAGAGATACGACCAGCTTCCGAGGGGATGTTATACTAAGGACGCAGAGGTCCAGAGAGCGAGAAAAGATTACGCCAGAGTACCAGCCTCCTTACAGTTTGGCTTAGGCAAGATCAGAAGAGACCTTGAGTAGGATTCCTTCCAGTACACTGCTGCAATAAGAGTTGCACCCAGGATCGGATATGTGATATGCATTCAGAGGACCCGAGGTCGGCGCCAGAGATGTGCTGCTTTACGAGCGGTCATGAGGATTGACCGAGAGATGACCAGGGAAGTGCAAGAACGGAATCGTTCCTGTCAGCACACCTGACCGGGCCGATGAGTCGATGGATTGCGAGTTGGTAATCTACAGGAAGGATCAGGAACCAGAGGCAGAGGACGCCAGCCGCGAGCAAGAGGCAAGTAGATATCTTGCGCCGCTAGCATCGGATGTACCGGTACCTTCTCGACCCTGAAGGAGGGTATACCGACGACGGTAATTATGATTTGTGATTTTGTGATTTGATTATCACGTATCCGTTGCTTTGGATTTCGGTATTTTGGGCGATCTATTCGCATGATTTAGTCTTGATGACTGAGTTTCATGATATTTGATTTTGTGCACCATGGTTGCACCTACTGGGTATTTATACCTTGTACATAGTTATTACTCTTGAGCTGTTGATTGCGATTTCATGCCTATTTTATGCTGGTGATTTGATTTACGCTTCCAGCAGAGTTTCATGTAATTTTAGTGTTTTGATTTTGCACTCGGTATAGCTTATATGTGCTTGTAGTGCATCGATATGTGTTTTGTGCCCGCAGCTGCACACGTTTATGATTTTCTTCATATCTGGATACACTTGGTGTTGCTGCTTATGTATTTGAGTTATTGCTTGGTATTTGTGCATGGGATGCACCAGTTCTATACTTCGTGCATTTGTCGCACCAGTTTTATGTTTCTTGCGTTTATCGCATCAGATTTATATTTCGTGCCTTTGTTGCACCGGATTTATATTTTGTGCATTACGATTGCACCTGACTTCGATTTGATGCCTTCCGGTATGTCGATTTTGATTGTGATATTGATGTGGATTCTTGCATTCCGAGCTTTTGACTGGACTTACGCATATTCGACGTTGCTATTGGATTTTGTGATTCCGTGCATATTGAGTACGCAGGGTCTAGATTTTCATTCGTGCATGATGGATGCACCGATTTGGATTTTCGCGCATGTTGGGCGCATGTTTTGAGATACGATTTTGGGGCACACCAGATGCACTAAATCGAGATTCTTCGTGCATGTCAGATGCACCTGTTTTGGCTGTCAGGCACACATGTTGCCTATGACAGATGCTTCGTGCACACCCGTTGCATCTAGATGTTGTTTTGTGCACATGTTTAGCGCATATATGGATTTTGATTTCCGTGCGCGTCAGACGCACAGGGTGGTGTTATGTGCATTTTTGGAATTTATTCCTTTTGGAGCAGTACATTTTTATGATGTGGGATATTTGTTTTCATATTAAGCAGGACTAGTCAGTGGACAGTGCCTGGATATATTTTGCATGCATCGATAGTTATCGAAGGGATTTCCGAAAAGCGAGCTATAGTCTCAGTATATACCTACGTGTCCGATATGACACAAAACGTTTTAAAAACAAGGAAACCCTTCTGATTATTTTCAAAATGGTGGAACGTGCTTATTAAACAAAGGATATATATACACATATATAGTTATTTTCTTATGAGAAACGTCCGCCACTGTGCAGTGTTACGCGCATCGCACAGCGACTTAAAAAGATTTGGCATACAGTTGCATCAGCTAATTACATGTATAGATTGGGTGTCTACATGTATAGTCTTGGTCCATATCATATTGATTTTGTATTGGATTTGACATTGTGTCGTTACCATGACTCCGATGATTGCGGATGCTTGATGGAGTGTTGCTTTTGAGTTATCTGCTCAGTACTCATGCGCATGCATTGCGCTATGATGTTTTATGTATAGATGATTTCGGAGCCCCGATGACTTGGAATTTGTATTGAAATATTTAGTATTTGGGGGTTTAAATTTAAATTCGGGAACCGAATTTCTTTAAGGGGGGTAGATTGTAACGTCTTCAAAATAATAAAATATGATTTTTGGGAAATTTTATAATTTAATATTATTTTAATGAATATTTTAATATTCTGGTATAATTAAATACAGATAAATGGGGAAAAATTATGGAAAATTCTAAAATAAGGTATTTTAAGGAATTGCCTCGTTTTCTGTGCATGCCCCCATTTCCTCTCGTATTGACCCTGGGTACTTCTAGTTTTGACTGATTCCGTCTAGGGTGAAATCTGGGTTGATTTTCCTATGTTGGTGTATGTTTTACGACTTGATTTAGCATGGATTTTGGTATTTGGTGATTCATTCCTGTCGGATGGCGTTTGGACGTCAACGACAAGTGGATATTGATTGTGTTTACATGCGAGTCGATAGGTTTTTACCTATGCGGGTAGCGTGTGCTATTTTGGTTTCCGATGTGATTTTCATGTGCTTTAGCGTTGTGATATACTTGTAGGTACCCCGCGTGATGTTGAGGCAAAGGAGGTGAAGATAGCGACATCGGCTTTGGCACACGAGAAGCAAGGTGAGTAGATTTATATCTACGGGGAGAAGTCGGGTGGATGGCGTATAGCACCCCCGCAGTCTGTGGTGTTGTATACGAATACGTATACACACGTATATTATTATGTGTGGTTAGGATCATTGATAGTAATAATGGTATTCTTGATGCTGAGATCCTTGGGTGTAGTATAGTGCGAACCCTAGGATAGCGATTCCACTCATACCTATACTTACCCTTATATTTACACACATTCTTGCATTCATTCTCTCATATGTTGGTGCGTATATCTACACATGGGTATGGGACTATGTGTTCATATACGGGTTTGGTGATGATACGTGGGTTTGAGGTGTTACTTGATGTGAGGCCGTGAGATCGGCGGTGTGACACAGTCGCCTTTTGAGGTGCGATATGATAGTTTAGCGGGCCTTTGGACATGTGCTTTACCCGCATTCATATTTTTATAGATGGTATCGATTTGTACTAGACTTACAGTAGTACCCCAGATGTGTGATCTGATGATGGTGATACCTGATATGTGATGAGATAGTGTGACATTGACCCCTACCCAGCTATTGGGATGCCATACGACGATTTACCGTACGAGCCGATATTGATGATAGATCCGTCCTCATGATTCGAGGATATCTTACGATATGTTATTGAGGCGAGATCACCGACTATCATATCTATACTTATATATTGACTCAGATTAGGTGGTTTCATACCCCTCCGGTCCAGATTTCTTAGTGGGCATTGGACTAGACCGAGTCATACCTATTTCAAAAGTAACGAATCGGGGATATTTTAAAGATAAGCAGAAGGGTTATACGGATATTTTCAAATGATGCATCTTTTCTTAAAACACCGTAGCCCTTACTTTACCAAAAGCCCTGATTCGTCTTATTTCAAAAGGCAAGGTTGCATGACATATCTTGTGAGGCAGGTTCTGTGTTTTTGCGTTGATTATTCATTTCCGCATTATTCCTGCTATCTGCATTGCATCGCTTGTATTGTTGTGATATTCAGTCATGCTGCTAGGACACCAGCACCATTATCGATGATGCATATACTCCACGTACACTTGTTGCCGGCTCACACACTTATCATCGATAATTGCCATGTCACTACACTGTAGTACTATTGCATTCAGTATATGATCCTTGCATGACATGATGATGTACATACATTCCTTCACATGTAGCATGCTTCATGCTTGATTTTACGCATTAAGATATGTTGTTTCTATGATATTTCTGGATTTGGGAACCGAGGGTGTTTTAAAAAGAGAATATATCATTACTTTAAAAACCCGGTTACCCTTGATATGATATTTCAGTGCGTCCACCATGTGTTTTCTCGGTGCTGAGAGCGACATGTGTAACCCGAATCGGGGAGTGGATGAGCCGATTGCGGGTACATGGTGGACCCGGTATGGTTCCCCTCGGCAAGATGATCGATGAGCTTTGCCGATTGAGCCTGGAGGCGGGCGAGCACCTACCGGTGATTGGTTGGACCTGGCGGTTATCCGGAGGATACCGACCAGAGTCGATAGATGTTTGGGCATACTGCCGGGGCCGGGGGCCGAGGGCCGATACCGCAGACAGAGCCCGCGGGCCGATCCGGACTGACGGAGCCCGATATATGAGGATTTACGTGCCGATGCTGGGCACGGTTTTCATGATGTTTTCGGGTGTCTATGCTGGGCACCCTGGTTCCATGATTTTGATGTGTCGCGAGGGACACAGGTGGATTATATCCTCATATTTCCATGCACAGGTTATGATATTTACTTGCATGATGGTTATTGTCAGTGGGTGACGAGTGGACGGGATCCACGTGTGTGCAGATTTGATTACATTGATCATACCTCATATTCTTGACATGCTATTACCTGAGGCACTAGCACGAGCTCTTGGCATTACACTCATGTATAGAGATTACATTGCCAGTTTAGCATGTTTCAGCTTTATTCATATTGAGGTTTATTTATATCTGATCGTATTGACCTAGGATGGGTCATGCATTCGATCTCTGCTTGTAGATATATCTCTATTCACGAGTTGGCAACTCACCCCCGTTGTGCCCCAGTTCTTGCAGGTTTTTGCCGTACAGATTCCTTAGCGGCATTTCGGGCACACTGCTTCCATCGGGTGACTTGCTTGGTTAGGTGGGTTCTTTTGTATCAGAACCGCTATTGTATTGGTATTATTCATTGTATCTAGAATTGTCCATCAACCAAAAACTTGTTTATTGTTTCAGACTTAGAAAACAGTGTTGTTTTATTTCGACCTTAGAGTCGCGCTAGTAGTATTACGGTTTTCTGGCTGTTTTGAGTTCTTTTTTTTTTGGGTTTTGATCCTCGCCCTTTGGCGTTGTATATTATTATTGCTTGCGTGGTTGTGACCGTCGATGGACGAAGAGCTAGCTCCCGCTTGGGGATGCCTTTTATCATTTCATATATATTATTTTTGTTGTACCCCGTTCGGGGCCAGTTTTTACAAAGGAAACTCTGCCGAAATTTTCAGGAAAGGTTACACATTTTTAAAAAATGCATATTCGGCTTAGTTATTTAAAAACTTTGATTTCCAAACATGATTTCCTTACTTTTCAAAAACAGTTTTCCTTATTTACTCTTTAAATGGTTTTAGATTGCTGGGCTTTTGGCTTACTTGGATCAGATGGGGTCCTATAGACTTCATATGGTCCAAGGGTCAGTCACGTGCTCTTTCGGGTCGTGACAATAACACACTTAACCGAATGAAGAATAAAAGGAAAAGAAGTCTTATACAAAAGTTTTTGGAACAAGAGAGATTTGGTAACATCCAGTTGAAAACAAGCATGACAAACAAAAAAAAATAACAAACCAAAACTGAAAGTTCATTCGCAAAAATTAAAATTGGGCACTAATCCAACTTCTCAGCTATAATCTAGATTACTAAGAACGGCTGATTTTCTAGACTTTGATTGTTCCGTCGGTGTATCCAATGAACAGGGTGTTTCAATCAAAGCTTTAACCCAAGCTTGTGCAATAAAGCATTTTCTGCAATGAAAATAAATACATGATTAAAACTTTTGATAAAAAAAATACTTAAGGGGGAACACCATAAAAGAGAATAGTCAATACTCAAATTCTTTTAATTTTAAATTTGAAGATTATGATTTGAGTTCATGTATTTATTTATTTGTTTGGATTTGTCGAGTTCCGGCGCTCGATGATATAAAATCTTAAGTTGTTAATTTCGCAAAAGTATGTTTAGAGTCACCAACAGCACTCGCCAAACCATACTTTCATCTCAATTCCAATTTGGGAAATACCTTCCGATATAGCGCTGGCCGGTAAGAAGACAAGAACCGTCATGACTTGGAGTGAAGTGAACTGGCAGATACTCCTCGCTCTTACAGTAAAACTTTGAATTACAGGTTCTGTAGAATCTTCTGGCCCACTTCAGTAATTTCAACTTGAATTTACTGAAGTGGACCAGAAGTTTCTGCGGACCCTGCAGTTCAAACTTTTACTGAGAAAGCGAGGAATATCTGCCGGTTCACTTCACTACTCCTAATCGCGACGATTCTTGTCTTGTTACCAACTAGCTTTATATCGGCAAGCACTCCCAAATTGAAATTAACGTGAAAGTATGTCTCGGCGAGTGCTGTTGGTGTACATACTTTTGCGAAATTAACTGAAACAGACTTATGTTTTTTGACGGTGGGAGCGGTGGGAGTTAGTGAGGTACGCATATACATGTTTTAGTAGTAGCTAGCGCGATATTTAATTTTGAAGATTATGAAGTTCGTGTATTTATTTATTTGTTTGGATTTGCACGGGCGCATGGGTTGAGTGATATAGGATTGCGTGCGATTTGGAGACTTTTTAGTATTGTTGGACATATAGTGTATGTACTTTATTAGTTGTAACCAAAACACTATTGTTTTATATGTTTGAGTTATATTGTGTTTATATGTTAATTGGTTTGTTCGTTTGAATTGATATTGTTGGATATATAGTGCATAGCTTGTTTATATGTTAATTGGTTTGTTTTGAGTTGATATTATTAGATATATCATGTGTATCGTGATTATATGTTGGTTTGTATGCAAAACGCGATTGTTGAGTAATATATTAATTGTGATTTTTGTGTATTATAGTATGGAATATTTATTTTTTCTGTATTTTTTTTCAATTTAAAAGGGTATTAGCGACCGTTCATGCTACAGGAACGGTCTCTAATACCCTCATTAGCGACCGTTCACTGATATGTGAAACGATTAAGAACTCTCTGCATGTCCACGTGGCCTTTCATTAGAGACCGTGACAAACGGTCGCTCATACACGTATTAGCGACCGACCCTTTTGCGACTGTGTATTAGCGACCGTTTTATTTATAAACGGTCGCTAATACTTATTAGCGACTGTTAACCTGAGATTAGCGACCGTATTAAACGGTCTCTAATCTGTACAATATGTAGTAGTAGAATTTGTTAGGAATATGTATGCCCTAGAGACCAATATTGTTGATATAGTGGATGCTTGGACATATATATATATATAGGACTTTCTTACTCGATATGATAGTATGATATCTGGTTACTCTTTATCTTAACATGTAGACTGGTATTTTATACTGTCTGCCTCTTGCATGTTGATAAAGCCCTTAGGATATGTACTTGACTACCAGGATTATGATGAGATCATAATAGTGGGGCCAAGGTGGTCCAAAAGTACATCCTTTAATCAGTTCTTAGTCGAGGGAATATGGAGACTAGGGCATCGATATTCCAGAGTAGACTAATGTGTACGTTTCTTGTTCCTTAGAGGGCGATGGTTGATCCCACAACCATTGGTGCATGACATCAAAGATTGTACATATGTGCTCATTAGAGAATGATTACACCGAACAGGACTCGCCGACAACTCCTACTTGGTAGTATACCTATCGTCAGATAGCAGTACTCTGGTGATACTGGTACAGGTTAGTCTGTAGACCCGATATCGTTATAGAGTCTTGTGTGGCTCCCACTGTACTTTGATTTCCTTCCTACCACGCTCAAAGGAGACGTGCAAACAGGTGGATTTTGGGTACAGTCCCGAGTCACATGGAGGCAATGAGTGCTAGGAAGGGTTTCGTCTCTCCCAGTATTGGGGGTTGATGTTGCGCTATGCTCGATTGGTTATAACTGGAAGTCCTTGGCCAGGGATGCTGCTGAGATTTACTAATAAGAGTTATCAGTAGTTTCTCAAACCGTTATAGGCCAGACATCGGCATGACTTATCACGTTACTGGGGTCTGACGTTTACCACCCCTAGACATGATATACGACATATCAGACGAAGAGACCGGACTGTACGGTAGTGTTACTGATAGACTTCATGGAGAGTATGGACATGCTTTCTTGTTGATCTTCATATCGCTCAATACCCGGGTAGCCGTTACGTCCAGCTAGTACCGCTGACGGCTTGTAGGTGACTGAGTCTGTGGTATCATTAGCCAAAAGCTGTCTGTAATTCTAGAACAATAGAATTCAACATCAGTAGAAGTTATGTGATCATCACCTACTGCTGGCGTATTGACGAGTCTTTAGAGTCCCACACAGAAGTTCCCTGGTTCAAGCAAAACGAAGTAGGACACATATGTGATATGTGCGTGGACCAGATTAAATATGAGTATGTGATACCGTATTGTAATCTGGCGGTTATTTGTTATCAGTTAGGTTATATGTGATATAACCAGATTATCGAATCAAGTGTTGATTTGATAATGTGATATACAGATAAATAATATTAGTTGGTCATATGTGATATAACCGGATTATTAAATCAAGTGTTGATTTAATAATGTGATATATATTATATTTGATATAATTATATCTTAACTAATATCATTAGCTCACTAAATATTTTCTTATATGTATTAATATATATATATATATATATATATATATATATATATGTGTGTGTGTGTGTGTGTGTGTGTGTGTGTGTGTGTCTGTGTGTGTGTGTATGTGTAGCATGGTTAAAATTCTATTTTGTGAAAATAGAATAATGAGGTGGAAAATAAGAAGACATGCAGGGTATAGTGTGGCATGGCTTATATCATTATTTTATTCATCTTATTCTATTATTGAAGCATGGTGCGATTTTAATATGTGATATTTTTTCTCATGCTTCAATAATGGAGTGATGAAGCCGTTCTTCACTTAGTCTTTTGCTCATTTTTTTTCTTCATGGCTTGAGCTCACACTCACCTCTTCATCCTCTTTTTCCTCCTCACAATTGTTCAAGCTTCAACCCTCACGTGTGATGTGAATCATGAAGCTTGAACATAAACTTGTAAGCTTTAATATCCCCTACTTCACCATCCTACACTTGACTAGCGATCGAGTGTAGCGTGTTTCCTACACCAAAGAGTTTAGTGTGGAGATAGCTTGAGTTTGAGGGACTTCGCGTGGATCATCTTCGGCACTAAGGTCATCGGAGGAAGCTTGTCCAAAACCTCAAGTGGAGCCTAGTGGAGTCGCGGGACTACTACACGGACCATATGAAGTGAAGGACTCAATCTACGAGGGTATAGTCGTCTTCACTTCTTATAGTTTTTCTTGATATCAAACTTTAAACCCTAATCAATTAGCTAAAGATCTTGGATAGTCTAGCTTAGCACCTATAAAAATTAGAATTTGGCATGCTTGATGTCATTAGAATCTCATGGTGGTGCTAGGGTAGACTTTCATGGTATCAGAGCCAAAGCTAGAAGATTAGACGATGTAATTAGAATCACGAAACCGAAAAAATCTGAAACACCGAAACCCAAGATCACAGTTTCTATTGATTTTGAAACTTCTTCTAAAAATTATTTAAGCAACGGCAGAATGTTGTATATGATGCAACTTGAACACTGGAGAAATTCGAGGCCAAAATACCATATTTGACTGAGCGAAAACTTCTCAAAAACCGGCCTGGCCAGTTTTACTAGGTACTCTGGCCTCAAAATTTTTTTTGGTGTTCCAATAGCTTAGTTTTGGGGTTTCAGGTATTGTTTAATTAGCCCAGTTTGCATGTGATATTAACAGTTCTATTGGGGCTAATACGGAGTGTTTCGTAGTCGTGTTTTTAACATTGTTTCGAGTTTAAGTTTGATATGGATGCAGTAGTTAGGATCCACATTAAATTAGTTTTGTGAAAACTAGTTTGTTTGTAAATCTAGTGTTTTAGTCTCGGATAATCGGTTGCCACGGAGTCTTGATTCGGATCAAAACTCCATCGCAATCGCATATTGTACGCGAATACTCGCCAAATAACTTTGCTAGGTAGCCACGCCCCATTGCCCCGACCAAGTGACTGTAAGAGAACCCCGGTGCCAAAAGCATCCACCCGGATGCTTGCGGCAACGGTGTTCCTCCTTAGTGCACTTCGTCGACGGTATCGGGGGTGCAGTCATCTACTAAAGTTTCTGACGAGTATTCGATAATATGGTCAGGAATCTTGTTGAATCCCCGACTAAGTAATTGAGAAGTGTTTTCAATTTGAGACTAAAATACAAGATTTATCTGGTTAGGCATGAAATCCGGAGTATGAGATATTTCGGGTTTATGATGTCTAAGGAAATGCGGATTCTTATTATTGCAGTTTTACAGTTCTTTTTTGCGACCGTAAGTGTAATACGTGGGGTATCCCAAATCTCGTTTCTATATGTCAACGGAATTTGGGATACGCGTATTTACTGACGTTGATGGTATGTGATATTATGTGTCGCTGATATGTTTTATTGGATCGTCGTGATTGAATAGCCGGGGGTTTTATGTGAGATGAGAGTTTTTCAATTTTCATTCATGTAAAATTTGTATGTAATATTCTTTTATTGGGGCACATCCGGGTTGAAGATGATGTCACCACTGATGTATATTATTTACTTGTCCGTATTAGGATAGACCCAAGGTGGGGAGCATAAGTAACCGGGTTCTAGAGTCCAGTAGGAGACCATCTCAAGGAGTTGAGACCGGGTCTTCTAACTCTAGAATTGGTAGGGTTACTTGCCGCTCTCATAGGGGTCTAGGGATGTGGGTTTGGCTATTCTTCAAGACCGTGGAATCCGTGTTTTACCTTACTGGCTAAATTTAAAACACGGACATCCTAATATATCCAATATTTCATATGTTGCTTCTGCTGCTTGGTTCTGTGATGTGATCATATAACTGCGTGAGACGAATGTAATATTATATATATGATATATAATAAACGTTGCTTATGTTTTGTATCTGCGCTAGTCCATCCCTCGCTCTTCCGTTAATTAAGTACCTTAACGGTGCATGACGGGGCCCCGTAGCGAATGCGGATGGCATAAGCGTACGTTCTATTTTCGTTTCATTTTTCTGTGATGTTTAGGAAACATTAAATGATGGGACTTCATTAATGAGATTAATGAAAAGAAAGAAACCAAAAGATATTGTAGAATCAATTTTTCAAAAAGGGTAGCTCTAGTTCATGCTTTGCATAGTGGTATTCCTTGATGAATATCCAGCACCTCATTCGATGAGGAAAGAGCCAAGATCCCTTCACTGGGAGTGACCTCTTTAGTGAAACTAGAAAATACTACAACCCACTCGGTTTTGTTTTTGAAAGCTTCTCTAGTTCTTGCTTTGCATAGTGGTATTCCTGAATATCCTGCACCTCATTCGATGAGGAAAGAGCCGAGATCCCTTCACCGGGAGTGACCTCTTTAGCAAAACTAGCAAAATCCTCAAAAACACTCCTTTTCAAAATCACTTGATTCTACAACGATTTCAAGTTCATTACGCTCATGGTTTTCTTAAGAACCTGCGTAGCCCTCCGTCATTTCAGATAAGTGCTATTTTAGCATTCGTGCTACGGTTGTTTGGCCTTTTTCAAGGCGTAGTGGACGGTAGCTGATTAGTACTTATCTGTAACATGTGATGCGATTGGATTAGGGTAGTCGTACGACGTTGTTTGGCCTCCATCAAGGATCGTGCGGGTGGGTATAATTCAATCAAGAAATGAACGTGTTGAACTTGACTAGCGGCCTATGGGTTATTTGGCCTCCGTTAAGGTCATAGGACACTAGGGGTAAAAACTTTTATCGGGAATTTCAAGTGTTGAAATTTGCAATGAGATTGCATACCTTCTATGTGATAGTTGGATCCTGATACCCACTGCGAGGAAGAGTTAATCCTGGGAGCGTTTTGCACTTTACAATTAGCTAATCCAGTAGGTGTCTAGAAAGGTGTCAATAGGGTTATGCCTCTAGGGAAATGAGGTTTATTTTAATTAGGTTCGTGCGAAAGTACGGGAAACCTCCCTCGGAGTACCGATACCTGCCTGGCCGAATGATTGGCGAACCTATAGGGTGTAATTATTCCTGGCTAATCTTACCTTTTAGGTTTTGAAGAAAGATTTGATAAAAATAGTAGGAGCCATCCTGATTAGATAAAAACCAATCTAATTTTTCAAAGAGCGCATGCAAAGTGATTACCCTTCTCTCTCTCCTGGTAGCGATCAATGAAATGCCTTAATCAAGATAATAATATGGATGTATTGACCGAACCTACTTATTATACTGGGCTAGGTTCCGCTCTATCTTATGATTGTCATAAGTCTGAGCAAGGAATATGGGAATATCCGGATTCCCACACCACCCAAACGAAGAATAAGCATGTTGATGCATTGTCTTCGGGTGTGTTCGTAACCAAGAACTGTTTCTCAGTTACCTCTACGTCCTGGGTATTAGATACCGGATCAGGATCCCACACATGTAATTTGTTACATGGGCTATAGAAAGGTGGAGAACTGGAAAAGGGTGATATGTCTCTAGTAGTAGAGATGGTGCAATTGTTGCAGCCAAACTAATTGGCAAATATCACCTAGTGTTACCAACTGGTAATACAATGATTCTAAGCGACTGTTATTTCATACCAATAATATTGTGAATATTTTCCTAAATCAAGTGTTTATTGGATAAGGTATGTTGTATAATAGTGTACACGTTCTGAATCAAACTACAGTTCTAAACGTACAGAAAAGTTCAAAAATGAACGAAGTCCTCTTGAGGTATTGTAGACTAGGTCATGTCGATGAGACAAGACTAGCTAAAGTTCTATAAGAATGCATATATGAATCCGTTCGAATTTACATCTTATGAAACTTGCCAGTAATATCTCAAAGGCTAGGTGACCAAATCTCCGTTTACTGGAAACGGAGAAAGAGCTACTGAACTCTTGGAAAGATACATAGTGATGTATGCGGTCCTATGTCTACACATGCCAGGGATGGTTTCGCGTACTTTATTACATTCACCGATGTTCTCTCAAGATACGGACATGTTGTCACGGCCCGAAATATTAGCTTGTGACCAGCACTTAAATCACGCAACGTCTAAAGGCGTAACGTAATTCAAGTAAGCCGACACCCAGAAATCTAAACCTTTAAGAAAATAAAGAGGTGAAGTTTTGAAATAAAGGTATGGTGAAAATCATAAGTTTTCTTAAATACACAAGTAATAGAATATGAAAATGCAAGTAAATTTTTGCGAGTTGAAAACATGATTCGTCTTTTAAAAATTTGGGCAGCACCTCCTTTGTATATTTTGATCCAAAACCATAAATACATGATAATGATAAAGGCATCCCCAAGCGGGAGCTAGCTCTTCACCAATCGGCGGATCCACAACCACGTAAAGCATAAATATAAGTATACGATGCCCAACGGCGAAGATCACTACAAAAGATAATGAAATAAGCAAGATATCAAAACCACAAGTAGCGGAAAACCCCTCGCTCTATGTCTCGCAACCACAAGTCTCACTAAGTCTCAATACTTATACAATTACTAATTTTGATTGATGGAGTTGACTAGATACAATATGAATAATAATACAAGAATAGGTACGATACAAATGTCCCACCTACCAAAGCAAAACACCTGAATGCAGTTGTGTGCCAACGATGCCGCTACGGATCCATGCGGTCAACCTGCAAGAACTGTGGCACAACGGGGGTGAGTTGCCAACTCGTGAATAGAAAAACATCTACAGATAGAAATTGAATAAACAACGACTCCTAGGTCAACTATATCATAAAAGTAATACTATGATACCTAGGGTGACCGGGTCTGTATATGTGCCAACACTATAAATAAATGCCTATCAGCATGCGGATATCATCCAACAATATAATCAATGTATGTATGCATGTAGATCCCGTCCACGTGTCAACCAATGACACAATAACATCATGCATGTAAATATCATAAAAGCATATGCATGAAAGTATGAGGATATAAATCAACGTGTGCCCCTCGTGACACATCAAAATCATGGAACCTGAGTGCTCGGCATCGACACTCTAAACATCATGAAACCCGTGTCCAGTATCGACACGTAAATTCTCATATCTCGGGCTCCGTCATTCCGGATCGTCCCTCGGTCTCCGTCTGCGGGATCGGCCCGCGGGCTCCGGCAGAACGAGTCGGCCCCTATCCATCTCTCGACTCCGGTCGGTATCCTCCGGATAACCGCCAGGTCCAACCAATCACCGGTAGGTAGTAGTCCCTCAGCCAGGCTCATCATCATCCCCACGAAATCTCTCTCTTGCCTCGGGGTACCATACCGGGTCCACCATGAACTCGCAAACGGATCATCCGCCTTCTCGAATCGGGTTTTACATATCACACGTCTCAGAACCGAGAAAACGCATGGTGGACGCACTGAAATATCATATCAAGAGAAACCGGGTCTTTAAAACAATACGTACTTTCTTTTGAAATAACCACGGTTCTCAAATCCAGAAATCTCATGAAAACAGCATATCTCAATGCGTATAATCGTAAAGCATGATGTATGCGACATATAACAGAATGTAAGCATATCCGTATATCATGCAACATAGAACAGTAATCTGCACATATCGAGGGAAAACCGCTCTTTTAAATGAATCCAGTTTTAAAATATATCCCGCGGTTCCCAAATTCTCCAAGTCAAATGCAACATCGTATAAAGGTGCATATGTAACTATAGCAAGTAAATTATGCAAGGAATCATATCATGATGCAGCAATCTTACTGTGTAGTGACATGGCAATTATCGATGATGAAGTGTGTGAGCCGGCAAATCTGTGTAAGTGTAACATACGCGTCATCGATAATGGTGTAGGTGTACTAGCACAGGTAGATGCAATGCAATGAGAATAAAACGAATGCAGCATAAGGTAAATCGTCAGCTAAAAGCTATAAGGTATACGTCTCTATCACATATCCGAGTCGATGAATCTAACAATCGGCATCCATCCTTACAACATCACGTACGGTCATACGGCATCCTCTAGTCAAGGGTATGGATCAATCATCAAGTCAAGTCATCACGTACGGAAAATCATCGTACGGCGGTATCAAACCATTAGGGATCCTATCAACCTTTACGACGATGAAGGTACGGACCTAACGTCTCGTACGGCATATCACTCATGATTCACAACATTATATATCTCTATATACCTATATCCTAAGACATATCCATAACAATCTCATATCAGGGGACCGGCAAAGGTATCAATCATCTCATATCGACTCGCATCCGTATACCGGTATATCAATCAAGTCATCATATCACATCGTATATTCTTTTCATAACCTTAATATCTCATAACAAGTCATCTTACATATACATTCTATCCTATACATCAAATGGCATGCTACGCTAAAACTCATCCTTATTCTAGTGTAACTACATGTCTATAAGTCGTGATTCACATTCGCTTTTCATATTCCTAAAGCTTTCATCTCATATCCCAATATATATACATATATATATATATATATATATATATATATACATATATATATATATATATATATATATTCAAGCAATATATTATCTCTAACTGCCTTTTTAACCATAACCCTAGTTTCTAATCTAGGTTTCTACGACTGCATCCTATAGATCGTTTTCCATCAAAAGCTTACGGGAGTGCTATACGCCATCCACCCGACTTCCCTCGTAGATATATATCTACTCACCTGATCCTTGCTTGCCGAAGTCGATAACGCCACGCTCATCCTTGTTGCTCCAAGTCCGCATGAGGGTACCTACATACATACACATTGCATCGTAACTGAATTCACGCACGAAAACCAAAACGGCACACGAAACACACATAGGTTCGAACCTATGGCCTACTCACGCAAAAGAGCCCAAAAACACCCGATATCGACGTACAAACGTCAGGTGACCGATACAAAATACCATTACCAAAATTTCAAGTCATGAAAAGTTACAAAAACAATACAGTAACTCATGAAAACATGCTCCAGATTTTTGTTTAGGTGAAATTGGGATGAACAAACAGTACTGGGGTGATGTATATAGGGTATATGACCAACAGAAGCAACCTAGGCAGCAGACACCACCAAGTGGCCGGCCGCATTGGCCAAAATTCCGGCCTCCTCGGCCAAGTGTTGAGGGAAAGGGCTCGTCTCTCCAGGGTGGTCTCCTATTGGTCCAATTAGGCCTCTAGAATTGTTTGTTTTTTCAGTAAAACTCCCGGGTCACTCCAGATTTCCTGCACCCACCATTTAATCACAAAACCGACATTTTGACATTTCTAACCTAAAGTTTGGTTTGTTTCAGTTTTGGTCTAGGTTTACAACACCATAGGGGTTTAAGGTCACCAATTACACCTCAATTGCATCCTCACTGCTCAAAAATCCCTAATCCACTTCTATGAATTTTCAAAGCTCACAAAACTCACTAAACCACAATATCTTAACTATAAACTATACTAGAAAACAAGAAACACTAGAAACTTAGCTAGAAGTCTTGAATTATACCTCATTTGTCACTCAAGAATCCCCTAGGGCATCAAAATCCAATTTTTCTTGGTCCAATATGCTTGTAGGGAGCTTGTGCATGTTTTTTTGTGAAGAGGGTGTAAAGTTTTGGTGCATTTTTGAGATTGTTGTGTGGTGTAGGAGGTGGTGGAGAGAGAGGGGCAACCATAGTGAGGGAATGAGAAGAAGAAACGGTGAAGATGATGGAGACAAACACAATGGGCCAAGGTCAAATGAACCCCTCACCTCTCTCTCTCTCTCATGCCCATACCTCTCTTATTCTAACCTTTTCTTTTCTTTTCTTTTCTTTTCTTCTCTTTTCTTTTCTCTCATTTAAAACCAAACCAAAACATTTGAAAAGAAAAGCCATGGAGGAAAATGTAACAAGTGTGAAAAATGATTTGGTGCATGTCACATGCACAAAACTAGCTTTAATGCACGATTAGCGATATTTAATCGCGATTAGCATTAAAATTATATATAATTACTTATAAAAAATCATAATTTTCTTAAATCAAATAAAACGCCCTCATTTCAGTAATTCCTATAATTTTCCAATTATTTCAAAAATATTGGTATATATTTATACCCTTTTTCGAAAACCCCAATTTCGCAAATCGGGCAGTTTTCGCGAAATATATTATTTTAATATTAAATTCTAAAAATAATATTTTATATTTTCTGAAATGTTACAATCTTCCCCCCTTAAATAAATTTGGTCCCCGAATTTAAATTTAAACCCCTCAAATACTAAACATTTAAGTAAAATGATCAAATCGTCGGGGCTCCGAAATCATAAATACATAAAACACATCGTAGCGCAATGCATGCGCATGAAAAACGAGTACGTAAACCAAAATCAAAACTCCGTCAAGTATCCCGCAATCATCGGAGTTATGGCGAAGACATCAATGTCAAAGCCCAATACGAAAACCAACATGATATACATCAAACTACACATGTAAATGTCATTAAAACATCTGAAAGAAATGCATGCCAAACTCTTTTCCAATCAATGTGCAATGCGCGTATCGCTGCACAGTGGTGGACGTTTATTGTAGAAAAATAACTATATATATATATACACCATTTGTTTAACATACACGTCCCGCCGTTTTGAAAAATAAATTAGAAGGGTTTTCTTTGTTCAATGTCTCGTGTCGTCTCAGACACGTAGGTAATGTCACGACCCGAAGGTACGGAACGTGACTGGCACTTAAATTACGAGACGTCTAAAAGCATAACGTAACCTAAGTCAGCTAAAGCCCAAAAAATCTAAACCATAACCAATGAGAGTGAAGGAAAACCTTTTATGAAAACGACCTTAAAATCAATTAAGTTGTATTAACCCCTTTTTAAAAACATCAAAAAATTTCCGAAAATTTCGGCAGAGTCTCCTTTGTAAATACTAGCCCCCAAAATGGGTACAACAAGATATATAAATCTGTAATGAAATAATGGCATCCCCAAGCGGGAGCTAGCTCTTCGCCCAAGGCGGATCACAACCACACGCAATATATATGCAATATCAAGAAAATAAGCATAAAGAAATGCAAAAATAAGGAAAACACAACGTCGGCTCAAGTGAGCTCGACCCCAGAGAAACCACATATACACAAATCTCTCAGTCTCATCACTAGGTCGCATATACAAATAAGAAGTGGTAGATGGAGAATACTAGATACAATGATAGTACAAAAAGAGATAAGGTGTCCTCGCAACCCACCTATGAGCAATGTCGCGAGTCTGAACAAAGAAGCCAATGAAAAGATACGCCCGCCGCTACAAAGCTGACGGGTCCGACCTGCAAGACACTATGGCACAACGGGGGTGAGTTGCCAGCTCGTGAGTAGAATATAACATCTAATAAGGCTATCGTAAGAATGCACGCAAATGCGTCACAACATGTATGTCTAGATGTGATGTAATGCCACTAGTATGTATGCACATGTATGCAACATCAATACGAAATATTTAAGTGTTTAAAATACTATAAGCTCTGCATTCTTAACTAGAAAAAGAATATCTGTGCAATAGCTAAAGTACCATCAATGAAATTATCTGAAAACCGTGTCAAGCATCGACACCAAATATAGGAATATCTCTGTCTCAATGTCTCACTATATCAATGTCTCAATACATCGGGCTCCGTCAGTCCGGATCGGCCCATATCATCAAATCTCACGACAACGGTCGGTATCCTCCAGATATCCGCCGCGCCAGACATCACCGGTAAGTAGGCTTCCCCGCCAGGCTCATCGTCTACAACTCGATCTTCTTGCCCTGGGTACCATACCGGGCCCACCATGTACCAAAGACGGTTCATCCACTCCTCGAATCGGGACTCGAAATCCAACAGAAAACATGAAAACTCATGGTGGACGACACATACATCACGAGAAAACCGCAACTTTATTTTAAAAAATAATGATAATAAGTTTTTGTTAAATTCTTGCGGTTTTCCCCCAAAATCCAGAAATCTCATCAATACTGAAATCCTCAAGAAAATCATAATATCCAACATGTTGTATATGATAAATGTTTATGAAATCAAAGGTATGCAATTGATTTGTGACTAGAAATCTATATAAGCATGATGATGATGTAAGTGATGACACTACACTAAGCAGGTTCTAAAGTGCTCGTGACATGTCAATTACCAAGGCGTGTGTGTTCACATGAATAGTGCGCGTGCAAAATGAGCCAATGGTAATGGTGTAAGTGTCCTAAGGGGTGATATCACACATAGGTATATAGATATCCATGCAATGCCAGCAGACGAATAACTAGACGGGTATGTATATGAATAAGATGGTTAACTAACTAACTATGCATATAGTTTGCAGGTAATAAAGTGATCCTAACTATGGGGCGCCTCACGCCATCCAGACGATTTTCCCATAGATGTATACATCTACTCACCTGGATGCCTCGCTAATCTGATCCAACCACCGCTTTGCCTTTGCGCGCCGCGTCCGATGTTTCCGCAACCGATCCTAAAATTGCATAACACAAACTTAATATTACACATCAAGAAACGACACAAGTCACAAAATAAAAGAATCAACACTGACAAGTTAAGCACAACGTACACTAAACGCGCGGAACACACACGAAAACCACCAAAAGCTTAACTAAAATCGTCGTTTCAGGGCAACCGTCAAAACTAAAACCCGACAAAACCAAATTACGCATTCGCACACCCTAAAAGTCGTAGGAGATGCTATAAATATCGTCGATATATCGTAATTAAATCACCTCCTAAAATTTTAGAAAACCTAGTAAGCATTAACATAGCGATTTCGATGCGAACATCGCGAATTAACGATATCGCGATCACAATCTAACACCAACATCCAATTCAAACTACTAGATGGCCACAACACAAATTTTAACCCAATTACAATACTTCAAACCCTAACTAAAATTTCAAACCTTTTCTTGAATTTCATTAGCAAGCAATTTTAACCAAATTTCACACTTTAAATATCTAATTTAGCATATTTAAACTACCAATTGAACATTAGATTAGAATTATACCTTACAAGTTGAACCCTAGCTTGCACTTGATGTCTAAAGATGCCTCCTTTCTCCTTGTTTTAAACAAATTAGGGTTTGGGAAGAGGTAGAATAAGGATTAGGTTTGAATTTTGTGAAGAAATTTGTTGATTTCGGTGGATTTTTGAGTGAATTTTGAAGCAAAAAGAATTGAGGAAAGATGGGGAGGTGCTAGAAGGAGGCTCGGCCTGGGTAAAAGGGAGGGGAGAATGAGGTTTTGTATGGAAAATTCTATGAAGAAATTATCTCACAAGTTCAATTAATGCTTTCACATCAATTCTTTTCATTAACCCCCCCCCCCCCCCCACACACACACACACCATTTTTTGTTTTTCTTCTCTAGTTTAAAGTGGACAAATGGGGGAAATTTGTCCACAGCAATTCGGCCAGGGAAGAAGGGAAATTGATGTGGGTGGGTGTTGAATTTTTTATTTTTTGGCTAAGAACACTTACATATGCCATTTGCAATTTACACCCATTTCTTTTCCCATTTTACTTTATTCTTAAACCATAAACAACAACTCTTAGAAAGTGTTGATAAAATTTTTGTTACTACTATATTTTAGTTTATAATAGTTCCTAAGTGTGTAATTTATCCATTTAAATTTGTATTTATCACTAATTTAATGTATATTTAAAAGCTTAAAAATAATATTAAAAATAATTAATTAAGGAAAAAAAATTAAATAACTAGAAATTTTTAAGTGACAATTAATTAACCAATTCCTAGCAATTTCTTATCTAAATTTTGTATAATTAGGCCTATATTGAAAAATACTTATTTTGACTTTTAACGGAAAAGACTGATTATTTTGCCGATTATCGAAAAACTGCCTAAACGATTTTCGAAGCGTTATAATCTTTCCCCTTAAAGAAATTCGGTCCCCGAATTTAAAATTTAACTACGCGTACCTTCAAAAAAAATGGTGATATTTCTTCCTCATCTCGTCCTCGGTCTCCCAGGTGACCTCCTCGTTGTTCGGGCCACGCCAAAGAACCTTGAAGGACGGTATAACCTTCGACCTCAATTTCTTCACCTGCCGATCAAAAATGACCACTGGCTGCTCGGTGAATGAAAGATCACGCTCCAGCTGAATCGTCTGGTGCTGAATCTCATGGGAAGGGTCATGAAGGTACTTGCGGAGCATCGAAACATGGAACACGGGGTGAACATCGGGGAAGCTGGGCGGAAGAGCCAACCGATAAGCCACCGAACCGAGACGCTCTAGGATCTCGAAGGGACCAACATATCTAGGACTAAGCTTCCCTTTCTGCCCAAATCTCATCATGCCCTTCATCGGAGAGACCCTCAGGAAAACATGATCGCCAACAGCGAACTCGAGTCGGCGACGGCGCCTGTCAGCATACGATTTCTGCCTACTCTGGGTCGCTCTCATCCTGTCCCGAATAAGTTGTATCTTTTCGGTCATCTCCTATACGATCTGCAGCCCCAAAATACTGCTCTCCCTGAGCTCTGTCCAACATACGGGCAATCGACATCTCCTCCCATATAAAGCCTCGAAAGGTGCTATCTGAATCGTCTCCTGGAAGTATTATTGTAGGAGAACTCGATCAAGGGCAAATGACAATCCCAGCTACCACCGAAATCTAAAACACAAGCTCTGAGCATGTCCTCAAGAGTCTGAATAGAACGCTCTGACTGACCGTCAGTCTTCGGATGAAAAGCTGTGCTAAAACTCAATCGGGTGCCCAAAGCCTCCTGAAATTTCTGCCATAATCGGTTGGTAAACTGGGTGCCCCGGTCGGACACAATGCAAGTCGGGACGCCATGCAGTCGCACGATCTCATCAATATAAACCTGGGCGTACTGAGCAAATCCAAAAGTGGTCTTCACTGGCAGAAAGTGAGCCGCTTTCGTCAGTCGATCTACAATCACCCATATAGAGTCATACCCTCTACTGGTCCTGGGTAGACCCACAATGAAGTCCATGGAGACCTGTTCCCACTTCCACTCAGGAATGGGCAAAGGCTGTAACTCGCCGGCTGGCCTCTGGTGCTCGGCCTTGACTTGCTGACAAGTCAGGCATCTCGTACAAAGTTTGTAACATCCTTCTTCATCCCGTCCCACCAGTAAACCTCTCTCAAATCACGGTACATCTTGGTGGAACCTGGATGAACACTGTATACTGATCTATGTGCCTCCTCAAGAATATCATACCTCAGTCCCCCAGAATCTGGTACGCACAGTCGAGTCCTAAATCGAAGTATCCCTTGATCATCAATCACGAACTCGGAAACTCTGCCCTGCCGAATCTGCTCGATAATCTATAAAATACGGGCATCGCCGGACTGTGCCTCGCGGATACGGTCAAGTAACTGTAGGCTTGCTCTGAAATGGGCCAGCTGTCCCCCTATAGGAATAAACTCGAATTGCACTCGGCTGTCACATAAAACCTGCCAATCCGCCGTCGACTGCATCTGTACTGCGCTAAAACAAGATAGGCTACCTCCGGGCCTCCTACTCAAAGCATCAGCCACCACATTCGCCTTGCCCGGATGGTATAAAATATCACAGTCATAATCTTTCACCAACTCCATCCAACGGCGCTGTCTCAGATTCAGATCTCGCTGCTGAAAGATATACTTCAAGCTCTTGTGGTCAGTGAATATCTGGCACGACTCGCCGTATAGGTAATGTCTCCAGATCTTAAATGCAAATACCACTGCAGCCATCTCTAAATCATGAGTGGGATAGTTCTGTTCGTGTTTCCTCAACTGCCGAGAAGCATACGCGATAACTATGTCGTGCTGCATCAATACATAGCCCAGCCCCACTCGAGAAGCATCACAATATACCACGAAACCGCCCGATCCTGAAGGCAATGATAACACTGGTGCAGTAGTCAGACGAGTCTTCAACTGCTGGGAGCTATCCTCACATGCCTCGGTCCAATCAAAAGGAACCCCCTTCCGGGTCAACCCGGTCAATGGTGTAGCAATACGGGAGAAGTCCTGGACAAAACGTCGATAATAGCCGGCCAGACCTAAAAAGCTGCGAACCTCTGTAACTGATACCGGTCTGGGCCAACGCCGAACTGCCTCGATCTTCTTCGGGTCCACACAAATACCATCTCTCGTCACCACATGACCCAAGAAGTCGACACTGTCTAGCCAGAATGCGCACTTGGAAAATTTGGCGAACAACTGATGCTCCCTTAAAGTCTGCAATGTGATACGCAAGTGCTGCTCGTGCTCCTCCTGTAAGTGCAAGGCAGCGCCCCGGCCGTCAATCCGAGGCCAAAATGCGGAAACGAAACTTTTACAAAACTTGTAAACCGGCACCACCGCGCACTATAAACCCGGATCGGGCCATTAACCTACTCCTAGAAAACTAGAAGATGGGTAGAGAGATATACCGAGCGATCCATGTCCTTCGGTCTTCTCATCGTCATCCCGATCTCCCCGTGGAATCTCCGGTCTTCATCTCCTCGTCGGAACGGGCACCACATCGCCGGGTTCTTTTACGGGCTCCCATCTCTGGACCGAGGCAACTCGGACACGAAGTTGGCGAGTCGACGTGTCCAAGAATACTGTACATGAAGTGTAGAAAGCTTTGTCTCTATTGGGGTTGAAGTTTCCATGAAGATGGAGGTGAAGAATGAACCTTTTTAGAGTTGTTTGAAAATGGAGCTATGAACTTTGATGAAAAATGAATAAGATTAGTTCTCCACCCATTTTCCTCTCTTACTCTAGTAGTGGCCGACCCCTATCAAGAATGAGGAGAGAAAACCAAAACCAAAACCATGAAGGGAGGTGAGTGTAGTAAAAGCAAAATGGTGACCATAACCAATATGATGATAATAAAGTCACTTCTATTTCTAATCCCATCCTTTCAAAACTAATCACCATAAATGCTAGCCATCATGAAAGAAGAAAAGCAAAGATGCTATATTTATCATAATCCTCCATTTACAAGAAACCCCCTCCACAATTGCTAATTTGCAAATATGCAAATTAGCCCCTCCATCAAGTATCAGCCAATGAAAGGAAGAAAGGAAAACTGGCTGAAACGTAATGCAAACTGGCAACTTCAGAAAACTGATCCCGTAATAAATTACAGGAAAACCCCGCGACTGTATATACATACCCGCATTTGTATTCCGACCGAATACAAATGCAATGAGACAAAATCTACACTGTACAATACTAGGATCCGGCTTAAACCAAATCCCGCTAGTATTATCCGTCCGATCATGATCCGTGCAATACCGCACGTATCCGATCGAACCCTGCCATATCTCCATACGGCCTCTACAGCGTTTCGCCCGAAACTTGAGAAACTGTCTGTGGGGGACTCTAAAGACTCGTCAATATTTTGGTTGTGGATTTAACCACTAGCACGTCAGAGGTATTAGCCATACGTAACGGGCTACCAGGTATTGACCAAAAGAACGTCGATGAGCGAACTCATCCTGACACCCTACTGAGCCTGTCAGTGACAATATCCGTACAGTCCGGTCCGTTCGTTTATGAGCATCGCATGGCGGGCCTAGGGGGTTGGTAAAAGTCAGACCCCCAAAAGCGGTACAAGTCGTGTCGGAGTGTAGCCCAGAACACCCTAAGATACTACTGGAATACCTACCAGTAAATCTCCTGCCTTGGCCAAGGACTTTGTGTAATGGCTCTCCTAGACACAGCGCGACCTCACCCCCAATACCGGGAGAGACGAACCCCTGCAGATCCGCTCACTACCTCCATGTGGCTCGGGACTGTACCCAACTAAAACCTGTTTGCACGACTCCTTTGAGCCGTGGTAGGGTAGTAATCAAAGTACAGTGGGAACTCACACGAGACAAATGACGATCTCAGGTCGATGAACTAACCTGTACACATGTCACCAGGGAACTGCTATCTGACGTCTGGTATAAGACCAACTAGCATGTTCCCGGTAAGTCCTGTCCGGTGTACTCATAACCCAATGAGCACCTGTATACATCTTAGGTGAACCAACTGACACCAGTGGCTTGTGAGACCGGCCACCGCCCCTCGTCGGGGTCTCGACTGTATACACTAGTCTACTCTGGAGTATCGATGCCCTGTCTCGAAAACTCCCACGACTAGGGACCTTTTAAGGATGTGCTTATAGACCCCAGCTCCCACGTATATGATCGCCATCATACTGCTGGCCGTCAAGCACGAATCCTAAGGGCTCTATCAACGTGCAATAGTGACCTGTAAGGTCACCTGAAACAGTACACGATGATAAAGATAAACCAGATAGCATACTATCATCTTGAGTAAGACTGTCCTACCGGCATAGGTCCTCCCTCAATCATTGCAATCACGTGCATGTGATCCAATAATTGACTCTGAGGGCACTATATCCAACAATCTCCCACTTGCACTCAAGGCTAATTATTGCGATATCGCATACTCACAGCCCGTGTGATACCGAACACCTAACTCCTCTACAAATCAGTCTCACAAAACCTGTTTGCAAAACTAATGCGTTCGAGGAATAGCCTCAGTGAGTGGATCCGCTCAGATGTTTCTTTCTATATCTCTCTTTATCTCAAGTTCGCGGAGAAAGCCATCTCCCGAAATGAGCAATACCTGTCTTAGAATATGTCTGGATATCTGATGGGACCTAGCTCATAAATGAACTCCAAATCCAAACTTCTTAGACTGTATCGTCAACTGAACTTAATCAGTATCATGCTCCATGCCTCCCTCAGTATCCGCCTGGACCACCTGTCGAAAATACTGGCCCTCGTCAGAGGGAAAACTATAACTCTGACAGTCACTCTGTCATCCAAGTCACCTTGGAAGCCTGGAATGATAACCGTCTCCTAAAGGAGGCTGCCGTTATCAATTCCCTAGAACATCCACTTATGTTCTAAAACTGCTTCCGATCGTTTCTCCAGGATTGGATCAATATCAACTTATTGCACCTACTGCAAAAACAACATCTGGTGTGGTACTTGACATCTCATGATTGACTCAATTGCCTAAGCAAGTGATCTGCCAATCATACACATCCCTCTCCCCTTTAGTCTGTAAGACACCTTTAGAGTGGGTGACTCCATCACCTGCAGGTACACTACCGTGCCATGAGTCGTCCATTCTAAATACTCTTAGAATGCTGTCTAAGTACCCAGATTGGAACACTTCCCAAATCTAGATCTAAAACCATAGATCTAGTTACCAGAATGTCTGATATGAAATCCAAGTCCTATGTGGAGAAACTACTGTGTGACAACCAAAGTATAACCGACCGTAGTATAGGAATTTCACTTCCTACTCTGTGTATGTCATCCAAATACCAGGACATCACACCATACTACCTTCTTAACAGATCCATCCCCTATTCTGATGAAGTCAAACCTATGACTATCACATCAGAAATAGATGATCTATCTCCTCTATATTTGCTTTAGTCTATAAATAGACATAAGCCACTTGTCTACTATGCTTCCGCTGCTCCCACTGACTATGACAACTCTCTGGCAGAATCATATAAACGTACACTTCTAAAGCTAGTTTAGAACGACGCTATACTCATCCTCCTGCCGGGTCTCACAGTCTGGAACAACAGCAATGGAAAGTCTGGGTAAACAAGAACCTTCCTGTCACCGTCTTTGAGCATACTGAAGTACCTCTCGAGTGCCTGAGGTTACCCACCATATCTGCGGAGTGGCCAATGGAATGTCAAACCAGATTGAATCTTTAGGTTCTTATCAAATCTTCAGTAATCGTTTGCAGTTCTGGAATCACTTCCAGTTCTACCATACTCCCACTTCTGTTTTCTGAAAAAAATCCATTTTTATTAAAACTGTGGCGAGTCAAGAACAATATCACTATTGATCTTCCTGATGGTAGAAAGTCAACCCTCATCATAGCCTGGGTCAACCCACAAACAGCCATTACAGAAACGTGCCTTGAGTTATCCAGAGTCTTGTTTTAAGCATAAGCTGGACAACTCCCCGTACCTTAACAATGTCAAGATATGAACTGTTCTATATCCAATATAGAAACAGAGGCACTGATTTAATTGAACCAGATTCAAATCATGCAGCTGTCTCCAGTGCATGTCAACTAAATGGAAGGAGGCCGATCAGCGTTACTCAACTTAGAAATGCTTCCAATTATGAGTTTCCTGAAAGAGAAGCAAGTTCTCTTAATCATTACTATCAACTGAATACCATACACAAGTATCTACATCTTCGATCACCTTGAAGAATCCCGATACTTGCAATACCTGGTTCTTTACTTTACTCTTATACCTATAACTTCTCAAAACTTGGACCCTGTGTTTCTACGAAACACTTGTCTAAAAACTAGAGAAGTCATAAGTAAACCGAATATAGTACGAGGACCAACCCCTCTGTCCTAATGGACACTGGACAATATACAATACTCTGTATAAGTCCCTTGAGTCTAGTGACTCATTCACTGTGTGTCGTAGGTTGAAAACTGTACTTATGGTTAAGAAGAATTACACCGCTGTTCAATACTCCTTACCTAACCATCCACTAATATAGGTAAATGTCATAGACATAATTTCAAAAAGGTATATCTCACTCTATAAAAATAGACGCACAGATATATCAATTTGAAATCGGTGCATAACAACGGATATTCAAAACTAAATATTTGTCGTCCGGCAAACAACCCAGGTGACTTCCTCAAATATCACCAATTACAACGAATCCCGATATAATGAGGATGATCACCTAATTCCCAATAACTTACTCCCACTCATCATCTGTAAAACCATACAGATGTGAGAATCAAACCTGGTAAATACATACCCTGGAGCAAGTGTCTAATTGGGAAATCAGTTTTCTTTTAACAGTACACAGTGAAACTAAAACATTGAAATGTTTCGATGGGGTATCCGGGTATTCCTAGTAATGCCTCTTCCAGATTCACAACTGTAACCGTATATTTCTTTGTCATCTCTCCAAATCCCTTTATATGTCTTAAGTCGTTACCTTCTGTACACCCTCTTAGGCTAAATGGTTTTCTTCCTTCCCTACCGTTCGACACCAGCCTATGGTTTGGAAGAAGACTATCCAATAAGCATAATGGGTATACTGTCCTAATCCTAGGAGCACTCGCAATGCGAGAGAAGGTGAAGATAAAAGACAACCGAATAAACCTTATTCCTATTTCTCCTGAACCAGAGTCCATCCCCGAACTGGAACAAGTTCCTTTCGAGTTCGTATATAACCATACGATGGAGTATCCAATAAACTGTGGATCTTCGTAGTGATACGGAGTGTTCTGGAGAAATACAAAGGTGATTTAGGATTGGCGAAGAAATACTTGGTTTGGTCGTGAATAGCAGTCGCAATTTACTTTGCCCTCTTACTAATCCCTTTATTTGTCTTAACATAATACCTTCTGTACACCATCGTTAGGCTAATTGGTTTTCTTCATTCCCTACCATTCAGCACCTGCCTATGGTTTGGAAGAAGACTATCCAATTTGCGTAATAGGTGTACTATCTCCTAAACCAAGGAGTACTCGCAACCTGAGAGAAGGTAAAAGGAAAAGACAACTGAATAGTCCTATCCGTTTTCTCCAGAACCGGAAACCATCCTCGAATAAATTCCTTCGAGTTCGTATATAACCATACGATGGTTTTGTCCAATGGAAGTGGACGTTCGTAGTAATACGGGGTGTCCTGGAGAAAAGGGTAAAAGTAGGAGTGGCAATGAGGTATGCAACTCTGACAATCCAAAAGCCAATGTTTTAAGAAGGTTCGGCTAACTTGGTCACTGAGTCATAGTCAAGGGTCGGGTCATGGTCGCTGCCAAAGAGAGAGAGAAAAGAAACACTCAGCGTGCACTCTAACCTAGATCAGAATGGTTATCACTTTATCTAATCAGGAAACCTCCCACTGTAACGTCAAATTCTTCTCCAAACCTGAAAGAAGAATTAGTCAGGATCACCCGAGGAGTAAACCAACTCATCAGTAGGAATCGGGATCCAACTATCATCACATGATAACGTGACGGAATCCGCTCACGTTATCACACTCCAGAAGGTATGCGCATATCTGGAAAGTTTCAGTTTCTTTAGAAACTCTCGATGTAATTTTTGCCCCATGCTCTTATGACCTTGACTAAGGCCAACAAATCATAAGTCACATGTCAAGTTCTACCCGTCATTGTCCAGATTAATTTGAACCCACCTGTACAAGCCCTTGACTAGGGCCAACAAGGCTATACGACTGTCCCAAACCAACGCATCTATCTATGCAGCAGAAAGGTAACAAGCAGCTACCATACACTATGCCTTGACTAAGGCCAACAAACATAGCATGAATACTACGTGCTACCCGTCTGAAATGACGGAGGGCTACGAATGGTTTTTGGCGAAAAACCTTTAACGTAATGAACTTGATATCGTTGAAGGAACCGGATAGCTTTTATAAAAATATAGTGACGAAAACCTTTGCTAAAGAGGTCACTCCCGGTGAAGGGATCTCGGCTCTTTCCCCGTAGAATATAGTGACGAAAACCTTTGCTAACGCAGGATATTCCAACTGAATACCACGATGCAAAGCAAAAGGCAATCGGCTATAGTGAAGTTATTACCCTGACGCAAACTTTTGTCCAAGGGGTCACTCCCGGTGAAGGGATCTCGGCCCTTGCCTCGTCGACTGAGGTGCAGGATATTCCAACTGAATACCACTGTGCAAAACAAAAGAGAACGCCCTTGTAATAACAGCTTTTTGAAAAATGTTCCAACAACATCAGAATAGGTTTGTTTAGCTTGCATTGATCCGAATCAATGCAGTCCCATCAATTGATCACACCAATAAAGAACGAAAATAATGATGTACGTATATGCCATCCGCATTCGCCACTGGGTCTCGTCATCACCCGTTAAGTTACTTAACTAACGACAGAGCGGGGACCGGGCTAACGCGGATGCAAAACATATACAACATCTACTAGTATATATATCAATATATAATATTCGCTCAAGGCGTGATAAAATGCAACATCACAGAAATGTAATAAGCATCACAGAACAATACAGATATCTAGGATCCCCGGGTTTCACAGAGCCGCTACTGAAACCCGACGTTCCCCTGGTCGTGTGGATAGCCTGTGCAATGAAATCGTAGACCCCTACGAGCGTGGCAAGTTACCCGCCAAAACCTGAAGCGAGGCAGCCCCCTTCAGCAACGTGAATGGACCACCCAACACTTCACGGAATCCGGTAACTTGGGCACCCCTCCTTGGGTCAACCTGTACCCCCTATGAGTGCGGCGAATAGCCCGCCAATTCTAGAGTAAAGCCCCCTCCGTCTCAACGCCATGAGATGCGGGCTCGTTGCCCTCTAGAACCCAGCTATCCGTGCACCCCTCCGCGGGGTAATCCTAGTACAGAAAGTAAAAATATACATACAACGGGTACATCGACCTCAGCCCGGTCGTGCCCCAAAAGAATAATATACAAACAGGCAGTAACGGCAGTCCACATGTCGGACGCTCGTCCCGCAATATCAAATGTACATATATAACCAAACTGTACTAACATTGCATCCAGGCTATCCCCACGACAAATCCGAAACATCACAGCACAACACAGAACATCAACGTGAATGTCACGTTCGCAAATCCGTCTAAAAGGGCTATAGCAGTTAGACAGGATTTACCGATCAAATGACATTCACGGTCGCAGATATAATGTAAATACTGTGAACTAACATGTTTAAAATTTTCGATCGATCAAATTTACCGAAGTGGGCCCCAAGCACTACTGTAGCACTCAAAGAAAATCTGGGCCCAAAAAGAATATACCAAAAACCGTATTTCCATGTCAAAAGCCCACTGTAAAAATTTGGTACAGTAAGGAGTCAAAGTGGCGGCGGAACCGCGGCCAAAGCATGGGTTTGGCCGCGGTTCCGCGGTTGAACAGTAATATCAAGCGACGAAATTTTTACAGAATGCATAAAAAACCCTGCACGTATTTTTACAATGAACCAAATAATTTTTTGACCACTGCAAAAATGCGACAGAAACTGATGCTAGAAAATACGGTTTTTGGAAAATCCGATCGATCGAACTTGTAAATATGTTAGAGCAAGCTAGAATAGGTTAACGGCATGGCTCTGATACCAGTGTAAGTGCACGGCAGCGCCCCGGCCGTCAATCCGAGGCCAAAATGCGGAAACGAAACTTTTACAAAACTTGTAAACCGGCACCACCGCGCACTATAAACCCGGATCGGGCCATTAACCTACTCCTAGAAAACTAGAAGATGGGTAGAGAGATATACCGAACGATCCGTGTCCTTCGGTCTTCTCGTCGTCATCCCGATCTCCCCGCGGAATCTCCGGTCTTCATCTCCTCGTCGGAACGGGCACCACATCGCCGGGTTCTTTTACGGGCTCCAACCTCTGGACCGAGGCAACTCGGACATGAAGTTGGCGAGTCGACGTGTCCAAGAATACTGTAGATGAAGTGTAGAAAGCTTTGTCTCTATTGGGGTTGAAGTTGCCATGAAGATGGAGGTGAAGAATGAACCTTTTTAGAGTTGTTTGAAAATGGAGCTATGAAATTTGATGAAAAATGAATAAGATTAGTTCTCCACCCATTTTCCTCTCTTGCTCTTGTAGTGGCCAGCCCCTATCAAGAATGAGGAGAGAAAACCAAAACCAAAACCATGAAGGGAGGTGAGTGTAGTAAAAGCAAAATGGTGACCATAACCAATGTGATGATAATAATGTCACTTCTATTTCTAATCCCATCCTTTCAAAACTAATCACCATAAATGCTAGCCATCATGAAAGAAGAAAAGCAAAGATGCTATATTTATCATAATCCTCCATTTACAAGAAACCCCCTCCACAATTGCTAATTTGCAAATATGCAAATTAGCCCCTCCATCAATTATCAGCCAACGAAAGGAAGAAAGGAAAACTGGCTGAAACGGAATGCAAACTGGCAACTTCAGAAAACTGATCCCGTAATAAATTACAGGAAAACCCCGGGACTGTATATACATACCCGCATTTGTATTCCGACCGAATACAAATGCAATGAGACAAAATCTACACTGTACAATACTAGGATCCGGCTTAAACCAAAGCCCGCTAGTATTATCCGTCCGATCATGATCCGTGCAATACCGCACGTATCTGATCGAACCCTGCCATATCTCCATACGGCCTCTACAGCGTTTCGCCCGAAACTTGAGAAACTGTCTGTGGGGGACTCTAAAGACTCGTCAATACTTTGGTTTTGGATTTAACCACTAGCACGTCAGAGGTATTAGCCATACGTAACGGGCTACCAGGTATTGACCAAAAGGGACGTCGTTGAGCGAACTCATCCTGACACCCTACTGAGCCTGTCAGTGACAATATCCGTACAATCCGGTCCGTTCGTCTATGAGCATCGCATGGCGGGCCTAGGGGGTTGGTAAAAGTCAGACCCCCAAAAGCGGTACAAGTCGTGTCGGAGTGTAGCCCAGAACACCCTAAGATACTACTGGAATACCTACCAGTAAATCTCCTGCCTTGGCCAAGGACTTCGTGTAATGGCTCTCCTAGACACAGCGCGACCTCACCCCCAATACCGGGAGAGACGAACCCCTGCAGATCCGCTCACTGCCTCCATGTGGCTCGGGACTGTACCCAACTAAAACCTGTTTGCACGACTCCTTTGAGTCGTGGTAGGGTAGTAATCAAAGTACAGTGGGAACTCACACGAGACAAATGACGATCTCAGGTCGATGAACTAACCTGTACACATGTCACCAGGGAACTTCTATCTGACGTCTGGTATAAGACCAACTAGCATGTTCCCGGCGAGTCCTGTCCGGTGTACTCATAACCCAATGAGCACCTGTATACATCTTAGGTGAACCAACTGACACCAGTGGCTTGTGAGACCGGCCACCGCCCCTCATCGGGGTCTCGACTGTATACACTAGTCTACTCTGGAGTATCGATGCCCTGTCTCGAAAACTCCCATGACTAGGGACCTTTTAAGGATGTGCTTATAGACCCCAGCTCCCATGTATATGATCGCCATCATACTGCTGGCCGTCAAGCAAGAATCCTAGGGGCTCTATCAACGTGCAATAGTGACCTATAAGGTCACCTGAAACAGTACACGATGATAAAGATAAACCAGATAGCATACTATCATCTTGAGTAAGACTGTCCTACCGGCATAGGTCCTCCCTCAATCATTGCAATCACGTGCCTGTGATCCAATAATTGACTCTAAGGGCACTATATCCAACACCTCCCGGCTCCGAGAATAAACCAAGATGTCGTCAATGAACACAATGATGAACTAATCAAAATACGGCCTGAATACACGGTTCATCAAGTCCATAAATGCTGCTGGGGCATTGGTGAGCCCGAACGACATCACCAAGAACTCATAATGACCATAACGTGTACGGAAAGCAGTCTTCGGAATATCCTCCTTCCGAACCCGCAACTGGTGATAACCTGACCGTAAATCAACCTTCGAGAAATACCCCGCACCCTGGAGCTGATCAAATAAGTCGTCAATACGGGGTAGGGGATATCTGTTCCGCACAGTAACCCGGTTCAGCTGACGATAATCAATGCATAAGCGCATACTGCCGTCCTTCTTCTTAACAAACAGGGCGGGAGCACCCCGAGATGACGGGAGCACCCCGAGATGACACACTCCGTCGGATAAGCCCTTTATCCAACAAGTCCTGTAACTGATCCTTCATCTCTCTAAGCTCCGCCGGGGCCATCCGATAAGGCGGTATAGAGATAGGCCCCGTGCCGAGGATCAAGTCGATGCAGAACTCAATCTCGCGCTCTGGTGGCAGACCAGGCAGCTCGTCAAGGAATACATAAGGAAACTCTCTCACAACAGAGACCTGGTCCAACGGAACCTCTGTGGCGCTAGTATCACAAACATAGGCTAAGAATCCCTGATACCCTTTCCGCAAGAGCTGACCAGCGCGAAGAGAAGAAATCAAGCTGGAAAGGGTAGCGCTATGATCTCCCTGAATAACAAGAACCGGCTCACCTGGAAAGCTGAATCTGACTGCCTTTTCACGGCAGTCCACAGATGCATAACAGGTGGCTAGCCGGTCCATACCAAGAAGAACGTCGAAGTCTAGCATATCGAGGAGAATCAAATCAACTGAAGAATCTCTCTCCCCGATACGAACGGGACACGATCGGTACACAAAACGGGCAACAAACGACTCGCCTACCGGAGTAATAACGACAAGCGGCTGATCTAACGAAGAAGACTCTCGGCCCAACCTCAGTGCAAAGTATGTGGATACATAAGAATGTGTGGAGCCTGGATCAAATAATACCCGTGCATCAAAAGAACATACTGGCAGAGTACCTGTCACGACGGCATTGGATGCCTACGCATCCTGAGGAGTCAACGCGAACACTCGGGCCTGTCCACCACTAATAGCTGGTTTTCCTCTGCCTCTACCTCTGCCTCTGTCGCCTCGTCCTCTCTGAACAGGACCTCCACACCCACGACCTCTAGGAGCATCTGTCTGGCGTGGAGCCTCATCTGGGGTAGGAAGTAGAGCTCTTTGAGGAGGTGGTGAAGGTGGTAAGGTCACATGTGGGACTATCGCCGTGCCCTAGCGTCCCATGGTACAGTCTCTGACACGATGGTACTGACTCCCGCACCGAAAACATCCTGGCGACGACTGCTGGGTCTGCGGATATGAACCAAATAACTGACCTCATCTCAATCCTCTGCCGCCACCATCTCCCGGAAAGAATCTTCACGGTGTCTACCCATCTGTCGCTGGGCTAGCGTATCAGTACGGATCCTCTTCGGCCCAGAAACAACTGGAGTCTCAGAAATGCGCTCCTCTAAAAGTAAGGCTGCATCCATCGCGGCTGCGTATATGTCAAAGTGCTGGGTGCCGATGGCAAGGAATAGCTGCGTGTCAAGCCCTCGCACAAACCTCTTTATCCTTTCTCTTCAGTGTCTACTAGGTACGAAGCATATCGAGACAACTGGGTAAACTGTATATCATACTCAGACACTGTCATCCCAGGAGTCTTGCGCAAAGACTCAAAACTACGGGCTCGAGCATCTCGGACACTCTCCGGAAGGAAACGAGCAAGAAATGCAGCTGTAAACTCGTCCCAGGACATAGGAGGTAGACCTGCAGCTCGGCCTCTCTCTACTGAATCGTACCACGTCTGGGCAAGGCCCTCCAGACGAAAACTCACGAACTCCACCCATCTATCATTAGAACACCTCAACGAACGGCAAATCCTAGCCATCCTATCAAGAAATGCCTGTGGGTCCTCTGTCGCATCCGTACCGGTAAAAGCTGGAGGTCTCAGTCTCATAAACTCCTGTAGTGAAACAGGGATAGTCGCAGTAGTAGCAGGAGTAACCGTCTGGGCAGCAGGTACAATCGTGGTCTGTGCGGTGGAAGGAACGTCCTCGGATCTCTGTACCTGACTGGACTCAACTAATGATCCCATCATCTGTCGCAACTCCTGCATACCGGCCTCTAATCTGGCAATACGGTCTGGAGATAGCGGATCAATCTGACCCTGAGGAGTAGGCGTATCATCCCGCTCGATCCTCGCCTCAGACGAGCCCGCTCGAAGCTCATCCCTAGCGGCAGCTCGCTGAGCTCTCATAGTCTTTGGCGGCATCGAAGCTGGAATAAGAAACAGGAGCAATAAGAACATTGCAATTGAATCAAGGGATGCATGGAATCAAGGAGGAAACACAAGCAATTATGTCCTAAGGTCACTTAGGCAGAGTACCGTATCGTAAGTATACCGCGGAACATACCCACACTACGCCACTCTGCTTAAGTCACCTACTCCATCTACCAAGGGCCGTCCTACACTCAGAAAGGTAAAACCTATGCTCTGATACCAACTTTGTCACGACCCGAAGGTACGGAACGTGACTGGCACTTAGATTACGAGACGTCTAAAGGCGTAACGTAACCAAAGTCAGCCAAAGCCCAGAAAATCTAAACCATAACCAATGAGAGTGAAGGAAAACCTTTTATGAAAACGACCTTAAAATCAATCAAGTTGTATTAACCCCTTTTTAAAAACATCAAAAAATTTCCGAAAATTTCGGCAGAGTCTCCTTTGTAAATACCAGCCCCCAAAATGGGTACAACAAGATATATAAACATGTAATGAAATAATGGCATCCCTAAACGGGAGCTAGCTCTTCGCCCAAGGCGGATCACAACCACACGCAATATATATGCAATATCAAGCAAATAAGCATAAAGAAATGCAAAAATAAAGAAAACACAACGTCGGCTCAAGTGAGCTCGACCCCAGAGAAACCACATATACACAAATCTCTCAGTCTCATCACTAGGTCGCATATACAAATAAGAAGTGGTAGATGGAGAATACTAGATACAATGATAGTACAAAAAGAGATAAGGTGTCCTCGCAACCCACCTACGAGCAATGTCGCGAGTCTGAACAAAGAAGCCAATGAAAAGATACGCCCGCCGCTACAAAGCTGACGGGTCCGACCTGCAAGACACTATGGCACAACGGGGGTGAGTTGCCAGCCCATGAGTAGAATATAACATCTAATAAGGCTATCGTAAGAATGCACGCAAATGCGTCACAACATGTATGTCTAGATGTGATGTAATGCCACTAGTATGTATGCACATGTATGCAACATCAATACGAAATCTTTAAGTGTTTAAAATACTATAAGCTCTGCATTCTTAACTAGAAAAAGAATATCATGTTGCGCCACGGCAGCGCCCCGGCCGTCTATCCGAGGCCAAAATGCGGAATCAAAAATTTTCTTAACTTTTAAACTGGCGCTACCGCGGACAATAAACCCGGATCGTAACCATTAACCGATACTAGCTAACTAGAGATGGGGTAAGAGATATACTGAGCGATCCGTGTCCTTCGGTCTTCTCGTCGTCGTCCCAATCTCCCGCGGAATCACCATTCGTCGTCTTCTCGTCGGAAAGGGCACCACGTAGCCGAATTCTTTTACGGGCTCCCACCTCTGGACCGAGGCAACTCGGGCGCGAAGTTGGCTAGCTGACGCGTCCAAGAAGTGCTGTAGGCTAGTGTAGAATGGTTGTCTCATTTGGGGTAGTGAAGTTGCCATTGGTGATGGAGGAAAGAGGTTAAGGAAAAATGGTGCTTTCATTCTTCCAAACAAGAAGAAGGAGATGAAGAAATATGTGCCACCACAAAATGAAAATTTCTCTCATCCTCACTCAAGAGTGGCCGGCCTCTCCCTAATGAAATGGTGGAGCAAAAAAAAAACATAACACATGAGGGAGGTGAGTGTAGGAGAACAAAGGTGGTGACCACAACATAAAGCAAGTCTCACTTCAAGGAAGCAAATCAATCCCATCTTAATCCTTTCTCATTAATACAATACCATGATGAAGAAAAGAAAGAAATCTAATGATGATAGTCTTATCATAATCCCTCAAATGCAAAGGACCCCCTCCACAAATGTAATTTGCACAATTGCAAATTACCTCCCTCCATCTGAAAAGTCCGGCCGGGAAAGAACAAAGGAAAACCGGCCGGAACGGAATGCAAACTGGCAACTCCAGAAAACTGGTCCCGTAATAAATTACAGGAAAACCCTGATACTGTGCATACACACCCGCATCTGTATTCCGACCGGATACAAATGCAATGAGACAAAAATCTACACTGTACTATACTAGGATCCGGCTTAAACCAAAGCCGGCTAGTAATATCCGTCCGATCCTGATCCGTGCAATACCACACGTATCTGATCGAACCCTGCCATATATCCATACGGCCACTAGTACAAACCGTCCGATCCTGATCCGTGCAATACCGCACGTATCTGATCGGACCCTGCCATATCTCCATACGGCCTCTACAGCGTTTCGCCCGAAACTTGAGTAACTGAATGTGTGGTGGACTCTAAAGACTCGTCAATACTATGGCTATGGATTTAACCACTAGCACGTCAGAGGTATAAGCCAATACGTGACGGGCCACCAGCTATTGACCAAAAGGGACGTCGATGAGCGAACTCATCCTGACACCCTACTGAGCCTGTCAGTGACAATATCCGTACATTCCGGTCCGTTCTTCTATGAGTATCGCATGGCGGGCCTAGGGGGTTGGTAAAAGTCGGACCCCCAAAAGCGGTACAAGTCGTGTCGGAGCGTAGCCCAGAACACCCTGAGATACTACTGGAATACCTACCAGTAAATCTCCTTTCTCGGCCGAGGGCTTTGTGTAATGGCTCTCCTAGACACAGCGCGACCTCACCCCCAATACCGGGAGAGACGAACCCCTGCAGATCCGCTCACTGCCTCCATGTGGCTCGGGACTGTACCCACCTAAAACCTGTTTGCATGACTCCTTTGAGCCGTGGTAGGGTAGTAATCAAAGCACAGTGGGAACTCACACGAGACAAATGACGATCTCAGGTCGATGAACTAACCTGTACACATGTCACCAGGGAACTGCTATCTGACGTCAGGTATAAGACCAACTAGCATGTTCCCGGCGAGTCCTGTCCGGTGTACTCATAACCCAATGAGCACCTGTATACATCTTAGGTGAACCAACTGACACCGGTGGCTTGTGAGACCGGCCACCGCCCCTCGTCGGGGTCTCGACTGTATACACTAGTCTACTAATGGAGTATCGATGCCCTGTCTCGAAACTCCTACGACTAGGGACCTTTTAAGGATGTGCTTATAGACTACCAGCTCCCACGTATATGATCGCCCTCATACTGCTGGCAGTCAAGCAAGAATCCTAGGGGCTCTATCAACGTGCAATAGCGACCTGTCAGGTCACCTAAAGCAGTACACGATGATAAAGGTAAACCAGATAGCATACTATCATCTTGAGTAAGACTGTCCTCCTGGGATAGGTCCTCCCTCAATCATTGCAATCACGTGCCTGTGATCCAATAATTGACTCTGAGGGCACTATCTCCAACAATCTCCCACTTGCACTCAAGGCTAATTATTGCGATGTCGCATACTCACAGCCCGTGTGATACCGAACACCCAACTCCTCTACTAGTCAGTCTCACAAAACTCATTTGCGAAACTATTGCGTTCGAGGAATAGCCTCAGTGAGTGGATCCGCCTAGATGTTTCTTTCTATGTCTCTCTATATCTCAAGTTCGTGGAGAAAGCCATCTCCCGAAATGAGCAATACCTGTCTTAGAATGTGTCTGGATGTCTGATGGGACCTAGCTCATAAATGAACTCCAAATCCAAACTTCTTAGACTGTATCATCAACTGAACTTAATCAGTACCTTGCGCCATGCCTTTCCCTCAGTTTCCACATGGACCACCTGTCCAAAATACTGCCCCTCATTAGAGGGAAAATCATGACTCTGACGACCACCCTGTCGTCCATGTCACCTTGGAAGCCTGGAATGATAACCGTCTCCTAAAGGAGGCTGCCGTTATCAAATCCCTAGAACATACACTTATGTTCTAAAACTGCTTCCGACTGTTTCTCCAGGATT
Source organism: Agapanthus africanus (assembly GCA_030015575.1). Classification (NCBI taxonomy): domain Eukaryota; kingdom Viridiplantae; phylum Streptophyta; class Magnoliopsida; order Asparagales; family Amaryllidaceae; genus Agapanthus; species Agapanthus africanus. The sequence goes on from JASDDO010000008.1 coordinate 318,738,668, forward strand.
GGATCAATGTCAACTTATTGCATCTAGTGCAAGAACAACATCTGGTGTGGTACTTGACATCTCATGATTGACTCAATTGCCTGAGCAAGTGATCTGCCAATCATGCACATCCCTCTCCCCTTTAGTCTGTAAGACACCTTTAGAGAGGGTGACTCCATCACCTGCAGGTACACTACCGTGCCAGGAGTCGTCCATTCTAAATACTCTTAGAATGCTGTCTAAGTACCCTGATTGGGAAACCACCCAAATCTAGATCTAAAACCATAGATCTAGTAACCAGTATGTTTGATATAATGTCCAAGTCCCATGTGGAGAAACCACTGTGTGACGACCAAAGCGTAACCGATCGTAGTATAGGAATATCACTTCCTACTCTGTGTATGTCATCCAAATACCAGGATATCACACCCTACTTTCTTCTCAACAGATCCATCCCCTATTCTGATGAAGTCAAACCTATGACTGTCACGTCAGAAATAGATGATCTTTCTCCGCTACATCTGCTTTAGTCTATAAATAGACATAAGCCACATGTCCACCAATGCTTCCGCTGCTCCCACTGACTACAATAACCCTCTGACAGAGTCATATACACGTACACTTCTAAAGCTAGTTTAGAACGACGCTATACTCATCCTCCTGCCGGGTCTCACAGTCTGGAACAACAGCAATGGCAAGTCTGGGTAAACAAGAACCTCCCTGCCACCGTCCTTGAGCATACCGAAGTACCTCTCGAGTGCCTGAGGTTACCCACCATATCTGCGGAGTGGCTAATGGAATGTCAAACCAGATTGAATCTTTAGGTTCCTTATCAAATCTTCAGTAATCGTTTGTGGTTCTGGAATTACTTCCAGTTCTACCATACTCCCACTACTGTTTTCTGAAAAAATCCATTTTTATTAAAACTGTGGCGAGTCAAGAACAATATCACTATTGATCATCCAGATGGTAGAAAGTCAACCCTCGTCATAGCCTGGGTCAACCCACAAACAGCCATTACAGAAACGTGCCTTGAGTTGTCCAGTGTCTGGTTTTAATCATAAGCCGGACAACTCCCCGTACCTTAACATCGTTAAGATATGAACTGTTCTATATCCAATATAGAACCAGAGGCACTGATTTAATTGAACCAGATTCAAATCATGCAGCTGTCTCCAGTGCATGTCAACTAAATGGAAAGAGGCCGATCAGCGTTACTCAACTTAGGAATGCTTCCAATTATGAGTAGCCTGAAAGAGAAGTAAGTTCTCTTAACCATTACTATCAACTGAATACCATACACAAGTATCTACATCTTCGATCACTTTGAAGAATCCCGATACTTGCAATACCTGGTTCTCTACTTTATTCAAATACCTATAACTTCTCAAAATTCAGACCCTGTGTTTCCACGAAACACCTGTCTAAAAACTAAAGAAGTCATAAGTAAACTGAATATAGTACAAGGACCAACCCCTCTGTCGTGATGGACGCTGGACAACATACAATACTCTGTATAAGTCCCTTGAGTCTGATGACTCATTCACTGTGTGTCGTAGGCTGAAAATTGTACTTATGGTTAAGAAGAATTACACCGCTGTTTAATGCTCCTTACCTAACCATCCACTGATATAGGTAAATGTCATCGACATAACTTCAAAAGGTATATCTCACTCTATAAAAATAGACGTACAGATATATCAATTTGAAATTGGTGCATAACCGCGGATATTCAAAACCAAATATTTACCGTCCGGCAAACAACCCAGGTGACTTCCTCAAATATCACCGATTACAACGAATCCCGATATAATGAGGATGATCACCCAATTCCCAATAACTTACTCCCACTCATCATCTGTAAAACCATACAGATGTGAGAATCATACCTAGTAAATACATACCCTGGAGTAAGTGTCTAATCGGGAAATCAGTTTTCCTTTAACAGTACACAGTGAAACTGAAACATTGAAATGTTTCGATGGGGTATCCTGGCGTTCCTAGTAATGCCTCTTCCATTATCCAGATTCACAACTGTAACCGTATAATTCTTTGCCACCTCTCCAAATCCCTTTATATGTCTTTAGTCATTACCTTCTGCACACCCCTTTAAGCAAAATGGTTTTCTTCCTTCCCTACCGTTCGGCACCAGCCTATGGTTTGGAAGAAGACTAACCAATAAGCATAAAGGGTGTACTGTCCTAATCCTAGGAGCACTCGCAATGCGAGAGAAGGTGAAGATAAAAGACAACCGAATGAACCTTATTCCTATTTCTCCTGAACCAGAATCCATCCCCTAACTGGAACAAGTTCCTTTCGAGTTCGTATATAACCATACGATGGATTATCCAATAAACTTGGGATCTTCGAAGTGATACGGAGTGTCCTGGAGAAATACAAAGGTGATTTAGGGTTGGCGAAGAAATACTTGGTTTGGTCGTGAATAGCAGTCGCAATTTACTTTGCCCTCTTACTAATCCCTTTCTTTGTCTTTACATAATACCTTCTGTACACCGTTTAGGCTAATTAGTTTTCTTCATTCCCCACCGTTCGGCACCAGCCTAAGGTTTGGAAGAAGACTATCCAATTTGCGTAATAGGTGTACTACTCCTAAACCAAGGAGTACTCGGAACCTGAGAGAAGGTAAAAAGAAAAGACAGCTGAATAGTCATATCCGTTTTTTCCGGAACCGGAAACCATCCTCGAATAAATTCCTTCGAGTTCGTATCTAACCATACGATGGTTTTGTCCAATGGAAGTGGACGTTCGTAGTAATACGGGGTGTCCTGGAGAAAAGGGTAAAAGTAGGAGTGGCAATGAGATTTGCAACTCAGATAATCCAAAAGCCAGTGTTAAGAAGGTTCGGTTAACTTGGTCACTGAGTCATAGTCTTAGGGTCGGGTCAATGGTCGCTGCAATAAGAGAGAGAGAAAAGAAACACTCGGCGTGCAATCTAACCTAGATCAGAATGGTTATCACTTTGTCTAATCTGGAAACCTCCCACTGTAACGTCAAATTCTTCCCCAAACCTGAAAGAAGAATTAGCCGGGATCACCCGAGGAGTAAACCAACTCATCAGTGGGAATCGGGACCCAACTATCATCGCATGATAACGTGACGGAATCCACTCACGTCACCACACTCCAGAAGGTATGCGCATGCCTGGCAAGTTTCAGTTTCTTTAGAAACTCCCGATGTGATTTTTACCCCAAGCGGTTTATGACCTTGACTAGGTCAACAAACCATAAACCGCTAGTCAAGTTCAACCCGTCATTATTCTGGATTGCATTAAACCCACCCGTACGTGCCCTTGACTAGGTCAACAAGGCCGCACGACTGTCCTAACCAATCCCACTTATGCAACAAACAAGTACCACTTAGCTACCGAACACTACGTCTTGACTAGGTCAACAAACGCAGCACGAATACTAAATAATACCTGTAGGAAATGACGGAGGGCTACGGCTAGTTTTTGGCGAAAAACCTTTAACGTAATGAACTTGATATCGTTGAAGGAACTGCACAGTTTTTTATAAAAATATAGTGACGAAAACCTTTGCTAAAGAGGTCACTCCCGGTGAAGGGATCTCGGCTCTTTCCCCGTAGAATGAGGTGCAGGATATTCCAACTGAATACCACGATGCAAAGCAAAAGTAATCGGCTATAGTGAAGTTATTGTCCTGACGCAAACTTTTATCTAAGGGGTCACTCCCGGTGAAGGGATCTTGGCCCTTGCCTCGTCGACTGAGGAGCAGGATATTCCAACTGAATACCACGATGCAAAACAAAAGAGAACGCCCTTGCAATAACAGCTTTTTGAAAAATATTCCAACAACATCAGAATAGGTTTGTTTATAACTTGCGTTGATCCGAATCAACGCAGTCCCATCAATTAATCACACCATAAAGAACGAAAATAATATGACGTACGTATATGCCATCCGCATTCGCCACTGGGTCCCGTCATTACTCGTTAGGTTAGCTAACTAACGACAGAGCGGGGACTGGACTAGCGCGGATGCAAAACATATACAACATCTACTAATATATATACCAATATATTATATTCGCTCAAGGCGCGATAAGAATGCAACATCACAGAAATGTACAGCATCACAGAACAATACAGATATCTGGGATCCCCGGGTTTCATAGAGCCGCTACTGAAACCCGACGTTCCCCTGGTCGTGTGGATAGCCTGTGCAATGAAATCCTAGACCCCTACGGGCGCGGCAAGTCACCCGCCAAGACCTGAAGCGAGGCAGTCCCCTTCAGCACCGTGAATGGACCACCCAACACTTCACGGAATCCGGTAACTTGGGCACCCCTCCTGGGTCAACCTGTACCCCCTACGAGTGCGTCGAATAGCCTGCCAATCCTAGAGTGAAGCCCCCTCCGTCTCAATGCCATGAGATGCGGGCCCGTTGCCCTCTAGAACCTGGCTATCCGTGCACCCCACCTTGGGGTAATCCTAGTACAGAAAGTAAAATATATATACACCGGGTACATCGACCGCAACCAGGTCGTGCCCCAAAAGAATAATACAAACAGGCAGTGACGGCAGTCCACATGTCGGACGCTCTCCCCGCAATATCAAATGTACATAATACAACAAAAACTGTACTAGCATTGCATCCAGGCTATCCCCCACGACCGATCCGCAACATCACAGCAATACATAGAACATCAACGTGAAAGTCACGTTCGCAAATCCTTCTAACCGGGCTATAGCAGTTAGACAGGATTTACCGATCAAGTGACATTCACGGTCGCAGATATAATGTAAATACTGTGAACTAATGTGTTTAAAATTTCCGATCGAACAAATTTACCAAGTGGGCCCCCAAGTACTACTGTAGCACATCAAGAAAATCTGGGCCCAAAAAGAATATACCAAAACCCCTATTTCCAGCCCAAAAGCCCACTGCAAAAATTTGGTGCGTTGAAAAGTCAAAGGCGCGGCGGAACCGCGGCCCAAGCATGGTTTTGGCCGCGGTTCCGCGGTGGCATGGTGAGATCTCGCGACGAAATTTTCACAGATTGCTTATATTTCCATGCACAGTATTCTGCAACAACCTGAAAAATTTTTGGAGTCAAAAAAATTTCGACAGAAACTGTGAATTTTGAAAACGCGGGTTTTGGAATTTTGTTCGATCGAAGATGTAAACACACTAGACAAAGCTAGACTAGGTTAATGGCGTGGCTTTGATACCATGTTGCTCCACGGCAGCGCCCCGGCCGTCTATCTGAGGCCAAAATGCGGAATCAAAAATTTTCTTAACTTTTAAACCGGCGCTACCGCGGACAATAAACCCGGATCGTAACCATTAACCGATACTAGCTAACTAGAGATGGGGTGAGAGATATACCGAGCGATCCGTGTCCTTCGGTCTTCTCGTCGTCGTCCCAATCTCCCGCGGAATCACCATTCGTCGTCTTCTCGTCGGAAAGGGCACCACGTAGCCGAATTCTTTTACGGGCTCCCACTTCTGGACCGAGGCAACTCGGGCGCGAAGTTGGCTAGCCGACGCGTCCAAGAAGTGCTGTAGACTAGTGTAGAATGGTTGTCTCATTTGGGGTAGTGAAGTTGCCATTGGTGATGGAGGAAAGAGGTTAAGGAAAAATGGTGCTTTCATTTTTCCAAACAAGAAGAAGGAGATGAAGAAATATGTGCCACCACAAAAATGAAAATTTCTCTCCTCCTCACTCAAGAGTGGCCGGCCTCTCCCTAATGAAATGGTGGAGCAAAAAAAAAACATAACACATGAGGGAGGTGAGTGTAGGAGAACAAAGGTGGTGACCACAACATAAAGCAAGTCTCACTTCAAGGAAGCAAATCAATCCCATCTTAATCCTTTCTCATTAATACAATACCATGATGAAGAAAAGAAAGGATCTAATGATGATAGTCTTATCATAATCCCTCAAATGCAAAGGACCCCCTCCACAAATGTAATTTGCACAATTGCAAATTACCCCCCTCCATCTGAAAAGTCCGGCCGGGAAAGAACAAAGGAAAACCGGCCGGAACGGAATGCAAACTGGCAACTCCAGAAAACTGGTCCCGTAATAAATTACAGGAAAACCCCGATACTGTGCATACACACCCGCATCTGTATTCTGACCGGATACAAATGCAATGAGACAAAAATCTACACTGTACTATACTAGGATCCGGCTTAAACCAAAGCCGGCTAGTAATATCCGTCCGATCCTGATCCGTGCAATACCGCACGTATCTGATCGAACCCTGCCATATATCCATACGGCCACTAGTACAAACCGTCCGATCCTGATCCGTGCAATACCGCACGTATCTGATCGGACCCTGCCATATCTCCATACGGCCTCTACAGCGTTTCGCCCGAAACTTGAGTAACTGAATGTTGGTGGACTCTAAAGACTCGTCAATACTATGGCTGTGGATTTAACCACTAGCACGTCAGAGGTATAAGCCAATACGTGACGGGCCACCAGCTATTGACCAAAAGGGACGTCGATGAGCGAACTCATCCTGACACCCTACTGAGCCTGTCAGTGACAATATCCGTACAGTCCGGTCCGTTCGTCTATGAGTATCGCATGGCGGGCCTAGGGGGTTGGTAAAAGTCAGACCCCCAAAAGCGGTACAAGTCGTGTCGGAGCGTAGCCCAGAACACCCTGAGATACTACTGGAATACCTACCAGTAAATCTCCTGCCTCGGCCGAGGGCTTTGTGTAATGGCTCTCCTAGACACAGCGCGACCTCACCCCCAATACCGGGAGAGACGAACCCCTGCAGATCCGCTCACTGTCTCCATGTGGCTCGGGACTGTACCCAACTAAAACCTGTTTGCACGACTCCTTTGAGCCGTGGTAGGGTAGTAATCAAAGCACAGTGGGAACTCACACGAGACAAATGACGATCTCAGGTCGATGAACTAACCTGTACACATGTCACCAGGGAACTGCTATCTGACGTCAGGTATAAGACCAACTAGCATGTTCCCGGCGAGTCCTGTCCGGTGTACTCATAACCCAATGAGCACCTGTATACATCTTAGGTGAACCAACTGACACCGGTGGCTTGTGAGACCGGCCACCGCCCCTCGTCGGGGTCTCGACTGTATACACTAGTCTACTAATGGAGTATCGATGCCCTGTCTCGAAACTCCTACGACTAGGGACCTTTTAAGGATGTGCTTATAGACTACCAGCTCCCACGTATATGATCGCCCTCATACTGCTGGCAGTCAAGCAAGAATCCTATGGGCTCTATCAATGTGCAATAGCGACCCGTCAGGTCACCTAAAGCAGTACACGATGATAAAGGTAAATCAGATAGCATACTATCATCTTGAGTAAGACTGTCTTCCTGGGATAGGTCCTCCCTCAATCATTGCAATCACGTGCCTGTGATCCAATAATTGACTCTGAGGGCACTATCTCCAACATATCTGTGCAATAGCTAAAGTACCATCAATGAAATCATCTGAAAACCGTGTCAAGCATCGACACCAAATATGGAAATATCTCTATCTCAATGTCTCACTATATCAATGTCTCAATACATCGGGCTTTGTCAGTCCGGATTGGCCCATATCATCAAATCTCACGACAACGGTCGGTATCCTTCGGATATCCGCCGCGCCAGATATCACCGGTAGGTAGTCTTCCCCTGCCAGGCTCATCGTCTACAACTCGATCTTCTTGCCCCGGGGTACCATACCGGGCCCACCATGTACCCGAGACGGTTCATCCACTCCTCGAATCGAGTCTCGAAATCCAACAGAAAACATGAAAACTCATGGTGGATGACACATACATCACGAGAAAACTGCAACTTTATTTTAAAAATTAATGATAATAAGTTTTTGTTAAATTCTTGCGGTTTTCCCCCAAAATCCAGAAATCTTAGCAATACTAAAATCCTCAAGAAAATCATAATATCCAACATGTTGTATATGATAAATGTTTATGATATCAAAGGTATGCAATTGATTTGTGACTAGGAATCTATATAAGCATGTAATATTTCAAAAAAATAAAATATTATTTTTGGGAATTTTTATAATTTAATGTTATTTTTTATGAATATTTTAATATTTCGGTATAATTAAATAGCGATAAAATGGGGAATTTTTTTGAAAATTATAGAAATTACTAAAAGAGCGTGTTTTATGCGAATTATTCCATTTTAAAGTTTTTATGATTAATTATACGCTAATTTAGTGCTAATCGCGATTAAAATCGCTAATCGGATTTTAAGCGAGTTTTGTGCAAAACATGAACCGTTTCATTTTTACACTTGTTATTTTGTCTCATGGCTTTTCTTGCAAGGTTGTTAAAAAGAAAAGAAAAAGGGAAAAAGAAAAAGAAAATGAGTAAAGAATTAGGTATGGTGAAGAGAGAGAAAGGTGAGGGTTATGTTGACTTGGTCTTGAGCCACCCCTCTCCAATTATTCACACATCTCTCTCCTCTTCCTCATCCATTGCTGCTGCTGCTGCCCCTCTCTCCCTCTTCACAAAATCCCCCAAAACACCTCAATAAACATCTCAAAACCCAACTCCCATTTCACAAAAATTGTACACAAGCCCTCTAGCAACCCTTTGGACCAAGAAAGTAGTCATTTTGGCGCTGTTGAGAATTCATGAGGGCCTAATAAGGTAATTCCTTCACAATTAGAGTTGTATTTCTTGTGCTTAAACCTCATTTCAAGTTTGAAATCGATGTCGGGTAGTTTAGTGCACTTTGGGCATTACTAGAGAAGGTTAGGGTTTAAATTGAGTTTGTGTGGTGAACTTGAGTGTTTTGAGTGACCTTAACCCCCCCCCCATGATGTTTTAAACCCAGACCAAACACATATACATAACCTGAAACCCAAAAATACGGAATTACGGAACTTTCATGCCGGTTTGTGACGACTTTGAGGGTGCAGGGAAATCTGGAATGGACTGGGATTTTTACTGGAAAAATAAACAAGTCCAAGGACCCAATTGAGACCCTAGGAACCCCCTGTAGCAAGACGAACCCCATTGGAGCAGACATGGCTGGCCTGGCCGGATTTTATGGGGAGGGGATCGGCCACTTGGTGAGGGGGTGGGTCCAGGTTGCTTCGGTATGTCACATGTACCCTATATAACACCCTAGTGTTGTTTTGGAACCTTGGTTTCACCTGAGACGAAATCTGGGACATATTTTTAGTGTTGCTGCTTTGATTTGAGATATGGTTTTCCGTATTTCGATTTCTAGATTTTTGTATTTGTGCTTTATCTCGATCATATGACGTTTGTACTTCTATCTCGAGTGATATCGGGTTGATTTGCGAAAGCTAACCATAGGCTTTTAAGCGTATCGTTTTGGTTTTCGTGTGTCGTTTTGGTTTCGATTTGGTTTTAATGCGATGCGATACGTGTGACATGTAGGTACCCCCACGACTATTCGAGATGATGAAGAGGATGGTGGCGACATCGACACCGACACGCAGGATGCAAGGTGAGTAGATTATATCTACGGGGGAAGTCGAGTGGATGGCGTATAGCACCCCCGCAGTTCGATGTTAGTATAGTATATATATATATATATTATATATATGATAGCTTATTGTGTGTCGTGGATATTTGAGATGAGATTAGGTGTATTATGATTAGATTAGGGCGTAGAAGAAAACTAGTATAGTACCTAGTTGCGAACCCTAGAATAGGTTTACACCCACAGGCACACACATGCTTATGTGTTATGGTTTTACCTAGTTGATGATGATTTTGGATGATATTTAGAGGTGAGTCGATGAGTTTGGGCATAGTGCCGTGTGATCGGTGATATATCGTGATTCGTATTTGGGATACGACATGTGATTTTAGCGGGCCTTTGAACGTGTGTTCTACACACGCATTTATATTTATGCAGATGGTATCGATTTGTACTAGACTTAGATCAGTACCCCAGATCATGAGATATGATGATAAGGATACCTGATAATTGATGAGAAGAATGTGATATTGACCCGTACCCAGCTTTTGGGATGACGTACGATGATTTACCGTACGAGCTTTATATTGATGATAGATCCGCACTCATGACTTGAGGATGTCATATGATATTGTATCGTACGCGGTACCTTTGAGGCGGGATCACCGACTATTATATATATATATATATGTCGACTCAGATTTAAGTGGTTTCCATACCCCTCCCGATTGACTTGTTAGTTAGAGCTGTAGTTTTGCTATTAGATGTTAGGCTAGGCCGATGTCATACATATTTCAAAAACTAACGAATCGGGAGTATTTTAAAGACAGGCAAAGGGATTCTACGGATATTTTCAAAAGGCGCATCTTTTCTTAAAAACACTGTAGCCCTTATTTTCCTAAAAACCCCGATTCGTCTTCTTTCAAATGGCAAAACATTATGACATAGATACATTGATGTAGATACTGCACTGTTGTGTTATTATTCATTGCAGCATATTCTTACTGTTTGCATCGCATTGCATGTTAAATATGTTTATTGTTATATCAAATCCATGCTGTTAGGACACCGGCACCATTATCGATGATGCATATGTTCCACGTACACCTGCTTGCCGGCTCACACACTTCATCATCGATAATTGCCATGCTACTACACTGTAGTACTGTTGCATTCAGGATATGACCCTTGCATGGCATACTCGTGTACTTACATATTGTACACTTATACTTGTGCACATACTTACTGTACACTCATACTCGTGCACCTACATGTTGCACACTGATACTTGTACACATACATATTTGCAAATACATAGATGATTTCTCGCTTGATTAGAGATTTGGGAACCGCAAGATACTCTTTAAAAACTGATTCATTTTAAAAGAGCGGTTTCCCCCAATATGTGCATATTACTATTCCATATTGCATGATATACTGATATGCTTACATTTCTTTTACATGTCGCATACATCATGCTTTTGATTATACGCATTGAGATATGTTGTTTCCATGATATTTCTGGATTTGGGAACCGTGGATATTTCAAAAGAGAGTATATAATTGTTTTAAAAACCCGGTTACCCTTGATATGATATTTCAGTGCATCCACCATGTGTTTTCTCGGTGCTGAGAGTGACATGTGGAACCCGATTCGAGGAGTGGACGAGGCCGATTGCGGGTACATGGTGGACCCGGTATGGTACCCTGGGGCGAGAACGGATCTGCTGTGTAGCTAGACGGTGAGCCTGGCAGAGAGACCACTACCTACCGGTGATATTATTTGGGCTCGGTGGATATCCGGAGGATACCGACCGGAGTCGAGAGATGATAGGGGCCGATCCGGACTGACAGAGCCCGATATATGAGGATTTACGTGCCGATGCTGGGCACAGCTTTCATGAGGTTTTCGAGTGTCGATGTTGGACACTCCGGTTCCATAATTTTGATGTGTCGTGAGGGACATGTGTTGATTATATCCTCATACCTCCATGCATATGCTTTATGATATTTCATGCATGATGCTTATTGTCATTGGGTGACGCGTGGACGATTTCCACATACATATATTGACATTGAGGACATTGATTACATAGTTGGATGATATCCACTTTTTCATAGACTTCATGATATAGTCGACATTGATCATACCTCATATTTATGATATGTTATTACCTGAGGCACTGGCACGAGCACTTGGCACTACACTTATGTATAGATGTTACACTGCCATCTTATCATGCTTCAGACTTATTCATTTGAGGTTTATATATATCTGATCGTATTGACCTAGGATTGTGTCATACATACGATTTCTGCTCTGCTATGTTTTCTACTCAAGAGTTGGCAACTCACCCCCGTTGTGCCACGGTTCTTATAGATTTTCCCGTACAGGTTTCATTGCGGCTTTTCTGGCACACTGCTTCCTTTCTGGGTGATTGCATCTGTAGGTGGGTTCTTTTGCATCAGAACCACCATTATATATGTATTATTCAGTTGTATCTAGAAATTCCATCAACCAAAATTTGTATATTGTTTCAGACTTAGAAAACCAGTTATGTATTATTTCGACCTTAGAGTCGCGCGTTGTAGTACTATGGTTTTCATGTTGATTTTGAGTTTCTTTTTGAGTTTTGATCCTTGCCCTTTGGAGTTGTATATTATATTGCTTGCATGGTTGTGCCCGTCGATTGACGAAGAGCTAGCTCCCGCTTGGGGATGCCTTTTATCATTGCATATATATTATTCTTGTCGTACCCCGTTCGGGGCCAGTATTTACAAAGGAAACTCTGCCGAAATTTTTAGAAAAGATATGGAGGATTTAAAATGCATATTCGGCTTACCTATTTTAAAACCCTTGTTTTAAAAACATGTTTTCTTTACTTCTTAAAAACTAGTTTCTTATTTACTCCTTAAAATGGTTTTAGATTTCTGGGCTTTTGGCTTACTTGAATTAGATGGGATCCTATAGGCTTCATATGATTCAAGTGCCAGTTACGGGCTATTTTGGGTCGTGACAAAGTTGGTATCAGAGCGCTAGGTTAACCTTGGTTCGAGTCTAAGTTTGACTATGCGGAGCCTAGAGCGTATGTGTGTGTGTGTCTATATATATATATATATATACGGAAATTAGGCTTGACCTTACGGAACTTAGACTTAGTCGAAGGGGTATTATACCCGAACTTTCGTCGCGTAGGATGACCCTTGGTTGATGGAGTAGGTAGCTTGAGTAGAGTGACGTACCGTACGTATGTTCCGCGGCATATTTACGATACGCTACTCCGCTTAATAGACCTTAGGATGTACATTTCCTTGCACAGTATTATATTCATTCCTATGATCTATCCTCATCGATACTGGTTCTGATCTTGCTGCCACGATTACACGGGCAGAGAGAGAGCTACGGCTAGAGTTGCGTCAGCATGAGCTCGTCACGGACGAGGACTGACCAGGGCGTGATTCCAGAGGCGTACGATCGCGTATAGAGGCGTCGTTTTATTGTGTTTTCGCGCCATGAGCATTTGACAGATCGCCTTTACGAGATTTCTCGGATGTGCTGATCGGCACCAGAGGATCGGGCTACTGCTAGAGGCCAGCCAGGATGTGATGACCATTGATATATCACTTATTCATGATGATTGAGGACATGTTCAGCGTACAGACGAATGAGCCAGTTGTTGCTGCAAATGACGAGATATCGCCCAGATGTTGGAGCTACTGCAGCATAAGTATATACTTAGAGATATGATGGAAGGTCGCTAGTCACCCAAGGATGAAGGACTAGGACATGTGGTTCGTTCGCTTACCCCGATGCGAGAACATCAGATTGATGGGTTCCAGCTAGAGACGACTTCACGCAGATTCGTTGAGAGTCGATAGAGACGATCGAATGTCAGGAAACCATATTCCAAGTTTAAAGTATTCGAAAAGACGTGCAAGTAATTTTATGGACTCTCTAGAAGAATGAAACCCTAACTCGACATAATGACCGTGTGAAAGCCTTTGAACCTTAGGGTTTGCGGCAGTTCCACGGTGCCATTAGTGAGGCTTGGGTTTGCCCTTCTACGGCTGGACCACTGATGCTGTGGTATGTACTCGATACTATTAAATTGTACCCAAGATGTTGATCTCTTGGGGGATTATGAGGTTTTGACGAATTGATCGGGTGGTTCGACATCTTTCAGATATCATGTGATGGGATACACTGCTTGGGAGACTCCAGATACGAGTATAGCCGTTGGAGCGCAGCCCATGCAGCCACGAGAAGACGAGTCCGAATCAGTCGACATTGGGACAAAGTAGAGTAAAGAGTTCGCACGAGATTTCGACGAGATGACGTTCCACACCGCTGACATCAGAAATGCAATACGCATGCAGAGGCGTTGTATATGGAGTATACCTCCGCAGGTTGGGACGAGTTCCCGAGGACGTGTTCGGCCAGATATCTTCTATAGAGAGAAGAAGATACCGAGTTCGTGATTTCGAGTCCGTGTGAGAGACTTCGGATGGACCATAGCCGAGAATAATTGCAGAGCGCAGATAGAGACGTGACATCGAAGTATATGATGATGTAGACAAGTGGGACAAGAGGTTCGTGTGAGATGCTGACGAGCTGTTGTTACTCCCCGTTAAGGTTAAAGGTCGGATATGTTTACAGAGGCGTTGGGATGCGACCAGTTTCCGAGGAAATACTGTGCTGAGGACGCAGATTGGCCAGAGAAGTGCCAAGATGGAATTGTCCCCGTTAGCACACCTGACAGGGCCGATGAGCCGATGGATTAAGAAATTGGCAATCCACAGAGAAGATAAGTACCCAGAGACAGAGGACGCCATACCGTGAGCAGGAGGCAAGTAGATATCTTGCGCTGCTAGCATTGGATGCACCGACACCTTCTCGACTGCGAAGGAGGAAATACCGACGATGGTATTTATGATTTGTGATTTTGTGATTCGATTATCACGTATCCGTCACTTTGGATTTCGGTATTTTGGGCGATTTATTCGCATGATTTAGTCTTGATGACCGAGTTCCATGATATTTGTTTTCGTGCACCATGGTTGCACCTACTGGATATTTATATTTTGCGCATAGTTATTACGCTTGAGGTATTGATTGTGATTTCATGCCTATTTTATGCCGGTGATTTGATTTACGCTTCCAGTATAGTTTTCATGCACTTATAGTGTTTTGATTTGATTTGTGCACGCTGATGCACATGGTTGTGAGCTAATATACCGCGGTATACCTGAATTGGATTGAGCCGTATTGTATACCGTCGACTTTGATTCTGATATTGATGTTGATTTCTTGCACTCCGTGCATATGAATTGGATTTTCGCGCGTGTTGAGCGCATGTTTTGAGATACGATTTTGGTGCGCACCAGATGCGCTAAATCGAGATTTTTCGTGCATGACTGATGCACCTGATTTTGCTGTCAGGCACACGCGTTGCCCTTGGCAGATGTTTCGTGCACACCCGTTGCACCTAGATGATGTTTCTGTGCACATGTATGGCACACATATGGATTTTTATTTCCGTGCGCACCAGACGCACAGGGTATTCCTATATACATTTTGGGATTTATTCCTTACGGACCAGTACGTTTTTATGATATTTTCTATTCGTTTTCGTACTGAGCAGGACTAGTCAGGGGACAATACCTGGATATATTTTGGCATGCATTTCTTCAGATATTTACATGTATAGATTTGATGTCTACATGTATGGTTATGATATATATCATATTGGTTTTGTTTCGGATTTGACATTTGTGTCTTTACCATGACTCCGATGATTGCGGGATACTTGACGGAGTTTTGATTTTGAGTTATCTGCTCATTTCTCATGCGTGTGCATTGCGCTATGATGCGTTTTATGTATTGATGATTTCGGAACCCCGACGACTTGGACTTTTTATTGAAATGTTTTAGAATTTGGGGGTTTAAAACTTAAATTCGGGGACCGAATTTCTTTAAGCGGGGAAGATTGTAACATTTCAAAAAAATAAAATATTATTTTTGGGAATTTTTATAATTTAATGTTATTTTTAATGAATATTTTAATATTTCGGTATAATTAAATACCGATAAAATGGGGAATTTTTTTGAAAATTATAGAAATTACTAAAAGAGCGTGTTTTATGCGAATTATGCCATTTTTAAGTTTTTATGATTAATTATACGCTAATTTAGTGCTAATCGCGATTAAAATCGCTAATCGGATTTTAAGCGGGTTTTGTGCAAAACATGCACCATTTCATTTTTACACTTGTTATTTTGTCTCATGGCTTTTCTTGCATGGTTGTTAAAAAGAAAAGAAAAGGGGGAAAAGAAAAAGAAAATGAGTAAAGAATTAGGTATGGTGAAGAGAGAGAAAGGTGAGGGTTATGTTGACTTGGTCTTGAGCCATCCCTCTCCAATTATTGTTAGTTATGTATATGCCCTAGAGGCCATTGTTGTACATATGATGTATATTATGATGGATACTTGGATATATATAGAGAGGACTTTCTTGCTCGTCATGATAGTATGCTATTTGGTTTCACTTTATCTTAACATGTTGACTTGTACTGGTTTACTGTCTTTCTCTCACATGTTGATAAAGCCCTTAGGATCTGTACTCGACTACTGGGACTATGAAAAGATCATACTAATGGGGCCATGGTAGTCAATGAGTACATCCTATAACTGTTCCTAGTCGAGGGTATATCGAGACAGGGCATCGATACACCAGAGTAGACTAGCGTATACGCATCTTGACCCATATGATGGGCGATGGATGATCCCATATCCATCGGTGTTTGACATCAGAGATGGTGTACGGGTGCTCAGTGGAGACTGGGTACACTGGACGGACTCGCCGAGAACTCCCAGATGGTGATATACCACACGTCAGATGGCAGTTCTCCGGTGACACTGGTACAGGGTAGTCTGTAAACCCGAGATCGTCATAGAGTCTTGTGTGATTCCCACTGTGCTTTGATTTCCACCTTACCACGTACAAGAGGGCGTGCAAAACGGTGGCTTTTGGGTGCAGTCCCGAATCACATGGAGGCAACGAGCGATAGGAGGGGATTCGTCTCTCCCGGTATAGGGAGTTGATGTTGCGCTGTATTCGATTGGCTATAACTGGAAGTCCCTGGACAGGGCTGATATAGAGATTTACTGGTAAGTGTTACTAGTAGTTTCTCGACCTGTTATGAGCCTCACATCGACATGACTTATCGGTTACTGGGGTCTGACGTATACCACCCCTAGACTTGATATGCGACATATCAGACGAACAGACCGGACTGTACGGGAGTGTTACTGATTGGATTCACAGGAGAACGTACAGGCTAGCTTGTTGATCTTATGATCGCTCAATACCTGGGTGGCTGTTACGTTTAGCTGACCGCTTGCAGCTTGTGGGTGTTTGATATGATCATCACCTGCTACCGGCGTATTGACGATTCTTTAGAGTCCTACACAGAGGTTTCTTGGCTCAGGCAAAACGGAGTAGAGGCACATATGTGATATGTGCAGGACCGAGGATAATACGATATGAGATACCGTATTGTATTCTCGCGATATTTAGATATGAACCGGGTCATCGGATCAAGTGTTGATTCGATGAATCGGTACATGATATATTAGTCGGTTATATTCGATATAGCCGGATCGTCGGATCAAGTGTTGATTCGATGATTTAATGTATAATAATATATATGATATATTGTATTACATTATCTAATATTGGCTCATATTATTATTTCATTTTCTCACCGGATAATACATTGATATATATGCGATATATGTTAATTGTATTATTTTCTTTTGTTGCAAAAACATAATATATATGTGATATATATTATTGCAACATGATATGATTAATAATGGAACATGTTTAGCAGAGATTAAGCAAGGTTAGGGTTTGATTAGGGTTAGCTTCTTCTTGCACCATCTAGAAGCTTTCCTTTTGTCAAGTGTAAGATATTATGGTTGATATTATCTTATGACTCATTCTTTTTAACCTAACCAAACCCTAGCCCTAGTTTATTCTCTACAAAGGTTAACCTTGTCATCCTTGACCATGGTTCCATGATCAATCATATATTCTTATCTACTATTCATCACAAAAGGATTATCTCTTTGATTCATCATCTTCTTCTCTCTTAAGCTTTGAGAAAGCTCACTAGATTTTCCTTTTGTGATATTTTCATATGAGAATTTGATATAAAAAGATAGCATAAATACTACTCCATCATCCTCATCTAATCTAGCCCATTAGATTAGGGTGTTCACCTCTTTAAAGTGAGAGAGCTTGAGTTATAGCAACTTCGACGTAGATCATCGGAGAAGCAGAACACTACAAGCTAGCATGGATCGTTCGAGTCGTGGAGCCTCTCTTGAGTCCGGGAGATCGTGGATCGCGGCGAAGGGACTTCTACTCGGAGCTTATGAAGCGAAGGAGCGGACTACAAAGGTTGTAATCCCTCACACTTAGTAATAAAGATGTTTACTTGCATGTTAAACCCTAATAATCTAGCAAAGATCCCGGCTTTGGGTTGTTCGGCACGTCTAAAATTTTATTCGGGCATGTTTGATGCCGTATGAACCCTCATAAGAGTGCCTAGGAACCCTACAGTGGTATCAGAGCCTAGCTAGAGCATTAGGCGACGTGTATACAAAGTTAAAACTCCGATCGAACACCGAAACACAATTTTAGACCCCTCTCTGGATATTTTTCAAAAACTGTGATTTTTCTGAATTAAAAATATCTAAAAATAACAGCAGGAAATTATAAGAATTATGGTGCAAAACGACAGGTTAATACGTACGGACCACCGCGGAACCGCAGCCAATCCTTGCTTGGGCCGCGGATCTGCGGCCGTACAGTGGTGTTTAACTTATCCTTTTGCACAGTAATATCTATTTCTGTTAGTTATAATTTCTGGGTATTTTTAAATTGACTCAAGTGTTGAGTGTTCTGGGGTTTATTTTGTAATCGTTGATTCGAGCGGAAAATTTAAATTCGTTATTGTTTTCCGGATATTTAGAAACTGTTAAAATGTTCGAACGGATATCATTAACTCATTTTTTCCCGGCACGAAAAACTTTCAAGTGTTGAATTTTTATCGGGTTTAAATCTTTCGGAAAAATTGTACAAGTTACGCGGTAGACCCTCTAGAAGAACACAAACCTTAACTCGATTATGTGACCGTCTTGAACTGCCTCTAAACCTTAGGGTTTGGGGCAGTACGGCGTACCACATGAGAGGCGTTGGCTTGACCCTTCTACGGCTGGTTCACCGGTACTGTGACATATTCTAGGATTATTTGAACTCCGCTCAAGTGTTGAGCTATTTAGGAAATTTTGGGTATTTGATTATCTGTTCGGAAAGTTTAACACTATCTATTTATCTGGAATGTGATACAATATGTGGAATTCATATAGTTAGGCATGAAATGCGAGGTATGTGATATTTCGGATTTACGATGTCTAAAGAGAATGTGGATTCCAAATATTGTAGTTTTACAATTTCTTTTCTGTGACCGTAAGTGTAGTATGTAGTTGTATTGCCGGTTTTCGTTGCTATATGTCAACGACAATCGGTGTATGCATACTTACTTACGTTGATGATATGTGATATTATGTGTTGTTGTGATATGTTATATTGGATTGTCGTGTTCTGAATAGCCGGGGGTTTTATGTGAGATGAGAGTTTTTTCTTTCTCATTCATGTAAAATTCATTTGTATGTAATATTCTTTTATTGGGGCACTTCCGAGATGAGGTTGATGTCACCAGTGTATATTATTTACTTTTCCGCATTAGGTAGACCCAAGAAGGAGAGCACAAGTAACCGGGTTCTAGGGTCCAGTGGGAGTCCATCTCGAGGAGTCAAGACCGGGTCTCCTAACCCTAGAATTGGCAGTGTTACTTGCCGCTCTCGTAGGGGTCTTGGGATGTGGGTTTGGCTATTCGTCGCGACTGTGGAATCCGTGTTTTATACTGGCTTGTATTGAAAACACGGACGTCCTAGTATATCCAATATTTCATATATGTTCTTCTGCTGCAATGTTCTGTGATGAAATCATATTACTGCCTTAGACGAATGCTTATACTATATATATATATATGATGATATATAAATATTACTGCTTTCGTTTCTTCTATGATGCTTAGGAAGCATAAGCTGATGGGATTTTATTAATGAGATTAATAAAAAGAAAAGAAACCTAAAAGAGTTGTAGAATCAAAACTTTATAAAAAATGGTAGCTACAGTCTTGCTTTGCATAGCGGTATATATGATATACCCTGCACCTTATTCGATAAGGAAAAAGCCGAGATCCCTTCACTGGGAGTGACCTCTTTAGCGAAACTGGCAGATGCTACAAACATGCGGTTTAGTTTTTTACAGCTTATATAGTTCTTGCTTTGCACAGCGGTATATATGATATATCCTGCACCTAATTCGATGAGGAAAGAGCCGAGATCCCTTCACCGGGAGTGACCTCTTTAGCAAAACTAGAAAAGCCTCAAAAACACTCATTTTCAAAAACACTCGATTCTACGACGATATCAAGTTCATTACGCTCAGGGTTTTCTGAAAAACCTGCGTAGCCCTCCGTCATTTCAGATAAAGACTATTTAGTATTCGTGCTGCGTTTGTTGGCCTTTGTCAAGGCGTAGTGTGCGGTAGCTAACTGGTACTTATCTGTTTAAACATGTGATGTGATTGGATTAGGGTATTCGTACGACTTTGTTGGCCTTTGTCAAGGGTCGTGCGGGTGGGTTTATTTCAATCAAGAAATGACGGGTTGAACTTGACTAGCTTCCTGTGGTTTGTTGGCCTTTGTCAAGGTCATAGGGGTTAGGGGAAAAATATTATCGGGAATTTCAAGTGTTGAAATTTGCAATGAGATTGCATACCTCCTATGAGATAGTTGGATCCCGATACCCACTGCGAGTAAGAATTACTCCTGGGAGAGTTTTACACAGGACAATTAGCCAATCAAGTAGGTGTCTAGAAAAGTGTTAACGGGGTTACGCCTCTGGGAAAACGAGGTTTACTTTAATTAGGTCCGTGCGAAAGCACGGGGAACCTCCCTCAAGTACCGACACTGATCTGGCTGAAAGATTGACGAAATTATAGGGTGTAATTAATCCCGGCTAATCTTACCTTTTAGGGTTTGAAGGAAGAGTTGATAAAAACAGTGGGAGACATCCTGATTAGATAAGATAAATAACCAATCTAATCTTGCAAGAGCATACGCTAAAGTGTTCTCTTCTCTCTCTCTCCAGGTAGCGACCATGTCAAGCCATAATCAAGATAATAATATGGATGTATTGACTGAACCCGCTTATTATACTGTGCAGGGGAACGTTGGACCCGTTCTTTCTTATAAGAGTTATAAGACTGAACAGGGAATATGAGAATATCTGGATTCTCAAGCCGCCCAAAAGAACATGCATGTTGATGCATCTTCTTAAGGTGTGTTAGTTATTGAGAACTGTTTCTCAGTTCACCCTACGTCCTGGGTATTAGATACCGGATCAGGATCCCACATATGTAAATTGTTACATGGGCTGCGGAAAGGTAGAGAACTGGGAAAAGGTGATCATTCCGTTCAAGTAGGGAATGGGGAAAATGTTGCAAGCCAAAGCAGTTGGCGAATATCACCTAGTATTACCAAGTGGTGATACACTGATTCTGAATGAGTGCTATTATATACCGAACATGATGTGCTACATTATATCAGTTTCTTTATTAAGTAAAGAAGGATATAATTTTGTAGTAAAGGATAATGTTATGAACATATTCCTAGATCAAAAGTTGATTGCATCAGGCTCGTTACATAATGGCATATTCATTCTCAATCAAAATACAGTCCTCAATATACAAAACACACACAAGAGGAAAAGTTCAGAAATGAACGAATCCTACTTGTGGCATTGTAGACTTGGTCATATCAATGCGACACGACTGGCTAAGTTACATAAGGATGGATATTTGAATCCGTTCGAATTATCATCTTATGATACTTGCCATTCATGTCTCAAAGGAAAAATGACCAAAGCTCCGTTTAGTGGACACAGAGAAAGAGTTACGGAACTCTTAGGACTGGTACATAGTGATGTATGTGGTCCCATGTCTACGCATGCCAGGAATGGTTCTTCCTACTTTATTACATTCACTGACGATCTCTCAAGATTCGGATATGTGTTCTTGATGAAACACAAGTCTGAAGCTTTTGAGAAATTCAGAGAATATAAGCACGAAGTAGAGAACCAAACGGGCAAAAGTATTAAGATTCTTCGATCTGATCGAGGAGGAGAATACTTGAGCAATGAGTTCCTAGATTATCTAAAAGAGAATGGGATTCTCTCTCAGCTTACTCCTCCTTACACACCACAGCACAACGGTGTATCGGAACGAAGGAATCGCACCCTATTAGATATGGTGCGCTCGATGATGAGTACAACTGAGTTACCTATTTCCTTCTGGGGATATGCGCTGGAGACAGCAGCATATCTATTGAATCAAGTTCCAACTAAATTTGTACCTACCACACCGTATGAGATATGGAGTGGGAAGAGACCATGTCTTAAACGAGTTAAGATATGGGGTTGTCTGGCCTATGTCAAAAGGGAAAATCCAGAAAAACTCGAGGCACGGTCAGTTCTCTGCAAGTTTGTGGGATATCCCAAACATTCACATGGATATCTTTTATACCATCGCGAGAAACAAAAGGTGTTTGTTTCTCAACATGCCACCTTTTTAGAAAAGGAATTTCTTGCAAAAGAAATTAGTGACGAAGAGGTAGAACTGGAAGAAATTCCAGCTACACAAACTCAAACTGAAACTGAAGATTTGGTGGAACCAGAGGATTCAGTAGTACCCGACGAACCCCAGCCTCTCCGCCGATCTAGTAGGGTTTCTCGTCCACCTTAGAGATACTACGGTTTTCTCATTGATGGTGGAAGCGAGGATTGCATCATGGAAGATGATGACCCAACTAGTTTCGAGCAAGCCATCACGAGTGGTGACTCTGTGAAATGGCTGGATGCAATGCGATCTGAGATGGAATCCATGTATACCAACAAAGTATGGACTTTGGAAAATGCTCCTGAAGGGGTAAAACCCATTGGGAGCAAGTGGATCTTTAAAAAGAAATATGGTGTAGATGGAAAAGTTGAGACTTTCAAAGCTAGACTTGTAGCAAAGGGTTTTCGTCAACGACCAGGTGTGGATTATGACGAAACCTTTTCTCCAGTGGCTATGCTTAAGTCCATCCGGATCTTACTTGCCATTGCTGCATACCATGACTACGAAATCTGGCAAATGGATGTTAAGACCGCCTTTCTAAACGGTGATTTAGAGGAGTGCGTGTACATGACTCAGCTAGAGGGCTTCGTAGATAGTGGGAGCAGCGGAAAGGTGTGCAAGCTGCTTAAATCCATTTATGGGTTAAAGCAAGCATCGCGGAGTTGGAACATCTGTTTTGATGTAGTAGTCAAAGAGTTTGACTTCATCAAAAATATAGATGAACCTTGTATCTATAAGAAGGTAGCAGAGAGTAAGGTTGTCTTCCTCGTATTGTACGTGGATGACATACTCTTGATAGGAAATGATATTCCTATGCTGCAATCAGTCAAGCTCTTCTTATCACAAAGATTCTCAATGAAAGATCTAGGTGATGCCTCTTGCATATTGGGAATCATGATCTATAGAGATAGATCTAAACGGATACTGGGATTGTCCCAATCCAGGTACATTGACACCATACTAAAGAGGTTTAGTATGGAAGAATCCAAGCGTGGGAACCAACCCACGATCTCTGGACTCACTCTCTCCAAAGAGATGTCTCCCAAGACTGATTTGGAGAGAGCTCGCATGAAAGGGATACCCTATGCTTCGGCAGTAGGCTCTATCATGTATGCGATGCTATGTACCAGACCTGATGTAACATACTCACTAAGTGTAGTGAGTCGGTATCAAGCAGATCCTGGAGAGAGTCACTGGACAGCTATGAAGAACATTCTCAAGTACTTGCGAAGGACTAGAGACATGTTCTTGGTGTATGGTAACGGAGAACTCCGGGTGGAGTCCTTTACCGATTCCAGCTTCCAAAGTGATAAGGACGACTCTAAGTCGCACTAGGGATTTGTCTTTACCCTCAATGGAGGGGCGGTATGTTGGAAAAGTTCCAAACAGGATACCGTTGCAGACTCGACGATGGAGGCTGAATACATCACTGCCAACGATGCTGCCAAAGAAGCTGTCTGGATGAAGAAGTTCATCACTGAACTTGGTGTGGTTCCATCCATTGAGCATCTAATACCTCTGTATTGCGATAACAATGGAGCTGTGGCTTTGGCCAAGGAACCCAGGTCCCATCAGAAGTCCAGACATATTCTGAGGCGGTATCACCTGATCAGGGAGATAGTTGATCGCCGGGAGATCGAGGTCAGGAGAGTAGATACGAAGGACAACACTGCGGATCCACTCACGAAGGCCATTCCCCAGATACAGTTTGAGAGATTATTCGGGATGCTAGGTATGAGATACTACAGCAGCTGGCCTTAGTGCAAGTGGGAGATTGTTAGTTATGTATATGCCCTAGAGGCCATTGTTGTACATATGATATATATTATGATGGATGCTTGGATATATATAGAGAGGACTTTCTTGCTCTTCATGATAGTATGCTATTTGGTTTCACTTTATCTTAACATGTTGACTTGTACTGGTTTACTGTCTTTCTCTCACATGTTGATAAAGCCCTTAGGATCTGTACTCGACTACTGAGACTATGATGAGGTCATACTAGTGGGGCTATGGTAGTCAATGAGTACATCCTATAACTGTTCCTAGTCGAGGGTATATCGAGACAGGGCATCGATACACCAGAGTAGACTAGCGTATACGCATCTTGACCCATATGATGGGCGATGGATGATCCCATATCCATCGGTGTTTGACATCAGAGATGGTGTACGGTTACTCAGTGGAGACTGGGTACACTGGACGGACTCGCCGAGAACTTCCAGATGGTGATATACCACACGTCAGATGGCAGTTCTCCGGTGACACTGGTACAGGGTAGTCTGTAGACACGAGATCGTCATAGAGTCTTGTGTGATTCCCACTGTGCTTTGATTTCCACCTTACCATGTCCAAGAGGGCGTGCAAAACGGTGGCTTTTGGGTGCAGTCCCGAATCACATGGAGGCAACGAGCGATAGGAGGGGATTCGTCTCTCCCGGTATAGGGAGTTGATGTTGTGCTGTGTTCGATTGGCTATAACTGGAAGTCCCTGGCCAGGGCTGATATAGAGATTTACTGGTAAGTGTTACTAGTAGTTTCTCGACCTGTTATGAGCCTCACATCGACATGACTTATCGGTTACTGGGGTCTGACGTATACCACCCCTAGACTTGATATGCGACATATCAGACGAACATACCGGACTGTACGGGAGTGTTACTGATTGGATTCACAGGAGAACGTACAGGCTAGCTTGTTGATCTTATGATCGCTCAATACCTGGGTGGCTGTTACGTTTAGCTGACCGCTTGCAGCTTGTGGGTGTTTGATATGATCATCACCTGCTACCGGCGTATTGACGATTCTTTAGAGTCCTACACAGAGGTTTCTTGGCTCAGGCAAAACGGAGTAGAGGCACATATGTGATATGTGCAAGACCGAGGATAATACGATATGAGATACTGTATTGTATTCTCGCGATATTTAGATATGAACCGGGTCATCGGATCAAGTGTTGATTCGATGAATCGGTACATGATATATTAGTCGGTTATATTCGATATAGCCGGATCGTCGGATCAAGTGTTGATTCGATGATTTAATGTATAATAATATATATGATATATTGTATTACATTATCTAATATTGGCTCATTTTATTATTTCATTTTCTCACCGGATAATACATTGATATATATGCGATATATGTTAATTGTATTATTTTCTTTTGTTGCAAAAACATAATATATATGTGATATATATTATTGCAACATGATATGATTAATAATGGAACATGTTTAGTAGAGATTAAGCAAGGTTAAGGTTTAATTAGGGTTAGCTTCTTCTTGCACCATCTAGAAACTTTCCTTTTGTCAAGTGTAAGATATTATGGTTGATATTATCTTATGACTCATTCCTTTTAACCTAACCAAACCCTAGCCCTAGTTTATTCTCTACAAAGGTTAACCTTGTCATCCTTGACCATGGTTCCATGATCAATCATATATTCTTATCTACTATTCATCACAAAAGGATTATCTCTTTGATTCATCATCTTCTTCTCTCTTAATCTTTGAGAAAGCTCACTAGATTTTCCTTTTGTGATGTTTTCATGTGAGAATTTGATATAAAAAGATAGCATAAATACTACTCCATCATCCTCATCTAATCTAGCCCATTAGATTAGGGTGTTCACCTCTTTAGAGTGAGAGAGCTTGAGTTATAGCAACTTCGACGTAGATCATCGGAGAAGCGGAACACTACAAGCTAGCATGGATCGTTCGAGTCGTGGAGCCTCTCTTGAGTCCGGGAGATCGTGGATCGCAGCGAAGGGACTTCTAATCGGAGCTTATGAAGCGAAGGAGCGGACTACAAAGGTTGCAATCCCTCACACTTAGTAATAAAGATGTTTACTTGCATGTTAAACCCTAATAATCTAGCAAAGATCCCGGCTTTGGGTTGTTCGGCACGTCTAAAATTTTATTCGGGCATGTTTGATGCCTTATGAACCCTCATAAGAGTGCTTAGGAACCCTACAATTATTCACACATCTCTCTCCTCTTCCTCATCCATTGCTGCTGCTGCTGCCCCTCTCTCCCTCTTCACAAAATCCCCCAAAACTCCTCAATAAACATCTCAAAACCCCACTCCCATTTCACAAAAATTGTACACAAGCCCTCAAGCAACCCTTTGGACCAAGAAAGTAGTCATTTTGGCGCTGTTGAGGATTCATGAGGGTCTAATGAGGTAATTCCTTCACAATTAGAGTTGCATTTCTTGTGCTTAAGCCTCATTTCAAGTTTGAAATCGATGTCGGGTAGTTTAGTGCACTTTAGGCATTACTAGAGAAGGTTAGGGTTTAAATTGAGTTTGTGTGGTGAACTTGAGTGTTTTGAGTGACCTTAAACCCCCTCATGATGTTTTAAACCCAGACCAAAAACATATACATAACCTGAAACCCAAAAATATGGAATTACGGAACTTTCATGCCGGTTTGTGACGAATTTGAGGGTGCAGGGGAATCTAGAATGGACTGGGATTTTTACTGGAAAAATAAACAAGTCCAAGGACCCAATTGAGACCCTAGGAACCCCCTGTAGCAAGACGAACCCCATTGGAGCAGACATGGCCGGCCTGGCCGGATTTTATGGGGAGGGGATCGGCCACTTGGTGAGGGGGTGGGTCCAGGTTGCTTCGGTATGTCACATGTACCCTATATAACACCCTAGTGTTGTTTTGGAACCTTGGTTTCACCTGAGACGAAATCTGGGACATATTTTCAGTGTTGCTGCTTTGATTTGAGATATGGTTTTCCGTATTTCGATTTCTAGATTTTTGTATTTGTGCTTTATCTTGATCATATGACGTTTGTACTTCTATCTCGAGTTATATCGGGTTGATTTGCGAAAGCTAACCATAGGTTCTAACCATAGGCTTTTAAGCGTATCGTTTTGGTTTTCGTGTGTCGTTTTGGTTTCGATTTGGTTTTAATGCGATGCGACACGTGTGACATGTAGGTACCCCCACGACTATTCGAGATGATGAAGAGAATGGTGGCGACATCGACACCGATACGCAGGATGCAAGGTGAGTAGATTATATCTACGGGGGAAGTCGGGTGGATGGCGTATAGCACCCCCGCAGTTCGATGTTAGTATAATATATATATATATATATATATATATATATATATATATATATATATTATATATGATAGTTTATTGTGTGTCGTGGATATTTGAGATGAGATTAGGGCGTAGAGGTAAACTAGTATAGTACCTAGTTGCGAACCCTAGAATAGGTTTACACCCACACGCACGCACATGCTTATGTGTTATGGTTTTACCTAGATGATGAGGATTTTGGATGATATTTGGAGGTGAGTCGATGAGTTTACACATCAAGAAACGACGCAAGTCACAAAATAAAAGAATCAACACTGACAAGTTAGGCACAACATGCACTAAACGCGTGGAACACACACGAAAACCACCAAAAGCTTAACTAAAATCGTCGTTTCGGGGCAACCGTCCAAACTAAAACCCGACAAAACCAAATTACGCATTCGCACACCCTAAAAGTCGTAGGAGATGCTTTAAATATCGTCGATATATCGTAATTAAATCACCTCCTAAAATTATAGAAAACCTAGTAAGCATTAACATAGAGATTTCGATGCGAACATCGTGAATTAACGATATCGCGATCACAATCTAACACCAACATCCAATTCAAACTACTAGATGGCCACAACACAAATTTTAACCCAATTACAATGCTTCAAACCCTAAATAAAATTTCGAACATTTTCTTGAATTTCATTAGCAAGCAATTTTAACCAAATTTCACACTTTAAATATCTAATTTAGCATATTTAAACTACCAATTGAACATTAGATTAGAATTATACCTTACAAGTTGAATCCTAGCTTGCACTTGACCTCTAAAGATGCCTCATTTCTCCTTGTTTTAAACAAATTAGGGTTTGGGGAGAGGTAGAATAAGGATTAGATTTGAATTTTGTGAAGAAATTTGTTGATTTCGGTGGATTTTTGAGTGAATTTTGAAGCAAAAAGAATTGGGGAAAGATGGGGAGCTGCTGGAAGGAGGCTCGGCCTGGGTAAAGGGGAGGGGAGAATGAGGTAATGTGTGGAAAATTCTATGAAGAAATTATCTCACAAGTTCAAATAATACTTTCACATCAATTCTTTTCCCATTTTACTTTATTCTTAAACCATAAAAAACAACTCTTGGAAAGTGTTGATAAAATTTTTGTTACTACTATATTTTAGTTTATGATGGTTCCTAAGTGTGTAATTTACCCATTTAAATTTGTATTTATCACTAATTTAAGTATATTTAAAAGCTTAAAAATAATATTAAAAATAATTAATTAAGGAAAAAAATTTAAATAACTAGAAATTTTAAGTGACAATTAATTAACCAATTTCTAGCAATTTCTTATCTAAATTTTGTATAATTAGGCCTATATTGAAAAATACTTATTTTGACTTTTAACGGAAAAGACTGATTATTTTGCCGATTATCAAAAAACTGCCTAAACGATTTTCGAAGCGTTACAGGTAAATACTGAGACTATAGCTCTTTTTTGGAAATCCCTTCAATAACTATCAATGCATGCAAGAATATATTCAAGTACTGTCCTCTGACTAGCCCTGCTCAGCTACTATACCATACAGTAAGTATCATAAAATATATTGCTCCAAAAGAATCAATCCCCAAAGTGTGTCTATGAATGCCCCGTGCGTCGGGTGCGCACGAAAATCGAAATCAAACACGGGTGCCACAATATGCACAAAAACAAAACTAAGTGCAACGGGTGTGCACAAAAGCATCTGTCCAGTGCAATGGGTGTGCACGACAACAATATCTGGTGCATCTAAAGTGCACGAAAAAATCTAAATCCAGTGCAACCAACATGCACGAATGAAAATCCCAATCGAGTGCATCCGGTGTACATAAAATCACATCTCACATCATACGCCCAACATGCGCGAAAAATCCAATCCAAGCGCATCAGTCATATAAATGCCCAGTGCGGTGAAGCGCATGAAAAACGAACGTCTAGTGCAATGCGCACGAAAACATAAGTCTAGCGAAACAAATGCTCAAATACATAAATCGGCGCAACCAATGTACAGAGTCTAAATCCAGTGCAATAAATGCGCGAAATATAAATCCGGTGCACCCAGTGCACGAAATACGAATACAGTGCATCCAGTGTACGAAATACCAATATGGTGCATCCAGTGCACGAAATACCAATATGGTGCATCCCGTGCACGAAAACTCATCAATAACGCCGATGCGTATATAAAAACAACACCGAGTGTACCAAGGTGTATAAAATCAAAAACGTGTGCAACTATATGCACAAAATCCGTATCAATGCACTGCAAGCATATATGAGTTATATCGAGTGCAAAAATCAAATCGAGTGCGCACCACACGCACAAAAACAACTCAACTGTATGAAATCCACGAAATCATAAACCAACACAACGGTGTATAAGGCGTATCTCATGTGCAATAACTATGCACAAAATATAAATCCCCAGTAGGTGCAGCCATGGTGCACGAAATAAATATCATGAAACTCCATCATCAAAACTCAAATCCAAACGATATAAGCGTGATACTCGGATCACAAACGCAAATCGCAACAAATGACATTGAGGTACACCTCCTACAATGTCGAAAAATGTCGGTGCGCCCCAAAACTGGCAGAGCAAGAACATCCGCTTGCCTCCTGCTCACGGTCTGGCGTCCTCTATCTCTGGGTCTTCATTTCTCTATGGATTACCATTCTCGCAATCCGTCGGCTCGTCGGCCCGGTCAGGTGTACTAACGGAAACGATCCGCTCTAGTACCCTCTGGTCAACTCTCGGTCAATTAGTATGACCACTCGTAAAGCAGCACGTCACTGGCGTCAGCATCTGGCCCTCTAAATACACGTGACACATCTGATCCACGGTGCAAATCTCATTGCAGCAGTATCCTGGAAGGAACCTTCTCGGGGTCTATTCCAATCTCGCCCATGCCGAACTACACGGAGGCTGGAATTCTTACATAATCTTTTCTCGCTTTCTGGCTATTTGCGTTCTCAGCACAACATTTCCTCGGGAACTGGCCGCATCCCAATGCCTCTGTATGCATATCAGATTCTCTAATCTCGACGGGGAGTAACAACAGCTCGTCAGCATCTCGCACGAACCCCTGGTCCCACTTGTCTTTATTATTGTCCATTTCGACATCACGTCAAGCTATCTGCGTACTGAATTGGTTCTCGGCTACAGTCAATCCAGAGTCTCTCACACGGACTTGAAATCATGAACTCGGTATCTTCATCACTCTGTAGAAGATATCTAGCCGAACACGTCCTTGGGAGCTCGTCCTAACTATCGCAGGAATACTTTGTACTCGTCCGTCCTCGATCAACTCACAGCGCATCTGGGTGAGGTCCTCTATCCGAAGCTGGTCAACTTACCGATCTCCTATCGGATCATCCAACGAACAATGTCATCTCTGGATCGAACTACTCTAGGTCCGAGTAAGATTCTCCACATTGGAAATCTTCAACCCAACAGGGCCTGCGTCGGCGCATCAATCTGACGAATCACCTTCGTCTCTTAACTCGGGATAGACTAGCTATCATCTGACGCATCTCTGCCTGGAAGCTCCAGCGATCTCAGCTCTTAAGCTCTGAAAGCGACATCTCATCAATCTCAGCAACAGTTGGGTCATCTGTCTGCAAGGTAGACGACATCACAATCTCTGAGGTATGCGGTACATCAACAGTCCTCTCGCGACTGGCAGCCTCTATCAATGGCCCGATCATCCGGTGCAAAACCAAAGGCTCACCTCCACAAGAGGCCACAACATTACACTACATCGAGACGTTCCCATGTCACCAGAAAACACAATAGTCAGCCCTCGTATCAGACGAGCTCGCCCTGACCGCAACACTAGCAGCAGCTAAATCTACGCTCAAACCATGGTGACAGGAACCTCAAGCGTGTATCGATGAAAACAGATCAAGAGCATGTGTAACGCCTTAGGATTTCGATTAGTGTTATTTAAGCGATAGTGCGGGTTTTCTGTAAAAAGTTTACTAATTCGGGTTCCTCACATTTTATAACATTTAATTAATAATTTATTATTATTTGTTATGGCTTGCATGCACGTGTGCATGTTAATGTGAGGGTTTGTTTGTGTTAATCTAGTTTTAGCAACCATGACAACTTAACCTAATCCTAATGATATCCTTGCCTTGTTTAAATCTTAATCCTTACTTAATCCTTAACCTAAACCTCTAGATATTTGAGAGAGATATTTCCTTTGTGTTTTGGATTGGTAAGGAGGTGTCATGGTGACTCATGGGATAAGCTTGCTTGCATTAATGGTTGCATTAATGATACTTGGTGCACTTACCCTCTCACCCTACACTCACCTCTCTCTCTTTATCACTTATTTCTCTCTCACTTATCTCCTTCTCATTATTTCTTATCTCCTCACTTCCTCAAACTGAACACTTAACCTTTCCTTCACTATCCCTCACTAAACATCACAAAATCTCACCCAAATCCCTTTTCAAACCTTGTTTTGCCTCTTGGATGCCTTGGAGCTTGGAAAGCTGGGATCTTTGAGCTTGTGGGAGTAGGTAATGATCTCTTCTGTTAAGTAAGCCTTTTTAATGTGGCGAAGCTTGTTAGTTTCAGTTTAGAACGCGTAATGTTTAGTTTCGTGTAAATATCATATTTTTAGTGTAGTTTTGGGTCTCAAATAATCTGCTATCAAACCAGGTATTTGTTGGAAAAGTTCCCATCACAATGACCTTGTGTAGTGACCTAGAACCCACCATAAAAATCTGAGACCATTCCACAAAAATGAGGCCGCAAATATATTGCTTCTGGCGGCAATTTGCGGCCAGACTGTTGAGTTGGGTGTGGTGTTTTGGTGTGGGGTCTCTGGGGTTGTGTGTGGTCTTGTGGTATATGCAACTTTTACAAATTGTGGGTGTAGAAAAATCTGGGACCACTTTACTTGTTTTCTAGTGTTTCGATTACGCGCGTTACGTTATCCGACACGGTTCATGATCTTGTATAGCTTTGGCTCTTGGGTTGGTTTCGTAGTGTCACTATACACGTTAGCCACTAAACGAACACTTGAGAGTATGTTTAGAGTTGATGCGTCAGTCAAATATAGTGGATACGTGTTATTGGTCGATTGCTAATGTGAACTTGTTATATTATTATTTTATGATCTTAGGGACGCAGGTGGGGACTTCGGACGCTGCGAAGAAGGGAAAGAGAGTGGTTGGCTTTACTTAGCCCAAAATCATCAGTGAGTTGATTTAACATCTACAGGGGAATCGCCCGCATGGCGTTATGCGTCTGGGCTAGATATGATATGATATTAGTCGCATGTTTATATTGCACATATAGAGTTTGCGCATAAACTTCATTGCATATTATTACTTGTTGTGCTTGGACTTGTACCCATTGGACACTGCACTATTATTGACGGCTCATGTTGCACGAGCACTGATTGTATGCCACCCACACCGTCAATAATTGCCATGACACGCACAACAAACATACATATAGGATATTGTTTGGTTAGGGACATTGAGACATTGATTCATATTCCTTTGTGCATATGACATATAGCATACCTGTATACCTACATGCTTACACATATGCCTTGCCATGCCTACATGCTAGCTACCCATATAACTATATGGTATTGTACCATTAGTGACAGGTATATACATATATGAGACATATCTACATGCACATCTTGCATACATACTTACACATACACCCGTATGGTATTAAATCATTATTGATAGGTACATACTCATATACCTTACTATAGCTACAGGTACCTTATGTATACATACTTACCTGTACACTCACTTACCTTGCTAAGGTTACATATACCTATGTGGTATTGTTTTATCATTGACATGTAGTCATTGATTCTTATGCGATTGCGCATATGATAGGTAGTATACCTTGCACACCTACATGTTTACACATATATCTGGCTATAGCTATATGTTCACCTGTATATGATATTGCATTTGATTTCGGAGAAATTAGGAACCACATGATATACTTAATAACTTGTTGCGGTTAAATAGCGGTTTTTTCCTTTATATGCTCATATTACCGTTTCATGTTGCATATATTATATTTCATGGATTTCGCATTGATATATGGTTTTCATATGATGTTTTCTAGATGTTTTAGTCCTGGGTATATATATGAGTGGTATGGGACGCTGATATATATACATGTATATATATCAGTGGTATGGGACGCTGTTATATATGTACACCTATATAATATATATTATCATAATGATCTATGCAAGTATTATGATTTCTCTTGATACGATATTTCGATGCGTTCACCATGTGATTTCTCGGTTCTGAGATTGGCATGTGATACCCGATTCGAGGAGCGGGAGGCACCGTCTGTAGATACATGGTGGACCCGGTATGGTACCCCGGGGCGAGAGATGATTTCGTGGTGTAAAAGATGAGCCTGGCAGAGGGACCACTACCTACCGGTGATATTATTTGGACTCGGAGGATATCTGGAGGATACCGACCGGAGTTATGTACGTATGGATACATGGATTATGAGTGTCGAAGCTGGGCACTCGGGTTTTCGAGAGACGTATGATACGTACATATCAGGGCCAGTCGT
This sequence comes from Agapanthus africanus, assembly GCA_030015575.1. Classification (NCBI taxonomy): domain Eukaryota; kingdom Viridiplantae; phylum Streptophyta; class Magnoliopsida; order Asparagales; family Amaryllidaceae; genus Agapanthus; species Agapanthus africanus. Next base: position 318,772,586 of record JASDDO010000008.1, read on the forward strand.
GGTGACGGCGCCTGATAGATGAGTATTTATATGTCGATACTAGACACTAGTTTTCATGATGTTTTCGGGTGTCGATGTTAGACACTCAGATTCCAGGAGACTTACAAGATGTATTTTATTCCGTACTCCGCATTTATTTGATATGCATTGCTTCATGTATTGGTAGTACCTGATAGAGTACCTTTCATGACTGTTGCATTTACATATTGTCATTTATTGCTATTAGCTTTCATGTGATAGATTCACGCAGTACGTGCATACTTGTGATTACCTGCATATGTTATTTACTATTCATGAGTTGGCAACTCACCTCCGTTGTGCCACAGTGTTTTGCAGGTAGTCCCTCAGGATTGTCGAGGCGGGGCTTTCTACCTATCGTATCATTTTTTGCAGCGGATACCGCTACGGCTGGCTGTGTGCAGTCTTGCTATATGTGGGTTTTGCGGTTACCCGATGTTGCTCATTGTATATTCGTTGTATCCAGTACTCTCCATCTACTACTTCATGTATTGACTTAGAGACGAGTTGTGAGGACGATATTGTATTTTATTTGTGACTTGGAGGTCTTTTATGCAGTTTCACTTTATATCGGCTTTTTCTTCGCTACGGCGTCGTATATCTGTGTGTGGTGGTTGTTTTTCGCCTTTGGAATTGGATTTACTCCCGTTGGGGATGCTTTACTTATATCTTTGTATGTACCCATTTTTGGGGCTAGTTTTTACAAAAGAGGTGCTGCCAAAATTTTCAAGGAAATAAAGTTGGACTTTAAAGAATTTGTATTTGAGATTTCAAAAGTTTTAAAAATGTTCTTATCACTTACTACTTTTGATGGTTTAGATTGCTGGGTTTTCGGCTTACTTAAATTGCGTTACGCCTATAGACGTCGCGTAGTTTAAGGACCGTCACGTGCCAAATTTCGGGTCGTGAAAAAGTTGGTATCAGAGTGCTAGGTTTTACCTTTCGTAGTGTAGGATGACCTTGGTATGATGGGGTAGGTAGCTTAAGCAGAGTGATGTAGCGTGTGTATGTACGTGGCATACTTACGACACGGTACTCCGCCTAAGTGACCTAAGTACTAATTGCTTGAAATTCCTTTCTTGATGATACATATCCTTGTGATTCGATTTCCGTGTTCTTATCAAATCCTATTTCCATTTATAGCCTTTTGTTGTCGATGACTATGAGGGCTCAGAGAGAGGCAGCGAGAGCCGAGGTTAGAGTTGACTCGTTTGGGACAAGGACTGACCAGGACGGTACGCTCGTTGCACAGGAGCAGGCACCTTCGATAGATCGTATCGCTGGGCTTGAGGATGATACGCAGGACTTGCGCCAAATGATGAAGTCGTTGGTTGAGGTCAGTCGAGCGCAGCGACAGGAGGTTGCCACCCCTGTTATCCAGTTCTTCCTTGCGATCAGCACACAGTATTGTGTTACTTATACAACAGTAGTGGATGCAGCCCGTTTAGCTGAGGAGCGTCTTCCCGAGACTTTGGGAGTTCCGAGACCGAGGAGGGCTCATGCAGGTGTACCAGCCCAGAGACAGAGGCTCAGTCGCCGCGACAGATTTCGTTTACGTCGCAGGAGTAGCAGAGGCTTTGGACGAGGACAGCTATTTAGCTCTTATCCTCAAGAGAGTCAACAGTTTTCTTCTGGATGTTACCGGTGCAGGAGTTTGAGTCATCGTGTTCGAGATTGTACTGAGCCACGCGAGGGCGGGACAGCTGTACCGCATGATATCTTACCACATTCACCTTAGAGAGAGTCGCATGTTGCGCCTGTTGTTGATCCGCGTCAGACTTATGTTCAGAGAGGTCGTGGTCGCGGAGGATTCGTTCCGAGTGTACAGGATGGTGGAGGAGGAGTTCAGCCGGTTGCGGGTAGAGGGCAGATACGAGCGTTTTCTTCTACTCATCGGGACGCGCAGGCGTCCAATGCAGAGTTTTCAGGTATTCTTAATTCGTATGTTCTTTTGATTCGTATGTTTGTTTAATTCGGGATCTATGCACTTGTTGTTCTACACACTTCGTGCCGTGGGGCCAAGAGTCGTGTTTTCTAGATCAGTCGTTTGTTGTGTTTACTCCTGTTAGCGACTCCTTAGTTGCGCGAAACGTGTTTCGGTCGTGTGCCAATTGGTTAGCAGATAGAGATTCGTCTGTCGATTTGATCCTTCTAGAGATGTCGGACTTTGACGTTCTTCTGGGCACGGACTGGTTAGCTACGTGCTATGCGTCTGTGGACTGCCGTGAGAAGACAGTCAGGTTTTGTCTTCCCGGCGAGTTAGTTCTTGTTGTGCAGGGGGACAGTGGTGCCGCCCCTCACATCTTGATTTCAGCCTTTTTCGCTAGTTGGCTTTTGAGGAGAAGATGTCGAGGATTCTTGGCTTTCATTCGTGATACCGGAGCCACAGTGGGTTTGTTGGACCGGGTTCCTATTGTGCGAGAGTTTTCCGACGTTGTTCCAGATGAGCTGGAGGAGCTTAGGGAGCTTGATAGATAGGGGGACTTGTACGTCCAAGTGTTTCGCTTTGGGGAGCTCCTATTCTGTTTTCCAAAAAGAAGGACGGCAGTTTGAGGTTGTGCATTGATTTATCGTCAATTGAACCAAGTTACAGTGCGGATAGGTATCTTTTACCTCGCCTTGACGATTTCTTTGTTTAGCTCCAGAGTGCGAGACATTTTCTAAGTTTGTTTGGGATCGGGTCATGATTGGTTGCGGGTTCGGAGCGATGACATTCCGAAGACTGCTTTTATGCGCGCTACGGGGTTTATGAGTTTTGGTGGTGTCATTGGACTCACCAGTGCCCTAGCAGCATTCGTGATGTGATGAACCAGTTTTCTTCAGGCCGTTCCTCAACCAGTTTATTGTTGTGTTATAAATGACATTCTGGTCTTTTCCAAGAGTCGTGAGGAACTTGAGTAGCACTTGAGGATTTCCTTGCAGACATTGAGAGAGCACTAGCTGTCTGCTAAATTTTCGGAGTGTTCCTTCAGGCTAGATTGTGTTGAACTCCTAGGTCATGGGGTTACGGGAGACGGTATTCGTATGGACCCGAAGGAGATCGAGGCAGTACAGCTTGGCCCAGACTTGCATCAGGGACTGAGGTCCGAGGCATTTGGGCTTAGCCGGTTTTTACCGCCGTTTCGTGCAGAATTCTTGTGTATTCGCTGCACCGTTGACCGGACTGACCAGGAAGGGAGTTCCTTTTTCTTTAGACTGAGGCATGCGTGCTGAGTTTTCAGTGGTTGAAGACTCGGTAGACGACTGCACCAGATCTATCTTTGCTTTCTGGATCGGTCGACTTTGTCGTTTATTGTGATGTTTCGCGAGCGGGGCTCAATTGTGTACTGATGTAGCATGATAGAGTTATCGCTTATGCTTCCCGACAGTTGGAGGAAGTACGAGCAGGATTCATCCCACTCATGATCTAGAGATGGCTGCGGTGGTTTTGCGCTGGAGATTTGGGGACACTACTTGTACGGAGAGTTGTGCCAGATTTTCACGCACCACAAGAGCTTAATGTACATCTTCCTGCAGCGGGTTTTAATTATTGAGACAGCGCCGTTGGATGGAGCTTGTGAAGGATTGTGATTGTAAGATCCTTCATTTTCCGTGGCAAGGCGATTGTAGTGGCTGATGCTTGAGTCGTAGGCCCGGGGGTAGTTGTTCCAGTTGTGCGTAGTTCAGAGACAATCTTCTGCAGATTTACAGTTCTTGTGCGACAGATGAGTACAATTTAAGTTTGCCTTTACTGGGGCAACTTGCTCATGTCCGCGCCCGTCCACTTTTAGTTAATCGCTTCGTGAGGCACAGCCCGCCGATGCTCATTTGTCAGAGATTCTTGAGCATGTTCGGCTGGGTAAAGATTCGGAGTTCTTGATTTATGACCAGGCTGTGCTACGTTTAGGGACGCGTTTACGTGTACCGATACTGATTAGGTAGAGACGCGAGGTTCTAGAGCAGGCACATCAGTCAGCTTTCTGTGTTCACCCAAGTGCAACCGAGCTGTAACGTGACTTGTGAGTTAGTTACGGGTGGGCAGGGTTGAAGAGTGAAGTTTCAGATTTCGTTTTAAGGTGCTTGGCTTGTCAGCGAGCTAAAGTTAAGCATTTGAGACCGGCTGGAGAGATGCAACCTTTTTACCGTTCCAGAGTGGGAATGGGAGCAGATCTCCATGATTTTCGTCGTGGTGTCTACCCAGGATTAGACAGGGTGTGACTTCATTTGGGTGATTATTTTCCGGTTATGCTCAGTTTGCCCAGTTGTTCTTCGGTAAGTTGTTCGTCTGCATGGAGTTCCTTCATGCATTGTATCCAATAGAGGCACCCAGTTCGCTAGCCGTCTTTGGCAGAAGCTTCAGGAAGCCTTGGGTACTGGTTGAGCTTTAGCTCCGCTTTTCCATCCGTAGGCCGATGGTTACACAGAGCGGACTATACAGACTCGGGAGGATGTGCGTACATACTAAGTGTTTGTTGGCTTTGGGATCGTCACTTGTAATTGATGGAGTTCCCCTACGATGATGGTTGTCAGGAGAGGTTTCAGATGGCAACTTTTAGGCCTTGTGTATAGGTTGTGTCGATCGTCGGTCTTTTTTACTGACTCTGCGAGAGTAGGATTTTTGGACCCCAGCTAGTAGAGAGGCTTCGGAGAAGATCCAGTTGATTCAGGTCAGGATGAGAGCAGCCCAGTGCAGACAGAAGTCTTATGCCGACCATGGCGGTCGCAGACTTGAGTTCGCGGTAGGAGATCATGTATTCCTATGGATTTTTCCGATGAATGGCATGTTGAGTTTTGGGAAGCTTAGTCCCAGATTGTAGGTCCTTTTGAGATCCTCGAGCGAGTTAGTACCGTTGCCTATAATTTGGCACTTCCGCCCAGATTTTTAGTATTCACCCCGTTTTCCTTGTGTCGATACTTCGCAATTACCTTCATGACCTTTTCACATGATTTGGTACCAGACCATTTAGTTGGGACGCGATCTTTTGTTCACCAGCAGCCGATAGTTATAGTGGATCGGCAGGTGGAGAAACTTCGGTCAAGGGTCTTGCCATCTGTGGAGGTTTTTCTTTGGCGTAGCCGTCTAGTGAGGAAATCACTTGGAGTCTGCGAGCGAGATTGTCACGCCCCGCTTCCCAGTGTACGGCGAAGGGGACGCGACGAGGCCCGCTACGTATATACTCAGAAGTACATATGCTAAGCGTATCTAAGCAATATAAAATAAATACACAAGAGACAAGAAATAAAAAGAACAACAACTTTTATTTATTAACATTCTTTGTACAATACATGAAAGGAAATACAACTGAAATAAAAAGATGCCTAAACAGTGGCATAACAGGAAATGAAAAGTACAGAGAGGAAAAGTGTACAATGAAACTAAAGTGCAGAGTCTTCAGCAAACTGCTCCTAGTCTTCTTGCGATGGCTCGATCTCTGCCGGGTATAAATCACCTGACGACATTCAAAGAAGAAAGAACAGAATGTCGTCAGCGAACAGGTCGCTCGGTAAGTCCCATACGTAAGAAGAAAGTAGAATAGATAGAATAAGAAGATATCTTTTAAAGTTGTATACTATTGTTGTAATGTTATGTTAACGCTGTTGTTTGTAGCTTGGTACAGAAGGATGCCAGTGTATACGAGGGGAGTCTCTATATGCCAGAGACTAGAGGCACGTATAGTACAAGGAACCGTTTATGCCACGGTACAACAGCAACTGGATTCATGTTAGGTGTATTAAATCTGACCACCTCGTGCCACCTTTAACACCTTCCGTACCAATCTACCCCTTAAACCCATGATGTCTTGTTTGTATTGTTATCTTGTAAAATTGTATTGATTGTATGAGTGATTGACTGACTGACCGAAACCATGATATCAGGAAACGATTATAACCATAGAGTCATGTAAATGGAATACTGGGAATCATGTAAAAGGAATATATATCCATGGTTCGGTTCAGTCAAGTTGTATAAATTGATAATTGTATTCATGGATTCATGTGTTCATATTGAATTGGAATCTTGCAGATTATAGATTGACTTGAATCATATTCAAGTCAGATTAATCAGACTCAAACCCGAGTCAGACAATCAGGAATGTGAATCGAAGTCATATAATTGCTAGGGTCCTTAGGGTAATTTATAAAACTTGAGAGGGTTTTATGTAAAAATACTTTTATATACTTTTCAAAATACACCTCAAGTATTTATTGTTCTTCTTTAGAGTTGTAATGAGGGTGGATTTTATCTTGTGACATTTCTAGTGAAAATATCCTAGTTTTATAAATAATGGTATTTATCTGTAATATTGATTTATTTGAAGTTCATGGTATTTTAGTGTAAAATTTATTCTAGTGATTTTTTTTAGAAAAAGGTGGAAAATTTATATTATAATAAAATAGATATTTAAATGATAAATATACATACGTTTATACAAAAATAATTTTAATAAATATTTTATATTCCAAAAATCTCATTTTCTTAAGATGTCGTATTTTAAACCTTTCGAGACCGAATGCACCTTGCGGGGGTCTGAATCTCGCACTACTAGCCCGAGGGTGCACGATAAACCGCACGATCTCGAACGGGTTCCCCAAAAATGGGTTGTAGCGGCGCTTTGCAAAGATTGTAAAATACTAATCCTTTAGAAAACGGTTTTATAAAGTAAAAGGTATTTATTTGCAAAGTGTAATTTTCCGTATTTTAGATTCTAGGGTTTCCTAAGCCAACTAGCCTATTTCTAAATGGTCTAAACGACAAGTCGTTAGAAGCCTCAAATCGCCTCTTCACCGCCAATTGTGGCCAGGTAAGTACAAATGAGGAAGGAGAGATCCGCTCACGAATCGTGAGACGGGCCTTTTAAAGTTACCTTTGCTCACTTGCCTAGCCTAGACACCACAAAGTCAGGTTTAGATAAACGATCGATGTCCACAACTTATCGTGTTTTCCTAATAAGAGGTATTTATTTAAAAGTGTATCAAAGCTAAACTTTTAGAATTGATTTTTATTAAGAATATGGTATTTAAATGAAAGTGTTGTTTTATCATATTCTAAGTTTTTGATGATATCGTTTTAGGTTGTATATGCGTGTGTGTGGAGGTAGGTCATTACCTCGTGCTCTACTTTAAATGTATAGTAAGGTTAAGGGGGTTAAATATGAAATCGAAACATGGTGGTATTTAAGTGAAAAATACGATAAATTGAAAAGGCTATCATTTCATATGATGAAACTTATTCAAATTGATTGTTAAATGTTTAATAGTCAACATAAAGATGTTTAGGCATGAATGTATTGGTGAGAAGTGAAATTTTATAGAAAACCGAATCGGAAATCGGATTTGTTCCGATTCCGTCGGGTTTCGTAGTTTCGTATTTTAGAGAAATAGAAAAGGGGATAGAATGGGACTTACGAGTTTCGTTTAAGCAAAGGAGTGAAGGGGGGACTAGAGGGGTTGCCGAGGCGTCGCTTCGTCGCCGGTTGTTCCTAAAAACGTCGCCGGAATTTCCGCCGGAATTTCGTCGGAGCTTCGTCGCGAACTTGTTTTCAAAGTACACAACTCTTAAGAAGATTTTGAGAGAGTGAGCTTAGGGTTTTGGGATGATAGGGTAAAGGGTAAGGGGTGTATTTATAGGGTAGGATAGGGGTAGGGTAGGTGAAGGGTTTTTAATAAAAAAAATTATAAAAATCATTAAAAATTGTAGTAAATGGGGGATATTTAAGTATCGGGAACCGATCCAATAAATTAGAGTATGCAGGGGGGTTTGGAATACAAAAATACAGATTTTTGGTGTTGACGACTCGGTCGTCCGGCCGAGTCCGACCGGCGGCGCGGTGCCGAGTCGGCCGGTTTGCCGTCCGAGTCTGCCGAGTCGGGCCGAGTCGGAGGTCAGGGAGGTGGGGGTCGTCTGGTGTAGCCCCTGATATATTTAGTTTTTTAGGTGAAGTTCAAAGTTTGGGAGTTATGGTGTTTGGACTGTTGGGCTTCCAAAGGATTTAAAACAAAAACAATATAAAAGGAATGTGGGGCAGGGGATTTGAACTCTGGTGGCTAGGTTCAACAGTGCAAGGTGTTACCAATGAGCTACAAGCTCCTTCTTGTAATTATGGTGGGAAAATAAATACTTAAAGTGGTAACAGCAACATTAAATACCCCAAGTATACTTTAATTTTAAAGCAATTTTATGTACACTAAAAATGGAGTTATTTAAAAACAAAATAATTACTTATATATTGTGCTCAGGTTAAAATACTCCTTTATGGATTTTGAAAAAAATTTATATAGAAAAGTGTATAGAAAAATTATGGTTGTTACAGAGATGTGGAAGTTTGCGCTCATCTCTTTGAAGGTACGCATAGTAAGAATTTTAATTCAGGGACGAATTTTCTTTAAGGGGGGAGATTGTAATGCCTTAGGATTTCGATTAGTGTTATTTAAGCGATAGTGCGGGTTTTCTGTAAAAAGTTTACCAATTCGGGTTCCTCACATTTTATAATATTTAATTAATAATTTATTATTATTTGTTATGGCTTGCACGCACGTGTGCATGTTAATATGAGGGTTTCTTTGTGTTAATCTAGTTTTAGCAACCTAATCCTAATCCTATCCTTGCCTTGTTTAAATCTTAATTCTTGCTTAACCCTTAACCTAAACCTCTAGATATTTGAGAGAGATATTTCCTTTGTGTTTTGGATTGGTAAGGAGGTGGCATGGTGACTCATGGGATAAGCTTGCTTGCATTAATGGTTGCATTAATGATGCTTGGTGCACTTACCCTCTCACCCTAGACTCACCTCTCTCTCTCTTTATCACTCATTTCTCTCTCACTTATCTCCTTCTCATTATTTCTTATCTCCTCACTTCCTCAAACTGAACACTTAACCTTTCCTTCACTATCCTTCACTAAACCCTCACTAAACATCACAAAATCTCACCCAAATCCCTTTTCAAACCTTGTTTTGCCTCTTGGATGTCTTGGAGCTTGGAAAGCTAGGATCTTTGAGCTTGTAGGAGTAGGTAATGATCTCTTCTGTTAAGTAAGCCTTTTTAATGTGGCGTAGCTTGTTAGTTTCAGTTTAGAACGCGTAAAGTTTAGTTTCATGTAAATATCGTATTTTTTAGTGTAGTTTTGGGTCTCAGATGATCTGCTATCAAACCAGGTATTTGTTGGAAAAGTTCAATCACAGAGACCTTGTGTAGTGACCTAGAACCCACCATAAAAATCTGAGACCATTCTACAAAAAAGAGGACGCAAATATATTGCTTCTGGCGGCAATTTGCGGCCAGACTGTTGAGTTGGGTGTGGTGTTTTGGTGTGGGGGTCTTTGGGGTTGTGTGTGGTCTTGTGGTATGTGCAACTTTTACAAATTGTGGGTGTAGCGAAATCTGGGACCACTTTACTTGTTTTCTAGTGTTTCGATTACGCGCGTTACGTTATCCGACACGGTTCGTGATCTTGTGTAGCTTTGGCTCTTGGATTAGTTTCGTAGTGTCACTATGCACATTAGCCACTAATAAACACTTGAGAGTATATTTAGAGTTGGTGCGTCGGTCAAACGTAGTGGATACGTGTTATTGGTCGATTGCTAATGTGAACTTGTTATATTGTTGTTTTATGATCTTAGGGACGCAGGTGGGGACTTCGGACGCTGCGAAGAAGGGAAAGCGAGTGGTTGGCTTTACTTAGCCCAAGATCATCAGTGAGTAGATTTAACATCTACAGGGGAATCGCCCGCATGGAGTTTTGCGTCTGGGCTAGATATGATATGATATTAGTCGCATGTTTATATTGCACATATAGAGTTTGCGCATAAACTTCATTGCATATTATTACTTGTTGTGTTTGGACCTGTACCCATTGGACACTGCACTATTATTGACGGCTCATGTTACACGAGCACTGATTGTATGCCACCCACACCGTCAATAATTGCCATGACATGCACAACACACATACATATAGGATATTGTTTGGTTAGGAACATTGAGACATTGATTCATATTCCTTTATGCAAATGACATATAGCATACCTGTATACCTACATGCTTACACATATGCCTTGCCTTGCTTACATGCTAGCAACCCATATACCTATATTGTATTGTACTATTAGTGACAGGTATATACACATATGAGACATATCTACATGTACATCTTGCATACATACTTACACATACACCCGTATGGTATTAAATCATTATTGATAGGTACATACTCATAGACCTTGCTATTGCTACAGGTACCTTATGCACACATACTTACCTGTACACTCACTTACCTTGCTAGGGCTACATATACCTATGTGGTATTGTTTTGTCATTGACATGTAGTCATTGATTCTTATGCGATTGCGCATATGATAGGTAGTATACCTTGCACACCTACATGTTTACACATATATCTGGCTATAGCTATATGTTCACCTGTATATGATATTGCGTTTGATTTTGGAGAAATTAGGAACCGCATGATATACTTAATAACTTGTTGCAGTTAAATAGCGGTTTTTTTCCTTTATATGCTCATATTACTGTTTCATGTTGCATATATTATATTTCATGGATTTCGCATTGATATATGGATTCCGTATGATATTTTCTGGATGTTTTAGTCCTGGGTATATATATCAGTGGTATGGGACGCTTATATATATACATGTATATATATATATATCAGTGGTATGGGACGCTGGTATATATGTACACCTATATAATATATATCATCATAATGATCTATGCAAGTATTATGATTTCTCTTGATACGATATTTCGATGCGTTCACCATGTGATTTCTCGGTTCTGAGATTGACATGTGATACCCGATTCGAGGAGCGGGAGGCACCGTCTGCGGGTACATGGTGGACCCGATATGGTACCCCGGAGCGAGAGGTGATTTCGTGGTGTAGACGATGAGCCTGGCAGAGGGACCACTACCTACCGGTGATATTATTTGGACTCGGCGGATATCTGGAGGATACCGACCGGAGTTATGTACGTATGGATACGTGGATTACGAGTGTCGAAGCTGGGCACTCGGGTTTCCGAGAGACGTATGATATGTACATATCAGGGCCAGTCGTGGTGACGGCGCCTGATAGATGAGTATTTATGTATCGATGCTAGACACTAGTTTTCATAATGTTTTCAGGTGTCGATGTTAGACACTCAGATTCCATGAGACTTTCAGGATGTGTTTTATTCCGTACTCAGCATTTATTTGATATGCATTGCTTCATGTATTGGTAGTACCTGATAGAGTACCTTTCATGACTGTTGCATTTACATATTATCATTTATTTCTATTAGATTGCATGTGATTGTTTCCCCCAATCAGAGCAAAGCTCTGTTTGAAATTCGAATTTCAAAAAATTTTGAAGCGACGCTTCAGATGCAGCGCACCTTGTGTGCGCTAGCACTAGGAGCGCTACACTCCACATGTCAAACGCGGGTGCGCTAGCGCAGGGCGCGCTGCGTTCTGAGCTGCGCACCACGTGTCAAACACAGGTGCGCTGCGCTCTGAGTAGCGCACCACGTGCAAAGCACGGGTGCGCTAGCGCTGGAATTAAAAATTCCCCACCGTTAGATCAAAAGATCTAATAATAATGATAAATCATTAATTAAGCAGAATTAAAATTCTGTTATGGAAAGATTTTCTTTCAATCTTGTTAAAAACAAGAAGATTGCCTTCTGTAAAAGAGAAACCCTAGGATCAAAGATCCAACAGTGGGAAACATCCCTAAATCAATCAGAGAAAGATCTCTTTAGCCGATTCAACAAATCAGCTTGCCCTATATAAAGGCCCCAAGACTTCAAGTCTGATATAGAGAAACCCCTCCATAAACTTTGAAAAAACTCAAAGATAAAGAGCAAGCTCTTGCAAGAAGATACTTCTTCAAGGTAAAGATGATGAATGATGAACACAGAGATGAAATCATCTTATAAAAAGGAGAATTCTTTTCTTTTAAAAAGATCATAGATCTTCAAGACAAAAAGTCTTTCACGAAAGAGATCAAAAGATCTCATCATAAAATAAAAGAAGAACATATTCTTCTCACAGATCATGGATCTATAAAGGCAGAGCCTTTCATCAAAATAAGAGATTGCAAATCTCTCCTGCAAAATTAGAACTGTTGTTCTTAAATCTTAAGACAAAGTCTCTTTTAAAAGAACATAAATTTGTTCCCAGATCATAAAATTGATCAAATGCGCTTTGCGCTCATGAAATGCGCCTTGTGCTCTTGAACAGCGCTTCTGCGCTCTCTGGACCGGCGCTCAGCGCCAAAATGCGCCACGTGTCAACCACGTATGTACCAATTAACAACTTGCGCTTTGCGCTTCTGAAATAGCGCACTGCGCTCATGGGCCGGCGCTCAGCGCCAAGCGCACCACGTGTCACTCACGTGTGCGAACTAAATTGAAAGCGCAATGCGCTTATAGACTAGCGCTTAGCGCTCATAAACTGGCGCAATGCGCCCATCATCTGGCGCTTAGCGCCAAGCGCGACACGTGTCCTTCACATGTGCGCTACTTGGCAGAAGCGCACTGCGCTCTTTGACTGATGCAAAGCGCCTAGCGTGCCACATGTTGCGCTGACAGAACATAAATTGTTCTTTAATAAGCCCATAGCTCTGGTGAATGCTCAGCATTCAATACAAGATAAAAACATTGTTAAAAGGGCCAAGCCCAAATAAAGGCTCAATAGCCAGAATAAAATGTTAAACATTTTAATCTGATTGGACTTAGCCCAAGATTGGCCATAAGTCCTCAACTTATATTTAATTGAGCCCATCTGCTCATAAATATTTCAACAGATCTTAGCCCCAAATTGAACTACAGATCTTTCAACCAACTCACACCAGTTCGAGGGTACATCTCTTTACTCCTCTGATATCTGTCGTTGTAATCCTTCAACGTCTTCAGAGAGGTGACGGGTCCCGACAACCACATATTTCACGGACTGTGGGGTCCTTAAACTCATGGACTATGATGTCCTTAAACTTTATAGACTATGACGTCTTTAAACTACGGACTGTGGGATCCTTAAGCCCATGGACTATGATGTCCTTAACCTTGACTGTGGGGTCCTTAAGTCCACGGACTACGATGTCCTTAACCTTGACTGTGAGGTCCTTAAACTCACGGACTATGATGTCCTTAACCTCGACCGCGATGTCTTTAAACTAACACTGGACCGAGATGTCCTTAAAATAATAATGGACCGTAATGTCCTTACACTAATCGACCGCAATGTCCCTAAACTAAACAATAGAATCCAAATGCTCTTTTGTTGGATCTAAACGATCCCGTTAAGTTGATCTTAGTCTAAAATTAGACTAACGTATCCTTAACAAACGTTTAAGTTGATCTTAGTCTCAAATGAGACTAGCGTATCCTTAAACCCAACCCCAAACCCAAATCTAAGAAAATACGGATTTGGACTAATCCACACCCTACGGGCGACAACATAAATTAGTCTCTGTATACAATCCACGGGCAACCAAAAACAAAACAAACACCCACGACACAAATTGACCATCTGGAGAAGGAGAAAGTTGTTACTGCGACGCGGTAGCGTAATTAACTGCAGGGGCTTGCGCCTGCAGGGAAGAGCGTCCCCACAATCAAAAACCCCTCAAATGAGGGGGAATCTGACGAAGTCTGCTACATCGGCCGCATCCGTTTAAACCTTCGATACATGGTGACATAAATCAACTTGGCATCTTCGGAGAGGTGGACGGATAGCACCAATTAGCATCTTCCCCGAAATTCAGGAAAGACGTTCACCGCGTCTTCGCGCGCCTTTCGGCGGGGAACAGATTCTGGCACGCCCGGTGGGACCTTTTCCTCTTTCCACTCCACACTTCGTGTGTCGTGTTCGTGAAAGAATAGCGGTTTGATATGGCTGCCCTTGGGTTCGAGATACTAAGATTTGGTGTCTTGCTCCGTGCAGAAAACAAAAGATCAATGGCATCTACTTGCACGAAATGTTCCAGCTGCAACTGCAACTTCCGTTCCACCTCATCTGGAGGTGTAACTTACGGGCCCCAGGCGGCCTCCATGTTCACAATGCCGGTAGAGCAGGTGACGCAGGCTACCACCGGGTTGTTTTTCGGGACCATGCTCCCACCAGTGAGCGTTAACATCCCGCGGCCGCAAGAAGCGCAAAAGAAGTCGGTCTTTGATCGGCTCACTACCACCACGGCCCCTCTCAACGGGTCATCCGATGTCAAGCCAACAGCATCAGTCTTCGATAAGCTGAGCCTGAACTCCGAAGGGCCCGTCAAGAAGCCCACGATACCTAAAGCGGCCATCCCAAAGCAGATAGCCATTCCTGATCTCGAGGCCACTAAAGAAGCTTCTCCCGTCAAAGGATCAGTCTTTACGAGGCTAGCCACTCCGGTTTCCGTTCCTGCTCAAAGGTCTGTCTTTGACAAATTGGATACTGCTGCTCAATAGACGTCGGTCTTCAAGAGGCTGGTACCAGATGCGCCTCACCAGAACAGGGGGCATGAAGAAGCCATAGTTGAACCAATCCCAATGGCTCGACACGCTCAACGTCGCCACTGGTGCCGAGTAAGGAAGGCTGGAGGCAACTCCCCCTCTGGGCTAACTCCACCAGCCCCAACGGTGGAAGTCAATGCTGCTGTTCCAACTAGGAACAGCTTCGAGCTGCTTAACAGGGTGCGCAGGAATTCACCCACCGCCGTACTGAAAAGATATCCTCCATCTATGGAGAATGCTCCATAGAAGAAGCCGGAGCAGCCCCTGTTGGATATTGTGCCCTCTAAGTCAATTATTGGATCGCAGGTACGCGATTGCAATGATTGAGGGAGGACCTATACCGATAGAACAGTCTTACTCGAGATGATAGTATGCTATCTGGTTTGTCTTTATCACTGTTACACTTTGATAGAGCCCATAGGATTCTTGCTTGACTGCCAGTAGTATGATGGCGATCATATATGTGGGAGCTGGGGTCTATAAGCACATCCTTAAAGTGTCCCTAGTCGTTGGAGTTTCGAGACTGGGCATCGCTACTCCAGAGTAGACTAGTGTATACATTCGAGACCCCGACGAGGGGCGGTGGCCGGTCTCACAAGCCATTGGTGTTAATTGGTTCACCTAAGATGTGTACAGGTGATCATTGGGTTATGAGTACACCAGACAGGACTCGCCGGGAACTTGCTGGTTGGTATTATACCTAGCGTCAGATAGCAGTTCCCTGGTGACATCTGTACAGGTTAGTTCATCGACCTGAGGTCGTCATTTGTCTCGTGTGAGTTCCAACTGTGCTTTGATTACTACCCTACCACGGCTCAAAGGAGTCGTGCAAACAGGTATATTTTAGGTACAGTCCCGAGCCACATGGAGACAGTGAGCAGATCGTCGGGGATTCTTCTCTCCCGGTATTGGGGGTGAGATCGCGCTGTGTTTAGGAGAGCCATTACACAAAATCCCTGGCCAGGGTAATCGAGATTTACTGGAAGGTATTCCAGTAGTATCTCAGGGTGTTCTGGGCTGCTCTCTGACACGACTTATACAGCTATTGGGGGTCTGACGTTTACCGGCCCCCTAAGCCATATATGCGATACTCATAGACGAATGGACCGGACTGTACAGATATTGTCACTGTCAGGCTTGGTAGGGTTTCTGGATGAGTTCGCTCGTCAACTTCTTTCTAATCAATACATAGGAAACCGTTACATACAGCTTGTACCTCTGACGTGCTAGTGGTTATACCCAGTGCCAGTGTGTTGATGAGTCATTAGAGTCCCCCACAGACACTTTCCCTTGTTCGGGCGAAACGTTGTAGAGGCCGTATGGATTTATGGCAGGGTTCGGAAAACGAACGTGCATTTTCGCACGTGTCATTTTTCGGGCAGATAATACTGGTAGGCTCTGGTTTAAGCCGGATCCAAGTATTATACTGTGTAAATATAATATCTTTGTCTCAGTTGTATTTGTATTCGGTCGTAATACAAATGCAGGTATGTTTATACCGTTATGGGGTTATCCTGAAATTCGTTTCAGGATCACTTTTGGAAGTTGCCAGTTTCCAGTTTTCTATCGCCCGTCTTTAACGTTCGGTTAAAGACGGATTTATCTTTTCTTGAGATGAGTGTGGAAGCTTCTAAGATGGTGACTAGGATTAGTGACTCATTAGTGCATTTAATGATTCATTTAATGCAAGGGTGACTAGGTTAATGATTCATCCTATGCTTTTATTGTGTTCATACTAGGTGTCATTAGTGAGTCATGTTTCTTTAAGTGTGTTATGATAAGTATCATATCTTTATGGTCACCAATCCTCTCCTACACTCACCCCCCCTCCTCCTTATATATGGCCGGCCCCCTCTCTTGATGAATTTTGGTTGCTTGAGAGGAAAAAGATGATAGTTTTAGTGTATGGAAATTTGATAGATACTCATTTCACATTTCCACCCGATCCAAAAGGCAACTTCATTAACTGTTCGTCCATAGCTTTGGACGTAACGAGATAAAGTGTTCTACTCATTCTCTACATCAATCTTGGTCATCTCTTTTAGCAAACTTGATGATCGAGTTGCCTCGGTTCAGAGGCGTGAGCCCGTTTAAAGATCCGTCGACGTGGTGCCACCTGGACGAGAAGACTGGAGATTCAGGAGATCGGAGCAGCCGCAACAAAGCGTGGGATGATGGTTGAAGACCGAAGGACTCGGATCGTTCGGTATAACATTTCTACCCTCTTTGTAGTTTGTTAGTTTAGCTTTAATGGCAGATCCGGGTTAAAGTACGCGATAGCGCCAGTCGTAAAAGTTTTGTTCCGCATTTTGGCGTCTGTTAGACGGTCGGGGCGCTACCGTGGACTTACAGTGGTATCAGAGCCTCACCATTAAGCTTTACTAACTTGTGCTAACGCGTTTAAAATATCGATCGAACGGATTTTCGAAAATCATAATTTTCAGTGTCAAAGTTTCTGTTGATTTTAAATTTGTTCTAAAAATTATTTTGACCATACCAGACAATCAAGCAGGCTTTTTAATGGAAACAGCAGAAAAACGATCCACCAATTCGACCGTACGGCCGCGGATCCACGGTTAATGCCTAGCTTTGACCGCGGAAGCGCGGCCATCTTGGTGACTTGGTGGGCCATTTTTCTTCTGGGCTTTCATCTTGGGAAATTGTGGTTTCTGGTACTGTTCTTTTGGGCCCAGATTTTATTACTGTACACCAGATGTACGTGGGGCCCACTTCGGGAAGTTTTGTCGATCGAAATTTTAAACTTGTTATTTTACAGTACTTATATTATATCTCCGACCGGGAATGTCATTTGAGCGGTAAATTGCGTCTAATTGCTATAGTTCTTTTAGACGGGTTTGCGAACGTGACATTCGTGTTGATGTTCTGTGTTGTGCTGTAATGTTGCGGATATGTCATGGTGGATAGCAGTGTGCAATGGTAGTGCTGTTTGATTTTATTTGTACTTTTGATATTGCGGGACGAGCATCCGACTTGTGGACTGCCGTCAGTGTCAGTTTGTATATTATTCTTTTGGGGCACGACCGGGCTGAGATCGATGTACCCGTTGTATATATTTTCATTTCTGTACTAGATTTATCCCGCGACGGAATGCACGGATAGACGGATTCTGGAGGGCAACGGGTCCGTATCTCATGGCTTTGAGAGGCAGAGGGGCCTCACTCTAGAATTGGCAGACTATTCGCCGCACTCGTAGGGGGTACAGGTTGACCCAAGGAGGGGAGCTCAAGTTACTGGATTCCGTGAAGTGTCGGGTGGTCCATTCATTATGCTGTAGGGGACTGCCTCGCTTCAGGTTTTGGCGGGTAACTTGCCGCACCCATAGGGGTCTAGGTTTCATTACACAGGCTATCCACACGACCAGGGGAACGTCGGGTTTCAGTAGCGGCTCTGTGAAACCCGGGGATCCCAGATTATCTGTATTGTTCTGTGATGCTTATTACTTTTATGTAATGTTGCATTTATCACGCCTGGAGCGATTATTGTATATTAGTATATATACTATTAGATGTTGTATATGTTTTGCACCCGAGCTATCCCTGTCCCCGCTCTGTCGTTAGTTAAGTAACCTAACGAGTGATGACGGGACCCAGTGACGAATGCGGATGGCATATACGTACATTTTATTTTCGTTCTTTTCTGGTGTGATTGATTGATGGGACTACATTGATTCTTATCAATGCAAGGATAAAACAAACCAATATTTGATGTTGTTAGAACAAATTTTTAAAAAGGAGCTATTACAAAGACGTTTCCTTTTGTTTTACATAGCGGTATTCAGTTAGAATATCCTGCACCTCATTCGACGAGGCAAGGGCCGAGATCCCTTCACCGGGAGTGGCCCCTTGGGCAGAAGTTTGCGTCAGGGTAATAACTTCAATATAGTCGATTACAAGTTGCTTTGCATCGCGGTATTTAGTTGGAATATCCTGCACCTCATTCCACGAGGAAAGAGCCGAGATCCCTTCACCGGGAGTGACCTCTTTAGCAAAGGTTTTTGGCCACTATATTTTATAAAAAGCTATCAGGTTCCTTCAACGAGATCAAGTTCATTACGTTAAAGGTTTTTTGCCAAAAACCAGCCGTAATCCTCCGTCATTTCTTATGGATGGTCAGTAGTATTCAAGCTATGTTTGTTGGCCTACGTCAAGGCATAGTGTTTGGTAGCTGCTGGGTATTCATTTGTTGCATAGATAGATGCATTAGTTTAGGATAGACGTACAGCCTTGTTGGCCTACGTCAAGGGCATGTACGATGACCTAAATTAATCAGGACAACGACGGGTAGGACTTGACATGTGGCTTATGATTTGTTGGCCTACATCAAGGTCATAAGAGCATGGGATAAAAATTATATCGAGAGTTTCAAACATACAGGAAACTTGCAAAACTTGAGCATACCTTCTGGAATATGATAACATGAGTGGATTCCTTCACGTTATCATGCGATGAAAGTTGGATCCCGATTCTCACTGATGAGTTGGTTTACTCTTCGAGTGATCCCGACTAATTCTTCTTTCAGGTTTGGAGGAGAATTTGAGATCACAGTGGGAGGTTTCTTAATTAGATAAAGTGATAACCATTCTGATCTAGGTTAGAGTGCACGCAGAGTGTTTCTTTTCTCTCTCTCTTTGGCAGCGACCTTTGACCCACCCTAGACTATAACTCAGTGACCAAGTTGACCGAACCTTCTTAAAATACTGGCTTTTGGATTGTCTATAGTTGCATAAGTCATTGCCGCTCCTTCTTTTACCCTTTGTATTTCTCAGAACACCCCGTATTACTACGGACATCCACTTCCATTGGATAGATCCATCGTATGGTTATATACGAACTCGGAGGGACTTTTTTGAGGATGGATCCAGGTTCAGGAGAAATAGAATTGGTTTATTCAGTTGTCTTTTATTATCACCTTCTCTCGGGTTGCGAGGGCTCCTTGGTTTAGGAGAGTACACCTATTACGCTTATTGGATAGTCTTCTTCCAAACCATAGGCAGGTGCCGAAAGGTAGGGAATGAAGAAAACCAATTAGCCTAAGTAGGGTGTACAGAAGGTAATAACTAAAGACAAAATAAAGGGATTAGAAAGAGGGCAAAGTAAATTGCGACTCCTATCATTCATGACCAAACCGCGTACTTCATCGCCACTCCTATTTCACCTTTGCTTTTTTCTCAGTTCGGGAGAAATAGAATAAGGTATTATTCGGTTGTCTTTTATCATCACCTTCTCTCAAGTTGCGAGTACTCCTTGGTTTAGGAGGGTACACCTATTATGCTTACTGGATAGTCTTCTTCCAAACCATAGGCTGGTGCCGAACGGTAGGGAAGGAAGAAAACCACTTAGCCTAATGATGGTGTACAGAAGGTAATGAATAAAGACAAATAAAAGGATTTGGGAAGATGGCAAACAAATATACGGTTAAAGTCATGAATTGGATTATGGAAGAGGCATTACAAAGAATACCAGGATACCCCTTCGAAACATTTTATGTTTCAATTACACTGTGCATTGTTAATTGTAAACTGATTTCCAAATTAAACCCTTGCTCCAGGGTATGTATTTACCAGGTATGCTTCTCACATCTGTATGGTTTTACAGATGATGAGTGGGAGTAAGCTATTGGGAATTAGGTGACCATCCTCATTATATCGGAATTCTTTGTAATTGGTGATATTTGAGGAAATCGCCTGGGTACAGTTTTCAACCTACGACGCACAGGTTTTGAGTTATTCGACTCAGCGAACTTATACAGAGTATTGTATGTTGTCCAGAGTCCGTCAGGACAAAGGGGTTGGTCATCGTACTATGTTCTGTTTACCTATGACTTTTTTATATTTTAGACAAGTGTTTCGTAGAAATACAAGGTCTAAGTTTTGAGAAGTTGTGGGTATAAGAATAAAGTAGAGAACTAGGTGTCACAAGTATCGGGATTCTTCAAAGTGATCGAAGATGTAGATTCTTGTGATTGGTATTCAGATGATAGTGATGGTTTTGAGAAACTTGTTTCTCTTGCAGGTTACTCATAATTGGATGTATTCCTAAGTTGAGTAATGCTGATTAGCCTCTCTCCATTAAGTTGATATGCACTGGAGGCAGCGGCATGATTAGAATCTGGTTCCAATTAAATAAGTGCCAATGTTTCTATATTGGATATAGAATGGTTCATATCTTAACGATGTTAAGGTACGGGGAGTTGTCCAGCTTATGCTTAAAACCAGACACTGGATAACTCAAGGCACGTTTCTGTAATGGCAGTTTGTGGGTTGACCCTAGCTTTGACGAGGGTTGATTTTCTACCATCTGGATGATCAATAGTGATATTGTTCTTGACTCGCCACAGTTTTAATAAAATGGATTTTTTCAGAAAACAGTAGTGGGAGTATGGTAGAACTGGAAGTGATTCCAGAACCACAAACGATTACGGAAAATTTAAAATAGGACCTATATATTCAATCAGGTTTGACATTCCAATAGCCACTCCGCAGATATGGTGGGTAACCTCAGACACCCGAGAGGTACTAAGGTAGCCTCAAGGACGGTGACAGGGAGGTTCTAGTTTACCCAGACTTGACACTACTGTTGTTCCTGTAGGGTTCCTAGGCACACTAATGAGGTCTCACAAGGCATCAACCATGCCAATTTCGAATTTTACAAGTGCCGAGAAACCCTAATGCGATCGTTGACTAGAATTTTAGGCGAAACTAGCAACTAGTTAACTACTTAACTAAGAAGTGAACGGAAATACCACCTTTGTAGATCCGGTGCTCCACCTCCATAGCTCCGTGATGATGTCTCCTCGCTGCGATCATCGGATCCCGGGCTCTAGCGTCGGCTTCATCGGAGAAAGGGCGGGCTAGGTCATCGACTACGATGCCGAAGATGATCTACGTCGAGGCATCACAAGATCAAGCTCCAACTTCACCAAGTCATGAAACTTGTGAAGAAAACACCCTATACTACTTGGCAAGAGGTAGAGGATGAAGAAATAGGAAGTGGGTTCACTTTAGAATTGGATTTCTCACTCATTTCATCAAGTCACCATTGATGGTTGCAATCCTTAAGAAGAAGAAGAAGAAGAAGAGAAAGGATATGATAAGTCCATTAGTATTTTCAAAAAATAGAAAATAATATGATAAGTATCATATTGCAACCATGGTTATGTGTAGAGAGTAAACTAAGGTTAGTTTTAATGGTTAGGTTAAGGCTAAGAGACAAAATGGTCAAAGCTTCAAAGCTTCATGAAGTTTCAATGTAAAACAAAAGTAGCAACCATTTTATTTCTTGCCAAAAAGAAATAAATGAATAAATAAATTAAACAAAACCCTAACCATTTACTTAACCAAGGTTTAAACTAAACATACACACAAACATGCATGTATCATCAAACATGATACAAACAAGTGTACAAAAGTATATCACATATACAATGTGCACTTCAAGTGAGAAAATCCATTTAAAGTGAACAAATACTAGTTAATGCAAAGTAATATATCAAATATATAATTATACATTAAATCATTAAATCAACACTTGATTTAACGATCCGGTCATATCGCATACAACCGCCTAATATCCAATGTATCGGCTTATCGAATCAATCCTTGAATCGATAACTAGGTTATATCGCATACAACCAATCGATACATTCATCGCGAGAATGGAATACGGTATCACATACACGCATTATTCTCGGTCCCGCACATATCTCATATGCGCTCCTATTTCGTTTCGCTTGAGCCAGGAAACCTCTGTGTAGGACTCTAAAGACTCGTCAATACGCCGGCAGCAGGTGATGATCATATCAAACACCCATAAGCCGCAAGCGGTCTGCTAAACGTAACGGCCACCCGAGTATTGAGCGATCAGAAGATTGACGAGCAAGCCCGCTCACACTCCTATGAATCCAACCAGTAACACTTACCGTACAGTCCGGTCTGATCGTCTGATATGTCGCATATCTCGCCTAGGGGTGGTAAACGTCAGACCCCAATAACTCGATAAGTCATGTCGATATGAGGTCTATAACAGTTCGAGAAACTACTGGTAACACTTACCAGTAAATCTCAGCAACCGTGGCCAGGGATTTCCGGTTATAGCCAATCGAACACAGCGCAACATCAACTCCCTATACCGGGAAAGACGAATCCCCTCCTATCGCTCATTGCCTCCATGTGATTCGGGACTGTACCCAAAAGCCACCGTTTTGCACGCCCTCTTGGACGTGGTAAGGTGGAAATCAAAGCACAGTGGGAATCACACAAGACTCTATGACGATCTCGGGTCTACAGACTAACCTGTACCAGTGTCACCAGAGAACTGCCATCTGACGTGAGGTATAATACCATCTGGGAATTCTCGGCGAGTCCGTCCAGTGTACCCAGTCTCCACTGAGCACCCGTATATCATCTCTGATGTCAAACACCAATGGATATGGGATCATCCATCGCCCATCTGTATGAGTCGAGAAGGTATACGCTAGTCTACTCTGGTATATCGATGCCCCGTCTCGATACACCCACGACTAGGGACCTTGAAGGATGTACTTATGGACTACCATGTCCCCACTAGTATGATCCGCATCATAGTCCAGGTAGTCAAGTACTCATCCTAAGGGCTTTACCAACATGTAACAGAGAGACATCCAATATGCACGTTAAGGTAAAGAGTAACCAGATAGCATACTATCATGTCGAGCAAGAAAGTCCTCCCTATATATGTCCAAGCATCCACTACAATATACATCCTATGTACAGTAATGGCCTCTAGGGCATACATATAACTAACAATCTCCCACTTGCACTAGGGCCATCTATAGCAGTGGTTGTAGTATCTCATACTCAACCATCCCATAAAAGTCTCTCTCTGGGAAAAGGCCTTCGTGAGTGGATCCGCCGTGTTGTCCTCTGAGTCTACTCTCCTAACCTCGATCACCCTGGAGATCAACTATCTCCATGATCAGGTGATGCTTCCTCAGAATATGTCTGGGTCACTGATGGGATGGACGTTCCTTGGCATAAGCCACAACTCCATTGTCACACAATGGGAGGAACGAAGTTCATCTCATGAACTAATATACACCCAAACTGCCTCTTTGGTAGCATCTAAAGTAGCGATGTATCCAGCCTTCATCGTCTAGTATGCCACGGTATCTAGCTTGGAACTCTTCCAACATACCGTCCCTTTACTGAGGGTAAAGACAATGCCTGTGACTGACATTCAGTCGTCCTTATCACCCTGGAACCTTTCCAGTGATTCTTCCTAGGATCGATTGATACCATCTCACTACAACTAGTGAGTATCCTAATATCCAATTAGATCTATCTCATAGATCCAAAACCCCAGATTTAGTAGGTATCACTTTGATCCTATATGGAGAATCATTGCGATAAGCGCAGATTGACCGAGCGTAGCATAGGAAACTCCTTCCCAATCAAGAGTATGTCATCCACGTACTCTACGAGGATCACCACCATACTCCATACTACCCTTTTGTTTATACAAGGTTCATCTACCATTTTGATGATGTCAAACTCTTTGACTAACACATCAAAACAGACGTTCCAACTCCGCGATACCTGCTTTATCCTATAAAGCATCTTGTACACGTTTCCGCTGCTCCCACTGTCTACGAAGCCCTCTGGCTGTGTACTTATAGACGCTTTCTTCCAAATCATTATTTAGAAAAGCAGTCATGGCACCCAACCACCAGATATCGTAGTCATGGTATGTAGCCGTGGCAAGTAGGATCTGGATGGACTTAAGCATAGATCCTTAGAAAAGGTTTCAACATAATCCATACCTGGTCAATGATGCAAACCTTTAACAAGTCTAGCTTTGAAAGTCTCAACTTTTTCATGTACACCAAGTAATCTTCTCAAGATATACTTGCTTCTGATGGGGATTTAACCCTTCATATATAGCAACCAAAGTCCATACTTTGTTGGTGTATAAGGATTCCATCTCAGATCGATAAACATCCAGCCATTCTTATAGAGTCCCACTCCTGATGGCCAGCTCGAAACTAGTTGGGTCATCATCTCATGATGCAATCCTCGCTCCCACTGTCATAGAGAAACAGAAGTATCTCTCAGGTGGGTGAGGAACCCTACCAGATCGGCGGAGAGGCTGAGGTTCGTCGGGAACTATAGAATCCTTTGGTTCTGTCAAATCATCAGCTGCAGTTTTGTATAGCTGGAACATTTCCAGTTCTACAGAACTGACCCTGCCTCGATCTTGTCCGGATTTTGCTTTCGACATAGGCCGGACAATCCTAAATCTTAACTTACTTAAGAGATAGGCTCTTCCCATACCATATCTCATATGGAGTGGTAGGCACTGATTTGATTCGAACCTAATTCAATAGGTATGCAGCTTCTCAAGCGCATAACTCCCAAAAGGAAATAGGTAACTCAGTAGTACTCATCATAGAGCACACCATATCATATAGGGTGCTATCGCTCCGCCCTGATACACCGTTGTGCTGTGGTGTATTCAGAGGAGTAATACTGAGAGAGAATCTTATTCTCCTTTAGAATAGTCCAGGAATTCCATGCACAAGTATTCTCCTCCCTGATCTTATCATAGGACATAATACTTATACCCATATCGGTTCTCTACTTCTAACTTATATTCAGTGAATATCTCAAAAGGTTCGGACTTGTGTTTCAACAGGAACATATGTCTGAATCTAAAGAGATTATCAGAGAATGTAATGAAGTACAAAGAACCGGTCTTGGCATGTGTAGACAGGGGACCTTACATACATCAACATGTATCATCCCAAGAGTTCACTAACTCTTTCTCTGTTTCCAGTAAACAGAGCTATGGTCATCTTATCTTTGTGACATGACTGGCGAGTTTCACAAGATGTAAATTCAAACTAATTTAAATATGCATTTTTATGTAACTCCAGCTAGTCAGGTCGCATTGATATGACCTAGTCTACAATACCTCAAGAAGGATCCGTTCATTTCTGAACTCTTCCTCTTGTGTGTGTTCCATATTCTAAGAACTGTAGTTTGATTTAGAACGTCAATGCTTTTAGATAACGTGCCTGAACCGATCAACTTTTGATTTAGGAAATGTTCAAAACATTATCCAACAATACAAAATTATATCGTTTCTTTACTAATAAAGAGACAGATATGATTTTGTATATCAGGTTCGGTATCTAATAACATTTGTTCAGAATCAATGTATTCAGGTAATACAGGGTGACAGTGACCAACAGACCTGGCTGCAACACTTGCACCGTTTTCTACCTCATGAAACTTATCACCCGTTCTCAGTTTTCTACCTTTCTGTAGCCCTATGTAACAGATTACATATCTGGGATCCTGATCCGGTATCAAATACCCAGGACGCAGAGGATACTGAGAAACAGTTCTTTGTAATGAACACACCCGAAGAAGATGCATCATCATGTACTTTCTTCGTTTGGGTGGCACGGGAAATCTGGTATTCCCCAATTTCCTGCTCTGTCTTATAACATTTATAAGTTGGAGCGGGACCAACGTTCCCCAGCTCAGTATAACAAGCGGGTTCAGTCAATATATCCATTTTATTATCTTGATTAAGGCGTGATATGGTCGCTACCAGGAGAGAGAGAGAAGAAAACACTCTGCGTGCGCTCTTGCAAGATCAGATTGGTTATATATTTTATCTAATCAGGATGGCTCCCACTGTTTTTATCAAATCTTCCGTCAAACCCTAAAGGAAAGACTAGCCGAGATTAATTACACGCTACAAGTTCGCCAATCTTTCAGCCAGGCCAGTGTCGGTACTTTGAGAGAGGTCCCTCGTGCTTTCGCACGAACCTAATTAATGTAAACCTCGTTTTCCCAGAGGCGTAACCCCGTTAACACCTTTCTAGACACCTACTTGATCGGCTAATTGTAATGTGTAAAACTCTCCCAGGAGTAACTCTTACTCGCAGCGGGTATCGGGATCCAACTATCTCATAGAAGGTATGCAATCTCATTGCAAATTTCAACACTTGAAATTCCCGATAATTTTGCCCCGAACGATCTATGACCTTGACAAGGTCAACAAACCATAGACCGCAAGTCAAGTTCAACCCGTCATTTCTTGATTGAATCAAACCCACCCGCACGACCCTTGACAAGGTCAACAAGGCCGCACGACTACCCTAACCCAATCTGCATCATATGCATAAGCAGATAAATACTGGTTAGCTACCGCACACTGCGCCTTGACAAGGTCAACAAACGCAGCACGAATACTAAGCAGGACTTATCTGAAATGACGGAGGGCTACGACAGGTTTTTCTGAAAACCTATTGCGTAATGAACTTGATATCGTTGTAGGATCGAATGAATTTTGAAATGGAGTGTTTTTGAGGCTTTTCTAGTTTTGCTAAAGGAGTCACTCCCGGTGAAGGGATCGTCGGTCCTTTCCTCGTCGAATGAGGTGCGGGATATATCATATATATCACTGTGCAAAGCAAAAACTCTTAAAAGCAATCAAAAGACAAACCGAGTGTGTAGCATCTGCCAGTTATTGCTAAAGGAGTCACTCCCGGTGAAGGGATCTCGGTCCTTTCCTTATCGAATAAGGTGCGGGATATATCATATACATCACTGTGCAAAGCAAGAACTGTAGCTACCTGTTTTATTTTGAAATTCGATTCTACAACATCTTTAGGTTTCTTTTACTTTCATTAATCATATTAATGAAGTCCCATCATTTAAGTACCTAAACATCACAGATAAATACGACGTACACTTATGCCATCCGCATTCGCCTCGATGTCCCCTCGTGCACCGTTAGGTTAGGTAACTAACGGCAGAGCGGGGCAGGGCTAGCGCGGGTGTAAAACATAAGTAACGCCTATATAATATATCATATATACTATATACTGTATCTATCACAGAACAAATCACATGATCACATCACAGATAACGCAGCAGAAGAAACATATGAAATATTGGATATACTAGGACGTCCGTGTTTTCAATACGAGCCAGTATAAAACACGGATTCCACGGTCGCGATGAATAGCCAAACCCACACCCCTAGACCCCTACGAGAGTGGCAAGCAACCCTACCAATTCTAGAGTTAGGAGACCCGGACTCGACTCCTCGAGTTGGTCTTCTACTGGACTCCAGAACCCGGTTACTTGTGCCCTCCTCCTTGGGTCTATCTTAGTGCGGAAAAGTAAATAATATACAAACGGTGACAACTTCCGCAACCTGGAAGTGCCCCAATAAAAGAATATTACATACAAGTTTTTTACATGAATGAAAATGAAAAACACTCATCTCACATAAAAACCCCCGGCTATTCAAACACGACTATCCAATATAACATATCCAGCAACACATAACATCACATGTCATCAACGTAAGTAAATATGCACATCCCAATTGTCGTTGACATATAGAAACGAAACCGGCGATATCACATATTACACTTACGGTCACAGAAAAGAAAGTGTAAAACTACAACAGTTGGAATCCGCAACCTCCATAGACATCGCATGCCTAATCAAATGAATTCCTTAGACATCGCATGCCTAACAATTATAAACCCCGCATTTTAGTCTCAAAATCGAAAACACTTTTCAATACAAAGTCGGGCAATTCAACAAGATTCCCGGCATCCAGATCGAATGCTCGTCGCAAACTTTAGTGGACGGCCGCACCCCTGATACCGTCGACGAAGTGCACCAAGGCGGAACACCGCTGCCGCGAGCACCCGGACGGATGCTTTCGGCGACGAGGTTCTCCTACAGTCACTTGGTCGGGGCTATGGGGTGAGGCCGTCTATTAAGTTTATCCGGCGAGTATCCGCGTACGCTACGTGATTGCGACGGACTTTTGATCGCATCAAAATTCCGTGGCAACCGATCAAGTGAGACTAAATTGCTATGTTTATAACATTCATTCAGTTATCTGATAACTGCTTGTGAATTCCAATTATTGTATCACATTCCGGATAAACAGAAAATGTTAAACTTTCCGATCGAACATTCGAACACCCAAGTTTTCCCGATACAGCTCAACACATGAAATAAGTCTAAAAACATTCAGTTCATGCCTCAGTACCAACGGTCCAGCCGTAGAAGGGTCAAGCCAACGCCACACATGTGGCACGCCGTACTGCCCCAAACCCTAAGGTTCAAAGGGCAGTTCAAGACGGTCACATAATCGAGTTAAGGTTTGTTGTCTTCTAGAGGGACCATCGTGTTACTTGCACTACTTGGAACGTTATTAAACCACGGAAAGATCCAACACTTGGAAATTTCCCGACAGGGGAAAAAGTGGGTTATATCCGGTCGAACTTTTTTAACATATTCTAAAATTACCCGGAAAGATAGATAGACAAAGTCTGATTATCCGTACGAACCCGAAACCCTAACCATTTACTTAACCAAGGTTTAAACTAAACATACACACAAACATGCATGTATCACTTCAAGTGAGAAAATCCATTTAAAGTGAACAAATACTAGTTAATGCAAAGTAATATATCAAATATATAATTATACATTAAATCAACACTTGATTTAACGATCCGGTCATATCGCATACAACCGACTAATATCCAATGTATCGGCTTATCGAATCAATCATTGAATCGATAACTAGGTTATATCGCATACAACCAATCGATACATTCATCGCGAGAATGGAATACGGTATCACATACACGCATTATTCTCGGTCCCGCACATATCTCATATGCGCTCCTATTTCGTTTCACTTGAGCCAGGAAACCTCTGTGTAGGACTCTAAAGACTCGTCAATACGCCGGCAGCAGGTGATGATCATATCAAACACCCACAAGCCGCAAGCGGTCTGCTAAACGTAACGGCCACCCGGGTATTGAGCGATCAGAAGATTGACGAGCGGGCTAACCCGTATATCATCTCTGATGTCAAACACCAATGGATATGGGATCATCCATCGTCCATCTGTATGAGTCGAGAAGGTATACGCTAGTCTACTCTGGTATATCGATGCCCCGTCTCGATACACCCACGACTAGGAACCTTGAAGGATGTACTTATGGACTACCATGTCTCCACTAGTATGATCTGCATCATAGTCCAGGTAGTCAAGTACTCATCCTAAGGGCTTTACCAACATGTAACAGAGAGACATCCAGTATGCACGTTAAGGTAAAGAGTAACCAGATAGCATACTATCATGTCGAGCAAGAAAGTCCTCCCTATATATGCCCAAGCATCCACTACAATATACATCCTATGTACAGTAATGGCCTCTAGGGCATACATATAACTAACAGTTCCCGACTGTGAGACCCGGCAGGAGGATAAGTATAGCGTCGTTCTAAACTAGCTTTAGAAGTGTACGTATATATTATTCTGCCAGAGGGTTGTTGTGGTCAGTGGGATCAGCGGAAGCATAGTGGGCATGTAGCTTATGTCTATTTATAGGCTTGAGCACATATAGCGGAGATAAGATCATCTATTTTTGATGTGACAGTTATGGGTTTGACATCATCAGAATAGGGGATGGATATGTTAAGAAGGTAGTAGGGTGTGATGTCCTGGTATTTGGATGACATACACAGAGTAGGAAGTAAAATTCCTACACTACGATCGGTTATACTGTGGTCGTCACACAGTTGTTTCTCCACGAAGGATATGGATATAATATCTGACATTCTGGTTACTAGATCTATGGTTTTAGATCTAGATTTGGGTAGTTTCCCAATGTGGGTACTTTGATAATATTCTAATAGTATTTTAGAATAGATGACTCCTGGAAAGGTGGAGTACCTACAGGTGATGGAGTCACCCTCTCTAAAGGTGTCTTACAGACTAAAGGGGAGAGGGACGTGCATGATTGGCAGATCACTTGCTTAGGCAATTGAGTCAATCGTGAGATGTCAAGTACCACACCAGATGTCGTTTTTGCACTAGCTGCGATAAGTTTATATTAATCCAATCCTGAAGAAACATACGGAAGCAGTTATAAAACATAAGTACATGTTCTACGGATTTGATGACGGCAGCCTTCTTCGGGAGACGGTTATTATTCTAGCCTTCACAGGTGACCTGGATGACAGAGTGATTGTCAGAGTTATAGTTTTTTCTCAGACGAGGGACAGTATTATGGACAAGTGGTCCAAGAAGATACTGTAGGAGGCATGGTGCTGGACACTGATTAGTTTCAGTGATCGATACAGTCTAAGAAGTTTGGATTTGGAGTTCATTTATGAACTAGGTCCCATCAGATATCCAGACATATTCTAAGACACCTATTACTCGATTCGGGAGATGGTTTTCTCCGCGAACTTGATTTTAAGAGAGACATAGAAAGAAACATCAGGGCGGATCCACTCACTGAGGCTATTTCTCGAACACAATAGTTTTGCAAACGAGCTTTGTGAAACTGATTAGTAGAGGAGTTGGATGTTCGGTATCACACGGGCTGTGAGTACGCGACATCGCAATAATAGCCATAAGTGCAAGTGGGAGATTGTTGGATATAGTGCCCTCTAAGTCAATTATTGGATCGCAGGTACGTGATTGCAATGATTGAGGGAGGACCTATACCGATAGAACAGTCTTACTCGAGATGATAGTGTGCTATCTGGTTTGTCTTTATCACTGTTACACTTTGATAGAGCCCATAGGATTCTTGCTTGACTGCCAGCAGTAAGATGGCGATCATATATGTGGGAGTTGGGGTCTATAAGCACATCCTTAAAGTGTCCCTAGTCGTTGGAGTTTCGAGACTGGGCATCGATACTCCAGAGTAGACTAGTGTATACATTCGAGACCCCGACGAGGGGCGGTGGCCGATCTCACAATCCATTGGTGTTAGTTGGTTCACCTAAGATGTGTACAGGTGCTCATTGGGTTATGAGTACACCGGACAGGACTCGCCAGGAACTTGCTGGTTGGTATTATACCTAACGTCAGATAGCAGTTCCCTGGTAACATGTGTACAGGTTAGTTCATCGACCTGAGGTCGTCATTTGTCTCGTGTGAGTTCCCACTGTGCTTTGATTTATACCCTACCACGGGTCAAAGGAGTCGTGCAAACAGGTATATTTTGGGTACAGTCCCGAGCCACATGGAGGCAGTGAGCAGATCGTCGGGGATTTGTCTCTCCCGGTATTGGGGGTGAGATCGCGCTGTGTTTAGGAGAGCCATTACACAAAATCCCTGGCCAGGGTAATCGAGATTTACTGGAAGGTATTCCAGTAGTATCTCAGGGTGTTCTGGGCTGCTCTCTAACACGACTTATACAGCTATTGGGGGTCTGACGTTTACCGGCCCCCTAGGCCGTATATGCGATACTCATAGACGAATGGACCGGACTGTACAGATATTGTCACTGTCAGGCTCGGTAGGGTTTCTGGATGAGTTCGCTCGTCAGCTTCCCTTCTAATCAATACATAGGCAACCGTTATGTACAGCTTGTACCTCTGACGTGCTAGTGGTTATACCCAGTGCCAGTGTGTTGATGAGTCATTAGAGTCCCCCACAGACACTTTCCCTAGTTCGGGCGAAACGTTGTAGAGGCCGTATGGATTTATGGCAGGGTTCGGAAAATGCACGTGCATTTTCGCACGTGTCATTTTTCGGGCAGATAATACTGGTAGGCTTTGGTTTAAGAAGGATCCAAGTATTATACTGTGTAGATATAATATCTTTGTCTCAGTTGCATTTGTATTCGGTCGTAATACAAATGCGGGTATGTTTATACCGTTACGGGGTTATCCTGAAATTCGTTTCAGGATCACTTTTGGATGTTGCCAGTTGCCAGTTTTCTATTGTAAGTCCATGTTACCCTTCCCCGGTACTTACGGGGTTGCGGAAGTGGTGAAAAATGATTTTCAAGAGGGTGGTAACATGGACTCATAATACGGATCTTTGCTAAACAACTAACTAACAACCTAACTTGAGTTTACCTACTCGGTTAGGGGGCTATACCTTTCTTGAACTCCTTCGTCTTCAACTCCTCCCGGTGTATGGATCGGCCTCACCTCGTCGTCTCCTTGCGCCGAAGATGGATCCACCCGAAAGCTTCTACCTTTGGCTTCTTCTTCGATCTTTGAAGAAACTAGAACACTTGGCTTGCTAGGCCTTGTGAACTAGAATGAGTAGAGGATTGTTTTGGTGTCTTTTTATCTCTAAGGCAATGAGCCTCAACACATGAGAATGGTTTGCCTTGAGCTAGAGAGAGCAAAAGGAAGAGGGAGAGCTTGAGAATGAGAGAGCTCAAGAGAGAGAAAACAAATGAAAGAATGAGCCACTCTTTTCTCATCCAACCTTTCATAATCCAAAAGCCATTATAAAAAAAATAGTAATCAAGTATTGTGTGATGGTTTAAGTCAAAGTGGTTATATCATTTCATGCACTCATTTTGCACAAATAAACAAGCAAGCAAAAGTCTTTGCCATGGAATGATAGCCATTGTCATGATGATGGTCAACTAGTCCAACCTAGTCAACCGGTCAACAAAGTCAACAAGTCAACAAAGTCAACCCCTCAACAACCATGTCACTATAATACTTAATTAATATTATTGTTAATCATATTTCTTATTCTCATTAGGGTTAAGCAAAAGTCAATGGTCAACAGTCAACAGTCAACAACCCCAATGAGAATCCTCTGCCTCTGTCTCTCTGTCATCTGTACATACACACCCGCATCCGCGTTCCGAGGAACACGAATACAAACGAGATAAATCCAATCCCAAAGCGTACACTTGGATCTGGCTTAAACCAAAGCCCGCTAGTGTTAACTGTCCGGACACTGTACGTGCACAAGTGCACGGATGTGACCGAACCCTGTCGCAATACCATGCGACCTGTCGCAAAACCATGTGACCTCTACTCTTTTGCCTAAAGACGAATAGCTTTCTGTGTGGGACTCTAAAGACTCGACACTACGCTGACAGTGGGTTTAACCACAGACTGCAAGCGGTACTAGCTGTGCGTAACGGTCCCCAGGTAGATGCCGACAAGATGACTGACGAGGTGAAACCCATCTAAACTCCTACTGAGTCTGAATGTGACAATCTCTGTACAGTCCGGTCTGTTCGTCTGATACATCGCATGGAGGGCCTAGGGGCGGTAAACGTCAGTCCCCTAATAGCGGTACAAGTCGTGTCGGAGTGAAGCCCAGAACACCCTGAGATAACACTGGAAACCTACCAGTATATCTCGCTTGCCCTAGCCAGGGACTACTCGTGTAATGGCTCTCCTAGACACAGCGCGATGTCAACCCCCAATACCGGGAGAGACGAATCCTGTCTAACCGTCACTGCCTCTAAGTGCTTCGGGACTGCACCCAACTACTACCTATTTGCACGACTCCTTTAAGCCGTGGTAGGGTAGTAATCAAAGTACAGTGGGAACACACTCGAGGTGAAGTGACAGTGTCAAGTCAGCGGACTAAGATGTACTCATGTCACCTGGGAACTGATAACTGACGATAGGTATAGTACCAACCAACAGTTCCCGATGAGTCCTGTCCAGTGTACTCGTAACCCAACGAGCACCCGCATACTATCTCCAGTACGACGTACTGATGGCTGTGGGACAGACCATCTCCCCTGCTGGGATGAGAAGCGCATACGCTAGTCTACTCCGGAGTATCGATGCCCTGTCTCGATAGTCCTACGACTAGGGACCTGTATAAGGATGTGCTTATAGATTACCCAGCCCCCACGAGTGTGACTGCCATCACAACGCTGGTAATCAAGCAAAGATCCTAAGGGCTCTACTAATATGTATAAGTGATATGCTAAAAGAAACACATGCACATATTAAAGTAGCATACTACCATTTTGAGCAAGATTGTCTATACAACTGTGAATATCCCAAGCTTCCATTAAGTAATATACAAACTAGTATGATACAGTAATGGCCTCTAGGGCATATACACTAACAATCTCCCACTTGCACTAAGGCCATGAACTGGCGTATCGAAGACCTATCATCTCGATCAACCGCTCGAACTGAGTCTAGGGTAAGGCCTTCGTGAGTGGATCAGCAGTGTTATCTTCTGTATTTACTCTCTTCTCCTCGATCTCCCGGCGATCTACGATCTCCCTGATCATGTGGTACTGCCTCAAAATGTGCCTGGACTTCTGATGGGACCTAGATTCCTTCGCTAAAGCTATAGCGTCGTTGTTGTCACAATACAGCGGTATTGGATCAACACTGGTAGGAACCACCTGAAGCTCCGTGAGGAACTTCTTCATCCAGACATCTTCCTTTGCGGCATCGCAAGCAGCTATGTACTCCGCTTCCATAGTTGAGTCAGCAACGGTTTCCTGCTTGGAACTCTTCCAGCAAACCGCCCCTCCATTGAGCGTAAAGACATAACCCGACATGGACTTGGAGTCATCCATATCACTCTGGAAGCTGGAGTCAGCAAAGGCTTCGATCTGGAGGTCTTTTCCGCCATACACCAAGAACATCTCCTTAGTCCTTCTAAGGTACTTGAGAATGTTCTTTACTGCTATCCAGTGTTTCTCCCCTGGGTTCGACTGATACCGGCTTACAACGCTCAATGCGTATGCTACATCTGGTCTGGTACACAACATCGCATACATAATAGATCCTACCGTAGATGCGTAGGGTATTGATGACATGCGAGCCCTTTCCAAATCAGTCTTGGGAGACATCTCTTTGGAGAGGGTGATTCCGTGACAAGCCGGTAGATTACCGCGCTTGGAATCTTCCATACTGAATCGTTTCAGTATGGTGTCGATGTACCTTGACTGTGAAAGTCCCAACATCCTTTTAGATCTATCACGATAGATCTGGATCCCCAGAATGTAGTTGGCATCGCCCAGGTCCTTCATGGAGAACCTCTGTGACAAGAATCCTTTGACTGACTGTAACATAGGAATATCATTTCCTATTAGGAGAATGTCATCGACGTACAAGACGAGGAATACCACACTTCTCCCTACAATCTTACTGTAAATGCATGGTTCATCTGGGTTTTTGACAAAGTCGAATTCTTTGACAGTATCATCAAAGCAGATGTTCCAACTCCGCGATACCTGCTTGAGTCCATAGATGGACTTGAGCAACTTGCACACTTTACCGCTGCTCCCACTCTGAATGAATCCCTCTGGCTGATCCATATAGACGCACTCTTCCAAATATCCATTTAGGAAAGCCGTCTTTACGTCCATCTTCCAGATTTCATAATCGTGGAAGGCAGCAATGGCAAGAAGGACCCGAATGGATTTCAGCATAGCCACTGGAGAAAAGGTTTCGTCATAGTCCAAACCATGTCTTTGACGAAAACCCTTTGCAACAAGTCTAGCCTTATAGGTCTCAACCTGTCCATCTACACCAATCTTCCTTTTGAAGATCCACTTGCATCCTACGGGTTTTACCCCGTCTGGAGCAACGTCCAACGTCCATACTTTGTTGGTGTACATGGACTCCATTTCGGTCCGCATTGCATCCAGCCATTTTACCGAGTCACCGCTCTGAATGGCTTGCTGGAAGCTAGTAGGCTCATAATAATCGATAGTGCAATCCTCTCTATCCCCGTCTATGAGAAAACCGTAGTATCTCTCGGGCGGATGAGACTTCCTACTACTCCTGCGGAGCGGCGCAGGAATGTCCGGTTCTTCTGAAACTTCTGGTTCATCCAAGCTTTCAGTAACAGCTTGTGGTTCTGGAATTTCTTCCAGTTCTATTGCGCTCCCACTTATCTGATTTTCCAAAAATTCAGTTTCCAAGAAGTGGGCATGCGGAGAAACAAAAACTTTTTGTTCTTCTGCGGAATAGAAAAGATACCCCCTGGAGTTCTTTGGGTATCCCACAAACTTAC
Organism: Agapanthus africanus; assembly: GCA_030015575.1. NCBI lineage: Eukaryota > Viridiplantae > Streptophyta > Magnoliopsida > Asparagales > Amaryllidaceae > Agapanthus > Agapanthus africanus. Next base: position 318,808,902 of record JASDDO010000008.1, read on the forward strand.
ACAGTACTGAGCGTGCCTCGAGCTTGTCCGCATGCTGCTTTTTTACAAAAGCTGGACATCCCCATACCTTAAGATACTTAAGACAGGGTTTCTTCCCACTCCACATCTGATATGGGGTGGTAGGCACAGTCTTGGTTGGGGTCTTGTTCAAGAGATATGCAGCTGCTTCTAGTGCATAACCCCAGAAAGATTGCGGTAACTCAGCCTTACTCATCATGGAACGAACCATATCCAATAGGGTTCGATTCCGCCTTTCAGATACACCGTTGTGTTGTGGTGTGTATGGAAGAGTACGCTGAGAGAGAATTCCATTCTCTTTTAAGTAGTCCAGAAACTCGGCACTTAAGTATTCACCACCTCGATCAGATCTCAGTGTCTTTATACTTTTGCCTGTTTGTTTTTCAACTTCATTCTTGTATTCCTGAAATTTCCCAAAGGCCTCGGATTTGTGCTTCATTAAGAATACATGTCCATACCTAGAGAAATCATCTGTGAAAGTAATGAAGTATGAATAACCACTTCGCATATGTGTAGACATTGGACCACACACATCACTGTGTATGAGTCCCAAGAGCTCGCTCGCTCTTACTCCGTGTCCAGTGAACGGAGTCTTTGTCATCTTTCCCATGAGACAAGATTCACAAGTGGCATGAGACTGATACTCGAACGGATTCAAGTATCCCTCTTTATGTAACTTAGTTAATCGTGTCTCATTAATGTGACCCAGTCTACAATGCCATAAGAAAGCCTGATTTGTTTCCGGAGACTTTCTTTTAAGTGTGTTCTGGACACTGAATATCTGAGCTTGATTTAATACGTATATCCCGTTATTTAATGTACCTGACCCAATCATAACTTGATTTAGGTGGATGTTTACTACATCGCTTACAAAAGTAAATTCATATCCTTCCTTAGAAAGTAAGGATACAGATATGATATTACAAGTCGCACCTGGTACATACAAACAGTACGCAAAATCAATATCTGCCCAGTTGTCCGTCCAAGATGATATTCCCCTACGGATTCAGCATCCATGCTCATTCCGTTAGCAACCCTGAGAGTCATATCACCTTTCCTGATAACCCTACGGTTTCTCAGAGCCTGTAATGAATTACAGATGTGAGATCCTGATCCGGTATCCAATACCCAGGAAGTAGGGTTAACTGACATACAGTTCTCTATCATAAACACACCCGAAGCCGAAGCCACAACATGCTTCGAATTCTGGCTACTGGCTTTGCTAGCCCTGCAATCTTTCTGCCAATGTTCATTCCCGTTACAATAGGAACGTCCCTCTTTTACTACATCCAGTCCTGAAACTTTTGCCCTTGCTTTTCCTTCTTCTTCCCTGGTTTCCTTCAGGGTATAAGCAGAGAGCAGGGACTGTAGAATTAAGTCAGTACTTGACCCATTCTCCAACGTGGTCTCCAGGTCCGTGAGCTCAAAATAGCTGGTTTCTGTAAGGACGTTGCCCCTTACAGATGACCCGACAGCCAACCTCGCTTGAAGCAATTCGTTCAAGGTCTCATATCTTGCGATACGAGATTGCTCTCCATATAAATATTTGTTATGGAGGAAGATAGAAACTGAGTCCATCTTTTCGTGCTGCCTCTGGTTTGCACCATCAACTGAGGCTAACACGAGGCACTTGGCTTTCGCACAGTCTTTTTCCGATGTCCTACGGATGTAAATATCCGTGACAGGGGAAACTGGACCTGAGACGGCAGGGGTTTGATTAGTTAAGAGGTGTCCCAGCTTGTCATGGGCAATGGACATCTGGACAGACCTTTGCCAGTCAAAACAGTCAGATTCAGTCATTTTATTATCTAGATGTAACCTATGTCTGGTCACTGGGTCGCAGCAATTAAGAGAGAGAGAAGAGAACACTCAGCATGATGCTCTTGTAAGTTTATAGTGGTTTTTAATTTGTATAAACAGGATGGCTCCCACTGTCTCTCGAATCCCACCTCAAACCAAAAAGGAAGAATTAGTCAGGATCAATCTCACCGTACAATACTTGCTTAACCGTTCGGCCAGGCTGGTGTCGGTACTTCGAGGGAGGTTTTCCAACGCTTTCGCGAAGTTCCTTAATTTAAGAACCTCTTTTCCCTGGGGGCGTAGCCCCTCTAACACCTTTCTAGACAGCTACTAGGTTTATAGCATTGATCGTTTAGTGAGAAATTTCCCGAGGAGTAGCATATACTCACAGCAGGATCGGGATCCAAATATCATTGCGTGACAAAACTGAAGGAATCCTACCAGAATCATCACACTCCAAATGGTATGCAACGCTAGCAAGTTTCAGTTCTTTTGAAACTCCCGATGTGGATTTTTGCCCCATGCTCTTATGACCTTGACGAAGGTCAACAAATCATAAGTCACATGTCAAGTTCTACCCGTCATTGTCCAGGTTAATTTGAACCCACCCGTATATACCCTTGATGAAGGTCAACAAGGTAATACGACTGTCCCAAACCAACGCATCTATCTATGCTACATATGAACACCCAACAGCTACCGATCACTATGCCTTGACGAAGGTCAACAAACATAGCTTGAATACTATTGAATATTCATACGAAACGACGGAGGGCTACGAATGGTTTTGGCGAAACCTTGAACGTAGTGAACTTGATATAATCGAAGGAACCTTGATAGCTTTTAAATGGAGTGGCTTAAGCTCCGCGTGTAAAAGTTATTTTGAAAAGAAACCGAGTGGTTTTTGAAAGTGTTCCAACGACTTTTTACTTGGTTTATTTTTCTTGCATTAGTTCTTTTAATGCGTCCCATCATTTAATCCTACCATTGCAGAAAACAACCAAAATATGACGTACGCTTATGCCATTCGCATTCGCCACGGGGCCCCGTCATTACCCGTTAGGTTACTTAACTAACGACAGAGCGGGGGCTGGGATAGCGCAGCTGCAAAATATAAGCAACGCCTAAATAATATCATATATAGATATATTGCAATGATAGCCATTTCAGATCACAGAAGAACACATTGGATATACTAGGAATCCGCAATTCGCACGAGCCTGTAACGAAAGGCGGATTACACGGTCGCGATGAATAGCCAATACCCCACCCTAGACCCCTACGGGTGCGGCAAACTACCCGCCAAATATCCGAAGTGGAGCAACCCCCCTCAATGACGTGAGTAGGCCACTCGGCACTTCGAGATACCCGGTAGTTTGTGCACCCCACCTTGGGTCTATCCTAGGAGCAAAAACAGTAAAAAGAAATTATACAATGACGGCTACAACCCCGACCCGGTTGTGCAGCCAAAAATAATATTTCATCAATTTACATATTACATGAATTGAAAGATAAAAGAAAAAAACTCTCATCTCACAACCCCCGGCTATTCATCCGCGACAATCCAATGAATTCATATACACATACCATCAACATTATAGATCACAGATATGTATAACCCCCACTAATCGACGTATAGCGATTAGAGGACGTTCAATACATATAACACATCACAGATATATACCCGTCAGCTTAAGTCTTTAGAAGTTCGATCAAAATACGGATTTTCAAGCCCCAAAAACTAATTTTTCTTTCTGGAAAATCTGGGCTGAAAAGACATATTGTAAAAATCCCAAAACAACCCCAGAAATACACTGCAACAAAATTGTGCCACGGCCGAGTCAACTCGGCCGCGGAACCGCGGCGGGAGCATGCTCCCACCGCGTTTCCGCGGCGACTTGACCGGTTCGTTGGACCAATTTCTTGCCTGTTTTGTAAAAAGCCTGAGTCGATTTTTGATGTATGATTTTTCAATTTTTGAACAGAATACATAATCGATAGAAACTTGATTTTTCGGGTTCGTTTCGCGACTTTTTCTCCGATCGAATTTCTAGTTACTTTGCTAACATGTTAGATAGTGTTTAACTAGGCTCTGATACCACTGTAAGTCCATGCTACCCTTCCCCGGTACTTACGGGGTTGCGGAAGTGGTGAAAAACGATTTTCAAGAGGGTGGTAACATGGACTCATAATACGGATCTTTGCTAAACAACTAACTAACAACCTAACTTGAGTTTACCTACTCGGTTAGGGGGCTATACCTTTCTTGAACTCCTTCGTCTTCAACTCCTCCCGGTGTACGGATCGGCCTCACCTCGTCGTCTCCTTGCGCCGAAGATGGATCCACCCGAAAGCTTCTACCTTTGGCTTCTTCTTCGATCTTTGAAGAAACTAGAACACTTGGCTTGCTAGGCCTTATGAACTAGAATGAGTAGAGGATTGTTTTGGTGTCTTTTTATCTCTAAGGCAATGAGTCTCAACACATGAGAATGGTTTGCCTTGAGCTAGAGAGAGCAAGAGGAAGAGGGAGAGCTTGAGAATGAGAGAGCTCAAGAGAGAGAAAGCAAATGAAAGAATTGTTAGTGTTTATGCCCTAGAAGGCCATTACTGTATCATACTAGCTTGTATATTACTTAATGGAAGCTTGGGATATTCACATGTATATAACAGTCTTGCTAAACATGGTAGTATGCTACTTGGTTTTTCTATCTTAATATGTGAGTGTACGTATTGATAGAGCTCTTAGGATCTTGCTTGTCTACCAGCGTTGTGATGGCAGTCACACTAGTGGAGGCTGGGTAGTCTACAAGCACATCCTTATTCAGGTCCCCGGTCGTTGGATTATCGAGACAGAGCATCGATACTCCGGAGTAGACTGGTGTGTACGCTTCTCATCCCAGTTGGGGAGATGGTCTGTCCCACAGCCGTCAGTACGTCGTACTGGAGATAGTATACAGGTGCTCGTTAGGTTACGGGTACACCGGACAGGACTCACAGGGAACTGTTGGTTGGTTTGATACCAGTCGTCAGTAAACAGTTCCCAGGTGACATGAGTACAGCGTAGTCCGCAGACTTGACACTGCTACTTCGCCTCGAGTGTGTCCCACTGTTCTTAGATTGCTACCCTACCACGGCTCAAAGGAGTCGTGCAAACAGGTAGCAGTTGGGTGCAGTCCCGAGCACTTGGAGGCAGTGGCGGTTAGACAGGATTCGTCCCTCCCGGTATTGGGAGTAGATATCGTGCTGTGTCAGAGAGCCATTACGCAAAGTCCCTGGCCAGGGCAAGCGAGATTTGCTGGTAGGTTCCAGTAGTTTCTCAGGGTGTAATGGGCTTTACTCCGACACGACTTATACCGCTATTAGGGGACTGACGCTTGCCGCCCCCCTAGGCCCGATATGCGATAGTCTTGGACGAACGGACCGGACTGTATGGAGATTGTCACATCAGACTCAGTAGGAGTTCGGATGGGTTTACTCATCGGCCTTCTTATCGACAACTACCTGGGGACCGTTACGTACAGCTAGTGCCGCTTGCGGTCTGTGGTTAAACCCACTGCCAGCGTAGTAGTCGAGTCTCTAGAGTCCCACACAGAGAGTTTCCTACTCCAGGCGAAACGATATAGAGGTTGCATGGTTTTGCGACAAAGGGTTCGGACGCATACGTGCGTTTTCGCGCGTACGACTTTCGGACAGTTTTTACCAGTCGGCTTTGGTTTAAGCCAGTTACTGGTATCCGGTTATTGGGTTTATACAGTCTAAAGTTTTTCCGTATTTTTACGGATCGGAGGGGCGTTCTCGTAATTACTCGAGAAGCTTCTAGAAGATGTGACTAAGGAGGTTTCTTTTGGATAAGAGAGTGAGTCATGGTGGTGATTCATTCATTTCATTAATGCACATTTATTGCTTAATGACTCATGCTAATGAATCACCACTAGATATTTTATGAAGCATGCTTATTCATTTCCTTTATTCATTATTGAAAAATAAGAATGCTTCATAATATTATGATACACTCTCTCTCTTCTCTCATTATCTCATCTCACATTCTCTCTCCTCAAGCTCTCATCTTCAAACCCTAATCCTTAATCCTCATGTGTTGAGATCAAAGGATTAGTTGGACTAAACAATCCATAACCTTCACTCTACATCATCCTTTCACCTTTGATTAGCAATCAAAGTTGATTAGTTACCTCAAGTTAGAGGTTTAGCTTGGAGTTTCGCTCTCGGGTGGATCGTCTACTACCTAGAGAAGGTCGAGGAGAACAAAGGAGGACACAAAGACGAAGGACAAGTTTCGATCGGTATAATCCCTTAACACTATAGTTTAGTTTAGCTATGTGTTTGGTTATTATTTGTTTAGCTTCGATTCAAGCGGTTAGTCGATGTTCGTTGTTTAAACTTGATCGTTTTTGAAAATTCCGCCTCCCCACAAGTACTGGGGTGTACTACATCGACTTACAGTGGTATCAGAGCCTCGCTAAACAATAAATAACTTAATTGCAAATTTGTACGAATTTCGAACGGAAAAACAAAGCCGCAAAACCCTAATTCTGTCAAGTTTCTGTCGAAGTTAAAATCAAGTCAGAAAATTTTTCAGGTGTGTTCAGAGAGCTTGACATGACCACAGGAGAACACCCAAAAAATTTGGGCTTCTGATTCGTCTACAGTGCCGCGGAAGGGCGGCGGATCCCACCGATCCGCCGCGCAACCGCGGCCGAGTTGACGAGTCAGGAACTCGTTTTTTTGGGTGGGTCCCCTGTGGTGTTTTGGGTTTTCTGGAATATTTAATTATTGCTCAGGTTACTGTTTAACAGAGCAGATTTTGGAGCAATATTGATGTTGTTTATTCGATCGAATTGTACAGTATTTGCGTATTGGATTATATCTGTGAATGTTTAATGTGTTCGTAAACCTCCCCTAACTGCTAGTATGTCGGTTGGTAGGGGGTTGCACATTTCTGAAATGGTTATATCTGTTTGTGCATATAAACTGTATTGGACTGTTGTGGTGTATAGCCGGGGTTCGCAATGGGTTATTGAATAATTCATTTGTTGTAAATGTAATTTGTTGTAATATTATTTTTGCGGGGCACTTCCAGGTTGCGGTTGTAGCCACCGTTGTATTATTTCATTTTACTGTTTTTGCTCCTAGGACTGACCCAAGGTGGGGTACACAGACTGCCGGGTGGGTAGTTTGCCGTACCCGTAGGGGTCGAGGGTGGGGTAACGGCTATTCATCACAAGTGTGTAATCTGTCTTTTCTTGCAGGCTCAAAAGAAATACAGATTGCTTGCAAATCCAATATTGTTTATCTGTGTTCTGGAATGAATATCATTGCGTCAGACGAATGTAAAATATCTATATTTATGATAGCTATTTAGACGCCACTTATGTTTTACACCCGCGCTAGCCCAGCCCCCGCTCTGTCGTTAGTTAAGTAACCTAACGGGTGATGACGGGACCCCGTGGCGAATGCGGATGGCATAAGAGGACGTTGTATTTTCGTTGTTTTCTGCAATGATAGGTTAATGATGGGACGCATTATCTATAATGCAAAGTAATACAAACCAAAGTTTAAATCGTTGGAACAATTTAAAAGAAACCACTCGGTTATTTTTAAAACAGATATTTTTAAATGCGGAGATTTAACCACTCCTTTTAAAAGCTATCAGTTTCCTTCGGTTATATCAAGTTCACTACGTTCACGGTTTCGCCAAAACCAGTCGTAGCCCTCCGTCATTTCTTATGGATGGTCAGTAGTATTCAAGCTATGCTTGTTGGCATACGTCAAGGCATAGTGTTTGGTAGCTGCTGGGGTATTCATTTGTTGCATAGATAGATGTGTTGGTTTGGGACAGTCGCATTACCTTGTTGGCATACGTCAAGGGTATATACGGGTGGGTTCAAATTAACAAGATAATGATGGGCAGAACTTGACATGTGACTTATGATTTGTTGGCATACGTCAAGGTCATAAGAGCATGGGGCAAAAACTTATATCGGGAATTTCTAAAAGAAACTGAAATTTGCAAAGAGATGCATACCATTTGGAGTTTGATGAATGTTGGTAGGATTCCTTCAACATTATCATACGATGATATTTGGATCCCGATCCTACTGTGAGTATATGCTACTTATCAGGATATTCGTCGCTTAACGATCAATGCTATAAACCTAGTAGGTGTCCAGAAAAGTGTCAGCGGGGTTACGCCCCCAGAGAAAAGAGGTTACTTAATTAAGGAACTTCGCGAAAGCGTTGGAAAACCTCCCTCGAAGTATCGACACCGGCCTGGCTGAACGGTTAAGCAAGTATTGTACGGTGAGAATAGTCTTGGCTAATTCTTCTTTTATGGTTTGAGGAAGGATTCGAGAAACAGTGGGAGCCATCCAGTTTAGATAAACTAAAAACCACTCTAAACTTGCAAGAGCATCATGCTAAAGAGTTTTCTTCTCTCTCTCCTAATTGCAGCGACCCTGAAAATGACTGGACTTAAGTTACTTTTAGAGAAAAATATACTGACGGGGCCAAACTATAAAGATTGGCTGCGGAATGTCAAGATGGCTTTGACCTATGACAAACTGGGGTACGTCCTCACCGCTACGGCACCTGCTGTCCCTGGTCCCAAATCCAGCAATGCGGATAAGGAAATCCGCAAAACCTGGGATTTAGATTGCGCGAGAGCCAAGTGCATCGTGCTTGCCTCGATGAACAATGAACATCAGAGGAGGCACGAGGATATGTCCCTTGATGGCATATTTCTCCATACAAAGGAACTTTATGGAGAGCAATCTCGTATAGCAAGATACGAGACCTCTAAGAAATTATTTCGAGCGAGGTTGGCTGTCGGATCATCAGTAGGTGAACATGTCCTACAGATGATTGGCTATATAGAAGAGCTCGCAGACCTTGGGACGACTTTGGATAATGAGCTCTATACAGACCTTGTTCTCCAGTCCCTTCCTCCCACCTACGCCCAGTTTATCCTCAACTTCAATCTTCAAGGAAAAGAAGTTGAACTTGCGGAACTCCTGAACATGTTAAGGAGTGCAGAGGGCACCTTGCAGAAGGCAAGGGAAACACCCGCTATGTTTGTTGGCGGTTCATCTTCTTCCGGGTCCAAGGCTAGGGCCAAAGGAAGGAAGAAGAAGGCCGCACCCAGACCTAGAGGAGGTGTTAGTAAGGTGGGAGGGAAGGGAAAGAAAAAGAAAGCAGCACCGGTAGTTGGCCTGGATGAGTGCTTCCATTGTCACAGGAAAGGGCACTGGAAGAAGGATTGCAAGGCGTGGAACGCCAAGAACCAGGAACCGAAGCAGGCTGTGGCTTCGACTTCAGGTGTGTTTGTAATTGAGAATTGTCTGTCGATCAACTCTACTTCCTGGGTATTGGATACCGGGTCAGGATCTCATATTTGCAATTCATTGCAGGCACTGAGAAACCGTAGAGTGCTGAAGGAAGGTGATATGATCCTCAGGGTTGCTAACGGAGCTAGCGTGGGAGCTGCGTCCGTCGGGGATTATCACCTAGGATTGACGAGTGGACACATTTTGATTTTACATAACTGTTATTTTGTACCCAGCTTAACGTGTAATATCATATCAGTTTCCTTGTTATCAAATAAAGGTTATGATTTCACGTTTGTAAGAGATGTTGTCAACATCCACCTTAATCATGGTTTGATTGGGTCCGGTACTCTAAATAACGGCATATATGTTTTAAACCAACTCCAAATTTTCAATGTCCAAAATACACTAAAAAGAAAGTCTCCAGATTTAAATAAAGCTTTCTTATGGCATTGTAGACTGGGTCACATCAATGAGAGAAGGTTGACTAAGTTGCATAGAGAAGGATATTTGGACACGTTCGAATATCAAACTTATGACACTTGTCAATCTTGTCTCAAAGGAAAGATGACAAAGACTCCATTCACTGGACAAGGAGTAAGAGCGAGCGAGCTCTTAGGACTCGTACATAGTGATGTATGCGGTCCAATGTCTACACATGCGAGAGGTGGTTATTCCTACTTCATTACTTTTACAGATGATTTTTCTAGGTATGGATATGTTTTCTTAATGAAGCATAAATCAGAGGCCTTTGAGAAATTCCTGGAATTCAAGAATGAAGCGGAAAACCAAACAGGCAAAAGTATTAAGACACTAAGATCTGATCGAGGTGGAGAATACTTAAGTGCCGAGTTCCTAGGTTACCTAAAAGAGAAAGGAATTCTCTCTCAGCTTACTCCTCCGTACACTCCACAGCACAACGGTGTATCGGAGAGACGGAATCGAACCCTATTAGATATGGTACGATCCATGATGAGTAATGCTGAGTTACCGCGATCTTTCTGGGGGTATGCGCTAGAATCAGCGATACATCTTTTGAACAGAGTTCCAACCAAAACTGTGCCTACCACACCATATCAGATGTGGAGTGGGAAGAAACCCTATCTTCAGTACCTGAAGACGTGGGGATGTCCAGCTTTTGTAAAAAAGCAGCATCCGGACAAGCTCGAGGCACGCTCAGTAGAGTGTAAGTTTGTGGGATATCCAAAGAACTCTCATGGATATTGCTTCTATTACGTAGAGGAACAAAAGGTTTTTGTTTCTCGTCATGCCCGCTTCTTAGAAACTGAATTTTTGGAAAATCAGAAGAGTGGGAGCGAAATAGAACTGGAAGAAATTCCAGAACCACAAACTGCTACTGAAATTTTGGTAGAACCAGAGGTTCAAGAAGAACAGAACATTCCCGCACCCCTCCGCAGGAGTAGTAGGCCGTCTCATCCGCCTGAGAGATACTACGGTTTTCTCATAGACGGGGATAGAGAGGATTGCATCATAGATGATGATGAACCTACTGACTTCCAGCAGGCCATCCAGAGCGGCGACTCGGTACGATGGCTAGATGCAATGCGGACCGAGATGGAGTCCATGTACACCAACAAAGTATGGACTTTGGACTTTGCTCCAGATGGGGTAAAACCCATAGGATGCAAATGGATCTTCAAGAAAAAGATTGGTGTAGATGGACAGGTGGAAACCTATAAGGCTAGACTTGTTGCAAAGGGTTTTCGTCAAAGACCTGGTTTGAACTATGACGAAACTTTTTCTCCAGTGGCTATGCTCAAATCCATTCGGGTCCTTCTTGCTATTGCTGCCTTCCATGATTATGAAATCTGGCAGATGGACGTAAAGACGGCTTTTCTGAATGGAAATTTAGAAGAGAGCGTCTATATGGATCAGCCAGAGGGTTTCAATCAGAGTGGGAGCAGCGGGAAAGTATGCAAGCTGCTTAAATCTATTTATGGACTAAAGCAGGCATCGCGGAGTTGGAACATCTGTTTTGATGAGACAGTCAAAGAATATGACTTTATCAAAAATCCAGATGAACCGTGCATATATAGTAAAGTTGTGGCCAGAAGTGTCGTATTCCTCGTCTTGTACGTGGATGACATTCTATTGATAGGAAATGACATTCCTATGCTACAATCTGTCAAAGGATTCTTGTCACACAGGTTCTCCATGAAAGACCTGGGTGATGCCTCTTACATTCTGGGGATCCGGATCTATCGTGATAGATCCAAGAGGATGTTGGGACTTTCGCAGTCCAGGTATATCGACACTGTACTGAAAAGGTTCAGTATGGAAGATTCTAAGCGCGGTAATCTACCGGCTTGTCACGGAATCACCCTCTCCAAAGAGATGTCTCCCAAGACTGATTTGGAAAGGGAACGCATGTCAATTATACCCTACGCTTCTGCGGTAGGCTCTATAATGTATGCGATGTTGTGTACCAGACCAGATGTAGCTTACGCACTAAGCGTGGTAAGCCGGTATCATCAGACCCAGGGGAGAAACACTGGATAGCAGTAAAGAACATTCTCAAGTACCTAAGGAGGACTAAGGAGATGTTCTTGGTTTACGGCGGAAAAGACCTCAGGTTGGAGGCCTTTGCTGATTCCGGCTTCCAGAGTGATAAGGACGATTCCAAGTCCATGTCGGGTTATGTCTTTACCCTCAATGGAGGGGCGGTGTGCTGGAAAAGCTCCAAGCAGGACACCGTTGCCGACTCGACGATGGAAGCGGAGTATATAGCTGCTTGCGATGCCGCAAAAGAAGCAGTCTGGATGAAGAAGTTCCTAACAGAACTTCAGGTGGTTCCTACCATAGTTGATCCAATACCTCTGTATTGCGACAACAACGGAGCTATAGCTTTAGCGAAGGAACCAAGGTCCCATCAGAAGTCCAGACACATCTTGAGGCGGTATCACCTGATCAGGGAGATCATTGATCGTCAGGAGATCGAGGTTCGGAGAGTTGCTTCAGAAGAGAACATTGCTGATCCATTCACGAAGGCCCTTCCTCAGATTCAGTTCGAGAGGCTGCTCGAGATCATTGGTCTGCGATATGCCAGTACATGGCCCTAGTGCAAGTGGGAGATTGTTAGTGTTTATGCCCTAGAAGGCCATTACTGTATCATACTAGCTTGTATATTACTTAATGGAAGCTTGGGATATTCACATGTATATAACAGTCTTGCTAAACATGGTAGTATGCTACTTGGTTTTTCTATCTTAATATGTGAGTGTACGTATTGATAGAGCTCTTAGGATCTTGCTTGTCTACCAGCGTTGTGATGGCAGTCACACTAGTGGGGGCTGGGTAGTCTACAAGCACATCCTTATTCAGGTCCCCGGTCGTTGGATTATCGAGACAGAGCATCGATACTCCGGAGTAGACTGGTGTGTACGCTTCTCATCCCAGTTGGGGAGATGGTCTGTCCCACAGCCGTCAGTACGTCGTACTGGAGATAGTATACAGGTGCTCGTTAGGTTACGGGTACACCGGACAGGACTCACAGGGAACTGTTGGTTGGTTTGATACCAGTCGTCAGTAAACAGTTCCCAGGTGACATGAGTACAGCGTAGTCCGCAGACTTGACACTGCTACTTCGCCTCGAGTGTGTCCCACTGTTCTTAGATTGCTACCCTACCACGGCTCAAAGGAGTCGTGCAAACAGGTAGCAGTTGGGTGCAGTCCCGAGCACTTGGAGGCAGTGGCGGTTAGACAGGATTCGTCCCTCCCGGTATTGGGAGTAGATATCGTGCTGTGTCAGAGAGCCATTACGCAAAGTCCCTGGCCAGGGCAAGCGAGATTTGCTGGTAGGTTCCAGTAGTTTCTCAGGGTGTAATGGGCTTTACTCCGACACGACTTATACCGCTATTAGGGGACTGACGCTTGCCGCCCCCCTAGGCCCGATATGCGATAGTCTTGGACGAACGGACCGGACTGTATGGAGATTGTCACATCAGACTCAGTAGGAGTTCGGATGGGTTTACTCATCGGCCTTCTTATCGACAACTACCTGGGGACCGTTACGTACAGCTAGTGCCGCTTGCGGTCTGTGGTTAAACCCACTGCCAGCGTAGTAGTCGAGTCTCTAGAGTCCCACACAGAGAGTTTCCTACTCCAGGCGAAACGATATAGAGGTTGCATGGTTTTGCGACAAAGGGTTCGGACGCATACGTGCGTTTTCGCGCGTACGACTTTCGGACAGTTTTTACCAGTCGGCTTTGGTTTAAGCCAGTTACTGGTATCCGGTTATTGGGTTTATACAGTCTAAAGTTTTTCCGTATTTTTACGGATCGGAGGGGCGTTCTCGTAATTACTCGAGAAGCTTCTAGAAGATGTGACTAAGGAGGTTTCTTTTGGATAAGAGAGTGAGTCATGGTGGTGATTCATTCATTTCATTAATGCACATTTATTGCTTAATGACTCATGCTAATGAATCACCACTAGATATTTTATGAAGCATGCTTATTCATTTCCTTTATTCATTATTGAAAAATAAGAATGCTTCATAATATTATGATACACTCTCTCTCTTCTCTCATTATCTCATCTCACATTCTCTCTCCTCAAGCTCTCATCTTCAAACCCTAATCCTTAATCCTCATGTGTTGAGATCAAAGGATTAGTTGGACTAAACAATCCATAACCTTCACTCTACATCATCCTTTCACCTTTGATTAGCAATCAAAGTTGATTAGTTACCTCAAGTTAGAGGTTTAGCTTGGAGTTTCGCTCTCGGGTGGATCGTCTACTACCTAGAGAAGGTCGAGGAGAACAAAGGAGGACACAAAGACGAAGGACAAGTTTCGATCGGTATAATCCCTTAACACTATAGTTTAGTTTAGCTATGTGTTTGGTTATTATTTGTTTAGCTTCGATTCAAGCGGTTAGTCGATGTTCGTTGTTTAAACTTGATCGTTTTTGAAAATTCCGCCTCCCCACAAGTACTGGGGTGTACTACATCGACTTACAAGAATGAGCCACTCTTTTCTCATCCAACCTCTCATAATCCAAAAGCCATCATAACAAAAATAGTAATCGAGTATTGTGTGATGGTTTAAGTCAAAATGGCTATATCATTTCATGCACTCATTTTGCATAAATAAACAAGCAAGCAAAAGTCTTTGCCATGGAATGATAGCCATTGTCATGATGATGGTCAACTAGTCCAACCTAGTCAACCGGTCAACAAAGTCAACAAGTCAACAAAGTCAACCCCTCAACAACCATGTCACTATAATACTTAATTAATATTATTGTTAATCATATTTCTTATTCTCATTAGGGTTAAGCAAAAGTCAATGGTCAACAGTCAACAGTCAACAACCACAATGAGAATCCTCTGCCTCTGTCTCTCTGTCATCTGTGCATACACACCCGCATCCGCGTTCCGAGGAACACGAATACAAACGAGATAAAACCAATCCCAAAACGTACACTAGGATCTGGCTTAAACCAAAGCCCGCTAGTGTTAACTGTCCGGACACTGTACGTGCACAAGTGCACAGATGTGACCGAACCCTGTCGCAATACCATGCGACCTGTCGCAAAACCATGCGACCTCTACTCTTTTTCCTAAAGGCGAATAACTTTCTGTGTGGGACTCTAAAGACTCGACACTACGCTGGCAGTGGGTTTAACCACAGACCGCAAGCGGCACTAGCTGTGCGTAACGGTCCCCAGGTAGATGCCGACAAGAAGACTGACGAGGTGAAACCCATCTGAACTCCTACTGAGTCTGAATGTGACAATCTCTGTACAGTCCGGTCTGTTCGTCTGATACATCGCATGGTGGGCCTAGGGGGCGGTAAACGTCAGTCCCCTAATAGCGGTACAAGTCGTGTCGGAGTGAAGCCCAGAACACCCTGAGATAACACTGGAAAACTACCAGTATATCTCGCTTGCCCTGGCCAGGGACTACTCGTGTAATGGCTCTCCTAGACACAGCGTGATGTCAACCCCCAATACCGGGAGAGACGAATCCTGTCTAACCGTCACTGCCTCTAAGTGCTTCGGGACTGCACCCAACTACTACCTATTTGCACGACTCCTTTGAGCCGTGGTAGGGTAGTAATCAAAGTACAGTGGGAACACACTCGAGGTGAAGTGACAGTGTCAAGCCAGCGGACTAAGCTGTACTCATGTCACCTGGGAACTGATAACTGACGATAGGTATAGTACCAACCAACAGTTCCCGACGAGTCCTGTCCAGTGTACTCGTAACCCAACGAGCACCCGCATACTATCTCCAGTACGACGTACTGATGGCTGTGGGACAGACCATCTCCCCTGCTGGGATGAGAAGCGCATACGCTAGTCTACTCCGGAGTATCGATGCCCTGTCTCGATAGTCCTACGACTAGGGACCTGTATAAGGATGTGCTTATAGATTACCCAGCCCCCACGAGTGTGACTGCCATCACAACGCTGGTAATCAAGCAAAGATTCTAAGGGCTCTACTAATATGTATAAGCGATATGCTAAAAGAAACACATGCACATATTAAAGTAGAAACAAACCAAGTAGCATACTACCATTTTGAGCAAGATTGTCTATACAACTGTGAATATCCTAAGCTTCCATTAAGTAATATACAAACTAGTATGATACAGTAATGGCCTCTAGGGCATATACACTAACATCTATCGCCCGTCTTTAACGTTCGGTTAAAGACGGATTTATCTTTTCTTGAGATGAGTGTCGAAGCTTCTAGGATGGTGACTAGGATTAGTGACTCATTAGTGCATTTAATGATAAATTTAATGCAAGGGTGACTAGGTTAATGATTCATCCTTTGCTTTTATTGTGTTCATACTAGGTGTCATTAGTGAGTCATGTTTCTTTAAGTGTGTTATGATAAGTATCATATCTTTATGGTCACCACTCCT
Source organism: Agapanthus africanus (assembly GCA_030015575.1). Classification (NCBI taxonomy): domain Eukaryota; kingdom Viridiplantae; phylum Streptophyta; class Magnoliopsida; order Asparagales; family Amaryllidaceae; genus Agapanthus; species Agapanthus africanus. The sequence goes on from JASDDO010000008.1 coordinate 318,824,953, forward strand.
CTCCTACACTCACCCCCCTCCTCCTTATATATGGCCGGCCCCCTCTCTTGATGTATTATGGTTGCTTGAGAGGAAAAAGATGATAGTTTTAATGTATGGAAATTTGATAGATACTCATTTCACATTTCCACCCGATCCAAAAGGCAACTTCATTAACCGTTCGTCCATAGCTTTGGATGTAACGAGACAAATTGTTCTACTCATTCTCTACATCAATCTTGGTCATCTCTTTTAGCAAACTTGATGATCGAGTTGCCTCGGTTCAGAGGCGGGAGCCCGTTTAATGATCCGTCGACGTGGTGCCGCCTGGACGAGAAGACTGGAGATTCAGGAGATCGGAGCAGCCGCAACAAAGCGTGGGATGATGGTTGAAGACCGAAGGACTCGGATCGTTCGGTATAACATTTCTACCCACTTTGTAGTTTGTTAGTTTAGCTTTAATGGCAGATCCGGGTTAAAGTACGCGATAGCGCCAGTCGTAAAAGTTTTGTTCCGCATTTTGGCGTCTGTTAGACGGCCGGGGCGCTACCGTGGACATACAGCCCCCTCAGCAGTTGTCTTCCAAAATTTATAAAGTCTGGCAACAGGTCCAGGAATCGGTGATTGACCAGGACTACTCTCGCCGATCAAAGAAGCTTAAAGCTCGACAAGGAGATAACCATCCTGTCAAGCCACAAAAGGCGACAGCCGTCTGGGTGCCCACTGCAACGGCCCCCTCGACTTCAACTGCTCAAAAGAGAAGGAGGCCAGAGAAAGCCCCTGTGAACGTGGCAAACCGTAAAAGCGCTGAATCTAAACGCCCCAAGTCCGGGGGCATGATGGTGCATACTGTTTATATGGCTTCCAGAAAAGAGGAAAGCCGTGCTTCTACGGGACATCAACCGCTTACCTGGTCAATAACGAAGGCTCAGGAACAACAACAGCAGAAGCTTCAGGAGATGCTGACTGCAATGGCCATACTCACTGGGCCAAAAGAAAATCCAGAGACCTCGGAGCAGCATCAGGAACAAGAAACTGACATCGAGTTCCTCCGAAGAATGCTCGAGAGGAAAGAAAAAGAGGCTGCGGAACAAGCAGCCAATATAAAACGAATGGCTCTCTTATTCCAAGACATGCTGGGATGATGTTACAGCCGGAACCTCCAGCTGAAGACCCTTCGATCATCATTGAAGACGACAAAGGGGAGACATCAAATCCTCCTCCGGCTCTTTCAGCAGCCAAAGAGGAAACCATTTCCAAGGACGCTCTGGATGACTACATTGCTCAGCAAATACGAGCTCACCAGGCGAATGAAGCGGCCGACCAAGTTGTTAAAACTGGGCGACCATATCCAGGATGGTATGACCAAATAAAGTACCCGCCGGGATATACGATCCCTAAATTTCATGTATACAAAAGGACGGGCAATCCCCACCAGCATGTCGCCTAGTTCAGGGCTCTATATGGCAACACCGGAGGTGATGATAAATTGCTACTTTGCCAATTCGTCGGCAACTTGTCGGAGACGGCATTCGAGTAGTATTCTGAACTTCCAAACGACTCCGTCAAGACTTTCGCAGAAATGGAACTATTATTCACCCAGCGATTCGCGAGTGCTAGTGAACGCACCCCAATAACGGCATTGATCAATGCCAGAGTGAAGCCAGGTGAAACGTAGGTTCAATACGCAATACGATGGCGGAATCTGTGGTCGAAATGCGAACAGCGCATCGAAGAAGCGCCGGCGGTAGGCATGTTCGTGGGCACTCTGGACCCTCATGCAACTATTTCCCAATTCATGATGTTCTTCAAGCCGACCACGTTCCAAGTCTTGATCGACAAACTGGCCTAAATGGACCAGATGGGTCATAGACCGTCTCCTCCAAAGCCGGAGCTGCGGAACGAGAAGGGAAAGGGGAAAGCGACCGTCGCCGCTAACGCTCAACAGCAGCCCAGTGGTCTAAGACCAGTTGATCGCCAAAATGATAGAACTCGATATCTTGGAGATAAAATGAGATGCCCTTACTCGTTCCCTCGAGACAAGACGTAGAGGTTATTCGAGCTAGCACTGCGCAACAGGCTCATCACTCTGCCGGAGCCAAGACGCCCAGCGCAACCAGGCGACATCAGCAATCCTAACTATTGCCCTTATCACCGAATGTTGGGTCATCCGATCGAAGATTGTTACATCTTCAAAAGCTGGATAGAAGATCAGTACCAATAGAGAAAATTCGTATTATCCGAGAATTGGAAGGTGAACCCGCCTCAGCCGCACGCTCTCAAGAAGACGGATACACCGGGGGCATCGTGTTCTTCGTAGAAGAAGCTCCATGGGAGGTCGCTCTTTGATCCAAAACTAAAAGAATGTTGAAGGATCTCCACACATGTCCGGCAATTAGGTGGAAGAATCCACTGGAACCTGAGATCATCGAGGGGATGCTGAAGCCGCGCCCAACTCCAAAAATTGGTGGTGATAGCCAAAGCACTCACACCCAGGCGTCAAAGTCTTCGAAGAAGAAGAAGAAGAAGACCAAAAAGCCCGTGAAGCCTGGTGACAAGCGCACGGACCTGCAAAAACAGATTGACGCGTTAAAAGAATATAATCAAAAAGCATGGACTCCAATCACACTCCAAGAATTTCTCAGCCACGTCCTTGAGGGCAGAGATGACGACAACGAAGGAGACTCGTCGGATGAGCCTAAAGATTATGTGGTAAGCTGCCATGTGATCTTTCACTCATTAATAAATGATGAAGAAGCTTCTTACGCAGAGATCCTAGGGGCAGACCCTGAGCCGGAACTTCTAGGGCCATCAGACGAAATGATTGATAAATTCCTGAATGAAGCTCTTTCGAAAAGCAAAGCTGATCGGGAGAGTGAGATGGCCATATTTGAAAAAGCCAAACGCCGGCGACTGGACGAAAGAGTTGAAACACTCCCGCCAGATCAAAGTATATCCGTCGCAAATAAGAACAGGTTCAAGACGAGGAAAAGGTTAGCTAAAGCCATATCGATGGGAATAAAGCTGCCACCCTCCGAAGGAAATATTCTTGGTGAAGAAGAAACACATCCTAGCTACTGCTTATATCATCGAAAGATTGCGCACCCCACCGAAGAGTGAAACGCTTTTAAAAGATGGTGGCAGGGATATGTTGCTCACCGGCAACATTTCAAGCGGATGAAACGCAAAACTCGTCGGGAGCAAAGAAGTACGACCGAGGAGCGTAAAAGAACTACCGGCAACTGTCGCGTGGTCAACGCCGGGGGATCGCAAGTTCTCACCTTCGGGAGTGACTCTGACGAAGAAATGACACTTGGCCCTCTCTTTAAAGAGCCCACCTTGGAAAAAGAGGAAGAACCGAAGACCTGTGAAAATATCCAGCTGCGCAATCGTACGCTGCCCGAAAAGAACCTTGGGCCTTCGAACAGTGGATCAAATAGAAAAGATAAGGGAAAAGAAAAGGTCCCTGAGGATATCATCCTTGATGACCAAGCCGTCGAAAAGCTGACAGCCAAGGACCCGCCAAAGAAAAGTAAGGTGGACTACAACGTTCTGGCACACTTAAGGAAGATACCCTCGCAGCTCAGTATTCTCGACGCCCTTCTGCTATCCAAAGAAGTGAAAGATTCGCTGATTAAGGCATTACAAGAGCCCGAGCAATTCCAAGCTTTCCTCGCCGAAGAAAAGATGAAGGACGAGCTGGAAGAAGTACACACAGCCGATATCACCTTCGGCGATGAAGATCTCCTCCTTGGGACATGCGAGCACAACCGTCCCCTATATGTCTCCGGATACTGTCATGACATCAAGATAGGTTAAATCCTGGTCGACAATGGGTCCTCCACCAATCTCCTTAACGTAAGGGTGCTAAAGGAAATATGCATGGGCGTTCAACACCTCGCTCGCGATAAAATCACCATCTCCGGATTCGACTCCCATTCATCACGGACGCTTGGGTCTGTAATATTGACACTATGCTTTGGGCTGCTTGTCACGGACATTAAGTTTTACGTCATTGACACCAAGACATGCTACAATGCTTTGCTCGGTCGGCCCTGGTTACACGAGTACAACATCATCCCTTCTACACAACATCAGTGTATGAAGTATTTCAAAGATGATCACGAGTACACTGTAACAGGGGAACTAAACCCGTTCTCCATGAACGAAGTCCGAAAGTACGAAGACGCAAAATACTTCCTGCCAGATTTCGAAGACACTGAAAGATGTCGCAAATCGGAGGACAAGAACAAAGCTATCACCACTATTCCAGTCTTTGGGAGTGATACTGAGGAGGAGGAAGAAATAGTTTATTCAGGTCCGCCCCAGCGCAACAAGCCGGGACCGTCCCCTCCTATGTTGATCTTCGGCAGCGACTCGGAAGATGAGTTCAATGTCATATTCTCCGCTCGGCCATCAATACAAACCTTCGCTGATGAAGATCAAAGTTTGCAAGTTGCCATGGTTCCGTCCAAGCATCATAAGGAACTAGACACGCTTGATACCTACAGTATGGAAGAACTGCAGACATTCTATGTCCCTCCCACGCGAAAAGGTGAAAAGGAGATCCTATTCTACCGATCCGGGGAAACCAAAGTGGAGAAAGAAATCTGGCATGGCGCGGATTCTACACTTGACAGGCTCCAGCCCATCCGTTTGCCCAGATATTACACAGACGGACTAAAGAGACTTTTGAGACGCCAAGGTGTACCCCTTAAGCAAACTGCGCGACAAGCACGGTTCTATAACAGGATCTGGAACGTTCCCGGAACTCAACGAAAGTTGCCCAATGGGAGAATGGAAACGACCGGGCTTGGGTATGCTCAATCCAAGAAACGGGAGCTACTCCGCGACTGCTACGCCATACACGACTTTGATGAAGAAGGTGATGCTCTGTGGGAAAATGCTAACTCTGAACCAGAAAGAGCTCCCGCCGTGAAAATGCTCAGTCCGTCGTTCGAAGAACAAATGGACAAGCTTATAAGGGAAGCGGGTCAAAAGGTTCGAGACGATCACAATCACGAAATGGCCATCTACAAGAAAGCCAAGACGCAGCGCCTCTTTCAACAGGCCGCGGAGAATGACAATGCTCCTCCTTGTCAACCCGTTGTACAAAAGGCCCGACGCAGAGGCGGAAACAAATCAAAAGGCGGGAAAGGCGTTCGACAGCGACAAAGCGGGACCAAGAAGCCACGCAATCGAGAATCGAGCAATTCAGATTCGTCTCTTATAAAGAAGATGGGTCGAGAATATTCTTGTCCTCAAGACAAGACAAAGAAGATATTCGATCTTGTCATGAAACACCAGATGATGACCCTCCCGGAGTCCAAGCACCCCGAGCAAGCAGGCGAAGTCTCTCACCCGAACTATTGCTCATATCATAGGGCAATAGGACATCCTCTCGAAGACTGCTTCACATTTAAAGACTGGGTCGAAGACCAGTATCAGCAAGGCAGGTTCGCTCTATCCAGCAGCTGGAAGGTAACCCCGCCGCAGAAACATGAACCCAAAGCCATGAGAGTAGAGCCGGATCAACATCGGTCTTGGAAGCGAGCTCGTACCTGTCACGTGATAACTCTGTCAGAAGAAGAGCCCGAGAATATGGATGACCTCCCCTGGTGCTTCGAAAACGATGATAACGAGGTAATCTCAGAGTTTCTACCGGTGCCGAAAGAGCTGGAAGATGGGATACATACTACTGAAGATAACCTCAAGAAAATTGATTTGAGGACGGCAAGTGACCCGCGGCCGACGTTCGTCAGTGAGCTGTTGTCTGAAGAAAGGGTGGCTACGCTAAAGGACGTGCTCATGCAGCATAAAGATTGCTTCGCATGGAACTATTCCGAAATGCCAGGATTAGATCCAGAGATTGCTGTGCACAAATTGGCGATATCTCCGGACGTCAAGCCGATCAAACAAGCGCCGAGAAGAATGTGGCTCGAACTTGAAATGAGCATAAACGCAGAGGTCAAGAAGCTAATCGACTCCGGCTTCATCCAATAGGTTCAATATCCTGACAGGATCTCCAACATCGTCCCAGTGATGAAGAAGAATGGGACGGTGCGCATATGTGTGGACTTTCGAGATCTCAATAAAGCCTGCCCGAAGGACGACTTCCCAGTACCAGTCACCGAGCTGATGATAGACAATACGTCCACTCATGAAGTTTTCTCCTTCATGGACGGCTCGTCAGCATACAATCAGATAAAGATGTATCCAAAGGACCAGAAGAACACCGCTTTCCGGACCCCTTTGGGCATATTCTGCTACAAGGTGATGCCCTTCGGTCTAAAGAACGCCGGCGCCACCTATCAGAGGGCCATGACGAAGATTTTCGACGACCTCATACATGAAATCGTCGAATGCTATATCGACAACCTCGTAGTTAAAAGCAAATCATACGAAGAACATTTAGCGCATCTGAAGATCGTGTTTCAGTGCCTTCGGCAATACAACTTGAAGATGAACCCTCTCAAATGCGCGTTCGGAGTTTCCTCGGGCAAATTCCTAGGATTCATCGTCCGACACCGAGGCATCGAGATAGACCCGTCGAAGATCAAGGCGATCATGGAAATGCCTCCGCCAAAGACTCTCAAGTAGCTGCGATCTCTCCAAGGAAAGTTCACGTATATCCGGCGATTTATAGCCAATCTCTCCGGCAAGTGTCGTCCTTACAGTCACCTAATGAAGAAGGGAACTCCGTTCGTCTGGGATCACAAATGCCAAAGCGCACTAGATGAAATCAAGCAATACCTGCAGAATCCGCCAGTGCTGGCCTCTCCTGTTAAAGGAAAACCTCTCGTCCTGTATACAACAGCCCTCGAAGGTTCGCTAGGCGCATTATGGGCATAAGAGAATGACCAAGGGAAAGAGAGAGCCCTTTATTATCTGAGTCGAGTTCTCCTGGGGGCAGAAAGCAATTACTCTCCCATTGAAAAACACTGCCTAGCGTTGATCTTCGCGATAACGAAGCTCAGACATTATGCGTTGGCACATGAGGTCCATCTCATATCAAAAGTGGATCCTCTCAAGTATTTGATGTCGAAGGCCATACTTACAGGGCGGCTTGCTAAATAGGCCCTGCTCTTGATGGAGTTCTCGATTACTTATCGTCCTCTCAAGGCAGTGAAAGGCCAGGCCATCGCTGACTTCCTCGCTGAGCATCCGATACCCGCCGATTCTCCTTTGAACTGCGAATTGCCGGACGAACACGCGTTTGACACGATCGACGAGGAGAGAAGAGAAAATGATACCCAGTGGGAACTTTACTTCGATGGAGCCTCTTCTATGAAAAAGCGCAAACAAAACATCCCTATAATCAAATCAGGGGTAGGCCTCATCTTCGTGACTCCACAAGGAGGGATAATGCGTTTTGCCTTCTCCTTAATAGAGCCGAGAACGAAAAATGATGCCGAATATAAAGCTTTGATAGTAGGTCTCGAGATCGCTATCGACATGGGAATTGAAAACCTCCTCATATACGGAGACTCCCAATTGGTCGTTAGTCAAGTAAACGGCGACTACCAAACGTGCAAACCAGAGCTGGTAAAGTACGGTGAGAGAGTACAACAGTTGCTGACTCAAATACCTTCCTACACCTTGGAAAGCATACCGCGTGCGGAAAATAGCAAAGCGGATGCATTAGCCAAGCTCGCTAAAGAACTGGCCGACGAAAACCTCGATGACGTGAGGATCGTTGTGCAAAGCCGTCGGGTTCTTGCACCGGCAGAAATATCTCCAGAGTCGTCCGAAGAAAAGGGGGCGACCGAGCAAGTGGCTCTGCAAGTAAAAGACCAGGAAAAGGCTAAGGATTGGAGGGAAGTCTTTATAGACTACTTCAAATCTCGTCGAACACCTGAAGATGCGTCCTCGAAACATCAGCTTATGAAACGAGCTCCGTCTTTTGCTTTCGTCAATGATACTCTGTATAAGAGATCATTTGATTCTCTGTGGTTATGATGCCTGGGACCAGACGAGGCAAGGAGAGTCGTCCAAGAAACTCATGACGGACTCTGCGGTTCTCACCAAGCCGGGACAAAGATGAAGCTGAAGATCAAAAGGATGAGCTACTATTGGCCCACGATGATCCAAGATTGCCTAGAATACGCGAAGCAATGCCACTCGGGCCAGATTCATGGAGACTTTATCCATCAACATCCGAATCCGCTACATCCGACAGTGGCTAGCTGGCCATTCGAAATGTGGGGAACTGACATAATCGGCCCCATCGAACCAGCATCGGCCAGAGGACATCGATTCATTTTGGCGACAACTGATTACTTCTCCAAATGGGCAGAAGCAGCACCGCTGAGGGAAGTGAAGACGGAGAATATCCTCCATTTCTTCAAGATGCACGTCATTAATCGGTTCGGTACTCCGCGACGGATTATTTCCGATAACGGGCCAGCCTATAGAAGCCACAAGATCAGTCGCTTCGCACAACAGCATAACATAGACTGGAGATACTCTTCGGTCTATAATCCCCGAGCTAACGGTCTAGCTGAGGCTTTCAACAAGACCTTGACAAAGATCGTGAAAAAGACGGAATCTCGAAATAAGAAGGACTGGCATGAGAGACTGCATGAAGCTCTCTGGGCGTATCGAACTACTTTCAAAACGGCCATGAACACAACGCCGTACGCATTGGTATTTGGTACAGAAGCGGTACTCCCCCTCGAGATAGAGTTACCCTCTCTACGAGGGGCAGTTCATTACGAGCTAACGGACGAAGAGAATGCTCACCTTCGGCTTAAGGAGCTCGATGCCCTTGATGAAACCCAGCTCATAGCGCAACAAAATCTGGAGGCTTATAAAGCAAAGATGACACGGTCATATGAGAGATTGACTTGGCCGAGAACATTCCGCCAAGGCGAACTAGTGCTAGTGGTCAAAAGACCTATGATCCCCAATCGCGCCAAACGGGGAAAATACGAGCCGAATTATGAAGGCCCATATATCATAGACAAAGTCTACCAGGGTGGAGCTTACCTACTCATGGACATGCATGGTAAAAGACCTTTCAAGCTAATAAACGGTCGCTTCCTGAAAAAGTACTACGCCTGACGAGTCACGGCCTAGGTCAATGATAGATGACGACGACTATGCCCGCTCACTATCTTTCTAAGCCCAAACTATATAAGTAGTAGCCGCCTAACGGACCGAAACGTTCTTAAGCTAACAACAGACCGAAACGTCCTTAAACTAACCATGGACCGAAACGTCCTTAAACTAACTATGGACCACCATGTCTTAAAACTATCCGTTGACCGAGACTTCGATAAACTACTGTAGACTGCAGCATCCCAAGGCTGACACAAAAAAAGAGAAAAGAATAAAAAAAAGAAGAAGAAAGAAAAATAAAACGGTATGTCCATAAGCGAAATGGGCACGGATGAAAACCCGAGAGGGCTCCGTGAGTAAAAACAGCAGGGCTACCGGCGAGTTTTATGAAAACCTGAAAGGGCACAATCTCGTTAAAAGACACTTGCAAGGTCCTCTCGACCTTGTGAGGAGAAACCACCTGCGTGAGATCCTTACGACTCAAAAGGGAGCAACACACTTAGGAATCCCCACGATTCCTAAGGAGAAATTACACTTGCGAGATCCTCACGACTCGTAAGAAGAACTCTCTTATGAGACCCTCACGGCTCATAAGATTCAAAAGTCTTAAGCTACAGGGATCTGAACCTGTTCTTAAGCAGCCACCACAACCTCCAATACTGCCCTACAAGCGGCTCAATGCCGACCCTTGTATACAATCCACGGGCGCGAATAAACATTTCCTAACAAAGTCCCATCCGCGATTAGGGATATGTTTACACAATGAACAGCCCTTGTAAGTCCTCTCGACTTAAAAGGAGAAAATACTCTTGTAAGATCCTTACGACTTACGAGAAGCCATACACTCAGGAGTCCTCACGATTCCTAAGGAGAAAACATACCTATGAGATCATCACGACCCGCAGGGAGAAATACCTTTATGGGACCCTTACGGCTCATGAAGTCAAAAGCCTTAGTTGACAGGATCCTAACCCTGTTTGCTAAGCCACCTTTGTTCGACATCGACAGAGGAAAATGATGATTCTCTCCTGGAAATATTCCAGTTGTAGCGGTGCTGATGCTAAAATCGGTGTCTAACTCCAAGCTTGCAGCAAAGAAGCTAACGAGTCACACATGCCTACAAAGTAGCCGAAATGATGGGGCAACTTGCAACAAAATCAGCAAGTAAAAATGTATGCATGCAAAATAGCCGAAATGATTGGGCAACTCGCAATAAAAAGCAGCGAGTAAAAATAAAACAAATAGCCAAAATGATTGGGCAATCGCGACCTTCGCGATATAAAAGCTGAAATGATAGAGCATCGCGGAAAGAAATAAAGAAAAATAAAATTTATGCCCTACATGTGATATCACATCAATCCCTGTATACAATCCACGGGCGCAAACAAAGAAGGAATCACACCTTCCCTCCCCAGGCTCCATCAGAAGACCAAGCCAAATCTCGATGGTTCAGGGATAGCCTAGAGATCATCAACAGCGTTCCTCCCCATTCCAGCAGGATTCAGACGCTGCAATCGACCCTGGAGCTACGGCAAAGCCCCTACTCCAAATCTCGATAGTTCCCAGACAACCTGGAGACCGCTTCGATATTCGTCTCATTACAACAGACGATACGTCATCCACATGACCCCGTCTCGGAAATACGTCATCCAAATGACCCCGTCGCGGAAATACGTCAACCAATGACCCCGTCGCGGAAATACGTCATCTACATGACCCCGTCTCGGAAATACATCATCCACATGACCCCGTCGTGGAAATACGTCATCCACATGACCCCGTCGCGGAAATACGTCATCCACATGACCCCGTCTCGAAAATACGTCATCCACATGACCCCGTCGCGGAAATACGTCATCCACATGACCCCGTCGCGGAAATACGTCATCCACATGACCCCGTCTCGGAAATACGTCATCCACATTACCCCGTCGCGGAAATACGTCATCCAAATGACCCCGTCGCGGAAATACGTCATCCACATGACCCCGTCTCGGAAATACGTCATCCACATGACCCCGTCGCGGAAATACCTCATCCACATGACCCCGTCTCGGAAATACGTCATCCGCATGACCCCGTCTCGGAAATACGTCATCCACCTGACCCCGTCTCGGAAATACGTCATCCACATAACCCCGTCGCGGAAATACGTCATCCAAATGACCCCGTCATGGAAATACGTCATCTACATGACCCCGTCGCGGAAATACGTCATCTACATGGCCCCGTCTCAGAAATACGTCATCTACATGACCCCGCCTAGGAAATACGTCATCCAACGACTCCGTGGAACACGGCCAAAGTTAACCTTGACCCCATGGGAAATGCCCGGAGCAACTTCTGACGCCGTGAAATGCGGATAATGTCAATCTCATTAAACACTTACGGGTCCTCTCGACTCGTAAGGAAGAAAACTCTCTTGTAAGATCCTTACGACTTATAAGGGAAAATGCACTTAGGAATCCTCATGATTCCTAAGGAGAAAATACACCTACGAGATCCTCTCGACTCGTAGGGAGAAAAGTCTTTATGAGACCCTCACGGCTCATGAAGTTGAAAAGTCTTAGGTAGCAGATCTGAACCTGCTTCCTTAGCCATCACTACCTCTCAAAGAATTCAAAACAGAATGCTCTCTATCATCTACAGGCTACGCTTACTAAGATAACATGACGGCAACAAAGAAAAGAGAAGAAAGCAGTGATAGAACAAAAATATATATGTATCTTTTATTCATAAATTCAATGGAGTACAAGTTGAATCGTATGAAAGAACAAAAATGGATACATGTTATTCAAAAATTAGAAGAAAAACAGCTACTGAGAAGGAAGTGTTTTCAACAAGTCCGCAAGCTGCTCTCGCACTCCTTTCAATGCCTTCTCGTGATCAGCCGCCGCGGCCAGCTCCACTTCAATTCGAGCCCTTTGCTGCAAGCATGATGAAATCTTCTCATCGATTTCCCGTTGGGCAGCTTCGCGATTCTGCGTAACCCGCTCAATAGAGTCGAGCTTCCGCCTCAATACAAGCCCGTCCAAGATACATTGCTGCAAGGTGTCAAAAGCAGCTCTCAGTTGCGTGGCGTTCGCTTTAACTTTGGCGCGCAGCCGGGCAAATTCACCTGAAGCCTCCTCGCGTTCCTTCCGCCTCAAGGTCGCTTCTTGTTCGAAATGGCGGAGGAAGGACACACTCTGCTCGACCCATGCAGCCCGCTGGGAGTTCAAAGCCAGAATCTCAGGAGCAAGACGCATAAGCTCAAGCTCATGCAGGCAGGCCTCAATCTTCCTGCAGTGGTTAACCCAAGACTCAACGACGCCTTCGTTATGGAAGTTCACAAGCGTCGCCAGCATTGGATTAACTTCGGCAGCAAAATGTACAGCAAACGTAGGGGCCTCCGCGTCAAGCTCTTCGATGTAATCGCTTAACATACGCAGACTGGTCACAGCACCTTTTGAGGATGGACGTCTGGAAAAAGGCCCTGCCGGCATTATAACGCGAGACTCGAACGGAGCTGGAGTCGATGTGACCACTACAAAACAAATCACAATCAGATGTCGGCTTAAGAGATAAATAAATATACATGAACAAAAGAGTCTATTATACCGGCTGCAACAGGGGGCAGAGCTGGGAGTTCCGGTGGCGCGGCGGTACCCTTGACCCCCCCTTCAATTTGTAAGGCTACGAGCAATGCAAAGAAGAATTAGCAATAACGTGACTGCCCGTTAAAGAAAAGAAAGGTCCTGGGTTAGAAAAGATACTCACCGACACCAGCGGGCGGACTAATCTCCGATGGGAAAGAGAAGTGCGGGTTCAGCACCTGATACAAATGATCAAAAAGAACTCCTGCGAGATCATGATGATACATGGTCAGTACACGAAAGATGTTGTCCCCGATTCAAATTTATCACAAACACATACCTTCCAGCATTTGAGAAGATATAAGAGAAGACGGAGGGGCAACCACCGTCAAAGCAACAACCGGCGATGCTTCCTCAGGTGGCACAACCTCAACGCTCGCCACGCCTGCATTAGAAACGAGAGAAATTGTCAGGAGAGATTGAAAGGGATTGCAGAATAAAAAGAAAAGCAATGACCCAAGATCTACCTGGTGAGTCACCGGTCGGAACCGCGACAAGGACGTCACTTGATACAGCGACTGCTTCACCCTCCTCCATCGAAATGGTTTCGCCGCCCGTGGCTAAATCCCCCGACTCCACGAGAATCGTCGTGATACTCGCAGCGCCCGGCAACGGCAGGGAGTCGTAAGGGGAAAGAGCGACGATTGGAGCAGTTCCAGACTCTTGAGAAAAGGTGGCCACTGTTAGTGTTTATGCCCTAGAGGCCATTACTTTATCATATTAGTTTGTATATTACTTAATGGAAGCTTGGGATATTCACAGTTGTATTGACAGTCTTGCTAAAAATGGTAGTATGCTACTTGGTTTGTGTCTACTTTAATATATGCATATGTTTCATGTAACGTATCGCTTATACATATTAGTAGAGCCCTAAGGATCTTTGCTTGATTACCAGCGTTGTGATGGCAGTCACACTAGTGGGGGCTTGGTAGTATATAAGCAACATCCTATACAGGTCCCTGGTCGTAGGATTATCGAGATAGGGCATCGATACTCCGGAGTAGACTGGTGTATACGCTTCTCATCCCAGCATAGGGAGATGGTCTGTCCCACAGCCATCAGTACGTCATACTGGAGATAGTATGCAGGTGATCGTTAGGTTACGGGTACACCGGACAGGACTCGCCGGGAACTGCAGGTTGGATTTATACCCATCGTCAGATAGCAGTTCCCAGGTGACATGAGTACAGCTTAGTCCGTCGACTTGATACTGCTACTTCGCCTCGGGTGTGTTCCCACTGTACTTAGATTACTACCCTACCACGGCTCAAAGGAGTCGTGCAAACAGGTAGTAGTTGGGTGCAGTCCCGAAGCACTTGGAGGCAGTGGCGGTTAGACAGGATTCGTCTCTCCCGGTATTGGGGGTTGATATCGCGCTGTATATTGAGAGCCATTACGCAAAGTCCCTGGCCAGGGCAAGCGAGATTTACTGGTGGCTTCCAGTAGTTTCTCAAGGTGTAATGGGCTTCACTCCGACACGACTTATACCGCTATTAGGGGTCTGACGTTTACCGCCCCCTAGGCCCGATATGCGATAGTCCTAGACGAACAGACCGGACTGTACGAAGATTGTCACATCAGGCTCAGCAGGAGTTCGGATGGGTTCCTCATCGTCCTTCTTATCGACATCTACCTGGGGACCGTTACGTACAGCTAGTGCCGCTTGCGGTCTGTGGTTAAACCCACTGCCAGCGTAGTGTCGAGTCTTTAGAGTCCCACACAGAGAGTTTCCCTGCTTCGGGCGAAACAATATAGAGGTCGTATGGTTTTACGACAGGGTTCGGACGCATACGTGTTTTTACGCACGTACGATGTTCGGACAGTTTTTACTAGCGGGCTTTGGTTTAAACCAGATTCTAGTATCGGATTATTGGATTTATATAGTCTAAAGTATTTTCGTGTTTTCACGGATAGGAGGGGCGTTCTCGTAATTTGTCGAGAAGCTTCTAGAAGTATGATGAGTTGGAGGCTAAGGTGACATTTGCATTAATTGGTTTAATGAGTCATGGTATGATTCATCCATGGAGTTAATGATGCATTTATGGTTTAAATGACTCATGAGATGAATCACTATATGTATTAATGAAGCATGATGACACATTATTATTTGTTATTCATTTAATAATGTGTTATGCTTCATATATTCACAATGATATCATTATTCCAAAAGGATTCTTATTCTCACCTTCTCTCTCCTCAAGCTCTCTCTCTTCAAACCCTAACCCTAACCTCTCATGTGTTGAGATCAAGGGTTAGCAAGACTTGTTAATCCATAATCCTACTCTATATCCCCTAGGTTGCTTTGATTAGCACTTTTAGTAACCTAGTTACCTCAAGTTAGAGGTCAAGCTTGGAGCAGTAGCTCTCGGGTGGATCGTCTTTGACTCGAGGAGGCCGTTGAGGTGCCGACGTTCCATAGAGCCTACGAGGTATGGAGGACAGCGATGAAGACCTGAAGGACAAGTAACGTGAAGTATAACTTCGAATCCGAGTAGTTAAACCTTTCGTAGTTTGCTAGTAATGGTTTAGACACAATAAGTGTGCTCAAGTCCGTGTTACGAAGCTTTGATAATTGTTTTTCATATATTCCGCCTCCCCGCAAGTTCGTGGGTGCGTGACATGGACTTACAGCCACTTCAGGCTCAGTGGTTGCCGCCATCTCACCCACCGCTACCTCGAGCTCGGCGATTGTAGCCATCTCGCCTACCGCTGCCTTGGGTTCGGCGATCGTGGCTATCTCCTATACCATTACCCCAGGCTCAGTGGTTGCCGCCACTTCTTCGGCAAGACTCGGCCCTGCAAGATAGGATATATGAGAACCTGAAAGTTAGAACTTTAACAAAAGAACCCAATGTCATGTTACCTTGAGTTGGTCTTCCGTTGCTTCCCGAGCTGCACGTGCTACCTGTCTGTGGGCGGTGGACAAGGCAGCCGGAGCATCCTCTGAAGGAGTAGGGGCAGGGGTAGCAGTGCTCGAACCTGCACCCGCGGCCAAGGCAGCACTACGCTCCCTTACCGCGCGCATTCTGCGCTTCCTTTCCGCTCGGGCCGTCAGTGCGGATCTTCTAGAAGCCTCCATCAATAGGACGCCATCATCCGTGCCAAGGGTTAACTCTGGAGCCGTTATGGCATCCGTCATCGGTCGTTTGAGTAAGGCCTCTTTCGGCAGCGCTGAGGAGGCCAGGACTTCGATGGCTGGCCCGGGAACCATCTCCGCATCACCTTGCGGGGTTGGCATTGTAGTCCCTGCGATAAGATAAAGAAGGGGTCAGATTGTCCATAAGAAAAGAGAATGAAGATGCAATGAGCCGAGAAATACCAATGCCCAGCAAAGCGCGAGTCCTCTCCTCCTCCTCAAAGGTCCTAAGGGAAGCCGCTAGAGCCTCTTCAGTGGAAAAGCCTGTTACAGAAGGAAAAATGTCAGTCAAAACATGATAATAAAAATATAATGCAATAACAGAAGTTACGGATTATACTTACTTGATTGCGCGAGGATGGCCATTCCCGCTTTGTGGCTTGCTGATCGCACAGAAGCTGCAATGGCGGCCTCGAGATCAGTATCGTCCGGCGCTATGAATAGACCTTCGTTGGTCCCATATTCGCTCAGGCCCTCGCTGTAAGGAGCATGAGGCTCCTGGCCGAGTACAGCGTCTATAGAGAGGATCGACTTCTTCTTCCTCTTCAGTGAGCGAGCTCCAGTCGCAGCCAGCACAAGCTTATTCTTGGTAGGCACTTTGGGGCGACGAGTCCCGATATCTGAACCCACGCCAGACTCAGGAGAAGCTATATTCACCGTCTCCATGGGAGCACGGGGCACCGGTAGTATATTCACCGTCTCCACGGGAGCACGGGGCACCGGTAGCTCAGGCCTGTCGTGCGGGACTTCAATCACGGCAGCTTCTCTTAGCGGAGGGAGGACAATGGTCCGTCGCTTCAAAGGGACGTTCCGATCACCAGCAGGGGGTGCACCCTTGCGGTCAAGCAGCAGTCGCTTCTCCTCCCTGATAATAGCTCCCATTGAATGTTGGTATCAGGCCACGTGTACATTAAGGCCCTTCGGGACACAACTCGGTTCGCTAATAAAGAAGTGAGACCCCGTGTTCAAGCGCATAAAATGATGTAGCGCGCTCCGCATTCCCTCTTTGGTGGCAGCAAGTTCTACCAGGAAAGCCTCCAGCGGGACTCCCTGATTGTAACTCAGCTGCTGGGCAAAACGATGTGGGTTGTATCTCATGAATAGCGCCGCATCATTTTGCCTGAATACAAGAAAGCCCGGCCTGATGGAGTACAAATGAAGAATCTCCTGGGCTTTCAACACGGAGGCCCCGTCTTTAAAAATGTCTCGCAATGGCAGCACCGCCTTTGAAGTTTCCTGGCCGATGGTCAAGACTTTGTCTGTGAAAGACATACCATCTCCAACCGTGCGCGGACGGAGGGGCAATCCCCTAGCTTCCCGTGGTGACGGATTCACGATGGAGGCGTCAACCAGCCGCATTATCCGTGGGAACTTGCATCTGTCGTAAAAAGAAGGTCTTTTGTGGATGCTAAAGACCCCAAGCACGTGCAGCTCCATCCATGAAGTGAAGTAATGCGTTGGGAAGTTGGCAGGATGCACCCCTGGTTCAGTGGTATCCGCTGCTAAGCTAAGACCGTGATATAGGTGGGCTAACCCGGCGATCCCGATGGCCACTTGTATTCCGGCAACCATGCGATGCGCGGGGTAGAATACGGAAGGCCTCATGTAACGAGGATGCATAGGAAGCGCGAACCAGCTTAACCATAAACTAAGGAACCCGAGAAAGAATGCTTCCTCATCAATGCCCGGAGCGGCTATTTCTGACAGAAGGATGATCGCTACGTCAGGAAGAAAGAAACTCTTTTGATCAACTTCCAGTATCGGCCGACAGTCCAAGCCAAAGCCGAAGGGATCATCAAGTTTAGCAAACTTTTCGCCTTGTCGCGACAAAATTTTCGGGCGGAGAAAATGGGAAATGAAGTCCGCAAAACTGGCCCCTCGGCCTCCGGATTTAAGGAAGAGGCTCTCATACATGTTCAACACCTTTATCAGACTTGGGAACTGGTGCTGAATGGCGTTCTCTGGGGTGAGGCCCATCACCACTGGCTTGGTGGCAAAAATATATTCATCCGGAGGAAGCAGCTCCTCGTAGTGCTCCCCCCTAACCGGTAAACCAGAAACCTCGGTAAATTCTTCCAAGGAAATAGAGACCTCTCTATCCAATAGGAGGAAGGTATGGGTCGGGATGTTCCACTACTCCAAAAACGCCTTGATCCACCATGTGGGAGGTGCAGAATACTGGAACAAGGAAGCGTAGACCGCAGGGTATAAGCCGAGCTTTAGCAGCTGCGATTTTTTGCCGACAAGATATACCGGGCCCACTGCAAGTACCCGGCCGGATGATGGGGAGTTAGCCCGATTTTGTAGGGCTGCCCCAAGGGCGCGACTCGCCCTGACATATGCGCCACCCTAGGGTATCCAAAGCCATCGGCGGCTGCACGGGTACTGCGGCGATCGAAGGCTGAAGGAGACCCTCCGAAGTCCAATTAACCACCTCCATGGAATAGTTCACCGGGGGTGCATCTGCATACGGGATCGCCGAGATAGGCTTCGAAGGCATCGCACAAGAAAAGCTCCGGCGGCCTCTGATAATCTGATCGTACCATCTACCCCACAGGTGAAGATTCTTGTATTCCGGGTCGTGGTCTTTGATCAGCGCGAGAACCTCTCGGTCTACAGGCGCCTCAGGAAATCCGCCTTCTGATCGGATGAACGGAAAGGAAGTGTCGAAAGACATGTCGCCTGCGCAAAAAAGGACAAAAGTCAACTGTCAGTGCTATAATTCTGACACTTGGTACTTTAAAATTTGTACCACACTGCAATGCAGTGGAGAGGGACCAAAAGGGGGCCCACAAAATCTAGATGACAATTCATCAATTAATAATTAATAAAACAGCCTCATCATTTGATGAGACTGTTAATTAAGTGAGGAGATCCTCAAAAAAATTCTCATTAAATGAGAGATCCCTCGGGAAGAGGAGTAAATCTCCCTTTGAGAGCAATGCTCTATGACAGAGTGACACTTGTCAAACTCTGATCATGAGGGAATCAAAATTCCTCAAGAGCCTTGCTCTGGAAAAAATTGATGATGGAAAAACCCATCAGAAAAAAATTAAAATCAATTTTTATGAATTAAAAATTCAAAGATCTCCAAGATCTATGAACAAACTCTAAGAGTTCTTTATGAGCAAAGCTTTGTTCATGGGTTAAGAAACCCTGAAACAAGATCTCCTTAGATCTATGGGTTCAAGAGAGCAAAGCTCTGTTAATGAAATCCTAAAAAAAGGGTTTTCTTTAGATCAAAAATCTATGAAGAGGAAGGCTCTGTTAATGGGTAAAACCCTAGATTATCTAAAAAAAATTTACCTAAATTTTTAACAGAGTTATTACTCTTGAAAAGTTCGTAAACAGAAAAGCTATGCTCTGAACAAAAATTCTCAAAGAAAGAAGATGAACAGAATCATCTAAAGGACCAAAGGTCCTATTTATAGGCATTGAAACGCCTCTTCAACTTCTGAGTTGATCCAAAGGCGCAGATGCTGCCACCGCTGCACTCACGTGTGGGCCATGTGAGGGCAACGGTGAGGGGGCATTTGTTTCCCCCAATCAGAGCAAAGCTCTGTTTGAAATTCGAATTTCAAAAATTTTGAAGCGACGCTTCAGATGCAGCGCCAAGTACGTTGCGCCCTAGGCAGCGCACCATGTGTGCGCTAGCGCTAGGCACGCTGCGCGCCACGTATCAAACGCGGGTGCGCTAGCGCAGGGCGCGCCACGTATCAAACGCGGGTGCGCTAGCGCAGGGCGCGCCGCGCTCTAAGCAGCGCACCACGTATCAAACACAGGTGCGTTGCGCTCTGAGCAGCGCACTACGTGCAAAGCACGGGTGCGCTAGCGCTGGAATTAAAAATTCCCCAATGTTAGATCAAAAGATCTAATAATAATGATAAATCATTAATTAAGCAGAATTAAAATTCTGTTATGGAAAGATTTTCTTTCAATCTTGTTAAAAACAAGAAAATTGCCTTTTGTAAAACAGAAGCCCTAGGATCAAAGATCCAACGGTAGGAAACATCCCCAAATCAATCAGAGAAAGATCTCTTTAACTGATTCAACAAATCAGCTTTCCCTATATAAAGGCCCCAAGACTTCAAGTCTGATATAGAGAACCCCCCCCCCCATAAACTTTGAAAAAACTCAAAGATAAAGAGCAAGCTCTTGCAAGAAGATACTTCTTCAAGGTAAAGATGATGAATGATGAACACAGAGATGAAATCATCTTATAAAAAGGAGAATTCTTTTCTTTTAAAAAGATCATAGATCTTCAAGACAAAAAGTCTTTCATAAAAGAGATCAAAAGATCTCATCATAAAATAAAAAAAGAACATATTTTTCTCACAGATCATTGATCTATAAAGGCAGAACCTTTCATCAAAATAAGAGATTGAAAATCTCTTCTGCAAAATAAGAACTGTTGTTCTTAAAGCTTGAGACAAAGTCTCTTTTAAAAGAACATAAATTTGTTCCCAGATCATAAAATTGATCAAATGCGCTTTGCGCTCATGAAATGTGCCTTGCGCTCTTGAACAGTGCTTCTGCGCTCTCTGGACCGGCACTCGGCGCCAAAATGCGCCGCGTGTCAACCACGTATGTGCCAATTAACAACTTGCACTTTGCGCTTCTGAAATAGCGCACTGCGCTCATGGGCCGGCGCTCAGCGCCAAGCGCACCACGTGTCACTCACGTGTGCGCCACTAAATTGAAAGCGCAATGCGCTCATGGACTAGCGCTTAGCGCTCATAAACTGGCGCAATGCGCCCATCATCTGGCGCTTAGCGCCAAGCGCGACACGTATCCTTCACATGTGCGCTACTTGGCAGAAGCGCACTGCGCTCTTTGACTGGCGCAAAGCGCCTAGCGCGCCACGTGTTGCGCTGACAGAACATAAATTGTTCTTTAATAAGCCTATAGCTTTGGTGATTGCTCAGCATTCAATACAAGATAAAAACATTGTTAAAAAGGCCAAGCCCAAATAAAGGCTCAATAGCCAGAATAAAATGTTAAACATTTTAATCTGATTGGAATTAGCCCAAAATTGGCCATAAGTCCTCAACTTATATTTAATTGAGCCCATCTGCTCATAAATATTTCAACAAATCTTAGCCCCAAATTGGACTACAGATCTTTCAACCAACTCACACCGTTTTGAGGGTACATCTCTTTACTCCTCTGATATCTGTCGTTGTAATCCTTCAACATCTTCAGAGAGGTGACGGGTCCCGACAACCACACATTTCACGGACTGTAGGATCCTTAAACTCATGTACTATGATGTCCTTAAACTTTATAGACTATGACTTCTTTAAACTACGGACTGTGGGGTCCTTAAGCCAATGGACTATGATGTCCTTAACCTTGACTGTGGGGTCCTTAAGCCCACGGACTACGATGTCCTTAACCTTGATTGTGAGGTCCTTAAACTCACGGACTATGATGTCCTTAACCTCGAACGCGATGTCTTTAAACTAACACTGGACCGAGATGTCCTTAAACTAATAATGGACTGTATTGCCCTTAAACTAATCGACCGCAATGTCCCTAAACTAAACAATAGAGTTCAAATGCTCTTTTGTTGGATCTAAACGATCCCGTTAAGTTGATCTTAGTCTAAAATTAGACTAACGTATCCTTAACAAACGTTTAAGTTGATCTTAGTCTCAAATGAGACTAACGTATCCTTAAACCCAACCCCAAACCCAAATCTAAGAAAATACGGATTTGGACTAATCCAAGCCCTACGGGCGACAACATAAATTAGTCTCCGTATACAATCCACGGGCAACCAAAAACAAAACAAACACCCACGACATGAAGTGACCATCTAGAGAAGGAGAAAGTTGTTACTGCGACGCGGTAGCGTAATTAACTGCAGGGGCTTGCGCCTGCAGGGAAGAGCGTCCCCACAATCAAAAACCCCTAAAATGAAGGGGAATCTGACGAAGTCTGCTATATCGGTCGCATCCGTTTAAACCTTCAATACCATAAATCAACTTGGCATCTTCGGAGAGGTGGACGGATAGCACCAATTAGCATCTGCCCCGAAATTCAGGCAAGACGTTCACCGCGTCTTCGCGCGCCTTTCGGCGGGGAACAGTGATAGATTCGCGCAGTACGTGCATACTTGCGATTACCTGCATATGTTATTTACTATTCACGAGTTGGCAACTCACCCCCATTGTGCCACAGTGTTTTGCAGGTAGTCCCTCAGGAGGGTCGAGGCAGGGCTTTCTACCTATCGTATCATCTTTTGCAGTGGATACCGCTGCGGCTGACTGTGTGCAGTCTTGCTATAGATGGGTTTTGCGGTTACCCGATGTTGCTCATTGTATATTCGTTGTATCCAGTACTCTCCATATACTACTTCATGTATTGACTTAGAGACGAGTTGTGAGGACGATATTGTATTTTATTTGTGACTTGGAGGTCTTTTATGCTGTTTCACTTTATATCGTCTTTTTCTTCGCTACGGCGTCGTATATCTGCGTGTGGTGGTTGTTTTCCGCCTTTGGGCGTTGATTTGCTCCCGTTGGGGATTCTTTACTTATATCTTTGTATGTACCTGATCGCACGCTTTTGGTGTGTCAGATGTTCAAAGTTCTAAAGTTATAACCGCGATCAGGACGGTGTCGCTTCGCAGCTAGCCGGTTGAGCACGGGTCGATCCACAGGAAGATGGTTGTATGTCCGTTCGAGTTTTAGACGAGTCAATAAAGAATGTGTATATGTATGTTCAAGTCTATCCTAAGTGTTCGTATGCAAGTATAAAGTTGTTAAGAAAAAGATACGAAAGTGTAAGCTAAGGAAATCCGCAGTCAAAACCTTTGAGCCGAGTCTTGACCAATTGAAGCTAGAGCAATCGGTAACAACGTGGATTAGGGGATTTAAGCACGGTATTCGTGGAATCCGGCTTATTGACCCTTGTCCTTCCGTTCTTGTCTCTTGCTTTCGCCTCCGGCCAAACCGAACGCAACCGGTCGCGGTTAGGAATCACCGTTACCTTGGTAGGGGTAGGGTACCTAACGGAGCGCTTGCGTAATGTTTGGGCGGAGTTCAAAGGAAAATAACGGGAAAAGAAAATGAGCAAAGAAACATTAACTTACAATATCGTATTTATTCTTAACAACACCATATTAACAACCATTCACAAAACGAATCAAAAAGAGAGAACAAAAGAACAAAGAAAAGAAAAGATTACAAGTAAGTAAGTGCATGGAATTTAAAGTGCAAGAAAGTAAAGCAAGGTAATAAATTGCATGAATGTAAAAGAGAAAGAAAGAAAAGTGCAAGAAAGAAAACACTAAGAAAGAGATTTAGGAACCATGGAACAAGTTACACACCATGGGTTTAATAACCCAAACTTAAACTTACAAGCTCAATTAAGAGGTTGCAAGATCAAGAGAGAGCTAAAAACCCAAGGCAAAATGAAGCACAAAAGAGACTTTATTCTTTCCAAAATGATACAACCCTTGAGATTAAATACCAACCCTTAAACCTTTAAGCTCAATGAAGAGGTTGAAAGATCAAGAGAAAGCAAGGATCTCAAGGGGAAGCTAAGCAAAAGAATGATACAAAATAACCCTCATCTTCATTTCCTCATCCACTCAAAAATCTCTCACTACAATTTTCATGGAGGAAAGAATGAAGAAGAAGAAACTAAGCTAAATCCTAACAAAGAGAGAATGGAAATCAAGACATGAAGAAGACCTTTGGCTTGCACAAAACTGGGCTATTTATAGGCTGCGTGCTGAAACCCTAGGACCACATTCTGTCCCTACATGAAAAGACCAAACTACCCCCAGAAAATCGTGTGGTGCCGAGTCAACTCGGCCGCGGATCCGCGGCCGAGTCACCCTATTGGCCGCGGATCCGCGGCCATGTGGGGGAATTGGGAAGTCTGGTTTTTGGGGTTTCCCTGTGTTGCTATCTTCTATTGTTCTACATGTACCAAATTGCAATTTGCTTCCACAATTGCTTCAGATCTGCAACGGTCCAAAATGGCATCAAAAATAATACTTTTGACCTTTTCTCCCTCGAGCTCCGCGCACCCATTGATTCTTGTGCTGCCCCCCTCGTGCTCTGTGCTTGTCCGAGACACGAATGACCACTGTCATATGTCTTGTCTCTGGAACCGGTACGCGGCACTGGACGGATACGGATAACCGGAACCCGGATTTTATCTGCTGTCAACAGATGTTCTGTATTTTGGCGTAACAGTGGAGATTTTATATCATTTGCGTTATTTTGGACACGGAACCTGTAGTCTGTAAATATGTAGCAAATACGGATTAAAAGCACCTACCTATAAACAAACGAGCGTAAGAATGGGCGGTAGTAAAAGCAATATTCTGGTATGAACAAATACCCCCAAACTTAACTTTTGCTCGTCCCGAGCAAAACCAATTATTCACAAAAAATTCCTAACCTCACTTTCGCAGGGAACGTGATTGCACTGAGCACGTGCAACAAGACGTTAAACCTCTAGGTGTCCCTAATAGGAGGAGTGTTGTCTTCTGAGGGTTTTCAGCGGATTACACCCACAAAATCCCGTCAAGCTAGTGTCATAAGTTAACATCGATTCTACTCCTACAGTTCAGTATTTACATTAGAAATTCTATCATCCTAAGTTAGAAATATCCAACCCTTATTTTTCACGCCTCCTATCTATTTAACTTTAGATCCTATACATTCCAAAAAAGTTTAGAAAGATGTTGGTTCTCCTGAGTTTTCCTTCTAACAGTGTGGTTTTAAATCAGGGATTTTTATCAACTTTACAGAAAACATAAGTCTTATCTTTTATTTCTATCTTTTATCCAAACATCGATTGTATACCCCTACGTGTGTATATTTGCACCCCTACACTCAAGAATTCAATTCAAGCTATAATACCCTTGCCCTAATACCTAATACTACTTCTTTTCATTAAGGATGGACGAATTTGCTCGCACACCTTTCATGCGACTATTAATGCTTCTTGAGGCACTAACGGCCGATTACTGAATGTGTGAACTTAAAGCGTAAATAGCAGTTTTCAGGTCTTGACTTTATTCTATTTTTCTTTTTATTTTTTATTTTTCTTTTTCAAGACCGGATATATTTTTCAATAATGCTCTTTTGGTGTTTATCTTTAAATACCGTTTTTTCTTTCATACTAGGTTTTCAGGCAAGAGTATTTCTAGGTATCCTCTACTATCCCAAGTTTCAAGGTGCGTGTAAGTGCAGTTTGTAGGGTGTATACCTTCTAAATTTGAACTCAAGAAAAGAAACTATTTTTCAGACTTATCCTTCAGTAAAACTTCAATACTTTCCCCTCATCTTGACTTAACTCAAGAACTGAACTCAAGATTACCTATTTCTCAAAAAAAAACCGTAAGGACGTATACTTACCAAAGTTAGACAGAATGAGGGTTATTTTTAGGGTTTTCAATTCCTAAGCCTAGGATTTGGTTATTTCTAACATATCAACTAAGCTTTCAGAATAAAAATCTAAGTTACCCAATTAGCTAACTTGACGACAAAGTTTTTATATTTTTGGAAATTTTTTCGATTTTTATGGGTTTTTAATAAGGTATGCAAATGCAGAATATACAAATGAATGCGAAGGAAGAAAGTTTACCGAGCATACCCCCAAACTTAAACTTGACAGTGCCCTCACTGTCAGGCTACACCAAGAGAGTCAAAATTGTCGGCGCTCCCTAAAAAAAAAATTTTTTATACAAAAAAAAAATATATACACAAAAAGGTTCCCCCCCAAACTTAAGTAAAACAGTGTTTCCACTGTTAAGCGTTGAAGTTCAAGATCGGGGGGAAAGAACAGTATCAAGCTATACAAGGCCTTACACAGGACAAAAGTTAGTACCAACCATTCAAAGATTTTATCTCTATAATGTGCTGGTTGGTGAAAGAATGCGGAGAGGTAAGAAATGAAGAATACGCGAGACCGTATAGAGATAGAAGCGGGATACGGTCTCGGTATATGAGAAGAAGAATGGCGGAAGGGAGAAAGAAGTGGAATACGAACTTGAGGGTGGAAATGGATTGAATAAATTAGTACAATCTGTAATGATCGATGTGAAAAGATGGATTGTACTAATCTATCAATATAACGAGAAATTGGGTCAAATCCCTCAAGATTCGTGAGAAACCATGGGTACGCCGAACTCGGTAAACCAGACATATGAAATGAAAGTGATACGGTTTCTTGCATGGTCGGAACGATGGAGATGGTGGGGGGAAGTGATTGAGAAAGGGTATCGGTTAAGGGTTCTGGAGGGTGTACACAGTCGGTGAAAGGAACAGGATAGATTGGAAAATCCGACTCATCAATTAAAAATGGTTCATCCTCAAAACTATCCTCAATATTCTCCTCAAAATTCAGCACATCCATGCATTTATCCTCAAAATCCAGACGCATATGGGGTTCGGGAAAAACATTTAATGACTCGGGATGATGAATTGGAGAGAAAAACTCAGCCAAATCTATGGGTTCATCATCCAAAATATTTCCAGCGTCAATATCCTCAATCAAGTGAAAATCAATTTTCTCAGACACCTCATCAAAAGCATGGATTTCAATCAATTTTGGTTCTAAGATGGAGGTGTAGAGGTCAAAAGGGTTGGGTGCGGTTTCACTCGAAAGGGACCCTTCACAATCGGGCAAATCAAACACTACAAAGTCACACAATTCATTATCTGTTCTATCTTTAATCAATGAATCGTTTGGAACACTAGATAGACATTCAAAATCGGACTTGTGGGTTTCAATTTGCAATGGGTAGGTTTGATTTGGAAGGGTGTATGTTTACCCTAATCAGAGCAAAGCTCTGTTCAAATTCCAAGGTGGGAAAAGAAGCAATGCTTCTGTTCTCCTCCAATCAGAGCAAAGCTCTGTCTTGAAAATTAAAGTTAAAGTTAAAATAAATGAAGCAACGCTTCAGATCCCCTGCGCTGCGCGCAGAGCGCCACGTGTCAAAATCAGACACGTTAGCGCAGGGGGCGCAGCGCCCAAGGCAGCGCACCCGATCAGAGCAAGGCTCTGTTTAAAATTCAAACTCTAATTAAAGAAGCAACGCTTCAGCTGGCCTACGCTATGCGCTGCACGCCACGTGGCAACACGGTTGCGCTAGCGCAGTTGCGCTGCGCTCTGCGCTGCGCAACACGTGGCAGCGCAGTTGCGCAAGCACAGCTGCGCCAGCACAGTTGCGCTCTGCGCTGCGCAACACGTGGCAACGCAGTTGCGCAAGTACAGTTGCGCTGCGCTCTGCGCTGCGCGACACGTGTCAGCGCAGTTGCGCTGCGCGCTGCGCTGCGCGACACGTGTCAGCGCAGTTGCGCAAGTGCAGTTGCGCTGCGCTGTGCGCTGCGCGACACGTGTCACGAGCTGGTGCGCTTGCGCCAAACAGAATTAAAATTCTGAAAGATCTTTCTCAATCTTGTTAAAAACAAGAAGGTTGTCTTCTGTAAAACAGAAGCCCTTGGATCAAAGATCCAACGGTGGGGAAAATTCCCCAAATCACTCAGAGAATGATCTCTTTAACAAATTTTAACTAATTTATGGGCACTATAAAAAGGACCCTAGACCTCAATTCAAAGGCATCAACATTTTTGAGAAATCAAGAGCTTCAAACAGAGAGAACTCTGAAAAAGTTTCAAGAAAAAGGTAAAAAAAAAACCTTCATAAAATAGAAGAAATTTCTTCCAATAGATCATTGATCTAAGAACAAGATCAATGATCTTCACATAATAAACAGTGCTTTGCACTTCTTATGAACCACTGGTTCTTTAAAACAAGAAAAACAAGAAATACTTGTTTTCTTTGATTCTCATTAGATCGAAGAAAACAAACAGTGCTTTCCACTTTATCATGAACCATTGGTTCTAAAAGATTCTCAAATTATAGTGCTTTGCACTTGCAAACTGCGCTGTTGTGCTCCTGGATTGGCGCAAGCCACCAGAGCGCGCCACGTGTCAGCAGCGCAGGCGCAGCGCATTAGCGCAGCGCACTGCGCTTGCGTGACACGTGTCAACACCACAAGCGCTTGCGCTCTCTGATTGGCGCAAAGCGCCTGACAAATGCAATGCATTTCCTAAAGGGCCAGGCCCAAATCAAAAAGACCTAGCAGGCCAAAATAAATTGCAAAGCAATAAAAAGGGGCAGAGCCCAAGTAAAATTGATGCTCTGCATCATTTATAAATAGGCAGAGCCCAAAACAAATTGACGCTCTGCATCCTTTATGGGTAGAGCCCAAATAAAAATAAAAAGAAATGCAATGCAAAAGCAAATAAAATGTTGAACATTTTCAACTGGACTTAGCCCAATTTTGGCCGTAAGTCCTCAAATTAAATTGACTGAGCAAGATTGCTCTCTTAAATCAATTTACATCCGGTTCAAGGGTACATCTCCGAACTCCTCTGACACCTATCGTTGTAATCCTTCAACGACGTCAGAGAGGCGACGGGTCCCGACAACCATACATCAACACGGACTGCGGGGTCCTTAAACTCGTGGACCGAAACGTCCTTAAACTAATGATGGACCACCACGTCCCTAAACTGGAACATGGACCACCACGTCCCTAAACTGGAATATGGACCGCAATGTCCTTAAACTACCTATGGACCACTACGTCCCTAAACTAGAACAATAGAGCTCCCAAATGCTCTTTTGTCGGATCTAAATGATCCCGTTTAAGTTGATCTTATCCTCAAATATGGCTAACGTATCCTTAAACATTCAAACAGACTTTAGTCCCAAATTGGACTATAAGACCCCCAATCAACTTTGGTTCAAGGGTACATCTCCGAACTCCTCTGACACCTATCGTTGTAATCCTTCAACGACGTCAGAGAGGTGACGGGTCCCGATGGCCATGCATAAAATGGACCACTATGTCCCTAAACTGGAACATTAGAGCCCCTAAATGCTCTTTTATCGGATCTAAATGATCCCGTTAAGCTGATCTTAGTCTCAAATTAGACCAACGTATCCTTAACAAACGTTTAAGTCGATCTTAACCTCAAATACGGCTAACGTATCCTTAAACCAAAACCCCAAACCCAAATCTAAGAAAATACGGATTTGGACTAATCCACGTCCTACGGGCGACGACATAAATTAGTCTCCGTATACAATCCACGGGCAACCACAAACAAAACAAACACCCACGACACGAAGTGAAATTCTGGAGAAGGAGAAAGTTGTTACCGCGATGCGGTAGCGTAATTAACTGCAGGGGCTTGCGCCTGCAGGGAAGAGCGTCCCCACAATCAAAAAACCCTTCGAACGAGGGGGAATCTGACGAAGTCTGCTACATCGGCCGCATCCGTCTAAACCTCCGATACATGGTGCCATAAATCAACTTGGCATCTTCGGAGAGGTGGACGGATAAAACCAAATAGCATCGGCCCCGAATCTCAGCGTCAGGACTTCGCAGTCTTGTGCACCGCCTTTCGGAGGGGAACAGTTTATATCTCACTCTCTCCACTCAAATTAGCAGCCTGTCCTACCGCCTCATCATACATTGGAAAATTTGGAGCTAGTTGAAAACTAGCTACCGGGTCACTAGGTTGTATGAGGGCGGCCATGGACGCACTCAAATCCATCATCTGTTGGTACGACGCTACCCTAAAGTCTTCCAATGACTGTTCCAGACTAGACATGGGTTGTGAAGGGGTTTCAGTAAAAGATTCAAAGTTGTTTGGATACTGAAAACTCCCAAATGGCTGTTCAGAAGCAATGTCTAGGGAAGGTGCAAAAGTCGGGTAGGACTGGTAGGAATTGAATGGCTAGACAGGGGTAGGATCAACATTTGGATACGAAGGTGAATGGAATTGTTGATCCCAAGAATTTGAAGTGGTGAAAGGAGTGAAAGATCGGCTATGAGATTGTTCAATATGTTCAGCGATGGACAAAGGACGACTTGCAAAAGGGGTATCAACATAAGCGGGTGCGGGAGGTTGAAAAGGTTGATACAAAGTGGAATGCGGAGTGCAAGTGTTTGTCCTAGACGCTTCTATGCGATCTTTCAGTGAAATTTTGGGCATGGAGGGATCGTTCGAAATTCGACCAAAGCAAGAACCGTAGGAAGTTATGTCTGGTTGTGGGTAACAAAGTTCGGTAAGAGTTTTTCTAGGTGGAGTACCCATGATATGAAGAGAGAAAGAAAGAAAGGAAGAGAAAAGGAGAGGGAAAAGAATGTGGATTTTTTTTTATATTTTTATTAAAAGAAAAAAATGTTTGTTTTTGGAGTTTTGAAATTGTTTGTTTGAAAGAATACGGAATTATGGAACTAAACTTTATACAAGCACAATCACAATCACAATATGCACAAACACACCTAGAGCTAGGGTCTTCAAAGTCCAACTAGACCGCTCCTAGACTTCCAAGGGACAAGTTGCGGGATAACCCTCGAATCGCCTCTTCACTGCCAATTGTGGCCAGGTAAGCACAAGTGAGGTAAGGAGGGTTCCGCTCACGAATCACCGTGAGACGGGCCTTTTAAAATTACCTCCTCACTTGTCTAGCCTAGGCACCACAAAGTCAAATTTAGATAAACGACCGATTCCCCGCAACCTTCACTTGTCCTAATTGAGCGCGACAAGTCCTTATAGGTTTGGTCTAGATATTTTTTATTAGCTCAAGGTAATGCGTAAGCAATTAGTGATTTGTGGGGTCTTAGGAAGGGTGATGAAATCCTCACCCAATCTGAATTGGTGTTATAGCCCCTTAATGTCCGTATTAATATATGCAAAGCGGTAAACAAACAAAATCTAAAACAACAAAAATTTATTTTGCGGCGGAGCAATTCTGTGCAAAGATACCTGCGGAAAATACAGTATAGTGGAATTCAGATAGGGGACTAGAGGAAAGAGAAGAGGTGTAGAAAAAATTGGGCTCAGAAGCCACAATAAGACCGCGGAACCGCCGCCGAATCCCCTCTTTGACCGCGGTTCAGCGGTCAAACAGTGGATTTGGGGCCTGAAACTTTGGTCAATACACGTGTCTTTCTCTGTACACCCTAATAAAAACCTCTGTTTCTTTATTGGATTACTGTACTTGCTCCAGATTAGCCTGCACACTTGCACACAAAAATTATCAAAAATAACAAAAAGATTTTATTATATATATATAAAAAGAATATTAACCCGAATAACAAGAAAGAAAATATGTTACCGTCTCCCAGGCAACAACGCCATTTGATCGCACGCTTTTGGCGTGTCGGATGTTCAAAGTTCTAAAGTTATAACCGCGATCAGGACGGTGTCGCTTCGCAGCTAGCCGGTTGAGCACGGGTCGATCCACAGGGAGATGGTTGTATGTCCGTTCGAGTTTTAGACGAGTCAATAAAGAATGTGTATATGTATGTTCAAGTCTATCCTAAGTGTTCGTATGCAAGTATAAAGTTGTTAAGAAAAAGATACGAAAGTGTAAGCTAAGGAAATCCGCACTCAAAACCTTTGAGCCGAGTCTTGACCAATTGAAGCTAGAGCAATCGGCAACAACGTGGATTAGGAGATTTAAGCACGATATTCGTGGAATCCGGCTTATTGACCCTTGTCCTTCCGTTCTTGTCTCTTGCTTTCGCCTCCGGCCAAACTGAACGCAACCGGTCGCGGTTAGGAATCACCGTTACCTTGGTAGGGTAGGGTGCCTAACGGAGCGCTTGCGTAATGTTTGGGCGGAGTTCAAAGGAAAATAACGGGAAAAGGAAATGAGCAAAGAAACATTAACTTACAATATCGTATTTATTCTTAACAACACCATATTAACAACTATTCACAAAACGAATCAAAAAGAGAGAACAAAAGAACAAAGAAAAGAAAAGATTACAAGTAAGTAAGTGCATGGAATTTAAAGTGCAAGAAAGTAAAGCAAGGTAATAAATTGCATGAATGTAAAAGAGCAAGAAAGAAAAGTGCAAGAAAGAAAACACTAAGAAAGAGATCTAGGAACCATGGAACAAGTTACACACCATGGGTTTAATAACCCAAACTTAAACTTACAAGCTCAATTAAGAGGTTGCAAGATCAAGAGAGAGCTAAAAACCCAAGGCAAAATGAATCACAAAAGAGACTTTATTCTTTCCAAAATGATACAACCCTTGTCATCAAATACCAACCCTTAAACCTTCAAGCTCAATGAAGAGGTTGAAAGTTCAAGAGAAAGCAAGGATCTCAAGGGGAAGCTAAGCAAAAGAATGATACAAAATAACCCTCATCTTCATTTCATCATCCACTCAAAAAGCTCTCACTACAATTTTCATGGAGGAAAGAATGAAGATGAAGAAGAAACTAAGCTAAATCCTAACAAAGAGAGAATGGAAATCAAGACATGAAGAAGACCTTTGGCTTGCACAAAACTGGGCTATTTATAGGCTGCGTGCTGAAACCCTAGGACCACATTCTGTCCCTACATGAAAAGACCAAACTACCCCCAGAAAATCGTGTGGTGCCGAGTCAACTCGGCCGCGGATCCGCGGCCGAGTCACCCTATTGGCTGCGGATCCGCGGCCATGTGGGGGAATTGGGAAGTCTGGTTTTTGGGGTTTCCCTGTGTTGCTATCTTCTATTGTTCGTCATGTACCAAATTGCAATTTGCTTCCACAATTGCTTCAGATCTGCAACGGTCCAAAATGGCATCAAAAATAATACTTTTGACCTTTTCTCCCTCGAGCTCCGCGCACCCATTGATTCTTGTGCTGCCCTCCTCGTGCTCTGTGCTTGTCTGAGACACGAATGACCACTGTCATATGTCTTGTCTCTGGAACCGGTACGCGGCACTGGACGGATACGGATGACCGGAACCCGGCTTTTATCTGTTGTCAACAGATGTTCTGTATTTTGGCGTAACAGTGGAGATTTTGTATCATTTGCGTTATTTTGTACAAGGAACCTGTAGTCTGTAAATATGTAGCAAACACGGATTAAAAGCACCTACCTATAAACAAACGAGCGTAAGAATGGGCGGTAGTAAAAGCAATATTCTGGTATGAACGGTACCCATTTTTGGGGCTAGTTTTTACAAAAGAGGTGCTGCCAAAATTTTTAAGGAAATAAAGTTGGACTTTAAAGAATTTGTATTTGAGATTTCAAAAGTTTTTAAAATGTTCTTATCACTTACTACTTTTGATGGTTTAGATTGCTGGGTTTTCGGCTTACTTAAATTGCGTTACTCCTGTAGACGTTGCGTAGTTTAAGAGCCGTCACGTGCCAAATTTCGAGTCGTAACAGCATGAAAGGAAACGATAGATCCACAATGGATACATGATCATAAGGTGGAACGAAATCAATAAGAGTATGATCATAGAAACGATCGAATCAAGGATCTCAAATGGATGTATAATCATGGATACGAAGAGAATCACAGATCTCAAAATATGTACATCCTAAGGTTTCTTAAATGGAGTATCATATCGTAAATATGCCGCAGAACATACGTACGGTACGTCACTCTACTCAAGCTACCTACTCCATCAATCAGGGTCAACCTATGAAACGAAAGTTCGGGTCTAATACCCCCATGTTCAAGTCTAAGTTCCGTAAGGTCAAGCCTAGCTTCCGAAATATATATATACGCCCTAGACTCCGCATAGTCAAACATAGACTCGAATCAAGATTAAACCTAGCGCTCTGATACCAAATTTGTCATGACCCGAAATATTAGCTCGTGACCAGCACTTAAATCACGCAACGTCTAAAGGCGTAACGTAATTCAAGTAAGCCGACACCCAGAATCTAAACCTTTAAGAAAATAAAGAGGTGAAGTTTTGAAATAAAGGTATGGTGAAAATCATAAGTTTTCTTAAATACACAAGTAATGGAATATGAAAATGCAAGTAATTTTTTGCGAGTTCAAAACATATTTCGTCTTTTAAAAATTTGGGCAGCACCTCCTTTGTATATTTTGATCCAAAACCATAAATACATGATAATGATAAAGGCATCCCCAAGCGGGAGCTAGCTCTTCGCCAATCGGCGGATCCACAACCACACAAAGCATAAATATAAGTATATGACACCCAACGGCGATGATCACCACAAAAGATAATGAAATAAGCAAGACATCAAAACCACAAATAGCGGAAAACCCCTCGCTCTATGTCTCGCAACCACAAGTCTCACTAAGTCTCAATACTTATACAATAACTAATTTTGATTGATGGAGTTGACTAGATACAATATGAATAATAATACAAGAGTAGGAACGATACAAATTTCCCACCTACCAAAGCAAAACACCCGAATGCAGCTATGTGCCAACGATGCCGCTACGGATCCATGCGGTCAACCTGCAAGAACTGTGGCACAACGGGGGTGAGTTTCCAACTCGTGAATAGAAAAACATCTACAGATAGAAATCAAATAAACAACGACTCCTAGGTCAACTATATCATAAAGATAATACTATGATATCTAGGGTGACCGGGTCTGTATATGTGCCAAAACTATAAATAAATGCCTATCGGCATGCGGATATCATCCATCAATATAATAAATGTATGTATGCATGTGGATCTCGTCCACGTGTCAACCAATGACACAACAATATCATGCATGTAAATATCATAAAAGTATATGCATGAAAGTATGAGGATATAAATCAACGTGTGCCCCTCGCGACACATCAAAATCATGGAACCTGAGTGCCCAGCATCGACACTCTAAACATCATGAAACCCGTGTCCAGCATCGACACGTAAATCCTCATATCTCGGGCTCTGTCAGTCCGGATCGGCCCTCGGCCTCCGTTTGCAGGCTCGGCCCGCGGGCTCCGGCAGAACGGGTCGGCCCCTATCCATCTCTCGACTCCGGTCGTTATCCTCCGGATAACCGCCAGGTCCAACCAATCACCGGTAGGTAGTAGTCCCTAAGCCAGGCTCATCGTCATCCCCACGAAATCTCTCTCTCGGCACGGGGTACCATACCGGGTCCACTATGAACCCGCAAACGGATCATCCGCCTCCTCGAATCGGGTTTCACATATCACACGTCTCAGAACCGAGAAAACGCATAGTGGACGCACTGAAATATCATATCAAGAGAAACCGGGTCTTTAAAACAATACGTACTTTCTTTTGAAATAACCACGGTTTTCAAATCCAAAAATCTCATGAAAACAGCATATCTCAATGCGTATAATCGTAAAGCATGATGTAT
This sequence comes from Agapanthus africanus, assembly GCA_030015575.1. Taxonomy (NCBI): domain Eukaryota; kingdom Viridiplantae; phylum Streptophyta; class Magnoliopsida; order Asparagales; family Amaryllidaceae; genus Agapanthus; species Agapanthus africanus. The sequence goes on from JASDDO010000008.1 coordinate 318,859,911, forward strand.
GCGACATATAACAAAATATAAGCATATCCGTATATCATGCAACATGGAACAGTAATCTGCACATATCAAGGGAAAACCGCTCTTTTAAATGAATCAAGTTTTAAAATATATCCTGCGGTTCCCAAATTCTCCAAGTCAAATGCAACATCGTATAAAGGTGCATATGTAACTATAGCAAGTAAATTATGCAAGGAATCATATCATGATCCATCAATCCTACTGTGTAGTGACATGGCAATTATCGATGATGAAGTGTATGAACCGGCAAATCTGTATAAGTGTAACATACGCATCATCGATAATGGTGTAAGTGTACTAGCACAGGTAGATGCAATGCAATGAGAATAACACGAATGCAGCATAAGGTAAATCGTCAGCTAAAAGCTATAAGGTATACGTCTCTATCACATATCTGAGTCGATGAATCTAATGTTAGTTATATGTATGGCCTAGAGGGCATTACTGTACATACAATGTATATTGTAGTGGATGTTTGGACATATATAGAGAGGACTTTCTTGCTCGACATGATAGTACGCTATCTGGTTGCTCTTTATCTTAACATGTTGACTTATATTAGTTTACTCTCTTACTCTCACATGTTGATAAAGCCCTTAGGATATGTACTCGACTACTGAGACTATGATAAGATCATACTAGTGGGGCCACGGTAGTCGACGAGTACATCCTTTAACTGTTCCTAGTCGAGGGTGTATCGAGACAGGGCATCGATACACCAGAGTAGACTAGCGTATACGCATCTTGACCCATATGATGGGCGATGGATGATCCTATATCCATCGGTGTTTGACATCAAGGATGGTGTATGGGTGCTCAGTGGAGACTGGGTACACTGGACGAACTCACCGAGAACTCCCAGATGGTATTATACCTCACGTCAGATGGCAGTTCTCTGGTGACACTGATACAGGTTAGTCTGTAGACCCGAGATCGTCATAGAGACTTGTGTGAATCCCACTGTGCTTTGATTTCCACCTTACCACGTCCATGAGGCGTGCAAAATGGTGGCTTTTGGGTACAGTCCCGAATCGCATGGAGGCAATGAGCGATAGGAGGGGATTCGTCTCTCCCAGTATAGGGAGTTGATGTTGTGCTGTGTTCGATTGGCTATAACTGGAAGTCCCTGACCAAGGCTGATATAGAGTACTGCTGGTAAGTGTTATCAATAGGTTCTCAACCTGTTATGAGCCTCACATCTGTAGGGTTGCTAGGCACACGCACAAGGGTCTACGAGGCATCAACCATGCCCGATTAAAAATTTACCCGTGCCGAACAACCCAAAGCCGGATCTTTAAACTAGAGTTTATGCGAAAACAAGCATGTTAAACACTTTAACACTAAGTGAGAGGGATTACAACCTTTGTAGATCCGGTCCTTCACTTCATAAGCTCCGTGTTGTGGTCCCTTCGCTGCGATCATCGTGTTCCGGACTCTCGAGAGGCTCCACGAAGAGAAAGATGCAGTCTTGCTTCCGATCTTCGATAACATAGATGATCTACCTTGAAGTTTCATTAACACAAGCTAACACTCACTAAATGAAGTGAACACCATCATCTAAATGGAAAGGATAGATGAGGATGATGAAGTAGGATTTTTAGCTCTCATTTATAATCTTTTTCTCACACATTATCATCACTAAGAAAAACTAGTAAGCTTTTTCCAAGAAAAGAAGAAGGAAGAAGAAGAAGATTATCATAATCCTTTTGTGATGAATAATGCAAAGATAATAATGATGAATAATGCAACCATGGTCAACTAAACCCATGTAAGAGAATTAACTAGGGCTAGGATTTGGGTTAGGTTAAAAGTGAGTCACTTGAAAATATCAAGCATAATATCTTTTCCAAGATAGAAGAAAAGCTTCTAGAATCTACTAGAAGTCTTAACCCTAATCCAAACCCTAATCATGTTTAAACTCTACTAAACATGTTGCATTAGTTATTATATCATGTTACAATATTATATATCACATATATAATATTTATCGTAACAAAATAAAATAATACAATTAACATATATCGCATATATATCAATGTATTACCCGAGTGAGAAAAAGAATCTTTTAGTGAGCTAATATTAGTTAATGTAATATAATATATCATATATATTATTATAAATTAAAATATCGAATCAACACTTGATCCGACAATCCGGCTATATCGCATATAACCGACTAATATCTCATTTACCGATTCATCGAATCAACACTTGATCCGATGACCCGGCTGATATCAAATATCACGAGAATAGAATACGGTATCACATATCGCATTATCCTCGGTCCTGCACATATCACATATGTGTCCCTACTCCGTTTTTCCTGAGTCAAGAAGCCTCTGTGTGGGACTCTAAAGAATCGTCAATACGCCGGCAGTAGGTGATGATCATATCAAACACCCACAAGCTGCAAGCGGTCAGCTAAACGTAACAGCCACCTAGGTATTGAGCGCTCAGAAGATCAACAAGCAAGCCTGTACATTCTCCTATGAATCCAAACAGTAACACTCCCGTACAGTCCGGTCTCGTCGTCTGATATGTCGCATATCTCGCCTAGGGGTGGTAAACGTCAGACCCCAGTAGCTCGATAAGTCGTGTCGATATGAGGTCTATAACAGTTCGAGAAACTACTGATAAAACTTACCAGTAAATCTCAGCAACCTTGGCCAGGGATTTCTAGTTATAGCCAATCGAACACAGCACAACATCAACTCCCTATACCGGGAGAGACGAATCCCCTCCTATTGCTCATTGCCTCCATGTGATTCGGGACTGTACCCAAAAGCCACCTTTTTGCATGCCCTCTTGGATGTGGTATGATGGAAATCAAAGCACAGTGGGAATCACACAAGACTCTATGATGATCTCGGGTCAACAGACTACTCTGTACCAGTGTCACCGGAGAACTGCCATCTGACGTAAGGTATAATACCATCTGGGAGTTCTCGGCGAGTCCGTCCAGTGTACCCAGTCTCTACTGAGCACCCGTACACCATCCTTGATGTCAAACGCCGATGGATATGGGATCATCCATCGCCCATCATATGGGTCAAGATGCGTATACGCTAGTCTACTCTGGTGTATCGATGCCCTGTCTTGATACACCCTTGACTAGGAACAGTTATAGGATGTACTCGTCGACTACCGTGGCCCCACTAGTATGATCTCATCATAGTCCCAGTAGTCGAGTACACATCCTAAGGGCTTTATCAACATGTAACATAGAGACAGTCAGAGTACATGTTAAGATAAAGTACAACCAGATAGCATACTATCATGTCGAGCAAGAAAGTCCTCCCTATATATGTCCAAGCATCTATTACAATATACATCATATGTGCAGTAATGGCCTCTAGGGCATACATATAACTAACAACATCGACACGACTTATCGGTTACTGGGGTCTGACGTTTACCACCCCTAGACCAGATATGCGACATATCAGACGAAGAGACCGGACTGTACGGGAGTGTTACTGATTGGATTCACAGGAGAATGTACAGGCTTGCTTGTTGATCTTCTGATCGCTCAATACCTGGGTGGCTGTTACGTTTAGCTGACCGCTTGCAGCTTGTAGGTGTTTGATATGATCATCACCTGATACTGGCGTATTGACGATTCTTTAGAGTCCTACACAGAGGTTTCTTGACTCAGGCAAAACGGAGTAGGAGCACATATGTGATATGTGCAGGACCGAGGATAATACGATATAAGATACCATATTATATTCTCGCGATATTTTGATATGAGCCGGGTCATCGGATCAAGTGTTGATTCGATGAATCGGTACATGATATATTAGTCGGTTATATTCGATATAGCCGGATTGTCGGATCAAGTGTTGATTCGATAATTTAATGTATAATTATATATATGATATATTGCATTACATTATCTAATATTGGCTCGCTTTATTGATTCATTTTCTCACCGGATAATACATTGATATATATGCAGTATATGTTAATTGTATTATTTTCTTTTGTTACAAAAATATATTATATATGTGATATATAATATTGTAACAAGTTATGATTACTAATGCAACATGATTAGTGGAAATTAAACGTGATTAGGGTTTGATTTGGGTTAGCTTTTTCATGAAGCTTCTAGAAGCTTTTCTTTTGTTTTGAGCTAAGATATTATGTGTTGATATTTTGGAGATATTTCCTAACCCAACCCAAACCCTTTTACCCTAGTTAAGTCTCTGCATTGGTTAGCCCTTTCATCTTTAACCATGGTTGCATTTGTAATTATAATTACATATTCATTATTCATCACAAAAGGATATTCATTCTTCTTCTTCTTCCTTGAGCTCACAAAAACTTTCTAGGTTTTTATTTTGTGATGGATTGGTGTGAGAATTTGATAATAAAAGAGAGCATAAATCATACTTCATCATCCTCATCTAATCTAGCCAATTAGATTAGGGTGTTCACCTCATTAGTGAGTGAGAGCTTGAGTTAAAGAAACTTTAGGGTAGATCATCTTTGAAAAGGAAGACTACAAGCAAGCATGGATCATTCGGGTTGTGGAGCCTCTCTTGAGTCCGGGAGATCATGGATTGCGGCGAAGGGACTTCTACTCGGAGCTTATGAAGCGAAGGAGCGGACTACAAAGGTTGTAATCCCTCTCTCTTAGTTGTAAAGTTGTTTACTTGCATGTTTAACCCTAATTATCTAGCAAAGATCCTCGCTTTGAGTTGTTCGGCACGTCTAAATTTTAAATCGGGCATGGTTGATACCTTATAGACCCTTGTAAGAGTGCCTAGTAACCCTACATCTAACAATCGGCATCCAGCCTCACAACATCACGTACGGTATAATCCATCGTACGGCATCCTCTAGTCAAGGGTATGGATCAATCATCAAGTCAAGTCATCACGTATGGAAAATCATCGTACGGCGGCATCAAACCATTAGGGATCCTATCAACCTTTACGACGATGAAGGTACGGACTTAAAGTCTCGTACGGCATATCACTCATGATTCACAACATTATATATCTCTATATACATATATCCCAGGTCGCATCCATAACAATCTCATATCAGGGGACCGGCAAAGGAATCAATCATCCCATATCGACTCGCATCCGTATACCGGCATATCAATCAAGTCATCATATCACATCGTATATTCTTTTCATCACCTTAATATCTCATAACAAGTCATCTTACATATACATTCTATCCTATACATCAAATGTCATGCTACGCTAAAACCCATCCTTATTCTAGTGTAACTACATGTCTGTCGTGATTCACATTCGCTTTTCATATCCCTAAAGCTTTCATCTCATATCCCAATAAATATATATATATATATATATATATATATATATATATATATATTCAAGCAATGTATCATCTCTAACTACCTTTTTAACCATTACCCTAGTTCCTAATCTAGGTTTCTACGACTGCATCTTATAGATCGTTTTCCATCAAAACCTTGCGGGGGTGCTATACGCCATCCACCCGACTTCCCTCATAGATATAGATCTACTCACCTGATCCTTGCTTGCCGAAGTCGATAACGCCACGCTCATCCTTGTTGCTCCAAGTCCGCATGAGGGTACCTACATACATACACACATTGCATCGTAACTGAATTCACGCGCGAAAACCAAAACGGCACACGAAACGCACATAGGTTAGAACCTATTGCCTACTCATGCAAAAGAGCCTAAAAACACCCGATATCGACGTACAAACGTCAAGTGACCGATACAAAATACCATTACCAAAATTTCAAGTCATGAAAAGTTATAAAAACAATACAGTAACTCATGAAAATATGCTCCAGATTTTTGTTTAGGTGAAATTGGGATGAACAAACAGTACTGGGGTGATGTATATAGAATATATGACCTACAGAAGCAACCTAGGCAGCAGACACCACCAAGTGGTGTTCATAACAGAATACTGCATTTTATACCGCCCATTCTTATGCTCGTGTGTTTATAGGTAGGTGCTTTTAATCCGTGTTTGTTACATATTTACAGAGTACAGGTTTCCAGTCCAAATATTGCAAATCAAGACAAAATCTCCACAGTTACGCCAAAAGCAGAACATCTGTTGACAGCAGATAAAAGCCGGGTTCCGGTCATCCATATCCGTCCAGTGCCGAGTACCAGTTCCTGAGACAAGACATATGACAGTGGTCATTCGTGTCTGGGACAAGCACAGAGCACGAGGGGGGGCAGCACAAGAATCAATGGGTGCGCGGAGCTCGAGAGAGATAGAAGTCAAAAGTGAAGAAAAGATAGCAATCTTGGACTAAGAATTCTGAAGATATTCTGGAAAGATTATCAGAAAATACATGTACCAGACAACAGGGGACAGCAGACCAGGGTCGTACAGAAAAGCCCATGCCCTGAACCCACTATAGTGCGGCGGATCCGCGGCCAATAGGGGGTCTAGGCCGCGGATCCGCGGCCGTACTGGCGCCGCAGCTTGTCAACTTTTGTGGGTATTTTGGTCTTTTTATGTAGGTTCTGAATGTTGCCCTAGATTTCCAGCTCCCTGCCTATAAATACTCCAGAATTGAGCTAAGCCAAGGGTCCAATTTTTGTGTTCATTCTTTGTTCCTCTTTTGTAGTTTTTAGTGTAGTTCTTCTTCTTCTTCTTCATTCTTCCTCCATGGAAATGTAGTGAGAGCATTGAGTGGATATTAATGAAGATGAGGGTTTTGTATCATTCTCTTTTGTTTCTTCTTCCCCTTGAGATTCTTGCTTTCTCTTGATCATTCAACCTCTTCATTGAGCTTGAATGGTTAAGGGTTAGTTATTGATCTCAAGGGTCGTATTTTCTTGTGGAATTAGCGCTTCATTTCACATGCGGTCTCTACCCTTCTCTTGATCTTGCAACCTCTTGATTGAGCTTGCAAGTTTAAGGGTTGGCTATTGATCCCATGCTTGTCTTGAGTTCTAGTTTCTTGTTCTTTTTATCGCTTTTTATTACTTGCTTATTATTATCTTGCTTTACTTTCTTGCAATTTATATTCATGCACTTAATTACTTGTAATCTTTTCTTTTCTTTGTTCTTTTCTTTTGCTCTCTTTTGTTCATTTTGTGAATGGTTGTAATTATTGTTGTTAAGATGAAATACGGTATTGTAAGTTAATTTCTTCTTTCTCATTTCCTTTTCCCGTTATTTTCCATTGAACTCCGCCCAAACCATACGCAAGCGCTCCGTTAGGCGCCCTACCCTAACAAGGTAACGGTGATTCCTAACCGCGACCGGTTGCGTTCGGTTTGGCCGGAGGCGAAAGCAAGAGACAAGAACGGAAGGACAAGGGTAAATAAGCCGTATTCCACGAATACCGCGCTTAAATCCCCTAATCCACGTTGTTGCCGATTGCTCTAGCTTCAATTGGTCAAGACTCGGCTCAAAGGTTTTGAGTACGGATTTCTTTAGCTTACAATCTCGTATCTTTTTCTTAACAACTTTATACTTGCAAATAATACACATAGGTTAGATCGAACAAACACATACAGATTCTTTATTGACTTGTCTAAGACAAGAAAGGACATACAACCATCTCCCTGTGGATCGACCCGTGCTCAACCGGCTAGCTGCATAGCGACACCGTCTTGATTGCGGTTAACTTTAATTCTTCCAATCAAGTGGCCGGCCACATTGGTCAAAATTACGGCCTCCTCGGCCAAGTGGTGAGGGAAAGGGCTCGTCTCTCCAGGGTGGTCCTCATTGGTCCAATTAGGCCTCTAGAGTTATTTGTTTTTCCAGTAAAACTCCCAGGTCACTCCAGATTTCCTGCACCCACCATTTAATCACAAAACCGACATTTTGACATTTCTAACCCAAAGTTTGGTTTGTTTTAGTTTTGGTCTAGATTTACAACACCATGGGGGGTTAATGTCACCAATTACACCTCAATTGCATCCTCACTACTCAAAAATCCCTAATCCACTTCTATGAATTTTCAAAGCTCACAAAACTCACTAAACCACCATATCTTAACTCTAAACCATACTAGAAAACAAGAAACACTAGAAACTTAGCTAGAAGTCTTGAATTATACCTCATTTGTCACTCAAGAATCCCCTAGGGCATCAAAATCCAATTTTTCTTGGTCCAACATGCTTGTAGAGAGCTTGTGCATGTTTTTTGTGAAGAGGGCGTAAGGTTTTGGTGTATTTTTGAGATTGTTGTGTGGTGTAGGAGGTGGTGGAGAGAGAGGGACAGCCATGGTGAGAGAATGAGAAGAAGAAATGATGAAGATGATGGAGACAAACACAATGGGTCAAGGTCAAATGAACCCATCACCTCTCTCTCTCTCTCATGCCCATACCTCTCTTATTCTAACCTTTTCTTTTCTTTTCTTTTCTTTTCTCTCATTTAAAACCAAACCAAAACATTTGAAAAGGAAAGCCATGGAGGAAAATGTAACAAGTGTGAAAAATGATTTTGTGCATGTCACATGCACAAAACTAGCTTAATGCACGATTAGCAATATTTAATCGCGATTAGCATTAAAACTGTATATAATTACTTATAAAAATTCATAATTTGCTTAAATTAAATAAAACACCCTCATTTCAGTAATTTCTATAATTTTCCAATTATTTCAAAATTATTGGTATATATTGATTCCCTTTTTCGAAAACCCCAATTTCGCAAATCGGGCAGTTTTCACGAAATATATTATTTTAATATTAAATTCCAAAAATAATATTTTATATTTTCTAAAATGTTACACATGTGTTCCTGTTGAAGCATAAATATGAATCTTTTGAGAATTTCAAGAAATATAAGTACGAAGTTGAGAACTAGATGGGTAAAAGTATTCAAATCCTTCGATATGATCGGGGAGGAGAATACTTGAGCACGGAATTCCGAGACTATTTAAAAGAGAATGAGATTCTCTCTCAGCTTACTCCTCCGTATACACCACAGCACAACGGTATATCGGGGTTGAGGAATCGCACCCTATGAAATATGGTGCGCTCTATGATGAATACTGTTGAGTTACCTATTTTCTTTTGGGGATATGCACTTGAGAAAACTGCATACCTATTGAATAGAGTTTCGACCAAATCCGTTGCCTACCACTCCATATGAGATATAGAATGGGAAAAGACCATCTCTTAAACTAGTTAAGATATAGGGTTGTACGGCCTATGTTGAAAAAAAAATCCGGACAAGCTTGAGGCAAGGTCAGTTCTGTGCAAATTTGTAGGATATCCCAAACACTGGCGAGGGTATATCTTCTACCATACCGAGGAACAAAAGGTGTTTTGTTTCTCGACATGCCACCTTTTTAGAAAAGGAATTTCTTATGAATGAAATTAGTGGCAAAGAGGTAGAATTGGAAGAAGTTCCATCAATACAAACTATAACTGACAATTTGGTGGAACCGGAGAATTCAATAGTCCCCGAAGAACCGCAGCCACTCCGCAGATCTAGTAGGGTTCCTCATCCACCAGAGAGATACTACGGTTTTCTCATAGACGGTGGGAGTGAGGATTGCATCATGGAGATGATGACCCAACTAGTTTCGAGCAGGCCATCACGAGTGGGGACTCTGTGAAATGGCTGGATGCTATGTGATCTGAGATGGAATCCATGCACACCAACAAAGTGTTGACTTTGGAAGTTGCTCATGAAGGGGTAAAACCCATCGGGAGCAAGAGGATCTTTGAGAAAGATAATTTGGTGTAGATGGAAAAGTTGAGACTTTCAAAGCTAGACTTGTAGCAAAAGGTTTTCGTCAACGACCATGTGTCGACTATGATGAAACCTTTTCTCCTGTCGCTATGCTTAAGTCCATCAGGATCCTACTTGTCATTGCTGCATATCATAACTACAAAATCTGGCAGACTGCACGTTAAAACCGCTTTTCTAAATGGTGATTTAGAAGAGAGCGTGTATATGACACTGCCAGAGGGCTTCGTAGACAATGGCAGCAGCGGAAGCGTGGACAAGCTGCTTGAATCCATTTACGAATTAAAGCAGGCATCGCGGAGATGGAACATCTATTTTGATGAAACTGTCAAAGAGTTTGACTTCATCAAAAAGTTAGATGAACCATGTATATATAAGAAGGTTGTAGAGAGTATGGTTGTCTTTCTCGTATTGTACGCGGATGACATACTCTTAATAGGAAAGGGTGTTCCTACGCAACACTTGGTCAAGCTCTTCTTATCACACGTGTTCTCCATGAAAGATCTTGATGATGCCTCCTACATCCTAAGGATATAGATCTATAGAGATAGATCTAAATGGATGTTGTGATTGTCCCAATCCAGGTACATAGACACCATACTAAAGGGGTTTAGTATGGAAGATTCTAAGCATGGTAATGTACCCGCAAGAATCGCTCTCTCCAAAGAGATATCTCCAAAGACTGATTTGGAGAGGGATCGCATACAAGGGATACCCTTTGCTTTGGCAGACGGGTCAATCATGTATGCGATATTATGTACCAGACCAGATGTAGCTTACTTACTAGGTGTAGTGAGTAAGTGTCGAAAAGATCTTGAGGAAAAATCACTGGACAGCTGTGAAAAACATTCTTAAGTGCTTGAGAAGCACTAAAGAGATATTCTTGGTGTATAGTAACGGTGAACTCCAGGTGGAGTCCTTTACCGGTTCGAGCTTCCAGAGTGATAAGTACGACTGAAAGTCAGTCTCGGGTTTTGTCTTCACCCTCAGTGGAGGGACGGTATGTTGGAAGGGTTCCAAGGTATATACTGTAGCAGACTCATTGATAGAGGCTAATTACATCGCTACCAACGATGCTGCCAAAGAGATTGTCTGGATGAATAAGTTCATATGATGAACTTGGTTCCTACCATTGGGCATCCAGTACCTGAGTATTGTGATGACAATGGAGTTGTGGTTTTGGCCTAGGAACCGCGGTCACATCAGCGATCCAGACATATTCTTAGACAGTATCACCGGATCAGAGAGATGATTTGTAACATTTCAGAAAATATAAAATATTATTTTGGAATTTAATATTAAAATAATATATTTCCCGAAAACTGTCCGATTTGCGAAATTGGGGTTTTCAAAAAAGGGTATAAATATATACCGATAATTGTGAAATAAATGGAAATTAAAATGATTTATTCATTTAATAATATATTTAAGGGATTTGGTATTTTTAAAATTTATTATATGCAGTTTGGACAAAAACCCGATTAGTGCACTCCTAATTGCAATTAAGCCAAATCCGTGTTTCTACAGTTTTTCATGGCTAGTGCACCATGTCATGTTACATTTGGTTACATATTGTTGCATTTGTGTTGTTTTATGGGTATTATGTGATTTGGTTTTGAAATTTGAAAGAGAAAAGAAAAAGAAATGAAAAAGGGTTAAAAAAGGTGAATGATTGGAGAGTGAGTGTGTTTGATAATAAGTGAGAGGGGGGGCTGCTGCCATAAGTGTCATACCCCATCATTTTCTTCTCCTTCTTCATCTTCCTCACCCTCATCTCCCACCACTTCTAACCCTAGATCCATCTCCAAATAATCCCCAAAACCTTATACTCCCTTCACAAAAATTAATCCACATCTCTTCCTCTACACATTGGACCAAGAAAAGTGGGATTTTGACAACTTTGGGACTTCTAGGGTTTGCTTAAGTGACATCCATGAGGTATAATTTCTTCCATTAGTTTAGTTTCAAGTTTTCCTAGCTTTTTGTTTAAGTTTAGAGTTCGTTTAGTGATGGATTGGTGATACTTAGAAATCCTAGTGAGGGTTTGAGTGAAATTGTGGATTGGTGATGATTGAGTGGCTGTTTAAGACCTGGAATTTAGCTTAGAACCCTAAAATACGGATTTAGGAATTGATCCATGTCGGTTTTGTGAGTATATAGGGTGTGCAGGGAAATCTGGAGCAACCCGGGGAATTTCTGAGACAAGCAAACAACTCCAGGGACCAAATTAGAGTACTAGGAGACCACCATGACCAAACGAAGCCCAATTGAGCATGGGGGGCCGAGGAGGCCGGATTTTTGGGCCCTGTGGCCGGCCACTTGGTAGCATGTAGTGTCGGGGTTGGTCCAGTAGCTTATATACATCATGTGCAGCACCCTAGACTTGTTTGTGCAACTCCTTTTGACCTGAGTCAAAATCTGGGAGCATTTTAATGTGATTTTGGCCATGTTTTCCGTATTTTGAAATGCTAAGTTTTGATATTTGGGTTTGTATTTGGTTGTTGGATGTTTGTACATCAACGACTAGGGGTAATTTGTTAGTTTTGCATACGTGGGCTATAGGTTCTAACCTATGGGCGATCCGTGTACCGTTTTGGATTTCAGAACTTGATTTTTATAGCGTTGCGATATGTGTTGTTATTGTAGGTACCTTCGCGTGGATTCCGAGGCGACGGAGCGTGGCGTCATCAACATCGACAAGCGAAGACCACTGTGAGTAGATCTATATCTACGGGGGAAGTCGGGTGGATGGCGTATGGCAGAGGGACTACTACCTACCGGTGATTGGTTGGACCTGGCGGATATCCGGAGGATACCAACCGGAGTCGAGAGATGATATGGGCCGATCCGGACTGACGGAGCCCGTGGGCCGATCCGGACTGACGGAGCCCGAGAGATATGAAGATTTACGTGTCGATGCTGGACACGGGTTTTCATGATGTTTCGAGTGTCGATGCTGGACACTCAGGTTCCATGATCTTGATGTGTAACGAGGGACACGCGTTGATTTATATCCTCATATTTTCATGCATATGCTTTTATGATATATACAGGCATTGATTATATGGTTGGACAAGATCCACATACATTCATTCATTGATTATATTGTTGGATGATATCCACATGCTGATTGATATTGATATTAGTGTTGGCACATATACAGACCTGGTCACCCTAGATATCATAGTATTACCTTCATGATATAGTTGACCTAGGAGTCGTTGTTTATTCGATTTCTACTTGTAGATGTTTTTCTACTCACGAGTTGGCAACTCATCCCCGTTGTGCCACAGTTCTTGTAGGTTGATAGCATGGATCCGTAGCGGTATCGCTGGCACATAACTTCATTTGGGTGTTTTGCATTGGTAGGTGGGGCATTTGTATCATACCCACTCTTGTATTTATATTTCATATTGTATCTAGTCAACTCCATTAATCAAAATTTAGTAATTGTATAAGTAATGAGACTTAGTGAGATTGTGGTTGCGAGACTTAGAGTGAGGGGTTTTCCGCTACTTGTGGTTTTGATATCTTGCTTATTTCTTTATCTTTTGTGGTGAACTTCGCCGTTGGGCGTCGTATACTTATATATACTGTCTTTCATGGTTGTGATCCGCCGTTTGGCGAAGAGCTAGCTCCCGCTTGGGATGCCTTTATATTATCATGTATTGTGGTTTTGGAGCAAAAAAATACAAAAGAGGTGCTGCCCAATTCTTTTTAAAAAAAGACGAAACATGTTTTCAAACTAGTAAATTTCACTTGCATTTTCATGTTCCTTTTCTATGCTTAAGAAAACTTGATTTCATTATACCTTTATTTCAAAACTTCATCTCCTTTATTTTCTTAAAAAAGGTTTAGATTTCTGGGTTTCAGCTTACTTGAATTACGTTACGTCTTTAGACGTTGCGTGATTTAAGTGTTGGTCACGAGCTAATATTTCGGGTCGTGACAAAGTTGGTATCAGAGCGCTAGGTTTAACCTTGGTTCGAGTCTATGTTTGACTATGCGGAGTCTAGGACGGGTATGTATTTCGGAACCTAGGCTTGACGTTACGGAACTTAGACTTGAACGGGGGGGTATTAGACCCGAACTTTCGTTTCATAGGCTGACCCTGATTGATGGAGTAGGTAGCTTGAGTAGAGTGACGTAACGTACGTATGTTCTGCGGCATATTTACGATACGATACTCCACTTAAGAAACCTTAGGATATACATATTTTGAGATCTATGATTCTCTTCATACCTATGATTATACATCCATTTGAGATCCTCGATTCTATTTGTTTCCATGATCATACTCTCATTGATGCTGTTCCTTCTTATGATCATGTATCCATTTTGGATCTGTCGTTTCCTTTCTTGCCGTTGATCTTCTTTCTTCGATACTCGATTGAGGTTCCTGTCACCATGGTTTAAGCGCAGATTGAGCTGCTGCTAGTGATGCGATCAGGGCGAGCTCGTCATGGACGAGGACTGACCATCGTGTTTTCTGGTGACACGGGAACGTCTCGAGTTAGCATTTGTGTTGTGACCTCTCGGATGAGGCGAGCGTTTGGTTTTGCACCGGATGATCGGGCCATTGTTAGAGCTGCCAGTTGTGAGAGGACTGTTGATGTGTATACCTCAGAGATTATGATGTCGCCTACCGTGCAGACAGATGACCCAGCTGTTGCTGAGATTGATAGGATGTCGCTTCCAAAGCTTACGAGCTGAGATCGCCGGAGCTTTTAGGCAGAGATGCGACAGATGATAGCTAGTCTATCCCGATTTGAGAGACGAAAGTGATTCGTCAGATTGACGCGCCGACGCAGGCCCAGTTGAGTTGAAGATTTCCAGTGTGGAGAGTCTTACTCAGATCCAGAGATGACCGTGATGTATCGTCTTTCCTGGAGGATTGAGACATTGTTTAGCATGCGAGCGAAGAGTATTCACATGTCGGCTAGGCGAAGCTAAAAAGTTCGAGCGAGTGTCAGAAACCCATTTTTCCCAAGTTTAAAGTGTTCGGAGGAACATGCAAGTGATTCTGTGGACCCTCTAGAAGAATGAAACCCTAACTCGACATGATGACCATGGAACCGCTTTTGAACCTTAGGGTTTGCGGCAGTTTAACGGTGCCATCAGTGAGGCTTGGGCTTGCCCTTCTACGGCTAGTCCAGAGGTACTGTGGTATGTACCAGATATTTTAGACTATGCTCAGGTGTTGAGCTTTCGGGAAATTTTAGGACCTTGATGACTCGATCGAAAAGTTTGACGTCGTCCGGATATCATGTGATAAGAGACCAGTAAGCTGACCAGTTTCGGATAGAGGACCTCATCTAGATGCGTTGTGAGTTGATCGAGAATGGACGAGTATTGAGTATTCCTCCGATGGTTGGGACGAGTCCCCGAGGACGTGTTCGGCCAGATATCTTCTACAGAGTGATGAAGATGCAGAGTACACGATTTCGAGTCCGTGTGAGAGACTTCGGATTGACCTTGGCCGAGAACAGTAGCAGTACGCAGACAGCAAGACGTGACGTCGAAGCGAACGATAATACAGACGAGTGGAACCAGAGATTCGTGTGAGATGCTGACGAGCTGTTGTTACTCCGCGTCGAGATTAAAGATCAGATATGCATACAGAGTCGTTGGGATACGGCCAGTTCCCGAGGAAATGTTGTGCTGAGATCGCAGATGTCCAGAAAGCGAGAAAAGATTATGTGAGAGTACCAGCCTCCGTACAGTTCGGTATAGGCGAGATCGGAAGAGACCTTGAGCAGGATTCCTTCCAGGACACTGCTGCAATAAGATTTGCACCCAGGATCAGATGTGTAACTTGTATTCAGAGGGCCAGAGGCCGACGCCAGTAATGTGCTGCTTTACGAGTGGTCGTGATGATTGGCCGAGAGATGACCAGAGAAGTGCTAGGGCAGAATCGTCCCCGTTAGAACACTTGATCGGGCCGATAAGCCAATGGATTGCGAGATTGGTGAATCCACAGAGAAGATAAGGACCCAGAGACTGAGGACGCCAGACCGTGAGCAGGAGGCAAGCGGATGTTCTTATTCTGCCGGTTTTAGGCGTACCAATTTATTTTTTCGATATTGTAGGAGGTGTGCCTCAACGTAATTTGTTGCGATTTGCATTTGTGATCCGAGTATCACACTTATATCGCTTGGATTTGAGTTTTGATGATTGAGTTTCATGATATCGTTTTCGTGCACCATGGCTGCACCTACTGGGTATTTACATTTTGTGCATAGTTATTGCACTTGAGATATGTTTTTATATACCGTTGTGTTGGTTTTTGATTTTTGCATATTTATTGCACTTGATATCGGTTTTGTGCCTTGGCTGCACATATTTATGATTTCGTGGATTTCATACAGTTGATTTGATTTTTGTGCATGTGGTACGCACTCGATTTGATTTTGCACTCGGTATAGCTTATATGTGCTTGTAGTGCATTGATATGTGTTTTGTGCACGCAGTTGCACACATTTATGATTTTATACACCTTGGTACACTCGGTGTTGCTATTTACGCATTTGAGTTATTGATCGGTATTTTGTGCACAGGATGCACTGGATTTGTATTTCGTGCACTGGATGCACCGTACTTGTATTTCGTGCACTTGATGCACCAGGATTGTATTTATGCGTTTATGCACTGTATTTCATGCCCTGGATTCACCAGATTTGTGTTTCGTGCATTTGTTGCACTAGATTTTCTTTTCGTGCATTTGTTGCACTGGATTTATAGTTTGTGCATTGGTTGCGCTAGATTTATACTCCATACATTGCTGCACCGATTTATGTCTTTGAGCATTTGTGTTATCCGATTTGTGTTTTCTTGCGCGTTGGCACTTGCCGTTCGTTTTCGTGCATGCTATTGCACTATATGCTTTTACGGACCCGACGCGCTTGGGTTGGATTTTTGCGCATATTAGGCACTTGATTTTGGATTTTATGCGCATCGGGTGCACTTGAGTGAGATTTTTACTCGTGCATGTCGGATGCCCTTGATTTAGATTTCTTTCGTGCATGATAGATTCACTTGATTTAGCTTTTATTCGTGCATGATGGATGCACTTGATTTAGCTTTTATTCGTGCATGTTTGATGCACTTGATTTAGATTTCATTCGTGCATAAAGGATGCACTTGATTTGGATTTTCGCGCATGTTGGGCGCATGATATGAGATGTAATTTTGTGCACACCGGATGCACTCGATTTGGGATTTTTATTCGTGCACGTTAGTTGCACTGGATTGAGATTTCCGTGCACTCTAGGTGCACTTGATATTGTCGTCGTGCACACCCGTTGCACTGGACAGATGCTTTCGTGCACACCCGTTGCAATTAGTTTTGCTTTTGTGCATGTTGTGGCACGTGTATTTGTTAGTTATATGTATGCCCTAGAGGCCATTACTGTACATAGGATGTATATTGTAGTGGATGCTGGGACATATATAGGGAGGACTTTCTTGCTCGACATGATAGTATGCTATCTAGTTACTCTTTACCTTAACGTGTATACTGGATGTCTCTCTGTTACATGTTGGTAAAGCCCTTAGGATGTGTACTTGAGTACCTGGACTATGATGCGGATCATACCAGTGGGGACATGGTAGTCTATAAGTACTTCCTTCAAGGTCCCTAGTCGTGGGTGTATCGAGACGGGGCATCGATATACCAGAGTAGACTAGCGTATACCTTCTCGACCCATACAGATGGGCGATGGATGATCCCATATCCATTGGTGTTTGACATCAGAGATGATATACGGGTGCTCAGTGGAGACTGGGTACACTGGACGGACTCACCGAGAACTCCCAGATGGTATTATACCTCACGTCAGATGGCAGTTCTCTGGTGACACTTGTACAGGTTAGTCTGTAGACCCGAGATCGTCATAGAGTCTTGTGTGATTCCCACTGTGCTTTGATTTCCACCTTACCACGTCCAAGAGGGCGTGCAAAACGGTGGCTTTTGGGTACAGTCCCGAATCACATGGAGGCAATGAGCGATAGGAGGGGATTCGTCTCTCCCGGTATAGGGAGTTGATGTTGCGCTGTGTTCGATTGGCTATAACCAGAAATCCCTGGCCAGGGTTGCTGAGATTTACTGGTAAGTGTTACCAGTAGTTTCTCGAACTGTTATAGATCTCATATCGACATGACTTATCGAGCTATTGGGGTCTGACGTTTACCACCCCTAGGTGAGATATGCGACATATCAGACGACGAGACCGGACTGTACGGTAAGTGTTACTGGTTGGATTCACAGGAGTGTGAGCGGGCTTGCTCGTCGATCTTCTAATCGCTCAATACCCGGGTAGCCGTTACGTTTAGCAGACCGCTTGCAGCTTGTGGGTGTTTGATATGATCATCACCTGCTGCCGGCGTATTGACGAGTCTTTAGAGTCCTACACAGAGGTTTCCTGGCTCAAACGAAACGAAATAGGAGCGCATATGAGATATGTGCGGGACCGAGAATAATGAGTATATGTGATACCGTATTCCATTCTCACGATGAATGTATCGACTGGTTGTATGCGATATAACCTAGTTATCGAATCAAGGATTGATTCGATAAGCCGATACATTGGTTACTAGTCGGTTATATGCGACATGACCGGATCATTGAATCAAGTGTTGATTTAATAATTTAATGTATAATTATATATTTGATATATTACTTTGCATTAACTAGTATTGGTTCACTTTAAATGGATTTTCTCACTTAAAATGCTCATTGTATATGTGATATACTTTTGTGCACTTGTTTGTATCATGTTTGATGATACAAGCTCACTTGGGTTTGTGTAGAGAATAAACCATGGTTATATGAATGGTTAGGGTTTTGATTATTTACTTACTTATTTATTTATTTATTTATTTTTGGCAAGAATAAAATGGTGGCTAAATTTGTTCTTTGCTTGAAGCTTCTTGTAGCTTCAAAGCATCTTTGACTAAGTGACCATTTTGTCTTCATCTCCTAAACCTAACCATTCAACTAACCCTAGTTCATTCTCTACACTTAACCAAGGTTGGATTATGATAAGAATGAATGGGATTTTCTTTCTAAGTTAATTCCTTTTATTCTATCATATTCTATCTTCTTCTTCTTCTTCTTCAAGATGAAGAAGCTTGCCTCCATCAATGGCAACTAGTGAAAAAGAGTGAGAAATCCAATTCTAAAGTGAACCCACTTCCTATTTCTTCATCCTCTACCACTTGCCAAGTAGTATAGGGTGTTTTCTTCACAAGTTTCATGGCTTGGTGAAGTTGGAGCTTGATCTTGTGATGCCTCGACGTAGATCATCTTCGGCATCGAAGTCGACGACCTAGCCCGCCCATTTCTCCGATGAAGCCGATGCTAGAGTCATGGATTCGATTTGGACAGCGAGGAGACATCATCACGGAGCTATGGAGGTGGAGGACCGGATCTACAAAGGTTGTATTTTCGGTTCACTTAGTTAAGTTGTTAACTATTTCATGTTTCGCCTAAAATTCTAGTCAACGATCTAGTCTAGGGCTTCTCGGCACCGTAAAATTTGAAATTGGCATGGTTGATGCCTTGTGAGACCCCTTGAGCGTGCCTAGGAACCCTACAGTGGTATCAGAGACTAACTAGAGCCTTAGGCGATGCGTAGACGGAGTTTGAAGTCCGATCGAACCGAAACCCTAAATCCAAAATGCTCTCTGGACTTTTTTCAAAAACGGGGATTTTTGAGAATTAAAAATATGCAGAAAACTCGGTAGAAGATTCTAAGAATTACTGTATAAAACGGGACCCCTGATTCGATCATAGAGCGGCGGAACCGCGGCATTAGCATGGCTAATGCGGCGGTTCCGCGGCCAGTTAATCTCTTCATTGAAAACGTTTTGCACAGTAACTTTGTTCTTGCATTTCTGAGTTTCCTGGGAATTTTTAAATCTCACTCAAGAGTTGAGTTTTCTGGGTTGTATTGGGGACTCGGTGTTTCGATCGGATTGTCTAATTTTGTCTGTGTGCTTTTCCGGATAATTTTAGAATATGTTAAAAAGTTCGACCGGATATAAATACCCACTTTTTCCCCTTCCGGGAAATTTTCAATTGTTGAATTTTTCCATAGTTTAATGACGTTCTAAGTAGTGCAAGTAACGCGATGGTCCCTCTAGAAGACAACAAACCTTAACTCGATTATGTGACCGTCTTGAACTGCCCTTTGAACCTTAGGGTTTGGGGCAGTACGGCGTGCCACATGTGAGGCGTTGGCTTGACCCTTCTACGGCTGGACCGTTGGTACTGAGGCATGAACTGGATGTTTTTAAACTTGTTTCATGTGTTGATCTATTTCGGGAAAACTTGGGTGTTTGACAGTTCGATCGAAAATTTTAACATTTTCTATTTATCTAGAATGGGATACAATATTTGGAATTCACAAATAGTTATGAGATAACTGAATGAATGTTATAAATCTAGCGGTTTAGTCTCACTTGATCGGTTGCCACGGAATTTTGATGTGATCAAAAGTCCGTCGCAATCACGTAGCGTACGCGGATACTCGCCGGGTAAACTTAATAGACAGCCTCACTCCATAGCCCCGACCAAGTGACTGTAGGAGAACCCCGTCGTCGAAAGCATCCGTCCGGGTGCTCGCGGCAGCGGTGTTCCGCCTTGGTGCACTTCGTCGACGGTATCAGGGGTGCGGCCGCCTACTAAAGTTTGCGACGAGCATTCGATTTTGAGACTAAAATGCGGGGTTTATAATTGTTAGGCATGCGATGTCTAAGGAATTCATTGGGTCAGGCATGAGATGTCTGAGGTGGTTGCGGATTCCAACTGTTGTAGTTTTACACTTTCTTTTCTGTGACCGTAAGTGTAATATGTGATATCGCCGGTTTCGTTGCTATATGTCAACGACAATTGGGATACGCATGTTTACTTACGTTGATGACATGTGATGTTATGTGTTGCTGGATATGTTATATTGGATCGTCATGTTTGAATAGCCGGGGGTTTTTATGTGAGATGAGTGTTTTTCATTTTCATTCATGTAAAAACTTGTATGTAATATTCTTTTATTGGGGCACTTCCAGGTTGCGGAAGTTGTCACCTTTTGTATATTATTTACTTTTCTGCACTAGGATAGACCCAAGGAGGAGAGCACAAGTAACCGGGTTCTAGAGTCCAGTGGGAGACCAACTCGAGGAGTCGAGTCCGGGTCTCCTAACTCTAGAATTGGTAGGGTTGCTTGCCGCTCTCGTAGGGGTCTAGGGGTGTGGGTTTGGCTATTCATCGCGACCGTGGAATCCGTGTTTTATACTGGCTCGTATTAAAAACACGGACGTCCTAGTATATCCAATGTTTCATATGTTTCTTCTGCTGCGATATCTGTGATGTGATCATGTGATGTTCTGTGATAGATACAGTATATAGTATAAATGATATATTATATAGACGTTACTTATGTTTTACACCCGCGCTAGCCCTGCCCCGCTCTGTCGTTAGTTACCTAACTTAACGGTGCACGAGGGGACATCGAGGCGAATGCGGATGGCATAAGTGTACGTCGTATTTATCTGTGATGTTTAGGTGACTTAAATGATGGGACTTCATTAATATGATTAATGAAAGTAAAAGAAACCTAAAGATGTTGTAGAATCAAATTTCAAAATAAAAACAGGTAGCTACAGTTCTTGCTTTGCACAGTGATGTATATGATATATCCCGCACCTCATTCGACGAGGAAAGGACCGAGATCCCTTCACCGGGAGTGACTCCTTTAGCAATAACTGGCAGATGCTACGACTCTCGGTTTGTCTTTTGATTGCTTCTATAGTTTCTGCTTTGCACAGTGATATATATGATATATCCCGCACCTCATTCGACGAGGAAAGGACCGACGATCCCTTCACCGGGAGTGACTCCTTTAGCAAAACTAGAAAAGCCTCAAAAACACTCCATTTCAAAATTCATTCGATCCTACAACGATATCAAGTTCATTACGCAATAGGTTTTCAGAAAAACCTGTCGTAGCCCTCCGTCATTTCAGATAAGTACTAGTTAGTATTCGTGCTGCGGTTGTTTGGCATGCGTCAAGGCGTAGTGTACGGTAGCTAACTAGTGCTTATCTGCTAGCATACGATGCGATTGGATTAGGGTATTCGTACGGCGTTGTTTGGCATGCGTCAAGGGTCGTGCGGGTGGGTTTAATTCAATCAAGAAATGTACGGGTTGAACTTGACTAGCGGACTATGGGTTGTTTGGCATGCGTCAAGGTCATAGCACGCTAGGGGCAAAATATTATCGGGAATTTCAAGTGTTGAAATTTGCAATGAGATTGCATACCTTCTATGAGATAGTTGGATCCCGATACCCACTGCGAGTAAGAGTTACTCCTGGGAGAGTTTTACACATTACAATTAGCCGATCAAGTAGGTGTCTAGAAAGGTGTTAACGAGGTTACGCCTCTGGGAAAACGAGGTTTACATTAATTAGGTTCGTGCGAAAGCACGGGGGACCTCCCTCAAAGTACCGACACTGGCCTGGCTGAAAGATTGGCGAACTTGTAGCGTGTAATTAATCCCGGCTAGTCTTTCCTTTTAGGGTTTGAAGGAAGATTTGATAAAAAAAAGCAGTGGGAGCCATCCTGATTAGATAAAATACTAACCAATCTGATCTTGCTAGAGCGCACGCAGAGTGTTTTCTTCTCTCTCTCTCCAGGTAGCGACCATATCACGCCTTAATCAAGATAATAATACGGATTATTGACCGAACCCACTTGTTATACTGAGCTGGGGAACGTTGGTCCCGCTCCAACTTATAATTGTTATAAGACAGAGCAGGAAATTGGGGAATACCAGATTTCCCATGCCGCCCAAACGAAGAAAGTGCATATGATGCATCTTCTTCGGGTGTGTTCATTACAAAGAACTGTTTCTCTCTATCCTCTACGTCCTGGGTATTTGATACCGGATCAGGATCCCAGATATGTAATCTGTTACATAGGGCTACAGATAGGTAGAGAACTGAGAACGGGTGATAGGTTTCATGAGGCAGAAAACGGGGCAAGAGTTGCAGCCAAGTCTGTTGGTCACTGTCACCCTGTATTACCAATACATTGATTCTGAACAAATGTTATTAGATACCGAACCTGATATACAGAATCATATCCGTCTCTTTATTAGTAAAGAAATGATAAAATTTTGTATTGTTGGATAATGTTTTGAACATTTCCTATATCAAAAGTTGATCGGTTCAGGCACGTTATCTAAAAGCATTGGTGTTCTAAATCAAACTACAGTTCTTAGTATACAGAACACACACAAGAGGAAGAGTTCAAACATGAACGAATCCTTCTTGAGGTATTGTAGACTAGGTCATATCAATGCGACCCGACTAGCTTGAGTTACATAAAGATGCATATTTAAATTAGTTTGAATTTACATCTTGTGAAACTTGCCAGTCATGTCACAGAGATAAGATGACCATAGCTCCGTTTACAGGAAACAGAGAAAGAGTTAATGAACTCTTGGGATGATACATGTTGATGTATGTAGGTCCCCTGTCTACACATACCAAGACCGGTTCTTTGTACTTCATTACATTCTCTGATGATCTCTCAAGATTCAGATATATGTTCCTGTTGAAACACAAGTCCAAACCTTTTGAGATATTCACAGAATATGATATAGAAGTAGAGAACCGATACGGGTATAAGTATTATGTCCTTTGATGTGATCGAGGAGGAGAATACTTGAGCACGGAAATCCTGGACTATTCTAAAGGAGAATGAGATTCTCTCTCAGAATTACTCCTCCGTATACACCATAGCACGATGGTATATCGGGGCGGAGCAATCACACCCTATATGATAAGGTGTGCTCTATGATGAGTACTACTGAGTTACCTATTTCCTTTAGGGAGTTATGCACTTATGAAGTTGCATACCTATTGAATAGGGTTTCGATCAAATCAATTGCCTACCACTTCATATGTGATATGGAAAGGGAAGAGCCCATATCTTAAGTTAGTTAAGATTTGGGGTTGTCCGGCCAATGTCTAAAAGCAAAATCCGGACAAGCTCGAGGCAACGTCTGTTATGTAGAACTGGAAATTTTCCAGCTATACAAACTGCAGCTGATGATTTGACAGAACCAAAGGATTCAGTAGATTCCAACGAACCTCAGCCTCTCCGCCGATCTAGTAAGGTTCCTCACCCACCTGAGAGTTACTTCGGTTTCTCTATGACAGTGGGAGCGAGGATTGCATCATGAGATGATGACCTAACTAGTTTCGAGCTGGCCATCAAGAGTGGGACTCTGTAAGAATGGCTGGATGCTTAGCGATCTGAGATGGAATCCTTATACACCAACAAAGTATGGACTTTAGTTGCTATATCTGAAGGGTTAAATCCCCATCAGGAGCAAGTATATCTTGAGAAGATTACTTGGTGTAGATGGAAAAGTTGAGACTTTCAAAGCTAGACTTGTTAAAGGTATTCGTCATCGACCAGGCGTGGATAATGATGAAACCTTTTTCCAGTGGCTATGCTTAAGTCTATCCAGATCCTACTTGCCACGGCTACATACCATGACTACGATATCTGGTGGTTGGGTGCCATGACTGCTTTTCTAAATAATGATTTAGAAGAGAACGTCTATAAGAACACAGCCAGAGGGCTTCGTAAACAGTGGGAGCAGCGGAAACGCGAGCAAGATGTTTTATGTGATAAAGCAGGCATCGCGGAGTTGGAACGTCTGTTTTGATGTAGTAGTCAAAGAGTTTGACTTCATCAAAATGGTAGATGAACCTTGTATATACAAAAAAGGTAGTAGGGAGTATGGTGGTGATCCTCGTAGAGTACGTGGATGACATACTCTTGATAAGAAAGCAGTTTCCTATGCTACGCTCGGTCAATCTCCGCTTATCACATGGATTCTCCATATAGGATCAGAGTGATACCTCCTAAATCCTAAGTTTTCATCTATGAGATAGATCTAATTGGATATTAGAATACTCACTGGTTGTAGTGAGATGGTATCAATCGATCCTGGGGAGAATCACTGGAAAGGTTCCAGGCTGATAAGGACGACTGAATGTCAGTCGCGGGCATTGTCTTTACCCTCAGTAAAGGGACGGTATGTTGGAAGAGTTCCAAGCTAGATACCGTGGCATACTAGACGATAAAGGCTGGATACATCGCTACTTAAGATGCTACCAAAGAGGCAGTCTGGATGTATATTTGTTCATGAGATGAACTTAGTTCCTCCCATTATGTGACAATGGAGTTGTGGCTTATGCCAAGGAACGTCCGTCCCATCAGTGATCCAGACATATTCTAAGGCAGTATCACCTGATCATGGAGATGGCTGATCTCCAAGGTGATCGAGGTTAGGAGAGTAGACTCAGAGGACAACACAGCGGATCCACTCACAAAGGCCTTTTCCCAGAGAGAGGCTTTTATGGGGATGGTTGAGTATGAGATACTTCAACCACTGCTACAGATGGCCCTAGTGCAAGTGGGAGATTGTTAGTTATATGTATGCCCTAGAGGCCATTACTGTACATAGGATGTATATTGTAGTGGATGCTGGGACATATATAGGGAGGACTTTCTTGCTCGACATGATAGTATGCTATCTGGTTACTCTTTACCTTAACGTGTATACTGGATGTCTTTCTGTTACATGTTGGTAAAGCCCTTAGGATGTGTACTTGACTACCTGGACTATGATGCGGATCATACCAGTAGGGACATGGTAGTCTATAAGTACTTCCTTCAAGGTCCCTAGTCGTGGGTGTATCGAGACGGGGCATCGATATACCAGAGTAGACTAGCGTATACCTTCTCGACCCATACAGATGGGCGATGGATGATCCCATATCCATTGGTGTTTGACATCAGAGATGATATACGGGTGCTCAGTGGAGACTGGGTACACTGGACGGACTCGCCGAGAACTCCCAGATGGTATTATACCTCAAGTCAGATGGAAGTTCTCTGGTGACACTTGTACAGGTTAGTCTGTAGACCCGAGATCGTCATAGAGTCTTGTGTGATTCCCACTGTGCTTTGATTTCCACCTTACCACGTCCAAGAGGGCGTGCAAAACGGTGGCTTTTGGGTACAGTCCCGAATCACATGGAGGCAATGAGCGATAGGAGGGGATTCGTCTCTCCCGGTATAGGGAGTTGATGTTGCGCTGTGTTCGATTGGCTATAACCGGAAATCCCTGGCCAGGGTTGCTGAGATTTACTGGTAAGTGTTACCAGTAGTTTCTCGAACTGTTATAGACCTCATATCGACACGACTTATCGAGCTATTGGGGTCTGACGTTTACCACCCCTAGGTGAGATATGCGACATATCAGACGACGAGACCGGACTGTACGGTAAGTGTTACTGGTTGGATTCACAGGAGTGTGAGCGGGCTTGCTCGTCGATCTTCTGATCGCTCAATACCCGGGTGGCCGTTACGTTTAGCAGACCGCTTGCGGCTTGTGGGTGTTTGATATGATCATCACCTGCTGCCGGCGTATTGACGAGTCTTTAGAATCCTACACAGAGGTTTCCTGGCTCAAGCGAAACGAAATAGGAGCGCATATGAGATATGTGCGGGACCGAGAATAATGCGTGTATGTGATACCGTATTCCATTCTCGCGATGAATGTATCGACTGGTTGTATGCGATATAACCTAGTTATCGAATCAAGGATTGATTCGATAAGCCGATACATTGGTTACTAGTCGGTTATATGCGACATGACCGGATCATTGAATCAAGTGTTGATTTAATGATTTAATGTATAATTATATATTTGATATATTACTTTGCATTAACTAGTATTGGTTCACTTTAAATGGATTTTCTCACTTAAAATGCACATTGTATATGTGATATACTTTTGTGCACTTGTTTGTATCATGTTTGATGATGCAAGCTCACCTGGGTTTGTGTAGAGAATAAACCATGGTTATATGAATGGTTAGGGTTTTGATTATTTACTTATTTATTTATTTATTTATTTTTGGCAAGAATAAAATGGTGGCTAAATTTGTTCTTTGCTTGAAGCTTCTTGTAGCTTCAAAGCATCTTTGACTAAGTGACCATTTTGTCTTCATCTCCTAAATCTAACCATTCAACTAACCCTAGTTCATTCTCTACACTTAACCAAGGTTGGATTATGATAAGAATGAATGGGATTTTCTTTTTAAGTTAATTCCTTTTATTCTATCATATTCTATCTTCTTCTTCTTCTTCTTCTTCAAGATGAAGAAGCTTGCCTCCATCAATGGCAACTAGTGAAAAAGAGTGAGAAATCCAATTCTAAAGTGAACCCACTTCCTATTTCTTCATCCTCTACCACTTGCCAAGTAGTATAGGGTGTTTTCTTCACAAGTTTCATGGCTTGGTGAAGTTGGAGCTTGATCTTGTGATGCCTCGACGTAGATCATCTTCGGCATCGAAGTCGACGACCTAGCCCGCCCATTTCTCCGATGAAGCCGATGCTAGAGTCATGGATTCGATTTGGACAGCGAGGAGACATCATCACGGAACTATGGAGGTGGAGGACCGGATCTAAAAAGGTTGTATTTTCGGTTCACTTAGTTAAGTTGTTAACTAGTTTCATGTTTCGCCTAAAATTCTAGTCAACGATCTAGTCTAGGGTTTCTCGGCACCGTAAAATTTGAAATTGGCATGGTTGATGCCTTGTGAGACCCCTTGAGCGTGCCTAGGAACCCTACAGTATTTAGATTTTATTTCCGTGCACACCAGACGCACGTGATTATTGGACACGCCTTTGAGGCTGATTTTGCTTTTGAGCACTTTATTTTGATGATGGGCACTATATTGCGTAGTAGCCAAACAGGACTGATCTGAGGACAGTACCTGAGTACTTTGCATGCATTAAAAGTTTACCAAGAGGTTTTTGAAAAAGAGCTATAGTCTCTCTATTTTCTACGTGTCCGTGAGCGACAAGAACGTTTATAAAGGAAAACCTTTTGGGATATTTTAGAAAAGGCGGAACGCATATTTGAGCAAAGACATGTATAGATACATTTACTACTTTACAAACAAGTGTCCATCACTTATGCCGTGAGTTACACATCACGCGGCGATTTAGAAATGATTTTGCAGGTGTGTCATTCTGTTTTTGAAGATTTTTCAAGGATGCGTACTATATACATATTATAGTATTTGACTAGTGTATATTGGATTTCGGTATTCGATTTCGAGATCTGTATCTCCACTGTAACTCCGAGGATATGCGTGCAAATCCAATGATTTGCGTGACGCTTGACGGAGTTCGATTTTGAGTTTATACTCGTTTTCAGGCGCACGCGATGCGCGGTGCTATTTCTGTATCTTCCGTGATTTCGGAGCCCCGTTGATTTGAGTTGATTCTTGAAATGTTTTGGTATTTGGGGGTTTAAATTTAAATTCGGGGTCTGAATTTATTTAAGGGGGGAAGACTGTAACATTTCAGAAAATATAAAATTTTATTTTGGAATTTAATATTAAAATAATATATTTCCCGAAAACTGCCCGATTTGCGAAATTGGGGTTTTCGAAAAAGGGTATAAATATATACCAATAATTGTGAAATAAATGGAAATTAAAATGATTTATTCATTTAATAATATATTTAAGGATTTGGCATTTTCAAAATTTATTATATGCAGTTTGAACAAAACCCCGATTAGTGCACTCCTAATTGCAATTAAGACAAATCCGTGTTTCTATAATTTTCCATGTCTAGTGCATCATGTCATGTTATATTTGGTTACATGTTGTTGCATTTGTGTTGTTTTATAGGTATTATGTGATTTGATTTTAAAATTTGAAAGAGAAAAGAAAAAGAAATGAAAAAGGGTTAAAAAGGTGAATGATTGGAGAGAGAGAGTGTGAGAATAAGTGAGAGGGGGGCTGCCATAAGTGTCTTACCCCATCATTTTCTTCTCCTTCCTCATCTTCCTCACCCTCATCTCCCTCCACTTCTAACCCTAGATCCATCTCCAAATAATCCCCAAAACCTTATACTCCCTTCACAAAAATTAATCCCCATCTCTTCCTCTACACATTGGACCAAGAAAAGTGGGATTTTGACA
The DNA here is from genome assembly GCA_030015575.1 of Agapanthus africanus. Classification (NCBI taxonomy): domain Eukaryota; kingdom Viridiplantae; phylum Streptophyta; class Magnoliopsida; order Asparagales; family Amaryllidaceae; genus Agapanthus; species Agapanthus africanus. Next base: position 318,888,700 of record JASDDO010000008.1, read on the forward strand.
ACTTTGGGACTTCTAGGGTTTCCTTAAGTGACATCCATGAGGTATAATTTCTTCCATTAGTTTATTTTCAAGTTTTCCTAGCTTTTTGTTTAAGTTTAGAGTTCGTTTAGTGATGGATTGGTGATACTTAGAAATCCTAGTGAGGGTTTGAGTGAAATTGTGGATTGGTGATGATTGAGTGGCTGTTGAGTGGCTGTTTAAGACCTGGAATTTAGCTTAGAACCCTAAAATACGGATTTAGGAATTGATCCATGTCGGTTTTGTGAGTATATAGGGTGTGCAGGGAAATCTGTAGCAACCCGGGGAATTTCTGAGACAAGCAAACAACTCTAGGGACCAATTTAGAGTACTAGGAGACTACCATGACCAAACGAAGCCCAACTGAGCATGGGGTGTAAGTCTACGGTAGCGTCCCGGCCGTCTAACAGACGCCAAAATGCGGAACAAAACTTTTACGACTGGCGCTATCGCGTACTTTAACCCGGATCTGCCATTAAAGCTAAACTAACAAACTACAAAGTGGGTAGAAATGTTATAACGAACGATCCGAGTCCTTCGGTCTTCAACCATCATCCCACGCTTTATTGCGGCTGCTCCGATCTCCTGAATCTCCAGTCTTCTCGTCCAGGTAGCACCACGTCGACGGATCTTTAAACGGGCTCCCGCCTCTGAACCAAGGCAACTCGGTCATCAAGTTTGCTAAAAGAGACGACCAAGATGATGTAGAGAATGAGTAGAACACTTTGTCTCGTTACGTCCAGAGCTATGGAAGAACGGTTAATGAAGTTGCCATTTGGAATCGGGTAAATGGAAATTGAACTATATGAAATTTCCATGAACTAAATTTCTTGTATCTTTTTCTCAAAATGAATCAATCATCACCCTCAAGAGGGGCCGGCTACTTTTAAAGAAGAGGGAGAGTGAGTGTAGGAGAGGGGAGGTGACCATAAGAAATACTTATCATGAAGAAAGAATGAGTCATGAAACACCATGTATGAACACATTAAAAGCAAACCAATGAACATAAACCTAGTCATTAACCTAGTCACCCTTGCATTAAATGAATCATTAAATGCACTAATGAGTCACTTAACACCTCACCATCCTAGTCATCATCTAGAAGCTTCCACGCTCATCTCAAGAAAAGATAAATCCGTATTAAACCGAATGTTTAATACGGCTCATAGAAAACTGGAAACAGGAAACTTCCAAAAGTGATCCTGAAACGAATTTCAGGATAACCCCGTAACAGTATAAACATACCCGCATTTGTATTACGACCGAATACAAATGCAACTGAGACAAAGATATTATATCTACATAGTATAATACTGGGATCCGGCTTAAACCAAAGCCTACCAGTATTATCTGCCCGAAAAATGACACGTGCGAAAACGCACGTGCATTTTCCGAACCCTGCCATAAAACCATACGGCCTCTACAACGTTTCGCCCGAACTTGGGAAAGTGTCTGTGGGGGACTCTAATGACTCATCAATACACTGGCATTGGGTATAACCACTAGCACGTCAGAGGTACTAGCTGTACGTAACGGTTGCCTATGTATTGATTGGAAGGGAAGCTAACGAGCGAACTCATCCAGAAACCCTACTGAGCCTGACAGTGACAATATCCGTACAGTCCAGTACATTCGTCTATGAGTATCGCATATAGGGCCTAGGGGGGCGGTAAACGTCAGACCCCCAATAGCGGTATAAGTCGTGTCAGAGAGCAGCCCAGAACACCCTGAGATACTACTGGAATACCTTTCAGTAAATCTCGATTACCCTGGCCAGGGATTTCGTGTAATGGCTCTCCTAAACACAGCGCGATCTCACCCCCAATACCGGGAGAGACGAATCCCCGACGATCTGCTCACTGCCTCCATGTGGCTCGGGACTGTACCCAAAATATACCTGTTTGCACGACTCCTTTGACCCGTGGTAGGGTATAAATCAAGTACAGTGGGAACTCACACGAGACAAATGACGACCTCAGGTCGATGAACTAATCTGTACACATGTCACTTGGGAACTGCTATCTGACGCTAGGTATAATACCAACTAGCAAGTTCCCGGCGAGTCATGTCCGGTGTACTCATAACCCAATGAGCACCTGTATACATCTTAGGTGAACCAACTAACACCAATGGCTTGTGAGACCGGCCACCGTCCCTCGTCGGGGTCTCGAATGTATACACTAGTCTACTCTGGAGTATCGATGCCCTGTCTCGAAACTCCCATGACTAGGGACACTTTAAGGATGTGCTTATGGACCTCAGCTCCCACATATATGATTGCCATCATACTGCTGGAAATCAAGCAAGAATCCTATGGGCTCTATCAAAGTGTAACAGTGATAAAGACAAACCAGATAGCACACTATCATCTCGAGTAAGACTGTTCAATCGGTATAGGTCCTCCCTCAATCATTGCAATCACGTACCTGCGATCCAATAATTGACTTAGAGGGTACTATATCCAACAATCTCCCACTTGCACTTAAGGCTATTATTGCGATGTCGCGTACTCACAGCTGGTGTGATACCGAACATCCAACTCCTCTACTAATCAGTTTCACAAAGCTCGTTTGCAAAACTATTGTGTTCGAGAAATAGCCTCAGTGAGTGGATCCGCCCCGATGTTTCTTTCTATGTCTCTCTTAAACTCAAGTTCGCGGAGAAAACCATCTCCCGAATCGAGTAATAGGTGTCTTAGAACATGTCTGGATATCTGATGGGACCTAGTTCATAAATGAACTACAAATCCAAACTTCTTAGACTGTATTGATAACTGAACCTAATCAGTATCCAGCACCATGCCTCCCACAGTATCCTCTTGGACCGCCTGTCCATAATACTGTCCCTCGTCAGAGGGAAAACTATAACTCTGACAATCACTCTGTCATCCAGGTCACCTGTGAAGCCTGGAATAATAACTGTCTCCCGAAGGAGGCTGCCGTCATCAAATCCGTAGAACATGTACTTATGTTCTATAACTGCTTCCGTATGTTTCTTCAGGATTGGATTAATATAAACTTATCGCATCTAGTGCAAAAACGACATCTGGTGTGGTACTTGACATCTTACGATTGACTCAATTGCCTAAGCAAGTGATCTGCCAATCATGCACGTCCCTCCCCCCTTTAGTCTGTAAGACACCTTTAGAGAGGGTGACTCCATCACCTGCAGGTACACCACCATGCCAGGAGTCAACTATTCTAAAATACTATTAGAATACTGTCAAAATACCCACATTGGGAAACTACCCAAATCTAGATCTAAAACCATAGATCTAGTAACCAGAATGTCAGATATTATATCCATATCCTTTGTGGAGAAACAACTGTGTGACGACCAAAGTACAACCGATCGTAGTATAGGAATTTTACTTCCCACTCTGTGTATGTCATCCAAATACCAGGACATTACACCCTTCTACCTTCTTAACAGATCCATCCCCTATTCTGATGAAGTCAAACCCATGACTGTCATATCAAAATTACATGATCTATCTCCTCTATAATTGCTCAAGTCTATAAATAGACATAAGCTACTTGCCCACTCTGCTTCCGCTGCTCCCACTGACTACGACAACCCTCTGGCAGAATAATATATACGTGCAATTCTAAAACTAGTTTAGAACGACGCTATACATATCCTCCTGCCGGGTCTCATAGTCTGGAACAATAGTAGTGTCAAGTCTGGGTAAACAAGAACCTCCCTGTCACCGTCCTTGAGGCTACCGGAGTACCGCTCGGGTGTCTGAGGTTACCCACCATATCTGCGGAGTGGCCAATGGAATGTCAAACCTGATTGAATATATAGGTCCTATTAAATTTTCCGTAATCGTTTGCGGTTCTGGAATCACTTCCAGTTCTACCATACTCCCACTATTGTTTTTCTGAAAAATGCATTTTACTAAAACTGTGGCGAGTCTAGAACAATATCATTATTGATCTTCCATATGGTAAAAAAACAACCCTCGTCAAAGCAAGGGTCAACCCACAAACTGCCATTACAGAAACGTGCCTTGAGTTATCCAGTGTCTGGTTTTAAGCATAAGCTGGACAACTCCCCTTACCTTAACATCGTTAAGATATGAAGCATTCGATATCCAATATAGAAACTTTGGCACTTATTTAATTGGAACCAGATTCAAATCATGCAGCTGTCTCCAGTGCATATCAACTTAATGGAGAGAGGCTAATCAGCATTACTCAACTTAGGAATCCATCCAATTATGAGTAACCTGAAAGAGAAACTAGTTTCTCAAAACCATTACTATCAACTGAATACCAATCACAAGAATCTACATCTTCGATTTCTTTGAAGAATCTCGATACTTGCGACACATGGTTCTCTACTTTATTCCTATACCAACAACTTCTCAATACTTAGATATTGTATTTCTACGAAACACTTGTCTAAAAACTAGAGAAGTCACAAGTAGATAGAATATAGTACGAGGACCAACCCCTTTGTCCTGATGGACATTGGACAATATACAACACTCTGTATAAGTCCGCTGAGTTTAATAACTCATAACCTGTGCGTCATAGGTTGAAAACTGTACCCAGGCGATTTCCTTAAATAGCACCAATTACAAAGAATTCCGATATAATGAGGATGGTCATCTAATTCCCAATAGCTTACTCCCACTCATCATCTGTAAAACCATACAGATGTGAGAAGCATACTTGGTAAATACATACCCTGGAGCAAGGGTTTAATTGGGAAATCAGTTTTACAATTAACAATGCACAGTGTAATTGAAACATGAAAATGTTTCAAAGGGGGTATCCTGGTATTCTTAGTAATTCCTCTTCCATAATCCAATTCATGACTTTAACCTTATTTTTCATTGCCATCTCCCCAAATCCCTTTATTTGTCTTTATTCATTACCTTCTGTACACCATCATTAGGCTAAGTGGTTTTCTTCCTTCCCTACCGTTCGGCACCAGCCTATGGTTTGGAAGAAGAATATCCAGTAAGCATAATAGGTGTACCCTCCTTAACCTAGGAGTACTCGCAACTTGAGAGAAGGTGATGATAAAAGACAACTGAATAAACCTTATTCCTATTTCTCCTGAACCAGAATCCATCCTCGAAAAAATGTCCTTCGAGTTCGTATATAACCATACGATGGATTTATCCAATGGAATTGGATGTTCATAGTGATACGGGTTGTTCTGGAGAAATTAAAGGTGAAGTATGAGTGGCGATGAAGTACGCGATTTGGTCGTGAATGATAGCAGTCGCAATTTACTTTGCCCTCTTTTTAATCCCTTTATTTTGTCTTTATTTATTACCTTCTGCACACCCTACTTAGGCTAATTGGTTTTCTTCATTCCCTATCTTTCGGCACCTGCCTATGGTTTGGTAGAAGACTATCCAATAAGCGTAATAGGTGTACTCTCCTAAACCAAGGAGCCCTCGCAACCTGAAAGAAGGTGATAATAAAAGACAACTGAATAAACCAATTCTATTTCTCCTGAACCTGGATCCATCCTCGAAGAAGTCCCTCCGAGTTCGTATATAACCATACGATGGATCTATCCAATGAAAGTGGATGTCCGTAGTAATACGGGGTGTTCTGAGAAATACAAAGGGTAAAAGAAGGAGCGGCAATGACTTATGCAACTCGGACAATCCAAAAGCCAGTATTTTAAGAAGGTTCGGTCAACTTGGCCACTGAGTTATAGTCTAGGGTCGGTCAAAGGTCGCTGCCAAAGAGAGAGAGAAAAGAAACACTCTGCGTGCACTCTAACCTAGATCAGAATGGTTATCACTTTATCTAATTAGGAAACCTCCCACTGTAATCTCAAATTCTCCTCCAAACCTGAAAGAAGAATTGGTCGGGATCACCCGAAGAGTAAACCAACTCATCAGTGAGAATCGGGATCCAACTATCATCGCATGATAACGTGAAGGAATCCACTCATGTTATCATACTCCAGAAGGTATGCTCAAGTTTTGCAAGTTTCCTGTATGTTTGAAACTCCCGATATAATTTTTATCCCATGCTCTTATGACCTTGACGTAGGCCAACAAATCATAAGCCACATGTCAAGTTCTACCTGTCGTTGTCCTGATTAATTTAGGTCATCGTACATGCCCTTGACGTAGGCCAACAAGGCTGTACGTCTGTCCTAAACTAATGCATCTATCTATGCAACAAATGAATACCAAGCAGCTACCAAACACTATGCCTTGACGTAGGCCAACAAACATAGCTTGAATACTACTGACCATCCATAAGAAATGACGGAGGATTACGGCTGGTTTTTGGCGAAAAACCTTTAACGTAATGAACTTGATCTCGTTGAAGGAACCTGAGCTTTTTATAAAAAATATAGTGGCGAAAACCTTTTGCTAAAGAAGTCATTCCCGGTGAAGGGATCTCGGCTCTTTCCTCGTGGAATGAGGTGCAGGATATTCCAACCGAATACCGCGATGCAAAGCAACTTGTAATCGACTATATTGAAGTTATTACCCTGACGCAAACTTCTGCCCAAGAGGTCACTCCCGGTGAAGGGATCTCGGCCCTTGCCTCGTCGAATGAGGTGCAGGATATTCTAACTGAATACCGCTATGCAAAACAAAAGGAAACGTCTTTGTAATAACTCCTTTTTAAAATTTGTTCCAACAACATCAAATATAGGTTTCTTTTATCTTGCATTGATAAGAATCAACGCATTCCCATCATTTAATCACACCAGAAAAGAACGAAAATAAAATGTACGTATATGCCATCCGCATTCGTCACTGGGTCCCGTCATCACTCGTTAGGTTACTTAACTAACAACAGAGTGGGGACTGGACTAGAGCAGGTGCAAAACATATACAACATCTAATAGTATATATACTAATATACAATAATCGCTCCAGGCGTGATAAATGCAACATTACAGAAAATTAATAAGCATCACAGAACAATACAGATAATCTGGGATCCCCGGGTTTCACAGAGCCGCTACTGAAACCCGACGTTCCCCTGGTCGTATGGATAGCATGTGCAATGAAACCTAGACCCCTACGGGTGCGGCAAGTTACCCGCCAAAACCTGAAGCGAGGCAGCCCCCTACAGCAAAATGAATGGACCACCCGGAACTTCACGGAATCCGGTAACTTGAGCACCCCACCTTGGGTCAACCTGTACCCCCTACGAGTGCGGAGAATAGTCTGCCAATTCTAGAGTAAGGCCCCTCTGCCTCTCAAAGCCATGAGATACGGACCCGTTGCCCTCCAGAACCCGGCTATCCGTGCACTCCGTCGCGGGATAAATCTAGTACAGAAATGAAAATATGTACAACGGGTACATCGACCTCAGCCCGGTCGTGCCCCAAAAGAATATTATACAAACAGGCAGTGACGGCAGTCCACAAGTCGGACGATCGCCCCGCAATATCAAATGTATAAATAAATCCAAACAGCACTACCATTGCACACTGCTATCCACCACGACAAATCTGCAACATCACAGCACAACACAGAACATCAACGCGAATGTCACGTTCGCAAACCCGTCTAAAAGAACTATAGCAATCAGACACGGTTTACCGATCAAATGACATTCCCGGTCGGAGATATAATATAAGTACTGTAAATTAACACGTTTAAATTTCGATCGACAAAACTTCCCGAAGTGGTCCCCACGTACATCTGCTGTACAGTAACAAAAACTGGGCCTAAAAGAACAGTACCAGAAACCACAATTTCCCAAGATGAAAGCCCAGAAGAAAAATGGCCCACCAAGTCACCAAGATGGCCGCGCTTCCGCGGTCAAAGCTAGGCTTTGACCGTGGATCCGCGGCCGTACGGTCGAATTGGTGGATCGTTTTTCTTCTGTTTCCATTAAAAAGCCTGCTTGATTTTCTGGTATGGTCAAAATAATTTTAAGAACAGTTTAAAAATCAACAGAAACTTTGAACTTGAAAATTGTGATTTTTGAAAATCCGTTCGATCGATATTTTAAACGCGTTAGCACAAGTTAGTATAGCTTAATGGTGAGGCTCTGATACCACTGTAAGTCCACGGTAGCGCCCCGGCCGTCTAACAAACGCCAAAATGCGGAACAAAACTTTTACGACTGGCGCTATCGCGTACTTTAACCCGGATCTGCCATTAAAGCTAAACTAACAAACTACAAAGTGTGTAGAAATGTTATACCGAACGATCCGAGTCCTTCGGTCTTCAACCATCATCCCACGCTTTGTTGCGGCTGCTCCGATCTCCTGAATCTCCAATCTTCTCGTCCAGGTGGCACCACGTCGACGGATCTTTAAACGGGCTCCTGCCTCTGAACCGAGGCAACTCGGTCGTCAAGTTTGCTAAAAGAGACGACCAAGATGATGTAGAGAATGAGTAGAACACTTTGTCTCGTTACGTCCAAAGCTATGGACGAACGGTTAATGAAGTTGCCATTTGGAATCGGGTAAATGGAAATTGAACTATATGAAATTTCCATGAACTAAATTTCTTGTATCTTTTTCTCAAAATGAATCAATCATCACCCTCAAGAGGGGCCGGCCACTTTTGAAGAAGAGGGAGAGTGAGTGTAGGAGAGGGGAGGTGACCATAAGCAATACTTATCATGAAGAAAGAATGAGTCATGAAACACCATGTATGAACACATTAAAAGCAAACCAATGAACATAAACCTAGTCATTAACCTAGTCACCCTTGCATTAAATAAATCATTAAATGCACTAATGAGTCACTTAACACCTCACCATCCTAGTCATCATCTAGAAGGTTCCACACTCATCTCAAGAAAAGATAAATCCGTATTAAACCGAATGTTTAATACGGCTGATAGAAAACTGGAAACTGGCAACTTCCAAAAGTGATCCTGAAACGAATTTCAGGATAACCCCGTAACAGTATAAACATACCCGCATTTGTATTACGACCGAATACAAATGCAACTGAGACAAAGATATTATATCTACACAGTATAATACTGGGATCCGGCTTAAACCAAAGCCTACCAGTATTATCTGCCCGAAAAATGACACGTGCGAAAACACACGTGCATTTTCCGAACCCTGCCATAAAACCATACGGCCTCTACAACGTTTCGCCCGAACTTGGGAAAGTGTCTGTGGGGGACTCTAATGACTCATCAATACACTGGCACTGGGTATAACCACTAGCACGTCAGAGGTACTAGCTGTACGTAACGGTTGCCTATGTATTGATTGGAAGGGAAGCTGACGAGCGAACTCATCCAGAAACCCTACTGAGCCTGACAGTGACAATATCCATACAGTCCGGTCCATTCGTCTATGAGTATCGCATATAGGGCCTAGGGGGCCGGTAAACGTCAGACCCCCAATAGCGGTATAAGTCGTGTCAGAGAGCAGCCCAGAACACCCTGAGATACTACTGGAAAACCTTTCAGTAAATCTCGATTACCCTGGCCAGGGATTTCGTGTAATGGCTCTCCTAAACACAGCGCGATCTCACCCCCAATACCGGGAGAGATGAATCCCCGACGATCTGCTCACTGCCTCCATGTGGCTCGGGACTGTACCCAAAATATACCTGTTTGCACGACTCCTTTGACCCGTGGTAGGGTATAAATCAAAGTACAGCGGGAACTCACACGAGACAAATGATGACCTCGGGTCGATGAACTAACCTGTACACATGTCACTTGGGAACTGCTATCTGACGCTAGGTATAATACCAACTAGCAAGTTCCCGGCGAGTCCTGTCCGGTGTACTCATAACCCAATAAGCACCTGTATACATCTTAGGTGAACCAACTAACACCAATGGCTTGTGAGACCGGCCACCGCCCCTCGTCGGGGTCTCGAATGTATACACTAGTCTACTCTGGAGTATCGATGCCCTGTCTCGAAACTCCCACGACTAGGGACACTTTAAGGATGTGCTTATGGACCCCAGCTCCCATATATATGATCGCCATCATACTGCTGGCAGTCAAGCAAGAATCCTATAGGCTCTATCAAAGTGTAACAGTGATAAAGACAAACCAGATAGCATACTATCATCTCGATTAAGACTGTTCTATCGGTATAGGTCCTCCCTCAATCATTGCAATCACGTACCTGCGATCCAATAATTGACTTAGAGGGCACTATATCCAACATGGGGGCCGATGAGGCCGGATTTTTGGGCCCTGTGGCCGGCCACTTGGTAGCATGTGGTGTCGGGGTTGGTCCAGTAGCTCATATACATCATGTGCAGCACCCTAGACTTGTTTGTGCAACTCCTTTTGACCTGAGTCAAAATCTGGGAGCATTTTAATGTGATTTTGGCCATGTTTTCCGTATTTTGAAATGCTAAGTTTTGATATTTGGGTTTTTATTTGGTTGTTGGATGTTTGTACATCAACGACTAGGGGTAATTTGTTTGTTTTGCATACGTGGGCTATAGGTTCTAACCTATGGGCAATCCGTGTGCCATTTTGGATTTCAGAACTTGATTTTTATAGCGTTGCGATATGTGTTGTTATTGTAGGTACCTTCGCGTGGATTCCGAGGCGACGGAGCGTGGCGTCATCAACATCGACAAGCGAAGACCACTGTGAGTAGATCTATATCTACGGGGGAAGTCGGGTGGATGGCGTATATCACCCCTGCAAAGTTTTGATGGAAACCGATTTGTAGCATATGGTTAAGGAAACCTAGAGTAGCAACTAGGGTTAGAATTAAAATATAGCTATAGAAACCATTTTAAAAACTAAAGGATAATTAGAAGTGTTTGATTCGACTAATACATGATGATAGGATTTGAGGATGACGTTTGACAATATTGCCGTTTAGGGTACTATAGGACTAGATAGCCGACGTAGATGTGTCTTCCGAACCATACCTATTTCCAAACTGAAGAATCATATGCATCTTTTTAAACAGATACCTTAAGGGATGTGTTTCCCCCAATCAGAGCAAAGCTCTGTTCAAATTTCGAGGCGGGAGATGAAGCAACGCTTCATCTTCCCCCAATCAGAGCAAAGCTCTGCTTGGAAAATTTAAACTTTAATAAATGAAGCAACGCTTCTGATTCTATGCGCTGCGCGCAACGCGCCACGTGTCAAAATCTGATACGGCAGCGCAGCGCCCAAGGCAGTGCGCCCAATCAGAGCAAAGCTCTATTTTAAGTAAAATTAAAGGAAGCAACGCTTCAGTTGCGCTGCGCTGTGCGCTGCGCGACACGTGGCAGCGCAGTTGCGCTGCGCGACACGTGTGTGCGCTGCGCTGTGCGCTGCGCGACACGTGTCAGCGCAGATGCGCTAGCGCGGTTGCGCTGCGCTGTGCGCTGGGGCATCTGCGCCAAACAGAATTAAAATTCTAAAGAAATCTTTTTTGTTCTTATTAAAACAAGAAGATTTTCTTCTATAAAACAGAAGCCCTTGGATCAAAGATCCAACGGTGGGGAAAATTCCCCAAATCACTCAGAGAAAGATCTCTTTAACAAATTTAACTAATTTATGGGCACTATAAAAAGGACCCTATGCCTCAATTCAAAGGTATGAACATTTTCTATAAAAAAAAAGAGAGAACTCTGAAGAACTCCTCAAGAACAAAAAGGTAAAAACCTTTAGGGAAAGAGAAAGTTCTCTTATGAACAGATCATAGATCTAAAAAGAAGATCAATGATCTTTAATAAAAAACAAAAAAAATTATTATTAAATAGTGCTTTGCACTTTTCGTGAACCTTTGGTTCTTTGAGATAAGAAAAGCAAGAAAAACTTATTTTTCTTTGATCTAAATTAGATCAAGAAACCAAATAGTGCTTTGCACTTATGAACCATTGGTTCTGGAATCTAAAAGATTCTCAAGTTAATAGTGCCTTGCACTTGTAAAACTGCACTGTTGCGCTCCTGGGTTGGCGCAAACCACCAGAGAGTGCCACGTGTCAGCATCTGAACCAATTGCACTATGCGCTTTTGAAACAGAGCCTTGCTCTTTGAAACTGGCGCAATTCACCACAGCGCACCACGTGTCAGTAGCGCAAGCGCAGCGCACTAGAACATCGCTGTTGTGCTTGCGCTCGCCAGAGCATGACACATGTCATCACCATATGAGCTTGCGCTCATTACTTGGCGCAAAGCGCCAGACAAGTGCTCTGCATTGCTTACAAAAGGGCCAAGCCCAATTAAAGAAGGCCTAACAGGCCTAATAAAATGCAATGCATTATTTTAAAAAGGGCAGAGCCCAAACCAAAACAGATGCTCTGCATCATAAATAAAGGGACAGAGCCCAAATCAAAAAGGCCTAGAAGGCCAGAATAAAATGCAGTGCATTATTAAATATGAGAAAAGCCCTAGCACAGGCCTAATAGGCCAAAGATCAAGAAAAATGTTGAATATTCTCAACGGGACTTAGCCCAATCATGGCCGTAAGTCCCCAAATTAAATTGACTGAGCAAGATTGCTCTCTTAAATCAATTTACGACCGGTTCGAGGGTACATCTCCGAACTCCTCTGACAACTGTCGTTGTAATCCTTCAACGACGTCAGAGAGGTGACGGGTCCCGACAACCACACATCAACACGGACTGCGAGGTCCTTAAACTCGTGGACCGAAACGTCCTTAAACTAATATCGGACCGAAACGTCCTTAAACTAATATTGGACCGAAACGTCCTTAAACTAATGATGGACCGAAACGTCCTTAAACAAATATCGGACCGAAACGTCCTTAAACTAATATCGAACCGAAACGTCCTTAAACTAATGATGGACCAAGACGTCCCTAAACTGGCGATGGACCACCACGTCCCTAAACTGGATCATGGACCACCACGTCCCTAAACTGGAACATGGACCACCACGTCCCTAAACTGGAACATGGACCACCATGTCCCTAAACTACCTATGGACCACTACGTCCCTAAACTGGAACAATAGAGAGCTCTTTTGCCGGATCTAAACGATCCCGTTTAAGTTGATCTTAGCCCCCAAACACGGCTAACGTATCCTTAAACATTTAAATGGACTATAAAACTCCAAATCGACTTTGGTTCAAGGGTACATCTCCGAACTCCTCTGACACATGTCGTTGTAATCCTTCAACGTCGTCAGAGAGGTGACGGGTCCCCGACAGCCATATATTAAATGGACCACTACGTCCTTAAACTGGAAATGGATCTAGACGATCCCGTTAAGTTGATCTTAGTCTCAAATCAGACTAACGTATTCTTAACGAACGTTTAAGTTGATCTTAGTCTCAAATGCGGCTAACGTATCCTTAAACTAAAAACATCAAACCCAAATCTAAGTAAATACGGATTTGGACTAATCCACGTCCTACGGGCGACGGCATTACTCAGTCTCCGTATACAATCCATGGGTAACCACAAACAAAACAAACACCCACGACACGAAGTGAAATTCTGGAGAAGGAGAAAGTTGTTACCGCGATGCGGTAGCGTAATTAACTGCAGGGGCTTGCGCCTGCAGGGAAGAGCGTCCCCACAATCAAAAAACCCCTCAAGCGAGGGGGAATCTGACGAAATCTGCTACATCGGCCGCATCCGTCTAAACCTCCGATACACGGTGCCATAAATCAACTTGGCATCTTCGGAGAGGTAGACGGATAAAACCATATAGCATCTGCCCCGAATCTCAGGCAAGATGTCCTCGCGTCGTCGGCCGCCGTTCGGAGGGGAACAGATTCTGGCACGCCCGGTGGGACCTTTTCCTCTTTCCACTCCACACTTCGTGTGTCGTCTTCGCGAACGAATCGCGGTTTGTTAATGGTTGCCTTTGGATTTCAAGTTACTAAGATTTCGTCTTTTGCCTGGCGCAGAACTCAAGCATCAATGGCCTCTAACTGCACCAACTGCTCGAAGTGCCACTGCAACGGACGCTCCACCTCACCGGGAGGTGTAGCATATGGGCCCCAAGCGGCTTCCTTCCTCGCTCTGCCGATAGACCAGGTGACCCAAGCCACCACTGGCCTGTTCTTCGGGACCATGATCCCACCTACAAGCTTCTCTATGCCAATACCTGCACCGGAAGTAAATAAGAAGTCGGTCTTCGACCGGCTCACTGCTACGACGACCCCTGTCAACGGGTCGCCTACTACCAAACCAACAGCTTCGGTTTTTGCCAGGCTGGATCAAAATTCTAAACCGGCCGTCCCAAGGAAGGCAATGACTGCTGCTCCAGAAGTCGTCAAGGCGGCTTCCCCTGTCAAAGAGTCAGTCTTTTCAAGACTGACGACTCCTGCCCTTGCTCGAGGATCTGTCTTCAACAGGTTGAATATCACACCTCAAAAGACAACCTCAGTCTTTAAGAGACTAACACCGGCGGCGCCTCATTCAGGCAGGGAGCAAAAAGAAGCTATCTCTATCTCTGAGCCAGTCCCAACGGCTCGTCGTGCTCGACGTCACCATTGGCGACGAGTGAGGAAGGCAGGGGGCAACTCTCCCTCAGGGCTAACTCCACCGGCTCTAGTGGTGGAAGTCAACGCTGCTATTCCAACTGGGAACAGCTTTGAATTGCTGAGGAGAGTACGTAAGAACTCTCCAACCGCTACACTGAAGAGATCTCCTCCACCTGCGGAGAGAGCTCCAGAAACGAAGCAAGAACAGCTCCCTCAACGGCTGTCCTCAAAAATTTACAAGGTTTGGCGAAGGGTTCAAGACTCCGTGATCGACCCAGATCACTCTCGTCAATAAAAGAAGACGAAAGTGCAAAAAGAAAAAGACCGTCCTATTAAACAGCAGGGGACAACAATCGCTAGGGTGCCAACTACAACGGCCCCTTCAACTTCAACGGCCCACAAAAGAAGAAGGCCGGAGAAAACCCCCGCGCCAACGACAAATATCAGAGGTGGTGCACCCAAACGCCCTAAGTCAGGGGGCATAATAGTTCATACCGTCTACGTAGCATCTGGTAAAGAAGATAGCCGCATATCTGCGGGTCATCGACCACTTACGCGATCAGTAACCAAGGCGCAGGAGCAGCAACAGAAGCTCCAAGAAATGATGAATGCTATGGCTGCACTTACCGGACCAAAAGAAAGCCCTGAAACGTCCTCGGACGAACGTCAGGAGGAAGAAACCGACGCCGAATTCCTTCGTCGGATATTGGAGAAGAAGGACAAAGAGGCTGCTGAACAAGCAGCTAACATACAGCGTATGGGCCTCCTCTTCCAAGACATGATTGGGATGATGATACAACAAGATCCTCCGGCCGAAGAACCCCCAATCGTCCTTGGAGACGATAGGGGAGAGACATCAAATCCTCCACCAGCTCTGTCGACGGCTAAAGAGGATACAATCTCCAAAGCTGATTTGGATGAGTACATCGCCCAACAAATACGGGTTCATCATGCGACCGAAGCAGCCGGCCAGGTCGTAAAAACGGGGCGGCCATATCCAAGTTGGTACGATCAAATCAAGTACCCGCCAGGTTATACAATTCCCAAGTTCCATGTTTACAAGGGGACCGGCAATCCTCACCAGCATGTTGCCCAGTTCAGGGGACTCTGTGGCAACACCGGAGGTGATGACAAGCTTTTGCTTCGCCAGTTTGTTGGAAGTTTATCGGATACGGCGTTCGAGTGGTACTCTGAGCTCCCGAACGACTCTATCAAAACCTTCGCGGAGATGGAGCTGTTGTTTACTCAGCGTTTTGCAAGCGCCAGTGAACGCACCCCGATGACAGCACTGATTAACGCCAGGGTAAAGCCAGGCGAGACGTGGGTTCAGTATGCTATACGGTGGCGGAACTTATGGTCGAAGTGCGAGCAGCGCATTGAAGAAGCTCCTGCGGTGGGTATGTTTGTGGGACCTTGATCCGCAAGCAACCATCTCGCAATTTATGATGTTTTTCAAGCCGACTACCTTCCAGGCTTTGATTGACAAGCTAGCGCAGATGGATCAGATGGGCCATAAACCTCCTCTTCCAAAGCCGGACTCCCGAAATGACAAAGGGAAGGGAAAAGCATCGTCGTCGCTAATGCTCAACAACAACCGAGAAACTCGAAGCCGGTTGTGCGTCAAAATAATACGCGCCCGTAAGTAGACCTTAAGGAGAGACTAGGGTGTCCTTATTCTTTTCCCCGCGATAAAACGAGAAGGTTATTCGAGCTGGCATTACGCAACAGACTCATAAATCTGCCGGAACCAAAACGTCCGTTGCAATCAAGTGACGTCAACGAGCCCAACTACTGTCCTTATCATCGAGTACTGGGTCATCCAATCGAGGACTACTACGTTTTCAAAAATTGGCTTGAAAACCAGTACCGACAGGGCAAGTGCGCGTTATCTGACAAATGGAAGGTGAATCCCCCGCAGCCCCACACCTCTAAGGGGACGAATACGCCGGGGGCAACATGCTCCGTCGTTGAAGAAGCTCCTTGGGAGGTTGTATTATCAACCAAGACAAAGAGGATGCTAAACGATCTTCAGACATGTCCAGCGATCAAGTGGAAGAACCCGTTGGAATCGCAGGTCATTGAAGGGATGTTGAAGTCACGTCCAACTCCAAAGACCGATGGTGGTGGCTCAAGCACTCGCAACCAGCCGTCAAAATCCTCGAAGAAGAAGAAAAAGAAGTCAAAGAAGCCCTTGAAGCCTGGCGACAGACGCTCGGACTTGCAAAAACAAATTGACGCGCTGGAGGAATACAACCAAAAGGCACGGACTCCCATTACACTCCAAGAATTTCTCGATCATATCTTTCAAGAAGAAAGTGAGGGAGAAAGTTCGTCAGATGAATCTGAAGAATGCATGGCGAGCTGTCATGTGATTTCCCATTCGTTCATGGACGATGAGGAAACTCCTTGTACCGAAGCGCTGGGGGCAGATCTTGAACCAAAATTTCCGAAGCTATCAAATGAGGTAATTCACGCATTCCTTAATGAAGCTCGGTTGAAAAGTAAAGCTGATCGAGAGCGCGAGGCGGCTATATTTGAAAGGGCCAAGCGCCAGCGACTTGATAAAGGAGCTGAGACGATCCCGTTGGAGCTAAACACCTCCGCTACCGACAAAAGCCAATTCAAGATGAGGAAAAAGTTTGCTAAGGCCATATCAATGGGCATGAAGCTACCATCCTCTGAAGGAAACATCACTGGTGAAATGGAAATGCACCCCTCCTATTGCTTATATCATCAAAAGATTTCGCACCCCACTCAAGAGTGCAAAGCTTTCGATAGATGGTGGCAAGGATATGTTGCTCATCGACAACGCTTTAAGCGGGAAAAGCATAAAACTCGTCGAGAGCAAAGAAATACGACCGAAGGGCTTAAAAGAGCTGTTGGCGATTGTTGCATGGTTAACACCGGTAGATCACAAGTGCCTACATTCGGGAGTGATTCTGATGAAGAGCTAGAACTTGCCCCTCTCTTTAAAGAGTCCGCTTCGAGAAAAGAAGAAGAACCGAAGGTTTGCGAAAATATCCGGCTACGTAATCGCACGCTGCCCGAAAAGAACCTCGGACCCTCGAACAGAAAAGATAAAGGGAAAGAAAAGGTCTCTGAAGATATCGTCTTAGATGACCAAGTTCTGGAGGAGCTAAGCGCCAACAACCCGCCAAAGAAAAATAAGGTGGATTACAACGTCTTAGCGCATCTAAGGAAGCTGCCTTCACAGCTCAGCATTCTTGACGCCCTTTTGTTATCAAAGGAGGCGAGAGATTCGTTGATTAAGGCACTCCAAGATCCGAAACAATTCCAAGCATGCATGGCCGAGGAAAAGATGAAGGATGAATTGGAGGAAGTGCACACGGCCGATGTCACTTTCGGCGATGAAGACCTTCTCCTTGGGACGTGCGAACACAATCGCCCTCTCTATGTCTCAGGATACTGCCATGATATAAAGATAGGCAAAATCCTGATCGATAACGGATCGTCTGTTAATCTCCTCAACGTGCGGGTGTTAAAAGAAATCTGCATGAGCGTCCAGCACCTCGCTCGTGACAAGATCACCATCTCCGGGTTCGACTCCCAGTCATCAAGAACTCTTGGGTCTGTGATACTGTCGCTACGCTTCGGGCTACTCGTCACGGACGTTAAGTTCCACGTCATAGACGCCAAGACGTGCTACAACGCTTTACTCGGCCGACCATGGTTACACGAGTACAACATCATCCCTTCTACACAACATCAGTGTATGAAGTATTTTAAAGATGGTTTCGAGTATACCGTGACGGGAGAACTGAACCCGTTCTCTGTGAACGAGGTCCGCAAATATGAAGATGCCAAATACTTCTTACCGGATTTCGAAGACACGGAGAAGTGTCACAAGCCAGAGAACAAAGCTAACGCCACCATCCCTGTCTTCGGGAGTGATACCGAGGAGGAAGAGGAGATAGTGTATTCGGGTCCGCCCCAACACAACAAGCCAGGACCGTCCACTCTTACGTTGATTTTTGGTAGTGACTCGGAAGATGAGATCCATGCCGTATTCTCTGCTCGACCTTCAATACGAACGTCCACTGACGAAGAACAAAGTCTACAAGTCGCCATGGTGCCGCTTAAACACCGTAAAGAACTGGATGAACTTGATATTTACAATGTAGAAGAGCTGCAAACGTTCTATATCCCTCCCAGGTGAGAAAGCGAAAAAGCAATTCTATTCTACCACTCTGAAGAAACCAAAGTGGAGAAAGAAATCTGGCATGGCACGGATCCTACGCTCGACAGGCTTCAGCCTATCCGTCTTCCCAGATATTATACAGAGGGTTTGAAAAAGCTGCTGAAATGCCAGGGGATATCCTTCAAACAGACCGTTCGAAAAGCCAAGTTCTATGACAAAGTCTAGAACGTTCCCGGGACTCAACGCAAACTGCCTAATGGGAGAATGGAGACAAAAGGACTTGGATACATCCGGTCAAAGAAACGAGAGCTACTAAACAGCTGCTATGTCATGTATGACTTCGATGAAGAAGCGGACGCTCAATGGGAGGACGCTAATCCTGAGCCAGTGAAAGTTCCAGATGCAAAAGTGCTCAGTCCGTCGTTCGAAGAACAAATGGACAAGCTTATAAGGGAAGCGGGTCAAAAAGTCCGAGACGACTATAACCACGAAATGGTCATCTAGGAGAAAGCCAAGACGCAACGCCTTCTCCAACAGGCCGTGAAGGATGAAAATGTCGCTCCTTGTCAATCTGTTATAAAGAAGGCTCGGCGCAAAAGCAGAAATAAGTCGAAAGGCCAAAAAGGCGCTCAACAGCAACAAAGCAGGGCTAAGAAGCCACGCAAAAGGGAGTCGAGCGTTATTAATCTATCCCTCATGAAGAAAATGGGTCGAGCATACTCGTTTCCTCGGGACAAGACGAAGAAGATACTTGATCTTGCTCTAAAACATCAAATGCTTACACTGCCGGAGTCTAAAAACCCCGAACAAGCGGGCAAAGTCTCACACCCAGACTATTGCTTTTATCACCGAGTGGTAGGGCATCCTCTCGAAGACTGCTTCACCTTCAAGAATTGGGTCGAAGATCAATATCAGCTTGGCAAGTTCGCTCTGTCCGACAAATGGAGGGTAACGCCGCCGCAGAAGCACGAACCCAAGGCCACGAAAGAAGAACCAGTTCCGCATTGGGATTGGAAGCGAATCCGTACTTGTCGCATGATTACAGTATTAAAAGAAGAGCCCGAGGACATAGATGAGCTCCCTTGGTGCTTCGAAAACAGCAACGACAAGATAATCTCAGAATTCCCACCAGCGCCAAAAGAGCTGGAAGATGGAATCCATACCACTGCGGATAACCTTAAGAAAATTGAGTTGGGAACGGCGAATGACCCGCGACCGACATTCATCAGCGGGCTGCTATCTGAAGAAAGGATGGCTGCGTTAAAGGACGTGCTTCTACAGCATAGAGATTGCTTTGCATGGAACTATTCCGAAATGCCGGGACTAGATCCAGAAATTGTTGTACACAGATTGGCGATATCCCCGGACGTCAAGCCAGTCAAACAGGCGCCGAGAAAAATGCGACTCGAGCTTGAAATGAGTATCAATGCTGAAGTCAAAAAGCTGATCGACTCTGGTTTCATCCAGGAAGTTCAATACCCTGAATGGATCGCCAACATCGTCCCGGTGATGAAGAAAAATGGGACAGTGCGCATATGCGTAGACTTCTGGGATCTCAATAAAGCCTGCCCGAAAGACGATTTTCCAGTGCCAGTCACCGAACTGATGATAGACAACACGTCCACTCATGAGGTTTTCTCCTTCATGGATGCTCATCAGGGTATAATCAGATAAAGATGCATCCCGAAGATCAGAAGCACACCGCCTTCAGGACTCCTTTGGGTATATTCTGCTACAAAGTGATGCCCTTTGGTCTAAAGAACGCCGGTGCCACCTACCAAAGGGCCATGACGAAGATCTTCGATGACCTTATACACGAAATCGTCGAATGCTATATCGACGATCTCGTGGTTAAAAGCAAATCATACGAGGAACATCTCAAGCATTTGAAAACTGTATTTCAACGCCTTCGACAATATAACTTGAAAATGAACCCTCTCAAATGTGCACTCGGAGTTTCCTCAGGCAAATTTCTGGGATTCATTGTTCGACACCGAGGAATTGAAATAGATCCGTCTAAGATCAAAGCGATCATGGAAATGCCTCCGCCAAGGACTCTCAAACAGATGCGGTCTCTCCAAGGGAAGCTCGCGTATATACGGCGATTTATAGCCAACCTTTCAGGAAAGTGCCGTCCTTACAGTCACCTGATGAAGAAGGGAACCCCGTTCGTCTGGGATCAAAAATGCCAAAGTGCACTAGACGAGATCAAGCAATACCTGCAGAACCCGTCGGTGTTTGCTGCTCCGATCAAGGGAAAACCCATCATTCTTTATACAACCGCCCTCGAAGGTTCCTTAGGCGCATTATGGGCACAAGAGAACGATCAAGGGAAAGAAAGAGCACTCTACTACTTAAGTCGAGTTCTGCTGGGGGCAGAAAGCAACTACTCTCCCATTGAAAAACATTGCCTGGCGTTGATTTTTGCGATAACAAAGCTTAGACACTATGCATTGGCGCATGAAGTCCGTCTCATTTCAAAGGTGGACCCCCTTAAATACTTGATGTCGAAGGCCATATTGACGGGACGACTCGCTAAATGGGCCCTTCTCTTGATGGAGTTCTCGATAACATATCAACCTCTCAAGGCAGTGAAAGGCCAGGCCATCGCCGACTTCCTCACTGAGCATCCGATACCGTCTGACTCTCCTTTAAACTGCGATCTTCCAGACGAACATGCGTTTGATGCGATCGACGGTGATAATACCAGATGGGAGCTTTATTTCGACGGAGCATCTTCCGTGAAAAAGCGCAAACAAAGTACCCCTATAATCAAATCGGGGGTAGGACGCATCTTTGTAACTCCACAAGGAGGGATAATGCGCTACGCGTTCTCCCTGACGGAGCCGAGAACAAACAATGAAGCCGAATACGAAGCTCTGATAGCAGGCCTCGAGATCGCCATTGACATGGGAATTGAAAACCTCCTCATATACGGAGATTCTCAACAGGTCGTTAGTCAAGTAAACGGCGACTACCAAACGTGCAAGCCAGAATTGGTAAAGTACGGTGAAAAAGTGCAACAACTGTTGACCCAAATTCCCTCCTATACTTTGGAGAACATACCGCGCGTGGAAAACAGCAAAGCAGACGCGCTGGCCAAACTTGCTAAAGAACTGGCTGACGAAAACCTCGATGACGTTAGAATCGTGGTACAAAGCCGTCGGGTGCTTGCCCCAGCAGAAATATCTCCGGAATCATCCGAAGAAAAAGGAGCGAGCGAGCAGACGACCCTGCAAGTAAAAGATTGGGAAAATACCGAGGATTGGAGAGAAGTCTTCATAGATTACTTCAAGTCCCACCGAATGCCTGAAGAAGCGTCCGCAAGACATCAGCTCATGAAACGAGCTCTGTCTTTCGCCTTCGTCAACGATACTATGTACAGGAGGTCATTTGATTCTCTGTGGCTGAGATGATTAGGACCTGACGAAGCGAGAAGGGTCGTCCAGGAAGTTCATGACGGACTCTGCGGTTCTCACCAAGCGGGCCCAAAGATGAAGTTGAAGATCAAACGGATGGGCTACTATTGGCCCACGATGATCCAGAACTGCCTCGAATATGCGAGGCAATGCCACTCATGCCAAATTCATGAGGACTTCATCCATCAGCATCCAAATCCACTACATCCAACGGTGGCTAGCTGGCCATTCGAAATATGGGGAACTGATATAGTCGGCCCCATTGAACCAGCATCGTCTAGGGGACATCGTTTCATCCTGGCAACGACTGACTACTTCTCCAAATGGGCAGAGGCAGTACCGCTGAGGGAAGTAAAGACGGAGAATATCCTCCACTTCTTCAAGACGCATGTCATATATCGGTTTGGAACTCCGCGACGGATCATCTCCGATAACGGGCCAGCCTACAGATTCCACAAGATTAGTCGCTTCGCGCAACAGTACAATATAGACTGGAGATATTCCTCAGTTTATAATCCGCGAGCTAATGGTCTAGCCGAGGCCTTCAACAAGACCTTGACGAAAATCATGAAAAAGACGGTGTCCCGAAATAAGAAGGACTGGCACGAAAGACTGCAAGAAGCTCTTTGGGCGTATCGAACTACATTTAAGACGGCCACAAACACAACGCCATACGCGTTGGTATTTGGGACGGAAGCAGTACTCCCCCTTGAGATAGAGTTACCCTCTCTACGAGTGGCAGTCCACTACGAGCTGACGGACGAAGAAAATGCTCACCTTCGGCTTGAGGAGCTTGATGCCCTTGATGAAACCCGGCTCATAGCGCAACAAAATCTGGAAGCCTATAAAGCAAAGATGACGCGCTCATATGAAAGACTGACTTGGCCGAGGACATTTCGCCAAGGCGAACTCGTGCTAATGGTCAAATGGCCTATGATCCCCAATCGCGCCAAGCGAGGAAAATTCGAGCCAAACTATGAAGGCCCATACATCATAGATAAGGTCTACCAGGGTGGGGCCTATCTACTCATGGACATGCACGGTGAAAGGCCTTTCAGGCCGATAAACGGTCGCTTCCTAAAGAGATACTACGCTTAATGAGCCACAGCCTAGGTCAATGATAGATGACGACGACTATGTCCGCTCACTATCTTCCTAAGCTCAAACTCTATCAGCAGTAACCAGCCTTCTCAAAGTCGGACCGAAATGTCCTTAAACTAATAGCAGACCGAAACGTCTTTAAACTACTACCGCAGCATCTTTAAGCTGACGAGATATAAAAAAAACATATAAAAATAAAATAAAAAACGGTATGTCCATAAGCAAAAAGGGCACGGATGAAAACCCAAAGGGCTCCGTGAGTAAAAACAGCAGGGCTACCGGCGAGTGTTCGTGAAAACCCGAAAAGGCGCGACCTCGTAAAAAAAAATATATAAAAAGAATTAAAAAAAATGGTATGTCCATAAGTAAAATGGGCACGGATGAAAACCCGAAAGGGCTCCGTGAGTAAAAACAACAGGACTACCGGCGAGTGTTTGTGAAAACCTGAAAAGGCGCAACCTCGTTAAAGGACACTTATAGGGTCCTCTCGACCTTGTAAGGAGAAACCACCTGGGTGAGATCCTTACGACTCACAAAGGTGCAACACACTTAGGGATCCCCACGATTCCTAAGGAGAAAATACACTTGCGAGATCCTCACGACTCGTAAGGAGAACTCTCTTATGGGACCCTCACGGCTCATAAGAGTTGAAAGTCTTAAGTTACAAAGACCTAAACCTGTGCTTAAGCAACCCCCACAACCTTCGATATTGCCCTACAAGTGGCTCAATACTGACCCTTGTATACAATCCACGGGCGCGAATAAACATTTCCCTAACCAAGTCTCATCCGTGACTGGGGATATGTTCGCACGACCCTTGTAAGTCCTCTCGATTTACAAGGAGAAAACCCTCCTTTAGGATCCTTACGACTTACAGAGGAAACAAACACTTAGGAATCCTCACGATTCCTAAGAAGAAAATACACCTATAAGATCCTCACGACTTGTAGGGAGAAATAACTTTATGAGACCCTTACGGCTCATGAAGTCAAAAGCCTTAGTTGACAGGACCCTAACCCTGGTCGCTAAGCCACCTTTGTTCGACATTGACAGAGGCAGATGATGATTCGCTCCTGGTAATATCCCAGTTGTAGCGGTGCTGATGCCGAAATTGGTCTACAGCAAAAAAGCCAATAGGCCGCACATGCATACGAAATAGCCGAAATGATAGGGCAACTTGCAATAAAAAACAGCAAGTAAAAAAAATGTATGCATGGAAAATAGCTGAAATCATTGGGCAACTCGCAATAAAAAGCAGCGAGTAAAAATAAAATAAATAGCCGAAATGATTGGGCACCGCGAAAAATAGCCGAAATGATTGGGCAATCGCGACCTTCGTGGTATAAAAGCTGAAATGATAGAGCATCGCGGAAATAAAATTAAAAAAAAGATGAAATGATAAAACTTTGGCCCTACAGTTAAGATCACATCGATCCCTGTATACAATCCAAGGGCGTAAACAAAGAGGGAACCATACTTTCCCAACAGGCTCCGCCAGAAGACGAAGCCAAATCTCGACGGTTCAGTCCAACTCCGAAGAAACTAGCGTCTTTAGCAAATTCCTCGACTCACGGATACAAACACTCCTTGACGAGAGCTTCCTGATCCGCGTCGACTCGTAGAGCCACCAGTGCCTCCGTGGGAAATCCTCGACTCGTTTCAAACCCCAAGGAAACAAATAATCCTTGGCGCTTGGGAAACAAATAATCCCTAACAAATTCCTCAACTCACGGATACAAACACTCCTTGACGAGAGCCTCCTGATCCGCGTCGACTCGCAGAGCCACCAGTGCCTCCGTGGGAAATTCTCGACTCGTTTCAAACCCCAAGGAAACAAATAATCCTTGGCGCTAGGGAAACAAATAATCCTTAGCAAATTCCTCAACTCACGGATACAAACACTCCTTCACGAGAGCCTCCTGATCCGCGTCGACTCGCAGAGCCACCAGTGCCTCCGTGGGAAATCCTCGATTCGTTTCAAACCCCAAGGAAACAAATAATCCTTGGCGCTAGGGAAACAAATAATCCTTAGCAAACTCCTCGACTCACGGATACAAACACTCCTTGACGAGAGCCTCCTGATCCGCGTCGACTTGCAGAGCCACCAGTGCCTCTGTGGGAAATCCTCGACTCGTTTCAAACCCCAAGGAAACAAATAATCCTTGGCGCTAGGGAAACAAATAATCCCTAGCAAATTCCTCAACTCACGCATACAAACACTCATTGATGAGAGCCTCCTGATCCGCGTCGACTCGCAGAGCCACCAGTGCCTCCGTGGGAAATCCTCGACTCGTTTCAAACCCCAAGGAAACAAATAATCCTTGGCGCTCGGGAAACAAATAATCCTTAGCAAATTCCTCAACTCACGGATACAAACACTCCTTGACGAGAGCCTCCTGATCCGCGTCGACTCGCAGAGCCACCAGTGCCTCCGTGGGAAATCCTCGACTCGTTTCAAACCCCAAGGAAACAAATAATCCTTGGCGCTACGGAAACAAATAATCCTTAGCAAATTCCTCGACTCACGGATACAAACACTCCTTGACGAGAGCCTCCTGATCCGCGTTGACTCGCAGAGCCACCAATGCCTCCGTGGGAAATTTTTGACTAGTTTCAAACCCCAAGGAAACAAATAATCCTTGGCGCTAGGGAAAAAAATAATCCTTAGCAAATTCCTCGACTCAGGGAAACAAACAATCCTTGACGAGAGCCTCTTGATTCGCGTCGGCTCGCAGAGAAACCAGTGTCTCCGCGGGAAGATTCCCGATTCGTCTCAACTTGCAAGATGAAGCCTCAGGCAGCCGGGATTGAAAAACTTGCTTCCTGAACAATGGGACCCTGCAAGTCGATCTAAAATGGTCTCTTGCATACTATTCATGGGTCTCACTCTCCAAAGTCGAGTTTCGACAAGGACGGAAACAACCGCTTACGAGTCCTCTCGACTCGTAAGAGGGAAAATTCTCTTATAGGATCCTTACGACTTATAAGAGAAAACCACACTTAGGAATCCTCACGATTCCTAAGGAGAAAAAGCCACATACGAGATCCTCTCGATCCGTAGGGAGAAAAATCTCTACGAAAGCCTCACGGCTTATAGAGTTGAAAAGTCTTAGGCAGCAGATCTGAACCTGCGGCCTAAGCCATCGCTGTTTCTTGAGAGGGTCGGCATACTCGCTCTAATCATCCGTCAACCATGGTTATTAAGACAGCCTGCTAACAATAAAAGAAAGAGGAAAATGACAGAAAGAACGTTCGATTTACATTTGATCAAGCGTTTGAGACGCACTCATTTATGCATGGGCAGAAGACTCAGGACGAGAAATAAGACAAGCTGAAATAAAAAAAGGGGTTTCCATTCATATTGCTAAAAATTCTTACAATCATAAGAGCAATGAATAAGAAACATTATTCAAATTATTACAACGGTATAACCTCAGATCCGGGGCACGGATTGAGGAATTCAAAAGTAAAGCCATCAAGAGTTCTTCTGGCCTTTCTAATTATTCTTATGCGCAGCCTCTCGCGCTCCTCTGTGTCGAGATCGTCGGCAAGCCCTCCCGGCCTTCGATAAGCAGCAACTATCGTCGTCTGCTGGAAGATTTGATGTAGGATGTCAATGAGGCTGTCCCGCCGTTTCTTCGAGATCAGCCCCGTCAGGTACACTGAATGCACCTTGTCTTCGGCATCATCCAGCGCATTGAGCGGTAGGGCCTCGTGAAGACCCGGAAGCGCTCTCCATATTGCTCCCAGCACGACTTTCAAAAAAGCCGAACGACGAGGTAGCAGCCAACCACCGCTTGCTTTCAGACGACCCATGACCTCTGCACATTGAGCGTCTGTAAACTCCTGGTTTTGTTGACGACCCTGTGCGCGGATATCGTCATAGGTGATGAACTCGTGCAAACTGTATAGATGCACCGCCATTATGCCTGGAGGAAATACCACAGGAAGATTAGCGAT
This sequence comes from Agapanthus africanus, assembly GCA_030015575.1. Classification (NCBI taxonomy): domain Eukaryota; kingdom Viridiplantae; phylum Streptophyta; class Magnoliopsida; order Asparagales; family Amaryllidaceae; genus Agapanthus; species Agapanthus africanus. The sequence goes on from JASDDO010000008.1 coordinate 318,915,700, forward strand.
AGAAGAAAAATAATATACATAGAGGACTAAATTCCTAGAGAGCAAAGCTCTGTTCAGGGGTTAAAACCCATGAACAAAAGCTCTGCAGATCTATAAGTTTTTTTTTTTTGAGAGCGAAGCTCTGTTTATGAAACCCCAATGGGGATCTCTTTAGATCAAAAGATCTGTGAGAGCAGAGCTCTTTGGCTGAGATTAATTTAAATTAATTTGATTTACATTAATTTTACTTAAAATTTCTAACTTTGAAAATGAGCAAAGCTTTGCTGGTGAAACCCCGAAGGGATTTTCTTTAGATCAGAAGATCTATGATAGCAAAGCTCTATTGGTTAAGATTAATTAAAATTAATTTAATCTAAGAATCAATTTTACCTAAAGTTTTTCTAAAAACTTTGGAAAAGAGAGCAAGGCTCTGGAGTTCTTGAAGGCAAGAGCAAAGCTCTGAAGTTTTTTGAAAGTAAAAATCTGAAAGATGATAAGCATCTGTGGGGGACCAAAGGTCCTATTTATAGGCATCAAGTGCCTCTTCAAGTTCCAAAAGTTGCCACGGCGGCTAGAATTCCGCCACCGTTGTGCTCAGGTTTGGAGCCAAACAGAATTAAAATTCTAAAGAAATCTTTTCTGTTCTTGTTAAAACAAGAAAATTTTCTTCTGTAAAACAGAAGCTCTTGGATCAAAGATCCAACGGTGGGGAAAATTCCCCAATCACTCAGAGAAAGATCTCTTTAACAAATTTAACTAATTTATGGGCACTATAAAAAGGACCCTAGGCCTCAATTCAAAGGCATGAACATTTTCTAAAAAAAAAAGAGAACTCTGAAGAACTCCTCAAGAACAAAAAAGGTAAAAACCATTAGGGAAAAAGAAAGTTCTCTTATGAACAGATCATAGATTTAAAAAGAAGATCAATGATCTTTAATAAAAAAAATTATTATTAAATAGTGCTTTGCACTTTTCATGAACCTTTGGTTCTTTGAGATAAGAAAAGCAAGAAAAACTTATTTTTCTTTGATCTAAATTAGATCAAGAAACCAAGTAGTGCTTTGCACTTATGAACCATTGGTTCTGGAATCTAAAAGATTCTCAAGTTAATAGTGCCTTGCACTTGTAAAACTGCACTGTTGCCATTTGATTGATCATTTCTTTGTGTGTGTTTAAGAAAATGAATAAAATTCACAATCAAAGAATTATTTGACCGCAATCAACTACGGTGTCGGATGTAGATTGTAAGTGAGTGCGGATCGTCCACAGGGACAGTGTAATAGTTCGTCTTTTGAATTAGATGAGTCGAAACTTTAAAGAAAACAAAACAAAACAATTCATGATTTAAAGAATTGAAGTTCAAGAATTAGAAAAATCTAGATCTAATAACAAGAAAAAGATAGAATCAAGAATTGATAGTTTGTTGATTTTTCCAAACCAAATATCAAGAATCGAAATGAGGCTCGTAGGAATCGATCGGATCTATAGATGTGATGTAATCTTACAATTACGTATTCTTATCCTTCGATGAATTGATACTAGATCGATGATGATCGACAAGAATTAGGGATTTCTAGTGAAACTAGGGTTTCATCTTATCCCTTGTTCTTTCGTCGATATCATTCACATTCTAACCTCTAGTAAATTCAAGAAACGATCGTAGAACCCTAATTTCGAGCGATCACAATCAAGAAAGCATCGCAACGAAACTAGGTCATCGATTCTTGAACTTGCTAGGGTTTACAAAGCTCGTAGGACTCAAGAATCGTTTAAAGATTTGTTACATCATCATTCTATTGATCGTCTCGACTCCTTAACGAGCGGAGTTTCACTCAAACATCATCACAAGAACTACAATCATAAATTGAGATCTAATCATGATGCAAGAATTTAAAGAAAACAAGATTAAAGAATTTCACCTTTTATTTATATCAACAATTTCATTACATTCGCTCAAGAACTATAAGAAGAAGAACTCGATCGTCGATTTGGCTTCGCTCGGCTCCGTGAGTCGCGGATCGGCTTGGATCACTTGCTCGGTTGGAGATCGGCTCCGCTCCTAAAAGGTTGAAGGGCTTCTTGCTTGATTGGTACTCAAGATCTTGAATTTGGAGTGGAATTAGGGTTAGGGTTTCGCACAAGCCTTGCCACTAGACTTATGGAAGAAGATGAAGAAATTGAAGAAGACTAAAGATTATGGAAGAACTAGCTAACTAAAGATTGATTAGCCTTTAACCCTAGGTCTAGGCTTCTATTTATAGACATCCCAACCCTAGATCTAGGATTTCAAATTCTAAGTTTCCCTCCAAAAGTTTGTTGAGGAAATTCGAATTTCCCTCCAAAAGTTAGTTAGAGTAGAAGCTTCTAGATGTGATTAGTTAGGAGCTTAATTAGGATTAGCTTTGCTTAATGATCTTTGCTGATCTGGCAGTAGCTTTGAGATCCTTCTGGAATTTGACATATCATTCTGAGCTGTGGGCCTTGAGAGAAAAGTTTTGCAGCAAAAATGGGGAGCTAAAGCCTTGGAACCGCCGCGGATCCGCGGCGCAAGCTGGCTCCCGCCGCGGAACCGCGGCGCTTTGGTGGCTTCATGGCTTGGGCTCTTTTCTGTTGCTTTGGGCTGATGTATGGAGCTTTTTAGGATATCTTGAATATTGTAATTCCTTCTGTATTGCTACCAGATCTGCATCTTTTGAGTTGGCGTAATTTTGATCAGCTCTTTGGCTTTGCTCCTGTAATTTCCTGCACAAATCTCGACACAAGTGTTGCGCAAATACAGAAATGATGCGATGCCATGAAAAACACACAATTTCCTCAGAAATGTCGGTTTTAGAGTCTAACACATGCAATCTGATATTTCAGGACTGTTTTGCTAATATGTGAAATATGAATACCGAACACTTCTAAATTAGTGCAAATGATAGGGAAATTGCCGTGTTAAAAATACATTATTTTCGACTGATCAAATACCCCCAAACTTAATTTCGATCGTCTCGAGCGAATGTTTTATTAAAAAGAGAAGGAGAAAATAAAGAAAGAGAAAAAACTAACTAGCACACTTTCGTAGGCAACACGATTGCACTGAGCACGTGCAACAAGCCTTTAAACCTCTAGGTGTCCCTAGTAGGAGGAGTGCTTTCTCCTGAGGGTTTTCAGCGGATTGCACCCACAAAATCCAATAATAAAAGGAAGATCATGAATATTACATTTAAAGAAAAGAATTGTAAAAGAAATGCCTTGAAAATTAGGGTTTCCAACTAAGCTAGCTTTTCGGTTGTCATGAGCCCTATCTTAATGGTCATGAAAAGATGTCAGAAATCACGTCCTCCCTCAATAAAACATCGTCTTATTCTTCATTCCTATCTTTCTTCCAAACATCGATCATATAACCCTGCGTGTGTGTAAAGACATCCCTACACCCGGAGAATTCAATTCAAGCTATCATACTCTTGCCCATCAGCCTCAGTACTTTTTAATTAATGAATATTTAGATGAGATTGCTCACACACTTTCATGCGACCGTTAATACTTCTTGAGGTACTAACCGACCAATTACTCATGTGCTTGCTTATTTGGTGTATTTTCCTCGTCTTGCACCACCTCAGGCATAGCAGTGACTCGCAGACCAGTTGGCCTTAGGGCACTAGGTGAAGAGGCACCCTCGCTATATATTTTTTATTGCCCTCGGTGATAACAAAACCAGTGTCCATTTTTCTCACCACTTTATATTTTATTCATTTTTTTTATTTCCTTCATACATCGGCTTTAAGACAAGAGCATTTCAAGGTATCCTCTACTATCCCAGGCTTCAAGATGTGTGTAAGTGCGAATAGCAGGGTATCAACGTTCAAAATGTTTGGCTTCCAGAATAGAAACTATTTTTCAGACTTATTTTTATCCTCAGATTAGTGACTTCCTTCATCTTACTAACCCTTGGGACAACGGCTCATAACTACTTATTACTAGTTCGTATAAGAAAACTTCTAATTTTCTTAGTTTTCTTAAATTTTTCTAATCTTATGGATGTAATTTTTCACTATCTAATCTTTTATTATCTTATTTATGTACAAAAAATATTTTTATTTTTATTTTTATTTTTTGAAAATTTTAAATTTTTATAGGTTTTGAAAAATGTTTTGTGCTTATGCAAATGATATGCAAATGATGCGAAAATAAGCACAAACCTCCCCCAAACTTGTTTTCAACAGTGTCCTCACTGTTGCCTTCTGCTAATTCTCAAAAAAACCTGTAAGCTTGGGAGGAATTTATTAGTGGGGGCAAAATATTTAAGTGAAGACCCTCCCCCAAACTTATTCTTGGCTCAAAATTTTGTAAAAATTTTCTTTTCAAGAGCCCAATTATACCCCCCCCAAACTTGAGTTATGCAATGTTAATCTTTTGAAAATCACATGAGGGGGTCAAGAATCATTGGTCGATGCCAAGCTTTGCAAAGACCGAATGTCAACACCAACCATTCAAAAAATTTATCAATGCAGTGCTCTGGTTGGTGGAAGAAGAAGTGTGGAAAGGGTAAGTGGTGGAATAGAATGTGTGTGCGTCTCATTTTGGAGAGACGATGCAGTGAATGTGATGGATTACTCGCATTCTTTTTACAGTTCAGAAGATATGGTGGAGGTTCAATTTCATTGATTGGGAGATGATTTATCTCAACACCCGTGTCATTCAGAAATGCGAGTTCATCAGCGAAGATTTCCTCAAAAATTCATCTATACCCCTGTTCAGTTGATAAAACTGCACATTTAATATGACATTTTTCCTACTATTATTATATAATAAAAGGTGTTTATTATAATATATGATACATATGAGGTTTATCTGTAAAAATACTATTTTCATGCGTTTATATATTATAAATAACATTTTGTAGGAAAAAGTAAGCATATAATATCCATGTAACATTTGGCCCATTTAAATATACTTACCTTATTAATACCTTTAACCAATTCTTAATGGTTAAGTTAATATCTCAATAAAACAAACTCTACTAATATTGTTTGTTGAGTTTGTTGTGCAGAATTTTCAGGGCTGAAATCAAGGAAATCAAAGTTGGCAAATCAAATCTACCAAAGATATTCAAGAAACTAATTCTGGTAGAAATGTAGAAAAGATTTTCAAAGTCTAGATACTCAAAAGATTACCAAGTGTTACAGATATGAAGTTACAAAAATTAGAGGCCATGATCTCACCAAAAGGGGGCGGATCCGCGGCCAAACCTATCCAATGGCCGCGGTTCCGCCGCGGATTTGAAGAGTTGAGATATGGGATTGTGGTGGTTAGGATCCTAACAACTAGTTTCCATATTAGAAAACTAGGGTTCTGGCTCTGTGATTATAAATAAGGACCGAGAGCCTCTTGGAAAAATCATCAAGCCGAAGAGATCATGAAGTCCAAGACGGCTCACGCATCCAGGCTGATCATCAACTGTTCATCTACCTCCTTCGGAAGAGTTCGAGAAGCAAACCAAGTTTTTGTAATCATTTTCTAAGGAATAAAGTGTAGATTCTTCAAGTTGATTAATAAAGGTAGTTGTTTTATTTAATTCTTTTGCATTTAACATTATGTTTTCCTTCTCTGTCTTTTCATCTTCTTTTCCCAACATGCGCGAGTAATTCTCCGCTTGTTAGGGTTCGTAGGATTAGGGTAGGCTAATGGATGATGAACATCCCTAAACCCTTTTTAAGTCCTATAAAGTTTATGAACTTTATCAAAAGAATCATTAACATCCTAATCGGGCGCGCTAGCAATTCTTTGCCAGTTCCGACTGCGATTAGAGATTAGATGAATAATTGTTTTAGTAAAGGCTAGATAATGAACGGAGTTCCGTGTCGAGATAAGGGTTAAGAGTGGGATTCCTTTTCCCTCCAGAAACCCTAATCTACACGCATCACCGTCGTTCTAGTTTTAAATCTATTAATGGATAAAAAGGGTAACTTTTAATTAATCGTCCATGACTACTAAATCCTAACGAACCCTACAAGCCCTCTTATTATATTATCTAAATCTCTAAAATAATCTAGATCTATATTTTTGCATTCTTGCTTAACGTAGATCTAGAAACTTTTCACAAAATTCTTATTTCCTTCTCTCTTTCAACACATCTAAAGTAAGAGTAAAAGATTCCACGTTTCCCTGAGGACGACCCGTACTCACCTCGGTCTAGCTACGCGCGACACCGTTCTGATTGCGGTTAAACTACAAACAAACACTCTTTCGTACCAATCAAATGGCGCCGTTGCCGGGGATACGTGCGTAATTTTTTATTCTTATTATTTGTGTTGAATTCTTAGACGATTCATATCATTATTAAAACAAAACTGCAAATTGCATATTTAACGATTTGTGTGTGAATTTTGCGAGGGAATCTGGAGTCATGGACTTGAGGAAACAGGAGATCTAGGGTTTCACACTTCTCTGGTATCTTTCTTAACTCTTTCTCTCTCCTCTAAAATCCAATAAAATCTATTTTTCTGCAGGATTCTTTGCAAAAAAATTGCGCCGCTAAAAAATCTTTTTGCAAAAGTTTTGTGATTGGTTTTGTTTTGCATATTTTAATACGGATTCTAAGGGGCAAAGACCAAATCAAGATTAGGTGGGGATTTCATCACCCTTCCTAAGCCCCACAAATCATAAACCGAGCATATATATCAACCCTTCATTAATTTAAAAAAATATTTAGACCAGACTCTAAGGACTGTCGCGCTCAATAAGGACAGAGGAAGGTCGTGGGTAATCTATCGTTTATCCGCATTACTTTTGTAGTGCCTAGGCAAGTGTGACAAAGGCTAGTGGTTTTTAATTAGGCCCACGACGTGGTTCCTTCCCACTTACCTGGCACTTATCTGGCTACAAGGGTAGTACGGAGGCGGTAGAGGATTTATCCTGCGGCTTGTCCTTTGGAAGTCTAGGAGCGGTCTAGAGACTGGACCTATGTGACCTTAGTTCTAGGGTTGCTTGTGCATCTTAGGAAGATTTGTCTTGAGTCCCACTTTTTCAAAACAAGCCAATTTTAAATCACACACACGCTGCCACTTGCACTAAACCCGTTTAGTGCATGCTCGGCTGGACACGGGATCCTAGTGCCCGTCTTGTCCGCGTTCCTGCTATCGACGCCGAAGTCGGTACTTCTTCATCTTCTTTTCCCCCACCACACACCACATCGACCGTGATGGAAGGCACTCCATCTAATTATAACACCACGCTGCCACCGCCCGAAGATGCGCAGAATTCTCCGCGTATTTCTCTCCAAGAGAGATGCTATCCTATCCGTGGTCCTCTTCCCACTTGTCTATCTCTTCCACCACCTAACGAGAATAATTTCGAAATTAAACCCCACTACATCAATCTGCTTCCCAAATTTCACGGGCTTGAGTCGGAAGACGCGTACGTTTTCATCACCAAATTCGAAAACGTATGCGCAATGATGGGTACTTCACAATTGACTTTAGATGCTATGCGCTTACGTCTTCTCTCATTCACACTGTGCGACTTGGCAGAAAAATGGCTTTACAATACCGCCGCACACTCTATCACTAATTGGGATGAATTCGTCATAGCATTTCTTAAGAAGTTTTACCCAAACCATAAAACTGCACGTGTTAGGAGCGAGATCAACCAGTTCACCCAGCTTCCCAATGAACCATTTTGGAAGTGCTTTGAACGTTTCAAAGATCTGCTTGTCCAATGCCCCCATCACGGAATACAAAGATGGGATTTATGTCGGATTATATATGAGGGCATTAATCCAGCGACGAAGCAGATGCTTGAAACAATGTGTCAATGCAATTTCATGTTTAAAGATGACGGTGAAGCTTGGAAATATCTGGAAGACCTCGCTGAACACACTTTGCAGTGGGAAAGCGTAAGACCACCTTCAACTAAGGGAGGTATTCACCAGCTCGATGTTTCTATCGCAGTGAAAGCCGAAATGGCAGCGATACAGAAGAAACACGACGCTATTGAGAACAAATTCTCATCATTCTCCCTAAATCGGGTCACGCTTCCTAAGACCGTCTGTGGTTGCTGTTCGGATCCTTCACACTTAACGGAAGAATGTCCTATGAATGCATCGTTTCAAGCTAATGCTGCTTTTCAGCAGCGACCTAGAAACGACCCTTATTCTTCCACGTACAATCAAGGATGGAGGAATCATCCTAACTTTGCTTGGATTCAAAACCAACAAAGCAATTATCAAAGACCTCCTCCACAGCAATCACAACCACAGAATCAGCCCCCCTTTCAGTCACAGAATTTCCAAAATCCGGCCAACAATTCTACACCACAAGTGGCCGGTACTGACAACTCACTTGTACAAACTTTGGATATGTTCATGAAACAATCCATGCAAATTTCGGCTGAGATGAAGTCTTCTATTGGTACCATAACGAAAAACTCCGCCTCCCATGGTGAGAGTATTAAATCATTAGAAAACCAAATCGCACAGTTAAACGCCGCAATGAGTGCGAGAGAGAAAGGGAAACTCCCATCTCAACCCCTACCGAATCCTGACCATTCACAAAATCATAATGTGAATGCCGTTACTACGTTGAGATCGGGGAGAGAGCTGAATAACCGTGTGGGTGAGCAGTTTGATGTTAGTGACACATTTGATACCCCATCTTTTTCTTCTTCTTCCCCTAATTCGTCTAGTCTTCCACCTTCATCCGAGCCTATTCTCCGTTTTCCCCAAGGCTCGAACATTTCGCCGAATCTATCTAAGTCGATTCCCACTCCAATTTTGGGATCGAATCCATCCCCACAGTCTTCTCCACAAACGTTGGACCCAAAACTTATTGATCAAGCACCTTATCCAAACAGGTTAAGGGGCAACAGAAAAAGTCCACAAATGGAGAAGATTGTGGAAATTTTTAAGCAAGTTAACATAAACATTCCTCTCCTAGATGCTATTCAACAAGTTCCGTCATATGCGAAAATCCTAAAGGACTTGTGCACTAGGAAGAGAAAAGAGTACCTAAAAAAGTTTTCCTTGCGAGTAATGTGAGCACAGCTTTTACACAACAACTTCCCAAGAAACGAAAGGACCCCGGAAGTCCTACAATTTCAATTTCTATTGGGGGTAAAAATATCAATCGTGCTCTACTCGATTTAGGTGCTAGTGTTAACTTGCTTCCGTATTCTGTTTATGAGCAATTAGGGATCGGAGAGTTAAAGCCGGCGCATTGCACTCTTCAGATGGCCGATCGATCTATCACCCAACCTAGGGGTGAGCTAGAGGATGTGTTAATCAAAGTCGGGGAATTTATATTTCCTGTGGACTTTATCATTATAGATACACAACCTGTGGCAAACCCACGCAATCAAATCCCGGTGATACTCGGTCGACCCTTTTTGGCCACTTCCAACGCAGTAATCAATTGTAGAAACGGCTCTTTGACCCTATCCTTTGGAAAGAAGTCAATTGAGCTTAACATTTACAAGTTGGGAAGTGAACCCTCCGAACCCTATGCTCATGTGTGTTCTGTCGAATTAATGGATGTCGACAGCAGCGAATATGATCAACCTCATAATTCTGACTCTTTTCATATGTTGGTTGACACGGACTCTTCCACCGAGTTGTCCGGGTCAACATCTAACGCTGATAAGGAACTTTTTATAGAGTCTGACGATCACCCCATTTCTTCTGATGACATTATTTTTCGGGGTATCGATGAAAGCTTTGAGGAAATTTTCACTGACGAACTCGCATTTTTACAAGATACGGGTGTTAAGATGAATCAAATCCAAGATAAAGAAATTGAATCTCCACCCCTTCTTTTGGACAATCATGATAATGCGAGTAATCCATCATTACTATCACTGTGTCGTCTCTCCAAATTGAGACGCAATCCTTTTCCATTACACCTCTTATCACCTCCTCACTTCTTCACGTCGAAAGGTGACATGTTCTTCCACCAACCTTGGTGCTTCATCGATAAATTTTTTGAATGGTTGGTGTTAACCTTCGGTCTTTGCAAAGCTTGGCATTGACCAATAACCTTACCCCCCTCGTGTGATTTTAAAAGATCAATATTGTTTAACTCAAGTTTGGGGGGGGGATATTTTAGCTCTTGAAAGAAAATGATTTTTACAAAATTGTGAGCCAAGAAATAAGTTTGGGGGAGGATTTCACTTGCATTATTTCTTGTCCCCTTTTTCCTCCCAAGTCTACAGGTTTTTGAGCTTAACGGATGACATCAGTGAGGACACTGCTGTAAACAGGTTTGGGGGAGGTTTGTGCTTATTGACACATCAATTTGCATCATATTTTGCATAAGCACAACATTTTCAAAAATTTAAAAAAAAAATTATAACAAAAGTGTAGAAAGTGAAATATTACATCCAAAAGATAGGAATAGTTTAAGAAAACCAAGAAAATTAGAAGTTTTCTTAAACGAACTAGTAATAAGTAGTTATGAGCTGTTGTCCAAAGGGTTAGTAAGATGAAAGAAGTCACTAATCCGAGGATAAAAATAAGTCTGAAAAATAGTTTCTATTCTGAAAGCCAAACATTTGAATGTTGACACCCTACTATATGCACTTACACACATCTTGAAACTCGGGATAGTAGAGGATACCTTGAAATGCTCTTGACTAAAAGCCAAAGTATGAAGGAAATAATAAATGAAGAAAATATAAAAATGGTGAAAAGAAAAAAATGAACACTGGTTTTGTTATCGCCAAGGCAGCAATAAAAAAATATAGCGAGGGTGCCTCTTCACCTAGTGCCCTAAGGCCAACTGGTCTGGGAGTCACTGCTAAGCCTTAGGTGGTGCAAAACGAGGAAAATATTATCACCTGATCAGCAAACACATGAGTAATCGGTTGGTTAGTACCTCAAGAAATATTAACGGTCGCATGAAAATGTGTGAGCAAATCTAAATATTCATCAAATTAAAAAGTACTGAGGCAGATGGACAAGAGTATGATAGCTTGAATTGAATTCTCCGAGTGTAGGGATGTTCTATTCACACACGTAGGGGTATATGATCGATGTTTGGATGAAAGGTAGGAATGAAAAATAAAGACGATGTTTTATTGAGGGATGATGTGATTTCTAACATCTTTTCATGACTATTAAGATAGGGCTCATAACAACTGAAAAGCTAGTGTAGTTGGAAACTCTAAATTTTCAAAGTCTTTCTTTTATGGTTCTTATCTTTATAAGTAAATTTCACCATCTCTCTTTTATTATAGGATTTTGTGGGTGTAATCCGCTGAAAACCCTCAGGAGACAACACTCCTCCTACTAGGGACACCTAGAGGTTTAACGGCTTGTTGCACGTGCTCAGTGCAATCGTGTTTGCCTACGAAAGTGTGCTTAGTTTTCTCCTTTCTTTTTCTTCTCCTTCTCTTGAATAAACTAGTTTGCTCGGGACGATCAAAGATAAGTTTGGGGGTATTTGTTCAGTTGATAAAACTGCACATTTAATATGACATTTTTCCTACTATTATTATATAATAAAAGGTGTTTATTATAATATATGATACATATGAGGGTTTATCTGTAAAAATACTATTTTCATGCGTTTATATATTATAAATAACATTTTGTAGGAAAAAGTAAGCATATAATATCCATGTAACATTTGGCCAATTTAAATATACTTACCTTATTAATACCTTTGACCAATTCTTAATGGTTAAGTTAATATCTCAATAAAACAAACTCTACTAATATTGTTTGTTGAGTTTGTTGTGCAGAATTTTCAGGGCTGAAATCAAGGAAATCAAAGTTGGCAAATCAAATCTACCAAAGATATTCAAGAAACTAATTCTGGTAGAAATGTAGAAAAGATTTTCAAAGTCTAGATACTCAAAAGATTACCAAGTGTTACAGATATGAAGTTACAAAAATTAGAGGCCACGATCTCACCAAAAGGGGGCGGATCCGCGGCCAAACATATCCAATGGCCGCGGTTCCGCCGCGGATTTGAAGAGTTGAGATATGAGATTGTGGTGGTTAGGATCCTAACAACTAGTTTCCATATTAGGAAACTAGGGTTCTGGCTCTGTGATTATAAATAAGGACCGAGAGCCTCTTGGAAAAATCATCAAGCCGAAGAGATCACGAAGTCCAAGACGGCTCACGCATCCAGGCTGATCATCAACTGTTCATCTACCTCCTTCGGAAGAGTTCGAGAAGCAAACCATGTTTTTGTAATCATTTTCTAAGTAATAAAGTGTAGATTCTTCAAGTTGATTAATAAAGGTAGTTGTTTTATTTAATTCTTTTGCATTTAACATTATGTTTTCCCTCTCTGTCTTTTCATCTTCTTTTCCCAACATGCGCGAGTAATTCTCCGCTTGTTAGGGTTCGTAGGATTAGGGTAGGCTAATGGATGATGAACATCCCTAAACCCTTTTTAAGTCCTATAAAGTTTATGAACTTTATCAAAAGAATCATTAACATCCTAATCGGGCGCGCTAGCAATTCTTTGCTAGTTCCGACTGCGATTAGAGATTAGATGAATAATTGTTTTGGTAAAGGCTAGATAATGAACGGAGTTCCGTGTCGAGATAAGGGTTGAGAGTGGGATTCCTTTTCCCTCCAGAAACCCTAATCTACACGCATCACCGTCGTTCTAGTTTTAAATCTATTAATGGATAAAAAGGGTAACTTTTAATTAATCGTCCATGACTACTAAATCCTAACGAACCCTACAAGCCCTCTTATTATATTATCTAAATCTCTAAAATAATCTAGATCTATATTTTTGCATTCTTGCTTAACGTAGATCTAGAAACTTTTCACAAAATTCTTATTTCCTTCTCTCTTTCAACACATCTAAAGTAAGAGTAAAAGATTCCACGTTTCCCTGAGGACGACCCGTACTCACCTCGGTCTAGCTACGCGCGACACCGTTCTGATTGCGGTTAAACTACAAACAAACACTCTTTCGTACTAATCAACCCCAAAGAATAATGTCATCACAAAGTGCGGGGTGATCTTCAGACTCTAAAAGCAGTTCATAATCGGTGTTAATTGTTGACCCGGACATCTCGGTGGAAGAGTCCGTATGTGTATGATACATAGTTGGGTCAAACAATAACGTATAAAAAGAGTCAAGATCAGTATTATGAGGGTCATCAAATTCGCTGCTGTCGACATCCATTAAGTCGACAGAACAGACCTGAGCAGTAGGTTCGGAGGGTATACTTCTTAACTTGTAAATGTTCATCTCAATTGTCCTCTTCCCGAAGGATAGGGTCATAGAACCGTTACGACAATTGATGATAGCGTTGGAAGTGGCCAAAAAAGGGCGACCTAAAATCACCGGAATTTGATTCCGTGAGTTCGCTACAGGCTGTGTATCAATTACAATAAAGTCTACAGGGAATATAAATTCCCCGATTTTTATTAACACATCCTCTAGTTCACCCCTAGGTCTGGTGATTAATCGGTCAGCCATCTGGAGAGTGCAAGGAGATGGTTTCAACTCTCCGATCCCTAACTGCTCATAAACTGAGAAAGGAAGCAGGTTAACACTTGCGCCAAGGTCTAGTAGAGCACGGTTAATGTGTTTTTCCCCAATAGAGATGGAAATAGTAGGATATCCAGGATCCTTACATTTCCTTGGTAATTGTTGGGGGAAATCCGTGTCTACTGTCTTTGCCATGAATATCTTCTTGGGCACTTGAGTCTTCCTCTTCCTAGTGCACAAGTTCTTAAGAGTTTTTGCATAGGACGGAACTTGTTGGATGGCATCTAGGAGAGGGATGTTGATGTTAACTTGCTTAAAAATGTTCATAATCTTCTCCATATGTGGACTTGGTGTGTTAGCCCTTAATCGATTAGGATAAGGTGCTTTAGCAATAAGCGCTGGGTCCATCATAGGAGAAGGAAGTGTGTGTGGAACCGATCCCAAAATAAAAGTGGGGATCGTCCGTGGAGGAGTAAAAGAGGTGGGCTGAAGTGGCGAGCCTTTTGGGAAATGAAGAATAGGCTCGGAAGAAGATGGTGGGGTAGAAGAACAAGGATCAGAACTAGAAGTGTGTGTGTGAGGAAAGGTCTCAGCCGGGGTATCATTGATTGATTTATCAGTGTCATCAAACTCTTCCCCAACGTGAGTGTCAAGCACTCTTCCAGATCTCAACGTGAGTGCATCCACATGATGTGAATAGCCAGGATTGGGTAAAGGTTGAGCTGGAAGTTTCCCTTTCTCTCTTGCACGCATTTCGGCTTTTAGTTGTGCAATTTGTTCTTCCATCGATTTGATGTTCTCATTTTGAGAGATAATGATCTTCATCACATTCTTGACGGAAGATTGCAAACTTGCCGTCCCTTGGATGGATTGTTTCATGAAAGTATCCAAGGTTTGTGCTAGTGCAGAGGTATTATCTGTACCGGTCAATTGCAACAAGTTTTCATGTGGTGCAAAAGTGTTGGCCGGATTTTGAAAGTTTTGTGCTTGGAAGGGGTGCTGACTCAATTGAAGTGGTGGCTGCTGCTGTGGTGGAGGGACCCTTTGGAAATGATTCGTGTTTGGAACCGTGTTTTGAGATTGGGATTGGTTCCAAGCAAAGTTAGGGTGATTCCTCCAACCCTGATTATATGTGGAGGAAGAAGGATCGTTTCTAGGTCTTTGAAATGTGGCATTGGTATGCTCATGACCTTGAAACAGACATTCTTCCGTCAAGTGAGACGGATCAGAACAGCATCCACATACAGTTTTGGAGAGTGATATTTGACTTAGGGCGGCTAAAAATTTGTTTTCCATAGTCTCAAGTTTCTTTTGCATAGCTGAAATGTCAGCTCTAACTCCTATGGAAATATCATTGCCATCCCTAGACGATTGACTCACACACTCCCACTGTAAAGACTTTTCAGCGAAATCTTCTAGAAATTTCCAGGCTTCCCCATCATCTTTAGTCATGAAGTTGCCTTGACACATGGATTCAAGGGTCTGTCTTGTGTTAGGATTAATGCCCTCATAAATGATTCGGCACAGTTCCCATCTCGGGATGCCGTGATGTGGACATTGGACTAACAGATCCTTGAAACGTTCAAGACATTTTGAAAATGTTTCATTTGGAAGCTGGGTGAATTGATAGATTTCGCTACGGACTCGAGCTGTTTTGTGATGTGGGTAAAATTTCTTAAGGAATGCTTTGACGAATTCGTCCCAATTTGAAATGGAATGTGCGGTAGTGTTATATAGCCACTTCTCGGTTATATCGCACAAGGTAAATGGAAGAAGTCGTAGACGCATAGCATCCACTGAAAGTTGTGACGTACCCATCATTGCGCATACGTTTTCAAATTTGGTAATGAAAACGTAAGCGTCCTCAGTCTCGAGTCCGTGGAATTTGGGTAAAAGGTTGATGTATTGGGGTTTAATTTCAAAATTATCCCCATTGGCTGGTGGTGTGGATAAGCAGGTCGAAAGAGGACCTCGAATAGGGTAGCACCTCTCCTGGAGAGAGATGCGGGGTGGATTCTGCGCACCAACGGACGGCGGCAGATTAGGGTTAAAGAAGTTTGATAGAGTTGGATCCATCGGTGTGGGTGTGGTAGTGGGTAAAGAAGAAGAAGTAAATGGAGAAATATCGACTTCGGAGTCAATAAAAGGTACGCGGACTAAACGGGCACTAGAATCCCGTGTCCAGCCTATCTTGTACTAAAAAGGGTCAGTACAAGTGGCAGCGTTAGCTTATAATTAGGGGTAATGAATGAATGCGGTGTTTGCTTTTGAAAAAGGGACGGATTTTTGAAAAATATGATGCGACACAACAAATGCAGCACACAAACCCTAGAATCTAGTGGTCACCTAGGTCCGGCTCTAGACCGCTCCTAACTGCCAAAAGACAAGTCGCAGGATAGAATCCTCCACTGCCTCTTTGTTCCCCTGTGGCCAGGTAAGTGCCAGGTAAGTGGGAAGGTACTCCACTACGTAAGTAGTGGGCCTAATTAATAACCACTAGCCTTCGACACACTTGCCTAGGCACCACAAGAAAACGCGGATAAGCAATGAATTACCCACGGCCTTCTCTTGTCCTAATTGAGCGCGACGGTCCTTAGAGTCATCTCCAGATATTTTTTAGTTAATTGGGGTCAATGCGGATACAAGTTTGTGGTTTTCGGGGCCTAGGAAGGGTAATGAAATCCCCACCTAATTTGGATTTGGCCGTGCCCCTTAATATCCGTATTTATAATGCAAACAACCAAGAATCAAAAACACGCACAAATTTAATTTTGCAATTTGCGAGCTGCGATTATTTGCAAAGAATCCTGCAGCAAAGTATTAGTTGGAGCTAAAAAGAGGAGAGAGGAGAAGGTAAGAAATCACCTGAAGCAAAAACTTTGCAGAGAACCCTCAATGCCGCCGCGGTTCCGCCGCAATAGGCTCCTAATGCCGCCCTTCCGCGGTCTCTTGATGAGATCACCCCACCAAAATTTTTCAGGGAGCTTCTGTAGACTCCCTCAGCTCTCTGGTATTTTCCAAAAAAATTCCTCAATTGCCAAACAGCTCCAGATTTCCTTGCAATGAACCACAACAAATCGTTTAGGGTTTGCACGAATTTTGATCTCAAAATAACAATAGAATAAATCTTTCAATTCAAACTATAATATGAAACGAATTAGCGCGCGATCCCCGGCAACGACGCCATTTGATTGATCATTTCTTTGTGTGTGTTTAAGAAAATGAATAAAATTCACAATCAAAGAATTATTTGACCGCAATCAACTACGGTGTCGGATGTAGATTGTAAGTGAGTGCGGATCGTCCACAGGGACAGTGTAATAGTTCGTCTTTTGAATTAGATGAGTCGAAACTTTAAAGAAAACAAAACAAAACAATTCATGATTTAAAGAATTGAAGTTCAAGAATTAGAAAAATCTAGATCTAATAACAAGAAAAAGATAGAATCAAGAATTGATAGTTTGTTGATTTTTCCAAACCAAATATCAAGAATCGAAATGAGGCTCGTAGGAATCGATCGGATCTATAGATGTGATGTAATCTTACAATTACGTATTCTTATCCTTCGATGAATTGATACTAGATCGATGATGATCGACAAGAATTAGGGATTTCTAGTGAAACTAGGGTTTCATCTTATCCCTTGTTCTTTCGTCGATATCATTCACATTCTAACCTCTAGTAAATTCAAGAAACGATCGTAGAACCCTAATTTCGAGCGATCACAATCAAGAAAGCATCGCAACGAAACTAGGTCATCGATTCTTGAACTTGCTAGGGTTTACAAAGCTCGTAGGACTCAAGAATCGTTTAAAGATTTGTTACATCATCATTCTATTGATCGTCTCGACTCCTTAACGAGCGGAGTTTTACTCAAACATCATCACAAGAACTACAATCATAAATTGAGATCTAATCATGATGCAAGAATTTAAAGAAAACAAGATTAAAGAATTTCACCTTTTATTTATATCAACAATTTCATTACATTCGCTCAAGAACTACAAGAGGAAGAACTCGATCGTCGATTTGGCTTCGCTCGGCTCCGTGAGTCGCGGATCGGCTTGGATCACTTGCTCGGTTGGAGATCGGCTCCACTCCTAAAAGGTTGAAGGGCTTCTTGCTTGATTGGTACTCAAGATCTTGAATTTGGAGTGGAACTAGGGTTAGGGTTTCGCACAAGCCTTGCCACTAGACTTGTGGAAGAAGATGAAGAAATTGAAGAAGACTAAAGTTATGGAAGAACTAGCTAACTAAAGATTGATTAGCCTTTAACCCTAGGTCTAGGCTTCTATTTATAGACATCCCAACCCTAGATCTAGGATTTCAAATTCTAAGTTTCCCTCCAAAAGTTTGTTGAGGAAATTCGAATTTCCCTCCAAAAGTTAGTTAGAGTAGAAGCTTCTAGATGTGATTAGTTAGGAGCTTAATTAGGATTAGCTTTGCTTAATGATCTTTGCTGATCTGGCAGTAGCTTCGAGATCCTTCTGGAATTTGACATATCATTCTGAGCTGTGGGCCTTGAGAGAAAAGTTTTGCAGCAAAAATGGGGAGCTAAAGCCTTGGAACCGCCGCGGATCCGCGGCGCAAGCTGGCTCCCGCCGCGGAACCGCGGCGCTTTGGTGGCTTCATGGCTTGGGCTCTTTTCTGTTGCTTTGGGCTGATGTATGGAGCTTTTTAGGATATCTTGAATATTGTAATTCCTTCTGTATTGCTACCAGATCTGCATCTTTTGAGTTGGCGTAATTTTGATCAGCTCTTTGGCTTTGCTCCTGTAATTTCCTGCACAAATCTCGACACAAGTGTTGCGCAAATACAGAAATGATGCGATGCCATGAAAAACACACAATTTCCTCAGAAATGTCGGTTTTAGAGTCTAACACATGCAATCTGATATTTCAGGACTGTTTTGCTAATATGTGAAATATGAATACCGAACACTTCTAAATGAGTGCAAATGATAGGAAAATTGCCGTGTTAAAAATACATTATTTTCGACTGATCAAATACCCCCAAACTTAATTTCGATCGTCTCGAGCGAATGTTTTATTAAAAAGAGAAGGAGAAAATAAAGAAAGAGAAAAAACTAACTAGCACACTTTCGTAGACAACACGATTGCACTGAGCACGTGCAACAAGCCTTTAAACCTCTAGGTGTCCGTATACAATCCACGGGCAACCACAAACAAAACAAACACCCACGACACGAAGTGAAATTCTGGAGAAGGAGAAAGTTGTTACCGCGATGCGGTAGCGTAATTAACTGCAGGGGCTTGCGCCTGCAGGGAAGAGTGTCCCCACAATCAAAAAACCCCTCAAGCGAGGGGGAATCTGACGAAATCTGCTACATCGGCCGCATCCATCTAAACCTCCGATACACGGTGCCATAAATCAACTTGGTATCTTCGGAGAGGTAGACGGATAAAACCATATAGCATCTGCCCCGAATCTCAGGCAAGACGTCCTCGCGTCGTCGGCCGCCGTTCGGAGGGGAACAGGATGTTACGGATTTTCAAATGATATCTTTTCTTTAAAAACACCGTAACCCCTACTTTCAAAACTACGATTCGCATCTTTCAAAAACTGTTTGTATGGTTCGGGTGTGTATGTTAGATTAGATACGTATGCTTATTGTAAGATAGAATGTTTATGTAGAATTGATTCGATGTGAGAGATAAATGTGATGAAAAGAATGTACGATGCGATATGATGACTTGGTGATATGTTGGTATACGGATGCGAGTCGATAGTGGTGATTGATACCTTGCCGGCCCCCTGATACAAGATTGTTATGTATGTGACCTGGGACATAGGCATATAGATATATATAGAATGTCGTGAATCATGTGTGATAGCCGTACGAGACGTTAAGTCCGTACCCTCCTCGTCTTATAGGTTGATAGGATCCTTGATAGCTTAATGCCGCCGTATGATGATTTTTCGTACGTGATGAATTTGACTGGAGGTCTGATCCATACCCTTGACTAGAGGCTGTCGTACGATGGATTATACCGTACGTGGTGTCATGTGGCTAGATGCCGATTGATAGATTCACTGACTCGGTCATGATAGATACGTATACCCGTCAGCATTTGCATATAATTTACCTTATGCTGCATTCATATTATTCGCATTGCATTACTTATACCTGTGCTGGTACACCTGCACCATTATCGATGATGCGTATGTTACACGTATACAGATTTGCCGGCTCATACATTTCATCATCTATAATTGCCATGTCACTACACAGTAGGATTGCTACATCCATATTTGCGTACATACATATTGTACACCATACTTGCGTGCATACATATTGTACACCATACTTGCGTGCATACATATTGTACACCCATACTTGCGGACATACACATTTGTACGTCCATACTTGCGTAGATACACATATGCACCTTTATACGATATTGCATTCGATTTTGGAGATTTGGGAACCGCATGATATATTTTAAAAACTGGATTAATTTAAAAGAGCGGTTTTCCCTCGATAGGTGCATATTACTGTTTCATGTTGCATGATATACGGATATGCTTACATTTCTATCATATGTCGCATACATCATGCTTTACGCTTTTACGCGTTGAGATATGCTTTTCATGAGATTTTTGGATTTGAGAACCGTGGCTATTTCAAAAGAAAGCATGTACTGTTTTAAAAACCCGGTTTCTCTTGATATGATATTTCAGTGCGTCCACCATGCGTTTTCTCGGTTCTGACACGTGTGACAGTGATACCCGATTCGAGGAGTGGATGAGGCCGATTGCGGGTACATGGTGGACCCGGTATGGTACCCCGGGGCGAGAACGAATCTGCTGTGCAGTAGACGGTGAGCCTGGCAGAGGGTCTACTACCTACCGGTGATTGTTTGGACCTGGCGGATATCCGGAGGATACCGACCGGAGTCGAGAGATGATATGGGCCGATCCGGAATGACGGAGCCCGTGGGCCGATCCAGACTAACGGAGCCCGAGAGATATGAGGATTTACGTGTCGATGCTGGACACGGGTTTTCATGATGTTTCGAGTGTCGATGCTGGACACTCAGGTTCCATGATTTTGATGTGTCGCGAGGGATACACGTTGATTTATATCCTCATATTTTCATGCATATGCTTTTATGATATATACAGGCATTGATTATATGGTTGGACGAGATCCACATGCATTCATACATTGATTATATTGTTGGATGATATCCACATGCTGATTGATATTGATATTAGTGTTGGCACATATACAAACCTGGTCACCCTAGATATCATAGTATTACCTTCATGATATAGTTGACCTAGGAGTCGTTGTTTATTCGATTTCTGCTTGTAGATGTTTTTCTACTCACGAGTTGGCAACTCACTCCCGTTGTGCCACAGTTCTTGCAGGTTGACCGCATGGATCCGTAGCGGCATCGCTGGCACATAGCTTCATTTGGGTGTTTTGCATTGGTAGGTGTGGCATTTGTATCGTACCCACTCTTGTATTTATATTTCATATTGTATCTAGTCAACTCCATCAATCAAAATTTAGTAATTGTATAAGTAATGAGACTTAGTGAGATTGTAGTTGCGAGACTTAGAGCGAGGGGTTTTCCGCTACTTGTGGTTTTGATATCTTGCTTATTTCTTTATCTTTTGTGGTGAACTTCGTTGTTGGGCGTCGTATACTTATATATACTGTCTTGCGTGGTTGTGATCCGCCGTTTGGCGAAGAGCTAGCTCCCGCTTGGGGATGCCTTTATATTATCATGTATTGTGGTTTTGGATAAAAAAAATACAAAGGATGTGCTGCCCAATTCTTTTTAAAAAAAGACGAAACACGTTTTCAAACTAGTAAATTTCACTTGCATTTTCATGTTCCTTTTCTATGCATTAAGAAAACTTGATTTCATTATACCTTTATTTCAAAACTTCACCTCCTTTATTTTCTTAAAAAATGTTTAGATTTCTGGGTTTCAGCTTACTTGAATTACGTTAAGCCTTTAGACGTTGCCTGATTTAAGTGCTGGTCACGAGCTAATATTTCGGGTCGTGACATGATTGATCTCCAGGAGATCGAGGTCAGGAGAGTTGACACAGAGGATAACACAGCGGATCCACTCACCGATACCCTCCCCCAGATGCTATTCGAGAGACTTTTGGGACGTTGGGTATGAGCTACTACAACAACTGGCGTTAGTGCATGTGGGAGATTGTTAGGAATATGTATGCCCTAAAGGCCATTGTTGTTGATATAGTGGATGCTTGGACATATATATAGAGGACTTTCTTGCTCGACATGATAGTGAGCTATATGGTTACTCTTTATCTTAACATATAAACTGGTATTTTATACTGTCTGTTTCTTGCATGTTGATAAAGCCCTTAGGATATGTACTTGACTACCAGGATTATGATCAGATCATACTAGTAGGGCCAGGGTGGTCCAAAAGTACATCTTTTAATCAGTTCCTAGTCGAGGGAATATCGAGACTAGGGCATCGATATTCCAGAGTAGACTAATGTGTACGTTTCTTGTCCCTTAGAGGGCAATGGTTGATCTCACAACCATTGGTGTGTGACATCAAAGATTGTATACATGTGCTCATTGGAGAATGGGTACACCGAACAGGACTCGCCGAGAACTCCTAGATGGTAGTATACCTATCGTCGGATGGTAGTCCACTGATGACACTGGTACAGATTAGTCTGTAGACCCGAGATCGTCATAGAGTCTTGTGTGGCTCCCACCGTGCTTTAATTCCCTCCCTACCACGCTCAAAGGAGATGTGCAAACATGTGGATTTTGAGTACTGTCCCGAGTCACATGGAAGCAATGAGCGATAGGAGGGGTTTCGTCTCTCCCGGTATTGGGGGTTGATGTTGCACTATGCTCGATTGGATATAACTGGAAGTCCATGGTCAGGGCTGCTGCTGAGATTTACTGATAAGAGTTATCGGTAGTTTCTCAAACCGTTATAGACCAGACATCGGCATGACTTATCACGTTACTGGGGTCTGACGTTTACCACCCCTAGACATGATATGCGACATATCAGACGAAGAGACCGGACTGTACGGTAGTATTACTAATAGGCTTCATGAAGAGTATGGACATGCTTGCTTGTTGATCTTCATATCGCTCAATACCCGGTAGCCGTTACGTCCAGTTAGTACCACTGACGGCTTGTAGGTGACTGATGTGATCATCACCTACTGCTGACGTATTGACGAGTCTTTAGAGTCCCACATAGAAGTTCCCTGGTTCAAGCAAAATGAAGTAGGACACATATGTGATATGTGCGTGGGCCAGATTAAATATGAGTATGTGATACCGTATTGTAATCTGGCGGTTATCTGTTATATGTGATATAACCAGATTCTCGAATCAAGTGTTGATTTAATAATGTGATATACAGATAAATGATATTAGTCGGTCATATGTGATATAACCGGATTATTAAATCAAGTGTTAATTTAATAATGTGATATATATTATATTTGATATAATTATATCTTAACTAATATCATTAGCTCTCTAAATATTTTCTTATATATATATATATAGCATGGTTAAAATTCTATTTTGTGAAAATAGAATAATGAGGTGGAAAATAAGAAGACATGGAGGGTATGGTGTGGCATGGCTTAGATCATTATTTTATTCATCTTATTCTACTATTGAAGCATGGTGCTATTTTAATATGTGATATTTTTTTCATGCTTCAATAATGGAGTGACGAAGCCATTCTTCACTTAGTCTTTTGCTCATTTTTTTTTCTTCATGGCTTGAGCTCACACTCACCTCTTCATCCTCTTCTTCCTCCTCACCATTGTTCAAGCTTCAACCCTAACATGTGATGTGAATTATGAAACTTGAACACAAACTTATGAGCTTTAATATCCTCTACTTCACCATCCTACACTTGACTAGCGATCGAGTGTAGCATGTTTCCTACACCAAAGAGTTTAGTGTAGAGATAGCTTGAGTTGGAGGGACTTCGCGTGGATCATTTTCGGCACGAAGGTCATCGGAGGAAGCTTATCCAAAACCTCAAGTGGAGCCTAGTGGAGTCGCGGGACTACTACACATAGCATATGAAGTGAAGGACTCGATCTACGAGGGTATAGCCATCTTCACTTCTCATAGTTTTTCTTGATATCAAACTTTAAACCCTAATCAACTAGTTAAAGATCTTGGATAATCTAGCTTAGCACCCATAAAAATTAGAATTTGACATGCTTGATGTCATTAGAACCTCATGGTGGTGCTAGGGTAGACTTTCAGAATTTCCTCCTATGGTATCGGAAAAAATACATCCTCCACGATTTTATCCGACTATTAGCAGCCATCATCTTCATCCTTATTGTCTAAAATGTGGATATACCAAATTTCATATGATTCTACCATCTTTTCACCGTTGAATTAGTAATGTAAAAAGTTCCATTATGGGTAAATCGTTAATTTTGCATCCACGAAATCAACGGTGAAAAAGCAATAGAATCGCATGAAATTTGGTGTATCCACATTTTGTATGATAAGGATGAAGATGTTAGGTGCCGATCGTCGGAAAAATTTGTGGAGGGTACATTTTTTTACGCGGAGGAAATTCGCTCCTATGACCACTTTCCTGCATTATATATAATATAAAGAATAATGGAGGAAAGAGACCCTGGGAGATTTTTCCGTCAGGTGGCGTCAAAAAACTACATCGTTTATTACTTTTTTTGACGATCAGCACCAATTATCTCCATATTTATCATCTAAAATGTACATACACCAAATCTCATGCTATTGTGAGTAAACCATTAATTTTGCACCCACTAAATCAACGGTGAAAACGTGGTAAAATCACATGAAATTTAATGTACCCACATCTTAGATGATAAAGATGAATATCATGGGTTTCGATCATCGGAGAAAATGATGGATGACGTATTTTTTCGATGCCATAGTATGAAATTCTCTGATATAGCCTCTTTCTTTCACTGTGTGTGCCTAAAAGCTGCATGGTATTCCCAGATCGAGGCATATTTTGGACGCACTCACCTTGGAAAATTATCCCCAACAGCTTAAGTTTATTAGTTAATAACAATTGGCCCTTGATGCCACTTGTCCCCATTACCTGTCCGCACTATTAAGATATATATGTTGTACGAAGAGATTAAAATATCGATTAAATTAAAGCGATACTCTGTTGCGTCATAAATGTGGCTCTATCTCATATTTTTCCTCGTTTCAGTTTTTTGGGTGTTGCGCTAATATAATTAGGCCGTTTCGGAAAAAGCTACATGTTACATTTAGGATATGTTTCAATAGATTTTGTTTTCAATATGTTAAATTTTTGATATGTTTCAAAAGTTTTTGTTTTCCATATTCCAACATCCTTTTCATTTAAAGCATTTACATTGATCAACCACCACAGCATATGCCTGGGACAACGATATATTACATAAAGCACCATATAAGTTTCATAGTTTTTTTCTTTCTTGAAAGGCCATTAAGCTTCGGAAAAATACAAATACATTTGTTGACAATCCACAGGACAACTTGCTCGTAATAATATTAAGATATATTACATAAAACACCATATAAATTTCATACTTTTTTCTTTCTTGAAAGGCCATTAAGCTTTGGAAAAATACAAATACATTTGTTGACAATTGGTTTGATACAATTATATAACATTCGGTTTTTCCGAAATAAAACATCATCAAACCATAAACAAATACAAATACCGATCATAGACAATATGTTTGACGCAATTAAAAAGGGCTATATTGTGCTAAAATCCCCCAATATTTCACGACATTGCAGCTGAGATACATTAATGTTTTTTTCAGCACATATATACCATTCAGTTACCTCCGTTTAGCATTTTGCTCCCTTTTGTTAACCTGACGCTAGTATATTCAATATCCATGTGACTGTCGTGTTTAGGACGTTTATACCCTTGTCGTAATAATTTAAATCTATTTTAAAAACTTAATCCCAAATCCCTAACTCTCATTTCTCTCGTCTCCGCTATCAATCATGTCCTCTTCTTCAGTAAGATCTAGGATTTTAATATCTTCAATCAGAAATGAAGAAAACTAACTGCTGCAACTTGTAGGCAATCAAGACCAATTTTTTTTATAAGAATTCAACATAAGAAAAAAATATCAAGTGTTTATCTTTATACGCTTGATCTATGATTTCACATCTGCAATTTTACCATCAATAGACCGCCACGCACCTTACGCTTGCTTATCAACCGTGAACTCGAGATCTAGGGTTTTTATTGTTGTAAAATAGGGCTTTTACCATAGTAATTTGAGGGCTATGGGTTTTATTTTTGGTAGAGAAAATGAACGAGAGCGATATTTGGTAGAGAAATGAATGAGCCTGATGATGCGGTAGGGTTGGGCTTTTTCAATCAAGGGTAAATTTGTCATCTCGCGTCAGTCGCTATCTCTGTTAGATAAAAATTAACAGTGGAAAATATAGGATATATAAGTGCTGGAAAAAAAATTAAGGTATTTAAGCTGCAATGTGATGAAACATTGAACGGTTTTAGAGCAATTTAACCATTATAAAATGATAGTTTATGTAAAATTTAATGCATTTTTTAGAGCAAAAAATTAAGGTGAGAGCAATTTAACCATTATAAAATGATAGTTTATGTAAAATTTTATGCATTTTTTAGAGCAAAAAATTAAGGTGACTAAGTAATGCAGCTTTTGTAACTTCAAGATTTCCTGTGAAAACAGATAAAGCTCCATGGATAGCTCCTTAAGTTATCCTAAAATACAACTCTTCTATCCATCCAACCAGTGTGGCCTGCATAGCGTTTTCTTTCCTCTACATCTTTACCCGAGAGATGGACAAAGTTTTCGTAAACAAGTGCGCAGCTATCAATGCATCATGAGATCATCTTTCGAATAAAAGAGCAATACTTTAACTACTCACTTGAAACCCTGCCAAAAACTATCCAAAAGATAAAATAGTGAGACCCACAACACATATAGATATCAGTGACTAATAGATGGGTCACATGGTGTCTGTTTTTTTAGTAGATTTCAGTAGAAAGTTCACAAATACATGGTTTAAGTATTTTTCTGAAAAAAATAGGAGCTAATGAAAATGTATTAATGCCGCTAATTATTTTGTTAATAAGGAACAAAGGATAGAAGTAGGAAAGTTTTATCAGAAGAATTTAATAAAAGGAAGTCCAAAATTAGGTTATTGGGTATTGCCAAAATTGTGTTATTGATAAGGTCCAGCCAATTAAATTTCACTTTACACGCAACTGAGACCACATTCAAGCCCAATGTTCTTCCCTTTAATAAAATGGAAACATTACGTGCTAACCTTTTTTCAAGGGTCTTAAATCACATATTAGAATTGGTGGCGTTGTTACCTACCATTCTATTATATTCTCTGAAAAAACATCTTGCATGAATTCTTTTATTGTGTTTTTCATTTTGCAAACCGAAAACATTTGGTTCAATAAAAAGTGACAAGATGGTAGAAAATTTTGGGCAAAATCTTAATGTAGCCTTGCTGCATGCATCTGTGCTCCCTCTCGCTAAAAGTCCTGGGTCCGCCGCTGCGTAGGTTGCTCAGGGATTCTATTTGTTTACATTATTTGGTGTTGTATTGGTGGTATAATCACTAGTGTCCATCATCTGTTTGATTAATATAATTGTATAATCTACTGCTGCTGTGAAATTCATACCTTTAAAAAGAACTTTCGATACAAGTATGTGAAAGCTAAAGCCATTTAGAAATTAGTCCATGAAATCTCAATAGGTATTTCCCTTTGGTTTTACTCCTGGGTTAGTGATATTCCATTTTTAAAACTTATACTATTGTTTTGCCAATGTGCCTTCTCTTTCAATCATCTTCTTTATCAAACACAAACCTATCCCCAAATCCCTTAATTTATGTTCTAAGCCCAATTTTACAATTCCTCTTTTTTCCAGTGTCATCTTTATCCCGTTCTTTTCTTTATCATAAGAACGAAAATGTAATTATTCACTTGCTATTTTACTATTGTTAGATGGAGTATGCCATACTAATTCGGCACAAACTTATCAGATATGAGAAAGTTAAGAGTGATTATTGAGTTTTGTAAAGGCTGACATGATAATATTTCTAATTTAAGGTCCTTAAATCGAAATAATTGTAACGTTTTATGCAAAGGAAATGTTTGTGCCGATTTTTTAATAAATGTTGGAGGACGTCATTTCCACATACATCATAGCTATTGGTCTCTAATGTTCGTTCTCCATCGTTACTCCTTTCTCCTCTCCTCTTCTTCTTCATCTTAGTTAGGGTTTTAGTCCCCCTATCTCCATAATTCTTTTGGCGCTAGAAAGAGCAATGGCTTGGGCAATATGGCCATCATCTTCCTGCACTCCAACGCGCGATTTATTCTTCTTCTGCTGCTGCTGCTGCCCAAAGCGTCGGTATGAAACCCTCGGTATGAAACCCTTTTAATTCTCCTTTCAATTTTCATTTTTTCCCTCGATTTATTTATGGTCAATTTAAGGGTCTAGGGTTTTGAAATTTTGGGTCAAGGAGAGCTGGAAGAAATAGGGGTCTCTGCTGCATTGTTGGCGGTTGAAATGATAGACGAGGATAGCATTTTATATAATTCCAACCACAGAGAGTGAAATGAATTCATGGGTTCAACAAAGTATGTGAAGGTGTGTTTGGTTGCATGAAGTTGGAGCAGCATGTTTCTCTAACTACCAAAAATGATCAAATCCGGTGTTTTGGTCTTGTGATGTTTTCCTATGTATTTGCAAAAGCAAAAAAGGGCGAAAATTTTGTGGTTGGAACTGTGCTCAATTTGATCGCAGTTGCAACAACGGGCGTTGGAGTGAAAAGATTCGAAGGACACACCTATTTTCAATTTTCAAATTTATTGTTCTAACAACAAAATTTTCTCACCGCTCGGTTGAGGTTGAAAAAACTCTATGTTGACCACAAAGATAGCACAATCACACTCCAAAGGTAGAATCATTTGATTATCTCTATATTATAAATCATTGATTTATCCTTTTCCAATAATGTATATATCCCTTAAAGCTTTCGATGAATAGGTTTGAGGGATTTGGGATCGTATCAGAATTTGGATTGCAGCAAATTAGGGGTTTTAATTAAATCTTACAGTGCAAAAGGGAAAGGTCTTGGTCACATACAAGCGTGAATGACTATTGAACATCTTCATTGAGATTATGTGTAGAGATTTCTCTGGTTATTTATCTATTATTTTTACAATTATATTTGTTGGTCTAGATTAGTTGTTATTTTTTTGTATCTTCAAAGACATATTTAAGGAGTTAAGGTCACCTTGGTGAGTGAATTTAGATTGTTGCTGCTCCAAATTGTCTAATTTAATCAACTACACATACATCCATGGGTTGCAAATATAAGGAACCAAACTCTTGCTTTATAAGACATAATAGTTTGGATTGCTAGGCAACCAAACACTAGAATTAAAAATCCAAACGCGCTTGTTGGAGCAACATGTAGTTGGAAATGCATTGTATTTCCACCTACGAGTAATGTTTGTAATTTTATTAACAAAATGTCAACCTTCTTTGATTTCCTTAAATAGTGATTTCGGCCAAAGATGGGTTCTGCATTAGCGGTCACACGTTACAATGAACAAACCTAGTACCAATCTTTATGTGCAAAGAAGCGAGGTTTAGGGGCTGTTTGGAAACAAAACTCTATTATATGGTATTGCGAATTTGTTAGAATTCCTAATTTCTTGTCCCCTTGAAATTGTGTATCTCATGCTTTAAGGAATCATGTCAGGGATTTAAAGATAGAAATTTAATCAATGTCTTTTGTTTGTTTCCGGAGAAGATAAGTTGTAATAGAGGAGAGGAGAGAGAAAGAAGCCTAGGTGGGAGTGATCTGATTGGCCGATTGATCCATTGACCTGAATTCCACCCCAATTCATAGTTTTTTTGCTATGAGTTTGGTCTTCTCGTTTACCTTAGATGGGCTGATGTAAGCGCTCAGTTCTTTTCCCCTCTACCCGTTGAAACCAAATACACAAAATTTTTGCTACAGTGTCCCTCTCCCTCTCTTTGAATTCTAACACTATTCTCTCAAAACAAATTGCCCCTTATGCTGCTGAAAGTATGAGCTTGTATAATAGAGTATCGTAATGATATGTTGCGGTACATGTCAATCACATGCAATACACCTTCCCACATATTTTCTTGACAACATTATATGTGTACGAAAGTATTTTAACAATTTGTGATGAAGCGAGATTGTAAATGCTGCAATCTAAGATGCTTACTTTCAATACTTATATATTTAGTGTTATAACTCATGATCTGTGTCCCACTTCCACCTTCAAGGGATATATCTTTCTCAAACAACAGGACTATTGAAAATTTGCCAAAACAACATAGCAAAGTGTTATTGTGAACCTCCTCTCGCAAGTTTATCAAGTAATAAGAAAGTTTGTATATTGAAAGGTGTTAGAATAGATGATGTAATAGGCGGTTGTGACATATGAGTATATTTATAATTTGTGATATGCTTATATAAGAGATGACGAGATATGGTTTTCTATCACATTTCCTCCCTTAAAATCTATCATATCCCTCTCTCTCATGGCATCAGAGCGACGAGCCGGCGCCTAAACCACCGCCGTTGTCCGCCGCTCAACCAACCGCCCCATCGCTTTCTCTTCTCTTCTTCTCAATCGATCGCTACCATAGATCTCAGTGCCAACAGATCGTTCCCCAACATCTCACTGCCAACTTCGACCATCGATCCCCCATCGATCTGAGCCGCCGTCCTGGACATGATCTTGAGGAGCCAACACCAAGGCAGCATCGAAGCTCCCTGCTGCTGTCTTGAACAGCGAGGCAGCATTGAAGGGTTCAAGATCTCGGGTTTTCAAACTAGGTCTCTTCTTTTTCGTTCTCGATCTGGAGATCGAATCTTTGGTCTCGAAGATTATCTAAGGTCAAATATTACCCCTTCACTTAAACTAGATCTAGGACGATGTTGCATTTTGCTTGAGAAAGCGATGCCGTGGTTGTTAGTGAATGGATTAATGCTAGTGATCATGCTAGATCTGGAAATTGATGGTTGTTTTGTATGCACTTTGAGGTGCTAGTCGTTGATTGCTATTTTGTGTTGCTAGCACTTTTCGAGGTGTTTGTGGTTGTTGGCTCGAGCTTGTGATTTTGTGGGGGTTGTTAGTAATTGTTATTTTTTGATGGCCGAGTCCGCTACTTCCGCTACCACCTCGAAGGAGAAGGAAGTCTACAATCTTCACGTGGTTCCTACTTATATCATCCGTATCGGTTAAATGGAACAAATTACCCTCAATGGAAGCGGTCTGTGGAAATGTTCATAAGGAAGCGAATGTTGATGAAGCATATAACTGAGGTGCCTTCCTTATCTCCCACCGATGAGTGGATGTTGAAGGATGTGATGCTGCATTGATTTATGAGTTTGACGATGGAGGATGAGATCGCTGAGATAGTGTACAAGTATGATAATGCCTATTCTATTTAGGCTTGCATGAAGGGGCCCTATGAAGGGAAGGAGAGTGCTAATCGAGCGTTCGAGATTGGTGAGTCTCTTCATGAGTTGCAGCGTAATGGCCGATCTATATCCGTAATGTATGGTGAGCTCAAGCGGCAAGAGATTTAGTTGCTGTCTATTTTCCTTCTTGCAGTTGATGGCAATGAGAGAAGAAGTCAACATGAGCAGATGATGACATTTCTGAGGGCCATTGGTCCATAGTTTTCGAGTATTCGACCACAAATCTTAGGAGGCTCGCATATTCCCACTCTTGCTGATACCTATAGAGCCATCTTGATTGCATTCCCTTCTACCATGAATGATGGTGTTTCTGAGTCCTCTACGAAAGCCATTAATAAAGATCTATTCTTGCTTCTCATGTATCTTTTGTTGGAGGTAGAGAACGAGGGCTTGGGGCCGTGGAGATTGGGGAAGCGGAGGAGTGGCCAGGAGGGGAGAGGTGATCGTTTTTGTACACATCGTGAGATGTCTAATCATACTCAAGATTATTGCTATATTCTCCACTTTGATTCTCGACCCGCAACTAGAGTTGCTATTTTTGATTCAGTATCCTCGGTCTTTTGTGTCCTCACCAGGTCACCGGGGGTCTCTGCATAGCAATACCATTAAGGTCCACAAAGTAAATAAAACATCAATATTAATCAATTAATTACTAGGAAATAAAATTGCACTTTAGTTTTCGTATATATTTATTGTTAAAAAGACAGAAAGATCTTAATAAGCATGATCTTGTAGCTTACATTTGTTGAAGAAATAATATTTTTCAATAGATCAAAATAATTAATTGTTTTAAATAATGTTCTTAAAGTCAAAGTCATTTAGAAGCTTATCCGTAAGAAAATCGTGCCTTCTGGTTTTATCATATTGAAAACAAAGTATTAATATGTTTATTTTATTTTATATATGGTTTGAGTGACAATAATTTGCATAATTATTTCTAAAACCCTTTTTTCATTTTGTTTTAAGGGTCTATCAATAAGTGAGAAATGTTTCATAGGTATATACATAATTTTCCCTATTATTTTGTACAATCTTCTCAAATGGCAACCCCGTGTGACTTTATGCTATGATAGTTAGATTGTGAGGCACAAAGAAAAGATAATCTCATTTAAAGATGCACAAGTGGGGGAGAGAGATTATTGATGGAGAGAGATTTTTGCAGAGCCAAATTAATTGAGGAAAAGGACGAGGACAGATTGATGGAGAGGAACCCAACATGAATTTGATTTCTACTAGGATCAAGGATGGGTCAACTTTTGTGAAGTCTTGTCAACTGCAGCTTTCTCTAGGTTTTGTCGTCCCTTATACCAACTTTGTTTTACCCTTTATAGAAAAAATGATCATAACCAATTAAAGACTTTGTTACAATCCTTTTTAGCTTGAAGTGTGAGCCTTATATGATAGGGTGGCATCCGAATCCCGGATAACTGGTACGGATATATATTTAAATATTCATCCGTATACGGATATGAACACAATTTTAGCAAAATTATCCGGATACGAATATCTGGATATGTGAATTTGGATACAGATCCAGATACCAGTAGAAACTATAGGGTTTTTTTTATATAAAAAATAAGCTTTCACTGGAAGCATTCTTTTGGATAGTGTTTGTTACATTTTGAATGTTTGTTAAATGCAGGAAACTTCTCACTTTTGCCCGAAAAGAAGGAAATCCTGTTAATAAAAAAAACTTTCATCTTAGCACCACGCCATTTAACAACTGCTATATTTACATGAGAATAAAAAAATCAAGAGTCCAGATTTATTAACATAGAAAAAGTGTATTATAATTATATTATATATTTTTAGAAGCATCAAGAATTTCGGTATTTATCTGAAAAGGAAAAAAAATAAAAGGTCACGAAATTTATGTGTAAATCAACCTTTTTATTTTTAAAGTTGGATCAGTTTTCTCCATAACAATTGTATATTAATAATATTCCATATCATCATAGAATTAGGGTTTTTAGACCTTTTCGTATACCATAGCTAATAGTATAATATTAAGCAATAATGGTATATGTTGTGTATATTGAAATATCGTCACTACAACACCAATAAATACCAAAAAACTGTGACTCAGTTGGTATAACACACCCCTTTCTGAAAGAGCGTGGGATTCGTCCTCAAGAGGGAAAGTGACCACAATTTATTGCTTTCGGGACAAATTCGTGGGTCTCCTGGTTGCGTTCATGTGTTTTGTGTTTGTATGTGCTGTGTAAGTGGGTGTGTTGTGTGCTTGTGGATTAGGCTTACGGGCTAGTTAAAAAAAACACTTACAAATGAGCCAATCATAAATATTGATATTGGGTGGGTTAAGAACTTTGTTTAGGTCTATACCCTAATACCCAATGGAGGTAGTCCTGACATTATCCCTTTGTGTAGCTAGCTTGGCTTGGAAATTAGTACCCGCACAAAGAACTTTAATTAATTTGTGAGGCATAAGTTCTTGCATAGAGATTTCATCGTATCATTTATTTCCTAATCAATAATAGACACCTGCAAAGTACCTTGCAAGTCTAGTTCTGAATGTGTTTTTTAGGGTGTGTATGGTGGGGGGTATGTGTTAACTATATATGCCATGTTGCTCCATGTAATATGCCAATGAATGCATGCATTTTGGGTGGGGGTTTAGAAAGGGGAAATAGATAACCGTATATAAAGTGAGATTTCTATTTGTAATCAGAAATAATTGCTTAATATTCCATTCTATCGGATTGGTAATTAGTTAATGATTCTTCTTCTTCTTAGCATTTAATTTCCAGAATCCATTTTTAAAGAGCACGCTTATAACTTGTTCTACGTCTACAACTTCTCTTGAGGTTCACAGTAGGCCAAGCCACCTATGTTTAGAAAACCTTAAGAAACATGTACCTTCCTGATGATACTCATAAGTGGGAATTCCCCAAATCACGACATGTAGCAGATGACGTTTCGCCCGCATAAGCACACTAGATTCCTAGGGGCTATGGAGCGGAATAGGTATGATGCAATGGGGGCATATCTTGGCGCCACGCCTCCGAGATAGCACCCAACCTTTTGGGAGCCTCCTCTGAGTACGTTTCCTTTTCGCCTAACCACCAACCAATTGCTCGTATCCGAGCTATCCTAGAGTTGAGCCTCCTCAGCTTCCTAGCTCGTCTTCGAGCTATCCTAAATTTGAGTCTCCTCAGCTCCCTAGCTCGTCTCCGAGCTATCCTAGAGTTGAGCTTCCTCAACTCTCTTGCTCATTTCTGAGCTATCCTATAGCTGAGATTCCTCAGCGTCCCTGTTTGGCCGGGAGCACGGAGCACGAGCGTCCCCGTAACGGTTCCGTGTATCTAGCCATGACGAGATTTCTGCCGCTCCACGTCCTGCATCCCATGCCAGCGTATCTCGCTATTAATGAGCGTATCTTGCCATTAATAGGTTTATCCCGCCATCAACACGAACGTGACGCAGGGGCGAAACGGACGACGAGAATTTCGCATTGACTCGCTCCAATGCGTCCCCTATATAAACCTCCTCCTCCAGACGATTCAGGTAACTGGAATTGAATCCAATACGCCTTTACTCTGTCCATTTATTCCTCGGTACTTGATCGTCAGAGGGTCCTATGGTGGTTTCCCATCCCGGGACTTCCTTTGCAGGTAGTTCGGAGTCAACAACCAACGACCCATTAAGATCCACGCCTAACCTTCACTACAAATCTTAACCGTTCAGCCCCTCTGGCGCAAGATTGACGGAGGACAACATCTGAAGGAGATTCCGACCTTCATCAGTTGGCACTGTCAGTGGGAACTCCATTTTCCATCCAAAAAAGTTGATCTTCCGCCTTCGATTCGATGACCACCGATCATCGTAACGAAGATCCTAGCACAAGCCATTCCGCCCTCCGCAATGGGGGCGGGGATTGTTCCACTCATTTTCTTAACATCGTTGAAACCTTATCGACGCGGATCGACCGGCCGACAGCGATGGTGGACGCGCTCGCTCGTGTCCAAACTGCCGGTTATGCCCGGCAAGCCGCCGCCCCTGCCCCCAGAACAGCGGCGTGCATGAGGCGACAAAAGGACGTGTGCAGGTTCTCGGCCTCGCTCGCGCCAACCATGACATTACGGAACTCCGGCGTGCCGATTTTGGCAGTCACGGCCCCCATACGAGGAATGATTTCATGACTCGTTGGGCATTGGACAGTTCGACGCCGAGGACTCAGGACCAACGAAATTATCGCTTCAACGCTCTCCATGCTCCCTTGCTTTCCGAGGCGACGTCGATCGGGTCGTCTAATTCCAGAGAAGACCGACGTCACCATACTCATCAAGGATGCGCATATAGCGCACGACGGGGCAAGCCAAGAAGAGTTCCTTTCGAGGATCCGAGGAACGTGATGGAGCGAAGCCGAAGTCGCTCCATCGCGCAGGCCCGAAGCCGAAGTCGCTCCATCGCGCAGGCCCGAAGCAGAGACAGCAGGCACTCTGACTACGGAGAATTCTCAGGGTATTAGCAGCGGATCGAGGTCCTCGAGAAGAAGATCGAGGACATGCGGCACGCCACCCGTTCGCTCGGCGGATCGAAAAGATACTTCGCGTATTCTCTTACGAGGCCCATCACGGAGCAGTTACTGAGTGAGCGGGTTTCATCTCGGAACAAATGGCCTAAGGTGGCTCTTTTCAATGGGAAGTCCGACCCAAAGGACCACTTGGACGCGTTTACGGCGGGCATGAGCTTCTAAGACAACTTAGACGTGGCTCAGTGCCAAGCCTTCCCCACCATTCTCATCCGGGCCGGGCGAGACTGTTGGGTTACGGCAGCGTCCCGGCCATCAAACCGTGGCCAAATGCGGAACAAAATTTTTCTAAACCGGCGCCACCACAACCCGATTCCTGAATCTACTGTAAACCTTATACTAGCAAGCAATATAAAGAGTTAGGAATGGTTATACCGAGTTGATCCGTGTCCTTCGGACTTCAACCATCTTTCCAAGCTCCAAGAGGCTCCTTGATCAAGTTTGATCTCCGGTTAACCCAATCGAAGACGATCCACCTTGAGAGTGTAATACGGGCTTCCGTCTCAAAACTGAGGCAACTCGAGTATCTAGTTTGCTAGCCTAGATAACCAAGATGAAGTAGAGAGTGTGTATGATTACTTTGTCTCAAAACACCCAATGTTTCTCAACACATGATACTTGATGGGTGGAGGAAGAAGATGAAGCCATGAGGATGAGAGAGTGGAGCAAAAACCAAGTCAAGAAAATGGCTAAGTGTTGTGATATATGTGCTAACATGCTAGCAACTAAAGAAAATCCCCAAGTGAAGAAAACAAGCATCCTAGCTACTAAGGAAAAATATCTCCATCTCAAGAAAATATCGCACAACCCCCCTAAAAAAATCAAGCATGTCACAATAGTGTATCTATGAGTCACACCCATGAGTCACTATGTGTGCCATGTTTCATTTAAAGCCAAGTCCACCTCATCCTCCACCTCATTAAATTATTTATAAAAAATGATTAAAACTAAAATGAGGTGGCATCTTCTAGAAGTATCCTGCAATGAATTACAAGAATACCCTTCATCCGTATATATATATATACTCGTATCCGTATTCCAAAAAACACGAATACAGTAAGACGAAAATAATCTAACAATATAATATTAGGATCTGGCTTAAACCAAAGCCCATTAATATTATCCGTCCGATCATGATCCGTGCACAAGTGCACGTATATAATCGAACCCTGCCATAAAACCATATGACATTTATAACGTTTCGCCCGAACCAGGGAAACCCTCTGTGTGGGACTCTGAAGACTCATCAATACGCTGGTAGTGGGTTTAACCACAAGCACGTCAGTGGCACCAGCTGTACGTAACGGCTATCCGGGTATTGAGCGAAAGGGAGGCCGACGAGCAAACTCATCCTGAACCCCTACTGAGCCTGACAGTGACAATATCCGTACAGTTCGGTCTATTCGTCTAAGAGTATCGCATATCGGGTCTAGGGGAATGGATAAAGTCAGACCCTTAATAACGCGATATTCAATGTCGGTATGAAGCCCATCACCACCTGAGAAACTACTGATCCGAATCGGTAATTCTCGACTATCTTGGCCAAGGATTTCTGGTGATGGTCACCTGTGCACACCGCGACATCAACTCCAAATACCGGGGGAGACGTATCCCCTGACGATTCGTTCACTGCCTCCATGTGGCTCGGAACTGTACCCAACTAAAACCTGTTTCCACGACTCCTTTGAGCCGTGGTAGGGTAGTAATCAAAGCACAGTGGGAACTCACACGAGACAAATGACGATCTCAGGTCGATAGACTAACCTGTACACATGTCACCAGGGAACTGCTATCTGACAATAGGTATAATACCAACTAGCATGTTCCCGGCGAGTCCGTCCGGTGTACTCATAACCCAATGAGCACCTGTATACATCTTAGGTGAACCAACTGACACCAATGGGTTGTGAGACTGGCCACTGCCCCTCGTCGGGGTCTCGATCCGTATATACTAGTCTATTCATGGAGTATCGATGCCCAGTCTCGAAACTTCCACGACTAGGGACACTTTAAGGATGCGCTTATAGACCACCCAACTCTCACGTATATGATCGCCATCATACCGCTGGTAGTCAAGCAAGAATCCTATGGGCTCTATCAACATATAATAGTGATATGTAATGTCACCTGAAGCATGTACACGATGATAAAGACAAACCAGATAACATACTATCATCTTGAGCAAGACTGTTCTACCGGTATAGGTTCTCTCTCAATCATTGCAATCACGTGCTTGCGACCCAATAATTGACTTGAGGGCACTATAGCCAACAATCTTCCACTTGCACTCAAGGCTAATTATTACGATGTTGCATACTCACAGCCGTGTGATACAGAATACCCAATTCCTCTACTAATCAGTTTGACATAGCTCGTTTGTGAAACTATTGCATTCGAGAAATAGTCTCAGTGAGTGGATCCGCTTTGATGTTTCTTTCTATCTCTCTCTTTATCTCAAGTTCGCGGAGAAAGCCATCTCCCGAAATGAGCAATACCTGTTTTAGAATATGTCTGGATATCTGATGGGACCCAGTTCACAAATGAACTCCAAATCCAGCAAACTTCTTAAACTGTATCGTCAACTGAATTTAATCAGTATTCCGCACCATTCTACCCTCAGTATCCGTTTAGACCACCTGTCCAAACTACTACTCCTCAAAAGTGGGTAAACTATAACTCTGACAGTCACTCTGTCATCCAGGTCATCTTGAAAGCCTGGATGATAACTGTCTTCCGAAGAAGGTTGCCGTTATCATATCCTTAGAACATCCACTTATGTTCTATAACTTCTTCCTAATGTTTCTCCAGAATTGGACTAATATAAACTTATTGCATCTAGTGCAAAAACATCTGGTGTGGTACTTGACATCTCATGATTGACTTAATTACCTAAGCAAGTGATTGTAGTATGTTTTTCGTCACCAATTGAGATGGGAATGCGCGCACGCTTGTCAGGCGTACTACAGATTCCCCCTGCCTAGGGTAGGCGGGGGTTTATTAATTGTGGGGATCCGTATCTCCGGCAGCCTCGGATTAAGCTGCCGTTAATTACCCCTCGCTTTTGGGGCGAGGGAACCTCCGATTAATGGGTTAAACTGGTCATGCGAACAAAATGTGCAGTGTTGTGTTTTAGAGGGGTTTTGGATGTATCGAGGGGCCGCAGAGTTTTTAAGGGGGTCCTGCTACATGGATAGCGGGCTGGGGGTTAAGGCCTTGCGGGGTGCGGGGCAGCGTCCCGGCCCAATTTTTTTAAAGAAGGACGGTGTTGTAGAGTATGTGTTTGTATATAAAGAGAAAGGGCATTCAAAGGATACTTGGGGGCAGCGCCTCGCGTGTCTAACACGAGCGCTGGGCCCTGGCGCACCACGTGCCCGGCACGTGGACGCTGGGCGCTTTGAGCGCAAGGCGCTCGAGCGCTCAGCGCGCCATGTGCCCGGCACGTGGGCGCTGGGCGCTTGAGCGCAAGCGCGCCACGTGCCCGGCACGTGGGCGCTTGAGCGCTTGGGCGCCGGCGAGAAAAAGGGCTTTTAGTCCCGGAAATAGGATTTAAAATCCCAAAAGAGCATTAAGAGTGGAGTTAAAACTCCTAAGATGTTTTGGAGTTGATGAAAGAGGTTCTTCTTTGAAGCCCTGGATCTTCCCAAAAATGGGGTTTTCGGAGATGGGCTTCCTTCTTCCTCCTCTGTTGGCCGGATCTTGAAGATCAAGATATGTGAGATTTTAAAAAATCTCTTCCTTTTGAGATCTGATGGGAGATCTGAACTCCCCTTTGTGGGTTTTATGGTGAAAAACTATTTGGTTTTGGAAAAGGAAGAGTAAAACTCTTGATTTAATTCAAAAGAAACAAGAAGGTTTAGAACCTTCAGAAAGGGGAAAGAGGCACAAACCCTAGATTTTGAGGGGAATGAAAAGTCTATATTTTATTCATCATCATGTTGCCTTATATAGGCTTACATATTTACATATAGCCCATTGGGCTTTACAAATGATATTTTACCCATCCCATGGCTCATGTGCCATTTCTTTTACAAAATATTGGCTTTATGCCCATTTTGCATACATTCGTGCACAAAAAATTACATGAAAATTATTTGTTACATGATTTTTTTATTTTGGCATGGAGAGGGCCGGCCGCTTCATGTTCGGGCTCGACTCGGGCATGAGCCCACTTGATCTGGGCTTGGGCCCACCTTGCTTGGGGTTGACCTTGACTTTGACTTGGTCAACTAGGGGGTGCAAATTTTGACCCCAACAAAGTGCCCCCATCAATGAATGCATACCGCATGCATGAGTTGTGTGCACGAAATTGATGGATCTTGAAATTGGACTTCGAGGTGGAACATTATTCCAGGGGCGGAGCATCATCCCGGCGAGCATGATTCCCGGGGATCGGAGCATCATTCCGATTTGGGGAGCATAATTCCAGGGTCGGAGTATCCCTCGGGGAGCATGATTCCCGGGGATCGGAGCATTATTCCGATTTGCGGAGCATAATTCCAAGGCCGGAGCATCATTCCGAAGAGCGGAGCATGATTCCAGGGATCGGAGCATCATTCCGAAGAGCGGAGCATGATTCCAGGGATCGGAGCATCATTCCGAAGAGCGGAGCATGATTCCAGGGATCGGAGCATCATTCCGAAGGGCGGAGCATGATTCCAGGAATCGGAGCATCATTCCGAAGAGCGGAGCATGATTCCAGGGATCGGAGCATCATTCCGAGATCGGCAGATATTCTGACCGAAGCATAATTTCGATGCAGAGGTTGATTCCCAGGAGAAGCATAATTCTGATAGGGAAAGCGGATACTCCGAGGCGAAGCTTGATTTCGCCACGGGATACATTCTGAGACGAAGCATGATTCCGACGCAGAGCTTGTTGGCTGACTTGATTCCGAGACGAAGTATAATTTCGACAGGGAAGACAGGTACACCGAGGCGAAGCATGATCTCGACACGGGGTACACTCTGAGACAAAGCATGATTCCGACGCAGAGCTTGCTGATTGACTTGATTCTGAGACGAAGCATAATTTCGACAGGGAAGGCAGACACACCGAGGCGAAGCATGATTTCGGCACGGGGCGCACATTCTGAGACGAAGCATGATTCCGACGCAGAGCCTGCTGGTTGACTTGATTCCGAGGCGGAGCATAATTCCGACGAGGAGGTCGTTGGTTGATTCCGAGCTGAAGCATAATTCCGACAGGAAAGGCAGATACATCGAGGAGAAGCTTGATTTCGACGCGGGGTACACTCTGAGACGGAGCATGACTCTGACGCAGAGCTGGTTGGTTGATTTGATTCCGAGGCGGAGCATAATTCCGGCAGGGAAGGTAGATATCCTGAGGCGAAGCATGATTTCGACACGGGGTAAATTCTGGGACGGAGCATGATTCCGCCGCAGAGGTTGTTGGTTTAATTTGATTTGGGTTGACATCAGCATCGCTATACTGGAATATGGTACCATAAGCGAACCATCATTTGTCATGAGAGGATTTGGGAATTGGTTTTTGCTTGGCATCAGTATCGCTACACTGGAATATGGTATCAGGAGCGAATCATCATTTGCGCTTGCTTATCAGGAAGCGATGGCTTATGAGACGGGTTTTAGGTCCCTATCACCTAAGACTTTTCAATTTTGTGAGCTGTAAGGGTCTCACAAAGCATTTTCTCCCTACGGGTCGTAAGGATCCCGTAGGTGTATTTTCTCCCTACGTGTGCTGCTTCTTTTTGAGTCGTAAGGATCTCACGCGGGAATTTTCTCCTCACAAAGTCGAGAGGACTTTGTGAGTGCATTTCATCTCTTTTTCACGAGTTTGCGCCTTTTCGGGTTTTCACAAACTCGCCGGCAGTCCTGCTGTTTTTACTCACGGAGCCCTTTCGGGTTTTCATCCGTGCCCATTTTGCTTGTGGACATACCTTCCTTTTTTTTTTCAAACCGCTGGTGGGACTTTGAATGTGGTCTCGCCGGTAGGACTTGGGAGCGATTGGGATCATTTTACGCCCGTGGATTGTATACGGTTTTGCAGGATGTATGATCCAGACCGTAGGGCCGTAAATATTTCGGGACTTTGTTGGCGTCTGCATCGCTGCACTGGAATATGGTATTAGGAGCGACTCATCATTCGCCGTTGGGTATGAGAGTTGGAATTTGGTTGGCGTCTGCATCGCTGTACTGGAATATGGTACCAGGAGCGACTCATCATTCGCCATTGGGTATGGGATTTGGAATTTGGTTGGTGTCTGTATCGCTGCACTGGAATATGGTACCAGGGGCGACACATCATTCGCCATTGCCTATTGGGAAGCGATGGTTTAGGAGACAGGTTTAGATCCCTATCACCTAAGGCTTTTCAATTTTATGGCCCGTAAGGGTCCCATAAAAGCACTTTCTTCCTGCGAGTCGTAAGGATCTCGTAGGTGTACTTTCTCCTTAGGAGTCGGGACTCCCAAGTGTGTTTTTCCTTCGTGAGTCGTAAGGATCCCACGAAGTTTTGTTCTCCTCATGTATCGTGAGGACACATGAGTGGGTCTTTCCAATGGACCATAATTCCAAAGGCAGAGACCAGCCGCGTAACTGGTGGTTGCGGTGGGGCATGGGTATGACGAGAATTATTTGAGCCCGTGGATTGTATACGGTAGTCAATTTGGGGGACTACCCGTAGGGCTGAAAGAATTTTGGGAAACTGGATTTTGGTTGGCGTCTGCATCGCTGCACTGGAATATGGTACCAGGAGCGACTCATCATCCGCCGTTGTTTTTTTTGTTTTTTTTTGTTTTTTTACCGCGAATGCTCTATCATTTCAGCTTTTCTTACGAAGATCACGATTGCCCCATCATTTCGGCTTTTATTCGCGGTTGCCCCATCATTTCGGCTTTATTTTCATCTTTATTTTACTCGCTGATTTTTATTGCGAGTTGCCCCATCATTTCGACTTTTCTTTATTTTTCTTTTATTTACACATTTTTTTGTTTATTTACATATATATATATATATTTACATTCCCAGTTTAACGACTTAGAGGTCGACTGTTCCCAGTTTAATGACGTGGTGGTCGATTGTTTTCAGAGAAATGCAGATATATGAGAGAATCAGTTTCACGAAGAACTTCGGTCTCTGTTTGTATGAAATTGGCGGTCGCAGCTGGACTGTTTATTAACATGCCTTTAGACAATTCTATCTCTCCTGCCTTGTATTGCTTTTCGACCCAATCTTTGAAGAAGAAGCAGTCCTTAACGGCATGACCTATCACTCTGTGATAGGGGC
Source organism: Agapanthus africanus (assembly GCA_030015575.1). NCBI lineage: Eukaryota > Viridiplantae > Streptophyta > Magnoliopsida > Asparagales > Amaryllidaceae > Agapanthus > Agapanthus africanus. Next base: position 318,958,495 of record JASDDO010000008.1, read on the forward strand.
AGTATTTGGGGTCGTCGGCCATATTCGCTTCCTGCGGTCTTTTTGACTCTGGCAGTTGTAGACCGTTCTTCGGGGCGTCTTTGAATATTTTACTGATTTTGCCCCTTCTGAAGGAATAGACCTTATCCAGCTTCTCTTTTAGTGGAGATTCTCCCTCCTTTCCGAAGACTGGCTTCCGAGGCTGGTTGGCGCTAGGCCCGCTCATCCCTCGCTTATTTCGGTTAGCCGAAGTGTTGAAAGATTCAGAATCGTCGGGATTTCCGCCTTTGCGATTATCGTCCTTTCGGTTTCTCCAGGACCTATTGTTATTTCGGGAATCCGGGGAGGAATCCTGTTTTGAGCGTTCCAACATTTGAACTTTTCTGGTCAGCTCTTGGAATGTTTTGAGACCGCGGTGCATAGAAACGAGGTCATCCAATTGTTGAGATTTCCGACAAGGAGACTGAAAGATTGGTCCTGCTCTATCGGCGGTTCACATTTGACGGAGAGATTGCGCCATCAGGTAATAAAATCCCTGCTGTTTCCGTTGTTCTTTGGCTTAGTCCTTACAAGGTCGGCGATGGTGATCTTACGCTCATGAACCTCTGCCGAAACAGAGACTCCATTTGGACGAAAGTTGTGACGAAGCCATCCGGTATGCTCGCGTACCAGTCGAAAGCAATATCGGCCAAGCTATTAACGAACTGACGGAGGAGAAGCGCATCATTGCCCCCCAGTATTCCCGCATGAGGCTTTAAAGTGGGCGATGTTCTGATTCGCATTTCCCGTCCCATCGAATCTTCCGAATTTGGGGATGACATAACCGCTAGGAAATTCTACCAGATCATACTGAATAGGATATGGTCTCCTACTACTGCTGATATCTGTTAGTTATATGTATGCCCTAGAGGCCATTACTGTACATTGGATGTATATTGTAGTGGATGCTGGGACATATATAGGTAGGACATTCTTGCTCGACATGATAGTACGCTATCTGGTTGCTCTTTATCTTAACGTGTATACTTTCCGTCTCTCTGTTACATGTTGATAAAGCCCTTAGGATGTGTACTCGACTTTCAGGACTATGATGCAGATCATACTAGTGGGGCCTGGGTAGTCCATGAGTACATCCTTGAAATGTTCCTAGTCGAGGGAATATCGAGGCGGGGAATCGATATTCCAGAGTAGACTAGCGTATATCTTCTCGACCCATGCGATAGGCGATGGATGATCCCATATCCATTGGTGTTTGACATCGGAGATGGTATGCGGGTGCTCAGTGGAGACTGGGTACACTGAACGGACTCGCCGAGAACTCCCAAATGGTATTATACCTCACGTCAGATGGCAGTTCTCTGGTGACACTGGTACAGCTTAGTCTGTTGACCCGAGATCGTCATAGAGTCTTGTGTGTCTCCCACTGTGCTTTGATTTCCACCCTACCACGGCTCTACTGAGTTGTGTAAACAGGTGGTTTTTGGGTACAGTCCCGATTCACATGGAGGCAATGAGCGATAGGAGGGGATTCGTCTCTCCCGGTATTGGGGGTTGATGTTGTGCTATGCTCGACTGGCCATAACAGGAAATCCCTGGCCAGGGTTGCAGTGATATACTGGTAAGAGTTATCAGTAGTTTCATGAATGTTATGGACCTTACGTCGGCATGACTTATCAAGCTATTGGGGTCTGACGTTTACCACCCCTAGGCGAGATATGCGACATATCAGACGAACAGACCGGACTGTACGGTAAGTGTTACTGGTTGGATTCACAGGAGTGTGAGCGGGCTTGCTCGTCGATCTTCTGACCGCTTAATACCCGGGTGGCCGTTACGTTTAGCAGACCGCTTGCGGCTTGTGGGTGTTTGATATGATCACCATCCGCTGCCGGCGTATTGACGAGTCTTTAGAGTCCTACACAGAGGTTTCCTGGCTCAAGCGAAACGAAATAGGAGCGCATATGAGATATGTGCGGGACCGAGAATAATGCGTGTATGTGATACCGTATTTCATTCTCGCGATGAATGTGTCGAATGGTTGTATGCGATATAACCTAGTTATCGAATCAAGGATTGATTCGATAAGCCGATACATTGGATACTAGCCGGTTATATGCGATATGACCGGATCATTGGATCAAGTGTTGATTCAATGATTTAATGCATAATTATATATTTGATATATTACTTTACATTAACTAGTATTGGTTCACTTAAGATGGATTTTCTCACTTGAAGTGCACATTGTATATATGATATAGTTTTGTGCACTAGTTTATATCATGTTTGATGATGAATGCAAACTTGGGTGTATGTTTGATTTGAACCATGTTTAGGTTAATGGTTATGGTTTTAAAGTATTCACTTATTCATTTCATTTATATTCTTTATTTCTTTTGGCTAAAATGAAATGGTTGCTAATTTTGTCTTTTGTGGAAACTTCATGATGCTTTGAATTTGTAACCATTTTGTTTTATGTTTAAACCTAACCATTAGGTAAACTAGAGTTTGCTCTCTACAAGAGTTAAATCTAACCCAAGTTTGCATTATGATAAGATCAATTAGATTTTATTTATTGATTTATCTTCATCATATCTTCTTCTTCATCTTCTTCTTCCATGAAGAAAGCTTGCTACTTCAATGGCAAGTGATGAAAACTAGTGAGAAATCCAAAACTAAAGTCTACCCACTTCCTATTTCTTCATCCTCTACCTCTTGCCAAGTAGTATAGGGTGTTTCCTTCACAAGTTTTCATGGCTTGGTGAAGGTGGAGCTTGTTCTTGTGATGCCTCGACGTAGATCATCTTCGGCATCGAACCGACGATCAAGCCCGCCCATTCTTCGATGATACCGATGCTAGAGTCATGGGTTCGTTTTGGACAGCGGAGGGACTTCATCACGGAGCCTAGGAGGTGGTGGACCGGATCTACAAAGGTTGTAGTCACTTTCCTTTAGCTATATTTCCGTTTACTTGCTTGCTTTGCCTATACTTCTAGCCAACGATCCGTTCTAGGTTTTCTCGGCACCGTAATTTTTAGAAATTGGCATGTTTGATCACTCGTGAGACTCAATTAGAGTGCCTAGGAACCGTACAGTGGTATCAGAGCCTAGCTAGAGCCTTAGGCGAAGTCTTGACGGAATTAGAAGTCCGATCGACCCGAAACCCCGATTTTAACATGCTCTCTGGACTTTTTTGAAATTCGTGGATTTTTGTGAATTAAAAATATGCAGAAAACTCAGCAGGTATTCCTAAGAATTACTGTGAAATTCGAGATCACGATTCCTCTAAAGCACGGCGGAACCGCGGCACGAGCATGGCTCGTGCGGCGGTTCCGCGGCCCACTAGTCACATCAGCATTTTTCTTTTTCACAGTAACTCCTAGTTTTTAGTGCTGGTTTTCCTGGGAATATTTTAATATTTATTCCAGAGTTTTATTTTCTGGATTGTATTGGGAACTCGGTGTTTCGATCGGATTGTCTAATTTTGTCAGTGTGGCTTTCCGGATAAATTTGTTGAATATGTTAAAAGGTTCGACCGGATATAAATACCCACTTTTTCCCCTGCCGGGAAATTTCCAATTGTTGGATTTTTCCGTAGTTTAACGACGTTCTAAGTAGTGCAAGTAACTCGATGGACCCTCTAGAAGACAACAAACCTTAACTCGATTATGTGACCGTCTTGAACTGCCCTTTGAACCTTCGGGTTTGGGGCAGTACGGCGTGCCACATGTGAGGCGTTGGCTTGACCCTTCTACGGCTGGACCGTTGGTACTGAGGCACGAACTGAATGTTGTTAGACTTATTTCATGTGTTGAGCTGTATCGGGAAAACTTGGGTGTTCGATTGTTCGATCGAAAAGTTTAGCATTTTTTATTTATCCGGAATGTGATACAACATTTGGAATTCACAATAAGTTATGAGATAACTGAATGAATGTTATAAACATAGCAGTTTAGTCTCACTTGATCGGTTGCCACGGAATTTTGATGTGATCAAAAGTCCGTCGCAATCACGTAGCGTACGCGGATACTCGCCGGATAAACTTAATAGACAGTCTCGCCCCATAGCCCCGACCAAGTGACTGTAGGAGAACCCCGTCGCCGAAAGCACCCGTTCGGGTGCTCGCGGCAGCGGTGTTCCGCCTTGGTGCACTCCGTCGACGGTATCGGGGGTGCGGCCGCCTACTAAAGTTTGCGACGAGCATTCGATCAGAATGTCGGGAATCCTGTTGAATTGCCCGACTTGATATTGAAAAGTGTTTTCGATAATGAGACTAAAATGCGGGGTTTATAATTGTTAGGCATGCGATGTCTAAAGAATTCATTTGGTCAGGCATGCGATGTCTGAGATGGTTGCGGATTCCAACTGTTGTAGTTTTACACTTTCTTTTCTGTGACCGTAAGTGTAATATGTGATATCGCCGGTTTCGTTGCTATATGTCAACGACAATTGGGATTGACATATTTACTTACGTTGATGACATGTGATGTTATGTGTTGCTGGATATGTTATATTGGATCGTCGTGTTTGAATAGCCGGGGTTTTTTTTATGTGAGATGTGTGTTTTTCATTTTCATTCATGTAAAAACTTGTATGTAATATTCTTTTATTGGGGCACTTCCAGGTTGCGGAAGATGTCACCGTTGATGTATATTATTTACTTTTCTGCACTAGGATAGACCCAAGGAGGGGAGCATAAGTAACCGGGTTCTGGGGTCCAGTGGGAGACCAACTCGAGGAGTCGAGTCCGGGTCTCCTAACCCTAGAATTGGTAGGGTTGCTTGCCGCTCTCGTAGGGGTCTTGGGGTGTGGGATTGGCTATTCATCACGACCGTGGAATCCGTGTTTTATACTGGCTCGTATTGAAAACACCGACGTCCTAGTATATCCAATATTTCATATGTTTCTTCTGCTGTGCTTTATCTGTGATGTGATCATGCGATGTTCTGTGCTCTGTTCAGATAGATGTAGTATATAGTATATATGATATATTATATAGACGTTACTTATGTTTTACACCCGCGCTAGCCCTGTCCCGCTCTGCCGTTAGTTACCTAACCTAACGGTGCACGAGGGGACATCGAGGCGAATGCGGATGGCATAAGTGTACGTCATATTTATCTGTGATGTTTAGGTAATTTAAATGATGGGATATTCATTAATGAGATTAATGAAAGAAAATAAACCTAATTGATGTTGTGGAATCGAATTTCAAAATAAAACAGGTAGCTACAGTTCTTGCTTTGCATCGTGGTGTTCCTTGTAGAACATCCTGCACCTTATTCGATAAGGAAAGGACCGAGATCGCTTCACCGTGAGTGACTCCTTTAGCAATAACTGGCAGATGCTACAACCCTCGGTTTGTCTCTGATCGCTTCTATAGTTTACGCTTTGCACAGTGATATATATGATATATCCCGCACCTCGTTCGACGAGGAAAGGGCCGACGATCCCTTCACCGGGAGTGACCCCTTTAGCAAAACTAGAAAAGCCTAAAAAACATTCCATTTAAAAACCATTTGATTCCGCAACGAGATCAAGTTCAAAGCGTTAAAGGTTTTCACAAAAACCATTCGCAACCCTCTGTCATTTTAGGAAGTAGAGTACTTAGTATTCGTGCTGTGTTTGTTGACTTTAGTTAAGGCACAGTGTACGGTAGCTAAGTGATGTCTTCCTACACCGCATATGATGCGATTAGTTAGGACAGTCGCGTGACTTTGTTGACCTTAGTTAAGGGTCATGTGGGTGGGTCTAATTAATCACGAAATGACGGGTAGAACTTGACTAGTACTTATGATTTGTTGACCATAGTTAAGGTCATAGGTGCTAGGGATAAAAACCTTTATCGGGAGTTTCAAGTGTTGAAATTTGCAATGAGATTGCATACCTTCTATATGATAGTTGGATCCCGATACCCACTGCGAGTAATTGTTACTCCTGGGAGAGTTTTGCACTTTGCAATTAGCCGATCAAGTAGGTGTCTAGAAAGGTGTCAACGGGGTTACGCCTCTGGGAAAACGAGGTTTACTGTAATTAGGTCCGTGCGAAAGCACGGGGAACCTCCCTCAAAGTACCGACACTGGCCTGGCTGAAAGATTGGCGAACTTGTAGAGTGTAATTAATTCCGGCTAGTCTTTCCTTTTAGGGTTTGAAGGAAGATTTGATAAAAACAGTGGGAGCCATCCTGATTAGATAAAATATATAACCAATCTGATCTTGCAAGAGCGCACGCAGAGTGTTTTCTTCTCTCTCTCTTGGTAGCGACCATATCATGCCTTAATCAAGATAATAATACGGATAATTGACCGAACCCGCTTGTTATACTGAGCTGGGGAACGTTGGTCCCGCTCCGACTTATAATTGTTATAAGACCGAGCAGAAAATAGGGGAATACCAGAATTCCTATGCCGCCCAAACGAAGAAAGTGCATATGATGCATCTTCTTCGGGTGTGTTCGTTAAACAGAACTGTTTCTCAGTATCCTCAGTATCCTGGGTATATGGTACCGGATCAGGATCCCAGATATGTAATATGTTACATAGGGCTACAAAAAGGTAGAAAAGCTGAGAATGGGTGATAAGTTTCATGAGACAGAAACCGGGGCAAGTGTTGCAGCCAAGTCTGTTGGTCACTGTCATCCTGTATTACCAGTACATTGATTCTGAACAAATGCTATTAGATACCGAACCTGATATACAAAATCATATCAGTCTCTTTATTAATAAAGAAGGATATAATTTTGTATTGTTGGATAATGTTTTGAACATTTCCTGTATCAAAAGTTGATCGGTTCAGGCACGTTATCTAAAAGCATTGACGTTCTAAATCAAACTACAGTTCCTTGTATACTGAACACACACAAGAGGAAGAGTTCAGAAATGAACGAATCCTTCTTGAGGCATTGTAGACTAGGTCACATCAATGCGACCCGACTGGCTGAAGTTACATTTTAGATGCATATTTAAATCAGTTTGAATTTACATCTTGTGAAACTTGCCAGTCATGTCACAAAGATTAGATGACCATAGCTCTGTTTATTAGAAACGGAGAAAGAGTTAGTAAACTCTTGGGACTGATACATGATGATGTATGTGAGGTCTCCTGTCTACACATGCCAAGAATGGTTCTTTGTATTTCATTACATTCTCTGATAATCTCTCAAGATTCAGACATATGTTCATGTTGAAACATAAGTCCGAACCTTTTGAGATATTCACAGAATATAAGTTAGAAGTAGAGAACCAAAATACGAGTAAAAGTATTATGTCCTATGATAAGATCAGGGAGGAGAATACTTGTGCATAGAATTCCTGGACTATTCTAAAGGAGAATGAGATTCTCTCTCAGTGTTACTCCTCTGAATACACCACAGCACAACGGTGTATCAGGGCGGAGCAATTGCACAATATTAGATATGGTGTGCTCTATGATGAGTATTACTGAGTTACCTGTTTCCTTTTGGGTGTTATGCACTTGAGAAGCTGCATACATATTGAATTAGGTTTGAATTAAATCAGTGTCTACCACTCCATATGAGATATGGTATGGGAAGAACCCATCTCTTAAGCGAGTTAAGATTTGGGGTTGTCCGGCCTATGTTTAAAGCAAAATCCGGACAAGATCGAGGCAGGATCAGTTCTGTAGAACTGGAAAGGTTCCAGCTATACAAAACTGCAGTTGATGATTTGACAGAACCAAAGGATTCTATAGTTCCCGACGAACCTCAGCCTCTCCGCCGATCTAGTAGGGTTCCTCATCCGCCTGAGAGATACCTCGATTTCTCGATGACAGTGGGAGCGAGGAATGCATCATAAGATGATGACCCAACTAGTTTCGAGCAGGCCATCGAGAGTAGGGACTCTGTAAGAATGGCTGGATGCTTAGCGATCTGAGATGGAATCCATGTACACCAGCAAAGTATGGACTTTAGCTGCTATATCTGAAGGGTTAAATCCCCATCAGGAGCAAGTATATCTTGAGAAGATTACTTGGTGTAGATGGAAAGGTTGAGACTTTCAAAGATAGACTTGTTAAAGGTTTTCGTCATCGACCAGGCACGGATAATGATGAAACCTTTTCCATGGAATATGCTTAAGTCCATCCAGATCCTACTTGCCACGGCTACATACCATGACTGCGATATCTGGTGGTTGGGTGCCATGACTACTTTTCTAAATAATGATTTAGAAGAGAACGTCTATAAGAACACAGCCAGAGGGCTTCGTAAACAGTGGGAGCAGCGGAAACGTGTGCAAGTTGCTTTACATAATGAAGCAGGCATCGCGGAGTTGGAACGTCTATTTTGATGTGATAGTCAAAGTGTTTGACTTCATCAAAATGGTAGACGAACCTTATATATACAAAAGGGTAGTAGAGAGTAAGGTGGTCATCTTCGTATTGTACGTAGACAACATACTCCTGATAGGAAGAGAGTTTCCTATACTACGATCGGCCAATCTTCTATTATCACTAGGATTCTCCAAATAGGATCAAAGTGATACCTCCTAAATCCTAAGTTTTCATCTATGAGATAGATGTAATTGGATGCTAGGATTCTCACTAGATGTAGTGAGATGGTATCAATCGATCCTGGGGAGAATCACTGGAAGAGTTCCAGGGTGATAAAGACGACTGAATGTCAGTCACGGGCATTGTCTTTACCCTCAGTAGAGGGACGGTATGTTGGAAGAGTTCCAAGCTAGATACCGTGGCAAACTAGACGATAAAAGCTGGTAACATCGCTATTGAAGATACTACCAAAGAGGAAGTTTGGGTGTATATTGGTTCATAAGATGAACTAGGTTCCTGCCATTGTATGACAATGGAAGTATGGCTTTGGCCCTGGAACCCTGGTCCCATCAGTGACCCAGACATATTCTGAGGAAGCATCACCTGATCATGGAGATATGTGATCTCCGGGGTGATCGAGGTTAGGAGAGTAGACTCAGAGGACAACACGGCGGATCCACTCACGAATGCCTTTTCCCAGAGAGAGACTCATATGGGATGGTTGAGTATTAGATATCGCGACCACTGCTACAGATGGCCCTAGTGCAAGTGGGAGATTGTTAGTTATATGTATGCCCTAGAGGCCATTACTGTACATTGGATGTATATTGTAGTGGATGCTGGGACATATATAGGTAGGACTTTCTTGCTCGACATGATAGTACGCTATCTGGTTGCTCTTTATCTTAACGTGTATACTTTCCGTCTCTCTGTTACATGTTGATAAAGTCCTTAGGATGTGTACTCGACTTCCAGGACTATGATGCAGATCATACTAGTGGGGCCTGGGTAGTCCATGAGTACATCCTTGAAATGTTCCTAGTCGAGGGAATATCGAGACGGGGCATCGATATTCCAGAGTAGACTAGCGTATATCTTCTCGACCCATGCGATGGGCGATGGATGATTCCATATCCATTGGTGTTTGACATCGGAGATGGTATGCGGGTGCTCAGTGGAGACTGGGTACACTGAACGGACTCGCCGAGAACTCCCAGATGGTATTATACCTCACGTCAGATGGCAGTTCTCTGGTGACACTGGTACAGCTTAGTCTGTTGACCCGAGATCGTCATAGAGTCTTGTGTGTCTCCTACTGTGCTTTGATTTCCATCCTACCACGGCTCTACTGAGTTGTGCAAACAGGTGGTTTTTGGGTACAGTCCCGATTCACATGGAGGCAATAAGCGATAGGAGGGGATTCGTCTCTCCCGGTATTGGGGGTTGATGTTGTGCTATGCTCGACTGGCCATAACAGGAAATCCTTGGCCAGGGTTGCAGTGATATACTGGTAAGAGTTATCAGTAGTTTCACGAATGTTATGGACCTTACGTCGGCATGACTTATCAAGCTATTGGGGTCTGACGTTTACCACCCCTAGGCGAGATATGCGACATATCAGACGAACAGACCGGACTGTACGGTAAGTGTTACTGGTTGGATTCACAGGAGTGTGAGCGGGCTTGCTCGTCGATTTTCTGACCGCTCAATACCCGGGTGGCCGTTACGTTTAGCAGACCGCTTGCGGCTTGTGGGTGTTTGATATGATCATCATCCGCTGCCGGCGTATTGACGAGTCTTTAGAGTCCTACACAGAGGTTTCCTGGCTCAAGCGAAACGAAATAGGAGCGCATATGAGATATGTGCGGGACCGAGCATAATGCGTGTATGTGATACCGTATTTCATTCTCGCGATGAATGTGTCGAATGGTTGTATGCGATATAACCTAGTTATCGAATCAAGGATTGATTCGATAAGCCGATACATTGGATACTAGCCGGTTATATGCGATATGACCGGATCATTGGATCAAGTGTTGATTCAATGATTTAATGCATAATTATATATTTGATATATTACTTTACATTAACTAGTATTGGTTTACTTAAGATGGATTTTCTCACTTGAAGTGCACATTGTATATATGATATAGTTTTGTGCACTAGTTTGTATCATGTTTGATGATGCATGCAAACTTGGGTGTATGTTTGATTTGAACCATGTTTAGGTTAATGGTTATGGTTTTAAAGTATTCACTTATTCATTTCATTTATATTCTTTATTTCTTTTGGCTAAAATGAAATGGTTGCTAATTTTGTCTTTTGTGGAAACTTCATGATGCTTTGAATTTGTAACCATTTTGTTTTATGTTTAAACCTAACCATTAGGTAAACTAGAGTTTGCTCTCTACAAGAGTTAAATCTAACCCAAGTTTGCATTATGATAAGATCAATTAGATTTTATTTATTGATTTATCTTCATCATATCTTCTTCTTCATCTTCTTCTTCCATGAAGAAAGCTTGCTACTCTAATGGCAAGTGATGAAAACTAGTGAGAAATCCAAAACTAAAGTCTACCCACTTCCTATTTCTTCATCCTCTACCTCTTGCCAAGTAGTATAGGGTGTTTCCTTCACAAGTTTTCATGGCTTGGTGAAGGTGGAGCTTGTTCTTGTGATGCCTCGACGTAGATCATCTTCGGCATCGAACCGACGATCAAGCCCGCCCATTCTTCGATGATACCGATGCTAGAGTCATGGGTTCGTTTTGGACAGCGGAGGGACTTCATCACGGAGCCTAGGAGGTGGTGGACCGGATCTACAAAGGTTGTAGTCACTTTCCTTTAGCTATATTTCCGTTTACTTGCTTGCTTTGCCTATACTTCTAGCCAACGATCCGTTCTAGGTTTTCTCGGCACCGTAATTTTTAGAAATTGGCATGTTTGATCACTTGTGAGACTCAATTAGAGTGCTAAGGAACCCTACAGTATCTTTTTGCACTTCGGCTACCAACGTTTTGACTTTGTTGGCAACCAAATTTATGATTTGATCTTGAGTTAGCGGGCTGCTGTCATCGGTAGCCAAGACATTTCCTAAGATAGGATGTGACTGGCTTTCGTGTGGTCCGCCCACTTTTGGATTTGACGGAATAGGTGTCGGCTGCCATGGGACACCGTTTCCCGGTTTATGAGAGCCCTGCGCCTGATTTGGCGGCTGAGAGGCAAGTTGAGCCGTGAGCTGTAAGACGACGTTTGTCAAGTCGTCAATTTTTGAGTAGAGCTTGGCCATCTCCTTGTCTTTGCTTCTGAGCTGTTTTCGGAGCTCTTGGAGAAGTTGCTGCTCTGCGTTCTTGGGACGGAAGATTCGCTCATCTTCGCTTTCCGAGCCCAACTCTTCATGGACCGAAGGGTCTTTCTGCCTATCATCCTCATCGAGAGGGTTTTCATCACCCAACAGAGGCGGCTGTTCTTGGGAAACGGCAACCACATTCGAGCCAGATTGGATTTGAGATGTGGTGGCCCTGTCCTTGCTCTTGCTGCGCGTGCCCACCATGTAGACAGTGTGGACCACATATCCAGCCATTAGTGTCAGTTGGTTCACTTAAGACGTATACAGGTGCTCATTGGGTTATGAGTACACCGGACAGAACTCGCTGGGAACATTCTAGTTGGTTTTATACCTAGCGTCAGATAGCAGTTCCCTGGTGACATGTGTACAGGTTAGTCTATCGATCTGAGATCGTCATTTGTCTCGTGTGAGTTCCCACTGTGCTTTGATTACTACCCTACCACGGCTCAAAGGAGTCGTGCAAACAGGTTTTAGTTGAGTACAGTCCCGAGCCACATGGAGGCAGTGAGCGGATCGGCAGGGGTTTCGTCTCTCCCGGTATTGGGGTGAGATCGCGCTGTGTCTAGAAGAGCCATTACACGAAGTCCTTGACCAAGGCAGGAGATTTATTGGTAGGTATTCCAGTAGTATCTCAGGATGTTCTGGGCTATATTCCGACACGATTTATACCGTTATTGGGGGTCTGACGTTACCAGCCCCCTAGGCCCGATATGCGATGCTCATAGACGAACGGACCGGACTGTACGGATATTGTCACTGACAGGCTCAGTAGGGTTTCTGGATGAGTTTGCTCATCAGCTTCCCTTTTGGTCAATACAAGGGTAGCCGTTACGTACAGCTAGTACCACTGACGTGCTTGTGGTTAAATCCACTGCCAGGGTATTGACGAGTCTTTAGAGTCCCTCACAGAAAGTTTTCTCAAGTTTCGGGCGAAACGTTGTAGAGGCCGTATGGTATTATGGCAGGGTTCGATCATATACGTGCACTCGTGCACGGATCATGATCGGACGGATGATACTAGTGGGCCTTGGTTTAAGCCGGATCCTAATATTAGATTTGTTGGATTACTTTAGTCTCATCGCATTTGCATTCAGTCGGAATGCGGATGCATGTATGTATATACAGGTGAGGGGTATCCTTGTGATCCGTCACGAGTTTACTTTAGATGTTGCCATATCTTATTGTTATAAACATTTGAGTTAATGTTTATTATGGTGGAAATTGTGAGTGGAAGTCATCGTGAAGGGGCATGTTCAATTTGGTGACTCATGGTCTCTTTTTTTGGAGCCATGTCACATCATTGATTGTTTATTGTATTGAAATGAGAGGTGGAGAGAGAGAGGGCAGCCATATAGCCTTGGGCTTGCTCTTGAGATGATAATTCTTGCTCTCACAACTCATTCCAACACAATAGAAAAGAAATGCTCTTTTTCTTCCTCTAGCTCAGTACTTCCACCATGGCATCATCTTCAACTTCCATCCATACACTCTCCTGTGTTAAGAATCAATGGATGCTTGAGACAAATTTATCACACACATTCTCTACATCATCTTGGACATGTTGGCTAGCAAACTTCATGTCTGAGTTGCTTCGGTTTGAAGCGGGAGCCCGTAAAAAGACTTCTTGATGTGGTGTCCTTTTCGACGAGGAGACCGGAGATCGAGCGAGATCGGAGATGCCGCGAGGATCAAAAGATGGTGGCTAAAGACAGAAGGACACAGATCGATCGGTATAGCTTTTCTATCATCTTTATAGTTAGCTAGTTTGTGTTAATGGTTCGATCCGGGTGAAAGACGACGATAGTGCCGGTTTCGTAAATAGTTTTTGTTCCGCGTTTGGCCTCGGATTGACGGCCGGGGCGCTACCGTAGATTTACATGGTATCAGAGCCACGCCATTAACCTTTACTAGCTTGTTCTAACTTGTTTAAAATATCGATCGAACGAAATTTCCAAAACCGCGATTCTACTTTATGCAGTTTCTGTCGAATTTTAAAAGTGGTCGAAAAATTATTTTCAGTATCTCAGAAAATCGTGCAGGCTTTTCTAAGACCCTTGAAGAAATTTGAAAGCATGATCCCATCATAAAGCCGCGGAACTGTGGCAGAATTGGCATGTTTGCCGCGGATCCGCGGTGGAAATGTAGGGTCAGAGTTTAATTTTTGTTCTGGGCGTCTTTCATATGGAATTGTGGTTTCTGGAATATTTTGTTTGGGTCCAGATTTTGTTTGAGTACTGGATTTGTACTTGGGGCCCACCGCGGGAAGTTTTTGTAAGTCCATGTCACGCACCCCATAAACTTGCGGGGAGGCGGAATATATGAAAAACGATTATCAAAACTTCGTAACACGGATTTGAGCGTATGAATCGTATCTAAACCGTTACTAGCAAACTACGAAAGATTTAACTACTCGGATTTGAAGTTATACCTCACGTTACATGTCCTTCGGGTCTTCATAGCGGTCCTCCACTCCTCGTAGGCTCCTTGGAATATCGGCACCTCAACGGCCTCCTCGAATCAAAAGATGATCCACCCGAGAGCTCCTACTACAAGCTTGATCTCTAACTTGAGATAACTAGGTTGCTCAAAGTGCTAATCTAAGCTACTTAGGGTATATAGAGTGAGGTTATGGATGCATTGGTCTAGCTAACCCTTGATCTCAACACATGAGAGGTTAGGGTTAGGGTTTCAAGAATGAGAGCTTGAGGAGAGAGAAGGTGAGAAAGTGAATTACTTTGGATGAATGAAATCATTTGAGTATATATGAAACATATGATATTATTAAGTAAATAATAAATAAAGCATTATCATCATGTTTCATTAATACCCTAAGTGATTCATCATATGAGTCATATAAATCATTAAATGAATCATTAACTCATTGCATGAATCACTACATGACTCACTAATCCAATTAATGCAAATGCCACCTTAGCCCCCAAGTCACCATGCTTCTAGAAGCTTCCCGGAAAATTACGAGAACGCCCCTCCAATCCGTGAAAACACGGAAAAACTTTAGACTGTATAAATCCAATAACCTGATACTAGAAACTGGCTTAAACCAAAGCCTACTAGTAAAAACTGTCCGAACGTCGTACGTGCGTAAACACACGTATGCGTCCGAACCCTTGTCGTAAAACCATACGACCTCTATATCGTTTCGCCTGGAGCAGGGAAACTCTCTGTGTGGGACTCTAAAGACTCGACACTATGCTGACAGTGGGTTTAACCAGAGACCGCAAGCGGCACTAGCTGTACGTAACGGTCCCCAGGTAGATGTCGATAAGAAGGCCGATGAGGAAAACCATCCGAACTCCTACTGAGCCTGATGTGACAATCTCCATACAGTCCGGTCTGTTCGTCTAAAACTATCGCATATCGAGCCTAGGGGGCGGCAAGCGTCAGTCCCCTAATAGCTGTATAAGTCATGTCGGAGCGAAGCCCATTACATCCTGAGAAACTACTGGAACCTACCAGTAAATCTCGCTTGCCCTGGCCAGGGACTTTGCGTAATGGCTCTCTGACACAGTGCGATATCAACTCCCAATACCGGGAGAGACGAATCCTGTCTAACCGCCACTGCCTCCAAGTGCTCGGGACTGCACCCAACTGCTACCTGTTTGCACGATTCCTTTGAGCCGTGGTAGGGTAGTAATCTAAGAACAGCGGGACACACTCGAGGCGAAGTAGCAGTGTCAAGTCTACGGACTATGCTGTACTCATGTCATCTGGGAACTGTCAACCGACGATGGGTATAATACCAACCAATCAGTTCCCTGCGAGTCCTGTCCGGTGTACCCGTAACCTAACGAGCACCTGTATACTATCTTCAGTACGACGTACTGATGGCTGTGGAACAGACCATCTCCCCAACTGGGATGAGAAGCGTACACACTTAGTCTACTCCGGAATATCGATGCCCTATCTCGATAATCCAACGACCAGGGACCTGTATAGGATGTTGCTTACAGACTACCCAGCCCCTACTAGTGTGACTGCCATCACGACGCTGGTAATCAAGCAAAGATCCTATGTGCTCTACTAATATGTATAAGTGATACGTTACAAGAAACATATGCACACATTAAATTAGACACAAACCAAGTAGCATACTACCATTTTTAGCAAGACTGTCAATACATCTGTGAATATCCCAAGCTTCCATTAAATAATATACAACCTAGTATGATACAATAATGGCCCTTAGGGCATATACACTAACAATCTCCCACTTGCACTAGGGCCATGAGCTGGCATATCGTAGACCTATCATCTCGAATAGCCTCTCGAACTGCGTTTGAGGAAGGGCCTTTGTGAATGGA
The DNA here is from genome assembly GCA_030015575.1 of Agapanthus africanus. Classification (NCBI taxonomy): domain Eukaryota; kingdom Viridiplantae; phylum Streptophyta; class Magnoliopsida; order Asparagales; family Amaryllidaceae; genus Agapanthus; species Agapanthus africanus. Next base: position 318,974,433 of record JASDDO010000008.1, read on the forward strand.
TCAGCAATGTTATTCTCCGTCTCTACTCTCTTTACCTCGATCTCCCGGCGATCTACGATCTCCCTGATCAGGTGATACCGCCTTAAGATGTGTCTGGACTTCTGATGGGACCTGGGTTCCTTCGCTAAAGCAATAGCGCCGTTGTTGTCACAATACAAATGTATTGGATCAACACTGGTAGGAACCACCTGAAGTTCTGTGAGGAACTTCTTCATCCAGACTGCTTCTTTTGCGGCATCGCAAGCAGCTATGTACTCCGCTTCCATTGTTGAGTCAGCAACGGTCTCCTGCTTGGAACTCTTCCAACAGACCGCTCCTCTATTGAGGGTAAAGACATAACCCGACATGGATTTGGAGTCATCCTTGTCACTCTGGAAGCCGGAGTCGGCAAAGGCCTCCATCTGGAGGTCTTTTCCGCCATACACCAAGAACATCTCCTTAGTCCTTCTCAGGTACTTGAGTATGTTCTTTACTGCTATCCAGTGCTTCTCCCCTGGGTTTGCTTGATACCGGTTTACTACGCTCAATGCGTATGCTACATCTGGTTTGGTACATAACATCGCATACATTATAGAGCCTACCGCAGAAGTGTAGGGTATAATCGACATGCGATCCCTTTCCAAATCAGCCTTGGGAGACATCTCTTTGGAGAGGGTGATTCCGTGACAAGCCGGTAGATTACCGCGCTTAGAATCATCCATACTGAATCTCTTCACTATGGTGTCTATGTACCTGGACTGCAAAAGTCCCAACATCCTCTTTGATCTATCACGATAGATCCGGATCCCCAGAATATAGGTGGCATCACCCAGGTCTTTCATGGAGAATTTATGTGATAAGAATCTTTTGATTGACTGTAACATAGGAATATCATTTCCTATTAGGAGAATGACATCCACGTACAAGACGAGGAATACTACAGCTCTCCCTACAATCTTACTGTATATGCAAGGTTCATCTGGATTTTTGATAAAGTCAAATTCTTTGACAGCATCATCAAAACAGATGTTCCAACTTCGTGATGCCTGCTTTAGTCCATAAATGGACTTAAGCAGCTTGCATACTTTACTGCTGCTCCCACTCTGAATGAATCCCTCTGGCTGATCCATATAGACGCTCTCTTCCAAATTACCATTTAGAAAGGCCGTCTTTACGTCCATCTGCCAGATTTCATAATTGTGGAAGGCAGCAATAGCAAGAAGGACCCGAATGGATTTAAGCATAGCTACTGGAGAAAATGTTTCGTCATAGTCCAAACCAGGTCTTTGACGGAAACCCTTTGCAACCAGTCTAGCCTTGTAGGTTTCAACCTGTCTATCTACACCAATCTTCTTTTTGAAGATCCATTTGCATCCTACGGGTTTTACCCCATCTGGAGCAAAGTCCAAAGTCCATACTTTGTTAGTGTACATGGGCTCCATTTCGGTCCGCATTGCATCCAGCCATTTTACTGAGTCCCCGCTCTGAATGGCTTGCTGGAAGCTAGTAGGCTCATCATAGTCAATAGCGCAATCCTCTCTATCCTCGTCTATGAGAAAACCATAGTATCTCTCGGGCGGATGAGATTGCCTACTACTCCTGCGGAGTGGCGTCGGGATGTCCTGTTCTCCTGAACCTTCTTGTTCTACCAAGGTTTCAGTAATAGCTTGTGGCTCTGGAATTTCTTCCAGTTCTATTGCGCTCCTACTCTTCTGATTTTCCAAAAATTCAGTTTCCAAGAAGCGGGCATGTTGAGAAACAAAGACCTTTTGTTCCTCTGCGTAATAGAAACAATATCCCATGGAATTCTTTGGATATCCCACAAACTTACACTGTACTGAGCATGCCTCGAGCTTGTCCGCATGCTGCTTTTTTACAAAAGCCGGACATCCCCATGTCTTAATATACTTAAGACAGGGTTTTTTCCCACTCCACATCTGATATGGTGTGGTAGGCACAGTCTTGGTTGGAACTCGGTTCAAAAGATATGCAGCTGATTCTAGTGCATATCCCCAGAATGATCGCGGTAACTCAGCGTTATTCATCATGGAACGCACCATATCTAATAAGGTTCGGTTCCGTCTCTCCGATATACCGTTATGCTGTGGTGTTTATGGAGGAGTAAGCTGAGAGAGAATTCCATTCTCTTTTAAGTAACCTAGGAACTCGGCACTTAAGTATTCACCACCCCGATCAGATCTCAGTATCTTTATACTCTTGCATGTTTGTTTTTCCACTTCATTCTTGTATTCTTGGAATTTCTCAAAAGCCTCGGATTTATGTTTCATTAAGAAGGCATATCCATACCTAGAGAAATCATCCGTAAAAGTAATGAAGTAGGAATAACCACCTCGCGCATGTGTAGACATTGGACCGCACACGTCACTGTGTACGAGTCCCAAGAGCTCGCTTGCTCTTACTCCGTGTCCAGTAAACGGAGTCTTTGTCATCTTTCCCATGAGACAAGATTCACAAGTGGCATAAGATTGATATTCGAACGGATTCAAATATCCTTCTCGATGTAACTTCGTTAATCGTGTTTCATTGATGTGACCTAGTCTACAATGCCATAAGAAAGCCTGATTTATTTCTGGAGACTTTTTTTAAGTGTGTTCTGGACATTGAAAACCTGAGCTTGATTCAATACGTATATACCGTCATCTAATGTACCGGATCCAATCAGAACTTGATTTAGGTGGATGTGAACTACATCGCTTACGAATGTAAAGTCATATCCCTCTCTCGAAAGTGAGGACACTGATATGATATTACATGTCAAACTAGGTATATACAGACAATTACGTAGAATCAATATCTGCCCACTTATCAAACCTAGGCGATATTCTCCCACGGATTCAGCGTCCACACTCATTCCGTTTGCAACTCTGAGAGACAAATCACCTACCCTTATAACTTTGCGGTTTCTCAAAGCATGCAATGAATTACAGATATGAGATCCTGCTCCGGTATCTAGTACCCAGGAAGTAGAGTTAATTGACAAACAGTTCTTAATTACAAATACACTTGAGGCTGAAGCCACAACATGCTTCGAATCCTGGCTACTGGCTTTGCTAGCCCTGCAATCATTCTGCCAATGTTCATTCCTGTAACAATAGGAACGTCCCTCTTTTACTATATCCAGTCCCGAAACTTTTGCCCTTCTCTTTCCTTCTACTTCCCTGGTTTCCTTCAGGGTAGAAGGTAGAGACTGTAGAATCAAGTCAGTATCTGACTCGTTTCCCTACGCGGTCTCCAGGTCCTGGAGCTCATCAATATAGCTAGTCATTGTAAGGACGTTGTCCCCTTACATATGACCCGACAGCCAATCTCGCTTGAATTAATTCGGTCGAGGTTTCATATCTAGCGATATGAGACTGCTCTCCATATAAATCTTTGTTTATGGAGAAAGATGGAATCTGAGTCCATCTTCTCGTGCTGCTTCTGGTATACACCATCAACTGAAGCTAACACGATGCATTTGGCTTTCGCTTTATCCTTTTCCCTTGTCTGGCGGATATCCATATCCGTGACGGTGGAAACTGGACCTGGGACGGCGGGATCTTGAGTAGTAATAGAGTGGTCCAGCTTGTCATAGGCAATGGACATCTGGACAGACCTTTGCCAGTCATATAAGTCAGATTCAGTCAATTTGTTATCTAGATGTAACCTATGTGTGGTCACAAGGTCGCTGCAATTTAAGAGAGAGAAGAAAATACTATTAGCATGATGCTCTTGCAAGTTTAGATTGGTTTTTAATTTATCTAAACAGGATGGCTCCCACTGTTTCTCGAATCTCTCCTCAAACCATAAAAGAAGAATTAGCCAGGACTATTCTCACCGTACAATTCTTGCTTAACCGTTCAGCCAGTTCAGTGTCGATACTTCGAGGGAGGTTTTCCAACGCTTTCGCGAAGTTCCTTAATTAAATAACCTCTTTTCTCTGGGGGCGTAATCCCGCTGACACCTTTCTAGGCACCTACTTGGTTTATAACATTGATCGTTAAGTGACGAATCTCCTGATAAGTAGCATGTACTCACAGTAGGATCGGGATCCAAAATATCATCGTATGATAATGTTGAAGGAATCCTACCAACATTCATCAAACTCCAAAATGGTATGCTTCTCTCTGCAAATTTCAGTTTCTTTAGAAATTCTTGATGTGGATTTTTGCCTCATGCTCTTATGACCTTGACTTTAGTCAACAAATCATAAGTCACATGTCAAGTTCTACCCGTCATTATCCCGGTTAATTTGAACCCACCCGTACATACCCTTGACTTTAGTCAACAAGGTAATACGACTGTCCCAAACCAACGCATCTATCTATGTTGCATATGAATATCCAACAGCTACCAAACACCGTGCCTTGACTTTAGTCAACAAACACAGCTTGAATACTATTGACTATCTATATGAAATGACGGAGGGCTACGAATGGTTTTGGCAAAACCGTGAACGTAGTGAACTTGATATAATCGAAGGAACCTGATACTTTTTAAAAGGAGTGGTTAAAGCTCCGCAATTAAAAAATTCTGCTCTTTTAAAATAACCGAGTGGTTTCTTTTAAATTTGTTCCAACGATTAAACTTTGGTTTATTTTCTTTGCATTATAATAATGCGTCCCATCATTTATCCTATCATTGCAGAAAACAACGAAAATACCACGCCCTCTTATGCCATCCGCATTTGCCACGGGGTCCGTCATCACCCGTTAGGTTACTTAACTAACGACAGAGCGGGGGCTGGGCTAGCGCGGGTGTAAAACATAAGTGACGTCTAATAGCTATCATATATAGATATTGTACATTCGTCAGACGCAATAATAAGCATTCCAGATCACTGATGAACTTTATTGGATTTACTAGCAATCCGCATTTGCTTTGAGCCTGCAATAAAAGACGGATTATACAGTTGTGATGAATAGCCATTACCCCACCCTAGATCCCTACGGGTACGGCAAACTACCCGCCAAGTACCCGAAGTGAAGCGGTCTCCCTCAACAAAGTGAGTAGGCCACTAAACACTTCAAAGTACCCGGTAATTTGTGTACCCCGCCTTGGGTCTATCCTAGGAGCAAAAACAGTAAAAATAAATAATACAACGGTGGCTACAACCGCAACCTGGATGTGCCCCCAAAAGAATATTACATCATATTACATTTACATCGAATGAATGAATATTAAACCCATCTCAAAACCCCGGCTAATTATCACAACAGTCCAATACAGTTCATATACATAAACAGTAAACATTACAGAAATGTGCAACCCCCTGCCAACCGACATACTAGCAGTTAGGGGAGGTTTACGAACACATTAAACATTACAGATAATAACCCGATTAGCAAATATCTTAGAACATCGATCGATAACCATATTCCGTGTTTACCCCAAAAGCAAACCAGCAAAGAAGCAACCTGGGTAGAAACAGAACATACAGGAAAACAAAAAACCAGAAATTATCAATTACTGTGAAACTCCGAGTCAACTCGGCGTTGACTCGGCGGCGGATCCGCGGCACAAGCACTCTATTGCCGCGGATCCGCGGCCGTTCTGCTGAGTTACTGGCTCGTATTTTCCCAGTATTCATTAATTTCCCTGCTGTGAATTTTAAGGTATGTCAAATATTTTTTCAGACATTTTTAAAATTAACAGAAACTGTAAAGGTGTTAGGGTTTTGTTTTCGTGTTTTCCGTCGATCGAACTTCTAATAGTTGCTAACAAGCTAGTAATGGTTTAGTTGGCTCTGATACCACTGTAAGTCCATGTCACGCACCCCACGAACTTGCGGGGAGGCGGAATATATGAAAAACGATTATCAAAACTTCGTAACACGGACTTGAGCGCATGAATCGTATCTAAACCGTTACTAGCAAACTACCAAAAGGTTTAACTACTCGGATTCGAAGTTATACCTCACGTTACATGTCCTTCGGGTCTTCATCGCGGTCCTCCACTCCTCGTAGGCTCCTTGGAACATCGGCACCTCAACGGCCTCCTCGAATCAAAGATGATCCACCCGAGAGCTCCTACTACAAGCTTGATCTCTAACTTGAGATAACTAGGTTGCTCAAAGTGCTAATCTAAGCTACCTAGGGGATATAGAGTGAGGTTATGGATGTATTGGTCTAGCTAACCCTTGATCTCAACACATGAGAGGTTAGGGTTAGGGTTTCAAGAATGAGAGCTTGAGGAGAGAGGTGAGAAAGTGAATTACTTTGGATGAATGAAATCATTTGAGTATATATGAAATATATGATATTATTAAGTAAATAATAAATAAAGCATTATCATCATGTTTCATTAATACCCTAAGTGATTCATCATATGAGTCATATAAATCATTAAATGAATCATTAACTCATTGCATGAATCACTAATCCAATTAATGCAAATGCCACCTTAGCCCTCAAGTCACCATGCTTCTAAAAGCTTTCCGGAAAATTACGAGAACGCCCCTCCAATCCGTGAAAACACGGAAAAACTTTAGACTGTATAAATCCAATAACCTGATACTAGAAACCGGCTTAAACCAAAGCCTACTAGTAAAAATTGTCCGAACGTCGTACGTGCGTAAACACACGTATGCGTCCGAACCCTTGTCGTAAAACCATACGACCTCTATATCGTTTCGCCTGGAGCAGGGAAACTCTCTGTGTGGGACTCTAAAGACTCGACACTACGCTGGCGGTGGGTTTAACCACAGACCGCAAGCGGCACTAGCTGTGCGTAACGGTCCCTAGGTAGATGTCGATAAGAAGGCCGATGAGGAAAACCATCCGAACTCCTACTGAGCCTGATGTGACAATCTCCGTACAGTCCGGTCTGTTCGTCTAAGACTATCGCATATCGAGCCTAGGGGGCGGCAAGCGTCAGTCCTCTAATAGCTGTATAAGTCGTGTCGGAGCGAAGCCCATTACACCCTGAGAAACTACTGGAACCTACCAGTAAATCTCGCTTGCCCTGGCCAGGGACTTTGCGTAATGGCTCTCTGACACAGTGCGATATCAACTCCCAATACCGGGAGAGACGAATCCTGTCTAACCGCCACTGCCTCCAAGTGCTCGGGACTGCACCCAACTGCTACCTGTTTGCACGACTCCTTTGAGCCGTGGTAGGGTAGTAATATAAGAACAGTGGGACACACTCGAGGCGAAGTAGCAGTGTCAAGTCTACGGACTATGCTGTACTCATGTCATCTGGGAACTGTCAACTGACGATGAGTATAATACCAACCAATCAGTTCCCCTGCGAGCCCTGTCCGGTGTACCTGTAACCTAACGAGCACCTGTATACTATCTCCAGTACGACGTACTGATGGCTGTGGGACAGACCATCTCCCCAACTGGGATGAGAAGCGTACACACTTAGTCTATTCCGGAATATCGATGCCCTATCTCGATAATCCAACGACCAGTGACCTGTATAGGATGTTGCTTACAGACTACCCAGCCCCCACTAGTGTGACTGCCATCACGACGCTGGTAATCAAGCAAAGATCCTATGGGCTCTACTAATATGTATAAGTGATACGTTACAAGAAACATATGCACATATTAAAGTAGACACAAACCAAGTAGCATACTACCATTTTTAGCAAGACTGTCAATACATCTGTGAATATCCCAAGCTTCCATTAAGTAATATACAACCTAGTATGATACAATAATGGCCCCTAGGGCATATTAACTAACAGTTTTGTCGATCGAAATTTTAAATACGTTAGTTCACAGTACTTACATTACTATCTGCGACCGTGAATGTCATTCGAGCGGTAAATCTTGTCTAATTGCTATAGCTCTTTTAGACAGGTTTGCGAACGTGACATTCGCGTTGATGTTCTGTGTTGTGCTGTGCTGTTGCGGATTTGTCATGGTGGATAGCTTGGTGCAATGTTAGTACAGTTTAGTTTTATTTGTACTTTTGATATCGCGGGGCGAGCGTCCGACATGTGGACTGCCGTCACTGCCTGTTTGTATATTATTCTTTTGGTGCACGACCGGGTTGAGGTCGATGTCACCGTTGTACATATTTTTCTTTTCTGTACTAGGATTATCCTGTGGTGGAGTGCACGGATAGCCGGGTTTTAGAGGGCAACGGGCCTACATCTCATGGCTTTGAGACGGAGGGTGCTTAACTCTAGAATTGGCGGGCTATTTGCCGCACTCATACGGGGTATAGGTTGACCCAAGGAGGGGTGCTCAAGTTACCGGATTCCGTGAAGTGCTGGGTGGTCCATTCACTTTGCTGAAGGGGCTGTCTCGCTTCAGGTTTTGGCGGGTAACTTGCCGCACCCGTAAGGGTCTAGGTTTTCATTGCACAGGCTATCCACATGATCAGGGGAACGTCGGGTTTCACTTGTGGCTCGAAGGAAACCCGGGGCTCCCAGATTATCTGTATTGTTCTGTGATGCTTATTACTTTTCTGTGATGTTGCATTTATCACGCCTGGAGCGATTATTATATATTGATATATATATACTAGTAGATGTTGTATATGTTTTACACCCGCGCTATTCCAGTCCACGCTCTGTCGTTAGTTAAGTAACCTAACGGGTGATGACGGGACCCAACGGCGAATACGGATGGCATATACGTACATCATATTTTCGTTCTTTATTGGTGTGATTAATTGATGGGACTGCGTTGATTCAGATTAATGCAAGGAAAACAAACCTGTTCGATGTTGGAATATTTTTCAAAAGGCTGTTATTATAAGGACGTTCTCTTTTGTTTTGTACAGTGGTATTCGGTTATGAATATCCAGCACCTCATTCGACGAGGTAAGGGCCGAGATACCTTCATCGGGAGTGATCCCTTGGACAGAGGTTTGCGTCAGGGTAATAACTTCACTATAGTCGATTACTTTTTGCTTTGTATCGCTGTATTCAGTTGGAATATCCTGCACCTCATTCTACGGGGAAGGAGTCGAGATCCCTTCACCGGGAGTGACCTCTTTAGCAAAGGTTTTCGCCACTATATTTATAAAAAGCTTTCTGGTTCCTTCAACGATATCAAGTTCATCACATTAAAGATTTTTCGCCAAAAACCATTCGTAGCCCTCCGTCATTTCAGACGGGTAGCACTTAGTATTCATGTTATGTTTGTTGTCCTTAGTCAAGGCATAGTGTATGGTAGCTATTTGTTACCTTTCTGTTGCATAGATAGATGCATTGGTTTGGGACAGCCGTACAGCCTTGTTGATCTTCGTCAAGGGCTTGTACGGGTGGGTTCAAATTAACCTGGACAATGACGGGTAGAACTTGACATGTGACTTATGATTTGTTGACTTTCGTCAAGGTCATAAGAGCATGTGGTAAAAATCACATCGGGAGTTTTAAACATACAAGAAACTTGCCAGATATGCGCATACCTTCTGGAGTGTGATAATGTGAGTGGATTCCATCAGGTTATCATGCGATGATAGTTGGATCCCGATTCCCACTGATGAGTTGGTTTACTCCTCGGATGATCCCGACTAATTCTTCTTTCAGGTTTGGAGGAGAATTTGAGGATACAGTGGGAGGTTTCCTGATTAGATAAAGTGATAACCATTCTGATATAGGTTAGAGTGCATGCAGAGTGTTTCTTTTCTCTCTCTCTGGCAGCGACCATGGCCCGACCCTAGACTATGACTCAGTGACCAAGTTAACCAAACCTTCTTAAAACACTGGCTTTTTGGATTGTCTGAGTTGCATACATCATTGCCACTCCTTTTACCCTTTGCATTTCTCGAGAACACCTCGTATTACTACGAACATCCACTTCCATTGGATAAATCCATCGTATGGTTATATACGAACTCGAAGGAACTCGTTCCAAATTCGAGGATGGATTCTGGTTCTGGAGAGATTGAATAGGACTATTCAGTTGTCTTTTCCTTTTACGTTCTCTCAGGTTGTGAGGGCTCCTAGGATTAGGAGAAGGGTACACCTATTACGCTTATTGGATGATCTTCTTCCAAACCATAGGCAGGTGCCGAAAGGTAGGGATGAAGAAAACCAATTAGCCTAAGTGTGGTGTATATAAGGTAATAAGTAAAGACAAATAAAGGGATTAGAAAGAAGGCAAAGTAAATTGCGACTGCTAGCATTCACAACCAAACCACGCATTTCATCGCCATTCCTATTTCACCTTTGTATTTCTCCAGAACACCCCGTATCATTACGAAGATCCACAGTTATTGGATATTCCATCGTATTGTTATATATAAACTCGAAGGAACTTGTTCCAGTTCGGGGATGGATTCTGGTTCAGGAGAAATAGGAATAAAGTTTATTCAGTTGTCTTTTATCTTTACCTTCTCTCAGGTTGCGAGTGCTCCTAGGATTACCTATTACGTTTATTGGATAGTTTTCTTCCAAACCATAGGCTGGTGCCGAACGGTAGGAAAGGAAGAAAACCATTTAGCCTAAAGGGGTGTACAGAAGGTAATGAGTAAAGACAAATAAAGGGATTTGTAGAGATGACAAAGAAATATACGGTTACAGTTGTGAATCTGAAAATGGAAGAGGCGTTACTAGGAATACCTGGATACCCCTTCGATACATTTTCATGTTTCAGTTTCACTGTGCATTGTTAATAGAAAACTGATTTCTCAATTAAATCCTTACTCCACGGTATGTATTTACCAGGTTTGATTCTCACATCTGTATGGTCTTACAGATGATGCGTGGGAGTAAGTTATTTGGAATTAGGTGATCATCCTCATTGTATCGGGATTCGTTGTAATTGGTGATATTTGAGGAAATCACCTGGGTTTTTGTCGGATGGCAAATGTTGGTTATGAATATCCGTTGTTGTGCATCAGTTTCAAATTGATATATCTGTACGTTTATTTTTTTTTATAAAGTGAGATATAACTTTTTGAAATTATGTCTGTGACATTTACCCATATCAGATGATTGTTAGGTAAGGAGTATCAAACAGCGGTGTAATTCTTCATAACCATAGTACAGTTTTCAACCTACGACGCACAGAGTTTGAGTTATTCAACTCAGGGGACTTATACAGAGTATTGTATGTTGTCCAGTGTCCATTAGAACAGAGGGGTTGGTACTCGTATTATATTCTGTTTACTTGTGACTTCTCTAGTTCTTAGGCATGTGTTTCGTAGAAATACAAGGTCCAAGTTTTGAGAATATATAGGTATATGAATAAAGTAGAGAATCAGGTGTTGCAAGTATCAGGATTCTTCAAGGTGATCGGAGATGTAGATACTTGTGTTTGGTATTCAGTAGGTAGTAATGGTTTTGAGAAATTTGTTTCTCTTTCGGGTTACTCATATCTGGATGCACTCCTAAGTTGAGTAATGTCGATCGGCTTCTCTCCATTCAGTAGACATGCACTGGAGACAGCTGCATGATTTGAATCCGGTTCCAATTATATCAGTGCCTCTGTTTATATATTGTATATAGAATGGATCATATCTTAACGATGTTAAGGAATATGGAGTTGTCCCGCTTATGCTTAAAACCAGACTCTGGATAACTCAAGGCACGTTTCTGTAATGGCAGTTTGTGGGTTAACCCGGGTTATGACGAGGGTTAACTTTCTACCATCTGAAAGATCAATAGTGATATTGTTCTTGACTCGCCACAGTTTTAGTAATACAGATTTTTTCAGAAAACGGTAGTCGGAGTATGGTAGAACTGGAAGTGATTCCAGAACTGCAAACGATTACTGAAAATTTAATAGGACCTAAAGATTCAATCAGATTTGACATTCCATTAGCCACTCCGCAGATATGGTGGGTAACCTCAGACACCTGAGAGATACTCCGATAACCTCAAGGACGGTGACAGGGAGGTTCTTGTTTACCCAGACTTGCCATTGCTGCTGTTCCAGACTATGAGACCTGGCAGGAGGATGAGTATAGCGTCGTTCTAAATTAGCTTTAGAAATGCACGTGTATATGACTCTGCCAGAGGGTTGTCGTAGTCGGTGGGAGCAGCGGAAGTATAGTGAACAAGTAGCTTGTGTCTATTTATAGACTAAAGCAGATATAGCGGAGATAGATCATCTAGTTTTGATTTGACAGTCACATGTTTGACTTCATCAGAATAGGGGATGGATCTGTTAAGAAGGTAGCAGGGTGTGATGTCCTGGTATTTGGATGACACACAATATAGGAAGTAAAATTCCTATACTACAATCGGTTATACTGTGGTTGTCACACAGTGGTTTCTCCACATAGGATATGGATATTATATCAGATATTCTGGTTACTAGATCTATGATTTTAGATCTAGATTTGGGTAGTTTCCCGATCTGGGTACTTAGACAACTTTCTAAAGGTGTTTTAGAATGGACGACTTCTGGCACGGTAGTATACCTGCAGGTGATGGAGTCACCCTCTCTAAAGGTGTTTTACAGACTAAAGGGAAAAAGGATGTGCATGAGGGGAAAGGGATGTGCATGATTGGTATATCACTTGCTTAGGCAATTGAATCGATCATGAGATGTCAAGTACTACACCAGATGTTTTTGCACTAGCTGCAATAAGTTGGTATTAATTCAATCCTGGAGAAACGTTCGGAAGCAGTTTAAGAACATAAGTGAATGTTTTAGGGATTGGATAACGGCTGCCTCCTTTGGGAGACGGTTATCATTCCAGGCTTTCAAAGTGACCTGGATGACAGAGTAACTGTCAAATTTATAGTTTTTCCTCTGAAGAGGGGCAGTAGTTTGGATAGGTGGTCCAGGCGGATACTGAGGGAGGTATGGCGTAGGATACCGATTAAATTCAGTGGACAATACAGTCTAAGAAGTTTTCTGGACTTGGAGTTCGTTTGTGAACTGGGCCCAATCAGATATCCAGACATATTCTAAGACAGGTATTGCTCATTTCGGGAGATGTCTTTCTCCGCGAACTTGAGATAAAGAGAGACATAGAAAGAAACATCAGAGCGGATCTACTCACTGAGGCTATTTCTCGAACGCAATAGTTTCACAAACAAGCTTTGTGAAACTGATTAGTAGAGGAGTTGGGTGTTCGGTATCACACGGGCTGTGAGTATGCGACATCGCAATAATTAGCCTTAAGTGTAAGTGGGAGATTGTTGGATATAGTACCCTCAAGTCAATTATTGTATCGCTGACACGTGATTTCAATGATTGAGGGAGGACCTATACCGGTAGGACAATCTTACTCAAAATGATAGTATGCTATCTTGTTTATCTTTGTCATCGTGTACATGCTTTAGGTGATATTATAAGTTCACTATTACACGTTGATAGAGCCCATGTGATTCTTGCTTGACGGCCAGCAGTATGATGGCGATCATATACGTGGGAGCTGAGGTCTATAAGCACATCCTTAAAAGGTCCCTAGTCGAGGGAGTTTCGAGACAGGGCATCGATACTCCAGAGTAGACTAGTGTATACGATCGATACCCCGACGAGGGGCGGTGGCTGGTCTCACAAGCCATTGGTGTCAGTTGGTTCACCTAAGACGTATACATGTGCTCATTGGGTTATGAGTACACCGGACAGGACTCGCCGGGAACATTCTAGTTGGTTTTATACCCAGCGTCAGATAGCGGTTTCCTGGTGAGATGTGTACAGGTTAGTCTATCGACTTGAGATCGTCATTTGTCTCATGTGAGTTCCCACTGTGCTTTGATTACTACCTTACCACGGCTCAAAGGAGTCATGCAAACAGGTTTTAGTTGGGTACAGTCCCGAGGCACATGGAGGCAGTGAGCGGATCGGCAGGGGTTTCGTCTCTCCCAGTATTGGGGGTGAGATCGTGCTGTGTCTACGAGAGCCATTACACAAAGTCCTTGGCCAAGGCAGGAGATTTACTGGTAGGTATTCCAGTAGTATCTCAGGGTGTTCTGGGCTATACTCCGACACGACTTATACCGCTATTGGGGGTCTGACGTTACCAGCCTCCTATGCCCGATATGCGATGCTCATAGACGAACGGACCAGACTGTACGGATATTGTCACTGACAGGCTCAGTAGGGTTTCTGGATGAGTTTGCTCGTCAGCTTCCCTTTTGGTCAATATAAGGGTAGCCGTTACGTACAGCTAGTACCACTGACGTGCTTGTGGTTAAATCCACTGCCAGGGTATTGACGAGTCTTTAGAGTCCCCCACAGAAAGTTTTCCCAAGTTTCGGGCGAAACGTTGTAGAGGCCGTATGGTATTATGGCAGGGTTCGATCATATACGTTCACTCGTGCACGGATCATGATCGGACGGATGATACTAGTGGGCCTTGGTTTAAGCCGGATCCTAATATTAGATTTGTTGGATTACTTTAGTCTCATCGCATTTGCATTCAGTCGGAATGCGGATGCATGTATGTATATACAGGTGAGGGGTATCCTTGTGATCCGTTACGAGTTTACTTTAGATGTTGCCATATCTTATTGTTATAAACATTTGAGTTAATGTTTATTATGGTGAGAATTGTGAGTGGAAGTCATCGTGAAGGGGCATGTTCAATTCGGTGGCTCATGGTTTCTTTTTTTGGAGCCATGTCACATCATTGATTGTTTATTGTGTTGAAATGAGAGGTGGTGAGAGAGGGCAGCCATATAGCCTTGGGCTTTCTCTTGAGATGATAATTCTTGCTCTCACAACTCATTCCAACACAATAGAAAAGAAAAGCTCATCATCTTCTTCTTCCTTTAGCTCAGTACTTCCACCATGGCATCATCTTCAACCTCCATCAATACACTCTCATGTGTTGAGAATCAATGGATGCTGGAGACAAAATTATCACACACATTCTCTACATCACTTTGGACATGTCGGCTAGCAAACTTCATGTCCGAGTTGCTTCGGTTTGAAGCGGGAGCCCGTAAAAAGACTTCTTGATGTGGTGCCCTTTTCGACGAGGAGACCGGAGATCGAGCGAGATCGGAGATACCGCGAGGAGCAAAAGATGGTGGCTAAAGACCGAAGGACACGGATCGATCGGTATAGCCTTTCTATCATCTTTATAGTTAGCTAGTTTGTGTTAATGGTTCGATCCGGGTGAAAGACCACGATAGCGCCAGTTTCGTAAATAGTTTTTGTTCCGCGTTTGGCCTCGGATTGACGGCCGGGACGCTACCGTAGACTTACAGAATGTGTGTGAGCCGGCAATTCTGTGGAAGTGTAACATGCGCATCAACGGTAATTGTGCAGGTGCGCTAGCAGATGATATCATATAACAATAAATACCGGAAACATGATAGGTAGCACAGGAGAAATAATCCAACA
The DNA here is from genome assembly GCA_030015575.1 of Agapanthus africanus. Lineage (NCBI taxonomy): Eukaryota > Viridiplantae > Streptophyta > Magnoliopsida > Asparagales > Amaryllidaceae > Agapanthus > Agapanthus africanus. The sequence continues at coordinate 318,989,627 of JASDDO010000008.1, forward strand.
TAAACATGAACTATGCTAAGGTAGCCTCTTATGTCAACGATCCTGCCTAATAGTATCAAGTGTTGCAATATTCTCGATCATCATTCTCAATTCATGAGTGCGGATCAAACATTAGGTAAACGCATCACGTACGGTAATCCATCGTACGATGTCACAAACAGAGTAGGGAATCTATCGTCCTATTCACCAGCAAAGATACAGATCTATAATCTCGTACGACATACCTTATCAATCACATAACACATCTATATCAATCTTATATCATGTCATCTTGCATATACGTCATATCTTATTAATCTCAAGTCATATCGATATCGATCTCATACTCTACCATTATTAACTCATACTTGTTCTCTTTCAATTCATACTTATCATGATTCACTTTCTTATTTCATATTCTCATATATCAATCCGAGTCATCTATATCTATCATCTCAATATCCCACATCATGTTATCTTATATACCTATATCATATTCTCATATATCAATCCGAGTCATCTATTTCAATCATCTCAATATTCCACATCATGTTATCTTATATACCTATATCATATTCTCAATCTAATATATCCATTAGTGTCAACTTTTGTCATATCATCTTTTACTAAATCTTATAATCATGTCCATAAGTTCGTAGCATATCCTTTATAAAAATTATAACTTATAAAACGATCTTCCATATCAATGGTTGCGGGGTGCTATACGCCATCCATCCGACTTTCCCCGTAGATATAAATCTACCCACCTGCTAAACTCCTCGTTTAGGAGAAGTCGATGTGTTTCGTCGTCTCGGAAGTCCACACGAAGGTACCTACAATCAATACACATTGAAATGCAATTAAAACCAATGTTTGAAAACTGATACGGCACACGAAGTGCTCATAGGTTAGAACCTATAGCTTACGCATGCAAGATCAACCAAATAACCCTCGTCCGTCGACGTACAAACGTCCAACGACGGAATCCAAATTTAATATAAAAACCAAGTTTCAGAAATCACACAACACTAAATCAGCAACATGAGAATTCACTCCCAGATTTTACCTTAGATCAAACCAGAAGATTTTGTATATAGGATTAGTCTAGATATCAGATAAGGGAGCCACTGTACAAAAATCATCACATTCCACTCTGATGTGGCCGCAATTTGCGGCCACAACCAATAAATCTGTGGCCAGAACAAAAGGAAGTGGGCTCGGGTTTCTATGGTAGGTTTCTGGTTGCCTGCACGTCTCTCTGTAATCGTTAAATAATATTTAGGGTCTCTGGGTTATAGCAGGTCCCAGTATTCACTCACAAATTCCACAAAATATGATAGCAGCCAATTCAAAGTTTGTGTTTTGGTTTCTAGTATCTGGTTATGGCCAGTAAAAATATCACTCAAGTCTTGCAAACACTCACTACACCTCAATTTACCACTTAACATCAATTTGGAAATTTCCAATGTCACGATACTTAACTAATAAGAATTCTAAGCTAAACTAGGATATACTAATACAATAACTTAACTAAAGCAAATGAAATATACCTCATTTGACAACTTAGGAAAATTCTTGAGTTGCCCAAAGTTTTCAAAATCCAAACTTGAATGGATCAAAGGGTTTAGAATGATCTTGTGCATCTTTTTAATGAAGGTGGCATGGGGTTTTGAAAAAGGATTGGAGATGATACATGTTGGTAGTGAGAGATGAAGGAGATGAATTATGAAGAAGAGAAGACAAATGAAGAAGGAAGAAGAATAATTGAGAAGGTAATGGAATGAGGAAGAAGTCAAAGGCCTCTCTCTCTTAACCTCACTCTCTCTTAAGCTCACTTTCTTTCTAAATATCTATTTTGTTTCCTCTCTCTCTCTCATCAACCATGGTTTCAAATTCTATTTTCTTTTCTTTTTAAATAAATCCAAATGAAGAAAACAAACATGTAACAAAATGCACATGACATGGTGTACTAACCATGGAAAAATGTAGAAATACGGATTTGGCTTAATCGTGATTAGTAGTGCACTAATCAATTTAATATAAACTTGCATATCATTAATTATAAAAATGCCAAAATCTGATAAATATTTTTTTAATGAATAAATCATTTTAATCTCCACTTATTTTCCAAATATCGGTATATAATTTTACCATTTTATGAAAAGCCCCTATTCGCAACCCGAATAGTTTTCGCGAAATATATTATTTTAATATTTAATTTCCAAAATAATATTTTATATTTCTGAAATGTTCCAGATGACATGCTACGAACCTTGGCGAGACCTTTGAGGTCTTGCGAAAGTACAAAATGAAGCTGAATCCAAAGTGTGCTTTCGGCGTTGCTGGCAGAAAGTTCCTCGGATTCATGGCTACCTACCGAGGAATCGAGGCAAATCCGGAGAAGATCGAGGCCATCATTGACATGGCGTCTAAAAGCAACGTAGAAATTATGCGACACACAGGCAGGGTGCCCGCTCTGAGTCGATTTCATGTCCGGATTCGATGAAAAATGCCTACATTTCTTTAAAGCTTTACCAAAGATCTCCGGGTTCGAGTGGGAAGTGTCAAGTCGTCTTCGAGCAGCTCAAGGCTCATCTGTCGACGCTTTCGCTTCTTACCCGACCAGTCGAAGGAGACGAGTTGCTGCTGTACTTGGCCGTCTCCGACCAGACAGCCAGCTCCGTGCTTATCAAAGAATTCGAGAAGATACAAAAGCCGGTCTACTACGTCAGCCACGTTCTCAAAGACGTGGAGACCAGGTACTCGGCCCTTGAAAAGATAATCCTGGCACTCATTGTCGCCGCCAGGAAACTCCGTCACTATTTCCAAGATTATCGACCGACCCCTGGGGAACATCCTCGATTCCCCCGAGTAGGGCCGCTTGGAAAAGTGGAGATGAGAGTTGTCGCAATTTGACATCCGATACCGACCAAGGCAAGCTATCAAAGCCCAAGCCCTCGTCGATTTCATTGTCGAATGCACCATTCCCAACAAAGAGGAAGCGTCGACGCGAGATCGAAGCCCAAAACACCCGGTCGAAGAAAAGTACGGTCCGATTCTGGACTGGATACTCTATGTGGACGGTTCCTCCATAGAGGAAGGAAGTGAGGCTGGGCTGGTCATCCGCTGTCCCAACGAAGCCGAGATGGAATATTCACCACGATTCGACTTCAAGGGTTCGAACAACGCCGCGGAATATGAAGCCTTATGACCGGCCTGTGAATATCCTCGGGGGTGGGGCTAAAGAGAATTAGAATTCGCAGCAATTCCGCGTTGGTCGTCGGCCAAGTGACTGGACGGTTCGAAGCCCGGAAACCTCTATTGATGAAATACCTCGCCGAGGTGAAGAGGCTACGGAAAAATTTCGACGAAGTTCAAGTAGAACAGATATCCCGGAGTATGAATGTCGAAGAAGACGTCTCGAGCGAGCTCGCCTCCTCTTATTCGACCAATCATAAGAGGAACATTCTCTTCGAAATCCTGTCATGACCTAGCGTCGAAGATAAAGAAATGATACACCAAACCTACACCACTCAAGGGAGTATCCTGAATTGGAGAAAGCCTATAGTGGAGTTTCTCAAGGATTGAATGCTCCCCGAGGGCCGAATAGAAGCACTCCGACTCTGCATGAAAGCTCTCCACTTCATATGGAGCAAATGTAACTTGTACAAAAAATCGTACACCCAACTTTTACTCAGATGCGTCGATTCCGACGAAGTTGAGTACGTTCTCCAAGAGATACACGAAGGAGTCGGATGCGCACATCAGGGGCCCGCAACCTCATTCAAAAGACACTGCTACAGGGGTATTATTGGCCGACTATCCATAGCGAGGCAGAAAAGCTTGTCGGAAGATGCAAGGTGTGCCAACTCTTCGGCAGCATTCTTCGATTACCAGCAACAGAGCTAACGCCGCTGACCTTCCCTTGGCCATTCACACAGTGGGGAATGGACATGATTGGCCAGCTCCCTATTGGCACGGGGGGCACAAATATATCCTCGTCGCCGTGGACTACTTTACGAAGTGGGTCGAAACTACGCTGACTAGAAAACCGGATGCCGTCGCCACAACGAAGTTCCTGCAGAACAACGCAATTGCCCGATTCGGAATTCCAAGATGCATTATCATCGACCACGGAACTAACTTCGAAAATGACAAAGTCGGAGAATTCTGCAGTGATTACCACATACTAATGAAGTTCTCTATGGTCGTTCATCCCAGTGCAACGGCCAAGCCGAGGCAGCAAACCGATGTGTCATCCGGGGCCTCAGAGCCTGCCTGGAAGGAAGACATGGCGGATAGGTCGAAGAACTGTCCCGGGTACTGTGGGCATTGCGTACGTCGAAGAAGACGATTACGGGAGAAACCCCGTTTAGCCTCTGTTATGGCACCGAGGCGATGGTTCCCGCAGAGATCGATCTACCTAGTTACCGGGTCGAACAGTTCGATGACGAAGCCAACGTCTTAGCCCTTCGAAGCAACCTGGACCTCTCCTAAAGAAGAGGGACCAAGCACAAATAAGGACGACTGCATATCAGCAACAGACCGTCCGGTATTATAATGCCCGAGTCAAGTATCGAGCGCTCAAAACAGGAGATTTAGTCCTCTGACGCAACGAATTCGAGTACCAAGGGAAGCTGCATAAGTTCTCCCCGAAGTGGGACGGTCCCTTCCTCGTGACCGAGGTATTTCCCCCGGAGCCTACCGCCTCTAAGATTCCTTGGGATGTAACTTTCCGCGGCCGTATAATGCCGAAAAGCTTAAATTGTATAGATGAACTTGTACTCTCTTGAATAATGAGATTCCTATGTCATTTAAATTTGTTTTTGTTTCCGAACTAGACCCTCACGCGAGTAGATTCCTGCTCGGTCCCGAGGCCGGCGGACACCCTCCTGCCCGTCGCATCCAGTCATGGCGGGTAGGTTCCTGCCCGGCCAAACCTGTGATTCCTGAGTCTTCTCACGAGCCAACATGCTGTTTCAAGCCCGGTTCGAAGGAAAGCCTTTTACTCATATGAATAAAACGTGGGCACGCTTATAGGTAGCCGACCTAAATCTTGCTCTGCCTACCTTACCTTGACTCCGGGGCAACGTGGGAAGAAGGGGTACCGATCTACCTACACTTGGAAGAATAAACGAAAATTTTCAATGTTCGACATTCTGAGCAAAGAAAACTTTACAAAAAAGGAAATATTTTATTGATAAGAGGTATTCTCGGTTCCTCAGCCTTACAAAAGCGTTCGGGGCTCGCAAAAGAAAAAGAAAAAAAATGCTTCTTAATTATTACAACAAAGGGGAGGAGGATCTTGAAAGTATTGATCGTGGTACTCAAAGCGGAGATCCGATATCCGAGCCCATGCAGCATCCCATCGCTCCCTCTGCCTATGCCCGTGGACTCGAACAGCTACGGTTCCGTCAGGGACTTCCGCCGTCGAGCATGAAGCTATGATCAACCTCTATTAGAAAGATCGGCGCAGGATATCTATCGAGCGGTCTCGCCTGCTCTTCGAGATTATGCCCAACTCGTGGGCCGTGCTCATCTTATCGACGACCTCCTACGATGGTCGTGCTCACACAACGATGGTCGTAGCGAGGCGAAATGCGCAATAATCGAAATTATTGCAAGTACAACCAACAAACTCAAATCTGTCCATACCCCTAAACAAAACACAATATCAAGAGTGCTAAACTACTGTGAAAAATGATTATACCAAAAGAACCGCGTCCTTCGGGTCTTCAATCACCTCTTCTTGATCTCCTCGGTGCTCCGAGATCAAGCTTGCAAGATGGTCTTCCTTGTCGATGATGATCCATCCAATGCAACATAGTCCAAGCTTAAACCGACGCTCCAAGATCGTTAGGAATGGAGAGGATGATGTAGTGTTTCTTTTCACTAATTTTTTGCTCTCATTTTACCATCTCATTTAAGCTTAACTTATGAGCATGAGAGGAGGAAGAACCATCAAAAAATGGCTAAGTCTTGGAAGTGAAGAGAATGAGAGTGCAGGGCTTCATTTCCTCTTCGATCCGTGTAAAAATTGTGACATAACAATTTTGCTATTTTAAAATACAACCCATCCCGCGCTACATGTTTCCTTTCAACCTCATCATGCCATCTCATTAACTTATATTTTCCATAAATGAAAAAACATATAATGAGGTGTTTTCTTTCTAAAAGTATTCCGTATAACTACGGAATACTTCACCCAGTATACGTATTGCTACATATACATGTATCCGCATAAAAATATGGATAGCCAAAAAGAAGAAAATGAATAGTAAACAATAATACTAGAATATATATATATATAAATTATTAAATCAAAACTTGATTTAATAATCCGGCTTAATCCTAAGCAAGCTAGTATTATCAACCACCCGATTAAAATCTGTGTAGCATGTACACATTTAATCGGACATCTGCACGTACAAATATACGGCCTCTACATTTATCGCCTGAACCGGGAAAACCTCTCTGTGTGGGATTGTAAAGACTCGACAATACGCTGGCAGTGGGTTTAACCATAAGCACGTCAACGACACTAGCTGTACGTAACGGCTACCCAGATATTGAACGAAAGGAAAGCCGACGAGCAAACTTATCCGTACCCCTACTGAGCCTGCCCATGACAATTTTCGTCCAGTCCTATCTCTTCGTCTAAGAGTACCGCATATCGGGTACAAGGGGTGGTAAATGTCAGATCCCTAATAACCCGATAAGTCGTGTCAGTGTCAAGCTTATCACCTCCCGAAAAACTACCGATTCTCAATCAATAAATCTCATCCGCGCTGGTCAGAGACTTATGGTGATAGCTAACCTAAACATAGCGTGACATCGATTCCCTATACTTGGAGAGACGAATCCCTAACGATCGCTCACTGCCTCGATATGGCTCGGGACTGTACCCAACTAAAACCAGTTTGCACGACTCTTTTGAACCGTGGTAGGGTCATAATCTAAGTACAGTGGGAACTCACACGAGACAAATGACGATCTCTGGTCAAAGAACTACTCTGTACCCACTCATTTAAGGACTGTTATCTGATGATAGGTATAATACCATCCAACAGTTCTCGGCGATCCCGTTCAGCGTACTCACCTCTAGTGAGCACCTGTATACTATCTTAGGTGACTCAACACCAATGGCTGGTGAGACCGGCAATCGTCCCTCGTCGGGGTCTAGAAAGTATAGATTAGTCTATTTCGGAATATCGATACCCAGTCTTGACTCTCTCGACTAGAGACATTTAAAGATGTGCTTATGGACACCCAGCTCCCATGTATATGATCGCCATCATAATGCTGGTAATCAAGCAAGAATCCTACGGGCTTTATCATTATGTAATAGCTAGAAAAACGTATACACATAATGACAAAGCCAAACCAGATAGCATACCATCATCTCGAGTAAGACTGTTCTACCCGTATAGGTGTTCCTTCAATTTTCATAATCGCATACGTGCAATTAAAATAATTGCCTTGAGGGCACTATATCCAACAGTTGGGAACTCCATGAAAAGGCTGGAGGAGAATCTCCAGATCGCGTAGATGAGCACCTGCAGGAGAGAAGATCGGTGTGAGAGTAACCGCCCGTAGTGACGCTTTAGACGACCCATCACATCCTTGTATGTCTTCTCAGAACCGTCAAAGTCGTAATGGTAGACGTCATTGCGTGTTACGATATTTCAGATGTACGTATTATCGGCCATCGGAAGACAATAGACCATGAAGATCGAACAAAGAAAAAGGGGAAAAGATGGAGACAACTAAAAGCAAATTGACAGAAGTGCCTAAGAGGTGGCTAAGGCTCCTCTATTTATAGCCTCAATGAAAATTCCCCCAACGGTCGAGATTCTCTCCCGTCAAGGCGTGGATTACGGAGTATCACATTCATCCGATAAGGCACCGCTATGCGGTACCCGGCTATTGGCCGTCTCCCTTTCACACGGATCTAAGAAGATTGAACGACGTGTTAAGGAGATTCACACGGATCTCGAGTTACCCTCCATGCGCCACGTGACACTGGAAATCAGGGATGCGCAAGTATCGACGTCATGGCAATCCTACCTTCAATTGACCGATCCGCAGCGAGCAGATTACTGCTTGGCCCAAACCGGGGATCAGAAGCCCTCTCACGAGCTCGCTGGGTAGCTTCATGCCCGGTCAATCCGCAGTGAGCAGATTCCTGCTCGGCCCAAAGTGTGGATCAAAAGCCCTTTCACGAGGCCGCTGGATAGCTTCTTGCCCAGTCAAATCCGCAACGAGCAGATTCCTACTTGGTCCAAACTGTGGACCAGAAGCTCTCTTATGAGGCCGCTGGATAGCTTCTTGTCCGGTCAATCCACAGCGAGTAGATTCCTGTTCGGCTCAAACTGTGGATCAGAAGCCCTCTCACGAGGCCGCCGGGTTTCTTCTTGTCTGGCCAATCCGCAGCGAGCTGACTCCTGCTCGGCGCAAACGGTGGATTAGAAGCCCGCTCACGTAGTCGTTTGGTAGCTTCCTGCTCGGTCTAAACGGTGGATCCTAAGGCTCCGCGTTAAACCAGCTGGTCGACTTCTACCCAAAGCACGTACTCGAAGTAAGCAAACTCCAACGTGGCCCAAGTAAATAAAGCTCGCCTACGGTCGATAGCCGGACCAACCTAATTCCACTCGAATCCGAGGAGGGGAAGCATCGAGCTCTGCTAAGGTCAATCTGAGTTCGTAAGAGTTTCCAGTCTATCTATATTTGGAAAAATAAGTCTAGTGTTCGCTTAACTCACGCTACCCTCTCCGGGGTGAGGGGGGACTCTGGCCTATCCACACTTGGGAAAGTAAAATTGAAGCGAAAACTTTCCAAGCAGACACATTAAAGACGAGCAAAAATATTTCATTAATTTTGAAATTATGTAAAAGGTACTATGAGCTCCTCAGCTGTATAAAATTGCTACAAATTGTCCGAAGGCTTATAAAAAAAGAGCAGGGAGAGCGGCGATTTCAAGTCATCTTCTCGGCCCAGATCTCCTCGCCGTTCGCCAGCCTGCCTGCTTCCATCCACTTGCTCGGCACCTCCGCCCTTTAGTTCTTCCTCCGCGAGGGGTGCCTCGCATGGAGCTCCCGGTCATCGAACCCGGGCATCATCTCCTTAACGGCGTCGAGGGCGTTATGTCACCCAACGACCACAAAGTCGGCGAGGTTGACGTAGAACTGGTTGGACATCTCGTATCCCTCCACAGCCTTCTCCGCCCTCTCCTTGGCCCTTTTCATCATCTCGATGGCCGCCCGGGCATCCCCTTGAACGACCCTCTTTGCTTCCTCATGGTATTAAAGAGCTTGTTGACTTCATCAACCTGGGGGCCCAGTTACTCGATCAGGGTCCGGTAGGATTCCTTCAGCTTCGTGGCCTTCACACCCTCCGAGACAAGCCGTAACTCGAGGGAGGCGGCGTTATCCTCGGCCCCCTTCAGTTTGGCAAGGAGTTCTTCCTCACAGGAAGATGTCTTTCCGGCCATTTTTTTATCGCCGGGACAACTTCGACCTTCATGGCCGCTAGGAGGGCGCGATGTAGGAGGACCCGCAAAAAAGAGGGGCAAACAACATTTGTCAGGAACCGAACATGGAAAAAATCACTTGGAAATTAGCGGAAAGATCACCAACCTGGATGGCCTCCTGAGCTATCGCCGCAACCTGGGCCTTCATGGTGTCCTGAGGTATCCTGGCCCCCGCCGCTTTCTTCATGTCCCCAGCAGACTGTCGGCCACGGAAAGCTCCGATGGCACCTCGATGCAGAAGTCACCCTCCTGCACGTGTATCCCAGCTAGAGGTAGCCGAAAAACCATCTTCTTGAGTTCTTTGACCGGAGACTCGGCGAAGAAGGTGCCTTCGGTCTCACCCGGGGAGCCTATTCCCGGACATGTTTGCCTTCCACTCCTGCGCTCTTTTAGGACAGGCGGAGTGACGTCGACCTTTGCTGAAGGACCCTGGCGGGACTCCACGCTCGACGCAGGCTTGGACGATCTACTTTCGCCGTCCTTCCTTTCCAGCACCTTGACGGCCAGGGCGGCCATGATCTTTGATTGGTCCATGGGCTCTATGAAAGGAAACAAAAGTGGTTAGCGATTGAAGCGGTAAAATATACCAAGTCTAAATTGATCGGCTAAGATCCAACTTACCTATGAAGCTTGCGGGACCGAGTCTCGTCCATCTCAAGGCCTTCTCGGAAAGCAAGGCGTTAGCATGCTGGATCGGCTCCCATTAGGACACGATCCCCGCCTGCGGGGTGTTAGACTGCTCGGCTCTTGGGCAATTTGCCCTATGCTACTTGGTTGGCACTGGCCACTTCTCTCCCTTCGGAGGACCGAGGAACATGAACTCCTTCCACTCATGGATGGAAGAAGGGACTACCACTACCCCGATCCGGCCGTCCTATCCTTATGCTTCTTAAAAGAGATGTAAACCCAACCCGGCTTATCCTTACGAGTACTCAGGTGATTCTTATTGCAGAGAAATGACAGAAGAAGATCCATGCTAAAGGGGATCCGATCAATTTTTAGCCAGACCAGGAATCCTAGGAGAATCCTCCACGAATTCGGTGCTAGCTGGCTTGGGGCGAGTTGGAAACAATGAAGGACGACACAAATCTCGGGCGAAAAAGGCCGACACATCCATGCTTGGAACACTTCCAAGTACAGGGCAAAGACTGCCCGTTCACCATCCCTGGCCGGACGGAGCGAGTAGCCAGAGGGAATATGGAAGCGAGCCCGGATATCAGAAAGCTCGTATGACCTGTTTAGCATCGAGACAGCATCATGAGTACTCTTGATACGCACATTGGAGGCCTTTTTGGCCTCCCGACGACGAGGAACAAGGGAATCGCCATCCTTTGGGGTCGAACCCGACGCAGAGGAAGAACTTCGGCTATCAGAAGTCGAAGAAGATGAAGATGATCCACTAGACTTGACTTCAGAGGTTGAAGGCTTCTCACCTGACTCCACCCTAACTACCAAAGGATCAGAGAAAGACATCTGACCCGATTCAAGGAAAGAGGAGCTGAAAAAGGATTTGGATTAGGGATCCGACCTAAGAGCGGGAGCGTCGAGCAATCCACAGACGTCAGGAGGCAAGCGAAGCAAAGGTGTTTCCTAGGAATATGCCTCCCTAGTTATACACGCAGCAAAGGCCATCTGGCAGCCTAGATCTGCTTCCACCAAAATGAAGCGTCACAGACAACGACTTGGATGGGGCCACACGGTACCCAACCATTGGGTGCCTCCCCCTCATGTGAATCCAATCGGTGGAAGCGACGTCCCACAATCCGTCATTCGATTATAGCCACACGGCACGAAATCAACGGTCTGAACATGCGAAGCGACGTTTTTATTATGGCGTCATCCTTTCAGTGATCCGCTGACGTCATCGGGGATACGCGTAAAAATTAAGACGCACGGTAGACGCTATGTGGACTCGGAGATCGAAGAGACACAACTGCCAAATGCCATGTTGTTCCGGCCTACCCACCACAAAGAATCCTTGGCACCAGGCTGAACAGAGAAAACCGGGTAGACCATATTTGATCCGACCCATAAATAGGTCGGAACGAGAGTGGGGGGTTAATAATGATACTCATAAGTGAGAATAACCCAGATCATGGGACGTAGTAGATGACGCGTCGTCCACGTAAGCCCACAAGATTCCTGGGCTATGGAGCATGCAATGAGAGCATTTCTCGGCGCCACATCTCTGAGGTAGCACCCGACCTTTTGGGGCCTCCTCTGAGTAACCATCAACTAATTGCTCGTCTCCGAACTATCCTAGAGTTGAGCCTTCTTAGTTCCCTAGATCGTCTCCGAGCTATCCTAGAGTTGAGCCTCCTCAGCTCCTTAGCTCGTCTTCGAGCTATCCTATAGCTGAGATTTCTCATCTCCCTTGTTTGTCTCCAAGCTATCCTATAGCTGTGATTCCTCAGCGTCCCTGTTTAGCATGGAGTACGAAGCACGAGCGCTCTCATAACTGCTCCGTGTATCTCGCCACGACGAAATCTCCGCCGCTCCACGTCTCGCGTCCCACGCTAGTGTATCTCGCCATTAATGAGCGTATCTTGCCATTAATAGGTGTATGCCGCCATCAACGCGAACGTGATGCATGGACGAAACAGATGACGAGAATCTCGCATTGGCTCGCCCCAATACGACCCCTATATAAACCCCTCGCCCAGACGATTCAGATAACTGGAATTGAATCCAATACGTCGCTACTTTGTCTATTTATTTCTCGGTACTTGACCGTCGGAGGGTCCTACGGTGGTTTCCCATCCCGGGACTTCCTTTGTAAGTAGCTCGGCGTCAACACCCAACCTTCACCACAAATCTCAACCGTTCAGTCTCGCTGGCCGCAAGATCGACGGAGGATAACATCTGAGGGAGATTTCGATCTCCATCACTTAGCCATTTATCTTCTCCTAAGTGTGTATCTTGTGATATGGGAAAGTATCATTGTGCTTCTTATCCCTTTAGAGTTAATAATAGAGCCACTAGTTTGTTTGAGATTGTTCATTTTGATGTTTGGGGTCCATGTCCTATTGTATCAAATCATGAATATCGTTATTTTGTCTTTTATTGATGATTTTTCTAGGGTGATATGGTTGTATTGCTAAAATCTATAGCTGAAGTATTTACCATGTTTAAGAAAACCTTTTTGTACCAAGATTAAAAATCAATTTGATACAATTGCTAAAATTTTACGAATTAACAATGCTAAAGAAAACTTCAGTTCAGATTTTCGGCATTTCTTGGACTCTTTTGGTATTGTTCATCAGTCTTCATATTTTTACACATCTCAACAGAATGGGGTATCAAAAAGAAAGAATAGACACTTGTTAGAGATCACGCGCACTTTGTTGATTCATATGTTAGTCCTAAAACGTTTTTGGGACGATGTTCTTACCGCGTGTCACTTGATCAATTACATGCCAAGTTCTATTTTGAGGGAACAAATTTCTTATTATGTTTTGTTTCCTTTTAGGTCATTCTTTCCTTTACCTCATAGGTTATTTGGATGTACCTGCTTCTGTTATGACCATTGCCACAAGGTGTCCAAACTTAATCCAAAATCTATTCGATGTGCGTTTCTAGGATATTCTAAGGATCAAAAAGATTATTCATGCTATGATCGAGAGCTAGATAGAGTGTTCATATCCGCATATGTTACTTTTCATGAGAACACTCCTTATTTTTCCTCTACATATTCCTCTCCTTTTGTTCGATAGGATTTTCCTATCCACGAGCTTGATGTTTTGGCTACCCCATATACTCTGGTTCCAATTGAACCTTCTGTGGATCAAACCAGGGACTTAATGCGAGAACATGTTACTCAGGTGTACATTAGACGGGTACAACTTTCCAGCTCTACAGCCACCGGTCTCCCCATCGGTTCTTGATCCCGATCCTTCCGAGTTAGATGTTCCAATCTTCCTCAGGAAAGGAACTCGTACTAGTGTTTCTCGATATCCCACGAGTGATTATGTCACTATGCACGATTGTCTCCTGCATATTGTGCATTTATTTCATCCTTGGATTCTCACTCTTTTCCTAGTTCAGTATCTGATGCCTTGATTTATCCTGGTTGGAAAAGAGTTATGGATGAGTAAATTCTAGTATTACGTCTTAATGGCACATGAGATTTTACTTACATTCATGTTAGGAAGAGAACAGTCGGTTGTGGGTATATACTAAGTTCCATCCAAGCTCGCTTTTGTCTGAATCTTCGTGGAAGAAGCGGTTCACTGGCCACTTATGAAGTTGAATCCTAATTGCTCTCTTGCTCGACCGAAAGCTCGCTTAGTGGCAAAATGATACTCGCAGACTTACGGACGATTATGATAAGACTTTTTCTCCTGTGGCCAAGATGACCTCAGTTCGCAAATTTTTAATCGTTGACTGCAACATATTATTGTCCCTTACACCAGCTTGATGTGAAGAATACATTTCTACATGACACCTTGTAGAAAGAAGTATATATGGAGCAACCGCCAGGCTTTGTTGCTTACGGGGAGTCTGGGTATTTTTGCAAGCTCAAGAGGTCGTTGTATGCCCTTAAACAATTTCTACATATATGGTTTGGAAGACTGATATATGTTGTTAGGACCTTTGGTTTACGAATGTCCGATAGTGATCACTATGTTTTTTTTATCGGCATCACGGTGGAAAGAGAATCCGTATGGTCGTCTATGTGGACGACATTGTTGTTACAAGAGTTGATGAGAGAGGGATTGCTGACTTGAAGCCTCATCTTCAGAAATAGTTTACACCAAAGATCTAAGAGAGTTGAATTACTTTCTAGGCGTTGAGGTATCAAGGCCACCGAAGGAGGGATTTTCGCCACTCAGCAAAAGTATGTGCTTGATATGCCCTCAGAGGCCGGTGTGTCTCCTTGTAGACTTGTCGACTCTCCTATGGACCTAAATGTGAACTCTTTATGGGTCAGAGAGAGCCTGTTTCTGATCCATGGTACATAAGGTTAGTTGGGAAACTCAACTACCTTACCGTCACTGATATAACCTTCTCAGTCAGCGTAGTGAGCCAGTTTAAGTTTGATCATCGCTCGGTTCACTTTGATGCAGCTCTTCGTATCTTGAGGTACCTAAAGGGTGCCCTTGGGAAACGTATCGTCTACAAAGACTACGAGCATTCGAGAGTCGCACACTTCACCAATGTAGATTGGACATGATCTCCAGATGACAGGAGGTCGACCACTGGTTTCTATGTGTTTGTTGGAGGAAACTTGATTTTTTTAAAAAGTAAGAAACAAAGTGTTGTCTTTAGATCTATCACAAAGTCAGAGCTATGACAAACACCACAAATGAGTTGGTGTGGATTGTTTTTCTGCTTACTGAGCTTGGATACGGTTCTGTTTCACCTATGAAGCTCTACTATGATAACAAGGCTGCGATTTATATTGCGAACGATCCCTTTTCCATAAACGGACGAAACATATTGAAGTGGATTGTCACTCCGTTCGTAAAAAGGTTGAGGATGGAGTCATTGATACGATTCATGTAAGATCGGAGAATCACCTTGGTGTTTTGTTGACCAAGTCTTTTGGGAAATGTCGTATACATTTTATTGGTAACAAGTTGTGTATGCATGATGTATATGTTCCGACTTGAGGGGGAGTGTTAGAATAGATGATATAATGGACGGTTGTGATGTAGGGGTATATTTGTAATAAGTGATATGCTTATATAAAGAAATGATGGGATATGGTTTTCTATCCATCATATTTCTATCCCTAAAATCTATTCTATCTCTCTCTCTCTCAAAAGCGTCTAGACTGTAGACTTGGGATCAGAAGGTTGAACATCAACAGTGTAGTCCTTATTTACAAACATGTGTTTTAAGAAGACATGCGTTGGCTAGGCAAAATTATCTTTTAATACTTGGTTTTGAGATTGCGAAAAAATATATACAACCAAATGTCGATTGATGAATGATAACAAAAATGTATAAAGATCATCACTTGGATGAAAACTGAATTTAAAATCAATTAAATTCGATAAATAAATATACACCATGGCTCTTTATTCTTTTTGAATTTGAATGGCACAGCAAATAAACACATGATTTATGGTGCATATCTTCTTGTTGAGAAGTATCCACTAGCAAGACTATTGTCCTAAAGAGGTTACTGACCTATGAGAATGCATGCACAAAGGAAGCAGCTAAATTGCTTAAATATATACTATGTTTTTTATTTGTTATTACAGGGCCTTCTAATCTTAACGTTCTTTATAATTCAAAAACAAAACAGTATCTCCCATGCGGACCATATAATTCTAGTTACTTGCGCATAAATGACATGAGGCCCAACAATTATTGTATGCTGAGAGAATTTTCCCCTCCTTCCACAACCTTTATTCTAATAACCTGGGTACTAAATCTCTGATTACTATGTTATTGCTTGGGCAGATATGTTTACTTCACAACCAACTTTCCGAAAACAGCTATGTTCACCACATAGGCTCCATGTTACATCTGGAAAATGGATCTTTGAAGAATGGTCTCCGGAAAATAGAACAACACATCTTATAAGAGCAGTTGCTGCTGTTGAATCGGAAGTCTTGGTACCGATTGATAATGGCCAGAGAAGCCCCAGTTTACAATTTGAATCTAATTTAGACTCTCAAGGTTATCATTGTTCAATTGATCATTCTTCTGAGATTGACGAGGGAGAAAGATTAAGGAGAATGAGGATTTCAATGGCAAACAAGGGGAATGTTCCATGGAACAAGGGCAAGAAGCACAGTCCAGGTAGCAGATATTAGACCCTGTTTCATGTGGATTGATTTTTCCTTTTCTTGTACATATTTAAATTTTTTATGTTGCGCTCATTATATTATGATCCTTAAATATGCATACAGAAACTATTAAACGGATACAAGAAAGGACCAAACTGGCAATGCAGGATCCCAAGGTGATGTCATGTAAGAAAAATGAAATTATTTAACTTGTGATGATGTATCACTAGGAATATAAAGTGATCCAGTCATAACTTTCCATGAAAATATATTAATTATTTAACTTGAAAGATATTCAAGGTGTTTTCTATTCTTAATCCTTGAATAAGTTATATGGGTATTCTTTCAAATGTATTATAGTAACTGAGGATGTTTTATGGTAAAGTTATGACAATAATTTTCAATTGGCAACCTAGATTGGTCTACTTTTTCTCAAGTTCTCGGCCTAACCAAGTGTAATTTAAATTAATATTTTAGACAACTTTCTACTCTGGTAACCATTTACTCACGCCGTGTACACATCCCTATGTGTATCTTTGTTTGCAAAAGCTTCGAGTTTCGTTAAAAAAATTTATCTCATGATTTCTTTAACTTGTATACATGGCATGCTAATCTAAATTACTATAGAAACTACTACTTCGGGGCCTCTATGCAAATTAAATTCAAGTGTTCTCATGAGAGTTTTGGCATGCAGGTCAAAATGAAGTTAATGAATTTCGGGCATGCTCAGAGGTGGGTGGCCCATTTGAATGTAACTTTTTTTTTAATCCAGAGTGCAATACAACATTTTAGGACTTAACCGTATCCTATCCTCATATTAATCATTTAAATTGTAAAATCAAAAGTATTTAAATCTGAACCATCTTTCCTTCAGTTATGCTAATTGTCTAGCAGTTTCTTTTGCTTGATGGCTTTGCTGTAGGTTTTGGATTCTTCTCCACTTTAAACTTCACTTACTTTTCCCTCGACTCCCTTTCCGTTATCAGCCCTTTTATAATCGTTGGTTCAACAAATAACTCAGCCGGATGTTTATTGTAAAGACCAAGGCTTCAAGCATATAATTTAGTACTCTTTTAGATTAGTTTGCTCTTCTGGCCATTGTGGGATCTACCCATTTTGTATCGTCGAAATCTAACGATTCAGATTCGTTTACACAGAAAGCACTGAAGTGGATCTAATGTTTCAGATAAGGATGATGCAGAAGCATAACGAGTAGCACACACATATTTTTTTAACTCAATTACTTTTTAGGTTGCCCGAGTCACTAAATAGTTAGTTGGTACCTCATGCAGACTAGACTATATTGTTGTGCACGGGCAAATATCTTGACTATTTAGAAATAGTTTGTTTATGAAAATTTTGGTCCTTTTTATGGGGACATCCAGAGTCCCATAGTAATATTGACCTAGTGCCTTCAAACATTTTACATGAAGA
This sequence comes from Agapanthus africanus, assembly GCA_030015575.1. Classification (NCBI taxonomy): domain Eukaryota; kingdom Viridiplantae; phylum Streptophyta; class Magnoliopsida; order Asparagales; family Amaryllidaceae; genus Agapanthus; species Agapanthus africanus. The sequence goes on from JASDDO010000008.1 coordinate 319,007,309, forward strand.
AGCATTCTTGCAAATGAGTAATTTCTTGTACACAAAACAACTAAACAAGTGTGTGAGTTGGGTGAATCAAGTGGCTTCCTGATTAGCAGCATTGAGCGGCGAATTTCGTGATATGTTTTTCAATTGGGTTACTGCCTGCATCAGTGGATTTAACAGTCCAACCAATCTATCACATAACATAAAGTTATTATTCTTTGTTTTCAAAATGAAAACTCAAGATCCTTTTCCGAGCATTAGTACAGGTCACTAACTCAGTTTAGTGTATTTCATATGTACATTCTAAGGTCTCGTTTGACAAGTGGGAACGGGTTATGGTTTCCGAAACCCTGGTTTTGTTGGGGGGTTTATGCTAAACTCCAAAATCAAAACTATGGTTCGTTTGGCAACCAAAATAGAGTTTTCCAAACCACGGATTCAAAATGTTTCAAATGCTCGATAACCCAATTTTTAAACTCCAAAAAAGTGAAGCTTTGCAAAATTTTGTGCCTTCTCGCTTTATTCTCTCTCCCGCGCTTAATAATAAGTTAAACAAAACCTTGATTTCATAAACTATGTTGCCAAACGACCTTAAACTTAGCAAAAACTCAATTTTATGAAACCACGGTTTGCACACATGCGATCCTAAGTGAAAACACAATTTTTTGTTTTAACTTGATGGAAACCATACTTTCGGAAACCTTGTTGCCAAACTAGGCCTAAATGAAATGTTTATACCACTAGTCCTCAAACTCATGATACAGTTTCTCAAATGTCTAAAAATTTCAAGGAAAATAAAAAATATGTACCACGATACATAATACAAGAATTTTAATAGGCTTCACCTGTACCATTTCCTTTCTACTGTCTAATCGTGGTCATGGATTTATTAGCATCGTGTTCTTGTATTCATGTAGTGAGGAAACAAGAATAAAGATTGGAGCAGGAGTATGCAAGGGATTTCAACGACGCCGTGAAAGGTTGATGGTCCAAGAAAGCTGCTTGTTTGAATGGCAGAACATAATTGCCGAAGCATCTAGGAAAGGTTACTATGCCAGTGAAGAAGAGATGCAGTGGGGTTCATACATGATCATCGATAAACAGCTGAAACAAGTGTGGTCGGAGAGCGTTGAGGAGCGGAAAACGATGGCTAAGGCAAAAGGTGACAAGAGAGCACCTAAATCCCTTGAGCACCGGAGGAAAATTTCAGCATCGATCTCTGCCAAATGGGCAGATCCTGTAAGGACCAATTTATATTAAAACTCTCATCTATTCTATTTTTTCCCCGTGTTACATCGTTAGAGTCGAGTACCACTTAAAAATGTATAACATAGCAATCAATGCCACGACCTAGAAACCTAGTAGAGGTACCAGTATTTGATGGTTTGGGGGCCAAAAATGACCATCTAGGCTATATTGTCCATCTCGGATTGGATTAATGATTTCCTTTTTCTATTCTTTTTTTGTCTTTGGCTACAAGTTATTTTGAAATTAATAAACTTTTCAAATAAATAGCAAAAGACTAAAATGTACCTATCGCCATGCACGTAGGTATAATAGCCAAGTGCTCGTCAAAAATGAGGGGAAATGGGGGTGGGTCCTACTCAACGTAGGTGGGACCTCCTGTTTCCCTCAAGTCTGACTTGCAGCTGCGGCTATTTTACTGTGCTTCCATGGGTACGTATTGCTCATAGTAAAAAATAACTCTAAACCGATCGACATATTTTTCAGTTACTAATGATGTCTAGAGTGAATATTTTAAATACATAATCAAAATAATTTTTTAAATACAGATCTTTAGTAAACATGATGTCTAGAGTAGTTTTTGTTAATACAAAAGTAACTAAAATATTCATATAAATAGTAAAACTAACTAGAAGTATATTCAACGGTTTTTAATGAAAAAAATTGTCTCAAGAACAATTGGCAACACACACAGAAATTTCCCGTCATCATTAATATCAATTTGCAACAAATTAATTTTAAGAACAATGTATGGTAAATTATCTTTGGTTCTATAATGGCTTATTTTTCTCTCCATCTATATTAGGAATATCGTGTGCGGGTTTGTTCTGCACTTTCCAAGTATCATGGGGTGCCTGTTGGAGTCAAAGGAAATCACAAAAGGTCATCAAGTGCGTCGTCATCTTTAAAAAGAGAACTTGAGAAGATGAATTCCATTGAACCCAAGGATAGTGAGGATGAGCCATTAAGTATCAAGAAAGAGACGATTAGGAGAAGGGAAAATGCCACACCTTCATACAATGATCCTTCGGCTGGTTCCAACCTGGAGATGATCAGAAAAATTAGGGAAGGAAGGGCATCAATGGCATACAAAAAGAAAGAAACCATTGAGAGGGCAAAGTAAGTTTAAAGTACATAGGACATGATTTGCCTTTCAAATATCTGTTTGCATTCATTTCCCTTTTACAGAGTTATATATTCTGTCAAATTAACATATTAGCTTTATCACACAACTCCCGCCCTCTCCCCCTTCTCTTTAACAGTTCACCTTGTGTAGCACTTATACCCCCACAAAAATTTATCACCGCAAACACCTGCTATATTCAGCAACCCAGACCTTAAAAATCACTCAAATTTAGCTCTAAATAGCCCAAATGATTGTCTAATTTAACTCTAGAACTTGTTATGTTCTTTAGAGTGAATAGAGGTGTGATCTAATAAACCACTTGATGGGGAACAAGTACTATGGGATAAGGTGCATGGAGTTTTGTGCAATTAGCCCTAAAATATTTTAGCTCAAGTTCCAAAGTCATTCACCGTGTTGCTTTGAATTCAATGTGAAGTGACATTGGTCGTCCCAATCCTCAATATATACAAGAAATTAGAGTATAATAACGATCTGAGGGGAAATGGGTTTAGAGCCCTAGGTCCCAAAAGCAATATGGTTAAGTCCCTTGCGTACAAAAAATTTGCTAAAACCTCCCTGCCTACAAAAAATTTGCTAAAACCTCCCTAACGTTAAAGATTATATTGTATAAGCCCTCATTATTTACCCGTTGCTTTGTATTTTCCTATATTCCAATTCTATCCTTTAAGCTTTACGCTTCATCATTAAGGTAGATCTAGAAAATCGAGGGAAAAGTTGGTTATAGGTAAAGTACTGCATTTTTGTAGCATGCTATATTTGTGCAGTATAGTTTTAGTTAAGTTTTTCATAATTTATCATAACTTCTCCATATTAAATAATGCTCTGACAGTATACAATATAGTACACAGAGCCATGACTTTACATAATTGTTTTCTTGGTAAACTGTAATTAAATAACTATATTTACGAAATTGAGGTTCCTATATATACTTGCGAAATGAGGCTATTATATTTGACTCGGTGTGTTTATCATAATTGTAATTAAATAACTATATTTTGGGGATGATTTCACTCCTTTTGCGACTGATGTTTTCAGTAGAATTGCTACATTTGACAGGGTAATTATAATAAGTTGGGTTTTAAGTTGTAGTCGGTGGTGTATTTGGGAATGCAGCCGATGGGAACATGTAGGTTTTGAATGTCTAGGCTGTTGTGTATGCCTCCCATTCCAATCCTTATTTGATTTCCTTGTTTTGATCCGGCATTATCACATAGTTGGTGAAGATTCGAGATTATCCGTAAGCAAGAGGACAGACGTCTGTCGACGCTCTGTATGTTCTCATACTCTTGGGAAGACATCTGGATAGAACTCATCAGACGTCTACGAGCGCTCAGTACTTTCAAAGCTTAATGCCCAGATGCCTGAAACTCCTTCAACGTCTGGAAACACTGTTGTTTTGAAGATTTTATGGCAGACGTCTGACAATGACTTCTTTAGACATCTGCCGTGCTTTCGGCTGGATAACTGTTAGTTGGGAAATTAGTAATTTGGATCTATATTTTCTAATACTATATATAATGTAGTATTTTATAACCCTAGATTTGATAGCCTTTTGATAACTTTTGTGATATTTTGAGAGAACCTTTTTGTAATTTGTGAGAGCTAGGTTTTGAGGGATTTGTGTAATTCGTTCACCGTTTGTACTCCATATTTGGTGATTAATAAAAGCTTCATGTTCGTCTTTTAGTTAATACTTTTATTTCCTATTTGCTTGTGATTTGTTTTGTGCTTTTTCTCTATCGTTTGCATATCTTCGTGATCGTTTTGCGGCAATAAACTGGTATCAGAGTCACGTTGTTTTGTTCTTTGTGTTGTGGGATCTTTTGGTTGAACCGTTAGATGTTCAATCTTACGATCTAGGTTAACGGTAGGTAACGACGTTTGTGTCCTCTTTCCCATCTTAGATCGTGATTTTGAAGTTTTAGGCTTCGTTACCACCCAAGGTGTTTTAGTTTGATTCCGTATCATGTCACCGACAATCATGAAATTCGATATTGAGAAATTTGATGGAAATCTGAGTTTTAGTTTATGATAAATTCGTATGATTGCCGTATTGACTCAAAATAATTTGAGAAAGACGATTCTGGGGAAAGATGCAAAGCTTTTCACTATGATGGAGGAAGCTTGAGAGGAGTTGGATGAAAAAGACCTCACGGCTATCCAGTTGTGTCTGACGAACGAAGTTTTACAAGAAGTTTTGGTAGAAAAAGACGGCGGCTAATTTGTGGCAGAAATTAGAGGTTATATTTAAGGATCTCACAAATCGACTCTTGTTGAAGTAGCGTCTCTACATACTCGTATGTCAGAAGGCTCTCAAATCAAATCTCACATCGGTGGGTTTAATTCAATCATTACGGATCTGGGTAAGATTGATGATGAAAATCAAGCTTTTCTATTGTTATGTTCGTTGCCACCCTCTTATAAGCACTTTCGTGGCAGACCATGGTCTATAGACGAGATACAATCTTGATCAAGGATGTCAAATAAAATATGATGAACAAAAAGAAGATGGACAAGGAGTTAACCTCTAGCAAGGGCGATGATCAATTTTCAGGCTTATTTGTTCGAGAGCGAGCAGAGAAGAGAGATCCGGAAGGTAGCAAGAGGAAGTCAAGATCAAAGTTCAGGAATAAGAACTTGATTTGCAACTATTATAAAAAGATGGGGCACTTCAAGGTCGATTGCTACAAATTGCATAACAAGCTAAAGCGGAAAGACAAATCGAAGGAGTTTTCAACCGAAATTAGTATAGCGGAAGGAGATCTTATAGTTCTTGACAACACACATCGATCCAAGGACGAATGGATCATAAATTCGGGCTGTTCCTACCATAAGTGTCTCAATATGGATTTGTTCACCACCATGAGTCCATTGATGGCGGAGTGGTTTTGATGGGCAATAATAGTTCGTGTCGGGCTATTAGCAAAGGGACGATCCAAATCAAGATATTTGACAGTGTTGTGAGTACATTGGCGAAAGTTAGGCACGTACCTGACTCAAAGAGAATCTCATCTTTTTAGATGCACTCGACGATAAAGGTTACAAGTTTTCCGTTGAAGATGGAATTTTAAAGGTAACCAAAGGGGTCCTAGTTGTTATGAAGGGCTTGAAGGAGTCTTTATATTCGTTGCAGGGTTTGACAATTTTCGGATCGACGACTATTTCATCATCCAAATGTATGATAGATTCAGAGGTTACCAGATTATAGCACATGAGGCCCGGACATATGAGTGAGAGATGTATGACCGAGTTGTCGAAGCATGGTCTAGGTGGACATAGTACATCGATGATGGAGTTATGTGAGTATTGCATTTTTGGGAAACAGAAACGAGTCCGCTTCAGTTTGGTGGTGCATAAGACTAAAAGGCACTCTTGATTATATCCATTCGGATCTTTAGGGATCCTTTCCAGTTGCTTCTAAAGGAAGCGGTGCCAAATATCTGTTTATTTTTATCGATAATTTTTCGAGAAAAGTTTGGGTCTACTTTTTGAAGCAAAAAAGTGACATGCTGACTATATTCAAGCGATGGAAGACGTTGTATGAGAAGCAGACATAAAAGCAGATCAAGAGACTAAGGACAGACAACGGGATGGAATTTTATGGAGGAGATTTCAATAATTTCTACAAAAACGAAGGTATTGCTTGGTATCATACCATTGTCTACACACAACAGCAGAATGGAGTCGAGGAGCGTATGAACCAGACTCTTTTGGAGAAAGCGTGGTCTTGTTTAATGCATGGCGAGCAAGGAGTTTTGGGCAGAGGCGGTAAACACGGCATACTATATTGTGAATTGGTCATCTCATACATCGCTAGGTAGTAAAACACCGGAGCAGGTATGGTCTCGGAAGCATGCCGATTATTCTACACTTCGAGTGTTTAGTTGTCTCGCATATGCATATTGCCGTGAAAGCAAGTTGGATTTTCGAGCGAAGTGCATATTTTTTGGTTATGTTACCGGCGTCAAAAGGTTATATAGGTTGTGGTGTTCGGATTCTAACTCGCAAAAATTTATGATCAGCAGAGACGTGACTTTTGATAAATCTGCTACATTGAAGCCGAAAATTGTGGAATTTCTGAGTAAAGACTATTCAAGGGAGGACGAACCGGGTGTTGAAATCGATGTCAGTGAAAGCTCGAGTTCGCAGGGGATCTCTCGTTCACCAACGTCTGATGAAGCTCATAATAAGCAGTCCCAAGATGAGGACTATATATTTGTTCGTGAACGATAAAGAAGGGATATTAGACCACCATAGAGATATGGCTACGATGATCTAGTGGCGTATGCGCAGTCAGTTGTAGAGACAGTGATAGTAGAGAGCCTACAATTTATTAAAAATACATCTTATCCGATGAGTCAGCTCGTTGGTTAGTTGTTATGCATGAAAAGATTGGGTCTTTTCATAAGAACCAAATATAGAAATTCGTTAAGCTCGAAGGAGGAAAGAAAGTAGTTGGCTGCAAGTTGGTTTTCAAGAAGAAAGAATGAGACCAAGTGGTTTTGGATACGAGATATAAGGTACGGTTGGTAGCCAAAGGTTATTCGCAGGTTCGGAGAGTTGACTTCAATAAGGTAATTTCTCCGGTCGTAAAACATACCTTTATACGTATCTTGCTCGGTTTAGTAGCCATGCAGGATTTGGAGATCGAGCAGCTCGATGTTAAGACCGCTTTCCTACATGGTAATTTGGTAGAGAAAATCTACATGCAACAGCCTAAAGGTTTTGAAGTTGAAGACAAAAAAGACCACATTTATTTACTAGAGAAGTCTCTCTATGGTTTGAAGCAGTCACCTAGATGTTGGTATATAAGAAGTTTGACTCCATGATAGATATTGGGTTTACGAGAAGTAGGGGCGATAATTGTGTTTATTGTAAGAAGCTCGCCGATGGTTCTTTCCTATACTTGTTGCTTTATGTTGATAATATGTTGATAGCAGTAAAGTATATGGTTGATATTCAGAATTTGAAGGAACAGTTGAAAGGTAAGTTCGAGACCAAGGATTTGAGAGCGACCAATAAAATACTTGGTATGGAAATTAGGCCCGATCACAAGTAAGGAAAACTTTACTTGTCTCAACAGGAATACGTTGAGAAAGTTTTGGAGCGTTTCGGTATGGCAGACGCAAAATCTGTAAATACTCCGTTAGCAGCTCATTTCTAATTTTCGGCTCATTCATCACCGCAAACAGAGAATGAGATTGAGTATATGTCGCATGTTTCTTATTCGAGTACGGTAGGTAGCATTTATGTATGCTATGGTTTGTACTCGATCCGACATTTGACATGGAGTTAGTGTCGTTAATCGGTATATGACATCTCCTGATAAAGGCCATTGGTAAGCAGTGAGTGGATTTTACTATACCTGCGAGGTACGTCTGATGTGGGGTTGGTGTTTGGAAGGAATAACGACAATTTGATTGGATTCAGCGATTCCGATTATGCAAGTGATCTCGACAAGTGAAAGTCGATCATCGATTATGTATTTTCTTTGGGAGGACGTGTCTTCAGTAGGCATGCTTCGTTACAGCTTACGATTGCGTTATCTACGATGGAGGTGGAGTATATGGCCGTTGTTTAGGCTGTTAAGGAAGCGATCTGGTTGAAAGGTTTATTTTTGGAACTTAGTATTAAAAAAGATACCATAATAGTCTACTGTGATAGCCAAAGCACGATTCACTTGACGAAGGACCAGATGCATCATGAAAGGACGAAGCACATTGATGTTAGGTACTGGTTTGTTTAGAATATCGTTGAAAAAGAAGAGATAGTTATGAAGAAAGTTGGCACAACGGATAATTTGACCGACATATTAACAAAGTCTCTTTTGGTTGTTAAGTTTGAGCATATTGCTTGAACTTAATTGGAGCACGACATTCATTGAGCCCTTTAGAAGTCTTGTGATGAATGTGGAGCTACTATTAATTTTATGGAGTTTTGTGGGAATGCGAGATAAGGTGGAGATTGTTGTGTATGCCTCCCATTTCAATCCCTATTTGATTTCCCTTCTTGATCCGGCATTATCACAGAGTTGCTGAAGATTCGAGATTTTCTGTAAGTAAGGGGACAGACATCTGGAGTTACAGCTTCAGACGTCTGTCGACGTTCTGTATGTTTGCATACTTTTGGGCAGACGTTTGGATAGAACTCATCAGTCGTCTGCGAGCGCTCTGTACTTTCGAAGCTTAATGACCAGTTCAGATGTCTGGAGATGCTCTGTTGTTTTGAAGACTTCATGGGCAGACGTCTGGCAATGCTTTCTTCAGACGCCTGCCGTGTCTTGGGTCAGATAATTGTTTGTCGGGAAATTAGTTATTTGGATTTATCTTTTCTAATACTATATATAATGTCATATTTTGTAGCCTTAGATTTGATAGCCTTTTGATAGTTTTTGTGATAGTTTTAGAGAACCCTTTTGTAATTTGTGAGAGATAGGGTTTTGAGGGATTTGTGTAATTCCTCCACCGTTTGTACTTCGCCATATTTGGTGATTAATAAAAGTTTTGCTTTCGCCTTTTGGTTAGTACTTTTATTTCCTATCTGCATGTGATTTGTTTTGTGTTTTCTTCGCTATCGTTTGTATATTTTTGTGACCGTCTTGCCGCAACATAGACGATGAAGAATAACTACATAGAAATGAAGAGCAGGAGGTGCAAAAGAGGAGAAGAGGTGCAACGATGATTAAGGCCATAGAGAGATTTGTAGAAGGATAAGAGGGGTGGGAGGATTCAAGGCGAGAGCGATTTGTAGAAGCAGCAAAATTTGGGATGGTTTTGGATTGGAGAGGGGTAGTACGGGAATTGATAAAATACATAAATACCAAATAAAAGATGGTGATGCTTTAGGGAGCAGGACACTTAAGGGCTTGAGTATTGCGGAGTATTTAGCAAATTTTTTCTTCTAGGGCCAGGGACTAAAACAAGTCGCTTTTGATCCTTAGGGACTTCAACTTATTATTCCCATGATTTTAAGATTCTCACTGTATGTGTGTATAAATAATGAAGGAAAGGGGTCATAGGAGGGAATTTCCTCCAATGGCGTCGAAAAATTACAACCCCCACTATTTTTTTCGACGATTGGCACCCATCATCTCCATCTTTATCATCTAAGATGTGGATACACAATTTCACGTGATTCTATTACTTTTTCACCATTGAATTAGCAATGTAAAAAGTTCTATTGGCGGTAGACCGTTATTTTTGCGTCTACTAAATCGACAGTGAAAAAATGGTAGAATCACATGAAATTCGGTGTATCCGCATGTTAGATGATAAAGATGGAGGTGATGGATGCCAATCGTAGAAAAAAATCTTGTATGTGTGTGTATACACATACAGGCTTTGAAAATCCCCCCCCCCCCCCAACACACACACAGGATGACATATGCACACTTTCATAGCCTGCATGCAAGAAACATTAGTACAATTTTTACTTTGGCCTTGTATTTTTTGAAGCAACTTATTTGTTGCTGGGTAAATTACATAAACATCAATGAACTTTTCTTCATATTTTACAAAACACCATTAAACCTTAATATTGAATCATAAAACAATATATAAAACAAAATTAAAAATATTACGTTAAAGATCCTGTCAATCTTCGTATTTGTATTCTCATATTCAATGGTGTTATGTTAAAAACCAAGAAAGTTCGTTTCGGTTTTCTCAAACACAATCTACTGTCGCTTGCCTTTATTTGGTTCTTTATGCTTAGTGTAACCTATTGATTTGTTCAGACTATTGATCGCCGAAGCAGAGAAGGCTGCTGAAGCTCTTGAGATCCCTGCAATAAAGAGCCCTCTTGCCAAAGCCTCACTTATAGAAACTCGGAAGCTGATTGCAGAGGCAGCCCGATTAATTGAAAGAACAGAAAGCCGCCACTTGGCAGCACACGACACTTCCGGTGCCTCACAAAACCTTTTCCATGTTCATGAATCAAATCACAGCAACACTGTTTTGAACGAGCCGACAGTGAACGGCTCATCACATCAGAGGAAAGATGAAGAATTTGATAGATTCACATTTCAGAATGCACAGAAGCCTAACAGTTCCAAAGAAGATTCTAGTGTAAAAGATTTGAAAGCGAGCCAACTGAAAATTAACGGTTTCAAGTACAAAGATGCATCAGAATCCAAGGAATGTGAAGGAACTTCGTCTGCAAAGAGAAGTAAGAAGTGGGTGAGGGGCAGGCTGGTTGAAGTAGACGATGAATAGGAGTTGAAGAAGTAGGCAGTTGATTTTGGAGTTGATGACGATCACTTGAGCATAACCAAGTGTTCGTATGTATATATATGGTGAAATGAACTGATGAAGCTTTTGTACTGCAAATGATTCAAAACGTAACTGAAAGTTTGTAGTAGATTTGCCTGATAGGCGAAGGAATGTAATTGTAGACTATTAATTAATTACCTGGAATGAAGTTTGATGTAGAGGATGTTGCCTTCATAAATTGTTTGGTGGTTTCCTTTTCCGAATATTTCTGCTTCCTTTTTTCCTTTATATTTTTGGGTTGGTGGGTCTTTTTTCTTTTTGGTTCCACCTCACTCTCCGTGTTAAAATTAAACCTGATTTAGTTGGAGTTATTTGGAGTAATTGATATCATTTAGCAGTAGAGAAAAAATGGTTAAAGTTGCGAGTATAAAGAGTCATGACCTTTAGTATGGTCGATATTAGTTTCTTTATTTTAGTTAGTATTATGGTGCGTTAATGCATTTAGTAGATGTAATGAGTTATTAGTATAGAAAATGATGGCTAACATTTATATATATATGTATGAGAATAGTTTGTAATAGCAAGGCAATTGATATAATGAAATATCACTACTAAAATAGGGGGTTGCCCCTACGGATATTGAAATCCGTAGGGACAGATTTATGTTAGCCCTACGGATTAATCCGTAGGGCTATAAGGTTGTCCCTACGGGTCAAGACGTTCAAGAATAAAAATATTAATTCTTAATTTGGTGTTTGCCCCTACGGAGCCGCAAACCAAGGACCTACGGACAATCCGTAGGGGCAACTAAATAGCGATTTAATAAAGGCACAGATTGATCGTCTACGCCCGTTATCTCTTTCTTCCTCTCTCGATCGCGCGCGAAACAAAATCCCCAAATCGCCACCGCCGTTCTCGTCGTCGCCGCCGCCGTTTTCATCGCCGCCGCCGCCGTTCAGGTTAGTAAATCTTCAACTAAATTAAAGAAAATTTTGATTATTTAGGGCTAGGGTTCATGGCTGGGTCTGGGGTTGCGGTTGGAGTTGGGGTTCGGCAGGAGTTGCGGTCGGGGTTAGGGTTTGGGTCGGGGTTAGGGTTTGGGTTGGGGTTCGGCTGGGGCTGGGGCTGGGGTTAGGGTTTGGCTTAGGGTTGGGGTTGGGGTTTAGCTGGGGCTGGGGTTAAGGTTAGGTTGGGGCGGGGCTGGGCTGGGGCTGGGGCTAGGGTTAGGTTGGGGTTGGGTATCGATATATATACATGTATCATATCATGAATGATTCATTTTCATTAAATGTGGTAAAATTAAGTGTATAAAATCATGCCATATAAATAGATTGTGTTCGTGAATGGCGATCTAGTTAGGCGAACCAAAGTGTTGCATTGATGAAAGTTTACCGTAGAGGAAATTACGGCTAGCTCTATGCATTTAGCCTGAATGTATCCAGTAATTACTAGCATGTATAGAAAAGTTGGTTTAATTTATGAAAAAATGGGGAGACAACATGCATGTATGCATATAGGTAATATCTGCCAATATGCCATATCCAGACCGCAATCTATTTTTGCCTATTGGCTAATATGAAAATATCGGCCCGCGTATATGACATAATCAAAGTTGTTAAATCTTGATACGGTTTGTTTTTCGTTTTTTTATTTATCATATCGTGTATCGTATCTGTTTCATATAGAAAGAAACAAAATTTTCTGTTACAATAACGAAATAATTATGTGTAGAACCAATTACAATTTTAAAAATGATCAAATTAACAACATAAAGCAACGTACAAGTTAAAGCAAATTTCGGAATTGCAGCACTCAAATACATACATATAAATCATACAAACCCATGCATTTGATAATCAAATAGGGTTTTTTTTTCTGCCCCCCTACTTCAATATTTTGATGCATGTTTCAGTCATGTGAATTCATATGTTGCGTATAACGTTTTATGATATCAGTATCCTACATTTGTAGTTTTAATTGTTGATTGTTATAGATGAATGCCATTACAATAATAGTTTTTGGTTGATGAATGCTATTGCAATGTAGGATGATCAGTTCTATCAATCTTGATCTCAATGGTTTAAAATCATGTTACACATACAACACGAATGCACAACAAACGCATAATTAGAGAGCGATTCGAGATGTTCAGGTTAAAACCAATATATGATACTCGATGATAATATGAAACCTTCATATTCCCATCGATACTCATATATGAAACTAAAAGCGCCACTTAGTCCCCGTCTATCGGTTAACATACGTGCGATACTTGTCGTGACCTATAACTATACGAAGGTTGTTAAATATCGGACAGTATAGCTCGATACTAACAACCGTCGTATAGTCTACACGACGAGAAAATTCAATCGTATGGTAACCCATAGATTTGTCCCGTGTGGACAAGTTAAGAATGTATAAAGCAAACACCTTCATTCACTTGTGTTTTCATCCGTTTCGAGATATTTCGTCGGTACCTTTCCGCTGGTTCTCCGTGTACAAAGATAGATTAGATGTTCATTTCAACGTTGTTTCACAGCTTTGAAATGATTATCTATTCTATTACAGTGTACTCGGAGAACAGCGGGGAGGTGCTGCCGAAATTTACTCGAAACGGTTGAAAGCACAAGTGATGGGTGTTCGCTCTATACATTCTTAATGGGATAGAAGCCTACCCCCGACAGCCGGAACACACACATACAACAAGAATACACAACAAACGCATAATTAGAGAGCGATTCGAGATGTTCGGGTTAAAACCAATATATGATAATATGAAACCTTCATATTCCCATCGATACTCATATATGAAACTAAAAGCGCCACTTAGTCCCCGTCTATCGGTTAACATACGTGCGATGCTCGTCGTGACCTAGAACTATATGAAGGTTGTTAAATATCGGACAGTATAGCTCGATACTAACAACCGCCGTATAGTCTACGCGACGAGAAAATTCAATCGTATGGTAACCCATAGATTTGTCCCGTGTGGACAAGTTAAGAATGTATAAAGCAAACGTCTTCATTCACTTGTGTTTTCATCCGTTTCGAGATATTTCGTCGGTATCTTTCCGCTGGTTCTCCGTGTACAAAGATAGATTAGATGTTCATTTCAACGTTGTTTCACAGCTTTGAAATGATTATCTATTCTATTACAGTGTACTCGGAGAACAGCGGGGAGGTGCTGCCGAAATTTACTCGAAACGGTTGAAAGCACAAATGATGGGTGTTCGCTCTATACATTCTTAACGGGATATAAGCTTACCCCCGACAGCCGGAACACACACATACAACAAGAATACACAACAAACGCATAATTAGAGAGCGATTCGAGATGTTCGGGTTAAAACCAATATATGATAATATGAAACCTTCATATTCTCATCGATACTCATATATGAAACTAAAAGCGCCACTTAGTCCCCGTCTATCGGTTAACATACGTGCGATACTCGTCGTGACCTAGAACTATACGAAGGTTGTTAAATATCGGACAGTATAGCTCGATACTAACAACCGTCGTATAGTCTACGCGACGAGAAAATTCAATCGTATGGTAACCCATAGATTTGTCCCGTGTGGACAAGTTAAGAATGTATAAAGCAAACGCCTTCATTCACTTATGTTTTCATTCGTTTCGAGATATTTCGTCGGTACCTTTCCACTGGTTCTCCGTGTACAAAGATAGATTAGATGTTCATTTCAACATTGTTTCACAGCTTTGAAATGATTATCTATTCTATTACAGTGTACTCGGAGAACAGCGGGGAGGTGCTGCCGAAATTTACTCGAAACGGTTGAAAGCACAAGTGATGGGTGTTCGCTCTATACATTCTTAATGGGATAGAAGCCTACCCCCGACAGCCGGAACACACACATACAACAAGAATACACAACAAACGCATAATTAGAGAGCGATTCGAGATGTTCGGGTTAAAACCAATATATGATAATATGAAACCTTCATATTCCCATCGATACTCATATATGAAACTAAAAGCGCCACTTAGTCCCCGTCTATCGGTTACCATACGTGCGATAATTTATTCTTTTCAACGACAAACGCACACACAAAGCATATACACGGATTTTCTCCTTTGTCAGTAACTATCCCGTTCTTATATTTCTCAATATAGTCAGCATAACCTACAATTTATATGTTATACAGTCTAACATGACCCATGAGTACGTAAGAGTTAAGGACTGGATGTATGTGGATTGGAAACAACGTATGCAACCTAAGTTTGTCGCAGGAGTTGCTGCTTTCCTTGAATTTGCACGCGCACATAATAAGATCATAATAGAGAAGATTCTCTGTCCGTGCGATAGATGTGGCAATAAGTACTGGCAGAAGGTAGAATTGGCAGAGCTTCATATTGTAAAACATGGGTTTACTAGACTTTATACAACTTGAAAATATCACAGGGAAGGAGAAGAATGCAGTACTGCGGCAGAAGAAGAAGGAGAACACGATAATGCGGCAGGAGAAGAAGAAGAATTCGGTGATGCGGCAGGGGACGGAAATTTATTTCCATCAGAAGAAATGGAGGATATGGTAGAGGCTGCCCTAGGTGAATCTATTCGTATCGAAGATGACATTCCTTCCGGTCAAGGACCGCGTGCGGATAAATATGAAAATTTCATGAATGATGCTAGGAAACCAATTTATGAGAATGCGAAGTATTCCACCCTCTCATGGTTCGTCCAACTTTTCCAGATTAAGTGCCTAAATGGATGGAGCAACAAGTCATTCACAATTCTTCTTTCGTTCTTGAAAGATTCTATGCCTCCGGGAAATAATGTGCCCGACAGCTGGTACGAAGCCCAGAAGATGATGTCTGATTTGGATCTAAAGTGCGAGAAGATTCAAGCATGTCCTAAAAATTGCGTGTTGTACCGGAAAGAGAATTCAGATTTGAAAGAGTGTCCAACATGCGGAGTGGCCAGGTATAAACCGAAAGATTCTGATAAGAAGCCTGATATACCTGTGAAGATAGCACGATACTTTCCCATAACACAGAGGCTACAGAGGCTATTCAGGTGCAAGAAAACAGCCGAGGCAATGATTTGGCATCACCGTGCTCCTCCAAGCGAAGATGGAAAAATGAGCCATCCAAGAGATTCACCGGCATGGAAGGATTTCGATAGGAGGCACGCAATATTCAGTAGCGATCCTCGCAATGTCCGGCTCGGACTGGCTACCGATGGCTTCTGCCCATTCAACCATATGGCTGGAAGTCACAGCACATGGCCCGTTGTAATGATAATTTATAATCTGTCGCCTTGGTTGGCTATGGACCAATCATACTTTATGATACCTCTTCTTATCGACAGACCAAACTCACCGGGGAACAATATTGACGTCTATCTCCGACCTCTGATCGAGGAGTTGAAATCTTTGTTCATTGATGGTGTAGAGACATATGATTCAAACACAAATACAACCTTCATACTGCGTGCGGCTTTAATGTGGACAATTAATGACTTTCCTGCGTATGGAATGCTATCAGGTTGGTCTGTACATGGTCACAAAGCATGTCCTCATTGCCATGAACACACAACATCAAAATTCTTGAATTTTAGCAGGAAGGTTTGTTATTGCGGCCATCGACGTTTCTTACCTCCAGACCACCCCTATAGGTTAGACACGGTTCACTTTGATGGTCATCAGGAGCTTCTTAGACCTCCATCCCCATTGTCCGGAGAGGACGTGACTGCTAAATGGGATGGTTACAATAACGTGACCTTCGGGATGGATCCGACGAAACAGGTCAAACCACAATATTGGAACAAGTTAAGCATTTTCTTCGAGCTTCCGTACTGGTCTACAAATTCAGTATGTCATTGTCTGGACGTCATGCATATAGAGAAGGGAGTATCAGAGCACATACTTAACTTGCTTCTTTGTAAAGACGGGAAATCGAAAGACAACATGAATGCTCGGATGGATCTACAAGAGTGGGGAATAAGAAGTGAATTGCACCCTAGACCGGTAGCGGGTAAACCGGGCAAGTTTATACTTCCCAATGCCGCTTATCATATGTTACAACCGGAGAAGAAAAGATTCCTGCAGGTGTTGCATGATTTGAAAGTCCCCACAGGTTTCTCAGGATCATTCAGCAAGAAAATAAAAATTGTGAAGGGCAAGATCGATGGGCTGAAAAGTCATGATCACCATATTATCGTGGAGCACCTTCTTTCATTAGCCCTCAGGACTTCTCTCCCCGACTTGGTTGGTCTAGTAATCAACGACCTATGTTGTTTTTTCAGGGAGTTGTGTGCTAAAACACTGGAGGTTGCGACGCTGGATAAACTAGAAAATTCTATTGTGTTGATACTTTGCAAGTTTGAGCGTATTTTCCCACCGTCATTCTTCGATATCATAATACACTTGACGGTTCATCTTGCAACTGAGGCGAAGTTAGCCGGACCGGTACAATATCGATGGATGTATCCCGTCGAGAGGTACGTGTAATTTTTCGTTTCGCGCAATTTATAAATTTATTGTTGTCCTGTATGCCCGTATTTATTTATTCAACATATTCTCATTAGGTACCTCTACACTCTTAAGAAGTATATACGCAATAAAAATCGACGAGAGGGTTCTATCATGCAAGGTTATCTTCTTGATGAAGCAACCACATTTTGTTCCCGCTATCTGGACGAGAACATTGAGACAAGGCTTAACCGACCATGAAGAATTCAAGATGGGCCATATGGTAAAGCCGAGTATAAGAGGGTAGACACTATGTTTATCAACAAGATATACCGGTTTATCTTGCTTAATTGCGCATGTCTTGAACAAATTAGAGAGTAAGTTCTTTTGGATTAATTGTTATATCTGTGTTTGTGTGTGTATGAAATGATATAATATTAATGTCACAATTATTTGTCGAAAACAGAATTCATTTTAACGAGGTACGTGAGGGGCATCCTGATTGGAACGAAGAACGTTTGGAAAAATACCATCAGGATAATTTTTGTGATTGGGTCACAGATTATATAAGTTATTCGAATAACATTTTATTGCTATCAGTTTTAATCTAAACTTGTATCGTTATGTATTTATCGTAAAATTTGTTTTGTTAGATCCACGATCCGAACTTGTCTGCATTATTTGAGAGTGATTCAAGATGTTTAGCTCAATTTCCTAGTATGGAGGTTGCATATTACAAAGGATTTGGTGTCCTTGGATACAAATTCGAAGTTAAGGATATAGAAACATCTAGAACCACTCAGAATAGTGGGATTGCTACGGTAGGATCGGACGGTGTGATTTACTATGGGTACTTAAATTGTATACTCGGCATCCACTATCCCGGACGATCAGAACCCTTTTATATATTCCAGTGTACTTGGTACGATCCGCGAACCGATACGGACAGGTGGAGAAGCAATCTTGGGACTTGGAAAGATGAATATGGATTGACCAGTGTGAACACACTTCGATTTTACGGTCAGGACGATCCGTTTATCTTTCCGAACCAAGCATTCCAAGTATACTACTCACAGTGTTTGAAGCATCCGGGATGGATTGTTGTATGCCGATGGAAACCCAGAGATGTCTACGATGTCCCAAAATTCGAGGACAGCGATGAGGACGAAGAAGAAAGAAGGCTTAAAGTGCTCCGACCGTCTGTTTAGAAGGACGGGTTGTCTTCGACCGATCATGAAGTTATGTGGGTTAGAAATGACATCGACGATGAAATCCAAGTAGATATGTATAATGCGCCCACGAAACGAAAAAGGTTATCAGTAATGTTATATTATTACTTCACATTTTACGCTCTATACATATATAGTCAATACTTTTAATGATTATCTAATGCGTCCACGAACCGTTTATCTAGATTTGATGACGATGTCGGGAGCAGCGAGGGGCGGCAGGAGCTCCAGCCGCGGCAGAGGCAGAGGCAGAGCGGTTCTGCCGCCCGGAGAGCTCCGTAGGGAGCTTCAGAGGGCCGGTCTTGCACCCAGATCGGAGACCCCTTCGGATGCCTCCTTCCGTGTGGATTTTGCCACACATCCAGGTATACTGCACGCATATCCATTTTGAATGTAATATTACAGATATTCATGCATGTTTATATCAAAATTACTTATATTGTCAATGTTTGATTGTCTAGTTGTTGGTGATGCGTCCGCATCTGGGACATAGGCTACTCCCGCTCCTCCAGGTATGTTTATATATCATATAGTGCATGTATATTGATTTAGAATGCTATATCATAAATACACACATTCCTTTTGCTCTTACTTAGCAATTTTTATTATTGTCTAGCTGTAGGTGGTGACACCACCGCACATGCGGGTATGTTTATATATCCTATAGTGCATGCATATTGATTTAGAATGTTATATTATTGATCTACACATTCTTTTTGCAATTACTTATATAATCTATTTTTAATTGTCTAATTATAGGTGGTGCATCCACATCTTCCGCAGGGGCCACTCCTGCCGCTTCCATACCCTCCGCATCGTCTGCAGGTTAGTATGAATAAATTTAAAATATTTATTCATTTTACATATGCTCTATAGAATAAATATGAACTTCATGGAAATTTAGCGTCGATATTTATTTTCTAGTTGGAGGGGATGCGTCCGCATCCGGGACCCCGGTTGTTCCTCACCGGAGGAACTATCGTCCCGCTCGTGCTGCTGCCCGGGCCCAGGCTTGTGCGATAGTCACCGGATGTCACGACCCAAAGTTTGGACCGTAACCGGTACTTAAACTACGTAACGTCTAAAGGCATACACAACTTAAGTAAGCCGAAACCCAGAAATCTAAACCACCCAAAACTGGATCAACGGAGAAAACATAGTTTTAAACATTCGGAATTTTTCAAGTAAAAATCTTTAAGTTTAGTTTTCGTTCTTAAAAATTTCGGCAGCACCTATTTTGTAAAAACCAACCCCGAAAACGGGTACAACATAGATAATAATAAAAGCATCCCAAACGGGAGCAAATCACGCCCAACGGCGGAGACAACCACCACAACATATATAGGACGCCGAAGCGAAGAAATATAAAAGAAAACTGCATAAAGAAGTAAAATTTTTCAACAAAACCGGCTCCCACGAGTACGGCACCCAAAGTCACCACAAAATAACACTGAATCCTCACAAGTCATCTCTAAGTCATATACAACATAGTGGTAGATGGAGAATACTAGATCCAACATAAAATATACAAAGTACAAACAGATAACTGCAACCCACCTAAAAGCAAGGCTTCACAGCCAACCGAAGCGGTATCCGCAAAAGTAGAGATGAAAAGATGCCCTGCCGCGACTACTCAGAGGGTAAGTCCTGCACAACACTGTGGCACAACGGGGGTGAGTTGCCAACTCGTGAATAGTAAATAACATCATACAGTAATCGCAAGTATGCACGAACATCGATCTATCTATCACAAGTAATCCGATAGCATAAGTATGATAAGTGAATATGCAACAATCATGTAAAGGTACATCATCAGGGAACTACTGTAACGTTTTGAAAATCGTTTCGGTGAAATTTCAAAAAAACGGTAAAATAAGGGGGTTTTCTGTAAAAAGTCAAAATACAAATATCTTTATTATAAAATTAAATATACATATTCTAACTATGTAATTACTAGGATTTGGTGTTTATTGACCCACTGGTGAAATTTCAAATTTTCTGAAAAAATTTCCGAAATTAATTATTTTAATATTATTTTAAGCCGTCACTAATACATTTAATTAGGGAAAATTACAAATTGGAATGAGTTGAAATAAATTTTGTGCATCATAAAACTTTAAATAAAATTTTGTCATGTGGTTTTTGAAACGAAATCGTTTGCCAAAACGGTTTAGAAATTATTGAAGAAAAAAAGGATTTTTTTTAGTGTAAATGGATATTTGGGGTATAGTATTTATCATTTTTCATCACCCCACATCCATACCCACACTCACACACCCCCATTTTCCCTCCCCTTTGGCTGAATTCAGCAGCCCCCCTCTCTTGTCTCCACTTGCTTTGCAAAAGAAAAGAAAAAGGAAATGTAGAAATGAGAGTGAACTTTGACTAGGTTGACTAGATGTTATTTTTCCCCACCTCACTCTCTCTCCTCTTCCCTCAATTTCAGCCGAGCCCTCCCATTTCCTGCACCACCAACAGCCCCTCTCTCTCCCTCTCTCATTTTGCATCAAAAATGCATCAAAATACCTCAAAAATCAAGCTAAAATCCAAATCCGACTCCTACCCATTTTCTCTCATCTCCTTTAGCATGGATCTTGGTGCAAGGATTTCAAATTGGAGGTCTAGATCTCAAGTTTCATCCATGGTTCATGAGGTTTAAATCTTGGCCTTTTGTTTAAATTGTTGCTAAATACTTTAGTCTAGCCTAATTATACGTTTAATTATGGGTTAATTTAAAGATGTGGGTTTTCAAGAGGAGATTTAGATTAGGGTTTTGTTGTGAAATTGTGTTGTGATATATTGTGCATGGTTTAGTGATGTGGATTAATATCTTAAGTTTTGTAGAAAGCTAACCTAGTTGTTAATTACAAACCATTACTTATAAAATGTCCTAATTAAGTTATTTTGCTAACTAGGGTTTTTGGAAAATTGTTAAATGCTTTAGATTAAAATATAATTATGGTTTCATGTCATTATTAATATTATAATGAGTGGTTTAATGACTTTGGATCATGCAAAACCAAGCTTAATTGTTAAATTGTGAATTTTGCTTTAAAAAGAGTTAAAATCGGTATTTTTGCAAACTAGTTTTTTTGAACATATATGGTTTGGTGAAATTAAATTATGGAAATGATTTATATGACTTATTTAAGATATTTAATAAGTATTGTGGCCGCTAGATTCGTTTATACATCGAGTTTTGTACTAAAACGGCGTATCGTGCTTGCTAGATTTTCAGAAAAATGACTTTTTAAGTGAAATTGGGGTTTTTATGAGTTTTAACCTATTTTATATTAAAATTAGTGTTCGTGAATGTGCAAATGAGTGTATTTGGGTTTTTCTCGATGGTTTGACGTTTGTACGCCGACGTCGAGGGTTTTTGGGTTGATTTGTGAAAGCAACCATAGGTTTTGACCTATGTGGGATTCACGTGTCGTTTTTGGGTCATGAGTCGGATTTTAATGCGATACGGTGCGTTATGATATGTAGGTACCCCATGTGGACTTCGAGACGACAAGCAAGCGCGTGGCGACGTCGGCACCGGTGAGCGAGGACCAGGTGAGTAGATTTATATCTACGAGGAGAAGTCGGGTGGATGGCGTATAGCACCCCCGCAGTCCGTGGTGGTGTATACGGATGCGTATACACACCAAAAATTATTATATGTTATTTGGGATTAATAACGATGTTTACGATGGATATTGATGTGTTGGGTTATTTTAGTGTTGCGAACCTTAGGGTAGTGTTGCACTACACATACACGCATATATACTTGCATACATTCCTATTTATATGTGCTCATTCCTATTTATATGTGCTCATGAGATTCTTTATAGTTATGTGATCACATGGGTATGGGGCTATGTGTTCACATACGGATTTGAGGATGATACTTGGGATTGAGCTGAGTCGATGAGATTTGTTTTGTGGTTGTGATATCGGTGATATGGCAGGATTCGTACTTGAGGTACGTCCTGGTGTTATAGCGGATCTTGGGGCGGCGATACGGATGAATAGTGTTATAAATAAAATGGTCGACATGTGATCGTGATATAAGATATGATATGCTAGGATATTGATACTAGGCCGTATTGGGCGATGTATACCCCTTGATGATGATATGTGCTAATGATATCGGTTTGTACGAGATTGTCGATCAGTACTCAGATCACGAATATATTGATGATATTAGTATTGTATTAGACATTGGTCAGTACCTTAGACTATGATCTTTGATAAAGAGGATACCGGATGAATAGTGTGATGAATATGATTTTGACCCGTACCCAGATCTGGGGATGCCGTACGACGGATTTACGTATGAGCTATATCTTGATGATTGATCCGCACTCTTGACTTGGGATGTCTGATTGTAGATATGGTATCGGATATGATATTATTGAGGCGGGATCACCGACTAATATTTATACAGGTATGTATATGGATCGACTCAGATGTTAGACGGTTTCCTTACCTGTAGTCCAGCTTGTTAGCTTAGCCCTTTAGTTTAGTTTAGTTGTTAGATTAGATTCGATTCTTACCTATTTCAAAAACTAACGAATCGTGGGTATTTTAAAAGACAGCCCAAGGGATCCTACTGATATTTCAAAAGACGTATCTTTTCATAAAAACACCGTAGCCCTATTTTCAAAACCCCATGATTCGTGTTATTTCAAAAGGCACCATTTGTAGGACTTATATTAGATTAATGCAGATTAGTTACAGTTGCGTCTTGTATTCCGCTCCCGCTTATTATTGTGGTTCGCTTCGCATCGCATACTTATGTTATAATTTCTTATTGCAATGTTGATATCATATTGTTAGGACACCAGCACCATTACCGATGATGCGTATGTACCACGTACACTTACTTGCCGGCTCACACACATCTTCATCGGTAATTGCCATGTCACGTACACCTTAGAAAATATTATTGCTTGACATAGCGTACTTGCCTTATATGTTAGTTTAGACATTGTAGTTATTACCTGCTACTTCTTGCATACTGTTATTCATTGTTATGCCGCATTCATGGATTCTCATGCATATATTCACTATTTTACGTGTTATTGAGGTTTTGGATTCGGATTTCCATGAGATTTTCTGGATTTGGAGGAAAACCGCAAAAACATAAATAAACATTCTCTCTTTTAAAATAAAAAGTGCGGTTTTTCCCATGATGTATGAGTCGTCCACCATGAGTTTGCTGATGGATTTCGAGACCCGATTCGAGGAGACGGATGAACCGTTTTGAGTACATGGTGGACCCGGTAAGGTGCCCCGGGGCAAGAAGCGCGTGATGATGACGATGTGAGCCTGGCAGGGGAGCACCACCTACCGGTGATTTTACCCGACGCGTCGGATATCCGGAGGATACCGTCGTGGTCTTGAGATGGATGGTAGGGGCCGGTCTAGACTGACGGCGCCCTAGATATTGTGATTGAGACATTGAGATTTCGAGACATTGAGGTACAGAGACTGTGATACAGAGATATCGAGATATTGGGATTACGTTTTGTGCCGATGCTAGGCACTGTTTTATGTTGATTTCATTATGATATCTCATTTTAAAAATACAAAGGAAATCTCACTAAATTATGAAAACAGTTCTTCATTTACATGTATTCTGTTTCCATGCATTCATACCTCATTCATATGATATATTGCTACCTGAGGCACTGACACGGGCACATGAGATTACACTCGGGTTAGATATTTACCCTAGCCTTGTTATAGGTTGCATGTTATATATATAATTGAGGATATATTATGATCTTTGACCTAGGTTGCGTTATTTATGCGATTTCTTTCCGTTGATGTTTTTCTATTCACGAGTTGGCAACTCACCCCCGTTGTGCCCCAGTTTCTTGCAGGTTTGCCGTACAGGTTTCATTACGGCTTGCGGGCATAGTTTCCTTCGGGTGATTTGCTAGTAGGTGGGTTTACTTGTATCGTACCCCCATTATATATCTTGTATATTATTATTCTGTTGTATCTAGAAGTTCCATCAACCAAACATGTATTTATTTTGAGATAGAGACCAGTGATGTTATTCCTTCGACCTTAGAGTCGCGCGTTATATTTCAGCGGTTTTCTTGTGGTTTTGAGTTTCCTTTTGAATTTTGATCCTCGCCGTTGGCGTTGTATATTATATTGCTTGTGTGGTTGTGACCGTCGATTGACGAAGAGCTAGCTCCCGCTTGGGGATGCCTTTTTATTGATTTCGTACACTATTCATGTTGTATCCCGTTTGGGGGCCAGTATTTACAAAGGAGACTCTGCCGAAATTTTCAGTAAATTTTGATGTTCTAAAATACCGCATAATTCGGCTTATGCTATTAAAACTACTTGTTTTAAATTGGTTTTCCTTCACTCCACTACTTTTCTTGGTTTGGATTTCTGGGTTTTCGGTTTACTTAGATTACGTACGCCTCGAGGCGTTTCGTAGTTTAAGTGTCGGTCATGTTCCGTACTTTCGGGACGTGACAAAGTTGGTATCAGAGCGTTAGGTTTTACATTCAGAGCGTAGGATGACCCTTGGTTGATGGAATATGTGACTAAAGTAGAGTGACGTACCGTAGGTATGTTCCACGGCATATTTACGATACGCTACTCCACTTAAGAAGCCTTAGGATGTACATTTCTTTGCTCAGTATTATATTCATTCCGATCTAGCCTCATCAGTACCAGTTATGGTTTTGCTGCCACGATTACGGGCAGGGAGAGCTACAGCTAGAGTTGCGGTCAGCACGAGCTCGTCACGAACGAGGATTGACCATGGCGAAATTCCGGCAACACATGATTGCAGAGATGTGTCTTTTTACTGTGTTTCCGCGCCACGAGCGTTTGGCGGATCGCCTTTATGAGGTTACTCGGATGTGCTGATCGACACTAGAGGATTGAGCCAATGATAGAGGCCGGCCAGATCTTGATGACCGTTGGTGTGTTGCTTATTCATGATGATCGAGGCACTGTTCAGCGTGCAGACGAGCGAGCCAGTTATTGCTGCGAACGACGAGATATTGCCCCAGATGCTGGAATTAGTGCAGAACGAGTTGTACCAAGAGATGATAGAAGGTCGCTAGTCATCGAGGATGAATGACTAGGACATGTGGATCGTTCGCCTACCCCGATGCGAGGTCATCAGATAGATTGATTCCAGCTAGAGACGACTTCACGCGGAGACGTTGGGAGTCGACAGAGACGATCGAATGTCAGAAACCTATTATTCCAAGTTTAAAGTAGTCGGAAAGACATGCAGGCAATTCTATGGTTCCTCTAGAAGAATGAAACCCTAACTCGACTTAATGACCGTGTGAAAGCCTTTGAACCTTCGGGTTTGTGGCAGTTCTACGGCGCCATTAGTGAGGCTTGGGTTTGCCCTTCTACGGCTGGACCACCGATGCTGTGGTATGCACTCGATACTATTAAACTGTGCCCAAGAGGTTGAGCTCTTGGGGGATTATAAGGCTTTGACGACTCGATCGGATGGCTCGACTTAATTCGGATGCTAGGCGGTGAGATGCATTTCTTGGGAGACTCCCGCTACGAGGATAGCCGTTGGAGCTCAGTCCATGTAGCCACGATGAGACAAGTCCGTAGCAGTCGACATTAAAGAAAGTGAAGTAAGAGGTTCGTACCAGATCTAGATGAGATGACGTTCCACTCCGCCGACAGCAGAGATGCGATGCGCATGCCGAGGCAGAGTACTGGATATACCTTCCAGAAGGAGTCGCGATGGGTATGCAGCCGTTCCAGAGCAAGATGTAGATATAGGAAAGGACGATGACTTCCGGACAGTTGGCAGAGATGAGACATGGAAGAGACCGTGAGCAGGATTCCTTCCAGGACACTGCTGCAATGATACTTGCACCCAGGATCAGATGTGTCACGTACATTCAGAGAGCCAGAGGCCGACGCCAGTGATATGCTGTCTTACGAGTGGTCGCGATGATTGACCGAGAGATGACCAGAGAAGTGCCAGAACGGGATCATCCCCGTTAGCACACCTGATAGGGCCGATGAGCCGATGGACCGAGAGATTGGTAATTCACAGTGGAGACCTTGACCCAGGAGTGGTCATTGTTACGCACACCAGCAGGCCATAGTTCATGATCATCGACGAGACGTCCCACTAGTGACCGCGACAGTTGGCCCAAGATTCTTAGAGGATGCGCGTGAGCGGTACTATTCCGCCATTATTGATTTCGATGTTTTGGGTGATTTATTCGCATGATTTGATTTTGATGATTGAGGATTTACGATCTTTGCAAAGTGTTGCACTTGATATCATTTTCATGGTTTGGTTTCACATGTTTGTGATTTTACGGTTTTAGACATTTGAGTTGATTTTGTGCGTATGCACGCACACGATTTGGTTCATGCACTCTGTATAGTTTATATATGCTTGCAGTGCAGTGATACGCCTTTGTGCACTTAGATGCATTGGACTTTGATTTCGATGGTGATGTTCGATATTTGTTTTGTGCATCTTGTGCACCTGATTTGATTTTGCGCATGTTCGGCACTTGATATTGGATTTCATGATTTCGTGCACGATGGATGCACCTGAATTGGATTTCCGCGCATGTTGGGCGCATGTTTTGAAGTGTGATTTTGGTGCACACCAGATGCACTAAATCGAGATTTTTCGTGCATGTCAGATGCACCTGATTTTGCTGTCAGGCACACATGTTGCCTACGACGGATGTTTCGTGCACACCCGATGCACTTAGATGTTGTTTCTGTGCATATGTATGGCACATATTTGGATTTTGACTTCCGTGCGCACAAGACGCACGTAGTATGCATATACGTATTTTGGGATTGATTTTTTTTATAGAACAGTACATTTTTATGATATTACTATGTGTTTTCGTACTGTGCAGGACTAGTCAGAGGACAGTACCTGAATATATTTTACATGTATAGTTTCGAGTTATATCAGATTGGTTTTGCTTTGGATTTGGTATTGATGTCTTCCCCATGACTCCGATGATTGCGGGATACTTGACGGAGTTCTGAGTTGAGTTATATGCTCATTTTTCATGCGCATGCGTTGCGCTACGATTTGTTTTATGTATTTATGATTTCGGAGCCCCGGCGATTTGATGGTTTTGGCTGAAATATTTTAGTATTTGGGGGAAGTTTTAATTTAAATTCGGGGACCGAATTTCTTTAAGGGGGGAAGATTGTAACGTTTTGAAAATCGTTTCGGTGAAATTTCAAAAAAACGGTAAAATAAGGGGGTTTTCTGTAAAAAGTCAATATACAAATATCTTTATTATAAAATTAAATATACATATTCTAACTATGTAATTACTAGGATTTGGTATTTATTGACCCACTGGTGAAATTTCAAATTTTCTGAAAAAATTTCCGAAATTAATTATTTTAATATTATTTTAAGCCGTCACTAATATATTTAATTAGGGAAAATTACAAATTGGAATGAGTTGAAACAAATTTTGTGCATCATAAAACTTTAAATAAAATTTTGTCATGTGGTTTTTGAAACGAAATCGTTTGCCAAAACGGTTTAGAAATTATTGAAGAAAAAAAGGTTTTTTTTAGTGTAAATGGATGTTTGGGGTATAGTATTTATCATTTTTCATCACCCCACACCCATACCCACACTCACACACCCCCATTTTCCCTCCCCCTTGGCTGAATTCAGCAGCCCCACTCTCTTGTCCCCACTTGCTTTGCAAAAGAAAAGAAAAGAAAAGAAAAGAAAAAGGAAATGTAGAAATGAGAGTGGACTTTGACTAGGTTGACTAGATGTTATCTTTCCCCACCTCACTCTCTCTCCTCTTCCCTCAATTTCAGTCGAGCCCTCCCATTTCCTGCACCACCAACAGCCCATCTCTCTCCCTCTCTCATTTTGCATCAAAAATTCATCAAAATACCTCAAAAATCAAGCTAAAATCCAAATCCGACTCCACCCCATTTTCTCTCATCTCCTTTAGCATGGATCTTGGTGCAAGGATTTCAAATTGGAGGTCTAGATCTCAAGTTTCATCCATGGTTCATGAGGTTTAAATCTTGGCCTTTTGATTAAATTGTTGCTAAATACTTTAGTCTAGCCTAATTATACGTTTAATTATGGGTTAATTTAAAGATGTGGGTTTTCAAGAGGAGGTTTAGATTAGGGTTTTGTTGTGAAATTGTGTTGTGATATATTGTGCATGCTTTAGTGATGTGGATTAACATCTTAAGTTTTGTAGAAAGCTAACCTAGTTGTTAATTACAAACCATTACTTATAAAATGTCCTAATTAAGTTATTTTGCTAACTAGGGTTTTTAGAAAATTGTTAAATGCTTTAGGTTAAAATATAATTATGGTTTCATGTCATTATTAATATTATAATGAGTGGTTTAATGACTTTGGATCATGCAAAACCAAGCTTAATTGTTAAATTGTGAATTTTGCTTTAAAAAGAGTTAAAATCGGTATTTTTGCAAACTAGTTTTTTTGAACATATATGGTTTGGTGAAATTAAATTATGGAAATGATTTATATGACTTATTTAAGATATTTAATAAGTATTGTGGCTGCTAGATTCATTTATACATCGAGTTTTGTACTAAAACGGCGTATTGTGCTTGCTAGATTTTCGGAAAAATGACTTTTTAAGTGAAATTGGGGTTTTTGTGAGTTTTAACCTATTTTATATTAAAATTAGTGTTCGTGAATGTGCAAATGAGTGTATTTGGGTTTTTCTCGATGCTTTGACGTTTGTACGCCGACGTCGAGGGTTTTTGGGTTGATTTGTGAAAGCAACCATAGGTTTTGACCTATGTGGGATTCACGTGTCGTTTTTGGGTCATGAGTCGGATTTTAATGCGATACGGTGCGTTATGATATGTAGGTACCCCATGTGGACTTCGAGACGACAAGCAAGCGCGTGGCGACGTCGGCACCGGTGAGCGAGGACCAGGTGAGTAGATTTATATCTACGAGGAGAAGTCGGGTGGATGGCGTATAGCACCCCCGCAGTCCGTGGTGGTGTATACGGATGCGTATACACACCAAAAATTATTATATGTTATTTGGGATTAATAACGATGTTTACGATGGATATTGATGTGTTGGGTTATTTTAGTGTTGCGAGCCTTAGGGTAGTGTTGCACTACACATACACGCATACATACTTGCATACATTCCTATTTATATGTGCTCATGGGATTCTTTATAGTTATGTGATCACATGGGTATGGGACTATGTGTTCACATACGGATTTGAGGATGATACTTGGGATTGAGCTGAGTCGATGAGATTTGTTTTGTGGTTGTGATATCGGTGATATGGCAGGATTCGTACTTGAGGTACGTCCTGGTGTTATAGCGGATCTTGGGGCGGCGATACGGATGAATAGTGTTATAAATAAAATGGTCGACATGTGATCGTGATATAAGATATGATATGCTAGGATATTGATACTAGGCCGTATTGGGCGATATATACCCCTTGATGATGATATGTGCTAATGATATCGGTTTGTACGAGATTGTCGATCAGTAGTAAGATCATGACTATATTGATGATATTAGTATTGTATTAGACATAGGTCAGTACCTTAGACTATGATCTTTGATAAAGAGGATACTGGATGAATAGTGTGATGAATATGATTTTGACCAGTACCCAGATCTGGGGATGCCGTACGACGGATTTACGTACGAGCTATATCTTGATGATTGATCCGCACTCTTGACTTGGGATGTCTGATTGTAGATATGGTATCGGATATGATATTATTGAGGCGGGATCACCGACTAATATTTATACAGGTATGAATATGGATCGACTCAGATGTTAGACGGTTTTCTTACCTGTAGTCCAGCTTGTTAGCTTAGCCCTTTAGTTTAGTTTAGTTGTTAGATTAGATTCAATTCTTACCTATTTCAAAAACTAACGAATCGTGGGTATTTTAAAAGACAGCCCAAGGGATCCTACGGATATTTCAAAAGACGTATCTTTTCATAAAAACACCGTAGCCCATATTTTCAAAACCCCATGATTCGTGTTATTTCAAAAGGCACCATTTGTAGGACTTATATTAGATTAATGCAGGTTAGTTACAGTTGCGTCTTGTATTCAGCTCCCGCTTATTATTGTGGTTCGCTTCGCATCGCATACTTATGTTATAATTTCTTATTGCAATGTTGATATCATATTGTTAGGACACCAGCACCATTACCGATGATGCGTATGTACCACGTACACTTACTTGCCGGCTCACACACATCTTCATCGGTAATTGCCATGTCACGTACACCTTAGAAAATATTATTGCTTGACATAGCGTACTTGCCTTATATGTTAGTTTAGACATTATAGTTATTACCTGCTACTTCATGCATACAGTTATTCAATGTTATGCCGCATTCATGGATTCTCATGCATATATTCACTATTTTACGTGTTATTGAGGTTTTGGATTCGGATTTCCATGAGATTTTCTGGATTTGGAGGAAAACCGCAAAAACATAAATAAACATTCTCTCTTTTAAAATAAAAAGTGCGGTTTTTCCCATGATGTATGAGTCGTCCACCATGAGTTTGCTGATGGATTTCGAGACCCGATTCGAGGAGACGGATGAACCGTTTTGGGTACATGGTGGACCCGGTAAGGTGCCTCGGGGCAAGAAGCGCGTGATGATGACGATGTGAGCCTGGCAGGGGAGCACCACCTACCGGTGATTTTACCCGACGCGTCGGATATCCGGAGGATACCGTCGTGGTCTTGAGATGGATGGTAGGGGCCGGTCTAGACTGACGGCGCCCTAGATATTGTGTTTGAGACATTGAGATTTCGAGACTTTGAGGTACAGAGACTGTGATATAGAGATATCGAGATATTGGGATTACGTTTTGTGCCGATGCTAGGCACTGTTTTATGCTGATTTCATTATGATATCTCATTTTAAAAATACAAAGGAAATCTCACTAAATTATGAAAATAGTTCTTCATTTACATGTATTCTGTTTCCATGCATTCATACCTCATTCATATGATATATTGCTACCTGAGGCACTGACACGGGCACATGAGATTACACTCGGGTTAGATATTTACCCTAGCCTTGTTATAGGTTGAATGTTATATATATAATTGAGGATATATTATGATCTTTGACCTAGGTTGCGTTATTTATGCGATTTCTTTCCGTTGATGTTTTTCTATTCACGAGTTGGCAACTCACCCCCGTTGTGCCCCAGTTTCTTGCAGGTTTGCCGTACAGGTTTCATTACGGCTTGCGGGCATAGTTTCCTTCGGGTGATTTGCTAGTAGGTGGGTTTACTTGTATCGTACCCCCATTATATATCTTGTATATTATTATTCTGTTGTATCTAGAAGTTCCATCAACCAAACATGTATTTATTTTGAGATAGAGACCAGTGATGTTATTCCTTCGACCTTATAGTCGCGCGTTATATTTCTGCGGTTTTCTTGTGGTTTTGAGTTTCTTTTTGAATTTTGATCCTCGCCGTTGGCGTTGTATATTATATTGCTTGTGTGGTTGTGACCGTCGATTGACGAAGAGCTAGCTCCCGCTTGGGGATGCCTTTTTATTGATTTCGTATACTATTCATGTTGTATCCCGTTTGGGGGCCAGTATTTACAAAGGAGACTCTGCCGAAATTTTCAGTAAATTTTGATGTTCTAAAAAACCGCATAATTCGGCTTATGCTATTAAAACTACTTGTTTTAAATTGGTTTTCCTTCACTCTACTATTTTTCTTGGTTTAGATTTCTGGGTTTTCGGTTTACTTAGATTACGTACGCTTCGAGACGTTTCGTAGTTTAAGTGCCGGTCATGTTCCGTACTTTCGGGACGTGACAAAGTTGGTATCAGAGCGTTAGGTTTTACCTTCGGAGCGTAGGATGACCCTTGGTTGATGGAATAGTTGACTAAAGTAGAGTGACGTACCGTAGGTATGTTCCGCGGCATATTTACGATACGCTACTCCACTTAAGAAGCCTTAGGATGTACATTTCTTTGCTCAGTATTATATTCATTCCGATCTAGCCTCATCAGTACCAGTTATGGTTTTGCTGCCACGATTACGGGCAGGGAGAGCTACAGCTAGAGTTGCGGTCAGCACGAGCTCGTCACGAACGAGGACTGACCAGGGTGAAATTCCGGCAACACACGATTGCAGAGATGTGTCTTTTTACTGTGTTTCCGCGCCACGAGCGTTTGGCGGATCGTCTTTATGAGGTTACTCGGATGTGCTGATCGACACTAGAGGATTGAACCAATGATAGAGGCCAGCCAGATCTTGATGACCGTTGGTGTGTTGCTTATTCATGATGATCGAGGCACTGTTCAGCGTGCAGACGAGCGCGCCAGTTATTGCTGCGAACGACGAGATATTGCCCCAGATGCTGGAATTAGTGCAGAACGAGTTGTACTAAGAGATGATAGAAGGTCGCTAGTCATCGAGGATGAATGACTAGGACATGTGGATCGTTCGCCTACCCCTATGCGAGGTCATCAGATAGATTGATTCCAGCTAGAGACGACTTCACGCGGAGACGTTGGGAGTCGACAGAGACGATCGAATGTCAGAAACCTATTATTCCAAGTTTAAAGTAGTCGGAAAGACATGCAGGCAATTCTATGGTTCCTCTAGAAGAATGAAACCCTAACTCGACTTAATGACCGTGTGAAAGCCTTTGAACCTTTGTGTTTGCGGCAGTTCTACGGCGCCATTAGTGAGGCTTGGGTTGGCCCTTCTACGGCTGGACCACCGATGCTGTGGTATGTACTCGATACTATTAAACAGTGCCCAAGAGGTTGAGCTCTTGGGGGATTATGAGGTTTTGACGACTCGATCGGATGGCTCGACTTAATTCGGATGCTAGGCGATGAGATGCATTTCTTGGGAGACTCCCGCTACGAGGATAGCCGTTGGAGCTCAGTCCATGTAGCCACGATGAGACAAGTCCGAAGCAGTCGACATTAGAGAAAGTGAAGTAAAAGGTTCGTACCAGATCTAGATGAGATGACGTTCCACTCCGCCGACAGCAGAGATGCGATGCGCATGCCGAGGTAGAGTACTGGATATACCTTCCAGAAGGAGTCGCGATGGGTATGCAGCCGTTCCAGAGCAAGATGTAGATATAGGAAAGGACGATGACTTCCGGACAGTTGGCAGAGATGAGACATGGAAGAGACCGTGAGCAGGATTCCTTCCAGGACACTGCCGCAATGATACTTGCACCCAGGATCAGATGTGTCACGTACATTCAGAGAGCCAGAGGCCGACGCCAGTGATATGCTGTCTTACGAGTGGTCGCGATGATTGACCGAGAGATGACCAGAGAAGTGCCAGAATGGGATCATCCCCGTTAGCACACCTGACAGGGCCGATGAGCCGATGGACCGAGAGATTGGTAATTCACAGTGGAGACCTTGACCCAGGAGTGGTCATTGTTACGCACACCAGCAGGCCAGAGTTCATGATCATCGATGAGGCGTCCCACTAGTGACCGCGACAATTGGCCCAAGATTCTTAGAGGATGCGCGTGAGCGGTACTATTCCGCCATTATTGATTTCGATGTTTTGGGTGATTTATTCGCATGATTTGATTTTGATGATTGAGGATTTACGATCTTTGCACAGTGTTGCACTTGATATCGTTTTCATGGTTTGGTTTCACATGTTTGTGATTTTACGGTTTTAGACATTTGAGTTGATTTTGTGCGTATGCACGCACACGATTTGGTTCATGCACTCTGTATAGTTTATATATGCTTGCAGTGCAGTGATACGCCTTTGTGCACTTAGATGCATTGGACTTTGATTTCGATGGTGATGTTCGATATTTGTTTTGTGCATCTTGTGCACCTGATTTGATTTTGCGCATGTTCGGCACTTGATATTGGATTTCATGATTTCGTGCACGATGGATGCACCTGAATTGGATTTCCGCGCATGTTGGGCGCATGTTTTGAAGTGTGATTTTGGTGCACACCAGATGCACTAAATCGAGATTTTTCGTGCATGTCAGATGCACCTGATTTTGCTGTCAGGCACACATGTTGCCTACGACGGATGTTTCGTGCACACCCGATGCACTTAGATGTTGTTTCTGTGCATATGTATGGCACATATTTGGATTTTGACTCCCGTGCGCACAAGACGCACGTAGTATGCATACACGTATTTTGGGATTGATTTTTCTTATAGAACAGTACGTTTTTATGATATTACTATGTGTTTTCGTACTGAGCAGGACTAGTCAGAGGACAATACCTGAATATATTTTACATGTATAGTTTCGAGTTATATCAGATTGGTTTTGCTTTGGATTTGGTATTGATGTCTTCCCCATGACTCCGATGATTGCGGGATACTTGACGGAGTTCTGAGTTGAGTTATATGCTCATTTTTCATGCGCATGCGTTGCGCTACGATTTGTTTTATGTATTTATGATTTCGGAGCCCCGGCGATTTGATGGTTTTGGCTGAAATATTTTAGTATTTGGGGGAAGTTTTAATTTAAATTCGGGGACCGAATTTCTTTAAGGGGGGAAGATTGTAACGTTTTGAAAATCGTTTCGGTGAAATTTCAAAAAAACGGTAAAATAAGGGGATTTTCTGTAAAAAGTCAAAATACAAATATCTTTATTATAAAATTAAATATACATATTCTAACTATGTAATTACTAGGATTTGGTGTTTATTGACCCACTGGTGAAATTTCAAATTTTCTGAAAAAATTTCCGAAATTAATTATTTTAATATTATTTTAAGCCGTCACTAATACATTTTAATTAGTTAAAATTACAAATTGGAATGAGTTGAAACAAATTTTGTGCATCATAAAACTTTAAATAAAATTTTGTCATGTGGTTTTTGAAACGAAATCGTTTTCCAAAACGGTTTAGAAATTATTGAAGAAAAAAAGGCTTTTTTTTTAGTGTAAATGGATGTTTGGGGTATAGTATTTATCATTTTTCATCACCCCACACCCATACCCACACTCACACACCCCCATTTTCCCTCCCCCTTGGCTGAATTCAGCAGCCCCCCTCTCATGTCCCCACTTGCTTTGCAAAAGAAAAGAAAAGAAAAAGTGCGGTTTTTCCCATGATGTATGAGTCGTCCACCATGAGTTTGCTGATGGATTTCGAGACCCGATTCGAGGAGACGGATGAACCGTTTTGGGTACATGGTGGACCCGGTAAGGTGCCCAGGGGCAAGAAGCGCGTGATGATGACGATGTGAGCCTGGCAGGGGAGCACCACCTACCGGTGATTTTACCCGACGCGTCGGATATCCGGAGGATACCGTCGTGGTCTTGAGATGGATGGTAGGGGCCGGTCTAGACTGACGGCGCCCTAGATATTGTGATTGAGACATTGAGATTTCGAGATATTGAGGTACAGAGACTGTGATACAGAGATATCGAGATATTGGGATTACGTTTTGTGCCGATGCTCGGCACTGTTTTATGCTGATTTCATTATGATATCTCATTTTTAAAATACAAAGGAAATCTCACTAAATTATGAAAACAGTTCTTCATTTACATGTATTCTGTTTCCATGCATTCATACCTCATTCATATGATATATTGCTACCTGAGGCACTGACACGGGCACATGAGATTACACTCGGGTTAGATATTTACCCTAGCCTTGTTATAGGTTGCATGTTATATATATAATTGAGGATATATTATGATCTTTGACCTAGGTTGCGTTATTTATGCGATTTCTTTCCGTTGATGTTTTTCTATTCACGAGTTGGCAACTCACCCCCGTTGTGCCCCAGTTTCTTGCAGGTTTGCCGTACATGTTTCATTACGGCTTGCGGGCATAGTTTCCTTCGGGTGATTTGCTAGTAGGTGGGTTTACTTGTATCGTACCCCCATTATATATCTTGTATATTATTATTCTGTTGTATCTAGAAGTTCCATCAACCAAACATGTATTTATTTTGAGATAGAGACCAGTGATGTTATTCCTTCGACCTCAGAGTCGCGCGTTATATTTCTACGGTTTTCTTGTGGTTTTGAGTTTCCTTTTGAATTTTGATCCTCGCCGTTGACGTTGTATATTATATTGCTTGTGTGATTGTGACCGTCGATTGACGAAGAGCTAGCTCCTGCTTGGGGATGCCTTTTTATTGATTTCGTATACTATTCATGTTGTATCCCGTTTGGGGGCCAGTATTTACAAAGGAGACTCTGCCGAAATTTTCAGTAAATTTTGATGTTCTAAAAAACCGCATAATTCGGCTTATGCTATTAAAACTACTTGTTTTAAATTGGTTTTCCTTCACTTTACTACTTTTCTTGGTTTGGATTTCTAGGTTTTCGGTTTACTTAGATTACGTACGCCTCGAGACGTTTCGTAGTTTAAGTGCCGGACATGTTCCGTACTTTCGGGACGTGACAACTACAACTACATGAAACAATGCATATCAATATAATCCTGAGTGTGGGATGATATAATATAAAATCTCATGCAAAAATCATCAGCATGGAAAAACACCAGTGTCCCTCACTGACACATCAAATCCCAAATCCTCAGGCACCGCATCCTCAGATCGGCCCTCACATCCTGTATGTCTCACGAAAACTTGAGTGTCAAACACCGACACTCGAAACATCATGAAATCCGTGTCTAGCATCGACACGTAAATCCTCATAACTCAGGCGCTGTCACCATGACTGGCCCTGACGATATGTCGTACCTCACTCCGGTCGGTATCTCCATGATAACCGCCGAGTCCAAATACAATCACCGGTAGGTAGTGGTCCCACCGTCAGGCTTATCGTCTACACCACAAAATCACCACTCACCCCGGGGTGCCATATCGGGTCCACCATGTACCCGCAGACGGTGCATCCCGCTCCTCGAATCGGGTATCACAAGCCAAATCTCAGAACCGAGAAATCACATGGTGGACGCATCAAATATCTTATCAAGAGAAACCGGGTGTTTAAACAATACATGGTTTTCTTGAAAATATCCCCCACGGTTCTCAAATCCTTAAATCATATGAAATCCATATCTCAATGCGTAAAATCCATATAAAACTGATATATGTAACATAAAACATCAATATGAGCATATAAAGGGAAAACCGCTCTTTAAATTGAATCTAGCTTTAAAATATATCATGCGGTTCCCAATTCCTTCGAAAATAAATGCAGTATCATATGAAGTGTACATGTAAGTGTAGCAAGGTTTAAGTATCTACATGTAATCAAGTACGAGGGTGTACATGTAACGTTTTAAAAATAATTAAATAAATAATTAAATGAATAAAATTGTTTAAGTGAATTTTATGATTTTCGGTAAAGCAAAATGTATTTTTCGTAAAATCAAACCGCAATTGTTTTTCATTATAAATTCAAAAATACCTATTTAATTATGTAATTACTAGTAAATAGTGTTTATTTAGCCACTTATAAATTTTTAGTTTAATTAAAAATTTTTCCTAAATTAATTATTTTAAATATTAACATAAGCTTTATTTTTACACTAAATTAGTGGTAATTACAAATTTAAATGGTTTTAATTTGTAAAAATGAACCATGGCATGTTAGAATTTAGTATGTATCATGCAAAAATTATTTGCAAATTTTTCCTATTTTCTAGAGCTTTCTTGAGTTGCTATAGTAAACAAATAAATAAATAATTAAATAAACCATGAAAAGACCTTTAAGTGACATTTCTCCTCTTGAAACTTCTACACTTTTCCTTAATCATTTCTTTCTCTCCCTCACTCCCTCAAGGCCGGCCACAACCCTCCCATGGCTGCCCCCCCATTTCCCACCTCATTTTTGCACAAAAATCCATCAAATTACATCAAAAATTCAACAAAAAATACACAAAATCCTAATCTCTTCATACCCTTTATTCTCTACCCTTTTTTATATGGATTGTGGAGTGGAAAAGCATGTATTTTGGAGGCTCATTTCTTGTTTGGATTTCACATTTTGGAGTTATAATTTTCCTTCTTTTGATTTATTGTTATTAGATGATCATTTAAGCTTAATTAGATTTAATGAATTAATTCTATGTTTTTTTTAAAATGCAAGTTAGGGTTGTAAATTCAAGTTAGGGTTTTTAATAATTAATTAGGGTTATAATAGTTAGTTTAACACTTTTAGAATTGGAAAATATTGCATGGTTGTTAAATTGTAAAATTTTCATTTAAAATTGTTTTAAATAAGGAAATTAGCTAACTAGATTTTTCTAAAATGTGTTTGTGGGTAATATAAAATTCCAATTAAAGTTGCTATCATTAGATTGTAGTTTTAGTGAGAGTATTAGCATGTAAATGGAAAGAAAAACTTAGTTTGATCACTAGATTACTTTGAGAATTGGAAAATACTAATAAAATGCTATTATTTTGTAAACTAGATTTTGAAAATTCCTAAATAAAGGAGATTAAAAATATAATTTATGGTTTCATTAAATCATTATCATCATGAATTGTGGTTTAATACATTAATTCATGCAAAATTTTGTTTTGTGATGGAATTGTGGTATTTTGCTTGAAAAATGTTAAAATTGTTAAAAGTTGCAAACTAGAAATTTCAAATAAATGAAAAATTGTGTAATAAAAATATAGTAATGGTTTGTATAGTCTAGTAATGCTATTTAATGAGTTTTATGACCATTGGTTTCATTTAAATGTCAAGTTTCGATGAAAAACGGTAAATTGGCACTTTCGGGTTTTTCGAAAACGGACGATTTGATCGATTTTAGTGTTTCGATGAAATTGATCATGTTTTACAATATAAGTAATGTGTTTTAAAACTACAAGTTGTTTGATGATGTTATCTCGATCCATCGGAGTTTGTACGCCGATATCGAGCGGTATTTGGTTCTTTTGCGTGGACGGGACATAGGTTTTAACCTGTGCTTGTTCCTTGTATCGTTTGACTTTTGTATGTGATTCGGTTTACGATAATATTTATATGTTTGCGTTTAGGTACCCTTCAAGTGGACTGCGGGTGATGAAGAGGAGGATGGCGACACCGTCGTCGGCAGACATGGACCAGGTGAGTAGATGTATATCTACGGGGGGAAGTCGGGTGGATGGCGTTTAGCACCCCCGCAACGTAGAATAGGAATGGTACTTATTGACATTAGGAAATCAGATGTGACCCTAGTAGGACCCTAGTATTGACCCTAGGCTGGACTAGACTAATTTAGGAAAACCATATCCGAGAATGAGTACCTTGGAAGAGGTTCGTAGGTTTCAGATAGAAACACACCCACGCACACACACTGAAACTCGACATGGGGTATACGTGTATATGTATATATATAGAACGAGGTATAGGTATATACATATATATACAACACGTATATGTGATTCATTGATGTGATATGATATCCGAGATATGATGAAACAATGTAGCGGGGCTTGATGCCGTAATTCTTGGCTATACAGTCGTATTAAAGTGTTAGCGGAATCATTAGAGAATGAGATAATGAGCATGAATATATATAAATCATAAAGAGTGGTGGTGATATTGATGTACATGGGACGCTAGAATAGTACCCGGACTGTAACTTGTGACTGACCACGATATGATATATGTATAACTTGATTACGACATTATATTGGTGTGACCTGATGCCGATATCATATAAGTATGACTTAATCACAATATGATACATATGACATGATATTTCTGAGGATAAACTAATGATGCTTATCATGATGGCAATGATATATGATTGATGTATGCGATCACAGTTTAGAACCTTGATCATAAGATGGTTGATGATGACCCATTACTAATAATGAGACACCTAGGAGATACTGGACCCGTACCCCGATATAGGGATACCGTACGATGGATTTTACCGTACGAGGCTTAGATATGATGATTGATCCGCACTCTTGATTCGAGGAAGCCGTACTACGTACGCGACGCTATTGAGGCGGGATCGCCGACTATTAGAGATATTGGTTCAGACCTTAGGTAGATGCTTGTTTCTTATTGACTAGTTTCTTAGGTTAGTTCCTTAGGATATTAGATGGACACTGGTTTAGGTTCGACTCACATAGTGGTAGTTGTACTCGTATCTCGCAGAGGAGTGGATAATGCACACCTGTATTTACATTCGTACTGTAATCATCATGGTGCATGTTCTTTTATATGTTGCTATAACCAGTATAAACTTTACCTGTTAGGACACCAGCACTATTACCGATGATGCGCATATTCCACGCACACTTATTTGCCTGCTCACACACATCATCATCGGTAATTGCTATGTCACGTACACTTTAGATCATATTGTCTTTTATGGATAGAATCAGTTAGCAACTAGACAGATATAATATTGTGAATATTCTCTGACAATAGTATAAGACATGATATTTATTACTTAGACATTCATGCATTCATATTTCATGTTATCGCACAGTAGTATGGGCATATGCTGACACTTATCATATACTTACTCATGATTTTGACATTTGGATTTCTATGAGATTTCTGGATTTTTGGGGAAAAACCGCAAAAATATATAAAAACTTCTCTCTCTCTCCTCGTCTCTTTTTTAAATAAGATGCGGTTTTCTCGTGATGTATGAGTCGTCCACCATGAGTATTTCATGTTTTCTGTTGGATTTCGAGACCCGATTCGAGGAGTGGATGAACCGTCTCGGGTACATGGTGGGCCCGGTATGGTACCCCGGGGCAAGAAGATCGAGTTGTAGACGATGAGCCTGGCAGGGGAAGACTACCTACCGGTGATGTCTGGCGCGGCGGATATCCGGAGGATACCGACCGTTGTCGTGAGATTTGATGATATGGGCCGATCTGGATTGACGGAGCCCGAGATATTGAGACTTGAGATTACCTGTGTTGTGTCGATGCTTGACACGGATTTCTATGGATTTCATTATTGAGATTTCAGATTCTTATACACATTCTACTATGATAACAGCTAAAGATTTCTTATACATATATATCTGGACTTCAGGATTTGTTACTTTACATTCATGGTGCATGCATTTCATTCATATGACATGGTACTATATGAGGCACTGACACGAGCACGGAGTATCTACACTTACACGTATTGTTACCCTGCTATTACTTGAGGTTTGAGACTTAGTAGTGTATTATTATGACCTAGGATAGCGTCGTGCATTCGATTTCTTTTCGTAGATGTCTTCTACTCACGAGTTGGCAACTCACCCCCGTTGTGCCAAATTTTATTACAGGTTCGGTGTACAGGTTTCCCTGGCAGCTTGCTGGCACATTTATTCTTTCAGGGTGACTTGCACGGTAGGTTGGTTCACTTGTATCCGAACCACCATTGTACTTTTATTCACTCACTTGAATCTAGTAAGCTCCATCAACCACATTTGTATTACTTGATAAGTTTATTGGACCAGTATGTTATTTCGACCTTAGAGTCGCGCATGTATTATTCTGATCTGGTGGTTTTGTTTTTTTTTGAGTTTTGAGCCTCGCCCTTTGGCGTTGTATATTATTGTGTTTGTTGTGGTTGTTTCCGTCTGTTGGCGTTGAGCTAGCACCCGTTTGGGGATGCTTTTTATTGTTTATTCATATTATACTTGTTGTACCCGTTTGGGGGCCAATTTTTACAGAGGAGACTCTGCCGAAATTTTTGATAAAATTTGCTGATGTTTTTATACTTGTTTTCTTTTCTTTTCTTCTTTTTCTTCTATTATGGTTTAGATTTCTGGGCTTCGGCTTACTTAGGTCACGTGGCGCCTCTAGACGCTTCGTAATCTAAGTGCCGGTCACGTTCCGTACTTTCGGGTCGTGACTGTACATGTCAATATGTATGGATGATGTATAAGCAAATATAGCAAGATATAAGTGAAGTGGAATAAGGTTCACTACCTTAACTATTCCTGCCCAATGCAATATCACGTATGTATGTGTCCACAGTATTTCATATGCACAATAGAATAAGAGTTACTACTCCAATCATTCCTATCCACTACCATATCACATATGTAGGTGTTTGTGCGTGTCATGGCAATTATAGACGGTGTGGGTGTAGCATATAATTTAGTGCCCGTGCAACATGAACCGTCAGTAATGTGTTATATCTAAAGGTACTAATCAAGTACAACAGATAATTCTATGCAATGACATTCATATGAAAGTAACTAATATGTAAATACATGCAGCTATCATCTCATATTCGCCCCGACGCATAACGCCATACGGGCGATTTCCCCGTAGATGTTAAATCTACTCACCGATGGTCTCGAGCTATGAAAATCCGACCACCTGCTTCCCCTTGTCCGCAGCACCCGAAGTCCCTGCTTGCGAACCTAAAATTTCATAAATACAACACATAAGCTAAAAATCCTATAATGACGAAAAGACAACGAAACGCGACGAAAACGCCCGGAAAATTACACTGCGCGCTTAGCGCATCTATCGCGCGCGATACCGGCCAAAACCCTAATTGGGGTCGCTAAACTACAAAACACCAATTCTGGACCCCGATCGTCCCGATCACGCAACACAAAACAAAAATTACGAGGAATACACTAGATATAACCTCCCAACTACCAAACGAACCCTACGTCGGAAAAACCCCGAAATCTAGTAAGCAACCCATCGCAATATATCGCACTAGATTCAAGATAACGCAAATCTTACAATTACAAATACCTTAAAATAGCTTAACTAAGCTATCTAAACCAATCCTATATTTTTAACACTCGCTAATTATGTTTTAGCAAAAATCTAGTAAGCAACTTTGCTTAATTAAACAAAATAATCATTAGCAAAAATTAACATTTCTACTAGGTTAATCTTTTCTAAAACACAATTTAACACTTCAAATAAACACTAATCACTTAATCAAAATTTAACCCTAACATGAATTTCTTAAACCAATTATAATGAATTAATCATAATTTAAAAGCTAAACTAAGCACATAAATAGTTAACTAAATTAGCTAGCTAAAAGATTTAAATACCACAATTAAAGATTAGGGTTGAAATTATACCTCTCAAGAACACAAACAAGCAACTAGATCCATCATTTTTTTCCTCCAAAAATGATGTTTTCCTTGAAGGTATAAGCAAGATTAGTGAAGGATAAAGATTGGTTATTGATTGTTTATGAGTTTTGTGGAATTTTTTAAGGAATTTTGATGAATTATTGATCTTGGAATGAAGAAATTGAGCAAAGAAAAGCAAGAGGGTAGAAATGGGGAGGGGTTTCGGCCAAGGAGGAAAGGTGGGGGTATTTTTGTGAAGTGGGTGGAGTTTTCTAGTCAAAAGAAATCAATAAATGCACATAAATGCAAACATGCCACCTTTTCTCTCTTTTCTTTTATTTTTAAAAAGAAACCATCAGTCACCAAAAAAAAATCTAGATATTTAAAAAGAACCTTCTAAAATAATTCTAGTGACAAATTTTAATTTATTCACAAAAGAAAAATTTTCCCGATTTACGTGTACAAAATACCGCTTAAAATAATATTTTATTTGGAAAAAAATCTATCTGAACCAAAACCTCCCAAATACTCCCAAAGTTCGCGCACAAGCTTTATTTTGGCCAAACTAGGTGTCGGTAAGCTTATACGGTCGTTTGATCGAAATTGGGTTAAAACGGGAAAAACCGAAAATTTTGCCCTAAAACGGGAAAATTCGCAAAACGATTTCTAAAACGTTACAATCTCCCCTCCTTATAGAAATTCGGTCCCCGAATTAAAATTTCATACTAAGCGTACCTTCAAAAAGATGAGGGAATTTCTTCCGTATCTCTCTCTCGGCCTCCCAAGTGATCTCCT
Source organism: Agapanthus africanus (assembly GCA_030015575.1). Lineage (NCBI taxonomy): Eukaryota > Viridiplantae > Streptophyta > Magnoliopsida > Asparagales > Amaryllidaceae > Agapanthus > Agapanthus africanus. Next base: position 319,051,344 of record JASDDO010000008.1, read on the forward strand.
CACTAGTCGGGCTACGCCAAAGAACCTTCACAGATGGCAAGACCTTTGACCGAAGTTTCTTCACCTGCCGATCCAAAATAACTACCGGCTGCTCGGTGAACGAAAGATCGCGCTCAAGCTGAACGGTCTCGTGCTGAATCGTATGAGAAGGATCATGAAGGTATCTACGAAGTATCGACACATGAAAAACTGGGTGAACATCCGGAAAACTAGGCGGGAGCGCCAAACGATAAGCAACAGAACCCACTCGATTAAGGATCTCGAAAGGACCTACAAATCTGGGACTGAGCTTCCCTCTCTTCCCAAATCGCATAATGCCCTTCATCGGAGAAATCCTCAGGAATACATGATCCCCCACTGCGAACTCAAGTCTGCGACGACGACGGTCGGCATAAGACTTCTGCCTACACTGGGCTTCTCTCATCCTATCCTGAATCAGCTGGATCTTCTCCGTGGTCTCCTGAACTAGCTGGGGTCCCAAAACCGGACTCTCACTAAGCTCGGTCCAACAGACTGGCGATCGGCACTTCCTACCATATAAAGCCTCAAAAGGTGCCATCTGAATAGTCTCCTGAAAGTTGTTGTTGTAGGAGAACTCAATCAACGGCAAGTGACGATCCCAACTGCCACCAAAATCAAGCACGCATGCACGGAGCATATCCTCTAGAGTCTGTATAGTCCGCTCCGACTGGCCATCGGTCTGTGGATGAAAAGCGGTACTAAAACTCAGCCGGGTACCCAAGGCTTCTTGAAGCTTCTGTCAAAGACGGCTAGTAAACTGGGTGCCTCTGTCGGATACTATGCATGTGGGAACACCGTGCAAACGCACAATCTCATCTATGTATAACTGAGCATACTGAGCATAACCGTAAGTGGTCTTCACTGGAAGAAAGTGAGCCGCTTTCATCAACCGGTCTACAATAACCCAAATGGAATCATACCCTCGACTGGTCCTGGGTAGACCCACAATGAAGTCCATGGAAATCTGCTCCCATTTCCACTCCGGAATGGGTAAAGGCTGTAACTCTCCAGCCGGTCTCTGATGCTCAGCCTTGACTTGCTGACGAGTCAGGCACCTCGAAACGAAGTCCGATATATCACGCTTCATCCCTTCCCACCAGTAGAAATCCCTCAAGTCACGGTACATCTTGGTGGAACCTGGATGAACGCTAAAGGCCGACTGATGTGCCTGCTCTAGGATCTCGCGTCTCAGCCCATCAACATCTGGTACACACAAGCGAGTCCCGCATCGTAGCACACCCTGGTCATCAATCATGACTCCGAAACTCTTCCCTTCCGAACAAGCTCAAGAATCTCAATCAAACGGGCATCACTGGGCTGCTCCTCATGGATACGATCAAATAGAAGTGGACGGGCGCGGACATGAGCAAGCTTTCCCCCAGCTGAAGTGAACTCGAACTGCACTCTACTATCACACAAGAGCTGCCAATCTGTAGAAGACTGACATTGAACTGCGCTCAACTGGGACAAGCTACCCACGGGCCTACGACTCAAAGCATCAGCTACCGCATTCGCCTTGCCCGGGTGATAAAGGATCTCACAATCATAATCCTTCACTAGCTCCATCCATCGGCGCTGTCTCAGGTTCAGATCTCGCTGCTGGAAGATATACTTCAAACTCTTGTGATCCGTGAAGATCTGACACGACTCTCCGTACAAGTAGTGTCTCCAAATCTTCAACGCAAAGACTACCGCTGCCATCTCAAGATCGTGAGTGGGGTAATTCTGCTCGTGCTTCTTCAGCTGCCTAAAAGCATATGCAATCACCTTATCATGCTGCATCAAAACACAGCCGAGCCCCACTCGAGAAGCATCACGATAAACAACATAGCCGCCTGATCCAGAAGGTAAAGAAAGAACTGGTGCTGTCGTCAACCGAGACTTCAACTGCTGAAAACTCTGCTCGCACGCATCAGTCCAGAGAAAAGGAATTCCCTTCCGGGTCAGTCCAGTCAGCGGTGCAGCGATACTCGAGAAATCCTGCACAAAACGGCGATAATAACCAGCTAAGCCCAAAAAGCTGCGGACCTCCGTCACCGATACAGGTCTGGGCCAAAGCTGTACAGCCTCGATCTTCCTCGGGTCCACAAGAATACCATCACCAGTCACCACATGACCCAGGAAGTCAACTCTATCAAACCAAAATGTGCACTTTGAGAATTTAGCATACAACCGGTGCTCTCTCAATATCTGCAAAGTAATCCTCAAGTGCTGCTCATGCTCCTCATGACTCCTAAAGTAGACCAGTATGTCATCAATAAACACTATAATGAACTAGTTGAGGAACGGCCTGAAAATCCGGTTCATCAGATCCATGAACACTGCTGGCGCATTGGTGAGTCCGAACGACATCACCAAAAACTCATAATGCCCATAGCGCGTACGAAAAGCAGTCTTCGGAATGTCATCATTCCGAACCCGCAACTGATGATAACCCGAACGCAAATCAATCTTCGAAAAATGTTTCGCACCCTGGAGCTGATCAAATAAATCGTCAATGCGGGGTAAAGGATACCTGTTCCGCACCGTAACTCGGTTCAACTGACGATAATCTACACATAGCCTCAAACTGCCGTCCTTCTTCTTGACGAACAGAACAGGAGCTCCCCACGGCGAAACACTCGGACGCACAAGTCCCCAAACAAGCAACTCTTGCAATTGATCTTTAAGCTCTCTAAGCTCTGCCGGAGCCATCCGATAAGGTGGTATAGAAATAGGCTCCGTGCCAGGAATCAGATCAATGCAAAACTCAATATCGCGCTCTGGCGGCAACCCAGGTAACTCATCGGGAAAGACATCGGGAAACTCTTGCACGGTAGAAACCTGGTCCAACGACTCCACCGTAGCTCCAGTATCATGAATGAAAGCCAAGAATCCCCGACATCCCCTCCTCAAAAGTCGTCTAGCGCACAGAACAGAAACCAAACTGTGAGGGGCGGCACCACGATCTCCCTGCATAACAACCACTGGCTCGCCGGGAAAACAAAATCTAACTGTCTTCTCGCGGCAGTCCACGGACGCATAGCAAGTATCTAGCCAATCCATGCCCAGCAGAACGTCGAAGTCCAACATCTCAAGAAGGATCAAGTCGACGGACAGATCTCTGTCACCAACATGGACAACACAAGATCGGAACACATGACGCGCAACAAACGACTTTCCCACAGGAGTAGTCACTACTAGCGGCTGATCCAGCAAACACGACTCTCGGCCTAACCTCAGCGCGAAGTGCGTAGAAACATACAAATGCGTAGATCCCGGATCGAAAAGAACATGTGCATCAAAAGAACATAAGGAAAGGGTACCTGAAATCACAGCATTGGACGCCTGAGCGTCCTGGTGAGTCAAGGCAAAAACCCGTGCCTGCCCTCTACCGGCTACTGGCTGTCCTGTGCCTCTGCCACCTCGTCCTCTCGACACAAAACCACCGCGACCACGACCTCTCTGAGCAGGAGTCTGACACGGCGCAACAACAGAAATAAGAGGCAACACTCTCTGAGGCGGAGAAGGTGGTAAGGTAACCTGCGGTACTGCTGGCCCTCTCTGACGCACCACAGTACAATTTCGAACAAGATGATGCAAACTGCCACAACCGAAGCATCCATAAGACGGTCGCTGGCCCTCCTGGGAATAAGAACTGAATAACTGGCCACGTCCCACGTCTCTGCTACTCCCCGAGTCAGAAGGAACTCTGCCTCTGCGGATAAACCTCGGTCCCCGTGCTGGTTCATCCGTACGAATCCTCTTCGGTTCTGGAACAACCGATGACTCAGCTAGACGCTCCTCCACCAATAGGGCTGCATCGACAGCTGCCGCATAAGTGTCGCAATGCTGAATGCTGATGGCTAGGAACAATTGGGTAAGCTGGCCTCGAACAAACCTCTTCACCCTTATCTCCTTAGTCGCTACCAGCTACGGAGCATACACCGACAGCTCAGTAAACAAAACATCACACTCCGACACCGTCATCCCCGGCGTCTGACGTAACGACTCAAATCTGCGCGCTCGCGCGTCCCTGACGCTCGGTGGAAGAAAACGGGCAAGAAACGACGTCACAAACTCAGCTCAGGTCATAGGAGCAAGAACAGCGGCTCTGCCCCTCTCCAACGACTCACACCACTTCTGGGCCATACCTTCCAGCCGGAAACTCGCAAACTCTACCCATATCTCGTCGGAGCATCGGAGTGAGCGACAAATCCTGGCCATCCGGTCGATGATCGACTGCGGATCCTCAGTAACATCTGTGCCAGTAAACACCGGAGGCATCAGCCTCATGAACTCCGTCAGTGACACGGTAATAACCTCTGGAGCTGCAACTACGACTGCCGGATCAGTAGGTACCATCGTGGTCCCTGCAACGGGTAGAACAACAGCCTGCCCCTGTGCTCGAATGGCCTCTACTAAAGTCCCCACAATCTGGCGCAGGTCCTGCATACCAGCCCCAATCATAGCAATGTGCTCCGGTACTACAGGCGTATCGCCCTGGTCAACCCCCGCCTCATACGAGTCGACTCTGGCCTCGGCCCTCGCGGCCGCTCTCTGTGCCCTCGTAGTCTTCGGCGGCATATAGGCTGGAAATTGAAACAAGATTCGATAAGGAAATGGAAATCGAATCACAAAGATGTATATCAATCACGGAAGGAATTTCAATCAATAAGTCCTAAGGTCACTTAGGAGGAGTACCATGTCGTAAGTATGCCGCGGAACATACACACGCTACGTCACTCTGCTTAAGCTACCTACTCCATCATACCAAGGTCATCCTACACTCCGAAAGGTAAAAACCTAGCGCTCTGATACCAACTTTGTCACGACCCAAAGTTTGGACCGTAACCGGTACTCAAACTACGCAACGTCTAAAGGCGTACGCAACTTAAGTAAGCCGAAACCCAGAAATCTAAACCACCCAAAACTGGATCAACGGAGAAAACATAGTTTTAAACATTCGGAATTTTTCAAGTAAAAATCTTTAAGTTTAGTTTTCGTTCTTAAAAATTTCGGCAGCACCTCCTTTGTAAAAACCAACCCCGAAAACGGGTACAACATAGATAATAATAAAAGCATCCCAAACGGGAGCAAATCACGCCCAACGGAGGAGACAACCACCACAACATATATACGACGCCGAAGCGAAGAAATATAAAAGAAAACTGCATAAAGAAGTAAAACTTTTCAACAAAACCGGCTCCCACGAGCACGGCACCCAAAGTCACCACAAAATAACACCGAATCCTCACAAGTCATCTCTAAGTCATATACAACATAGTGGTAGATGGAGAATACTAGATCCAACAAAAAATATACAAAGTACAAACAGATAACCGCAACCCACCTAAAAGCAAGGTTCACAGCCAACCGAAGCGGTATCCGCAAAAGTAGAGATGAAAAGATGCCCTGCCGCGACTACTCAGAGGGTAAGTCCTGCACAACACTGTGGCACAACGGGGGTGAGTTGCCAACTCGTGAATAGTAAATAACATCATACAGTAATCGCAAGTATGCACGAACGGCGATCTATCTATCACAAGTAATCCGATAGCATAAGTATGATAAGTGAATATGCAACAATCATGTAAAGATACATCATCAGGGTACTACAACTACATGAAACAATGCATATCAACATAATCATGAGTGTGGGATGATATAATATAAAATCTCATGCAAAAATCATCAGCATGGAAAAACACCAGTGTCCCTCACTGACACATCAAATCCCAAATTCTCAGGCACCGCATCCTCAGATCGGCCCTCACATCCTGTATGTCTCACGAAAACCTGAGTGTCAAACACCGACACTCGAAACATCATGAAACCCGTGTCTAGCATCGACACGTAAATCCTCATAACTCAGGCGCTGTCACCATGACTGGCCCTGACGATATGTCATACCTCACTCCGGTCGGTATCTCCATGATAACCGCCGAGTCCAAATACAATCACCGGTAGGTAGTGGTCCCACCGTCAGGCTTATCGTCTACACCACGAAATCACCACTCACCCCGGGGTACCATACCGGGTCCACCATGTACCCGCAGACGGTGCATCCCGCTCCTCGAATCGGGTATCACAAGCCAAATCTCAGAACCGAGAAATCACATGGTGGACGTATCAAATATCATATCAAGAGAAACCGGGTTTTTAAACAATACATAGTTTTCTTGAAAATATCCCCCACGGTTCTCAAATCCATAAATCATATGAAATCCATATCTCAATGCGTAAAATCCATAGAAAACTGATATATGCAACATAAAACATCAATATGAGCATATAAAGGGAAAACCGCTCTTTAAATTGAATCTAGCTTTAAAACATATCATGCGGTTCCCAATTCCTTTGAAAATAAATGCAGTATCATATGAAGTGTACATGTAAGTGTAGAAAGGTTTAAGTATCTACATGTAATCAAGTACGAGGGTGTACATGTCAATATGTATGCATGATGTATAAGTAAATATAGCAAGATATAAGTGAAGTGGAATAAGGTTCACTACCTTAACTATTCCTGCCCAATGCAGTATCACGTATGTATGTGTCTACAGTATTTCATATGCACAATAGAATAAGAGTTACTACTCCAATCATTCCTATCCACTACCATATCACATATGTAGGTGTTTGTGCGTGTCATGGCAATTACAGACGGTGTGGGTGTAGTATACAATTTTGTGCTCGTGCAACATGAACCGTCAGTAATGTGTTATATTTAAAGGTACGAATCAAGTAAAACAGATAATGCTATGCAATGACATTCATATGAAAGTAACTAATATGCAAATACATGCAGCTATCATCTCATATTCGCCCCGACGCATAACGCCATACGGGCGATTTCCCCGTAGATGTTAAATCTACTCACCGATGGTCTCGAGCTATGAAAATCCGACCACCTGCTTCCCCTTGTCAGCAGCACCCGAAGTCCCTGCTTGCGAACCTAAAATTTCATAAATACAACACATAAGCTAAAAATCCTATAATGACGAAAAGACAACGAAACGCGACGAAAACGCCCGGAAAATTACACTGCGCGCTTAGCGCATCTATCGCGCGCGATACCGGCCAAAACCCTAATTGGGGTCGCTAAACTACAAAACACCAATTCTAGACCCCGATCGTCCCGATCGCGCAACACAACACAAAAATTACGAGGAATACACTAGATATAACCTCGCAACTACCAAACGAACCCCTACGTCGGAAAACCCCCGAAATCTAGTAAGCAACCTATCGCAATATATCGCACTAGATTCAAGATAACACAAATCTTACAATTACAAATACCTTAATATAGCTTAACTAAGCTATCTAAACCAATCCTATATTTTTAACACGCGCTAATTATGTTTTAGCAAAAATCTAGTAAGCAACTTTGCTTAATTAAACAAAATAAAAATTCGCAAAACGATTTCTAAAACGTTACACTGGAGGTATATATCACACTTGAATTTTCGTTCCCCCTTGATTTCTTAATACAACTTTGTCTTAATATTGATTGTCTTGATATTTCGTGCAGACGCAGGGCCTCCCCATCCCCAGAGGGGGACTCGAGGCCCGAATCAGTCCCATAGGCTGAGGCCTGACAGAGCTAGGGGGGAGGCAGCATTCCCCCTATTTTTTACCCTTGACTATCGCTATACCGGTCCTCATGCTGAGAGGTTCGGCCGGTATATGGGGGACGAGAGCCGGCTCGTGAAGAACTATCCACTTCACGTTGAGTGGGGCGAGCCGCACCAGCGCTCATTCGCCCTTTTCTTTGATCAGTCTCGGGTACGTATTAATATATATTTTCAGTTGATATATCCGCTTATCATATTTATTATTAACACTTGCAATCTAATAACAATGTTTTTTTTTGTATTTTCATTTGGATTACGATTTTCAGCCTGTAGCCGACCCTGATCATCCGGGGAGGGTGCTCGACCTTCATGCTCTGTACAATGGCCTGATGAAGAACATGCAGGCCAAGGTCCGATACAACAGGAATGAGGTGAAGGCCGACTGCTACTCCCTGTGGATGGCGACCCCCGAGGCAGAGAGAGCGGCCCTCCTATCTACTCCGGCGTTTGCGAGAGTCGACGTCGAGACATGGCTTCTATTGTGCGAATATTTCGACTCTCAGCGCAAACAGGTATGTATTTTAAATGTAATTCATTGTTTAGGATATAATTTATTTTTTGTGTTCCTTAATTAGAAAACTAAATGTTAATGCGTTGTGCAGAAATAGTCCGCTCAGAATACAGAGAACAGGAAGTCGGCGAAGAGGGGTCGCCCTACTTACACAGGTGGCTCGAGGAACATTACTCGAGCCATGGAGTTATCGGTAAATTACAATAGACCGACCTTTGTGATATTCTGCAATATTAAGAGTTATTTTCTAATATTTCTAATATTAAGAGTTACTTTCTAATATTGCAGACATCTAGGACCGTGGCGTCAGGTGGTACACCGAGTGTGTTGTCCGCATATCTTGCCGTCCACGGCACCTCGACAGATCCTGCCACGGGCGAGCTTCGATATCCCGATGTCGCTACCCAGGAGTATTGCGTAAGTGTTAATATTTTTTCTACCCAAATTTGCAATTTTAGTTTTGGAAGGTTCAAGTTTAAATTTTATACTTATACTTTACTGCTTAATGTGGGTGTAGGAGCGGGTGATTGAGCAGGCCCAGGCCTCGGGGATCGATTTTACCGGACAGAGCGATCCGAGGCTGCTGACCCCAGTTCTGGACGCCGCACACGGAGGGCACCACGGAGGTTGGGAGAGAGGCCGGGGACTGGGCCCTACAGGGCCCATATGAGGTTGGACTCCACCCCGGCGGTTACTTCCTCCGTCTCCAGTGACCGACGTGTCCATCAGGAACTGGAGAGCTTGAGGGCCACCGTTCAGGAGTTGAAGGAGATGCTGGTATGTATACTACTTTATAGTAAAATATCATGTCATATTATATAGATATCAACATATTCATAATTAGTACGTAGCTTGAGCTTATTTGGTTTTAGACTTAAGTTTGATTAATCATACATACATATGTAATTAAAATAAACAACGGTTTTCCAAACTAGATATCCAAACGGGGTTTCGAAATAACTTAATAATGAAACGAATTCGAATAATACACAGTTCTTACACGCTTCTTACACATGTTATGTCCAGACGCGACAGGGTACATCGACCGAGCCTCCACATGCATCTCTTTCGGCTGCGGCTCCGCAAGCTACTACATCGGCCGCGGTTCCGCAGACAGCTCCTATAGCTCCACCGCCCGCTCAGACTCCCGCAGCCGCGGCTCCGCAAGCGACAACCTTGACGGCGGCTGCGCAGACCACATCGCCAGCTCCACAGGCCGCTCAGACTCCCGCTCGTACCGAATTGCAGAGTTTATTGACCGAAGAGCAGGCGCGCGTTATTCTATCGTTATTCAGAGGTGGAGCTGGACCGAGCTAGGGTAGCTTTTTGGTTCTTATTTTTTGAAACATGTATTTATTTATATCATACACATTGTACTACATTTTGAAACGATATTGATATTGGTTTATATTTATATCATATTCAGTTTTTGGGTTTCTTTTGTATATTATATGCGTGAGATGTGATTATGAATACTGCGATATATGTTGTGTGATGATTAATTTTATATTTGATTGATGTATATATTATTGTGCACAGGGCGGGAAAAAATCAGGCAGCCCTTTTTTTAAAAAAAAATACAGATAATGTGTACCTATGGATTAATCCGTAGGTACACATGTTGCCCCTACGGCTATATCCGTAGGGGCAAAATATCAGCAGTAACTGATATTTCCCCCCTGATCTCAGTACCAGGGGGTTGGGAGTGCCCCTACGGACATATCCGTAGGGGCCATTGCTTCGCCCCTACGGACTTATCCGTAGGGGCAACATATCAGGATTTCTGATATTTTGCCCCTACGGATAGGTACCTACGCAGGTATCCGTAGGGGGTAGTACGTGGCCCTACGGCTATGTTCGTAGGTACAGTTAATATATTTAAAAAACCCGTAAATAATATAACTTTTTTTACCCTACGGCCTACTTCGTAGGTGCAACAAGACCTACACATAAATCCGTAGGGCCAAGATTTTGCCCGTAGGGGCAAGTTCAGGGATTCAACTTGCATCTGTGGCCTTTGCACCTACGGGGTATTTTTTCGCCCCTACGCATATCTCCGTAGGGGCAGTGGGTTGTGTTCATACCATAATATTGCATTATTATATTCCCCATTCTTATTCGTTTTATAAATCAACAGGTGCTTTTGACACATGTCTGCTACATAATTACAGGTTACAGGTTCTTGGAGCTAAAACAGTGAAAAAGATAAAAGACAATGCAAAAATGAGACTTTGACCAACAAAGAGAAGGATCTTAATCAAGCCTACACAAAAGATCAGTACAAGGCAACGCGAGGTCCAAGATTAAAAAGCCACGGTTAAAGTTCACCGCAATTATTCACTGGAAAATCTGGAAGAGAACCAGAAGCCATTTTAAAGAAAGAACTAAAGAATTAAGTAGCCCAAGACAACCAGAACCCAGCCCAGAAGAATCAGAGTCCAAGTCTACAATTGGGCCGCGGAACAGCGGCCCAAACCCTGCTACGGCCGCGGTTCCGCGGACATCAAGAGCCCAAAATTGAATAAAATTTTACCAAAATTCCAGAGGCGGCGTAAATCTTTGACTAGGTCTTTTCTTAGAGGGCATTTTTGTAAAAGCAGATGTTCGAATCAATTGTAACCTAGGGTTTCTATGTGCTATAAATAGAACCCAAATCATTGTATTTTCTCATGCCTCCCTTCATTAATAAATTTTAGAATTCTTTTGGAGAGCATCGGTGCCTCTTTTCACTTCATGAATTCAGATCTGACAACCCTGTGCTGATGTTTGGAGAGAGCCATCTGTAAGTAGTTTTATTTAATTGCTCTAGTTTAGATTTTAATTCCTTGCCTTAGATGTTAGCTTTGGGGAAGGCTTTTGAGAGATGAGATCTCTCATCCCTTTCTTACCCATCACATATAATCAATAGGACTCCATGCATACACGCACACACCGCGCCCTACGGCACCCTATCCCTCGAGGTAGCGGTGATACCGTAGTATAAAGGCCCGGTTGCGCGCGTTTTCCATGGAGGTTAGGGTAAGGATCTCTAAAAGAAGGACAAGAACCTAGAGGAAGGAACACCTTCCCGAATGGATGTAATCCCCTTTATTGATAATTACCATCACTCCTCTTAGATCCTAATTTGGGTATAGAAAGCGTTGAGATTTATTTACATTTCCAAACCATTCCTAAACCTAACCCTAGCAAGATTTAGATCTAGATAATCTTAGTATAGATAGATTTAGTTTTTAGATTTAATAATCAATCCGAACACCCTTCGGAATTAACTCGTTTGAGCGATTAGGAGATTCACAACATCCCTGTGGACCGACCCGTACTCACCGGCTAGCTGCAAAGCGACGCCGTTCTTGATTGCGGTAATAGATTGTTTTTGATATCAATCAAATGGCGCCGTTGCCGGGGATGGCGTGTCATTTTCTTTTTGCAATTTCGGGTTAATATAAAATTTAAAAATCATAAAAACTGAAAAATCAAAAAATATAAAAATTTATCATCTTTGTATTTTGTGAAGGGTATTTTTTGTTTGAATTTTGCAGGATCTACAATCGAAACGGATCTGGAAAAATCCAGAGTTCGAAACAGAAAAAGATACATCAGAACAGAAAGAGGTTGGAAAATCAGAACAGCACAATTTTTTTTGAGACCTGAAGCCTCCGTACCGCCGCCATTCCGCCGCGCAAGCGCGCTCCCGCCGCTGAACCGCCACGTCATGCTGACGTCATCGCGTGAAATATTCACTGTTTGTTTCCTTTTTTCCCCCTCTGCAACCTAAAATATATCTTTTGTCAAATCTCCAGCAGAATTCTTTGCGCTTAAAAAATCTTCCTCCTTCCAAATAACAAATCTTGTGCAGGATTCTTTGCGCGCATTTAAAATAAAAATTGATTGCAGTGATCTTTTCTGATTTGCATATCCTTAATCTTTTTGCTAAAAATATCTTTCCAAATAAAGATCAAGAGAAAAAAAGTAAAATTTTAATTAGAATATTTGCAAGTTTTGAAATTCATAAAAAAAGATTTGATTGCAAGTGATTTACTGTTTTGCATATCTTTAATCGAATTTTAAGGGGCTTTTGACCAATTCAGATTGGGTGGGGATTTCATCACCCTTCCCAGGACCCCAGAAATCACATAAGACATTTGCATTGACTATATTTAATTAAAAAATACTAGACTCAGCCCTAAGGACGTCGAGCTCAATAGGACAGAGGACTAGTTATAGGCATCGACCGTTTATCCTAACCTGATTTTGCGGTGTCTAGGCAAGTGTGTCTAAGGCAAGTGGTTACTTAATTAGGACCGCTAATTGTAGCGGGGAGCCTCCCACTTACCTGGCAGCAATTGGCGGTGAAGAGGCGGTTTGGGGTCCTATTTCTAGCCCTTTGGAACAATTAGGAGCTGTCTAGCTGACCTAGGTGACCCTAGATCTAGGTCTGATTGTGCATTTCTGATTGATTGCATTTGTGTCTAAGCCCTTTATCGAATTTGTTTTTGCAAACAGTTTCAAATAAAGAGAAAAAAAGGGGGAAATTTTTTATAAAAAAAACTTGCAACTTGTCGCGTAAAATCCTTGCACCCCACCACCTACCTTCTTCATCTTCTCTTTCTTCTATCATGGGTACCCCACATCATAAATCTCTTGCCGAACTTTGGTATCCCGAACCTAACTTTGCGTCGTACGTCAATTTGTTCGGTCAATTTAAAGACGATCCTTCCATGCCTAAAATATCTTTGAAACATCAAATAGAAGCGTCTAGGAGAAACGGTTTGACTTTTCAACCCACTTTGTGTCAACCAAGTAAACCTTTACCACCTTCATATGTTGATACCACTTTTTCAAGTCTTGCTGTAACTCATAAACCGATGTCCATTGCTGAGCATATTGCTCAATCTCGTAGCCGATCTTTCACTCCTCTCCACACATCTAGTTCTAGGGATCAACAAGTCCATTCAACTTTTTATCCACATGTTGACCCTACCCCTGTCCAACCACCCACTTCCTACCAGTCCTACCCGACTTTCCCACCTTCACTAGACACTGATTTTATACAGCCATATGGGAGTTTCACTTATCCAAACAATTTCGAATCTTTTACCGAAACCCCCTTACCACCCAAGTCTAGTTTGGAAGAGTCATTGGAGGCTTATATCTTAGCAACAAACAAAATGGTTAGGAATGTGGAAGCATCCATTACCGCCCTTATGCAACCGAGTGAACCGGTAGCTAGTTTCTAACTAGCTTCAAATTTTTCAATGTATAAGGAGGCGGTTGGACAGAGTAAGAATGTGAGAGGATTTCCAAATCAAACCTACCCATACCCAATTGAATTCAACAACTCTAATTTTCAAACATGTGTCCAAAATGATGAGTTGTGCGACTTTGTAGTGCTTGATTTGCCAAATTGTGAGGAACCCCTTTCGAGTGAAACCGCACCTAATCCGTTTGACCTTTACACCTCCAATCTAGAACCTGAATTGATAAATATCCATGCTTTTGATGAGGTGTCAAAAAATTTTGATTTTCACTTGATTGAGGATATAGACACCAGGAATATTTCGGATGATGAACCTGTCGATTTGATTGAAATTTTTGGTCCAATTCATCGTCCCGAGTCATTAAATGTTTCCCCCGAACCTCATATGCGTCTTGATTTTGATGATAATGGCATGGATGAGATAAATATTGAGGAGAATTATGAGGATAGTATTGAGGAGAGTATTGAGGATATTATTGAGGTTGAACAATTTTTGTTTGATGTGTCGGATTTTCCAATTCATCCTCCTGAACCTTTAACTGTTATATCACCCTCCCTCCTTTCCATCGTTCCGACCACGCACAAGATCACTCTTGAAGACTGTGAGCTTGAAAATTTTTCCTTTGAATCTGACACAGTTCTCACAGCCGATAACACGTACGAGTGTTTCACTTTTTCGGACGATGTTGAAGACTCACTGCCCGAGTTTGAGTCCTTTACATTTTCAGATGAGTTAGTTGAAACATCAGACTCAGTTGCTTACAGTCGTTTCGAACCATTGATGGAATCTTTCAAATTCGAGACAGTTTACTACGGTGAGAATAAGCCTATCCCTAATTCGCTTCCTTTCATCCTTCCTATCGTTCCGACCGTGCAAGAGACCGTTACGCCTTCATCTCCAATACCAAGTTCGACGTACCTATGCTTTCTTGCGAATCTTGAGGGATTTGACCCCATTTCTCGACGGGTTGATAGGTTAGCACAATCGTTTTTAACACATCGGTCATCACAAATTGCGCTAATTTATTCACTCGATTTACACCCTCAAGATCGAACTCTACTTCTTTCTCTTTTCCGCCCCTCTTCTCCTCCATCGAGACCATATTCTACCCTTCTTCCCACACGGTCTCGTGTGTTTCTCATTTCTTTCCTTTACACCCCATTCTTTCACCAACCCTACCATTACCACGATAAGATCTTTGAATGGTTGGTGCTAACCTTTGGCTTGTGTAAGGCCAAGCTTAAGTTTGGGGGGAACCTTGTTGTATATATGTACATATATTTTTTGTTTTCTTTTTCTATAAAAAATTAAAAAAAAATTTCAAAACATTAAAAAAATATAAAAAAACTTATAAATAAATAAACAGGGGAGTGCCGAAAATTTTAACCCTCTTGGTGCAGCATGACAGTGAGGACACTGTCAAGTTTAAGTTAGTTTAAGGACGTTTCGGTCCGCCGTTAGTTTAAGGACGTTTCGGTCTGCCGTTAGTTTAAGGACGTTTCGGTCCGTCGTTAGTTTAAGGACGTTTCGGTCCGCTGTTAGTTTAAGGACGTTTCGGTCCGTTTGAGGAGAGGGCCGGCTACTACTTATAGGGCTTGAGCTTTAGGAAGATAGCGAGCGGACATAGTCGTCGTCATCTATCATTGACCTAGACTGTGGCTCATTAAGCGTAGTATTTCTTTAGGAAGCGGCCATTTATTGGCCTGAAAGGCCTTTCACCGTGCATGTCCATGAGTAGATAGGCTCCACCCTGGTAGACCTTGTCTATGATGTACGGGCCTTCATAGTTTGGCTCAAATTTTCCCCGCTTGGCGCGATTAGGGATCATCGGCCTTTTGACCACTAGCACGAGTTCGCCTTGGCGGAATGTCCTCGGCCTGGTCAATCTTTCATACGAGCGCGTCATTTTCGCTTTGTAAGCCTCCAGATTTTGTTGTGCTATGAGCCGGGTTTCATCAAGGGCGTCAAGCTCCTCAAGCCGAAGGTGAGCATTTTCTTCGTTTGTCAACTCGCAGTGGACTGCCATTCGTAGAGACGGTAGCTCTATCTCAAGGGGGAGTACTGCTTCCGTACCGAATACCAATGCGTATGGCGTTGTGCTCATGGCCGTATTGAACGTAGTTCGGTACGTCCAAAGAGCCTCTTGCAGTCTCTCGTGCCAGTCCTTCTTATTTCGGGACACCATCTTTTTCATGATCTTTGTCAAGGTCTTATTGAAGGCCTCGGCTAGGCCGTTAGCTCGCGGATTATAAACCGAGGAATATCTCCAGTCTATACTGTGTTGTTGCGCAAAGCGACTGATCTTGTGGCTTCTGTAAGCTGGTCCGTTATCGGAAATGATCCGTCGCGGAGTTCCATACCGATAAATGACGTGCGTCTTGAAGAAATGGAGGATATTCTCCGTCTTCACTTCCCTCAACGGCACTGCCACTGCCCATTTGGAGAAGTAATCGGTCGTCGCCAAGATGAAACGATGTCCCTTGGACGATACTGGTTCGATGGGGCCGACTATGTCAGTTCCCCACATTTCGAATGGCCAGTTAGCCACCGTTGGATGGAGTGGATTTGGATGCTGGTGGATAAAGTCCCCATGAATTTGGCATGAGTGGCACTTCTTCGCATATTCGAGGCAGTCCTGGATCATCGTGGGCCAGTAGTAACCCATCCGTTTAATTTTTAACTTCATCTTCGGGCCTGCTTGATGAGAACCACAGATTCCATCATGAACTTCCTGAACAACTCTTTCTGCTTCATCAGGTCCTAAGCATCTCAGCTACAGAGAATCAAACGATCTCTTGTATAGAGTATCGTTGACGAAAGTGAAAGATAAAGCTCGTTTCATGAGCTGATGTCTTGAGGACGCTTCTTCGAGCATTCGGTGGGACTTAAAGTAGTCTATGAAGACTTCCCTCCAGTCCTCAGCCTTCTCACGGTCTTTTATTTGTAGGGTCATCTGCTTAGTCGCTGCCTTTTCTTCGTATGATTCCGGAGATATTTCTGCTAGGGCGAGCACTCGACGGCTTTGTACCACGATTCTGACGTCATCGAGGTTCTCATCAGCCAGTTCTTTAGCGAGCTTAGCTAACGCGTCTACTTTGCTATTTTCCGCGCGTGGTATACTTTCCAGAGTATAGGAGGGAATTTGGGTCAACAGTTGTCGCACCTCTTCACCATACTTCACCAACTCCGGTTTGCACGTTTGGTAGTCGCCGTTTACTTGACTAACGACCAGTTGAGAATCCCCGTATATGAGGAGGTTTTCAATTCCTATGTCAATGGCGATCTCGAGGCCTGCCATCAAAGCTTCGTATTCGGCTTCATTGTTTGTCCTCGGTTCTGTTAAGGAGAAAGCGAAGCGCATTATCCCTCCTTGTGGAGTTACGAAGATGAGGCCTACCCCCGATTTGATCATTGGGGTACTTTGTTTGCGCTTCTTTACGGAGGACGCTCCATCGAAATAAAGCTCTCATCGGGTATCACCACCGTCGATCGCGTCAAACGCATGTTCGTCCGGCAAATCGCAATTTAGAGGAGAACCGGCAGGTACTGGATGCTCAGCAAGGAAGTCGGCGATGGCTTGGCCTTTCATTGCCTTAAGCGGCTGATAGGTTATTGAAAACTCCATCAAGAGCAGGGCCCATTTAGCGAGTCTCCCTGTCAATATGGACTTTGACATTAGATATTTTAGGGGGTCCACCTTTGATATCAGACGGACTTCATGTGCCAATGCATAGTGCCGGAGTTTTGTTATCGCGAAGATTAACGCCAGGCAGTGTTTTTCGATAGGGGAGTAATTGCTTTCTGCCCCCAGCAGAACTCGACTTAAGTAATAAAGAGCTCTCTCCTTCCCTCGATCATTCTCCTGTGCCCATAATGCGCCTAAAGAACCTTCGAGGGCTGTTGTATAAAGAATAATAGGTTTTCTTTTGACCGGAGCAGCTAACACCGGCGGGTTCTGCAGGTATTGCTTGATCTCGTCCAGTGCGCCTTGGCATTTGTGGTCCCAGATGAACGGAGTTCCCTTCTTCATCAGGTGGCTGTAAGGACGGCACTTCCCTGACAGGTTGGCGATAAACCGCCGGATATACGCGAGCTTTCCTTGGAGAGATCGAAACTGTTTGAGAGTCCTTGGCGGTGGCATTTCCATGATCGCCTTGATCTTGGACGGATCTATCTCGATACCTCGGTGTCGGACGATGAATCCTAGGAATTTACCCGAGGAGACTTCGAATGCGCATTTGAGGGGGTTCATCTTCAAGTTATATTGCCGAAGGCGTTGAAATACGGTCTTCAGATGCTCTAAATGCTCTTCATATGAATCTGTTCCCCTCCGGGCGTGCCAGAATCCGTTCCCCTCCGAATGGCGGCCGCGACGCGGGGCGTCTCGCCTGAGATTCGGGGCAGATGCTAATTGGTGCTATCCGTCCACCTCTCCGAAGATGCTAAGTTGATTTATGGCACCGTGTATCGAAGGTTTAAACGGATGCGTCCGATGTAGCAGACTTCGTCAGATTCCCTCTCGCTTGAGGGGTTTTTGATTGTGGGGACGCTCTTCCCTGCAGGCGCAAGCCCCTGCAGTTAATTACGCTACCGCATCGCGGTAACCACTTTCTCCTTCTCCAGATGGTCACTTCGTATCATGTATGTTTATTTTACGTTTATGAGCTGCCTGTTTTTCTCATGGGAATTTTCTTTAATTGCGAGCACCGTCGTTACGTTGCATGCACATCAGTGCCTCGGGTAACATTTCCTTTTAAACATTCGTACAGTTGCAGATGCGCGCCTGATAGAATACAGATCAGAAACTTTCCATGTTATCTCCCGTATTGGGTGATTTGTGCTGGCTTTAGATCAAGTATTGTTGTCGAGAGGAGGTTTATGAATGAAGACATATTTTTCTTTTCAATGGTGTGTTTCTTTTATTGAATGTATTCTACGGACAATTTATCTTGGCCTACTTGCAGGGCAGCGATGGCTTAGGATTCATGGTTAAGATCTGCTTCCTAAGACTTTTGCACTTTATTAGCCACGAGGGTCTCATAAAGAGTTTTTTCTCCCAACAGGTCGAGAGGATCCCATAGGTGTGAGTTCTTCTTAAGAATCGTGAGGATTCTTAAGCGGGTTTTCCCTTGAGAGTCGTAAGGATCTCAGAAGAGAGTTTTTCTTCCTTACTGGTCGTGAGGACTTGCAAGTGCTGGATGTGGTCACCCTTATCCGTGTTTCACGGGGTTAGGGGTTGCTCAAGGCATCGTAGTTTAAAGACGTCGCGGTCAAGGTTAAGGACATGATAGTCCGTGGATTTAAGGAATCCACAGTCCGATATTAGTTTTAAGACATCACGGTCAAGGTTAAGGACGTCATAGTCCGTGGATTTAAGGACTCCACAGTCCGATGTTAGTTTTAAGACATCACGGTCAGGGTTAAGGACCTCATAGTCCGTAGATTTAGAGACTCCACAGTCTGATGTTAGTTTTAAGACATCACGGTCAAGGTTAAGGACCTCATAGTCCGTGGATTTAGGGACTTCACAGTCCGATGTTAGTTTTAAGACATCACGGTCAAGGTTAAGGACCTCATAGTCCGTGGATTTAGGGACTCCACAGTCCGATATTAGTTTTAAGACATCACGGTCAAGGTTAAGGACCTTATAGTCCGTGGATTTAGGGACTCCACAGTCCGATGTTAGTTTTAAGACATCACGGTCAAGGTTAAGGACCTCATAGTCCATGGATTTAGGGACTTCACAGTCCGATATTAGCTTTAAGACATCACGGTCAAGGTTAAGGACCTCATAGTCCGTGGATTTAGGGACTCTACAGTCCGATGTTAGTTTTAAGACATCACGGTCAAGGTTAAGGACCTCATAGTCCATGGATTTAAGGACTCCACAGTCCGATGTTTGGTTGCAGGGACCTGTCACCTCTTTGAAGACGTTGAGGAATTACAACGTCAGGTATCAAAGGAGTGAAGAGATGTACCCTTAAACCAATGTAGAATCAGTACAGAATCAGGGTGGTTGATTGTTAGTTTTAAGACATTACAGTCGAGTTTAAGGACATCATAGTCCGTGGATTTTAAGGACTCCACAGTCCGGTGTTTGCTCTGGATGCTTCACACGGGTTCACTGCCGTGCTTGGCGAGGACCAGGCTCCGCTCTGGGCGTTTTCCGCGGGGTCAAAGAGTGACATTATCCGCGTTCCACGTGACCAGGAATTTTGCACTAGATGCTTCACACGGGTTCACTGCCGTGCTCGGCGAGGACTAGGCTCCGCTCTGGATGCTTCACACGGGTTCACTACCGTGCTCTGCGAGGACCAGGATCCGCTCTGGACGTTTTCCACGGGGTCAAAGAGTGACGTTATCTACGTTCCATGTAACCAGGAATTTTGCACTAGATGCTTCACACGGGTTCGCTGCCGTGCTCGGCGAGGACTAGGCTCCGCTCTGGATGCTTCACACGGGTTCACTGCCGTGCTCTGCGAGGACCAGGATCCGCTTCGGACGTTTTACATGGGGTCAAAGAGTGACGTTATCCGCGTTCCACGTAACCAGGAATTTTGCACTAGATGCTTCACACGGGTTCACTGCCGTGCTCGGCGAGGACTAGGCTCCGCTCTGGATGCTTCACACGGGTTCACTGCCGTGCTCTGCGAGGACCAGGATCCGTTCTGGACATTTTCCACGGGGTCAAAGAGTGACGTTATCCGCGTTCCACGTGACCAGGAATTTTGCACTAGATGCTTCACACGGATTCACTGCCGTGCTCGGCGAGGACTAGGCTCCACTCTGGATGCTTCACATGGGTTCACTGCCGTGCTCTGTGAGGACCAGGATCCGCTCTGGATGTTTTCCATAGGGTCAAAGAGTGACGTTATCCGCGTTCCACGTAACCAGGAATTTTGCACTAGATGCTTCATACGGGTTCACTGCCGTGCTCGGCGAGGACTAGGCTCCGCTCTGGATGCTTCATACGGGTTCACTGCCGTGCTCTGCGAGGACCAGGATCCGCTCTGGACGTTTTCCACGGGGTCAAAGAGTGACGTTATCCGCGTTCCACGTGACCAGGAATTTTTCACTAGATGCTTCACACGGGTTCACTGCCATGCTCGGCGAGGACTAGGCTCCGCTCTGGATGCTTCACACGGGTTCACTGCTGCCGTGCTCTGCGAGGACCAGGATCCGCTCTGGACGTTTTCCACGGGGTCAAAGAGTGACGTTATCCGCGTTCCACGTGACCGGGAATTTTATTGATTGTATTCGCATTTCACGGAATTGGGACTTGACTTTTCGGCGATCGGGATATCGCTGAGCCATGGAACTGGGAGTCGCCGCTGTTCTATTTCGCTTGAAGTCATGTTCGTTGTTACGAGACGAGTGTTGAGATGACCTCTAAGTCATTCGCGGCCCGTCGAGATTTTGCTTCTTCTTATGACGAAACCTGGGGGAGAAGTATGATCCCTTTTTTGTTTACGCCCTTGGATTGTATACAGGGTATGATGGAACATTACCTGTAGGGCATAAATTAAAACTTTTTTTATTTTTTATTTTATTTCTTTTTCCGCGATGCTCTATCATTTCAGCTTTTATATCGTGGAGGTCGCGATTGCCCTATCATTTCGGCTATTTTTCGCGGTGCCCAATCATTTCGGCTATTTATTTCATTCTTACTCGCTGTTTTTTATTACGAGTTGCCCCATCATTTCGGCTATTTTGCGTGCATACATTTTTACTTGCTGCTTTTTATTGCAAGTTGCCCCATCATTTCGGCTATCTCGTATGCACGTGCGGCCTACTGGCTTTTCGCCATAAACCTGAAATTAGACACAGATTTCAGCATCAGCACCGCTACAACTGGGATATGGCCAGGAGCGAATCATCATCTGCCTCTGTCGAAGTTGAACAAAGGTGGCTTAGCAAACAGGGTTAGGGCCCCGTCGACTAAGGTTTTTGACTTCATGAGCCGTGAGGGTCTCACGATGGTATTTCTCCCTACAAGTCGTGAGGATCTCGTAGGTGTATTTTCTCCCTAGGAATCGTGAGGATTCCTAAGTGTACGTTCCTCTGTAATTCGTAAGGATCTTATAAAAGGGCTTTCTCCTTATAAGTCGAGAGGACTTATAAGGGTTGTTCACCATATGGACATATCCCTAGTCACGGGTGTGACTTTGTTTCAAGGTGCGTGATTGTGCAAATTGTAGGGTATACATTTTCAGAATCTAGACTTAAGCTAAGTAAGTCTACAGAACATACATAATCTTAAGTTAAATGATGAGGAAGTATGAAGAATATGGGTGGATGGTTTACGGGTCAAAGATAATAGAATTCCATGTTAGAAAACCTAATTGGAGAATAAAAGTTAATGGGCTGAATTGATAGGATTTTGTGGGTAGTATCCGCTGAAAACCCTCAGGAGACAACACTCCTCCTGCTAGAGACACCTAGAGGTTTAACGGCTTGTTGCATAAGCTCAGTGCAATCGCGTTTCCCTGCGAAAGTGCGGTTAGGTTTTTGTAGAGAATAAAAATAAGTTTGCTCGAGGACGAGCAAAAGATAAGTTTGGGGGTATTTGTTCATACCATAATATTGCATTATTATATTCCCCATTCTTATTCGTTTTATAAATAAACAGGTGCTTTTGACGCATGTTTGCTACATAATTACAGGTTACAGGTTCTTGGAGCTAAAACAGTGAAAAAGATAAAAGACAATGCAAAAGTGAGACTTTGACCAAAAAAGAGAAGGATCTTAATCAAGCCTACACAAAAGATCAGTACAAGGCAACGCAAGGTCCAAGATTACAAAGCCACGGTTAATGTTCACCGCAATTAATCACTGGAAAATCTGGAAGAGAACCAGAAGCCATTTTAAAGAAAGAACTAAAGAATTAAGTAGCCCAAGACAACCAGAACCCAGCTCAGAAGCATCAGAGTCCAAGTCTACAATTGGGCCGCAGAACCGCGGCCCAAACCCTGCTACGGCCGCGGTTCCGCGGCCGTCAAGAGCCCAAAATTGAATAAAATTTTACCAAAATTCCAGAGGCGGCGCAAATCTTTGACTAGGTCTTTTCTTAGAGGGCATTTTTGTAAAAGCAGATGTGCGAATCAATTGTAACCTAGGGTTTCTATGTGCTATAAATAGAACCCAAATCATTGTATTTTCTCATGCCTCCCTTCATTAATAAATTTTAGAATTCTTTTGGAGAGCATAGGTGCCTCTTTTCACTTCATGAATTCAGATTTGACAACCCTGTGTTGATATTTGGAGAGAGCCATCTGTAAGTAGTTTTATTTAATTGCTCTAGTTTAGATTTTAATTCCTTGCCTTAGATGTTAGCTTTGGGGAAGGCTTTTGAGAGATGAGATCTCTCATCCCTTTCTTACCCATCACATATAATCAATAGGACTCCATGCATACACGCACACACCGCGCCCTACGGCACCCTATCCCTCGAGGTAGCGGTGATACCGTAGTATAAAGGCCCGGTTGCGCACGTTTTCCATGGAGGTTAGGGTAAGGATCTCTAAAGGAAGGACAAGAACCTAGAGGAAGGAACAACTTCCTGAATGGATCTAATCCCCTTTATTGATAATTATCATAACTCCTCTTAGATCCTAATTTGGGTATAGAAAGCGTTGAGATTTATTTACATTTCCAAACCATTCCTAAACCTAACCCTGGCAAGATTTAGATCTAGATAATCTTAGTATAGATAGATTTAGTTTTTAGATTTAATAATCAATCTGAACACCCTTCGGAATTAACTCGTTTGAGCGATTAGGAGATTCACAACATCCCTGTGGACCGACCCGTACTCACCGGCTAGCTGCAAAGCGACGCCGTTCTTGATTGCGGTAATAGATAGTTTTTGAGATCAATCAGGTTGCCCCTACGGATAAATCCGTAGGGCAACCCTTATTTGTAGTAGTGTATATTTGAGTTTTTTTGCCTCCACCATAATTAATTCCGAATTTCCATTGATATTTTGTTATCTTTCTCTCCACGAATCAAACCTACCATTGCAATTTAATCCTTAAAGCTTTCTCTATCGCCTACAAAGTTCTATCATTTGCACTTTGGTCTTTACAGGGGATGTCATAATGTGTGTATTAGTTGCTTTAAACATGATATTTGACTGTCTTTCTACCACTGAAACAAATTGTAGGGTGTTTTTCATCACCCCATTGAGATGGGAATACGCGCGCGCTTGTCAGGCGTACTGCAGATTCCCCCTGCCTAGGGTAGGCCGGGGGTTAATGATTGTGGGGATCCGAATCTCCGGCAGCCGCGGACTAAGCTGCCGTTAATTACCCCTCGCCTTTGGAGCGATGGAACCTCCGATTGACGGGTTAAACTGGTCATGCGAACTCAATGTGTAGTGTGCGTGTGTTGTGTTTTGAAAAAGGGGGGTTTGGATATATCGGGAGCCACGCAGAGTTTTTTATGGGGGTCCCGCTACCCGGATAGCGGGATGGGGGTCAAGGGGACTAGCAGCCCCCTTGCGGGGTGCGGGGCAGCGCCCCGTTAGAAATTTTTTCTAATAGGGACAGTGTCGTGGGGTATGTGTATGTGTACATATGTATATATATACATGTATATATAAATAAAGGGGAAAAAGACATCCAAAGGATGCGTGGGACAGCACCTCGGGTGCTGTGCGTTCAGGCGCTAGAGTGCCACGTGTCGGCACATGGGCACTCTGCGCTTGAGCGCTGGGCGCTGGAGCGCAAGCGCGCCACGTGTCGACACGGGGGCGACTTGCGCTCGAGCGCTTGCGCAGGAGCGCAAGCGCGCCTCGTGTCGGCACCGGGGTGACTTGCGCTTGAGCGCAAGCGCTTGAGCGCAAGCGTGCCTCGTGTCGGCACCGGGGTGACTTGCGCTTGAGCGCAAGCGCTTGAGCGCAAGAGCGCCACGTGTCGGCACCGGGGCGACTTGCGCTCGAGTGCTTGAGCGCAAGCGCGCCACGTGTCGGCAAGCGGGCGCTCTGCGCTTGAGCACCGGCGAGAAAAATAGGCTTTTTGCCTAGAACCAGAAGTTATGCTTCAAAAAGGAAATATTTATTATATATGTATATATGGAGTTAAACTCCTAGGATGTTTTGAAGCTGATGAAGGGGGTTCTTCTTCTTCCTCCTGTTGCTTGGCCGGATCTTGAAGATCAAGAAGTAGGAGATTTTAAAAATCACTCCTTTTTTAGATCTGATGGGAGATCTGAGTTCCCCTTTGTGGGTTTTGTGGTGGAAAACTACTTAGTTTTGGAAAAGAAAGAGTAAAACTCTTGATTTAATTCAAAAGAAATGAGAAGGTTTAGAACCTTGGAGAAGGAGCAGGAGGCACAAAGAACCCTAATTTTTGGGGGAATGAAAAATGTTACTTTATTCATCATCATGTTGCCTTTTATAGGCTTACATATTTGCATATAGCCCCTTGGGCTTTACAAAATGGCATTTTGCCTATCCCATGGCTCATGTGCCATTTCATTTTTGCACATAAGCCATGGGCTTACAAAATATTGGCTTTATGCCCATTTTACATACATTCATGTATAAAAAATTACATAATAATTATTTATTACATGATTTTGTCGTTGCCATGGGGAGGCTGACCGCGGGCTTGACTTGGGCATGGGTTCGCTTGACCTGGGCTTGGGCCCACCTAGCTTGGGGGTTGACCTTGACTTTGACTCGGTCAACTGGGGTGTAAATTTTTACCCCAACAAATTGCCCCCCATCAATAAATGCACACAGCATATGTGGGTCGTGTGCATGAAATTGATGGATCTTCTTTTGCGTGGAGGCGACTTTCTTTGGTTCCTACTTTTTGGGATGCACTGCCCTTTTTACGACATGGACGGTCGGCGCTTGACGCGTCTCCGAGATAGAGTGTCCGTGGTAGACGTTTCCCTAGCCTGGAGTGACTTCGTTGACGTGCCCCCGGCGTGGAGTGTCGCTGGTCGACGTTTCCCCGAGGCGGAGTATCAGCTGGTTGACGTGTCCCCGAGACGGAGTGTCTGCTTGACGTTTCCCCGAGATAGAGTGTCTGCTTGACGTTTCCCCGGCACGGAGTGTCGCTGATCGACTTTTCCGCGGCGCGGAGTGTCGCTGGTTGACGTGTCCCCGGCACGGAGTGTCTGCTTGATGTTTCCCCGGCACGGAGTGTCGCTGTTGGACGTTTCCCTGATGCGGAGTGTCTGTGTTGGACGTTTCCCCGATGCAGAGTCTCGCTAGTTGACGTGTCCCCGGCACGGAGTGTCTGCTTGACGTTTCCCCGGCACGGAGTGTCGCTGTTGGACGTTTCCCTGATGCGGAGTGTCTGTGTTGGACGTTTCTCTGATGCGGAGTGTCTGTGTTGGACGTTTCCCCGATCTAGAGTGTCGCTGGTTGACGTATCCCCGGTACGGAGTGTCTGCTTGACGTTTCCCCAGCACGGAGTATCGCTGTTGGACGTTCCCCTGATGCGGAGTGTCTGTGTTGGACGTTTCCCCGATGCAGAGTGTCGCTAGTTGACGTGTCCCCGGCACGGAGTGTCTCTATTGGACGTTTCCCTGATGCGGAGTGTCTGTGTTGGACGTTTCCTCGATGCAGAGTGTCGCTGGTTGACGTGTCCCCGGTACGGAGTGTCTGCTTGACGTTTCCCCGGCATGGAGTGTCGCTGTTGGACGTTTCCCTGATGCGGAGTGTCTGTGTTGGACGTTTCCCCGATGCAGAGTGTCGCTAGTTGACGTGTCCCCGGCACGGAGTGTCTGCTTGACGTTTCCCCGGCACGGAGTGTCGCTGTTGGATGTTTCCCTGATGCGGAGTGTCTGTGTTGGACGTTTCCCCGATGCAGAGTGTCGCTGGTTGACGTGTCTCCGGTACGGAGTGTCTGCTTGAAGTTTCCCCGGCACGGAGTGTCGCTGTCCGACGTTTCCCTGATGCAGAGTGTCTGTGGTAGGATGTTTCCCCGAGACGGAGTGCCTGTTGCTGACTTTTCCCCGGCACGGAGTGTCGCTGATCGACTTTTCCCCGGCGCGGAGTGTCGGGTTGACTTTTCCCCGGCACGGAGTATCGCGGGTTGACTTTTCCCCAGCACGGAGTGTCGCGGGTTGACTTTTCCCCTGTATGGAGTGTCGCTGATCGACTTTTCCCCGGCGCGGAGTGTCGGGTTGACTTTTCCCCGGTACGGAGTGTCGCTGATCGATTTTTCCCCGGTGTGGAGTGTCGCTGGTTGACTTTTCCCCGGCACGGAGTGTCGCTGATCGACTTTTTCCCGGCACGGAGTGTCGTTGGTTGACTTTTCCCCGGCACAGAGTGTCGCTGATCGACTTTTCCCCGGCGCGGAGTGTCAGGTTGGTGGACTTTTCCCCGGCACGGAGTGTCGCTGATCGACTTTTCCCCGGCGCGGAGTGTCAGGTTGACTTTTCCTCGGCACGGAGTGTCGCTGATCGACTTTTCCCTGGTGCGGAGTGTCGCGGGTTGACTTTTCCCCGACATGGAGTGTCACTGATCGACTTTTCCCCGGCGCGGGGTGTCGGGTTGACTTTTCCCCGACACGGAGTGTCGCTGATCGACTTTTCCCCGCCGCGGAGTGTCGGGTTGATATGATTCCGAGGAGGAGCATAATTCCGGCAGGGAAGGTAGATATCCCGAGGCGAAGCATGATTTCGACACGGGGTAAATTCTGGGACGGAGCATGATTCCGCCATAGAGGTCGTTGGTTTGATTTGATTTGGGTTGACATCAGCATCGCTACACTGGAATATGGTACCAGGAGCGAATCATCATCTGTCTTGAGAGGATGTGGGAATTGTTTTTTTTTGTTTGGCTTCTGCATTGCTGCACTGGAATAATGCCAGGAGCAACTCATCATTTGCCCCGGGAGGATTTGGATTTGTTTTGTTTGGCATCTGCATTGCTGCACTGGCATAATACCAGGAGCAACTCATCATTTGCCCCGGGAGGATTTGGATTTGGTTTGTTTGGCATCTGCATTGCTGCACTGGAATAATACCAGGAGCAACTCATCATTTGCCCCGGGAGGATTTTGGAATTGGTTTTTGTTTGGCATCTGCATTGCTGCACTGGAATGATGTCAGGAGCAACTCATCATTTGCCCCGAGAGGATTTGGGAATTGATGGCTTAGGAGACAGGTTTAGATCCCTATCACCTAAGGCTTTCAATTTTGTGAGCCGTAAGGGTCTCACAAAGCATTTTCTCCCTACGGGTCGTAAGGATCCAGTGAGTGTATTTTCTCCTTAGGAGTCATGGGGACTCCCAAGTGTATTGCTCCTTTGTGAGTCGTAGGGATCTCACGAGGGAATTTTCTCCTCACAAAGTCGAGAGGACTTTGCGAGTGCATTTCATTTCCTTTTTTTTACGAGTTTGCGCCCTTTCGGGTTTTCACAAACTCGCCGTCAGTCCTGCTGTTTTTACTCACGGAGCCCTTTCGGGTTTTCGTCCGTGCCCATTTTTCTTGTGGACATACCGTTTTTTTTTTCTCTCTCTTTTTTGGATAGATCGGGATTGTTTTACGCCCATGGATTGTATACGGTTTTGCAGGATGTATGATCCAGACCGTAGGGCCGGAAAAATTTCAGGACTTTGTTTGGCGTCTGCATCGCTGCACTGGAATGTGGTACCAGGAGCGACTCATCATTCGCCGTTGGGGTATGGGATTTGGAATTTGGTTGGCGTCTGCATCACTGCACTGGAATATGGTACCAGGAGCGACTCATCATTCGCCAGTTGTTTTGGCAGCTTGGGTCTCATTCAAAGGACCTGACATTTTTTTTACCGCGATTGCTCTATCATTTCAGCTTTTCTTATCGCGAAGGTCGCGATTGCCCTATCATTTCGGCTTTTATTCGCGGTTGCCCCATCATTTCGGCTTTTATTTCATCTTTATTTTACTCGCTGATTTTTTTTTGCGAGTTGCCCCATCATTTCGGCTTTTCTTTATTTTTCTTTTATTTACACATTTTTTGTTTATTTACATACATATATTATTTTTTACATTCCCAGTTTAACGACTTAGAGGTCGATGGTTCCCAGTTTAACGACGTGGGGGTCATCTTTGCTTATCCCAGCTCCTTGAACTTTGATCTTGGCGGAGCTGTGTTGATGACCTAGCTCCGTGGCCTGCCGATACATCCGAGGATTGTGAGGTTTTTCCAAGCTTATATTGGTCCTCTGCCCAATCTTTGAAAATATAGCAGTCTTCGATGGTATGACCCACCACTCTATGATATAGGCAGTATACGGGATTGCCGGTCATGTTCATTTCCTGTGGCCTCTTTGGAACAGGCAGTTGCAGACCGTTGTTCAAGGCGTCCGTGAATATTTTGCGGACTTCATCCCTCCTGAAGGAGTATACCTTCTTATTTCTCCCCATTAGAGTGGGTGCCTTTACTGATGTTGGTCCTCGAGGCCGATCGGTCTTTGGTTCGCCCTTTTCAGATAATAGCACACCCTTTTCAGATAATAGCACATGTCTGGGAGGATTAGGTTCCCGAAAGGCTCCGGTCTCCATTTGCATGAAATCGGCGGTCGTAGCTTGACTGTTTGCTAACGCGCCTTTAGACAGTTCGATCACTCCCGTCTTGTATTGCCTTTCGACCCAATCTTTGAAGACGAAGCAGTCCTCAATGGCATGACCTATCACCCTGTGATAGGGGCAATATTCTGGGTCGTCGGTCATATTCGCTTCTTGCGGTCTCTTTGATTCCGGCAGTTGTAGACCGTTTCTTACGGCGTCCTTGAATATCTTGTGGACTTTTTCCCTTTTGAAGGAATAGACCTTTTCCAGCTTCTCTTTCAGAGGCGATTCCCCCCCGGCGTATGTATCGGAGGGACTGGAGGCTGATTGCGGCCGTTTTTCGCGAAGGCGCTCCGCTTTTAGGTTGGAAGGGATGTCAGTTGGCTGCCCCCGGGTATCAATCCCTGGCTCATGAGCCAAAATTTGATTATGCTATAATTGCAATCGGGCGACTTGGGTCGCGAGATCTGCCACGACGTTTTCCAGCTCGTCGACTTTGGAATAGACCTCGGCCATCTTCTCATCCCTGTCCTGAAATTGCCTTTGAAGCCATTGGAATAATGCTTGTTCTGTAGTTCCGGCTATGACAACCGGGTAATCTTTCTTGCCTGAGCTCAATTCCGTAGGAACCATGGGCTCCTCTGGCTTATCGGCCTGAGCGGGCTCTTCATCATTTAGATCGAGCCGATGCTGGGTAGCGTCAACCATATCATCACCATGGCTGTGAAGAAGAGGAGGGTTCGTTTCTTCATGTCCGGCCATGTAGACAGTGTGGATAACACATTCAGCCATTCTTTCATCACTGACAGTTGGTTTTGCGGAGCGGTCCGGGATTTGGAAATTCATAAATTTTAACATGGCCAGAGTCCTAGCCCTTTTGTTGGCTCTATATCTGATCCGCTTCTGCCTCAGCTTCTCTGTCTTAAGCGCTTGGCAGGCTTCAGCTCTTCGGGAAGCCGCCATAGGCCGAGTGATGGGGATGCTTAAGAAGACATCTGCCCGCGTGTCCGTCGAAGGTATCGCCTGGGCTTGCCCACGACGTCTGGCAACTTCTTTTGTTCCGATGGCTTTGCCCCCAGTTGGGGCCATGGAAAGCCGTCCAGACACCGATTTGCGTTTGGGTTGGGATGACTTTGAGACCACCACATTTGGCCTCTTTCCTTTCGAGGCCGGTTTGTCGGTCACCGGAGCTTGAGGAGCTGGGATGGTGTTAGCTGACACGAACATAATAGAGCCAAATGGTAGCGGCTCCTCCTCCCATTGTCGCCCAAGACTGGCCGGAAGGACCGTTCTGGAGTCCATCTTCATCGTGTATGAGATGGGAGCTGAGTTCTTCTTCGGAGACATTGTTGAAAGGTGATTGCTTGAAAATCCTGCATGAAAAATCATTATTTTAGTATAAATATAGATATGTATATTGATTGAGTTCGCATGAACGTTTAACCCGAAATATGGGAGGAGAGATTGGTCCCACCGGGCGTGCCAGATTCTGTAGGGTGTTTTTCGTCACCCCATTGAGATGAGAATACACGCGCGCTTGTCAGGCGTACTACAGATTCCCCCTGCCTAGGGTAGGCCGGGGGTTAATGATTGTGGGGATTCGAATCTCCGGCAGCCGTGGACTAAGCTGCCGTTAATTACCCCTCGCCTTTGGAGCGAGGGAATCTCCGATTGACGGGTTAAACTGGTCATGCGAACTCAATGTGCAGTGTGCGTGTGTTGTGTTTTGAAAAAGGGGATCTTGGATATATCGGGAGCCACGCAGAGTTTTTTATGGGGGTCCCGCTACCCGGATAGCAGGCTGGGGGTCAAGGGGGCTAGCAGCCCCCTTGCGGGGTGCGGGGCAGCGCCCCGTTAGAAATTTTTTCTAACAGGGACAGTGTCGTGGGGTATGTGTATGTGTATATATGTATATATATACATGTATATATAAATAAAGGGGAAAAAGACATCCAAAGGATGCATGGGGCAACACCTTGGGCGCTGTGCGCCTAGGTGCTGTGCGCTCAGGCGCCAGAGTGCTACGTGTCGGCACGTGGGTGCTCTGCGCTTGAGCGCGGGGCGCTTGAGCGCGGGGCGCTTGAGCGCGGGGCGCTTGAGCGCTGTGCGCCACGTGTCGGCACGGGGGTGACTTGCGCTCGAGCGCTTGCGCTGGAGCGTAAGCGCACCACGTGTCGGCACCGGGGCGACTTGCGCTCGAGCGCTTGCGCTGGAGCGCAAGCGCGCCACGTGTCGGCACGCGGACGCTCTGCGCTTGAGCACCGGCGAGAAAAAGAGGCTTTTTGCCTAGAACTAGAAGCTATGCTTCAAAAAGGAAATATTTATTATATATGTATATATGGAGTTCAACTCCTAGGATGTTTTGAAGCTGATGAAGGGGGTTCTTCTTTTTCCTCCTGTTGCTTGGCCGGATCTTGAAGATCAAGAAGTAGGAGATTTTAAAAATCACTCCTTTTTTTAGATCTGATGGGAGATCTGAGTTCCCCTTTGTGGGCTTTGTGGTGGAAAACTTCTTAGTTTTGGAAAAAAAAGAGTAAAACTCTTGATTTAATTCAAAAGAAATGAGAAGGTTTAGAACCTTGGAGAAGGAGCAGGAGGCACAAAGAACCCTAATTTTTGGGGGAATGAAAAGTGTTACTTTATTCATCATCATGTTGCCTTTTATAGGCTTACATATTTGCATATAGCCCCTTGGGCCTTACAAAATGGCATTTTGCCTTATTTTTGCACATAAGCCATGTGCTTACAAAATATTGGCTTTATGCCCATTTTACATACATTCATGTATAAAAAATTACTTAATAATTATTTATTACATGATTTTGTCGTTGCCATAGGGAGGCTGGCCGCGAGCTTGACTTGGGCATGGGTCCGCTTGACCTGGGCTTGGGCCCACCTAGCTTGGGGGTTGACCTTGACTTTGACTCGGTCAACCGGGGTGTAAATTTTTACCCCAACACAAATATCGGTAACAGGCATGCGTCGATAAATTTAAATTCTATATCGATAAGGAGGTTTAACGTTTAACCTAATATCGGTCGATATTATAAATATCGGTAATATCGTAAATTTGATAAAAGAATGTAAGTTTTTACTGGGTTTCAAACCCGTAACCGAAATCAATTTAGAATTCAAAGACACAAACTAAAATATTTAAACCCGATCCTATATTCCCATCTTGATATTTTCTCGGAACTTTTATATTTATAAAATTTATTAAAATAAATATGTATAATGTTCGGTTATAAAGTAGATTTGTATATCCAATATGTATGGTGAAATTCCCGATATTGACATCTGATATGCCCGATAGCAATACCGATATACCCAATACCGATACACAATATGAACGTCCGATACGTAACTCATATCGACGATATATCATCCAATGCCACTATCTCACATAGAAAACATCCATCTGATACGATTCCGATATCCGATATTTGGAACATTGCTTTTTACTTCTTCTTGGGAGTTGTTAATGTTATCCAGGTTGTTGATGGCTTTAAATGTCAATCAGCCTTTACATAAAAATCTTTACTATTAATA
Organism: Agapanthus africanus; assembly: GCA_030015575.1. NCBI lineage: Eukaryota > Viridiplantae > Streptophyta > Magnoliopsida > Asparagales > Amaryllidaceae > Agapanthus > Agapanthus africanus. The sequence goes on from JASDDO010000008.1 coordinate 319,083,812, forward strand.
TAACCTAAACTTTTTGGGATGGTGATGTTATTATTGCTAGGTTTCTAGCGCTCGTGTAGCAGAAGCGGAAAATAGAAGCGAAATGCTAAACGGAAATTTTCATGCGAGCATTAGAAACCGCAACCTATAAATCGTTTCAAACACTAAACTAGCAAACAAATATACAAGATATCTAGCTAACTACTCGGTTGAGAGCATACAACTTTTGTAGTGTGTTCACCCAATTGTGGAAAACCTCTCCAACCTCCGTAGGCCGTCGAAAATGCTCTTGAGAGTCGATCGCCCTTGCCGAAGATGATCCTTCCGAGGGAAGCCGATACAAGCTCCAGTTTCGCTCCAAAGTAAAATTTGAGGAAGCAACTGACACTCTAAGCATGTTAGGAATAGAGTGTGAGCGATTGTCACGACCCGAAAGGTACGGAATGCGACTGGCACTTAAATTACGAAACGTCTCAAGGCGTACGCAATCTAAGTAAGCCAAAGCCCAGAAATCAAAACCCAATTAAGAAATAGAGTGAAGAAAACCAATTTATTGAAAGCGATTTAAATCAAATAAGTCACAACAAGCTTTTTAAAAGCAACATCCATTTTTCCGAAAATTTCGGCAGAGTCTCCTTTGTAAATACAGGCCCCCAAACGGGTATAAACAAGAATATATATATATATATATATATATATATATATATATATATATATATATATATATATATATATGAACAACATGAAAAGGCATCCCCAAGCGGGAGCTAGCTCTTAGCCGAAGCGGACTCAAATCCCACGCAATGTAAATCAGCAATGTGCAAAATAAGCAAAAAAGCACAAGTAATAAGCATCATGTCGGCTCAAGTGAGCTCGACCCCCCAAAATACAACATAAGAGTCCACAAATCTCACTGTCTCGTCTCTAGGTCAATATACATCAATAAACTAAAAGATACAGAAGATACAGTAGACACAGTAGATGGAGTACCCTAGATACAATGAATGTACAAGGTGGAAACAAAATAATATCATAACTCACCTACGAGCAAAAGTCTCAAGTCCAGGAAAAAGAAGCAAAATGAGCAAGTGCGTCTGCCGCTACAGTGCTGACGGAGCGGACCTGCAAAAAGGCTGTGGCACAACGGGGGTGAGTTGCCAACTCGTGAGTAACAAATAACATCTATAGAGGCTATCGTAAGCATACACACAAGTGTCATAATATCAACAATACTGATATGGCAGGATGTACTAACAGATATGTATGCAACATGAATCAATGTACAATACTAATCTGGCATGATGTACTAGCAGGTATGTATGCAACATGTATCAACTCGTGATCTGAATATGTTGGTATAAAAATCATTATTTTCTTCTTAGAAATCTCTTTGAAAATATCAGCATAATAACAATAGAATCAACAGAAATCCGTGTCCAGCAGCGACACCTCAATAACTATCTCAAATCTCATGTATCCATATCACAGTATCTCTGGCCCCAGCCGTCCGGCTGGCCCATCTTAAAGTATCAATATCTCAACATCTCACGGCCACGATCGGTATCCTCTGGATATTCGCCGCGCCAACAATCACCGGTAGGTAGTCTTCCCCCTGCCAGGCTCATAGTCTACACCTCGATCTTCTTGCCCCAGGGTACCTTATCGGGCCCACCATATACCCGAGACGGTTCATCCAACTCCTCGAAACGGGTCTCAAAAACCAACAGAAAAACTCATGGTGGACGATACATACATCACTAGAAAACCGCAACTTGCATATTTTAAAAAGGGTAGTAAGTTTATAAATCTTGCGGTTTCCCCCCAAAATCCAGAAATCTCATAAATCTTAAGAAAATCATCATAAGTGTACATGTCAATGATAATGAACGCCTATAGTATCAACAAGTCGAACTGCAATGTATAACTAATAGGCTAGGCATGAACGAATGATCTAATTGTAACATTTCAGAAAAATAAAATATTATTTTTGGGAATTTTTATAATTTAATATTAATTTTAATGAATATTTTAATATTTCGGTATAATTAAATACCGATAAATGGGAAAAAATTTGGAAAATTTTAAAAATTACTAAAAGAGCGTGTTTTATGTGAATTATGCAAATTTTAAGTTTTTATGATTAGTTTGAAACTAATTTAGTGTTAATCGCGATTAAAAATCGCTAATCGCGTTTAAGCTTGTTTTGTGCAAAACATGCACCGTTTCTTTTTTCTACACCTGTTGCATTTTCCTACATGTTTTGGGTGCATGGCTTGTTATTTTGGGGTTACTATTGATGTGAGAAGGGAATTAAAAAAAGAAAAAGAAAAGGGAATAAAATATATAGGTATGGGTGAGAGAGAGAGAAGGTGGGGGTTTACTTTGACCCAAGTCTTGGCCATTCCTCTTCATTGCCTTCACTCATTTCTCTCCCTCTCCCTCATGTTGCTGCTGCTGCTGCACTCTTGCTCTCCCTCTTAAAAAAATCCTCCAAAACACCATGGAAACAAACTCAAAATCTAAATCCCATTTCATTAAATAGATGCACAAGCTCAAGAGAAGCACATTGGACCAAGAAAGAGAAGATTTTGAGGACTTTGAGCAACTCAAGAAAATTCTTGAGTTGCTAAAGGAGGTAATTTCTGAAGGAGGTAATTTCCGAACCATTAGCTTAGTATTTGCATTACTTTTACCCCCATGTTAGATTTGAACCGATATCGGGTGGTTTTGTGGACTTAGGAAAAACCTAGTTAGGGTTGATGGGAATTGAGAGTGGTGATGGGTAATTAAGCCCAGTAAAGGCCACAAAAACCCCCTAGTGCTAGAATTAAGACTCAAACCAGAAACTAGAAACCCGAAATACGGATTTAGAAACCGATATCGGAAGAATTGAGGAATCTGTGAGGGTTATATGGAATCTGCTATCACCTCGAGACTCTGAAAATTATTTTGTGAACACATAGAGATGTGCAGGCACCCAGGAAGCTAACCCCAAACCCGAGACCCTATATCCTCTTTCTGGCCACAGATTTAATCTGTTTGGCCGCAATTTGCGGCATGGGTCCCACCATTTTGGTTCGTTTTGTTTATGTAGCTCCTACATCTATAAATTAGACCCCTGGCATATGCAAAATTGTCCAATTTGACCTAGGGTGAAATCTGGGACCCTTTTCTATAGTTGCTGTTTTGGATTCGTGTTTTCGTATTTCGTATTTTAAATTCTGGATTCTCGTATTTGGGTTTTACCTCGATCACTTGACGTTTGTACGACGAGATCGAGGGTTGTTTGATGGTTTTGAAAGCGGAATCCATAGGTTCTAACCTATAGGCCTTAGCATGTCGTTTTGGTTTTCGTATGTCGTTTCGCCTTCGAATTTGATTTTAATACGCTTTGCGATACGTAATGACGTGTAGGTACCCCACGAAGACTTCGAGACGACAAGAAAGCGCGTGGCGGCGTCAGCAACGGAAAGCGAAAGCAAGGTGAGTAGATTATATCTACGAGGGAAGTCGGGTGGATGGCGTATAGCACCCCCGCAGTTCGAGATTTAGTATACTATATTTATACTATATATGTGTTTGATAGCATTAGGTGCGATATGGATAATTGAGATGAGATTAGGTGTACTATGGATAGAATAGGGTTTAGTTGTAAACTAGTATAGTTCCTAGTTGCGAACCCTAGAATATGTTTACACCCATACGCACACACATGCTTATTTGTTATGGTTATACCTAGATGATAAGGATTGTGGACGATATTTGGAGATGAGTCGATGAGATTGGGCATAGTGCCATGAGATCGGTGATATAATGTGATTCGTATTTGGGATACGACATGATATTTTTAGCGGGCCTTTGGACGTGTGTTTCACACACGCATTCATATTTATATAGATGGTATCGATTGCACTAGACTTAGATCAGTACCCCAGATTATGTGATATGACGACAAGGATACCAGATAATTGATGAGATGAATGTGATATTGACCCGTACCCAGCTATTGGGATGCCGTGCGATGATTTACCGTACGAGCTTTATCTTGATGATAGATCCGCACTCATGACTCGAGAACGTCACATGATATACTGTATCGTACGTGATACTATTGAGGCGGGATCACCGACTATTATATATATATCGACTCAGATGTAGGTGGTTTCCATACCCCTCCCGATTAGCGTATTTGCTAGTCGGTAGTTGCTTAGTAGATGTTAGACTAGGCCGATGTTATACCTATTTCAAAACTAACGAATCAGGAGTATTTCAATGATAGGCAAAGGGATTCTACGGACATTTTCAAAAGACACATCTTTTCTTAAAAACACCGTAGCCCTTATTTTACTAAAAACCCCGATTCGTCTTATTTCAAATGGCAAAACTGCATGACATTTATATATTGTTATAGATTCTTCACTGTTGCGTTGATTATTCGATTTCCGCATATGCATGCTTTTCGCATCGCATTGCATGTGTAAATGAGTTTATTGTATATTAAACCCATGCTGTTATGACACCATCACCATTATCGATGATGCGTATGTTCCACGTACACTTGCTTGCCGGCTCACACATTTCATCATCGATAATTGCTATGTCATTACACTGTAGTACTGTTGCATTCAGGATATGATCCCTTGCATGGCATACTTGTGTACATACCTATTGTACACCCATACGTGCATACATACGTATTCGCACATACATAGATGATTCTCGCTGGATTTGGAGATTTGGGAACCGCAAGATACTCTTTAACACTGATTCATTCTAAAAGAGCTGTTTTCCTCAATATGTGCACATTACTACTTCATATTGCATGATATATTGATATGTTTACTGTAACGTTTCAAAATAATAAAATATTATTTTTGGGAATTTTTATAATTTAATATTATTTTAATGAATATTTTAATATTCCGGTATAATTAAATACAAATAAATGGGGAAAAATTATGGAAAATTCTAAAATAGGGTATTTTATGGAATTATGCTATTTTTAAGTTTTTATGATTAGTTATAAGCTAATTTATTGCTAATCGCGATTAAAAATCGCTAATTAGATTTTTAGCATTTTTGTGCAAAAATGTGTACATATCATTTTTCCACACTTGTTACATGTTTTATGGTATGGTTGCTTAGGGTTTACCTTTGTGTGAGGGGAGATAAAAGAAAAAGGAAAAGAAAATAAAAAGTGAAGCATGATGATGAGAGAGAGAGAGAAGGTTGCTTTTAACTTATTTGTCCTTTGCCCAATCATTTCCCATCTTATTTTCTCTCTCCCTTCCCTCTTGAGTTGCTGCTCCAGCCCTCTCCCTCTTCTTCCTCCTCCCTCTTCAACCTAGATCCACCATTAAAACCTAATCAAAACCCTATCCCCATTTCACAAAAAATATTCCCAAGCTCACTAGCTACACATTGAGCCTAGCAAGAATGGATTTGGAGGACTTTGAGCAACTCAAGAATTTTCTTGAGTTTCCAAAGGAGGTAATTTCTGCACCCTAGAGTAGTAGTTCAAATTCTTATTGCATCCATTCTAGTTTCATATCGATATTGTGGACTTTTGAAACCTCAAGTTAGGGTTTAGGTTAGATCTGAAATCAATGATGAAATTGAGGATTGGGTGACCTTAGAACCCCCGGTGGAAAGTTATTTTGGACCCAAACCAGAACTAGAAACCAGAATACGGATGTATGGAATTGATATCGTGGGAAACTGTAAATCTGGGGGTGTATTTTGTAATCTGCTTTCAATCCGAGACCCCTAAAATAAATTTGAGTTGGCAGTGAGATGTGCAGGCAAATAGAAACCAACACCCAAAACCCTAGCCCCCAACTCCTATTCCAGGCCGCCAATTAATTCCTTCTGGCCGCAAATTGCGGCCAGAGCAGGAGGGAATTGCCTCGTTTTTGGTGCATGGCCCTATTTCTAGTAGTTTAGACCCCTGGCATGTATAGATTTGTCTAATTTGACCTAAGGTAAAATCTGGAGCCTATTTCCTTAGTTGCTGTTTTGGATTCGTGTTTCCGTATTCCGTATTTTAGATTCTGAATTTACGTATTGTGTTTTACCTCGACTATTTGGCGTTTATACGACGGTATCGAGGATTGATTGTTGGTTTTGGAGGCGTACCCATAGGTTCTAACCTATGGGCCCCATAGCGTATCGTTTTGGTTTTCGTATGCCGTTTTAGTGATGATTTGGTTTTGATACGCATTTGCGATACGTTAATGTGTAGGTACCCCATGAAGACTTCGGGACGACAAGAAAACGCGTGCTGACGTCGACAACGAAGACGCAAGGTGAGTAGATTATATCTACGGGGGAAGTCGGGTGGATGGTGTATAGCACCCCCGCAGTGCGTAGTTGATATGTATATATTATTTATGATAGTATAGTGTAGTGGATTATTTGAGATGTGTTAGATGTGATAGGGTTAGAAGTAAACTAGAATATTTCCTAGTTGCAAACCCTAGGATAGGTTTACACCCACATGCACACACATGTTGATTTGCTATACTTATATTGTGATGATGATAGATAGTGGATGACTTGGAGATGAGTCGATGATATTGGGCATTGTGCCGCAAGATCGGTGACATGATGTGATTCATATTTGGGATACGACATGTGATCTCTAGCGGGACTTTGGACGTGTGTTTACACACACAGTCATATTGATTGTATCAGTTGTACTAGACTTAGTTCAGTACCCCAGATTATTTGATATGATGATAGTGATACCTGATATGTGGTGAGATAATGTGATATTGACCCGTACCCAGCTATTGGGATGCCGTACGACGATTTACCGTACGAGACTATATTGATGATAGATCCACACTCATGACTCGAGGATGTATTACGATATACTGTATCGTACGCGATATTATTGAGGCGGGATCACCAACTATTATATCTATATATATATCGACTCAGATTTAGGTGGTTTCCATACCCCTCCCGATTAACTTGATACTTAGATCTGTAGTTTGCATAGTAGATGTTAGACTAGACCCGAGTCATACCTATTTCAAAAACTACGAATCAGGAATATCTTAAAAGACAAGTAAAGGGACCCTACGGGTATTTTTCAAAGGACATATCTTTCTTAAAATTACCGTAGCCCTGATTTTCCTAAAAATCCTGATTCGTCTTATTTCAAATGACATAACTGCATGGCATATTCATATTGATGTAGATTCTTCACTGTGGTGTTGATTATTTGATTTCCGCATGTTCATGCTATTCACATTGCTTTGCATATGTTTATTGCTATATTACTATCATGTTGCTAAGACACCAACACCATTATCGATGATGCGTATGTTCCACGTACACTTGCTCGCCGGCTCACTCACTTCATCATCGATAATTGCCATGTCACTACACAGTAGTATTATTGCATCAGGATATGACCCTTGTATGTGCATACCGTTATTTCATGTGGCATGATATACTGTTATATTTGCATTTCATTTATATGTCACATACATCATGCTTATGATTATGCGCATTGAGATATGTTGTTTCCATGATATTTCTGAATTTGGGAATCGCGGGTATTTCAAAAGAGAATATATAATTGTTTTAAAAACCCGGTTACCCTTGATATGATATTTCTGTACATCCACCATGTGTTTTCTCGGTGCTGGGAGCGACATGTGAAACCCGATTCGAGGTGGCGGATGAGGCCGATTGCGGGAACAAGGTGGACCCAATATGGTACCCAGGGGCGAGAACGGTTTCTCTGTGTAGTAGACGGTGAGCCTGGCAGAGGGACTACTACCTACCGGTGATTGTATTTGAGCTTGGCGGATATCTGGAGGATACCGACCGGAGTTGAGAGATGGACATGGGCTAACCCGTACTGCCGGGGCCGAGGGCCGATACCGCAGACGGAGCCCCATATGGACGAGGATTTACGTGCCGATGCTAGGCACAGGTTTCATGATGATCTCCATGACTTTGATTGTATCCTCGTATTTGCATGCATGATGCTTATTGTCATTGGGTGACAGGTGGACGGGATCCACATATATACAGATATTGATTATATACAGACTTTGACTACATTGATCACACCTCATTTGTATATATAACAGGGTATGAGGGCGCTATTATATATACCCTTACACCAATATTAGTGGAATGGGACACTAATATATGTGTATTGATATTCATTTTGATACTTCATCATATCTACTTTATGCAGACATACCTTACATTTATGACATGTTATTATCTGAGGCACTGGCATGAGTACTGTGCACTACATACATGATTAGATGTTACATTGCCACCTTATCATGCTTCAGGCTTTTTCCTTGAGGTTATATATCTGATCGTATTGACCTAGGATTATGTCATGCATTCGGTTTCTGCTTGTAGATATTCTCTATTCACGAGTTGGCAACTCACCCCCGTTGTGCCACAGTTCTTACAGGTTTGCCGTACAGGTTCCATTGCGGCATTTCTGGGACACTGCTTCTTTTGCGGGTGATTTGCTTTGGTAGGTGGGTTCTTTTGCATCAAGAACCACCATTGTACTTGTATTATTCCTTTGTATTTAGAATTCCATCCACCAAAACTTGTTTATTGTTTCACACTTGACACTAGTGATGTATTATTTCGACCTTAGAGTCGCGCTTAGCAGTATTGCGGTTTTCATGCTTATTGAGTTTCTTTTGGATTTGACTCTCGCCATTCAGCGTTGTATATTATATTGCTTGTGTGGTTGTGACCGTCAATTGACGAAGAGCTAGCTCCCGCTTGGGGATGCCTTTTATCATTGCATATATATTGTTCTTGTTGTACCCCGTTCGGGGCCAGTATTTACAAAAGAAACTCTGCCGAAATTTTTAGAAAAGACTTTACATTTTTAAAATGCATATTTGGCTTAGTCATTTAAAAACCTTGACTTCAAACATGTTTTTTCTTCACTTCTTTAAACCAGTTTTCTTTATTTCTCCTTAAAATGGTTTTAGATTTCTGGGTTTTTGGCTTACATGGATCAGATGGAGTCCTATAGACTTCATATGGTTCAAGGGCCAGTCACATGCTCTTTCGGGTCGTGACAAAGTTGGTACTAGGTTAACCTTGGTTCGAGTCTAAGTTTGACTATGTGGAGCCTAGGGCGTCTATATATATACGGAACTTAGGCTTGACCTTACGAATCTTAGACTTAGTCGAGGGGATATTAGACCCGAACTTTTGTCGCGTAGGATAACCCTTGGTTGATGGAATAGGTGACTAAAGTAGAGTGACGTACCGTAGGTATGTTCCGCGGCATACTTACGACACGCCACTCCGCTTAAGGAACCTTAGGATGTACATATTTTCGAGATTAGTGATTCTCTTCATATCCATGATTATGCATCCATTTAAGATCCTCGATTCTATTAGTTCCATGATCATACTTTCATTGATGCTATTCCTTCTTATGATCATGTATCCATTCTGGATTTGTTGTTTTCTTTCTTGCCTTTGATCTGCTCTCTTCGATACTCGATTGAAGTTCCTGTCGCCATTGTTTGAGCGCAGTTGAGCTGCTGCTAGTGCTACCGTCAGGGAGAGCTCGTCTGGTACGAGGGCCGACCATTGTGTTTTCTGGTGACATGGGAACGTCTCGAGTTAGTATTGATGATTGTGACCTCTTGTGGAGGCGAGTGCTTAGTTTTACATCGGATGATCGGGCCATTGTTAGAGCTGCCAGTTGAGAGAGGACTGTTGATGTACGGCATACCCCAGAGATTATAATGTCGCCTACCGTGCAGACAGATGAACCAGCTGTTGCTGAGATTGATAGGATGTCGCTTTCGGAGCTTACGAGCTGAGATCGCCGGAGCTTCCAGGCGGATATGAGACAGATGATAGCTAGTCTACCCGATTTGAGAGACGAAGGTGATTCGTTCGATTTATGCGCCGGAGCAGGCCCAGTTGAGTTAAAGATTTCCAGTGTGGAGAGTCTTACTCAGATCTAGAGCAGACCGATTTAGAGATGACCGCCAATGTATCGTCTTTCCTGGAGGATTGAGGCGCTGTTCAGCGTACCGACGAATGAGCCAGTTGCTGCTGCAAACGACGAGATATCACCCAGATGATTGGAGCTACTGCAGCCTGAGTATATACTTAGAGATATGATGGACGGTCGCTAGTCACCGAGGGTGGATGACTAGGGCGTGTGGTTCGTTCGCTTACCGATGTGAGGTCATCAGACAGGTTGCTTCCAGTTAGAGACGACTTCACGCGGAGACGTTGAGAATCGACAGAGACGATCGAATGTCAGAAACCTGCTATTCCAAGTTTAAAGTATTCGGAAAGACATGCAGGCAATTCTATGGACCCTCTAGAAATGAAACCCTAACTCGACATAATGACCGTGTGAAATCCTTTGAACCTTAGGGTTTACGGCAGTTCCGCGGCGCCATTAGTGAGGCTTGGGTTTGCCCTTCTACGGCTGAACCATTGATGCTGTGGTATGTACTCGATGCTGTTAAACTGTACCCAAGATGTTGAGCTCTTGGGGGATTGTTAGGTTTTGACGAATCGATCGAATGGTTCGACTTCCTTCGGATGCTAGGTGGTGAGATGCATTTCTTGGGAGACTCCAGATACGAGTATAGCCGTTGGAGCACAGTCCATGCAGCCACGATGAGACGAGTCCGAAGCAGTCGACATTGAAGCAGAGTGAAGTAAAGAGTTCGCAAGAGATTTCGACGAGATGACGTCCCACTCCGCTGACATCAAAGATGCGATGCGCACGCAGAGGCGTTGTAAATGGATATACCTTCCAGAAGGAGTTGCGACGAGTATGCAGCCGTTCCGGAACAAGAATTAGCTTCAGTAAAGGACGATGACTTCCGGGCAATTCGGCAGAAAAGAGATATGCGAGAGACTTTGGATGGACCATAGCCGAGAACGTTGCAGTGCGCAGATAAAGACGTGACGTCAATGTGGACGATGATACAGACAAGAGGGACAAGAGGTTCGTGCGAGACGCTGACGAGTTGTCATTACTTTCCATCGAGACCGGAGACCTGATATGCTTACAGAGGCATTGGGACGCGACCAATTTCCGAGAAAATGTTGTGCTGAGGACAGAGATGTCCATCGAGCGAGAAGAGATTATGCAAGAGTACCAACCTCCGTACAGACCGGCATAGGCAAGATCGGAAGAGACCTTGAGCGGGATTTCTTCCAGGACACTACTGCAATGATGTTCGCACCCAAGATTAGATGTGTGATGTGCATTCAAAGAGCCAGAGGCCGACGCCAGTGATATGCTGCTTTATGAGTGGTTGTGAGGATTGACCGAGAGATGACCAGAGAAGTGCCAGAACGGAATCATTTCCGTTAGCACACCTGATAGGGCCGATGAGCCGATTGATTGCAAGATAGGTAATCCGCAGAGAAGATAAGGACCCAGAGGCAGAGGACGCCAGACCGTGAGCAAGAGGCAAGTAGATATCTTGCGCTGCTAGCATTGGATGCACCGACTTCTTCTCAACCTTGAAGGAGGAACTACCGACGATGGTATTTATGATTTATGATTTTGTGATTCGATTATCACGTATCCGTCATCTTGGATTTCGGTATTTTGGGCGTTCTGTTTGTATGATTTAGTCTTGATGGCTGAGTTTCATGATATTTATTTTCATGCACCCACTGGGTATTGATATTTTGTGCATAGTTATTACATTTGAGGTATTGATTGTGATTTCACGCCTATCTTACGCAGTGATTTGATTTACACTTCCAGCATAGTTTTCATGCACTTTTAGTATTTTGATATACGATTTTGGTGCACGCCAGATGCACTAAATCGAAATTCTTCGTGTATGTCAAATGCACCTGATTTTGCTGTCAGGCACACACGTTGCCTATGACAGATGTTTCGTGCACACCCGTTGCACCTAGATGTTGTTTTGTGCCCATGTATGGCATGTATATGGATTTTGATTTTCTTGCGCACCAGACGCATAGGATATTCTTATATATACCTTTTTAGGATTGCTTTTTTATAGAGCAGTACTTTTTTTATGATATTCGCCGTGTATTGATGTTTTCGGAGCCCCGACAATTTGGATTTTTACTGAAATGTTTTAGTACTTGGGGGTTTGAATTTAAATTCGGGGACCGAATTTCTTTAAGGGGGGAAGATTGTAACGTTTCAAAATAATAAAATATTATTTTTGGGAATTTTTATAATTTAATATTATTTTAATGAATATTTTAATATTCCGGTATAATTAAATACAAATAAATGGGGAAAAATTATGGAAAATTCTAAAATAGGGTATTTTATGGAATTATGCCATTTTAAAGTTTTTATGATTAGTTATATACTAATTTAGTGCTAATCGCGATTAAAAATTGCTAATTGGATTTTTAGCATTTTTGTGCAAAAATGTGCACATATCATTTTTCCACACTTGTTACATGTTTTGTGGTATGGTTGCTTAGGGTTTACCTTTGTGTGAGGGGAGATAAAATAAAAAGGAAAAGAAAAGAAAAAGTGAAGCATGATGATGAGAGAGAGAGAGAGATGGTTGCTTTTAACTTATTTGACCCTTGCCCTATCATTTCCCATCTTATTTTCTCTCTCCCTTCCGTCTTGAGCTGCTGCTCCAGCCCCCTCCCTCTTCTTCCTCCTCCCTCTTCAACCTAGATCCACCATTAAAACCTAATCAAAACCCTATCCCCATTTCACAAAAAATGTTCCCAAGCTCACTAGCTACACATTGAGCCTAGCAAGAATGGATTTGGAGGACTTTGAGCAACTCAAGAATTTTCTTGAGTTGCCAAAGGAGGTAATTTCTGCACCCTAGAGTAGTAATTCAAATTCTTATTGCATCCATTCTAGTTTCATATCGATATTGTGTCGTTTTGTAGACTTTTGAAACTTCAAGTTAGGGTTTAGGTTAGATCTGAAATCAATGATGAAATTGAGGATTGTGGTGACCTCAGAACCCCTGGTGGAATGTTATTTTGGACCCAAACCTGAACTAGAAGCCAGAATACGGATGTATGGAATTGATATCGGGGAAAACTGTAAATCTGGGAGTGTATTTTGTAATCCGCTTTCAATCCGAGACCCATAAAATAAATTTGAGTTGGCAGTGAGATGTGCAGGCAAATAGAAACCAACACCCAAAACCCTTGCCCCCAACTCTTATTCCAGGCCGCCAATTAATTTGTAGGGTTCCTAGGCACACTTGTGAAGGTTCATGAAGCATCAAACATGCCCGAAAAATTTTTTAGATGTGCCGAACAACCCAAAGACGGGATCTTTGCTAGATTATTAGGGTTTAGCATGCAAGATAACATCTTTAAAACTAAGTGTGAGGGATTACAACCTTTGTAGTCCGCTCCTTCATTTCACAAGCTCCGAGTAGAAGTCCCTTCGCCGTGATCCACGATCTTCCGGACTCAAGAGAGGCTCCACGACTCGAACGATCCATGCTAGTTTGAAGTGTTCCGATTCTCCGATGATCTACGTCGAAGTTGCTATAACCCAAGCTTTCTCACTCTAAAGAGATGAACACCCTAATCTAATGGGCTAGATTAGATGAGAATGATGGAGTAGTATTTATGTTATCTTTTTAATTCACTTTCTCACAATAAATCATCACATAAGGAATTTCTAGTGAGCTCTCTCTTTCAAAAACCCAAGAGAGAAGAAGATGAAGAATGAAAGATTAATCCTTTTGTGATGAATAGTAGTCAAGTGTATATGATTGATTATAGAACCATGGTCAAGGATGATAGGATAAAACTTGTAGAGAATAAACTAGAGTTAGGGTTTAGTTAGGTTAAGGATAAGTATCAACCATAATATCTTAACCAAGACAAAATAGAATCCTTCTAGAATGAACTTGAAAGAGCTAACCCTAATCAAACCCTAATCCCTTTTTATCATCCTTAAACATGTTTTATAATAAATCATATCATGTCACAATAATATATATCACATATATATTATATATTTGCAACAAAAGAAAATAATACAATTAACATATATCGCATATATATCAATGTATTAATCCGGTGAGAAAATGAAATAATAAAGCGAGCCAATATTAGATAATGTAATACAATATATCATATATATCATTATACATTAAATCATCAAATCAACACTTGATCTAACGATCCGGCTATATCGAATATAACCGACTAATATATCATGTACCGATTCATCGAATCAACACTTGATCCGATGTCCCGATTCATATCTAAATATCGCGTGAATATAATACGGTATTTCATATCGCATTATCCTCGGTCCTGCACATATCACATATGTGCCTCTACTCCGTTTTGCCTGAGCCAAGAAACCTCTGTGTAGGACTCTAAAGAATCGTCAATACGCCGGTAGCAGGTGATGATCATATCAAACACCCACAAGCTGCAAGCGGTCAGCTAAACGTAACAGCCACCCAGGTATTGAGCGATCAGAAGATCAACAAGCTAGTCTGTCCGTTCTCCTGTGAATCCAATCAGTAACACTCCCGTACAGTTCGGTCTGTTCGTCTGATATGTCGCATATCAAGTCTAAGGGTGGTATACGTCAGACCCCAGTAACCGATAAGTCGTGTCGATGTGAGGCTCATAACAGGTCGATATACTACTGGTAACACTTACCAGTATATCTCTATATCAGCCCTGGCCAGGGATTTCCTGTTATAGCAATCGAACACTGCACGACATCAACTCCCTATACCAGGAGAGACGAATCCCCTCCTATCGCTCATTGCCTCCATGTGATTCGGGACTGTACCCAAAAGCCACCATTTTACACGCCCTCTTGGACGTGGTAAGGTGGAAATCAAAGCACAGTGGGAATCACACAAGACTCTATGACGATCTCGGGTGTACAGACTACCCTGTACCAGTGTTACCGGAGAACTGCCATCTGACGTGTGGTATATCACCGACTGGGAGTTCTCGGCGAGTCCGTCCTGTGTACCCATTCTCCACTAAGCACCCGTACACCATCCTTGATGTCAAACACCGATGGATATGGGATCATCCATCGCCCATCATATGGGTCAAGATGCGTATACGCTTGTCTACTCTGGTGTATCGATGCCCTGTCTCGATATACCCTCGTCTAGGAACATTTATAGGATGTACTCATCGACTACCGTGGCCCCACTAGTATGATCTCATCATAATCCCAGTAGTCGAGTACATATCCTAAGGGCTTTATCAACATGTGAGAGAAAGACAGTAAACCAATACAAGTCAACATGTTAAGATAAAGTGAAACCAAATAGCATACTATCATGACGAGCAAGAAAGTCCTCTCTGTATATATCCAAGCATCCATTATAATATACATCATATGTACAACGATGGCCTCTAGGGCATATACATAACTAACAATCTCCCACTTGCACTAAGGCCAGCTGCTGTAGTATCTCATACCTAGCATCCCGAATAATCTCTCAAACTGTATCTGGGGAATGGCCTTCGTGAGTGGATCCGCAGTGTTGTCCTTCGTATCTACTCTCCTGACCTCGATCTCCCGGTGATCAACTATCTCCCTGATCAGGTGATACCGCCTCAGAATATGTCTGGATTTCTGATGGGATCTGGGTTCCTTGGCCAAAGCCACAGCTCCATTGTTATCACAATACAGAGGTATTGTATGTTCAATGGATGGAACCACACCAAGCTCAGTGATGAACTTCTTCATCCAGACAGCCTCTTTGGCAGCATCGTTGGCAGCGATGTATTCAGCCTCCATCGTCGAGTCTGCAACTGTATCCTGTTTGGAACTCTTCCAACATACCGCCCCTCCATTGAGGGTAAAGACAAATTCCGAGTGCGACTTAGAGTCGTCCTTATCACTTTGGAAGCTGGAATCGGTAAAGGACTCCACCCGGAGCTCTCCGTTACCATACACCAAGAACATTTCTCTAGTCCTTCGTAAGTACTTGAGAATGTTCTTCACAGCCGTCCAGTTACTCTCTCCAGGATCTTCTTGATACCGACTCACTACACTTAGTGAGTATGCTACATCGGGTCTGGTACATAGCATCGCATACATGATAGAGCCTACTGCCGAAGCATAGGGTATCCCTTGCTTGCGAGCTCTCTCCAAATCAGTCTTGGGAGACATCTCTTTGGAGAGAGTGAGTACAGAGATCATGGGTTGGTTCCCACGCTTGGATTCTTCCATACTAAACCTCTTTAGTATGGTGTCAATGTACCTGGATTGGGACAATCCCAATATCCGTTTGGATCTATCTCTATAGATCCTTATCCCCAATATGCATGAGGCATCACCTAGATCTTTCATTGAGAATCTTTGTGATAAGAAGAGCTTGACTGAATGCAGCATAGGAATATCATTTCCTATCAAGAGTATGTCATCCACGTACAATACGAGGAAGACAACCTTACTCTCTGCTACCTTCTTATAGATACAAGGTTCATCTATGTTTTTGATGAAGTCAAACTCTTTGACTACTACATCAAAACAGATGTTCCAACTCCGCGATTCTTGCTTTAACCCATAAATGGATTTAAGCAGTTTGCACACCTTTCCGCTGCTCCCACTATCTACGAAGCCCTCTGGCTGAGTCATGTACACACACTCTTCTAAATCACCGTTTAGAAAGGCGGTCTTAACATCCATTTGCCAGATTTCGTAGTCATGGTATGCAGCAATGGCAAGTAAGATCCGGATGGACTTAAGCATAGCCACTGGAGAAAAGGTTTCGTCATAATCCACACCTGGTCGTTGACGAAATCCCTTTGCTACAAGTCTAGCTTTGAAAGTCTTAACTTTTCCATCTACACCAAATTTCTTTTTAAAAATCCACTTGCTCCCAATGGGTTTTACCCCTTCAGGAGCATTTTCCAAAATCCATACTTTATTGGTGTACATGGATTCCATCTCAGATCGCATTGCATCCAGCCATTTCACAGAGTCACCACTCTTGATGGCCTGCTCGAAACTAGTCGGGTCATCATCTTCCATGATGCAATCCTCGCTTCCACCATCAATGAGAAAACCGTAGTATCTCTCAGGTGGATGAGAAACCCTGCTAGATCGGCGGAAAGGCTGGGGTTCGTCGGGTACTACTGAATCTTCTGGTTCCAACAAATCATCAGTTGCTGTTTGTGGTGCTGGAACTTCTTCCAGCTCTACCTCTCTACCACTAATTTCTTTTGCAAGAAATTCCTTTTCCAAAAAGGTGGCATGTTGAGCAACAAACACTTTTTGTTCCTCAGCGTGGTAGAAAAAATATCCTTGAGAATTCTTTGGATATCCCACAAATTTGCAAAGAACTGATCGTGCCTCGAGTTTGTCCAGATTTTGTCCTTTGAAATAAGCCGGACAACCCCATATCTTAACTCGTTTAAAATATGGTCTCTTCCCACTCCATATCTCATATGGTGTGGTAGGTACAGATTTAGACGGAACTAGATTCAATATGTATATGGCTGTCTCAAGCGCATACCCCCAGAAGGAAATAGGTAACTCAGCATCGCTCATCATAGATCGCACCATATCTAATAGGGCCCGATTCTTTCGTTCTGATACACCATTGTGTTGTGGTGTATAAGGAGGAGTAAGCTGAGAGAGAATCCCATTCTCTTTTAGATAATCCAGAAAATCATTGCTCAAGTATTCTCCTCCTCGATCAGATCGAAGGATCTTAATACTTTTGCCCGTTTGGTTCTCTACTTCGTGCTTATATTCTCTGAATTTCTCAAAAGCTTCAGACTTGTGTTTCAACAGGAACACATGCCCGTATCTAGAGAGATCGTCAGTGAATGTAATAAAGTAGGAAGAACCGTTCCTGGCATGTGTAGACATGGGACCGCATACATCACTATGTACCGGTCCTAAGAGTTCGGTAACTCTTTCTCCGTGTCCACTAAACGGAGCTTTGGTCATTTTTCCTTTGAGACATGAATGGCAAGTATCATAAGATGAAAATTCGAATGAATTCAAATATCCATTTTTATGTAACTTAGCTAGCCGTGTCTCATTGATATGGCCAAGTCTACAATGCCATAAGAAAGATTCGTTCATTTCTGAACTTTTCCTCTTGTGTGTGTTTTGTATATTGAGGACTGTATTCTGATTTAAAATGAATATGCCATTATGTAACGAGCCTGATGCAATCAACTTTTGATCTAGGAATATGTTCATAACATTATCCTTTACTACAAAATTATATCCTTCTTTACTTAATAAAGAAACTGATATAATGTTGCACATCATGTTCGGTATATAATAGCACTCATTTAGAATCAGTGTATTACGACTTGGCAATACAAGGTGATATTCGCCAACTACTTTGGCTGCAATACTTGCACCGTTCCCTACTTGAACGGAATGATCACCTTTTCCCAGTTCTCTACCTTTACGTAACCCATGTAACAATTTATATATGTGGGATCCTGATCCGGTATCTAATACCCAGGACGTAGGGTGAACCGAGAAACAGTTTTCAATAACTAACACACCTGAAGAAGATGCATCAACATGCATGTTCTTTTGGGTGGCGTGAGAATCCAGATATTCTCCTATTCCTTGTTCAGTCTTATAACTCTTATAAGAAAGAACGGGTCCAACGTTCCCCTGCTCAGTATAATAAGCGGGTTCAGTCAATACATCCATATTATTATCTTGATTATGGCATGATATGGTCGCTACCTGGAGAGAGAGAGAAGAAAACACTTTAGCGTATGCTCTTGCAAGATTAGATTGGTCATTATCTTATCTAATCAGGATGTCTCCCACTGTTTTTATCAAATTTATCTTCAAACCCTAAAAGGTAAGATTAGCCGGGATTAATTACACCCTACAATTTCGTCAATCTTTCAGCCAGATCAGTGTCGGTAGTTTGAGGGAGGTTCCCCGTGCTTTCGCATGGACCTAATTAAAGTAAACCTCATTTTCCCAGAGGCGTAACCTCGTTAACACTTTTCTAGACACCTACTTGATCGACTAATTGTCCTGTGTAAAACTCTCCCAGGAGTAACTCTTACTCGCAGTGGGTATCGGGATCCAACTATCTCATAGAAGGTATGCAATCTCATTGCAAATTTCAACACTTGAAATTCCCGATAATATTTTGCCCCTAGCGATCTATGACCTTGACTAAGTCAACAAACCATAAATCGCAAGTCAAGTTCAACCCGTACATTTCCCGATTGAATTAAACCCACCCGTACGACCCTTGACTGAGTCAACAAGGCCGTGCGAATACCCTAATCCAATCACATCTCATGTTTTAGCAGATAAACACTACTTAGCTACCGTACACTACGCCTTGACTAAGTCAACAAACATAGCACGAATATTAAATAATATCTATCTGAAATAACGGAGGGCTACGCAGGTTTTTTTTCCAGAAAAACCATGAGCGTAATGAACCTGATATCGTCGTAGAATCATGTGAAATTTTGAAATGGAGTGTTTTTGAGGCTTTCATTAGTTTTGCTAAAGAGGTCACTCCCGGTGAAGGGATCTCGGCTCTTTCCTCATCGAATAAGGTGCAGGACATATCATATATATCATTGTGCAAAGCAAAACCCTAAAAGCAATCAAAAGACAAACCGAGTTTTGTAGCCTCTGCCAGTTTCGCTAAAGAGGTCACTCCCGGTGAAGGGATCTCGGCTCTTTCCTCATCGAATAAGGTGCGGGGTATATCATATATACCACTATGTAAAGCAAAACTGTAGCTACCCTTTTTATAAAGTTTTGATTCTACAACATCTTTTAGGTTTCTTTTCCTTTTATTAATCTCATTAATAAAAATCCCATCAGCTTATGCTTCCTAAGCATCACAGATAAATACGATGTACACTTATGCCATCCGCATTTGTCTCGATGTCCCCTCATGCACCGTTAGGTTAGGTAACTAACGACAGAGCAGGGCAGGGCTAGTGCGGATGTAAAACATAAGTAACGCCTATATAATTTATCATATATACTATATACTGTATCCATCACAACATATCAAATGATCACATCACAGATATCGCAGCAGAAACATAGATATAATGTGGGATATACTAGGACGTCCGTATTTAGTATTTAGCCAACAATAGAAAATACGGATTCCACAGTCGCGATGAATAACCAAGCCCACACCCTGGACCCTTACGAGAGCGGCAATCGACCCTACCAATTCTGGAGTTTAGGAGACCCGGTCTCGACTCCTCGAGATGGCCTCCCACTGAACCCCAGAACCCGATCACCTGTGCTCCCCTCCTTGGGTCCTTCCTAATGCGGAAAAGTAAATAATATACAACACTGGTGGCATCAACCTCAACCTTGAAGTGCCCCAAATAAAAGAATATTACATTACATTTGAATTTACATGAATGAAAATATAAAACTCTCATCTCACATAAAACCCCCGGCTATTCAATCGCGACAATCCTGCACTCATATCTCAGCAACACATAATATCTCATATCATCAACGTAAGTAAGTATGCATACACCGATCGTCGTTGATGTATAGAAACGAAAACCGGCAATACAACTACATACTACACTTACGGTCACAGAAAAGAAAGTGTAAAACTACAATATTTGGAATCCACAATCACTTTAGACATCATAAATCCGAAATATCACATACTTCGTATTTCATGCCTAACTCTATGAATTCCACATATTGTATCAAATTCCAGATAAATAGACAGTATTAAACTTTTCGAACAGATAATCAAATACCCAAAATTTCCCAAATAGCTCAACACTTGAGCGGAGTTCAAATAATCACAGAATATGTCACAGTAGTAGCGGTCCAGCCGTAGAAGGGTCAAGCCAACGCCTCATATGTGGCACGCCGTACTGCCCCAAACCTGAAGGTTCAAAAGGCAGTTCAAGACGGTCACATAATCGAGTTAAGGTTTGTTGTGTTCTAGAGGGTCCACCACAAAACGTGTACGCATTTGCGAAAGATTTAAACTTGAGAAAAGATTCAACACTTGAAAATTTTGCCGTGCCGGGAAAAAATGAGTTAATGATATCCGTTCGAACATTTTAACAATTTCTAAATATCCGGAAATAAAAACGAATTTAAATATTCCGATCAAATCTACGATTACAAAATAAACCCCAGAATACTCAACTCTTGAGTAAAAATAAAAATACCAGAAACCTTACAAGACTTAAAAAAAGAATTACTGTGAAATTAAAACTGTCAAATCAAACAGTACTGCCGCGGAACCGCGACCCAAGCAGGGTACGGCCGCGATTCCGCGGTCATCTGTACGGATCAAGTCTACGAATTTCACAGTTATTCTTATTTTTATGTGATGTATTTTTCAGGTATTTTTAATTCAGAAAAAATCGCATTTTTGAAAAATATCCAGAGAGGGGTTCATTTTCGTCGGTTTGGGTTCGATCGGAGTTTTAACTTCGTAAACACGTCGCCTAATGCTCTAGCTAGGCTTTGATACCACTGTAGGTCAGGCAACCACCCCATCCAATGGGGTCGCCGTGGCACTAACGGCCCCTCAACCACTACTTTTTACGCATGCCCCCTCGCGAGGACTACAACTCGCCGGAACACCTTCCGGTCTCGGGACACCCTGGGGGTAAGAGCCTATGCTTCGCCACACTGTCACACAGTGAGAACCCCCCATAGGTCGACATCTAATGCCTAGTAGCTCTGATACCACTGTAGGGTTCCTAGGCTCACTTGTGAAGGTTCATGAAGTATCAAACATGCCAGAACAAAATTTTACATGTGCCGAACAACCTAAAGACGGGATTTTTGCTAGATTATTAGGGTTTAGCATGCAAGATAACATCTTTAAAGCTAAGTGTGAGGGATTACAACCTTTGTAGTCCGCTCCTTCGCTTCACAAGCTCCGAGAAGAAGTCCCTTCGCCGCGATTCACGATCTCCCGGACTCAAGAGAGGCTCCACGACTCGAACGATCCATGCTAGCTTGAAGTGTTCCGATTCTCCGATGATCTACGTCGAAGTTGCTATAACCCAAGCTTTCTCACTCTAAAGAGGTGAACACCCTAATCTAATGGGCTAGATTAGATGGGGATGATGGAGTAGTATTTATGCTATCTTTTTAATTTACTTTCTCATAATAAATCATCACATAAGGAATTTCTAGTGAGCTCTCTCTTTCAAAAACCAAAGAGAGAAGAAGATGAAGAATGAAAGAATGATCCTTTTGTGATGAATAGTAGTCAAGTGTATATGATTGATTATAGAACCATGGTCAAGGATGATAGGATAAAACTTGTAGAGAATAAACTAGAGTTAGGGTTTAGTTAGGTTAAGGATAAGTATCAACCATAATATCTTAACCAAGACAAAATAGAATCCTTCTAGAATGAACTTGAAAGAGCTAACCCTAATCAAACCCTAATCCCTTTTTATCATCCTTAAACATGTTTTATAATAAATCATATCATGTCACAATAATATATATCACATATATATTATATATTTGCAACAAAAGAAAATAATACAATTAACATATATCGCATATATATCAATGTATTAATCCAGTGAGAAAATGAAATAATAAAGCGAACCAATATTAGATAATGTAATACAATATATCATATATATCATTATACATTAAATCATCAAATCAACACTTGATCTAACGATCCGGCTATATCGAATATAACCGACTAATATATCATGTACCGATTCATCGAATCAACACTTGATCCGATGTCCCGATTCATATCTAAATATCGCGAGAATATAATACGGTATCTCATATCGCATTATCCTCGGTCCTACACATATCACATATGTGCCTCTACCCCGTTTTGCCTGAGCCAAGAAACCTCTGTGTAGGACTCTAAAGAATCGTCAATACGCCGGTAGCAGGTGATGATCATATCAAACACCCACAAGCTGCAAGCGGTCAGCTAAACGTAACAGCCACCCAGGTATTGAGCGATCAGAAGATCAACAAGCTAGCCTTTCCATTCTCCTGTGAATCCAATCAGTAACACTCCCGTACAGTCCGGTCTGTTCGTCTGATATGTCGCATATCAAGTCTAAGGGTGGTATACGTCAGACCCCAGTAACCGATAAGTCGTGTCGATATGAGGCTCATAACAGATCGAGATACTACTGGTAACACTTACCAGTATATCTCTATATCAGCCCTGGCTAGGGACTTCCAGTTATAGCAATCGAACACTGCACGACATCAACTCCCTATACCGGGAGAGACGAATCCCCTCCTATCGCTCATTGCCTCCATGTGATTCGGGACTGTACCCAAAAGCCACCATTTTGCACGCCCTCTTGGACGTGGTAAGGTGGAAATCAAAGCACAGTGGGAATCACACAAGACTCTATGACGATCTCGGGTGTACAGACTACCCTGTACCAGTGTCACCGGAGAACTGCCATCTGACGTGTGGTATATCACCGACTGGGAGTTCTCGACGAGTCCGTCCAGTGTACCCAGTCTCCACTGAGCACCCGTACACCATCCTTGATGTCAAACACCGATGGATATGGGATCATCCATCGCCCATCATATGGGTCAAGATGCGTATACGCTAGTCTACTCTGGTGTATCGATGCCCTGTCTCGATATACCCTCGACTAGGAACATTTATAGGATGTACTCATCGACTACCGTGGCCCCACTAGTATGATCTCATCATAATCCCAGTAGTCGAGTACATATCCTAAGGGTTTTATCAACATGTGAGAGAAAGACAGTAAATCAATACAAGTCAACATGTTAAGATAAAGTGAAACCAAATAGCATATTATCATGACGAGCAAGAAAGTCCTCTCTGTATATATCCAAGCATCCTTCATAATATACATCATATGTACAACAATGGCCTCTAGGGCATATACATAACTAACATAATTCCTTCTGGCCGCAAATTGCGGCCAGTGCAGGAGGGAATTGCCTCGTTTTTGGTGCATGGCCCTATTTCCAGTAGTTTAGACCCCAGGCATGTATAGATTTGTCTAATTTGACCTAGGGTAAAATCTGGAGCCTATATCCTTAGTTGCTGTTTTGGATTCGTGTTTCCGTATTCCGTATTTTAGATACTGAATTTACGTATTGTGTTTTCCCTCGACTATTTGGCGTTTATACGACGGTATCGAGGATTGATTGTTGGTTTTGGAGGCGTACCCATAGGTTCTAACCTATGGGCCCCATAGCGTATCGTTTTGGTTTTCGTATGCCGTTTTAGTGATGATTTGGTTTTGATACGCATTTGCGATACGTTAATGTGTAGGTACCCCATGAAGACTTCGGGACGACAAGCAAACGCGTGGTGACGTCGACATCGAAGACGCAAGGTGAGTAGATTATATCTACGGGGGAAGTCGGGTGGATGGTGTATAGCACTCCCGCAGTGCGTAGTTGATATGTATATATTATTTATGATAGTATAGTGTAGTGGATTATTTGAGATGTGTTAGATGTGATAGGGTTAGAAGTAAACTAGAATATTTCCTAGTTGCGAACCCTAGGATAGGTTTACACCCACACGCACATACATGTTGATTTGCTATACTTATACTGTGATGATGATGGATAGTGGATGACTTGGAGATGAGTCGATGATATTGGGCATTGTGTTGCGAGATCGGTGACATGATGTGATTCGTATTTGGGATACGATATATGATCTCTAGCGGGCCCTTGGACGTGTGTTTACACACGCAGTCATATTGATTGTATCAGTCATATTAGATCAGTACCCCAGATTATGTGATATGATGATAGTGATACCTGATATGTGGTGAGATAATGTGATATTGACCCGTACCTAGCTATTGGATATCGTACGATGATTTACCGTACGAGCCTATATTGATGATAGATCCGCACTCATGACTCGAGGATGTCTTACGATATACTGTATCGTACGCGATATTATTGAGGCGGGACCACCGACTATTATATCTATATATATATCGACTCAAATTTAGGTGGTTTCCATACCCCTCCCGATTGACTTGATACTTAGATATGTAGTTTGCATAGTTGATGTTAGACTAGACCCGAGTCATACCTATTTCAAAAACTACGAATCGAGAATATCTTAAAAGACAAGCAAAGGGATCCTACGGGTATTTTTCAAAGGGCGTATCTTTCTTAAAATTACCGTAGCCCTGATTTTACTAAAAATCCAGATTCGTCTTATTTCAAATGACATAACTGCATGACATATTCATATTGATGTAGATTCTTCACTGTGGTGTTGATTATTTGATTTCCGCATGTTCATGCTATTCACATTGCTTTGCATATGTTTATTGCTATATTACTATCATGTTGCTAAGACACCAGCACCATTATCGATGATGCGTATGTTCCACGTACACTTGCTCGCCGGCTCACACACTTCATCATCGATAATTGCCATGTCACTACACAGTAGTATTATTGCATCTGGATATGACCCTTGTATGTGCATACCGTTATTTCATGTGGCATGATATACTGTTATACTTGCATTTCATTTATATGTCACATACATCATGCTTATGATTATGTGCATTGAGATATGTTGTTTCCATGATATTTCTGGATTTGGGAACCGCGGGAAAGAGAATATATAATTGTTTAAAAAACCCGGTTACCCTTGATATGATATTTCAGTGCGTCCATCATGTGTTTTCTCGGTGCTGAGAGCGACATGTGAAACCCGATTCGAGGAGGCGGATGAGGCCGATTGCGGGTACATGGTGGACCCGGTATGGTACCTCGGGGCGAGAACGGTTTCGCTGTGTAGTAGACGGTGAGCCTGGCAGAGGGACTACTACCTATCGGTGATTGTATTTGAGCTCGGCGGATTTCTGGAGGATACCGACCGGAGTTGAGAGATGGACATGGGCTGACCCGTACTGCCGGGGCCGAGGGCCGATACCGCAGACGGAGCCCTATATGGACGAGGATTTATGTGCCGATGCTAGGCACAGGTTTCATGATGATCTCCATGACTTTGATTGTATCCTCGTATTTGCATGCATGATGCTTATTGTCATTGGGTGACTGTTCAGACCATAATATTGCATTTTTCATTCCCCTATTCTTATCCGTTTTATAAATAAACAGGTACTCTTGACGCACGTTTGTTGCATATTACAGGATACAGGCTCTTGGAGCGAATACAGTGAAAAAGACGAAAGTTGATACAAGAAAGGGACTTTTGACCAAGAAGTAGACGGATCCTAGTCAAGCCTAGACGAAGAACAATTCACAATTGTATAAGGCAATGCAGTCCGAAATGTCAAAGTGAACGGTCAAAAAATCCTTACAAGTTTTCACTGAAGATCTGGAAAAGACAAGAAGCCAAACAGAGAAAAATAGTGAAGATTAAACAAGCCCAAGTACCCAGCATGAAAACCAGAAAGTTTGGTGAGCTGAGCTCACCAAAGGGCCGCGGAACCGCGGCCCAAGGCCCATCATTGCCGCGGTTCCGTGGCCATTAAAAGCCCGTGTCGGTGGATTTTCCTCGTGTCGGTGCGTCGGTGCGGGGGTTTGGATTTTACGTGGGCATATCTGTAATATCGCATGCACGAGAATCTGTAACCCTAATTTCCCTGTTTACCTATAAATTGTAATCACAGATCTGTAAAACTCATGCCTCTTTTCAATAAACAAATTCAGATCTGTTCTGTATTATTGCTTGGAGGAAGCCATCAAATTAGTAAGTTAATTTTATTTCTTCTCTTTTAATTTTCTTTTAATTAGAATGTCTTTCAATCCCCTAATGAGCGAGTAATCTCCTCACTTGTTAGGGTTAGGCTTAGGGAAAGGTTTGAGAGATGAGATCTCTCACCCCTTTCATGCCATTCACACCTAAGAATTAGAACTCCATGCATGCACGCACAACCACTCCCTACGGCACCTTATCCATCGAGGTAATGGTGACACCGTAGTATAAAGGACCGGTTGCGCGTGTTTTCCATGAAGGTTAGGGTAATTATCGATAAAGGAAGGGTAAGAATCTAGAGGAAGAAACATCTTTCCAAAATATTCTAATCCACTTTATTGATAATTACCGTAAAATAGATCAAAAATAAGGCATTGAAAGTGGTGAGGAAATCTTTAATCTCCCAACTTCCCCTAAGCCTAACCCTAGCAAGACTTTAATTTAGATTAATTTAGTTTAGTGATAGATCTAGGTTTTAGATTTAATCAGTCCAAACAACATTTGGAATCAACTCGTTAAAACACATTAAGAAAATTACCCATCTCTGTGGATCGATCCGTACTCACCGGCTAGCTGCAAAGCGACGCCGTTTCTGATTGCGGTTAACTTATATTTTTGAACTAATCAGTGACCGGTGGACGGGATCCACATATATACAGACATTGATTACATACAGACTTTGACTACATTGATCATACCTCATTTGTATATATAACAGGGTATAAGGGCGCTGTTATATATACCCTTATACCAATATTAGTGGAATGGGACGCTAATATATGTGTATTGATATTCATTTTGATACTTCATCAAATCTACTTCATGCAGACATAGCATACATTTATGACATGTTTTTACCTGAGGCACTGGCACGAGTACTTGGCAATACATACATGATTAGATGTTACATTGCCACCTTATCATGCTTCAGGCTTTTTCCTTGAGGTTATATATCTGATCGTATTGACCTAGGATTATATCATGCATTCGGTTTCTGCTTGTAGATATTCTCTATTCATGAGTTGGCAACTCACCCCTGTTGTGCCAAAGTTCTTGCAGGTTTACCGTACAGGTTCCATTGCGGTATTTCTGGCACACTGCTTCTTCTGCGGGTGATTTGCTTTGTTAGGTGGGTTCTTTTGCATCAAGAACCACCATTGTACTTGTATTATTCCTTTGTATCTAGAATTCCATCAACCAAAACTTGTTTATTGTTTCAGACTTGACACTAGTGATGTATTATTTCGACCTTAGAGTCGCGCTTAGCAGTATTGCGGTTTTCATGCTTATTGAGTTTCTTTTGGATTTGACCCTCGCCATTCGGCGTTGTATATTATATTGCTTGCGTGGTTGTGACCGTCAATTGACGAAGAGCTAGCTCCCGCTTGGGGATGCCTTTTATCATTGCATATATATTGTTCTTGTTGTACCCCGTTCGGGGCCAGTATTTACAAAAGAAACTCTGCCGAAATTTTTAGAAAAGACTTTACATTTTTAAAATGCATATTCGGCTTAGTCATTTAAAAACCTTGACTTAAAACATGTTTTTCTTCACTTCTTTAAACCAGTTTTCTTTATTTATCCTTAAAATGGTTTTCGATTTCTGGGTTTTTGTCTTACTTGGATCAGATGGAGTCCTATAGACTTCATATGGTTCAAGGGCCAGTCATGTGCTCTTTCGGATCATGACAAAGTTGGTACTAGGTTAACCTTAGTTCGAGTCTAAGTTTGACTATGTGGAGCCTAGGGCGTCTATATATATACGGAACTTAGGCTTGACCTTACGGAACTTAGACTTAGTCGAGGGGGTATTAGACCCGAACTTTTATCGCGTAGGATGGCCCTTGGTTGATGAAATAGGTGACTAAAGTAGAGTGACGTACCGTGTGTATGTTCCGCGGCATACTTACGACACGCCACTCCGCTTAAGGAACCTTAGGATGTACATATTTTCGAGATCAGCGATTCTCTTCATATCCATGATTATGCATCCATTTGAGATCCTCGATTCTATTAGTTCCATGATCATACTTTCATTGATGCTGTTCCTTCTTATGATCATGTATCCATTCTGGATTTGTTGTTTTATTTCTTGACTTTGATCTGCTCTCTTCGATACTCGATTGAAGTTCCTGTCGCCATTGTTTGAGCGCAGTTGAGCTGCTGCTAGTGCTACGGTCAGGGCGAGCTCGTCTGGTACGAGGGCCGACCATTGTGTTTTCTGGAGACATGGGAACGTCTCGAGTTAGTATTGATGATTGTGACCTCTTTTGGAGGCGAGTGCTTGGTTTTACACCGGATGATCGGGCCATTGTTAGAGCTGCCAGTTGAGAGAGGACTGTTGATGTACAGCATACCTCGGAGATTATGATGTCGCCTACCGTGCAGACAGATGAACCAGCTGTTGCTGAGATTGATAAGATGTCGCTTCCGGAGCTTATGAGCTGAGATCGCCGGAGCTTCCAGGCGGATATGAGACAGATGATAGCTAGTCTACCCGATTTGAGAGACGAAGGTGATTCGTTTGATTCAAGTGCCGGAGCAGGCCCAGTTGAGCTAAAGATTTCCAGTGTGGAGAGTCTTACTCAGATCTAGAGCAGACCGATTTAGAGATGACCGCCAATGTATCGCCTTTCCTGGAAGATTGAGGCGCTGTTCAGCGTACAGACGAATGAGCCAGTTGCTGCTGCAAACGACGAGATATCACCCAGATGATTGGAGCTACTGCAGCCTGAGTATATACTTTGAGATATGATGGACGGTCGGTAGTCACCGAGGGTGGATGACTAGGGCGTGTGATTCGTTCGCTTACCGATGCGAGGTCATCAGATAGGTTGCTTCCAGCTAGATACGACTTCACACGGAGACGTTGAGAGTCGACAGAGACGATCGAATGTCAGAAACCTGCTATTCCAAGTTTAAAGTATTCGGAAAGACATGCAGGCAATTTTATGGACCCTCTAGAAATGAAACCCTAACTCGACATAATGATCGTGTGAAAGCCTTTGAA
Source organism: Agapanthus africanus (assembly GCA_030015575.1). Lineage (NCBI taxonomy): Eukaryota > Viridiplantae > Streptophyta > Magnoliopsida > Asparagales > Amaryllidaceae > Agapanthus > Agapanthus africanus. The sequence continues at coordinate 319,113,476 of JASDDO010000008.1, forward strand.
CCTTAGGGTTTACGGCAGTTCCGCGGCGCCATTAGTGAGGCTTGGGTTTGCCTTTCTACGGCTGGACCATTGATACTGTGGTATGTACTCGATGCTGTTAAACTGTACCCAAGATGTTGAGATCTTGGGGGATTATGAGGTTTTGACGAATCGATCGAATGGTTCGACTTCTTTCGGATGCTAGGTGGTGTGATGCATTTCTTGGGAGACTCCAGATACGAGTATAGCCGTTGGAGCACAGTCCATGCAGCCACGATGAGACGAGTTCGAAGCAGTCGACATTGAAGCAGAGTGAAGTAAAGAGTTCGCAAGAGATTTCGACGAGATGACGTCCCACTCCGCTGACATCAGAGATGCGATACGCACGCAGAGGCGTTGTATATAGATATACCTTCCAGAAGGAGTTGCGACGAGTATGCAGCCGTTCCGGAACAAGAATTAGCTTCAGTAAAGGACGATGACTCCCGGGCAATTCTGCAGAAAAGAGATATGCGGGAGACTTTGGATGGACCGTAGCCGAGAACGTTGCAGTGCACAGATAAAGACGTGACGTCGATGTGGACGATGATACAGACAAGCGGGATAAGAGGTTCGTGCCAGACGCTGACGAGTTGTCATTACTTTCCATCGAGACCGGAGACCTGATATGCTTACAGAGGCATTGGGATGCGACCAATTTCGGAGAAAATGTTGTGCTGAGGACAGAGATGTCCATCGAGCGAGAAGAGATTATGCAAGAGTACCAACCTCCGTACAGACCGGCATAGGAAAGATCGGAAGAGACCTTGAGCGGGATTCCTTCTAGGACACTACTGCAATGATGTTCGCACCCAAGATCAGATGTGTGATGTGCATTCAAAGAGCCAGAGGCCGACGCCAGTGATATGCTGCTTTATGAGTGGTCGTGAGGATTGACCGAGGGATGACCAGAGAAGTGCCAGAACGGAATCGTTTCCGTTAGCATACCTGATAGGGCCGATGAGCTGATTGCGAGATAGGTAATCCGCAGAGAAGATAAGGACCCAGAGGCAGAGGACGCCAGATCGTGAGCAAGAGGCAAATAGATATCTTGCGCTGCTAGCATTGGATGCACCGACTCCTTCTCAACTTTGAAGGAGGAACTACCGACGATGGTATTTATGATTTATGATTTTGTGATTCGATTATCACGTATCCGTCATCTTGGATTTCGGTATTTTGGGCATTCTGTTTGTATGATTTATTCTTGATGGCTGAGTTTCATGATATTTGTTTTCATGCACCCACTGGGTATTGATATTTTGTGCATAGTTATTACATTTGAGGTATTGATTGTGATTTCACGCCTATCTTATGCAGTGATTTGATTTACACTTCCAACATAGTTTTCATGTACCTTTAGTGTTTTTGTCACGACCCGAAAGAGCACGTGACTGGCACTTGAACCATATGAAGCCTAAAGGACTCCATCTGATCCAAGTAAGCCAAAAGCCCAGAAATCTAAAACCATTTTGAAGAATAAGTAAAGAAAACTGGTTTAAAGAAGTGAAGAAATACAGGTTTGAAATCAAGGTTTTTAAATAACTAAGCCGAAGGTACGTTTTGAAAACAATAAGTCTTTTCTAAAAATTTCGGCAGAGTTTCTTTTGTAAAACTGGCCCTGAATGGGGTACAACAAGGATAACAATATATATGCAATGATAAAGGCATCCCCAAGCGGGAGCTAGCTCTTCGTCAATCGACGGTCACAACCACACAATGATAGATAATATACAACGCCAAGTGGCGAGGATCAAAACCAAAGAAAGCTCAAAAGTAGCAAGAAAACCGCAATACTACTAAGCGCGACTCTAAGGTCGAATAATACAACACTGTCTCTAAGTCTGAAAGAATATACAAGTTTTGGTTGATGGACAATTTCTAGATACAATGAAATAAATAAATACAAGGGTGGTTCTTGATGCAAAAGAATCCACCTACCAAAAGCAAACCACCCGCAAGAAAGTAGTGTGCCAGAAATGCCGCAATAGAACCTGTACGGCAGAACCTGCAAGAACTGTGGCACAACGGGGGTGAGTTGCCAACTCGTGAATAGAAATATCTACAAACAGAAACCGAATGCAAGACATAAACCTAAGTCAACAATCAGTAATAATCCACAAGAGTACATCTGAGTGTGATAAGGTGGCAAGGTAACATCTAAATATGTATGTGGTGCCAAGTACTCAGGTAATAACATGTCATCAGTATAAGGTATGTCTGCAAGAAGTAAATATGATGAAGTATCAATGATATCAATACACATATATTAGCGTCCCATACCACTAATATTGGTGTAAGGGTATATATAACAGCGCCCTCATACCCTGTTATATATACAAATGAAGTATGATAAGTGTACATCCAGTCTGTATATATATAATCCATGTCTGTATATGATCCATATCTGTATATGATCTATGTCTGTATATGATCCATATCTGTATATGATCTATGTCTGTATATGCGTGGAACCCGTCCACCCGTTACCCAATGACAATAAGCATCATGCATGCAATATGAGGATATAAACAACATCATGGTAAAACATCATGAAACCCGTGCCAAGCATCGACACGTAAATCCTCATCCATATGGGGCTCCGTCTGCGGTATCGGCCCTCGGCCCCGGCAGTACGAGTCAACCCATGTCCATCTCTGGGCTCCGTCTGCGGTATCGGCCCTCGGCCCCGGCAGTACGGGTCAACCCATGTCCATCTCTGGGCTCCGGTCGGAATCCTCCAGATATCCGCCGAGCTCAAGTACAATCACCGGTAGGTAGTAGTCCCTCTGCCGGGCTCACCGTCTATCACACAGCGAAACCGTTCTCGCCCCGGGGTACCATACCGGGTCCACCATGTACCCGTAATCGGCCTCAACCGCCTCCTCGATTCGGGTTATTATATATCACTCTAGCACCGAGAAAACACATGGTGGACGCACCGAAATATCATATCAAGGGAACCGGGTTTTTAAACGATTACATATTTGAAATAGCCACGGTTCCCAAATCCAGAAATCACATATAATCCAAACCAAAAGGTAAGTCACTAATCTGATATGATATGTGCGTCAAACATAAATATCATGTCAAGTCACATATAGATGAGCTACGATATAATGATCAGGTGTGATATAAGCATCAATGTGAGTATCAAGTCATGTCACATATAAATGAGCTACAATATGATGATCAGATGTGATATAAGCATCAATGTGAGTATCAAGTCATGTCACATATAAATGAGCTACAGTATGATGATCAGATGTGATATAAGCATCAAATGTGAGTATCAAGTCATGTCACATATAAATGAGCTATAATATAATGATCAGGTGTGACATATGTATCAGGTATGAATATCAAGTCAAAATCATATATGCTTGTGTACAGGTCTATGTGTACAATATGCCATGCGGAAATCATACCATGAATGCAGCAGTACTACAGTGTAGTGGCATAGCAATTATCGATGATGAAGTGTGTGAGCCGGCAATCAGTGTACGTGGAACATACGCATCATCGATAATGGTACTGGTGTCCTAACAGCATGATGGCAATATAACAATAAGCACAAGAAATGCCATGCAAATAGTATAAACAGGTGCAATCGAAATAAGCAACGCAACAGTGAAGAATCTAACTCAAAAGCTATATCATACAACCTTGCCTTTTGAAATAAGACGAATCGGGGTCTTTGGTAAAACAAGGGCTACGGTGTTTAGAAAATAGACTCTACACATTTGAAAGTATCCGTAGAATCCCCTTTTCCCTATCTTGCAATATTCCCGATTCGTTAGTTTTGAAATAGGTATGACTCTGGTCTAATCTAACCTCTACTATGCAACTACCGATCTAAGTATCAAGCAAGTCTGGAAGGGTATGGAAACCGCCTAAATCTGAGTCGATACATATATAAAGGTATATAGTCGGTGATCTCGCCTCAATGTCATATCATAAGATATCCTCGAGTTATGAGTGCGGATCTATCATCAATATCGGCTCGTACGGTAATCATCGTACGGCATCCCAATAGCTGGGTACGGGTCAACATCTCACTATCTCATCACATAACAGGTATCACTATCATCAGATCACATAGTCTGGGGTACTACTCTATGTCTAACACCAAACGATACCATCAAGCCCATATCCCAAGTCATATCCCACAATGAATCGTATCCAATCACCGATCTCACGTCATCAAGCCCACATCATCGACTCATTACCAACGTCAATCCATATCGTCAAACACCGTGTAAGTATAAGTAATATGCAAGGGTGTGTGTGTAGGTGTACTTCTATCCTAGGGTTCGCGACTATAACTACACTAGTCACTTCTACCCTACACTATCCATAAAACACCTATCACAAGCTACAACACACTATAACTATCATATAACCACTATATATTATACTAACTACGGACTGCGGGGGTGCTATACGCCATCCACCCGACTTCCCCCTGTAGATATAATCTACTCACCTGAAACATCATTTGCGGACATCACCACGCAATTGCTTGTCGTCCGAGGTCTTCATGGGTACCTACACATCAAATATCGCATATGCGCATTAAAACCAAATCCAAGCTAAAACGGCGCATGAAATCCAAAACGATACGATAAGGGGGCCTATAGGTGAGAACCTATGGCACGCCTTCAAAACCACATATAAATCCTCTATATCGTCGTATAAACGCCAAATAGTCGAGGTAAAACGAAACACATCAATGCAGAAATGAAAATACGGAATACGGAAACTAAAGTCCAAAACAGCAACTCATGAAATGTGTCCCAGATTCTACCCTAGATCAGTTTATACAAATCTATATATACCAGGGGCCTAAACTAACAATGTAGGAGCTACAGAACCAAAACGAGCCAAGGAGGTGGGACCCAGGCCGCAATTGGCGGCCAAAAGGAAGAAATTGGCGGCCGTACGGACGAGTTGGGGGCTAGGGTTTGGGGTGTTGGTTCAATTGTGCCTGCACGTCTCACTGTCCACTCAATATTATTTTAGGGTCCTCGGGGTGATAGCAGATTCAAGTTAACCTGCACAGATTACACAATTTCCTCGATATCGGTTTCTAAAATCCATATTTCTGGTTCTAGCTTCAGGTTTTGGGTTTCAATTCATGCACTAGGGTGTTTACAAGTCCTCTACTGATCTCAATTTCACATTACAACTCAAGATTCTCTCAAACCCTAACTAGGTTTTCATCAAGTCCATAATATCACACAATATCGATATAATCTTGACATGGGGTTATAGGAAATGCTACAATTAAGCTAATGGTTCAGAAATTACCTCAATTGGCAACTCAAGAATTTTCTTGAGTTGCCCCTAGTGGCCAAAATCCATGCTTTCTTAGTCCATCTTGTAGATCTCGAGCTTGTGCATCTTTTTAATGAAACCGACATATGGTTTTGGGGTTGATTTTGAGATGCTTTTGGGCTTTGAAGAGGGGAGGGAGATGAGGAAGGGGGCAGCAGCAGCAAGAGCTCAAGATGAGGGAGAGGAATGAGGAGGAAAACCAAGGGAATGGCTAAGTCAATATGCACCCATACCTCTCTCACCAACCCCATTCTCATTTCTTTTCTTTTTCTTTTCCTTTTCTCTTTTAATCCTTAATCCAAACCTTCTCACCTCAATAGTAAACCCAAATGAGAAAATCATGAGAGAAAATGCATAAGTGTGAGAAAATGTGATATGTGCAAGTTTTGCACAAAATTGCTAAAAAACCCGATTAGTGATTTTAATCGCGATTAGCGCTAAATTAGTGTCAAATTAATCACAAAAACTTAAAAATGTCATAATTCACTAATTTACCCTATTTTAGAATTTTCCATAATTTTTTCATAATTTTTCTAACATTTTTCCTATTTATTTGCATTTAATATTAAAATAATCAATAAAATATTATTAAATTATAAAAATTCCCAAAATTAATATTTTATATTTTTGAAAATGTTACAATCTACCCCCCTTAAAGAAATTCGGTCCCCGAATTTAAATTTAAACCCCCACTACTAAAACAATTTCAGTAATAATCCATTTGTCGGGGTTCCGAAAACATCAACACATAGAGAATATCATAAAAAAAAAGAAATGTACTACTCTACTAGCAATCAATTCCCAAAATGCATATATAAGAATATCCTATGCGTCTGGTGCGCAAGGAATCAAAATCCATATATGTGTCAAACAGGTGTATAAAACAGCATCTAAGTGCAACGGGTGTGCACGAAACATCTGTCGTAGGCAACGTGTGTGCCTGACAGAAAAATCAAGTGCATATGAAATGCACGAAGAATTCCGATTTAGTGCATCTGGCGTGCACCAAAATCGTATATCAAAACACTAAAGATGCATGAAAACTACGCTGGAAGTGCAAATCAAATCACTGAATACGATAGGCATGAAATCTCAATCAATATCTCAAATGTAATAACTCAGCGCAAAATATATAAATATCCAGTGGGTGCATGAAACCAATATCATGAAACTCAGTCATCAAAACTAAATCATGCAAACAGAACGCCCAAAATACCGAAATCCAAAATGACGGATACGTGATAATCGAATCACAAAATCACAAATCATAAATACCATCGTCGGTAGTTCCTCCTTCGAAGTCGAGAAGGAGTCAGTGCAATCTACTGCTAGCAGCGCAGGATATCTACTTGCTTCTTGCTTGCGGTCCGGCGTCCTCTGACTCTGGGTACTTATCTTCTCTGCGGATTTCCTATCTCACAGTCAATCGGCTCATCGGCCCTGTCAGGCGTGCTAACGGGGACGATTCCGTTCTGGCACTTCTCTGGTCACCTCTCGGTCAATCCTCATGACCACTCGTAAGGCAGCATATCACTGGCGTCGGCCTCTGGCTCTCTGAATGCACGCCACACATCTGATCCTGGGTGCAAACATCATTGCAGCAATGCCCTGGAAGGAATCCTGCTCAAGGTCTTTTCCAATCATGTCTATGCCGATCTGCACAGAGGCTGGCTCTCTTGTACTACCTCTTCTCGCTTGATAGACATCTGTGTCCTCAGCACAACCTTTTCTCGGAAATTGGTCACATCCCAACGTCTCTGTAAGCATATCAGGTCTCTAGTCTCGACGGGAAGCAATGACAGCTCGTCAGTGTCTCCCACGAACCTCTGGTTCCATATGTCTCTATCATCGTCCACCATGACGTCACGCCAAGCCACCTTGCACTGCACTGTTCTCGGCCACGGCCAATCTGAAGTCTCTCACACGGACTCGAAATCGCGTACTAAGCAGCTTCATCATTCTACAGAAGATGTCAGGCTGAACTGGTCCTCGGGAACACGTCCCAACCACCGGAGGAATACTCATCACTCGTCCGCCCTTGATCAATTCGCAACGCATCTGGGTAAGTTCCTTTATCCGATCCTGGTCAACTACCTCGTCGACAATGCTGAACTCTGTCTTGCTGGGTGTGCGCAAAACGACTACTCCTGGTCCAGGTCTCCCCGTATCGTATTCCAGAAAAGTCCTGTCGAGGTTCCTTTCTCAAATCTCATACCTGCCGAAATGCCCGGAAGTCGTCATCCAATGCTGAAACGAAAGCTTATTCCGGAACGGCTACATACTTATCGCGCTTCTTTCTGGAAGATCTATCCACATACCACGCCTCGGGGTGCGTATCACATCTCTGATGTCAGCGGAGTGGGACGCCATCTCGTCGAAATATCTTGCGAACTCTTTTCTTCGCTCTGCGTCAATGTCGACTGATTCAGACCTAACTCATCGTGGCTACACGAACTGCGCTCCGACGGCTACGCTCACATCTGGAGTCTCCCAAGCAGTGTCCCATCACGATATCCGAAAGATGTCGAACCATCCGATCGACTCGTCAGATCCTCATAATCCCCCAAGAGCTCACATCTCGGGTACAGTTTAATAGTATCGAGTACATGCCACAGCGTCGGTGGTCCAGCCGTAGAAGGGAAAACCCAAGCCTCACTAATGGTGCCGCGGAACCGCCGTAAACCCTAAGGTTCGAAGGCTGTCACACGGTCATTAAGTCGAGTTAGGGTTTCATTCTTCTAGAGGGTCCATAGAATCAGCTGCATGTCTTTCCGTATACTTTAAACTTGGAAAATGGGCTCCTGACATTCGATCGTCTCAATCGACTCTCAACGAACCTGCGTGAAATCGTCTCTAGCTGGAAACAATCTATCTGATGACCTCGCATCGGTAACGAACGAACTACATGTCCTAGTCATTCATCCTCAGGTGACTAGCGACTCGCTATCATCTCTCTGAGTATATGGTCACGCTGCAACAGCTCCAATCATCTGGGCGATATCTCATCATTTACAGCAGCAACTGGCTCATACGCCTGTACGCCGAACAATGCCTCAATCCTCCAGGAAGGGCAATACATAGACGGTCATCTCTGAATCGGTCTGCTCTAGATCTGAGTAAGATTCTCCACACTGGAATTCTTCAACTCAACTGGGCCCGCTCTGGCGCAAAATCGGACGAATCACCTTCGTCTCTCAAATCGGGTAGACTAGCTATCATCTGTCGCATATCTGCCTGAAAGCTCCGGCAATCTCAGCTCGTAAGCTCCGAAAGCAACCTCCTGTCGATCTCAGCAACAGCTGGTCCATCTGTCTGCACAGTAGGCGACATCACAATCTCTGAGGTATGTTGTACATCAACAGTCCTCTCACAACAGGCAGCTCTAACAATGGCCCAATCATCCGGTGCAAATCCAAGCACTCGCCTCCACTAGAGGTCACAATCACCAATACTAACTCGAGACATTCCCATGTCACCAGAAAACACAAAGGTCGGCCCTCGTACCAAACGAGCTCACACCGGCCGTAACCCTAGCAGCAGCCCAAACTGCGCTCAAACATGGTGACAGGAATCTCGATCGAGTATCAAAGAGAGCACATCAGTGGCAAGAAGGGAAACAACAGATCCAAAGTGGATACATGATCATAGGAAGGAACAGCATCGATAAAGGTATGATCATGAACTAATAGAATCGGGGATCTCAAATGGATGTATAATCCAGGATATAAAGAGAATCACTAATCTCGAAAGTATGTACATCCTAAGGTTCCTTAAGCGGAGTGGCGTGTCGTAAGTATGCCGCGGAACATACCAACGGTACGTCACTCTACTTTAGTCACCTAATCCATCAACCAAGGGTCATCCTAATACGACGAAAGTTCGGGTCGAATACCCCCTCGACCAAGTCTGAGTTCCGTAAGGTCAAGCCTAAGTTCCGTATATAAATAACTCCCTAGGCTCCACATAGTCAAACTTAGACTCGAACCAAGGTCAACCTAGCGCTCTGATACCAACTTTGTCACGACCCGAAAGAGCACGTGACTGGCACTTGAACCATATGAAGCCTAAAGGACTCCATCTGATCCAAGTAAGCCAAAAGCCCAGAAATCTAAAACCATTTTGAAGAATAAGTAAAGAAAACTGGTTTAAAGAAGTGAAGAAATACAGGTTTGAAATCAAGGTTTTTAAATAACTAAGCCGAAGGTACGTTTTGAAAACAATAAGTCTTTTCTAAAAATTTCGGCAGAGTTTCTTTTGTAAAACTGGCCCTGAATGGGGTACAACAAGGATAACAATATATATGCAATGATAAAGGCATCCCCAAGCGGGAGATAGCTCTTCGTCAATCGACGGTCACAACCACACAATGATAGATAATATACAACGCCAAGTGGCGAGGATCAAAACCAAAGAAAGCTCAAAAGTAGCAAGAAAACCGCAATACTACTAAGCGCGACTCTAAGGTCGAATAATACAACACTGTCTCTAAGTCTGAAAGAATATACAAGTTTTGGTTGATGGACAATTTCTAGATACAATGAAATAAATAAATACAAGGGTGGTTCTTGATGCAAAAGAATCCACCTACCAAAAGCAAACCACCCGCAAGAAAGTAGTGTGCCAGAAATGCCGCAATAGAACCTGTACGGCAGAACCTGCAAGAACTGTGGCACAACGGGGGTGAGTTGCCAACTCGTGAATAGAAATATCTACAAGCAGAAACCGAATGCAAGACATAAACCTAAGTCAACAATCAGTAATAATCCACAAGAGTACATCTGAGTGTGATAAGGTGGCAAGGTAACATCTAAATATGTATGTGGTGCCAAGTACTCAGGTAATAACATGTCATCAGTATAAGGTATGTCTGCAAGAAGTAAATATGATGAAGTATCAATGATATCAATACACATATATTAGCGTCCCATACCACTAATATTGGTGTAAGGGTATATATAACAGCGCCCTCATACCCTGTTATATATACAAATGAAGTATGATAAGTGTAAATCCAGTCTGTATATATATAATCCATGTCTGTATATGATCCATATCTGTATATGATCTATGTCTGTATATGATCCATATCTGTATATGATCTATGTCTGTATATGCGTGGAACCCGTCCACCCGTCACCCAATGACAATAAGCATCATGCATGCAATATGAGGATATAAACAACATCATGGTAAAACATCATGAAACCCGTGCCAAGCATCGACACGTAAATCCTCATCCATATGGGGCTCCGTCTGCGGTATCGGCCCTCGGCCCCGGCAGTACGAGTCAACCCATGTCCATCTCTGGGCTCCGTCTGCGGTATCGGCCCTCGGCCCCGGCAGTACGGGTCAACCCATGTCCATCTCTGGGCTCCGGTCGGAATCCTCCAGATATCCGCCGAGCTCAAGTACAATCACCGGTAGGTAGTAGTCCCTCTGCCGGGCTCACCGTCTATCACACAGCGAAACCGTTCTCGCCCCGGGGTACCATACCGGGTCCACCATGTACCCGTAATCGGCCTCAACCGCCTCCTCGATTCGGGTTATTATATATCACTCTAGCACCGAGAAAACACATGGTGGACGCACCGAAATATCATATCAAGGGAACCGGGTTTTTAAACGATTACATATTTGAAATAGCCACGGTTCCCAAATCCAGAAATCACATATAATCCAAACCAAAAGGTAAGTCACTAATCTGATATGATATGTGCGTCAAACATAAATATCATGTCAAGTCACATATAGATGAGCTACGATATAATGATCAGGTGTGATATAAGCATCAATGTGAGTATCAAGTCATGTCACATATAAATGAGCTACAATATGATGATCAGATGTGATATAAGCATCAATGTGAGTATCAAGTCATGTCACATATAAATGAGCTACAGTATGATGATCAGATGTGATATAAGCATCAAATGTGAGTATCAAGTCATGTCACATATAAATGAGCTATAATATAATGATCAGGTGTGACATATGTATCAGGTATGAATATCAAGTCAAAATCATATATGCTTGTGTACAGGTCTATGTGTACAATATGCCATGCGGAAATCATACCATGAATGCAGCAGTACTACAGTGTAGTGGCATAGCAATTATCGATGATGAAGTGTGTGAGCCGGCAATCAGTGTACGTGGAACATACGCATCATCGATAATGGTACTGGTGTCCTAACAGCATGATGGCAATATAACAATAAGCACAAGAAATGCCATGCAAATAGTATAAACAGGTGCAATCGAAATAAGCAACGCAACAGTGAAGAATCTAACTCAAAAGCTATATCATACAACCTTGCCTTTTGAAATAAGACGAATCGGGGTCTTTGGTAAAACAAGGGCTACGGTGTTTAGAAAATAGACTCTACACATTTGAAAGTATCCGTAGAATCCCCTTTTCCCTATCTTGCAATATTCCCGATTCGTTAGTTTTGAAATAGGTATGACTCTGGTCTAATCTAACCTCTACTATGCAACTACCGATCTAAGTATCAAGCAAGTCTGGAAGGGTATGGAAACCGCCTAAATCTGAGTCGATACATATATAAAGGTATATAGTCGGTGATCTCGCCTCAATGTCATATCATAAGATATCCTCGAGTTATGAGTGCGGATCTATCATCAATATCGGCTCGTACGGTAATCATCGTACGGCATCCCAATAGCTGGGTACGGGTCAACATCTCACTATCTCATCACATAACAGGTATCACTATCATCAGATCACATAGTCTGGGGTACTACTCTATGTCTAACACCAAACGATACCATCAAGCCCATATCCCAAGTCATATCCCACAATGAATCGTATCCAATCACCGATCTCACGTCATCAAGCCCACATCATCGACTCATTACCAACGTCAATCCATATCGTCAAACACCGTGTAAGTATAAGTAATATGCAAGGGTGTGTGTGTAGGTGTACTTCTATCCTAGGGTTCGCGACTATAACTACACTAGTCACTTCTACCCTACACTATCCATAAAACACCTATCACAAGCTACAACACACTATAACTATCATATAACCACTATATATTATACTAACTACGGACTGCGGGGGTGCTATACGCCATCCACCCGACTTCCCCCTGTAGATATAATCTACTCACCTGAAACATCATTTGCGGACATCACCACGCAATTGCTTGTCGTCCGAGGTCTTCATGGGTACCTACACATCAAATATCGCATATGCGCATTAAAACCAAATCCAAGCTAAAACGGCGCATGAAATCCAAAACGATACGATAAGGGGGCCTATAGGTGAGAACCTATGGCACGCCTTCAAAACCACATATAAATCCTCTATATCGTCGTATAAACGCCAAATAGTCGAGGTAAAACGAAACACATCAATGCAGAAATGAAAATACGGAATACGGAAACTAAAGTCCAAAACAGCAACTCATGAAATGTGTCCCAGATTCTACCCTAGATCAGTTTATACAAATCTATATATACCAGGGGCCTAAACTAACAATGTAGGAGCTACAGAACCAAAACGAGCCAAGGAGGTGGGACCCAGGCCGCAATTGGCGGCCAAAAGGAAGAAATTGGCGGCCGTACGGACGAGTTGGGGGCTAGGGTTTGGGGTGTTGGTTCAATTGTTCCTGCACGTCTCACTGTCCACTCAATATTATTTTAGGGTCCTCGGGGTGATAGCAGATTCAAGTTAACCTGCACAGATTACACAATTTCCTCGATATCGGTTTCTAAAATCCGTATTTCTGGTTCTAGCTTCAGGTTTTGGGTTTCAATTCATGCACTAGGGTGTTTACAAGTCCTCTACTGATCTCAATTTCACATTACAACTCAAGATTCTCTCAAACCCTAACTAGGTTTTCATCAAGTCCATAATATCACACAATATCGATATAATCTTGACATGGGGTTATAGGAAATGCTACAATTAAGCTAATGGTTCAGAAATTACCTCAATTGGCAACTCAAGAATTTTCTTGAGTTGCCCCTAGTGGCCAAAATCCATGCTTTCTTAGTCCATCTTGTAGATCTCGAGCTTGTGCATCTTTTTAATGAAACCGACATATGGTTTTGGGGTTGATTTTGAGATGCTTTTGGGCTTTGAAGAGGGGAGGGAGATGAGGAAGGGGGCAGCAGCAGCAAGAGCTCAAGATGAGGGAGAGGAATGGGGAGGAAAACCAAGGGAATGGCTAAGTCAATATGCATCCATACCTCTCTCACCAACCCCATTCTCATTTCTTTTCTTTTTCTTTTCCTTTTCTCTTTTAATCCTTAATCCAAACCTTCTCACCTCAATAGTAAACCCAAATGAGAAAATCATGAGAGAAAATGCATAAGTGTGAGAAAATGTGATATGTGCAAGTTTTGCACAAAATTGCTAAAAAACCCGATTAGTGATTTTAATCGCGATTAGCGCTAAATTAGTGTCAAATTAATCACAAAAACTTAAAAATGTCATAATTCACTAATTTACCCTATTTTAGAATTTTCCATAATTTTTTCATAATTTTTCTAACATTTTTCCTATTTATTTGCATTTAATATTAAAATAATCAATAAAATATTATTAAATTATAAAAATTCCCAAAATTAATATTTTATATTTTTGAAAATGTTACAGTTTTGATATACAATTTTGGTGCACGCCAGATGCACTAAATCGAAATTCTTCGTGCATGTCAAATGCACCTGATTTTGCTGTCAGGCACACACGTTGCCTATGACAGATGTTTCGTGCACACCCGTTGCACCTAGATATTGTTTTGTGCCCATGTATGGCACGTATATGGATTTTGATTTCCTTGCGCACCAGACGAACATGATATTCTTATATATACCTTTTTAGGATTGATTTCTTATAGAGCAGTACTTTTTTTATGATATTCGCTGTGTATTGATGTTTTCGGAGCCCCGTCAATTTGGATTTTTACTGAAATGTTTTAGTACTTGGGGGTTTGAATTTAAATTCGGGGACAGAATTTCTTTAAGGGGGGAAGATTGTAACGTTTCAAAATAATAAAATATTATTTTTGGGAATTTTTATAATTTAATATTATTTTAATGAATATTTTAATATTCCGGTATAATTAAATACAAATAAATGGGGAAAAATTATGGAAAATTCTAAAATAGGGTATTTTATGGAATTATGCCATTTTAAAGTTTTTATGATCAGTTATATGCTAATTTAGTGCTAATCGTGATTAAAAATCGCTAATTGGATTTTTAGCATTTTTGTACAAAAATGTGCACATATCATTTTTCCACACTTGTTATATGTTTTGTGGTATGGTTGCTTAGGGTTTACCTTTGTGTGAGGGGAGATAAAAGAAAAAGGAAAAGAAAAGAAAAAGTGAAGCATGATGATGAAAGAGAGAGAGAAGGTTGCTTTTAACTTATTTGACCCTTGCCCTATCATTTCCCATCTTATTTTCTCTCTCCCTACCGTCTTGAGCTGCTGCTCCAGCCCCCTCCCTCTTCTTCCTCCTCCCTCTTCAACCTAGATCCACCATTAAAACCTAATCAAAATCCTATCCCCATTTCACAAAAAATGTTCCCAAGCTCACTAGCTACACATTGAGCCTAGCAAGAATGGATTTGGAGGACTTTGAGCAACTCAAGAACTTTCTTGAGTTGCCAAAGGAGGTAATTTCTGCACCTTAGAGTAGTAGTTCAAATTCTTATTGCATCCATTCTAGTTTCATATCGATATTGTGTCGTTTTGTGGACTTTTGAAACTTCAAGTTAGGGTTTAGGTTAGATCTGAAATCAAAGATGAAATTGAGGATTGTGGTGACCTTAGAACCCCTGGTGGAATGTTATTTTGGACCCAAACCTGAACTAGAAACCAGAATACGGATGTATGGAATTGATATCGGGGAAAACTGTAAATCTGGGTGTGTATTTTGTAATCTGCTTTCAATCCGAGACCCCTAAAATAAATTTGGGTTGGCAGTGAGATGTGCAGGCAAATAGAAACCAACACCCAAAACCCTAGCCCCCAACTCCTATTCCAGGCCTCTAATTAATTCCTTCTGGCCACAAATTGCGGCTAGAGCAGGAGGGAATTGCCTCGTTTTTAGTGCATGGCCCTATTTCCAGTAGTTTAGACCCCTGGCATGTATAGATTTGTCTAATTTGACTTTAGGTAAAATCTGGAGCCTATTTCCTTAGTTGCTGCTTTGGATTCGTGTTTCCGTATTCCGTATTTTAGATTCTGAATTTACGTATTGTGTTTTGCCTCGACTATTTGGCGTTTATACGACGGTATCGAGGATTGATTGTTGGTTTTGGAGGCGTACCCATAGGTTCTAACCTATGGGCCCCATAGCGTATCGTTTTGGTTTTCGTATGCCGTTTTAGTGATGATTTGGTTTTGATACGCATTTGCGATACGTTAATGTGTAGGTACCCCATGAAGACTTCGGGACGACAAGCAAACGCGTGGTGACGTCGACAACGAAGACGCAAGGTGAGTAGATTATATCTACGGGAGAAGTCGGGTGGATGGCGTATAGCACCCCCGCAGTCCGTAGTTGATATGTATATATTATTTATGATAATATAGTGTAGTGGATTATTTGAGATGTGTTAGATGTGATAGGGTTAGAAGTAAACTAGAATATTTCCTAGTTGCGAACCCTAGGATAGGTTTACATCCACACGCACACACATGTTGATTTGCTATACTTATACTGTGATGATGATGGATAGTTGATGACTTGGAGATGACTCGATGATATTGGGCATTGTGCCGCGAGATCGGTGACATGATGTGATTCATATTTGGGATACGACATGTGATCTCTAGCGGGCCATTGGACGTGTGTTTACACACGCAGTCATATTGATTGTATCAGTTGTACTAGACTTAGATCAGTACCCCAGATTATGTGATATGATGATAGTGATACCTGATATGTGGTGAGATAATGTGATATTGACCCGTACCCAGCTATTGGGATGCCGTACGATGATTTACCGTACGAGCCTATATTGATGATAGATCCGCACTCATGACTCGAGGATGTCTTACGATATACTGTATCGTACGCCATATTATTGAGGCGGGATCACCAGCTATTATATCTATATATATATATCTACTCAGATTTAGGTGGTTTCCATACCCCTCCCGATTGACTTGATACTTAGATCTGTAGTTTGCATAGTTAATGTTAGACTAGACCCGAGTCATACCTATTTCAAAAACTACGAATCAGGAATATCTTAAAAGACAAGTAAAGGGACCCTACGGGTATGTTTCAAAGGACGTATCTTTCTTAAAATTACCGTAGCCCTTATTTTACTAAAAATCCTGATTCATCTTATTTCAAATGACATAACTGCATGACATATTCATATTGATGTAGATTATTCACTGTGGTGTTGATTATTTGATTTCCGCATGTTCATGCTATTCACATTGCTTTGCATATGTTTATTGCTATATTACTATCATGTTGCTAGGACACCAGCACCATTATCGATGATGCGTA
The DNA here is from genome assembly GCA_030015575.1 of Agapanthus africanus. Taxonomy (NCBI): domain Eukaryota; kingdom Viridiplantae; phylum Streptophyta; class Magnoliopsida; order Asparagales; family Amaryllidaceae; genus Agapanthus; species Agapanthus africanus. The sequence goes on from JASDDO010000008.1 coordinate 319,130,335, forward strand.
TGTTCCACGTACACTTGCTCGCCGGGTCACACACTTCATCATCGATAATTGCCATGTCACTACACAGTAGTATTATTGCATCAGGATATGACCCTTGTATGTGCATACCGTTATTTCATGTGGCATGATATACTGTTATACTTGCATTTCATTTATATGTCACATACATCATGCTTATGATTATGCGCATTGAGATATGTTGTTTCCATGATATTTTTGGATTTAGGAACCGCGGGTATTTCAAAAGAGAATATATAATTTTTTTAAAAACCCGGTTACCCTTGATATGATATTTCAGTGCGTCCACCATGTGTTTTCTCGGTGCTGAGAGCGACATGTGAAACCCGATTCGAGGAGGCGGATGAGGCCGATTGCGGGTACATGGTGGACCCGGTATGGTACCCCGGGGCGAGAACGGTTTCGCTGTGTAGTAGACGGTGAGCCTGGCAGAGGGACTACTACCTATCGGTGATTGTATTTGAGCTCGGCGGATATCTGGAAGATACCGACCGGAGTTGAGAGATGGACATGGGTTGACCCGTATTGCCGGGGCCGAGCGCCGATACCGCAGACGGAGCCCCATATGGACGAGGATTTACGTGCCGATGCTAGGCACAGGTTTCATGATGATCTCCATGACTTTGATTGTATCCTCGTATTTGCATGCATGATGCTTATTGTCATTGGGTGACAGGTGGACGGGATCCACATATATACAGACATTGATTACATACAGACTTTGACTACATTGATCACACCTCATTTGTATATATAACAGGGTATGAGGGCACTGTTATATATACCCTTACACCAATATTAGTGGAATGGGACGCTAATATATGTGTATTGATATTCATTTTGATACTTCATCATATCTACTTTATGCAGACATACCTTACATTTATGACATGTTATTACCTGAGACACTGGCACGAGTACTTGGCAATACATACATGATTAGATGTTACATTGCCACCTTATCACGCTTCAGGCTTTTTCCTTGAGGTTATATATCTGATCGTATTGACCTAGGATTATGTCATGCATTCGGTTTCTGCTTGTAGATATTCTCTATTCACGAGTTGGCAACTCACCCCCGTTGTGCCACAATTCTTGCAGGTTTGCCGTACAGGTTCCATTGCGGCATTTCTGGCACACTGCTTATTTTACGGGTGATTTGCTTTGGTAGGTGGGTTCTTTTGCATCAAGAACCACCATTGTACTTGTATTATTCCTTTGTATCTAGAATTCCATCAACCAAAACTTGTTTATTGTTTCAGACTTGACACTAGTGATGTATTATTTCGACCTTAGAGTCGCGCTTAGCAGTATTGCAGTTTTCATGCTTATTGAGTTTATTATGGATTTGACCCTCGCCATTCGGCGTTGTATATTATATTGCTTGCATGGTTGTGACCGTCAATTGACGAAGAGCTAGCTCCCGCTTGGGGTTGCCTTTTATCATTGCATATATATTGTTCTTGTTCTACCCCGTTCGGGGCCAGTATTTACAAAAGAAACACTGCCGAAATTTTTAGAAAAGACTTTACATTTTTAAAATGCATATTCGGCTTAGTCATTTAAGAACCTTGACTTCAAACATGTTTTTCTTCTCTTCTTTAAACCAGTTTTCTTTATTTATCCTTAAAATGGTTTTAGATTTCTGGGTTTTTAGCTTACTTAGATCAGATGGAGTCCTCTAGACTTCATATGGTTCAAGGGCTAGTCACGTGCTCTTTCGGGTCGTGATACTTACATTTCTTTTAGATGTCGCATACATCATGCTTTCGATTATACGCATTGAGATATGTTGTTTCCATGATATTTCTGGATTTGGGAACCGTGGATATTTCCAAAGAGAGTATGTGATATTTTTAAAAAACCCGGTTACCCTTGATATGATATTTCAGTGCGTCCACCATGTGTTTTCTCGGTGCTGAGAGCGACATGTGAAACCCGATTTGAGGAGCGGATGAGGCCGATTGCGGGTACATGGTGGGCCTGGTATAGTACTCCGGGGCGAGAACGGATCGCTGTGTTGCAGACGGTGAGCCTGGCAGAGGGACTACTACCTACCGGTGATAGTATTTGGGCTCGGCGGCTATCCAGAGGATACCGACCGGAGTCGAGAGATGATATGGGCTGATCCGGACTGACGCTCCGTGGGCCGATCCAGACTGACGGAGTCCGATATATGAGGATTTACGTGCCGATGCTAGGCACATGTTTCATGATGTTTTCGAGTGTCGATGCTGGACACTCAGGTTCCATGATTTTGATATGTCGCGAGCGACACATGTTGATTTACATCCTTATACTTCCATGCATACGTTTATGATATTTACATGCATGATGCTTATTGTCATTGGGTGACACGTGGACGATTTCCACATACATATATTGACATTGATCACATAGTTGGATGATATCCATATATTCATAGACTCCATGATATAGTCGACATTGATCATACCTCATACTTATGATATGTTATTACCTGAGGCACTGGCACGAGCACTTGGCACTACACTCATGTATAGATGTTACATTGCCATCTTATAATGCTTCAGACTTATTCATTTGAGGTTTATATATATTTGATCGTATTGACCTAGGATTGTGTCATACATACGATTTCTGCTCTGTGATGTTTTCTATTCACGAGTTGGCAACTCAACCCCGTTGTGCCATAGTTTCTTGCAGGTTTTGCCGTACAGGTTTCTTTGCGGCTTTTCTGGCACACTACTTCCCATTCGGGTGACTTGCTTTGGTAGGTGGATTCTTTTGCATCAGAACCACCATTGTATATGTATTATTCAGTTGTATCTAGAAATTCCATCAACCAAACTTGTATATTATTTTAAACTTAGAAAACCAGTTGTGTATTATTTCGACCTTAGAGTCGCGCATTGTAGTATTATGGTTTTCATGCTGATTTTGAGTTTTCCATTGAGTTTTGATCCTCTCCCTTTGGCGTTGTATATTATACTGCTTTCGTGGTTGTGACCGTCGATTGACGAAGAGCTAGCTCCCGCTTGGGGATGCCTTTTATCACTGCATATATATTATTCATGTTGTACCCTGTTTGGGGCCACTATTTATAAAGGAAACTCTGCCGAAATTTTCAGAAAGGACTATAGATTTAAAAAATGCATATTCGGCTTACTTATTTAAAAACCCTGCTTTTAAAACATGTTTTCTCACTTCTTAAAAACTAGTTTTCTTTATTTACTCCTTAAAATGGTTTTAGATTTCTGGGCTTTTGGCTTACTTGAATTAGATGGGGTCCTATAGACTTCATATGATTCAAGTTCCAGTCACTTTCTATTTCGGGTCGTGACAAAGTTGGTATCGGAGCGCTAGGTTAACCTTGGTTCGAGTCTAAGTTTGACTATGCGGAGCCTAGAGCGTTTATATATATACGGAACTTAGGCTTGACCTTACGGAACTTAGATTTAGTCGAGGGGGTATTATACCCGAACTTTCGTCGCGTAGGATGACCCTTGGTTGATATAGTAGGTAGCTTGAGTAGAGTGACATACCGTACGTATGTTCCGCGGCATATTTACGATACGCTACTCCGCTTAAGAAACCTTAGGATGTACATTTCCTTGTACAGTATTATATTCATTCCTATGATCTATCCTCATCGATACTGGTTATGATTTTGCTGCTACGATTACACGGACAGAGAGAGCTACGGCTAGAGTTGCGTCAGCTTGAGCTCGTCACGGACGAGGACTGACCAGGGCGTGATTCCAGAGACGTACGATTGCATAGAGAGGCTTCGTTTTATTGTGTTTTCGTGCCATGAGCGTTTGACAGATCGCTTTTACGAGATTTCCCAGATGTGCTGATCGGCACCAGAGGATCAAGCTACTGCTAGAGGCCCGCCAGAATGTGATGACCATTGATATATCGCTTATTCATGCTGCTTGAGGCGCTGTTCAGCGTACAGACGAATGAGCCAGTTGCTGCTGCAAATGAAGAGATATCGCCCAGATGTTGGAGCTACTGCAGCATGAGTATATACTTAGAGATATGATGGAAGGCCGCTAGTCACCCGAGGATGAATGACTAGGACATGTGGTTCGTTCGCTTACCCCGATGCGAGGTCATCAGATAGGTTGATTCCAGCTAGAGATGACTTCACGCAGATTCGTTGAGAGTCGATAGAGACGATCGAATGTTAGGAACCTATTTCCAAGTTTAAAGTATTCGGAAGACAATGCAAGTAATGCTATGGACCCTCTAGAAGAATGAAACCCTAACTCGACGTAATATCCATGGAACGCCTTCGAACCTTAGGGTTTATGGCAGTTCAGCGGTGCCATTTGTGAGGCTTGGGTTTGCCCTTCTACGGTTGGTCCACTTGTGCTGTGGTATGTATCAGGATACTATTAAACTGTACTCAAGATGTTGATCTTTTGGGGGACTATGAGGTTCTGACAAATCGATCGGATGGTTCGACATCATTCGGATATCATGTGATGGGATACATTGCTTAGAGACTCCAGATACGAATATAGCCGTTGGAGCGCAGTCCATGCATCCACGAGAAGACGAGTCCAAATCAGTCGACATTGGAACAGAGTGGTGTAAAGAGGTTGCACGAGAATTCGACGAGATGACGTTCCACTCCGCTGACATCAGAGATGCGATACGCATGCAGAGGCGTTGTATATGGATATATCTTCCAGAAGGAGTCACGATGAGTATGCAGCCGTTCCGGAACAAGAAACAGATTTAGAAAAGATGATAACTTCCGGGAAATTTGGCAGAAACGAGATTTGAGAAAGACCTCGACAGGACCTTTCTGGAATACTATACGAGAAGACCTGGACCCAGGAGTGGTCATATTGCGCACACCCAGCAGGCCAGAGTTTAGCATCGTCGACGAGATAGTTGACCAGGTTAGGATAGAGGACCTCACCCAGATGCGTTGTGAATTGATCAAGAAAGGACGGGTATGGAGTATACCTCCGCAGGTTGGGACGAGTTCGGCTAGATATCTTCCACAGAGTGATGAAGATACCGAGTTCGTGATTTCGAGTCCGTGTGAGAGACTTTGGATGGACCATAGCCGAAGACATTTGCAGTGCACAGATAGAGACATGACATCGATGTGGACGATGATACAGACAAGTGGGACAAAAAGTTCGTGCGAGATGCGGTGTTATTACTCCCCGTTAAGATTAAAGGTCGGATATGTCTACACAAGCGTTAGAACGCGACCAGTTTCCGAGGGAATGCTGTGCTGAGGACGCAGATGTCCAGAGAGCGAGAAAAGATTATGTAAGAGTACCAGCCTCCGTACAGTTCGGCATAGGGGAGATCGGAAGAGACCTTGAGCAGGATTCCTTCCAGGACGCTGCTGCGATAAGATTTGCACCTAGGATCCGATGAGTAATGCGTATTCAAAGGACTAGAGGTCGACGCTAGTGACGTGCTGCTTTACGAGTGGCCGTGAGGATTGACTGAGAGATGACCAGAGAAGTGCCAGAACGGAATCGTCCCCGTTAGCACACCTGACAGGGCCGATGAGCTGATGGATTGCGAGATTGTTAATCCGCAGGGGAGATAAGGACCCGGAGACAGAGGACGCTAGACCGTGAGCAAGAGGCAAGTAGATATCTTGCACTGCTAGTATTAGACGCACCGTGTCACGACCCGACACTTTTCGACTCGTGACCGGCACTTAACCACGCAACGTCTACAGGCGTAACGCGGCTAAGTAAGCCGAACCCAGAAATCAAAACCAATAAATATAGAGTGATTTTAAAACATTTTGTAAAACAATCGTACATGTCCGAAAAACTTCCATTTATTTAGTAGAAAACCTTTTTAAGTTCAAAAGTTATAAGTTTTATAATTTTGGTAACATTTCCCTTTTTAAAACATTAGCCCCGAAAGTCGGGTAAAAACAAGGTGTAGCAGAAATAACAAGTGACAAGAATGAAGCATCACAATATGATATACGACGCCGTAGCGAAGAATACACAGTAAAACAAGGACAATATCATAAAGATAAGACTGCATAAAGTAAAGTCGGCTCACATGCGAGCTCGACACCAGAATATAAAATCATACATATCGTCCTCACAACTGTCTCTAAGTCAATACAGAAAAGTAGATGGAGAATACTAGATACATCAATGTACAACAGAAAGATAACAGATACCGTACAAAACCCACCTAAGCAGCAAAAGGGCTATCTCTGCTCAAAAGGGGTATCTGTGCCAAAAGATGCGGTAACAGCCAGCCGTGACTACTCCCCAGGGCAACCTGCAAGCACTGTGGCACAAAGGGGGTGAGTTGCCAACTCGTGAATAGAGATAACATATAAAGGTAATCGCAAGCATGCACATGTAGCGTGGCTCTACTAATGCCAGCAGATAATATCAATGCGATGTGGCAGTATGCATAATAATAATGCCAGTCCTCTATCAGGTGATATACTACAGGATGAGATGTGATAATGAATGCTGAGCATGGGGATATAGTATCTACATGAAGTATCGAGGTGGACTACATAAGTATGTATGCACCACAAATCCCAACATCTCAAACGCCGGTACTCCATCGGCCCTCATATCCTGTATATCCCTGAAAATCCCGAGTGCCCAACATCGGCACCCAAATATCATAAATACTCGTGTCTAGCATCGACACGCAAAACATCCATCGGGCATCCGTCAGTCCGGGTCAGCCCTATATCAACCCATCGGGCATCCGTCAGTCCGGGTCAGCCCTCTATCAATCCATCGGGCATCCGTCAGTCCGGGTCAGCCCTATATCAATCCATCGGGCATCCGTCAGTCCGGGTCAGCCCTCTATCAATCCATCGGGCATCCGTCAGTCCGGGTCAGCCCTCTATCAATCCGTGCCTCAAGCACCGAGAAAACACGGGGCGACGCTCCAAATTATCACATCAAGGGAACCGGGTTTTTAAATGGTTACTTATTTGAAAAGGCCACGGTTCCCAAATCCATAAATCATATGAAATCCCAACAATAATACAAGTAACTGTGATGTGATAGGTGCATCAATGTGTATATCAAGTCATGTCACATGAGAATGAACTACAATGCAATGATCCACCGTGATATAGGTATCAAATATAGATGAGTTACAACAATATACAATAGTATGATCATGGCAGTTCTATCAGTTCTAAGCAATATGTATATATGTATAGCAAGGAATGCAATATGCAATGACAGTCTATGGGGTGCATGAAACATATAATAACAAGGTCCTATCAGCCCTGACGCATAACGCCATGCGGGCGATATCCCCGTAGATGTGAAATCTACTCACCGTGTCTCGCGCTAGGTGTATCCAACCACTTGCTTTCCCTTCTTCGCAGCGTCCGTCTCACTGGCCTGCGAACCTAGAATCACATACACATATCACACATAAGCTTAAGTCACAAAACGCGACATTATAAACCAACAAGAAACCTGTGTCGCAAACCAATCGCGCGTGTGCGCGATACGCTAAAACGTGTAATCACGCGCCACGAAACTACCCCGACGCGCCGCGATACGCAGGAACCCAAACCTACTCACGTATCACGCGTGTCGCGAAGGTTTAGAAAACGGCAAAATAGGTAATTGGTCCCAGATTTTCCTACAGAATTGATCTTAAAAAAAATATATATACCAAAAGACCCTACACACAAAAATACACCTATAGAACCCAAAAAACACCAAAACACCCCCTGTCTGGCCGCAATTTGCGGCCAGAATGGCGGTTTTGGCGGCCGGGAAGGGGAGTTAGGGGGTCGGGTTTCATCTAGTGTATCATCTCCACTCCACTATGCCACAGTCCACTCAATTTCATTTAAATCACCTCGGGTCAATAGCAGATCCAGAAAGCTCAAATTGTGCACAAATACGACATTTGCATCCAATATGAAAACTGGTGGTATTTTAGTGTAATAGGGGTTCGACTAAGTTTACATGGTCACAACAATCCTCAAGCATCTTACTGAAACCAATCTACACCTCATTAGCACAAAGTTCACACTAAACATCCCATATCGCACTAAAACGCACCAATATCCATTAACCGATGCAAATCAACACTAACCAAGCTAACTAGGGACTAAATTAGGAAATATACCTCATACTTAACCCTAGGAAGCTGGAGGAAGGTGGAGAAGTGGAGGGAAGAGGCTGCACTTGCTGTTGGTGCTCACTGCTGTTCACTGTGTTGCTGCTGCTGCTGCTTCATGCTGTTGCTGCTGCTTCATGCTGCTGCTGCTGTGGCTTCATGCTGCTGTTGCTGCTGTTGCTTCATGCTTCAGCTGAGGTAAGTGGGTATGTGTGTGTGTTGTGTATGTGAGAGTGTGAGAGTTTGAGAGAAAAACCAAAAAGAAATGAGAGCCACCCTAATCATTCATACAAAAGTCACCCCTCTCTCTCTCTCACCTCATTTAATGCAAGCATGGCCTAAAGCCATGATGCACTCTCTCTCTCTCTCTCTCTCAAGTCAACACTTAAACCAAATTTCAAATTAAAGCAACTTTTAACTAATTAATAAAACCCACTTAAGAATCCAAAAGAATAAATCCCACAATTAACCCACCATGGTTAAAATTATGGTATTTTCTTCATTTAAAAACCCTAGTTTACATGCACATGTTTGTGCAAGCCTAATAAAATTTTGGAAAAATATTTATTAAATTAGGAAAAATATATAAAACCCAATTTAGTAAACTTTTTATTAAAAACCATTATTTAATTATAATTATTCACTAACCCTTATCCTAAGGTGTTACAATCTCTCCCCCTTAAAGAAATTCGTCCCCGAATTTCAAAAATCTAACTAAGGTTACCTTCAAAAAGATGGGGATACGTCTTCATCATCTCGCTTTCGGTCTCCCAAGTGACCTCTTCACGGTTCTGACCACGCCAAAGTACTTTAACTGATGGAATCTCCTTCGATCTCAATTTCTTCACTTGCCGATCCAAGATCATCACCGGCTGCTCTGCAAAGGAAAGATCACGCTCAAGCTGGATCGTCGGATGCTGAATCGCATGCGAAGGATCATGAAGATATCTGCGGAGCATCGAGACATGAAATACGGGGTGCACGTCTGGAAAGCTGGGCGGAAGGGCTAATCGGTAAGCTACTGCACCAACACGCTCGAGGATCTCGAAGGGGCCCACATACCTGGGGCTAAGCTTCCCCTTCTTCCCAAACCTCATCACACCTTTCATTGGGGAGACCCTCAAGAAAACATGATCACCAACAGAAAACTCAAGTCTGCGTCGTCGACGGTCTGCATAAGCCCTCTGCCTACTCTGCGCTGCTCTCATCCTATCGCGAATCAACTGGATCTTCGCGGTCGTCTCCTCAACGATCTGAGGCCCTAAGATACTGCTCTCACTGAGCTCTGTCCAACAAGTAGGTGACCTGCATCTCCTCCCGTAAGAGCCTCAAACAGTGCCATCTGAATGGTCTCCTGGTAGCTGTTATTGTAGGAAAACTCTACTAAGGGCAAATGATGATCCCAGCTACCTCCAAAATCTAGTACACAAGCTCTGAGCATGTCCTCGAGAGTCTGAATGGTCCGCTCTGACTGTCCGTCGGTCTGCGGATGAAATGCCGTGCTGAAACTCAAGCGAGTGCCCAAAGCCTCCTGAAGCCTCTGCCAAAGTCTGCTGGTAAACTGGGTGCCTCTGTCGGATACAATGCACGTCGGTACTCCGTGTAGTCGCACTACCTCGTCAATATAGATCTGAGCATACTGAGTAAATCCGAAAGTCGTCTTCACCGGTAAGAAGTGAGCCGCTTTCGTCAAACGATCCACGATCACCCAGATGGAGTCATACCCCCTACTAGTCCTGGGTAGACCCACCACGAAATCCATCGAAATCTGTTCCCATTTCCACTCCGGAATGGGTAACGGCTGTAGCTCTCCCGCGGGCCTCTGGTGCTCAGCCTTGACTTGCTGACAAGTCAGGCATTTCGCTACAAAATCTGCAATGTCCCTCTTCATTCCGTCCCACCAGTAAACATCTCTCATATTATGATACATCTTGGTGGAACCGGGATGGACGCTATATACCGATCGATGTGCCTCCTCAAGAATCTCACGCCTCAGTCCCTCAGCATCAGGTACGCACAGTCTGACTCCAAACCGTAGTATCCCCTGATCATCGATCACGAACTCGGAAAATCTGTCCTGTCCCATCTGTGCCATGATCTCTGAACATCGGTCATCACTGAGCTGTGCCTCACGTATACGATCAATCAACTGTGGGCGTGCACGGACATGCGCTACCTGTCCTCCAATCGGCGTGAACTCGAACTGTACTCGACTGTCGCATAATATCTGCCAATCTGCGGATGACTGCTCCTGCACTGCGCTCAAACATGATAAACTACTCCCGGGCCTCCTGCTCAAAGCATCCGCTACCACATTAGCCTTGCCCGGGTGATATAAGATCTCGCAGTCGTAATCCTTCACTAACTCCATCCATCGACGCTGCCGAAGGTTCAGGTCCCGCTGCTGGAATATGTATTTCAGACTCTTGTGATCCGTAAATATCTGGCACGACTCGCCGTACAGGTAATGTCGCCAGATCTTAAGTGCGAAGACCACTGCTGCCATCTCCAAATCATGAGTGGGGTAGTTCTGCTCGTGCTTCTTCAATTGTCGCGAGGCATACGCGATCACCCTATCATGCTGCATCAGAACGCATCCCAATCCCACTCGAGAAGCATCACAAAAGACCACAAATCCGCCCGATCCGGAAGGTAAGGATAACACCGGTGCCGTCGTCAGCCGTGTCCGTAACTGCTGAAAACTGTGCTCGCACTCCTCCGTCCAATCGAAGGGAACTCCTTTCCGGGTCAACCCGGTCAACGGTGTAGCAATACGTGAGAAGTCCTGCACAAAACGCCTGTAATAACCGGCCAATCCCAAAAAGCTGCGAATCTCCGTCACCGATGTGGGTCTGGGCCAACGCTGAACGGCCTCGATCTTCCTCGGGTCAACACATATACCGTCTCGTGAAATCACGTGACCCAAGAAGTCCACGCTGTCTAACCAAAAAGCACACTTGGAGAATTTCGCATAGAGCTGGTGCTCCCTCAATGTCTGCAATGTAACCCGCAGGTGCTGCTCGTGCTCCTCACTACTCCGGGAATACACCAAGATATCGTCAATGAAGACTATGATGAACAGATCCAAATAAGGCCGGAAAATACGGTTCATCAAATCCATGAAGGCTGCTGGCGCATTGGTGAGTCCGAACGACATCACCAAAAACTCGTAATGGCCGTAGCGCGTACGGAAGGCTGTCCGGGGAATGTCCTCCTGTCGAACCCGCAGCTGATGATAGCCCGATCGTAAATCGATCCTCGAAAAGTACCCTGCCCCCTGAAGTTGGTCGAACAAATCGTCGATACGCGGCAAAGGATACCTGTTCCGCACTGTCACCCTGTTCAGCTGGCGGTAGTCGATACAAAGACGTAAGCTGCCGTCCTTCTTCCTGACGAACAGGACTGGAGCACCCCAAGGAGAAACACTGGGTCGAATAAGTCCTTTGTCCAGCAAATCCTGTAACTGACCCTTCAGCTCACGAAGTTCCGCCGGGGCCATCCGATAGGGCGGTATAGAAATAGGCCCCGAACCAGGAACCAAATCAATACAGAAAGAAATGTCGCGCTCTGGCGGCAACCCAGGAAGCTCGTCAGGGAACACATCAGGAAACTCGCTAACAACCGGAACCTGATCCAATGGAACCTCTGTAGCGTGAGCATCACGAACATAAGCGAGAAATCCCTGACATCCCTTCCTCAAAAGCTGTCCAGCGCGAAAAGAAGAAATCACACTGTGAGGGCGGCACTACGGTCCCCCAACACAACAAAAACCGACTCGCCGGGGAAACAGAATCTAACTGTCTTCTCGCGGCAGTCCACAGAAGCATAGCACGTGGCTAACCAATCCATGCCCAAAAGAACGTCGAAGTCCAACATCTCCAGAAGGATCAAGTCGACAGGCAACTCTCTCTCGCCAATACAGACGATGCAGGATCGGAACACGTGCCTAGCAACAAACGACTCTCCTACAGGAGTAGTCACCACAAGCGGCTGATCAAGCAAGCCAGACTCTCTACCCAAACTCGGCACAAAGTGCGTGGATACGTACGAGTGTGTGGATCCGGGGTCGAACAGTACATGTGCGTCAACTGAACATACAGGGAGGATACCTGAAACCACTGCATTGGACGCCTGCGCGTCCTGATGTGTCAAAGCAAAAACCCTCACCTGCCCACCACCTGCGACTGGCTGCCCTCTGCCTCGGTCACCTCGCCCTCTCTGAGCAACTCCTCCACGCCCACGACCTCGCTGTGTATGAGTCTGGTGCGGAGCAACGGTAGGTACGATAGGCAACGCTCTCTGGGGTGGTGAAAGTGGTAATGTGACATGCGGTGCTGTCGCCTCGGTCCGGGGTAACTCAGGACAATCCCGTACACGGTGGTAAGAACTCCCACAGCAAAAACATCCCGACGACGGCCGCTGACCATCCTGGGAATAAGAACTGAATAACCGGCCCCGCCCTGAATCTCTGCTGCCTGCAATACGTCTATCACGGCGCCGAAAAGGCTGTCTCTGTGCTGAAGTATCCGCACGAGCCCTCTTCGGCTCAGGGAGTGCCGAAGTCTCAACAAGGTGCTCCTCGACCACTAGGGCTGCGTCTACCGCGGCTGCGTAGGTCTCGTAGTGCTGCGCGCTGATCGCGAGGAACACTGGTGAAATCAAGCCTCGAACAAATCTCCGGACTCGCAACTCCTCGGTGGCCACTAAATATGGGGCGTAGACTGCTAGCTCTGTAAACAGTACGTCATACTCTGCCACTGTCATCCCTGGCGTCTGGCGCAAAGACTCAAACCTGCGTGCTCGGGCATCTCTAACACTCCGGGGAAGGAAACGGGCTAGAAATATAGTCACGAACTCCGTCCAGGTCATAGGAGGAAGACCTGCTGCTCTGCCCTTCTCCACGGAATCACACCACTTCTGCGCAAGACCTTCCAGGCGAAAGCTCGCGAACTCGACCCATCTCGCATCTGCGCACCTGAGGGAACGGCATATCCTGGCCATCCTGTCGATGAAAGACTGTGGGTCATCGGCTGTATCGGTGCCTGTGAAAACCGGAGGCTTCAGCTTCATAAACTCTGATAGCGATACTGTAATCACCTCCGTGGCTGCATGGGCAACTGGCTGTGCGGTAGGTACCATAGCGGTCTCTGGAACTGGTGGAGCTACCTCTGGCCGCTGCGCTCGAAGCGTCTCAACAAGCGATCCTATCATCTGGCGCATCTCCTGCATGCTAGATCCCACCGTCTGGCGCATCTCCTGCATACCAGCCCCTAGCGTGGCGATCTGCTCTGTCACGGCAGGAACAGCCTGCTCGGGTACAACGGGTGCACTGCCCGTATCAGTCCTCGTCTCGGACGAGTCAACTCGAATCTTGGCCCTCGCGGCCGCTCTCTGTGCCCTCGTAGTCTTAGGCGGCATATTGGCTGAAAGAAAATTTGGATTCGATAAGAACACGGAAATCGAATCACAAGAATATAAGGAGGAATCAAATCAACAAGTCCTAAGGTCGCGTAAGCGGAGTACCGTGTCGTGAGTATGCCGCGGAACATACGCACGCTACGCTACCCTGCTGCAGCTACCTACTTCATCATACCAGGGTCATCCTACACTCCGAAGGTAAATCCTGGCTCTGATACCAACTTTGTCACGACCCGAGAATTCGACTCGTGACCGGCACTTAACCACGCAACGTCTACAGGCGTAACGCGGCTAAGTAAGCCGAACCCAGAAATCAAAACCAATAAATATAGAGTGATTTTAAAACATTTTGTAAAACAATCGTACATGTCCGAAAAACTTCCATTTATTTAGTAGAAAACCTTTTTAAGTTCAAAAGTTATAAGTTTTATAATTTTGGTAACATTTCCCTTTTTAAAACATTAGCCCCGAAAGTCGGGTAAAAACAAGGTGTAGCAGAAATAACAAGTGACAAGAATGAAGCATCACAATATGATATACGACGCCGTAGCGAAGAATACACAGTAAAACAAGGACAATATCATAAAGATAAGACTGCATAAAGTAAAGTCGGCTCACATGCGAGCTCGACACCAGAATATAAAATCATACATATCGTCCTCACAACTGTCTCTAAGTCAATACAGAAAAGTAGATGGAGAATACTAGATACATCAATGTACAACAGAAAGATAACAGATACCGTACAAAACCCACCTAAGCAGCAAAAGGGCTATCTCTGCTCAAAAGGGGTATCTGTGCCAAAAGATGCGGTAACAGCCAGCCGTGACTACTCCCCAGGGCAACCTGCAAGCACTGTGGCACAAAGGGGGTGAGTTGCCAACTCGTGAATAGAGATAACATATAAAGGTAATCGCAAGCATGCACATGTAGCGTGGCTCTACTAATGCCAGCAGATAATATCAATGCGATGTGGCAGTATGCATAATAATAATGCCAGTCCTCTATCAGGTGATATACTACAGGATGAGATGTGATAATGAATGCTGAGCATGGGGATATAGTATCTACATGAAGTATCTAGGTGGACTACATAAGTATGTATGCACTACAAATCCCAACATCTCAAACGCCGGTACTCCATCGGCCCTCATATCCTGTATATCCCTGAAAATCCCGAGTGCCCAACATCGGCACCCAAATATCATAAATACTCGTGTCTAGCATCGACACGCAAAACATCCATCGGGCATCCGTCAGTCCGGGTCAGCCCTATATCAACCCATCGGGCATCCGTCAGTCCGGGTCAGCCCTCTATCAATCCATCGGGCATCCGTCAGTCCGGGTCAGCCCTATATCAATCCATCGGGCATCCGTCAGTCCGGGTCAGCCCTCTATCAATCCATCGGGCATCCGTCAGTCCGGGTCAGCCCTCTATCAATCCGTGCCTCAGGCACCGAGAAAACACGGGGCGACGCCCCAAATTATCACATCAAGGGAACCGGGTTTTTAAATGGTTACTTATTTGAAAAGGCCACGGTTCCCAAATCCATAAATCATATGAAATCCTAACAATAATACAAGTAACTGCGATGTGATAGGTGCATCAATGTGTATATCAAGTCATGTCACATGAGAATGAACTACA
Source organism: Agapanthus africanus (assembly GCA_030015575.1). NCBI lineage: Eukaryota > Viridiplantae > Streptophyta > Magnoliopsida > Asparagales > Amaryllidaceae > Agapanthus > Agapanthus africanus. Next base: position 319,145,519 of record JASDDO010000008.1, read on the forward strand.
ATGCAATGATCCACCGTGATATAGGTATCAAATATAGATGAGTTACAACAATATACAATAGTATGATCATGGCTGTTCTATCAGTTCTAAGCAATATGTATATATGTATAGCAAGGAATGCAATATGCAATGACAGTCTATGGGGTGCATGAAACATATAATAACAAGGTCCTATCAGCCCTGACGCATAACGCCATGCGGGCGATATCCCTGTAGATGTGAAATCTACTCACCGTGTCTCGCGCTAGGTGTATCCAACCACTTGCTTGCCCTTCTTCGCAGCATCCGTCTCACTGGCCTGCGAACCTAGAATCACATACACATATCACACATAAGCTTAAGTCACAAAACGCGACATTATAAACCAACAAGAAACCTGTGTCGCAAACCAATCGCGCGTGTGCGCGATACGCTAAAACGTGTAATCACGCGCCACGAAACTACCTCGACGCGCCGCGATACGCAGGAACCCAAACCTATTCACGTATCACGCGTGTCGCGAAGGTTTAGAAAACGGCAAAATAGGTAATTGGTCCCAGATTTTCCTACAGAATTGATTTTAAAAAAAATATATATACCAAAAGACCCTACACACAAAAATACACCTACAGAACCCAAAAAAACACCAAAACACCCCCTGTCTGGCCGCAATTTGCGGCCAGAATGGCGGTTTTGGCGGCCGGGAAGGGGAGTTAGGGGGTCGGGTTTCATCTAGTGTATCATCTCCACTCCACTATGCCACAGTCCACTCAATTTCATTTAAATCACCTCGGGTCAATAGCAGATCCAGAAAGCTCAAATTGTGCACAAATACGACATTTGCATCCAATATGAAAACTGGTGGTATTTTAGTGTAATTGTCACGACCCGAAGGTACGGAACGTGACTGGCACTTAGATTACGAGACGTCTAAAGGCGTACCGTAACCTAAGTCAGCCAAAGCCCAGAAATCTAACCCAAAAGCAAAAAAAAAAGAGTGAAGGAAAACCATAAATGAAAACGGTTTTGAAATCAATTAAGCTGCATAGAATCCAAAAAAGAACATCAAAAATTTCTGAAAATTTCGGCAGAGTTTCCCCTGTATTTTCTATCCCCAAAAATGGGTACAACAAGATAATACATATGAAATCATAAAAATGGCATCCCCAAGCGGGAGCTAGCTCTTCGCCCAAGGCGGATCACAACCACACGCAATATAATAATAATATCAAGAAAAGAGCAGAAGAAACCCAATATATCAGAAAACGCAACGCCGGCTCAAGTGAGCTCGACCCAAAAGAAACCACAAATATACATATCTCTCATTCTCATCACTAGGTCGCATATACAATACAAGTGGTAGATGGAGAATACTAGATACAATGATAAAGCAAAAGAAATAAGTATACTCGCAACCCACCTACGGGCGATGTCGCGAGTCTCAGCAAAAGGAACTGATGACAAGATAGCCCGCCGCTACAAGACTGACGGGTCCGACCTGCAAGACACTGTGGCACAACGGGGGTGAGTTGCCAGCTCGTGAGTAAATATAACATCTAATAAGGCAATCGTAAGAATGCACGCAATGCGGAACAACATGTATGTCCATATGTGATGTAATAACTTTAGTATGCATGCACATGTATGCAATATCTTTTCTAACTCTTTAAGTGTTTTAAAAGTTAAAGTTACTGCATTCTTAACTTTTAGAAAACGAATGTCTGCATAATAGCTAAATATCATCAAGAAATCCTCAGAAAACCCGTGTCAAGCATCGATACCAAATAGGAATCATATCTGTCTCAATGTCGGGCTCCGTCAGTCCGGATCGGCCCATATCATAAACCTCACGACAACGGTCGGTATCCTCCGGATATCCGCCGCGCCAGACATCACCGGTAGGTAGTCTTCCCCTGCCAGGCTCATCGTCTACAACTCGATCTTCTTGCCCCGGGGTACCATACCGGGCCCACCATGTACCCGAGACGGTTCATCCACTCCTCGAATCGGGTCTCGAAATCCAACAGAAAACATGAAAACTCATGGTGGACGACACATACATCACGAGAAAACCGCAACTTTTGTTTTGAAAAGGATAAATATAAGGTTTTGTTAAATTCTTGCGGTTTTTCCCAAAAATCCAGAAAATCGCAGCAAAACTGAAATCCTCAAGAAAATCATAAGGCCCACATGTTATATATGATACGTGTCTATGATATCAATGTATATGATGTGAGAGTTTGGCTAGAAATCTATGTGAATATGATAGCAATGCGAGGTATATGCGTGCGATGAAATCTCAAATATCATGCATGAATGCAATGGCGTTACTAAGCTAAACAGGTTTTTATAGTGCACGTGGCATGGCAAATACCAAAGGCGTGTGTGTCACATGAATAGTGCGCGTGCAATAGATGCCCATGGTAAGGTGTTTGTGTCCTACGAAATGATATCGCATATATGATTATGAATGTCCATGCAATCTAGCATACGGTTAGCTGTGAGGGTATGCAATGTACATAAAGGGGTAAGCTGTCTAACAATATCAATCTTGAATAAAGTAGGGTAATCCTAACTAGGGGGGAGGGGGCGCCTCGCGCCATCCAGACGATTCCCCCATAGATGAATACATCTACTCACCAGAAATCCCCGCTAATCTGATCCGGCCACCGATTTGCCTTTACGCGCCGTGTCCGAAGTTTCCCCGACCGATCCTAGAATTGCATAACACAAAATATAAGATTATAAAACCCTAAACGATGCAAGTCATATTATACAAATATCAACGCTCCCAAATTAATCATAGCACGCCCTCGGTGCGCGGGAAAACGCACGAAAATCGCTAATTTTTAGCTAAAATCGTCATTTCGGGGAAATCGACAAAACTAAAACCCGGCTAGACAAAACCCCGCGTTCACGCATTCTATTAATCCTATACGAAGCTAATAATATTGCTAACCTAACGCAAATTGAACGCATTCTATTTTCTACGAAAATCTAGTAAGCGATTTTCTTACCGATTCGCTACAAACATCGAAATTTATCGATTTAGCAAGCACATAATTACACCATTAACCATTCTAATCAATTAGAAACCCATCCCTAGCATAATCCAAGCATCTTGCTACAAGCCCTAATTTCTAAAATCAAAACCTTCACTTGATTTTTCCAAATCAAACATTTACTACTAAACTAATAGCTAGAATTGAAATTCTAGCACAATTAAACCTCAAGTAAGCAACTAGTTTAGGATTTTCACCTCTCAAATCTTGAACCCTAACTTTAATACATCAACCATGCTTCAAACCCTAATCCAAAATCAAATCCCTTTCTTGAATTTCATGAACAAACAATTTCTATTAAATTGATACTTCAAAATTCTATTTTAGCACCTTTAAACTACAATTTGACAAAGAGATTAGAATTTTCACCTCACAAGTTGAATCCTAACATGCCCAAGTCTCCAAGAAGCCTCCTTTCATCAACTTTTTAAACTAATTTGGGTTGAAGAGAGAAGGGATTAGGGTTAGGCTTTGAATGGAGAAAGAAATTGTGGATTTTTATTGATTTTTTTTGCAAGGAAATGAAGCAAGAAGAAGTGGGAAATGAGGGTTTCAGCTGCAGAATGGGTCGGCCAGCAGGTGAGGAAGGGATTTGTGGAAAATTTGGAGAAGTTTCTAGGCCTAAAACACCCCCATGTTCTCATTTAATGCATTTCAAATCAACTTTTTACAAAAAAACCCCTTTTTAAGCCATTTTTTTCATAATTTTCCCACTAAAAATCTAAAAGTTTGCAAGACATGTTATAATTTTATTAACACCATATTTTAGCTTATAAAGACTCCTAATTAAGAAATTTACCTAATTAAATTTGTATTTACCCCTAATTAAATGTATTTAAAAAGGCTTAAAATAATAAAAAAAATAAAAAAAATAATTAATTACGAAAAAATTTTTTTATTTAACTAGAAACTTATAAATGACATTTTAGTGACAAAATTATAGTAATATCTTATCTAAATTTTGTATAATTAGGTCTACAAAGAAAAATACCTATTTTGACCTTTTTACGGAAAAAGCCGAAAATTTTGCCGATTACCGAAAAACTGCCTAAACGATTTTCGAAGGGTTACAATCTTCCCCCCTTAAAGAAATTCGGTCCCCGAATTTAGAATTTAGCTACGCGTACCTTCAAAAAGATGGGGATATCTCTTCCTCATCTCGACCTCGGTCTCCCAGGTGACCTCCTCGCTGTTCGGGCCACGCCAAAGGACTTTGACAGACGGTATGACCTTCGACCTCAATTTCTTCACCTGCCGATCCAAGATGACCACCGGCTGCTCGGTGAAAGAAAGATCACGCTCTAACTGGATCGTCTGGTGCTGAATCGCCTGGGAAGGATCATGAAGGTACTTGCGGAGCATCGAGACATGGAATACGGGGTGAACATCGGGGAAGCTGGGCGGAAGAGCTAACCGATAAGCGACTGGACCAACACGCTCTAGGATCTCGAAAGGACCAACATATCTAGGACTCAGTTTCCCTTTCCGCCCAAATCTCATCACACCCTTCATCGGAGAGACCTTCAGGAAAACATGATCGCCAACAGCGAACTCGAGTCGGCGACGGCGCCTGTCAGCATAAGATTTCTGCCTGCTCTGTGCCGCTCTCATCCTGTCCCGAATCAGCTGTATCTTCTCGGTCGTCTCCTGTACAATCTGTGGCCCTAAAATACTGCTCTCCCTGAGCTCTGTCCAACATACAGGCGATCGACATCTCCTCCCATATAAAGCCTCGAAAGGTGCCATCTGAATCGTCTCCTGGAAACTATTATTGTAGGAAAACTCGATCAAAGGCAAATGACGATCCCAGCTACCACCGAAATCTAAAACACAAGCTCTGAGCATGTCCTCAAGAGTCTGAATCGTACGCTCCGACTGACCGTCAGTCTGAGGATGGAAGGCTGTGCTAAAACTCAATCGGGTGCCCAAAGCTTCCTGTAGTTTCTGCCACAATCGGCTGGTAAACTGGGTGCCACGGTCAGACACGATGCAAGTCGGAACACCATGCAGTCGCACTATCTCATCAATATAAACCTGGGCGTACTGAGAAAATCCAAAAGTGGTCTTCACTGGCAGAAAGTGAGCCGCTTTCGTCAGTCGATCCACAATCACCCAAATAGAGTCATACCCTCGACTGGTCCTGGGTAGACCCACAACGAAGTCCATAGAGACCTGCTCCCACTTCCACTCAGGGATGGGCAAAGGCTGTAACTCGCCGGCTGGCCTCTGGTGCTCGGCCTTGACTTGCTGACAAGTCAAGCATCTCGACACAAGGTCTGTAATATCCTTCTTCATCCCGTCCCACCAGTAAACCTCTCTCAAATCACGGTACATCTTGGTGGAACCTGGATGCACACTGTATACGGATCTATGTGCCTCCTCGAGTATATCACGCCTCAGTCCCTCTGAATCTGGCACACACAGTCGAGTCCCAAATCGAAGTATCCCCTGCTCATCAATCACGAACTCAGAAACTCTGCCCTGCCGAATCTGCTCAATAATCTCCAAGATACGGGCATCGCCGGACTGTGCCTCACGAATACGGTCAAGTAACTGTGGGCGTGCTCTGAAATGGGCCAGTTGTCCCCCTGTAGGAGTAAACTCGAACTGCACTCTGCTATCACATAAAACCTGCCAATCCGCAGTCGACTGCATCTGTACTGCGCTCAAACAAGATAAGCTACCTCCGGGTCTCCTACTCAAAGCATCTGCCACCACATTCGCCTTGCCCGGATGGTATAGAATCTCACAGTCATAATCTTTCACCAACTCCATCCAACGGCGCTGTCTCAGGTTCAGGTCTCGCTGCTGGAAGATATACTTCAAACTCTTGTGGTCAGTGAATATCTGGCACGACTCACCGTATAGGTAATGTCTCCAGATCTTGAGTGCAAACACCACTGCAGCCATCTCTAAATCATGGGTGGGGTAGTTCTGCTCGTGTTTCCTCAGCTGCCGAGAAGCATACGCGATAACTCTGTCGTGCTGCATCAATACACAGCCCAGCCCCACTCTAGAAGCATCACAATATACCACGAACCCGCCTGATCCTGAAGGCAATGCTAACACTGGAGCAGTAGTCAGACGAGTCTTCAACTGCTGGAAGCTATCCTCACATGCCTGGGTCCAATCAAAAGGAACCCCCTTCCGGGTCAACCCGGTCAACGGTGCAGCAATGCGGGAGAAATCCTGGACGAAACGTCGATAATAGCCGGCCAGACCTAGAAAGCTGCGAACCTCTGTAACTGATACTGGTCTAGGCCAACGCTGAACTGCTTCGATCTTCTTCGGGTCCACGCAAATACCATCTCTCGTCACCACATGACCCAAGAAGTCGACACTGTCTAGCCAGAATGCGCACTTGGAGAATTTGGCGAACAGCTGATGCTCCCTCAAAGTCTGCAATGTGATACGTAAGTGCTGCTCATGCTCCTCCCGGCTCCGAGAATAAACCAAGATGTCGTCAATGAACACAATGATGAACTGATCGAGATACGGCCTGAATACGCGGTTCATCAAATCCATAAAAGCTGCCGGGGCATTGGTGAGCCCGAACGACATCACCAAGAACTCATAATGACCATATCGAGTACGGAAAGCTGTCTTCGGAATATCCTCCTTCCGAACCCGCAACTGGTGATAACCTGACCGTAAATCAACCTTCGAGAAGAACCCTGCACCCTGGAGCTGATCAAATAAGTCATCAATGCGGGGTAGGGGATATCTGTTCCGCACAGTAACTCGGTTCAGCTGACGATAATCAATGCATAAACGCATACTTCCGTCCTTCTTCTTAACAAACAGGACGGGAGCACCCCAAGGTGACACACTCGGTCGGATAAGCCCCTTGTCCAGCAAGTCCTGTAACTGATCCTTTAGCTCTCTCAGCTCCGCCGGGGCCATCCGATAAGGAGGTATAGAAATAGGCCCCGTGCCAGGGATCAAGTCAATACAGAACTCAATCTCGCGCTCTGGTGGCAGACCAGGCAGCTCGTCAGGGAATACATCAGGGAACTCTCTCACAACAGGGACCCGGTCCAATGGAACCTCTGTGGAGCTAGTATCACAAACATAAGCTAAGAATCCCTGACACCCTTTCCTTAAGAGCTGACCAGCGCGAAGAGAAGAAATCAAGCTGGGAAGGTTAGCACTACGATCTCCCTGAATAATAAGAACCGGCTCACCAGGAAAACTGAATCTGACTGCTTTTTCACGGCAGTCCACGGATGCATAGCAGGTGGCTAGCCAGTCCATACCAAGAAGAACGTCAAAGTCGAGCATATCGAGGAGAATCAAATCTACTGAAGAATCTCTCTCCCCGATACGAACGGAACAAGATCGGTACACAAAACGGGCAACAAAAGACTCGCCTACCGGGGTAATAACGACAAGCGGCTGATCTAACGGAGAAGACTCTCGGCCCAACCTCGGTGCAAAATACGTGGAAACATAGGAGTGTGTGGAGCCTGGATCAAATAATACCCGTGCATCAAAAGAACATACTGGCAGAGTACCTGTCACGACGGCATTGGATGCCTGTGCATCCTGAGGAGTCAATGCGAACACTCGGGCCTGTCCACCACTGATAGCTGGCTGTCCTCTGCCTCTACCTCGGCCTCTGCCTCTGCCTCTGTCGCCTCGTCCTCTCTGAACCGGACCGCCTCGCCCACGGCCTCTAGAAGCATCTGTCTGGCGTGAAGCATCATCAGGCGTAGGAAGTAAAGCTCTCTGAGAAGGTGGTGAGGGTGGTAAGGTCACATGCGGGACTGTCGCCGCGCCCGGACGCCCCATGGTACAGTCTCTGATACGGTGGTACTGACTCCCGCACCGAAAACATCCTGGAGACGACTGCTGGGTCTGTGGATATGAACCAAATAACTGACCTCGTCTCAATCCTCTGCCTCCGCCATCCCCCGGAAATAATCTATCACGATGTCTGCCCATCTGCCGCTGAGCTGGCGTATCAGTACGGATCCTCTTCGGCCCAGAAGCGACCGGAGTCTCAGAAATACGCTCCTCCAAAAGTAAGGCTGCATCCATCGCGGCTGCGTATGTATCAAAGTGCTGGGTGCCGATGGCAAGGAATAGCTGTGTATCAAGCCCTCGTACAAACCTCTTTATCCTCTTCTCTTCTGTGTCGACTAGGTACGGTGCATATCGAGACAACTGGGTAAACTGTATATCATACTCCGACACTGTCATCCCAGGAGTCTTGCGCAAAGACTCAAAACTACGGGCTCGAGCATCTCGGACACTCTCCGGAAGAAAACGGGCAAGAAATGCAGATGTAAACTCATCCCAGGTCATAGAAGGCAGACCTGCAGCTCGGCCTCTCTCTACTGAGTCGTACCATGTCTGGGCAAGACCCTCCAGACGAAAACTCGCAAACTCCACCAATCTATCATCAGAACACCTCAACGAACGGCCAATCCGTGCCATCCTATCGAGAAATGTCTGTGGGTCCTCTGTCGCATCTGTACCGGTAAAAGCTGGGGGTCTCAATCTCATGAACTCCTGTAGTGAAACAGGGATAGTCTCCGTAGTAGCAGCAGGAGTGACCATCTGTGCAGCAGGTACGATCGTGGTCTGTGCGGTGGAAGGAACGTCCTCGGATCTCTGTGCCCGGCTAGACTCAACTAAAGATCCCATCATCTGCCGCAACTCTTGCATGCCGGCCTCTAATCTGGCAATACGGTCAGGATAAGGCGGATCAGTAGGACCCTGAGGGGTAGGTGTATCCTCCCGCTCGATCCTCGCCTCAGACGAGCCCGCTCGAATCTCATCCCTAGCGGCAGCCCGCTGAGCTCTCGTAGTCTTTGGCGGCATCGAAGCTAGAATAAGAAAAAGGACTGATAAGATCATTGCAATTGAATCAAGGAATGCAAGGAATCAAGAAAGGAAATACAAGCAATTATGTCCTAAGGTTACTTAGGCGGAGTACCGTATCGTAAGTATGCCGCGGATCATACCCACGCTACGCCACTCTGCTTAAGTCACCTACTCCATCTACCAAGGTCGTCCTACACTCAAAAAGGTAAAACCTGGCTCTGATACCAACTTTGTCACGACCCGAAGGTACGGAACGTGACTGGCACTTAGATTACGAGACGTCTAAAGGCGTACCGTAACCTAAGTCAGCCAAAGCCCAGAAATCTAACCCAAAAGCAAAAAAAAAGAGTGAAGGAAAACCATAAATGAAAACGGTTTTGAAATCAATTAAGCTGCATAGAATCCAAAAAAGAACATCAAAAATTTCTGAAAATTTCGGCAGAGTTTCCCCTGTATTTTCTATCCCCAAAAATGGGTACAACAAGATAATACATATGAAATCATAAAAATGGCATCCCCAAGCGGGAGCTAGCTCTTCGCCCAAGGCGGATCACAACCACACGCAATATAATAATAATATCAAGAAAAGAGCAGAAGAAACCCAATATATCAGAAAACGCAACGCCGGCTCAAGTGAGCTCGACCCAAAAGAAACCACAAATATACATATCTCTCATTCTCATCACTAGGTCGCATATACAATACAAGTGGTAGATGGAGAATACTAGATACAATGATAAAGCAAAAGAAATAAGTATACTCGCAACCCACCTACGGGCGATGTCGCGAGTCTGAGCAAAAGGAACTGATGACAAGATAGCCCGCCGCTACAAGACTGACGGGTCCGACCTGCAAGACACTGTGGCACAACGGGGGTGAGTTGCCAGCTCGTGAGTAAATATAACATCTAATAAGGCAATCGTAAGAATGCACGCAATGCGGAACAACATGTATGTCCATATGTGATGTAATAACTTTAGTATGCATGCACATGTATGCAATATCTTTTCTAACTCTTTAAGTGTTTTAAAAGTTAAAGTTACTGCATTCTTAACTTTTAGAAAACGAATGTCTGCATAATAGCTAAATATCATCAAGAAATCCTCAGAAAACCCGTGTCAAGCATCGATACCAAATAGGAATCATATCTGTCTCAATGTCGGGCTCCGTCAGTCCGGATCGGCCCATATCATAAACCTCACGACAACGGTCGGTATCCTCCGGATATCCGCCGCGCCAGACATCACCGGTAGGTAGTCTTCCCCTGCCAGGCTCATCGTCTACAACTCGATCTTCTTGCCCCGGGGTACCATACCGGGCCCACCATGTACCCGAGACGGTTCATCCACTCCTCGAATCGGGTCTCGAAATCCAACAGAAAACATGAAAACTCATGGTGGACGACACATACATCACGAGAAAACCGCAACTTTTGTTTTGAAAAGGATAAATATAAGGTTTTGTTAAATTCTTGCGGTTTTTCCCAAAAATCCAGAAAATCGCAGCAAAACTGAAATCCTCAAGAAAATCATAAGGCCCACATGTTATATATGATACGTGTCTATGATATCAATGTATATGATGTGAGAGTTTGGCTAGAAATCTATGTGAATATGATAGCAATGCGAGGTATATGCGTGCGATGAAATCTCAAATATCATGCATGAATGCAATGGCGTTACTAAGCTAAACAGGTTTTTATAGTGCACGTGGCATGGCAAATACCAAAGGCGTGTGTGTCACATGAATAGTGCGCGTGCAATAGATGCCCATGGTAAGGTGTTTGTGTCCTACGAAATGATATCGCATATATGATTATGAATGTCCATGCAATCTAGCATACGGTTAGCTGTGAGGGTATGCAATGTACATAAAGGGGTAAGCTGTCTAACAATATCAATCTTGAATAAAGTAGGGTAATCCTAACTAGGGGGGAGGGGGCGCCTCGCGCCATCCAGACGATTCCCCCATAGATGAATACATCTACTCACCAGAAATCCCCGCTAATCTGATCCGGCCACCGATTTGCCTTTACGCGCCGTGTCCGAAGTTTCCCCGACCGATCCTAGAATTGAATAACACAAAATATAAGATTATAAAACCCTAAACGATGCAAGTCATATTATACAAATATCAACGCTCCCAAATTAATCATAGCACGCCCTCGGTGCGCGGGAAAACGCACGAAAATCGCTAATTTTTAGCTAAAATCGTCATTTCGGGGAAATCGACAAAACTAAAACCCGGCTAGACAAAACCCCGCGTTCACGCATTCTATTAATCCTATACGAAGCTAATAATATTGCTAACCTAACGCAAATTGAACGCATTCTATTTTCTACGAAAATCTAGTAAGCGATTTTCTTACCGATTCGCTACAAACATCGAAATTTATCGATTTAGCAAGCACATAATTACACCATTAACCATTCTAATCAATTAGAAACCCATCCCTAGCATAATCCAAGCATCTTGCTACAAGCCCTAATTTCTAAAATCAAAACCTTCACTTGATTTTTCCAAATCAAACATTTACTACTAAACTAATAGCTAGAATTGAAATTCTAGCACAATTAAACCTCAAGTAAGCAACTAGTTTAGGATTTTCACCTCTCAAATCTTGAACCCTAACTTTAATACATCAACCATGCTTCAAACCCTAATCCAAAATCAAATCCCTTTCTTGAATTTCATGAACAAACAATTTCTATTAAATTGATACTTCAAAATTCTATTTTAGCACCTTTAAACTACAATTTGACAAAGAGATTAGAATTTTCACCTCACAAGTTGAATCCTAACATGCCCAAGTCTCCAAGAAGCCTCCTTTCATCAACTTTTTAAACTAATTTGGGTTGAAGAGAGAAGGGATTAGGGTTAGGCTTTGAATGGAGAAAGAAATTGTGGATTTTTATTGATTTTTTTTGCAAGGAAATGAAGCAAGAAGAAGTGGGAAATGAGGGTTTCAGCTGCAGAATGGGTCGGCCAGCAGGTGAGGAAGGGATTTGTGGAAAATTTGGAGAAGTTTCTAGGCCTAAAACACCCCCATGTTCTCATTTAATGCATTTCAAATCAACTTTTTACAAAAAAACCCCTTTTTAAGCCATTTTTTTCATAATTTTCCCACTAAAAATCTAAAAGTTTGCAAGACATGTTATAATTTTATTAACACCATATTTTAGCTTATAAAGACTCCTAATTAAGAAATTTACCTAATTAAATTTGTATTTACCCCTAATTAAATGTATTTAAAAAGGCTTAAAATAATAAAAAAAATAAAAAAAATAATTAATTACGAAAAAATTTTTTTATTTAACTAGAAACTTATAAATGACATTTTAGTGACAAAATTATAGTAATATCTTATCTAAATTTTGTATAATTAGGTCTACAAAGAAAAATACCTATTTTGACCTTTTTACGGAAAAAGCCGAAAATTTTGCCGATTACCGAAAAACTGCCTAAACGATTTTCGAAGGGCTACAGTAATAGGGGTTCGACTAAGTTTACATGGTCACAACAATCCTCAAGCATCTTACTGAAACCAATCTACACCTCATTAGCACAAAGTTCACACTAAACATCCCATATCGCACTAAAACGCACCAATATCCATTAACCGATGCAAATCAACACTAACCAAGCTAACTAGGGACTAAATTAGGAAATATACCTCATACATAACCCTAGGAAGCTGGAGGAAGGTGGAGAAGTGGAGGGAAGAGGCTGCACTTGCTGTTGGTGCTCACTGCTGTTCACTGTGTTGCTGCTGCTGCTGCTGCTTCATGCTGCTGCTGCTGTGGCTTCATGCTGCTGCTGCTGCTGTTGCTTCATGCTTCAGCTGAGGTAAGTGGGTATGTGTGTGTGTTGTGTATGTGAGAGTGTGAGAGTTTGAGAGAAAAACCAAAAAGAAATGAGAGCCACCCTAATCATTCATACAAAAGTCACCTCTCTCTCTCTCACCTCATTTAATGCAAGCATGGCCTAAAGCCATGATGCACTCTCTCTCTCTCTCTCAAGTCAACACTTAAACCAACTTTCAAATTAAAGCAACTTTTAACTAATTAATAAAACCCACTTAAGAATCCAAAAGAATAAATCCCACAATTAACCCACCATGGTTAAAATTATGGTATTTTCTTCATTTAAAAACCCTAGTTTACATGCACATGTTTGTGCAAGCCTAATAAAATTTTGGAAAAATATTTATTAAATTAGGAAAAATATATAAAACCCAATTTAGTAAACTTTTTATTAAAAACCATTATTTAATTATAATTATTCACTAACCCTTATCCTAAGGTGTTACACACCGACACCTTCTCGACTTTGAAGGAGGATATACCGACGACGGTATTTATGATTTATGATTTTGTGATTCGGTTATCACATATCCGTCACCTTGGATTTCAGTATTTTGGGCGATTTACTCGCATGATTTAGTCTTGATGGCTGAGCTCCATGATTTCTATTTTCGTGCACCATGGTTGCACCTACTGGGTATTTATATTTGTGCACAGTTATTGCACCTGATATCGTTTTCGTGCCTTGGCTGCACATGCTTATGTCTTCATGGATTTCCTACAGTTGAGTTGATTTTGTGCATATGATACGCACACGATTTGATTTTTTCACTCGGTATAGTTTATATTTGCTTGTAGTGCATTGATATGTGTTTTGTGCACGCAGTTGCACATGCTTATGATTTTTACACCTTGGTACACTCGGTGTTGCTATTCACGCATTTGAGTTATTGTTTGGGTTTTGTGCACAGGATGCACTAGTTTTATATTTCGTGCGTTTGTCGCACCGGATTTATATTTTATGCACATAGTTGTGAGCTTATATACCGTGGTATACCTGATTTTGATTGAGCCGTATTGTATACCGTCGATTTTGATTCCGACATTGATGTTGATTTCTTGCACTCCGTACACTTGATTTGGATTTTCGCGTGTGTTGAACGCATGTTTTGAGATACGATTTTGGTGCAGCCCGATGCACTAAATCGAGATTCTTTGTGCATGTCAGATGCATCTGATTTTGCTGTCAGGCACACGTTGCTTATGACAGATGTTTCGTGCACACCCGTTGCACCTAGATGTTGTTTCTGTGCACATGTATGGCACATATATAGATTTTGATTTCCGTGCGCACTAGACGCACAGGGTATTCTTATATACATTTTGGGATTTATTCCTTACGGACCAGTACGTTTTTATGATATTGCTATTTGTTTTCGTACTGAACAGGATTAGCCAGAGGACAGTACCTGGATATATTTTGCATTCATTGATAGTTATCGAAGGGATTTCCAAAAAGCGAGCTATAGTCTCAGTATTTACCTACGTGTTTGATATGACACGAAACGTTTAAAGCAAGGAAACCCTTCTAAATTATTTTCAAAACGGCGGAACGTACATATTAAACAAAATATATATACACATATGGTTATTTTCTTACAATAGATGTCCGCCACTGTACAATACTATGCACACCGCACAACAACATGAAAGTTTGGCATGCATTTCTTTCAGATATATTCAGGTATAGATTTGATGTCTACATGTATGGTTATGATATATATCATTTTTGGTTTTGTTTCGGATTTGACATTTGTGTCTTTACCATAACTCCGATGATTGCGGGATACTTGATGGAGTTTTGTTTTTGAGTTATTTGCTCATTACTCATGCGCATGCATTGCGCTATGATGCGTTTTATGTATTGATGATTTCGGAGCCCCGACGACTTGGACTTTTTTTTGAAATGTTTTAGAATTTGGGGGTTTAAATTTAAATTCGGGGACCGAATTTCTTTAAGGGGGGAAGATTGTAACATTTCAGAAAAATAAAATATTATTTTTGGGAATTTTTATAATTTAATATTAATTTTAATGAATATTTTAATATTTCGGTATAATTAAATACCGATAAATGGGAAAAAATTTGGAAAATTAAAGAAATTACTAAAAGAGCGTGTTTTATGCGAATTATGCAAATTTTAAGTTTTTATGATTAGTTTGACACTAATTTAGTGCTAATCGCGATTAAAAATCGCTAATCGCGTTTAAGCTTGTTTTGTGCAAAACATGCACCATTTCTTTTTTATACATTTGTTGCATTTTCCTACATGTTTTGGGTGCATGACTTTTTATTTTGGGGTTACTATTGATGTGAGAAGGGAATTAAAAAAAGAAAAAGAAAAGGGAATAAAATATATAGGTATGGGTGAGAGAGAGAAGGTGGGAGTTTACTTTGACCCAAGTCTTTGCCATTCCTCTTCATTGCCTTCACTCATTTCTCTCCCTCTCCCTCATGTTGTTGCTGCTGCTGCACTCTTGCTCTCCCTCTTCACAAAATCCTCTAAAACACTATGGAAACAAACTCAAAACCCAAATCCCATTTCATTAAATAGATGCACAAGCTCAAGAGAAGCACATTGGACCAAGAAAGAGAAGATTTTGAGGACTTTGAGCAACCCAAGAAAATTCTTGAGTTTCCAAAGGAGGTAATTTCTGAACCATTAGCTTAGTATTTGCATTACTTTTACCCCCATGTTAGATTTGAACCGATATCGGGTGGTTTTGTGGACTTAGGAAAAACCTAGTTAGGGTTGATGGGAATTGAGAGTGGTGATGGGTAATTCAGCTCAGTAGAGGCCACACAAACCCCTAGTGCTAGAATTAAGACTCAAACCAGAAACTAGAAACCTGAAATATGGATTTAGAAACCGATATCGGAAGAATTGAGGAATCTGTGAGGGTTATATGGAATCTGCTATCACCTCGAGACTCTGAAAATTATTTTGTGAACACATAGAGATGTGCAGGCACCCAGGAAGCTAACCCCAAAACCCCAGACCCTATCTCCTCTTTCTGGCCACAGATTTAATCTGTTAGGCCGCAAGTTGCGGCCTGGGTCCCACCATTTTGGTTTGTTTTGGTTCTGTAGCTCCTACATCTATAAATTAGACTCCTGGCATATGCAAAATTGTCCAATTTGACCTAAGGTGAAATCTGGGACCCTTTTCTATAGTTGCTGTTTTGGATTCGTGTTTCCGTATTTCGTATTTTAAATTCTGGATTCTCGTATTTGGGTTTTACCTCGATCACTTGACGTTTGTACGATGAGATCGTGGGTTGTTTGATGGTTTTGAAAGAGGAATCCATAGGTTCTAACCTATAGGCCTTAGCATGTCGTTTTGGTTTTCGTATGTCGTTTCGTCTTCGAATTTGATTTTAATACTCTTTGCGATACGTTATGATGTGTAGGTACCCCACGATGACTTCTAGACGACAAGAAAGCGCGTGGCGGCGTCGGCAACGGAAAGCGAAAGCAAGGTGAGTAGATTATATCTACGGGGGAAGTCGGGTGGATGGCGTATAACACCCCCGCAGTTCGAGGTTTAGTATACTATATTTATACTATATATGTGTTTGATAGCATTAGGTGCGATATGGATAATTGAGATGAGATTAGGTGTACTATGGATAGAATAAGGTTTAGTTCTAAACTAGTATAGTTCCTAGTTGCGAACCCTAGAATAGGTTTACACCCATACGCACACACATGCTTATTTGTTATGGTTATACCTAGATGACGAGGATTGTGGACGATATTTGGATATGAGTCGATGAGATTGGGCATAGTGCCATGAGATCGGTGATATGATGTGATTCGTATTTGGGATACGACATGAGATTTTTAGCGGGCCTTTGGACGTGTGTTTCACACACGCATTCATATTTATATATGTAAGTCCATGCTACCTCTCCCGGTACTTTCGGGAATGCGGAATTTGGTAAAAAACGATTTTTACGGAGGTGGTAACATGGACCTATAACCTGGATCTTGGTTAAACATCTATCTAACATCCTAACTATGAGTTTCTAGCTACTCGGTTAGGGGGTTATACCTTGCTTGTCTTGAACTCCTTCGTCTTCAAGCTCCGATGGTGGTCCGGATTGGCTTCTTCTCGTCGTCTCCGTACGCCGAAGATAGATCCACCTGAAAGCTCCAACCTTTAGCTCCTTCTTCGTTCTTTGAAGAAACTAGTTCACTTGGTTTGCTAAACCTAGTGAACTAGAATGAGTAGAGAAGAATTAGAATGGGATTTTATCTATGGTTCTTGATTCTCAACTCATGAGAGATATGAACCATAGAGTCAAGAGAGGGAGCAAGAGGATGAGGGTGAGAGCAAAGCGAGAGAGCTCAAGAACAAGAGAGAGAATGAGCAAGAAAGAATGATGCTCTCTTTTGTCTCTCACCTTCTCATAATCCAAAGTCATGATAACTCATCATATCAAAAAAGTCTTATGTGATGGTTGAAGCAACCATAACCATATCATTTCATGCACTCAGTTTACACAAATGAGCAAGCAAGCAAAAGCCTTTGCCATGAAATGATGGCTATGGTTATCATGATGGTCAACTAGTCAAGCCTAGTCAATCGGTCAACAAAGTCAACAAGTCAACAAAAGTCAACAAGTCAACAAAGTCAACAAAAGTCAACAACCATGTCACCATAATACTTAATTAATATAATAGTTAATCACATATCATATTCTCATTAGGGTTGAGCAAAAAGTCAAATAGTCAACGGTCAACTGTCAACAACCCTAATGAGAATCCGCTGCCTCTGCCTCCCTGTCAACTGTGCATACACACCCGCATCCGCGTTCCGAGGAACACGAATGCAAACTGGATAAATCCAATCCCAAAAGGTACACTAGGATCCGGCTTAAACCAAAGCCCGCTAGTGTAAACTGTCCGGACACTGTACGTGCACAAGTGCACGGATGTGACCGAACCCTGTCGCAAAACCATGCGACCTGTCGCAATACCATGCGACCTCTACTCTTTTGCCTAAAGGCGAAAAGCTTTCTGTGTGGGACTCTAAAGACTCGACACTACGCTGGCAGTGGGTTTAACCACAGACCGCAAGCGGCACTAGCTGTGCGTAACGGTCCCCAGGTAATGCCGAGAAGAAGACCGACGAGGCGAAACCCATCTGAACTCCTACTGAGCCTGAGTGTGACATTCTCCGTACAGTCCGGTCTGTTCGTCTGATACATCGCATGGCGGGCCTAGGGGGCGGTAAACGTCAGTCCCCCAATAGCGGTACAAGTCATGCCGGAGCGAAGCCCAAAACACCCTGAGATAACACTGGAAGCCTACCAGTATATCTCGTTTGCCCTGGCCAGGGACTACTCGTGTAATGGCTCTCCTAGACATAGCGCGATGTCAACCCCCAATACCGGGAGAGATGAATCCTGTCTAACCGTCACTGCCTCCAAGTGCTTCGGGACTGCACCCAACCACTACCTGTTTGCACGACTCCTTTGAGCCGTGGTAGGGTAGTGATCAAAGTACAGTGGGAACACACTCGAGACGAAGTGACAGTGTCAAGTCAGCGGACTAAGCTGTGCTCATGTCACCTGGGAACTGACAACTGACGATAGGCATAATACCAACTAGTCAGTTCCCGACGAGTCCTGTCTAGTGTACCCGTAACCTAACGAGCACCCGCATACTATCTCAAGTACGACGTACTGACGGCTGTGGGACAGACCGTCTCCCACACTGGGATGAGAAGCGCATGCGCTGGTCTACTCCGGAGTATCGATGCCCTGTCTCGACAGTCCTGCGACCAGGGACCTGCATAAGGATGTGCTTATAGATTACCCAGCCCCACTAGTGTGACGGCCATCACATCGCTGGTAATCAAGCAAAGATCCTAAGGGCTCCACTAATGTGTATAGGCGATATACAAAAATAAACACATGTACACATTGAAGTAGAAACAAACCAAGTAGCATACTACTATTTTGAGAAAGATTGTATATACAAGGTGAATATCCCTAGCTTCCATTAAGTAATATACAAACTAGTATGATACAGTAATGTCCTCTAGGGCATATACACTAACAATCTCCCACTTGCACTAAGGCCATGTACTGGCGTATCGAAAAACTATCATCTCGATCAGCCGCTTGAACTGAGTCTGGGGCAGGGCCTTGGTGAATGGATCTGCAGTGTTATCTTCTGAAGCGACTCTCCGTACCTCGATCTCCTGGCGATCTACGATCTCCCTGATCAGGTGATACCGCCTCTAGATGTGCCTGGATCTCTGATGGGACCTGGGTTCCTTCGCTAAAGCTATAGCCCCGTTGTTGTCGCAATACAGAGGTATTGGATCAACAATGGACGGAACCACCTGAAGTTCTTTCAAGAACTTCCTTATCCAGACAGCTTCTTTTGCGGCATCAGATGCAGCGATGTATTCCGCTTCCATCGTCGAGTCTGTTGGAGATAGTGCCCTCAGAGTCAATTATTGGATCACAGGCACGTGATTACAATGATTGAGGGAGGACCTATCCCGGTAGGACAGTCTTACTCGAGATGATAGTATGCTATCTGGTTTATCTTTATCATCGTGTACTGCTTTAGGTGACCTGACATGTCGCTATTACACGTTGATAGAGCCCCTAGGATTCTTGCTTGACTGCCAGCAGTATGATGGCGATCATATACGTGGGAGCTGGTAGTCTATAAGCACATCCTTAAAAGGTCCCTAGTCGTAGGAGTTTCGAGACAGGGCATCGATACTCCATTATTAGACTAGTGTATACAGTCGAGACCCCGACGAGGGGCGGTGGCCGGTCTCACAAGCCACTGGTGTCAGTTGGTTCACCTAAGATGTATACAGGTGCTCATTGGGTTATGAGTACACCGGACAGGACTCGCCGGAAACCTGCTAGTTGGTCTTATACCAGACGTCAGATAGCAGTTCCCTGGTGACATGTGTACAGGTTAGTTCATCGACCTGAGATCGTCATTTGTCTCGTGTGAGTTCCCACTGTGCTTTGATTACTACCCTACCACGGCTCAAAGGAGTCGTGCAAACAGGTTTTAGTTGGGTACAGTCCCGAGCCACATGGAGGCAGTGAGCGGATCTGCAGGGGTTCGTCTCTCCCGGTATTGGGGGTGAGGTCGCGCTGTGTCTAGGAGAGCCATTACGCAAAGCCCTCGGCCGAGGCAGGAGATTTACTGGTAGGTATTCCAGTAGTATCTCAGGGCGTTCTGGGCTACACTCCGACACGACTTGTACCGCTTTTGGGGGTCTGACTTTTACCAACCCCCTAGGCCCGCCATGCGATACTCATAGACGAACGGACCGGACTGTACGGATATTGTCACTGACAGGCTCAGTAGGGTGTCAGAATGAGTTCGCTCATCGACGTCCCTTTTGGTCAATAGCTGGTGGCCCGTCACGTATTGGCTAATACCTCTGACGTGCTAGTGGTTAAATCCACAGCCATAGTATTGACGAGTCTTTAGAGTCCACCACACTTTCAGTTACTCAAGCTTTCGGGCGAAACGCTGTAGAGGCTGTATGGAGATATGGCAGGGTCCGATCAGATACGTGCGGTATTGCACGGATCAGGATCGGACAGTTTTGTACTAGTGGCCGTATGGATATATAGCAGGGTTCGATCAGATACGTGCGGTATTGCACGGATCAGGATCGAACGGATATTACTAGCCGGCTTTGGCTTAAGCCGGTCCTAGTTTAGTACAGTGTAGATTTTGTCTCATTGCATTTGTATCCGGTCGGAATACAGATGTGGGTGTGTATGCACAGTATCGGGGTTTTCCTGTAATTTATTACGGGACCAGTTTTCTGGAGTTGCCAGTTTGCATTCCGTTCCGGCCGGTTTTCCTTTGTTCTTTCCCGGCCGGACTTTTCTGATGGAGGGGGTAATTTGCAGTTTTGCAAATTACATTTTGTGGAGGATTTATTTGCAAGATGATTTATTATGAAAGCATCTTTTGATACCTTTCTTATCCATCATTATCATTTGCTTTTTGTTGATGAGATAGGATTAAGATTGATTTGGAGTTGATGTGAGTTTGTGATGATGGTGTTAGGATATGGTCACCCTCCACCTTTTCCTACACTCACCTTCCTTCTAAGGTTATGGTTTCATATTCTTTTCCTCCACCATCTTCTTCTCACTTGATGAAAGAAAGCTTCTCTTGAGAGAAAGCAAAGAATGAGAGAGTTCATCTTTGTTATGTGAGGAATTCTTCATCTCCTTCTTCTTCTTGTTTTGGAAAAATGAAAGCACCATTTTTCCTAACCCCATTCCTCCATCAAGGCAACTACAAACCCCAAATGAGACTAGCATGATCTACTACACATTCTACAGCATATCTTGAGCATGTCGAGTTGCCGGCTTCATGCCCGAGTTGCCTCGGTATTGAGGCGGGAGCCCGTAAAAGACGCAGGCGATGTGGTGCCCTTTCCGGCGAGGAGGCGACGATGTGGAGACAAGACTTTCCGCGGGAGATCGGGGCGATGATGAGAAGACCGGAGGACTCGGATCACTTGGTATACTTCTCACCCTATCTCTTGATTGCTAGCATTAGGTTAATGGTTACGATCCGGGTTTTCATTGTCCGCGGTAGCGCCGGTTACCGAGTAAGGAAAAAATTTTGATTCCGCATTTTGGCCTCGAGTACGAGGCCGGGGCGCTGCCGTGGCGCAACATGGTATCAGAGCCACGCCATTAACCTTTCCTAGCTTGTTCTAATGCGTTTTGCTTATCCGATCGACCAAAATCCCAAAAACCACATTTTCCTTCACATCAGTTTTCTGTTGGAATTTTTTGGTGTCTAAAATTTTTCAGGTTGTAGAAAACTGCTGTACAAGACATTATAAGACCACTGTAAAAATTCGACAATTTCAGTCGACTGCTTTAGCGCGGAACCGTGGCCAAACCCCCCTTGGGCCGCGGTTCCGCCGCACTCTGTAGTCTTCACTGGGTCAAAATTTTACAGTGGGCTTTTGGGTTAATTTTGTGGGTTTTGGAATATTAAATTTGGGTCCAGGTTTTCTGTGACTGCTACAGTATTGGTTGGGGGCCCACTTGTTAATTGTTTGATCGCTCGGATATTTTAAACACATTATTTCACAGTATTTACATTATATCTGAGACCGTGAATGTCACTTGATCGGTAAATCCCGTATAACTGCTATAGCCCGGTTAGACGGATTTGCGAACGTGACTTTCACGTTGATGTTCTATGTTTATGCTGTGTTGTTGCGGATCGGTCGTGGGGGATAGCCTGGATGCAATGCTAGTACAGTTTTGTTGTATTATGTACATTTGATTTTGCGGGGCGAGCGTCCGACATGTGAACTGCCGTCACTGCCTGTTTGTATTATTCTTTTGGGGCACGACCTGGTTGCGGTCGATGTACCCGGTGTATGTATATTTTACTTTCTGTACTAGGATTACCCCGCGGAGGGGTGCACGGATAGACGGGTTCTAGAGGGCAACGGGCCCGCATCTCATGGCATTGAGACGGAGGGGGCTTCACTCTAGGATTGGCGGGCTATTCGTCGCACTCGTAGGGGGTACAGGTTGACCCAGGAGGGGTGCCCAAGTTACCGGATTCCATGAAGTGCTGGGTGGTCCATTCACGGTGCTGGAGGGGGCTGCCTCGCTTCAGGTTTTGGCGGGTGACTTGCCGCGCCCGTAGGGGTCTAGGATTTCATTGCACAGGCTATCCACACGACCAGGGGAACGTCGGGTTTCAGCAGCGGCTCTGTGAAACCCGGGGATCCCAGATATCTGTATTGTTCTGTGATGCTGTACATTTCTGTGATGTTGCATTTCTTATCACGCCTTGAGCGAAATATAATATATTGGTATATATATTAGTAGATGTTGTATATGTTTTACATCCGCGCTAGTCCAGTCCCCGCTCTGCCGTTAGTTAGCTAACCTAACGGGTGATGACGGGACCCAGTGGCGAATGCGGATGGCATATACGTACGTCAGTATATTTTCGTTCTTTGTGGTGTGATCAATTGATGGGACTGCGTTGATTCGGATCAATGCAAGCTAAACAAACCTATTCTGATGTTGTTGGAACAATTTTTCAAAAAAAGCTGTTATTGCAAGGACGTTCACTTTTGTTTTGCATCGTGATATTCAGTTGGAATATCCTGCTCCTCAGTCGACGAGGCAAGGGCCGAGATCCCTTCACCGGGAGTGACCCCTTGGACAAAAGTTTGCGTCAGGGCATTAACTTCACTATAGCCGATTACTTTTGCTTTGCATCGCGGTATTCATTTGGAATATCCTGCACCTCATTCTACGGGGAAAGAGCCGAGATCCCTTCACCGGGAGTGACCTCTTTAGCGAAGGTTTTCGTCACTATATTTTTATAAAAAGTTATCCGGTTCCTTCAACGATATCAAGTTCATTACGTTAAAGGTTTTTCGCCAAAAACCATCCGTAGCCCTCCGTCATTTCAGATTAGTATTGCTTAGTATTCGCGCTACGTTTGTCGTTGCTATTCGCCGAGGCGTAGTGTGCGGTAGCTCTGTAATGCTTTCTGTCGCATGGATATGTGGATTGGTTAGGACAGTCGTGCGACTTTGTTGATTATTCGTCAAGGGTCGTGCGGGTGGGTTTAACGCAATCAAGATAATGACGGGTTGAACTTGACTAGGACCTTTTGATTTGTTGATTATTCGTCAAGGTCACTTGGGTCCTAGGGGTAAAAATCACATCGGGAGTTTCAAAAGAACTGAAACTTGCCAGGCATGCGCATACCTTCTGGAGTATGGTGACGTGAGTGGATTCCGTCACGTTATCATGCGATGATAGTTGGATCCCGATTCCCACTGATGAGTTGGTTTACTCCTCGGGTGATCCCGACTAATTCTTCTTTCAGGTTTGGAGGAGAATTTGAGGTACAGTGGGAGGTTTCCAGATTAGATAAATTGGTAACCATTCTGATCTAGGTTAGAGTGCACGCTGAGTGTTTCTTTTCTCTCTCTCTGGCAGCGACCATTGACCCGACCCTGGACTATGACTCAGTAACCAAGTTGACCGAACCTTCTTAACACTGGCTTTTGGATTGTCAGAGTTGCAGACCTCATTGCCACTCCTACTTTTACCCTTTTCTCCAGGACACCTCGTATTACTACGAACGTCCACTTCCATTGGACAAAACCATCGTATGGTTAGATACGAACTCGAAGGAATTCGAGGATGGTTTTCGGTTCTGGAGAAAACGGATAGGATTATTCAGTTGTCTTTTCCCTTTTACCTTCTCTCAAGTTGTGAGTACTCCTTGGTTTAGGAGATAGTACACCTATTACGCAAATTGGATAGTCTTCTTCCAAACCTTAGGCTGGTGCCGACCGGTAGGGAATGAAGAAAACCAATTAGCATAACGATGGTGTGCAGAAGGTATTAAGTTAAGACAAAGCAAGGGATTAGTAGGAGGGCAAAGTAAATTGCGACTGATATTCACGACCAAACCAAGTATTTCTTCGCCAATCCTAAATCACCTTTTTATTTCTCCAGGACACTCCGTGTCACTACGAAGATCCACAGTTTATTGGATACTCCATCGTATGGTTATATACGAACTCGAAAGGAACTTGTTCCAGTTCGGGGATGGATTCTGGTTCAGGAGAAATAGGAATAAAGTACATTCAGGTGTCTTTTATCTTCACCTTCTCTCCCATTGCGAGTGTTCCTGAGATTAGGACAGTACACCCTTTATGCCTTTTGGATAGTCTTCTTCCAAACCATAGGCTGGTGCCGAACGGTAGGGAAGGAAGAAAACCATTTGGCCTAATGGGGTGTACAGAAGGTAATGATTAAAGATATATAAAGGGATTTGGAGAGGTGGCAAAGAATTATACGGTTACAGTTGTGAATCTGGACAATGGAAGAGGCATTACTAGGAATACCAGGATACTCCGACGAAACATTTCAATGTTTCAGTTTCACCGTGTACTGTTAATGGAAAACTGATTTCCCAGTTAGACGCTTGCTCCAGGGTATGTATTTACCAGGTATGATTCTCACATCTGTATGGTTTTACAGATGCTGAGTGGGAGTAAGTTATTGGGAATAGGGTGATCATCCTCATTATATCGGGATTCGTTGTAATCGGTGATATTTGAGGAGATCATCTGGGCTGTTTGCCGGTCGGTAAATATTTGGTTTTGAATATCCGCTGTTGTGCACCAATTTCAAATTGATATATCTGTACGTCTATTTTCATAGAGTGAGATATACCTTTTGATATTATGTAGATGACATTTACCTATATCAGTGGATGGTTAGGTAAGGAGCATTAAACAGCGGTGTAATTCTTCTTAACCATAAGTACAATTTTCAACCTACGACACACAGTGAAAGAGTTGTTAGACTCAGCGGACTTATACAGAGTATTGTATGTTGTCCAGTGTCCATTAGGACAGAGGGGTTAGTCCTCATACTATATTCTGTTTACTTTTAACTTCTCTAGTTCTTAGACATGTGTTTCGTGGAAACACAGGGTCTAAGTTTTTGAGGAGTTATAGGTATTTGAATAAAGTAGAGAACCAGGTATTGCAAGTATCGGGATTCTTCAATGTGATCGAAGATGTAGATACTTCTGTATGGTATTCAGTTAATAGTAATGGTTAAGAGAACTTGCTTCTCTTTTCAGGTTACTCATAATTGGAAGCATTTCTAAGTTGAGTAACGCTGATCGGCCTCCTTCTATTTAGTTGACATGCACTGGAGACAGCTGCATGATTTGAATCTGGTTCAATTGAATCAGTGCCTCTGTTTCTATATTGGATATAGAACAGTTCATATCTTAACGTTGTTAAGGTACGGGGAGTTGTCCGGCTTATGATTAAAACCAGACACTGGACAACTCAAGGCACGTTTCTGTAATGGCTGTTTGTGGGTTGACCCAGGCTATGACGAGGGTTGATTTTCTACCATCTGGATGAACAATAGCAATATTGTTCTAGACTCGCCACAGTTTTATTAAAAATGGATTTTTTCAGAAAACAGTAGTGGGAGTATGGTAGAACTGGAAGTGATTCCAGAACCACAAACGATTACTGAAGATTTCACAGGAACCTAAAGATTCAATCTGGTTTGACATTCCATTGGCCACTCCGCAGATATGGTGGGTAACCTCAGGCACTCGAGAGGTACTTCGGTATGCTCAAGGACGGTGGCAGGGAGGTTCTTGTTTACCCAAACTTACCATTGTTGTTGTTCCGGACTGTGAGACCCGGCAGGAGGATGAGTATAGCGTCGTTCTAAACTAGCTTTAGAAGTGCATGTCTATATGACTCTGGCAGAGGGTTGTCGTAGTCAGTGGGAGCAGCGGAAGCATTTGTGGTCATCAGGCTTATGTCTATTTATAGACTAAAGCAGTTACAGCGGAGATAGATCATCTATTTCTGACCTGACAGTCATAGGTTTGACGTCATCAGAATAGGGGATGGATCTGTTGAGAAGGTAGTAGGAAGTGATACTCCTATACTACGATCGGTTATACTTTGGTCGTCACACAGTGTTTTCTCCACATAGGACTTGGATATTATATCAGACATTCTGGTTACTGGATCTATGGTTTTAGATCTAGATTTGGGTGGTTTCCCAATCTGGGTACCTTGACAGCATTCTATGAGTATTTAGAATGGACGACTCCTGGCACAGTAGTGCACCTGCAGTTGATGGAGTCACCCTCTCTAAAGGTGTCTTATAGACTAAAGGGGAGAGGGATACTCATGATTGGCAGATCACTTGCTTAGGCAATTGAGTCAATCATGAGATGTCAAGTACCACACCAGATGTTGTTCTTGCAGTAGATGCAATAAGTTGATATTAATCCAATCCTGGAGAAACGGTCGGAAGCAGTTTTAGAACATAAGTTGATGTTCTAGGGATATGATAACGGCAGCCTCCTTTAGGAGACGGTTATCATTCCAGGCTTCCAAGGTGACCTGGATGGCAGAGTGGCTGTCAGAGTTATAGTTTTCCTTCTGACGAGGGGCAGTATTTTGGACAGGTGGTCTAAGGCAATACTGAGGGTGGCATGGCACAGGATACTGATTAAGTTTAGTTGACGATACAGTCTATGAAGTTTGGATTTGGAGTTCATTTATGAGCTAGGTCCCATCAGACATCCAGACATTCTAAGACATGTATTGCTCATTTCGGGAGATGGCTTTCTCCGCGAACTTGAGATATAGAGAGACATAGAAAGAAACATCACAGCGGATCCACTCACTGAGGCTATTCCTCGAAC
The DNA here is from genome assembly GCA_030015575.1 of Agapanthus africanus. Taxonomy (NCBI): domain Eukaryota; kingdom Viridiplantae; phylum Streptophyta; class Magnoliopsida; order Asparagales; family Amaryllidaceae; genus Agapanthus; species Agapanthus africanus. Next base: position 319,172,523 of record JASDDO010000008.1, read on the forward strand.
GCAATAGTTTCGCAAACGAGCTTTGTGAGACTGACTAGTAGAGGAGTTGGGTGTTCGGTATCATACGGGCTGTGAGTATGCGGCATCGCAATAATTAGCCTTGAGTGCAAGTGGGAGATTGTTGGAGATAGTGCCCTCAGAGTCAATTATTGGATCACAGGCACGTGATTGCAATGATTGAGGGAGGACCTATCCCGGTAGGACAGTCTTACTCGAGATGATAGTATGCTATCTGGTTTATCTTTATCATCGTGTACTGCTTTAGGTGACCTGACATGTCGCTATTACACGTTGATAGAGCCCCTAGGATTCTTGCTTGACTGCCAGCAGTATGATGGCGATCATATACGTGGGAGCTGGTAGTCTATAAGCACATCCTTAAAAGGTCCCTAGTCGTAGGAGTTTCGAGACAGGGCATCGATACTCCATTATTAGACTAGTGTATACAGTCGAGACCCCGACGAGGGGCGGTGGCCGGTCTCACAAGCCACTGGTGTCAGTTGGTTCACCTAAGATGTATACAGGTGCTCATTGGGTTATGAGTACACCGGACAGGACTCGCCGGGAACCTGCTAGTTGGTCTTATACCAGACGTCAGATAGCAGTTCCCTGGTGACATGTGTACAGGTTAGTTCATCGACCTGAGATCGTCATTTGTCTCGTGTGAGTTCCCACTGTGCTTTGATTACTACCCTACCACGGCTCAAAGGAGTCGTGCAAACATGTTTTAGTTGGGTACAGTCCCGAGCCACATGGAGGCAGTGAGCGGATCTGCAGGGGTTCGTCTCTCCCGTTATTGGGGGTGAGGTCGCGCTGTGTCTAGGAGAGCCATTACGCAAAGCCCTCGGCCGAGGCAGGAGATTTACTGGTAGGTATTCCAGTAGTATCTCAGGGCGTTCTGGGCTACACTCCGACACGACTTGTACCGCTTTTGGGGGTCTGACTTTTACCAACCCCCTAGGCCCGCCATGCGATACTCATAGACGAACGGACCGGACTGTACGGATATTGTCACTGACAGGCTCAGTAGGGTGTCAGGATGAGTTCGCTCATCGACGTCCCTTTTGGTCAATAGCTGGTGGCCCGTCACGTATTGGCTAATACCTCTGACGTGCTAGTGGTTAAATCCACAGCCATAGTATTGACGAGTCTTTAGAGTCCACCACACTTTCAGTTACTCAAGCTTTCGGGCGAAACGCTGTAGAGGCCGTATGGAGATATGGCAGGGTCCGATCAGATACGTGCGGTATTGCACGGATCAGGATCGGACAGTTTTGTACTAGTGGCCGTATGGATATATGGCAAGGTTCGATCAGATACGTGCGGTATTGCACGAATCAGGATCGAACGGATATTACTAGCCGGCTTTGGCTTAAGCCGGTCCTAGTTTAGTACAGTATAGATTTTGTCTCATTGCATTTGTATCCGGTCGGAATACAGATGCGGGTGTGTATGCACAGTATCGAGGTTTTCCTGTAATTTATTACGGGACCAGTTTTCTGGAGTTGCCAGTTTGCATTCCGTTCCGGCCGGTTTTCCTTTGTTCTTTCCCGGCCGGACTTTTCTGATGGAGGGGGTAATTTGCAGTTTTGAAAATTACATTTTGTGGAGGATTTATTTGCAAGATGATTTATTATGAAAGCATCTTTTGATACCTTTCTTATCCATCATTATCATTTGCTTTTTGTTGATGAGATAGGATTAAGATTGATTTGGAGTTGATGTGAGTTTGTGATGATGGTGTTAGGATATGGTCACCCTCCACCTTTTCCTACACTCACCTTCCTTCTAAGGTTATGGTTTCATATTCTTTTCCTCCACCATCTTCTTCTCACTTGATGAAAGAAAGCTTCTCTTGAGAGAAAGCAAAGAATGAGAGAGTTCATCTTTGTTATGTGAGGAATTCTTCATCTCCTTCTTCTTCTTGTTTTGGAAAAATGAAAGCACCATTTTTCCTAACCCCATTCCTCCATCAAGGCAACTACAAACCCCAAATGAGACTAGCATGATCTACTACACATTCTACAGCATATCTTGAGCATGTCGAGTTGCCGGCTTCATGCCCGAGTTGCCTCGGTATTGAGGCGGGAGCCCGTAAAAGACGCAGGCGATGTGGTGCCCTTTCCGGCGAGGAGGCGACGATGTGGAGACAAGACTTTCCGCGGGAGATCGGGGCGATGATGAGAAGACCGGAGGACTCGGATCACTTGGTATACTTCTCACCCTATCTCTTGATTGCTAGCATTAGGTTAATGGTTACGATCCGGGTTTTCATTGTCCGCGGTAGCGCCGGTTTCCGAGTAAGGAAAAAATTTTGATTCCGCATTTTGGCCTCGAGTACGAGGCCGGGGCGCTGCCGTGGCGCAACAGAGTCTTTAACGGTTTCTTGTTTGGAACTCTTCCAACACACCGCCCCTCCATTGAGGGTAAAGACAAAGCCCGACATGGACTTGGAATCATCCTTGTCACTCTGGAAGGTGGAGTCAGCAAAGGCCTCGATCTGGAGGTCCTTTCCGCCATATACCAAGAACATCTCCTTAGTCCTTCTCAGGTACTTGAGAATGTTCTTTACCGCTATCCAGTGTTTCTCCCCAGGGTTTGACTGATACCGGCTTACCACACTCAGTGCATAAGCTACATCCGGTCTGGTACACAACATCGCATACATTATAGAGCCTACCGCAGAAGCGTAGGGTATAATAGACAGGCGATCCCTCTCCAAATCAGTCTTGGGAGACATCTCTTTAGAGAGGGTGATCCCGTGACAAGCCGGTAGGTTACCGCGCTTGGAATCTTCCATACTGAATCTTTTCAGTACGGTGTCGATATACCTGGACTGTGAAAGTCCTAATATCCTCTTGGATCTGTCACGGTAGATCCGGATACCCAGAATGTACGAGGCATCACCCAGGTCTTTCATGGAGAACCTGTGTGACAAGAACCCCTTGACAGATTGTAGCATAGGAATGTCATTTCCTATTAAGAGAATGTCATCCACGTATAAAACGAGGAATACTACAGTTCTCGCTACAAATCTACTATAGATGCATGGTTCATCTGGATTTTTGATAAAGCCAAATTCTTTGACCGTCTCATCAAAGCAGATGTTCCAACTCCGTGATGCCTGCTTTAGTCCATAGATGGACTTAAGCAACTTGCACACCTTTCCGCTGCTCCCACTCTGAATGAAACCCTCTGGCTGGTCCATATAGACACACTCCTCTAAATTTCCATTTAGAAAAGCTGTCTTTACGTCCATCTGCCAAATCTCATAATCGTGGAAGGCAGCAATGGCAAGAAGGATCCGAATGGATTTCAGCATGGCTACCGGAGAAAAGGTTTCGTCATAGTCCAAGCCAGGTCTTTGACGAAAACCCTTTGCTACCAGCCTAGCTTTATAGGTCTCAACCTGTCCATCTACACCAATCTTCCTTTTGAAGATCCACTTGCATCCTACGGGTTTTACCCCGTCTGGAGCAATGTCCAACGTCCATACCTTGTTGGTGTACATGGACTCCATTTCGGTCCGCATTGCATCCAGCCATTTCACTGAGTCAACGCTCTGAACGGCCTGCTGGAAGCTAGTAGGCTCATCATAATCTATGATGCAGTCCTCTCTATCCCCGTCTATGAGAAAACCGTAGTATCTCTCGGGCGGATGAGTCTGCCTACTACTCCTGCGGAGCGGCGTAGGAATGTCCTGTTCTTCCGAACCCTCTGGTTCCACTAAACTTTCAGTAATAGTCCGTGGTTCTGGAATTTCTTCCAGTTCTACTGCGCTCCCACTTATTTCCTTTTCCAAGAACTGGTGTTCTAGAAAGTGGGCATGACGAGAAACAAGAACTTTTTGTTCCTATTCGCAGTAGAAGAAATATCCCTTGGAATTCTTTGGATATCCCACAAACTTGCACAGTACTGAGCGTGCCTCGAGCTTGTCCGCATGCTGCTTTTTGACAAAAGCTGGACTTCCCCATGTCTTAATGTGATTAAGATAGGGCCTCTTCACACACCACATCTCAAATGGCGTGGTAGGCACAGTCTTAGTGGGAACTCGGTTCAAAAGGTATGCGGCTGATTCTAGCGCATATCCCCAGAATGATCGCGGTAACTCAGTGTTACTCATCATGGACCGCACCATATCCAATAGGGTGCGGTTCCGTCTCTCCGATACACCGTTATGTTGCGGGGTGTATGGAGGAGTAAGCTGAGAGAGAATTCCGTTCTCTTTTAAATAGTCCAGGAACTCGGCACTTAAGTATTCTCCACCTCGATCCGATCTTAGAATCTTAATACTTTTGCCGGTCTGTTTCTCTACTTCATTCTTATACTCTTGGAATTTTCCAAAGGCTTCGGACTTATGTTTCATTAAGAAGACATAACCGTACCTTGAGAAGTCATCCGTAAAAGTAATGAAGTAAGAATGGCCGCTTCGCGCATGTGTAGACATTGGACCGCACACGTCACTGTGTACGAGTCCCAAGAGCTCGCTCGCTCTTACTCCATGTCCAGTAAACGGAGTCTTTGTCATCTTTCCTTTGAGACAAGATTGACAAGTGGCATACGACTGATATTCGAACGCATTCAAATACCCTTCTGTATGTAACTTCGTCAACCTTCTCTCATTGATGTGACCCAATCTACAATGCCACAAGAAAGTCTGATTTATTTCCGGAGACTTTCTTTTGTGTGTATTCTAGACATTGAAAATCTGAGGTTGGTTTAATACGTATATACCATTACTCAATGTACCTGACCCAATCAAAACTTGATTAAGGTGAATGTTTACAACATTACTTACAAACGCAAATTCATAACCTTCTTTAGAAACTAAAGATACAGAAATGATATTACAAGTTGCGTTGGGTACAAAAAAGCAATTACGCAAAACCAAAACATGTCCATCTGACATTCCCAGGTGATAGTCCCCCACGGCTTTAGCATCCATGCTAGCTCCGTTCGCAACTCTGAGGGTCATGTCACCTGCTTTCAAAACACTACGGTTTCTCAACGCCTGCAAAGAATTACAGATATGAGATCCTGATCCGGTATCCAATACCCAGGAAGTAGAGTTTATTGAAAGACAGTTTTCAATAACGTACACACCTGAAGCTGAAGCTGCAACTTGCTTCAATTCCTGTGTCCTGGCTTTCCAAGCCCTACAATCATTCTTCCAGTGACCTTTCTTATGACAATAGAAGCATTCTTCCTTATCCACAAGCTTTCCCGCTATCTTTGTTGCTTTAGCTTTTCCCTTCGTATCCACTTTACTAACACCGCCCCTTGGTTTGGCGGGGGCTTTCTTCTTCTTTCCCTTGGCTTTCGCCTTGGACCTAGAAGAAGATGATCCTCCTACAAACAAAGTGGATGTTTCCCTACCTTTCTGTAGGGTGCCCTCTGTGCTCCTCAACATGTTGAGGAGCTCTGAAAGTTCAACCTCTTTTTCTTGTAAGTTGAAGTTCAGTATGAACTGGGCGTAAGTGGAAGGAAGGGACTGGAGAACTATATCCGTATAGAGTTCACCCTCCAATGTGGTCCCTAGGTCCGCGAGCTCCTCAATGTAGCCGATCATCTTTAGCACGTGCTCGGCTACTGATGATCCGACGGCCATCTTTGCCGAAAATAACTTTTTCGACGCTTCGTATCTTGCGATACGAGATTGCTCTCCATACAGTTCTTTTGTATGGAGAAATATGGATTCAAGGTCCATATTCTCGTGCCTCCTCTGATGTTCGTTGTCCATCGAGGCAAGTACGAGGCACTTGGCCTTCGCGCTATCAATCTCCCAAGTCTTGCGGATTTCCTTATTCGCGACGCTGGAAGTGGGACCAGGGGCAGGGGGAGCTTTGGTGGTAAGAAGATACCCCAGCTTGTCGTAAGTGATTGCTATTTTGACATTCCTGAGCCAATCTTTGTAGTTTGGCCCTGTCAGTATGTTTTTATCTAGGAGTAACTTAAGTCCAGTCATGTTGATTGGTCGCTGCAATTAGGAGAGAGAAGAAGAAACACTCAGCATGATGCTCTTGCAAGTTTAGAGTGGTTTTTAGTTTGTCTAAACAGGATGGCTCCCACTGTTTCTCGAATCCCTCCTCAAACCATAAAGGAGGAATTAGTCAGGATCAATCCCACCGTACAATACTTGCTTAACCGTTCAGCCAGGCCGGTGTCGGTACTTCGAGGGAGGTTTTCCAACGCTTTCGCGAAGTTCCTTAATTAAAGAACCTCTTTTCCCTGGGGGCGTAGCCCCGCTAACACCTTTCTAGGCACCTACTAGGTTTATAGCATTGATCGTTTAGTGAGAAATTTCCCGAGGAGTAGCATATACTCACAGTAGGATCGGGATCCAAATATCATCGCGTGACGAAACTGAAGGAATCCTACCAGAATCATCACACTCCAAATGGTATGCAAATCTAGCAAGTTTCAGTACTTATGAAACTCCCGATGTGGATTTTTTTGCCCCATGCTCTTATGGCCTTGACTTTGGCCAAAATATCATAAGTCACATGTCAAGTTCTGCCCGTCATTATCCAGGTTAATTTGGATCCACCCGTACCCACCCTTGACTTTGGCCAAAATGGCAGTACGACTGTCCCAAACCAACGCATCTATCTATGCTACACATGAATACCCAATAGCTACCAATCACTATGCCTTGACTTTGGCCAACATACATAGCTTGAATACTATTGACCATTTATGCGAAACGACGGAGGGCTACGAATGGTTTTGGCGAAACCGTGAACGTAGTGAACTTGATTTGGTCGATGGAACGAGATAGCTTTTAAAAGGAGTGGCTCAAGCTCCGTATTTAAAAGTTGGTTTTGAAAAGAACCGAGTGGTTTTTCGAAAGTGTTCCAACGACTTTAACTTGGTTTATTATCTTGCATTAGTTCTTTTAATGCGTGATATTCTTGCATTAGTTCTTTTAATGTGTCCCATCATTTAATCCTACCATTGCAGAAAACAACCAAAATATGACGTACGCTTATGCCATTCGCATTCGCCACTGGGCCCCGTCATTACCCGTTAGGTTACTTAACTAACGACAGAGCGGGGGCTGGGCTAGCGCGTCTGTAAAACATAAGCAACGCCTAAATAATATCATATATAGATATACTGCAATGATAAACATTTCAGATCACAGATGAATACATTGGATATACTAGGAACCTGTAATTCGTACGAGCCTGTAACGAAAGACAGATTACACGGTCGCGGTGAATAGCCAATACCCCACCCAAGACCCCTACGGGTGCGGCAAACTACCCTCCAAGTACCCGAAGCGTAGTAACCTCCCTCATCTCCATGAGTAGGCCACTCGACACTTCGGCATACCCGGTAGTTTGTGCACCCCCTCCGTGGGTCTATCCTAGGAGCAAAAACAGTAAAAAGAAATTATACAATGACGGCTACAACCCCGACCCGGTTGTGCGGCCATACAAATAATTTTTACATCAATTTACAAATTTACATGAATTGAAAGAAAAGAAAACTCTCGTCTCACAACCCCCGGCTATTCACCCGCGACAATCCAACATATTCATATACACATTCCAATAACATTACAGATCACAGATTTGTATAACCCCCACTAATCGACATATAGCGATTAGTAGACGTTCAATACAAATATCACATTACAGAAAAAACCCGTTAGCTTAAGTCTTTTAGAAGTTCGATCAAAAATACGGATTTTCGGGACCCCAAAATAAAATTTTCGTTCTGGAAAATCTGGGTTGAAAATACATGTACCAAAATTCCCAAAATACCCCCAGATGCACACTGTAGCAAAGAAACACCAGAGAGGCGCCAAGGAGGCCGCGGAACCGCGGCAATAGCAAGCTATTGCCGCGTTTCCGCGGTCGTTTAGAGGGATCGGTTGGTGATTTTTCTACAGTGGCTTCTTAAAACCCTGAGCCGATTTTAGGTGTTAAAATAATCAACTTTTGAACAGTAAAAAAATCGACAGAAACTCGAATTTTTGGGGTTCGTTTTCGGGACATTTTCTTTGATCGATCTTCTAGTTACTTGCTAACAGGCTAGATAGAGTTTAACTAGGCTCTGATACCACTGTAAGTCCATGCTACCTCTCCCGGTACTTTTGGGAATGCGGAATTTGGTAAAAAACGATTTTTACGGAGGTGGTAACATGGACCTATAACCCGGATCTTGGTTAAACATCTATCTAACATCCTAACTATGAGTTTCTAGCTACTCGGTTAGGGGGTTATACCTTGCTTGTCTTGAACTCCTTCGTCTTCAAGCTCCGATGGTGGTCCGGATTGGCTTCTTCTCGTCGTCTCCGTAAGCCGAAGATAGATCCACCTGAAAGCTCCAACCTTTAGCTCCTTCTTCGTTCTTTGAAGAAACTAGTTCACTTGGTTTGCTAAACCTAGTGAACTAGAATGAGTAGAGAAGAATTAGAATGGGATTTTATCTATGGTTCTTGATTCTCAACTCATGAGAGATATGAACCATAGAGTCAAGAGAGGGAGCAAGAGGATGAGGGTGAGAGCAAAGCAAGAGAGCTCAAGAACAAGAGAGAGAATGAGCAAGAAAGAATGAGGCTCTCTTTTGTCTCTCACCCTCTCATAATCCAAAGTCATGATAACTCATCATATCAAAAAAGTCTTATGTGATGGTTGAAGCAACCATAACCATATCATTTCATGCACTCATTTTATACAAATGAGCAAGCAAGCAAAAGTCTTTGCCATGAAATGATGGCTATGGTTATCATGATGGTCAACTAGTCAAGCCTAGTCAACCAGTCAACAAAGTCAACAAGTCAACAAAAGTCAACAAGTCAACAAAGTCAACAAAAGTCAACAACCATGTCACCATAATACTTAATTAATATAATAGTTAATCACATATCATATTCTCATTAGGGTTGAGCAAAAAGTCAAATAGTCAACGGTCAACTGTCAACAACCCTAATGAGAATCCGCTGCCTCTGCCTCCCTGTCAACTGTGCATACACACCCGCATCCGCGTTCCGAGGAACACGAATGCAAACTGGATAAATCCAATCCCAAAAGGTACATTAGGATCCGGCTTAAACCAAAGCCCGCTAGTGTAAACTGTCCGGACACTGTACGTGCACAAGTGCACGGATGTGACCGAACCCTGTCGCAAAACCATGCGACCTGTCGCAATACCATGCGACCTGTCGCAATACCATGCGACCTCTACTCTTTTGCCTAAAGGCGAAAAGCTTTCTGTGTGGGACTCTAAAGACTCGACACTACGCTGGCAGTGGGTTTAACCACAGACCGCAAGCGGCACTGGCTGTGCGTAACGGTCCCCAGGTAATGCCGACAAGAAGACCGACGAGGCGAAACCCATCTGAACTCCTACTGAGCCTGAGTGTGACATTCTCCGTACAGTCCGGTCTGTTCGTCTGATATATCGCATGGCGAGCCTAGGGGGCGGTAAACGTCAGTCCCCAATAGCGGTACAAGTCGTGCCGGAGCGAAGCCCAAAACACCCTGAGATAACACTGGAAGCCTACCAGTATATCTCGTTTGCCCTGGCCAGGGACTTCTCGTGTAATGGCTCTCCTAGACACAGCGCGATGTCAACCCCCAATACCGGGAGAGACGAATCCTGTCTAACCGTCACTGCCTCCAAGTGCTTCGGGACTGCACCCAACCACTACCTGTTTGCACGACTCCTTTGAGCCATGGTAGGGTAGTGATCAAAGTACAGTGGGAACACACTCGAGGCGAAGTGACAGTGTCAAGTCAGCGGACTAAGCTGTACTCATGTCACCTGGGAACTGACAACTGACGATAGGCATAATACCAACTAGTCAGTTCCCGACGAGTCCTGTCCAGTGTACCCGTAACTTAACGAGCACCCGCATACTATCTCAAGTACGACGTACTGACGGCTGTGGGACAGACCGTCTCCCACACTGGGATGAGAAGCGCATGCGCTGGTCTACTCCGGAGTATCGATGCCCTGTCTCGATAGTCCTGCGACCAGGGACCTGCATAAGGATGTGCTTATAGATTACCCAGCCCCACTAGTGTGACGGCCATCACATCGCTGGTAATCAAGCAAAGATCCTAAGGGCTCCACTAATGTGTATAGGCGATATACAAAAATAAACACATGTACACATTGAAGTAGAAACAAACCAAGTAGCATACTACTATTTTGAGCAAGATTGTATATACAAGGTGAATATCCCAAGCTTCCATTAAGTAATATACAAAGTAGTATGATACAGTAATGGCCTCTAGGGCATATACACTAACAATATAGATGGTATCGATTGTACTAGATTTAGATCAGTACCCCAGATTATGTGATATGACGACAAGGATTCCAGATAATTGATGAGATGAATGTGATATTGACCCGTACCCAGCTATTGGGATGCCGTGCGATGATTTACCGTACGATCTTTATCTTGATGATAGATCCGAACTCATGACTCGAGGACGTCACATGATATACTGTATCGTACGCGATACTATTGAGGCGGGATCACCGACTATTATATATATATATCGACTCAGACGTAGGTGGTTTCCATACCCCTCCCGATTAGCATATTTGCTAGATCGGTAGTTGCTTAGTAGATGTTAGACTAGGCCGATGTTATACCTATTTCAAAACTAACGAATCAGGAGTATTTCAATGATAGGCAAAGGGATTCTACGGACATTTTCAAAAGACACATCTTTTCTTAAAAACACCGTAGCCCTTATTTTACTAAAAACCCCGATTCGTCTTATTTCAAATGGCAAAACTGCATGACATTTATATATTGTTGTAGATTCTTCACTGTTGCGTTGATTATTCGATTTCCGCATATTCATGCTATTCACATCGCATTGCATGTGTAAATGAGTTTATTGTATATTAAACCCTTGCTGTTAGGACACCAGCGACATTATCGATGATGCGTATGTTCCATGTACACTTGCTTGCCGACTCACACACTTCATCATCGATAATTGCTATGTCATTACACTGTAGTACTGTTGCATTCAGGATATGATCCCTTGCATGGCATACTTGTGTACATACCTATTGTACACCCATACGTGCATACATACGTATTCGCAGATACATAGATGATTCTCGCTGGATTTGGAGATTTGGGAACCGCAAGATACTCTTTAAACTGATTCATTCTAAAAGAGCGGTTTCCCTCAATATGTGCACATTACTACTTCATATTGCATGATATATTGATATGCTTACATTTCTTTTACATGTCGCATACATCATGCTTTTGATTATACGCATTGAGATATGTTGTTTCCATGATATTTCTGGATTTGGGAATCGTGGATATTTCCAAAGAGAGTATGTGATCTTTTTAAAAAACCCGGTTACCCTTGATATGATATTTCAGTGCGTCCACCATGTGTTTTCTCGGTACTGAGAGCGACATGTGAAACCCGATTCGAGAAGCGGATGAGGCCGATTGCGGGTACATGGTGGGCCTGGTATGGTACCCCGGGGCTAGAACGGATCGCTGTGTTGCAGACGGTGAGCCTGGCAGAGGGACTACTACCTACCGGAGATAGTATTTGGGCTCGGCGGATATCCGGAGGATACCGACCGGAGTCAAGAGATGATATGGGCCGATCCGGACTGACGGAGTCCGATATATGAGGATTTACGTGCCGATGCTAGGCACATGTTTCATGATATTTTCGAGTGTCGATGCTGGACAATCAGGTTCCATGATTTTGATATGTCGCGAGCGACACATGTTGATTTACATCCTTATACTTCCATGCATACGTTTAAGATATTTACATGCATGATGCTTATTGTCATTGGGTGACACGTGGACGATTTCCACATACATATATTGACATTGATGATATTGGTCACATAGTTAGATGATATCCACATATTCATAGACTCCATGATATAGTCGACATTGATCATACCTCATACTTATGATATGTTATTACCTGAGGCACTGGCACGAGCACTTGGCACTACACTCATGTATAGATGTTACATTGCCACCTTATCATGCTTCAGACTTATTCATTTGAGGTTTATATATATTTGATCGTATTGACCTAGGATTGTGTCATACATACGATTTCTGCTCTGTGATGTTTTCTATTCATGAGTTGGCAACTCACCCCCGTTGTGCCACGGTTTCTTACAGGTTTTGCCGTACAGGTTTCTTTGCGGCTTTTCTGGCACACTAGTTCCCTTTCGGGTGACTTGCTTTGGTAGGTGGATTCTTTTGCATCAGAATCACCATTGTATATGTATTATTCAGTTGTACCTAGAAATTCCATCAACCAAACTTGTATATTGTTTTAGACTTAGAAAACCAGTTGTGTATTATTTCGACCTTAGAGTCGCGCGTTGTAGTATAATAGTTTTCATGCTGATTTTGAGTTTTCCATTGAGTTTTGATCCTTGCCCTTTGGCGTTGTATATTATACTGCTTGCGTGGTTGTGACCGTCGATTGACGAAGAGCTAGCTCCTACTTGGGGATGCCTTTTATCACTGCATATATATTATTCATGTTGTACCCCGTTTGGTGCCAGTGTTTACAAAGGAAACTCTGCCGAAATTTTCAGAAAAGACTATAGATTTTAAAAATGCATATTCGGCTTACTTATTTAAAAACCTTGCTTTTAAATATGTTTTCTTGTTAGTTGTATGTATGCCCTAGAGGCCAGTATTGTACAGATGATGTATATTATATTGGATGCTTGGACATATATAGAGATGACTTTCTTGCTCGACATGATAGTATGCTATCTGGTTGTTCTTTATCTTAACATGTATACTTGTCTCTTTATACTGTCTTATGGTTACTATAGGGTGTTTTTCGTCACCCCATTGAGATGGGAATACGCGCGCGCTTATCAGGCGTATACTACAGATTCCCCCTGTCTAGGGTAGGCCGGGGTTTATTGATTGTGGGGATTCGAATCTCCGGCAGCCGCGGACTAAGCTGCCGTTAATTACCCCTCGCCTTTGGGGCGAGGGAACCTCCGATTAACGGGTTAAAATGGTCATGCGAACTCAATGTGCATTGTACGTGTGTTGTGTTTTGAAAGGGGGGTTTGGATATATCGGGAGCCACGCAGAGTTTTTTACGGGGGTCCCGCTACCTGGATAGCGGGCTGGGGGTCAAGGGGGCTAGCAGCCCCCTTGCGGGGTGCGGGGCAGCGCCCCGTTAGAAATTTTTTTCTAACAGGGACAGTGTCGCGGAGTATGTGTGTGTATAAATATGTATACATATGTATATATATATATATATATATATGTATGTACATAAAAATAGGGGGAAAAGACATCCAAAGGATGCGTGGGGCAGCACCTTGGGCGCTGTGGGCCTAGGTGCTGTGCGCTCAGGCGCTAGAGTGCCACGTGTCGGCACGTGGGCGCTCTGCGCTTGAGCGTTGGGTGCTTGAGCGCAAGTGCGCCACGTGTCTGCACGGGGGCGATTTGCGCTTGAGCGCAAGCGCGCCACGTGTCGCCACCGGGGCGACTTGCGCTCGAGCGCTTGCGCTCAGACGCAAGCACGCCACGTGTCGGCATGGGGGTGACTTACGCTCGAGCGCTTGCGCTGGAGCGTAAGCGCGCCACGTGTCGGCACCGGGGCGACTTGCGCTCGAGTGCTTGCGCTTGAGCGCAAGCGCGCCACGTGTCGGCATGGGGGCGACTTGCGCTCGAGCGCTTGCGCTGGAGCGCAAGCGCTCCACGTGTCGGCACCGGGGCGACTTGCGCTCGAGCTCTTGCGCTGGAGCGCAAGCGCGGCACGTGTCGGCACGCGGGCGCTCTGCGCTTGAGCGCCGGCGAGAAAAGGAGGCTTTTAGCCTAAGAAACAGAAGCAATGCTTCAAAAAGGAAATATTTGTTGTTTTATATATATGGAGTTAAACTCCTAAGATGTTTTGAAGCTGATGAAGGGGGTTCTTCTTCTTCCTCCTGTTGTTTGGCCGGATCTTGAATATCGAGAAGTAGGAGATTTTAAAAAAATCACTCCTTTTTAAGATCTGATGGAAGATCTGAGTTCCCCTTTGTGGGTTTTGTGGTGGAAAACTACTTAGTTTTGGAAAAGAAAGAGTAAAACTCTTGATTTAATTCAAAGAAATGAGAAGGTTTAGAACCTTGGAGAAGGAGCAGGAGGCACAAAGAACCCTAGTTTTGGGGGAATGAAAAAGTGTTACTTTATTCATCATCATTTTGCCTTATATAGGCTTACATATTTACATATAGCCCCTTGGGCTTTACAAAAATGGCATTTTTGCCTATCCCATGGCTCATGTGCCATTTCATTTTTGCACATAAGCCATGGGCTTACAAAAATTTGGCTTTATGCCCATTTTGCATACATTCATGTATAAAAAATTACATGAAAATTATTTATTACATGATCTATATTTTAGCATGGAGGAGGCTGGCCGCGGGCTCGACTTGGGCATGGGCCCGCTTGACCTGGGCTTGGGCCCACCTGGCTTGGGGTTGACCTTGACTTTGACTCGGTCAACGGGGGTGTAAATTTTTACCCCAACAAAGTGCCCCCCATCAATAAATGCACACCGCACATTTGAGTTGTGTGCATGAAATTGATTGATCTTGAAGCTGAACTTCGAGGTGGAACATCATTCCGGAGGCGAAGCATCATCCCGGGGAGCATGATTCCCGAGGATCGGAGCATCATTCCGATTCGCGGAGCATAATTCCAATGTCAGAGCATCATTCCGAAGCGCGGAGCATAAGTCCAGGGTCGGAGCATCATTCCGATTTGTGGAGCATAATTCTAGAATTTTGAGCATCTTTCCGAAGAGCGGAGCATAATTCCAGGATTCGGAGCATCATTCCGAAGGGCGGAGCATAATTCTAGGATTCGGAGCATCATTCCGATTTGCGCGGAGCATAATTCCAGGGTTCGGAGCATCTTTCCGAAGAGCGGAGCATAATTCCAGAGATTGGAGCATCGTTCTGATGGGCGGAGCATAATTCCAGAGATCGGAGTATCATTCCGATGATCGGAGCATGATTCCAAAGAGCGGAGCATGATTCCAGAGTTCGGAGCATCTTTCCGAAGAGCGGAGCATAATTCCAGAGATCGGAGCATCATTCCGATGATCGGTAGACATTCTGACCGAAGCATGATTTCGATGCAGAGGTAGATTCCTAGGCGAAGTATAATTCCGACAAGGGAGGAAAATATTCCGAGGCGAAGCATGATTTCGACACGGGGTATATTCTGAGACGGAGCATGATTCCGGCGCAGAGCTTGTTGGCTGACTTGATTCCGAGACGAAGCATAATTTCGACAGGGAAGGCAGGTACACCGAGGGGAAGCATGATTTCGACACGGGGTGTATTCTGAGACGAAGCATAATTCCGACGCAGAGCTGGTTGGTTGATTTGATTCCGAGGTGGAGCATAATTCCGACGAGGAGGTCGTTGGTTGATTCCGAGCCGAAGCATAATTCCGACAGGGAAGGCAGATACACCTAGGCGAAGCTTCATTTCGACACGGGGTGCATATTCTGTGACGAAGCATGATTCCGACGCAGAGCTTGTTGGTTGATTTGATTCCGAGGCGGAGCATAATTCCGGTAGGGAAGGTAGATATTCCGAGATGAAGCATCATTTCGACATGGGGTGTATTCTGAGACGAAGCATAATTCCGACGAGGAGGTCGTTATCCCTAGGCGAAGCATGATTTCGACACGGGGTAAATTCTGGGACGAAGCATGATTCCGCCGCAGAGGTTGTTGGTTTGATTTGATTTGGGTTGACATCAGCATCGCTACACTGGGATATGGTACTAGGAGCGAATCATCATTTGTCATGAGAGGGTTTATGGATTTTGGCTTTGGTCGGCATCTGCATTGCTGCACTGGAATAATGCCAGGAGCAACTCATCATTTGCCCCGGAAGGATTTGGGAATTGGTTTTTTTTGGCATCAGTATCGCTACACCGGAATATGGTACCAGGAGAGAATCATCATTTGCGCTTTCTTATCAGGAAGCGATGGCTTAGGAGACAGGTTGTAGGTCCCTATCACCTAAGACTTTTCAATTTTGTGAGCCGTAAGGGTCTCACAAAGCATTTTCTCCCTACGGGTCGTTGATTGTTAGAGATTCTGCGTGTTCAAGTTTTAGTTAAATACCGCAATCAAGACGGTTTCGCTTGTAGCTAGCCGGTTGAGTACGGGTCGTCCGCAGGGAGATGGGAGTCTTTTTCTATGTGTTTTAACGAGTTAAGTCCGAGAGTTCAGATTTGTTTGTGATTATCTAAGTGTTAAATTGATAATTAAAGAGAGATTGTTAGGGTTAGGATTAGGTTAGTTTGAGTTAGGTCTCCACATCTTTCGTTGCCCCCTCTTAATATCGGTGTTACGGTAATCGGCAACAACGGGGATTAGCACGACTAGGAAGGACTTTGCGAGTATAAGCTAGGCTTTCCAACGCATAAGTTCTTCCTTTTGGTGCTTGTCCGTCCGTTCTTGGCTCTTAGCCATAACCTCCGGTTAATTCAACCACAACCGGTCTCACTACGGAATCACCGCTATCATGTAGGATATGGTGCCGTAAGGAGTGGATTGTGGTTCAATTAACGGGAGTCGAATTAAGCTGTTGGGCAAGGAAAGAGTGAGAGAGATTTCCTTCTCTCAAACTTCCCTTATCCTACCCTAACAAGTATGGAACTACTCACACATCATGATATGGAAAAATAAAACAAAACAAAAGAGGAAGATAGAAAGAAAGAGATTAGAAGATAACAACTAGCTATTTGCGACCTCACCTCGGCAAGGATCAAGCGTAAGCATCATGGTTGTGTTAAGGATAAAGAAAAAGAGAGAAGAAAGAAACAACAAGAAATAACAACAACTAGTTAACAAATGAAAATTACAACAATTAACAAGATAATGAGACAAGCAAAATAATAAACGGTTCTTCTTTATTCATCATTCTTCACTCACAAGCTCACTACAAGTTTCAATGGAGAAGAGATGAGAAGAGGAAGAAGAAACACAACTAAACATAGAAAAGAGAATACAAGATTATGGACCCTTGCCTTCACAAAGTTCTGGGCTATTTATAGGTTGAAAACTGAAAATCTAGGGCAACCATCAGAATACACATGAAAAGACCCAAATACCCCCCAAAGCCCATGCTCTGACTCCACAGAGTGGCCGCGGATCCGCGGCCTAAGCCTCCCTATGCTGCGGATCCGCCGCACTTTGGTGGAGTCAGGGCATGGGATTTTTGGTGCTTCCCTGGTTTGCTGTGTACTTCATTCTGGTATATGTGTTTTCTCATAATTTCTTCACGAATTTTCCAGAATTTCTGTTGAGGGAAAGGTGGACTTTTTTTGTCATGATTTCCTCGAGCTCCACGTAGATTTCTTGGATCTTGTGCTGCCATTGAGCCTTGTGCATGAAAACGACATTGATTTGACATTTCGTCTCTTAAACTGGTATCTGGCAACATACGGATGAAGAGCGGAGACCGTGTTTTATCTGTGGTTGGCAGGAACCCGGATTTTGTCGTGTTTTCCATGAATTTCTCCGTTTTAGAACCGAGAACCTGTATCCTGCAATTGACTAGCAAACACGGCTCAAGAGTATCTACCGATATGCAATGTGATAAAAATTGGGCGGTATGAAAATGCAAAAATATGATATGGACAAATACCCCCAAACTTATCATTTGCTCGTCCCGAGCAAAGCCAATTTATTCACAAAAAAATTTCCTAACCTCACTTTCACAGGGAACGCGATTGCACTGAGCATGTGCAACAAGCCGTTAAACCTCTAGGTGTCCCTAGTAGGAGGAGTGTTGTCTCCTGAGGGTTTTCAGCGGATACTACCCACAAAATCCGGTCAAGTTGGTTTTGTAAAATAACTAAGATTCAAACCCTAAAGTTTTGTTTTAGAAAATAACAATTCTATAATCCTAAATCTAGACTATCGAACCTTTATTTTTCACACCTCGCTTCTTATTTAACTACAGATTTTATATGTCTTTACGTGCAGTGCGTATAGTGTCGTTAAGTTCCAGAAGGATCGATTAAAGTCATCATGTCGCATAATAAAGCCCAGATAGCAATTTTAAAAGGATCACATAAGTTTTATAAAGAGTTAAGCATTTTTCAAGTTTCGTTTTTCAGTAAGGTGTCAACTTCAGAATTTCTATCTTCCTTAACAGGAAACTAAGTCGTATTTTTTCACTCCACCTTTTTCTTGTTTTCATTTCATACACACCTCTGTGAACGTGCAATAGTCTTTATCATAGAATAAAACCTTCATATCTCTGTTAATTTTTTTTTATAAAATCCTGTCTTTTATCAAGATTATTCTCACACAAAGAACCGTTAGGAATTTTAACTCAGAGAGAACACTTGCTTGACTTTGTTTTAATCTGGACTTTCTAGGCTTCTTAGCGAGCTTTGGGCCAATGCACCCAAACCAGTTGATTTTAGGGCATTAGGTGTAGAAACACCCCAGCGGACTTAATTACTCAAGTTACCTAGGTCCAAAAACAAAAAACAGTTTGGCGTGAAAATCAGATGATTTAATACGAACGGAGATATAACCGGCAGTTATTATTTTTTTTGGATAAAAGACGTGTTTAGTGGGTTCGGTGTGTAATCATTCCAATCAAGTTTCAGATGGGTTATTTTTCAGACTTAGTTCCAATTACGGCATCAATAATATTCCTTCATATTCTCTTTACTTCATAAACTATTCTTGACATTACTTATTTCAGAACAAACCTATTTGATCCTCAGAAAATCATTTATCTGTTTAAAAGTTTTTAAACATAAAAGACTTGTCATCTAATTCCCAAAAACTCACGACACGTGTAGTGTGATGTAAAGACGTATATCAGCTATAGTTAACTTCAAAGGAGAGTTATCTTTCAGGTTTTCAAAATCTACACATAAGATTTAGTTATTCCTATTTTATCAAACAAAAACCGTCGAAATGTCGAATCAGAGTTTTTCCACAAGCTAATTTGACAGAAAAGTTTTTATAATTTTTAGAAAATTTTCAGATTTTTATGGATTTTATGGATTTTAGATGCAGATGCAAAATATACACATGAATGCGAAGGTATGAAATGCGTACCGAGCGTACCCCCAAACTTAAACTGGACAGTGTCCCACTGTCATTGCATGAATAGATCATTTGAAGGGTCAAAATTGTCGGTTAGCGATACACAATTTTTTTGTTTTTGTTTTTAAAGAAAAGAAAAAGAATATACACAAATATATACAAAATGGTTTATACATACCCCCAAACTTATTTGGAACAGTGTCCACTGTTCTTGGCTGGATAACCGAAGTTTGGAGGTAGGCAGAGGAAGATCAGGCAGGGTAAACCGGCTCCCGTAAGAACAGGAGCTCCTCTGTTGGTTCGGCGCTAAGGTACGGTTTGCATCGGTGTCCGTTTACTTTGAAAAATGAACCGTCCTTTGGATTCTCCAAATCCACAGCGCCCTGCGGATACACATTCCGCACAAAATACGGCCCTTTCCAACGAGATCTGAGCTTTCCTGGATGGAAGTGAAGTCGGGTGTCGTAAAGCAGTACCTGCTGACCAGGTACTAAGGTTTTGCGCAAAAGGTGTTTATCGTGAAACACCTTCGTTCGATTCTTAACGACAACCGCGTAATCGTAAGCCTCATCCCTAAGCTCGCTCAGTTCGTTCAACTGCAGCTTCCGATGGCTGCCCGCATCTTCGAAAGACAGATCAGCTCTTTTATCGCCCAAAATGCGCGATGCTCTATTTCGACAGGTAGGTGGCAGGCTTTTCCGTACACAATCCGATAGGGAGACATGCCAAGGTCGGTCTTATAAGCGGTTCGAAATGCCCAAAGGGCATCAGTGAGTTTCAGCGACCAATCCTTACGGTTCTTGGAAACCGTCTTCTCCAGTATCTGCTTGATTTGCCGATTTGAAACTTCGGCCTGCCCGCAGGTTTGGGGGTGGTAGGGTGTAGAGAGCTTATGATTAATGGAGTATTTCCGCATCAAGGCTTCGAAAGTTTTATTGCAGAAATGACTTCCATTGTCGCTAATGATCGCTCGGGGGTGCCCAAACCGGGAGAAAATGTTTTCTTTAAGGAACCTAACGACAACCTTGTTGTCGTTAGTCCGGATGGGCACAGCCTCGACCCATTTAGAGACGTAATCAACAGCTAGAAGGATGTACAAGTTCCCGAAAGAGCTGGGAAACGGCCCCATGAAATTTATCCCCCAAACATCGAAAATCTCCACAACCAAGATCGGTTGGAGCGGCATCTCGTTCCTCCGGGATATCCGGCCCATGTGTTGGCACCGGGAGCAAGTCTTGCAATAGTCGTGAGCGTCTTTGAAGAGTTGTGGCCAGTAGAAACCACATTGCAAGATCTTCTCAGCTGTCTTTCTGGGGCCAAAATGCCCGCCACACGCTTGATCGTGGCAAAATGACAGCACACTCTTGAATTCCTCGTCAGGGACACACCGACGAATAATCTGGTCGGGACAGTACTTGAACAAGTAGGGTTCGTCCCAGTAAAAGTGTTTTACTTGGGATAAGAAGCGAAGTCTGTCCTGACTTGACCATTCGGTCGGTAGTAATCTCGTGGCCAAATAGTTCACAATATCTGCGAACCAGGGTTCGCACGATACTGTCAAGAGCTGTTCATCCGGGAAAACGTCGTTGATCGGAATTGGAAGCAAAGGCGAAGAAGGAAGTCGTGAGAGATGGTCGGCAACTACGTTTTCACATCCTCGTTTGTCCTTAATGACAAGGTCAAACTCTTGAAGCAAGAGGATCCAACGTATTAACCGAGATTTTGCATCTTTCTTCGCAAAAAGATGGCGCAGAGCAGAATGGTCTGTGTAGACAATGACTGGAGAGCCGATGAGGTAGGGCCTGAACTTTTCTAAAGCAAATACAACAGCCAAGAATTCCTTCTCAGTTGTTGTATAATTGAGTTGGGCGTCGTTCAGGGTTCGGCTCGCATAATAGATTACGTGCGGCATCTTGTTGATGTGTTGTCCAGGGACAGCACCAATGGCAAAGTCGGATGCATCGCACATAATCTCAAATGGGTGCGTCCAGTCAGGTGAAGAAAGAACAGGAGCAGAAGTGAGTGAGCGTTTCAATGACTCGAATGCAGTCACACAGCTCGAGTTGAAGTCGAATGGCGTATCCTTGGCCAGCAAAAGAGTCAAGGGCCTAGCAATCTTGCTAAAGTCCTTGATGAACCGTCTGTAGAAACCGGCATGGCCAAGGAAGGCTCGAATATCTCTGACGCATCGGGGAGGAGGCAGATTGGAAATGACCTCAATCTTTGCTTTGTCAACCTCTATGCCATTTTACGAGATGATATGTCCTAAGACAATACCTTCGCGCACCATGAAGTGGCATTTCTCCCAGTTCAAAGTGAGATTCTTGTCCTTACATCGGGTGAGGACAGCGTCAAGATGCAGCAAACACTCGTTGAAAGAATCGCCGAAGATGGAGAAGTCATCCATGAAAATCTCCAGAAATTTTCCACCATGTCTGAAAAAATTCCCATCATACACCGCTGAAAGGTAGCGGGCGCATTGCATAACCCAAAGGGCATGCGACGATATGCAAACGTGCCGAAAGGACAAGTGAAAGTGGTCTTGTCCTGGTCTTTTTCGGCGATGGGAATCTGATTGTAGCCGGAGTAGCCATCAAGAAAGCAGTAGTACTCGTGTCCGGCCAATCGTTCAAGCATCTGGTCAATAAAAGGTAGCGGAAAGTGGTCTTTCCGCGTTGCGGCGTTGAGTTTTCTGTAATCAATGCAAACTCGCCACCCAGTTTGGGTGCGAGTAGGGATTAACTCGTTCGCCTCGTTAGTGATGACCGTGATGCCCGACTTCTTGGGGACAACGTGAATGGGGCTAACCCACTGGCTATCAGAGATAGGGTAAATGATACCACTATCTAGACATTTTACGATCTCCTTCTTCACAGCCTCTTTCATGACTGGATTGAGACGTCTCTGTGGATCCCGGGCTGGTTTGGCATCATCCATCAGATGAATGTGATGCTCAACGATTAGGGGACTAATCCCCTTGATGTCCGCCATGGACCAGCCAAAAGCTTGCCTGTTGGTGTGCAAGACCGCGAGAAGGGCTTTCTCTTGCTCGGGAGCTAGAGAAGCCGAGATGATGAAAGGGAGGGTCTCGTTCTCACCTAAGTAAGCGTACTTAAGGTGAGACGGCAAAGGCTTGAGTTCGAGCGTTGGAGGTGAAACGATGGAAGGCAAGATTGGTGCAAAGGTCTCGAACTCATAGGACTCCAGCAAAGGTTCAAAGCGAGTGTAGGCAACCGAGTTGGATGGTTCAGGTAACTCATCCGGAAAGTCGAAGGATTCAAACTCGGGTTGTGCGCGGCTAAGATCGTTCGAGAACGTGAAACACTCATAGTCGTTGTCGGCGCAGAAACAGCAGCAGGTTCGAAGAGAAACGCACTAGTGGCGTCAAGATTATCGTGATCAAACAGAAACTCCTCGAATTCACACTCTTCTGGGGTGATCTCCTGGATCGAGCAGACATCCAGTATATGAGCATTAGGTTCGGCGGGCTGATTCCCCAACCTAAAAATGTTGAGTTCAATCGTCATATTTCCAAAAGAGAGGTTCATCGAACCATTGCGACAATTGATCACAGCATTTGAGGTTGCGAGAAATGGGAGACCGAGTATCACCGGAATTTGATTCCGGGGGTTAGCTACAGGCTGTGTATCTAATACAATGAAGTCAACGGGGAATATGAAGTCCCCGACTTTTATTAACACATCCTCTAGCTCACCCCTAGGATGGGTGATCGATCGGTCGGCCATTTGGAGAGTGCAGTGCGTGGGTTTCAGCTCTCCGACGCCTAATTGCTCGTATACTGAATACGGAAGCAGGTTAACACTGGCACCAAGATCTAATAGTGTGCGGTTGATGTTCTTATCCCCAATAGTAATAGAAATCGTAGGACAGCCAGGGTCCTTCCGTTTTTGTGGTAAAGATTGGGTAAGGGCATCACTCACAGCACTAGCCAAGAAAACTTTCTTGGGTACCTGAGACTTCCTCTTTTTCGTGCACAAGTCCTTTAAGATTTTCGTGTAAGACGGGACTTGTTGGACAGCATCTAAAAGAGGAATGTTAATGTTAACCTGCTTGAATAACTCCAGAATCTTCTCCATTTGCGGATTTTGTTTGTTAGACCTCAACCGGTTTGGAAATGGAACATTTTGAAAATTGGTTGAGTCTAATGCTGGAGGAGGAGATTGTGGAGTCAGAACGGATCCCAGAACAGGTGTTTTCGTGGAGTGAGAAGTGGGTCCATTCGGAGAAGAAGAAGAGGAAGGTGAGCCTTGTGAAGAACGGAGAATAGGCTCAGAAGACGAAGAAGAAGAAGAAGCAGAAGAAGAAGCAGCGGCCGGGGTGTCATCGTTGATCCGTTTGCCATTGTTGTTTTGCAGCATCCTTCCCGATCTCAGTGTGGTCACGACACTCACATTATGGTTCTGTTGTTCAAGAGCAACATGTGCATTATGTGGGTGACCGGGATTTGGGAGTGGTTGGGATGGGAGCTTCCCCTTCTCTCGTTCGCTTAAGGCCGCGTTCAGCTGTGCAATCTGGGCCTCGATGGTCTTGATGCTTTGCCCGTGTACGGCAGTGTGTTGCACTAAGGACTGAATGGAAGACTGGATGTTGGCAGTGGATTGGGTCGATTGTTTAACGAACGCCTCCAGACTTCGTTCAAGCGAGGAAACCTTATCGTTGTTTGACGGAACAAAGTTGTTTGGTGGAAAAGAATTGTTGGGTGCAAAGTTGTTCGTCTGATTTTGGAAAGGCTGGGGTTGGAAGGGCTGCTGATACTGAGTTTGTTGTTGCGCTTGTTGTTGCGGCGGAGGGGCCCTTTGGAAATTTTTGCCTTGGAATTGATTCTGATTCTGATTCCAGGCGAAATTGGGGCGGTTCCTCCAACCGGGATTGTAGGTGGAAGAGTATGGATCATTCCTCGGTCTTTGCTGGAATGCAGCATTAACCTGATCCTGTCCTTGCGAGGGTGGATTGTAAGGACACTCTTCGGTCAAGTGAGAAGGATCGGAACAACAAGCGCAGATGGTACGAAGGGGAGAACAGGGGCAGGAGCAGGAGCAGAAAATTTGCTCTCTATCGCTTCAAGCTTTCTTGTTATTGCAGCCATTTCAGCTTTCATCGCAATAGAGACATCAAGTTGGTGGATTCCTACCCTAGACTGACCGGTAGAAGTGGAGGTAGAAGAAGAAGAAGTCGGTCTGGTGCTCTCCCATTGTAGCGTTTGCTCCGCAAGGTCGTCAAAGAACTGCCACGCTTCCTCGTCAGATTTTGATAGGAAGTGGCCCTGACAGATGGTTTCCAACAACTGCTTCGTTGCTGGGTTCAGGCCCTCGTATAAGGTTTGGCAAAGTTGCCATTTCTCTATACCATGGTGAGGACACTGAACAAGAAGGTCTTTGTACCGGTCAAAGCACTTCCAGAAGGGTTCAGAAGGAAGCTGAGAGAATTGGTTGATTTCATTTCGAATCCTTGCGGTTTTATGATTCGGATAAAATTTCTTTAGAAACGCTTTAACAAACTCGTCCCAACTGGTTATGGAATGGGAAGCGGTGCTATTCAGCCATTTTTCAGCAAGATCGCATAGAGTGAACGGAATGACCCGTAGACGTATAGCATCGTCCGACAGCTGGGTGGTTTTCATCATGGCACAGACGTTTTGAAATTTGTTGATGAAGATATAGGCATCTTCAGATTCAAGCCCATGAAAACGTGGAAGCATGTTGATGAAGTGGGGCTTAATTTCAAAGTTGTCCCCATTGGCCGGAGGAAGAGAAAGGCAGGTGGGAAGTGCAGAACGGGTGGGATAGAAACGATCCTGGAGCGCGATTCGCTGCGGCGCTACAACAGGCGGTGGTGGTGGGATATTGGTCTCCGTAGGAGGTGGAGCCAATCCAGGGGTGGTCAAAGAGATGTTCGGATTAAATCCCGACATCGCGGAAGAAGAGGTTGGTGAAGGTGAAGGCGAAGATGTATGAACAGAATTCCGGTCAACGTCGGAGTTGGCCGGCAAAGGAAGGGGTGAAAGAGGAGTGGACGGAGTATCGACGTCTGAGTCGATCGCGTAGTCGGTAGCGACTAACGTAACACGGACTAGACGGGCGCTAGTGTCCCGAGTCCAAGCGGACATACACTAAACGAGTTTAGTATAGTCAAAGCGGAGAAGGTGAGGGTAAGAAAACGTCAATGGAGAAAGGTGATGGGTGGTGGGTGAAAAATGGATTTTGGCGACAAAGGGCAAGTTTTTATAAAAGTTTTTTGATTTTTTTTGTTTTGTTTTTAGAAAGAGATTTACAGAAATATGTACGGACTTACGGCTTTAAGTAATCACAAACAAGATATGCACAATCTCACCTTGATCTACGGTCGCCTAGGTCAACTAGACCTGCTCCTAACTGTTCCAGAGGGCTAGAAAAAGGACCTCAAACCGCCTCTTCTCCGTCTAATGCGGCCAGATAAGTGCCAAGTAAGTGGGAGGTTGTCCAACGCTTTCGCGAAGTTCCTTAATTAAATAACCACTTGCCTTCGTCACACTTGCCTAGGCACCGCAAAAGTCAGATAGGATAAACGGCCGATGCCTGTAACTAGTCCTCTGTCCTAATGAGCGCGAAGTCCTTAGGGCTGAGTCTAGTATTCTTTAATTTTTACAATGGTCAATGCATATGCTTTTTGTGATTTTTGGGGTCCTGGGAAGGGTGATGAAATCCCCACCCAATCTGAATTGGTTTCAAGCCCCTTAAGTCCGTATTAAGAAATGCAAAGCAGTAACAAATCAACTGCAAACAATTTTTATTTTTTTTAGCGCAGCGCAAAGAATCCTGCACAAGAACAGTTTATTGGAAGGGGATAAGAGTTTGCGCAAAGAAATCTGCAGAAAACACATTTTATTGGAGTCCAGAGGAGTGGGGAGAGAAGAGAAAGACTTACCAAAAAAAAATTAGCACACTGAAGGCACTATCTGGCCGCGGTTCCGTGGCCAAACACCAGAAATGGCCGCGGTTCCGCGGCTTAATTGAGGGATTGGGGCTTCTATTTTCTTGTGTGAGCTTCTGTGCTTGTCCTCTGCTTTTATGGATTTTCTGAATCTTGATTTTCTCACTGTATCTGCTCCAGATTTTTACAGTAGACCGTTTGCTTCGTTTTGATCCGTCACGGTGTAGCCGCGAAATGTGGGTCTATCTTCCCACGTCTTTGGCACTGAACTCGAACTCCGTATTTTCCTGCACACTTGCACAAAAACTAATCAAAAATAACAAGATGATTTTTTTACAAAGTATATTTTTTTTTGTTTTGTTTTTTGGTTATATTTTCAAGTTAACCCGAAATTACACAAGGAAATAAACTACCGTCTCCCCGGCAACGGCGCCATTTGATTGTTAGAGATTCTGCGTGTTCAAGTTTTAGTTAAATACCGCAATCAAGACGGTTTCGCTTGTAGCTAGCCGGTTGAGTACGGGTCGTCCGCAGGGAGATGGGAGTCTTTTTCTATGTGTTTTAACGAGTTAAGTCCGAGAGTTTAGATTTGTTTGTGATTATCTAAGTGTTAAATTGATAATTAAAGAGAGCTTGTTAGGGTTAGGATTAGGTTAGTTTGAGTTAGGAGTCTCCACATCTTTCGTTGCCCCCTCTTAATATCGGTGTTACGGTAATCGGCAACAACGGGGATTAGCACGACTAGGAAGGACTTTGCGAGTATAAGCTAGGCTTTCTAACGCATAAGTTCTTCCTTTTGGTGCTTGTCCGTCCGTTCTTGGCTCTTAGCCATAACCTCCGGTTAATTCAACCACAACCGGTCTCACTACGGAATCACCGCTATCATGTAGGATAGGGTGCCGTAAGGAGCGGATTGTGGTTCAATTAACGGGAGTCGAATTAAGCTGTTGGGCAAGGAAAGAGTGAGAGAGATTTCCTTCTCTCAAACTTCCCTTATCCTACCCTAACAAGTATGGAACTACTCACACATCATGATATGGAAAAATAAAACAAAACAAAAGAGGAAGATAGAAAGAAAGAGATTAGAAGATAACAACTAGCTATTTGCGACCTCACCTCGGCAAGGATCAAGCGTAAGCATCATGGTTGTGTTAAGGATAAAGAAAAAGAGAGAAGAAAGAAACAACAAGAAATAACAACAACTAGTTAACAAATGAAAATTACAACAATTAACAAGATAATGAGACAAGCAAAATAATAAACGGTTCTTCTTTATTCATCATTCTTCACTCACAAGCTCACTACAAGTTTCAATGGAGAAGAGATGAGAAGAGGAAGAAGAAACACAACTAAACATAGAAAAGAGAATACAAGATTATGGACCCTTGCCTTCACAAAGTTCTGGGCTATTTATAGACTGAAAACTGAAAATCTAGGGCAACCATCAGAATACACATGAAAAGACCCAAATACCCCCCAAAGCCCTTGCTCTGACTCCACAGAGTGGCCGCGGATCCGCGGCCTAAGCCTCCCTATGCCGCGGATCCGCCGCACTCTGGTCGAGTCAGGGCATGGGATTTTTGGTGCTTCCCTGGTTTGCTGTTTACTTCATTCTGATATATGTGTTTTCTCATAATTTCTTCACGAATTTTCCAGAATTTCTGTTGAGGGAAAGGTGAACTTTTTTTGTCATGATTTCCTCGAGCTCCGCGTAGATTTCTTGGATCTTGTGCAGCCATTGAGCCTTGTGCATGAAAACGACATTGATTTGACATTTCGTCTCTTAAACTGGTATCTAGCAACATACGGATGAAGAGCGGAGACCGTGTTTTATCTGTGGTTGGCAGGAACCCGGATTTTGTCGTGTTTTCCATTAATTTCTCCGTTTTAGAACCGAGAACCTGTATCCTGCAATTGACTAGCAAACACGGCTCAAGAGTATCTACCGATATGCAATGTGATAAAAATTGGGCGGTATGAAAATGCAAAAATCTGATATGGACAGTCGTAAGGATCCCGTAAGTGCATTTTTTCCTTGGGAGTCGTGGGGACTCCCAAGTGTGTTGCTCCTTTGTGAGTCGTAAGGATCTCACGCGAGAATTTTCTCCTTACAAAGTCGAGAGGACTTTACGAGTGCATTTCATTTCATTTTTACGAGTTCGCGCCCTTTCGGGTTTTCACAAACTCGCCGGCAGTCCTGCTATTTTTACTCACGGAGCCCTTTCGGGTTTTCATCCGTGCCCATCTTGCTTGTGGACATACCATTTTATTTATTTTATTTTATTTATTTTATTTTTCAATCAATTTTTTTTTGGACTTTGAATGCGGTCTCACCAGTAGGACTTGGGAGAGGTTGGGATCGTTTTACGCCCGTGGATTGTATACGGTTTTGCAGGATGTATGATGCAGACCGTAGGGCCATAAAAATTTCAGGACTTTGTTGGCGTCTGCATCGCTGCACTGGAATATGGTACCAGGAGCGACTCATCATTCTCCATTGGGGTATGTGATTTGGAATTTGGTTGGCGTCTGCATAGCTGCACTGGAATATGGTACCAGGAGCGACTCATCATTCGCCACTTGGGGATTGGGATTTAGAAATTGGTTGGCGTCTGCATCGCTGTACTGGAATATGGTACCAGGAGCGACTCATCATTCGCCACTTGGGGATTGGGGAGCGATGGCTTAGGAGACAGGTTTAGATCCCTATCACCTAAGACTTTTCAATTTTATGGGCCGTGAGGGTCCCATAAAAGCATTTTCTCCCTACGAGTCGTAAGGATCCCGCAGGTGTATTTCCTCCTTAAGAGTCGTGAGGACTCCTAAGTGTGTTTTTCCTTGGTGAGTCGTAAGGATCTCACGAAGGTTTGTTCTCCTCATGCATCGTGAGGACACATGAGTGGGTCTTTCCAATGAAGCATAATTCCAAAGGCGGAGACCAGCCGCGTAACTGGTGGTCGCGGTGGGGCATGGGTATGCTGAGAATTATTTGAGCCCGTGGATTGTATACGGTAGTCAAATTGGGGACTGGCCGTAGGGCGGAAGAATTTTGGGAAACTGGATTTTGGTTGGCGTCTGTATCGCTGCACTGGAATATGGTACCAGGAGCGACTCATCATTCGCCACTTTTTTTGTTTTGTGTTTTTTTTGTTTTACCGCGATTGCTCTATCATTTCAGCTTTTCTTATCGCGAAGGCTGCGATTGCCCTATCATTTCGGCTATTTATTCGCGGTTGCCCCATCATTTCGGCTTTATTTTCATTTTTATTTTCACTCGCTGATTTTTATTGCGAGTTGCCCCATCATTTCGGCTTTTCTTTATTTTTCTTTTATTTACACATTTTTTTTTTACATTTTTTTTACATTCCCCAGTTTAACGACTTAGAGGTCGACTGTTCCCAGTTTAATGACGTGGTGGTCGATTGTTCCCAGTTTAATGACGTGGTGGTCGACTGTTTTCAGAGAAAGGCAGATGTCTGAGAGAATCGGTTTCACGAAGAACTTCGGTCTCCATTTGTATGAAATTGGCGGTTGCAGCTTGACTGTTTGTTAACACGCCTTTGGACAGTTCTATCTCTCCTGCCTTGTATTTCTTTTCGACCCAATCTTTGAAGACGAAGCAGTCATCAATGGCATGACCTATCACTCTGTGATAGGGGCAGTATTTGGGGTCGTCGGTCCTATTCGCTTCCTGCAGTCTTTTTGACTCTGGTAGTTGTAGACCGTTCTTCAGGATGTCTTTGAATATTTTACAGATTTTGTCCCTTCTGAAGGAATAGACCTTATCCAGCTTCTCTTTCAGTGGAGATTCTCCTCCCTCTCCGAACATTGGCTTCCGAGGCTGGTTGGCGCTCGGTCCGCTCATCCCTTGCTTATTTCGGTTAGCCAAAGTGTTGAAAGATTCAGAATCATCGGAGTTTCCGCCTTTGCGATTATCGTCCTTCCGATTTCTCCAGGACCTATTGTTATTTTGAGAATCCGAGGAGGACTCCTGTTTTGAGCGCTCCAGCATCTGGCTTTCCTGGTCAGCTCTTGGAATGTTTTGAGACCCGCGGTGCATAAAAACGGGGCCATCTAATTGTTGAGATTTCCGACGAGGAGACTGACAGATTGGTCTTGCTCTATCGGCGGTTCGCTTTTGACGGAGAGATTGCGCCATCGGGTTATAAAATCCGTGCTGCTTTCGTCGCTCTTGGGCTTGGTCCTTACGAGCTCGGCAATGGTAATCTTATCGCTGACGCTCATGAACCACTGCCGAAACAGAGACTCCATTTGGACAAAAGTTGTGACGGAGCCATCCGGTATGCTCGCGTACCAGTCGAAAGCAACACCGGTCAAGCTATTAACGAACTGGCGGAGGAGAAGCGCATCATTGCCCCCAGTATTCCCGCATGAGGCTTTGAAGTGGGCGATATGCTGATTCACATTTCCCGTCCCATCGAATCTTCCGAATTTGGGGATGACATAGCCGCTAGGAAATTCTACCAGATCATACTGAGCAGGATATGGTCTCCCACTACCGCTGATATCATTTTGCGCTTCGGCTTCGGCCATCAATGTTTTGACTTTGCTGGCAACCAAATCCATGATTTGATCTTGAGTTAGCGGGCTACTGTCATCGGTAGCCAAGACATTTTCCGAGATAGGATGCGACTGGTTTTCATGTAGTTCGCCCACTTTTGGATTTGAGGGAATAGGCGTCGGCTTCTTTGGGACACCATTTCCCGGTTCACGAGCAGAGCCCTCCGCTTGATTGGGCGGCTGAGAGGCAAGTCGGGCCTTGAGCTGCATCACGACATTCGTCAAGTCATCGATTTTGGAGTAGAGTTTGTCCACCTCCTTGTCTTTGTTTCTGAGCTTCCTTCGGAGCTCTTGAAGCAGCTCTTGCTCCGCGGTCCTGGGGCGGAAAGTCGGCTCTTCTTCGCTTTCCGAGCCCGACTCCTCATGGACCGAAGGGTCTTTCCGCCTATCGTCCTCATCAAGAGGGTTTTCATCACCCAGCAGAGGCGGCTGTTCTTGGGAAGCGGCCACCACATTCAAGCCAGATTGGGTTTGAGATGTGGTAGCCCCGTCCTTGCTCTTGCTGCGCGTGCCCACCGTGTAGACAGTGTGGACCACATACCCAGCCATTTCCTCATCTTTGGTGGGGTAACCCTGTTCTTCGAACCTCATGAGGTTCGGCCTGGCAGGAGCCCTAGCCATTTTGTTGGCTCTATATCTGAGCCTTTTCTCCCTCAGCTTCTCGATTTTGAAGGCTTGGCGGGCATCCGCTACCCGGGAAGCCATTGTGAGTTGATCAGCGGGGAGCTAGAGAAGACACCAGATCGAGCATTTGTCAGGGGCGCCGCTGGAGCTTGCTCGGGACGCATTGTAACTTTGTTGGTGTTGATGCCCTTGCCCCCAGCTGGGGCCAAGGAAAGTCGTTCAGATACCGACCTGCGTTTGGGTTGGGGCGCCCTTGAGATCACCACATTTGGTCTCCTGCCTTACGAGACCGGTTTGTCTGCCACCGGGGTTGAGGAGCTGGGATGGCGCCAACTGGCATGAACATAATAGAGCCGAATGGTAGCAGCGGCTCCTCCCATTGTCGCCCGAGACTGACCGGAAAGACCGTCCTAGAGTCTATCCTCATCGTGTAGGAGACGGGAGCTGAGTTCATCATCGAAGACATCGTCGGAAGGTGATTGCTTGAAAATCTGCATGAAAAAGCATTATTTTTAGTATAAATACAGGTATGTATATTGATTGAGATCGCATGAACGCTTAACCCGAAATATGGGAGGAGAGATTGGCCCCACCGGGCGTGCCAGAATCTGTAGGGTGTTTTTCGTCACCCCATTGAGATGGGAATACGCGTGCGCTTGTCAGGCGTATACTACAGATTCCTCCTGCCTAGGGTAGGCCGGGGTTTATTGATTGTGGAGATCCGAATCTCCGGCAGCCGCGGACTAAGCTGCCGTTAATTACCCCTCGCCTTTGGGGCGAGGGAACCTCCGATTAACGGGTTAAAATGGTCATGCGAACTCAATGTGCAGTGTACGTGTGTTGTGTTTTGAAAGGGGGGTTTGGATATATCGGGAGCCACGCAGAGTTTTTTACGGGGGTCCCGCTGCCCGGATAGCGGGCTGGTGGTCAAGGGGGCTAGCAGCCCCCTTGCGGGGTGCGGGGCAGCGTCCCGTTAGAAATTTTTTTCTAACAGGGACATTGTCGCGGAGTATGTGTGTGTATAAATATGTATACATATGTATATATATATATATATATATATATGTACATAAAAATAGGGGGAAAAGTCATCCAAAGGATGCGTGGGGCAGTACCTTGGGCGCTGTGGGCCTTGGTGCTGTGCGCTCAGGCGCTAGAGTGCCACGTGTCGGCACGTGGGCGCTCTGCGCTTGAGCGCTGGGCGCTTGAGCGCAAGTGCGCCACGTGTCTGCACGGGGGCGATTTGCGCTTGAGCGCAAGCGCGCCATGTGTCGGCATGGGGGCGACTTGCGCTCGGGCGCTTGCGCAGGAGCGCAAGCGCTCCACGTGTCGGCACCGGGGCTACTTGCGCTCGAGCGCTTGCGCTGGATTGCAAGC
Organism: Agapanthus africanus; assembly: GCA_030015575.1. Classification (NCBI taxonomy): domain Eukaryota; kingdom Viridiplantae; phylum Streptophyta; class Magnoliopsida; order Asparagales; family Amaryllidaceae; genus Agapanthus; species Agapanthus africanus. The sequence goes on from JASDDO010000008.1 coordinate 319,205,123, forward strand.
GCGCCACGTGTCGGCACCGGGACGACTTGCGCTCGAGCGCTTGCGCCTGAGTGCAAGCGCGCCACGTGTCGGCACGGGGGCGACTTGCGCTCGAGCGCTTGCGCTGGAGCGCAAGCGCTCCACGTGTCGGCACCGGGGCGACTTGCGCTCGAGCGCTTGCGCTGGAGCGCAAGCGCGCCACGTGTCGGCACGGGGGCGACTTGCGCTCGAGCGCAAGCGCTCCACGTGTCAGCACGGGGGCGACTTGCGCTGGAGCGCAAGCGCGCCACGTGTCGGCACGCGGGCGCTCTGCGCTTGAGCCCCGGCGAGAAAAGGAGGCTTTTAGCCTAAGAAACAGAAGCAATGCTTCAAAAAGGAAATATTTGTTGTTTTATATATATGGAGTTAAACTCCTAGGATGTTTTGAAGCTGATGAAGGGGGTTCTTCTTCTTCCTCCTGTTGTTTGGCCGGATCTTGAATATCGAGAAGTAGGAGATTTTAAAAAAATCACTCCTTTTTATGATCTGATGGAAGATCTGAGTTCCCCTTTGTGGGTTTTGTGGTGGAAAACTACTTAGTTTTGGAAAAGAAAGAGTAAAACTCTTGATTTAATTCAAAGAAATGAGAAGGTTTAGAACCTTGGAGAAAGAGCAGGAGGCACAAAGAACCCTAGTTTTGGGGGAATGAAAAAGTGTTACTTTATTCATCATCATTTTGCCTTATATAGGCTTACATATTTACATATAGCCCCTTGGGCTTTACAAAAATGGCATTTTTGCCTATCCCATGGCTCATGTGCCATTTCATTTTTGCACATAAGCCATGGGCTTACAAAAATTTGGCTTTATGCCCATTTTGCATACATTCATGTATAAAAAATTACATGAAAATTATTTATTACATGATCTATATTTTAGCATGGAGGAGGCTGGCCGCGGGCTCGACTTGGGCATGGGCCCGCTTGACCTGGGCTTGGGCCCACCTGGCTTGGGGTTGACCTTGACTTTGACTCGGTCAACGGGGGTGTAAATTTTTACCCCAACAGTTACATGTTGGTAAAGCCCTTAGGATGTGTACTTGACTATCTGGACTATGATGCAGATCATACTAGTGGGGCCATGGTAGTCCATAAGTACATCCTTCAAGGTCCCTAGTCGTGGGTGTATCGAGACGGGGCATCGTTATACCAGTGTAGACTAGCGTATACGCTTCTCGATCCATGAGATGGGCGATGGATGATCCCATATCCATTGGTGTTTGACATCAGAGATGGTATACGAGTGCTCAGTGGAGACTGGGTACACTGGACGGGCTCGCCGAGAACTCCCAGATGGTATTATACCTTATGTTAGATGGCAGTTCTCTGGTGACACTAGTACAAGTTAGTCTGTAGACCCAAGATCGTCATAGAGTCTTGTGTGATTCCCACTGTACTTTGATTTCCACCTTACCACGTCCATGAGGGCGTGCAAAACGGTGGTTTTTGGGTACAGTCCCGAGTTACATGGAGGCAATGAGCGATAGGAGGGGTTTCGTTTCTCCCGGTATTGGGGGTTGATGTTGCGCTGTGCTCGATTGGCCGTAACAGGGAAGTCCCTGGCCAGGGCTGATTCAGAGATTTGCTGGTAAGTGTTACCAGTAGTTTCTCGACCCGTTATGAGCCTCACATCGGCACGACTTATCAGTTATTGGGGTCTGACGTTTACCACCCCTAGACTTGATATGCGACATATCAGACGAGGAGACTGGACTGTACGGGAAGTGTTGCCGATTGGCTCGACGGGAGTTGTAGCAGGTTCGCTTGTTTTCTTCTGATCGCTCAATACCCGGGTGGCCGTTACGTTTAGCTGACCGCTTGCGGCTTGGGGGTGCTTGATATGATCATCACCCACTGCCGGCGTATTGACGAGTCTTAGAGTCCCACAAAGGAGTTACCTAGTCCAGGCGAAACGTTGTGGTGCGTGTATGCGATATGCGCATGGACCCGATTAAAATGCGCGTATAGGATACCGTATATTGATCGGGCGGCTTGCTTTTGGTGGGGTCATATGTGATAAGGCCGGATTGATAAATCAAGTGTCGATTTATCATTTAACCATTAGTTCTCTCACTTAAAATCTTTTCTTGCACATGATGGATGTATGCATGCATGTATGCTTTCTTTCTTTTAGGTTCATGCACATATGGATGTGCATACATACAAACATACATACATACATCATCTATCATGGTTGATTACACATGGAAAATGGTGGAAATATAAGACTCACACCATGGATTAAATATGGATAATTATTTAATTTGTGTTAAAAACAAAATGAAAAAGAAAGGATAATTCATGGCTAGTTTCTACATCCTTCTTAAACCTAACCATGCTCACCTACTCCTAACCATGAGTTAACCTTCTCTTTGTGTTTTAAACTCAAGTTAAATAATATCTTTATCATCTAACCATGGTTTGAGATGAGGATAAGAAAATATATATAGATATATTTTCTTTTTCTTCACAAGGGTTATTTTTTTTTACTCTTGTTAAAAGAATAGCCATCATCTTCTTCCTCCTTCTTCACTTGCTCTCTAGAATTTTTTAGTGAGAAAATTACATAACAAGATTGGATTTTGAAGTGAGAATAAGAACCACAACATCATTCTACACAAGTTTAGCCCACTTGTTTAGAGTGTTCTTTTCATTTCTTCTTTTGAAAAGTGAAGTTGCAAGCTTGGACTAGGAGCTTCGGGTGGATCGTCATGGACACTAGGAGACTTCAAGCGAACCCCTTCCAACCCTCAAGTGGCCAAGGAGTCTAGCGTAGGGAGATACAAAGGTTTTACTCTCAAAACCCTAGCTTTTCTTGCTTATGTTGATATGCAAAATTTCGAAACCCTAATTTTCTAGGAACGATTCAATGATCGTTAACTTAGCACCCTAAAAATTCCATCTTTGGTACATGTGATGCTTCCAATCCCTTCATGAGGTGCTAGGCTAACCTTTCACTGGTATCAGAGCTACTAGGCATTGGATGTCGACCTATGGGGGGTTCTCACTGTGTGACAGTGTGGTGAAGCATAGGCTCTTACCCCCAGGGTGTCCCGAGACCGGAAGGTGTTCCGGCGGGTTGTAGTCCTCGCGAGGGGGCCTGCGTAAAAAGTAGCAGCTGAGGGACTCGTTGGTGCCACGGCGACCCCATTGGATGGGGTGGCTGCCTGACCTACAGTGGTATCAGAGCTACTAGGCATTGGATGTCGACCTATGGGGGTTCTCACAGTGTGACAGTGTGGCGAAGCATAGGCTCTTACCCCCAGGGTGTCCCGAGACCGGAAGGTGTTCCGGCCGGTTGTAGTCCTTGCGAGGGGGCATGCGTAAAAAGTAGCGGCTGAGGGACCCGTTGGTGCCACGGCGACCCCATTGGATGGGGTGGCTGCCTGACCTATACTGGTATCAGAGCCGACCTAGAACATTAGGCGACAATTTTACGAAGTAAAAAATCCGATTGAACCAAAATACGATGTTATAGAACCCTCTCTGGACATTTTTCCGAATCTGGTTATTTTCAGAATTAAAAATATGTAAAAAATAGAGCAGGGAATTCTAAGATATACTGTGAAAAATGAAACCCTAATTCGATAATTCCACCGCGGAACCGCGGCCATAGTTTGCTTAGGCCACGGCTCCGCGGCCGTACAGAGCCCTTAAGGTTTAATTTTTGCTACAGTGTATTCTTGTCTGCTTTTAGATGGTTTTGGGTATTTTTTAATCTGAATTTATTTCTGTAAATTCTGGAGATGGTTTTAGACTCGTCGATTCGATCGGAATTTTCATTTCGTGTCTTTTCCGGATAAATTAGAATGTATTGAAGTATTTGAACGAGTATCATTTGCTCACTTTTCACGGGGTTTAAAATCTTTCGGAAATACGTGCAAGTTTGTTTGTGGTAGACCCTCTAGAAGACAACAAACCTTAACTCGATTATGTAACCGTCTTGAACTGCCTTTTGAACCATAGGGTTTGGGGTAGTACGGCGTGCCACGTGTGAGGCGTTGGCTTGACCCTTCTACGGCTGGACCGCTACCACTGTGTCATACTCCGGGTTTTTGAACTCCGCTCAAGTGTTGAGGTTTAGGGAATTTTGGGTATTTGATCATTCGTTCGAAAACTTTAATACCGTCTAATTATCTGGAATGAGATGCAATATGTGAAATTCATATAGTTGGACATGAAATACGAAGTATGTGATATTTCGTATTTATGATGTCTAAAGAGAATGTGGATTCCAAATATTGCAGTTTTACACTTTCTTTTCTGTGACCGTAAGTGTAGTATGTCGATATCGCCGGTTTCGTTGCTATACATCAACGACAATTGGGGTACGCATACTTACTTACGTTGATGATATATGATATTATGTGTTGCTGAGATATGATGTGCAGGATTGTCGCGATTGAATAGCCGGGGGTTTTATGTGAGATGAGAGTTTTATATTTTCATTCATGTATATTCAAATGTATTGTAATATTCTTTTATTTGGGGCACTTCCGGGTTGAGGTCGATGCCACTAGTGTTGTATATTATTTACATTTCCGCATTAGGATGGACCCAAGGAGGGGAGCACGGGTGACCGGGTTCTGGGGTTCAGTGGGAGGCAATCTCGAGGAGTCGAGACCGGGTCTCCTAAACTCCAGAATTGGTAGGGTCTCTTGCCGCTCTCGTAGGGGTCCAGGGTGTGGGCGTGGCTATTCATCGTGACTGTGGAATCCGTATTTTCTATTGTTGGCTAAATACTAAATACGGACGTCCTAGTATTTCCCACATTATATCTATGTTTCTGCTGCGATATCTGTGATGTGATCATGTGATGTACTGTGATAGATACTTTATATACTTTATATGATATATTATATAGACGTTACTTATGTTTTACACCCGCGCTAGCCCAGCCCCGCTCTGTCGTTAGTTACCTAACCTAACGGTGCATGAGGGGACATCGAGGCGAATGCGGATGGCATAAGTGTACGTCGTATTTATCTGTGATGTTTAGGTGACTTAAATGATGGGACTTCATTAATGTGATTAATGAAAGAAAAGAAACCTAAAAGATACACCCACAAAACTAAATATACCAGTGAGCACCCCAACCGACCAGCCACCCCCCGACCCCTCGACTCGGCCGGGAGCGGCCGAGTCGGACGGCGGACCGGCCGACTCGGGCCGGCTCCGCCGGACCGCCAAGTCCCCTTCATCAATGTTGTGGCTTTTCAACTTCTTGACCCCCGTGAATACTTTAAATGTGCAGACCACTTCCAGAGACCTCTTAATACCCCATTTACTCTATTTTTAATGAATTGTTTTATGTAATTTTACATTTTTTATTTAAAACCCTTCGTCTACCCTAACCCTAGCCTAACTCTATAAATACCAACCCTACACTCTACTCCCTCACCCCAAAACTCTGAGCCAACTCTCAAGAATTCTCTAGAAAACCCTAGTGTGCAATCGAGGTGAGCAAGAGGCGAAGCGCCGACGAAATTCCGACGACGACTCTAGGAGCTCCCTGCGACGAAACGACGCATCGGAAGCTACGTTCATTCCATCATTCCTCTTGTCTAGTTCGCAACCCGTAAGTCCAAATTCTATCTTCCATATTCTTTTCTAAAAATACGGAATTTCAAAAACCTGATGGAATCGGAACAAATCCGATTTTCGATTCGGTTTCTTCCTAAAACTCACATTTCTTTAATACAATTATGCTTAAACCAATTCATGTTGACTATTAAACACTAACCAACCATATTGAACAAGTTCTATTTCAAAAGAAATTGCTATTACCATTTTACCGTATTTTTCATTTAAATACCATATAATTTCATTTCGCTATTCAAACATCACAAAACTTGCTATACCTTTAAGTAGATCACGAGATAATGACCTACCTCCTCACACACTCATATGCAACATAGCACAAGACCCTCTGGACATAGAATACGGGAATCGACATCTTTACAAATAAATACCATAATTAATAAAACCGTTTTTCCTTAATGATTAGTATTTATACAAATCTTTCCAAGGCGCCGCTACAACCCATTTGGGGAACCCATTCGGGATGGTGCGGATTATCGCACATCCTTGGGCTTAGTAGTGCGAGATGCAGACCTCCGCAAGGAGCATTCGGTTTCGAAAGATTTAAAATACGACATCTTAAGAAAACGAGATTTTTAGAATATTATATATATACTAAAATTATTTCCATATAAATATATGTATATGTAACATACAAATATCTATTTTGAATTATTATAAATATTCCACTTTTTCTAAAAATGTCACAAGAATCATTTTACACTAAAATACCATGAATTCCATACAAATCAATATTACAAATAAATACCTTTATTTATGAAATTAGGATATTTTCACTAGAAATTTCACAATATAAAATCTACATTCATTACAACTCTGAAGATGAATAATAAATAGTTGGGGTGTATTTTGAAAAGTATATAAAAGTATTTTTACGTAAAACCCCCTCCAGTTCTATAAATTACCCTAAGGACCCTAGTAAACATATGTTTAAGCGAGACCAATCTCTTGAGCCTCAGGGAGCCGGAGAAGTGGGTGCTTCCTTATTTAAGGTAGACAATCAACAAACGGTGTTATCAACACGGTAATTATCCTTGAAAAAGACACAAATCCTGTCGTCCATGTGCAGCGGTTACCGATAACATCAAACAATCAGGGCTTCAATTTACTTTTCAAATTTTCTGATTCAGATTGAGTCTCATTATAATCTGACTTGAATATGATTAAGTACAATCTACAATCTACAATCTATAATATTACAATTCAACATGAATCCATGAATCCATTATTCCAGGTATTCAATCTATCAACTTGACTGAACCGAACCATGGATATACATTCCATTTACATGATTATACAGTTACATCCGTTTACTGATATCATGGTTTCGGTCAGTCAGCCAATTATACTCTTTACAGTTTACAATACAAGACAATACAATACAACAATACAATCAAGATAACACTACGGGGTTTAAGGGGTAGACTGGTACGGAATATGTTAAAGGTGGCGCGAGGTGGTCACTTAAGACGTAATTACATCCATGTCGTTGTCCCGTGGTATTATCGAAGGAGCCTTGTACTACAGATTACCAAAGTCTTCGGTGTAAGTGGGACTCCTCTCGTATACACTGGCATCTTCTGTACCAAGCTACAAACAACAGCGTTAACACAATATTATAACCATATAACACAACTTTAAAAGCTACCTTCTTTTCTGTCTATTCTATCTCTCTTATCTTTGGGACTTACCGAGCGATCTGTTCGCTGACGACAATCTCTTTCTTTCTTCTTTGAATGTCGTCAGGTGATCTGGACACGTCAGAGATCGAGCCTACTGCTGAAGACTTGGACCAGTTCAGTGAAGACTCCGAGCTCTAGTCATTGTACACTTTCCATTCAGTACTTTTCATTTCTGTTATGCTATTGTTTAGGCATTGCTTTATTTCAGTACTTTCCATGCATTGTACAGAAAGAATGAGAATAAATAAAGTTGTTTTTTTTATTATATCTTGTCTCTTGTGCTTTACTTTTATATTTCTTAGATACGCTTAGCGTATTTACTTCTCAGTAAATACGTAGAGGCCTCGTCGCGTCCCCTTCGTTGTACACCGGGAAGCGGGGCGTGATAATCGGCAAAACCCTAGCTAGGATTGCTAAACTACGCAACCACCAAGTCTAGACTCCGATCGTACCGATCGCGCAAACACAACACAATATTTCGCGCTGAAGATAATATATATAACATCGCAACGCTCATTAGAACCAACGTCCAACTTATACCGAAACCTAATAAGCAATTTTATCGCAAAATTAGCACAAGTCAAAGCTAACACAAATCTAGCGATTACAAACATCGCAAAATAGCTTAACTAGGTTATCCAAACCATTTTCATAATTTTAAACTCGCCCAATTATGCTTTGTTAAATCTTAGTTTGCTAAAAACTCAATTAGACAAATTAGGAATTAACAACAACTATCATTCTCCCACTAGGTTAAGTTTTCCCTAGTCTTCAATTAACAATTAACCAAATCATCAAGTTAAACCCTAACTTGAACTTCTCTAAATTATCATGAAACAACTAATCATGCAAATTAAGCTATATTAAACAATTAAATATCTAACTTAATGATTTAAACATAACAATTTAAGATTAGGGTTTGAAATTATACCTCCTCAAGAACACAAAATAGCAACTAGATCCATCATTTTAGCCTCCAAAATGATGTTTTTCTTGAAGATCAAAGCAAGATTTGTGATGAAGAATAATAGGTTATTATTTGTTTAAGAATTTTGTTGGATTATTTAAGGATTTTTGAAGAATTATTGAGCTTGGAGATGAAGAAATTGAGCAAAGCAAATGAGGGGGCAGAAATGGGGAAGGGCTCGGCCAAGCAGGGAAATGGGGGGTGTTTTGTGAAAATTGTGAAGAAAATTCTAGCTAAAAGCAATAAATGCTCATTAATGCATAATTATCTCCAAAGCCACCTCATTCTTTTCTTTAAAAAAAATTCTTTTGTCACACAAATATCTAGATATTTCTATGGATGGATTAAGCTAAAACTAGTGATTAGATTAGCATAGATTCACATTAGAAGTAAATAACCCAAACTAAAATTGTAATTACCAATAATAAAGTGCATAATTAACAACTTAAAATAATATTTAATTAGGGAAAAATTCTATGTGAACCAAAACTTCCAATTGACCCCCAAAGCCCGCAAACTAGCACTATTCTAGTTAAACTAGGCGCAGTCAAGTCTGTACTGAAATTTGATCACATCCGGGTTAAAACGGGAAACACCGACTATTTTACCCTAAAACGAAAAAATTCGCATAACGATTTCTAAATCGTTACAATCTCCACCTTAAAGAAATTCGATCCCCGAATAAAAATTTAACTACGCGTACCTTCGAAGAGATGAGGGAATTTCTTCCGCATCTCGCTCTCGGCCTCCCAAGTGATCTCCTCACTATTAGAGCCACGCCAAAGAACCTTCACAGATGGCAAGACCTTTGACCGAAGTTTCTTCACCTGCAGATCCAAAATAACTACCGGCAGCTCGGTGAACGAAACATCTCGCTCAAGCTGAACGGTCTGGTGCTGAATCATGTGAGAAGGATCATGAAGGTATCTACGAACCATCGACACGTGGAAAACGGGGTGAACATCCGGAAAACTAGGCGGGAGCGCCAAACGATAAGCAACAGAACGCACTCGCTCAAGGATCTCGAAAGGACCTACAAATCTGGGACTGAGCTTCCTTCTCCTCCCAAATCTCATAACGCCCTTCATCGGAGAAATCCTTAGGAATACATGATCCCCCACTGCGAACTCAAGTCTGCGAAGATGACGGTCGGCATAAGACTTCTTCCTGCACTGGGTTGCTCTCATCATGTCCTGAATCAGCTGGACCTTCTCGGTAGTCTCCTGAACTAGCTGAGGTCTCAAAACCCTACTCTCACTGAGTTTGGTGTAAGTCTATGGTAGCACCCCGGCCGTCTGTCCGACGCCAAAATGCGAAAACGAAAACTTTTTCAAAACTTGAAACCGACGCTATCGTATACTTTAAATCCGGATCAAACCATTAACCTACAACTAGCTAACTAGAGAAGAGTTAGAAAAGCTATACCGATCGATCCGTGTCCATCGGTCTTTAGCCACCATCTCTTGCTCATCGCGGCATCTCCGATCTCCGGTCTCCTCGTCGGAAAGGGCACCACATCTTCGAGCCTTTTTACGGGTTGCCGCTTCATCCGAAGCAACTCGGGCACGATGTTCGCTAGCCGGCGTGTCCAAGGCGAAGTAGAGAATGTCTGTGGTCACTTTGTCTCTTGCGTCCATTGATTCTCATCACATGAGAGTGTATGGATGGAGGTTGAAGATGAAACCATTAATGGAGGTTGTGAGCTAGAAGAAGAAGAAGAAGATGAGCCGATTTCTTTCCTTTTGTTCTATGATAAAAAAAAAGAGTCTTATTAGAAAAATACAAGACCAAACTCTTTTCTATGGCTGCCCCCCCTCTCTCTCTTCTCATCATATCAACACAAAATCAATCACTTAATGTGACATTAGCACAAGAAAAGAGACCATGAGTCACTAATGAACTCTATGTCATATTAAATGCTCAAAATGATGATTTAAGCTCACAATTTCCATTTGTAAACATTAATCCAAATGTTTACAACAATAAAAAATATGGCAACATCTAAAGTAAACACGTGACGGATCACAAGGATACCCCTCACCTGTATATACATACCTGCATCCGCATTCCGACTGAATGCGAATGCGATGAGACTAAAGTAATCCAAAAAATCTAATACTAGGATCCGGCTTAAACCAAAGCCCGCTAGTATGATCCGCCCGATCAAGATCCGTGCACCACTGCACGTATATGATCGGACCCTACCATATATCATACGGCCTCTACAACGTTTCGTCCGAAACTTGAGAAACTGTCTGTGGGGGACTCTAAAGACTCGTTAATACTTTGGCTGTAGATTTAACCACTAGCACGTCAGTGGTACTAGCTGTACGTAATGGGCTACCAGGTAAAGGGAGGTCGATGAGTGAACTCATCCTGACACCCTACTGAGGCTGTCAGTGACAATTTCCGTACCGTCCGGTCCGTTAGTCTATGAGCATCGCATGGCGGGCCTAGGGGGTTGGTAAAAGTCAAACCCCCAAAGCGGTACAAGTCGTGTCGGAGTATAGCCCAGAACACCCCGAGATACTGCTGGAATACCTACTAGTAAATATCCTGCCTTGGCCAAGGACTTCGTGTAATGGCTCTCCTAGACACAGCGCGATCTCACCCCCAATACCGGGAGAGACGAAACCCCTTCCGATCCACTCACTGCCTCCATGTGGCTCGGAACTGTACCCAACTAAAACCTGTTTGCACGACTCCTTTGAGCCGTGGTAGGGTAGTAATCAAAGCACAGTGGGAACTCACACGAGAAAAATGACGATCTCAGGTCGATGAACTAACCTGTACACATGTCACCAGGGAACTGCTATCTGACGTCAGGTATAATACCAACTATCATGTTCCCGGCGAGTCCTGTCCGGTGTACTCATAACCTAATGAGTACCTGTATACATCTTAGGTGAACCAACTGACACTAATGGATTGTGAGACCGGCCACCGCCCCTCGTCGGGGTCTCGACTGTATACACTAGTCTACTAATGGAGTATCGATGCCCAGTCTCGAAACTCCTTCGACTAGGGACTACTTTAAGGATGTGCTTTTAGACCCCAGCTCCCATGTATAAGATCGCCATCATACTGCTGGCCGTCAAGCAAGAATTCTATGGGCTCTATCAACGTGCAATAGTGACCTGTAATGTCACCTAAAGCATGTACATGATGATAAAGATAAACCAGATAGCATACTATCATCTCGAGTAAGACTGTCCTACCGACATAGGTCCTCCCTCAATCATTGCAATCACATGCCTGTGATCCAATAATTGACTCTGAGGGCACTATATCCAACAATCTCCTACTTGCACTCAAGGCTAATTATTGCGATGTCGCGTACTCACAGCCCGTGCGATACCGAACACCCAACTCCTCTACTAATCAGTCTCACAAAGCCGGTTTGTGAAACTATTGCGTTCGAGGAATAGGTTCAGTGAGTGGATCTGCCCTGATGTTTCTTTCTATGTCTCTTTTTATCTCAAGTTCGCGGAGAAAGCCATCTCCCGAATATGAGCAATAAATGTCTTAAAATATGTCTGGATATCTGATAGGACCTACTTCATAAATGAACTCCAAATCCAAACTTCTTTGACTGTATCGTCAACTGAACTTAATCAGTATCCTGTGCCATGCCTCCCTCAGTGCCCACTTGGATCACCTATCCAAAACACTGCCCCTCGTCAGAGGGAAAACTATAACTCTGACAGTCACTCTGTCATCCAGGTCACCTTGGAATCCTGGATTGATAACCATCTCCTAAAAGAGACTGTTGTTATCATATCCCTAGAACATCCACTTATATTCTAAAGCTGCTTCCGAACGTTTCTCCAGGATAGGATTAATATCAACTTATTGCATCTAGTGCAAAAACAACGTCTGGTGTGGTACTTGACATCTCATGATTGACTCAATTGCCTAAGCAAGTGATCTGCCAATCATGCACATCCCTCTCCCCTTTAGTCTGTAAGACACCTTTAGAGAGGGTGACTCCATCACCTACCGGTATATTACCGTGCCAGGAGTCATACATTCTAAAACACCTTTAGAATACTGTCTAAGTACCCAGATTGGGAAACTACCCAAATCTAGATCTAAAACCATAGATCTAGTAACCAGAATGTCTGATATAATATCCAAGTCCTATGTGGAGAAACCACTGTGTGACAACCAAAGTATAACCGATCGTATTATAGGAATTTTACTTCCTACTCTGTGTATGTCATCCAAATACCAGGACATCACACCCTACTACCTTCTTAACAGATCCATCCTCTATTCTGATGAAGTCAAACCTATGACTGTCACATCAGAAATAGATGATCTATCTCCGCTATATCTGCTTCAGTCCATAAATAGACATAAGCTACTTGTCCACTATGCTTCCGCTGCTCCCACTGACTACCACAACCCTCTGGCAAAGTTATATACACGTATACTTCTAAAGCTAGTTTAGAACGACGCTATACTCATCCTCCTGCCGGGTCTCACAGTCTGGAACAACAGCAATGGCAAGTCTGGGTAAACAAGAACCTCCCTGTCACCGTCCTTGAGGCTACCGGAGTACCTCTCGGGTGCCTGAGGTTACCCACCATATCTGCGGAGTGGGCAATGGAATGTCAAACCAGATTGAATCTTTAGGTTCTTATTAAATTTTCAGTAATCGTTTGCATTTCTGGAATCACTTTCAGTTCTACCATACTCCCACTACTGTTTTCTGAAAAAATCCATTTTACTAAAACTGTGGCGAGTCAAGAACAATATCACTATTGATCTTCCAGATGGTAGAAAGTCAACCCTCGTCATAGCCCAGGTCAACCCACAAATAGCCATTACAGAAACGTGCCTTGAGTTATCCAGAGTCTAGTTTTAAGCATAAGCCGGACAACTCCCCATACCTTAACATTGTTAAGATATGAACTATTCTATATCCAATATAGAAACAGAGGCACTGATTTAATAGGAACCAGATTTAAATCATGCAGCTGTCTCCAGTGCATGTCAACTAAATGGAGAGAGGCCGATCAGCATTACTCAACTTAGGAATGCTTCCAATTATGAGTAACCTGAAAAAGAAGCAAGTTCTCATAATCATTACTATCAACTGAATACCATAAACAAGTATCTACATCTTCGATCACCTTGAAGAATCCTGATACCTGCAACGCCTGGTTCTCTACTTTATTCTTATACCTATAACTTCTCAAAACTTAGACCTTGCATTTCTACGAAACACATGTCTAAGAACTAGAGAAGTCACAAGTAAATAGAATATAGTAAGAGTACCAACCCCTCTGTCCTCATGTACACTGGACAACATACAATACTCTGTATAAGTACCCTGAGTCTAATAACTCATTCCCTATGTGTCGTAGGTTGAAAACTGTACTTATGGTTAAGAAGAATTACACCGCTGTTTAATGCTCCTTACCTAACCATCCACTCATATAGGTAAATGTCATGGATATAATTTCAAAAAGTTATATCTCACTTCATAAAAATGAACGTACTGATATATCAATTTGAAATTGGTGCATAACAACGGATATTCAAAACCAAATATTTGTCGTTCGGCAAACAACCTAGGCGATTTCCTCAAATATCACCAACTACAACGAATCCCGATATAATGAGGACAATCACCTAATTCCCAATAGCTTACTCCCACTCATCATCTGTAAAACCATACAGATGTGAGAATCATACCTGGTAATTAATACCCTGGAGCAAGGACTGATTAGGAAATCAGTTTTCTTTTAACAATACACGGTGAAACTGAAACATGTAAATGTTTCGAATGGGTATCCGGATATTCCTAGTATTGCCTCTTCCATTATCAGATTCACAACTGTAACTGTATATTTCTTTGCCATCTCTCCAAATCGCTTTATATGTCTTTAGTCGTTACCTTCTGTACACCCCTTTAGGCTAAATGGTTTTCTTCCTTCCCTACCGTTCGGCACCAGCCTATGGTTTGGAAGAAGACTATCCAATAAGCATAATGGGTGTACTGTCCTAATCCTAGGAGCACTCGCAATCCGAGAGAAGGTAAAGATAAAAGACAACTGAATAAAACCTTATTCCTATTTCTCCTGAACCAGAATCCATCTCCGAACTGGAACAAGTTCCTTCGAGCTCGTATATAACCATACGATGGAGTATCCAAATAACTGTGGATCTTCGTAGTGATACGGAATGTCCTGGAGAAATACAAAGGTGAAGTAGGAGTGGCAATGAAATACTTGGTTTGGTCGTGAATGATAGCAGTCGCAATTTACTTTGCCCTCTTACTAATCCTTTTATTTGTCTTTACTTATTACCTTCTATACACCATCGTTAGGCTGATTGGTTTTCTTCATTCCCCACCGTTCGGCACATGCCTATGGTTTGGAAGAAGACTATCTAATTTGCATAATAGGTGTACCGTCCTAATCCAAGGAGCACTCCCAACCTGAGAGAAAGCAAAAGAAAAAGACACTTGAATAGTCATATTCATTTTCTCCAGAACCGGAAACCATCCTCGAATCTGGAACAAGTTCCTTCGAGGTCGTATATAACCATACGATGGTTTTATCCAATGGAAGTGGATGTTCGTAATAATACGTGGTGTTCTAGAGAAAAGGGTAAAAGTAGGAGTGGCAATGAGGTATGCAACTCAAACAATCCAAAAGCGAGTGTTATAAGAAAGTTCGGTTAACTTGGTCACTGAGTCATAGTCAAGGGTTGGGTCATGGTCGCTGCCAAAGAGAGAGAGAAAAGAAACACTCTGCGTGCACTCAAATCTAGATCAGAATGGTTGTCAATTTATCTAATCAGGAAACCTCCCACCGTAACCTCAAATTCTCTCCCAAACCTGAAAGAAGAATTAGTCGGGATCACCCGAGGAGTATACCAACTCATTAGTGGGAATCAGGATCTAACTATCATCACATGATAACGTGATGGAATCCACTCACGTTATCACACTCCAGAAGGTATGCGCATATTTGGCAAGTTTCAGTTTCTTTAGAAACTCCCGATATGATTTTTACCCCATGCTCTTATGACCTTGACGAAAGTCAACAAATCATAAGTCACATGTCAAGTTCTACCCGTCATTGTCCAGGTTAATTTGAACCCACCCGTACAAGCCCTTGATGTCAACAAGGCTGTACGACTGTCCCAAACCAACGCATCTATCTATGCAACAGAAAGGTAACAAGCAGCTACCATTCACTATGCCTTGACGAAGGTCAACAAACATAGCATGAATACTAAGTGCAACCCGTCTGAAATGACGGAGGGCTACGAATGGTTTTTGGCGAAAAACCTTTAACGTAATGAACTTGATATCGTTGAAAGAACCGGATAGCCTTTTATATAAAAATATAGTAGCGAAAACCTTTGCTAAAGAGGTCACTCCCGGTGAAGGGATCTCGGCTCTTTCCCCGTAGAATGAGGTGCAGGGTATTCCAACTAAATACCACGATGCAAAGCAAAAAGTAATCGTCTATAGTGAAGTTATTACCCTGACGCAAACATCTGTCCAAGGAGTCACTCCCGGTGAAGGGATCTCGGCCCTTGCCTCGTCGACTGAGGTGCTGGATATTCATAACCGAATACCACTGTGCAGAACAAAAGAAAACGTCCTTGCAATAACAGCTTTTTTGAAAAATGATCCAACAACATCAGAATATGTTTGTTTTTCTTGCATTGATCCGAATCAACGATGTCCCATCAATTAATCACACCATAAAAGAACGAAAATATGATGTACGTATATGCCATCCGCATTCGCCGCTGGGTCCCGTCATCACCCGTTAGGTTACTTAACTAACGACAGAGCGGGGACTGGACTAGCGCGGGTGTAAAATATATACAACCACTACTAGTATATATATAAATATATAATATTCGCTCATGGCGTGATAAAATGCAACATCATAGAAATATAATAAGCATCACAGAACAATACAGATAATCTGGGATCCCTGGGTTTCATAGAGCCGCTAATGAAACCCGACGTTCCCCTGGTCGTGTGGATAGCCTGTGCAATGACATCCTAGACCCCTACGGGCGTGGCAAGTTACCCACCAAAACGTGAAGCGAGGCAGCCCCCTACAGCAAAGTGAATGGACCACCCAGCACTTCACAGAATCCGGTAACTTGAGCACCCCTCCTTAAGTCAACCTATACCCCCTACAAATGCGGTGAATAGCCCGCCAATTCTAGAGTGAAGCCCCCTACGTCTCAAAGCCATGAGATGCGAGCCCGTTGCCCTCTAGAACCCGGCTATCCGTGCACCCCACCTTGGGATAATCCTAGTACAGAAAGTAAAATATATACAACGGGTACATCGACCTTGGCCCGGTCGTGCCCCAAAAGAATAATATACAAACAGGCAGTGACGGCATTCCACATGTCGGACGCTCTCCCCGCAATATCAAATGTACAATTATAACCAAACTGTACTAACATTGCACCAGCCTATCCACCACGACAAATCTGCAACATCACAGCATAACATAGAGCATCAACGTGAATGTCACGTTCGCAAACCCGTCTAAAAGGACTATAGCAATTAGAAAAGATTTACCGCTCGAATAACATTCACGGTCGCAGATATAATGTAAGTACTGTAAACTAACGTATTTAAAATTCCGATCGACAAAACTTACCAAAGTGGGACCCAAGTACAATTCCAGCACTCAAAATAATCTGGGCCAAAACTATATATCACACAAATCATATTTCCATGAAATAAAGCCCCAGAAAAAATTTGGGTTACTGTAGCCCAAAAAGGGCCGCGGAAGGGCCACCAAATGCGGCATTGAACGGCGGTTCCACGGCGGAATTTTGGAGTTAGGTCTCCAAACTTTTTATGTAGCTTTAATTATGCCTGCATGTATTTTTAAGATGCCTAAAATATTTTTTTGACCAACTTTAAAAATCGACAGCAAGCACACTGAAATGAAAACACGATTCAGAAATTTCGATCGATCGATGTTTTAAACGAGTTAGAAAAAGCTAGTAAAGGTTAATGGCGTGTCTCTGATACCATGTAAGTCTACGGTAGAGCCCCAGCCGTCTGTCCGAGGCAAAAATGCGGAAACGAAAACTTTTTCAAAACTTGAAACCGACGCTATCGTATACTTTAAAACCGGATCGGACCATTAACCTACAACTAGCTAACTAGAGAAGGGTTAGAAAAGCTATACTGATCGATCCGTGTCCTTCGGTCTTTAGCCACCATCTCTTGCTCCTCGCGGCATCTCCGATCTCCGGTCTCCTCGTCGGAAAGGGCACCACATCTTCGAGTCTTTTTACGGGCTCCCGCTTCATCCGAAGCAACTCGGGCATTAAGTTCGCTAGCCGACGTGTCCAAGGCGAAGTAGAGAATGTGTGTGATCACTTTGTCTCTTGCATCCATTAATTCTCATCACATGAGAGTGTTTGGATGGAGGTTGAAGATGAAACCATTAATGGAGGTTGTGAGCTAGAGGAAGAAGAAGAAGAGGAGCCATTTTCTTTCCTTTTGTTCTATGATAAAAAATGAGAGTCTTATTAGAAAAATACAAGACCAAACTCTTTTCTATGGCTGCCCTCTCTCTCTCTTCTCATCATATCAACACAAAATCAATCACTTAATGTGACAATAACACAAGAAAAGAGACCATGAGTCACTAATGAAGTCTATGTCACATTAAATGCTCAAAATGATGATTTAAGCTCACAATTTCCATTTGTAAACATTAATCCAAATGTTTACAACAATAAAAAGATACGGCAACATCTAAAGTAAACTCGTGACGGATCACAAGGATACCCCTCACCTGTATATACATACCTGCATCCGCATTCCGACTGAATGCGAATGCGATGAGACTAAAGTAATCCAACAAATCTAATACTAAGATCCGGCTTAAACCAAAGCCCGCTAGCATGATCCGCCCGATCATGATCCCTGCACTACTGCATGTATATGATCGGACCCTGCCATATATCATACGGCCTCTACAACGTTTCGCCCAAAACTTGAGAAACTGTATGTGGGGGACTCTAAAGACTCGTCAATACTTCGGCTGTGGATTTAACCACTAGCATGTCAGTGGTACTAGCTGTACGTAACGGGCTACCAGGTATTGACCAAAAGAGAAGTCAATGAGCGAACTCATCCTGACACCCTACTGAGCCTGTCAGTGACAATATCCGTACAGTCCGGTCCGTTCGTCTATGAGAATCACATGGCGGGCCTAGGGGTTTGGTAAAAGTCTGACCCCCAAAAGCGGTACAAGTCGTGTCGGAGTGTAGCCCAGAACACCCTGAGATACTGCTGGAATACCTACCAGTAAATCTCCTGCCTTGGCCAAGGACTTCGTGTAATGGCTCTCCTAGACACAGCGTGATCTCACCCCCAATACCGAGAGAGACGAAACCCCTGCCGATCCGCTCACTGCCTCCATGTGGCTCGGGACTATACCCAACTAAAACCTGTTTGCACGACTCCTTTAAGCCGTGGTAGGGTAGTAATCAATGCACAGTGGGAACTCACACGAGACAAATGACGATCTCAGGTCGATGAACTAACCTGTACACATGTCACCAGGGAACTGCTATCTGACGTCAGGTATAATACCAACTAGCATGTTCCCGTCCGGTGTACTCATAACCCAATGAGCACCTGTATGCATCTTAGGTGAACCAACCGACACCAATGGCTTATGAGACCGGCCACCGCCCCTCGTCGGGGTCTCGACTATATACACTAGTATACTAATGGAGTATCGATGCCAAGTCTCGAAACTCCTTCGACTAGGGACCACTTTAAGGATGTGCTTATAGACCCCAGCTCCTACGTATATGATCGCCATCATACTGCTGGCCGTCAAGAAAGAATCCTATGGGCTCTATCAACGTGCAATAGTGACCTTTAATGTCACCTAAAGCATGTACACGATGAAAAAGATAAACCAGATAGCATACTATCATCTCCAGTAAGACTGTCCTACCGGCATAGGTCCTCCCTCAATCATTGCAATCACGTGCCTGTGATCCAATAATTGACTCTGAGGGCACTATATCCAACATTTGGTCCAACAAACTGGCGATCGACACTTCCTACCATACAAAGCCTCGCGCCATCTGAATCGTCTCCTCATAACTGTTATTGTAGGAGAATTCAATCAATGGCATGTGACGATCCCAACTGCCACCAAAATCAAGCACTCACGCACAAAGCATATCCTCTAGAGTCTGTATAGTCCACTCCGACTGACCATCGGTCTGTGGATGAAAAGCGGTGCTAAAACTCAACCGGGTACCCAAAGCTTCCTGAAGCTTCTGCCAAAGACGTATAGTAAACTGGTGCCTCTGTCGGATACGATGCATGTGGGAACACCTTGCAAACATACAATCTCATCTATGTACAACTGAGCATACTGAGCATAACCGAAAGTGGTCTTCACCGGATGGAAGTGAGCCGCTTTCGTCAACCGGTCAACAATCACCCAAATGGAGTCATACCCTCGACTGATCCTGGGTAGACCCACAACGAAGTCCATGGAAATCTGCTCCCATTTCCACTCCAGAACGGGTAAAGGCTGCAACTCACCTGCCGACCTCTGATGCTCAGTCTTGACTTGCTGACAAGTCAGGCACCTCGAAACGAAGTCCGAAATATCGCGCTTCATCCCTTCGCACTAGTAAAAGTCTCTAAAGTCACGGTACATCTTGGTGGAACCAGGATGAACGCTAAAGGCTGACTGATTCGCCCGCTCTAGGATCTCGCGTCTCAACCCATCAGCATCTGGTACACACAAATGAGTCCCACATCATAGCACACCCTGGTTATCAATCATGAACTCCGAAACTGTACCCTGCCCAACAAGCTCAAGAATCTCAGACAAACGGGCATCACTAGGCTGTGCGTCACGGATATGATCAAAAAGTAATGGACGGGCATGGACATGAGCGAGTTGTCCCTCAGTGGAAGTGAACTCAAACTTTACTCTACCATCTCACAAGAGCTTCCAATCTGCAAATGACTATCGCTCAACTACGCTCAACTGGGACAAGTTACCCTCGGGCCTACTACTCAATGCATTAGCTACCACATTCGTCTTGTCCGGATGATAAAGGATCTCACAATCATAATCCTTCACAAGCTCCATCCAACGGCGTTGTCTCAGATTCAGATCCCGCTGCTGGAAGATGTACTTCAAGCTCTTATGATCCGTGAAGATCTGACACGACTCCCCGTACAAGTAGTGTCTCCAAATCTTCAACGCAAAAACCATTGCGCCCATCTCAAGATCGTGAGTGGGGTAATTCTGCTCGTGCTTCTTCAGCTGCCTAGAAGCATAAGCAATCACTCTATCATGCTGCATCAATACATAACCGAGCCCCACTCGAGAAGCATCACAGTAAACAACATAGCCGCCCGTTCCAGAAGGCAAAGATAGAACATGTGCCGTAGTCAACTGAGTCTTCAACTGCTGAAAACTCTGCTCGCACGCATCAGTCCAAAGAAAAGGAACCCTCTTCCGGGTCAGTCCGGTCAGCAGTGCAGCGATACTCGAAAAATCCTGCACGAAACAGCGATAATAACCAGCTAAGCCCAAAAGGTTGCGGACCTCAATCACAGATACAGGTCTGGGCCAAAGCTGCACAGCCTCGATCTTCCTCGGGTCCATAAGAATACCATCTCCAGTCACCACATGACCCAGGAAATCAACTCTATCAAGCCAAAAAACGCACTTTGAGAATTTAGCATACAGCCGGTGCTCTCTCAAAGTCTGCAAAGCAATCCTCAAGCGCTGCTCATGCTCCTCTCGACTCCCAGAGTAGACCAGAATGTCATCAAAAAACACGATAATGAACTTGTCGAAGAACGGCCTGAAAATCTGGTTCATCATATCTATGAACGCTGCTGGTGCATTGGTGAGTCTGAACGACATCACCAAAAACTCATAATGCCCATAGCACATACGAAAAGCAATCTTCGGAATGTCATCATTCTGAACCAGCAACTGATGATAACCCGAACGCAAATCAATCTTAGAAAAATGTTTCGCACCCTGGAAATGATCAAATAAATCATCAATGCGAGGTAAATGATACCTATTCCGCACCGTAACTCGGTTCAATTGACGATAATCCATACAGAACCTTAAACTGCCGTCCTTCTTCTTGATGAACAGAACAGGAGATCCCCATGGCGAAACGCTCGGATGCATAAGTCCCCTATGTATCAACTCTTGCAATTGATCTTTAAGCTCTCTAAGCTCCGCCGGAGCCATCCGATAAGGCGGTATAGAAATAGGCCCCGTGTCGGGAATCAGATCAATGCAAAACTCAATATCGCGCTCTGGAGGCAACCTAGGTAATTCATCGGGAAAGACGTTGGGAAACTCTCGCACGGTAGGAACCCGGTCCAATGACTCGACTGTGGATCCGGTATCATGAAGGAAAGCCAAGAATCCCCGACATCCCCTCCTCAAAAGCCGACTAGCTCAAAGGATAGAAATCAAACTATGAGGGACGGCACCACGGTCCCCCTGCACCACAAACACTGACTCGTCGGGAAAACAAAACCTAACTGTATTCTCGCGGCAGTCCACGGACACGTAGCAATTAGCTAACCAGTCCATGCCCAGGTGAACGTCGAAGTCCAACATATCAAGAAGGATCAAGTCGACGGACAAATCTCTATCTCCTATATGGATAGCACACGACCGGAATACGTGTCGCGCAACAAACGACTCTCCAACAGGAGTAGTCACGACAAGCAGCTAATCTAGCAAACACGACTCTCGGCCTAACCTCGACACGAAGTGCGTAGAAACATACGAATGCGTAGATCCCGGATCAAAAAGAACGTGTGCATCAAAAGAACATACAGAAAGGATACCTGAAACCACAGCATTGGACGCCTGCGCGTCCTGATGAGTCAAGGCAAACACCCGAGCATGCCCTCTACCGGCTACTGGCTGTCCTCTGCCTCTGCCACATCGTCCTCTCGGCATAAAACCAACGCGACCACGACCTCTCTGAAAAGGAATCTGACGCGGCGCAACAACAGGAATAAGAGGCAACGCTCTCTGAGGCGGAGAAGGTGGTAAGGTTGTTGGAGATAGTGCCCTCAGAGTCAATTATTAGATCACAGGCACGTAATTGCAATGATTGATGGAGGACCTATGCCGGTAGGACAGTCTTACTCAAGATGATAGTATTTTATCTGGTTTACCTTTATCATCGTGTACTGCTTCAGGTGACCTTACAGGTCACTATTACACGCTGATAGAGCCCTTAGGATTCTTGCTTGATGACCAGCCGTATGATGGCGATCATATAAGTGGGAGCTGGGGTCTATAAGCACATCCTTAAAAGGTCCCTAGTCGTGGGAGTTTCGAGACAGGGCATCGATACGCCAGAGTAGACTAGTGTATACCGTCGAGACCCCGATGAGGGGCAGTGGCCGGTCTCACAAGCCACTGGTGTCAGTTGGTTCACCTAAGATGTATATAGGTGCTCATTGGGTTATGAGTACACCGGAAAGGACTCGCTGGGAACATGCCGTTAGTTATATGTATGCCCTAGAGGCCATTACTGTACATTGGATGTATATTGTAGTGGATGCTGGGACATATATAGGTAGGACTTTCTTGCTCAACATGATAGTACGCTATCTGGTTGCTCTTTATCTTAACGTGTATACTTTCCGTCTCTCTGTTACATGTTGATAAAGCCCTTAGGATGTGTACTCGACTTCCAGGACTATGATGCAGATCATACTAGTGGGGCCTGGGTAGTCCATGAGTACATCCTTGAAATGTTCCTAGTCGAGGGAATATCGAGACGGGGCATCGATATTCCAGAGTAGACTAGCGTATATCTTCTCGACCCATGCGATGGGCGATGGATGATCCCATATCCATTGGTGTTTGACATCGGAGATGGTATGCGGGTGCTCAGTGGAGACTGGGTACACTGAACGGACTCGCCGAGAACTCCCAGATGGTATTATACCTCACGTCAGATGGCAGTTCTCTGGTGACACTGGTACAGCTTAGTCTGTTGACCCGAGATCGTCATAGAGTCTTATGTGTCTCCCACTGTGCTTTGATTTCCACCCTACCACGGCTCTACTGAGTTGTGCAAACAGGTGGTTTTTGGGTACAGTCCCGATTCACATGGAGGCAATGAGCGATAGGAGGGGATTCGTCTCTCCCGGTATTGGGGGTTGATGTTGTGCTATGCTCGACTGGCCATAACAGGAAATCCCTGGCCAGGGTTGCAGTGATATACTGGTAAGAGTTATCAGTAGTTTCACGAATGTTATGGACCTTACGTCGGCATGACTTATCAAGCTATTGGGGTCTGACGTTTCCACCCCTAGGCGAGATATGCGACATATCAGACGAACAGATCGGACTATACGGTAAGTGTTACTGGTTGGATTCACAGGAGTATGAGCGGGCTTGCTCGTCGATCTTCTGATCGCTCAATACCCGGGTGGCCGTTATGTTTAGCAGACCGCTTGCGGCTTGTGGGTGCTTGATATGATCATCATCTGCTACCGGCGTATTGACGAGTCTTTAGAGTCCTACACAGAGGTTTCCTGGCTCAAGCGAAACGAAATAGGAGCGCATATGAGATATGTGCGGGACCGAGAATAATGCGTGTATGTGATACCGTATTCCATTCTCGCGATGAATGTATCGAATGGTTATATGCGATATAACCTAGTTATCGAATCGATGGTTGATTCGATAAGCCGATACATTGAATACTAGTCGGTTATATGCGATATGACCGGATCGTTAAATCAAGTGTTGATTTAATGATTTATTGTATAATTATATATTTGATATATTACTTTGCATTAACTAGTATCGGTTCACTTTAAATGGATATTCTCACTCGGATGTGCACATTGTATATGTGATATACTTTTGTGCACTTGATTGTATCATGTTTGATGATACATGTTTGCTAGGGTATGTGTAAAGAGTTATTCCATGGTTAAGTAAATGGTTAGGGTTTTTATTCCTTTATTTATTCATTTATCTTTTAATTTGGATTAAAAGAAAAAGTGAAAAAGAAAATAAAAAGGTTGCTTTCTTACATGAAGCTTCTTGAAACTTCATGCAACTTTGACTAATGTAACCTTTTTGTCTTCTTCTTCTAACCCTAACCATTCATTTAACTTGAGTTAACTGTCTATATCTAACCATGGTTCATGTTATGATAAGAATAATTCTTTTTGAATTATTAAACAACACTTATCATAACATTATCTTCTTCTTCTTCTTCTTCTTCAAGAAGAAAGATGTTGATAGCTTCAATTGCAACTAGCCAAATCAAGTGAGAAATCCAAATCTAAAGTCTACCCACTTCCTATTTCTTCATCCTCTACCTCTTGCCAAGTTGTATAGGGTGTTTCCTTCACAAGTTTTCATGGCTTGGTGAAGTTGGAGCTTGTTCTTATGATGCCTCGACGTAGATCATCTTCGGCATCGAACCGACGATCAAGCCCGCCCATTCTTCGATGATGCCGATGCTAGAGTCATGGGTTCGTTTTGGACAGCTTAGGGACTTCATCACGGAGCCTAGGAGATGGTGGACCGGATCTACAAAGGTTGTAGCCCCTTTCCTTTAGATACATTTCCGTTTACTTGCTTGCTTTGCCTATACTTCTAGCCAACGATCCGTTCTAGGTTTTCTCGGCACCGTAATTTTTAGAAATTGGCATGTTTGATCACTTGTGAGACTCCATTAGAGTGCCTAGGAACCCTACAGTGGTATCAGAGCCTAGCTAGAGCCTTAGGCGAAGTATAGATGGAGTTAGAAGTCCGATCGACCCAAAACCCCGACTTTAAAATGCTCTCTGGACATTTCTGTAAAATGTGGATTTTTGTAAATTAAAAATATTCAGAAAATTCAGCAGGAAGATCTAAGGGTTACTGTAAAATTCGATGGACTGATTCCTTAAAGTCACCGCGGATCCGCGGCATGAGCATGCTCATGCGGCGGTTCCGCGGCTATTCTGTCGTTTTGTGCATCCAATTTTGAACAGTAATTCGTAGTTGTCTGTGCTGATTTTCCTGGGAATTTTTAATATTTTTTCCATAGTTGTATTTTCTGGGTTGTATTGGGGACTCGGTGTATTCGATCGGACTGTCTAATTTTTGTCGGTGTGCTTTTCCGTGTATTTTTAGAATATGTTAAAAAGTTCGACCGGATATAAATACCCACTTTTTCCCCTGCCGGGAAATTTCCAATTATTGGATTTTTCCGTAGTTTAACGACGTTCTAAGTAGTGCAAGTAACTCGATGGACCCTCTAGAAGACAACAAACCTTAACTCGATTATGTGACCGTCTTGAACTGCCCTTTGAACCTTCGGGTTTGGGGCAGTACGGCGTGCCACATGTGAGGCGTTGGCTTGACCCTTCTACGGCTGGACCGTTGGTACTGAGGCAGGAATTGAATGTTGTTAGACTTATTTCATGTGTTGAGCTGTTTCGGGAAAACTTGGGTGTTCGACTGTTCGATCGAAAAGTTTAGCATTTTCTATTTATCCGGAATGTGATACAACATTTGGAATTCATAAGTAGTTATGAGATAACGGAATGAATATTATAAACATAGCAGTTTAGTCTCACTTGATCGGTTGCTACGGAATTTTGATGTAATCAAAAGTCCGTCGCAATCACGTAGCGTACGCGGATACTCGCCGGGTAAACTTAATAGACAGCCTCACCCCATAGCCCCGACCAAGTGACTGTAGGAGAACCCCGTCGCCGAAAGCATCTGTTCGGGTGCTCGCGGTAGGGGTGTTCCGCCTTGGTGCACTTCGTCGACGGCATCGGGGGTGCGGCCGTCTACTGAAGTTTGCGACGAGCATTCGATCAGAACGTCGGGAATCCTGTTGAATTTCCCGACTTGATATTGAAAAGTGTTTTCGATTTTGAGACTAAAATGCGGGGTTTATAATTGTTAGGCATGCGATGTCTAAGTAATTCATTTGGTCAGGCATGCGATGTCTGAGGTGGTTGCGGATTCCAACTGTTGTAGTTTTACACTTTCTTTCCTGTGACCGTAAGTGTAATATGTGATATCGCCGGTTTCGTTGCTATATGTCAACGATAATTGGGATGGACATATTTACTTACGTTGATGACATGTGATGTTATGTGTTGCTGGATATGTTATATTGGATCGTCGTGTTTGAATAGCCGGGGTTTTTTTATGTGAGATGAGTGTTTTTCCACTTTCATTCATGTAAAAACTTGTATGTAATATTCTTTTATTGGGGCGCTTCCAGGTTGCGGAAGTTGTCACCGTTGATGTATATTATTTATTTTTCGGCATTAGGATGGACCCAAGGAGGGGAGCACAGGTAACCGGGTTCTGGGGTCCAGTGGGAGACCAACTCGAGGAGTCGAGTCCGGGTCTCCTAACCCTAGAATTGGTTGGGTTGCTTGCCGCTCTCGTAGGGGTCTAGGGGTATGGGATTGGCTATTCATCACGACCGTGGAATCCGTGTTTTATACTGGCTCGTATTGAAAACACGGACGTCCTAGTATATCCAATATTTCATATGATTCTTTCTGCTGCGTTTTCTGTGATGTGATCATGCGATGCTCTGTGCTCTGTTCAGATAGATGTAGTATATAGTATATATGATATATTATATAGACGTTGCTTATGTTTTACACCCGCGCTAGCCCTGCCTCGCTCTGCCGTTAGTTACCTAACCTAACGGTGCAGACGGGACATCGAGGCGAATGCGGATGGCATAAGCGTACGTTATATTTATCTGTGATGATTAGGTGGAATTAAATGATGGGATATTCATTAATGAGATTAATGAAAGAAAATAAACCTAATTGATGTTGTGGAATCGAATTTCAAAATGAAAACAGGTAGCTACAGTTCTTGCTTTGCATCGCGGTGTTCATTATAGAACATCCTGCACCTTATTCGATGAGGAAAGGACCGAGATCCCTTCACCGGGAGTGACTCCTTTAGCAATAACTGGCAGATGCTACAACCCTCGGTTTGTCATTTGATCGCTTCTATAGTTTCCGCTTTGCACAGTGATATATATGATATATCCCGCACCTCATTCGACGAGGAAAGGGCCGACGATCCCTTCACCGGGAGTGACCCCTTTAGCAAAACTAGAAAAGCCTCAAAAACATTCCATTTAAAAACCATTTGATTCCGCAACGAGATCAAGTTCAAAGTGTTAAAGGTTTTCACAAAAACCATTCGCAACCCTCCGTCATTTTAGGAAGTAGAGTACTTAGTATTCGTGCTGTGTTTGTTGACTTTAGTTAAGGCACAGTGTACGGTAGCTAAGTGATGTCTTCCTACACCGCATATGATGCGATTAGTTAGGACAGTCGCGTGACTTTGTTGACCTTAGTTAAGGGTAATGTGGGTGGGTCTAATTAATCACGAAATGACGGGTAGAACTTGACTAGTACTTATGATTTGTTGACCATAGTTAAGGTCATAAGTGCTATGGGTAAAAACCATTATCGGGAGTTTCAAGTGTTGAAACTTGCAATGAGATTGCATACCTTCTATATGATAGTTGGATCCCGATACCCACTGCGAGTAATTGTTACTCCTGGGAGAGTTTTGCACTTTGCAATTAGCCGATCAAGTAGGTGTGTCTAGAAAGGTATCAACGGGGTTACGCCTCTGGGAAAACGAGGTTTACAGTAATTAGGTCCGTGCGAAAGCACGGGGAACCTCCTTCAAAGTACCGACACTGGCCTGGCTGAAAGATTGGCGAACTTGTAGAGTGTAATTAATCCCGGCTAGTCTTTCCTTTTAGGGTTTGAAGGAAGATTTGATAAAAACAGTGGAGCCATCCTGATTAGATAAAATAAATAGCCAATCTGATCTTGCTAGAGCGCACGCAGAGTGTTTTCTTCTCTCTCTCTCCAGGTAGCGACCATATCACGCCTTAATCAAGATAATAATATGGATGTATTGACCGAACCCGCTTGTTTTACTGAGCTGGGGAACGTTGATCCCGCTCCAACTTATAATTGTTATAAGACAGAGCAGGAAATAGGGGAATACCAGATTTCCTATGCCGCCCAAACGAAGAAAGTGCATATGATGCATCTCCTTCGGGTGTGTTCATTACAAAGAACTGTTTCTCAGTATCCTCTGCATCCTGGGTATATGATACCGGATCAGGATCCCAGATATGTAATATGTTACATAGGGCTACAAAAAGGTAGAAAAACTGAGAACGGGTGATAAGTTTCATGAGGCAGAAAACGGGGCAAGTGTTGCAGCCAAGTCTGTTGGTCACTGTCACCCTGTATTACCAATACATTGATTCTGAACAAATGCTATTAGATACCGAACCTGATATACAAAATCATATCAGTCTCTTTATTAGTAAAGAAGGATATAATTTTGTATTGTTGGATAATGTTTTGAACATTTCCTATATCAAAAGTTGATCGGTTCAGGCACGTTATCTAAAAGCATTGACGTTCTAAATCAAACTACAGTTCCTCGTATACAGAACACACACAAGAGGAAGAGTTCAGAAATGAACGAATCCTTCTTGAGGCATTGTAGACTAGGTCACATCAATGCGACCCGACTGGCTGAAGTTACATTTTAGATGCATATTTAAATCAATTTGAATTTACATCTTGTGAAACTTACCAGTCATGTCACAAAGATTAGATGACCATAGCTCTGTTTATTAGAAACAGAGAAAGAGTTAGTAAACTCTTGGGACTGATACATGATGATGTATGTAAAGTCTTCTGTCTACACATGCCAGGACTGGTTCTTCATACTTCATTATATTCTCTGATAATCTCTCAAGATTCAGTCATATGTTCCTGTTGAAACATAAGTCCGAACCTTTTGAGATATTCACAGAATATAAGTTAGAAGTAGAGAACCAAAATACGGGTATAAGTATTATGTCCTATGATAAGATCAGGGAGGAGAATACTTGTGCATAGAATTCCTGGACTATTCTAAAGGAGAATGAGATTCTCTCTCAGTGTTACTCCTCTGAATACACCACAGCACAACGGTGTATCAGGGAAAAGCAATTGCACAATATTAGATATGGTGTGCTCTATGATGAGTATTACTGAGTTACCTATTTCCTTTTGGGAGATATGCACTTGAGAAGCTGCATACCTATTGAATTAGGTTTGAATCAAATCAGTGCATACCACTCCATATGAGATATGGTATGGGAAGAACCCATCTCTTAAGTGAGTTGAGATTTGGGACTGTCCGGCCTATGTCAAAAGCAAAATCCGGACAAGATCGAGGTAGGATCAGTTCTGTAGAACTGGAAAGGTTCCAGCTATACAAAACTGCAGTTGATGATTTGACAGAACCAAAGGATTCTATAGTTCCCGACGAACCTCAGCCTCTCCGCCGATCTAGTAGGGTTCCTCATCCGCCTGAGAGATACCTCGGTTTCTCGATGACAGTGGGAGCGAGGAATGCATCATGGGATGATGACCCAACAAGTTTCGAGCAGGCCATCGAGAGTAGGGACTCTGTAAGAATGGCTGGATGCTTAGCGATCTGAGATGGAATCCATATACACCAACAAAGTATGGACTTTGGTTGCTATATCTGAAGGGTTAAATCCCCATCAGGAGCAAGTATATCTTGAGAAGATTACTTGATGTAGATGGAAAGGTTGAGACTTTCAAAGCTAGACTTGTTAAAGGTTTTCGTCATCGACCAGGCACGGATAATGATGAAACTTTTTCCATGGAATATGCTTAAGTCCATCAAGATCCTACTTGCCACGGCTACATACCATGACTGCGATATCTGGTGGTTGGGTGCCATGACTCCTTTTCTAAATAATGATTTAGAAGAGAACGTCTATAAGAACACAGCCAGAGGGCTTCGTAAACAGTGGGAGCAGCGGAAACGTGTGCAAGTTGCTTTACATAATGAAGCAGGCATCGCGGAGTTGGAACGTCTGTTTTGATGAGATAGTCAAAGTGTTTGACCTCATCAAAATGGTAGACGAACCTTGTATATACAAAAGGGTAGTAGAGAGTAAGGTGGTCATCTTCGTATTGTATGTAGACAACATACTCTTGATAGGAAAAGAGTTTCCTATACTACGATCGGTCAATCTCCTATTATCACTAGAATTCTCCAAATAGGATCAAAGTGATACCTCCTAAATCCTGAGTTTTCATCTATGAGATAGATGTAATTGGATGCCAGGATTCTCACTAGATGTAGTGAGATGGTATCAATCGATCCTGAGGAGAATCACTGGAAGAGTTCCAGGGTGATAAAGACGACTGAATGTCAGTCACGGGCATTGTCTTTACCCTCAGTAGAGGGACGGTATGTTGGATGAGTTCCAAGCTAGATACCGTGGCAAACTAGATGATAAAGACTGGTAACATCGCTATTAAAGATACTACCAAAGAGGAAGTTTGGGTGTATATTGGTTCATAAGATGAACTAGGTTCCTGCCATTGTATGACAATGGAAGTGTGGCTTCGTTCATGGAACCCTGGTCCCATCAGTGACCCAGACAAATTCTGAGGAAGCATCACCTGATCATGGAGATAGTTGATCTCCGGGGTGATCGAGGTTAGGAGAGAAGACTCAGAGGACAGCACGGCGGATCCACTCACGAAGGCCTTTTCCCAAAGAGAGACTTTTAGGGGATAGTTGAGTATGTGATACTGCAACCACTGCTACAGATGGCCCTAGTGCAAGTGGGAGATTGTTAGTTATATGTATGCCCTAGAGGCCATTACTGTACATTGGATGTATATTGTAGTGGATGCTGGGACATATATAGGTAGGACTTTCTTGCTCGACATGATAGTACGCTATCTGGTTGCTCTTTATCTTAACGTGTATACTTTCCGTCTCTCTGTTACATGTTGATAAAGCCCTTAGGATGTGTACTCGACTTCCAGGACTATGATGCAGATCATACTAGTGGGGCCTGGGTAGTCCATGAGTACATCCTTGAAATGTTCCTAGTCGAGGGAATATCGAGACGGGGCATCGATATTCCAGAGTAGACTAGCGTATATCTTCTCGACCCATGCGATCGGCGATGGATGATCCCATATCCATTGGTGTTTGACATCGGAGATGGTATGCGGGTGCTCAGTGGAGACTGGGTACACTGAACGGACTCGCCGAGAACTCCCAGATGGTATTATACCTCACGTCAGATGGCAGTTCTCTGGTGACACTGGTACAGCTTAGTCTGTTGACCCGAGATCGTCATAGAGTCTTGTGTGTCTCCCACTGTGCTTTGATTTCCACCCTACCACGGCTCTACTGAGTTGTGCAGACAGGTGGTTTTTGGGTACAGTCCCGATTCACATGGAGGCAATGAGCGATAGGAGGGGATTCGTCTCTCCCGGTATTGGGGGTTGATGTTGTGCTATGCTCGACTGGCCATAACAGGAAATCCCTGGCCAGGGTTGCAGCGATATACTGGTAAGAGTTATCAGTAGTTTCACGAATGTTATGGACCTTACGTCGGCATAACTTATCAAGCTATTGGGGTCTGACGTTTACCACCCCTAGGCGAGATATGCGACATATCAGACGAACAGACCGGACTATACGGTAAGTGTTACCGGTTGGATTCACAGGAGTATGAGCGGGCTTGCTCGTCGATCTTCTGATCACTCAATACCCGGGTGGCCGTTACGTTTAGTAGACCGCTTGCGGCTTGTGGGTGCTTGATATGATCATCATCTGCTACCGGCGTATTGACGAGTCTTTAGAGTCCTACACAGAGGTTTCCTTGCTCAAGCGAAACGAAATAGGAGCGCATATGAGATATGTGTGGGACCGAGAATAATGCGTGTATGTGATACCGTATTCCATTCTCACGATGAATGTATCGAATGGTTATATGCGATATAACCTAGTTATCGAATCGATGGTTGATTCGATAACCCGATACATTGAATACTAGTCGGTTATATGCGATATGACCGGATCGTTAAATCAAGTGTTGATTTAATGATTTATTGTATAATTATATATTTGATATATTACTTTGCATTAACTAGTATCGGTTCACTTTAAATGGATATTCTCACTCGGATGTGCACATTGTATATGTGATATACTTTTGTGCACTTGATTGTATCATGTTTGATGATACATGTTTGCTAGGGTTTGTGTAAAGAGTTATTCCATGGTTAAGTAAATGGTTAGGGTTTTTATTCCTCTATTTATTCATTTATCTTTTAATTTGGATTAAAAGAAAAAGTGAAAAAGAAAATAAAAAGGTTGCTTTCTTACATGAAGCTTCTTGAAGCTTCATGCAACTTTGACTAATGTAACCTTTTTGTCTTCTTCTAACCCTAACCATTCATTTAACTTGAGTTAACTCTCTACATCTAACCATGGTTCATGTTATGATAAGAATAATTCTTTTTGAATTATTAAACAACACTTATCATAACATTATCTTCTTCTTCTTCTTCTTCTTCAAGAAGAAAGATGTTGATAGCTTCAATGGCAACTAGCCAAATCAAGTGAGAAATCCAAATCTAAAGTCTACCCACTTCCTATTTCTTCATCCTCTACCTCTTGCCAAGTTGTATAGGGTGTTTCCTTCACAAGTTTTCATGGCTTGGTGAAGTTGGAACTTGTTCTTGTGATGCCTCGACGTAGATCATCTTCGGCATCGAACCGACGATCAAGCCCGCCCATTCTTCGATGATGCCGATGCTAGAGTCATGGGTTCGTTTTGGACAGCGGAGGGACTTCATCACGGAGCCTAGGAGGTGGTGGACCGGATCTATGAAGGTTGTAGCCCCTTTCCTTTAGATACATTTCCGTTTACTTGCTTGCTTTGCCTATACTTCTAGCCAACGATCCGTTCTAGGTTTTCTCGGCACCGTAATTTTTAGAAATTGGCATGTTTGATCACTTGTGAGACTCCATTAGAGTGCCTAGGAACCCTACACATGCTAGTTGGTCTTATACCTGACGTCAGATAGCAGTTCCCTGGTGACATATGTACAGGTTAGTTCATCGACCTGAGATCGTCATTTGTCTTGTATGAGTTCCCACTGTACTTTGATTACTACGCTACCACGCTCAAAGGAGACGTGCAAACAGGTTTTAGTTGGGTACAGTCCCGAGCCACATGGAGGCAGTGAGCGGATCTGCAGGGGTTCGTCTCTCCCGGTATTGGGGGTGAGGTCGCGTTGTGTCTAGGAGAGCCATTACATGAACTCCTTGGCCAAGGCAGGAGATTTACTGGTAGGTATTCCAGTAGTATCTCAGGGTGTTCTGGGCTACACTCCGACACGACTTGTACCGCTTTTGGGGGTCTGACTTTTACCAACCCCCTAGGCCCGCAATGCGATGCTCATAGACGAACGGACCGGACTGTACGGATATTGTCACTGACAAGCTCAGTAGGGTGTCAGGATGAGTTCGCTCATCGACGTCCCTTTTGGTCAATACCTGGTAGCCCGTTACGTATGGCTAATACCTCTGACGTGCTAGTGGTTAAATCCACAACCAAAGTATTGACGAGTCTTTAGAGTCCCCCACAGACCGTTTTCTCAAGTTTCGGGCGAAACGCTGTAGAGGCCATATGGAGATATGACAGGGTTCAATCATATACGTGCGGTATTGCACGGATCATGATCAGACGGATAATACTAGCGGGCTTTGGTTTAAGCCGGATCCTAGTATTGTACAGTGTAGATTTTGTCTCATTGCATTTGTATTTCGGTCGGAATACAAATGCGGGTATGTATATACAGTAGCGGGGTTTCCTGTAATTTATTACGGCATCATTTTTTTGAAGTTTCCAGTTTGCATTCCGTTTCGGCCATTTTCCATTGTATCTTTCTTTGGCTGAAAATTGGTGGAGGAGGACTTATTTGCAAATGTGCAAATTAGTATTGTGGAGGGTGGTCTTTGTATATTGTTGCTTCATGATGGTTTTCATGATGGTTGTAGCTTCCATTTGTTAGGTTTACCTAGCACCCTATGAAAGGTTTGGAAGCATCACATGTACCAAAGATTAGATTTTTATGGTGCTAAGTAAGCATACAAAGGATCTATCCTAGAAAAATTAGGGTTTCATAACTTTACAAGTAACAAAGGCTAGGTTTTGAGAGTACAACCTTTGTAGCTCCCTGTTCTTGACTCCTTGGCCACTTGAGGGTTGGAGAATGGTTAGCTTGAAGTCTTCTAGTGTCCACGATGATCCACCTGAAGCTCCTTTGACCAAGCTATCAACTTCACTTGATCAAGAGAAGGAAATGAAGATAACACTCTAAACAAGTGGGCAAGACTTGTGTAGAATGATGTTGTGGTGGCTTTTCTCACTTCAAAAACCTAACTTGATGGATATTTTGCTCACTACAAAAGTCTAGAGAGCAAAAGAAGGAGGAAGAAGATGATGGCATTTTGGAACAAGAGTGAAAGAATAACTCTTTTGAGAAAATGAAAAATATATGTATATATATTTTTCATTTCACATCTCAAACCATGGTTAATGATAAAGATATTATTGTATTTGAGTTAAAAACACCAAAGAAAAATTAACCAAGGGTTAATAAGTAGGTGAGCATGGTAAGATGAAGAAGAGTGTAGAAACAATCCATGAATTAACCCTTTTTCTTTTCCTTTTTGTTTTAACACAAATGCAATAATAATCCATATAAAAACCCATGGTGTGATTCTTATATTGCCACCATTTTCAATGTATATGAACTATGAAGGATGATGTATGTATGTATGTGTGCATGCACATCCATATGTGCATGAATCATGAAAGAATACATACATGCATGCATACAACAAAAATACAAGAAAGGATTTCCAGTGAGAAAATAATGGTTAAATGATAAATCAACACTTGATTTATCAATCCGGCCATATCACATACGACCAAACCAAAAGCAAGCCGCCCGATTAATATACGGTATCTCATACACGCATTTTAACCGGGTCCATGCGCATATCGCATACGCGCACCACAACGTTTCGCCTGGACTAGGTAACTCCTTTGTGGGACTCTAAGACTCGTCAATACGCCTGCAGTGGGTGATGATCATATCAAGCACCCCCAAGCCGCAAGCGGTCAGCTAAACGAAACGGCCACCCGGGTATTGAGCGATCAGAAGAAAACAAGCGAACCTGCTACAACTCCCGTCGAGCCAACCGGCAACACTACCGTACAGTCCGGTCTCTTCGTCAGATATGCTGCATATCGAGTCTAGGGATGGTAACGTCGACCCTAATAACTCAATAAGTCATGTCGGTGAATGGTCTATAACAGATCGAGAAACTACTGATAACATTTATCAGTAAATCTCAGCAGCCCTGGCCAGGGACTTACTGATATAACCAGTCGAGCACACCACAGCATCAACTCCCAATACCGGGAGAAACGAAACCCCTCTTATCGCTCATCGCCTTCGTGTGTCTCGGGACAGTACCTAACGGCCACTTGTTTACACGACTCAGTAGAGCCATGGTAGGGTGGTAATCAAAGTACAGTGGGAGAGCACACAAGACTCTATGACGATCTCGGGTCTACAGACTAACCTGTACCAGTGTCACCTGAGAACTGCTATCCGACGATAGATATAATTCCATATAGGAGTTCTCGGTGAGTCCGTCCAGTGTACCCAGTCACCATTGAGCACCCGTATATGATCTTGATGTCAAACATCGATGAATGTGGGAACATCCATCGCCCATCATATGGGTCTAGTATCATATACGCTAGTCTACTCTGGTATATCGATGCCCCGTCTTGATACACCTTATGACTAGGGACATTTCAGGATATGCTTATAAACTACAGATGCCCCACTAGTATGATATCTATCATAATCACTGTAGTCAAGCCAATATCCTCAGGGCTTTATCAACATGTATGAATGAGTAAAAGCATGATCAAATCAACATGTCAGATAAAGAAGAATCAGATAGCATACTATCATGTCGAGTAAGAATGTACACTGAATATATATATATATATATATATATATATATACATGTATAAATACATCCACTATCACATAATGGCCTCTAGGGCATACATATATCCAACAATCTCCCACTTGCACTAAGGCCAGTTATTGGCATATCTCATACCCAACATCTCAAAAAGTCGCTCATGCTGCGGCTGAGGGAGGGCCTTGGTGAGTGGATCCGCGGCGTTATTCTTTGTGTCTACTCTCTTAATCTCGATCTCGCGGTGATCTACAATCTCCTGGATCAAATGAAAGCGCCTCAGGATGTGTCTGGACCGCTGATGGGACCTAGGCTCCTTGGCTAACGCTATAGCCCCATTATTATCACAATACAATGGTATTGGATCAATAATGGTTGGAACTACTCCTAGCTCCGAGACGAACTTCTTCATCCAGACGGCTTCCTTGGCGGCATCATTTGTAGCAATGTACTCAGCCTCCATCGTAGAGTCTGCAACGGTATCCTGTTTGGAACTCTTCCAACTTACCGCCCCTCCATTGAAGGTAAATACAAACCCTGAGATAGATTTGCTGTCGTCCTTATCGCTCTGGAAGCTCGAATCGGTAAAGGCCTCCATTTGGAGTCTCCATTACCATACACCAAGAACAATTCTTTGGTCATTCGTAAGTACTTAAGAATGTTCTTCACAGCTGTCCAGTGATTCTCCCCTGGGTTGGATTGATACCTGCTTACAACACTAAGTGCATAAGCTACATCTGGGCATGTACATAACATCGCATACGTTATAGATCCTATTGCCGAAGCATAGGGTATAATGCTCATGCGAGCTCTCTCTTCATCGGTCTTTAGACAAGAATCCTTGAAGAGAGTGACCCCATGGCAAGCGGGTAAGGCACCCCGCTTGGAGTCTTCCATACTAAACCTTTTTAGGATGGTGTTTATGTACCTGGTTTGGGACAATCCCAATAACTTTTTGGATCTATCCCTATAGATCGTTATACCCAGGATGTATGTGGCATCACCCTGGTCCTTCATGGAGAACCTTAGTGATAAGAAAGATTTGACCGACTGTAGCATAGGAATATCATTTCCTATCAGAAGAATGTCATCCACGTACAATACGAGGAATGTGACAGCTCTTCCTACAGCCTTCTTATAAACACAAGGTTCATCTGGATTTTTGATGAAATCAAACTCTTTGATAACATCATCGAAACAGATGTTCCAACTCTGAGATGCCTGCTTTAACCCATATATGGATTTAAGCAATCTACATGCTTTCTCGCTGCTCCCACTGTCAATGAAGCCCTCTGGCTGATCCATATAAACGCATTCTTCTAAATCTCCATTTAGAAATGCTGTTTTAACGTACATCTGCAAGATTTCATAGTCGTAGTGAGCAGCAATAGCAAGTAGGATCCGAATGGATTTAAGCATGGCTACGGGCGAAAAAGTTTCGTCATAGTCCAAACCTGGTCTTTGAGGAAAACCCTTCGCCCCAAGTCTTGCCTTATAGGTCTCTACCTGCCCATCTACACCAATCTTTCTTTTAAAGATCCAATTGCATCCTACAGGTTTTACCCCAGGGGGTACAACGTCCAAAGTCCATACTTTGTTGGTGTACATAGACTCCATTTCGGATCTCATGGCATCCAGCCACTTCACAGAGTCTCTACTCGTGATAGCTTGCTGAAAACTGGTAGGATCATCATCATCCATGATGCAGTCTTCTCCGTCACCATCAATGAGGAAACCGTAGTACCTCTCCGGTGGGCGAGAAGTCCTACCAGACCTTCGGAGTGGCCGAGGTTCCACAGTTTCTATTGCAACAGCCGGTTCAACTAAATCGTTATTTGTAATTTCTGTCTCTAGAACCTCTTCTAGATCCACCACCTTGCCATCATCTTTATCTGGAAAAAATCTTTTTCCAAGAATGTGGCATACTGAGAAACAAACACCTTTTGTTCCTCTTTGTGGTAGAATAGATATCCATATGAAATCTTTGGATATCCCACAAAGTTACACATGACCGACCGTGTCTCGAGTTTGTCCGGATTCTGCTTTTTAACATAGGCCGGGCAACCCCAAATCTTAATCCTCTTAAGAGATGGTCTCTTCCCATGCCATATCTCATATGGCGTGGTAGACACGGTTTTGGTTGGAACCCTGTTCAAAAGAATCGCTGCAGTCTCCAATGCATGCCCCCAAAATGAGACAGGTAACTCAGCATCACTCATCATCGATCGGACCATATCTAATAGGGTCATGTTCCGTCTTTCTGACACACCGTTGTGCTGTGGTATGTAAGGAGGAGTGAGCTAAGAGAGAATCCCATTCTCTTTTAGGAAGTTTGCAAATTCCGTACCAAGGTACTCTCCACCTCGATCTGATCGAAGCATCTTGATACTCAAGCCGGTTTGTTTTTCTACTTCTTGTTTATATTCAATGAATTTCTCGAAAGCTTCGGACTTGTGCTTTAATAAAAATACATGACCGAATCTTTAGAAATCGTCAGTGAACGTAATGAAGTATGAAAAACCGCCTCTAGCCTGTGTAGACATTGTCCCGCATACATCACTATGTATGAGGCCTAGGAGTTCAGTAGCTCTTTCTCCGTGTCCGGTAAACGGAGTTTTGGTCATTTTACCCTTGATACAAGACTGGCAAGTCGCATAAGATTTATATTCAAAAGAGTGTAAATATCCATCTTTGTATAACTTGTTTAGTCTTGTTACGTTAATATGACCAAGTCTACAGTGCCAAAGAAAAGGTTCATTTAATTCTGAAAGTTTTCTTTTATTAGTGTGTTGTATACTGAAAACTGTGTGTTGATTTAGGACGTATATCCCGTTATTAAGTGTACCATACCCAACCAACATTTGATTTAGGTGAATGTTCATTACATTGTTCTGCAATACAAAATTATATCCTTCATTGTCTAACAAAGAAACAGATATTATATTACATAGCATACTTTGTACAAAATAACATGGGTTCAAAACCAATATACACCCAGATGGCAACCCCAAGTGATACTCTCCCACTGCGACTGTATGTACATTGGAACCATTTCCAACGTGGAGAGTATGGTCACCTGTCTTCAAAACTTTGCTATTTCTCAGCCCCTGCATAGAATTGCAAATGTGAGAACCTGAACCGGTATCTAATACCCAGGAAGCAGAGTTTATTGAAAAACAGTTTTCTGTCACAAACACACCTGAAGCGGAAGCATCCCCATGCTTCTTCTTGAGGTTCAAGTACTCCGTACAGTTGCGCTTCCAATGTCCTGTCTTGTGGCAATGAAAACATTCACCTTTCCCCGAGTCTCCAGTTTTGGACTTTTCCTTTCCCTTCACCTTTTTAACTCCACCCTTAGGATTGGTGGGCTTCTTCTTTTTCTTTCCTTTGGCCTTAGCCTTTGGGCAAGAAGAAGAAGATTGCCCAATAGTCATAACCGGAGTTTTCATTGATTTCATAGTGCTCTCTGCACTCCTTAACATATTAAAGAGTTCAGGTAGTTCCTTCTCCATGCCGTGCATGTTGAAGTTAACAATGAACTGAGCAAAAGTGGAAGGGAGGGACTGCAGAATAATATCCGTATATTGTTCATTTTCCATTGTCCATCCTAGGTCCTCAAGCTCTTCTATAAGAGCTATCATCTTCAGAACATGTTCTCCTACCGGTGTGCCAGGGGCCATTCGCATCTGAAACAATTTCTTTGATGCTTCGTATCGTAATACGCGGGATTGCTCTCCATACAACTCCTTTGTATGGAGGAATATGGTTTGAATGTCCATATTCTCGTGCTGCTTTTGATGTGTATTGTCCATCGATGCAAGCGCGAGGAATTTGGCCGTGGCACAGTCAGCGTCCCATGTCTTGCGGACTTCAATGTCCGCAACTGAGGATTTTGGACCTAGGGTGGGCGGGGCTGAAGCCGTGAGGACATATGATATTTTATCATAAGTTAAGGCTATTTCCAGATTCCTCAACCAGTCTTTATAATTGGTCCCATTCAGTTTGTTTTTATCTAGTAGAAGCTTGAGTCCAGTCATTGGTTTCTGCCATTAAGAGAGAGAAAAGAATACACTCAGCGAAAGCTCTTGCATAGATCAGATTGGTTATTATCTTGTCTAATCGATATCTCCCACTGCTTTAATCAAATTTTTCTTTCAAACCTTAAAAAGAAAACTAGCTAGGATTAATTACAGTCTACAACTTCGCTAACCGTTCAGCCAGGCCAGTGTCGGTACTTGAGGGAGGTTCCCCGTGCTTTCGCACGGACCTAATTAAAGAAAACCTCGTTTTCCCAGAGGCGTAGCCCCGTTAACACCTTTCTAGACACCTAATGAGTTAGCCAATTGTAAACTGTAAAACTCTCCTAGGAGCAACTATTGCCCACAGTGGGATCGGGATCCAACCATCATATGGAACGTATGCAATCTCATTGCAAATCTCAACACTTGAAATTCCCGATGTGATTTTTACCCCAAGTACTTATGAACTTAACTATGGTCAACAAATCATAAGTACCAGTCAAGTTCTACCCGTCATTTCTTGATCAATTAGACCCACCCATATGACCCTTAACTATGGTCAACAAAGTCGCATGAATGTCCTAATTAATCTGCATCATATGCAGTGTAGAAAGACATCACTTAGCTACCGTACACTACGCCTTAACTACAGTCAACAAACGTAGCATGAATACTAAGTACTCTACTTCCTAAAATAACGGAGGGTTGCGGATGATTTTTAAGAAAATCTTTAATGCTTTGAACTTGATATCGTCGTAGAATCAAATGGTTTTCAAAAGGAGTTGCTTGTGCTCCGCAGTTTTGAAATATAGCTTTTTCATAAAGAGCTGAGTGGTTTTCAAATCTGATTCTACAACATCTTTTTAGGTTTATTTTCTTTACATTAATCATATTAATGTAATCCCATCATTTAAGTCCTTAAGCCAATCACAGAAAAAAGAAACGAAAATAACACGTACGCTTATGCCATCCGCATTCGCCGCAATGTTCCGTTATGCACCGTTAGGTTACATAACTAACGGCATACCGCGACGGGACTAGCGCGGGTGCAAAACATAAGCAACGTCAACTATATATCTCATATATAATATATCATTCGTCTCAGATATCACAGAACACAGGCAGCAGAAACATATATATAATGTGGGATATACTAGGACGTCCGTATTTAGTATTTAGCCAATAATAGAAAATACGGATTCCACAGTCGCGATGAATAGCCAAGCCCACACCCTTAGACCCATACGAGAGCGGCAAGCGACCCTACCAATCCTGGAGTTTAGGAGACCCGGTCTCGACTCCTCGAGATGGCCTCCCACTGAACCCCAGAACCCGGTCACTTGTGCTCCCCTCCTTGGGTCTATCCTAATGCGGAAAAGTAAATAATATACAACACAGGTGACATCAACCTCAACCCGGAAGTGCCCCAAATAAAAGAATATTACATTACAATTGAATTTACATGAATGAAAATATAAAACTCTCATCTCAAATAAAAAAAACCCGGCTATTCGATCGCGACAATCCTGCACATCATATCTCAGCAACACATAATATCATATATCATCAACGTAAGTAAGTATGCGTACCCCGATTGTCGTTGATGTATAGCAACGAAACCGGCGATATCGAACATACTACACTTACGGTCACAGAAAAGAAAGTGTAAAACTACAATATTTGGAATCCACATTCTCTTTAGACATCATAAATGCGAAATATCACATACTTCGTATTTCATGCATAAACTATATGAATTCCACATATTGTATCACATTCCAGATAAATCGAAAGTATTAAAGTTTTCGACCGAATGTTCAAATACCCAAAATTCCCTAAAGCTCAACACTTGAGCGGAGTTCAAAAAATCCGGAGTGTGTCACAGTAGTAGCGGTCCAGCCGTAGAAGGGTCAAGCCAACGCCTCACATGTGGCACGCCGTACTGCCCCAAACCCTAAGGTTTAAAGGGCAGTTCAAGACGGTCACATAATCGAGTTAAGGTTTGTTGTCTTCTAGAGGGTCCACCACAAAACTTGCACATATATACGAAAGATTTAAACCCCGTGAAAAGTGAGCAAACGACACTCGTTCGAACAACTCAACACTTTCTAATTATCCCGAAAAAACTTGAAGTTAAAATTCCGATCGAATCATCGAACTCAAAACCATCCCCAGAATATTCAGCACAATAATCAGATTAAACATACCTAAAACAATATAAAAGCAGGTATAGGAATTACTGTGCAAATAATAAGCCATGAAGCCTCTGTACGGCCGCGGAGCCGCGGCCCAAGCAAGGATTAGCCGCGGTTCCGCGGCGGCTTAAACGACTCATGGCTTCGTATTTCACAGTATTTCTTATATTTTCCTGCTGTAATTTTTAAGTATTTTTAATTATGAAAATAACCAGGTTTGAAAAAATGTCCAGAGAGTGTCCCAAAATACCGTATTTCGGTTCGATCGGAGTTTTTACTTCGTTAAAGTGTCGCCTCATTTTCTAGGTCGGCTCTGATACCAATGTTAGTCAGGCAGCCACCCCATCCAATAGGGTCACCGTGGCACCAACGGGTCCCTCAGCCGCTACATTTTACGCATGTCCCCTCACGAGGACTACAACCCGCCGGAACACCTTCCGGTCTTGGGACACCCTGGGGGTAAGAGCCTATGCTTCGCCAAACTGTCCCACAGTGAGAACCCCCCATAGGTCGACATCCAATACCTAGTAGCTCTGATACCAATGTTAGGTTTACCAAGCACCCTATGAAAGGTTTGGAAGCATC
Organism: Agapanthus africanus; assembly: GCA_030015575.1. Taxonomy (NCBI): domain Eukaryota; kingdom Viridiplantae; phylum Streptophyta; class Magnoliopsida; order Asparagales; family Amaryllidaceae; genus Agapanthus; species Agapanthus africanus. The sequence goes on from JASDDO010000008.1 coordinate 319,248,181, forward strand.
ACATGTACCAAAGATTAGATTTTTATGGTGCTAAGTAAGCATACAAAGGATCTATCCTAGAAAAATTAAGGTTTCATAACTTTACAAGTAACAAAGGCTAGGGTTTTGAGAGTACAACCTTTTTATCTCCCTATTCTTGACTCCTTGGCCACTTGAGGGTTGGAGAACGGTTAGCTTGAAGTCTTTTAGTGTCCATGACGATCCACCCGAAGCTCCTTTGTCCAAGCTATCAACTTCACTTGATCAAGAGAAGGAAACGAAGATAACACTCTAAAAAAGTGGGCAAGACTTGTGTAGAATGATGTTGTGGTGGCTTTTCTCACTTCAAAAACCTAACTTGATGAATATTTTACTCACTACAAAAGTCTAGAGAGCAAAAGAAGAAGGAGGAAGAAGATGATGGCTTTTTGGAACAAGAGTGAAAGAATAACTCTTTTGAGAAAATGAAAAATATATGTATATATATTTTTCACTTCTCATCTCAAACCATGGTTAATGATAAAGATATTATTGTATTTGAGTTAAAAACACTAAAGAAAAATTAACCAAAGGTTAATAAGTAGGTGAGCATGGTAAGATGAAGAAGAGTGTAGAAACAATCCATGAATTAACCCTTTTTCTTTTCTTTTTTGTTTTAACACAAATGCAATAATAATCCATATAAAAACCCATGGTGTGATTCTTATATTTCCACCATTTTCAATGTATATGCAACCATGAAGGATGATGTATGTATGTATGTGTGAATGAATCATGAAAGAATGCATACATGCATGCATACATCAAAAATAGAAGAAAGGATTTCTAGTGAGAAAATAATGGTTAAATGATAAATCAACACTTGATTTATCAATCCGGTCATATCACATACGACCCAACCAAAAGCAAGCCGCCCGATTAATATATGGTATCTCATACGTGCATTTTAACCGGGTCCATGCGCATATCGCATATGCGCACCACAACGTTTCGCCTGGACTAGGTAACTCATTTGTGGGACTCTAAGACTCGTCAATACACCGGCAGTGGGTGATGATCATATCAAGCACCCCCAAGCCGCAAGCGGTCAGCTAAACGAACGGCCACCCAGGTATTGAGCGATCAGAAGAAAACAAGCGAACCTGCTACTACTCCCGTCGAGCCAACCGGCAACACTACCGTACAGTCTGGTCTCTTCGTCAGATATGCTGCATATCGAGTCTAGGGATGGAAACGTCGACCCCAATAACTCAATAAGTCGTGCCGGTGAATCTTCTATAACAGATCGAGAAACTACTGATAACACTTATCAGTAAATCTCAGCAGCTCTGGCCAGGGACTTACTGATATAACCAGTCGAGCACAGCACAGCATCAACTCCCTATACCGGGAGAGACGAAACCCTTCCTATCGCTCGTCGCCTTCGTGTGTCTCGGGACTGTACCCAACGGCCACCTGTTTGCACGACTCAGTAGAGCCGTGGTAGGGTGGTAATCAAAGTACAGTGGGAGAGCACACAAGACTCTATGACGATCTCGGGTCTACAGACTAACCTGTACCAGTGTCACCTGAGAACTTCTATCCGACGATAGATATAATTCCATATAGGTGTTCTCGGTGAGTCCGTCAAGTGTACCCAGTCACCACTGAGCACCTGTATATGATCTTGATGTCAAACATCGATGAATGCGGGAACATCCATCGCCCATCATATGGGTCTAGTATCATATACGCTAGTCTACTCTGGTATATCGATGCCCCGTCTCAATACACCTTACGACTAGGGACATTTCAGGATATGCTTATAAACTACAGATGTCCCACTAGTATGATCTCTATCATAATCACTGTAGTCAAGCCAATATCCTCAGGGCTTTATCAACATATATGAATGAGTAAAAGCATGATCAAATCAACATGTCAGATAAAGAAGAACCAGATAGCATACTATCATGTCGAGCAAGAATGTACACTGAATATATATATATATATATATATATACATGTGTAAATACATCCACTATCACATAATGGCCTCTAGGGCAAACATATATCCAACACCATTGACTCCATGGTTCATGATTGTTTGACCTTTGGTGATATGATGGGAGTAGGTTGTGATCATTGGATTCATCATCATCACTCATCCATTTTCTCTTTCTTGATTATTGCCTTCTCCCCCCCCCCATCCCCTTGACTTTTCTCTCCCCTCTCATTTTTTTTCTTTGGTTGAGGGGTCGGCCATTCTTGAGGAAGGGGCTGCCAAAATTTTTGGAGTGGGATTTTTTTCTCTTCATGCTTGCAAAATCCCTAAGTTCATCTACAAAAGTTCACATCTCTTTTCTCCACATTCATATGGCAACTTCTTTAAACCCATTGAGACAAAGTAATCCACACTTAGCCTACAGCATTCTTGGACACGTCGACTCACCAACTTCGTGCCCGAGTTGCCTCGGTCCAGAGGTGGAAGCCCGTAAAAGAACCCGGCGATGTGGCGCCCTTCCGACGAGGAGATGAAGACTAGAGATTCCGCGTAGAGATCGGGACGACGACGAGAAAACCGAAGGACACAGATCGCTCGGTATATCTCTACCCCTTCTCTAGTTAGCTAGGATTAGATTAATGGCCCTATCCAGGTTTAAAAGTGCGCGGTGGTGCCGGTTTACAAGTTTTGTAAAAATATCGTTTCCGCATTTTGACCTCGGATTGACGGCCGGGGCGCCGCCGTGCACTTACACTGGTATCAGAGCCACGCCATTGACCTAGTCTAGCTTGCTCTAGCGAGTTTAAAGCATCGATCGAACAAATATCCCAAAACCGCGATTTCAAGTGCATCAGTTTTCTGTCGAATTTTTTTTGGCTCGAAAATTTTTTCAGTGCATTGCAGAAACACATGCAGGCAATTCTAAGAGTTCTGCAAAAATTTAGTGGCTTAACTTTACTGTTCTGCCACGGAACCGCGGCCAAACCCATGCATTGGCCGCGGTTCCGTGGCCATAATGACTCCTTGTAGTACAAAATTTTACAGAGGCTCTTGGACTTAGAAATGGGGGTTTTGGTATATTCTGTTTGGGCCCAGATTTTCTTTGAGTGCTGCAGTAGTGCTTGGGGCCTACTTCGGTAAATTTGATCGATCGAAAATTTTAAACATGTTAGTTCACAGTATTTACATTATATCTGCGACCGTGAATGTCACTTGATCGGTAAATCCTGTCTAACTGCTATAGCCTTTTTAGACGGATTTGCGAACGTGACATTCACGTTGATGTTCTGTGTTGTGCTGTGATGTTGCAGATTGTCGTGGTGGATAGCCTGGATACAATGGTAGTACAGTTTGGTATTATTATGTACATTTGATATTGCGGGGCGAGCGTCCGACATGTGGACTGCCGTCACTGCCCGTTTGTATATTATTCTTTTGGGGCACGACCGGGCTGAGGTCGATGTACCCGTTGTATGTATATTTTACTTTCTGTACTAGGATTACCCCAAGGTGGGGTGCACGGATAGCCGGGTTCTAGAGGGAAATGGGCCCGCATCTCATGGCGTTGAGACGGAGGGGGCCTCACTCTAGAATTGGCGGGCTATTCGCCGCACTCGTAGGGGGTACAGGTTGACCCAAGGAAGGGTGCCCAAGTTACCAGATTCCGTGAAGTGCTGGGTGGTCCATTCACGTTGCTGAAGGGGGCTGCCTCGCTTCAGGTTTTGGCGGGTAACATGCCGCGCTCATAGGGGTCTAGGATTTCATTGCACAGGCTATCCACACGACCAGGGGAACGTCGGGTTTCAGTAGCGGCTCTATGAAACCCGAAGATCCGAGATATCTGTATTGTTCTGTGATGCTTATTACATTTCTGTGATGTTGCATTTTATCATTCCTTGAGCGAATATTATATATTGATATATATACTAGTAGATGTTGTATATGTTTTGCATCCACGCTAGTCCAGTCCCCGCTCTGTCGTTAGTTAAGTAACCTAACGGGTAATGACGGGACCCAGTGGCGAATGCGGATGGCATATACGTACATCATTATTTTCGTTCTTTATTGGTGTGATCAATTGATGGGACTGCATTGATTCGGATCAATGCAAGCTAAACAAACCTATTCTGATGTTGTTGGAACATTTTTCAAAAAGTTGTTATTGCAAGGACATTCACTTTTGTTTTGCACAGTGGTATTCAGTTGGAATATCCTGCACCTCAGTCGACGAGGCAAGGGCCGAGATCCCTTCACCGGGAGTGACCCCTTGGACAGAAGTTTGCGTCAGGGTAATAACTTCACTATAGCCGATTGCCTTTTGCTTTGCATCATGGTATTCAGTTGGAATATCCTGCACCTCATTCTACGGGGAATGAGCCGAGATCCCTTCACCGGGAGTGACCTCTTTAGCAAAGGTTTTCGCCACTATATTTTTAAAAGCTATCCGGTTCCTTCAACGATATCAAGTTCATTACGTTAAAGGTTTTTTGCCAAAAACCATTCGTAGCCCTCTGTCGTTTCATATAGATAGTCAATAGTATTCAAGCTGTGTTTGTTAGCTAAAGTCAAGGCACAGTGTTTGGTAGCTATTGGGTATTCATATGCTGCATAGATAGATGCGTTGGTTTGGGACAGTCGTACTACCTTGTTGGCCAAAGTCAATGGTAGGTACGGGTGGGTTCAAATCAACCTAGAGAATGACGGGTAGAACTTGACATGTGACTTATGATTTGTTGGCCAAAGTCAAGGTCATAAGAGCATGGGGTAAAAATCACATCGGGAGTTTCTAAAGAAACTGAAACTTGCCAGATATGCGCATACCTTCTGGAGTTTGATAACGTGAGCGGATTCCATCACGTTATCATGCGATGATAGTTGGATCCCGATTCCCACTGATGAGTTGGTTTACTCCTCGGGTGATCCCGACTAATTATTCTTTCAGGTTTGGAGGAGAATTTGACGGTACAGTAGAAGGTTTCCTGATTAGATAAAGTGATAACCATTCTGATCTAGATTAGAGTGCACGCCTAGTGTTTCTTTTCTCTCTCTCTTTGGCAGCGACCATGACCCGACCTTGACTATGACTCAGTGACCAAGTTGACCGAACCTTCTAAAACACTGGCTTTTGGATTGTCAGAATTGAATACCTCATTGCCACTCCTACTTTTACCCTTTTCTCCAGGACACCCCGTATTACTACGAACGTCCACTTCCATTGGATTAAACTATCGTATGGTTATATACGAACTCGAAGGAATTTATTCGAGGATGGTTTCCAGTTCTGGAGAAAACTGATAGGACTATTCAGCTGTCTTTTCCTTTAACCTTCTCTCAGGTTGCGAGTGCCCCTTAGATTAGGGGATAGTACACCTATTACATAAATTGGATAGTCTTCTTCCAAACCATAGGCAGGTGCCGACCGGTAGGGAATGAAGAAAACCAATTAGCCTAACGATGGTGTACAGAAGGTATTATGTAAAGACAAATAAAGGGATTAGAAGGAGGGCAAAGTAAATTGCGACTGCTATTCACGACCAAACCAAGTATTTCATTACCATTCCCACTTCACCTTTGTATTTCTCCAGGACACTCCGTATCACTACGAAGATCCACAGTTTATTGGATACTCCATCGTATCGTTATATACGAACTCGAAAGGAATTTGTTCCAGTTCGGGGATGGATTCTGATTCAGGAGAAATAGGAATAAGGTTTATTCAGGTGTCTTTTTTCTTCACCTTCTCTCGCGTTGCGAGTGCTCCTAGGATTAGGACAGTACACCCATTACGCTTATTGGATAGTCTTCTTCCAAACCATAGGCTGGTGCCGAACGGTAGGGAAGGAAGAAAACCATTTAGCCTAAGAGGGTGTACAGAAGGTAATGACTAAAGACATATGAAGGGATTTGGAGAGATGGCAAAGAAGTATATGGTTACAGTTATGAATCTGGATAATGGAAGAGGCATTACTAGGAATACCCGGATACCCCTACGAAACATTTACAAGTTTCAGTTTCACTGTGTACTGTTAAAAGAAAACCGATTTCCCAATTAGCCCTTACTCCAGGGTATGTATTTACCAGGTATGATTCTCACATCTGTATAGTTTTACAGATGATGAGTGGGAGTAAGTTATTGGGAATTAGGTGATTATCCTCATTATATCGGAATTCGTTGTAATTGGTGATATTTGAGGAAGTCACTTGGGTTGTTTGCCGGACGACAAATATTTGGTTTTGAATATCCGTTGCTATGCACCAATTTCAAATTGATATATCTGTACGTCTCTTTTTATAGAGTGAGATATACCTTTTTGAAATTATGTCTATGACATTTACCTATATCAGTGGATGGTTAGGTAAGGAGCATTAAACAGCGGTGTAATTCTTCTTAACCATAAGTACAGTTTTCAACCTACGACGCACAAGGAATGAGTCATTAGACTCAAGGGACTTATACAGAGTATTGTATGTTGTCCAGTGTCCATTAGGACAGAGGGGTTGGTACTCGTACTAGATTCTGTTTACTTGTGACTTCTCTGGGTCTTAGACATGTGTTTCGTAGAAACACAAGGTCCATGTTTTGAGAAGTTATAGGTATAAGAATAGAGTAGAGAACTAGGTGTTGCAAGATCTGTTAGTTGTTTGTATGCCCTAGAGGCCAGTATTGTACAGATGATGTATATTATATTGGATGCTTGGACATATATAGAGATGACTTTCTTGCTCGATATGATAGTATGCTATCTGGTTGCTCTTTATCTTAACATGTGTACTTGTCTCTTTATACTGTCTTATAGTTATATGTTGGTAAAGCCCTTAGGATGTGTACTTGACTACCTGGACTATGATGCGGATCATACTAGTGGGGACATGGTAGTCCATAAGTACATCCTTCAAGGTCCCTAGTCGTGGGTGTATCGAGACGGGGCATCGAATACACCAGTGTAGACTAGCGTATACGCTTCTTGACCCATGAGATGGGCGATGGATGATCCCATATCCATTAGTGTTTGACATCAGAGATGGTATACGGGTGCTCAGTGGAGACTGGGTACAATGGACGGACTCGCCGAGAACTCCCAGATGGTATTATACCTCACGTCAGATGGCAGTTCTCAGGTGACACTTGTGCAGGTTAGTCTGTAGACCCGAGATCGTCATAGAGTCTTGTGTGATACCCACTGTGCTTTGATTTCCACCTTACCACGTCCATGAGGGCGTGCAAAACGGTGGTTTTTGGGTACAGTCCTGAGTCACATAGAGGCAATGAGTGATAGGAGGGGTTTCGTCTCTCCCGGTATTGGGGGTTGATGTTGCACTGTGCTCGATTGGACGTAACAGGGAAGTCCCTGGCCAGGGCTGATTGGAGATTTACTGGTAAGTGTTGCCAGTAGTTTCTCGACCCGTTATGAGCCTCACATCGGCATGACTTATCGGTTATTGGGGTCTGACGTTTACCACCCCTAGACTTGATATGCGACATATCAGACGAGGTGACCGGACTGCATGGTACTTGATTGGTACGAAAAGGTCGTGTTTGTAGTTAACCGCAATCAATAACGGTGTCGCGCGTAGCTAGACCGAGATGAGTACGGGTCGTCCTCTGGGAAACGTGGAACCTCTTATTTTTACTTTAGATGTGTTGAAAAGGAGGAAGAAATACGAATGGTTGTAGGATGGTTTCTAGATCTACGTTTAATAAGAATGTAAATATAGATCTAGATTAGTTTAAAGATGTGATTAATTATAATAAAAAGGGCTTGTAGGGTTCGTTAGGATTTAGTAGTTATGAGAGATTAATTAAAAGTTACCCCTTTTATCCATTAATAGATTTAGAACTAGAACGACGGTGATGCGTGTAGATTAGGGTTTCTGGAGGGAAAAGGAATCCCACTCGTAACCCTTATCTCGACACGGAACTCCGTTCATTATCTAGCCTTTACCAAAACAATCATTAATCTAATCTCTAATCGTGGTCGGAACTAGCAAGGAATTGCTAGCGCGCCCGATTAGGATGTTAATGATTATTTTGATAAAGTTCCTAAACTTTATAGGACTTAAAAAGGGTTTAATTATTTTCATCCCCCATTAACCTACCCTAATCCTACGAACCCTAACAAGCGGAGAATTACTCGCGCATGTTGGGAGAAGAAGATGAAAAGAAAGAGAGGAAGAACATAATGTAAAAACAAACAATTAAATAAAAAAAACTACCTTTATTAATCAACTCCTTCAACTACACTTTTAATCCATAGAAAATGATTACAAAACTTGATTTGCTTCTCGATCCTTCCTAGGGAGGTAGTCGAACAGTCGATGATCAGCCTGGATGCGTGAGCGTCGGGAGCTTCGTGATCTCTTCGGCTTGATAGATTTTCCAAGAGGCCCTCGGTGCCTTTTTATAGTGCGAAGCCAGAATCTTTTTGTTCAGAAGTTGGTAAAATTCAGCACTTGAAAATCTCCCAAAATATTGCATTCTGACCTCATCAAACCGCGGCGGATCCGCGGCCCAAGGGTATGTTTGGCCGCGGATCCGCGCTCATAGGTCGAGATCTCTCTGTTATTTTTCTGGGGCTCTCTGATGGTGACATTTGGCAATCCTAGGCATCTTCATATTTCAGAAATATTCTCTCGGTTGCTTCCAGACTTAGTCTCCAAGTTTGCTCTTTAATTTGGAAAGTACTCTTCAACAAATTGATTTGTTTGTTAAATCCTTCATAACAACTTGGAAATAATCTGCACAACAACTCAAATAAGATTTTAGTAGACTTTGTTCTACTAGGATTAGACCAATAATATTATTTGCATACATTTTCCTACCAAATTGATAATTAAATATATTAACATATGGAAAATAATGTTTTTACACATAAACCCTCATATGTATAATATATTATAATAAAGTCCTTTTTTAATATAAAAATGGTAGGAAAAATGTATTACAAATGTGCAGTTTTATCGACTGAACAAATACCCCCAAACTTATCTTTGATCGTCCCGAGCAAATTAGTTTATTTAAGAGGAGAAAAAGAAAGGAGAAAACTAGGCACACTTTCGTAGGCAGACACGATTGCACTGAGCATGTGCAACAAGCCGTTAAACCTCTAGGTGTCCCTAGTAGGAGGAGTGTTGTCTCCTGAGGGTTTTCAGCGGATTACACCCACAAAATCCTATAACAAAAGAGAGATGGTGAAATTTACATATAAAGATAAGAACCATAAAAGAAATACTTTGAAAAGAAGAGTTTCCAACTATACTAGCTTTTCAGTTGTCATGAGCCCTATCTTAATAGTCATGAAAAAATGTTAGAAATCACATCATCCCTCAATAAAACATCGTCTTTATTCTTCATTTCTACCTTTTGTCCAAACATTGATCATATAACCCCACGTGTGTGTAAAGAACATCCCTACACTCGGAGAATTCAATTCAAGCTATCATACTCTTGTCCATCTACCTTAGTACTTTTTACTTTGATGAATACTTAGCATTGCTTACAAATTTTCATGCGACCGTTAATACTTCTTGAGGTACTAACCGACCGATTACTCATGTGCTTGCAGATTTGGTGATAATATTTTCCTTGTCTTGCACCACCTAAGGCTAAGCAGTGACTCCCAGACCAGTTGGCCTTAGGGCACTAGGTGAAGAGGCACCCTCGCTATATTTTTTTATTGCTACCTTGGCGATACAAAACCAGTGTTCATTTTTTTTTTTTTTCTTTTCACCATTTTATATTTTCTTCATCATTTCCTTCATACTATGGCTTTTAGACAAGAGCATTTCAAGGTATCCTCTACTATCCCGAGTTTCAAGACGTGTGTAGGTGCATATTGTAGGGTATCAACATTCAAATGTTTGGCTTCCAGAATAGAAACTATTTTTCAGACTTATTTTTATCCTCAGATTAGTGACTTCCTTCATCTTACTAACCCTTGGGACAACAGCTCATAACTACTTATTACTAGTTCGTATAAGAAAACTTCTAATTTTCTTGGTTTTCTTAAACTATTCCTATCTTTTGGATGTAATGTTTCACTTTCTATTCTTTTGTTATAAAAAAAAAATTATTATTATTTTTTTTTTTTATTTTAAATGCCCGGTGTCAAAGATAATTCAGTGAATACAAACCTCCCCCCCAAACCTGTTTTCAGCAGTGTCCTCACTGATGTAGCCTTTTGAGAACATGGACCTGTATACTAAGGGAGAGATACAAGGGGTAAAATAATAGTTAAATGATAAATTCCCCCAAACTTATTCTTTGACACGCACAGATATTCAATCAAATCATTTTTCACTCACCTCCATTCTTAAAATGTGAAAAAAGTTATCAAAATATGGAGGTGAGGCGGAGGAAATTTAGTTTTGATAAAGCGGCTCCTGTAAAAACAGGAGCTCCTCCGCGGGGTCAGCAGAAAAATACGGTTTTAATCTATGCCCATTTACTTTAAAAATCGAACCGTTTTTCAAATTTTCGACTTCAACCGCCCCATGCGGGTGTACATACCGCACCACAAAAGGTCCTTTCCAACGAGATTTAAGCTTACCCGGATGAAGATGGAGACGTGAATCATAAAGAAGGACTTGTTGCCCCGATGTGAAGGTTTTTCTAGAAAGATTTTTATCGTGAAACACTTTAGTCCTATTCTTTACTATCACTGCATTATCGTAAGCTTCATCGCGGAGTTCGCTTAGCTCATTCAATTGCAGCTTCCGATAGCTGCCTGCATGATCAAGATCAAAATTAAGCTCTTTAATAGCCCACATTGCCTTATGTTCAATCTCGACAGGGAGGTGGCATGCCTTCCCAAACACAAGGCGGTATGGAGACATACCAAGATCGGTCTTATAAGCGGTGCGGAATGCCCAAAGAGCATCCGTCAATTTGGTTGACCAATCTTTACGGTTCTTAGAAACCGTCTTCTCCAAAATCTGTTTGATCTGCCTATTTGAGATCTCAGCCTGCCCGCTTGTTTGGGGATGATAGGGTGTAGAAAGCTTGTGAGTGATTGAATATTTCCGCATCAAGGCCTCGAAAGACCTATTGCAGAAATGCGTCCCGTTGTCGCTAATGATAGCGCGAGGGTGTCCGAATCGCGAAAAGATATTTTCTTTAAGGAACTTAATGACAGCTTTGTTGTCATTAGTGCGACACGGTACAGCTTCCACCCACTTCGAGACATAATCAACCGCTAACAAGATATATAAATTCCCAAATGAGTTGGGAAAAGGGCCCATGAAATCAATACCCCAAACATCAAATATTTCCACAACCAGTATAGGTTGGAGCGGCATCTCATTCCTTCGTGAAATCCGACCCAAATGCTGACATCGCGGACAAGTTTTGCAATGTTCAAATGCATCTTTAAATAATGTTGGCCAATAAAAGCCACATTGCAAAACTTTCTCCGCCGTTTTTCGAGGTCCAAAGTGACCGCCGCATGCCTGATCATGACAAAATGATAACACGCTCTTGAATTCATCGTTAGGGACACACCTACGAATGATTTGATCGGAACAATACTTGAATAGATATGGTTCATCCCAGTAAAAATATTTTACTTGGGATAGAAATCGAAGTTTGTCTTGTTTCGACCAATCGCTAGGTATAAGTCCCGTTGCAAGATAGTTCACGATATCCACGAACCACGGTTCGTAGGATACATTCAAGAGCTGTTCGTCGGGAAATGAGTCATTTATCGGCACGGTCACAGTTGGCGAAGAAGTGATGCGTGAAAGATGGTCGGCTACTACGTTTTCACATCCACTCTTGTCTTTGATAACAAGATCAAATTCTTGTAACAATAGGATCCAACGTATTAGCCTGGCCTTTGCATCCTTCTTCGTTAAAAGATGTCGTAGGGCGGAGTGATCAGTGTAAACCACAATAGGCGAGCCAATCAAGTAGGGCCTGAATTTCTCTAATGCAAATACAACTGCCAAGAGTTCTTTCTCGGTAGTTGTGTAATTTATTTGTGCATCATTTAAGGTCCTACTTGCATAGTAAATTACATGTGGCATCTTATCAATATGCTGTCCCAAGACAGCACCAATAGCAAAATCTGATGCGTCACACATAAGCTCGAACGGGTGGTTCCAATCCGGAGATGATAGAACGGGGGCTGTAGTGAGTGATTCTTTAAGTGATTCAAAAGCAGCCTCACAATCCGAATTGAAGTGAAAAGTAGTGTCCTTGGCCAATAGAAGGGTTAAGGGTCTAGCAATTTTGCTAAAGTCCTTAATAAATCTCCTATAAAATCCTGCATGACCAAGGAAGGATCGTATATCTTTGACGCAATTGGGACGAGGGAGGTTTTGAATGACATCTATTTTAGCTCTGTCGACCTCAATGCCTTTATGTGAAATTATATGTCCAAGTACAATACCTTCTTGAACCATAAAATGGCATTTTTCCCAATTCAAAGTCAAGTTCTTATCCTTACAGCGGGTAAGAACAGCGTCAAGATTACGAAGGCAGTCCTCAAAGGAGTCCCCAAAAATGGAGAAATCGTCCATAAAAATTTCTAGAAAATTTTCCACCATATCTGAAAATATCCCCATCATGCACCGCTGAAATGTAGCGGGAGCGTTGCATAACCCAAAGGGCATGCGTCTATAAGCAAAAGTTCCGAAAGGACAAGTAAAAGTGGTTTTATCTTGATCCTTTTCGGCGATGGGGACCTGGTTGTAACCAGAGTATCCGTCCAAGAAACAGTAGTATTCGTGTCCCGCTAATCGTTCCAACATCTGGTCAATAAAAGGTAGAGGGAAGTGATCTTTCCTCGTCGCGGCATTGAGTTTCCTGTAATCAATACATACGCGCCACCCAGTTTGGGTGCGCGTTTGGATTAACTCATTAGCCTCGTTAGTGATGACCGTGATGCCAGACTTTTTAGGGACCACATGAATTGGACTTACCCATTGACTATCAGATATGGGGTAAATTATTCCACTATCAAGACACTTGACGATTTCTTTCTTTACCGCCTCCTTCATAACTGGATTTAACCGTCTTTGTGGGTCTCGGGTTGGTTTGGCTTCATCCATCAGATGTATGTGATGTTCAACAATTAAGGGACTAATCCCTTTGATGTCAGCCATAGTCCAACCAAATGCTTCCCGATTCGATCTCAACACTGCCAAAAGTGCATTCTCTTGCTCTAAGGCTAGAGAAGCGGAAATAATCACTGGCAAAGTCTCATTCTCTCCTAAATATGCATATTTAAGATGAGAAGGTAGCGGTTTGAGATCAAGAATTGGCGGAGAGACAATAGAAGGAGGAGTAACGGAATGATATTCGGACTCCTTAAGAGGTTCAAAACTTGCATAAGATATTGACTCGGAAAGTGCTGCTGACTTTTGCAATGAGTCAACGGGTTCAATCTCAAGGTCGGACTCATTGAACATATCCTCACTGTGAAGTGGTGCAAGATCAAACGATGTCTCATTAGTGTTGTCGAGAACATCAAAGCAAAGTTCCTCATCCATGCAGCTTTCGGGAGCTATCTCGTGGATGGAACAAACATCCAGCAAATGAGCAGAAGGTTCTGATGGCTGACTTCCTAGCTTGTAAATATTAAGCTCAATTGTCATTTTCCCGAAGGATAAGTTCATAGAACCGTTACGACAATTAATCACAGCGTTAGAAGTTGCTAAGAAGGGTCGACCTAGTATCACCGGGATTTGATTGCGTGGGTTTGCCACAGGTTGTGTATCTAAAACAATAAAGTCCACGGGAAATATGAATTCCCCGACTTTAATTAACACATCCTCTAGTTCGCCCCGAGGTTTGGTGATAGATCGATCAGCCATTTGGAGAGTACAATGGGCGGGTTTTAACTCTCCAATTCCTAACTGCTCGTATACCGAATAAGGAAGCAAGTTGACGCTAGCGCCTAGATCGAGTAAAGCACGATTTATATTTTTACCCCCAATAGAAATAGAGATTGTAGGACAGCCGGGGTCCTTACGTTTCTTTGGTATTTGTTGGGTAAAAGCTGTGCTAACATTACTCGTCATGAAAACCTTTTTAGGCACTTGAGTTTTTCTCTTCCTAGTGCACAAGTCTTTAAGGATTCTTGCATAAGATGGGACTTGTTGAATAGCATCTAGGAGAGGAATATTCACGCTAACTTGCTTAAACATTTCCACAATCTTCTCCATTTGCGGGTTAGGTCGGTTGGCCCTTAATCGGTTTGGAAATGGAGCACGATCAATAAGTTTTGGGTCCAACGTTTGTGGAGAAGACTGTGGCGACGGATTCGATCCCAAAATTGGAGTGGGAATCGACTTAGATAGATTTGGTGAAATGTTTGAGCCTTGGGGAAAACGGAGAATAGGCTCGGATGAAGGTGGGAGACTAGACGAGTTAGGGGAAGAAGAAGAAGAAGGGGTATCAAATGTGTCACTATCATCAACTTGCTCACCCACTTGGTTGTTCAGCACTCTCCCCGATCTCAACGTAGTGACGGCATTCACATTATGATTTTGTGAATGGCCGGGATTCGGTAGGGGTTGAGATGGGAGTTTCCCTTTCTCTCTCGCACTCATTGCGGCGTTTAACTGTGCGATTTGGTTTTCTATTGATTTAATACTCTCACCATGGGAGGAGGAGTTTTTCGTTAGGGCATCAATAGAAGACCTCATATCAGCCGAATTTTGCATGGATTGTTTCATGAACATATCCAAAGTTTGTGCAAGTGAGTTGTCAATACCGGCCACTTGTGGTGTAGAAATGTTGGCCGGATTTTGGAAATTCTGTGACTGAAAGGGGGGCTGATTCTGTGGTTGTGGTTGCTGTGGAGGAGGTCTTTGATAGTTGCTTTGTTGGTTTTGATTCCAAGCAAAGTTAGGATGATTCCTCCATCCTTGATTGTACGTAGAAGAATAAGGGTCGTTTCTAGGTCGCTGCTGAAAAGCAGCATTAGCTTGAAACGAAGCATTCATAGGACATTCTTCCGTTAAGTGTGAAGGATCCGAACAGCAACCACAAACGGTCTTAGGAAGCGTAACCTGATTTAGGGAGAATGATGAAAATTTGTTCTCCATAGCATCGAGTTTCTTCTGCATCGCTGCCATTTCGGCTTTTACTGCGATGGAAACATCGAGTTGGTGAATACCTCCCTTAGTTGAAGGTGGTCTTACGCTTTCCCACTGCAACGTGTGTTCAGCGAGATCTTCCAGATATTTCCATGCTTCACCGTCATCTTTAGACATGAAATTGCATTGACACATTGTTTCAAGCATCTGCTTTGTCGCTGGATTAATGCCCTCATAAATAATCCGACATAAATCCCATCTTTGTATCCCGTGATGGGGGCATTGGACAAGCAGATCTTTGAAACGTTCAAAGCACTTCCAAAATGGTTCATTGGGAAGCTGGGTGAACTGGTTAATCTCGCTCCTAACATGTGCAGTCTTATGATTTGGGTAAAACTTCTTAAGAAATGCTACGACGAATTCATCCCAATTAGCGATAGAGTGTGCGGCAGTATTATAAAGCCATTTTTCTGCCAAGTCGCACAGTGTGAATGGGAGAAGACGTAAGCGCATAGCATCTAAAGTCAATTGTGAAGTACCCATCATTGCGCATACGTTTTCGAATTTGGTGATGAAAACGTACGCGTCTTCCGACTCAAGTCCGTGAAATTTGGGGAGCAGGTTGATGTAGTGGGGTTTAATTTCGAAATTATCCCCGTTAGGTGGTGGAAGAGATAGACAAGTAGGAAGGGGACCACGAATAGGATAGCATCTCTCTTGGAGAGAGATGCGCGGTGGATTCTGCGCACCTGCGGGTGGTGGCAGCGTGGTGTTATACTCTGATGGAGTGCCGTCCATCTCGGTCGATGTGGTGTGTGGTGGGGGAAAAGAAGATGAAGAAGTACCGACTTCGGTGTCGATAGCAGGAACGCGGACAAGACGGGCACTAGGATCCCGTGTCCAGCCGAGCATGCACTAAGCGGGTTTAGTGCAAGTGGCAGCGTGTGTGTGATTTAAAATTGGCTTGTTTTGAAAAAGTGGGACTCAAGACAAATCTCCCTAAAATGCACAAGCAACCCTAGAACTAAGGTTACCTAGGTCAGTCTCTAGACAGCTCCTAACTAAGGCTAGAAATAGACCTCAAACCGCCTCTTCACGGACAAGTACGGCCAGGTAAGTGGGAAGGAACCACCACTACAGTGGGCCTAATTAAAAACCACTAGCCTAGACACCGCAATGTCAGTTAGGATAAACGGCCGATGCCTATACTAGTCTTTTTCCTATTGAGCTCGACAGTCCTTAGAGTCTGGTCTAGATATTTTTTAAATTAATGAAGGGTTGTGCTATATGCTCGGTTTGTGATTTGTGGGGCTTAGGAAGGGTGATGAAATCCCCACCTAATCTTGATTTGGTCCTTGCCCCTTAAAATCCGTATTAAATATGCAAAACAAACCAAACACAAAACTTTTTGCAAACAGATTTTTGAGCGGCGCAATTTTGCAAAGAATCCTGCAGAAAATAGATTTTATTGGATTTGAGGAGAGAGAGAAGGAGTTAAGAAAATACCAGAGAAGATTGAAGCCCTAATTCCCCTAAAAAGCCGCGTTTCCGCCGCAGGAATGGTACTTTTGCCGCGGTTCCGCCGCAAGGTGGAAGGAACAATTGCTGAAAATTTTTCTCAAGCCCTCTGTGCTCCTCTGGATCTCAATGAATGCCTCTGTCTTCTGTTTTCCTCAATTCTGTAACTCCAGATCTCCTTGCAAAATTCACGCACAAATCGTTAAATATGCAATTTGCAGTTTTGTTTTAATAATGATATAGCTCGTCTAAGAATTCAACACAAATAGTAAAAATAAAAAATTACGCACGTATCCCCGGCAACGGCGCCATTTGATTGGTACGAAAAGGTCGTGTTTGTAGTTAACCGCAATCAATAACGGTGTCGCGCGTAGCTAGACCGAGATGAGTACGGGTCGTCCTCTGGGAAACGTGGAACCTCTTATTTTTACTTTAGATGTGTTGAAAAGGAGGAAGAAATACGAATGGTTGTAGGATGGTTTCTAGATCTACGTTTAATAAGAATGTAAATATAGATCTAGATTAGTTTAAAGATGTGATTAATTATAATAAAAAGGGCTTGTAGGGTTCGTTAGGATTTAGTAGTTATGAGAGATTAATTAAAAGTTACCCCTTTTATCCATTAATAGATTTAGAACTAGAACGACGGTGATGCGTGTAGATTAGGGTTTCTGGAGGGAAAAGGAATCCCACTCGTAACCCTTATCTCGACACGGAACTCCGTTCATTATCTAGCCTTTACCAAAACAATCATTAATCTAATCTCTAATCGTGGTCGGAACTAGCAAGGAATTGCTAGCGCGCCCGATTAGGATGTTAATGATTATTTTGATAAAGTTCCTAAACTTTATAGGACTTAAAAAGGGTTTAATTATTTTCATCCCCCATTAACCTACCCTAATCCTACGAACCCTAACAAGCGGAGAATTACTCGCGCATGTTGGGAGAAGAAGATGAAAAGAAAGAGAGGAAGAACATAATGTAAAAACAAACAATTAAATAAAAAAAACTACCTTTATTAATCAACTCCTTCAACTACACTTTTAATCCATAGAAAATGATTACAAAACTTGATTTGCTTCTCGATCCTTCCTAGGGAGGTAGTCGAACAGTCGATGATCAGCCTGGATGCGTGAGCGTCGGGAGCTTCGTGATCTCTTCGGCTTGATAGATTTTCCAAGAGGCCCTCGGTGCCTTTTTATAGTGCGAAGCCAGAATCTTTTTGTTCAGAAGTTGGTAAAATTCAGCACTTGAAAATCTCCCAAAATATTGCATTCTGACCTCATCAAACCGCGGCGGATCCGCGGCCCAAGGGTATGTTTGGCCGCGGATCCGCGCTCATAGGTCGAGATCTCTCTGTTATTTTTCTGGGGCTCTCTGATGGTGACATTTGGCAATCCTAGGCATCTTCATATTTCAGAAATATTCTCTCGGTTGCTTCCAGACTTAGTCTCCAAGTTTGCTCTTTAATTTGGAAAGTACTCTTCAACAAATTGATTTGTTTGTTAAATCCTTCATAACAACTTGGAAATAATCTGCACAACAACTCAAATAAGATTTTAGTAGACTTTGTTCTACTAGGATTAGACCAATAATATTATTTGCATACATTTTCCTACCAAATTGATAATTAAATATATTAACATATGGAAAATAATGTTTTTACACATAAACCCTCATATGTATAATATATTATAATAAAGTCCTTTTTTAATATAAAAATGGTAGGAAAAATGTATTACAAATGTGCAGTTTTATCGACTGAACAGTACTGTTGCCGGTTGGCTCGACGGGAGTTGTAGCAGGTTCGCTTGTTTTCTTCTGATCGCTCAATACCCGGGTGGCCGTTACGTTTAGCTGACCGCTTGCGACTTGGGGGTGCTTGATATGATCATCACCCACTACCGGCGTATTGACGAGTCTTAGAGTCCCACAAAGGAGTTACCTAGTCCAGGCGAAACGTTGTGGTGCGTGTATGCGATATGCGCATGGACCCGATTAAAATGCGCGTATGGGATACCGTATATTGATCGGGCGGCTTGCTTTTGGTGGGGTCATATGTGATATGGCCGGATTGATAAATCAAGTGTTGATTTATCATTTAACCATTAGTTTTCTCACTTAAAATCTTTTCTTGTACATGATGGATGTATGCATGCATGTATACTTTCTTTCTTTTAGTTTCATTCACATATGGATGTGCATACATACATACATACATACATCATCTATCATGGTTGATTACACATGGAAAATGGTGGCAATATAAGACTCACACCATGGATTAAATATATGGATAATTATTTAATTTGTGTTAAAAACAAAATGGAAAAAGAAAGGATAATTCATGGCTAGTTTCTACATCCTTCTTAAACCTAACCATGCTCACCTACTCCTAACCATGAGTTAACCTTCTCTTTGTGTTTTAAACTCAAGTTAAATAATATCTTTATCATCTAACCATGGTTTGAGATGAGGATAAGAAAATATATATAGATATATTTTCTTTTTCTTCACATCAGTTATCTTTTTCACTCTTGTTAAAAGTATAGCCATCATCTTCTTCCTCCTTCTTCATTTTGCTCTCTAGACTTTTGTAGTGAGCAATATACTCATCAAGTTAGGATTTTGAAGTGAGAGAAGACACCACAACATCATTCTACACAAGTCTTGCCCACTTGTTTAGAGTGTTAGCTTCAATTTTCATTCTTGATCTTGCGAAGTTGCTAGCTTGGACAAAGCGGACTCCGGGTGGATCATCGGTGACCTAGAGGAGTTCAAGCGGACCTTTTCCAAACACCAAGTAGTCGAGGAGTCTAGCGTAGGGAGCTACAAAGGTTGTACTCTCAATACCCTAGCTTTTCTTTCATGAGATGATGTGAAAAATTTGAAACCCTAATTTTTCTAGGATCGATCCTTTGTATGTTTACTTAGCACCATAAAAACATAATCTTTGGTACATGTGATGCTTCCAAACCCTTCAAGAGGTGCTAGGTAAACCCTTCAAGATCGGGATTCTTCAGGTGATCGAAAATGTAGATACTTGTGTATGGTGTTCAGTTGATAGTAATGATTAAGAGAACTTGCTTCTCTTTCAGGTTACTCATAATTGGAAGTACTCCTAAGTTGAGTAATGTTGATCGGCCTCTCTCCATTTAGTTGACATGCACTGGAGACAGCTGCATGATTTGAATCTGGTTCAATTAAATTAGTGCCTCTGTTTCTATATTGGATATAGAACAGTTCATATCTTAACGATGTTAAGGTACGGAGAGTTGTCCGGCTTATGCTTAAAACCAGACTCCGGATAACTCAAGGCACGTTTCTGTAATGGTTGTTTGTGGGTTGACCCGGGCTATGACAAGGGTTGACTTTCTACTATCTGGGAGATCAATAGTGATATTGTTCTTGACTCGCCACGGTTTTAATAAAAATGGATTTTTTAAGAAAACAGTAGTGGGAGTATGGTAGAACTGAAAGTGATTCCAAAACCACAAACGATTATTGAAAATTTGATAAGAACCTAAAGATTCAATCTAGATTGACATTCCATTGGCCACTCCGCAGATACGGTGGGTAACCTCAGGCACCCGAGAGGTACTCCGGTAGCCTCAAGGACGGTGAGAGGGAGGTTCTTGTTTACCCAGACTTGCCATTGCTATTGTTCCAGGCTGCGAGACCCGGCAGGAGGATGAGTATAGCGTCGATCTAAACTAGCTTTAGAAGTGTACGTGTATATGACTCTGCCAGAGGGTTGTCGTAGTCAGTGGGAGCAGCGGAAGCATTGGTGGACAAGTAGCTTATATCTATTTATGGACTAAAGAAGATGTAGCGGAGATAGATCATCTATTTCTGATGTGACAGTCATAGGTTTGACTTCATCAGAATAGGGGATGGATCTATTAAGAAGGTAGTAGGGTGTGATGTCCTGGTATTTGGATGACATACACAGAGTAGGAAGTGAAATTCCTATACTACAATCGGTTATACTTTGGTTGTCACACAGTTTTTTCTCCACATAGGAATTGGGTATTATATCAGACATTCTGGTTACTAGATCTATGGTTTTAGATCTAGATTTGGGAAGTGTCCCAATCAGGGTACTTAGACAGCATTCTAAAGGTGTTTCAGAATGGACGACTCCTGGCATGGTGGTGTACCTGCAGGTGATGGAGTCACCCTCTCTAAAGGTGTCTTACAGACTAAAGGGAAGAGGGATGTGGATGATTGGCAGATCACTTGCTTAGGCAATTGAGTCGATCATGAGTACCACACCAGATGTTGTTTTTGCAGTAGATGCAATAAGTTGATATTGATCAAATCCTGGAGAAACGGTCGGAAGCAGTTTTAGAACATAAGTGGATGTTCTAGGGCTATGATAACGGCAGCCTCCTTCGGGAAACGGTTATCATTCCAGGCTTCCAAGGTGACCTGGATGACAGAGAGGTTGTCAGAGTTATAGTTTTCCTTCTGACGATGGGCAGTATTTTGGACAGGTGGTCCAAGGGGATACTGAGTGAGGCATGACGCAGGATACTGATTAAGTTCAGTTGACGATACAGTCTAAGAAGTTTGGATTTAGAGTTAATTTATGAGATAGGTCCCATCAGATATCCAGACATATTCTAAGACAGGTATTGCTCATTTCGGGAGATGGCTTTCTCCGCGAACTTGAGATAAAGAGAGACATAGAAAGAAACATCAAGGCGGATCCACTCACTGAGGCTATTCCTCGAACACATTAGTTTCGCAAACTGGTTTTGTGAGACTGATTAGTAGAGGGGTTGGGTGTTCGGTATCACATGGGCCGTGAGTATGCGACATCGCAATAATTAGCCTTAAGTGCAAGTGGGAAATTGTTGGAGATAGTGCCCTCAGAGTCAATTATTGGATCACAGGCACGTGATTGCAATGATTGATGGAGGACCTATGCCGGTATGACAGTCTTACTCAAGATGATAGTATGCTATCTGGTTTACCTTTATCATCGTGTACTGCTTCAGGTGACCTTACAGGTCACTATTACACGCTGATAGAGCCCTTAGGATTCTTGCTTGACGACCAGCAGTATGATGGCGATCATATACGTGGAAGCTGGGGTCTATAAGCACATCCTTAAAAGGTCCCTAGTCGTGGGAGTTTCGAGACAGGGCATCGATACTCCAGAGTAGACTAGTGTATACAGTCGAGACCCCGACGAAGACGGTGGCCGGTCTCACAAGCCACTGGTGTCAGTTGGTTCACCTAAGATGTATACAGGTGCTCACTGGGTTATGAGTACACCGGACAGGACTCGCCGGGAACATGCTAGTTGGTCTTATACCTGACGTCAGATAGCAGTTCCCTGGTGACATGTGTACAGGTTAGTTCATCGACCTGAGATCGTCATTTGTCTCATGTGAGTTCCCACTGTACTTTGATTACTATCCTACCACGCTCAAAGGAGACGTGCAAACAGGTTTTAGTTGGGTACAGTCCCGAGCCACATGGAGGCAGTGAGCGGATCTGCAGGGGTTCGTCTCTCCCGGTATTGGGGGTGAGGTCGCGTTGTGTCTAGGAGAGCCATTACACGAAGTCCTTGGCCAAGGCAGGAGATTTACTGGTAGGTATTCCAGTAGTATCTCAGGGTGTTCTGGGCTACACTCTAACACGACTTGTACCGCTTTTGGGGGTCTGACTTTTACCAACCCCCTAGGCCCGCAATGCGATGCTCATAGACGAACGGACCGGACTGTACGGATATTTTCACTGACAGGCTCAGTAGGGTGTTAGGATGAGTTCACTCATCGACGTCCCTTTTGGTCAATACCTGGTAGCCCGTTACGTATGGCTAATACCTCTGACGTGCTAGTGGTTAAATCCACAACCAAAGTATTGACGAGTCTTTAAAGTCCCCCATAAACCGTTTTCTCAAGTTTCGAGAGAAACGCTGTAGAGGCCGTATGGAGATATGGCAGGGTTAGATCATATACGTGTGGTATTGCACGGATCATGATCGGACGGATAATACTAGCGGGCTTTGGTTTAAGCCGGATCCTAGTATTGTACAATGTAGATTTTGTCTCATTGCATTTGTATTTCGGTCGGAATACAAATGCGGGTATGTATATACAGTAGCGTGGTTTCCTGTAATTTATTATGGGATCAGTTTTTTGAAGTTTCCAGTTTGCATTCCGTTTCGGCCATTTTCTTTCGTATCTTTCTTTAAATTGGTGGAGGAGGACTTATTTGCAACTGTGCAAATTAGCATTGTGGAGGGTGGTCTTTGTATATTGTTGCTTCATGATGGTTTTCATGATGTGTGTAGCTTCCATTGACTCCATGGTTCATGATTGTTTGACCTTTGGTGATATGATGAGAGTAGGTTGTGATCATTGGATTCCTCATCATCACTCATCCATTTTCTCTTTCTTGATTATTGCTTTCTCCCCCTCCCCCTCTTGACTTTTCTCTCCTCTCTCATTTTTTATCTTTGGTTGAGGGGCCGGCCATTCTTGAGGAAGGGGCTGCCAAAATATTTGGAGTGGGATTTTGTTCTCTTCATGCTTGCAAAATCCCCAAGTTCATCTACAAAAGTTCACATCTCTTTTCTCCACATTCATATGGCAACTTCTTTAAACCCTTTGAGACAAAGTAATCCACACTTAGCCTACAGCATTCTTGGACACGTCGACTCGCAAACTTCGTGCCCGAGTTGCCTCAGTCCAGAGGTGGGAGCCCGTAAAAGAACCCGGCGATGTGGTGCCCTTCCGACGAGGAGATGAAGACCGGAGATTCTGCGTGGAGATCGGGACGACGACGAGAAGACCGAAGGACACGGATCGCTCGGTATATCTCTCTACCCCTTCTCTAGTTAGCTAGGATTAGATTAATGGCCCGATCCGGGTTTAAATGTGCGCGGTGGTGCCGGTTTATAGGTTTTGTAGAAGTATCGTTTCCGCATTTTAGCCTCGGATTGACGGCCGGGGCGCAGCCGTGCACTTACAAAGGTAACCTGGGGTACGGCTGCCCCTCTCTGGCGTATCTCGAAAAAATCCCTAACGAGATGCTATAAACTGCCACACCCAAAACACCCACGTGTCGACTGCTGACCCTCCTGGGAAAAAGTGTTGAACAATTGGCCTCGTCCCGCATCTCTTCTACTCCCGGTGCGTGAACGAACTCTGTCTCGGGGTCTGAACCACTGCCTCTGGACTGCTATACCAGTACGAGCCCGATTCGGTTTCGGAACAACCGACGACTCAGAAATACGCTCCTCCGCCGCTGCCGCATACGTGTCTCAATGCTGAATACCGATGGCCAGGAACAACTAGGTAAATAGGCCTCGAACAAACCTCTTCACCCGCATCTCCTCTGTAGCAACCAAATACGGAGCATACACAGACAACTCGGTAAACAGTACATCGTACTCAGCCACCGTCATTCCCGGAGTCTAGCATAACGACTCGAATCTGCACGCTCGCGCATCCCTGACGCTCGGTGGAAGAAAACGGGCGAGAAACACCATCACAAACTCAGCCCTGGTCATACGAGCATGACCTGCGGCTCTGCCCCTCTCCAAGGACTCACACCACTTCTGGGCCAGACCCTCCAGACAGAAGCTCGCGAACTCTACCCATCTCGTGTCGGAGCATCGGAGCGAACGACAAATCCTGGCCATCCGGTCGATAAACGACTACGGATCCTCGGCTGCATCTGTGCCAGTGAAAATCGGAGGCCTCGGCCTCATGAACTCTAACAGTGATACGGTGATAACCTCCAGAGCTGTAGCCACGACTGCCGGAACAGTAAGTACCATCGCGGCCTACGCAACGGGTGGAACAACCGCCTGCCCGTGCGTTCGAATGGCCACAACTAAAGACGCCATCATCTGGCGCAAGTCCTGCATACCAGCCTCAAGCATAGCAATCTGCTCCGGTACAACATGCGTACCGCCCTGGTCAGTCCTCGTCTCAGATGAGTCAACTCTGACTTCGGCCCTCGCGGCCGCTCTCTGTGCCCTCGTAGTCTTCGGCGGCATATAGGCTGGAAATTTAAACAAGATTCGATAAGGACATAGAAATCGAATCACGAGGATGTATAAAATCATGGGAGGAATTTCAATCAATAAGTCCTAAGGTCACATAGGTGGAGTACCATGTCATAAGTATGCCGCGGAACATACACACGCTACGTCACTCTGCTTAAGCTACCTACTCCATCATACCATGGTCATCCTACACTCCGAAAGGTAAAATCTAGCTCTCTGGTACGAACTTTGTCACGACCCAAAATTTAGGCCCGTAACCGGCACTTAAACTACGTAACGTCAACAGGCGTACGCAACTTAAGTAAGCCGAAACCAAGAAATCTAAACCGCCCAAGACTGGATAAGCGGAGAAAAACATAGTTTAAAACATTCAGAAAATCTCAAGTAAAATTTTTAGCTTTAGTTTTCTTTCTTGAAAATTTCGGCAGCACCTCTTTTGTAAAAACTAACCCCGAAAACGGGTACAACATAAAATATAAATAAAGCATACCAAACGGGAGCAACTCATGCCCAACGGCGGAGACAACCACCACGAGCATAAATAAAAACAACATAAGGAGGTAAAACTATATACAAGGCCGGCTCCCACGAGCACGGCACCCAAAGTCACCAAAATAAATACAACACCGAAACCTCATAAGTTGTCTCTAAGTTAAATACATGAAGTGGTAGATGGAGAATAGTGGATCCAACAAAAAAACGATATCCAAAGTACATAAACGGATAACCGCGAACCCACCTAATAGCAAAGGCCTCACAGCCAACTATAGCAGTATCCGCAAAGGTAGAGATAATAAGGCACTCTACCGCGACTACTCTGATGGTAAGTCCTGCAAAACACAGTGGCACAACAGGGGTGAGTTGCCAACTCATGAATAGTAAATAACATCATACTTTAATCGCAAGTATGCACAAACAGCGATAAATCTATCACATGTAATCTGAAAGCATAAGTATGGTAATATGAATATCCAACAATCATGAAAAGGTACATCATCAGGGTACTAAAACTATATGAAGCAATGCATATCAAAATAATCCTGAGGGTGGGATGATATAATAAAACCTCGTGAAAAAATAATCAGCATGGAAAAATCCCAGTGTCCCTCACTGACACATCAAATCCCAAAATTCTCAGGCACCGCATACTCAGATCGCCCTCCTATCATGTAAGTCTCATGGAACCTGAGTGTCAAACATCGACACCCAAAATATCATGAAAACATAGGGATATAAATATATGAGGATATCAACCACGTATGTCCATCGATGATACGTAAAAATCATGAAACCCGTATATAGCATCGACACGTAAATCCTCACATCTCAGGCGCCGTCCCCACGACTGGCCCTGATGACATGTCGTATATCACTCCGGTCGATATCCCCACGATAACCGCCGAATCCAAATACAATCACCGGTAGGTACTTGCCCAGCCTTTCAGGCTCATCGCCATCATCTGCGATCATCTTGCCGAGGAGAACCATACCGGGCCCCACCATGTACCCGCACACGGCCTACTCCACTCCTCACATCGGGTATATAACACAAGTCTCAGAACCGAGAAAACACATGGTGGACGCACTGAAATATCATATCAAGAGGAACCGGGTTTTCAAACAATACATAGTTTCTTGAAATACCCCCACGGTTCTCAAATCCATAAATCACATGAAAACCATATCTCAATGCGTAAATCCATGAAAACTGATATATGCAACATGAAACAGCAATATGAGCATATCAAGGGAAAACCGCTCTTTTAAATAAATCCAGCTTTAAAATATATCATGCGGTTCCCAAATCCTTTGAAATCAAGTGCAACATCATATGAGGTGTATATGTAACTGTAGCAAGGTATAAATATCTACATGTAAGCAAGTATGTATGATGCATTTTATAAGCGCAATAGTACGATAATCAACGTCTCAATATCACATGTCTATACAATACCACTTAGGGATATATGCAGCTATAGCAAGATATGTGGGTGTACATGTCAGTATGTATGCATGATGTACATGTAGCTGTAAAAAGGTATGTGGGTGTACATGTCAGTATGTATGCATGATGTACATGTAGCTATAGCAAAGTATACGAGAAATGGAGTAAGAGTTACTATCTCAATTATCCCTATCCATTACAATATCACGTATGTATGTATCGGCTCTATCTCATATCACAATGGAATAAGAGTCACTTGTTAGTGTATATGCCCTAGAGGCCATTATTGTATCATACTGGATTGTATATTACTTAATGGAAGCTTGGAATATTCACAGTTGTATTGACAGTCTTGCTAAAAATGGTAGTATGCTACTTGGTTTGAATCGACATTAATATGTGCATGTGTTTCTTTTAACATATCGCTTATACATATTAGTTGAGCCCTTAGGATCTTTGCCTGATTACCAGCGTTGTGATGGCAGTCACACTAGTGGGGGTTGGGTAGTCTACAAGCACATTCTATACAGGTCCCTGGTCGTAGGATTATCGAGACGGGGCATCGATACTCCGGAGTAGACTGGTGTATACGCTTCTCATCCCAGGTCAGGAGATGGTCAATCCCACAGCCATTAGTACGTCGTACTGGATATAGTATGCAGGTGCTCGTTGGGTTACGAGTACACCGGACATGACTCGTCGGGAACTGCAGGTTGGTATTATACCTGTCGTCAGATTGCAGTTCCCAGGTGACATGAGTACAGCTTAGTCCGTCGACTTGACACTGCTACTTCACCTCGAGTGTGTTCCCACTGTACTTAGATCACTACCCTACCACGGCTCAAAGGAGTTTTGCAAATAGGTAGTAGTGTCACAACCCGAAAGTACGGAACATGACCGGCACTTAGACTACGAAACGTCTCGAGGCGTACGTAATCTAAGTAAGCCGAAAACCCAGAAATCCAAACCAAGAAAAGTAGTGGAGTGAAGGAAAAACCATTTTAAATCAAGTAGTTTTAATAGCATAAGACGAATTATGCGTTTTTTTTAAAACATCAAATATTTCCTGAAAATTTCGGCAGTGTCCTTTGTAAATACTGGCCCCAAAACGGGATACAACATGAATAGTATACGAAATGAATAAAAGGCATCCCCAAGCGGGAGCTAGCTCTTCATCAATCGACGGTCACAACCACGCAAGCAATATAATATACAACGCCAAGGGCGAGGATCAAAACTCAAAAGGAAACTCAAAACAGCAAGAAATCCATAGAAATACAACGCACGACTCTAAGGTCGAAAGAATAAACATCACTGGTCTCTATCTCTGAAATAAATACTGTTTGGTTGATGGAACTTCTAGATACAACAGAATAATAATATACAAAGTATAATGATGGGTATGATACAAATAAACCCACCTACTAGCATGTCACCCGAAAAGAAACAGTGCCAGCAAAGCCGTAGTGAAACCTGTACGGCAAAACCTGCAAGAAACTGTGGCACAACGGGGGTTAGTTGCTAACTCGTGAGTAGAAAAACATCTACGAACAGAAATCGCATGAACATTGCAATCCTAGGTCATACGATCATAATATATCCTCAAATATATAACCAGCAGCCTATAACAATGGCTAGGGTATACCTCTAAACAACAGTAACACCAAGTGCCCGTGTCAGTGCCTCAAGTAGCAATGTATCATATGGATGAGGTATGAATGCATGAAAACAGAATACATGTAAATGAAGAAACTGCTTTCATAATTTAGTGATATTTCCTTTGTATTTTTTTAAATGAGGTATCATAAATGAAATCAGCAACAACAGTGGCTAGCATCGACACAAAATATAAATCTCAATGTCTCAAAATCTCAGGCCCCGGCTATCCGGACTGGCCTGTATCATCAAATATCAGTACCTCAATATCTTGAAATCTCGATGTCTCAATCTTAATATCTAGGGCGCCGTCAGTCCAGACCGACCCCTACCATCCATCTCAAGACCACGATATTATCCTCCGGATATCCGACGCATCGGGTAAAATCACCGGTAGGTAGTCTCCCCCTGCCAAGCTCACATCGTCATCACGAAGCACTTCATGCCCCGGGGTACCTTACCGGGTCCACCATGTACCCGAAACGGTTCCTCCACTCCTCGAACTCGGGTCTTACATGTCGCTCTCAGCACCGAGAAAACACATGGTGGACGCACTGAAATATCATATCAAGGGTAACCGAGTTTTTAAAACAATTACATACTCTCTTTTGAAATCCACACGAGTCCCAAATCCAGAAATATCTTGGAAATCCGAATCCAAAACCTCAATAGCACATAAACTAGTGAATATAGGCATGAGAATCCATAAATGCGGCATAACAATAAATAACAGTATCCATGAAGTGACAAGTAATAACTACAATGTCTAAACTGGCATATAAGGCAAGTACACTAATATCATGTCAAAACTACTAGCTAACAAGCTAAGTCAAGCAAATAGTATTTTCTAAAGTGTACGTGACATGGCAATTACCGATGAAGATGTGTGTGAGCCAGCAAGTAAGTGTACGTGGTACATACGCATCATCGGTAATGGTGCCGGTGTCCTAATAGCATAATATCAATAATGGCATATGAATCACAATATGTATGCGATGCGGAGCAACAACAATAATGTGCGGGAGCTGAATACTAGACACAACGATAACAAATCTGCATTACCCTAATATAAGTCCTATAATAGTGCCTTTTGAAATAACACGAATCGCGGTGTTTTGAAAATAAGGGCTACGGTGTTTTTAAGAAAAGATACGTCTTTTGAAATAACCGTAGAATCCCTTGACCTGTCTTTTAAAATACCCACGATCCGTTAGTTTTGAAATAGGTAGGAGTCTAATCTAGTCTAACAACTACACTAAACTATACGGCTGAACTACAGGTAAGGAAACCGCCTAACATCTGAGTCGATACACATACCTGTATATATATTAGTCGGTGAACCCGTCTCAATAATATCATATCCGATACCATATCTATAATGAGACATCCCAAGTCAAGAGTGCGGATCAATCATCAATATATAGCTCGTACGTAAATCCGTCGTACACCATCCCCAAATCTGGGTTCGGGTCAATATCATACTCATCACACTGTTCATCCGGTATCCTCTTTATTAAGATCATCATCTGGGGTACTTACCTATGTCTAGTACACTACTAATATCATCAATATAATCATGATCTGACTACTGATTGACAATCTCGTACAAACCGATATCATCAGCACATATCATCAATAAGAAGGATACATCGCTCAATGTGACCCATTATAATTATCTTATCATATCATATCATATCTCATATCACGATCATATGTCAACCATTATATATATATATATATATATATATATATATATATATATATCACTCTTCACATAGCATCGCCATCCCAAGATCCGCTATAACATCAGGACGTATCTTAAGTACGAATCCTGCCATATCACCGATCTCACGGCCTCAACTCAAATCTCATCGACTCATCTCAATCCCAAGTATCATCCTCAATCCAGTATGTGAACACCTAGTCCCATACCCAGGTGAACACATAAATAAATAATCCCATATATGCACCTATGAAAGAAGAATGTATGCAAGTATGGGTGGGTGTGTGCATGTGTGGTGCGACCACTACTTTAGGGTTTCGCGACACTAAATCATCCAAGCACACCAAATATCCATATTTATCATCAATAAACTCAAACAAAATATAATCAATATATGTGTGTATACGTATTCGTATACATCACCACGAACTGCGGGGGTGCTATACGCCTTCCACCCGACTTCTCCCCGTAGATATAAATCTACTCACCTGGTCCTCGCTCGCCGGTGCCGACGTCTCCATGCGCTAGCTTGTCGTCTTGAAGTCTACATGCGGTACCTACATATCATAACACACCGTATCGCATTAAAATCCGACTCATGACCAAAACGACACACGAATTCCACATAGGTTAAAACCTATAGTTGCTTTTACAAATCAACCCAAAAACCCTCGACGTCGGCGTACAAACGCCAAACCATCGAGAAAAACCCAAAGACGCCCATTTTCACATTCACAAACATTAAACATATATATGGAATAGGTTAAAATCATCAAAACCAATAAAAGTAAACAAATCGTTTTATTTCCCAAAAATCTAGTTAGCGGTCGTTAACCGTTTTAATACAAATCTTGATGTTTAAAAAAAACTAATGGCCATAATATTTAATAAATAACTTAAGTAAGCCATACAAACCATTTCCACAATTTAATTTCACCAAACTATATACGTTCAAAAAAACTACTTTGCAATTTTACCCAAATTTCAACCATTTTAGCAAAAATGCATAAACAACAATTTAGCTCGGATTTGCATGATCTAAAATATTAAAATACAATTTAAAATTTTAATAATACCATGAATACCCTAATTAGATTTTTATCCCAATTGATTAATTAAATTCCCAAAACCTAGTTAACAAAATTAACACAATTAGCAAAATTTTAAACTTACAAATAGCAACTAGTAACTAGCTTTTCCTTACATGACTTAAGATCTCAAATTACAACACACAAATCATGATCCAAATAACCAAAACTCTATTTTGATCAGAACCCCTTCTCTTGAATTTTCAATCATGCAATTTGAACCCATATAAAACCTAATTAACACTTAATTAAGCTAACATAAGCATTAATCAACAATTTAACTACAAGGTTAAAATTATACCTCCCCAATTTTGTAGATCTCACTTGAAATCTATCCATCCAAAATGCTCTCTTTTCCCCACAATCCATGCATTATAGGCTAAACTAAAATGGGTAAGAGTTGGATTTGGATTTTGGGATTTTTTCGATGGATTTTGAGGCAATTTTTGATGAAATTTTTTTTTTCAAGAGAAATGAGGGGAGAAAAGAGAGGGGCTGCTGTTGAGGGAGAGGGAGCGTCGGCCAAGGCATGGGGAGAGAGTGGGGAGAAAGAATGAGGTGAGGAAAGTAGTAGGTCAACCCCAAAACTCAAAGCCCATACTTAATTAACTATTTTCTTTCATTTCCTTTCTTTTCTTTTGTTTTCTTTTAGCAAATTCAAGTGGAGAAATAAAGGCCAACATGGGGCTGCTGCTGATTTGTGGAGAGGAGAGAGGGTGTGTGTGAGTGTGGGTGAGGGAAAAATGATAAATGTTATACCCCAATATCTATTTACACTAATTTCACTATTTAATCATTTTTCTTCGATATTTTCTAAAACCGTTTGGCAGCATCATTTCATTTCAAAAACAACATGTTAAAATTTTGTTTAATTTTTTATGATGCACAAAATTTGTTTCAACCCATTCCAATTTGTAATTTTCCCTAATTAAATGTATTAGTGACGGCTTAAAATAATATTAAAATAATTAATTTCGGAAAATTTTTCAGAAAATTACAAATTTTACCAGTGGCTCAATAAACACCAAATACTCGCAATTACATAGCTAGAATATGAATATTTAATTTTATAATAAAGATATTTGTATTTTGACTTTTTACAGAAAACCCCCTTATTTTACCGATTTTTCCGAAATTTCACCGAAACGATTTTCAAAACGTTACAATCTCCCCCCCCTCTTAAAGAAATTCGGTTCCCAAATTTAAATTAAAACTCCCCCCAAATATTAAAACATCTAAGCAAAACCATCAAGTCATCGGGGCTCCGAAATCATAAATAGATAAAACAAATCGTAGCGCAGCGCATGCGCATGAAAAATGAGCATATAACTCAAAATCAAAACTCAGTCTAGCATCCCGCAATCATCGAGTCATGGTAAGGACACAAATGTCAAATCCAATACAAAACCAATATGATATAACTCGAAACTATACATGTAAATATCAAATCTATATATGTAAATATCTGAAGGAAATGCATGCCAAATCTTTTAAAGTCGCTGTGCAATGCACATAACACTGTACAGTGGCGGACATCTATCATAAGAAAATAACCATATACATATATACCTTTTGTTTAATATGTACGTTCCGCCGTTTTGGAAACAATTTAGAAGGGTTTCTTGTTTTAAACGTTTCGTGCCATATCAGACACGTAGGTAAATACTGAGACTATAGCTCGCTTTCTGGAATTTCCTTCGATAGCTATTAATGCATGCAAAATATATTCATGTACTTTCCTCTGACTAGTCCTGCTCAGTACTAAACCAAATAGCAAACATCATAAAATATACTGCTCCAACATAAATCAGTCCCAAATATATATATGAATACTACGTGCGTCTGGTACGCACGGAAATCAAAATCCATGAATGTGCCATACATGCGCACAGAAACAATGTCTAAGTGCATCGGGTGTGCACGAAACATCTGTCAAGGGCAACAGGTGTGCCTGACAGCAAAGACAGGTGCATCTGACATGCAAGAAGAATCTCGATTTAGTGCATCTGGTGTGCACCAAAATCGCATCTCATAACATGCGCCCAACATGCGCGAAAACCCAAATCAGGTACACGAGGTGCACAAAACAAATATCAAGCATCACAACCGAAATCGAAGTCCAGTGCATCTAAGTGCACAAAATGCGTACCACTGCACTGCAAGCATATGTGAACTATGCCGAGTGGAAAAACCAAATCGTGTGCGTACATATGCACAAAATCAACTCAACTGTATGAAACCCATAAAATCATAAATATGTGAGACCAAGGCACGAAAACGATAAGTGCAACAACTGTGCAAAAGTCGTAAATACTCAGTAGGTGCGACCATGGTGCATGAAAACAAATATCATGAAACCTAATCACCAAAATCAATCATGCGAATAGATCGCCCAAAATACCGAAATCAAGTATGGCGGAATAGTCCCGTTCAAGCACATCCTACAAGAATTTCTGGCCAACTGTCGTGGTCACTCATAGCATGTCTCGTCGACGATCATGAACTCTGGCCTACCGGTGTGCGCAACATGACTACTCCTGGGTCCAAGACTTCTCGTAATTTATTCCAGAAAGGTCCTGTCGAGATCTCTCCCAAATATCGTCTCTGCCGAACTGTCCGGAAGGTATCATCCTTTTACTATATCTATTTCTTGTTCCAGAACGGCTGCATACTCATCGCGACTCCTTCTGGAAGGTACATCCCAGTACAATGCCTCGGCATGCGTATCGCATCTCTGATGTCGGCGGAGTGGAACGTCGTCTCATCAAGATCTCGTACGAACCTCTTACTCCACTTTTCTCCAATGTCGACTGGTTCGGACTCGTCTCGTCGTGGCTACATGGACTGAGCTCCAACGGCTATCCTCATATCTGGAGTCTCCCAAGAAATGCATCCCATCGCATAGCATCCGAATGAAGTCGAACCATTCGACCGATTAGTCAAAACCTCATAATCCCCCAAGAGCTCAACATTTTGGGTACATTTTAATAGTATCGAGTACATACCACAGCATCGATGGTCCAGCCGTAGAAGGGCAAACCCAAGCCTCACTAATGGCGACGCGGAACTGCCGCAAACCCTAAGGTTCAAAGGCTGTCACACGGTCATTATGTCGAGTTAGGGTTTCATTCTTCTATAGGGTCCATAGAATTACCTGCATGTTTTTCCGAATACTTTAAACTTGGAATAATAGGTTTCTGACATTCGATCGCCTCTGTCGACTCTCAACGTCTCCGCGTGAAGTCGTCTCTAGATGGAATCCATCCATCTGATAACTTCGCATCGGGGTAGCGAACGAACCACATGTCCTAGTCATTCATCCTCGGTGACTAGCGACCTTCTCTCATCTCTTAGTACAACTCGTACTGCAGTAGCTCCAACATCTGGGGCGATATCTCGTCGTTCGCAGCAATAACTGGCTCACTCGTCTGCACGCTGAACAGTGCCTCGATCATCATGAATAAGCCATACACTAACGGTCATCAAAATCCAGCTAGCCTCTATCAGTGGTTCAATCCTCTGGTGCCGATCAGCACATCCGAGTAACCTCATACAGCGATCCATCCAATGCTCGTGGCGCAAAACACAATAAAAAGACACATCTCTGCAATCATGTGTCACCGGAATTACGCCCTGGTCAGTCCTCGTTCGTGACGAGCTCGTGCTGACCGTAACTCTAGCCGTAGCTCTCCCTGCCCATAATCGTGGAAGCAAAACCGTAACCGATACCGATGAGGCTAGATCAGTAATGAATATAATACTGAACAAAGAAATGTACATCCTAAGGCTTCTTAAGTGGAGTAGCGTATCGTAAGTATGCCGCGGAACATACCACGGTACGTCACTCTACTTTAGTCACCTATTCCATCAACCAAGGGTCATCCTACGCTCCGAAGGTAAAACCTAACGCTCTGATACCAACTTTGTCACGACTCAAAAGTACGGAACATGACCGGCACTTAGACTACGAAACGTCTCGAGGCGTACGTAATCTTAGTAAGCCGAAAACCCATAAACCCAAACCAAGAAAAGTAGTGGAGTGAAGGAAAAACCATTTTAAATCAAGTAGTTTTAATAACATAAGCCGAATTATGCGTTTTTTTAAAACATCAAATATTTCCTGAAAATTTCGGCAGTCTCCTTTGTAAATACTGGCCCCCAAACGGGATACAACATAAATAGTATACGAAATGAATAAAAGGCATCCCCAAGCGGGAGCTAGCACTTCGTCAATCGACGGTCACAACCACGCATGCAATATAATATACAACGCCAAGGGCGAGGATCAAAACTCAAAAAGAAACTCAAAACAGCAAGAAATCCATAGAAATACAACGCACGACTCTAAGGTCGAAAGAATAAACATCACTGGTCTCTATCTCTGAAATAAATACATGTTTGGTTGATGGAACTTCTAGATACAACAGAATAATAATATACAAAGTATAATGATGGGTACGATACAAATAAACCCACCTACTAGCAAGTCACCCGAAAAGAAACAGTGCCAGCAAAGCCATAGTTAAACCTGTACGGCAAAACCTGCAAGAAACTGTGGCACAACGGGGGTTAGTTGCTAACTCGTGAGTAGAAAAACATCTACGAACAGAAATCGCATGAACATTGCAATCCTAGGTCATAGGATCATAATATATCCTCAAATATATAACCAGCAGCCTATAACAATGGCTAGGGTATACCTCTAAACAACAGTAACACCAAGTGCTCGTGTCAGTGCCTCAAGTAGCAATGTATCATATGGATGAGGTATGAATGCATGAAAACAGAATACATGTAAATAAAGAAACTGCTTTCATAATTTAGTGAGATTTCCTTTGTATTTTTTTTAAATAAGGTATCATAAATGAAATCAGCATCAACAGTGTCTAGCATCGACACAAAACATAAATCTCAATGTCTTAAAATCTCAGGCTCCGGCTATCCGGACTGGCCTGTATCATCAAATCACAGTACCTCAATATCTCGAAATCTCAATGTCTCAATCTCAATATCTAGGGCGCCGTCAATCCAGACAGGCCCCTACCATACATTTCAAGACCACGACGGTATCCTCCGGATATCCGACGCGTCGGGTAAAATCACCGGTAGGTAGTCTCCCCCTGCCAGGCTCACATCGTCATCACCACGCGCTTCTTGCCCCGGGATACCTTACCGGGTCCACCATGTACCCGAAACGGTTCCTCCACTCCTCGAACTCGGGTCTCATATGTCGCTCTCAGCACCGAGAAAACACATGGTGGACGTACTGAAATATCATATCAAGAGTAACCGGGTTTTTAAAACAATTACATACTCTGTTTTGAAATCCCCACGGTTCCCAAATCCAGAAATATCTTGGAATTCCGAATCCAAAACCTCAATAGCACACAAACTAGTGAATATAGGCATGAGAATCCATGAATGCAGCATAACAATGAATAACAGTATGCATGAAGTGACAAGTAATAACTACAATGTTCAAACTGGAATATAAGGAAAGTACACTAATATCATGTCAAAACTACTGGCTAACAAGCTAAGTCAAGAAAATAGAATTTTCAAAAGTGTACATGACATGGCAATTACCGATGAAGATGTGTGTGAGCGGGCAAGTAAGTGTATGTGGTACATACGCATCATCGGTAATGGTGCTGGTGTCCTAACAACATAATATCATTAATGGCATATGAATCACAATATGTATGCGATGCGGAGCAACAGCAATAATGTGCGGGAGCTGAATACTAGACGCAACGATAACTAATCTGCATTACCCTAACACGAATCGCGGTGTTTTGAAAATAAGGGCTACGGTGTTTTTAAGAAAAGATACGTCTTTTGAAATATCCGTAGAATCCCTTGACCTGTCTTTTAAAATACCCACGATCCGTTAGTTTTGAAATAGGTAGGAGTCTAATCTAGTTTAACAACTACACTATACTATACGGCTGAACTACAGGTAAGGAAACCACCTAACATCTGAGTCGATACATATACATACCTGTATATATATTAGTCGGTGATCCCGCCTTAATAATATCATATCCGATACCATATCTATAATCAGACATCCCAAGTCAAGAGTGCGGATCAATCATCAATATATAGCTCGTACGTAAATCCGTCGTACGGCATCCCCAAATCTGGGTACGGGTCAATATCATACTCATCACACTGTTCATATGATATCCTCTTTATCAAGATCATCATCTGGGGTACTGACCTACGTCTAGTACGCTACAAATATCATCAATATAATCATGATCTGACTACTGATCGACAATCTCATACAAACCGATATCATCAGCACATATCATCAATAAGAAGGATACATCGCTCAATGCGACCCATTATAATTATCTTATCATATCATATCATATCTCATATCACGATCACATGTCAACCATTTTATATATATATATCACTATTCACATGGCATCGTCATCCCAAGATCCGCTATAACATCAGGATGTATCTCAAGTACGAATCCTGCCATATCACCGATCTCACGGCCTCAACTCAAATCTCATCGACTCATCTCAATCCTAAGTATCATCCTCAATCTAGTATATGAACACCTAGTCCCGTACCCAGGTGAACACATAAATAAATAATCCTATATATGCACCTATGAAAGAAGAATGTATGCAAGTATGGGTGGGTGTGTGCATGTGTGGTGCGACCACTACTCTAGGGTTTCGCGACACTAAATCATCCAAGCACACCAAATATCCATATTTATCATCAATAAACTCAAACAATATATAATTAATATATGTGTGTATACGTATTCATATACATCTCCACGAACTGCGGGGGTGCTATACGCCATCTACCCGACTTCTCCCCGTGTATATAAATCTACTCACCTGGTCCTCGCTCACCGGTGCCGAAGTCGCC
This sequence comes from Agapanthus africanus, assembly GCA_030015575.1. Classification (NCBI taxonomy): domain Eukaryota; kingdom Viridiplantae; phylum Streptophyta; class Magnoliopsida; order Asparagales; family Amaryllidaceae; genus Agapanthus; species Agapanthus africanus. The sequence continues at coordinate 319,286,040 of JASDDO010000008.1, forward strand.
ACGCGCTTGCTTGTCGTCCCAAAGTCCACATGGGGTACCTACATATCATAACGCACTGTATCGCATTAAAATCCGACTCATGACCAAAACGACACACGAATCCCACATAGGTTAAAACCTATGGTTGCTTTCACAAATCAACCCAAAAACCCTCGACGTCGGCGTACAAACGCCAAACCATCGAGAAAAACCCAAACACACCCATTTTCACATTCACAAACACTAAACATATATATGGAATAGGTTAAAATCATCAAAACCAATAAAAGTAAACAAATCGTTTTATTTTCCAAAAATCTAGTTAGCGGTCGTTAACCGGTTTAATACAAATCTTGATGTTTAAACAAAACTAATGGCCATAATATTTACTAAATAACTTAAATAAACCATACAAACCATTTCCACAATTTAATTTCACCAAACTATATACGTTCAAAAAAAACTAGTTTGCAATTTTACCCAAATTTCAACCATTTTAGCAAAAATGCATAAACAACAATTTAGCTTGGATTTGCATGATCTAAAATATTAAATTACAATTTAAAATGTTAATAATACCATGAATACCCTAATTAGATTTTTATCCCAATTGATTAATTAAATTCCCAAAACTTAGTTAACAAAATTAACACAATTAGCAAAATTTTAAACTAACAAATAGCAACTAGTAACTAACTTTTCCTTACATGACTTAAGATCTCAAATTACAACACACAAATCATGATCCAAATACCCAAAACTCTAATTTGATCACAACCCCTTCTCTTGAATTTTCAATCATGCAATTTGAACCCATATAAAACCTAATTAACGCTTAATTAAGCTAACATAAGCATTAATCAACAATTTAACTACAAGGTTAAAATTATACCTCCACAATTTTGTAGATCTCACTTGAAATCTAGCCATCCAAAATTCTCTCTTTTCCTTACAATCCATACATTATAGGCTAAACTAAAATGGGTAAGAGTTGGATTTGGATTTTGGGATTTTTTCGATGGATTTTGTGGCAATTTTTGATGAAATTTATTTTTCAAGAGAAATGAGGGGAGAAAAGAGAGGGTCTGTTGTTGAGGGAGAGGGAGGGTCGGCCAAGGCATGGGGAGAGAGTGGGGAGAGAGAATGAGGTGAGGAAAGTAGTAGGTCAACCCCAAAAGTCAAAGCCCATACTTAATTAACTATTTTCTTTCATTTCCTTTCTTTTCTTTTGTTTTCTTTTAGCAAATTCAAGTGGGGAAATGAGGGCCAACATGGGGCTGCTGCTGATTTGGGGAAAGGAGAGAGAGTGTGGGTGAGTGTGGGTGAGGGAAAAATGATAAATGTTATACCCCAATATCTATTTACACTAATTTCACTATTTAAGCCTTTTTCTTCGATATTTTCTAAAACCGTTTGGCAGTTTTATTTTATTTCAAAAATAACATGTTAAAATTTTGTTTTATTTATTATGTTGCACAAAATTTGTTTCAACACATTCCAATTTGTAATTTTCCCTAATTAAATGTAATAGTGACGGCTTAAAATAATATTAAAATAATTAATTTCGGAAAAAATTTCAGAAAATTAGAAATTTTACCAGTGGCTCAATAAATACCAAATACTAGCAATTACATAGCTATAATATGAATATTTAATTTTATAATAAAGATATTTGTATTTTGACTTTTTACCGAAAACCCCCTTATTTTACCGATTTTTCCGAAATTTCACCGAAACGATTTTCAAAACGTTACAAGTAGTTGGGTACAGTCCTGAAGCACTTGGAGGCAGTGGCGGTTAGACAGGATTCGTCTCTCCCGGTGTTGGGGGTTGATATCGAGATGTGTTTGGAGAGCCATTACGCAAAGTCCCTGGCCAGGGAAAGCGAGATTTACTTATAGGTGCTCCAGTAGTTTCTTAAGGTATAATGGGCTATACTCCGACACGACTTATACCGCTATTAGGGGACTGACGCTTGCCACCCCCTAGGCCTGATATGCATTGTCCTAGATGAACAGACCGAACTGTACGGAGATTGTCACATCAGGCTCAGTAGGAGTTCGGATGGGTTTAGTCATCGACCTTCTTATCGACATCTACCTGGGGACCGTTACGTATAGCTAGTACCGCTTGCGGCCTGTGGTTAAACCCACTACTAGCGTAGTGTCGAGTCTTTAGAGTCCCACACGGAGAGTTTCCCTGCACCGGGCAAAAGGTGTAGAGGCCGTATGGTTTTACGGCAAGGTCGCGATCACTTACGTACACTTGTGCACGTACTGTGATCGGGCAGATAATACTAGCGGGCTTTGGTTTAAGCCAGATTCTAGTATTATACAGATGGATTTATTCAGTCTCAGATTATACGTGTTTTTCGGAAATACGGATGGGAGGGACAGCCTCGTAATTTGTCGGGAAGCTTCTAGAAGGAGGTGACTCATTTGTGTTTATTTCTTTTTAGATTTAAGCTAAATGAGGTGGAGGATGAGATGTAGGTTTACATTAAATGATTCATGACTCATGAGGTGATTCACCATTTGAATTAAATGAAGCATGCTAGATATTATCTTGATTTGATCAAAAGAGATATTTGTATGCTTCATATTATTCAAGCATGATAGATAATTCATTTGATTATCAAAAACACTTTCTCTCTCCTCAAGTCTTCATCTTCTTCCTCCAACCCTAATAGCTCTCATGTGTTGAGAATCCTAGGGTTTAATGTGACTAAGTACTCCATCTAAATACTCTACACCCTCTAGGACTTCTAGATTAGCAAACTAGAGGCCGTAGTTCTTTCAGATTCGAGATAGGAGCTCGGTCTATAAACTCTAGGGTGGATCGTCTTTGACTCGAGGAGGCCGTTTAGGTACCCATGTTCCATTGAGCCGATGACAGGTGGAGGACAGCCATGAAGACCCGAAGGACATGTAACATGAGGTATAACTTCGAATCAGAGTAGTTAAACCTCCCGTATTTTGCTTGTAATGGTTTAGACACGATCCGTGTGCTCAAGTCCGTGTTACGAAGCTTTGATAATTGTTTTTCATATATTCCACCTCCCCGCGAACACGTCGGGTGCGTGACATGAACTTACAGTGGTATCAGAGCCTACTAAACCTTTACTAGCTTGTTAGCAACTTATTAGAACTTCGATCATCGGAAAAACACGAAAACTTAACCCCGGAACCCTCAAGTTTCTGTTGATTTTAAACCTGTCGAAAAAATTATTTCAGAGGCATGAAAATTCACAGCAGGGAATTATAAGAATACTGGAGAAATACGAGACCCTAACTCGGTTAGACGCCCGCGGAAGCGTAGCGAGTTGGTGCAATTCGCCGCGGATCCGCGGCCGAGTCGACTCCGAGTTGACTCGTATTTACACAGTTTGTCTTATTTTTGGGTGTTCTGTTTTCCTGTATATTTTGTTTCTGCCCAGGTCTTTTCAGTGCTGGCTTGCATTTGGGGTAGACACGTAAAATGGTTATCGATCGAATTTCTAAGTTATTTGCTAATCGGGTTTTTGATGTGTTCGTAAACCTCCGCTAATTACTAGTATGTCGGTTAGTTGGGGATTGCACATTTCTGTGATGGATATTGGTTTGTGGATATGAACTTCATTGGATCGCCGTGGATGAATAGCTAGGGATGTAAGATGAGAGTTTTTTTATCTTTCATTCGATATAAATTGTAATATGTTGTAATATTCTTTTGCGGGGCACATCTGGGTTGAGGTTGTAGCCACCGTTGTATTATTTCATTTACTGTTTTATGCTCCTAGGATAGACCCAAGATATGGTGCACAAACTACCGGGTACATTGAAGTGTTAAATGGTCTACTCACATTGTTGAGGAAAACTGTTTCACTTCTAGTACTAGGCGGGTAGTTTGCTGCACCCGTAGAGGTCTAGGGTGGGGTTTTGCTATTCATCGCGACCGTGTAATCCGTCTTTTGTTGCAGGCTCAAACGAAACGTGGATTCTTAGTATATCCAATATGTTCATCTGTGATCTGGAATGCCTATTATTACGTCTGACGAAAGTACAATATCTATATATGATATCTAGTAGGCGTTGCTTATGTTTTGCATCCGCGCTAGCCCAGCCCCTTCTCTGTCGTTAGTTAAGTAACCTAACGGGTGAATGACGGGACCCAGTGGCGAATGCGGATGGCATAAGAGGACGTTGTATTTTCGTTGTTTTCGGCAATAATAAGATAAATGATGGGACACATTATATTAATGCAAAGAAAATAAACCAAGGCTGAATCGTTGGAACAAATTTAAAAGAAACCACTCGGTTATTTTAAAGCAGCAGATTTTTAATTGCGGAGCTTTAACCACTCTTTCTAAAAAGCAATCAGGTTCCTTCGATTATATCAAGTTCACTACGTTCACGGTTTCGCCAAAACCAGTCGTAGCCCTCCGTCTTTTCATATGAATAGTCAGTAATATTCAAGTTATGTTTGTTGGCCCTTTGTCAAGGCATAGTGATTGGTAGCTGCTGGGGTGTTCACATGTAGCATAGATAGATGCGTTGGTTTGGGACAGTCATATTACTTTGTTGGCCTTAGTCAAGAGTATATACGGGTAGGTTCAAATTAACCTGGACAATGAAGGGTAGTAGAATTTGACATGTGACTTATGATTTGTTGGCCTTAGTCAAGGTCATGAGAACATGGGCCAAAAATCCACATCGGAAGTTTCTAAAGAAACTAAAATTTGCTGGTGTTGCATACCATTTAGAGTTTGATAATGTTGGTAGGATTCCTTCAGCATTATCACACGATGATATTTGGATCCCGATCCTACTGTGAGTATATGCTACTCATAAGGAGATTCGTCACTTAACGATCAATGCTATAAACCAAGTAGGTGTCTAGAACGGTGTTAGCGGGGCTACGCCTTTAGGGAAAAGAGGTTATTTAATTAAGGAACTTCGCGAAAGCGTCTTAAAACCTCCCTCGAAGTACCAACACTAGCCTGGCTGAATGGTTAAGCAAGTATTGTACGGTGAGATCAGTCCTGACTAGTTCTTCTTTTATGGTTTGAGGAAGGATTCGAGAAACAGTGGGAGCCATCATGTTTAGATGAACTAAAAACCAATCTAAACTTGCAAGAGCATCATGCTAAAGTGTTTTCTTCTCTCTTTCAACTGTAGCGATCTTGTGACCATGACTAGGTTACATCTAGATAACAATTTGACTGAATCTGACTTTTATGACTGGCAATGGTCTGTCCAGATGTCCATTGCCTATGACAAGATGGACCACCCTATTACTACTCAAGCCCCTGCCGTCCTAGGTCCAGTTTCCACCGTCACGGATATGGATATCCGTCAGACAAGGGAAAAGGACAGCGTGAATGCCAAGTGCCACGTGTTGGCTTCAGTTGATGGTGTATACCAGAAGCAGTACGAGAAGAGGGACTTAGTTTCCATCTTCCTCCATAACAAAGATTTATATGGAGAGCAATCTCGTGTCGCAAGATATGAGACCTCGAACGAATTGCTTCAAGGGAGGTTGGCTGTCGGGTCATCTGTAGGGGACGACGTCCTTACGATGACTAGCTATATTGATGAGCTTACGGACCTGGAGACCACGTTGGAAAACAAGTCATATGCTGACTTGTTTCTACAGTCCCTACCCTCTACTTACACCCTGAAGGAAACCAGGGAGACACCCGCTCTGCTTAATGGGCGACCTTCTTTTTATACATCCAAGGCGAAAGAAAAGGCTGAAAAGAAAAAGACCTCCACAAAGCCGATAAGCAGTGTCAGTAAGGTAAAAGGAAAGGGAAAGGAAAAAGTTTCGAGACTTGGTGTAGGGAAAGAGGGATGTTCCTATTATTATGGGAACGGGCATTGGCAGAAGGATTGCAGGGCTTTAGAAGCCAGTAGCCAGGATTCGAAGCATGTTGTGGCTTCGGCCTCGAGTGTGTTTGTAATTGAGAACTGTTTGTCAATTAACTTTACTTCCTGGGTACTAGTTACCGGATCAGGATCTCATATCTGTAATTCATTACATGCTTTGAGAAACCGTAGAGTTATCAAGGTTGGTGATATGTCTCTCAGAATTGCGAACGGAATGAGCATGGACACTGAATCCGTGGGGGAATATCGCCTAGGATTGATAAGTGGGCAGATATTGATTCTACGTAAGTGTTTGTATGTACCTAGTTTGACTTGTAATAACATATCAGTGTCTTTACTTTTTAAAGAGGGATATGATTTTACATTCGTAAGCAACATGGTACACATCCACCTAAATCAAGTTCTGATTAGGTCCGGTAAATTAGATAACAGTATATACGTATTAAATCAAGCTCAGGTTTTCAATGTCCAGAACACACTTAAAAAAAAGTCTCCAGAAATAAATCAGGCTTTCTTATGGCATTGTAGACTAGGTCACATCAATGAAACACGGTTGACTAAGTTACATAGAGAAGGATATTTGAATCCGTTCGAATATCAATCTTATGCTACTTGTTAATCTTGTCTCATGGGAAAGATGACAAAGACTTCATTTACTGGACACGGAGTGAGAGCGGGCGAGCTCTTAGGACTCATACACAGTGATGTGTGCGGTCCAATGTCTATACATGCGCGAGGCAGTTATTCCTACTTCATTATTTTTATGGATGATTTCTCTAAGTATGGACATATCTTCTTGATGAAGCATAAATCCGAGGCCTTTGAGAAATTCTGGGAATACAAGAATGAAGTGGAAAAACAAACATGCAAAAGTATCAAGAAACTGAGATCTGATCGAGGTGGTGAATACTTAAGTGCCGAGTTCCTGGGATACTTAAAAGAGAATGGAATTCTCTCTCAGCTTACTCCACCATACACACCACAACACAATGGTGTATCGGAAAGGCGGAATCGAACCCTATTGGATATGGTTGGTTCCATGATGAGTAAGGCTGAGTTACCGCGATCTTTCTCGGGTTATGCACTAAAATCAGCTGCATATCTTTTAAACCAGGTTCCAACCAAGACTGTTCCTACCACACCATATCAGATGTGGAGTGGGAAGGAACCCTATCATTGACACTTTAAGACATGGGGATGTCCAGCTTTTGTTAAAAAGCAGCATGCAGACAAGCTCGAGGCATGCTCAGTACAGTGTAAGTTTGTGGGATATCCAAAGAACTCCAAGGTGTATTATTTCTATTACGCAGAGGAACAAAAGGATTTTGTTTCTCGTCATGCCCACTTCTTGGAAGCTGAATTTTTAGAAAATCAGAAGAATGGGAGCGCAATAGAACTTGAAGAAATTCCAGAACCACAAGTTGTTACTGAAAGTTTGGTAGAACCAGAAGGTACAGAAGAAAGGGATATCCCAGCGCCTATCCGCAGAAGTAGTAGGAAGTCTCATCCGCCCGAGAGATACTATAGTTTTCTCATAGACGTGGATCGAGAAGATTGCATCATTGACAATGATAACCCTACTAGCTTCCAGCAAGCCATTCATAGCGGCGACTCGGTAAGATGGCTGGATGCAATACGGACCGAAATGGAGTCCATGTACACTAACAAAGTCTGGACTTTGGACATTGCTCCAGATGGGGTAAAACCCGTAGGATTCAAATGGATCTTCAGAAAGAAGATTGGTGTTGATGGACAGGTTGAAACCAATAAGGCTAGAGTTGTTGCAAAAGGTTTTCGTCAAAGACCTGGTTTGGACTATGACGAAACCTTTTCTCCAGTGGCTATGCTTAAATCCATTGGGGTCCTTCTTGCCATTGCTGCCTTCCACGATTATGAGATCTGGCAGATGGACGTAAAGACGGATTTTCTAAATGGTAATTTGGAATAGTGCGTCTATATGGATCAGCCAGAAGGATTCATTCAGAATGGGAGCAGCGGGAAAGTGTGTAAGTTGCTTAAGTCCATTTATGGACTAAAGTAGTCATCATGGAGTTGGAACATCTTTTTTGATGATACTGTCAAACAATTCGACTTTATCAAAAATCCAGATGAACCATGCATATATAGTAAGATTGTAGGGAGAACTATAGTATTCCTCGTCTTGTACGTGGATGACATTCTCTTAATAGGAAATGATCTTCCTATACTACAGTCAGTCAAAAGATTCTTGTCACAGAAGTTCTCCATGAAGGACCTGGGTGATGACACTTACATTCTGGGGATCCAGATCTATCGTGATAGATCAAAGAGGATGTTGGGACTTTCACAGTCCAGGTACATAGACACCATATTGAAAAGATTTAGTATGGAAGATTCTAAATGCGGTAACCTACCGGCTTGTCACGGAATCACCCTCTCCAAAGAGATGTTTTGCAAGACTGATTTGGAAAGGGCTCGCATGTCGATTATACCCTACGCTTCTGCAGTAGGCTCTATAATGTATGCGATGTTGTGTACCAAACCAAATGTAGCATACGCATTGAGCGTTGTAAGTCGGTATTAGTCCAACCCAGGGAAGAAGCACTGGATAGCAGTAAAGAACATTCTCAAGTACCTAAGGAGGACTAAGGAGATGTTCTTGTTGTATGGCGGAAAAGACCTCTAGATCGAGGCCTTTACTGACTCCAGCTTCCAGAGTGACAAGTATGACTCCAAGTCCATGTCGGGTTATGTCTTTACCCTCAATGGAGGGGCAGTCTGTTGGAAGAGCTCCAAGCAGGACACCGTTGCTGACTCGACGATGGAAGCGGAGTACATAGCTGCTTGCGATGCCGCAAAAGAAGCTGTCTGGGTGAAGAAGTTCCTCACAGAACATCAGGTAGTTCCTACCATTGTTGATCCAATACCTCTGTATTGCGACAACAACGGAGATATAGCTTTAGCGAAGGAACCCAGGTCCCATCAGAAGTCCAGACACATCTTCAGGCGGTATCACCTGATCAGGGAGATCGTAGATCGCCAAGAGATCGAGGTGAAGAGATTAGATACGGAGAATAACACTGCTGATCCATTCACAAAGGCTATTCTTCAGACGCAGTTCGAGAGGTTATTCGAGATGATAGGTCTGCGATATGTCAGCACATGGCCCTAGTGCAAGTAGGAGATTGTTAGTGTATATGCCCTAGAGGACATTATTGTATCATACTGGATTGTATATTACTTAATGGAAGCTTAGGATATTCACAGTTGTATTGACAGTCTTGCTAAAAATAGTAGTATGCTACTTGGTTTGAATCTACTTTAATATGTGCATGTGTTTCTTTTAACATATCGCTTATACATATTAGTTGAGCCCATAGGATCTTTACTTGATTACCAGCTTTGTGATCGTTGTCACACTAGTGGGGGATGGGTAGTCAACAAGCACATCCTATACAGGTCCCTGGTCGTAGGATTATCGAGACGGGGCATCGATACTCCGGAGTAGACTGGTGTATACGCTTCTCATCCCAGGTCGGGAGATGGTCTGTAATACAGCCATCAGTACGTCGTACTGGAGATAGTATGCAGGTGCTCGTTGGGTTACGAGTACACCGGACATGACTCGACAGGAACTACAGGTTGGTATTATACCTGTCATCAGATTGCAAATCCCGAGTGACATGAGTACAGCTTAGTCCGTTGAATTGACACTGCTACTTCGCCTCGAGTGTGTTCCCACTCTACTTAGATCACTACCCTACCATGGATCAAAGGAGTCGTGCAAACAGGTAGTAGTTGGGTACAGTCCCGAAGCACTTGGAGGCAGTGGCGGTTAGATAGGATTTGTCTCTCCCAGTATTGGGGGTTGATATCGTGATGTGTTTGGAGAGCCATTACGCAAAGTCCCTGGCCAGCGCAAGCGAGATTTACTGGTAGGTGCTCCAGCAGTTTCTCAAGGTGTAATGGGCTACACTCCAACACGACTTATACCGCTATTAGGGTACTAACGCTTGCCGCCCCCTAGGCCCGATATGCGATAGTCCTAGTGTTAGTTATATGTATGCCCTAGAGGCCATTACTGTACATAGGATGTGTATTGTAGTGGATTCTGGGACATATATAGGGAGGACTTTCTTGCTCGACATGATAGTATGCTATCTGGTTACTCTTTACCTTAACGTGTACACTGATTGTCTTTCTGTTACATGTTGGTAAAACCCTTAGGATGTATACTTGACTGCCTGGACTATGATGCGGATCATACTAGTGGGGATATGGTAGTCCATAAGTGCATCCTTCAAGGTCCCTAGTCGTGGGTGTATCGAGACGGGGCATCGATATACCAGAGTAGACTAGCGTATACCTTCTCGACCCATACAGATGGGCGATGGATGATCCCATATCCATTGGTGTTTGACATCAGAGATGATATACGGGTGCTCAGTGGAGACTGGGTACACTGGACGGACTCGCCGAGAACTCCCAGATGGTATTATACCTTACGTCAGATGGCAGTTCTCTGGTGACACTGGTACAGAGTAGTCTGTAGACCCGAGATCGTCATAGAGTCTTGTGTGATTCCCACTGTGCTTTGATTTTCAACTTACCACGTCCAAGAGGGCATGCAAAACGGTGGCTTTTGGGTACAGTCCCGAATCACATGGAGGCAATGAGCGATAGGAGGGGATTCGTCTCTCCCGGTATAGGGAGTTGATGTTGCACAGTGTTCGATTGGCTATAACCGGAAATCCCTGGTCAGGGTTGCTGAGATTTACTGGTAAGTGTTACCAGTAGTTTCTCGAACTGTTATAGACCTCATATCGACACGACTTATCGAGTTATTGGGGTCTGACGTTTACCACCCCTAGGCGAGATATGCGACATATCAGACGACGAGACCGGACTGTACGGTAAGTGTTACTGGTTGGATTCACAGGAGGGTGAGCGGGCTTGCTCCTCGATCTTCTCATCGCTCAATACCCGGGTGGCCGTTACGTTTAGCAGACCGCTTGCAGCTTGTGGGTGTTTGATATGATCATCACCTGCTGCCGGCGTATTGACGAGTCTTTAGAGTCCTACACAGAGGTTTCCTGGCTCAAGTGAAACGAAATAGGAGCGCATATGAGATATGTACGGGACCGAGACTGATTCGTGTATGTGATACCGTATTCTATTCTCGCGATGAATGTATCGAATGGTTGTATGCGATATAACCTAGTTATCGAATCAAGGATTGATTCGATAAATCGATACATTGTATACTAGTCGGTTGTGTGCGACATGACCGGATCATTGAATAAAGTGTTGATTTAATGATTTAATGCATAAATATATATTTGATATTTTACTTTGCATTAACTAGTGTTGGTTCACTTTAAATGGATTTTCTCACTTGGTTTGTGCACATTGTATATGTGATATACTTTTGTACACAAGTTTGTATCATGTTTGATGATACATGCTCACTAGAGTATGTGTAAAGATTAAACCATGGTTGTGTAATGGTTAGGGTTTTCCTTTTTGTTTTCTTATTCTTTTATTTATCTATTTATTCTTTTTTGGAAAAATATTAAGCATAAAGAAAATGGTGGCTAACTTTGTTGTATATTGAAGCTTCATGAAGCTTTGACTATGTGACCATTTTGTCTCATGCTTAACCCTAACCATTCCCACTAACCCTAGTTTAGTCTCTACACTTGACCATAGTTGGTAGATGATAAGTATTATTATTATTTTCATTTTACTTAATACTTATCATAATATCTTCTTCTTCTTCATCATCTTCTACTTGAAGAAAAAGCTTGCCTCATCAATGGCAACTTGAGCAAATGAGTGTGAAATCCAATTCTAAAGTGAACCCACTTCCTATTTCTTCATCCTCTACCTCTTGCCAAGTAGTAGAGTGTGTTTTCTTCACAAGTTTCATGACTTGGTGAAGTGGGAGCTTGATCTTGTGATGCCTCGACGTAGATCATCTTCGGCATCGTCGTCGATGACCTAGCCCGCTTTTTCTCCGATGAAGCCGATGCAAGAGTCATGGTTCGATTTGGACAGCGGAGAGGACTTCATCATGGAGCTATGGAGGTGGAGAAACGGATCTACAAAGGTTGTATTTCCGTTCTTTTAGTTTAGTTGTAAACTAGTTTCATTTTTCGCCTAAAATTCTAGTTAACGATCTAGTCTATGGTTTCTCGGCACCGTTAAATTTGAAATTGGCATGGTTGATGCCTTGTGAGACCTCTTGAGAGTGCCTAGGAACCCTACAGTGGTATCAGAGACTAACTAGAGCCTTAGGCGAAGAGTAGACGAAGTTTGAAACCCGATCGACCCGAAACCCTAACATCAAAGTGCTCTCTGGACTTTTTCTAAAAACTGGGTTTTTTCCAGATTAAAAATGCTTAAAAAATTCAGCAGGGAATTATAAGAATTACGGTGCAAAATTTTTCCCATGATCTATTAAAAGTGCGGCGAAACCGCGGCAGAAGCATGGCTTCTGCGGCGGTTCCGCGGCCAAAAGATGACATCATCATCCCCTGTTTGCACAGTAACTCCTATTTTATTTTGCTGGATTTTATGGGAATTTTTAAATATCATTCAAGAGTTGAATTTTCTGGGGTTGTTTTGGGGATTCGGTGTTTCGATCGGAGCATCAGATTTTGTCTATGTGGCTTTCTGGATAATTTTTGAATATGTTAAAAAGTTCGACCGGATATAAATACCCACCTTTTCCCCTGCCGGAAAATTTCCAAGTGTTGGATTTTTCCGTAGTTTAACGACGTTCTAAGTAGTGCAAGTGACTCGATGGACCCTCTAGAAGACAACAAACCTTAACTCGATTATGTGACCGTCTTGAACTGCCCTTTGAACCTTCGGGTTTGGGGCAGTACGACGTGCCACATGTGAGGCGTTGGCTTGACCCTTCTACGGCTGGACCGTTGGTACTGAGGCACGAACTGAATGTTTTTAGACTTATTTCATGTGTTGAGCTGTATCGGGAAAACTTGGGTGTTCGACTGTTCGATCGGAAAGTTTAACATTTTCTGTTTATCCGGAATGTGATACAATAATTGGAATTCACAAATTGTTATGAGATAACTGAATGAATGTTATAAATCTAGCGGTTTAGTCTCACATGATCGGTTGCCACGGAATTTTGATGTGATCAAAAGTCCGTCGCAATCACGTAGCGTACGCGGATACTCGCCGGGTAAACTTAATAGACAGCCTCACTCCATTGCCCCGACCAAGTGACTGTAGGAAAACCCCGTCGCCGAAAGCATCCGTTCGGGTGCTCGCGGCAGCGGTGTTCCGCCTTGGTGCACTTCGTCGACGGTATCAGGGGTGCGACCGTCTACTAAAGTTTGCGACGAGCATTCGATCAAAATGTCGGGAATCCTATTGAATTGCCCGACTTGGTATTGAAAAGAGTTTTCAATAATGAGACTAAAATGCGGGGTTTATAATTGTTAGGCATGCGATGTCTAAGGAATTCATTTGGTCAGGCATGCGATGTCTGAGGAGATTGCGGATTCCAACTGTTGTAGTTTTACACTTTCTTTTCTGTGACCCTAAGTGTAATATGTGATATCGCCGGTTTCGTTGCTATATGCCAACGACAATTGGGATGCGCATATTTACTTACGTTGATGACATGTGATGTTATGTGTTGCTGGATATGTTATATTGGATCGTCGTGTTTGAATAGCCGGGGGTTTTTATGTGAGATGAGTGTTTTTTCTTTTTCATTCATGTAAAAACTTGTATGTAATATTCTTTTATTGGGGCACTTCCAGGTTGCGGAAGTTGTCACCGTTGATGTATATTATTTACTTTTCCGCACTAGGATAGACCCAAGGAGGAGGGCACAAGTAACCGGGTTCTGGAGTCCAGTGGGAGACCAACTCGAGGAGTCGAGTCCGGGTCTTCTAACTCCAGAATTGGTAGGGTTGCTTGCTGCTCTCGTAGGGGTCTTGGGGTGTGGGTTTGGCTATTCATCGCGACCGTGGAATCCGTGTTTTATACTGGCTCATATTGAAAACACGGACGTCCTAGTATATCCAATATTTCATATGTTTCTTCTGCTGCGATATCTGTGATGTGATCATGTGATGTTCTGTGATCGATACAGTATATGGTATATATGATATATTATATAGACGTTACTTATGTTTTACACCCGTGCTAGCCCTGCCCCGCTCTACCGTTAGTTACCTAACCTAACGGTGCACGAGGGGACATTGAGGCGAATGCGGATGGCATAAGTGTACGTCGTATTTATCTGTGATGTTTAGGTATTTAAATGGTGGGACTTCATTAATGAGATTAATGAAATAAAAGAAACCGAAGATGTTGTAGAATCGAATTTCAAAATAAAACAGGTAGCTACAGTTCTTGCTTTGCACAGCGGTATATATGATATATCCTGCACCTTATTCGATGAGGAAAGGACCGAGATCCTTCACCGGGAGTGACTCCTTTAGCAATAACTGGCAGATGCTACACACTCGGTTTGTCTTTTGATTGCTTTTAAGAGTTCTTCTTTGCACAGTGATATATATGATATACCCCGCACCTCATTCGACGAGGAAAGGACCGACGATCCCTTCATCGGGAGTGACTCCTTTAGCAAAACTAGAAAAGCCTCAAAAACACTCCATTTCAAAATTCATTCGATCCTCCAACGATATCAAGTTCATTACGCAATAGGTTTCCAGAAAAACCTGTTGTAGCCCTCCGTCATTTCATATAAGTCATGTTTAGTATTCGTGCTGCGTTTGTTGACCTTGTCAAGGCGCAGTGTGCGGTAGCTAACCAGTATTTATCTGCTTATGCATATGATGCAGATTGGGTTAGGGTAGTCGTGCGGCCTTGTTGACCTTGTCAAGGGTCGTGCGGGTGGGTTTGATTCAATCAAAAAATGACGGGTTGAACTTGACTTGCGGTCTATGGTTTGTTGACCTTGTCAAGGTCATAGATCGTTTGGGGCAAAATATTATCGGGAATTTCAAGTGTTGAAATTTGCAATGAGATTGCATACCTTCTATGAGATAGTTGGATCCCGATACCCGCTGCGAGTAAGAGTTACTCCTTGGAGAGTTTTACACATTACAATTAGCCGATCAAATAGGTGTCTAGAAAGGTGTTAACGAGGTTACGCCTCTGGGAAAACGAGGTTTACATTAATTAGGTTCGTGCGAAAGCACGGGGGACCTCCCTCAAAGTACCGACACTGGCCTGGCTGAAAGATTGGCGAACCTGTAGTGTGTAATTAATCCCGGCTAGTCTTTCCTTTTAGGGTTTGAAGGAAGATTTGATAAAAACAGTGGGAGCCATCCTGATTAGATAAATAATAACCAATCTATTCTTGCAAGAGCGCACGCTGAGTGTTTTCTTCTCTCTCTCTCCAGGTAGCGACCATATCACGCCTTAATCAAGATAATAATACGAAATATTGACCGAACCCGCTTGTTTTACCGGGCTGGGGAACGTTGGTCCCGCTCCAACTTATAATAGTTATAAGACAGAGCAGGAAATAGGGGAATACCAAGAATTCCCGTGCCGCCCAAACGAAGAGAGTGCATGCTGATACATCATCTTCGGGTGTGTTCATTATAAAGAATTGTTTCTCAGTATCCTCTGAATCCTGGGTATTTGATACCGGATCAGGATCCCAGATATGTAATCTGTTACATAGGGCTACAGAGAGGTAGAGAACTGAGAACGGGTGATAAGTTTCATGAGACAGAAAACGGGGCAAGTGTTGCAGCCAAGTCTGTTGGTCACTGTCACCATGTATTACATATACATTGATTCTGAATGAATGTTATTAGACACCGAACCTGATATACAAAATCATATCAGTCTCTTTATTAGTAAAGATATGATAAAATTTTGTATTGTTGGATTATGTTTTGAACATTTCCTAAATCAAAAGTTGATAGTTTAAGCACGTTATCTAAAAGTATTGATGTTCTAAATCAAACTACAGTTCTTAGTATACAGAACACACATAAGAAGAAGAGTTCAGAAATGAACGAATCCTTCTTGAGGCATTGTAGACTAGGTCATATCAATGCGACCCGACTAGCTAAAGTTACATGTAGATGCATATTTAAATCAGTTTGAATTTACATCTTGTGAAACTTGCCAGTCATGTCACAGAGATAAGATGACCATAGCCCTGTTTATTGGAAACAAAGAAAGAGTTAATGAACTCTTGGGATGATACATGTTGATGTATGTAGGTCGCCTGTCTACACATGCCAAGACCGGTTCTTTGTACTTCATTACATTCTCTGATGATCTCTCAAGATTCAGACATATGTTCATGTTGAGACACAAGTCTGAACCTTTTGAGATATTCACAGAATATAAGTTAGAAGTAGAGAACCAATACGGGTATAAGTATTATGTCCTTTGATGTGATCAAGGAGGAGAATACTTGAGCACGGAAATCCTGGACTATTCTAAAGGAGAATGAGATTCTCTCTCAGCATTACTCCTCCGAATACACCATAGCACGATGGTATATCGGGGCGGAGCAGATACACCCTATTTGATATGGTGTGCTCTATGATGAGTACTACTGAGTTACCTTTTTCCTATTGGGTGTCATGCACTTGGGAAGTTGCATACCTATTGAATAGGGTCACGATCAAATCAGTTGCCTACCACTTCATATGAGATATGGAAAGGGAAGAGCCCATATCTTAAGTTAGTTAAGATTTGGGGTTGTCCGGCCTATGTCTAAAAGCATAATCCGGACAAGCTCGAGGCAAGGTCTGTTATGTAGAACTGAAAATGTTCCAGCTATACAAACTACAGCAGATGATTTGGTACAACCAGAGGATTCAGTAGATACCAACGAACCTCAGCCTCTCCGCCGATCTAGTAGGATTCCTCACCCACCTGAGAGATACTTCGGTTTCTCCATGACAGTGGGAACGAGGATTGCATCATGAGATGATGACCCAACTAGTTTCGAGCTGGCCATCAGGAGTGGGACTCTGTAAGAATGGCTGGATGCTTAGTGATCTGAGATGGAATCCATGCACACCAACAAAGTATGGACTTTGGTTGCTATATCTGAAGGGTTAAATCCCCATCAGGAGCAAGTATAACTTGAAAAGATTACTTGGTGTATATGGAAAAGTTGAGACTTTCAAAGCTAGACTTGTTAAAGGTTTTCGTCATCGACCAGACGTGGATAATGATGAAACCTTTTCCAGAACCTATGCTTAAGTCCATCCGGATCCTACTTGCCACGGCTACATACCATGACTATGATATCTGGCGGTTGGGTGCCATGACTGCTTTTCTAGATGGTGTTTTAGAAGAGTGCGTCTGTAAGTACACAGCCAGAGGGCTTCGTAGACAGTGGGAGCAGCGGAAACGTGTACAAGATGCTTTATAGGATAAAGCAGGCATCGCGGAGTTGGAACGTCTGTTTTGATGTCGTAGTCAAAAAGTTTGACTTCATCAAAATGGTAGATGAACCTTGTATATACAAAAAGGTAGTAAGGAGTATGGTGGCGATTCTCGTAGAGTACGTGGATGACATACTCTTGATAGGGAAAGAGTTTCCTATGCCACGCTCGATCAATCTCCGCTTATCACAATGATTCTCCACATAGGATCAAAGTGATACCTACTAAATCCTGGATTTTGGATCTATAAGATAAATCTAAATGGATGTTAGGATACTCACTAGTTGTAGTGAGATGGTATCAGTTGATCCTGGGAAGAATCACTGGAAGGGTTCCAGGTGATAAAGACAACTGAATGTCAGTCGCAGGCATTGTCTTTACCCTCAGTAAAGGGACGGTATGTTGGAAGAGTTCCAAGCTAGATACCGTGACATACTAGACGATAAAGGCACGATACATCGCCACTTAAGATGCTACCAAAGAGAATGTTTGGGTGTATATAAGTTCATGAGATGAACTACGTTCCTACCATTGTGAGACAATGGAGTTGTGGCTTATGCCAAGGAACGCCGGTCCCATCAGTGATCCAGACTTATTCTAAGGAAGTATCACCTGATCATGGAGATGGTTGATCTCCAGGGTGATCGAGGCAAGGAGAGCAGACTCAGAGGATAACACGGCGGATCCACACACGAAGGCCTATTCCCAGAGAGAGACTTTTATGGGATGGTTGAGTATGGGATACTACAACCACTGCTTCAGATGGCCCTAGTGCAAATGGGAGATTGTTAGTTATATGTATGCCCTAGAGGCCATTACTGTACATAGGATGTATATTGTAGTGGATTCTGGGACATATATAGGGAGGACTTTCTTGCTCGACATGATAGTATGCTATCTGGTTACTCTTTACCTTAACGTGTACACTGATTGTCTCTCTGTTACATGTTGGTAAAGCCCTTAGGATGTGTACTTGACTACCTGGACTATGATGCGGATCATACTAGTGGGGACATGGTAGTCCATAAGTGCATCCTTCAAGGTCTCTAGTCGTGGGTGTATCGAGACGGGGCATCGATATACCAGAGTAGACTAGCGTATACCTTCTCGACCCATACAGATGGGCGATGGATGATCCCATATCCATTGGTGTTTGACATCAGAGATGATATACGGGTGCTCAGTGGAGACTGGGTACACTGGACGGACTCGCCGAGAACTCCCAGATGGTATTATAACTTACGTCAGATGGCAGTTCTCTGGTGACACTGGTACAGAGTAGTCTGTAGACCCGAGATCGTCATAGAGTCTTATGTGATTCCCACTGTGCTTTGATTTCCACCTTACCACGTCCAAGAGGGCGTGCAAAACGGTGGCTTTTGGGTACAGTCCCGAATCACATGGAGGCAATAAGCGATAGGAGGGGATTCGTCTCTTCCGGTATAGGGAGTTGATGTTGCACAGTGTTCGAGTGGTTATAACCGGAAATCCCTGGCCAGGGTTGCTGAGATTTACTGGTAAGTGTTACCAGTAGTTTCTCGAACTATTATAGATCTCATATCGACACGACTTATCGAGCTATTGGGGTCTGACGTTTACCACCCTTAGGCGAGATATGCGACATATCAGACGACGAGACCGGACTGTACGGTAAGTGTTACTGGTTGGATTCACAGGAGGGTGAGCGGGCTTGCTCGTCGGTCTTCTCATCGATCAATACCCGGGTGGCCGTTACGTTTAGCAGACCGCTTGCGGCTTGTGGGTGTTTGATATGATCATCACCTGCTGCCGGCGTATTGACGAGTCTTTAGAGTCCTACACAGAGGTTTCCTGGCTCAAGCGAAACGAAATAGGAGCGCATATGAGATATGTGCGGGACCGAGAATGATTCGTGTATGTGATACCGTATTCTATTCTCGCGATGAATGTATCGAATGGTTGTATGCGATATAACCTAGTTATCGAATCAAGGATTGATTCGATAAATCGATACATTGTATACTAGTCGGTTGTGTGCGACATGACCGGATCATTGAATGAAGTGTTGATTTAATGATTTAATGCATAAATATATATTTGATATATTACTTTGCATTAACTAGTGTTGGTTCACTTTAAATGGATTTTCTCACTTGGTTTGTGCACATTGTATATATGATATACTTTTGTATACAAGTTTGTATCATGTTTGATGATACATGCTCTCTAGAGTATGTGTAAAGATTAAACCATGGTTGTGTAATGGTTAGGGTTTTCCTTTTTGTTTTCTTATTCTTTTATTTATCTATTTATTCTTTTTTGGAAAAATATTAAGCATAAAGAAAATGGTGGCTAACTTTGTTGTATATTGAAGCTTCATGAAGCTTTGACTATGTGACCATTTTGTCTCATGCTTAACCCTAACCATTCCCACTAACCCTAGTTTAGTCTCTACACTTGACCATGGTTGGTAGATGATAAGTATTATTATTATTTTCATTTTACTTAATACTTATCATAATATCTTCTTCTTCTTCTTCAACTTCTACTTGAAGAAAAAGCTTGCCTCATCAATGGCAACTTAAGCAAATGAGTGAGAAATCCAATTCTAAAGTGAACCCACTTCCTATTTCTTCATCCTCTACCTCTTGCCAAGTAGTAGAGTGTGTTTTCTTCACAAGTTTCATAACTTGGTGAAGTGGGAGCTTGATCTTGTGATGCCTCGACGTAGATCATCTTCGGCATCGTCGTCGATGACCTAGCCCGCTTTTTCTCCGATGAAGCCGATGCAAGAGTCATGGTTCAATTTGGACAGCGGAGAGGACTTCATCATGGAGCTATGGAGGTGGATAAACGGATCTACAAAGGTTGTATTTCCGTTCTTTTAGTTTAGTTGTAAACTAGTTTCATTTTTCGCCTAAAATTCTAGTTAACGATCTAGTCTATGGTTTCTCGGCACCGTTAAATTTGAAATTGGCATGGTTGATGCATTGTGAGACCTCTTGAGAGTGCCTAGGAACCCTACACCTAGACGAAGAGACTTGACTGTACGGAGATTGTCACATCAGGTTCAGTAGGAGTTCGGATGGGTTTACTCATCGACCTTCTTATCGACATCTACCTGGGGACCGTTACGTACAGCTCGTACCGCCTGCGGCCTGTGGTTAAGCCCACTGCCAGCGTAGTGTCGAGTCTTTAGAGTCCCACACAGAAAGTTTCCCTGCACCGGGCAAAAAGTGTAGAGGCCGTATGGTTTTACGGCAGGGCCGAGATCACTTACGTACACTTGTGCACGTACTATGATCGGGCAGTGTTCACACCATAATATTGTATTATTATATTTCTCATTCTTATTCTTTTTATAAATAAACAGGTGCTTTTGACGCATGTCTGCTACATATTACAGGTTACAGGTTCTTGGAGCGAAAACAGTGAAAACGATGAAAAGACGATGCAAAAGTGGACTTTGACCAACAAACAGAAGACTCTTGATCAAGCCTACATCAAAAATAAAATTCACAAAGTACACGGCAATGCAAGGTCCAAGATTACAAAGCGAATTGTTAAAAGTCCACCGCAATTATTCACTGGAGATCTGGAAGAAATAGAAAAGCCAAATTGAAAAAAGATCCAAAGAAATAAAAAGCCCAAGAAGCCCAGAATCAGTTCCAAAATTTCCAGACATAAAATTTTACCAAAGCTTGGAAGTCTTCTTTGACTAAGTCTTCCTAAGGATATTTTGGTAAATGTAGACATGCGAATCAATTGTAACCTAGGGTTTCTATATCCTATAAATAAAATCCCAAATCATTGTATTCTTTTCATGCCTCCCTTCATTAATAAAATTCAGATTTCTTATGGAGAGCATCGGTGTTTCTTTTGAATTCATGAATTCAGATCTGACAACCCTGCGTTGATGATTGGAGAGATGCATCTGTAAGTAGATTTAATTCCTTGCTCTAGTTTAGATTTCAATTCTTGCCCTAGTTAATTTTCATTCTCTGCCCTAGATAAATGTTCTTCAATTCCCTAATGAGTGAGTAGTCTCCTCGCTTGTCAGGGTTAGATCTGGGGAAGGTTTGAGAGACGAAGATCTCTCATCCCCTTTCTTGCCTGTCATATATTTTCATAGAACTCCATGCATACCTTCTTATTCCGCTCCCTACGGCACTCTACCAACGAGGTAGCGGTGATACCGTAGTCTAAAGGCCCGGATTTTAAGGTTTTCTATGGAGGTTGGGGTAAAGATTAAGAAAGGAAGGACAAGGATCTAGAGGAACAACAATCTTTCCAATCATCCTAATCCTTTTTATTAATATTTACCATAACACCTAATTAGATCTTCATTTGGGTATAGAAAGCGGTGAGATTTATAGACTTTCCAAACTTAACCTAGACCTAACCCTAGCAAGATTTAGATATAGATTAATTCAGTTTTAATAATCAATCCGGCTCCCATCAGAATTAACTCGTTTGAGCGAATAGGAAATTCACAACATCCCTGTGGACCGACCCGTACTCACCGGCTAGCTATCAAGCGACGCCGTTCTTGATTGCGGTAATAGATAGTTTTTGAGATCAATCAAATGGCGCTGTTGCCGGGGATGGCGTGTTATTTCCTTTTTGCAATTTCGGGTTAATCTTAATTAAAAAAATTATAAAAACTAAAAAATCAAAAAAATATAAAAATATATAATCTGTTATTTTTGGGAAGGGTATTTTTGTGTGAATTTTGCAGGATCTACGAACAAATTTGGATCTGAAAATCTACAGAGATCAAAACAGCAAATATAAAATCCACGGAACAGCAAATATCATAACAGCAAATATAACAAACAGAAGATCACAACAACCGAGGAACAGAAGAAATTTGGAGGACCGAGTCAAAGAAGAAGAATCGCGGTGATCTGGTCCCAAAAAAAAAAACCGCGCGACCCCTTTCTGGCCGCGGAACCGCCGCGCGACCCACCTTCTGGCCGCGGAACCGCCGCGCCCTTGTCGATTCAGAGCTTGAAAAAAAAACTCTGTAAGTCTTCTGAACTTCTCCTCTGCAAATCTCGATATATCTTCTGTAAAATCTCCTGCAGGATTCTTTGCGCTTAAAAAAATCTTTTCCCTTCCAAATAACAAATCTTGTGCAGGATTCTTTGCGCGCATTTAAAATAAAAATTGATTGCAAGAAATCTTTTCTGGTTTGCATATTTTTTCTCAAATTGCTATAACATAAAAATCTTTGATTGCAAGTGATTTACTGTTTTGCATATTTTTAAAACTGACTTTAAGGGGCATTTGACCAATTCAGATTGGGTGGGGATTTCATCACCTTTCCCAGGACTCCAGAAATCACAAAAGGCATATGCATTGACCATCTATTAATTAAAAAATACTAGACTCGGCCCTAAGGACTTCGAGCTCAATAGGACAGAGGACTAGTTATAGGCATCAGCCGTTTATCCTAACCTGACTTTGCGGTGTCTAGGCAAGTGTGTCAAGGCAAGTGGTTACTTAATTAGGACCGCTACTTGTAGTGGGGAGCCTCCCACTTACCTGGCACTTACCTGGCCGCAATTGGCGGTGAAGAGGCGGTTTGAGGTCCTATTTCTAGCCCTTTGGAACAGTTAGGAGCTGTCTAGCTGACCTAGGTGACCCTAGATCTAGGCCTGATTGTGCATTTCTGGTTGATTGCATTTGTGTCTAAGCCGTTTATCGAAAATTTTTGCAAAACAAATAAAAAAATAAGAGGAAATTTTTTTTTTAAAAAAGACTTGCAACTTTTGTCGCTAAGAAATCCGTGCACTCCAATCTTCTTTCTTTTCTCATTCTTCTATCATGGGTACCCCACATCATAAATCTCTTGCCGAACTTTGGTACCCCGAACCTAATTTTGCATCGTACGTCAATTTGTTCGGTCAATTTAAAGACGATCCTTCCTTGCCTAAAATATCTTTGAAAGATCAAATAGAGGCGTCTAGGAGAAACAGTTCGACTTTTCAACCCACTTTATGTCAACCAAGTCAACCTTTACCACCTCCATATGTTGACACCACTTTTTCGAGTCCTTCTGTCACTCCTAAGCCGATGTCCACTGCTGAGCATATTGCTCAATCTCGAAGCCGATCTTTCACCCCTCTCCACTCATCTAGTTCTAGGGGCCCACACGACTATTTACCTTTTTATCCATATGTTGACCCTACCCCTGTCCAATCACCCACTTCCTACCAGTCCTACCCGACCTTACCACCCTCACTAGACACTGTTTCTACACAGCCTGTTGGGAGTTTTGCACATCCACACGATTTCGAATCTTTTACCGAAACCCCCTTACCACCCAAGTCTAGTTTGGAAGAGTCGTTGGAGGCGTATATCGCAGTAACAAACAAAATGGTTAGGAATGTGGAAGCGTCCGTGGCCGCCCTTATGCAACCTGCTGAACCGGTAGCTAGTTTTCCGCTAGCTCCAAATTTTTCAATGTATGAGGAGGCGGTTGGACAGAGTGAGAATTTGAGAGGATTTCCAAATCAAACCTACCCTTACCCAATTGAGGCCCATAACTCCAGTTTTTCATCGAATGTCATAAATGATTCATAAGTTCAAAATAAAAACGAGTTATGTGATTTTGTAGTGTTTGATTTGCCAAATTGTGAAGAACCCCTTTCGAGTGAAACCACACCTAATCCTTTCGATCTTTACACCTCCCATCTAGAACCTAAATCGATGAATATCCATGCTTGTGATGAGGTGTCAAAAAAAATTGATTTTCACTTGATTGAGGATATAGACGCCGGGAATATTTCGGATGATGAACCTGTCGATTTAATTGAAATTTTATGTTCAAATCATCATCCCGAGTTATTAAATGTTTCTCCCGAACTTCATATGCGTCTTGATGTTGATGATAATGGCATGGATGAGTTGAATTTTGAGGAGAATTATAAGGAAAGTATTGAGGATAATATTGAGGGTGAATCATTTTTGTTTGATGTGTCTGATTTTCCAATTCATCCTCCTGAACCTTTAACTATTAAATCACCCTCCCGCCTTTCCATCGTTCCGACCATGCTTGAAGACTGTGAGCTTGAAAACTTTTCCTTTGAATCTGACATAGTTCTCATAGACGTTAACACTTACGAGTGTTTCACTTTTTCGGACGATGTTGATAACTCACCGCCTGAGTTTGAGTCCTTGACATTTTCAGATGAGTTAGTCGAACCATCAGACTCGGTTGCTTACAGTCGTTTCGAACCATTGATGGAATCTTTCCAGTTCGAGACAGTTTACTACGGTGAGAATGAGACTATCCCTAATTCACTCCCTTTCGTCCTTCCTATCGTTCCGACCGTGCAAGTGACCGTTACGTTTTCATCTCATATACCAAGTTCGGCGTACCCATGTTTTCTTGCGAATCTTGAGGAATTTGACCCCATTTCTCGACGGGTTGATAGATTAGCACAATCTCTTTTAACACATCGGTTATCACAAATTACGCTAATTTATTTACTCGATTTACACCCTCAAGATCGTACTCTACTTCTTTCTCTTTTCCGCCATTCTTCTCCCCCACGAGACTGTATCCCGTTTCTACCTCCACACGATCTCGTGTGCTTCTCATCTCTTTTCTTTCCACTCCATTCTTTCACCAACTCGACCATTACCACGATAAGATTTTTGAATGGTTGGTGCTAACCTTTGGCTTGTGTAAGGCCAAGCTTAAGTTTGGGGGGAACCTTGTTGTATATATGTACATATATTTTTCGTTTTCTTTTTCTATAAAAAATTTAAAAAAATTCAAAACATTAAAAAATGAAAAAAATTTATAAATAAATAAACAGGGGAGTGCCGATATTTTGATCCTCTTGGTGTAGCATGACAGTGAGGACACTGTCAAGTTTAAGTTTGGGGGTATGCTCGGTACGTCTTCTTCCTTCGCATTCATATGTATATTTTTGCATTTGCATATTTATTTGAAAACCCATAAAAATTGAAAATTTTCAAAAATTATAAAAATTATTGTATTCAATTTTGGCTTATTTGACTAGAGTTTGACAGATAGGTTAACTGGCTAGGAACAACTAGATCTTAGATTTAGTAAATTAAAAACCCTAAAAATAACCTTCCTTAAAGTTTAACGGTAGAAAGTATATGTCTTTGTAGTTTATTTAGAAATAGGCAAACTTTGGGTTCACTTCTTTGGCTAAGTCGAAACAAAGGAAAAGTATTGATATCTTTATTAAAGTGTAAGTTAGAAAAATAATTCCTAGCTTAAGTCTAGATTCTGAAAATGTATACCCTACAATTTGCACAATCACGCACCTTGAAACTTGGAATAGTAGAAGAGACCTTGAAATGCACTTGTCTAAAGTCCTTAGTACATTGAAAATAAAAGAAAAAAAGTGAATAAAGAAAAAAAATGAACACTAGTTTTTGTGATTACTTAAGGCTGCAAAAATAGAAAAATATTTAGCGAGGGTACTTCATCACCTAGTGCCTTAGACCAACTGGTTTGGGAGTCACTGCTAAAGCCTTGGGTGTTGCAAAACTAGGAATTACGCTTTAAAGTGCAAACATATCTTGTAATCGGTTGTTGGTACCTCAAGAAGTATTAACGGTCGCATGAAGGATGTGTAAGCAAAATTCAATTAAAAATTCACCAACTAATAAGTACTTTGGACAACGGACATGGGTATGATTGCTTGATTTGAATTTCCAAGTGTAGGGGTGATTCATACACACACGTAGGGATATGTGATTGGAGTTTAGATGAGAGAAAGGAATGAAGAATAGAACTTGTATCTTTAGTAGAGTTGATAAAAATTCCTAAGTGGAGATGGAACCCTAGAAGAAAAACTTAAGAAATGCCGAAAGCTAAGTAAGTCTATAGAACATATATAATCTTAAGTTAAATAATAAGGAAGTGTGAAGAATATGGGTGGATAATTTACGAGTCGACGATAATAGAATTGCTTGTTAGAAGACCTAATTGGAGAACAAAATTTGAAAAGCTGAATTGATAGGATTTTGTGGGTAGTATCCGCTGAAAACCCTCAGGAGACAACACTCCTCCTACTAGGGACACCTAGAGGTTTAACGGCTTGTTGCACGAGCTCAGTGCAATCGCGTTTCCCTGCGAAAGTGCGGTTAGGTTTTTTATAGAGAATAAAAAAATAAGTTTGCTCGAGGACGAGCAAAAGATAAGTTTGGGAGTATTTGTTCACACCATAATATTGTATTATTATATTCCCCATTCTTATTCTTTTTATAAATAAACAGGTGCTTTTGACGCATGTCTGCTACATATTACAGGTTACAGGT
This sequence comes from Agapanthus africanus, assembly GCA_030015575.1. NCBI lineage: Eukaryota > Viridiplantae > Streptophyta > Magnoliopsida > Asparagales > Amaryllidaceae > Agapanthus > Agapanthus africanus. The sequence goes on from JASDDO010000008.1 coordinate 319,312,582, forward strand.
TCTTGGAGCGAAAACAGTGAAAACGATGAAAAGACGATGCAAAAGTGGACTTTGACCAACAAACAGAAGACTCTTGATCAAGCCTACATCAAAAATAAAATTCACAAAGTACAAGGCAATGCAAGGTCCAAGATTACAAAGCGAATGATTAAAAGTCCACCGCAATTATTCACTGGAGATCTGGAAGAAATAGAAAAGCCAAATTGAATAAAGATCCAAAGAAATAAAAAGCCCAAGAAGTCCAAAATCAGTTCCAAAATTTCCAGACAAAAAATTTTACCAAAGCTTGGAAGTCTGCTTTGACTAGGTCTTTCTAAGGATATTTTTGTAAATGTAGACATGCGAATCAATTGTAACCTAGGGTTTCTATATCCTATAAATAGAAGCCCAAATCATTGTATTCTTTTCATGACTCCCTTCATTAATAAAATTCAGATTTCTTATGGAGAGCATCGGTGTTTCTTTTCAATTCATGAATTCAGATCTGACAACCCTGCGTTGATGATTGGAGAGATGCATCTGTAAGTAGATTTAATTGCTTGCTCTAGTTTAGATTTCAATTCTTGCCCTAGTTAATTTTCATTCTCTGCCCTAGATAAATGTTCTTCAATTCCCTAATGAGTCAGTAGTCTCCTCGCTTGTTAGGGTTAGATCTGGGGAAGATTTGAGAAACAAAGATCTCTCATCCCCTTTCTTGCCCGTCATATATTTTCTTAGAACTCCATGCATACCTTCTTATTCCGCTCCCTACGACACTCTACCCACGAGGTAGCGGTGATACCGTAGTCTAAAGGCCCGGATTTTAAGGTTTTCCATGGAGGTTAGGGTAAAGATTAAGAAAGAAAGGATAAGGATCTAGAGGAAGAACAATCTTCCCAATCATCCTAATCCCTTTTATTAATATTTACCATAACACCTAATTAGATCTTCATATGGGTATAGAAAACGGTGAGATTTATAGACTTTCCAAACTTAACCTAGACCTAACCCTAGCAAGATTTAGATATAGATTAATTCAGTTTTAATAATCAATCTGTCTCCCATCGGAATTAACTCGTTTGAGCGAATAGGAAATTCAGAACATCCCTGTGGACCGACCCGTACTCACCGGCTAGCTATCAAGCGACGCCGTTCTTGATTGCGGTAATAGATAGTTTTTGAGATCAATCAGGCAGATAATACTAGCGGGATTTGGTTTAATACAGATTCTAGTATTATACAGATGGATTTATTCAGTCTCAGATTATCCGTGTTTATCGGAAATACGAATGGGAGGGGCAGTCTCGTAATTTGTCGGGAAGATTCTAGAAGGAGGTGACTCCTTTGTGTTTATTTTCTTTTAGATTTAAACTAAATGAGGTGGAGGATGTGGTGTATGTTTACATTAAATGATTCATGACTCATGAGGTGATTCACCATTTGAATTAAATGAAGCATGCTAGATATTATCTTGATTTGATTAAGAGAGATATTTGTATGCTTCATATTATTAAAGCATGATAGATAATTCATTTGATTATCAAAAACACTTTCTCTCTCCTCAAGTCTTCATCTTCTTCCTCAAACCCTAATTGCTCTCATGTGTTGAGAATCCTAGGGTTTAAAGTGACTAAGTACTCCATCTAAATACTCTACACCCTCTAGGACTTCTAGATTAGCAAACTAGAAGCCGCAGTTATCTCAGATTCGAGATAGGAGCTCGGTCTATAAACTCTCGAGTGGATCGTCTTTGACTCGAGGAGGCCGTTGAGGTACCCATAATCTATAGAGCCGATGAAAGGTGGAGGACAGCCTTGAAGACCCGAAGGAAATGTAACGTGAAGTATAACTTCGGATCAGTGTAGTTAAACCTCTCGTATTTAGCTAGTAATGGTTTAGACACGATCCGTGTGCTCAAGTCCATGTTACGAAGCTTTGATAATTGTTTTTCATATATTCCGCCTCCCCGTGAACACGTGGGTTGTGTGACATGGACTTACATCACTATCTCAATTATCCATATCCATTACAATATAACGTATGTATGTGGGTTGTGCGTGTCATGGCAATTACCGACGGTGTGGGTGTAGCATAAAAAGTAGTGCTCGTGCAACATGAACCGTCATTAATGGTGTTGTGTCCAATAGGTACAGGTCAAGGTACAACAGGTAATAATATGCAATGAAACTCATGCGCAATCAACTCATATGCGAATAACCTACAGCTATCATATCATATCCAGCCGTGACGCATAACGCCATACGGGCGATTTCTCCGTAGATGTTAAATCTACTCACCGATGATCTCGAGCTACGAAAATCCGACCACCTTCTTCCCTTTTTTCGCAGTGTCCGAAGTCCCTGCTTGCGACCTTAAAATTTCACAAACAAATCACATAAGCTAAATATCCTACACCGACACAAAGATAACAAAACGCAAGGATAACGCCCAGAAAATTACACTGCGCACCTAGTGCACAAAACGCGCACGACATCGGCAAAACCCTAGCTAAGATTGCTAAACTACGCAGCCACCAAGTCTAGACTCCGATCGTACCAATCGCGCAAACACAACACAATACTTCGCGATGAAGATAATATATATAACATTGCGACGCTCATTAGAACCAACGTCCAACTTATACCGAAACCTAGTAAGCAATTTTATCGCATAATGAGCACAAGTCAAAGCTAACACAAATCTAGCGATTACAAACATCGCAAAGTAGCTTAACTAGGTTATCCAAACCATTTCCATAATTTTAAACTCACCCAATTATGCTTTGTTAAATCTTAGTTTGCTAAAAACTCAATTAGACAAATTAGGAATTAACAACAACTATCATTCTCCCACTAGGTTAAGTTTTCCCTAGTCTTCAATTAACAATTAACCAAATCATCAAGTTAAACCCTAACTTGAACTTCCCTAAATTATCATGAAACAACTAATCATGCAAGTTAAACTATATTAAACAATTAAATAGCTAACTTAATGATTTAAACATAACAATTTAAGATTAGGGTTTGAAATTATACCTCCTCAAGAACACAAAATAGCAACTAGATCCATCATTTTAGCCTCCAAAATGATGTTTTTCTTCAAGATCAAAGCAAGATTTGTGATGAAGAATAATGGGTTATTATTTGTTTAAGAATTTTGTTGGATTATTTAACGATTTTTTGAGAATTATTGAGCTTGGAGATGAAGAAATTGAGCAAAGCAAATGAGGGGGCAGAAATGGGGAAGGGCTCGGCCAAGCAAGGAAATGGGGGGTGTTTTGTGAAAATTGTGAAGAAAATTCTAGCTAAAAGCAATAAATTCTCATTAATGCATAATTATCTCCAAAACCACATCATTCTTTTCTTTAAAAAATTTTCTTTTGTCACACAAATATCTAGATATTTCTATGGATGGATTAAGCTAAAACTAACGATTAGATTAGCATAGATTCACATTAGAAGTAATTAACCCAAACCAAAATTGTAATTACCACTAATAAAGTGCATAATTAACAATTTAAAATAATATTTAATTAGAGAAAAATTCTATGTGAGCCAAAATTTCCAATTGACCCCCAAAGCCCGCAAACTAGCACTATTCTAGTTAAACTAGGCGCAGTCAAGTCTGTACCGAAATTTGATCACATTCGGATTAAAATGGGAAATGCCGACTATTTTACCCTAAAACGGAAAAATTCTCATAACGATTTCTAAAGCGTTACATCTCTATACATTCTTAATAGGATAGAAGCCTTACGCCCGACAGCCGAAACACACATACAACACGAATACACAACAAACACATCTTTAGAGAGTGATTCAAGATGTTCAAGTTAAAACCAATATATGATACTCGATGATAATATGAAACTTTCATATTCTCATCGATACTTATATATGAAACTCATAGCGCCACTTAGTCCCAGTCTATCGGTTAACAAACATTCGATGTTCGTCATGACATAGAACTATACGAAGGTTGTTAAATATCGGACGGTATAGCTCGGTACTAACAACCTTCATGTAGTCTATGTGACGAGAAGATTCAATCGTATGATTGTTAGTTATATGTATGCCCTAGAGGCCATTACTGTACATAGGATGTATATTATAGTGGATGCTCGGACATATATAGGGAGGACTTTCTTGCTCGACATGATAGTATGCTATCTGGTTACTCTTTACCTTAACGTGTATACTGATTGTCTCTCTGTTATATGTTGGTAAAGGCCTTAGGATGTGTACTTGACTACCTGGACTATGATGCGGATCATACTAGTGGGGACATGGTAGTCCATAAGTACATCCTTCAAAGTCCCTAGTCGTGGTTGTGTCGAGACGGGGCATCGATATACCAGAGTAGACTAGCGTATACCTTCTCGACCCATACAGATGGGCGATGGATGATCCCATATCCATTGGTGTTTGACATCGGAGATGATATACGGGTGCTCAGTAGAGACTGGGTACACTGGACGGACTCGCCGAGAACTCCCAGATGGTATTATACCTTACGTCAGATGGCAGTTCTCTGGTGACACTGGTACAGAGTAGTCTGTTGACCCGAGATCGTCATAGAGTCTTGTGTGGTTCCCACTGTGCTTTGATTTCCATCTTACCATGTCCAAGAGGGCGTGCAAAACGGTGGTTTTTGGGTACAGTCCCGAATCACATGGAGGCAATGAGCGATAGGAGGGGATTCGTCTCTCCCGGTATAGGGGGTTGATATTGCGCTGTGTTCGATTGGCTATAACAGGAAATCCCTGGCCAGGGTTGCTGAGATTTACTGGTAAGTGTTACCAGTAGTTTCTCGAATTGTTATAGACCTCAGATCGACACGACTTATCGAGCTATTGGGGTCTGACGTTTACCACCCCAAGGCGAGATATGCGACATATCAGACGACGAGACCGGACTGCACGGTAAGTGTTACTGGTTGGATTCACAGGAGTGTGAGCGGGCTTGCTCGTCGTTCTTCTGATGGCTCAATACCCGAGTGGCCGTTACGCTTAGCAGACCGCTTGCGGCTTGTGGATGTTTGATATGATCATCATCGGCTGCCGGCGTATTGACAAGTCTTTAGAGTCCTACACAGAGGTTTCCTGGCTCAAGCGAAACGAAATAGGAGCGCATATGAGATATGTGCGGGACCGAGAATAATGCGTGTATGTGATACCGTATTCCATTCTTGCGATTAATGTATCGATTGGTTATATGCGATATAACCTAGTTATCGAATCAAGGATTGATTCGATAAGCCGATACATTGGGTACTGGTCGGTTATGTGCGACATGACCGGATCATTGAATCAAGTGTTGATTTAATGATTTAATGTATAATTATATATTTGATATATTACTTTGCATTAACAAGCATTGGTTCACTTTAAAGGGATTTTCTCACTTGATGTGCAAGTTGTATATGTGATATACTTTTGTGCACATGTTTGTATCATGTTTGATGATACATGCTCATTTGGTTAAGTGTAAAGAATTAAAACATGGTTAAGTTGATGATTAGGGTTTTGCTTATTCTTTTATTTATTTGTTTATTCATTTTTGATAAATATATTCGAATGGTGGCTTTGTTTGTTTTTTAGTTGAACATTCATGAAGCTTTGACTAAGTCATCATTCTTATCTCTTGCTTAACCCTAACCATTTGAACTAACCCTAGTTCATTCTCTACACTTAACTATGGTTGAGAATATGATAAGAAGGAATTCTTTTTGTTTATTCAATACTTATCATATTCTATCATCTTCTTCATCTACTTCTTCAAAGAAAAAGCTTGCTATCAACAATGGCAACTTGAGCAAATGAGCGAGAAATCCAATTCTAAAGTGATCCCACATCCTATTTCTTCATCCTCTACCTCTTGCCAAGTAGTAGAGTGTGTTTTCTTCACAAGTTTCATGACTTGGTGAAGTGGGAGCTTGATCTTGTGATGCCTCGACGTAGATCATCTTCGGCACGAAGCCGACGACCTTGCCCGCCCTTTTCTCCGATAAAGCCGATGCTAGAGTCATGGTTCGATTTGGACAGCGGAGAGGAATTCATCATGGAGCTATGGAGGTGGAGAAATGGATCTACAAAGGTTGTATTTCCGTTCTTTTAGTTTAGTTGTAAACTAGTTTCATCGTTTCGCCTATATATCTAGTTAACGATCCGTAGCCTAGGGTTTCTCGGCACCGTAATTTTTGAAATTGGCATGGTTGATGTCTTGTGAGACCTCTTGAGAGTACCTAGGAACCCTACAGTGGTATCAGAGCTACTAAGCATTGGATGTCGACCTATGGGGGGTTCTCACTGTGTGACAGTGTGGCGAAGCATAGGCTCTTACCCCCAGGGTGTCCCGAGACCGGAAGGTGTTCCGGCGGGTTGTAGTCCTCGCGAGGGGGCATGCGTAAAAAGTAGCGGCTGAGGGACCCGTTGGTGCCACGGCGACCCCATTGGATGGGGTGGCTGCCTGACCTACAGTGGTATCAGAGCCTAGCTAGAGCCTTAGGCGAAGTCTAGACGACGTTTGAAACCCGAATGAACATCGAAACCCTAATACAAATTGCTCTCTGGACTTTTTCTAAAAACTGGGATTTTTCCAGATTAAAAATGCTTAAAAAATTCAGCAGCGGATTATAAGAATTACGGTGCAAAATTTTACTCATGAACAGTTCAAACCGCGGCGGAATCGCGGCAGAAGCCTGGCTTCTGCGGCGGTTCCGCAGCAAGTTGATGACGTCATCCTCCTCTGTTTGCACAGTAACTTCTATTATATTATGCTGGATTTTCTGGGAATTTTTAATATTTATTCAAGAGTTGAATTTTCTGGGGTTGTTTTGGGGATTCGATGACTCGATCGGATTATCTGTTTTTGTCTATGTGGATTCCGGATAATTTTTGAATATGTTAAAAAGTTCGACCGGATATAAATACCCACTTTTTCCCCTGTCGGGAAATTTCTAAGTGTTGGATCTTTCCGTAGTTTAACGACGTTCTAAGTAGTGCAAGTAACACGATGGTCCCTCTAGAAGACAACAAACCTTAACTCGATTATGTGACCGTCTTGAACTACCCTTTGAACCTTCGGGTTTCGGGCAGTACGGCGTGCCACATATGAGGCGTTGGCTTGACCCTTCTACGGCTGGACCGTTGGTACTGAGGCATGAACTGAATTTTTTTAGACTTACTTCATGTGTTGAGCTGTATCGGGAAAACTTGGGTGTTTGACTGTTCGATCGGAAAGTTTAACATTTTCTGTTTATCTGGAATGTGATACAACAATTGGAATTCACAAGCAGTTATGAGATAACTGAATGAATGTTATAAACATAGCAGTTTAGTCTCACTTGATCGGTTGCCACGGAATTTTGATGTGATCAAAAGTCCGTCGCAATCACGTAGCGTACGCGGATACTCACCGAGTAAACTTAATAGACAGCCTCACTCCATAGCCCCGACCAAGTGACTGTAGGAGAACCCCGTCGCCGAAAGCATCCGTTCGGGTGCTCCCGATAGCGGTGTTCCGTCTTGGTGCACTTCGTCGACGGTATCGGGGGTGCGGCCGTCTACTAAAGTTTGCGACGAGCATTCGATCAGGATATCGGGAATCTTGTTGAATTGCCCGATTATGTATTGAAAAGTGTTTTCGATTTTGAGACTAAAATGCGGGGTTTATAATTGTTAGGCATGCGATGTCTAAGGAATTCATTTGGTCAGGCATGTGATGTCTGAGAAGGTTGCGGATTCCAACTGTTGTAATTTTACACTTTCTTTTCTGTGACCGTAAGTGTAATATATGATATCGCCGGTTTCGTTGCTATATGTCAACGGCAATTGGGATGCACATATTTACTTATGTTGATGACATGTGATGTTATGTGTTGCTGGATATGTTATATTGGATCGTCGTGTTTGAATAGCCGGGGTTTTTTTATGTGAGATGAGAGTTTTTCTTTTTCATTCATGTAAAAACTTGTATGTAATATTCTTTTATTGGGGCACTTCCAGGTTGCGGAAGATGTCACCGTTTGTATATTATTTACTTTTCCGCACTAGGATAGACCCAAGGAGGGGAGCACAAGTAACCGGGTTCTGGGGTCCAGTGGAAGACCAACTCGAGGAGTCGAGTCCGGGTCTCCTAACTCTAGAATTGGTAGGGTTGCTTGCCGCTCTTGTAGGGGTCTAGGGGTGTGGGTTTAGCTATTCATCGCGACCGTGGAATCCGTGTTTTATACTGGCTCGTATTGAAAACACGGACGTCCTAGTATATCCAATATTTCATATGATTCTTCTGCTGCGATATCTCTGATGTAATCCTGTGATGTTCTGTGATAGATACTGTATATAGTATATATGATATATTATATAGACGTTACTTATGTTTTACACCCGCGCTAGCCCTGCCCCGCTCTGCCGTTAGTCACCTAACCTTACGGTGCACGAGGGGACATCGAGGCGAATGTGGATGGCATAAGTGTACGTCGTATTTATCTGTGATGTTTAGGTAATTTAAATGATGGGACTTCATTAATGAGATTAATGAAATAAAAGAAACCTAAAGATGTTGTAGAATCGAATTTCAAAAATAAAACAGGTAGCTACAGTTCTTGCTTTGCACAGCGGTATATATGATATATCCTACACCTTATTCAATAAGGAAAGGACCGAGATCCCTTCACCGGGAGTGACTCCTTTAGCAATAACTGGCACATGCTACAACCATCGGTTTGTCTTTTGACTGCTTTTAAGAGTTTTTGCTTTGCACAGTGATATATGTGATATATCCCGCACCTCATTCGACGAGGAAAGGACCGACGATCCCTTCACCGGGAGTGACTCCTTTAGCAAATCTAGAAAGGCCTCAAAAACACTCCATTTTAAAATCAATTGATTCTGCAACGATATCAAGTTCATTACGCAATAGGTTTTCAGAAAAACCTGTCGTAGCCCTCCGTCATTTCAGATAAGTACTAGTTAGTATTCGTGCTACGTTTGTTGACTATGTTAAGGCGTAGTGTGCGGTAGCTAATTAGTGCTTATCTGCATAAGCATATGATGTGATTGGATTAGGGTAGTCGTGCGACTTTGTTGACTATGTTAAGGGTCGTGCGGGTGGGTTTAATTCAATCGGGAAATGACGGGTTGAACTTGACTAGCACTTATGATTTGTTGACTATGTTAAGGTCATATAGCTGCTAGGGGCAAAATATTATCGGGAATTTCAAGTGTTGAAATTTGCAATGAGATTGCATACCTTCTATGAGATAGTTGGATCCCGATACCCGCTGCGAGTAATTGTTACTCCTGGGAGAGTTTTACACATTGCAATTAGCCGATCAAGTAGGTGTCTAGAAAGGTGTTAAGCCTCTAGGAAAACGAGGTTTACATTAATTAGGTTCGTGCGAAAGCACGGGGGACCTCCCTCAAAGTACCGACCCTGGCCTGGCTGAAAGATTGGCGAACTTGTGGTGTGTAATTAATCCCGGCTAGTCTTTCCTTTTAGGGTTTGAAGGAAGATTTGATAAAAAGCAGTGGGAGCCATCCTGATTAGATAAAATAATAACCAATCTATTCTTGCAAGAGCGCACGCTGAGTGTTTTCTTCTCTCTCTCTCCAGGTAGCGACCATATCACGCCTTAATCAAGATAATAATATGGATTATTGACCGAACCCGCTTGTTATACTGAGCTGGGGAACGTTGGTCCCGCTCCAACTTATAATTGTTATAAGACAGAGCAGGAAATTAGGGATTACCAGAATTCCCGTGCCGCCCAAACGAAGAAAGTGCATGATGATGCATCATCTTCGGGTGTGTTCGTTACACAGAACTGTTTCTCAGTATCCTCTGAATCCTGGGTATATGATACCGGATCAGGATCCCAGATATGTAATCTGTTACATAGGGCTACAAAAGGGTAGAAAAACTGAGATCGGGTGATAAGTTTCATGAGGCAGAAAACGGGGCAAGTGTTGCAGCCAAGTCTGTTGGTCACTGTCACCCTGTGTAGTAATACATTGATTCTGAACGAATGTTATTAGATACCGAACCTGATATACAAAATCATATCTGTCTCTTTATTAGTAAAGAAACGATAAAATTTTGTATTGTTGGATAATGTTTTGGACATTTCCTATATCAAAAGTTGATCGGTTCAGGCACGTTATCTAAAAGCATTAATGTTCTAAATCAAACTACAGTTCTTAGTATACAGAACACATACAAGAGGAAGAGTTCAGACCTGAACGAATCCTTCTTGAGGCATTGTAGACTAGGTCATATCAATGCGACCCGACTAGCTGAAGTTACATGTAGTTGCATATTTAAATCAGTTTGAATTTACATCTTGTGAAACTCGCCAGTCATGTCACAAAGATAAGATGACCATAGCTCTGTTTACTGGAAACGGAGAAAGAGTTAGTGAACTCTTGGGATGATACATGTTGATGTATGTAGGTCTCCTGTCTACAAATGCCAAGACCGGTTCTTTGTACTTCCTTAAATTCTCTGATGATCTATCGAGATTCAGACCTATGTTCCTGTTGAAACACAAGTCCGAACCTTTTGAGATATTCACAGAATATAAGTTAGAAGTAGAGAACCAAAATACGGTTATAAGTATTATGTCCTATGATGAGATCAGGGAGGAGAATACTTGTGCATGGAATTCCTGGACTATTCTAAAGGAGAATGAGATTCTCTCTCAGCATTACTCCTCCGTATACACCATAGCACGATGGTATATCGGGGCGGAGCAATTACACCCTATATGATAAGGTGTGCTCTATGATGAGTACTACTGAGTTACCTATTTCCTTTTGGGAGTTATGCACTTATGAAGTTGCATACCTATTGAATAGGGTTCAAATCAAATCAGTTGCCTACCACTTCATATATGGTATGGAAAGGGAAGAGCCCATATCTTAAGTTAGTTAAGATTTGGGGTTGTCCAGCCTATGTCTGAAAAGCAAAATCCGGACAAGCTCGAGGCAAGGTCTGTTATGTAGAACTGGAAAGGTTCCAGCTATACAAACTGCAGCTGATGATTTGACAGAACCAAAGGATTCAGTAGATTCCAACGAACCTCAGCCTCTCCGCCGATCTAGTAGGGTTCCTCACCCACCTGAGAGATACTTCGGTTTCTCTATGACAGTGGGAGCGAGGATTACATCATGAGATGATGACCCAACTAGTTTCAAGCTGGCCATCAGGAGTGAGACTCTGTAAGAATGGCTGGATGTTTATCGATCTGAGATGGAATCCTTATACACCAACAAAGTATGGACTTTGGTTGCGATATCTGAAGGGTTAAATCCCCATCAGGAGCAAGTAAATCTTGAGAAGATTACTTGGTCTATAAGGAAAAGTTGAGACTTTCAAAGCTAGACTTGTTAAAGGTTTTCGTCATCAACCAGGCGTGGATAATGGTGAAACCTTTTCAAGTAGCTATGCTTAAGTCCATCCAGATCCTACTTGCCACGGCTACATACCATGACTACGATATCTGGTGGTTGGGTGCCATGACTGCTTTTCTAAATAATGATTTAGAAGAGAATGTCTATAAGAACACAGCCATAGGGCTTCGTAAACAGTGGGAGCAGCGGAAACGTGTGCAAGATGCTTTATAGGATAAAACAGGCATCGCGGAGTTGGAACATCTGTTTTGATGGATTAGTCAAAGAAGTTGACATCATCAAAATGGTAGATGAACCTTGTATAAACAAAAAGGTAGTAGGGAGTATGGTGACGATCCTCGTAGAGTACGTGGATGACATACTCTTGATAGGGAAGGAGTTTCCTATGCTACGCTCGGTCGATCTCCGCTTATCACATGGATTCTCCATATAGGATCAAAGTGATACCTCCTAAATCCTGAGTTTTCATCTATGAGATAAATGTTATTTGGGTGTTAGAACACTCACTAGCTGTAGTGAGATGGTATCAGTTGATCCTGGGGAGAATCACTGGAAGGGTTCCAGGGTGATAAAGACGACTGAATGTCAGTCACAGGCATTGACTTTACCCTCAGTAAAGGGACGGTATGTTGGAAGAGTTCCAAGCTAGATACCGTGGCATACTAGACGATAAAGGCAGGATACATCGCTACTTAAGATGCTACCAAAGAGGTAGTCTGGATGTATATTAGTTCATGAGATGAACTTGGTTCATACCATTGTGTGACAATGGACGTGTGGCTTTGGCCCAGGAACCCCGTTCGCATCAATGACCCAGAAATATTCTGAGGCAGCATCACCAGATCATGGAGATAGTTGATCTCCAGGGTGATCGAGGTTAGGAGAGCAGACTCAGAGGATAACACGGCGGATCCACTCACGAAGGGCCTATTTCCAGAGAGAGACTTTTATGGGATGGTTGAGTATGAGATACTTCAACCACTGCTACAGATGGCCCTAGTGCAAGTGGGAGATTGTTAGTTATATGTATGCCCTAGAGGCCATTACTGTACATAGGATGTATATTATAGTGGATGCTCGGACATATATAGGGAGGACTTTCTTGCTCGACATAATAGTATGCTATCTGGTTACTCTTTACCTTAACGTGTATACTGATTGTCTCTCTGTTACTTGTTGGTAAAGCCCTTAGGATGTGTACTTGACTACCTGGACTATGATGCGGATCATACTAGTGGGGACATGGTAGTCCATAAGTACATCCTTCAAAGTCCCTAGTCGTGGGTGTGTCGAGACGGTGCATCGATATACCAGAGTAGACTAGCGTATACCTTCTCGACCCATACAGATGGGCGATGGATGATCCCATATCCATTGGTGTTTGACATCGGAGATGATATACAGACTGGGTACACTGGACGGACTCGCCGAGAACTCCCAGATGGTATTATACCTTACGTCAGATGGCAGTTCTCTGGTGACACTGGTACAGAGTAGTCTGTTGACCCGAGATCGTCATAGAGTCTTGTGTGGTTCCCACTGTGCTTTGATTTCCATCTTACCACGTCCAAGAGGGCGTGCAAAATGGTGGTTTTTGGGTACAGTCCCGAATCACATGGAGGCAATGAGCGATAGGAGGGGATTCGTCTCTCCCGATATAGGGGGTTGATGTTGCGCTGTGTTCGATTGGCTATAACAGGAAATCCCTGGCCAGGGTTGCTGAGATTTACTGGTAAGTGTTACCAATAGTTTCTCCAATTGTTATAGACCTCAGATCGACACGACTTATCGAGCTATTTGGGTCTGACGTTCACCACCCCTAGGCGAGATATGCGACATATCAGACGACGAGACCGGACTGTACGGTAAGTGTTACTGGTTGGATTCACAGGAGTGTGAGCGGGCTTGCTCGTCGTTCTTCTGATCGCTCAATACCCGGGTGGCCGTTACGTTTAGCAGACCGCTTGCGGCTTATGGGTGTTTGATATGATCATCATCTGCTGCCGGCGTATTGACGAGTCTTTAGAGTCCTACACAGAGGTTTCCTGGCTCAAGCGAAACGAAATAGGAGCGCATATGAGATATGTGCGGGACCGAGAATAATGCGTGTATGTGATACCGTATTCCATTCTTGCGATTAATGTATCGATTGGTTATATGCGATATAACCTAGTTATCGAATCAAGGATTGATTCGATAAGCCGATACATTGGATATTGGTCGGTTATGTGCGACATGACCGGATCATTGAATCAAGTGTTGATTTAATGATTTAATGTATAATTATATATTTGATATATTACTTTGCATTAACTAGTATTGGTTCACTTTAAAGGGATTTTCTCACTTGATGTGCAAGTTGTATATGTGATATACTTTTGTGCACATGTTTGTATCATGTTTGATGATACATGCTCATTTGGTTAAGTGTAAAGAATTAAAACATGGTTAAGTTGATGATTAGGGTTTTGCTTATTATTTTATTTATTTGTTTATTCATTTTTGATAAATATATTTGAATGGTGGCTTTGTTTGTTTTTTAGTTGAACATTCATGAAGCTTTGACTAAGTCATCATTCTTATCTCTTGCTTAACCCTAACCATTTGAACTTACCCTAGTTCATTCTCTACACTTAACTATGGTTGAGAATATGATAAGAAGGAATTATTTTTGTTTATTCAATACTTATCATATTCTATCATCTTCTTCATCTACTTCTTCAAAGAAAAAGCTTGCTATCAACAATGGCAACTTGAGCAAATGAGCGAGAAATCCAATTCTAAAGTGAACCCACTTCCTATTTCTTCATCCTCTACCTCTTGCCAAGTAGTAGAGTGTGTTTTCTTCACAAGTTTCATGACTTGGTGAAGTGGGAGCTTGATCTTGTGATGCCTCGACGTAGATCATCTTCGGCACGAAGCCGACGACCTTGCCCGCCCTTTTCTCCGATGAAGCCGATGCTAGAGTCATGGTTCGATTTGGACAGCGGAGAGGACTTCATCATGGAGCTATGGAGGTGGAGAAACGGATCTACAAAGGTTGTATTTCCGTTCTTTTAGTTTAGTTGTAAACTAGTTTCATTGTTTCGCCTATATATCTAGTTAACGATCCGTAGCCTAGGGTTTCTCGGCACCGTAATTTTTGAAATTGGCATGGTTGATGCCTTGTGAGACCTCTTGAGAGTTCCTAGGAACCCTACAATGATAACCAATAGATTTGTCCCGTGTGGACAAGTGAGGAATGTATAAAGCAAACACCTGCATTCACTTGCGTTTTCATCCGTTTCGAGATATTTCGTCGGTACTTTTCCGCTGGTTCTCTATGTAAAAAGATAGATTAGATGTTCATTTCAACGTTGCTTCACAGCTTTGAAATGATTATCTATTCTATTACAGTGTACTCAGAGAACAGCGGGGAGGTGCTGCCGAAATTTACTCGAAACGGTTGAAAGCACAAGCGAATGAGTGTCTACTCTTTACATTCTTAATGGAATAGCCTTACCCCCGACAGCCGAAACACACACATACAACACGAATATACAACAAACGCACACATAGCACATACACACTAACAACCCTACAGTTAAGGGAAATCATAAATTGACACACATATATATAGAATACAACTCATACATGGGTATCCTCAAATCTAACATTAATTATCGATAATTTATTCTTTTCAACGACAAACACACACACAAAGCATATACACGGATTTTCTCCTTTGTCAGTAACCATCCCGTTCTTAGATTAATATAGTCATCATAACCTACAATTTATATGTTATACTGTCTAACATGGCCCATGAGTACGTCAGAGTTAAGGACTGGATGTATGTAGATTGGCAACTACGTATGCAACCTAAGTTTGTCGCAAGAGTTGCTGCTTTTATTGAATTTGTACGCGTACATAATAAGATCATGATAGAAAAAATTCTCTGCCCGGGCGATAGATGTGGGAATAAGTACTGGTGTGATTTATTATGGATACTTAAATTGTATACTTGGCAGCCATTATCCCGGACGATCAGAACCCTTTGTTAGTTATATGTATCCCCTAGAGGCCATTACTGTACATACGATGTATACTATAGTGGATGCTTGGACATATATAGGTAAGACTTTCTTGCTCGACATGATAGTATGCTATCTGGTTGCTCTTTATCTTAACATGTACTCTGATTGTCTCTATGTTACATATTGATAAAGCCCTTAGGATGAGTACTTGACTACTAGGACTATAATGCAGATCATACTAGTGGGGACAGTGTAGTCGCTAAGTACATCCTTCAAATGTTCCTAGTCGTAGGTGTATCGAGACAGGGCATCGATATACCAGAGTTAACTAGCGTATGCGCTTCTTGACCCATATGATGGGCGATGGATGATCCCATATCCATTGGTGTTTGACATCAGAGAAGGTATACGGGTGCTCAGTGAAGACTGGGTACACTGGACGGACTCGTCGAGAACTCCTAGATAGTATTATACCTCACATCAGATGGCAGTTCTCTGGTGACACTAGTACAGGTTAGTCTGTAGACCAGAGATCGCCATATAGTCTTGTGTGATTCCCACTATGCTTTGATTTCCACCTCACCACGTCCAAGGGGGCGTGTAGAACGGTGGCTTTTGGGTACAGTCCCGAATCACATGGAGGCAATGAGCGATAGGAGGGGTTTCGTCTCTCCTGGTATAGGGATTTGATGTTGCGCTGTGTTCGATTGGCTATAACTGGAAATCCCTGGCCAGGGTTGCTGAGATTTACTGGTAAGTGTTATCAGTAGTTTCTCAAACTGTTATGGACCTCATATCGACACGACTTATAAAGCTACTGGGGTCTGACGTTTACCACCCCTAGGCGAGATATGCAACATATCAAACGAAGAGACCGGACTGTACGGGAGTGTTACTGATTGGATTCGCAGGAGAATGTACAGACTTTCTTGTTGATCTTCTGATCGCTCAATACCTGGGTGGCTGTTATATTTAGCTGACCGCTTGCAGCTTGTGGGTGTTTGATATGATCATCACCTACTGCCGGCGTATTGACGATTCTTTAGAGTCCTACACAGAGGTTTCCTGGCTCAGGAAAAATGGAGTAGGAGCACATATGTGATATGTGCGGGACTGAGAACAATACGTGTATGTGATACCGTATTATATTCTCGCGATATGTGATATCGGCCGGGTATATGTGATATAGCCGGGTCATCGGATCAAGTGTTGATTCGATGAACTGATACAGATTATATTAGTCGGTTATTTGTAAAATAGCCGGATTATCGGATCAAGTGTTGATTCGATAATTTAATGTATAATTATATATTTGATATATTATATTACATTAACTAATATAATCTCACTTAAAGATTCTTTTTCTCACTTGGATAATACATTGATATATATGTGATATATGTTAATTGTATTATTTTATTTTGTTACAATAAATATTGTATATGTGATATATAATATTGTAACAAGTTAGGGTTACAAATGCAACATGCTTTGTGGAGTTTAAATATGGTTAGGGTTTGGATTAGGGTTAAACTTGGATGAAGCTTCTTGAATCTTTGACTTTGACTATGATATTTTGTAAAGATATTTTGTAGATATTTCTTAACCCAATCCAAACCCTTTACGCTAGTAAAATCTCTACAAGGGTTAAGTTTTCATTCTTAACCCATGGTTGCATTTTCTAACCTCACAAAAGATTTCATTATTCATCACAAATAGATTTCTTCTTCTTCTTCTTCCTCTTGAAAAAGCTTTCTAGCTTTTTGACATGTGATGATAATGAGTGAGAAATTGAAAACAAAAGAGTGCTAAATTCCTACTTCATCATCCTCATCTATTCTAGCCGCTTAGATTAGGGTGCTTGCTTTGTTAATACTTGATTAGCAAAGAAAGAGCTTGGGTTTGAGTTTCTTCAAGGTAGATCATCTTAGTTATTGAAGATCGGAAGCAAGCTTGCATCTTTCTCTTCATGGAGCCTCTCTAGAGTCCGGATACTTGATGATCGCAGCGAAGAGACCACAACACGGAGCTTATGAAGTGAAGGAACGGACTACAAAAGTTGTAATCGCTAACTCTTAGAAGTAAAGTTGTTTACTTGCTATTTGTTTTGCCTAATCTCTAGTTAAGATCTTGGTTATGGTTTGTTTAGCACCCCAAAAATTTCAATATGGCATGTGTTATACCTTCCTAAACCTTGCTAAGGTGCTATACTAACCCTACAGTGGTATCATAGCCGAGCTAGAGGCTTTGGCGTTGTCTGGACGACGTTTGAAGTCCGATCGAACCCCGAAACCCCGATACAGACCCCTTCTCTGGAAATTTTTTCAAAAGTTGAAATTTTTCATATTAAAAATACTCAGAAAATCATGCAAGGAATTCTATGAATTATTGTGAAGTACGAAGCCCTAACTCCCTCAAGAGACCGCGGAACCGCGGCCAAACCATGCGTTTGGCGGCGGTTCCGTGGCCATCTTTTGGAGTTAGGGGCTAATACTTCAGGGGTTTATTCTTGGGTACTTTTTCATGCTTCTGGGAATTTTTAATTCTACTCAAGTGTTGAGCTTTTTGGGAAATATTGGAAACTCGTTGATTCGATCGGAAAGTTTAACTTCGTTTAAGTTTTTCCGGGTAATTTAGAACGTGTTAAAAAGTTCGAACGGATATCAATAACTCACTTTTTCCCCTGTCGGAAAACTTTCAAGTGTTGGATTTTTCCACGAGTTTAAAACTATCGGGAAATCATGCAAGCGTATTTGTGGACCCTCTAGAAGAACGTAACCTTAACTCGATTATGTGACCGTCAAAACTGCCACTGAACCCTAGGGTTTATGATAGTTTAGCGTTGCCACATGTGAGGCATTGGTTTGACCCTTCTACGGCTGGTTCATTGGGGCTGTGACATGTTCTGGGATTTTTGAACTCCGCTCAAGTGTTGAGCTATTTGGGAAATCTTTGGTGTTTGTTTATTCGATCGGAAAGTTTAACATTGTCTATTTATCTGGAATGTGATACAATATGTGGAATTCATATAGTTAGGCATGAAATGCGAAATATGTGATATTTCGGATTTAAGATGTCTAAAGTGATTGTGGATTCCAAATGTTATAGTTTTACACTTTCTTTTCTATGACCGTAAGCGTAGTATGTGGGGTATTGCCGGCTTCGTTGCTATATATCAACGACAATCGGGATACGCATACTTGCTTACGTTGATGACATGTGATGTTATGTGTTGCTGTGATATGTTATATTGGATCGTCGTGTTTTGAATAGCCGGGGGTTTTATGTGAGATGAGAGTTTTTCATTTTCATTCATGTAAAATTCATTTGTATGTAATATTATTTTATTGGGGCACTTCCGGGCTGAGGTTGATATCACCATTGTATATTATTTACTTTTCCGCATTAGGATAGACCCAAGGCGGGGAGCACAAGTAACCGGGTTCTAGGGTCTAGTGGGAGACCATCTTGAGGAGTCGAGACCGGGTCTCCTAACCCTAGAATTGGCAGTGTTGCTTGCCGCTCTCGTAGGGGTCTAGGGATGTGGGTTTGGCTATTCATCGCGACCGTGGAATCCGTGTTTTTTACAGGCTCGCAATAAAACACGGACAACCTAATATATCCAACATTTCATATATGTTCTTCTGCTGCAATGTTCTGTGATGAGATCATATTATTGCCTGAGACGAATGTTTATATTATATATATGAGATATATGTTATATTGCTGATTTCGTTTCAAATGTGATGCTTGTGAAGCATAATAAAATGGGACTTCATTAATGAGATTAATGAAATAAAAGAAACCTAAAGATATTGTAGAAACTTGTTTAAAAAATGGTAGCTCTAGTTCTTGCTTTGCATAGCGGTATTCCTTGTAGAATATCCAGCTCCTTATTCGATAAGGAAAGAGCCGAGATCCCTTCACCGGGAGTGATCTCTTTAGCGAAACTAGCATATGCTACACACTCAGTTTGTCTTTTGATTGGTTCTATAGTTCTTTCTTTGAACAACGGTATTTGTGAAATATCCTGCACCTTATTCGATGAGGAAAGAGCGAGATCCCTTCACCGGGAGTGACCTCTTTAGCGAAACTAGAAAAGCCTCAAAAACACTCCTTTTCAAAATCACTTGTATCTACAACGATATCAAGTTCATTACGCAAAAGGTTTTTGTTCATAACAGAATACTGCATTTTATACCGCCCATTCTTATGCTCGTGTGTTTATAGGTAGGTGCTTTTAATCCGTGTTTGTGGCATATTTACAGAGTACAGGTTTCCAGTCCAAATATTGCAAATCAAGACAAAATCTCCACAGTTACGCCAAAAGCAGAACATCTGTTGACAGCAGATAAAAGCCGGGTTCCGGTCATCCATATCCGTCCAGTGCCGAGTACCAGTTCCTGAGATAAGACATATGACAGTGGTCATTCGTGTCTGGGACAAGCACATAGCACGAGGGGGGCAGCACAAGAATCAATGGGTGCGCGGAGCTCGAGAGAGATAGAAGTCAAAAGTGAAGAAAAGATAGCAATCTTGGACTAAGAATTCTGAAGATATTCTGGAAAGATTATCAGAAAATACATGTACCAGACAACAGGGGACAGCAGACCAGGGCCGTACAGAAAAGCCCATGCCCTGAACCCACTATAGTGCGGCGGATCCGCGGCCAATAGGGGGTTTAGGCCGCGGATCCGCGGCCGTACTGGCGCCACAGCTGGTCAAATTTCAGGGGTATTTGGGTCTTTTTATGTAGGTTCTGAATGTTGCCCTAGATTTCCAGCTCCCTGCCTATAAATACTCCAGAACTGAGCCAAGCCAAAGGGTCATTCTTTTGTTCTTCTTTTTGTTAGGATTTAGTCCTTTTCTTCTTCTTCTTCATCTTTTCTCCATGAAGATTGTAGTGAGAGCTTTTTGAGTGGAAGATCAATGAAGATGAGGGCTTTTGTATCATTCTCTTTTGTTTCTTCTTCCCCTTGAGATTCTTGCTTTCTCTTGATCTTTCAACCTCTTCATTGAGCTTGAAAGGTTAAGAGTTTGTTATTGATCTCAAGGGTCGTATTTTCTTATGGAATTAGCACTTCATTTCACATGCGTTCTCTACCCTTCTCTTGATCTTGCAACCTCTTGATTAAGCTTGCAAGTTTAAGGGTTGGCTATTGATCCCATGCTTGTCTTGAGTTCTAGTTTCTTGTTCTTTTTATTGCTTATTTATTACTTGCTTTTTATTACCTCGCTTTACTTTCTTGCAATTTATATTCATGCACTTAATTACTTGTAATCTTTTCTTTTCTTTGTTCTTTTCTTTTTGTTCTCTCTTTTTGGTTCTTTTTGTGAATGAATGTAATTATCGTTGTTAAGAATAAATACGGTATTGTAAGTTAAGATTTTCTTTTCTCATTTCCTTTTCCCGTTATTTTCCATTGAACTCCGCCCAAACCATACGCAAGCGCTCCGTTAGGCACCCTACCCTAACAAGGTAACGGTGATTCCTAACCGCGACCGGTTGCGTTCGGTTTGGCCGGAGGCGAAAGCAAGAGACAAGAACGGAAGGACAAGGGTAAATAAGCCGTATTCCACGAATACCGCGCTTAAATCCCCTAATCCACGTTGTTGCCGATTGCTCTAGCTTCAATTGGATAAGACTCGGCTCAAAGGTTTTGAGTACGGATTTCTTTAGCTTACAATTTCGCATCTTTTTCTTAACAACTTTATACTTGCAAATAATACACATAGGATAGTCTCGAACAAACATACACAAATTCTTTTTTGACTCGTCTAAGACAAGAAAGGACATAACAACCATCTCCCTGTGGATCGACCCGTGCTCAACCGGCTAGCTGCATAGCGACACCGTCTTGATTGCGGTTAACTTTAATCATTTCAATCAAATGGCGCCGTTGCCGGGAAGACGGTAGCGTATTTTCTTTCTTGTTATTCGGGTTAATATTCTTTTTGTATATATTTTTAAAAAAAAAATCTTTTTGTTATTTTTGATCATTTTTGTGGGCAAGTGTGCAGATTTTTGCGGATTTGCAAACTGCGATTGTGGGAGCAAAGTGTACGTTCAAAGTTAAGGTGATTACGAAGTATAGTGCCAAAGATCCGGGTAGTTTGACCCGCGCAAGCGAACTTTCCAAGCTTACCGGATTTCATTCAACGGGGGTTTCCTAACCCAAAAACTTAACGGTACGTACTTTACTAACACCTTCTTCTCAAATCCGACGCATCCAATATACTATTCTTTGCAGGATTCTTTGCAAGTTCGCTAGCAAACGCTAAAAAATTGACTAACCCGTATTTGTTGCAGTGCCGTGCTTAAACTAAAAAAACGATTGTTTGATTCTTTATAGAATTTTTGAATTGCGCATTGCATCAATTAATACGGACTTAAGGGAAAGCGAACCCCACAACATACGGTAAAGGATTTCATCACCTTTTCCGTGGCCCACAAATCACGAACTTGAGCATAACGTTTACCCGCACAAATTTTAAAAGAAATTAGACTTTAAGCCTTAAGGACTTTGCGCTCACTAGGAGAAGTTAACTGTGTTTAGAACCTTGCTTAACGGTATATTGTTTACGGGGTGTCTAGGAAAGTGTTAACGGCGAAACCGCCAAAAGAGAAAGGGTTATTTAATTAAGGAACTTCGCGAAAGCGTTGGAAAACCTCCCCTTATCTCTGCACTTACCTGGCCTCGTGATCAGTGTATCTTGAGCCTGTTTCTCGACACAGTTTTACTTCGACAATCAAGTTCTGGAGCAGGTCTAGTTGACCTAGGTTAACCCTAGAACGATTAGGTGTGTGGTATTTTTTGTGTCGTGATTGTTTTTGTCCATATTCTTTTTGTGTGTATACTTCATTCTTTTGTTAATATATAACTAAAAAAAAAATTATTATCACATTCTTTTTCCCCTCCTTTTCTCTGCCTTTCTCTCTTTCTCTCTTCATATCATGGGTACTCCACCTAGCAAAACTCTTGCCGAACTTTGGTACCCACAACCAGACATAACTTCCTACGGTTCTTGTTTTGGTCGAACTTCAAACGACCCCTCCATGCCCAAAATTTCTTTGAAAGATCGGATAGACGCGTCTAGGACGAACAACTGGACCCTGCAATCCACTTTGTATCAACCTTTTCAACCTCCCGCACCCGCTTATGTTGATACCCCTTCTGCAAGTCGTCCTTTGTCCATCGCTGAACGTATTGAACAATCCCGTAGCCGATCTTTCACTCCTTTCACCACTTCAAGTTCTTGGGATCAACAATTCCATTCACCTTCTTATCCCAATGTTGATCCCACTCCTGTCCAGCCATTCAATTCCTACCAATCCTACCCTACTTTTGCACCTTCCCTAGACATTGCTTCAGAACCGCCATTTGGGAGTTTTCAGTTTCCAAACAACTTTGAATCTTTTACTGAAACCCCTTCACAACCCATGTCTAGTCTGGAACAGTCGTTGGAAGACTTTAGGGTAGCGTCAAGCCAACAGATGATGGATTTGAATGCGTCCATGGCCGCTCTCATACAACCTACTGACCCGGTAGCTAGTTTCCAGCCAGCTCCAAATTTTCCAATGTATGATGAGGCGGTAGGACAGACTGAGAATTTGAGTGGAGAAAGTGAGATGTACCCCCTTCCAAATCAAACCTACCCGTCCCAAATTGAATCCCACAACTCCTGTTTTGAAAGTCTATCGAGTATCCCACATGATTTATCAATTGAAGATAGAATGATGAATGAGTTGTGCGACTTCGTAGTATTTGATTTGCCCGCTTGTGAAGGGTCTCTTCCAAGTGAAACCGATCCTAAACCTTTCGACCTCTACACCTCCACTTTAGAACCTGAATCGATTGATATCCATGCTTTTGTTGAGGTGTCAGAGAATTTTGATTTTCACTTGATTAAGGATATTGACGCCGGGAATATTTTGGATGATGAACCCGTAGATTTGGCTGAGTTTGTCTTTTCAAATCATCATCCCGAGTCATTAAATGTTTTTCCCGAACCCCATATGCGTCTGGATTTTGAAGAGAAGTGCATGGATGCGCTAAATTTTGAGGAGAATATTGAGGATAGTTTTGAGGATGAACCAGTTTTGCTTGATGAGTCGGATTTTCCAATTCATCCTGTTCCTTCCACTGACTGTGTACACCCTCCTGAACCTTTAACCGATAACCTTCCTCAACCACTCCCCTCCACCCTTGCCATCGTTCCGACCATGCAAGAAACCGTCTCACTTTCATTTCGTATGTCTCGTTTACCAAGTTCGGCGTACCCATGGTTTCTCACGAATCTTGAGGGATTTGACCCCATTTCTCGACGGATAAATATATTAGCACAATCACTTTTCACACATCGGTCATCACAAATTTTGCTAATCTATTTACTCCATTTGCACCCTCAAGTTCGTATTCCACTTCTTTTTCCCTTCCGCCATTCTTCTTTCTCTCATATACCGAGACCGTATACCACTTCTATCTCCATACGGTCTCGCGTATTCTCCATCTCTTTTCTCTCCGCCTTCTTTCACCAGCCACTGCTTTATCGAGATAAAATCTTTGAATGGTTGGTACTAACTTTTGGCCTGTGTAAGGCCTTGTATAGCTTGATACTTTCTTTCCCCCCTAAATCCTGAACTTCATCACTTAACAGTGGAAACACTGTTTCACTTAAGTTTGGGGGGGACTCCTTTTTTGTATATATATATTTTTTTTTGTTTTCTTTGTTGTATATAATTTGTTTTTAGGGAGCGCCGGCAATTTTGACCCTCTTGGTATAGCCTGACAGTGAGGGCACTGTCAAGATTAAGTTTGGGGGTGTGCTCGGTAAGCTTTCTTCCTTCGCATTCATTTGTATATTTTGCATTTGCATACCTTATTAAAAACCTACAAAAATTGAAAATTTTCCAAAAAATATAAAAACTTTGTCGTCAAGTTAGCTAATAAGGTAACTTAGATCTTTATTCCGAAAGTTTAGTTGATATGATAGAAATAACTAAATTCTAGGCTTAGGATTTGAAAACCCTAAAAATAACCCTCATTCTGTTTAAACTTGGTAAGTATACGTCCTTACAGTTTTTTTTAGAAATAGGTAATCTTGATTTCAGTTCTTGAGTTAAGTCAAGATGAAGGGAAAGTATTGATGCTTTACTGGAGAATAAGTCTGAAAAATAGTTTCTTTTCTTGAGTTCAAATTTAGAAAGTATATACCCTACAACTGCACCTACACGTACCTTGAAACTTGGGATAGTAGAGGATACCTAGAAATACTCTTGCCTGAAAGCCTAGTATGAAAGAAAAAATGGTATTTAAAGCTAAACACCAAAAGAGCATATTGAGAAATATATCTGGTCTTTAAAAAGAAAAGAAAAAGAAAAAGAAAAATAGAATAAAGTCAAGATCTGGAAACTGCTATTTACGCTTTAAATGTTCATACATTCAGTAATCGGCCGTCAGTGCCTCAAGAAGCATTAATAGTCGCATGAAAGGTGTGTGAGCAAATCCGTCCATCCTTAATGAAAAGAAGTAGTATTAGGTATTAAGGCAAGGGTATTATAGCTTGAATTGAATTCTTGAGTGTAGGGGTGCAAATATACACACACGTAGGGGTATACAATCGATGTTTGAATAAAAGATAGAAATAAAGAATAAGACTTGTGTTTTCTGTAAAGTTGATAAAAATCCCTGATTTGAGGCCGCACTTTAGAAGGAAAACTCAGGAGAACCAACATCTTTCTAAACTTTTTTGGAACGTATAGGACCTAAGGTTAAATAGATAGGAGGTGTGAAAAATAAGGGTTGGATATTTCTAACTTAGGATGATAGAATTTCTAACGTAAATACTGAACTGTAGGAGTAGAATCAATGTTAACTTATGACACTAGCTTGACGGGATTTTGTGGGTGTAATCCGCTGAAAACCCTCAGGAGACAACACTCCTCCTACTAAGGACACCTAGAGGTTTAACGGCTTGTTGCACGTGCTCAGTGCAATCGCGTTCCCTGCGAAAGTGCGGTTAGGATTTTATTTTTGTGAATAATTGGTTTTGCTCGGGACGAGCAAAAGTAAAGTTTGGGGGTATTTGTTCATAACAGAATACTGCATTTTATACCACCCATTCTTATGCTCGTGTGTTTATAGGTAGGTGCTTTTAATCCGTGTTTGTTGCATATTTACAGAGTACAGGTTTCCAGTCCAAATATTGCAAATCAAGACAAAATCTCCATAGTTACGCCAAAAGCAGAACATCTGTTGACAGCAGATAAAAGCCGGGTTCCGGTCATCCATATCCGTCCAGTGCCGAGTACCAGTTCCTGAGACAAGACATATGACAGTGGTCATTCGTGTCTGGGACAAGCACAGAGCACGAGGGGGGCAGCACAAGAATCAATGGGTGCGCGGAGCTCGAGAGAGATAGAAGTCAAAAGTGAAGAAAAGATAGCAATCTTGGACTAAGAATTCTGAAGATATTCTGGAAAGATTATCAGAAAATACATGTACCAGACAACAGGGGACAGCAGACCAGGGCCGTACAGAAAAACCCATGCCCTGAACCCACTATAGTGCGGCGGATCCGCGGCCAATAGGGGGTTTAGGCCGCGGATCCGCGGCCGTACAAGCGCCGCAGCTGGTCAAATTTCAGGGGTATTTGGGTCTTTTTATGTAGGTTCTGAATGTTGCCCTAGATTTCCAGCTCCATGCCTATAAATACTCCAGAACTGAGCCAAGCCAAAGGGTCATTCTTTTGTTCTTCTTTTTGTTAGGATTTAGTCTTTTTCTTCTTCTTCTTCATCTTTTCTCCATGAAGATTGTAGTGAGAGCTTTTTGAGTGGAAGATCAATGAAGATGAGGGCTTTTGTATCATTCTCTTTTGTTTCTTCTTCCCCTTGAGATTCTTGCTTTCTCTTGATCTTTCAACCTCTTCATTGAGCTTGAAAGGTTAAGAGTTTGTTATTGATCTCAAGGGTCGTATTTTCTTATGGAATTAGCACTTCATTTCACATGCGTTCTCTACCCTTCTCTTGATCTTGCAACCTCTTGATTGAGCTTGCAAGTTTAAGGGTTGGCTATTGATCCCATACTTGTCTTGAGTTCTAGTTTCTTGTTCTTTTTATTGCTTATTTATTACTTGCTTTTTATTACCTCGCTTTACTTTCTTGCAATTTATATTCATGCACTTAATTACTTGTAATCTTTTCTTTTCTTTGTTCTTTTCTTTTTGTTCTCTCTTTTTGGTTCTTTTTTGTGAATGAATGTAATTATCGTTGTTAAGAATAAATACGGTATTGTAAGTTAAGATTTTCTTTTCTCATTTCCTTTTCCCGTTATTTTCCATTGAACTCCGCCCAAACCATACGCAAGCGCTCCGTTAGGCACCCTACCCTAACAAGGTAACGGTGATTCCTAACCGCGACCGGTTGCGTTCGGTTTGGCCGGAGGCGAAAGCAAGAGACAAGAACGGAAGGACAAGGGTAAATAAGCCGTATTCCATAAATACCGCGCTTAAATCCCCTAATCCACGTTGTTGCCGATTGCTCTAGCTTCAATTGGTTAAGACTCGGCTCAAAGGTTTTGAGTACGGATTTCTTTAGCTTACAATTTCGCATCTTTTTCTTAATAACTTTATACTTGCAAATAATACACATAGGATAGCCTCGAACAAACATACACAAATTCTTTATTGACTCATCTAAGACAAGAAAGGACATAACAACCATATCCCTGTGGATCGACCCGTGCTCAACCGGCTAGCTGTATAGCGACACTGTCTTGATTGCGGTTAACTTTAATCATTTCAATCAGTTTTTTGAAAAACCTGTCGTAGCCCTCCGTCATTTTAGGAAGTAGAGTACTTAGTATTCGTGCTGCGTATGTCGACTATAGTTGAGGCGTAGTGTACGGTAGCTAAGTGATGTCTTCCTATACAACATATAATGCGATTAATTAGGACAGTCATGTGATTATGTCGACCATAGTTGAGGGTCATGTGGGTGGGTCTAATTAATCATGAAATGACGGGTAGAACTTGACTAGTGCTTATGATATGTTGACCATAGTTAAGGTCATAAGTACTAGGGGCAAAATATTATCGGGAATTTCAAGTGTTGAAATTTGCAATGAGATTGCATATCTTCTATGAGATAGTTGGATCCTGATACCCACTGCGAGTAAGAGTTACTCCTAGGAGAGTTTTACACATTACAATTAGCCGATCAAGTAGGTGTCTAGAAAGGTGTTAAACGGGGTTACGCCCCTTGGAAAACGAGGTTTATTCGAATTAGTTCCGTGCGAAAGCACGGGGAACCTCCCTTAAAGTACCGGCACTGGCCTGGCTGAAAGATTGCCGAACTTGTAGGGTGTAATTAATCCCGGCTAGTCTTTCCTTTTAGGATTTGAAGGAAGATTTGACTAAAACAGTGGGAGACGTCCTGATTAGATATATAAATAACCAATCTAATCTTGCAAGAGCATACGCTGAGTGTTTTCTTCTCTCTCTCTCCAGGTAGCGACCATACCACGCCTTAATCAAGATAATAATACGGATGTATTGATCGAACCCGCTTGTTATACTGCGCTAGGGAACGTTGGTCCCGCTCCAACTTATAATTGTTATAAGACCGAGCAGGAAATTGGGGATTACCAGAATTCCCGTGCCACCCAAACGAAGAAAGTGCATGCTGTTGTATCTTCTTCGGGTGTGTTTCATTACAAAGAACTTTTTCTCAGTATCCTCTACGTCCCGGGTATTTGATACCGGATCAGGATCCCGAATATGTAATCTGTTACATGGGCTACATAAAGGTAAAGAACTAAGAACGGGTGATAAGTTTCAAGATTTGGAAATGATGCAAGTATTGCAGCCAAGTCTATTGGTAGTTATCACCCTGTATTACCAGAATAAATTGATTCTGAACGAATGTTATTAGATACCGAACCTGATATACAACATCATATCATTATCTTTATTAGTAAAGAAGAATATAATTTTGTATTGTTGGATAATATTTTGAACATTTCCTATATCAAGAGTTGATCGGTTCAGGCACGTTATCTAAAAGCATAGACGTTAGTTCCAGCTATACAAACTGCAGCTGATGATTTAGTAAGAACCAAAGGATTCAATAGTTTTCAACGAACCTAAGCCTCTCCGCCGATCTAATAGGGTTCCTCACCCACCTGAGAGATACTTCAGTTTTCTCTATGACAGTGGGAGCGAGGATTGCATCATGAGATGATGACCCAACTTGTTATGAGCAGGCCATCAAGAGTGGGACTCTGTAAGAATGGCTGGATGCTAATGCGATCTGACATGGAATCCATATACACCAACAAAGTATGGACTTTGGTTGCTTTATCTGAAGGGTTAAATCCCCATCAGAAGCAAGTATATCTTGAGAAGATTACTTGGTGTACATGGAAAAGTTAAGACTTTCAAAGCTATGCTTAAATCCATCAAGATCCTACTTGCCATTACTACATACCATATTACGATATCTTGCGGTTGGGTGTCATGACAGCTTTTCTAAATGATGATTTAGAAGAGAGCGTCTATAAGTACAAAGCCAGAGGGCTTTGTAAACAGTGGGAGAAGCGGTAACGTATGCAAGTTGTTTTATGCGATAAATCAGGCATCGCGGAGTTGGAACGTCTGTTTTGATGTAGTAGTCAAAGTGTTTGACTTCATCAAAATGCTAGATGAACCTTGTAGACAAAAAAAGGTAGTAGGGAGTATGGTGGTGATCGTCGTATTATACGTGGATGGCATACTCTTGATAGGGAAGGAGTTTCCTATGCTACGCTCGGTCAATCTCCTCTTATCACAAGGATTCTCCATATAAGGATCAAGATGATACCTCCTAAATCCTGGGTTTGGGATCTATGAGATAGATCTAATTGGATGTTAGGATTCTCACTAGTTGTAGTGAGATGGTATCAATCGATCCTGGGGAGAATCACAGGAAAGGTTCCAGGGTGATAAGGACGACTGAATATCAGTAGCAGGCATTGTTTTTACCCTCAGTGGAGGGACGGTATGTTGGAAGAGTTCCAAGCTAGATACCATGACTTACTAGACGATTAAAGGCTAGATACATCATTAACAAGGATGCTACCAAAGAAATAGTCTGGATGTACACTGGTTCATGAGATGAACTGCGTTCCTACCATTGTATGACAATGGAGTTGTGGCTTAGGCCTAGGAACCCCCGTCCCATCAGAGATCTAGACATATTCTTAGGCAGTATCACCTGATCATGGAGATGGTTGATCTCTAGGGAGATCGAGGTTAGGAGAGTAGAAACAGAGGAAAACAGCGCAGATCCACTCACAAAGGCCTATTTCCCAGTAGAGACTTTTATGGGATGGTTGAGTATGAGATACTTCAACCACAGCTGTATGTTGGGTATGCGATACCACAACAGATGGCCTTAGTGCAAGTGGGAGATTGTTAGTTATATGTATGCCCTAGAGGCCATTACTGTACACATGATGTATACTGCAGTGGATGCTTGGACATATATAGGTAGGAATTTCTTGCTCGATATGATAGTATGCTATTTGGTTGCTCTTTATCTTAACATGTGCTCTGATTGTCTCTATGTTACATGTTGATAAAGCCCTTAGGATGAGTACTTGACTACCAGGACTATGATGCAGATCATACTAGTAGGGACAGTGTAGTCGCTAAGTACATATGATAGTATGCTATTTGGTTGCTCTTTATCTTAACATGTGCTCTGATTGTCTCTATGTTACATGTTGATAAAGCCCTTAGGATGAGTACTTGACTACCAGGACTATGATGCAGATCATACTAGTAGGGACAGTGTAGTCGCTAAGTACATCCTTCAAATGTTCCTAGTCGTAGGTGTATCTAGACAGGGCATCGATATACCAGAGTAGACTAGCTTATGCGCTTCTTGACCCATATGATGGGCGATGGATGATCCCATATCCATTGGTGTTTGACATCAGAGAAGGTATATGGGTGCTCAGTGAAGACTGGGTACACTGGACGAACTCGCCGAGAACTCCTAGATGGTATTATACCTCACATCAGATGGCGGTTCTCTGGTGACACTAGTATAGGTTAGTCTGTAGACCCGAGATCGTCATAGAGTCTTGTGTGATTCCCACTGTGCTTGATTTCCACCTCACCACGTCTATGGGGGCGTGTAGAACAGTGGCTTTTGGGTACAGTCCCGAATCACATGGAGGTAATGAGTGATAGGAGGGGTTTCTTATTTCCCTGTATAGGGAGTTGATGTTGCACTGTGTTTGATTGGAAATAACTGGAAATCCTTGGCCAGGATTGCTGAGATTTACTGGTAAGTGTTATCAGTAGTTTCTCGAACTGTTATGGACCTCATATCGACATGACTTATCAAGCTACTAGGGTCTGACGTTTACCACCTCTAGGCGAGATATGTGACATATCAGACGAAGAGACCGGACTGTACGGGAGTGTTACTGATTAGATTCGCAGAAGAATATACAGGCTTACTTGTAGATCTTCTGATCGCTCAATACCTGGGTGGCTATTACGTTTAGCTGACCTCTTGCATCTTGTGGGTGTCTGATATGATCATCACCTACTGCCGGCGTATTGACGATTCTTTAGAGTCCTACACAGAGGTTTCCTGGCTCAGGCAAAACGGAGTAGGAGCACATATATGATATGTGCGAGACCGAGAACAATACATGTATGTGATACCGTATTAGATTCTCGCGATATGTGATATCGGCCGGGTATATGTGATATAGCTGGGTCATCGGATCAAGTGTTAATTCGATGAACTGATACAGATTATATTAGTCGGTTATTTGTGAAATAGCCGGATTATCGGATCAAGTGTTGATTCGATAATTTAATGTATAATTATATATTTGATATATTATATTAGATTAACTAATATAAGCTCACTTAAAGATTCTTTTTCTCACTTGGATAATACATTGATATATATGTGATATATGTTAATTGTATTATTTTATTTTTTTACAATAAATATTGTATATGTGATATATAATATTGTAACAAGTTAGGGTTACAAATGCAACATGCTTTGTGGAGTTTAAATATGGTTAGTGTTTGGATTAGGGTTAAACTCGGATGAAGCTCCTTGAAGCTTTGACTTTGACTATGATATTTTGTAAAGAGATTTTGTGGATATTTCTTAACCCAACCCAAACCCTTTACCCTAGTAAAATCTCTACAAGGGTTAAGCTTTCATTCTTAACCCATGGTTGCATTTTCTAACCTCACAAAAGATTTCATTATTCATCAGAAATCGATTTCTTCTTCTTCATCCTCTTGAAAAAGCTTTCTAGCTTTTTGACATGTGATGATAATGGGTGAGAAATTGAAAACAAAAGATAGCTAAATTCATACTTCATTATCCTCATCTATTCTAGCCGCTTAGATTAGGGTGCTTGCTTTCTTAATACTTGATTAGCAAAGCAAGAGCTTGGGTTTGAGTTTCTTCAAGGTAGATCATCTTAGTTATTGAAGATCGGAAGCAAGCTTGTATCTTTCTCTTCATGGAGCCTCTCTAGAGTCCGGGTACTTGATGATCGCAGCGAAGGGACCACAACACGGAGCTTATGAAGTGAAGGAACGGACTACAATTGTTGTAATTGTTAGTGTATATGCCCTAGAGGCCATTACTGTATTATACTAGTATGTATATTACTTGATGGAAGCTTGGGATATTCACAGTTGTATATGCAATCTTGCTCGAAATGGTAGTATGCTACTTGGTTTGTCTCTACTTCAATATGTGCATGTGTTTCTTTTAGCATATCGCTTATTATACATATTAGTAGAGCCCTTAGGATCTTTGCTTGATTACCAGCGTTGTGATGGCGCTCACACTCGTGGGGGCTGGATAATCCACAAGCACATCCTTATACAGGTCTCTAGTCATTGGACTATCGAGACAGGGCATCGATACTCCGGAGTAGACTAGCGTATGCGCTTCTCATCCCAGCGTGGGTGACGGTCTATCCCACAGCCGTCAGTACGTTGTACTTGAGATAGTATGCGGGTGCTCGTTAGGTTACGAGTGCACTGGACAGGACTCGTCGGGAACTGTTGGTTGGTATTATACCTATCGTCAGTTATCAGTTCCTAGGTGACATGAGTACAGCTTTGTCCGCTGACTTGACACTGTCACTTCGCCTCGAGTGTGATCCCAATGCACTTTGATTACTACCCTACCACGGCTCAAAGGAGTCGTGCAAACAGGTAGTTTTTGGGTGCAGTCCCGAAGCACTTGGAGGCAGTGACGGTTAGACAGGATTCGTCTCCCCTGGTATTGGGGGTTGACATCGCGCTGTGTCCAGGAGAGCCATTACACAAGTAGTCCCTGGCCAGGGCAAGCGAGATATACTGGTAGGTTTCCAGTGTTATCTCAGGGTGTTCTGGGCTACACTCCGACACGACTTGTACCGCTATTAGGGGACTGACGTTCACTGCCCCCTAGGCCCGTCATGCGATGTATCAGACGAATAGACCGGACTGTACGGAGACTGTCACATACAGACTCAGTAGGAGTTCAGATGAGGTCACCTCGTCGGTCGTCTTATCGGCATCTACCTGGGGACCGTTACGTACAGCTAGTGCCGCTTGCGGTCTGTGGTTAAACCCACTGCCAGCGTAGTGTCGAGTCTTTAGAGTCCCACACAGAGAGCTATTCGCCTTTAGGCAAAATGAGTAGAGGTCGCATGGTTTTGCGACAGGGTTCGTTCACATCCGCGCACTTGTGCGCGTTTGTTGTCCGGACAGCTTATACTAGCGGGCTTTGGTTTAAGCCAGATCCTAGTATTTGATTTGGGATTGGTTTTATCTCATTGTATTCGTGTTCCTTGGATCACGAATACGGGTGCGTATGCACAGTCGATTGAGACAGAGGGAGAAGACTTTGATTAGGGTTAATGACCATTGTCATTTTGCTAACCCTAATGCTTATGTGTGTATTATGGTTAATTAATATTAGTTATATATAATTGTGCATGGTTAGGGTTGATGACTTTTTGACCACTCTTGACTTGTTGACCTAGGTTGACACTTTGACCATCATCATTCCATATAAAAGATGCTCTTTGATCTTTGCAATTAGCATTAAATATGAAATGATAATGGTCATGTCTTGATTAAGCCATGACAATTATCTCACTAATTATCAATTTACAATAATTCACACATATATGTGAGAATGCTTCATTATTCTCTCATTCTATCATATTCACTCTCTCTCCTCCTCTTCCTGTCTCTCAAGCTCTCCCCTCTCATGTGTTGAGAAACACTTGAGCTTGAGAAAAGCTCTTCTAGATAATCTCTACTCTCATCTAGGGTTCTAGGATTAGCACTTCTAGCACCTTAGTTACTTCTAGCTTGAAGTTGAAGCCAAAGGTTGAGGCTCTCGGGTGGATCCTTCTTCGACTAGAGAAGGCGACAAGGTGATCCCTTTCTACCACTCCAAGGAGCAAGGAGAGAAGGACATAAAGCCCAAGGTATAACCATTCTTCCTTGTAGCTAATTTCTAGTTAGCTTTAGTTAGTTTTTGTTTAGTAAAGATCCCGCCTTTGTCTAGTCCATGTTGCCTAGAGTAAGAAAAAATCGATTTTTATACCGTTTCCGCCTCCCCGCAAGCACCGGGGTGGGCAACGTGGACTTACAGTGGTATCAGAGCCTAACTAAACATAAACTAGTTAGGTAGTAAAGTGTATGGAAGTTCAATCGGAAAAAATCACAAAACTAAAAATACAAAACCCTAAGTTTCTGTTGAAATTTTTTCTGCTCTAAAAATAAAAAATCATACGTCAAAAATCATTTCAGGGTTTTGTTAAGAAACTCACCAAACCCAGTCGAGTGAATCGTTCAGAGCGCCGCGGTTCCGCGGCAATAGCAAGCTATTGCCGCGGAACCGCGGCCGAGTTGACTCGGTTCTGGATCGAGTTTGGTGCAGTGTTGTTCTGACATGGTTTTGGGATTTTTAAGATGGTTTATTTCTGCCCAGATTTTCCAGAAATGAAATTTGTATTTGGGGGCCTATAAATCCGTATTTTTGATCGAACTTCACTACACTTTGACTAATGGGTTATATCTGTGATGTTTATATGTATTGAACGTCTGCTAATCGCAATACGTCGATTAGTG
Source organism: Agapanthus africanus (assembly GCA_030015575.1). Taxonomy (NCBI): domain Eukaryota; kingdom Viridiplantae; phylum Streptophyta; class Magnoliopsida; order Asparagales; family Amaryllidaceae; genus Agapanthus; species Agapanthus africanus. Next base: position 319,347,151 of record JASDDO010000008.1, read on the forward strand.
GGGGTTATACATATCTGTGATCTGTGTTTGTTGATGGTATGTGTATATGAATGCGTTGGATTGTCGCGGGTGAATAGCCGGGGGGTTTGTGAGACGAGAGTTTTCTTTTCTTTCAATTCATGTAACATGTAAATTGATGTATTATTATTTGTATGGACGCATAACCGGGTCGGGGTTGTAGCCGTCATTGTATAATTCCTTTTACTGTTTTTGCTCCTAGGATAGACCCATGGAGGGGTGCACAAACTACCGGGTATCTCGAAGTGCCGAGTGGCCTACTCACTGTGTTGAGGGAGGTTGCTTCGCTTCGGATACTTGGCGGGTAGTTTGCCGCACCCGTAGGGGTCTTGGGTGAGGTATTGGCTATTCACCGCGACCGTGCAATCCGCTTTTCGTTGCAGGCTCGAACGGATTGCGGATTCCTAGTATATCCAATGTATTCATCTGTGATCTGTAATGTCTATCATTGCTATATATCTATATATGATAACTATTTAGGTGTTACTTATGTTTTGCATCCGTGCTAGTCCTGCCCCAGCTCTGTCGTTAGTTAAGTAACCTAACGGGTGATGACGGGACCCCGTGGCGAATGCGGATGGCATAAGCGTATACCATATTTTGGTTGTTTTCTGCAATGGTAGGATTTAATTGATGGGACGCATTAAAAGAACTAATGCAAGAAAATAAACCAAGTAAAAGTCGATCGGAACACTTTGAAAACCACTCGGTTCTTTTCAAAACTAAACTTTTAAACGCGGAGCTTGAACCACTCCTTTTAAAAGCTATCTCGTTCCATCGATTATATGAAGTTCACTACGTTCACGGTTTCGCCAAAACCATTCGTAGCCCTCCGTCATTCCACATGAATGGTCAAAAAGTATTCAAGCTATGTATTTTGGCCAAAGTCAAGGCATAGTGATTGGTAGCTATTGGGTATTCATGTGCAGCATAGATAAATGCGTTGGTTTGGGACAGTCGTGCTGCCATTTTGGCCAAAGTCAAGGGTAGGTACGGGTGGGTCCAAATTAACCAGGAGAATGACGGGTAGAACTTGACATGTGACTTATGATATTTTGGCCAAAGTCAAGGTCATAAGAGCATGGGGCAAAAATCCACATCGGGAGTTTCATAAGTACTGAAACTTGCTAGCGCTGCATACCATTTGGAGTGTGATGATTCTGGTAGGATTCCTTCGGTTTTATCACGCGATGATATTTGGATCCCGATCCTACTGTGAGTATATGCTACTCCTCGGGAAAACTCTCACTTAACGATCAATGCTATAAACCTAGTAGGTGTCTAGAAAGGTGTTAGCGGGGCTACGCCCATAGGGAAAAGAGGTTACTTAATTAAGGAACTTCGCGAAAGCGTTAGAAAACCTCCCTCGAAGTACCGACACTGGCCTGGCTGAACGGTTAAGCAAGTATTGTACGGTGAGATTGATCCCGACTAATTCTTTCTTTATGGTTTGAGAAGGGATTCAAGAGACAGTGGGAGCCATCCTGTTTAGACAAACTAAAAACCACTCTAAACTTGCAAGAGCATTATGCTAAAGTGTTTCTTTTCTCTCTCCTAATTGCAGCGACCATTCAACATGACCGGACTTAAGTTATTACTAGATAAAAACATACTGACAGGGCCAAACTACAAAGATTGGCTCAGAAATGTCAAGATGGCAATCACTTACGACAAGTTGGGGTATGTCCTTACCACCAAAGCTCCCCCTGTCCTAGGTCCCACCTCCAGCGTCGCAGATAAAGAAATCCGTAAGACATGGGAGATTGATTGCGCGAAGGCCAAATACCTCGTGCTTGCCTCGATGGACAACGAACATCAGAGGATGCATGAGAATATGGACCTAGAGTCCATATTTCTCCATACAAAAGAACTGTATGGAGAGCAGTCTCGTATCGTAAGATACGAAGTGTCGAAGAAGCTATTTTCGGCAAGATTGGCCGTCGGATCATCGGTAGCGAAACACGTGCTTAAGATGATTGGCTACATAGAGGATCTCACGGACCTCGGGACCACGTTGGAGAATGAACTCTACACTGATTTGATTCTCCAGTCCCTTCCTTCCACTTATGCCCAGTTTATCCTTAACTTCAACATGCAAGGAAAGGAGGTTGAACTTTCCGAACTTCTGAACATGTTGAGGAGTGCTGAGGGAACCCTATAGAAGGGTAGGGAGACATCCACTTTATTTGTAGGAGGATCTTCCTCTTCTAGGTCCATGGCGAAAGCCAAGGGCAAGAAGAAGAAAGCCCCCGCCAAACCAAGAAGCGATGTCAGTAAAGTGGATACGAAGGGAAAAGGAAAGGCAACAAAGGTAGCGGGAAAGCTGGTGGGGAAGGAAGAATGCTTCTACTGTCACAAAAGTGGACACTGGAAACAGGATTGCAAGGCTTGGAAGGCCAGAACCCAGGATTTGAAGCGAGTTGCAGCTTCAGCTTCAGGTGTGTATGTTATTGAAAACTGTCTATCAATAAACTCTACATCCTGGGTATTGGATACCGGATCAGGATCTCATATCTGTAATTATTTGCGGGCGTTGAGAAAGCGTAGAGTTTTGAAGGCAGGTGACATGACCCTCAGAGTTGCAAACGGTGCTAGCATGGATGCTGAGGCCGTGGGGGACTATCACCTGGGATTGTCGGATGGACACTTTTCAGTTTTGCGTAGTTGTTATTATGTACCAAATGCAACCTGTAATATCATTTCTGTATCTTTATTATCTAAAGAAGGTTATGAATTTGCATTTGTAAGTAATGTAGTGAACATTCACCTTAATCAAGTTTTGATTGGGTCAGGTACATTAAACAACGGAATATACGTTTTAAACCAACCACAAATTTTCAATGTCCAGAATACACACAAAAGAAAGTCTCCAGAAATCAATAAAACTTTCTTATGGCATTGTAGACTCGGTCACATTAATGAGAGAAGGTTGACCAAGTTGCACACAGAAGGATATTTGGATCCGTTCGAATATCAATCGTATGCAACTTGTCAATCCTGTCTCAGAGGAAAGATGACAAAGACTCCGTTCACTAGACACGGAGTAAGAGCGAGCGAGCTCTTGGAACTCGTACACAGCGACGTGTGCGGTCTAATGTCTACGCATGCACGAAGCGGTTATTCTTACTTCATTACTTTTACGGATGATTTTTCAAGGTACGGATATGTCTTCTTAATGAAACATAAATCCGAGGCTTTTGAAAAATTCCAGGAATACAAGAATGAAGTAGAAAAACAAACAGGAAAAAGTATCAAGACACTAAGATCTGATCGAGGTGGTGAATACTTAAGTGCCGAGTTCCTGGGTTACTTAAAAGAGAATGGAATTCTCTCTCAGCTTACTCCTCCATACACTCCGCAACATAACGGTGTATCGGAGATACGGAACCGAACCCTATTAGATATGGTACGGTCCATGATGAGTAACACTGAGTTGCCGTGATCGTTCTGGGGATATGCGCTAGAATCAGCTGCATACCTTTTGAACCGAGTTCCAACTAAGACTGTGCCTACTACACCATATCAGATGTGGTGTTGGAAGAGACCCCATCTTAATCACATTAAGACATGGGGATATCCAGCTTTTGTAAAAAAGCAGCATGCGGACAAGCTCGAGGCACGCTCAGTACAGTGCAAGTTTTTGGGATATCCAAAGAACTCCAAGGGATATTTCTTCTATTACGAAGAGGAACAAAAGGTTTTTGTTTCTCGCCATGCCCACTTTCTAGAACACCAGTTCATAGAAAAAGAAATAAGTGGGAACGCAATAGAACTGGTAGAAATTCCAGAACCACGAGCTATTACTGAAAGCTTAGTAGAACCAGAGGGTTCGAAAGATCAGGACATTCCCACGCCACTCCGCAAGAGTAGTAGGCAATCTCATCCGGCCGAGAAATACTACGGTTTTCTCATAGACGGGGATAGAGAGGATTGCATCATAGATTGTGATGAGCCTACTAGCTTCCAGCAAGCCATTCAGAGCGTCGACTCGGTAAAATGGCTGGATGCAATGCGGACCGAAATGGAGTCCATGTACACCAACAAAGTATGGACGTTGGACATTGCTCCAGATGGGGTAAAACCCGTAGGATGCAAGTGGATCTTCAAAAGGAAGATTGGTGTAGATGGACAGGTTGAGACCTATAAAGCTAGACTGGTTGCAAAGGGCTTTCGTCAGCGACCTGATTTGGACTATGACGAAACCTTTTCTCCAGTAGCTATGCTGAAATCAATTCGGATCCTTCTTGCCATTGCTGCCTTCCACGATTATGAGATTTGGCAGATGGACGTAAAGACCGCTTATCTAAATGGACATTTAGAGGAGTGTGTCTATATGGACCAGCCAGAGGGTTTCATTCAGAGTGGGAGCAGCGGAAAGGTGTGCAAGTTGCTTAAGTCCATTTATGGACTAAAGCAGGCATCGCGGAGTTGGAACATCTGTTTTGATGAGACGGTTAAGAAATTTGGCTTTATCAAAAATCCAGATGAACCATGCATCTATTGTAGATTTGTAGCGAGAACTGTAGTATTCCTCGTTTTATACGTGGATGACATTCTCTTAATAGGAAATGACATTCCTATGCTACAATCTGTCAAGGGGTTCTTGTCACACAGGTTCTCCATGAAAGACCTGGGTGATGCCTCATACATTCTGGGGATCCGGATCTACCGTGACAGATCCAAGAGGATTTGAGGACTATCACAGTCCAGGTACATCGACACCATACTGAAAAGATTCAGTATGGAAGATTCCAAGCGTGGTAATCTACCGGCTTGTCACGGGATCACCCTCTCCAAAGAGATGTCTCCCAAGACTGATTTGGAGAGGGATCGCATGTCTATTATACCCTACGCTTCTGCGGTAGGCTCTATAATGTATGTGATGTTGTGTACCAGACCAGATGTGGCTTATGCACTGAGTGTGGTAAGCAGGTATCAGTCAAACCCTGGGGAGAAACATTGGATAGCGGTAAAGAACATTCTCAAGTACCTGAGAAGGACTAAGGAGATGTTCTTGGTGTATGGCGGAAAAGACCTCCATATTGAGGCCTTTGCTGACTCCAGCTTCCAGAGTGACAAGGATGATTCCAAGTCCATGTCGGGTTTTGTCTTTACCCTCAATGGAGGGGCGGTGTGTTGGAAGAGCTCCAAACAGGAAACCGTTGCTGACTCGACTATGGAAGCGGAATACATCGCTGCATCTGATGCCGCAAAAGAAGCTGTCTGGATGAGGAAGTTCTTAAAAGAACTTCAGGTGGTTTCATCCATTGTTGACCCAATACCTCTGTATTGCGACAACAACGGGGCTATAGCTTTAGCGAAGGAACCCAGGTCCCATCAGAAATGCAGACACATCTTGAGGCGGTATCACCTGATCAGGGAGATCGTGGATCGCCAGGAGATCGAGGTTCGAAGGGTTGCTTCAGAAGATAACACTGCAGATCCATTCACCAAGGCCTTGCCCCAGACTCAGTTCGAGCGGCTGATCAAGATGATAGGTCTTCGATACGCCAGTACATGGCCTTAGTGCAAGTAGGAGATTGTTAGTGTATATGCCCTAGAGGCCATTACTGTATCATACTAGTATGTATATTACTTGATGGAAGCTTGGGATATTCACAGTTGTATATGCAATCTTGCTCAAAATGGTAGTATGTTACTTGGTTTGTCTCTACTTCAATATGTGCATGTGTTTCTTTTAGCATATCGCTTATATACATATTAGTAGAGCCCTTAGGATCTTTGCTTGATTACCAGCGTTGTGATGGCGCTCACACTCGTGGGGGCTGGGTAATCCACAAGCACATCCTTATACAGGTCCCTAGTCGTTGGACTATCGAGATAGGGCATCGATACTCCAGAGTAGACTAGCGTATGCGCTTCTCATCCCAGCGTGGGAGACGGTCTGTCCCACAGCCGTCAGTACGTCGTACTTGTGATAGTATGCGGGTGCTCGTTAGGTTACGAGTACACTGGACAGGACTCGTCGGGAACTGTTGGTTGGTATTATACCTATCGTCAGTTATCAGTTTTCAGGTGACATGAGTACAGCTTAGTCCGCTGACTTGACACTGTCACTTCGTCTCGAGTGTGTTCCCACTGCACTTTGATTACTACCCTACCACGGCTCAAAGGAGTCGTGCAAACAGGTAGTTTTTGGGTGCAGTTCCGAAGCACTTGGAGGCAGTGACGGTTAGACATGATTCGTCTCTCCCGGTATTGGGGGTTGACATCGCGCTGTGTCCAGGAGAGCCATTACACAAGTAGTCCCTGGCCAGGGCAAGCGAGATATACTGGTAGGTTTCCAGTGTTATCTCAGGGTGTTCTGGGCTACACTCCGACACGACTTGTACCGCTATTAGGGGACTGACGTTCACCGCCCCCGTAGGCCCGCCATGAGATGTATCAGAAGAACAGACCGGACTGTACGTAGACTGTCATATACAGGCTCGGTAGGAGTTCAGATGGGGTCACCTCGTCGGTCTTCTTATCGGCATCTACCTGGGGACCGTTACGTACAGCTAGTGCCTCTTGCGGTCTGTGGTTAAACCCACTGCCAGCGTAGTGTCCAGTCTTTAGAGTCCCACACAGAGAGCTATTCGCCTTTAGGCAAAATGAGTAGAGGTCGCATGGTTTTGCGACAGGGTTCGTTCACATCCGCGCACTTGTGCACGTTTGCTGTCCGGACAGCTCATACTAGCGGGCTTTGGTTTAAGCCAGATCCTAGTATATGATTTGGGATTGGTTTTATCTCATTGTATTCGTGTTCCTCGGATCACGAATACGGGTGCGTATGCACAGTTGATTGAGACAGAGGGAGAGGACTTTGATTAGGGTTAATGACCATTGTCATTTTGCTAACCCTAATGCTTATGTGTGTATTATGGTTAATTGATATTAGTTATATATAATTGTGCATGGTTAGGATTGATGACTTTTTGACCACTCTTGACTTGTTGACCTAGGTTGACACTTTGACCATCATCATTCCATATAAAAGATGCTCTTTGATCCTTGCAATTAGCATTAAATATGAAATGATAATGGTCATGTCTTGATTAAACCATGACAATTATCTCACTAATTATCAATTTACAATAATTCATAAATATATGTGAGAATGCTTCATTATTCTCTCATTCTATCATATTCACTCTCTCTCCTCCTCTTCCTCTCTCTCAAGCTATCCCCTCTCATGTGTTGAGAAACACTTGAGCTTGAGAAAACCTCTTCTAGATAATCTCTACTCTCATCTAGGGTTCTAGGATTAGCACTTCTAGCACCTTAGTTATTTCTAGCTTGAAGTTGAAGCCAAAGGTTGAGGCTCTCGGGTGGATCCTTCTTCGACTAGAGAAGGCGGCAAGGTGATCCTTTTCTACCACTCCAAGGAGCAAGGAGAGAAGGACATAAAGCCCAAGGTATAACCATTCTTCCATGTAGCTAATTTCTAGTTAGCTTTAGTTAGTTTTTGTTTAGTAAAAATCCCGCCTTTGTCTAGTCCATGTTGCCTAGAGTAAGAAAAATTCGATTTTTATACCGTTTCCGCCTCCCCGCAAGCACCGGGGTGGGCAACGTGGACTTACAGTAATCCCTAACTCTTAGAAGTAAAGTTGTTTACTTGCTATTTGTTTTGCCTAATCTCTAGTTAAGATCTTGGTTAGAGTTTGTTTAGCACCCCAAAAATTTCAATATGGCATGTGTTATGCCTTCCTAAACCATACTAAGGTGCTATACTAACCCTACACCCTTTTATATATTTAAGTGTACTTGGTACGATACACGAACCGATACGGATAAGTGGAGAAGCAATCTCGGGACCTAGAAAGATGAATATGGATTGACCAGTATGAACACACTTCGATTTTACGGTCAGGAAGATCCGTTTATCTTTCCGAACCAAGCTTTCCAAGTATACTACTCACAGTGTTTGAAGCATCCGAGATGGAGTGTCGTATGTCGTTGGAAACCCAGGGATGTCTACGATGTCTTAGAATTCGAGGATGAAGAAGAGAGAAGACTTAGAGTGCTCCGACCGTCTGTTTCGAAAGATGGGTTGTCTTCGGCTGATCATGAAGGTACGTGGGTTAGAAATGATATCGATGATGAAATCCAAGTAGATATGTCTAATGCGCCCACGAAACGAAAAATGTTATCAGTAATGTTATATTATTACTTCACATTTTACGATCTATACATATAAAGACAATGTTTGTAATGATTGTCTAATGCGTCCATGAACCGTTTTATCTAGATTTGATGACGATGACGGGTGCAGCGAGGGGCGGCAGGAGCTCCATCCGCAGCACCAGCAGAGGCAACGGCAGAGCGGTTCTGCCGCCCGGAGAGCTGTGTAGGGAGCTTCAGAGGGCCGGTCTTGCACCCCGATCGGAGACCCCTTCTGATGCCTCCTTCTGTGTGGGCTTTGCCAAACCTCCAGGTATATTGCACTCATATTCATTTTGAATTTAATATTATAGATATACATGCATGTTCATGTCAAAGTAACTTACATTGTCAATGTTTGATTGTCTAGCTGTTGGTGATGCGTCCACATCAGGGACAGAGGCCACTCCCACACCTCCAGGTATGTTTATATATCATATAGTGCATGTATATTGATTTATAATGCTATATCATCAATATACACACATTCTTTTTGCTCTTACGTACTTACATCTCGGGCTGTAGGTGGTGCCTTCACGACTCCGGCAGAGCCCACCACCGCACCTGCGAGTATGTTTATATATCATATAGTGTATACATGTTGATTTAGAATGTTATATTATTGATATACGCATTCTTTTTGCAATTACTTATATAGTCAATATTTGATTGTCTAATTATAGGTGGTGCGTCCACATCTGGTGCAGGGGCCACTCCCGTCACTTCCATACCCTCCGCTCAGTCTGCAGGTTGGTATGAATAAATATAAAATATTTATTCATTTTACATATCTTTTAAGAATAAACATGTATTTCATGTAATTTTATCGATATTTATTTTCTAGTTGGAGATGCGTCCATGTCTGGGTCACCGGCTGTTCCTCACCGGAGGAACTATCGTCTCGCTCGTGCTGCTGTCCAGGCCCAGGCTCGTGCTTCTGTCGCCGGAGGTATATATCACACTTCAATTTCCATTAAACCTTGATTTCTTAATACCACTTTGTCTTAATATTGATTGTCTTGATATTTCTTGTAGACGTAGGGCATCCCCATCCCGAGAGTGGGACTCGAGGCCCGAATCGGTCCCACAGGCTGAAGCTCGACAGAGCTAGGGGGAGGCAGCATTCTCCCTCTTCTTTAACCCTGATTATCGCTATACCGGCGATTATGCCGAGAGCTTCGGTCGTTATATGGGGGATGAGAGCCACCTCATGAAGAACTATCCACTTCACGTTGAGCAGGGCGACCAGCACCGACGCTCATTCGCTCTTTTCTGGGATCAGGCTCGGATATTAATATATATTTTCATTTGATTTATCCAATATATTTATTATTAACACATGCAATTTAATTACATTGTTTTTTTGTATTTTCAGTTGGATTACGATTTTCATCCTGTACCCGACCCTGATCACCCTGGGAGTGTGCTCGATCTTCACGCTCTATACCATAGCCTAATGAAGAACATGCAATCGAAGGTCCGATATGTAAGTCAACGCCAGCGCCCCAGCCGTCAATCCGACGCTAATTGCGGAACAAAAACTTTTGAAACTAGCGCTAACGCAAACTTAAAACCAGGATCGTACCATTAACCGTAAACTAGAAACTGTAAAAGAGTTTGACGAGATTATATTGATCGATCCGTGTCCTTCGGTCTTCAATCTCCGCACCAAACTCCCGCTGCTGCGCCGACGAAATCCGCTCTCCGGTCTCGCTCGTCGAGGTGGCACCACGTCATCGATTCTTTATACGGGCTCCCGCTTCGAACTGAAGCAACTCGAACATGAAGTTTGCTAGCCGACATGTCCAAGATTGAAGTAGAAAGAAGTGTGAATACTTTGTCTCAATACACTCTTCGGTTCTCATCACATGAGAGGGTAAGAGTGGAGGTTGAAGAAGATGCAAAGAGATGAAAAGTGTGAGCTCAAGAAACTATCTCAAGAGAGCAAAAACAAAACACCAAAAATGATGTGTGCTGACCTTTCATTTTGGTGGTGATATATATAAGGTTTTGTAATCAAGTATCAAGGAAAATATCTTACCAAAATATCTCCACAAAGCCCTCATAATATCTCACCCAAAACAAACCCCATTAATTCATCATGAGTCACTACATGACTCATTAGCATGAGTCATTAGTGAACATGCTCGAATTAACGAGTCGCCAAAAATGAGTCACACTTTCCAAATCCAATAATCATTTAAACCAAAATGATTAACCCAAAAAGAAATGCATCTTCTAAAGTAATCTCGTAACGGATTACGAGAATACCCCTCACCTGTATATACATACATGTATCCGTATTCCGACCGAATACGAAAACCACGAGATGAAAGTATTCCAACACAATATAATACTTGGATCCGGCTTAAACCAAAGCCCACCAGTATTATCTGTCTGAACCATGACACGTGCATAAGTGCACGAGAATGTTCGAACCCTGTCATAAAACCATATGGCCTCTACAAACGTTTCGCCCGAAATTGGAAAATTATCTGTAGGGGACTCTAATAACTCGTCAATACTCTGGCAGTGGGTTTAACCATAAGCACGTCAACGGCACTAGCTGTGCGTAACGGCTGCCCATATATTGACCGAAAGGGAAGCCGATGAGTGAACTCATCCTGGAACCCTACTAAGCCTATCAGTGACAATATCCATACAGTCCGGTCCGTTTGTCTATGAGCATCGCATATTGGGCCTAGGGGGCTGGTAACGTCTGACCCCCAATAGCGGTATAAGTCGTGTCGGAGGGTAGCCCTGAACACCCTGAGAAACTACTGGAATACCTACCAGTAATTCTCACCTGCCTTAGCCAAGGACTTAGTGTAATGGCTCTCCTAGACACAGCGCGATCTCACCCCCAATACCGGGAGAGACGAATCCCCTGCCGATCCGCTCACTGCCTCTATATGGCTCGGGACTGTACCCAACTAAAACCTGTTTGCACGACTCCTTTGAGCCGTGGTCGGGTAGTAATCTAAGCACAGTGGGAACTTACACGAGACAAATGATGACCTCAGGTCGATGAACTAACCTGTATACAGGTCACCAGGGAACTGCTATCTGACACTAGGTATAATACCATATAGCAGGTTCCCGGCGAGTCCTGTCCGGTGCACTCATAACCCATTGAGCACCTGTATACATCTTAGGTGATCTAACTGACACTAATGGCTTGTGAGACCGGCCACCGCCCTTCGTCGGGGTCTCGATTGTATACACTAGTCTACTCCAGAGTATCGATGCCCTGTCTTGAAACTCCTACGATTATGGACCACTTTTAATGATGTGCTTATAGACTACCCAACTCTCACATATATGATCGCCATCATATTGTTGATAGTCAAGCAAGAATCCTAAGGGCATTATCAACGTGTAATAGTGAACAATAATGTCACCTAAAGCTGTACACGACTGATAAAGGAAAACCAGATAGTATACTATCATCTCGAGTAAGACTGTCCTACCGGTATAGGTCATCCCTCAATCATTGCAATCACGTACCTGCGATCCAATAATTGTCTTTGAGGGCATTACATCTAACAATCTCCCACTTGCACTTAAGGCTAATTATTGCGATGTCGCATACTCACAGCCCATGTGATACCGAACACCCAACTCCTCTACTAATAAGTTTCACAAAGCTCGTTTGTAAAACTCTTGTGTTCGAGAAATAGCCTCAATGAGTGGATCCGCCGTGATGTTTCTTTCTATGTCTCTCTTAATCTCAAGTTCGCGGAGAAAGCCATCTCCCGAATTGAGTAATACCTGTCTTAGAATATGTTTGGATATCTGAGGGGACCTAGTTCATAAATGAACTCCAAATCCAAACTTCTTAGACTGTATTGTCAAATGAACCTAATCAGTATCCTGCACCATGCCTCCCACAGTATCCTCTTGGACCACCTGCCCATAATACTGCCCCCTTCGTCAGAAGGAAAACTTTAACTCTGACAATCACTCTGTCATCCATGTCATCTTGGAAGCCTGGAATGATAACCGTCTCCAGAAGGAGGCTGCCGTTATCAAATCCCTAGAACATCCACTTATGTTTTAAAACTGCTTCCGTATGTTTCTCCAGGATTGGATTAATATAAACTTATTGCATCTGGTGCAAAAACAACATCTGGTGTGGTACTTGATATCTCACGATTGACTCAATTGCCTAAGCAAATGATATGCCAATCATGCACATCCCTCTCCCCTTTAGTCTGTAAGACACCTTTAGATAGGGAGACTCCATCACCTGCAGGTACACCACCATGCCAGGAGTCGTCTATTCTAAATACCTTTAGAATACTGTCTAAGTACCCAGATTGGGAAACTACCCAAATCTAGATCTAAAACCATAGATCTAGTAACCAGAATGTCTAATATTATATGCATATCCTGTGTGGAGAAACAACTGTGTGACAACCACAGTATAACCGATCGTAGTATAGGAATTTTACTTCCTACTCTGTGTGTGTCATCCAAATACCAGGACATCACACCCTACTACCTTCTTAACAGATCCATCCCCTATTCTGATGAAGTCAAAGCCATGAATTTCACATCAAAAATAGATGATCTATCTCCGCTATATCCGCTTTAGTCTAAAAATAGACATAAGCAACTTGTCCACTATGCTTCCGCTGCTCCCACTGACCACAACAACCCTCTGGAAGAATAATATATACGTGCACTTCTAAAGCTAATTTAGAACGACGCTTTACTTAACCTCCTGCCGGGTCTCATAGTCTTGAACAGCTGCAATGGCAAGTCTGGGCAAACAAGAACCTCCTTGTCACCATCCTTGAGGCTACCGGAGTATCTCTCGGGTGCCTGAGGTTACCCACCATATCTGCGGAGTGGCTAATGGAATGTCAAACCTGATTGAATTTTTAGGTCCTATTAAATTTTCCGTGATCGTTTGCAGTTCTGGAATCTCATCCAGTTCTACCATACTCCCACTACTGTTTTCTTGAAAAAATCCATTTTACTAAAACTGTGGCGAGTCAAGAACAATATCACTATTGATCTTCCAGATGGTAGAATATCAACCCTCGTCATAGCCCGGGTCAACCCACAAACTGCCATTACAGAAACGTGCCTTGAGTTATCTAGAGTCTGGTTTTAAGCATAAGCCGGACAACTCCCCGTACCTTAACATCGTTAAGATATGAACCATTCTATATCCAATATAGAAACTTTAGCACTTATTTAATTGGAACCAGATTCAAATTATGCAGCTGTCTCCAGTGCATATCAACTTAATGGAAAGAGGCTAATTGGCATTACTCAACTTAGGAGTCCATCCAATTATGAGTAACCTGAAAGAGAAACAAGTTTCTCAAAACCATTACTATCAACTTAATACCAATCACAAGTATTTACATCTTCGATCTCCTTGAAGAATCCCGATACTTGCGACACCTGGTTCTCTAGTTTATTCTTATACCCACAACTTCTCAAAACTTAGACCTTGTATTTCTACGAAACACTTGTCTAAAAACTAGAGAAGTCATAAGTAAACAGAACATAGTACGAGGACCAACCCCTTTATTCTGATGGACACTGGAAAACATACAATACTCTATATGAGTCTCCTGAGTTGAATAACTCAAAACTTGTGCATCGTAGGTTGAAAACTGTACTTATGGTTAAGAACTACTCCGCTGTTCAATACTCCTTTACCCAATCGTCAACTGATATCGGTAAATGTCATGGACATAATTTCAAAAAGTTATATCTCACTTTATAAAAATAAACGTACAGATATATCAGTTTGAAATTGGTGCACAACAATAGATACTCAAAACCAAATACTTGCCGTCCGGCAAAAACCTAGGCGATTTCCTCAAATATCACCAATTACAATGAATTCCGATATAATAAGGATGATCACATAATTCCCAATAACTTACTCCCACTCATCATCTGTAAAACCATACGGATGTGAAAATCATACCTGGTAAATACATACCCTGGAGTAAGTATCTAATCGGGAAATCAGTTTTCCTTTAACAACACACAGTGAAACTGAAACATGAAAATGTTTCGAAGGGGTATCCTGGTATTCCTAGTAATGCCTCTTCGATTATCCAGATTCATGACTGTAACCGTATATTTCATTGCCATCTCTCCAAATCCCTTTATTTGTCTTTAGTCATTACCTTCTGTACACCTTCGTTAGGCTTAATGGTTTTCTTCCTTTCCTACCGTTCGGCACCAGCCTATGGTTTGGAAGAAGACTATCCAATAAGCGTAATAGGTGTACTCTCCTAATCATAGGAGTACTCTCAACTTGAGAGAAGGTGATGATAAAAGACAGCCTGAATAAACCTTATTCTATTTCTCCCGAACCTGAATCCATCCTTGAATCTGGAACAAGTTCCTTCGAGTTCGTATATAACCATACGATGGATTTATCCAATGGAAGTGGATGTCCATAGTAATACGGGGTGTTCTGGAGAAATGCAAAGGTGAAGTAGGAGTAGCGATGAAATACGCAGTTTGGTCGTGAATGATAGCAGTCGCAATTTACTTTACCCTCTTTCTAATCCCTTTATTTTGTCTTTACTTATTACCTTCTGTACAACCTACTTAGGCTAATTAGTTTTCTTCATTCCCTACCTTTCAGCACCTGCCTATGGTTAGGAAGAAGACAATACAATAAGCGTAATAGGTATACTCTCCTAAACCAAGGAGCCCTCGCAACCCGAGAGAAGGTGATAATAAAAGACGACTGAATAAACCAATTCAATTTCTCCTGAACCTGAATACATCCTCGAATCTGGAACAAGTTCCTCCGAGTTCGTATATAACTATACGATGGATTTATCCAATGGAAGTGGATGTTCATAGTAATACGAGGTGTTCTGGAGAAATGCAAAGGGTAGAAGAAGGAGTGGCAATGACATATGCAACTCAGACAATCCAAAAGCCAGTATTTTAATCAGGTTCGGTCAACTTGGTCACTGAGTCATAGTCAAGGGTCGAGCAATGGTCGCTGCCAAAGAGAGAGAGAAAAGAAACACTCTGCGTGCACTCTAACCTAGATCAGAATGGTTATCACTTTATCTAATCAGGAAACCTCCTACTGTACCGTCAAATTCTCCTCCAAACCTGAAAGAAGAATTAGTCGGGATCACCCGAAGAGTAAACCAACTCATCAGTGGGAATCGGGATCCAACTATCATCGCATGATAACGTGAAGGAATCCACTCGCGTTATCACACTCCAGAAGGTATGCGCATGCCTGGCAAGTTTCCTGTATGTTTGAAACTCCCGATATGGATTTTTGACCCATGCTCTTATGACCTTGAGGAAGGCCAACAAATCATAAGCCACATGTCAAGATCTACCCGTCATTGTCCAGGTTAATTTAAACCCACCCGTACATACCCTTGACGAAGGCCAACAAGGCAATACGACTGTCCCAAACCAACGCATCTATCTATGCAACAGAAAGGTAACAAGAAGCTACCATACACTATGCCTTGACGAAGGCCAACAAACATAGCATGAATACTATGTGCTACCCGTCTGAAACGACGGAGGGCTACGGCTAGTTTTTGGCGAAAAACCCTTAACGTAATGAACTTGATCTCGTTGTAGGAACCTGATGTTGGAGATAGTGCCCTCATAGTCAATTATTGGATCGCAGGTACGTGATTGCAATGATTGCGGAGGACCTATCCCGGTAGGACAGTCTTACTCGAGATGATAGTATGCTATCTGGTTTGCCTTTATCAGTCGTGTACATGTTCAGGTGACTGATTGCATGTTGCACTTTGATAGAGCCCTTAGGATCTTGCTTTACTACCAACAGTATGATGGCGATCATATACGTGAGAGTTGGGTAGTTTATATGCATATCCTTAATTGTGGTCCCTAGTCGTGGGAGTTTCGAGACAGGGCATCGATACTCCGGAGTAGACTAGTGTATACAGTCGAGACCCCGACGAGGGGCGGTGGCCGGTCTCACAAGCCACTGGTGTCAGTTGGATCACCTAAGATGTATACAGGTGCTCATTGGGTTATGAGTACACCGGACAGGACTCGCCGGGAATCTGCTAGTTAGTACTATACCTACCGTCAGATAGCAGTTCCCTGGTGACATGTGTACAGGTTAGTTCATCGACCTGAGGTCGTCATTTGTCTCGTGTGAGTTCCCACTGTGCTTTGATTTCTACCCTACCACGGCTCAAAGGAGTCGTGCAAACAGGTAGCTTTTGGGTACAGTCCCGAGCCATATGGAGGCACGTGAGCGGATCGGCAGGGGATTCGTCTCTCCCGGTATTGGGGGCGAGGTCATGCTATGTCTAGGAGAGCCATTACACAAAGTCCATGGCCATGGCAGGAGATTTACTGGTAGGTACTCCAGTAGTATCTCAGGGTGTAATTGGGCTTCACTCCGACACGACTTATACTGCTATTGGGGGTCTGACGTTATTAGCCCCCTAGGCAGATATGCGATACTCATTGACGAACGGACCGGACTGTATATACATTGTCACTGTTAGGCTCAGTAGGGTTTTCCGGATGAGTGCGCTCATCGGCATCCCTTGAGGTCAGTCCATGGGCAGCCGTTACGCATTGCTAGTGCCGCTGACGGTTTGTGGTTAAACCCACTGCCAGGGTGCTGACGAGTCATTAGAGTCCCCCACAGACAGTTTCCCAAGTTCGGGCGAAACGTTGTAGAGGCCGTATGGTTTTATGGCAGGGTTCGGAAAATGCACGTGCGTTTACGCACGTGTCGATTTTCGGACAGATGATACTGGTCGGCTTTGGTTTAAGCCGGATCCGAGTATTATATTGAGTAGGTATAATATCTTTGTCTCAGTTGCATTTGTATTCGGTCGTAATACAAATGCGGGTATATTTATACAGTTTCGGGGTTATCCTGAAAGTTGTTTCAGGATCACTTTTGGAAGTTGCCAGTTTCCAGTTTTCTATCAGCCGTCTTTTAACATTCGGTTAAAGACGGATTTATCTTTTTCTTGAGATGAGTGTGGAAGCTTCTAGAAGTTTCTAGATGAGGTGACTAGGATTATATGGTGTTGAGTTTTCATTGGATGATATAATGGTTCATTAATGCATGATGAGGTGTTTAGTGATTCATGCTTTGTTATTAATGGTTTTGGATTGCTTAAGATATTTTCTTCTTGATCTTTTAAGTGAGAAGCTTTCTTGTGGTCACCCCCCCTCTCCTACGGTCACCTCCCTCTTGCTATATATGGCTTGCCCTCTCTCTCTCCTCACTCTCTCTCTCACTTGTTGGTTTCATTTTAGAGAGAAAAGATTATGATAGGTTTTATCGGTGTATGGAATTTCACAGTCCATTTCATTCCATCACCTGATTTCCACGGCAACTTCATTAACCGATCGTCCACGGATTTGGACGAAGTGAGACAAAGTCATCTACTCATTCTCTACATCAATCTTGGTCGTCTCTTTTAGCAAACGTGACGATCGAGTTCCCTCGAGTCAGAGGCGGGAGCCCGTTTAAAGAACCGATCATGTGGTGCCACCTCGACGAGGAGATCGGAGATCGACGAGATCGGAGCAGCCGCAACGGAGCGTGGGATGATGGTTGAAGAACGAAGGACTCGGATCGTTCGGTATAACATTCCTACACTCTTTACAGTTTGTTAGTTTAGCAATAATGGCAGATCCGGGTTAAAGTATACGATAGCGCCAGTTAAAAGTTTTTGTTCCGCATTTTGGCGTCTGTAGACTGCCGGGGCGCTAACGTAGACTTACAGTGGTATCAGAGCCTCACCATTTTGCTATACTAACTTGTGCTAACGCGTTTAAAACATCGATCCGACCGAAAATCGAAAACTGCAAAAATCACAATTTTTATGCCCGACAGTTTCTGTTAATTTTAAACGATCTCAAAATTGAATTCTGGATGTCTTAAAAATCCGTGCAGGCATATTTAAGAACCACGACAAAATTTGGGGTCGTGATCCCTCCAGGCTGCCGCGGAAGGGCGGCCAAACGCATGGTTTGGCCGCGCATCCGCGGCCACGTGGGGAGCACGTGCTCCCAAATTTGGTCAGTGTGTTCTGTGTTGGATTTTGGGGTTTTTGGTATATATCATTTTGGCCCAGGTTTTGTTACTGTTCACCAGTAAGTCGTGGGGCCCACTTTTTGATATTTCGTCGATCGAAATTTAAACATGTTAGTTTACAGTGCTTACATTATATCTCCGACCGGGAATGTCATTTGATCGGTAAACCGCGTTTAATTGCTATAGTTCTTTTAAACGGGTTTGCGAATGTGACATTCGCGTTGATGTTCTGTGTTGTGCTGTAATGTTGCGGATTTGTCGTGGTGGATAGCAGTGTGCAATGGTAGTACAGTTTGTGTTTATTTGTACATTTGATATTGCGGGGCGAGAGTCCAACTTGTGGACTGCCGTCACTGCCTGTTGTATAATATTCTTTTGGGGCACGACCAGGTTGCGGTCGATGTACCTTTTGTACTATTTTTCATTACTGTACTAGGTTTTGCCCCGCGACGGAGTGCACGGATAGCCGGGTTCGGGAAAACAACGGGTCCGTATCTCATGGCTTTGAGAGGCAGAGGGGCCCCACTTCAGAATTGGCAGACTATTCGCCGCACTCGTAGGGGGTACAGGTTGACCCAAGGAGGGGTGCTCAATTTACCGGATTCCGTGAAGTGCCGGGTGTTCCATTCACTATGCTGTGGGGACTACCTCGCTTCAGGTTTTGGCGGGTAACTTGCCGCACCCGTAGGGGTCTAGGTTTCATTGCACAGGCTATCCACACGACAGGGGAACGTCGGGTTTCAGCAGCGGCTCTGTGAAACTCGGGGATCCCAGATATCTGTATTGTTCTGTGTTGCTTATTACTTTTCTGTAATGTTGCATATTATCACGCCTGGAGCGATTATGTATATTGGTTTATATACTATTAGATGTTGTATATGTTTTACACCCGCGCTAGTCCAGTCCCCGCTCTGTCGTTAGTTAAGTAACCTAACGAGTGATGACGGGACCCAGTGACGAATGCGGATGGCATATACGTACATTTTATTTTCGTTCTTTTCTGGTGTGATAATTGATGGGACTGCGTTGATTCTGATCAACGCAAAGTTAAAAACAAACCTGTATACAGTTGTTGGAACAATTTAAAAAGAGTTATTGCAGAGACGTTTCCTTTTGTTATGCATAGCGGTATTCAGTGGAATATCCTGCACCTCATTCGACGAGGCAAGGGCTGATATCCCTTCACCGGGAAAGACCCCTTGGACAGAAGTTTGCGTCAGGGTAATAACTTTACTATAGTCGATTACATGTTGCTTTGCATAGCGGTATTCAGTGGAATATCCTGCACCTCATTCCACGAGGAAAGAGCCGAGATCCCTTTACCGGGAGTGACCTCTTTAGCAAAAGGTTTTCGCGACTATATTTTTAAAAAAAGCTATCAAGTTACTTCAGCGATATCAAGTTCACTACGCTAAAGGTTTTTCGCCAAAAACCAGCCGTAGCCCTCCGTCACTTCTTTTGGGTATTCAGTAGTATTCAAGCTATGTATTTTGACCTAACGCCAAGGCATAGTGTTTGGTAGCTGCTGGGTATTCAATTGTTGCATAGATAGATGAGTTAGTTTGGGACAGCCGTTCTGCCATTTTGACCTAACGCCAAGGGCATGTGCGGGTGGGTTCAAAGTAACAAGATAGTGATGGGTAGAACTTGGCATGTGACTTATGACATTTTGACCTAACGCCAAGGTTATAAGAGCATGGGGCAAAAACTATATCAGGAGTTTCTAAAGAAACTGAAACTTGCCGAGTATGCGCATACCTTCTGGAGTATGAGTAACGTGGATGCATTCCATCACGTTATCATGCGATGAGAGTTGGATCCTGATTCCCACTGATGAGTTGGTTTACTCTTCGGGTGATCCCGATTGATTCATCTTTAGGTTTGGAGGAGAATTTGACAGGACAGTGGGAGGTTTCCGGATTAGATAAAATGATGACCATTCTGATCTAGGTTAGAGTGCACGCTGAGTGTTTCTTTTCTCTCTCTCTTTGGCAGCGACCTTTGACCGACCCTAGACTATGACTCAGTGACCAGGTTGACCGAACCTTCTTAAAATACTGGCTTTTGGATTGTCTGAGTTGTATAAGTCATTGCCACTCCTTATTTTACCCTTTGTATTTCTCAGAACACCCGTATTACTACGGATATCTACTTCCATTGGATAGATCCATCGTATGGTTATATACGAACTCGAAGGGACTTCTTCGGGGATGGATCCAGGTTCAGGAGAAATAGAATTGGTTTATTCAGTTGTCTTTTATTATCACCTTCTCTCAGGTTGCGAGAGCTCCTTGGTTTAGGAGAGTACACCTATTACGCCTATTGGATAGTCTTATTCCAAACCATAGGCTGGTGCCGAAAGGTAGGGAATGAAGAAAACCAATTAGCCTAAGTAGGGTGTGCAGAAGGTAATATGTAAAGACAAAATAAAGGGACTAGAAAGAGGGCAAAGTAAATTGCGACTGATATCATTCACGACCAAAACCGTGTACTTCATCGCCACTCCTATTTCACCTTTTAAAAGAATAAGGTATTATTCAGTTGTCTTTTATCGTCACCTTCTCTCGAGATGCGAGTACTCCTTGGTTTAGGAGGGTACACCTATTATGCTTACTGGATAGTCTTCTTCCAAACCATAGGCTGGTGCCGAACGGTAGGGAAGGAAGAAAACCAGTTAGCCTAACGATGGTGTACAGAAGGTAACGACTAAAGACAAATAAAGGGGATTTGGAGAGATGGCAATAAAATATACGGTTGAAGTCATGAATTGGATTATAGAAGAGGCATTACTATGAATACCTGGATACCCCTACGAAACATTTTCATGTTTCAGTGCATTGTTAAAGGAAAAACTGTTTTCCCGATTAGACACTTACTCCAAGGGTATGTATTTACCAGGTTTCATTCTCATATCTGTATGGTTTTACAGATGATGAGTGGGAGTAAGATATTGGGAATTAGGTGATCATCCTCATTATATCGGAATTCGTTGTAATTGGTGATATTTGAGGAAATCGCCAGGGTACAGTTTTCCACCTACAACGCACAGGTTTTGAGTTGTTTAACTCAACGGACTTATACAGAGTATTGTATGTTGTCCAGTGTCCATCAGGACAAAGGGGTAGGTCCTCGTACTATGTTCTGTTTACTTATAACTTCTCTAGTATTTAGACAAGTGTTTCATAGAAATACAAGGTCTAAGTTTTGAGAAGTTGTGGGTATAAGAATAAAGTAGAGAACCAGATGTCACAAGTATCGGGATTCTTCAAAGAGATCGAAGATGTAGATTCTTGTGATTGGTATTCAGATGATAGTGATGGTTTTGAGAAACGTGTTTCTCTTTCAGGTTACTCATGATTGGATGGATTCCTAAGTTGAGTAATGCTGATTAACCTTTTTCCATTAAGTAGATATGCACTGGAGACAGATGCATGGATTGAATCTTGGTTCCAATTAAATAAGTGCCAAAGTTTCTGTATTGGATATAGAATAGTCCGTACCTTAAAAGATATTAAGGTACGGGGAGTTGTCCAGCTTATGATTAAAACCAGACACTGGATAACTCAGGGCACGTTTCTGTAATGGCTGTTTGTGGGTTGACCCTGGCTATGACGAGGGTTGATATTCTACCATTTGGAAGATCAATAGTGATATTGTTCTTGACTCGCCACAGTTTTGGTAAAAATGGATCTTTTTCATAAAACAGTAGTGGGAGTATGGTAGAACTGGAAGTGATTCCAGAACCGCGAACGATTACGGAAAATTTAATAGGACCTATATATTCAATCAGGTTTGACATTCCAATAGCCACTCCGCAGGTATGGTAGGTAACCTCAGATGCCCGAGAGGTACTTCGGTAGCCTCAGAGACGGTGACAGGGAGGTTTTTATCTACCAAGACTTGACACTACTGTTGTTCCAGGTTATGAGACCCGGTAGGAGGGTTGTCATAGTCAGTGGGAGCAGCGAAAGCATAGTGGGCAAGATGCTTATATCTATTTATAGACTTGAGCAGTTATAGCGGAGATAGATCATCTAATTTTGATGTGATAGTCATGGGTTTGACTTCAATCAGAATAGGGGATGGATCAGTTAAGAAGGTAGTAGGGTGTGATGTCATGGTATCTGGATGACATACACAGAGTAGGAAGTAAAATTCCTATACTACGATCGGTTGTACTGTGGTTGTCACACAGTTGTTTCTCCAGACAGGATATGGATATAATATTTGACATTCTGGTTTCTAGATCTATGGTTTTAGATCTGGATTTGGGTAGTTTCCCAATATGGGTACTTTGACAGATATTCTAATGGTTTTTGGAATAGTTGACTCCTAGCATGGTGGTGTACCTGCAGGTGATGGAGTCACCCTCTCTAAAGGTGTCTTACAGACTAAAGGGGAGAGGGATATGCATGATTGGCAGATCACTTGCTTAGGCAACTGAGTCAATCATGAGATGTCAAGTACCACACCAAATGTTGGCTTTGTACTAGATGCAATAAGTTTGTATTAATCCAATCCTGGAGAAACATAAGGAAGCAGTTTTAGAACATTGGTACATGTTCTACGGATTTGATAACGACAGCCTCTTTCGGGAGACGGTTATCATTCCAGGCTTCAAAGGTGACATGGATGACAGAGTGATTGTCAGAGTTTTAGTTTTCCCTCTGACGAGGGACAGTATTATTGACAGGTGGTTCCAGAGGATACTGTGGGTGGCATGGTGCCGGATACTGATTAGGTTCAGTGATCCATACAGTCTAAGAAGTTTGGATATGGAGTTCATTTATGAACTAAGGTCCCATCAGATATCCAGACATATTCTAAGACAGGTACTACTCAATTCGGAAGATGGCTTTCTCCGCGAACTTGAGATTTAGAGAGATATTGAAAGATACTTCTAGGCGGATCCACTCACCGAGGCTATTTCTCGAACACAATAGTTTTACAAACGGGCTTTGTAAAACTGATTAGTAGAGGAGTTGGATGTTCGGTTTCACACGGGCTGTGAGTAGTCGACATCGCAATATTAGCCTTGAGTGCAAGTGGGAGATTGTTGGAGATAGTGCCCTCATAGTCAATTATTGGATCGCAGGTACGTGATTGCAATGATTGCGGAGGACCTATCCCGGTAGGACAGTCTTACTCGAGATGATAGTATGCTATCTGGTTTGCCTTTATCAGTCGTGTACATGTTCAGGTGACTGATTGCATGTTGCACTTTGATAGAGCCCTTAGGATCTTGCTTTACTACCAACAGTATGATGGCGATCATATACGTGAGAGTTGGGTAGTTTATATGCATATCCTTAATTGTGGTCCCTAGTCGTGGGAGTTTCGAGACAGGGCATCGATACTCCGGAGTAGACTAGTGTATACAGTCGAGACCCCGACGAGGGGCGGTGGCCGGTCTCACAAGCCACTGGTGTCAGTTGGATCACCTAAGATGTATACAGGTGCTCATTGGGTTATGAGTACACCGGACAGGACTCGCCGGGAATCTGCAAGTTAGTACTATACCTACCGTCAGATAGCAGTTCCCTGGTGACATGTGTACAGGTTAGTTCATCAACCTGAGGTCGTCATTTGTCTCGTGTGAGTTCCCACTGTGCTTTGATTTCTACCCTACCACGGCTCAAAGGAGTCGTGCAAACAGGTAGCTTTTGGGTACAGTCCCGAGCCATATGGAGGCACGTGAGCGGATCGGCAGGGGATTCGTCTCTCCCGGTATTGGGGGCGAGGTCGTGCTGTGTCTAGGAGAGCCATTACACAAAGTCCATGGCCATGGTAGGAGATTTACTGGTAGGTACTCCAGTAGTATCTCAGGGTGTAATTGGGCTTCACTCCGACACGACTTATACTGCTATTGGGGGTCTGACGTTACTAGCCCCCTAGGCAGATATGCGATACTCATTGACGAACGGACCGGACTGTATATACATTGTCACTGTTAGGCTCAGTAGGGTTTTCCGGATGAGTGCGCTCATCGGCATCCCTTGAGGTCAGTCCATGGGCAGCCGTTACGCATTGCTAGTGCCGCTGATGGTTTGTGGTTAAACCCACTGCCAGGGTGCTGACGAGTCATTAGAGTCCCCCACAGACAGTTTCCCAAGTTCGGGC
Source organism: Agapanthus africanus (assembly GCA_030015575.1). Classification (NCBI taxonomy): domain Eukaryota; kingdom Viridiplantae; phylum Streptophyta; class Magnoliopsida; order Asparagales; family Amaryllidaceae; genus Agapanthus; species Agapanthus africanus. The sequence goes on from JASDDO010000008.1 coordinate 319,371,515, forward strand.
GAAACGTTGTAGAGGCCGTATGGTTTTATGGCAGGGTTCGGAAAATGCACGTGCGTTTACGCACGTGTCGATTTTCGGACAGATGATACTGGTCGGCTTTGGTTTAAGCCGGATCCGAGTATTATATTGAGTAGGTATAATATCTTTGTCTCAGTTGCATTTGTATTCGGTCGTAATACAAATGCGGGTATATTTATACAGTTTCGGGGTTATCCTGAAAGTTGTTTCAGGATCACTTTTGGAAGTTGCCAGTTTCCAGTTTTCTATCAGCCGTCTTTTAACATTCGGTTAAAGACGGATTTATCTTTTTCTTGAGATGAGTGTGGAAGCTTCTAGAAGTTTCTAGATGAGGTGACTAGGATTATATGGTGTTGAGTTTTCATTGGATGCATTTAATGGTTCATTAATGCATGATGAGGTGTTTAGTGATTCATGCTTTGTTATTAATGGTTTTGGATTGCTTAAGATATTTTCTTCTTGATCTTTTAAGTGAGAAGCTTTCTTGTGGTCACCCCCCCTCTCCTACGGTCACCTCCCTCTTGCTATATATGGCTTGCCCTCTCTCTCTCCTCACTCTTTCTCTCACTTGTTGGTTTCATTTTAGAGAGAAAAGATTATGATAGGTTTTATCGGTGTATGGAATTTCACAGTCCATTTCATTCCATCACCTGATTTCCACGGCAACTTCATTAACCGATCGTCCACGGATTTGGACGAAGTGAGACAAAGTCATCTACTCATTCTCTACATCAATCTTGGTCGTCTCTTTTAGCAAACTTGACGATCGAGTTGCCTCGAGTCAGAGGCGGGAGCCCGTTTAAAGAACCGATCATGTGGTGCCACCTCGACGAAGAGATCGGAGATCGACGAGATCGGAGCAGCCACAACGGAGCGTGGGATGATGGTTGAAGAACGAAGGACTCGGATCATTCGGTATAACATTCCTACACTCTTTACAGTTTGTTAGTTTAGCAATAATGGCAGATCCGGGTTAAAGTATACGATAGCGCCAGTTAAAAGTTTTTGTTCCGCATTTTGGCGTCTGTAGACTGCCGGGGCGCTAACGTAGACTTACACCTGATAGCTTTTTACAAAAATATAGTGGCGAAAACCTTTGCTAAAAAGGTCACTCCCGGTGAAGAGTTCTGGGCTCTTTCTTTGTGGAATGAGGTGCAGGATATTCCAACTGAATACCGCGATTCAAAGCAAACAAGTAATCGACTATAGTTAAGTTATTGCCCTGACGCAAGTTTCTGCCCAAGGGGTCACTCCCAGTGAAGGGATCTCGGCCCTTGCCTCGTCGAATGAGGTGCTGGATATTCCAACTGAATACCACTGTGCAAAACAAAAGAAAACGTCATTTTAATAATACTTTTTGAAAATTGTTACAACAACATCCAAACATATTTGTTTTCCTTTGCATTGATCAGAATCAACGCAGCCCCATCAATTAATCACACCAGAAAAGAACGAAAATAAAATGTACGTATATGCAATCTGCATTCGTCAGTGGGTCCCGTCATCACCCGTAGGTTACTTAACTAACGACAGAGCGGGGACTGGACTAGCGTGGGTGTAAAACATATACAACATCTACTAGTATATATACCAATATACAATAATCGCTCCAGGAGTGATAAATGCAACATTACAGAAAAGTAATAAGCATCACAGAACAATACAGATAAGCTGGGATTCCCGGGTTTCACAGAGCCTCTACTGAAACCCGACGTTCCCCTGGTCATGTGGATAGCCTGTGCAATGAAACCCTAGACCCCTACGAGTGCGGCAAGTTACCCGCCAAAACCTGAAGCGAGGCAACCCCCTACAACAAAGTGAATGGACCACCCAGCACTTCACGGAATCCGGTAACTTGGGCACTCCATTTTGGGTCAACCTGTACCCCCTACGAGTGCGACGAATAGTCTGCCAATTCTAGAGTGAGGCCCCCTCCGTCTCAAAGCCATGAGATGTGGACCCGTTGCCCTCTAGAACCCGGCTATCCGTGCACTCAGTCGTGAGGTAACCCTAGTACAGAAATGAAAATATGTACAACGGGTACATCGACCTCAACCCGGTCGTGCCCCAAAAGAATAATATACAAACAGGCAGTGACGACAGTCCACATGTTGGACGCTCGCCCCGTAATATCAAATGTACAAATAAATCCAGACTGTACTACCATTGCACACAGCTATCCACCACGACATATCCGCAACATCACAGCACAACACAGAACATCAACGCGAATGTCACGTTCGCAAACCCGTCTAAAAGAGCTATAGCAATTAGACACGATTTACCGCTCGAATGACATTCACGGTCACAGATATAATGTAAGCACTGCAAAACTTTAAACGATGTTAGATATTATCGACTCCGAAATAACCCCCTAATAGCCTAAACAACCTGATAAAACCATATCCAAACTGGGCCAAATAAACAATACCACTGAACCAACTCCCCAGAGACCAAACCACACCCAAAACACCAACATTTGGAGCCCCTGAAAACCGGCCTCCTCGGTTTTTGTGGCCTAGGGCTTGGCCCAAATCCGAGGGGGGTCCGTATTTGGGGTGTGGTCTTCTGGTGTCTTGAGTAGTCTTCTGCACATGTTTAAATAATTTTTCTAGAACTTTTGAAAAACAACAGAAACTGTTGATTCATTGGCATCGTTTGGGTTTTGTTTCAGTTTCGATACTTTAATATTGTCTAAACCAACTAGTTAATGGTTATTAGTTTGGCTCTGATACCATATAAGTCTACGCCAGCACCCCGGCCGTCAATCCGACTCCAACTGCGGAACAAAAACTTTTGAAACTAGCGCTAACGCAAACATAAAACCCGGATCGTACCATTAACCGTAAACTAGAAACTGTAAAAGAGTTTGACGAGATTATACCGATCGATCTGTGTCCTTCGGTCTTCAATCTCCACACCAAACTCGCGCTGCTGCACCGACGAAGTCCGCTCTCTGATCTCGCTCGTTGAGGTGGCACCACGTCATCGATTCTTTATACGGCCTCCCGCTTCGAACTGAAGCAACTCGAACATGAAATTTGCTAGCCAACATGTCTAAGATTGAATTAGAGAGAAGTGTGAATACTTTGTCTCAATACACTCTTTGGTTCTCATCACATGAGAGGGTAAGAGTGGAGGTTGAAGAAGATGCAAAAAGATGAAGAGTGTGAGCTCAAGAAACTATCTCAGGAGAGCAAAAACAAAACACCAAAAATGATGTGTTCTGCCCTTTCATTTTGGCGATGATATATATGAGGTTTTGTGATCAAATATCAAGGAAAATATCTTACCAAAATATCTCCACAAAGCCTTCATAATATCTCACCCAAAACAAACTCCATTAATTCATCATGAGTCACTACATGACTCATTAGCATGAGTCATTAGTGAACATGCTAGAATTAATTAGTCACCAAAAATGAGTCACACTTTCCAAATCCAATAATCATTTAAACCAAAATGATTAACCCAAAAAGAAATGCATCTTCTAAAGTAATCTCGTAACGGATTACGAGAATACCCCTCACCTGTATATACATACCTGTATCCGTATTCCGACCGAATACGAATACCACGAGACGAAAGTATTCCAACACAATATAATACTTGGATCCGGCTTAAACCAAAGCCATCCAGTATTATCTGTCCGAACCATGACACGTGCATAAGTGCATGTGCATATTCGAACCCTGCCATAAAACCATACGGTCTCTACAACGTTTCGCCCGAACTTGGAAAACTATCTGTGGGGAACTCTAAAGACTCGTCAATACTCTGGCAGTGGGTTTAACCACAAGCACGTCAGCGGCACTAGCTGTGCGTAACGGCTACCCATGTATTGACCGAAAGGGAAGACGATGAGCGAACTCATCCTGGAACCCTACTGAGCCTATCAGTGACAATATCCGTACAGTCCGGTCCGTTCGTCTATGAGCATCGCATATCGGGCCTAGGGGGCTGGTAACGTCAGGCCCCCAATAGCGGTATAAGTCATGCCGGAGGGTAGCCTTGAACACCCTGAGAAACTACTGGAATACCTACCAGTAATTCTCACCTGCCTTAGCCAAGGAATTAGTGCATTGGCTCTCCTAGACATAGCGCGATCTCACCCCCAATACCGGGAGAGACGAATCCCCTGCCGATCCGCTCATTGCCTCTATGTGGCTCGGGACTGTACCCAACCAAAACCTGTTTGCACGACTCCTTTGAGCCATGGTAGGGTAGTAATCAAAGCACAGTGGGAACTCACACGAGACAAATGACGACCTTAGGTCGATGAACTAACATGTACACATGTCACCAAGGAACTGCTATCTGACGCTAGGTATAATACCAACTAGTAGGTTCCCGGCGAGTCTTGTCCGGTGCACTCATAACCCAATGAGCACCTGTATACATCTTAGGTGATCCAACTGACACAAATGGCTTGTGAGACCGGCCACCGCCCCTCGTCGGGGTCTCGACTGTATACACTAGTCTACTCCGGAGTATCGATGCCCTATCTCGATACTCCTACGACTAGGGACCACTTTTAAGGATGTGCTTATAGACTACCCCTCTCTCACGTATATGATCACCATCATACTGTTGGTAGTTAAGCAAGAATCCTAAGGGCTCTATCAACGTGTAATAGTGAACGGTAATGTCACCTAAAGCTGTACACGACTGATAAAGGCAAACCAGATAGCATACTATCATCTCGAGTAAGACTGTCCTGCCGGTATAGGTTCTCCCTCAATCATTGCAATCACATACCTGCGATCCAAAAATTGACTTTGAGGGCACTACATCCAACACGATACAATAGGAATGAGCTGAAGATCTACTGCTATTCCCTGTGGATGGCGACCCCCGAGGCAGAGAGAGCGGCCCTCCTACATACTCCGGCCTTTGCGAGAGTCAACGTAGATACATGGCCTCTATTGTGCCAATATTTCGACTCTCAGCGCAAACATGTATGTATTTTAAATATAATTCATTGTTTAGTATATAATTTATTCTTTTGTGTTGCTTAATTAGAAAACTAAATCTGAATGTGTTGTGCAGAAACATGTCGATCAAAATAAAGAGCATAGGAAGTCGACGAAGAGGGGTCGCCCCACTTATACAGGTGGCTCGAGGAATATTACTCGTTCCATGGAGTTATCGGTAAATTAGAATAGACCTACTGTGATATAATGTAATATTAAGAGTTATTTTCTAATATATGTAAATTTTTGGCGAATTGCAGAGAGCTCAGACCCTGGCGCAGGGTGGTACACTGAGCGCGCTGTTCGCGTATCTTGCCATCCACGGCACCTCGACAGATCCCGCCACGGGCGAGCATCGATACCCCGACACCACTACCCAGGAATATTGCGTAAGTGTTAATATTTATTCAACCCCTATTTGAAATTTTTGTTTTGAAAGGTTCAAATTTAAATGATATACTTATATTTTGCTGGTTAATGTGGGTGTAGGAGCGGGTGGTTGAGCAGGCGGAGTCATCGGGGATCGATTTTACTAGACAGAACGATCCGATGCTGCTGACCCGAGTCTTAGACGCCGCACACGGAGGGCACCACGGAGGTTGGGAGAGAGGCCAGGGACTGGGTCCTAGCAGGGCCTATATGAGGTTGAACTCCATTCTAGCGGTTACTTCCTCTATCTCTCGTGAGCGACGTCTAGAGCAAGAACTGGACACCTTGAAGGCCACCATCCAGGAGTTGAAGGAGATGATGGTATGTATACTACTTAATAGTAAAATATTATGTCTTATTATAGATAGCAACATATCCAATATTAGTACGTAGCCTGAGCTTATTTGGTTGTAGACTTAACTTTGATTAATCATACATATATAGAACTGTCTAATTAAAATAAACTACGGTTTTCTAAACTAGATATCCAAACGAGGCCTAAGTCCCTAAGTGTACATAGATTGGGGTTTCGCAATAACCTGATAATGATACGAATTCGACTAATACACAGTTCATACTCGTTTATTACACACAAAGCTGAAAAGACACGACAGGGTACTTTGGATGAGCCTCCACATGCATCTCCTTCGGCTGCGGCTCCGCAAGCCACTACGTCGGCTGCGGTTGCGCAGACCATTCCTATAGCTCCACAGCCTGCTCAGACTCCCGCAGCTGCAGCTCCGCAAGCCACTACCTCGTCTGCGGTTGCGCAGACCACTCCTACAGCTCCACAGCCCGTTCAGACTCCCGCACACTCTGCAGTGCTCGAGATGTTGACTCAGGGTATATCCGAGGAGCAGGTACGCCAGATTACGGCGTTTATCAGAGATAGAGCTGGACCGAGCTAGGGTAGCTTTTTGATTCTTATATTTTAAACATGTATTTACTTATATGATACATATTGTATATATTTTGGACGATATTGGTGGTGTTTGCATGTTCATATTGATTTAGATTGATATCGTATTCTGCTTGTTGATTTCTTTTATATGTTATGCGTGAGATGTTGATTTTGAATACTGCGATATATATTCTGCTTGTTTATTACTTTTATATATGATATATATATTATTGTGCACAGGGCAAGGAAAAAATAGGCAGCCTTTTTTTTAAAATAAAAACCCTGATAATATGTACCTACGGATTAATCCGTAGGGCCAAATGTTGCATCTACCGTTTAATCCGTAGGGCGCAATGTTGCTCCTACACATATATCCATAGGGACAAAATATCAGGATACCTGATATTTTGCCCCTATGGACTCAGTAAGAGGGGTTAGCCTTGTCCCTACGGTCTAATCCGTAGGGTCATAACTTTACCCCTACACAGTTATCCGTAGGGACAAGATATCAGGCTACCTGATATTTTGCCCCTACACATCTGGACCTACGCATGGAGCCGTAAGGGCATATATTTATACCTATGGAGTTATCCGGAGGAGCAAAGATTTTATTTTATAAACCGATAAATTAAATAAATTTTTTGTCTCTACGGTCTAAGCCGTAGGGACATATGGACCTATGCATTAAGCCGTAGGGGCAATTATTTAACCGTAGGGGCATATTTAAGACTAAGACTTGCACTTTCGGCGTGCGCACCTACGGCGTTTTTTCGTGTCCCTACAAATATAGCCGTAGGGGTAGTGGTTTGCGCCTACGGATTTATCCGTAGGGGCAACCCCTATTTGTAGTAGTGTCCAACGGTAGGGGAAAGCCTAATGTGTAGTAGTGCCTATATCCTCTAATCCACAAAATGAGCAGAGAACATATATGCAAATAAAATTGAGTGAATCCCTGATGTACGAGGGGAAAAAAGATAGGAATCCTGAGATCCAAGCTTGGTAAGTTTTGGACATGAGTAGCCGGAACAAATTTTATTATTCTTCAAACGGAAGTATTAGTACAAATTTTAGTAGCACATCTTTATTTTTATTTTTTTTATAAAATAGATATGCTCATATATAATATAACATTCAATGATCGGACTTGTGATTTAAGAATAAGTTAGCTAGTCTCCGCAGCTAACAAACTGGTAGTTGACAGTCAAATGGCCGGTTGCATAGCCGTTGCCATTGGTGTCCAGCTGCTGAAAAACTCCCTGGTCTAGATCCAGGCCTCCATTGGAGCATTGGTCGATGATTCTTACTGTTGCTTGTGCTCCAGTGGCAGTGTTTGTCACCTGCGTGCATGATCAGACATTTGAATCAGCAAACATGTACGACGATTGTTTCCAATGGACTTAAAAAGACAGCTATCATTATTCAGGGCTAAAGTAATGGAGTGAGCAATTTGTATTTTATATCCACCATCATTTAATTATAACATGCATATACCCTGAGAGAGAATAAGAAAGGATTATGGATCACAATTTGTTGTACCAGATCAAGGAAGCCTTAAAAATTGATATTTCTCTCTCTTGTCTATGTTTAATTACTACATCATGCATACTGAATAATTTATTACAAGCACATATAAGCTCCCTTGGATAACCTATTGAACGCTTCAATAATAACAACCACTATAGAGGAACTCATGCTAGATATAGATATCCATATGCAGTCTTACCAATAAGCACTTTCCACAAGATGCCTCGCCGGTGGGTCCAACAGGCCCGCAGAACGCTGTCCATCCGTATTTCTTGCGCCATGCCAATGGCTTACTGGCGTCCCATGTTGCGCAGTAGGCACCCACGGCGTTGAGGTCCCAGTTGTTCTGTGCCGGATTGTAGATATTGTATGTGGCGCGAACATTTGATGCTGATTGTGCATGCGCCGCAGCAGCCATGCACAACACCAACAACAGCGCCAGGAAAATCGACTTCTCCATCACGGTTGATTTTGATTTAGTTTGTATAGAAAGATTGGTAAGGGCTTCTATTTATAGATGTTTCAGAGGTTTAATTTGTTACGACTTGTAATTAATATGGGCTTATTTTCTTTCATTCTAGTGTTCTATGGAAATTAGTAAATGGTAGTTGCTTGCTAGAGAGTCTCTCTCCTTAATTCCTTGGTCAAGGCTTCTAATTTCCGCATGCCTTTGCTAATTTCAGAAGGCTTTTTGCCGAAAGATTTTGATAGAACTTAGATGGTTTACTAGAGTGGTAATTAATATGCAGCTTCTTTTAAAAGATAAGAAGGGCAGCATAAACCATGTTCAATTGGCTAATTAATTTGCACGAATTAGTGCACCTTAATCTCCCAACTTTAAATCTTTCTACAAGTTTTTTATCTTTTGCTGGATGCAAATGTCCAGTTGCCCAGGCACCATGGAAATGAAGCGCGCCATCTAAGTTTAAAATTCACATGTAGATTGTTACAATCTAAGTAAGTGAAACCTCTTTGCTTGGATGTGATGAGAAAATATCATTTGCAACAAGAAACCCAAAACTGTTAAACATAGTTTTCTAAAATGTACTTTTGTAAAGTCTATGTGGGCAAATAAAAGACATTTATAAAAATCAAAATTAAGAAAAATCCGATTCATTGTTCCCATTATGCGTTAAATGGAGAATTAAATGTGTTAACGAGAAAATTATATATGTTTGGAATATATTTATCACGGCATTTTATTAATGTATTTGGGTTGAGCGGAATACGAGAGTTTTCAAAGAAACAAAATCATGTTTTTTTTTGTTTTACTCCATAAAATCAATTACGCACCTAAAAGTTGAAACATTTTAATAGTACCATTGACGAGTTAAAGTTAAGAAATAAAGTGCCGGTTTTAAAAAGTTGTAGATATTTTCCTTCTATCCAGACAAACATTAATTTCATTTCGGTCAATTTAGCCCATTGATCCTACATTGAGTGAGGGACTTTGCAAATGAGACTACTCGAAGAGAGAAGCAGCAGAGGTTAATGAGGTGGCGTTCAAAATGTGGAAATTTGGGATAAGTTTAGGTATGAGAGGATCCTGAGAAAGAAAAGTAATATTAAACAGTCAAAAATATCGGCCATGATCAGTAATGTAACTGTTCATGGTTTCGTAGAGAGAATTGTATCTTCATTTTGCTGTCACACGATTGATTATTAAATTGTTTCTGGTAATCTCTTATCATATGTTGTTTCCTCTCTTGTTTGGAACAATTTCTAGAATTTTAGAAATGACTTCAATCTGAAGGAAAACTAAACGAGTCGTTTCTCCAAGGCAATTACTAATTAAGGATGCAATGGATTAATTGATCACATCTTAAAACATAATTTCTCAGGAGATGTGTTGTCATTTACGTATGCTTGAGATCCAGTCAGAAGTTGTGAAGAATCAATGGATCATCCAATCGTCAATAACAGAATCATCGTATGACATTTCCTATCGTGGGTAGTGTGCAGGAATTGATCCCAGAAGGGAAAGCGGCCACAATTTAACACTTTTACGGCAAATTGTGGGTTATCTGGATGCCTGGGACTCGTGGGTGCATATGTTAGGCTTTTTTATTTACTAAGCATGAAGTAGATCCTAGCCGATGGACTGAAAAAATTAGTTTACTTACCAAACCATACAACAATAACAATCTTTTATCCAAAATTTTGAAACGGTTATATGGATCTTTTTATTTCATTTTGGTCTGTTAAGCACCGTTTTCTTGCTTAAATTAACAATTAATATATCGTTCTTAATTGATTTTATTCATAACCATAAGAGATGCAGAACTCTTATATCTTTCGAGAAGCAAATAAGGCAGCAGATTATCTAGCAGATATTAGTTTCGATAATAATAACGCTATTGTGTTTCATGATTTTCAGTCTCTACATAGAGAGTTCAAAGTTATTCGTAACTTGGATAGATAGGGAGACTCCCTTATTTTTGGTTGTAAAAGATCTGATAATATGAAATAAAACTTTATTTAAAAAAAATTAGGTCTACCTTTACCTCTATTTGCGTCACTAACTATAATTTTGTCATTTCTTCTAACTTGATCATTGATTGGTTTCCGTCGCACATAATCAAAGCATCTTAATTAATTTTCTCTCATTTTATTCGCTATGTGATAAGCTACATCTAACTTGTTGGTAATGCACTTATTTCTTATCCTATATATCAGTATATTACTATTAATTCATCTGACAATTTAATTTCATCCACATTAATATATCAGACGTGTTTATTAATTATCGAATATTCTAATGTATAAATAACCTATGAGCAACTTCCTTTTTGATCTTCTCATCTGGATTTATTATAGATCCTAACTACTAACTAATGAATATGATTATTTTAGAATATTTCTTAGGCTTTATAATAATGTAAGATTATATGTCAATTTCTTTTGAAGCTTGAGTTATATGTCAATTTGGAGAGCAACTTCCTTTATGCTCAAGTTACATTTTATATATTTAGATTTGGAAAATTTTATAAAGCAACATCCAAATTTCAAAGATTTTTATATAACAACATTGAACTTTAAAATGCCATAAACCCCGAGTGAACTAGTAAAGTTGTATAAAAAGTTAGTTTAGTTAATTGGTTTAAGACATTAATGTATTGAATAACACCAAAATGACCTTGTATATGTTGGGGATTCTGACCCTTTCTCCACTTCGAAAAGGCAAGATAAACAATTCAACCACACCATAAAAATATAAATACCGATATAAAGTGGTTTGACTATCTCGGCCTACATACACATGGCCAAGAATGAGGTAATCATTAAGACACAAAAGAGATTATAAAGAACTCGCAGTAGAGTGCTTTTCGTCACCCAATGGAGATGGATGAGCACATATTTCAGGCATGTACAGATTCACCCTACCTATTACATAATGGTGTTCATTGATCGTGGGAAATATATTTTCCGGCAGCTGCAGACAAAACTGTTGTTAATTACTTCTCGTTTTGATATAAGAGAACCTCTGATTAATGGACCATTAGTATCGCGAACACACTCTGAAATGCGTTTGTATACTTGAAAAAAAAAATTGAGGGAGCTTTGAACATTATAGGGCGGTCACACGGGGGTCTTGCTACCCGGTCAATAGGTATGTGACTGGGCCCGCGATATTCTTATACCGAAAAAAGATCTTCCTCGAAATAAATACGTTGAACGTTAAAACTAGCAGTTTAATACAACAAAAAATTTAGTAAGAAATAAATCCAACTACATTTACTATCAAAACAAATTCCATAATATTCTAACTAATACAAGTCTGATTATCTGATACAACTGAAAGTAGAAGCAAAAGAAAGCCTAAAATAGGTAGACATGCTAAATGTAAAAAGTAGTAGGCGACTAATAGTCTGCCTGAGATGATAACTGTAGGAAATCCTCTTCTAATGGTTCAACCTCTCCTTCTTTGTCCTCGCCATTCTCTGAATCACCTGAAGAATGTGGATCAGTCTTGAAGTGTTAGTCCAAGGTGTCCCGGATGACGCGTTTTCCTTCTACTTAAAAGTCCGGAGCCTATCCGTGCCGGTTCCAGTCGATTTTGCGATCGCCACTACGTTCCTAAAATGAGTCGCTAGCCACCCATTGATTGATCTTCGTTTTTTCCCGAGTGATTGTTGCGATTCCCCTACCTCGTAAGCTGGTGCAAAGACAACCACAAGCTTTCTTCGGTGTATATCTCCCGCAGCAGTAAAAGTCCTTCCTTTAGAGAATATGCATGTAGCAATCAATTCAAGAAAAAAATCATAAAAGAGAAAAGATGAAAGAGAGAACTCACCGGTCTTTCAGCCGGGAAAAATCTACCCTTACCCTTTTACTTTTTTTTAAAAGGTTTTATTTTTATGAAAAGATCATGTCTTTTATGATTTTTATGAATGCATGAGAATATAGCATGATGAGATTAAGGAAATGATTAGAAAACGCCCGATTGCGTTTCGTGTTGCTGCCTAAGAAAAACTTGAGAGCTTCTGCGATCCCCGCTAGTAAACACCGGAATTTTAGAGAAAGAAAGAAATTTGTCTCTAGAGAGCTCTTAGAGGCTGGGGATAAAGAATTCTATAAAAAGGGGCTGCTTATATGGCCTTCCCACCGAATTTAGGATGAATTTTCGAAATTTGGAAAAAATCTGCATCTGTTATACACACACGAACGATCTCCGTTCATATGTGTGCCAAATTGGACATTTTTTTGCAGTTTTGCACGCTTAATTTTAGAAAAAAATTTCTGGAAAATCGTCGAGGGCACGCATGCATACGATGTTAGTCCGCATGTGTGCCACGGTCGGTGGATTTTTACTATTTTTAAGTGCCTTGGAAATCAAGTAAAATCTTTTATTTACCATCGTGACACGCTCCGCATGTGTGTCATCGACTGCAATTTTGAAAATCTTTTAAATTCTTTAAATCATTGTTTTAGAAAATAGGATTTTTAATGAAGATTGTTTCTAAAAACTTTAAAAATCTTTTGAAATCATTTGCAAAACATGTAAACTGGATTTTTCCAAATTCCAAAAATTAAGTTTTGGATTAAACAATTTAAAATCGAATAATACCCAAAAAATAGCTCAATTTATCATTTATGACACGCTTGTGGACCATGTGCGTCCACATGTGTGCCATAGTACCTAATTTTTTTGAAAAGATGTTTTTAAGTTTTGTAAAATTATTTTATGGTTCGTGGCACAACTTGGTGATATTTTGAGCTACTTTTAGGTACTATATAGTAGTATCCAAAACTAGTCCGAATCTGTCAAAATGGCACATCAACAAATACCCTTCCTTCACTGATGTTGTGGAACGTAGGATTACGAAGCGCAATGTCAATGAACGAAAAGGAGATGACGTTGAAGATCGAGAGGGAGCAATCAGGCCTGAAGAGTAAGGATATGCGGAAATATTCTAGAAAAAGTTGATGGAAAAATGTAAGGATGGATGCAAATGCAGAAACGCGAGAATAAAAGAACAAGTCAGGATTTTTTCCTACTGCCTTGTGATTTGTGACAGTTGGCATGACATGGTTGTAAGTCGATGTCGTGCACCCCGCGGGTTCGTGGGGAGGCGGAGTTTGCAAAAAACAATTTTTATACGCTTCGCAACACCGACTAAACTCCAGGATCGATACTAAACCCTAACTATCTAAACTGTATGAGGTTAACTACTTAGAAAGAATGTTATACCTCACAGTATCATGTACTTTGGGTCTTCTTGCTGGCTTCCTTCTCGTCACAAGCTCCTTGGATCGTATACGGATCGGGCCACCTCGTCGGTCTCATCAAGTCAAAGACGATCCACCCGAGGGTCTATAGTCCGAACTCCAACCTCAAATCTGAGGTAACTAAGGCACCTAGTTTGCTAAACTAGATGTCCTAGATGATGTAGAGAGTGAAGATTGATTAGTTTGTCTCTAAATACCCTACGTTTCTCAACACATGAGATCTTTAGGGTAAGAGGAAGAAGAATGGAAGGTTAAGGAAGTGGGAGTGTAGAATGAACTTTATAATGAAGATGGCTAAGAGTTGTGATAATATCAAGCATCTAATAATGCATAAGCAAAATATCAAGTATACTTGAATAGTCACATAGTGAGTCACCCTCATGAGTCACCACATGAGTCACGTAAGAGCCATGCTTCATTTAATGTAAATCTTCACCTCATACATCCACCTAATTTATCTTTTAATCAAAAAATTAAATACAAAATGTGGTGTCTTCTTCTAGAAGTATACTTGAACAAATTATAAGAATACCCCTCATCCGTATATACATACCTGTATCCGTATTCCGAAAAATATGAATACTTAGAGACGAAAAAAATCTAATAATATAATATTAGGATCCGGCTTAAACCAAAGCCCACTAGTATTATCCGTCCGAACATCATCCGTGCATGAGTACACGTATGTGATCGAAGCCCTGCCATAAAACCATACGGCCTTGGTTAAGCTAGGTTTTCACTGTGTCGTATTTAGAAAGAATTTGAAATTACCGCAATCAAAGACGGCATCGCGTGTAACTAGCCATGATGAGTACGGGTCGTCTGCAGGGAGACGGTGCATTTTACGTTCTTATTATCATGAGTTAATGCGAGGTTCGGAACGGTTCGTTTCTAACCTATATGTGTATAAGCAAAGTATAAGTTGTTAGGAATAGAGATAGGTTAGTGTAAATTTGTAGGGTTACTAGGCACTCTCACAACGTTCTACAAGGCATCAACCATGCCCGATTTAAAATTTAGACGTGCCGAACAACCCTAACCAAGATCTTAGATTAGAGATTAGGTGAAAACAATAGCAAGTAAACAACTTTACTTCTAAGAGTTAGGGATTACAACCTTTGTAATCCGTTCCTTCACTTTTAAAGCTCCGTGTTGAGGTCCCTTTGCTGCGATCATCGAGTACCCGGACTCTGGAGAGGCTCCATGAAGAGAAAGATGCAAGCTTGCTTCTGATCTTCGATAACAAAGATGATCTACCTTGAAGAAACTCAAGCCCAAACTTTTGCTTCACTAATCAAGTATTAGCAAAGCAAACACCCTAATCTAAGTGGCTGGAATAGATGAGGATGATGAAGTAGGAATTTAGCTCTCATTTATTTTCTTTATCTCACTCATTTTCATCACTTTTGAAAAAGCTAGAAAGCTTTTTATCAAAAAGGAAGAAGAAGAAGAAGCAAAACCATTTGTGATGAATAATGAATCTTGTGTGTGGTTAGAAATGCAACCATGGGTTAAGAAAGAAAACTTAACCCTTGTAGAGATTTAACCATGGTGAAGGGTTTGGGTTTGGTTAATAAATATCAACAAAAATATCTGTAAAAAATATCTTTGCATAAAACAAAAGCAAAGTTTCTAGAAGCTTCAAGAAAGTTTAACCCTAATCAAAACCCTAAGCATGTTTAAACTCCACAAACTTGTTGCATTTGTAACCATATCTTGTTACAATATTATATATCACATATACAATATTTATTGTAACAAAATAAAATAATACATTTAACATATATCACATAGATATCAATGTATTACCCGAGTGAGAAAAAGAATCTTTAAGTGAGCTTATATTAGTTAATGTAATTTAATATATCAAATATATAATTATACATTAAATTATCGAATCAACACTTGATTCGATAATCCGGCTATTTCATAAATAACCGACTAATATAATCTGTATCAGTTCATCGAATCAACACTTGATCCGATGACCCGGCTATATCACATATACCCGGTCGATATCACATATCGCGAGAATATAATACGGTATCGCATATACATATTATTCTCGGGCCCGCACACATCACATATGTGCCCCTACTCCGTTTTGCCTGAGCCAGGAAACCTCTGTGTAGGACTCTGAAGAATCGTCTGTACGCCGGCAGTAGGTGATGATCATATCAAACACCCACAAGCTTCAAGCGGTCAGCTAAACGTAACAGCCACCCAGGTATTGAGCAATCAGAAGATCAACAAGCAAGCATGTACTTTCTCCCATGAATCCAACCAGTAACACTCCCGTACAGTCCGGTCTCTTCGTCTGATATGTCGCATATCTCGCCTAGGGGTGGTAAACGTCAGACCCCAGTAGCTTGATAAGTCGTGTCGATATGAGGTCTATAACAGTTCAAGAAACTACTGATAACACTTATCAATAAATCTAAGCAACCCTGGCTAGGAATTTCCAGTTATAGCCAATAGAACACAGCTCAACATCAACTCCCTATACCGGGAGAGACGAAACCCCTCCTATCGCTCATTGCCTCCATGTGATTCGGGACTGTACCCAAAAGCCACCGTTTTGCACGCCCCCATGGACGTGGAAAGGTGGAAATCAAAGCACAGTGCGAATCACACAAGACTCTATGACGATCTCGGGTCTACAGAATAACCTGTACCAGTGTCACCAGAGAACTGCCATCTGACGTGAGGTATAATACCATCTGAGAGTTCTCGGCGAGTCCGTCCAGTGTACCCAGTTTCCACTGAGTACCCGTATACCTTCTCTGATGTCAAACACCAACGGATATGGGATCATCCATCGCCCATCATATGGGTCAAGAAGCGCATAAGCTAGTCTACTCTGGAGTATCGATGCCCTGTCTCGGCAGTCCCACGACTAGGAACATTTGAAGGATGTACTTGGCGACTACACTGTCCCCACTAGTATGATCTGCATCATAGTCCTGGTAGTTAAGTACTCATCCTAAGGGCTTTATCAACATGTAACATAGAGACAATCAGAGTACATGTTTAGATAAAGTGTAACCAGATAACATACTATCATGTCGAGCAAGAAAGTCTTACCTATATATGTCCAAGCATCCACTACAATATACAGTAATGGCATCTAGGGCATACATATAACTAACAAAGTTAGGGAAATCCGTACTCAATCCTTTGTGCAGACCTTGACTATTGAAGCTAAAGCAATCGGCAACAACATGGATTAGGGTGCGTAAGCATGGAATTTGTGAAATCCGGTTTATTGACTCTTGTCAGTTCGTTCTTGTCTCTTGACTTTCTCCTCCGGCTAAATTGTACGCAACTGGTCACGGTTAAGGATCACCGAAACCTTGGTAGGGTAGGGTGCCTAACGGAGCGCTTGCGTAAGGTTTGGGCGGAGTTCAATGGAAAAATATTGGGCAAAAGAAATGAGCAAAGAAAACCTTAACTTACAATACCATTTTCCTTCCTAACAACACCATTATTCACAAACAATCAAAATAACAAAAAGAAGGAGCAAATGAAATGATAAAAGAAAAGAATAGAATAACATTGCAAGTAAGTAAATGGCAAGGTATAAAATAGCAAGTAAGTAAATGGCAAGAAATAAATACTAAGAACCCAAAAGCACAATGAAAGCTTTATTAATCTCAAATAATGATACAAACTATGAGTTCAATAACCAAAACTTAAACTTGCAAGATCAACGAATAGGTTGCAAGATCAAGAGAAGGCTAAGAACTCAAGGTGAACTAGCTATATACAAGAACTAAAACAAAATGGAAAAATAAAAAATAGTTGTGTATCCAAGTATGTGAGCTCCCTTCCCTTGCTCACTGATATGTATTTATAGTCACAAAATAAGATTAAACAAACAATATAATAAGAATGATGTAACAACAAGTGATGGACAGAAGAAAAATGGGGCTCATTGGGCATGAAATGACCGGTGGCGCTGGGAATTTAGAGCATCTCGCCGGTTTTATTGATGAGTTTGGGGCTCATGTTGGTTCTGTGATGATGTGTTTGTTTGGAATATGTATGCCCTAGAGGCCATTATTGATGATATAGTGGATGCTTGGACATATATAGAGAGGACTTTCTTGCTCGACATGATAGTATGCTATCAGGTTACCTTTATCTCATCATGTAGACTAGTATTTATACTGTCTGTCTCTTACATGTTGATAAATCCCTTAGGATATGTACTTGACTACTAGGATTATGATGAGATCATATTAGTGGGGCCAGGGTGGTCTAAAAGTATATCCTTTAATCAGTTCCTAGTCGAGGGAATATCGAGACTAGGGTATCGATATTCCAAAGTAGGCTAGGGTGTACGTCTCTTGTCCCTTAGAGGGCGATGGTTGATCCCACAACCATTGGTGTGTGACATCAAAGATTTTACACATGTGCTGATTGTTAGATTTTTTTGTTACCGCAATCAAGACGGTCTCGCTTTGCAGCTAGCCGGTTGAGCACGGGTCGATCCGCAGGGAGATGGTTGTATGTCCGTTCGAGTCTTAGACGAGTCAATAAAGAATGTATATGTGTATGTTCAGTTCTATCCTAAGTGTTCGTATTTATGTTCAAGTAAGCTTGTTGAGGTTAAGGTTGGTTAGTAGAGTTAGGATTAGTCTTATGCTTATCTTTTGCCATTCTTAAAACGATGTTGGGATAATCGAAAGTAGTGGGGATTAGAAGGACATAGGAATGGGATTTGCAAGTTTAAGCGAGCTTTCCAACGCTTAATCCATTCCTAGTGCCCCTTATCCGTCCGCTAAATACGCTTATCCCAACCCTCAGCCAAACACCCGCAACCATGTATCCAATTAAGTCACAACTACATGTCATGTTGTAGTGCGCTTAAAGGTCTTCTCGACTTAGGTCGTGGCTATATATCACGTATAGCGCGCCTAAGTGAAGGGGTTGCATTTGTTTGGTTGGTGTTCATTTCAGGATGTTTGGCGAAGAGAAGCACAAGGGATTTTTCCGTCCCTCATACCACCTTTCTTAGCCTTAACAAGTGTGGAATTATTCACACATGCTAAATGAAAATAAAACAAAACAAGAAGGAAGAAAAGAGAGAAAAGGAAAATACGGTTTTACAAATGGTGCAAACTAACACTTGGGTCCTCACCTTAGTAAGGAATTCCATTGAGTATCATCGCTTGAAAATAATACGGAAAAGAGAAGAGAAGGAAAATAAAACAAGCAAAGAAATATCAACAACTACGTAACAATAAGAATAAAATTACACTTAGAAATTAAAATGACACTACAAGAATTAAAAAATACAAGTTAAATAAAAACCCCTCATCTTCATTTCATCATCAACTCAATGCTCTCACTACATTTTAATGGAAGAATATATGAAGAAGAAGAAGAAGAACTATAGCTGAACTAAATCCTAACTAAAGAGAAGCATCCTTGGCTTGGCACAAAACTGGACTATTTATAGGCTGAGTGCTGAAACCCTAGGGCAAAATTCTCTGCCCAAATGAAGTTACTAAACTAACCCCAAAATCCGAGTTGACACTGAGTCAACTCGGCCGCGGATCCGCCGCCGAGTCGCTACTTAGGCCGCGGATCCGCGGCTCTTTGGTGGAATTGGCATGTTGTTTTTTCTAGGGTTTCTTGTGTTGCTTTCTTCAGTTGTTATACATGTTCCAAATTGCAAATTGCTTCCACAATTTCTTTAGATCTGCAACAGTCCAAATTGGCTTCAAAAAAAATTCTTTTGAGCTTATCTCACTCGAGCTCCGCGCACCCATTGATTCTTATACTGCCCCTCTCGTGCTCTGTGCTTGTCCGAGACATGAATGACCACTGTCATTTGTCTTGTATCATGAACTGGTACGCGGCACTGAATGTATACGGATGACCGGAACCCGATTTTTATCTGTCGGCAACAGATGTTCTGGATTTTAGCATAACAGTGGAGATTTTGTATCATTTGCGTTATTTTGAACTATGAACCTGTAGCCTGTAAATATGTAGCAAACACGGATTAAAATCACCTGCCTATAAACAAACGAGCAAATGAATAGGCGGTATTAAATGCAATATTCTGGTATGAACAAATACCCCCAAACTTAACTTTTTCTCGTCCCGAGCAAAACCAATTATTCACAAAAAGTCCTAACCTCACTTTCGCAGGGAACACGATTGCACTGAGCTCGTGCAACAAGCCGTTAAACCTCTAGGTGTCCCTAGTAGGAGGAGTGTTGTCTCCTGAGGGTTTTCAGCGGATACTACCCACAAAATCCCGTCAACTTAGTTTCATAAGTTAACGTCGATTCTACTCCTACAGTTTAGTATCTAGGTTAGAAATTCTATCATCCTAACTTAGAAATATCCCACCCTTATATTTCACACCTCCTATTTATTCAACCCTAGATCCTAAATGTTTTACAGTTTAGAAAGATCTCGGTATCTCTTGAGTTTTCCTTCTAAAGTGCGGTCTCAAATCATGGATTTTTATCAATTTTACGGAAAACATAAGTCTTATTCTTTATTTCTATCTTTTCTCCAAACATCGATTGTATACCCCTACGCTTGTGTATATTTTCACCCCTACACTCAAGAATTCAATTCAAGCTATAGTACCCTTTCTCTAATACCTAATACTACTTCTTTTCATTAATGATGGACGGATTTGCTTACACACCTTTCATGCGACTATTAATGCTTCTTGAGGCACAAACAGCCGATTACTGAATGTGTGAGCTTAAAGCGTAAATAGCAGTTTCTAGGTCTTTGACTTTATTTATTTGTTTTTTCTTTTCTTTATTTTTCTTTTTCAAGACCGGATATATGTTTCAATATGCACTTTTTGGTTTTTAACTTTAAATACCGTTTTTTCTTTCATACTAGGTTTTCAGGCAAGAGTATATCTAGGTATCCTCTACTATCCCAAGTTTCAAGGTGCGTGTATATGCAGTTTGTAGGGTATATACTTTCTAAGTTTGGACTCAAGAATAGAAACTATTTTTCAGACTTATCTTTCAGCAGAGCTTCAATACTTTCCCTTCATCTTGACTTAACTCAAGAACTGAACTCAAGATTACCTACTTCTAAAAAAAACTTTAAGGACGTATAATTACCAAGATTAAATAGAATGAAGGTTATTTTTAGGGTTTTCAATTCCTAAGTCTAGGATTTAGTTATTCCTAACGTATTAACTAAACTATCGGAATAAAAATCTAAGTTACCCTATTAGCTAACTTGACGACAAAGTTTTTATATTTTAGTAAAATTTTTCGATTTTTGTGGGTTTTTAAATAAATATGTCAATGCAAAATATACACATGAATGCGAAGGTAGAAATCTTACCGAGCACACCCCCAAACTTAAACTTGACAATGCCCTCACTGTTAGGCTACACCAAGAGGGTCAAAATTGTCGGCGCTCCCTTTTTTTAAATTTTTTTAAACAAAACAAAGAGCAAAAAAAAAAAATATACACACACAAAAAGGTCCCTCCAAACTTAAATGAAACAGTGTTTCCACTGTTTAAGCGGTGAAGTTCAGGATTAGGGGGGAAAGAGAACAGATTAATCTATACAAGGCCTTTACACAGGCCAAAAGTTAGCACCAACCATTCAAAAAATTTATCGTTATAATGTGCAGGTTGGTGAAAGAATACGGTGAGGAAAGAAATGGAGAATACGTGAGACCATATGGGGATAGAATTGGTATACGGTCCCGGTATATGAGAAGAAGAATGGCGGAAGGGAAAAAGAAATGGAGTACGAACTTGAGGGTTAAAATGGAGTGAATAAATTAGTACAATTTGTAATGACCGATGTGAAAAAAGCGATTGTACTAATCTATCAACCCGTTGAGAAATGGGGTCAAAGCTCTCAAGATTCGTGAGAAAACATGGGTAGAGCGAACTTGGTGAACCAGACATAAGAAAAGAAGGTGATACGGTGGCTTACGAAGTGGGAACGATGGAAAGGATGGAGGGAAGTGATTGAGGACTGGTATCGGTTAAATGTTTAGGAGGGTGTACACAGTCAATGAAAGGGAAAGGATGAATTGGAAAATCCGACTCATCAAGTAAAACTGGTTCATCCTCAATACTATCCTCAAAATTCCCCTCAAAAATTAACTCATCCATGCATTTATCATCAAAATCCAGATGCATATGGAGTTCAGGAAAATCAGTTAATGACTCGGGATGATGAATTGGAGAGAGAAACTCATCCAAAATTGCGGATTCATTATCCAAAATATTTCCAGCGTCGATAGCCTCAATCAAGTGAAAATCAAATTTCTCAGACACCTCATCAAAAGCATAGATTTCTATCAAATCTGGTTCTAAGATGGAGGTGTAGAGGTCAAAAGGTTTGGGATTGGTTTCACTTGGGATGGACCCTTCACAATCTGGTAAATCAAACATTACAAAATCGCACAACTAATTAAACATTCTATCTTCAATTGGTAAATCATTTGTGACATTTGATAGACATTCAAAACCGAAGTTGTGGGATTGAAGTTGAAATGGATAGATTTGATTTGGAAGGGTATAAATTTCACTCTCTCCATTCAAATTCCCAAACTGTCCAACCGCCTCATCATACATTGGAAAATTTGGAGCTAGTTAGAAACTAGATGCCGGGTCACTAGGTTGTATGAGGACGGCCATGGATGCATTCAAATCTATCATCTGTTGGTACGACGCTACCCGAAAGTTTTCCAACGACTTTTCTAGACTAGACATGGGTTGTGAAGGGGTTTCAGTAAAATATTCAGAGTTATCTGGATATGTGAAACTCCCAAATGGCTGTGTAGAAGCAATGTCTAAGGAAGGTGCAACAGTTGGGTAGGATGGATAGGAATTGAAAGGTTGGACAGGAGCAGGATCAACATTTGGATAGAAGGTGAATGGAATTGTTGATTCCAAGAACTGGAAGTGTTGAAAGGAGTGAAAGATCGGCTACGAGATTGTTCAATACGTTCAGCAATAAACATGGATTTCGGAGTTACAACCGGGCTCTCAAAATGGGTATCGACGTAAGAAGGGGTGAATGTTTGAAACGGTTGATACGAAGTGGATTGCGGAATCCAATTGTTTGTCCTAGACGCGTCTATCCGATCTCTCAATGAAATTTTTGGGCATGTATGGATCGTTCGAAGTTCGGCCAAAGCAAGAACCGTAAGAAGAAATGTCTGGTTGTGGATACTAAAGTTCGCAGAGAGTTTTTCGAGGTGGGGTGCCCATGTTAGAAGAGTGAAAAGGTAGGGAGGGAAGGAAGTGGTTTTATTTTAATTTTTTTTAAATTTTTTTATATTTTTGTATTATTTTTAAAAAAAAATTATTTTTTGGAGTTTTGAAATTGTTTGTTTTGAAAGAATACGGAATTATAGGACTAAACTTTACATAAGCACAATCAAAATCACAATATACATAAACAATCACCTAGAGCTAGGGTCTTCAAAGTCCAATTAGATCTCTCCTAGACTTCCAAGTGACAAGTTGCAGGATAACCATTGAATCGCCTTTTCACTGCCAATTGTGGTCAGGTAAGCACAAGTGAGGTAAGGAGGGGTCCGCTCACGAATCACCGTGAGACGGGCCTTTTAAAATTACCTCCTCACTTGTCTAGCCTAGGCACCACAAAATCAAGTTTAGATAAACGACCGATTCCCCGCAACCCTCACTTGTCCTAAGTGAGCCCGACAGGTCCTTAAAGGTTTAGTATAGATATTTTTTATTAGCTCAAGATAATGCGTATGCATTTTATGATTTGTGGGGTCTTAGGAAGGGTGATAAAATCCCCATCTAATCTAAATTGGTCTTATAGCCCCTTAATGTCCGTATTATTATATGCAAAGCGGTAAACAAACAAAATCTACAACAACAAAAATTTTATTTGGCGGTGGCGCAATCTGTGCAAATAAACCTGCAGAAAATACAGTTTTAGTTGAATTCACAAATAAGAATAGATGGAAGAGAAGAAGCAGGAAAAAATTAGGGCTGAGAAGCCTCAATAGGACCGCGGAACCGCCACGAAATCAACCCTTTGACCACGGTTCCGCGGTCGAATTGTTGGCTTGGGACTCGGTATTTAGATCACTGCACTCCTCTTGTTCTGTAGGACAGAATAAAAATCTCTATCTTTTGATTTGAATACTGTACTTGCTCCAAATCTCCTGCACACTTGCACACAAAAAGAAATCAAAAATAAAAAAGGGTTTTTTTGTGTTATATTTATTTATATTTTTTTATATACAAAAAAAAGAATATTAACCCGAATAACAAGAAAAAAAATACATTACCGTCTCCCCGGCAACGACGCCA
Source organism: Agapanthus africanus (assembly GCA_030015575.1). Taxonomy (NCBI): domain Eukaryota; kingdom Viridiplantae; phylum Streptophyta; class Magnoliopsida; order Asparagales; family Amaryllidaceae; genus Agapanthus; species Agapanthus africanus. Next base: position 319,395,401 of record JASDDO010000008.1, read on the forward strand.
TTTGATTGTTAGATTTTTTGTTACCGCAATCAAGACGGTGTCGCTTTGCAGTTAGCAGGTTGAGCACGGGTCGACCCGCAGGGAGATGGTTGTGTGTCTGTTCGAGTCTTAGACAAGTCAATAAAGAATGTATATGTGTATATTCAGTTCTATCCTAAGTGTTCGTATTTATGTTCAAGTAAGCTTGTTAAGGTTAAGGTCGGTTAGTAGAGTTAGGATTAGTCTTGTACTTATCTTTTGCCATTTTTAAAACGATGTTGGGATAATCGAAAGTAGCGAGGATTAGGAGGACATAGGAATGGGATTTGCGAGTTTAAGCTAGCTTTCCAACGCTAAATCCATTCCTAGTGCCCCTTGTCCGTCTGCTAAATACGCTTATCCCAACCCTTGGCCAAACACCCGCAACCATGTACCCAATTAAGTCACGACTACATGTCACGTTGTAGTGTGCTTAAAGGAATTCTCGACTTAGGTCGGGGCGATATGTCATGTATAGCACGCCTAAGTGACGGGGTTGCGTTTGTTTGGTCGGGGTTTTGACTAAGAGAAGCACAAGGGATTTTTCCGTCCCTCATACCACCTTCCTTAGTCTTAACAAGTGTGGAATTATTCATACATGGTAAATGAAAACAAAACAAAATAAGAAGGAAGAAAAGAGAGAAAAGGAAAATACGGTTTTACAAATGGTGTAAGCTAACTCTTGGGTCCTCACCTTAGCAAGGAATTCCGTCGAGTATCATCGCTTGAAAATAATAAGGAAAAGAGAAGAGAAGGAAAATAAAACAAGCAAAGAAATATCAACAACTACTTAACAAAAAGAATAAATTTTCACTTAGAAATTAAAATGACAATACAAGAATTAAAAGATACAAGTTAAATAAAAACCCCTCATCTTCATTTCATCATCAACTCAATGCTCTTACTACATTTTAAAGGAAGAATACATGAAGACGAAAAAGAAGAAGAAGAACTAAAGCTAAACTAAATCCTAACTAAAGAGAAGCATTCTTGACTTGGCACAAAACTGGGCTATTTATAGGCCGAGTACTGAAACCCTAGGGAAAGATTCTCTGCCCAAATGAAGTTACCAAACTAACCCCAAAATCCGAGTTGACACTGAGTCAACTCGGCCGCGGATCCGCCGCCGAGTCGCCACTTAGGCCGCGGATCCGCGGCACTTTGGTGGAATTGGCATGTCGTTTTTTCTGGGGTTTCTTGTGTTGATTTCTTCAATTGTTCTACATGTTCCAAATTGCAAATTGCTTCCACAATTTCTTCAGATCTACAACAGTCCAAAATGGCTTCAAAAATAATTCTTTTGACCTTATCTCCTCGAGCTCCGCGCACCCATTGATTCTTGTGCTGCTCCTCTTGTGCTCTGTGCTTGTCTGAGACATGAATGACCACTATCATTTGTCTTGTCTCATGAATTGATACACGGCACTGGACGGATACGGATGACCGGAACCCGGTTTTTGTCTGTCGGCAACAGATGTTCTGGATTTTGGCTTAACAGTGGAGATTTTGTATCATTTGCGTTATTTTGGACTAGGAACTTGTAGCCTGTAAATATATAGCAAACACGGATTAAAAGCACTTTCCTATAAACAAACGAGCATAAGAATGGGCAGTATTAAATGCAATATTCTGGTATGAACAGGTGCTCATTGGAGAATGGGTACACCGAACAGGACTCGTCGATGACTCCTAAATGGTAGTATACCTATCGTCAGATAGCAGTCCTCTGGTGACACTGGTACCGGTTAGTCTGTAGACCCGAGATCGTCATATAGTCTTGTGCGGCTTCCACTGTGCTTTTATTTCCTCCCTACCACGCTCAAAGGAGACGTGCAAACAGGTGGATTTTGGGTACAGTCCCGAGTCGCATGGAGGCAATGAGCGATAGGTGGGGTTTTGTCTCTCCCGGTATTTGGGGTTAATGTTGCGCTATGCTCGATTGGCTATAAATGTAATTCCCTAGCCAGGGCTGCGTATGAGATTTACTGATAAGTGTTATCAGTAGTTTCTCGAATTGTTATAGGCCAGACATCAGTATGACTTATTATGTTACTGGGGTCTGACGTTGACCACCCCTAGACATGATATGCGTCATATCAGACGAAGAGACCGGACTGTACGGTAGTGTTACTGATAGGCTTCATGGTAACTATGGACAAGCTTGCTTGTTGATCTTCATATCGCTCAATACCCGGGTAGCCGTTATGTCCAGCTAGTACCGCTGACGGCTTGTAGGTGACTGATATGATCATCACCTACTGCTGGCGTATTGACGAGTCTTTAGAGTCCCACATAGAAGTTTCCTGGTTCAAGCGAAACGAAGTATGACACATATGTGATATGCGTGTGGGCCTTATTAAATACGTGTATGTGATACCGTATTGTAATCTGGCAGTTATTGTTATCGGTTCGGTTATATATGATATAGCCAGACTGTTGAATCAAGTGTTGATTTGATAATGGTGATATTCAGATAAATGATATTAGTTGGTCATATGTGATATAACCGGATTATTAAATCAAGTGTTGATTTAATAATGTGATATATATTATATGTGATATAATTATATCTTAATTAATATGATTAGCTCACTAAATATTTTCTTATATGTATTAATATATATATATATATAAATATATATGATATATATATAAATATATATATATGTACCATGGCATGATTTCTATTTTTGAGAAAAATAGAAATGAGGTGGAAAATGAGAGCATGGTTGTAAGCATGGGATTTATATTTGTTTATTCATCTTGACTCACTATTCTAGCATGATTGCAATTTTATATTGCAAAATTCCATGCTTGAATGAGTGGGGATCAAGGGTTTCAATTCATTCTAATCTCATTCTCAACACTTAGCCATTTTCTTGAGTTCCTCCCATGGTTGCTCTCTAGCTTCTTCTTCTTCCTCAATTGCTATAGTTCAAGCTTCAACCCTCACATGTGATGTGAACCATGAAACTTGAACACAAATTTGTGAGCTTTTAACATCCCCTACTTCACCATCCTACACATGACTAGCGATCGAGTGTAGCGTGTTTACTACGCTAAAGAGTTTAGTGTAGAGGTAGCTTGAGTTGGAGGGACTTCGCGTGGATTATCTTCGGCACGAAGGTCATCGAAGGAAGTTTGTCCAAAGCCTCAAGTGAAGCCTAGTGGAGTTGCAGGACTACTACACGGAGCATGTGAAGTGAAGGACTCGATCTACAAGGGTATAGCCATCTTTCATTTCATATAGTTCATATCATCATAGCTAACCCTAATATTCTAGCAATGATCTTGGATAGTCTAGCTTAGCGCCATAAAAAATTTGAATTTGGCATGTTTGATGCCACTAGGACCTCATGGTGGTGCTAGGGTCGACTTAAATGGTATCAGAGCCAAGGTAGAACATTAGGGTAGACTATCATAGCTTGTAGCGACGTTAGAAATCCTCCGTTTTTGTCACGCAAAAACTGCCGATAAAAACAGTTTCCAAAATGATGTTTTGAGTTGTTTGCACACCCCGCGGGTTCATGGTTTGAACCGAGAAGCCGCGGGATGGAGTGTGCGCACCCCAGGGACACCCCGGGGGGGCCCCATAGGCCGGACCTACACCCCAAGACCAGCACAAGGTGGCCTTGGGGGTGGGTGACCCGAGAGCACCCTAACTAGGTTCTCTCGGGTCTGCCTTCCCCTAGGAGCCACTTCGAGGTGGCCCCCGGGGTGGGTACCCCCCCCGAGGCCCACCATTCGATAGTTAATTTTAGGATTTTCGCCTCCGCGAAGATTCGGTCGGGATTCGACTTCGTTTCGACTCTTGGATTGGCTTAAAAAGATCTGTTTTGGAACTTTAGCTCACTGGATTTTTCATGTCTTGGAAAAATTGGTTTAGTTTGCTAATTGCATGCGGAATTTGTTAGTGATATGTATGCCCTAAAGGCCATTACTATACATACGATGTATATTGTAGTGGATTCCTGGACATATATAGGGAGGACTTTCTTGCTCGACATGATAGTATGCTATCTGGTTGCACTTTATCTTAATATGTACTCTGATTGTCTCTATGTTACATGTTGATAAAGCCCTTAGGATGAGTACTTAACTACTAGGATTGTGATGCAGATCATACTAGTGGGGACAGTGTAGTCGCTAAGTACATCCTTCAAATGTTCCTAGTCGTAGGTGTATCGAGACAGGGCATCGATATACCAGAGTAGACTAGCGTATAGCTTTTCGACCCATGTAGATGGGCGACGGATGATCCCATATCCATTGGTGTTTGACATCAGAGATAGTATACGGGTGCTCAGTGGAGACTGGGTATACTGGACGGACTCGCCAAGAACTCCCAGATGGTATTATACCTCCGTAAGATGGCAGTTCTCTGGTGACACTGGTACAGGTTACTCTGTTGACCCGAGATCGTCATAGAGTCTTGTATGATTCCCACTGTGCTTTGATTTCCACCTTACCACGTTCAAGAGAATGTGCAAAATGGTGGCTTTTGGGTACAGTTCCGTGTCATATGGAGGCAATGAGCGATAGGAGGGGTTTCGTCTCTCCCGGTATAGGGAGTTGATGTTGCGCTGTGCTCGATTGGCTATAACAGGAAGTCCTTGGCCAAGGCCGCTTCAGAGATATACTGGTAAGTGTTATCAGTAGTTTCTCGACCTGTTATGAGCCTCATATCGACACGACTTATCGAGTTACTGGGGTCTTACATTTACCACCCCTAGGCGAGATATGCGACATATCAGACGACGAGACCGGACTGTACGGTAGTGTTACTGATTAGATTCGCAGGAGTGTGAGCAGGCTTGCTTGTTGATCTTCTGATCACTCAATACCCGGGTGGCCGTTGCGTTTAGCAGACCGCTTGCGGCTTGTTGTGTTTGATATGATCATCACCTACTGCCGGCGTATTGACGAGTCTTTAGAGTCCTACACAGAGGTTTCCTGGCTCAAGCAAAACGGAGTAAGAGCGCATATGTGATATGTGCGAGACCGAGATTGATACGATATGTGATACCGTATTCTATTCTTGCGATTTGTGACATCGGTCGGTTATATGCGATATAGCCAGGTTATCCGATCAAGAGTTGATTCGATAAGTTGTTACATATGATATTAGTCGGTTATATGTAATATTGCCGGATTATGAAATCATGAGTTGATTTAATAATTTAATGTATAATTATATATTTGATATATTACATTACATTAACTAATATTAGCTCACTTATGATTTCTTTTCTCACTTGATGTGCACATTGTATATATGTGATATGTATATTTTTGTACATGTATTGTGTCATACTTGATGATACATGCAAGATGGGTGTATGAGACTTAAACTATGCTAGGAGTTAAGTTAGGGTTTTATTTATTTCTTAAGTTAATAACAAAAGAGAGAAGACTTGGTCAATGTTGTCAAGCTTGGATGAAGCTTGTAGAAACATTGACAAAGTCCACTCTTTTGTCTAGCTTAGGATATTTTGTTTACCCAACCCTTAACCTTAGCCCTTGGTTAATTCTCTACATGAGTTAGGCATGAGGGCTTAACTCACCCATGGTTGTAATAATTCTTTTGGATTAACTCATATGATGAGTACTTCTTCATCTTCTTCCTCAAATCTTTCTAGATTCAATGGAGATGTGAGAAAATGAGTGAGAAAATCAAATCAAAAGTGAGCCCACTTCCTACTTCATCATCCTCTACTACTTGCCATTTAGTTTAGGGGGTTTGCTTCACTAATTTCATGATTAGTGAAGAGATAGCTTGGGTTAGTGTCTCCTCGACGTAGATCATCTTCGTCCTCGAAGTCTTCGAAGCAAACATATTCGTTTCTTCAAGGGAGCCTCTTTAGAGTCCGGAGTTCACGATCGCAGCGAAGGGGACTACTACACGGAGCTATTGATGTGAAGGACCAGTCTATAAAGGTTGTATTCCTTGCTCACTTAGGATGTAAAGTGTTTACATATGTTATTCCGTCGATTTCTAATAAACGATTCTTAGTTAGGGTTAGCTAAAACGTCAAAATTTTGAATTTGGCATGGACGATACCTCCCGAAACCTTGATGCCGTCTTAGGTAACCCTGCAGTGGTATTAGAGCCATGCTAGAAATTTAGACGGATTTTGTTAGGATTACGAAACCGAAATACTCCGAAACTTGAAACAGAAAAATGAAGTTTCTGTCGTTTTTTAAAAGTTGTCAAAATTTTTTTAAAACAATTACAGAGTGATGTATGAGATATATCGTAAAAACTGTGAAAATTTTAGGGGGTTTCAAGAAAATTAGGCCGGCCACCACCATGATGATCTCGGTCAAAATCGAGCACCCCCTCCGAATTTTTTTGTGTGTTCAAGTTACTTGGTTTTGATGTTTCAGGTGTTATTTGTTTTTGCTAATTTTGCATGTGATGTAATATTACACTATAACCAATTCGGAGTATTTCGTATTCGTAGTTTTAACAATGTTTTGGGTTATTCACATATTGTCTAGGCGAGGTTAAAATGTTCGATCGAATGTCAAAAACTCATTTTTCCAAGTTTAACGTATTCGGAAAAACATGAAAGTGATCCTATGAACCCTCTAGAAGAATGAAACCGTAACTCGACTTTTTTGGATCCCGGAACCGCGGTCAAACCTAGGGTTTGCCGTAGTTCCATGGCGACATGAGTGAGGCTTGGGTTTGCACTTCTATGGCTGGTGCATAGGTACTGTGGCATATTCTGGGTATTATTAAAACTGTGCTCAAGTGTTGAGTTGTCGGGAAATTATGGGACTTTGATGAATCGATCGAAAAGTTTAACGTCCTACAGGTATTATGTGATGGGATACAATATTTGGAATCTATAAGCAGTTATGAGATAACTAATTTGAATGTTTTAAATCTAGCAGTTTAGTCTCAGATGATCGGTTGCCACGAGATTTTGATGAGATCAAAAGTCCGTCGCCATCACGTAGTGTACGCGGACACTCGCCGGGTAAACTTAATAGATAGTCACGCCCCATAGCCCCGACCAAGTGACTGTAGGAGAACCCCGTCGCCAAAAGCATCCGTTCGGGTGCTCGCAGCAGCGGTGTTCCGCCTTAGTGCACTTCGTCGACGGCATCGGGGGGTGCGGCCGTCTACTGAAGTTTCCGACGAGCATTCGATCAGGATATCGGGAATCTTGTTGAATTTCCCGACTAGATATTAAAATGTGTTTTCAATATCGAGACTAAAATGCTGGGTTTATAATTGTTAGGCATGCGATGTCTAAGGAATTCATTCGGTTAGGCATGTGATGTCTAAGGTGGTTGCGGATTCCAACTGTTGTAGTTTTTCACTTTCTTTTCTGAGAACGTAAGTGTAATATGTGGTGTATCGCCGGTTTCGTTGCTATATGTCAACGACAATTGGGATACGCATATTTACTTACGTTGATGACATATGATGTTATGTGTTGCTATGATATATTATATTGGATCGTCGTGTTTTGAATAGCCGGGGGTTTTATGTGAGATGCGAGTTTTTATTTTCATTCATGTAAAATTCATTGTATGTAATATTCTTTTATTGGGGCACTTCCGGGTTGTGGATGATGTCACCATTGTATATTATTTACTTTTCCGCATTAGGATAGACCCAAGGCGGGGAGCACAAGTAACCGGGTTCCAGGGTCCAGTAGGAGACCATCTCGAGGAGTAGAGACCGGGTATCCTAACTCTAGAATTGGTAGGGTTGCTTGCCGCTCTCGTAGGGGTCTAGGGGTGTGGGATTGGCTATTTATCACGACCGTGGAATCCGTGTTTTATACAGGCTTAAAATAAAACACGGAAATCCTAGTATATCCAATATTTCATATGTTGTTTTCTGCTCCGATATCAGTGATGTGATCATTTGATATATTGATGAGATGAATACATGATATAGTATATGTGATATATTATATAGACGTTGTTTATGTTTTACACCCGAGCTAGCATTGCCCCGTTCTGTCGTTAGTTACCTAACCTAACGGTGCACGAGGGGACATCGAGGCGAATGCGGATGGCATAAGCGTACGTTGTATTTATCTGTGATGTTTAGGTAACATAAAATGATGGGACATCATTAATGATATTAATGAAAGAAAATAAACCTAAAGATGTTGTGGAATCGAATTTTCAAAAATAGGTAGCTCTAGTTGTTGCTTTGCATAGAGGTGTTTGATTGATCCAAATTCTCGATGTTGTTTAGTAAAATGTAAAGTGTTCACAATCAAAGAATTTTGTAAACCGCAATCAATAACGGTGTCGTTTGAGGCGATCGTTAGTGAGCACGGGTCATCCACTGAGATTCGTGTATTTGATCTGTCTTGTTTTAGATGAATTGAAAGAAAATAGTAAAGAAAAATTCAAGAAAGAGATTCATGATTTAATTGAGTTGTCATTTAAAGAAAATCAAGAAAACATTCATGAATTTAAGAAAGATTAATAATATATCCAAGATCAATATCGGTTATCAAGAGAATGTAGAAAAGCTTGTAGGATTCGATCAAATTAGTTGCAATGATGAATCTAATAATGACTAATCTTATCTATTGATAAATTGTAGCTAGATCGATGGTGATGAATGAAGATTAGGGATCTATTGAAGAAACTAGGGTTTCTCCTTCTTTATCCCTTGTCTTTTCATTGAGCATCATTCGGATCTAACCTTTAGCAAAGAGATTCATCAATTATTTAATCCCTAGTTTGCAACGAAATAATCAAGAATGCGATCTCTCTCCAAATTAGGTCATTGATGATTCTTTTTCCTAGAGTTCACAAATCTCATAAGACTTATGATTAGTATTAGGATTTTATCATCACTTGATCTACCAATTCTCTCGAATCCTTTACAAGCGGAGATTTCACTTACACATCATGAAAATAGAATAATCAAGAATGAGATATTTCATAATGCAAGAATCTAAAGAAAGCAAGACTAAGAGTAATAATCACCTTTATTAAATCTTCATCAAATTTACACAATACCTCAATTCGAGGTACAAGAATAAGCTCTCGATCACTCCTTTGAAGAAGTGAATTTGTCGTCGATCTTTGCGTGGCTCGATCGCCGTGAGACATGGATCGGTTGCGGATCTCTTGCTCCGATGACGATCGGCATTGCGATAAAGGATCTTTGGATGCCTTCGCTTGATAATACTCTCAATTGACTCTTGATTTGGATTTGGATCTTGAATTGAATCTCAAGCTGTGTCACCCAACTTTTTACCACCATCCACCAACAACCTTTTACCTTAGCCCTAGATCCCCTTTTATAGATCTCAAATCAAGCTTCCCCCATAAGCTAGGTTGTTACAAGGAGCCTTCTAGAATAAGGTTGTTATAAGGGGCCTTCTAGAATAAGGTTGTTACAAGGAGCCTTATAGAATAAGGTTGTTACAAGGAGTCTTCTAGAAGAAGGTTGTTACAAGGAGCCTTCTAGAGTAAGGTTGTTACAAGGAGCCTTCTAGAATAAGGTTGTTACAAGGAGCCTTCTAGAAGAATGCTGTTATGAGGAGTCTTCTAGAAGAAGCCATGTGGTAATTTAGCGTCTCAAGGAAGCTAGGAGGTTAGAATGAAGCTTCTGGAGAGATGTTGACTGCTGACGACCCTACTCAGCCGTGGATCCGCGGCCATTTGACTGGATCTCTGCATCATATTTCTGGGGTATCTTAGTGTTGGTCTTTGGGTGTTGATTTGATGTATGGAATCTTCTAATGTTTGCTTGGTTGCTGCCAGATTTTAAGTCTTTGACTTGCTGCGATTTATCGGCACTTTTGCGATTCCGATTCTTTGACCTGAAGAATTTTCTGCACACAATCTTGATAAAATGTTGAGAGATGTAGAATATTATGCATGACATACTAATCATACAATTTCCTTCATAATGCCGGCTATAAAGTACAACACATGGTAATTGGTATTTTCCAGATGATTCTTGTAATATGTGTCATATTTATAACAAACACCCTTAGATGATTAAATTAATGAGGAAATTGATATGTTACAGAATGCAATATTTTCGACTGAACAAATTCCCGCAAACTATATTCTGATCGTCTCGAGCAAACATCTTTTATTCAGGTGAAGGAGAAAAGAAGAAGAGAAAGAAAAAGAAAAAAACTAACTAGTACACTTTCATAGGCAACACGATTGCACTGAGCACGTGCAACAGGCCTTTAAACCTCTAGGTGACCCTAGTAGGAGGAGTGTTGTCTCCTGAGGGTTTTCAGCGGATTGCACCCACAAAATCCTATAATAAAAGGAAGACTGTGAAAGTTACATATAAAGATAAGAATTGTAAAATAAAGACTTTGAAAATCAGAGTTTCCAACTACACTAGCGTTTCGGTTGTCATGAGCCGTATCTTCATAGTCATGAAAAGATATTAGAAATCACATCACCCCTCAATAAAACATCGCCTTTATTCTTCATTCCTACCTTTCTTCCAAACATCGATCATATAACCCTACGTGTGTAAAGAACATCCCTACACTCGGAGAATTCAATTTAAGCTATCATACTCTTGTCCATCTACCTCAGTACTTTTTAATCGGTGAATATTTAGATGGATTTGCTCACACATTTTCATGCGACCGTTAATACTTCTTGAGGTACTAACCGACCGATTACTTATGTGCTTGCTAATTAGGTGTATTAGTATTTTTCTCGTCTTGCAACACCTAAGGTTTAGCAGTGACTCCCAAACCAGTTGCTCTAAGGCACTAGGTGATGAAGCACCCTCGCTATATATATTTTTTTATACTTCCTTGGTGATTACAAAACCAGTATTCATTTTTCTTCACCATTTTATCTTCTTATGCTTCATTTATTATTTTCTTTGTACTTTGGCTTTTAGACAAGATCATTTCAAGGTATCCTCTACTATCCCGAGTTTCAAGACGTGTGTAAGTGCGTATAGTAGGGTATCAACGTTCAAATGTTTGGCTTCCAGAATAGGAACTATTTTTCAGACTTATTTCTATCCTCAGATTAGTGGCTTCTTTCATCTTACTAACCCTTGGGACAACGGCTCATAACTACTTATTACTAGTTTCGTTTAAGAAAACTTCTAACTTTCTTGGTTTTCTTAAATTTTTCCAATCTTTTGGATGTAATTTTTTTCACTTTCTAATCTTTTATTATCTTATTTATGTACAAAAATATTTTTTTTAATTTTTTTTATTATATGTTTTGTGCTTATGCAAAGTATGATGCAAAGTGATGTGCAAATAAACACAAACCTCCCCTAAACTTGTTTGCAACAGTGTCCTCACTGTTGCCATCTGTTAAATCTTAGATACCTGTAAACTTAGGAGAAAAAATTTATTAGCGGGGACAAGAATATATGGATGTGAAAATCTCCCCCAAACATATTTTTGGCTCACAATTTTGAGGACAACTTTTATTTTCAAGAGTCAAAAATACACCCCCAAACTTGAGTTAAACAATGTTAAGCTTTTAAAATCACAAGTAGGGGTCAAAGTTACTGGTCAATGCAAAGCTTTACAAAGACCAAAAGTTAACACCAACCATTCGAAGATTTTATCAGTGTAGTGCACCGGTTGGTGGAAGAGCACGTTGTATAGAGCCAGGAAGAAGTGGGGAAGAGTTAAGTGGTGTGAAGGAGAAGGTTTGCGTCTCAATTTGGAGAGACGACACAGTGATTGTGATGATGGATTACTCGCATTTTTGTGATTGTCAAGAAGAATGGGTGGAGGTTCAATTTTCTTGTTTTGGAGATGATTCATCTCAACACCCGTGTCTTTTAAAAATGCAAGTTCATCAGCGAAAATGTCCTCAAAGTTTTCATTGATACCCCGAAGAATAATCTCATCGGAAAGAATGGGGTGATCCTCAGACTCCATAAAAGGTTCAAAATCAGCGTTAGAAATTGACCTGGACAGCTCGATGAAAGAGTCCATATGTGTATAATACATAGCTTGGTCAAACAACAACATATTGAAGAAGTTTGGATCAGTATCATGAAGCTCGTCAAATTCGCTGCTGCCGACATCCATTAATTCGACAGAACAGACCTGAGCAGAAGGTTCGGAGGGTACACTTCCCAACTTATAAATGTTAAGCTCAATTGACATCTTCCCGAAGGATAGGGTCATAGAGCCCTTACGACAGTTGATTACAGCATTGGAAGTGGCCAAAAAGGGTCGACCGAGAATCACTGGAATTTGGTTCTGTGGGTTTGCTACAGGTTGTGAATCTAGAACAATAAAGTCCACAGGGAATACAAATTCCCTGACTTTTATCAACGCATCCTCAAGCTCACCCCTAGGTTTGGTGATTGATCGGTCGGCCATCTGGAGAGTTGTGTTCGAGGGCTTTAACTCTCCGATACCTAATTGCTCATAGACGGAATAAGGAAGCAGGTTAACACTTGCGCCAATGTCAAGTAAAGCACGGTTAATATTTTTACCCCCAATAGAAATAGAAATTGTATGACAGCCAGGGTTCTTACGTTTCCTTGGTAATTGTTGGGGAAAAGCTATGTTTACAGTACTCGACATGAACGCCTTTTTTGGCACTTGAGTCTTCCTCTTCCTAATGCACAAGTCCTTGAGAATTTTCGTATACGCCGGGACTTGTTGTATAGTCTCTAGGAGAGGGATATTGATGTTAACTTGCTTAAAGATTTCAGTGATCTTCTCCATTTGCGGACTTGGTTTGTTTCCCTTTAACCTATTAGGAAAAGGAGCTTTAGCAATAATAGCGGGGTCCAATATTGGAGAAGATCGTGTGGGTAGGAAAGATCCTAGAATAGAAGTGGGGATCGTCTTTGGTGGACTAGAAGAAGTGTGCTGAGGGTTCGAGCCTTGGAGAAAATGGAGAACAGGCTCGGAAGAAAGCGGTGGGGTAGACGAAATGGTGTCAGAAGTAGAAGTAGAAGTGGAAGGAAAAGTAGAAGTGAAAGCCGGGGTGTTATTGATTAATTGTCACGACCCAAAATTGGCACGTGACGGCCCTAATACTATGCAACGCCTACAGACGTAATGCAGTAAAAGAAAGCCAAAACGCAGAAATCTAAACCATTAAAAAGACAAGAAAAGATAATAGAATTTTTGAAACATTTGAAATCACAACCCAAATTCTTTAAAAGCCTAATTTATTTCCATTAAAATTTTGGCAGAACCTTCTTTGTAAAAACTAGCCCCAAAAATGGGTACAACATAAATATAAATAAAGCATCCCCAAACGGGAGCAAATACATGCCTAAAGGAGGAAAACAACCACCACAACAATATACGACGCCGAAGCGAAGAAATAAAAGACGATAGAAAGGAAACTGTATAAAAGACGATAGAAAGGAAACTGTATAAAAGGCAATATCGTCCTCACCAAGTCTCTAAGTCAACAAAATAATAGTAGCTAGAGAGTACAAGGGTACAACGAATATACAATACAATAATACGGATAACCACAAAACCCACCTAAGCAAAACTGCACACTATGAGCTGAAGCAGTATCCATAGCAAAAGATGATCAGATAGATGAATATCCACCCTCGACTACTCTGGGGAACACCCTGCAAAACAACTGTGGCACAACGGGAGTGAGATGCCAACTCGTGAATAGTAAATAACATATGCAGGTAATCGCAACTATGCACGTACATCGTGAATCTAACATATGCAATTAATAGCAATAAAAGGTCATATGAATGAAATAATCATGAAAGGTACACTAGCAGGTACAACTAATACATGTAGCAATAATAATATGACAATCGGTATGCAATAATGATATGAAAATGTATATATGCAACAATCATAGAAGGTACTCTAACAGATACTACTAATATATGAAACAGTGCATAAACAATAAATGTGGAGTATGGAATGAAATATGTCATTTCCACGGAATCCTGATATCGTGGTAGGATCACAATCAATCAAGACAATCCAAATCCCAATTTTCTCAAATCAGCCCCTAAATTGGCTCTCATATCATATAAGTCTCACAAATCCTGAATGTACAATATGGAATAAGTCTCCTATATTCTGAATGTACAAAATCAAGTGAATCTCATATATCCTTTATGTACAATATCAAGTAAATGTCATATGTCCTAAATCCAATATCAAGTGAATCTCTTATAACCTAGGTATATTTGCAAGAAATAAATATGATGATGTATATAAATTAATATCAATACACATATATTAGCATCCCATTCCACTAATATTGGTGTAAGGGCATATATAACAGCGTCCTAATCCACTGTTATATATACTACGAAGTAAAAAAGAAATATCATGAAACCAATGTGCCAAGCATCGACACAGAAATGTTGATCTATCAGGTGCTGTCACTAAGACTGGCACCCTGATAGGTACGTATCATACGCTATATCGAAAACTCGAGTGCCTAGCTCTGACCCTTGCCTTTCGACATAATCATACGCACATGACTCCCGTCGGTATCCCCATGATAACCGCCGAGTCATAGGTAATGTCACCGGATGGTATGGTTCCCCTGCCAGGCTTCATCAGCATATTACATCGACATCCCTTTCTTGCCCCGGGGTACCTCCGGGCCCCACCATGTACCCTCATACGGCCTCGACGCCTCCTCGTATGGGTATATATATATATATATATATCAGAACCGATAAAACTCATGGTAGATGCTGAAATATCATATCAAGGAAAACCGGGTTTTTCAAATAATGCATAATTTCATGAACTCCCACGGTCCCCAAATCCAGAAAACATCATGAAAAATCCATATAACAAATGCGAAAATACATGAATATGATATATGCAACATAAACTAAAATGTAAGCATATAAAGGAAAGGGCGCTAAATAACTGCAATAAGTTAATATAAAATGTCATGCGGTTCCTATTTTATCCAATTCTAAATAACATTACGTAAAGATAAATATGTAGCTATAACTGTTGTATGTGTAAACATAAATGTATAGCAAGATATATGTATCTACCTATAAGTAATGATGTAGTATAACCCCTGGGTATAAGTGATGTATGAGTACAAAGTATACCTGTAGCTATATCGTAAAGTGTGTATGTACGTACCTATCACTAATGGTACAACACTCTGTAGGTATACAGGTATCTAGCATATAAGTATGTGAAGTCATATGTGTAAGCATGTGAGTATACAGGTATGCAATATGTCTTATGCGAAAAGAAATATGAATCAATATCTCAATATCCATAACCAAGTAATATCATATCTATAAGTGGGTTGTGCATGACATGGCAATTATTGACGGTGTGTGTAGCATACAATCAGTGCTCGTGCAACATGAATCGTAAATAATATGTGCAGTGTTCTAAGGATACTAGTCCAAGCACAATAATATCTAAGTAATAGGGTAAATGCGCAATTCTAAATATGACATAGAATATGCGACAAGTATTAACATCTCTAGCCCAGACGCATAACGCCATGCAGGCGATTCCCCTGTAGATGTTAAATCTACTCACCAACGCTCCAAGCTAGATGAATCCTACCACATGTTTTCCCTTTGTAGCAATGTCCGTAGTCCCCGCTTGCGAACCTGCAATATTAAAGCAACAAAGCAAATATATATTAATAATAGACCTAAAATACTTACAATCTACACGGAGCAACACGACACACCTATGTACTCTAAAGGGTTCGTATTGTAGCCAACGCGTATAGCGACACTACGAAACCAACTCAGCGCAACAGGAACACGGAACACGCATCGTATCGGATAACATATCATACGAAACGAAACACTAGAAATATGCAAAGTGATCCCAGATTTTTCTGTGCTAACAATTTGTAAAAATTGCAAGTACAATGAGACTACAATTAACCCCAGAGACCCCTACACCCAAAAACCAACACCCAAGTCCCCAGTCTGGCCGCAAATTGCGGCCAGAACCAATAAATTTGTGGCCTGACAATGGAGGAATTGGCTCGTATTTTAAGGGTAGGTTCTAGGTCTTTATACTAGGTTACTGTCAAGTCAATTTTTGCAACAAATACTTAGTTTAACAGCAGATCATCCGAGACCCCAAATCGACACTAAAAATACGATATTTATCCTAAACGATACGATACGCGATAAAAACAGCAACTTTAAAGCTAAGGTACACAAAAATAACCTAAATAACAGATAGGAAACATTACCTACACAAAAGAACTCAAAGATCCAAGCTTTGTACACTCCATGGCATCCAAGAGGAAAAATGTGAACAAAGATGTGATTTTTTTGAAGTTTTTGTGAATTTGTGAGGGTTTTTGTGAAGAAAAGAGAGAGAGAGCTCAGTTTGGTTGAGAGATAGAGAATTATGAAAGAAATAAATAAGAAAGAATGAGAGAGTGTGAGGAAATGAGAGAGGGAGGTGAGTGTAGGGTGTGAATGAGAGGTGAGTGTATGAAAGCCATTAATGCACCATGCCTTCTCATAAATGCACCATACCTCATCATTCCATCATAATTATCTCTCTCTCTCTCTTCTCACAAAAGAAATATCAAGGACTGAAGAAAAATGGTGGATTTAAACAATGATTAGGTTAAGGGTCAAGGTTGCTAAGATCAAAATTAGCACAAACAAAACTCACATTTACATGCACACGTGCGTACATGCTATAACAAATAATAATAAATTATTAATTAAATGTTATAAAATGTGAGGAACCCGAATTGGTAAACTTTTTATAGTAAACCCGCATTAACGTCTAAACGAAGACTAACCGAAATTTAAGGCGTTACAATCTCCCCCCTTAAAAAATTCGTTCCCGAATTTAAAATTCTTACTAAGCGTACCTTCAAAGAGGAGATTACAAACTCTCCTATCTCGCTTGCAGACTCTCAAGTGATTACCTCACTATACGGCTACGTCCAAGAAAACCCTTTACAGATGGCAAAACCCTTGACCAAAGTTTCTTCACCTGCCGAGCCATTAACACAATTGGCTGCTGGTGAACGAAAGATCGCGTCCAAGCTAAATGGTCTGGTGCTGAATCATGTGAGAAAGGTCCTGAAGGTAATTGCAAAGTATCGACATAAGGAATACGAGGTGAATACTCAATAATCTGGGTGGAAGTTGCAAATTAAAGGCAACGAAACTAACTCGCTTTAAGGATCTTAAAAGGACCTACCATCCTGGGATAAGCTTCCCAAAAATCAACACGTCATTTATCGGAAAAATCTGTAGGAATTCATGATCTGCCACTGCGAACTCAATTTTACGACCGCTACAGTAGTCATAAGACCTATGTCTGAACTGGGCTACTCTCATCCTTACCTGAATCAACTGGATCATCTCCGAACTCTCTTGACTAGCTGGGATCCAAAAATCCTACAACGCAGAGTCAGAAAAACAGACTGGTGATCGACACGACCTAACCCCTAAACCTAAAGGTTGCCAATTGGAGTGACTCCTGATAACTGCTATCGAAGGAGAACCCTAACAATGGCGAGTGACGATCCCCAACCGCCGAAACAATTATTACATACGCACAAACTTAACAAAGAACAACTGAGCAAACTGAGTATAACCGGACGACAAGCATCCGAATGGAGTCACACCATGACTAAACCTGGGTAGACACCATAACGAAATTCGTGGAAATCTGCTCCCACTCCCACTTCGGAGCGGTTAAAGGTTGCAACTCTCCAGCCAGTCTCAGATGCTCAATCAAAACACACAACCAGACAAACACCTTGAAACGAAATCCGAAACTTCTCTTTACATCCCTGCCCACCCATAACTATCTCACAAGTCACGTCAAATGTTGGTGGAACTTGAATGAGTACAGAGAATTGACAGATGTGCCTGCTCTAGGATTTCGCGTCTCTACCCAATAATATCAGGTACACAAACGCGTCCCTAAACTTAGCACACCCTTGTCACAATCAAGGACTCCGAATCATTACCTAGCCGAGTATGCTCAAGTATCTCTGACGAACGAGCATCGGCGGGCAGTGCCCCGCGAAAGCGATTAAGAAAAAGTGGTCGGACGCGGACATGAGCAAGCTGTCCCCTCAGTAGAGGCGAACACAAGCTGTACTCAATGATCGCACAAGAACTGTAAATCTGCAGAAGACTGTCTCAACAATCAACACTCGCTGCAGGAAGATGTACATTAAGCTCTGGTGGTCCATGAAAATCTGACACGACTCTCGAACAAGTAGTGTCTCCAAATCTCCAACGCAAGACCACCGCGTCCATCTCCAGATCATGAGTGGGATATCCTTTTCGTACTTCCTCCAATGTAGGGAAGCAAAAGCAATAACTCTATAGTGTCGCCTCAGTACACAATCGAGCCCCACTCGTGAAACATTACAGTTAAACAACAAGTTGCCCGAACCAGAAGAAAAGAAAGAACTAATGCAGTTGTTAACCGAACCTTCAACTGCCGAAAACTCCGCACACATGCCTCAGTCCAAAGAAAAGAAACCTCCATTCCGGTCAATTTAGTCAACGGTGCAGCACTACTCTAGCAATCCTGCACGAAACGGCAGTAAAAACCTGCTAAGCCCAAAAATCTGCGGACCTTCGTCCTGCACATTGTTGGAGATAGTGCCCTCAGAGTCAATTATTGGATCACAGGCACGTGATTGCAATGATTGAGGGAGGACCTGTCCCAGTAGGACAGTCTTACTCGAGATGATAGTATGCTATCTGGTCCATCTTTATCATCGTGTACTGCTTTAGGTGACCTGACAAGTCTCTATTACACGTTGATAGAGCCCCTAGGATTCTTGCTTGACCACCAGCAGTATGAGGGCGATCATATAAGTGGGAGCTGGTAGTCTATAAGCACATCCTTAAAAGGTCCCTAGTCGTGGGAGTTTTGAGATAGGGCATCGATACTCCAGAGTAGACTAGTGTGTACAATCGAGACCCCGACGAGGGGCAGTGGCCGGTCTCACAAGCCACTGGTGTCAGTTGGTTCACCTAAGATGTATACAGGTGCTCATTGGGTTATGAGTACACCGGACAGGACTCGCCGGGAACATGCTAGTTGGTCTTATA
The DNA here is from genome assembly GCA_030015575.1 of Agapanthus africanus. Lineage (NCBI taxonomy): Eukaryota > Viridiplantae > Streptophyta > Magnoliopsida > Asparagales > Amaryllidaceae > Agapanthus > Agapanthus africanus. Next base: position 319,414,431 of record JASDDO010000008.1, read on the forward strand.
CCTGACGTCAGATAGCAGTTCCCTGGTGACATGCGTACAGGTTAGTTCATCGACCTGAGGATCGTCATTTGTCTCGTGTGAGTTTCCACTGTACTTTGATTACTACCCTACCACGCTCAAAGGAGACGTGCAAACAGGTTTTAGTTGGGTACAGTCCCGAGCCACATGGAGGCAGTGAGCGGATCTTCAGGGGTTCGTCTCTCTCGGTATTGGCGGTGAGGTCGCGCTGTGTCTAGGAGAGCCATTACACGAAGCCCTCGGCCGAGGCAGGAGATTTACTGGTAGGTATTCCAGTAGTATCTCAGGGTGTTCTGGGCTACACTCCGACACGACTTGTACCGTTTTTGGGGGTCTGACTTTGACCACCCCCTAGACCCGCCATGCGATGCTCATAGAAGAACGGACCGGACTGTACGGATATTGTCACTGACAGGCTCAGTAGGGTGTCAGGATGAGTTCGCTCATCGACGTCCCTTTTGGTCAATAGCTGGTGGCCCGTCACGTATGGCTAATACCTCTGACGTGCTAGTGGTTAAATCCACAGCCATAGTATTGACGAGTCTTTAGAGTCCACCACACATTCAGTTACTCAAGCTTTCGGGCGAAACACTGTAGAGGCCGTATGGAGATATGGCAGGGTCCGATCAGATATGTGCGGTATTGCACGGATCAGGATCGGACGGTTAGTACTAGAGGCCGTATGGATATATGGCAGAGTTCGATCAGATACGTGCGGTATTGCATGGATCAGGATAGGACGGATATTACTAGCCGGCTTTGGTTTAAGCCGGATCCTAGTATAGTACTGTGTAGATTTTGTCTCATTGCATTTGTATTTCGGTCGGAATACAGATGCGGGTGTGTATGCACAGTATCGGGGTTTTCCTGTAATTTATTACGGGACCAGTTTTCTGGAGTTTCCAGTTTGCTTTCCGTTTCGTCCAATTTCCTTTGTATCGTTCATTGGCCGAAGATTGGTAGAGGAGGGCTTATTTGCATTTGTGCAAATAAGCAATTATGGAGGGGGTCTTTGCATATTATTGTATCATGATACTTACACCATCATTGCTTAACTTTCTTTGGTCATCATGCTTTGACTTTTGTGTGATCATGGTTGTTGATGATGGTTGATTTGGAGTATTGGTTTTGTGTGATGATTATTCATCATGATGAGCTTTTCTCTTTCTTGCATGATCACATACCATTCCTCTCACTCACTTCCTCTCTCATTCTCCCCTCTCCCATTCCATGACATGGTCGGCCAAGCATGTATGGGGGCTGCCCATTTTATTTTGGTGGGGATTTTTGGTATCTTTGGCTTTGTAAAATCCCTACAACTCCATCTCCAAAATCTTATATCATTTCCTCCATCATATGGCAACCTCCACAACCCCAAAATGAGACATGGTTCTACACTATATTCTACAGCATATCTTGGGCACGTCGACTCGCCAGCTTCGTGCCCGAGTTGCCTCGGTATAGAGGCGGGAGCCCATAAAAGAAGCAGGCGACGTGGTACCCTTCCGGCGAGGAGGTGGAGACTGGACATTCCGCGGTAGATCGGGACGACGACGAGAAGACCGGAGGACACGGATCGCTCGGTATATCTCTCTTCCCCATCTAGTAGTTAGCTAGGACTAGTTAGTGGCACGATCCGGGTTTTTGTGCGCGGTGGTGCCGGTTCAAGAAAATTAAAGTTAGCCATCGCTTCCGCATTTGGCCTCGGGATGGAGGCCGGGGCGCCGCCGTGCACTTACAGTGGTATCAGAGCCTCGCCATTAACATAGTCTAGCCTTGTCTAATGTGTTTTACATTTCCGATCGAACAATTTTCCAAAAACCGTATTTTTCTTCACATCAGTTTCTGTCGAAATTTTTTGGAGTCCAAAATTTTTTCAGGTTATCTCAGAATGATGTGCAGGGACTTTTAAGCCTACTGTAAAAATTCGACAACGTGATTCAACAAGAAGACCGCGGAACCGCGGCCAAAACCCCCTCATGGCCGCGGTTCCGCGGCGGTTCTGTGTTATCATTGTGCCAATTTTTTCCAGTGGGCTTTTGGACTGAAAATATGGGTTTTAGAATATTATTTTTGGGCCCAGAATTTCTTGATGTGCTACAGTAGTACTTGGGGGCCCACTTGTTAAAATTTGATCGATCGGATATTTTAAACACATTAGTTCACAGTATTTACATTATATCTGCGACCGTGAATGCCACTGGATCGGTAAATTCTGTCTAACTGCTATAGCTCGGTTAGACGGATTTGCGAACGTGACTTTCACGTTGATGTTCTGTGTATTGCTGTGATGTTGCGGATTGGTCGTGGGGATAGCCTGGATCAATGCTCGTACAGTTTTTTTTTTGTATTATGTACATTTGATATTGCGGGGCGAGCGTCCGACATGTGGACTGCCGTCACTGCCTGATTGTATTATTATTTTGGGGCACCACCAGGTTGCGGTCGATGTATCCGTTGTATGTATATTTTACTTTCTGTACTAGGATTACCCCGTGGAGGGGTGTACGGATAGCCGGGTTCTAGAGGGCAACGGGCCCGCATCTCATGGCATTGAGACAGAAGGGGCTTCACTCTAGGATTGGCGGGCTATTCGCCACACTCGTAGGGGGTACAGGTTGACCCAGGAGGGGTGCCCAAGTTACCGGATTCCGTGAAGTGCTGGGTGGTCCATTCATGGTGCTGAAAGGGGCTGCCTCGCTTCAGGTTTTGGCGGGTAACTTGCCGCGCCCGTAGGGGTCTAGGATGTCATTGCACAGGCTATCCACACGACCAGGGGAACGTCGGGTTTCAGTAGTGGCTCTGTGAAACCCGGGGATCCCAGATATCTGTATTGTTCTATGATGCTGTACATTTCTGTGATGTTGCATTTTATCACGCCTTGAGCGAAATATAATATATTGGTATATATATTAGTAGATGTTGTATATGTTTTGCATCCGCGCTAGTCCAGTCCCCGCTCTGTCGTTAGTTAGCTCACCTAACGGGTAATGACGGGACCCAGTGGCGAATGCGGATGGCATATACGTACATCAGTATATTTTTCGTTCTTTTTGGTGTGATCAATTGATGGGACTGCATTGATTCGGATCAATGTAAGCTAAAAACAAACCTAATCTGATGTTGTTGGAACACTTTTCAAAAAGCTGTTATTGCGAGGACGTTCACTTTTGTTTTGCATCGTGGTATTCAGTTGGAATATCCTGCTCCTCAGTCGACGAGGCAAGGGCCGAGATCCCTTCACCGGGAGTGACTCCTTGGACAAAAAGTTTGCGTCAGGGCATTAACTTCATTATAGCCGATTACTTTTGCTTTGCACCGTGGTATTCAGTTGGAATATCATGCACCTCATTCTACGGGGAAAGAACCGAGATCCCTTCACCGGGAGTGACTTCTTTAGCAAAGGTTTTCGTCACTATATTTTTAAAAGCTATCAGTTCCTTCAACGATATCAAGTTCATTACGTTAAAGGTTTTCGCCAGAAACCATTCGTAGCCCTCCGTCGTTTCAGACAGGTAGCACGTAGTATTCATGCTATGTTTGTTGACCTTCGTCAAGGTATAGTGAATGGTAGCTGCTTGTTACCTTTTTGCTGCATAGATAGATGCGTTGGTTTGGGACAGTCGTATAGCCTTGTTGACCTTCGTCAAGGGCTTGTACGGGTGGGTTCAAATTAACGTGGACAATGACGGGCAGAACTTGACATGCGACTTATGATTTGTTGACCTTCGTCAAGGTCATAAGAGCATGGGGCAGAAATCCACATCGGGAGTTTCTAAAGAAACTGAAACTTGCCAGATATGCGCATACCTTCTGGAGTGTGACACCGTGAGCGTATTCCGTCACGTTATCATGCGATGATAGTTGGATCCCGATTCCCACTGATGAGTTGGTTTACTCCTCGGGTGATCCCGACTAATTTTTCTTTCAGGTTTGGAGGAGAATTTGACGGTACAGTGGGAGGTTTCCAGATTAGATAAATTGGTAACCATTCTGATCTAGGCTAGAGTGCACGCTGAGTGTTTCTTTTCTCTCTCTCTTTAGCAGTGACCATTGACCCGACCCTAAGACTATGACTCAGTGACCAAATTAACCGAACCTTCTTAACACTGGCTTTTGGATTGTCAGAGTTGCAAACCACATTGCCACTCCTACTTTTACCCTTTTCTCCAGGACACCCCGTATTACTACGAACGTCCACTTCCATTGGACAAAACCATCGTATGATTATATATGAACTCGAAGGAATTTATTCGAGGATGGTTTCCGGTTCTGGAGAAAACGGATAGGACTATTCAGTTGTCTTTTCCTTTTACCTTCTCTCAGGTTGCGAGTGCTCCTTGGTTTAGGAGTAGTACACCTGTTACGCAAATTGGATAGTCTTCTTCCAAACCTTAGGCTGGTGCCGACCGGTACGGAATGAAGAAAACCATTTAGCCTAACGATGGTGTACATAAGGTATTAAGTTAAGATATATCAAGGGATTAGTAAGAGGGCAAAGTAAATTGCGACTGCTATTCACGACCAAACCAAGTATTTATTCGCCAATCCTGAATCACCTTTGTATTTCTCCAGGACACTCCGTATCACTACGAAGATCCACAGTTTATTGGATACTCCATCGTATGGTTATATACGAACTCGAAAGGAACTTGTTCCAGTTCGGGGATGGATTCTGGTTCAGGAGGAATAAGAATAAGGTTTATTCGGTTGTCTTTTATCTTCACCTTCTCTCGTATTGCGAGTGCTCCTAGGATTAGGACAGTACACCCATTATGCTTATTGGATAGTCTTCTTCCAAACTATAGGCTGGTGCCGAACGGTAGGGAAGGAAGAAAACCAGTTGGCCTAAAAGGGTGTACAGAAGGTAATGACTAAAGACATATAAAGGGATTTGGAGAGGTGGCAAAGAATTACACGGTTATAGTTGTGAATCTGGATAATGGAAGAGACATTACTAAGAATGCCGGGATACCCCAACGAAACATTTCAATGTTTCAGTTTCACTGTGTAATGTTAAAAGAAAACTGATTTCCCGATTAAATACTCGCTCCAGGATATGTATTTACCAGGTATGATTCTCACATCTGTATGGTCTTACAGATGATGAGTGGGAGTGAGTTATTGGGAATTGGGTGATCATCCTCATTATATCGGGATTCGTTGTAATCGGTGATATTTGAGGAAGTCACCTGGGTTGTTTGCCGGTCGGCAAATATTTTTGTTTTGAATATCCGCTGTCATGCACCAATTTCAAATTGATATATCTGTACGTCTATTTTTATAGAGTGAGATATACCTTTTTGAAATTATGTCTACGACATTTACCTATATCAGTGGATGGTTAGGTAAGGAGCATTAAACAGTGGTGTAATTCTTCTTAACCATAAGTATAGTTTTCAACCTACGACACACAGTGAATGAGTTATCAGACTCAAGAGACTTATACAGAGTATTGTATGTTGTCCAGGGTCCATCAGAACAGAGGGGTTGGTCCTCGTACTATATTCGGTTTACTTATGACTTCTCTAGTTTTTAGACAGGTGTTTCGTGGAAACACAGGGTCCGAATTTTGAGAAGTTATAGGTATTTGAATAAAGTAGAGAACCAGGTATTGCAAGTATCGGGATTCTTCCAGTTGATCGAAGATGTAGATAATTGTGTATGGTATTCAGTTGATAGTAATGGTTAAGAGAACTCTCTTCTCTTTCAGGTTACTCATAATTGGAAGCATTCCTAAGTTGAGTAACGCTGATCAGCCTCTTTCCATTTAGTTGACATGCACTGTAGACAGCTGCATGATTTGAATCTGGTTCAATTAAATCAGTGCCTCTGGTTCTATATTAGATATAGAACAGTTCATATCTTAACGATGTTAAGGTACGGGGAGTTGTCCGGCTTACGATTAAAACCAGACACTGGACAACTCAAGGCACGTTTCTGTAATGGCTGTTTGTGGGTTGACCCAGGCTATGATGAGGTTTGACTTTCTACCATTTGGAAGATCAATAGTGATATTGTTCAAGACTCGCCACAGTTTTATTAAAAATGGACATTTTTTTTCCAGAAAAACAGTAGTGGGAGTATAGTAGAACTGGAAGTGATTCCAGAACCACAAACGATTACTGAAGATTTCACAGGAACCTAAAGATTCAATCTGGTTTGACATTCCATTGGCCACTCCGCAGATAAGGTGGGTAACCTCAGGCACCCGAGAGGTACTCCGGTAGCCTCAAGGACGGTGACAGGGAGGTTCTTGTTTACCCACACTTGCCATTGCTGTTGTTCCATACTGCGAGACCCGGCAGAAGGATGAGTATAGTGTCGTTCTAAACTAGCTTTAGAAGTGTACGTGTATATGACTCTGCCAGAGGGTTGTCGTAGTCAGTGGGAGCAGCGGAAGCATTGGTGGACAGGTAGCTTATGTCTATTTATAGACTAAAGCATACGTAGCGGAGATAGATCATCAATTTCTGATGTGACAGTCATAGGTTTGACTTCATCAGAATAAGGGATGGATCTGTTGAGAAGGTAGTAGGATGTGATGTCATGGTATTTGGATGACGTACACAGAATAGGAAAAGAAACTCCTATACTACGATCGGTTACACTTTGGTCGTCACACAGTGGTTTCTCCACATGGGACTTGGACATTATATCAGACATTCTGGTTACTAGATCTATGGTTTTAGATCTAGATTTGGGTGGTTTCCCAATCAGGGTACTTAGACAGCATTCTAAGAGTATTTAGAATGGACGACTCCTGGCATGGTGGTGTACCTGCAGGTGATGGAGTCACCCTCTCTAAAGGTGTCTTATAGACTAAAGGGGAGAGGGATGTGCATGATTGGCAGATCACTTGCTCAGGCAATTGAGTCAATCATGAAATGTCAAGTACCACACCAGATATTGTTCTTGCACTAGATGCAATAAGTTGACATTGATCAAATCCTGGAAAAACAGTCGGAAGCAGTTTTAGAACATAAGTGGATGTTCTAGGGATATGATAACAACAGCCTCATTCGGGAGACAGTTATCATTCCAGGCTTCCAAGGTGACCTGGACGACAAGGAGGTTGTCAGAGTTATAGTTTTCCTTCTGACGAGGGGCAGTATTTTGGACAGATGGTCCAAGGCAATACTGAGGGTGGCATGGCGCAGGATACTGATTAAGTTCGGTTGACGATACAGTCTAAGAAGTTTGGATTTGGAGTTCATTTATGAGCTAGGTCCCATCAGATATCCAGACATATTCTGAGACATGTATTGCTCATTTTGGGAGATGGGTTTTCTCCGCGAACTTGAGATATAGAGGACATAGAAAGAAGCATCAAAGCGGATCCACTTACTGAGGCTATTCCTCGAATGCAATAGTTTCGCAAACAGGCTTTGTGAGACTGACTAGTAGAGGAGTTGGGTGTTCGGGATCACACAGGCTGTGAGTATGCGACATCACAATAATTAGCCTTGAGTGCAAGTGGGAGATTGTTGGAGATAGTGCCCTCAGAGTCAATTATTGGATCACAGGCACGTGATTGCAATGATTGAGGGAGGACCTGTCCCAGTAGGACAGTCTTACTCGAGATGATAGTATGCTATCTGGTTTATCTTTATCATCGTGTACTGCTTTAGGTGACCTGACAAGTCTCTATTACACGTTGATAGAGCCCCTAAGATTCTTGCTTGACCACCAGCAGTATGAAGGCGATCATATAAGTGGGAGCTGGTAGTCTATAAGCACATCCTTAAAAGGTCCCTAGTCGTGGGAGTTTCGAGACAGGGCATCGATACTCCACAGTAGACTAGTGTGTACATTCGAGACCCCGACGAGGGGCGGTGGCCGATCTCACAAGCCACTGGTGTCAGTTGGTTCACCTAAGATGTATACAGGTGCTCATTGGGTTATGAGTACACCGGACAAGACTCGCCGGGAACATGCTAGTTGGTCTTATACCTAACGTCAGATAGCAGTTCCCTGGTGACATGTGTATAGGTTAGTTCATCGACCTGAGGATCGTCATTTGTCTCGTGTGAGTTACCACTATACTTTGATTACTACCCTACCATGATCAAAGGAGACGTGCAAACAGGTTTTAGTTGGGTACAGTCCCGAGCCACATGGAGGCAGTGAGCGGATCTTCAGGGGTTCGTCTCTCCCGGTATTGGGGGTGAGGTCGCGCTGTGTCTAGGAGAGCCATTACACGAAGCCCTCGGCCGAGGCAGGAGATTTACTGGTAGGTATTCCAGTAGTCTCAGGGTGTTCTGGGCTACACTCCGACACGACTTGTACCGCTTTTGGGGGTCTGACTTTTACCAACCCCCTAGGCCCGCCATGCGATGCTCATAGACGAACGGACCGGACTGTACGGATATTGTCACTGACAGGCTCAGTAGGGTGTCAGGATGAGTTCGCTCATCGACGTCCCTTTTTGTCAATAGCTGGTGGCCCGTCACGTATGGCTAATACCTCTGACGTGCTAGTGGTTAAATCCACAGCCATAGTATTGACGAGTCTTTAGAGTCCACCACACATTCAGTTACTCAAGCTTTCGGGCGAAACACTGTAGAGGCCGTATGGAGATATGGCAGGGTACGATCAGATACGTGCGGTATTGCACGGATCAGGATCGGACGGTTAGTACTAGAGGCCGTATGGATATATGGCAGAGTTCGATCAGATACGTGCGGTATTGCACGGATCAGGATAGGACGGATATTACTAGCCGACTTTGGTTTAAGCCGGATCCTAGTATAGTACTGTGTAGATTTTGTCTCATTGCATTTTTATTTCGGTCGGAATACAGATGCGGGTGTATATGCACAGTATCGGGGTTTTCCTGTAATTTATTACGGGACCAGTTTTCTGGAGTTGCGAGTTTGCTTTCCATTTCGGCCAATATCCTTTGTATCGTTCATTGGCCGAAGATTGGTGGAGGAGGGCTTATTTGCATTTGTGCAAATAAGCAATTATGGAGGGGGTCTTTGCATATTATTGTATCATGATACTTGCACCATCATTGCTTGACTTTCTTTAGTCATCATGCTTTGACTTTTGTGTGATCATGGTTGTTGATGATGGTTGATTTGGAGTATTGGTTTTGTGTGATGATTATTCATCATGATTAGCTTTTCTCTTTCTTGCATGATCACATACCATTCCTCTCACTCACTTCCTCTCTCATTCTCCCCTCTCCCATTCTATGACATTGCCGGCCAAGAATGTATGGGGGCTGCCCATTTTTATTTTGGTGGGGATTTTTGGTATCTTTGGCTTTGTAAAATCCCTACAACTCCATCTCCAAAATCTTATATCATTTTCTCCACCATATGGCAACCTCCACAACCTCAAAATGAGACATGGTTCTACACTATATTCTACAGCATATCTTGGGCACGTCGACTCGCCAGCTTCGTGCCCGAGTTGCCTCGGTATAGAGGCGGGAGCCCGTAAAAGAAGCAGGCGACGCGGTGCCCTTTCGGCGAGGAGGTGGAGACTGGACATTCCGCGGTAGATCAGGACGACGGCGAGAAGACCGGAGGACACGGATCGCTCGGTATATCTCTCTTCCCCATCTAGTAGTTAGCTAGGACTAGTTAGTGGCACGATCCGGGTTTTTGTGCGCGGTGGTGCCGGTTCAAGAAAATTAAAGTTAGCCATCGCTTCCGCATTTGGCCTCGGGATGGAGGCCGGGGCGCCGCAGTGCACTTACACACATAAGTCCGGGCATAAGCTGTACGGCCTCGATCTTCTCGGAACCATACGAAAACCGTCTCTCGTAACTACAAGACTTAGGAGTCAACACAGCAAGCCTGAAGGAACACTCCGAGATTCTAGCAAACCGCTGGGGCTTTCCCAATGTTTGCAAAACAAATCCTCAAGTGCTACTCCTGTCCCTCAAGACACATTAAATATACCAGAATGTCATAAATAACACAATAAGAACTGGTCCAGGAACGGCCTGAAGAAATTCGGTTCATCACATATACGAATGCTGCTAGGGCATTGATGAATCCAATGACACACCAATACACATAAAGCTCGTAGCACGCACAAGGCAGTCTTCGGAATGTCATCACTCCGAACCTACAACAATGATGACCTGATCCTGAACAAACTTAGAAAATGTCTCGCACTCTGGAGCTGATCGAAGAAATCGTCAATGCGAGGTAAAGGATACCTATCCGCACCGTAAGCCGGTTCAATTAACAATCCATCAATATACAACCTCAATCTGTCGTCTTTCTCCTTGACGAACAGAAATAGGAGCATCCGAAAGCGAAACACTCAGACGCACAGGCCCCCCAACAAACAACTCTGCAGCTGACCCTTAAGCTCCCTAAGCTTCGCCGGCTCATCTGGAACAACGTCGGAAAACTCTCGCACGATAGAAAACCGGTCCAACAAACCAACTGTGGCTCTGGTGTCACGAATGAACGCCAAGAATCCACGACATCCTCTCCTCAAAGACGATTAGCGAAATAGGCTGAATTCGAGTTGTGAGAGGCGGCATAACTATCCATCTGCACAACAAGAACTGAATCGCCGGGGAAAACAACATCTGACTGTTTTCTCACGGTAGTCCACAGACGCCTAGCACGTAGCTAACCAGTCCGTGCCCAGGAGAACGTCAAATCCAACCTCTCTAGAAGGATCGAGTGACGGATGAATCTCCTACCCAATTGGCACACAACTGAAATACGTGTTGCGCAACAAAAGAATCACTGACAGAAATTAACACAACAAACGGCTGATCTACCTAACACGACTCTCCTCGTCCCAAAACTCTGCTACTCCCGTGACGGTCACAAAATCTGTCTCGATGACAAGGCCTCTGTCTTTGGGCTGGTACACTGGTACGAGTCCTCCACTGTACCGGAACACTCAGAGTATCTGGAATACATGCCTCGTCAACCGGGGTTGCATCCACTAATACTATGTAAGTGACAGAATGCTGCATGCTGATGGCAAGGAACAACTGGGTAACAGGGGTGACAACCTCCTATCGCTGTGCTCGAATGGCCTCAACTAAAGAACTCATCGTCTGGCACAAGTCCTGCATTTCTGCCACAAGCTTAGCGATACTATCTGTCGAAAGCGGATCCGTCTGCACCTGTGCATCGAGCGCGCCATCCTGGTCAGTCCTCGTCCTACCCGAGTCAATTCTGACCTCGGCCCTCGCTGCACCTCTCTGAGTCCCCATAGTTGTCGGCGGCAAAGGCTATAAATGGAAATATGATTCGATATGAACACGGAAATCGAATCACAAGGATATGAATCATCAAGGAAGGAATTTCAAGCAATTTGTACTTAGGTCACTTTAGGCGGAGTACCGCATCGTGAGTATGCTGCAGACATACACACACTACGTTACTTTGCTTAAGCTACCTACTCCATCATACCAAGGTCATCCTACACTCCGAAAGGTAAAACCCAGCGCTCTGATACCAAATTTGTCACGACCCGAAATTGGCACGTGACGGCCCTAATACTACGCAACGCCTACAGACGTAACACAGTGAAAGAAAGCCAAAACCCAGAAATTTAAACCATTAAAAAGACAAGAAAAGATAATAGAAGTTTTGAAACATTTGAAATCACAACCCAAATTCTTTAAAAGTCCAATTTATTTCCTATAAAATTTTGGCATCACCTCCTTTGTAAAAACTAGCGCCAAAAATGGGTACAATATAAATATAAATAAAGCATCCCCAAACGGGAGCAAATACACGCCCAAAGGCGGAAAACAACCATTACAACAATATACGACGCCGAAGCGAAGAAATAAAAGACGATAGAAAGGAAACTGTATAAAAGACAACGAATCACAAATAATATACAATATCGTCCTCACCAAGTCTCTAAGTCAACAAAATAATAGTAGATAAAGAGTACAAGAATACAAAGAATATACAATACAACAATACGGATAACCACAAAACCCACCTAAGCAAACTGCACACTATGAGCTGAAGCGGTATCCGTAGTAAAAGATGATCAGATAGATGAATAGCTAGCCTCGACTACTCTGCGGAACACCTTGCAAAACAACTGTGGCATAACGGGGGTGAGTTGCTGTAGGGTTCCTAGGCACTCTCAAGAGGTCTCACAAGGCATCAACCATGCCAATTTCAAATTTTACGGTGCCGAGAAACCCTAGACTAGATCGTTAACTAGAATTTTAGGCGACAAAGTGAAACTAGTTAACTACTTAACTAAAAGAAAGAGGCTACAACCTTTGTAGATCTGGTTCTCCACTTCCTTAGCTCCACGTAGACGTCCTCTCGCTGTCCATCTCGAATCCCGGACTCAAGCATCGGCTTCATCGAAGAAATGGGCGGACAAGGTCGTCGGCTTCGTGCCGAAGATGATCTACGTCGAGGTTACACAAGATCAAGCTCCAACTTCACCAAGTTGTGAAACTTGTGAAGTAAACACCCTATACTACTTGGAAAGAGGTAGAGGATGAAGAAATAGGAGGTGGGTTCACTTTAGAATTGGATTTCTCACTCATTTGCTCAAGTTACCATTGATGAATGCAAGGTTTTTCTTGAAGAAGAAGAAGGAGAAGGAGAAGATGAAGAATATGATTAGTCTCTTATTTAAAAAAGAAACTAATATGAATACTTATCATATCCTAACCATAGTCAAGTGTAGAGAGTAAACTAGGGTTAGTTGGAATGGTTAGGGTTAAGGATGAGATAAGAATGGTGGACTTGTTCAAAGCTTCAAGAAGTTTCAACATACAAACAAAATAAGCCACCATTCTCTTTTATTTTCCAAAATGAATAAATAAATAAATAAGTAAGTAAATAAACAAAACCCTAACCATTCATATAACCATGGTTTAATCTTTACACAAACCCAAGTGAGCAAGTATCATCAAACATGATACAAACAAGTGCACAAAAATATATCACATATACAATGTGCATCAAGTGAGAAAATCCTTTTAAAATGAACCAATACTAGTTAATGCAAAGTAATATATCAAATATATAATTATACATTAAATCATTAAATCAACACTTGATTTAACGATCCGGTCATATCGCATATAACCGACTAGTATCCTATATATCGGCTTATCGAATCAATCCTTGATTCGATATCTAGGTTATATCGCATATAACCAATCGATACATTCATCGCGATAATGAAATACGGTATCACATACACGCATTATTCTCGCTCCCGCACATATCTCATATGCGCTCCTATTTCGTTTCGCTTGAACCAGGAAACCTCTGCGTAGGACTCTAAAGACTCGTCAATACGCCGGCAGTAGATGATGATCATATCAAGCACCCACAAGCCGCAAGCGGTCTGCTAAACGTAACGGCCACCCGGGTATTGAGCGATCAGAAGATCGATGAGCAAGCCCGCTCACACTCCTGTTAATCCAACCAGTAACACTTACCGTACAGTCCGGTCTGTTCGTCTGATATGTCGCATATCAAGTCTAGAGGTGGTAAACGTCAGACCCCAATAACCGATAAGTCGTTCCGATGTGAGGCTCATAACGGGTCGAGAAACTACTGGTAACACTTACCAGCAAATCTCTGATCAGCCCTGGCCAGGGACTTCCCTGTTACGGCCAATCGAGCACAGCGCAACATCAACCCCCAATACCGGGAGAGACGAAACCCCTCCTATCGCTCATTGCCTCCATGTGACTCGGGACTGTACCCAAAGACCACCGTTTTGCACGCCCTCATGGATGTGGTAAGGTGGAGATCAAAGTACAGTGGGAATTACACAAGACTCCATGACGATCTCGGGTCTACAGACTAACCTGTACAAGTGTCACCTGAGAACTGCCATCTGACGTGAGGTATAATACCATCTGGGAGTTCTCGGCGAGTCCTTCCAGTGTACCCAGTCTCCACTGAGCACCCGTATATCATCTCTGATGTCAAACACCAATGGATATGGGATCATCCATCGCCCATCTCATGGGTCGAGAAGCGTATACGCTAGTCTACTCTGGTATATCGATGCCCCGTCTCGATACACTCACGACTAGGGACCTTGAAGGATGTACCTATGGACTACCATGTCCCCACTAGTATGATCTGCATCATAGTCTAGGTAGTCAAGTACACATCCTAAAGGCTTTACCAACATATAACTATAAGACAGTTTAAAGAGACAAGTGTACATGTTAAGATAAAGAGCAACCAGATAGCATACTATCATATCGAGCAAGAAAGTCATCTCTATATATGTCCAAGCATCCAATATAATATACATCATCTGTACAATACTGGCCTCTAGGGCATACATACAACTAACAATCTCCCACTTGCACTAGGGCCAGCTGCTGTAGTATCGCATACCGAGCATCCCGAAGAGTCTCTCAAACTGTATCTGGGGAATGGCCTTCGTGAGTGGATCCGCCGTGTTGTTCTTCGTGTCAACTCTCCTGACCTCGATCTCCTGGCGATCAACTATCTCCCGGATCAGGTGATACCGCCTCAGAATATGCCTGGATCGCTGATGGGACCTGGGTTCCTTGGCCAAAGCCACCGCTCCATTGTTATCACAATACAAAGGTATTGGATGCTCAATGGATGGAACCACTCCAAGTTCAGTAATGAACTTCTTGATCCAGACAGCCTCTTTGGTAGCATCATTGGCATCGATGTATTCAGCCTCCATCGTCGAGTCTGCCACGGTTTCCTGCTTGGAACTCTTCCAGCTAACCGCCCCTCCGTAAAGGGTAAAGAAAAATCCCGACTGCGACTTAGAGTCGTACTTATCACTCTGGAAGCTCGAATTGGTAAAGGACTCCACTTGGAGTTCTCCGTTACCATACACCAAGAACATATCTCTAGTCCTTCGCAAGTACTTGAGAATGTTCTTCACAGCTGTCCAGTGACTCTCTCCAGGATTTGCTTGATACCGACTCATTACACTTAGTGAGTATGCAACATTGGGTCTGGTACATAGCATCGCATACATGATAGAGCCTACTGCCGAAGCATAGGGTATCCCTTGCATGCGAGCTCTCTCCAAATCAATCTTCGGAGACATCTCTTTGGATAGAGTGAGTCCAGAGATTGTGGGTTGGTTCCCACGCTTGGATTCTTCCATACTAAAACTTTTTAGTATGGTGTCAATGTACTTGGATTGGGACAATCCCAGTATCCGTTTGGATCTATTTCTATAGATCCTAATCCCCAATATGCATGAGGCATCACCTAGATCTTTCATTAAGAATCTTTGTGATAAGAAGAGCTTGACTGATTGCAGCATAGGAATATCATTTCCTATCAAGAGTATGTCGTCCACATACAATACGAGGAAGACAATCTTACTCTCTGCCACCTTCTTGTAAATACAAGGTTCATCTGGGTTTTTGAAGAAATCAAACTCTTTGATAACGACGTCAAAGCAGATGTTCCAACTCCGCGATGCTTGCTTTAATCCATAAATGGATTTAAGCAGCTTGCACACCTTCCCGCTGCTTCCACTGTCTACGAAGCCCTCTGGCTGAGTCATGTACACGCACTCCTCTAAATCACCGTTTAGAAAGGCGGTCTTAACATCCATTTGCCAGATTTCGTAGTCATGATATGCAGCGATGGCAAGCATGATCCGGATGGATTTAAGCATAGCCACTGGAGAAAAGGTTTCGTCATAGTCCACACCTGGTCTTTGACGAAAACCTTTTGCAACAAGTCTAGCTTTGAAAGTCTCCACTTTCCCATCTACACCAAGTTTTTTCTTGAAGATCCACTTGCTCCCAATGGGTTTTACCCCTTCAGGAGCAACTTCCAAAGTCCATACTTTGTTGGTGTACATGGATTCCATCTCGGACCGCATTGCATCCAGCCATTTCACAGAGTCACCACTCGTGATGGCCTGCTCGAAACTAGTCGGGTCATCATCTTCCATGATGCAATCTTCGCTTCCACCATCAATGAGAAAATCATAGTATCTCTCAGGTGGACGAGAAACCCTACTAGATCGGCGGAGAGGCTGGGATTCGTCGGGTACTACCGAATCTTCTGTTTCCACTAAATCTTCAGTTATAGTTTGTGTTTCTGGAACTTCTTCCAGTTCTACCTCAGAGCCACTAATCTCTTTTGCAAGAAATTCCTTTTCTAAAAAGGTGGCATGTTGAGCAATAAACACTTTTTGTTGTTCACTGTAGTAGAAAAAATATCCATTTGATTGTTTAGGATATCCCACAAACTTACATAGAACTGACCGTGCCTCGAGTTTGTCTGGATTTTGCCTTTTGACATAGGCCAGACAACCCCATATCTTAACTCGTTTAAGACATGGTCTCTTCCCACTCCATATCTCATATGGTGTGGTAGGTACAGATTTAGTTGGAACTTGATTCAATAGGTATGCTGCTGTCTCAAGCGCATACCCCCAGAAGGAAATAGGTAACTCAGCTGTACTCATCATAGGGCGCACCATATCTAATAGGGTGCGATTCCTCCGCTCCGATACACCGTTGTGCTGTGGTGTATAAGGAGGAGTAAGCTGAGAGAGAATCCCATTCTCTTTTAGATAATCTAGGAACTCATTGCTTAAGTATTCTCCTCCTCGATCAGATCGAAGGATCTTAATACTTTTGCCTGTTTGTTTTTCTACTTCGTGCTTATATTCTCTGAATTTCTCAAAAGCTTCAGACTTGTGTTTCATCAGGAACACATGTTCGAATCTAGAGAGATCGTCAGTGAATGTAATGAAGTAGGAAGAACCGTTCCTAGCATGCGTAGACATGGGACCGCATACATCACTATGTATCAGTCCTAAGA
This sequence comes from Agapanthus africanus, assembly GCA_030015575.1. Lineage (NCBI taxonomy): Eukaryota > Viridiplantae > Streptophyta > Magnoliopsida > Asparagales > Amaryllidaceae > Agapanthus > Agapanthus africanus. The sequence goes on from JASDDO010000008.1 coordinate 319,431,224, forward strand.
GTTCATTAACTCTTTCTCCGTGTCCACTAAACGGAGCTTTGGTCATTTTTCCTTTGAGACATGAATGGCAAGTATCATAAGATGATAATTCAAATGAATTCAAATAACCATCCTTATGTAACTTAGCCAGTCGTGTCGCATTGATATGACCAAGTCTACAGTGCCACAAGTAGGATTCGTTCATTTCTGAACTTTTCCTCTTGTGTGTGTTTTGTATATTGAGGACTGTATTCTGATTTAGAATGAATATGCCATTATGTAACGAGCCTGATGCAATCAGCTTTTGATCTTGGAATATGTTCATAACATTATCCTTTACTACAAAATTATATCCTTCTTTACTTAATAAAGAAACTGATATAATGTTGCACATCATGTTCGGTATATAATAGCACTCATTTAGAATCAGTGTATTACGACTTGGCAATACAAGGTGATATTCGCCAACAGCTTTGGCTGCAATACTTGCACCGTTCCCTACTTGAACGGAATGATCACCTTTTCCCAGTTCTCTACCTTTACGTAGCCCATGTAACAATTTACATATATGGGATCCTGATCCGGTATCCAATACCCAGGACGTAGGGTGAACTGAGAAACAGTTCTCAATAACTAACACACCTGAAGAAGATGCATCAACGTGCATGTTCTTTTGGGCGGCGTGAGTATCCAGATATTCTCCTGTTTCCTGTTCAGTCTTATAACTCTTATAAGAAAGAACGGGTCCAACGTTCCCCTGCTCAATATAATAAGCGGGTTCAGTCAATACATCCATATTATTATCTTGATTAAGGCATGAAATGGTCGCTACCTGGAGAGAGAGAGAAGAAAACACTTTAGCGTATGCTCGTGCAAGATCAGATTAGTTATTATCTTATCTAATCAGGATGGCTCCTACTGTTTTTTATCAAATCTTCCTTCAAACCTTAAAAGGAAAGACTAGCCGGGATTAATTACATACTACAAGTTCGCCAATCTTTCAGCCAGGCCAGTGTCGGTACTTTGAGGGACGTCCCCCGTGCTTTCGCACGAACCTAATTACTGTAAACCTCGTTTTCCCAGAGGCGTAACCCCGTTGACACCTTTCTAGACACCTACTTGATCGGTTAATTGTAATGTGTAAAACTCTCCCAGGAGTAACTCTTACTCGCAGCGGGTATCGGGATCCAACTATCTCATAGAAGGTATGCAATCTCATTGCAAATTTCAACACTTGAAATTCCCGATAATATTTTGCCCTTAGTGTGCCATGACCTTGAAAGAGGTCAACAAACCATAGTGCACTAGTCAAGTTCAACCCGTCATTTCTTGATTGAATCAAACCCACTCGCACGACCCTTGACAGAGGTCAACAAGGTCGTACGACTACCCTAATCCAATCACATCACATGCATTACAGATAATTACTAGTTAGCTACCGCACACTACGCCTTGACAGAGGTCAACAAACGCAGCACGAATACTAAATAGTCTTTATCTGAAATGACGGAGGGCTACGACAGGTTTTTCTGAAAACCTATTGCGTAATGAACTTGATATCGTCGTAGAATCAAGTGAAATTTTGAAATGGAGTGTTTTTGAGGCTTTCATTAGTTTTGCTAAAGAGGTCACTCCCGCTGAAGGGATCTCGGCTCTTTCCTCATCGAATAAGGTGCAGGACATATCATATATATCACTGTGCAAAGCAAAAACTATAGAAGCAATCAAAAGACAAACCGAGTGTGTAGCATCTGCCAGTTATTGCTAAAGGAGTCACTCCCGGTGAAGGGATCTCGGTCCTTTCCTTATCGAATAAGGTGCAGGATATATCACATATACCGCTGTGCAAAGCAAGAACTGTAGCTACCTGTTTTATTTAAAATTTGATTCTACAACATCTTAGGTTTCTTTTCATTCATTAATCACATTAATGAAGTCCCATCATTTAAGTCACCTAAACATCACAGATAAATACGACGTACACTTATGCCATCCGCATTCGCCTCGATGTCCCCTCGTGCACCGTTAGGTTAGGTAACTAACGACAGAGCAGGGCAGGGCTAGCGCGGGTGTAAAACATAAGTAACGTCTATATAATATATCATATATACTATATACTGTATCTATCACAGAACATCACATGATCACATCACAGATATCGCAGCAGAAGAAACATATGAAACATTGGATATACTAGGACGTCCGTGTTTTCAATACGAGCCAGTATAAAACACGGATTCCACGGTCGTGATGAATAGCCAATCCCACACCCTTAGACCCCTACGAGAGCGGCAAGCAACCCTACCAATTCTAGGGTTAGGAGACCCGAACTCGACTCCTCGAGATGGTCTCCCACTGGACCCTTGAACCCGGTTACTTGTGCTCCCCTCCTTGGGTCTATCCTAATGCGGAAAAGTAAATAATATACAAAAGGTGACAACTTCCGCTACCTGGAAGTGCCCCAATAAAAGAATATTACATACAAGTTTTTACATGAATGAAAAAGAAAAACACTCATCTCACATAAAACCCCCCCGGCTATTCGAACACGACGATCCAATATAACATATCCAGCAACACATAACATCACATGTCATCAACGTAAGTAAGTATGCATACCCCAATTGTCGTTGACATATAGCAACGAAACCGGCGATATCACATATTACACTTACGGTCACAGAAAAGAAAGTGTAAAACTACAACAGTTGGAATCCGTAACCTCTTTAGACATCGCATGCCTAATCAAATGAAATACTTAGACATCACATGCCTAACAATTATAAACCCCGCATTTTAGTCTCATTATCGAAAACTCTTTTCAATATCAAGTGAGACTAAACCGCTAGATTTATAACATTCATTCAGCTATCTCATAACTGTTTGTGAATTCCAATTATTGTATCCCATTCCAGATAAACAGAAAATATTAAACTTTCCGATCGAACATTTGAACACCCAAGTTTTCCCGAAACCGTTCAACACATGAAATAAGTTCAAAGACATTCACTTCACGCCTCAGTACCAACGGTCCAGCCGTAGAAGGGTCAAGCCAACGCCTCACATGTGGCACGCCGTACTACCCCAAACCCTAAGGTTCAAAGGGCAGTTCAAGACGGTCACATAATCGAGTTAAGGTTTGTTGTCTTCTAGAGGGACCATCACGTTACTTGCACTACTTAGAACGTCATTAAACTACGGAAAAGTCTAACAATTGGAAATTTCCCGGCAGGGGAAAGATTGGGTATTTACATCCGGTCGAACTTTTTAACATATTCTAAAATATCCGGAAAACACATAGACGACGTTTGAAATTTCCGATCGAATCATCGAAGCTCCAATACACCCCAGAAAACTCAACTCTTGAGTGCAAATTAAAAATTCCCAGAAAACTCAGTACCTGGAAAAATGAATTACTGTGCAAAGTTTGGAGTCTAATGCCATCAAGTGACCGCGGAACCGCCGCAGAAGCCAGGCTTCTGCCGCGGTTCCGCCGTGGTTTACAGGTATCAGGAAATAATTTTTGCACCGTAATCCTTAGAATTCCCTGCTGAATTTTTTAAGCATTTTTAATTAGGAAAAAACCCGGTTTTTGAAAAAAGGCCAGAGAGCAAGAACGATTAAGGTTTCGATGTTCGTCCGGATTTAAAACGTCGTATAAACTTCACCTAAGGCTCTAGCTAGGCTCTGATACCACTGTAGGGTTCCTAGGCACTCTCAAGCGGTCTCACAAGGTATCAACCATGCCAATTTCAAATTTTACGGTGCCGAGAAACACTAGATTAGATCGTTAACTAGAATTTTAGGCGACAAAGTGAAACTAGTTAACTACATAACTAAAAGAAAGAGGCTACAACCTTTGTAGATCCGGTTCTCCACTTCCTTAGCTCCTCGTAGACGTCCTCTCGCTGTCCGTCTTGAATCCCGGACTCAAGCATCGGCTTCATCGAAGAAATGGGCGGGCAAGGTCGTCTGCTTCGTGCCGAAGATGATCTACGTCGAGGTTACACAAGATCAAGCTCCAACTTCACCAAGTTGTGAAACTTGTGAAGTAAACACCCTATACTACTTGGCAAGAGGTAGAGGATGAAGAAATAGGAGGTGGGTTCACTTTAGAATTGGATTTCTCACTCATTTGCTCAAGTTACCATTGATGAAGGCAAGGTTTTTCTTGAAGAAGAAGAAGGAGAAGATGAAGAATATGATTAGTCTCTTATTTAAAAAAGAAACTAATATGAATACTTATCATATGCTAACCATAGTCAAGTGTAGAGAGTAAACTAGGGTTAGTTGGAATGGTTAGGGTTAAGGATGAGATAAGAATGGTAGACTTGTTCAAAACTTCAAGAAGCTTCAACATACAAACAAAATAAGCCACCATTCTCTTTTACTTTCCAAAATAAATAAATAAATAAATAAATAAGTAAATAAACAAAACCCTAACCATTCATATAACCATGGTTTAATCTTTACACAAACCCAAGTGAGCAAGTATCATCAAACATGATACAAACAAGTGCACAAAAATATATCACATATACAATGTGCATCAAGTGAGAAAATCCTTTTAAAATGAACCAATACTACTTAATGCAAAGTAATATATCAAATATATAATTATACATTAAACCATTAATTCAACACTTGATTTAATGATCCGGTCATATCACATATAACCGACTAGTATCCCATGTATCGGCTTATCGAATCAATCCTTGATTCGATATCTAGGTTATATCGCATATAACCAATCGATACATTCATCGCGAGAATGAAATACGGTATCACATACACGCATTATTCTCGCTCCCGCACATATCTCATATGCGCTCCTATTTCGTTTCGCTTGAGCCAGGAAACCTCTGCGTAGGACTCTAAAGACTCGTCAATACGCCGGCAGTAGATGATGATCATATCAAGCACCCACAAGCCGCAAGCGGTCTTCTAAACGTAACGGCCACCCGGGTATTGAGCGATCAGAAGATCGACGAGCAAGCCCGCTCACACTCCTGTGAATCCAACCAGTAACACTTACCGTACAGTCCGGTCTGTTCGTCTGATATATCGCATATCAAGTCTAGGGGTGGTAAACGTCAGACCCTAATAACCGATAAGTCGTGCCGATGTGAGGCTCATAACGGGTCGAGAAACTACTGGTAACACTTACCAGCAAATCTCTGATCAGCCCTGGCCAGGGACTTCCCTGTTACGGCCAATCGAGCACAGCGCAACATCAACCCCCAATACCGGGAGAGACGAAACCCCTCCTATCGCTCATTGCCTCCATGTGACTCGGGACTGTACCCAAAGACCACCGTTTTGCACGCCCTCATGGACGTGGTAAGGTGGAGATCAAAGTACAGTGGGAATCACACAAGACTCCATGACGATCTCGGGTCTACAGACTAACCTGTACAAGTGTCACCTGAGAACTGCCATCTGACGTGAGGTATAATACCATTTGGGAGTTCTCGGCGAGTCCTTCCAGTGTACCCAGTCTCCACTGAGCACCCGTATATCATCTCTGATGTCAAACACCAATGGATATGGGATCATCCATCGCCCATCTCATGGGTCGAGAAGCGTATACGCTAGTCTACTCTGGTATATCGATGCCCCGTCTCGATACACTCACGACTAGGGACCTTGAAGGATGTACCTATGGACTACCATGTCCCCACTAGTATGATCTGCATCATAGTCCAGGTAGTCAAGTACACATCCTAAGGGCTTTACCAACATGTAACTATAAGACAGTTTAAAGAGACAAGTGTATATGTTAAGATAAAGAGCAACCAGATAGCATACTATCATATCGAGCAAGAAAGTCATCTCTATATATGTCCAAACATCCAATATAATATACATCATCTGTACAATACTGGCCTCTAGGGCATACATACTACTAACAGTTGCCAACTCGTGAATAGTAAATAATATATGTAGGTAATCGCAACTATGCCTGTACAGCGTGAATCTAACATATGCAATTAATAGTAATAAAAGGTCATATAAATGCTATAATCATGAAAGGTACACTAGCAGGTACAACTAATACATGAAGCAATAATAATATGACAATCGGTATGCAATAATTATGCAATAATGATATGAAAATGTATATATGCAACAATCATGGAAGATACTCTAACAGGTACTGCTAATATATGAAACAGTGCATAAACAATAAATGTGGAGCATAGAATGAAATATGTCATTTCCACGCAATCCTGATATCGTGGTAGGATCACAATCCATCAAGACAATCAAAATCCCAATTTTCTTAAATCAGCCCCTAAATTGGCTCTCATATAATATAAGTCTCACAAATCTTGAATGTACAATATCGAATAAATCTCCTATATCCTGAATGTACAAAATCAAGTGAATCTCATATATCCTTTTTGAACAATATCAAGTAAATGTCATATGTCCTAAATCCAATATCAAGTGAATCTCTCATAACCTAGGTATATTTGCAAGAAATAAATATGATGATGTATATAAATTAATGTCAATACACATATATTAGCGTCTCATTCCACTAATATGTAAGTCTATGTGCAACACCCTACGAGTTGCGGGGAGGCAAAAATATGAAAAACGATCTTGTTCTTTAAGCATACATCGACTAACCGAAGATCTTTGCTAAACGATAATTAACAACAACCATAGAAGTTCCTAGCTACTATGTAAAGAGATTATTCCTAGTGAATCGTGTCCTTCGTCTTTTCGATCTCTATGTCCTCCTCGGCCTCCTCTAAGTGATAGATGATCCACCCGAGAACCCTTATCCAAGCTTCACCTCCAAACTTGAGGTAACTAAGTTTCTCTAGTTTCTAATCAAAAGAACTTAGATCATATAGAGTTAGGTTATGGAGTGTTTAGTCTATTCTAATCCTTGATCTCAACTCATGAGTGGTAGGATTAGAGTTTGAAGAGAGAGTGAGCTTGAGGAGAGAGAAGATGAAGAAGATTATGATAATGATATTATTTCTCACTTGAATATATGAAGCATAATGAATAAACAAATAAATGAATAAATGTGATTATTCATCATGCTACATTAATTCATTAAGAGTGATTCACTATGTGAGTCATTAAGCATTTAATAATGCATTAATGACATAATGAATCACACAAAATGAGTCACAATATCATTTAATGATAATGCCACCTAAACCCTCAAGTCACCATGCTTCTAGAAGCTTCCCGTATAATTACGAGAATGCACATCCTATCCGTGAAAACATGGAAAATCATTAGACTGTATAAATCCAATAACCTGATACTAGAATCTGGCTTAAACCAAAGCCGTCTAGTAAAAACTGTCCGAATGTCGTACGTGCGTTTAAACACGTATTCGTCCGAACCCTTGTCGTAAAACCGTACGACCTCTATATCGTTTTGCCTGGAGTTGGGAAATCTCTGTGTGGGACTCTAAAGACTCGACTACTACGCTGGCAGTGGATTTAACCACAGACCGCAAGCGGCACTAGCTGTACGTAACGGTCCCCAGCTAGATGTCGATAAGAAGGCCGATGAGGAAACCCATCCGAACTCCTACTGAGCCTGTCCGTGACAATATCCGCGCAGTCCGGTCTGTTTGTCTAAGAGTATCGCATGTATGGTCTAGGGGGGGTGAACGTCAGACCCCTAATAACCGTACAAGTCGTGCCGGCATGGCTCAAGACCATCCGAGAATTTACTGATCAGTCCATCAGTAATTCTCAATCAGCCCTGGCCAGGGACTTATGGTAACGACCAACCGATCACTGTGCGATATCAACTCCCTATACCGGGAGAGAAGAATCCCTAACAGTCGCTCACTACCTCCACGTGGCTCGGGACTATGCCCAACTAAAACCTGTTTGCACGACTCCTTTGTACCGTGGTAGGGTAGTAATCAAAGCACAGTCGGAACTCACACGAGACAAATAATGACCTTAAGTCAACGGACTATCTGCACACATGTCACCTGAGAACTGCTATCTGACGTTAGGTATAAATACCATCCAGTCAGTTCTCAGCGAGTCCTGCCCGGTGTACTTGTTAGTTATATGTATGCCCTAGAGGCCATTACTGTACATTTGATGTATATTGTAGTGGATGCTTGGACATATATAGGGAGGACTTTCTTGCTCGACATGATAGTATGCTATCTGGTTGTACTTTATCTTAACATGTACTCTGATTGTCTATAAGTTACATGTTGATAAAGCCCTTAGGATATGTACTCGACTACTGGGACTATGATGAGATCATACTAGTGGGGCCACGGTAGTCGACGAGTACATCCTATAACTGTTCCTAGTCGAGGGTGTATCGAGACAGGGCATCGATACACCAGAGTAGACTAGCGTATACGCATCTTGACCCATATGATGGGTGATGGATGATCCCATATCCATCAGTGTTTGACATCAAGGATGGTGTATGGGTGCTCAGTGGAGACTGGGTATACTGGACGGACTCGACTAGAACTCCCAGATGGTATTATACCTTACGTCAGATGGCAGTTCTCTGGTGACACTGGTACAGCTTAGTCTGTTGACCCGAGATCGTCATAGAGTCTTATGTGATTCCCACTGTGCTTTGATTTCCATCATACCACGTCCAAGAGGGCGTGCAAAAAGGTGGCTTTTGGGTACAGTCCCGAATCACATGGAGGCAATGAGCGATAGGAGGGGATTCGTCTCTCCCGGTATAGGGAGTTGATTTTGCGATGTGTTCGATTGGCTATAACCGGAAATCCCTGGCTAGGGTTGCTGAGATTTACTGGTAAGTGTTATCAGTAGTTTCTCGAACTGTTATAGACTTCATATCGACACGACTTATCGAGCTACTAAGGTCCGACGTTTACCATCCCTAGGCGAGATATGCGACATATCAGACGACGAGACCGGACTGTACAGGAGTGTTACTGATTGGATTCACAGGAGAATATATAGGCTTGCTTGTTGATCTTCTGAGCGCTCAATACCTGGGTGGCTGTTATGTTTAGCTGACCGCTTGCAACTTGTGGGTGTTTGATATGATCATCACCTACTGCCGGCGTATTGACGATTCTTTAGAGTCCTACACAGATGTTTCTTGACTCAGGAAAAACGGAGTAGGAGCACATATGTGATATGTGCGGGACCGAGGATAATGCGGTATATGATACCGTATTGGATTCTCGCTATATGAGATATCGGCCGGGTATATGTGATATAGCCGGGTCATTGTATTAGTCGGTTATATGCGATATAGCTGGATTGTCGGATCAAGTGTTGATTCGATAATTTAATGTATAATAATATATATGATATATTAAATTACATTAACTAATATTAGCTCACTAAAAGATTCATTTTCTCACGGGATAATACATTGATATATATGCGATATATGTTAATTGTATTATTTTCTAATGTTACAAAATATATTGTATATGTGATATATAATATTGTAACATGTTAGGGTTACAAATTTAACAATGGTTTAGGGTTTAAACTTGGTTAGGGTTTGGATTAGGGTTAGCTTTTGCATGAAGCTTCCATGAAGCTTCATGAAGCTTTGACTTTGTGGTTGCTTAATATTTTTGTGAGATATTATGTTAACCCAATCCAAACCATTAACTCTAGTTAACTCTCTACAAGGGTTAACTCTTTCATGCTTAACCCTTGGTTAAATTTGTAACCACTACAATAATTCATTGTTCATCACAAAAGGATTAAAAGATCATCTTCATTCATCTTCTTCTTCCTTGAGTTCCTTTTTGAAAAAGCTTTCTTTTGTGATGAAAGTGAGTGAGAAAAAGATTATAAATAGGAGCAAAAATCCTACTTCATCATCCTCATCTATCCTTACCATTTGGATGAGGGTGTTCACATCATTTTATGAGTGATAGCTTGTGTTAACGAAACTTCAAAGTAGATCATCTATGTTATCGAAGATCGGAAGCAAGGTTGCATCATTCTCTTCGTGAAGCCTCTCGAGAGTCCAGAACATGATGATCGCAATGAAGGGACCTCAACACGGAGCTTAAGAAGTGAAGGACCGGATCTACAAAGGTTGTAATCCCTCTCACTTAGTGTTAAAGAGTTTAACATGCTTGTTTTCGCCTAAACCCTAGTTTAAAGATCCGGCTTCGGGTTGTTCGGCACGGCTAAAATTTTAATCGGGCATGGTTAATGCCTCGTGGACCTTTGTGCGTGTGCCTAGCATCCCTACAGTGGTATCAGAGCCAAGCTAGAGCTTTAGGCGAAGTGTAAGCGAAGTTTAAAGTCCGATCGAAACACGAAACCCTAATCCGAACCCTTCTCTGGACAATTTTCAAAAAGTTGATTTTTTATGAATTAAAAATGCTCAGAAAAATAAGCAGGAAAAAGTAAGAATTACTGTGAAGTACGGTCCACTAAGTCAATATTTTGACCGCGGAACCGTGGCCAAACCAAGGGTTTGGCGGCGGTTCCGCGGCCAAAATTTGACTTAGTCCCTGGAATTTCATATATTTATTCTTACGTCCTTTCTTGGTAATTTTTTCTGTGAATTTTTTAATTCCACTCAAGTGTTGAGTTTTCTAGGGTTGTATTGGGGACTCGTTGATTCGATCGGATAATTTAACTTTGTTTAGTTTGTCCGGGTAATTTTTAGAAACTGTTAAAAAGTTTGACCGGATATCAATAACTCACTTTTTCCCCAGTCGGAAATTTTTTCAAAAGTTGGATTTTTTCTCGAGTTTAGGAACGTTCTAAGTCATGCAAGTAACGCGGTGTACCCTCTAGAAGACAACAAAGCTTAACTCGATTATGTGACTGTCTTGAACTGCCTTTAAACCTTAGGGTTTGGGGCAGTACGGCGTGCCACATGTGAGGCGTTGGCTTGACCCTTCTACGGCTGGACCATTCGTACTGAGGCATGTGAAGGATGTTTTTAAACTGATTTCAAGTGTTGAGATATATTGGGGAAATCTTGGGTGTTTGATTATTCGATCGGAAAGTTTAACATTGTCTATTTATCTGGAATGTGACACAATATTTGGAATCCACAGGTGGTTATGAGATAACTAATTTGAATATTATAAACATAGCACTTTAGTCTCAATTGATCGGTTGCCATGGAATTTTGATATGATCAAAAGTCTGTCGCAATCACGTAGCGTACGCGGATACTCGCCGGGTAAACTTAATAGATAGCCACGCCCCATAGCCCCGACCAAGTGACTGTAGGAGAACCCCGTCGCCAAAAGCATCCGTTCGGGTGCTCGCGGCCGCGGTGTTCCGCCTTAGTGCACTTCGTTGACAGCATCCAGGGGTGGGCCGTCTACTAAAGTTTGCGACGAGCATTCGATCAGGATGTCGGGAATCTTGTTGAATTGCCCTACTTGATATTGAAAAGTGTTTTCGATAATGAGACTAAAATGCGGGGTTTATAATTGTTAGGCATGCGATGTCTAAGGAATTCATTTGGTTAGGCATGCGATGTCTAAGGATGTTGCGGATTCCAATTGTTGTAGTTTTACACTTTCTTTTCTGTGACCGTAAGCGTAGTATGTGGTGTATCGCCGGCTTCGTTGCTATACATCAATGACAATCGGGATACGCATACTTGCTTACGTTGATGATATGATATATTATGTGTTGCTGTGATATGTTATATTGGATCGTCACTTTTTGAATAGCCAGGGGTTTTATGTGAGATGAGAGTTTTTTCTTTTTCATTCATGTAAAATTCATTTGTATGTAATATTCTTTTATTGGGGCACTTCCGGGCTGAGAATGATGTCACCCTTGTATATTATTTACTTTTCCGCATTAGGTAGACCCAAGGCGGGGAGCACAAGTAACCGGGTTCTAGGGTCCAGTGGGAGACCATCTCGAAGAGTCAAGACCGGGTCTCCTAACCCTAGTATTGGCAGTGTTGCTTGCTGCTCTCGTAGGGGTCTAGGGATGTGGGTTTGGCTATTCATCGCGACCGTGGAATCCGTATTCTATATAGGCTCGTATTAAAATACGGAAGTCCTAGTATATCCAATATTTCATATATGTTCTTCTGCTGCAATGTTCTGTGATGAGATCATATTACTGCCTGAGACGAATGTTTATATTATATATATGAGATATATGTTATATTGTAGATTTCGTTTCAACTGTGATGCTTGTGAAGCATAATAAAATGGGACTTCATTAATGAGATTAATGAAACTAAAATAAACCTAAAGATGTTGTAGAAACTTGTTTAAAAACTGGTAGCTCTAGTTCTTGTTTTTCTTAGCGGTGTTCCTTGTAGAACATCCAGCACCTTATTCGATAAGGAAAGAGCCGAGATCCCTTCACCGGGAGTGACCTCTTTAGTGAAACTAGCAGATGCTACAAACTCGGTTTGTATTTTGATTGCTTTTTTAGTTCTTGCTTTGCACAGCGGTATATATGATATACCCTGCATCTTATTCGATGAGGAAAGGGCCGACGACCCTTCACCGGGAGTGACCCCTTTAGCAAAACTAGAAAAGCCTCAAAACCACTCCATTTAAAATCACTCGATTCTACAACGATATCAAGTTCATTACGCAAAAGTTTTTCTTAAAAATGTAGGGTTCCTAGGCACGCTAATCAGGTCTCACAAGGCATCAACCATGCCAATTTCAAATTTTACGGTGCCGAGAAACCCTAGACTAGATCGTTAACTAGAATTTTAGGCGAACCGATAACTAGTTAACAACTTAACTATGAGTTAACGGAAAATACAACCTTTGTAGATCCAGTTCTCCACCTCCATAGCTCCGTGATGAAGTCCCCTCACTGTACAAGTCGAATCCCGGGCTCAAACGTTGGCTTCATCGGAGAAATGGGCGGGCTAGGTCATCGACTACGATGCCGAAGATGATCTACGTCGAGGCATCACAAGATCAAGCTCCCACTTCACTAAGTCATGAAACTTGTGAAGAAAACACCCTATACTACTTGGCAAGAGGTAGAGGATGAAGAAATAGGAAGTGGGTTCAATTTAGAATTGGATTTCTCACTCATTTTCACAAGTTGCCATTGATTGAGGCAATGTTTTCTTCATGAAGATGAAGAAGAAGAAGAAGATAGAATATGATAAGTCTTATTCAAAATGAATAATCAAATGAATACTTATCATATCCTAACCTTAGTTAGGTGTAGAGAATAGACCATGGTTAGGTTTAATGGTTTAGGGTTAAGCATGAGACAAAATGGTCATGTAGTCAAAGCTTCATGAAGCTTCAACTACAAACAAAGAAAGCCACCATTTTCCTCTTTTATCTTTTCCAAAATGAAAAATAAATAAATAAATAAGAAAATAAACAAAACCCTAATCATAAACTTAACCATGGTTTAATCTTACACTTAACCAAGTTAGCATGTATCATCAAACATGATACAATCAAGTGCACAAAAGTATATCATATATACAACTTGTGAACTTCAAGTGAGAAAATCCATTTAAAGTGAACCAATACTAGTTAATGCAAAGTAATATATCAAATATATAATTATACATTAAATCATTAAATCAACAATCGATTCAATGATCCGGTCATGTCGCACATAACCGACTACTATCAATAGTAACAACTTATCGAATCAACACTTGATCCGATAACCCGGCTATATCGCATATGACCGATCAATGTCACAAATCGCGAGAATCAAATACAGTATCACATACTGGTATTATTCTCGGTCTCGCACATATCTCATATGCGCTCCTATTTCGTTTCGCTTGAGCCAGGAAACCTCTGTGTAGGACTCTAAAAACTCGTCAATACGCCGGCAGCAGGTGATGATCATATCAAACACCCACAAGTCGCAAGCGGTCTGCTAAACGTAACGGCCACCCGGGTATTGAACGATCAGAAGATCGACGAGCAAGCCCGCTCACACTCCTGTGAATCCAACCAGTAACACTTACCGTACATTCCGGTCTGATCGTCTGATATGTCGCATATCTTGCCTAGGGGTGGTAAACGTCAGACCCCAATAGCTCGATAAGTCGTGTCGATATGAGGTCTATAACAATTCGAGAAACTACTGGTAACACTTACCAGAAAATCTCAGCAACCCTGGCCAGGGATTTCCGGTTATAGCCAATCGAACACAGCGCAACATCAACTCCCTATACCGGGAGAGACGAATCCCCTCCTATCGCTCATTGCCTCCATGTGATTCGGGACTGTACCTAAAAGCCACCGTTTTGCACGCCCTCTTGGACGTGGTAAGGTGGAAATCAAAGCACAGTGGGAACCACACAAGACTCTATGACGATCTCGGGTCAACAGACTACTCTGTACCAGTGTCACCAGAGAACTGCCATCTGACGTAAGGTATAATACCATCTGGGAGTTCTCGGCGAGTCCGTCCAGTGTACCCAGTCTCCACTGAGCACCCGTATATTATCTCTGATGTGAAACACCAATGGATATGGGATCATCCATCGCCCATCTGTATGGGTCGAGAAGGTATACGCTAGTCTACTCTGGTATATCGATGCCCCATCTCGATACACCCACGACTAGGGACCTTGAAGGATGTAATTATGGACTACCATGTCCCCACTAGTATGATCCGCATCATAGTCCAGGTAGTCAAGTACACATCCTAAGGGCTTTACCAACATGTAATAGAGAGACAATCAGTATACACGTTAAGGTAAAGAGTGACCAGATATCATACTATCATGTCGAGCAAGAAAGTCCTCCCTATATATGTCCCAGCATCCACTACTATATACATCCTATGTACAGTAATGGCCTCTAGGGCATACATATAACTAACAATCTCCCACTTGCACTAGGGCCATCTGTAGCAGTGGTTGTAGTATCTCATACTCAACCATCCCATAAAAGTCTCTCTCTGGGAAAAGGCCTTTCGTGAGTGGATCCGCCGTGTTGTCCTCTGAGTCTACTCTCCTAACCTCGATCACCCTGGAGATCAACCATCTCCATGATCAGGTGATACTGCCTTAGAATATGTCTGTATCACTGATGGGACGGACGTTCCTTGGCATAAGCCACAACTCCATTGTCTCACAATGGTAGGAACTAAGTTCATTTCATAAACTAATATACACCCAGACAGCCTCTTTGGTAGCATCTTAAGTAGCGATGTATCCAGCCTTAATCGTCTAGTATGCCACGGTATCTAGCTTGGAACTCTTCCAACATACCGTCCCTTTACTGAGGGTAAAGACAATGCCTGTGACTGACATTCAGTCGTCCTTATCACCCTGGAACCTTTCCAGTGATTCTCCTCAGGATCGATTGATACCATCTCACTACATCTACTGTGTATCCTAACATCCAATTACATCTATCTCATAGATGAAAACTCAGAATTTAGGAGGTATCACTTTGATCCTTTATGGAGAATCCTCGTGATAAGCGGAGATTGACCGAGCGTAGCATAGGAAACTCCTTCCCTATCAAGAGTATGTCATCCACGTACTCTACGAGGATCATCATCATACTCCCTACTACCTTTTCGTTTATACAAGGTTTATCTACCATTTTGATGATGTCAACTTCTTTGACTAACACATCAAAACAGACGTTCCAACTCCGCGATGCCTGCTTCATCACATAAAACATCTTGCACACGTTTCCGCTGCTCCCACTGTCTACGAAGCCTTCTGGCTGTGTACTTATAGACGCTCTCTTCCAAAACATCATTTAGAAAAGCAGTCATGACATCCAACCACCAGATATCGTAGTCATGGTATGTAGCCGTGGCAAGTAGGATCTGGATGGACTTAAGCACAGATTTTTTAGAAAAAGTTTCATCATGATCCATACCTGGTCAATGATGCAAACCTTTAACAAGTCTAGCTCTGAAAATCTCAACTTTTCCATGTACACCAAGTACTCTTCTCAAGATATACTTGCTCCTGATGGGGATTTAACCCTTCAGATATAGCAACCAAAGTCCATACTTTGTTGGTGTATAAGGATTCCATCTCAGATCGCTAAGCATCCAGCCATTCTTACAGAGTCCCACTCCAGATGGCCAGCTCGAAATTAGTTGGGTCATCATCTCATGACACAATCCTCGCTCCCACTGTCATAGAGAAACCGAAGTATCTCTCAGGTGGGTGAGGAACCCTGCTAGATCGGCGGAGAGGCTGAGGTTCGTTGGTTTCTATCGAATCCTTTAGTTCTACAAAATTAGTAGCTGCAGTTTGTATAGCTGGAACCTTTCCAGTTCTACATAACAGACCTTGCCTCGAGCTTGTCTGGATTTTTCTTTTTAGACATAGGCCGGACAACCCTAAATCTTAACCAACTTAAGATATCGGCTCTTCCCTTTCCATATCACATATGAAGCGGTAGGCAATTGATTTGATTGGAACCTAATTCAATAGGTATGCAGCTTCTCAAGTGCATAACCCCCTAAAAGGAAATAGGTAACTCAGTAGTACTCATCATAGAGCACACCATATCATATAGGGTGCTATTGCTCCGCCCCGATATACCATCGTGCTATGGTGTATACGGAGGAGTAATGCTGAGAGAGAATCTCATTCTCCTTTAGAATAGTCCAGGATTTCCGTGTTCAAGTATTCTCCTCCTTGATCAAAGCACATAATACTTTTACCCGTATTTTGGTTCTCTACTTCTAGCTTATATTCTATGAATATCTCAAAAGGTTCGGACTTGTGTTTCAACAGGAACATATGTCTGAATCTTGAGAGATTATCAGAGAATGTAATGAAGTACAAAGAACCGGTCCTGGCATATGTAGACAGGGGACCTTACATACATCAACATGTATCATCCCAAGAGTTTACTAACTCTTTCTCTGTTTCCATTAAACAGAGCTATGGTCATCTTATCTTTGTGACATGACTGGCAAGTTTTCACAAGATGTAAATTCAAACTAATTTAAATATGCATCTAAATGTAACTTTAGCCAGTCGGGTCGCATTGATATGACCTAGTCTACAATACCTCAAGAAGGATTTGTTCATTTCTGAACACTTCCTCTTGTGTGTGTTCTGTATACTAGTAACTGTAGTTTGATTTAGAACGTCAATGCTTTTAGATAACGTGCCTGAACCAATCAACTTTTGATATAGGAAATGTTCAAAACATTATCCAACAATACAAAATTTTATCATTTCTTTAGTAATAAAGAGACTGATACGATTTTGTATATCAGGTTCGGTATCTAATAGCATTTGTTCAGAATCAATGTATTGGTAATACAGGGTGACAGTGACCGACAGACTTGGCTGCAACACTTGACCCGTTTTCTGTCTCATGAAACTTATCACCCGTTCTCAGTTTTTCTACCTTTTTGTAGCCCTGTGTAACATATTACATATCTGGGATCCTGATCCGGTATCATATACCCAGGATGCGGAGGATACTGAGAAAAAGTTCTTTGTAATGAACACACCCGAAGAAGATGCATCATATGTACTTTCTTCGTTTGGGTGGCACGGGAAATCTGGTATTCCCCAATTTCCTGCTCTGTCTTATAACAATTATAAGTTGGAGCGGGACCAACGTTCCCCAGCTCAGTATAACAAGCGGGTTCGGTCAATATCCATATTAATATCTTGATTAAGGCATGATATGGTCGCTACCTGGAGAGAGAGAAGAAAACACTCAGCGTGCGCTCTTACAAGAATAGATTGGTTTTTATTTTATCTAATCAGGATGACTCCTACTGCTTTTTATCAAATCTTCCTTCAAACCCTAAAAGGAAAGACTAGCCGGGATTAATTACACACTACAAGTTCGCCAATCTTTCAGCCAGGCCAGTGTCGGTACTTTGAGGGAGGTCCCCCGTGCTTTCGCACGAACCTAATTAATGTAAACCTCGTTTTCCCAGAGGCGTAACCCCGTTGACACCTACTTGATCGGCTAATTGTAAAGTGTAAAACTCTCCCAGGAGTAACTCTTACTCGCAGCGGGTATCGGGATCCAACTATCTCATAGAAGGTATGCAATCTCATTGCAAATTTCAACACTTAAAATTCCCGATAATATTTTGCCCCTAGCATCTTATGACCTTGACGAAAGCCAACAAACCATAGGCTACTAGTCAAGTCCAACCCGTCATTTCTTGATTGAATTAAACCCACCCACATGACCCTTCACGAAAGCCAACAATGCCGCACGACTACCCTAATCCAATCGCATCATATGCAGCAGATAAGCAGCAGATAGCTACCGCACACTACACCTTGACGAAAGCCAACAAATGTAGCACGAATACTATATACAACTTATCTGAAATGACGGAGGGCTACGACAGGTTTTTCTGAAAACCTATTGCGTAATGAACTTGATATCGTTGTACAATCAAATGATTTTAAAATGGAGTGTTTTTGAGGCTTTTCTAGTTTTGCTAAAGGAGTCACTCCCGGTGAAGGGATCGTCGGTCCTTTCCTCGTTGAATGAGGTGCGGGATATATCATATATATCACTGTGCAAAGCAGAACTCTTAAAAGCAATCAAAAGACAAACTGAGTGTGTAGCATCTGCCAGTTATAGCTAAAGGAGTCACTCCCGGTGAAGGGATCTCGGTCCTTTCCTCATCGAATAAGGTGCAGGATATATCATATATACCGCTGTGCAAAGCAAGAACTGTAGCTACCTGTTTTATTTTGAAATTCGATTCCACAACATCTTAGGTTTCTTTTTTCTTCATTAATCACATTAATGAAGTCCCATCATTTAAGTACCTAAACATCACAGATAAATACGACGTACACTTATGCCATCCGCATTCGCCTCGATGTCCCCTCGTGCACCGTTAGGTTAGGTGACTAACGACAGAGCAGGGCAGGGCTAGTGCGGGTGCAAAACATAAGTAGCGTCTATATAAATTATCATATATACTATATACTGTATCTATCACAGAACATCACATGATCTCATCACAGATATCGCAGCAGAAGAATCATATGAAATATTGGATATACTAGGACGCCCGTGTTTTCAATACGAGCCAGTATAAAACATGGATTCCACGGTCGCGATGAATAGCCAAACCCACACCCCTAGACCCCTACGAGAGCGGCAAGCAACCCTACCAATTCTACGGTTAGGAGACCTGGACTCGACTCCTCGAGATGGTCTCCCTTTGGACTCCAGAACCCGGTTACTTGTGCTCCCTTCCTTGGGTCTATCCTAGTGCGGAAAAGTAAATAATATACAAACGGTGACATCTTCCGCAACCTGGAAGTGCCCCAATAAAAGAATATTACATACAAGTTTTTACATGAATGAAAATGAAAAACACTCATCTCACATAAAAACCCCCCGGCTATTCAAACACGACGATCCAATATAACATATCCAGCAACACATAACATCACATGTCATCAACGTAAGTAAATATGCACATCCCAATTGTCGTTGACATATAGCAACGAAACCGGCGATATCACATATTACACTTACGGTCACAGAAAAGAAAGTGTAAAACTACAACAGTTGGAATCCGCAACCTCTTTAGACATCGCATTCCTAATCAAATTAATTCCTTAGACATCGCATGCCTAACAATCATAAACCCCGCATTTTAGTCTCATTATCGAAAACACTTTTCAATATCAAGTCGGGCAATTCAACAAGATTCCCGACATCCTGATCGAATGCTCGTCGCAAACTTTAGTAGGCGGCCGAACCCCCGACGCCGTCGACGAAGTGCACCAAGGCGGAACACCGCTGCCGCGAGCACCCGAACGGATGCTTTCGGCGACGGGGTTCTCCTACAGTCACTTGGTCGGGGCTATGGAGTGAGGCTGTCTATTAAGTTTATCCGGCGAGTATTCGCGTACGCTACGTTATTGCGATGGACTTTTGATCACATCAAAATTCCGTGGCAACCGATCAAGTGAGACTAAACTGCTATGTTTATAACATTCATTCAGTTATCTCATAACTTATTGTGAATTCCAATTATTGTATCACATTCCAGATAAATAGAAAATGTTAAACTTTCCGATCGAACATTCAAACACCCAAGTTTTCCCGAAACAGATCAACACATGAAATAAGCTTATAAACATTCATTTCGTGCCTCAGTACCAACGGTCCAGCCGTAGAAGGGTCAAGCCAACGCCTCACATGTGGCACGCCGTACTGCCCCAAACCAGAAGGTTCAAAGGGCAGTTCAAGACGGTCACATAATCGAGTTAAGGTTTGTTGTCTTCTAGAGGGACCATCACGTTACTTGCACTACTTAGAACATCATTAAACTATGGAAAAGTCCAACAATTGGAAATTTCCCGACAGGAGAAAAGGTGGGTATTTATATCCGGTCGAACTTTTTAACATATTCAAAAATTATCCGGAAGCCACATAGACAAAATCTGATAATCCGATCGAATCATCGAACTCCCAAAACACCCCAAGAAACTCAACTCTTGAGTGATATTTAAAAATACCCAGAGAACTCAGCACTGAATAAAGGAAGTTACTGTGCAAAATTGGGTGGGTGACGTCATCATACGGCCGCGGAACCGCCGCAGAAGCCAGGCTTCTGCCGCGGTTCCGCCGTACTTTGGAGGAATCATGGACACGTGTTGCACAGTAATTCTTATGATTCCCTGCTGATTTTTCTGCATATTTTTAATTTGGAAAAAACCCAGTTTTTGAAAAATGTCCAGAGAGCATTATCGGGTTAGGGTTTCTGGTCGATCGGGTTTCAAACTTCGTCTACGCATCGCCTAAGGATCTAGCTAGGCTCTGATACCACTGTAGGGTTCCTAGGCACGCTAATGAGGTCTCACAAGGCATCAACCATGCCAATTTCAAATTTTAGGGGTGCCGAGAAACCCTAATACGGATCGTTGGCTAGAAGTTTAGGCGAATCTACGAGCTAGTTAACAACTTAACTAAAGTGTAACGGAATATACAACCTTTGTAGATCCGGTTCTCCACCTCCATAGCTCCGTGATGAAGTCCCCTCGCTGTACAAGTTGGATCCCGGGCTCAAACGTCGGCTTCATCGGAGAAATGGGCGGGCTAGGTCATCGACTACGATGCCGAAGATGATCTACGTCGAAACATCACAAGATCAAGCTCCCACTTCACTAAGTCATGAAACTTATGAAGAAAACACCCTATACTACTTTTCAAGATGTAGAGGATGAAGAAATAGGAAGTGGGTTCACTTTAGAATTGGATTTCTCACCCATTTTCACAAGTTGCCATTGATGGAGGCAAGGTTTTCTTCATGAAGATGAAGAAGAAGAAGAAGATAGAATATGATAAGTCTTATTCAAAAAGAATAATCAAATGAATACTTATCATATCCTAACCTTAGTTAGGTGTAGAGAATAGACCATGGTTAGGTTTAATGGTTTAGGGTTAAGCATGAGACAAAATGGTCATGTAGTCAAAGCTTCATGAAGCTTCAACTACAAACAAAGAAAGCCACCATTTTCCTCTTTTATCTTTTCCAAAATGAAAAATAAATAAATAAATAAGCAAATAAACAAAACCCTAATCATAAACTTAACCATGGTTTAATCTTACACTTAACCAAGTTAGCATGTATCATCAAACATGATACAATCAAGTGCACAAAAGTATATCATATATACAACTTGTGAACTTCAAGTGAGAAAATCCATTTAAAGTGAACCAATACTAGTTAATGCAAAGTAATATATCAAATATATAATTATACATTAAATCATTAAATAAACAATTGATTCAATGATCCGGTCATGTCGCACATAACCGACTAGCATCAATAGTAACAACTTATCGAATCAACACTTGATCCGATAACCCGGCTATATCGCATATGACCGATCAATGTCACAAATCGCGAGAATCGAATACAGTATCACATACTGGTATTATTCACGGTCTCGCACATATCTCATATGCGCTCCTATTTCGTTTCGCTTGAGCCTGGAAACCTCTGTGTAGGACTCTAAAGACTCGTCAATACGCCGGCTGCAGGTGATGATCATATCAAACACCCACAAGCCGCAAGCGGTCAGCTAAACGTAACGGCCACCCGGGTATTGAACGATCAGAAGATCGACGAGCAAGCCTGCTCACACTCCTGTGAATCCAACCAGTAACACTTACCGTACAGTCCGGTCTGATCGTCTGATATGTCGCATATCTTGCCTAGGGGTGGTAAACGTCAGACCCCAATAGCTCGATAAGTCGTGTCGATATGAGGTCTATAACAATTCGAGAAACTACTGGTAACACTTACCAGAAAATCTCAGCAACCCTGGCCAGGGATTTCCGGTTATAGCCAATCGAACACAACGCAACATCAACTCCCTATACTGGGAGAGACGAATCCCCTCCTATCGCTCATTGCCTCCATGTGATTCGGGACTGTACCCAAAAGCCACCGTTTTGCACGCCCTCTTGGACGTGGTAAGGTGGAAATCAAAGCACAGTGGGAACCACACAAGACTCTATGACGATCTCGGGTCAACAGACTACTCTGTACCAGTGTCACCAGAGAACTGCCATCTGACGTAAGGTATAATACCATCTGGGAGTTCTCGGCGAGTCCGTCCAGTGTACCCAGTCTCCACTGAGCACCCGTATATTATCTCTGATGTCAAACACCAATGGATATGAGATCATCCATCGCCCATCTGTATGGGTCGAGAAGGTATACGCTAGTCTACTCTGGTATATCGATGCCCCATCTCGATACACCCACGACTAGGGACCTTGAAGGATGTACTTATGGACTACCATGTCCCCACTAGTATGATCAGCATCATAGTCCAGGTAGTCAAGTACACATCCTAAGGGCTTTACCAACATGTAATAGAGAGACAATCAGTATACACGTTAAGGCAAAGAGTGACCAGATAGCATACTATCATGTCGAGTAAGAAAGTCCTCCCTATATATGTCCCAGCATCCACTACAATATATATCCTATGTACAGTAATGGCCTCTAGGGCATACATATAACTAACAAAAAACCTATCGTAGCCCTCCGTCATTTCAGATAAGTACTACTTAGTATTCGTGCTGCAGTAGTTTGGCATTCGTCAAGGCGTAGTGTACGGTAGATAACTAATATTTATCTGCTTATGCATATGATGCAGATTGGATTAGGGTATTCGTACGGCATTGTTTGGCATTCGTCAAGGGTCGTGCGGGTGGGTTTAATTCAATCAAGAAATGTACGGGTTGAACTTGACTAGTGGACTATGGGTTGTTTGGCATTCCTCAAGATCATAGAACGCTAGGGGTAAAATATTATCGGGAATTTCAAGTGTTGAAATTTGCAATGAGATTGCATACCTTCTATGAGATAGTTGGATCCCGATACCCGCTGCAAGTAAGAGTTACTCCTGGGAGAGTTTTACACATTACAATTAGCCGATTAAGTAGGTGTATAGAAAGGTGTTAACGGGGTTACGCCCCTGGGAAAACGAGGTTTACTTTAATTAGGTTCGTGCGAAAGCACGACGGACCTCCCTCATAGTACCGACACTGGCCTGGCTGAAAGATTGGCGAACTTGTAGCGTATAATTAATCCCGGCTAGTCTTTCCTTTTAGGGTTAGAAAGAAGATTTGATTAAAACGGTGGGAGACATCCTGATTAGATATATTAGATAACCAATCTAATCTTGCAAGAGCATACGCTGAGTGTTTTCTTCTCTCTCTTTCCAGGTAGCGACCATATCACGCCTTAATCAAGATAATAAAACGGATGAATTGACCGAACCCGCTTTTTATACTGAGCTAGGGAACGTTGGTCCCGCTCCAACTTATAATTGTTATAAGACAGAGCAGGAAATTGGGGAATACCAGATTTCCCGTGCCGCCCAAACGAAGAAAGTGCATGCTGATGCATCATCTTCGGGTGTGTTCTGTTAGTTATGTATATGCCTTAGAGGCCATTGTTGTACATATGATGTAAGTCCACGTTGCCTATCCCGGTACATACGGGGAGGCGGAAAACGGAATAAAAATCGAATTTTTATGAGCTTAGGCAACATGGACTACAGTATGAAGGATCTTTGCTAAACAAAAATAAGCTAAAGCTAACTTGAAACTAGCTAAGTGCTAGAAAGGTTATACCTTGGTCTTTATGTCCTTCTCTCCTTGCTCCTTGGAGTGGTGGAAGGAGGTCACCTTGGTCGTCTTCTTACGTCGAAGAAAGATCCACCCGAAAGCCTCAACCTTTGGCTTCAACTCCAAGCTAGAAGTAACTAGGGTGCAAGAAGTGCTAATCCTTGAACCCTAGATGAGAGTAAAGATTATCAAGAAAGGGTTTTTCTCAAGCTCAAGTGTTTCTCAACACACGAGAGGGGAGAGCTTGAGGGAGAGGAAGAACAAGAGAGAGAAAGTGTATGATAGAATGAGAATAAAATAAACCATTCTCACATATATGAGTGTATTATTTTAATTAGATAATTAGCTAGATAATTGTCATGGTTAATCATGACACGACCATTATCATTTCATTTTTAATGCAAATTGCAAGGATCAAAGAGTATCTTCCAAATGAAATGATATGGTCAAAGTGTCAACTAAGGTCAACAAGTCAAGAAGGTCAAATGGTCAACAACCATAACCATGCACAATTATTAAACTAATATCAATTAATCATAATACACACATAAGCATTAGGGTTAATCAAATGACAATAGTCATTAACCCTAATCAAAGTCCTCTCCCTCTGTCTCAAGCAACTGTGCATACGCACCAGTATTCGTGATCCGAGGAACACGAATACAATGAGAAAAACCAATCCCAAATCATATACTAGGATCTGGCTTAAACCAAAGCCCGCTAGTATAAGCTGTCCGGACAGCAAACGTGCACAAGTGCGCGGATGTGAACGAACCCTGTCGCAAAACCATGCGACCTCTACTCATTTTTCCTAAAGGCGAATAGCTCTCTGTGTGGGACTCTAAAGACTCGACACTATGCTGGTAGTGGGTTTAATCCCAGACCGCAAGCGGCACTAGCTGTACGTAACGGTCCCCAGGTAGATGTCGATAAGAAGACTGACGAGGTGAACCCCATCTGAACTCCTACTGAGCCTGTATGTGACAGTCTCCGTACAGTCCAGTCTGTTCGTCTGATACATCGCATGGCGGGCCTAGGGGGCGGTGAACGTCAGTCCTCTAATAGCGGTACAAGTCGTGTCGGAGTGTAGCCCAGAACACCCTGAGATAACACTGGAAACCTACCAGTATATCTCGCTTGTCCTGGCCAGGGACTACTCGTGTAATGGCTCTCCTGGACACAGCGCGATGTCAACCCCCAATACCGGGAGAGACGAATCCTGTCTAACCGTCACTGCCTCCAAGTGCTTCGGGATTGGACCCAAAAAATACCTGTTTGCACGACTCCTTTGAGCCGTGGTAGGGTAGTAATCAAAGTGCAGTGGGAACACACTCGAGGCGAAGTGACAGTGTCAAGTCAGCGGACTAAGCTGTACTCATGTCACCTGGGAACTGATAACTAACGATAGGTATAATACCAACCAACATTTCCCGACGAGTCCTGTCCAGTGTACTCGTAACCAAATGAGCACCCGCATACTATCTCAAGTACGACGTACTGACGGCTGTGGGACATACCGTCTCCCACACTGGGATGAGAAGCGCATACGCTAGTCTACTCCGGAGTATTGATACCCTGTCTCGATAGTCCAACGACTAGGGACCTGTATAAGGATGTGCTTATGGATCACCCAGCTCCCACGAGTGTGAGCGCCATCACAACGCTGGTAATCAAGCAATAATCCTAAGGGCTCTACTAATATGTATATCAGCAATATGCTAAAAGAAACACATGCACATATTAAAGCAGAGACAAACCAAGTAGCATACTACCATTTCGAGCAAAATCGTATATGCAACTGTGAATATCCCAAGCTTCCATTAAGTAATATACAAACTAGTATGATACAGTAATGGCCTTTAGGGCATATACATTAACAATCTCCCACTTGCACTAAGGCCATGTACTGGCGTATCGAAGACCTATCATCTCAATCAGCCGCTCGAACTGAGTCTGGGGCAAGGCTTTGGTGAATGGATCTGCTGTGTTATCTTCTGAAGCAACCCTCCGAACCTCGATCTCCTGGCGATCTACGATCTTCCTGATCAGGTGATACCGCCTTAAGTTGTGTCTGGATTTCTGATGGGATCTGGGTTCCTTCGCTAAAGCTATAGCCCCGTTGTTGTCGCAATACAAAGGTATTGGGTCAACAATGGACGGAACCACCTGAAGTTCTCTCAAGAACTTCCTCATCCAGACAGCTTCTTTTGCGGCATCAGATGCAGCGATGTATTCCGCTTCCATAGTCGAGTTCGCAACGGTTTCCTGTTTGGAACTCTTCCAACACACCGGCCCTCCATTGAGGGTGAAGAGGAAATCCGACATGGACTTGGAATCATCCTTGTCACTCTGGAAGCTGGAGTCAGCAAAGGCCTCAATCTGCAGGTCTTTTCCGCTATACCCCAAGAACATCTCCTTAGTCCTTCTCAGGTACTTGAGAATGTTCTTTACTGCTATCCAATGTTTCTCCCATGGGTTTGACTGATACCTGCTTACCACACTCAGTGCATAAGCCACATCCGGTCTGGTACACAACATCGCATACATTATAGAGCCTACCGCAGAAGCGTACGGTATAATAGACATGTGATCCCTCTCCAAATCAGTCTTGGGAGACATCTCTTTGGAGAAGGTGATCCCGTGACAAGCCGGTAGATTACCGCGCTTGGAATCTTCCATACTGAATCTCTTCAGTATGGCGTCGATGTACCTGGACTGTGAAAGTCCTAATATCCTCTTGGATCTGTCACGGTAGATCCGGATACCCAGAATGTATGAGGCATCACCCAGGTCTTTCATGGAGAACCTGTGTGACAAGAACCCCTTGACAGATTGTAGCATAGGAATGTTATTTCCTATTAAGAGAATGTCATCCACGTATAAAACGAGGAATACTATAGTTCTCGCTACAAATCTACAATAGATGCATGGTTCATTTGGATTTTTGATGAAGCCAAATTCCTTGACCGTCTCATCACAACAGATGTTCCAACTCCGCGATGCCTGCTTTAGTCCATAAATGGACTTAAGCAACTTGCACACCTTTCCGCTGCTCCCACTCTGAATGAAACCCTCTGGCTGGTCCATATAGACACACTCCTCCAAATGTCCATTTAGAAAAGCTGTTTTTACGTCCATCTGCCAAATCTCATAATCGTGGAAGGCAGCAATGGCAAGAAGGATCCGAATGGATTTCAGCATAGCTACTGGAGAAAAGGTTTCGTCATAGTCCAAACCAGGTGTTTGACGGAAACCCTTTGCAACCAGTCTAGCTTTATAGGTCTCAACCTGTCCATCTACCCCAATCTTCCTTTTGAAGATCCACTTGCATCCTACGGGTTTTACCCCATCTGGAGTAATGTCCAATGTCCATACTTTGTTGGTGTACATGGACTCCATTTCGGTCCGCATTGCATCCAGCCATTTTACCGAGTCGACGCTCTGAATGGCTTGCTGGAAGCTAGTAGGCTCATCACAATCTATGATGCAATCCTCTCTATCCCCGTCAATGAGAAAACCGTAGTATCTCTCGGGCGGATGAGACTGCCTACTACTCCTGCGGAGTGGCGTTGGAATGTCTTGATCTTTCGAACCCTATGGTTCTACTAAGCTTTCAGTAATAGCTCGTGGTTCTAGAATTTCTTCCAGTTCTATTGCGCTCCCACTTAATTCTTTTTCTAAGAACTGATGTTCCAGAAAATGGGCATTACGAGAAACAAGGACTTTTTGTTCCTCTGCGTAATAGAAAAGATACCCCCTGGAGTTCTTTGGGTATCCCACAAAATTGCACAGTACTGAGCGTGCCTCGAGCTTGTCCACATGCTGCTTTTTGACATAAGCTGGACATCCCCAAATCTTCAGGTATTGAAGATAGGGTTTCTTCCCACTCCATAACTCATATGGTGTGGTAGGCACAGTCTCAGTGGGAACTCGGTTCAAAAGGTATGCAGCTGATTCTAGCGCATATCCCCAGAACGATCGCGGCAACTCAGCGTTACTCATCATGGACCGTACCATATCCAATAGGGTTCGGTTCCGTCTCTCCGATACACCGTTATGTTGCGGAGTGTATGGAGGAGTAAGCTGAGAGAGAATTCCATTCTCTTTTAAGTAACCCAGGAACTCGGCACTCAAGTATTCACCACCTCGATCAGATCTCAGTGCCTTGATACTTTTGCCTGTTTGTTTTTCTACTTCATTCTTATATTCCTGGAACTTTTCAAAAGCTTCGGATTTATGCTTCATTAAGAAGACATGTCCGAACCATGAGAAATCATCCGTAAAAGTAATGAAGTAAGAATAACCGCTTCGCGCATGTGTAGACATTGGACCGCACACGTCGCTGTGTACGAGTCCCAAGAGCTCGCTCGCTCTTACTCCGTGTCCAGTGAACGGAGTCTTTGTCATCTTTCCTTTGAGACAGGACTGACAAGTTGCATACGATTGATATTCGAACGGATCCAAATATCCTTCTGTATGTAACTTAGTCAACCTTCTCTCACTGATGTGGCCCAGTCTACAATGCCATAAGAAAGTTTTATTGATTTCTGGAGACTTTCTTTTGTGTGTATTCTGGACATTGAAAATCTGTGGTTGGTTTAATACGTATATACCATTGTTCAATGTACCTGACCCAATCAAAGCTTGATTAAGGTGAATGTTCACTACATTACTTACAAATGAAAATTCATAACCTTCTTTAGATAATAAAGATACAGAAATGATATTACGGGTTGCATTTGGTACATAATAACAACTACGCAAAACCAAAAAGTGTTTATCCGACAATCCCAGGTGATAGTCCCCCACGGCCTCAGCATCCATGCTAGCACCGTTTGCAACTCTGAGGGTCATGTCACCTGCCTTCAAAACTCTACGCTTTCTCAACGCCTGCAAAGAATTACAGATATGAGATCCTGATCCGGTATCCAATACCCAGGACGTAGAGTTTATTGATAGACAGTTTTCAATAACATACACACCTGAAGCTGAAGCTGCAACTCGCTTCAAATCCTGTGTTCTGGCTTTCTAAGCCTTGCAATCCAGTTTCTAGTGACCACTTTTGTGACAATAGAAGCATTCTTCCTTCCCAACCAGCTTTCCCGCTATCTTTGTTTCTTTTCCTTTTCCCTTCGTATCCACTTTACTGACACCGCCTCTTGGTTTGGCGGGGGCTTTCTTCTTCTTAGCCTTAGCTTTCGCCCTGGATCTAGAAGAGGCAGATCCTCCTACAAACAAAGTGGATGTCTCCCTACCTTTCTGTAGGGTGCCTTCAG
Organism: Agapanthus africanus; assembly: GCA_030015575.1. NCBI lineage: Eukaryota > Viridiplantae > Streptophyta > Magnoliopsida > Asparagales > Amaryllidaceae > Agapanthus > Agapanthus africanus. Next base: position 319,460,516 of record JASDDO010000008.1, read on the forward strand.
CACTCCTCAACATGTTCAGAAGTTCGGAAAGTTCAACCTCCTTTCCTTGCATGTTGAAGTTAAGAATAAACTGGGCGTAAGTGGAAGGAAGGGACTGGAGAATCAAATCAGTATAGAGTTCATTCTCCAACGTGGTCCCAAGGTCCGCGAGCTCCTCAATGTAGCCAATCATCTTAAGCACATTTTCCGCTACCGATGATCCGACGGCCAACCTTGGCGAAAATAGCTTCTTCGACACTTCGTATCTTGCGATACGAGACTGCTCACCATACAGTTCTTTTGTATGGAGAAATATGGACTCTAGGTCCATATTCTCGTGCCTCCTCTGATGTTCGTTGTCCATCAAGGCTAGTACGAGGCATTTGGCCTTCGCGCAATCTATATCCCAGGTCTTGTAGATTTCCCTATCTACGACACTGGTTTTGGGACCTGGGACAAGGGGAGCTTTGGTGGTAAGGACATACCCCAACTTGTCGTAAGTGATTGCCATCTTGACATTCCTGAGCCAATCTTTGTAGTTTGGCCCTGTCAATATATTTTTATCTAGTAATAACTTAAGTCCGGTCATGTTGAATGGTCGCTGTAATTAGGAGAGAGAAAAGAAACACTTTAGCATGATGCTCTTGCAAGTTTAGAGTGGTTTTTAGTTTGTCTAAACTGGATGGCTCCCACTGTCTCTCGAATCCCTTCTCAAATCGTAAAGAAAGGATCAGTCAGGATCAATCCCACCGTCCAATACTTGCTTGACCGTTCAGCCAGGCCAGTGTCGGTACTTCAAGGGAGGTTTTCCAACACTTTCGCGAAGTTCCTTAATTAAGTAACCTCTTTTCCCTGTCGGTGTAGCCCCGCTAACACCTTTCTAGACACCTACTAAGTTTATAGCATTGATCGTTAAGTGAGTGTTTTCCCGAGGAGTAGCATATACTAACAGTAGGATCGGGATCCAAATATCATCGCGTGATAAAACCGAAGGAATCCTACCAGAATTATCACACTCCAAATGGTATGCAGCGCTAGCAAGTTTCAGTACATAGGAAACTCCCGATGTGGATTTTTGCCCCATGCTCTTATGACCTTGGCGTGAGGTCAAAATGTCATAAGTCACATGTCAAGTTCTTCCCATCATTATCCCGGTTAATTTGAACCCACCCGTACTTACCCTTGACGTAGGCCAAAATGGCAGTACGACTGTCTCAAACCAACGCATTCTATCTATGCAACAGATAAATATCCGGCAGCTACCAATCACTATGCCTTGGCGTGAGGTCAAAATACATAGCTTGAATACTACCGTATATTTAACTGAAATGATGGAGGGCTACGAATGGTTTTGGTGAAACCGTGAACGTAGTGAACTTGATATAATCGATGGAACGAGATAGCTTTTAAAAGGAGTGGTTCAAGCTCCGCGTTTAAAAGTTTAGTTTTGAAAAGAACCGAGTGGTTTTCAAAGTGTTCCAATCGACTTTTACTTGGTTTATTTTCTTGCATTAGTTCTTTTAATGCGTCCCATCATTTAATCCTACCATTGCAGAAAACAACCAAAATATGACGTACGCTTATGCCATTCGCATTCGCCACGGGGCCCCGTCATCACCCGTTAGGTTACTTAACTAACGACAGAGCGGGGGCTGGGCTAGCGCGGCTGTAAAACATAAGCAATGCCTAAATAGTTATCATATATAAATATATAGCAATGATAGACATTACAGAACACAGATGAATACATTGGATATACTAGGTGTAACACCCGAGCCCAATAATACTATGTATATTACTAGTTGAGGGTTGTGGTTTGCTCATTTCCAATTTTCCTGATTTTCTGGTGTTTATTGCTAAATTTTAACCGGTTAAGTCATTTTGGCACATAACAAATTTTAACTCCTAAAATGAAATTTAAGATCTCCATCTTGGCCTACTCGTCGCCACTAGTCGCGTGGTAGCGTCCGCGCGTCGAGATTCTGTCCCGTTCGGCTAAACGGGCAAGTTCGGACGACTACGTGCGCGTGCAAGTGTTCGACTTGGGGGCATGCATTTTAATCTTTAAACACCTCTTTTCAAAATTTGGAACCCGCTTAAAATCTTATATTTTGAATTTGGAACATTTGGGCGCAACCCGGGCGCGATTTGGAAATGTTTCATTTTGCGCCAAAAAGGGCCCGTTTCAATTTAATATATAAAACTATAATTATATACGAAGCTAAAATTTTCCCTAACTGTTAATCATCCCAAATCTTTCCCTTATCTCACAATCAGCCAATCGCGAGCTTGGTTTTCCTTCTCGTGGGCCCCGCCTCCCTTTCCTCATCTCTGTCTCTCTCTACTCATTCTCTCTCCCTCAATCTCTTTCAAATCTCCCTCTCTCTCTATCTCATCAACTTCTCTCTCTCTTCCTCTATTTATTGTTTCCCATGCAACAGCCGCCCCTCACCATCCCCCTTCTTCGCGAGGAAAACCCTAACCCTAACCCTAGTCTCGCGATCCCACCGCCGACTTCCCCGCAACCTCGCCGTCGCCGCCGGCAACGCCTCCTCGACCGCCGCGCCTTCCTCCTCCCGTTTCCCGACGACTCCCGCGCCTGCACCCAACGCAGGCTTCGCCTCCACCATCGCAAACCTCGCCGTCAACGCCACCCATCGTCGTCGACGACCCCCGCGACCCCCTTTCACCCTACTCGACCCAACCTCGTCGTCGTTTCCTCCTCCCGTTTCCCGACGACTCCCGCGCCTGCACCCAACGCAGGCCTCGCCTCCACCATCGCAAACCTCGCCGTCGACGCCACCCATCGTCGTCGACGACCCCCGCGACCCCCTTTCACCCTACTCGACCCGACCTCATCGTCGTTTCCCTCCTCCCCTCGCCGGAACAGTAAACCCGAGCCTTCATCCATTGCCTACCTCCGCTGTTCGCCGGAAAACCGCGCCGGCGACCTCGTCGACGCCACCTTCGACCACCTACTTCTTCCCCTCGACCACCAGAGCCGACCCCCTCTCCTCCAGCTCGCCGCAGCACACTATCCCGCGCACCCCGAAGCTTTCAACCCTCGCTGCAGCCGCTGCCGTCGCTTCGCCGGCGTTCCAGCGCCGTCGAGCTCGCCGGGGTCACCTGGTACATCTCCCTGTAAGTGTCCCCTTTCCTTCCTTTGTGCAAATCATCCCCCTTGCTGGTCGTACTCGCTTGTATCCTATCGTTTTGCTAACTTCGCTCCCTTTTGTCGTTGCCGGAACCCGACCGTGCCGTCTTGGCGAACCCGACGCTCCAGCGAAGCCCCCTGGTCCGTGTGATCCCGTTGATCTCTGCTGGGACTCGATCCGTGGCCCGTGCTATCTTATCGCGTTTCTGCCGACATCGCATCCGTATTCCAGTTTGCAGACCGTCGAGGCAAGTATCTGAATACTTGCTTGAACATGCTAGCGTGCGAGATCTAGTCTTGCCACGCAATTTAATTCACAGTATTTAATCCCGTAACTTAATGATGGTAATGGATATCATATTATTGCAGTTATCTTAACCTGGAATCGTTACAACAGTTCCTAGTAATTAACTAACCCACATCACTCCATGCTTTAACTAAATAAAACAACTGAATCAGATCTGCTTGAACTGTTAAACTATTCTTGAGACAATTATTATACTTAGTATAATTTCATGTAGTTCCTTAATTTATAATTGTGAATATTGCTTTACCTTGTGGCTATTACACCCTAAAGATGATTGAACATGTTAATGAGAGAATATAAACATCACTGTAGTTATATGGAATATTGTGGTTAAATACTGTTTCCTGCTGATATTCATAATTGATTGTATACCTGTTGTGAGCACTTACCCGATTGCACGACATATTGACCTGACCTTGCTACACCTGACATATACATACATACCGACTCATCCTGTTGTACCATGACTTACTTGTCTCACGATTTCATGCCTAATGCCGACAAACCTAACCATTCCTGTTGTCGATCCAGACAGACCTACCTTTACTTGACTTTGTGTTGGCATTAGTCCTTGACTACTGAATACCTGACTGACATACATAGTTTGGGGGTATGGGGAAATCAAAGGTGGAACTGACTTGTAACTCAACAGTTCGATACATTGTTCTGATCAGTTTTACGGGCTTGGCCAGCTCCGGAGTGTTGTTGCTGACATCACTCGTCCATCCTACTACCTTTTACTGCTTAGCGGCACGTCTCGGATTCAGCCCCGAGGATCATGACCGTGGTCCCGGGCACGCACGGGATACTATTGAGTTACATCGACGATTCATCAATTGGTTTCAAAGACTATAGAGTAGAAGACCTGATAGGACAGTTTAGTCACCAGTGCACTTTACCCTGCTTGTTATTTCTTATTGCTGCTTTATTCATGTTCATACTTGCATTTCTTATTACCATGTTTATGCTATATACTTGATATCATGACGCACTGACGTCTGGGTTTTGCATGGCCCAGATCCCGTACCACTGTCTACGACCGAGCAGGAGTACTTCAGCCAACAGGCTGAACTGTGAGTTCCTTAGAGTTTAGTTTATTTATGTCATTTCATTTCCAGATGTGAGCCCGCATTATGGGACATACTGTTTATTCATTGTATTGGATCATTAGCTTCCGCACTTATTGTTTATTGATTCTTGTTATTATGGATTTGGACATGTATTAGATTAGCTTATTATCTTGTTCTTGATATCTCTACAACCGTAATGTGACTGTGGGTGGATACTTCCTACCCACAGGTAGCATGGTTGGCTATGTCACGTGCCCAAATCTTGCGTACTCTGGGAAGAGGGGCGTGACATGGTTTTATGGTATCAGAGCCATAGGTTAATTGGGTTGATTCTTTGTAGTTGGGTATCGCACCCGATACACGAATCAGAATACCCGTGATTAGGAAACATGTCCTGCCACTTTGACCGTCTTACCGTCCTTGAATCATTCTTCCAGTTCATGTCGACATGCAAACTTACTTTGCATTGTCAAACTTGAAAACCTAACTTCTTGTTATCTCTAGGACTTAGGCGACTTGGGTGGAGTTAAGTAATTGCGGCTATGATATCGCGGCATAGCTACAATGCAGCATTCTATTTAAGTATCTTGGAGTTCTAGCCTTGATCTATACTCGAAAACTATCATCATGCTAATGTTGGGTACTTTGGTTTCCAGGAATATGGCCGGTCAGAATTTGGAGATGGACCCAGGGCATGCGGTCTTGGCCGCCAGGCAAAGAGTGATAAGGGGATTGCTGGAGAAACTAAAGGAACAACTCGAGTTGGAACCAACATTTGCACTGGACCCCACGTCCGTACGTAGAAGTATTCTAGTGAACCGGCGCAGCGTGGCACCAATGAAGAAAACAAGTATGGGTGATCGGAAGGGGAGAGTGATCTGTAGATACTGCCATAAACCCGGACATGTGCGAAAGAAGTGTCGTTTGAGACTGGGACTCTGTTTTAGATGTGGAGCGGCAGATCACAACGTTGATGCTTGTCCGTCGAAGCCTCGCACAAAGGATGATACACAGAAACCTCCGCAGGGACCATTCCAAGGACAGGAACCGCTTACTCAAGGACCACAGCAGGCTCGAGCGTTCGTGTTGACAACGGAAGAAGCTAAGGCATCGGGAGAAGTGGTTACAGGTAATTTTACTCGTTCATGGTTTTCCCGCTTTGGCATTACTTAATTTCGGAGCATCCCATTGTTTATTTCATCCAAGTTTATAACTAAACACTCGATCACCTGCACGACCCTGTCTAGTTTCTGGGACATACACACTGGGAATGGGAAAATCATAGCTAGTAAGGAATGTAGAGATTGTACTGTTGTTGTTTGTGGTTGGGAGCTCTTTGCAGATTTCTTGGTGATTGATACGGGCAGTTATGAAGTAGTCTTGGGAATGGATTTTCTTGGCACTTTCCACGCCCACATTGACTGTAGGGCAAGGAAGGTAATTTCCAGATTCCCGGACATCCTAAGTTTACTTTCATTGGAGAAAGCAGTTCTGTCGGGCCAGTCGAGTTTAGGGCTAGGCCGACGAACAATATTCTTGCGGCTATGGTAGTGGATAGTAATGAAGAGCCGGCAGTTGTCCGCGACTTTATGGATGTGTTTGAAGATATTTCGGGCTTACCGCCGAAGCGAGAAGTGGAGTTTGCGATTGACCTTATTCCTGGTGCAATGCCAGTATCAAAATCTTATCTGATGGCACCGGTGGAATTGGAAGAAGTTAAGAAACAAGTGGGTGAATTACTCGAGAAGGGATGAATTCGAAGCAGCAACTCACCGTGGGGAGCTCCAGTTCTTTTAGTGAAGAAGAAGGATCGCCCTGCCGACGCTGAGACAAGAGAAATTATTCGCGAAGACGAGTAAGTGCGAATTCTGGCTGGAAGAAGTGAAGTTTCTGGGCATGTCGGGTCGGGCGATGGAATCGCCGTTGATCCCGAAACGATTGCAACAGTTCGAGATTGGCCTATTCCAAGGAATGTAGCTGAGATAAGGAGTTCCTTGGAGTAGCCGGATACTACAGAAGATTTGTGGAGAACTTCGCTCGTTTAGCTGAGCCGTTAACCAAGCTTACGCGTAAGGAGGTACCGTTTGTTTGGACAGATGGATGTGCATTGGCCTTCGAGATGTTGAAGCAGAAGTTGATAACCGCCCTATCCTAACCGTACCGGATGATTCAGGAGGACTGGTGATTCACAGCGACGCATCTGGAAAGGGATTGGGATGTGTTTTAATGCAGAATGGGAAAGTCGTCGCTTACGCATCGAGACAGCTGAAGACTCATGAGAAGAACTATCCGACTCACGACTTGGAGCTTGCAGCCGTGATCTTCGCCCTGAAGATTTGGAGACACTACCTTCTGGGCGAGCGAGTTGAAGTCTTTACGGATCACAAGAGTTTGAAGTATGTGTTCACTCAGAAGGAGTTGAACATGAGGCAACGCAGATGGTTGGAGCTGATGGCCGACTACGACCTTGATCTTAAATACCATCCGGGAAAAGTTAACGTCGTGCCAGATGCGCTAAGTCGGTTACCAGCAATTCAGTTATTGACTGCACAGAGAGAGATCATTGAGGAGTTTCGGAGTTTTGACTTGGAGGTTGTGCTACCGCGTGCTACAGGACAGTTAATGCAGTTGCAAGTACAATCGTCCCTAGTTGAGGAGATTAAAGCGGCGCAATCGCAGGATCCTAGACTGCAGAAGTTTCGAGAGCAGGTTGGAGCCGGACTACGAACCGATTTACTGATCCATGAAGATGGTTCGTTGAGATATGGTAGCCGTGTGTGTGTGCTAAAAGGAGATGTGCGTGGAGAGCTTATGAAGGAGGCACACAGTGCAGCTTACTCTGTACATCCAGGAGGGACAAAGATGTACCGAGATATTCGACAGCATTTCTGGTGGGAAGGTATGAAACGGGAAATTGCTCGCTTCGTGGCTAAGTGCTTGGTGTGTCAGCAAGTCAAGGCTGAACACCAAAGGGTTGCTGGTTTGTTGCAACCACTTCCGATTCCTCAATGGAAGTGGGAACATATAACCATGGATTTCGTGACGGCTTTACCGCGGAGTCCAAAGGGCAACAATGCTGTATGGGTGATTGTCGATCGGTTGACAAGGCAGCTCACTTTATTCCTTTTCGGGTTGGTCAATCGACAGAGACTTTGGCAGAGCGGTACATGCAGGAGATTGTCAGATTGCATGGAGTACCGGTAGGCATCGTGTCCGATCGGGACACTCGGTTCTTGTCGCACTTTTGGAGGAGTTTACAAGAAGGTTGGGGACTCGATTGAAGTTTAGCACAGCTTATCATCCCCAGACTGATGGACAATCAGAGAGAACGATCCAGACCCTTGAAGATATGTCGAGGGCTTGCATGTTAGACTTCAATGGTTCTTGGGAGGATCATCTACACCTGGTGGAGTTTTCGTACAACAATAGCTTCCAAGCGACGATTCAGATGGCTCCGTTTGAAGCGTTGTATGGTCGTAAGTGCCGTTCGCCGGTTTGTTGGGATGATGTTGGTGAACGAAGGTTACTAGGACCAGATTTGGTGGTACAGACAGTCGAGAAGGTGAATACAATCAGGAAGCATATGAAGGCAGCTCAAGACAGACAGAAGAGTTGGGCCGACACGTCAAGAAGACCTCTAGAGTTCGCCGTGGGTGATTTGGTATTCCTGAAGATATCACCGACTAGAGGGGTGATTCGCTTTGAAAGTCGGGGAAAGCTTAGTCCCCGATTCGTTGGACCCTTCGAGATATTGGAGCGTGTTGGAGAGGTATCGTACCGGTTAGCGTTACCACAGTCTTTAGCAGGAGTTCACGATGTGTTTCACGTGTCTCAACTACGGAAGTATGTTCGTGATGAGACTCATGTTTTGGATCATTCGGAGTTGACCGTTCGGGAGGACCTGACTTTTGAGGAGCGACCAGTCGAGATCAAGGATCGAAGAGAAAAGGTTCTCAAGAACAAGGTTATCCCTCTTGTGCTAGTTCCTTGGGGTAATCGATCACATGGAGAATCCACTCGGGAGCGAGAAGACGAGATCCGGCAGAAATTCCCTCACCTTTTCCAGTGGTTAGCTATCCTGTATTCTTGGAATTTCGAGGACGAAATTCTTTTTGTAGTTGGGTATGATGTAACACCCGAGCCCAATAATACTATGTATATTACTAGTTGAGGGTTGTGGTTTGCTCATTTCCAATTTTCCTGATTTTCTGGTGTTTATTGCTAAATTTTAACCGGTTAAGTCATTTTGGCACATAACAAATTTTAACTCCTAAAATGAAATTTAAGATGTCCATCTTGGCCTACTCGTCGCCACTAGTCGTGTGGTAGCGTCCGCGCGTCGAGATTCCGTCCCGTTCGGCTAAACGGGCAAGTTCGGACGACTACGTGCGCGTGCAAGTGTTCGACTTGGGGGCATGCATTTTAATCTTTAAACACCTCTTTTCAAAATTTGGAACCCGCTTAAAATCTTATATTTTGAATTTGGAACATTTGGGCGCAACCCGGGCGCGATTTGGAAATGTTTCATTTTGCGCCAAAAAGGGCCCGTTTCAATTTAATATATAAAACTATAATTATATACGAAGCTAAATTTTTCCCTAACTGTTAATCATCCCAAATCTTTCCCTTATCTCACAATCAGCCAATCGCGAGCTTGGTTTTCCTTCTCGTGGGCCCCGCCTCCCTTTCCTCATCTCTGTCTCTCTCTACTCATTCTCTCTCCCTCAATCTCTTTCAAATCTCCCTCTCTCTCTATCTCATCAACTTCTCTCTCTCTTCCTCTATTTATTGTTTCCCATGCAACAGCCGCCCCTCACCATCCCCCTTCTTCGCGAGGAAAACCCTAACCCTAACCCTAGTCTCGCGATCCCACCGCCGACTTCCCCGCAACCTCGCCGTCGCCGCCGGCAACGCCTCCTCGACCGCCGCGCCTTCCTCCTCCCGTTTCCCGACGACTCCCGCGCCTGCACCCAACGCAGGCTTCGCCTCCACCATCGCAAACCTCGCCGTCAACGCCACCCATCGTCGTCGACGACCCCCGCGACCCCCTTTCACCCTACTCGACCCGACCTCGTCGTCGTTTCCTCCTCCCGTTTCCCGACGACTCCCGCGCCTGCACCCAACGCAGGCCTCGCCTCCACCATCGCAAACCTCGCCGTCGACGCCACCCATCGTCGTCGACGACCCCCGCGACCCCCTTTCACCCTACTCGACCCGACCTCGTCGTCGTTTCCCTCCTCCCCTCGCCGGAACAGTAAACCCGATCCTTCATCCATTGCCTACCTCCGCTGTTCGCCGGAAAAGCGCGCCAGCGACCTCATCGACGCCACCTTCGACCACCTACTTCTTCCCCTCGACCACCAGAGCCGACCCCCTCTCCTCCAGCTCGCCGCAGCACACTTCCCGCGCACCCCGAAGCTTTCAACCCTCGCTGCAGCCGCTGCCGTCGCTTCGCCGGCGTTCCAGCACCGTCGAGCTCGCCGGGGTCACCTGGTACATCTCCCTGTAAGTGTCCCCTTTCCTTCCTTTGTGCAAATCATCCCCCTTGCTGGTCGTAGTCGCTTGTATCCTATCGTTTTGCTAACTTCGCTCCCTTTTGTCGTTGCCGGAACCCGACCGTGCCGTCTTGGCGAACCCGACGCTCCAGCGAAGCCCCCTGGTCCGTGTGATCCCGTTGATCTCTGCTGGGACTCGATCCGTGGCCCGTGCTATCTTATCGCGTTTCTGCCGACATCGCATCCGTATTCCAGTTTGCAGACCGTCGAGGCAAGTATCTGAATACTTGCTTGAACATGCTAGCGTGCGAGATCTAGTCTTGCCACGCAATTTAATTCACACTATTTAATCCCGTAACTTAATGAAGGTAATGGATATCATATTATTGCAGTTATCTTAACCTGGAATCGTTACAACAGTTCCTAGTAATTAACTAACCCACATCACTCCATGCTTTAACTAAATAAAACAACCGAATCAGATCTGCTTGAACTGTTAAACTATTCTTGAGACAATTATTATACTTAGTATAATTTCATGTAGTTCCTTAATTTATAATTGTGAATATTGCTTTACCTTGTGGCTATTACACCCTAAAGATGATTGAACATGTTAATGAGAGAATATAAACATCACTGTAGTTATATGGAATATTGTGGTTAAATACTGTTTCCTGCTGATATTCATAATTGATTGTATACCTGTTGTGAGCACTTACCCGATTGCACGACATATTGACCTAACCTTGCTACACCTGACATATACATACATACCGACTCATCCTGTTGTACCATGACTTACTTGTCTCACGATTTCATGCCTAATGCCGACAAACCTAACCATTCCTGTTGTCGATCCAGACAGACCTACCTTTACTTGACTTTGTGTTGGCATTAGTCCTTGACTACTGAATACCTGACTGACATACATAGTTTGGGGGTATGGGGAAATCAAAGGTGGAACCGACTTGTAACTCAACAGTTCGATACATTGTTCTGATCAGTCTTACGGGCTTGGCCAGCTCCGGAGTGTTGTTGCTGACATCACTCGTCCATCCTACTACTTTTTACTGCTTAGCGGCACGTCTCGGATTCAGCCCCGAGGATCATGACCGTGGTCCCGGGCACGCACGGGATACTATTGAGTTACATCGACGATTCATCAATTGGTTTCAAAGACTATAGAGTAGAAGACCTGATAGGACAGTTTAGTCACCAGTGCACTTCACCCTGCTTGTTATTTCTTATTGCTGCTTTATTCATGTTCATACTTGCATTTCTTATTACCATGTTTATGCTATATACTTGATATCATGACGCGCTGACGTCTGGGTTTTGCATGGCCCAGATCCCGTACCACTGTCTACGACCGAGCAGGAGTACTTCAGCCAACAGGCTGAACTGTGAGTTCCTTAGAGTTTAGTTTATTTATGTCATTTCATTTCCAGATGTGAGCCCGCATTATGGGACATACTGTTTATTCATTGTATTGGATCATTAGCTTCCGCACTTATTGTTTATTGATTCTTGTTATTATGGATTTGGACATGTATTAGATTAGCTTATTATCTTGTTCTTGATATCTCTACAACCGTAATGTGACTGTGGGTGGATACTTCCTACCCACAGGTAGCATGGTTGGTTATGTCACGTGCCCAAATCTTGCGTACTCTGGGAAGCGGGGCGTGACATGGTTTTATGGTATCAGAGCCATAGGTTAATTGGGTTGATTCTTTGTAGTTGGGTATCGCACCCGATACACGAATCAGAATACCCGTGATTAGGAAACATGTCCTGCCACTTTGACCGTCTTACCGTCCTTGAATCATTCTTCCAGTTCATGTCGACATGCAAACTTACTTTGCATTGTCAAACTTGAAAACCTAACTTCTTGTTATCTCTAGGACTTAGGAGACTTGGGTGGAGTTAAGTAATTGCGGCTATGATACCGCGGCATAGCTACAATGCAGCACTCTATTTAAGTATCTTAGAGTTCTAGCCTTGATCTATACTCGAAAACTATCATCATGCTAATGTTGGGTACTTTGGTTTCCAGGAATATGGCCGGTCAGAATTTGGAGATGGACCCAGGGCATGCGGTCTTGGCCGCCAGGCAAAGAGTGATAAGGGGATTGCTGGAGAAACTAAAGGAACAACTCGAGCTGGAACCAGCATTTGCACTGGACCCCACGTCCGTACGTAGAAGTATTCTTGTGAACCGGCGCAGCGTGGCACCAATGAAGAAAACAAGTATGGGTGATCGGAAGGGGAGAGTGATCTGTAGATACTGCCATAAACCCAGACATGTGTGAAAGAAGTGTCGTTTGAGACCGGGACTCTGTTTTAGATGTGGAGCGGCAGATCACACCGTTGATGCTTGTCCGTCGAAGCCTCGCACAAAGGATGATACACAGAAGCCTCCGCAGGGACCGTTCCAAGGACAGGAACCGCTTACTCAAGGACCACAGCAGGCTCGAGCGTTCGTGTTGACAACGGAAGAAGCTAAGGCATCGGGAGAAGTGGTTTCAGGTAATTTTACTCGTTCATGGTTTTCCCGCTTTGGCATTACTTAATTTCGGAGCATCCCATTGTTTATGTCATCCAAGTTTATAACTACACACTCGATCACCTGCACGACCCTGTTTAGTTTCTGGGACATACACACTGGGAATGGGAAAATCATAGCTAGTAAGGAATGTAGAGATTGTACTGTTGTTGTTTGTGGTCGGGAGCTCTTTGCAGATTTCTTGGTGATTGATACGTGCAGTTATGAAGTAGTCTTGGGAATGGATTTTCTTGGCACTTTCCACGCCCACATTGACTGTAGGGCAAGGAAGGTAATTTCCAGATTCCCGGACATCCTAAGTTTACTTTCATTGGAGAAAGCAGTTCTGTCGGGCCAGTCGAGTTTAGGGCTAGGCCGACGAACAATATTCTTGCGGCTATGGTAGTGGATAGTAATGAAGAGCCGGCAGTTGTCCGCGACTTTATGGATGTGTTTAAAGATATTTCGGGCTTACCGCCGAAGCGAGAAGTGGAGTTTGCGATTGACCTTATTCCTGGTGCAGTGCCAGTATCAAAATCTTATCCGATGGCACCGGTGGAATTGGAAGAAGTTAAGAAACAAGTAGGTGAATTACTCGAGAAGGGATGAATTCGAAGCAGCAACTCACCGTGGGGAGCTCCAGTTCTTTTAGTGAAGAAGAAGGATCGCCCTGCCGACGCTGAGACAAGAGAAATTATTCGCGAAGACGAGTAAGTGCGAATTCTGGCTGGAAGAAGTGAAGTTTCTGGGGCATGTCGGGTCGGGCGATGGAATCGCCGTTGATCCCGAAACGATTGCAACAGTTCGAGATTGGCCTATTCCAAGGAATGTAGCTGAGATAAGGAGTTCCTTGGAGTAGCCGGATACTACAGAAGATTTGTGGAGAACTTCGCTCGTTTAGCTGAGCCGTTAACCAAGCTTACGCGTAAGGAGGTACCGTTTGTTTGGACAGATGGATGTGCATTGGCCTTCGAGACGTTGAAGCAGAAGTTGATAACCGCCCTATCCTAACCGTACCGGATGATTCAGGAGGACTGGTGATTCACAGCGACGCATCTGGAAAGGGATTGGGATGTGTTTTAATGCAGAATGGGAAAGTCGTCGCTTACGCATCGAGACAGCTGAAGACTCATGAGAAGAACTATCCGACTCACGACTTGGAGCTTGCATCCGTGATCTTCGCCCTGAAGATTTGGAGACACTACCTTCTGGGCGAGCGAGTTGAAGTCTTTACGGATCACAAGAGTTTGAAGTATGTGTTCACTCAGAAGGAGTTGAACATGAGGCAACGCAGATGGTTGGAGCTGATGGCCGACTACGACCTTGATCTTAAATACCATCCTGGAAAAGTTAACGTCGTGCCAGATGCGCTAAGTCGGTTACCAGCAATTCAGTTATTGACTGCACTGAGAGAGATCATTGAGGAGTTTCGGAGTTTTGACTTGGAGGTTGTGCTACCGCGTGCTACAGGACAGTTAATGCAGTTGCAAGTACAATCGTCCCTAGTTGAGGAGATTAAAGCGGCGCAATCGCAGGATCCTAGACTGCAGAAGTTTCGAGAGCAGGTTGGAGCCGGACTACGAACCGATTTACTGATCCATGAAGATGGTTCGTTAAGATATGGTAGCCGTGTGTGTGTGCCAAAAGGAGATGTGCGTGGAGAGCTTATGAAGGAGGCACACAGTGCAGCTTACTCTGTACATCCAGGAGGGACAAAGATGTACCGAGATATTCGACAGCATTTCTGGTGGGAAAGTATGAAACGGGAAATTGCTCGCTTCGTGGCTAAGTGCTTGGTGTGTCAGCAAGTCAAGGCTGAACACCAAAGGGTTGCTGGTTTGTTGCAACCACTTCCGATTCCTCAATGGAAGTGGGAACATATAACCATGGATTTCGTGACGGCTTTACCGCGGAGTCCAAAGGGCAACAATGCTGTATGGGTGATTGTCGATCGGTTGACAAGGCAACTCACTTTATTCCTTTTCGGGTTGGTCAATCGACAGAGACTTTGGCAGAGCGGTACATGCAGGAGATTGTCAGATTGCATGGAGTACCGGTAGGCATCGTGTCCGATCGGGACACTCGGTTCTTGTCGCACTTTTGGAGGAGTTTACAAGAAGGTTGGGGACTCGATTGAAGTTTAGCACAGCTTATCATCCCAGACTGATGGACAATCAGAGAGAACGATCCAGACCCTTGAAGATATGTCGAGGGCTTGCATGTTAGACTTCAATGGTTCTTGGGAGGATCATCTACACTTGGTGGAGTTTTCATACAACAATAGCTTCCAAGCGACGATTCAGATGGCTCCGTTTGAAGCGTTGTATGGTCGTAAGTGCCGTTCGCCGGTTTGTTGGGATGATGTTGGTGAACGAAGGTTACTAGGACCAGATTTGGTGGTACTGACAGTCGAGAAGGTGAATACAATCAGGAAGCATATGAAGGCAGCTCAAGACAGACAGAAGAGTTGGGCCGACACGTCAAGAAGACCTCTAGAGTTCGCCGTGAGTGATTTGGTATTCCTGAAGATATCACCGACTAGAGGGGTGATTCACTTTGGAAGTCGGGGAAAGCTTAGTCCCCGATTCGTTGGACCCTTCGAGATATTGGAGCGTGTTGGAGAGGTATCGTACCGGTTAGCGTTACCACAGTCTTTAGCAGGAGTTCACGATGTGTTTCACGTGTCTCAACTACAGAAGTATGTTCGTGATGAGACTCATGTTTTGGATCATTCGGAGTTGACCGTTCGGGAGGACCTGACTTTTGAGGAGCGACCAGTCGAGATCAAGGATCGAAGAGAAAAGGTTCTCAAGAACAAGGTTATCCCTCTTGTGCTAGTTCCTTGGGGTAATCGATCACATGGAGAATCCACTCGGGAGCGAGAAGACGAGATCCGGCAGAAATTCCCTCACCTTTTCCAGTGGTTAGCTATCCTGTATTCTTGGAATTTCGAGGACGAAATTCTTTTTGTAGTTGGGTATGATGTAACACCCGAGCCCAATAATACTATGTATATTACTAGTTGAGGGTTGTGGTTTGCTCATTTCCAATTTTCCTGATTTTCTGGTGTTTATTGCTAAATTTTAACCGGTTAAGTCATTTTGGCACATAACAAATTTTAACTCCTAAAATGAAATTTAAGATGTCCATCTTGGCCTACTCGTCGCCACTAGTCGCGTGGTAGCGTCCGCGCGTCGAGATTCCGTCCCGTTCGGCTAAACGGGCAAGTTCGGACGACTACGTGCGCGTGCAAGTGTTCGACTTGGGGGCATGCATTTTAATCTTTAAACACCTCTTTTCAAAATTTGGAACCCGCTTAAAATCTTATATTTTGAATTTGGAACATTTGGGCGCAACCCGGGCGCGATTTGGAAATGTTTCATTTTGCGCCAAAAAGGGCCCGTTTCAATTTAATATATAAAACTATAATTATATACGAAGCTAAATTTTTCCCTAACTGTTAATCATCCCAAATCTTTCCCTTATCTCACAATCAGCCAATCGCGAGCTTGGTTTTCCTTCTCGTGGGCCCCGCCTCCCTTTCCTCATCTCTGTCTCTCTCTACTCATTCTCTCTCCCTCAATCTCTTTCAAATCTCCCTCTCTCTCTATCTCATCAACTTCTCTCTCTCTTCCTCTATTTATTGTTTCCCATGCAACAGCCGCCCCTCACCATCCCCCTTCTTCGCGAGGAAAACCCTAACCCTAACCCTAGTCTCGCGATCCCACCGCCGACTTCCCCGCGACCTCGCCGTCGCCGCCGGCAACGCCTCCTCGACCGCCGCGCCTTCCTCCTCCCGTTTCCCGACGACTCCCGCGCCTGCACCCAACGCAGGCCTCGCCTCCACCATCGCAAACCTCGCCGTTGACGCCACCCATCATCGTCGACGACCCCCGCGACCCCCTTTCACCCTACTCGACCCGACCTCGTCGTCGTTTCCTCCTCCCGTTTCCCGACGACTCCCGCGCCTGCACCCAACGCAGGCCTCGCCTCCACCATCGAAAACCTCGCCGTCGACGCCACCCATCGTCGTCGACGACCCCCGCGACCCCCTTTCACCCTACTCGACCCGACCTCGTCGTCGTTTCCCTCCTCCCCTCGCCGGAACAGTAAACCCGAGCCTTCATCCATTGCCTACCTCCGCTGTTCGCCGGAAAAGCGCGCCGGCGACCTCGTCGACGCCACCTTCGACCACCTACTTCTTCCCCTCGACCACCAGAGCCGACCCCCTCTCCTCCAGCTCGCCGCAGCACACTTCCCGCGCACCCCGAAGCTTTCAACCCTCGCTGCAGCCGCTGCCGTCGCTTCGCCGGCGTTCCAGCGCCGTCGAGCTCGCCGGGGTCACCTGGTACATCTCCCTGTAAGTGTCCCCTTTCCTTCCTTTGTGCAAATCATCCCCCTTGCTGGTCGTAGTCGCTTGTATCCTATCGTTTTGCTAACTTCGCTCCCTTTTGTCGTTGCCGGAACCCGACCGTGCCGTCTTGGCGAACCCGACGCTCCAGCGAAGCCCCCTGGTCCGTGTGATCCCGTTGATCTCTGCTGGGACTCGATCCGTGGCCCGTGCTATCTTATCGCGTTTCTGCCGACATCGCATCCGTATTCCAGTTTGCAGACCGTCGAGGCAAGTATCTGAATACTTGCTTGAACATGCTAGCGTGCGAGATCTAGTCTTGCCACGCAATTTAATTCACACTATTTAATCCCGTAACTTAATGATGGTAATGGATATCATATTATTGCAGTTATCTTAACCTGAATCGTTACAACAGTTCCTAGTAATTAACTAACCCACATCACTCCATGCTTTAACTAAATAAAACAACTGAATCAGATCTGCTTGAACTGTTAAACTATTCTTGAGACAATTATTATACTTAGTATAATTTCATGTAGTTCCTTAATTTATAATTGTGAATATTGCTTTACCTTGTGGCTATTACACCCTAAAGATGATTGAACATGTTAATGAGAGAATATAAACATCACTGTAGTTATATGGAATATTGTGGTTAAATACTGTTTCCTGCTGATATTCATAATTGATTGTATACCTGTTGTGAGCACTTACCCGATTGCACGACATATTGACCTGACCTTGCTACACCTGACATATACATACATACCGACTCATCCTGTTGTACCATGACTTACTTGTCTCATGATTTCATGCCTAATGCCGACAAACCTAACCATTCCTGCTGTCGATCCAGACAGACCTACCTTTACTTGACTTTGTGTTGGCATTAGTCCTTGACTACTGAATACCTGACTGACATACATAGTTTGGGGGTATGGGGAAATCAAAGGTGGAACCGACTTGTAACTCAACAGTTCGATACATTGTTCTGATCAGTCTTACGGGCTTGGCCAGCTCCGGAGTGTTGTTGCTGACATCACTCGTCCATCCTACTACCTTTTACTGCTTAGCGGCACGTCTCGGATTCAGCCCCGAGGATCATGACCGTGGTCCTGGGCACGCACGGGATACTATTGAGTTACATCGACGATTCATCAATTGGTTTCAAAGACTATAGAGTAGAAGACCTGATAGGACAGTTTAGTCACCAGTGCACTTTACCCTGCTTGTTATTTCTTATTGCTGCTTTATTTATGTTCATACTTGCATTTCTTATTACCATGTTTATGCTATAAACTTGATATCATGACGCGCTGACGTCTGGGTTTTGCATGGCCCAGATCCCGTACCACTGTCTACGACCGAGCAGGAGTACTTCAGCCAACAGGCTGAACTGTGAGTTCCTTAGAGTTTAGTTTATTTATGTCATTTCATTTCCAAATGTGAGCCCGCATTATGGGACATACTGTTTATTCATTGTATTGGATCATTAGCTTCCGCACTTATTGTTTATTGATTCTTGTTATTATGGATTTGGACATGTATTAGATTAGCTTATTATCTGGTTCTTGATATCTCTACAACCGTAATGTGACTGTGGGTGGATACTTCCTACCCACAGGTAGCATGGTTGGCTATGTCACGTGCCCAAATCTTGCGTACTCTGGGAAGCGGGGCGTGACACTAAGAATCCGCAATCCGTTCGAGCCTGCAACGAAAAGCGGATTACACGGTCGCGGTGAATAGCCAATACCCTACCCAAGACCCCTATGGGTGCGGCAAACTACCCGCCAAGTACCCGAAGCGAAGCAATCTCCCTCAACACCGTGAGTACGCCACTCGGCACTTCGAGATACCCGGTAGTTTGTGCACCCCCTCCATGGGTCTATCCTAGGAGCAAAAACAGTAAAAAGAATTATACAATGACGGCTACAACCCCGACCCGGTTGTGCGGCCATACAAAAAATAATATTACATCAATTTACATATTACAATGAATGAAAGAAAAAGCACCACTCATCTCACATCCACCCCAGCTATTCATCCGCGACAATCCAACCCATTCATATACACATACCATCATCAAACACAGATCACGGATATGTATAACCCCGACTAATCGACATATAGCGATTAGCCGACGTTCAATACATATAAACATCACAAATATAACCTTTATAGTCAAAGTGTATTGAAGTTCGACAAAAAATACGGATTTATAGGCCACCAAAAACAAATTTCTATTCTGGAAAATCTGGGCACATATAAACCATCTTAAAAATCCTAAAACCAAGCCAGAAATATACTGCACCAAACTCGACCCAGTGAAGAGCCAAGACGGCCGCGGTTGCGCGGCAATAGCTTGCTATTGCCGCGGAACCGCGGCTCTTTGGTCGAATCACTGGATCGTTTTTGGTGTCTTTCTTCACAAAACCCTGAGATGATTTTTGGGGTATGATTTATTTTGTTTTGAACAGAAAAAAAATTAACAGAAACTTAGGGTTTTGAAAACTCGGTTTTTCGATTTTTCCGATTCAAACTTCGATACACTTTACTACCTAGCTAGTTTATGTTTAGTTAGGCTCTGATACCACTGTAAGTCCACGTTACCCACCCCGGTACTTACGGGGAGGCGGAAAACGGAATAAAAATCGAATTTTTATGAGCTTAGGCAACATGGACTACACTATGAAGGATCTTTGCTAAACAAAAACAAGCTAAAGCTAACTAGAAACTAGCTAAGTGCTAGAAAGGTTATACCTTGGGCTTTATGTCCTTCTCTCCTTGCTCCTTGGAGTGGTGGAAGGAGGTCACCTTGGTCTTCTTCTCACGTCGAAGAAAGATCCACCCGAAAGCCTCAACCTTTGGCTTCAACTCCAAGTTAGAAGTAACTAGGGTGCAAGAAGTGCTAATCCTTGAACCCTAGATGAGAGTAAAGATTATCAAGAAAGGGTTTTTCTCAAGCTCAAGTGTTTCTCAACACATGAGAGGGGAGAGCTTGAGGGAGAGGAAGAACAAGAGAGAGAAAGTGTATGATAGAATGAGAATAAAATAAACCATTCTCACATATATGAGCGTATTATTTTAATTAAATAATTAGCTAGATTATTGTCATGGTTAATCATGACATGACCATTATCATTTCATTTTTAATGCAAATTGCAAGGATCAAAGAGTATCTTCCAAATGAAATGATGATGGTCAAAGTGTCAACCAAGGTCAACAAGTCAATAAGGTCAAATGGTCAACAATCATAACCATGCACAATTATTAAACTAATATCAATTAATCATAATACACACATAAGCATTAGGGTTAATCAAATGACAATAGTTATTAACCCTAATCAAAGTCCTCTCCCTCTGTCTCAAGCAACTGTACATACGCACCCGTATTCGTGATCCGAGGAATACGAATACAATGAGAAAAACCAATCCCAAATCATATACTAGGATCCGGCTTAAACCAAAGCCCGCTAGTATAAGCTGTCCGGACAGCAAACGTGCACAAGTGCGCGGATGTGAACGAACCCTGTCGCAAAACCATGCGACCTCTACTCATTTTGCCTAAAGGCGAATAGCTCTCTGTGTGGGACTCTAAAGACTCGACACTACGCTGGTAGTGGGTTTAACCACAGACCGCAAGTGGCACTAGCTGTACGTAACGGTCCCCTGGTAGATGTCGATAAGAAGACTGACGAGGTGAACCCCATCTGAACTCCAACTGAGCCTGTATGTGACAGTCTCCGTACAGTCCGGTCTGTTCGTCTGATACATCACATGGAGGGCCTAGGGGGGCGGTGAACATCAGTCCTTTAATAGATGTACAAGTCGTGTCGGAGTGTAGCCCAGAACACCCTGAGATAACACTGGAAACCTACCAGTATATCTCGCTTGCCCTGGCCAGGGACTACTCGTGCAATGGCTCTCCTGGACACAGCGCGATGTCAACCCCCAATACCGGGAGAGACGAATCATGTCTAACCGTCACTGCCTCCAAGTGCTTCGGGACTGCACCCAAAAACTACCTGTTTGCAGGACTCCTTTGAGCTGTGGTAGGGTAGTAATCAAAGTGCAGTGGGAACACACTCGAGGTGAAGTGACAGTGTCAAGTCAGCGGACTAAACTGTACTCATGTCACCTGGGAACTGATAACTGACGATAGGTATAATACCAACCAACAGTTCCTGATGAGTCCTGTCCAGTGTACTCGTAACCTAACGAGCACCCGCATACTATCTCGAGTACGACGTACTGACGGCTGTGGGACAGACCGTCTCCCACACTGGGATGAGAAGCGCATACGCTAGTCTACTCCGGAGTATCGATACCCTGTCTCGATAGTCCAATGACTAGGGACCTGTATAAGGATGTGTTTATAGATCACCCAGCTCCCACGAGTGTGAGCGCCATCACAACGCTGGTAATCAAGCAATAATCCTAAGGGCTCTACTAATATGTATATCAGCAATATGCTAAAAGAAACACATGCACATATTAAAGCAGAGACAAACCAAGTAGCATACTACCATTTCGAGAAAGATTGTATATAAAACTATGAATATCCCAAGCTTCCATTAAGTAATATACAAACTAGTATGATACAGTAATGTCCTCTAGGGAATATACACTAATATATGATGTATATTATGATGGATGCTTGGATATATACAGAGAGGACTTTCTTGCTCATCATGATAATATGCTATTTGGTTTCAATTTATCTTAACATGTTGACTTGTATTGGTTTACTGTCTTACTCTCATATGTTGATAAAGCCCTTAGGATCTGTACTTGACTACTGGGACTATGATGAGATCATACTAGTGGGGCCATAGTAGTCGATGAGTACATCCTATAACTGTTCCTAGTCGAGGGTATATCGAGACAGGGCATCGATACACCAGAGTAGACTAGCGTATACGCATCTTGACCCATATGATGGGCGATGGATGATCCCATATCCATCGGTGTTTGACATTAGAGATGGTGTACGGGTGCTCAGTGGAGACTGGGTACACTGGACGGACTCGCCGAGAACTCTCAGATGGTGATATACCACACGTCAGATGGCAGTTCTCCGGTGACACTGGTACAGGGTAGTCTGTAGACCCGAGATCGTCATAGAGTCTTGTGTGATTCCCACTGTGCTTTGATTTCCACCTTACCACGTCCAAGAGGGCGTGCAAAACGGTGGCTTTTGGGTACAGTCCCGAATCACATGGAGGCAATGAGCGATATGAGGGGATTCGTCTCTCCCTGTATAGGGAGTTGATGTCGCGCTGTGTTCGATTGGCTATAACTCGAAGTCCCTGGCCAGGGATGATATAGAGATATACTGGTAAGTGTTACCAGTAGTTTCTCGACCTGTTATGAGCCTCACATCGACACGACTTATCGGTTACTTGGGTCTGACGTATACCACCCCTAGACATGATATGCGACATATCATACGAACAGACCGGACTGTACGGGAGTGTTACTGATTTGATTCACAGGAGAACGGACAGGCTAGCTTGTTGATCTTCCGATCGCTCAATACCTGGGTGGCTGTTACGTTTAGCTGAACGCTTGCAGCTTGTGGGTGTTTGATATGATCATCACCTGCTACCGGCGTATTGACGATTCTTTAGAGCCCTACACAGTGGTTTCTTGGCTCAGGCAAAACGGAGTAGAGGCACATATGTGATATGTGCAGGACCGAGGATAATGCGATATGAGATACCGTATTATATTCTCGCGATATTTAGATATGAATCGGGACATCGGATCAAGTGTTGATTCGATGAATCGGTACATGATATATTAGTCGGTTATATTCGATATAGCCGGATCGTTGGATCAAGTGTTGATTCGATGATTTAATGTATAATGATATATATGATATATTGTATTACATTATCTAATATTGGCTTGCTTTATTATTTCATTTTCTCACCGGATTAATACATTGATATATATGCGATATATGTTCATTGTATTATTTTCTTTTGTTTCAAATATATAATATATATGTGATATATATTATTGTGACATGATATGATTTATTATGAAACATGATTAGGGATGATAAAAAGAGATTAGGGTTTGATTAGGGTTAGCTTCTTCTTGTTCATTATAGAAGGATTCTATTTTGTCTCGGTTAAGATATTATGGTTGATACTTATCCTTAACCTAACTAAACCCTAACTCTAGTTTATTCTCTACAAGTTTAACCTCTCATCCTTGACCATGGTTCTATAATCAATCATATACTCTTGACTACTATTCAACATAAAAGGATTATTCTTTTCATTCATCATCTTCTTCTCTCTTGAGTTTGAGAAAGAGCTCACTACTTAATCCTTTTATGATGATTTATTGTGAGAAAGTGAAATAAAAAGATAGCATAAATACTACTCCATCATCCTCATCTAATCTAGACCATTAGATTAGGGTGTTCATCTCTTTAGAGTAAGAAACCTTGGGTTATAGCAACTTCGATGTAGATCATCGGAGAATCGGAACACTTCAAGCTAGCATGGATCGTTCGAGTCGTGGAGCCTCTCTTGAGTCCGGGAGAACGTGGATCGCGGCGAAGGGACTTCTACTCGGAGCTTGTGAAGCGAAGGAGAGGACTACAAAGGTTGTAATCCCTCACACCTAGCTTTAAAGATGTTATCTTGCATGCTAAACCCTAATAATCTAGCAAAGATCCCGTCTTTGGGTTGTTCGACACATGTAAAATTTTATTCGTGCATGTTTGATGCTTTATGAACCTTCACAAGTGTGCCTAGGAACCCTACAGTGGTATCAAAGCCTAGCTAGAGCATTAGGCGATGTGTTAACGAAGTTAAAACCCCGATCGAACCCGAATACGACATTTCAAACCCCTCTCTGTACATTTTTTTAAATCTGGGTTTTTCCAGAATTAAAAATACCAAAAAAATTCAGCAGGCTAATATAAGAATTATGGTGAAAAACGTGCCCCCAATTCCACAACATGGCCGCAGAACCGCGGCAATCACCCACCATTGGCGGCGGTTCCGCGGCAGGGTAAGGGTATTAGGGACGACAATTTGCACAATAATTCTTGTCTCTGTGGTTACTATTTTACGAGTATTTTTAATCTGACTCAAGTGTTGAGTATTCTGGCGTTTATTTTGTAATCGTCGATTCGATCGGGAATTTTAAATTCGTTAATGTTTTTCCGGATATTTAGAAACTGTTAAAAACTTCGAACGGATATCATTAACTCACTTTTTCCCGACAAGAAAAATTTTCAAGTGTTGAATCTTTTCTCGAGTTTAAATCTTTCGCAAATGCGTGCAAGTTTTGTGGTGGACCCTCTAGAAGACAACAAACCTTAACTCGATTATGTGACCGTCTTGAACTGCCTTTTGAACCTTCGGGTTTGGGGCAGTACGGCGTGCCACATGTGAGGCGTTGGCTTGACCCTTCTACTGCTGGACCGCTACTACTGTGACACATTCCAGATTATTTGAACTCCGCTCTAGTGTTGAGCAATTTAGGAAATTTTGGGTATTTGATTATCTGTTCGGAAAGTTTAATACTGTCTATTTATCTGGAATGTGATACAATATGTGGAATTCATTGTGTTAGGCATGAAATGCGAAGTATGTGATATTTCGGATTTACGATGTCTAAAGTGATTGTGGATTCCAAATATTGTAGTTTTACAATTTCTTTTCTGTGACCGTAAGTGTAGTATGTAGTTGTATTGCCGGTTTTCGCTGCTATACGACAACGACGATCGGTGTATGCATACTTACTTACGTTGATGATATGTGATATTATGTGTTGCTGAGATATGATGTGCAGGATTGTCGCGATTAAATAGCCGGGGGTTTTATGTGAGATGAGAGTTTTATATTTTTATTCATGTAAATTCAAATGTAATGTAATATTCTTTTATTTGGGGCACTTCTGGGTTGAGGTTGATGCTACCAGTGTTGTATATTATTTACTTTTCCGCATTAGGATGGACCCAAGAAGGGGAGCACAGGTGACCGGGTTCTGGGGTTCAGTGGGAGGCCATCTCAAGGAGTCGAGACCGGGTCTCCTAAACTCCATAATTGGTAGGGTCGCTTGCCGCTCTCGTAGGGGTCCAGGGTGTGGGCTTGGCTATTGATTGATCATTTCTTTGTGTGTCGGTTTAAGAAAATGTATAGAATCACAATCAAAGAATTGTTTGACCGCAATCAACTACGGTGTCAGTTGTAGATCGTAAGCGAGTGTGGATCGTCCACAGGGATTGTGCGATTCGCTTCTATGTTTGATTTGTTTGAATTGAAAAGTTAATCGAAAAGAAAAGAAAACATGATTCAAGATTTTATCGATTGATTCAAGTGTCACTAATCTAATCAAGAATCAAGAAAATGATAAACAATCGAGAATCGGGTTTCGATGATATTTCCAACCAAATGTCAAGAATCTAAATAAGGCTCGCAGGAATCGATCGGATCTATAGACGTGATGTAATCTCAAGATATCGTATTCTTGTCCTTCGAAGAATTGATACTAGATCGATGATGATCGACGAGAGTTAGGGATTTCTTGTGAAACTAGGGTTTCATCATTTCTCCCTTGTTCTTTCGTCGATATCATTCACATTCTAGCCTCTAGCAAATTCAAGAAACGATCATAACTCCCCAATTTTGAGCGATATCAATCAAGAAAGCATCGCAACAAAATTAGGTTGTCGATTCTTGAACTTGCTACGGTTTACAAAACTCGTAGGAATCAAGAATCGTTTTCAGATATATTACATCATCATTCTATCGATCGTCTCGACTCCTCAACGAGCGGAGTATTACTCAAACATCACAACAAGAACTACAACTAGAAATTGAGATCGAATCATGATGCAAGAATTTAAAGAAAACAAGATAAAAGAATATCACCTTTTATTTATATCAACAATTTGATTACAGTCGCTCAAGAACTACAAGAGGAAGAACTAAATTGTCGATCTGGCGTCGCTTTTCTCTGTGAGTCGTGGATCGTCTTGGACCACTTGCTCTGTTGAAGATCGGCTCCGCTCCTAAAAGGTTGAAGGGCTTCTTGCTTGATTTGGTACTCGGGAATCTTGGCTTTGGATTGGAATTAGGGTTAGGGTTTCACACAAGTCTTGTCACTAGACTTGTGGAAGAAGATGAAGAAAGAGGTAAAGAGATTGAATGGCTCTAGATTCTAGATTCTAGAATGCATAAATTGGGATTAGGGTTAGGCTTTCACACAAGTCTTGTCACTAGACTTGTGGATGAAGAAGATGAAGAAAGAGGTAAGAGATTGAATGGCTCTAGATTGATACTAGATTGGCTAATTGATCCCCCTCAACCCTATGGCTAGGCTTCTATTTATAGACTTCCCAAACCCTAGTTCTAGGTTTGAAATTACAATTCCCTCCAAAAGTTTTTTGAGGGGCTTCTAGAAAGAGTTTGTTAGGAGTTTAGCTTAGGCTTTAAGCTAAGATTATTTAAGCATTAGAAACCCTAGTTTGCTGATTTGGCAGAAACCTCTGGAGTCTTCTGGAACTTGAAGCACATGAACTGAATGTGGGCCCTGATAGAGGAATTTTGTGCTAAAAATGGAAGGCTGACATGGCAGAGCTGCCGCGGAACCGCGGCGCAAGCCGGCTCCGGCCGCGGTTCCGCGGCCAAGTTGGCTTCTTGTGACTTGTGTCTTCTGGTGCTGCATTAGGATGTCATATGGAATTTTATCTGATATGTTGAATTGTATTTTGCCCTTTTTATTGCTACCAGATCTGAAATCATTGAGTTGGCGTAATGTTTGATCAACACCATGTAAATTTCGGCCTTTCTTCTGGATTTTCCTGCACAGATCTCGAAACAAGTGTTGCGCAATATAGGGATGATGCGATACCATGAAATGCAGTCAATTTTCTTTATAGTGCCGGTTTTAGAGTCTAACACATGCAATCTGATATTTAACGACTGATTTTGCTAATATATGAAATATGAATACCGTACACTTCTAAATGAGTGCAAATGATAGGGAAATTGCCGGTTAAAAGATACAGTATTTTCGACTGATCAAATTCCCCCAAACTTATTTTCGATTGTCTCGAGTGAACTGTTTTATTAAAAAGAGAAGGAGAAAATAAAGAAAGAGAAAAAACTAACTAGCACACTTTCGTAGGCAACACGATTGCACTGAGCATGTGCAACAAGCCTTTAAACCTCTAGGTGTCCCTAGTAGGAGGAGTGTTGTCTCCTGAGGGTTTTCAGTGGATTGCACCCACAAAATCCAATAATAAAAGAAAGATCATGAATATTACATTTAAAGAAAAGAATTGTAAAAGAAAAGCTTCGAAAATTAGGGTTTCCAACTAAGCTAGCTTTTCGGTTGTCATGAGCCCTATCTTAATGGTCATGAAAAAATGTCGGAAATCACGTCCTCCCTCAATAAAACATCGTCTTATTCTTCATTCCTATCTTTCTTCCAAACATCGATCATATAACCCTGCGTGTGTGTAAAGACATCCCTACACCTGGAGAATTCAATTCAAGCCATCATACTCTTGCCCATCAGCCTCAGCACTTTTTAATTAATGAATATTTAGATGAGATTGCTCACACACTTTCATGCGACCATTAATACTTCTTAAGGTACTAACCGACCGATTACTCATGTGCTTGCTTACTTGGTGTATTTTCCTCGTCTTGCACCACCTCAGGCATAGCAGTGACTCCCTGACCAGTTGGCCTTAGGGCACTAGGTGAAGAAGCACCCTCGCTATATATTTTTTTATTGCCCTCGGTGATAACAAAACTAGTGTTCATTTTTCTCACCACTTTATATTTTCTTCATCATATATTTTTTTTTATTTCCTTCATACCTTTGGCTTTAAGACAAGAGCATTTCAAGGTATCCTCTACTATTCCAGGCTTTAAGACGTGTGTAAGTGCGAATAGCAGGGTATCAACGTTCAAAATGTTTGGCTTCCAGAATAGAAACTATTTTTCAGACTTATTTTTATCCTCAGATTAGTGACGTCTTTCATCTTACTAATCCTTGGGACAACGGCTCATAACTACTTATTACTAGTTCGTATAAGAAAACTTCTAATTTTCTTGGTTTTCTTAAATTTTTCTAATCTCGTGGATGTAATTTTTCACTATCTAAACTTTCATTATCTTATTTATGTACAAAAAATGTTTAAATGTTAAAATATTTTTATATTTAGAAAATTTTATTTTTTTATGGATTTTGAAATTTTTTAAATTTTTATAAGTTTTTTTAAAGAAATGTTTTGTGCTTATGCGAATGATATGCAAATGATGCAAAAATAAGCACAAAGCTCCCCCAAACTTGTTTTCAACAGTGTCCTCACTGTTGCCAACATCTATATCTACAAAATCTGTAAGTCTGGGAGGAATTATTAGTGGGGACAAAATATATAAGTGAAGAATTTCCCCCAAACTTACTCTTTTCACTCACCTTCATTTAAAAGATGATGCAGTGATATGCAGGACATGAAGGTGAGACGGAGGAATTTTTAATCAAGATATACTGGCTCTTGTAAGAACAGGAGCTTCTCTATGGGCTCAGTGGAAAAATACGGCTTTAGTCTATGTCCATTCACTTTGAAAAATGTGCCGTTTTTAACATTTTCTACTTCTACTGCCCAGTGCGGGTATACAGTCCGCACAACAAAAGGTCCCTTCCACCGAGATCGGAGCTTACCCGCGTGAAGGTGTAGTCGTGAATCATAAAGAAGGACTTGTTGACCAGGTGAAAATGTTTTCCTCAAAATGTTTTTATCGTGAAAAACCTTAGTCCTATTCTTTATGATCACAGCGTTATCATAAGCTTCATCGCGGAGTTCGCTTAGCTCATTTATTTGCAGCTTCCGAAAGTTGCAAGCAAGGTTTAGGTCAAAATTTATTTCTTTAATAGCCCACAATGCTTTATGCTCAATCTCGACGGGTAAGTGACATGCCTTCCCAAACACTATCCTATATGGAGACATCCCTAGGTCGGTTTTAAAAGCAGTTCGGAATGCCCAAAGAGCATCCGTCAGTTTGGTCGACCAGTCTTTTCTATTCTTAGCAACAATCTTCTCCAGGATAAGTTTGATTTGTCTGTTTGAGATATCAGCCTGCCCGCTTGTTTGGGGGTGATAGGGTGTAGAAAGTCGGTGGTTGATTGAGTATTTCCGCATCAAAGTCATGAAAGACCTGTTGCAGAAATTTGTCCCATTATCGCTAATAATAGCGCGTGGGTGTCCAAATCGAGAAAAGATATTCTCTTTCACGAACTTAATGACAACTTTCCTGTCATTAGTGCGACATGGAATGGCTTCAACCCACTTTGAGACATAATCAACCGCCAGCAGTATGTACAAATTCCCAAAGGAGTTGGGAAAAGGACCCATAAAATCAATGCCCCAAACATCGAATATTTCAACAACCAGAATGGGTTGCTGAGGCATTTCATTCCTCTGGGAGATTCTACCCGTGTACTGACATTGTGTACAGGTTTTGCAATAGTCAAATGCGTCCTTGAATAAGGTCGGCCAATAAAATCCACATTGCAAAACCTTTTCCGCCGTCTTTTTAGGACCAAAGTGACCCCCACAGGCCTGATCATGACAAAAAGAAAGAACACTCTTGAACTCTTCTTTCGGGACACATCGGCGAATGTCTGATCAGGACAATACTTAAACAAGTATGGATCATCCCAGTAAAAGTGTTTTACTTGGGATAGCAAGCGGTATTTGTCCTGTTTTGACCAATCGCTGGGTATAAGTCCCGTGACAAGATAATTCACAATATCCCTGAATCATTGTTCATTGGATACGCTCAAGAGTTGTTCGTCAGGAAACGAACCATTGATCGGCAGGGTCACAAGCGAAGAAGAGATGCGTGAAAGATGATCGGATACTATATTTTCACATCCTTTCTTATCTTTGATAACAAGATCAAATTCTTGGAAGAGAAGGATCCAACGTATTAGTCGACCTTTTGCATCTTTCTTCGCCAGAAGATGTTTTAATGGGAATGGTCAGTATACACAACTATAGGTGAGCCAATTAAGTAAGGCCTGAATTTTTCTAATGCAAATACAACCGCTAAAAGTTCTTTTTCGGTGGTTGTATAATCAATTTGCGCATCATTCAGGGTCTTACTAGCATAGTATATCACGTGTGGCATCTTTTCGATGTGCTGTCCTAAGACTGCACCTACTGAAAAATCAGATGCGTCACACATCAGCTCAAAGGGGTAGTCCCAGTTTGGTGATGATAAAACGGGGGTTAAAGTGAGTGAGTGTTTAAGTGAGTCGAAAGCTGTCTCACAGTCCGAGTCAAAATGGAAGATCGTATCCTTGGCCAGGAGAAGAGTTAAAGGTCTAGCAATTTTGCTAAAATCCTTAATGAATCATCTATAAAAGCCCGCATGGCCAAGGAAAGATCGAATATCTTTGACGCTTTTGGGATGAGAGAGGTTTTGAATGACATCTATCTTAGCTCTGTCAACCTCAATGCATTTCTGTTAAATGACATGTCCAAGAACAATTCCTTCTTGGACCATAAAATGGCATTTTTCCCAGTTCAAACTTAAGTTCTTCTCTTTGCAACGAGTAAGAACAGCGTCAAGATTCGATAGGCAATCGGAAAAAGAATCTCCAAAAATCATCCATAAAGATCTCCAGAAAATTCTCTACCATATCAGAGAATATCCCCATCATACACCGCTGAAAGGCAGCGGGAGCATTGCATAGTCCAAAGGGCATGCGAATGTAAGCAAAGGTACCAAATGGACAAGTAAAAGTGGTTTTATCTTGATCCTTTTTG
Source organism: Agapanthus africanus (assembly GCA_030015575.1). Lineage (NCBI taxonomy): Eukaryota > Viridiplantae > Streptophyta > Magnoliopsida > Asparagales > Amaryllidaceae > Agapanthus > Agapanthus africanus. The sequence continues at coordinate 319,491,241 of JASDDO010000008.1, forward strand.
GCGATGGGGACCTGATTATAGCCTGAGTATCCGTCCATAAAAAAATAATACTCTCGTCCCGCTAAGCGTTCCAGCATTTGATCAATGAATGGTAGAGGAAAGTGGTCTTTCCTCGTGGCAGCATTGAGTTTTCTATAATCTATACATACACGCCACCCAGTTTGAGCGGGCGTCTGAATCAATTGTTAGTGTATATGCCCTAGAGGCCATTACTGTATCATACTAGTTTGTATATTACTTGATGGAAGCTTGGGATATGCACAGTTGTAGATACAATCTTGCTCGAAATGGTAGTATGCTACTTGGTTTGTCTCTACTTCAATATGTGCATGTGTTTATTTTAGCATATCGCTTATATACATATTAGTAGTGCCCTTAGGATCTTTGCTTGATTACCAGCGTTGTGATGGCGCTCACACTCGTGGGGGCTGGGTAATCCATAAGCATATCCTCATACAGGTCCCTAGTCGTTGGACTATCGAGACAGGGCATCGATACTCCGGAGTAGACTAGCGTATGCGCTTCTCATCCCAGCGTGGGAGACGGTCTGTCCCACAGCCGTCAGTACGTCGTACTTGAGATAGTATGCGGGTGCTCGTTAGGTTACGAGTACACTGGACAGGACTCGTCGGGAACTGTTGGTTGGTATTATACCTATCGTCAGTTATCAGTTCCCAGGTGACATGAGTACAGCTTAGTCCGCTAACTTGACACTGTCACTTCGCCTCGAGTGTGTTCCCACTGCACTTTGATTACTACCCTACCACGGCTCAAAGGAGTCGTGCAAACAGGTAGTTTTTGGGTGTAGTCCCGAAGCACTTGGAGGCAATGACGGTTAGACAGGATTCATCTCTCCCGGTATTGGGGGTTGACATCGCGCTGTGTCCAGGAGATCCATTACACAAGTAGTCCCTGGGCAAGGCAAGCGAGATATACTGGTAGGTTTCCAGTGTTATCTCAGGGTGTTCTGGGCTACACTCCGACATGACTTGTACCGCTATTAGGGGACTGACGTTCACCGCCCCCGTAGGCCCGCCATACGATGTATCAGACGAACAGACCGGACTGTACGGAGACTGTCACATACAGGCTCAGTAGGAGTTCAGATGGGGTCACCTCGTCAGTCTTCTTATCGGTATCTACCTGGGGACCGTTACGTACAGCTAGTGCCGCTTGCGGTCTGTGGTTAAACCCACTGCCAGCGTAGTGTCGAGTCTTTAGAGTCCCACACAGAGAGCTATTCGCCTTTAGGCAAAATGAGTAGAGGTCGCATGGTTTTGCGACAGGGTTCGTTCACATCCGCGCACTTGTGCACGTTTGCTGTCCGGACAGCTTATACTAGCGGGCTTTGGTTTAAGCCGGATCCTAGTATATGATTTGGGATTGGTTTTATCTCATTGTGTTCGTGTTCTTCGGATCACGAATACGGGTGCGTATGCACAGTTGATTGAGACAGAGGGAGAGGACTTTGATTAGGGTTAATGACCATTGTCGTTTTATTAACCCTAATGCTTATGTGTGTATTATGGTTAATTGGTATTAGTTTAATATAATTGTGCATGGTTAGGGTTGTTGACCATTTGACATTCTTGACTTGTTGACGTAGGTTGACACTTTGACCATCATCATTTCATTTGGAAGATGCTCTTTGATCCTTGCAATTTGCATTAAAAATGAAATGATAATGGTCATGTCTTGATTAAGCCATGACAATTATCTCATTAATTATCAATTTACAATAATTTACACATATCTGTGAGAATGCTTCATAATTCTCTCATTCTATCATATACTTTCTCTCTCTTGCTCTTGCTCTTCCTTAAGCTCTCCCCTCTCATGTGTTGAGAAACACTTGAGCTTGAGAAAAACCACTCCATAGTAATCTCTACTCTCATCTAGGGTTCTAGGATTAGCACTTCTAGCACCCTAGTTACTTCTAGCTTGAAGTTGAAGCCAAAGGTTGAGGCTTTCGGGTGGATCCTTCTTCGACTCGAGAAGGCGACAATGCGATCTCTTTCTTACACTCCAAGGAACAAGGAGAGAAGGACATAAAGCCCTAGGTATAACCCTTTCTACCCTTTAGCTAAATCTAGTTAGCTTTTAGCTTGTTTTTGTTTAGCAAAGATCCTCCTTTGTCTAGTCCATGTTGCTTAGCATGATAAAAATCCGATTTTTATTCCGTTTTCCGCCTCCCCGCAAGCACCGGGGTGGGCAACATGGACTTACAGTGGTATCAGAGCCTAACTAAACATAAACTAGCTAGGTAGTAAAGTGTATAGAAGTTCGATCGGAAAAATCGCAAAACTACGACATGCAAAACCCTAAGTTTCTGTTAAAATTTTTTCTGCTCTAAAAATAAAAAGTCATACTCCAAAAATCATCTCAGGGTTTTGTGAAGAAGCCCACCAAAAACGGTCGAGTGATCCCTTCAAAGCGCGGCTGTTCCGCGGCAAAAGTATACCCATTGCCGTGGAACCGCGGCCGTTTTGACTCGGTTCATGACCGAGTTTGGTGCAGTGTTCTTAGGTTGTGGTTTTGGGATTTTTAAGATGGTTTATTTCAACCCAGATTTTCCAGAAAAGAAATTTGTATTTCGGGTCCTATAAATCCGTATTTTTGATCGAACTTCACTATACTTTGACTAATCGGTTATATCTGTGATGTTTATATGTATTGAACGTCGACTAATCGCTATATGTCGATTAGTGGGGGTTGTACATATCTGTAATCTGTGTTTGATGTTGGTATGTGTATATGAATGCGTTGGATTGTCGCGGGTGAATAGCCGGGGTGGATGTGAGATGAGTGTTTCTTTTTCTTTTATTCATTGTAATATGTAAATTGATGTAATATTATTTATTTGGCTGCACAACCGGGTCGGGGTTGTAGCCGTCATTGTATAATTCTTTTTACTATTTTTACTCTTAGGATAGACCCATGGAAGGGGTGCACAAACTACCGGGTATCTCGAAGTGCCGAGTGGCCTACTTACGGTGTTGAGGAAGGTTGCTTCGCTTCGGGTACTTGGCGGGTAGTTTGCCGCACCCGTAGGGGTCTTGGGTGGGGTATTGGCTATTTACCGCGACCGTGTAATCCGCTTTTCGTTGCAGGCTCGAACGGATTGCGGATTCCTAGTATATCCAATGTATTCATCTGTGATCTGTAATGTCTATCATTGCTTTATATCTATATACTATAACTATTTAGGCGTTGCTTATGTCTTACAGCCGCGCTAGCCCAGCCCCCGCTCTGTCGTTAGTTAAGTAACCTAACGGGTGATGACGGGGCCCCGTGGCGAATGCGAATGGCATAAGCGTACGTCATATTTTGGTTGTTTTCTGTAATGGTAGGATTAAATGATGGGACGCATTAAAAGAACTAATGCAAGAAAATAAACCAAGTAAAAGTCGATTGGAACACTTTGAAAACCACTTGTTTCTTTTCAAAACTAAACTTTTAAATGCGGAGCTTGAACCACTCATTTTAAAAGCTATCTCGTTCCATCGATTATATCAAGTTCACTACGTTCATGGTTTCGCCAAAACCATTCGTAGCCCTCCATCATTTCAGTTAAATATTCGGTAGTATTCAAGCTATGTATTTTGACCTCACGCCAAGGCATAGTGATTGGTAGCTGCCGGATATTTATCTGTTGCATAGATAGAATGCGTCGGTTTGAGACAGTCATGCTGTCATTTTGGCCTACGTCAAGGGTAAGTACGGGTGGGTTCAAATTAACCGGGATAATGATGTGAAGAACTTGACATGTGACTTATGACATTTTGACCTCACGCCAAGGTCATAAGAGCATGGGGCAAAAATCCACATCGGAAGTTTCATAAGTACTGAAACTTGCTAGCGTTGCATACCATTTGGAGTGTGATGATTCTGGTAGGATTCCTTCGGTTTTATCACGCGATGATATTTGGATCCCGATCCTACTGTGAGTATATGCTACTCCTCGGGAAAACTCTCACTTAACGATCAATGCTATAAACCTAGTAGGTGTCTAGAAAGGTGTTAGCAGGGCTACGCCCCCAGGGAAAAGAGGTTCTTTAATTAAAGAACTTCGCGAAAGCGTTGGAAAACCTCCCTCGAAGTACCGACACTGGCATGGCTGAACGGTTAAGCAAGTATTATACGGTGAGATTGATCCCGACTAATCCTTTTTGTTTTCTTCGATGCCGAAGATGATCTACGTCGAGACATCACAAGATCAAGCTCCCACTTCAGCAAGTCATGAAACTTGTGAACAAAACACCCTATACTACTTGGCAAGAGGTAGAGGATGAAGAAATAGGAAGCGGGTTCACTTTAGAATTGGATTTCTCACTCATTTCATCAAGTCACCATTGATGAAGTCAAGCTTTCTTTATCTTGAAGAAGAAAAAGAAGAAGATGATAATAATATGATAAGTTAATTAAAATACCAAAGAAAATGAATACTTATCATAATATGAACCATGGTTAGGTGTAGAGAATTGACTAAGGTTAGATGAATGGTTAGGGTTAAGTATGAAGACAAAATGGTCACTTTGGTCAAACCTTCATGAAGCTTCAACAAGCTTCAAGAATGAAAGCAACCATTTTGTTTTCTTATCCCATTTCTTTTTAATCCAAATTAAAAAGATAAATAAATGAATAAATAAAAACCCTAACCATTTACTTAACCAAGGTTCAACTCTTTACACAAACCCTAGCAATCTTGCATCATCAAACATGATACAATCAAGTGCACAAAAATATATCATATATACGATGTGCACATGCGAGTGAGAAAATCCATCTTAAATGAACCGATACTAGTTAATGCAAAGTAATATATCAAATATATAATTATGCATTGAATCATTAAATCAATACTTGATTTAATGATCCGGTCATATCGCATATAACCGACTAATATCAACAGTAACAACTTATCGAATCAACACTTGATCCGATATCCTGGCTATATCGCATATAACCGATCAATGTCACAAATCACGAGAATCGAATACAGTATCACATACTGGAATCATTCTCGGTCCCGCACATATCTCATATGCGCTCCCATTTCGTTTCGCTTGAGCCAGGAAACCTCTGTGTAGGACTCTAAAGACTCGTCAATACGCCGGCAGCAGGTGATGATCATATCAAACACCTACAAGCCGCAAGCGGTCTGCTAAACGTAACGGCCACTCGGGTATTGAGCGATCAGAAGATCGATGAGCAAGCCCGCTCACACTCCTGTGAATCCAACCAGTAACACTTACCGTACAGTCCGGTCTGATCGTCTGATATGTCGCATATCTTGCCTAGGGGTGGTAAACGTCAGACCCCAATAGCTCGATAAGTCATGCCGACGTGAGGTCCATAACATGTGTGAAACTACTGATAACACTTACCTGTAGATCACTGCAACCCTGGCCAGGGATTTCTTGTTATGGCCAGTCGAGCATAGCGCAACATCAACCCCCAATACCGGGAGAGACGAATCCCCTCCTATCGCTCATTGCCTCCATGTGACTCGGGACTGTACCCAAAAACCACCGTTTTGCACGCCCTCTTAGACGAGGTAAGGTGGAAATCAAAGCACAGTGGGAATCACACAAGACTCTATGACGATCTCGGGTCTACAGACTAACCTGTACCAGTGTCACCAGAGAATTGCCATCTGACGTAAGGTATAATACCATCTGGGAGTTCTCGGCGAGTCCGTCCAGTGTACCCAGTCTCCACCGAGCACCCGTATATCATCTCTGATGTCAAACACCAATGGATATGGGATCATCCATCTCCCATCTGTATGGGTCGAGAAGGTATACGCTAGTCTACTCTGGTATATCGATGCCCCGTCTCGATATACCCACAACTAGGGACCTTGAAGGATGTACTTATGGACTACCATGTCCCCACTAGTATAATCCGCATCACAGTCCAGGTAGTCAAGTACACATCCTAAGGGCTTTACCAACATGTAACAGAGAGACAATCAGTATACACGTTAAGGTAAAGAGTAACCAGATAGCATACTATCATGTCGAGCAAGAAAGTCCTCCCTATATACGCCCCAGCATCCACTACAATATACATCCTATGTACAGTAATGGCCTCTAGGGCATACATATAACTAACAATCTCCCACTTGCACTAGGGCCATCTGAAGCAGTGGTTGTAGTATCTCATACTCAACCATCCCATAAAAGTCTCTCTCTGGGAATAGGCCTTCGTGAGTGGATCCGCCGTCTTATCCTCTGAGTCTGCTCTCCTAACCTCGATCACCCTGGAGATCAACTATCTCCATGATCAGGTGATACTGCCTTAGAATATGTCTGGATCACTGATGGGACGAACGTTCCTTGGCATAAGCCATAACTCCAATGTTACACAATGGGAGGAACTAAGTTCATCTCATGAACTAATATACACCCAGACAGCCTCTTTGGTAGCATCTTAAGTAGCGATGTATCCATCCTTTAATCGTCTAGTATGCCACGGTATCTAGCTTGGAACTCTTCCAACATACCGTCCCTTTACTGAGGGTAAAGACAATGCCTGTGACTGACATTCAGTCGTCTTTATCACCCTGGAATCCTTCCAGTGATTCTCCTCAGGACCAATTATCACCCTGGAATCCTTCCAGTGATTCTCCTCAGGACCAACTGATACCATCTCACTACTACTAGTGTGATTCCTAACATCCAATTAGATCTATCTCATAGATCCAAAATCCAGGATTTAGTAGGTATCATTTTGATCCTATATGGAGAATCTTTGTGATAAGCGGAGATTGATCGAGCGTAGCATAGGAAACTCCTTCCCTATCAAGAGTATGTCATCTACGTACTCTACGAGGATAACCATCATACTCCCTACTACCTTTTCGTTTATACAAGGTTCATCTACCATTTTGATGATGTCAACTTGTTTGACTAACACATCAAAACAGACGTTCCAACTCCGCGATGCCTGCTTTATCTCATAAAATATCTTGCACACGTTTCCGCTGCTCCCACTGTCTACGAGGCCCTCTGGCTATGTACTTATAGACGCTCTCTTCTAAAACACCATCTAGAAGAGCGGTCATGGCACCCAACCGCCATATATCGTAGTCATGGTATGTAGCCGTGGCAAGTAGGATCTGGATGGACTTAAGCACAGATCTTTTAGAAAAAGTTTCATCCTGATCCACACCTGGTCAATGATGCAAACCTTTAACAAGTCTAGCTTTGAAAGTCTCAACTTTTCCATGTACACCAAGTAATCTTCTCAAGATATACTTGCTCCTGATGGAGATTTAACCCTTCAGATAAAGCAACCAAAGTCCATACTTTGTTGGTGTATAAGGATTCCCTCTCAGATCACTAAGCATCCGGCCATTCTTACAGAGTCCCTCTCCTGATGGCCAGCTCGAAATTAGTTGGGTCATCATCTCATGATGCAATCCTCGCTCCCACTGTCATAGAGAAACCGAAGTATCTCTCAGGTGGCTGAGGAACCCTACTAGATCGGCGGAGAGGCTGAGGTTCGTTGGAAACTATTGAATCCCTTGGTTCTACCAAATCAAATGCTGTAGTTTGTATAGCTGAAACCATTCCAGTTCTACATAACTGACCTTGCCTCGAGCTTGTCCGGATTATGCTTTTAGACATAGCCCGGTCAACCCCAAATCTTAACCAACTTAAGATATGGGCTCTTCCCTTTTCATATCACATATGAAGCGGTAGGCAACTGATTTGATTGGAACCCTATTCAATAGGTATGCAGCTTCTCAAGCGCATAACCCCCAAAAGGAAATAGGAAACTCAGTAGTACTCATCATAGAGTACACCATATCACATAGGGTGCAATTGCTCCGCCCCGATATACCATCGTGCTATGGTGTATACGGAGGAGTAATGCTGAGAGAGAATCTCATTCTCCTTTATTATAGTCCAGGATTTCCGAGCTCTAGTATTCTCCTCCTTGATTTCATCAAAGCACATAATACTTTTACCCGTATATTGGTTCCCTACTTCTAACTTATATTCTGTGAATATCTCAAAAGGTTCGGACTTGTGTTTCAACAGGAACATATGTCTGAATCTTGAGAGATTATCAGAGAATGTAACGAAGTACAAAGAACCGGTCCTGGCATATGTAGACATGGGACCTTACATACATCAACATGTATCATCCCAAGAGTTTACTAACTCTTTCTCTGTTTCCAATAAACAGAGCTATGGTCATCTTATCTCTGTGACATGACTGGCAAGTTTTCACAAGATGTAAATTCAAACAGATTTAAACATGCATCTATATGTAACTTCAGCTAGTCGGGTCGCATTGATATGACCTAGTCTACAATCCCTCAAGAAGGATTCGTTCATTTCTGGACTCTTCCTCTTGTGTGTGTTCTGTATACTAGGAACTGTAGTTCGATTTAGAACATCAATACTTTTAGATAACATGCCTGAACCGATCATCTTTTGATATAGGAAATGTTCAAAACATTATCCAACAATACAAAATTTTATCATTTCTTTACTAATAAAGAGACTGATATGATTTTGTATATCAGGTTCGGTATCTAATAGCATTTGTTCAGAATCAATGTATTGGTAATACAGGGTGACAGTGACCAACAGACCTAGTTGCAACACTTGCCCCGTTTTCTGTCTCATGAAACTTATCACCCATTCTTAGTTTTTCTACCCTTTTGTAGCTCTATATAACAGATTACATATCTGGGATCCTTATCCGGTATCATATACGCAGGATGCGGAGGAAACTGAGAAACAGTTCTTTGTAATGAACACACCTGAAGATGATGCATCAGCATGCACTCTCTTCGTTTGGTCGGTACGGGAATTCTGGTAATCCCCAATTTCCTGCTCTGTCTTATAACAATTATAAGTTGGAGCGGGACCAACGTTCCCCAGCTCAGTATAACAAGCGGGTTCGTTCAAAAATCTGTATTATTATCTTGATTAAGGCGTGATCTGGTCGTTACCTGGAGAGAGAGAGAAGAAAACACTCACCGTGCCCTCTAGCAAGAATAGATTGGTTTTTATTTTATCTAATCAGGATGGCTCCCACTGTTTTTTATCAAATCTTCCTTCAAACCCTAAAAGGAAAGACTAGCCGGGATTAATTACACCCTACAACTTCGTCGATCATTCAGCCAGGCCAGTGTCGGTACTTTGAGGGAGGTTCCCCGTGCTTGTTGGAGATAGTTCCCTCATAGTCAATTATTGGATCACAGGTACGTGATTGCAATGATTGCGGAGGACCTATACCGGTATGACAGTCTTACTCGAGATGATAGTATGCTATCTGGTTTGCCTTTATCAGTCGTGTACATGTTCAGGTGACTGATTACATGTTACACTTTGATAGAGCCGTTAGGATCTTGCTTTACCACCAACAGTATGATGGCGATCATATACGTGAGAGTTGGGTGGTTTATACGCATATCCTTAATTGTGGTCCCTAGTCGTGGGAGTTTCGAGACAGGGCATCGATACTCCGGAGTAGACTAGTGTATACAGTCGAGACCCCGACGAGGGGCGGTGGCCGGTCTCACAAGCCACTGGTGTCAGCTGGATCACCTAAGATGTATACAGGTGCTCATTGGGTTATGAGTACACCGGACAGGACTCGCCGGGAATCTGCTAGTTAGTATTATATCTATCGTCAGATAGCAGTTCCCTGGTGACATGTGTACAGGTTAGTTCATCGACCTGAGGTTGTCATTTGTCTCGTGTGAGTTCCCACTGTGCTTTGATTTCTACCCTACCATGGCTCAAAGGAGTCGTGCAAACAGGTAGTTTTTGGGTACAGTCCCGAGCCATATGGAGGCACGTGAGCGGATCGGCAGGGGATTCGTCTCTCCCGGTATTGGGGGCGAGATCGTGCTGTGTCTAGGAGAGCCATTACACAAAGCCCACGGCCGTGGCAGGAGATTTACTGGTAGGTACTCCAGTAGTATCTCAGGGTGTTATTGGGCTTCACTCCGACACGACTTATACTGCTATTGGCGGTCTGACGTTACTAGCCCCCTAGGCAGATATGCGATACTCATAGACGAACGGACCGGACTGTATATACATTGTCACTGTTAGGCTCAGTAGGGTTTTCCGGATGAGTGCGCTCATCGGCATCCCTTGAGGTCAGTCCATGGGCAGCCGTTACGCATTGCTAGTGCCGCTGACGGTTTGTGGTTAAACCCACTGCCAGGGTACTGACGAGTCATTAGAGTCCCCCACAGACAGTTTCCCAAGTTCGGGCGAAACGTTGTAGAGGCCGTATGGTTTTATGGTAGGGTTCGGAAAATGCACGTGCGTTTACGCACGTGTTATTTTTCGGGCAGATGATACTGGTCGGCTTTGGTTTAAGCCGGATCCGAGTATTATATTGAGTAGGTATAATATCTTTGTCTCAGTTGCATTTGTATTCGGTCGTAATACAAATGCGGGTATATTTATACAGTTTCGGGGTTATCCTGAAAGTCGTTTCAGGATCACTTTTGGAAGTTGCCAGTTTCCAGTTTTCTATCAGCCTTCTTTTAACATTTGGTTAAAGACGGGTTTATCTTTTCTTGAGATGAGGTGAGTCAGTGTTATGGAAGTTTCTAGATGCCACTAGAAGAGGTGACTAGGTTCATGAACCTTTGCTTATATTGATTACTTGATGGCTAGGTTTAAGTGAGTCATGCTTTGCATTAAAGCATTTTGTTTTGGTTTAGATATTTTCTTCATGATATGCTTCATGTTATGGTCACCACTTGCTCGTACGGTCACCTCCCTCTTGCATAAATAGTGGCCGGCCACCCTTGAGAGAAAGTGAGAGAATGATTTCATTTTTGGAGAGAAAAGACTATGGTTAAGGGTGCATGGAAATTTCATTACCTCTTTCATTCCATCACCCGATAAAAATGGCAGCTTCATTAACCGATCGTCCACGGATTTGGACGAAGTGAGACAAAGTCATCTACTCATTCTCTACATCATTCTTGGTCGTCTCTTTTAGCAAACTTGACGATCGAGTTGCCTCAAGTCAGAGGCGGGAGCCCGTTTAAAGAATCATCGATGTGGTGCCACCTCGACGAGGATATCGGAGATCGACGAGATCGGAGCAGCCGCAACGGAGCGTGGGATGATGGTTGAAGAACGAAGGACTCGGATCATTCGGTATAACCTTTCTACACTCTTTACAGTTTGTTAGTTTAGCAATAATGGCAGATCCGGGTTAAAGTATACGATAGCGCCAGTTAAAAAGTTTTTGTTCCGCATTTGGCGTCAGTAGACTGCCGGGGCGCTAGCGTAGACTTACAGTGGTATCAGAGCCTCACCATTTTGCTATACTAACTTGTGCTAACGCGTTTAAAACATCGATCCGACCGGAAATCGAAAATTGCAAAATCCAAGCCTAACAGTTTCTGTCGATTTTAAATGGTCTGATAAAACTTTTCTACATGTCTTAAAAATCTGTGCAGGCTTTTCTAAGAACCACGACCAAATTTGGGCACGTGTCTCCACCAAAGAGCCGCGGAAACGCGGCCAAACCCATGGTTTGGCCGCGCATCCGCGGCCACGTGGTGAGCTCGTGCTCCCAAATTTGTACAGTGGTTATCTGTTAGATTTTGTGGTTTTTGGTAAATATCGTTTTGGCCCAGATTTTGTTACTGTTCACCAGTAAGTCGTGGGGCCCACTTTTTGATATTTGGTCGATCGAAATTTAAACATGTTAGTTTACAGTGCTTACATTATATCTCAGACCGGGAATGTCATTTGATCGGTAAACCGCGTCTGATTGCTATAGTTCTTTTAGACGGGTTTGCGAACGTGACATTCGCGTTGATGTTCTGTGTTGTGCTGTGATGTTGCGGATTTGTCGTGGTGGATAGCAGTGTGCAATGGTAGTACAGTTTGAGTTTATTTGTACATTTGATATTGCGGGGAGAGCGTCCAACTTGTGGACTGCCGTCACTGCCTGTTGTATAATATTCTTTTGGGGCACGACCAGGTTGCGGTCGATGTACCTATTGTACTATTTTTCATTACTGTACTAGGTTTTGCGCCGAGACGGAGTGCACGGATAGCCGGGTTCTGAGAAGCAACGGGTCCGCATCTCATGGCTTAGAGAGGCAGAGGGGCCCCACTCTAGAATTGGCAGACTGTTCGCCGCACTTGTAGGGGGTACAGGTTGACCCTAGGAGGGGTGCCCAAGATTACCGGATTCCGTGGAGTGCTGGGTGGTCCATTCACTATGCTGTAGGGGGTTGCCTCGCTTCAGGTTTTGGCGGGTAACTTGCCGCACCCGTAGGGGTCTAGGTTTCATTGCACAGGCTATCCACACGACAGGGGAACGTCGAGTTTCAGCAGCGGCTCTGTGAAACCCGGGGATCCCAGATTATCTATATTGTTCTGTGATGCTTATTACTTTTCTGTAATGTTGCATACTATCACGCCTGGAGCGATTATTGTATATTGGTTTATATACTATTAGATGTTGTATATGTTTTACACCCGCGCTAGTCCAGTCCCCGCTCTGTCGTTAGTTAAGTAACCTAACGGGTGATGACGGGACCCAGTGACGAATGCGGATGGCATATACGTACATTTTATTTTCGTTCTTTTCTGGTGTGATTAATTGATGGGACTGTGTTGATTCTGATCAATGCAAAGTAAAGCAAACCTGTTTGCAGTTGTTGGAACAAATTTAAAAAGTGTTGTTACAAAGACGTTTCCTTTTCTTATGCATAGCGGTATTCAGTGGAATATCCTGCACCTCATTCGACGGGGCAAGGGCCGATATCCCTTCACCGGGACTTACCCCTTGGGCAGAAGTTTGCGTCAGCGTAATAACTTCACTATAGTCGATTACAAGTTGCTTTGCATAGCGGTATTCAGTGGAATATCCTGCACCTCATTCCACGAGGAAAGATCCGAGATCCCTTTACCGGGAATGACCTCTTTAGCAAAAGGTTTTCGCCATTATATTTGAAAAAGCTATCAGGTTCCTTCAGCGATATCAAGTTCACTACGTTAAAGGTTTTTCACCAAAAACCAGCCGTAGCCCTCCGTCACTTCTTTTGGGTATTCAGTAGTATTCAAGCTATGTATTTTGACCTAACGCCAAGGCATAGTGTTTGGTAGCTGCTGGGTATTCAATTGTTGCATAGATAGATGAGTTGGTTTGGGACAGCCGTTCTGCCATTTTGACCTAACGCCAAGGGCATGTGCGGGTGGGTTCAAATTAACAAGATAGTGATGGGTAGAACTTGGCATGTGACTTATGACATTTTGACCTAACGCCAAGGTTATAAGAGCATGGGGAAAAAACTATATCGGGAGTTTCTAAAGAAACTGAAACTTGCCAAGTATGCGCATACCTTCTGGAGTATGAGTAACGTGGATGCATTCCATCACGTTATCATGCGATGAGAGTTGGATCCCGATTCCCACTGATGAGTTGGTTTACTCTTCGGGTGATCCCGATTGATTCTTCTTTTGGTTTGGAGGAGAATTTGACAGGACAGTGGGAGGTTTCCGGATTAGATAAAGTGATGACCATTCTGATCTAGGTTAGAGTGCACGCAGAGTGTTTCTTTTCTCTCTCTCTTTGGCAGCGACCTTTGACCGATCCTTGACTATGACTCAGTGACCAAGTTGACCGAACCTTCTTAAAATACTGGCTTTTGGATTGTCTATGTTGCATAAGTCATTGCCACTCCTTCTTTTACCCTTTGCATTTCTCAGAACACCCGTATTACTACGGATATCCACTTCCATTGGATAGATCCATCGTATGGTTATATACGAACTCGAAGGGACTTCTTCGAGGATGGATCCAGGTTCAGGAGAAATAGAATTGGTTTATTCAGTTGTCTTTTATTATCACCTTCTCTCAGGTTGCGAGAGCTCCTTGGTTTAGGAGAGTACACCTATTACGCTTATTGGATAGTCTTATTCCAAACCATAGGCTGGTGCCGAAAGGTAGGGAATGAAGAAAACCAATTAGCCTAAGTAGGGTGTGCAGAAGGTAATATGTAAAGACAAAATAAAGGGATTAGAAAGAGGGCAAAGTAAATTGCGACTGATATCATTCACGACCAAAACCGCGTACTTCATCGCCACTCCTATTTCACCTTTAAAAGAATAAGGTATTATTCAGTTGTCTTTTATCATCACCTTCTCTCAAGATGCGAGTACTCCTTGGTTTAGGAGGGTACACCTATTATGCTTACTGGATAGTCTTCTTCCAAACCATAGGTTGGTGCCGAACGGTAGGGAAGGAAGAAAACCATTTAGCCTAACAATGGTGTACAGAAGGTAACGACTAAAGACAAATAAAGGGATTTGGAGAGATGGCAATAAAATATACGGTTGAAGTCATGAATTGGATTATGGAAGAGGCATTGCTATGAATACCAGGATACCCCTACGAAACATTTTCATGTTTCAGTGCATTGTTAAAGAAAAACTGTTTTCCCGATTAGAAACTTACTCCAAGGGTATGTATTTACCAGGTTTCATTCTCATATCTGTATGGTTTTACAGATGATGAGTGGGAGTAAGATATTGGGAATTAGGTGATCATCCTCATTATATCGGAATTCGTTGTAATTGGTGATATTTGAGGAAATCGCCAGGGTACAGTTTTCAACCTACGGCGCACAGGTTTTGAGTTGTTTAACTCAGCGGACTTATACAGAGTATTGTATGTTGTCCAGTGTCCATCAGGACAAAGGGGTAGGTCCTCGTACTATGTTCTGTTTACTTATAACTTCTCTAGTATTTAGACGAGTGTTTCGTAGAAATACAAGGTCTATGTTTTGAGAAGTTGTGGGTATAAGAATAAAGTAGAGAACCAGGTATCACAAGTATCGGGATTCTTCAAAGTGATCGAAGATGTAGATTCTTGTGATTGGTATTCAGATGATAGTGATGGTTTTGAGAAACGTATTTCTCTTTCAGATTGCTCATAATTGGATGGATTCCTAGGTTGAGTAATGCTGATTAGCCTCTTTCCATTAAGTTGATATGCACTGGAGACAGCTGCATGATTTGAATCTGGTTCCAATTAAATTAGTGCCAAAGTTTCTATATTGGATATAGAATAGATCGTACCTTAAAAGATATTGAGGTATGGGGAGTTGTCCAGCTTATGCTTAAAACCAGACTCTGGATAACTCAGGGCACGTTTCTGTAGTGGCTGTTTGTGGGTTGACCCTGGCTATGACGAGGGTTGATATTCTACCACTTGGAAGATCAATAGTGATATTGTTCTTGACTCGCCACAGTTTTAGTAAAATGGATCTTTTTCAGAAAACAGTAGTGGGTGTATGGTAGAACTGGAAGTGATTCCAGAACCGCGAACGATTACGGAAAATTTAATAGGACCTATATATTCAATCAGGTTTGACATTCCAATAACCACTCCGCAGATTTGGTGGGTAACCTCAGACACCCGAGAGGTACTTCGGTAGGCTCAAGGACGGTGACAGGGAGGTTCTTATCTACCAAGACTTGACACTACTGTTGTTCCAGGATATGAGACCCGGTAGGAGGGTTGTCGTAGTCAGTGGGAGCAACGGAAGCATGGTGGGCAAGTAGCTTATGTCTATTTATAGACTAGAGCAGTTATAGCGGAGATAGATCATCTAATTTTGATGTGACAGTCATGGGTTTGACTTCAATCAGAATAGGGGATGGATCAGTTAAGGAGGTAGTAGGGTGTGATGTCATGGTATCTTGATGACATACACAGAGTGGGAAGTAAAATTCCTATACTACGATCGGTTGTACTGTGGTCGTCACACAGTTGTTTCTCCAGACAGGATATGGATATAATATTTGACATTTTGGTTTCTAGATCTATGGTTTTAGATCTGGATTTGGGTAGTTTCCCAATGTGGGTACTTTGACAGATATTCTAATGGTTTTTGGAATAGTTGACTCCTAGCATGGTGGTGTACCTGCAGGTGATGGAGTCACCCTCTCTAAAGGTGTCTTACAGACTAAAGGGGAGAGGGATGTGCATGATTGGCAGATCACTTGCTTAGGCAATTGAGTCAATCATGAGATGTCAAGTACCACACCAAATGTTGGTTTTGCACTAGATGCAATAAGTTTGTATTAATCCAATCCTGGAGAAATATAAGGAAGCAGTTTTAGAACATAAGTACATGTTCTACGGATTTGATGACGGCAGCCTCTTTCGGGAGACGGTTATCATTCCAGGATTCAAAGGTGACATGGTTGACAGAGTGATTGTCAGAGTTATAGTTTTTCCCTCTGACGAAGAGGGACAGTATTATGGACAGGTGGTCCAAAAGGATACTGTGGGAGGCATGGTGCCGATACTGATTAGGTTCAGTGATCGATACAGTCTAAGAAGTTTGGATTTGGAGTTCATTTATGAACTAGGTCCCATCAGATATCCAGACATATTCTAAGACAGGTATTACTCGATTCAGGAGATGGCTTTCTCCGTGAATTTGAGATTAAGAGAGATATAGAAAGAAACTTCTAGGCGGATCCACTCACTAAGGCTATTTCTCGAACACAATAGTTTTACAAACGGGCTTTGTGATACTGATTAGTAGAGGAGTTGGATGTTTGGTTTCACACGGGCTGTGAGTACGCAACATCGCAATAATTAGCCTTGAGTGCAAGTGGGAGATTGTTGGAGATAGTGCCCTCATAGTCAATTATTGGATCACAGGTACGTGATTGCAATGATTGCGGAGGACCTATACCGGTATGACAGTCTTACTCGAGATGATAGTATGCTATCTGGTTTGCCTTTATCAGTCGTGTACATGTTCAGGTGACTGATTACATGTTACACTTTGATAGAGCCCTTAGGATCTTGCTTTACCACCAACAGTATGATGGCGATCATATACGTGAGAGTTGGGTGGTTTATACGCATATCCTTAATTATGGTCCCTAGTCGTGGGAGTTTCGAGACAGGGCATCGATACTCCGGAGTAGACTAGTGTATACAGTCGAGACCCCGACGAGGGGCGGTGGCCGGTCTCACAAGCCACTGGTGTCAGTTGGATCACCTAAGATGTATACAGGTGCTCATTGGGTTATGAGTACACCGGACAGGACTCGCCGGGAATCTGCTAGTTAGTATTATATCTATCGTCAGATAGCAGTTCCCTGGTGACATGTGTACAGGTTAGTTCATCGACCTGAGGTCGTCATTTGTCTCGTGTGAGTTCCTACTGTGCTTTGATTTCTACCCTACCACGGCTCAAAGGAGTCGTGCAAACATGTAGTTTTTGGGTACAGTCCCGAGCCATATGGAGGCACGTGAGCGGATCGGCAGGGGATTCGTCTCTCCCGGTATTGGGGGCGAGATCGTGCTGTGTCTAGGAGAGCCATTACACAAAGCCCACGGCCGTGGCAGGAGATTTACTGGTAGGTACTCCAGTAGTATCTCAGGGTGTTATTGTGCTTCACTCCGACACGACTTATACTGCTATTGGGGGTCTGACGTTACTAGCCCCCTAGGCAGATATGCGATACTCATAGACGAACGGACCGGACTGTATATATATTGTCACTGTTAGGCTCAGTAGGGTTTTCTGGATGAGTGCGCTCATCGGCATCCCTTGAGGTCAGTCCATGGGCAGCCGTTACGCATTGCTAGTGCCGCTGACGGTTTGTGGTTAAACCCACTGCCAGGGTACTGACGAGTCATTAGAGTCCCCCACAGACAGTTTCCCAAGTTCGGGCGAAACGTTGTAGAGGCCGTATGGTTTTATGGCAGGGTTCGGAAAATGCACGTGCGTTTACGCACGTGTTATTTTTCGGGCAGATGATACTGGTCGGCTTTGGTTTAAGCCGGATCCGAGTATTATATTGAGTAGGTATAATATCTTTGTCTCAGTTGCATTTGTATTCGGTCGTAATACAAATGCGGGTATATTTATACAGTTTCGGGGTTATCCTGAAAGTCGTTTCAGGATCACTTTTGGAAGTTGCCAGTTTCCAGTTTTCTATCAGCCGTCTTTTAACATTTGGTTAAAGACGGGTTTATCTTTTCTTGAGATGAGGTGAGTCAGTGTTCTGGAAGTTTCTAGATGCCACTAGAAGAGGTGACTAGGTTCATGAACCTTTGCTTATATTGATTACTTGATGACTAGGTTTAAGTGAGTCATGCTTTGCACTAAAGCATTTTGTTTTGGTTTAGATATTTTCTTCATGATATGCTTCATGTTATGGTCACCACTTGCTCCTACGGTCACCTCCCTCTTGCATAAATAGTGGCCGGCCACCCTTGAGAGAAAGTGAGAGAATGATTTCATTTTTGGAGAGAAAAGACTATGGTTAAGGGTGCATGGAAATTTCATTACCTCTTTCATTCCATCACCCGATAAAAATGGCAGCTTCATTAACCGATCGTCCATGGATTTGGACGAAGTGAGACAAAGTCATCTACTCATTCTCTACATCATTCTTGGTCGTCTCTTTTAGCAAACTTGACGATCGAGTTGCCTCAAGTCAGAGGCGGGAGCCCGTTTAAAGAATCATCGATGTGGTGCCACCTCGACGAGGATATCGGAGATCGACGAGATCGGAGCAGCCGCAACGGAGCGTGGGATGATGGTTGAAGAACGAAGGACTCGGATCGTTCGGTATAACCTTTCTACACTCTTTATAGTTTGTTAGTTTAGCAATAATGGCAGATCCGGGTTAAAGTATACGATAGCGCCAGTTAAAAAGTTTTTGTTCCGTATTTGGCGTCTGTAGACTGCCGGGGCGCTAGCGTAGACTTACAGTGCTTTCGCACGGACCTAATTAAAGTAAACCTCGTTTTCCCAGAGGCGAATGCGGATGGCATAAGTGTACGTCGTATTTATCTGTGATGTTTAGGTGCTTAAATGATGGGACTTCATTAATGTGATTAATGAAAATAAAAGAATCCTAAGATGTTGTGGAATCGAATTTCAAAATAAAACAGGTAGCTACAGTTCTTGCTTTGCACAGCGGTATATGTGATATATCCTGCACCTTATTCGATGAGAAAAGGACCGAGATCCCTTCACCGGGAGTGACTCCTTTAGCAATAAGCTGGTGGGGAAGGAAGAATGCTTCTATTGTCACAAAAGTGGTCACTGGAAACAGGATTGCAATGCCTGGAAGGCCAGAACCCAGGATTTGAAGCGAGTTGCGGTTTCAGCTTTAGGTGTGTATGTTATTGAAAATTGTCTATCAATAAACTCTACATCCTGGGTATTGGATACCGGATCAGGATCTCATATCTGTAATTCTTTGCAGGCGTTGAGAAAGCGTAGAGTTTTGAAGGCAGGTGACATGACCCTCATAGTTGCAAACGGTGCTAGCATGGATGCTGAGGCCGTGGGGGACTATCACCTGGGATTGTCGGATGGACACTTTTTGGTTTTGCGTAGTTGTTATTATGTACCAAATGCAACCTGTAATATCATTTCTGTATCTTTATTATCTAAAGAAGGTTATGAATTTGCATTTGTAAGTAATGTAGTGAACATTCACCTTAATCAAGTTTTGATTGGGTCAGGTATATTAAACAACGGTATATACGTTTTAAACCAACCACATATTTTCAATGTCCAGAATACACACAAAAGAAAGTCTCCAGAAATCAATAAAACTTTCATATGGCATTATAGACTCGGTCACATTAATAAGAGAAGGTTGACGAAGTTGCACACAGAAGGATATTTGGATCCGTTCGAATAGCAATCGTCTGCAACTTGTCAATCCTGTCTCAGAGGAAAGATGACAAAGACTCCGTTCACTGGACACGGAGTAAGAGCGAGCGAGCTCTTGGGACTCGTACACAGCGATGTGTGCGGTCCAATGTCTACGCATGCGCGAAGCGGTTACTCTTACTTCATTACTTTTACGGATGACTTTTCAAGGTACGGTTATGTCTTCATAATGAAACATAAATCCGAGGCTTTTGAAAAATTCCAGGAATATAAGAATAAAGTAGAAAAACAAACAGGCAAAAGTATCAAGGCACTGAGATCTGATCGAGGTGGTGAATACTTGAGCGCCGAGTTCCTGGGTTACTTAAAAGAGAATAGAATTCTCTCTCAGCTTACTCCTCCATACACTCCGCAACATAACGGTGTATCGGAGAGACGGAACCGAACCCTATTGGATATGGTACGGTCCATGATGAGTAACGCTGAGTTGCCGTGATCGTTCTGGGGATATGCGCTAGAAACAGCTGCATACCTTTTGAACCGAGTTCCCACTAAGATTGTGCCTACCACACCATATGAGTTATGGAGTGGGAAGAAACCCTATCTTCAATACTTGAAGATTTTGGGATGTCCAGCTTATGTCAAAAAGCAGCATACAGACAAACTAGAGGCACGCTCAGTACTGTGCAAGTTTGTGGGATACCCAAAGAACTCCAGGGGGTATCTTTTCTATTACGCAGAGGAACAAAAAGTCCTTGTTTCTCGTAATGCCCATTTTCTGGAGCATCAGTTCTTAGAAAAAGAAATAAGTGGGAGCGCAATAGAATTGGAAGAAATTCCAGAACCACAAGCTATTACTGAAAGCTTAGTAGAACCAGAGGGTTCGAAAGATCAGGACATTCCCACGTCACTCCGCAGGAGTAGTAGGCAGTCTCATCCGCCCGAGAGATACTACAGTTTTCTTATTGACGGGGATAGAGAGGATTGCATCATAGACTGTGATGAGCCTACTAGCTTCCAGCAAGCCATTCAGAGCGTCGACTCGGTAAAATGGCTGGATGCAATGCGGACCGAAATGGAGTCCATGTACACCAACAAAGTATGGACGTTGGACATTGCTCCAGATGGGGTAAAACCCGTTGGATGCAAGTGGATCTTCAAAAGGAAGATTGGTGTAGATGGACAGGTTGAGACCTATAAAGCTAGACTGGTTGCAAAGGGTTTTCTTCAGCGACCTGGTTTGGACTATGACGAAACCTTTTCTCCAGTAGCTATGCTGAAATCCATTCGGATCCTTTTTGCCATTGCTGCCTTCCACGATTATGAGATTTGGCAGATGGACGTAAAGACCGGTTTTCTAAATGGACATTTAGAGGAGTGTGTCTATTTGGACCGGCCAGAGGGTTTCATTCAGAGTGGGAGCAGCGGAAAGGTGTGGAAGTTGCTTAAGTCCATTTATGGACTAAAGCAGGCATCGCGGAGTTGGAACATCTGTTTTGATGAGACGGTCAAGGAATTTGGCTTTATCAAAAATCCAGATGAACCATGCATCTATTGTAGATTTGTAGCGAAAACTGTAGTATTCCTCGTTTTATATGTGGATGACATTCTCTTAATAGGAAATGACATTCCTATGCTACAATCTGTCAAGGGGTTCTTGTCACACAGGTTCTCCATGAAAGACCTGGGTGATGCCTCATACATTCTGGGGATCCGGATCTACCATGACAGATCCAAGAGGATTTTAGGACTATCACAGTCCAGGTACATCGATACCATACTGAAAAGATTCAGTATGGAAGATTCCAAGTGTGGTAATCTACCGGCTTGTCACGGGATCACCCTCTCCAAAGAGATGTCTCCCAAGACAGATTTGGAGAGGGATCACATGTCTATTATACCCTACGCTTCTGCGGTAGGCTCTATAATGTATGCGATATTGTGTACCAGACCAGATGTGGCTTATGCACTGAGTGTGGTAAGCAGGTATCAGTCAAACCCTGAGGAGAAACATTGGATAGCGGTAAAGAACATTCTCAAGTACCTGAGAAGGACTAAGGAGATGTTCTTGGTGTATGGCGGAAAAGACCTCCAGATTGAGGCCTTTGCTGACTCCAGCTTCCAGAGTGACAAGGATGATTCCAAGTCCATGTCGGGTTTTGTCTTCACCCTCAATGGAGGGGCGGTGTGTTGGAAGAGCTCCAAACAGGAAACCGTTGCTGACTCGACTATGGAAGCGGAATACATCGCTGCATCTGATGCCGCAAAAGAAGCTGTCTGGATGAGGAGGTTTTTGAAAGAACTTCAGGTGGTTCCATCCATTGTTGACCCAATACCTCTGTATTGCAACAACAACGGGGCTATAGCTTTAGCGAAGGAACCCAGGTCCCATCAGAAATCCAGACATAACTTGAGGCGGTATCACCTGATCAAGGAGATAGTGGATCACCAGGAGATCGAGGTTCGGAGGGTTGCTTCAGAAGATAACACTGCAGCTCCATTCACCAAGGCCTTGCCCCAGACTCAGTTCGAGCGGCTGATCGATATGATAGGTCTTCGATACGCCAGTACATGGCCTTAGTGCAAGTGGGAGATTGTTAGTGTATATGCCCTAGAGGCCATTACTGTATCATACTAGTTTGTATATTACTTGATAGAAGCTTCGGATATTCACAGTTGTGTATACAATCTTGCTTGAAATGGTAGTATGCTACTTGGTTTGTCTCTACTTCAATATGTGCATGTGTTTCTTTTAGCATATCGCTTATATACATATTAGTAGAGCCCTTAGGATCTTTGCTTGATTACCAGCGTTGTGATGGCGCTCACACTCAAGGGGGCTGGGTAATCCATAAGCACATCCTTATACAGGTCCCTAGTTGTTGGACTATCGAGACAGGGCATCGATACTCCGGAGTAGACTAGCTGTAACGTTTTAGAAATCGTTTTGTGGATGTTTCTGTTTTTGGGTGAAATTCGTCGGTATTTTCTGTTTTATACCGATTGTGATCAAACGGCCATATCGACTTGCCAGCACCTAGTTTTGATAAAATAAAGCTAGTGCGCAAACATTGAGAGTATATGGGACGTTTTGGTCCAATTTGAATTTTTCCCAATTTTAATGTTATTTTAATGCGGTTTGCACATTTTGGAAATCTTCTCTTTATGACTTTTCTTTTAATTATCCTTGAGTAAACCTATTCCATAATGTTTTAATTATTGTGTGGACAAGGTTTTAATGGATAAAGAATAGAAAAGAAAGGAAAAGAAGATGCATGAATGTGAGAGTGTGTGTGTGAATGCAATTAATGCATTTACACTTTGGAAATTGCTAGGAAATTCCCTTCTCTCTCTCTCTCCCTCTCACTTGGCCGAGCCTATCCCTCTCTCTTCTGCACTTAGCCAATTCCTCATCTCTTTTTCCTCACAAAACATTCACAACTTCTTCTTCTCTCATTCAAAGTTCATAAAAATCCCATTTTCTTCAAGTTTTCTCATTTGCTTGACTTGGAGTGCTCTAATCTTTGATCCTTGTGTTCTTTCAGCTAGGTAATTATCCTTATCTCTTCTTTAGTTAGTTTTTGTGCTTTGTAGTTTGTTAGTTTCTGTTTGATTGGTTTAAGTTAGGTTTTGTCGCGTAATATCGTATTTTTGTGTCGGTTTGTGGTTTCTAGGATCTGCTTTGACCCGGGAAGTTTACTGGAAAACTAAACAAAGTTGTAGTGTTGTACTAGGGAACCTGGAGCACCACCTGGAGCACGACACCCAGGCCACCGGCCAGGGCCGGCGACGGCTAGAGGAGGGGCCGGCGACGCCGGCCATGCTGGGGAGTTAGGGTTTGGGTCTTTTGTCTGTAGGTGTCTGCTATGGTTTGGGTTCTTCTGGTCTTGTTTGTTTGTTTAGTTTTCACAGTAGGCAAAATATGGGATCAATTATGTAGTTTCTAGTGTTTTGTGTCCGCGCGATACGTTATACGACACGGGTCGTGCAGTTTTCGTGGTTTTGCTCTTAAGTCGTTTTCGTCGTGTCGCTACTCTCGTTAGCCACGATACGAACACTTAAGAGGTGGTTGTGTATTGTTGTGTCGGTTAGGTATAGCTTGTTCGTGTTTTAGAGTTATTATTAATATATATATTTGTTGTTGTTTATATGTTGCAGGTTCGTAGGCGGGGACTACGGACACTGCCACAGGGGGATGCAGGTGGTAGACTTCATCTTGCTTGGAGTGTGGGTGAGTAGATTTAACTTCTACAGGGGAATCGCCCGCATAGCGTTATGCGTCTGGGCTAGAAATATTTACATTTGTCGCATATTCTATGTCTTGTTTAGAATTGCGCAATTACCTTTCTGCTTAGTGATAGTTGTGCTTGGACTAGTATCCTCAGGACACTGCACTATTATTGACGGCTCAGATTGCGAGAGCACTGATTGTATGCCACACACACCGTCAATAGTTGCCATGTCATGCAAAACCCACATTTAGAAATGATATTATCTGGTTAGGGACATTGTGACTTTGATACATATTTCTTATCGTTTATAACTTAGACTTTGATATGCTAGTTCCTGTTTACCTATAGGGTTTTGTACCATTAGTGTTAGGTACATACACACCTAAGGACATAGCTATAGGTGTACTTGCATTTTTTACTTTCCTTATACCTGATAGGTATATTACATCATCATGTAGGTAGATACCTATATTTCAGCTATACCATTCATGTGTTCATTTATATCTGGTGATAGCTATGCTTTTCCTTTATACGCTTTCATTACAGTTTTATGTTGCGTATACTTTATTCATGGATTATCGCATTGTTATATGGATTTTTCATGATGTTTTCTGGATTTGGGGACCTTGGTAGTTCTTAAAATTATGCATACATTAAAAGACCCGGTTTCCTTGATATGATATTTTAGCAGCCACCATGAGATTTATCGTTTACGATGTGTATACCCTACGCGAGGAAAGGAGGGATCCGTGTACGGGTACATGGTGGGGCCCGAAAGTACCCGGTGCAAGAATCTCAGTGAGGAGATGAGTTAGTTGGGGAACCATACTTTCCGGTGACAGGACCAATGACTCATCGGCTATCGAGTGGATACCGAAGGGAGTCATGTGCGTATGGATACGTCGAGAGGCGAGGGTCAGAGCTAGGCACTCGAGCTCTCGGGATACCGTATGATGCGTACTTATCAGGGGGCCAGTCATGGAGACAGCACCTGATGGATCAGTATTTCTGTGTCGATACTTGGCACATTGGTTTCATGATATTTCTAATTACTCATTTGTATATATAACAGGGGATTGAGCCGCTGTTATATATACCCTTACACCAATATTAGTGGAATGGGACGCTAATATATGTGTATTGCCCTCATCATATTTATTTATGACATTACATTAGGATGTTAGAACTGTGCTGGAGATTTTGATTTGGGATATAATAGATTCATTGGGATTGGATGTTGATATTGTACATATGAGATATGTGAGATCCGCTTGCTGTTGTACATTTGATATATGTGAGATATACCTGATATTGTACATACGACATATATGAGATCCACTTGCTGTTGTACATTTGATATATGTGAGATATACCTGATATTGTACATACGAGATATGTGAGATCCACTTGCTGTTGTACATTCGAGATATATGTGAGATATACCTGATATTGTACATACTAGATATGTGAGATCTACTTGATGTTGTACATTTGATATATGTGAGATATACCTGATATTGTACATACTAGATATGTGAGATCCACTTGATGTTGTACATTTGATATATGTGAGATATACCTGATATTGTACATACTAGATATGTGAGATCTACTTGATGTTGTACACTCGATGCATATGTGAGGTATACTTGATATTGTGCAGTTGACGAGATGTGACACTTAAATGATATGAGAGCCAATTTGGGGGCTGATTTGCGGAATTGGGATTTGATTTGTCTTGCTGGATTGTGTTCCTACCACGACGTCAGGATACCGTGGAAATGACATATTTCACTCTATACCTCATCTTTATATACTTGTGCACTGTTCCATGTATTAGGAGTACCTGTGAGTGTACCTTCATGAGTGTTGCACATTTACTTTCTCATATCCCCTGTGCATGATTATTGCATACTGTTGTCATATCATTATTGCTTTATGTTTTGGTGGTATTGGTTAGTGTACTTTCCATTATTTCGTACTCATATGATCTGTTATTACTGCAATAATGTCATATCTTAGATTCATGCTGTACGTACATTCTTGCGATTACCTGCATATGTTATTTACTATTCACGAGTTGGCAACTCAACCCCGTTGTGCCACAGGTATTGCAGGTGTTTTCCCAGAGTAGTCGAGGCTGGCTATTCACCTATCTATCATCTTTTGGCTGCGGATACCACTTCGCCTGTTAGTGTGTAGTTTTGCCCAGGTGGGTTTTGTGGTTATCTGAGATTGTATTGTATATTCGTTGTATCTTGTACTCTCCATCTACTACCAGTTTGTTGTGACTTAGAGACTTGGTGAGGACGAATTTGTATATTATTGTGGATTTGTGCCATTTATACAGTTTCCTTTCTTTTGTCTCTTATTTCTTTGCTACGACGTCGTATATCTGTTGTGGTGTTGTTTTCCGCCATTGGGCGTGGATTTTTGCTTCCGTTTGGGATGCTTTACTTTATATTTATGTTGTACCCTTTTTGGGGGCTTGTTTTACAAAAGGGGTGCTGCCAAAATTTTAAAGAAAAAGTGGACCCTTTTAAAGAATTTGGGTTGTGATTTCAAACGTTTCAAAAACTTTTATTATCTTTTCCGTGTTTTTATGGTTTAGATTTCTGGGTTTTGGCTTTCTTTTACTACGTTACGTCTAGAGGCGTTGTGTAGTATTAGGGCCGTCACGTGCCAATTTCGGGTCGTGACACTAGCGTATGCGCTTCTCATCCCAGCGTGGGAGACGGTCTGTCCCACAGCCGTCAGTACGTCGTACTTGAGATAGTATGCGGGTGCTCGTTAGGTTACGAGTACACTGGACAGGACTCGTCGAGAACTGTTGGTTGGTATTATACCTATCGTCAGTTATCAGTTCCCAGGTGACATGAGTACAGCTTAGTCCGCTGACTTGACACTGTCACTTCGCGTCGAGTGTGTTCCCACTACACTTTGATTACTACCCTACCACGGCTCAAAGGAGTCGTGAAAACAGGTAGTTTTTGGGTGCAGTCCCGAAGCACTGGGAGGCAGTGACGGTTAGACAGGATTCATCTTTCCCGGTATTGGGGGTTGACATCGCGCTGTGTCCAGGAGAGCCATTACACAAGTAGTCCCTGGCCAGGGAAAGCGAGATATACTGGTAGGTTTCCAGTGTTATCTCAGGGTGTTCTGGGATACACTCCGACACGACTTGTACCGCTATTAGGGGACTGACGTTCACCGCCCCTAGGCCCGCCATGCGATGTATCAGACGAACAGACCGGACTGTACGGAGACTGTCACATACAGGCTCAGTAGGAGTTCAGATGGGGTCACCTCGTCAGTCTTCTTATCGGCATCTACCTGGGGAACCTTACATACAGCTAGTACTGCTTGCGGTCTGTGGTTAAACCCACTGCCAGCGTAGTGTCGAGTCTTTAGAGTCCCACACATAGAGCTATTCGCCTTTAGGCAAAATGAGTTGAGGTCGCATGGTTTTGCGACAGGGTTCGTTCACATCCGCGGACTTGTGCATGTTTGCTGTCCGGACAGCTTATACTGGCGGGCTTTCGTTTAAGTCGGATCCTAGTATATGATTTGGGATTGGTTTTATCTCATTGTGTTCGTGTTCCTCAGATCACGAATACGGGTGCGTATGCACAGTTGATTGAGACAGAGGGAGAGGACTTTGGTTAGGGTTAATGACCATTGTCATTTTATTAACCCTAATGCTTATGTGTGTATTATGGTTAATTGATTTTAGTTTAATATAATTGTGCATGGTTAGGGTTGTTGACCATTTGACATTCTTGACTTGTTGACCTAGGTTGACACTTTGACCATCATCATTTCATTTGGAAGATGCTCTTTGATCCTTGCAATTTGCATTAAAAATGAAATGATAATGGTCATATTTTGATTAAGCCATGACAATTATCTCACTAATTATCAATTTACAATAATTCACACATATATGTGAGAATGCTTCATAATTCTCTCATTCTATCATATACTTTCTCTCTCTTGCTCTTCCTCTTCCTCAAGCTCTCCCCTCTCATTTGTTGAGAAACAGTTGAGCTTGAGAAAAACCACTCCATAGTAATCTCTACTCTCATCTAGGGTTCTAGGATTAGCACTTCTAGCACCCTAGTTACTTCTAGCTTGAAGTTGAAGCCAAAGGTGAGGCTTTCGGGTGGATCCTTCTTCGACTCGAGAAGGCGACAAGGCGATCTCTTTCTTACACTCCAAGGAGCAAGGAGAGAAGGACATAAAACCCTAGGTATAACCCTTTCTACCCTTTAGCTAAATCTAGTTATCTTTTAGCTAGTTTTTGTTTAGCAAAGATCCTCCTTTGTCTAGTCCATGTTGCCTAGCATGATAAAAATCCGATTTTTATTCCGTTTTCCGCCTCCCCGCAAGCACCGGGGTGGGCAACGTGGACTTACTTCAACTAATTTGCCTCATTGGTTATAACAGTGATGCCGGATTTCTTAGGAACGACATGTATAGGACTCACCCATTGGCTATCGGAGATGGGGTATATAATACCATTATCTAAGCATTTGATGATCTCTTTCATCACTGCTTCCTTCATGATGGGATTCAACTGTCTCTGCGGTTCTCGGGTTGGTCTGGCATCGTCCATCATATGTATATAATGTTCAACTATCAAGGGACTAATCCCTTTGATGTCCGCCATACTCCAACCAAATGCCTCTTTGTTAGATCTTAATACCGATAAAAGTGCATTCTCTTGCTCTAATGCTAGAGAAGCGGATATTATAACCGGTAAAGACTCCTTCTCACCTAAATAAGCATATTTCAGATGAGAAGGTAAAATTTTGATATCTAATTCGGGCGGAGAAATGATAGAAGGAGGGATCATAGAGTGATTTTTGGATTTACAAAGAAGCTCAGAGCCTGTGAAAGATACAGACTCGGGTGGAGAAAAGTCAGGAGTGCAGGACTCAAGTGTAGGTAAAGTGTCCTCACTAAGATCATGTGTGAGATCAAACAGAGATGTGGTAATGTCGTCGAGATCAGTAAAACAAAGTTCCTCAGCTCCGCAACTATCAGGAGCGATCTTGTGGACAAAGCACACATCTAGAATATGAACAGAGGGTTCTGATGGCTGACTTCCAACTTTGTAGATATTTAGTTCAATAGTCATATTTCCAAATGATAAGTTCATTGAACCGTTTCTACAGTTTATAACAGCGTTGGAAGTGGCAAGGAAAGGATAACCCAGAATCACCGAAATTTGGCCCCGGGGGTTTGCTACAGGCTGTGTGTCGAGCACAATGAAGTCTACAGGGAAAACAAATTCCCCGACCTTTATCAACACATCCTCTAGTTCACCTCTTGGTTTTGTGATTGAGCGGTCTGCCATCTGGAGAGTGCAGTGAGCAGGTTTCAGCTCTCCAATCCCTAGTTGATCATATACAGAATATGGAAGTAGGTTAACACTTGCGCCAAGGTCTAAAAGAGCACGATTTATGTTTTTACCCCCAATAGAAATCGATATTGCAGGACATCCTGGGTCCTTTCGTTTCTTTGGTAGCTGGGGAATAAAAGCAGTGCTAATATTATTAGACATAAAGACCTTCTTCGGCACTTGAGTCTTCCTCTTCCTAGTGCACAAGTCCTTAAGAATTTTCGCATAAGTGGAGACTTGTTGAATCGCATCTAGGAGAGGGATGCTGATGTTAACCTGTTTGAACATTTCCATAATTTTCTCCATATGAAGACTCGTTCTATTGCCCCATAACCGATTCGGGTAAGGAGCTTTTGCAATAAGCGCCGGGTCTATCATAGGAGAAGGAAGAAGGGATAGACGATATCCCAAAAGAGGTGTGGGGACCGTCTGTGGAGAACTATAAGGGTTGGGTTGAGGTGTTGAGCCTAGTGGGAAATGGAGAATAGGCTCGCGAGAAGGTGGTGGGGTAGAAGAAGAAGGATCAGAAGCAGAAGTGTGTGTGTGAGGAAAGGTCTCAGCCGGGGTGTTAATGATAGGATTTTCAATATCATCAA
Organism: Agapanthus africanus; assembly: GCA_030015575.1. Classification (NCBI taxonomy): domain Eukaryota; kingdom Viridiplantae; phylum Streptophyta; class Magnoliopsida; order Asparagales; family Amaryllidaceae; genus Agapanthus; species Agapanthus africanus. Next base: position 319,521,151 of record JASDDO010000008.1, read on the forward strand.
TACCTTCCCCGACATGGTTGTTCAGCACTCTTCCCGATCTCAACGTTGTGACGGCATTTACATTGTAATGCCCAGGATTCTGTAGGGATTGAGAGGGAAGTTTCCCTTTTTCTCTCGCACTCATTTCGGCTTTAAGTCGAGCTATTTCAGCTTCCATCGATCTGATACTCTCAGCTTGGGACGCTGAGTTTTTCTTTATCTCACTGACGGAAGATCTAACCTTAGTCGAAACCTCTATGAAATTTGATAAAAGTGATTTCATGGTTTGAGTGAATTGAGAGAATTCGTCAGAACAGGACAACTACATAGGATTAGACTGTGCATGAGTGTTGACCTGGTTTTGGAAATTTTATGACTGGTAGGGGTGCTGAGTGAGTTGAAGTGGTTGCTGTTGTAGTGGAAGAGCCCTTTGAAAATTATTTTGGCTTGGAACCGTGTTTTGAGATTGTTGTTGGTTCCAAGCAAAATTCGAATGATTCCTCCAACCCTGATTATACGTGGAAGAATATGGATCGTTTCTAGGTCGTTGGAATGCGGCATTTGTATGCTCGTGACCTTGAAACACAGAGTTTAGTAGACATTCTTCCGTTAAGAGAGACGGATCAGAACAGCAGCCGCATACAGTTTTGGGGAGTGACATTGGGTTTAGGGAGGCTGCAGAAAATTTGTGTTCCATAGCGTCGAGCTTCTTTTGCATTGCTGCCATCTCAGCTCGAACACCTATGGACACATCTATTTGGTGTACGCCACCCCTATTCAATGGTTGGGTTCCACTCTCCCACTGTAGTGATTTTTCTGCGAACTCTTCTAAAAACTTCCAAGCTTCCCATCATCCTTGGTCATAAAAGTACCTTGACACATGTTTTCAAGGTTCTGTTTAGTGTTTGAGTTAATGCCCTCATAAATGATTCGGCAAAGATCCCATCTTGGGATGCCGTGATGAGGACATTGAACCAATAGATCCTTGAAATGTTCAAAGCATTTAGAGAATGGTTCAGTAGGGATCTGGGTAAATTGATTCAGTTCGCTATAGATTCGAGCTGTCTTTTGCATTGGGTAAAATTTCTTAAGGAATACCGCGACGAATTCTTCCCAATTCATAATAGAGTGTGCGGTAGTGTTATATAGCCACTTCTCGGCTATATCGCACAAAGTAAATGGTAGAAGTCGTAGACGCATAGCATCCACAGAAAGTTATGACGTACCCATCATTGCGCATACATTTGCAAATTTGGTAATGAAAACGTAAGCGTCCTCAGTCTCGAGTCCGTGGAATTTGGGTAAAAGGTTGATGTATTGGGGTTTAATCTAAAAGTTATCCCTATTGGCTGGTGGAATGGATAAGCAGGTCGAAAGAGGACCTCGCAGTGGATAGCACCTCTCTTGGAGAGAGATGCGGGGTAGATTCTGCGCACCAACGGACGGCAGCAGATTAGGGTTAAAGAAGTTCGATGGAGGTGGATCCATCGATGTGGGTGTGGTGGTGGATAAAGAAGAAGTAAATGGAGAAATATCGACTTCGGAGTTGATAAAGGGTACGCGGACTAAACGGGCACTAGAATCCCATGTCCAGCGTATCTTGTACTAAAAAGGGTTAGTAAAAGTGGCAGCGTTGGCTTTATAATTAGGGGTAATGAATGAATGCGGTGTTTGCTTTGAAAAGATACGGATTTTTGAAAAAAATGATGCGACACAACAAATGCAGCACACAAAAACCCTAATTCTATTGGTCGCCTAAGTCGGATCTCTAGACCGCTCCTAACTGCCAGAAGACAAGACGCAGGATAAAATCCTCCACTGCCTCTTTGTCTCTCCTGTGGCCAGGTAAGTGCCAGGTAAGTGGGAGGTTCTCCACTACGTAAGTAGTGGGCCTAATTAAGTAACCACTAGCCTTCGACACACTTGCCTAGACACCACAAGAGAAACGCGGATAAGCAATGAATTACCTACGGCCTTCTTCTGTCCTAAGTGAGCGCGACGGTCCTTAGAGTCATCTCTAGATATTTTTTAGTTAATTGGGGTAGATGCGGATGCAAGTTTTGCGATTTTCAGGGCCTATGAAAGGTAATGAACTCCCCACCTAATTTGGATTTGGCCGTGCCCCTTAATATCCGTATTTAGAATGCAAACAACCAAGAAACAAAAACACGCACAAATTTAATTTGCTTTTTGCACGCTGCGATTATTTGCAAAGAAGTCTGCAGAAATTTGTTAGTTGGAGCAAAAAGAGGAGAGAGAAGAAGGTAAGAAAGTACCTGAGAGAAAAATTGCACAGAGATCTCCTCAAGAAGCCGCGGTTCCGCCGCAATTGCCTCCTTAGACCGTGCTTCCGCGGTTGAATGGTGGGAACACTGCACCAAATTGTAGCAGGGAGCTTCTATACACTCCCTTAGCTCTCTGGTATATTCCAAAAAATTTCTTCAATTGAACAACAGCTCCAGATTTCCTTGCAATGAACCACAACAAATCGTTTAGGGTTTGCACGAATTTTGATTACAAAAATTACAATGGAATAAATCTTTCAATTCAAATTTCAATATAAAACGAATTAGCGCGTATTCCTCGGCAACGGTGCCATTTGATTGATCATTTCTTTGTGTGTCGGTTTAAGAAAATGTATAGAATCACAATCAAAGAATTGTTTGACCGCAATCAACTACGGTGTCAGTTGTAGATCGTAAGCGAGTGCGGATCGTCCACAGGGATTGTACGATTCGTTTCTATGTTTGATTTGTTTGAATTGAAAAGTTAATCGAAAAGAAAAGAAAACATGATTCAAGATTTTATCGATTGATTCAGTGTCACTAATCTAATCAAGAATCAAGAAAATGATAAACAATCGAGAATCGGGTTTCGATGATATTTCCAACCAAATGTCAAGAATCTAAATGAGGCTCGCAGGAATCGATCGGATCTATAGACGTGATGTAATCTCAAGATATCGTATTCTTGTCCTTCGAAGAATTGATACTAGATCGATGATGATCGACGAAAGCTAGGGATTTCTCGTGAAACTAGGGTTTCATCATTTCTCCCTTGTTCTTTCGTCGATATCATTCACATTCTAGCCTCTAGCAAATTCAAGAAACGATCGTAACTCCCCAATTTCGAGCGATATCAATCAAGAAAACATCGCAACAAAATTAGGTTGTCGATTCTTGAACTTGCTAGGGTTTACAAAACTCGTAGGAATTAAGAATCGTTTTCAGATATATTACATCATCATTCTATTGATCGTCTCGACTCCTCAACGAGCGGAGTATTACTCAAACATCACAACAAGAACTACAACTAGAAATTGAGATCGAATCATGATGCAAGAATTTAAAGAAAACAAGATAAAAGAATATCACCTTTTATTTATATCAACAATTTGATTACAGTCGCTCAAGAACTACAAGAGGAAGAACTAAATTGTCGATCTGGCGTCGCTTTTCTCCGTGAGTCGTGGATCGGCTTGGACCACTTGCTCTGTTGAAGATCGTCTCCGCTCCTAAAAGGTTGAAGGGCTTCTTTCTTGATTTGGTACTCGGGAATCTTGGCTTTGGATTGGAATTAGGGTTAGGGTTTCACACAAGTCTTGTCACTAGACTTGTGGAAGAAGATGAAGAAAGAGGTAAAGAGATTGAATGGTTCTAGATTCTAGATTCTAGAATGCATAAATTGGGATTAGGGTTAGGGTTTCACACAAGTCTTGTCACTAGACTTGTGGAAGAAGAAGATGAAGAAAGAGGTAAGAGATAGAATGACTCTAGATTGATACTAGATTGGCTAATTGATCCCCCTCAAACCTATGTCTAGGCTTCTATTTATAGACTTCCCAAACCCTAGGTCTAGGTTTGAAATTACAATTCCCTCCAAAAGTTTGTTGAGGGGCTTCTAGAAAGAGTTTCTTAGGAGTTTAGCTTAGGCTTTAAGCTAGGATTATTTAAGCATTAGAAACCCTAGTTTGCTGATCTGGTAGAAGCCTCTGGAGTCTTCTGGAACTTGAAGCACATGAACTGAATGTGGGCCCTGATAGAGGAATTTTGTGCTAAAAATGGAAGGCTGACGTGGCAGAGCTGCCGCGGAACCGCGGCGCAAGCCGGCTCCGGCCGCGGTTCCGTGGCCAATTTGGCTTCTTGTGACTTGTGTCTTCTGGTGCTGCTTTGGGATGTCATATGGAGCTTTATCTGATATGTTGCATTATATTTTGCCCATTTTTTTGCTACCAGATCTGAAATCATTGAGTTGGCGTAATGTTTGATCAGCACCATGTAAATTTTGGCCTTTCTTCTGGATTTTCCTGCACAGATCTCGAAACAAGTGTTGCGCAATATAGGGATGATGCGATGCCATGAAATGCAGTCAATTTTATTTATAGTGCCGGTTTTAGAGTCTAACACATGCAATCTGATATTTAACGACTGATTTTGCTAATATGTGAAATATGAATACCGTACACTTCTAAATGAGTGCAAATGATAGGAAAATTGCCGGTTAAAAGATACAGTATTTTCGACTGATCTGCTATTCATCGCGATTGTGGAATCCGTATTTTCTATTGTTGGTTAAATACTAAATACGGACGTCCTAGTATATCCCACATTATATCTATGTTTCTGCTGTGATATCTGTGATGTGATCATTTGATATGTTGTGATGGATACAGTATATAGTATATATGATATATTATATAGACGTTACTTATGTTTTACACCCGCACTAGCCCTGCCCTACTCTGTCGTTAGTTACCTAACCTAACGGTGCACAAGAGGACATCGAGGCGAATGCGGATGGCATAAGTGTACGTCGTATTTATCTGTGATGCTTAGGAAGCATAAGCTGATGGGATTTTTTATTAATGAGATTAATAAAAAGAAAAGAAACCTAAAAGATGTTGTAGAATCAAAACTTTATAAAAAGGGTAGCTACAGTTTTGCTTTGCATAGTGGTATATATGATATACCCTGCACCTTATTCGATGAGGAAAGAGCCGAGATCCCTTCACCGGGAGTGACCTCTTTAGCGAAACTGGCAGATGCTACAAAACTCGGTTTGTCTTTTGATTTCTTTTATAGTTTTTTGCTTTGCACAGTGGTATATATGATATACCCTGCACCTTATTCGATGAGGAAAGAGCCGAGATCCCTTCACCGGGAGTGACCTCTTTAGCAAAACTAATGAAAGCCTAAAAAACATTCCATTTTATAATTTCACTTGATTCTACGACGATATCAAGTTCATTATGCAATAGGTTTTCAGAAAAACATGTCGTAGCCCTCCGTCATTTCAGATAAAGACTATTTAGTATTCGTGCTGCATTTGTTGACCTCTGTCAAGGCGTAGTGTGCGGTAGCTAACTAGTAATTATCTGTAAAGCATGTGATGTGATTGGATTAGGGTAGTCGTACGACCTTGTTGACCTCTGTCAAGGGTCGTGCGAGTAGGTTTGATTCAATCAAGAAATGACGGGTTGAACTTGACTAGTGCACTATGGTTTGTTGAGCTCTGTCAAGGTCATAGCACACTAGGGGCAAAATATTATCGGGAATTTCAAGTGTTGAAATTTGCAAAGAGATTGCATACCTCCTATGAGATAGTTGGATCCCGATACCCACTGCGAGTAAATGTTACTCCTCAGAGAGTTTTACACAGGACAATTAGCCGATCAAGTAGGTGTCTAGAAAAGTGTTAACGGGGTTACGCCTCTGGGAAAATGAGGTTTACTTTAATTAGGTCCGTACGAAAGCACGGGGAACCTCCCTCAAAGTACCGACACTGATCTGGCTGAAAGATTGACGAAATTGTAGGGTGTAATTAATCCCGGCTAATCTTACCTTTTAGGGTTTGAAGGAAGATTTGATAAAAACAGTGGGAGACATCCTGATTAGATAAGATAATAACCAATCTAATCGTGCAAGAGCATACGCTAAAGTGTTTTCTTCTCTCTCTCTCCAGGTAGCGACCATGTCAGGTCATAATCAAGATAATAATATGGATATATTGACTGAACCCGCTTATTATACTGAGCAGGGGAACGTTGGACCCGTTCTTTCTTGTAAAGGTTTTAAAACTGAACAGGAAATAGGAGAATATCTGGATTCTCAAGCCGCCCAAAAGAACATGCATGCTGATGCATCTTCTTCAGGTGTATTAGTTATTGAAAACTGTTTCTCAGTTCACCCTACGTCCTGGGTATTAGATACCGGAACAGGATCCCACATATGTAAATTGTTACATGGGCTACGAAAAGGTAGAGAACTGGGAAAAGGTGATCATTCCGTTCAAGTAGGGAACGGTGCAAGTATTGCAGCCAAAGCAGTTGGCGAATATCACCTTATATTGCCAAGTCGTAATACACTGATTCTAAATGAGTGCTATTATATACCGAACATGATGTGCAACATTATATCAGTCTCTTTATTAAGTAAAGAAGGATATAATTTTGTAGTAAAGGATAATGTTATGAACATATTCCTAGATCAGTCTCTTTATTAAGTAAAGAAGGATATAATTTTGTAGTAAAGGATAATGTTATGAACATATTCCTAGATCAAAAGTTGATTGCATCAGGCTCGTTACATAATGGCATATTCATTCTAAATCAGAATACAGTCCTCAATATACAAAACACACACAAGAGGAAAAGTTCAGAAATGAACGAATCCTTCTTGTGGCATTGTAGACTTGGTCATATCAATGCGACACGACTGGCTAAGTTACATAAGGATGGTTATTTGAATCCGTTTGAATTATCATCTTATGATACTTGCCATTCATGTCTCAAAGGAAAAATGATAAAAGCTCCGTTTAGTGGACACGGAGAAAGAGTTACGGAACTCTTAGGACTGATACATAGTGATGTATGCGGTCCCATGTCTACGCATGCCAGAAACGGTTCTTCCTACTTCATTACATTCACTGACGATCTCTCTAGATTCGGACATGTGTTCCTGATGAAACACAAGTCTGAAGCTTTTGGGAAATTCAGAGAATATAAGCAAGAAGTAGAAAAACAAACGGGCAAAAGTATTAAGATCCTTCGATCTGATCGAGGAGGAGAATACTTAAGCAATGAGTTCCTAGAATATTTAAAAGAGAATGGGATTCTCTCTCAGATTACTCCTCCTTATACACCACAGCACAACGGTGTATCGGAGCGGAGGAATCGCACCCTATTAGATATGGTGTGCTCTATGATGAGTACAACTGAGTTACCTATTTTCTTCTGGGGGTAGGCGCTTGAGACAGCAGCATACCTATTGAATCAAGTTCCAACTAAATCTATACCTACCACACCATATGAGATATGGATTGGGAAGAGACCATGTCTTAAACGAGTTAAGATATGGGGTTGTCTGGCCTATGTCAAAAGGCAAAATCCAGACAAACTCGAGGCACGGTCAGTTCTATGTAAGTTTGTGGGATATCCTAAACATTCAAATGGATATTTTTTCTACCACAGTGAACAACAAAAAGTGTTTATTGCTCAACATGCCACCTTTTTAGAAAAGGAATTTCTTGAAAAAGAGATTAGTGCCTCTGAGGTAGAACTGGAAGAAGTTCCAGCAACACAAACTGTAACTGAAGATTTAGTGGAACCAGAGGATTCGATAGTACTCGACGAACCCCAGCCTCTCCGCCGATCTAGTAGGGTTTCTCGTCCACTTGAGAGATACTACGGTTTTCTCATTGATGGTGGAAGCGAGGATTGCATCATGGAAGATGATGACCCGACTAGTTTCGAGCAGGCCATCACGAGTGGTGACTCTGTGAAATGGCTGGATGCAATGCGATCTGAGATGGAATCCATGTACACCAATAAAGTATGGACTTTAGAAAATGCTCCTGAAGGGGTAAAACCCATTGGGAGCAAGTGGATTTTTAAAAAGAAAATTGGTGTAGATGGAAAAGTTGAGACTTTCAAAGCTAGACTTGTAGCAAAGGGTTTTCGTCAACGACCAGGTGTGGATTATGACGAAACCTTTTCTCCAGTGGCTATGCTTAAGTCCATCCGGATCTTACTTGCCAATGCTGCATACCATGACTATGAAATCTGGTAAATGGATGTTAAGACCGCCTTTCTAAATGGTGATTTAGAAGAGTGCGTGTACATGACTCAGCCAGAGGGCTTCATAGATAGTGGGAGCAGTGGAAAGGTGTGCAAACTGCTTAAATCCATTTATTGGTTAATGCAAGCATCGCGGAGTTGGAACATCTGTTTTGATGTAGTAGTCAAAGAGTTTGAATTCATCAAAAACATAGATGAACATTGTATCCATCGCGGAGTTGGAACATCTGTTTTGATGTAGTAGTCAAAGAGTTTGACTTCATCAAAAACATAGATGAACCTTGTATCTATAAGAAGGTAGCAGAGAGTAAGGTTGTCTTCCTCGTATTGTACGTGGATGACATACTCTTGATAGGAAATGATATTCCTATGCTGCAATCAGTCAAGCTCTTCTTATCACAAAGATTCTCAATGAAAGATCTAGGTGATGCCTCCTGCATATTGGGGATTAAGATCTATAGAGATAGATCCAAAAGGATACTGGGATTGTCCCAATCCAGGTACATTGACACCATACTAAAGAGGTTTAGTATGGAAGAATCCAAGCGTGGGAACCAACCTATGATCTCTGGACTCACTCTCTCCAAAGAGATGTCTCCCAAGACTGATTTGGAGAGAGCTCGCATGCAAGGGATACCCTATGCTTCGGCAGTAGGCTCTATCATGTATGCGATGCTATGTACCAGACCCGATGTTGCATACTCACTAAGTGTAGTGAGTCGGTATCAAGCAGATCCTGGAGAGAGTCACTGGACAGCCGTGAAGATCATTCTCAAGTACTTACGAAGGACTAGAGACATGTTCTTGGTGTATGGTAACGGAGAACTCCGGGTGGAGTTCTTTACCGATTCCATCTTCCAAAGTGATAAGGACGACTCTAAGTCGCACTCGGGATTTGTCTTTACCCTCAATGGAGGGGCGGTATGTTGGAAGAGTTCCAAACAAGATACCGTTGCAGACTCGACGATGGAGGCTGAATACATCGCTGCCAACGATGCTGCCAAATAGGCTGTTTGGATGAAGAAGTACATTAGTGAACTTGGTGTGGTTCCATCCATTGAGCATCCAATACCTCTGTATTGCGATAACATTGGAGCTGTGGCTTTGGCCAAGGAACCCAGGTCCCATCAGAAGTCCAGACATATTCTGAGGCGGTATCACCTGATCAGGGAGATAGTTGATCGCCGGGAGATCGAGGTCAAGAGAGTAGATACGAAGGACAACACTGCGGATCCACTCACGAAGGCCATTTCCCAGATACAGTTTGAGAGATTATTCGGGATGCTAGGTATGAGATACTACAACAGCTATCCTTAGTGCAAGTAGGAGATTGTTAGTTATGTATATGCCCTAGAGGCCATTGTTGTACATATGATGTATATTATGATGGATGCTTGGATATATACAGAGAGGACTTTTTTGCTCGTCATGATAGTATGCTATTTGGTTTCACTTTATCTTAATATGTTGACTTGTATTGGTTTACTGTCTTACTCTCACATGTTGATAAAGCCCTTACGATCTGTACTCGACTACTGGGACTATGATGAGATCATACTAGTGGGGCCTTAGTAGTCGATGAGTACATCCTATAACTGTTCCTAATCGAGGGTATATCGAGACGGGGCATCGATACACCAGAGTAGACTAGCGTATACGCATCTTGACCCATATGATGGGTGATGGATGATCCCATATCCATCGGTGTTTGACATCAGAGATGGTGTACGGGTGCTCAGTGGAGACTGGGTACATTGGACGGACTCGCCGAGAACTCCCAGATGGTGATATACCACACGTCAGATGGCAGTTCTCCGGTGACACTGGTACAGGGTAGTCTGTAGAACCGAGATCGTCATAGAGTCTTGTGTGATTCCCACTGTGCTTTGATTTCTACCTTACCACGTCCAAGAGGGCGTGCAAAATGGTGGCTTTTGGGTACTGTCCCGAATCACATGGAGGCAATGAGCGATATGAGGGGATTCGTCTCTCTCGGTATAGGGAGTTGATGTCGTGCTGTGTTCGATTGGCTATAACAGGAAGTCCCTGTCCAGGGCTGATATAGAGATATACTGGTAAGTGTTACCAGTAGTTTCTCGACCTGTTATGAGCCTCACATCGACACGATTTATCGGTTACTGGGGTCTGACGTATACCCCCCCTAGACATGATATGCGACATATCAGAAGAAAATACCGGACTGTACGGGAGTGTTACTGATTGGATTCACAGGAGAACGGACAGGCTAGCTTGTTGATCTTCTGATCGCTCAATACCTGGGTGGCTGTTACGTTTAGCTGACCGCTTGCAGATTGTGGGTGTTTAATATGATCATCACCTGCTACCGGTGTATTGACGATTCTTTAGAGTCCTACACGGAGGTTTCTTGGCTCAGGAAAAACGGAGTAGAAGCACATATGTGATATGTGCAGGACCGAGGATAATGTGATATGAGATACCGTATTATATTCTCGCGATATTTATATATGAATCGGGACATCAGATCAAGTGTTGATTCGATGAATCGGTACATGATATATTAGTCGGTTATATTCGATATTGCCGGATCGTTGGATCAAGTGTTGATTCGATGATTTAATGTATAATGATATATATGATATATTGTATTACATTATCTAATATTGGCTCGCTTTATTATTTCATTTTCTCACCGGATTAATACATTGATATATATGCGATATATGTTAATTGTATTATTTTCTTTTGTTGCAAATATATAATATATATGTGATATATATTATTGTGACATGATATGATTTATTATGAAACATGATTAGGGATGATAAAAAGAGATTAGGGTTTGATTAGGATTAGCTTCTTCTTGTTCATTCTAGAAGGATTCTATTTTGTCTTGGTTAAGATATTATGGTTGATACTTATCCTTAACCTAACTAAACCCTAACTCTAGTTTATTCTCTACAAGTTTTAACCTCTCATCCTTGACCATGGTTCTATAATCAATCATATACTCTTGACTACTATTCAACACAAAAGGATTATTCTTTTCATTCTTCATCTTCTTCTCTCTTGAGTTTGAGAGAGAGCTCACTACTTAATCCTTTTATGATGATTTATTGTGAGAAAGTGAAATAAAAAGATAGCATAAATACTACTCCATCATCCTCATCTAATCTAGCCCATTAGATTAGGGTGTTCATCTCTTTAGAGTGAGAAAGCTTGGGTTATAGCAACTTCGATGTAGATCATCGGAGAATCGGAACACTTCAAGCTAGCATGGATCGTTCGAGTCGTGGAGCCTCTCTTGAGTCCGGGAGATCGTGGATCGCGGCGAAGGGACTTCTACTCGGAGCTTGTGAAGCGAAGGAGCGGACTACAAAGGTTGTAATCCCTCACACTTAGCTTTAAAGATGTTATCTTGCATGCTAAACCCTAATAATCTAGCAAAGATCCCGTCTTTGGGTTGTTCGGCACATGTAAAATTTTATTCGTGCATGTTTGATGCTTTATAAACCTTCACAAGTGTGCCTAGGAACCCTACATGTTCATTACATAGAACTGTTTCTCAGTATCCTTTACGTCATGGGTATGAGATACCGGATCAGGATCCCGCATATGTAATCTATTACATGGGCTACAGAAAGGTAGAGAACTGAGAACGGGTGATAAGTTTCATGAGATAGAAACGGTGCAAGTGTTGCAGCCAAGTCTGTTGGTCACTATCACCCTGTATTACCAGAATACATTGATTCTGAACAAATGTTATTAGATACCGAACCTGATATACAAGATCATATCAGTCTCTTTATTAGTAAAGAAGGATATAATTTTGTATTGTTGGATAATGTTTTGAACATTTCCTATATCAAGAGTTGATCGGTTCAGGCACGTTATCTAAAAGCATTGACGTTCTAAATCAAACTACAGTTCTCAGTATACAGAACACACATGAGAGGAAGAGTTCAGAAATGAACGAATCCTTCTTGAGGCATTGTAGACTAGGTCATATCAATGCGACCCGACTAGCTGAAGTTACATTTAGATGCATATTTAAATGAGTTTAAATTTACATCTTATGAAACTTGCCGGTCATGTCACAAAGATAAGATGACCACAGCTCTGTTTATTGGAAACAGAGAATGAGTTAGTGAACTCTTGGGATTGATACATGCTGATGTATGAAAGTCCCCTGTCTACACATGCCAAGACCGGTTCTTTGTACTTCATTACATTCACTGATGATCTCTCAAGATTCAGACATATGTTCCTGTTGAAACACAAGTCCGAAACTTTTGAGATAATCACAGAATATAAGTTAGAAGTTGAGAACCAAAAACGGGTATAAGTATTATGTCCTTTGATGTGATCAGGGAGGAGAATACTTGAGCACGGAATTCCTGGACTATTCTAAAGGAGAATGAGATTCTCTCTCAGAATTACTCCTCCGTATACACCACAGCACGTCGGTGTATCGGGGTGGAGCAATAGCACCCTATGTGATATGGTGTGCTCTATGATGAGTACTACTGAGTTTCCTATTTCCTTTTGGGAGTTATGCACTTGAGAAGTTGCATGCCTATTGAATAGGGTTCAAAACAAATCAGTTGCCTACCACTTCATATATGATATGGAAAGGGAAGAGCCCATATCTTAAGTTTGTTAAGATTTGGGGTTGTCCGGCTAATGTCTAAAAGCAAAATCCGGACAAGCTCGAGGCAAGGTCTGTTATGTAGAACTGGAAAGGTTCCAGCTATACAAACTATAGCAGATGATTTGATAGAAACAAAAGATTCAATAGTTTCCAACGAACCTCAGCCTCTCCGCCGATCTAGTAGGGTTCCTCACCCACCTGGGAGATACTTCTGTTTCTCTATGACAGTGGGAGCGAGAATTGCATCATGAGATGATGACCCAACTAGTTTCAGGCTGGCCATCAGGAGTCAGACTCTGTAAGAATGGCTGGATGCTTATCGATCTAAGATGGAATCCTTATACACCAACAAAGTATGGACTTTTCTAGCTTTATCTGAAGGGTTAAATCCCCATCAGGAGCAAGTATATCTTGAGAAGATTACTTGGTGTACATGGAAAAGTTGAGACTTTCAAAGCTATGCTTAAGTCCATCCAGATCCTACTTGCCACGGCTACATACCATGACTACGATATCTGGTGCTTGGGTGTCATGACTGCTTTTCTAAATGATGTTTTATAAAAGAAAACGTCTATAAGTACACAGCCAGAGGGCTTCGTAGATAGTGGGAGCAGCGGAAACGTGTGCAAGATATTTTATATGATAAAGCAGGCATCGCGGAGTTGGAACATCTGTTTTGATGTGGTAGTCAAAGAGTTTGAGTTCATCAAAATGGTAGATGAACCTTGTATATACAAAACGGTAGTAGGGAGTATGGTGGTGATCCTCATAGAGTACGTGGATGACATACTCTTGATAGGGAAGGAGTTTCCTATGCTACGCTCGGTTAATCTTCGCTTATTACAAGGATTCTCCATATAGGATCAAAGTGATACCTCCTAAATCCTGGATTTTGGATCTATGAGATAGATCTAATTGGATGTTAGGATTCTTACTAGTTGTAGTGAGATGGTATCAATCGATCCTGGGGAGAATAACTGGAAAGGTTCCAGGGTGATAAGGACGACTGAATGTCAGTCGCAGGCATTGTTTTTACCCTCAGTAGAGGGACGGTATGTTGGAAGAGTTCCAAGCTAGATACCGTGATATACTAGACGATTAAAGGTAATATACATCGTTACCAAAGATGCTACCAAAGAGGCAGTCTGGATATATATAAGTCCATGAGATGAACTTCGTTCCTACCATTGTATGACAATGGAGTTGTGGCTTTTGCCATGGAACCCCCGTCCCATCAGAAATCCAGATATAATTCTTAGGCAGTATCACCTGATCTTGGAGATGGTTGATCTCTAGGGAGATCTAGGTTAGGACAGTAGACACAGAGGACAACAGCGCGGATCCACTCACAAAGGCTTTTTTCCCAGTAGAGACATTTATGGGATGGTTGAGTATGAGGTACTTCAATCGCAGCTAATTGTTGGGTATGTAATACCACAACGGATGACCATAGTGCAAGTGGGAGATTGTTAGTTATATGTATGCCCTAGAGGCCATTACTGTACATTTGATGTATATTGCAGTGGATGCTTGGACATATATAGGGAGGACTTTCTTGCTCGACATGATAGTATGCTATCTGGTTGTACTTTATCTTAACATGTACTCTGATTGTCTCTAAGTTACATTTTGATAAAGCCCTTAGGATATGTACTCGACTATTGGGACTATGATGAGATCATACTATTGGGGCCACGGTAGTCGACGAGTACATCCTATAACTGTTCCTAGTCGAGGGTGTATCGAGACAGGGCATCGATACACCAGAGTAGACTAGCGTATACGCATCTTGACCCATTTGATGGACGATGGATGATCCCATATCCATCGGTGTTTGAAATCAAGGATGGTGTACGGGTGCTCAGTGGAGACTAGGTACACTGGACGGACTCGCCGAGAACTCCCAGATGGTATTATACCTTACGTCAGATGGCAGTTCTCTGGTGACACTGGTACAGCTTAGTTTGTTGACCCGAGATCGTCTTAAAGTCTTGTGTGATTCCCACTGTGCTTTGATTTCTATCATACCACGTCCAAGTGGGCGTGCAAAAAGGTGGCTTTTGGGTACAGTCCCGAATCACATGGAGGAAATGAGCGATAGGAGGGGATTCGTCTCTCCCGGTATGGGGAGTTGATGTTGCGCTGCGTTCGATTGGCTATAACCGGAAATCCCTGGCCAGGGTTGCTGAGATTTACTGGTAAGTGTTATCAGTACTTTCTCGAACTGTTATGGACCTCATATCGACACGACTTATCGAGCTACCGGGGTATGACGTTTACCACCCCTAGGCGAGATATGCGACATATCAGACGACGAGACCGGACTGTACGGGAGTGTTACTGATTGGATTCACAGGAGAATGTACAGGCTTGCTTGTTGATCTTCTGAGTGCTCAATACCTGGGTGGCTGTTACGTTTAGCTGACCGCTTGCATCTTGTGGGTGTTTGATATGATCATCACCTACTGCCGGCGTATTGACGAATCTTTTGAGTCCTACACAGAGGTTTCTTGACTCAGGCAAAACGGAGTAGGAGCACATATGTGATATGTGTGGGACCGAGGATAATGCGGTATGTAATACCGTATTGGATTCTCGCGATATGAGATATCGGCCGGGTATATGTGATATAGCCGGGTCATCATATTAGTTGGTTATATGCGATATAGCTGGATTGTCGGATCAAGTGTTGATTCGATAATTTAATGTATAATAATATATATGATATATTAAATTACATTAACTAATATTAGCTCACTAAAAGATTCATTTTCTCACGGGATAATACATTGATATATATGCGATATATGTTAATTGTATTATTTTCTAATGTTACAAAATATATTGTATATGTGATATATAATATTGTAACATGTTAGGGTTACAAATTTAACAATGGTTTAGGGTTTAAACTTGGTTAGGGTTTCGATTAGGGTTAGCTTTTGCATGAAGCTTCCATGAAGCTTCATGATGCTTTGACTTTGTGGTTGCTTGATATTTTTGTGAGATATTATGTTAACCCGATCCAAACCATTAACTCTAGTTAACTCTCTACAAGGGTTAACTCTTTCATGCTTAACTCTTGGTTAGATTTGTAACCACTATAATAATTCATTGTTCATCACAACAGGATTAAGTGATCATCTTCATTCATCTTCTTCCTCCTTAAGTTCCTTTTTGAAAAAGCTTTCTTTTGTGATGAAAGTGAGTGAGAAAAATATTATAAATGGGAGCACAAATCCTACTTCATCATCCTCATCTATCCTTGCCATTTAGATGAGGGTGTTCACATCATTTTATGAGCGATAGCTTGTGTTAACGAAACTTCAAAGTAGATCATCTATGTTATCGAAGATCGGAAGCAAGGTTGCATCATTCTCTTCGTGAAGCCTTTTGAGAGTCCAGAACTTGATGATCGCAGCGAAGGGACCTCAACACGGAGCTTAAGAAGTAAAGGACCGGATCTACAAAGGTTGTAATATCTCTCACTTAGTGTTAAAGAGTTTAACATGCTTGTTTTCGCCTAAACCCTAGTTTAAAGATCCGGCTTCGGGTTGTTCGGCACGGCTAAAATTTTAATCGGGCATGGTTGATGCCTCGTAGACCCTTGTGCGTGTGCCTAGCATCCCTACAGTACTCACACCCAGTGAGCATCTGTATACAATCTTAGGTGTACATCACCAATGGCTGCGGGACCATTCCATCACCCCTCGTCAGGGTCTAGATATGTATACACTAGTCTACTCTGGAGTATCGATGCCCAGTCTCGATACTCCTGCGACCAGGGACATCTAAGGATGTGCCTATTGACTATCCAGCTCCCACAAGTATGACCGCCATCACAACGCCGGTAGTCAGGCAAACACCCTATGCGCTTTATCAACATGTTTATAAATACAATGTAAAATATATCATGCGTTAAGATAAAGTCAAACCAAATAGCGTAATATCATATTAAACAAGATTGTCATGTACATACATATCCCTAGCATCCTATACAATGAAGGCCTCTAGGGCATATATATCCAACAATCTCCCACTTGCACTAAGGCCTATAATTGGTGCAATGAGTACCCACTGTTTGCACTAGATCCAGTTGCTGGCGTACCGCAAGCCCAACATCTCAAACAGCCTCTCGAACTGGACTTGAGGGATGGCCTTGGTGAATGGATCTGCCGTGTTTTCTTTTGTGTCCACTCTCCGTACCTCGATCTCCTGACGATCCACGATCTCCCTGATCAGGTGAAACCGCCTTAAGATATGCCTGGATTTTTGATGGGACCCTGGTTCCTTCGCTAATGCTACATCCCCATTGTTATCACAATACAAAGGTATTGGATTGGCAATGGACGGAACTACCTGAAGTTCAGAGATGAACTTCCTCATCGAGACAGCCTCTTTTGCGGCTTCACTAGCTGCTATATACCCAGCCTCCATAGTTGAGTCTGCGACGGTATCCTGTTTGGAACTTCTCCAACATACCACCCCTCCATTGAGGGTAAACACAATACCCGAAATGGATTTAGAATCGTCTTTATCACTTTGGAATCCGGAGTCGGTAAAAGCCTCAACCTGGAGGTCCCCATTACCGTAAATCAAGAACATCTCCTTAGTCCTTCTCAGGTACTTGAGAATGTTCATTACCGCTATCCAATGCTTCTCACCTGGGTCAGACTGATACCTGCTTACTACACTAAGCGCGTAAGCTACATCTGGTCTGGTACATAACATCGCATAGATTATAGATTCTACTGCCGAAGCGTAGGGTATAATGCCCATGCAAGCCCTCTCTTCATTAGTCTTTGGAGACATCTCTTTGGAGAGGGTGATCCCATGACAAGCGGGTATATTACCGCACTTGGAATCTTCCATACTAAATCTCTTTAGTATAGTGTCAATATATCTGGACTGTGAAAGTCCCAACATTCTATTAGATCTATCATGATAGATCTTAATGCCCAAAATGTAGGTTGCATCACCCAAGTCTTTCATGAAGAATTTCTGTGACAAGAAGAGATTTACTGATTGTAGCATAGGGACATCATTCCCTATCAGTAGTATGTCGTCGACGTACAAAACGAGGAAGACTACTGCTCCTGCAATCTTCCTATAAATACATGGTTCATCTACATTTTTGATAAAGTCAAATTCTTTGACTGTCTCATCAAAGCAGATGTTCCAACTCTGCGATGCTTGCTTTAATCTATAGATGGATTTAAGCAACTTGCACACTCTTCCGCAACTCCCACTGTCTAAGAAACCTTCTGGTTGATCCATGTAAACACTCTTTTCTAAATGTCCATTTAGAAAAGCTGTTTTTACGTCCATCTGCCAGATTTCATAATCATGGAAGGCAGCAATGGCAAGCAAGATCCGAATGGATTTAAGTATAGCTACAGGTGAAAAGGTTTCATCATAGTCCAATCCTGGTCTTTGACGAAAACCTTTTGCAACGAGTCTAGCTTTGTAGGTTTCCACTTGTCCAAGTGCACCAATCTTCTTTTTGAAGATCCATTTGCATCCAACCGGTTTCACCCCAGGAGGAGCAACTTCTAAATTCCATACTTTATTGGTGTACATGGATTCCATTTTGGATCTCATAGCATCCATCCACTTCACCGAGTCAATACTCGTGATAGCCTGCTGAAAACTAGTAGGCTCATCATCATCGATGATGCAATCCTCTCGATCCCCATCTAAAAGAAAACCATAGTATCTTTCAGGAGGATGAGAAAGCCTACTAGATCTGCGTAGTGGCGTTGGTTCGTTGGGTTCTATTGAAACCTGAGATTCCACTATGTCCTCTGCAGCAGTTTGAGGTTCTGGAATTTCTTCCAGCTCTACCGCGCTCCCACTAATTTCTTTTGCAAGAAATTCGCTCTCTAAGAAGAAAATGTGGCGAGCGACAAACACCTTTTGTTCTTCAGTGTGGTAGATCATGTACCCCCTTGAATGTTTGGGGTATCCTACAAACTTGCAAAAAACCGATCGTGCCTCGAGCTTGTCCGGACTATGCTTTTTAACATATGCCGGACACCCCCATATCTTGATATACTTGAGATATGGTCTCTTCCCGCTCCACATTTTATATGGAGTGGTAGGAACAGACTTAGTTGGAACTCTATTCAATAAGTATGCTGCTGATTCTAGAGCAAAACCCCAGAAGGAAATTGGCAACTCAGCACTACTCATCATTGAACGCTCCATATCTAATAGCGTGCGATTCCTCCTTTCTGATACACCATTATGCTGAGGTGTATAAGGCGGAGTAAGCTGAGAGAGAATTCCATTCTCTTTTAAGCATTCAAGGAAACTGGTACTTAAGTATTCTCCACCTCGATCAGAACGAAGTGTCTTGATGCTTTTACCAGTTTGTTTCTCTACTTCATTTTTATACTCCTTAAACTTCTCAAAGGCCTCGGATTTATGTTTCATTAAGAACACATGTCCATACCTAGAGAATTCATTAGTAAAAGTGATGAAGTAGGAGTGACCGCTTCTCGCATGCGTAGACATCAGACCACATACATATCTGTATACAAGTCCCAAGAGTTCTGTGGCTCTTTCTCCGTGTCCGGTGAACGGAGATTTGGTCATTTTTCCTTTGATACATGATTGACATGTTGCATATGATGAATATTCAAAATGATCTAGATATCTATCTTTATGTAACTTAGTCAACCTTGTTTCGTTTATATGACCAAGTCTACAATGCCATAGGAAAGCTTGATTTGAATCTGGAGCCTTTCTTTTAAGTGTGTTTTGAATATTGAAAATTCGAGGTTGATTAAGTATGTATATGTCGTTTTCCAGTGTGCCATACCCAATCAGTTCTTGATTTAGGAGAATGTTCATGACATATCTTTAAAGCGCAAAATTATATCCTTTATTAGATAACAAAGATACTGATATAATATTACACAACATACTGGGAATACAAAAACTGCTGTACAACACCAAAATGTGCCCACTAGTCAACCCTAGATGATATTCCCCTATTGCAATAGCATCTACATGCATTCCATTGCCCATCCGGAGAGTCATATCACCTGTCCCCAGTACTCTACTATTTCTCACATCCTGCAATGAATTACAGATGTGAGAACCAGAACCGGTATCAAGTACCCATGATGTAAAGTTTACTGAAAGACAATTTTCGATTACGAACACACCTGAAGCAGAAGCAACAGCTTGCTTCTTGTCCTTGGCTTTGAAGGCCACACAGTCCTTCTTCCAGTGCCCTTGCTTGTGACAATAATAGCATTCGTTTATATCTGCCTTTACCCTTCTTGTCTTGTTCGTTCCCTGCACCTTCTTGACCCCACCCTTCGGTTTGGTGGCTTTCATCTTCTTCTTCCCTTTATCTTTCGCTTTAGATTTAGAAGAGGATGATTGGCCAACATACAGAATGAGGGTCTTCTTCTGTTTCAAGGAGGTCTCTACTATCCTAAACATGTTGAGGAGCTTTGGAAGATCAGCTTCCATTTCGTACATGTGGAAGCTTAGCACGAACTGAGAGAAGGTGTGGGGAAGGGACTGCAAAATCAAGTCGATATACAAATCGTTCTTTAGCACGCATCCTAGGTTTGCGAGTTCCTCTATGAGGCTGATCATTTTCAGGACGTGCTCTCCTACATGTGATCCTAGAGCTAACCTCATCTTGAAGAGTTTCCTTGAGGTCTCGTACCTCGTGATACGGGAGTGCTCCCCATACAATTCCTTGCAATGGAGAAAGATGGATATAATATCCATACTCTCGTGCTGTTTCTGGTGTTCATTGTTCATGGACGCCGGCACGATACACTTTGCTCTCTCATAGTCTAGATCCCAGGTTTTGCGAACTTCCTTGTCCACAACTGAGGAATCTGGTCCTGGGATAAGGGGAGGAACAGCGGTGGTAACATATGCTACTTTGTCATAAGTCAGTGCAATGTTGATGTTCCTTAGCCAATCTTTATAGTTCTGCCCGGTCAGTATATATTTTTTTCAAGTAATAGTTTTAGTCCTGTCATGGTAGCTGCCAGAGAGAGAGAAAAGAAAACACTCAGCATATGCTCTTGCAAGTTTAGATTGGTTATCAATTTATCTAAACAGGATGGCTCCCACAGTTCCCTTAAATCCTTCTTCAAAACCTAAAAGAAGAACTAGTCAGGATTTAATCACACATCACAATACTTACTTAACCTTTCAGCCAGGCCGGTGTTGGTACTTCGAGGGAGGTTTTCCAACGATCTAGTGAAGTTCCTTAATTAAATAACCTCTTTTCCCTGGAGGCGTAGCCCCTCTAACACCTTTCTGGACACCTACTTGGTTTATAGCATTGATTGTTAAGTGAGAAAGTTTCCCGAGAGTAATCCTACTCATCAGTGGGATCGGGATCCAACTATCATTGCATGATGCACTAGATGGAAGCCACTCTAGTCACCACACTCCAGAAGGTATGCTAAATCTGCAAGTTTCCTTTATGTTTGAAACTCCCGATGTGATTTTTACCCCAAGCTCTTATGACCTTGACGTAGGCCAACAAATCATAAGATGCAAGTCAAGTTCTACCCGTCGTTGTCCTGATTAATTTAGGTACATCGTACATGCCCTTGACGTAGGCCAACAAGGCTGTACGTCTGTCTTATACTAATGCATCTATCTATGCAACAAATAAGCAAACACACTGCTACCATACACTATGCCTTGACATAGGCCAACAAGCATAGTATGGATACGATGTGCTGTCTATTTGAAACGAGGAGGGTTACGGCTGGTTTTTGGCAAAAAACCGTTAACGTAGTGAACTTGATATGATCGAAGGAACCATGATAGCCTTTATTAAAAGGAGTGGTTTATGCTCCGTATTTAAAATTTTCTTTTTGAAGAAAACCTAGTGGTTTTGAAATTGTGTCCCATCATTAACCTATCAATACAGATAACAACGAAAATACAACGTCCTCTTATGCCATCCGCATTCGCCACGGGGTCCCGTCATCACCCGTTAGGTTACTTAACAAACGACAGAGCGGGGGCTGGGTTAGTGCGGGTGTAAAACATAAGCGAAGTCTAAATAGCTATCATATATAGATATTGTACATTCGTCAGACGCAATAATAGGCATTCCAGATCACAGATGAACTTTATTGGATATACAAGCAATCCGCGTTTCTTTTGAGCCTGCAATGAAAGACGGATTACACAGTTGTGGTGAATAGCCATTACCCCACCGTAGACCCCTACGGGTACGGTAAACTACCCGCCAAGTACCCGAAGTGAAGCGGTCTCCCTCAACGACGTGAGTAGGCCACTAAACACTTCGAAATACCCGGTAGTTTGTGCACCCCACCTTGGGTCTATCCTAGGAGCAAAAACAGTAAAAAGAAATAATACAACGGTGGCTACAACCGCAACCTGGATGTGCCCCGCAAAATTAATATTACAACTTATTACAATTACATCGAATGAATTAATACAATAACCCATCACAAAACCCCGGCTAATCATCACAACAAACTAATACAGTTCATAATCACAAACAGTTAAAACATTACAGATATGTGTAACCCCCTGCCAACCGACATACTAGCAGTTAGGGGATGTTTACGAACACATAATACAGTTCACAGATATAATCAAACTAGAAAATATTGTATAATTTTGATCGATCAAACACATTAGATTCTACTCCAAAACTTCTATGTAAATCTAAAACTTGAGCAGAAAATAAATCATTCCAGAAAAGACAAAACATCACAGAAGATTCATAGGGAAAAACTGGGCTGAATCGGATCCAACTCGGCCGCGGATCCGCGGCGGATCGGTGGGATCGGCCGCGGTTCCGCGGCTCAGTGGCCGATTCAGGAGCCCATGTTTTTTCAGTGTTCTTATAATTTCATGTAGGTTCATCTGGAGGTACCTGAAAAATTTTTAGGCCTCATTTTAAAATCGACAGAAACTATGTGATATCCGTGTATTTTCCGATTCGTTTTGCGTTCGAAATTCATACGACTTTGCAAGTGAGTTAATTATTGTTTAGTGAGGCTCTGATACCACTGTAAGTCGATATGCAACACCCCACGAGTTGCGGGGAGGCAGAAATATGAAAAACGAACTTGTTCTTTAAGCATACATCGAATAACCGAAGATCTTTGCTAAATGAAAATTAACAACCATAGAAGTTCTTAGCTACTATGTAAAGAGATTATACCTAGTGAATCGTGTCCTTCGTCTTTTCGATCTCTACGTCCTCCTTGGCCTCCTCTAAGTGATAGATGATCCACCCGAGAACCCTAATCCAAGCTTCACCTCCAAACTTAAGGTAACTAAGTTTCTCTAGTTGCTAATCAAAGGAACTTAGATCATATAGAGTTAGATTATGGAGTGTTTAGTCAATTCTAATCCTTGATCTCAACTCATGAGTGGTAGGATTAGAGTTTGAAGAGAGAGTGAGCTTGAGGAGAGAGAAGGTGAAGAAGATAATGATAATGATATTGTTTCTCACTTGAACATATGAAGCATAATGAATAAACAAATAAATGAATAAATGTGATTATTCATCATGCTACATTAATTCATTATTAGTGATTCACTATGTGAGTCATTAAGCATTTAATAATGCATTAATGACATAATGAATCACACAAAATGAGTCACAATATCATTTAATGATAATGCCACCTAAATCCTCAAGTCACCATGTTTCTAGAAGCTTCCCGTATAATTACGAGAACGCCCCTCCTATCTGTGAAAACACGGAAAAACTTTAGACTGTATAAATCCAATAACCTGATACTATAATCTGGCTTAAACCAAAGCCGTCTAGTAAAAACTGTCAGAATGTCGTACGTGCGTTTAAACACGTATTCGTCCGAACCCTTGTCGTAAAACCGTACGACCTCTATATCGTTTCGCCCGGAGTTGGGAAATCTCTGTGTAGGACTCTAAAGACTCGACTACTACGCTGGCAGTGGGTTTAACTATAGACCGCAAGCGGCACTAGCTGTACGTAACGGTCCGCAGATAGATGTCGATAAGAAGGCCGATGAGGAAACCCATCCAAACTCCTACTGAGCCTGTCTGTGACAATATCCGCGCAGTCCGGTCTGTTTGTCTAAGAGTATCGCATGTATGGTCTAGGGGGTGATCGTCAGACCCCTAATAACCGTACAAGTCGTGCTGGCATGGCTCAAGACCATCCGAGAATCTACTGATCAGTCCATCAGTAATTCTCGATCAGCCCTGGCCAGGGACTTATGGTAACGACCAACCGATCAATGTGCTGAAGGGATTGTTTAGCACCCTATGAAGTGTTTTGAAGCATCACATGTCCAAAAGCTATGATTTTTATTGTGCTAAACAAACACGCATATTGGATCGATCCTAGAAAATTAGGTTTAGTAAACTTTAAGCTAACAAAAGTTAGGGTTTGAAGGCTACAACCTTTGTAGCTCCCGTTTTTGCTTCGCTCCTTAGGCTCTTTGGTGTTGAGTCGAGGTCCTCTTGAACTCCCCTTGTGTCCACGACGATCCACCGCGGAGATCTCCGTCCAAGCTCGCTACTTCGTCAAACCGAAGATAACACTCTAAACAAAACGGCTAAGCTTGTGTAGAATGTTGTTGTGGCTTTGGATCTCACTTCAAAAACCTTTCTTTGATTGTGTTTGACTCACTAGAAAAAAACTAGAGAGGAGAAGATCAAGGAGGATGAAAATGGTGGCTTTTTCTTTTCAAGAGGTAAAATGATAACCATAAGGTTAAGCTTGTGAAAGAAATAAATATCACTATATATATTTATTCCTTCTTGACTCCAACCATGATTAAATGATAGATGATTAATTTAACTTGGGTTTAGAATGATAAAGGAAAGGATAACCATGGTTTAGTGGTAGGTGAGCATGGTTAGGTTAGAAGAAGCATGTAGAAACTAGCATAATTATCCTTTCCTTTTCATTTTCTTTTTAAATCCATAATCAAATAATAATCCATTAAATAATCAATGGTGTGAGTCTTATATTGCCACCATTTCCATATATAATCAACCATGATGGTTTGATGTATGTATGTGTACATGTATGCACATCTACATGTGCATGAAACTAGAAAAGAAGAAAGAAACACATGCATGCATGCATACATCCATCAAACCCTAGAAAGGTTTTAAGTGAGAAAACTAATGGTTAAATGATAAATCAACACTTGATTTATCAATCCGGTCATATCTCATATGACCCAACCAAAAGCAGTTCACCCGATCAATGTTCGGTATCATATACGCACATTTCAATCGGGTCCATGCGCATATCGCATATGCACACCACAACGTTTCGCCTGGACTGGGTAACTCCTCTGTGGGACTCTAAGACTCGTCAATACGCCGGCAGAGGGTAATGATCATATCAAGTACCTTCAAGCCGCAAGCGGTCAGCTAAACGTAACGGCCACCCGGGTATTGAGCGATCAGAAGACAACAAGCGAACCTGCTACAACTCCCGTCGAGCCATCCGGCAACACTACCGTACAGTCCGGTCTCTTCGTCAGATATGCTGCATATTGAGCCTAGGGATGGTCACGTCGACCCCAATAACTCAATAAGTCGTGTCGGTGAATGGTCTATAACAGATCGAGAAACTACTGATAACACTTATCAGCAAATCTCTGCAGCCCTGGCCAGGGACTTGCTGTTATAACCAGTCGAGCACAGCACAGCATCAACTCCCAATACCGGGAGAGACGAAACCCCTCCTATCGCTCATTGCCTTCGTGTGTCTCGGGACTGTACCCAACGGCCACCTGTTTGCACGACTCAGTAGAGCCGTGGTAGGGTGGCAATCAAAGTACAGTGGGAGAACATACAAGACTCCATGACGATCTCGGGTCTACAGACTAACCTGTACCAGTGTCACCTGAGAACTGCTATCCGACGATAGATATAATTCCATATAGGAGTTCTCGGTGAGTCTGTCCAGTGTACCCAGTCAGCACTGAGCACCCGTATATGATCTTGATGTCAAACATCGATGAATGTGGGAACATCCATCGCCCATCACATGGGTCTAGTATCATATACGCTAGTCTACTCTGGTATATCGATGCCCCGTCTCGATACACCTCCGACTAGGGACATTTCAGGATATGCTTATAGACTACAAACGTCCCACTAGTATGATCTCTATCATAATCAGAGTAGTCAAGCAGATATCCTTGGGGCTTTATCAGCATGTATGAATGAATAAAAGCATGATCAAATCAACATGTCAGATAAGGAATAACCAGATAGCATACTATCATGTCGAGCAAGAATGCAACCTGAATATATATATACATGTATAGATACATCCACTATCACATAATGGCCTCTAGGGCATACATATATCCAACAATCTCCCACTTGCACTAAGGCCTGTTATTGGCGTATCTCATACCCAACATCTCAAAAAGTCGCTCATGCTGCGGCTGAGGGAGGGCCTTGGTGAATGGATCCGTGGCGTTGTTCTTTGTGTCAACTCTCTTAATCTCGATCTCGCGGTGATCTACAATCTCCCGGATCAAATGAAAGCGCCTCAGGATGTGTCTGGACCGCTGATGGGATCTGGGCTCCTTGGCTAACGCCATAGCCCCATTATTATCACAATACAAGGGTATTGGATCAATAATGGTTGGAACTACTCCTAGCTCCGAGACGAACTTCTTCATCCAGACGGCTTCCTTGGCGGCATCATTTGCAGCAATGTACTCAGCCTCCATCGTAGAGTCTGCAACGGTATCCTGTTTGGAACTCTTCCAACTTACCGCCCCTCCATTGAGGGTAAATACAAACCCTGAGATAGATTTGCTGTCATCTTTATCGCTCTGGAAGCTCGAATCGGTAAAGGCCTCCATTTGGAGATCCTTATTACCATACACCAAGAACAATTCTTTAGTCCTTCGTAAGTACTTAAGAATGTTCTTCACAGCTGTCCAGTGGTTCTCCCCTGGGTTGGATTGATACCTGCTTACAACACTAAGTGCATAAGCTACATCTGGGCGTGTACATAACATCGCATACATTATAGATCCTACTGCCGAAGCATAAGGTATAATGCTCATGCGAGCTCTCTCTTCATCGGTCTTTGGGCAAGAATCCTTGGAGAGAGTGACTCCATGGCAAGCGGGTAAGGCACCCCGCTTGGAGTCTTCCATACTAAACCTCTTTAGGATGGTGTTGATGTACCTGGTTTGGGACAATCCCAATAACTTTTTGGATCTATCCCTATAGATCCTTATACCCAGGATGTATGTGGCATCACCCAGGTCCTTCATGGAGAACCTTAGTGATAAGAATGATTTGACTGACTGTAGCATAGGAATATCATTTCCTATCAGAAGAATGTCATCCACGTACAATACGAGGAATGTGACAGCTCTTCCTACAGCCTTCCTATAAACACAAGGTTCATCTGGATTTTTGATGAAATCAAACTCTTTGATAACATCATCGAAACAGATGTTCCAACTCCGAGATGCCTGCTTTAACCCATATATGGATTTAAGCAATCTACATGCTTTCTCGCTGCTCCCATTGTCAATGAAGCCCTCCGGCTGATCCATATAAACACATTCTTCTAAATCTCCATTTAGAAATGCTGTTTTAACGTCCATCTGCCATATTTCATAGTCGTAGTGAGCAGCAATAGCAAGTAGGATCCGAATAGATTTAAGCATGGCTACGGGCGAAAAAGTTTCGTCATAGTCCAAACCTGGTCTTTGACGAAAACCTTTCGCCACAAGTCTTGCCTTATAGGTCTCTACCTGCCCATCCACACCAATCTTTCTTTTAAAAATCCATTTGCACCCTACAGGTTTTACCCCAGGGGGTACAACGTCCAAAGTCCATAATTTGTTGGTGTACATAGACTCCATTTCGGATCTCATGGCATTCAGCCACTTCATAGAGTCACCACTCGTGATAGCTTGCTGAAAACTGGTAGGATCATCATCTTCCATGATACAGTCTTCTCTGTCACCATCAATGAGGAAACCGTAGTACCTCTCCGGTGGGAGAGAAGTTCTACCAGACCTACGGAGTGGCCGAGGTTCTTCAATTTCTGTTGCAACAGCCGGTTCAACCAAATCGTCATTTGTAGTTTGTGTCTCCAGAACCTCTTCTAGATCTACCACCTTGCCATCATCTCTATCTATGAAAAACTCTTTTTCCAAGAATGTGGCATACTGAGAAACAAACACTTTTTGTTCCTCTTTGTGGTAGAACAGATATCCATAATAATTCTTTGGATATCCCACAAAGTTACACATGACTGACCGTGTCTCGAGTTTGTCCGGATTCTTCTTTTTAACATAGGCCGGGCAACCCCAAATTTTAATTCTTTTAAGAGATGGTCTCTTCCCATTCCATATCTCATATGGCGTGGTAGACACGGCTTTGGTTGGAACCCTGTTTAGCAGAAATGCTGCAGTCTCCAATGCATGTCCCCAAAACGAGACTGGTAACTCAGCGTCACTCATCAGGGACCGGACCATATCTAATAGGGTCCTATTCCGTCGTTCTGACACACCGTTGTGCTGTGGTGTGTAAGGAGGAGTGAGTTGAGAGAGAATCCCATTCTCTTTTAGGAAGTTTGCAAATTCTGTACTGAAATACTCACCACCTCGATCTGATCGAAGCATCTTAATACTCAATCCGGTTTGTTTTTCTACTTCTTGTTTATATTCAATGAATTTCTCGAAAGCTTCGGACTTATGCTTTAATAAAAATACATGACCGAATCTTGAGAAATCATCGGTGAATGTAATGAAGTATGAAAAACCGCATCTAGCCTGTATAGACATTGGCCCACATACATCACTATGTATGAGGCCAAGGAGCTGAGTAGCTCTTTCTCCGTGTCCGGTAAACGGAGTTTTGGTCATTTTACCCTTGATACAAGACTGGCAAGTCGCATAAGATTTATATTCAAAAGGATTTAAATATCCATCTTTGTGTAACTTGTTTAGTCTTGTTTCGTTAATATGACCAAGTCTACAGTGCCAAAGAAAAGCTTCATTTAATTCTGAAAGTTTTCTTTTATTAGTGTGTTGTATACTGAAAACTGTGTGTTGATTTAGGACATATATTCCGTTATTAAGTGTACCATACCCAACCAACATTTGATTCAGGTGAATGTTCATAACATTGTTTTGCAATACAAAATTATACCCTTCATTGTCCAACAAAGAAACGGATATTATATTACATAGCATATCAGGTACAAAATAACATGGATTCAAAATAAAAATACATCCAGACGGCAACCCCAAGTGATACTCTCCCACTGCGACTGTATGTACATTGGAACCATTTCCAACGCGGAGAGTATGGTCACCTGTCTTCAAAACCTTGCTATTTCTCAACCCCTGCATAGAATTGCAAATGTGAGAACCTGAACCGGTATCCAATACCCAGGAAGCAGAGTTTACAGAAAAACGGTTTTCAGTCACAAACGCACCTGAAGCGGAAGCATCACCATGCTTCTTCTTGAGACTTAAGTACTCTGTGCAGTTGCGCTTCCAATGTCCTGTCTTGTGGCAATGAAAACACTCGCCTTTCCCCGGGTTTCCAGCCGTGGACTTTCCCTTTCCCTTCGCTTTTTTAACTCCGCCCTTAGGATTAGTGGGTTTCTTCTTTTTCTTTCCCTTGGCCTTAGCTTTTGGGCGAGAAGAAGAAGACTGTCCAATGGTCATAACGGGAGTCTTTGCTGACTTCATAGTGCTCTCTGCACTCCTTAACATATTAAGGAGTTCAGGGAGTTCCTTCTCCATGCTATGCATGTTAAAGTTCACTATGAACTGAGCAAAGGTGGATGGGAGGGACTGCAGAATAATATCTATATATTGCTCATTGTTCATTGTCCATCCAAGGTCCTCAAGCTCTTCTATAAGAGCTATCATCTTCAAAACATGGTCCGCTACTGGTATGCCAGGGGCCATCCGCATGTGAAACAGTTTCCTTGATGCTTCGTATCGTAATACGCGGGACTGCTCCCCATACAACTCCTTTGTATGGAGTAATATCCCGTGTATGTCCATGTCCTCGTGCTGCTTTTGATGTGTGTTATCCATCGATGCAAGCGCGAGGCATTTTGCCATGGCACAGTCAGCGTCCCATGTCTTGCGGACTTCAATGTCCGCAACAGAGGATTTTGGGCCTGGGACGGGCGGGGCTGAAGCCGTGAGGACATATGATACTTTATCATATGTCAAGGCGATCTTCAGATTCCTTAGCCAGTCTTTCTAGTTGGTCCCATTCAGTTTGTTCTTATCTAGTAGAAGCTTATGTCCAGTCATTGGTATCTGCCATTAAGAGAGAGAAAAGAATACACTCAGCGAAAGCTCTTGCACAGATTAGATTGGTTTATTATCTTGTCTAATCGATGTTTCCCACTGCTTTTTATCAAGTTTTCTTTCAAACCTTAAAAAGAATAACTAGCCAGGATTAATTACAGTCTACAACTTCGCTAACCGTTCAGCCAGGCCAGTGTCGGTACTTTGAGGGAGGTTCCCCGTGCTTTCGCACGGACCTAATTAGAGTAAACCTCGTTTTCCCAGAGGCAGAGCCCCGTTAACACCTTTCTAGACACCTAATGAGTTAGCTAATTGCAAACTGTAAAACTCTCCTAGGAGCAACTATTGCCCACAGTGGGATCGGGATCCAACCATCACATGGAAGGTATGCAATCTCATTGCAAATTTCAACACTTGAAATTCCCGATGTAATTTTTTACCCCTAGTACTTATGATCTTAACTATGGTCAACAAATCATAAGTACCAGTCAAGTTCTACCCGTCATTTCTTGATCAATCAGACCCACCCATATGACCCTTAACTATGGTCAACAAAGTCGCATGAATGTCCTAATTAATCTGCATCATATGCATTGTAGGAAGACATCACTTAGCCACCGTACACTACGCCTTAACTAAAGTCAACAAACGTAGCACGAATACTAAGTACTCTACTTCCTAAAATGACGGAGGGTTGCGAATGATTTTTAAGAAAATCTTTAACGCTTTGAACTTGATATTGTTGTAGAATCAAACAGTTTTCAAAAGGAGTGGCTTAAGCTCCGCAGTTTTGAAAAGTTGCTTTTTCATAAAAAGCCGAGTAGTTTTTAAATCCGATTCTACAACATCTTTTAGGTTTATTTTCTTTACATTAATCACATTAATGTAATCCCATCATTTAAGTCCTTAAGCCAATCACAGAAAAGAAACGAAAATAACACGTACGCTTATGCCATCCGCATTCGCCGCAATGTTCCGTTATGCACCGTTAGGTTACTTAACTAACGGCATACCGGGACGGGACTATCGCGGGTGTAAAACATAAGCAACGTCTACTATATATCATATATATAATAAGTCATTCGTCTCAGATTTCACAGAACACAGGCAGCATCAATATAGATATAACGTGGGATATACTAGGACGTCCGTATTTAGTATTTAGCCAGAATAGAAAATACGGATTCCACAGTCGCGATGAATAGCCAAGCCCACACCCTGGACCCCTACGAGAGCGGCAAGTGACCCTACCAATCCTGGAGTTTAGGAGACCCGGTCTCGACTCCTCGAGATGGCCTCCCACTGAACCCCAGAACCCGGTCACCTGTGCTCCCCTCCTTGGGTCCATCCTACTGCGGAAAAGTAAATAATATACAACACTGGTGACACAACCGCAACCTGGAAGTGCCCCAAATAAAAGAATATTACATTACATTTGAATTTACATGAATGAAAATATAAAGCTCTCATCTCACAAAACCCCCCGGCTAATCAATCGCGACAATCCTATACATCATATCTCAGCAACACATAATATCACATATCATCAACGTAAGTAAGTATGCGTACCCCGATTGTCGTTGATGTATAGCAACGAAACCGGCGATATCTAACATACTACACTTACGGTCACAGAAAAGAAAGTGTAAAACTACAATATTTGGAATCCAGATTCTCTTTAGACATCATAAATGTGAAATATCACATATCTCGTATTTCATGCCTAAACCATATGAATTCCACATATTGTATCACATTCCAGACAAACAGACAGTATTAAAGTTTTTCGAACGAACAATCAAGCACCCAAGATTCACTAAAGCTCAACACTTGAGCAGGGTTCAAAAGATCCGGAGTGTGACACAGTAGTGGCGGTCCAGCCGTAGAAGGGTCAAGCCAACGCCTCACATGTGGCATGCCGTACTGCCCCAAACCCTAGGGTTCAAAGGGCAGTTCGAGACGGTCACATAATCGAGTTAAGGTTTGTTGTCTTCTAGAGGGACCACCGCAAAAAGACTTGCACGTATCTCGAAACTATTTAAACCCCGTGAATATCGAGTAAATGATATTCGTTCAAGAACTTCAATACTTTCTAGTTTACCCGGAAAAGAAAGCGAAATGAAAAATCCGATCGAAACCACGAGGCCAAAAACATCTCCAGAAATTTTCAACAGCAGATTCAGATTAAACATACTCAGAATATAATATAGCAGGTAAGGAAAATTACTGTGCAAAAAATTGTCAAAGAGCCCCTTATATGGCCGCGGATGCGCGGCCTAAGCTTGCTTATGCCGCGCTTCCGCGGCCAAAGTTACTGTTCACTGGCTCGAATTTTCCAGATTGTCTAATTTTTACCTGCTCTATTTTTTGAGAATTTTTAATTCTGAAAAAGGTCAGTTTTAAAAAAATTTCCAGAGAGCAATTTTAAAAGTCGTATTTTGTTTCGATCGGACTTTTTACTTCGCAAAAAGGTCGCCTAATGTTCTAGGTCGGCTCTGATACCAATGAAGGGATTGTTTAGCACCCTATGAAGTGTTTTGAAGCATCACATGTCCAAAAGTTATGATTTTTATTGTGCTAAACAAACACGCATATTGGATCGATCCTAGAAAATTAGGTTTAGTAAACTTTAAGCTAACAAAAGTTAGGGTTTGAAGGCTACAACCTTTGTAGCTCCCATTTTTGCTTCGCACCTTAGCCTCTTTGGTGTTGAGTCGAGGTCCTCTTGAACTCCCCTTGTGTCCACGACGATCCACCGCGGAGATCTCCGTCCAAGCTCGCTACTTCGTCAAACCGAAGATAACACTCTAAACAAAACGGCTAAGCTTGTGTAGAATGTTGTTGTGGCTTTGGATCTCACTTCAAAAACCTTTCTTTGATTGTGTTTGACTCACTAGAAAAAAACTAGAGAGGAGAAGATCAAGGAGGATGAAAATGGTGCCTTTTTCTTTTCAAGAGGTAAAATGATAACCATAAGGTTAAGCTTGTGAAAGAAATAAATATCACTATATATATTTATTCCTTCTTGACTCCAACCATGATTAAATGATAGATGATTAATTTAACTTGGGTTTAGAATGATAAAGGAAAGGATAACCATGGTTTAGTGGTAGGTGAGCATGGTTAGGTTAGAAGAAGCATGTAGAAACTAGCATAATTATCCTTTCCTTTTCATTTTCTTTTTAAATCCATAATCAAATAATAATCCATTAAATAATCAATGGTGTGAGTCTTATATTGCCACCATTTCCATATATAATCAACCATGATGGTTTGATGTATGTATGTGTACATGTATGCACATCTACATGTGCATGAAACTAGAAAAGAAGAAAGAAACACATGCATGCATGCATACATCCATCAAACCGTAGAAAGGTTTTAAGTGAGAAAACTAATGGTTAAATGATAAATCAACACTTGATTTATCAATCCGGTCATATCTCATATGACCCAACCAAAAGCAGTTCACCCGATCAATGTTCGGTATCATATACGCACATTTCAATCGGGTGCATGCGCATATCGCATATGCACACCACAACGTTTCGCCTGGACTGGGTAACTCCTCTGTGGGACTCTAAGACTCGTCAATACGCCGGCAGAGGGTAATGATCATATCAAGTACCCTCAAGCCGCAAGCGGTCAGCTAAACGTAACGGCCACCCGGGTATTGAGCGATCAGAAGACAACAAGCGAACCTGCTACAACTCCCGTCGAGCCATCCGGCAACACTACCGTACAGTCCGGTCTCTTCGTCAGATATGCTGCATATTGAGCCTAGGGATGGTCACGTCGACCCCAATAACTCAATAAGTCGTGTCGGTGAATGGTCTATAACAGATCGAGAAACTACTGATAACACTTATCAGCAAATCTCTGCAGCCCTGGCCAGGGACTTGCTGTTATAACCAGTCGAGCACAGCACAGCATCAACTCCCAATACCGGGAGAGAAGAAACCCCTCCTATCGCTCATTGCCTTCGTGTGTCTCGGGACTGTACCCAACGGCCACCTGTTTGCACGACTCAGTAGAGCCGTGGTAGGGTGGCAATCAAAGTACAGTGGGAGAACATACAAGACTCCATGACGATCTCGGGTCTACAGACTAACCTGTACCAGTGTCACCTGAGAACTGCTATCCGACGATAGATATAATTCCATATAGGAGTTCTCGGTGAGTCCGTCCAGTGTACCCAGTCAGCACTGAGCACCCGTATATGATCTTGATGTCAAACATCGATGAATGTGGGAACATCCATCGCCCATCACATGGGTCTAGTATCATATACGCTAGTCTACTCTGGTATATCGATGCCCCGTCTCGATACACCTCCGACTAGGGACATTTCAGGATATGCTTATAGACTACAAACGTCCCACTAGTATGATCTCTATCATAATCAGAGTAGTCAAGCAGATATCCTTGGGGCTTTATCAGCATGTATGAATGAATAAAAGCATGATCAAATCAACATGTCAGATAAAGAATAACCAGATAGCATACTATCATGTCGAGCAAGAATGCAAACTGAATATATATATATACATGTATAGATACATCCACTATCACATAATGGCCTCTAGGGCATACATATATCCAACATGTGCGATATCAACTCCCTATACCGGGAGAGACGGATCCCTAACAGTCGCTCACTGCCTCCACGTGGCTCGGGACTGTGCCCAACTAAAACCTGTTTACACGACTCCTTTGAACCGTGGTAGGGTAGTAATCAAAGCACAATGGGAACTCACACGAGACAAATGATGACCTTAAATCAACGGACTATCTGCACACATGTCACCTGAGAACTGCTATCTGACGTTAGGTATAAATACCATCCAGTCGGTTCTCGGCGAGTCCTGTCCGGTGTACTCACACCCAGTGAGCATCTCTATACAATCTTAGTGTACATCACCAATGGCTGCGGGACCAATCCATCGCCCCTCGTCGGGGTCTAGATATGTATACACTAGTCTACTCTGGAGTATCGATGCCCAGTCTCGATACTCCTACGACCAGGGACATCTAAGGATGTGCCTATTGACTATCCATCTCCCACAAGTATGACTGCCATCACAACGCCGGTAGTCAGGCAAACACCCTATGGGCTTTATCAACATGTTTATAAATACAAAGTAAAATATATCACACGTTAAGATAAAGTCAAACCAAATAGCGTACTATCATATTAAGCAAGATTGCCATGTACATACATATCCCTAGCATCCTATACAATGAAGGCCTCTAGGGCATATATATCCAACATAATATTGGTGTAAGGGCATATAACAGCGTCCTAATCCACTGTTATATATACTAAGAAGTAAAAAGAAATATCATGAAACCAATGTGCCAAGCATCGACACAGAAATACTGATCTATCAGGTGCTGTCACCAAGACTGGCACCGTGATAGGTACTATCATATGCTATACCGAAAGCTCGAGTGCCTAGCTCTGACCCTCGCCTTTCGACGTATTCATACGCACATGAATCTCATTGGTATCCCTATGATAACCGCCGAGTCATAGGTAATGTCACCGCATGGTATGGTTCCCTTGCCAGGCCTCATCGGCATATTACATCGACATCCCTTTCTTGCCCCGGGGTACCTCCGGGCCCCACCATGTACCCTCATACGGCCTCGACGTCTCCTCGCAGGGGTATATATATATATATATCAGAACCGATAAAACTCATGGTGGATGCTGAAATATCATATCAAGGAAAACCGGGTTTTTCAAATAATGCATAATTTCATGAACTCCCGCGGTCCCCAAATCAAGAAAACATCATGAAAAATCCATATAACAAATGCTAAAAGCCATGAATATGACGTATGCAACATAAACTGAAATGTAAGCATATAAAGGAAAAGCCGCTAATTAACTGCAACAAGTTAATATAAAATGTCATGCGGTTCCTATTTTATCCAATTCCAAATAACATTACGTAAAGGTAAATATGTAGCTATAACTATTGTATGTGTAAATATAAAGGTATAGCAAGATATATATATCTACCTATAAATAATGATGTAGTATACCCCCTGGGTATAAGTGATGTATAAGTACAAAGTATACCTGTAGTTATATCGTAAAGTGTGTATGTACCTATCACTAATGGTACAACACTCTATAGGTATACCGGTATTTAGCATATAAGTATGTGAAGGCATATGTGTAAGCATGTGAGTATACAGGTATGTTATATGTCATATGCGAAAAGAAATATGAATCAATGTCTCAACGTCCCTAACCAAGCAATATCATATCTATAAGTGGGTTGTGCGTGACATGGCAATTATTGACGGTGTGTGTAGCATACAATCAGTTCTCATGCAACATGATTCGTCAATAATATGTGCAGTGTCCTAAGGATACTAGTCCAAGTACAACAATATCTAAGTAATAGGGTAAATGCACAATTCTAAATATGACATAGAATATGCGACAAGTATTAACA
Source organism: Agapanthus africanus (assembly GCA_030015575.1). Lineage (NCBI taxonomy): Eukaryota > Viridiplantae > Streptophyta > Magnoliopsida > Asparagales > Amaryllidaceae > Agapanthus > Agapanthus africanus. The sequence goes on from JASDDO010000008.1 coordinate 319,557,604, forward strand.
TCTCTAGCCCAAACGCATAACGCCATGCGGGCGATTCCCCTGTAGATGTTAAATCTACTCACCAACGCTCCAAGCTAGGTGAATCCTACCATATGTTTTCCCTTTGTAGCAGTGTCCGTAGTCCCCGCCTGCGAACCTGCAATATTAAAACAACAAAGCAAATATATATTAATAATAGACCTAAAATATTTACAATCTACACGGACCAACACGACACACCAATGTACTCTAAAGGGTTCGTATTGTAGCTAACGCGTATAGCGACACTACGAAACTAACTCAGCGCAACAGCAACACGGAACACGCATCGTATCGGATAACATATCGCACGAAACGAAACACTAGAAATATGCAAAGTGATCCCAGATTTTTCTGTGCTAACAATTTGTAAAAATTGCAAGTACCATGAGACTACAATTAACCCCAGAGACCCCTGCACCCAAAAACCAATACCCAAGTCCCCAGTCTGGCCGCAAATTGCGGCCAGAACCAATAAATCTGCGGCCTGACAATGGAGGAATTGGCTCGTATTTTAAGGGTAGGTTCTAGGTCTCTATACTAGGTTACTGTCAAGTAAATTTTTGCAACAAATACTTAGTTTAACAGCAGATCATCCGAGACCCCAAACCGACACTAAAAATATGATATTTATTCGAAACGATACGATACGCGATAAAAACAACAACTTTAAAGCTAAGCTACACAAAAATAACCTAAAGAACAGATAGGAAACATTACCTACACAAAAGAACTCAAAGATCCAAGCTTTGTACACTCCATGGCATCCAAGAGGAAAAATGTGAACAAAGATGTGATTTTTGTGAAGTTTTTATGAATTTGTGAGGGTTTTGTGAAGAAAAGAGAGAGAGAGCTCAGCTTTGTTGAGAGAGATAGAGAATTATGAAAGAAATAAATGAGAAAAAAGTGTGAGGAAATGAGAGAGGGAGGTGAGTGTAGGGTGTGAATGAGAGGTGAGTGTATCAAAGCCATTAATGCACCATGCCTTCTCATAAATGCACCATACCTCATCATTCCAACACAATTATCTCTCTCTCTCTCTCTCACACAAAAGAAATATCAAGGATTAAAGAAAAAGGGTGGATTTAAACAAGGATTAGGTTAAGGGTCAAGGTTGCTAAGATCAAAATTAGCACAAACAAAACTCACATTTACGTGCACACGTGCGTGCATGCTTATAACAAATAATAATAAATTATTAATTAAATGTTTTAAAATGTGAGGAACCCGAATTGGTAAAATTTTTACAGTAAACCCGCATTAACGTCTAAACGAACACCAACCGAAATCTAAGGCGTTACATTAATTCATCATGATTATTAATCTCTTCGCTGACTTGATTATTGCATTCTCTTTGTAATGTTGTGAATGTTGAGGATTCGGTAAGGGTTGAGACGAAAGTTTCCCTTTCTCTCTAGCACTCATTTCGGTTTTTAATTGTGCAATTTGTGCTTCCATCGATTTAATACTCTCACCTTAGGAGACAGAGTTGTTCTTTATGTCATCGGCAGAAGACTTCAACTCAGCCGAAACTTGCATGAAATTTGTCAGAAGCAAATTCATGTTTTGTTCGAGTGAAGTGGAGTTATCAGTACCGGTCAATTGCAAAGAATTGTTGTATGGTGCAGAAGTGTTGACCGGATTTTGAAAATTTTATGATTGATAGGGTGCTGACTTAGTTGTAATGGTTGATGTTCTTGTGGAGGGACCCTTTGAAAGTTGTTTTGGTTTGGAACCGTATTTTGAGTTTGTTGTTAGTTCCTGTAAGTCTACGTTGCTCACCCCGCAAGCTAGCGAGGAGGCGGAACAGGTAAAAATCGAAACTTTCATACGTGGCAACATAGACTAACACTAAAGGATCTTTGCCAAACCATTGCTAACAAACTACAAGAGATTCTATCTACTATGCAAAGAGATTATACCTCATGCTACTAGTCCTTCGGGTCTTCTCCGCTATCCTCCTCGTCTCCGTAGGCTCCATGGGACGGTCCAAATCGTGGTTTCTTCAACAGCCTCCTTGAGTCGAAGATGATCCACCCGAGAGTCTATAGTCCGAGCTCCACCTCAAGCTGAGGTAACTAGGGCAACAAGTTTGCTACTCTTGATGTCCTAGGTGATGTAGAATATGATGGTGGATTTGTTTGCCTATTTGAACCCCAACTTGCTCAACACATGTGACCTTTTGGGAATTCTAGTGAGGAAGAAGAAAAAGAGCAAAGCTTGAGAGCTCAAGTGAAGAGAGAGAATGCAAATGAGATAATGAGCCATGGAAAAATAAAAACTAATATTTTATTATGATAATCATGATGGCTAAGTTGATTTGACCACTATCATGTCTTGATCAATCCAAAGCTAAAGAAGCATCTAGTGCTCATAAAAATATCCAAGTCAACAATGGTCAACTAGGTCAAATTGTCAAGCATGGTCAAATGGTCAAAGCAATTAGCCATAACACAATTATCATTAAAAAGATTAGTAAATATTTTCCTCACCTCATAATGGTTTTGACCGAATCAACAGTAAGAACCCCAATGAGGCACCTCCTTCTTCGCTCCTCACAATCGTGCATACACACCCGCATCCGCATTCCGTAGAATGCGAATGCACAGAAGACAAAACTAATCCATCTATACAATACTAGGATCCGTATTAAACCAAAGCCCACTAGTATCGTCTGCCCGAACATCGTACGCGCACAAGTGCACGTAAGTGATCGTAGCCTTGCCGTAAACCCATACGGCCTCTACACCTTTTGCCCAGTGCAGGGAAACTCTCTGTGTGGGACTCTAAAGACTCGACACTACGCTGGCAGTGTGTTTAACCACAGACCATAAGCGGCACTAGCTGTACGTAATGTCCCCCAGGTAGATGTCGATAAGAAGGCCGATGAGGTAAACCCATCTGAACTCCAACTGAGCCTGAATGTGACAATCTCCGTATAGTCCGGTCTGTTCGTCTAAGAGTATCGCATGTCGGGCCTAGGGGGTGGTAAACGTCAGACCCCTAATAGCGGTACAAGTCGTGTCGGAGTGTAGCCTAGAACACCCTGAGAAACTACTGGGAACACTACCAGTAAATCTCGCTTGCCCTGGCCAGAGACTTTGTGTAATGGCTCTCCTAGACACACCGCGATATCAACCCCCAATACCGGGAGAGACGAATCCTGTCTAACCGCTACTGCCTCCAAGTGCTTTGGGACTGTACCCAGCTACTACCTGTTTGCACGAGTCCTTTGAGCCGTGGTAGGGTAGTAATCAAAATACAATGGGAACACACTCGAGTCGAAGTAGCAGTGTCAAGTCGACGGACTAAGCTGTACTCCTGTCACCTGCAAACTGTTATCTGACGATAGGTATAGTACCAACCAACAGTTCCCGACGAATCTTGTCCAGTGTACTCGTAACCTAACGAGCACCCGCATACTATCTCCATTACGACGTACTAATGGCTGTGGGACAGACCATTTCCCCTGCTGGGATGAGAAGCGTATACGCTAGTCTACTCCGGAGTATCGATGCCCCGTCTCGATAATCCTACGACTACGGACCTGTATAAAGATGTGCTTGTAGATTACCCAGCCCCCACTAGTGTGACTGCCATCACAACGCTGGTAATCAAGCAAAGATCCTAAGGGCTCTACTAATATGTATAAGCGATATGCTAAAAGAAACACATGCACATATTAAAGTAGAAACAAACCAAGTAGCATACTACCATTTTGAGCAAGACTGTCTATACAACTGTGAATATCCCAAGCTTCCATTAAGTAATATACAACCTAGTATGATACAGTAATGGCCTCTAGGGCATATACACTAACAATTTCCCACTTGCACTAGGGCCATGTACTGGCGCATCGAACACCTATCATCTTGATCAGCCGTTCGAACTGAGTCTGGGGTCTGGCCTTTGTGAGTGCATCTACAGTGTTATTCTCCGAATCTACTCTCCTCACCTCTATCTCCCGGCGATCAACGATCTCCCTGATCTGGTGGTACCGCCTCAAAATGTGTCTGGACTTCTGATGGGACCTGGGTTCCTTCGCTAAAGCTATAGCGCCGTTGTTGTCACAATACAGCGGTATTGGATCAACAATGGTAGGAACCACCTGAAACTCCACGCGGAACTTCTTCATCCAGACAGCTTCCTTTGCGGCATCGCAAGCAGCTATGTACTCCGCTTCCATAGTTGAGTCAGCAACGGTTTCCTGCTTGGAGCTCTTCCAGCAAACCGCCTCTCCATTGAGGGTAAAGACATAACCCGACATGGACTTGGAGTCATCCTTGTCACTCTAGAAGCTGGAGTCTGCAAAGGCCTCGATCTGGAGGTCTTTTCCGCCATACACCAAGAACATCTCCTTAGTCCTTCTTAGGTACTTGAGAATGTTCTTTACTGCTATCCAGTGTTTCTCCTCTGGGTCCGACTGATACCGGCTTACAACGCTCAATGCGTATGCTACATCTGGTCTGGTACACAACATCGCATACATTATAGAGCCTACCGCAGATGCGTAGGGTATAGATGACATGCGAGCCCTTTCCAAATCAGTCTTGGGAGACAACTCTTTGGAGAGGGTAATTCCGTGACAAGCCGGTAGATTACCGCGCTTTGAATCTTCCATACTTAATTGTTTCAGTATGGTGTCTATGTACCTGGACTGTAAAAGTCCCAACATCCTCTTAGATCTATCACGATTGATCTGGATCCCCAGAATGTAGTTGGCATCGCCCAGGTCCTTCATGGAGAACCCCTGTGATAAGAATCCTTTGACTGACTGTAGCATAGGAATGTCATTTCCTATTAAGAGAATGTCATCCATGTACAAGACGAGGAATACCACAGTTCTCCCTACAATCTTACTGTAAATGCATGGTTCATCTGGATTTTTGATAAAGTCGAATTCTTTGACAATATCATCAAAGCAGATGTTCCAACTCCGCGATGCCTGCTTTAGTCCATAAATGGATTTAAGCAACTTGCACACTTTACCGCTGCTCCCACTCTGAATGAAACCCTCCGGCTGATCCACATAGACACACTCTTCCAAATTAGCATTTAGAAATGCCGTCTTTACGTCCATCTGCTAGATCTCATAATCGTGGAAGGCAGCAATGGCAAGAAGGATCCGAATGGATTTGATCATAGCCACTGGAGAAAAGGTTTCGTCATAGTCCAAACCAGGTCTTTGACGAAAATCCTTTGCAACAAGTCTAGCTTTATAGGTTTCAACCTGCCCATCTACACCAATATTCTTTATGAAGATCCATTAGCAGCCTACGGGTTTTACCCCTTCTGGATCAATGTCCAAAGTCCAAACTTTGTTGGCGTATATGGACTCCATCTCGGTCCGCATTGCATCCAGCCATTTCACTGAGTCACCGCTCTGAATGGCTTGCTGGAAGCTAGTAGGCTCATCATTTTCAATCATGCAATCCTCTCGATCCGCGTCTATGAGAAAACCATAGTATCTCTCGGGCGGATGAGACTACCTACAACTCCTGCGGAGTGGCGCTGGGATGTCCGGTTCTCCTGAAACTTCTGGTTCTACCAAGCTTTCAGTAATAGCTTGTGGTTCTGGAATTTCTTCCAGTTCTATCGCGCTCCCACTTATCTGATTTTCTAAAAATTCAGTTTCCAAGAAGTGGGGTGCTGAGAAAAAAAAACCTTTTGTTCCTCTGCGGAATAGAAAAGATACCCCTGGAGTTCTTGGGGTATCCCACAAACTTACACAGTACTGAGCGTGCCTCGAGCTTGTCCGCATGCTGCTTCTTTACAAAAGCTGGATATCCCCATGTCTTAAGATATTTAAGACAGGGTTTCTTCCCACTCCACATCTGATATGGTGTGGTAGACACAGTCTTGGTTGGAACCTTGTTCAAAAGATATGCAGCTGTTTCTATTGCATAACCCCGAAGGATCGCGGTAACTCAGCCTTACTCATTATGGAACGAACCATATCCAATAGAGTTCGATTCCTCCTTTCCGATACACCGTTGTGTTGTGGTGTGTATGGAGGAGTAAGCTGAGATAGAATTCCATTCTCTTTTAAGTAGCCCAGAAACTCGGCACTCAGGTATTCAACACCTCGATCAGATCTCAGTGTTTTGATACTTTTTCCTGTTTATTTTTCAACTTCATTCTTGTATTCCCGAAATTTCTCAAAGGCCTCGGATTTATGCTTCATCAGGAAGACATGTCCATACCTAGAGAAATCATCTGTATAAGTAATGAAGTATGAATAACCACTTCGCGCATGTGTAGACATTGGACCACACGCGTCACTGTGTATGAGTCCCAAGAGCTCGCTCTCTCTTACTCCGTGTTCAGTGAACGGAGTCTTTGTCATCTTTCCCATGAGACAAGATTCACAAGTAGCATAAGACTGATATTCGAACGGATTCAAGTATCCCTCTTTATGTAACTTTGTTAATCGTGTCTCGTTAATGTGACCCGGTATACAATGCCATAAGAAAGCTTGATTTGTTTTCAGAGACTTTCTTTTAAGTGTGTTCTGGACACTAAAAACCTGGGCTTGATTCAATACGTATATTCCGTTTTCTAATGTACCTGACCCAATCAGAAGTTGATTTAGGTGGATGTGAACCACATCGCTTACAAAAGTAAAATCATATCCTTCCTTAGAAAGTAAGGATACAGATATGATATTACAAGCTAGACTAGGTACATACAAACAGTTACGGAGAATCAATATCTTCCAACTTGTCAATCCAAGGTGATATTCCCCTACGGATTCAGCGTCCACGCTCATTCCGTTAGCAACCCTGAGAGTCATATCACCTAACCTGATAACTCTACGGTTTCTCAAAGCTTGTAATGAATTACAGATGTGAGATCCTGATATGGTATCTAGTACCCAGGAAGTAGAGTTAATTGACACACAGTTTTCTATTACAAACACACCCGAACCCGAAGCCACAACATGCTTCGAATCCTGGCTACTGTCTTTGCTAGCCCTGCAATCCCTCTGCCAATGTTCTTTCCCGTAACAATAGGAACGTCCCTCCTTCACTACATCTAGTCCCAAAACTTTTTCCCTTCCCTTTCCTTCTACTTCCCTGGTTTCCTTCAGGGGGTAAGTAGAGGCCAGAGACTGTAGAACCAAGTCAGTATTTGACCCTTTCTTCAATGTGGTCTTCAGGTCCATGAGCTCTTCAAAATAGCTAGTCTCTGTAAGGACGTTGTCCCCTACAGATGACCCGACAGCCAACCTCGCTTGAAGCAATTCGTTCGAGGTCTCATATCTTGCGATACGAGATTGCTCTCCATTTGAATCTTTGTTATGGAGGAAGAAAGAGACTAAGTCCGTCTTCTCGTGCCGCCTCTAGTATGCACCATCAACTGAGGCCAACACGAGGCACTTGGACTTCGCACAGTCTTTTTCCGATGTCATACGGATATCAATATCCGTGACAGGGGAAACTGGTCCTTAGACGGTAGGGGTTTGATTAGTTAAGAGGTGTCCCAGCTTGTCATGGGTAATGGACATCTTGACAGACCTTTTCCAGTCATAACAGTCAGATTCAGTCATTTTATTATCTAGATGTAACCTATGTCTGGTCACTGGGTCGCTGCAATTGAGAGAGAGAGAAGAAAACACTTAGCATGATGCTCTTGCAAGTTTAGATTGGTTTTTAGTTTATCTAAACAGGATGGCTCCCACTGTTTCTCGAATCCTTCCTCAAACCATAAAAGAAGAATTAGTCGGGATTGATGTCACCATACAATACTTGCTTAACCGTTCAGCTAGGCTGGTGTCGGTACTTCGAGGGAGGTTTTACGACGCTTTCGCGAAGTTCCTTAATTAAATAACCTCTTTTCCCTGTGGGTGTAGCCCCGCTAACACCTTTCTAGACACCTACTTGGTTTATAGCATTGATCGTTAAGTGAAAAGTCTCCTGAGGAGTAGCGGATACTCACAGTAGGATCGGGATCCAAATATCAGTGTGTGATAATGCTGAAGGAATCATACCAACATTATCAAACTCCAAATGGTATGCAACACTAGCAAGTTGTTGGAGATAGTGCCCTCAGAGTCAATTATTAGGTCACAGGTACGTGATTGCAATGATTGATGGAGGACCTATCCCGGTAGGACAGTCTTACTCGAGATGATAGTATGCTATCTGGTTTACCTTTATCATCGTGTACTGTTTTAGGTGACCTGACAAGTTGCTATTACACGTTGGTAGAGCCCCTAGGATTCTTGCTTGACCACCAGCAGTATGAGGGCGATCATATAAGTGGGAGCTGGGGTCTATAAGCATATCCTTAAATGGTCCCTAGTCGTGAGAGTTTCGAGACAGGGCATCGATACTCCAGAGTAGACTAGTGTATACAGTCGAGACCCCGACGAGGGGCGGTGGCCGGTCTCACAAGCCACTGGTGTCAGTTGGATCACCTAAGATGTTTACAGGTGCTCATTGGGTTATGAGTACACCGGACAGGACTCGCCGGGAACATGCTAGTTGGTCATATACCAGACGTCAGATGGCAGTTCCCTGGTGACATGTGTGCAGGTTAGTTCATCGACCTGGGGTTCGTCATTTGTCTTGTGTGAGTTCCCTCTGTACTTTGATTACTACCCTACCACGGCTCAAAGGAGTCGTGCAAACAGGTTTTAGTTGGGTACAGTCCCGAGCCACATAGAGGCAGTGAGCGTATCTTTAGGGGTTCGTCTCTCCCGGTATTGGGGGTGAGGTCGTGCTGTGTCTAGGAGAGCCATTACACGAAGCCCTCGGCCGAGGCAAGGAGATTTACTAATAGGTATTCCAGTAGTATCTCAGGGTGTTCTGGGCTACACTCCGACACGACTTGTACCACTTTTAGGGGTCTGACTTTTACTAACCCCCTAGGCCCGCCATGCGATGCTCATAGACGAACGGACCGGACTGTACGGATATTGTCACTGACAGGCTCAGTAGGGTTGTCAGGCTGAGTTCGCTCACAGACGTCCCTTTTATAGTCAATACCTGGTAGCCCGTTACGTATTGGCTTATACCTCTGACGTGCTAGTGGTTAAATCCACAACCAAGGTGTTGACGAGTCTTTAGAGTCCCCCACATTTAGTTACTCAGCTTTCGGGCGAAAAGTTGTAGAGGCCGTATGGAGATATGGCAAGGTCCGATCAGATACGTGCGGTATTGCACGGATCAGGATCGGACAGTTTGTAATATAGGCCGTATGAATATATGGCAGCGTTCGATCAGATACGTGCGGTATTGCACGGATCAGGATCGAACAGATATTACTAGCCGGTTTTGGTATAAGCCGGATTCTAGTATAGTACAGTGGAGATTTTGTCTCATTGCATTTGTATTTCGGTCGGAATACAAATGCGGGTGTGTATGCACAGTATCGGGGTTTTCCTTTAATTTATTACGGGACCACTATTTTGGAATTGCCAGTTTGCTTTCCGTTTCGGCCGATTTCCATTGTTCCGTTCATTGGCCGAAGATTGGTGGAGGAGGGCTTATTTGCGTTGTTGCAAATAAGTGGTTGTGGAGGGGGTCTTTGCTTTTTTGTTGCATCATGATTATAGCCCCATCCCTTGACCTTGACTTCTTGACTTTCTCATGATGGCTTGACTTTTAAAGTCATCATGGTTGTTGGTGATGGTGGTGTTGGAGTGAGGGTTTTCTTGTGATCATTGTTTTGTGATGATCACCCTTTCTCTCTCTTGCTTGATTGGATGGCTCTCTCTCTCTTTTTCTATCATATGACACTTTCATTCTCCTCACTCACTCACTCTCTTTCCAAGGAGAAGAGGCCGGCCACTTGTGGTGGGGCTGTCCAAATTGGTGGGGGTCTTTTGGTTCATCATATATCATTTTTTCTTCACCAAAATTCCCTAGTTCAACTCCATGGTTCAATCCCTCCACAAAAGGCAATTCCTACAACCCCAAAATGAGACTTGTACACTACATTCTACAGCAAACCTTGGGCACGTCGACTAGCCAGCTTCGTACCCGAGTTGCCTCGGCATTGAGGTGGGAGCCCGTAAAAGAAGTAGGCGATGTGGTGCACTTCCGGCGACGAGGTGGAGACCGGAGATTCCGCAGGAGATCGGGACGACGACGAGAAGACCGGAGGACTCGGATCTGTCGGTATATCTCTCTTCCCTTTCTTGTAGATAGCTAGGACTAGTTAGTTGTTCGATCCGGGTTTTAGTGCACGGTGGTGCCGGTTTGCTAAGTCCGCAAAATTAAAGTTTATCACCGCTTCCGCATTCCGGCGTCGGATTGACGGCCGGGGCGCCGCCGTGCACTTACACAAGTTTCAATTTCCTTAGAAACCCCCGATGTGGATTTTTGCCCTATGCTCTTATGACCTTGACGAAGGTCAACAAATCATAAGTCACATGTCAAGTTTTACCCATCATTGTCCAGGTTAATTTGAACCCACCCGTATATACCCTTGACGAAGGTCAACAAGGTAATACGACTGTCCCAAACCAACGCATCTATTTATGCTATATATGAACACCCAACAGCTACCAATCACTATGCCTTGACGAAGGTCAACAAACATAGCTTGAATACTGTTGAATATACATATGAAATGACGGAGGGCTACGAATGGTTTTGGCGAAACTGTGAACGTAGTGAACATGATATAATCGAAGGAATCTTGATAGCTTTTAAAAGGAGTGGTTTAAGCTCCGCGTTTTAAAGTTTTGCTGTTTTGAAAAAACCGAGTGGTTTTGAAAATTGTTCCAACGATTCAGCTTTGGTTTGTTTTCTTTTGCATTAATTTAATGCGTCCTATCAATTAATCCTACCATTGCAGAAAACAACGAAAATATGACGTACGCTTATGCCATCCGCATTCGCCACTGGGCCCCGTCATCACCCGTTAGGTTACTTAACTAACGACAGAGCGGGGGCTGGACTAGCGCGGATGAAAAACATAAGCAACGTCTACTAGATATCATATATAGATATAAACATTCGTCAGACGCAATGATAGCCATTCCAGATCACAGATGAACACATTGGATATGCTAGGAATCCGCGTTTCGTTTGAGCCTGCAGCGAAAGACGGATTACACCGTTGCGATGAATAGCCAAACCCCACCCTAGACCCCTACGGATGCGGCAAAATGCATGCCAAATACCCAAAGTGAAGCAGCCTCCATCAACAACGTCAGTAGGCCACCCAGCACTTCAAAGTACCCGGTAGTTTGTGCACCCCACCTTGGGTCTATCCTAGGAGCAAAAACAGTAAAAGAAATAATATACAATGGTGGCTACAATCTCAACCCGGATGTGCGGCCATAAAATAATATTACATCAAATTACAAATTTACATTGAATGAAAAAAAACCCTCATCTCATATCCCCGGCTATTCATCACGACGATCCAACAAGTTCATATACACAATCCAATATCACAGATCACAGATATGTACAACCCCTACTAATCGACGTATAGCGATTAGTAAACGTTTAGTACATATATCACATCACAGAAGATCCGATTAGATAAAGTACTTGGAATTTCGATCGATAACTTGATTTGAAGCTACCCCAAGCTCAACACAGTACTCAACAAAATCTGGGCAGAAACAAACTATCAGAAAAATCACAAAATACAAATCTAGACAGACTACAGGAAAAACGAGTCGACTCGGCGTCGACTCGGCCACGGATCCGCGGCGGTCTGACCTATTCATGAGCTCATTTTTCTTGTGTGTCCTTCAAAAAGCCTGCACGTATTTTTAAGGTCCCTGAAATAATTTTTTGGACCTGTTTTAAAACTGACAGAAAACGTGCATTTTTGACTTATTTTTGCGATTTCTCCGGCGATCGAATTTCTAACACTTTGATAACAAGTTAGTAATGGTTTAGCGAGGCTCTGATACCACTGTAAGTCTACGTTGCTCACTCCGCAACCTAGTGAGGAGGCAGAACAGGTAAAAATCGAAACTTTCTTACATGGCAACATAGACTAACACTGAAGGATCATTGCCAAACCATTGCTAACAAACTAAAAGAGGTTCTATCTACTATGCAAGGGGATTATACCTCAAGCTACTAGTCTTTCGGGTCTTCTCCGCTATCCTCCTCGTCTTCATAGGCTCCATGGGTCGGTCCGTATCATGGTTTCTTCAATGGCCTCCTTGAGTCGAAGATGATCCACCCGAGAGTCTATAGTCCGAGTTCCACCTCAAGCCGAGGTAACTAGGGCAACAAGTTTGCTACTCTTGATGTCCTAGGTGATGTAGAATATGATGGTGGATTTGTTTGTCTATTTGAACCCCAACTTGCTCAACACATGAGACCTTTTGGGAATTCAAGTGAGGAAGAAGAAGAATAGAAAAGCTTGAGAGCTCAAGTGAAGAGAGAGAATGAAAATGAGATAATGAGCCATGGAAAAATAAAAACCAATATTTTATTATGATAATCATGATGGCTAAGTTGATTTGACCACTATCATGTCTTGATCAATCCAAAGCCAAAGAAGCCTCTAGTGCTCACAAAAATATCCAAGTCAACAATGTCAAATTGTCAAGCATGGTGAAATGGTCAAAGCAATTAGCCATAACATAATTATCATTAAAAGGATTAGTAAATATTTTCCTCACCTCATTGTGGTTTTGACCGAATCAACGGTCAGAACTCCAATGAGGCACCTCCTTCTTCTCTCCTCACAACTGTGCATACACACTCGCATCCACATTCCGTAGAATGCGAATGCACAGAAGACAAAACTAATCCATCTATACAATACTAGGATCCGGTTTAAACCAAAGCCCACTAATATCGTCTGCCCGAACATCATATGCGCACAGGTGCACGTAAGTGATCGTAGCCTTGCCGTAAAACCATACGGCCTCTACACCATTTGCCCAGTGCAGGGAAACTCTCTGTGTGGGACTCTAAAGACTTGACACTACGCTGGCTATGGGTTTAACCATAGACCGTAAGCGGCACTAGCTATACGTAATGGCCCCCAGGTAGATGTCGATAAGAAGGACTATGAGGTAAACCCATCCAAACTCCTACTGAGCTTGAATATGACAATCTCCGTACAGTCCGGTCTGTTCGTCTAAGAGTATCGCATGTCGGGCCTAGGAGGGCGGTAAACGTCACACCCCTAACAGCGGTTCAAGTCATGTCGTAGTGTAGCCCAGAACACCCTGAGAAACTACTGGAAACACTACCAGTAAATCTCGCTTGCCTTGGCCAGGGACTTTGTGTAATGGCTCTCCTAGACGCAGCGCGATATCAATCCCCAATACCGGGAGAGACGAATCATGTCTAACCGCTACTGCTTCTAAGTGCTTCGGGACTGCACCCAACTACTACCTGTTTGCAAGACTCCTTTGTGCCGTGGTATGGTAGTAATCAAAGTACAGTGGAAACACACTCGAGGCGAAGTAGCAGTGTCAAGTCGACGGACTAAGCTGTACTCCGGTCACCTGGGAACTATTATCTGACGATAGGTATAGTACCAACCAACAGTTCCCGAGTCCTGTCCAGTGTACTCGTAACCTAACGAGCACCCGCATACCATCTCCAGTACGACGTACTAATGGCTGTGGGACAGACCAAATCCCCTGCTGGGATGAGAAGCGTATACGCTAGTCTACTCCGGAGTATCGATGCCCCGTCTCGATAATCCTACGGCTACGGACCTGTATAAGGATGTGCTTGTAGATTACCCAGCCCCCTCTAGTGTGACTGCCATCACAACGCTGGTAATCAAGCAAAGATCCTAAGGGCTCTACTAATATGTATAAGCGATATGCTAAAAGAAACACATGCACATATTAAAGTAGAAACAAACCAAGTAGCATACTACCATTTTGAGCAAGACTGCCTATACAACTGTGAATTTCCCAAGCTTCCATTAAGTAATATACAAACTAGTATGATACAGTAATGGCCTCTAGGGCATATACACTAACAGTTCCAAGCAAAGTTAGGGTGATTCCTCCAACCCTGATTATAAGTTGAAGAATAAGGATCGTTTCTAGGTCTTTGCTGAAAAACAGGATTTGTGTGCACTTGACCTTGAAACTGTTAGTGTATATGCCCTAGAGGCCATTACTGTATCATACTGGTTTGTATATTACTTAATGAAAGCTTGGGATATTCACCTTGTATATACAATCTTGCTCAAAATAGTAGTATGCTACTTGGTTTGTTTCTGCTTCAATGTGTACATGTGTTTATTTTTGTATATCACTTATGCACATTAGTGGAGCCCTTAGGATCTTTGCTTGATTACCAGCATTATGATGGCTGTCACACTAGTGGGGCTGGGTAAACTATAAGCACATCCTTATGCAGGTCCCTAGTCGCAGGACTATCGAGACAGGGCATGGATACTCCGAAGTAGACTAGCGCATGCGCTTCTCATCCCAGTGTGGGAGACGGTAGGTCCCACAGCCGTCAGTACGTCGTACTTGAAATAGTATGTGGGTGCTCGTTGGGTTACGAGTACACTGGACAGGACTCGTCGGGAACTGACTAGTTGGTATTATGCCTATCGTCAGTTATAAGTTCCCAGGTGTCATGAGTACAGCTTAGTCCGCTGACTTGACACTGTCACTTCGCCTCGAGTGTGTTCCCACTGTACTTTGATCACTACCCTACCACGACTCAAAGGAGTCGTGCAAACAGGTAGTGGTTGGGTGCAGTCCCGAAGCACTTGGAGGCAGTGACGGTTAGACAGGATTCGTCTCTCCCGGTATTGGGGGTTGACATCGCGCTGTGTCTAGGAGAGCCATTACACGAGTAGTCCCTGGCCAGGGCAAAGGAGATATACTGGTAGGCTTCCAGTGTTATCTCAGGGTGTTTTGGGCTTCGCTCCGACACGACTTGTACCGCTATTTGGGGACTGACGTTTACCGCCCCTAAGGCCCGCCATGCGATGTATCAGACGAACAGACCGGACTGTACGGAGAATGTCATATTCAAGCTCAGTAGGAGTTCAGATGGGTTTTGCCTCGTCGGTCTTCTTGTCGGCACTACCTGGGGACAGTTACGCACAGCAAATGCCGCTTGCGGTCTGTGGTTAAACCCACTGCCAGCGTAGTGTCGAGTCTTTAGAGTCCCACATAGAAAGCTTTTCACCTTTAGGCAAAAGAGTAGAGGTCACATGGTTTTGCGACAGGTCGCATGGTTTTGCGACAGGGTTCGATCACATCCGTGCACTTGTGCACGTACAGTGTCCGGACAGTTTACACTAGCGGGCTTTGGTTTAAGCCAGATCCTAGTGTACCTTTTGCGATTGGATTTATCCAGTTGGCATTCGTGTTCCTCGGAACGCGGATGCGGGTGTGTATGCACAGTTGACGGAGAGTCAGAGGCAGAGGATTCTCATTAGGGTTGTTGACCGTTGACAGTTGACTGTTGACTTTTTGCTCAACCCTAATGAGAATATGATATGTGATTAACAACTATATTAATTAAGTATTATGGTGACATGGTTGTTGAGGGATTGACTTTGTTGACTTGTTGACTTTTGTTGACTTGTTGACTTTGTTGACCGGTTGACTAGGCTTGACTTGTTGACCATCATGATAACCATAGCTATCATTTCATGGCAAAGACTTTTGCTTGCTTGCTCTTTTGTGCAAAATGAGTGCATGAAATGATATGGCTATGGTTGCTTAAACCATTGCATAACACTTGATTGATATGAGTGGTTATCATTGTTTTGGATTATGAGAGGGTGAAAGACAAAAGAGAGGCTCATTCTCACTTGACCTTTCTCTCTCTTTGTTTTTGAGCTCTCTTCCTCTTGCTCTCACCCTCTTCCTCTTGTTCTCTCCTTTTGGTCTATGGTTCACTTGTCTCATGTGTTGAGAAGCAAGAACCATAGAGTAAAATCCCAACATACTCTTCTCTACTTATTCTAGTTCACAAGGCCTAGCAAGCTAAGTGATCTAGTTTTCTTCAAAGTCCGAAGAACAAGCCAAAGGTGGAAGCTTTCAGGTGGATCCATCTTCGACGCAAGGAGACGACGTGGTGAGGCCGATCCGAACCCCGGGAGGAGTTGAAGACGAAGGAGTTCAAGAAAGGTATAGCCCCCTAACCGAGTAGGTAAACTCTTGTTAGGTTGTTAGTTAGTAGTTTAACAAAGATCCGGGTTTTAAGTCCATGTTACCACCTCTAAGAAAATCGTTTTTCGTCAAATTCCGCATGCCCAAAAGTACCGAGAGAGTTAGCATGGACTTACAGTGGTATCAGAGCCTAGTTAAACTCTATCTAACATGTTAGCAAGTAACTAGAAGATCGATCAAAGAAAAAGTCACGAAAACGAACCCGAGAATTTCAAGTTTCTGCCGATTTTTATTCTGTTCAAAAGTTGATAATTTTCATCTTAAAAATCGGCTCAGGCTTTTGTGTGAACACCCACCAAATTTGGTCCAACGATCGAGTCAAAGCGCCGCGGAAACGCGGCGGGAGCACGCTCCCGCCGCGGTTTCGCGGCCGAGTTGACTCGGTCGAGGTCCATCTTTGGTGCAGTGTATTTCTGGGGTTGTTTTAGGATTATTGGAATATGTATTTTCTGCCCAGATTTTCCAGAACGAAAATTTTGTTTTTGGGGTCCCGAAAATCCGTATTTTTGATCGAACTTCTAAAAGACTTAAGCTAACGGGTTTTTCTGTAATGTGATATTTGTATTGAACGTCTGCTAATCGCTATATGTCGATTAGTGGGGGTTATACAAATCTGTGATCTGTAATGTTGCTGGAATGTGTATATGAATATGTTGGATTGTCGCGGGTGAATAGCCGGGGGTTGTGAGACGAGAGTTTTTCTTTTCTTTCAATTCATGTAAATTTGTAAATTGATGTAATATTATTTGTATGACCGCACAACCGGGTCGGGGTTGTAGCCGTCATTGTATAATTTCTTTTTACTGTTTTTGCTCCTAGGATAGACCCATGGAGGGGGTGCACAAACTACCGGGTATCTCGAAGTGCCGAGTGGCCTACTCACGGCGTTAAGGGAGGTTGCTCCACTTCGGGTACTTGGTGGGTAGTTTGCCGCACCCGTAGGGGTCTTGGGTGGGGTATTGGCTATTCACCGCGACCGTGTAATCTACTTTTCGTTACAGGATCGTACGAATTGCGGATTCCTAGTATATCCAATGTATTCATCTGTGATCTGAAATGGCTTTCATTGCAGTATATATCTATATATGATATTATTTATGCGTTGCTTATGTTTTACAGCCGCGCTAGCCCAGTCCCCGCTCTGTCGTTAGTTAAGTAACCTAACGGGTAATGACGGGGCCCCGTGGCGAATGCGAATGGCATAAGCGTATGTCATATTTTAGTTGTTTTCTGCAATGGTAGGATTAAATGATGGAATCCATTAAAAGAACTAATGCAAGAATATCACGCATTAAAAGAACTAATGCAAGATAATAAACCAAGTAAATGTCGTTGGAACACTTTCGAAAAACCACTCGGTTTTTTTCAAAACTAACTTTTAAATGCGGAGCTTGAGCCACTCCTTTTAAAAGCTATCTCGTTCTATCGACTATATCAAGTTCACTACATTCACGGTTTAGCCAAAACCATTCGTAGCCCTCCGTCGTTTCACATGAATAGTCAATAGTATTCAAGCTGTGTTTGTTGGCCAAAGTCAAGGCATAGTGATTGGTAGCTATTGGGTATTCATGTGCAGCATAGATAGATGCGTTGATTTGGAACAGTCGTACTGCCATGTTGGCCAAAGTCAAGGGTAGGTACGGGTGGATTCAAATTAACCTGGAGAACGATGGGTAGAACTTGACATGTGACTTATGATTTGTTGGCCAAAGTCAAGGTCATAAGAGCATGGGGCAAAAATCCACATCGAGAGTTTCATAAGTACTGAAACTTGCTGGATTTGCATACCATTTGGAGTGTGATGATTCTGGTAGGATTCCTTCAGTTTCGTCACGCGATGATATTTGGATCCCGATCCTACTGTGAGTATATGCTACTCCTCGGGAAATTTCTCACTAATCGATCAATGCTATAAACCTAGTAGGTGCCTAGAAAGGTGTTAGCGGGGCTACGCCCCCAGGGAAAAGAGGTTCTTAAATTAAGGAACTTCGCGAAAGCGTTGGAAAACCTCCCTCGAAGTACCGACACTGGCCTGGCTGAACGGTTAAGCAAGTAATGAGCGGTGGGATTGATCCCGACTAATTCTTCCTTTATGGTTTGAGGAGGGATTTGAGAAACAGTGGGAGCCATCCTGTTTAGACAAACTAAAAACCATTCTAAACTTGCAAGAGCATCGTGATGAGTGTTTCTTCTCTCTCTCCTAATTGCAGCGACCAATCGACATGACTGGACTTAAGTTACTCCTAGATAAAAATATACTGACAGGGCCAAATTACAAAGATTGGCTCAGGAATGTCAAGATGGCAATCACTTACGACAAGCTGGGGTATCTTCTTACCACCAAAGCTCCCCCTGTCCCTGGTCCCACTTCCAGCGTCGTGGATAAGGAAATCCGTAAGACTTGGGAGATTGATAGCGCGAAGGCCAAGTGCCTCGTACTTTCCTCTATGGACAATGAACATCAGAGGAGGCAAGAGAATATGGACTTGGAATCCATATTTCTTCATACAAAAGAACTGTATGGAGAGCAATCTCGTATCGCAAGATACGAAGCGTCGAAAAAGTTATTTTCGGCAAAGATGGCCGTCGGATCATCAGTAGCAGAACACGTGCTAAAGATGATCGGCTACATTGAGGAGCTCGCGGACCTAGGGACCACATTGGAGAGTGAGCTCTATACGGACTTAGTTCTCCAGTCCCTTCCTTCCACTTACGCCCAGTTTATACTGAATTTCAACCTACAAGAAAAAGAGGTTGAACTTTCAGAGCTCCTCAACATGCTGAGGAGCGCAGAGGGCACCCTACAGAAAAGTAGGGAAACATCCACTTTGTTTATAGGAGGATCATCTTCTTCTAGGTCCAAGGCGAAAGCCAAGGGAAAGAAGAAAAAAGCCCCCGCCAAACCAAGGGGTGGTGTTAGTAAAGTGGATACGAAGGGAAAAGCTAATGCAACAAAGAAAGCGGGGAAGCTTGTGGATAAGGAAGAATGCTTCTATTGTCATAAGAAAGGACACTGGAAGAATTATTGCAGGGCCTGGAAGGCCAGAACACAGGAATTGAAGCAGGTTGCAGCTTCAGCTTCAGGTGTGTATGTTATTGAAAACTGTCTTTCAATAAACTCTACTTCCTGGGTATTGGATACCAGATCAGGATCTCATATCTGTAATTCTTTGCAGGCGTTGAGAAACCGTAGGGTTTTGAAGGCAGGTGACATGACCCTCAGAGTTGCGAACGGAGCTAGCATGGATGCTAAAGCCGTGGGGGACTATCACCTGGGAATGTCAGATGGACATGTTTTGGTTTTGCGTAATTGCTTTTTTGTACCCAACGCAACTTGTAATATCATTTCTGTGTCTTTAGTTTTTAAAGAAGGTTATGAATTTGCGTTTGTAAGTAATGTTGTAAACATTCACCTTAATCAAGTTTTGATTGGGTCAGGTACATTGAGTAATGGTATATACGTATTAAACCAACCACAGATTTTCAACGTCCAGAATACACACAAAAGAAAGTCTCCGGAAATCAATCAGACTTTTTTATGGCATTGTAGACTGGGTCACATCAATGAGAGAAGGTTGACTAAGTTAAATACAGAAGGATATTTGGATCCGTTCGAATATCAATCGTATGCCACTTGTCAATCCTATCTCAAAGGAAAGATGACAAAGACTCCGTTCACTGGACACGGAGTAAGAGCGAGCGAGCTCTTGGGACTCGTACACAGCGACGTGTGCGGTCCAATGTCTACACATGCGCGAAGCGGTTATTCTTACTTTATCACTTTTACGGATGACTTCTCAAGGTACGGTTATGTCTTCTTAATGAAACATAAGTTCGAAGCCTTTGGAAAGTTCCAGGAATATAAGAGTGAAGTAGAAAACCAGACCGGCAAAAGTATCAAGATTCTAAGATCGGATCGAGGTGGAGAATACTTAAGTGCCGAGTTCCTGGACTATTTAAAAGAGAACGGAATTCTCTCTCAGCTTACTCCTCCATACACTCCGCAACATAACGGTGTATCGGAGAGACGGAACCGAACCCTATTGGATATGGTACGGTACATGATGAGTAACGCTGAGTTACCGCGATCATTCTGGGGGTATGCGCTAGAATCAGCTGCATACCTTTTGAACCGAGTTCCTACTAAGACTGTGCCTACCACGCCATATGAGATGTGGTGTGGGAAGAGGCCCCATCTTAATCACATTAAGACATGGGGATGTCCAGCTTTTGTCAAAAAGCAGCATGCGGACAAGCTCGAGGCACGCTCAGTACAATGCAAGTTTGTGGGATATCCAAAGAACTCCAAGGGATATTTCTTCTACTGTGAAGAGGAACAAAAAGTTCTTGTTTCTCGTCATGCCTACTACTTGGAAATTGAGTTTTTGGAAAACCAGATAAGTGGGAGCACAGTAGAACTGGAAGAAATTCCAGAACCACGGACTATTACTGAAAGTTTAGTGGAACCAGAGGGTTCAAAAGAACAGGACATTCCTACGCCGCTCCGCAGGAGTAGTAGGCAGTCTCATCCGCCCGAGAGATACTACGGTTTTCTTATAGACGGGGATAGAGAGGATTGCATCATAGATTATGATGAGCCTACTAGCTTCCAGCAGGCCGTTCAGAGCGTTGACTCAGTGAAATGGCTGGATGCAATGCGGACCGAAATGGAGTCCATGTACACCAACAAAGTATGGACGTTGGACATTGCTCCAGACGGGGTAAAACCCGTAGGATGCAAGTGGATCTTCAAAAGGAAGATTGGTGTAGATGGACAGGTTGAGACCAATAAAGCTAGACTTGTAGCAAAGGGTTTCCGTCAAAGACCTGGCTTGGACTATGACGAAACCTTTTCTCCAGTGGCTATGCTGAAATCCATTCGGATCCTTCTTGCCATTGCCGCCTTCCACGATTATGAGATTTGGCAGATGGACGTAAAGACAGCTTTTCTAAATGGAAATTTAGAGGAGTGTGTCTATATGGACCACCCAGAGGGTTTCATTCAGAGTGGGAGCAGCGGAAAGGTGTGCAAGTTGCTTAAGTCCATCTATGGACTAAAGCAGGCATCGCGAAGTTGGAACATCTGCTTTGATGAGACGGTCAAAGAATTTGGTTTTATCAAAAATCCAGATGAACCATGCATCTATAGTAGATTTGTAGCGAGAACTGTAGTATTCCTCGTTTTATACGTGGATGACATTCTCTTAATAGGAAATGACATTCATATGCTACAATCTGTCAAGGGGTTCTTGTCGCACAGGTTCTCCATGAAAGACCTGGGTGATGCCTCATACATCCTGGGGATCCGGATCCATCATGATAGATCCAAGAGGATATTATGACTTTCACAGTCCAGGTATATCGACACTATACTGAAGAGATTCAGTATGGAATATTCCAAGCGTGGTAACCTACCGGCTTGTCACGGGATCACCCTCTCTAAAGAGATGTCTCCCAAGACTGATTTGGAGAGGGATCGCATGTCTATTATACCCTACGCTTCTGCGGTAGGCTCTATAATGTATGCGATGTTGTGTACCAGACCGGATGTAGCTTATGCACTGAGTGTGGTAAGCCGGTATCAGTCAAACCCTGGGGAGAAACACTGGATAGTGGTAAAGAACATTCTCAAGTACCTAAGAAGGACTAAGGAGATGTTCTTGGTGTATGGCGGAAAAGACCTCCAGATCGAGGCCTTTGCTGACTCCAGCTTCTAGAGTGACAAGGATGATTCCAAGTCCATGTCGGGGTTTGTCTTTACCCTCAATGGAGGGTCGGTGTGTTGGAAGAGTTCCAAACAAGAAACCGTTGCAGACTCGACGATGGAAGCCGAATACATCGCTGCGTCTGATGCCGCAAAAGAAGCCGTCTGGGTGAGGAAGTTCTTGAAAGAACTTCAGGTGGTTCCGTCCATTGTTGATCCAATACCTCTGTATTACGACAACAACGGGGCTATAGCTTTAGCGAAGGAACCCAGGTACCATCAGGAATCCAGACACATCTTAAGGCGGTATCACCTGATCAGGGAGATCGTGGATCGTCAGGAGATCGAGGTTCGGAGATTCGCTTCAGAAGATAACACTGCAGATCCATTCACCAAGGCCTTGCCCCAGACTCAGTTCGAGCGGCTGATCGAGATGATAGGTCTTCGATACGCCAGTACATGGCCTTAGTGCAAGTGGGAGATTGTTAGTGTATATGCCCTAGAGGCTATTACTGTATCATACAGGTTTGTATATTACTTAATGTAAGCTTGGAATATTCACCTTGTATATACAATCTTGCTCAAAATAGTAGTATGCTACTTGGTTTGTTTCTGCTTCAATGTGTACATGTGTTTATTTTTGTATATCGCTTATGCACATTAGTGGAGCCCTTAGGATCTTTGCTTGATTACCAGCATAGTGATGGCTGTCACACTAGTGGGGATGGGTAATCTATAAGCACATCCTTATGCAGGTCCCTAGTCGCAGGACTATCGAGACAGGGCATCGATACTCCGGAGTAGACTAGCGCATGCGCTTCTCATCCCAGTGTGGGAGAAGGTCGGTCCCACAGCCGTCAGTACATCGTACTTGAGATAGTATGCGGGTGCTCGTTGGGTTACGAGTACACTGGACAGGACTCGTCGGGAACTGACTAGTTGGTATTATGCCTATCGTCAGTTATCAGTTCCCAGGTGACATGAGTACAGCTTAGTCCGCTGACTTGACACTGTCACATCGCCTCGAGTGTGTTCTCACTGTACTTTGATCACTATCCTACCACGGCTCAAAGGAGTCGTGCAAACAAGTAGTGGTTGGGTGCAGTCCCGAAGCACTTGGAGGCAGTGACGGTTAGACAGGATTCGTCTCTCCCGGTATTGGGGGTTGACATCGCGCTGTGTCTAGCATAGCCATTACACGAGTAGTCCCTGGCCAGGGCAAACGAGATATACTGGTAGGCTTCCAGTGTTATCTCAGGGAGTTTTGGGCTTCGCTCCGACACGACTTGTACCGTTATTTGGGGACTGACGTTTACCGCCCCTCAGGCTCGCCATGCGATGTATCAGACGAACAGACCGGACTGTACGAAGAATGTCACATTCAGGCTCAGTAGGAGTTCAGATGGGTTTCGCCTCGTCGGTCTTCTTGTCGGCACTACCTGGGGACCGTTACGCACAGCTAGTGCCGCTTGCGGTCTGTGGTTAAACCCACTGCCAGCGTAGTGTCGAGTCTTTAGAGTCCCACACAGAAAGCTTTTCGCCTTTAGGCAAAAGAGTAGAGGTCGCATGGTTTTGCGACAGGTCGCATGGTTTTGCGGCAGGGTTCGGTCACATCCATGCACTTGTGCACGTACAGTGTCCGGACAGTTTACACTAGCGGGCTGTGGTTTAAGCCAGATCCTAGTGTACCTTTTGGGATTGGATTTATCCAGTTGGCATTCGTGTTCCTCGGAACGCGGATGCGGGTGTGTATGCACAGTTGACGGAGAGTCAGAGGCAGAGGATTCTCATTAGGGTTGTTGACCGTTGACAGTTGACTATTGACTTTTTGCTCAACCATAATGAGAATATGATATGTGATTAACAACTATATTAATTAAGTATTATGGTGACATGGTTGTTGAGGGATTGACTTTGTTGACTTTTGTTGACTTGTTGACTTTTGTGGACTTGTTGACTTTGTTGACCAGTTGACTAGGCTTGACTAGTTGACCATCATGATAACCATAGCTATCATTTCATGGCAAAGACTTTTGCTTGCTTGCTCTTTTGTGCAAAATGAGTGCATGAAATGATATGGCTATGGTTGCTTAAACCATCAAATAACACTTGATTGATATTAGTGGTTATCATTGTTTTGGATTATGAGAGGGTGAAAGACAAAAGAGAGGCTCATTCTCACTTGACCTTTCTCTCTCTTTGTTTTTGAGCTCTCTTCCTCTTGCTCTCACCCTCTTCCTCTTGCTCTCTCCTTTTGGTCTATGGTTCACTTGTCTCATGTGTTGAGAAGCAAGAACCATAGAGTAAAATCCCAACATACTCTTCTCTACTCATTCTAGTTCACAAGGCCTAGCAAGCCAAGTGATCTAGTTTTCTTCAAAGTCCGAAGAACAAGCCAAAGGTGGAAGCTTTCAGGTGGATCCATCTTCGACGCAAGGAGACGACGTGGTGAGGCCGATCCGAACCCCGGGAGGAGTTGAAGACGAAGGAGTTCAAGAAAGGTATAGCCCCCTAACCGAGTAGGTAAACTCTTGTTAGGTTGTTAGTTAGTAGTTTAACAAAGATCCGGGTTTTAAGTCCATGTTACCACCTCTAAGAAAATCGTTTTTCGTCAAATTCCGCATGCCCGAAAGTACCGGGAGAGGTAGCATGGACTTACAGAAACAGAGAATTCAATGGACATTCTTCCGTCAAATGTGATGAATCAGAACAGCATCCACAGACAGTTTTGGGGAGTGTCATCGGATTTAGTAGGCTAATAAAATTTTTTGTTCCATAGCTTCGAGTTTCTTTTGCATTGCTACCATTTCAACTCTAACTCCTATGGAAACATCAAGTTGATGAATACCACTCCGAGATGATGGTTGACTTACACTCTCCCACTGCAAAGATTTTTCAGCGAAATCTTCTAAAAATCTCCAAGCTTCACCATCGTCATTAGACATGAAGTTGCTTTGACGCATGGATTCAAGATTCTGTTTTGTTGTAGGATTAATGCCCTCATATATGAATCTGCACAGATCCCATCGGTGGATTCCGTGATGAGGACATTGAACTAACAGATCCTTGATGCGTTCAAAAAACTTCGAAAATGGTTCATTGGGAAGCTGGGTATATTGATTTATTTCTCTACGGACTCAGGCCGTCTTATGATTGGGGTAGAATTTCTTAAGGAAAGCTACGAAGAATTCATCCCAGTTTGAAATGGAATGTGCGGTGATTGATCATTAACTCAGGCTGTCGAAAATATTGTATATTTTAGCCGGCAATTTCCCTAACATTTGCATACATTTAGAAGTGTTCGGTATTCATATTTCACATATTAGCAAATCGGTCATTAAATATCAGATTGCATGTGTTAGACTTTTAAACCGACACTTTAAGGAAAATTAACCGCATTTCATGGCATCGCATCATTTCTGTATTTGCGCAACACTTGTCTTGAGTCTGTGCAGGAAATACGGAAGAAAAGCAAAAGAGCTGATCAAATATACGCCAACTAAATCATTTCAGATCTGGTAGCAATGCAGATGGAGAAATATAAATCAATACATCAAAGGAAGGCCCAACAATCATCATAAGACTGTACCAGAAAGTGCAAGGCCCAAGCCTATAACATGGCCGCGGATCCGCGGCATGGGCTTGCTAAGGCCGCGGATCCGCGGTTGGGCCAGGGAATTAGTTCCCCAATTTCAGTGCAAAATTCTCACAGAAGAGCCCACATTCATTTCTAATATGTCAAATTCCAGAATTCTCTCGAAGCTACTGCCAGATCAGCAAAGAAAATTAAGCAAGGCTAATCCTAATTAAGCTCCTAACTAATCCTCTTCTAGAAGCTCCCTCCTAACTAATCACATCTAGAAGCTTCTCCCCTAACTAACTTTTGGAGGGAAATTTGAATTTCCTTAACAAACTTTAGGAGGGAAACTTAGAATTTGAAATCCTAGATCTAGGGTTAGTTATCTATAAATAGGAACCTAGACCTAGGGTTAAAGGCTAATCAATAATCATTGGTTCATTCTACACCATTTTCTTCCACAAGTCTCGTAACAAGGCTTGTGCGAAACCCTAACCCTAATTCCACTCCAAATCTAAGATCTTGAGTACCAAATCAAGTGAGAAGCCTTCAACCTTTTAGGAGCCGAGCCGATCTTCAATCGGGCAAGTGATCCAAGCCGATCCGCGATCCATGGAGACGAGCGAAGCCAAATCGACGATCAAGTTCTTCCTCTTGTAGTTCTTGAGCGAATGTAACTAAATTGTTGATATAAATAAAAGGTGAAATTCTTGAATCTTGCTTTCTTTTAATTCTTGCATTATGATTAGATCTCAATTTGTAATTGTTACTCTTGTCGTGATGTGTGAGTGAAACTCCGCTCGTAAAGGAGTCGAGACGATTGTAGAATGATGATGTAACAAATCTTTATACAATTTTTAAGTCCTACGAGTTTTGTAAACCCTAGCAAGTTCAAGAATCGATGACCTAGTTTTGTAGCGATGCTTTCTTGATTGTGATCGCTCGAAATTAGGGATCTACGATCGTTTCTTGAATTTGATAGAGGCTAGAATGTGAATGATATCGACGAAAGAACAAGGGATGAGATGAAACCCTAGTTTCACAAGAAATCCCTAATTCTTGTCGATCATCATCGATCTAGTATCAATTCATCGAAGGATAAGAATACGTAATTGTAAGATTACATCACATCTATAGATCCGATCGATTCCTACGAGCCTCATTTCAATTCTTGATATTTGGTTTGGAAAAATCATCAAACGATCAATTCTTGATTCTATCTTTTAATGCTTTCTTAGATCTAGTTTTTTCTCATTCTTGAACTTTAATTTCAAATCATGAATTGTTTTGTTTTCTTTTCTTTAAAGTTTCGACTCACCTAATTCAAAAGACGAACGATTACACTTTCCCTGTGGACGATCCGCACTCACTTACAATCTACAATCCGACACCGTAGTTGATTGCGGTCAAATAATTTTTGATTGTGATTTCTTTACAATTTTATACTACACATCGAGAATTCCATTCAATCAAATGGCGCCGTTGCCGGGGACTATTTGATTCGATTTATTACAATCACAGAAATTATAACAATCAAATGGCGCCGTTGCCGGGGATGGTGCGCTAATAGTTCGTATTTTAAAATTTGAGTTGAACAATTTATTCCATCATAATTTTTTTTAGATCTAAATTCGTACAAACTCTAATACGTGTGTTGTGATTTGTTGCGAGGAATTCTGGAATCATTGGAGCTTGGATAAAATTTTTCTAAAAATTCCAGAGAGCTAAGCAGGTCAATTGGAACAGTGACAGAAATTTTTGTGCAGAGATCAGCACATACGGCCGCCCTTCCGCGGCTAAAACCCCTCATCTGCGGCGCTTCCGCGGCCCCCTTGAGGCTTCACTGCACCAAACTTTCTCTGGTAACTTCTAACTTTCTTATTTCTCCCCTCATCTGCTCTAATTAACACTTTCTTGCAGGTTTCTTTGCAAATAAATCGCAGCGCGCAAAAGCAAAATAAAATTTTTGCGTGTTTTGATTCTTTTGGTTGTTTGCATATTAATACGGAAATTTAAGGGGCACGACCAAATCCAAATTAGGTGGGGAGTTCATTACCCTTCATAGGCCCCGAAAATCGCAAAACTTGCATCCGCATTTACCCTCATTAACTAAAAGAAATCTAGAGATGACTCTAAAGACCGTCGCGCTCAATTAGGACAAGAGAGGGCCGTGGGTAATTCATTGCTTATCCGCGTTTTCTTGTGGTGCCTAAGGCGAGTGTGTCTAAGGCTAGTGGTTTTTAATTAGGCCCACTACTTACGTAGTGGAGTACCTTCCCACTTACCTGGCACTTATCCGGCCACAGGGAGACAAAGAGGCAGTGGAGGATTTATCCTGCGACTTGTCTTTTGGCAGTTAGGAGCGGTCTAGAGTTTGACCTAGGTGACCACTAAAGATTAGGGTTTTGTGTGTTGCATTTGTTTTGTTTTATCATTTTTTCGAAAGTCCGTATCATTTTTCAAAGCAAACACCGCATATATCATTTTCCTCTAAGTATACCAACGCTGCCACTTGTGCTACAACCATTTAGCACAATGTTAGGCTGGACACGGGATTCCATATCCCGTCTTGTCCGCGTTTCTTTTATCGACCCCAGAGTCGGTAATTCTTCGTCTTCTCCCCCACCACCCACCACACCCGCGATGGACCCAAATCCATCAAACTTTAACACTACTCTGCCACCGCCCGCAGGTGCGCAGAATCTTCCACGCATTTCTCTCCAAGAGAGATGCTATCCTACACGTGTTACCCTTCCCACCTGTCTTTCTATACCACCTGCCATCGGGGAAAATTTTGAAATCAACCCCCAATTCATCAAACTATTACCCAAATTTCATGGTCTTGATTCTGAAAACGCATACATGTTTATTTCCAAATTTGAAAACGTATGTGCTTTGATGGGGAATTCACAACTGTCTTTGGATGCTCTGCGTTTACGTCTTCTCCCATTCACTTTGTGCGATTTAGCCGAGAAGTGGCTTTACATCACACCCACACATTCTATTTCAACATGGGACGAATTCGTTGCAGCATTCCTTAAGAAATTTTATCCCAATCACAAGACCGCCCGTGTTCGGAGTGAAATCTCTAAATTTACCCAACTTCCCAATGAACCATTTTGGAAATGCATTGAACGGTTCAAGGATCTTCTTATTCAATGCCCTCATCACGGAATCCCCAGATGGGATTTGTGTCGAATTATCTATGAGGGTATTGATCTCACTACTAGACAGATGCTTGAAACCATGTGTCATTGCCAATTCCTATCTAAAGATGATGGTGAAGCTTGGAAATACTTAGAAGATTTAGCTCAAAACACATCACAATGGGAAAGTGTTAGACCACCACCATCTAGGGAAGATGTCAATCAGCTCGATGTTTCCGTCACCTTGAAAGCCGAAATGGCCGCAATACAAAGGAAACTCGACGCTATAGAAAAAAAAATCTCTTCAGCCTCCCTAAACCAATCCACACTTCCCAAAACCGTGTGTGGCTGCTGTTCAAACCCTTCACATTTGACGGAAGAATGTCCTTTGAATATACCGTTTCAAGGTCACACTAATACTTCACTTCAGCAAAGACCTGGAAACTATCCCTCTTCTTCCTCATATAATCAAGATTGGAGGAATCACCCGAACTTTGCTTGGAACCAATCACAATCTCAAAACACGGTTCCAATCCTAAACAATTTTCAAAGGGTCCCTCCACCACAACAGCAACCACCACTTCAATTGAGTCAGCACCCCTTCCAACCACAAAATTTTCAAAATCCTGCCAACACTTTTGCACTACATGAAAACTCTTTGCAATTGGCCGGTACTGATAATATCTCTGCACTGATGCAAACCTTGGTTACTTTCATGAAACAATCCACCCAAGAGTCGGCAAGTTTTCAATCTTCCATTGATAATATGATAAAGATCATTCTCACTCAAAATGAGAATATCAAATCAATGGAAGCACAAATTGAACGAATAACAGCCGAAATAAGTGCTAGAGAAGAAGGGAATCTTCCATCTCAACCCGTACCTGATCCTAGACCTTCACATTACACTAATGTGGACGCTTTTACAACGTTGAGATCTGGAAGAGTGCTAGACAATCATTTGGGTGAACAAATTGATAATGATGAATTGATCATTAACACCCCGGCTTCAACTTCCACTTCCACTCACACTTCTGTTTCTTACCCTATTTCGTCTAACCTACCTTCTTCTTCCGAGCCTATTCTCCGTGTTCCCAAAGGCTCGAACCCTCCACCCACCTCATCTTTTTCCCCCTACAAACTTCTCCACAAATGTTGGACCAAACACTTATTGATAGAGCTCCATTTCCAAATAGGTTGAGGCCCAATAAACATGATGCCCAAATGGAGAAGATTGTGGACATGTTTAAGGAAGTTAACATCAACATCCCTCTCCTAGATGCTATTCAACAAGTTTCGTCCTATGCAAAAACTCTTAAGAACTTGTGCACTAGGAAGAGGAAGACTAAAGTGCCTAAAAAAATCTTCATGTCGAGTACTGTAGACACGGCTTTTCCCCAACAATTACCACGGAAACGTAAGGACCCTGGCTGTCCTACTATTTCCATTTCTATTGGGGAGAAACACATCAACCGTGCGTTACTTGACCTTGGCGCTAGTGTTAACTTACTTCCTTACTCGGTATACGAGCAACTATGTATCGGAGTGTTAAAGCCTTCGAGCATAACTCTCCAGATGGCTGACCGATCAATCACTAAACCAAGGGGTGAACTGGAGGATGTGTTAATAAAAATCGGGGAATTTGTATTTCCTGTGGATTTTATTGTACTTGATACACAGCCTGTAGCGAACCCACGGAATCAAATTCCGGTGATTTTAGGTCGCCCCTTTTTGGCCACTTCCAACGCAATAATCAACTGTCGTAATGGTTCTATGACTCTATCTTTTGGGAATAGGTCAATAGAGCTGAACATTTACAAGTTGGGAAGTGTACCCTCCGAACCTAATGCTCATGTCTGTTCTATCAACTTAATGGATGTCGACAGCAGCGAATTTGATGATCCTCCTGATATCGATCTTGACTCTTTTCATACGTTATTGTTTGACCTAATTATGTATCATACACATACGGACTCTTCCACCGAGATGTCCGGGTCAACAATTAACACCGATTATGAACTGCTTTTAAAGTCTAAAGATCACCCCGCACTTTGTGATGACATTATTCACCGGGGTATTAATGGAACTTTTGAGGAGATCTTCGCTGATAAACTCGCATTTTTGAATGACACAGGTGTTGAGATGAATCATCTCCCAATCAATGAAATTGAACCTCCACCCCTTCTTTTGAACTATAAAAAGAATGCGAGTAATCCATCACATTCACTGCATCGTCTCTCCAAAATGAGACGCACACACATTCTATTCCACCACTTAACCTTTCCCCACTTCTTCTTCTTCCACCAACCAGAGCACTGTATTGATAAAATTTTTGAATGGTTGGTGTTAACATTTGGTCTTTGCAAAGCTTGGCATCGACCACTGATTCTTGACCCCCACTTGTAATTTTAAAAGATTAACATTGCATAACTCAAGTTTGGGGGGGTACATTTTTTCTGGCTCTTGAAAAGAAAATTTTTACAAAATGATGAGCCAAAAATAAGTTTAGAGGAGGGTCTTCACTTAAATATTTTGCCCCCACTAATTAATTCCTCCCAAGCTTACAGGTTTTTCGAGATTTAGCGGAAGGCAACAGTGAGGACACTGTTGAAAACAAGTTTGGGGGAGGTTTGTTCTTATTTTTGCATCATTTGCATATCATTTGCATAAGCACAAAACATTTCTTTAAAAACCATAAAAATTTAAAAATTTTCAAAATTATAAAAAATATTTTTGTACATAAATAAGATAATGAAAGTTTAGATAATGAAAAATTACATCCATGAGATTAGAAAAATTTAAGAAAACTAAGAAAATTAGAAGTTTTCTTATACGAACTAGTAATAAGTAGTTATGAGCCGTTGTCCCAAGGGTTAGTAAGATGAAAGACGTCACTAATCTGAGAATAAAAATAAGTCTGAAAAATAGTTTCTATTCTGGAAGCCAAACATTTTGAACGTTGCTACCCTGCTATTCGCACTTACACACATCTTAAAGCCTGGGATAGTAGATGATACCTTGAAATGCTCTTGTCTTAAAGCCAAAAGTATGGAAAAAAAAATATGGTGAGAAAAATGGACACTGGTTTTGTTATCACCGAGGGAAATAAAAAATATATAGCGAGGGTGCCTCTTCATCTAGTGCCCTAAGGCCAACTGGTCTGGGAGTCACTGCTATACCTAAGGTGGTGCAAGATTAGGAAAATACACCAAATAAGCAAGCACATGAGTAATCGGTCGGTTAGTACCTCAAGAAGTATTAACGGTCGCATGAAAGTGTGTGAGCAATCCCGTTTGTCAAAAAGTACTGAGGCTGACGGGCAAGAGTATGATAGCTTGAATTGAATTCTCCGGGTGTAGGGATGTCTTTACACACACGCAGGGTTATATGATCGATGTTTGGAATAAAGATAGGAATGAAGAATAAGACGATGTTTTATTGAGGGAGGACGTGATTTCTGACATCTTTTCATGACCATTAAGATAGGGCTCATGACAACCGAAAAGCTAGCTTAGTTGGAAACCCTAATTTTCGAAGTCTTTCTTTTACAATTCTTTTCTTTGAATGTAATATTCATGATCTTTCTTTTATTATTGGATTTTGTGGGTGCAATCCGCTGAAAACCCTCAGGAGACAACACTCCTCCTACTAGGGACACCTAGAGGTTTAAAGGCTTGTTGCACGTGCTCAGTGCAATCGTGTTGCCTACGAAAGTGTGCTAGTTGGTTTTTCTCTTTCTTTATTTTCTCCTTCTCTTTTTAATAAAACATTCGCTCGAGACGATCGAAATTAAGTTTGGGGGTATTTGATCAGTCGAAAATATTGTATATTTTAGCCGGCAATTTCCCTAACATTTGCATACATTTAGAAGTGTTCGGTATTCATATTTCACATATTAGCAAATCGGTCATTAAATATCAGATTGCATGTGTTAGACTTTTAAACCGACACTTTAAGGGAAATTAACCGCATTTCATGGCATCGCATCATTTCTGTATTTGCGCAACACTTGTCTTGAGTCTTTGCAGGAAATACGGAAGAAAAGCAAAAGAGCTGATCAAATATACGCCAACTAAATCATTTCAGATCTGGTAGCAATGCAGATGGAGAAATATAAATCAATACATCAAAGGAAGGCCCAACAATCATCATAAGACTGTACCAGAAAGTGCAAGGCCCAAGCCTATAACATGGCCGCGGATCCGCGGCATGGGCTTGCTAAGGCCGCGGATCCGTGGTTGGGCCAGGGAATTAGTTCCCCAATTTCAGTGCAAAATTCTCACAGAAGAGCCCACATTCATTTGTAATATGTCAAATTCCAGAATTCTCTCGAAGCTACTGCCAGATCAGCAAAGAAGATTAAGCAAGGCTAATCCTAATTAAGCTCCTAACTAATCCTCTTCTAGAAGCTCCCTCCTAACTAATCACATCTAGAAGCTTCTCCCCTAACTAACTTTTGGAGGGAAATTTGAATTTCCTCAACAAACTTTAGGAGGGAAACTTAGAATTTGAAATCCTAGATCTAGGGTTAGTTATCTATAAATAGGAACCTAGACCTAGGGTTAAAGGCTAATCAATAATCATTGGTTCATTCTACACCATTTTCTTCCACAAGTCTCGTAACAAGGCTTGTGCGAAACCCTAACCCTAATTCCACTCCAAATCCAAGATCTTGAGTACCAAATCAAGTGAGAAGCCTTCAACCTTTTAGGAGCCGAGCCGATCTTCAATCGGGCAAGTGATCCAAGCCGATCCGCGATCCACGGAGACGAGCGAAGCCAAATCGACGATCAAGTTCTTCCTCTTGTAGTTCTTGAGCGAATGTAACTAAATTGTTGATATAAATAAAAGGTGAAATTCTTGAATCTTGCTTTCTTTTAATTCTTGCATCATGATTAGATCTCAATTTGTAATTGTTACTCTTGTCGTGATGTGTGAGTGAAACTCCGCTCGTAAAGGAGTCGAGACGATTGTAGAATGATGATGTAACAAATCTTTATACAATTTTTAAGTCCTACGAGTTTTGTAAACCCTAGCAAGTTCAAAAATCGATGACCTAGTTTCGTAGCGATGCTTTCTTGATTGTGATCGCTCGAAATTAGGGATCTACGATCATTTCTTGAATTTGATAGAGGCTAGAATGTGAATGATATCGACGAAAGAACAAGGGATGAGATGAAACCCTAGTTTCACAAGAAATCCCTAATTCTTGTCGATCATCATCGATCTAGTATCAATTAATCGAAGGATAAGAATACGTAATTGTAAGATTACATCACATCTATAGATCCGATCGATTCCTACGAGCCTCATTTCAATTCTTGATATTTGGTTTGGAAAAATCATCAAACGATCAATTCTTGATTCTATTTTTTAATGCTTTTTTAGATCTAGTTTTTTCTCATTCTTGAACTTTAATTTCAAATAATGAATTGTTTTGTTTTCTTTTCTTTAAAGTTTCGACTCACCTAATTCAAAAGACGAACGATTACACTTTCCCTGTGGACGATCCGCACTCACTTACAATCTACAATCCGACACCGTAGTTGATTGCGGTCAAATAATTTTTGATTGTGATTTCTTTACAATTTTAAACTACACATCGAGAATTCCATTCAATCAAATGGCGCCGTTGCCGGGGACTATTTGATTCGATTTATTACAATCACAGAAATTATAACAATCAACCATCGTCTTTAGACATGAAGTTGCTTTGACGCATGGATTCAAGATTCTGTTTTGTTGTAGGATTGATGCCCTCATATATGAATCTGCACAGATCCCATCGGTGGATTCCGTGATGAGGACATTGAACTAACAGATCCTTGATGCGTTCAAAAAACTTCGAAAATGGTTAATTGGGAAGCTGGGTAAATTGATTTATTTCTCTACGGACTCAGGCTGTCTTATGATTGGGGTAGAATTTCTTAAGGAAAGCTACGAAGAATTCATCCCAGTTTGAAATGGAATGTGCGGTGATTGATCATTAATTCTTGGTGTCGTTTTATAATATGTTGCACAACCAAAGAAATTTATACCGCAATCAATTGACGGTGTCTATTGTAGTTTCGTCAATGAGCACGGATCGTCGACTGAGAAAGTGTGATTTGATCGTATTTGATTTAGATGAATTGAAAATTAAAGGATAAAATAAAAGAAAATTTGATTCAAGATTTGTGAAATTGATTTTCAAGAATTATCAAAAACTAGATCTAATATCAAGAAATACTATAGATCAAGAATCAAGAATCGTCCAATTTGAATTAGTTATCAAGATTTGTAATGAGGCTAGTAGGAATCGATCGAATCGATAGTGAGGATGAAGACTTGTGATTACGTATTCTTATCCTTTGATGATTTGTTGCTAGATCGATAACGATCAACGAGATTTAGGGATCTATCGAAGAAACTAGGGTTTCTTCATCATCATCCCTTGTCCTTTCGTTGATTATCATTCAAATGCTAGCTTCTAGGAAATTCAATCATCGATCGTTGATTTCTAATTAAGAGCGAAAACATTCAAGAAAGCATCTCGCTCGAAACTAGGTTGTCGATGATTCAATTTACTAGAGTTTACAAAACTCATAGGACTTAAGAATCATTCAAGAATTTAATTATCATCATCTATCAATTTTCTCGATTCCTCCACGAGCGGAGTTTTTACTCAAACATCATGAAAAAGAACACAATCAAGAATTGAGATCTCATCATAATGCTCAAATATAAAGAAAAGCAAGATTAAGAGTTTTCACCTTTCTTTATTCAACAATTTCGTTACAATTCGCTCGAGAACTACAAGAATTGAGGAAAGAACTTGATCGTCGAATTTGCTTCGCATCGTCTCTGTGAGTCGCGGATCGTCTTGGATCATTTGCTCGGTTGAAGATCAGCATCGCTCCAAAAAGGCTTGATGGCTTCTTGCTTGATTTGGTACTCGGAGATCTTGAATTGGCTTCTGGAATTGGATTAGGGTTAGGGTTTGGATGCACAAGTTGTGTCACTCAACTTGTGGGTGGAATTGTTGAACAACCTAGAATGATTCCCTTGGGTCCCCTTTTATAGCCTTCTTCTTTAGCTTCCCCTAGAAGCTTGAATATGATTAGCTTCCTTTAGAAGCTAAGCTAGGATTAGCTTCTCTTACAAGCTTGGTAGTTGAGTAGAAGCTTCTAGGTTTAGGTAGTTAGCTAGCTTCCATGATAAGCTTGGTTGTATTTGGCTTGTGCAAGAAGCTTGGCTGTTGGGACGGAAGCTTCTGGAGATTTCTTGAGAACGAAGTGGCTTGAATAAGTTTGCCATTTGAAAGGAGAAGCCTGAGAGTTCAACCCGCCGATAATGTGCTGACATGGTCGTGGATCTGCCGCGAATAGGCCCCTTTGGCCGCGGATCCGCGGCCGTTTCGGACGATTGCTGCATGGAATTTTCAGGTATATTTGATGTTGACTTTAGGTGTATTTTTTGATGTCAGGAATCTTACAATTCTCTCTAGTTCACTGCCAGATTTCAAGTCTTGGACTTGGCATATTTTTATCAGCACTTTTAGCAGTTTCGGCTCTTTTACCTGGAATTTCCTGCGCACATTCTCGAGACAAGTGTTGCGATATACAAAAGATCATGCGTGCAATAATAATCACTCAATTTCCTTCAAAATGCCGGTTATAATGTATAATACATGTTATTTGGTATTTTGCAGACAAATTGCTAATATGTGCTATATTCATACCGAACACCTTTAGATGATTGCAAATAGTAGGGAAATTGATGTGTTAAAAATGCAATATTTTCGACTGATCAAATTCCCCCAAACTTAATTTTGGTCGTCTCGAGCAAACTTGTTTTATTAGAAAGAGAAGGAGAAAATAAAGAAATAGAAAAACTAACTAGCACACTTTCGTAGGCAACACGATTGCACTGAGCACGTGCAACAAGCCTCTAAACCTCTCGGTGTCCCTAGTAGGTGGAGTGTTGTCTCCTGAAGGTTTTCAGCGGATTGCACCCACAAAATCCCATAATAAAAGGAAGACCATGAAAGTTACATGTAAAGATAATAATTGTAAAAGAAAGAATTTGAAAATTAGAGTTTCCAACTACACCAGCTTTTTGGTTGTCATGAGCCTTATCTTAATAGTCATGAAAAGATATCAGAAATCACATCATCCCCCAATAAAACATCGTCTTTATTCTTCATTCCTATCTTTCTTCCAAACATCGATCATATACCTCTACGTGTGTGTAAAAGACATCCCTACACTCGGAGATTTCAATTCAAGATATCATACTCTTGTCCATCTACCTCAGTACTTTTTTAATTGATGAATATTTAAATGGATTTGCTCACACATTTTTCATACGACCGTTAATACTTCTTGAGGTACTAAACGACCGATTACTCATGTGTTTGCTGATTAGGTGTTTTAGTATTTTTCCTCGTCTTGCACCACCTAAGGCTTAGCAGTAACTCCCAGACCAGTTGGTCTAAGGCACTAGGTGATGAAGCACCCTCGCTATATTTTTTTATTGCTGCCTTGGCGATAACAAAAATAGTGTTCATTTTTTTCTTAACACCATTTTATATTTTATTCATTTATAATTTCCTTCATACTTTGGCTTTTAGACAAGAGCATTTCAAGCTATCCTCTATTATCCCGAGTTTTAAGACATGTGTAAGTGCGTATAGTGGGGTATCAACGTTCAAATGTTTGGCTTCCAGAATAGGAACTATTTTTCAGACTTATTCTTATTCGTAGATTAGTTACTTCCTTCATCTTACTAACCCTTGGGACAACGGCTCATAACTACTTATTACTAGTTCGTTTAAGAAAACATCTAATTTTGTTGGTTTTCTTAAACTTTTCCAATCTTTTGGATTTAACTTTTTACTATCTAATCTTTTAGTATCTTATTTATGCACAATTTTTTTTATATGTTTTGTTTTGTGCTTATGCAAAGTATGATGCAAAGAATGCTCAAATAAGCACAAACCTCCCCCAAACTTGTTTTCAACAGTGTCCTCACTGTTGTATTCTGCTAAACCTCAAAAAAACTGTAAGCTTTGGAGGAAATTTATTAACAGGGGCATGGAATATGAAAGTGAAAATCCTCCCCCAAACTTATTTTTGGCTCACAATTTTGAGTAAAAATTTTTATTTCAAGAGCCAGCTTATACCCCCCTACCCCAAATTTGAGTTAAACAATGTTATGCTTTGAAAATCACAAGAGGGGGTCAGTTTTTGGTCAATGCCAAGATTTGCAAAGACCGAAATTCAATACCAACCATTCGAAGATTTTATCAATGTAGTGCACCGGTTGGTGAAAAACATGTTATAAGGAGCCAGGAAGAAGTGAGGAAAAGGTAAGTGGTGTGAAGGAGAGGGTTTGCGTCTCATTTTGGAGAGACGAAATGGTGATTGTGGTGGATTACTCGCATTCTTTTTATAGTCCAGAAGAAGGGGTGGAGGTTCAATTTCTCTGTTTTGAGGTGGATTCATCTCAACACCCGTGTCGTTCAAAAATGCGAGTTCTTCAGCGAAAATTTCCTCAAAACTCTCATCGATACCCTGAAGAATAATATCATCAAAAAGCATGGGGTGATCTTCAGACTCCAAAAACGGTTCATAATTAGTGTTAGTTGTTGACCCGGATAACTCGGTGGAAGAGTCCGTATGTGAATGATACATAGTTGGGTCAAACAACATATGAAAAGTGTCTAGATCAGTATCATGAGGCTCGTCAAATTCGCTGCTGTCAATATCCATTAATTCGACAGAACAGACCTGAGAAGTAGGTTTGGAGGCTACACTTCCCAACTTGTAAATGTTCAGCTCAATTGACATCTTCCCGAAGGATAGGTCATAGAGCCGTTACGACAGTTGATTATAGCATTGTAAGTGGCCAAAAAGGGGCGACCAAGAATCACCGGAATTTGATTCCGTGGGGTTGCTGCAGGCTGTGTATCAAGTACAATAAAGTCCATAGGGAATACAAATTCCCCGATTTTTTTCAACACTTTCTCTAGTTCACCCCTAGGTTTGGTGATTGATCGGTCGGCCATCTGGAGAGTGCAGTGAGCTAGTTTCAACTCTCTGATCCCTAACTGCTCATATACTGAGAAAGGAAGTAGGTTAACACTTGCACCAAGGTCAAGTAGAGCACAGTTAATGTGTTTATCCCCAATAGAAATAGAAATAGTAGGATAGCCAGGATCCTTACGTTTCTTAGGTAATTGTTGGGGAAAAACTGTGTCTACAGTCTTTGACATGAATACCTTCATGGGCACTTGAGTCTTCCTGTTTCTAGTGAACAAGTCTTTGAGAATTTTCGCATAAGCGGGGACTTGTTGTATTGCATCTAGAAGAGGGATGTTGATGTTAACCTGTTTAAAGATTTCCGTGATCTTCTCCATTTGCGGACTTGGTCTATTTCCCCTTAACCGATTCGGATAAGGAGCTTGAGCAATAATATCGGGGTCCAACATTAGAGAAGATCGTGTGGGTAGGAACGATCTAAGAATAGGAGTGGGGATCGTTTTTGGTGGACTAGAAGAAGTTTGCTGAGGTGTTGAGCCTTGGGGAAAACGGAGAATAGGCTCGGAAGAAAATGGTGGGGTAGACGAACTTGGGTCAGAAGTAGAAGCAGAAGTGGAAGGAAAGGTCTCAGCCGGGGTATCATCGATTGATTCTTCATTATTATCAATCTCCTCGCCAATATGATTGTCGAGCACTCTTCCAGATCTCAACGTGGTGATAGCATTCACATGATGTGAATAGCCAGGATTGGGTAAAGGTTGAGCTGGAAGTTTCCCTTTCTCTCTAGCACTCAATTCGGCATTAATACGTGCAATTTGTGCTTCCATCGATTTGATACTCTTACTTTGGGAGTCAGAGTTTCTCTGGATTTTATCGACGGAAGACTTTATTTCAGCCGAAACTTGCATGGAATTTGTCAGAAGCAAATTCATGAGTGAAGAGGATTCATCAGTACCGGTCAACTACAAAGGATTATTCGGTGCAGGTGTGTTGACCGGATTTTGAAAATTTTGTGATTGATTGGGGTGCTGACTCAATTGAAGTGGTTGCTGTTGTAGTGGAGGAGCCCTTTGAAAGCTGTTTTGGTTTGGAACCGTATTTTGATTTTGTGATTGGTTCCAAGCAAAGTTAAGGTGATTCCTCCAACCCTGATTATAAGTGGAAGAATACGGATCGTTTCTAGGTCTTTGTTGGAAAATAGCATTGATATGCTCATGACCTTGAAACGGAGAATTTAAAGGACATTCTTCCGTAAGATGAGATGGATCAGGACAGCATTCACATACAGTTTTGGGGAGTGACATATGATTTAGGGCGGCTGCTAAAAATTTATTTTCCATAGTTTCGAGTTTCTTTTGCATTGCTAACATTTCAGCTCTAACTCCTATGGAAACATCAGATTGGTTATTGCCACCCCTAGACAATGGTTGATTTACACCTTCCCACTGCAAAGATTTTTCAGCGAAATCTTCTAAGAATTTCCAGGCTTCGCCATCATCTTTAGTCATGAATGTGTCTTGACACATGGATTCAAGGGTCTGTTTTGTGGTAGGATTAATGCCCTCATATTTGATTCTGCACAGATCCCATCTAGGAATTCCGTGATGTGGACATTGAACTAACAGATCCTTGAAGCATTCAAAACACTTTGAGAATGGTGCACTTGGAAGCTGGGTGAATTGATTTATTTCGCTACGGACTCGAGCTATTTTATGATTGGGGTAGAATTTCTTTAGGAATTCTTTTACGAATTCTTCCCAGTTTGAGATAGAATGTGCAGCTGTGTTATAAAGCCACTTCTCGGCTATATCGCACAAAGTAAATGGGAGAAGACGTAGACGCATAGCATCCACAGAAAGCTGTGAAGTACCCATCATAGCGCATACATTTTCAAATTTGGTAATAAAGGCATATGCGTCTTCAGACTCGAGAACGTGATATTTGGGTAGAAGATTGATGTATTGGGGTTTGATTTCAAAATTGTCCCCATTGGCTGGTGGAATGGTGAGACAGGTCGAAAGAGGACCTCGCATAGGGTAATATCTCTCTTGAAGAGGGATGCGGGGTTGATTTTGCGCACCTGCGGACGGTGGCAGAGTAGTGTTAAAGAAGTTCGATGGAGAATTGTCCATCGAAGTGGGTGTGGTAGTGGGTAAAGAAAAATTAGACGTAGAATTACCGACTTCGGAGTCGATAGAAGGAACGCGGACAAGACGGGCAATAGAATCCCGTGTCCAGCCGAGCATGCACTAAAGGGTTTAGCACAAGTAGCAGCGTTGTGATAATTAAGGAAAATGTGGATTGGTGTTTGTTTTGAAAAAGATACGGATTTTTTAAAAAATGCAAATCAGAAAAATGCACAAGCAACCCTAATTCTATTGGTCACTTAGGTTAAGTCTCTAGACTGCTCCTAGACTTCCAGAAGACAAATCGCAGGATCAATCCTCTACTACCTCTTTGTCCCTCCTGTGGCCAGGTAAGTGCCAGGTAAGTGGGAGGTTCTCCACTACGTAAGTAGTGGGCCTAATTAAGTAACCACTTGACTTAGACACACTTGCCTTAGACACCACAAAAGAAACGCAGATAAGAAATAGATTACCCACGACCTTCTGTTAGTTAAATGTATGCCCTAGAGGCCATTGCTATACATAGGATGTATATTGTAGTGGATGCTTGGACATATATAGGGAGGACTTTCTTGCTCGACATGATAGTATGCTATCTGGTTACTCTTTATCTTAACGTGTATACTGATTGTCTCTCTGTTACATGTTGGTAAAGCCCTTAGGATGTGTACTTGACTACCTGGACTATGATGCGGATCATACTAGTGGGGACATGGTAGTCCATAAGTACATCCTTTAAGGTCCCTAGTCGTGGGTGTATCGAGACGGGGCATCGATATACCAGAGTAGACTAGCGTATACCTTCTCGACCCATATAGATGGGCGATGGATGATCCCATATCCATTGGTGTTTGACATCAGAGATGATATACGGGTGCTCAATGGAGACTGGGTACACTGGACGGACTCGCCGAGAACTCCCAGATGGTATTATACCTTACGTCAGATGGCAGTTCTCTGGTGATACTGGTACAGGTTAGTCTGTAGACCCGAGATCGTTATAGAGTCTTGTCTGATTCCCACTGTGCTTTGATTTCCACCTTACCACGTCCAAGAGGGCGTGAAAAACTGTGGTTTTTGGGTACAGTCCCGAATCACATGGAGGCAATGAGCGATAGGAGGGGATTCGTCTCTCCCGGTATAGGGAGTTGATGTTGCGCTGTGTTCGATTGGTTATAACCGGAAATCCCTGGCCAGGGTTGCTGAGATTTACTGGTAAGTGTTACCAGTAGTTTCTCGAACTGTTATAGACCTCATATCAACACGACTTATCGAGCTACTGGGGTCTGACGTTTACCACCCCTAGGCGAGATATGCGACATATCAGATGATCAGACCGGACTGTGTGGTAAGTGTTAATGGTTGGATTCACAGGAGTGTGAGCGGGATTACTCGTCGATCTTCTGATCGCTCAATACCCGGGTGGCCATTACGTTTAGCAGACCGCTTGCGTCTTGTGGGTGCTTGATATGATCATCATCTGCTGCCGGCGTATTGACGAGTCTTTAGAGTCCTACACAGAGGTTTCCTGGCTCAAGCGAAACGAAATAGTAGCGCATATGAGATATGTGTGTAAGTCTACGCTAGCGCCCCGGCAGTCTACAGACGCCAAAATGCGGAACAAAACTTTTAAACTGGCGCTATCGTATACTTTAACCCGGATCTGCCATTATTGCTAAACTAACAAACTGTAAAGAATGTAGAAAGATTGTACCGAACGATCCGAGTCCTTCGTTCTTCAACCATCATCCCACGCTCCGTTGCGGCTGCTCCGATCTCGTCGATCTCCGATCTCCTCGTCGAGGTGGCACCACATGATCGGTTCTTTAAACGGGCTCCCGCCTCTGACTCGAGGCAACTCGATCGTCAAGTTTGCTAAAAGAGACGACCAAGAATGATGTAGAGAATGAGTAGATGACTTTGTCTCACTTCGTCCAAATCCGTGGATGATCGGTTAATGAAGTTGCCGAAGGAATCGGGTGATGGAATGAAATGGACTGTGAAATTCCATACACCGATAAAACCTATCATAATCTTTTCTCTCTAAAAATGAAATCAACAAGTGAAGTGAGGAGGAGAGAGAAGGCCGGCCTCTTTATATGATGGAGGGAGGTGACCGTAGGAGAGGGGGGTGACCACAAGAGAAACCTTCTCACTTTAAAAATATCTTAAGCAATCCAAGAATGCATTAATACAAAGCATGACT
Organism: Agapanthus africanus; assembly: GCA_030015575.1. Classification (NCBI taxonomy): domain Eukaryota; kingdom Viridiplantae; phylum Streptophyta; class Magnoliopsida; order Asparagales; family Amaryllidaceae; genus Agapanthus; species Agapanthus africanus. The sequence goes on from JASDDO010000008.1 coordinate 319,600,496, forward strand.
CACTAAACCTAGTCACCCTTTAATAAATGCAATCAATTAGAATACAACACCAATTAGCCTCATCATCACTTCTAGAAGCTTCTAGAATGATGACTCACCCCAACTGAAGAAAAGATAAATCCGTCTTTAACAGAATATTAAAAGACGGCTGATAGAAAACTGGAAACTGGCAACTTCCAAAAGTGATCCTGAAACGAATTTCAGGACAACCCCGAAACTGTATAAATATACCCGCATTTGTATTACGACCGAATACAAATGCAACTGAGACAAAGATATTATACCTACTCAATATAATACTCGGATCCGGCTTAAACCAAAGCCGACCAGTATCATCTGCCCGAAAACTGACACGTGCGTAAACGCACGTGCATTTTCCGAACCCTGCCATAAAACCATACGGCCTCTACAACGTTTCGCCCGAACTTGGGAAACTGTCTGTGGGGAACTCTAATGACTCGTCAGCACCCTGGCAGTGGGTTTAACCACAAACCGTCAACGGCACTAGCTATGCGTAACGGCTGCCCATGGACTGACCTCAAGGGTGGCCGAGGAGCGAACTCAAGGGAGACCGATGAGCGAACTCCTCCGAAAAACCCTACTGAGCCTAACAGTGACAATGTATATACAGTCCGGTCCGTTCGTCAATGAGTATCGCATATCTGCCTAGGGGGCTAGCAACGTCAGACCCCCAATAGCAGTATAAGTCATGTCGGAGTGAAGCCCAATAACACCCTGAGATACTACTGGAGTACCTACCAGTAAATCTCCTGCCACGGCCGTGGGCTTTGTGTAATGGCTCTCCTAGACACAGCACGATCTCGCCACCAATACCGGGAGAGACGAATCCCCTGCCGATCCGCTCACGTGCCTCCATATGGCTCGGGACTGTACCCAAAAACTACCTGTTTGCACGACTCCTTTGAGCCGTGGTAGGGTAGAAATCAAAGCACAGTGGGAACTCACACGAGACAAATGACGACCTCAGGTCGATGAACTAACCTGTACACATGTCACCAGGGAACTGCTATCTGACGATAGATATAATACTAACTAGCAGATTCCCGGCGAGTCCTGTCCGGTGTACTCATAACCCAATGAGCACCTGTATACATCTTAGGTGATCCAACTGTCACCAGTGGCTTGTGAGACCGGCCACCGCCCCTCGTCGGGGTCTCGACTGTACACACTAGTCTACTCCGGAGTATCGATGCCCTGTCTCGAAACTCCCACGACTAGGGACCACAATTAAGGATATGCATATAAACTACCCAACTCTCACGTATATGATCGCCATCATACTGTTGGTAGTAAAGCAAGATCCTAAGGGCTCTATCAAAGTGTAACATGCAATCAGTAACCTGAACATGTACACGACTGATAAAGGCAAACCAGATAGCATACTATCATCTCGAGTAAGACTGTGCTACCGGGATAGGTCCTCCGCAATCATTGCAATCACGTACCTGCGATCCAATAATTGACTATGAGGGCACTATCTCCAACAATCTCCCACTTGCACTCAAGGCTAATATTACGATGTCGACTACTCACAGCCCGTGTGAAACCGAACATCCAACTCCTCTACTAATCAGTTTCACAAAGCCCGTTTGTAAAAACTATTGTGTTCGAGAAATAGCCTCGGTGAGTGGATCCGCCTAGAAGTTTCTTTCTGTATCTCTCTTAATCTCAAGTTCGCGGAGAAAGCCATCTCCCGAATTGAGTAGTACCTGTCTTAGAATATGTCTGGATATCTGATGGGACCTTAGTTCATAAATGAACTCCATATCCAAACTTCTTAGACTGTATGGATCACTGAACCTAATCAGTATCCGGCACCATGCCACCCACAGTATCCTCTGGAACCACCTGTCCATAATACTGTCCCTCGTCAGAGGGAAAACTAAAAACTCTGACAATCACTCTGTCATCCATGTCACCTTTGAAGCCTGGAATGATAACCGTCTCCCGAAAGAGGCTGCCGTTATCAAATCCATAGAACATGTACTAATGTTCTAAAACTGCTTCCTTATGTTTCTTCAGGATTGGATTAATACAAACTTATTGCATCTAGTGCAAAAACAACATCTGGTGTGGTACTTGACATCTCATGATTGACTCAATTGCCTAAGCAAGTGATCTGCCAATCATGCACATCCCTCTCCCCTTTAGTCTATACGACACCTTTAGAGAGGGTGACTCCATCACCTGCAGGTACACTACCATGCTAGGAGTCAACTATTCTAAAAACCATTAGAATATCTGTCAAAGTACCCACATTGGGAAACTACCCAAATCTAGATCTAAAACCATAGATCTAGAAACCAGAATGTCAAATATTATATCCATATCCTGTCTGGAGAAACAACTGTGTGACGACCACAGTTCAACCGATCGTAGTATAGGAATTTTACTTCCTACTCTGTGTATGTCATCCAGATACCATGACATCACACCCTACTACCTTCTTAACTGATCCATCCCCTATTCTGATTGAAGTCAAACCCATGACTGTCATATCAAAATTAGATGATCTATCTCCGCTATAACTGCTGTAGTCTATAAATAGACATAAGCTACTTGCCCACCATGCTTCCGTTGCTCCCACTGACTACGACAACCCTCCTACCGGGTCTCATAACCTGGAACAACAGTAGTGTCAAGTCCGGGTAGATAAGAACCTCCCTGTCACCGTCTCTGAGGCTACCGAAGTACCTCTCGGGCGTCTGAGGTTACCTACCATACCTGCGGAGTGGCTATTGGAATGTCAAACTTGATTGAATATATAGGTCCTATTAAATTTTCCGTAATCGTTCGCGGTTCTGGAATCACTTCCAGTTCTACCATACTCCCACTACTGTTTTCTGAAAAAGATCCATTTTACTAAAACTGTGGCGAGTCAAGAACAATATCACTATTGATCTTCCAAATGGTAGAATATCAACCCTCGTCATAGCCAGGGTCAACCCACAAACAGCCATTACAGAAACGTGCCCTGAGTTATCCAGAGTGTGGTTTTAAGCATTAGCTGGACAACTCCCCGTACCTTAATTTCTTTTAAGGTACGAACTATTCTATATCCAATATAGAAACTTTGGCACTTATTTAATTGGAACCAGGATTCAATCCATGCAGCTGTCTCCAGTGCATATCAACTTAATGGAAAGAGGCTAATCAGCATTACTCAACTTAGGAATCCATCCAATTATGAGTAACCTGAAAGAGAAACACGTTTCTCAAAACCATCACTATCATCTGAATACCAATCACAAGAATCTACATCTTCGATCTCTTTGAAGAATCCCGATACTTGTGACACCTGGTTCTCCACTTTATTCTTATACCCACAACTTCTCAAAACTTAGACCTTGTATTTCTACGAAACACTCGTCTAAATACTAGAGAAGTTATAAGTAAACAGAACAAAGTACGAGGACCTACCCCTTTGTCCTGAAGGACACTTGGACAACATACAATACTCTGTATAAGTCCGCTGAGTTAAACAACTCAAAACCTGTGCGTCGTAGGTAGAAAACTGTACCCTGGCGATTTCCTCAAATATCACCAATTACAACGAATTCCGATATAATGAGGATGATCACCTAATTCCCAATATCTTACTCCCACTCATCATCTGTAAAACCATACAGATATGAGAATGAAACCTGGTAAATACATACCCTTGGAGTAAGTGTCTAATCGGGAAAACAGTTTTTCTTTAACAATGCACTGAAACATGAAAATGTTTCGTAGGGGTATCCTGGTATTCATAGCAATGCCTCTTCCATAATCAAACTCATGACTTCAACCGTATATTTTATTGCCATCTCTCCAAATCCCTTAATTTGTCTTTAGTCGTTACCTTCTGTACACCATCGTTAGGCTAAATGGTTTTCTTCCTTCCCTACCGTTCGGCACCAGCCTATAGTTTGGAAGAAGACTATCCAGTAAGCATAATAGGTGTACCCTCCTAAACCAAGGAGTACTCGCATCTTGAGAGAAGGTGATGATAAAAGACAACTGAATAATACCTTATTCTTTTAAAGGTGAAATAGGAGCGGCGATGAAGTACGCGGTTTTGGTCGTGAATGATATCAGTCGCAATTTACTTTGCCCTCTTTCTAATCCCTTTATTTTGTCTTTACACATTACCTTCTGCACACCCTACTTAGGCTAATTGGTTTTCTTCATTCCCTACCTTTCGGCACCAGCCTATGGTTTGGAATAAGACTATCCAATAAGCGTAATAGGTGTACTCTCCTAAACCAAGGAGCTCTCGCAACCTGAGAGAAGGTGATAATAAAAGACAACTGAATAAACCAATTCTATTTCTCCTGAACCTGGATCCATCCCCGAAGAAGTCCCTTCGAGTTCGTATATAACCATACGATGGATCTATCCAATGGAAGTGGATATCCGTAGTAATACGGGTGTTCTGAGAAATTCAAAGGGTAAAAGAAGGAGTGGCAATGACTTATGCAACTCAGACAATCCAAAAGCCAGTATTTTAAGAAGGTTCGGTCAACCTGGTCACTGAGTCATAGTCTAGGGTCGGTCAAAGGTCGCTGCCAAAGAGAGAGAGAAAAAAGAAACACTCTGCGTGCACTCTATCCTAGATCAGAATGGTCATCACTTTATCTAATCCGGAAACCTCCCACTGTCCTGTCAAATTCTCCTCCAAACCTAAAGAAGAATCAATCGGGATCACCCGAAGAGTAAACCAACTCATCAGTGGGAATCAGGATCCAACTCTCATCGCTTGATAACGTGATGGAATGCATCCACGTTACTCATACTCCAGAAGGTATGCGCATACTCGGCAAGTTTCAGTTTCTTTAGAAACTCCTGATATGATTTTTGCCCCATGCTCTTATAACCTTGGCTTTGGTCAAAGTGTCATAAGTCACATGCCAAGTTCTACCCGTCACTATCTTGTCAATTTGAACCCACCCGCACATGCCCCTGACTTTGGCCAATCGGCAGAACGAGTGTCCCAAACTAACTCATCTATCTATGCAACAATTGAATACCCAGCAGCTACCAAACACTATGCCTTAACTTTGGCTAAAATGCATAGCTTGAATACTACTAAATACCCAAAAGAAGTGACGGAGGGCTACGGCTGGTTTTTGGCGAAAAACCTTTAGCGTAGTGAACTTGATATCGCTGAAGGAACCTGATAGCTTTTTAAAATATAGTGGCGAAAACCTTTTGCTAAAGAGGTCACTCCCGGTAAAGGGATCTCGGCTCTTTCCTCGTGGAATGAGGTGCAGGATATTCCACTGAATACCGCTATGCAAAGCAACATGTAATCGACTATAGTGAAGTTATTACCCTGACGCAAACTTCTGTCCAAGGGGTCGGTCCCGGTGAAGGGATATCGGCCCTTGCGCCGTCGAATGAGGTGCAGGATATTCCACTGAATACCGCTATGCATAACAAAAGGAAACGTCTTTGCAATAACACTTTTTAAATTTGTTCCAACAACTCAAACGGGTTTGTTTTAAACTTTGCATTGATCAGAATCAACGCAGTCCCATCATTAAATCACACCAGAAAAGAACGAAAATAAAATGTACGTCTATGCCATCCGCATTCGTCACTGGGTCCCGTCATTACTCGTTAGGTTACTTAACTAACGACAGAGCGGGGACTGGACTAGCGCGGGTGTAAAACATATACAACATCTAATAGTATATAAACCAATATACATAATCGCTCCAGGCGTGATAATATGCAACATTACAGAAAAGTAATAAGCATCACAGAACAATACAGATATCTGGGATCCCCGAGTTTCACAGAGCCGCTGCTGAAACTCGACGTTCCCCTGTCGTGTGGATAGCCTGTGCAATGAAACCTAGACCCCTACGGGTGCGGCAAGTTACCCGCCAAAACCTGAAGCGAGGTAGTCCCCACAGCATAGTGAATGGTACACCCGGCACTTCACGGAATCCGGTAAATTGAGCACCCCTCCTTGGGTCAACCTGTACCCCCTACGAGTGCGGCGAATAGTCTGCCAATTCTGAAGTGGGGCCCCTCTGCCTCTCAAAGCCATGAGATGCGGACCCGTTGCTTTCCCGAACCCGGCTATCCGTGCACTCCGTCTCGGGGCAAAACCTAGTACAGTAATGAAAAATAGTACAACAGGTACATCGACCGCAACCTGGTCGTGCCCCAAAAGAATATTATACAACAGGCAGTGACGGCAGTCCACAAGTTGGACGCTCGCCCCGCAATATCAAATGTACAAATAAACTCAAACTGTACTATCATTGCACACTGCTATCCACCACGACAAATCCGCAAAATTACAGCACAACACAGAACATCAACGCGAATGTCACGTTCGCAAACCCGTCTAAAAGAACTATAGCAATCGGACGCGGTTTACCGATCAAATGACATTCCCGGTCGGAGATATAATGTAAGCATTGTAAACTAACATGTTTAAATTTCGATCGACCATATATCAAGAAGTGGGCCCCACGCAAAACTGTAGAACAGTAATAAAACCTGGGCCCAAACTGTATATATCAAAAACCCCAAAATCCCAAACAGAACCCACTGGAAAAATTTGGGAGCACGTGCTCCCCACGTGGCCGCGGATGCGCGGCCAAACCATGGGTTTGGCCGCCCTTCCGCGGCAGGTTGGAGGGATCACGACCCCAAATTTTGTCGTGGCTCTTAGAATTCCCTGCACGGATTTTTAAGACATCCAGAAATAAATTTTGAGACCGTTTAAAAATAACAGAAACTGTCGAGTAAGGATTTTGTCGGTTTTGATTTTCGGTCGGATCGATGTTTTGAACACGTTAGCACAAGTTAGTATAGCAAAATGGTTAGGCTCTGATACCACTGTAAGTCTACGCTAGCGCCCCGGCAGTCTACAGACGCCAAAATGCGGAACAAAACTTTTAAACTGGCGCTATCGTATACTTTAACCCGGATCTGCCATTATTGCTAAACTAACAAACTGTAAAGAATGTAGAAAGATTGTACCGAACGATCCGAGTCCTTCGTTCTTCAACCATCATCCCACGCTCCGTTGCGGCTGCTCCGATCTCGTCGATCTCCGATCTCCTCGTCGAGGTGGCACCACATGATCGGTTCTTTAAACGGGCTCCCGCCTCTGACTCGAGGCAACTCGATCGTCAAGTTTGCTAAAAGAGACGACCAAGAATGATGTAGAGAATGAGTAGATGACTTTGTCTCACTTCGTCCAAATCCGTGGACGATCGGTTAATGAAGTTGCCGAAGGAATCGGGTGATGGAATGAAATGGACTGTGAAATTCCATACACCGATAAAACCTATCATAATCTTTTCTCTCTAAAAATGAAATCAACAAGTGAAGTGAGGAGGAGAGAGAAGGCCGGCCTCTTTATATGATGGAGGGAGGTGACCGTAGGAGAGGGGGGTGACCACAAGAGAAACCTTCTCACTTTAAAAATATCTTAAGCAATCCAAGAATGCATTAATACAAAGCATGACTCACTAAACCTAGTCACCCTTTAATAAATGCAATCAATTAGAATACAACACCAATTAGCCTCATCATTACTTCTAGAAGCTTCTAGAATGATGACTCACCCCAACTGAAGAAAAGATAAATCCGTCTTTAACAGAATATTAAAAGACGGCTGATAGAAAACTGGAAACTGGCAACTTCCAAAAGTGATCCTGAAACGAATTTCAGGACAACCCCGAAACTGTATAAATATACCCGCATTTGTATTACGACCGAATACAAATGCAACTGAGACAAAGATATTATACCTACTCAATATAATACTCGGATCCGGCTTAAACCAAAGCCGACCAGTATCATCTGCCCGAAAACTGACACGTGCGTAAACGCACGTGCATTTTCCGAACCCTGCCATAAAACCATACGGCCTCTACAACGTTTCGCCCGAACTTGGGAAACTGTCTGTGGGGAACTCTAATGACTCGTCAGCACCCTGGCAGTGGGTTTAACCACAAACCGTCAGCGGCACTAGCTATGCGTAACGGCTGCCCATGGACTGACCTCAAGGGTAGCCGAGGAGCGAACTCAAGGGAGACCGATGAGCGAACTCCTCCGAAAAACCCTACTGAGCCTAACAGTGACAATGTATATACAGTCCGGTCCGTTCGTCAATGAGTATCGCATATCTGCCTAGGGGGCTAGCAACGTCAGACCCCCAATAGCAGTATAAGTCATGTCGGAGTGAAGCCCAATAACACCCTGAGATACTACTGGAGTACCTACCAGTAAATCTCCTGCCACGGCCGTGGGCTTTGTGTAATGGCTCTCCTAGACACAGCACGATCTCGCCCCCAATACCGGGAGAGACGAATCCCCTGCCGATCCGCTCACGTGCCTCCATATGGCTCGGGACTGTACCCAAAAACTACCTGTTTGCACGACTCCTTTGAGCCGTGGTAGGGTAGAAATCAAAGCACAGTGGGAACTCACACGAGACAAATGACGACCTCAGGTCGATGAACTAACCTGTACACATGTCACCAGGGAACTGCTATCTGACGATAGATATAATACTAACTAGCAGATTCCCGGCGAGTCATGTCCGGTGTACTCATAACCCAATGAGCACCTGTATACATCTTAGGTGATCCAACTGTCACCAGTGGCTTGTAAGACCGGCCACCGCCCCTCGTCGGGGTCTCGACTGTACACACTAGTCTACTCCGGAGTATCGATGCCCTGTCTCGAAACTCCCACGACTAGGGACCACAATTAAGGATATGCATATAAACTACCCAACTCTCACGTATATGATCGCCATCATACTGTTGGTAGTAAAGCAAGATCCTAAGGGCTCTATCAAAGTGTAACATGCAATCAGTCACCTGAACATGTACACGACTGATAAAGGCAAACCAGATAGCATACTATCATCTCGAGTAAGACTGTGCTACCGGGATAGGTCCTCCGCAATCATTGCAATCACGTACCTGCGATCCAATAATTGACTATGAGGGCACTATCTCCAACAATGTGCGGGACCGAGAATAATAGTAGTATGTGATACTGTATTCTATTCTCGCGATTTGTATCATGGGACGGTTATATGTGATATAGCCGGGTTACTGAATCAAGTGTTGATTCGATACATTGATACACATGATATTAGTCGGTTATATGCGATATGACCGGATCATTGAATCAAGTGTTGATTTAATGATTTAATGTATAATTATATATTTGATATATTACTTTACATTAACTAGTATTGGTTCACTTAAGATTATTTTCTCACTTGAAAGTGCACATTGTATATATATGATATAGTTTTGTGCACTAGTTTGTATCATGATTGATGATACATGCAAACTTGGCTGTGTATGTATTAGACCATGGTTTAGATTAATTGTTAAGGAATTATTTACTTTTCTTTATTCAGTTTAGGAAAAACAAAATGGTGGATTTTCTTATTTTTGGCAAGAAGCTTCATGACTTTTCTAGCATCTTTGAATAAGTCTTACCATTTTGTTTTCTTCCTAAACCCTAACCATTTAGCTTAACCCTAGTTCATTCTCTACATGAGTTTGCTTCACCCATGGTTGCATTATGATAAATCTTCACTTGATTTTTCATTTTCAATTTAATTGATATTATTTTCTTCTTCTTCTTCTTCCTGAGAAAGAAAAGAAAAGCTTGCTTCAAAAATGTCAAGTGATGATTCCAAATGAGAAATCCAAATCCAAAGTGAACCCACTTCCTATTTCTTCATCCTCTACAACATGCCAAGTAGTATAGGGTGTTTTCTTCACAAGTTTCATGACTTGGTGAAGTTGGAGCTTGATCTTGTGTTGCCTCGACGTAGATCATCTTCGGCATCGAAGTCGACGACCTAGCCCGCCCATTTCTCCGATGTAGCCGACGCTAGAGCCCAGGATCCGATGATCGCAGCGAGGGGACATCATCACGGAGCTATGGAGGTCGAGGACCGGATCTACAAAGGTTGTATTTTCCATTCACTCTTAGTTAAGTTGTTAACTAGTTGCATGTTTCGCCTAATCTCTAGTCAACGATCGCATTAGGATTTCTCGGCACCGGAAATTTTTGAATTTGGCATGGTGATGCCCTATGAGACCTCATTAGTGTGCCCAGGAACCCTACAGTGGTATCAAATCCTAGCTTGAGCCTTAGGCGTTAAGTAGACGATGTTAGAAATCCGATCGAACCCGAAACCCTAATTCGAAACCACTCTCTGGATATTTTCTGGAATTTTGGATTTTTGTGAATTAAAAATATCCAAAAAATACAGCAGGAGATTATAGGAGTTACTGTGAAGCACGTGCGGCTAAGTCAACCAAAGCGCCGCGGAACCGTGGCCCCACCCTAGCATGTGCGGCGGTTCCGCGGCCCGAATTGTGATTCTTGGCACGTGCTTTGCACAGTAATTCCCATATGAATTTTCTGTATTTTCTGGGAATTTTTAAATTATATTCAACAGTTCAGTTTTCTGGGGTTGTTTTTGGGAATTCGACGATTCGATCGGATTGTTTAACTTTGTCTATGTGTTTTCCGGGTATTTTTAGAATATGTTAAAAAGTTCGACCGGATGTAAATACCCACTTTTTCCCCTGCCGGGAAATTTTCAATTGTTGGATTTTCCATAGTTTAATGTCGTTCTAAGTAGTGCAAGTAACACGATGGTCCCTCTAGAAGACAACAAACCTTAACTCGATTATGTGACCGTCTTGAACTGCCCTTTGAACCTTAGGGTTTGGGGAAGTACGGCGTGCCACATGTGAGGCGTTGGCTTGACCTTTCTAGGGCTGGACCGTTGGTACTGAGGCATGAACTGGATCTTTTTAAACTTATTTCATGTGTTGAGCTGTTTCGGGAAAACTTGGGTGTTTGAATGTTCAATCGGAAAGTTTAACATTTTCTATTTATCTGGAATGGGATACAATAATTGGAATTCACAAGTAGTTATGAGATAACTGGATGAATGTTATAAATCTAGCACTTTAGTCTCACTTGATCGGTTGCCACGGAATTTTGATGTGTTCAAAAGTCTGTCGCAATCAAGTAGCGTACGCGGATACTCGCCGGGTAAACTTAATAGACAGCCTCACCCTATAGCCCCGACCAAGTGACTGTAGGAGAACCCCGTCGCCGAAAGCATCTGTTTGGGTGCTCGCGGCAGCGGTGTTCCGCCTTAGTGCACTTCGTCGACGGTATCGGGGGTGCGAACGCCGACTAAAGTTTACGACGAGCATTCGATCAGTTTTTCGGGAATCTTATTGAATTGCCCGACTAGATATTGAAAAGTGTTTTCGATATAGAGACTAAAATGCGGGGTTTATAATTGTTAGGCATGTGATGTCTAAGGAATTCATTTGGTCAGGCATGCGATGTCTGAGGAGGTTGCGGATTCCAACTGTTGTAGTTTTACACTTTCTTTTCTGTGACCGTAAGTGTAATATGTGATATCGCCGGTTTCGTTGCTATATGTCAACGACAATTGGGATGCGCATATTTACTTACGTTGATGACATGTGATGTTATGGGTTGCTGGATATGTTATATTGGATCGTCCTGTTTGAATAGCCGGGGGTTTTTATGTGAGATGAGTGTTTTTCATTTTCATTCATGTAAAAACTTGTATGTAATATTCTTTTATTGGGGCACTTCCAGGTTGCGGAAGATGTCACCTTTTGTATATTATTTACTTTTCCGCACTAGGATAGACCCAAGGAGGAGGGCACAAGTAACCGGGTTCTGGAGTCCAGTGGGAGACCAACTCGAGGAGCCGAGTCCGGGTCTCCTAGCTCTAGAATTGGTAGGGTTGCTTGCCGCTTTCGTAGGGGTCTAGGCGTGTGGGTTTGGCTATTCATCACGACCGTGGAATCCGTGTTTTATACTCGCTCGTATTGAAAACACGGACATCCTAGTATATCAAATATTTCATATAATTCTTCTGATGCGATATCTGTGATGTGATCATTAAATGTTCTGTGATAAATACTGTATATAGTATATATGATATATTATATAGATGTTACTTATGTTTTACACCCGCGCTAGCCCTGTCCTGCTCTGCCGTTAGTTACCTAACCTAACGGTGCACGAGGGGACATTGAGGCGAATGCGGATGGCATAAGTGTACGTCGTATTTATCTGTAATGTTTAGGTGCTTAAATGGTGGGACTTCATTAATGTGATTAATGAAAGAAAAGAAACTTAAGATGTTGTGGAATCGAATTTTCAAAAAACAGGTAGCTACAGTTCTTGCTTTCCATCGCGGTGTTCCTTGCAGAACATCCTACACCTTATTCGATAAGGAAAGGGCCGAGATCTCTTCACCAGGAGTGACTCCTTTAACAATAACTCGCAGATGCTACAACCCTCGGTTTGTTTTTTGATTGCTCCTATAGTTCTTGCTTTGCACAGCGGTATATATGATATATCCTGCACCTTATTCGATGAGGAAAGGGCCGACGATCCCTTCAGCGGGAGTAACCTCTTTAGCAAAACTAGAAAAGCCTAAAAAACACTCCATTTTTAAAAACATTTGATTCTACAACGATATCAAGTTCATTACGCAATAGGTTTTCAGAAAAACCTGTCGTAGCCCTCCGTCATTTCAGATAAGTTGTATATAGTATTCGTGCTACATTTGTTGGCTTTCGTCAAGGTGTAGTGTGCGGTAGCTATATGCTGCTTATCTGCTGCATATGATGCGATTGGATTAGGGTAGTCGTGCGGCTTTGTTGGCTTTCGTCAAGGGTCGTGCGGGTGGGTTTAATTCAATCAGGAAATGACGGGTTGAACTTGACTAGTACCCTATGGTTTGTTGGTTTTCGTCAAGGTCATAGGATGCTAGGGGCAAAATTATCGGGAGTTTCAAGTGTTGAAATTTGCAATGAGATTGCATACCTTCTATGAGATAGTTGGATCCCGATACCCGCTGCGAGTAAGAGTTACTCCTGGGAGAGTTTTACACATTATAATTAGCCGATAAAGTAGGTGTCTAGAAAGGTGTCAACGGGGTTATGCCTTTGGGAAAATGAGGTTTACATTAATTAGGTTCGTGCGAAAGCACGGGGGACCTCCCTCAAAGTACCGACACTGGCCTGGCTGAAAGATTGGCGAACTTGTAGCGTGTAATTAATCCGGGCTAGTCTTTCCTTTTAGGGTTTGAAGGAGGATTTGATAAAAACCAGTGAGAGCCATCCTGATTAGCTAAAATAATAACCAATCTGATCTTGCAAGAGCATACGCTGAGTGTTTTCTTCTCTCTCTCTCCAGGTAGCGACCATGTCACGCCTTAATCAAGATAATAATACGGATTATTGACCGAACCCGCTTGTAATACTGAGCTGGGGAACGTTGGTCCCGCTCTAACTTATAATTGTTATAAGACAGAGCAGGAAATTGGGGATTGCCAGAATTCCCGTGCCGCCCAAACGAAGAAAGTGCATAATGATCCATCATCTTCGGGTGTGTTCATTACAGAGAATCGTTTCTCAGTATCCTTTACGTCCTGGGTATGTGATACCGGATCAGGATCCCGCATATGTAATTTATTACATGGGCTACAGATAGGTAAAGAACTGAGAACGGGTGATAAGTTTCATGAGGCAGAAAACGGTGCAAGTGTTGCAGCCAAGTCTGTTGGTCACTGTCACCCTGTATTACCAGAATACATTGATTCTGAACAAATGCTATTAGATACCGAACCTGATATGCAAAATCATATCAGTCTCTTTATTTAATAAAGAAGGATATAATTTTGTATTGTTGGATAATGTTTTGAACATTTCCTATATCAAAAGTTGATCGGTTCAGGCACGTTATCTAAAAGCATTGATGTTCTAAATCAAACTACAGTTCTTAGTACATGGAACACACACAAGAGGAATAGTTCAGAAGTGAACGGATCCTTCTTGAGGTATTGTAGACTAGGTCATATCAATGCGAACTGACTGGCTGAGTTGTACATAGATGCATATTTAAATCAGTTTGAATTTACATCTTGTGAAACTTGCCAGTCATGTCACAAAGATAAGATGACCATAGCTCCATTTACTGGAAACAGGGAAAGAGTTAGTGAACTCTTGGGATTGATACATGTTGATGTATGTAAGGTCTCCTATCTACACATACCAAGACTGGTTCTTTGTACTTCATTACATTCTTTGATAATCTCTCAAGATTCAGACATATGTTTCTGTTGAAACACAAGTCCGAACCTTTTGAGATATTCACAGATTATAAGTTAGAAGTAGAGAACCAATACGGGTATAAGTATTATGTCCTTTGATGTGATCAAGGAGGAGAATACTTGAGCACAGGATTCCTGGACTATTCTAAGAATGAGATTTTCTCTCAGCATTACTCCTCCGTATACACCACAGCACCTCGGTGTATCGCGGTGGAGCAATTGCACCCTATTTGATATGGTGTGCTCTATGATGAGTATTACTGAGTTTCCTATTTCCTTTTGGGAGTTATGCACTTATGAAGTTGCATACCTATTGAATAGGGTTCATCTCAAATCAGTTGCCTACCACTTCATATATGATATGGAAAGGAAAGAGCCCATCTCTTAAGTCAGTTAAGATTTGGGGTTGTCCGGCCTATGTCTAAAAGCAAAATCTAGACAAGCTCGAGGCAAGGTCTGTTATGTAGAACTGGAAATGTCCCAGCTATACAAACTCCAGCTGATGATTTGGTAGAACCGAAGGATTCAATAGTAACCAACGAACCTCAGCCTCTCCACCGATCTAGTAGGGTTCCTCACCCACCTGAGAGTTACTTCGGTTTCTCTATGACAGTGGGAGCGAGGATTGCATCATGAGATGATGACCCAACTAGTTTCGAGCTGGCCATCAGGAGTGAGACTCTGTAAGAATGGCTGGATGTTTATCGATCTGAGATGGAATCCTTATACACCAACAAAGTATGGACTTTGGTTGCTATATATGAAAGGTTAAATCCCCATCAGGAGCAAGTATATCTTGAGAAGATTATTTGGTGTAAATGGAAAAGTTGAGACTTTCAAAGCTAGACTTGTTAAAGGTTTTCGTCATCGATCAGGCGTGGATAATGATGAAACCTTTTTCTAGTGGCCATGCTTAAGTGCATCCAGATCCTACTTGCCACGGCTACATACCATGACTACGATATCTGGCGGTTGGGTGTCAAGACTGCTTTTCTAAATGATATTTTAGAAGAGTGCGTCTATAAGTACACAGCCAGATGGCTTCGTAGATAGTGGGAGCAACGGAAACGTGTGCAAGATGTTTTATGTGATAAAGAAGGCATCGCGGAGTTGGAACATCTGTTTTGATGTGTTAGTCAAAGAGTTTGACATCATCAAAATGGTAGATGAACCTTGTATATACAAAAAGGTAGTAGGGAGTATGGTGGTGATCCTCGTAGAGTACGTGGATTACATACTCTTGATAGGGAAGGAGTTTCCTATGCTACGCTCGGTCAATCTCCGCTTATCACTAGGATTCTCCATATAGGATCAAAGTAATACCTACTAAATCCTAGGTTTTGGATCTATGAGATAGAACTAATTGGATATTAGGACACTCACTAGTTGTAGTGAGATGGTATCAATTGATCCTGGGGAGAATCACTGGAAAGGTTCCAGGGTGATAAGGACGACTGAATGTCAGTCACAGGCATTGTCTTTACCCTATAGTTAAGGGACGGTATGTTGGAAGAGTTCCAAGCTAGATACCGTGGCTTACTAGACGATAAAGGCTGGATACATCGCTACTTAAAATGCTACCAAAGAGGCAGTCTGGGTGTATATTAGTTCATGAGATGAACTTCGATCCTCCCATTGTGTGACAATGGAGTTGTGGCTTATGCCAAGGAACGTCCGTCCCATCAGCGATCCAGACATATTCTAAGGCAGTATCACCTGATCATGGAGATGGTTGATCTCCAGGGGATCGAGGTTAGGAGAGCAGACTCAGAGGACAACACGGTGGATCCACTCACAAAGGCCTTTTCCCAGAGAGAGATTTTTATGGGATGGTTGAGTATGAGATACTACAACCACTGCTACCAGATGGCCCTCGTGCAAGTGGGAGATTGTTAGTTATATGTATGCCCCAGAGGCCATTGCTATACATAGGATGTATATTGTAGTGGATGCTTGGACATATATAGGGAGGACTTTCTTGCTCGACGTGATAGTATGCTATCTGGTTACTCTTTACCTTAACGTGTATACTGATTGTCTCTCTGTTACATGTTGGTAAAGCCCTTAGGATGTGTACTTGACTACTAGGACTATGATGCGGGTCATACTAGTGGGGACATGGTAGTCCATAAGTACATCCTTCAAGGTCCCTAGTCGTGGGTGTATCGAGACGGGGCATCGATATACCAAAGTAGACTAGCGTATACCTTCTCGACCCATACAGATGGGCGATGGATGATCCCATATCCATTGGTGTTTGACATAAGAGATGATATACGGGTGCTCAGTGGAGACTGGGTACACTGGACGGACTCGCCGAGAACTCCCAGATGGTATTATACCTTACTTCAGATGGAAGTTCTCTGGTGACACTGGTACAGGTTAGTATGTAGACCCGAGATCGTCATAGAGTCTTGTGTGATTCCCACTATGCTTTGATTTCCACCTTACCACGTCCAAGAGGGCGTACAAAACTGTGGTTTTTGGGTACAGTCCCGAATCACATGGAGGCAATGAGCGATATGAGGGGATTCATCTCTCCCGGTATAGGGAGTTGATGTTGCGCTGTGTTCGATTGGCTATAACCGGAAATCCCTGGCCAGGGTTGCTGAGATTTACTGGTAAGTGTTACCAGTAGTTTCTCGAACTGTTATAGACCTCATATCGACACGACTTATCGAGCTACTGGGGTCTGACGTTTACCACCCCTAGGCGAGATATGCGACATATCAGACGATCAGACCGGACTGTGCGGTAAGTGTTGCTGGTTGGATTCACAGGAGTGTGAGCGGGCTTGCTCATCGATCTTCTAATCGCTCAATATCTGGATGGCCGTTATGTTTAGCAGACCACTTTCGGCTTGTGGGTGCTTGATATGATCATCATCTGTTGCCGGCGTATTGAGGAGTCTTTAGAGTCCAACACAGAGGTTTCCTGGCTCAAGCGTAACGAAATAGGAGCGCATATGAGATATGTGCGGGACCGAGAATAATACCAGTATGTGATATTGTATTCTATTCTCACGATTTGTATCATGGGACGGTTATATGTGATATAGTCGGGTTACTGAATCAAGTGTTGATTCGATACATTGATACACATGATATTAGTCGGTTATATGCGATATGACCGGATCATTGAATCAAGTGTTGATTTAATGATTTAATGTATAATTATATATTTGATACCTTACTTTACATTAACTAGTATTGGTTCACTTAAGATTATTTTCTCACTTGAATGTGCACATTGTATATATATGATATAGTTTTGTGCACTAGTTTGTATCATGTTTGATGATACATGCAAGCTTGGGTGTGTATGCATTAGACCATGGTTTAGGTTAATGGTTAAGGTATTATTTACTTTTCTTTATTCATTTTTGGAAAAACAAAATGGTGCCTTTCAGTATTTTTGGCAAGAAGCTTCATGACTTTTCTAGCATCTTTGAATAAGTCTTACCATTTTGTTTTCTTCCTAAACCCTAACCATTTAGCTTAACCCTAGTTCATTCTCTACATGAGTTTGCTTCACCCATGGTTGCATTATGATAACTCTTCACTTGATTTTTCATTTTCAATTTAATTGATATTCTTTTCTTCTTCTTCTTTTTCATGAGAAAGAAAAGAAAAGCTTGCTTCAAAAATGTTAAGTGATGATTCCAAGTGAGAAATCCAAATCCAAAATGAACCCACTTCCTATTTCTTCATCCTCTACCAATTGCTAAGTAGTATAGGGTGTTTTCTTCACAAGTTTCATGACTTGGTTAAGTTGGAGCTTGATCTTGTGTTGCCTCGACGTAGATCATCTTCAGTATCGAAGTCGACGACCTAGCCCGCCCATTTCTTAGATGAAGCCGACGCTAGAGCTCGGGATCCGATGATCGCAGCGAGGGGACATCATCACGAAGCTATGGAGGTGGAGGACCGGATCTACAAAGGTTGTATTTTCCGTTCACTCTTAGTTAAGTTGTTAACTGGTTGCATGTTTCGCCTAATCTCTAGTCAACGATCGCATTAGGGTTTCTCGGCACCGGAAATTTTTGAATTTGGCATGGTTGATGCCTTGTGAGACCTCATTAGTGTGCCCAGGAACCCTACACCTTCTCCTGTCCTAAGTGAGCTTGAAGGTCCTTAGAGTCATGTCTTGATCTTTTGTTAGTTAATGAGGGAAATGCGGATGCAGTTTTGTGATTTTTGGGGCTTAGGAAGGGTAATGAACTCCCCACCTAATCTGAATTTGGTCTTTGCCCCTTAATTTCCATATTAAAAATGCAAACAACCAAGATCAAACATGCACAATTTTTATTTTTGCGGCGCTGCGAATTTTTGCAAAGTAACCTGCAGAAATTGGTTAATGGAGCAGATCAAAGAGGAGATAAGAAAGTCAGAAAGTCACCGAGCAAATTTGGTACAACGAAACCCTCAATGCGCCACATGTAGGGGTTCCTAGGCACACCCATGAGGTTCTACAACAGATCAACCATTTGTGCCGAGAAACCCTAATGCTAGATCGTTAACTAGAGGTAAGGCGAAACATACAAGTAAACAACTTTACTAGAAAGTGAAAGTGACTACAACCTTTGTAGATCCGGTCCTCCATCTCTTTAGCTCCGTGATGACGTCCCTCCGCTGCGATCATCGGATCCCGGAATCTAGCGTCGGTTTCATCGGAGAAATAGGCGGGCTAGGTCGTCGACTTCGATGCCGAAGATGATCTACGTCGAGGCAACTCAAGATCAACCTCCATCTTCACTTGGTCATAAAACTTGTGAAGATAACACACTCTACTACATGGCAAGTGGTAGAGGATGAAGAAATAGGAAGTGGGTTCATTTTGGATTTGGATTTCTCACTTGGAAATTTTCAAGAATGGTTTCTTCACTTGAAGAAGAAGATGAAGAAGAAGAAAGAAAATCAATTATCTTGAAAATAATAAATCAAGTGATTCTTATCATAATGCAACCATGGGTGAGGTTAACACATGTAGAGAATAAACTAGGGTTTAGGTTTAATGGTTAGGTTAAGGCAAAAGACAAAATGGCTAGACTTTTCAAAGCTTCATGAAGCTTCAAGAATAAAACAAAGCAAGCCTCCATTTTATTTTTGCCAAAATGAATAAAGAAAATAACTAAAACAAATGAAACCCTAACCATTAACTAAACATGGCGTATTGCATACACACACCCAAGTTTGCATGTATCATCAAACATGATACAATCAAGTGCACAAAAATATATCACATATACTACTTGTGCATATCAAGTGAGAAAAAACAATCTTAAGTGAACAAATACTAGTTAATGTAAAGTAATATATCAAATATATAATTATACATTAAATCATTAAATCAACACTTGATTTAATGATCCGGTCAAACTGCATATAACCGACTAATATTAAGTGTATCAATGTATCGAATCAATACTTGATTCGGTAACCCGGCTATATCTTATATAACCGTCCAATGATACAAATCGTGAGAATAGAATGCAGTATCACATACAGGTATTATTCTCGGTCCCGCACATATCTCATATGCGCTCCTATTTCGTTTCGCTTGAGCCAGGAAACCTCTGTCTAGGACTCTAAAGACTCGTCAATACGCCGGCAGCAGGTGATGATCATATCAAACACCCACAAGCCACAAGCGGTCTGCTAAACGTAACGGCCACCCGGGTATTGAGCGATCAGAAGATCAACGAGCAAGCCCGCTCACACTCCTGTGAATCCAACCAGTAACACTTACCATACAGTCCGGTCTGTTCGTCTGATATGTCGCATATCTCGCCTAGGGGTGGTAAAATGTCAGACCCCAGTAGCTTGATAAGTCATGCCGATATAAGGCCCATAACATAGCATGAAACTACTGATAACACTTACCAGTAGAACACTGCAACCCTGGCCAGGGATTTCTTATTATGGCCAGTCGAGCATAGCGCAACATTAACCCCCAATACCGGGAGAGACGAATCCCCTCCTATCGCTCATTACCTCCATGTGAATCGGGACTGTACTAAAAAAAAACCTGTGTGCACGACTCAGTAAAGCCGTGGTAGGGTGGCAATCAAAGCACAGTGGGAGACACACAAGACTCTATGACGATCTCGGGTCAATAGACTAAGCTGTAACAGTGTCACCAGAGAACTGCCATCTGACGTGATGTATAATACCATCAGGGAGTTCTCGGCGAGTCCGTTCAGTGTACCCAGTCACCACTAAGCACCCGCATACCATCTCTGATGTCAAACACCAATGGATATAGGATCATCCATCGCCCATCACATGGGTCGAGAAGATATACGCTAGTCTACTCTGGAATATCGATGCCCCGTCTCGATATTCCCACGACTAGGAACATCGAAGGATGTACTCATGGACTACCCAGGCCCCACTAATATGATCTACATCATAGTCCTAGAAGTCGAGTACACATCCTAATGGCTTTATGAACATGTAATAGAGAGACTGCAAGTATACATGTTAAGATAAAGAGCAACCAGATAGCGTACTATCATGTCGAGCAAGAAAGTCATACCTATATATGTCCCAGCATCCACTACAATATACATCCTATGTACAGTAATGGCCTCTAAGGCATACATATAACTAACAATCTCCCACTTGCACGAGGGCCATCTGTAGCAGTGGTTGTAGTATCTAATACTCAACCATCCCATAAAAGTCTCTCTTTGGGAAAAAGCCTTTGTGAGTGGATCAGCCGTGTTGTCCTCTAAGTCTACTCTCCTAACCTCGATCACCCAGGAGATCAACTATCTCCATGATCGGGTGATGCTGCCTCAGAATATGTCTAGGTCACTGATGGGATCGGGGTTCCTGGGCCAAAGCCACACTTCCATTGTCACACAATGGTAGGAACCTAGTTCATCTCATGAACCAATATACACCCAAACTGCATCTTTGGTAGTATCTATAATAGTGATGTTACCAACCTTTATCGTCTAGTTTGCCACGGTATCTAGCTTGGAACTCTTCCAACATACCGTCCCTCCATTAAGGGTAAAGACAATTCCTGCGACCGACATTCAGTCTTCTTTATCACCCTGGAACCTTCCAGTGATTCTCCCCAGGATCGATTGATACTATCTCACTAAACCTAGTGAGAAGCCTAACATCCATTTAGATCTATCTCATAGATCCAAATCCCAGGATTTTGAAGGTATCAACTTTATCCTATTTGGATAATCCATGTGATAAGAGGAGATTGACCGAGCGTAACAATGGAAACTCTTTTCCTATCAAGAGTATGTTATCCACGTACAATACGAGGATGACCTCCTTACTCCCTTACTACTCTTTTGTGCATACAAGGTTCATCTACCATTTTGATGAAGTCAAACTCTTTGACTACTACATCAAAACAGACGTTCCAACTCCGCGATATGTGCTGTATCCTGTAATGCAACTTGCACACGTTTCTGCTGCTCCCACTGTTTACGACGCCCTCTGGCTGTGTACTTATAGTCGCTCTCTTCTAAATCAATATTTAGAAAAGCAGTCATGGCACCCAACCACCAGATATCGTAGTCATGGTATGTAGCAATGTTAAGTAGGATCTGGATGGACTTAAGCATAGCCACTGGAAAAGGTTTCATCATTATCTACGCGTGGTCGATGACGAAAACCTTCAACAAGTCTAGCTTTGAATGTCTCAACTTTTCCATCTACACCAAGTAATCTTCTCAAGATATACTTGCTCCTGATGGGGATTTAACCCTTCAGATATAGCATCTAAAATCCATACTTTGTTGGTGTACATGGATTCCATCTCAGATTGCTAAGCATCCAGCCATTCTTACAGAGTCCCTACTCTTGATGGCCTGCTCAAAACTAGTTGGGTCATCATCTCATGATGCAATCCTCGCTCCCACTGTGATCGAGAAACCGAAGTATCTCTCAGGCGGATGAGGAACCCTGCTAGATCGGCGGAGAGGCTGAGGTTCGTCGGAGACTATTGAATCCTTTGGTTCTATCAAATCATCAGCTGTAGTTTTGTATAGCTAGAACCTTTCCAGTTCTACAGAACTGACCTTTCCTCGATCTTGTCCGGATTTTTCTTTTGACATAAGCCGGACAATCCCAAATCATAACTTACTTAAGAGATAGGTTCTTCCCATAACATATCTTATATGGAGTGGTAGGCACTGATTTGATTCGAAACCAGTTCAATAGGTATGCAACTTCTCAAGTGCACAACCCCAAAAGGAAATAGGCAACTCAGTAATACTCATCATAGAGCACACCATATCATATAGGGTGCTATTGCTCCGCCCTGATACACCGTTGTGCTGTGGTATAATCAGAGGAGTAATACCGGGAAAGAATCTCATTCCCCTTTAGAATAGTCCAAGAATTCTATGCACAAGTATTCTCCTCCCTGATCTTATCATAGGACATAATACTTATACCCGTATTTTGGTTCTCTACTTTATCTTATATTCGGTGATTATCTCAAAAGTTCCGGACCTATGTTTCAACAGGAACATATGACTGAGCTTTGAGAGATCATCAGAGAATATAATGAAGTACAAAGAACCGATCCTGGCATGTGTAGACAGGGGACCTTACATACATCATCATGTATCAGTCCCAAGAGTTTACTAACTCTTTCTCTGTTTCCAATAAACAGAGCTATGGTCATCTAATCTTTGTGACATGACTGGCAAGTTTCACAAGATGTAAATTCAAACTGATTTAAATATGCATCTAGAATTTAACTTAAGCTAGTCGGGTCGCATTGATATGACCTAGTCTACAATACCTAAAGAAGGATTCGTTCATTTCTGAACTCTTCCTCTTGTGTGTGTTCTGTATACTAGGAACTGTAGTTTGATTTAGAACGTCAATGTTTTTAGATAACGTGCCTGAACCGATCAACTTTTGAAATGGGAAATGTTCAAAACATTATCCACCAATACAAAATTATATCCTTCTTTAGTAAATAAAGAGACTGATATGATGTTGTATATCAGGTTCGGTATCTAATAACATTTGTTCAGAATCAATGTATTTGGAAATACAGGGTGATAGTGACCAACAGACTTGGCTGCAACACTTGCACCGTTTTCTGTCTCTTGAAACTTATCACCCGTTCTCGGTTCTCTACCTTTCTGAAGCCCTATGTAACAGATTACATTTGCGGGATCCTGATCCGGTATCAAATACCCAGGACGCAGAGGATACTGAGAAACAGTTCTTTATAATGAACACACCCGAAGGAGATGCATCATATGCACTTTCTTCGTTTGGGCGGCATAGGAATTCTGGTATTCCCCTAATTCCTGCTCTGTCTTATAACAATTATAAGTTGGATCGGGACCAACGTTCCCCAGCTCAGCATAACAAGCGGGTTCGGTCAATACATCCATATTATTATCTTGATTAAGGTATGATATGGTCGCAACCTGGAGAGAGAGAGAAGAAAACACTCTGCGTGCGCTCTTGCAAGATTAGATTGGTTATTTATTTTTTCTAATCAGGATGGCTCCCAATGTTTTTATCAAATTTTCCTTCAAACCCTAAAAGGAAAGACTAGCCGGGATTAATTACACTCTACAAGTTCGCCAATCTTTCAACCAGGCCAGTATCAGTACTTTTAGGGAGGTTCCCCGTGCTTTTTCACGGACCTAATTAAAGTAAACCTCGTTTTCCCAGGGGCGTAACCCCGTTGACACCTTTCTAGACACCTACTTGATCGGCTAATTGCAAAGTGCAAAACTCTCCAAGGAGTAACAATTACTCGCAGTAGGTATCGGGTTCCAACTATCATATAGAAGGTATGCAATCTCATTGCAAATTTCAACACTTGAAACTCCCGATAAAGGTTTTTACCCCTAGCACTTATGACCTTAACTATGGTCAACAAATCATAAGTACTAGTCAAGTTCTACCCGTCATTTCGTGATTAATTAGACCCACTCACATGACCTTTAACTAAGGTCAACAAAGCCACATGACTGTCCTAACTAATCGCATCATATGCGGTGTAGGAAGACATCACTTAGCTACCGTACACTGTGCTTTGACTATGGTCAACAAACACAGCACGACTACTAAGCACTCTACTTCCTAAAATGACGGAGGGTTGCGAATGTTTTTTATGAAAACCTTTAACGCTTTGAACTTGATCTCATTGCGGAATCAAATGGTTTTTAAATGGAGTGTTTTTGAGGCTTTTTTAGTTTTGCTAAAGGGGTCACTCCCGGTGAAGGGATCGTCGGCCCTTTCCTCATCGAATAAGGTGCAGGATATATCATATATACCGCTGTGCAAAGCAAAAACTATAGAAGAAATCAAAAGACAAACGGAGGGTTGTAGAATCTGCCAGTTATTGCTAAAGGGGTCACTCCCGGTGAAGGGATCTCGGCCCTTTCCTTATCGAATAAGGTGCAGGATGTTCTACAAGGAACACCGCGATGCAAAGTAAGAACTGTAGCTACCTGTTTTATTTTTGAAATTCGATTCCACAACATCTTTTAGGTTTATTTTCTTTCATTAATCTCATTAATGAATGTCCCATCATTTAAGTCCACCTAAACATCACAGATAAATATAACGTACGCTTATGCCATCCGCATTCGCCTCGATGTCCCGTCTGCACCGTTAGGTTAGGTAACTAACGTCAGAACGAGGCAAGGCTAGCGCGGGTGTAAAACATAAGCAACGTCTATATAATATATCATATATACTATATATAATATCTATCTGAACATATCACATGATCACATCACAGATAACGCAGCAGAAAAAATCATATGAAATATTGGATATACTAGGACGTTCGTGTTTTTAATACGAGCCAGTATAAAACACGGATTTCACGGTCGCGATGAATAGCCAATCCCACACCCCTAGACCCCTACGAGAGCGGCAAGCAACCCTACCAATTCTAGGGTTAGGAGACCCGAACTCGACTCCTCGAGATGGCCTCCTACTGGACCCTAGAACCCGGTTACTTGTGCTCCCCTCCTTGGGTCTATCCTAATGCGGAAAAGTAAATAATATACAAATGGTGACATCATCCACAACCTGGAAGTGCCCCAATAAAAGAATATTACATACAAGTTTTTACATGAATGAAAATGAAAAACACTCATCTCACATAAAAACCCCCGGCTATTCAAACACGACGATCTAATATAACATATCCAGCAACACATAACATCACATGTCATCAACGTAAGTAAACATGCGTATCCCAATTGTCGTTGACATATAGCAACGAAACCGGCGATATCACATATTACACTTACGGTCGCAGAAAAGAAAGTGTAAAACTACAACAGTTGGAATCCGCAACCTCTTTAGACATCGCATGCCTAACCAAATGAATTCCTTAGACATCGCATGCCTAACAATTATAAACCGCGCATTTTAGTCTCATTATCGAAAACTCTTTTCAATATCAAGTCGGGCAATTCAACAATATTCCCGCCATTTTGATCGAATGCTCGTCGCAAACTTTAGTAGGCGGCCGCACCCCCGATGCCGTCGACGAAGTGCACCAAGGCGGAACACCACTGCCGCGAGCACCCGGACGGATGCTTTCGGCGACGGGGTTCTCCTACAGTCACTTGGTCGGGGCTATGGGGCGTGGCTGTCCATTAAGTTTATCCGGCGAGTATTCGCGTACGCTACGTGATTACGACGGACTTTTGATCACATCAAAATTCCATGGCAACCGATCAAGTGAGACTAAACTGCTAGATTTATAATATTCAAATCGGTTATCTCATAACTATTTGTGTATTCCAAATATTGTATCACATTCCAGATAAATAGAAAATGTTAAACTTTCCGATCGAACAATCAAAACACCCAAGTTTTCCCGAAACAGCTCAACACATGAAATAAGTTTAAAAATATTCACTTCATGCCACAGTACCAACGGTCCAGCCGTAGAAGGGTCAAGCCAACGCCTCACATGTGGCACGCCGTACTGCCCCAAACCCTAAGGTTCAAAGGGCAGTTCAAGACGGTTACATAATCGAGTTAAGGTTTCTTGTCTTCTAGAGGGTCCATCGCGTTACTTGCACTACTTAGAACGTTCTTAAACAACGGAAAAATCCAGCACTTGGAAATTTCCCGGCAGGGGAAAAAATGGCTATTTATATCCGGTCGAACTTTTTAACAGTTTCTAAAATATCCGGAAAAACATAAACGAAGTTAAATTATCCGATCGAATTAACGAGTCCCTAATAAAACCCTATAAAACTCAACACTAGAGTGGAATTAAAAAATTCCCAGAAAAAATTACAAGAAAGGACCTAAGAATAAATATGTGAAGTTTGAGGGACTAATTCAAAATTTTGGCCGCTGAACCGCCGCCAAACCCTTGGTTTGGCCGCGGATCCGCGGCCAAATTTTTGAGTTAGGGGTCCATACTTCACAGTAATTCTTAGCTTTTCCTGCTTTATTTTCTGAGCATTTTTAATTCACAAAAATCCACAGTTTGAAAAAATGTACAGAGAAGGGTTTTGATCGGGGTTTCGGGGATCGATCGGATCTCTAACTTCGTCTACACTTCGCCTAAAGCTCTAGCTAGGCTCTGATACCACCGTAGGGGTTCCTAGGCACACCCATGAGGTTCTACAACAGATCAACCATGTCAAAATCAAATTTTTCTTGTGCCGAGAAACCCTAATACTAGATCGTTAACTAGAGGTAAGGCGAAACATGCAAGTAAACAACTTTACTAGAAATTGAAATGACTACAACCTTTGTAGATCCGGTCCTCCACCTCTTTAGCTCCGTGATGACGTCCCTCCGCTGCGATCATCGGATCCCAGACTCTAGCGTCGGTTTCATCGGAGAAATGGGCGGGCTAGGTCGTCGACTTCGATGCCGAAGGTGATCTACGTCGAGGCAACTCAAGATCAAGCTCCATCATCACTTGGTTATAAAACTTGTGAAGATAACACACTCTACTACATGGCAAGTGGTAGAGGATGAAGAAATAGGAAGTGGGTTCACTTTGGATTTGGATTTCTCACTTGATTTTATCACTTGGAAATTTTCAAGAATGGTTTCTTCACTTGAAGAAGAAGATGAAGAAGAAGAAAGAAAATCAATTATCTTGAAAATAATAAATCAAGTGTTTCTTATCATAATGCAACCATGGGTGAGGTTAACACATGTAGAGAATAAACTAGGGTTTAGGTTTAATGGTTAGGTTAAGGCAAAAGACAAAATGGCTAGACTTTTCAAAGCTTCATGAAGCTTCAAGAATAAAACAAAGCAAGCCTCCATTTTATTTTTGCCAAAATGAATAAAGAAATTAAATAAAATAAATGAAACCCTAAACATTAACTAAACATGGTGTATTGCATACACACACCCAAGTTTGCATGTATCATCAAACATGATATAATCAAGTGCACAAAAATATATCACATATACTACTTGTGCACATCAAGTGAGAAAAAACAATCTTAAGTGAACAAATACTAGTTAATGTAAAGTAATATATCAAATATATAATTATACATTAAATCAATAAATCAACACTTGATTTAATGATCCGGTCATACTGCATATAACCGACTAATATTAAGTGTATCAATGTATCGAATCAACACTTGATTCGGTAACCCGGCTATATCTTATATAACCGTCCAATGATACAAATCGCGAGAATAGAATGCAGTATCACATACTGGTATTATTCTCGGTCCCGCACATATCTCATATGCGCTCCTATTTCGTTTCGCTTGAGCCAGAAAACCTCTGTGTAGGACTCTAAAGACCCGTCAATACGCCGGCAGCAGATGATGATCATATCAAACACCCACAAGCCGCAAGCGGTCTGCTAAACGTAACGGCCACCCGGGTATTGAGCGATCAGTAGATCAACGAGCAAGCCCGCTCATACTCCTGTGAATCCAACCAGTAACACTTACCGTACAGTCCGGTCTGTTTGTCTGATAAGTCGCATATCTCGCCTAGGGGTGGTAAAACATCAGACCCCAGTAGCTTGATAAGTCATGCCGATATAAGGTCCATAACATAGTATGAAACTACTTATAACACTTACCAGTAGATCACTGCAACCCTGGCCAGGGATTTCCAGTTATGGCCAGTCGAGCAAAGCGCAACATCAACCCCCAATACCGAGAGAGACGAATCCCCTCCTATCGCTCATTGCCTCCATGTGAATCGAGACTGTACCCAAAAACCACCTGGTTGCACGACTCAGTAGAGCCGTGGTAGTGTGGAAATCAAAGCACAGTGGGAGACACACAAGACTCTATGACGATCTCGGGTCAACAGACTAAGCTGTACCAGTGTCACGAGAGAACTGCCATCTGACGTAAGGTATAATAGCATCTGGGAGTTCTCGGCGAGTCCGTTCAATGTACCCAGTCACCACTGAGCACCCGCATACCATCTCTGATGTCAAACATCAATGGATATGGGATCATCCATCGCCCATCACATGGGTCGAGAAGATATACGCTAGTCTACTCTGGAATATCGATGCCCTATCTCGATATTCCCACGACTAGGAACATTGAAGGATGTACTCATGGACTACCCAGGCTCCACTAGTATGATCTACATCATAGTCGTGGAAGTCGAGTACACATCCTAAGGGCTTTATCAATATGTAATAGAGAGACTGCAAGTATACATGTTAAGATAAAGAGCAACCAGATAGCATACTATCATGTCGAGCAAGAAAGTCATACCTATATATGTCCCAGCATCCACTACAATATACATCCTATGTACAGTAATGGCCTCTAGGGCATACATATAACTAACACCGCGGAACCGCCGCAATGAGCACACAATGACCGCGGAAACGCGGTAATATGATGAGCTACCTGCACGAAAATTGGTACAAAGGCTTCTGTTCAATCACTGAACACCCTGGAATATTCAAAAAAAATTTCCTCTCGCTCCACAGATTCAAGATTTCCTTGCAACAAATCACAACGAATTGTTTAGTGTTTTCGCGAATTTTGATCTAAAAATTCTCATGGAATAAATTTTTCAACTCAAATTTCAAAAACGAAAAAATTAACACACTATCCCCGGCAACGACGCAATTTGATTGATCATTAATTCTCGGTGTCGTTTTATAAGATGTTTCACAACCAAAGAAATTCATACCGCAATCAATTGACGGTGTCTATTGTAATTTCGTCAATGAGCACGGATCGTCCACTGAGAAAGTGTGATTTGATCGTATTTGATTTAGATGAATTGAAAATTAAAGGATAAAAGAACAGAAAATTTGATTCAAGATTTATAAAATTGATTTTCAAGAATTATCAAAAACTAGATCTAATATCAAGAAATACTATAGATCAAGAATCAAGAATCGTCCAATTTGAATTAGTTATCAAGATTTGTAATGAGGCTCGTAGGAATCGATCGAATCGATAGTGAGGATGAAGACTTGTGATTACGTATTCTTATCCTTTGATGATTTGTTGCTAGATCGATGACGACCAACGAGGTTTAGGGATCTATCGAAGAAACTAGGGTTTCTTCATCATCATTCCTTGTTCTTTCGTTGATTATCATTCAAATACTAGCCTTTAGGAAATTCAATCATCGATCGTTGATCACTA
The DNA here is from genome assembly GCA_030015575.1 of Agapanthus africanus. Lineage (NCBI taxonomy): Eukaryota > Viridiplantae > Streptophyta > Magnoliopsida > Asparagales > Amaryllidaceae > Agapanthus > Agapanthus africanus. The sequence continues at coordinate 319,630,279 of JASDDO010000008.1, forward strand.
ATTAAGAGCGAAAACATTCAAGAAAGCATCTCGCTCAAAACTAGGTTGTCGATGATTCAATTTACTAGAGTTTACAAAACTCATAGGACTTAAGAATCGTTCAAGAATTTAATCATCATCATCTATCAATTTTCTCGATTCCTCCACGAGCGGAGTTTTTACTCAAACATCATGACAAAGAACACAATCAAGAATTGAGATCTCATCATAATGCTCAAATATAAAGAAAAGCAAGACTAAGAGTTTTCACCTTTCTTTATTCAACAATTTCGTTACAATTCGCTCAACAACTACAAGAATTGAGGAAAGAACTCGATCGTAGAATTTGCTTCGTATCGTCTCCGTGAGTCGCGGATCGTCTTGGATCACTTGCTCGGTTGAAGATCGGCGTCGCTCCAAAAAGGCTCGATGGATGCTTGCTTTGGCTCAGCACTCGATAGATCTTGATTTGGATAAAATTGTGTCACTCAATTTGATTTAAATTTGATTTGGATCTACAATTTTTCTTTCTAATTTCAATTTGATCAAATGGATTCTTGCTTGATTTGGTACTCGGAGATCTTGAATTGGCTTTTAGAATTGGATTAGGGTTAGGGTTTGGATGCACAAGTTGTGTCACTCAACTTGTGGGTGGAATTGTTGAACAACCTAGAATGATGCCCTTGGGTCCCCTTTTATAGCCTTCTCCTTTAGCTTCCCCTAGAAGCTTGATTAGGATTAGCTTCCTTTAGAAGCTAAGCTAGGATTAGCTTCTCTTACAAGCTTGGTAGTTGAGTAGTAGCTTCTAGGTTTAGGTAGTTAGCTAGCTTTCTTGATAAGCTTGGTTGTATTTGGCTTGTGCAAGAAGCTTGGCTGTTGGGACGGAAGCTTCTGGAGATTTCTTGAGAATGAAGTGGCTTGAATAAGGTTGCCAATTGAAAGGAGAAGCCTGAGAGTTCAACCCGTCGATAATGTGCTGAGGTGGCCGCAGATCCGCCGTGAATATGCCCCTTTGGCCGCGATCCACGGCCGTTTCGGACGATTGCTTCATGGAATTTTCAGGTATATCTGATGTTAACTTTAGGTGTATTTTTTGATGTCTGGAATCTTATAATTCTCTCTAGTTCACTGCCGGATTTCTTGTCTTGGACTTGGCGTTATTTTTTCAGCACTTTTAGCAGTTTCGGCTCTTTTACCTGGAATTTCCTGCACACATTCTCGAGACAAGTGTTGCATACAAAAGATCATGCATGTAATAATAAACACTCAATTTCCCTCAAAATGCCGGTTATAATGTATAACACATGTTATTTGGTATTTTGCAGACAAATTGCTAAAATGTGCTATATTCATACCGAACACCTTTAGATGATTGCAAATAGTAGGGAAATTGATGTGTTAAAAATGCAATATTTTCGACTGATCATGCGGCTGTGTTATAAAGCCACTTCCCGACTAAATCACACATAGTGAACGGGAGAAGATGTAATCTCATAGCATCCACAGAAAGCTGTGAAGTACCCATCATAGCGCATACGTTTTCAAATTTGGTAATAAAAACGTATGCGTCTTCAGAATCGAGACCGTGAAATTTGTGTAAAAGATTGATGTATTGAGGTTTTATTTCAAAATTGTCCCCATTGGCTGGTGGAATGGTAAGACAGGTCGAAAGAGGACCTCCAATAAGGTAGCATCTCTCTTGGAGAGAGATGCGGGGCAGATTCTGCGCACCTATGGACGGTGGCAAAGAGGTGTTAAAGAAATTAAATGGAGAACCGTCCATCAAAGTAGGTGTGGTGTGTAGTGAAGAAAAAGAAGATGTAGAATTACCGACATCGGAGTCGATAGGAGAAACGCGGACAAGACGGGCACTAGAATCCTGTTTCCAACCGAGCATGCACTAAATGGTTTAGCACAAGTGGTAGCGTTAAGTGATAATTAGAGAAAAGTGGTTTTAGTGTTTGGTTTTGAAAAATGACGGATTTTTGAAAAATCACACAAAAAATACACAAGCAACCCTAAATCTAATGGTCACCTAGGTCAAGTCTCTAGACCGCTCCTAGACTTCCAGAAGACAAATCACAGGATAAATCCTCTACTGCCTCTTTATCTCTTCTATGGCCAGGTAAGTGGGAGGTTCTCCACTACGTAAGTAGTGGGACTGATTAAGTAACCACTTGCCTTAGACACACTTGCCTTAGACACCACAAAAGAAATGCGGATAAGCAATAGATCACTCACAACCTTCTTCTGTCCTAATTGAGCGCGACGGTCCTTAGAGTCTTGTCTAGATATTTTTTAGTTAATGAGGGTGATGCAGATGCTAATTTTGTGATTTCCGGGGCATAGGAAGGGTAATGAAATCCCTACCTAATCTAAATTTGGTTTTTCCCCCTTAATTTCCATATTAAAATATGAAAACAACCAATTTCAAGAAACGCAACAGATTTTTATTTAGCGGCGCTGTTTTTACAAAGAATCCTGCAAGAAAGTTGTTAGTGGACAAGATCAGAGAAGAGAGGAAAGAGCAGAGATTATATCACAGAAGTTTTAGGCACTGAATCACCTAAACGGTGGCGGAACCGCTGCAAAAACCTGCAAATCGCCGCGGATCCGCGGTGTAACAGAGGAATTAGGATTTAAAAATTTTTCTGTAGCTTCTTGTACTCTTATGGAATTTGTAGATCTTCTCTGAATCTTGATCTCACTGCTAAAATGATTCCAGATTCCCTCGGAAAAATTCAAACACTAATCGTTAAGCACAAGATGCGAATCTTGAATTAAAATTTGTTGGAATAATAATTTTTCAACTCAAATAAAAAGAACGAACAAAATAGCACGCATGCCCGGCAACAGAGCCATTTGATTGATCCAAATTCTCGATGTTGTTTAGTAAAATGTAAAGTGTTCACAATCAAAGAATTTTGTAAACCACAATCAATAACGGTGTTGTTTGAAGCGATTGTTAGTGAGCACGGGTCGTCCACTAAGATTCGTGTATTTGATCGGTCTTGTTTTAGATGAATTGAAAGAAAATAGTAATGAAAAATTCAAGAAAGAGATTCATGATTTAATTGAGTTGTCATTTCAAGAAAATCAAGCAAACATTCAAGAATTTAAGAAAGATTCAGAATATATCCAAGATCAATATCGGTTATCAAGAGAATGTAGAAATGCTTGTAGGATTCGATCAAATTAGTAGCAATGATGAATCTAATAATGACAAATCTTATCTATTGATAAATTGTAGCTAGATCGATGGTGATGAATGAATATTATGGATCTATTGAAGAAACTAGGGTTTCTCCTTCTTTATCCCTTGTCTTTTCATTGATCATCATTCGGATCTAACTTTTAGCAAAGAGAATCATCAATCATTTAATCCCTAGTTTGCAATGAAATAATCAAGAATGCGATCTCTCTCCAAATTAGGTCATTGATGATTCTTTTTCCTAGAGTTCACAAATCTCATAAGACTTAAGATTAATATTAGGATTTTATCATCACTTGATCTACCAATTCTCTCGAATCCTTTACAAACGGAGATTTCACTCACACATCATGAAACTAGAATAATCAAGAATGAGATATTTCATAATGCAAGAATCTAAAGAAAGCAAGACTAAGAGTAATAATCACATTTATTAAATCTTCTTCAAATTTACACAATTCCTTAATTCGAGGTACAAGAACAAGCTCTCAATCGCTCCATTGAAGAAGTGAATATGTCATTGATCATTGCGTGGCTCGATAGCCGTGAGACGTAGATCGGTTGCATATCTCTTGCTCCGATGACGATCGGCGTTGCAATAAAAGATCTTTGGATGCCTTCCCTTGATAATGCTCTCAATTGACTCTTGATTTGGATTTGGATCTTGAATTGAATCTCAAGTTGTGTCACTCAACTTTTTACCACCATCCACCAACAACCTTTTACCTTAGCCCTAGATCCCCCTTTACAGATCTCAAATTAAGCTTCCCTCATAAGCTAGGTTGTTATAAGGAGCCTTCTAGAATAAGGTAGTTACAAGGAGCCTTCTAGAATAAGGTTGTTACGAGGAGTCTTCTAGAAGAAGGTTTTTATGAGAAGTCTTCTAGAATAAGGTTGTTATGAGGAGCTTTCTAGAATAAGTTTGTTACAAGGAGCCTTCTAGAATAAGGTTGTTACAAGGAGCCTTCTAGAAGAAAGTTGTTATGAGGAGTCTTCTAGAAGAAGCCACGTGGTAATTTAGCGTCTCAAGGAAGCTAGGAGGTTAGAATGAAGCTTCAGGAGATTTGTTGACTGCTGACGACCCTACTTGGACGCGGATCCGCGGCAACCCTGCCAACACGGCCGCGGTTCCGCGGCCATATGACTGGATCTCTGCATCATATTTTTGGGATATCTTGGTGTTGGTCTTTGGGTGTTGATTTGATGTCTGGAATCTTTTAATGTTTGCTCGGTTGCTGCAAGATTTTATGTCTTTGACTTGCTGCGATTTATCGGCACTTTTGCGATTCCGGTTCATTGACCTGAAGAATTTTCTGCACACAATCTTGATAAAATGTTGAGAAATATAGAATATTATGCATGACATACTAAACATACAATTTCCTTCATAATGCCGGTTATAAAGTACAACATATGGTAATTGGTATTTTCCATATGAATCTTGTAATATGTGTCATATTTATAACAAACACCCTTAGATGATTAAAATAATGAGGAAACTGATATGTTACAGAATGCAATATTTTCGACTGAACAGTGTTCTTTGTAGAACATCCAGCACCTTATTCGATAAGGAATGAGCCGAGATCCCTTCACCGGGAGTGACCTCTTTAGCGAAACTAGCAGATGCTATAAACTCGGTTTGTCTTTTGATTGCTTTTATAGTTTTTGCTTTGCATAATGGTATTTGTGAAATATCCTGCACCTTATTCAATAAGGAAAGGGTTTCTTGTAATATTTGCATAGTGGTATTTGTGAAATATCTTTAGCAAAACTAGTAAAAGACTAAAAAACTCTCCATTTAAAATCACTCGATTCTACGACGATATCAAGTTCATTACGCAAAAGGATTTTTTAAAAACCTGTCGTAGCCCTCCGTCATTTCAGATAAGTACTACTTAGTATTCGTACTGCGTTTGTTGACCTTAACCAAGGCGTAGTGTGCAGTAGCGGATTAGTGCTTATCTGCATAAGCATATGATGCGATTGAGTTAGGATAGTCGTGCGGCTTTGTTGACCTTAGCCAAGGGTCGCACGGGTTGGTTTAATTCAATCGGGAAATGATGGGTTGAACTTGACTAGCGCTTATGATTTGTTGACCTTAGCCAAGGTCATGAGTTGCTAGGGGCAAAATATTATCGAGAATTTCAAGTGTTGAAATTTGCAATGAGATTGCATACCTCCTATGAGATAGTTGGATCCTGATACCCACTGCAAGTAAGAGTTACTCCTGGGAGAGTTTTACACATTACAATTAGCCGATCAAGTAGCTGTCTAGAAAGGTGTTAACGGGGTTACGCCCCTGGGAAAACGAGATTTATTTTAATTAGGTCCGTGCGAAAGCACGGGGAACCTCTTTCAAAGTACTGACACTGGTCTGGCCGAAAGATTGGCGAATTTGCAGGGTGTAATTAATCCCGCCTAGTCTTTTCTTTTAGGGTTTGAAGGAAGATTTGACTAAAACAGTGGGAGCCATCCTGATTAGATAAATTAATAACCAATCTAATCTTGGAAGAGCATACGCTGAGTATTTTCTTCTCTCTCTCCAGGTAGCGACCATGTCACGCCTTAATCATGATAATAATACGGATGTATTGACCGAACCCACTTGTTATACTGAGCTGGAGAACGTTGGTCCCACTTTAACTTATAATTGTTGTAAGACCGAGCAGGAAATAGGGGATTACCAGGATTCCCGTGCCACCCAAACGAAGAAAGTGCATGATGATGCATCTTCTTCAGGTGTGTTCATTGCAGAGAACTGTTTCTCAGTATCCTTTACGTCCTGGATATGAGACACCGGATCAGGATCCCACATATGTAATATGTTACATGGGCTACAGAGAGATAGAGAACTGAAAATGGATGATAAGTTTCAAGGGTTGGAAATGGTGCAAGTGTTGCAGCCAAGTTTGTTGGTAGTTATCACCCTGTATTACCAAATACATTGATTCTGAACGAATGTTATTAGATACCGAACCTGATATACAACATCATATCAGTCTCTTTGTTGAGATAAAGAAGGATATAATTTTGTATTGTTGGATAATGTTTAGAACATTTCCTATATCAAAAGTTGATCGGTTCAGGCACGTTATCTAAATGCATATACGTTCTAAATCAAACTACAGTTTTTAACGTACAAAACACACAAAAGAGGAAGAGTTTAGAAATGAACGAATCCTTCTTGTGGCATTATAGACTAGGTCATATCAATGCGACCCGACTAGCTAAGTTACATTTAGATGCATATTTAAATCTGTTTGAATTTACATCTTGTGAAACTTGCCAGTCATGTCACAAAGATAAGATGACTATAGCTCCGTTTATTGGAAACAGAGAAAGAGTTATTGAACTCTTGGGATTGATATATGATGATGTATGTAGGTCCCCTGTCTACACATGCCAGGAAAGGTTCTTTGTACTTCATTATATTCACTGATGATCTCTCAAGATTCAGACATATGTTTCTGATGAAACACAAGTCTGAAAATTTTGAGAAATTCAAAGAATATAAGTTAAAAGTAGAGAACCAAAATGGGTATAAGTATTATGTCTTATGATGAGATCAGAGATGAGAATACATGAGCATGAAATTCCTGGACTTTTCTAAAGGAGAATGAGATTCTCTCTCAGCATTACTCCTCCGTATACACCACAACACGTTGGTATATCGGGGCAGAGCAATCGCACCCTATGTGATATGGTATGCTCTATGATGAGTACTACTGAGATGCCTATTTCCTTTTGGGGTTTATGCACTTATGAAGCTGCATACCTATTGAATAGGGTTCCAATCAAATCAGGTGCCTACCACTCCATATGTGATATGGTATGAGAAGAGTCCATCTCTTAAGAATGTTAAGATTTGGGGTTGTCCGGCCTATGTCTAAAAGCAAAATCTGGACAAGCTCGAGGCAAGTTCAGTTCTGTGGAAGTTTGTTCGATATCCCAAGCATTCGCAAGGGAATATCTTCTACCACACTGAGGAGTAAAAGGTGTTTTGTTTCTCAGCATGCCACCTTTCGGAAAGGGAATTTCTTATGAAGAAATTAGTGGTCATAAGGTAGAACTGGAAGAAGTTACAGCTATACAAACTGCAGCTGATGTTTTCGTAGAACCGGAGGATTCAATGTTCCAGACGTACCTCAGTCTCTCCGCCGATCTGGTAGAGTTCTTCATCCGCCTAAGAGATACTTCGGTTTTCTCTATGACAGTGGGAGCGTGGATTGCATCATGAGATGATGACCCAACTAGTTTCGAGCTGGCCATCAGGAGTGGGGACTCTGTAAGAATGGCTGGATGCTATGCAATCTGAGATGGAATCCATATACACCAACAAAGTATGGACTTTGGTTGCTTTATCTGAAGGGTTAAATCCCCATCAGGAGCAAGTATATCTTGAGAAGATTACTTGGTATACATGGAAAAGTTGAAACTTTCAAAGCTAAGACTAGTTGTAAAAGGTTCTCGTCATCGACCAGGTTTAGATAATGATGAAACCTTTTCTAGTGGCTATACTTAAGTCCATCCGGATCCTACCTGCCATTGCTATATACCATGACTATGATATCTGTCGGTTTGGTGTCATGACTGCTTTTCTAAATAGTGATTTAGAAGAGAACGTCTATAAGTACACAGCCAGAGGGCTTCGTAGACAGTGGGAGCAGCGGAAACGTGTGCAAGTTTCTTTATGAGTTAAAGCAGGCATCGCGGAGTTGGAACATCTGTTTTGATATGGTAGTCAAAGAGTTTGACTTCCTCAAAATAGTAGATGAATCTTGTATATACAAAAGGTAGTAGGGAGTATGGTGGTGATCCTCGTATTGTACGTGGATGACATACGCTTGATAGGAAAGGAGTTTCCTATGCTACAATCGATCAATCTCCTCTTATCACAAGGATTCTCCATACAGGATCAAAGTGATACCTCCTAAATCCTGGGGTTTTGGATCTATGAGATAGATCTAAGTGGATATTAGGATTCTCACTAGGTGTAGTGAGATGGTATCTATCTAACCTGGGGAGAATCAGTGGATAGCTTCCTGGGTGGCATGGTCGACTGAATGACAGTCACAGGCATTGTCTTTACCCTCAGTGGAGGGACGGTATGTTGGAAGAGTTCCAAGCTAGATACCGTGGCAAACTAGACGATTAAAGGCTGGATACATCGCTACCTACGATGCTACCAAAGAATTAGTCTTGGTGTATATAAGTTCATGAGATGAACTTCGTTCCTACCATTATGTGACAATAGAGTTGTGGATTATACGTAGGAACCACCGTCCCATCAGTGATCCAGACATATTCTTAGGCAGTATCACCTGATCATGGAGATGGTTGATCTCCAGGGAGATCGAGGTCAGGAGAGTAAACACAGAGGAGAACAGTGTGGATCCACTCACAAAGTCCTATTTCCCAGTAGAGACTTTTATGCGATGGTTGAGTATGAGATACTTCAACCGCTGCTGATTGTTGGGTATGAGATACTACAACAGATGACCCTAGTGCAAGTGGGAGATTGTTACTGATATGTATGCCTTAGAGGCCATTACTGTACATACGATGTATATTGTAGTGGATGCTTGGACGTATATAGGGAGGACTTTCTTGCTCGACATGATAGTATGCGGATCCACTCATAAATGCCTTAACCCTAGAGAGACTTCTATGGGATGGTTGAGTATGGGATACTACAACCACTGTTATATTGTTGGGTATTCGATACTACAACAGATAGTCTTAGTGCAAGTGGAAGATTATTAGTTATATGTATGCCCTAGAGGCCATTACTGTACATTTGATGTATATTGTAGTGGATGCTTGGACATATATATGGAGGACTTTCTTGCTCGACATGATACTATGCTATCTGGCTGCACTTTATCTTAACATGTACACTTATTGTCTCTCTATTACATGTTGATAAATCCATTAGGATGAGTACTTGACTACCAGGACTGTGATGAAGATCATACTAGTGGGGAAAGTGTAGTTGCTAAGTACATCCTTTAAATGTTCCTAGTCGTAGGTGTATCGAGACAGGGCATCGATATACCAGAGTAGACTAGCGTATAGCTTCTCGACCCATATAGATGGGCGATGGATGATCCCATATCCATTGGTGTTTGACATTAGAGATAGTATACGAGTGCTCAGTGGAGACTGGGTACACTGGACGGACTCGCCGAGAACTCCCAGATGGTATTATACATCACGTCGGATGGCAGTTCTCTGGTGACATTGGTACAGGTTAGTTTGTAGACCCGAGATCGTCATAAAGTCTTGTGTGATTCACACTGTGCTTTGATTTCCACCTTACCACGTTCAAGAGAACGTGCAAAACAGTGGCCTTTGGGCACAGTCCCGAGTCGCATGGAGGCAATAAGCGATAGGAGGGGTTTCGTCTCTCCCGGTATAGGGAGTTGATGTTGCGTTGTGCTCGATTGGCTATAACAGGAAGTACTTGGCCAAGGCTGCTTCAGAGATATACTGGTAAGCGTTATCAGTAGTTTCTCGACCCGTTATGAGCCTCATATCGACACGACTTATCGAGTTACTGGGGTCTCACGTTTACCAGCCCTAGACGAGATATGCGACATATCAGACGAAGAGACCGGACTATACGGCAGTGTTACTGATTGGATTCGCAGGAGTGTGAGCAGACTTGCTTGTTGATCTTCTGGTCGCTCAATACCCGGGTGGCCGTTACGTTCAGCAGACCACTTGCGGTTTTTGGGTGTTTGATATGATCATCCCCTACTACAGGCGTAGTGACGAGTCTTTAGAGTCCTACACAGGGGTTTCCTGGCTCAAGCGAAACGGAGTAGGAGCGCATATGTGATATGTGTGGGACCGAGATTGATACGATATGTGATACCGTATTCTATTCTCGCGATTTGTGACATCGGTCGGTTATATGCGATATAGCCGGGTTATCGGATCAAGAGTTGGTTCGATAAGTTGTTACATATGATATTAGTCAGTTATATGTAATATAGCCGGATTATTAAATCAAGATTTGATTTAATAATTTAATGTATAATTATATATTTGATATATTACATTACATTAACTAATATTAGCTCACTTATGATTTCTTTTCTTACTTGATGTGCACATTGTATATATATGATATGTATATTTGTGTATATGTATTGTGTCATGCTTGATGATACATGCAAGATGGGTGTATGAGACTTAAACCATGCTAGGGTTAAGTTAGGGTTTTATTTATTTCTTAAGTTAATAACAAAAGAGAGAAGACTTGGTCAATGTTTTCAAGCTTGGATGAAGCTTGTAGAAACATTGACAAAGCCCCCTCTTTTGTCTAGCTTAGGATATTTTGTTAACCCAACCCTTAACCTTAGCCCTTGGTTAATTCTCTACATGAGTTAGGCATGAGGGCTTAACTCACACATGGTTGCAATAATTCTTTTAGATTAACTTATATGATGAGTTCTTCTTCATCTTTTTCTTCTTCCTCAGAGCTTTCTAGCTTCAATGGAGATGTGAGAAAATGAGTGAGAAAATCAAATCTAAAGTGAGCCCACTTCCTACTTCATCATCCTCTACTACTTGCCATTTAGTATAGGGTGTTTGCTTCACTAATTTCATGATTAGTGAAGAGATAGCTTGGGTTAGTGTCTCCTCGACGTAGATCATCTTCGGCATTGAAGTCTTCGAAGCAAGCTTGTTCGTTTCTTCAAGGGAGCATCTCTAGAGTCCGGAGTTCATGATCGCAGTGAAAGGGACTACTACACGGAGCTATTGAAGTGAAGGACTGGTCTACAAAGGTTGTATTTCTTGCTCACTTAGGATGTAAAGTGTTTACATATGTTATTTCGATGATTTTAGTAAACAATTCATAGTTAGGGTTAGCTAAAAGGCTAAAATTTTGAATTAGGCATGGACGATGCCTCCCGAAACCTTGCTGCCGTCTTAGGTAACCCTGCAGAATTCTAATATCGCAGTTATCTTACAAGCTTTGTGATGTGTGATACAATTATTAGAATCCGGATTACTTAGTTTTATGAAAACTAGTTAGTATATTGTAAACCTAGCCGTTTAGTCTCAATTGATCGATTGCCACGATGTTTTGATTTGGATCAAAACTCTGTCCCAATTGCGTATTGTATGCGATCACTAAGTCGGGAATCTTGTTGAATTATCCGACAACCGATTGAAAAGAGTTTTCAATTTGAGACCACAATGCAAGTTTTATAGGTTAGGCATGAAATCCGGAATATGAGATATTCTGTGTTTATGATTTCTAAGGATAATTGCGGATTCGAATTATTATAGTTTTCTGTTTTATTTTCTGCGACCGTAAGTGTAATATGTCGGGTATCCCAATCTCGTTGCTATATGTCAACAAGTTTTAGGGATACGCATATTTGCTTACGTTGATGATATACGATATCATGTGTTGCTGTTGGTATGATTTATTGGATCGTTGTGAAAGAATAGACGGGGGTTCTATGTGAGATGAGAGTTTTTATTTTCATTCATGTAAAATCTGTATGTAATATTCTTTTATTGGGGCACTTCCGGGTTAAGGATGATGTCACCATTGTTGTATATTATTTACTTTTCCGCATTAGGATAGACCTAAAGCGGGGAGCACAAGTAACCGGGTTCTAGAGTCCAGTGGGAGACCATCTCAAGGAGTTGAGACCGGGTCTCCTAACTCTAGAATTGGCAGGGTTACTTGCCTCTCTAGTAGGGGTCTAGGGATGTGGGTTTGGCTATTCATCACGACCGTGGAATCCGTGTTTTACATTACTGGCTAAATTTAAAACACGGACATCCAAGATATCCAATATTTCATATATTGCTTCTGCTACTTGATTCTGTGATGTTGATCATATAACTACGTGAGACGAATGTACTGTTATATATATGATATATAATAAACGTTGCTTATGTTTTGCACCCGTGCTAGTCCAGCCCCCGCTCAACCTGTAGTTAAGTAACCTAACGGTGCATGATGGGGCCCCATGGCGAATGCGGATGGCTTAAGCATACGTTCTATTTTCGTTTCATTTTTTTGTAATGTTTAGGAAACATTAATTGATGGGACTTCATTAATGAGATTAATGAAAAGAAAGAAACCTAAAGATGTTGTAGAATCAAATTTTCAAAAAGGGTAGCTCTAGTTTTTGCTTTGCACAATGGTATTCCTTGATGAATATCCAGCACTTCATTTGATGAGGAAAGAGCCGAGATCCCTTCACCGGGAGCCAAAGATCAACGGCCCCCCCGGATTTAGTTACCGAAACTAGCAAAAACTACAACCCACTCGGTTTTGTCTTTTGACTGCTTCTTTAGTTCTTGCTTTGCATAGTGGTATTCATGAATATCCAGCACCTCATTCGATGAGGAAAGAGCCGAGATCCCTTCACCGGGAGTGATGTTTATCACAGAAAACTGCATTTTAATACCACTCATTCATTATTTGTTTTGTTATAAATCGGTACTATTAACCAGTGTCTGCTCAGTAAATACGGATTACAGGTATCCGTGACACAATACTGGAAACACGCTCAAATTCACGGATATAACGTTTGTGAGCCGACACTGCAACCAGAACTGCAAACCGATTGATATACAAAAAGTTATTTTGCAACAAATAAGGTGTACACAATTTTGGTCCAACACATAGCAAGTGTGCACACAACTCTTAGATGCTTGGACCTAGATGGGGCTGCTATGATGCAAAGGGCACAAGTGGGTACATGAGAATTGATGTGTGATAAATGCTAAAAGTTTTGCTGTGGTTTAAAAAGCATCAAGTTTACCTCCATTCTGTTTAGTAAAACCCAGGCTTCTACAATAGAAATCAAGAAATACCAGTGGAATTATCGAGAGAACACAAGACTACCACACCAAGACGAGCCAAGTTGCTCGACAAAAACCGGTGACATCCCTCTAAAAACCGGCCCCACCGGTTTTACTGTGGCTAAAGTGCTCCAATTTTCTTCAGCCCATCCCTTGTTGTCACATCACCTTATTAGTTATTTAATCTTTTTTGGTGTCTATAAAAGCCAGATCAGTGAGCAAGGGGAGACTCTCACATAGTCTTATACACTGCATACTTTTTTGTTTCTCTTTTCATTTTATTCTTGTACATATCTAGTTCCCTTTGAGCTCTTTGCCTTCTCTTGATCTTGCAAGCTCTTCATTGAGCTTGCAAGTTTGAGTTTTGGTTAATGAACTCAAGGTTTGTATCACTTGGACATAATAAAGCTTTTTTTCCTGCTCTTGGTTCTTAGTATTATTTGTCTCTTTTACTTACTTGCATTTACATTCTTCCCATTTACTTACTTCCTCTTTTATTACCTTTCCATTTACTTACTTGCAATGTTGTTTATTCCTTTCTTTAATCTTTTCATTTGCTTTCGCTTTTTGTGGTTTTTGTTAGGAAAGAAAACGATATTGTAAGTTAAGATTTCCTTTCTCATTTCCTTTTTCCGATATTTTCCATCGAACTCCGCCCAAATCTTACGCAAGCGCTCCGTTAGGGACCCCACCCTACCAAGGTATCGGTGATTCCAAACCGTGACTAGTTGCATTAGGTTTAGCCGGAGGCGAAAGCAAGTGACAAGAACGGACGAAGAAGGGTCAATAAGCCGGATTTCATAAATACCATGCTTAAGCACCCTAATCCACGTTGTTGCCGATTGCTCTAGCTTTAATGGTCGAGCTCGGCTCAAAGGATTGAGTACGGATTTTCTTAACTTACACTAACCTATCTATTCCTAACAAATTTATACTTTCATATACAACACATAGGTTTGAAACGAACCGTTCCGAACCTCACATTAACTCGTGATAACAAGAGTGTAAAACGCACCGTCTCCCTGCGGACGACCCGTACTCATAGCGGCTAGCTACCAAGCGAAACCGTCCTGATTGCGGTAACTAAAATCATGTCAATCAAATGGCGTCGTTGCCGGGGAGATGGTAATGTTTTTATTCTTGTAATTTCGGGTTAATCTCTGTATATTTTGTTTATAATTCTAACCGCATTCTAAGAAAAAAACAAAAGAAAAATCAAAAGATTTCAAAACCAAAACAAAAATTAACAAATCTAACTTTTTGCTCTCTGGATTTTTGACATGCTTGCACTCTGGAACTAAACGGAAAAGATAAAAAATACCATTGAGACCCTAGTAGAACACTAAAACACCTGAAGAAATTTAGAACCAAATTTCAACATTTAGCCTGGCGGCATCCCAACAATATCCGGCGCCGCCGGCCCAAGCATCCCCTTTTTCTTTGAAATTTTGTTCTGTGCTCAAGTTTTCTATTTTTCCCCAATTTCATTTTTAGTTTTTTTATAATTTTGTGTGTGCAGGAGTTTGGGCATTCATATCGCTTTTTCACACTAATAATCCGTTTTCCTATATTTTCAGATTTTTACGGATGTGCGAACTGCGATCGTATGTAGCAAAGTGTACATTCAAGGTTAAGGTAATTGCGAAGTACAATGCCAAAGATCCGGGTAGTTTGACCCACGCAAGCAAACATTTCAAGCTACTTGGATTCACTTCAACAGGGGTTTCTTAACCCGAAAACTTTTCGGCACGTATTTCCCTAACACCTTCTTCTCAAATCCGACACATCCAATATACTATCTTTGTAGGATTCTTTACAAGTTCGCTATCAAACGCTAAAATTGACTAACCCGTATTTGTTGCAGTGCCGTGCGTAAACATAAAAATCGAATTTCTTTTTAGGTTTTTAACAACCTTTTCATTGGTTTGCACATTGCATCCATTAATACGGACTTAAAGGCAAGCGAACCCCACAACATACGGTAAAGGATTTCATCACCTTTTCCATGGCTCACAAATCAAGAAATTGAGCATAAAGTTTACCGCACAAATTTTAAAAGAAATTAGCCTTTAAGTGTTAGTTATATGTATGCCCTAGATGTTAGTTATATATATGCCCTGGAGGCTATTGTTGTACATATAATATATATTATAATGGATGCTTGGATATATATAGAGAGGACTTTCTTACTCGACATGATAGTATGCTACCTGGTTTCACTTTGTCTTAACATGTTGACTTGTATTGATTTACTGTCTTGCTCTCACATGTTGATAAAGCCCATAGGATATGTACTCGATTACTTGGACTATGATGTAGATCAAACTAGTGGGGCCAGCGTAGTCTAAGAGTACATCCTATAACTGTTCCTAGTCGATGGTGTATCGAGACAGGGAATCGATAGTCTAGAGTAGACTAGCGTATACGCATCTTGACCCATTTGATGGGCGATGGATGATCCCATATCCATTGGTGTTTGACATCAAAGATGGTGTATGGGTGATCAGTGGAGACTGTGTACACTGAACGGACTCACCGAGAACTCCTAGATGGTATTATACCTATCATCAGACAGCAGTTCTCTGGTGACACTAGTACAGGTTAGTCTGTAGACCTGAGATCGTCATAGAGTCTTGTGTGATTCCCACTGTGCTTTGATTTCCAACTTACCACATTCAAGAGGACGTGCAAAACGGTGGCTTTTGGGTACAGTCCCGAATCACATGGAGGTGATGAGCGATATGAGGGGTTTCGTCTCTCCCGATATCGGGAGTTGATGTTGCGTTGTGTTCGATTGGCTATAACTAGAAGTCCCTGGCTAGGGATGATATGGAGATTTACTGGTAAGTGTTATCAGTAGTTTCTCGAACCGTTATGAGCCTCACATCGACACGACTTATCGGTTACTGGGGTCTGACATTTACCACCCCTAGACTAGAAATGCACATATCAGACGAAGAGACCGGACTGTACGGGAGTGTTACTGATTGGATTCACAGGAGTGTGTACAGACTTTCTTGTTGATCTTCTGATCGATCAATAGCTGGGTGGCTGTTACGTTTAGCTGACCACTTGTAACTTGTGGGTGTTTGATGTGATCATCAACTACTGTCGGCGTATTGACAATTCTTTAGAGTCCTACACAGAGGTTTCCTAGCTTAGGCAAAAAGGAGTAGGAGCATATATGTGATATGTGCGGTGCTGAGAATAATACGTGTATGTGATACCGTATTCGATTCTCGCGATATGAGATATCGGCCGGATATATGAGATATAGCCGTGTTATCGGATCAAGTGTTGATTCGATTAAAAGGTACATATTATATTAGTCGGTTATATGTAATATAGCCGGGTTATTAAATCAAGTGTTGATTAATAATTTAATGTATAATTATATATGTGATATATTACATTACATTAACTAATATAAGCTCACTTAAATGATTTTTTTCTCACTTGATGATACATTGATATATATGCGATATATGTTAATTGTATTATTTTCTTTTGTTACATTATATATTATATATGTGATATATAATATTGTAACATGTTAGGGTTACAAATGCAACTAATGTTTATGAGTTAAACCATGATTAGGGTTGGGATT
Organism: Agapanthus africanus; assembly: GCA_030015575.1. NCBI lineage: Eukaryota > Viridiplantae > Streptophyta > Magnoliopsida > Asparagales > Amaryllidaceae > Agapanthus > Agapanthus africanus. The sequence continues at coordinate 319,646,919 of JASDDO010000008.1, forward strand.
AGGTTAATTATTTTGGTTAATTCTTAATGATGGATTAAGTTTTGGATGAGCTTTGATGAAGCTTCATGACACTCTGACTTAGTCCACCCTCTTTAGATATTTATCAAGATATTTGTTAACCTTACTCTAACCCTAATCTATAGTTTATTCTCTACAAGGGTTAAGCATGACATGCTTAACTCTTGGTTACATTTCTAACCTAAACAATAACTCATTCATCACAACTTCATCTTCTTCTTCCTCTTGACAAAAGCGTTCTAGCTTTTCATTGGTGATGAATTAAAGTGAGAAATAGAAAACAAAAGAGAGCAAAATTCCTACTTTATCATCCTCATCTATTCTAGCCACTTAGATTAGGGTGTTCACTTTACTAATATCTAATTAGTGAAAAGAGATCTTGGGTTTGTGATTCCTCAAGGCAGATCATCTTTGATTGTGAAGATTATTAGCTAGCATGCACCATTTACTTCGTGGAGCCTCACAACAGTATGGGAACTTGATGATCGCAGCGAAGGGACCTTAACTCAGAGCTTATGAAGCGAAGGAACGAACTACAAAGGTTGTAATCCCTAAATCTTAGAAGTAAAGTTGTTTACTTATACAATGTTAACCATAATTCTCTAGTAAAGATCCTTGCTTAGGTTATTTGGCACTTGAAAAATTTAATTTTGGCATGGTTGATGCCTTGTAGAACCTTGTTCTAGTTCCTAAGAACCTTACACTAGAGGCCATTACTGTACATGCAATGTATATTGTAGTGGATGCTTGGACATATATAGGAAGGACTTTCTTGCTCGACATGATAATATGTTATCTGGTTGCACTTTATCTTAACATGTACACTTATTGTCTCTCTATTAAATGTTGATAAAGCCCTTAGGATGAGTACTTGACTACCAGTATTATGATGTAGATCATACTAGTGGGGACCAGGGTAGTCGGAAAGTACATCCTTCAAATGTTCCTAGTCAGGTGAGTATCGAGACAGGGCATCGATATTCCAGAGTAGACTAGCGTATACGCTTCTCGACCCATATGATGGGCGATAGATGATCCCACATCCATTTGTGTTTGACATCAGAGAAGGTATACGGGTGCTCAGTAGAGACTGGGTATACTAGACGGACTCGCTGAGAACTCCTAGATGGTATTATGCCTATCATCAAATAGCAGTTCTCTGGTGACACTGGTACAGGTTAGTCTTTCGACCCGAGATCGTTATAGAGTCTTGTGTGATTCCAACTGTGCTTTGATTTCCACCTTACCATGTTGAAGAGATCGTGCAAAATGGTGGTTTTTGGGTACAGTCCCGAGTCACATGAATGTAATGAGCGATAGGAGGGGATTCGTCTCTCCCGTTAATGGGGGTTGATGTGGCGCTATGTTCGATTGGACAAAACATGAAATCCCTGGCCAGGATTGCTGAGATCTACTGGTAAGTGTTATAAGTAGTTTCTTGAACCGTTATGGACCTTGCATCGGCATGACTTATCAGGCTATTGGGGTCTGATGTTTTACCACCCCCAGGCTGTGATATGCGGCATATCTGACGAAGAGACCGGACTGTACGGTAGTGTTACTGATTGGATTCGCTGGAGTATGAGCAGGCTTGCTTGTTGATCTTCTGATCGCTCAATACCCGGGTGGCCGTTACGTTTAGCAGATCGCTTGCGGCTTATGGGTGACTGATATGATCACCACCTACTACCGGCGTATTGACGAGTCTTTAGAGTCCTACACAGAGTTTTCCTGGCTCAAGAAAAACGAAGTAGGAGCACATATGAGATATGTGAGGGACCGAGATTAATGGGAGTATGAGATACCGTATTCTATTCTCGAGATATGTGATATCGGTCGGTTATATGTGATATATCCGGGCTGTCGAATCAAGTGTTGATTCGACAAGTCGATACATTTGATATTAGTCGGTTGTATATGATATAGCCGGATTATTAAATCAAGTGTTGATTTAATAATTTAATGTATAATTTTGTATTTGATATATTATCTTACATTAACTAATATTATCCCACTTAAGATTTCTTTTTCTCACTAGTGTACACTTAGTATATATGTGATATATATTAATGTACATCTTTTGTATCATGCTAGATGCCGCATGCTACATAAGTGTATGAGACTCACACCATGCTTATAATAATGTGAGGTTTTATTTATTTAAAGTAATTCAATATTAGTTAGAAATTGTCATGCTTGGAGGCTTGGAGAAGCTTAAAGCATGTTTGACTTAGTCCACTAGTTTTGTTTTACTTGTAGATATTTATTAACCTAACCATTATTGTTAGCCATGGTTTTGTCTCTACATGAGTTAGTATATGATACTAACTCACCCATGGTTGCTATTCTCACCACATGATTCATTCTTCACTTGCTTCATTCCATGAGAGATTTCTTCATCTCCTTCCTCAAGCTTTCTAGCTTCATAAGAGGTTAAAAAAATAGTGAGAAAATAATTTCTAAAGTGAGCAAAATTCCTACCTCATCAACCTCTTCTCTACTAGCCATATAGATTGAGTTGTTTCTTCACTAGTTCATCACTTAGTGAAGGGGTAGCTTGACTTAGTGTCTCCTCGACGTAGATCATCTTCCTCCTCGAAGACTTCAAGCAAGCTTGTTCTTTTTACCTTGTGGAGCCTCACTAGAGTCCAGGAGATCATTACTGAGAGCGAAGGGACTACTACACGGAGCTTTTGAAGTGAAGGACCAGTCTACAAAGGTTGTATTCCTTGTTCACTTAGATGTAAATATGTTTACATGCTTGTTCGTCTAATTCTCTAGTTTAGATTCTAGCGTTAGGGTTCTTTAGCGCGCATTTTTTTTTTGGAAAATGGCATGTACGATGCCTTCCGAAACCCAGCGGCCTCCTAGGGAACCCAGCAGTGGTATCAGAGTCATGCTAGAGAATTAGATGATGTTTGTAGAATTACGAAACCGAAACAACTCCGAAACACCCAATACAAAATCCTAGTTTCTGTCGAAATTTTTAAGGTGTCTAAAATTTTTTTAAGCAGTTGCAGAATGTTATATGAGATGTAACATGAACACAGTAGAAAATTGAACCCCTCTCGCCGAAAAATGGCCGGCCGCATAGCATTAAAATCCGGCCTGGCCGGTTTTGGAAGTTGGTTTAGGGTTGAATTTTTTAAGGTGTTCCAGTCTCTGAGTTTTAGTGTTTCAGGTGTTGCTTATTTTTGCTAAAATTGCATGTTGTTCATCACAGAAAACTGCATTTTAATACCACTCATTCGTTATCTATTTTTGTATATATCGGTGCTATTAACTTGTGTCTGCTCAGTAATTACAGGTGTTCGTGATAAAAGACTGGAAACACACTCAAAATCACGGATATAATGTTTGGGAGTTGACACTGCAAACGGAACAGAAAACCGATATCCATTGAGATCTTGTGTAAACAATATTGCATACACAATTTTTGGTCCTACACAATGCATGTGCACTAGACCATGATAGGGGGGCTGCCTAGGCACAAAAGGAGCACAAATGAGGGTGATGTGCATTTAATGCTAAAAGATGTGATGTGATTTGAAGCACCAAGTTTTCCCTCCCTGAGTGCAAACCAGGTTTATATAGGCAAATCAAGCAGAACCAGTGGAGTTGTAGAGGGGCCATAAGACCACAACACCAAAACGAGCCTCTAATCTCGGATTTTGGCCAGCCACACTCCCATATAGTCCGAGCTCGCCGACCCCCCTTGCCCTTCTTGTCCCCATATTTTCTCTGTCCCCCCTTGTAGCCAAATCATCATATTTTTATTATTTGTTTAATTTTTTTTTAGTCTATAAATACCAGGCCTTTGGGCAAATTAGAAGGCACTACTTTTTGTGAGGGAAAAGTTTGTAAAAATTGTAACTAGTGATCTTGTAACCCCTTAGTTTGAATTCCATGCCTTCCTCTAGTCTTGCAACCTCTTTTCTTGAGCTTGCAAGATTAGATTTTGGTATTTGAATTCACTTGTTTGTACTTGGAACAATTGCAATAAAGGTTTCATTTATATCAAGTTGATTCTTGTTCTTTTCTCTTTTTGCTTTTTCTTCTTTATTGTTATTTCAATTTATGATGTGTGAGTAGTTTTTTTTTGGCTATGGTGAGGTAGGTTGTGGAATGGTTTTTCTTCCAACCCCTTCCTTTTTGATTCCTACATTATACACTTCCTTTCTTAATTATGCAATTGTATTATGTTTTGCTTGATAAGATATATTGTTTTGAATGGTTGCAAATCAACTTTTAACATATATCTTATTCCTTCTTTGCATTTTATTGCTGCTATATTATGATTTGAAGTTGAAAGGAATACGAAATTAAGTTAAGTGTTGCAAACTAGCTAGATAGGACATATAGCATACAAGCATATGTTCTATGCTTGCTAACTTCCTTTAACTAATTCCGCATTCATTTCATGCTAAAAATGAGCCTTGAATCAAAACGGAGAGTTGGGGGTAAAAGCCGTATTTCAACCATACCAAGCCTTATCCTAAGTTTTCTCTAAATAACCCTAAACCTTTCTTCATTTAATTGTTGTAAAAATATGACAAACATTCATTTCCATCATATTGCTTCATAACTCAAAATAATGTCGTGATACCCACTCCTTGTGTTTCGACCCGTACTTACCGGCTTGCATCAACACACCATGCACTTGCGGTATTTTTAAAACTCGAGACTCACTGTCCTATTTTCATCAAACAAAACCGACATATCTTAATTAAACTAAACTCGACAAAAGCATGACACCGTGAGTTTTCAACACATGTGATGTTATCTTTGTGCAAAGGCAATTCAGAGCGTTTCGTAATCGTAATTCTAACATCATATCGAGTTATATAGACGATGTTAAAAAGTTCGAACGGATATCACTAACCCATTTTTTCCTTTGCTGGAAATTTTCTAAGAGTTCGATTCTTTCCAAGTTTGTAATCTTCAGAAAATCGTGCAGGTGTTTTCTATGGACCCTCTAGAAGAACGAAACCCTAACTCGATTCTGTGACCGCCGGAACCGCTACCAAACCCTAGGGTTTGTGGTAGTTCCATGGCGCCATAGGTGAGGCAAGGTTTGACCCTTCTACGGTTGGTTCATAGGTGTTGTGGCATGTTCTGGGTACTTTTTGAACTCCGTTCAAGTGTTGAGCTCTTTGGGAAATTTTGGGTGTTTGTTTATTCGATCGAAAAGTTTAAGATCGTCTAGCTATCTATGATTGTGATCCAATATTTGGAATCCACAATAATTAGTTATATGATAACTAATTTGAATTTTATAAATCTAGCAGTTTAGTCTCATTTGATCGGTTGTCACGGCATTTTGATGTAGATCAAAAGTCCGTCGCAATTACGTAGTATGCGTGGATACTCGCCGGGTAACCTTACTAGATAGCCATGCTCCATAGCCCCGACCAAATGACTGTAGGAGAACCCCGTTGCCAGAAGCATCCGTTCGGGTACTCGCAGCCACGGTGTTTCGCCTAAGTGCACTTCGTCGACGGCATCGTGGGTACGGCCGTCGACTAAAGTTTGCGACGAGCATTCGATCAGGTTGTCGGGAATCTTGTTGAATTACCCGACTGGTTAATAAAAAGTGTTTTTCTATAACGAGACTAAAATGCGGGGTTTATAATTGTTAGGTATATGATGTCTAAGGAATTCATTTAGTCAGGCATGAAATCCAAAGTATGTGATACATTGGGTTTATGATGTCTAAGGTGGTTACGGATTCCAATTGTTGTAGTTTTTCACTTTTTTTCTGTGACCGTAAGTATAATATGTGGTGTATCGCCGGTTTCGTTGCTATATGTCAACGACAATTGGGATACGCATATTAACTTACGTTGATGACATGTGATGTTATGTGTTGCTGTGATATGTTATATTGGATCGTCGTGTTTTGAATAGCCGGGTTTTTATATGTGAGATGAGAGTTTTTCATTTTCATTCATGTAAAAAACTTGTATGTAATATTCTTTTATTAGGAAACTTCCGGGTTGAGGATGATGTCACCATTGATGTATATTATTTACATTTTCGCATTAGGATAGACCCAAGGTGGAGAGCACAAGTAACCGGGTTCTAGGGTCTAGTGGGAGACCATCTCGAGGAGGCGAGACCGGGACTCCTAACTCTAGAATTGGTAGGGTTGCTTGCCGCTCTCGTAGGGGTCTAGGGATGTGGCTTTGGCTATTCATCGCGATAGTGGAATCCATGTTTTTTACTGGGTTAATTTAGAACATGGTATTCCTGGTATATCCAATATTTCATATGTGTTCTTCTGCTGCTGATATTCTGTGATGTGATCACTTGATATGTTGAGACGAATGTGAAGGGTAACCCTAGTGCCCCGGCCAACTTCCATGGCCAAATGCAGAACAAAATTTTTATTACAAACATAAACTTGGCACTAGATTAACCCTAAACCCGGATCTTAAACATAAAACTAACCAGCAAAAGACTATCTACTATGATGAAGGATTCTTACCAAACGAACCAAGTCCTTCGGTCTTCGTTCTTTATCCTTGGCTCCTAGTAGCCACCTTGAGCTTGCTTGATCTTCCTTTGTTGCTCCGTCGGTTCTCCAGGATCGAGCTTGTTCTCCGGTCTTCCTTAGTCCTTGATGATCCACCCGAGGGGTTTGATCCATTGCTCTAGCTCCTTGCTAAGTGTCAAAAGGAGCAACTAGAAAACTTGGGATGCTAGTCCAAGTGATCTAGGATGTAGTTTAAATATCTAAGTGTAAAACTATATTTTTCTTGCCTCTTCACTTGATTCTCAACACATGAGAAGGTAGTGAAGAGGAAAAAGATGAAGCTAGAGAGGAAGGAGGAGATGGAGAAAAAAATTGGAGCTCAAGAATAATGAAGCAACCATGGAGAGAGAAAATGAACACAATAGTTTTTTATATCATTTTCTAGAATAAAAAATCCACAACCAAACTTCAATAGTAATTACAAATGAATTATAAATTCATTTGTTAACTATTGTAGCATGGTCAACTCCATTCCTCCCATACCTCACACTTTACACCTCATTTCCAGTTATCAAATAAATGAAAAATACATAATGAGGTGGCCACCTTCTAAAAGGAAATCTGTAATAAATACGGATTTCAGTCTACTGTATATACATACCTGCATTCGGATAAAAATACGAATGCCCAAAGAGATAGAATAACACGAAGAACGTAATACTAGAATGTATATATCGAAATACATATATGTAAATTATTTAATCAATAACTGATTTAATAATCTGGCTCAAACCCGAGCCGGCTAGTATTACCATCTGTCCGATCGAAAGTCCGGGTACAAAGTACATCGATCGAACCCTGCACGTATCCAATACGGCTACTACATCATTTCGCTGAATCAGGGAAACCCTCTTTGTGGGACTCAAAAGACTCGACAGTACGCCGGCAGAGTGTTACTGGATAAATCCATAATCACAAGCACGTCAACGGCACTAGCTATATATAACAGTTGCCCGGGTACCTGTCGAAAGGAAGGCCGATGAGCAAACTCATCCGGATCCCTACTGGGCCTATCCATGACAATATCCGTACAGTCCGGTCTCTTCGTCAAATAGTATCGCATACCGGGTCTAGGGGGTGGTGAACGTCAGACCCTAAAAACCTGATAAGTCGTGCTGATGTGGCTCAGGACCAATCCGGGAAACTACCGATCAGCCTATCAGTAAATTCCAACTGCCTTGGCTAAGGTCTTATGGTCCTGACCAATCGAGTCAAAGTGCGATATCGACTCGCTAAACCGGGAGAGACGAATCCCCGACAATCGCTCACTGCCTGCATGTGGCTTGGGACTGTACCCAACCAAAATCTATTTGCACGACTCAGCAGAGCCGTGGTAGGGTAGTGATCAAAGCACAGTGGGAACTCACACTAGACAAATGCTGATCTCAGGTCTAAAGACTAACCTGTACTGATGTCACCTGAGAACTTCCACCTGACGATAGGTATATTACCATCTAAATGTTCTCGGCGAGTCCGTCCGGTGTACTCAGCCCCAGTGAGCACCTGTATACGATCTTAGGTCTAAAGACCAATGGTTGCGGGACCAAACCATCGCCCCTCTTCGGGGTCTAGAAATGTATACACTAGTCTACTCAGGAATATTGATGCCCAGTCTCGATACTCTGACGATTAGGTACCATTTAAGGATGTGCGTACCGACTACCCAGCTCCCATAAGTATGATCGCCATCACAACCCAGGTAGTCTAGCAACGATCCTATGGGCTTTATCAACATGTCTAAAAGATATGTAATTGTCACGATCCAAAGTTTGGATGTGACCGGCACTTAGATTATACAATATCTAAAGATATTTACACAATCCGAGTAAGCCGAAATACCAAGATCAAATCCTTTTTGCGGCATTTTTATAAAAAAATAGTTTTTTAAGTAAAAATCATAGTTTTATATAATTAAGATCTTAACAGTTACTCACTAGTAAATTCATAATAAAAACAATTATAAAGTGTTAAGTTTGGTTGCATCCCTAGTTGGGATCAACGATATCAACAGCGGAAATAAATATCCAGTATATAGGATATCAATAATAATTCCAGACATAAATAAAAAAATATCTTCTAACATAACAACGATCTCACCTGTCAAATAATATACATAAAACCATCTCTCATTTTAAGTCATAATACATGGGTTGATGGAGATATTCTAGATCCAAAATACAATACCAAAAGAGAAGGTTACTACATATGTAACCCACCTATCAAACGATGCGATAAAAGCTGAAAAAGTGGATCTGCATTACCGCTAACGTCCACTCTACTCCTGCAAGGAACTGTGGAACAACGGAAGTGAGTTGCCAACTCAGTGAATAAAACTAACATATAACGGTTGATAATGTAAATATGACGAACTATCACTAACTGCAATAAGGATAATTATGATGCATGATAATATGTGGAAAACATGAATCCGTACTACCAATCACATAACCAAAACTGAAATCTCATCATTTATTTCCGAATAAAGTTCATCTTTCCATGTCCATTATCGACACAAATCTTCCATTCTCTCAGGCATCGTTCCGCGAATGATCCTGTAATCAATAACACCGGTCGATATTATATAAATATCCGCCGTGTTTCACAACTATCTCCGGTATCGAGTATCCTCGTTAGGCTCCCCGCCTATCATGCAGCTATCCTGCCCCTCGGTCTCGACCGGGTCCACCATGCATCAAACTGTATGCCACCCGACTCAGTCTGGATAACTTATAAATCCGCAACCGTATGACCCCCAACTCGGTTCGGAATAAAAACCAAATCATCAAAACATCACATGGTGGACATGTCACATCAATTATGAACAATAACTGGATTTATGCAATAGTATAGAGAAGCTCAAAACCATAAATCCTCAATAATATAATTTTCACTTATATCAACTTCGAACATTTAAATATGAAACATGATGTCATTTATGCAAAGTACTACTTTTAATGATGTTTAAAGTATGATAGAACCATAATTAACAAAATAATTATTTAGTGCAAAAGTGACATGTTAATATAGATGAGGTGTAGTGTAACATGTAAATATGTGCACGTGCGACATAACTCGTCGATAATTGTGCAGTGTTCTAACAACTATTAACATGGTGATGTATAGGTACATATCAATTCATGTTATTAACTTCATATATAAAGCCAATCTTTCAATTTAACAAAATACGGGCGTATCACGCCATCTTTATGCAATCCCCCGGTAGATGTTTAGTCTACTCACCGGAAATACGTCGTAACTATTCAGGAATCGCCAATCCTTTTCCTTTCCTTGCGGCCTCCGAAGTTCCCACACTCAAATCTAACATTTAATTAACTTGTATAAGAAAACGGCTACATTCCGATAAGACAAAAATCAAGAAAACACAAGTTATACGTGCTAATTGTACTACGTACGACTATTACAAACGATCTAACACTTAACCTCACTGAAATTTAACCCAACGTTGTTTCGTAACAGTAAACAGAACGCGTTACAATTTTACCGTGTCGTATTTAAAAACTTTGATCACTTTTACGATATTAGTCCCCAGATTCCATACACAGTTAAATTAACTATTTTAAACAATACCAAAATATCCTAACAATGATACAGAGACCTACCCAAAAACCCAAAACCCAAAACCCAAAACCACAAAGCCTATCATAAATCCGGCGATGCCAGAATTCGCCTATAGGTCGCCGGCCCAAATCCGAGCCCCTTGGTTCGTGCTTCCTGGGTTTGTTCTAGGTCTAACATACACTATTTAGGCATTGTTTGGTTAAGTTAATTTTATCCTGAGTGATAGCAGATTACTACAGAGTTCAGTTTTGCTTAAAAATACGATATTATAGACATTGGATTTCTAATTTGAACTAATTATAGAACTAACTCCTATAGTGAGTAAGGATTTTACCCATAAGGATATTGCTGGAAGAACTCTCTCCAAGATGCACAAGCTCCTAGTCCTAGCTTGATGGTGAACCCTTAGCTTAGTTCTTCTTCTCCACTTAACTTTTCTTTTCTTTCTTTTTGTGATTTCTAAGTGTTTTCTCTTCTTTTCATTTGAATTTTCAGAACTTTAGTTTGTTTATATGATCCAAACATATGATATTTATGTGATAAAGGGAAGAGTGAGATGGAGGAGGAGGTGTCAACTAAGGAATAGTGGTGGTTTCATGCAAGTAGGAGGTGTTGAGTGTGTAATGTGCATGAAAGGAGGATGTGTCGTGAATTTTCATTTTAATTTATTTATCTTGTGATTAAAATTCTGAACCTAAACCTTAATTAACCATTTTCTACTTACACCCTTAATTAATTCCCATTTGCACAAAATTCCTAAACTTTACTTAAAAACCCCTCACTACCTATGTTATTATGTAACACCGTTTTAATTTAAATGAAGCTAAATTTCACATTAAAACCCTTATAATTTATTTATGTTACATATTAAAATTTTAATTCAATTTTTTTTACATACTACTTATGAAAATGTCTTATTTGGTTTTAATAACTTTTTAATTTAACATTTTATTATTTAATTAATTAATTTTATTTATTTCTAAATTTTCAGAATGTTACTATATTCCCCCCTTAAGAAAATTTGGTCCCCGAATTTAAACTTAACTAGACTTACCTTCAAAAAGGTATGGAAATTTCTTTCGCATCGTATCCTCGGTCTCTCAAGTAATCTCTTCGCAATTCGTTCCTTGCCAAAGAACCTTTACAGATGGAAGTACCCTTGATCTCAGTTTCTTTGCCTGCCGGTCTGGAATAGCTACAGGGTGCACTGTGTAGGATAAATCCGGCTCAAGCTGTAATGTCTGATGCTGGATCGCGTGAGAAGGATCGTGAAGATACTTGCGAAGCATCGATACGTGAAACACCAGATGCACATCGGAAAAACTCGGTGGAAGTGCTAAACGATAAGTTATAACGCCCACTCTCTTCAGAATCTCGTAAGGTCCGACATATCTGGTGCTGAGATTCCCCTTTTTCCCGAAACGCATCACACCTTTCATCGGAGACACACGAAGGAACACATGATCTCCCACATAAAACTCGAGTATACGACATCGTCGATCTGCATAAGATTTCTGTCTGCACTGGGCCGCTCTCATTCTGTCACGTATCAGCTGAATAATTTCCGTAGTCTCCTGTACTATATGTGGTTCCAAAATGCTACTCTCACTCAGTTCCGCCCAGCAAACGGGTGATCGACATTTCCTCCCATACAAAGCTTCAAAGGGTGACATCTGGATCGTCTCCTGAAAACTATTATTGTACGAAAATTTTATCAAAGGTTGGTGACGATCCCAACTACCACTGAAATCAAGGCTGCAAGCTCGAAGCATATCCTTTAAAGTCTGAATGGTCCGCTCTGACTGACCATCCGTCTGTAGGTGAAAAGCTGTACTAAAACTCAGTTGCATACCAAGAGCTTCTTGAGGTTTTTGCCATAGCCTACTAGTAAACTGAAAGGTTCCTAGGCACTCTAGTAAGGTCTCACAAGGCATCAGACATGCCAATTTAAAATTTTTGTGCCGAGAAACCCTAGACTACGGATCTTTAGACTAGATGTTTAGGCGAAACGATAAAGCTAGTTAACAAATTAACTATAGGTTAGATGCTACAACCTTTGTAGATCCGGATTTCCACCTCCTTAGCTCCACTTGGTCATGCTCTCGCTGTCCATCATGAATCCTCGACTCACACGTCGGCTTCATCGGAAAATCGGGCGAGCAAGGTCGTCGGCTTCGTGTCAAAGACGATCTACGTCGAGGTTGCACTAGTTTAAGCTCCGACTTCACAAACTTGTAAAACTTGTGAAGAAAACACCCAAAACCACTTGGCAAGAGGTAGAGGATGAAGAAATAGGAGATGGGTTCACTTTAGATTTGGATTTCTCACTTTAGATCACAAGTTGCCATTAATGGCATTAAGGTTTCTCACTTTGAGAAGAAGAAGATGATAGAAAACTTATGATAAGTTATTTCTAAAATGAATAATAAAGGAATTCTTATCATCTTCTAACCATGGTCAAGTGTAGAGAATTGACCATGGTTAGTGGGAGTGGTTAGGTTTAAGCAAGGTGACAAAATGGCATCATTACAAAAAGCTTCATGAAGCTTCACCACACTTCATGATAAAAATGAAACCCTTTTGTTTCCATAAATCTATTTAATAAATAATAAATGGATTTAATAATAAGAGAATAAATCTTAAACCCTAACCACTCTCATAACCATGGTTGCATTCTTTACACAAAGCCAAAACTACATGCATCATCAAACATGATACATATATTTGCACAAAAGTATATCATATATACAATGTGCAATCCAAGTGAGAAAAATCCGTTTAAAGTGAACCAATACTAGCTAATGCAAAGTAATATATCAAATATATAATTATACATTAAATCATTAAATCAACATTTGATTCAATGATCCGGTCATGTCGCACATAACCGACTAGTATTCAATGTATCGATTTATCGAATCGATCTTCGATTCGATAACTAGGTTATATCGCATACAACCATACGAAACATTAATCGCGAGAATTAAACACGGTATCACATACACGCATTATTCTCGGTCCCGCACATATCTCATATGCGCTCCTATTTCGTTTCGCTTGAACCAGGAAACCTCTGTGTAGGACTCTAAAGATTCGTCAATACGCCGGTAGCAGATGATGATCATATCAAGCATCCACAAGCCGCAAGCGGTCTGCTAAACGTAACGTCCACCCGGGTATTGAGCGATCAGAAGATCGACGAGCTAGCCCGCTCACACTCCTGCGAATCCGACCAGTAACACTTACCGTACAGTCCGGTCTGTTCGTCTGATACGTCGCATATCAAGTCTAGGGGTGGTATACGTCAGACCCCAATAACCGATAAGTCGTGCCGATGTGAGGCTCGTAACGGGTCGAGAAACTACTGGTAACACTTACCAGCAAATCTCTGATCAGCCCTGGCCAGGGACTTCCCTGCTACGGCCAATCGAGCACAGCGCAACATCAACTCCCAATACCGGGAGAGACGAAACCCCTCCTATCGTTCATTGCATCCATGTGACTCGGGACTGTACCCAAAGACCACCGTTTTGCACGCCCTCATGGACGTGGTAAGGTGGAGATCAAAGCACAGTGGGAATCACACAAGACTCTATGACGATCTCGGTTCTACAGACTAACCTGTACAAGTGTCACCTGAGAACTGCCATCTGACGTGAGGTATAATACCATCTGGGAGTTCTCGGCGAGTCCGTCCAGTGTACCCAGTCTCCACTGAGCACCCGTATACCATCTCTGATGTCAAACACCAATGGATATGGGATCATCCATCGCCCATCATATGGGTCGAGAAGCATATACGCTAGTCTACTCTGGTATATCGATGCCCCGTCTCGATACACCCACGACTAGGGACCTTGAAGGATGTACTTATGGACTACCATGCCCCCACTAGTATGATCTGCATCATAGTCCAGGTAGTCAAGTACATATCCTAAGGGCTTTACCAACATGTAACTACAAGACAATATAAAGAGACTAGTGTACATGTTAAGATAAAGAGTAACCAGATAGCATACTATCATATCGAGCAAGAAAGTCATCTCTATATATATCCAAGCATCCAATATAATATACATCATCTGTACAATACTGGCCTCTAGGGCATACATACAACTAACAATCTCCCACTTGCACTAGGGCCAGCTGCTGTAGTATCGCATACCGAGCATCCCGAAGAGTCTCTCAAACTGTGTCTGGGGAATGGCCTTCGTGAGTGGATCCGCCGTGTTGTTCTTCGTGTCAACTCTCCTGACCTCGATCTCCCGGCGATCAACTATCTCTCGGATCAGGTGATACCGCCTCAGAATATGCCTGGATCGCTGATGGGACCTGGGTTCCTTAGCCAAAGCCACCGCTCCATTGTTATCGCAATACAAAGGTATTGGATGCTCAATGGATGGAACCACTCCAAGTTCAGAAATGAACTTCTTGATCCAGACAGCTTCTTTAGCAGCATCGTTGGCAGCGATGTATTCAGCCTCCATCGTCGAGTCTGCCACGGTTTCCTGCTTGGAACTCTTCCAGCTAACCGCCCCTCCGTAAAGGGTAAAGACAAAGCCCGACTGCGACTTAGAGTCGTCCTTATCACTCTGGAAGCTCGAATCGGTAAAGGACTCCACTTGGAGTTCTCCGTTACCATACACCAAGAACATATCTCTAGTCCTTCGCAAGTACTTGAGAATGCTCTTCACAGCTGTCCAGTGACTCTCTCCAGGATCAGCTTGATACCTGCTCACTATACTTAGTGAGTATGCTACATCGGGTCTGGTACATAGCATCGCATACATGATAGAGCCTACTGCCGAAGCATAGGGTATCCCTTGCATGCGAGCTCTCTCCAAATCAGTCTTGGGAGACATCTCTTTGGAGAGAGTGACTCCAGAGATCGTGGGTAAGTTCCCACGCTTGGACTCTTCCATACTAAACCTCTTTAGTATGGTGTCAATGTACCTGGATTGGGACAATCCCAAAATCCGTTTGGATCTATCTCTATAGATCCTTATTCCCAATATGCAGGAGGCATCACCAAGATCTTTCATTGAGAATCTTTGTGATAAGAAGAGCTTAACCGATTGCAGCATAGGAATATCATTTCCTATCAAGAGTATGTCGTCCACGTACAATACGAGAAAGACAACCTTACTCTCTGCCACCTTCCTGTAAATACAAGGTTCATCTGGATTTTTGACGAAATCAAACTCTTTGATAACGACGTCAAAGCAGATGTTCCAACTCCGCGATGCTTGCTTTAATCCATAAATGGATTTAAGCAGCTTGCACACCTTTCCGCTGCTCCCACTATCTACGAAGCCCTCTGGCTGAGTCATGTACACGCACTCTTCTAAATCACCATTTAGAAAGGCGGTCTTAACATCCATTTGCCAGATTTCGTAATCATGATATGCAGCGATGGCAAGCATGATCCGGATGGATTTAAGCATAGCCACTGGAGAAAAGGTCTCGTCATAGTCCACACCTGGTCTTTGACGAAAACCCTTTGCTACAAGTCTAGCTTTGAAAGTCTCCACTTTCCCATCTACACCAAGTTTCTTCTTAAAGATCCACTTGCTCCCAATGGGTTTTACCCCTTCAGGAGCAATTTCCAAAGTCCATACTTTGTTGGTGTACATGGAATCCATCTCGGACCGCATAGCATCCAGCCATTTCACTGAGTCCCCACTCGTGATGGCCTGCTCGAAGCTAGTTGGGTCATCATCCTCCATGATGCAATCCTCGCTCCCACCGTCCATGAGAAAACCGTAGTATCTCTCAGGTTGGCGAGGAACCCTACTAGATCGGTGGAGAGGCTGGGGTTCGTCGGGTACTACCGAATCCTCTGGTTCCACTAAATCTTCAGTTTGAGTGTGTGTAGCCGGAATTTCTTCCAGTTCTACCTCACCGCCACTAATTTCTTTTGCAAGAAATTCCTTTTCCAAAAAGGTGGCATGTCGAGAAACAAACACTTTTTGTTCCTCTGTATGGTAGAAAAGATATCCATGTGAATGTTTGGGATATCCCACAAACTTACATAGAACTGACCGTGCCTCGAGTTTGTCCGGATTTTGTCTTTTGACATAGGCCGGGCAACCCCATATCTTAACTCGTTTAAGACATGGTCTCTTCCCACTCCATATCTCATATGGTGTGGTAGGTACAGATTTAGATGGAACTTGATTCAATAGGTATGCTGCTGTCTCCAGCGCATAACCCCAGAAGGAAATAGGCAACTCAGCTGTGCTCATCATAGAGCGCACCATATCTAATAGGGTGCGGTTCCTCCGTTCTGATACACCGTTGTGCTGTGGTGTATATGGAGGAGTCAGCTGAGAGAGAATCCCATTCTCTTTTAGGAAGTCCAGGAATTCATTGCTCAAGTATTCACCTCCTCGATCTGATCGAAGGATTTTAATACTTTTTCCGGTTTGGTTCTCGACTTCTTGTTTATATTCTCTAAATTTCTCAAAAGCTTCTGATTTGTGTTTCAACAGGAACACATATCCGAATCTAGAGAGATCGTCAGTGAATGTAATGAAGTACGAAGAACCATCCCTGGCATGTGTAGACATGGGACCACATACATCACTATGTATAAGTCCCAAGAGTTCGGTAACTCTTTCTCCGTGTCCCGTAAACGGAGTCTTGGTCATCTTGCCTTTGAGACATGACTGGCAAGTGTCATAAGATGAAAATTCAAACGAATTCAAATATCCATCTTTATGCAACTTAGCTAGTCGTGTCACATTGATGTGACCCAGTCTACAATGCCACAAGAAGGATTCATTCAGTTCAGAACTCTTCCTCTTGTGTGTGTTTGTTATGCTCAGAACTGTTGATTGATTTAGAACATAAATGCCATTGCATAACGTGCCTGATCCAACCAACTTTTGGCTATGGAAAATGTTCATAACATTGTCCTGTAATACAAAATTATATCCCTCTTTAGTCAACAAAGAAACCGATATAATGTTGCATATCAGGTTCGGCATGTAATAGCATTCGTTCAGAACCAATGTATTACCAGTTGGTAATACAAGGTGATATTCCCCGACAGTCTTAGCTGCAACAATTGCACCATTTCCAACTCTAATGTCTTTATCACCTTCTCCAAGTTCTCTACCTTTCCTTAGCCCATGTAACTGATTATATATATGGGATCCCGACCCGGTATCTAATACCCAGGACGTAGAGCAAATAGAGAAACAGTTCTCAGTAACGAACACAACCGAAGAAAATGCATCAACATGTACTTTCTTCATTCGGGTGGCATGGGAATCCTGGTATTCCCCTATATCCTGTTCATTCCTATAACTCTTATAGGAAAGAACGGAACCAACGTTCCCCAGCACAGTATAACATGCGGGTTCGGTCAATACATCCATATTATTATCTTGATTAAGGCATGAACTGGTCGCTACCTGGAGAGAGAGAGAAGAAAACACTTTAGCGTATGCTCGTGCAAGATCAGATTGGTTATTATCTTATCTAATCAGGATGGCTCCCACTGCTTTTTATCAAATCTTCCTCCAAACCCTAAAAGGAAAGACTAGCCGGGATTAATTACACACTACAAGTTCGCCAATCGTTCAGCCAGGCCAGTGTCGGTACTTTGAGGGAGGTCCCCCGTGCTTTCGCACGAACCTAATTAATGTAAACCTCGTTTTCCCAGAGGCGTAACCTCGTTAACACCTTTCTAGACACCTACTTGATTGGCTAATTGCACTGTGTAAAACTCTCCCAGGAGTAACTCTTACTCGCAGCGGGTATCGGGATCCAACTATCTCATAGAAGGTATGCAATCTCATTGCAAATTTCAACACTTGAAATTCCCGATAATATTTTGCCCCTAACCTCCTATGGCCTTGACAAAGGCCAACAAACCATAGGATGCTAGTCAAGTTCAACCCGTCATTTCTTGATCGAAATAAACCCACCCGCACGGCCCTTGACAAAGGCCAACAAGGTCGCACGACTACCCTAATCCAATCTGCATCATATGCATAAACAGATAAGCACCAGTTAGCTACCGCACACTGCGCCTTGACAAAGTCCAACAAACGCAGCACGAATACTAACTACTACTTATCTGAAATGACGGAGGGCTACGCAGGTTTTTCATAAAAACCATGAGCGTAATGAACTTGATATCGTTGTAGAATCAAATGAAGTTTTGAAATGGAGTGATTTTGAGGCTTTTCTAGTTTTTCTAAAGGAGTCACTCCCGGCGAAGGGATCTCGGTCCTTTCCTCCTCGAATGAGGTGCGGGATATATCATATATATCGCTGTGCAAAGCAAAAACCCAAAAGCAGTCAAAAGCAAACCGAGTGTGTAGCATCTGCCAGTTATTGCTAAAGGAGTCACTCCCGGTGAAGGGATCTCGGTCCTTTCCTCATCGAATAAGGTGCAGGGTATATCATATATACCGCTATGCAAAGCAAAAAACTGTAGCTACCCTTTTTATTTTAAAATTCGATTCTACAACATCTTAGGTTTCTTTATCTTTCATTAATCACATTAATGAAGTCCCATCATTTAAATACCTAAACATCACAGATAGATATGACGTACACTTATGCCATCCGCATTCGCCTCGATGTCCCCTCGTGCACCGTTAGGTTAGGTAACTAACGACAGAGCAGGGCAGGGCTAGCGCGGGTGTAAAACATAAGTAACGTCTATATAATATATCATATATATCATATACTATATCCATCACAGAGTCACAACACAGATATCGCAGCAGAATAAACATATGAAATATTGGATATACTAGGAGGTCCGTGTTTTCAATACGAGCCAGTATAAAACACGGATTCCACGGTCGTGATGAATAGCCAATCCTACACCCCCAGACCCCTACGAGAGCGGCAAGCAACCCTTCCAATTCTAGGGTTAGGAGACCCGGACTCGACTCCTCGAGTTGGTCTCCCATTGGACCCCAGAACCCGGTTACTTGTGCTCCCCTCCTTGGGTCTATCCTAATGCTGAAAAGTAAATAATATACAAAGGGTGACAACTTCCGCTACCTGGAAGTGCCCCAAATAAAAGAATATTGCATACAAGTTTTTACATGAATGAAAATGAAAAACACTCATCTCACATAAAAACCCCCGGCTATTCGAATACGACGATCCAATATAACATATCCAGCAACACATAACATCACATGCCATCAACGTAAGTAAGTATGCATACCCCAATTGTCGTTGACGTATAGCAACGAAACCGGCGATATGTACATACTACACTTACGGTCACAGAAAAGAAAGTGTAAAACTACAACAATTGGAATCCGCAACTTCTTTAGACATCGCATGCCTAACAGATATAAATCCCGCATTTTAGTCTCATTATTGAAAACACTTTTCAATATCATATGGGACTAAACTGCTAAATTTATAACATTTATTCAGTTATCACATAACTGTCTGTGAATCCCAATTATTGTATCACATTCCAGATAAACATATAATGTTAAACTTTCCGATCGAACAATCGAATACCCAAGTTTTCCCGATACAGTCCAACACATGAAATAAGTCTAACAACATTCAGTTCGTGCCTCAGTACCAACGGTCCAGCCGTAGAAGGGTCAAGCCAACGCCTCACATGTGGCACGCCGTACTGCCCCAAACCCGAAGGTTCAAAGGGCAGTTCAAGACGGTCACATAATCGAGTTAAGGTTTGTTGTCTTCTAGAGGGTCCATCGCGTTACTTGCACTACTTAGAACGTCGTTAAACTACGGAAAAATCCAACACTTAGAAATTTCCCGACAGGGGAAAAATTGGGTATTTATATCCGGTCGAACTTTTTAACATATTCTGGAAATTATCCGGAAATACACAAAAGACGAAATTTGATAATCCGATCGAAATACCGAATCCCCAAAACAACCCCAGAAAATTCAACACTTGAATGAATATTAAACATTCCCAGAAGACTCAGCACTGTGTGAAATGAATTACTATGCAAACTACTTTCTCTAAATCATCATAGTAGCCGCGGAACCGCCGCGCTTCCTATGGTGGGGGCCGCGGTTCCGCGCCTAAATAGTTGACTTAGTCAAACGTGCTTCACAGTAACTTATTAAATTCCCTGCTGAATTTTTTGGCAATTTTTAATCTGGAAAAATCCACGTTTTTATAAAAAAGTACAGAGAGCATGTTTGTATTGGGTTTTCGGGTTCGTTCGGACTTCAAACTCCGTCTGGACTTCGCCTAAGGCTCTAGCTAGGCTCTGATACCAGTGAAAGGTTCCTAGGCACTCTAGTAAGGTCTCACAAGGCATCAGACATGCCAATTTAAAATTTTTGTGCCGAGAAACCCTAGACTACGGATCTTTAGACTAGATGTTTAGGCGAAACAATAAAGCTAGTTAACAAATTAACTATAGGTTAGATGCTACAACCTTTGTAGATCCGGATTTCCACCTCCTTAGCTCCACTTGGTCATGCTCTCGCTGTCCATCATGAATCCTCGACTCACACGTCGGCTTCATCGGAAAATCGGGCGAGCATGGTCGTCGGCTTCGTGTCAAAGACGATCTACGTCGAGGTTGCACTAGTTTAAGCTCCGACTTCACAAACTTGTAAAACTTGTGAAGAAAACACCCAAAACCACTTGGCAAGAGGTAGAGGATGAAGAAATAGGAGATGGGTTCACTTTAGATTTGGATTTCTCACTTTAGATCACAAGTTGCCATTAATGGCATCAAGGTTTCTCACTTTGAGAAGAAGAAGATGATAGAAAACTTATGATAAGTTATTTCTAAAATGAATAATAAAGGAATTCTTATCATCTTCTAACCATGGTCAAGTGTAGAGAATTGACCATGGTTAGTGGGAGTGGTTAGGTTTAAGCAAGGAGACAAAATGGCATCATTACAAAAAGCTTCATGAAGCTTCACCACACTTCATGATAAAAATGAAACCCTTTTGTTTCCATAAATCTATTTAATAAATAATAAATGGATTTAATAATAAGAGAATAAATCTTAAACCCTAACCACTCTCATAACCATGGTTGCATTCTTTACACAAAGCCAAAACTACATGCATCATCAAACATGATACATATATTTGCACAAAAGTATATCACATATACAATGTGCAATCCAAGTGAGAAAAATCCGTTTAAAGTGAACCAATACTAGCTAATGCAAAGTAATATATCAAATATATAATTATACATTAAATCATTAAATCAACATTTGATTCAATGATCCGGTCATGTCGCACATAACCGACTAGTATTCAATGTATCGATTTATCGAATCGATCTTCGATTCGATAACTAGGTTATATCGCATACAACCATACGAAACATTAATCGCGAGAATTAAACACGGTATCACATACACGCATTATTCTCGGTCCCGCACATATCTCATATGCGCTCCTATTTCGTTTCGCTTGAACCAGGAAACCTCTGTGTAGGACTCTAAAGACTCGTCAATACGCCGGTAGCAGATGATGATCATATCAAGCATCCACAAGCCGCAAGCGGTCTGCTAAACGTAACGGCCACCCGGGTATTGAGCGATCAGAAGATCGACGAGCTAGCCCGCTCACACTCCTGCGAATCCGACCAGTAACACTTACCGTACAGTCCGGTCTGTTCGTCTGATACGTCGCATATCAAGTCTGGGGGTGGTATACGTCAGACACCAATAACCGATAAGTCGTGCCGATGTGAGGCTCGTAACGGGTCGAGAAACTACTGGTAACACTTACCAGCAAATCTCTGATCAGCCCTGGCCAGGGACTTCCCTGCTACGGCCAATCGAGCACAGCGCAACATCAACTCCCAATACCGGGAGAGACGAAACCCCTCCTATCGCTCATTGTCTCCATGTGACTCGGGACTGTACCCAAAGACCACCGTTTTGCATGCCCTCATGGACGTGGTAAGGTGGAGATCAAAGCACAGTGGGAATCATACAAGACTCTATGACGATCTCGGGTCTACAGACTAAGCTGTACAAGTGTCACCTGAGAACTGCCATCTGACGTGAGGTATAATACCATCTGGGAGTTCTCGGCGAGTCCGTCCAGTGTACCCAGTCTCCACTGAGCACCCGTATACCATCTCTGATGTCAAACACCAATGGATATGGGATCATCCATCGCCCATCATATGGGTCGAGAAGCATATACGCTAGTCTACTCTGGTATATCGATGCCCCGTCTCGATACACCCACGACTAGGGACCTTGAAGGATGTACTTATGGACTACCATGCCCCCACTAGTATGATCTGCATCATAGTCCAGGTAGTTAAGTACATATCCTAAGGGCTTTACCAACATGTAACTACAAGACAGTATAAAGAGACTAGTGTACATGTTAAGATAAAGAGTAACCAGATAGCATACTATCATATCGAGCAAGAAAGTCATCTCTATATATGTCCAAGCATCCAATATAATATACATCATCTGTACAATACTGGCCTCTAGGGCATACATACAACTAACATAAACTGGGTACCCTATTTGAAACTATGCACGTCGGAACTCCATGTAATCGTACAATCTCATCGATATAAATCTAAGCATACTGAGCAAACCCATACGTCGTCTTCACCGGAAGAAAATGAGCAGCCTTTTTCAATCTATCTACAATCACCCAAATGGAATCATACCCTCTGTTAGTCCTGGGTAGACCCACAACAAAATCCATGGAAATCTGTTCCCATTTCCACTCTGGAATGGGCGAGGGCTGCAACTCTCCTGCCGGCCTCTGGTGCTCGGCCTTGACTTGCTGACAAGTCAAGCATCTCGAAACAAATTTTGCAACGTCCCTCTTCATCCTCCCCACTAATAAACATCCCTCAAGTCATGATACATCTTGGTGGAACCAGAATGAATACTGTACACTGATCGATGGGCCTCCTCTAAGATCTCAAGTCTCAATCCATCAGAATCTGGCACACAAAGACGAGTCCCAAAATGTAATACTCCACGGTCATCTATCGCGAACTCTGACTCTCTGCCCTGCCTAAACTGATCCATGATCTCCGTCATACGAGCATCTGCAGTCTGTGTCTCTCGAATACGATCCAATAACTGAGGTCGGGTGCGAACATGTGCTAACTGTCCTCCTGTCGATGTGAACTCAAACTGTATACGGCTATCACATAAAATCTGTCAGTCTGTGGAAAACTGCCTCTGCAAGGTGTGCACATGAAATAATCTACCTCCAGGCTTCCGATTCAAAGCTTCTGCTACGACATTCGCTTTTCCTGGATGATACAAGATCTCACAATCGTAATCCTTCCCGAGTTCCATCCATCTACGCTGCCTTAGATTCAGATCCCTCTGCTGAAAAATATACTTTAAGCTCTTATGATCTGTGATGATTTGGCACGCCTCTCCATACAAGTAATGCCTCCAAATCTTCTGTGCGAAAACTACTACAGCCATCTCCAAATCATGAATGGGGTGGTTCTGCTCGTGCCTCTTCGACTGTCGAGAAGCATAAGCTACAACCCTACCGTGCTGCATGAATACACAGCCTAAACCCACTTGAGATGCATCACAATATACAACAAAACAACCTGACCCAGAAGGTAAAGATAAGACTGGTGCGGTCGTCAAGCGAGTCTTCAACTGCCGGAAACTCTGCTCACATACATCTGTCCAAAGAAATGGAACTTCCTCTCTAGTCAATCCGGTCAACGGTGCAGCGACCTGAGAAAAATCCTACACAAAGCGTCGGTAATAACCCGCCAGACCTAAGAAACTCCGAACCTTAGTAACTGACACAGGTCTGGGCTAGTGTTGTACCGCTTCGATCTTCTTTGGGTCCACACGTATCCCATTTCTCGTAACTACGTGACCCAAGAAATCCACACTATCCAGCCAGAAAGCACACTTTAAGAATTTAGCGAATAGCTGATGCTCTTTCAAGGTCTGCAACGTGATACATAAATACTGCTCGTGCTCCTCTCTGCTCTGGGAATAAACGAGAATTTCATCAGTGAATACTATAATAAACTGATCAAGGAAGGGCTTGAAGATACGGTTCATCATATCCATAAAAGCTGCTGGGGCGTTGGTGAGTCCGAGCGACATCACCAGAAACTCATAATGCCCATATCATGTGTGAAAAGTCGTCTTCGGAATATCATCTTTCCGAACCCTCAATTTGTGATATCCTGACCTCAAATCAATCTTCGAGAAGTAGTCGTCTTCCTGCAACTGATCGAACAAGTCATCGATACGAGGTAGTGGATACCTATTTCGCACAGTGACGCGATTCGGCGTCGCTAATCGATGCACAGTCTCATACTACCGTCCTTCTTCTTTACAAAAAAGACAGGAGCTCCCCACGGCGATACACTGGGACGAACAAGTCCTCTATCTATCAACTCTTGCAACTGCCTTTTGAGTTCTTTCAACTCCGTCGGGCCCATCCGGTATGGTGGTATAGAAATAGGTCCCGCACTCGGAATCAAGTCAAAGTAAAATTCGATAACACAATCGGGTGGCAATCCTGGTAATTCAGCAGGAAACACATCCGGAATTTCTTGTGTGATCGGAACTTGGTCCAACGGGACATCAGCGACTCCTAAGTCCTGAACAAAACTTAAGAACCCATGACAACCCTTCTTTAAGAGTCGTCCCGCACAAAGAGCAGAAATCATGTTGGCAGGAGTTATATTACAGTCCCCCTGCACAACAAAGATCGGTTCACCTAAAAAAAATCTAACCGCCTTCCCCTGACAATCTACATAAGCATGACAAGCGGCCAACCAATCTATACCGAGAAGTATATCAAAATCTAACATATCCAGGAGAATCAGATCATCTAGCGAATCTCCATCATCAATACGTACAGAACATGATCTGAATATGTGTCGAGCTATAAAAGATTCTCCTATAGGTGTAATCACAACTAGCGGTAACCCTAACAATGACGACTCTCTTCCCAAAGAAAGTGCGAGTGTGCAAATACGTATGAATGCGTAGAACCGGGATAAATAAAAATATGCGCATTTAAGGAACATACTAAAAGAATACCTGTTACGACTGTAGGGTTCCTAGGCATACACTAGAGGTCTCGCAAGGCATCGAACATGCCAATTTAAAAAAATCTAGGTGCCGAGAGACCCGACTACGGATCTAAGACTAGATGTTTAGGCGAAAAGATTAACTAGTTAACACTTAACTAATGGGATATCGGAAATACAACCTTTGTAGATCCGGTGCTCCACCTCCATAGCTCCGCAAAGAAGTCGTCTCCGCTGTCCAAAAGGAATCCGAGCTCTAGAGTCGGCTTCGTCGGAGAAAAAGCGAGCTAGGTCGTCGATGTCTATGCCTAAGATGATCTACGTCGAGGCATCGCTAAATCAAGCTCCACCTTCACCAAGCCCTAAAAACTTGTGAAGGAAACACACTCTACTACTTGGCAAGAGGTAGAGAATGAAGAAATAGGAAGTGGGTAGACTTTAGAATTGGATTTCTCACTCTAATTCATCAATCACCATTAATGGTCAAGCTTTTCTTCACTTGAAGGAAGAAGAAGAAGAAGCTAAAATATGATGATAAGAATATTAGAATTGAAAAGAAAAATCAATCCTTATCATATAATGAACCATGGTTAGATGTAGAGAGTTAACTAAGGTTTAAGTGAGTGGTAAGGGTTAAGCATGAGAGAAAAATGGTCATTAAGTCAAAGTCTTCATGAAGGTTCATGAATGAACAAAAGAAAACAACCATTTTCCTCATTTTGCCTTTTCTTTTTCCAAAAAGATAAATGAATAAAATGAAATCAAAAAACCTAATCACCCACTTAACTATAGTTTAATTCTTAACACTTAACCATAATGAATGTATCATCAAACATGATACAATCTAGTGCACAAAATCATATCGCATATGTAATGCGCACATCCGAGTGAGAAAATCCATTATAAAGTGCACCGATACTAGTTAATGCAAAGTAATATATCAAATATATAATTATGCATTAAATCATTAAATCAACACTTGATTTAACGATCCGGTCATATCGCATATAACCGACTAGTATCATTAGTAACAACTTATCGAATCAACACTTGATCCGATAACCCGGCTATATCGCATATAACCGATCAATGTCACATCGCGAGAATCGAATACAGTATCACATACTGGTATTATTCTCGGTCCCGCACATATCTCATATGCGCTCCTATTTCGTTTCGCTTGAGCCAGGAAACCTCTGTGTAGGACTCTAAAGACTCGTCAATACGCCGGCAGCAGATGATGATCATATCAAACACCCACAAGCCGCAAGCGGTCTGCTAAACGTAACGGCCACCCGGGTATTGAGCAATCTGAAGATCGACGAGCAAGCCCGCTCACACTCCAATGAATCCAACCAGTAACACTACCGTACAGTCCGGTCTGATCGTCTGATATGTCGCATATCTCGCCTAGGGGTGGTAAACGTCAGACCCCAATAGCTCGATAAGTCGTGTCGATAAGAGGTCTATAACAATTCGAGAAACTACTGGTAACACTTACCAGTAAATCTCAGCAACCCTGGCCAGGGATTTCCTGTTATAGCCAATCGAACACAGTGCAACATCAACCCCCTATACCGGGAGAGACGAATCCCCTCCTATCGCTCATTGCCTCCATGTGACTCGGGACTGTACCCAAAAACCACCGTTTTGCACGCCCTCTTGTACGTGGTAAGATGGAAATCAAAGTACAGTGGGAACCACACAAGACACTATGACGATCTCGGGTCAACAGACTACTCTGTACCAGTGTCACCTGAGAACTGCCATCTGACGTGAGGTATAATACCATCTGGGAGTTCTCGGCGAGTCCGTCCAGTGTACCCAGTCTCTACTGAGCACCCGTATATCATCTCCGATGTCAAACACCAATGGATATGGGATCATCCATCGCCCATCTGTATGGGTCGAGAGGGTACACGCTAGTCTACTCTGGTATATCGATGCCCCGTCTCGATACACCCACGACTAGGGACTTTGAAGGATGTACTTATGGACTACCATGTCCCCACTAGTATGATCCGCATCATAGTCCAGGTAGTCAAGTACACATCCTAAGGGCTTTACCAACATGTAACAGAGAGACAATCAGTGTACACGTTAAGGTAAAGAGTAACCAGATAGCATACTATCATGTCGAGCAAGAAAGTCCTCCCGATATATGTCCCAGCATCCACTACAATATACATCCTATGTACAGTAATGGCCTCTAGGGCATACATATAACTAACAATCTCCCACTTGCACTAGGGCCATCTATAGCAGTGGTTGTAGTATCTCATACTCAACCATCCCATAAAAGTCTCTCTCTGAGAATAGGCCTTCGTGAGTGGATCCGCTGCGTTATCCTCTAGGTCTGCTCTCCTTGCCTCGATCACCCTGGAGATCAACCATCTCCATGATCAGGTAATACTGCCTTAGAATAAGTCTGGATCACTGATGGGACCGGCATTCCTCGGCATAAGCCACAACTCCATTGTCTCACAATGGTAGGAACGTAGTTCATCTCATGAACTAATATACACCCAAACATCCTCTTTGGTAGCATCTTAAGTAGCGATGTATCCTGCCTTTATCGTCTAGTATGTCACGGTATCTAGCTTGGAACTCTTCCAACATACCGTCCCTTCACTGAGGGTAAAGACAATGCCTGCGACTGACATTCAGTCGTCTTTATCACCCTGGAATACTTCCAGTGATTCTCCCAGGATCGATTGATACCATCTCACTACAACTAGTGAGTATACTAACACCCAAATAACATCTATCTCATAGATGAAAACTCAGGATGGAGGAGGTATCACATTGATCCTATCTGGAGAATCATTGTGATAAGCGGAGATTGACTGAGCGTAGCATAAGAAACTCCTTTCTTATCAAGAGTATGTCATCCACGTACTCTACGAGGATCACCACCATACTCCCTACTACCTTTTTGTATATACAAGGTTCATCTACCATTTTGATGATGTCAAACTCTTTGACTAATCTATCAAAACAGATGTTCCAACTCCGCGATGCCTGCTTTATCACATAAAACATCTTGCACACGTTTCCGCTGCTCCCACTGTCTACGAGGACCTCTGGCTGTGTACTTATAGACGCACTCTTCTAAAACATCATTTAGAAAAGCAGTCATGGCACCCAACCGCCAGATATCGTAGTCATGGTATGTAGCCGTGGCAAGTAGGATCTGGATGGACTTAAGCATAAATCCTTAGAAAAGGTTTCAACATAATCCATACCTGGTCAATGATGCAAACCTTTAACAAGTCTAGCTTTGAAAGTCTCAACTTTTCCATGTACACCAAGTAATCTTCTCAAGATATACTTGCTCCTGATGGGGATTTAACCCTTCAGATATAGCAACTAAAGTCCATACTTTGTTGGTGTATAAGGATTCCATCTCAGATCGCTAAACATCCAGCCATTCTTACAGAGTCTTACTCCTGATGGCCAGCTCGAAATTAGTTGGGTCATCATCTCATGATGCAATCCTCGCTCCCACTGTCATAGAGAAACAGAAGTATCTCTCAGGTGGGTGAGGAACCCTACTAGATCGGCGGAGAGGCTGAGGTTCGTTGGAATCTACTGAATCCTTTGGTTCTATCAAATCATTAGCTGCAGTTTGTATAGCTGGAACATTTCCAGTTCTACTTAACAGACCTTGCCTCGAGCTTGTTCGGATTTTGCTTTTAGACATAGGCCGGACAACCCCAAATCTTAACTAACTTAAGATATGGGCTCTTCCCTTTCCATATCACATATGAAGCGGTAGGCAACTGATTTGATTGGAACCCTATTCAATAGGTATGCGACTTCTCAAGTGCATAACCCCCTAAGGAAAAAGGTAACTCAGTAGTACTCATCATAGAGCACACCATATCAAATAGGGTGTATCTGCTCCGCCCCGACATACCATCGTGCAATGGTGTATACGGAGGAGTAATGCTGAGAGAGAATCTCATTCTCCTTTAGAATAGCCCAGGATTTCCGTGCTCAAGTATTCTCCTCCTTGATCTCATCATAGGACATATTACTTATACCCGTATTGGTTCTCTACTTCTAACTTATATTCTGTGAATATCTCAAAAGGTTCGGACTTGTGTTTCAACAAGAACATAGGTCTGAATCTCGAGAGATTATCAGAGAATGTAATGAAGTATAAAGAATCAGTCCTGGCATGTGCAGACAGGGGACCTACATGCATCAACATGTATCATCCCAAGAGTTCACTAACTCTTTCTCTGTTTCCAATAAACAGAGCTGTGGTCATCTTATCTTTGTGACATGACTGACAAGTTTCACGAGATGTAAATTCAAACTGATTTGAATATGCATCTACATGTAACTCCAGCTAGTCGGGTCGCATTGATATGACCTAGTCTACAATACCACAAGAAGGATTCGTTCATTTCTGATCTCTTCTTCTTGTGTGTGTTCCGTATACTAAGAACTGTAGTTTGATTTAGAACATCAATGCTTTTAGATAACGTGCCTGAACCGATCAACTTTTGATATAGGAAATGTTCAAAACATTATCCAACAATACAAAATTTTATCATTTCTTTACTAATAAAGAGAGTGATATGATTTTGTATATCAGGTTCGGTATATAATAACATTCGTTCAGAATCAATGCATTGGTAATACAGGGTGACAGTGACCAACAGACTTGGTTGCAACTCTTGCCCCGTTTTCTGCCTCATGAAACTTATCACCCGTTCTCAGTTTTTCTACCCTTTTGTAGCCCTATGTAACATCTTACATATCTGGGATCCTGATCCGGCATCAAATACCCAGGATACGGAGGATACTGAGAAACAGTTCTTTGTAATGAACACACCCGAAGATGATGCATCAACATGCACTCTCTTCGTTTGGGCGGCAAGGGAAATCTGGTATTCCCCAGTTTCCTGCTCTGTCTTATAACAATTATAAGTTGGAGCGGGACCAACGTTCCCCAGCTCAGAGTAACAAGCGGGTTCGGTCAATAATCCGTATTATTATCTTGATTAAGGCGTGATATGGTCGCTACCAGGAGAGAGAGAGAAGAAAACACTCAGCGTGCGCTCTTGCAAAAATAGATTGGTTATTATTTTATCTAATCAGGATGGCTCCCACTGCTTTTTATCAAATCTTCCTTCAAACCCTAAAAGGAAAGACTAGCCGGGATTAATTACATACTACAAGTTCGCCAATCTTTCAGCCAGGCCAATGTCGGTACTTTGAGGGAGGTCCCCCGTGCTTTCGCACGAACCTAATTAATGTAAACCTCGTTTTCCCAGAGGCGTAACCTCGTTGACACCTTTCTAGACACCTACTTGATCGGCTAATTGTAATGTATAAAACTCTCCCAGGAGTAACTCTTACTCGCAGCGGGTATCGGGATCCAACTATCTCATAGAAGGTATGCAATCTCATTGCAAATTTCAACACTTGAAATTCCCGATAATATTTTGCCCCTAACGTGCTATGACCTTGACGAAAGCCAACAAACCATAGCCCGCTAGTCAAGTTCAACCCGTCATTTCCTGATTGAATTAAACCCACCCGCACGACCCTTGACGAAAGCCAACAAAGCCGCACGACTACCCTAATCCAATCGCATCGTATGCTAGCAGATAAGCAGCATATAGCTACCGCACACTGCACCTTGACGAAAGCCAACAAATGCAGCACGAATACTATATACAACTTATCTGAAATGACGGAGGGCTACGACAGGTTTTTCTGAAAACCTATTGCGTAATGAACTTGATATCGTTGTAGAATCAAATGATTTTAAAATGGAGTGCTTTTGAGGCTTTTCTTGTTTTGCTAAAGGAGTCACTCACGGTGAAGGGATCGTCGGTCCTTTCCTCGTCGAATGAGGTGCGGGATATATCATATATATCACTGTGCAAAGCAAAATCATTTAAAAGCAATCAAAAGACAAACCGAGTGTGTAGCATCTGCCAGTTATTGCTAAAGGAGTCACTCCCGGTGAAGGGATCCCGGTCCTTTCCTTATCGAATAAGGTGCAGGATATATCACATATACCGCTGTGCAAAGCAAGAACTGTAGCTACCTGTTTTATTTTGAAATTCGATTCTACAACATCTTAGGTTTCCTTTATTTCATTAATCTCATTAATGAAGTCCCATCATTTAAGTACTTAAACATCACAGATAAATACGACGTACACTTATGCCATCCGCATTCGCCTCGATGTCCCCTCGTGCACCGTTAAGTTAGGTAACTAACGGCAGAGCGGGGCAGGGCTAGCGCGGGTGTAAAACATAAGTAACGCCTATATAATATATCATATATACTATATATAGTATCTATCACAGAACATCACATGATCACATCACAGATATCGCAGCAGAAGAAACATATGAAATATTGGATATACTAGGACGTCCGTGTTTTCAATACGAGCCAATATAAAACACGGATTCCACGGTCGTGATGAATAGCCAAACCCACACCCCAAGACCCCTACGAGAGCGGCAAGCAACCCTACCAATTCTGGAGTTAGGAGACCCGGCCTCGACTCCTCGAGTTGGTCTCCCACTGGACTCCAGAACCCGGTTACTTGTGCCCTCCTCCTTGGGTCTATCCTAGTGCGGAAAAGTAAATAATATACAAAAGGTGACAACTTCCGCAACCTGGAAGTGCCCCAATAAAAGAATATTACATACAAGTTTTTACATGAATGAAAATAAAAAACACTCATCTCATATAAAAACCCACGGCTATTCGTACACGACGATCCAACATAACATATCCAGCTACACATAACATCACATGTCATCAACGTAAGTAAATATGTGCATCCCAATTGTCGTTGACATATAGCAACGAAACCGACGATTTCACATATTACACTTACGGTCACAGAAAAGAAAGTGTAAAACTACAACAGTTGGAATCCGCAACCTCCTCAGACATCGCATGCCTGACCAAATGAATTTCTTAGACATCGCATGCCTAACAATTATAAACCCCGCATTTTAGTCTCTTTATCAAAAACACTTTTCAATATCAAGTCGGGCAATTCAACAGGATTCCCGAAAAACTGATCGAATGCTCGTCGCAAACTTTAGTAGGCGGCCGCACCCCCGATACCGTCGACAAAGTGCACCAAGGCGGAACACCGCTGCCGCGAGCACCCGAACGGATGCTTTCGGTGACGGGGTTCTCCTACAGTCACTTGGTCGGGGTTATGGAGTGAGGCTGTCTATTAAGTTTACCCGGCGAGTATCCGCGTACGCTACGTGATTGCGACGGACTTTTGATCACATCAAAATTCCGTGGCAACCGATCAAGTGAGACTAAAGTGCTATGTTTATAACATTCATTCAGTTATCATCTAACTTTTGTGAATTCCAATTATTGTATCCCATTCCAGATAAACAGAAAATGTTAAACTTTTCGATCGAACAGTCAAACACCCAAGTTTTCCCGATACAGATCAACACATGAAATAAGTCTAACAACATTCAGTTCGTGCCTCAGTACCAACGGTCCAGCCGTAGAAGGGTCAAGCCAACGCCTCACATGTGGCACGCCGTACTGCCCCAAACCCGAGGGTTCAAAGGACAGTTCAAGACGGTCACATAATCGAGTTAAGGTTTGTTGTCTTCTAGAGGGTCCATCGCGTTACTTGCACTACTTAGAACGTCGTTAAACTACGGAAAAATCCAACACTTGGAAATTTCCCGACAGGGGAAAAATTGGGTATTTATATCCGGTCGAACTTTTTAACATATTCTAGAAAATATCCGGAAAGCCACACAGACAAAATTTGATATCCCGATCGAAACACCGAATCCCCAAAACTACTCCAGAAAATTCAACTCTTGAAAATATTTTAAAAATTCCCAGAAAACTCAGCATAATTTAATAGGAGTTACTGTGCAAACAGTGTACGATGACGTCATCATTCCGCCGCGGAACCGCCGCATATGGCAGGCTTCTGCCGCGGTTTGTACTGCTCATGGAAAAATGTTTGCACCAAAATTCTTATTTTTTCCTGCTGAATTTTTTAGCAATTTTTAATTTGGAAAAATCCACGTTTTCTGAAAACGTCCAGAGAGCATTTTCCGGGTTGGTTTCGGGTTCGTTCGGGCTTCAAATTCCGTCTGGACTTCGCCTAAGGCTCTAGTTAGGCTCTGATACCACTGTAGGGTTCCTAGGCACACACTAGAGGTCTCGCAAGGCATGGAACATGCCAATTTCAAAAAATCTAGGTGCCGAGAGACCCGACTACGGATCCAAGACTAGATGTTTAGGTGAAAAGATTAACTAGTTAACACTTAACAAATGGGATATCGGAAATACAACCTTGGTAGATCCGGTGCTCCACCTCCATAGCTCCGCAAAGAAGTCGTCTCCGCTGTCCAAAAGGAATCCGGGCTCTAGAGTCGGCTTCGTCGGAGAAAAAGCGAGCTAGGTCGTCGATGTCTATGCCTAAGATGATCTACGTCGAGGCATCGCTAAATCAAGCTCCACCTTCACCAAGCCCTAAAAACTTATGAAGGAAACACACTCTACTACTTGGCAAGAGGTAGAGAATGAAGAAATAGGAAGTGGGTAGACTTTAGAATTGGATTTCTCACTCTAATTCATCAATCACCATTGATGGTCAAGCTTTTCTTCACTTGAAGGAAGAAGAAGAAGAAGCTAAAATATGATGATAAGAATATTAGAATTGAAAAGAAAAATCAATCCTTATCATATAATGAACCATGGTTAGATGTAGAGAGTTAACTAAGGTTAAATGGGTGGTAAGGGTTAAGCATGAGACAAAATGGTCATTAAGTCAAAGTCTTCATGAAGGTTCATGAATGAACAAAAGAAAACAACCATTTTCCTCATTTTGCCTTTTCTTTTTCCAAAAAGATAAATGAATAAAATGAAATCAAAAACCCTAATCACCCACTTAACTATAGTTTAATTCTTAACACTTAACCATAATGCATGTATCATCAAACATGATACAATCTAGTGCACAAAATCATATCGCATATGTAATGCGCACATCTGAGTGAGAAAATCCATTATAAAGTGAACCGATACTAGTTAATGCAAAGTAATATATCAAATATATAATTATGCAATAAATCATTAAATCAACACTTGATTTAACGATCCGGTCATATCGCATATAACCGACTAGTATCATTAGTAACAACTTATCGAATCAACACTTGATCCGATAACCCGGCTATATCGCATATAACCGATCAATGTCACATCGCGAGAATCGAATACAGTATCACATACTGGTATTATTCTCGGTCCCGCACATATCTCATATGCGCTCCTATTTCGTTTCGCTTGAGCCAGGAAACCTCTGTGTAGGACTCTAAAGACTCGTCAATACGCCGGCAGCAGATGATGATCATATCAAACACCCACAAGCCGCAAGCGGTCTGCTAAACGTAACGGCCATCCGGGTATTGAGCGATCTGAAGATCGACGAGCAAGCCCGCTCACACTCCAGTGAATCCAACCAGTAACACTACCGTACAGTCCGGTCTGATCGTCTGATATGTCGCATATCTCGCCTAGTGGTGGTAAACGTCAGACCCCAATAGCTCGATAAGTCGTGTCGATAAGAGGTCTATAACAATTCGAGAAACTACTGGTAACACTTATCAGTAAATCTCAGCAACCCTGCCCAGGGATTTCCTGTTATAGCCAATCGAACATAGTGCAACATCAACCCCCTATACCGGGAGAGACGAATCCCCTCCTATCGCTCATTGCCTCCATGTGACTCGGGACTGTACCCAAAAACCACTGTTTTGCACGCCCTCTTAGACGTGGTAAGATGGAAATCAAAGCACAGTGGGAACCACACAAGACACTATGACGATCTCGGGTCAACAGACTACTCTGCACCAGTGTCACCTGAGAACTGCCATCTGACGTGAGGTATAATACCATCTGGGAGTTCTCGGCGAGTCCGTCCAGTGTACCCAGTCTCTACTGAGCACCCGTATATCATCTCCGATGTCAAACACCAATGGATATGGGATCATCCATCGCCCATCTGTATGGGTCGAGAGGGTACACGCTAGTCTACTCTGGTATATCGATGCCCCGTCTCGATACACCCACGACTAGGGACTTTGAAGGATGTACTTATGGACTACCATGTCCCCACTAGTATGATCCGCATCATAGTCCAGGTATTCAAGTACACATCCTAAGGGCTTTACCAACATGTAACAGAGAGACAATCAGTGTACACGTTAAGGTAAAGAGTAACCAGATAGCATACTATCATGTCGAGCAAGAAAGTCCTCCCGATATATGTCCCAGCATCCACTACAATATACATCCTATGTACAGTAATGGCCTCTAAGGCATACATATAACTAACAACGACTGCATTGGATACCTGGTCTCTACCAGCATCATGACGTCCTTCCTTTGAGTCTACATTTCCTAGCGAAATGCCCTGGACGTCCACAACTAAAATAGATAGATGGGGGCCTCTGCTCAACGGGGTACAAATTGAACATCTGGCCCTGAGTCCTATCTCGACCAAAACTGCGGCCTGGAATAAATCTGCATCGACCTCCTCGTCCTCTCGAATTACGACCGTCATGACCACGGCTTCTATGGGCGTTGATCTGGCGTGGAACTGCAATATGTGTAGGAGGTAATATGCTCGTAGGAGGTGGTGAAGTCATATGTGAGACCAATGCCTCACCCTGTTTCATCATGGGGCAATTCCGAATAAAGTGATACAGACACCCACATATGAAACATCCTTGCGGGGGCCGCTGAACATATGGGTATGTGTGACTTAACTGGACCATAAAGAATCCGCCACGACCTCTACGAATTTTCTATGAGTTGATGTATTATTACGAATTCGCCTTGGCCTCTGAACAACCGTACATGGAATAAGGGTCGATCTCCGTGCTCGCTTAATTTCTAACAAGGAGATGATCATTCGGCGCATTTCTTTAACACTTGCCTCCATCCTAGCTATACGATCAATATAGGGTGGATCAATTTGTTCATGAAAAGTAGGCCTACTGCCCAAATTTGTCACCGTTTAAGACGAGCCCGCTCCAATCTCATCTGTAACAGCGGTCGTCTGAGTCCCCGTAGTCGTTGATGACATAGTGGCTGGAGTAAGAAACATGATTGATAAGGACATGACAATCGAATCACAAGATACATGGAATCAAAGAAAGAAGTACGAACAAACATCTCCTAAGGTTACTTAGGCTGAGTATCATAGCATAAATATGCCGCGGAATATACGTACGGTACTGCACTC
This sequence comes from Agapanthus africanus, assembly GCA_030015575.1. Taxonomy (NCBI): domain Eukaryota; kingdom Viridiplantae; phylum Streptophyta; class Magnoliopsida; order Asparagales; family Amaryllidaceae; genus Agapanthus; species Agapanthus africanus. The sequence continues at coordinate 319,683,354 of JASDDO010000008.1, forward strand.
ATCTTCATTCACCTACTACATCAAACCAAAGGTCATCCTACGTAACGAACTCAAGTTGACTTACCTTAACTCACTACTCGATTCCGTAAGGTTAATCCTAAGCTCTGATACCAACTTTGTCACGACCCAAAGTTTGGATGTGACTGGCACATAGATTGTACAATATCTAAAGATATTTACACAATCCGAGTAAGCCGAAAAACCAAGATCAAATCCTTTTTGCGGAATTTTTATAAAAATTTAGTTTTTTAAGTAAAAATCACAGATTTATGTAATTAAGATCTTAACAGTTACCCACTAATTAATTCATAATAAAAACAATTATAAAGTGTTAAGTTTGGTTTCATCCCTAGTTGGGATCAACGATATCAACAGCGGAAATAAATATCCAGTATATCAGATATCAATAATAATTCCAGACATAAATAAAAGAATATCTTCTAACATAACAACGATCTCACCTGTCAAATAATATACATATAACCATCTCTCATTCTAAGTCATAATACAAGATCTGATAGAGATATTCTAGATCCAAAATATAATAACAAAAGAGAAGGTTACTATATATGTAACTCACCTATCAAAAGATGCGATAAAAGCTGAAAAAGTGGATCTGCACTGCTGCTAACCGTTCACTCTACTCCTGCAAGGAACTGTGGCACAACGTGGGTGAGTTGCCAACTCGGTGAATAAAATTAACATATAACGGCTGATAATGTAAACATGACAAACTATCACTAACTGCAATAAGGATAATTATGATGCATGATAACATGTGGAAAACATGAATCCGTACAACCAATCACATAATCAAAACTGAAATCTCATCATTTATTTCCAAATAAAGTTCATCTTTCTGTGTCCCTCATCGACACAAATCTTCAATTCTCTAAGGCATCGTTCCGCGAACGATCTTGTAATTTATAACACCAGTCGATATCATATAAATATTCGCCGTGTTTCACAATTATCTCCGGTATCGAGTATCCTCGTTAGGCTCCCTGCCTATCATGCGGCTATCCTGCCCCTCGGTCTCGACCGGGTCCACCATGTATCCAACTGTATGCCCCCGACTCTGTCTGGACAACTTATAAATCCGCAACCGTATGACCCCCAACCCGGTTCGGAGTAAAAACCAAATCATAAAAACATCTCATGGTGGACATGTCACATCAATCATGAACAATCACTGGATTTATGCAATAGTATAGGAAAGCCCAAAACCATAAATCCTCAATAATATAATTTTCTCTTATATCAACTTCGAACATTTAAATACGAAATATGATGTCATTTATGCAAAGTACTACTGTTAATGATGTTTAATGTATGATAGAACCAAAATTAACAAGATAATTATTTATTGTAAAAGTGACATGTTAATATAGACGAGGTGTAGTGTAACATGTAAAGATGTGCACGTGCGGCATAACTCGTCGATAATTTTGCAGTTTTAAACAACTATTAACATGGTGATGTATAGGTATATATAAATGCATGTTATTAACTTCGCATATAAAGTCAATCTTTCAATTTAAAAAAATACGGGCGTATCCCGCTATCTTTACACAATCCCCCGGTAGATGTTTAGTCTACTCACTGGAAATACGTCGCAACTATTCAGGAATCGCCAATCTTTTTCCTTTCCTTGCGGCCTCCGAAGTTCCCACACTCAAATCTAACATTTAATTTACTTGTAAAGAAAATGGCTACATTCCTATACGGCAAAAATCAAGAAAACACAAGTTGTACGTGCTAATTACACTAGTACGACTATTGCAAACGATCTAACACTTAACCTCACTGAAATTTAACCCAACGTTGTTTCGTAACAGAAAACAGAACGCGTTACGATTTTACCGTGTCGTATTTAAAAACTTTGATCACTTTTACGATATTAGTCCCCAGATTCCATATACAGTTAAATTAACTATTTTAAACAATACCAAAATATCCTAATAATGATACAGAGACCTACCCAAAAACCCAAAACCACAAAGCCTATCATAAATCCGGCGACGCCGGAATTTGCCTATAGGTCGCTGGCCCAAATCCGAGCCCCTTGGTTCGTGCTTCCAGGGTTTGTTCTAGGTCTAACATACACTATTTAGGCATTGTTTGGTTAAGTTGATTTTATCCTGACTAATAGCAGATTACTACAGAGTTCAGTTTTGCTTAAAAATACGATATTATAGACATCGGATTTCTAATTTGAACAAATTACAGAACTAACTCCTACAGTGAGTAAGGATTTTACCTACAAGGATATTGCTGGAAGAACTCTCTCCAAGATGCACAAGCTCCTAGTCGTAGCTTGATAGTGAACCCTTAGCTTATTTCTTCTTCTTCACTTCTCTTTTCTTTTCTTTCTTTTTGTGATTTCTATTTGTTTCCTCTTCTTTTCATTTGAATTTTCAGAACTTTAGTTTGTTAATATGATCTCAACACATGATATATATGTGATAAAGGGAAGAGTGAGGTGGAGGAGGAGGTGTCAACTAAGGAATAGTGGTGGTTTCATGCAAGTAGGAAGTGTTGAGTGTGTAGTGTGCATGAAAGGAGGATGTGTCACGCATTTTCATTTTAATTTATTTATCTTATGATTAAAATTCTGAACCTAAACCTTAATTAACCCCTTTTGTAATTACACCCTTAATTAATTCCCATTTGAACAAAATTCCTAAACTTTACTTAAAAACCCCTCACTACCTATTTTATTATGTAACACCATTTTAATTAAAATGAAGCTAAGTTTCACATTAAAACCCTTATAATTTATTTATGTTATATATTTAAATTTTAATTAAATTTGTTTTACATACTACTTATGAAAATGTCTTATTTGGTTTTAATAACTTTTTAATTTAATATTTTATTATTTAATTAATTAATTTTATTTATTTCTAAATTTTCAGTATGCTACAGTAATATCAAGAAAAAATACACATGTTAAGATAAAATCAAACCAAATAGCATACTATCATATCGAGCAAGACTGTCCTGTACATATATATGTCCAAGCATCCATATGTATACATATACAATAATGGCCTCTATGGCATACATATCCAACAATCTCCCACTAGCACTAAGGCCATATATTGGCGTACTAAGTCCAACGTCTGCTCTTGGGCCAGCTGTTAGCGTACCGCATACCCAACATCTCAAAAAGTCTCTCGAATTGTGCTTGAGGAAGGGTCTTGGTGAATGGATCCGCAGTGTTGTCTTTTGTATCCACTCTCCGGACCTCGATCTCCTGGCGATCTACGATCTCCCTGATCAGGTGATACCTCCATAACATGTGCCTAGATTTCTGATGGGACCATGGTTTCTTCGGTAAAGCTATAGCCCCATTTTTATCGCAATACACAGGTATTGGGTCAACAATGGACGGAAATACCTGATGTTCATTAATGAACTTCTTCATCCAGACCGCTTCTTTTGCGGCATCGCTTGCAACAATGTATTCAGCCTCAATCGTCGAGTCTGCAACGGTATCCTGTTTGGAGCTCTTCCAACACACCGCCCCTCCGTTGAGGGTAAATACAAAACCCGAGACAGACTTGCTGTCATCATTGTCACTGTGGAAGCTTTAATCGGTAAAGGACTCGACCTTTAGGTCTCCATTATCGTAAACCAAGAACATCTCCTTTGTCCTTCTCACGTATTTGAGAATGTTCTTTACTGTTGTCCAGTGGTTCTCACATGGGTTTGACTGATACCGGCTCACCACGCTTAGCGCATAAGCTACATCTGGTCTTGTATATAGCATCGCATACATTATAGATCCTACAGCCGAAGCGTAAGGTATAGTGCTCATGTGAACCCACTCATCATCAGTCTTGGGAGACATCTCCTTGGAGAGCGTGATTCTGTGTAATGCGGCTATGTTACCGCGCTTGGAATCTTTCATACTAAATCTCTTTAGTACGGTCTCTATGTACCTGCGAAATTCCCAATAATCTCTTGGATCTATCTTTGTAGATCTTGATCCCCAGAATGTATGAGGCATCACCCAGGTCCTTCATGGAGAACCTTTGTGATAAGAATAGCTTGACCGATTGTAGCATAGGAATGTCATTTCCTATCAAAAGAATTTCGTCCAGGTACAAGACTAAGAACATGATAGTTCATCCTACAATCTTCTTATAAATACAAAGCTCATCCTCATTCTTGATGAAGTCAAAATCCTTGACTGTTTCATCAAAACAGATGTTCCAGCTCCGCGATGCCTGCTTTAATCCATATATCGATTTAAGAAACTTGCACACCTTCCCGCTGCTCCTACTGTCTACGAAACCTTCCAGCTGATCCATATAAACGCACTCTACTAAGCTTCCGTTTAGAAAAGCCGTTTTTACGTCCATTTGCCAGATCTCATAGTCATGGAAGGCAGAAATGGCAAGCAAGATCCAAATGGATTTGAGCATAGCCACTGGAGAAAAGGTTTTGTCATAGTCCACACCTGGTCTTTGACGAAAACCTTTTGCAACGAGTCTGGCCGTATAGGTTTCTACCTGCCCATCTACACCAAATTTCCTTTTGTAGATCCATTTGCATCCAACAGGTTTTACCCCAGATGGAGCAATATCCAAGGTCCATACTTTATTGGTGTACTTGGACTCCATTTTGGATCGCATAGCATCCAACCACTTATCATAGTCCCTACTGATAATGGCTTGCCTGAAACTGGTAGGATCATCTTCTTCCAAGATGCAATCCTCTCGATCCCCGTCTATGAGAAAACCGTAGTATCTCTCGGGCGGATGAGAAATCCTACCAGATCGGCGGAGTGGATGAGGTTCGACTGGGATCACTGAATCTAGTGGTTCCACCAAATCTTCAGTTACATTTTGTGGTTCATGGATTTCTCCCAGTTCTACCGTACTCCCACTAGTTTCTTTTGCAAAGAACTCCCTTTCCAAAAAGGTAGCATGGCGAGATACAAACACCTTCTGTTCCTCAGTGTGGTAGAACTGATATCCCAGTGAATCCTTAGGATATCCCACAAATTTACATAGAACTGACCGTGCCTCTAGTTTGTTCGGTTTAAGTTTTTTCACATTGACCGGACAAACCTATATCTTAATAAATTTAAGACATGGTTTCTTACTACTCCATATTTCATACGGAGTCTTAAGCACAGATTTGGTCGGAACCTGATTCAATAGGTATGCCGCTGTTTGAAGCGGATGTCCCCAGAACGAAAAAAGGCAATTTAGCACTACACATCATGGAGCGAACCATATCCAACAGGGTATGATTCCTCCGCTCCAATATACCGTTGTGCTGTGGTGTGTAAGGAGGAGTAAGCTGAGAGAAAATTCCATTCTCTTTTGAGTATTCTACGAATTCCATGCTTAAGTACTCCCCTCCTTTATCAGACCGGAGGATCTTGATACTTTTGCCAACCAGGTTCTCTACTTCGTTTCTGTATTCTTTGAATTTCTCAAAAGTTTCAGATTTGTGTTTAATTAGATACACATATCCGAACCTAGAGAGATCGTCAGTGAATATGATGAAGTACGAGAACCCTCCCCGTGCATATATAGACATTGGACCACATACATCACTGTGTATGTGTCCTAAGAGCTCTACTGCTCTTTCTCCATGTCCGGTGAACGGAGATTTGGTCATTTTTCCTTTGAGACAAGAATGACAAGTTTCATAAGATGAAAGCTCGAACGTATCCAAAAATCTGTGCCACAAGTAGGATTCGTTCATATCTGAACTCTTCCACTTGCGTGTGTTTTGTACATTGAGAACTGTATTCTGATTTAGAACAAAGATACCATTACACATTGTACCTTCTGCAACCAGTACCTTATCAAGTTAAATGTTCATGATATTTCTATCAAGAACAAAGTTATATCCATCTTTATCAAGTAAAGAAACTGATATGATGTTGCAAACCATGGAAGGTACATAATAGCAATTGTTCAAAATCATAGTATTGCCATTTGGAAACACTAGCTGATATTCACCGACGGCTGCAGCATTAACTTGTGCTCTGTTCCCTACCCTGAGGGACATATCACCAGTTCCAACTATCCTACTTTTTCTTTGTCCCTGCAATAAATTATAGATATGAGATCTTGATCCGGTATCTTGTACCCAGGAGGTAGGACTGACCGAAAAGCAGTTCTCAATTACAAGAACACCTCAAGTAGATTCAATAGTTTGCTTCTTCTTCACTTGGGTGTCCCTGGAATCCATACAATCCTCTTTCCCTTGCTTATACTTATGACTGTTGTCGTAAGTTAGAGCCGAACCATTGTTCCCCAGCCCCGAATAAGAGTTCGGATCGGTCAAGCGATACATTTTATTATCTTCATTAGGGCGTGAAATGGTTGCCACCTAGAGAGAGAGAAAAGGAACACTTAGCATAGCAAGATTAGATTCGTTATTAGTTTATCTAATCAGGACGGCTGCCACTGTTTCCTCAAATTCTTCTTCAAACCCTAAAAGAAGAACTAGTCAGGATTTAATCGCACGTCACAATACTTGCTTAACCTTTCAGCCAGGCTAGTGTCGGTACTTCGACGGAGGTTTTCCAACGCTTTCGCGAAGTTCCTTAATTACATAACCTCTTTTCCCTGGAGGCGTAGCCCCGCTAACACTGTTCTAGACACCTACTGGGTTTATAGCATTGATTGTTGAGTGAAATAATCTCCTGATAGTAATCTTACTCATCAGTGGGATCGGGATCCAACTATCATTATGTGATGCACTAGATAGAATCCACTCTAGTCACTACACTCCAGAATGTATGCTAAATCTGCATGTTTCCTAGATATTTGAAACTCCCGATGTGGTTTTTACCACTAGGACCCAAGTGACCATGACGAATAATCAACAAATCAGAAGGTCATATTCAAGTTCAATCCGTCGTTATCCTGGATTGCATTACACCCACCTGCATGATCCTTAATGAATAATCAACAAAATCATGCGACGTCCTAACCAATCGCATCTATCAGTGCAACAGAAAATTATTACTCAGCTACCGTTCACTGTGCCTTGACGAATAATCAACAAACGCAACACGAATACTAAGTAGTACTTGTCTGAAAAGTCGAAGGGCTACAGATAGGTTCTTGGCGAAAAACCCGTTAACTTAATGAACTTGATATAATTGAAGGAACATGAGCAGTTTTTAAAAATATATATAGTGGTGAAAACTTTTTCTAAAGAGGCCACTCCCTGTGAAGGGATCTCGACTCTTTCCTCGTCGAATGAGGTGCAGCATATTCCAAAATGAATACCACGACGAAAAGCAAAAATAGTCGACTATAGTGATGTTATTACATTGACACAAACTTTAACTCAAGGGGTCACTCCCGATGAAAGGATCTCGGCCCATGCCTCATCGAATGAGGTGCTGGATATTCATAACCGAATACCACTGTGCAAATCAAAGGAGATCGTCTGTAATGTTAGTTTTTCGAAATCTGTTCCAACAACATCTTTTAGGTTTATTATCTTTAATTAATCAAAATTAATGCGGTCCCATCTGTTTAATCTTATCACACCAGCAAAGAACGAAAATACAATGTACTTATATGCCATCCGCATTCGCCACTGGGCCCCGTCATCACCCGTTAGGTTACTTAACTAAAGATAGAGCGGGGGCTGGACTAGCGCGGGTGCAAAACATATACAACATCTACTAGTATATATATAAGTATATAGAGCATTCGTCCTAGGCATGATAATAATCAACAACACAGAATCTCAGCCAACAATACAGAATGGTGGATAATCATGGAGCCTCGGGTTTCATTTGAGCCGCAAATAAAACCCGACGTTCCCGGTCGTGCGGATAGCCTGTGCAATGAAAACCTATACCCCCTACGAGTGCGGCGAATAGCCCGCCAATTCTATAATGAAGCCCCCTCCTTCTCAACGCCATAAGATGCGGGCTTGTTGCCTTCTAGAATCCGGCTATTCGTGCACTCCACCGTGGGGTAATTCTAATACATAAAAAGAAAATAATATATACAGATGGTGACATAGGCCTCAACCCGGTCATGCCCCAAAGTAATGTACAATCCGGCAAAGACGGCAGTCCACATGTCGGACGCTCACCCCGCAATAACAAATATTCAAATGAATATAAACTGTACTGCTAACATTGCACCACATGATATACACCACGACAATCCAACCACAATATTAGCACAATCACAGAAACATCAACGTGAATGTCACATTCGCAAATCCGTCTAAAAGAACATATAGCAGATAGACGGGTTTACCGATCAAATGACATTCACGGTCGCAGATGCTAATCTAAGTACTGATTAAAAAATACGTATTTTAAAATTTCGATCGACTAAACTTTTCCAAGTGGTCCCCAAGTTTTAATCCAGTACTGAAACAAATTTGGGCCCAAAAAATAAACATTGCAGAAACCATAATTCCAACTAAATGAGCCCCAGAAGAAATATTGAGCACAGAAGACCCAATACCGCCGTGGAACCGCGGCAAACATGTGTTTAGTGCTCCGGTTTTGCGGTGAATTAGAGGGTTAATGGGCTCAAATTTCTTGAGGGTTCATATAAAAGCCTGTACGATTTTCTGATATACTGAGAATGATTTTTAGACCACTTTAAAAATTAGACAGAAACTATAAACTTGGAATTGTGGTTTTGAAAATTTCGGTCGATCGATATTCTAAACACGTTAAAATAAGCTAATATAGGTTTTATGGAGTGGTTCTGATACTAAGAAGGGTTACCCTAGTGCCCCGGCCAACTTCCGTGGCCAAATGCGGAACAAAATTTTTATGACAAATATAAACTTGGCACTAGATTAACTCTAAACCCGGATCTTAACCATAAAACTAACTAGCAAAAGACTATCTACTATGATGAAGGATTCTTACCAAACGAACCAAGACCTTCGGTCTTCGTTTTTCTTCCTTGGCTTCTAGTAGCCACCTTGAGCTTGCTTGATCTTCTTTTGTTGCTCCGTCGGTTCTCCGGGATCGAGCTTGTTCTACGGTCTTCCTTAGTCCTTGATGATCCACCCGAGGTGTTTGATCCATGGCTCTAGCTCCTTGCTAAGTGTCAAAAGGAGCAACTAGAAAACTTGGGATGCTAGTCCAAGTGATCTAGGATGTAGTTTAAATATCTAAGTGTAAAGCTATCTCTTTCTTACCTCTTCACTTGATTCTCAACACATGAGAAGGTAGTGAAGAGGAAGAAGATGAAGGTGGAGGAAGCTAGAGAGGAAGGAGGAGATGGAGAAAAAAATTGGAGCTTAAGAATAATGAAGCAACCATGGAGAGAGAAAATGAACACAATAGTTTTGTATATCATTTTCTAGAATAAAATATCCACAACCATACTTCAATAGTAACTACAAATGAATTATAAATTCATTTGTTAACTATTGAAGCATGGTCAACTCTATTCTTCCCATACCTCACACTTTACACCTCAATTCCATTTATCAAATAAATGGAAAATATATAATGAGGTGGCCACCTTCTAGAAGAAAATATGTAATAAATACGGATTTCAGTCTACTGTATAAACATACCTGCATTTGGATAAAAATAGGAATGCCCAAAGAGATATAATAACACGAAGAACGTAATACTAGAATGTATATATCGAAATACATATATGTAAATTATTAAATCAATACCTGATTTAATAATCTGGCTCAAACCTGAGCCGGCTAGTATTACCATCTGTCCGATCGAAAGTCCGAGTACAAAGTATATCGATCGAACCCTGCACTTATCCAATACGGCTACTACATCATTTCGCCTGAATCAGGGAAACCTTCTGTGTGGGGCTCTAAAGGCTCGACAGTGCGCCGGCAGTGAGTTACTGGATAAATCCATAACCACAAGCAGGTCAGCGGCACTACCTGTACGTAACGGCTACCCGGGTACCCGTCGAAAGGAAGGACGATGAGCAAACTTATCCGGATCCCTACTGAGCCTATTTGTGACAATATTCGTACAGTCCACTCTCTTCGTCAAAGAGTTTTACATACCGGGTCTAGAGGGTGGTGAACGTCAGACCCTAATAACCTGATAAGTCATGCTGATGTGGTTCAGGAGCAATCCAGGAAACTACTGATCAGCCTATCATTAAATAAAAACTGCCTTGGCCGAGGTCTTATGGTCCTGACCAATCGAATCACAGTGCGATATCGACTCCCTATACTGGGAGAGACGAATCCCCGACAAATATCGGGAGAGACGAACCCCCGACAATCGCTCACTGCCTCCATGTGGCTCGGGACTGTACCCAACCAAAACCTGTTTGCACGACTCAGCAGAGCCATGGTAGGATAGTGATCAAAGCACAGTGGGAACTCACACGAGACAAATGTCGATCTCAGGTCTAAAGACTAACCTGTACTGATGTCACCTGAGAACTTCCACCTGATGATAGGTAGATTACCATCTGGAAGTTCTTGGCGAGTACGTCCGGTGTACTCAACCCCAGTGAGCACCTGTATACGATCTTAGGTCTAAAGACCAATGGTTGCGAGACCAAACCATCACCCCTCATCGGGGTCTAGAAATGTATACACTAGTCTACTCCGGAATATCGATGTCCAGTCTCGATACTCCCACGACTATGGACCATTTAATGATGTGCGTATCGACTACCCAGCTCCCACAAGTATGATCGCCACCACAACGCAGGTAGTCTAGCAACGATCCTACGGGCTTTATCAACATGTCTAAAAGATATTTAATATCAAGAAAAATACACATGTTAAGATAAAGTGAAAACAAATAGCATACTATCATATCGAGCAAGACTGTCATGTACATATATATGTCCAAGCATCCATATTTATACATATACAATAATGGCCTCTAGGTCATACATATCCAATAGAATGCTTATATTATATATATGATATATAATTAATAATGCTGTTTTCGTTTCTTCTGTGATGCTTAGGAAGCATAATTGATGGGACTTCATTAATGAGATTAATGAAATAAAAGAAACCTAAAGATGTTGCAGAATCTTGTTTTAAAAACTGGTAGCTCTAGTTCATGCATTGCATAGCGGTATTCCTTGTAGAATATCCAACAGCTTATTCAATAAGGAAAGAGCCGAGATCCCTTCACCGGGAGTGACCTCTTTAGCAAAACTAGCAGATGCTACAGCCCACTCGGTTTTGTTTTTGATTGCTTTTTTAGTCCATGCTTTGCACAGTGATATTCATGAATATCCAGCAGCTCATTCGATGAGGAAAGAGCTGAGATCCTTTCACCAGGAGTGACCTCTTGAGCAAAACTTGTAAAAGCCTGAAAACACTCATTTTGAAAATCACTCGATTCTACAATGAGATCAAGTTCATTACGTAAAAGGTTTTCTTAAAAACCTGTCATTACCCTCCATCATTTCAGATAAGTGCTACTTAGTATTCATGCTACGTTTTTTGTCCTTCCTCAAGGTGTAGCGTGCGGTAGCTAACTAGTGCTTATCTGCTAATGCATGTGATGCGATTGAATTAGGGTAGTCGTGCGACTTTGTTGGCCTTCGTCTAGGGTCGTGTGGGTGGGTTTAATTCAATCCTGAAATGTACGGGTTGAACTTGACTAGCGGCCTATGCTTTGTTGGCCTTCGTCAAGGTCATAGGAAGCTAGGGGCGGAATATTATCGGGAATTTCAAGTGTTGAAATTTGCAATGAGATTGCATACCTTATATGAGATAGTTGGATCCCGATACCCTCTGCGAGTAGGAGTTACTCCTGGGAGAGTTTTGCACATTACAATTGCCGATAAAGTAGGTGTCTAGAAAGGTGTTAACGGGGATAATCCCCTGGTAAAACGAGGTTTATTTTAATTAGGTCCGTGCGAAAGCACGGGAAACCTCCCTCAAAGTACCGACATTGGCCTGGACGAAATATTGGCGAACTTGTATGGAGTAATTAATCCCGGCTAGTCTTACATTTTAGGGTTTGAAGGAAGATTTGATAAAAACAGTGGGAGCCATCCAGATTATATAAGATAATAACCAATCTGATCTTGCAAGAGCATACGCAGAGTGTTTTCTTCTCTCTCTCTCTCCTGGTAGCGACCGTAACATGCCTTAATCAAGATAATAATATGGATGAATTGACCAGACCTGATTATTATACTGAGCTGGGGAACGTTGGTTCTGCTCTATCTTATAATTGTTATAGGTCCGAGCAGGAAAAAGGGGATACCAGGATTCCTATGCCACCCATTTGAGGAATAAGCATGTTGATGCGTATTCTTCGGGTGTGTTCGTTACCAAGAACCGTTTCTCAGTATCCTTTACGTCCTAAGTATGAGATACTGGATCAGGATCCCATATATGTAAGCTTTTACATGGGCTACAGAAAGGTAGAGAAATGGGATTGGGTGATATGTCTCTAAGTGTCAGAGAATGGTGCAAGTGTTGCAGCCAAATCAGTTGGCAAATAACACCTTGTATTACAAAAAGGTAAATACATTGATTTTGAACAAATGATATTACATGCCGAACCTGACATACAACATTACATCAGTTTCTTTATTAAGTTAAAGAAGGATATAATTTTGTATTGCTGGATAATGTTGTGAACATTTTCCTTAATCAAAAGTTGATTGGATAAGGCATGTTATATAATGGCATATATGTTCTAAATCAAACCACAGTTCAAACTATATAGAACACACACAAGAGGAGTAGTTCAGAAATGAACGAATCCTTCTTGTGGTATTGTAGACTAGGTCATTTCAATGCGATACGGCTAGCTAAGTTACATAAGGATGAATATGAGAATCTGTTCGAATTTTCATCTTATGATACTTGCCAGTCATGTCTCAAAGGTAAAATGACCAATACTCCGTTTACTGGAAACAGAGAAAGAGTTAGTGAACTCATGAGACAGATACATGATGATGTATACGTTCCTATGTCTACAAATGCAAGTGTTGGTTCTTTGTACTTCATTACATTCATCGACGATCTCTCAAGATTCTGACACACGAGTCTGAAACTTTTGAGAAATTCAAGGAATATAAGATTGAAGTTGAGAACCGTATGGGTAGAAGTATTAAGTCCTACGATGTGATCGAGGAGGAGAATACTTGCGCATAGAGTTTCCGGAGTTTCTAAAAGGAGAATGTGATTCTCTCTCAGCTTACTCCTTCGAGTACACCACATCACAACGGTGTATCGGGACGGAGGTATCGCACCCTATTAGATATGGTGCACTCTACATGAGTTAGTATATGATACTAAATCACCCATGGTTTCTATTCTCACCACTTGATTCATTCTTCACTTGCTTCATTCCATGAAAGCTTTCTTCATCTCCTTCCTCAAGCTTTCTAGCTTCATGAGAGATGAAGAAAAATAGTGAGAAAATAATTTCTGAAATGAGCAAAATTCCTACTTCATCAACCTCTTCTCTACTAGCCATTTAGATTGGGTTGTTTCTTCACTAGTTCATCACTTAGTGAAGATGTAGCTTGAGTTAGTGTCTCCTCGACGTAGATCATCTTCGGCTTCGAAGGCTTCAAGAAAGCTTGTTCATTTCACCTTGTGGAGCCTATAGTTCGGGAGATAACTACTTGGAGCGAAGAGACTACTATACGGAGCTAGTGAAGTGAAGGACCGGTCTACAAAGGTTGTATTCCTTGTTCACTTAGATGTAAAGATGTTTACATACTTGTTCGTCTAATTCTCTAGTTTAGATTCTAGCGTGAGGGTTCTTTAGCGCGGCACTTTTTTTCCGGAAAATGGCATGGACGTTGCCTCCCGAAACCCAGCGGTCGCCTAGGGAACCCAGCAGTGGTATCCGAGCCAAGCTAGAGAATTAGACGATATTTGTAGAATTACGAAACCGAAACAACTCCGAAACAGCCGATACAAAGACCCAGTTTCTGTCGAAATTTTGAAGGTGTATAAAATTTTTTTAAGCAGTTACACAATGTTATATGAGATGTAACATGAATACAGTAGAAAATTGAACCCCTCTCGCCGAAAAATGGCCGGCCACATAGCAATAAAATCCGGCCTCGCTGGTTTTAGAAGTTGGTTCAGGGTTGAAATTTTTAGGGCGTTCCAGTCTCTGTGTTTTAGTGTCTCAGGTGTTGCTTGTTTGTGCTAAAATTGCATGTTGTTCATCACAGAAAACTGCATTTTAATACATCTCATTCGTTATCTATTTTTGTATATATCGGTACTATTAACCTGTGTCTTCTCATTAATTACAGATTACAGGTGTTCGTAATAAAAGACTGGAAACACACTCAAAATCACGAATATAACGTTGGAAGCTGACACTGCAAACGAAACAGAAAACCGATCGATATCCATTTAGATCTTGTGTAAACAATATTGCATACTCAATTTTTGGTCCTACACAATGCATGTGCACTAGACCATGATGAGGGGATGCCTTGGCTCAAAAGGAGCACAAATGAGGGTGATGAGCATTTAATGCTAAAGGATGTGATGTGATATGAAGCACCAAGTTTTCCCTCCAAATCCCTGAGTGCAAACCAGGTTTATATAGGCAAATCAAGCAGAACCAATGGACTTGTAGAGGGAGCACAAGACCACAGCACCAAAACGAGCTCGCCGGCCCCCCTTGCCCTTCTTGTCCCCATATTTTCTCTGTCCCCCGTTGCAGTCACATCATCTCATTTTTATTATTTGTTTAATTTTGTTTTGAGACTATAAATACCAGGCCTTTGGGCAAGTTAGAGGGCACAACTTTTTGTGAGAGAAAAGTTTGTAAAAATTTTAACTAGTGATCTTGTAACCCCTTAGTGTGAATTCCTTGCCTTCCTCTATTCTTGCAACCTCTTTTCTTGAGCTTGCAAGATTAGATTTTGGTATTTGAATTCACTAGTTTGTACTTGGAACAATTGCAATAAAGATTTCATTTATATCAAGTTGATTCTTGTTCTCTTCTCTTTTTGCTTATTCTTCTTTATTGTTATTTCAATTTATGATGTGTGAGTAGTTTGTTCTTGGGCTATGGTGAGGTAGGTTGTGGAATGGTTTTTCTTCCAACCCCTCCCTTTTTGATTCTTGCATTTTACACTTCCTTTCTTAATTATGCAATTATATTATGTTTTGCTTGATAAGATATATTGTTTTGAATGATTGCAAATCAACCTTTAACATATATCTTATTCCTTCTTTGCATTTTATTGTTGCTATATTATGATTTGATGTTGAAAGAAATACGAAATTAAGTTAAGTGTTGCAAAATATCTAGATAGGACATATAGCATACAAGCATATGTTCTAAGCTTGCTAACTTCATTTAACTAATTCCGCATTCATTTCATTCTAAAAATGAGCCTTGAATCAAAACGTAAAAGCCGTATTTCAAACATACCAAACCTTAGCCTAAGTTTTCTCTAAATAATCCTAAACTTTTCTTCATTTAATTGTTGTAAAAACGTGACAAATATCCTTTTCCAACCCATTGTTTCATAACTCAAAATGATGTCGTGATACCCACTCCTTGTGGTTCGACCCGTACTTACAGGCTTGCATCAACGCACCGTGCACTTGAGGTATTTTTAAAACTCGAGACTCACATCATGCCCTATTTTCATCAAACAAAACCGATATATCTTAATTAAACTAAACTCGTCAAAAGCATGACACCGTGAGTTTTCAATAAGTTTTTGGCGCCGTTGCCAGGGAGTGGCAACATCACTAAGCCATTTTGAGTTATTTCTGTATATACCTTTAAAACCAAAACATAAAAATCAATTTTTTTGACATTGTGCTCTCTGTTCTTCGCACCTGCTAACACCACGAAATTATTTAGAAAAATCAAACACTATAAGGGAGAAGATAGTAAGAAACGGAGACCACAGAAGGAAATTGGAGCCCAATCTCATTGATTGGACCGGCGACATCATTGAACGAGCTCGCCGGCCCAAACACTTCCTATTGCTTACAAATTTTCTCCTGTTCTCTATTGCTCAATTATTGTCTCAATTGTATTGTTTGATTTCTATTAATTTTAGTATGCACGGATTTGGCCACGCATATCGCTTTTCGTACTAAAATCGTTGTTTTTACGAAATTTTCAGATACGAGGAATTTATGAATTGCGATTGTGCGAAGAAAGGGGTGCGCTCAAAGCCAAGGTGATAACAGGATACAGTGCCAAATATCCGGGTAGGTTGACCCGGGCAAGCGAACCTTTTGAGCCGAACGGATTCAAGTCAAACGGGGGTTTCTTAACATAAAAATCCATCGGGACATATTCCTTATAACATCTTCTTCTCAAATCGGATGCGTCCACTACTCTATCTTTGCAGGATTCTTTGCAAGCATATTGCTAAACGCCAAAAGGAACAAACCCGTATTTTGTTGCAGCGCCGCTTTTAAAAATAAAAAATGATTGCTTGATGTGTTGAACAACTTTTTCATTGAATTACGCATTGCTTAACTTTAATACGGACTTAAGGGCAAAAGAACCCCAATAAGATACGGTAAGGGATTTCATCACCCTTCTCCGTGGCCCACAAACCACAAAGAATGAGCATATTTTTCACACCCACATTAACATTAAAAGAAATTAGACTTTTAGCCTCTAAGGACTTCACGCTCACTAGGTAAAGTTAAGTGTATTTCGAACACCGCCCATCGGTACATTGTTCAAGAAGTGTCTAGGAAAGTGTGAAAGGCGCAACTGCCAAAAGAGAGAAGGTTATTTTAATTAAGGAACCTCGCTAAAGCAAGGGACAACCTCCCTTCTTCTCCGTACTTACCTGGCTTCTCGATCAGTCTATCTTGGGCCCGTTTCGCGGTATATTTTTACTTCACAAAGCAAGTTTTTTAAGCAGGTCAAGTTGACCCAGGTAACCCTAGACTGTTTAGGTGTGTGCAGCGTGTCTTGTTTGTGTTCTTGTTATACCTTTTTGTGTGATATTTGTTGTTGTGAATATTTTGGTTAACAACACTTTTTCCTCCATTTCCTCAGTCTTTCCTTACCACTTCAGGATAGTGCTTGTCATCTTGGACTAAAGATTCACAATCTCGATTAGTCCGGTTTGTGACTGTATCTTCTGACTCTTCTACACCTTCTGATTCCTCAGAACCTTTCGAGACTTTCTTACCTTCTGCTTTATCGGAGCCATCCGATCCTACACTTCTTTCACCTTCACCTTTTTCTCCTACACCACCGACAATGACGGAACAAACAATTGTGGAACAGCAAGAGGCAGCGTTACAGGACAGATGCTACCCACACCGTTCATCCCGACCTTCATATATAGTGCTGCTTACCATTGTGGCAAACAACTATGAAATCAAGCCGCAATTCATATCACTACTCCCGAAATTCCATGGGATCGAGTCCGAGGATGCTTACCTTCTAATCAGGGAATTTGAAGGAGTGTGTGCTATGATGAAAATTTACGGAGTGGGTGAGGATGTCGTTAAGCTCAAATTCATTCCCTTTGCGCTTAAGGACAATGCGAAAAGTTTATTAAACAGTTTGCCAGCTCGATCAATCCCAACATGGGAAGAATTTGTGAAAGTTTTTCTAAAGAAATTTTACCATATTCATAAAACCGTGCGAATTCGTAAAGAAATCCACAATTTCAAACAAAAAAGGGTGAAATTTTTTGGAAATGCTTAAAAAGATTCAAAGACATCTTAATCAAATGTCCCCATCACGGGTTAGAACAGTGGAGGTTGTGTCAGATTGTCTATGAAGGTTTAGACTCTAGTTTGCGTATGATGTTAGAGTCCATGTGTCAGTGCAAATTTCTGAGCTATGGTGCTAAGGACGCATGGAACTTTTTGGAAGAACTGGCTGACAAGACCATTCAATGGAAGAGTGTGAGTGAGAAACCATCTGTAACTAGGAGCGGAGCACACATAGTTGACACCTCTATAGCTGCCGAAGCAAAAATTGCCACTCTTGTATGGCAAATGGAAGCTTTAGAGGGCAAAAATTCACCGTTACCGGTCAATCAAATTTCTCAAACTTTGTGTGCTAACTGTCAGCATCCTAGCCACATAACGGAAGAATGTCTGTTTCTCGTTGGGTCCCAGGGACCTGAAAACGTTAATGCGCTATATCAAAACCAGCGTCCTAGGAACGATCCCTTCGCATAGACGTACAACCCTGGTTGGAAGAATCATCCCAATTTTGCTTGGAATCAGGCACCTTTTCAAAACAACAATTCAAACCCGCCTTTCCAACAATTTCAAAATTCAAATTTTCAAAACCAGAAATTGGGATACTCAACCAACCATTCAGAACAGCCGAATCAGCCCAACCCAACCTTTACACCCCGTGAGTTCGCCCAAGACGACAAGAGGGTGTCATCCATTGAAAAAGGGTTCGATGATTTGATTAGAACATCTGCTCAGACTGCATCTAGTCTGGATACTTTTATGCAAACATCTGGTCAGTTGCATAGCGCTAACACTCAAGCGATAGCCAGATTAGAAATCCAAATCAGTCAACTTGCTGCTGCAGTTAATGAACGTGAAAAGGGAACATTTCCTTCTCAACCCGTGATGAATCCAAGAGAGAAGAGAAACAACAACGCTCATATTGTTTAGCAGAACAATATTGAGAATGCGAATGCCGTCCCTTTCCTCAGAACAAGACGTACGATTGACAACAAGGTTGTCAACTCCAACGACTCATCCAAACGTGCGGTTGTCAGTTTACCAGCACGTATCCCATCTTCTGTTCCTCATTATAATCTATCATCGTCTTCATTACTTTCTTCTTCTCCTCCTTTTTCGTCATCGTCTGCTGCACATCCTTCAAAGCAGCATGAGAATTCGCCGCATGTCTACCCTGATGATCCAGCAAGAACACTCCCGCCGTCTGCACCTGTTCCATCTGCAACTTCTCCAATCTTCGTGTTTGGGCCTAAGGCTCCCTATCCCAATAGGTTGAAATCAAAGAAGCCTTCAACAAGTATGGATTGTAGGGTTCCTAGGCACGCTAATGAGGTCTCACAAGGCATCAACCATGCCAATTTCAAATTTTAAGGGTGCCGAGAAACCCTAATACGGATCGTTGGCTAGAATTTTAGGCGAAACCGATAACTAGTTAACAACTTAACTATCAGTTAACGGAAAATACAACCTTTGTAGATCCGGTTCTCCACCTCCATAGCTCCGTGATGAAGTCCCCTCGCTGTATAAGTCGGATCCCGGGCTCAAACGTCGGCTTCATCGGAGAAATGGACGGGCTAGGTCATCGACTACGATGCCGAAGATGATCTACGTCGAGGCATCACTAGATCAAGCTCCCACTTCACCAAGTCATGAAACTTGTGAAGAAAATACCCTATACTACTTTGCAAGAGGTAGAGGATGAAGAAATAGGAAGTGGGTTCACTTTAGAATTGGATTTCTCACTCATTTTCACAAGTTGCCATTGATGGAGGCAAGGTTTTCTTCATGAAGATGAAGAAGAAGAAGAAGATAGAATATGATAAGTCTTATTCAAAAAGAATAATCAAATGAATACTTATCATATCCTAACCTTAGTTAGGTGTAGAGAATAGACCATGGTTAGGGTTAAGCATGAGACAAAATGGTCATGTAGTCAAAGCTTCATGACGCTTCAACTACAAACAAAGAAAGCCACCATTTTCCTCTTTTATCCTTTCCAAAATGAAAAATAAATAAATAAATAAGCAAATAAACAAAACCCAAATCATAAACTTAACCATTGTTTAATCTTACACTTAACCAAGTTAGCATGTATCATCAAGCATGATACAATCAAGTGCACAAAAGTATATCATATATACAACTTGTGAACTTCAAGTGAGAAAATCCATTTAAAGTGAACCAATACTAGTTAATGCAAAGTAATATATCAAATATATAATTATACATTAAATCATTAAATCAACACTTGATTTAACGATCCGGTCATATCGCATATAACCGACTAGTATCCAATGTATCGACTTATCGAATCAATTTTTGATTCGATAACTAGGTTATATCGCATACAACCATTCGATACATTCATCGCGAGAATAGAATGCGGTATCACATACACGCATTATTCTCGGTCCCGCACATATCTCATATGCGCTCCTATTTCGTTTCGCTTGAACCAGGAAAACCTCTGTGTAGGACTCTAAAGACTCGTCAATACGCCGGCAGCAGGTGATGATCATATCAAACACCCACAAGCCGCAAGCGGTCTGCTAAACGTAACGGCCACCCGGGTATTGAGCGATCAGAAGATCGACGAGCAAGCCCGCTCACACTCCTGTGAATCCAACCAGTAACACTTAACGTACAGTCCGGTCTGATCGTCTGATATGTCGCATATCTCGCCTACGGGTGGTAAACGTCAGACCCCAATAGCTCGATAAATCGTGTCGATATGAGGTCTATAACAGTTCGAGAAACTACTGGTAACACTTACCAGTAAATCTCAGCAACCCTGGCCAGGGATTTCCGGTTATAGCCAATCGAACACAGCGCAACATCAACTCCCTATACCGGGAGAGACGAATCCCCTCCTATCGCTCATTGTCTCCCTGTGATTCGGGACTGTAACCAAAAGCTACTATTTTGCACGCCCTCTTGGACGTGGTATGGTGGAAATCAAAGCACAGTGGGAACCACACAATACTCTATGACGATCTTGGGTCAACAGACTACTCTGTACCAGTGTCACCAGAGAACTGCCATCTGACGTAAGGTATAATACCATCTGGGAGTTCTCGGCGAGTCCGTCCAGTGTACCCAGTCTCCACTGAGCACCCGTATATCATCTCTGATGTCAAACACCAATGGATATGTGATCATCCATCGCCCATCTGTATGGGTCGAGAAGGTATACGCTAGTCTACTCTGGTATATCGATGCCCTGTCTCGATACACCCACGACTAGGGACCATGAAGGATGTACTTATGGACTACCATGTCCCCACTAGTATGATCCGCATCATAGTCCAGGTAGTCAAGTACACATCCTAAGGGCTTTACCAACATGTAACAGAGAGACAATCAGTATACACGTTAAGGTAAAGAGTAACCAGATAGCATACTATCATGTCGAGCAAGAAAGTCCTCCCTATATATGTCCCAGCATCCACTACAATATGCATCCTATGTACAGTAATGGCCTCTAGGGCATACATATAACTAACAATCTCCCACTTGCACTAGGGCCATCTGTAGCAGTGGTTGTAGTATCTCATACTCAACCATCCCATAAAAGTCTCTCTCTGGGAATAGGCCTTCGTGAGTGGATCCGCCGTGTTATCCTCTGAGTCCGCTCTCCTAACCTCGATCACCCTGGAGATCAACCATCTCCATGATCATGTGATACTGCCTTAGAATATGTCTGGATCACTGATGGGATGGACGTTCCTTGGCATAAGCCACAACTCTATTGTCTCACAATGGTAGGAACTAAGTTCATCTCATGAACTAATATATACCCAGACAGCCTCTTTGGTAGCATCTTAAGTAGCGATGTATCCAGCCTTTATCATCTAGTATGCCACGGTATCTTGCTTGGAACTCTTCCAACATACCGTCCCTTTACTGAGGGTTAAGGCAATGCCTGTGACTGACACTCAGTCGTCCTTATCACCCTGGAACCCTTCCAGTGATTCTCCCCAGGATCGATTGATACCATCTCACTACTACCAGTGAGATTCCTAACATCCAATTAGATCTACCTCATAGATCCAAAATCCAGGATATAGTAGGTATCATTTTGATCCTATATGGAGAATCATTGTGATAAGCGGAGATTGACCGAGCGTAGCATAGGAAACTCCTTTCTTATCAAGAGTATGTCATCCACGTACTCTATGAGGATCACCACCAAACTCCCTACTACCTTTTTGTTTATACAAGGTTCATCTACCATTTTGATGATGTCAAACTCTTTGACTAATTCATCAAAACAGACGTTCCAACTCCGCGATGCCTGCTTTATTACATAAAACATCTTGCACATGTTTCCGCTGCTCCCACTGTCTACGAAGCCCTCTGGCTGTGTACTTATAGACGCTCTCTTCCAAAACATCATTTAGAAAAGCAGTCATGACACCCAACCACCAGATATCGTAGTCATGGTATGTAGCCGTGGCAAGTAGGATCTGGATGGACTTAAGCATAGGCCCAGAAAAGGTTTCATCATTATCCATGCCTGGTCGATGACGAAAACCTTTAACAAGTCTAGCTTTGAAAGTCTTAACTTTTCCATGTACACCAAGTAATCTTCTCAAGATATACTTGCTCCTGATGGGGATTTAACCATTCAGATATAGCAACTAAAGTCCATACTTTGTTGGTGTATAAGGATTCCATCTCAGATCACTAAGCATCCAGCCATTCTTACAGAGTCCCACTCCTGATGGCCAGCTCGAAACCAGTTGGGTCATCATCTCATGATGCAATCCTCGCTCCCACTGTCATAGAGAAACAGAAGTATCTCTCAGGTGGGTGAGGAATCCTACTAGATCGGCGGAGGGGATGAGATTCGTTGGTTACTATTGAATCCTTTAGTTCTACCAAATCATCAACTGCAGTTTGTATAGCTGGAACATTTCCAGTTCTACATAACAGATCTTGCCTCGAGCTTGTCCGGATTATGCTTTTAGACATAGCCCGGACAACCCCAAATCTTAACTAACTTAAGATATGGGCTCTTCCCTTACCATATCTCATATGGAGTGGTAGGCAGAGATTTGATTCGAACCCTATTCAATAGGTATGCAACTTCTCAAGTGGATAACTCCCAAAAAGGAAAAAGGTAACTCAGTAGTACTCATCATAGAGCACACCATATCATATAGGGTGTTATTGCTCCACCTTGATACACCGTTGTGCTGTGGTGTATTCAGAGGAGTAATACGGAGAGAGAATCTCATTCTCCTTTAGAATAGTCCAGGAATTCCATGCACAAGTATTCTCCTCCTCGATCACATCAAAGGACAAAATACTTATACCCGTATTGGTTCTCTACTTCTAACTTATATTCTGTGAATATCTCAAAAGGTTCGGACTTGTGTTTCAACAGGAACATATGTCTGAGTCTCGAGAGATCATCAAAGAATGTAATGAAGTATAAAGAACCGGTCTTGGCATATGTAGACAGGGGACCTTTCATACATCAACATGTATCATTCCCAAGAGTTCACTAACTCTTTCTCTGTTTCCAATAAACAGAGCTATGGTCATATTATCTTTGTGACATGACTGGCAAGTTTTCACAAGATGTAAATTCAAACAGATTTAAATATGCATCTAAATGCAACTTCAGCTAGTCGGGTCGCATTGATATAACCTAGTCTACAATGCCTCAAGAAGGATTCGTTCATTTCTGAACTCTTCCTCTTGTATGTGTTCTATATACTAAGAACTGTAGTTTGATTTAGAACATCAATACTTTTAGATAACGTGCCTGAACCGATCAACATTTGATATAGGAAATGTTCAAAACATTATCCATCAATACAAAATTTTATCATTTCTTTACTAATAAAGAGATTGATATGATTTTGTATATCAGGTTCGGTATCTAATAGCATTTGTTCAGAATCAATGTATTGGCAATACATGGTGACAGTGACCAACAGACTTGGCTGCAACTCTTGCCCCGCTTTCTGTCTCATGAAACTTATCACCCGTTCTCAGTTTTTCTACCTTTTTGTAGCCCTATGTAACAGATTACATATCTGGGATCCTGATCCGGTATCATATACCCAGGATGCGGAGGATACTGAGAAACAGTTCTTTGTTATGAACACACCCGAAGATGATGCATCAGCATTCACTCTCTTCGTTTGGGCGGCATAGAAATTCTGGTAATCCCCAATTTCCTGCTCTGTCTTATAACAATTATAAGTTGGAGCGGGACCAACGTTCCCCAGCTCAGTATAACAAGCGGGTTCGGTCAATACATCCGTATTATTATCTTGATTAAGGCGTGATATGGTCGCTACCTGGAGAGAGAGAGAAGAAAACACTCAGCGTGCGCTCTTGCAAGAATAGATTGGTTTTTATTTTATCTAATCAGGATGGCTCCCACTTCCTTTTATCAATTCTTCCTTCAAACCCTAAAAGGAAAGACTAGCCGGGATTAATTACACACTACAAGTTCGCCAATCTTTCAGCCAGGCCAGTGTCGGTACTTTGAGGGAAGTCCCCCGTGCTTTTGCACGAACCTAATTAATGTAAACCTCATTTTCCCAGAGGCGTAACCTCGTTAACACCTTTCTAGACACCTACTTGATCAGCTAATTGTAATGTGTAAAACTCTCCCTGGAGTAACTCTTACTCGCAGCGGGTATCGGGATCCAACTATCTCATAGAAGGTATGCAATCTCATTGCAAATTTCAACACTTGAAATTCACGATAATTTTGCCCCTAGTGTTCTATGACCTTGACGAATGCCAAACAACCCATAGTATTTATCTGCTTTTGCATATGATGCAGATTGGATTAGGGTAGGAACCGCCGCAATAGGCATGCTATTGCCGCGGTTCCGCCGCGCTTCTATAGATTCAGGTGGTCGGGCTTCACAGTAATTCTTACATTTTGTCTGTAGGGTTCCTAGGCACGCTAATGTGGTCTCACAAGGTATCAACCATGCCAATTTCAAATTTTAGGGGTGCCGAGAAACCCTAATACGGATCGTTGGCTAAAATTTTAGGCGAAACCGATAACTAGTTAACAACTTAACTATTAGTTAACGGAAAATACAACCTTTGTAGATCCGGTTCTCCACCTCCATAGCTCCGTGATGAAGTCCCCTCGCTGTACAAGTCGGATCCCGGGCACAAACGTCGGCTTCATCGGAGAAATGGGCGGGCTAGGTCATCGACTACGATGCCCAAGATGATCTACGTCGAGGCATCACTAGATCAAGCTCCCACTTCACCAAGTCATGAAACATGTGAAAAAAACACCCTATACTACTTGGCAAGAGGTAGAGGATGAAGAAATAAGAAGTGGGTTCACTTTAGAATTGGATTTCTCACTCATTTTCACAAGTTGCCATTGATGGAGGCAAGGTTTTCTTCATGAAGATGAAGAAGAAGAAGAAGATAGAATATGATAAGTCTTATTCAAAAAGAATAATCAAATGAATGCTTATCATATCCTAACCTTAGTTAGGTGTAGAGAATAGACCATGGTTAGGTTTAATGGTTTAGGGTTAAGCATGAGACAAAATGGTCATGTAGTCAAAGCTTCATGAAGCTTCAACTACAAACAAAGAAAGCCACCATTTTCCTCTTTTATCCTTTCCAAAATGAAAAAAAAATAAATAAATAAGCAAATAAACAAAACCCTAATCATAAACTTAACCATGGTTTAATCTTACACTTAACTAAGTTAGCATGTATCATCAAACATGATACAATCAAGTGCACAAAAGTATATCATATATACAACTTGTGAACTTCAAGTGAGAAAATCCATTTAAAGTGAACCAATACTAGTTAATGCAAAGTAATATATCAAATATATAATTATACAATAAATCATTAAATCAACACTTGATTTAACGATCCGGTCATATCGCATATAACCAACTAGTATCCAATGTATCGACTTATCGAATCAATCTTTGATTCGATAACTAGGTTATATCGCATACAACCATTCGATACATTAATCACGAGAATAGAATGCGGTATCACATTCATGCATTATTCTCGGTCCCGCACATATCTCATATGCGCTCCTATTTCGTTTCGCTTGAGCGAGGAAACCTCTGTGTAGGACTCTAAAGACTCGTCAATACGCCGGCAGCAGGTGATGATCATATCAAACACTCACAAGCCGCAAGCGGTCTGCTAAACGTAACGGCCACCCGGGTATTGAGCGATCAGAAGATCGACGAGCAAGCCCGCTCACACTCCTGTGAATCCAACCAGTAACACTTACCGTACAGTCCGGTCTGATCGTCTGATATGTCGCATATCTCGCCTACGGGTGGTAAACGTCAGACCCCAATAGCTCGATAAGTCGTGTCGATATGAGGTCTATAACAGTTCGAGAAACTACTGGTAACACTTACCAGTAAATCTCAGCAACCCTGGCCAGGGATTTCCGGTTATAGCCAATCGAACACAGCGCAACATGAACTCCCTATACCGGGAGAGACGAATCCCCTCCTATCGCTCATTGTCTCCATGTGCTTCGGGACTGTACCCAAAAGCCACCATTTTGCACGCCCTCTTGGACGTGGTAAGGTGGAAATCAAAGCACGGTGGGAACCACACAAGACTCTATGACGATCTCGAGTCAACAGACTACTCTGTACCAGTGTCACCAGAGAACTGCCATCTGACGTAAGGAATAATACCTTCTGGGAGTTCTCGGCTAGTCCGTCCAGTGTACCCAGTCTCCACTGAGCACCCGTATATCATCTCTGATGTCAAACACCAATGGATATGTGATCATCCATCGCCCATCTGTATGGGTCGAGAAGGTATACGCTGTTGGAGATAGTGCCCTCAGAGTCAATTATTAGGTCACAGGTACGTGATTGCAATGATTGATGGAGAACCTATCCCGGTAGGACAGTCTTACTCGAGATAATAGTATGCTATCTGGTTTACCTTTATCATCGTGTACTGCTTTAAGTGACCTGACAAGTCGCTATTACACGTTGGTAGAGCCCCTAGGATTCTTGCTTGACCACCAGCAGTATGAGGGCGATCATATAAGTGGGAGTTGGGGGTCTATAAGCATATCCGTAAATGGTCCCTGGTCGTGTGAGTTTCGAGACAGGGCATCGATACTCCAGAGTAGACTAGTGTATACAGTCGAGACCCCGACGAGGGGCGGTGGCCGGTCTCATAAGCCACTGGTGTCAGTTGGATCACCTAAGATGTATACAGGTGCTCATTGGGTTATGAGTACACCGGACAGGACTCGCCGGGAACATGCTAGTTGGTCATATACCAGACGTCAGATGGCAGTTCCCTGGTGACATGTGTGCAGGTTAGTTCATCGACCTGGGGATCGTCATTTGTCTTGTGTGAGTTCCCACTGTACTTTGATTACTACCCTACCACGGCTCAAAGGAGTCGTGCAAACAGGTTTTAGTTGGGTACAGTCCCGAGCCACATGGAGGCAGTGAGCGTATCTTCAGGGGTTCGTCTCTCCCGGTATTGGTGGTGAGGTCGCGCTGTGTCTAGGAGAGCCATTACACGAAGCTCTCGGCCGAGGCAAGGAGATTTACTGGTAGGTATTCCAGTAGTATCTCAGGGTGTTCTGGGCTACACTCCGACATGACTTGTACCGCTTTTGGGGGTCTGTCTTTTACCAACCCCTAGGCCCGCCATGCGATGCTCATAGACGAACGGACCGGACTGTACGGATATTGTCACTGACAGGCTCAGTAGGGTTGTCAGGCTGAGTTCGCTCACAGACGTCCCTTTTAGTCGATACCTGGTAGCCCGTTACATATTGGCTTATACCTCTGACATGCTAGTGGTTAAATCCACAACCAAGGCGTTGACGAGTCTTTAGAGTCCCCCACATTTAGTTACTCAGCTTTCAGGCGAAAAGCTGTAGAGGCCGTATGGAGATATGGCAAGGTCCGATCAGATACGTGCGGTATTGCACGGATCAGGATCGGACAGTTTGTACTATTGGCCGTATGGATATATGGCAGGGTTCGATCAGATACGTGCGGTATTGCACGGATCAGGATCGAACAGATATTACTAGCCGGTTTTGGTTTAAGCCGGATCCTAGTATAGTACAGTGTAATTTTGTCTCATTGCATTTGTATTTCGCTCGGAATACAAATGCCGGTGTGTATGCACAGTATCGGGGTTTTCCTGTAATTTATTACGGGACCAGTTTTTTGGAGTTGCCAGTTTGCTTTTCGTTTCGGCCAATTTTCCTTGTATCGTTCATTGGCCGAAGATTGGTGGAGGAGGGCTTATTTGCATTGTTGCTAATAAGCATTTTGTGGAGGTGGTCTTTGCATATTGGTTGGATCATGATGGTTGCTCCATTGACCTTGACTTCTTGACCTCTTCATGATGGCATGACCATTTAGGGTCATCATGGTTGTTTTGGAGTGTTTGTTTTTGTTTGTGATGATATTGTTTTGATCATCACTCATTATTCTTCCTTGCATGATAGCTCACCCACTCCCTTGTCTTTCATTGACTTCACTCCATTCCCACCTACCACCATGAGGCATGGCCGGCCACTAGTGAGGGAGGGGGCTCCTTTTCATTTGGGTGTGGGAAAAATGTTATTCTCATTCTTTTGCATGCTACATTTTTCCCCACCTCTCTCCAAGTTCTTTTTCCTCCACCACAAAGGCATCTCCATAAACCCCAAATGAGACATGCTCACTAGATATTCTACAGCTAATCTTGGGCACGTCGACTAGCCAGCTTCGTGCCCGAGTTGCCTCGGCATTGAGGTGGGAGCCCGTAAAAGAAGTAGGCGATGTGGTGCACTTCCGGCGACGAGGAGGAGACGGGACATTCCGCAGGAGATTGGGACGACGACGAGAAGACCGGAGGACTCGGATCTGTCGGTATATCTCTCTTCCCTTTCTTATAGATAGCTAGGACTAATTAATGGTTCGATCCGGGTATTAGTGCGCGGCGGTTTGCCCGTTCAAGTAAAATTAAAGTTTATCACCGCTTCTGCATTTGGCCGTCGGATTGACGGCCGGGGCGCCGCCATGCACTTACAGTGGTATCAGAGCCTCGCCATTAACTTAGTCTAGCTTTGTGTATTGTGTTTTGCATTTCCAATCGACGAAAACTCCAAAATCCGCATTTTTACTTGCATCAGTTTTCTGTTGAAATTTTTTGTTGTCGAAAATTTTTTTAGGTTACAGAAAAGTGATCTACTAGAAAATATAAGAGTTCTGTAAAAATTCGATTCAACAACTCCACAGTAGGAGCGCGGAACCGCGGCCAAACACCCCTTCGGGCCGCGGTTCCGCCGCACACTGTTGGGTTCCCTGCACCAAATTTCTACAGTATCTTTCTGGGGTTAAAATTGGGGTTTTGGAATAATTACATTGGGCCCAGAATTTCTTGATCTGCTACAGTATTGCTTGGGGGCCCACTTGTTAAAATTTGATCGATCGGATATTTTAAACACATTATTTCACAGTATTTACATTATATCTGCGACCGTGAATGTCACTTGATCGGTAAATCCTGTCTAACTGCTATAGCCCGGTTAGACAGATTTGCGAACGTGACTTTCACGTTGATGTTCTGTTTTTGCTGTGATGTTGCGGATTGGTCGTGGGGGATAGCCTGGATGCAATGCTAGTACAGTTGTGGTTGTATTATGTACATTTGATATTGCAGGGCGAGCGTCCGACATGTGGACTGCCGTCTCTGCCTGTTTGTATTATTATTTTGGGGCACGGCCAGGTTGCGGTCGATGTACCCGTTGTATGTATATTTTACTTTCTGTACTAGGATTGCCCCGCGGAGGGGTGCACGGATAGCCGGGTTCTAGAGGGCAACAAGCCCGCATCTCATGGCATTGAGACGGAGGGGGCTTCACTCTAGAATTGGCGGGCTATTCGCCGCACTCGTAGGGGGTACAAGTTGACCCAGGAGGGGTGCCCAAGTTACCGGATTCCGTGAAGTGCTGGGTGGTCCATTCACGGTGCTGAAAGGGGCTGCCTCGCTTCAGGTTTTGGCAGGTAACTTGCCGTGCCCGTAGGGGTTTAGGATTTGATTGCACAGGCTATCCACACGACCAGGGGAACGTCGGGTTTCAGTAGTGGCTCTGTGAAACCCGGGGATCCCAGATATCTGTATTGTTCTGTGATGCTGTTCATTCTCAGTTTTGTTGCATTTCTTATCACGCCTTGAGCGAAATATAATATATTGGTATATATATTAGTAGATGTTGTATATGTTTTACATCCGCGCTAGTCCAGTCCCCGCTCTGTCGTTAGTCAGCTAACCTAACGGGTAATGACGGGACCCAGTGGCGAATGCGGATGGCATATACGTACATCAGTATATTTTCGTTCTTTTTGGTGTGATCAATTGATGGGACTGCATTGATTCGGATCAATGCAAGTTAAAAACAAACCTAATCTGATGTTGTTGGAACACTTTTCAAAAAGCTGTTATTGCAAGGACGTTCACTTTTGTTTTGCATCGTGGTATTCAGTTGGAATATCCTGCTCCTCAGTCGACGAGGCAAGGGCCGAGATCCCTTCACCGGGAGTGACCCCTTGGACAAAAAGTTTTCGTCAGGGCATTAACTTCTCTATAGCCGATTGCTTTTGCTTTGCATCGCGGTATTCATTTGGAATATCCTGCACCCCATTCTACGGGGAAAGAGCCGAGATCCCTTCACTGGGAGTGACCTCTTTAGCAATGGTTTTCGTCACTATATTTTCTAAAAGCTATCAGTTCCTTCAACGATATCAAGTTCATTACGTTAAAGGTTTTCGCCAGAAACCATTCGTAGCCCTCCGTCATTTCAGTTAGGTATTCGGTAGTATTCAAGCTATGTATTTTGACCTCACGCCAAGGCATAGTGATTGGTAGCTGCCGGGTATTTATCTGTTGCATAGATAGATGTGTTGGTTTGGGACAGTCGTACTACTATTTTGGCCTACGTCAAGGGTATGTACGGGTGGGTTCAAATTAACCTGGATAATGACGGGCAGAACTTGACATGTGACTTATGATATTTTGACCTCACGCCAAGGTCATAAGAGCATGGGGCAGAAATCACATCGGGTGTTTCAAAAGAACTGAAACTTGCCAGATATGCGCATACCTTCTGGAGTGTGATGACGTGAGCGGATTCCTTCACGTTATCATGCGATGATAGTTGGATCCCGATTCCCACTGATGAGTTAGTTTACTCCTCGGGTGACACCGACTAATTCTTCTTTCAGGTTTGGAGGAGAATTTGAGGTACAGTGGGAAGTTTCCAGATTAGATAAATTTGTAACCATTCTGATCTAGGTTAGAGTGCACGCTGAGTGTTTCTTTTCTCTCTCTCTTTGGCAGGGACCATTGACCCGACCCTAAGACTATGACTCAGTGACTAAGTTGACCGAACCTTCTTAACACTGGCTTTTGGATTGTCAGAGTTGCGAACCTCATTGCCACTCCTACTTTTACCCTTTTCTCCAGGACACCCCGTACTACTACGAACGTCCACTTCCATTGGACAAAACCATCGTATGGTTAGATACGAACTCGAAGGGATTTTTTCGAGGATGGTTTCCGGTTCTGGAGAAAACGGATAGGACTATTCTGTTGTCTTTTCCTTTTACCTTCTCTCAGGTTTCGAGTACTCCTTGGTTTAGGAGTAGTACACCTATTACGCAAATTGGATAGTCTTCTTCCAAACCTTAGGCTGGTGCCGACCGGTAGGGAATGAAGAAAACTAATTAGCCTAACGATGGTGTACAGAAGGTATTGAGTTAAGACAAAGCAAGGGATTAGTAAGAGGGCAAAGAAAATTGCGACTGCTATTCACAACCAAACCAAGTATTCCTTCGCCAATCCTAAATCACCTTTGTATTTCTCCAGGACACTCCGTATCACTACGAAGATCCACAGTTTATTGGATACTCCATCGTATGGTTATATACGAACTCGAAAGGAACTTGTTCCAGTTCGGGGATGGATTCTGGTTCAGGAGAAATAGGAATTAGGTTTATTCGGTTGTCTTTTATCTTCACCTTCTCTCGCTTTGCGAGTGTTCCTAGGATTAGGACAGTACACCCATTATGCTTATTGGATAGTCTTCTTCCAAACCATAGGCGGGTGCCGAACGGTAGGGAAGGAAGAAAACCAATTGGCCTAAAGGGGTGTACAGAAGGTAATGACTAAAGACATATAAAGGGATTTGGAAAGGTGGCAAAGAATTGCACGGTAACAGTTGTGGATCTGGATAATGGAAGAGGCATTACTAGGAATACCAAGATACCCAACGAAACATTTCAATGTTTCAGTTTCACTGTGTACTGTTAAACGAAAACTGATTTCCCAGTTAGACACTTGCTCCAGGGTATGTATTTACCAAGTATGATTCTCACATCTGTATAGTTTTACAGATGATGAGTGGGAGTAAGTTGTTGGGAATTAGGTGATCATCCTCATTATATCGGGATTCGTTGGAATCGGTGATATTTGAGGTAATCGCCTGGGCTGTTTGCCGGTCGGCAAATATTTGGTTTTGAATATCCGTTGTTATGCACCAATTTCAAATCGATATATTTGTACGTCTATTTTCATAGAGTGAGATATACTTTTTGAAATTATGTCGATGACATTTACCTATATCAGTGGATGGTTAGGTAAGGAGCATTAAACAGCGGTGTAATTCTTCTTAACCATAAGTACAGTTTTCAACCTACGACACACAGTGAATGAGTTATCAGACTCAAGGGACTTATACAGAGTATTGTATGTTGTCCAGGGTCCATCAGGACAGAGGGGTTGGTCCTCGTACTATATTCGGTTTACTTATGACTTCTCTAGTTTTTAGACAAGTGTTTCGTTGAAACACAGGGTCTGAATTTTGAGAAGTTGTCGGTATTTGAATAAAGTAGAGAACCAGATATTGCAAGTATCGGGATTCTTCAAAGTGATAGAAGATGTAGATATTTGTGTATGGTATTCAGTTGATAGTAATGATTAAGAGATCTTGCTTCTCTTTCAGGTTACTCATAATTGGAAGCATTCCTAAGTTGAGTAGCGCTGATCGGCCTCCTTCCATTTAGTTGACATGCATTGGAGACAGCTGCATGATTTGAATCTGGTTCAATTAAATCAGTGCCTCTGGTTCTATATTGGATATAGAACAGTTCATATCTTAACGTTGTTAAGGTACGGGGAGTTGTCCGGCTTATGCTTAAAACCAGACACTGGACAACTCAAGGCACGTTTCTGTAATGGCTGTTTGTGGGTTGACCCAGGCTATGACGCGGGTTGACTTTCTACCATCTGGAAGATCAATAGCGATATTGTTCTAGACTCGCCACAGTTTTATTAAAAATGGATTTTTTCAGAAAAAGGTAGTGGGAGTATGGTAGAACTGGAAGTGATTCCAGAACCACAAACAATTACTGAAGATTTGATAAGGAACTTATAGATTCAATCTGGATTGACATTCCATTGGCCACTCCGCAGATTTGGTGGGTAACCTCAGGCACCCGAGAGGTACTCCGGTAGCCTCAAGGACGGTGATAGGGAGGTTCTTGTTTACCCACAATTGCCATTGCTGTTGTTCCAGACTGTGAGACCCGGCGGGAGGATGATTATAGCGTCGTTCTAAACTAGTTTTAGAAGTGCACGTGTATATGACTCTAGCAGAGGGTTGTCGTAGTCAGTGGGAGCAGCGGAAGCATTGGTGGACAGGCAGCTTATGTCTATTTATAGACTAAAGCAGATATAGCGGAGATAGATCATCAATTTTTGATGTGACAGTCATAGGTTTGACTTCATCAGAATAGGGGATGGATCCGTTGAGAAGGTAGTAGGGTGTGATGTCATGGTATTTAGATGACATACACAGAGTAGGAAGTGATATTCCTACACTACAATCGGTTATACTTTGGTCGTCACACAGTGGTTTCTCCACAAAGGAAATGGATTTTATATCAGACATACCGGTTACTAGATCTATGGTTTTAAATGTAGATTTGGGTAGTCTCCCAATCTGGGTACTTAGACAGCATTCTAAGAGTATTTAGTATGGACGACTCCTGGCACGGTAGTATACCTGCAGGTGATGGAGTCACCCTCTCTAAAGGTGTCTTATAGACTAAAGTAGAGTGGGATGTGCATGGTTGGCAGATCACTTGCTCAGGCAATTGAGTCAATCATGAGATGTCAAGTACCACACCAGATGTTGTTCTTGCACTAGATGCAATAAGTTGACATTAATCCAATCCTGGAGAAACAGTCGGAAGCAGTTTTAGAACATAAGTGGATGTTCTAGGGATATGATAACGACAGCCTCATTCGGGAGACAGTTATCATTCCAGGCTTCCAAGGTGACATGGACGACAAGGAGGTTGTCAGAGTTATAGTTTTCCTTCTGATGAGGGGCAGTATTTTGGACAGGTGGTCCAAGGCAATACTGAGGGTGGCATGGCGCAGGATACTGATTAAGTTCAGTTGACGATACAGTCTAAAGAAGTTTGGATTTGGAGTTCATTTATGAGCTAGGTCCCATCAGACATCCAGACATATTCTAAAACAGGTATTGCTCATTTCGGGAGATGGCTTTCTCCGCGAACTTAAGATATAGAGAGACATAGAAAGAAACAACAAAGCGGATCCACTCACTAAGGCTATTCCTCGAACGCAATAGTTTCGCAAGCGAGCTTTGTGGGACTGATTAGTAGAGGAGTTGGATGTTCGGTATCACACGGGCTGTGAGTATGCGACATCGCAATAATTAGCCTTGAGTGCAAGTGGGAGATTGTTGGAGATAGTGCCCTCAGAGTCAATTATTAGGTCACAAGTACGTGATTGCAATGATTGATGGAGAACCTATCCCGGTAGGACAGTCTTACTCGAGATGATAGTATGTTATCTGGTTTACCTTTATCATCATGTACTGCTTTAAGTGACCTGACAAGTCGCTATTACACGTTGGTAGAGCCCCTAGGATTCTTGCTTGACCACCAGCAGTATGAGGGCGATCATATAAGTGGGAGCTGGGGGTCTATAAGCATATCCTTAAATGGTCCCTAGTCGTGTGAGTTTCGAGACAGGGCATCGATACTCCAGAGTAGACTAGTGTATACAGTCGAGACCCCGACGAGGGGCGGTGGCCGGTCTCACAAGCCACTGGTGTCAGTTGGATCACCTAAGATGTATACAGGTGCTCATTGGGTTATGAGTACACCGGACAGGACTAGCCGGGAACATGCTAGTTGGTCATATACCAGACGTCAGATGGCAGTTCCCTGGTGACATGTGTGCAGGTTAGTTCATCGACCTGGGGATCGTCATTTGTCTTGTGTGAGTTCCCACTGTACTTTGATTACTACCCTACCACGGCTCAAAGGAGTCGTGCAAACAGGTTTTAGTTGGGTACAGTCCCGAGCCACATGGAGGCAGTGAGCGTATCTTCAGGGGTTCGTCTCTCCCGGTATTGGGGGTGAGGTCGCGCTGTGTCTAGGAGAGCCATTACACGAAGCCCTCGGCCGAGGCAAGGAGATTTACTGGTAGGTATTCCAGTAGTATCTCAGGGTGTTCTGGGCTACACTCCGACATAACTTGTACCGCTTTTGGGGGTCTGACTTTTACCAACCCCCTAGGCCCGCCATGCGATGCTCATAGACGAACGGACCGGACTGTACGGATATTGTCACTGACAGGCTCAGTAGGGTTGTCAGGCTGAGTTCGCTCACAGACGTCCCTTTTAGTCGATACCTGGTAGCCCGTTACGTATTGGCTTATACCTCTGACATGCTAGCGGTTAAATCCACAACCAAGGTGTTGATGAGTCTTTAGAGTCCCCCACATTTAGTTACTCAGCTTTCGGGCGAAAAGCTGTAGAGGCTGTATGGAGATATGGCAAAGTCCGATCAGATACGTGCGGTATTGCACGGATCAGGATCGGACAGTTTGTACTATTGGTCGTATGGATATATGGCAGGGTTCGATCAGATACGTGCGGTATTGCACGGATCAGGATCGAACAGATATTACTAGCCGGTTTTGGTTTAAGCCGGATCCTAGTATAGTACAGTGTAATTTTGTCTCATTGCATTTGTATTTCGCTCGGAATACAAATGCGGGTGTGTATGCACAATATCGGGGTTTTCCTGTAATTTATTACGGGACCAGTTTTTTGGAGTTGCCAGTTTGCTTTTTGTTTCGGCAAATTTTCCTTGTATCGTTCATTGGCCGAAGATTGGTGGAGGAGGGCTTATTTGCATTGTTGCAAATAAGCATTTTGTGGAGGTGGTCCTTGCATATTGGTTGGATCATGATGGTTGCTCCATTGACCTTGACTTCTTGACCTCTTCATGATGGCTTGACCATTTAGGGTCATCATGGTTGTTTTGGAGTGTTTGTTTTTGTTTGTGATGATATTGTTTTGATCATCACTCATTATTCTTCCTTGCATGATAGCTCACCCACTCCCTTGTCTTTCATTGACTTCACTCCATTCCCACCTACCACCATGAGGCATGGCCGGCCACTAGTGAGGGAGGGGGCTCCTTTTCATTTGGGTGTGGGAAAAATGTTATTCTCATTCTTTTGCATGCTACATTTTTCCCCACCTCTCTCCAAGTTCTTTTTCCTCCACCACAAAGGCATCTCCATAAACCCCAAATGAGACATGCTCACTAGATATTCTACAGCTAATCTTGGGCACATCGACAAGCCAGCTTTGTGCCCGAGTTGCCTCGGCATTGAGGTGGGAGCCCGTAAAAGAAGTAGGCGATGTGGTGCACTTCCGGCGACGAGGAGGAGACGAGACATTCCGCAGGAGATTGGGACGACGACGAGAAGACCGGAGGACTCGGATCTGTCGGTATATCTCTCTTCCCTTTCTTATAGATAGCTAGGACTAATTAATGGTTCGATCCGGGTATTAGTGCGCGGCGTTTTGCCAGTTCAAGTAAAATTAAATTTTATCACCGCTTCCGCATTTGGCCGTTGGATTGACGGCCGGGGTGCCGCCATGCACTTACATACGCTAGTCTACTCTGGTATATCGATGCCCCGTCTCGATACACCCACGACTAGGGACCTTGAAGGATGTACTTATGGACTACCATGTCCCCACTAGTATGATCCACATCATAGTCCAGGTAGTCAAGTACACATCCTAAGGGCTTTACCAACATGTTACAGAGAGACAATCAGTATACACGTTTAGATAAAGAGTAACCAGATAGCATACTATCATGTCGAGCAAGAAAGTCCTCCCTATATATGTCCCTGCATCCACTACAATATACATCCTATGTACAGTAATGGCCTCTAGGGCATACATATAACTAACATGGAAAAGGTGTTAGAGGTTTTCAAACGCTGTGAGGTTAACATTCCGTTGTTGGATGTGGTCCAGCAAGTTCCGGCGTATGAAAAAATCCTGAAGGATTTGTGCACGCAAAAACGACGCACGAATGTGCCTAAACAGTCTTCTTGGATGCCACACTAAACGATGTCTTATCCAAATCCATTCCGGTAAAATATAAGGACCCTGTATGTCCTACTATTTCTTGCACTATCAGGGACAAGAAAATCAATCGTGCCTTCTTAAACTTAGGGGCAAGTATGAACCTTCTCCCATACTCAGTTTACAAACAACTGGAATTGGAAGAACTCAAGCCGACCAGAGTGACTCTGCAACTGGCAGATCGATCAACATAGGTACCGAGGGGAGAAATCGATGATGTTCTAATCAAGGTCGGGCAATTCATATTCCTCATAGATTTCATTATGTTGGAGACTGAACCCGTCACCAACCCCAGCGGTTAAATTCCAGTCATATCGGGGCGGCCTTTCCTAGACACATCCAACGCGTTATTCAATTGTCGAAATGGATCCATTGTAACCCTTCGAAAATCGAATAGGCAGTTTTTCGGTAATCGGCTAATTTTTCAGCTTTTTCCGTAAAAAGTCAAAATTGATATTTTTCATTGTAGACCTAATTATACAAAATTTAAATAAGATATTACTATAATTTTGTCACTAAAATGTCATTTATAATTTTCTAGTTAAATAAAATTTTTTTTCGTAATTAATTATTTTTTTATTATTTTAAGCCTTTTTAAATACATTTAATTAGGGATAAATACAAATTTAATTGGGTAAATTTCTTAATTAGGAGTCTTTATAAGCTAAAATATGGTGTTAAAAAAATTATATCATGTCTTGCAAACTTTTAGATTTTTGGTGGGAAAATTATGAAAAAAATGGCTTAAAATGGGTTTTTTTTGTAAAAAGGTTGAAATGAAAGCATTAAATGATCATGTGGGGGTGTTTTAGACCTAGAATCTTCTCCAAAATTTCCCCACTCCCTCCTCATTGCTGCAGCCGACCTCTTCCTGCAGGTTTCCCCCCTCTTCACTTCTTTTTTTGGCCTCATTTTCATGCAAAAATTCAAGAAAAATCCACAATTTCTTTCTCCATTCAAAGCCTAACCCTAATCCCTTCTCTCTTCAACCCAAATTAGTTTAAAAAGTTGATGAAAGGAGGCTTCTTGGAGACTTGTGCAAGCTAGGGTTCACACTTGGGAGGTATAAATACTAATCTAGTTGTTAATTGTTGTTTAAGTTGCTAGATTTAGTGGTTTTAATGTGTAATTTGCTTATGAATTCTTGTTTAGGAAATTCAAGAAAGGGAATTGATGTTGTAATTAGGGTTTGAAGCATGGTTGATGTATTTAAGTTAGGGTTCAAGATTGAGAGGTGAAAATCCTAAACTAGTTGCTTACTTGAGGTTTAATTGTGCTAGAATTTCAATTCTAAATATTAGTTTAGTAGTAAATGTTTGATTTGGAAAAAATCAAGTGAAGGTTTTGATTTTAGAAATTAGGGCTTGTAGCATGATGCTTGGATTATGCTAGGGATGGTTATCTAGGTGATTGGAGTGGTAAATTGTGTATTGGTATGCTCGCTAAAACGACAAATTTCAACGTTTATATCGATTTGGTTTGAAAATCGCTTACTAGATTTTTTTCGAAAAATAGTATGCGTTCAAATTGCGCTAGGTTAGCAATATTATTAGCTTCTTATAGGATTATTAGAATGCGCGAACGCGGGGTTTCGTCTAGTCGGGTTGTAGTTTAATCGATTTCCCCGATACGGCGATTTTAGTTAAGGTTTTAGCGATTTTCGTGTATTTTCCGCGTACCGAGTGCACGTTGTGATTAATTCGAGAGCGTCGATCTTTTCTTAGTGTGAGTTGCATCATTTCAGAAATCTGTAACTTTATATTTTGTGTTACGCAATTCTAGGATCGGTCGGGGAAACTTCGGATACGGCGCGAAAAGGCAAAGCGGTGGCCGGATCAGATTAGCGGGGATTTCTGGTGAGTAGATATATTCATCTATGGGGGAATCGTCTGGATGGCGTGAGGCCCCCCCCTCCCTAGTTAGGATTACTCTACTTTATGCAATAATTATATTGTTAGCTAGCTTATCCATTTATGTACATTGCATACCCTTACAGCTAACCCTATACTAGATTGCATGGACATTCATATGACATTCATATATACATATGCGATATCATTTCGTAGGACACGAACACCTTACCATTGGCATCTATTGCACGCGCACTATTCATGTGACACACACGCCTTTGGTATTTGCCATGCCACGTGCACTATAAAAACCTGTTTAGCTTAGTAACGCCATTGCATTCATGCATGATATTTGAGATTGTATCGCACGCATATACCTCGCATTACTATCATATTTATATAGATTTCTAGCCAAACTCTCACATCATATACATTGATATCATAGACACTTATCATATATAACATGTGGACATTATGATTTCTTGAGGATTTCAGTTTGCTGCGATTTCTGGATTTTTGGGGAAAACCGCAAGAATTTAACAAAACCCTATATTTATTATTTTCAAAACAAAGTTGCGGTTTTCTCGTGATGTATGTGTCGTCCACCATGAGTTTTCATGTTTTCTGTTGGATTTCGAGACCCGATTCGAGGAGTGGATGAACCGTCTCGGGTACATGGTGGGCCCGGTATGGTACCCCGGGGCAAGAAGATCGAGTTGTAGACGATGAGCCTGGCAGGGGAAGACTACCTACCGGTGATGTCTGGCGCGGCGGATATCCGGAGGATACCGACCGTTGTCGTGAGGTTTATGATATGGGCCGATCCGGACTGACGGAGCCCGACATTGAGACAGATATGATTCCTATTTGGTGTCGATGCTTGACACGGGTTTTCTGAGGATTTCTTGATGATATTTAGCTATTATGCAGACATTCGTTTTCTAAAAGTTAAGAATGCAGTAACTTTAACATTTAAAACACTTAAAGAGTTAGAAAAGATATTGCATACATGTGCATGCATACTAGAGTTATTACATCACATATGGACATACATGTTGTTCCGCATTGCGTGCATTCTTACGATTGCCTTTTAGATGTTATATTTACTCACGAGCTGGCAACTCACCCCCATTGTGCCACAGTGTCTTGCAGGTCGGACCCGTCAGTCTTGTAGCGGCGGGCTATCTTGTCATCAGTTCCTTTTGCTCAGACTCGCGACATCGCCCGTAGGTGGGTTGCGAGTATGCTTTATTTCTTTTTGCTTTATCATTGTATCTAGTATTCTCCATCTACCACTTGTATTGTATATGCGACCTAGTGATGAGAATGAGAGATATGTATATTTGTGGTTTCTTTTGGGTCGAGCTCACTTGAGCCGACGTTGCGTTTTCTGTTATATTGGGTTTCTTCTGCTCTTTTCTTGATATTACTATTATATTGCATGTGGTTGTGATCCGCCTTGGGCGAAGAGCTAGCTCCCGCTTGGGGATGCCATTTTTATGATTTCATATGTATTATCTTGTTGTACCCATTTTGGGGGATAGAAAATACAGGGGAGACTCTGCCGAAATTTTTGGGAATTTTTGATGTTTTTAAAAAGGGATTCTTTGCAACTTAATTGATTTGAAAATAGTTTTCATTAAAGGTTTTCCTTCACTCTCTTTTGATTTTAGGTTAGATTTCTGGGCTTTGGCTGACTTAGGTTACGGTACGCCTTTAGACGTCTCGTAATCTAAGAGCCAGTCACGTTCCGTACTTTCGGGTCGTGACAAAGTTGGTATCAGAGCGTAGGTTTTACTTTTCTGATTGTAGGACGACCTTGGTAGATGGAGTAGGTGACTTAAGCAGAGTGGCGTAGCGTGGGTATGGTCCGCGGCATACTTACGATACGGTACTCCGCCTAAGTGACCTTAGGACATAATTGCTTGTATTTTCTTTCTTGATTCCTTGCATTCCTTGATTCAATTGCAATGATCTTATCAGTCCTTTTTCTTATTCTAGCTTCGATGCCGCCAAAGACTACGAGAGCTCAGCGGGCTGCCGCTAGGGATGAGATTCGGGCGGGCCCGTCTGAGGCGAGGATCGAGCGGGAGGATACGCCTACCCCTCAGGGTCCTACTGATCCGCCTTATCCTGACCGTATTGCCAGATTAGAGGCCGGCATGCAAGAGTTGCGGCAGATGATGGGATCTTTAGTTGAGTCCAGCCGGGCACAGAGATCCGAGGACGTTCCTTCCACCGCACAGACCACGATCGTACCTGCTGCACAGATGGTCACTCCTGCTGCTACTACGGAGACTATCCCTGTTTCACTACAGGAGTTCATGAGATTGAGACCTCCAGCTTTTACCGGCACAGATGCGACAGAGGACCCACAGACATTTCTCGATAGGATGGCACGGATTGGCCGTTCGTTGAGGTGTTCTGAGGATAGATTGGTGGAGTTTGCGAGTTTTCGTCTGGAGGGTCTTGCCCAGACATGGTACGACTCAGTAGAGAGAGGCCGAGCTGCAGGTCTGCCTTCTATGACCTGGGATGAGTTTACATCTGCATTTCTTGCCCGTTTTCTTCCGGATAGTGTCCGAGATGCTCGAGCCCGTAGTTTTGAGTCTTTGCGCAAGACTCCGGGGATGACAGTGTCGGAGTATGATATACAGTTTACCCAGTTGTCTCGATATGCTCCGTACCTAGTCGACACAGAAGAGAAGAGAATAAAGAGGTTTGTACGAGGGCTTGATACACAGTTATTCCTTGCCATCGGCACCCAGCACTTTGATACATACGCTGCCGCGATGGATGCAACCTTACTTTTGGAGGAGCGTATTTCTGAGACTCCGGTCGTTTCTGGGCCGAAGAGGATCCGTACTGATACGCCAGCTCAGCGGCAGATGGGCAGACATCGTGATAGATTATTTCCGGGAGATGGCGGAGGCAGAGGATTGAGACAAGGTCAGTTATTTGGTTCATATCCACAGACCCAGCAGTCGTCTCCAGGGTGTTTTCGGTGTGGGAGTCAGTACCACCGTGTCAGAGACTGTACCATGGGACGTCCGGGCGCGGTGACAGTCCCGCATGTGACTTTACCACCTTCACCACCATCGCAGAGAGCTTTACTTCCTACTCCTGATGATGCTTCACGCCAGACAGATGCTTCTAGAGGCCGTGGGCGAGGCGGTCCGGTTCAGAGAGGACGAGGCGACAGAGGCAGAGGCAGAGGCCGAGGTAGAGGCAGAGGACAGCCAGCTATCAGTGGTGGACAGGCCCGAGTGTTCGCATTGACTCCTCAGGATGCACAGGCATCCAATGCCGTCGTGACAGGTACTCTGCCA
Source organism: Agapanthus africanus (assembly GCA_030015575.1). NCBI lineage: Eukaryota > Viridiplantae > Streptophyta > Magnoliopsida > Asparagales > Amaryllidaceae > Agapanthus > Agapanthus africanus. Next base: position 319,725,665 of record JASDDO010000008.1, read on the forward strand.
GTATGTTCTTTTGATGCACGGGTATTATTTGATCCAGGCTCCACACATTCCTATGTTTCCACGTATTTTGCACCGAGGTTGGGCCGAGAGTCTTCTCCGTTAGATCAGCCGCTTGTCGTTATTACCCCGGTAGGCGAGTCTTTTGTTGCCCGTTTTGTGTACCGATCTTGTTCCGTTCGTATCGGGGAGAGAGATTCTTCAGTAGATTTGATTCTCCTCGATATGCTAGACTTTGACGTTCTTCTTGGTATGGACTGGCTAGCCACCTGCTATGCATCCGTGGACTGCCGTGAAAAAGCAGTCAGATTCAGTTTTCCTGGTGAGCCGGTTCTTATTATTCAGGGAGATCGTAGTGCTACCCTTCCCAGCTTGATTTCTTCTCTTCACGCTGGTCAGCTCTTAAGGAAAGGGTGTCAGGGATTCTTAGCTTATGTTTGTGATACTAGCTCCACAGAGGTTCCGTTGGACCAGGTCCCTATTGTGAGAGAGTTCCCTGATGTATTCCCTGACGAGCTGCCTGGTCTGCCACCAGAGCGCGAGATTGAGTTCTGTATTGACTTGATCCCTGGCACGGGGCCTATTTCTATACCTCCTTATCGGATGGCCCCGGCGGAGCTGAGAGAGCTAAAGGATCAGTTACAGGACTTGCTGGACAAGGGGCTTATCCGACCGAGTGTGTCACCTTGGGGTGCTCCCGTCTTGATTGTTAAGAAGAAGGACGGAAGTATGCGTTTATGCATTGATTATCGTCAGCTGAACCGGGTTACTGTGCGGAACAGGTATCCCCTACCCCGCATTGATGACTTATTTGATCAGCTCCAGGGTGCAGGGTTCTTCTCGAAGGTTGATTTACGGTCAGGTTATCACCAGTTACGGGTTCGGAAGGAGGATATTCCGAAGACAGCTTTCCGTACTCGATATGGTCATTATGAGTTCTTGGTGATGTCGTTCGGGCTCACCAATGCCCCGGCAGCATTTATGGATTTGATGAACCGTGTATTCAGGCCGTATCTCGATCAGTTCATCATTGTGTTCATTGACGACATCTTGGTTTATTCTCGGAGCCGGGAGGAGCATGAGCAGCACTTACGTATCACATTACAGACTTTGAGGGAGCATCAGCTGTTCGCCAAATTCTCCAAGTGCGCATTCTGGTTAGACAGTGTCGACTTCTTGGGTCATGTGGTGACGAGAGATGGTATTTGCGTGGACCCGAAGAAGATCGAGGCAGTTCAGCGTTGGCCTAGACCGGTATCAGTCACAGAGGTCCGCAGTTTTCTAGGTCTGGCCGGCTATTATCGACGTTTTGTCCAGGATTTCTCCCGCATTGCTGCACCGTTGACCGGGTTGACCCGGAAGGGGGTTCCTTTTGATTGGACCCAGGCATGTGAGGATAGCTTCCAGCAGTTGAAGACTCATCTGACTACTGCTCCAGTGTTAGCATTGCCTTCAGGATCAGGCGGGTTCGTGGTATATTGTGATGCTTCTAGAGTGGGGCTGGGATGTGTGTTGATGCAGCACGACAGAGTTATCGCGTATGCTTCTCGGCAGCTGAGGAAACACGAGCAGAACTACCCCACCCATGATTTAGAGATGGCTGCAGTGGTATTTGCACTCAAGATCTGGAGACATTACCTATACGGTGAGTCGTGCCAGATATACACTGACCACAAGAGTTTGAAGTATATTTTCCAGCAGCGAGACCTGAACCTGAGACAGCGCCGTTGGATGGAGTTGGTGAAAGATTATGACTGCGAGATTCTATACCATCCGGGCAAGGCGAATGTGGTGGCAGATGCTTTGAGTAGGAGGCCCGGAGGTAGCTTATCTTGTTTGAGCGCAGTACAGATGCAGTCGACGGCGGATTGGCAGGTTTTATGTGATAGCAGAGTGCAGTTCGAGTTTACTCCTACAGGGGGACAGCTGGCCCATTTCAGAGCACGCCCACAGTTACTTGACCGTATCCGTGAGGCACAGTCCGGCGACGCCCGTATCTTAGAGATTATTGAGCAGATTCGACAGGGCAGAGTTTCGGAGTTCGTGATTGATGATCAGGGGATACTTCGATTTGGGACTCGACTGTGTGTGCCAGATTCAGAGGGACTGAGGCGTGATATTCTCGAGGAGGCACATAGATCCGTATACAGTGTGCATCCAGGTTCCACCAAGATGTACCGTGATTTGAGAGAGGTTTACTGGTGGGACGGGATGAAGAAGGATGTTACAGATTTTGTGTCCAGATGCCTGACTTGTCAGCAAGTCAAGGCTGAGCACCAGAGGCCAGCCGGCGAGTTACAGCCTTTGCCCATCCCTGAGTGGAAGTGGGAGCAGGTCTCCATGGACTTCGTTGTGGGTCTACCCAGGACCAGTCGAGGGTACGACTCTATTTGGGTGATTGTGGATCGACTGACGAAAGCGGCTCACTTTCTGCCAGTGAAGACCACTTTTGGATTTTCTCAGTACGCCCAGGTTTATATTGATGAGATAGTGCGACTGCATGGTGTTCCGACTTGCATCGTGTCCGACCGTGGCACCCAGTTTACCAGCCGATTGTGGCAGAAACTACAGGAAGCTTTGGGCACCCGATTGAGTTTTAGCACAGCCTTTCATCCTCAGACTGACGGTCAGTCGGAGCGTACGATTCAGACTCTTGAGGACATGCTCAGAGCTTGTGTTTTAGATTTCGGTGGTAGCTGGGATCGTCATTTGCCTTTGATCGAGTTTTCCTACAATAATAGCTTCGAGGAGACGATTCAGATGGCACCTTTCGAGGCTTTATATGGGAGAAGATGTCGATCGCCTGTATGTTGGACAGAGCTCAGGGAGAGCTGTATTTTGGGGCCTCAGATCGTACAGGAGACGACCGAGAAGATACAGCTGATTCAGGATAGGATGAGAGCGGCACAGAGCAGGCAGAAATCTTATGCTGACAGGCGTCGTCGTCGACTCGAGTTCGCTGCTGGTGATCATGTTTTCCTGAAGGTCTCTCCGATGAAGGGTGTGATGAGATTTGGGCGGAAAGGAAAACTGAGTCCTAGATATGTTGGTCCTTTCGAGATCCTAGAGCGTGTTGGTCCAGTCGCTTATCGGTTAGCTCTTCCGCCCAGCTTCCCCGATGTTCACCCCGTATTCCATGTCTCGATGCTCCGCAAGTACCTTCATGATCCTTCCCAGGCGATTCAGCACCAGACGATCCAGTTAGAGCGTGATCTTTCTTTCACCGAGCAGCCGGTGGTCATCTTGGATCGGCAGGTGAAGAAATTGAGGTCGAAGGTCATACCGTCTGTCAAAGTCCTTTGGCGTGGCCCGAACAGCGAGGAGGTCACCTGGGAGACCGAGGTCGAGATGAGGAAGAGATATCCCCATCTTTTTGAAGGTACGCGTAGTTAAATTCTAAATTCGGGGACCGAATTTCTTTAAGGGGGGAAGATTGTAACCCTTCGAAAATCGAATAGGCAGTTTTTCGGTAATCGGCTAATTTTTCAGCTTTTTCCGTAAAAAGTCAAAATTGATATTTTTCATTGTAGACCTAATTATACAAAATTTAAATAAGATATTACTATAATTTTGTCACTAAAATGTCATTTATAATTTTCTAGTTAAATAAATTTTTTTTTCGTAATTAATTATTTTTTTATTATTTTAAGCCTTTTTAAATACATTTAATTAGGGATAAATACAAATTTAATTGGGTAAATTTCTTAATTAGGAGTCTTTATAAGCTAAAATATGGTATTAAAAAAATTATATCATGTCTTGCAAACTTTTAGATTTTTGGTGGGAAAATTATGAAAAAAATGGCTTAAAATGGGTTTTTTTTGTAAAAAGGTTGAAATGAAAGCATTAAATGATCATGTGGGGGTGTTTTAGACCTAGAATCTTCTCCAAAATTTCCCCACTCCCTCCTCATTGCTGCAGCCGACCTCTTCCTGCAGGTTTCCCCCCTCTTCACTTCTTTTTTTTGCCTCATTTTCATGCAAAAATTCAAGAAAAATCCACAATTTCTTTCTCCATTCAAAGCCTAACCCTAATCCCTTCTCTCTTCAACCCAAATTAGTTTAAAAAGTTGATGAAAGGAGGCTTCTTGGAGACTTGTGCAAGCTAGGGTTCACACTTGGGAGGTATAAATACTAATCTAGTTGTTAATTGTTGTTTAAGTTGCTAGATTTAGTGGTTTTAGTGTGTAATTTGCTTATGAATTCTTGTTTAGGAAATTCAAGAAAGGGAATTGATGTTGTAATTAGGGTTTGAAGCATGGTTGATGTATTTAAGTTAGGGTTCAAGATTGAGAGGTGAAAATCCTAAACTAGTTGCTTACTTGAGGTTTAATTGTGCTAGAATTTCAATTCTAAATATTAGTTTAGTAGTAAATGTTTGATTTGGAAAAAATCAAGTGAAGGTTTTGATTTTAGAAATTAGGGCTTGTAGCATGATGCTTGGATTATGCTAGGGATGGTTATCTAGGTGATTGGAGTGGTAAATTGTGTATTGGTATGCTCGCTAAAACGACAAATTTCAACGTTTATATCGATTTGGTTTGAAAATCGCTTACTAGATTTTTTTCGAAAAATAGTATGCGTTCAAATTGCGCTAGGTTAGCAATATTATTAGCTTCGTATAGGATTATTAGAATGCGCGAACGCGGGGTTTCGTCTAGTCGGGTTGTAGTTTAATCGATTTCCCCGATACGGCGATTTTAGTTAAGGTTTTAGCGATTTTCGTGTATTTTCCGCGTACCGAGTGCACGTTGTGATTAATTCGAGAGCGTCGATCTTTTCTTAGTGTGAGTTGCATCATTTCAGAAATCTGTAACTTTATATTTTGTGTTACGCAATTCTAGGATCGGTCGGGGAAACTTCGGATACGGCGCGAAAAGGCAAAGCGGTGGCCGGATCAGATTAGCGGGGATTTCTGGTGAGTAGATATATTCATCTATGGGGGAATCGTCTGGATGGCGTGAGGCCCCCCCCTCCCTAGTTAGGATTACTCTACTTTATGCAATAATTATATTGTTAGCTAGCTTATCCATTTATGTACATTGCATACCCTTACAGCTAACCCTATACTAGATTGCATGGACATTCATATGACATTCATATATACATATGCGATATCATTTCGTAGGACACGAACACCTTACCATTGGCATCTATTGCACGCGCACTATTCATGTGACACACACGCCTTTGGTATTTGCCATGCCACGTGCACTATAAAAACCTGTTTAGCTTAGTAACGCCATTGCATTCATGCATGATATTTGAGATTGTATCGCACGCATATACCTCGCATTACTATCATATTTATATAGATTTCTAGCCAAACTCTCACATCATATACATTGATATCATAGACACTTATCATATATAACATGTGGACATTATGATTTCTTGAGGATTTCAGTTTGCTGCGATTTCTGGATTTTTGGGGAAAACCGCAAGAATTTAACAAAACCCTATATTTATTATTTTCAAAACAAAGTTGCGGTTTTCTCGTGATGTATGTGTCGTCCACCATGAGTTTTCATGTTTTCTGTTGGATTTCGAGACCCGATTCGAGGAGTGGATGAACCGTCTCGGGTACATGGTGGGCCCGGTATGGTACCCCGGGGCAAGAAGATCGAGTTGTAGACGATGAGCCTGGCAGGGGAAGACTACCTACCGGTGATGTCTGGCGCGGCGGATATCCGGAGGATACCGACCGTTGTCATGAGGTTTATGATATGGGCCGATCCGGACTGACGGAGCCCGACATTGAGACAGATATGATTCCTATTTGGTGTCGATGCTTGACACGGGTTTTCTGAGGATTTCTTGATGATATTTAGCTATTATGCAGACATTCGTTTTCTAAAAGTTAAGAATGCAGTAACTTTAACATTTAAAACACTTAAAGAGTTAGAAAAGATATTGCATACATGTGCATGCATACTAGAGTTATTACATCACATATGGACATACATGTTGTTCCGCATTGCGTGCATTCTTACGATTGCCTTTTAGATGTTATATTTACTCACGAGCTGGCAACTCACCCCCATTGTGCCACAGTGTCTTGCAGGTCGGACCCGTCAGTCTTGTAGCGGCGGGCTATCTTGTCATCAGTTCCTTTTGCTCAGACTCGCGACATCGCCCGTAGGTGGGTTGCGAGTATGCTTTATTTCTTTTTGCTTTATCATTGTATCTAGTATTCTCCATCTACCACTTGTATTGTATATGCGACCTAGTGATGAGAATGAGAGATATGTATATTTGTGGTTTCTTTTGGGTCGAGCTCACTTGAGCCGACGTTGCGTTTTCTGTTATATTGGGTTTCTTCTGCTCTTTTCTTGATATTACTATTATATTGCATGTGGTTGTGATCCGCCTTGGGCGAAGAGCTAGCTCCCGCTTGGGGATGCCATTTTTATGATTTCATATGTATTATCTTGTTGTACCCATTTTGGGGGATAGAAAATACAGGGGAGACTCTGCCGAAATTTTTGGGAATTTTTGATGTTTTTAAAAAGGGATTCTTTGCAACTTAATTGATTTGAAAATAGTTTTCATTAAAGGTTTTCCTTCACTCTCTTTTGATTTTAGGTTAGATTTCTGGGCTTTGGCTGACTTAGGTTACGGTACGCCTTTAGACGTCTCGTAATCTAAGTGCCAGTCACGTTCCGTACTTTCGGGTCGTGACATCCATGAAACTCTCATTTGGAAACATGACAGTTGAACTCAACATCTTCACGCTAGGAAACCAAGCGAGCGAGAAATACGGTGACACTTTCGAAGTCAACGCTGTATACGTTATGTCTGAGGAGGGGACATTTGACTTCAAAAATGAGTGTCTTGAAGAAACATTTGAAGAACTGTTTTCTGAGGAGCTTCTTTTCTTTGAGAAGCTAAGTCCTGAACAGGCTTCCAACGCACACTGGGCCCCCAAATTTGAACCACTTTCGGCCCCTGAAGTGCGACCATCTGTGGAGGAGCCACCAAAACTGAACCTCAAAGTTTTACTGACCACCTCAAGTATGCGTACTTGGGAAATAATGAAACGCTTCCAGTTATAATCGCAACCAACCTTGCGCCTGAGCAAGAGTTGGCCCTCATGGACGTTCTTAGAAAGAACATGGAAGTAATAGGGTGGTCAATGGCTGATATCAAAGGAATCATCCCTGATATCTGTTAACACAGAATCCATATGACTGATGATTCCAAACCCTTCAAGGATCCTCATCGTCGGCTTAACCCGGTGATGAAAGAAGCGGTGCGGAATGAAATGCTAAAGTCTCATGACAATGGGATCATCTATTCAATCTCAGATAGCAAGTGGGTAAGCCCCATTCACGTTGTGCCAAAAAAATCGGGTATCACTGTAATCACGAATGAAGAAACGAGCTAGTCCTAACCCGCGCACAAACGGGATGGAGAGTCTATATTGATTACAGAAAGCTCAACGCAGCCACTCACAAGGATCATTTCCCGCTGCCCATCATTGATCAAATGCTAGCCGGACATGCCTACTATTGTTTCTTAGATTGGTATTCCGGCTACAATCAAATCCCAATCTATCCAGAGGATCAGGACAAAACGATTTTTAATTGTCCTTTTGGCACATTCGGCTACCGTCCTATGCCTTTTGGGCTATGTAATACACCTGCAGCATTTCAGCGGTGCATGATGAACATCTTTTCTAACATAGTAGAGCGATTCTTGGAAATATTTATGGATAATTTCTCCGTATTTTGAGATTCATTTTCTGAGTGTTTGAGGCATCTTGAACTGGTCATGTTACGATGCAAAGAGAAACACCTCACACTCAATTGGGAGAAGTGTCATTTCATGGTCAAACACGGCATTGTGTTGAAGTATGCGGCAGCGCCCCGGCAGTCTAACAGACGCCAATATGCGGAACAAAACATTTACGACTGGCTCTATCACGTACTATAACCCGGATCTGCCATTAAAACTAAACTAACATATTGTAAAGAGGGTAGAATTGTTATACCGAACGATCCGAGTCCTTCGGTCTTTAACTATCATCCCACGCTTTGTTGCGGCGGCTTCGATCTTCTGAAAACTCCAGTCTCGTTGTCCAGGCGGCACCACGTCGACGGATCTTTAAATGGGCTCCCGCCGCTGAATCGAGGCAACTTGGTCCTCAAGTTTGCCAAAAGGGACGACCAAGATGTTGTAGAAAATGAGTATAACACTTTGTCTCGTTACGTCCAAGGCTATGGACGAACGGTTAATGAAGTTGCCAATTGGAATCCGGTAAATAGAAATTTTGCTATGAAATTTCCATACACTCAACTATTATAATCTTTTCTCTCAAAACAAAATGAACAACAACCCATATCAACCTCACAAGAGGGGCCGGCCACTTATAGAAGAGGAGGGTGAGTGTAGGAGAGGGGAGGGTGAGTCTAAGCCGTGAAACTTACCATAACAAAGAATGAGTCATGAAACACCTAGTGTGAACATAACTAAAGCAAAGGATGAATCATTAAGCAAGTCATCACAACATTAAATTGACCATTAATGAACTAATGACTCATGAAGCTAGTCACCATTTCTAGAACCTTCCAGAACACTGACTCACCCAAAAGACGAAAGGATAAATCCGCATTTAACCGAATGTTAAATACGGCTGATAGAAAACTAAAAACTGGCAACTTTCAAAAGTGATCCTGAAACGAATTTCAGGATAACCCCGTAACAGTATAAACATACCCGCATTTGTATTACGACGGAATACAAATGCAACTGAGACAAAAATATTATATCTACATAGTATAATACAGGGTTCCGGCTTTAACCAAAGCCTACCTATTTTATCTGCCCGAAAAATGACACGTGCGAAAACGCACGTGCTTTTTCCGAACCCTACCATAATACCATACGGCATCTACAACGTTTTTCCCGAACTTGGGAAAGTGTCTGTGGGGGACTCTAATGACTCATCAACACACTGGCACTAGGTATAACCACTAGCACGTCATAGGTACAAGCTGTACGTAACGCTTTGCCTATGTATTGATTGGAAGGGAAGCTGACGAGCGAACTCATCTATAAACCCTACTGAACCTGACAGTGACAATATTCGTACAGTCCGGAACGTTCGTCTATGAGTATCGCATATTATGCCTAGGGGGTCGGTAAACGTCAGACCCCCAATTGCTGCATAAGTCGTGTCAGAGAGCAGCCCAGAACACCCTGAGATACTACTGGTATACCTACCAGTATATCTTGATTACCCTGGCCAGGGATTTCGTGTAATGGCTCTCCTAAACACAGTGCGATCTCACCCCCAATACCGGGAGAGACGAATCCCCTGCCGATCCGTTCACTTGCCTCCAATGTGGCTCGGTATTGTACCTAAAATATACTTGTTTGCACGACTCCTTTGACCCGTGGTAGGGTATAAATCAAAGCCCAGTGGGAACTCACACGAGACAAATGATGACCTCAGGTCGATGAACTAACCTGTACACATGTCACCACGGAACTGCTATCTGACGATATGTATAATACCAACTAGCATGTTCCCGGCGAGTCCTGTCCGGTGTACTCATATCCCAATGAGCACCTATATACATCTTAGGTGATCCAACTGACACCAGTGGCTTGTGAGACTGGCCACTGCCCCTCGTCAGGGTCTCGACTGTATACACTAGTCTACTCTGGAGTATCGATGACCTGTCTCAAAACTCCCACGACTAGGGACTCTTTTAAGGATGTGCTTAAAGACACCAGTTTCCATATATATGATCGCCATTATACTGCTGGTAGTCAAGCAAGAATCCTATGGGCTCTATCAACATCTACATGATGATAAAGACAAACCAGATAGCATACTATCATTTCAAGTAAGACTGTTTATCGGTATAGGTCCTCCCTCAATCATTGCAATCACGTACCTGCGATCCAATAATTGACTTAGAGGGCACTATATCCAACAATCTACCACTTGCACTTAAGGCTAATTATTGCGATGTCGTGTAATCATAGCTCGTGTGATACCGAGCATCCAACTCCTCTACTAATCAGTTTCACAAAGCTCGTTTGCAAAACTATTGTGTTCGAGAAATAGCCTCAGTGAGTGGATCCGCTTCGGTGTTTCTTTTTGTATCTCTCTATATCTCAACCTCGCGGAGAAAACCATCTCCCGAGTTGAGTAATACCTGTCATAGAATATGTCTGGATATCTGATAGGACCTAGTTCATAAATGAACTCCAAATCCAAACTTCTTAGACTATATCGATAACTGAAACTAATCAGTGTCTAGCATTTTGCCTCCCACAGTATCCTCTTGGACCACCGGTCCATAATACTGTCCCTCGTCTGAGGGAAAACTATAACTCTGACAATCGCTCTGTCATCCAGGTCACCTGTGAAGCCTGGAATAATTACCGTCCCCCGAAGGAGGCTGCCGTCATCAAATCCGTAGAACATTCACTTATGTTCTAAAACTGCTTTCGTATGTTTGTTCAGGATTGGATTAATATAAACTTATCGTATCTAGTGAAAAAACGACATCTGGTGTGGTACTTGACATCTCATAATTGACTCAATTGCCCAAGCAAGTGATCTGTCAATCATGTACGCCCCTCTCCCCATTAGTCTGTAAGACACCTTTAGAGAGGGTGACTCCATCACTTGCAGGTAAACCACCATGCCAGGAATTAACTATTCTAAAATACTATTAGAATACTGTCAAAGTACCCACATTGGGAAACTACCCAAATCTAGATCTAAAACCATAAATCTAGTAAACAGAATGTCAGATATTATATCCATATCCTTTGTGGAGAAACAACTGTGTGATGACCACAGTACAACCGATCGTAATATAGGGATTTTACTTCCTACTCTGTGTATGTCATCCAAATATCAGGACATAACACCCTACTACCTTCTTAACAGATCCATCCCCTATTCTGATGAAGTCAAACCCATGACTGTCACATCAAAATTTAGATGATCTATCTCCGCTATAATTGCTCAAGTCTACAAATAGACATAAGCTACTTGCCCACTATGCTTCCGCTTCTCCCACTGACTATGACAACCCTCTGGCAGAATAATATATACGTACATTTCTAAAACTAGTTTAGAACGACGCAATACATATCCTCCTGCCGGGTCTCATAGTCTGGAACAACAGCAGTGTCAAGTTTGGGTAAACAAGAACCTCCCTGTCACTGTATTTGAGGCTACCGGAGTACCTCTCGGGTGTCTGAGGTTACCCACCATATCTGTGGAGTGGCTAATAGAATGTCAAACCTGATTGAATATATAGGTCCTATTAAGCTTTCCGTAATCGTTTGTGGTTCTGGAATCACTTCCAGTTCTACCATACTCTCACTACTGTTTTCTGAAAAAATCCATTTTAATAAAACTGTGGCGAGTCAAGAACAATATCACTATTGACCTTTCAGATGGTAAAAAAACAACCCTCGTCAAAGCTAGGGTCAACCCACAAACTGCCATTACAGAAACATGCCTTGAGTTATCCAGTGTCTGGTTTTAAGTATAAGCTGGACAACTCCCTTTACCTTAACATCGTTAAGATATGAAGCAATCTATATCCAATATAGAAACATAGGCACTTATTTAATTGGAACCAGATTCAAATCATGCAGCTGTCTCCAGTGCAAATCAACTTAATGGAGAGAGGCTAATCAGCATTACTCAACTTAGGAATCCATCCAATTATGAGTAACCTGAAAGAGAAACAAGTTTCTCAAAACCATTACTATCAACTGAATACCAATCACAAGAATCTACATCTTCGATCTCTTTGAATAATTCTGATACTTGCGATACTTGGTTCTCTACTTTATTCTTATACCCATAACTTTTCAATACTTAGACATTGTATTTCTGCGTAACATTTGTCTATAAACTAGAGAAGTCACAAGTAAATAGAATATAGTATGAGGACCAACCCCTTTGTCCTGATGGACACTGGACAACATACAATACTCTGTATAAGTCCGCTAAGTTGAATAACTCAAAACCTGTGGGTCGTAGGTTGAAAACTGTGCCCAAGCGATTTCCTCAAATATCACCAATTACAACGAATTCTGATATAATGAGGATGATCAGCTAATTCCCAAAAACTTGCTCCCACTCAATATTTGTAAAACCATACAGATGTGAGAATCATACCTAGTAAATACATACCCTGGAGTAAGTATCTAATTGGGAAATCAGTTTTCTATTAACAATGCACAGTGTAACTGAAACATGAAAATGTTTCGAAGGGGTGTCCTGGTATTCTTAGTAATGTCTCTTCCATAATCCAAATCATGACTTTAACCGTATATTTCTCAGCCATCTTTCCAATTCCCTTTATTTTTCTTTATTCGTTACCTTCTGTACACAATCATTAGGCTAAGTGGTTTTCTTCCTTCCCTACCGTTCAGCACCAGCCTATGGTTTGGAAGAAGAATATCAAGTAAGCATAATAGGTGTACCCTCCTAATCCTAGGAGTTCTCGCAACTTGAGAGAAGGTGATGATAAAAGACAACTGAATAGTCCTTATTCCTATTTCTCCTGAACCAGAATCCATCTTCGAAAAAATATCCTTCGAGTTCGTATATAACCATACGATGGATTTTTCCAATGGAATTGGATGTTCGTAGAGATACGGGTTGTTCTGGAGAAATAAAGGTGAAGTAGGAGTGGCGATGAAATACGTGGTTTGGTCGTGAATGATAGTAGTCGCAATTTACTTTGCCCTCTTTCTAGTTCCTTTATTTGTCTTTACATATTACGTTCTGCACACCCTACTTAGGCTAATTGTTTTTCTTCATTCCCTACCTTTCGGCACCTGCCTATGGTTTGGAATAAGACTATCCAATAAGCGTAATAGGTGTACTCTCCTAAACCAAGGAGCCCTCGTAACCTGAGAGAAGGCGATAATAAAAGACAACTGAATAAACCAATTCTATTTCTCCTGAACCTGGATCCATCCTCGAAGAAGTCCCTTCGAGTTCGTATATAAGCATACGATGGATCTATCCAATGGAAGTGGATATTCGTAGCAATACGGGGTGTTCTGAGAAATACAAAGTGTAAAAGAAAGAGCGGCAATGACTTATGCAACTTTAGACAATCCAAAAGCCAGTATATTAAGAATTTTCGGTTAACTTTGGTCACTGAGTTATAGTCTAGGGTCGGTCAAAAGTCGCTGCCAATAAGAGAGAGAGAAGAAACACTCTGCGTGCACTCTAACCTAGATCAGAATGGTTATCATTTTATCTAATTTAGGAAACCTCCCACTGTAATCTCAAATTCTCCTCCAAACCTGAAAGAAGAATTAGTCGGGATCACCCGAGAAGTAAACCAACTCATCAGTGAGAATCGGGATCCAACTATCATCGTATGATAACTTGATGGAAGCCACTCAAGTTAACACACTCCAGAAGGTATGCGCAAGTCTGGAAAGTTTCATGTATGTTTGAAACTCCCAATATAATTTTTATCCCATGCACTTATGACCTTGACGTAGGCCAACAAATCATAAGCAACATGTCAAGTTCTACCCGTCATTGTCCTGATTAATTTAGGTCATCGTACATGCCCTTGACGTAGGCCAACAAGGCTGTACGTCTGTCCAAAACTAATGCATCTATCTGTGCAACATATGAATACCCAGCAGCTACCAAACACTACGCCTTAACGTAGGCCAACAAATGTAGCTTGAATACTACTGACCATCCATAAGAAACGATGGAGGATTACGGCTGGTTTTTGACGAAAAACCTTTAACGTAATGAACTTGATCTCGTTGAAGGAACTTGATAGAATTTTATAAAAAATATAGTAGCGAAAACCTTTTGCTAAAGAAGTCATTCCCGGTGAAGGGATCTCGGCTCTTTCCTCGTGGAATGAGGCGCAGGATATTCCAACTGAATACCGCGATGCATAGCAACTTGTAATCGAGTATATAGAAGTTATTACCCTGACGCAAACTTCTGCCCAAGGGGTCACTCCCGGTGAAGGGATCCCGGCCCTTGCCTCGTCGAATGAGGTGTAGGATATTCTAACTGAATACCGCTATGCAAAACAAAAGGAAACGTCTCTGTAATAACTCCCTTTTAAAATTTGTTCCAACAACATCAAATATAGGTTTGTTTTATCTTGAATTGATAAGAATCAACGCAGTCCCATCAATCAATCACACCAGAAAAGAACGAAAATAAAATGTACGTATATGCCATCCGCATTCGCCACTGGGTCCCGTCATCACCCGTTAGGTTACTTAACTAACGACAGAGCGGGGGCTGGACTAGCGCGGGTGTAAAACATATACAACATCTAATAGTATATAGACTAATATACAATAATCGCTACAGGCGTGATAATATGCAACATTACAGAAAAGTAATAAGCATCACAGAACAATACAGATAATCTGGGATCCCCGGGTTTCACAGAGCCGCTGCTGAAACCTGACGTTCCCCTGGTCGTGTGGATAACCTGTGCAATGAAACCTAGACCCCTACGGGTGCGGCAAGTTACCCGCCAAAACCTGAAGCGTGGTAGTCCCCACATGAGTGAATGGAACACCCGGCACTTCACGAAATCCGGTAAATTGAGCACCCCACCTTGGGTCAACCTGTACCCCCTACGAGTGCGGCGAATAGTCTGCCAATTTCTAAAGTGAGGTCCCTTTGCCTCTCAAAGGCATGAGATACGGACCAATTGCCCTCCAGAACCCGGCTATCCGTGCACTCCTTCGCGGGATAAACCTAGTACATAAATGAAAATATGTACAACGGGTACATCGACCTCGACCCGGTCGTGCCCCAAAAGAATATTATACAACAGGTAGTGACGGCAGTCCACAAGTTGGACGCTCGCCCCGCAATATCAAATGTACAAATAAATCCAAACCGCACTATCATTGCACCCTGCTATCCACCACGATAAATCCGCCACATCACAGCACAACACAGAACATCAACGCGAATGTCACATTCGCAAACCCGTCTAAAAGAACTATAGCAATCAGACGTGGTTTACCGATCAAATGACATTCCCTGTCGGAGATATAAAGTAATTACTGAAAACTAACACGTTTAAAATTTCGATCGACAAAATTTCCCGAAGTGGGCCCCATGAAAATCTGCTGTACAGTAACAAATACTGGGCCCAAAAGAACAATACTAGAAACCACAATTCCCTGCAAAGAAGCTCCTGTACAAATTTGGATCACTGTTCCCACTAAACGGCCGCGGAAGCGCGGTCAAACCCTAGGTTTGACCGCGGTTCCGCGGTCGTTCTATGGGATCACGTGACCAATTTTGTACGGAATGCTTACAAAAGCCTGCTTGTTTTTCTGTGACATGCAAAATAATTTTTAGAACAGTTTAAAAATCAACAGAAACTTTTTGTACAGAAAAATGTAGTTTCGGAAATTCCGTTCGATCGATCTTTTAAATGCGTTAGCACAAGTTAGTATAGCTTAATGGTGAGGCTCTGATACCACTGTAAGTATGCGGCAACACCCCGGCAGTCTAACAGACGCCAATATGCGGAACAAAACTTTTACGACTGGCGCTATCGCGTACTGTAACCCGGATCTGCCATTAAAGCTAAACTAACATATTGTAAAGAGGGTAGAATTGTTATACCGAACGATCCGAGTCCTTCGGTCTTTAACCATCATCCCATGCTTTTTTGCGGCGGCTTCGATCTTCTGAAAACTCCAGTCTCGTCGTCCAGGCGGCACCACGTCGACGGATCATTAAACGGGCTCCCGCCTCTGAATCGAGGCAACTCGGTCGTCAAGTTTGCCAAAAGAGACGACCAAGATGTTATAGAGAATGAGTAGAACACTTTGTCTCGTTACATCCAAGGCTATGGACGAACGGTTAATGAAGTTGCCAATTGGAATCGGGTAAATGGAAATTGGGCTATGAAATTTCCATACACTCAACTATCATAATCTTTTCTCTCAAAACAAAATGAACAACAACCCATATCAACCTCACAAGAGGGGTCGGCCTTGTATAGAAGAGGGAGGGTGAGTGTAGGAGAGGGGAGGGTGAGTCTAAGACATGAAACTTACCATAACAAAGAATGAGTCATGAAACACCTAGTGTGAACATAATTAAAGCAAAGGATGAATCATTAAGCAAGTCATCACAATATTAAATGCACCATTAATGAACTAATGACTCATGAAGCTAGTCACCATTTCTTGAACCTTCTAGAACACTGACACACCCAAAAGACGAAAGGATAAATCCGCATTTAACCGAATTTTCAATACGGCTGATAGAAAACTGAAAACTGGCAACTTCCAAAAGTGATCCTGAAACGAATTTCAGGATAACCCTGTAACAGTATAAACATAGCCGCATTTGTATTACGACGGAATACAAATGCAACTGAGACTAAAATATTATATCTACACAGTATAATACTAGGATCCGGCTTTAACTAAAGCCTACCAGTATTATCTGCCCGAAAAATGACACGTGCGAAAACGCACGTGCTTTTTCCGAACCCTGCCATAGTACCATACGGCATCTACAACGTTTCGCCCGAACTTGGGAAAGTGTCTGTGGGGGACTCTAATGACTCATCAACACACTGGCACTGGGTATAATCACTAGCACGTCAGAGGTACAAGCTGTACGTAACGCTTTGCCTATGTATTGATTGGAAGGGAAGCTGACGAGCGAACTCATCTTTAAACCCTACTGAGCCTGACAGTGACAATATCCGTACAGTCCGTAACGTTCGTCTATGAGTATCGCATATTAGTCCTAGGGGGTCGGTAAACGTCAGACCCCCAATAGCTGCATATGTCGTGTTAGAGAGCAGCCCAGAACACCCTGAGATACTACTGGTATACCAACCAGTATATCTCGATTACCCTGGCCAGGGATTTCGTGTAATGGCTCTCCTAAACACAGTGCGATGTCACCCCCAATACCGGGAGAGACGAATCCCTTGCCGATCCGCTAACTTGCCTCTAATGTGGCTCGGGACTGTACCCAAAATATACCTGTTTGCACGACTCCTTTGACCCGTGGTAGGGTATAAATCAAAGCACAGTGGGAACTCACACGAGACAAATGACGATCTCAGGTCGATGAACTAACCTGTACACATGTCACCACGGAACTGCTATCTGACGATATGTATAATACCAACTAGCATGTTCCCGGCGAGTCATGTCCGGTGTACTCATATCCTAATGAGCACCTGTATACATCTTAGGTGATCCAACTGACACCAATGGCTTGTGAGACCGGCCACTGCCCCTCGTCGGGGTCTCGACTGTATACACTAGTCTACTCTGGAGTATCGATGCCCTGTCTCGAAACTCCCACGACTAGGGACACTTTTAAGGATTTGCTTAAAGACCCCAGCTCCCACATATATGATCGCCATCATACTGCTGGTAGTCAAGCAAGAATCCTATGGGCTCTATCAACATTTACATGATGATAAAGACAAACCAGATAGCATACTATCATTTCAAGTAAGAATGTTTATCGGTATAGGTCCTCCCTCAATCATTGCAATCACGTACCTGCGATCCAATAATTGACTTAGAGGGCACTATATCCAACATGTGTTAGGCCATATCATTTCTGAAAATGGCATTGATGTTGATAAGGCAATGATCGATGTCATTTCAAGCCTCCCACCTCCATGGACTGTCCGTGACATCAGGGCATTCTTAGGCTATGCCGGTTTTTACAGGCGTTTCATCAAGGATTTTAGCAAACTGGCTAGACCCTTGACTTCCTTGCTGGCTAAGGATACTCCCTTTGATTTCAATTCTGAGTGCTTTCATGCGTTCAAGCTTTTATAATCGGAACTCACTTCTGCTCCGATCTTCAGTGCACCAGACTGGAATGAACCTTTTGAGCTAATTTGCGATGCTTCTGACTTTGCGATAGGCGCTATATTTGGACAACGATTTGAAAAGAAGCCGCATGTTATCCATTATGCGAGCAGGACGTTGAATGACGCACAGCTGAATTACACCACAACTGAAAAAGAATTCTAAGCTGTTGTGTACGCACACGAAAAATTCCGTCCTTACTTGACCGAGACCCATGTCATGATTTACACTGATCATTTTGCTCTTAGGCAGCAAAAAAGGATGCCAAAGCCAGATTGATACGTTGGATTCTCCATTTTCAAGAATTTGACTTAACCATCAAAGATAAGAAGGGAACCGACAATGTTGTTGCCAATCATTTTTCTCGCTTAACAAATGCACCAACTGAGGAAATTCCAATCAACGAGCAATTCCCAGACGAATAACTTCTCTCTGTATCAGTCGAACCCTGGTTCGCTGATATTGTTAACTTTCTTGTCACCAGAGGAATACCTTCCTTTTGGTCTAATCAGGATATGTCAAAATTTTTCTCCCAAGTGAAATTCTTTTATTGGGATGAACCATACTTGTTGAAGTACTGTCCTAATCAAATTATTAGACGGTGCATCTCTAACTCTAAAACGAAAAGTGTTCTGTCCTTCTGTCATGATCATGCTTCTGGGGGCCATTTTGGACCCATAAATACAGCTGAAAAGGTTTTGCAAGGCGGCTTCTACTAGCCGACGCTTTTTAAGGATGTTTTCGAATATTGCAAAACATGTAGCCGCTGCCAACACATGGGAAAGATTAGAAAAAGGAATCAGATGCCCTTACAATCCATCCTGATTGTAGAAATTTTCGACGTCTGGGGTATCGATTTCATGGGGCCATTCCCAAACTCTTTTCGGAATTTGTATATTTTGCTGGTTGTGGATTATGTGTACAAATGGGTGGAGATTGTCCCTTGTCGAACCAACGATAACAAGGGACAGCTAGGAGAGCGAGGTTCGGAGAGTTACTACAAAGGAGAACACTGCTGATCCATTCACAAAGACCTTACCTCAGATTCAATTCGAGAGGCTACTCGAGATGATCGGTCTTCGATATGCCAGTACATGGCCCGAGTGCAAGTAGGAGATTGTTAGTGTATATGCCCTAGGGGTCATTATTGTATCATACTAGCTTGTATATTACTTAATGGAAGCTTGGGATATTCACAGTTATATTAACAGTCTTGCTAAACATGGTAGTATGCTACTTGCTTTATATCTATCTTAATATGTGTGTACGTATTGATAGAGCCCTTAGGATCTTGCTTGACTACCAGCGTTGTGATGGCAGTCAAACTAGTGGGGGCTGGGTAGTCTACAAGCACATCCTTTTTCAGGTCCCTAGTCGTAGGATTTTCGAGACAGGGCATCGATACTCCAGAGTAGACTAATGTGTACGCTTCTCATCCTAGTTGGGGAGATGGTCTGTCCCACGGCCATCAGTATGTCGTACTGGAGATAGTATATAGGTGCTCTTTGGGTTACGGGTACACCGGACAGGGCTTACTGGGAACTGTTGGTTAGTATTATACCCGTCGTCAGTTAACAGTTCCCAGGTGACATGAGCACAGCATAGTCCACAGACTTGACACTGCTGCTTCGCCTCCAGTTTGTTCCCACTGTTTTTAGATTGCTGCCCTACCATGGCTCAAAGGAGTCGTGCAAAAAGGTAGCAGTTAGGTGCAGTCCCGAGCACATGGAGGCAGTGGCAGTTAGACAGGATTCGTCTCTCCCGGTATTTGGAGTTGATATCGCGCTGTGTCTAGAGATCCATTACGCAAAGTCCCTGGCCAGGGCAAGCATGATTTACTTGTAGGTTTTCCAGTAGTTTCTCAAGGTGTAATGGGTTTCGCTCCGACACGACTTATACCGCTTTTAGGGGACTGACGCTTGCCGCCCCTAGGCCTGATATGCGATAGTCCTAGACGAACAGACCAGACTGTACGGAGATTGTCACATCAGGCTCAGTAGGAGTTCTGATGGGTTTCCTCATCGGCCTTCTTATCGACATCTACCTGGGGAACGTTATACACAGCTAGTGCCTCTTGAGGTCTGTGGTTAAACCCACTGCCAGCGTAGTAGTCGAGTCTTTAGAGTCCCACACAGAGATTTTCCCTGCTTCGGGTGAAACGATATAGAGGTCGTATGGTTTTACGACAGGGTTCGAACGCATATGTGTTTTTACGCACGTACGATGTTCAGACAGTTTTTACTAGCGGGCTTTGGTTTAAGCCAGATTCTAGTATCGGATTATTGGATTTATATAGTCTAAAGTTTTTCCGTGTATTCACGGATAGGAGGGGCGTTCTCGTAATTTGTCGAGAAGCTTCTAGAAGGATGATGACATGGAGGCTAAGGTGGCATTTGCATTTATTGGATTAATGAGTCATGGAGTGATTCATCAATGAAGTGAATGATGCATTTATGATTTAAATGACTCATGAGATGAATAACTATGTGAATTAATGAAGCATGATGACATATTATTATTTGTTATTCATTTAATAATATGATATGCTTCATATATTTACAATGATATCATTATTCCAAAAGGATTCTCACTCTCACCTTCTCTCTCCTCATGCTCTCTCTCTTCAAACCCTAACCCTAACCTCTCATGTGTTGAAATCAATGGTTAGCAAGACTTATTGATCCATAATCCCACTCTATATCCCCTGGGTTGCTTTGATTAGCACTTTTAGTAACCTTGTTACCTCAAGTTAGAGGTCAAGCTTGGAGAAGTAGCTCTCGGGTGGATCTTCTATTACAACGAGGAGGCCGACGAGGAGGTGGTCAATAGGAATAAGAAGGACTTGGTTCATTAGGTATAATCTTCTTTCATAGTAGCTAATCCCTCCTATGATGTTGTTAGTTAAGGTTTGGAAAAGATCCGTAAGTTAGTCGATGTTTGTTTTAAACAAAATGATTGTTTTACCTATTCCGCCTCCCCGCAACTCGTGGGGTGTCTAACGTCGACTTACAGTGGTATCAGGGACTCGCTAAACCATAACTAACTTGTTAGCAAAGTCGTTAGAAATTTGATCACAAAACGAACCGGAAAAAACATCATTTTCACATAGTTTCTGTCGATTTTAAAACGGGGTCTAAAAATTTTTCAGGGACCCTTAAAAATAGAAGCAGGGAATTATAAGAACACTGGAGAATTTTGGGATCATAACTCGTCCAAACCACCGCGGATCCGCGGCCAATCCAATCGATCCGCCGCGGATCTGCGGCCCATCCAAGCGATCCGCCGCAGATCCGCGGCCGAGTTGGGGCCGAGTTAACACAAAATTCCCCAGTAACTCTTCTGTGTTGATTTTGTTCTTTCCGGGATGTTTTGTTTCTACTCAAGTTTCAGGTGCACAGAGAATTTTTGGGAGTAGAATCATTTGCGTTTGCTTGATCGAAATTCTAAGATGTTTGGCTAATTTGATTATATCTGTGATTTGTTTAATGTGTTCGTAAACCTCCCCTAACTGCTAGTATGTCGGTTAGCAGGGGGTTGCACATTTCTGTAATGGTTTGTGTTTGTGGACTTGTTGGATTGTCGTGAATGGATAGCCAGGGATGTGAGACTAGCTTTTCTTTCATTCAAATGTAATTTGTAAATTTTTGTAATATTTTTTTGCGGGGCACATCCAGGTTGCGGTTGTAGCCACCGTTGTATTATTTCATTTACTGATTTTTTTCCTAGGATAGACCCAAAGTGGGGTGCACAAACTACCGAGTACTTTGAAGTGTATAGTGGCCTACTCACGTTGTTGAGGGAGACCGCTTCACTTCGGATACTTGGCGGGTAGTTTGCCGTACCCATAGGGGTCTAGGGTGGGGTTTTGGCTATTCATCGCGACTGTGAAATCCGTCTTTCTTTGCAGGCTCAAAAGAATGCGGATTCGTAAAAAATCCAATTTTTTCATCTGTGATCTGGAATGCCTATTATTGCGTCTGACGAATGTACAATATCTATATATGATAGCTATTAGACGTCGCTTATGTTTTACACCCGCGCTAGCCCAGCCCCCGCTCTGTCGTTAGTTAAGTAACCTAACGGGTGAATGACGGGACCCAGTGGCAAATCCGTATGGCATAGGAGGACGTAGTATTTTCGTTGTTTTCTGCAATGATAGGTTAATTGATGGGACGCATTATAATAATGCAAAGAAAATAAACCAAAGTTGAAACGTTGGAACAGTTTAAAAGAAACCACTCGGTTATTTTAAAACAGAGGATATTTTTTAAATTGCGGAGCTTTAACCACTCCTTTTAAAAAGCTATCAGGTTCCTTCGATCATATCAAGTTCACTACGTTCACGGTTTCGCCAAAACCATTTGTAGCCCTCCGTCATTTTATTTGGGTATTCAGCAGTATTCAAGCTCTGTATTTTGACCTAACGCCAAGGCATAGTGTTTGGTAGCCGCTGGGTATTCATTTGTTGCATAGATAGATGAGTTAGTTTGGGACAGTCGTATTATCATTTGGCCAACGTCAGGGGTATGTACGGATGGGTTCAAATTACCAAGATAATGATGGGTAGAACTTGACATGTGACTTATGACATTTTGACCGAACGCCAAGGTCATAAGAGCATGGGGCAAAAATTTATATCGGGAATTTCTAAAGAAACTGAAATTTGCAAAGAGATGCATACCATTTGGAGTTTGATGAATGTTGGTAGGATTCCTTCAGCATTATCACACGATGATATTTGGATCCCGATCCTACTGTGAGTATCCGCTACTCATCAGGAGATTCGTCACTTAACGATCAATGCTATAAACCAAGTAGGTATCAAAAAAGGTGTCGGCGGGGCTACGCCCCCGGTGAAAAGAGGTTATTTAATTAAGGAACTTCACGAAAGCGTTGGAAAACCTCCCTCGAAGTACCGACACAACGGCCTGAATGAATGGTTAAGCAAGTATTGTACGGTGAGAATAGTCGTGGCTAGTTCTTCCTTTTTGGTTTGAGGAGGGATTCGAGAAACAGTGGGAGCCATCCAGTTTAGATAAACTAAAAACCACTCTAAACTTGCAAGAGCATCATGCTAAAGCGTTCCCTCTCTCTCTTAATTGCACGACCCAGAACATGACAGGCCTTAAGTTACTATTAGAAAAAAAAATATTGACAGGGCCAAACTATAAAGATTGGCTGCGGAATGTCAAGATGGCTTTGACCTATGACAAATTGGGGTATGTCCTTACTGCTAAGGTACCTGCAGTCCCTGGTCCAAAATCCAGTCATGTGGATAAGGAAATCCATAAAACCTGGGAGTTAGATTGCGCGAAGGCCAAATGCATCGTGCTTGCCTCTATGAAAAATGAACATCAGAGGAGGCATGAGGATATGGATCTTGAATCTATATTTCTCCATACAAAGGATCTGTATGGAGAGCAATCTCGTATAGCAAGATTCGAGACCTCGAAGAATTTGTTTCAGTCGAGACTAGCCGTTGGATCATCTGTAGGAGAACATGTCCTTAAGATAATTGGATATATAGAAGAGCTCGCGGACCTCGCGATGACTTTTGAGAACGAGCTCTATACAGACTTGATTCTTCAGTCCTTTCCTTCCACCTACGCCCAGTTTATTCTGAATTTCAACATTCAAAGAAAAGAAGTTGAACTTCCAGAACTCCTTAACATGTTGAGCAGTGCAGAGGGCACCTTGCAGAAGGCAAGGGAAACACCCGCTATGTTTGTTTGCGGTGCTTCTTCTTCTAGGTCCAAGTCTAGGGCCAAAGGAAGGAAGATAAAGGCCTCTACCAAACCCAGAGGTGGTGTTAGTAAGGTGGGGGCTAAGGGAAAGACACAGATTGCAGTGCCAGTAGTAGCAAAGGACGAGTGCTTCCACTGTCATAGGAAAGGGCACTGAAAGAAAGATTGCAAAGCTTGGAATACCAAGAACCAGGAACCGAAGCAAGCTGTGGATTCGACTTCATGTGTGTTTGTAAATGAAAATTTTCTATCAATCAACTCTATTTCTTGAGTATTAGATACCAGATCAGGATCTCATATATGCAATTCATTGCAGGCATTGAGAAACCGTAGAGTGCTGAAGGTTAGTGATATGACCCTCCATGTTGCTAACGGAGCTAGCGTGGGTGCTGTGTCCGTAGGGGATTATCACCTTGGATTGACGAATGGACATATTTTGGTTTTGCATAACTGTTTTTGTGTACCCAGTTTAACGTGTAATATCATATCGGTTTCGTTGTTATCAAAAGAAGGTTATGATTTCACGTTTGTAAGCGATGTTGTTAACATCCACTTTAATCATGGTTTGATTGGGTCCGATACACTAGATAACGGTATATATGTCTTAAACCAATTATAGATTTTCAATGTCCAGAACACACTAAAAAGAAAGTCTCTATATTTAAATAAGGCTTTCTTATGGCATTGTAGACTAGCTCACATCAATAAGACAAGGTTAACTAAGTTACATAGAGTTGGATATTTGGATCCATTCGAATATCAATCTTATGCCACTTGTTAATCATGTCTCAAAGGAAAGATGACAAGGACTCCATTCACTGGACATGGAGTAAGAGCGAGCGAGCTCTTAGGACTCGTACACAGCGATGTATGTGGTCCAATGTCTACACATGTAAGAGGTGGTTTTTCCTATTTCATTACTTTTACGGATTATTACTCTAGGTACGGATTCATTTTCTTAATGAAACATAAATCCGAGGCTTTTGAAAAATTCCAAGACTATAAGAATGAAGTAGAAAACCAAACCGGCAAAAGTATCAAGACACTGAGATCTGATCGAGGTGGTGAATACTTAAGTGCCGAGTTCCTAGGTTACCTAAAAGGGAAAGGAATTCTCTCTCAGCTTACTCCTCCATACACTCAACAGCATAACGGTGTATCGGAGAGACGTAATCGAACCCTATTGGATATGGTACGTTCAATGATGAGTAATGCTGAGTTACCGCGATCTTTCTGGGGTTATACGCTAGAATCAGCGGCATATCTTTTGAACAGGGCTCCTACCAAGACTGTACCTACCACGCCATATCAGATGTGGAGTGGGAAGAAACCCTATCTTCAGTATTTAAAGATATGGGGATGTCCAGCTTTTGTTAAAAAGCATCATGTGGACAAACTCGAGCCACAATCAGTACAGTGTAAGTTTGTGGGATATCCAAAGAACTCTAGGGGCATTTCTTATATTACGCAGAGGAACAAAAGGTTTTTGTTTCTCGTAATGCCCATTTTCTAGAACATCAGTTTTTAGAAAAAGAAACAAGTGGGAGCGCAATAGAACTGGAAGAAATTCCAGAACCACAAACTAGTACTGAAAGTTTGGTAGAACCAGCAGTTCAAAAAGAACATGACATTCCCGCACCCCTCCGTAGGAGTAGTAGGCCATCTCATCCGCCTGAGAGATACTACGGTTTTCTCATAGATGGGGATAGAGAGGATTACATCATTGATGATGATGAACCTACTAGCTTCCAGCAGGCCATCCAGAGCGGCGACTCGGTACGATGGATGGATGCAATGCGGACCGAGATGGAGTCCATATACACCAACAAAGTATGGACTTTGGACTTTGCTCCAGATGGGGTAAAAACCATAGGATGCAAATGGATCTTCAAGAAAAATATTGGTGTATATGGACAGGTGGAAACCTATAAGGCTAGACTTATTGTAAAGGGTTTTCGTCAAAGACCTGGTTTGGACTATGAGGAAACTTTTTCTCTAGTGGCTATGCTCAAATCCATTCGGATCCTTCTTGCCATTGCTGCCTTCCATGATTATGAGATCTGGCAGATGGACGTAAAGACGGCTTTTCTAAATGGTAATTTAGAAGAGTGCATCTATATGGATCAGCTAGAAGGTTTCAATCAGAGTGAGAACAGCAGGAAAGTGTGCAAGTTGCTTGAGTCCATTTATGGACTGAAGTAGACATCGCGGAGTTGGAACATCTGTTTTGATGAAACGGTCAAAGAATATGACTTTATCAAAAATCCAGATGAACCATGTATTTATAGTAAAATTGTAGCATGAACTGTCGTATTCCTCGTCTTGTACGTAGATGACATTCTATTGATAGGAAATGACATTCTTATGCTACAATTTGTCAAAGGATTCTTGTCACACAGGTTCTTCATGAAAGACCTGGGTGATGCCTCTTACATTCTGGGAATCCGGATCTATCGTGATAGATCCAAGAGGATGTTGGGACTTTCACAGTCTAGATATATCAACACTGTACTGAAAAGATTCAGTATGGAAGATTCTAAGCGCGGTAATTTACCGGCTTGTCACGGAATCACCCTATCCAAAGAGATGTCTCCCAAGACTGATTTGGAAAGGGATCGCATGTCAGTTATACCCTATGCTTCTGCGGTAGGCTCTATAATGTATGCGATGTTGTGCACCAGACTAGATGTAGCTTACGCACTGAGCGTGGTAACCAGGTATCAGTCAGACCCAGTGGAGAAGCCCTGGATAGCAGTAAAGAACATTCTCAAGTACCTGAGAAGAACTAAGGAGATGTTCTTGGTTTACGGCGGAAAAGACCTCAAGATCGAGGGCTTTGCTGATTCCAGCTTCCAGAGTGACAAGGATGACTCCAAGTCCATGTCAGGTTATGTCTTTACCCTCAATGGAGGGGCGGTGTGCTGGAAGAGTTTCAAGCAGGACACCGTTGCTGACTCGACGATGGAAGCGGAGTATATTGTTGTTTGCGATGCCGCAAAAGAAGCAGTCTGGATGAAGAAGTTCTTAACAGAACATCAGGTGGTTCCTACCATTGTTGATCCAATACCGCTGTAAGTCTATGGTAGCGCCCCGGCCATCCGTCCGAGGCCAAAATGGGGAAACAAAAAGTTTTCTTTAAATAGAAACCGGCGCTACCACGGACTATAAACCCGGAACGGACCATTAACCTACTACTAGCTAACTGGAGAAAGGTTATACCGAGCGATCCGTGTCCTTCGGTCTTCGGCCACCTTCCTAAGCTCCTCGCCGCATCACTAATCTACGGTCTCCTCGTCGGAAGGGCACCACATCGAGAAGTCTTTTTACGGGCTCCCACCTCTGAACCGAGGCAACTCGGACACGAAGTTGGCAAGACGACGTGTCCAAGATTGCTATAGACTGAGTGTAGAACGCTATGTCTCGAGAGGTTGTTTGAAGCTGCCATTTGGATGTGAAGGTGGAGGAATCAACATTGAAATGGAGCTATAGAATTTTTGTGTGAGCAAATTAGATAAAATCCCTACACAAAAATTTTGGACAACCCCCATCCTTAGTGGCCAGCCATAGAGAGAAAGATGAAGAGGAGAAAGAGATAGCATATCCAAATGTGTGATGATAATGAGAAATATATGTCACACCAAAGACTTTTCAATCCCATCACAATCCCATCTAAAAACCAAGTAATGATGATAAAAAAAAGGTATCATATGATGCTAGTACCATCATGAACCCTCCACAACAAAAACCACCCTCCATTTTGCTAATTTGCACATTTGCAAATAAGCCCCTCCCACCAAAGGAATTTCAGCCAAGAAGGAATAAAGAAAAATGGCCGAAACGGAATGCAAGCTGGCAACTTCAAAAAGCGATCCGGTAATAAATTACAGGAAAACCCCGCGACCGTATATACATACCCGCATTTGTATTCCGAGCGAATAAAAATGCAATGAGACAAAATCTACACTGTACAATGCTAAGATCCGGCTTAAACCAAAGCCCGATAGTATTATCCGTCCGAACCATAACACGTGCACAAGTGCACGCGTGTGTTCGAACCCTGCCATAAACCTATACGGCCTCTACAGCGTTTTGCTCGAAACTTGAGAAACTGTCTGTGGGGGACTCTAAAGACTCGTCAATACTTTGGCTGTGGATTTAACCACTAGCACGTCAGAGGTATTAGCCGTACGTAACTGGCTACCAGGTATTGACCAAAAGGGAGGTCGATGTGCGAACTCATCCTGACACCTTACTGAGCCTGTCAGTGACAATATCCGTACAGTCCGGTCCGTTCGTCTATGAGCATCGCATGTCGGTCCTAGGGGGTTGGTAAAAGTCAGACCCCCAAAAGCGGTACAAGTCGTGTCGGAGTGTAGCCCAGAACACCCTGAGATACTAATGGAATACCTACCAGTAAATCTCATACCTTTGCCAAGTACTTCGTGTAATGGCTCTCTTAGACACAGTGCGACCTCACCCCCAATACCGGGAGAGACGAACCCCTGCCGATCCGCTCACTTCCTCCATGTGGCTCGGGACTGTACCCAACTAAAACATGTTTGCACGTCTCCTTTGAGCCATGGTAGGATAGTAATCAAAGTACAGTGGGAACTCACATGAGACAAATGACGATCTCAGGTCGATGAACTAACCTGTACACATGTCACCAGGAAACTGCTATCTGACGCTAGGTATAATACCAACTAGCATGTTCCCGGCGAGTCCTGTCCGGTGTACTCATAACCCAATGAACACCTGTATACATCTTAGGTGATCCAACTGACAATAATGGCTTGTGAGACTGGCCACCGCCCCTCGTCGGGGTCTCGACTGTATACACTAGTCTACTAATGGAGTATCGATACCCAGTTTCGAAACTCCCATGACTAGGGACCTCTTAAGGATGTGCTTATAGACCCCAGCTCCCACGTATATGATCTCCATCATACTGCTGGTAGTCAAGCAAGAATCCTAAGGGCTCTTTCAACGCGCAATAGCGACCTGTAAGGTCACCTGAAGCAGTGCACGATGATAAAGATAAAACATGGTAGCATACTATTCTATATCAACGTGTAATAGTGAAATACAATGTAACCTCAAGCATGTGCACGATGATAAAGACAAACCAGATAGTATACAAAGCTCTCGAGTAAGACTGTACTACCGGTATAGGTCCTCCCTCAATCATTGCAATCACGTGCCTGTGATCCAATAATTGACTCTGAGTGCACTATATCCAACAATCTCCCACTTGCACTCAAGGCTAATTATTGCGATGTCGCATACTCACAGCCCGTGTGATACCGAACACCCAACTCCTCTACTGATCAGTCTCACAAAGCCCGTTTGTGAAACTGTTTCGTTCGAGGAATAGCTGCAGCTAGTGGATCCGCCCTGATGTTTCTTTCTATGTCTCTCTTAATCTCAAGTTCGCAGAGAAAGCCATCTCCCAAAATGTGCAATACCTGTCGTAGAATATGTCTGGATATCTGATGGGACCTAGTTCATAAAAGAACTCCAAATCAAAACTTCTTAGACTGTATCGTCAACTGAACTTAATCAGTATCCTGCGTCATGCCTCCCTCAGTGTCTGCTTGGATCACTTGTCCAAAGCATTGCCCCTCGTCAGAGGGAAAACTATAACTCTGACAGCCACTCTATCAGCCAGGTCACCTTGGAAGCCTAGAATGATAACTGTCTCCTAAAAGAGGCTGTTGTTATCATATCCCTAGAACATCCACTTATCTTCTAAAACTGCTTCCGAACGTTTCTCCAGGATAGGATTAATATCAACTTATTGCATCTAGTCCAAAAACAACATCTGGTGTGGTACGTGATATCTCACGATTGACTCAATTGCATAAGCAAGTGATCTGCTAATCATGCACATCCCTTTCCCCTTTAGTCTGTAAGACACCTTTAGAGAGGGTGACTCCATCACCTGCAGGTACACTACCATTCCAGGAGTCGCCCATTCTAAAATACCTTTAGAATGCTGTCTAGTACCCAAATTGGGAAACTACCCAAATCTAGATCTACAACCATAGATCTAGTAACCATAATATCTGATTTAATATCCATATCCTTATGTGGAGAAACCACCGTATGACAACCAAAGCATAACAGATCGTAGTATAGGAATTTCACTTCCTACTCTGTGTATGTCATCCAAATACCAGGACATCACACCCTACTACCTTCTTAACAGATCCATCCACTATTCTGATGATGTCAAACCTATGACTGTCACATCAGAAATAGATGATCTATCTCCGCTATATCTGCTTTAGTTTATAAATAGACATAAGCCACTTGTCCACTAATGCTTCCGCTGCTCCCATTGACTATGACAACCCTCTGACAGAACCATATACACGTACACTTCTAAAGCTAGTTTAGAACGACGCTATACTCATCCTTCTGCCGGGTCTCGCAGTCTGGAACAACAGAAATGGCAAGTCTGGGTAAACAAGAACCTCCCTGTCACCGTCTTTTAGCATACCGAAGTGCCTCTTGAGTGCCTGAGGTTATCCACCATATCTGCGGAGTGGCTAATGGAATGCCAAATCAGATTGAATCTTTAGGTTCTTATCAAATTTTCAGTAATCGTTTGCAGTTTTGGAATCACTTCCAGTTCTACCATACTCCCACTACCGTTTTCTGAAAAAATCCATTTTTATTACTACTGTAGCGAGTCTAGAACAATATCACTATTGATATTCCAGATGGTAGAAAGTCAACCCTCATCATAGCCCGGGTCAACCCACAAACAACCATTACAGAAATGTGCCTTGAGTTATCCAAAGTCTGGTTTTAAGCATAAGCCGGACAACTCCCCGTACCTTAACATTGTTAAGATACAAACTATTCTATATCCAATATAGAAACAGAGGCACTGATTTAATTGGAACCAGATTCAAATCATGCAGCTGTCTCCAGTGCATGTCAACTAAATGGAGAGAGGCCGATCAGTATTACTCTGTAGGGTTTTCTTGACACCTCTATTAGGGTTTAGAAGCATCATGCATGCTATAACAATAAAATTTTTGAGGTGCTAAGCAAACTATACAAAGAATCGAACTAGAATTATGAAGTAACTATTAATAGTATCAACAAATAAAGTTTATGTTATGCTAAGTGTTGAAACTACAACCTTTGTAGTTCACTTTGGAAGACTCCTAGGCTCTACAAAGGTTCACTTGATCAACTCCTCGTCCACGACGATCCACCCGAAGCACTTTGCCCTAAGCTTGATGCTTCCTACGATCTTTGGAAATCCTTGAAGCACAACACCCTACACAAGATGGCTAAGGTTGTGTAGGATGATGAAGTGGTTGCTATTCTTATTTATTACCTTTTCTTTTCATTTTCTAACTCTTTTTAACCATTAAAAGAGAGCTAGGGTTTGAGGAAGAAGAAGTCTCACTCTTTTCTTTTTCTAAGATAATTATAATGTAAAAGATAAATGAGAGAGAGAGAGATCTTATCATAACTTTAACCATAGTAAGAAAAAATCTAGATATTTCATTTAAGGTTAAAAGGCAAAAGGAATGGAAACTATGGTTGAGTTAAAGAAATGTGTAGATGAGTGTGGAAGCAATGACTCATTAACCATTTCTTTTGCCTTTAATCTTTAATGAAAAATCCAAACATTATCTTATCTACAATATGATTCTTATATTGCCTTCCTCTTTGTATCATCAACCATGATACATTTCATGTATGTATGTATGCACATCATCATGTACATTTACATGCATGTATCCATAATAAGAAAAGGATTTAAATAAATAATATAAAAGCCAATATTAAATCAACACTTGATTTAATAAATTGGTCATATCTTATACGACCCGACTAATATTAAATGCCCGATTAAAATACAGTATCATATACTAGTATTTAATCGAGGCTCCGCGCATATCTCATATGTGCACCACTTCGTTTCGCCAGAGCCGAGAAACTTCTATGTGTGACTCTAAGACTCGTCAATACGCCAGCAGTAGATGATGATCATATCAAACACCTACAAGCCGCAAGCGGTCAGCTAAACGTAACGGCCACCCGGGTATTGAGCGATCAGAATAAGAACAAGCGAACCTATCAAAACTCCTGTCAATCCATCTGGCAACACTAACCGTACAGTCCGGTCTCTTCGTCAGATATGATGCATATCGAGTCTAGGGATGGAATCGTCGACCCCAATAACTCAATAAGTCATGCCGGTATATGGTCTATAACAGATCGAGAAACTTACTGATAACACTTATCAGTAATATCTCAGCAGCCCTGGCCAGGGACTTCCCGTTATTGCCAATCATGCACAGCACAACATCAACCCCCAATACCGGGAGAGACGAAACCCCTCCTATCGCTCACTGCCTCCACATGCCTCGTGACTATACCCAAAATCCACCTGTTTGTACGACTCAGTAGAGCCGCAGTAGGGTGGAGATCAAAGTACAGTGGGAGGACACACAAGACTCTATGACGATCTCGAGTCTACAGACTAACCTGTACCAGTGTCACCTGAGAACTGCTATCCGACGTATGATATAATACCATATAGGAGTTCTCGGTGAGTCCGTTCAGTGTACCCAGTCTCACTGAGCACCCGTATACTATCTTCGGTGTCAACACACCAGACGGATATGGGATCATCCATCGCCCATCATATGGAACAAGAATGGTATACGCTAGTCTAAGCTGGAATATCGATGCCCTGTCTCGATATACCTACGACTAGGAACATTTCAAGGATATGCTTATAAACTACAGATGTCCCACTAGTATGATCCGCATCATAATTCCAGTAGTTAAGCCAATATCCTTAGGGCTTTATCAACATGTACCAAATGAATATAAACATGATCAAGTGAACATATGATAAAGTAAAACCAGATAGCATACTATCATATTGAGCAAGACTGTCACCCGAATATATATATATACACATCAGTACATACACTATCTCATAATGGCCTCTAGGGCATACATATATCCAACAATCTCCCACTTGCACTAAGGCCAGTTATTGGCATATCTCATACCTAACATCTCAAAAAGTCGCTCATGTTGTGGCTGAGGGAAGGCCTTGGTGAATGGATCCACAGCGTTGTCCTTTGTGTCTACTCTCTTAATCTCGATCTCGCGGCGATCAACTATCTCCCGGATCACATGATATCTCCTCAGGATTTGTCTGGACTTCTGATGGGACCTGGGCTCTTTGGCCAACGCCATAGCCCCATTATTGTCACAATACAGAGGTATTGGATCAATAATGGTTGGAACTACTCCTAGCTCCGCGATGAATTTTCTCATCCAGACAGCTTCCTTGGCAGCATCATTTGCAGCAATATATTCAGCTTCCATCATGGAGTCTGCAACGGTATCCTGTTTGGAACTCTTCCAACTCACCGTCCCTCCATTGAGGGTAAATGCAAACCCTGAGATAGACTTGCTGTCATCCTTGTCACTCTGGAAGCTCGAATCGGTAAAGGCCTCCATTTGGAGATCCCCATTACCATACACCAAGAACAATTCTTTAGTCCTTCGCAAGTACTTAAGAATGTTCTTTACAGCAATCCAGTGATTCTCCCCTGGGTTAGATTGATACCTGCTTACTACACTAAGTGCATAAGCAACATCAGGGCGTGTACATAACATCGCATACATTATCGATCCTACTGCCGAAGCATAGGGAATAATGCTCATGCGAGCTCTCTCCATATCAGACTTTGGGCAATCGTCTTTTGAGAGAGTGACTCCATGGCAAGTGGGTAAGGCACCCCGCTTGGAGTCTTCCATACTAAATCTCTTTAGGATGGTGTTTATGTACTTGGTTTGGGACAATCCCAATAACCGTTTGGATCTATCCCTATAGATCCGTATACCCAATATGTATGTGGCATCTCCCAGGTCCTTCATGGAGAACCTTTATGATAAGAATGATTTGACCGACTGTAGCATAGGAATGTCATTTCCTATCAGAAGTATGTCATCTACGTACAATACGAGGATTGCGACATTTCTTCCTACAGTCTTCTTATAAACACAAGGTTCATCTGGATTTTTGATGAAATCAAACTCTTTGATAACATCATCAAAACAGATGTTCCAACTCCGTGATGCCTGTTTTAATCCATAAATGGATTTAAGTAACTT
This sequence comes from Agapanthus africanus, assembly GCA_030015575.1. Classification (NCBI taxonomy): domain Eukaryota; kingdom Viridiplantae; phylum Streptophyta; class Magnoliopsida; order Asparagales; family Amaryllidaceae; genus Agapanthus; species Agapanthus africanus. The sequence continues at coordinate 319,759,434 of JASDDO010000008.1, forward strand.
ACATGCTTTACCGCTGCTCCCACTATCAATGAATCCCTCTGGTTGATCCATATAAACGCATTCTTCTAAATCACCATTTAGGAATGCAGTTTTAACGTCCATTTGCCAGATTTCGTAGTCGTAGTGAGCAGCAATGGCAAGTAGGATCCGAATGGATTTAAGCATGGCTACCGGACAGAAAGTATCGTCATAGTCCAAACCTGGTCTTTGACGAAAACCTTTCGCTACCAACCTTGCCTTATAGGTCTCTACCTGTCCATCTATACCGATCTTTCTTTTAAAGATCCATTTGCATCCCACAGGTTTTATCCTGGAGGGTACATCTTCCAAAGTCCATACTTTGTTGGTGTACATGGACTCCATCTCGGATCTCATGGCATCCAGCCAATTCACAGAGTCACCACTCGTGATAGCCTGATGAAAACTGGAAGGATCATCATCATCCATGATGCAGTCTTCTCTATCACCATCAATGAGAAAACCGTAGTATCTCTCCGGTGGGCGAGAAATCCTACCAGATCTACGGAGTGGCTGAGGTTCATTAGATTCCGTTATAACTTCAGGTTCAACCAAGTTGTCATCTGTAATTTGTGTTTCTAGAACTTCTTCTAGATCTACCACATTGCCATTTGTATTGTTTGAAAAAATCTCATCTTCTAAAAAGGCGGCATACTGAGAAACAAACACTTTTTGTTCCTCTTTGTGGAAAAAAAGATACCCAAACGAATGTTTAGGATATCCGACAAATATACATTTGACTGATCGTGTCTCGAGTTTGTCTGGATTCTGCTTTTTAACAAAAGCCGGACAACCCCAAATCTTAACTCTTTTAAGAGATGGTTTCTTCCCATGCCATATCTCATATGGAGTGGTAGACACGGTTTTGGTTGGAACTTTGTTTAACAAAAAAGCTGCTGTTTCCAATGCATGCCCCCAAAACGAGAGAGGTAACTCAGCATCACTCATCGTGGATCGTACCATATCTAATAGGGTACGGTTCCTTCGTTCTGACACACCGTTGTGCTGTGGTTTGTAAGGTGGAGTGCGCTGAGAGAGAATCCCATTCTCTTTTAGGAAGTCTAAGAACTCAGTACTTAAGTACTCTCCACCTCGATCCGATCGAAGTATCTTGATACTCTTTCCTGTTTGGTTTTCTACTTCATGTTTATACTCCTTGAATTTCTCGAAAGCTTCAGATTTATGTTTTATCAAATATACATGACCAAATCTTGAGAAATCATCAGTAAAAGTTATGAAGTATGAAAAACCGCCTCTTGCATGTGTAGACATTGGTCCGCATACATCACTATGTATGAGGCCTAGGAGCTCAGTAGCTCTTTCACCGTGTCCTGTAAACGGGGTTTTGGTCATTTTACCTTTGATACAAGACTGGCAAGTTGCATAAGATTTATACTCAAATGAATTTAAATATCCATCTTTATGAAGCTTGTTTAGTCTTGTTTCATTAATATGACCAAGTCTACAATGCCAAAGAAAAGCTTCATTTATTTCTGAAAATTTCCTTTTATTTTTGTGTTGTATGTTGAAAACTGTGTGTTGATTAAGGACGTATATCCCGTTATTTAATGTACCACAACCAATCAACTCTTAATTCAGTCTAATGTTCATAACATTGTGTTGCACAGCAAAATGATATCCTTCATTGTCTAACAAGGAAACTGATATAATATTACAAAGCATACTTGGTACAAAATAACACGGGTTCAAAACCAATATACAACCCGAAGGCAAACCTAGGTGATACTCTCCTACTGAAACAGCATTTACATTGGAACCATTTCCAACTTGGAGAGTATGATCACCTGTCTTCAGAATTCTGCTATTTCTCAATGCCTGCACAGAATTGCAAATATGAGAACCCGAACCGGTATCCAATACCCAGGATGCAGAATTAATAGAAAAACAGTTTTCAATTACGAACACACCTGAAGCTGAAGTATCAACATGCTTCTTCTTGAGTGCTAGGTACTCAATACAGTTTCTCTTCCAGTGTCCCGTCTTCTTGCAATGGAAACATTCACCTTTCTCTGATGCCCCAACCTTGGACTTGCCTTTTCCCTTCACCTTTTTGACTCCACCCTTAGCTTTGGTGGGTTTCTTCTTCATCTTTCCCTTGGCCTTAGCCTTTGGGTAAGATGAGGAGGATTGCCCAACAGACATAACGGGAGTCTTCACTGACTTCAGTGTGCTCTCTGCACTCCTTAACATATTAAGGAGTTCAGGCAGTTCCTTCTCCATGTTGTGCATGTTGAAGTTAACGATGAACTGAGCAAAGGTGGAGGGGAGAGACTGTAGAATAATATCTGTATACTGTTCATTGTCCATTGTCCACCCAAGGTCCTCAAGCTCTTCTATGAGAGCTATCATTTTTAGAACATGGTCTCCTACTGCTGTGCCAGCGGTCATGCGCATCTGAAACAGTTTCTTAGACGCTTCGTATCGTAATACGCGGGATTGCTCTCCATACAACTCTTTTGTATGGAGGAATATGGCTTGTACGTCCATATTCTCGTGCTGCTTCTGATGTGTGCTATCCATCGATGCAAGCACGAGGCATCTGCCGTGGCACAGTCAGTGTCCCATGTTTTGCGGATTTCCCTATCCGCAACTGAAGGTTTAGGACCTAGGGGGGCAAGGCTGGTGCTGTAAGGACATATGATACTTTATCATAAGTCAAGGCTATGTTTAAATTCCTCATCCAGTCTTTATAGTTGGTCCCATTCAGCTTGTTTTTATCTAATAGAAGCTTAAGTCCTGTCATGGGTATCTGCCATTAAGAGAGAGAAAAGAATACACTTAGCGAATGCTCTTGCAAAGATCAGATTGGTTATTATCTTGTCTAATCGATGTCTCCCACTATTTTTATCAAATTTTCTTTAAAACCTTTTAAAAAGAAAACTAGCCGGGATTAATTACATTCTACAACTTCGCCAACCTCTCAGCCAGGCCAGTGCCGGTACTTGAGGGAGGTTCCCCGTGCTTTCGCACGGACCTAATTAAAGTAAACCTCGTCTTCCCAGAGGCGTAGCCCCGTTTAGCACCTTTCTAGACACCTACCGAGTCAGCTAATTGTAAAGTGCAAAATTCTCCCGGGAGCAACATTTGCTCGCAGTGGGATCGGGATCCTATTATCATATAGTAGGTATACAATCTCATTGTAATTTTCAACTCTTGAAATTCCCGATACAATTTTTACCCCTAGTACTTATGACCTTAACTAAAGTCAACATATCATAAGTACTAGTCAAGTTCTTCCCGTCATTTCGTGATTAACTAGACCCACTCATATGACCCTTAACTAAAGTCAACATAATCATATGAATGTCCTAATTAATCAGCATCATATGCAGTGTAGGAAGACATCACTCAGCTACCGTACACTGCGCCTTAACTAAAGTCAAAATATGCAGCACGAATACTAAGTACACTACTTCCTAAAATGACGGAGGGTTGCGGATAGTTTCTAAGAAAACTTTTGACGCTTTGAACTTGATATCGTTGTAGAATCTAATGAGTTTAAAAGGAGTGGCTTAAGCTCCGCATTTTGAAACTTGCTTTTTTCTTACAAAAAGGCCGAGTGTGTTTAAAATCTGATTCTACAACATCTTTTTAGGTTCATTTATCTTTTACATTAATCTCATTAATGTAGTCCCATCATTTAAATCCTAAGCCATTACAGAAAGAAACGAAAATATAACGTACACATATGCCACTCGCATTCGTCACAGTGTCCTGATATGCACCGTTAGGTTACTTAACTAACGGCATACCGGGACGGGGCTAGTGCGGGTGAAAAACATAAGTAACGTTTAAAATATATCATATATAAAATTTCATTCGTCTCAGATATGCATTAAAAGATCACATCAGATAATAAAAGCAGCAGAAGCATATAAAGGATATCTAGGAGGTCCGTATTTTATATTTAGCCAGCAATAAAAATACGGATTCCACGGTCGCAATAAATAGCCAAGCCCACACCCCTAGACCCCTACGAGAGCGACCCTACCAATTCTGGAGTTTAGGAGACCCGGTCTCGACTCCTCGAGATGGCCTCCCACTGAACCTAAGAACCCGGTCACTTGTGCCCTCCACCTTGGGTCTATCCTAATGCGGAAAAGTAAATAATATACAACACTGGTGACAACAACCTCACCCCGGAAGTGTCCCAAATAAAAGAATATTACATACAAATTAATATTACATGAATTGAAAGAATACTCTCATCTCACATAAAAAGAAAACCCGCCGGCTATTCATTGCGACAATCCTGCATATCAAATCTCATCGATATAGAGAAATAAAATGGAAAAATACAACAATTAGAATCTTTAACCGCCTTTAGACAACACAAATCCGGAATATCACATATACAAGATTTCATGCCTAAACAAATGTAAAGCTCGCATTTGGGTCTCATTCAAGAAAACACCTTTTCAAAACAAACCGGATAATTCAACAAGATTTCCGTTAATCCCGAGACCGAACTGCTAGATTTACACGCAACAAACAAATTTGTAGATTTCAATTATTGTAACACATACTATTAAACTAAGCGACGTTGGAACATCCGATCAAACATATTAAACAACCACAAACTGCTCTGAAATCTCAACACCTGGGCAGATTATAAAAATGCCTGTAATAACAGAGAACTAATACGGGCCAGCACAAGAAAATTCGACCCATGAGTCAACTATACCGCCGCGGAACCACCGCATAAAGCCCCTTGGGCCGCGGTTCCGCGGCCGTACGGTCGAATTATGGGCTCGTTTTTCTGGTGGGCTCTTATATTTCCCTGCTTAATTTTTTACATATTTATAATTTGAAAAATACCAGGTTTTTAAAAAATTTCCAGAGAGCACCTCCCGGGTGTCGATTTTCGTCCGTTCGAAGTTTTCAACGTCGTTTAGGTTACCACAAAGCTCTAGCTTGGCTCTGATACCATGTAGGGTTTTCTTGACACCTCTATTAGGGTTTAGAAGCATCATGCATGCTATAACAATAAAAATTTTGAGGTGCTAAGCAAACTATACAAAGAATCGAACTAGAATTATGAAGTAACTATTAATAGTATCAACAAATAAAGTTTATGTTATGCTAAGTGTTGAAACCACAACCTTTGTAGTTCACTTTGGAAGACTCCTAGGCTCTGCAAAGGTTCACTTGATCAACTCCTCGTCCACGACGATCCACCCGAAGCACTTTGCCCTAAGCTTGATGCTTCCTACGATCTTTGGAAATCCTTGAAGCACAACACCCTACACAAGATGGCTAAGATTGTGTAGGATGATGAAGTGGTTGCTATTCTTATTTATTACCTTTTCTTTTCTTTTTCTAACTCTTTTTAACCATTAAAAGAGAGCTAGGGTTTGAGGAAGAAGAAGAAGTCTCACTCTTTTCTTTTTCTAAGATAATGATAATGTAAAAGATAAATGAGAGAGAGAGAGAGATCTTATCATAACTTTAACCATAGTAAGAAAAAATCTAGATATTTCATTTAAGGTTAAAAGGAAAAAGGAATGGAAACTATGGTTGAGTTAAAGAAATGTGTAGATGAGTGTGGAAGCAATGACTCATTAACCATTTCTTTTGCCTTTAATCTTTAATGAAAAATCCAAACATTATCTTATCTACAATATGATTCTTATATTGCCTTCCTCTTTGTATCATCAACCATGATACATTTCATGTATGTATGTATGCACATCATCATGTACATTTACATGCATGTATCCATAATAAGAAAAGGATTTAAATAAATAATATAAAAGCCAATATTAAATCAACACTTGATTTAATAAATTGGTCATATCTTATACGACCCGACTAATATTAAATGCCCGATTAAAATACAGTATCATATACTAGTATTTAATCGAGGCTCCGCGCATATCTCATATGTGCACCACTTCGTTTCGCCAGAGCCGAGAAACTTCTATGTGGGACTCTAAGACTCGTCAATACGCCAGCAGTAGATGATGATCATATCAAACACCTACAAGCCGCAAGCGGTCAGCTAAACGTAACGGCCACCCGGGTATTGAGCGATCAGAATAAGAACAAGCGAACCTGTCAAAACTCCTGTCAATCCATCTGGCAACACTAACCGTACAGTCCGGTCTCTTCGTCAGATATGCTGCATATCGAGTCTAGGGATGGAATCGTCGACCCCAATAACTCAATAAGTCAAGCCGGTATATGGTCTATAACAGATCGAGAAACTTACTGATAACACTTATCAGTAATATCTCAGCAGCCCTGGCCAGGGACTTTCCGTTATAGCCAATCGTGCACAGCACAGCATCAACCCCCAATACCGGGAGAGACGAAACCCCTCCTATCGCTCACTGCCTCCACATGCCTCGAGACTATACCCAAAATCCACCTGTTTGTACGACTCAGTAAAGCCGCAGTAGGGTGGAGATCAAAGTACAGTGGGAGGACACACAAGACTCTATTACGATCTCGGGTCTACAGACTAACCTGTACTAGTGTCACCTGAGAACTGCTATCCGACGTATGATATAATACCATATAGGAGTTCTCGGTGAGTCCGTTCAGTGTACCCAGTCTCACTGAGCACCCGTATACTATCTTCGGTGTCAACACACCAGACAGATATGGGATCATCCATCGCCCATCATATGGAACAAGAATGGTATACGCTAGTCTAAGCTGGAATATCGATGCCCTGTCTCGATATACCTACGACTAGGAACATTTCAAGGATATGCTTATAAACTACAGATGTCCCACTAGTATGATCCGCATCATAATTCTAGTTGTTAAGCCAATATCCTTAGGGCTTTATCAACATGTACCAAATGAATATAAACATGATCAAGTGAACATATGATAAAGTAAAACCAGATAGCATACTATCATATTGAGCAAGACTGTCACCCGAATATATATATATATATATATATACACATCAGTACATACACTATCTCATAATGGCCTCTAAGGAATACATATATCCAACATACTCAACTTAGGAGGGCTTCCAATTATGAGTAACCTGAAAGAGAAGCAAATTCTCTTAATCATTACTATCAACTGAATACCATACACAAGTATCCACATCTTCAATTACCTTGAAGAATCCCGATACTTGCAACATCTGGTTCTCTACTTTACTCTTATACCTATAACTTCTCAAAACATGGACCATGTGTTTCTACGAAACACATGTCTAAGAACTAGAGAAGTCACAAGTAAACAGAATACAACACGAGTACCAACCCCTCTGTTCTAATGGACACTGGACAACATACAATACTCTGTATAAGTCCACTGAGTCAAATAACTCAATCCCTGTGTGTCGTAGGTTGAAAACTGTACTTATGGTTAAGAAGAATTACACCGCTGTTTAATGCTCCTTACCTAATCATCCACTGATATAGGTAAATGTCATAGACATAATTTCAAAAAGTTATATCTCACTCTATTAAAATAGACGTACATATATGTTAGGTCCACGTTACATCTCCCGGTACTTTCGGGGTTGCGGAAACGGTAAAACAAAATTTTTTCTAGACTTGGTAACATGGACTGTAAAAGCCGGATCTTTGCTAAACAATACACTAGCATCCTAACTAGAGATTTATCTACTCGGTTAGGGGTTCTACCTCAACTGGAACTCCTTCTCTTCTTGTTGTTCTTCTCCTTGCTTGCTCCAAGGCTTGATCCGGACATTGGTCACCTCCGCGGCCTCCTTGAGTCGAAGACGATCCACCCGAGAGATGTACACCGAGCTCCACCTCGAGCCGAGGTAACTAGGGCAAAGAGATTGCTAATCTAGAAGCCCTAGATTGTGTAGAAGTGATCAATGGATGGTTTTGTCTTTGTGGGATCTTTATCTCTCAACACATGAGATCAAAAGATGAATCAAGAGGAGGAAGAAGAAGGAGGAGCAACAACCATGGTTCATTTCTTTTCTTCTCACTTGAAGAAAAAAAAACAAGAGAGAGAATGAGAAAGAAAATTATGATACAAAGAAAAGTAACCATGGTTGCAATAATGTAAAAACAACATCATTACTAATTCCATCAAGATAAAGTTTCATGGCTACATTGAAATGACCATTATCATAATCCAAAAGAAAAAGAAAAAGAAAAGAAAAGAAGAGTGTAGATCCCTCTTGAAAGTCAATGGTCAACGCGGTCAACCGGTCAACAAAGTCAAGAGAGGTCAACAGGGTCAAATGGTCAATACAATTAGCCATCATAAAATTATCACTAAAAGGATTAGTAAATGATATCCGCGGCTCATAATGGTTTTGACCAAACGAACTATCAAAACCCTAATGAGTCCGCCTCAAAATGGTTTTAACCGAATCAACTGTTAAAACCCTAATGAGCCTGCCATATAACGGTTTTGGCCGAACCAACTGCCAAAACCCTAATGAGGCACCTCCTCGTTCTCCGCTCCGGAAAACTGTGCATACACACCTGCATCCGTATTCCGTAGAATGCGGATGCGCAGAAGACAAAACAAATCCATCCGTGCAATACTAGGATCCGGCTTAAACCAAAGCACACTAGTATTGCCTGCCCGAACACCACACGCACACAAGTGTACGTAAGTGATCGCAGCCCTGCCGTAAAACCATACGGCTTCTACACGTTTCGCTCAGTGCAGGGAAACTCTCTGTGTGGGACTCTAAAGACTCGACACTACGCTGGCAGTGGGTTTAACCACAGACCGCAAGCGGCACTAGCTGTACGTAACAGTCCCCAGGTAGATGTCGATAAGAAGGCCGATGAGGTAAACCAATCCGAACTCCTACTGAGCCTGTATGTGACAATCTCCGTACAATCCGGTCAGTTCGTCTGATACATCGCATAGCGGGCCTAGGGGGCGGTAAACGTCAGTCCCCTAATAGCGGTACAAGTCGTGTCGGAGTGAAGCCCAGAACACCCTGAGATAACACTGGAAACCTACCAGTATATCTCGTTTGCCCTGGCCAGGGACTACTCGTGTAATGGCTCTCCTAGACACAACGCGATGTCAACCCCCAATACCGGGAGAGAAGAATCCTGTCTAACCGTCACTGCCTCCAAGTGCTTGGGGACTGCTCCCAACTACTACCTGTTTGCATGACTCAGTAGAGCCGTGGTAGGGTGGTAGTCAAAGAACAGTGGGAACACACTCGAGGCGAAGTGACAGTGTCAAGTCAGCGGACTAAGCTGTACTCATGTCACCCTGGAACTGATAACTGACGATAGGTATAATACCAACCATCAGTTCCCGACGAGTCCTGTCCAGTGTACTCGTAACCTAACGAGCACCCGCATACTATCTCAAGTACGACGTACTGACGGCTGTGGAACAGACCGTCTCCCGTGCTGGGATGAGAAGCGCATACGCTAGTCTACTCCGGAGTATCGATGCCCTATCTCGATACTCCCACGACTAGGGACGTGTATAAGGACGTGCTTGTAGATTACCCAGCCCCCACGAGTATGATCGCCATCATAACGCCGGTAATCAAGCAAAGATCCTAAGGGCTCTACTAATGCGTATAGGTGAATAAATAAACACACATGTACACATTAAAGCAGAGGCAAACCAAGTAGCATACTACTATATTGAGCAAGATTGTCTGTACAACTGTGAATATCCCAAGCTTCCATCAAGTAATATACATACTAGTATGATACAGTAATGGCCTCCAGGGCATATACACTAACAATCTCCCACTTGCACTAAGGCCATATACTGGCGTATCGAAGACCTATCATCTCGATCAGCCGCTCGAACTGAGTCTGGGGTAAGGCTTTTGTGAATGGGTCCGCTGTGTTGTCCTTTGTGTCCACTCTCCGCACCTCGATCTCCTGGCGATCAATGATCTCCCTGATCAGGTGATACCGCCTTAAGATGTTCCTGGATTTCTGATGGGACCTTGGTTCCTTCGCTAAAGCTATAGCCCCATTGTTATCGCAATACAAAGGTATTGGGTCAACAATGGACCGAACTACCTGAAGTTCACTAATGAACTTCTTTATCCAGACCGCCTCTTTTGCGGCATCGCTTGCAGCAATGTATTCAGCCTCCATCGTCGAGTCTGCGACAGTATCCTGTTCGGAACTCCTCCAACATACCGCCCCTCCGTTGAGGGTAAACACAAAACCCGAGACAGACTTGCTGTCATCTTTGTCACTCTGGAAGTTTGAATCGGTAAAGGACTCGACCCTGAGGTCTCCATTACCGTAAACCAGGAACATCTCCTTAGTCCTTCTCAGGTACTTGAGAATGTTCTTCACTGCTGTCCAGTGGTCCTCCCCTGGGTCTGACTGATACCGGCTTACCGCGCTCAGCACGTAACCTACATCTGGTCTTGTACATAGCATCGCATACATTATAGATCCTACCGCCGAAGCGTAGGGTCTAGTGCTCATGCGAACCCTCTCCTCGTCAGTCTTAGGAGACATCTTCTTGGAGAGGGTAATTCCGTGCAATGCGGGTATGTTACCGCACTTGGAACCCTCCATACTAAATCTCTTTAGTACGGTCTCTATGTTCCTGGACTGCGAAAGTCCCAATAGTTTCTTGGATCTATCTCTATAGATCTTGATCCCCAGAATGTACGAGGCATCACCCCGGTCCTTCATGGAGAACCTTTGTGACAAAAATAGCTTGACCGATTGTAGCATAGGAATATCATTTCCTATCAAAAGAATGTCGTCCACGTACAAGACTAGGAATACGACAGTTCGTCCTACAATCTTCTTATAGACACAGGGTTCATCTTCGTTCTTGATGAAATCAAATTTCTTGATTGCCTCATCAAAACAGATGTTCCAGCTCCGCGATGCCTACTTTAATCCATAAATGGATTTAAGCAACTTGCACACCTTCCCGCTGCTCCCACTGTCTACGAAACCTTCTGGTTGATCCATGTAAACGCACTCTTCCAAACAACCGTTCAGGAAAGCCGTTTTAACATCCATCTGCCAGATTTCATAGTCATGGAAGGCAGCAATGGCAAGTAGGATCCGAACGGATTTGAGCATAGCCACCGGAGAAAAAGTTTCATCATGGTCCAAACTAGGTCTTTGACGAAAACCTTTTGCAACGAGTCTAGCTTTATAGGTTTCCACCTGCCCATCTACACCAAGTTTCCTTTTGTAGATCCATTTGCATCCAACGGGTTTTACCCCAGGTGGAGCAATATCCAAGGTCCACACTTTATTGGCGTACATGGACTCCATTTCGGATTGCATTGCTTCCTGCCACTTATCAGAGTCCCTACTGATAATGGCCTGCCTGAAACTGGTAGGGTCATCTTCTTCCAAGATGCAATCTTCTCGATCCCCGTCAATGAGAAAACCGTAGTATCTCTTGGGCGGATGAGAAATCCTACCAGATCTGCGGAGTGGCTGAGGTTCGTTTGGGGTTATTGAATTTTCTGGTTGTGCTAAATCCTCAGTTTGAGTTTGTGGATCAGATATTTCATCCAGTTCTACCGTGCTCCCACTTATTTCTTTTGCAAGAAATTACCACTCTAAAAATGTGGCGCGGGGAGCAACGAACACCTTCTGTTCCTCAGTGTGGTAGAACAGATATCCCAGAGAATTTCTAGGATATCCCACGAATTTGCATAAAATTGACCGTGCCTCAAGCTTGTCTGGTTTTTGTACTTTTACATAGGCCGGACAACCCCATATCTTAATTCGTTCGAGATATGGTTTCTTACCACTCCATATTTCATATGGATTCTTAGGCACAGATTTAGACGGAACCTGATTCAGTAAGTATGCCGCTGTATCTAGCGCAAGTCCCCAGAATGAAAGAGGTAATTCAGCATTACTCATCATAGATCGAACCATATACAATAGGGTACGATTCCTTCTCTCCGATACACCGTTGTGCTGTGGTGTATAAGGAGGAGCAAGCTGAGAGAGAATACCATTCTCTTTTAAGTAATCTCGGAATTCCATGCTTAAGTACTCCCCTCCTCTATCAGACCGGAGGATCTTAATACTTCTGCCTGTCTGGTTCTCTACTTCGTTTCTGAATTCCTTGAATTTCTCAAAAGTTTCAGATTTGTGTTTCATCAGATACACATATCCGAACCTACAGAGATCGTCAGTGAATGTGATGAAGTACGAGAACCCACCCCTTGCATGTATAGACATCGGACCACATACATCACTGTGTATGAGTCCCAAAAGCTCTGTTGCTCTTTCTCCATGTGTGGTGAACGGAGATTTGGTCATCTTCCCTTTGAGACAAGACTGACAAGTTTCATAAGATAAAAACTCGAACGCATTCAAGAGTCCATCTTTATGCAACTTACTCAGTCTTTTCTCTCCGATATGACCAAGTCTACAATGCCACAAGTAGGATTCATTCGTATATGAATTCTTCCTCTTGCGTGTGTTTTGTACATTGAGAACTGTATTCTGATTTAGAACGTAGATACCATTACACAGTGTACCCTCTCCAACCAGTACCTTATGAAGGTAAATGTTCATGATATTCTTGTCAAGAACAAAGTTATATCCATCTTTATCGAGTAAAGAAACTGATATGATGTTGCAAACCATGGAGGGTACATAGTAGCAATCGTTCAAAATCATAGTCTTGCCATTTGGAAATACTAGGTGATATTCACCGACGGCTGCCGCATTAACTTGTGCTCCGTTCGCTACTCTGAGCGACATATCACCCGATGCAACTTTCCTACTTTTTCTCAGTCCCTGCAATAAATTACAGATATGAGATCCTGATCCGGTATCAAGTACCCAGGAGGCAGGGCTGACCGTAAAACAGTTCTCAATTACAAGAACACCTGAAGTAGATGCAAAACCATGCTTCTTCTTCAACTGGGTATCCTGGAAATCCATACAATCCCCTTTTCCGTTCTCATACTCATGACAGTTGTCACAAGTTAGAGCTGAACCAACGTTCCCCAGCCCCGAATAAGAATTCGGATCGGTCAAGCGATACATTTTATTATCTTGATTAGGGCGTGAAAAGGTTGCTACCTGGAGAGAGAGAAAAGAAACACTCAGCGTACGCTCTTACAAGATTAGATTGGTTTATTAATTTATCTAACCAGGATGTCTCCCACTATTTCCTCAAATTCTTCTTAAAACCTTTTAAAAGAAGAACTAGCCAGGATTTAATTCACGTCACAATACTTGCTTAACCTTTCAGCCAGGCTAGTGTCGGTACTTCGAGGGAGGTTTTCCAATGCTTTCGCGAAGTTCCTTAATTTAAGAACCTCTTTTCCCTGGGGGCATAACCCCGCTAACACCTTTCTAGACACCTACTAGGTTTATAGCATTGATTGTTAAGTGAAATAATCTCCCGAGAGTAGTCCAACTCATCAGTGTGATCGGGATCCAACTGCCATTGTGTGATGACCTAGATGGAATCCACTCTAGTCACCACACTCCAGAAGGTATGCTAAATCTGCAAGTTTCAGTACTTTTGAAACTCCCGATGTGGTTTTTGCCCCTAACGATTTATGACCTTGACAATGCCAACATATCATGAACCGCTAGTCAAGTTCGGCCCTTCATTATCTTGATTAACTTAGACCCACCCGCATAACTCTTGACAATGCCAACATAGCTATGCGTCTGTCCTAAATAATCCGAAAAATAAGGCTGCAAACAAGCAATACTTAGCTACCGATCACTACGCCTTGACAATGCCAAAATACGTAGCTCGAATACTAAGTTGTACTTGTAGGAAATGATGGAGGGCTACGGCTGGGTTTTTGGCGAAAAACCCGTTAACGTAATGAACTCGATATCGTTGAAGGAACATGGTTGCCTTTTTGAAAAAATATAGTGGCGAAAACTTTTGCTAAAGAGGTCACTCCATGTGAAGGGATCTCGGCTCTTTCCTCATCGAATGAGGTGCGGGATATTCCAAACTGAATACCTCGATGCAAACCAAGAATAATCGACTATAGTGAAGTTATTACCCTGACGCAAACTTTTGTCCAAGGGGTCACTCCCGATGAAGGGATCTCGGCCCTTGCCTCGTCGACTGAGGTGCTGGGCATTCATAACCGAATACCTCGATGCAAAACAAAAATCGAACGTCCTTGCAATAACAACTTTTTGAAAAACTTGTTCCAACAACGTCTTTTAGGTTTATTTTCTTGCATTAGTTCTTTTAATGCGTCACTTCAATTAAATCCTACCATTCCAGAAAACAACCAAAATATGACGTACGCTTATGCCATTCGCATTCGCCACGGGGCCCCGTCATCACCCGTTAGGTTACTTAACTAACGACAGAGCGGGCGCTGGGCTAGCGCGGCTGAAAAACATAAGCAACGCCTAAATAGTTATTATATATAGATATATAGCAATGATAGCCAATCCAGATCACAGATGAACACTTTGGATATACTAGGAACCCGCGATTCGTTCGAGCCTGCAACGAAAAGCGGATTACACGGTCGCGATGAACAGCGAATACCCCACCCAAGACCCTTACGGGTGCGACAAACTACCCGCCAAGTACCCGAAGCGAAGCAACCTCCCTCAACGCCGTGAGTAGGCCACTCGGCACTTCGAGACACCCGATAGTTTGTGCACCCCCTCCATGGGTCTATCCTAAGAGCAAAAACAGTAAAAAGTATTATACAATGACGGCTACAACCCCGACCCGGTTGTGCGGCCATACAAATAATATTACATCAATTTATAAATTTATTACATGAATGAAAGAAAAAGAAACTCTCATCTCGCATCCATCCCGGCTATTCATCCGCGACAATCCAACGAGTTCATATACACAAACCATCAACAACACAGATCACAGATATTTATAACCCCCACTAATCGACGTATAGCGATTAGTAGACGTTCAATACACATATAACATTACAGATATAACCATTAGCCAAAGTCTACAGAACATCGACCAAAAATACGGATTTTTGAGCCCCCAAAACTAATTTTTCTTTCTGGAAAATCTGGGCAGAAAAGTCATATACCAAAAATCCTAAAAACTCACCACAGACAAACTGCAACAAAAATGATCCACGGCCGAGTCAACTCGGCCGCGGTTCCGCGGCAGAAGCAAGCTTCGGCCGCGGTTCCTTGGCAGAAGCAAGCTTCTGCCGCGGAACCGCGGTGAGTTGGTCGACTCGTGCGATCATTTTTCTTGCCTGTTCTAAAAAAAGCCTGAGCCGATTTTTAGGAAATGATTTATTATCTTTTGAGCAGAAAAAAATCGGCAGAGAATCAGGGTTTCCAGGGTGTTTTTCGGTTTTGTCGTTCGGTCGATGTTCTAAATACTTTGCTAATATGCTAGGGTGTGTTTCGTTAGGCTCTGATACCACTGTTAGGTCCACGTTACCTCTCCCGGTATTTTCGGGGTTGCGGAAACGGTAAAACAAAATTTTTTCTAGACTTGGTAACATGGACCGTAAAAGCCGGATCTTTGCTAAACAATACACTAGCATCCTAACTAGAGATTTATCTATTCGGTTAGGGGTTATACCTCAACTGGAACTCCTTCTCTTCTTGTTGTTCTTCTCCTTTCTTGCTCCAAGGCTTGATCCGGACTTTGGTCACCTCCGCGGCCTCCTTGAGTCGAAGACGATCCACCGGAGAGATGTACACCGAGTTCCACCTCGAGCCGAGGTAACTAGGGCAAAGAGATTGCTAATCTAGAAGCCCTAGATTGTGTAGAAGTGATCAATGGATGGTTTTGTCTTTGTAGGATCTTTATCTCTCAACACATGAGATCAAAAGATGAATCAAGAGGAGGAAGAAGAAGGAGGAGAAACAACCATGGTTCATTTCTTTTCTTCTCACTTGAAGAAAAAAAACAAGAGAGAGAATGAGAAAGAAAATTATGATACAAAGAAAAGTAACCATGGTTGCAATAATGTAAAAACAACATCATTACTAATCCCATCAAGATAAAGTTTGATGGCTACATTGAAATGACCATTATCATAATCCAAAAGAAAAAGAAAAAGAAAAGAAAAGAAGAGTGTAGATCCCTCTTGAAAATCAATGGACAACGCGGTCAACCGGTCAACAAAGTCAAGAGAGGTCAACGGGGTCAAATGGTCAATACAATTAGCCATCATAAAATTATCACTAAAAGGATTAGTAAATGATATCCGCGGCTCATAATGGTTTTGACCAAACGAACTGTCAAAACCCTAATGAGTCCGCCTCAAAATAGTTTTGACCGAATCAACTGTCAAAACCCTAATGAGCCTGCCACATAACGGTTTTGGCCGAACCAACTGCCAAAACCCTAAAGAGGCACGTCCTCCTTCTCCGCTCCGGAAAACTATGCATACACACCTGCATCCGTATTCTGTAGAATGCGGACCCGCAGAAGACAAAACAAATCCATTCGTGCAATACTAGGATCCGGCTTAAACCAAATCCCACTAGTATTGCCTGCCCGAACACCACACGCACACAAGTGTACGTAAGTGATCGCAGCCCTGCCGTAAAACCATACGGCTTCTACATGTTTCGCTTAGTGCAGGGAAACTCTCTGTGTGGGAATCTAAAGACTAGACACTACGCTGGCAGTGGGTTTAACCACAGACCGCAAGCGGCACTAGCTGTACGTAACGGTCCCCAGGTAGATGTCGATAAGAAGGCCGATGAGGTAAATCCATCCGAACTCCTACTGAGCCTGTATGTGACAATCTCCGAACAGTCCGGTTTGTTCGTCTGATACATCGCATGGCGGGCCTAGGGGGCGGTAAACGTCAGTCCCCTAATAGCGGTACAAGTCGTGTCGGAGTGAAGCCCAGAACAACCTGAGATAACACTGGAAACCTACCAGTATATCTCGTTTGCCCTGGCCATGGACTACTCGTGTAATGGCTCTCCTAGACACAGCGCGATGTCAACCCCCAATACTGGGAGAGACGAATCCTGTCTAACCGCACTGCCTCCAAGTGCTTCGGGACTGCTCCCAACTACTACCTGTTTGCACGACTCAGTAGAGCCGTGGTAGGGTGGTAGTCAAAGAACAGTGGGAACACACTCGAGGCGAAGTGACAGTGTCAAGTCAGCGGACTAAGCTGTACTCATGTCACCTGGGAACTGATAACTGACGATAGGTATAATACCAACCATCAGTTCCCGACGAGTCCTGTCCAGTGTATTCGTAACCTAACGAGCACCCGCATACTATATCAAGTACGACGTACTGACGGCTGTGGGACAGACCGTCTCCCGTGCTGGGATGAGAAGCGCATACGCTAGTCTACTCCGGAGTATCGATGCCCTATTTCGATACTCCCACGACTAGGGACGTGTATAAGGATGTGCTTGTGGATTACCCAGCCCCCACGAGTATGATCGCCATCACAACGCCGGTAATCAAGCAAAGATCCTAAAGGCTCTACTAATGCGTATAGGTGAATAAATAAACACACATGTACACATTAAAGCAGAGACAAACCAAGTAGCATACTACTATATTGAGCAAGATTGTCTGAACAACTGTGAATATCCCAAGCTTCCATCAAGTAATATACATACTAGTATGATACAGTAATGGCCTCTAGGGCATATACACTAACAATATATATCAATTTGAAATTGGTGCATAACAATGGATATTCAAAACCAAATATCTGTCGTCCGGCAAACAGCCCAGGCGATTTCCTCAAATATCACCAATTACAATGAATCCCGATATAATGAGGACAATCACCAATTACAACGAATCCCGATATAATGAGGACAATCACCTAATTCCCAATAACTTACTCCCACTCATCATCTGTAAAACCATACAGATATGAGAATCATACCTGGTAAATACATACCCTGGAGCAAGAGCTAATTAGGAAATCAGCTTTCTTTTAACAGTTCACAGTGAAACAGAAATATTGAAATGTTTCGTTGGGGTATCCGGGTATTCCTAGTAATGCCTCTTCCATTATCCAGATTCACAACTGTAACCGTATATTTCTTTGCCATCTCTCCAAATCCCTTCATATGTGTTTAGTCATTACCTTCCGTACACCCTCTTAGGCTAAATGGTTTTCTTCCTTCCCTACCTTTCTGCACCACCCTATGGTTTGGAAGAAGACTATCCAATAAGCGTAATGGGTGTACTATCCTAATCCTAGGAGCACTCGCAACCTGAGAGAAGGTATGATAAAAGACACCTGAATAAACCTTATTCATATTTCTCATGAACCAGAATCCATCCCCGAACTGGGACAAGTTCCTTTCGAGTTCGTATTTAACCATACGATGGAGTATCTAAATAACTGTAGATCTTCGTAGTGATACGGAGTGTTCTGGAGAAATACAAAGGTGAAGTAGGAGTGGTAATGAAATACCTGGTTTGGTCGTGAATAGCAGTCGCAATTTACTTTGCCCTCTTTCTAATCCCTTTATTTGTCTTTACTTAATACCTTCTGTACACCATCGTTAGGCTAATTGGTTTTCTTCATTCCCAACCGTTCGGCACCTGCCTATGGTTTGGAAGAAGACAATCCAATTAGAGTAATAGGTGTACAATCCTAATCCTAGGAGCACTCGCAACCTGAGAGAAGGTAAAAGGAAAAGACAACTGAATAGTCCTATTCGTTTTCTCCAGAACCAGAAACCATCCTCGAATCTGGAACAAGTTCCTTCGAGTTCGTATATAACCATAAGATGGTTTTATCCAATGGAAGTGGACGTTCGTAGTAATACGGGGTGTTCTGGAGAAAAGGGTAAAAGTAGGAGTTGCAATGAGGTATCCAACTCTGACAATCCAAAAGCCAGTGTTTTAAGAAGGTTTGGTTAACTTGGTCACTGAGTCATAGTCTAGGGTCGGGTAATCGTCGCTGCCAAAGAGAGAGAGAAAAGAAACACTCTGCGTGCACTCTAACCTAGATCAAAATGGTTACCAATTTATTTAATCAGGAAACCTCCCACTGTACCGTCAAATTCTCCGCCAAACCTGAAAGAAGAATTAGTCGGGATCACCCGAGGAGCAAACCAACTCATCAGTGGGAATCGGGATCCAACTATCATCACATGATAACGTGATGGAATCCACTCACGTTATCACACTCCAGAAGGTATGCGCATATCTGGCAAATTTCAGTTTCTTTAGAAACTCCCGATGTGATTTTTACCCCATGCTCTTATGACCTTGACGTAGGCCAGCATATCATAAGTCACATGTCAAGTTCTACCCGTCAATATCCAGGTTAATTTGAACCCACCCGTACATACTCTTGACGAAGGCCAAAATAGTAGTACGACTGTCTCAAACTAATGCATCTATCTATTCAACAGAAAAATAACAAATAGCTACCATACACTATACCTTGACGTAGGCCAACATACATAGTATGAATACTAAGTGCTACCTTTCTGAAAT
The DNA here is from genome assembly GCA_030015575.1 of Agapanthus africanus. NCBI lineage: Eukaryota > Viridiplantae > Streptophyta > Magnoliopsida > Asparagales > Amaryllidaceae > Agapanthus > Agapanthus africanus. The sequence continues at coordinate 319,778,802 of JASDDO010000008.1, forward strand.
GACGGAGGGCTACGAATGGTTTTTGGCGAAAAACCTTTAACGTAATGAACTTGATATCGTTGAAGGAACCAAATAGCTTTTTATTAAAAATATAGTGACGAAAACCTTTGCTAAAGAGGCCACTCCCGGTGAAGGGATCTTGGCTTTTTCCCCGTAGAATGAGGTGCAGGATATTCCAACTGAATACCATGATGCAAAGCAAAAATAATCGACTATAGTGAAGTTATTGCCCTGACGCAAACTTCTGTCCAAGGGGTCACTCCCGGTGAAGGGATCTCGGCCCTTGCCTCGTCGACTGAGGTGCTGGATATTCATAACCGAATACCACTGTGCAAAACAAAAGAGAACGTCCTTGCAATAACAGCTTTTTTTAAAAATTGTTCCAACAACATCTGAATAGGTTTGTTTAGCTTGCATTGATCTGAATCAATGCAGTCCCATTAATTGATCACACCAATAAAGAACGAAAATGCGATGTACGTATATGCCATTCGCATTCGCAACTCGGTCCCGTCATCACCCGTTAGGTTACTTAACGGACGACAGAACGGGGACTGGACTAGCGCGGGTGAAAAACATATACAACATCTACTAGTATATATATCAATATATAATAATCGCTCAAGGCGTGATAAAATGCAACATCACAGAAATGTAATAAGCATGACAGAACAATACAGATAATTTGGGATCCCCGGGTTTCATAGAGCCGCTACTGAAACCCGACGTTCCCGTGGTCGTGTGGATAGCCTGTGCAATGGAATACTAGCCCCCTACGGGCGCAGCAAGTTACCCGCCAAAACCTGAAGCGAGGCAGCCCCCTTCAACAACGTGAATGGACCACCCAACACTTCACGGAATCTGGTAACTTGAGCACCCCTCCTTGGGTCAACTTGTACCCCCTACGAGTGCGGCGAATAGCCCGCCAATTCTAGAGTAAAGCCCCCTCCGTCTCAAAGCTATGAGATGCGGGCCCGTTGCCCTCTAGAACCCGGCTATCCGTGCACCCCACCGCGGGGTAATCCTAGTACAGAAAGTAAAATATACATACAACGGGTACATCGACCTCAGCCCGGTCGTGACCCAAAAGAATAATATACAAACAGGCAGTGACGGCAGTCCACATGTCGTACCCTCGCCCCATAATATCAAATGTACATAATAATACGAAAACTGTACTAACATTGCATCCAGGCTATCCACCACGACAAATCCGCAACATCACAGCACAACACAGAACATCAACGTGAATGTCACGTTCGCAAATCCGTCTAAATAGGCTATAGCAATTAGACAAGATTTACCGATCAAATGACATTCACGGTCGCAGATATAATGTAAATACTGTGAACTAACATGTTTAAAATTTTAGATCGTCAAAATTTCCCGAAGTGAGCCCTAAGTACAACTGCAGCACTCAAAATAATGTGGGCCCAAAAAAAAATTCCAGAAACCCCTTTTTCAAGTCAGAGACCTACTGTAGAAATTTGGTGCAGTGAAGCCACTGTTCAGCGGCGGAACCTCGGCCAAAATGGGGTTATGGCCACGGTTCCGCGGCGCTACAGTAAGATCATGGTACCAAATTTTTGCAGTCTTCTCTGAAAACCCTGCACGTATTTCTGCAACATACGAAATAATTTTTTTACAACAAATGAAAATCGACAGAAACTGCACATTTGAAAACACGGTTTCGGAATTTTTGTTCGATCAAAGTTCTAAACACGTTAGAGCAAGCTAGAAAAGTTTAATGGCGTGGCTCTGATACCATGTAAGTCTACGGTAGCACCTCGTCCGTCCGTACGATGCCAAAATGCGAAAACAAAAACATTTCTTTAACTAGAAACCGGCGCTACCGCGGATTATAAACCCGGATCGGACCATAAACCTACTACTAGCTAACTGGAGAAATGGTAGAAAGCTATACCGAGCGATCCGTGCCCTTCGGTCTTCGTCCACCTTCCCAAGCTCCTCGCGACATCACTGATCTCCGGTCTCCTCGTTGGAAGGGCACCACATCGAGAAGTCTTTTTACGTGCTCCTACCTCTGAACCGAGGCAACTCGGACACGAAGTTGGAAAGCTGACGTGTCCAAGAATGCTGTAGACTGAGTATAGAATGTTATGTCTCGCGGGGTTGTTTGAAGTTGCCATTTGGATGTGAAGGTAGAGGAATCAACTTTGAAATGGAGCTATGGAATTTTTGTGTAAGCAAATGAGATAAAATCCCTACACAAAAATTTTGGACAGCCCCCATCCATATTGGCCGGCCATAGAGAGAAATATGAAGAGGAGAGAGAGATAGCATATCCAAATGTGTGATGATAATAAGAAATATATGTCACACCAAAGACTTTTCAATCCCATCACAATCCCATCTCAAAAAGCAAGTAATGATGATAAAAAAGGTATCAAATGATGCTAGAACCATCATGAACCCTCCACCACAAAAACCACCCTCCATTTTGCTAATTTGCACATTTGCAAATAAGCCCCTTCCACCAAAGGAATTTCAGCCAAGAAAAATAAAGAAAAATGGCCGAAACGGAATGCAAGCTGGCAACTTCAAAAAGTGATCCGGTAATAAATTACAGGAAAACCCCGCGACTGTATATACATACCCGCATTTGTATTCCGACCGAATACAAATGCAATGAGACAAAATATACACTGTACAATACTAGGATCCGGCTTAAACCAAAGCCCGCTAGTATTATCCGTTCGAACCATAACACGTGCACAAGTGCACGCGTTTGTTCTAACCCTTCCATTAACCTATACGGCCTCTACAGCGTTTCGCCCGAAACTTGAGAAACTTTCTGTGGGGGACTCTAAAGACTCGTCAATACTTTGGCTGTGGATTTAACCACTAGCACGTCAGAGGTATTAGCCGTACGTAACGGGCTACCAGGTATTGACCAAAAGTGAGGTCGATGAGCGAACTCATCCTGACACCCTAATGAGCCTTTCAGTGACAATATCCGTACAGTCCGGTCCGTTCGTCTATGAGTATCGCATGTCGGGCTTAGGGGGTTGGTAAAAGTTAGACCCCCAAAAGCTGTACAAGTCGTGTCGGAGTGTAGCCCAGAACACCCTGAGATACTACTGGAATACCTACCAGTAAATCTCCTGCCTCGGCCAAGGGCTTTGTGTAATGTCTCTCCTAGACACAGCGCTACCTCACCCCCAATACCGGGAGAGACGAACCCCTGCCGATCCGCTCACTGCCTCCATGTAGCTCAGGACTGTACCCAACTAAAACCTGTTTGCATGACTCATTTGAGCCGTGGTCGGGTAGTAATCAAAGTACAGTGGGAACTCACACGAGACAAATGAGGATCTCAGGTCGATGAACTAACCTGTACACATGTCACCAGGGAACTGCTATCTGACGCTAGGTATAATACCAACTAGCATGTTCCCGGCGAGTCCTGTCCAGTGTACTCATAACCCAATGAGCACATGTATACATCTTAGGTGATCCAACTGACACCAATAGCTTGTAAGACCGGCCATCGCCCCTCGTCGGGGTCTCGACTGTATACACTAGTCTACTAATGGAGTATCGATGCCCAGTCTCGAAATTCACACAACTAGGGACCTTTTAAGGATGTGCTTATAGACCCCAGCTCCCACGTATATGATCGCCATCATACTGCTGGTAGTCAAGCAAGAATCCTACGGGCTCTATCAACGCGCAATAGTGACCTGTAAGGTCACCTGAAGCAGTGCACGATGATAAAGATAAACCATGGTAGCATACTATTCTCTATCAACGTGTAATAGTGAAATACAATGTCACCTCAAGCATTTACACGATGATAAAGACAAACCAGATAGTATACAAAGCTCTCGAGTAAGACAGTCCTACCGGTATAGGTCCTCCCTCAATCATTGCAATCACGTGCCTGTGATCCAATAATTGATTCTGAGGGCGCTATATTCAACAACCGCTGTATTGCGACAACAACGGAGCTATAGCTTCAGCGAAGGAACCCAGGTCCCATCAGAAATCCAGACACATCTTAAGGTGGTATAACCTGATCAGGGAGATCATAGATCGAGAGGAGATCGAAGTTCGGAGAGTTACTGCAGAGTAGAACACTGCTGATCCATTCATAAAGGCCTTACCTCCGATTCAGTTCGAGAGGCTACTCGAGATTATCGGTCTTCGATATGCCAGTACATGGCCCTGTGCAAGTGGGAGATTGTTAGTGTATATGCCCTAAGGGCCATTATTGTATCATACTAGCTTGTATATTACTTAATGGAAGCTTGGGATATTCACAGTTATATTAACAGTCTTGCTAAACATGGTAGTATGCTACTTGGTTTATATCTATCTTAATATGTATGTACGTATTGATAGAGCCCTTTGGATCTTGCTTGACTACCAGCGTTGTGATGACAGTCACACTAGTGGGGGCTGGGTAGTCTACAAGCACATCCTTTTTCTCGTCCGTAGTCATAGGATTATCGAGACAGGGCATCGATATTCCGGAGTAGACTAGTGCGTACGCTTCTCATCCCAGTTGGGAAGATGGTCTGTCCCACAGCAATCAGTACGTCGTACTGGAGATAGTATACATGTGCTCGTTGGGTTGTGGGTACACCGGATAGGACTCGCAGGGAACTGTTGGTTGGTATTATACCCGTCGTCAGTTAACAGTTCCTAGGTGACATGAGTACAACATAGTCCGCAGACTTGACACTTCTGCTTCGCCTTGAGTGTGTTCCCACTGTTCTTAGATTGCTACCCTACCACGGCTCAAAGAAGTCGTGCAAACAGGTAGCAGTTGGGTGCAGTCCAAGCACTTGGAGGCAGTGGCGGTTAGACAGGATTCGTCTCTCCCGGTATTGGGAGTTGATATCGCGTTGTGTCTGGAGAGCCATTACGCAAAGTCCCTGGCCAGGGCAAGCGAGATTTACTGGTAGGTTTTCCAGTAGTTTCTCAAGGTGTAATGGGCTTCGCTCCGACATGACTTATACCACTTTTAGGGGATTGACGCGTGCCGCCCCCTAGGCCCGATATGTGATAGTCCTATACGAACAGACCGGACTGTACGGAGATTGTCACATCAGGCTAAGTAGGAGTTCGGATGGGTTTCCTCATCGGCCTTTTTATCGACATCTACCTGGGGACCGTTACGTACAACTAGTGCCGCTTGCGGTCTGTGGTTAAACCCACTGCCAGCGTAGTAGTCGAGTCTTTAGAGTCCCACACAGAAAGTTTTCCTGCTTCAGACGAAACGATATAGAGGTCGTATGGTTTTACGACAGGGTTCGAACGCATACGTGTTTTTACGCACGTACGATATTCGGACAGTTTTTACTAGCATGCTTTGGTTTAAGCCAGATTCTAGTATCGGATTATTGGATTTATACAGTCTAAAGTTTTTCCGTGTTTTCACGGATAGGAGGGGCGTTCTAATAAATTGTCGAGAAGCTTCTAGAAGGATGATGACATGCAGGCTAAGGTGACATTTGCATTTATTGGATTAATGAGTCATGGTGTGATTCATCCATGGAGTTAATGATGCGTTTATGATTTAAATGACTCATGAGATGAATCACTATGTGAATTAATGAAGCATGATGACATATTATTATTTGTTATTCATTTAATAATATGATATGCTTCATATATTCATAATGATAACATTATTCCAAAAGGATTCTCTCTCTCACCTTCTCTCTCCTCAAGCTCTCTCTCTCTTCAAACCCTAACCCTAACCTCTCATGTGTTGAGATCAAAGGTTAGCAAGACTTATTGATCCATAATCCCACTCTATATCCCATAGGTTTCTTTGATTAGCACTTTTAGTAACTTAGTTACCTCAAGTTATTGGTCAAGCTTGGAGAAGTAGCTCTCAGGTGGATCTTCTATTACAACGAGGAGGCCGACGAGGAGGTTGTCAACGGGAACAATAAAGACTTGGTTCATTAGGTATAATCTTCTTTCATAGTAGCTAATCCCTCCTATGATGTTGTTAGTTAAGGTTTGGCAAAGATCCGTAAGTTAGTCGATGTTTGTTTTAAACAAAATGATTGTTTTACCTATTCCGCCTCCCCGCAACTCGTGGGGTGTCTAACTTCGACTTACACTGTCAACACCCTACCATCCTCAAACTTGCAGTCAGGTCAAAGTCTATAATAGACAGATTAAACAGATTCTGGAAAAGACTGTCAGCCACCACCGCAAGAATTGGTCATTGAAGTTAAATGACGCGCTTTGGGCATTTCGCACCGCCTTCAAAACAAATCTTGGTATGTCCCCATACCGACTCACCTTTGGAAAAGCGTGTCATTGCCTATTGAACGCGCTTTCTGGGCAATCAAACAGCTCAATGTCGACTCAGAAAAGGCCGGTGAGGCTCGAAAACTTCAATTGAATGAGCTCGACGAGATACGCAATGACGCGTATGAGAACGCCAAAATGTACAAAGAAAAAACAAAAGTCTTTCACGACAAGGCGATTCTCCGAAAAACATTCATTGTGGGACAAAAAGTTCTGCTTTACGACTCCAGGCATCATCTGTTCCCTGGGAAATTGAAGTCACGTTGGACAGGTCCGTTTATTGTGCGCACCGTCTTTCCGTACGGTGCAGTCAACATTGAGGATCAGCACTCGGGTAATATTTTCAAGGTCAATGTCCAACATCTGAAGCCATTCTTAGAATTACCTGTGGAAATAGGGGAGCTCATGTTTTTACATGAGCCATATTATCTTGATTGAATCACTTCCCCTAAAACTTGTATATACATTTTGGATTTTTCTTTTTTTAATCATTGTTTATTATTTTTACCCCTTAACTATTTTGGCTCTTGTTGTATAGCATGACAATGAGGACACTGTTAAGTTTAAGTTTGGGGTATATTTTTGCTCGGTAATCTTTCTACCTTCTACCTTCACATTCATGTGTATATTTTTGCATCTATCTTCTACCTTCACATTCATGTGTATATTTTTGCATTTGCACACTTATTGAAAACACACAAAAATCGAAAAAAATTTCAAAAATATAAAAACTTTGTCGTCAAATTACCTAGTAGGGTAACTTAGATTTTTTTCCGAAAATTTAGTTGATACTTTAGAAATAACTAAATCCCATGCTTAAAAGTTGAAAACCCTAAAGATAACCATCCTTCTGTTTAACCTTGGTAAATATACATCCTTACAGTTTTGTAAGAAGTAGATAATCATCAGTTTAGTTCTTGAGTTAAGTCGAGATAAAGGAAAAGTATTGAAAACTTTATTGAAGGATAAGTCTGAAAAAATAGTTCCTATTCTTGAGTACAAATTCAGAAAGTATATACCCTACAAATCGCACTTACACGCACCTTGAAACTTGAGATAGTAGAGGATACCCAGAAGTACTCTTGCCTGAAAACCTTGTATGAAAGAAAAAACGGTATTTAAAGTTAACTACCAAAAGAGCATCATTGTAAAATATATCCAGTCTTGAAAATAAAATAAAATAAGAAAAAGTCAAGACCTGAAAACTGCTATTTACGCTTTAAGCTCACACTTTCAGTAATCGGCTGTCAGTGCCTCAAGAAGAATTAATAGTTGCATGAAAGGTGTTTGAGCAAATCCGTCCATCATAAACGAAAAGTAGTATTAAGTTTTAAGGCAAGGGTACTATAGCTTGAATTGAATTCTTGAGTGTAGGGGTGAAAATTTATACACACGTAGGGGTATACGATCGATGTTTGGAAGAAAGATAGGAATAAAGAATATGACTTATAATTTCCGTAAATGTGATAAAAATTCTAGATTGGAGACTGCGCTTTAGAAGGAAAACTCATGAGAAACCGAGTTCTTTCTTAAACCGTCAAAACATATAGGATCCGAGATTGAATAAATAGGAGGCGTGAAACATAAGGGTTGAAAACTTCTGACATAGGATAATAGAATATCTAATGTTGATACTAAACCGTAGCAGTAAAATTCGATGTTAACTTATGAAACTAACTTGACGGGATTTCGTGGTTAGTATCCGCTGAAAACCCTTAGGAGACAACAATCCTCCTACTAGGGATACCTAGAGGTTTAACGGCTTGTTGCACATGCTCAGTGTAATCGCGTTCCCTGCGAAAGTGAGGATAGGACTTTTGGTTTTGCTCGGGACATGCAGAAGATAAGTTTGGGGGTATTTGTTCATCATATAAAACTGCATTTTAATACCACTCGTTCGTTATCTATTTTTGTATATATCGGTACAATTAAGAAGTGTCTGCTCAGTAGTTACAGAATACAGGTGTTCGTGATAAAAGACTGGAAACACACTCAAAATCACGGATATAACGTTTGGAAGCTAACACTGCAAATGGAACAGAAAACCGATCGATATCCAATGATATCTTGTGTAAACAATATTGCATACACAATTTTTGGTCCTACACAATGCATGTGCACAAGACCATGATGGGGGGGTCTGCCTTGGCCCAAAAGGAGCACAAATGAGGGTGATGTGAATTTAATGCTAAAAGATGTGATGTGATATGAAGCACCAAGTTTTCCCTCCAAATCCCTGAGTGCAAACCTGGTTTATATAGGCAAATCAAGTAGAACCAGTAGACTTGTATAGGGAGCACAAGACCACAGAACCAAAACGAGGCTCTAATCTCAGATTTTGGCCGGCCACACTCCCATATAGTCTGAGCTCGCCGGCCCCCCTTGCCCTTCTTGTCCCTATATTTTCTCTGTCCCCCTAGCAGTCCCATCATCTCATTTTTATTATTTGTTTAATTTTGTTTTGAGACTATAAATACCAGGCCTTTGGGCAAGTTAGAGGGCACTACTTTTTGTGGGAGAAAAGTTTGTAAAAATTGTAACTAGTGATCTTGTAACCCATCAGTGTGAATTCCTTGCCTTTCTCTAGTCTTGCAACCTCTTTTCTTAAGCTTGCAAGATTAGATTTTGGTATTTGAATTCACTTGTTTGTACTTGGAACAATTGCAATAATGGTTTCATTTATATCAAGTTGATTCTTGTTCTCTTCTCTTATTGCTTTTTCTTCTTTATTATTATTTCAATTTATGATGTGTGAGTAGTTTGTTTCTGGGTTATGGTGAGGTAGGTTGTGGAATGGTTTTTCTTCCAACCCCTCCCTTTTTGATTCTTGCATTTTACACTTCCTTTCTTAATTATTCAATTGTATTATGTTTTTCGTGATAAAATATATTGTTTTGAATGGTTGCAAATCAACCTTTAACATATATCATATTCCTTCTTTACATTTTATTGTTGTTATATTATGATTTGAAGTTGAAAGGAATACGAAATTACGTTAAGTATTGCAAACTTGCTAGATAGGACATATAGCATACAAGCATATGTTCTAAGCTTGCTAACATCATTTAACTAATTCTGCATTCATTTCATTCTAAAAATGAGCCTTGAATCAAAACGGAGAGTTGGGGGTAAAAGCCGTTTTTCAAACATACCAAATCTTAGCCTATGTTTTCTCTAAATAATCCTAAACCTTTCTTCATTTAATTGTTGTAAAAACGTGACAAACATCCTTTTCCAACCCATTGTTTCATAACTCAAAATGATGTCGTGATACCCACTCCTTGTGGTTCGACCCGTACTTGCCGGCTTGCCTCAACGCACCGTGCACTTGCGGTATTTTTAAAACTCAAGACTCACATCATGCCCTATTTTCATCAAACAAAACCGACATATCTTAATTAAGGTAAACTCGACAAAAGCATGACACCGTGAGTTTTCAACACATGTGATGTTATCTTTGTGCAAAAAAAATTCGGAGTGTTTCATAAACGTAATTCTAACATCATTTTGGGTTATTTAGACGACGTTAAAAAGTTCGAACGGATAACAATAACACATTTTTTCCCTTGCTGGAAATTTTCCAAGAGTTGGATTCTTTCGATGTTTGAAATCTTCAGAAAATCGTGCAGGTTTTTTCTATGGACTCTCTAGAAGAACGAAACCCTAACTCGATTATGTGACCGCCGGAACCGCCACCAAACCCTAGAGTTTGTGGTAGTTCCGCGCGCCATAGGTGAAGCAAGGGTTGACCCATCTACGGTTGGTCCATAGGTGCTGTGGCATGTTCCGGGTACTTTTTGAACTCCGCTCAAGTGTTGAGCTCTTTGGGAAATTTTGGATGTTTGTTTATTCGATCGAAAAGTTTAACATCGTCTAGCTATTTATAATTGTGATACAATATTTGGAATCCACAATAATTAGTTATGTTATAACTAATTTGAATTTTATAAATCTAGCAGTTTAGTCTCATTTGATCGGTTGCCACAGGATTTTGATGTGGATCAAAAGTCCATCGCAATTACGTAGTGTGCGCGTATACTCACCGGGTAACCTTACTAGATAGCCATGCCCCATATCCCTGACCAAGTGACTGTTGGAGAACCTCGTTGCCAAAAACATCCGTTCGGATACTCGTGGCCGCGGTGTTTCGCCTAAGTGCCCTTCGTCGACAGCATCGGGGGTACGGCCGTCTACTAAAGTTTGCGACGAGCATTCGATCAGGTTGTCGAGAATCTTAATGAATTACCCGACTGGTTAATGAAAAGTGTTTTCAGTAACGAGACTAAAATGCGGGGATTATAATTGTTAGGCATGTGATGTCTAAGGAATTCATTTGGTTAGGCATGAAATCCAAAGTATGTGATACATTGGGTTTATGATGTCTAAGGTGGTTGCGGATTCCAATTGTTGTAATTTTTCACTTTCTTTTCTACGACCGTAAGTGTAATATGTGGTGTATCGCCGATTTCGTTGCTATATGTCAACGACAATTGGGATACGCATATTTACTTACGTTGATGACATGTGATGTTATGTGTTGATGTGATATGTTATATTGGATCGTCATGTTTTGAATAGCCGGGTTTTTTTTTATGTGAGATGAAAGTTTTGCTTTTTCATTCATGTAAAAAACTTGTATGTAATATTCTTTTATTGGGGCACTTCCGGATTTAGGATGATGTCACCATTGATGCATATTACTTACTTTTCCGCATTAGGATATACCCAAGGTGGAGAGCACAAGTAACCGGGTTATAGGGTCCATTGAGAGACAATCTCGAGGAGTCGAGACCGGGACTCCTAACTATAGAATTGGTAGGGTTTCTTGCTGCTTCCGTAGGGGTCTAGGGATGTGGGTTTGGCTATTCATCGCGACCATGGAATCCGTGTTTTTTACTGGTTTAATTTAAAACATGGAATTCCTAGTATATCCTATATTTCATATGTGTTCTTCTGCTGCTGATATTGTGTGATGTGATCACTTGATATGTTGAGACGAATGCTTATATTATATATGTTAGTGTATATGGCCTAGAAGCCATTACTGTATCATACCAGTATGTATATTACTTGATGGAAGCTTGGGATATTCACAGTTGTATAGACAATCTTGTTCGAAATGGTAGTATGCTACTTGGTTTGTCTCTGCTTTAATGTGTACATGTGTTTCTTTATTGTATCACCTATACGCATTAGTTGAGCCCTTAGGATCTTGGCTTGATTACCAGCGTTGTGATGGCAGTCACACTCGTGGGGGCTGGGTAATCTATAAGCACATCCTTATATATACACGTCCCTGGTCGTGGGATTATCGAGACAGGGCATCGATACTCTGGAGTAGACTAGCGTATGCGCTTCTCATCCCAGCACGGGAGACGGTCTGTCCAACAGCCGTCTGTTCGTCATACTTGAGATAGTATGCAGGTGCTCGTTGGGTTACGAGTACACTGGACAGGACTCGTCGGGAACTGTTGGTTGGTATTATACCTATCGTCAGTTATCAGTTCCCAGGTGACATGAGTACAGCTTAGTCCACTTACTTGACACTGTCACTTCGCCTCGAGTGTGTTCCTACTGTACTTTGATTACTACCCTACCACGGCTCAGAGGAGTCGTGCAAACAGGTAGTAGTTGGGTGCAGTCCCGAAGCACTTTGAGGTAGTGATGGTTAGACAGGATTCGTCTTTCCCGGTATTGGGGGTTGACATCGCGCTGTGTCCAGGAGAGCCATTACACAAGTAGTCCTTGGCCAGAGCAAGCGAGGTATACTGGTTGGTTTCCAGTGTTATCTCAGGGTGTTCTGGGCTACACTCCGACACTACTTGTACCGCTATTAGGGGACTGACGTTTACCGCCCCCTAGGCCCGCCATGCGATGTTATCAGACGAACAGACTGGAATGTACGGAGACTGTCACATTCAGGCTCAGTAGAAGTTCAGATGGGTTCACCTCGTCAGTCTTCTTATCGGCATCTACCTGGGGACCGTTACGTACAGCTAGTGCCGCTTGCGGTCTGTGGTTAAACCCACTGCCAGCGTAGTGTCGAGTCTTTAGAGTCCCACACAAAGGGTTATTCTCCTTTAGGCAAAATGAGTAGAGGTCGCATGGTTTTGCGACGGGGTTCGTTCACATTCACGCACTTGTGCACGTTTTGTGTCCGGACAGCTTATACAAGCGGGCTTTGGTTTAAGCCGGATCCTAGTATATGTTTTGGGATAGGTTTTATCTCATTGTATTCGTGTTCCTCGGAACACGGATACGGCTGTGTATGCACAGTTGACTAAGGGAGAGGCAGAGGACTTTCATTAGGGTTGATTACCATTGTCGTTTTCTTAACCCTAATGGTTATGTGTGAAATATGATTTATTGATATTAGTTAATTATAATTGTGCATGGTCAGGGTTGTTGACCATTTGACTTTATTTGACTTGTTGATCTAGGTTGACAACTTAACCATAATCATTCCATAAGAAAGATGCTCTTTGATTCTAGCAAAAAGCATTTAATATGAAATGATATTGGTCATTTCTTGATTAAACCATGACAATTATATTTAGCTAATTATCTATTTTCATAATTCACACATATATGTGAGAAGAATGGTTTATTTCTTCTCATTCTATCATTTTGATTCTCTCTCCTCCTCTTCCTATCTCTCTAGCTCTCCCCTCTCATGAGTTGAGAATCCCTTGAGCTTGAGATAAATCATTCTAAAATACTCTCTACTCTTTCTAAGGTTCTAGTATTAGCACTCCAAGCATCTTAGTTACTTCTAGTTTGAAGTTGAAGCCAAAGGTTGAGGCCCTCGGATGGATCTTTCTTCGACAAGAGAAGGCGACAAGGAGATCCCTTTCTTTCACTCCAAGGAGCAAGAAGAGAAGGACTTGAAGACCTAGGTATAACCCATTAACCGAGTAGCTAACTCCTTTAGCTTTGTTAGTTTATTTTGTTTAGCAAAGATCCCTCCTTTTGCTAGTCCATGTTGCCTAATGTGTTAAAAATCCGATTTTTCAATACGTTTCCGCCTCCCCGCAAGCACCGGGATGGGCAACGTGGACTTACAGTGGTATTAGAGCCTAACTAAACACAAACTAGCAAGTTAGTAAAGTATATAGAACTTCGATTGGTAAAAATCACAAAACATTTTTCAAAAACCCCATGTTTCTGCCGATTTTTAAATCTGCTTTAAAAATAATAAATCACACCTTAAAAATCGCCTCAGGGTTTTTACAGTATACCCAAGAAAAACGAACCAGCGAGCCGACCAACTCACCGCGGTTCGGCGGCCGAGTTGACTCGGCCGTGGCTCGTTTCTCTTGCAGTGTTCTTATTTTATGATTTTGAGATTTTTAGGATGGTTTCTCTCTGCCCAGATTTTCCAGAGAGCAAATTTGTTTTCCGGGTAGTTACAAATCCGTATTTTGATCGATCTTCCCTATACTTTGACTAATGGGTTATATCTGTGATGTATTATATGTATTGAACGTCTACTAATCCCTATACGTCGATTAGTGGGGGTTATACATATCTGTGATCTGTAATGCTTGTTGGTTTGTATATATGAATTGGTGGATTGTCGCGGATGAATAGCCGGGTGGATGTGAGATGAGAGTTTCTTTTTCTTTCATTCATGTAACATGTAATTTGATGTAATATTTTTTTGTATGGCCTCACAACCGGGTCGGGGTTGTAGCCGTCATTGTATAATTTCTTTTTACTATTTTTACTCCTAGGATAGACCCATGGAGGGGTGCACAAACTACCCGGTATCTCGAAGTGCCTCGTGGCCTACTCACGGTGTTGAGGGAGGTTGCTTCGCTTCGGGTACTTGGTGGGTAGTTTGCCGCACCCGTAGGGGTCTAGGGTGGGGTTTTGGCTATTCATCGCGACTGTGTAATCCGCTTTTCGTTGCAGGCTCGAACGAATCGCGGATTCCTAGTTTATCCAAAGTGTTCATCTGTGATCTGGATTGACTATCTTTGCTATATATCTATATATGATATCTATTTAGGTGTTGCTTATGTTTTGCATCCGCGCTAGTCCAGCCCCCGCTCTGTCGTTAGTTAAGTAACCTAACGGGTGATGACGGGGACCCGTGGCGAATGCGGATGGCATAAGCGTACACCATATTTTGGTTGTTTTCTGCAATGGTAGGATTAAATGATGGGACGCATTAAAATTAATGCAAGAAAATAAACCAAGTAAAAGTCGTTGGAACACTTTCAAAACCGCTCGGTTCTTTTTCAAAACCCAACTTTTAAAATGCGGAGCTTGAACCACTCCTTTTAAAAGCTATCTCGTTCCATCGATTATATCAAGTTCACTACGTTCACGGTTTCGTCAAAACCATTCGTAGCCCTCCATCATTTCAGTTAAATATTCGGTAGTATTCAATCTATGTATTTTGACCTCACGCCAAGGCATAGTGATTGGTAGCTGCCGGATATTTATCTGTTGCATAGATAGAATGCGTTGGTTTGAGATAGTCGTACTGCCATTTTGGCCTACGTCAAGGGTAGGTACGGGTGGGTTCAAATTAACCTAGATAATGATGGGTAGGACTTGACATGTGACTTATGACATTTTGACCTCACGCCAAGGTCATAAGAGCATGGGGCAAAAATCCACATCGGGAGTTTCAAAAGAACTGAAACTTGCTAGCGCTGCATACCATTTGGAGTGTGATGATTCTGGTAGGATTCCTTCAGTTTTATCACGCGATGATATTTGGCTCCCGATCCTACTGTGAGTATATGCTACTCCTCGGGAAATTTCTCACTTAACGATCAATGCTATAAACCTAGTAGGTGTCTAGAAAGGTGTTAGCGGGGCTACGCCCACAGGGAAAAGAGGTTACTTAATTAAGGAACTTCGCGAAAGCGTTGGAAAACCTCCCTCGAAGTACCGACACTGGCCTGCCTGAACGGTTAAGCAAGTATTGTACGGTGAGATTGATCCCGACTAATTCTTCCTTTATGGTTTGAGGAGGGATTCGAGAGACAGTGGGAGCCATCCTGTTTAGACAAACTAAAAACTACTCTAAACTTGCAAGAGCATCATGCTAAAGTGTTTCTTTTCTCTCTCCTAATTGCAGCGACCAATCAACATGACCGAACTTAAGTTATTACTAGATAAAAACATACTGATAGGGCCAAACTACAAATATTGGCTCAGGAATGTCAAAATGGCAATCACTTACGACAAGTTAGGGTATCTCCTTACCACCAAAGCTCCCACTGTCCCAGGTCCCACCTCCAGCGTCGCGGATATAGAAATCCGTAAGACATGGGAGATCGATTGCGCGAAGGCCAAGTGCCTCGTGCTTGCCTCTATGGACAATGAACATCAGAGGAGGCACGAGAATATGGACATAGAATCCATATTTCTCCATACAAAAGATCTGTATGGAGAGCAATCTCGTATCGCCAGATACGAAGTGTCGAAGAAGCTGTTTTCGGCAAGATTGGTCGTCGGATCATCGGTAGCGGAACACGTGCTTAAGATGATTGGCTATATAGAGGAGCTCGCAGACCTTAGGACCACATTGGAGAACGAACTCTATACTGACTTGATTCTTCAGTCCCTTCCTTCCACTTACGCCCAGTTTGTCCTAAACTTCAACATGCAAGGAAAGGAGGTTGAACTTTCTGAACTTCTGAACATGTTGAGGAGTGCCGAGGGCACCATACAGAAAGGTAGGAAGACATCCACTTTATTTGCAGGAGGATCTTCCTCTTCTAAGTCCAGGGTGAAAGCCAAGGTAAAGAAGAAGAAAGCCCCCGCCAAACCAAGGGGTGGTGTTAGTAAAGTGAATACGAAGGGAAAGGGAAAGGCAACAAAGGTAGAGGAAAAGCTTGTGGGAAAGGAAGAATGCTTTTACTGTCATAAGAGTGGACACTGGAAATAGGATTGCAGGGCTTGGAAGGCCAGAACCCAAGAACTGAAGCGAGTTGCGGTTTCAGCTTCAGGTGTGTATGTTATTGAAAACTGTCTATCAATAAACTCTACTTCCTGGGTATTGGATACCGGATCAGGATATCATATCTGTAATTCTTTGCAGGCGTTGAGAAAGTGTAGGTTTTTGAAAGCAGGTGAGATGACCCTCAAAGTTGCAAACGGAGCTAGCATGGATACTGAGGCCGTGGGGGACTCACCTGGGAATGTCAGATGGACAAGTTTTTGTTTTACGTAATTGATTTTTTGTACTCAATGCAACTTGTAATATCATTTCTGTATCTTTAGTTTCTAAAGAAGGTTATGAATTTGCGTTTGTAAGTAATGTTGTAAACATTCACCTTAATCAAGTTCTGATTGGGTCAGGTACATTGAGCAATGGTATATACGTATTAAACCAACCATAGATTTTCAATGTCCACAATACACATAAAAGAAAGTCTCCAGAAATCAATAAGGCTTTCTTATGGTATTGTAGACTCGGTTACATCAATGAGAGAAGGTTGACGAAGTTACATACAGAAGGATATTTGGATCCGTTCGAATATCAATCGTATGCAACTTGTCAATCCTGTCTCAAAGGGAAGATGACAAAAACTCCGTTCACTGGACATGGAGTAAGAGCGAGCGAGCTCTTGGGGCTCGTACACAGTAACATTTGCGGTCCAATGTCTACACATGCGCGAAGCGGTTATTCTTACTTCATTACTTTTACGGCTGATTTTTTAAGGTTCGGACATGTCTTCTTAATGAAGCATAAATCTGAATCCTTTGAAAAGTTCCAAGATTACGAGAATGGAGTAGAAAAACAAACATGCAAAAGTATCAAGACACTAAGATCTGATCGAGGTGGTGAATACTTGAATGCCGAGTTCCTGGATTACCTAAAAGAGAATGGAATTCTGTTCAGTTGATAAAACTGCACATTTGTTATTACATTTTTCCTACTATTATTATATAATAAAAGGTGTTTATTATAATATATGATACATATGAGGGTTTATCTGTAAAAATACTATTTTCATGTGTTTATATATTATAAATAATATTTTGTAGGAAAAAGTAAGCATATAATATCCATGTAACATTTGGCCCATTTAAATATGCTTACCTTATTAATACCTTTGGCCAATTCTTAATGGTTAAGCTAATATCTCAATAAAACAAACTCTACTAATATTGTTTGTTGAGTTATTGTGCAGAATTTTCAGGGCTGAAATCAAGGAAATCAAAGTTGGCAAATCAAATCTACCAAAGATATTCAAGAAACTAATTCTGGTAGAAATGTAGAAAAGATTTTCAAAGTCTAGATACTCAAAAGATTACCAAGTGTTACAGATATGAAGCTATAAAAATTAGAGGCCGTGATCTCACCAAAAGAGGGCGGATCCGCGGCCAAACCTATCCAATGGCCGCGGTTCTGCCGCGGATTTGAAGAGTTAAGATATGGGATTATGGTGGTTAGGATCCTAACAACTAGTTTCCATATTTGGAAACTAGGGTTCTGGCTCTGTGACTATAAATAAGGACCGAGAGCCTTTTGGAAAAATCATCAAGCCGACGCGATCAAGAAGTCCCAGACGGCTCATGCATCCAGGCTGATCATCAACGGTTCATCTACCTCCTTAGAAGAGATCGAGAAGCAACTAGTTTTGTAATCATTTTCTAAGGAATAAAGTGTAGATTGTTCAAGTTGATTAATAAAGGTAGTTGTTTTATCTTATTCTTTTGCATTTTACATTATGTTTTCCCTCTCTGTCTTTTCATCTTCTTCTCCCAACATGCGCGAGTAATTCTCCGCTTGTTAGGGTTCGTAGGATTAGGGTAGGCTAATGGACGATGAACATCCCTAAACCCTTTTTAAGTCCTATAAAGTTTATGAACTTTATCAAAAGAATCATTAACATCCTAATCGAGCGCGCTAGCAATTCTTTGTTAGTTCCGACCGCGATTAGAGATTAGATTAATGATTGTTTTGGTAAAGGCTAGATATGAACGGAGTTCGGTGTCGAGATAAGGGTTAAGAGTGGGATTCCTTTTCCCTCCAGAAACCCTAATCTACACGCATCACCGTCGTTCTAGTTATAAATCTATTAATGGATAAAAAGGGTAACTTTTAATTAGTCGTCCATGACTACTAAATCCTAACGAACCCTACAAGCCCTTCTATTATATTAACTATATCCCTAAAATATTCTAGATCTATATTTTTTCATTCTTGCTTAACGTAGATCTAGAAACTTGCCACAAAATTCTTAATTCCTCCTCTCTCTTTCAACACATCTAAAGTAAGAGTAAAAGGTTCCACGTTTCTCTGAGGACGACCCGTACTCACCTCGGTCTAGCTATGCGCGACACCGTTCTGATTGCGGTTAACTACAAACACACACTCTTTCGAATCAATCAAATGGTGCCGTTGCCGGGGATACGTGCGTAATTTTTTATTCTTACTATTTGTGTTGAATTCTTAGACGATTCATATCATTATTAAAACAAAACTGCAAATTTCATATTTAACGATTTGTGCGTGAATTTTGCAAGGAGATCTGGAGTCACAGAATTAAGGAAAACAAGAAACAGAGACATTTTTAGAGATCCATAGGAGCACAGAAGGCTATACAAAAAATTTCATCAAACAATCCCTCTTCCACGCGGCGGAACCGCGGCAAAAGTACCCTCGGTGCGGTGGAAACGCGGTGCAACAGAGGAGTTAGGGCTTAAGTCTTCTCTGGTATCTTTCTCAACTCCTTCTCTCTCCCCTCAAATCCAATAAAATCTATCTTCTGCAGGATTCTTTGCAAAATAGCGCCGCTCAAAAATCTTTTTGCAAAAGAGTTGTGATTGGTTTTGTTTTGCATATTTTAATACAGACTTTAAGGGGTAAATACCAAATCAAGATTAGGTGGGGATTTCATCACCCTTCCTAAGCCCCACAAATCACAAACTGAGCATATAGATCAACCCTTCATTAATTTAAAAAATATCTAGACCAGACTCTAAGGACTGTCGCGCTCATTAAGGACAGAGGAAGGTCGTGGGTAATCTATCGTTTATCCGCATTACTTTTTGTAGTGCCTAGGTAAGTGTGTCAAAGGCTAGTGGTTTTTAATTAGGCCCACTACTGTGTTTCCTTCCCACTTACCTGGCACTTATCTGGCTACGAGGGTAGTACGGAGGCGGTAGAGGATTGATCCTGCGGCTTGTCCTTTGGAAGTCTAGGAGCGGTTTAGAGACTGGACCTAGGTGACTTTAGTTCTAGGGTTTCTTGTGCATCTTAGGGAGATTTGTCTTGAGTCCACTTTTTCAAAACAAGCCAATTTTAAATCACACACACGCTGCCACTTGCACTAAACCCGCTTAGTGCATGCTCGGCTGGATACGGGATCCTAGTTCCTGTCTTGTCCGCGTTCCTGCTATCGACACCGAAGTCGGTACTTCTTCATCTTCTTTTCCCCCACCACACACGACCGAGATGGACGGCACTCCATCAGATTATAACACCACGCTGCCACCGCCCGATGGTACGCAGAATCCACCGCGCATCTCTCTCCAAGTGAGAGGCTATCCTATCCGTGGTCCTCTTCCTACTTGTCTATCTCTTCCACCACCTAACAGGGATAATTTCGAGATTAAACCCCACTACATCAATCTGCTGCTTAAATTTCATGGGTTTGAGTCGGAAGACGCGTACGTTTTCATCACCAAATTCGAAAACGTATGCGCAATGATGGGTACTTCACAATTGACTTTAGATGCTATGTGCTTACGTCTTCTCCCATTCACACTGTGCTTCTTGGCAGAAAAATGGCTTTACAATACTGCCGCACACTCTATCACTAATTGGGATGAATTTGTCATAGCATTTCTTAAGAAGTTTTACCCAAACCATAAGACTGCACGTGTTAGGAGCGAGATCAACCAGTTCACCCAGCTTCCCAATGAACCATTTTGGAAGTGCTTTGAACGTTTCAAAGATCTGCTTGTCCAATGTCCTCATCAGGGAATCAATAGATGGGATTTATGCCGAATTATTTATGAGTGCATTGATCCAGCGACAAAGCAGATGCTTGAAACAATGTGTCAATGCAATTTCATGTCTAAAGATGATGGTGAAGCGTGAAAATATCTGGAAGACCTTGCTGAACACACGTTGCAGTGGGAAAGCGTAAGACCACCTTTAACTAAGGGAGGTATTCACCAGCTCGATGTTTCTATCGCAGTAAAAGCCAAAATGGCAGCGATTCAGAAGAAACTCGATGCTATTGAAAACAAGTTCTCAACATTCTCCCTAAATCAGGTCACGCTTCCTAAGACCGTCCGTGGTTGTTGTTCGGATCCTTCACACTTAACGGAAGAATGTCCTATGAATGCATCGTTTCAAGCTAATGCTGCTTTTCAGCAGCGACCTAGAAACGACCCTTATTCTTCCACGTACAATCAAGGATGGAGGAATCATCCTAACTTTGCTTGGAACCAAAACCAACAAAGCAATTATCAAAGACTTCCTCCACAGCAACCACAACCACAGAATCAGCCCCCCTTTCAGTCACAGAATTTCCAAAATCCGGCCAACATTTCTACACCACAAGTGGCCGATACTGACAACTCACTTGCACAAACTTTGGATATGTTCATGAAACAATCCATGAAAATTTCGGCTGAGATGAGGTCTTCTATTGATACCATAACGAAAAACTCCGCCTCCCATGGTGAGAGTATTAAATTATTAGAAAACCAAATCGCACAGTTAAACGCCGCAATGAGTGCGAGAGAGAAAGGGAAACTCCCATCTCAATCCATGCCTAATCCTGACCACTCACAAAGTTATAATGCGAGTGCTGTTACCACGTTGAGATCGGGAAAAGTGCTGAATAACCAAGTGGGTGAGCAATGTGATGATAGTGACACCAATGATACCCCAGCTTCTTCTTCTTCTTCCCCTAATTCATCTAGTCTCCCACCTTCACCCGAGCCTATTCTCCGTTTTCCCTATGGCTCGAACCCTCCGCCCATTTCGCCAAATCTATCTAAGTCGATGCTCACTCCAATTTTGGGATCGAATTCGTCGCCACAGTCTTCTCCACAAACGTTGGACCCAAAACTTATTGATCAAGCACCTTATCCAAACAGGTTAAAGAGCAACAGACCAAGTCCACAAATGGAGAAGATTGTCGAAATTTTTAAGCAAGTTGACATAAACATTCCTCTCCTAGATGCTATTCACAAGTTCCGTCGTATGCGAAAATCCTAAAGGACTTGTGCACTAGGAAGAGAAAAGTTCAAGTACCTAAAAAAGTTTTCCTTGCGAGTAATGTGAGCACAGCTTTTACACAACAACTACACAAGAAACGAAAGGACCCCGGAAGTCCTACAATTTCAATTTCTATTGGGGGTAAAAATATCAATCGTGCTCTACTCGATTTAGGTGCTAGTGTTAACTTGCTTCCGTATTCTGTTTATGAGCAATTAGGGATCGGAGAGTTAAAACCTGCGCATTGCACTCTTTAGATGGCCGACCGATCAATCAACCAACCTAGGGGTGAGCTAGAGGATGTGTTAATTAAAGTCGGGGAATTCATATTTCCTGTGGACTTTATCGTTATTGATACACAACCTGTGGCAAACCCACGCAATCAAATCCCGGTGATACTCGGTCGACCCTTTTTGGCCACTTCCAACGCAGTAATCAATTGTAGAAACGGCTCTATGACCCTATCCTTTGGAAAGAAGTCAATTGAGCTTAAAATTTACAAGTTGGGAAGTGAACCCTCCGAACCATATGCTCATGTGTGTTCTGTCGAATTAATGGATGTCGACAGCAGCAAATATGATCAACCTCATAATTCTGACTCTTTTCATAAGTTGTTGGTTGACACGGACTCTTCCACCGAGTTGTCCGGGTCAACATCTAACACTGATAAGGAACTTTTTATAGAGTCTGACGATTACCCCATTTTTTCTGATGACATTATTTTTCGGGGTATCGATGAAAGCTTTGAGAAAATTTTTGCTGATGAACTCGCATTTTTACAAGACAAGGGTATTAAGATGAATCAACTCCAAGATGAAGAAATTGGACCTCCACCCCTTCTTTTGGACAATCATGATAATGCGAGTAATCCATCATTACTATCATTGTGTCGTCTCTCCAAATTGAGACGCAATCCTTTTCCATTACACCTCTTATCTCCTCCCCACTTCTTCACGTCGAAAGGTGACATGTTCTTCCACCAACCTTGGTACTTCATCGATAAAATTTATGAATGGTTGGTGTTGACCTTCGGTCTTTGCAAAGCTTGGCATTGACCGATAACCTTACCCCCCTCGTGTGATTTTAAAAGATTAAAATTGTTTAACTCAAGTTTGGGGGAGGTTGTATATTTTGTCTCTTGAAAGAAAATGATTTTTACAAAATTGTGAGCCTAAAATAAGTTTGGGGGAGGATTTTCACTTTCATATATTCTTTCCCCCATTAATAATTTCCTCCCAAGTCTACAAGTTTTTGAGCTTAACGGATGACATCAGTGAGGACACTGCTGTAAACAGGTTTTGGGGAGATTTGTGCTTATTTACGCATCAATTTGCATCATACTTTGCATAAGCACAACATTTTCAAAAATTTCAAAATTTTTCTTTTATAACAAAAGAGTAGAAAGTGAAAAATTACATCCAAAAGATATGAATAGTTTAAGAAAACTAAGAAAATTAGAAGTTTTCTTAAACGAACTGGTAATAAGTAGTTATGAGCTGTTGTCCCAAGGGTTAGTAAGATGGAGGAAGTCACTAATCTGAGGATAAAAATAAGTCTGAAAAATAATTTCTATTCTGGAAGCCAAACATTTGAATGTTGATACCCTACTATATGCACTTACACACGTCTTGAAACTCGGGATAGTAGAGGATACCTTGAAATGCTCTTGTCTAAAAGCCAAAGTATGAAGGAAATGAAAAAAATGAAGAAAATAGAAAAATGGTGAAAAGAAAAAAATGAACACGGGTTTTGTTATCGTCAAGGCAGCAATAAAAATTATAGCGACGGTGCCTCTTCACCTAGTGCCCTAAGGCCAACTGGTCTGGGAGTCACTATTAAGCCTTAGGTGGTGCAAGACGTGGAAAATATTATCACCGGATCAGCAAGCACATGAGTAATCGGTCGGTTAGTACCTCAAGAAGTATTAACGGTCGCATGAAAAGGTGTGAGCAAACCTAAGTATTCATCAAATTAAAAAGTACTAAGGTAGATGACAAGAGTATGATAGTTTGAATTGAATTCTCCAAGTGTAGGGATGTTCTTAACACACACATGGGGTTATATGATCAATGTTTGGATGAAAGGTAGGAACGAAAAATAAAGACGTTGTTTTATTGAGGGATGATGTGATTTCTAACATTTTTTCATGACTATTAAGATAGGGCTCATGACAACTGAAAAGCTAGTATAGTTGGAAACTCTTATTTTCAAAGTCTTTCTTTTATGGTTCTTATCTTTATATGTAAATTTCACCATCTCTCTCTTGTTATTGGATTTTGGGGGTGTAATCCGCTGAAAACCCTCAGGAGACAACACTCCTCCTACTAGGGACACCTAGAGGTTTAACGGCTTGTTGCACGTGCACAGTGCAATCGTGTCTGCCTACGAAAGTGTGCTTAGTTTTCTCCTTTCTTTTTCTCCTCTTGAATAAACTAGTTTGCTCGGGACGATCAAAGATATGTTTTGGGGTATTTGTTTAGTTGATAAAACTGCACATTTGTTATTACATTTTTCCTACTATTATTATATAAAAAAGGTGTTTATTATAATATATGGTACATATAAGGGTTTATCTGTAAAAATATTATTTTCATGTGTTTATATATTATAAATAATATTTTGTAGGAAAAAGTAAGCATATAATATCCATGTAACATTTGGCCCATTTAAATATGCTTACCTTATTAATATCTTTGACCAATTCTTAATGGTTAAGTTAATATCTCAATAAAACAAACTCTACTAATATTGTTTGTTGAGTTATTGTGCAGAATTTTCAGGGCTGAAAACAAGGAAATCAAAGTTGTCAAATCAAATCTACCAAAGATATTCAAGAAATTAATTCTGGTAGAAATGTAGAAAAGATTTTCAAAGTCTAGATACTCAAAAGATTACCAAGTGTTACAGATATGAAGCTATAAAAATTAGAGGTCATGATCTCACCAAAAGGGGGCGGATCCGCGGCCAAACCTAGCCAATGGCCGCGGTTCTGCCGCGGATTTGAAGAGTTAAGATATGGGATTGTGGTGGTTAGGATCCTAACAACTAGTTTCCATATTAGGAAACTAGGGTTCTGGCTCTGTGACTATAAATAAGGACCGAGATCCTCTTAGAAAAATCATCAAGCCGACGCAATCACGAAGTCCCAGACGGCTCACGCATCCAGGATGATCATCAACGGTTTATCTACCTCCTTGGAAGAGATCGAGAAGCATCTAGTTTTGTAATCATTTTCTAAAGAATAAAGTGTAGATTGTTCAAGTTGATTAATAAAGGTAGTTGTTGTAGGGCTGGCCTAGCACCTCGTCAAGAGTTCGGTAGCATCACACATGCCATAATAAAAAATTTAGAGGTGTTAAGTTAACCCGACAAGAATCGAAACTAGAAGTTTTAGGGATTATACAACTAAACATCACATGCAATTGTAAAACTATCACTAAGAGGAAAGATTACAACCTTTCTAGATCTCCCTCGGTGACTCCTTGGCACTATGAGAGTTTGGAACGGATCGATGGTAGCCTTCCTTGTCCACGATGATCCACCCGAAGTCCCTTTGCCCAAAGCTCCTTACCTTACTTGTTTCGCAAACGAAGTAGAGTAAACACCCTACACAAATCGGCTAGAGGTGTGTAGTATGATGATGTGGTTTATGTTCTTCAATTTAAATCCTTTCTTTTGTCAATCTTCACTCAAGAGAGAAATCTAGAGAGGAAGAAGAAGATAATGGTGGCTTGAGCTTTCTTTCATATCACATATGATAACTTGTATTTTTCACAACCTTGCACTCAATTTTTTCCTTGTTGTGTGCATCTTGTTTCATATCACATATGAAGCTATTTATAGTGTTAATAAAGGAATAATCACCATTATTCCATTACCACCATAATTATGAGTGGAAATTCTTTTCCTAAAAATTAAGCATGGGTGGAAATTCTTTTCATTAAGTTAATTAAAGTTTACCCACTAAATAATAAAAGAGAATTAGTGGATATTCTTTATATTAACTTAAAATGATAAATACAAATTAAAAGCTTCAATATAAGTCTTATATTGCCATCATTCTTGTATCATCAACCATGATACTATGTATGCATGTATGTGTCCATGCACATCATCATGTGCATACATGCATGCATACAAAAGGATTTACTTAAAGGATTAATCTAAATGTAATTAGTTAAATCAACACTTGATTTTACCAAACCGGTCATATCTCATACGGTCGGACAAATAGAAAATGCCCGATTAATATACGTTATCACATAACCGTATTTAATCGGGTCCCGCGCATATCTCATATGCACACCACATCGTTTTGCCTGAGCCAGGAAACTTCATTGTGGGACTATAAGACTCGTCAATACGCCAGCAGTAGATGATGATCATATCAAACATCCACAAGCCGCAAGAGGTCAGCTAAACATAACGGCCACCCGGGTATTGAAACGATCAGAAGAAAACCAGCGAAGCTGTAAAAACTCCCGTCGAGCCAACTGGCAACACTTACCGTACAGTCCGGTCTCTTCGTCAGATATGCTGCATATCGAGTCTAGGGATGGTATCGTCGACCCCAGTAACTCAATAAGTCATGCTGGTGTATGGTTCATAACAGATCGAGAAACTATTGATAACTCTTATCAGTAAATCTCCGCAGCCCTGGCCAGGGACTTCATGTTATAGCCAATCGAGCATAGCACAACATCAACCCCCAATACCGGGAGAGAAGAAACCCCTCCTATCGCTCATTGCCTCCATGCGCCTCGGGACTGTACCCAAAGACCACCTGTTTGCACGACTCAGTAGAGCCGTGGTAGGGTGGAGATCAAAGTATAGTGGGAGGACACACAAGACTCTATGACGATCTCGGGTCTACAGACTAACCTGTACCAGTGTTCCTGAGAACTGCTATCCGACGATAGATATAATACCACATAGGAGTTCTCTGTGAGTCTGTTCAGTGTACCCAGTCTCCACTGAGCACCCGCATACAATCTTTGGTGTCTCCTCACCAGATGGATATGGGATCATCCATCGCCCATCATAAGGGACAAGAATAGTATACGCTAGTCTACTCTGGAATATCGATGCCCTGTCTCGATACACCCTCGACTAGGAACAGTTCAAGGATATGCTTATAGACTACATGTGCCCCACTAGTATGATCCGCATCATAATCACAGTAGTCAAGCATATATCCTTTGGGCTTTATCAACATGTGTAAATGATTAAATCTACATGTACAGATAAAGTAAACCAGATAGCGTACTATCATTTTGAGCAAGAAATTCGTCTATCTCCATAGATAATATGTCCAAGTTTCCACTATCCATATAATGGCCTTTAGGGCATACAAATTACTAACAATCTCCCACTTGCACTAAGGCCAGTTATTGGCGTATCTCATACCCAACATTTCAAACAGTCGCTCATGCTGCGGCTGTGGAAGTGCCTTGGTGAATGGATCCGCTGTGTTATCCTTTGTATCTACTCTCCGAATCTCGATCTCCTGGCGATCCACTATCTCCTGGATCAGATGATATCTCCTTAGGATGTGTCTAGATTTCTGATGGGACCTTGGTTCTTTAGCTAATGCTATAGCTCCATTATTATCGCAATATAATGGTATTGGATCAACAATGGTTGGAACTACTCCTAGTTCCGCAATGAACTTCTTCATCCAGACGGCTTCCTTAGCAGCATCACTTGCAGCAATATACTCAGCTTCCATCGTGGAGTCTGCAACGGTGTCCTGTTTGGAACTCTTCCAACTAACCGCTCCTCCATTTAGGGTAAATACAAACCCTGAGATTGATTTACTGTCATCCTTGTCACTTTGGAAGCTTGAATCGGTAAAGGCCTCCATCTGGAGATCGCCATTACCATACACCAAGAACAATTCTTTAGTCCTTCGCAAGTACTTAAGAATGTTCTTCACTGCTATCCAATGTTTCTCCCCTGGGTTGGATTGATACCTGCTTACTACAGCCAGTGCATAAGCTACATCAGGGCGAGTACACAACATCGCATACATTATAGATCCCACGGCTGAAGCGTAGGGTATAATGCTCATGCGAGCTCTCTCTTCATCAGTCTTCGGACAGAAGTCCTTAGAGAGAGTGATTCCATGACTAGCAGGCAAGGCACCACGCTTGGAATCTTCCATACTAAACCTCTTTAGAATGGTGTCTATGTACTTTGATTGGGACAGTCCCAATAACCTTTTGGATCTATCTCTATAGATCCTAATGCCCAAAATGCGCGAGGCATCACCCAGGTCCTTCATGGAGAACCTTTGTGATAAGAATAGTTTGACCGATTGTAGCATAGGAACATCATTTCCTATCAGGAGAATGTCATCTACGTACAATACGAGGAATGTGACAGTACTCCCTACAATCTTCTTATAAATACATGGTTCATCTTCATTTCTGACAAAATCAAACTCTTTGATTGTATCATCAAAGCAGATGTTCCAGCTCCTTGAGGCCTGATTTAATCCATAAATGGATTTAAGCAATCTACATGCTTTCCCGCTGCTCCCACTATCAATGAAGCCCTCTGGCTGATCCATAAAAACGCATTCTTCTAAATCACCATTTAGAAATGCAGTTTTCACGTCCATCTGCCATATTTCATAATCATAGTGAGCAGCAATAGCAAGTAGGATCCTAATGGATTTAAGCATTGCTACCGGAGAGAAAGTTTCATCATAGTCCAAGCCTGGTCTTTGACGAAAACCTTTCGCTACAAGCCTTGCTTTATAGGTCTCCACCTGTCCATCTACACCAATCTTTCTCTTAAAGATCCATTTGCACCCAACGGGTTTTATCCCAGGAGGCGCAACGTCCAAAGTCCATACTTTGTTGGTGTACATTGACTCCATTTCAGATCTCATTGCTTCCAGCCATTTCACTGAGTCACCACTCGTGATAGCTTGCTGAAAACTAGTAGGGTCATCATCATCCATGATGCAATCTTCTCTATCACCATCTATGAGAAACCCATAGTATCTCTCTGGTGGGTGAGAAGTTCTACTAGACCTCCTGAGCGGCTGAGGTTCTTGAAGTTCTACTGCAACATCAGTTTCAACCAATTCCTCCTGAGCAATTTGTGTCTCTAGAACCTCTTCTAGTTCTACCACATTGCCATTAGTACTTTCCGTAAAGAACTCATTTTCCAAAAATGTGGCATGCTGAGCAACAAACACCTTTTGTTCCTCTTTGTGGTAGAATAGATATCCATACGAATGTTTTGGATACCCCACAAATTTACACATGACCGATCGTGTCTCGAGTTTGTCTGGATTCTGCTTTTTAACAAAAGCCGGACAACCCCAAATCCTAAACCTTTTAAGAGATGGTCTCTTTCCATTCCACATCTCATATGGAGTGGTAGACACGGTCTTGGTTGGCACCCTGTTCAATAGATATATTGCTGTCTCCAATGCATGTCCCCAAAAGGAAAGCGGTAACTCAGCATCACAAATCATGGATCGTACCATATCCAAAAGGGTACGATTCCTCCGTTCTGACACACCATTGTGCTGCGGTGTGTAAGGAGGAGTGAGCTGAGAGAGAATCCCATTCTCTTTTAAGAAGTCTAGAAATTCTGTACTTAAATACTCTCCACCTCGATCCGATTGAAGTTTCTTGATGCTCAAGCCTGTTTGCTTCTCTACTTCAAGTTTATATTCCTTGAATTTCTCAAAAGCTTCAGATTTGTGCTTTATCAAAAACACGTGTCCGAATCTTGAGAAATCATCAGTAAAAGTGATGAAGTATGAAAAACCACCTCTTGCAAGTGTAGACATTGGTCCGCATACATCACTATGTATGAGGCTTAAGAGTTCACCAGCTCTCTCTCCGTGTCCACTAAACGGAGTTTTGGTCATTTTACCTTTGATACAAGACTGGCAAGTCGCATAAGATTTATATTCAAACGGATTCAAATATCCATCTTTATGTAGCTTGTTTAGTCTTGTTTCGTTAATATGACCAAGTCTATAATGCCAAAGAAAAGCTTCATTTATATCTGAAAACTTTCTTTTATTAGTATGTTGTATATTTAAAACTGTGTGTTGGTTCAGGATGTAAATACCGTTATTTAGTGTACCAAACCCAATCAACTCTTGATTCAGGTTAATGTTCATAACATTATTTTGCAACATAAAATGATATCCTTCATTGTCCAACAAAGAAACGGATATAATGTTACACAGCATACTTGGTACAAAAATAACACGGGTTCAAAACCAAAATATTTCCTGAAGGCAACCCTAGATGATACTCTCCCGCGGATACAGCATGTATATTGGAACCATTTCCAACCCGCAGAGTATGATCTCCAACTTTTAAAACTCTACTATTTCTCAATCCCTGCATACAATTGCAGATGTGAGACCAGAACCGGTATCCAATACCCAGGATGCAGAGTTTAAAGAAAAACAGTTTTCAGTTACAAACACACCTGAAGTGGAAGCATCAGCATGCTTCTTCTTCTTGAGATCAGCAAGATATTCAGCACAGTTGCGTTTCCAATGTCCTGACTTTTTACAGTAAAAACATTCTCCTTTTCCACTTCCCATAGCCCCCACTTTGTCTTTCCCCTTCGCCTTTCTAACTCCACCTTTCTGTTTGATGGACTTCTTCTTCTTCTTTCCCTTGGCCTTAGCTTTTGGGAATGAAGAGGAAGATGGCCCAGCAACCAGAGCGGGAGTCCTTGCCGTTTTCAATGTGTTCTCTGCACTTCTCAACATATTGAGAAGTTCAGGCAATGATTTCTCCAAACCATTCATATTGAAATTTACTATGAACGGAGCAAAGGCAGAGGGGAGAGACTGAAGAACAATATCCGTATATTGCTCATTATCCATAGTCCATCCCAGTCCCTCAAGTTCTTCAATAAGACCAATCATTTTCAAAACATGGTCTCCAACAGATGCACCAGCGGCCATTCGCATCTGAAACAACTTTCTAGATGCCTCGTATCTCAAAGTACGAGTTTGCTCTTCATACAACTCCTTTGTGTGAAGAAAGATGGATTGCACATCCATATTCTCGTGTTGCTTCTGATGGATATTGTCCATAGAAGCAAGCGCGAGGCACTTGGCCGTGTTGCAGTCAATTTCCCAAGTTTTCCGGATCTCCCTATCCGCGACAGATGATTCAGGTCCTGGGACGGGTGGGGCTTCAGTATTGAGAACATATGATACCTTATCATATGAGAGTGCAATGTTCAAGTTCCTCAACCATTCTTTATAATTTGGTCCTGTCAGTTTATTTTTCTCGAGTAGAAGCTTAAGTCCTGACATCTGTAACTGCCATTCGGAGAGAGAAAAGGATACACTTAGCGAATTGCTCTTTCAAAGAATTAGATTGGTTATTATTTTATCTAATCAATGTCTCCCACTGCTTTTATCAAATTTTCTTTCAAAACCTGAAAAGAAAACTAGCCAGGAATAAAATTTTCCTAGAAGTAACATTTACTTACAGTGAGATCGAGATCCAACTATCATATAGATGGTATGCAATCTCATTGCAAATTTCAACTTTTGAAATTCCCGATATGGTTTTTACCCCTAGTCACTTATGACCTTGGCTATGGTCAACATATCATAAGTACTAGTCAAATTCTACCCGTCATTTCGTGATTAACTAGACCCACCCATATGACCCTTGACTATGATCAACATAATCACATGAATGTCCTAACTAATCGCATCATATGCTTTGTAGGAAGACATCACTTAGCTACCGTACACTACGCCTTGACTATAATCAACATACGCAGCACGAATACTAAGTACTCTACTTCCTAAAATGACGGAGGGTTGCGGATGGTTTTTAAGAAAACCTTTAACGCTTTGAACTTGATCTCGTTGTAGAATCAAACTGTTAAGAAAAGGAGTGGCTTAAGCTCCGCATCTTTTGAAACTTGCATTTTTCATAAAAAGCCGAGTTTGTTTCAAATTTGATTCTACAACATCATTAGGTTTCTTTTCTTTACATTAATCTCATTAATCTGATCCCATCATTTAAGTTCCTAAGCCATCACAGAATAGAACGTATACTTATACCATCCGCATTCGCCACAGTGTCCCGTTATGCACCGTTAGGTTACTTAACTAACGGCATAGCGGGGCGGGACTAGCGCGGGTGTAAAATATAAGCAACGTTTATTATATATCATATATATATAATAATAATCCATTCGTCTCAGATACTAAGTAATCACATTACAGAATATCAACAGCAGAAGCATATAAAAGGATATCTAGGACGTCCGTATTTTGTATCGAGCCAACAATAGAAAATACGGATTCCACGGTCGTGATGAATAGCCAAGCCCACACCCTTAGACCCCTACGAGAGCGGCAAGTGATCCTGCCAATTCTAGAGTTTAGGAGACCCGGTCTCGACTCCTCGAGATGGCCTCCCACTGAACCCTAGAACCCGATCACTTGTGCTCCCCTCCATGGGTCTATCCTAATGCGGAAAAGTAAATAATATACAATTGATTTTACATGAATGAAAAATAAAACTCTCATCTCACAAAAACCCCCCGGCTATTCAGTCACGACAATCCTGCTCATCATATCTCAGCAACACATAATATCTCATATCATCAACATAAGTAAGTATGCGTATCCCGATTGTCGTTGACGTATAGCAACGAAAACGGCGATACACCACATACTACACTTACGGTCGCAGAAAATAAAATGAAAAACTACAACATTTGGAATCCACAATCACCTTAGACATCATAAATTCGAAATATCACATACTTCGTATTTCATGCCTAACTATATGAATTCCACATATTGTATCACATTTCAGATAAATAGACAATGTTAAACTTTTCGATCGAATATACAAACACCCTAGATTTCCCAAACTGCACAACACTTGAGCCGAGTTCAAAAGTTTCTAGAACATGCCACAGCACCTTATGGACCAACCGTAGAAGGGCCAAACCAACGCCTCACATGTGGCAACGCTAAACTACCACAAACCCTAAGGTTCAGTGATAGTTTTGACGGTCACATAATCGAGTTAAGGTTATGTTCTTCTAGAGTGTCCACAAATACGCTTGCATGTTTTTCGAAGATTTTGAACTAGGGAAAAATCCAACACTTGGAATTTTTCCAATACGGGAAAAAACTGTGTTTCTAATATTCGTTCAAACATTTCAACACGTTCTAAAAATCTGAACGAAATTAAACTTTTTCCAATCGAATCACCAAATACAATTTATCTCCAGAACACTCAACACTTGAGTGAGTTTTAAATATCTCAGAGGCATGCTTTAGAATTTATCAGGTCCACTGTAGAAAACACTGTTCCTAATTCCCCAAAAGGGCCGCGGAAGGGCCGCACAAAGCATGGTTATGCGGCGGATCCGCGGCTCTTTAGTGAGATCACTGAAAAATTTATATATGGTAATTCTTAGATTTGCCTGCTGATTTTTTTAGGACCTTCAAATTTGGAAAAATCCAATATTTTAAAAAATTTCCAGAGAGCTGTCAAAATTGGTGTTTCGTGGTTCGATCAGACTTTTAATTTCGCCTGTGCATCGCCTAAAGCTCTAGCTTGGCTCTGATACCACTGTAGGGCTGGCCTAGCACCTCGTCAAGAGTTCGGTAGCATCACACATGCCATAATCAAAAATTTAGAGGTGTTAAGTTAACCCGACAAGAATCGAAACTAGAAGTTTTAGGGATTATACAACTAAACATCACATGCAATTATAAACTATCACTAAGAGGAAAGATTACAACCTTTGTAGATCTCCCTCGGTGACTCCTTGGCACTATGAGAGTTTGGAACGGATCGATGGTAGCCTTCCTTGTCCACGATGATCCACCCGAAGTCCCTTTGCCCAAAGCTCCTTACCTTACTTGTTTCGCAAACGAAGTAGAGTAAACACCCTACACAAATCGGCTAGAGGTGTGTAGTATGATGATGTGGTTTATGTTCTTCAATTTAAATCCTTTCTTTTGTCAATCTTCACTCAAGAGAGAAATCTAGAGAGGAAGAAGAAGATAATGGTGGCTTGAGCTTTCTTTCATATCACATATGATAACTTGTATTTTTCACACCCTTGCACTCAATTTTTTCCTTGTTGTGTGCATCTTGTTTCATATCACATATGAAGCTATTTATAGTGTTAATAAAGGAATAATCACCATTATTCCATTACCACCATAATTATGAGTGGAAATTCTTTTCCTAAAAATTAAGCATGGGTGGAAATTCTTTTCATTAAGTTAATTAAAGTTTACCCACTAAATAATAAAGGAGAATTAGTGGATATTCTTTATATTAACTTAAAATGATAAATACAAATTAAAAGCTTCAATATAAGTCTTATATTGCCATCATTCTTGTATCATCAACCATGATACTATGTATGCATGTATGTGTCCATGCACATCATCATGTGCATACATGCATGCATACAAAAGGATTTACTTAATGGATTAATCTAAATGTAATTAGTTAAATCAACACTTGATTTTACCAAACCGGTCATATCTCATACGATCGGACAAATAGAAAATGCCCGATTAATATACGTTATCACATAACCGTATTTAATCGGGTCCCGCGCATATCTCATATGCACACCACATCGTTTTGCCTGAGCCAGGAAACTTCATTGTGGGACTCTAAGACTCGTCAATACGCCAGCAGTAGATGATGATCATATCAAACATCCACAAGCCGCAAGAGGTCAGCTAAACATAACGGCCACCCGGGTATTGAAACGATCAGAAGAAAACCAGCGAAGCTGTAAAAACTCCCGTCGAGCCAACTGGCAACACTTACCGTACAGTCCGGTCTCTTCGTCAGATATGCTGCATATCGAGTCTAGGGATGGTATCGTCGACCCCAGTAACTCAATAAGTCATGCTGGTGTATGGTTCATAACAGATCGAGAAACTATTGATAACTCTTATCAGTAAATCTCAGCAGCCCTGGCCAGGGACTTCATGTTATAGCCAATCGAGCATAGCACAACATCAACCCCCAATACCGGGAGAGAAGAAACCCCTCCTATCGCTCATTGCCTCCATGCGCCTCGGGACTGTACCCAAAGACCACCTGTTTGCACGACTCAGTAGAGCCGTGGTAGGGTGGAGATCAAAGTATAGTGGGAGGACACACAAGACTCTATGACGATCTCGGGTCTACAGACTAACCTGTACCAGTGTTCCTGAGAACTGCTATCCGACGATAGATATAATACCACATAGGAGTTCTCTGTGAGTCCGTTCAGTGTACCCAGTCTCCACTGAGCACCCGCATACAATCTTTGGTGTCTCCTCACCAGATGGATATGGGATCATCCATCGCCCATCATATGGGACAAGAATAGTATACGCTAGTCTACTCTGGAATATCGATGCCCTGTCTCGATACACCCTCGACTAGGAACAGTTCAAGGATATGCTTATAGACTACATGTGCCCCACTAGTATGATCCGCATCATAATCACAGTAGTCAAGCATATATCCTTTGGGCTTTATCAACATGTGTAAATGATTAAATCTACATGTACAGATAAAGTAAACCAGATAGCGTACTATCATTTTGAGCAAGAAATTCGTCTATCTCCATAGATAATATGTCCAAGTTTCCACTATCCATATAATGGCCTTTAGGGCATACAAATTACTAACAGTTGTTTTATTTTATTCTTTTGCATTTTACATTATGTTTTCCCTCTCTGTCTTTCATCTTCTTCTCCCAACATGCGCGAGTAATTCTCCGCTTGTTAGGGTTCGTAGGATTAGGGTAGGCTAATGGACGATGAACATCCCTAAACTCTTTTTAAGTCCTATAAAGTTTATGAACTTTATCAAAAGAATTATTAACATCCTAATCGGGCGCGCTAACAATTCTTTGTTAGTTCCGACCGCGATTAGAGATTAGATTAATGATTGTTTTGGTAAAGGCTAGATATGAATGGAGTTCCGTGTCGAGATAAGGGTTAAGAGTGGGATTCCTTTTCCCTCCAGAAACTCTAATCTACACGCATCACCGTCGTTTTAGTTATAAATCTATTAATGGATAAAAAGGGTAACTTTTAATTAGTCGTCCATGACTACTAAATCCTAACGAACCCTACAAGACCTTCTATTATATTAACTATATCTCTAAAATAATCTAGATCTATATTTTTGCATTCTTGCTTAACGTAGATCTAGAAACTTTTCACAAAATTCTTATTTCTCTTTCAACACATCTAAAGTAAGAGTAAAAGGTTCCACGTTTCCCTGAGGACGACCCGTACTCACCTCGGTCTAGCTATGCATCATACTTTGCATAAGCACAACATTTTCAAAAATTTCAAATTTTTTCTTTTATAACAAAAGAGTAGAAAGTGAAAAATTACATCCAAAAGATATGAATAGTTTAAGAAAACTAAGAAAATTAGAAGTTTTCTTAAACGAACTGGTAATAAGTTGTTATGAGCTGTTGTCCTAAGGGTTAGTAACATGGAGGAAGTCACTAATCTGAGGATAAAAATAAGTCTGAAAAATAATTTCTATTCTAGAAGCCAAACATTTGAATATTGATACCCTACTATATGCACTAACACACGTCTTGAAACTCCGGATAGAAGAGGATACATTGAAATGCTCTTGTCTAAAAGCCAAAGTATGAAGGAAATGAAAAAAATGAAGAAAATATAAAAATGGTGAAAAGAAAAAAAGGAACACTGGTTTTGTTATCGCCAAGGCAGCAATAAAAAAATATAGCGAGGGTGCCTCTTCACCTAGTGCCCTAAGGCCAAATGGTCTGGGAGTCACTGCTAAGCCTTAGGTGGTGCAAGACGAGAAAAATATTATCACCGGATCAGCAAGCACATGAGTAATCGGTCGGTTAGTACATCAAGAAGTATTAACGGTCGCATGAAAAGGTGTGAGCAAACCTAAGTATTCATCAAATTAAAAAGTCCTAAGGTAGATGACAAGAGTATGATAGTTTGAATTGAATTCTCCAAGTGTAGGGATGTTCTTAACACACACATGGGGTTATATGATCAATGTTTGGATGAAAGGTAGGAACGAAAAATAAAGACGATATTTTATTGAGGGATGATGTGATTTCTAAAATTTTTTCATGACTATTAAGATAGGGCTCATGACAACTGAAAAACTAGTATAGTTGGAAACTCTTATTTTCAAAGTTTTTCTTTTATGGTTCTTATCTTTATATGTAAATTTCACCATCTTTCTTTTGTTATTGGATTTTATGGGTGTAATCCGCTGAAAACCCTCAGGAGACAACACTTCTCCTACTAGGGACACCTAGAGGTTTAACGGCTTGTTGCACGTGCTCAGTGCAATCGTGTCTGCCTACGAAAGTGTGCTTAGTTTTCTCCTTTCTTTTTCTCCTCTTGAATAAACTAGTTTGCCCGGGACGATCAAAGATAAGTTTGGGGGTATTTGTTCAGTTGATAAAACTGCACATTTGTTATTACATTTTTCCTACTATTATTATATAATAAAAGGTGTTTATTATAATATATGATACATATAAGGGTTTATCTCTAAAAATACTATTTTCATGTGTTTATATATTATAAATAATATTTTGTAGGAAAAAGTAAGCATATAATATCGATGTAACATTTGGCCCATTTAAATATGCTTACCTTATTAATACCTTTGACCAATTCTTAATGGTTAAGTTAATATCTCAATAAAACAAACTCTACTAATATTGTTTGTTGAGTTATTGTGCAGAATTTTCAGGGTTGAAATCAAGGAAATCAAAGTTGGAAAATCAAATCTACCAAAGATATTCAAGAAACTAATTTTGGTAGAAAAGTAGAAAAGATTTTCAAAGTCTAGATACTCAAAAAATTACAAAGTGTTACAGATATGAAGCTACAAAAATTAGAGGCCATGATCTCACCAAAAGGGGGCGGATCCGCGGCCAAACCTATCCAATGGCCGCGGTTCTGCCGCGGATTTGAAGAGTTAAGATATGGGATTGTGGAGGTTAGGATCCTAACAACTAGTTTCCATATTAGGAAACTAGGGTTCTGGCTCTGTGACTATAAATAAGGACCGAGAGCCTCTTAGAAAAATCATCAAGCCGACGCGATCACGACGTCCCAGACGGCTCACGCATCCAGGCTGATCATCAACGGTTCATCTACCTCCTTGGAAGAGATCGAGAAGCAACTAGTTTTGTAATCATTTTCTAAGGAATAAAGTGTAGATTGTTCAAATTGATTAATAAAGGTAGTTGTTTTATTTTATTCTTTTGCATTTTACATTATGTTTTCCCTCTCTGTCTTTTCATCTTCTTCTCCCAACATGCGCGAGTAATTCTTCGCTTGTTAGGGTTCGTAGGATTAGGGTAGGCTAATGGACGATGAACATCCCTAAACCCTTTTTAAGTCTTATAAAGTTTATGAACTTTATCAAAAGAATTATTAACATCCTAATCGGGCGTGCTAACAATTCTTTGTTAGTTCCGACTGCGATTAGAGATTAGATTAATGATTGTTTTGGTAAAGGCTAGATATGAACGGAGTTCCGTGTCGAGATAAGGGTTAAGAGTGGGATTCCTTTTCCCTCCAGAAACCCTAATCTACACGCATCACCGTCGTTCTAGTTATAAATCTATTAATGGATAAAAAGGGTAACTTTTAATTAGTCGTCCATGACTACTAAATCCTAACGAACCCTACAAGCCCTTCTATTATATTAACTATATCTCTAAAATAATCTAGATCTATATTTTTGCATTCTTGCTTAACGTAGATCTAGAAACTTTTCACAAAATTCTTATTTCCTCCTCTCTTTTCAACACATCTAAAGTAAGAGTAAAAGGTTCCACGTTTCCCTGAGGACGACCCGTACTCACCTCGGTCTAGCTATGCGCGACACCGTTCTGATTGCGGTTAACTACAAACACACACTCTTTCAAATCAATCAAATTCTTTCTCAGCTTACTCCTTCATACACTCCGCAACATAACGGTGTATCGGAGAGACGGAACCGAACCCTATTGGATATGGTACGGTCCATGATGAGTAACGCTAAGTTGCCGTGATCATTCTGGGGATATGCACTAGAATCAGCCACATACCTTTTGAACCGAGTTCCCACTAAGACCGTGTCTACCACACCATATGAGTTATGGAGTGGGAAGAAACCCTATCTTCAATACCTAAAGATTTGGGGATGTCCAGCTTTTGTCAAAAAGCAGCATGCTGACAAACTCGAGGCATGCTCAGTACTGTGAATGTTTGTGGGATACCCAAAGAACTCAAGGGGGTATCTTTTCTATTACGCAGAGGAACAAAAGGTCTTTGTTTCTCGTAATGCCCACTTTTTGGAACACCAATTCTTAGAAAAGGAAATAAGTGGGAGCGCAATAGAGCTGGAAGAAATTCCAGAACCACAAGCTATTACTGAAAGCTTAGTAGAACCGGAGGGTTCGAAAGATCAGGACATTCCTACACCGCTCCGCAGGAGTAGTAGGCAGTCTCATCCGCCCGAGAGATACTACGGTTTTCTGATAGACGGGGATAGAGAAGATTGCATCATTGATATTGATGAGACGACTAGCTTCCTGCAGCCCATTTAGAGCGTTGACTCGGTAAAATGGCTGGATGCAATGCGGACAGAAATGGAGTCCATGTACACCAACAAAGTATGGACGTTGGACATTGCTCCAGATGGGGTAAAACCTGTAGGATGCAAGTGGATCTTCAAAAGGAAGATTGTTGTAGATGGACAGGTTGAGACCTATAAAGCTAGACTTGTTGCAAAGGGTTTTCGTCAAAGACCTGGTTTGGAGTATGACGAAACCTTTTCTCCAGTGGCTATGCTGAAATCCATTCGGATCCTTCTTGCCATTGCTGCCTTCCACGATTATGAGATTTGGCAGATGGACGTAAAGACCGCTTTTCTAAATGGAAATTTAGAGGAGTGTGTCTATATGGACCAGCCATAGGGTTTCATTCAGAGTGGGAGCAGCGGAAATGTGTGCAAGTTGCTCAAGTCCATTTATGGACTAAAGCAGACATCGCGGAGTTGGAACATCTGTTTTGATGAGACGGTCAAGGAATTTGGCTTTATCAAAAATCCAGATGAACCATGCATCTATAGTAGATTTGTAGCAAGAACTTTAGTATTCCTCGTTTTATACGTGGATGACATTCTCTTAAAAGGAAATGACATTCCTATGCTACAATCTGTCAAAGGGTTCTTGTCACACAGGTTCTCCATGAAAGACCTGGGTGATGCCTCATACATTCTGTGGATCCGGATCTACCGTGACAGATCTAAGAGAATATTAGGACTCTCACAGTCCAGGTACATTGACACGATACTGAAATGATTCAGTATGGAAGATTCCAAGGGCGGTAATCTACCGGCTTGTCACGGGATCACCCTCTCCAAAGAGATGTCTCCCAAGACTGATTTGGAAAGGGATCTCATGTCTATTATACACTAAGCTTCGGCGGTAGGCTCTATAATGTATGCGATGTTGTGTACCAGACCAGATGTGGCTTATGCACAGAGTGTGGTAAGCAGGTATCAGTCAAACCCTGTGGAGAAACACTGGATAGCGGTAAAGAACATTCTCAAGTACCTGAGAAGGGCTAAGGAGATGTTCTTGGTGTATGGCGGAAAAGACCTCCAGATTGAGGCATTTGCTGACTCCAACTTCCAGAGTAACAAGGATGATTCCAAGTCCATGTCGGGTTTTGTCTTTACCCTCAATGGAGGGGTGGTGTGTTGGAAGAGTTCCAAACAGGAAACCGTTGCTGACTCGACTATGGAAGCGGAATATATCGCTGCATCTGATGCCGCAAAAGAAGCCGTCTGGATGAGGAAGTTCTTGAAAGAACTTCAGGTGGTTCAGTCCATTGTTGATCCAATACCTCTGTATTGCGACAACAACGGGGCTATAGCTTTAGCGAAGGAACCCAGGTCCCATCAGAAATCCAGACACATCTTGAGGCAGTATCACCTGATCAGGGAGATCGTGGATCGCCAGGAGATCGAGGTTCGGAGGGTTGCTTCAGAAGATAACACTGCAGATCCATTTACGAAGGCCTTACCCCAGACTCAGTTCGAGCGGCTGATCGAGATGATAGGTCTTCAATACGCCAGTACATGGCCTTAGTGCAAGTAGGAGATTGTTAGTGTATATGATATAGAGGCCATTACAGTATCATACTAGTATGTATATTACTTGCTGGAAACTTGGGATATTCACAGTTGTATAGACAATCTTGCTCGAAATGGTAGTATGCTACTTAGTTTGTCTCTGCTTTAATGTGTACATGTGTTTCTTTATTGTATCACCCATACGCATTAGTGGAGACCTTAGGATCTTGGCTTGATTACCAACGTTGTGATGGCAATCACACTCGTGGGGGATGGGTAATCTATAAGCACATCCTTATATATACACGTCCCTGGTCATGGGATTATCGAGACAGGGCATCGATACTCCGGAATAGACTAGAGTATGCGCTTCTCATCCCAGCATGGGAGACAGTCTGTCCAACAGCCGTCTGTACGTCGTATTTGAGATAGTATGCGGGTGCTCGTTGGGTTACGAGTACACTGGACAGGACTCGTCGGGAACTGTTGGTTGGTATTACCTATCGTCAGTTATCAGTTCCCAGGTGACATAAGTACAGCTTAGTCCGCTGACTTGACACTGTCACTTCGCCTCGAGTGTGTTCCCACTGTACTTTGATTACTACCCTACCACGGCTCAAAGGAGTCGTGCGAACAGGTAGTAGTTGGATGCAGTCCCGAAGCACTTGGAGGCAGTGACGGTTAGACAGGATTCATCTCTCCCGGTATTAGGGGTTGACATCGCGCTGTGTCCAGGAGATCCATTACACAAGTAGTCCCTGGCCAGGGCAAGCGAGGTATACTGGTTGGTTTCCAGTGTTATCTTAGGGTGTTCTGGGCTACACTCCGACATGACTTGCACCGCTATTAGGGGACTGACGTTTACCGCCCCTAGGCCCGCCATGCGTTGTTATCAGACGAACAGACCGGACTGTACGGAGACTATCACATTCAGGCTCAGTAGGAGTTCAGATGGGTTCACCTCGTCAGTCTTCTTATCGGCATCTACCTGGGGACCGTTACGTACAGCTAGTGTCGCTTGCGGTCTATGGTTAAACCCACTGCCAGCGTAGTGTCGAGTCTTTAGAGTCCCACACAGAGGGTTATTCGCCTTTAGGCAAAATGAGTAGAGGTCGCATGGTTTTGCGACGGGGTTCGTTCACATTCGCGCATTTGTGCACGTTTTGTGTCTGGACAGCTTATACTAGCGGGCTTTGGTTTAAGCCGGATCCTAGTATATATTTTAGGATAGGTTTTATCTCATTGTATTCGTGTTCCTCGGAACACGGATACGGGTGTGTATGCACAGTTGACTGAGGGAGAGGCAGAGGACTTTCATTAGGGTTGATTACCATTGTCATTTTCTTAACGCTAATGGTTATGAGTGAAATATGATTTATTGATATTAGTTAATTATAATTGTGCATGGTTAAGGTTGTTGATCATTTGACTTTATTTGACTTGTTGACCTAGGTTAACAACTTGACCATAATCATTCCATAAGAAAGATGCTCTTTGATTCTAGTAAAAAGCATTTAATATGGAATGATAATGGTCATTTCTTGATTAAACCATGACAATTATATTTAGCTAATTATCTATTTTCATAATTCACACATATATGTGAGAAGAATGGTTTATTTCTTCTCATTCTATCATTTTGATTCTCTCTCCTCCTCTTCCTCTCTCTCTAGCTCTCCCCTCTCATGAGTTGAGAATCCCTTGAGCTTGAGATAAATCCTTCTAAAATACTCTCTACTCTTTCTAAGGTTCTAGGATTAGCACTCCAAGCTTCTTAGTTACTTATAGTTTGAAGTTGAAGCCAAAGGTTGAGGCCCTCGGGTGGATCTTTCTTCGACAAGAGAAGGAGACAAGGAGATCGCTTTCGTTCACTCCAAGGAGCAAGAAGAGAAGGACTTGAAGACCTAGGTATAACCCCTTAACCGAGTAGCTAACTCCTTTAGCTTTGTTAGTTAGTTTTGTTTAGCAAAGATCCATCCTTTTGCTAGTCCATGTTGCCTAGTGTCTTAAAAATCCGATTTTTCAATACATTTCCGCCTCGCCATAAGCACCGGGGTGGGCAACGCGTGTTAGTTATATGTATGCCCTAGAGGCCATTACTGTACATTGGATGTATATTGTAGTGGATGCTGGGACATATATAGGTAAGACTTTCTTGCTCGACATGATAGTACGCTATCTGGTTGCTCTTTATCTTAACATGAATACTTTCTGTCTCTCTGATTATATGTTGATAAAGCCTTTAGGATGTGTACTCGACTTCCAGGACTATGATGCATATCATACTAGTGGGGCCTGGGTAGTCAATGAGTACATCCTGCATTGTTCCTAGTCGTGGGAATATCGAGACGGGGCATCGATATTCCAGAGTAGACTAGCGCATATCTTCTCGACCCATGCGATGGGCGATGGATGATCCCATATCCATTGGTGTTTGACATCGAAGATGGTATGCGGGTGCTCAGTGGAGACTGGGTACACTGAACGGACTCGCCGAGAACTCCCAGATGGTATTATTCCTCACGTCAGATGGCAGTTCTCTGGTGACACTGGTACAGCTTAGTCTGTTGACCCGAGATCTTCATAGAGTCTTGTGTGTCTCCCACTGTGCTTTGATTTCCACCCTACCACGGCTCTACTGAGTTGTGCAAACAGGTGGTTTTTGGGTACAGTCCCGATTCACATGGAGGCAATGAGCGATAGGAGGGGATTCGTCTCTCCCGGTATTGGGGGTTGATGTTGTGCTATGCTCGACTGGCCATAACAGGAAATCCCTGGCCAGGGTTGCAGTGATATACTGGTAAGAGTTATCAGTAGTTTCACGAATGTTATGGACCTTACGTCGGCATGACTTATCGAGCTATTGGGGTCTGACGTTTGCCACCCCTAGGCGAGATATGCGACATATCAGACGAACAGACCGGACTATACGGTAAGTGTTACTGGTTGGATTCACAGGAGTGTGAGCGGGCTTGCTCGTCGATCTTCTGATCGCTCAATACCCGGGTGGCCGTTACGTTTAGCAGACCGCTTGCGGCTTGTGGGTGTTTGATATGATCATCATCCGCTGCCGGCGTATTGACGAGTCTTTAGAGTCCTACACAGAGGTTTCCTGGCTCAAGCGAAACGAAATAGGAGCGCATATGAGATATGTGCGGGACCGAGAATAATTCGTGTATGTGATATATTCATATCAGATTTTTGCATTTTCATACCGCCCAATTTTTATCACATTGCATATCGGTAGATACTCTTGAGCCGTGTTTGCTAGTCAATTGCAGGATGCAGGTTCCCGGTTCTCAAACGGAGAAATTCATGAAAAACACGACAAAATCCGGTTCCTGCCAACCACAGATAAAACACGGTCTCCGCTCTTCATCCGTATGTTGCCAGATACCAGTTTAGGAAGACAAAGTGTCAACTCAATGTCATTCTCATGCACAAGGTTCAATGGTAGCACAAAATCCAAGAGATCTACGCAGAGCTCGAGGCAATCATCCACAAAAAAAAGTCCACCTTTGCTCAATAGAAATTCTGGAAGGAATGGGAGAGAATTATCAGAAAATACACACACCAGACAAGAGGGGATAGGAGAACAGGAAAAGTGCACAGAAGCCCACACCCTAAATCGACAATAGGGGCGCGGATCCGCGGCCATAGGGGCCTATAGGCGGCGGATCCGCGGCTAGGTGGGGCCCTCTCTGCGTCAACTTTTGGGGGTATTTTGGGTATTTCCC
The DNA here is from genome assembly GCA_030015575.1 of Agapanthus africanus. NCBI lineage: Eukaryota > Viridiplantae > Streptophyta > Magnoliopsida > Asparagales > Amaryllidaceae > Agapanthus > Agapanthus africanus. The sequence continues at coordinate 319,823,186 of JASDDO010000008.1, forward strand.
ATGTGGTCTGGTGGTTGCCCTAGAACTCCATTCTCCTGCCTATAAATACAGCAGTTTAGAGCACAACCAAGGGTCCATTCTTGTATTTTCTTTTTGCTAGGTTTTAGTCTACATGTTCTTCTTCTTCTCATCTCTTCTCCATTAAACATGTAAGTGAGCTTTGTGAGTGAGGAATGGTGAATAAAGAAGATCATTTTATTATCATGCTTGTCTTACATTTGTTATAATTGTTGTAACTTTAAATTCGTTAAGTAGTTGTTGTTATTTCCTTGTTGTTTCTTTCTTCTTTCTTTTTCTTTATCCTTACATATGACAATGATACTTACGCTTGATCCTCGCCAAGGTGAGGTCGTAAATAGTTAGTCGTATTCTTCTAGTCTCCTTCTTTCTATCTTCCTCTTTTGTTTGTTTTATTTTTCCGTATTATGAAGTGTGAGTAGTTCTATACTTGTTAGGGTAGGATAAGGGAAGTTTGAGAGAAGGAAATCTCTCTCACTCTTTCCTTACCCAACAACTTAAATCAACTCCCGTTAATTGAACCACAATCCGCTCCTTACGGCACCCTATCCTACAGGATAGCGGTGATTCCGTAGTGAGACCGGTTGTGGTTGAATTAACCGGAGGTTATGGATAAGAGCCAAGAACGGACGGACAAGCACCAAAAGGAAGGACTATGCGTTGGAAAGCCTAGCTTATACTCGCAAGTACCTTCCTAGTCGTGCTAATCCCCGTTGTTGCCGATTACCGTAACACCGATATTAAGTGGGGCAACGAAAGATGTGGAGACTCCTAACTCAAACTAACCTAATCCTAACCCTAACAAGCTCTCTTTAAATATCAACTCAACACTTAGATAACCACAACAAAATCTGAACAACCGGACTTAACTCGTTAAAACACTTTGAAAAAGACTCCCATCTCCCTGCGGACGACCCGTACTCAACCGGCTAGCTACAAGCGAAACCGTCTTGATTGCGGTATTTAAACTAGAACTTGAACACGCACGTATCCTATCAATCATGATACCGTATTCTATTCTCGCGATGAATGTATCGAACGGTTATATGCGATATAACCTAGTTATCGAATCAAGGATTGATTCGATAAGCCGATACATATGATACTAGTCGGTTATATCCGATATGACCGGATCGTTAAATCAAGTGTTGATTTAATGATTTAGTGCATATTTAAATATTTGATATATTACTTTGCATTAACTAGTATTGGTTCACTTCAAAAGGATTTTCTCACTTGAATTGTGCAAGTTGTATATGTGATATACTTTTGTGCACATGATTGTATCATGTTTGATGATACTTGCTCTTTTGGGTTTGTGTAAAGATTAAACCATGTTTAGTGAATGGTTAGGGTTTCTTTTCTCTTATTTATTTATCCATTTATTATTGTTTTGGAAAAGATAAAGAGAAAAAGAAATGGTGGCTTAGTTTGTTTTTTCTTTAAAGCTTCTTGAAGCTTTGAACAAGTCAACCATTCTTGTTTCTTCTTTAACCCTAACCACTCATCTAAACCTTGGTTAAATCTCTACACTAAACCATAGTTGAAGTTATGATAAGTATTCTTTTTATTTTCCTTTTTAAAATATAACACTTATCATATCTTCTTCTTCTTCATCATCTTCTTCATCAAAAGAGAAAGCTTGCTACTCCAATGGCAAGTGAAGAAAACTAGTGAGAAATCCAAAACTAAAGTCTACCCACTTCCTATTTCTTCATCCTCTACTACTTGCCATGTATTAGAGTGTGTTGTCTTCACAAGTTTCTTGACTTGGCGAAGGCGGAGCTTGTTCTTGTGATGCCTCGACTTAGATCATCTTCGGCATCGAACCGACGATCAAGCCCGCCCATTCTTCGATGATACCGACGCTAGAGTCATGGGTTCGTTTTGGACAGCGGAGGGACTTCATCACGGAGCCTAGGAGGTGGTGGACCGGATCTACAAAGGTTGTAGTCACTTACCTTAGCATTTATTTCCGTTTACATGCTTGCTTCGCCTATTTATCTAGTTAACGATCCGTATTAGGGTTTATAGGCACTTGTAAAATTTGATTTGTGCATGTTTGATCACTTGTGAGACTCCATTAGAGTGCCTAGGAACCCTACAGTGGTATCAGAGCCTAGCTAGAGCCTTAGGCGAAGTCCCGACGGAATCAGAAGTCCGATCGACCCAAAACCCGACTTGAAAATTGCTCTCTGGACTTTTCTGTAAAATGTGGATTTTTCGAAATTAAAAATATCCAGAAAAATCAGCAGGGAATCCTAAGAATTACTGTGCAACACGTGTCCATGATTCGATAATAGTGCGGCGGAACCGCGGCAGAAGCATGGCTTCGGCGGCGGTTCCGCGGCAGTATAGTGACAATGCCCAATACTGTTTGCACAGTAACTCCTAGTTTCTGGTGTTGGTTTTCCTGGGAATATTTTAATATTTATTCCAGAGTTTTATTTTCTGGCTTGTATTGGGAACTCTGTATATTCAATCGGACTGTCTAATTTTGTCGGTGTGGCTTTCCGGGTAATTTTAGAATATGTTAAAAAGTTCGACCGTGTATAAATACCCACTTTTTCCCCTGCCGGGAAATTTCCAATTGTTGGATTTTTCCGTAGTTTAACGACGTTCTAATTAGTGCAAGTAACGCGATGGACCCTCTAGAAGACAACAAACCTTAACTCGATTATGTGACCGTCTTGAACTGCCCTTTGAACCTTCGGGTTTGGGGCAGTACGGCGTGCCACATGTGAGGCGTTGGCTTGACCCTTCTACGGCTGGACCGTTGGTACTGAGGCACGAACTGAATGTTGTTAGACTTATTTCATGTGTTGAGTATTATCGGGAAAACTTGGGTGTTCGATTGTTCGATCGAAAAATTTAGCATTTTCTATTTATCCGGAATTTGATACAATAATTGGAATTCACAAATTGTTATGAGATAACGGAATGAATATTATAAACATAGCAGTTTAGTCTCACTTGATCGGTTGCCACGGAATTTTGATGTGATCAAAAGTCCGTCGCAATCACGTAGCGTACGCGGATACTCGCCGGGTAAACTTAATAGACAGTCTCATTCCATAGCCCCGACCAAGTGACTGTAGGAGAACCCCGTCGCCGAAAGCATCCGGTCGGGTGCTCGCGGCAGCGATGTTCCGCCTTGGTACACTTCGTCGACGGCATCGGGGGTGCGGCCGCCTACTAAAGTTTGCGACGAGCATTCGATCAAAATGTCGGGAATCCTGTTGAATTGCCCGACCCGATATTGAAAAGAGTTTTCGATAATGAGACTAAAATGCGGGGTTTATAATTGTTAGGCATGCGATGTCTAAAGAATTCATTTGGTCAGGCATGCGATGTCTGAGGTGGTTGCGGATTCCAACTGTTGTAGTTTTACACTTTCTTTTCTGTGACCGTAAGTGTAATATGTGATATCGCCGGTTTCGTTGCTATATGTCAACGACAATTGGGATGGACATATTTACTTACGTTGATGACATGTGATGTTATGTGTTGCTGGATATGTTATATTGGATCGTCGTGTTTGAATAGCCGGGGGTTTTTATGTGAGATGAGTGTTTTTTCATTTTCATTCATGTAAAAACTTGTATGTAATATTCTTTTATTGGGGCACTTCCAGGTTGCGGAAGTAGTCACCGTTGATGTATATTATTTACTTTTCTGCACTAGGATAGACCCAAGGATGGGAGCACAAGCAACCGGGTTCTGGGGTCCAGTGGGAGACCAACTCGAGGAGTCGAGTCCAGGTCTCCTAACCCTAGAATTGGTAGGGTTGCTTGCCGCTCTCGTAGGGGTCTAGGGGTATGGGATTGGCTATTCATCACGACCGTGGAATCCGTGTTTTATACTGGCTCGTATTGAAAACACGGACGTCCTAGTATATCCAATATTTCATATGATTCTTCTGCTGTGCTTTATCTGTGATGTGATCATGCGATGTTCTGTGCTCTGTTCAGATATATAGTATATATATGATATATTATATAGACGTTACTTATGTTTTACACCCGCGCTAGCCCTGCCCCGCTCTGCCGTTAGATACCTAACATAACGGTGCACGAGGGGACATCGAGGCGAATGCGGATGGCATAAGTGTACGTCATATTTATCTGTGATGTTTAGGTAATTTAAATGATGGGATATTCATTAATGAGATTAATGAAAGAAAATAAACCTAATTGATGTTGTGGGATCGAATTTCAAAATAAAACAGGTAGCTACAGTTCTTGCTTTGCATCGCGGTGTTCCTTGTAGAACATCCTGCACCATATTCGATAGGGAAAGGACCGAGATCCCTTCACCGGGAGTGACTCCTTTAGCAATAACTGGCAAATGCTACAACCCTCGGTTTGTCTTTGATATCGCTTCTATAGTTTACGCTTTGCACAGTGATATATATGATATATCCCGCACCTCATTCGACGAGGAAAGGGCCGACGATCCCTTCACCGGGAGTGACCCCTTTAGCAAAACTAGAAAAGCTTCAAAAACTTTCCATTTAAAAACCATTTGATTCCGCAACGAGATCAAGTTCAAAGCGTTAAAGGTTTTCACAAAAACCAGCCGCAACCCTCCGTCATTTTAGGAAGTAGAGTACTTAGTATTCGTGCTGTGTTTGTTGACCATAGTCAAGGCACAGTGTACGGTACCTAAGTGATGTCTTCCTACACCGCATATGATGCGATTAGTTAGGACAGTCGCGTGACTTTGTTGACCTTAGTTAAGGGTCATGTGGGTGGGTCTAATTAATCACGAAATGACGGGTAGAACTTGACTAGTACTTATGATTTGTTGACCATAGTTAAGGTCATAGGTACTAGGGGTTAAAACCTTTATCGGGAGTTTCAAGTGTTGAAACTTGCAATGAGATTGCATACCTTCTATATGATAGTTGGATCCCGATACCCACTGCGAGTAATTGTTACTCCTGGGAGAGTTTTGCACTTTGCAATTAGCCGATCAAGTAGGTGTCTAGAAAGGTGTCAATGGGGTTACGCCTCTGGGAAAACGAGGTTTACAGTAATTAGGTCCGTGCGAAAGCACGGGGAACCTCCCTTAAAGTACCGACACTGGCCTGGCTGAAAGATTGGCGAACTTGTAGAGTGTAATTAATCCCGGCTAGTCTTTCCTTTTAGGGTTTGAAGGAAGATTTGATAAAAACAGTGGGAGCCATCCTGATTAGATAAAATATATAACCAATCTGATCTTGCAAGAGCGCACGCAGAGTGTTTTCTTCTCTCTCTCTCCAGGTAGCGACCATATCACGCCTTAATCAAGATAATAATACGGAATTTTGACCGAACCCGCTTGTTATACTGAGCTGGGGAACGTTAGTCCCGCTCCCACTTATAATCGTTATAAGACAGAGCAGGAAATAGGGGAATGCCAGGATTCCCATGCCGCCCAAACGAAGAAAGTGCATATGATGCATCTTCTTCGGGTGTGTTCGTTAAACAGAACTGTTTTTCAGTATCCTCTGTATCCTGGGTATATGATACCGGATCAGGATCCCAGATATGTAATATGTTACATAGGGCTGCAAAAAGGTAGAAAAACTGAGAACGGGTGATAAGTTTCATGAGACAGAAACCGGGGCAAGTGTTGCAGCCAAGTCTGTTGGTCACTGTCACCCTGTATTACCAATACATTGATTCTCAACAAATGCTATTAGATACCGAACCTGATATACAAAATCATATCAGTCTCTTTATTAGTAAAGAAATGATATAATTTTGTATTGTTGGATAATGTTTTGAACATTTCCTATATCAAAAGTTGATCGGTTCAGGCACGTTATCTAAAAGCATTGACGTTCTAAATCAAACTACAGTTCCTTGTATACTGAACACACACAAGAGGAAGAGTTCAGAAATGAACAAATTCTTCTTGAGGCATTGTAGACTAGGTCATATCAATGTGACCCGACTAGCTGAAGTTACATTTAGATGTATATTTAAATCGTTTTGAATTTACATCTTGTGAAACTTGCCAGTCATGTCACAAAGATTAGATGACACCAGCTCTGTTTATTAGAAACAGAGAAAGAGTTAGTAAACTCTTGGGACTGATACATGATGATGTATGTAAAGTCTCCTGTATACACATGCCAGGACTGGTTCTTTATACTTCATTATATTCTCTGATAATCTCTCAAGATTCAGTCATATGTTCCTGTTGAAACACAAGTCCGAACCTTTTGAGATATTCACAGAATATAAGTTAGAAGTAGAGAACCAATAACCGGGTATAAGTATTATGTCCTATGATGAGATCAGGGAGGAGAATACTTGTGCATGGCATTCCTGGACCATTCTAAAGGAGAATGAGATTCTCTCTCCGTACTACTCCTCTGAATACACCACAGCACAATGGTGTATCAGGGCGGAGCAATTGCACAATATTAGATATGGTGTGCTCTATGAAGAGTATTACTGAGTTACCTATTTCCTTTTGGGGTTATGCACTTGAGAAGCTGCATACCTATTGGATTAGGTTTGAATCAAATCACTGCCTACCACACCATATAAGATATGGTGTGGGAAGATCCCATCTCTTAAGCGAGTTAAGATTTGGGATTGTCCGGCCTATGTTTAAAGCAAAATCCGGACAAGATCGAGGCAGGATCAGTTCTGTAGAACTGGAAAGGTTCCAGCTATACAAAACTGCAGTTGATGATTTGACAGAACCAAAGGATTCTATAGTTCCCGACGAACCTCAGCCTCTCCGCCGATCTAGTAGGGTTCCTCATCATCCTGAGAGATACCTCGGTTTCTCGATGACATTAGGAGCGAGGAATGCATCATAAGATGATGACCCAACTAGTTTCGAGCAGGCCATCGAGAGTAGGGACTCTGTAAGAATGGCTGGATGCTTAGCGATCTGAGATGGAATCCTTATACACCAACAAAGTATGGACTTTGGTTGCAATATCTGAAGGGTTAAATCCCCATCAGGAGCAAGTAAATCTTGAGAAGACTACTTGGTGTAGATGGAAAAGTTGAGACTTTCAAAGCTAGACTTGTTAAAGGTTTTCGTCATCGACCAGGCGTGGATAATGATGAAACCTTTTTTCCAGTACCTATGCTTAAGTCTATCCAGATCCTACTTACCACGGCTACATACCATGACTACGATATCTGGCGGTTGGGTGCCATGAATGCTTTTCTAAATACTGATTTAGAAGAGAACGTCTGTAAGTACACAGCCAGAGGTCTTCGTAAACAGTGGGAGCAGCGGAAACGTGTGCAAGTTGCTTTACATAATGAAGCAGGCATCGTGGAGTTGGAATGTCTGTTTTGATGTGATAGTCAAAGTGTTTGACTTCATCAAAATGGTAGACGAACCTTGTATATACAAAAGGGTAGTAGAGAGTAAGGTGGTCATCTTCGTATTGTACGTAGACAACATACTCTTGATAGGAAAAGAGTTTCCTATACTACGATCGATCAATCTCCTATTATCACAAGGATTCTCCAAATAGGATCAAAGTGATACCTCCTAAATCCTGAGTTTTCATCTATGAGATAGATGTAATTGGATGCTAGGATTCTCACTAGATGTAGAGAGATGGTATCAATCGATCCTGGGGAGAATCACTGGAAGAGTTCCAGGGTGATAAAGACGACTGAATGTCAGTCACAGGCACTGTCTTTACCCTCAGTAAAGGGACGGTATGTTGGAAGAGTTCCAAGCTCGATACCGTAGCAAACTAGACGATAAAGGCTGGTAACATCGCTATTAAAAATACTACCAAAGAGGCAGTTTGGGTGTATAATGGTTCATAAGATGAACTAGGTTCCTGCCATTGTATGACAATGGAAGTGTGGCTTCGGCCATGGAACCCTGGTCCCATCAGTGACCCAGACATATTCTGAGGAAGCATCACCTGATCATGGAGATAGTTGATCTCCGGGGTGATCGAGGTTAGGAGAGTAGACTCAGAGGACAACACGGCGGATCCACTCACGAAGGCCTTTTCCTAGAGAGAAACTCATATGGGATGGTTGAGTATTAGATACTGCGACCACTGCTACAGATGGCCCTAGTGCAAGTGGGAGATTGTTTGTTATATGTATGCCCTAGAGGCCATTACTGTACATTGGATGTATATTGTAGTGGATGCTGGGACATATATAGGTTGGACTTTCTTGCTCGACATGATAGTACGCTATCTGGTTGCTCTTTATCTTAACATGCATACTTTCTGTCTCTCTGATTACATGTTGATAAAGCCTCTAGGATGTGTACTCGACTTCCAGGACTATGATGCAGATCATACTAGTGGGGCCTGGGTAGTCAATGAGTACATCCTGCATTGTTCCTAGTCGTGGGAATATCGAGACGGGGCATCGATATTCCAGAGTAGACTAGCGCATATCTTCTCGACCCATGCGATGGGCGATGGATGATCCCATATCCATTGGTATTTGACATCGAAGATGGTATGCGGGTGCTCAGTGGAGACTGGGTACACTGAACGGACTCGCCGAGAACTCCCAGATGGTATTATACCTCACGTCAGATGGCAGTTCTCTGGTGACACTGGTACAGCTTAGTCTGTTGACCCGAGATCGTCATAGAGTCTTGTGTGTCTCCCACTGTGCTTTGATTTCCACCCTACCACGGCTCTACTGAGTTGTGCAAACAGGTGGTTTTTGGGTACAGTCCCGATTCACATGGAGGCAATGAGCGATAGGAGGGGATTCGTCTCTCCCGGTATTGGGGGTTGATGTTGTGCTATGCTCGACTGGCCATAACAGGAAATCCCTGGCCAGGGATGCAGTGATATACTGGTAAGAGTTATCAGTAGTTTCACGAAAGTTATGGACCTTACGTCGGCATGACTTATCGAGCTATTGGGGTCTGACGTTTGCCACCCCTAGGCGAGATATGCGACATATCAGACGAACAGACCGGACTATACGGTAAGTGTTACTGGTTGGATTCACAGGAGTGTGAGCGGGCTTGCTCGTCGATCTTCTGATCGCTCAATACCCGGGTGGCCGTTACGTTTAGCAGACCGCTTGCGGCTTGTGGGTGTTTGATATGATCATCATCCGCTGCCGGCGTATTGACGAGTCTTTAGAGTCCTACACAGAGGTTTCCTGGCTCAAGCGAAACGAAATAGGAGCGCATATGAGATATGTGCGGGACCGAGAATAATTCGTGTATGTGATACCGTATTCTATTCTCGCGATGAATGTATCGAACGGTTATATGCGATATAACTTAGTTATCGAATCAAGGATTGATTCGATAAGCCGATACATATGATACTAGTCGGTTATATCCGATATGACCGGATCGTTAAATCAAGTGTTGATTTAATGATTTAGAGCATATTTATATATTTGATATATTACTTTGCATTAACTAGTATTGGTTCACTTCAAAAGGATTTTCTCACTTGAATTGTGCAAGTTGTATATGTGATATACTTTTGTGCACAAGATTGTATCATGTTTGATGATACTTGCTCTTTTGGGTTTGTGTAAAGATTAAACCATGTTTAGTGAATGGTTAGGGTATATTTTCTCTTATTTATTTATCCATTTATTATTGTTTTGGAAAAGATAAAGAGAAAAAGAAATGGTGGCTTAGTTTGTTTTTTCTTTAAAGCTTCTTGAAGCTTTGAACAAGTCAACCATTCTTGTTTCTTCTTTAACCCTAACCACTCATCTAAACCTTGGTTAAATCTCTACACTAAACAATAGTTGAAGTTATGATAAGTATTCTTTTTATTTTCCTTTTTAAAATATAACACTTATCATATCTTCTTCTTCTTCTTCATCTTCTTCATCAAAAGAGAAAGCTTGCTACTCCAATGGCAAGTGAAGAAAACTAGTGAGAAATCCAAAACTAAAGTCTACCCACTTACTATTTCTTCATCCTCTACTACTTGCCATGTATTAGAGTGTGTTGTCTTCACAAGTTTCTTGACTTGGCGAAGGCGGAGCTTGTTCTTGTGATGCCTCGACGTAGATCATCTTCGGCATCGAACCGACGATCAAGCCCGCCCATTCTTCGATGATACCGACGCTAGAGTCATGGGTTCATTTTGGACAGCGGAGGGACTTCATCACGGAGCCTAGGAGGTGGTGGACCGAATCTACAAAGGTTGTAGTCACTTACCTTAGCATTTATTTCCGTTTACATGCTTGCTTCGCCTATTTATCTAGTTAACGATCCGTATTAGGGTTTATAGGCACTTGTAAAATTTGATTTGTGCATGTTTGACACTTGTGAGACTCTATTAGAGTGCCTAGGAACCCTACAACGCGGACTTACAATATATATGATATATAATTAATAATGTTGCTTTCGTTTCTTCTGTGATGCTTTGGAAGCATAATTGATGGGACTTCATTAATGAGATTAATGAAATAAAAGAAACCTAAAGATGTTGCAGAATCTTGTTTTACAAACTGGTAGCTCTAGTACTTGCTTTGCATAGCGGTATTCCTTGTAGAATATCCAACACCTTATTCGATAAGAAAAGAGCCGAGATCCCTTCACCGGGAGTGACCTCTTTAGCAAAACTAGCAGATGCTACAGCCGATTCAGTTTTGTTTTCGATTTCTTTTTTAGTCCATGCTTTGCACAGTGATATTCATGAATATCCAGCACCTCATTCGATGAGGAAAGAGCCGAGATCACTTCATCCGGAGTGACCTCTTTAGCAAAACTAGTAAAAGCGTCAAAAACACTCCTTTTCAAAATCACTCGATTCTACAACAAGATCAAGTTCATTACGCAAAAGGTTTTCTCAAAACCTGTGTAGCCCTCCGTCATTTCAGATAAGTGCTACTTAGTATTCGTGCTACGTTTGTTGGCCTTCGTTAAGGCGTAGTGTGCGGTGATGCAACTGGATTAGGGTAGTCATGCAACTTTGTTGGCCTTCGTCAAGGGTCGTGCGGGTGGGTTTAATTCAATCATGAAATGTACGGGTTGAACTTGACTAGCGGCATAAGGTTTGTTGGCCATCGTCTAGGTCATAGGAAGCTAGGGGCAGAATATTATCGGGAATTTCAAGTGTTGAAATTTGCAATGAGATTGTATACCTTCTATGAGATAGTTGGATCTTGATACCCACTGCGAGTAAGAGTTACTCCCGGGAGATTTTTGTACATTACAATTAGCCGATCAAGTAAGTGTCTAGAAAGGTGTTAACGGGGTTACGCCCCTGGGAAAACGAGGTTTATTTTAATTAGGTCCGTGCGAAAGCACGGAGAAGCTCCTTCAAAGTACCGACACTGGCGTGGCCGAAAGATTGGAGAACTTGTAGGGTGTAATTAATCCCGGCTAGTCTTATCTTTTAGGGTTTGAAGGATGATTTGATAAAAACAGTGGGAGCCATCCCGATTAGATAAAATAATAACCAATCTGATTTTGCAAGAGCACACGCAGAGCATTTTCTTTTCTCTTGTAACGTTTTGAAAATCGTTTCGGTGAAATTTCGGAAAATCGGTAAAATAAGCGGATTTTCTATAAAAATTCAAAATACAAATATCTTTATTATAAAATTAAATATACATATTCTATCTATGTAATTGCTAGTATTTAGTGTTTATTGAGCCACTGGTGAAATTTCAAATTTTCAGAAATTTTTTCCGAAATTAATTATGTTAATATTATTTTAAGCCATCCCTAATACATTTAATTAGGGAAAATTAAAAATTGGAATGGGTTGGTACAAATTTTATAATTCATGACACACTAAACTGCCATGTAAAATATTGTTTCTGAAACGAAATGGTTTGCCAAAGCGGTTTAGAAAATATCGAAGAAAAAAGGGCTTAATTAGTGAAATTAGTGTTAATGGGAATTGGGGTAATACATTTATCTTTTTCCCTAACCCACACACCCACACCTCACCCTCTCTCCCCTCCCTATGTGTCCGGCCCACTTTGACAGCCCCCCCTATTTTTCTCTCTCCAATCACCTCCTTTTGAATAGAAAAGAAAAGAAAAGAAAGTGATAAAAGTAAAAGGGTGGACTTTGACTTTCCCCCACTTTCTCCACCTCACTCTCTCTCCTCCCTCACCCCTCCCCACATTTCTGGCCGAATTTTCTGGCCTCAAAACAGCAGCCCCCCTTCCCTCTTCTCCTCTCTTTTCCATAAAAAAAATTGTCAAAAAATCGAGTAAAACATCACCGAAATCAAAATCCAACTCCTACCCATTTCTCATTTGCCTATCTAGCATGGATCTAGGAAACAAGATTTCAATTGGGAGGCTATGTGTGCTTGTAGATCTTCAAATGTTTTTGGGTATAATTCTAAACCTTTTGCTTAATTTGTTAGTTAATTTCTTAAAGCTAAATTACTTAAGTGTTAATTAGGCTTTAGTTGCAAGTTTTGAAATTCAAGAGAAGAATTTGAATGCAAGTTAGGCTTTTATGAAATTGGTGTATGGTTGTGTTTTGTATTTAGGCTCTTATGACATGTTAAAATAAGATTAGTAGCTAGTAGTTAATGGTTAGTTCAAAAATTTTGTTAATTATGCTAATTTACTAACTAGGTTTTTGAAATTGGTTAAATAATTGGGATTAAAAATGTGATTAGGTTTTTCATGATTTCATTAACATTATAAAGTTCATGATTTCATTAACATTATAAAGTGTAGTTTAATTCTTTAGTTCATGAAAATCCAAGCTAAATTGTTGTTTGTGCATTTTTGCTATAAAATTGTTAAAATTTGGGTATATTGTAAACTAAAATTTTGGGGTTAATGAAATTCAATGAGATTAAATTGTGGAAATTGATTTTATGACTTACTTAAGATGTTTAATAAGTATTATGGCCGCTAGATTTGTTTAAACATCGAGTTTTGTACTAAAACGGGTAAATTTTGCTTGCTGGATTTTCGGAGAAATGGCTTTTAAAGTGAATTTGGGGTTTTTGTGAATTTTAACCTATTCTATAGTATAATTAGTGCTTGTGATCGTGCAAATGAGTGTGTTTGGAATTTTCTAGATGGTTTGGCGTTTGTACGCCGACGTCGAGGGTTTTGGGTTGATTTGTGAACGCAGCCATAGGTTTTGACCTGTGTGGGATATGTGTGTCGTTTTGGTCATGAGTCGGATTTTAATGAGATACGGTGCGTTATGATATGTAGGTACCCATTGCGGACTTCGAGACGACAAGCAAGCGCGTGGCGACGTTGGCCCCGGCGAGCAAGGACCAGGTGAGTAAATTTATATCTACGGGGAGAAGTCGGGTGGATGGCGTATAGCACCCCCGCAGTTCGTGGTGATGTATACGAATACGTATACACACACATATATTGATTATATTGTTGAGTTTATTGATGATAAGGATAGATTTTAGGCGTGATTGGATAGATTTAATATTGCGAGACCCTAGAGTGGAGGTTGCACCACATTTACACACACACACACCCCCATACTTGCATACATTCTTCTTTCATATGTGCTTATATGGGGTTATATTGTTATGTGTTCACATGGGTATGGGACTATGTGTTCACATACTGGATTTGAGGATATTGTTTGGGATTTGAGGAGAGTCGATGAGATTGGTTTGAGACCGTGAGATCGGTGATATTGCAGGATTCATATTTGAGATACGTCCTGATGTTATAGCGGATCTTGGGACAACGATACATGTGAATAGTGTTATACATTGAATGGTTGACATGTGATCGTAATATGAGATAGGATATGTTAAGATATTCATAATAGGTAGCATTAGTCGATGTATACCTCTTTATGAAGATATATGATGATGATATCAGCTTGTATGAGGCTGTAGATCAGCAGTCAGATCATGATTAGATTGATGATATTAGTATTGTACTAGACGTAGATCTGTACCCCGAATTATGACTTTTGATAAAGTGGATACCAAATGATTAAATTGATGAATGTGATACTGACCTGTACCCAGATTTGGGGATGTCGTACGACGGAGTTACATATGAGCTATATATTGATGTTTGATCCGCACTCTTGACTTAGGAATATTGATTATAGATATGGTATCAGATGTGACATTATCGAGGCGGGATCACCGACTAATATATATATACATATGTATCGACTCAGGTGTTAGGCGGTTTCCTTACCTTTAGTTTAGTTTGACAGCTTAGCCCTATAGTTTAGTGTAGTTGTTAGCCCATATTAGTTGTCGTCGTGTCTAGTATTCAGCTCCCGCTCATTATTGTTGTTCTCTCCGCATCGCCTGCTTACATTATGATTCATATTCTATTGTTGATATCATGTGTTAGGACACCAGCACCATTACCGATGACGCGTATGTACCACGTACACTTACTTACCGGCTCACACACATCTTCATCGGTAATTGCCATGTCACGAACACTTTAGAAAATACTATTTCATTTGACATAGGTTGTTAGCTAATAGTTTAGACATGATATTAGTGTACTTGCCTTATATGCTAGTTTAGACATTGTAGATATTACTTGCTACTTCATGCATGTTATTATTCATTGATATGCCGCATTCATGGATTTTTATGTCTATATTCACTGTTTACATGCTGTTGAGGATTTGGATTCGGATTTTCATAAGATTTCCTGGATTTGGGGGAAAACCGCAAAAACACTTATAAAATTCTTTCTCTTTTTTAAGAAAAGTGTGGTTTTCCCATGATATATGAGTCGTCTACCATGAGTTTGCTGATGAATTTCGAGACCCGAGTTCGAGGAGTGGAGGAACCGTTTCAAGTACATGGTGGACCCCGTGCGGTACCCCGAGGCAAGAGGATCGCAGAAGATGGTGTTGAGCCTGGCAGGGGAGCACTACCGACCGGTGATATTACCCGACGCGTCGGATATCCGGAGGATACCGTCGTGGTCTTGAGATTGATGGTAGGGGCCGGTCTGGACTGACGACGCCCTAGATAGTGAGATTGAGACATTGAGATCCTGAGATATTGAGACATTAGGATTTATGTTTTGTGTCGATGCTAAACACTGTTTATGCTGATTTCATTTATGATACCTCTTTTAAAAGTACAGAAATCTCACTAAATTATGAAAGCAGTTTTATTCTGTTTCATGCATTCATACATCATGCATATGATATGTTGCTACCGGAGGCACTGACACGGGCACATGGCATTACACTCGGGTTAGATATTTACCCTAGTCATTGTTATAGGCTGCATGTTATATATATTTGAGGATATATTATGATCGTTGACCTAGGATTGCGTTGTTCATGCGGTTTCTGTTCGTAGATGTTTTTTTCTACTCACGAGTTGGCAACTCACCCCCGTTGTGCCACAGTTTCTTGCAGGTTTTGCCGTACAGGTTTCATTACGGTTTTGCTGGCACTGCTTCTGTCGGGTGACTTGCTACTAGGTGGGTTTATTGGTATCGTACCCATCATATTATTTTGTATAATATTATTCAGTTGTATCTAGTAAATTCCATCAACCAAACATGTATTTATTTTGAGATAGAGACCAGTGATGTTATTCTTTCGACCTTAGAGTCACGCGTTATATTTCTGTGGCTTTGAGTTTCCTTTTGAGTTTTTGATCCTCGCACTTGGCGTTGTATATTATATTACTTGTGTGGTTGTGACCGTCGATTGACGAAGAGCTAGCTCCCGCTTGGGGATGCCTTTTATTGATTTCGTATACTATTCATGTTGTATTCCGTTTGGGGGCCGGTATTTACAAAGGAGACTCTGTAGAAATTTTCAAGAAATATTTGATGTTTTTTAAAAACGCATAATTCGGCTTATGCTAATAAAACTACTTGATTTAAATTGGTTTTTCCTTTACTCTACTACTTTTCTTGGTTTGGATTTCTGGGTTTTCGTCTTACTTAGATTACGTACGCCTCGAGTCGTTTCATAGTTTAAGTGCCGGTCATGTTCCGTACTTTCAGGACGTGACAAAGTTGGTATCAGAGCGTTAGGTTTTTACCTTCGGAGCGTAGGATGACCCTTGGTTGATGGAATAGGTGACTAACGTAGAGTGACGTACCGTGGGTATGTTCCGCGGCATACTTACGATACGCTACTCCACTTAAGAAGCCTTAGGATGTACATTTCTTTGTTCAGTATTATATTCATTCCTGATCTAGCCACATCGGTACCAGTTATGGTTTCACTGTCGCGATTTCGGGCAGGGAGAGCTACGGCTTGAGTTGCGGTCAGCACGAGCTCGTTACGAACGAGGACTGACCAGGGCGTGATTCCGGCGATATACGATTGCATTAAGAGGCGTCGTCTGATTATATTTTTGCGCCACGAGCGTTTGGATGGATCGCTGTATGAGATTACTCAGACATGCAGATCAGCGCCAGAGGATTGAGCCAATGATAGAGGCCAGCCAGATTTTGATGACCGTTGGCGTATTGCTTACTCCTGATGATTGGGGCACTGTTCAGCGTGTAGACGAGTGAGCCAGTCATTGCTGCGAATGACGAGATATCGCCCCAGATGTTGGAGCTATTGCAGTACGAGTGGTACTAAGAGAGGATAGAAGGTCGCTAGTCACCGAGTATGAATGAATAGGACATGTGGTTCGTTCTTTACCCCGATGCGAGGTCATCAGATTGATATATTCCAGCTAGAGACGACTTCACGCGGAGACGTTGAGATTCGACAGAGACGATCGAATGTCAGCAACCTATTATTCCATGTTTAAAGTATTCGGAAAGGCATGCAGGCAATTCTATGGACCCTCTAGAAGAATGAAACCCTAACTCGACTTAATGACCGTGTGAAAGCCTTTGAACTTTAGGGTTTGCGGCAGTTCCACGGCTCCATTAGTGAGGCTTGGGTTTTCCCTTCTACGGCTGGACCATCGATGCTGTGGTACGTACTCGATACTGTTAAACTGTACCCAAGATGTTGAGCTCTTGGGGGATTATGATGTTTTGACAAATCGATCGGATGGTTCGACTTCATTCGGATGCCAGGTGGTGAGATGCATTTCTTGGGAGACTCCAGATACGAGGATAGCCGTAGCTGCTCAGTCCATGCAGCCACGACGAGACGAGTCCGAAGCAGTCGACATTAAAGAAAGTGGAGTAAGAGGTTCGTACGAGATCTTGATGAGACGATGTTCCACTCCGCCGACATCAGAGATGCGATACGCATGCCGAGGCTTTGTACTTGCATATACCTTCCAGAAGGAGTTGTGACGAGTATGCAGCCGTTCCAGAACAAGAACAGATCTAGTAAAGGATGATGACTTCCGGACAGTTCGGCAGAGACGTGATTTGGGAGAGACATCGACAGGACCTTTCTGGAATAATTTACGAGAAGACCTGGACCCAGGAGTGGTCATGTTACGCACACCGGTAGGCCAGAGTTCAGGGTCGTCGACGAGACATGCTATGAGTGACCATGAGAGTTGTCCAGAGATTCTTGGAGGATGTGCTTGAGTGGGACTATTCTGCCATACTTGATTTTGGTATTTTGAGCGACATATTCGCATGATTTGGTTTTGATGATTGAGTTTCATGATATCGTTTTCATGCACCATGGATGCACCTACTGAGTATTTACGTTTTTTGCACAGTTGTTGCACTTGAGATAGTTTTCGTGCCTTGGTTTCTCATGTTTGTGATTATATGGATTTCATACAGCTGAGTTGATTTGTTCGTATATACGCATACGATTTGGTTTTGCACTCGGTATAGTTCACATATGCTTGCAGTGGAGTGATACGCATTTTGTGCACTTAGATGCACTGGACTTCGATTGTGATGATCGATATTAGTTTTGTGCACCTTGTGCACCTGATTGGATTTTGCGCATGTTCGGCGCTTGACATTGGATTTCACGATTTCGTGCATGATAGAGGCACCTGCCTTGGATTTTAGCGCATGTTGAGCGCTTATTTTGAGATGTGATTTTGGTGCACATCAGATGCACTAAATCGAGATTTTTCGTGCATGCCAGATGCACCTGATTTTGCTGTCAGGCACACACGTTGCCTACGACCGATTCTTCGTGCACACCCGATGCACTTAGATCTTGTTTCTGTGCACTTGTATGGTACGTATATGGATTTTGATTTCCGTGCACACCAGACGGACGTAGTATTCATACGCGTATTTTGGGACTGATTTCTTATAGAGCAGTATGTTTTTATGATATTTGCTATGTGTTTTCGTACTGAGCAGGACTAGTCAGAGGACAGTACCTGAATATATTTTGCATGCATTGATAACTATCGAAGGGAATTCTAAAAAAAAAGCGAGCTATAGTCTCAGTATTTACCTACGTGTCTGATATGACACGAAACGTTTAAAACACGGAAACCTTTCTAAATTGTTTCCTAAAACGGCGGAACATACATTTCAAACAAAGGTATATATGTATATAGTTATTTTCTTATGATAGACGTCCGCACTGTGCAGTGTTATGCGCATTGCACAGCGACTTTAAGAGATTTGGCATGCATTTCCTTCATATATTTACATATATTGATTTGATGTTTACGTGTATAGTTTTAAGTTATATCATATTGGTTTTATATTGGATTTGACATTTGTGTCTTTACCATGACTCCGAAGATTGCGAGATGCTTGACGGAGTTTTAATTTTGAGTTATATGCTCATTTTTCATGCGCATGCATTGCGCTACGATTTGTTTTATGTATTTATGATTTTGGAGCCCCGACGACTCGTTGGTTTTGGCTTAGATGTTTTGGTATTTGGGGGGAGTTTTAATTTAAATTCGGGGACCGAATTTCTTTAAGGGGGGAAGATTGTAACATTTTGAAAATCGTTTCGGTGAAATTTCGGAAAATCGGTGAAATAAGAGGGTTTTCTGTAAAATGTCAAAATACAAATATCTTTATTATAATATGAAATATACGTATTCTAGCTATGTAATTGCTAGTATTTGGTGTTTATTGATCCACTGGTGAAATTTCAAATTTTCTGAAATTTTTTCCGAAATTAATTATTTTAATATTATTTTAAGCTATCCCTAATACATTTAATTAGGGAAAATTACAAATTGGAATGGGTTGATACAAATTTTATAATTCATGACACACTAAACTGCCCTGTGAAATATTGTTTCTGAAACGAAATGGTTTGCCAAAACGGTTTAGAAAATATCGAAGAAAAAGGGCTTAATTAGTGAAATTAGTGTTAATGGGAATTGGGGTAATACATTTATCTTTTTCCCAAACCCACACACCCACACCTCACCCTCTCTCCCCTCCCTGTGTGTCCGGCCCACTTTGACAGCCCCTCCCTCTTTTTCTTTCTCCAATCACCTCCTTTTGAATAGAAAAGAAAAGAAAAGAAAAGAAAGTGACAAAAGTAAAAGGGTGGACTTTGACTTTCCCCCACTTTCTCCACCTCACTCTCTCTCCTCCCTCACCCCTCCCCACATTTCTGGCCGAATTTTCTGGCCTCAAAACAGCAGCCCCCCTTCCCTCTTCTCCTCTCTTTTCCATCAAAAAAATTGTCAAAAAATCAAGTAAAACCTCACCGAAATCAAAATCCAACTCCTACCCATTTCTCATTTGCCTATCTAGCATGGATCTAAGGAACAATATTTCAATTGGGAGGCTATGTGTGCTTGTGGATCTTCAAATGTTTTTGGATATAATTCTAAACCTTTTGCTTAATTTTTTAGTTAATTTCTTAAAGCTATATTACTTAAGTGTTAATTAGGCTTTAGTTGCAAGTTTTGAAATTCAAGAGAAGAATTTGAATGCAAGTTAGGGTTTTGTGAAATTGGTGTATGGTTGTGTGATATATTAAGGCTCTTATGACATGTTAAAACAAGATTAGTAGCTAGTTGTTAATGGTTAGTTTAAAAATTTTGTTAATTATGCTAATTTGCTAACTAGGTTTTTGAAATTGGTTAAATAATTGGGATTAAAAATGTGATTAGGTTTTTCATTACTTCATTAACATTATAAAGTGTAGTTTAATACTTTAGTTCATGAAAATCCAAGCTAAATTGTTGTTTGTGCATTTTTGCTATAAAATTGTTAAAATTTGGGTATATTGCAAACTAGAATTTTGGGGTTAATGAAATTTAATGAGATTAAATTATGGAAATTGATTTTATGACTTATTGAAGATGTTTAATAAGTATTATGGCCGCTAGATTTATTTAAACGTCGTGTTTTGTACTAAAACGGGTAAATTTTGCTTGCTGGATTTTCGGAAAAATGGCTTTTAAAGTGAATTTGAGGTTTTTGTGAATTTTAACCTATTTTATAGTATAATTAGTGCTTGTGATCGTGCAAATGAGTGTGCTTGGATTTTTCTCGATGGTTTGGCGTTTGTACGCCGACGTCGAGGGTCTTTGGGTTGATTTATGAAAGCAGCCATAGGTTTTGACCTATGTAGGATTCGTGTGTCGTTTTGGTCATGAGTCGGATTTTAATGAGATACGGTGCGTTATGATATGTAGTTACCCCATGTGGACTTCGATACGACAAGCGCGTGGTGACGTCGACCCCGGCGAGCAAGGACCAGGTGAGTAGATTTATATCTACGGGGAGAAGTCGGGTGGATGGCGTATATCACCCCCGCAGTTCGTGGTGATGTATACGAATACGTATATACACACATATATTGATTATATTGTTGAGTTTATTGATGATAAGGATAGATTTTAGGAGTCATTGGATATGTTTAGTGTTGCGAGACCCTAGAGTAGAGGTTGCACCACATTTACACACACACACCCATACTTGCATACATTCTTCTTTCATATGTGCTTATATGGGGTTATATTGTTATGTGTTCACATGGGTATGGGACTATGTGTTCACATACTGGATTTAAGGATAGTGTTTGGGATTTGAGGTGAGTCGATGAGATTAGTTAGAGACCGTGAGATCGGTGATATTGCAGGATTCGTATTTGAGATACGTCCTGATGTTATAGCGGATTTTGGGACGACGATACATGTGAATAGTGTTATACATTGAATGGTTGACATGTGATCATGAAATGAGGTAGGATATGTTAAGATATTCATAATAGGTCGCATTAGTCGATGTATACCTCTTTATGACGATATATGATGATGATATCAGCTTGTATGAGGCTGTAGATCAGCAGTCAGATCATGATTAGATTGATGATATTAGTATTGTACTAGACGTAGATCTGTACCCCGAATTATGACCTTTGATAAAGAGGATACCAAATGATTAAATTGATGAATGTGATACAGACCTGTACCCAGATTTGAGGATGTCGTACGACGGAGTTACGTACGAGCTATATATTGATGTTTGATCCGCACTCTTGACTTGGAAATATTGATTATAGATATGGTATCGGATGTGACATTATCGAGGTGGGATCACCGACTAATATGTATATATATATATATATATATATATATATATATACATATGAATCGACTCAGGTGTTAGGCGGTTTCCTTACCTTTAGTTTAGTGTATTGTTAGCCCATATTAGTTGTCGTCGTGTCTAGTATTCAGCTCCCGCTCATTATTGTTGTTCGCTCCGCATCGCCTGCTTACATTATGATTCATATTCTATTGTTGATATTATGTTGTTAGGACACCAGCACCATTACCGATGACGCGTATGTACCACGTACACTTACTTGCCGGCTCACGCACATCTTCATCGGTAATTTCCATGTCTCGAACACTTTAGAAAATACTATTTCATTTGACATAGTTTGTTAGCTAATACTTTAGACATGATATTAGTGTACTTGCCTTATATGCTAGTTTAGACATTGTAGATATTAATTACTACTTCATGCATGTTATTATTCATTGATATGCCGCATTCATGGATTTTTATGTCTATATTCACTTCTTACATGCTATTGAGGATTTGGATTCGGATTTTCATGAGATATCCTGGATTTGGGGGAAAACCGCAAAAACACTTATAAAATTCTCTCTTTTTTAAGAAAAGTGCAGTTTTCCCATGATGTATGAGTCGTCCAACATGAGTTTGCTGATGGATTTCGAGACCCGAGTTCGAGGAGTGGAGGAACCGTTTCGGGTACATGGTGGACCCGGTGCGGTACCCCGGGGCAAGATGATCGCAGATGATGGCGTTGAGCCTGGTAAGAGAGCACTACCGACCGGTGATATTACCCGACGCGTTGGATATCCGGAGGATACCGTCGTGGTCTTGAGATTGATGGTAGGGGCCGGTCTGGACTGACGGCGCCCTAGATAGTGAGATTGAGACATTGAGATCCTGAGATATTGAGACATTGGGATTTATGTTTTGTGACGATGCTAGACACTATTTATGCTGATTTCATTTATGATACCTCTTTTAAAAGTAAAGAAATCTCACTAAATTATGAAAGCAGTTTTATTCTGTTTCATGCATTCATACATCATCCATATGATATATTGCTACCGGAGGCACTGACACGGGCACATGGGATTGCACTCGGGTTAGATATTTACCCTAGTCATTGTTATATGCTGCACGTTATATATATTTGAGGATATATTATAATCGTTGACCTAGGATTGCGTTGTTCATGCGGTTTCTGTTCGTAGATGTTTTTTTCTACTCACGAGTTGGCAACTCACCCCCGTTGTGCCACAGTTTCTTGCAGGTTTTGCCGTACAGATTTCATTACGGCTTCGCTGGCACTGCTTCTTTCGGGTGACTTGTTAGTATGTGGGTTTATTGGTATCGTACCCATCATATTACTTTGTATAATATCATTCAGTTGTATCTAGTAAATTCTATCAGCCAAACATGTATTTATTTTGAGATAGAGACCAGTGATGTTATTCTTTCGACCTTAGAGTCGCGCGTTATATTTCTGTGGATTTCTTGTGGCTGTGAGTTTCCTTTAGAGTTTTTGACCCTCGCCCTTGGCGTTGTATATTATATTACTTGTGTGGTTGTGACCGTCGATTGACGAAGAGCTAGCTCCCGCTTGGGGATGCCTTTTTTTGATTTCGTATACTATTCATGTTGTATTCCGTTTGGGGGCCAGTATTTACAAAGGAGACTCTGCCGAAATTTTCAAGAAATATTTGATGTTTTTATAAAAACGCATAATTCGGCTTATGCTAATAAAACTACTTGATTTAAATTGGTTTCTCGTTCAAACTACTACTTTTCTTGGTTTGGATTTCTGGGTTTTCGGCTTACTTAGATTACGTACGCCTCGAGACGTTTCGTAGTTTAAGTGCCGGTCATGTTTCGTGTGGGTGGGTTTAATTCAATCATGAAATGTACGGGTTGAACTTGACTAGCGGCATACGGTTTGTTGTCCATCGTCCAGTTCATAGGAAGCTAGGGGCAGAATATTATCGGGAATTTCAAGTGTTGAAATTTGCAATGAGATTGTATACCTTCTATGAGATAGTTGGATCCCGATACCCACTACGAGTAAGAGTTACTCCTGGGAGATTTTTGCACATTATTATTAGCCGATCAAGTAGGTGTCTAGAAAGGTGTTAACGGGGTTACGCCCCTGGGAAAATGAGGTTTATTTTAGTTAGGTCCGTGCGAAAGCACGGAGAACCTCCTTCAAATTACCGACACTTGCCTGGCCGAATGATTGGAGAACTTCTTGGGTGTAATTAATCCCGGCTAGTCTTACCTTTTAGGGTTTGAAGGAAGATTTGTTAAAAACAGTGGGAGCCATCCCGATTAGATAAAATAATAACCAATCTGATTTTGCAAGAGCATATGCAGAGCGTTTTCTTCTCTCTCTCCTGGTAGCGGCCCTAACATGCCTTAATCAAGATAATAATATGGATGCATTGACCGAACCTACTTATTATACTGAGCTGGGGAACGTTGGTTCCGCTCTATCTTATAATTGTTATAAGTTCGAGCAGGAAATAGGGGATACCAGGATTCTTATGCCACCCGATTGAGGAATAAGTATGTTGATGCGTATTCTTCGGGTGTGTTCGTTACCAAGAACTGTTTCTCAGTATCCTCTACATCCTAGGTATGAGATACCAGATCAGGATCCCGCATATGTAAACTGTTACATGGGCTACAGAAAGGTAGAGGAATGAGATTGGGTGATATGTATCAAAGTGTTAGAGAATGGTGCAAGCGTTGCAGCCAAACCAGTTGGAAAATATCACCTTGTATTACCAAAAGGTAAATATATTGATATAAGTTTCTTTATTAAGTTAAAGAAGGATATAATTCTGTATTACTGGATAATGTTATGAACATTTTCCTTAATCAAGAGTTAATTGGATCAGGCACGTTATGTAATGGCATATATGTTCTAAATCAAATCACAGTTCAAAGTATATAGAACACACACAAGAGGAGTAGTTCAGAAATGAACGAATCCTTCTTGTGGCATTGTAGACTAGGTCATATCAATGTGACACGGCTAGCTACGTTACATAAGGATGAATATGAGAATCTGTTCGAATTTTCATCTTATGATACTTGCCAGTCACGTCTCAAAGGTAAAATGAGCAAAACACCGTTTAATGGAAACAGAGAAAGAGTTAGTGAACTCTTGGGACATATACTTTATGATGTATATTTTCCTATGTCTATAAATGCCAGGATTGGTTCTTTGTACTTCATTACATTCATCGACGATCTCTCAAGATTCTGACATGTGTTCCTGTTGAAACACGAGTCTAAAACTTTTGAGAAATTCAAGGAATAACAGCTTGAAGTTGTGAACCGGAAGGGTAGAAGTATTAAGTCCTACGTTGTGATCGAGGAGGTGAATCTTGGCTATAGCACCCTCAAGTCAATTATCGGATCACAAGCACGTGATTGCAATGATTAAGGGAGGACCTATACCGGTAGAACAGTCTTACTCAAGATGATAGTATGCTATCTGGTTTGTCTTTATCATCGTGTACATGCTTTAGGTGACATTATAGATCACTATTACATGTTGATAGTGCTTATAGGATTCAAGCTTGACTACCAGCAGTATGATGGCGATCATATACGTGGGAGTTGGGTGGTTTATAAGCACATCCTTAAAGTTCCCCTAGTCGTGGGAGTTTCGAGATTGAGCATCGATACTCCAAGAGTAGACTAGTGTATACAGATCGAGACCCCGACGAGGGGTGTTGGCCGGTCTCACAAGCCATTGGTGTCAGTTGGTTCACCTAAGATGTATACAGGTGCTCTTTGGGTTATGAGTACACCGGACAGACTCGCCGGGAACATGCTAGTTGGTATTATACATAATGTCAGATAGCAGTTCCCAAGTAACATGTGTACAGGTTAGTCTATCGACATGAGATCGTCATTTTTCTCGTATGAGTTCCCACTGTGCATTGATTACTACCCAACCACGGCTCAAAGGAGTCGTGCAAATAGGTTTAGTTGGGTACAGTCCCGAGCCACATGGAGGCATTGAGCGGATCGTCAGGGGATTCATCTCTCCCAGTATTAGTAATTGATGTCGCGGAGTGCATGGATGACCATCTCCAGAAATCCTCGGTCGGGGTAGACGAGAATTATCGATCTAGGATCGGTAGTTTCTTAGTTGGTGATAGGTTTCATGCCGACACTAAATGTTGCGTTATTAGGGGTCTGACTTTAGCCAACCCCTAGACTCGATATGCGACACTCATAAACGAACGGACCGGACTGTACTGATATTGTCACTGTCAGGCTCAGTTGGGTTTCAGGATGAGTTTGCTCATCGGCCTCCCTTTCGCTCAATACCTGGGTAGCCATTACGTACTACTAGTGCCACCGACGTGCTTATGGTTAAACTCATTTCCAGCATTTTGATGATTCTTTAGAGTCCCACACAGAGGGTTTCCCTAGTTCGGGCGAAACGTTGTAGAGGTCGTATTGTTTTATGGCAGGGTTCGATCATACTCATGCACTTGTGAATGGATCATGATCAGACGGATAATACTAGTGGCCTTTGGTTTAAGCCGAATCCTAGTATTATATTGTTGGATTATTTTCGTCTCGTTGTATTCGTATTCATTCGGAATATGGATGCGGGTATGTATATACAGATGAGGGGTATTCTTGTAATTCGTTATGAGTTTACGTTTGAGGTTTCCATTTCATGTTTTGGTTTTAAACATTTATTTTAATGTTTAATGTGAAATGTGTGAGCCATAGATTTTTTGAAAAGCATTGGCTGGAAAATTTCGTTGGCTTTGGATGACTCATCTCATGCATTAATGGCTTTCGTTTTGCTTTAGATATTTTTTCTTGTGTAAGATATTTTCTGGGTGTCTGTTGATATTTGTTGGTGTGAGGTTTTCTTAAGTTAATTAATTAATCACTAATTCCTCACACCCACAAAAGAACGGAGAACGAAATCGCAGAGCCCATTTTTTTCCCAAGCCAAAATAAAAATCTTCACTTTGCCAAAATTATTAAGCTCACATTTTCACCTCTTGGCAACTCTTCACCTCCACCCAAATCCTTGGGTGCATTGAGACAAAGTATTCACACACTCTCTCTACTTCATTTTGGGTATTTAGGCTAGCAAACTGGTTGCCCGAGTTGCTTCGGTTTTGAAGCCGGAGCCCATATTACTAATCCTCGACGCGGATCGTCTTCGACGAGGGAGACCGAAGACCGAACTTGATCGAGGAAGCCGCTAGGAGGTTGGGACAGAAGTTGAAGACCGAAGGACAGGGATCGATCGGTATAATCTCTCTAAACTTTTTTTATAGTTAACTAGTATAGGGTTAATGGTTCGATCCGGGAATCGGGTTCCGTTAGCGCCAGGTTTTAAAAAGTTATTGTTCCACGTTTGGCCATGGATTAATGGCCGGGGCGCTGGCGTAACCTTACATGGTATCAGAGCCAACCCATTAACCACATACTAGTTGTTTAGACAATGTTAAAATATCGAAACCGAAACAACCCCGAAACAATACCAAAGATATTTGTGAAAAAGGTGGCTGTTGATTTGTGTGATGAAGTGGCTTTTTTTAATTGAGGTGGCTGTTTTTTTTTTGAGTGTGAAGGAAATTTGGGTGGCTGCCAATTTTGGGTGAGAGGCAAATTCATAACCTTCTTTTTTGGGTGCAGGGATTTTTCTTAAATTGCAAAGGCCACATCAAAAACAACAGCCACATTCACAACAATAGCCACTTCATTCCACAGAGCCACCTCTTTCTCTTTTCTAGACTTGGCCAAAAACTAGTTGCTTCACATTTTCTTCACTCCAATGGCATTTAGTCTCTGGAATATTGGTTCACTGGTATTGCTAGTTTAGCCTAGTTTGGATATGGTTTTATCTAGTTGTTTGGGGCTATTCGGGATTATTTCGAAGTCGATATTTCTAACATTGTTTAAAGTTTTACAGTACTTACATTACTATTTGCGACCGTGAATGTCATTAGAGCGGTACAACTTGTCTAAATGCTATAGTCCTTTTAGACGGGTTTGTGAACATGACATTAACGTTGATGTTCTGTGTTGTGCTGTGTTTGTTGCGGATTTGTCGTGGTGGATAGGTTGGTTGCAATGATAGTGCAGTTTAGCTTACTTTGTACATTTGATATCACGCGGCGAGCGTCCGACATGTGGACTACCGTCACTGCATGTTTTTATATTATTTGTTTTGGGGCATGACCGCGTTGAGGTCGATGATACCATTGTACATATTTTCTTTTCTGTACTAGGATTACCCCGCGATGGTGTGCTTGGATAGCCAGGTTCTGGAGGGCAACAGACCCGCATCTCATGGAATTGAGAAGGAGGGGGCCTCACTCTAGAATTGGCGGGCTATTCGCCTCACTTGTATGGGGTAGAGGTTGACCCATGGAGGGGTGCTCAAGTTACCGGATTCCATGAAGTGCTCGGTGGCCCGTTCACTTTGTTGAAGGGGGCTTCCTCACTTCTGGTTTTAGCGGGTATCTTGCCGTGCACGTAGGGGTCTAGGTTTTCATTGCACAGGCTATCCACACGACCAGGGGAACATCGGGTTTCACTTACGGCTCAATGAAAACCCGGGGATCCCAGATTATCTGTATTGTTCTGTGATACTTATTACTTATTTGTGATGTTGCATTTATCACGCCTGGAGCGATTATTATATATTGATATATGTACTAGTAGATGTTGTATATATTTTACACCCATGCTACTCCAGTCCCCGCTCTGTCGTTAGTTAAGTAACCTAACGAGTGATGACGGGACCCAGTGGCAAATGCGGATGGCATAAACATACATCATATTTTCGTTCTTTTCTGGTGTGATTAATTGATGGGACCGCATTGATTCGGAACAATGCAAGGAAAACAGACCTAACTGATGTTGTTGGAATAATTTTAAAAAGCTGTTCTTACAAGGGCGTTTTCTTTTGTTTTGCACAGAGGTATTCGGTTATGAATATCCAGCACCTCATTCGACGAGGCAAGGGCCGAGATCCCTTCACCGGGAGTGACCCCTTGGGTAGAATTTTTCGTCAGGGTAATAACTTCACTATAGCCGATTACATTTTGTTTTGCACCGCGGTATTCAGTGAGATTATCCTGCACCTCATTCGACGAGGAATGAGCCGAGATCCCTTCACCGAGAATGACCTCTTTAGCAAAGGTTTTCACCACTATATATTTATAAAAATCAATCCAGTTCCTTCAACGATATCAAGTTCAATACGTAAAAGATTTTTCGCCAAAAACCATTCGTAGCCCTCCGTCATTTCAGATGGGTAGCACTTAGTATTCATACTATGTTTGTTGGCCTTCGTCATGGCATAGTGTATGGTAACTATTTGTTACTTTTCTGTTGCATAGATAGATGTGTTGGTTTGGGACAGTCGTACTACTATTTTGTCCTTGTCAAGGGTATGTATGGGTGGGTTCAAATTAACCTGGACAATGACGAGTAGAACTTGATATGTGACTTATATTATGTTGGCCTTCGTCATTGTCATAGGAGCATGGGGTAAAAATCACATCGGGAGTTTCAAACATAAAGGAAACTTACCAGGCATGCGCATACCTTCTGGAGTGTGATAACGTGAGTGGAGTCCATCAGGTTATCATGCGATGATAGTTGGATCCCAATTCCTGCTGATGAGTTGGTTTACTCCTCGGGTGATTTTAGATAATCCCGACTAATTCTTCTTTTAGATTTGGAGAAGAATTTGAGAATATAGTGGGAGGAATCCTGATTAGATAAAGTGATTGACCATTCTGATCTAAGTTAGAGTGCACGCTGATTGATTCTTTTCTCTCTCTCTTTGGTAGCGTCCATGACCCGATCGTAGACTATAACTAAGTAACCAAGTTAACCGAACCTTCTTAAAACATATTGACTTTTGGATTGTCAGAGTTGCATATTTCATTGCCACTCCTACTTTTACCCTTTTCTTTTTCTCCGGAACATTATGTATCACTACGAAGATCCACATTTATTTGGATATGACCATCGTATTGTTACATACGAACTCGAAGAAACTTATTTCAGATTCGAGGATGTTTTCTGGTTCTGGAGAAATATAATAGGAATATTCAGTTGTTTTTCCTTTTTACCTTCTCTCTGGTTGTGAGGGCTCCTAGGATTAGGAGAGGATACACCTATTGCGCTTATTGGATAGTCTTCTTCCAAACCATCGGCAGGTGCCGAAAGGTAGGGAAGGAAGAAAACCAATTAGCCTAAGTGAGGTGTACAGAAGTTAATATGTATAGACAAATAAAGAGATTAGAAAGAGGGCAAAGTAAATTGCGACTGCTATCATCCATGACCAACCCGCGTATTTCATCGTCGCTCCTACTTAACCGTTGCATTTCTCCGGTTCGGAAGAAATTGAATAGGATTATTCAGGTTGTCTTTTATCTTTACCTTCTCTCAAGTTGCGAGTACTCCTAGGATTAGGAGAGTACACCTATTACGCTTATTGGATATTCTTCTTCTAAACCATAGGCTGGTGCCGAACGGTAGGGAAGGAAGAAAACTATTTAGCCTAAGGATGGTGTACAGAAGGTAACGAGTAAAGAAAAATAAAGGGATTTAGAGAGATTGTAAAGAAATACGGTTACAGTCATGAATCTGGATAATGGAAAAGGCATTACTAGGAATACCCGGATACCCCTTCGAAACAATTTCATTTTTCAATTTCACTATGCATTGTTGATTGAAAACTGATTTCCCAATTAGATCCTAACTCCAGTGTATGTATTTACCAGGTTTGATTCTCACATCTGTATGGTTTTACAGATGATGAGTGGGAGTAAGTTATTGGGAATTAGGTGATTATATTCTTATTATATCGGAATTTTTTGTTGGTGATATTTGAGGAAATCACCTGGGGTTTTTCCTGACGACAAATAGTTGGTTTTGAATATCCGCTGTTATGCACCAATTTCAAACTGATATATCTGTACGTTTATTATATAAAGTGAGATATAACTTTTTGAAATTATGTCCATGACATTTACCTATATCAGTTGATGATTGGTTAAGGAGCATTAAATAGCGGTGTAATTCTTCTTAACCATAGTACAATTTTCAACCTACGACGCACAGGGTATGAGTTATTAAACTCAAGGGACTTATACAAAGTATTGTATGTTGTCCAGTATCCATTAGGACAGAGGGGTTGGTACTCGTACTATATTTTGTTAACTTGCGACTTCTCAAGTTTTAGACAAGTATTTCGTTGAAATACAAGATCCAAGTTTTGAGAAGTTATAGGTACAAGAATAAAGTAGAGAACCACGTGATGCAAGTATCAGGATTTTTCAAGGTAATCGAAGATGTAGATACTTGTGTTTGGTATTCAGTTGATAGTAATGGTTTTGAGAACTTGCTTCTCTTTCAGGTTACTCATATCTGATGCACTTCTAAATTGAGTAATGCTGATTGGCCTCTCTCCATTTAGTTGACATGCACTGGTGATAACTGCATGATTTGATTCTGGTTCCAATTAAATCAGTGCCTCTGTTTCTATATAGTATATAGAATGGTTCATATCTTAACGATGTTAAGGTATATGGAGTTGTCCGGCTTATGCTTAAAACCAGACTCTGGATAACTCAAGGCACGTTTTTGTAATGGCAGTTTGTGGATTATCCTGGGCTATGACGAGGGTTAACATTCTACCATCTGGAAGATCAATAGTGATATTGTTCTTGACTCTCCACAATTTTAGTAAAATGGACTTTTTCAGAAAACAGTAGTGGGAGTATGGTAGAACTGGAAGTGATTCCAGAACCACAAACGATTATAGAAAATTGAAATAGAACCTAAAGATTCAATCGGGTTTGACATTTCATTAGCCACTCCTCAGATATGGTGGGTAACCTCAGGCGCCCGAGAGGTACTTCTGTATCCTCAAAGACGGTGACAGGAAGGTTTTTGTTTACCCAGACTTGCCATTACTGTTGTTCTAGACCATGAGACCCAGTATGAGGATGAGTATATCATCGTTCTAAACTAGCATTAGAAGTGCACATGTATATGACTCTGCCAAAGAGTTGTTGTAGTCAGTGGGAGCAGCGGAAGCATAGTGGACAAGTAGCTTATGTCTATTTATAGACTAAAGCATGTATAGCGGAGATAGATCATCTATTTTTGATGTGACAGTCATGGGCTTTGACTTCATCAGAATAAGAGATGAATCTATTAAGAATGTAGTAAGGTGTTATATCCTAGCATATGGATGACAAAAACATGTAAGAAGTAATATTCCTATACTACGGTCGGTTATACTGTGGTTGTCACACAGTGGTTTCTCCACATAGGATATGGATATTATATCTGGCATTCTGGTTACTAGATCTATGGTTTTAGAGCTAGATTTGGGTAGTATCCCAATTTAGGTATTTTGACAGTATTCTAAAGGTTTTTTAGAATGGACGGCTCCTGGAATGGTAGTGTACCTGCAAGTGATGGAGTCACCCTCTCTAAAGGTGTCTTACAGACTAAAGGGGAGAGGGATGTGCATGATTAGCATATCACTTGCTTAGGCAATTGAGTTAATCATGAGATGTCAAGTACCACACCAGATGTTGATTTTGCACTCGATGCAATAAGTTGATATATTAATCCAATCCTGGAGAAACGTTCGAAATCAGTTTATGAACATAAGTGGATGTTCTAGGGATTTGGTAACGACAGCCTCCTTCGGGAGACGGTTATCATTCCAGGCTTCTCAGGTGACCTGGATGACATAGTGATTGTCAGAGTTATAATTTTCCTTCTTAACGTGGGGCAGTAGTTTGGACAGGTGGTCCAAACGGATACTAAGGGAGGCATGGCATAGGATACTGATTAAATTCAGTTGACGATTTAGTCTAAGAAGTTTACTGGATTTGGAGTTCATTTGTGAACTGAGTCCCATCAGATATCCAGGCATATTCTAAGACAGGTATTGCTCATTTCGGGAGATGGCTTTCTCCGCGAACATGAGATAAAAACAGACATAGAAAGAAACAATGGAGCGGATCCATTCACTCGGGCTATTTCTCGAACGGAATAGTTTCATAAATGTGCTTTGTGAAACTGATTTGTAGTGAAGTTCGGTGTTCGGTATCACACGGGCTGTCAGTATGCGACACCGCAATAATTAGCCTTAAGTGCAAGTGGGAGATTGTTGGCTATAGTGCCCTCAAGTCAATTATTGGATCACAGGCATGTGATTGCAATGATTAAGGGATGACCTATACCGGTAAAACAGTCTTACTCAAGATGATAGTATGCTATCTTGTTTGTCTTTATCATCGTGTACATGCTTTAGGTGACATTACAGATCACTATTACATGTTGATAGAGCCCATAGGATTCATACTTGACTACCAGCAGCATGATGATGATCATATACGTGGGAGTTGGGTGGTCTATAAGCACATCTTTAAAGTGTCCTTAGTCGTGGGAGTTTCGAGACTGGACAAGGATACTCCAAGAGTAGACTAGTATATATAGATCGAGACCCCGATGAGGGGCGGTGGCCGGTCTCACAAGCCATTGGTGTCGTTTGGTTCACCTAAGATATATACAGGTGCTTATTGGGTTATGAGTACACCGGACGGACTCGCCGGGAACATACTAGTTGGTATTATACCTATTTTCAATTAGCAGTTCTCAGGTGACATGTGTACAGGTTAGTCTATTGACCTGAGATCGCCATTTGTCTCGTGTGAGTTCCCACTATGCTTTGATTACTACCTTACTACGGCTCAAAAGAGTCGTGCAAACAGGTTTTAGTTGGGTACAGTCCCGAGCCACATAGAGGCAGTGCGAGGATCGTCAGGGAATTCGTCTCTCCCGGTATTGGAGGTTATGTCGCGGAGTGCACGGAAGGCCATCACCAGAAATCCTCGGCAGGGGTAGGCAAGAACTACCGATCTAGGATCGGTAGTTTCTCAGTTGGTTATAGGTTTCATGCCGATACTAAATGTCGCGTTATTAGGGGTGTGACTTTATCCACCCTCTAGACTCGATATGCGATACTCATTGACGAACGGACCGGACTGTACGAATATTGTCACTGTCAGGCTCAGTAGGGTTTCAGGATGAGTTTGCTCGTCGGCCTCCCTTTCGATCAATACCTGGGTAGCCGTTACATACAGCTAGTGCCACTGACATGCTTGTGGTTAAACTCACTGCCAGTGTATTGATGAGTCTTTAGAGTCCCACACAAAGGTTTTCCCTAGTTCGGGCGAAACGTTATAGAGGCCGTATGGTTTTATGGCATGGTTCGATCATATTCATGCACTTGTGTACGGATCATGATCGGACGGATAATACTAGTGGGATTTGATTTAAACTGGATCCTAGAATAATATTGTTCGATTATTTTCATCTCGTTGTATTCGTATTCATTCGGAATATGGATGCGGGTATGTATATACAGATGAGGGGTATTCTTGTAATTCTTTACGAGTTTACTTTTGAGGTTGCCATTTCTTTTTTTAGTTTTATATATTTATTTTAATGTTTAATGTGAAATGTGTGAGTCATAGATTTTTGGAAAAGCATTGGCTGGGAAATTTTGTGGGCTTTGGATGACTCATCTCATGCATTAATGGCTTTTGTTTTTCTTTAGATATTTTTTCTTGTGTAAGATATTTTGTGGGTGGCTGTTGATATTTGTTGGTGTGAGGTTTTCTTAAGTTAATTAATTAATCACTAATTCCATACACCCACAAAAGAACAGAGAATGATATTGCAGAGACCATTTTTTTTCCTAAGCCAAAAAAAAAAACAATTCTTTACTTGGCCAAAATTATTAAGCTCACATTTTCACCTCTTGGCAACTCTTCACCTCCACCCAAATCCTTGGGTGCATTGAGGCAAAGTATTCACACACTCTCTCTACTTCATCTTGGCTATCTAGGCTAACAAACTGGATGCCCGAGTTGCTTCGGTTGTGAAGCGGGAGCCCGTATTACTAATCCTCGACATGGATCGTCTTCGACGAGGGAGACCGGAGACCGAACTTGATCAAGGAAGCCGTGAGGAGCTTGGGATAGAGGTTGAAGACCGAAGGACACGGATCGATTGGTATAACCTCTCTAAACTCCTTTTTACAGTTAACTAGTATAGGGTTAATGGTTTGATCCGGGAATCGGGTTCCATTAGCGTCGGGTTTTAATAAGTTTTTTGTTCCGTGTTTGGCCACGGATTTATGGTCGTGGCGCTGGCGTAACTTTACAGAGAATGCTTACGCATGGAGTTCCTGGAGTTTCTAAAAGGAGAATGTGATTCTCTCTCAGCTTACTCCTTCGAGTACACCACATCACAACGGTGTATCGGGGCGGAGGTAACACACCCTATTAGATATGGTGCGCTCTATGATGAGTGCTGCTGAGTTGCCTATTTCCTTTTGGAGTTATGCACATGAGAAGTTGCATACCTATTGAATGAAGTTCCATCCAAATCAGTATCTACCACTCTATATGAGATAAGGAATGGGAAGAGAGCATTTCTTAAACGAGTTAAGATATGGGATTGTCCGGCCTATGTTGAAAAGCAAAATCCGGACAAGCATGAGGCAAGGTCAAATCTGTAAGTTTGTTGGATATCCCAAATATTCGCGAGGGTATATCTTCTACCATTCTGAGGAGCAAAAGGTGTTTTGTTTCTCAGCATGCCACCTTTTTAGAAAAGGAATTTCTTAAAGAAGAAATTTGTGGTCATGAGGTAGAACTGGAAGGACTTCCAGCTATACAAACTAGGACTAATGATTTAGTGGAACCAAAGGATTCAATAGTCTCCAACGAATCTCAGCCTCTCCGCGAATCTGGTTGGGTTCCTCATCCACCCGAGAGATAGTAAGGTTTCCTCGATGACGGTGGGAGCGAGGATTGCATCATAGTAGATGATGACCTAACCAGGTTCAGGCAGGCCATAACAAGTGGGGACTCTGTGAAATGGCCGGATGCTATGCGATCAAAGACGGAATCCATATACACCAACAAAGTATGACTTTGAATGTTGCACTTAAAGGGGTAAAACCCATCGGAAGCAAATGGATCTTGAGAAGATTCTTGGTGTAAATGGAAAAGTTGAGACTTTCAAAGCTATGCTTAAGTCCATCAGGATTAAATCACGTATCGCGGAGTTCGAACATCTATTTTGATGTGGCAGTAAAAGTGTTTGACTTTATAGAAAAGGTAGATGAAACTTGTATATACAAGAAGGCTGTAGAGAGTAAGGTTGTCTTCTACGTATTATACATAGATAACATACTCTTGATAGGAAAGGGTTTCCTATGCTCGGTTAAGCTCCTCTTATCACGAGGATTCTCCAAGAAAGATCTGGATGATACCTACTGCATCTTGTAGATTATGATCTATGGTGATAGATCTAAGTGGATGTTGGGAGTGTCCCAAATCCAGGTACATTAAACTCCATACTAAAGGGGTTTAGTGTGGAAGATTCTAAGCGTGGCGGTTCGCCCACTTACTCAGGAATCACTGTAATACTTTGGAAAATTGTAAATATTTAATTATAATTTTAAATATAAAAATAATGAATTTAATAAGTTTATAAAAGTGATATCACATACAATTTTTGGTATCAGAATTATATCCGTAAAATTTAAATTATTTTGGTAAATATGAAGGAAAGGTGTGATATCATAAAAATGATATTTTGGTTGTTCTAAACATGACATGAGATGTTATTATAAGATAATGATAATTAAGTGTTATAAAAAGTATTGTGTTTCTTTTAAAAACAAGGATTTAGATTTTTGACATGAAGGGTTTAATTAAGGGGAAAAGAGTTTTCTTTAATTATTGAATTCTTTTAAATTATGTTTGGTATATCTTATCTGTAAGTGCACGGCGGCGCCGCGGCCTTCAATCCGACACCGGAATGTGGAAGCGATGCTTTACTTTAAACTTTTTAAGCACCACCGAGCACTATAAACCCGGATCGTGCCATTTATCTAGTTTTAGCTATCTAGAAAGGGGATAAAGAGATATACCGAGCGATCCGTGTCCTTCGGTCTTCTCGTCGTCGTCCCGATCTCCCCGTGGAATCTCCGGTCTCCACCACGTCGCCGGAAGGGCATCACGTCGCCGGCTTCTTTTACGGGCTCCCACCTCTGGACCGAGGCAACTCGGGTACGAAGTTGGCGAGTCGACATGCCCAAGATTTGCTGTAGGTTAACTGTAGAATGCTTTGTCTCTTGGGGTTGTAAGAGGTTGACATATGGTGGAGGTATGAGATATGAGCTTTTGGAGGGGGAGCTAAAATGATTTTGCCAAGCCAAATGAGTGTAAATCCCACACCCAAAAATTGGGACAGCCCCCCCTTTCCCTTAGGCCGGCCAAGACAAGGTGAGAATGAGAGGAGTGAGAATATGAGAGAGGGAGTGAGTAAATATCAAAAGAATGAGAGTCTCTCATAATGCAAGAGAGAGAGAAGGTTATTATGAAGAATCATCATCACAAAACCAAGTCACACTCAACCATCATCATCCAACATCATTACTCCAAAAGCAACATTCCAACAACCTAATCATCAACAACCATGATGAAAAGAAGAAGAAGTCAAATGAAGTCAAATGGTGGAGGAATTATCATGATACAACAATATGCAAAGAGAACCATCCAAAATGCTTATTTGCACAAATGAAAATAAGCCCTCCTCCACCAATCTTCAGCCAATGAAAGGTACAAAGAAATATGGCTGAAACGGAAAACAAACTGGAAACTCCAAAAAACTGATCCCGTAATAAATTACAGGAAACCCCCGCTACTGTATATACATACCCGCATTTGTATTCCGACCGAAATACAAATGCAATGAGACAAAATCTACACTGTATTATACTAGGATCCGGCTTAAACTAAAGCCCGCTAGTATTAACCGTCCGATTGTGATGTGTGCAATACTGCACGTATCTGATCGAACCCTTGCCATATCTCCATACGGCCTCTACAGCGTTTCGCCCGAAACTTGAGTAACTAGTTTGTGGGGGACTCTAAAGACTCGTCAATACTATGGCTGTGGATTTAACCACTAGCACGTCAGAGGTATTAGCCATACGTGACGGGCTACCAGCTATTGACCAAAAGGGACGTCGATGAGCGAACTCATCCTGACATCCTACTGAGCCTGTCAGTGACAATATCCGTACAGTCCGGTCCGTTCGTCTATGAGCATCGCATGGCGGGCCTAGGGGGTTGGTAAAAGTTAGACCCCCAAAAGCGGTACAAGTCGTGTCGGAGTGTAGCCCAGAACACCCTGAGATACTACTAGAATACCTACCAGTAAATCTCCTGCCTTGGCCAAGGACTTCGTGTAATGGCTCTCCTAGACACAGCGCGACCTCACCCCCAATACCGGGAGAGACGAACACCTGCAGATCCGCTCACTGCCTCCATGTTGTAGGGTTCCTAGGCACTCTAATGAGGTCTTACAAGGAATCAACCATGCCAATTTGAAATTTTACAAGTGCCGAGAAACCCTAATACGGATTCGTTGACTAGAGTTTAGGCGAAAAGTGAAACTAGTTAACAACTAAACTAAAGAAAGAGGCTACAACCTTTGTAGATCCGGTTCTCCATTTCCTTAGCTCCACGTAGACGTCCTCTCGCTGTCCATATCGGATCCCGGACTCTAGCATCGGCACCATCGGAGAAATGGGCGGGTTAGGTCGTCGACTTCGATGCCGAAGATGATCTACGTCGAGGCAACACAAGATCAAGCTCCAACTTCACCAAGTCGTGAAACTTGTGAAGAAAACACCCTATACTACTTGGCAAGAGATAGAGGATGAAGAAATAGGATGTGGGTTCACTTTAGAATTGGATTTCTCACTCTTTTTCTCAAGATGCCATTAATGGTGGCAAGTTTCCTTCTTGAAGAAGAAAAAGAAGAAGATGATAGAATATGATAAGTATCTCTTTAAAAATGAAAATAATATGAATACTTATCATATACTAACCATGGTCAAGTGTAGAGAGTAAACAAGGGTTAGGTGAATGCTTAGGTTAAGGGAATAAAACAAAAATGGTCAAGCTTTCAACTCTTCATGAAGCTTCATGAAAGAAACAAAGAAAGCCACCATTTCCATTTTCTTTTCCAAAATAAATAATAAAAATAAATAAATGAATAAGTAAACAAAACCCTAACCATTCATATAACCATGGTTTAATCTTTACACAAACTCAAGTTAACATGTATCATCAAACATGATACAATCAAGTGCACACAAAAATATATCACATATACAATGTGCACATCGAGTGAGAAAATCCTTTTAAAATGAACCAATACTAGTTAATGCAAAGTTATATATCAAATATATAATTATACATTAAATCATTAAATCAACACTTGATTCAATGATCCGGTCATGTCGCACATAACCGACTAGTATCCAATGTATCGACTTATCGAATCAATCTTCGATTCGATAACTAGGTTATATCGCATACAACCAATCGAAACATTCATCACGAGAATGAAATACGGTATCACATACACGCATTATTCTCGGTCCCGCACATATTTCATATGCGCTCCTATTTCGTTTCTCTTGAGCCAGGAAACCTCTGTGTAGGACACTAAAGACTCGTCAATACGTCGGCAGCAGATGATGATCATATCAAGCACCCACAAGCCGCAAGCAGTCTCCCAAACATAACGGCCACCCGGGTATTGAGCGATCAGAATATCGACGAGCAAGCCCGCTCACACTCCTGTGAATCCAACCAGTAACACTTACCGTATAGTCCAGTCTGTTCGTCTGATATGTCGCATATCAAGTCTAGGGGTGGTAAACGTCAGACCCCAATAACCGATAAGTCGTGCCGATGTGAGGCTCATAACGGGTCGAGAAACTACTGGTTACACTTACCAGCAAATCTCTGATCAGCCCTGGCCAGGGACTTCCCTGTTACGGCCAATCGAGCACATCGCAACATCAACCCCCAATACCGGGAGTGACGAAACCCCTCCTATCGCTCATTGGCTCCATGTGACTCGGGACTGTACCCAAAAACCACCATTTTTCACGCCCTCATGGACGTGGTAAGGTGGAGATCAAAGCACAGTGGGAATCACACAAGACTCTATGACGATCTCGGGTCTACAGACTAACCTGCACAAGTGTCACTTGAGAACTGCCATCTGACGTGAGGTATAATACCATCTGGGAGTTCTCGGCGAGTCCGTCCAGTGTACCCAGTCTCCACTGAGCACCCGTATACCATCTCTGATGTCAAACACCAACGGATATGGGATCATCCATCGCCAATATCATGGGTCGAGAAGCGTATACGCTAGTCTACACTGGTATAACGATGCCCCGTCTCGATACACCCACGACTAGGGACCTTGAAGGATGTACCTATGGACTACCATGTCCCCACTTGTATGATCTGCATCATGGTCCAGGTAGTCAAGTACACATCCTAAGGGCTTTACCAACATGTAACTATAAGACAGTTTAAAGAGACTAGTGTACATGTTAAGATAAAGAGCAACCAGATAGCATACTATCATATCGAGCAAGAAATTCATCTCTATATATGTCCGAGCATCTAATATAATATACATCATCTGTACAATACTGGCCTCTAGGGCATACATACAACTAACAATCTCCCACTTGCACTTGGGCCAGCTGCTGTAGTATCGCATACCGAGCATCCCGAAGAGTCTCTCAAACTTTATCTGGGGAATGGCCTTCATGAGTGGATCCGCCGTGTTATTCTTCGTGTCAACCCTCCTGACCTCGATCTCCCGGCGATCAACCATCTCCCGGATCAGGTGATACCGCCTCAGAATATGCCTAGATCGCTGATGGGACCTGGGTTCCTTGGCCAAAGCCACCGCTCCATTGTTATCGCAATACAAAGTTATTGGATGCTCAATGGATGGAACCACACCAAGTTCATTAATGAACTTCTTGATCCAGACAGCCTCTTTGGCATCATCGTTGGCAGTGATGTATTCAGCCTCCATCGTCAAGTCTGCCACGGTTTCCTGCTTGGAACTCTTCCAGCTAAGCGCCCCTCCGTAAAGGGTAAAGACAAATCCCGACTGCGACTTAGAGTCGTCCTTATCACTCTGGAAGCTCGAATCGGTAAAGGACTCCACTTGGAGTTCTCCGTTACCATACACCAAGAGTATCTTTTTAGTCCTTCACAAGTACTTGAGAATGCTCTTCACAGTTGTCCAGTGACTCTCTCCAGGATCAGCTTGATACCTACTCACTACACTTAGTGAGTATGCTACATCGGGTCTGGTACATAGCATCGCGTACATGATAGAGCCTACAGCCGAAGCATAGGGTATCCTTTGCATGCGAGCTTTCTCCAAATCAGTCTTGGGAGACATCTCTTTGGAGAGAGTGACTCCAGAGATCGTGGGTAAGTTCCTACGCTTAGATTCTTCCATACTAAACCTCTTTAGTATGGTGTCAATGTACCTGGATTTGGACAATCCCAATATCCGTTTGGATCTATCTCTATAGATCCTAATTCCCAATATGCAGGAGGCATCACCAAGATCTTTCATTGAGAATCTTTGTGATAAGAAGAGCTTGACTGATTGCAGCATAAGAATATCATTTCCTATCAAGAGTGTGTCGTCCACGTACAATACGAGGAAGACAACCTTACTCTCTGCCACCTTCTTGTAAATACAAGGTTCATCTGGGTTTTTGATGAAATCAAACTCTTTGATAACGACGTCAAAGCAGATGTTCCAACTCCGTGATGCTTGCTTTAATCCATAAATGGATTTAAGCAGCTTGGACACCTTCCTGCTGCTCCCACTGTCTACGAAGCCCTCTGGCTAAGTCATGTACACGCACTCTTCTAAATCACCGTTTAGAAAGGCGGTCTTAACATCCATTTGCCAGATTTCGTAGTCATGATATGCGGCGATGGCAAGCATGATCCGGATGGATTTAAGCATAGCCACTGGAGAAAAGGTTTCGTCATAGTCCACACCTGGTCTTTGACGAAAACCCTTTGCAACAAGTCTAGCTTTGAAAGTCTCCACTTTCCCATCTACACCAAGTTTTTTCTTGAAGATCCACTTGCTCCCAATGGGTTTACCCCTTCAGGAGCAACTTCTAAAGTCCATACTTTGTTGGTGTACATGGATTCCATCTCGGACCGCATAGCATCCAGCCATTTTACCGAGTCCCTACTCGTGATGGCCTGCTCGAAGCTAGTTGGGTCATCATCCTCCATGATGCAATCCTCGCTCCCACCATCCATGAGAAAACCGTAGTATCTCTCAGGTGGGTGACGAACCGTACTAGATCGGCGGAGTGGCTGGGGTTCATTGGGAACTACGGAATCCTCTGGTTCCACCAGATCTTCTGTTGTAGCTTTTGTAGCTGGAACCTCTTCCAGTTCTACCTCATGACCACTAATCTCTTTTTCAAGAAATTCCTTTTCTAAAAAGGTGGGATGCCGAGAAACAAACACACTTTGTTCCTCAGGGTGGTAGAAGATATACCCTTGTGAATTCTTGGGATATCCTATAAATTTGCATAGATCAGACCGTGCCTCGAGTTTGTCCAGATTTTGTCGTTTGACATAGGCTGGACAACCCCATATCTTAACATAGTTAAGACATGGTCTCTTTCCTTTCCATATCTCATATGGAGTGGTAGGCACAGATTTGTTGGGGACCATATTCAATAGATGTATGGCTGTCTCAAGCGCATACCCCCAGAAGGAAATAGGTAACTCAGCTATGCTCATCATAGAGCGCACCATATCTAATTGGGTGCGGTTCCTCCGTTCTGATACACCATTGTGCTGTGGTGTATATGGAGGAGTCAGCTGAGAGAGAATCCCATTCCCTTTTAGGAAGTCCAGGAATTCATTGCTCAAGTATTCACCTCCTCGATCAGATCGAAGGATTTTAATACTTTTTCCGGTTTGGTTCTCGACTTCTTGTTTATATTCTCTAAATTTCTCAAAAGCTTCAGACTTGTGTCTTATCAAGTACACACGTCCGTATCTTGAGAGATCGTCAGTGAATGTAATGAAGTACGAAAAACCATCCCTGGCATGTATAGACATGGGACCGCATACATCACTATGTATTAGTCCCAAGAGTTCGGTAACTCTTTCTCCGTGTCCCGTAAACGGAGTTTTGGTCATCTTACCTTTGAGACATGACTGGCAAGTGTCATAAGATGAAAATTCGAATGGTTTCAAATATCCATCCTTATGCAACTTAGCCAGTCGTGTCGCATTGATGTGACCGAGTCTACAATGCCACAAGAAGGATTCGTTCATTTCTGAACTCTTCCACTTGTGTGTGTTTGTTATGCTCAGAACTGTTGATTGATTTAGAACATAAATGCCATTGCACAACGTGCCTGATCCAACCAACTTTTGGGTACGGAAAATGTTCATAACATTGTCCTGTAATACAAAATTATATCCCTCTTTACTCAATAAAGAAACCGATATAATGTTGCATATCAGGTTCGACATGTAATAGCATTCGTTCAGAACCAATGTATTACTAGTTGGTAATGCAAGGTGATATTCCCCGACAGTCTTAGCTGCAACAATTGCACCATTTCCAACTCTAATGTCTTTATCACCTTCTCCAAATTCTCTACCTTTCCTGAGCCCATGTAACTGATACATATATGGGATCCTGACCCAGTATCTAATACCCAGGACGTAGAGCAAATGGAGAAACAGTTCTCTGTAACGAACACACCCAAAGAAAATGCATCAACATGTACTTTCTTCATTCGGGTGGCATGGGAATCCTGGTATACCCCTATATCCTGTTCAGTCCTATAACTTTTATAAGAAAGAACGGAACCAACGTTCCCCAGCACAGTATAACATGCGGGTTCGGTCAATACATCCATATTATTATCTTGATTAGGGCATGACATGGTCGCTACCTAGAGAGAGAGAGAAGAAAACACTTTAGCGTATGCTCTTGCAAGATCAGATTGGTTATTATCTTATATAATCAGGATGGCTCCCACTGGTTTTTATCAAATCTTCCTTCAAACCCTAAAAGGAAAGACTAGCCGGGATTAATTACACCCTACAACTTCGCCAATCTTTCAGCCAGACCAGTGTCGGTACTTTGAGGGAGGTTCCCCGTGCTTTCGCACGCACCTAATTAAAGTAAATCTCATTTTCCCAGAGGCGTAACCCCGTTGACACCATTCTAGACACCTACTTGATCGGCTAATTGTAATGTGCAAAACTCTCCCAGGAGTAA
This sequence comes from Agapanthus africanus, assembly GCA_030015575.1. Classification (NCBI taxonomy): domain Eukaryota; kingdom Viridiplantae; phylum Streptophyta; class Magnoliopsida; order Asparagales; family Amaryllidaceae; genus Agapanthus; species Agapanthus africanus. Next base: position 319,866,784 of record JASDDO010000008.1, read on the forward strand.
CTCTTACTCGTAGTGGGTATCGGGATCCAACTATCCCATAGAAGGTATGCAATCTCATTGCAAATTTCAACACTTGAAATTCCCGATAATGCTTTTGCCCCCAGCGTGCTATGACCTTGACGAAAAGCCCGCTAGTCAAGTTCAACCCGTACATTTCTTGACTGAATTAAACCCACCTGCACGACCCTTGACGAAAGCCAACAAAGCCGTACGACTACCCTAATCCAGTCGCATTATATGCAGCAGATAAGAAGCACATAGCTACTGCACACTACACCTTGACGAAAGCCAACAAATGTAGCACGAATATTATATGTAACTTATCTGAAATGACGGAGGGCTATGTCAGGTTTTTCTGAAAACCATGAGCGTAATGAACTTGATATTGTTGTAGAACCGTGTGATTTTGAAATGGAGTGTTCTTGAGGCTTTTCTAGTTTTGCTAAAGGGGTCACTCCCGGTGAAGGGATCGTCGGCCCTTTCCTCGTTGAATGAGGTGCAGGATATATCATATATATCGTTGTGCAAACCAATCAAAAGCAAACGGAGTGTGTAGCATCTGCCAGTTATTGCTAAAGGGGTCACTCCCGGTGAAGGGATTTCTGCCCTTTCCTCATCGAATAAGGTGCAGGGTATATCATATATACCACTATGCAAAGCAAAACTGTAGCTACCCTTTTTATTTAAAATTTGATTCTACAACATCTTTTATGTTTCTTTTCTTTCATTAATCACATTAATGAAGTCCCATCATTTAAGTCACCTAAACATCACAGATAAATACGACGTACACTTATGCCATCCGCATTCGCCTCGATGTCCCCTCGTGCACCGTTAAGTTAGGTAACTAACGACAGAGCAGGGCAGGGCTACTGCGGGTGCAAAACATAAGTAACGTCTATATAATATATCATATATACTATATAATGTATCCATCAGAACATATCAAATGATCACATCACAGATATCGCAGCAGAAAATATCATATGAAATATTGGATATACTAGGACGTCCGTGTTTTTAATACGAGCCAGTATAAAACACGGATTCCACGGTTGTGATGAATAGCCAATCCCACATCCCTAGACCCCAACGAGAGCGACAAGCAACCCTACCAATTCTAGGGTTAGGAGACCCGGACTCGACTCCTCGAGATGGTCTTCCACTGGACCCTAGAACCCGGTTACTTGTGCTCCCCTCCTTGGGTCTATCCTAATGCGGAAAAGTAAATAATATACATCAACTGTGACATCTTGCGCAACCTGGAAGTGCCCCAATAAAAGAATATTACATACAAGTTTTTACATGAATGAAAATGAAAAACACTCATCTCACATAAAAAACCCCGGCTATTTGTTCATAGCAGAATATTGCATTTTATACCGCCCATTCTTACGCTCGTGTGTTTATAGGTAGGTACTTTTAATCCGTGTTTGTTACATGTTTGCAGAATACAGGTTTCCAGTACAAATATTGCTAATCAGGATTAATTCTCCACAGTTACGCCAAATGCAGAACATCTGTCCACAGCAGATAAAAGCCGGGTTCCGGTCATCCATATCCGTCCGGTGCTGCGTACCGGTTCCAGGGACAAGACATATGACAGCGGTCATTCATGTCTCGGACAAGCACGGAGCACGAGAGGGGCTGCACAAGAATCAATGGGTGCACGGAGCTCGAGGGAGATAGAAGTCAAAAGGGAAAAAGATATGCAATCTTGGACTTGGAAATCTGCAAAGATTCTGAAGACTTTTGTGCATTTTGAAGATTACAAACACGAGGGCACAGAAAACCAGGGATTCTGACAAAAGCCCACTGCCCAATTCAACTTTATGGCCGCGCATGCGCGGCCAAAAGGGGGTTTTGGCCGCGCATGCGCCGCAGTATGGGGCCCTCTCTGCAGCATCTTTTGGGGGTATTTTGGGTGTTTCATTTCTGATCTGGTGGATGCCCTAGAATTCCAGTTTACCTCCTATAAATACCCCGGACCAGAGCTTAACCAAGTGAGCAATTTTTGGAGCTTTTCTTTGTTCTTGAATTTTGTTATTTTGTTCTTCTTCTTCCTCTTCTTCATTCTTTCTCCATTAAATTGTAGTGAGAGCTTTTGAGTGGAAGATTAATGAAGATGAGGGGTTTTTATATTTCTTGTTAGTTTGCTCCCCCTTGAGATTTCTGCTTTCTCTTGCTCATTCAATCTCTTCATTGAGGTTGAATGGTTAAGAGTTAGTTATTGATCTCAAGGGTTGTATTTTCTCACGGGACTAGTTCTTCACTTCACATGTGTTCTCTCCCCTTCCCTTGATCTTGCAAATTCTTCATTGAGCTTGCAAGTTTAAGGGTTGACTATTGAGCACATGCTTGGCTTGGGTTCTACTTCCGTGTTCTTTTCTTGTTCTTTTTATTACCCGCTTTTTATTACTTGCAATTTATTTCATGCAATTTTATTCATGCACTTTCTTTCTTGTATTCTTTTCTTTTCTTTGTTCTTTTCTTTTTGTTCTCTTTTGTTCATTTTGTGAATGTTGTAATTATTGTTGTTGTTAAGAATCTACATGATCTTGTAAGTTAACATTTCTTTGCCAATTCCTTTTCCCGTTATTTTCCATTTGAACTTCGCCCAAACCATACGCAAGCGCTCCGTTAGGCACCGTACCCTGACAAGATAACGGTGATTCCTAACCACGACCGGTTGCGTTCGGTTTGGCCGGAGGCGAAAGCAAGAGACAAGAACGGAAGGACAAGGGTAAATAAGCCGGATTCCACGAATACCGCGCTTAAATCCCCTAATCCACGTTGTTGCCGATTGGTTAGCTTCAATTGGTCAAGACTCGGCTCAAAGGTTTTGAGTACGGATTTCTTAGCTTACAATCTCGTATTTTCTTAACAACTTTATACTTGCAGATATACACATAGGTTAGACTCAAACTCATACAGATTCTTTATTGACTCGTCTAAAACAAGATGGTAAGATAACACCATCTCCCTGTGGACCGACCCGTGCTCACCGGCTAGCTGCAAAGCGACGCCGTCCTGATCGCGGTTACACTTAAATTCTTTGAACATCCGACACGCTCTCGGCGTGCGATCAAATGGCGCCGTTGCCGGGGAGACGGTAGCGTATTTTCTTTCTTGTTATTCGGGTTAATATTCTTTTTGTATATATATAAAAAAAAATATATTCTTTTTGTTTTTTTTGGACAATATTTTTGTGGGCAAGTGTGCAGATTTTTGCAGATTTGCAAACTGCGATTGTGGGAGCAAAGTGTACATTCAAAGTTAAGGTGATTACGGAGTACATTGCCAAAGATCCGGGTAGTTTGGCCCGCGCAAGCGAACCTTTCAAGCTTACCGGATTCGATTCAACGGGGGTTTCTTAACCCAAAACTTAAACGGTACGTACTTTACTAACACCTTCTTCTCAAATCCGACGCTTCCAATATACTATTCTTTGCAGGATTCTTTGCAAGTTCGCTAGCAAACGCTAAAATTAACTAACCTGTATTTTTTGCAGCGCCGCGCTTAAACTAAAAAACGATTGTTTTATTCTTTATAGAATTTTTTTTTTTTTGCGCATTGCATACATTAATACGGACTTAAGGGCAAGCGAACCCCACAACATACGGTAAAGGATTTCATCACCTTTTCCGTGGCCCACAAATCACGAACTTGCGCATAACGTTTACCCACACAAATTTAAAAGAAACTAGACTTTAAGCCTTAAGGACTTCGCGCTCACTAGGAGAAGTTAACTGTATTTAGAAGCTTGCTTAACGGTATATTGTTTACGGGGTGTCTAGGAAAGTGTTAACGGCGAAACCGCCAAAAGAGAAAGGGTTATTTAATTAAGGAACTTCGCGAAAGCGTTGGAAAACCTCCCCTTATCTCTGCACTTACCTGGCCTCGTGATCAGTGTATCTTGAGCCTGTTTCTCGACACAGTTTTACTTCGACAATCAAGTTCTCGAGCAGGTCTAGTTGACCTAGGTGAACCCTAGAACGATTAGGTGTGTGGTATTTTTGTGTCGTGATTATTTTTGTTCATATTTCTTTTGTGTATATTTCATTCTTTTGCTAACAACTAACAATAAAAAAAAAAAATCACATTCTCTTTCCCCTCCTTTTCTCTACCTTTCTTTCTTTCACTCTTCATATCATGGGTACCCCACCTCGAAAAACTCTTGCCGAACTTTGGTACCCACAACCAGACATTACCTCATACGGTTCTTGCTTTGGCCGAACTTCAAACGACCCCTCCTTGCCCAAAATTTCATTGAGAGATCGGATAGACGCGTCTAGGACAAACAACTGGACCCCGCAATCCACTTCGTATCAACCGTTTCAAACATTCACCCCTTCTTGCGTTGATACCCCTTTTGAAAGTCCAGTTGTAGCCACCAGACCTGTGTCTCTTGCTGAACATATTGAACAATCCCGTAGCCGATCTTTCACTCCTTTCACCACTTCGAATTCTCGGGATAAACAATTCCATTCACCTTCTTATCCCAATGTTGATCCCACTCCTGTCCAGCCATTCAATTCCTACCAATCCTACCCTACTTTTGCACCTTCCCTAGACATTGCTTCTACACAGCCATTTGGGGGTTTCCAGTATCCAACCAACTTCGCATCTTTTACTGAAACCCCATCACAACCTATGTCTAGCTTAGAACAGTCCTTGGAAGAATTTAGGGCAGCTTCACAACAGACGATGGATTTGAATGCGTCCATGGCCGCCCTCAAACAACCTAGTGATCCGGTAGCTAGTTTTCAACTAGCTCCTAATTTTTAAATGTATGATGAGGCGGCAGGACAGGCTGTGAATTTGAGTGGAGAGAGTGAGATATACCCCCTTCCAAATCAAACCTACCCGTCCCAAATTGAATCCCACAACTCCTGTTTTGAAAATCTATCGAGTATCCCACAAGATTTATCAATTGAAGATAGCATGATGAATGAGTTGTGCGACTTCGTAGTGTTTGATTTGCCCGATTGTGAAGGGACTCATCCAAGTGAAACCGATCCTAAACCTTTTGACCTCTACACTTCCATCTTAGAACCTAAATTGATCGATATCCATGTTTTTGATGAGGTGTCTGAGAAAATTGATTTTCACTTGATTGAGGATATCGACGCTGGGAATATTTTGGATGATGAACCCGTAGATTTGGCTGAGTTTTTCTCTTCAAATCATCATCCCGAGTCTTTAACTGTTTTTCCCGAACTTCATATGCGTCTTGATATTGATGATAAAGGCATGGATGTGCTAAATTTTGAGGAGAATATTGAGGATAATTTTGAGGATGAAACATTTTTTATTGATGAGTCGGATTTTCCAATTCATCCTGTTCCTTTCATTGACTGTATGCACCCTCCCGAAACCCTAACCGATACCCCTCCTCAACCACTTCCCTCCACCCTTTCCATCGTTCCGACCTTTCAAGAACCCGTATCATTTTCACTTCATATGTCTGGTTTACCAAGTTCGGCGTACCCATGGTTTCTTACGAATCTTGAGGGATTCGATCCAATTTCTCGGCGAGTAAATATATTAGCACAATCACTTTTCACACATCGGTCATCACAAATTGTGCTAATCTATTTACTCCATTTGCACCCTCAAGTTTGTATTCCAGTTCTTTTTCCCTCCCACCATTCTTCTTCTCATCTACCGAGACCGCATTCCACTTCTCTCCACAAGCGGTCTCGCGTAGTCTCCATTTCTTACCTCTCCGCATTCTTCCACCAGCCACTTCTTTATAGAGATAAAATCTTTGAATGGTTGGTGTTAACTTTTGGCCTGTGTAAGGCCTTGTATAGATGGATACTGTTCTTTCCCCCCTAATCCTAAATTTCAACGCTTAACAGTGGAAACACTGTTTCATTCAAGTTTGGGGGGGACATTTTTTGTATATATTTTTTGTTTTCCTTTTTGTATATAATTTGTTTTTAGGGAGCGCCGGCAATTTTGACCCTCTTGGTATCGCCTGACAGTGAGGGCACTGTCAAGTTTAAGTTTGGGGGTGTGCTCGGTAAGCTTTCTTCCTTCGCATCATTTGTATATTTTGCATTTGCATACCTTATTAAAAACCCACAAAAAATCGAAAAATTTCTAAAAAATATAAAAACTTTTTTGTCAAGCTTGTGGAAGAACTCTGATTCAACATTCGACGGTTTTTGTTTGAAAAAATAGGAATAACTAGATCTTATGTTTAGATTTTGAAAACCTGAAAGATAACTCTCCTTTGAAGTTAACTATAGCTGATATACGTCTTTACATTACACTACACGTGTCGTGAATTTTGGGAGTTAGATGACAAGTCTTTCATGTTTAAACTTTTAAAAAGATAAATGATTTTCTGAGGATCAAATAGGTTTGTTCTGAAATAAGTAATATATCAAGAATAGTTTATGAAGTAAGTGAATATGAAGGAATGTTATTGATGCCTTAATTGGAACTAAGTCTGAAAAATAACCCATCTGAAACTTGATTGGAATGATTACACACCGAACCCACTAAACACGTCTTTTATCCAAAAAATAATTGAACTACCGGTTATATCTCCGTTCGTATTGAATCATCATGTTTTTCACGCCAAACTGTCTTTTGTTTTTGGACCTAGGTAACTTGAGTAATTAAGTCCGCTGGGGTGTTTCTACACCTAATGCCCTAAAACCAACTGGTTTGGGTGCATTGGCCCAAAGCTCGCTAAGAAGCCTAGAAAGTCCAGATAAAAACAAAGTCAAGCAAGTGTTCTCTCCGAGTTAAAATTCCTAACGGTTCTTTGTGTGAGAATAATCTTGATAAAAGACAGGCTTTTATAAAAAAAAAATTAACGGAGATATGAAGGTTTTATTCTATGATAAAGACTATTGCACGTTCACAGTGGTGTGTATGAAATGAAAACAAGAAAAAAATTGGAGTGAAGAATAAGACCTAGTTTCCTGTTAGGAAAGATAGAAATTCTGAAGTTGAAACTTTACTGGAAAACGAAACTTGAAAAATGCTTAACTCTTTATAAAACTTATGTGATCCTTTTAAAATTGTTATCTGGGCTTTATTGTGTAACATAATGACTTTATTCGACCTTTCGGAACTTAACGACACTATTTGCATTGCACGTAAAGACATATAAAATCTGTAGTTAAATAAGAAGCGAGGTGTGAAAAATAAAGGTTCGATAGTCTAAACTTAGGATTATAGAATTGTTATTTTCTGAAACAAAACTTTAGGGGCTTGAATCTTAGTTATTTTACAAAACTAGCTTGATCGGATTTTGTGGGTAGTATCCGCTGAAAACCCTCAGGAGACAACACTCCTCCTACTAGGGACACCTAGAGGTTTAACGGCTTGTTGCACATGCTCAGTGCAATCGCGTTCCCTGCGAAAGTGCGGTTATCATTTTATTTTTATGAATAATTGGTTTTGCTCGGGACGAGCAAAAGTTAAGTTTGGGGGTATTTGTTCATAGCAGAATATTGCATTTTATACCGCCCATTCTTACGCTCGTGTGTTTATAGGTAGGTACTTTTAATCCGTGTTTGTTACAAGTTTGCAGAATACAGGTTTCCAGTACAAATATTGCTAATCAGGATTAATTCTCCACAGTTACGCCAAATGCAGAACATCTGTCCACAGCAGATAAAAGCCGGGTTCCGGTCATCCATATCCGTCCGGTGCTGCGTACCGGTTCCAGGGACAAGACATATGACAGTGGTCATTCATGTCTCGGACAAGCACGGAGCACGAGAGGGGCTGCACAAGAATCAATGGGTGCACAGAGCTCGAGGGAGATAGAAGTCAAAAGGGAAAAAGATATGCAATCTTGGACTTGGAAATCTGCAAAGATTCTGAAGACTTTTGTGCATTTTGAAGATTACAAACACGAGGGCACAGAAAACCAGGGATTCTGACAAAAGCCCACTGCCCAATTCAACTTTATGGCCGCGCATGCGCGGCCAAAAGGGGGTTTTGGCCGCGCATGCGCCGCAGTATGGGGCCCTCTCTGCAGCATCTTTTGGGGGTATTTTGGTTGTTTCATTTCTGATCTGGTGGATGCCCTAGAATTCCAGTTTACCTCCTATAAATACCCCGGACCAGAGCTTAACCAAGTGAGCAATTTTTGGAGCTTTTCTTTGTTCTTGAATTTTGTTATTTTGTTCTTCTTCTTCCTCTTCTTCATTCTTTCTCCATTAAATTGTAGTGAGAGCTTTTGAGTGGAAGATTAATGAAGATGAGGGGTTTTTATATTTCTTGTTAGTTTGCTCCCCCTTGAGATTTCTGCTTTCTCTTGCTCATTCAATCTCTTCGTTGAGTTTGAATGGTTAAGAGTTAGTTATTGATCTCAAGGGTTGTATTTTCTCACGGGACTAGTTCCTCACTTCACATGCGTTCTCTCCCCTTCCCTTGATCTTGCAAGTTCTTCATTGAGCTTGCAAGTTTAAGGGTTGGCTATTGAGCACATGCTTGGCTTGGGTTCTACTTCCTTGTTCTTTTCTTGTTCTTTTTATTACCCGCTTTTTATTACTTGCAATTTATTTCATGCAATTTTATTCATGCACTTTCTTTCTTGTATTCTTTTCTTTTCTTTGTTCTTGTCTTTTTGTTCTCTTTTGTTCATTTTGTGAATGTTGTAATTATTGTTGTTGTTAAGAATCCACATGATCTTGTAAGTTAACATTTCTTTGCCAATTCCTTTTCCCGTTATTTTCCATTTGAACTTCGCCCAAACCATACGCAAGCGCTCCGTTAGGCACCGTACCCTGACAAGGTAACGGTGATTCCTAACCACGACCGGTTGCGTTCGGTTTGGCCGGAGGCGAAAGCAAGAGACAAGAACGGAAGGACAAGGGTAAATAAGCCGGATTCCACGAATACCGCGCTTAAATCCCCTAATCCACGTTGTTGCCGATTGGTTAGCTTCAATTGGTCAAGACTCGGCTCAAAGGTTTTGAGTACGGATTTCTTAGCTTAAAATCTCGTATTTTCTTAACAACTTTATACTTGCAGATATATACATAGGTTAGACTCAAACTCATACAGATTCTTTATTGACTCGTCTAAAACAAGAAGGTAAGATAACACCATCTCCCTGTGGACCGACCCATGCTCACCGGCTAGCTGCAAAGCGACACCGTCCTGATCGCGGTTACACTTAAATTCTTTGAACATCCGACACGCTCTCGGCGTGCGATCACTATTCACACACGACGATTCAATATAACATATCCAGCAACACATAATATCACTTGTCATCAACGTAAGTAAGTATGCATACACCGATTGTCGTCGACGTATAGCAACGACAATCGGCAATACCACTACATACTACACTTACGGTCACAGAAAAGAAAGTGTAAAACTACAACAGTTGGAATCCGCAATTTCTTTAGACATCGCATGCCTAATAAAATGAAATAATTAGACATCACATGCCTAACAATTATAAACCCCGCATTTTAGTCTCATTATCGAAAACTCTTTTCAATATCAAGTGAGACTAAACCGCTAGATTTATAACATTCATTCAGTTATCTCATAACTGTTTGTGAATTCCAATTATTGTATCCCATTCCGGATAAATAGAAAATATTAAACTTTCCGATCGAACATTCGAACACCCAAGTTTTCCCGAAACCGTTCAACACATGAAATAAGTTCAAAGACATTCACTTCATGCCTCAGTACCAACGGTCCAGCCGTAGAAGGTTCAAGCCAACGCCTCACATGTGGCACGCCGTACTGCCCCAAACCCTAAGGTTCAAAGGGCAGTTCAAGACGGTCACATAATCGAGTTAAGGTTTGTTGTCTTCTAGAGGGACCATCGCGTTACTTGCACTACTTAGAACGTCATTAAACTACTGAAAAGTCCAACAATTGGAAATTTCCCGTCAGGGGAAAGATTGGGTATTTACATCCGGTCGAACTTTTTAACATATTCTAAAATTATCCGGAAAAACACATAGACAAAATTTGATAATCCGATCGAATTATCGATTCCCAATACAACCCCAGAATACTCAACTCTTGAGTCATAATAAAAATACCCAGAAAATATAGCATTCAAATATAAGAATTACTGTGCAGAAATCAATAGGAGAAGAGACAAAGTGGCCGCGGAACCGCCGCATTAGCCATGCTAATGCCGCGGTTCCGCCGCACTTTGATGGAATCATGTGATCGTACTTCACTGTAATTCTTAGAAATTCCTGCTTAGTTTTCTGCATATTTTTAATTCACAAAAATCCAAATTTTCAGAAAATTTCCAGAGAGCATTTTGGATTAGGGTTTCGATGTTCGTTCGGATTTCAAACGCCGTCTACACTTCACCTAAGGCTCTAGCTAGGCTCTGATACCACTGTAGGTCAGGCAGCCACCCCATCCAATGGGGTCGCCGTGGCACCAACGGGTCCATCAGCCGCTACTTTTTACGCATGCCCCCTCGAGAGGACTACAACCCGCCGGAACACCTTCCGGTCTCGGGACACCGTGGGGGTAAGAGCCTATGCTTCACCACACTGTCACACAGTGAGAACCCCCCATAGGTCGACATCCAATGCCTAGTATCTCTGATACCACTGTAGGGTTTCTAGGCACTCTAATGAGGTCTCACAAGGCATCAACCATGCCAATTTGAAATTTTACAAGTGCCGAGAAACCCTAATACGGATTCGTTGACTAGAGTTTAAGCGAAAAGTGAAACTAGTTAACAACTTAACTAAAGAAAGAGGCTACAACCTTTGTAGATCCGGTTCTCCACTTCCTTAGCTCCACGTAGACGTCCTCTCGCTGTCCATATCGGATCCCGGACTCTAGCATCGCCTCCATCGGAGAAATGGGCGGGTTAGGTCCAAGATGATCTACGTCGAGGCAACACAAGATCAAGCTCCAACTTCACCAAGTCATGAAACTTGTGAAGAAAACACCCTATACTACTTGGCAAGAGGTAGAGGATGAAGAAATAGGAAGTGGGTTAACTTTAGAATTGGATTTCTCACTCTTTTTCCCAAGATGCCATTAATGGTGGCAAGTTTCCTTCTTGAAGAAGAAGAAGAAGAAGATGATGGAATATGATAAGTATCACTTTAAAAATGAAAATAATATAAATACTTATCATATACTAACCATGGTCAAGTGTAGAGAGTAAACTAGGGTTAGGTGAATGGTAGGTTAAGGGAATAAAACAAAAATGGTCAAGCTTTCAACTCTTCATGAAGCTTCATGAAAGAAACAAAGAAAGCCACCATTTCCATTTTCTTTTCCAAAATAAATAATCAAAATAAATAAATGAATAAGTAAACAAAACCCTAACCATTCATATAACCATGGTTTAATCTTTACACAAACTCAAGTTAACATGTATCATCAAACATGATACAATCAAGTGCACACAAAAATATATCACATATACAATGTGCACATCAAGTGAGAAAATCCTTTTAAAATGAATCAATACTAGTTAATGCAAAGTTATATATCAAATATACAGTTACACATTAAATCATTAAATCAACACTTGATTCAATGATCCGTTCATGTCGCACATAACCGACTAGTATCCAATGTATCGACTTATTGAATCAATCTTCGATTCGATAACTAGGTTATATCGCATACAACCAATCGAAACATTCATCGCGAGAATGAAATATGGTATCACATACACGCATTATTCTCGGTCCCGCACATATCTCATATGCGCTCCTATTTCGTTTCGCTTGAGCCAGGAAACCTCTGTGTAGGACTCTAAAGACTCGTCAATACGCCGGCAGCAGATTATGATCATATCAAGCACCCACAAGCCGCAAGCGGTCTGCCAAACGTAACGGCCACCCGGGTATTGAGCGATCAGAAGATCGACGAGCAAGCCCGCTCACACTCCTGTGAGTCCAACCAGTAACACTTACCGTACAGTCCGGTCTGTTCGTCTGATATGTCGCATATCAAGTCTAGGGGTGGAAAACGTCAGACCCCAATAACCGATAAGTCGTGCCGATGTGAGGCTCATAACGGGTCGAGAAACTACTGGTAACACTTACCATCAAATCTCTGATCAGCCCTGGCCAGGGACTTCCCTGTTACGGCCAATCGAGCACAGCGCAACATCAACCCCCAATACCGGGAGAGACGAAACCCCTCCTATCGCTCATTACCTCCATGTGACTCGGGACTGTACCCAAAAACCACCGTTTTGCACGCCCTCAAGGACGTGGTAAGGTGGAGATCAAAGCACAGTGGGAATCACACAAGACTATATGACGATCTTGGGTCTACAGACTAACCTGCACAAGTGTCACCTGAGAACTGCCATCTGACGTGAGGTATAATACTATCTGGGAGTTCTCGGCGAGTCCGTCCAGTGTACCCAGTCTCCACTGAGCACCCGTATACTATCTCTGAAGTCAAACACCAACGTATATAGGATCATCCATCGCCCATCTCATGGTCGAGAAGCGTATACGCTAGTCTACACTGGTATATCGGTGCCCCGTCTTGATACACCCATGACTAGGGACCTTGAAGGATGTACCTATGGACTACCATGTCCCCACTAGTATGATTTGCATCATAGTCCAGGTAGTCAAGTACACATCCTAAGGGCTTTACCAACATGTAACTATAAGACAGTTTAAAGAGACTAGTGTACATGTTAAGATAAATAGCAACCAGATAGCATACTATCATATCGAGCAAGAAAGTCGTCTCTATATATGTCCAAGCATCCAATATAATATACACCATCTGTACAATACTGGCCTCTAGGGCATACATACAACTAACACATGTGGCTCTGGATTGTACCCAACTAAAACCTGTTTGCACGTCTCCTTTGAGTGTGGTAGGGTAGTAATCAAAGTACAGTGGGAACCCACACGAGACAAATGACGATCTCAGGTCGATGAACTAACCTGTACACATGTCACCAGGGAACTGCTATCTGACGTCAGGTATAAGACCAACTAGCATGTTCCCAGCGAGTCCTGTCCGGTGTACTCAGAACCGAATGAGCACCTGTATACATCTTAGGTGAACCAACTGACACCAGTGGCTTGTGAGACCAGCCACCGCCCCTCGTCGGGGTCTCGACTGTATACACTAGTCTACTCTGGAGTATCGATGCCCTGTCTCGAAACTCCCACGACTAGGGACCATTTAAGAATGTGCTTATAGACTACCAGCTCCCACGTATATGATCGCCCTGATACTGCTGGCCGTCAAGAATGAATCCTAGGGGCTCTATCAACGTGCAATAGTGACCTGTAATGTCACCAAAAGAAGTACACGATGATAAAGGTAAACCAGATAGCATACTATCATCTTGAGTAAGATTGTCCTACCGGGATAGGTCCTCCCTCAATCATTGCAATCACGTGCCTGTGATCCAATAATTGACTCTGAGGGCACTATCTCCAACAATCTCCCACTTGCACTCAAGGCTAATTATTGCGATGTCGCATACTCACAGCCCGTGTGATACCGAACACCCAACTCCTCTACTAGTCAGTCTCACAAAGCTCGTTTGCGAAACTATTGTGTTCGAGGAATAGCCTCAGTGAGTGGATCCGCTTTGATGTTTCTTTCTATGTCTCTCTATATCTCAATTTCGCGGAGAAAGCCATCTCCCGAAATGAGCAATATCTGTCTTAGAATGTGTCTGGATGTCTGATGGGACCTAGCTCATAAATGAACTCCAAATCCAAACTTCTTAGACTGTATCGTCAACTGAACTTAATCAGTATCCTGCGCCATGCCTCCCTCAGTATCCTCCTGGACCACCTGTCCATAATACCGCCCCTCGTCAGAAGGAAAACTATAACTCTGATAACCTCCTTGTCGTCCAGGTCACCTTGGAAGCCTGGAATGATAATTGTCTCCCGAATGAGGCTGTCGTTATCATATCCCTAGAACATCCACTTATGTTCTAAAACTGCTTCCGACCGTTTCCCTAAGATAGGATCAATGTCAACTTATTGCATCTAGTGCAAGAACAACATCTGGTGTGGTACTTAGCATCACATGATTGACTTAATTGCCTGAGCAAGTGATCTGCCATGCACATCCCTCTCCCCTTTAGTCTGTAAGACACCTTTAGAGAGGGTGACTCCATCACCTGCAGGTACACCACCATGCCTGGAGTCGTCCATTCTAAATACTCTCAGAATGCTGTCTTAGTACCCTGATTGGGAAACCAACCAAATCTAGATCTAAAACCATAGATCTAGTAACCAGTATGTCTGATATAATGTCTAAGTCCCATGTGGAGAAACTGCTGTGTGAGGACCAAAGTATAACCGATCGTAGTATAGGAATATCACCTCCTACTCTGTGTATGTCATCCAAATACCATGACATCACACCCTACTACCTTCTGAACAGATCCATCCTCTATTCTGATGAAGTCAAACCTATGTCTGTCACATCAGAAATTGATGATCTATCTCCGCTATATCTGCTTTAGTCTATAAATAGACATAAGCCACTTGTCGACCTTGCTTCCGCTGCTCCCACTGACCACGACAACCCTCTGGCAGAGTCATATAGACGCACACTTCTAAAGCCAGTTTAGAACGACGCTATACTCATCCTCCTGCCGGGTCTCACAGTCTGGAACAACAGCTATGGCAAGTCTGGGTAAACAAGAACATCCCTATTACCGTCCTTGAGGCTACCGGAGTACCTCTCGGGTGCCTGAAGTTACCCACCGTATCTGCGGAGTAGCCAATGGAATGTCAAACCAGATTGAATCTTTAGCTTCCTTATCAAATCTTCAGTAATCGTTTGCGGTTCTGGAATCACTTCCAGTTCTACCATACTCCCACTACTGTTTTCTGAAAAAATCCATTTTTTAATAAAACTGTGGCGAGTCTAGAACAATATCACTATTGATCTTCCAGATGGTAGAAAGTCAACCCTCGTCATAGCCTGGGTCAACCCACAAACAACCATTAAAGAAAACGTGCCTGTGAGTTATCCAGAGTCTGGTTTTAAGCATAAGCCGGACAACTCCCCGTACCATAACATAATTAAGATATGAACTGTTCTATATCCAATACAGAAATAGAGGCATTGATTTAATTGAACCAGATTAAAATCATGCAACTGTCTCCAGTGCATGTCAACTAAATGGAAGGAGGCCGATCAGCGTTACTTAACTTAGGAATGCTTCTAATTATGAGTAATCTGAAAGAGAAGCAAGTTCTCTTAAACATTACTATCAACTAAACACCATACACAAGTATCTACATCTTCAATCACTTTAAAAAATCCCGATACTTGCAATACCTGGTTCTCTACTTTATTCATATACCTATAACTTCTCAAAATTCGGACCCTGTGTTTCCACGAAACACCTGTCTAAAAACTATAGAAGTCATAAGTAAACCGAATATAGTACGAGGACCATCCCCTCTGTCCTAACGGACACTGGACAACATACAATACTCTGTATAAGTTCCTTGAGTCTAATAACTCAATCCATGTGTGTCGTAGATTTACAACTGTACTGTGGTTATGAAGAATTACACCGCTGTTTAATACTCCTTACCTAACCATCCACTGATATAGGTAAATGTTATAGACATAATTTTAAAAAGGTATATCTCGCTCTATGAAAATAGACGTACAGATATATCGATTTGAAATTGGTGCATAACAGGGGATATTCAAAACCAAATATTTACCGACCGGCAAACAGCCCAGGTGATTTCCTCAAATATCACCAATTACAACGAATTCCGATATCTTGAGGACAATCACCTAATTCCCAACAACTTACTCCCACTCATCATCTGTAAAACCATACAGATGTGAGAATCATACCTGGTAAATACATACCCTGGAGTAAGTATCTAATCGGGAAATCAGTTTTCCTTTAACAGTACACAGTGAAACTGAAACATTGAAATGTTTCGATGGGGTATCCCGGTATTCCTAGTAATGCCTCTTCCATTATCCAGATTCACAACTGTAACCGTGTAATTCTTTGCCATCTTTCCAAATCCCTTTATATGTCTTTAATCATTACCTTCTGTACACCCCTTTAGGCCAAATGGTTTTCTTACTTCCCTACCGTCCGGCACCAGCCTATGGTTTGGAAGAAGACTATCCATTAAGCATAATGGGTGTACTGTCATAATCCTAGGAGCACTCGCAATGCGAGTGAAGGTGAAGATAAAAGACAACCGAACAAACCTTATTCCTATTTCTCCTGAACCAGAATCCATCCCCGAACTGGAACAAGTTCCTTTCGAGTTCGTATATAACTATACGATGGAGTATCCAAATAACTGTGGATCTTCGTAATGATACGAAGTGTTCTGGAGTAATACAAAGGTGATTTAGGATTGGCGAATAAATACTTGGTTTGGTCGTGAATAGCAGTCGCAATTTACTTTTTCCTCTTACTAATCCCTTGATATGTCTTTACTTAATACCTTCTGTACACCATCTTTATGCTAATTGGTTTTCTTCATTCCCCACCGGTCGGCACCAGCCTAAGGTTTGGAAGAAGACTATCCAATTTGCGTAATAGGTGTACTATCTCCTAAACCAAGGAGTACTCGCAACCTGAGAGAAGGTAAAAGGAAAAGACAACTGAATAGTCCTAACCTTTTTCTCCAGAACCGGAAACCATCCTCGAATAAATTCCTTCGAGTTCGTATATAACCATACGATGGTTTTGTCCAATGGAATTGGACGTTCGTAGTAATACGGGGTGTCCTGGAGAAAAGGGTAAAAATAGGAGTGGCAATGAGGTATGCAACTCTGACAATCCAAAAGCCAGTGTTTAAGATGGTTCGGTGAACTTGGTCACTGAGTCATAGTCTAGGGTCGGGTCAATGGTCGCTGCCAAAGAGAGAGAAAAGAAACACTCAGCGTGCACTCTAACCTAGATCAGAATGGTTACCAATTTATCTAATCTGGAAACCTCTCATTGTACCATCATATTCTCCTCCAAACCTGAAAGAAGAATTAGTCGGGATCACCCGAGGAGTAAATGTTCATATCAGATTTTGCATTTTCATACCGCCCAATTTTTATCACATTGCATATCGGTAGATACTCTTGAGCCGTGTTTACTAGTCAATTGCAAGATACAGGTTCTCGGTTCTAAAAACGGTGAAATTCATGGAAAACACGACAAAATCCGGGTTCCTGCCAACCATTGAGAAAACACGGTCTCCGCTCTTCATCCGTATGTTGCCAGATACCAGTTTAGGAAGACAAAATGGCAAATCAATGTCGTTTTCATGCACAAGGCTCAATGGCAGCACAAGATCCAAGAAATCTACGCGGAGCTCGAGGAAATCATGACAAAAAAAGTCCACCTTTCCCTCAACAGAAATTCTGGAAAATTCGTGAAGAAATTATGAGAAAACACATATACCAGAATGAAGTACACAGCAAACCAGGGAAGCACCAAAAATCCCATGCCCTGACTCCACCAGAGTGCGGCGGATCCGCGGCATAGGGAGGCTTAGGCCGCGGATCCGCGGCCACTCTGTGGAGTCAGAGCATGGGCTTTGGGGGGTATTTGGGTCTTTTCATTTGTATTCTGATGGTTGCCCTAGATTTTCAGTTTTCAGCCTATAAATAGCCCATAACTTTGTGAAGGAAAGGGTCCATAATCTTGTATTCTTTTTCTAGGTTTTAGAATACATGTTCTTCTTCTTCTCATCTCTTCTCCATTAAAACTTGTAGTGAGCTTTGTGAGTGAAGAATGGTGAATAAAGAAGTTCATTTTATTATCATGCTTGTCTTGTTCTTTCTATAATTATTGTAATTTTCATTTGTTAACTAGTTGTTGTTATTTCGTGTTGTTTCTTTCTTCTCTATTTTTCTTTATCCTTAAAACGACTATGATGGTTGCGCTCGATCCTCGCCAAAGTGAGGTCGCAAATAGCTAGTCGTTATCTTCTAATCTCTTTCTTTCTATCTCCCTCTTTTGTTTTGTTTTATTTCTCCGTATCATGATGTGTGAGTAGTTCATACTTGTTAGGGTGGGATAAGGGAAGTTTGAGAGAAGGAAATCTCTCTCACTCTTCCCTTGCCCAACAGCTTAATTCGACTCTCGTTAATTGAACCACAATCCGCTCCTTACGGCACCCTATCCTACATGATAGCGGTGATTCCGTAGTGAGACCGGTTGTGGTTGAATTAACCGGAGGTTATGGCTAAGAGCCAAGAACGGACGGACAAGCACCAAAAAGAAGAACTTATGCGTTGGAAAGCCTAGCTTATACTCGCAAGTTCCTTCCTAGACGTGCTAATCCCCGTTGTTGCCGATTACCGTAACACCGATATTAAGAGGGGCAATGAAAGATGTGGAGACTCCTAACTCAAACTAACCTAATCCTAACCCTAACAAGCTCTTTTTAAATATCAACTTAACACTTAGATAATCACAAACAAATCTGAAAAACTGGACTTAACTCGTTAACGCACATAGAAAAAGATTCCCATCTCCCTGCGGACGACCCGTACTCAACCGGCTAGCTACAAGCGAAACCGTCTTGATTGCGGTATTTAATTAAAACTTGAACACGCAGAACCACTAACAATCAAATGGCGCCGTTGCCGGGGAGACGGTAGTTTATTTCCTTGTGTAATTTCGGGTTAACTTGTGAATATAACCGAAAAACAAAACAAAAAAAAATATACATTGTAAAAAACCATCTTGTTGTTTTTGATAGCTTTTGTGCAAGTGTGCAGGAAAATACGAAGTTCAAGATCGGCGCCAAAGACGTCGGATAAGACGGAGTTCAAGTACAGTGCCAAAGATATGGGAAGATAGACCCACATTTCGCGGCTACACCGCGACGGATCAAAACGGAACAAACGGTCTACTGTCAAGATCTGGAGCAGGTACAGTGAGCAAATAAAAATTCAGAAGATCCATACAAGCAGAGGACAAACACAGGAGCTCACACCAAAAACCCAGAAGCCCAACTCACTGTTCCTGCCGCGGAACCGCGGCAATAGAGGGCTTAGGCCGTGGATCCGTGGCCACTTGGTGCCTTTGGGCTGCCAAAATCTCTCTGTAAGTCCCTGTTCTCCTCTCCACTACTCTGGACTCCACTGAATTGTGTTTTCTGCAGCCTTCTTTGCGCAAATTCTTCTCCCCCTTCCAATAAACTGTTCTTGTGCAGGATTCTTTGCGACGCAAATAAAAAAATTGTTTGCAGTTGATTTGTTACCGCTTTGCATTCTTTAATACGGACTTAAGGGGCTTGAAACCAATCCAGATTGGGTGGGGATTTCATCACCCTTCCCAGGACCCCAAAAATCACAAAAGCATATGCATTGTCCATTGTAAATTAAAAAATACTAGACTTCAGCCCTAAGGACTTCGCGCTCATTAGGAGAAGATAAACCGTGTTTAGAAGCTCGTTTAACGGTATATTGTTTACGGGGTGTCTAGGAAAGTGTTAACGGCGCAACCGCCAAAAGAGAAAGGGTTATTTAATTAAGGAACTTCGTGAAAGCGTTGGACAACCTCCCCTTATCTCTGCACTTACCCGGCCTCGTGATCAGTGTATTTTTAAGCCCGTTTCTCGACACTGTTTAACTTCGACAATCAAGTTCAGGAGCAGGTCTAGTAGACCTAGGTTACCCTAGATCTAGGTGTGATTGTGCATATCTTGTTTGTGATTACTTAAGCCGTATATCCGTACATATTTCTGTAAATCTCTTTCTAAAAACAAAACAAAAAAAAAAAGAAAAAACTTCAAAAACTTTTATAAAAACTTGCCCTTTGTCGCCAAAATCCATTTTTCACCCACCACCCATCACCTTTCTCCATTGACGTTTTCTTATCCTACCCTTCTCCGCTTTGACTATACTAAACTCGTTTAGTGTATGTCCGCTTGGACTCGGGACACTAGCGCCCGTCTAGTCCGCGTTACGTTAGTCGCTACCGACTACGCGATCGACTCAGACGTCGATACTCCGTCCACTCCTCTTTCACCCCTTCTTTTGCCGGCCAACTCCGACGTTGACCGGAATTCTGTTCATATATCTTCACCTTCACCTTCACCAACCTCTTCTTCCGCGATGTCAGGATTTAATCCGAACATCTCTTTGACCACCCCTGGATTGGCTCCACCTCCTACGGAGACCAATATCCCACCACCACCGCCTGTTGTAGCGCCGCAGCGAATCGCGCTCCAGGATCGTTTCTATCCCACCCGTTCTGCACTTCCCACCTGCCTTTCTCTTCCTCCGGCCAATGGGGACAACTTTGAAATTAAGCCCCACTTCATCAACATGCTTCCACGTTTTCATGGGCTTGAATCTGAAGATGCTTATATCTTCATCAATAAATTTCAAAACGTCTGTACCATGATGAAAACCACCCAGCTGTCGGACGATGCTATACGTCTACGGGTCATTCCGTTCACTTTATGCGATCTTGCTGAAAAATGGCTGTATAGCACCGCCTCCTACTCCATAACCAGCTGGGACGAGTTTGTTAAAGCGTTTCTCAAGAAGTTTTATCCGAATCATAAAACCGCAAGGATTCGAAATGAAATCAACCAATTCTCCCAGCTTCCTTCTGAACCCTTCTGGAAGTGCTTTGACCGGTACAAAGACCTTCTTGTTCAGTGTCCTCACCACGGTATAGAGGAATGGCAACTTTGCCAAACCTTATACGAGGGACTGAACCCAGCAACGAAGCAGTTGTTGGAAACCATCTGTCAGGGCCACTTTCTATCGAAATCTGACGAGGAAGCGTGGCAGTTCTTTGACGACCTTGCGGAGAAAACGCTACAATGGGAGAGCACCAGACCGGCGTCTTCTTCTTCTACCTCCACTTCTACCGGTCAGTCTAGGGTAGGAATCCACCAACTTGATGTCTCTATTGCGATGAAAGCTGAAATGGCTGCAATAACAAGAAAGCTTGAAGCAATAGAGAGCAAATTTTCTGCTCCTGCTCCTGCCCCTGTTCTCCCCCTTCGTACCATTTGCGCTTGTTGTTCCGATCCTTCCCACTTGACCGAAGAGTGTCCTTACAATCCACCCTCGCAAGGACAAGATCAGGTTAATGCTGCCTTCCAGCAAAGACCGAGGAATGATCGATACTCTTCCACCTACAATCCCGGTTGGAGGAACCACCCCAATTTCTCCTGGAATCAGAATCAGAATCAATTCCAGGGCAACAATTTCCAAAGGGCCCCTCCGCCGTAACAACAAGCGCAACAACAAACTCAACATCAATATCAGCAGCCCTTCCAACCCTAACCTTTCCAAAATCAGACGAACAACTTTGCACCCAACAATTCTTTTCCACCAAACAACTTTGTTCCGTCAAACAACGATAAGGTTTCCTCGCTCGAACGAAGTCTGGAGGCGTTTGTTAAACAATCGACTCAATCCACCGCCAACATCCAGTCTTCCATTCAATCCTTAGTGCAACACACTGCCGCACACGGGCAAAGCATCAAGACCATCGAGGCCTAGATTGCACAGCTGAACGCGGCCTTAAGCGAGCGAGAGAAGGGGAAGCTCCCGTCCCAGCCACTCCCAAATCCCGGTCACCCACATAATGCACATGTTGCTCTTGAACAACAGAACCATAATGTGAGTGTCGTGACCACACTGAGATCGGGAAGGATGCTGCAAAACAACATTGGCAAACGAATCAACGATGACACCCCGGCCGCTTCTTCTTCTTCTTCTTCTTCTTCTTCTTCGTCTTCTGAGCCTATTCTCCGTTCTTCACAAGGCTCTCCTTCCTCTTCTTCTGCTCTGAATGGAGCCACTTCTCACTCCACGAAAACACCTATTCTGGGATCCGTTCCAACTCCACAATCTCCTCCTCCAGCATTAGACTCAACCAATTTTCAAAATGTTCCATTTCCAAACCGGTTGAGGTCTAATAAACAAAATCCTCAAATGGAGAAGATTCTGGAGTTATTCAAACAGGTTAACATTAACATTCCTCTTTTAGATGCTGTCCAACAAGTCCCGTCCTACGCGAAAATCTTAAAGGACTTGTGCACGAAAAAGAGGAAGTCTCAGGTACCCAAGAAAGTTTTCTTGGCTAGTGCTGTGAGTGATGCCCTTACCCAATCTTTACCACAAAAACGGAAGGACCCTGGCTGTCCTACGATTTCAATTACCATTGGGGGTAAGAACATCAACCGCGCACTATTAGATCTTGGTGCCAGTGTTAACCTGCTTCCGTATTCAGTATACGAGCAATTAGGCGTCGGAGAGCTGAAACCCACGCACTGCACTCCCCAAATGGCCGACCGATCGATCACCTATCCTAGGGGTGAGCTAGAGGATGTGTTAATCAAAGTCGGGGACTTCATATTCCCCGTTGACTTCATTTTATTAGACACACAGCCTGTAGCTAACCCCCGGAATCAAATTCCGGTGATACTCGGTCGCCCATTTCTCGCAACCTCAAATGATGTGATCAATTGTCGCAATGGTTCGATGAACCTCTCTTTTGGAAACATGACGATTGAACTCAACATTTTTAGGTTGGGGAATCAGCCCGCCGAACCTAATGCTCAAATACTGGACGTCTGCTCGATCCAGGAGATCACCCTAGAAGAGTGTGAATTCGAGGAGTTTCTGTTTGAACACGATAATCTTGACGCCACTAGTGCGTTTCTCTTCGAACCTGCTGCTGTTTCTGCGCCCGACAACGACTACGAGTGTTTCACGTTTTCGAACGATCTTAGCCGCGCACAACCCGAATTTGAATCCTTCGACTTTCTGGATGAGTTGCCTGAACCATACAACTCGGTTGCCTACACTCGCTTTGAACCTTTGCTGGAGTCCTTCGAGTTCGAGACCTTTGCACCAATCTTGCCTTCCATCGTTTCACCTCCAACGCTCGAACTCAAGCCTTTGCCGTCTCACCTTAAGTACGCTTACTTAGGTGAGAACGAGACCCTCCCTGTCATCATCTCGGCTTCTCTAGCTCCCGAGCAAGAGAAAGCCCTTCTCACGGTCTTGCACAGCAACAGGCAAGCTTTTGGCTGGTCCATGGCGGACATCAAGGGGATTAGTCCCCTGATCGTTGAGCATCACATTCATCTGATGGATGATGCCAAACCAGCCCGGGATCCACAAAGACGTCTCAATCCAGTCATGAAAGAGGCTATGAAGAAGGAGATCGTAAAATGTCTAGATAGTGGTATCATTTACCCTATCTCTGATAGCCAGTGGGTTAGCCCCATCCACGTTGTCCCCAAGAAGTCGGGCATCACGGTCATAACCAACGAGGCAAACGAGTTAATCCCTACTCGCACCCAAACTGGGTGGCAAGTGTGCATTGATTATAGAAAACTCAACGCCGCAATGCGGAAAGACCACTTTCCGCTACCTTTCATTGACCAGATGCTTGAACGATTGGCCGGACACGAGTACTACTGCTTTCTTGATGGCTACTCCGGCTATAATCAAATTCCCATCGCCGAAAAAGACCAGGACAAGACCACATTCACTTGTCCTTTCGGCACGTTTGCATATCGACGCATGCCCTTTGGGTTATGCAATGCGCCCGCTACCTTCCAGCGGTGTATGATGGGTATCTTCTCAGACATGGTGGAAAAATTTGTGGAGATTTTCATGGATGACTTCTCCATCTTCGGCGATTCCTTCAACGAGTGTTTGCTGCATCTTGACGCTGTCCTTACCCGATGTAAGGACAAGAATCTCACTTTGAACTGGGAGAAATGCCACTTCATGGTGCGTGAAGGTATTGTCTTAGGACATATCATCTCGCAAAATGGCATAGAGGTTGACAAAGCAAAGATTGAGGTCATTTCCAATCTGCCTCCTCCCCGATGCGTCAGAGATATCCGAGCCTTCCTTGGCCATGCCGGTTTCTATAGATGGTTCATCAAGGACTTTAGCAAGATTGCTAGGCCCTTGACTCTTTTGCTGGCCAAGGATACGCCATTCGACTTCAACTCGAGCTGTGTGACTGCATTCGAGTCATTGAAACGCTCACTCACTTCTGCTCCCGTTCTTTCTTCACCTAACTGGATGCACCCATTTGAGATTATGTGCGATGCATCCGACTTTGCCATTGGTGCTGTCCTTGGACAAAACATCAACAAGATGCCGCACGTAATCTATTATGCGAGCCGAACCCTGAACGACGCCCAACTCAATTATACAACAACTGAGAAGGAATTTTTGGCTGTTGTATTTGCTTTAGAAAAGTTCAGGCCCTACCTCATCGGCTCTCCAGTCATTGTCTACACAGACCATTCTGCTCTGCACCATCTTTTTGCGAAGAAAGATGCAAAATCTCGGTTAATCCGTTGGATCCTCTTGCTTCAAGAGTTTGACCTTGTCATTAAGGACAAACGAGGATGTGAAAACGTGGTTGCCGACCATCTCTCACGACTTTCTTCTTCGCCTTCGCTTCCAATTCCGATCAACGACGTTTTCCCGGATGAACAGCTCTTGACAGTATCTTGCGAACCCTGGTTCGCAGATATTGTGAACTATTTGGCCACAGGACTACTATCGACTGAATGGTCAAGTCAGGACAGACTTCGCTTCTTATCCCAAGTAAAACACTTTTACTGGGACGAACCCTATCTGTTCAAGTACTGTCCCGACCAGATTATTCGTCGGTGTGTTCCTGATGAGGAATTCAAGAGTGTGCTGTCATTTTGCCATGATCAAGCGTGTGGCGGGCATTTTGGTCCCAGAAAGACAGCTGAGAAGATCTTGCAATGTGGTTTCTACTGGCCACAACTCTTCAAAGACGCTCACGACTATTGCAAGACTTGCTCCCGGTGCCAACACATGGGCCGGATATCCCGGAGGAACGAGATGCCGCTCCAACCGATCTTGGTTGTGGAGATTTTCAATGTTTGGGGGATAGATTTCATAGGGCCGTTTCCCAGCTCTTTCGGGAACTTGTACATCCTTCTCGCTGTTGATTACGTCTCTAAATGGGTCGAGGCTGTGCCCAGCCGGACTAACGACAACAAGGGTTCCTTAAAGAAATCATTTCTCCCGGTTTGGGCACCCCCGAGCGATCATTAGCGACAATGGAAGTCATTTCTGCAACAAAACCTTTGAGGCCTTGATGCGGAAATACTCCATTAATCATAAGCTCTCTACGCCCTACCACCCCCAAACCTGCGGGCAGGCCGAAGTTTCAAATCGGCAAATCAAGCAGATACTGGAGAAGACGGTTTCCAAGAACCGTAAGGATTGGTCGCTGAAACTCACTGATGCCCTTTGGGCATTTCGAACCACTTATAAGACCGACCTTTGCATGTCTCCCTATCGACTTGTGTACGGAAAAGCCTGCCACGTACCTGTCAAAATAGAGCATCGCACATTTTGGGCGATAAAGGAGCTGAATCTGTCTCTCGAGGATGCGAGCAGCCATCGGAAGCTGCAGCTGAACGAATTAAGAGAGCTTAGGGATGAGGCTTATGATAACGCGGTTGTCGTTAAGAATCGAACGAAGGTGTTTCACGATAAACACCTTTTGCGCAAAACCTTCGTACCTGGTCAGCAGGTACTGTTTTACGACACCCGACTTCACTTCCATCCAGGAAAGCTCAGATCTCGCTGGAAAGGGCCGTATTTTGTACGGAATGTGTATCCGTAGGGCGCTGTGGATTTGGAAAATCCAAAGGACGGTTAACTTTTCAAAGTAAACGGACACCGATGCAAACCGTACCTTAGCGCCGAACCAACAGAGGAGCTCCTGTTCTTACAGGAGCCGGTTTACCCTGAATGATCTTCCTCTGTCTACCTCCAAACTTCGGTTATCCAGCCAAGAACAGTGGAAACTGTTCTAAATAAGTTTGGGGGTATGTATAAACCATTTTGTATATATTTGTGAATATTCTTTTTCTTTTTCTTTTCTTCAAAAACAAAAACAAAAAAAATTGTGTATCGCTAACCGACAGTTTTGGGGTTGTTCATATCAGATTTTTGCATTTTCATACCGCCCAATTTTTATCACATTGCATATCGGTAGATACTCTTGAGCCGTGTTTGCTAGTCAATTGCAGGATACAGGTTCTCGGTTCTAAAAACGGTGAAATTCATGGAAAACACGACAAAATCCGGGTTCCTGCCAACCACTAAGAAAACACGGTCTCCGCTCTTCATCCGTATGTTGCCAAATACCAGTTTAGGAAGACAAAATGGCAAATCAATGTCGTTTTCATGCACAAGGCTCAATGGCAGCACAAGATCCATGAAATTTACGCGGAGCTCGAGGAAATCATGACAAAAAAAGTCCACCTTTCCCTCAACAGAAATTCTGGAAAATTCGTGAAGAAATTACGAGAAAACACATATACCAGAATGAAGTACACAGCAAACCAGGGAAGCACCAAAAATCCCATGCCCTGACTCCACCAGAGTGCGGCGGATCCGCGGCATAAGGAGGCTTAGGCCGCGGATCCGCGGCCACTCTGTTGAGTCAGAGCATGGGCTTTGGGGGGTATTTGGGTCTTTTCATGTGTATTCTGATGGTTGCCCTAGATTTTCAGTTTTCAGCTTATAAATAGCCCAGAACTTTGTGAAGGAAAGGGTCTATAATCCTGTATTCTTTTTCTAGGTTTTAGAATACATGTTCTACTTCTTCTCATCTCTTCTCCATTAAAACTTGTAGTGAGCTTTGTGAGTGAGGAATGGTGAATAAAGAAGTTCATTTTATTATCATGCTTGTCTTGTTCTTTCTATAATTGTTGTAATTTTCATTTGTTAACTAGTTGTTGTTATTTCGTGTTGTTTCTTTCTTCTCTCTTTTTCTTTATCCTTAAAACGACTATGATGCTTGCGCTCGATCCTTGCCAAGGTGAGGTCGCAAATAGCTAGTCGTTATCTTCTAATCTCTTTCTTTCTATCTTCCTCTTTTGTTTTGTTTTATTTCTCCGTATCATGATGTGTGAGTAGTTCATACTTGTTAGGGTAGGATAAGGGAAGTTTGAGAGAAGGAAATCTCTCTCACTCTTCCCTTGCCTAACAGCTTAATTCGACTCCCGTTAATTGAACCACAATCCGCTCCTTACGGCACCCTATCCTACATGATAGCGGTGATTCCGTAGTGAGACCGGTTGTGGTTGAATAAACCGGAGGTTATGGCTAAGAGCCAAGAACGGACGGACAAGCACCAAAAGGAAGAACTTATGCGTTGGAAAGCCTAGCTTATACTCGCAAGTTCCTTCCTAGACGTGCTAATCCCCGTTGTTGCCGATTACCGTAACACCGATATTAAGAGGGGCAACGAAAGATGTGGAGACTCCTAAATCAAACTAACCTAATCCTAACCCTAACAAGCTCTCTTTAAATATCAACTTAACACTTAGATAATCACAAACAAATCTAAAAAACTGGACTTAACTCGTTAAAGCACATAGAAAAAGATTCTCATCTCCTTGCGGACGACCCGTACTCAACCGGCTAGCTACAAGCGAAACCATCTTGATTGCGGTATTTAACTAAAACTTGAACACGCAGAACCACTAACAATCAGTAAACCAACTCATCAGTGGGAATCGGGATCCAACTATCATCGCATGATAACATGGCGGAATCCACTCACGTCATCACACTCCAGATGGTATGCGCATATCTGGCAAGTTTCAGTTTCCTTAGAAACTCCCGACGTGATTTTTACCCCATGCTCTTATGACCTTGGCGTGAGGTCAAAATATCATAAGTCACATGTCAAGTTCTACCCGTCATTGTCCATGTTAATTTGAACCCACCCGTACATACCCTTGACGTAGACCAAAATAGTAGTACGACTGTCCCAAACCAACGCATCTATCTATGCAACAGATAAATACCCGGCAGCTACCAATCACCATGCCTTGGCGTGATGTCAAAATACATAGCTTGAATACTACCGAATATTTAACTGAAATGACGGAGAGCTACGAATGGTTTCTGGAGAAAACCATTAAATTAATGAACTTGATATCGTTGAAGGAACTGGATAGCTTTTTGAAAATATAGTGACGAAAACCTTTGCTAAAAAGGTCACTCCCGGTGAAGAGATCTCGGCTCTTTCCCCATAGAATAAGGTGCAGGATATTCCAACCGAATACCACGATGCAAAGCAAAAGTAATCGGCTATAGTGATGTTATTGCCCTGACGCAAACTTTTGTCCAAGGGGTCACTCCCGGTGAAGGGATCTCGGACCTTGCCTCGTCGACCGAGGAGCAGGATATTCCAACTGAATACCATGATGCAAAACAAAAAAGAACGTCCTTGCAATAACAGCTTTTTGAAAAGTGTTCCAACAACATCAGAATAGGTTTGTTTAGCTTGCATTGATCCGAATCAACGCAGTCCCATCAATTGATCACACCAATAAAGAACGAAAATAATGATGTACGTATATGCCATCCGCATTCGCCACTGGGTCCCGTCATTACCCGTTAGGTTACTTAACTAACGACAGAGCGGGGACTGGACTAGCGCGGATGCAAAACATATACAACTTCTACTAGTATATATATATATCAATATATAATATTTTCGCTCAAGCCGTGATAAAATGCAACATAACAGAAATGTACAACATCACAGAACAATACATGTATCTGGGATCCCCGGGTTTCACAGAGCCGCTACTGAAACCCGAGGTTCCCCTGGTCGTGTGGATAGCCTGTGCAATGAAATCCTAGACCCCTACGGGCCAGGCAAGTTACCCGCCAAAACCTGAAGCGAGGCAGCCCCCTTCAGCAATGTGAATGGACCACCCAGCACTTCACGGAATCCGGTAACTTAGGCACCCCTCCTGGGTCAACCTGTACCCCCTACGAGTGCGGCGAATAGCCTGCCAATTCTAGAGTAAAGCCTCCTCCGTCTCAATGCCATGAGATGCGGGCTTGTAGCCCTTTAGAACCCGGTTATCCGTGCACCCCACCTTGGGGTAATCCTAGTACAGAAAGTAAAATATACATACAACAGGTACATCGACCTCGACCTGGTCGTGCCCCAAAAGAATAATATACAAACAGGCAGTGACGGCAGTTCACATGTCGGACGCTCGCCCCGCAATATCAAATGTACATAATACAACCAAATCTGTACAACCATTGCATCCAGGATATCCCCCACGACCAATCCGCAACATCACACCACAACACAGAACATCAACGTGAATGTCACGTTCGCAAATCCGTCTAACCGGGCTATAGCAGTTAGACAGGATTTACCGATTGAGTGACATTCACGGTCGTAGATATAATGTAAATACTGTGAACTAATGTTTTAAAATATTCGATCGATAAAATTTACCTAAGTGGGCCCCAAGCACTACTGTAGCACTCACAGAAAATCTGGGCCCAAAAAGAAAATTCCAAAAACCCTATTTTCAAGTCAGGAGCTTTCTGCAAAATTTTGGTACACTGAACAGTGAAAGTCGCGGCGGAACCGCGGCCCAAGCATGGGTTTGGCCGCGGTTCCACGGTGGAGTAGACTGTTCACGAGACCAAATTTTCACAGAATTATTAAAATTCCCTGCACATCATTCTGCAACAACATGAAAAAATTTTGGAGCTAAAAAAATTTCGACAGAAACCGATGCTTTTGAAAACGCGGGTTTTGGAATTTTTTTCGATCGGAAATGTAAACACATTAGACAAAGCTAGACTAGGTTAATGGCTTGCCTTTGATACCACTGTAAGTGCACGGCGGTGCCCCGGCCGTCAATCCGACGTCGGAATGCGGAAGCGATGCTTTACTTTAAACTTTTTAAACCGTCACCACCGCGCACTATAAACCCGGATCATGCTATTAATGTAGTTAAAGCTATCTACAAAGGGGGTAGAGAGATATACCGAGCGATCCGTGTCCTTCGGTCTTCTCGTCGTCGTCCCGATCTCCCCGCGGAATCTCCGGTCTCCACCACGTCGCCGGAAGGGCACCACCTCGCCGGCTTCTTTTACGGGCTCCCACCTCTCGACCGAGGCAACTCGGGCATGAAGTTGGCGAGTCGACGTGCCCAAGATTTGCTGTAGTTTAACTGTAGAATGCTTCGTCTCTTGGGGTTCTAGGATGTTGCCATATGGGGGAGGTATGAGATATGAGCTTTTGGAGGAGGAGCTAAAATGATTTTGCCAAGCCAAATGAGTGTAAATCCCACACCCAAAAATTGGGACAGCCCCCCCTTTCCCTTTCGCCGGCCAAGACAAGGTGAGAATGAGAGGAGTGAGAATATGAGAGAGGGAGTGAGGAAGTATCAAAAGAATGAGAGTCTCTCATAATGCGAGAGAGAGAGAGATGGTTATCATGAAGAATCATCATCACAAAACCAAGTCACACTCAACCATCATCATCCAACATCATTACTCCAAAAGCAACACTCCAACAACCTAATCATCAACAACCATGATGAAAAGAAGAAGAAGTCAAATGAAGTCAAATGGTGGAGGAATTATCATGATACAACAATATGCAAAGACAACCCTCCAAAATGCTTATTTGCACAAATGCAAAAAAGCCCTCCTCCACCAATCTTCAGCCAATGAAAGATACAAAGAAATATGGCTGAAAAGGAAAACAAACAGGCAACTCCAAAAAACTGATACCGTAATAAATTACAGGAAAACCCCGCTACAGTATATACATACCCGTATTTGTATTCCGACCGAAATACAAATGCAATGAGACAAAATCTACACTGTACTATACTAGGATCCGGCTTAAACCAAAGCCCGCTAGTATTAACCGTCCGATTGTGATGCGTGCAATACCGCACGTATCTGATCAAACCCTTGCCATATCTCCATACGGCCTCTACAGTGTTTCGCCCGAAACTTGACTAACTGGTTTGTTGGGGACTCTATAGACTCGTCAATACTATGGCTGTGGATTTAACCACTAGCACGTCAGAGGTATTAGCCATACGTGACGGGCTACCAGCTATTGACCAAAAGGGACGTCGATGAGCGAACTCATCCTGACACCCTACTGAGCCTGTCAGTGATAATATCCGTACAGCCCAGTTCGTTCGTCTATAAGCATCGCATGGCGGGCCTAGGGGGTTGGTAAAATTCAGATCACCAAAAGCGGTACAAGTCGTGTCGGAGTGTAGCCCAGAACATCCTGAGATACTACTGGAATACCTACCAGTAAATCTCCTGCCTTGGCCAAGGACTTCGTGAAAGGTTTACCTAGCATCCTATGAGAGGTTTGGAAGCATCACATGTCACAAAGATCATGTTTTTATGGTGCTAAGTAAACATACAAAGGATCTATCCTAGAAAAATTAGGGTTTCGAAATTTTGCATATCAACATAAGCAAGAAAAGCTAGGGTTTTGAGAGTACAACCTTTGTAGCTCCCTACGCTAGACTCCTCGGCTACTTGGGGTTTGGAAACGGGTCCGCTTGAACTCCTCTAGGTCACCGATGATCCACCCGGAGTCCGCTTTGTCCAAGCTTGCAACTTCACCCGATCAAGAGAATGAAATGAAGTTAACACTCCAAACAAGTGGGCTAGACTTGTGTAGAATGATGTTGTGGTTCTCTTTCTCACTTCAATATCCTAACTTGATGAGTATATTGCTCACTACAAAAATCTAGAGAGCAAATGAGAAAGGAAGAAGAAGATGATGGCTATATCTTTTACAAGAGTGAAAAGAATAACTCCTCTTTTTGAAAAATGAAAATATATGAATATATATTTTCATGTTCTCATCTCAAACCATGGTTTAAACAATGAATATATTATTGAACTTGAGTTTAAACACAAAAGGAAAGTTTACCTAAGGTTAAAAGGTGGGTGAGAATGGTTAGGTCAAAAGATGAGTATAGAAACAAATGAATCATAACCATTTTCCTTTTTGCTTTAAATCAAATGCAATAAAAACCATATATAAAACCATGGTGTGAGTCTTATATTGGCACCATATTCATGTACGTACAACCATGAAGGATGTATGTATGTATGTATGTATGTGTATATGTACATCCATATGTGCATTAATCTAAAAAGAGAACATACATGCATGCATACATCCATCAAATATAAGAAAGGATTTCTAGTGAGAAACTAATGGTTAAATGATAAATCAACACTTGATTTATCAATCCAGTCATATCACATATGACCCTAACCAAAAGCAAGCCGCCCGATCAATATACGGTATCCTATATGCGCATTTTAATCGGGTCCATGCGCATATCGCATACTCGCACCACAACGTTTCGCCTGGACTAGGTAACTCAATTGTGGGACTCTAAGACTCGTCAATACGCCGGCAGTGGGTGATGATCATATCAAGCACCCCCAAGCCGCAAGCGGTCAGCTAAACGTAACGGCCACCCGGGTATTGAACGATCAGAAGAGAACAAGCGAACCTTCTACAACTCCCGTCGAGCCAACCGGCAACACTACCGTGCAGTCCGGTCTCCTCGTCTGATATGTCGCATATCATGTCTAGGGGTGGTAAACGTCATACCCCAATAACCGATAAGTCGTGCCGATGTGAGGCTCATAACGGGTCGAGAAACTACTGGTAACACTTACTAGCAAATCTCAGAATTAGCCCTGGCCAGGGACTTCCCTGTTACGGCCAATCGAGCACAGCGCAACATCAACCCCCAATACCGGGAGAGACGAAACCCCTCCTATCGCTCATTGCCTCCACGTGACTCGGGACTGTACCCAAAAACCACCGTTTTGCACGCCCTTATGGACGCGGTAAGGTGGAAATCAAAGCACAATAGGAATCACACAAGACTCTATGACGATCTCGGGTCTACAGACTAACCTGCACAAGTGTCACCTGAGAACTGCCATCTGACGTGAGGTATAATACATCTGGGAGTTCTCGGTGAGTCCGTCCAGTGTACCCAGTCTCCACTGAGCACCCGTATACCATCTCTGATGTCAAACACCAATGGATATGGGATCATCCATCGCCCATCTCATGGGTCGAGAAGCGTATACGCTAGTCTACTCTGGTATATCGATGCCCTATCTCGATACACCACGACTAGGGACCTTGAAGGATGTACTTATGGTCGAGAAGCGTATACGCTAGTCCAGGTAGTCAAGTACATATCCTAAGGGCTTTACCAACATGTAACCTATAAGACAGTATAAAGAGACAAGTATACATGTTAAGATAAAGAGCAACCAGATAGCATACTATCATATCGGGCAAGTAAGTCATCTCTATATATGTCCAAGCATCCAATATAATATACATCATCTGTATAATACTGGCCTCTAGGGCATACATACAACTAACAATCTCCCACTTGCACTAGGGCCAGCTGCTGTAGTATCGCATTCCGAGCATCCCGAAGAGTCTCTCAAACTGTATCTGGGGAATGGCCTTCGTGAGTGGATCCGCTGTGTTATTCTTCGTGTCAACCCTCCTGACCTCGATTTCCCGACAATCAAATATCTCCCGGATCAGGTGATACCACCTCAGAATATGCCTGGATCGCTGATGGGACCTGGGTTCCTTGGCCAAAGCCACCGCTCCATTGTTATCGCAATACAAAGGTATTGGATGCTCAATGGATGGAACCACTCCAAGTTTAGTAATGAACTTCTTGATCCAGACAGCCTCTTTGGTAGCATCGTTGGCAGCGATGTATTCAGCCTCCATCGTCGAGTCTGCCACGGTTTCCTGCTTGGAACTCTTCAAGCTAACCGCCCCTCCGTAAAGGGTAAAGACAAATCCTGACTGCGACTTAGAGTCGTCCTTATCACTCTGGAAGCTCGAATCGGTAAAGGACTCCACTTGGAGTTCTCCGTTACCATACACCAAGAGCATCTCTTTAGTCCTTTGCAAGTACTTGAGAATGCTCTTCATAGCTGTCCAATGACTCTCTCCAGGATCAGCTTGATACCTGCTCACTACACTTAGTGAGTATGCTACATCGGGTCTGTTACATAGCATCGCGTACATGATAGAGCCTACAGCCGAAGCATAGGGTTTCCCTTGCTTGCGAGCTCTCTCCAAATCAGTCTTGGGAGACATCTCTTTGGAGAGAGTGACTCCAGAGATCGTGGGTAAGTTCCCATGCTTGGATTCTTCCATACTAAACCTCTTTAGTATGGTGTCAATGTACCTGGATTGGGACAATCCCAATATCCGTTTGGATCTACCTCTATAGATCCTAATTGCCAATATGTAGGAGGCATCACCAAGATCATTCATTGAGAATCTTTGTGATAAGAAGAGCTTGACCGATTGCAGCATAGGAATATCATTTCCTATCAAGAGTATGTCGTCCACGTATAATACGACGAAAACAACCTTACTCTCTGCTGCCTTCTTGTAAATACATGGTTCATCTACATTTTTGACGAAATCAAACTCTTTGATAACGACGTCAAAGCAGATGTTCCAACTCCGCGATGCTTGCTTTAATCCATAAATGGATTTAAGCAGCTTGCACACCTTCCCGCTGCTCCCACTATCTACGAAGCCCTCTGGCTGAGTCATGTACACGCACTCTTCTAAATCACCGTTTAGAAAGGCGGTCTTAACATCCATTTGCCAGATTTCGTAATCATGATATGCAGCGATGGCAAGTATGATCCGGATGGATTTAAGCATAGCCACTAGAGAAAAGGTTTCGTCATAGTCCACACCTGGTCTTTGACGAAAACCCTTTGCAACAAGTCTAGCTTTGAAAGTCTCCACTTTCCCATCTACACCAAGTTTTTTTTGAAGATCCACTTGCTCCCAATGGGTTTTACCCCTTCAGGAGTATCTTCCAAAGTCCATACTTTGTTGGTGTACATGGATTCCATTTCAGACCGCATTGCATCCAGCCTTTTCACTGAGTCTCTACTCGTGATGGCCTGCTCGAAACTAGTTGGGTCATCATCCTCCATGATGCAATCCTCGCTCCCACCGTCAATGAGAAAACCGTAGTATCTCTCAGGTGGATGAGAAACCCTGCTAGATCAGCAGAGAGGCTGGGGTTCGTCGGGTACTACTGAATCCTCTGGTTCTACCAAGTCTTCTATTATAGTTTGTGTCGCTGGAACCTCTTCCAGTTCTACCTCAATGCCACTTGCCTGTTTCATAAGAAAACCTTTTTCTAAGAAAGTGGCATGTCGAGAAACAAACACCTTTTGTTCCTCGGAGTGGTAGAAGATATACCCTCGCGAATGTTTGGGATATCCAACAAACTTACATAGAACAAATCTTGCCTCGAGCTTGTCCGGATTTTGTGTTTTAACATAGGTCGGACAGCCCCATATCTGAATAAAATTAAGACATGGTCTCTCATATGGAGTGGTAGGCACTGATTTGGTTGGAACTCTAGTCAATAGGTACCCTAGAAGGAAATAGGTAACTTAGCTGCACTCATCATAGAGCGCACCATATCTAATAGGGTGCGATTTCTCCGCTCCGATACACCGTTGTGCTGTGGTGTATAAGGAGGAGTAAGCTGAGAGAGAATCCCATTCAATTTTAGATAATCTCTGAATTCATTACTTAAGTATTCTCCTCCTCGATCAGATCGAAGGATCTTAATACTTTTTCCGGTTTGGTTCTCGACTTCTTGTTTATATTCTCTAAATTTCTCAAAAGCTTCTGATTTGTGTTTCATCAGGAACACATATCCGAATCTAGAGTGATCGTCAGTGAATGTAATGAAGTACGAAGAACCATCCCTGGCATGTGTAGACATGGGACCGCATACATCACTATGTATCAGTCCCAAGAGTTCGGTAACTCTTTCTCCGTGTCCCGTAAACGGAGTTTTGGTCATCTTGCCTTTGAGACATGAATGGCAAGTATCATAAGATAATAATTTGAACGAATTTAAATATCCATCTTTATGTAACTTAGCCAGTCGTGTCGCATTGATATGACCAAGTCTACAACGCCACAAGAAGGATTCGTTCATTTCTGAACTTTTCCTCTTGTTTGTGTTTTGTATATTGAGGACTGTATTTTGATTTAGAATGAATATGCCATTATGTAACGAGCCTGATGCAATCAACTTTTGATCTAGGAATATGTTCATAACATTATCCTTTACTACAAAATTATATCCTTCTTAACTTAATAAAGAAACTGATATAATGTTGCACATCATGTTCGGTATATAATAGCACTCATTTAGAATCATTGTATCACCACTTGGTAATACTAGGTGATATTCGCCAACTGCTTTGGCTGCAATACTTACACCATTCCCTACTTGAACGGCATGATCACCTTTTCCCAGTTCTCTACCTTTTCGTAGCCCATGTAACTGTTTACATATGTGGGATCCTGATCCAGTATCTAATACCCAGGACGTAGGGTGAACTGAAAAATAGTTCTCAATGACAAACACACCCGAAGAAGGTGCATCAACATGCATGTTCTCCGTTTGGGCGGCGTGAGAATCCAGATATTCTCCTGTTTCCTGTTCAGTCTTATAACACTTATAAGATAGAACGGGTTCAACGTTCAACTGCACAGTATAACATGCGGGTTTGGTCAATACATCCATATTATTATCTTGATTAAGGCATGCCATGGTCGCTACCTGGAGAGAGAGAGAAGAAAACAATTTAGCGTATGCTCTTGCAAGACCAGATTGGTTATTATCTTATCTAATCAGGATGGCTCCCACTGGTTTTTATCAAATCTTCCGTCAAACCCTAAAAGGAAAGATTAGCCGGGATTAATTACACCCTACAACTTCACCGATCTTTCAGCCAGGCCAGTGTCGGTACTTTGAGGGAGGTTCCCCTTGCTTTCGCACGGACCTAATTAAAGTAAACCTCCTTTTCCCAGAGGCGTAACCCCGTTGACACCTTTCTAGACACCTACTTGATCGGCTAATTGTCCTGTGTAAAACTCTCCCGGGAGTAACAATTACTCGCAGTGGGTATCGGGATCCAACTATCTCATAGAAAGTATGCAATCTCATTGCAAATTTCAACGCTTGAAATTCCCGATAATGCTTTTGTCCCTAGCATCCCATGACCTTGATGGAGGCCAAACTACCCATAGGGCGCTAGTCAAGTTCAACCCGTCATTTCTTGATTGAATTAAACCCACCCGTACGACTTTTGACGGAGGCCAAACTACGCCGTACGAATATCCTTATCCAATCGCATCATATGCTAGCAGATAAGTACTAGTTTGCTACCATACACTACGCCTTGACGGAGGCCAAACTACCGCAGCATGAATATTAAGTAATACTTATCTGAAATGACGGAGGGCTACGCAGGTTTTTCACAAAAACCATGAGCGTAATGAACTTGATATCGTTGTAGAATCGAGTGAATTTTGAAATGGAGTGATTTTGAGGCTTTCATTAGTTTTTCTAAAGAGGTCACTCCCGGTGAAGGGATCTCGGCTCTTTCCTCATCGAATAAGGTGCGGGATATATCGTATATATCACTGTACAAAGCAAGACTCCAAAAGCAATCAATAACCAAACCGAGTTTTGTAGCATCTGCCAGTTTTGCTAAAGAGGTCACTCCCGGTGAAGGGATCTCGGCCCTTTCCCCATCGAATAAGGTACATGGTATATCATATATACCGCTATGCAAAGCAAGACTGTAGCTACCCTTTTATTTTAAAATTTGATTCTACAACATCTTTTAGGTTTCTTTTCTTTCATTAATCACATTAATGAAGTCCCATCATTTAAGTCACCTAAACATCACAGATAAATACGATGTACACTTATGCCATCCGCATCTGCCTCGATGTCCCCTCGTGCACCGTTAGGTTAGGTAACTAACGACAGAGCAAGGCATGGCTAGTGCAGGTGTAAAACATAAGTAACGTCTATATAATATATCATATATACTGTATACTGTATCCATCACAACATATCAAATGATCACATCACAGATATCGCCGCAAAAACATAGATATAATGTGGGATATTCTAGGACGTCCGTATTTAGTATTTAGCCAATAATAGAAAATACGGATTCCACAGTCGCGATGAATAGCCAAGCCCACACCCAGGAACCCTACGAGAGCGCCATGCGACCCAACCAATTCTGGAGTTTAGGAGACCCGGTCTCGACTCCTCGAGATGGCCTCCCACTGAACCCCAGAACCCGGTCACCCGTGCTCCTCTCCTTGGGTCCATCCTAATGCGGAAAAGTAAATAATATACAATACTGGTGGCATCAACATCAACCCGGAAGTGCCCCAAATAAAAGAATATTACATTACATTTAAATTTACATGAATGAAAATTTAAAACTTTCATCTCACATAAAATCCCCCGGCTATTCAATCGCGACAATCCTGCACATCATATCTCAGCAACACATAATATCATATATCATCAACGTAAGTAAGTATGCGTACCCCAATTGTCGTTGATGTATAGCAACGAAACCGACGATATCGACATACTACACTTACGGTCACAGAAAAGAAAGTGTAAAACTGCAATATTTGGAATCCACATTCTCTTTAGACATCGTAAATGCGAAATATCACATACTTCGTATTTCATGTCCAACTATATGAATTCCAGATATTGCATCACATTCAAGATAAATAGTTGGTATTAAAGTTTTCGAACGAACGATCAAATACCCAAGATTCGCTAAAGCTCAACACTTGAGCGGAGTTCAAAAACCTGGAGTGTGACACAGTGGTAGCGGTCCAGCCGTAGAAGGGTCAAGCCAACGCCTCACATGTGGCACGCCGTACTGCCCCAAACCCTAAGGTTCAAAAGGCAGTTCAAGACGGTCACATAATCGAGTTAAGGTTTGTTGTCTTCTAGAGGGTCCACCAAAAACAAACTTGCACGTATTTCCGAAAGATTTTAAACCCCATGAAAAGTGAGCAAATGATACTCGTTCAAACACTTGAATACATTCTAATTTATCCGGAAAAGTCACGAAATGAAAATTTCGATCGAATCGACGAGTCCAAAACCATCTCCAGAATTTACAGTTCTAAATTCAGATTAAAAATACTCCAAAACAATATACAAGCAGATAGATTAGTTACTGTACAAAAACGATACGATGAAGCAATAAAACGGCCGCGGAACCGCGGCCTAAGCAGGCTATTGCCGTGGTTCCGCGGCGGAATTAACTGTTCATTGCATCGTTTTTCTCAGTAATTCTTACATTTGCCTGCTGAATTTTTTGCATATTTTTAATTCTGAAAATAACCAGATTTTAAAAAATGTCCAGAGAGCGTCCGAGAAAGTCGTATTTTAGTTCGATCGGAGTTTTTACTTCGTTAAAGTGTCGCCTAATGTTCTAGGTCGGCTCTGATACCAATGAAAGGTTTACCTAGCACCCTATGAGAGTTTTGGAAGCATCACATGTCACAAAGATCAAGTTTTTATGGTGCTAAGTAAACATACAAAGGATCTATCCTAGAAAAATTAGGGTTTCGAAATTTTGCATATCAACATAAGCAAGAAAAGCTAGGGTTTTGAGAGTACAACCTTTGCAGCTCCCTACGCTAGACTCCTCGGCTACTTGGGGTTTGGAAAAGGGTCCGCTTGAACTCCTCTAGGTCACCGATGATCCACTCGGAGTCCGCTTTGTCCAAGCTTGCAACTTCACCCGATCAAGAGAATAAAATGAAGCCAACACTCCAAATAAGTGGGCTAGACTTGTGTAGAATGATGTTGTGGTTCTCTTTCTCACTTCAAAATCCTAACTTGATGAGTATATTGCTCACTACAAAAATCTAGAGAGCAAATGAGAGAGGAAGTGTTAGTTATACGTATGCCCTAGAGGCCATTACTGTACATACGATGTATATTGTAGTGGATGCTAGGACATATATAGGGAGGACTTTCTTGATCGACATGATAGTATGATATCTGGTTGTACTTTATCTTAACATGTACTCTGATTGTCTCTATATTACATGTTGATAAAGCCCTTAGGATATGTACTCGACTACTGGGACTATGATGAGATCATACTAGTGGGGCCACGGTAGTCGACGAGTACGTCCTATAACTGTTCCTAGTCGAGGGTGTATCGAGACAGGGCATCGATGCACCAGAGTAGACTAGCGTATACGCATCTTGACCCATATGATGGGCGATGGATGATCCCATATCCATTGGTGTTTGACATCAAGGATGGTGTACAGGTGCTCAGTAGAGACTGGGTACACTGGACGGACTCGCCGAGAACTCCCAGATAGTATTATACCTCACGCCAGATGGCAGTTCTCCGGTGACACTGGTACAGAGTAGTCTGTTGACCCGAGATCGTCATAGAGTCTTGTGTGATTCCCACTGTGCTTTGATTTCCATCATACCACGTCCAAGAGGGCGTGCAAAAAGGTGGCTTTTGGGTACAGTCCCGAATCACATGGAGGCAATGAGCGATAGGAGGGGATTCGTCTCTCCCGGTATAGGGAGTTGATGTTGTGCTGTGTTCGATTGGCTATAACCGGAAATCCCTAGCCAGGGTTGCTGAGATTTACTGGTAAGTGTTATCAGTAGTTTCTCGAACTGTTATAGACCTCATATCGACACGACTTATCAAGCTACTGGGGTCTGACGTTTACCACCCCTAGGCGAGATATGCAACATAT
This sequence comes from Agapanthus africanus, assembly GCA_030015575.1. Classification (NCBI taxonomy): domain Eukaryota; kingdom Viridiplantae; phylum Streptophyta; class Magnoliopsida; order Asparagales; family Amaryllidaceae; genus Agapanthus; species Agapanthus africanus. The sequence continues at coordinate 319,907,267 of JASDDO010000008.1, forward strand.
CAGACGACGAGACCGGACTGTACGGGAGTGTTACTGATTGGATTCACAGGAGAAGTTACAGGCTTGCTTGTTGATCTTCTGAGCGCTCAATACCTGGGTAGCTGTTACGTTTAGCTGACCGCTTGCAGCTTGTGGGTGTTTGATATGATCATCACCTACTGTCGGCGTATTGACGATTCTTTAGAGTCCTACACAGAGGTTTCTTGGCTCAGGCAAAACGGAGTAGGAGCACATATGTGATATGTGCGGGACCGAGGATAATACGATATAAGATACCATATTCTATTATCACGATATTTGATATCAGCCGGGTCATCGGATCAAGTGTTGATTCGATGAATCGGTACGGATAAATATTAGTCGGTTATATGCGATATAACCGGATTGTCGGATCAAGTGTTGATTCGATAATTTAATGTATAATAATATATATGATATATTAAATTGCATTAACTAATATTTGCTCAATAAAAGATTCTTTTTCTCACTCGGGTAATACATTGATATATATGCGATATATGTTAAATGTATTATTTTATTTTGTTACAATAAATATTGTATATGTGATATATAATATTATAACATATTATAATTATTAATGCAACATGTTTAGAGGAGTTTAAACATGATTAGGGTTTCTATTAGGGTTAAACCTTCTAGTTGATTCTAGAAGCTTTACTTTGTCTTTGTTAAGATATTATGATAGATATTTCTTTGTGACTCATCCTTTAACCCAACCCAAACCCTAACCCTAGTAAACTCTCTACATTGGTTACTACAACCATGGTTGCATAAATGATTATGATAACATTTTATTATTCATCACAAAAGGAAATGGATCACTATTCTTCTTCTTCCTTCATTCTTTCATGAAAAAGCTTGCTAGATTTTTCCAAAGTGATGAATAAATATGAGAAAAAGATAAATAAAGAGAGCAAAAATCCTACTTCATCATCCTCATCTTCCCTTGCCATTTAGATGAGGGTGTTCACATTATTTCATGAGTGTTATCTTGTGTTAACGGAACTTCAAGGTAGATCATCTTAGTATCGAAGATCGGAAGCAAAGGTTGCATCTTTCTCTTCGTGGAACCTCTCGAGAGTCCGGATCCCGATGATCGCAGTGAAGGGACCACAACACGGAGCATATGAAGTGAAGGACCGGATCGACAAAGGTTGTAATCCCTTTCACTTAGTGTTAAAGAGTTTAACATATTTGTTTTCGCCTAATCTCTAGTTTAAAGATCCGTATTCGGGTTGTTCGGCACGGCTAATTTTTTAATCGGGCATGGTTGATGCCTCGTAGACCCTTGTGCGCGTGCATAGCAACCCTACAGTGGTATCAGAGCCAAGTTAGAGCTTTAGGTGAAGTTTAGACGAAGTTTAAAGTCCGATCGAACCCGGAAAACCCGATATAACCCCTTCTTTGGAAATTTTCTGAAACTTTGGATTTTTGTGAATTAAAAATTGCCAAAAAATTCAGCAGGGAATTCTATGAGTTACTGTGAATCACGTGATGCTAACTCGACAAACGAAGCGCGGAACCGCGGCACAACACTGGGTTTCGCGGCGGTTCCGCGGCCACTTTGCGGAGTTACACCACGTGGCTTGCACAGTAATTCTTGTCTTGAAGTGCTGAGTCTTCTGGAAATTTTTATATTTTACTCAACAGTTGAGTTTTTCTGGGGTTGTTTTGGGGATTCGATTATTCGATCGGATTGTCTAATTTGGTCTATGTGTTGTCCGGATAATTTTAGAAACTGTTAAAAAGTTCGAACGGATATCAATAACTCACTTTTTTCCCTGTCGGAAAATTTTTCAAAAGTTGGATTTTTTCTCGTGTTTAAGAATGTTCTAAGTGATGCAAGTAACGCGGTGGACCCTATAGAAGACAACAAACCTTAACTCGATTATGTGACCGTCTTGAACTGTTTTTTGAACCTTAGGGTTTGGGGCAGTACGGCGTGCCACATGTGAGGTGTTGGCTTGACCCTTCTACGGCTGGACCATTGGTACTGTGGCATGTGATGGATGTTTTTAAACTGATTTCAAGTGTTGAGATACATTGGGGAAATCTTGGGTGTTTGATTATTCGATCGGAATGTTTAACTTTGTCTATTTATCTGGAATGTGATACAATATTTGGAATCCACAGGTAGTTATGAGATAACTGATTTGAATATTATAAACATAGCAGTTTAGTTTCAAATGATCGGTTGCCACGGAATTTTGATGTGATCAAAAGTCCGTCGCAATCGCGTAGCGTACGCGGATACTCGCCGGATAAACTTAATAGACAGCTACACCTCTTAGCCCCGACCAAGTGACTGTAGGAGAACCCCGTCGCCAAAAGCATCCGTTCGGGTGCTCGCGGCAGCGGTGTTCCGCCTTAGTGCACTTCGTCGACGGCATCTGGGGGTGCGGCCGTCTACTAAAGTTTGCGACGAGCATTCGATCAGGACGTCGGGAATCTTGTTGAATTGCCCGACTTGATATTGAAAAGAGTTTTCGATAATGAGACTAAAATGCCGCGGGGTTTATAATTGTTAGGCATGTGATGTCTAAGGAATTCATTTGGTTAGGCATGCGATGTCTAAGGAGGTTGCGGATTCCAACTGTTGTAGTTTTACACTTTCTTTTCTGTGACCGTAAGCGTAGTATGTGGTGTATCGCCGGCTTCGTTGCTATACATCAACGACAATCGGGATACGCATACTTGCTTACGTTGATGATATGAGATATTATGTGTTGCTGTGATATGTTGTATTGGATCGTCGCGTTTGAATAGCCGGGGGTTTTATGTGAGATGAGAGATGTTTTTTCTTTTTCATTCATGTAAAATTCAACTGTATGTAATATTCTTTTATTGGGGCACTTCCAGGTAGCGGAAGATGTCACCGTTGTATATTATTTACTTTTCCGCATTAGGTAGACCCAAGGCGGGGAGCACAAGTAACCGGGTTCTAGGGTCCAGTGGGAGACCATCTCTAGGAGTCGAGACCGGGTCTCCTAACCCTAGAATTGGCAGTGTTACTTGCCACTCAAGTAGGGGTCTAGGGATGTGGGTTTGGCTATTCATCGCGACCGTGGAATCCGTGTTTTATACAGGCTCGTATTAAAAACACGGACGTCCTAGAATATCCAATATTTCATATATGTTCTTCTGCTGCAATGTTCTGTGATGAGATCATATTACTGCCTGTGACGAATGTTTATATTATATATATGAGATATATGTTATATTGCAGATTTCGTTTCAAAAGAGATGCTTGTGAAGCACAATAAAATGGGACTTCATTAATAAGATTAATGAAATAAAAGAAACCTAAGATGTTGTGGAATTGAATTTCTTAAAAACAGGTAGCTACAGTTCTTGCTTTGCATCGCGGTGTTCCTTGTAGAACATCTTGTACCTTATTCGATAAGGAAAGGACCGAGATCCCTTCACCGGGAGTGACTCCTTTAGCAATAACTGGCAGATGCTACAACTCTCGGTTTGTCTTTTGATTGCTTCTATAGTTTCTTCTTTGCACAGTGATATATATGATATATACCGCACCTCATTCGACGAGGAAAGGGCCGACGATCCCTTCACCGGGAGTGACCCCTTTAGCAAAACTAGAAAAGCCTCAAAAACACTCCATTTAAAATCACTCGATTCTACAACGACATCAAGTTCATTACGCTCAGGGTTTTCTGAAAAACCTGCGTAGCCCTCCGTCATTTCAGATAGATATTATTTAATATTCGTGCTATGTTTGTTGACTTAGTTAAGGCATAGTGTACGGTAGCTAAGTAATGTTTATCTGCTTAAACATGAGATGTGATTGGATTAGGGTATTCGTACGGCCTTGTTGACTTAGTTAAGGGTCGTACGGGTGGGTTTAATTCAATCGGGAAATGTACGGGTTGAACTTGACTTGCGATTTATGGTTTGTTGACTTAGTTAAGGTCATAGATCGCTAGGGCCAAAATATTATTGGGAATTTCAAATGTTGAAATTTGCAATGAGATTGCATACCTTCTATGAGATAGTTGGATCCCGATACCCGCTGCGAGTAAGAGTTACTCCTGGGAGAGTTTTATACATTACAATTAGTCGATCAAGTAGGTGTCTAGAAAGGTGTCAATGGGGTTACGCCTCTGGGAAAACGAGGTTTACTTTAATTAGGTTCGTACGAAAGCACGGGGAACCTCCCTCAAAGTACCGACACTGGCCTGACTGAAACATTGGCGAACTTGTAGCGTGTAATTAATCCCGGCTAGTCTTTCCTTTTAAGGTTTGAAGGAAGATTTGATTAACACAGTGGGAGACATCCTGATTAGATATATTAGATAACCAATCTAATCTTGCAAGAGCATACGCTGAGTGTTTTCTTCTCTCTCTCTCCAGGTAGCGACCATATCACGCCTTAATCAAGATAATAAAACGGATATATTGACCGAACCCGCTTGTTAAACTGAGCTGGGGAACGTTGGTCCCGCTCCAACTTATAATTGTTATAAGACAGAGCAGGAAATTGGGGAATACCAGATTTCCCGTGCCGCCCAAACGAAGAAAGTGCATGTTGATGCATCATCTTCTGGTCTGTTCATTACAGAGAACTGTTTCTCAGTATCCTTTACGTCCTGGGTATGTGATACCAGATCAGGATCCCGTATATGTAATCTGTTACATGGGCTACAGATAGGTATAGAACTGAGAACGGGAGATAAGTTTCATGAGACAGAAAACGGTGCAAGTGTTGCAGCCAAGTCTGTTGGTCACTGTCACCCTGTATTACCAGAATACATTGATTCTGAACAAATGCTATTAGATACCGAACCTGATATACAAAATCATATCAGTCTCTTTATTAGTAAAGAAAGGATATAATTTTGTATTGTTGGATAATGTTTTGAACATTTCCTATATCAAGAGTTGATCGGTTCAGGCATGTTATCTAAAAGCATTGACGTTCTAAATCAAACTGCAGTTCTTAGTATACGGAACACACACAAGTGGAAGTGTTCAGAAATGAACGAATCCTTCTTGAGGTATTGTAGACTAGGTCATGTCAATGCGACCCGACTAGCTAAGTTACATTGAGATGCACATTTAAATCTGTTTGAATTTACATCTTGTGAAACTTGCCAGTCATGTCACAAAGATAAGATGACCATAGCTCTGTTTATTGGAAACAGAGAAAGAGTTGGTGAACTCTTGGGATTGATACATGTTGATGTATGAAGGTCCCCTGTCTACACATGCCAAGACCGGTTCTTTGTACTTCATTATATTCACTGATGATCTCTCAAGATTCAGACATATGTTCCAGTTGAAACACAAGTCTGAACCTTTTGAGATATTCACGGAATATAAGTTAGAAGTAGAGAACCAACAACGGGTATAAGTATTATGTCCTTTGATGAGATCAAGGAGGAGAATACTTGAGCACGGAATTCCTGGACTATTCTAAAGGAGAATGAGATTCTCTCTCAGCAATACTCCTCCGTATACACCATAGTGAGATGGTGTATCGGGGTGGAGCAATAGCACCCTATGTGATATGGTGTGCTCTATGATGAGTACTACTGAGTTTCCTATTTCCTTTAGGGAGTTATGCACTTGTGAAGTTGCATACCTATTGAATAGGGTTCAAATCAAATTAGAAGCCTACCATTTCATATGTGATATGGAAAGGGAAGAGCCCATATCTTAAGTTTGTTAAGATTTGGGGTTGTCCGGCCTATGTCTTAAAGCAAAATCCGGACAAGCTCGAGGCAAGGTCTGTTATGTAGAACTGGAAATGTTCCAGCTATACAAAATGCAGCTGATGATTTGGTAGAACCAAAGTATTCAATAGTTTCCAACGAACCTCAGCCTCTCCGCCGATCTAGTAGGGTTCCTCACCCACCTGAGAGATACTTCGGTTTCTCTATGACAGTGGGAGCAAGGATTGCATCATGAGATGATGACCCAACTAGTTTCGAGCTAGCCATCAGGAGTGGGACTCTGTAAGAATGGATGGGTGCTTATCGATCTTAGATGGAATCCTTATACACCAACAAAGTATGGACTTTGGTTGCTTTATCTGAAGGGTTAAATCCCCATCAGGAGCAAGTATATCTTGAGAAGATTACTTGGTGTACATGGAAAAGTTGAGACTTTCAAAGCTAGACTTGTTAAAGGTTTGCATCATAGACCAAGTATGGATTATGTTGAAACCTTTTCTAAGGATCTATGCTTAAGTCCATCCAGATCCTACTTACCACGGCTACATACCATAACTACGATATCTGGTGGTTGGGTGTCATGACTGCTTTTCTAAATGATGTTTTAGAAAAGAGCGTCTATAAGTACACAGCCAGAGGGCTTCGTAGACAGTGGGAGCAGCGGAAACGTGTGCAAGATGTTTTATATGATAAAACAGGCATCGCGGAGTTGGAACATCTGTTTTGATGTGGTAGTCAAGGAGTCTGACTTCATCAAAATGGTAGATGAACCGTGTATATACGAAAAGGTAGTAGAGAGTATGGTGGTGATCCTCGTAGAGTACGTGGATGACATACTCTTGATAGGGAAGGAGTTTCCTATGCTACGCTCGGTCAATCTCCGCTTATCACAAGGATTCTCCATATAGGATCAAAATAATACCTCCTAAATCCTGGGTTTTGGATCTATGAGATAGATCTGATTGGATGTTAGGATACTCACTAGTTGTAGTGAGATGGTATCAATCGATCCTGGGGAGAATCACTGGAAAGGTTCCAGGGTGATAAGGACGACAGAATGTCAGTCGCAGGCATTGTCTTTACCCTCAGTGGAAGGACGGTATGTTGGAAGAGTTCCAAGCTAGATACCGTGACATACTAGACGATTAAAGGCAAGATACATCGTTACCAAGGATGCTACCAAAGAGGCAGTCTGGATATATATAAGTTCATGAGATGAACTTCGTTCCTACCATTGTGTGACAATGGAGTTGTGGCTTTAGCCAAGGAACTACCGTCCCATCAGTAATCCAGATATAATTCTTAGGCAGTATCACCTGATCATGGAGATGGTTGATCTCTAGGGAGATCGAGGTTAGGAGAGTAGACACAGAGGACAACAGCGTGGATCCACCCACAAAGGCCTTTTTCCCAGTAGAGACTTTTATGAGATGGTTGAGTATGAGATACTTCAACCGCAGCTAATTGTTGGGTATGCGATACCATAACAGATGGCCCTAGTGCAAGTGGGAGATTGTTAGTTATATGTATGCCCTAGAGGCCATTACTGTACATACGATGTATATTGTAGTGGATGCTAGGACATATATAGGGAGGACTTTCTTGCTCGACATGATAGTATGCTATCTGGTTGTACTTTATCTTAACATGTACTCTGATTGTCTCTATATTACATGTTGATAAAGCCCTTAGGATATGTACTCGACTACTGGGACTATGATGAGATCATACTAGTGGGGCCACGGTAGTCGACGAGTACATCCTATAACTGTTCCTAGTCGAGGGTGTATCGAGACAGGGCATCGATGCACCAGAGTAGACTAGCGTATACGCATCTTGACCCATATGATGGGCGATGGATGATCCCATATCCTTCGGTGTTTGACATCAAGGATTGTGTATGGGTGCTCAGTAGAGACTGTGTACACTGGACGGACTCGCCGAGAACTCCCAGATGGTATTATACCTCACGTCAGATGGCAGTTCTCCGGTGACACTGGTACAGAGTAGTCTGTTGACCCGAGATCGTCATAGAGTCTTGTGTGATTCCCACTGTGCTTTGATTTCCATCATACCACGTCTAAGAGGGCGTGCATATAGGTGGCATTTGGGTACAGTCCCGAATCACATGGAGGCAATGAGCGATAGGAGTGGATTCGTCTCTCCCGATATAGGGAGTTGATGTTGTCCTGTGTTCGATTGGCTATAACCGGAAATCCCTGGCCAGGGTTGATGAGATTTACTGGTAAGTGTTATCAGTAGTTTCTCGAACTGTTATAGACCTCATATCGACACGACTTATCAAGCTACTGGGGTCTGACGTTTACCACCCCTAGGTGAGATATGCAACATATCAGACGACGAGACCGGACTGTACGGGAGTGTTACTGATTGGATTCACAGGAGAAGTTACAGGCTTGCTTGTTGATCTTCTGAGCGCTCAATACCTGGGTAGCTGTTACGTTTAGCTGACCGCTTGCAGCTTGTGGCTGTTTGATATGATCATCACCTACTGCCGGCGTATTGACGATTCTTTAGAGTCCTACACAGAGGTTTCTTGGCTCAGGCAAAACGGAGTAGGAGCACATATGTGATATGTGCGGGACCGAGGATAATACGATATGAGATACCGTATTCTATTCTCGCGATATTTGATATCAGCCGGGTCATCGGATCAAGTGTTGATTCGATGAATCGGTACGGATAAATATTAGTCGGTTATATGCGATATAACCGGATTGTCGGATCAAGTGTTGATTCGATAATTTAATGTATAATAATATATATGATATATTAAATTGCATTAACTAATATTGCTCACTAAAAGATTCTTTTTCTCACTCGGGTAATACATTGATATATATGCGATATATGTTATATGTATTATTTTATTTTGTTACAATAAATATTGTATATGTGATATATAATATTGTAACATATTATAATTATTAATGCAACATGTTTAGAGGAGTTTAAACATGATTTGGGTTTGGATTAGGGTTAAACCTTCTAGTTGATTCTAGAAGCTTACTTTGTCTTTGTTAAGATATTATGATAGATATTTCTTTGTGACTCATCCTTTAACCCAACTCAAACCCTAACCCTAGTAAACTCTCTACATTGGTTACTACAACCATGGTTGCATAAATGATTATGATAACATTTTATTATTCATCACAAAAGGAAATGGATCACTATTCTTCTTCTTCCTTCATTCTTTCATGAAAAAGCTTGCTAGATTTTTCCAAAGTGATGAATAAATATGAGAAAAAGATAAATAAAGAGAGCAAAAATCATACTTCATCATCCTCATCTTCCCTTGCCATTTAGATGAGGGTGTTCACATTATTTCATGAGTGTTAGCTTGTGTTAACGGAACTTCAAGGTAGTTCATCTTCGTATCGAAGATCGGAAGAAAAGGTTGCATCTTTCTCTTCGTGGAACCTCTCGAGAGTCCGGATCCCGATGATCGCAGCGAATGGACCACAACACGGAGCATATGAAGTGAAGGACCGGATCGACAAAGGTTGTAATCCCTCTCACTTAGTGTTAAAGAGTTTAACATATTTGTTTTCGCCTAATCTCTAGTTTAAAGATCCGTATTCGGGTTGTTCGGCACGGCTAATTTTTTAATCGGGCATGGTTGATGCCTCGTAGAGCCTTGTGCGCGTGCATAGCAACCCTACAGGAAGATGAAGATGATGGCTATATCTTTTACAAGTGTGAAAAGAATAACTCCTCATTTTGAAAAATGAAAATATATGAATATATATTTTCATGTTCTCATCTCAAACCATGGTTTAAACAATGAATATATTATTGAACTTGAGTTAAAACACAAAAGGAAAGTTTACCCAAGGTTAAAAGGTGGGTGAGAATGGTTAGGTCAAAAGAAGAGTGTAGAAACAAATCAATCATGACCATTTTCCTTTTTCCTTTTTGCTTTAAATCAAATGCAATAAAAACCATATATAAAACCATGGTGTGAGTCTTATATTGCCCCCATTTTCATGTATGTACAACCATGAAGGATGTATGTATGTATGTGTGTATGTACATCCATATGTGCATTAATTTAAAAAGAGAACATACATGCATGCATACATCCATCAAATACAAGAAAGGATTTCTAGTGAGGAACTAATGGTTAAATGATAAATCAACACTTGATTTATCAATCCGGTCATATCACATATGACCCTAACCAAAAGCAAGCCGCCCGATCAATATACGGTATCCTATACGTGCATTTTAATCGGGTCCATGCGCATATCGCATACGCGCACCACAACGAAAATAACCAGATTTTAAAATATGTCCAGAGAGCGTCCGAGAAAGTCGTATTTTAGTTCGATCGGAGTTTTTACTTCATTATTGTGTCTCCTAATGTTCTATCCTGATAAATTAGAATGTATTGAAGTGTTTGAACTAGTATGTATCAATGCACAGTGGGAATCACACAAGACTCTATGACGATCTCGGGTCTACAGACTAACCTGCACAAGTGTCACCTTAGAACTGCCATCTGACGTGAGGTATAATACCATCTGGGAGTTCTCGGTGAGTCCGTCCAGTGTACCCAATCTCCTTTGAGCACCCGTATACCATCTCTGATGTCAAACACCAATGGATATGGGATCATCCATCGCCCATCTCATGGGTCGAGAAGCGTATACGCTAGTCTACTCTGGTATATCGATGCCCTGTCTCGATACACCCATGACTAGGGACCTTGAAGGATGTACTTATGGACTACCATGTCGCCACTAGTATGATCTGCATCATAGTCCAAGTAGTCAAGTACACATCCAAAGAGCTTTACCAACATGTAACCTATAAGACAGTATAAAGAGACAAGTATACATGTTAAGATAAAGAGCAACCAGATAGCATACTATTATATCGAGCAAGAAAGTCATCTCTATATATGTCCAAGCATCTAATATAATATACATCATCTGTACAATACTGGCCTCTAGGGCATACATACAACTAACACTTTGTATAATGGCTCTCCTAGACACAGCGCGACCTCACCCCCAATACCGGGAGAGACGAACCCCTGCGTTCCGCTCACTGCCTCTATGTGGCTCGGGACTGTACCCAACTAAAACCTGTTTGCACGTCTCCTTTGAGCGTGGTAGGGTAGTAATCAAAGTAGAGTGGGAACTCACACGAGACAAATGACGATCTCAGGTCGATGAACTAACCTGTACACATGTCACCAGGGAACTGCTATCTGACGTCAGGTATAAGACAAACTAGCATGTTCCCAGAGAGTCCTGTCCGGTGTACTCATAACCCAATGAGCACCTGTATACATCTTAGGTGAACCAACTGACACCAGTGGCTTATGAGACCGGCCACCGCCCCTCGTCGGGGTCTCGACTGTATACACTAGTCTACTCTGGAGTATCGATGCCCTGTCTCGAAACTCCCACGACTAGGGACTATTTAAGGATGTGCTTATAGACTACCAGCTCCCACGTATATGATCGCCCTCATACTGCTGGCAGTCAAGCATGAATCCTAGGGGCTCTATAAACGTGCAATAGTGACATGTAAGGTCACCTAAAAAAGTACACGATGATAAAGGCAAACCAGATAGCATACTATCATCTTGAGTATGACTGTCCTACCGGGATAGGTCCTCCCTCAATCATTGAAATCACGTGCTTGTGATCCAATAATTGACTCTGAGGCCAATGTCTCCAACATTATCCTAGGCTAAACCCTCACCCTCAACACACATCACCCATGCTCACAATCCTCTACCTCCTTCTACTCAACTTCACACCTCCATCTTCTACATTGACACCTCCTCCTTACACCATGACACCTCCACCTCTGAACCCTCTGTAAGTGCACGGCGGCGCCCCGGCCGTCAATCCGACGGCCAAATGCGGAAGCGGTGATAAACTTTAATTTTTCATGAACTGGCAAACCGCCGCGCACTAATACCCGGATCGAACCACTAACTAGTCCTAGCTATCTACAAGAAAGGGAATAGAGATATACCGACAAATCCGAGTCCTCCGGTCTTCTCGTCGTCGTCCCGATCTCCTGCGGAATGTGCCGTCTCCTCCTCGTCGCCGGAAGTGCACCACATCGCCTACTTCTTTTACGGGCTCCCACCTCAATGCCGAGGCAACTCGGGCACGAAGCTGGCTAGTCGACGTGCCCAAGATTCGATGTAGAATGTGTAGTGTAGAAGTCTCATTTTTGGGGTTGTGGAATTGCCATTTTGGTGGAGGAAATCAAGGATGTTTTTGGATGAACAAGAGAGAGCAATTTTCTTGGCACCATGAGAACCAAAATTGCCACACCAAAAATGAATCCCCTCATTTCCCCTAAGGGAATGGCCGGCCCATGTAGGAAAAAGAGAGAGGGAAAAGTCAAGGGGGAGGTGACCATATGAATCATACAAGAGAGAGAGAGAGGAATGGTTATCATATGGAATAAAATGATAGCAAGGAAAGTCCAACACTCAAACACCAATGATCATCCATCATCACAACAATCCCAACACTCAACCAACAATCATCAACAACCATGATTGTTTACAAAGTCAAGCCATGATGGAAAAGAAAGAGTCAAAGGATGGGCTCCATCATGAAACCATCATGATACAAAAATATGCAAAGAACACCCTCCACAAATGCCTATTTGCAACAATGCAAATAAGCCCTCCTCCACCAAACTTCGGCCAATGAACGATACAAAGGAAATCGGCCGAAACGAAAAGCAAACTGGCAACTCCATAAAACTGGTCCCGTAATAAATTACAGGAAAACCCCGATACTGTGCATACACACCTGCATTTGTATTCCGACCGAAATACAACTGCAATGAGACAAAATCTACACTGTATTATACTAGGATCCGGCTTATACCAAAGCCGGCTAGTAATATCCGTTCGATCCTGATCCGTGCAATACCGCACGTATCTGATCGAACCCTGCCATATATCCATACGGCCTATAGTACAAACTGTTCAATCCTGATCCATGCAATACCGCACGTATCTGATCGGACCTTGCCATATCTCCATACGGCCTCTACAACTTTTCGCCCGAAAGCTTGAGTAACTGAATGTGGGGGACTCTAAAGACTCGTCAACACCATGGTTGTGGATTTAACCACTAGCACGTCAGAGGTATAAGCCAATACGTAACGGGCTACCGGGTATTGACTAAAAGGGACGTCTGTGAGCGAACTCAGCCTGACAACCCTACTGAGCCTGTCAGTGACAATATCCGTACAGTCCGGTCCGTTCGTCTATGAGTATCGCATGGCGGGCCTAGGGGGTTGGAAAAAGTCAGACCCCCAAAAGCGGTACAAGTCGTGTCGGAGTGTAGCCCAGAACACCCTGAGATACTACTGGAATACCTACCAGTAAATCTCCTTGCCTCGGCCGAGGGCTTCGTGTAATGGCTCTCCTAGACACAGCACGACCTCACCCCCAATACCGGGAGAGACGAACCCCTGAAGATACGCTCACTGCCTTCATGTGGCTCGGGACTGTACCCAACTAAAACCTGTTTGCACGACTCCTTTGAGCCGTGGTAGGGTAGTAATCAAAGTACAATGGGAATTCACACGAGACAAATGACGATCCCCAGGTCGATGAACTAACCTGTACACATGTCACCAGGGAACTGCCATCTGACGTCTGGTATATGACCAACTAGCATGTTCCCGGCGAGTCCTGTCCGGTGTACTCATAACCCAATGAGCACCTGTATAGATCTTAGGTGAACCAACTGACACCAGTAGCTTGTGAGACCGGCCACCGCCCCTCGTCGGGGTCTCGACTGTATACACTAGTCTACTCTGGAGTATCGATGCCCTGTCTCGAAACTCACACGACTAGGGACCATTTAAGGATATGCTTATAGACTGCCAGTTCCCACGTATATGATCGCCCTCATACTGCTGGTGGTCAAGCAAGAATCCTAGGGGCTCTACCAACGTGTAATAGCGACTTGTCAGGTCACCTAAAGCAGTACACGATGATAAAGGTAAACCAGATAGCATACTATCATCTCGAGTAAGACTTTCCTACCGGGATAGGTCCTCCATCAATCATTGCAATCACGTACCTGTAACCTAATAATTGACTCTGAGGGCACTATCTCCAACAATCTCCCACTTGCACTCAAGGCTAATTATTGCGATGTCGCATACTCACAGCCTGTGTGATACGGAACACCCAACTCCTCTACTAGTCAGTCCCACAAAGCTCGTTTGCGAAACTATTGCGTTCGAGGAATAGCCTTAGTGAGTGGATCCGCTTTGATGTTCCTTTCTATGTCTCTCTAAATCTCAAGTTCGCAGAGAAAGCCATCTCCCGAAATGAGCAATACCTGTCTTAGAATGTGTTTGGATGTCTGATGGGACCTAGCTCATAAATGAACTCCAAATCCAAACTTCTTAGACTGTATCGTCAACTGAACTTAATCAGTATCCTGCGCCATGCTACCCTCAGTATTGCCTTGGATCACCTGTCCAAAATACTGCCCCTCGTCAGAGGGAAAACTATAACTCTGACAACCTCCTTGTCGTCCATGTCACCTTGGAAGCCTGAAATGATAACTGTTTCCCGAATCATGCTGTCGTTATCATATCCCTAGAACATCCACTTATGTTCTAAAACTGCTTCCGACCGTTTCTCCAGGATTGGATTAATGTCAGCTTATTGCATCTAGTGCAAGAACAACATCTGGTGTGGTACTTGACATCTCATGATTGACTCAATTGCCTGAGCAAGTGATCTGCCAATCATGCACTTCCCTCTCCAATTTAGTCTGTAAGACCCCTTTAGAGAGGGTGACTCCATATCCTGCAGGTACACTACCGTGCCAGGAGTCTTCCATCCTAAATACTCTTAGAATGCTGTCAAGTACCTTGATTGGGAAACCACCCAAATCTAGATCTAAAACCATAGATCTAGTAACCAGTATGTCTGATATAAAATCCATTTCCTCTGTGGAGAAACCACTGTGTGACGACCAAAGTAAAACCGATTGTAGTATAGGAGTTTCTTTTCCTATTCTGCGTATGTCATCCAAATACCAGGATATCACACCCTACTACCTTCTCAACAGATTCATCCCTTATTCTGATGAAGTCAAACCCATGACTGTCACGTCAGAAATGGATGATCTATTTCCGCTACATCTGCTCTAGTCTATAAATAGACATAAGCTACCTGTCCACCAATGCTTCCGCTGCTCCCACTGACCACGACAACCCTCTGGCAGAGTCATATAGACGTACACTTCTAAAACTAGTTTAGAACGACGCTATACTCATCCTCCCGCCGGGTCTCGCAGCCTGGAACAACAGCAATGGTAATTGTGGGTAAACAAGAACTTCCCTGTCACCGTCCTTGAGGCTACCGTAGTACCTCTCGGGTGCCTGAAGTTACCCACCTTATCTACGGAGTGGCCAATGGAATGTCAATCCAGATTGAATCTTTAGGTTCCTTATCAAATCTTCAGTAATCGTTTGTGGTTCTGGAATCACTTCCAGTTCTACCATACTCCCACTACTGTTTTCTGAAAAAATCCATTTTTAATAAAACTGTGGCGAGTCTAGAACAATATTGCTATTGTTCATCCAGATGGTAGAAAGTCAACCCTCGTCATAGCCTGGGTCAACCCACAAACAGCCATTACAGAAACGTGCCTTGAGTTGTCCAATGTCTGGTTTTAAGCATAAACCGGACAACTCCCCGTACCTTAACAATGTTATGATATGAACTGTACTATATCCAATATAGAACCAGAGGCACTGATTTAATTGAACCAGATTCAAATCATGCAGCTGTCCCCAGTGCATGTCAACAAAATGGAAGGAGGCCGATCAGCGTTACTCAACTTAGGAATGCTTCCAATCATGAGTAACCTGAAAGAGAAGCAAAATCTCTTTATCATCTCTAGCAACTGAATACAATTGACAAGTATCTACATCTTCGATCACTTTGAAGAATCCCGATACTTGCTATACCTGGTTCTCTACTCTATTCAAATACCTATAACTTCTCAGAATTCGGACCCTGTGTTTCCACGAAACACTTGTCTAAAAACTAGAGAAGTCATAAGTAAACCGAATATAGTACGAGGACCAACCCCTCTGTCCTGATGGACCCTGGACAACATACAATACTCTGTATAAGTCACTTGAGTCGGATAACTCATTCATTGTGTGTCGTAGGTTGAAAACTGTATTTATGGTTAAGAAGAATTACACCGCTGCTTAATGCTCCTTACCTAACCATCCACTGATATAGGTAAATGTCGCAGACATAATTTCATAAAGGTATATCTCACTCTATGAAAATAGACATACAGATATATCGATTTGAAATTGGTGCATAACAGCGGATATTCAAAACCAAATATTTGCCGACCGGCAAACAGCCCAGGTGATTTCCTCAAATATCACAGATTACAACGAATCCCGATATAATGAGGATGATCACCCAATTCTGAATAACTTACTCCCACTCATCATCTGTAAAATTATACAGATGTGAGAATCATACCTGGTAAATACATACCTTGGAGTAAGTATCTAATCGGGAAATCAGTTTTCCTTTAACAGTACACAGTGAGATTGAAACATTGAAATGTTTCGATAGGGTATCCTGGTATTCCTAGTAATGCCTCTTCCAGATTCACGACTGTAACCGTATAGTTCTTTGCCACCTCTCCAAATCCCTTCATATGTCTTTAGTCATTACCTTCTGCACACCCCTTTAGGCCAAATGGTTTTCTTCCTTCCCTACCGATCGGCACCAGCCTATGGTTTGGAAGAAGACTATCCAATAAGCATAATGGGTGTACTGTCCCAATCCTAGGAACACTCGCAATGCGAGAGAAGGTGAAGATAAAAGACACCTGAATAAATCTTATTCCTATTTCTCCTGAACCAGAATCCATCCCCGAACTGGAACAAGTTCCTTTCGAGTTCGTATATAACTATACGATGGAGTATCCAATAAACTTTGGATCTTCGTAGTGATACGGAGTGTCCTGGAGAAATTCAAAGGTGATTTTAGGATTGGCGAAGAAATACCTGGTTTGGTCATGAATATCTGTTGCAATTTACTTTGCCCTCTTACTAATCCCTTGCTTTGTCTTAACTTAATACCTTCTGCACACCATCGTTATGCTAATTGGTTTTCTTCATTCCCTACCGGTCGGCACCAGCCTAAGGTTTGGAAGAAGACAATCCAATTTGCGTAATAGGTGTACTACCCCTAAACCAAGGAGTACTCGTAACCTGAGAGAGGGTAAAAGGAAAAGACAACTGAATAGTCCTATCCGTTTTCTCCAGAACCGGAAACCATCCTCGAATAAATTCTTTCGAGTTCGTATCTAACCATACGATGGTTTTGTCCAATGGAAGTGGACGTTCGTAGTAATACGGGGTGTCCTGGAGAAAAGGGTAAAAGTAGGAGTGGCAATGAGGTTTGCAACTCTGACAATCCAAAAGCCAGTGTTTAAGAAGGTTCGGTCAACTTGGTCACTGAGTCATAGTCTTAGGGTCGAGTCAATGGTCGCTGCCAAAGAGAGAGAGAAAAGAAACACTCAGCGTGCACTATTACCTAGATCAGAATGGTTACCAATTTATCTAATCTGGAAACCTCCTACTGTACTGTCAAATTCTCCTCCAAACGTGAAAGAAGAATTAGTCGGGATCACCCGATGAGTATACCAACTCATCAGTGGGAATCGGGATCCAACTATCATCGCATGATAATGTGACGGAATCCGCTCACGCTATCGCACTCCAGAAGGTATGCGCATATCTGGCAAGTTTCAGTTCTTTTGAAACTCCTGATGTGATTTTTACCCCATGCTCTTATGACCTTGACTAAGGCCAACAAATCATAAGTCACATGTCAAGTTCTACCCGTCATTATCCAGGTTGATTTGAACCCACCCGTACAAGCCCTTGACTAGGGCCAACAAGGCTATACGACTGTCCCAAACCAACGCATCTATCTATGCAGCATATGAACACCCAATAGCTACCAAACACTGTGCCTTGAATAAGGCCAACAAACACAGCTTGAATACTATTGACTACCCATATGAAACGACGGAGGGCTACGAATGGTTTCTGGCGAAAAACTTTAACGTAAAGAACTTGATATCGTTGAAGGAACTGATAGCTTTTAAAAATATAGTGACGAAAACCGTTGCTAAAGAGGTCACTCCCGGTGAAGGGATCTCGGCTCTTTCCCCGTAGAATGGGGTGCAGGATATTCCAAATGAATACCGCGATGCAAAGCAAAAGTAATTGGCTATAGTGAAGTTAATGCCCTGACGCAAATTTTTTGTCCAAGGGGTCACTCCCGGTGAAGGGATCTCGGCCCTTGCCTCGTCGACTGAGGAGCAGGATATTCCAACTGAATATCACGATGCAAAACAAAAGTGAACGTCCTTGCAATAACAGCTTTTCAAAAAGTGTTCCAACAACATCAGATTAGGTTTGTTTTTAACTTGCATTGATCCGAATCAACGCAGTCCCATCAATTGATCACACCAAAAAGAACGAAAATATACTGATGTACGTATATGCCATCCGCATTCGCCACTGGGTCCCGTCATTACCCGTTAGGTTAGCTAACTAACGACAGAGCGGAGACTGGACTAGCGCGGATGCAAAACATATACAACATCTACTAATATATATACCAATATATTATATTCGCTCAAGGCGTGATAAAATGCAACATCACAGAGAATGAACAGCATCACAGAAACAATACAGATATCTGGGATCCCCGGGTTTCACAGAGCCACTACTGAAACCCGACATTCCCCTGGTCGTGTGGATAGCCTGTGCAATGAAATCCTAGACTCCTACGGGCGCGGCAAGTCACCCGCCAAAACCTGAAGCGAGGCAGCCCCCTTCAGCACCGTGAATGGACCACCCAGCACTTCACGGAATCCGGTAACTTGGGCACCCCTCCCAGGTCAACCTGTACCCCCTACGAGTGCGGCGAATAGCCCGCCAATCCTAGAGTGAAGCCCCCTCCGTCTCAATGCCATGAGATGCGGGCTTGTTGCCCTCTAGAACCCGGCCATCCGTGCACCCCTCCGCGGGGTAATCCTAGTACAGAAAGTAAAATATACATACAACGGGTACATCGACCGCAACCTGGCCGTGCCCCAAAATAATAATACAATCAGGCAGTGACGGCAGTCCACATGTCGGACGCTCGCCCCGCAATATCAAATGTACATAATAGAACCACAACTGTACTAGCATTACATCCAGGCTATCCCCCACGACCGATCCGCAACATCACAGCAAAAACAGAACATCAACGTGAAAGTCACGTTCGCAAATCCGTCTAACCGGGCTATAGCAGTTAGACCGGATTTACCGATCAAGTGACATTCACGGTCGCAGATATAATGTAAATACTGTGAAAAATGTGTTTAAAATATCCGATCGATCAAACTTTAACAAGTGGGCCCCCAAGTACTACAGTAGCACATCAAGAAATTCTGGGCCCAAAATTAATATTCCAAAACCCATATTTTAAGCCCACAAAGACACTGTAGAAATTTGGTGCAGGGATCTCTACAGTGCGCGGCGGAACCGCGGCGAGAAGGGGGTGTTTGCGGCGGTTCCGCGCTCCCACAGTGGAGTCACTTCATCGAATTTTTACAGAGCTCTTAGATTTTCCAGTACATCAATATTTTACAACCTGAAAAAATTTTCGAGACCAAAAATTTTCAACAGAAAACTGTCGCTTTGAAAAACTCGGTTTTGGAACTTTTGATCGATCGGAAATGCAAACACATTACACAAAGCTAGACTAAGTTAATGGCGAGGCTCTGATACCACTGTAGGTGCACGGCGGCGCCCCGGCCGTCAATCCGACGGCCAAATGCGGAAGCGGTGATAAACTTTAATTTTTCATGAACTAGCAAACCGCCGCGCACTAATACCCGGATCGAACCACTAACTAGTCCTAGCTATCTACAAGAAAGGGAATAGAGATATACCGACAGATCCGAGTCCTCCGGTCTTCTCGTCGTCGTCCCGATCTCCTGCGGAATGTGCCGTCTCCTCCTCTTCGCCGGAAGTGCACCACATCGCCTACTTCTTTTACGGGCTCCCACCTCAATGCCGAGGCAACTCGGGCATGAAGCTGGCTAGTCGACGTGCCCAAGATTCGATGTAGAATGTGTAGTGTAGAAGTCTCATTTTTGGGGTTGTGGAATTGCCATTTTGGTGGAGGAAATCAAGGATGTTTCTGGATGAACAAGAGAGAGCACTTTTCTTGGCACCATGAGAACCAAAATTGCCACACCAAAAATGAATCCCCTCATTTCCCCTAAGGGAATGGCCGGCCCATGTAGGAAAAAGAGAGAGGGAAAAGTCAAGGGGGAGGTGACCATATGAATCATACAAGAGAGAGAGAGAGGAATGGTTATCATATGGAATAAAATGATAGCAAGGAAAGTCCAACACTCAAACACCAATGATCATCCATCATCACAACAATCCCAACACTCAACCAACAATCATCAACAACCATGATTGTTTACAAAGTCAAGCCATGATGGAAAAGAAAGAGTCAAAGGATGGGCTCCATGATGAAACCATCATGATACAAAAATATGCAAAGAACACCCTCCACAAATGCCTATTTGCAACAATGCAAATAAGCCCTCCTCCACCAAACTTCGGCCAATGAACGATACAAAGGAAATCGGCCGAAACGAAAAGCAAACTGGCAACTCCATAAAACTGGTCCCGTAATAAATTACAGGAAAACCCCGATACTGTGCATACACACCTGCATTTGTATTCCGACCGAAATACAACTGCAATGAGACAAAATCTACACTGTACTATACTAGGATCCGGCTTATACCAAAGCCGGCTAGTAATATCCGTTCGATCCTGATCCGTGCAATACCGCACGTATCTGATCGAACCCTGCCATATATCCATACGGCCTATAGTACAAACTGTCCAATCCTGATCCATGCAATACCGCACGTATCTGATCGGACCTTGCCATATCTCCATACGGCCTCTACAACTTTTCCCCCGAAAGCTTGAGTAACTGAATGTGGGGGACTCTAAAGACTCGTCAACAACATGGTTGTGGATTTAACCACTAGCACGTCGGAGGTATAAGCCAATACGTAACAGGCTACCGGGTATTGACTAAAAGGGACGTCTGTGAGCGAACTCAGCCTGACAACCCTACTGAGCCTGTCAGTGACAATATCCGTACAGTCCGGTCCGTTCGTCTATGAGTATCGCATGGCGGGCCTAGGGGGTTGGAAAAAGTCAGACCCCCAAAAGCGTTACAAGTCGTGTCGGAGTGTAGCCCAGAACACCCTGAGATACTACTGGAATACCTACCAGTAAATCTCCTTGCCTCGGCCGAGGGCTTCGTGTAATGGCTCTCCTAGACACAGCACGACCTCACCCCCAATACCGGGAGAGACGAACCCCTGAAGATACGCTCACTGCCTCCATGTGGCTCGGGACTGTACCCAACTAAAACCTGTTTGCACGACTCCTTTAAGCCGTGGTAGGGTAGTAATCAAAGTACAGTGGGAACTCACACGAGACAAATGACGATCCCCAGGTCGATGAACTAACCTGTACACATGTCACCAGGGAACTGCCATCTGACGTCTGGTATATGACCAACTAGCATGTTCCCGGCGAGTCCTATCCGGTGTACTCATAACCCAATGAGCACCTGTATACATCTTAGGTGAACCAACTGACACCAGTGGCTTGTGAGACCGGCCACCGCCCCTCGTCGGGGTCTCGACTGTATACACTAGTCTACTCTGGAGTATCGATGCCCTGTCTCGAAACTCACACGACTAGGGACCATTTAAGGATATGCTTATAGACTACCAGCTCCCACGTATATGATCGCCCTCATAATGCTGGTGGTCAAGCAAGAATCCTAGGGGCTCTACCAACGTGTAATAGCGACTTGTCAGGTCACCTAAAGCAGTACACGATGATAAAGGTAAACCAGATAGCATACTATCATCTCGAGTAAGACTGTCCTACCGAGATAGGTCCTCCATCAATCATTGCAATCACGTACCTATGACCTAATAATTTACTCTGAGGGCACTATCTCCAATACCCTCTACCTCATGCTCTCTCTACACAACACAACACATAAGAATCCCTTAGTTTTCTCAACTAAACACACCAAATTCTTCAGCTCCAAACTAATATTCTTAAGTGTTCCTCAATCCTAATGAAGGAAACCTTAATCCTTTCATCAATTTGTGTATACCATCAACCTAGAAGCCACTACAACCCCTAGATGCTTCAACAAGCGCTTCATGTGCTGGTGTTCCATTATACACAATCTCTATGGGGATAATTCCTTCCCTCCTTGCATATTCAGTATTGTTCAATATCTGTTTTCATGTGCAGTATAGGAAAACAATTTGTTTTGTGATATTTAGCCTACTGAATTTGAATCTGCAACCACTAGGTGTAATCATTAGAAAAACTAATAATAGTACAAGTATCATGAGACCACTATAAGACATCACTCAAATCCCGAGACCCCATCTCCAATTTTTAACCGGCGAGAATACCCAAATTCCCGATCTCGCCGGATTTTTGGTGAGGTTTGACGTTGTATTTTCTTCTGTGGCTTTGTTTGGGTATTTTATGATCTATAGTATTGTTTGATTTGTCCCAATATGCATTCAGAGAAATCTGGGAATGTTTAGTTTGGTTGTTAATTAAGTTTCCGATATTCCGATACGGGTTTTTATATTTTTGTATTTCAACTGAAACGTTGACGTTCGACCATTAAATTCGGGGGCAATTGATCGTTTCTGGAGTAAGTAAGCTATAGGTTCTAACCTATGGATACTTAGCTCGTTGTTTTGATTTGGATATGATATTTATGCCGATATTTTATAACTACGATTATAGGTACGATCGCGAAGGTTTCGAGACGGAGTTGGCGGACATAGCAACTTGGATTTCAGCGAGCTCAACACGTTGGTGAGTAGATTTACATCTATGGTGGAAGTTGGGTGGAGGCCGTATAGCACCTCCGCAACCTTATACATATGATACTATGATATATAGTTAGTTCTTTTGTGTTTATTTAAGTTAATGATATTGAAATCATGTTGCATTTAGTGTATATTCATGTGTATAAATTGGTATTGATGGTTTGGTGGATTGGTCCGAGGAATCATACCGTACTTGTGATAATGAGATTCGTATGCTGAATAACGGCTATGTTTCCTTTAGACTCGTAAAATAATGTTTTATTTCGTTTTAGAACGTAATACTTGAGTGTGCTATACTCTTTTAAAAACTAACGATTTGTTTCCCTTTTTAATGATAAGGACAAGGATGCGATGCCAATTTCCAAAACGAATATCTATTTTAACCCAAGGCAGCTTCCTTATTTCAAAACCAACGTTTCGTTCCATTTTCAAAGATAATGGTATAACTCATAGAAAGTAGTTACATTTATTAGTTACGCTTAGATTTAGTTTACATGTTCGCGTTATAATTATCGATGTTATACATTTCCGTGATACGAACACTCTGATAGAACACTGCACAACTGCCAATGAGTATTATGTTGCACGAGCACATATACATAAGTTACACTACACCTCATTGGTACTCCCATGTCACTGTAAGACCGTTATACTATGTAATGCGTATGTGGATATTGATATGAGTATGCTATTACACTTATAAAACACTAGCACAAATACTAAGGATTGTCATGCTGCACGAGCACAGACGCATATGTCGCACTACACATCATTAGTATTGCCATGACAATAAGATTGTAACCTTTATTACTTGTATGAGTTTATTTATGTGCTTTACTTGTATTACATGCTAAACATTTCGAATACCAGTACTATGGGTATTCATATTTGATTCTTATAAATTTCTGGATGTTTTACTTTTGATGATATATATCAGTGGTATGGGACGCTGTTATATATGTATATATATAATATATCATCAGGAGGGCCTATGAGATTTTTCTTATTCTTTACTTGATATAATTGGATATGATGAGTTGATGTCCACCATGAGTCGTTTTTATGTTTTGTTTTACTCCGAACCGAGTGGGGGGGCTATAAGGTTACGAATTTCTACGTTATCTAGATTGAGTCGGGGGATATACAGTCGGATACATGGTAGACCCGGTCGAGACCGAGGGGCAGGATAGCCGCACTAGAGGCGGGGAGCCTAGCGAGGATACTCGATACCGAAGATAGAGATGAGCACGACAGATATCCAAAGGATATTGACCGCGGCTCGATTTGGGCAAGGCGGATATCCAGGAGATACCGGCCGGGGCCAGGGATATCGGGTGGCGATCATCTGTTGAGATAGTGTCGATGGTATCTGCATTTGCGTGTCGGTGATGGACACAAGATATTTGAGGATTTGCATGTCGGTGATGAACACGAGGGATTTCTGATTTTGAGTGTCGATGCTGGACATCCATATATACTGATATGTTGCTATCATGAGGTACCCAGTTATATTATAGTTGTTGTAGCCGACCAGGACTGATCCGGAGGACAGTACCTGCATACCTTTTTACGAGTAGTTGCATACAAAAAGGAATTCAAAAATCGAGTTATAGTCTCAATTTTTTGACGTGTCTGGTATGACATTGAAATCTTTTAAATTGTAAACCTCTTAACTCTATTCATTAAAACAGCAGGACGTACATCTCAAATAAGATACTTATTATATTTCATAATATCACGTCTACTCTTACGCCATGATATATGTATTCCTCGGCTATTTTAAAGAAGAGGTTTATATATATATTTTTTCGGCTGCCTTTGAGCTTATACCTAGATACCGGTCATTTGCATTTGATATGTTCTACTTTGGGATCGCATGATAGATAGTGTTGCATTTACGATACATATGCATATCATATAGTATATTAGTACATGATATGATAGTATTATATTTATGACCTGGGTATCGTTGAGAATTCGATTTCTACCTTGTGATATACTTTTATTCACTGAGTTGGCAACTCACCCCCGTTATGCCACCGTTTCTTGCAGGTGTTACCGCTTGGATTATCAGCGGCTTGGGGAAAACATTCCTTTCGGTGATTGCTATTGGCAGGTGGGTTACTGTCGTATCGTGGTCACATTTGTATATTCTTATCTTTTTAGCATCTAGTAAAACTCCATCAACTTAGAAAGGGTATATTGTGGACTTAGAAGTGAGACTTAGAGTTTGTGTGTTGTGATGTCGCACTCATTGGAGTCGACCATTTTATATTGTTGATTTTGTTTCGGTTTTCTTTTCTTCGCCATTATACGTCGTATATTGTTTGCTTGGTTGCACCACCATTTGGGCGTAGAAGCTGGCTCCCGTTGGGATGCTATTTATATTATTATGTTGTATCGGGTTTTATATAAAATTACGAAGGAGGCGCTGTCGAATTTCAAAACGTCATTGATGCTTTTAAAACATACTTAGTTAAACTTAAATGTTTATTTTAAACTGATCCCATCTGATGATTGTTTTAAACCTCACCTCCAATATTTTCAAAAAAGGGTTTAGATTCCGGGTTTCGGATTACTTATACCGTGTCGACGTCTTTAGATGCCACGTGCCACATTTGGGTCGTGATAATCACTCACTCCAAAAAGATGTCTTCCAAGACTGATTTGGAGAGAGCTCGTGTGCAAGGGATACCCTATGCTTTGGCAGTAGGCTCTATCATGTACGCGATGTTATATACGAGACCAGATGTAACTAACTCACTAAGTGTAGTGAGCGGGAATCAATCGGATCTTGGGAGAATCACTGGACAGCTGAGAAGGACATTCTAAAGTACTTGAGAAGCACTAAAGAGATGTTCTTGGGGTTTTTGTAACGGTGAACTCCAGTGGGAGTCCTTTACCAATTCCAGCTCCCATAGTGATAAGGACGACTGAAAGTCAGTCACAGGCTTTGTCTTTACCCTCAGTGGAGGGACGATATGTTGGAAGAGTTTCAGGCAAGATACCGTGGCATACTTGACGATAAAGGCTGAATACATCGCTACCAACGATGCTGCCAAAGTGGCTGTCTGGGCATTTCTTATTCATGAGATGAACAAAGTTCCTACCATTGAGCGTCTAATAACTGTTATTATGAAAACAATGGAGTGGTGGGTTTAGCCTAGGAACACCGGTACCCATCAGCGATCCAGACATATTCTGAGGCAAGAATCACCTGATCAGAGAGATGGTTGATCTCTAAGGGATCGAGGTCATGAGAGTTGACATGAAGGATAACACGGAGGATCCACTCACAAAGGCCTTTCCCTAGAGAGACTTCTATAGGACGTTGAGTATGAGATACTACAACAAATGGCCTTAGTGCAAGTGGGAGATTGTTCGTTATATGTATGCCCTAGAGGCCATTACTGTACATGCGATGTATATTGTAGTGGATGCTTGGACATATATAGGGACGACTTTCTTGCTTGACATGATAGTATGCTCTCTGGTTGCACTTTATCTTAATAAGTACACTTATTGTCTCTCTATTACATGTTGATAAAGCCCTTAGGATGAGTACTTGACTACCAAGATTATGAATCAGATCATACTGGTGGGGACCAGGGTAGTCGGAAAGTACATCCTTCAAATGTTCCTAGTCGTGGGAGTATCGAGACAGGGCATCGATATTCCAGAGTAGACTAGCGTATACGCTTCTCGATCCATATGATGGGCGATGGATGATCCCATATCCATTGGTGTTTGACATCAGAGAAGGTATACGGGTGCTCAGTGGAGACTGGGTACACTGGACGGACTCGCCGAGAACTCCTAGATGGTATTATACCTATCGTCATATAGCAGTTCTCTGGTGACACTGGTACAGGTTAGTCTGTCGACCTGAGATCGTCATAGAGTCTTGTGTGATTCCCACCGTGCTTTGATTTCCACCTTACCACGTTCAAAAGATCGTGCAAAAACGGTGGTTTTTGGGTACAGTCCCGAGTCACATGGAGGCAATGAGCGATAGGAGGGGATTCGTCTCTCCCAGTATTGGGGGTTGATGTTGCGCTATACTCGATTGGCCACAACAGGAAATCCCTGGTCAGGGTTGCTGAGATCTTCTGGTAATTGCTATCAGTAGTTTCTCGAACCGTTATGGACCTTGCATCGGCATGACTTATCAGGCTATTGGGGTCTGACGTTTTACCACTCCTAGGCTGTTATATGTGACATATTTGACGAAGAGACTGGACTGTACGGTAGTGTTGCTGATTGGATTCACAGGAGTATGAGCAGGCTTGCTTGTTGATCTTCTGATCGCTCAATACCCGGGTGGCCGTTACGTTTAGCAGACCGCTTGCGGCTTGTGGGTGACTGATATGATCACCACCTACTATCGGCGTATTGACGAGTCTTTAGAGTCCTACACAGAGATTTCCTGGCTCAAGTGAAACGAAGTAGGAGCACATATGAGATATGTGCGGAAACGAGATTAATGCGAGTATGAGATACCGCATACTATTCTCGCGATATGTGATATCGGTCGGTTATATGTGATATAGCCGAGCTGTTGAATCAAGTGTTGATTCGACAAGTTGATACATTTGATATTAGTCGGTTGTATGTGATATAGCCGGATTATTAAATCAAGTGTTGATTTAATAATTTAATGTATAATTATATATTTGATATATTATCTTACATTAACTAATATTAGCTGACTTAAGATTTCTTTTTCTCACTAGTGTACAATTAGTATATATGTGATATATATTAATGTGCATCTTTTGTGTCATGCTAGATGCCACATGCTACATGGGTGTATGGGACTCACACCATGCTTATAATAATGTGATGTTTTATTTATTTAAAATAATTCAATATTAGTTTGAAATTTTCATGCTTGGAAGCTTGGAGAAGCTTAAAGCATCTTTGACTTAGTCCACTAGTTTTGTTTTACTTGTAGATATTTATCAACCTAACCATTATTGTTAGCCATGGTTTAGTCTTTACATGAGTTCGTATATGATACTAACTCACCCATGGTTTCTATTCTCACCACTCGATTCATTTTTCACTTGCTTCATTCCATGAGAGCTTTCTTCATCTCCTTTCTCAAGCTTTCTAGCTTCATGAGAGGTGAAGAAAAATAGTGAGAAAATAATTTCTAAAGTGAGCAAATTTCCTACTTCATCAAACTCTTCCCTACTAGCCATTTAGATTGGGTTGTTTCTTCACTAGTTCATCACTTAGTGAAGTGGTAGCTTGAGTTAATGTCTCCTCGATGTAGATCATCTGCGGCCTCGAAGACTTCAAGCATGCTTGTTCATTTCACCTTGTGGGGCCTCTCTAGAGTCTGGGAGATCACTACTTGGAGCGAAAGGACTACTACACGGAGCTATTGATGTGAAGGACCGGTCTACAAAGGTTTTATTCCTTGTTCACTTAAATATAAAGATGTTTACATGCTTGTTCGTCTAATTCTCTAGTTTAGATTCTAGCGTTAGGGTTATTTAGCGCACCATTTTTTTTCTTCCGGAAAATGGCATGGACGATGCCTCCCGAAACCCAGCGGCCGTCTAGGGAACACTGCATTAAGCCTTTAAGTACTTCACGCTCATTAGGAGAAGTTAACTATGTTTAGAACACCGCTTAACGGTATATCGTTCACGGGGTGTCTAGGAAAGTGTGTTAGTTATATGTATGTCCTAGAGGCCATTACTGTACATAGGATGTATATTGTAGTGGATGCTAGGACATATATAGGGAGGACTTTCTTGCTCGACATGATAGTACGCTATCTGGTTGCTCTTTACCTTAACGTGTACACTGATAGTCTCTCTGTTACATGTTGGTAAAGCCCTTAGGATGTGTACTTGACTACCTGGACTATGATGTGGATCATACAAGTGGGGACATGGTATTCTATAAGTACATCCTTCAAGGTCCCTAGTCGTGGGTGTATCGAGACGGGGCATCGATATACCAGAGTAGACTAGTGCATACCTTCTCGACCCATACAGATGGGCGATGGATGATCCCATATCCATTGGTGTTTAACATCAGAGATGATATACGGGTGCTCAGTGGAGACTGGGTACACTGGACGGACTCGCCGAGAACTCCCAGATGGTATTATACCTTACGTCAGATGGAAGTTCTCTGGTGACACTGGTACAGAGTAGTCTGTTGACCTGAGATCGTCATAGAGTCTTGTGTGGTTCCCACTGTGCTTTGATTTCCACCTTACCACGTCCAAGAGGGCGTGCAAAACGGTGGTTTTTGGGTACAGTCCCGAATCACATGGAGGCAATGACCGATAGGAGGGGATTCGTCTCTCCCGGTATAGGGGGTTGATGTTGCGCTATGCTCGACTGGCCATAACAGGAAATCCCTGGCCAGGGTTGCAGTGATCTACTGGTAAGTGTTATCAGTAGTTTCACGCATGTTATGGACCTCACGTCGGCATGACTTATTGAGCTATTGGGGTCTGACGTTTACCACCCCTAGGCGAGATATGCGACATATCAGACGAACAGATTGGACTGTACGGTAAGTGTTACTGGTTGGATTCACAGGAGTGTGAGCGGGCTTGCTCATCGATCTTCTGATCGCTCAATACCCGGGTGGCCGTTACGTTTAGCAGACCGCTTGCGGCTTGTGGGTGTTTGATATGATCATCACCTGCTACCGGCGTATTGACGAGTCTTTAGAGTCCTACACAGAGGTTTCCTGGCTCAAGGGAAACGAAATAGGAGCGCATATGAGATATGTGCGGGACCGAGAATGATACCAGTATGTGATACTGTATTCGATTCTCGCGATTTGTGACATTGATCAGTTATATGCGATATAGCCGGGTTATCGGATCAAGTGTTGATTCGATAAGTTGTTACTGTTGATATTAGTCGGTTATATGCGATATGACCGGATCATTAAATCAAGTGTTGATTTAATGATTTAATGCGTAATTATATATTTGATATATTACTTTGCATTAACTAGTATCGGTTCACTTAAGATGGATTTTCTCACTCGCATGTGCACATCGTATATGTGATATATTTTTTGTGCACTTGAAAGTATCATGTTTGATGATGCAAGATTGCTAGGGTATGTGTAAAGAGTTAAACCTTGGTTAAGTAAATGGTTAGGGTTTTCTTTTATTCATTCATTTATCTTTTTATTTGGATTAAAAGAAAAGAGAAAAGAAAAACAAAAGGTTTTTTTCTTTCATGAAGCTTGTTGAAGCTTCATGAAGCTTTGACCAAAGTAACCCTTTTGTCTTCATCTCATTAACCCTAACCATTCATTTAACCTTAGTCAATTCTCTACACATAACCATGGTTAATATTATGATAAGAATGATTTTATTATTCTTTTTATAAAAACTTATCATAATATTCATCTTTTTTCTTCTTCTTCTTCTTCAAGAAGAAAACCTAGTTTCCATCAATGGTGATTGATGAAAAAGAGTGAGAAATCCAAATCTAAAGTGAACCCACCTCCTATTTCTTCATCCTCTACCTCTTGCCAAGTAGTATAGGCTGTTTTCTTCACAAGTTTCATGACTTGGTGAAGTGGGAGCTTGATCTTGTGATGCTTCGACGTAGATCATCTTCGGCATCGTAGTCGATGACCTAGCCCGCCTTTTCTCCGATGAAGCCGACGCTAGAGCCCGGGATCCAATGATCGCAGCGAGGAGACATCATCACGGAGGTATGGAGGTGGAGCACCGGATCTACAAAGGTTGTATTTCCGTTCAACTCTTAGTTATGTTGTTAACTAGCTTATCGTTATCGCCTAAAATTCTTGTTAACGATCTTGTCTAGGGTTTCTCGGCACCATAAAATTTGAAATTTGCAAGGTTGATGCCTTGTGAGACCTCTTGAGTGTGCCTAGGAACCCTACAGTGGTATCAGAGCCTATCTAGAGCCTTAGGCGATGTGTAGACGATGTTAGAAACCCGATCGAACCCGAAACCCTAATCCGAGACCACTCTCTGTCCAATTTTTAAAAATGTGGATTTTTCAATATTAAAAATATACAGAAAATTAAGCAGGGTTTTTTATGAATTACTGTGAAAAACGGAGACCTAACTCCGTCATAACGCCGCGGAACCGCGGCCGTATCCCACGTGGCGCGGCGGTTCCGCGGCCATAATGTTGACTCTTTGACTCTACTTTGCACAGTAATGTTTATAATTAATTCCTGTGTTTTCTGGGTAATTTTAATTTTTACTATACAGTTGAGTTTTCTGGGGTTGTTTTGGGATTTCATGGATTCGATCGGATTGTCTAAACTTGTCTATGTGTTGTCCGAATAATTATTGAATATGTTAAAAAGTTCGACCGGATATAAATACCCACTATTTCCCCCGTCGTGAAATTTCCAAGTGTTGGATTTTTCTGTGGTTTAAGGACGTTCTGAGTAGTGCAAGTAACGTGATGGTCCCTCTAGAAGACAACAAACCTTAACTCGATTATGTGACCGTCTTGAACTGCCCTTTGAACCTTCGGGTTTGGGGCAGTACGGCGTGCCACATGTGAGGCGTTGGCTTGACCCTTCTACGGCTGGACCGTTGGTACTGAGGCATGAAGTGAATGTCTTTGAACTTTTTTCATGTGTTGAGCTGTATCGAGAAAACTTGGGTGTTTGGATGTTCAATCGGAAAGTTTAACATTTTCTATGTTATTTGGAATGTGATACAATAATTGGAATTCACAAACAGTTATGAGATAACTGAATGAATGTTATAAACATAGCGGTTTAGTCTCACTTGATCGGTTGCCACGGAATTTTGATGTGATCAAAAGTCCGTCGCAATCACGTAGCGTACGCGGATACTCGCCGGGTAAACTTAATAGACAGCCTCGCCCCATAGCCCCGACCAAGTGACTATAGGAGAACCCCGTCGCCGAAAGCATCCGTTCGGGTGCTCGCGGCAGCGGTGTTCCGCCTTGGTGCACTTCGTCGATGGCGTCGGGGGTGCAGCCGCCTACTAAAGTTTGCGACGAGCATTCGATCAGGATGTCGGGAATCTTGTTGAATTGCCCGACTTGATATTGAAAAGAGTTTTCGATAATGGGACTAAAATGCGGGGTTTATAACTGTTAGTCATGTGATGTCTAAGTATTTCATTTGATTAGGCATGCGATGTCTGAAGAGGTTGCGGATTCCAACTGTTGTAGTTTTACACTTTCTTTTCTGTGACCGTAAGTGTAGTATGTAGTGGTATTGCCGATTGTCGTTGCTATACGGCGACGACAATCGGTGTATGCATACTTACTTACGTTGATGACATGTGATGTTATGTGTTGCTGGATATGTTATATTGGATCGTCGTGTTTGAATAGCCGGGGGTTTTTATGTGAGATGAGTGTTTTTCATATTCATTCATGTAAAAACTTGTATGTAATATTCTTTTATTGGGGCACTTCCAGGTTGCGGAAGCTGTCACCCTTTGTATATTATTTATATTTCTGCACTAGGATAGACCCAAGGTGGGGAGCATAAGTAACCGGGTTCTGTGGTCCAGTGGGAGACCATCTCGAGGAGTCGAGTCCCGGTCTCCTAACCCTAGAATTGGTCGGGTTGCTTGCCGCTCTCGTAGGGGTCTAGGGGTGTGGGATTGGCTATTCATCACGACCGTGGAATCCGTGTTTTATACTGGCTCGTATTGAAAACACGGACGTCCTAATATATCCAATATTTCATATATGTTTCTTCTGTTGCGATATCTGTGATGTGATCATGTGATGTTCTGTGATAGATACAGTATATAGTATATATGATATATTATATAGATGTTACATATGTTTTTCACCCGCGCTAGCCCTGCCCCGCTCTGTCGTTAGTTACCTAACCTAACGGTGCACGAGGGGACATCGAGGCGAATGCGGATGGCATAAGTGTACGTCGTATTTATCTGTGATGTTTAGGTACTTAAATGATGGGACTTCATTAATGTGATTAATGAAAGAAAAGAAACCTAAGATGTTGTGGAATCGAATTTTAAAATAAAACAGGTAGCTACAGTTCTTGCTTTGCACAGCGGTATATGTGATATATCCTGCACCTTATTCGATGAGGAAAGGACCGAGATCCCTTCACCGGGAGTGACTCCTTTAGCAATAACTGGTAGATGCTACATACTCGGTTTGTCTTTTGATTGCTTTTAAGAGTTTTTGCTTTGCACTGTGATATATATGATCTATCCCGCACCTCATTCGACGAGGAAAGGACCGACGATCCCTTCACCGGGAGTGACTCCTTTAGCAAAACTAGAAAAGCCTCAAAAGCACTCCATTTTAAAATCATTTGATTCTACAACGATATCAAGTTCATTACGCAATAGGTTTTCGGAAAAACCTGTCGTAGCCCTCCGTCATTTCAGATAAGTAGTAGTTAGTATTCGTGCTGCGTTTGTTGGCCTACGTCAAGGCATAGTATGCGGTAGCTAACTATTATTTATCTTCTTATGCATATGATGCAGATTGGATTAGGGTAGTCGTGCGACTTTGTTTGCCTGCGTCAAGGGTCGTGCGGGTGGGTTTAATTCAATCAGGAAATGACGGGTTGAACTTGACTAGCGCACTATGGTTTGTTGGCCTGCGTCAAGGTCATAGGACGCTAGGGGCAAAATATTATCGGGAATTTCAAGTGTTGAAATTTGCAATGAGATTGCATACCTTCTATGAGATAGTTGGATCCTGATACCCGCTGCGAGTAAGAGTTACTCCTGGGAGAGTTTTACATATTACAATTAGCCGATCAAGTAGGTGTCTAGAAAGGTGTCAATGGGGTTACGCCTCTTGGAAAACGAGGTTTACATTAATTAGGTTCGTGCGAAAGCACGGGGGACCTCCCTCAAAGTACCGACACTGGCCTGGCTGAAAGATTGGCGAACTCGTAGTGTGTAATTAATCCCGGCTGATCTTTCCTTTTAGGGTTTGAAGGAAGATTTGATAAAAAGCAGTGGGAGCCATCCTGATTAGATAAAATAAAAACCAATCTGATCTTGCAAGAGCATACGCTGAGTGTTTTCTTCTCTCTCTTTCCAGGTAGAGACCATATCACGCCTTAATCAAGATAATAATACGGATTATTGACCGAACCCGCTTGTTATACTGAGCTGGGGAACGTTGGACCCGCTCCAACTTATAATTGTTATAAGACAGAGCAGGAAATTGGGGATTACCAGAATTCCCGTGCCGCCCAAACGAAGACAGTGCATGTTGATGCATCATCTTCGGGTGTGTTCATTATAAAGAACTGTTTCTCAGTATCCTCCGCATCCTGGGTATATGATACCGGATCAGGATCCCAGATATGTAATCTGTTACATAGGGCTACAAAAGGGTAGAAAAACTGAGAACGGGTGATAAGTTTCATGAGACAGAAAACGGGGCAAGTGTTGCAGCCAAGTCTGTTGGTCACTGTCACCCTGTATTACCAATACATTGATTCTGAACAAATGCTATTAGATACCGAACCTGATATACAAAATCATATCAATCTATTTATTAGTGAAGAAAAGATATAATTTTGTATTGTTGGATAATGTTTTGAACATTTCCTATATCAAAATTTGATCGGTTCAGGCACGTTATCTAAAAGCATTGACGTTCTAAATCAAACTACAGTTCTTAGTATGCGGAACACACACAGGAGGAAGAGTTCATAAATAAACGAATCCTTCTTTAGGCATTGTAGACTAGGTCATATCAATGTGACCCGACTGGCTGATGTTACATTTAGATGCATATATAAAAGAGTTTGAATTTACATCTTATGAGACTTGCCAGTCATGTCACAAAGATTAGATGACCATAGCTATGTTTATTGGAAACAGAGAAAGAGTTAGTGAACTCTTGGGATGTTACATGTTGATGTATGTAGATCCCCTGTCTACATATGCCAGGACCGGTTCTTTGTACTTCATTACGTTATCTGATAATCTCTCAAAATTCAGACATATGTTCCTGTTGAAACACAAGTCCGAACCTTTTGAGATATTCACAGAATATAATTTCGAATTAGAGAACCAAAATACGGGTATAAGTATTATGTCCTTTGATGTGATCGAGGAGGAGAATACTTGAGCACGGAAATCCTGGACTATTCTAAAGGAGAATGAGATTCTCTCTCAGCATTACTCCTCCGAAAACAACACAGCACAACGTTGTATCGGGGCGGAGCAATCACACCCTATATGATAAGGTGTGCTCTATGATGAGTACTACTGAGTTACCTGTTTCCTTTTGGGAGTTATGCGCTTGAGAAGCTGCATACCTATTGAATAGGGTTCCAATCAAATCAGTTGCCTACCGTTTCATATGTGATATGGTAAGGGAAGAGCCCATATCTTAAGCTGGTTAAGATTTGGGGTTGTCCGGCCTATGTCTAAAAGCAAAAATCCGGACAAGCTCGAGGCAAATACTGTTATGTAGAACTGGAATCGTTCCAGCTGTACAAACTACAGATGATGATTTGATAGAACCAAAGGATTCAATAGTAGCCAATGAATCTCAGCCTCTCCGCCGATCTAGTAGGGTTACTTACCCACCTGAGAGATACTTCGGTTCCTCTATGACAGTGGGAGCGAGGATTGCATCATGAGATGGTGACCCAACTAGTTTCGAGCAGGCCATCGAGAGTGGGACTCTGTAAGAATGGCTAGATGCTTAGCGATCTGAGATGGAATCCATATACACCAACAAAGTATGGACTTTGGTTGCTATATCTGAAGGGTTAAATCCCCATCAGGAGCAAGTATATTTTGAGAAGATTACTTGGTGTACATGGAAAAGTTGAGACTTTCAAAGCTAGACCTGTTAAAGGTTTTCGTCATCGACCAGGCGTGGATAATGATAAAACCTTTTCTAAGGAGCTATGCTTAAGTCCATCCAGATCCTACTTGCCACGGCTACATACCATGACTACGATATCTGGCGGTTGGGTGCCATGACTGCTTTTCTAGATGGTGTTTTAGAAGAGAACGTCTATAAGTACACAGCCAGAGGGCTTCGTAGACAGTGGGAACAGCGGAAACGTGTGCAAGATGCTTTATAGGATAAAGCAGGAATCGCGGAGTTGGAAAATCTGTTTTCATGTGATAGTCAAAGATTTTGACTTCATCAAAATTGTAGATGAACCTTGTATATAGAAGAAGGTAGTAGGGAGTATGGTAGTGATCCTCGTAGTGTACGTGGATGACATACTCTTGATAGGGAAGGGGTTTCCTATGCTACGCTCGGTCAATCTCCGCTTATCATAATGATTCTCTATATAAAGGATCAAAGTGATACCGCCTAAATTCTGAGTTTTCATCTATGAGATAGATGTAATTGGATATTAGGATACTCACTGGATGTAGTGAGATGGTATCAATTGGTCCTGAGGATAATCACTGGAAGTGTTCCAGGGTGATAAGGACGACTGAGTGTCAGTCACAGGCTTTGTCTTTACCCTCGGTAAAAGGACGGTATGTTGGAAGAGTTCCAAGCTAGATACCGTGGCATACTAGACGATTAAAGGCTGAATATATCGCAACTTAAGATGCTACCAAAGAGGCTGTCTGGGTGTATATTAGTTCATGAGATGAACTTAGTTCCTCCCATTGTGTGACAATGGAGTTGCGGCTTATGCTAAGGAACGTCCGTCCCATCAGTGATCCAGACATATTCTATGGCAGTATCACCTGATCATGGAGATGGTTGATCTCCAGGGGATCGAGGTTAGGAGAGTAGACTCAGAGGACAACACGGCGGATCCACTCACGAAAGGCCTTTTCCCAGAGAGAGACTTTTATGGGATGGTTGAGTATGGGATACTACAACCACTGCTATCAGATGGCCCTAGTGCAAGTGGGAGATTGTTAGTTATATGTATGCCCTAGAGGCCATTACTGTATATAGGATGTATATTGTAGTGGATGCTGGGATATATATAGGGAGGACTTTCTTGCTCGACATGATAGTACGCTATCTGGTTGCTCTTTACCTTAACGTGTACACTGATAGTCTCTCTGTTACATGTTGGTAAAGCCCTTAGGATGTGTACTTGACTACCTGGACTATGATGTGGATCATACTAGTGGGGACATGGTAGTCTATAAGTACATCCTTCAAGGTCCCTAGT
This sequence comes from Agapanthus africanus, assembly GCA_030015575.1. Classification (NCBI taxonomy): domain Eukaryota; kingdom Viridiplantae; phylum Streptophyta; class Magnoliopsida; order Asparagales; family Amaryllidaceae; genus Agapanthus; species Agapanthus africanus. Next base: position 319,944,168 of record JASDDO010000008.1, read on the forward strand.
CGTGGGTGTATCGAGATGGGGCATCGATATACCAGAGTAGACTAGCGCATACCTTCTCGACCCATACAGATGGGCGATGGATGATCCCATATCCATTGGTGTTTGACATCAGAGATGATATACGGGTGCTCAGTAGAGACTGGGTACACTGGACGGACTCGCCGAGAACCCCCAGATGGTATTATACCTTACGTCAGATGGCAGTTCTCTGGTGACACTGGTACAGAGTAGTCTGTTGACCCGAGATCGTCATAGAGTCTTTTGTGGTTCCCACTGTGCTTTGATTTCTACCTTACCTCGTCCAAGAGGGCGTGCAAAACGGTGGTTTTTGGGTACAGTCCCGAATCACATGGAGGCAATGAGCGATAGGAGGGGATTCGTCTCTCCCGGTATAGAGGGTTGATGTTGCGCTATGCTCGACTGGCCATAACAGGAAATCCCTGGCCAGGGTTGCAGTGATCTACTGGTAAGTGTTATCAGTAGTTTCACACATGTTATGGACCTCACGTCGGCATGACTTATCGAGCTATTGGGGTCTGACGTTTACCACCCCTAGGCGAGATATGCGACATATCAGACGAACAGACCGGACTGTACGGTAAGTGTTACTGGTTGGATTCACAGGAGTGTGAGCGGGCTTGCTCATCGATCTTCTGATCGCTCAATACCCGGCTGGCCGTTACGTTTAGCAGACTGCTTGCAGCTTGTGGGTGTTTGATATGATCATCACCTGCTGCCGGCGTATTGACGAGTCTTTAGAGTCCTACACAGAGGTTTCCTGGCTTAAGCGAAACGAAATAGGAGCGCATATGAGATATGTGCGGGACCGAGAATGATACCAGTATGTGATACTGTATTCGATTCTCGCGATTTGTGATATTGATCAGTTATATGCGATATAGCCGGGTTATCGGATCAAGTGTTGATTCGATAAGTTGTTACTGTTGATATTAGTCGGTTATATGCGATATGACCGGATCATTAAATAAAGTGTTGATTTAATGATTTAATGCGTAATTATATATTTGATATATTACTTTGCATTAACTAGTATCGGTTCACTTAAGATGGATTTTCTCACTCGCATGTGCACATCGTATATGTGATATATTTTTTGTGCACTTGAAAGTATCATATTTGATGATGCAAGATTGCTAGGGTATGTGTAAAGAGTTAAACCTTGGTTAAGTAAATGGTTAGGGTTTTCTTTTATTCATTCATTTATCTTTTTATTTGGATTAAAAGAAAAGAGAAAAGAAAAACAAAAGGTTTCTTCCTTTCATGAAGCTTGTTGAAGCTTCATGAAGCTTTGACCAAAGTAACCCTTTTGTCTTCATCTCATTAACCCTAACCATTCATTTAACCTTAGTCAATTCTCTACACATAACCATGGTTAATATTATGATAAGAATGATTTTATTATTCTTTTTATAAAAACTTATCATAATATTCATCTTTCTTCTTCTTCTTCTTCTTCTTCTTCTTCTTCAAGAAGAAAACCTAGTTTCCATCAATGGTGATTGATGAAAAAGAGTGAGAAATCCAAATCTAAAGTGAACCCACCTTCTATTTCTTCATCCTCTACCTCTTGCCAAGTAGTATAGGGTGTTTTCTTCACAAGTTTCATGACTTGGTGAAGTGGGAGATTGATCTTGTGGTTCTTCGACGTAGATCATCTTCGGCATCGTAGTCGATGACCTAGCCCGCCTTTTCTCCGATGAAGCCGACGCTAGAGCCCGGGATCCAATGATCGCAGCGAGGAGACATCATCACGGAGCTATGGAGGTTGAGCACTGGATCTACAAAGGTTGTATTTCCGTTCAACTCTTAGTTAAGTTGTTAACTAGCTTATCGTTATCGCCTGAAATTCTAGTTAACGATCTTGTCTAGGGTTTCTCGGCACCGTAAAATTTGAAATTGGCATGGTTGATACCTTATGAGACCTCTTGAGTGTGCCCAGGAACCCTACAAAGTGTTCACGGCGATACCGTTAAAAAAAGGGTTATCTAATTAAAGACCTTCGCGAAAGCGCTGGAAAACCTCCCCTTATCTCTGAACTTACCTGACCTCGTGATCAGTATATCTTGAGCCCGTTTCTCGGCACAGTTTTACTTCAACAATCAAGTTCTTGAGCAGGTCTAGTTGACCTAGGTGAACCCTAGACCCATATTAGGTGTGAGGTATTGTGTGTCGTTATTATTTTTTGTGTATATTTCTTTCTTTTTTTAATAACTAACATATAAAAATAAAAAAAAACAAAAAAAAACACATTCTTTTCCTCTCCTTTTCTTTTCTTCTTCTCTGCATATCATGGGTACCCCACATAGAAGAACTCTTGCCGAATTTTGGTACCCACAACCAGATATTGCTTCATATGGTTCTTGCTTTAGTCGAACGTCGAACGATCCCTCCATGCCCAAAATTTCTTTGAAAAATCGGATAGACGCGTCTAGGACAAACAACTGGACTCCGCCATCCACCTTGTATCAACTGTTTCAACCTCCACCACCTTCTTACGTTGATACCCCTTTTGAGAGTCCTGTTGCAACTCCAAAACCCATGTCCATTGCCGACAGATTGAACAATCTCGTAGACGATCCTTCACTCCTTTCACCACTGCCAATTCTTTTGATCAACAATTCCAATCACCTTCTTATCCGAATGTTGATCATTCTCCTTTCCAACCATTCTATTCCTATCAATCCTACCCGACTTTTACACCTTCCCTAGACATTACTTCTGAACATCTTTTTGGGAGTTTCCAGTATCCAAACAACTTTTAATCTTTTACTGAAACCCCTTTAAAACCCCTGTCTAGTCTGGAACAGTCATTAGAAGACTTTCGGGTGGCGTCATGCCAACAGATGATTGATATGAATGCGTCTATGGCTTTCCTCATCCAACCAAATGAACCGATTGCTAGTTTCTAACTAGCTCCAAATTTTCCAATGTATGATGAGGCAATATGACAGATTGAGATTTGAGTGGTGGGAGTGAGCTGTACACCGTTCCAAATCAATCCTACCAATTGAAAATTGAATTCCAAACTCCAGTTTTGAATGTCTATCGATCGTCCTAAATGATTCACCAATTGAAAATAGAATGTTTAATGAGTTGTGCGATTTTTTAGTGTTTGATTTACCGGAATGTGAAAGGACTCTGTCAAGTGAAACCACACCCAAACCCTTTGACCACTACACCTCAATCGTAGAACCACAATTGATTGAAATCCATGCTTTTGATAAGGCGTCTGAGAAAATTATTTTTCACTTGATTGAGGATATCGACGCTGGGAATATTTTGGATGATGAACCCGCTATTTTGGATGAGTTTTTCTCACCAATTCATCATGTCCTTTCACTTCCGTGTGGACATCACCCTGAGTCATTAACTGTTTTTTCCGAACTCCATTTGCTTCTTGATTTTGATGATGATAAATGCATAGATGTGCTAATTTTTAAGGAGAATTTTGTGGATATTTTTTAGGATGAACCAGTTTTAGTTGATGAGTCGGATTTTCCAATTCATCCTGTCTCTTTCACTGATTGTGTACGCCATCCTGAACCTTTAACTGATACCCTTCCTCAATCACTCCCCTCTATCATTTCCATCATTCCGACCATACAAGACACCGTATCACTTTCATTTCCTGTGTCTGGTTTACCAAGTTCGGTCTACCCATGTTCTCTTACGAGTCTTGAGAGGTTTGACCCCATTTCTCAACAGGTTGATAGATTGGTACAATTGCTCTTTACACACCAGTCAATACAAATTGTACTAATTTATACACTCCATTTCCACCCTCAAGCTCGTACTCCATTTCTTTCTCCCTTCCGCCATTCTTCTCCTCCACCGAGACCGTATACCATTTCTATCCCCATACGGTCTCGCGTATTCTCCATTTCCTTCCTTTCCGCATTCTTTCACCAACCGCTGCTTTATTGTGATAAAAATTTTGAATTGTTGGTACTAACTTTTGGCATGTGTAAGGCCTTGTATAGATTAATACTGTTCTCTCCCCTCTAATCCCGAACATCAACGCTTAACAGTGGAAACACCGTTTCACTTAAGTTTGGGGGGGTCCTTTTTGTGTATATATATATTTTTTTGCCTTTTCTATTATGTATATAAAAAAAATAGGGGAGCGCCGACAATTTTGACCCTCTTAGTGTAGCATGACAGTGAGGGCACTGTCAAGTTTAAGTTTGGGGGTGTGTTCGGTAAGCTTTCAACCTTCGCATTCATGTGTATATTTTGCATTTACATACTTATTTAAAAAAACCCATAATAATCGAAATTTTTTACAAAAGTATAAAAACTTTGTCGTCAAGTTAGCTAATAGGGTAACTTAGATTTTTATTCTGAAAGTTTAGTTGATACGTGAGAAATAACTAAATCCTGGGCTTAAGAATTGAAAACCTTAAAAATAACCCTCCTTCTGTTTAAACTTGGTAATTATACGTCCTTGCAGTTTTTTTTAATAGAAGTAGGTAATCTTGAGTTCAGTTTTTGAGTTAAGTCGAGATGAATGGAAAATATTGAAGGCTTTACTAAAGGATACGTCTGAAAAATAGTTTCTATTCTTGAGTCCAAATTTAGAAAGTATATACCCTACAAACTTCACATACACGCACCTTGATACTTGGGATAGTAGAGGATACCTAGAAATACTCTTTCCTGAAAATCTTGTATGAAAAAAACCGGTATTTAAAGCTAACCAACAAAAGGGCATCATTGAAATATATATCCGGTATTGAAAAAGAAAAATAAAGAAAAAATAAACAAAGTCAAGACCTGGAAACTGCTATTTACGTTTTAATCTCACACATTCAGTAATCGGCTGTTAGTGCCTCAAGAAACATTATTAATAGTCGCATGAAAGGTGCTTAAGCAAAACAGTCCATCATTAACGAAATGAAGTAATATTAGGTATTAGGGCAAGGGTACTATAGCTTGAATTGAATTCATATGTGTAAGGGTGAAATTATACACACACGTAGGGATATACACTCGATGTTTGGAGGAAAGATAGGAATAAAGAATAAGACTTATGTTTTCCGTAAAGATGATAAAAATCCCCGATTGGAGACCGCACTATAGAAGGAAAACTCAAGAGAAACCGAGATCTTTCTAAATTGTAAAAACGTATAGGATCTGAGGTTGAAGAAATAGGAGGCGTGAAATATAAGGGTTGGATATTTCTAACTTAGGATGATAGAATTTCTAACTTAGATACTAAACTGTAGCAATAGAATCGACGTTAACTTGTGAAACTAGCTTGACAGGATTTTGTGGGTAGTATCTACTAAAAACCCTCAGGAGATAACACTCCTCCTACTGGGGACACCTAGAAGTTTAACGGCCTGTTGCACGAGCTCAGTGCAATCGCGTTCCCTGCGAAAGTGAGGTTATGATTTTTTGTTTTGATCGGGACGATCAAAAGATAAGTTTGGGGGTATCTGTTTATCACAGAAAACTGCATTTTAATACCACCCATTCATTATCTGTTTTGTTATAGATCGGTACTATTAACAAGTGTCTGCTCAGTAAATATGGATTACAGGTATCCGTGACACAATACTGGAAACACACTCAAAATCACAGATATAACGTTTGCGAGCCGACACTGCAACCAGAATTGCAAACCGATTGATATCCGAAGAGTTATTTTGCAACAAATAAGGTGTACACAATTATGGTCCAACACATAGCAAGTGTGCACACAACTCTTGGATGGTTGGACCTAGGTGGGGCTGCCATGATCTAAGGGGCACAAGTGGGCACATGAGAAGTGATGTGTGATAAATGCTAAAAGTTTTGATGTGATTTAAAAAGCATCAAGTTTCCTTCCATTCTGCTGATTATAACCCAGGCTTCTACAAAAGAAATCAAGCAATACCAGTGGAATTATCGAGAGAACACAAGACTACCCCACCAAGACGAGCCAAGTTGCTCGGATAAAAACCGGCAACATGCCTCTAAAAACAGGCCCACCGATTTTACTGTCGCCAAAGTGCTCCAATTTTCTTCAGCCCATCCCTTGTTGTCACATCACCTTATTTTTATTACTTGTTTAATCTTTTTTGGTGCCTATAAAAGCCAGATCAGTGAGCAAAGGGAGGCTCTCACATAGTCTCATACACTTCATACTTTTTTTTCTCTTTTCATTTTGTTCTTGTACATAGCTAGTTCCCCTTGAGCTCTTTGCATTATCTTGATCATGCAACCTCTTTATTGAGCTTCCAAGTTTGACTTTTGGTTATTGAACTCAAGATTTGTATCACTTGGACATAATAAAGCTTTCTTTTCTGCTCTTGGTTCTTAGTATTATTTGTCTCTTTTACTTACTTGCATTTACATTCTTGCCATTTAGTTACTTTCTCTTTTATTACCTTGCCATTTACTTACTTGCAATGTAGTTTATTCCTTTCTTTTATCTTTTCATTTTTACTCTCTTTTTGTGGTTTTTGTTAGGAAAGAAAACGATATTATAAGTTAAGATTTCCTTTCTCATTTCCTTTTCCCGATATTTTCCATTGAACTCCGTCCAAATCTTACGCAAGCGCTCCGTTAGGCACCCTACCCTACAAAGGTATCAGTGATTCTAAACCGTGACTGGTTGCGTTCGGTTTGGCCGGAGGCGAATGCAAGCGACAAGAACGGACAGACAAGGGCCAATAAGCCAGATTTCATATTTACCATGTGTAACATTTCAAAAAAATATAAAATATTATTTTTGGAATTTAATATTAAAATAATATTTTTCCCGAAAACTGCCCGATTTGCGAAATTGGGGTTTTCGAAAAAAGGTATAAATATATATACCAATAATTGTTAAATAAATGGAAATTTAAAGGATTTATTCATTTAATAATATAATTAAAGGATTTGGCATTTTTAAAATTTATTATATGCAGTTTTGATAAAAACTCGATTAGTGCACTACTAATCGCGATTAAGCCAAATCCGCGTTTCTACAATTTTTCGTGGCCAGTGCACCATGTCATGTTATGTGGCGATTACATATTGTGTTCTTGTGTTATTTTGGGTATTTTGTGACTTGGGTTTAAATAAATAGAAAAGGGTAAGAAGAGAAAGGGTAAAAGGGTAATATTGAGAGAGAGAGAGAGAGTGGGTGAGAATAAGAGAGGAGAGAGAGAGGGGCTGCCTCATTTCATCTCCCCCATCATTTTCTTCTCCTTCTTCCTCTCTTCCCTCCACCATCAACCCCAAGATCCACCTCAAAAACTCCATCAAAACCCTAAACCCCTTTCATTAAAATTGATCACCTTCTTCTCCTCTACACATTGGACCAAAAAAAGTTAGATTTTGACAACCTTGAGGAGGTAGGGTTTTTCTTGGGTTGCCCAAATAAGGTATATCTTCTTCTCTTTAGATTAGTTTTGTGAGATATCGTGTTTTAAATGTCGTTTTGTGATGTCGCTAACCTGCTGTAGTCCAATGTGTTCATTGTAAAAACAAACAATGTAGTAGTATTGTACTCGAGACCCTGAGTGTTCACCCAGGAGCCTAACCCTTTCCCACCAGTTTTGGCCGACGACTTTGGGGACATATCCGGCGACCTCGGCCAAAGGAGGGAGTTCAGGGTTGTGGTTTGGAGGGTATGTCTATGTAGAGGTTTAAGAGTGTTTGGTACTACTGGATTTTTATGTAAGGACCATAGGTGAAATCTGGGAGCTGTTATGAGTGCTTACTTGACCATGGTGACACGATTCATGACCTGATCCATAGAGGTGAACCTGATGCACAAACATAGGATTTGTTCCGTATTGGTTTTGTGACTTTTAGTGTGCCTACTGTGAATCTGGGATGTCCTACCGAATTTCTGAGACAACCAAACAATACCAGGGGCCTAGATACACCACTAGGAGACCACCCTATGAAGACAAAGCCCAGAGGAGCCAGTAAAACCGGCCTGGCCAGAATTTTATGGGTAGTGGCCGGTTTTGTAGTGGGAGTTGGGGTCTAGGTTGGTTCAGTATGTCTTATACACCTTCTACTACACCCTAGACTTGTTTGTGCAACCCCTTTTCACCTGAGTCAGAATCTGGGAACACTTGTGTGTGATTTTGTCTATGGTTTCCGTATTTGGAATGATGAGTTTTGATATTTGGATTCGTTTTTGGTTGTCGCATGTTTATACATCGACAATAAGGGTTGTTTGGTTCATTTTGTACGCGTATGCTATAGGTTCTAACCTACGAGCAAGGCGCGTGCCGTTTTGGATTTCAAAACTTGATGTTAATAGCATTGCGATATGTGTTGTTATCGTATGTACCTTCGCGTGGATTCCGAGATGACGGAGCGTGGCGTCAACGACTTCGGCAAGCGAAGACTAAGGTGAGTGGATCTATATCCACGGGGGAAGTCGGGTGGATGGTGTATAGCTGTAACACCTTAGGATGTGTTTAGTGGCTATTTATATTTAAGTAAAGGGTTTTTAATAAAAAGTTTACCAAATTGAGTTTCAAATATTTTTCCAAATTTAATAAATATTTTTCTAGAATTTTCCTAGGCTTGCACACACATGTGCATGTAAACTAGGGTTTTTAAATGAGGTAATACCATGATTAGCAACCATGGTGGGTTTAATCATGGGGATTAAGTCTTTTCGGTGTTAATTAAGTTTAATTAGTTTATGATAGTTGCTTTAATTTGAATTCTCCTTTTAGTGTTGACTTGGTGAGAATGAGAGAGAGAGAATGCATCATGGCAAAAGCCATGCTTGCATTTAATAAAGAGAGAGAATGGAGGGGTTGGCATTTGGGGCTATGATTTCCTCTCATTCTTGTAATCTTTTCTCTCAACCTCACTCTCACACTCACACACACACTTACCTCCACAACAGCAGCCGCAAGCAACACAGCAGCAACACGCAGCAGTAAACAGCAGCAGCAACAGTGAGAGCAGCATCAGCAGTGAGTAGCAGCGGCAGCACCTCCAGCTGCAGCTCCTTCCCTCCACTTCTTCTTCTTCTTCCAGCTCCCTAGAGTCGAGTGTGGGGTATACTTCCTGATCTTACTCTCAGTTTGCTTATTTAGTGTAACTTAGCTTCTGTTAGTGTTTTTGGTGCGTTTTAGTGTGATATGTGGTGATTTGTGGGAACCTTGACCAAGTGATGTTTGATTTGGCTTTAGTAAGTTGATGGAGTGTTGTTAGGGCCATATTAACCCAGCTTAGCCCCCAATTGCACCAAAATACCACCAGATCCCTATTGATGCAAATTCATCGTTTTTAAGCAAAATTTGTCTTTCTGTAAACTGCTATCGATCCGGTGAGTTTAGAATAATTTTGAGAAGACTGCAGTATAGTGATTAGGTGCTGATCCCCCAGGTAGAACCCGACCTCCACACTTCATGTTCAGGCCGCCGGAAAATTCGATCTGGCCGCAAAGGGTTTTGGTTTGGGTTTGGTCCTATAGGTGTCTGCTGAGACCCTTAGACTCATGGCTTGTGTATTTTTGTGTGATTCTTGTTGTAGGAAAATCTGGAGCTAATTACCCTATTTCTCGTATTTTAAAACATCGCGACACGCGTGATACGCATGTGGTTTGGGATTTCTGCGTATCGTGACGCGTCAGGGTAGTTTCAGGCGCGTAATCACACGTTTTTACGTATCGCGCACACGCGCGCTTGGTTTGCGGCACGGGTTTCTAGTTTGACCTTAATGTCTCATTTTTGTGGATTTGAGCTTATGTGTGATATATTGTGTGATTCTAGGTTCACAGGCGAGTGAGACGGACGCTGCGAAGAAAGGGAAGCAAGTCGTCGGCTACACTTAGCGTGAGACTTCGGTGAGTAGATTTAACATCTATGGGGATATCGCCCGCATGGCGTTATGCGTCAGGGATGATAGGACCTTATAGTAATATATTGCATTTTTCCTACATTGAATGTCATGTATACTACTGTTGCATACTGCATTCCCTGCTATATGTATGTAAACTTAGAATTGATAGAACACCGCACTATTACTAACGGTTCATGTTGCACGAGCACTAATCTGCATGTTACACACACATCGTTAGTAATTGCCATGACACACTCACTTTAGAATGCCATGATTACATTGCTGTTGTTCATTTCATATATGATTCGTTAGGATTTTCATAGAAATTGGGAGCCGCAAGATGTCTTTAAAAACTGAAACTATTTTAAAAAGCGGTTCTCCCTTGTACCTGCATTGTGATTTGATGTACATAGCATATCACATTTGGTTCACTCATTGGTGTTAGATTTCCATGAAATTTCTGGTTTTGAGGACCGTGGAATTATTTAAAGAAAAGATGCACTATTTGAAAACCCCGTCCCTCGTGATATGATATTTTAGTGCGTCCACCACATGTTTTCCCGTTGCTGAGACGTGTGCTTGAAACCCGATTCGAGGAGTTGGATGATCCGTTTGCGGGTTCGTGGTGGACCCGGTATGGTTCCCCGGGACGAGAAATGTTTTTCGTGGAGTAGACGATGAGCCTGGCAGGGTGGCGAGTACCTATCGTTGATTGGTTGGACCTGGCGGTTGTCCGGAGGATACTGACCAGAGTCGAGAGATGGATGCGGGATGATCTGTACTGCCGGGGCCGAGGGCCGATACCGCAGACGGAGCCCGTAGGCTGATCCGAACTGACGGAGCCTGGTATATGAGGATTTGTGTGTCGATGCTGGACACGAGTATTTTATGATATTTTGAGTGCCGATGTTGGGCACTCGTGATTCTCAGAGATTTACAGGATTTGAGGGCCGAGGAGAGTGCCGGCGCCTGAGTTTATTTGGGATTTGGGTGCAGTTTGGGGCACCGATTATGTTTCCATGTTGATATTTCTATATAGATGTTGTTTATCCAATGCTCAGCATTGTTTATCATGCATTTCATCTTGTAATCGTTTTACCAGACAGAGCCTTTGCATGATTATTGCACCTACTACTTGTCGCATATAGACCTTACTTGCTGGCATATGTTAGAGTAGCGCATTACGTGCATGGTCGCGATTACCTTTATATGTTACCTCTATTCACGAGTTGGCAACTCACCCCCGTTATGCCACAGTATTTGCAGGCTGCCCTTCAGAGTAGTCACGGCGGCTGCCTTTTGCATCTTTTGGCTACAGACACCATTGCAGTTGGGCGAGAGCTGTTTTGCTTTAGGTGGGTTGTGGTATCTGATTACTTTTATTGTGCTCCTTTTGTATCGAGTATTCTCCATCTACCATTTATGTACTAGACTTAGATACTGTGTGAAAACGATTATGTGTATTTTGTATTCTGGTGTCGAGCTCGTAGGAGCCAACTGTTTTTATATGCAGTTTATATTTCTGTGATGTTCACGATTACTCTTGTGATGATGGTTTCCGCCGTTGGGCGCGATTGCTCCCGTTTGGGAATGTTTCATTTCATTATATTCCATCTTTATTTATATCTTGTTTTGTACCCGGTCTCGGGGCTACTTTTACGAAGGAAATGCTGCTAAAATTATTTAAATGATAACGTAACTTTAAATGAACGTATTGGACTATTTAAGGTTTTCTAAATGGCTTAATTAAATGTTTTCAACACTCGCCACTTTTAAATGGTTTTGATTTCCGGGTTCGGCTTACTTAGTCGCGTTACGCCTGTAGACGTAGCGTAGTTAAGTGCCGGTAACGAGTCGAAAATATTCGGGTCGTGACAAAGTTGGTATCAGAGCGTAGGTTTTACCTTTTGGAGTCTAGGATGACCTTGGTATGATGGAGTAGGTAGCTGAAGCCGAGTGGCGTAGCGTGTGTTTGTTCCGCGGCATACTCACGACACGGTACTCCGCCAAGGCGACCTTAGGACTTATTGAATTAAATTCCTTCTTGAGTATATATATTCTTGTGATTCGATTTCCGTATTCTTATCGAATCCTAATTTCCTTTCAGCCATTATGCCGCCAAAGACTACGAGGGCGCAAAGAGCGGCCGCGAGGGCCGAGATTCGAGTTGACTTATCCGAGACGAGGACTGATCCGGGCAGTGCACCCGTTGTACCCGAGCAGATTGTTCCTCCCGTGATAGATCAGATCGCCACGCTAGGGGCTGGTATGCAGGAGATGCGCCAGACGGTGGGATCCAGCATGCAGGAGATGCGCCAGATGATAGGGTCGCTAGTTGAGATGCTTCGAGTGCAGCGACCAGAGGTAGCTCCACCCGTTCCACAGACCGCGATGGTACCTACCGCATAGCCAGTTGCCCCTGCAGCCACGGAGGTGATTACAGTATCGCTATCAGAGTTCATGAGGCTGAAGCCTCCGGTCTTCATAGGCATCGATACAGCCGAGGACCCACAGTCTTTCATTGATAGGATGGCCCGGATATGTCGTTCCCTCAGATGCGCAGATGCGAGACGGGTTGAGTTCGCGAGCTTTCGCTTGGAAGGTCTTGCGCAGAAGTGGTGTGATTCAGTTGAGAAGGGCAGAGCGGCAGGTCTTCCTCCTATGACCTGGACAGAGTTCGTGGCACTTTTTCTTGCCCGCTTTCTTCCACTGAGTGTCAGAGATGCTAGGGCACGCAGGTTCGAGTCCTTACGCCAGACTCCAGAGATGTCAGTGGCAGAGTATGACGTGCTATTTACAGAGCTAGCAGTTTATGCTCCGTACCTGGTGGTTACCGAGGAGATGCGAGTCAAGAGATTTGTTCGAGGCTTGCTTACACCACTGTTCCTCGCGATCAGCGCGCAGCATTACGAGACATACGCAACAGCGGTGGACGCAGCCCTATTAGTCGAGGAGCGCCTTGCTGAGACTTCGGTAGTTCCAGAGCCGAAGAGAGTTCGTACTAGCATATCCGCACGGAGACAGTCATTCAGACGCCGCGACAGGTATCATTCAGGTGCGGGGAGTGGCAGAGATTCGGGGCGAGGCCAGATGTTTAGTTCATATCCCTAGGAGAGTCAGCAGTCGTCGCGGGGATAATTTAGATGTGGCAGTCTACTTCACCTCGTTAGAGATTGTCCTGAGATACACCGGAGGGAGGCGGCAGCACCACATGTTACTTTACCACCTTCACCACCTCAGAGGGCGTTGCCTGTTGTACCTACCGTTGTTCCGCGTCAGACTCATACTCAGAGAGGTCATGGGCGTGGAGGAGTTGCTCAGAGAGGGAGAGATGACCGAGGCAGAGGGCAGTCAGTCGCAGGTGGTGGACAGGCGCGGGTCTTTGTTTTGACGCATCAGGACGCACAGGCGTCCAATGCGGTGGTTTCAGGTATCCTTTCAGTATGTTCTGTTGATGCGCACATGTTGTTTGATCCCGGATCCACGCACCCGTACGTATCCACACACTTTGTGCCGAGTTTGGGTAGAGAGTCCGGTTTGCTTGATTAGCCGCTGGTGGTGACTGCTCCTGTGGGAGAGTCGTTTGTTGCTAGGCACGTGTTCCGATCTTGCACCGTCTGTATTGGCGAGAGAGAGTTGCCTGTCGACTTGATCCTTCTTGAGATGTTGGACTTCGACGTTCTTTTGGGCATGGATTGGTTACCCACGTACTATGCTTCCGTGGACTGCCATGAGAAGACAGTTAGATTCTGTTTCCCCGGCGAGTCGATTTTTGTTGTGTTGGGGGACCGTAGTGCCGCCCCTCACTGTGTGATTTTTTCTTTTCGCGCTGGACAGCTTTTGAGGAAGGTATGTCAGGGATTTCTCGCCTATGTTTGCGATGCTAGTGCTACAGAGGTTCCATTGGATCAGGTTCCGGTTGTTAGCGAGTTTCCTGATGTGTTCCCTAGCGAGCTTCGTAGGCTACCGTCCGAGCGCGACATTTCTTTCTGTATTGATTTGGTTCCTGGTTCGGGGTCTATTTCCATACCACCTTATCGGATGGCCCCGGCGGAACTTCGAGAGTTGAAGGGTCAGTTGCAAGATTTGCTAGATAAGGGACTTGTTCGACCCAGTGTTTCTCCTTGGGGTGCTCCAGTCCTGTTCGTCAAGAAGAAGGACGGCAGTTTGCGTCTGTGTATCGACTACCGCCAGCTGAACAGGGTGACAGTGCGGAACAGATATCCCTTGCCACGTATCGACGATTTGTTCGACCAACTTCAGGGGGCAGGATACTTTTCGAGGATCGATTTACGATTGGGCTATCATCAGCTGCGGGTTCGACAGGAGGGCATTCTAGGACGGCTTTCCGTACGCGCTACGGCCATTATGAGTTTTTGGTGATGTCGTTCGGACTCACCAATGCGCCAGCATCATTCATGGACTTGATGAACCGTATCTTCCGACCATATCTGGATCTGTTCATCATAGTATTCATTGACGATATCTTGGTGTATTCCCGGAGTAGTGAGGAGCACGAGCAGCACCTGCGGATTACACTGCAGACTTTGAGGCAGCACCGGCTTTATGCGAAATTCTCTAAGTGTGCTTTCTGGCTGGACAGCGTAGACTTCTTGGGGCATGTGATTTCATGAGACGGTATATGTGTAGACCCGAGGAAGATCGAGGTCGTTCAGCGTTGGCCCAGACCCGCATCGGTTACGGAGATTCGCAGCTTTTTGGGGTTGGCCGGTTACTACAGGCGATTTGTGCAGGACTTCTCCAGTATTGCTACACCTTTGACCGGGTTGACCCGGAAGGGAGTTCCCTTCGATTGGACGGAGGAGTGCGAGCACAGTTTCCAGCATCTACGGACTCTGCTGACTACGACACCGGTATTATCATTACCTTCAGGATCAGGCGGATTTGTGGTCTATTGTGATGCTTCTCGAGTGGGGTTAGGGTGCGTATTGATGCAGCATGACAGGGTGATCGCGTATGCTTCGCGAAAATTGAAGAAACATGAACAGAACTACCCCACTCATTATTTGGAGATAGCTGCAGTGGTCTTTGCACTTAAGATCTGGCGACATTACCTATACGGCGAGTCGTGCCAGATATTCACTGATCACAAGAGTTTAAAGTATATATTTCAACAGCGAGACCTGAACCTTAGACAGCGCCGATGGATGGAGTTAGTGAAGGATTACGACTGCGAGATCTTGTATCACCCGGGCAAGGCGAATGTGGTGGCGGATGCTTTGAGCAGAAGGCCCGGGGGTAGTCTGTCTTGTTTGAGTGCAGTACAGGGGCAGTCGTCGGCAGATTGGAAGATATTATGCGACAGCCGAGTACAGTTCAAGTTCACGCCGATTGTAGGACAGATCGCGCATGTACGTGCACGCCCACAGCTACTTGACCGCCTACATGAGGCTTAGCGCAGTGATGACCGATGTTCAGAGATCAGGACGCAGATTGGACAGGGCAGATTTTCAGAGTTCGTGATCGATGATCAGGGGGTACAATGATTTGGGGTTAGACTGTGCGTACCAGATGCTGAGGGACTGCGGCGCGATATTCTTGAGGAGGCACATCGATCGGTATATAGTGTTCATCCCGGTTCCACCAAGATGTACCATGACATGAGAGGTGTTTACTGGTGGGACGGAAAGAAGAGAGACATCGTAGATTTTGTGTTGAGATACCTGACTTGTCAGCAAGTCAAAGCCGAGCACCAGAGGCCCGCAGGAGAGCTACAGCCGTTACCCATTCCGGAGTGGAAATGGGAGCAGATTTCGATGGATTTCGTTGTGGGTCTACCCAGGACTAGGCGAGGGTATGACTCCATTTGGGTGATCGTGGATCGTTTGACGAAAGAGGCTCACTTCCTACCAGTGAAGACGACTTTCGGATTTTCTCAGTACGCCCAGATTTACATCGACGAGATAGTACGACTGCACGGAGTCCCGACATGTATCGTGTCCGACAGAGGCACCCAGTTTACCAGTCGACTATGGCAAAGGCTTCAGGAGGCTTTGGGCACTCGCTTGAGTTTCAGCACAGCATTTCATCCGCAGAACGATGGACAGTCAGAGCGGACTATTCAGACTCTCGAGGACATGCTCAGAGCGTGTGTATTAGATTTCGGAGGTAGTTGGGATCATCACTTACCCTTAGTAGATTTCTCCTACAATAACAGCTACCAGGAGACCATTCAGATGGCACCATTTGAGGCTCTTTATGGGAGGAGATGCAGATCGCCCGCCTGTTGGACAGAGCTCGGTGAGAGCAGTATCTTAGGGCCACAGATTGTTGAGGAGACGACCGCGAAGATCCAGTTGATTCGCGATAGAATGAGAGCAGCCCAGAGTGGGCAGAGATCTTATGTGGACCGTCGGCGGCGCACACTTGAGTTTTCTGTTGGTGATTATGTTTTCTTGAGGGTCTCCCCAATGAAAGGTGTGATGAGGTTTGGGAAGAAGGGGAAGCTCAGTCCCAGATATGTGGGTCCCTTCGAGATCCTCGAGCGAGTTGGTGCAGTTTCATACGGATTAGCCCTTCTGCCCAGTTTTCGAGATGTGCACCCCGTATTTCACATTTCGATGCTTCGTAGGTATCTTCATGATCCTTCGCATGCGATTCATCACCCGACGATACAGCTTAAGCGCGACCTTTCCTATGCAGAGCAGCCGGTGATGATCTTCGATCGACAAGAGAAGAAATTGAGATCGAAAGACATTCCTCCAGTCAAGGTACTTTGGCATGGTCCGAGCAGCGAGGAGGTCACTTGGGAAACCGAAAGCGAGATGAGGAGGAAGTACCCCTGTCTTTTCAAAGGTACAAGTAGTTAGATTTTGAAATTCGGGGACGAATTTTTTTAAGGGGGAGAGATTGTAACACCTTAGGATGTGTTTAGTGGCTATTTATATTTAAGTAAAGGGTTTTTAATAAAAAAGTTTACCAAATTGAGTTTCAAATATTTTTCTAAATTTAATAAATATTTTTCTAGAATTTTCCTAGGCTTGCACACACATGTGCATGTAAACTAGGGTTTTTAAATGAGGTAATACCATGATTAGCAACCATGGTGGGTTTAATCATGGGGATTAAGTCTTTTGGGTGTTAATTATGTTTAATTAGTTTATGATGGTTGCTTTAATTTGAATTCCCTTTTAGTGTTGACTCGGTGAGAATGAGGGAGAGAGAATGCATCATGGCAAAAGCCATGCTTGCATTTAATGAAGAGAGAGAATGGAGGGGTTGACATTTGGGGTTATGATTTCCTCTCATTCTTGTAATCTTTTCTCTCAACCTCACTCTCACACTAACACACACACTTACCTCCACAACAGCAGCAGCAAGCAACACAGCAGCAGCAAGCTGCAGTAAACAGCAGCAACAACAGTGAGAGCAGCAACAGCAGTGAGTAGCAGCAACAACAACTCCAGCTGCAGCTCCTTCCCTCCACTTCTTCTTCTTCCTCCAGCTCCCTAGAGTCGAGTGTGGGGTATACTTCCTGAACTTACTCCATAGTTTGCTTATTTAGTGTAACATAGCTTCGGTTAGTGTTTTTTGGTGCGTTTTAGTGCGATATGTGGTGATTTGTGGGAACCTTGACCAAGTGATGTTTGATTTGGCTTTAGTAAGTTGATGGAGTGTTGTTAGGGCCATATTAACCCAGCCTAGCCCCCAATTGCACTAAAATACCACCAGATCCCTATTGATGCAAATTCATCGTTTTTAAGCAAAATTTGTCTTTCTGTAAACTGCTATCGATCCGGTGAGTTTAGAATAATTTTGAGAAGACTGCAGTATAGTGATTAGGTGCTGATCCCCCAGGTAGAACCCGACCTCCACACTTCATGTTCAGGCCTCCGAAAAATTCGATCTGGCCGCAAATTGCGGCCAGATGGGGAGGGTTTTGGTTGGGGTTTGGTCCTATAGGTGTCTGCTGAGACCCTTAGACTCATGACATGTGTATTTTTGTGTGATTCTTGCTATAGGAAAATCTGGAGCTAATTACCCTATTTCTCGTATTTTAAACCTTCACGACACGCGTGATACGCATGTGGTTTGGGATTTCTGCGTATCGCGACGCGTCAGGGTAGTTTCAGGCGCGTAATCACACGTTTTTACGTATCGCGCTCACGCGCGCTTGGTTTGCGGCACGGGTTTCTAGTTTGACCTTAATATGACGTTTTTGTGGATTTGATCTTATGTGTGATATATTGTGTGATTCTAGGTTCGCAGGCGAGTGAGACGGACGCTGCGAAGAAAGGGAAGCAAGTCGTCGACTACACTTAACGCGAGACTTCGGTGAGTAGATTTAACATCTACGGGGATATCGCCCGTATGGCGTTATGCGTCTGGGCTGATAGGACCTTATAGTTATATATTGCATTTTTCCTACATTGACTGTCATGTATACTACTGTTGCATACTGCATTCCCTGCTATATGTATGTAAACTTAGAATTGATGGAACACCCCACTATTACTAACGGTTCATGTTGCACGAGCACTAATCTGAATGTTACACACACAACGTTAATAATTACCATGATACATTCAATGTAGAATTGCCATGATTACATTGCTGTAGTTCATTTCATATATGATTCGTTATGATCTTCATAGAAATTGGGAGCCGCAAGATGTCTTTAAAAAATGAAACTATTTTAAAAAGCGGTTCTCCCTTGTACCTGCATTGTGACTTGATGTACATAGCATATCACATTTGGTTCACTCATTGGTGTTGGATTTCCAAGAAATTTCTGGTTTTGAGGACCGTGGAATTATTTAAAGAAAAAATGCACTATTTGAAAACCCGGTCCCTCGTGATATGATATTTTGGTGCATCCACCCCGCGTTTTCTCGGTGCTGAGACGTGTGCTTGAAACCCGGTTCGAGGAGTTGGATGATCCGTTTGCGGGTTCGTGGTGGACCCGGCATGGTTCCCCGGGGCGAGAAATGTTTTTCGTGGAGTAGACAATGAGCCTGGCAGGGTGGCGAGTACCTACTGGTAATTGGTTGGACCTGGCGGTTGTCCGGAGGATACTGACCAGAGTCGAGAGATGGATACGGGATGATCCGTACTGCCGGGGCCGGGGGCCGATACCGCAGACGGGGCCCGTGGGCTGATCCGGACTGACGGAGCCCGATATATGAGGATTTGCGTGTCGATGCTGGACACGAGTATTTTATGATGTTTTGAGTGCCGATGTTGGGCACTTGTGATTCTCAGAGATTTACAGGATTTAAGGGCCGAGGAGAGTGCCGGCGCTTGACTTTATTTGGGATTTGGGTGCAGTTTAGGGCACCGATTATGTTTCCATGTTAATATTTCCATGTAGATGTTATTTATCCCATGCTCAGCATTGTTTATCTTGCATTTCATCCTGTAGTCGTTTTACCAGACAAAGCCTTTGCATGATTATTGCACCTACTACTTGTCGCATATAGACCTTACTTGCTGGCATATGTTCGAGTAGCGCATTACGTGCATACTCACGATTACCTTTATAGGTTAGCTCTATTCACGAGTTGGCAACCCACCCCCGTTGTGCCACAGTATTTGCAGGTTGCCCTTCAGTGTAGTCGCGGCAGGCTGTCTTTTGCATCTTTTGGCTACAGATACCATTGTAGTTGGGCGAGAGCTGTTTTGCTTTAGGTGGGTTGTGGTATCTGATTACTTTTATTGTGCTCCTTTTGTATCTAGTATTCTCCATCTACCATTTATGTACTAGACTTAGATACTGTGTGAGGACGATGATGTGTATTTTGTATTCTGGTGTCGAGCTCGTAGGAGCCGACTGTTTTTATATGTAGTTTATATTTCTGTGATGTTCATTATAACTCTTATGATGATGGTTTCCGCCGTTGGGCGCGATTTCTCCCGTTTGGGAATGTTTCATTTCATTATATTCCATCTTTATTTATATCATGTTTTGTACCCGATCTCGGGGCTACTTTTACGAAGGAAATGCTGCTAAAATTATTTAAATGATAACGTAACTTTAAAAGAACTTATTGGACTACTTCGGGTTTTCTAAATAGTTTAATTAAATGTTTTCAACACTCGCCACTTTTAAATGGTTTTGATTTCTGGGTTCGGCTTACTTAGTCACGTTACACCTGTAGACGTAGCATGGTTAAGTGCCGGTCACGAGTCGAAAATATTCGGGTCGTGACAATAGCACCCCCGCAAACTTTTGATAGAGACTGATTTATAGAATATGGTTAAGGGAAACTATATTAGGGAACTAGGGTTAGAGTTAAAAGATATTTAGTGAAACTATATTAGAAGCAATGACAATTAGAAGTGATATGATACGGCTGATATGAAATGACGGGAATTGAGGATGATATTTGATGACACAGCCGTTTAGGGTACTATAGGACTAGATAGTCGACGTAGATGTGTCATCCGAACCATACATATTTCTAAACTGAAGAATCGTATGCATCTTTTAAACAGTTACCTTGAGGGACGTTACGGATTTTCAAAACGATATATTTTCCTTAAAAACACCGTAACCCCTATTTTCAAAACTACGATTTGCTTCTTTTCAAAATCTTCTTGTATTGTTCGGGTGTGTATGTTAGATTAGATACTTATACTTATTAGAGATAAAATGTTTATATAAACTCGACTTAATACAATGATATGATGAGTTGATGGTATGATGGTATACGGATGCGAGTCGATTGAGATGAATTATATCCTGTCGGTCCCCTGATATGAGATTATTGCGGATGCGACCTAGGACATAGGTATATAGAGACATTTATATATGTTGTGAATCATGAGTGATAGCCGTACGAGACTTTAGGTCCGTACCTTCCTTGTCTTATAGGATGATAGGATCCTTGAGAGCTTAATTATTGGAGATAGTGCCCTCAGAGTCAATTATTGGATCACAAGCACGTGATTGCAATGATTGAGGGAGGACCTATCCCGGTAGGACAGTCTTACTCGAGATGATAGTATGCTATATGGTTTATCTTTATCATCGTGTACTGCTTTAGGTGACCTGAAAGGTCGCTATTACACGTTGATAGAGCCTCTAGGATTCTTGCTTGACGACCAGCAGAATGACGGCGATCATATACGTGGGAGCTGGGGTCTATAAGCACATCCTTAAAAGGTCCCTAGTCGTTGGAGTTTCGAGACTGGGCATCGATACTCCATTAGTAGACTAGTGTATACAGTCGAGACCCCGACGAGGGGCGGTGGCCGGTCTCACAAGCCACTGGTGTCAGTTGGTTCACCTAAGATGTATTCAGGTGCTCATTGGGTTATGAGTACACCGGACAGGACTCGCCGGGAACCTGCTAGTTGGGATTATACCAGACGTCAGATAGCAGTTCCCTGGTGACATGTGTACAGGTTAGTTCATCGACCTGAGATCGTCATTTGTCTCGTGTGAGTTCCTACTGTACTTTGATTACTACCCTACCACGGCTCAAAGGAGTCGTGCAAACAGGTTTTAGTTGGGTACAGTCCCGAGCCATATGGAGGCAGTGAGCGGATCTGCAGGGGTTCGTCTCTCCCGGTATTGGGGGTGAGGTCGCGCTGTGTCTAGGAGAGCCATTACACAAAGCCCTCGGCCGAGGCAGGAGATTTACTGGTAGGTATTCCAGTAGTATCTCGGGGTGTTCTGGGCTACACTCCGACACGACTTGTACCGCTTTTAGGGGTCTGACTTTTACCAACCCCCTAGGCCCGCCATGCGATGCTCATAGACTGTACGGATATTGTCACCGACAGGCTCAGTAGGGTGTCAGGATGAGTTCGCTCATCGACGTCCCTTTTGGTCAATAGCTGGTGGCCCGTCACGTATTGGCTTATACCTCTGACGTGCTAGTGGTTAAATCCACAGCCATAGTATTGACGAGTCTTTAGAGTCCACCACACTTACAGTTACTCAAGTTTCGGGCGAAACGCTGTAGAGGCCGTATGGAGATATGGCAGGGTCCGATCAGATACGTGCGGTATTGCACGGATCAGGATCGGACAGTTTGTACTAGTGGCCGTATGGTTATATGGCAAGGTTCGATCAGATACGTGCGGTATTGCACGGATCAGGATCGGACGGATATTACTAGCCGGCTTTGGTTTAAGCCGGATCCTAGTATAGTACAGTGTAGATTTTGTCTCATTGCATTTGTATCCGGTCGGAATACAGATGCGGGTGTGTATGCACAGTATCGGGGTTTTTCCTGTAATTTATTACGGGACCTGTTTTCTGGAGTTGCCAGTTTGCATTCCGTTCCGGCCGGTTTTTCTTTGTTCTTTCCCGGCCGGACTTTTCCGATGGAGGGTGTTATTTGCAAGTTTGCAAATAACATATTGTGGAGGGGTTTCTTACATATGGATTGATTATGAAAGCATCTTTTGATACCATTCTTTTCTATCATCATTTCTTTTGCATTAATGGTGATTAGAATGGATTGGAGTTGATTAGGAGTTGATGTGAGGTTTACTTTGGATGTGGTCACCTCTTGCTTTTACTACGATCACCTCCCTTCATGGTTGATGTTTTATCCTCCACCCTTCTCACAAAGAAGAAGAAAGCCACACATTTTTGAGAGGGAGAGAGAGTTTCATTTTTGTGGTTGCACATATTTCTTCATCTCATTCTTCTTGTTTTGGAAAAATGAAAGCACCATTTTTCCTTAACCACATTCCTCCATCACCAATGGCAACTTCACTACCCCAAATGAGACAACCATTCTACACTAGCCTACAGCACTTCTTGGACGCGTCGGCTTGCCAACTTCGCGCCCGAGTTGCCTCGGTCCAGAGGTGGGAGCCCGTAAAAGAATCCGGCTACGTGGTGCCCTTTCCGACGAGAAGACGACGAATGGTGATTCCGCGGGAGATCGGGACGACGACGAGAAGACCGAAGGACACGGATCGCTCGGTATATCTCTCACCCCATCTCTAGTTTGCTAGTATCGGTTAATGGTTACGATCCGGGTTTATTGTCCGCGGTAGCGCCAGTTTAAAAGTTAAGAAAAATTTTGATTCCGTAATTTGGCCTCGGATAGACGGCCAGGGCGCTGCCGTGGCGCAACAAGGTATCAGAGCCACGCCATTAACCTTGCCTAGCTTGTTTTAGTGTGTTTTACATTTCCGATCGAACAAAATTCCAAAACCACATTTTCAAAAGGCATCAGATTCTGTCGAAATTTTTTGAAGTCCAAAATTTTTTCAGGTTGTTGCAGAATGATGTACATGGAATTGTAAGATCACAGGAAAAATTTGGTAACATGATCCTTCAAAATGACCGCGGAACCGCGGCCGTAACCCCACTTTGGCCGCGGTTCCGTCGCCGTATTTAGGCTTCATCTCACCAATTTTTTCCAGTGGGCTTCTGACATGGAATTAGGGGTCTTGGGACATTCTTTTTGGGCCCACATTTTCTGTAAGTGCTACAGTATTGCTTTGGGGCCCACTTGGTAAATTTGATCGATCGGATATTTTAAACACATTATTTCACTGTATTTACATTATATCTGCGACCGTGAATGTCACTTGATCGGTAAATCCTGTCTAACTGCTATAGCCCGGTTAGACGGATTTGCGAACGTGACACTCACGTTGATGTTCTGTGATTGTGCTGTGTTGTTGCGGATCGATCGTGGGGGATAGCCTGGTTGCAGTGGTAGTACTGTTTTGTTGTATTATGTACATTTGATATTGCGGGGCGAGCGTCCGACATGTGGACTGCCGTCACTGCCTGTTTGTATTATTCTTTTGGGGCACGACCTGGTTGCGGTCGATATACCCGTTGTATGTATATTTTATTTTCTGTACTAGGATTATCCCGCGGAGGGGTGCACGGATAGCCGGGTTCTAGAGGGCAACAATCCCGCATCTAATGGCATTAAGACGGAAGGGGCTTCACTCTAGAATTGGCAGGGCTATTCGCCGCACTCGTAGGGGGTACAGGTTGACCCAGGAGGGGTGCCCAAGTTACCGGATTCCGTAAAGTGCTGGGTGGTCCATTCACGTTGCTGAAGGGGGCTGCCTCGCTTCAGGTTTTGGCGGGTAACTTGTCGCGCCCGTAGGGGTCTAGGATTTCATTGCACAGGCTATCCACACGACCAGGGGAACGTCGGGTTTCAACAGCGGCTCTGTGAAACCCGGGGCTTCCAGATATTTGTATTGTTCTGTGATGCTGTACATTTCTGTGATGTTGCATTGTATCACGCCTTGAGCGAAATATTATATATTGGTATATATATACTAGTAGATGTTGTATATGTTTTGCATCCGCGCTAGTCCAGTCCCCGCTCTGTCATTAGTTAGCTAACCTAACGGGTAATGACGGGACCCAGTGGCGAATGCGGATGGCATATACGTACATCAGTATATTTTCGTTCTTTGTGGTGTGATCAATTGATGGGATTGCATTGATTCGGATCAATGCAAGTTAAAAACAAACCTATTCTGATGTTGTTGGAACACTTTTCAAAAGGCTGTTATTGCAAGGACGTTCGCTTTTGTTTTGCACAGTGGTATTCAGTTGGAATATCCTGCTCCTCAGTCGACGAGGCAAGGGCCTAGATCCCTTCACCGGGAGTGACCCCTTGGACAGAAGTTTGCGTCAGGGCAATAACTTCACTATAGCCGATTGCTTTTGCTTTGCATCATGGTATTCAGTTGGAATATCCTGCACCTCATTCTATGGGGAAAGAGCCGAGATCCCTTCACCGGGAGTGACCTCTTTAGCAAAGGTTTTCGTCACTATATTTTTATAAAAAGTTATGTGGTTCCTTCAACAATATCAAGTTCATTACGTTAAAGGTTTTTCGCCAAAAACCAGTCGTAGCCCTCCGTCATTTCTTATGGGTATTATTTAGTATTCGTGCTGCGTTTGTTGACTCCGTCAAGGCGTAGTGTACGGTAGCTAAGTGGTGCTTGTTTGTTGCATAAATGGGATTGGTTAGGACAGTCGTGCGGTCTTGTTGACTCCGTCAAGGGCACATACGGGTGGGTTTAATGCAATCCAGATAATGACGGGTTGAACTTGACTAGGACTCTTTGATTTGTTGACTCCGTCAAGGTCACTTGAGTCCTAGGGGTAAAAATCACATCGGGAGTTTCAAAAGAACTGAAACTTGCCAGACATGCGCATACCTTCTGGAGTGTGGTGACTTGAGTGGATTCCGTCAAGTTATCATGCGATGATAGTTGGATCCCGATTCCCACTAATGAGGTGGCTTACTCCTCGGGTGATCCCGGCTAATTCTTTTTTCAGGTTTGGGGAAGAATTTGACGTTACAGTGGGAGGTTTCCTGATTAGATAAAGTGATAACCATTCTGATCTAGGTTAGAGTGCACGCTGAGTGTTTCTTTTCTCTCTCTCTCTCTCTTTGGCAGCAACCATTGACCCGACCTTTGACTATGACTCAGTGATCAAGTTAACCAAACCTTCTTAACACTGGCTTTTGGATTGTCAGAGTTGCAAACCTCATTGCCACTCCTACTTTTACCCTTTTCTCCAGGACACCCCGTATTACTACGAACGTCCACTTCCATTGGACAAAACCATCGTATGGTTATATACGAACTCGAAGGAATTCAAGGATGGTTTCTGGTTCTGGAGAAAACGAATAGGACTATTCAGTTGTCTTTTCCTTTTACCTTCTCTCTCAGATTGCGAATACTCCTTGGTTTAGGAGATAGTACACCTATTACGTAAATTGGATAGTCTTCTTACAAACCATAGGCAGGTGCCAACCGGTAGGGAATGAAGAAATCCAATTAGCCTAAACGGTGTACAGAAGGTATTAAGTTCAGACAAAGCAAGGGATTAGTAAGAGAGCAAAGTAAATTGCGACTGCTATTCACGACCAAACCAAATATTTCTTCGCCAATCCTAAATCACCTTTGTATTTCTCCAGGACACTCCGTATCACTACGAAGATCCCAGTTTATTGGATAATCCATCGTATGGTTATATACGAACTCGAAAGGAACTTGTTTCAGTTCGGGGATGGATCCTGGTTCAGGAGAAATAGGAATGAAGTTCATTCAGGTGTCTTTTATCTTCACCTTCTCTCGCATTGCGAGTGTTCCTAGGATTGGGACGGTACACCCATTATGCTTATTGGATAGTCTTCTTCCAAACCATAGGCTGGTGCCGAACGGTATGGAAGGAAGAAAACCATTTGGCCTAAAGGGGTGTACAGAAGATAATGACTAAAGACATATAAAGGGATTTGGAGAAATGGCAAAGAGATATACGGTTACAGTTGTGAATCTGGATAATGGAAGAGGCATTACTAGGAATACCAGGATACCCCATCGAAACATTTCAATGTTTCAGTTTCACTGTGTACTGTTAAAAGAAAACTGATTTCCCGATTAGATACTTACTCCAGGGTATGTATTTACCATGTATGAGTCTCACATCTGTATGGTTTTACAGATGATGGATGGGAGCAAGTTATTGGGAATTAGGTGATCATCCTCATTATATCGGGATTCGTTGTAATTGGTGATATTTGAGGATGTCACCTGGGCTCTTTGCCGGTCGGCAAATATTTGGTTTTGAATATCCGTTGTTATGCACCAATTTCAAATTGATATATCTGTACGTCTATTTTTATAGAGTGAGACATACCTTTTTGAAATTATGTCTATGACATTTACCTATATCAATGGATGGTTAGGTAAGGAGCATTAAACAGCGGTGTAATTCTTCTTAATCATAAGTACAGTTTTCAACCTACGACACACAGTGAATGAGTTATCAGACTCATAGGACTTATACAGAGTATTGTATGTTGTCCAGTGTCCATTAGGACAGAGGGGTTGGTCCTCGTACTATATTCTGTTTACTTGTGACTTCTCTAGTTCTTAGACAGGTGTTTCGTAGAAACACAGAGTCTGAGTTTTGAGAAGTTATTGGTATATGAATAAAGTAAGAACCAGGTATTGCAAGTATCGGGATTCTTCAAGGTGATCGAAGATGTAGATACTTGTATATGGTATTCAGTTGATAGTAATGATTAAGAGAACTTGCTTCTTTTTCAGGTTACTCGTAATTGGAAGCACTCCTAAGTTGAGTAACGCTGATCGGCCTCTCTCCATTTACTTGACATGCACTGGAGACAGCTGCATGATTTGAATCTGGTTCAATTAAATCAGTGCCTCTGTTTCTATATTGGATATAGAACAGTTCATATCTTGACATTGTTAAGATACGGGGAGTTGTCCGGCTTATGCTTAAAACCAGACACTGGACAACTCAAGGCACGTTTCTGTAATGGCTTTTTGTGGGTTGACCCAGGCTATGACGAGGGTTGACTTTCTACCATCTGGAAGATCAATAGTGATATTGTTCTTAACTCGCCACATTTTTAAAAGAAATGGATTTTTTCAGAAAACAGTAGTGGGAGTATGGTAGAACTGGAAGTGATTCCAGAACCACAAACGATTGCTGAAGATTTGACAGGAACCTAAAGATTCAATCTGGCTTGACATTCCATTGGCCACTCCGCAGATAAGGTGGGTAACTTCAGGCACCCGAGAGGTACTCCGGTAGCCTCAAGGACGGTGACAGGGAAGTTCTTGTTTATCCACACTTGCCATTGCTGTTGTTCCAGACTGTGAGACCCGGCAGGAGGATGAGTATAGCGTCGTTCTAAACTAGCTTTAGAAGTGTACTTCTATATGACTCTGCCAGAGGGTAGTCATAGTCAGTGGGAGCAGCGGAAGCATTGGTGGACAGTTGGCTTATGTCTATTTATAGACTAAAGCAGAAATAGCGGAGATAGATCATCTATTTCTGATGTGACAGTCATAGGTTTGACTTCATAAGAATAGGGGATGGATCTGTTAAGAAGGTGGTAGGGTGTGATGTCCTAGTATTTGATGACATACAAAGAGTAGGAAGTAATATTCCTATACTACGATCGGTT
Organism: Agapanthus africanus; assembly: GCA_030015575.1. Taxonomy (NCBI): domain Eukaryota; kingdom Viridiplantae; phylum Streptophyta; class Magnoliopsida; order Asparagales; family Amaryllidaceae; genus Agapanthus; species Agapanthus africanus. The sequence goes on from JASDDO010000008.1 coordinate 319,971,893, forward strand.
AAACTTTGGTTGTCACACAGTGGTTTCTCCACATAGGACTTGGATATTATATCTGACATTCTGGTTACTGGATCTATGGTTTTAGATCTAGGTTTGGGTGGTTTCCTAATCTGGGTACTTAGACGGCATTCTATGAGTATTTAGAATGGACGACTCCTGGCACGGTAGTGTACCTGCAGGTGATGGAGTCACCCTCTCTAAAGGTGTCTTACAGACTAAAGTAGAGAGGGATGTGCATGATTGGCAGATCACTTGCTTAGACAATTGAGTCAATCATGAGATGTCAAGTACCACACCGGATGTTGTTCTTGCAGTAGATGCAATAAGTTGACATTGATCGAATCCTAGAGAAACAGTCGGAAGCAGTTTTAGAACATAAGTGGATGTTCTAGGGATATGATAACTACAGCCTTATTCGGGAGACAGTTATCATTCCAGGCATTCAAGGTGACCTGGACGACAAGGAGGTTGTCAGAGTTATAGTTTTCCTTCTGACGAGGGGAAGTATTTTTGACAGGTGGTCCAAGGCAATACTGAGGGAGGCATGGCGTAGGATACTGATTAAGTTTAGTTGTCGATACAGTCTAAGAAGTTTGGATTTGGTGTTCATTTATGAACTAGGTCCCATCAGACATCCAGACATTCCAAGACAGGTATTGCTCATTTCGGGAGATTGTTTTCTCCGCGAACTTGAGATATAGAGAGACATAGAAAGAAAAATCCAGGCGGATCCACTTACTGAGGCTATTCCTCGAACGCAATATTTTTGCAAACGAGCCTTGTGAGACTGACTAGTAGAGGAGTTGGGTGTTCGGTATCACACGGGCTGTGAGTACGCGACATCGCAATAATTAGCCTTGAGTGCAAGTGGGAGATTGTTGGAGATAGTGCCCTCAGAGTCAACTATTGGATCACAGGCACGTGATTGCAATGATTGAGGGAGGATCTATCCCGGTAGGACAGTCTTACTCGAGATGATAGTATGCTATCTGGTTTATCGTTATCATCGTGTACTGCTTTAGGTGACCTGACAGGTCGCTATTACACGTTGATAGAGCCTCTAGGATTCTTTCTTGACGACCAGCAGTATGATAGCGATCATATACGTGGGAGCTGGGGTCTATAAGCACATCCTTAAAAGGTCCCTAGTTATTGGAGTTTCGAGACTGGGCATCGATACTCCATTAGTAGACTAGTGTATACAGTCGAGACCCCGACGAGGGGCGGTGGCCGGTCTCACAAGCCACTGGTGTCAGTTGGTTCACCTAAGATGTATACAGGTGCTCATTGGGTTATGAGTACATCGGACAGGACTCGCCGAGAACCTGCCAGTTGGGTTTATGCCAGACATCAGATAGCAGTTCCCTGGTGACATGTGTACAGGTTAGTTCATCGACCTGAGATCGTCATCTGTCTCGTGTGAGTTCCCACTGTACTTTGATTACTACCCTACCACGGCTCAAAGGAGTCGTGCAAACAGGTTTTAGTTGGGTACAGTCCCGAGCCACATGGAGGCAATGAGCGGATATGCAGGGGTTCGTCTCTCCCGGTATTGGGGGTGAGGTCGCGCTGTGTCTAGGAGAGCCATTACACAAAGCCCTCGGCCGAGGCAGGAGATTTACTGGTAGGTATTCCAGTAGTATCTCAGGGTGTTCTGGGCTACACTCCGACACGACTTGTACCGCTTTTGGGGGTCTGACTTTTACCAACCCCCTAGGCCCGCCATGCGATGCTCATAGACGAACGGACCGGACTGTACGGATATTGTCACCGACAGGCTCAGTAGGGTGTCAGGATGAGTTCGCTCATCGACGTCCCTTTTGGTCAATAGCTGGTGGCCCGTCACGTATTGGCTTATATCTCTGACGTGCTAGTGGTTAAATCCACAGCCATAGTATTGACGAGTCTTTAGAGTCCACCACACTTACAGTTACTCAAGTTTCGGGCGAAACGCTGTAGTGGCCATATGGAGATATGGCAGGGTCCGATCAGATACGTGCGGTATTGCACGGATCAGGATCGGACGGTTTGTACTAGTGGTCGTATGGTTATATGGCAAGGTTCGATCAGATACGTGCGGTATTGCACGGATCAGGATCGGACGGATATTACTAGCCGGCTTTGGTTTAAGCCGAATCCTAGTATAATACAGTGTAGATTTTGTCTCATTGCATTTGTATCCGGTCGGAATACAGATGCGGGTGTGTATGCACAGTATCAGGGTTTTTCCTGTAATTTATTACGGGACCTGTTTTCTGGAGTTTCCAGTTTGCATTCCATTCCGGCCGGTTTTTCTTTGTTCTTTCCCGGCCGGACTTTTCCGATGGAGGGTGTTATTTGCAAGTTTGCAAATAACATATTGTGGAGGGGTTTCTTACATATGGATTGATTATGAAAGCATCTTTTGATACCATTCTTTTCTATCATCATTTCTTTTGCATTAATGGTGATTAGAATGGATTGGAGTTGATTAGGAGTTGATGTGAGGTTTACTTTGGATGTAGTCACCTCTTGCTTTTACTACGATCACCTCCCTTCATGGTTGATGTTTTATCCTCCACCCTTCTCACAAAGAAGAAGAAGGCCACACATTTTTGAGAGGGAGAGAGAGATTCATTTTTGTGGTTGCACATATTTCTTCATCTCATTCTTCTTGTTTTGGAAAAATGAAAGCACCATTTTTCCTTAACCTCATTCCTCCATCACCAATGGGAACTTCACTACCCCAAATGAGACAACCATTCTACACTAGCCTACAGCACTTCTTGGACGCGTCGGCTAGCCAACTTCGCGCCCGAGTTGCCTCGGTCCAGAGGTGGGAGCCCGTAAATGAATCCGGCTACGTGGTGCCCTTTCCGACGAGAAGACGACGAATGGTGATTCCGCGGGAGATCGGGACGACGACGAGAAGACCGAAGGACACGGATCGCTCGGTATATCTCTCACCCCATCTCTAGTTTGCTAGTATCGGTTAATTGTTACGATCCGGGTTTATTGTCCGCGGTAGCGCCAGTTTAAAAGTTAAGAAAAATTTTGATTCCGCAATTTGGCCTCGGATAGACGGCCGGGGCGCTGCCGTGGCGCAACATTAATGCCGCCGTACAATGATTTTCTGTGCGTGATGAGTTGACTTGATGATTGAACCTTATCCTTGACTAGAGGTTGCCGTACGATGGATTATACCGTACATGATGTTGTTTCTGCTAGATTCTGATTGATAGATTCACCGACTCAGACGTATGATAGTTACGTATACCTTATAGCTTTTAGCTGATGATTTACCTTATGCGATTTAACTTATGCTGCCTTCATGATATTATTATTGCATTGCATATACCTGTGTTAGTACACTTACACCATTATCGATGATGCGTATGTTACACATACACAGATTTGCCGGCTCACACACTTCATCATCGATAATTGCCATGTCACTGTAGGGTTGCTAGGCACGCGCACAAGGGTGTTCGAGGCATCAACAATGCCCGATTTAAAATTTAGCCGTGCCGAACAACCCGAATACGGAACTTTAAACTAGAGATTAGGCGAAAACAACATGCTAAACTCTTTAACACTAAGTGAGAGGGATTACAACCTTTGTCGATCCGGTCCTTCACTTCATATGCTCCGTGTTGTGGTCCCTTCGCTGCGATCATCGGGATCCGGACTCTCGAGAGGTTCCACGAAGAGAAAGATGCAACCTTTGCTTCCGATCTTCGATACTAAGATGATCTACCTTGAAGTTTCGTTAACACAAGCTAACACTCATGAAATGATGTGAACACCCTCATCTAAATGGCAAGAGAAGATGAGGATGATGAAGTAGGATTTTTGCTCTCTTTATTTATCTTTTTCTCATATTTATTCATCACTTTGGAAAAATCTAGCAAGCTTTTTCATGAAAGAATGAAGGAAGAAGAAGATGAACATGATGAGAATCCTTTTGTGATGAATAGGAAAAGGATAATATGATGAATAATGCAACCATGGTTGACTAAACCCATGTAGAGAATTAACTAGGGTTAGGGTTTGGGTTGGGTTAAAGCATGAGTCACTTACAAATATCTTTCACAAAACAAAACCAAAACCTTCTAGAAACATCTAGAAAGCTTAACCCTAATCCAAACCCTAATCATGTTTAATCTCTACTAAACATGTTGCATTATTTATCATATCATGTTACAATATTATATATCACATATATAATATTTATTGTAACCAAATAAAATAATACAATTAACATATATCGCATATATATCAATGTATTATCCGAGTGAGAAAAAGAATCTTTTAGTGAGCTAATATTAGTTAATGTCTTTTAATATATCATATATATTATTATACATTAAATTATCGAATCAACACTTGATCCGACAATCCGGCTATATCACATATAACCGACTAATATTTATCCGTACCGATTCATTGAATCAACTCTTGATCCGATGACCGGGCTGATATCAAATATCGCGAGAATACAATACGATATCACATACCGCATTATCCTCGGTCCCGCACATATCACATATGTGCTCCTACTCCGTTTTGCCTGAGTCAAGAAACCTCTGTGTAGGACTCTAAAGAATCGTCAATACGCCGGCAGTAGGTGATGATCATATCAAACACCCACAAGCTGCAAGCGATCAGCTAAACGTAACAGCTACCCACGTATTGAGCACTCAGAAGATCAACAAGCAAGCCTGTAACTTCTCCTGTGAATCCAAACAGTAACACTCCCGTACAGTCCGGTCTCGTCGTCTGATATGTTGCATATCTCGCCTAGGGGTGGTAAACGTCAGACCCCAGTAGCTTGATAAATCGTGTCGATATGAGGTCTATAACAGTTCGAGAAACTACTGATAACACTTACCAGTAAATCTCAGCAACCCTAGCCAGGGATTTCCGGTTATAGCCAATCAAACACAGCACAACATCAACTCGCTATACCGGGATAGACGAATCCCCTCCTATCGCTCATTGCCTCCATGTGATTCGGGACTGTACCTAAAAGCCATCTTTTTGCACGCCCTCTTGGACGCTGTATGATGGAAATCAAAGCACAGTGGGAATCACACAAGACTCTATGACGATCTCGGGTCAACAGACTACTCTGTACCAGTGTCACCGGAGAACTGCCATCTGACGTATGGTATAATACCATCTGGGAGTTCTCGGCGAGTCCGTCCAGTGTACCCAGTCTCCACTGAGCACCCGTACACCATCCTTGATGTCAAACACCGATGGATATGGGATCACCCATCGCCCATCATATGGGTCAAGATGCGTATACGCTAGTCTACTCTGGTGTATCGATGCCCTGTCTCGATACACCCTCGACTAGGAACAGTTATAGGATATACTCGTCGACTACCATGGCCCCACTAGTATGATCTCATCATAGTTCCAGTAGTCGAGTACATATCCTAAGGGCTTTATCAACATGTAATATAGAGACAATCAGAGTACATGTTAAGTTAAAGTACAACCAGATAGCATACTATCATGTCGAGCAAGAAAGTCCTCCCTATATATGTCCTAGCATCCACTACAATATACATCGTATGTACAGTAATGGCCTCTAGGGCATACATATAACTAACAATCTCCCACTTGCACTAGGGCCATCTGTTATGGTATCGCATACCCAACAATTAGCTGCGGTTGTAGTATCTCATACTCAACCATCCCGTAAGAGTCTCTACTGGGAAAAAGGCCTTTGTGAGTGGATCCGCGCTGTTGTCCTCTATGTCTACTCTCCTAACCTCGATCTCCCTGGAGATCAACCATCTCCATGATCAGGTGATACTGCCTAAGAATAATATCTGGATTTATGATGGGACGGTAGTTCCTTGGCTAAAGCCATAACTCCATTGTCACACAATGGTAGGAACGAAGTTCATCTCATGAACTTATATATATCCAGACTGCCTCTTTGGTAGTATCCTTGGTAACGATGTATCTTTCCTTTAATCGACTAGTATGTCACGGTATCTAGCTTGGAACTCTTCCAACATACCGTCCCTCCACTGGGGGTAAAGACAATGCCTGCGACTGACATTCAGTCGTCCTTATCACCCTGGAACCTTTCCAGTGATTCTCCCCAGGATCGATTGATACCATCTCACTACAACTAGTGAGAATCCTAACATCCAATTAGATCTATCTCATAGATCCAAAACCCAGGATTTAGGAGGTATCACTTTGATCCTATATGGAGAATCCTTGTGATAAGCGGAGATTGACCGAGCGTAGCATAGGAAACTCCTTCCCTATCACGAGTATGTCATCCACGTACTCTACGAGGATCATGACCATACTCCCTACTACCTTTTTTGTGTATACAAGGTTCATCTACCATTTTGATGAAGTCAAACTCTTTGACTACCACATCAAAACAGATGTTCCAACTCCGCGATGCCTGCTTTATCCTATAAAGCATCTTGCACACGTTTCCGCTGCTCCTACTGTCTACGAAGCCCTCTGGCTGTGTACTTATAGACGCTATCTTCTAAAACATAATTTAGAAAATCAGTCATGACACCCAACCACCAGATATCGTAGTCATGGTATGTAGCCGTGGCAAGTAGGATCTGGATGGACTTAAGCATAGATCCTTAGAAAAGGTTTCAACATAATCCATACCTGGTCAATGATGCAAACCTTTAACAAGTCTAGCTTTGAAAGTCTCAACTTTTCCATGTACACCAAGTAATCTTCTCAAGATATACTTGCTCCTGATGGGGATTTAACCCTTCAGATAAAGCAACCAAAGTCCATACTTTGTTGGTGTATAAGGATTCCATCTCAGATCGATAAGCATCCAGCCATTCTTACAGAGTCCCACTCCTGATGGCCAGCTCGAAAATAGTTGGGTCATCATCTCATGATGCAATCCTCGCTCCCACTGTCATAAAGAAACCGAAGTATCTCTCAGGTGGGTGAGGAACCCTGCTAGATCGGCGGAGAGGCTGAGGTTCGTTGGAAACTATTGAATCCTTTGGTTCTACCAAATCATCAGCTGCAGTTTGTATAGCTGGAACCATTCCAGTTCTACATAACAGACCTTGCCTCGAGTTTGTCCGGATTTTGCTTTTAGACATAGGCCGGACAACCCCAAATCTTAACCAACTTAAGATATGGGCTCTTCCCTTTCCATATCACATATGAAGTAGTAGGCTTCTGATTTGATTTGAACCCTATTCAATAGGTATGCAACTTCACAAGTGCATAACTCCCTAAAGGAAATAGGAAACTCAGTAGTACTCATCATAGAGCACACCATATCTAATAGGGTGAGTTTGCTCCGCCCCGATATACCATCGTGCTATGGTGTATACGGAGGAGTAATGCTGAGAGAGAATCTCATTCTCCTTTAGAATAGTCCAGGAATTCCGTGCTCAGGTATTCTCCTCCTTGATCACATCAAAGGACATAATACTTTTACCCGTATTTTTGGTTATCTACTTCTAATTTATATTCTGTGAATATCTCAAAAGCTTCGGACCTGTGTTTCAACAGAAACATATGTCTGAATCTTGAGAGATTATCAGAGATTGTAATGAAGTAGAAAGAACCGATCTTGGCATGTGTAGACAGGGGACCTTACATACATCAACATGTATCAATCCCAAGAGTTCACCAACTCTTTCTCTATTTCCAATAAACAGAGCTATGGTCATCTTATCTTTGTGACATGACCGGCAAGTTTCACAAGATGTAAATTCAAACAAATTTAAATATGCATCTTAATGTAACTTCAGCTAGTCGGGTCGCATTGATATGACCTAGTCTACAATGCCTCAAGAAGGATTCGTTCATTTCTGAACTCTTCCTCTTGTGTGTGTTCCGTATACTAAGAACTGTAGTTTGATTTAGAACATCAATGCTTTTAGATAACGTGCCTGAACCGATCAACTCTTGATATAGGAAATGTTCAAAACATTATCCAACAATACAAAATTATATCCTTTCTTTACTAATAAAGAGACTAATATGATTTTGTATATCAGGTTCGGTATCTAATAGCATTTGTTCAGAATCAATGTATTCTGGTAATACAGGGTGACAGTGACCAACAGACTTGGCTGCAACACTTGCACTGTTTTCTGTCTCATGAAACTTATCATCCGTTCTCAGTTCTATACCTATCTGTAGCCCATGTAACAGATTACATATACGGGATCCTGATCTGGTATCACATACCCAGGACGTAAAGGAAACTGAGAAACAGTTCTCTGTAATGAACACACCCGAAGATGATGCATCAACATGCACTTTCTTCGTTTGGGCGGCACGGGAAATCTGGTATTCCCCAATTTCCTGCTCTGTCTTATAACAATTATAAGTTGGAGCGGGACCAACGTTCCCCAGCTCAGTATAACAAGTGGGTCCGGTCAATATATCCGTTTTATTATCTTGATTAAGGCGTGATATGGTCGCTACCTGGAGAGAGAGAGAAGAAAACACTCAGCGTATGCTTTTGCAAGATTAGATTGGTTATCTAATATATCTAATCAGGATGTCTCCTACTGTTTTAATCAAATCTTCCTTCAAACCCTAAAAGGAAAGACTAGCCGGGATTAATTACACGCTACAAGTTCGCCAATCTTTCAGCCAGGCCAGTGTCGGTACTTTGAGGGAGGTCCCCCGTGCTTTCGCACGAACCTAATTAAAGTAAACCTCGTTTTCCCAGAGGCGTAACCCCGTTAACACCTTTCTAGACACCAACTTGATCGGCTAATTGTAATGTGTAAAATTCTCCCAGGAGTAACTCTTACTCGCAGCGGGTATCGGGATCCAACTATCTCATAGAAGGTATGCAATCTCATTGCAAATTTCAACACTTGAAATTCCCAATAATATTTTACCCCTAGCGTGCTATGACCTTGACGCATGCCAAATAACCCATAGTCCGCTAGTCAAGTTCAACCCATACATTTCTTGATTGAATTAAACCCACCCGCACGACCCTTGACGCATGCCAAACAACGCCGTACGAATACCCTAATCCAATCGCATCGTATGCTAGCAGATAAACACTAGTTAGCTACCGTACACTACGCCTTGACGCATGCCAAACTACCGCAGCACGAATACTAAATAGTACTTATCTGAAATGACGGAGGGCTACGCAGGTTTTTAAGAAAACCATGAGCGTAATGAACTTGATATCGTTATAGAATCGAGTGATTTTAAATGGAGTGTTTTTGAGGTTTTTCTAGTTTTGCTAAAGGGGTCACTCCCGGTGAAGGGATCGTCGGCCCTTTCCTCGTCGAATGAGGTGCGGGATATATCATATATATCACTGTGCAAAGCAGAAACTATAGAAGCAATCAAAAGACAAACCGAGAGTTGTAGCATCTGCCAGTTATTGCTAAAGGAGTCACTCCCGGTGAAGGGATCTCGGTCCTTTCCTTATCGAATAAGGTGCAGGATGTTCTACAAGAAACACCACGATGCAAAGCAAGAACTGTAGCTACCTGTTTTTAAGAAATTCGATTCCACAACATCATAGGTTTCTTTTCTTTCATTAATCACATTAATGAAGTCCCATTTTATTATGCTTCACAAGCATCACATTTGAAACGAAATCTGCAATATAACATATATCTCATATATATATAAAATATTAAACATTCGTCTCAGGCAGTAATATGATCTCATCACAGAACATTGCAGCAGAAGAACATATATGAAATATTGGATATACTAGGACGTCCGTGTTTTCAATACGAGCCTGTATAAAACATGGATTCCACGGTCGCGATGAATAGCCAAACCCACATCCCTAGACCCCTACGAGAGCGGCAAGTAACACTGCCAATTCTAGGGTTAGGAGACCCGGTCTCGACTCCTCGAGATGGTCTCCCACTGGACCCTAGAACCCGGTTACTTGTGCTCACCGCCTTGGGTCTACCTAATGCGGAAAAGTAAATAATATACAACGGTGACATCTTCCGCTACCTGGAAGTGCCCCAATAAAAGAATATTACATACAAATGAATTTTACATGAATGAAAAAGAAAAAACTCTCATCTCACATAAAACCCCCGGATATTCAAACGCGACGATCCAATACAACATATCACAGCAACACATAATATCTCATATCATCAACATAAGCAAGTATGCGTATCCCGATTGTCGTTGATGTATAGCAACGAAGCCGGCGATACACCACATACTACGCTTACGGTCACAGAAAAGAAAGTGTAAAACTACAACAGTTGGAATCCGCAACCTCCTAAGACATCGCATACCTAACCAAATGAATTCCTTAGACATCGCATTCCTAACAATTATAAACCCCGCATTTTAGTCTCATTATCGAAAACACTTTTCAATATCAAGTCGGGCAATTCAACAAGATTCCCGACGTCCTGATCGAATGCTCTTCACAAACTTTAGTAGACGGTCGCACCCCCAGATGCCGTCGACGAAGTGCACTAAGGCGGAACACCGCTGCCGCGAGCACCCGAACGGATGCTTTCAGCGACGGGGTTCTCCTACAGTCACTTGGTCGGGGCTTTGGGGTATGGCTGTCTATTAAGTTTACCTGGCGAGTATCCGCGTACACTACGTGATTGCGACGGACTTTTGATCATATCAAAATTCCGTAGAAACCGATCATTTGAGACTAAACTGCTATGTCTATAATATTCAAATTAGTTATCTCATAACCACCTGTGGATTCCAATTATTGTATCACATTCCAGATAAATAGAAAAAGTTAAACTTTCCGATCGAATCATCAAGCACCCAAGATTTCCCCAATATATCTCAACACTTGAAATCAGTTTAAAAACATCCATCACATGCCACAGTACCAATGGTCCAGCCGTAGAAGGGTCAAGCCAACGCCTCACATGTGGCACGCCGTACTGCCCCAAACCCTAAGGTTCAAAAGGCAGTTCAAGACGGTCACATAATCGAGTTAAGGTTTGTTGTCTTCTAGGGGGTCCACCGCGTTACTTGCTTGACTTAGAACATTCTTAAACACGAGAAAAAAATCCAACTTTTGAAAAATTTTCCAACAGGGGAAAAAGTGAGTTATTGATATCCGTTCGAACTTTTTAACAGTTTCTAAAAATTATCCGGACAAATCTAAACAAAGTTATAATATCCGATCGAATCAACGATTCCCCAATACAACCCTTGAAAACTCAACACTTGAGTGGAATTAAAATATTCCCAGAAAAACTTAACAATAAAGGGCCTAAAAATAATTACATGAAATTTCAGGGACTGAGTCCAAATTTTGGCCGCGGAACCGCCGCAAAACCCATGGTTTGGCCGCGGTTCAGCTCTCCAATTTTGGAATTAGAAGTCCGTACTTCACAGTAATTCTTAGTTTTTCCTGCTTGTTTTTCTGAGCATTTTTAATTCAGAAAATATCAACTTTTTGGAAAATGTACATAGAGGGTTCTGTGTCGGGGTTTCGGCGTTCGATCGGACTTTAAACTTCGTCTAGACTTCGCCTAAAGCTCTAGCGTGGCTCTGATACCACTGTAGGGTTGCTAAGTACGCGCACAAGGGTGTACGAGGCATCAACCATGCCCGGTTTAAAATTTAGCCGTGCCGAACAACCCGAATACGGAACTTTAAACTAGAGATTAGGCGAAAACAACATGCTAAACTCTTTAACACTAAGTGAGAGGGATTACAACCTTTGTCGATCCGGTCCTTCACTTCATATGCTCCGTGTTGTGGTCCCTTCGCTGCGATCATCGGGATCCGGACTCTCGAGAGGTTCCACGAAGAGAAAGATGCAACATTTGCTTCCGATCTTCGATACTAAGATAATCTACCTTGAAGTTTCGTTAACACAAGCTAACACTCATGAAATGATGTGAACACCCTCATCTAAATGGCAAGAGAAGATGAGGATGATGAAGTAGGATTTTTGCTCTCTTTATTTATCTTTTTCTCATATTTATTCATCACTTTGGAAAAATCTAGCAAGCTTTTTCATGATAGAATGAAGGAAGAAGAAGATGAACATGATGAGAATCCTTTTGTGATGAATAGGAAAAGGATAATATGATGAATAATGCAACCATGGTTGACTAAACCCATGTAGAGAATTAACTAGGGTAAGGGTTTGGGTTGGGTTAAAGCATGAGTCACTTACAAATATCTTTCACAAAACAAAACCAAAACCTTCTAGAAACATCTAGAAAGCTTAACCCTAATCCAAACTCTAATCATGTTTAATCTCTACTAAACATGTTGCATTATTTATCATATCATGTTACAATATTATATATCACATATATAATATTTATTGTAACCAAATAAAATAATACAATTAACATATATCGCATATATATATATCAATGTATTATCCGAGTGAGAAAAAGAATCTTTTAGTGAGCTAATATTAGTTAATGTCTTTTAATATATCATATATATTATTATACATTAAATTATCGAATCAACACTTGATCCGACAATCCGGCTATATCACATATAACCGACTAATATTTATCCGTACCGATTCATCGAATCAACTCTTGATCCGATGACCCGGCTGATATCAAATATCGCGAGAATACAATACGATATCACATACCGCATTATCCTCGGTCCCGCACATATCACATATGTGCTCCTACTCCGTTTTGCCTGAGTCAAGAAACCTCTGTGTAGGACTCTAAAGAATCGTCAATACACCGGCAGTAGGTGATGATCATATCAAACACCCACAAGCTGCAAGCGGTCAGCTAAACGTAACAGCTACCCAGGTATTGAGGGCTCAGAAGATCAACAAGCAAGCCTGTAACTTCTCCTGTGAATCCAAACAGTAACACTCCCGTACAGTCCGGTCTCGTCGTCTAATATGTTGCATATCTCGCCTAGGGGTGGTAAACGTCAGACCCCAGTAGCTTGATAAGTCGTGTCGATATGAGGTCTATAACAGTTCGAGAAACTATTGATAACACTTACCAGTAAATCTCAGCAATCCTGGCCAGGGATTTCCGGCTATAGCCAATCGAACACAGCACAACATCAACTCCCTATACCGGGAGAGACGAATCCCCTCCTATCGCTCATTGCCTCCATGTGATTCGGGACTGTACCCAAAAGCCACCTTTTTGCACGCCCTCTTGGACGTGGTATGATGGAAATCAAAGCACAGTGGGAATCACACAAGACTCTATGACGATCTCGGGTCAACAGACTACTCTGTACCTGTGTCACCGGAGAACTGCCATCTGACGTATGGTATAATACCATCTGGGAGTTCTCGGCGAGTCCGTCCAGTGTACCCAGTCTCCACTGAGCACCCGTACACCATCCTTGATGTCAAACACCGATGGATATGGGATCACCCATCGCCCATCATATGGGTCAAGATGCGTATACGCTAGTCTACTATGGTGTATCGATGCCCTGTCTCGATACACCCTCGACTAGGAACAGTTATAGGATGTACTCGTCGACTACCATGGCCCCACTAGTATGATCTCATCATAGTCCCAGTAGTCGAGTACATATCCTAAGGGCTTTATCAACATGTAATATAGAGACAATCAGAGTACATGTTAAGATAAAGTACAACCAGATAGCATACTATCATGTCGAGCAAGAAAGTCCTCCCTATATATGTCCTAGCATCCACTACAATATACATCGTATGTACAGTAATGGCCTCTAGGGCATACATATAACTAACAGTCACTACACAGTAGGATTGCTGCATCATGATATGACTATTTGCATAATTTACTTACTATAGTTACCTGTGCACATTTATACGATGTTGCATTTGACTTTGGAGATATTGTGAACCGCAAGATATATTTTCAAAACTGGAATTATTTAAAGGAGCGATTTTCCCTTAATATGATATATCACTGTTCCATGTTGTATGATATACGGACATGCTTACATTTCATCATATGTCGCATACATCATGCTTTATAATTTTACGCATTGAGATATACTGTTTTCATGAAATTTCTGGATTTAAGAACTGTGGTCATTTTAAAAGAAACTATGTATTGTTTTAAAAACCCGATTTTTCTTGATATGATATTTCAGTGCGTCCACCATGCGTTTTCTCGGTTCTGAGAGTGGCATGTGAAACCCGATTCGAGGAGCGGTAGGCACCGTCTGCAGGTACATGGTGGACCCGGTGAGGTATCCCGAGGCAAGAAGACTCGTATATGTTAGACGGTGAGCCTGGCAGGGGAGCACTACCTACCGGTGATAGTATTTGGACTCGGCGGTTATCCGGAGGATACCGACCGGAGTAGCGAGATGAATATGAGGGCCGACCACAGTGTGCGGCGCCAGAGGGCCGATCTGAGGATGCGGCGCCTGAGATATATAAGGTTTTACGTGTCGATGCTAGGCATGGTTTTCATGATGTTTCGAGTGTCGATGCTGGACACTCAGGTTTCATGATTTTGTGGTGTCGCGAGGGACACATGTTGATTTATATCCTCATATTTTCATGCATATGCTTATATGATATTTACATGCATGATGTTGTCGCGTCAGTGGTTGACGCGTGGACTAGATCCACATACGAACATACATTGATTTTACTGTTGGAGGTTATACACATGCTTATAGACATTGACTACCTTGTTGGCACACATACAGACCCGGTCACCCTAGATATCATAGTATTACCTTTATGATATAGTTGACCTAGGAGTCGTTGTTTATTCGATTTCTATCTGTTGATATTTTTCAACTTACGAGTTGGCAACTCACCCCCGTTATACCACAGTTCTTGCAGGTTGACCGCTTGGATCAGTAGGGGCTTCCCTGGCACACAATAGCATTCAGGTGTTTGCATTGGTAGGTGGGACACTTGTATCGTACCCACTTTTGTATCTATATTTCATATTGTATCTAGTTAACTCCATCAATCAAAATTTGTAAATTGCATAAGTAATAAGACTTAGTGGGTTTGTGGTTGCGAGACTTAGAGCGAGGTGTTTTTCGCTACTTGTGGTACTTTTGTCTTCCTTATTTCTTTATCTTTTGTGGTGATCTTCGCCGTTGAGCGTCGTATACTCATATTTACTGTCTTGCATGGTTGTGATCCGCCGTTTGGCGAAGAGCTAGCTCCCGCTTGGGGATGCCCTTATCATTATTATGTATTTGTGGTTTTGGATCAAAATATACAAAGGAGGTGCTGCCAAAATTTTTAAAAGACGAAACATGTTTTCAAACTACTTAATTTCACTTGCATCATTCATGTTCCTTTTCTAGGCATTAAGAAAACTTGATTTCATTATACTTTTATTTCAAAACCTCACCTCCTTTATTTTTCTTAAAAGGTGTGGAATCTGGGTTTCAGCTTACTTGAATTCCATTACGCCTTTAGACGTTGCATGATTCAAGTGCTGGTCACAAGGTAATATTTCGGGTCGTGACAAAGTTGGTATCAGAGAATTAGGTTTAACCTTTGTTCGAGTCTATGTTTGACTATGCGGAGTCTAGGGCGGGTATGTATTTCAGAACCTAGGCTTAACCTTACAGAACTTAGAATTCAACGGGGGGTATTAGACCCGAACTTTCGTTTCATAGGTTGACCCTGATTGATTGAGTAGGTAGCTTGAGTAGAGTGATGTATCGTACGTATATTCCGCGGCATGTTTACGATACGATACTCCACTTATGAAACATTAGGATATACATTTTTTGAGATCTGTGATTCTCTTCGTATACTTGATTTTATTTGTCCCATGATCATACTCTCATTGATGCTGTTCCTTCTTATGGTCATGTATCCATGCTGGATCTGTCGTTTCCTTTCATACCGTTGGTCTGCTTTCTTCAATACTCGATTGAGGTTCCTGTCACCATGTTTGAGCGCAGATTGAGCTGCTGCTGGTATTTCGGTCAGGGCGAGCTCGTCTGGTACGAGGGCCGACGATTGTGTTTTCTGGTGACATGGGAACATCTCGATGTAGTGTTATGTTGTGGCCTCTTGTAGAGGCGAGTGCTTAGTTTTACACCGGAGGATCGGGCCACTGTTAGGGTTGCCAGTTGCGAGGGGACTGTTGATGTACATCATACCTCAGAGATTGTGATGTCGCTTACCGTGCAGACAGATGACCCAGCTGTTGTTGAGATTGATAGGATGTCACTTCTAGAACTTACGAGCTGAGATCGCCGGAGCTTCCAAGCAGAAATACGACAGATAATAGCCAGCCTACCCAGAGTTGAGAGACGAAGGTGATTCGTCACATTGATGCGCCGACGTAGGCCTAGTTGAACTGAAGATTTCCAGTGTGGGGAGTCTTACTAAGATCTAGAGCAGACCGATCCAGAGATGACCACTGATGTATCGCCTTTCCGGGAGGACTGAGGCATTGTTAAGCGTGCGGACGGAGGGTATTCATATGTCGGTTAGGCGAAGTTAAAAAGTTCGAGCGACTGTCAAAAACCCTTTTTTCCTAAGTTTAAAGTGTTCGGAGGAACATGCAGGTAATTCTGTGGACCCTCTAGAAGAATGAAACCCTAACTCGACATGATGACCATGGAACCGATTTGAACCTTAGGGTTTGTGGCAGTTTAGCGGTGCTATCAGTGAGGCTTGGGTTTGCCCTTCTACGGCTGGTCCAGTGGTGCTGTGGTATGTACCAGATATTTTTAGACCGCACTCAGGTGTTGAGCCTTTGGGAAATTTTGGGGCCTTGATGACTCGATCGAAAAGTTTGACGTCGTCCAGATACCATGTGATAAGAGATCAGCCAGCTAACCAGCTTCGGATAGAGGACCTCACCCAGATGCGTTGTGAGTTGATCGAGAGTGGACGAGTATAGAGTATTCCTCCGATAGTTGGGACGAGTTTCCGAGGACGCGTTCGGCCAGATATCCTCTACAGAGTGATGAAGATATAGAGTACGCGATTTCGAGTCCGTGTGAGAGACTTTGGATTGACCGTGGCCGAGAACAGTAGCAGTACACAGATGGCAAGACGTAACGTCAAAGCGGACGATGATATAGGCGAGTGGAGCCAGTGGTTCATGCACGATGCTGACAAGCTGTTGCTACTCCCCATCGAGATTAGAGATCTGATATGCTTACAAAGGCGTTGGGATTCGGCCAATTCCCGAGGAAATGTGGTGCTGAGAACGCAGATGTCCAAAGAATGAGAAAAGATTATGTAAGAGTACCAGCCTCCATACAGTTCGGCATAGGCGAGATCGGAAGAGCCCTTGAGCAGGATTTCTTCCAGAACACTGCTGCAATGAGATTTTCACCCAGGATCAGATGTGTCACGTTTATTCAAAGAGCTAGAGGCCGATGCCAGTAGCATGCTGCCTTACGAGTGGTCGTGATGATTGACCGAGAGATGACCAGAGAATTGCCAGAACGGAATCATCCCCGTTACCACACCTAACCGGGCCGATGAGCCGATGGATTGCGAGATTGGTAATCCGAGGAGGAGATGAGTACCCAGAGACAGAGGAAGCCAGACCGTGAGCAGGAGGCGAGCGGATATTCTTGTTTTGCCGGTTTTAGGTGCACCGATTCATTTTTCGACATTGTAGGAGGTGTACCTCAATGTCTTTTTTTGCGATTTAAGTTGTGATCTGAGTATCACGCTTATATCGCTTGGATTTGACTTTTGATGATTGAGTTTCATGATATTGTTTTTGTGCACCATGGTTGCACCTACTGGGTATTTACATTTTGCGTATAGTTGTCGCATTTGATATATATTTTATACACCGTTGTGTTGATTTGCGATTTGTGCATATCTATTGCCTTTGATGTCATTTGAGATATTTATTGTGATTTCATGCCTAGGGCATGCATATTATTTGATTTATGCTTTCGGCATAGTTTTCATGCAAATTTAGTATTTTGATTTGCTTCTGTGCACGCTGGTGCACATGGTTGTGAGATTATATGCCATGGTATACTTGATTTGGATTTGGATTGGGAGGTGTTGTATACCGTCGATTTCGATTTTGATACTCGATATTTATTTTGTGCACCTTGTGCACCTGATTGGATTCTTGTGCATATTTGGAGTGCTTGGAGTAGACTTTTGCGCATGTTCAGCGCTTGATATTGGATTTCATGATTTCGTGTATGTTGGATGCACCTGATTTGGATTTTCGCGCATATTGGGCGATTGATATGAGCTGCGATTTTGGTGCACACCAGATGCACTAAATTGGGATTCTTGTGCATATCGGATGCACCCGATATTGTTGTCGTGCACATCCATTGAACTGGACAGATGCTTTCATGCATACCCGTTGCACGTAGTTTGGGCTTTTGTGCATATTGTGGCACCTGTGCTTGGATTTGATTTACGTGCGCACCAGACGCATGTGATTGTCGGATACGCCTTTTGAGGCTGATTTTGCTTTTTGAGCACTTTGTTTTCATGATAGGTACTATATATAGTATATAGTAGCCGAACATGACTGATCTGAGGACAGTACCTGAGTACTTTGCATGCATTAAAAGCTTACCAATAGGTTTTCAAAGGATCTATAGTCTCGCTATTTCCTACGTGTCCGTGAGCGACGCGAACGTTTATAAAGGAAAACCTTTTGAGATATTTTAAAAACGACGGAACGTATATTTAGCAAAATATATATGGACATATATTATTTCCTTCACAAATGAGCGTCCGTAACTTAGGCCGTGAGTTACGCATCACACGGAGATTTAGAAAAGATTTTTGTATGAGTTTTATTTAGTTCCTGAAAGTTTTCCAAAGATGCGTACTATACACGTGTTATGGTATTTGACTAGTTTATATTGGATTTCAGTAGTAGATTTCGAGATCTGTGTCTTTATTGTAATTTCGAGGATATGCGTGCAAATCCGATGATTTGCGTGACGCTTGACGGAGTTCGATTTGAGTTTTGTACTCGTTTTCCTGCGCACTTGTCGCGCTGTGTGTTTCTGCATCTTCCGTGATTTCGGAGCCCCGTTGGTTTGAGCAATTGAGATGTTTTAGATTTTAGGGCTTTAAATTTAAATACGGGGACCGAATTTCTTTAAGAAGGGAAGATTTTAACATTTCAAAAAAATATAAAATATTAATTTTGGAATTTAATATTAAAATAATATTTTTCCCGAAAACTGCCCAATTTGAGAAATTGAGGTTTTCGAAAAAGGTATAAATATATATACCAATAATTGTTAAATAAATGGAAATTTAAAGGATTTATTCATTATATAATATAATTAAAGTATTTGGCATCTTTAAAATTTATTATATGCAGTTTTGATAAAAACCCGATTAGTGCACTGCTAATCGCCATTAAGCCAAAACCGCGTTTCTACAGTTTTTCGTGGCCAGTGCACCATGTCATATTATATGGAGATTGCATGCTGTGTTCTTTTGGGTATTTTGTGACTTGGGTTTAAATAAAAAGAAAAGGGTAATATTGAGAGAGAGTGTGGGTGAGAATAAGAGAAGAGAGAGAGGGGGGCTGCCTCATTTCACCCCCCCTCATTTTCTTCTCCTTTTCCTCTCTTCCCTCCACCATCAACCCCAAGATCCACCTCAAAAACTCCATCAAAACCTTAAACCCCTTTCATTAAAATTGATCACTTCCTTCTCCTCTACATATTGGACCAAGAAAAGTTAGATTTTGACTACCTTGAGGAGCTAGGGTTTTTCTTGGGTTGCCCAAATGAGATATAACTTCTTCCCTTTAGATTAGTTTTGTGAGATATCGTGTTTTAAATGCCGTTTTGTGATGTCGCTAACCTACTGTAATCCCGTGTCTTCACTGTAAAAACAAACAATGTGGTAGTATTGTACTCGAGACCCTTAGTGTTCACCTAGGACCCTAACCCTTTCCCACCGGTTTTGGCCGGCGACATTGGGAACATATCCGGCGACCTCGGCCAAAGGAGGGAGTTCAGGGTCGTGGTTTGGAGGGTAGGTCTATGTACAGGTTTAAGAGTGTTTGGTACTACTGGATTTTTATGTAAGGACCATAGGTGAAATCTGGGAGCTGTTGTAAGTGTTTACTTGACCATGGTGACACGATTCCTGACCTGAGCTATAGAGGTGAACTGGATGCACGAACTTAGGATTTGTTCCGTATTAGTTTTGTGACTTTTAGTGTGCCTACTGTGAATATGGGATGACCGGGGGAATTTCTGAGACAACCAAACAATACCAGGGGCATAGATACACCACCAGGAGACCACCTTACGAAGACAAAGCCCAGACGAGCCAGTAAAACTGGCCTGGCCAGAATTTTATGGGTAGTGTCCGGTTTTGTAGTGGGCGTTGGTGTCTAGGTCGGTCCAGTATGTCTTATACACCTTCTACTACACCCTAGACATGTTTGTGCAACCCCTTTTCACCTGAGTCAAAATCTGGGAACACTTGTGTGTGATTTTGGCTATGGTTTCCATATTTGGAATGATGAGTTTTGATATTTGGATTCGTTTTTGGTTGTCGCATATTTATACATCGACAACAAGGGTTGTTTGGTTGATTTTGTACGCGTATGCTATAGGTTCTAACCTATGAGCAAGGCGCGTGCCGTTTTGGATTTTAGAACTTGATGTTAATAGCATTGCGATATGTGTTGTTATTGTAGGTACCTTCACGTGGATTACGAGGCGACGGAGCGTGGCGTCAACGACTTCGGCAAGCGAAGACCAAGGTGAGTGGATCTATATCCACGGGGGAAGTCGGGTGGATGGCGTTTAGCACCCCAGCAAACTTTTGATGGAGACTGATTTATATAATATGGTTATGGGAAACTAGATTAGGGAATTAGGGTTTGAGTTATAAGATAGTTAGTGAAACTATATTAGAACCAAAATGATAATTAGAAGTGATATGATACGGCTGATATGAAATGACTGGAATTGAGGATGATATTTGATGACATAGCCGTTCAGGGTACTATAGGACTAGATAGTCGACGTAGATTTGTAATCCGAACCATACATATTTCTAAACTGAAGAATCGTATGCATCTTTTAAACAGTTACCATGAGGGATGTTACGGATTTTCAAAACGATATCTTTTCCTTAAAAACACCGTAACCACTATTTTCAATACTACGATTCGCTTCTTTTCAAAATCTACTTGTACGGTTCAGGTGTGTAAGTTAGATTAGATACTTATACTTAGTAGAGATAAAATGTTTATGTAAACTCGACTTGATATGATGATTTGATGAGTTGATGGTATGATGGTATACGGATGCGAGTCGATTGAGATGAATGATATCCTGTCGGTCCCCTGATATGAGATTATTGCGGATGCGACCTGGGACATAGGTATATAGAGACATTTATATATGTTTTGAATCATGAGTTATAGCAGTACGAGACGTTTGGTCCGTACCCTCCTCGTCTTATAGGATGATAGGATCCCTGATAGCTTAATGCCGCCGTACGATGATTTTCTGTGCGTGATGAGTTGACTTGATGATTGATCCTTACCCTTGACTAGAGATTGCCGTACGATGGATTATACCGTACGCGATGTTGTTTCGGCTATATGCCGATTGATAGATTCACCGACTCAGACTTATGATGGTTACATATACCTTATAGCTTTTAGCTGAAGATTTACCTTATGCGATTTACCTTATGCTGCCTTCATGATATTATTATTGCATTGCATATACCCGTGTTAGTACACTTACACCATTATCGATGATGCGTATGTTACACGTATACAGATTTGCCGGCTCACACACTTCATCATTGATAATTGCCATGTCACTACACTGTAGGATTGCTGCATCATGATATGACACTTTGCATAATTCACTTACTATAGTTACCTGTGCACTTTTATACGATGTTGCATTTGACTTTGGAGATATTATGAACCGCAAGACATATTTTCAAAACTGGAATTATTTAAAGGAGCGGTTTCCCTTAATATGATATATTACTGTTCCATGTTGTATGATATACGGACATGCTTACATTTCATCATATGTCGCATACATCATGCTTTATGATTTTACGCATTGAGATATGCTGTTTTCATGAGATTTCTGGATTTGAGAACCGTGGTCATTTTAAAAGAAACTATGTAATGTTTTAAAAACCCGGTTTCTCTTGATATGATATTTCAGTGCGTCCACCATGAGTTTTCTCGGTTCTGAGAGTGGCATGTGAAACCCGATTCGAGGAGCTGTAGGCACCGTCTGCGGGTACATGGTAGACCCGGTGCGGTACCCCGGGGAAAGAAGACTCGTATATGTTATACGGTAAGCCTGGCAGGGGAGCACTACCTACCGGTAAAAGTATTTAGACTCGGCGGTTATCCGGAGGATACCGACCGGAGTAACGATATGGATATGAGGGCCGAACAGGGTGTGCGGCGCCTGAGGGCCGATCTGAGGATGCGGCGCCTGAGATATATGAGATTTTACGTGTCGATGCTGGACACGGTTTCCATGATGTTTTGAGTGTCGATGTTGGACACTCAGGTTCCATGATTTTGAGGTGTCGCGAGGGACACATATTGATTTATATCCTCATATTTTCATGTATATGCTTTTATGATATTTACATGCATGATGTTGTTGCGTCAGTGGTTGACGCGTGGACTAGATCCACATACATACATACATTGATTTTACTGTTGGAAGTTATATACATTCTTATAAACATTGACTACCTTGTTGGCATACATACAGACCCGGTCACCCTAGATATCATAGTATTACATTTATGATATAGTTGACCTAGGAGTCGTTGTTTATTCGATTTCTTTCTGTTGATATTTTTCTACTCACGAGTTGGCAACTTACCCCCGTTGTGCCATGGTTCTTGCAGGTTGACCGCTTGGATCAATAGCGGCTTCGCTGGCACACAGTTGCATTCGGGTGTTTGCATTGGTAGGTGGGACACTTGTATCGTACCCACTCTTGTATCTATATTTCATATTGTATCTAGTTAACTCCATCAATCGAAATTTGTAAATTGTATAAGTAATGAGACTTAGTGGGTTTGTGGTTGCGAGACTTAGAGAGACGGGTTTTTCGCTTCTTGTGGTACTTTTGTCTTCCTTATTTCTTTATCTTTTATGGTGATCTTCGTTGTTGGGCGTCGTATACTCATATTTACTGTCTTGCGTGGCTGTGATCCGTCGTTTGGCGAAGAGCAAGCTCCCGCTTAGGGATGCCTTTATCATTATTATGTATTTGTTGTTTTGGATCAAAATATACAAAGGAGGTGCTGCCAAAATTTTTAAAAGACGAAACATGTTTTCAAACTAGTAAATTTCACTTGCATCATTCATGTTCCTTTTTTCATTATACTTTTATTTCAAAACCTCACCTCCTTTATTTTCTTAAAAGGTTTAGATTTCTGGGTTTCAGCTTACTTGAATTCTGTTACGTGTTTAGACGTTGTGTGATTCAAGTGCTGATCACGAGCTAATATTTCGGTTCGTGACACCATGCTTAAGCACCTTAATCCACGTTGTTGCCGATTGCTCTAGCTTTAATGGTCGAGCTCGGCTCAAAGGATTGAGTACGGATTTCCTTAACTTACACTAACCTATCTATTCCTAACAAATTTTTACATGCATATACAACACATAGGTTTGAAATGAACCGTTCTGAACCTCGCATTAACTCGTGATAACAAGAGCGTAAAATGCACCGTCTCCCTGCGGACGACCCGCACTCATCGCGGCTAGCTACCAAGCAAAACCGTCCTGATTGCAGTAACTAAAATCATGCCAATCAAGTGACCTCTTTAGCGAAGCTAGAAAAAGACTAAAAAACCCTCCTTTTCTAAATCACTAGATTCTACAAAGATATCAAGTTCATTACGCTCTTGGTTTTCTTTAAAACACGTGTTGCCATCCGTCATTTCGGATAAGTACTATTTAGTATTCGTGCTACGTTTGTTGGTCAGCATCAACGAATAGTGTGCGGTAGCTGATTAGTACTTATCTGCGGCATGAGATGCGATTGGATTAGGGTAGCCGTACGACTTTGTTGGTCAGCGTCAAGGGTTGTGCGGGAGGGTTTAATTCAATTAAGAAATGAACGGGTTGAACTTGACTAGCGGCCTACGATTTATTGGTCAACGTCAAGGTCATAGGAAGGTAGGGGTAAAAACCATTATTAGGAATTTTAAGTGTTGAATTTTGCAATGAGATTGCATGCCTTCTATATGATAGTTGGATCCCGATACCCACTACGAGTAAGAGTTACTCCTGAGAGAGTTTTGCACTTTACAATTAGCTAATCAAGTAGGTGTCTAGAAAGGTGTTAACGGGGTTATGCCTATATGGAAACGAGGTTTATTTTAATTAGGTCCGTGCGAAAGCACGGGGAACCTCCCTCGGAGTACCGATACCTACCTGGTCGAACGATTGGCGAACCTGTAGGGTGTAATTAATCCCGGCTAATCTTACCTTTTAGGGTTTGAATGAAGATTTGATAAAAACATTGGGAACCATCCTGATTATATAAAATAACTAATCTAATCTTGTAAAGAGCGCACGCAAAGTGATTATCCTTCTCTCTCTTCTCGTAGCGACCAATGAAATGCCTTAATCAAGATAATAATATGGATGTATTGACCGAACCTACTTATTATACTGGACTAGGTTCCGCTCTATCTTATGATTGTCATAAGTTTGAGAAAGGAATATGGGAATATCCGGATTCCTACGCCACCAAAATATAGAAAAAGCACGTTGATGCATTGTCTTGAGGTGTGTTCGTAACCAAGAAATGTTTCTCAGTTAGCTCTATGTCCTAGGTATTGGATACCGGATCAGGATCCCATATGTGTAATTTGTTACATGGGCTATAGAAAGGTGGAGAACTGGGAAATAGGGATATGTCTCTAGTAGTAGAGATTTTGCAATTGTTGCAGCCAAAGGATTTGGCAAATATCACCATGTGTTACCAACTGGTAATACAATGATTCTGAGCGACTGTTATTTCGTACCAATAATATTGTGAATATTTTCCTAAATCAAGTGTGGATTGGGTAAGGTATGTTGTACAACATTATACATGTTCTGAATCAAACCACGGTTCCAAACGTAAAGAAAACACACAAGAGGAACAGTTCAGAAATGAACGAATTCTTCTTATGGCATTGTAGACTGGGTCATATCGATGAAACAAGACTAGTTGAAGTTCCATAAGAATGCATATTTGAATCCGTTCTAATTTATATCTTATGAAACATTCCAGTCATGTCTCAAAGACTAGGTGACCAAATCTTTGTTTACTGGAAACGGAGAAAGAGCCACTGAACTCTTGGACAGATACATGTTGATGTATGCGGTCCTATGTCTACACATGTCAGGTATGGTTCCGCGTACTTTATTACATTCACCGATATTCTCTCAAGATACCCACATGTGTTCTTGTTGAAACAAAAATCTGAATGTTTTGAGAATTTCAAGGAATATAAGTACGAAGAAGAGAACCAGATGGGTAAAGGTATTCAAATCCTTCGATATGATCGGTGAGTTGAATACTTGAGCATGGAATTCTGAAACTATTTAAAAGAGAATGAGATTCTCTCCCAGCTTACTCCTTCGTATACACCACAACACAAAGGTATTTCGGGGTGGAGGAATCGCACCCTATGAGATATGGTGCGCTTTATGATGAGTACTGCTGAGTTGCCTATTTCCTTTCAGGGACATGCACTTCAGAAGATGCATACCTATTAAATAGAGTTCCGATCAAATCTGTTGCCTACCACTCCATATGAGATATGGAATGGGAAGAGACCATCTCCTAAACGAGTTAAGATATAGAGTTGTCCGGCCTATGTTAAAAAGCAAAATCCAGACAAGCAAGAGGCAATGTCAGTTCTGTGCATGTTTGTAGGATATCTCAACCATTTGAGAGGGTATATCTTCTACCACACTGAGGAACAAAAGATGTTTTGTTTGTCGACATGCCACCTTTTTAGAAAAGGAATTTCTTGTGGAAGAAATTAGTGGAAATGAGGTAGAAATGGAAGAAGTTCCAGCAAAGCAAACTATAACTGACGATTTGGAGGAACCGGAGGATTTAATAGTCCCCGACGAACCGCAGCCACTCTACAGATCTAGTTGGGTTCCTCATCCACCTGAGATAAACTACGGTTTTCTCGTAGACGGTGGGAGCGAGGATTGCATCATTGAAATGATGACCCCAACTAGTTTCGAGCAGGCCATCACGAGTGGAGACAATGTGAAATGGCTGGATGCTATGCGATATGAGATGGAATCCATGTACACCAACAAAGTATAGACTTTGGATGTTGCTCCTGAATGGGTAAAACCCATCGGGAGCAAGAGGATCTTTGAGAAAGATAATTTGGTGTAAATGGAAACGTTGAAACTTTCAAAGCTATGCATAAGTCCATCAAGATCCTACTTATCATTGCTGCATACCATGACTACGAAATATGGCAGACTGCACGTCAAAAATGCTTTTTTAAATGGTTATTTAGAAGAGAGTGTATATGACACTGCCAGAGCGCTTCGTAGACAGTGGGAGTAGCGGAAGCATGTGCAAGCCACTTAAATCCATTTACGGGTTAAAGCAGGCATCGCGGAGATGGAACATCTGTTTTTAATGAAGCTGTCAAAGAGTTTGACTTCATCAAAAAGGTAGATGAACCATGTATAAATAAGAAGGTTGTAGAGAGTATGGTTTTCTTACTCGTATTGTACCTGGATAATATACTCTTGATAGGAAACGATGTTCCTATGCTACGCTCGGTCAAGCTCCTCTTATTGCATAAGTTCTCTATGAAAGATCTAACGGACTCCTCCTACATCCTGTGGATATAGATCTATAAAGATAGATCTAAATGGATTTGGGATTGTCCCAATCCAGGTACATAGACACCATGCTAAAGGGGTTTAGTGTGGATGATTCTAAGCGTGGTAATGTACCCGCTTTTTCAGGAATCACTCTCTCTAAAGAGATGTCTCTCGAGACTGATTTGGAGAGGGCTCGCATACAAGGGATACCCTATGCTTTGGCAGACGGGTCAATCATGTATATGATGTTAAATACCAGACCAGATGTAGCTTACTCACTAGGTATAGTGAATAAGTATCGAAAAGATCTTCGGGAAAATAACTGGACAGCTGAAGAACATTATTAAGTGCTTGAGAAGGACTAAAGATGTATTCTTGGTGTATGGTAACGGTGTACTCCAGATAGAGTACTTTACCGATTTGAGCTTCCAGAGCGATAAGGACGACTGAAATTCAGTCTCTGGTTTATCTTCACCCTCAGTGGAGGGACGGTATGTTGGGAGTGTTCCAAGCTATATACTATAGCAGACTCGTTGATAGAGGCTAATTATATCGCTACCAACAATACTGCCAAAGAGGTTGTCTTGATGAAATATTTCATATGATGAACTTGGTTCCTACCATTGGGCATCCAATACCTGTGTATTGTAATGACAATAGAGCGGTGGCTTTGGCCTAAGAAACCCGGTCCCATCAGCGATCCAGACTTATTCTTAGACAGTATCACTTGATCAAGGAGATAATTGATCTCCGGGAGATCGAGGTTAGGAGAGTTGACACAGAGGATAACATATCGGATCCACTCACCGAGGCTTTCCCCCAGATGTTATTCGAGAGACTTTTGGGACGTTGGGTATGAGATACTACAACAACTGGCCTTAGTGCAAGTAGGAGATTGTTAGGAATATGTATGCCCTAGAGGCCATTATTGATGATATATTGGATGCTTGGACACATATATATATATCTATATCTATATATATATATA
This sequence comes from Agapanthus africanus, assembly GCA_030015575.1. Classification (NCBI taxonomy): domain Eukaryota; kingdom Viridiplantae; phylum Streptophyta; class Magnoliopsida; order Asparagales; family Amaryllidaceae; genus Agapanthus; species Agapanthus africanus. Next base: position 319,999,607 of record JASDDO010000008.1, read on the forward strand.
TATATATATACTATCATGTTCGACATGATAGTATGCTATCAGGTTACCTTTATCTTAATATGTAGACTGGTATTTACACTGTCTGTCTTTTACATGTTGATAAAGCCCTTAGGATATGTACTTGACTACCAGGATTTGGATGAGATCATACTAGTAAGGCCAGGGTGGTCCAAAAGTATATCCTTTAATCAGTTCCTAGTCGAGGGAACATCGAGACTAGGACATCGATATTCCAGAGTAGACTAGTGTGTACGTCTTTTGTCCCTTAGAGGGCGATGGTTGATCCCACAACCATTGGTGTGTGACATCAAAGATTGTACACAGGTGCTCATTAGAGACTGGGTACACCGAACAGGAATCGTCAAGGACTCCTATGTTGTAGTATACCTATCATCAGATAGCAGTCCTCTGGTGACACTGGTACAGGTTAGTCTGTAGACCCGAGATCATCATAGTGTCTTGTACAGCTCCCACTGTGCTTTGATTTCCTCCCTACCACGCTCAAAGGAGACGTGCAAACAGGTGGATTTTGGATACAGTTCCGAGTCGTATGGAGGTAATAAGCGATAGGAGGGGTTTCTTCTCTCCCGGTATTGGGGGTTGATGTTGTGCTATGCTCGATTGGCTATAACTCGAAGTCCCTCGCCAGGGCTGCTTATGAGATTTACTGATAAGTGTTATCAGTAGTTTCTCGAACTGTTATAGGCCAGACATCGGCATGAATAATCACATTACTGGGGTCTGACGTTGACTACCCCTAGACATGATATGCGACATATCAGACGAAGAGACAAGTCTGTACGGTAGTGTTACTGATAAGTTTTATGGAGACTATGTACAAGCTTGCTTGTTGATCTTCATATCGCTCAATACCCGGGAAGCCGTTACGTCCAGCTAGTACCGCTGACGGCTTGTAGGTGACTGATATAATCATCACCTACTGCTGGCATATTGACGAGTCTTTAGTGTCCTACACAGAAGTTTCCTGGTTCAAGTGAAATGAAGTAGGACACATATGTGATATGTGTGTGGGCCTGATTAAATACGTGTCTGTGATACCGTATTGTAATCCGACAGTTATCTGTTATCGGTTCGGTTATATGTGATATAACCAGATTGTCGAATCAAGTGTTGATTTGATAATGGTGATATTCAGATAAATGATATTAGTCGGTCAAATGTGATATAACCGGATTATTAAATCAAGTGTTGATTTAATAATGTGATATATATTATATGTGATATAATTATATCTAAACTAATATCATTAGGTCTCTAAATATTTTCTTATATGTATGTATAATATATATATATATATATATGGTATATATATAAATATATATAAGTAGCATGGCATGATTTCTATTTTTGAGAAAAATAGAAATGAGATGGAAAATGAGATCATGGTTGCAAGCATGGGATTTATATTTGTTTATTCATCTTGACTCACTATTCTAGCATGGTTGCAATTTTATATTACAAAATTCCATTCTTGAATGAGTGGGGATCAAGGGTTGCCGTTCATTCTAAGCTCATTCTCAACACTTAGCCATTTTCTTGAGTTGCTCCCATGGTTGCTCTCTAGCTTCTTCTTCCTCCTCAATTGTTATAGTTCAAGCTTCAACCCTCACATGTGATGTGAACCATAAAGCTTGAACACAAACTTGTGAGCTTTTAACATCCTCTACTTCACAATCCTACACTTGACTAGCGATCGAGTGCAGCGTGTTTACTACGCTAAAGAGTTTAGTGTAGAGGTAGCTTGAGTTGAAGGGACTTCGCGTGGATTATCTTCAGCACGAATGTCATCGGAGGTAGTTTGTCCAAAGCCTCAAGTGGAGCCTAGTGGAGTCGCAGGACTACTACACGGAGCATGTGAAGTGAAGGACTCGATCTACGAGGGTATAGCCATCTTTCATTTCATATAGTTCATATCATCATAGATAACCCTAATATTCTAGCAAAGATCTTGGATCACGAGGCCAGGAAAGTACAGATATAAGGGGAGATTTTCCAACGCTTTCGCGAAGTTACTTAATTAGAATAACCCTTTCTCTTTTGGCGGTTTCGCCGTGAACACTTTCCTAGACATCCCGTGAACGATATACCGTTAAGCGGTGTTCTAAACACAATTAACTTCTCCTAATGAGCGCGAAGTCTTTAAGGGCTTAAAGTCTAGTTTCTTTTAAAATTTGTGCGGGTAAATGTTATGCTCAATTTCGTGATTTATGGGCGACGGAAAAGGTGATGAAATCCTTTACCGTATGTTGTGTGGTTCGCTTGACCTTAAGTCAGTATTAATAGATGCAATGCGCAAATCAATGAAAAATTTATTCAAAGTATCAAACAACCATTTTTTATGTTTAGGCACGGCACTGCATCAAATACAGGTTAGTCACTTTTAGCATTTGACAGTGAACTTGCAAAGAATCCTGCAAAGATAGTATATTGGATGCGTCAGATTTGAGAAAGTAGGTGTTTAGGATATACGTACCGATAAGTTTTCGGGTTAAGAAACTCTCGTTGAATTGAATCCGGCTAGCTTGAAACGTTCGCTTGCACGGGTCAAACTACCCGGATCTTTGGCACTATATTTCATAATCACCTTAGTTTTGAATGTACACTTTTCTCTACACGATCGCAGTTCGCAAATCCGTTAAAATCTGCAAATGTCGGAAAAATGGTTTTTTAGTGCGAAAAAGCGATATGAATGCCCAAACACCTACACATTAAAAATTATAAAAATGAAACAATAAAATTAGTACAATAACAGATCACTAGAGTACAGAACAAAATTTGGGAGCAGAAGAAGAAGAAGATACGGCCGGCGATGCCGGATTTATGGGGAATCTCGCCGGGCTTCCTTGTGAATTAGGGCTCCAAATTTCTACAGTGTTTTACTATTGTCTTAATGATATTGTTTAACTTTTCTAATTATTCTGAGAGTGCTAGCAGGTCAAAAACCCAAAGTGCAAAAAGTTAGAATTGTCAATTTTTGTCGGTTTTTTGAAATTTTTTATTTTTTTAGTTTTATTAGAATTGTGTTAGATTTATAAACAAGATATACAGATATTAACCCGAAATAACAAGAATAAAAATGTTTTTGTCTCCCCGGCAACGGCGCCATTTGGTTAAGCTAGGTTTTCACCGTGTCGTATTTAGAAAGAATTTGAAATTACCGCAATCAAAGACGGCGTCGCGTGTAGCTAGCCGCGATGAGTACGGGTCGTCCGCAGGGAGACGGTGCGTTCTACGTTCTTGTTATCACACGTTAATGCAAGGTTCGGAAAGGTTCGTTTCTAACCTATGTGTATATAAGCAAAGTATAAGTTGTTTGGAATAGAGATGGGTTAGTGTAAGTTAGGGAAGTCCATACTCAATACTCTGTGCTGAGCTTGACTATTGAAGCTATAACAATCGGCAACAACGTGGATTAGGGTGCGTAAGCACGGTATTCTTGAAATCCGGCTTATTGACCCTTGTCCGTCCGTTCTAGTCTCTTGACTTTAGCCTCCGACCAAACCGTACGCAACAGGTCACGGTTACGGATCACCGATACCTTGGTAGGGTAGGGTGCTTAACGGAGCGCTTGTGTATGGTTTGGACGGAGTTCAATGGAAAAATATCGGGCAAAGGAAATGAGCAAAGAAAACCTTAACTAACAATACCATTTTCTTTCCTAACAACACAATTATTCACAAACAATGCAAACAACAAAAAGAAAGAGCAAATGAAATGATAAAAGAAAAGAATAGAACAACATTGCATGTAAGTAAATGGCAAGGTATAAAATAGCATGTAAGTAAATGGAAAGAAATAAATACTAAGAACCCAAAAGCATAATGAAAGCTTTATTAATCTCAAATGATGATACAAACCATAAGTTCAATAAACACAACTTAAACTTGCATGCTTAATGAAGAGGTCGCAAGATCAAGAGAAGGCTAAGAACTCAAGGTGAACTAGCTATCTACAAGATCTAAAACAAAATGGAAAAATTAAAAAGAGTTTTGTATCCAAGTTTGTGAGCCCCCCTTCCCTTGCTCACTGATCTGTATTTATAGGCACAAAATAAAATTAAACAAACAATATAATAATAATGATGTGACAACAAGGGATGGACAGAAGAAAAATGGGGCTCATTGGGCATGAAAGGACCGGTGGTGCCAGGAATTTGGAGCATCTTGCCGGTTTTATTGATGAGTTTGGGGTCGTGTTGGTTCTGTGATGATGTGTTCTCTCGACAATTCCACTGGTGCTGCTTGATTTGTCTATATGAAGCTGGTCTACATTCAGAGATTTGGAGGGAAACTTATAGCTTTACATCACATCACAACTTTTTGCATTTATCATTCATGTCCCCCATATGTGCCCATTTCCACCATGGCAGCCACCACCTAGGTCCAAGTCATCAAAGAGCTAGTGCACACTTGCTATGTGTTGGACCAAAATTGTGTACACTTTATTTGTTGCAAAATAATTCTTTGAATATATATCGGTTTGCAGTTCCGGTCATAGTGTTGGCTTACAAATGTAATATCCGTGCATTTGAGTGTGCTTCCAGTATTTTGTCATGAATACCTGTAATCTGTATTTAATGAGCAGACATGGGTTAATAGTACCGATTCTATATAAAAATAGATATTGAATGAGTGGTATTAAAATGCAGTTTTCTGAGATGAACATGCCTCTACATCTTTTGCCCGATGCAGGGAACCCTCTGTGTGGGACTTTAAAGACTCGACAGTACGCTGGCAGTGGGTTTAACCACAAGCACGTCAGCGGTACTAGCTGCACGTAATGGCTACCCAGGTATCTATCGATATGAAGGCCGATGAGCAAACTCATCCGAACTCCAACAGAGCCTATCTGTGACAAACTCCGTACAGTCTGGTATATTCATCCAAGAGTATCGCATATCGGGCCTAGGGAGCAGTAGCCGTCATACCCCTAATAGCGCAATAAGTCATGCTGGAGTGTAGCCCAAAACACCCTGAGAAACTACTGGAGTACCCACCAGTAAGTCTCGCTTGCCCAGGCCAGGAACTTTTTGTAATGACTTTCTGAACACAGCGCGATATCAACCCCCATACCGGGAGAGACGAATCTTATCTAACCGCTACTGCCTCCAAGTGCTTTGGGACTGCACCCAACTACTACCTGTTTGCATGACTCCTTTGAGTCGTGGTAGGGTAGTAATCTAAGAACAGTAGGAACACACTCGAGGCGAAGTGGCAATGTAAAGTCAATGGACTAAGCTGTACTCATGTCACCTAGGAACTGCAACCTAACGATTGTAATAGTACTAACCAGCAGTTCCCCATAAGTCATGTCCAGTATACTCATAACCTAACGAGCACCTACATACTATCTCCAGTATTACGTACTAATGGCTGTGGGACAGACCATCTCCCTTGCTGGGATGAGAAGCGTATACACTAGTCTACTCTTGAGTATCGTTGCTTTGTTTCGATAATCTAACGACTAGGGACCTGTATAAGGATGTGCTTATAGACTACCTATCCCCCACTAGTGTGACTACCTCATAATGTTGTTAGTCAAGCAAAGATCTTAAGAGCTCTACCAATATGTATAAGTGATATACTAAAAGAAACACATGCACTTATTGAGGTAGAATCAAACCAAGTAGCATACTACCATATTGAGCAAGACTGTTAATACATCTGTGTATATCCCAAGCTTCCAAAATATAATATACAAACCAGCATGATACAATAATGGCCTCTAGGGCATATATCACTAACAATCTCCCACTTGCACTAAGGCCATGTATTGGCATATCGTAGACCTATCATACCGCATCTGAGGGATGTCCTTTGTGAGTAGATCTGCAGTGTTGTTCTCTGTATCAACTCTCCGTATCTCGATCACCCGGCGATCCACGATCTCCCTGATTAGGTGATACCGCCTCAATATATGTCTATACTTCTAATGGGACCTGAATTCCATTGCTAAAGCTATAGCCCCGTTGTTGTCACAATACAGTGGTATTGGATCAACAATGGAAGGAACCACCTGATGTTGTGTTAAGAACTTCCTCATCCAAAATGCTTCTTTCGCGATGTCACAAGCAGCGATATACTCCGCTTCCATCGTCGAGTCAGCAACGGTGTCCTGCTTAGAGCTCTTCCAACAGACTGCCCCTCCATTGAGGGTAAAGACATAACCCGACATGGACTTGGAGTCTTCCTTGTCACTCTGGAAGCTAGAGTCAGTAAAGGCCTCGATCTGGAGGATTTTCCGCCATACACCAAGAACATCTCCTTAGCCCTTCTCAGGTACATGAGAATGTTCTTTACTGTTATCTAATGCTTCTCCTATGGGTTTGACTGATACCTGCTTACAACGCTCAGATCGTAAGCTACATCTGGTCTGATACTTAACATCGCATACATTATAGATCCTACTGCAAAAGCTTAGGGTAAAATAAACATGCAATCCATTTTCAAATCAGTCTTGGGAGACATCTCTTTGGGGAGGGTGATTCTGTGACAAGCCGGTAGATTACCGCGCTTTGAATCTTCCATACTGAATCTTTTCAGTATGGTGTCAATGTACCTTGACTGTGAAAGTCCCAACATCCTCTTAGATCTATCACGATAGATCTGGATCCCGAGAATGTAGGAGGCATCACCTAGGTCTTTCATGGAGAATCTCTGTGATAAGAATCCTTTGACTGATTGTAGCATAGGAATTTCATTTCTTATCAAGAGAATGTCATCCATGTACAAGATGAGGAAAACTACAGTTCTCGCTACAATCTTACTATAGATGCATGGTTCATCTGGCTTTTTGATAAATTCGAATTATTTGACCGTCTCATCAAAACAGATGTTCTAACTCCGCGATGCCTGCTTTAATCCATAAATGGATTTAAGCAACTTGCACACTTTCCCGCTGCTCCCACTATGAATGAATCCCTCTGGCTGATCCATATAGACCCACTCTTCCAAATTTACATTCAGAAAAGCGGTCTTTACGTCCATTTGCCAAATCTCATAATCGTGGAAGGCAGCAATGGCAAGAAGGATCTGAATGGATTTGAGCATAGCCACTGAAGAGAAGGTTTCATCATAGTCCAAACCAGGTCTTCGACGAAATCCTTTTGCAACAAGTCTAGCCTTATAGATTTCAACCTGTCCATCTACACCAATCTTCTTTCTGAAGATCCATTTGCCGCCTATAGGTTTTACCTCCTTCTAGAGCAATGTCCAAAGTCCATACTTTGTTGGTGTACATCGACTCTATCTCGGCACGCTTTGCATCCAACCATTTTACCGAGTCTCCGCTCTGAATGGCTTGCTGAAAGCTAGTTGGCCCATCATTGTCAATGATGCAATCCTCTCTATCCCCATCTATGAGAAAACCGCAGTATCTCTCGGGCGGATAAGACTGCCTACTAGTCCCGTGGAGTGGCGCGGGGATGTCCTGTTCTTTCAAAACCTCTGGTTCTACCATGCTTTCAGTAATAGCTTGTGGTTCTGGAATTTCTTCCAGTTCTATTGCGCTCCCACTAGATTATTTTTCAAAAAATTGATTTTCCAAAGAGTAGGCATGACGAGAAACAAAATCCTTTTGTTCCTCTTCATAATAGAAAGGATACCCTCTGGAGTTCTATGGGTATCCCACAAACTTATACAGTACTGAGCGTTCCTCGAGCTTGTTCGCATGCTGCTTTTTAACAAAAGCTGGACATCCCTATATCTTCAGATACTGAAGATAGGGTTTCTTCACACTCCATATGTGATATGGTGTGGTAGGAACTGTCTTGGTAGGAATCTTGTTCAAAAGATATGCAGCTGATTCTAGTGCGTAGCCCCAGAAGGATCGTGGTAACTCAGCGTTACTCATCAAGGAACGTACCATATCCAATAAGGTCCGGTTTCGTGTTTCCGATACACCGTTGTGTTGTTTTGTGTATGGAGGAGTAAGCTGAGAAATAATTCCATTCTCTTTTAAGTAATCCATGAACTTGGCACTTAAGTATTCCCGACCTCGATCAGATCTAAGTGTCTTGATACTTTTGCCATTTGTTTTTCCACTTCATTCTTATATTCTCGGAATTTCTCAAAGGCCTCGGATTTATGTTTCATCAAGAAAACATGTCCATACCTAGAGAAATAAAAGTAATGAAATAGGAATAACCACTTCTTGCATGTGTAGACATTGGACCACACACGTAACTGTATATGAGTCCTAAGAGCTCGCTCGCTCTTGCTCCGTGTCCAGTGAACGGAGTCTTTGTCATCTTTCATTTGAGACATGATAGACAAGTTGCATAAGACTGATATTCAAATGGATCAAAATATCCCACTTTATGTAAATTGGTCAACCGTGTTTCATTGAAGTGTCCCAGTCTAAAATGCCATAAGAAAGCTGATTTAATTCTGGAGACTTTCTTTTGTGTGTGTTTTGGGCGTTGAAAACTTGTAGTTGGTCTAATACGTATATACCGTTGTTTAGTGTACCCGACTCAATCAAATCATGATTAAAATGGATGTCACGACCCGAATGTGTGGAATGTGACTGGAACTTAAATCACGCAACGTCTAGAGGCGTAACGCAATCTAAGCAAGCCAAAGCCCAGAAATCTAAACCTTTTAATGAAATGGAGAGAAGAAATACATGTTTTAAAAGGTGATTTTAATAAAATAAAGTCATATTAAACATTTCAAAAGCGTCATGTTTTCCTAAAAATTTCGGCAGAGTTAAAATTGGCCCCAAACGGGTACAAAACATGAATATGTATAAAACAATGAAATAAGGCATCCCCAAGCGGGAGATAGCACATTGCCGAATGGTGGAACACAATTACATGCAAGATACATCATAATAGTGTGAAATAAGCATATAAAAGCAAGAAATAAGAAAGCACAAAGTCGGCTCACATAAGCTCGACACCAGAGAACAAATATACAAATCTCACCGTCCAGTCTCTAAGTCACATATACACATGGTCGATGGAGTGTACTAGATACAAAATAAATATACATGGTGGGAATAAAAGATTATCCTCCTAAAAACCCACCTATGCGCAAAGTCCTCGAGTCGAAGCAAAAGGTTACAGAAGAAGAAGAAGTATGCCTGCCGCTACTATGCTGACATGCCGGTCCAGCAAGATACTGTAGCATAACGGGGGTGAGTTGCCAACTCGTGAGTAGTAAGTAACATATAATAAGGCTATCACAATCATGCACGCGAATGAGTCGCAACCTGTGTATACCACAATGATGCTATGGACCTATATGAATGCAACATGAATGAATGGTCAAGCACCAAATCTGGTTATATATCTGGAATGAGAAAAATTTGTGTTCTTATCTTAGTAAAACTTTTGTACAATAAAACTTTGGGTATCATCAAATGAAATCGACAGAAAACCGTGTCAATATCGGCACCATATATATATGTCAATTCTTGGAAGCCGTCTCGCAGATCGGCCCTCAAATCATTCAAATCACACGACTCCAATCGCTATCCTCCGGATGACCGCCGGGTTAAAAATCACCGGTAGGTAGTGCTCCCTTGCCAGGCTCAACGTCTCACTATACGACCCTTTTGCCCCGGTGTAACGCTTCGAAAATCGTTTAGGCAGTTTTTCCGTAATCGGCTAAATTTGCAGTCTTTTCCGTAAAAAGTCAAAATAGGTATTTTTCATTATAGGCCTAATTATACAAAATTTAGATAATATATTACTATAAATTGGTCACTAAAATGTCACTTAAAATTTTCTAGTTAATTAAATAAATTTCCTTAATTAATTATTTTTAATATTATTTTAAGCTTTTAAAAATACATTAAATTAGTGAGAAATACAAATTTAAATGGGTAAATTACATACTTAGGAAACTTTATAAACTAAAATATAGTAGTAAAAAAAATTTTACCAAAACTTTCCAAGAATTGTGGTTTTATGGTGTAAAAAATGCATTAAAATGGGTTTTTTTTGTAAAAAGTTGATGTAACATTCATTAATTGATCTTTGAAGAAGCTTTTTGTGTATAATTTTCCACACAAGTCTCTCTCACCCTCCTCCTCCACCTCCAGGTCATGCGACCTGTAGCAAACCCCCTCCCATTTCCCCCATTTTGTTTAGCTCAAAATTCTTGCAAAAAATCCTCCGAAATCCACAAAAATTCACACTTTTCTTAACTAATTCAAACCTAAACCCTAATCCATCCCTTCCCTAACCCTAATTTGTTTAAAAAGTGGAGAAAATAGGTGTCTTGGAGGCTAGTGGAAGTTTGGAATCAACTCTTGTAAGGTACAAATCCTAAACTAGTTGTTAAATTTGTAGTTTAAATAAGCTAAATTAGTATTTTAAAGTGTTAACTTCATTGTAATGGTTGGTTTTTGAAAATTCAAGAGAGGTGTTGATTCCCTAATTAGGGTTTGTTGTCGGATAAGTGGGTTTAGGCTGGGGCAGTGGTTATCTAGTGGGTTAGAATGGTTGTTGTGCGATGTAGCGATCGCTACACCGTTAAATCGCGATGATTGCATCGCTATTTCTATGTCAATGCTTACTAGTTTTTCTAAATTTTTAGTAGGCGATCTAGTTGCGTTATATTAGTGATATAATTAGCATCATATACGACTATTAGTGTGCGCGAATGCGGGGTTTTGTCTAGTCGGGTTTTAGTTTTGACGATTGCCCCGAAACGGCGATTTTAGTTAAGGTTTTAGCGATTTTCGTGCGTTTTCCGCGCACTGAGTGCACGTTGTGATTAATTCGAGAGTGTCGATCTTTTCATATTATGAGTTGCGTCATTTCAGGAACCTGTAATCTTATATTGTATGTTATGCAATTCTAGGATCGGTCGCGGAAATATCGGACGCGGCGCGAAAAGACAAGGCGGTGGTTGGATCGGATTAGCGAGGCATTCAGTTGAGTAGATGTATTCATCTATGGGGGAATCGTCCGGATGGCACGAGGCGCCCCCTAGTTAGAATTACCTTATTCTTGATACATATGCATTGTTAGTTAGCTAACCCCCCTCATTCACATTTCATACATTTATAGCTTTTCGTCTGCAAGATTTGCATAGGATATCCATATACATATGTGTGATATCGCTTCGTAGGACACGTACACCATTACCATTGGCTCCTGTTGTACGCGCACTATTCATGTGACACACACGCCTTTGGCTATAGCCATGCCACGAGCACCATAGAACCTGTTTAGCCTAGTATCATCACTTGCATCATACATGATATATGAAATCGCATAGCATGTATATACCTCGCATCATCATCATACTTACATAGATTTCTAGACACAAATCATTTCGCATACCTTGATATCATAGACATTTATCATATACAACATGTTGGGTATTATGATTTTCTTGAGGATTTCATTATTGCTGCGATTTCTGGATTTTGGGGAAACCGCAAGAATTTAACAAAAGCTTATATTTATCATTTTTAAAACAAAGTTGCGGTTTCTCGTGATGTATGTGTCGTCCACCATGAGTTTTCATATTTTCTGTTGGATTTCGAGACCCGATTCGAGGAGTGGATGAACCGTCTCGGGTACATGGTAGGCCCGGTATGGTACCCCGGGGCAAGAAGATCGAGTTGTAGAAGATAAGCCTAGCAGGGGAAGACCACCTACCGGTGATGTCTGGTACGGCGGATATCCGGAGGATACCGACCGTTGTCGTGAGATTTGATGATATGGGTCGATCCGGACTGATGGAGCCCGATGTATTGAGACATTGATACAGTGAGACATTGAGATAGATATGTTTTCATATTTGGTGTCGATGCTTGACACGGGTTTCAGATGATTTCTTGATGGTATTTAACTATTATACAGATATTCTTTTTCTAAAGTTAAGAATGCAGAATCATAGCATTTAAAACACTTAAAGATTTAGTATTGACATTGGATACATGTGCATGCATACCAGAGGTACTACATCACATCTGGACATACATGCTGTGACCCATTTGCGTGCATTCTTACGATTGCCTTACTAGATGTTATATTCTTCTCATAAGCTAGCAACTCACCCCCGTTGTGCCACAGTGTCTTGCAGGTCGGACTCATCAGCCTAGTAGCGGCGGCTTATCTTGTTAGTGACTTCTTTTGATTAGACTCGCGACATTGCTCCTAGGTGGGTTGCGAGAGCACTTTTATCTCTTTTTGTACTATTTTATATCTAGTATACTCCATCTACCACTTCTTATGTGTATATGCGACCTAGTGATGAGACTGAGAGATTTGTGTATATGTGGTTTCTTTTGGTCGAGCTCACTTGAGCCGACGTTGTGTTTTCTTGTATTTTGCATTTCTTTATGCTCTTTTCTTGAGATTACATATATATATATATATTGCGTGTGGTTGTGATCCACCTTGGGCTAAGAGCTAGCTCCCGCTTGGGGATGCAATTTTGTGATTACAGGTTATATATCTTGTTGTACACATTTTGGGGGATAGAATTTACAAAGGAGACTCTGCCGAAATTTTCTGAAATTTTTGTTTTTTTTTAAAAAGGGGTTCGATAAAACTTAATTGATTTCAAAAATCATTTTCATGAAAGGTTTCTTTCACTCTCTTTGGTTTCTTTTGGTTTGGATTTTTTGGGCTTTGGCTGACTTAGTTTACGTTACGCCATTAGACGTCTCGTAATCTAAGTGCCAGTCACGTTCCGTACTTTCGGGTCGTGACAAAGTTAGTATCAGAGCGTAGGTTTTACCTTTCTGAGTGTAGGACGACCTTGGTAGATGGAGTAGGTGACTTAAGCAGAGTGGCGTAGCGTGAGTATGATCCGCGGCATACATACGATACGATACTCCGCCTAAGTGACCTTAGGAAATAACTGCTTGTATTTTCTTTCTTGATTCCTTGCATTCCTTGATTCAATTGCAATGTTCTTATCGATCCCGTTTCTTATTCCATCTTCGATGCCGCCAAAGACTACGAGAGCACAGCGGGCTGCCACTAGGGATGAGATTCGAGGGGACTCGTTTGAGGCGAGGATCGAGCGGGATGATGCGCCTACCCCTCAGGGTCATATTGATCCGCCTTATCCAGACCGTATTGCAAGATTAGAGGCCGGCATGCAAGAGTTGCGACAGATGATGGGATCTTTAGTTGAGTCCAGTCGGGCACAGAGATCCGAGGATGTTCCTTCTACTGCAAATACCATGATTGCACCTGCTGCACAGATGGTCGCTCCTGCTACTACGGAGACTATCCCTGTTTCACTACAGGAGTTCATGAGATTGAGACCTCCAGCTTTTACCGGTACGGATGCGATAGAGGACCCACAGGAATTTCTTGATAGGATGGCTCGGATTTTCCGTTCGTTGAGGTGTTCTGATGATAAATTGGTGGAATTTGCGAGTTTTCGTCTGGAGGATCTTGACCAGACATGGTACGATTCAGTAGAGAGAGGCCGAGCTGCAGGTCTACCTTCTATGACCTGGGATGAGTTACAGCTGCGTTTCTTGCCCGTTTTCTTCCGGAGAGTGTCCGAGATGCTCGAGCCCGTAGTTTTGAGTCTCTGCGCAAGACTTCTGGGATGACGGTGTCGGAGTATGATATACAGTTTACCCAGTTGTCTCGATATGCTCCGTACCTAGTAGACACGGAAGAGAAGAGAATAAAGAGGTTTGTGCGAGGGCTTGATACACAGCTATTCCTTTCCATCAGCACCCAGCACTTTGATACATACGCAGCCGCGATGGAAGCAGCCTTACTTTTGGAGGAGCATATTTCTGAGACTCCGGTCATTTCTGGGCCGAAGAGGATTCGTACTGATACACCAGCTCAGCGGCAGATGGGTAGACATCGTGATAGATTATTTCCAAGAGATGGTGGAGGCAGAGGATTGAGACGAGGTCAGTTATTTGGTTCATATCCACAGACCCAGCAGTCGTCGCGAGGATGTTTTCGGTGTGGGAGTCAGTACCACCGTGTTAGAGACTGTACCATGGGAAGCCAGGGCGCGGCGACAGTCCCACATGTGACCTTACCACCTTCACCACCTCCTCAGAGAGCTCTACTTCCTACTCCTGATGATGCTCCACACCTGCCAGATGCTCCTAGAGGTCGTGGGCGTGGCGGTCCGATTCAGAGAGGACGAGGCGACAGAGGCAGAGGCAGAGGCCGAGGTAGAGGCAGAGGACAGCCAGCTATTAGTGGTGGACAGGTCCAAGTTTCGCGTTGACTCCTCACGATGCACAGGCATCCTATGCCGTCGTGACAGGTACTTTGCCAGTATGTTCTATTGATGCACGGGTATTATTTGATCCAGGCACCACACATTCATATGCATCCACGTACTTTGCACCGAGGTTGGGCCAGAGTCTTCTCCGTTAGATCAGCCCCTTGTCGTTATTACACCGGTAGGCGAGTCGTTTGTTGCTCGTTTTGTGTACCGATCATGTTCCGTTCGTATCGGAGAGAAGGATTCTTCAGTTGATTTGATTCTCCTCGATATGCTAGACTTTGACGTTCTTCTTGGTATAGACTGGCTAGCCACCTGTTATGCATCCGTGGACTGCCGTGAGAAAGCAGTCAGATTCAGTTTTCCTGGTGAGCCGGTTCTTGTTATTCAGGGAGATCGTAGCGCTACCCTTCCCAGCTTGATTTCTTCTCTTCGCGCTGGTCAGCTCTTAAGGAAAGGGTGTCAGGGATTCTTAGCCTATGTTTGTGATACTAGCTCCACAGAGGTTCCGTTGGACCAGGTCCCTATTGTGAGAGAGGTTCCTGATGTATTCTCTGACGAGCTGCCTGGTCTGCCACCAGAGCGTGAGATTGAGTTCTGCATCGACTTGATCCCCGGCACGGGGCCTATCTCTATACCGCCTTACCGGATGGCCCCGGCAGAGCTGAGAGAGCTGAAGGATCAGTTACAGGACTTACTGGACAAAGGGCTTGTCCGACCGAGTGTGTCACCTTGGGGTGCTCCCGTCCTGTTTTTTAAGAAGTAGGACGGGAGTATGCGCTTATGCATTGATTATCGTCAGCTGAACCGAGTTACTGTGCGGAACAGATATCCTCTACCCCGCATTGATGACTTATTCGATCATCTCCACGGTGCAGGGTTTTTCTCGAAGGTTGATTTACGGTCGGGTTATCACCAGTTGCGGGTTCGGAAGGAGGATATTTCGAAGACCGCTTTCCGTACTCGATATGGTCATTATGAGTTCTTGGTGATGTCGTTCGGGCTCACCAATGCCCGGCAGCATTTATGGACTTGATGAACCGTGTATTCAGGCCGTATCTCGATCAGTTCATCATTGTGTTCATTGACGACATCTTGGTTTATTCTCGGAGCCGGGAGGAGCATGAGCAACACTTGCGTATCATATTGCAGACTTTGAGGGAGCATCGGCTGTTCGCCAAATTTTCCAAGTGCGCATTCTGGTTAGACAGTGTCGACTTCTTGGGTTATATGGTGACGAGAGATGTTATTTGTGTGGACCCGAAGAAGATCGAGGCAGTTCAGCGTTGGCCTAGACCGGTATCAGTTACAGAGGTTTGCAGCTTTCTGGGTCTGGCCGGCTATTATCGACGTTTTGTCCAGGATTTCTCCCGTATTGCTGCACCGCTGACTGGGTTGACCCGGAAGGGGGTCCCTTTTGATTGGACCCAGGCATGTGAGGATAGTTTCCAGCAGTTGAAGACTCGTCTGACTACTGCACCAGTGTTAGCATTGCCTTCAGGATCAGGCGGGTTCGTTGTATATTGTGATGCTTCTCGAGTGGGCTGGGTTGTGTATTGATGCAGCACGACAGAGTTATCGCGTATTCTTCTCGGCAGCTGAGGAAACATGAACAGAACTACCCCACCCATGATTTAGAGATGGCTGCAGTGGTATTTGCACTTAAAATCTGGAGACATTACCTATACGGTGAGTCGTGCCAGATATTCTATGACCATAAGAGTTTGAAGTATATTTTTCAGCAGCGAGATCTGAATCTGAGACAGCGCCGTTGGATGGAGTTGGCGAAAGATTATGACTGCAAGATTTTATACCATCCGGGCAAGGCGAATGTTGTGGCAGATGCTTTAAGTAGGAGGCCCGGAGGTAGTCTATCTTGTTTGAGCGCAGTACAGATGCAGTCGACAGCAGATTGGCAGATTTTATGTGACAGCAGAGTGCAGTTTGAGTTTATTCCTACCGGGGGATAGCTGGCCCATTTCAGAGCACGCCCACAGTTACTTGACCGTATCCGCGAGGCACAGTCCAGTGATGCCCGTATTTTAGAGATTATTGAGCAGATTCGACAGGGCAGAGTTTCTGAGTTCATGATTGATGATCAGGGGATACTTCGATTTGGGACTCGACTGTGCGTACCAGATGCTGAGGGACTGAGGTGCGATATCCTCGAGGAGGCACATAGATCAGTATACAGTGTGCATCCAGGTTCCACCAAGATGTACCATGATTTGAGAGAGGTTTACTGGTGGGAGGGATGAAGAAGGATGTTACAGACTTTGTGTCGAGATGCCTGACTTGTCAGCAAGTCAAGACCGAGCACCAGAGGCCAGCTGGCGAGTTACAGCCTTTGCCCATCCCCGAGTGGAAGTGGGAACAGGTCTCCATGGACTTCATTGTGGGTCTGCCCAGGACCAGTCGAGGGTATGACTCTATTTAGGTGATTGTGGATCGACTGACGAAAGCGGCTCACTTCCTGCCAGTGAAGACCACTTTTGGATTTTCTCAGTACGCCCAGGTTTATATTGATGAGATCGTGCGACTGCATGGCGTTCCGACTTGCATTGTGTCCGACCGGGGCACCCAGTTTACCAGCCGATTGTGGCGGAAACTTCTGGAAGCTTTGGGCACCTGATTGAGTTTTAGCACAGCCTTTCATCCGCAGACTGACGGTCAGTCGGAGCGTACTATTCAGACTCTTGAGGACATGCTCAAAGCATGTGTTTTAGATTTTGGTGGTAGCTGGGATCGTCATTTGCCCTTGATCGAGTTCTCCTACAATAACAGCTTCCAGGAGACGATTCAGATGGCACCTTTCGAGGCTTTATACGGGAGGGGATGTCGATCGCCTGTGTGTTGGACAGAGCTCAGGGAGAGCAGTATTTTAGGGCCGCAGATTGTTCAGGAGACGACCGAGAAGATACAGCTGATTCGAGACAGGATGAGAGCGGCACAGAGTAGGCAGAAATCATATGCTGACAGGCACCGTCGCCGACTCGAGTTCGCTGTTGGTGATCATTTTTTCCTGAAGGTCTCTCCGATGAAGGGTGTGATGAGATTTGGGCGGAAAAGGAAACTGAGTCCTAGATATGTTGGTCCCTTCGAGATCCTAGAGCGTGTTGGTTCAGTCGCTTATCGGTTAGCTCTTCCGCCCAGCTTCCCCGATGTTCACCCCGTGTTCCATGTTTCGATCCTCCGCAAGTACCTTCATGATCCTTCCCATGAGATTCAGCACAAGACGATCCAGCTATAGCGTGATCTTTCTGTCACGACCCAAGTTTGGATGTGACAAGCACTTAGATTGTATCATATCTAAAGATATGCACAAGTCCAAGTAAGCCAAAAACCAAGATCAATATACCTTATTTCGGAATTATTTATGAAAATTTAGTTTTTAAGTAAAAATCTCAATTTGTGAAGTTAATTTATTAAACAAATAACAAAGATTAAGTTTAGTTGCATTCCGAGTTGGAATCAACAATATTAACAATGGACATGAATATAAGCATATAGAACATCACTGAATCTCATAAAGACAAAAATAATGAAACTAACCAACAGATCTCAACTGTACATATATATACCATATCTCACTTCTAAGTCAAAATACAGGTTTGATGGAGACTTTCTAGATACAAAATACAAAATCCAAAAAGGAAGGTTACTACACATGTAACCTACCAATCAAAAGGTGGAATACAACTGCAAAAGTGACTCTGCCTCGCAGCTACCCGTCCACTCTATCCCTGCAAGGAACTGTGGCACAACGGGGATGAGTTGCCAACTCAGTGAATACGACAAACATATAACGGCGAATAAAGTAAATTTGCCGATTTATAATTTATATCAACAATGATGAACATGATGCGTACTAACATGTAGAAGCATAAATCTGAAATGTTCCATATATAAATCCAAAACTGAAATCTCATCAATTGTTTTCCAAATATGATTCATTTTCTTCCCGTGTCCATCATCGACACATATCTTCGGTATTTCATCAGGCATTGTTCCCCGAACGATCCTGTCAATCCATAACACCGGTCGGTATCCCCCGGATATCCGCCGTGTTTACCACTGACTCCGGTATCGAGTATCCTCGCTAGGCTCACCGCCTATACTGCGGCCCCTGCCCCTCGGCCCCGACCGGGTCCACCATGATCCGGCTGTATAGCTACCCCACCCAGCTCGGATATACGTAATAAATTCCGCAACCGTATAGCTACCCCACCCGGTTCGGAACAAAATCAAATCAAAAAAAACGACATTCATGGTGGACATGTCACAATTTTCATAAAATCATTGAATCCTTTCACTAGTAATTAAAACTTAAAACCAGAAATCCTCAATAATACATTTACCTCTTATATCAACATGGGATACGCAGATAATAAGCATGATATTAATGATGCAATTTACTAATATTAATTGTGTGTAAAATATGATAAGAGTCATTTTAACAAGAAATTTGCTAAGTGTAAAAGTGACATGGTAATATCGACGAGGTGTAGTGTAACATGTAAATATGTGCAGGTGCGGCATAACTCGTCGATAACTGTGCAGTGTTCTAACAATTATTAACATGGAAGTTTACATATATATGAATGCATATGATTAATTTAGCATAATAAGCCTATGTTTATTCAAACTTAACTACGGGCGTATCACGCCATCCATACAAAATCCCCCGGTAGATGTTTAGTCTACTCACCGGAATACGACGAATCAACTCAGATCACCAATCCATTTCCTTTCCTTGCTGCTTCCAAAGTTTCCGTATTCGAATCTATTATCGCAATTAACTTGTATAAGAAATGACTAACCCCGATACGATGAAAACACGAAAATACCAGTTTTACGTATTAGCTATACTAAGTATAATTATCGCAACCTATCAAATATTTATACTAACCAGATTTTAACTATAACCTGTATCGCTACAGAAACAGATCGCGATATTCATTAACCATGTCGTATTTTATTTTCTTAGATAACTTTACCGATATTAACTTCCAGATTCTATTTATAGTGAAACTAAATTGTTTAATTAACACCAATTTAGTCAAAATTGTACACTGAACCCTACCCAACCAACCAAAACACCCTAGCTTCCTACCTGGCCGGCGACGCCGGATTTTCCCTCATGGCCGCCGGCCAAAAACCGGCCCCTTGGTGTCGTGGTCCTATGGTTTGCTCTATATTCCAATTATATCATTTTAGCACTATTTTGTTAAGTTGATTTTATTCTTACCAACAGCAGATTTCTACATAGCTATATTTTCCTAAAATACTAACTTTTCCAATATCCGATTTCTAAAATTTTCTAAATTACAGAACTAAAATCTACTGAATTAAGAATTATACCCACAATAATTTGTTGGAATAACCCCCTCCAAGATGCTAAGCCCCTTGTCCTAGCTTGTAGTAAATGAGCTTGGGTATGAAGATAGCTCTCTATCTCAAACTCAATTTTGGCTCTGTGGGTTTTTTTTTCCTCTTGAAAGAAAGAATGGGCTCTGTAGAATTTCAAGTGATCAAGTGGACAATTCAATTCAAGTGGCTGTGGGTTTTTTTTTTTCTAAGTGGTCTGGTGAGTGTAAATTGATCCATGCAACATATAAAATAAATCCTTACCCAAAAGCATTGCCAGCACACTCCAAGAGTGGGGGCCACGAAATGCTTGCAGCACACAAACATGCCAACTGTCTCATGCAAGCAAAATCCCAACTACTAGTGTCACCAAGATAGCCAAGTGTCAAACCAATTACTCACAATAACATGCAACCTGCCACACACATAATGAGTCACCAAAACCCATCATGCAATGTATTAAGCCATGCAATGTATTAAGCCATGAATTCCCAAGCCCACCAAAACCCCACTGCCCACATGAATTTCGAAATTCAAGTAGCCACAAATGAAATGGCAGTAAAAGAAAGAATTGGAAAAAAAAACCAAAGAAGGAAATATTTATTTATTTATTTAAATTTTTTTTTTTTGCCAAAAGCAAACTCAGAAAATCTCCATTAATTTTATTTATTTCTAAATTTTCAAAATGTTACAATATTTCCCCCTTAAGAAAATTCGGTCCCCGAATTTAAAATAATTACTAGACATACCTATGAAAAGATGTGGAAATTTCCTCCGCATTGCGTCCTCCGTCTCCCAAGTAATCTCCTCGCGATCCTTTCCTTGCCAGAGAACCTTTACAGATGGCAGTATCCTTGATCGTAGCTGCTTTGCCTGCCTGTCCAGAATAGCGACTGGCTGCACTGTGAAGGATAGATCTCGCTCAAGCTGTAGAGTCTGATGCTGGATCGCGTGAGATGGATCGTGAAGATATCTGCGAAGCATCGAAACGTGAAACACCGGATGTACGTCGGTAAAACCAGGTGGAAGTGCTAACCGATAAGCCACAGCGCCCACTCACTCTAAAATCTCGTAAGGTCCAACATATCTGGGGCTGAGCTTCCCTTTCTTTCCGAAGCGCATCACACCCTTCATTGGAGATACTCGAAGGAACACATGATCTCCCACATCAAACTCGAGTTTACGCCGTCGTCGATCTGCGTATGACTTTTGTCTGCTTTGAGCCGCTTTCATTCTATCTCGTATCAATTGAATCTTCTCTGTAGTTTCCTGTACTATCTGCGGTCCCAAAATACAACTCTCACTAAGTTCTGTCCAACAAACAGGTGATCGTCATTTCCTTCCATACAAAGCTTCAAAGGGTGCCATCTGGATCGTTTCTTGAAAACTGTTGTTATACGAGAATTCCACCAAAGGTAGGTGACGATCCCAACTACCACCGAAATCTAGGCTACAAGCCCGAAGCATATCCTCTAGTATCTGTATGGTCCGCTCCGACTGACCGTCTGTCTGTGGATGGAAAGCTGTACTAAAACTCAGTCGTGTACCAAGAGCGTCCTGAAGTTTCTGCCATAGCCTGCTTGTGAACTGGGTACCTCGATCTGATACTATGCATGTCGGCACTCCATGTAGACGTACAATCTCATCGATATAAACCTGTGCATACTGAGCAAATCCATATGTCGTCTTCACTGGAAGAAAATGAGCGGCCTTCGTCAGCCTGTCTACAATCACCCAAATGGAATCATACCCTCTGCTAGTCCTGGGTAGACCCACCACATAATCCATGGAAATCTGTTCCCATTTCCACTCTGGAATGGGTAAGGGTTGCAGCTCCCCGGCTGGCCTCTGGTGTTCTGCTTTAACTTGCTGACAAGTCAAGCATCGAGAAACAAAATCCGTAACATCCTTCTTCATTCCTTCCCACCAATAATTTTCTTTCAAATCACGATACATTTTGGTGGAACCAGGATGAATACTGTATACTGATCTGTGGGCACCCTCCAAAATCTCACGCCTCAATCCGTCAGAATCTGGCACACAGAGACGAGTCCTAAAACGTAATACTCCCTGATCATCAATCACGAACTCCGTCTCCTTGCCCTGCCTAACATGATCCATAATCTCTATCATGCGAGTATCTGTAGGCTGCGCATCTCGAATACGATCCAATAGCTGAGGTCTGGTGTGAACATGTGCTAGCTGACCTCCTGCCGGTGTGAACTCAAACTGTATACGACTATCACATAAGATCTACCAGTCTGTAGAAGACTGTCTCTGCAAAATGCTCAAATGAGATAATTTACCTCCAGGCCTCCGACTCAAGGCATCTGCTACAACATTTGCTTTGCCTGGATGGTACAAGATCTCACAGTCGTAATCCTTCACCAGTTCCATCCATCTACGCTGCCTGAGGTTCAGATCTTTCTGCTGAAAGATATACTTTAAACTTTTATGATCTGTGAAAATTTGACACGTTTCTCCATACAAGTAATGTCTCCAAATCTTCAATGCGAATACCACAGTAGCCATCTCGAGATCATGAGTGGGGTAGTTTTGTTCATGCCTCTTCAACTGTCGAGAAGCATACGCTATTACTTTGCCGTGTTGCATCAACACACAGCCTAAGCCCACTCTAAAAGCATCGCAATACACGACGAAACCCCCTGACCCGGAAGGTAAAGATAATACAGGTGCAGTAGTCAAACGCGTCTTCAACTGTTGGAAACTCTGCTCACACGCATCTGTCCACTGAAATGGAACTTCCTTCCTAGTCAATCCTGTCAAAGGTGCCGCTATCCGTGAGAAATCCTGTACGAAGCGTCTGTAATAGCCTGCCAGACCTAAGAAACTCCGAACCTCCGTAACTGACATAGGCCTGGGCCAGTGTTGTACCGCTTCAATCTTCTTTGGGTCAACGCATATACCTTCTCTCGTAACTATATGCCCCAAGAACTCCACACTATCGAGCCAAAAAGCACACTTAGAAAACTTTGCATACAACTGATGCTCTTTCAAGGTCTGCAATGTGATACGTAAATGCTGCTCGTGCTCCGTCTGACTCCGAGAATATACAAGAATATCATCTATGAATACTATAATAAACCGATCGATAAAGGGTCTAAAGATACGGTTCATCATATCCATAAAAGCTGCTGGAGCATTGGTGAGTCCGAACGACATCACCAGAAATTCATAATGCCCATATCTCGTACGAAACGCCGTCTTTGGAATATCGTCCTTCCGAACCCTCAACTGATGATATCCTGACCTCAAGTCAATCTTTGAGAAAAATCCTGCTCCTTGCAACTGATCGAACAAGTCATCTATTCGTGGTAATGGATACCTGTTTCGCACAGTGACGCGATTCAGCTATCGGTAGTCGATGCACATTCTCATACTACCGTCCTTCTTCTTTACAAATAATACAGGAGCTCCCCACGGTGAAACACTGGGACGAACAAGTCCTCTATCTAACAACTCTTGCAACTGGCCCTTGAGTTCTTTCAATTCCGTCGGTGCCATTCGATAGGGTGGTATAGAAATAGGCCCTGCACCCGGAATCAAGTCAATGCAAAATTCAATATCTCGATCAGGTGGCAATCCTGGTAACTCGCAGGAAATACCTCAGGAAATTCTCGTATGATCGGGATTTGGTCCAATGGAACTTCAGCGACCTCTATGTCCTGAATAAAAGCCAAGAACCCATGACAACCCTTCTTCAAGAGCCGCTTCGCACCAAAAGCAAAAATCATGTTGACAGGGGTTAACTTGCAATCCCCCTGCACAACAAACACCGGTTCACCAGGAAAACAAAACCTAACCGCTTTTCCTCTGCAATCTACATAAGCATGACAAGCGGCTAACCAGTCCATCCCAAGAAGTATGTCAAAATCCAACATATCTAGGAGAATCAGATCAACTATCGAATCTCTACCACCAATACGCACCGAACACGATCTGAATACGTGCCGAGCTATAAAGGAATCTCCAACTGGAGTAATCACTACCAAGGGTAACTCTAATAATGACGACTCCTTCCCCAATAAAAGTGCGAATCGTGAAGATACATAAGAATGTGTAGAACCGGGATCAAATAAAACATGTGCCTCTACTGAGCATACGGTAAGAGTACCTGTCACGACTGCATTTGATGCCTGGGCGTCCTGTGGAGTCAGCGCAAAAACCCGTGCCTGGCCCCTGCCCGCATCCTGTCGTCCTCTACCTCGATCTCCTCTACCTCTCTGAGCACGTCCTGCATAGCCTCGACCTCGTGGTGCAACTGCCTGGCGTGTAGCGCCAACTGGGGGAGGAAGTAAAGCCATCGGTGTAGGAGGTGGAAGGGGTAAAGCAGCCTGTGGAGTAACGGTCCCGCCCTGAGATCTGCAATCTCGCGCAAAGTGCCCGGGAAGTCCACAACTATAGCAGGTAGATGGTGGTCTCTGATCACAAGGATAAGAACTGAACATCTGGCCCTGTGTCCAACCTCGTCCGACACTGTGGCCTGGAGTATATCTGCCTGGATATGACCCTCTACCTCTGCCAAACTGTCTATTTGTCGGCACGACCGGTCTACTCCTCTTTGGCTCTGGAACAACTCCTGACTCGTTCAAACGCTCCTCTACTCGTATCGCCGCATCCATGGCCTGTGCATATGTATCAAAATGCTGGGAGCCTATCGCCAGATACAACTGTGTGTCCAAACTCCTTAGGAACCTTTTCACCCGAAGCTCCTCTATAGGTACTAAGTATGGGGCATATCGCGATAGCTGGGTGAATCGTAAATCATAATCTGCTACTGACATACTTGCTGATTTCCTCAACGCTTCGAAACTGCTAGCTCTAGCATCCCTCACACTCTGGGGAAGAAATCTAGCAAGAAAGACTGTAGAAAACTCGGTCCACGTCATCGGAGGAAGATTTGTAGCTCGCCCTCTTTCCATCGACTCACACCACTCCTGTGCAAGTCCCTCCAAACGAAAGCTAGTCAGCTCAACTGACCTCGCATCAGAACATCGCAAAGATCTGCCAATCCTCGCCATTCTATCAAGAAAAGATTGACGATCTTCCGCCACATCGGTCCCTGTAAATACCGGGGGTCGCAATCTCATAAACTCTGCAAGTGATACCTCCATCACTCTCGTATCTTCTGGCGCTACCGTCTGTGTAGGCTGTACCTCGGACTCTGCTACGGTCGGTGCTGGATCTGATCTCAAAGCTCGAGTGGTCTCAGCTAACTGTCCTACCACTCGCTGTAATCCCAACATACCCTCCTCAATCCTAGTCATGCGATCTGGAGGAGGAGGATCAACATGCTCATGCACCTCCTGCATGTCCGGTGTACCAGTCGTCGTCACAGGCGGATTCGCCCTAGCTGCATTTCTGGCTGCGGCTCGTCTAGCCCGCGTAGCCATGGCAACTGGAACAAGAAACGAGAGTTGATAAGGTGTGGGAACAGAAGCAATCAATAACGGAGAATCAACGGAAGAATAGATCAAGATAAACATCCTAAGGTTAGTTAGGCTGAATACGATAACGTAAATATGCCGCGGAACATACGTACGGTACTGCATTCGTCCTAATTCACCTACTCCATCAAACCAAAGGTCATCCTAACTCTCGGACTCTCGTCAACCTATTTTAATTTCCTACCCTATTCCGTAAGGATAATCCTACGCTCTGATACCAACTTTGTCACGACCCAAGTTTGGATGTGAAAGGCACTTAGATTGTATCATATCTAAAGATATGCACAAGTCCAAGTAAGCCAAAAACCAAGATCAATATACCTTATTTCGGAATTATTTATGAAAATTTAGTTTTTAAGTAAAAATCTCAATTTGTGAAATTAATTCATTAAACAAATAACAAAGATCAAGTTTAGTTGCATTCCGAGTTGGAATCAACAATATTAACAATGGACATGAATATAAGCATATAGAACATCACTGAATCTCATAAAGACAAAAATAATGAAACTAACCAACAGATCTCAACTGTACATATATATACCATATCTCACTTCTAAGTCAAAATACAGGTTTGATGGAGACTTTCTAGATACAAAATACAAAATCCAAAAAGGAAGGTTACTACACATGTAACCTACCAATCAAAAGGTGGAATACAACTGCAAAAGTGACTCTGCCTCGCAGCTACCCGTCCACTCTATCCCTGCAAGGAACTGTGGCACAACGGGGATGAGTTGCCAACTCAGTGAATACGACAAACATATAACGGTGAATAAAGTAAATATGCCGATTTATAATTTATATCAACAATGATGAACATGATGCGTACTAACATGTAGAAGCATAAATCTGAAATGTTCCATATATAAATCCAAAACTGAAATCTCATCAATTGTTTTCCAAATATGATTCATTTTCTTCCCGTGTCCATCATCGACACAAATCTTCGGTATTTCATCAGGCATCGTTCCCCGAACGATCCTGTCAATCCATAACACCGGTCGGTATCTCCCGGATATCCGCCGTGTTTACCACTGACTCCGGTATCGAGTATCCTCGCTAGGCTCACCTCCTATACTGCGGCCCCTGCCCCTCGGCCCCGACCGGGTCCACCATGATCCGGCTGTATAGCTACCCCACCCAGCTCGGATATACGTAATAAATTCCGCAACCGTATAGCTACCCCACCCGGTTCGGAACAAAATCAAATAAAAAAAACGACATTCATGGTGGACATGTCACAATTTTCATAAAATCATTGAATCCTTTCACTAGTAATTAAAACTTAAAACCAGAAATCCTCAATAATACATTTACCTCTTATATCAACATGGGATACGCAGATAATAAGCATGATATTAATGATGCAATTTACTAATATTAATTGTGTGTAAAATATGATAAGAGTCATTTTAACAAGAAATTTGCTAAGTGTAAAAGTGACATGGTAATATCGACGAGGTGTAGTGTAACATGTAAATATGTGCAGGTGCGGCATAACTCGTCGATAACTGTGCAGTGTTCTAACAATTATTAACATGGCAGTTTACATATATATGAATGCATATGATTAATTTAGCATAATAAGCCTATGTTTATTCAAACTTAACTACGGGCGTATCACGCCATCCATACAAAATCCCCCGGTAGATGTTTAGTCTACTCACCGGAATACGACGAATCAACTCAGATCACCAATCCATTTCCTTTCCTTGCTGCTTCCAAAGTTTCCGTATTCGAATCTATTATCGCAATTAACTTGTATAAGAAATGACTAACCCCGATACGATGAAAACACGAAAATACCAGTTTTACGTATTAGCTATACTAAGTATAATTATCGCAACCTATCAAATATTTATACTAACCAGATTTTAACTATAACCTGTATCGCTACAGAAACAGATCGCGATATTCATTAACCATGTCGTATTTTATTTTCTTAGATAACTTTACCGATATTAACTTCCAGATTCTATTTATAGTGAAACTAAATTGTTTAATTAACACCAATTTAGTCAAAATTGTACACTGAACCCTACCCAACCAACCAAAACACCCTAGCTTCCTACCTGGCCGGCGACGCCGGATTTTCCCTCATGGCCGCCGGCCAAAAACCGGCCCCTTGGTGTCGTGGTCCTATGGTTTGCTCTATATTCCAATTATATCATTTTAGCACTATTTTGTTAAGTTGATTTTATTCTTACCAACAGCAGATTTCTACATAGCTATATTTTCCTAAAATACTAACTTTTCCAATATCCGATTTCTAAAATTTTCTAAATTACAGAACTAAAATCTACTGAATTAAGAATTATACCCACAATAATTTGTTGGAATAACCCCCTCCAAGATGCTAAGCCCCTTGTCCTAGCTTGTAGTAAATGAGCTTGGGTATGAAGATAGCTCTCTATCTCAAACTCAATTTTGGCTCGGTGGGTTTTTTTTTTCCTCTTGAAAGAAAGAATGGGCTCTGTAGAATTTCAAGTGATCAAGTGGACAATTCAATTCAAGTGGCTGTGGGTTTTTTTTTTCCTAAGTGGTCTGGTGAGTGTAAATTGATCCATGCAACATATAAAATAAATCCTTACCCAAAAGCATTGCCAGCACACTCCAAGAGTGGGGGCCACGAAATGCTTGCAGCACACAAACATGCCAACTGTCTCATGCAAGCAAAATCCCAACTACTAGTGTCACCAAGATAGCCAAGTGTCAAACCAATTACTCACAATAACATGCAACCTGCCACACACATAATGAGTCACCAAAACCCATCATGCAATGTATTAAGCCATGCAATGTATTAAGCCATGAATTCCCAAGCCCACCAAAAACCCACTGCCCACATGAATTTCGAAATTCAAGTAGCCACAAATGAAATGGCAGTAAAAGAAAGAATTGGAAAAAAAAAACCAAAGAAGGAAATTTTTATTTATTTATTTATTTTTTTTTTTTTGCCAAAAGTAAACTCAGAAAATCTCCATTAATTTTATTTATTTCTAAATTTTCAAAATGTTACACTTTCATTCACCGAGCAGCCGGGGGTCATTTTGGATCGGCAGGTGAAGAAATTGAGGTCGAGGGTTATACCGTCCATCAAGGTCCTTTGGCGTGGCCCGAACAGCGAGGAGGTCACCTGGGAGACCGAGGTCGAGATGAGGAAGAGATATCCCCATCTTTTTGAAGGTACGCGTAGTTAAATTCTAAATTCGGGGACCGAATTTTTTTTTAGGGGGGAAGATTGTAACGCTTTGAAAATCGTTAAGGCAGTTTTTCGGTAATCGGCTAAATTTGCAGTCTTTTCCGTAAAAAGTCAAAATAGGTATTTTTCATTATAGACCTAATTATAAAAAATTTAGATAAGATATTACTATAAATTGGTCACTAAAATGTCACTTAAAATTTTCTAGTTAATTAAAAAAATATCCTTAATTAATTATTTTTAATATTATTTTAAGATTTTAAAAATACATTAAATTAGTGATAAATACAAATTTAAATGGGTAAATTACACACTTAGGAAACTTTATAAACTAAAATATAGTAGTAACAAAAATTTTACCAAAACTTTCCAAGAATTGTGGTTTTATGGTGTAAAAAATGCATTAAAATGGGTTTTTTTTTGTAAAAAGTTGATGTAACATTCATTAACTGATCTTTGAAGAAGCTTTTTGTGTAGAATTTTCCACACAATTCTCTCTCACTCTACTCCTCCACCTCCAGGTCATGCAACCTGCAGCAATCCCCCTCCCATTTCCCCCATTTTGTTTATCTCAAAATTCTTGCAAAAAATCCTCCGAAATCCACAAAAAATCCCCAAACCTAAACCCTAATCCATCCCTTCCCTAACCCTAATTTGTTTAAAAAGTGGAGAAAAGAGGTGTCTTGGAGGCTAGTGGAAGTTTGGAATCAACTCTTGTAAGGTACAAATCCTAAACTAGTTGTTAAATTTGTAGTTTAAATAAGCTAAATTAGTATTTTAAAGTGTTGACTTCATTGTAATGGTTGGATTTTGAAAATTCAAGAGAGGTGTTGATGCCCTAATTAGGGTTTGTTGTAGGATATGTGGGTTTAGGCTAGGGTAGTGGTTATCTAGTGGGTTAGAATGGTTGTTGTGCAATGTAGCGATCGCTACACCGTTAAATCGCGACGATTACATCGATATTTCTATGTCAATGCTTACTAGTTTTTCTAAATTTGTAGGAGGCGATCTAATTGCATTATATTAGACATATAATTAGCATCATATACGGCTATTAGTGTGCGCGAATGCGGGGTTTTGTCTAGTCGGGTTTTAGTTTTGACGATTGCCCCGAAACGGCGATTTTAGTTAAGGTTTTAGCGATTTTCGTGCGTTTTCCGTGCACTGAGTGCACGTTGTGATTAATTCGAGAGTGTCGATATTTTCATATTATAAGTTGTGTCATTTCAGGAACCTGTAATCTTATATTGTATGTTATGCAATTCTAGGATCGGTCGCGGAAACATCGGACACGGCGCGAAAAGGCAAGGCGGTGGTCGGATCGGATTAGCGAGGCATTCAGCTGAGTAGATGTATTAATCTATAGGGGAATCTTCTGGATGGAGCGAGGCGCCCCCTAGTTAGAATTACCTTATTCTTGCTACATATGCATTGTTAGTTAGCTAACCCCCCTCATTCACATTTCATACATTTATAGCTTTTCGTCTGCAAGATTTGCATAGGATATCCATATACATATGTGCGATATCACTTCGTAGGACACGTACACCATTACCATTGGCTTCTGTTGCACGCACACTATTCATGTGACACACATGCCTTTGGTAATTGCCATGCCACGAGCACCATAGAACCTGTTTAGCCTAGTATCATCACTTGCGTCATACATGATATATGAAATCGCATAGCTTGTATATACCTCGCATCATCATCATACTTACATAGATTTCTAGACACAAATCACATCGCATACCTTGATATCATAGACATTTATCATATACAACATGTTGGGTATTATGATTTTCTTGAGGATTTCATTATTGCTGCGATTTCTGGAATTTGGGGAAAACCGCAAGAATTTAACAAAAGCTTATATTTATCATTTTTAAAACAAAGTTGCTGTTTTCTCGTGATGTATGTGTCGTCCACCATGAGTTTTCATGTTTTCTGTTGGATTTCGAGACCCGATTCGAGGAGTGGACGAACCGTCTCGGGTACATGGTGGGCCCGGTATGGTACCCCGGGGCAAGAAGATCGAGTTGTAGACGATGATCCTGGCAGGGGAAGACTACCTACCGGTGATGTCTGGCGCGGCGGATATCCGGAGGATACCGACCGTTGTCGTGAGATTTGATGATATGGGCCGATCCGCACTGACGGAGCCTGATGTATTGAGACATTAATACAGTGAGACATTCAGATAGATGTTTTTTCATATTTGGTGTCGATGCTTGACACGGGTTTCAAATGATTTCTTGATGGTATTTAACTATTATACATATATTCTTTTTCTAAAGTTAAGAATGCAGAATCATAGCATTTAAAACACTTAAAGATTTAGTATTGACGTTGCATACATGTGCATGCATACTAGAGGTACTACATCACATCTGGACATACATGCTGTGACCCATTTGCGTGCATTCTTACGATTACCTTACTAGATGTTATATTCTACTCATGAGCTGGCAACTCACCCCCGTTGTGCCACAGTGTCTTGCAGGTCGGACTCATCAGCCTAGTAGCAGCGGCTTATCTTGTTAGTGACTTCTTTTGATTAGACTCGCGATATTGCTCATAGGTGGGTTGCGAGAGCACTTTTAACTCTTTTTGTACTATTTTGTATCTAGTATTCTCCATCCACCACTTCTTATGTGTATATGCCACCTAGTAATGAGACTGAGAGATTTGTGTATATGTGGTTTCTTTTGGTCGAGCTCACTTGAGCCGACGTTGTGTTTTCTTGTATTTTGCATTTCTTTATGCTCTTTTCTTGAGATTACATATTTATATATATATTGTGTGTGGTTGTGATCCGCCTTTGGCGAAGAGCTAGCTCCCGCTTGAGGATGCCATTTTGTTATTACAGGTTATATATCTTGTTGTACCCATTTTGGGGGATAGAATTTACAAAGGAGATTCTGCCGAAATTTTCGGAAATTTTTGGTGTTTTTTTAAAAAGGGGTTCGATACAACTTAATTGATTTCAAAAATCGTTTTCATTAAAGGTTTCTTTCACTCTCTTTGGTTTCTTTTGGTTTGGATTTCCTGGGCTTTAGCTGACTTAGTTTACGTTATGCCTTTAGACGTCTCGTAATCTAAGTCCCAGTCACGTTCCGTACTTTCGGGTCGTGACACCCGGGGTACCTTACTGGGTCCAACATGTACCCGCAGACAGCGTCTCTCTCCTCGAATCGGGTATATGTACATACGTGGCTCAAGAACCGAGAAATCTCACGGTGGATGCTACACACATTATATCACAAGAAAACCGCACATTATATTTGAAATCTTTATAAGTTAATGAAATTCCTTTGCGGTTTTCCCCAAATCCAGAAATCTCATGAATACAGAAATCTCCAAGAAAATCATAATATATGAATCTGTGGGTAGCTATGAATGTCCATGATATCAACATGATGCAATGCGATGTATGACTAGAAGACTATATATAAATGATGATGCAATGAAGCATATGACTAGAAAACTACATATCATATATGATGCAAAGGCACAGATACCGATTATTAAGCAAGTTCTAATATGTATCGTGACATAGCAATTACGAATGGTGTGTGTGTTTGCATAAAATAGTGCACGTGCGTTATAAACCATTGGTAATAGTGCAAGTCTCCTAGATTATAATATTAATGTACATGATGGTGCAAATGCTACATGAAAATGACATACGCATATGAACTCAAGAATTATAACTAAGTCCTAACTATTGGGCACTTTACGCCATCCATGTGATTTCCCCGTTGATGTGTACATCTACTCACCGGAACGCCTCGGCTAGTCGAATCAGATCACCGCTTTGCCTTTCTTTGTCGTGTCCGACGTCACCACGACCGATCCTATAATAGCACAAATAATACATATGAGGCTAAACATTTAAATAGACACGAACAAAAAACGATACGAAGCAGCCAACGCGGAATAGCTAAACGCGAGTGTACTTGGTGCATAAAACACGCGTAACATCGCCACAAACCACAACTAGGGGTTGCTATGCATAGTAAACACCAAACCTAGAATCTAACCGTTTGAATCGCATAAGATATCACACGAACTAATATAGAAAAATGTTGTAGATCATCGTAACCTAAAACTGTAACATTTTCAAAAATATAAAATATTAATTTTGGGAATTTTTATAATTTAATATTATTCTATTGATTATTTTAATATTAAATGCAATTAATTAGGAAAAATGTTAGAAAAATTATGAAAAATTATGGAAAATTCTAAAATGGGTTAATTATTGAAATTATGACATTTTTAAGTTGTTGTGATCATTTTGACACTAATTTAGTACTAATCGCGATTAAAATCGCTAATCGGGTTTTTTGGTAATTTTGTGCAAAACTTGCACATATCACTTTTTCTACACTTGTGCATTTTACTAGCCATGGATTTCTTTTGGGGTTACTATTCTTGTGAGAAGGTTTAGGGATTAAAAGAAAAGGGAAAAAGAAAAGGAAAAAGTAGGTAATGATGAGAGAGAGAGGGACAAGGTCAACCCTACTTTTTTGCACCATGCTTCCATCATTCCTTCACTCTCATTTCTTCCCCTCTCTCCCATAGTTGCTGCTGCTGCTGCCTAGCCCCTTTCTCCCCCTCTTCAACTCCTCATATCATCTCTAAAAACACCCCAAAACCTCACACTCACTTCATTAAAAATGTGCAAAATCCCTAGATCTACACATGGAGCTAAAGAAGCATGGATTTGGCCACTAGAGGGCAACTCAAGAAAATTCTTGAGTTGCCAATTGAGGTAATTCCTGAACCATTATCTTAGTTTTAGCATTTCCTATACCCCTATGCAAGTTTTGAATCGATATCGGGTGAATTGTGGATTTTTGGAAAAACTAGTTAGGGTTTGAGGGAATTGTGAGTTGTGATGGGGAATTTGAGTTCAGTAGAGGTCTTACCAACACCCTAGTGTTTGAATTGAAACCCAAAACCTGAAGCAAACACCAGAATACGGATTTTAGAAACCAATATCGGGGAAAAACTGGAATCTGTCACTGTTAAATAGAATCTGCTAACACCCCGAGAACCCTAAAATAATATTGAGTGAGAATTGAGATGTGCAGGCACCATAGAGGCAACACCCAAAACCCTAGCCCCTAACTCTTCTTCCCGGCCGCCAAAACCTCCTTTCTGGCCGCAAATTGCGGCCAGACCAGTGAGGAAATTCCTCGTTTTGCGTGCCTGGCCCCATTTCATCAATTCTTGGCCCTGGGTACTTCTAGTTTTGACAGATTCTTTCTAGGGTGGAATCTGGGACATATATCCTAAGTTGTTGTTTTGGATTCGTATTTCCGTATTCCGTATTTTTGATTCTGAAATGGTGGAACGTGTTTTGCCTCGACTATTTGTCGTTTATACGACGGTATAGAGGAGTTATTGATGGTTTTGAAGGCGTGCCATAGGTTTTCACCTATAGGCCCCTTATCGTATCGTTTTCGATTTCATGCGCCGTTTTAGATTGGATTTGGTTTTAATGAGCATATACGATATTTTGATGTGTAGGTACCCATGAAGACTTCGGGACGACAAGCATACGTGGTGACGTCCGCAATTGGTGATGCAAGGTGAGTAGATTATATCTACAGGGGGAAGTCGGGTGGATGGCGTATAACACCCCTGCAGTCCGTAGATAGATTATTATGTAGTTATGGTGACATTAGGTGTATTATGGATAGTATAGGGTTAGAAGTGACTAGTGTAGTTCATAGTCGTGAACCCTAGGATAGAATTACACCTATACACACACCTTTGCTTATCACTTGTACTTGCACTGTGATTGATGATATGTGATGACTTTGGAGATGAGTCGATGATGTGGGCTTGGTGCCCTGAGATCGGTGATTTGACACGATTCATATGTGGGATATGACTTGTGCTTCTTGCGGGCTTGGGATAGGTGTTTACCCCCGCATGCATACTTACTGATGTTACCGTTTGTACTAGACATAGAGTGGTACTCTAGACTATATGATCTGATGGTGATATCTGTTATGTGATGAGACAGTGAGATATTGACCCCTACCCAGCTATGGGGATGCCGTACGATGATTTACCGTACGTGCCGATATTGATGATAAATCCGCACTCATAACTCGAGGATATCTTATGATATGACATTGAGGCGAGATCACCGACTATATATCTTTATATATATACCGACTCAGATTTAGGTGGTTTCCACACCTACCCCTCCTGATAGACCTGATACTTAGATGTAGTTGCATTGTAGATACTTCACTGTGATGTTGACTACTAGATTTCTGCATCTTCATGCTATTCATATTGCTGGCATATGTTCATTGCTATATTATTATTATGCTGTTAGGACACCAGCACCATTATCGATGATGCGTATGCTTCACGTACACTATTTGCCGGCTCACACACTTCATCATCGTTAATTGCCATGCCACTACACTGTAGTACTATTGCATTCATGAGATGATTCTTCCTTCGACATATGCACATTACTATTCCATGTTGCATGATTTCCGATATGATTACTTTTCTTTACATGTCGCATACATCATGGATTGATTGCATAGCACATCGCATTGGATGATGTACTTCTTGATGTTGGATTTTCATGGGATTTCTGGATTTGGGAACCGTGTCCTTTTCAATAGCAATCATTTAAAAACCCGGTTCCCATGATATGATATTTGGGGCGTCGCCCCGTGTTTTCTCGGTGCTAGAGGATGTACTGAGAGAGGGCTGACCCGGACTGACGGAAGCCCGATGCATTGATAGAGGGCTGACCCGGACTGACGGAAGCCCGATGTATTGAGAGAGGGATGACCCGGACTGACGGATTTCCGATATATATATATATACTCTGAGAGAGGGCTGACCCGGACTGACGGAAGCCCGATGCATTGATAGAGGGCTGACCCGGACTGACGGAAGCCCGATGTATTGAGAGAGGGATGACCCGGACTGACGGATTCCCGATATATATACTTTGAGATAGGGCATGATCCGGAATGACGGATGCCCGATGGATTGATAGAGGGCTGACCCGGACTGACGGATGCCCGATGCATTGAGAGAGGGATAACCCGGACTGACGGATTCCCGATATGTACTTTGATATAGGGCATGATCCGGAATGACGGATGCCCGATACAGGAGGATTTACGTGTCGATGCTAGGCACGGGTTTCATGATGTTTTTCCATGATTTTGTTTATATCCTCACATTGCATACATGATGCTTATTGTCATTGGGTGACGGGTGGATGGGTTCCACATACATACAGACTTGGATCATAGACAGACTGGTTTTACATTGATCATACTTTATTTGTATATATAACAGGGTATGAGGACGCTGTTATATATACCCTTACACCAATATTAGTGGTATGGGACGCTAATATATGTGTATTGATATCATTGATATTTCATCATAGTTACTTCATGCAGACATACCTTATACTGATGACATGTGATTACCTGAGTACCTGGCACTACATACATGTTTAGATGTTACCTTGCCACCTTGTTACACTCAGATGTACTCTTGTGGATTATATTACTGATCGTTGACTTAGGTTTATGTCTTGCATTCGGTTTCTGCTTGTAGATGTTTCTATTCACGAGTTGGCAACTCACCCCCGTTGTGCCACAGTTCTTGCAGGTTTTGCCGTACAGGTCCTATTGCGGCACTTCTGGCACACTACCTTCTTGCGGGTGATTTGCTTTGGTAGGTGGATTCTTTCGTATCAGGAATCACCTTTGTATTTATTTATTTCATTGTATCTAGAAATTGTCCATCAACCAAAACTTGTTTATTCTTTCAGACTCAGAGACTGTATTGTATTATTCGACCTAGAGTCGCGCTTAGTAATATTGCGGTTTTCCTGTTGTTTTTGAGCTTTCTTTGGATTTGATCCTCGCCACTTGGCGTTGTATATTATCATATCATTGCGTGGTTGTGACCGTCGATTGACGAAGAGCTAGCTCCCGCTTGGGGATGCCTTTATCATTGTATATATATCGTTATTCTTGTTTTACCCCATTCGGGCCATTTTTTACAAAAGAAACTCTGCCGAAATTTCTGGAAAAGATTGTACTATTTTTTTTAAAATGCACATCCGGCTTAGTTATTTAAAAACCTTGATTTCAAACATGTTTTCTTCACTTCTTTAAACCAGTTTCTTTACTTATTCTTCAAAATGGTTTTAGATTTCTGGGCTTTTGGCTTACTTGAATCAGATGGAGTCCTATAGGCTTCATATGGTTCAAGGGCCAGTCACGTGCTCTTTCGGGTCGTGACAAAGTTGGTATCAGAGCGCTAGGTTGACCTTGGTTCGAGTCTGAGTTTGACTATGTGGAGCCAAGGGCGTTGTTTATATACGGAACTTAGGCTTGACCTTACGGAACTTAGACTTGGTCGAGGGGGTATTCGACCCGAACTTTCGTCATTTTAGGATGACCCTTGGTTGATGGATTAGGTGACTAAAGTAGAGTGACGTACCGTTGGTATGTTCCGCGGCATACTTACGACACGCCACTCCGCTTAAGGAACCTTAGGATGTACATACTTTCGAGATTAGTGATTCTCTTCATATCCTGGATGATACATCCATTTGAGATCCCCGATTCTATTAGTTCATGGTCATACCTTTATTGATGCTGTTCCTTCCTATGATCATGTATCCACTTTGGATCTGTTGTTTCCCTTCTTGCCACTGATGTGCTCTCTTTGATACTCGATTGAGATTCCTGTCACCATGTTTGAGCGCAGTTTGGGCTGCTGCTAGGGTTACGGCCGGTGTGAGCTCGTTGGTACGAGGGCCGACCATTGTGTTTTCTGGTGACATGGGAACGTCTCGAGTTAGTGTTGGTGATTGTGACCTCTAGTGGAGGCGAGTGCTTGGTCTTGCACCGGATGATCGGGCCATTCTTAGAGCTGCCAGTTGAGAGAGGACTGTTGATGTACAGCATACCTCAGCGATTGTGATGTCGCTTATCGTGCAGACAGATGGACCAGCTGTTGCTGAGATTGACAGGATGTTGCTTTCGGAGTTTACGAGCTGAGATTGCCGGAGTTTTCAGGCAGATATGAGACAGATGATAGCTAGTCTACCCGATTTGAGAGACGAAGGTGATTCGTCCGATTTTGCGCCAGAGCGGGCCCAGTTGAGTCGAAGATTTCCAGTGTGGAGAGTCTTACTCAGATCTAGAGCAGACCGACTCAGAGATGACCGCTTATGTATTGCCTTTCCTGGAGGATAGAGGCGTTGTTCGGCGTACAGGCGTATGAGCCAGTTGCTGCTGCGAATGATGAGATATCGCCCAGATGGTTGGAGCTACTGCAGCATGAGCATGTTCTTAGAGAGATGATAGCGAGTTGCTAGTCACCGAGGATGGATGACTAGGACGTGTGGTGAGTTCGCTTACCCCGATGCGAGGTCATCAGGCGGATTGATTCCAGCTAGAGACGACTTCACGCAGGTTCGTGAGAGTCGATAGAGACGATCGAATGTCAGGAGCCTATTTTCCAAGTTTAAAGTATACGGGAAGACATGCAGGTTATTCTATGGACCCTCTAGAAGAATGAAACCCTAACTCGACTTAATGACCGTGTGACAGCCTTGGAACCTTAGGGTTTACGGCGGTTCCGCGGCGCCATTAGTGAGGCTTGGGTTTGCCCTTCTACGGCTGGACCACCGACGCTGTGGCATGTACTCGATACTATTAGACTGTACCCGAGATGTGAGCTCTTGGGGGATTATGTGGATCTGACGAGTCGATCGGATGGTTCGACATCTTTCGGATATCGTGATAGGACACTGCTTGGGAGACTCCAGATGCGAGCATAGCCGTTGGAGCACGGTATATGCAGCCTGTTGAGACGAGTCCGAATCAGTCGACATTGACGCAGAGTGAAGAAAAGAGTTCGTACGAGATTTTGACGAGATGACGTCCCACTCTGCTGACATTAGAGATGTGATATGCACCCCGAGGTGTGGTATATGGATATATCTTCCAGAAAGAAGCGCGATAGGTATGCAGCCGTTCCGGAATAAGCTTTAGCTTCAGCATTGGATGATGACTTCCGGGCATTTCGGCAGGATTGCGATTTGAGAAAGGGACCTCGACAGGACCCTTCGGGAAACGATACGAGAAGACTTAGCCCAGGAGTGGTCGTATTGCGCGCACCCAGCAGGCCAGAGTTTGGCATTGTCGACGAGGTAGTTGACCAAGTTCGGATAAAGGAACTTACCCAGATGCGTTGCGAATTGATCAAGGACGGACGAGAGATGAGTATTCCTCCGATGGTTGGGACGTGCTCCCGAGGACCAGTTCGGCCTGACATCTGCTACAGAATGATGAAGCTACAGAGTACGCGATTTCGAGTCCGTGTGAGAGACTTCAGATTGGCCGAAGCCGAAGACAGTGCAGTGCTTAGTAGCTTGCGTGGCGTCATAGTGGGCGACGATAGAGATAGTTGGAACAAGAGGTTCGTGTGAGACACTGACGAGCTGTCATTGCTTCCCGTCGAGACTAGAGACCTGATTTGCTTATAGAGACGTTGGGATGTGACCAGTTTCTGAGAAATATTGTGCTGAGGACACAGGTGTCTTTTGAGAGAGAAGAGGTTGTGCAGGGAAGCCAGCCTCGATGCAGATCGGCATAGGCAGGATTGGGAGAGACCTTGAGCAGAATTCCTTCCAGGACATTGCTGCAACGATGTTTGCACCCAGGGTCAGATGTGTGACGTGCATTCAGAGAGACAGAGGCCGACGCCAGTGGTATGCTGCCTTACGGGTGGTCGTGAGGTTTGACCGAGAGGTGACCAGAGAAGTGTCAGAACGGAATCATCCCCGTTAGCACATCTGACCGGGGCCGATGAGCCGATTGACTGTGAGATTGGTAACCCACAGAGAAGATAAGGACCCAGAGAGTCAGAGGACGCCAGATCGTGACCAAGAGGCAGGTGGATATCCTGCGCTGCTAGCAGTGGATTGCACCGACTCCTTGTCGACCTTGAGGGAGGAACTACCGAAGACGGTATTTATGATTTGTGATTTTGTGATTCGATTATCACGTATCCGTCATTTTGGATTTCGGTATTTTGGGCGTTCTGTTTGCATGATTTAGTTTTGGCAATTGAGTTTCATGATATTGATTTCATGCACCCACTGGATATTTATATATTTTGCGTAGAGTTATTACATTTGAGATATTGATT
The DNA here is from genome assembly GCA_030015575.1 of Agapanthus africanus. Classification (NCBI taxonomy): domain Eukaryota; kingdom Viridiplantae; phylum Streptophyta; class Magnoliopsida; order Asparagales; family Amaryllidaceae; genus Agapanthus; species Agapanthus africanus. The sequence continues at coordinate 320,039,083 of JASDDO010000008.1, forward strand.
GAGATTTCATGCCTACCGTATGCAGTGATTTGATTTGCACTTCCAGCGTGGTTTTCATGCACCTTTAGTGTTTTGGTATGCGATTTTGGTGCACGCCAGATGCACTAAATCGGAATTCTTCGTGCATGTCACATGCACCTGATATTTCTTCTGTCAGGCACACACGTTGCCTACGACAGATGTTTCGTGCACACCCGTTGCACCTAGATGCTGTTTTCTATACCTGTTTGACACATATATGGATTTTGATTCCTTGCGCACCAAACGCATAGGATATTCTTATATATGTATTTTGGGGATTGATTTCTAGTAGAGCAGTATATTTTTGTGATATTCTTATGTGTTGATGTTTTCGGAGCCCCGACAAAATGGATTATTACTGAAATTGTTTTAGTAGTGGGGGTTTAAATTTAAATTCGGGGACCGAATTTCTTTAAGGGGGGTAGATTGTAACATTTTCAAAAATATAAAATATTAATTTTGGGAATTTTTATAATTTAATATTATTCTATTGATTATTTTAATATTAAATGCAATTAATTAGGAAAAATGTTAGAAAAATTATGAAAAATTATGGAAAATTCTAAAATGGGTTAATTATTGAAATTATGACATTTTTAAGTTGTTGTGATCATTTTGACACTAATTTAGTGCTAATCGCGATTAAAATCGCTAATAGGGTTTTTTGGTAATTTTGTGCAAAACTTGCACATATCACTTTTTCTACACTTGTGCATTTTACTAGCCATGGATTTCTTTTGGGGTTACTATTCTTGTGAGAAGGTTTAGGGATTAAAAGAAAAGGGAAAAAGAAAAGGAAAGAGTAGGTAATGATGAGAGAGAGAGGGACAAGGTCAACCCTACCTTTTTGCACCATGCTTCCATCATTCCTTCACTCTCATTTCTTCCCCTCTCTCCCATAGTTGCTGCTGCTGCTGCCTAGCCCCTTTCTCCCCCTCTTCAACTCCTCATATCATCTCTAAAAACACCCCAAAACCTCACACTCACTTCATTAAAAATGTGCAAAATCCCTAGATCTACACATGGAGCTAAAGAAGCATGGATTTGGCCACTAGAGGGCAACTCAAGAAAATTCTTGAGTTGCCAATTGAGGTAATTCCTGAACCATTATCTTAGTTTTAGCATTTCCTATACCCCTATGCAAGTTTTGAATCGATATCGGGTGAATTGTGGATTTTTGGAAAAACTAGTTAGGGTTTGAGGGAATTGTGAGTTGTGATGGGGAATTTGAGTTCAGTAGAGGTCTTACCAACACCCTAGTGTTTGAATTGAAACCCAAAACCTGAAGCAAACACCAGAATACGGATTTTAGAAACCAATATCGGGGAAAAACTGGAATCTGTCACTGTTAAATAGAATCTGCTAACACCCCGAGAACCCTAAAATAATATTGAGTGGGAATTGAGATGTGCAGGCACCATAGAGGCAACACCCAAAACCCTAGCCCCTAACTCTTCTTCCCGGCCGCCAAAACCTCCTTTCTGGCCGCAAATTGCGGCCAGACCAGTGAGGAAATTCCTCGTTTTGCGTGCCTGGCCCCATTTCATCAATTCTTGGCCCTGGGTACTTCTAGTTTTGACAGATTCTTTCTAGGGTGGAATCTGGGACATATATCCTAAGTTGTTGTTTTGGATTCGTATTTCCGTATTCCGTATTTTTGATTCTGAAATGGTGGAACGTGTTTTGCCTCGACTATTTGTCGTTTATACGACGGTATAGAGGAGTTATTGATGGTTTTGAAGGCGTGCCATAGGTTTTCACCTATAGGCCCCTTATCGTATCGTTTTGGATTTCATGCGCCGTTTTAGATTGGATTTGGTTTTAATGCGCATATACGATATTTTGATGTGTAGGTACCCATGAAGACTTCGGGACGACAAGCATACGTGGTGACGTCCGCAATTGGTGATGCAAGGTGAGTAGATTATATCTACAGGGGGAAGTCGGGTGGATGGCGTATAGCACCCCCGCAGTCTGTAGATAGATTATTATGTAGTTATGGTGACATTAGGTGTATTATGGATAGTATAGGGTTAGAAGTGACTAGTGTAGTTCATAGTCGTGAACCCTAGGTAGAATTACACCTATACACACACCTTTGCTTATCACTTGTACTTGCACTGTGATTGATGATATGTGATGACTTTGGAGATGAGTCGATGATGTGGGCTTGGTGCCCTGAGATCGGTGATTTGACACGATTCATATGTGGGATATGACTTGTGCTTCTTGCGGGCTTGGGATAGGTGTTTACCCCCGCATGCATACTTACTGATGTTACCGTTTGTACTAGACATAGAGTGGTACTCTAGACTATATGATCTGATGGTGATATCTGTTATGTGATGAGACAGTGAGATGTTGACCCCTACCCAGCTATGGGGATGCCGTACGATGATTTACCGTACGTGCCGATATTGATGATAAATCCGCACTCATAACTCGAGGATATCTTATGATATGACATTGAGGCGAGATCACCGACTATATATCTTTATATATATACCGACTCAGATTTAGGTGGTTTCCACACCTACCCCTCCTGATAGACCTGATACTTAGATGTAGTTGCATTGTAGATACTTCACTGTGATGTTGACTACTAGATTTCTGCATCTTCATGCTATTCATATTGCTGGCATATGTTCATTGCTATATTATTATTATGCTGTTAGGACACCAGCACCATTATCGATGATGCGTATGCTTCACGTACACTATTTGCCGGCTCACACACTTCATCATCGATAATTGCCATGCCACTACACTGTAGTACTATTGCATTCATGAGATGATTCTTCCTTCGACATATGCACATTACTATTCCATGTTGCATGATTTCCGATATGATTACTTTTCTTTACATGTCGCATACATCATGGATTGATTGCATAGCACATCGCATTGGATGTACTTCTTGATGTTGGATTTTCATGGGATTTCTGGATTTGGGAACCGTGTCCTTTTCAATAGCAATCATTTAAAAACCCGGTTCCCATGATATGATATTTGGGGCGTCGCCCCGTGTTTTCTCGGTGCTAGAGGATGTACTGAGAGAGGGCTGACCCGGACTGACGGAAGCCCGATGCATTGATAGAGGGCTGACCCGGACTGACGGAAGCCCGATGTATTGAGAGAGGGATGACCCGGACTGACGGATTTCCGATATATATATATATACTCTGAGGGGGCTGACCCGGACTGACGGAAGCCCGATGCATTGATAGAGGGCTGACCCGGACTGACGGAAGCCCGATGTATTGAGAGAGGGATGACCCGGACTGACGGATTCCCGATATATATACTTTGAGATAGGGCATGATCCGGAATGACGGATGGCCGATGGATTGATAGAGGGCTGACCCGGACTGACGGATGCCCGATGCATTGAGAGAGGGATGACCCGGACTGACGGATTCCCGATATGTACTTTGATATAGGGCATGATCCGGAATGACGGATGCCCGATACAGGAGGATTTACGTGTCGATGCTAGGCACGGGTTTCATGATGTTTTTCCATGATTTTGTTTATATCCTCACATTGCATACATGATGCTTATTGTCATTGGGTGACGGGTGGATGGGTTCCACATACATACTGACTTGGATCATAGACAGACTGGTTTTACATTGATCATACTTTATTTGTATATATAACAGGGTATGGGGACGCTGTTATATATACCCTTATACCAATATTAGTGGTATGGGACGCTAATATATGTGTATTGATATCATTGATATTTCATCATAGTTACTTCATGCAGACATACCTTATACTGATGACATGTGATTACCTGAGTACCTGGCACTACATACATGTTTAGATGTTACCTTGCCACCTTGTTACACTCAGATGTACTCTTGTGGATTATATTACTGATCGTTGACTTAGGTTTATGTCTTGCATTCGGTTTCTGCTTGTAGATGTTTCTATTCACGAGTTGGCAACTCACCCCCGTTGTGCCACAGTTCTTGCAGGTTTTGCCGTACAGGTCCTATTGCGACACTTCTGGCACACTACCTTCTTGCGGGTGATTTGCTTTGGTAGGTGGATTCTTTCGTATCAGGAATCACCTTTGTATTTATTTATTTCATTGTATCTAGAAATTGTCCATCAACCAAAACTTGTTTATTCTTTCAGACTCAGAGACTGTATTGTATTATTCGACCTAGAGTCGCGCTTAGTAGTATTGCGGTTTTCCTGTTGTTTTTGAGCTTTCTTTGGATTTGATCCTCGCCACTTGGCGTTGTATATTATCATATCATTGCGTGGTTGTGACCGTCGATTGACGAAGAGCTAGCTCCCGCTTGGGGATGCCTTTATCATTGTATATATATCGTTATTCTTGTTTTACCCCATTCGGGCCATTTTTTACAAAAGAAACTCTGCCGAAATTTCTGGAAAAGATTGTACTATTTTTTTTAAAATGCACATCCGGCTTAGTTATTTAAAAACCTTGATTTCAAACATGTTTTCTTCACTTCTTTAAACCAGTTTCTTTACTTATTCTTCAAAATGGTTTTAGATTTCTGGGCTTTTGGCTTACTTGAATCAGATGGAGTCCTATAGGCTTCATATGGTTCAAGGGCCAGTCACGTGCTCTTTCGGGTCGTGACAAAGTTGGTATCAGAGCGCTAGGTTGACCTTGGTTCGAGTCTGAGTTTGACTATGTGGAGCCTAGGGCGTTGTTTATATACGGAACTTAGGCTTGACCTTACGGAACTTAGACTTGGTCGAGGGGGTATTCGACCCGAACTTTCGTCGTTTTAGGATGACCCTTGGTTGATGGATTAGGTGACTAAAGTAGAGTGACGTACCGTTGGTATGTTCCGCAGCATACTTACGACACGCCACTCCGCTTAAGGAACCTTAGGATGTACATACTTTCGAGATTAGTGATTCTCTTCATATCCTGGATGATACATCCATTTGAGATCCCCGATTCTATTAGTTCATGGTCATACCTTTATTGATGTTGTTCCTTCCTATGATCATGTATCCACTTTGGATCTGTTGTTTCCCTTCTTGCCACTGATGTGCTCTCTTTGATACTCGATTGAGATTCCTGTCACCATGTTTGAGCGCAGTTTGGGCTGCTGCTAGGGTTACGGCCGGTGTGAGCTCGTTGGTACGAGGGCCGACCATTGTGTTTTCTGGTGACATGGGAACGTCTCGAGTTAGTGTTGGTGATTGTGACCTCTAGTGGAGGTGAGTGCTTGGTCTTGCACCGGATGATCGGGCCATTCTTAGAGCTGCCAGTTGAGAGAGGACTGTTGATGTACAGCATACCTCAGCGATTGTGATGTCGCTTATCGTGCAGACAGATGGACCAGCTGTTGCTGAGATTGACAGGATGTTGCTTTCGGAGCTTACGAGCTGAGATTGCCGGAGCTTTCAGGCAGATATGAGACAGATGATAGCTAGTCTACCCGATTTGAGAGACGAAGGTGATTCGTCCGATTTTGCGCCAGAGCGGGCCCAGTTGAGTCGAAGATTTCCAGTGTGGAGAGTCTTACTCAGATCTAGAGCAGACCGACTCAGAGATGACCGCTTATGTATTGCCTTTCCTGGAGGATAGAGGCGTTGTTCGGCGTACAGGCGTATGAGCCAGTTGCTGCTGCAAATGATGAGATATCGCCCAGATGGTTGGAGCTACTGCAGCATGAGCATGTTCTTAGAGAGATGATAGCGAGTTGCTAGTCACCGAGGATGGATGACTAGGACGTGTGGTGAGTTCGCTTACCCCGATGCGAGGTCATCAGGCGGATTGATTCCAGCTAGAGACGACTTCACGCAGGTTCGTGAGAGTCGATAGAGACGATCGAATGTCAGGAGCCTATTTTCCAAGTTTAAAGTATACGGGAAGACATGCAGGTGATTCTATGGACCCTCTAGAAGAATGAAACCCTAACTCGACTTAATGACCGTGTGACAGCCTTGGAACCTTAGGGTTTACGGCGGTTCCGCGGCGCCATTAGTGAGGCTTGGGTTTGCCCTTCTACGGCTGGACCACCGACGCTGTGGCATGTACTCGATACTATTAGACTGTACCCGAGATGTGAGCTCTTGGGGGATTATGAGGATCTGACGAGTCGATCGGATGGTTCGACATCTTTCGGATATCGTGATGGGACACTGCTTGGGAGACTCCAGATGCGAGCATAGCCGTTGGAGCATAGTATATGCAGCCCGTTGAGACGAGTTCGAATCAGTCGACATTGACGCAGAGTGAAGAAAAGAGTTCGTACGAGATTTTGACGAGATGACGTCCCACTCTGCTGACATTAGAGACGTGATATGCACCCCGAGGTGTGGTATATGGATATATCTTCCAGAAAGAAGCGCGATAGGTATGCAGCCGTTCCGGAATAAGCTTTAGCTTCAGCATTGGATGATGACTTCCGGGCATTTCGGCAGGATTGAGATTTGAGAAAGGGACCTCGACAGGACCCTTCGGGAAACGATACGAGAAGACCTAGCCCAGGAGTGGTCGTATTGCGCGCACCCAGCAGGCCAGAGTTCGGCATTGTCGACGAGGTAGTTGACCAAGTTCGGATAAAGGAACTTACCCAGATGCGTTGCGAATTGATCAAGGACGGACGAGAGATGAGTATTCCTCCGATGGTTGGGACGTGCTCCCGAGGACCAGTTCGGCCTGACATCTGCTACAGAATGATGAAGCTACAGAGTACGCGATTTTGAGTCCGTGTGAGAGACTTCAGATTGGCCGAAGCCGAAGACAGTGCAGTGCTTAGTAGCTTGCGTGGCGTCATAGTGGGCGACGATAGAGATAGTTGGAACAAGAGGTTCGTGTGAGACACTGACGAGCTGTCATTCCTTCCCGTCGAGACTAGAGACCTGATTTGCTTATAGAGACGTTGGGATGTGACCAGTTTCTGAGAAATATTGTGCTGAGGACACAGGTGTCTTTTGAGAGAGAAGAGGTTGTGCAGGGAAGCCAGCCTCGATGCAGATCGGCATAGGCAGGATTGGGAGAGACCTTGAGAAGAATTCCTTCCAGGACATTGCTGCAACGATGTTTGCACCCAGGGTCAGATGTGTGACGTGCATTCAGAGAGACAGAGGCCGACGCCAGTGGTATGCTGCTTTACAGGTGGTCGTGAGGTTTGACCGAGAGGTGACCAGAGAAGTGTCAGAACGGAATCGTCCCCGTTAGCACATCTGACCGGGGCCGATGAGCCGATTGACTGTGAGATTGGTAACCCACAGAGAAGATAAGGACCCAGAGAGTCAGAGGACGCCAGATCGTGAGCAAGAGGCAGGTGGATATCCTGCGCTGCTAGCAGTGGATTGCACCGACTCCTTCTCGACCTTGAGGGAGGAACTACCGAAGACGGTATTTATGATTTGTGATTTTGTGATTCGATTATCACGTATCCGTCATTTTGGATTTCGGTATTTTGGGCGTTCTGTTTGCATGATTTAGTTTTGGCAATTGAGTTTCATGATATTGATTTCATGCACCCACTGGATATTTATATATTTTGCGTAGAGTTATTACATTTGAGATATTGATTGAGATTTCATGCCTACCGTATGCAGTGATTTGATTTGCACTTCCAGCGTGGTTTTCATGCACCTTTAGTGTTTTGGTATGCGATTTTGGTGCACGCCAGATGCACTAAATCGGAATTCTTCGTGCATGTCACATGCACCTGATATTTCTTCTGTCAGGCACACACGTTGCCTACGACAGATGTTTCGTGCACACCCGTTGCACCTAGATGCTGTTTTCTATACCTGTTTGGCACATATATGGATTTTGATTCCTTGCGCACCAAACGCATAGGATATTCTTATATATGCATTTTGGGGATTGATTTCTAGTAGAGCAGTATATTTTTGTGATATTCTTATGTGTTGATGTTTTCGGAGCCCCGACAAAATGGATTATTACTGAAATTGTTTTAGTAGTGGGGGTTTAAATTTAAATTCGGGGACCGAATTTCTTTAAGGGGGGTAGATTGTAACATTTTCAAAAATATAAAATATTAATTTTGGGAATTTTTATAATTTAATATTATTCTATTGATTATTTTAATATTAAATGCAATTAATTAGGAAAAATGTTAGAAAAATTATGAAAAATTATGGAAAATTCTAAAATGGGTTAATTATTGAAATTATGACATTTTAAAGTTGTTGTGATCATTTTGACACTAATTTAGTGCTAATCGCGATTAAAATCGCTAATCGGGTTTTTTGGTAATTTTGTGCAAAACTTGCACATATCACTTTTTCTACACTTGTGCATTTTACTAGCCATGGTTTTCTTTTGGGGTTACTATTCTTGTGAGAAGGTTTAGGGATTAAAAGAAAAGGGAAAAAGAAAAGGAAAGAGTAGGTAATGATGAGAGAGAGAGGGAAAAGGTCAACCCTACCTTTTTGCACCATGCTTCCATCATTCCTTCACTCTCATTTCTTCCCCTCTCTCCCATAGTTGCTGCTGCTGCTGCCTAGCCCCTTTCTCCCCCTCTTCAACTCCTCATATCATCTCTAAAAACACCCCAAAACCTCACACTCACTTCATTAAAAATGTGCAAAATCCCTAGATCTACACATGGAGCTAAAGAAGCATGGATTTGGCCACTAGAGGGCAACTCAAGAAAATTCTTGAGTTGCCAATTGAGGTAATTCCTGAACCATTATCTTAGTTTTAGCATTTCCTATACCCCTATGCAAGTTTTGAATCGATATCGGGTGAATTGTGGATTTTTGGAAAAACTAGTTAGGGTTTGAGGGAATTGTGAGTTGTGATGGGGAATTTGAGTTCAGTAGAGGTCTTACCAACACCCTAGTGTTTGAATTGAAACCCAAAACCTGAAGCAAACACCAGAATACGGATTTTAGAAACCAATATCGGGGAAAAACTGGAATCTGTCACTGTTAAATAGAATCTGCTAACACCCCGAGAACCCTAAAATAATATTGAGTGGGAATTGAGATGTGCAGGCACCATAGAGGCAACACCCAAAACCCTAGCCCCTAACTCTTTTTCCCGGCCGCCAAAACCTCCTTTCTGGCCGCAAATTGCGGCCAGACCAGTGAGGAAATTCCTCGTTTTGCGTGCCTGGCCCCATTTCATCAATTCTTGGCCCTGGGTACTTCTAGTTTTGACAGATTCTTTCTAGGGTGGAATCTGGGACATATATCCTAAGTTGTTGTTTTGGATTCGTATTTCCGTATTCCGTATTTTTGATTCTGAAATGGTGGAATGTGTTTTGCCTCGACTATTTGTCGTTTATACGCGGTATAGAGGAGTTATTGATGGTTTTGAAGGCGTGCCATAGGTTTTCACCTATAGGCCCCTTATCGTATCGTTTTGGATTTCATGCGCCGTTTTAGATTGGATTTGGTTTTAATGCGCATATACGATATTTTGATGTGTAGGTACCCATGAAGACTTCGGGACGACAAGCATACGTGGTGACGTCCGCAATTGGTGATGCAAGGTGAGTAGATTATATCTACAGGGGGAAGTCGGGTGGATGGCGTATAGCACCCCCGCAGTCCGTAGATAGATTATTATGTAGTTATGGTGACATTAGGTGTATTATGGATAGTATAGGGTTAGAAGTGACTAGTGTAGTTCATAGTCGCGAACCCTAGGATAGAATTACACCTATACACACACCTTTGCTTATCACTTGTACTTGCACTGTGATTGATGATATGTGATGACTTTGGAGATGAGTCGATGATGTGGGCTTGGTGCCCTGAGATCGGTGATTTGACACGATTCATATGTGGGATATGACTTGTGCTTCTTGCGGGCTTGGGATAGGTGTTTACCCCCGCATGCATACTTACTGATGTTACCGTTTGTACTAGACATAGAGTGGTACTCTAGACTATATGATCTGATGGTGATATCTGTTATGTGATGAGACAGTGAGATGTTGACCCCTACCCAGCTATGGGGATGCCGTACGATGATTTACCGTACGTGCCGATATTGATGATAAATCCGCACTCATAACTCGAGGATATCTTATGATATGACATTGAGGCGAGATCACCGACTATATATCTTTATATATATACCGACTCAGATTTAGGTGGTTTCCACACCTACCCCTCCTGATAGACCTGATACTTAGATGTAGTTGCATTGTAGATACTTCACTGTGATGTTGACTACTAGATTTCTGCATCTTCATGCTATTCATATTGCTGGCATATGTTCATTGCTATATTATTATTATGCTGTTAGGACACCAGCACCATTATCGATGATGCGTATGCTTCACGTACACTATTTGCCGGCTCACACACTTCATCATCGATAATTGCCATGCCACTACACTGTAGTACTATTGCATTCATGAGATGATTCTTCCTTCGACATATGCACATTACTATTCCATGTTGCATGATTTCCGATATGATTACTTTTCTTTAAATGTCGCATACATCATGGATTGATTGCATAGCACATCGCATTGGATGTACTTCTTGATGTTGGATTTTCATGGGATTTCTGGATTTGGGAACCGTGTCCTTTTCAATAGCAATCATTTAAAAACCCGGTTCCCATGATATGATATTTGGGGCGTCGCCCCGTGTTTTCTCGGTGCTAGAGGATGTACTGAGAGAGGGCTGACCCGGACTGACGGAAGCCCGATGCATTGATAGAGGGCTGACCCGGACTGACGGAAGCCCGATGTATTGAGAGAGGGATGACTCGGACTGACGGATTTCCGATATATATATATATACTCTGAGAGAGGGCTGACCCGGACTGACGGAAGCCCGATGCATTGATAGAGGGCTGACCCGGACTGACGGAAGCCCGATGTATTGAGAGAGGGATGACCCGGACTGACGGATTCCCGATATATATACTTTGAGATAGGGCATGATCCGGAATGACGGATGCCCGATGGATTGATAGAGGGCTGACTCGGACTGACGGATGCCCGATGCATTGAGAGAGGGATGACCCGGACTGACGGATTCCCGATATGTACTTTGATATAGGGCATGATCCGGAATGACGGATGCCCGATACAGGAGGATTTACGTGTCGATGCTAGGCACGGGTTTCATGATGTTTTTCCATGATTTTGTTTATATCCTCACATTGCATACATGATGCTTATTGTCATTGGGTGACGGGTGGACGGGTTCCACATACATACAGACTTGGATCATAGACAGACTGGTTTTATATTGATCATACTTTATTTGTATATATAACAGGGTATGAGGACGCTGTTATATATACCCTTACACCAATATTAGTGGTATGGGACGCTAATATATGTGTATTGATATCATTGATATTTCATCATAGTTACTTCATGCAGACATACCTTATACTGATGACATGTGATTACCTGAGTACCTGGCACTACATACATGTTTAGATGTTACCTTGCCACCTTGTTACACTCAGATGTACTCTTGTGGATTATATTACTGATCGTTGACTTAGGTTTATGTCTTGCATTCGGTTTCTGCTTGTAGATGTTTCTATTCACGAGTTGGCAACTCACCCCCGTTGTGCCACAGTTCTTGCAGGTTTTGCCGTACAGGTCCTATTGCGGCACTTCTGGCACACTACCTTCTTGCGGGTGATTTGCTTTGGTAGGTGGATTCTTTCGTATCAGGAATCACCTTTGTATTTATTTATTTCATTGTATCTAGAAATTGTCCATCAACCAAAACTTGTTTATTCTTTCAGACTCAGAGACTGTATTGTATTATTCGACCTAGAGTCGCGCTTAGTAGTATTGCGGTTTTCCTGTTGTTTTTGAGCTTTCTTTGGATTTGATCCTCGCCACTTGGCGTTGTATATTATCATATCATTGCGTGGTTGTGACCGTCGATTGACGAAGAGCTAGCTCCCGCTTGGGGATGCCTTTATCATTGTATATATATCGTTATTCTTGTTTTACCCCATTCGGGCCATTTTTTACAAAAGAAACTCTGCCGAAATTTCTGGAAAAGATTGTACTGTTTTTTTTAAAATGCACATCCGGCTTAGTTATTTAAAAACCTTGATTTCAAACATGTTTTCTTCACTTCTTTAAACCAGTTTCTTTACTTATTCTTCAAAATGGTTTTAGATTTCTGGGCTTTTGGCTTACTTGAATCAGATGGAGTCCTATAGGCTTCATATGGTTCAAGGGCCAGTCACGTGCTCTTTCGGGTCGTGACAAAAACTTAACTAAAACCCTTTCTTTCAAAAACCTAGTTAGCAACCTTATGGTATTTTAGTGCAAAACTAGGTGGATTAGTATGTCTAGCAGCCACTAATCACACTGAAATATCCTAATCAAGCCATACAACAATAACCAAACTAAACCTCATTTAAACACACTAATAAGTTACATAAACAATTAATTAAGAAAAATTAAAAGAAAGATTAGCAAAGTAACATTTAAATTAGATTTTATACCTCAAAATGGTTTGGAAAAATATCCAAACATGCTATCCAAAATGAAGACTTGAACAAAGAACCATGCTTAGTTTTGAAAAAGGAATTTTTGTGATGGTTTTAGTAGAAATCAGTGTTGATTTTTAAAGAGATTTGAGGTGAGATAATGTGGTTTGGCAAGAAAAAAAAAGATGTAGGAAAGGAAAGAGGGGGGTTGCGGTTTGGAGTGGGAGAGGTGGAGAGTGTGAGTGCATGAGGTAACCTTACCTCCACACACACATACCATTCCCAAGTCAACATGCCCCATACCTCATTTTTCTATTTATTTTATTTCTATTTTTCTTTTTAGGTTTTTCTATATAAAACCTAGAACCATCTTGAATTTTTTTTTGAAAACATGTTACAATATGAGTTTAGTTGTGTCATGGTGCACTAATTAGTATTAACCTACACCAATTAATAATTAACACTAATTTAGTGTGTATGTGCAAGTTTTAAAAAATATTTAAAAATAAATAATTAAGGAAAATAATTAAGTAAATTTGCAATTAAATAAGTAACTAATTAAACACCCATACATAAGCAATTACATAATTAAAATAGGTATAATTATGTCTATGTGAAAAAATAATTATAAATATGTTTTACGGAAAACACGTGTTGTTTTACAAATTATCATACAATTAAACTTGTAAGTCCGCGGCGGCGCCCCGGCCGTCGATCCGACGCCGGAAACGTGGAAAAGAAAACTTTCAAAAACTATTGAACCGGCACCACCGCGCACTTTTCACCCGGATCGGGCCATTAACCTAGCTACTAGCAAAATAGAAAAGAGTAGAGAGACTATACCAAGCGATCCGTGTCCTTCGGTCTTCGTCTCCACTCCGATCTCCCACGGAATCTCCGTCCATCACGTCCTCGTCGGAAAAGCACCACGTAGCCGGGTTCGTATACGGGCTCCCACCTCTTGACCGAGGCAACTGGGGCGCGAAGTTGGCTAACCGATGCGTCCGAGGGATGCTGTAGAATAGTGTAGTAGCCATGTCTCTTTGGGGTTTAGTTGCCATGGAGGATGGAGGAAGAGGTTGAAGAAAATTGGTGCTTTCAATTTTCTAGCAAGAAAAATAATGAGATGAAAAATAATGCCACCACTCCAAAAATGAAAACTCTCTCTCATTCTCTCTCAAAATGGTGGAGGAATCAAAACCACACAAGAAGGAAGGTGAGTGTAGGAAAAGAGAATGGGTGACCACATCCAAAGCAATGATAACCATGTCACACTAAATCAAATCCATTTCTAATCAACATAAAGCAAGAAAATGATGATAGAAAAGAAAGGTATCAAAAGATGCTTTCATAATCAATCCATATGCAAGAAACCCCTCCACAATATGTTATTTGCAAACTTGCAAATAACACCCTCCACCACAAAAGTCCGGCCGGGAAGGATCAAACGAAAACCGGCCGGAACGGAATGCAAATTGGCAACTTCAGAAAATTGGTCCCGTAATAAATAACAGGAAAACCCCGCTACTGCAATTACATGCCCGCATTTGTATTCCCAATGAACACAAATGCAAAGAGACAAAACTACACTATCCAAAACTAGAATCAGGCTTAAGCCAAAGCCGGCTAGTAGAAACCGTCCGATCACGATCCGTGCAATACCGCACGTATCTGATCGAACCCTGCCATATCTCCATACGGCCTCTACAGCGTTTCACCCGAAACTTGAGTAACTGTGTGTGTGGTGGAATCTAAAGACTCGTCAATACTATGGCTGTGGATTTAACCACTAGCACGTCAGAGGTATTAGCCATACGTGACGGGTCACCAGCTATTGACCAAAAGGGACGTCGATGAGCGAACTCATCCTGACACCCTACTGAGTTATTGATATCTTGAGTAACATAATCGAGTTAAGGTTTGTTGTCTTCTAGAGGGTCCACCGCGTTACTTGCACGACTTAGAACGTTCTTAAACACGAGGAAAAATCCAATTTTTGAAAAATTTTCCGACAGGTGAAAAAGCGAGTTATTGATATCCGCCCGAACTTTTTATCAGTTTCTAAAATTATCCAGACAAACTAAACAAAGTTAAATTATCCGATCGAATCAACGATTCCCCAATACAACCCATGAAAACTCAACACTTGAGTGGAATTAAAATATTCCCAGAAACAATTAACAAGAAAGGACCAAATAATAATTACATGAAATTTCAGGAACTAAGTCCAAATTTTGGCCATGGAACCGCCGTAAAACCCATGGTTTCTCCACGGTTCCGCTGTCAAATTGTCGACTTAGGGGACCGTACTTCACAGTAATTCTTAGTTTTTCCTGCTTGTTTTTCTGAGCATTTTTAATTCAGAAAAAATCAACTTTTTGAAAAATGTACAGAGAGGGTTCCGTGTCGGGGTTTCGGCGTTCGATCGGACTTTAAACTTCGTCTAGACTTTGCCTAAAGCTCTAGCTTGGCTCTGATACCACTGTGGGGTTGCTAGGCACGCGCACAAGGTTCTACGAGGCATCAACCATGCCCGATTAAAAAATTAGCCGTGCCGAACAACCCGAAGTCGGATCTTTAAACTAGGGTTTAGGCGAAAACTAACATGCTAAATACTTTAACACTAAGTGAGAGGGATTACAACCTTTGTAGATCCGGTCCATCACTTCATTTGCTCCGTGTTGTGGTCCCTTCGCTGCGATCATCGGGTTCCGGACACTCGAGAGGTTCCACGAAGAGAAAGATGCAACATTTGCTTCCGATCATCGATATAAAGATGATCTACCTTGAAGTTTCGTTAACACAAGCTAACACTCATGAAATGATGTGAACACCCTCATCTAAATGGCAAGGGAAGATGAGGATGATGAGGTAGGATTTTTGCTCTCTTTATTTATCTTTTTCTCACATTTATTCATCACTTGTAAAAAGCTAGTGAGCTTTTTCCATGAAGAAAGAAGAAGGAAGAAGATGAACAATATCATAGAATTCCTTTGTGATGAATAGAAAAAGAATTAATATGATGAATAATGCAACCATGGTCAAGCAAACTCATGTAGAGAATTAACTAGGATTAGGGTTTGGGTTAGGTTAAAGATGAGCCACACACAAATATCTTTATCATGACAAAATGAAAAGCTTCTAGAATCAACTAGAAGACTTAACCCTAATCCAAATCCTAATCATGTTTAAACTCCATAAAACATGTTGCATTAGTTATCAGATCATGTTACAATATTATATATCACATATATAATATTTATTGTAACCAAATAAAATAATACATTTAACATATATCGCATATATATCAATGTATTACCCGAGTGAGAAAAAGAATCTTTTAGTGAGCAAATATTAGATAATGTAATTTAATATATCATATATATTATTTTACATTAAATTATCGAATCAACACTTGATCCGACAATCCGGCTATATCGCATATAACCGACTAATATTTATCCGTACCGATTCATCGAATCAACACTTGATCCAATGACCCGGCTGATATCAAATATCGCGAGAATACAATACGGTAACACATACCGCATTATCCTCGGTCCCGCACATATCACATATGTGCTCCTACTCCGTTTTGCTAGAGCCAACAAACCTCTTTGTAGGACTCTAAAGAATCGTCAATACGCCGGCAGTAGGTGATAATCATATAAAACACCAACAAGCTGCAAGCGGTCAGCTAAACGTAACTGCTACCCAGGTATTGAGCGCTCAGAAGATCAACAAGCAAGCCTGTACATTCTCCTGTGAATCCAAACAGTAACACTCCCGTACAGTCCGGTCTCGTCGTCTGATATGTTGCATATCTCGCCTAGGGGTGGTAAACGTCAGACCCCAGTAGCTCGATAAGTCGTGTCGATTTGAGGTCTATAACGGTTCGAGAAACTACTAATAATACTTACCAGTAAATCTCAGCAACCCTGGACAGGGATTTCCGGTTATAGCCAATCGAACACAGCATAACATCAACTCGCTATACCGGGAGAGACGAATCGCCTCCTATCGCTCATTGCCTCCATGTGATTCGGGACTGTACCCAAAAGCCACATTTTTGCACGCCTTCTTGGACGTGGTATGATGGAAATCAAAGCACAGTGGGAATCACACAAGACTCTATGACGATCTCAGGTCAACAGACTACTCTGTACCAGTGTCACCGGAGAACAGCCATCTGACGTGCGGTATAATACCATCTGGGAGTTCTCGGCGAGTCCGTCCAGTGTACCCAGTCTCCACTGAGCACCCATACACCATCCTTGATGTCAAACACCGATGGATATAGGATCATCCATCGCCCATCATATAGGTCAAGATGCGTATACGCTAGTCTACTCTGGTGTATCGATGCCCTGTCTCGATACACCCTCGACTAGGAACAGTTATAGGATGTACTCGTTGACTACCGTGGCCCTACTAGTATGTTCTCATCATAGTCCCAATAGTCGAGTACGCATCCTAAGGGCTTTATCAACATATAATATAGAGAAAATCAGAGTACATGTTAAGATAAAGTACAACCAGATAGCATACTATCATGTCGATCAAGAAAGTCCTCCCTATATATGTCCTAGCATCCACCACAATATACATCGTATGTATAGTAATGGCCTCTAGGGCATACATATAACTAACAATCTCCCACTTGCACTAGGGCCATCTGTTATGGTATCGCATACCCAACAATTAGCTGCGGTTGTAGTATCTCATACTCAATCATCCCATAAAAAGTCTCTACTGGGAAAAAGGCCTTTGTGAGTGGATCCGCGCTGTCGTTCTCTGTGTCTTCTCTCCTAACCTCGAGCTCCCTGGAGATCAATCATCTCCATGATCAGGTGATACTGCCTAAGAATTATATCTGGATTTCTGATGGGACGGGGGGTTCCTGGGCTAAAGCCACAACTCCATTGTCACACAATGGTAGGAACGAAGTTAATCTCATGAACTTATATTTATCCAAACTGCCTCTTTGGTAGTATCTTTGGTAACGATGTATCTTGCCTTTAATCGTCTAGTATGTCACGGTATATAGCTTGGAACTCTTCCAACATACCGTCCCTCCACTGAGGGTATAGACAATGCCTGCGACTGACATTCAGTCGTCCTTATCAACCTGGAACCTTTCCAGTGATTCTCCCCAGGATCGATTGATACCATCTCACTACAACTAGTGAGAATCCTAACATCCAATTAGATCTATCTCATAGATCCAAAACCCAGGATTTAGGAGGTATCACTTTGATCCTATATGGAGAATCCTTGTGATAAGCGGAGATTAACCGAGCGTAGCATAGGAAACTCCTTCTCTATCAAGAGTATGTCATCCACGTACTCTACGAGGATCACCACCATACTCCCTATTACCTTTTTGTATATACAAGGTTCATCTACCATTTTGATGAAGTCAAACTCTTTGACTACCACATCAAAACAGATGTTCCAACTCCGCGATGCCTGTTTTATCATATAAAACATCTTGCGCACGTTTCCGCTGCTCCCACTGTCTACGAAGCCCTCTGGCTGTGTACTTATAGACGCTCTCTTCTAAAATATCATTTAGAAAAGCAGTCATGACACCCAACCACCAGATATCGTAGTCATGGTATGTAGCCGTGGCAAGTAGGATCTGGATGGACTTTAAGCATAGCTTTGAAAATCTCAACCTTTCCATGTACACCAAGTAATCTTCTCAAGATATACTTTCTCCTGATGGGGATTTAACCCTTCAGATAAAGCAACCAAAGTCCATACTTTGTCGGTGTATAAGGATTCCATCTCAGATCGCCAAGCATCCAGCCATTCTTACAGAGTCCTACTCCTGATGGCTTGCTCGAAACTAGTTGGGTCATCATCTCATGATGCAATCCTCGCTCCCACTGTCATAAAGAAACCGAAGTATCTCTCAGGTGGGTGAGGAACCCTGCTAGATCGGCGGAGAGGCTGAGGTTCGTTGGAAACTATTGAATCCTTTGGTTCTACCAAATCATCAGCTGCAGTTTGTATAGCTGGAACCATTCCAGTTCTACATAACAGACCTTGTCTCGAGCTTTTCCGGATTTTGCTTTTAGACATAGGCCGGACAACCCAAATCTTAACTAACTTAAGATATGGGCTCTTCCCTTTCCATATCACATATGAAGTGGTAGGCAACTGATTTGATTTGAACCCTATTCAATAGGTATGCAACTTCACAAGTGCATAACTCCTTAAAGAAAATAGGAAACTCAGTAGTACTCATCATAGAGCACACCATATCACATAGGGTGCTATTGCTCCACCCCGATACACCAACTTGCTGTGGTGTATACGGAGGAGTAATGCTGAAAGAGAATCTCATTCTCCTTTAGAATTGTCCAGGAATTCCGTGCTCAAGTATTCTTCTCCTTGATCTCATTAAAGGACATAATACCTATACCCGTATTTTGGTTCTCTACTTCTAACATACATTCTGTGAATATCTCAAAAGGTTCGGACTTATGTTTCAACAGGAACATATGTCTGAATCTTGAAAGATCATCAGAGAATGTAATAAAGTACAAAGAACCGGTCTTGGCATGTGTAGACAGGGGACTTTCATACATCAGCATGTATCAATCCCAAGAGTTCACTAACTCTTTCTCTGTTTCCAATAAACAGTGCTGTGGTCATCTTATCTTTGTGACATGACCAGCAAGTTTCACAAGATGTAAATTCAAACAGATTTAAATAGGCATCTAAATGTAACTTAGCTAGTCGGGTCACATTGATATGACTTAGTCTACAATGCCTCAAGAAGGATTCGTTCATTTCTGAACTCTTCCTCTTGTGTGTGTTCTGTATACTAAGAACTGTAGTTTGATTTAGAACATCAATGCTTTTAGATAATGTGCCTGAACCGATCAACTCTTGATATAGGAAATGTTCAAAACATTATCCAACAATACAAAATTATATCCTTTCTTTACTAATAAAGAGAATCATATGATTTTGTATATCAGGTTCGGTATCTAATAACATTTGTTCACAATCAATGTATTCTGGTAATAAAAGGTGATAGTGACCAACAGACTTGGCTGCAACGCTTGCACCGTTTTCTGTCTCATGAAACTTATCACCCATTCTCAGTTCTCTATCTTTCTGTAGCCCATGTAACAGATTACATATGCGGGATCCTGATCCGGTATCTCATACCCAGGACGTAAAGAATACTGAGAAACAGTTCTCTGTAATGAACACACCCGAAGATGATGCATCAACATGCACCTTTTTCATTTGGGCGGCACGGGAAATCTGGTATTCCCCAATTTCCTGCTCTGTCTTATAACAATTATAAGTTGGAGCGGGACCAACGTTCCCCAGCTCAGTATAACAAGCGGGTTAGGTCAATACATCCGTATTATTATCTTGATTAAGGCGTGATATGGTCGCTACCTGGAGAGAGAGAGAAGAAAACACTCAGCGTATGCTCTTGCAAGATTAGATTAATTATCTAATATATCTAATCAGGATGTCTCCCACTGTTTTAATCAAATCTTCCTCCAAACCCTAAAAGGAAAGACTAGCCGGGATTAATTACACGCTACAAGTTCGCCAATCTTTCAGCCAGGCCAGTGTCGGTACTTTGAGGGAGGTCCCCCGTGCTTTCGCACGAACCTAATTAAAGTAAACCTCGTTTTCCCAGAGGCGTAACCCCGTTAACACCTTTCTAGACACCTACTTGATCGGCTAATTGTAATGTGTAAAACTCTCCCAGGAGTAACTCTTACTCGCAGCGGGTATCGGGATCCAACTATCTCATAGAAGGTATGCAATCTCATTGCAAATTTCAACACTTGAAATTCCCAATAATATTTTTGCCCCAAGCGTCCTATGACCTTGACAGGGGTCAACAAACCATAGGCTGCTAGTCAAGTTCAACCCGTAATTTCCTGATTGAAGTAAACCCACCCGCACGACCCTTAACAGAGGTCAACAAGGTCGCACGACTACCCTAAATCAATCACATCACATGCTTATACAGATAAGCACTAATCAGCTACCGCACACTACGCCTTGACAGAGGTCAACAAACGCAGCACGAATACTAACTATCACTTATCTGAAATGATGGAGGGCTACGACAGGTTTTTAAGAAAACCCTTTGCGTAATGAACTTGATACTGTTGTAGAATCGAGTGATTTTTAAATGGAGTGTTTTTGAGGCTTTTCTAGTTTTGCTAAAGGGGTCACTCCCGGTGAAGGGATCGTCGGCCCTTTCCTCATCGAATAAGGTGCAGGATATATCATATATACCACTGTACAAAGCAAGAACTATAGAAGCAATCAAAAGACAAACCGAGTTTGTAGCATCTGCCAGTTATTGCTAAAGGAGTCACTCCCGGTGAAGGGATCTCGGTCCTTTTCTTATCGAATAAGGTGCAGGATGTTCTACAAGGAACACCGCGATGCAAAGCAAGAACTAGAGCTACAAGTTTTTAATTTAAACAAGTTTCTACAACATCTTAGGTTTCTTTTATTTCATTAATCTCATTAATGAAGTCCCATTTTAATTATGCTTCGCAAGCATCACATTTGAAACGAAATCGGCAATATAACATATATCTCATATATATAATATAAACATTCGTCTCAGGCAGTAATATGATCTCATCACAGAACATTGCAGCAGAAGAACATATATGAAATATTGGATATACTAGGACGTCCGTGTTTTCAATACGAGCCTGTATAAAACACGGATTCCACCGTCGCGATGAATAGACAAACCCACATCCCTAGACCCCTGCGAGAGTGGCAAGCAACACAGCCAATTCTAGGGTCAGGAGACCCGGTCCCGACCCCTCGAGATGGTCTCCCACTGGACCCTAGAACCCGGTAACTTGTGCTCCCCTCCTTGGGTCTACCTAATGCGGAAAAGTAAATAATATACAATGGTGACATCTTCCGCTACCTGGAAGTGCCCAAATAAAAGAATATTACATACAAAAGAATTTTACATGAATGAAAAAGAAAAAAAAACTCTCATCTCACATAAAACCCCCGGCTATTCAAACACGACGATCCAATATAACATATCACAGCAACACATAATATCTCATATCATCAACGTAAGCAAGTATGCGTATCCCGATTGTCGTTGATGTATAGCAACGAAGCCGGCGATACACTACATACTACGCTTACGGTCACAGAAAAGAAAGTGTAAAACTACAACAGTTGGAATCCGCAACCTCCTTAGACATCGCATGCCTAACCAAATGAATTCCTTAGACATCGCATGCCTAACAATTATAAACCCCGCATTTTAGTCTCATTATCGAAAACTCTTTTCAATGTCAAGTCGGGCAATTCAACAAGATTCCCGACGTCCTGATCGAATGCTCATCGCAAACTTTAGTAGATGACCACACCCCCAGATGCCGTCGACGAAGTTCACTAAGGAGGAACACCGCTGCCGCGAGCACCCGAACGGATGCTTTCGGCGACGGGGTTCTCCTACAGTCACTTGGTCAGGGCTTTGGGGCGTGGCTGTCTATTAAGTTTACCCGGCGAGTATCCGCGTACACTACGTGATTGCGACGGACTTTTGATCACATCAAAATTCCATGGCAACCGATCATCTGAGACTAAACTGCTATGTCTATAATATTCAAATCAGTTATCTCGTAACTACCTGTGGATTCCAAATATTGTATCACATTCCAGATAAATAGACAAAGTTAAACTTTCCGATCGAATCATCAAGCACCCAAGATTTCCCCAATATATCTCAACACTTGAAATCAGTTTAAAAACATCCATCACATGCCACAGTACCAATGGTCCAGCCGTAGAAGGGTCAAGCTAACGCCTCACATGTGGCACGCCGTACTGCCCCAAACCCTAAGGTTCAAAAGGCAGTTCAAGACGGTCACATAATCGAGTTAAGGTTTGTTGTCTTCTAGAGGGTCCACCGCGTTACCTGCACGACTTAGAACATTCTTAAACACGAGGAAAAATCCAATTTTTGAAAAATTTTCCGACAGGGGAAAAAGTGAGTTATTGATATCCGCACGAACTTTTTAACAGTTTCTAAAATTATCCAGACAAACTAAACAAAGTTAAATTATCCGATCGAATCAACGATTCCCCAATACAACCCATGAAAACTCAACACTTGAGTGGAATTAAAATATTCCCAGAAACAATTAACAAGAAAGGACTAAATAATAATTACATGAAATTTCAGGGACTAAGTCCAAATTTTGGCCGCGGAACCGCCACAAAGCCCATGGTTTCGCCGCGGTTCCGCGGTCAAATTGTCGACTTAGGGGACCATACTTCACAGTAATTCTTAGTTTTTCCTGCTTGTTTTTCTGAGCATTTTTAATTCAGAAAAAATCAACTTTTTGAAAAATCTACAGAGAGGGTTCCGTGTCGGGGTTTCGGCGTTCGATCGGACTTTAAACTTCGTCTAGACTTCGCCTAAAGCTCTAGCTTGGCTCTGATACCACTGTGGGGTTGCTAGGCAGGCGCACAAGGTTCTACGAGGCATCAACCATGCCCGATTAAAAAATTAGCCGTGCCGAACAACCCGAAGCCGGATCTTTAAACTAGGGTTTAGGCGAAAACTAACATGCTAAATACTTTAACACTAAGTGAGAGGGATTACAACCTTTGTAGATCCGGTCCTTCACTTCATTTTCTCCGTGTTGTGGACCCTTCGCTGCGATCATCGGGTTCCGGACTCTCGAGAGGTTCCACGAAGAGAAAGATGCAACATTTGCTTCCGATCTTCGATATAAAGATGATCTACCTTGAAGTTTCGTTAACACAAGCTAACACTCATGAAATGATGTGAACACCCTCATCTAAATGTCAAGGGAAGATGAGGATGATGAAGTAAGATTTTTGCTCTCTTTATTTATCTTTTTCTCACATTTATTCATCACTTGGAAAAAGCTAGTGAGCTTTTTCCATGAAGAAAGAAGAAGGAAGAAGATGAACAATATCATAGAATTCCTTTGTGATGAATAGAAAAAGAATTAATATGATGAATAATGCAACCATGGTCAAGCAAACTCATGTAGAGAATAAACTAGGGTTAGGGTTTGGGTTAGGTTAAAGATGAGTCACACACAAATATCTTTATCATGACAAAATGAAAAGCTTCTAGAATCAACTAGAAGACTTAACCCTAATCCAAACCCTAATCATGTTTAAACTCCACAAAACATGTTGCATTAGTTATCATATCATGTTACAATATTATATATCACATATATAATATTTATTGTACCCAAATAAAATAATACATTTAACATATATCGCATATATATCAATGTATTACCCGAGTGAGAAAAAGAATCTTTTAGTGAGCAAATTTAGATAATGTAATTTAATATATCATATATATTATTTTACATTAAATTATCGAATCAACACTTGATCCGACAATCCGGCTATATCGCATATAACCGACTAATATTTATCCGTTCCGATTCATCGAATCAACATTTGATCCGATGACCCGGCTGATATCAAATATCGTGAGAATACAATACGGTATCACATACCGCATTATCCTCGGTCCCGCACATATCACATATGTGCTCCTACTCCGTTTTGCCTGAGCCAAGAAACCTCTGTGTAGGACTCTAAAGAATCGTCAATACGCCGGCAGTAGGTGATGATCATATAAAACACCCACATGCTGCAAGCGGTCAGCTAAACGTAACAGCTACCCAGGTATTGAGCGCTCAGAAGATCAACAAGCAAGCCTGTACATTCTCCTGTGAATCCAAACAGTAACACTCCCGTACAGTCCGGTCTCGTCGTCTGATATGTTGCATATCTCGCCTAGGGGTGGTAAACGTCAGACCCCAGTAGCTCGATAAGTCGTGTCGATTTGAGGTCTATAACGGTTCGAGAAACTACTGATAACACTTACCAGTAAATCTCAGCAACCCTGGCCAGGGATTTCCGGTTATAGCCAATCGAACACAGCACAACATCAACTCCCTATACCGGGAGAGACGAATCCCCTCCTATCGCTCATTGCCTCCATGTGATTCGGGACTGTACCCAAAAGCCACCTTTTTGCACGCCCTCTTGGACGTGGTATGATGGAAATCAAAGCACAGTGGGAATCACACAAGACTCTATGACGATCTCGGGTCAACAGACTACTCTGTACCAGTGTCACCGGAGAACTGCCATCTGATGTGAGGTATAATACCATCTGGGAGTTCTCGGCGAGTCCGTCCAGTGTACCCAGTTTCCACTGAGCACCCGTACACCATCCTTGATGTCAAACACCGATGGATATAGGATCATCCATCGCCCATCATATGGGTCAAGATGCGTATATGCTAGTCTGCTCTGGTGTATCGATGCCCTGTCTCGATACACCCTCGACTAGGAACAGTTATATGATGTACTCGTTGACTACCGTGGCCCCACTAGTATGATCTCATCATAGTCCCAGTAGTCGAGTACACATCCTAAGGGCTTTATCAACATGTAACATAGAGAAAATCAGAGTACATGTTAAGATAAAGTACAACCAGATAGCATACTATCATGTCGAGCAAGAAAGTCCTCCCTATATATGTCCTAGCATCCACCACAATATACATCGTATGTACAGTAATGGCCTCTAGGGAATACATATAACTAACACTTTTCACCCGGATCGGGCCATTAACCTAGCTACTAGCAAAATAGAAAAGAGTAGAAAGGCTATACCAAGCGATCCGTGTCCTTCGGTCTTCGTCATCACTCCGATCTCCCGCGGAATCTCCGTCCATCACGTTCTCGTCGGAAAAGCACCACGTAGCCGGGTTCGTATACGGGCTCCCACCTCTTCTCCGAGGCAACTCGGGCGCGAAGTTGGCTAGCCGACGCATCCGAGGGATGCTGTAGAATAGTGTAGTAGCTATGTCTCTTTGGGGTTTAGTTGCCATGGAGGATGGAGGAAGAGGTTGAAGAAAATTGGTGCTTTCAATTTTCTAGCAAGAAAAATAATGAGATGAAGAATAATGCCACCACTCCAAAAATGAAAACTCTCTCTCATTCTCTCTCAAAATGGTGGAGGAATCAAAACCACACAAGAAGGAAGGTGAGTGTAGGAAAAGAGAATGGGTGACCACATCCAAAGCAATGATAACCATGTCACACTAAATCAAATCCATTTCTAATCAACATAAAGCAAGAAAACGATGATAGAAAAGAATGGTATCAAAAGATGCTTTCATAATCAATCCATATGCAAGAAACCCCTCCACAATATGTTATTTTCAAACTTGCAAATAACACCCTCCACCACAAAAGTCCGGCCGGGAAGGATCAAAGGAAAACCGGCCGGAACGGAATGCAAACTGGCAACTTCAGAAAATTGGTCCCGTAATAAATTACAGGAAAAACCCGCTACTTCAAATACATTCCCGCATTTGTATTCCCACTGAACACAAATGCAAAGAGACAAAACTACACTATCCAAAACTAGAATCCGGCTTAAGCCAAAGCCGGCTAGTAGAAACCGTCCGATCACGATCCGTGCAATACCGCACGTATCTGATCGAACCCTGTCATATCTCCATACGGCCTTTACAGCGTTTCGCCCGAAACTTGAGTAACTGCGTGTGTGGTGGACTCTAAAGACTCGTCGGTACTATGGCTGTGGATTTAACCACTAGCACGTCAGAGGTATTAGCCATACGTGACGGGCCACCAGCTATTGACCAAAAGGGACGTCGATGAGCGAACTCATCCTGACATCCTACTGAGCCTGTCAGTGACAATATCCGTACAGTCCGGTCCATTCGTCTATGAGCATCGCATGGCGGGCCTAGGGGGTTGGTAAAAGTCAGACCCCCAAAAGTTGTACAATTCGTGTCGGAGTGTAGCCCAGAACACCCTGAGATACTACTGGAATACTTACCAGCAAATCTCCTGCCTTGGCCAAGGACTTTCCATGTTCTGGCTCTCCTAGACACAGCACGACCTCACCCCCAATACCGGGAGAGACGAACCCCTGCAGATCCGCTCACTGCCTCCATGTGGCTCGGGACTGTACCCAACTAAAACCTGTTTGCACGACTCCTTTGAGCCATGGTAGGGTAGTAATCAAAGCACAGTGGGAACTCACATGAGACAAATGACGATCTCAGGTCGATGAACTAACCTGTACATATGTCACCAGGGAACTGCTATCTGACGTCTGGTATAATCCCAACTAGCAGGTTCCAGGCGAGTCCTGTCCGGTGTACTCATAACCCAATGAGCACCTGTATACATCTTAGATGAACCAACTGACACCAGTGGCTTGTGAGACTGGCCACCGCCCCTCGTCGGGGTCTCGACTGTATACACTAGTCTACTCTGGAGTATCGACGCCCTGTCTCGAAACTCCCACGACTAGGGACCTTTTAAGGATGTGCTTATAGACCCCAGCTCTCACTTATATGATCGCCCTCATACTGCTGGTAGTCAAGCAAGAATCCTAAGGGCTCTATCAACGTGTAATAGCGACTCATAAGGTCACCTAAAGCAGTACATGATGATAAAGATAAACCAGATATCATACTATCATCTTGAGTAAGACTGTCCTACTGGGATAGGTCCTCCCCTCAATCATTGCAATCACGTGCCTGTGATCCAATAATTGACTCTGAGGGCACTATCTCCAACAAAACTAAACAATTTTAAAGCGTTACAATCTTGCCCCTTTAAATAAATTCAGTCTCTGAATTTAAAAACCTAGGTACGCGCACCTTCGAAAAAATAGGGAAACTTCTTCCGCATCTCGTCCTCGGCTTCCCAGATGACCTCTTCGCTATTCGGGCCATGCCAAATAGCCTTTACGGATGGTATGACCTTTGATATCGGTTTCTTCACTCGTCGATCAAGAATGACTATCGGCTGCTCGGTGAAAGAAAGATCATGCTCCAGCTGGATCGCCTGGTGCTAAATTACGTGAAAGGGGTCATGAAGGTACTTGCGGAGCATCAATACATGAAACACGGGGGTGAACATCCAGAAAACTGGGCTGAAGAGCCAAGCAATAAACAACAGTACCGACTCGCTCAAGAATCTCGAAGGACCCATATATCTGTGATAATGCTTCCCTTTCTTCCCGAACCTCATCACGCCTTTCATCGGCGAAACCCGCAAGAAAACATGATCACCCACGGCGAACTCAAGTCTGCGACGATGTCTATCAGCATATGATTTCTGCCTACTCTGGGCCGCTCTCATCTTCTCCCGAATCAACTGGATCTTCTCTGTCGTCTCCTGCAAAAGCTGCGGTCCCCAAAAAAACTGCTCTCGCTGAGCTCTGTCCAACAAACCGGTAATCGACATCTCCTCCCATACAATTCCTCAAAAGGTTCCATCAGAATCATCTCCTGGAAGCCGTTATTGTCGGAGAACTCTATCAAGGGCAAGTGACGATCCCAACTGCCACCAAGATCTAGAACGCAAGCTCGGAGCATATCCTCGAGAGTCTGTATGGTCCACTCTGACTGACCTTCGGTCTATAGATAGAAACCTATACTGAAACTCAATCGGTTGCCTAAAGCCTCCTGAAGTTTCTTCCAAAGGAGGCTGGTGAACTGGGTACCTTTGTCCGACAGAATGCAAGTCGGAACGCCGTGTAGTCGCATAATCTCATCAACATATATCTGAGCATACTGAGCGAATCCGAAAGTGGTCTTCACTGGAAGGAAGTGAGCCGCTTTCGTCAATCGGTCTACGATCACCCAAATAGATTCATACCCTCGATTGGTCCTAGGTAGACCCACGATGAAATCCATAGAGATCATATCCGATTTCCACTCCGGAATGTGCAAAGGCTGTAACTCTCCTGCAGGCCTCTGATGCTCGGCCTTGATTTGCTGGAAAGTCAGGCATATCGAAAAGAAATCTGCGACATATCACATCATCCTTTCCCACTAGTAGACATCTCTCAAGCCATGATACATCTTGGTGGAACCCGGATGAACAATATATGCTGACTGATGCGCTTCCTCTAAGATTTCGCGTCTCAGTCCCTCAGAATCTGGCACACACAGTCGAGTCCCGAATCGTAGCACTCCCTGATCATCGATTACAAACTCTGAATCTTTATCCTGTCAAACCTGCTCCATGATCTCTGACAAACGAGCATCGTTGGATTGTGCCTATCGGATACGATCAAGTAACTGTGGACGGGCGCGGATATGAACAAGCTGTCCTTCGGTCGAAGTAAACTCAAACTGTACTCGGCTGTTGCATATGATCTGCCAATCTGTGGAAGACTGTCTCTGAACTATGCTCAAATAGGAAAAACTACCGCCAGGACTCCGACTCAAGGCATCAGCCGCAACATTCGCCTTTCCTTGATGATAAAGAATCTTGCAGTCATAGTCCTTCACAAGCTCCATCCAACGGCGCCGTCTCAAACTTAGATCCCGCTGCTGGAAGATATACTTTAAGCTCTTGTGATCTGTGAATATCTGGCATGACTCTCCGTATAAGTAATGTCTCTAGATCTTGAGTGCAGAAACCACCACGGCCATTTCTAAGTCATGAGTGGGATAGTTCTTCTTGTTCTTCTTCAACTACCGCGAAGCATAAGCGACGACCCTGCCGTGCTACATCAACACATAGCCTAAACCTACTCGAGAAGCATCACAATAAAAAACAAAGCCTCTTAACCCTGAAGGCAAAGATAATACTGGTGCAGTCGTTATACGAGTCTTCAACTGCTGAAAAATTAGCTCACAAGCCTCGGTCCAAAGAAAAGGAACTACCTTCCGGGTCAACCCGGTCAGCGGTGCAGCGATACGAGAAAATCCTGAACAAAGAGTCGGTAGTAACCGGCCAAACCCACAAAGTTGCAAACCTCCATCACCAATACAGGTCTGGGACAGTGCTGAACGACCTCGATCTTCTTCGGGTCTACACGTATACCATATCTCGTAACCACGTGACCCAAGAAATCGATGCTGTCAAGCCAGAAGGCGCATATGGAGAATTTAGAAAATAGCTGGTGCTCCATTAAAGTCTACAACGTAATCCTCAAATGCTGCTCGTGCTCCTCTCAACTCCGGGAGTATACTAGAATATCTTCGATGAACACGATGTTGAACTGGTCAAGAAACGGCCTGAATATATAGTTCATCAAATCCATGAATGCTGTTGGGGCAATGGTGAGTCCGAGCGACATCACCAAAAACTCGTAATGCCCGTAAGGCATACGAATAGCAGTCTTCAGAATGTCATCATTCCGAACCCGCAACTGATGATAACCCGACTACAAGTCAATCTTCGAGAAATGTCCCGCACCCTGGAGCTGATCAAACAAATCATCAATGCGAGCTAGGGGATATTTATTCCGCACAGTAACTCAATTCAATTGACGTTAATCGATGCACAATCGCAAACTACCATCCTTCTTGACGAACAGAATCGGGGCTCCGCAAGGCGACACACTCGGATGAATAAGCCCTTTATCCAGCAAATCTTGCAACTGATCCTTCAGCTCTCTAAACACCGCCGGGGCCATCTGATATGGCAGTATAGAAATAGGCCCCATGCCGAGAATCAAGTCAATGAAGCACTCAATATCGCGCTCTGGCGGCAATCAAGGTAACTCGTCAGGAAAGACATCGGAAAAATCGCTCACAATCGGAACCTGGTCCAATGGGATCGCTGGGGCTCCATGATCGCCTATATACGCTAAGAATCCTTGACATCCATTCCTCAAGAGACGACTAGCACGAAGGGAAGAAATCAGACTAGGGAGGGTGGCACTATGGTCTCCCTTAATAACAAGAACCGGCTCACCCGGAAAACTAAATCTGACTGTCATCTCACGGCAGTCCACGGACGCATAAGATGTGGCTAACCACTTTATGCCTAGAAGAACGTTGAAATATAACGTATCGAGAAGAATCGAATCAACAGAAGCATCCATATCTCCGATACGAAAAAACAAACGCGATCGAAAAACATATCGAGCGACAAAAGACTCGCCTACGGGAGAAATCACAATAAGCGGTCGATTTAGCAAAGTCGACTCTTGGCTAAACCTTGGTACAAAAAGTGTGGATGCAAAAGAATTCGTAGATACCAGGTCAAACAAAAGCGTGCAACAAAAGGAAACACCAAGAAAATACATGTTACAACTACGCTCGATGCCTGCACATCCTGAGGAGTCATCAAAAAAGCTAGGGCCTGCCCTCTACCAGCGACCAGCTGTCGTCCGCCTCTGCCACCTCGTCCTCTCGGAATATGACCGCCACGACCCTGGTCTCTATGGGAATCGATCTGGCATGGATAAACAACAAGTGTAGTAGGTAATGCGCTTGGAGGAGGAGGTGAAAGTGGTAGAGTAACGTATGAAACTGATGCCTTGCCATGTCACATCACAGTACAAAATCTGATGCGGTGATCCATACTCCCATACCAGAAACATCCTAACAACGGTTGCTGACCTCGTGGGTCAGAGCAATATAACTGGCCCATAAAGAATCCGCCACGGCCTCTCCGAACACGTCAAGGAGCTGATATATCACTATGAATCCTCCTTGGTCTCGGAACAACCGTAGGTGTAGCAATGTCCGATCTCCGTGCTCGACTTATCTCTATCAAGGATTCAATCGTTTGGCCAAAATCCTGAATACTCACCTCCATCCTAGGTTGTAGGGTTACTAGGCACTCTCACAAGTGTCTATAAGGCATCAACCATGCCCGATTTAAAATTTAGACGTGCAGAACAACCCTAACCAAGATCTTTAAACCATAGATTAGACGAAACAGAGCATGTAAACATCTTTACATCTAAGAGTTTGGGATTACAACCTTTCTAGTCCGTTCCTTCACTTCTAATGCTCCGTGTTGAGGTCCCTTCGCTGCGATCATCGAAAATCCGGACTCTAGAGAGGCTCCACGAAAAGAAAGATGCAAGCTTGCTTCCGATCTTCGATAACAAAGATGATCTACCTTGATGTTTCTCTAATACAAGCTCTCACTCACAAAATGAAGTGAACACCTTAATCTAAATGGCTGGGATTGATTAGGATGATAAAGTTGGATTTTATCTCTCATTTGTTTTCATAATCTCACTCAAAATCATCACTAATGAAAAAGCTATTAAGCTTTTCCATCAAGAACTCAAGGAAGAAGAAGAAGAATCCTTTTGTGATGAATAATGAAACTCTTGTATGGTTAGAATTGCAACCATGGGTTAAGTATGAAGACTTAACCCACGTAGAGATTTAACTAGTATAAAGGGTTAGGTTGGGTTAAGGAAATATCTATGCAAAATATCCTAGTCAAAGTCAAAGTTTCAAGAAGCTTCTTGAAAGCTTCATGAAGACTTAACCCTAATCCAAACCCTAACATCAATTAAACTCCACAAAACAAGTTGCATTTATAACCATAACATGTTACAATATTATATATCATATATATAATATTTATTGTAACAAAATAAAATAATACAATTAACATATATCGCATATATATCAATGTATTACCCGAGTGAGAAAAAGAATCTTTAAGTGAGCTTATATTAGTTAATGTAATATATCAAATATATAATTATACATTAAATTATCGAATTAACACTTGATCTGATAATCCGGCTATTTTACAAATAACCGACTAATTTAATCTGTATCAGTTCATCGAATCAATACTTGATCCGATGACCCGGCTATATCGCATATACCCGGCCGATATCTCATATCGTGAGAATCTAATACGGTATCACATACACGTATTGTTCTTGGTTCCGCACATATCACATATGTGCTCCTACTCCGTTTTGCCTGAGCCAAGAAAGTCTGTGTATGACTCTAAAGAATCGTCAATACGCCGGCAGTAGGTGATGATCATATCAAACACCCATAAGCTGCAAGCGGTCAGCTAAACGTAACATCCACCCAGGTATTGAGCGCTCAGAAGATCAACAAGCAAGCCTGTACATTCTCTTGTGAATCCAGTCAGTAACACTCCTGTACAGTCCGGTCTCTTCGTTTGATATGTCGCATATCTCACCTAGGGGTGGTAAACGTCAGACCCCGGTAGCTTGATAAGTCGTGTCGATATGAGGTCCATAACAGTTCGAGAAACTACTTATAACACTTACCATTAAATCTCAGCAACCCTGGCCAGAAATTTCCAGTTATAGCCAATCGAACACAGCGCAACATCAACTCCCCATACCGGGAGAGACGAATCCCCTCCTATCGCTCATTGCCTCCATGTGATTCAGGATTGTACCCAAAAGCCACCTTTTTGCATGCCATCTTGGATGTGGTATGATGGAAATCAAAGCATAGTGGGAATCACACAAGACTCTATAACGATCTCGGGCCTACAGACTACTATTTACAAGTGTCACCAGAGAACTGCCATCTGACGTGAGGTATAATACCATCTGGGAGTTCTCGGCGAGTCCATGCATCCAGTGTACCCAGTCTCCACTGAGCACCCGTATACCTTCTCTGATGTCAAACACCATGGATATGAGATCATCCATCTCCCATCATATGGGTCAAGAAGCGCATACGCTAGTCTACTCTGGAGTATTGATACCCTGTCTCGGTACTCCCACGACTAGGAACATTTGAAGGATATACTTGGCGACTACACTATCCTCACTAGTATGATCCGTATCATAGTCCTGGTAGTCAAGTACTCATCCTAAGAGCTTTATCAACATGTAACATAGAGACAATCAGAGTACATGTTAAGATAAAGAGTAACCAGATAGCGTACTATCATGTCGAGCAAGATAGTCCTCCATATATATGTCCAAGCATCCACTACAATATACATCGTATGTACAGTAATGGACTCTAGGGCAGACATATAACTAACAATCTTCCACTTGCACTAGGGCCATCTGTTGTGGTATCACATACCCAACAATTAGCTGTGGTTTAAGTATCCCATACTCAACCATCCCATAAAAAGTCTCTGCTAGGAAAAAGGCCTTTGTGAGTGGATCCGTGTTGTTGTCCTCTGTGTCTACTCTCCTAACCTCGATCTCCCTGGAGATCAACCATCTCCATGATCAGGTGATATTGCCTAAGAATTGAAAGGTTCCTAGGCACTCTAGTGAGGTCTCACAAGGCATCGAACATGCCAATTTAAAAAAAATGGTGCCGAGAAACCCTAGACTACGGATCTTAGACTGGATGTTTAGGCGAAAAGATAATCTAGTTAACTACTTAACTAAAAGTTAGATGCTACAACCTTTGTAGATCCGGATATCCACTTCCCTAGCTCCACGTAGTGGTCCTCTCGCTGTCCTTTTCCAATCCTAGACTCGTTCATCGGCTTCATCGGGAAAGCGAGCGGAATAGGTCGTCGGCTTCGTGTCAAAGACGATCTACATCGAGGCATCACAAGTTCAAGCTCCGACTTCACAAAGTTGTGAAACTTGTTAAGAAAACACCCAAAACAACTTGGTAAGAGGTAGAGGGTGAAGAAATAGGAGGTGGGTTCACTTTAGAATTGGATTTATCTCACTTTAGCTCAAGTTGCCATTGATGGACCTTAAGCTTTTCTTTGAAGATGAAGATGAAGAAGAAGAAAGAATATTATAAGTGTTGAGATAAAATAAAATTAAATCAATACTTATCATAAAGAGAACCATAGTTAAGTGTAGAGAGTTAACTAAGGTTAGAAGAATGGTTAGGGTTTAATGTCAAGACAAAATGGTCACAAAGTCAAAGCTTCATGAAGCTTCAACAATGTTCAAGAATGAAAGCAACCATTTTGTATTCTTATCCCATTCTTTTTCCAAAAATGAATAAATAAAAGAATGGATAATTAAAAACCCTAATCACTTTCTTAACCTAAGTTTTATTCTATACACTTAACCAAATGAGCATGCATCATCAAACATGATACAAACATGTGCACAAAAATATATCACATATACAATTTGCACATCAAGTGAGAATATCCATTTAAAGTGAACCAATACTAGTTAATGCAAAGTAATATATCAAATATATTATTATACATTAAATCATTAAATCAACATTTGATTCAATGATCCGGTCATGTCGCACATAACCGACTAGAATCCAATGTATCGATTTATCGAATCTATGATTCGATAACTAGGTCATATCGAATATCACCAATCGAAACATATATGGCGAGAATGAAATGCGGTATCACATACACGCATTATTCTCGGTCCTGCACATATCTCATATGCGCTCCTATTTCATTTCGCTTGAGCCAGGAAACCTCTGTGTAGGACTCTAAAGACTCGTCAATACGCCGGTAGCAGATGATGATCATATCAAGCACCCACAAGCCGCAAGCGGTCTGCTAAACGTAACGGCCACCCGGGTATTGAGCGATCAGAAGATCGACGAGCTAGCCCGCTCACACTCCTGTGAATCCAACCAGTAACACTTACCGTACAGTCCGGTCTGTTCGTCTGATACGTCGCATATCAAGTCTAGGGGTGGTAAATGTCAGACCCCAATAACCGATAAGTCGTGCCAATGTGAGGCTCATAACGGGTCGAGAAACTACTGGTAACACTTACCAGCAAATCTCTGATCAGCCCTGGCCAGGGACTTCCCTGTTACGGCCAATCGAGCACTGCGCAACATTAACCCCAATACCGGGAGAGACGAAACCCCTCCTATCGCTCATTGCCTCCATGTGACTCGGGACTGTACCCAAAGACCACCGTTTTGCACGCCCTCATGGACGTGGTAAGGTGGAGATCAAAGCACAGTGGGAATCACACATGACTCTATGACGATCTCCGGTCTACAGACTAACCTGCACAAGTGTTACCTGAGAACTGCCATCTGACGTGAGGTATAATACCATCTGGGAGTTCTCGGCGAGTCCGTCCAGTGTACTCAGTCTTCACTGAGCACCCGTACACCATCTCTGATGTCAAACACCAATGGATATGGGATCATCCATCGCCCATCTCATGGGTCGAGAAGTGTATACGCTAGTCTACTCTGGTATATCGATGCCCCGTCTCGATACACCCACGACTAGGGACCTTGAAGGATGTACTTATGGACTACCATGTCCCCACTAGTATGATCTGCATCATAGTCCATATAGTCAAGTACACATCCTAAGGGCTTTACCAACATGTAAGCATAAGACAGTTTAAAGAGACTCGTGTACATGTTAAGATAAAGAGTAACCAGATAGCATACTATCATATCGAGCAAGAAAGTCATCTCTATATATGTCCAAGCATCCAATATAATATACAACATCTGTACAATACTGGCCTCTAGGGCATACATACAACTAACAATCTCCCACTTGCACTAGGGCCAGCTGCTGTAGTATCGCATACCGAGCATCCCGAAGAGTCTCTCAAACTGTGTCTGGGGAATGGCCTTCGTGAGTGGATCCACCGTGTTGTTCTTCGTGTCAACCCTCCTGACCTCGATCTCCCGGCGATCAACTATCTCCCGGATCAGGTGATACCACCTCAGAATATGCCTGGATCGCTGATGGGACCTGGGTTCCTTGGCCAAAGCCACCGCTCCATTGTTATCGCAATACAAAGGTATTGGACGCTCAATGGATGGAACCACTCCAAGTTCAGTAATGAACTTCTTGATCCAGACAGCCTCTTTGGCAGCATCGTTGGCAGCGATGTATTCAGCCTCCATCGTCGAGTCTGCCACGGTTTCCTGCTTGGAACTCTTCCAGCTAACCGCCCCTCCGCAAAGGGTAAAGAGAAAGCCCGACTGCGAATTAGAGTCGTCCTTATCACTCTGGAAGCTCGAATCGGTAAAGGATGTAAGTGCACGGCGGCGCCCCGGCCGTCAATCCGACGCCGGAATGCGGAAGCGGTGAAAAACTTTAATTTTGCGGACTTAGCAAACCGGCACCACCGCGCACTAAACATCCGGATCGTAACCATTAACAAGTCTAAGCTACTAACAAGAAAGGGAAGAGAAGTATACCGACAGATCCGAGTCCTCCGGTCTTCTCGTCGTCGTCCCGATCTCCTGCGGAATGTCCCGTCTCCTCCTCATCGCCGGAAGTGCACCACATCGCCTACATCGTTTACGGGCTCCCA
Source organism: Agapanthus africanus (assembly GCA_030015575.1). Taxonomy (NCBI): domain Eukaryota; kingdom Viridiplantae; phylum Streptophyta; class Magnoliopsida; order Asparagales; family Amaryllidaceae; genus Agapanthus; species Agapanthus africanus. Next base: position 320,075,577 of record JASDDO010000008.1, read on the forward strand.
CCTCAATGCCGAGGCAACTCGGGCACGAAGCCGGCTACTCGACGTGCCCAAGATATGCTGTAGAATATGTATAGAACCATGTCTCACTTTGGGTTTGTGGAATTGCCTTTTTAGTGGAGGAAAAAGAACTTGGAATTTTGGAGAGTCTTCTTGTGTGATTTTTGGAGCATGAAGAGAACCAAAAATGCCACACCAAAAATCAAATCAACCCCCCCACAAGGGATGGCCGGCCCATGTATATCAAAGAGAGAGGGAAAAGTCAAGGGGGAGGTGACCATATCAATCATGCAAGAGAGAGAGAGAGGAATGGCTATCATAATGAATAATGATCACAAAGAAACACCAACACTCAACAACCAAATCATGCAAAGAAGTGATCACCAAAAGAGAACCTCACTCCACCACAATCATCATGAAAACCATGTCATATGAAAGTCAAGCCATGATGGAGAAGTCAAGAAGTCAAGGTCAAGGAATGGTGCAACCATCATGACACAAGAATATGCAAAGACCCCCTCCACAATCACTTATTTGCAACAATGCAAATAAGCCCTCCTCCACCAATCTTCGGCCAATGAACGGAACAATGGAAATCGGCCGAAACGGAAAGCAAACTGGAAACTCCAGAAAACTGGTCCCGTAATAAATTACAGGAAAACTCCAATACTGTGCATACACACCCGCATCTGTATTTCGACCGAAATACAGATGCAATGAGACAAAATCTCCACTGTACTATACTAGAATCCGGCTTATACCAAAACCGGCTAGTAATATCTGTTCGATTCTGATCCGTGCAATACCGCACGTATCTGATCGAACCCTGCCATATAACCATACGGCCTATAGTACAAACTGTCAGATCCTGATCCGTGCAATACCGCACGTATCTGATCGGACCTTGCCATATCTTCATACGGCCTCTACAACCTTTCGCCCGAAAGCTGAGTAACTGAATGTGGGGGACTCTAAAGACTCGTCAACACCATGGTTGTGGATTTAACCACTAGCACGTCAGAGGTATAAGCCAATACGTAACGGGCTACCAGGTATTGACTAAAAGGGATGTCAGTGAGTGAACTCAGCCTGACAACCCTACTGAGCCTGTCAGTGACAATATCCGTACAGTCCGGTCCGTTCGTCTATGAGCATCGCATGGCGGGCCTAGGGGGTTGGTAAAAGTCAGACCCCCAAAAGCGGTACAAGTCGTGTCGGAGTGTAGCCCAGAACACCCTGAGATACTACTGGAATACCTACCAGTAAATCTCCTTGCCTCGGCCGAGGGCTTCGTGTAATGGCTCTCCTAGACACAGCACGACCTCACCCCCAATACCGGGAGAGACGAACCCCTGAAGATACGCTCACTGCCTCCATGTGGCTCGGGACTGTACCCAACTAAAACCTGTTTGCACGACTCCTTTGAGCCGTGGTAGGGTAGTAATCAAAGTACAGTGGGAACTCACACGAGACAAATGACGATCCCCAGGTCGATGAACTAACCTGCACACATGTCACCAGGGAACTGCCATCTGACGTCTGGTATATGACCAACTGGCATGTTCCCGGCGAGTCCTGTCCGGTGTACTCATAACCCAATGAGCACCTGTATACATCTTAGGTGATCCAACTGACACCAGTGGCTTGTGAGACCGGCCACCGCCCCTCGTCGGGGTCTCGACTGTATACACTAGTCTACTATGGAGTATCGATGCCCTGTCTCGAAACTCATACGACTAGGAACCATTTAAGGATATGCTTATAGACTACCAGCTCCCACGTATATGATCGCCCTCATACTGCTGGTGGTCAAGCATAGAATCCTAGGGGCTCTATCAACGTGTAATAGCGACGTGTCAGGTCACCTAAAACAGTACACGATGATAAAGGTAAACCAGATAGCATACTATCATCTCGAGTAAGACTGTCCTACCGGGATAGGTCCTCCCTCAATCACCGCAATCACGTACCTGTGATCCAATAATTGACTTTGAGGGCATTATCTCCAACAATCTCCCACTTGCACTCAAGGCTAATTATTGCGATGTCGCATACTCACAGCCCGTGTGATACCGAACACCCAACTCATCTACTAGTCAGTCTCACAAAGCTCGTTTGTGAAACTATTGCGTTCGAGGAATAGCCTCAGTGAGTGGATCCGCTCAGTTGTATCTTTCTATGTCTCTCTATATCTCAAGTTCGCGGAGAAAACCATCTCCCGAAATGAGCAATACCTGTCTTAGAATGTGTCTGGATGTCTGATGGGACCTAGCTCATAAATGAACTCCAAATCCAAACTTCTTAGACTGTATCGTCAACTGAACTTAATCAGTATCCTGCGCCATGCCTCCCTCAGTATTGCCTTGGACCACCTGTCCAAAATACTGCCCCTCATAAGAAGGAAAACTATAACTCTGACAACCTCCTTGTCGTCCATGTCACCTTGGAAGCCTAGAATGATAACTGTCTCACGGATGAGGCTGTCGTTATCATATCCCTAGAACATTCACTTATGTTCTAAAACTGCTTCCGACTGTTTCTCCAGGATTGGATTAATGTCAACTTATTGCATCTAGTGCAAAAACAACATCTGGTGTGGTACTTGACATCTCATGATTGACTCAATTGCCTGAGCAAATGATCTGCCAATCATGCACATCCCTCTCCCCTTTAGTCTGTAAGACACCTTTAGAGAGGGTGACTCCATCACCTGCAGGTATACTACCATGCCAGGAGTCGTCCATTCTAAATACTCTTAGAATGCTGTCTAAGTACCCTTATTGGGAAACCACCCAAATCTAGATCTAAAACCATAGATCTAGTAACCAGTATGTCTGACATAAAATCCATTTCTTTTGTGGAGAAACCATTGTGTGACGACCAAAGTATAACCGATCGTAGTATATGAGTTTCCTTTCCTACTTTGTGTATGTCATCCAAATACCATGACATCACACCCTACTACCTTCTCAACAGATCCATCCCCTATTCTGATGAAGTCAAACCTATGACAGTCACATCAGAAATTGATGATCTATTTCCGCTATATCTGCTATAGTCTATAAATAGACATAAGCTACCTGTCCACCAATGCTTCCGCTGCTCCCACTGACTACGACAACCCTCTGGCAGAGTCATATAGACGTTCACTTCTAAAACTAATTTAGAATGACGCTATACTCATCCTCCCGCCGGGTCTCGTAGCCTGGAACAACAGCAATGGTAATTGTGGGTAAACAAGAACTTCCTTGTCACCGTCCTTGAGGCTACCATAGTACCTCTCGGGTGCCTGAAGTTACCCACCAAATCAGCGGAGTGGCTAATGGAATGTCAATCCAGATTGAACCTTTAGGTTCCTTATCAAATCTTCAGTAATCGTTTGTGGTTCTGGAATCACTTCCAGTTCTACCATACTCCCACTATTGTTTTCTGAAAAAAAAATCCATTTTTAGTAAAACTGTGGCGAGTCTAGAACAATATCGCTATTGTTCATCCAGATGGTAGAAAATCAACCCTCGTCAGAGCCTGGGTTAACCCACAAACAGCCATTACAGAAACGTGCCTTGAGTTATCCAGAGTCTGGTTTTAATCATAAGCTGGACAACTCCCCGTACCTTAACTACGTCAAGATACGAACTGTTCTATATCCCATATAGGACCAGAGGCACTGATTTAACTGAACCAGATCCAAATCATGCAACTTCTCCAGTGCATGTCAACTAAATGGAAGGAGGCCGATCAGCGTTACTCAACTTAGGAATGCTTCCAATTATGAGTAACCTGAAAAAGAAGCAAGTTCTCTTTATCATTACTATCAGCTGAATACCATACACAAGTATCTACATCTTCGATTGCTTTGAAGAATCCCGATACTTGCTACACCTGGTTCTCTACTCTATTCAAATACCCATAACTTCTCAAAATTCGGACCCTGTGTTTCCGCGAAACACTTGTCTAAAAACTAGAGAAGTCATAAGTAAACCGAATATAGTACGAGGACCAACCCCTCTGTCCTGATGGACCCTGGACAACATACAATACTCTGTATAAGTCCCTTGAGTCTGATAACTCATTCACTGTGTGTCGTAGGTTGAAAACTGTAATTATGGTTAAGAAGAATTACACCGCTGTTTAATGCTCCTTACCTAACCATCCACTGATATAGGTAAATGTCATAGACACAATTTCAGAAAGGTATATCTCACTCTATGAAAATAGACGTACAGATATATCAATTTGAAATTGGTGCATAAAAGCGGATATTCAAAACCAAATATTTGCCGACCGGCAAACAGCCCAGGTGATTTCCTCAAATATCACCGATTACAACGAATCCCGATATAATGAGGATAATCACCCAATTCCCAATAACCTACTCCCACTCATCATCTGTAAAACCATACAGATGTGAGAAACAAACCTGGTAAATACATACCCTGGAGTAAGTGTTTAACTGGGAAATCAGTTTTCCTTTAACAGTGCACAGTGAGACTGAAACATCGAAATGTTTCGATAGGGTATCCTGGTATTCCTAGTAATGCCTCTTCCAGTATCCAGATTCACAACTGTAACCGTGTAATTCCTTGCCACCTCTCCAAATCACTTCATATGTCTTTAGTCATTACCTTCTGCACACCCCTTTAGGCCAAATGGTTTTCTTCCTTCCCTACCGTTCGGCACCAGCCTATGGTTTGGAAGAAGACTATCCAATAAGCATAATGGGTGTACTGTCCCAATCCTAGGAACACTCGCAATGCGAGAGAAGGTGAGGATAAAAGACAACCGAATGAACTTAATTCCTATTTCTCCTGAACCAGAATCCATCCCCGAACTGGAACAAGTTCCTTTCGAGTTCGTATATAACCATACGATGGAGTATCCAATAAAATGCGGATCTTCGTAGTGATACGGAGTGTTCTGGAGAAATACAAAGGTGATTTAGGATTGGCGAAGGAATACTTGGTTTGGTCGTGAATACCTGTTGCAATTTACTTTGCCCTCTTACTAATCCCTTGCTTTGTCTTTACTTAATACCTTCTGCACACCATCGTTATGCTAATTGGTTTTCTTCATTCCCTACCGGTCGGCACCAGCCTAAGGTTTGGAAGAAGACAATCCAATTTGCGTAATAGGTGTACTACCCCTAAACCAAGGAGTACTCGTAACCTGAGAGAGGGTAAAAGGAAAAGACAACTGAATAGTCCTATCCGTTTTCTCCAGAACCTGAAACCATCCTCGAATAAATTCTTTCGAGTTCGTATCTAACCATACGATGGTTTTGTCCAATGGAAGTGGACGTTCGTAGTAATACGGGGTGTCCTGGAGAAAAGGGTAAAAGTAGGAGTGGCAATGAGGTCTGCAACTCTGACAATCCAAAAACCAGTGTTAAGTAGGTTCGGTCAACTTGGTCACTGAGTCATAGTCTAGGGTCGGGTCAATGGTCGCTGCCAAAGAGAGAGAGAAAAGAAACACTCAGCGTGCACTCTAACCTAGATCAGAATGGTTACCAATTTATCTAATCTGGAATCCTCCCACTGTACCTCAAATTCTCCTCCAAACCTGAAAGAAGAATTAGTCGGGGTCACCCGAGGAGTAAACTAACTCATCAGTGGGAATCGGGATCCAACTATCATCGCATGATAACGTGACGGAATCCGCTCACGGTATCACACTCCAGAAGGTATGCGCATATCTGGCAAGTTTCAGTTCTTTTGAAACTCCCGATGTGATTTCTGCCCCATTCTCTTATGACCTTGACTAAGGCCAACAAATCATAAGTCACATGTCAAGTTCTACCCGTCATTATCCAGGTTGATTTGAACCCACCCGTACAAGCCCTTGACTAGGGCCAACAAGGCTATACGACTGTCCCAAACCAACGCATCTATCTATGCAGCATATGAACACCCAACAGCTACCAAACACTGTGCCTTGACTAAGGCCAACAAACACAGCTTGAATACTATTGACTACCCATATGAAACGACGGAGGGCTACGAATGGTTTCTGGCGAAAACCTTTAACGTAATGAACTTGATATCGTTGAAGGAACGAATAGCTTTTTGAAAATATAGTGACGAAAACCGTTGCTAAAGAGGTCACTCCCGGTGAAGGGATCTCGGCTCTTTCCCCGTAGAATGGGGTGCAGGATATTCCAACTGAATACCACGGTGCAAAGAAAAAGTAATCGGCTATAGTGAAGTTAATGCCCTGACGCAAACTTTTTGTCCAAGGGGTCACTCCCGGTGAAGGGATCTCGGCCCTTGCCTCGTCGACTGAGGAGCAGGATATTCCAACTGAATATCTCGATGCAAAACAAAAGTGAACGTCCTTGCAATAACAGCTTTTTGAAAAAGTGTTCCAACAACATCAGATTAGGTTTGTTTTTAACTTGCATTAATCCGAATCAATGCAGTCCCATCAATTGATCACACCAAAAAGAACGAAAATATACTGATGTACGTATATGCCATCCGCATTCGCCACTGGGTCCCGTCATTACCCGTTAGGTTAGCTAACTAACGACAGAGCGGGGACTGGACTAGCGCGGATGTAAAACATATACAACATCTACTAATATATATACCAATATATTATATTTCGCTCAAGGCGTGAAAAGAAATGCAACATCACAGAAATGTACAGCATCACAGAACAATACAGATATCTGGGATCCCCGGGTTTCACAGAGCCACTGCTGAAACCCGACGTTCCCCTGGTCGTGTGGATAGCCTGCGCAATGAAATCCTAGACCCCTACGGGCGCGGCAAGTCACCCGCCAAAACCTGAAGCGAGGCAGCCCCTTTCAGTACCGTGAATGGACCACCCAGCACTTCACGGAATCCGGCAACTTGGGCACCCCTCCTGGGTCAACCTGTACCCCCTACGAGTGCGGCGAATAGCCTGCCAATCCTAGAGTGAAGCCCCCTCTGTCTCAATGCCATGAGATGCGGGCTTGTTGCCCTCTAGAACCCGGCTATCCGTACACCCCTCCGCGGGGTAATCCTAGTACAGAAAGTAAAATATACATACACCGGGTACAACGACCGCAACCTGGCCGTGCCCCAAAACAATAATACAAACAGGCAGTGACGGCAGTCCACATGTCGGACGCTCGCCCCGCAATATCAAATGTACATAATACAACCAACTCTGTACTAGCATTGCATCCAGGCTATCCCCCACGACCGATCCGCAACATCACAGCAAAAACAGAACATCAACGTGAAAGTCACGTTCGCAAATCCGTCTAACCGGGCTATAGCAGTTAGACCGGATTTACCGATCGAGTGACATTCACGGTCGCAGATATAATGTAAATACTGTGAAAAATGTGTTTAAAATATCCGATAAATCAAAATTTAACAAGTGGGCCCCCAAACAATACTGTAGCAGATCAAGAAATTCTGGGCCCAATGTTATTATTCCAAAACCCCACTTTCCACCCCAGAAAGCCTCTGTAAAAAATTGGTGCAGTGATCTCCACAGTGCGCGGCGGAACAGCGGCGGGAAGGGGGTTTTCGCGGCGGTTCCGCGCTCCAACTGTGGAATCACTTCATCGAATTTTTACAGAGCTCTTAGATTTTCCAGTACATCAATATTTTACAACCTGAAAAATTTTTCGACACCAAAAATTTCCAACAGAAAACTGATGTGATCAAAATACGGGTTTTGGAACATTTTGATCGATCTGAAATGCAAACACATTAAACCAAGCTAGACTAAGTTAATGGCGAGGCTCTGATACCACTGTAAGTGCACGGCGGCGCCCCGGCCGTCAATCCGACGCCGGAATGCGGAAGCGGTGAAAAACTTTAATTTTGCGGACTTAGCAAACCGGCACCACCGCGCACTAAACATCCGGATCGTAACCATTAACAAGTCTAAGCTACTAACAAGAAAGGGAAGAGAAGTATACCGACAGATCCGAGTCCTCCGGTCTTCTCGTCGTCGTCCCGATCTCCTGCGGAATGTCCCGTCTCCTCCTCGTCGCCGGAAGTGCACCACATCGCCTACATCGTTTACGGGCTCCCACCTCAATGCCGAGGCAACTCGGGCACGAAGCCGGCTACTCGACGTGCCCAAGATATGCTGTAGAATATGTATAGAACCATGTCTCACTTTGGGTTTGTGGAATTGCCTTTTTAGTGGAGGAAAAAGAACTTGGAATTTTGGAGAGTCTTCTTGTGTGATTTTTGGAGCATGAAGAGAACCAAAAATGCCACACCAAAAATCAAATCAACCCCCCTACAAGGGATGGCCGGCCCATGTATATCAAAGAGAGAGGGAAAAGTCAAGGGGGAGGTGACCATATCAATCATGCAAGAGAGAGAGAGAGGAATGGTTATCATAATGAATAATGATCACAAAGAAACACCAACACTCAACAACCAAATCATGCAAAGAAGTGATCACCAAAAGAGAACCTCACTCCACCACAATCATCATGAAAACCATGTCATATGAAAGTCAAGCCATGATGGAGAAGTCAAGAAGTCAAGGTCAAGGAATGGTGCAACCATCATGACACAAGAATATGCAAAGACCCCCTCCACAATCACTTATTTGCAACAATGCAAATAAGCCCTCCTCCACCAATCTTCGGCCAATGAACGGAACAATGGAAATCGGCCGAAACGGAAAGCAAACTGGCAACTCCAGAAAACTGGTCCCGTAATAAATTACAGGAAAACCCCAATACTGTGCATACACACCCGCATCTGTATTTCGACCGAAATACAAATGCAATGAGACAAAATCTCCACTGTACTATACTAGAATCCGGCTTATACCAAAACCGGCTAGTAATATCTGTTCGATCCTGATCCGTGCAATACCGCACGTATCTGATCGAACCCTGCCATATAACCATACGGCCTATAGTACAAACTGTCAGATCATGATCCGTGCAATACCGCACGTATCTGATCGGACCATGCCATATCTCCTTACGGCCTCTACAACCTTTCGCCCGAAAGCTGAGTAACTGAATATGGGGGACTCTAAAGACTCGTCAACACCATGGTTGTGGATTTAACCACTAGCACGTCAGAGATATAAGCCAATACGTAACGGGCTACCAGGTATTGACTAAAAGGGATGTCAGTGAGTGAACTCAGCCTGACAACCCTACTGAGCCTGTCAGTGACAATATCCGTACAGTCCGGTCCGTTCGTCTATGAGCATCGCATGGCGGGCCTAGGGGGTTGGTAAAAGTTAGAACCCCAAAAGCGGTACAAGTCGTGTCGGAGTGTAGCCCAGAACACCCTGAGATACTACTGGAATACCTACCAGTAAATCTCTTTGCCTCGGCCGAGGGCTTCGTGTAATGGCTCTCCTAGACACAGCACGACCTCACCCCCAATACCGGGAGAGACGAACCCCTGAAGATACGCTCACTGCCTCCATGTGGCTCGGGACTGTACCCAACTAAAACCTGTTTGCACGAATCCTTTGAGCCGTGGTAGGGTAGTAATCAAAGTACAGTGGGAACTCACACGAGACAAATGACGATCCCCAGGTCGATGAACTAACCTGCACACATGTCACCAGGGAACTGCCATCTGACGTCTGGTATATGACCAACTGGCATGTTCCCGGCGAGTCTTGTCCGGTGTACTCATAACCCAATGAGCACCTGTATACATCTTAGGTGATCCAACTGACACCAGTGGCTTGTGAGACCGGCCACCGCCCCTCGTCGGGGTCTCGACTGTATACACTAGTCTACTATGGAGTATCGATGCCCTGTCTCGAAACTCACACGACTAGGAACCATTTAAGGATATGCTTATAGACTACCAGCTCCCACGTATATGATCGCCCTCATACTGCTGGTGGTCAACCATAGAATCCTAGGGGCTCTATCAACGTGTAATAGCGACGTGTCAGGTCACCTAAAACAGTACACGATGATAAAGGTAAACCAGATAGCATACTATCATCTCGAGTAAGACTGTTCTACCGGGATAGGTCCTCCCTCAATCACCGCAATCACGTACCTGTGATCCAATAATTGACTTTGAGGGCATTATCTCCAACAAAGGACTCCACTTGGAGTTCTCCGTTACCATACACCAAGAACATATCTCTAGTCCTTCGTAAGTACTTGAGAATGCTCTTCACAACTGTCCAGTGACTCTGTCCAGGATCAGCTTGATACCTGCTCACTATACTTAGTGAGTATGCTACATCGGGTCTGGTACATAGCATCGCATACATGATAGAGCCTACTGCCGAAGCATAGGGTATCCCTTGCATGCGAGCTCTCTCCAAATCAGTCTTGGGAGACATCTCTTTAGAGAGAGTGACTCCAGAGATCGTGGGCAAGTTCCCACGCTTGGACTCTTCCATACTAAACCTCTTTAGTATGGTGTCAATGTACCTGGATTGGGACAATCCCAAAATCCGTTTGGATCTATCTCTATAGATCCTAATTCCCAATATGCAGAAGGCATCACCAAGATCTTTCATTGAGAATCTTTGTGATAAGAAGAGCTTGACCGATTGCAGCATAGGAATATCATTTCCTATCAAGAGTATGTCGTCCACGTACAATACGAGGAAGACAACCTTACTCTCTGCCACCTTCCTGTAGATACAAGGTTCATCTGGATTTTTGACGAAATCAAACTCTTTGATAACGACGTCAAAGCAGATGTTCCAACTCCGCAATGCTTGCTTTAATCCATAAATGGATTTAAGCAGCTTGCACACCTTCCCGCTGCTCCCACTGTCTATGAAGCCCTCTGGCTGAGTCATGTACACGCACTCTTCTAAATCACCATTTAGAAAGGCGGTCTTAACATCCATTTGCCAGATTTCGTAATCATGATATGCAGCGATGGCAAGCATGATCTGGATGGATTTAAGCATAGCCACTGGAGAAAAGGTCTCGTCATAGTCCACACCTGGTCTTTGACGAAAACCCTTTGCTACAAGTCTAGCTTTGAAAGTCTCCACTTTCCCATCTACACCAAGTTTCTTCTTGAAGATCCACTTGCTCCCAATGGGTTTTACCCCTTCAGGAGCAACGTCCAAAGTCCATACTTTGTTGGTGTACATGGATTCCATCTCGGACCGCATAGCATCCAGCCATTTCACTGAGTCACCACTCGTGATGGCCTGCTCGAAACTAGTCGGGTCATCATCTTCCATGATGCAATCCTCGCTTCCACCATCAATGAGAAAACCGTAGTATCTCTCAGGTGGACGAGAAAACCTAATAGATCGGCGGAGAGGCTGGGGTTCGTCGGGTACTATCGAATCCTCTGGTTCCACTAAATCTTCAGTTATAGTTTGTGTATCTGGAATTTTTTCCAGCTCTACCACTTTGCCACTAATTTCTTTTTCAAGGAATTCCTTTTCTAAAAAGGTGGCATATTGAGAAACAAACACTTTTTGTTCTTCAGCATGGTAGAAAAAATATCCTTGAGAATTCTTAGGATATCCCACAAACTTGCAAAGAACTGACCGTGCCTCGAGTTTGTCTGGATTTTGCCTTTTGACATAGGCCGGACAACCCCATATCTTAACTCGTTTAAAATATGGTCTCTTCCCACTCCATATCTCATATGGTGTGGTAGGTACAGATTTAGATGGAACTTGATTCAATAGGTATGCTGCTGTCTCCAGCGCATAACCCCAGAAGGAAATAGGTAACTCAGCTGTGCTCATCATAGAGCGCACCATATCTAATAGGGTGCGGTTCCTCCGTTCAGATACACCGTTGTGCTGTGGTGTATATGGAGGAGTCAGCTGAGAGAGAATCCCATTCTCTTTTAGGAAGTCCAGGAATTCATTGCTCAAGTATTCACCTCCTCGATCAGATCGAAGGATTTTAATACTTTTTCCGGTTTGGTTCTCGACTTCTTGTTTATATTCTCTAAATTTCTCAAAAGCTTCTGATTTGTGTTTCATCAAGAACACATATCCGAATCTAGAGAGATCGTCAGTGAATGTAATGAAGTACGAAGAACCATCCCTGGCATGTGTAGACATGGGACCGCATACATCACTATGTATCAGTCCCAACAGTTCGGTAACTCTTTCTCCGTGTCCCGTAAACGGAGTTTTGGTCATCTTGCCTTTGAGACATGACTGGCAAGTGTCATAAGATGAAAATTTGAAAGGTTTCAAATATCCATCCTTATGCAACTTAGCCAGTCGTGTCACATTGATGTGACCCAGTCTACAATGCCACAAGAAGGATTCGTTGAGTTCAGAACTCTTCCTCTTGTGTGTGTTTGTTATGCTCAGAACTGTTGATTGATTTAGAACATAAATGCCATTGCATAACGTGCCTTATCCAACCAACTTTTGGTTACGGAAAATGTTCATAACATTATCCTGTAATACAAAATTATATCCCTCTTTACTTAATAAAGAAACCGATATAATGTTGCATATCAGGTTCGGCATGTAATAGCATTCGTTCAGAACCAATGTATTACCAGTTGGTAATCCAAGGTGATATTCCCCGACAGTTTTAGCTGCAACAATTGCACCATTTCCAACTCTAATGTCTTTATCACCTTCTCCAAGTTATCTACCTTTCCTTAGCCCATGTAACTGATTACATATATGGGATCCCGACCCGGTATCCAATACCCAGGACGTAGAGCAAATAGAGAAACAGTTCTCAGTAACGAACACACCCGAAGAAAATGCATCAACATGTACTTTCTTCATTCGGGTGGCATGGGAATCCTTGCATTCCCCTATATCCTGTTCATTCCTATAACTCTTATAGGAAAGAACGGAACCAACATTCCCCAGCACAGTATAACATGCGGGTTCGGTCAATACATCCATATTATTATCTTTATTAGGGCATGAAATGGTCGCTACCTGGAGAGAGAGAGAAGAAAACACTTTAGCGTATGCTCGTGCAAGATCAGATTGGTTATTATCTTATCTAATCAGGATGGCTCCCACTGCTTTTTATCAAATCTTCCTCCAAACCCTAAAAGGAAAGACTAGCCGGGATTAATCACACATAACAAGTTCGCCAATCTTTCAGCCAGGCCAGTGTCGGTACTTTGAGGGAGGTCCCCCGTGCTTTCGCACGAACCTAATTAATGTAAACCTCGTTTTCCCAGAGGCGTAACCCCGTTGACACCTTTCTAGACACCTACTTGATCAGCTAATTGCAATGTGTAAAACTCTCCCAGGAGTAACTCTTACTCGCAGTGGGTATCGGGATCCAACTGTCTCATAGAAGGTATGCAATCTCATTGCAAATTTCAACACTTGAAATTCCCGATAATATTTTGCCCCTAGCATCTATATGACCTTAACATAGTCAACAAATCACAAGTGCTAGTCAAGTTCAACCCGTCATTTCCTGATTGAATTAAACCCACCCGCACGACCCTTAACATAGTCAACAAAGTCGCACGACTACCCTAATCCAATCTGCATCATATGCATAAGAAGATAAATACTGGTCAGCTACCGCACACTATGCCTTAACATAGTCAACAAACGTAGCACGAATACTAACTAGTACTTATCTGAAATGACGGAGGGCTACGCAGGTTTTCATAAAACCATGAGCGTAATGAACTTGATATCGTTGTAGAATCAAATGAAGTTTTGAAATGGAGTGATTTTGAGGCTTTTCTAGTTTTGCTAAAGGAGTCACTCCCGGCGAAGGGATCTCGGTCCTTTCCTCGTCGAATGAGGTGCGGGATATATCATATATATCACTGTGCAAAGCAAAAACTTTTAGAAGAAATCAAAAAGCAAACCGAGTGTGTAGCATCTGCTAGTTATTGCTAAAGGAGTCACTCCCGGTGAAGGGATCTCGGTCCTTTCCTCATCGAATAAGGTGCAGGATATATCATATATACCGCTTTTCAAAGCAAGAACTGTAGCTACCTGTTTTAAAATTTGATTCTACAACATCTTAGGTTTCTTATCTTTCATTAATCACATTAATGAAGTCCCATCATTTAAATACCTAAACATCACAGATAGATATGACGTACACTTATGCCATCCGCATTCGCCTCGATGTCCCCTCGTGCACCGTTAGGTTAGGTAACTAACGACAGAGCAGGGCAGGGCTAGCGCGGGTGTAAAACATAAGTAACGTCTATATAATTTATCATATATACTATATACTATATCCATCACAGAGTCACATCAAAGATATCGCAGCAGAATAAACATATGAAATATTGGATATACTAGGACGTCCGTGTTTTCAATACGAGCCAGTATAAAACACGGATTCCACGGGCGTGATGAATAGCCAATCCCACACCCCTAGACCCCTACGAGAGCGGCAAGCAACCATGCCAATTCTAGGGTTAGGAGACCCGGACTCGACTCCTCGAGTTGGTCTCCCACTGGACCCCAGAACCCGGTTACTTGTGCTCCCCTCCTTGGGTCTATCCTAATGCGGAAAAGTAAATAATATACAAAAGGTGACATCTTCCGCTACCTGGAAGTGCCCCAAATAAAAAAATATTACATACAAGTTTTTACATGAATGAAAATGAAAAACACCCATCTCACATAAAAACCCCCGGCTATTCGAGCACGACGATCCAATATAACATATCCAGCAACACATAACATCACATGTCATCAACGTAAGTAAGTATGCATACCCCAATTGTCGTTGACGTATAGCAACGAAACCGGCGATATGAACATACTACACTTACGGTCACAGAAAAGAAAGTGTAAAACTACAACAATTGGAATCCGCAACTTCTTTAGACATCGCATGCCTAATCAAATGAAATACTTAGACATCACATGCCTAACAGATATAAATCCCGCATTTTAGTCTCATTATCGAAAACTCTTTTCAATATTATGTGGGACTAAACTGCTAGATTTATAACATTCATTCAGTTATCTCATAACTGTTTGTGAATTCCAATTATTGTATCACCTTCCAGATAAACAGAAAATGTTAAACTTTCCGATCGAACAGTCGAATACCTAAGTTTTCCTGATACAGTCCAACACATGAAATAAGTCTAACAACATTCAGTTCGTGCCTCAGTACCGACGGTCCAGCCGTAGAAGGGTCAAGCCAACGCCTCACATGTGGCACGCCGTACTGCCCCAAACCCGAAGGTTCAAAGGGCAGTTCAAGACGGTCACATAATCGAGTTAAGGTTTGTTGTCTTCTACAGGGTCCATCGCGTTACTTGCACTACTTAGAACGTCGTTAAACTACGGAAAAATCCAACACTTGGAAATTTCCCGACAGGGGAAAAATTGGGTATTTATATCCGGTCGAACCTTTTAACATATTTTGAAAATTATCCGGAAATATACAAAGACGAAATTTGATAATCCGATCGAATCTTTGATTCCCAATACAACCCCAGAATACTCTTCTGTATAGTCACAACAAAAATATCCCAGAAAATACAGTATTAAATTATATGAGTTACTGTGCAGAAATCACCACACAAAGGAACAGAAAGGCCGCGGAATAGCCGCATCATGCATAGCACGTGCCGCGGTTCCGCGGTGGAAAAGTTGATTCAGGCCCTCGTATTTCACAGTAATTCAAATAACACCCTGCTTGATTTTCTGCATATTTTTAATTGACAAAAATCCTAATTTTTAGAAAAAATCCAGAGAGCATTTTAGGGTTTTGGGTTTCGGTTCGATCGGGTTTCAAACGTCGTCTAGACTTCGCCTAAGGCTCTAGCTAGGCTCTGATAACAGTGAAAGGTTCCTAGGCACTCTAGTGAGGTCTCACAAGGCATCGAACATGCCAATTTTAAAAAAATGGTGCCGAGAAACCCTAGACTACGGATCTTAGACTAGATGTTTAGGCGAAAAGATAATCTAGTTAACTACTTAACTAAAAGTTAGATACTACAACCTTTGTAGATCCGGATATCCATTTCCCTAGCTCCACGTAGTGGTCCTCTCGCTGTCCTTTTCCAATCCTAGACTCGTTCATCGGCTTCATCGGGAAAGCGAGCGGAATAGGTCGTCGGCTTCGTGTCAAAGACGATCTACGTCGAGGCATCACAAGTTCAAGCTCCGACTTCACAAAGTTGTGAAACTTGTGAAGAAAACACCCAAAACAACTTGGCAAGAGGTAGAGGGTGAAGAAATAGGAGGTGGGTTCACTTTAGAATTGGATTTATCTCACTTTAGCTCAAGTTGCCATTGATGGACCTTAAGCTTTTCTTTGAAGATGAAGATGAAGAAGAAGAA
The DNA here is from genome assembly GCA_030015575.1 of Agapanthus africanus. Taxonomy (NCBI): domain Eukaryota; kingdom Viridiplantae; phylum Streptophyta; class Magnoliopsida; order Asparagales; family Amaryllidaceae; genus Agapanthus; species Agapanthus africanus. Next base: position 320,091,774 of record JASDDO010000008.1, read on the forward strand.
AGAATATTATAAGTGTTGAGATAAAATAAAATTAAATCAATACTTATCATAAAGAGAACCATAGTTAAGTGTAGAGAGTTAACTAAGATTAGAAGAATGGTTAGGGTTTAATGTGAAGACAAAATGGTCACAAAGTCAAAGCTTCATGAAGCTTCAACAATGTTCAAGAATGAAAGCAACCATTTTGTATTCTTATCCCATTCTTTTTCCAAAAATGAATAAATAAAAGAATGGATAATTAAAAACCCTAATCACTTTCTTAACCTAAGTTTAATTCTATACACTTAACCAAATGAGCATGCATCATCAAACATGATACAAACATGTGCACAAAAATATATCACATATACAATTTGCACATCAAGTGAGAATATCCATTTAAAGTGAACCAATACTAGTTAATGCAAAGTAATATATCAAATATATTATTATACATTAAATCATTAAATCAACATTTGATTCAATGATCCGGTCATGTCGCACATAACCGACTATAATCCAATGTATCGATTTATCGAATCTATGATTCGATAACTAGGTCATATCGAATATCACCAATCGAAACATATATCGCGAGAATGAAATGCGGTATCACATACACGCATTATTCTCGGTCCTGCACATATCTCATATGCGCTCCTATTTCGTTTCGCTTGAGCCAGGAAACCTCTGTGTAGGACTCTAAAGACTCGTCAATACGCCGGTAGCAGATGATGATCATATCAAGCACCCACAAGCCGCAAGCGGTCTGCTAAACGTAACGGCTACCCGGGTATTGAGCGATCAGAAGATCGACGAGCTATCCCGCTCACACTCCTGTGAATCTAACCAGTAACACTTACTGTACAGTCCGGTCTGTTCGTCTGATACGTCGCATATCAAGTCTAGGGGTGGTAAACGTCAGACCCCAATAACCGATAAGTCGTGCCGATGTGAGGCTCATAACGGGTCGAGAAACTACTGGTAACACTTACCAGCAAATCTCTGATCAGCCCTGGCAAGGGACTTCCCTGTTACGGCCAATCGAGCACTGCGCAACATCAACCCCAATACCGGGAGAGACGAAACCCCTCCTATCGCTCATTGCCTCCATGTGACTCGGGACTGTACCCAAAGACCACCGTTTTGCACGCCCTCATGGACGTGGTAAGGTGGAGATCAAAGCACAGTGGGAATCACACAAGACTCTATGACGATCTCGGGTCTACAGACTAACCTGCACAAGTGTCACTTGAGAACTGCCATCTGACGTGAGGTATAATACCATCTGGGAGTTCTCGGCGAGTCCGTCCAGTGTACTCAGTCTCCACTGAGCACCCGTACACCATCTCTGATGTCAAACACCAATGGATATGGGATCATCCATCGCCCATCTCATGGGTCGAGAAGCGTATACGCTAGTCTACTCTGGTAGATCGATGCCCCGTCTCGATACACCCATGACTAGGGACCTTGAAGGATGTACTTATGGACTACCATGTCCCCACTAGTATGATCTGCATCATAGTCCAGGTAGTCAAGTACACATCCTAAGGGCTTTACCAACATGTAACCATAAGACAGTTTAAAGAGACTAGTGTACATGTTAAGATAAAGAGTAACCAGATAGCATACTATCATATCGAGCAAGAAAGTCATCTCTATATATGTCCAAGCATCCAATATAATATACAACATCTGTACAATACTGGCCTCTAGGGCATACATACAACTAACAAGAATTATATCTAGATTTCAGATAGGACGGGGGTTCCTTGGCATAAGCCACAACTCCATTGTCACACAATGATAAGAACGAAGTTCATCTCATGAACTTATATATCCAGACTGCCTCTTTGGTAGCATCCTTAGTAACGATGTATCTTGCCTTTAATCGTCTAGTTAGTCACGGTATCTAGCTTGGAACTCTTCCAACATACCTTCCCTCTACTGAGGGTAAAGACAATGCCTGCGACTGACATTCAGTCGTTCTTATCACCCTGGATCCTTTCCAGTGATTCTCCCCATGATCCATTGATACCATCTAACTACAACTAGTGAGAATCCTAACATCCATTTAGACCTATCTCATAGATATAAAACCCAGGATTTAGGAGGTATCACCTCTATCCTATATGGAGAATCCTTGTGATAAGCAAAGATTGACCGAGCGTAGCATAGGAAACTCCTTCCCTATCAAGAGTATGTCATCCACGTTTTCTACGAGGATCACCACCATACTCTCTACTACCTTTTTGTATATACAAGGTTCATCTACCATTTTGATGAAGTCAAACTCTTTGACTACCACATCAAAACAGACGTTCCAACTCTGCGATGCCTGATTTATCACATAAAACATCTTGCTCACGTTTCCGCTGCTCCCACTGTCTACGAAGACCTCTGGCTGTGTACTTATAGATGTTGGAGACAGTGCCCTCAGAGTCAATTATTGGATCGCAGGCACATGATTGCAATGATTGAGGGAGGACCTGTCCCAGTAGGACAGTCTTACTCATGATAATAGTATGCTATCTGGTTTATCTTTATCAACGTGTACTGCTTTAGGTGACCTTACGAGTCGCTATTAACGTTGATAGAGCCCCTATGATTCTTGCTTGACTACCAGCAATATGAAGGCGATCATATACGTCGGAGCTGAGGTCTATAAGCACATCCTTAAAAGGTCCCTAGTCGTGGGAGTTTCGAGACAAGGCATCGATTCTCCAGAGTAGACTAGTGTATACAGTCGAGACCCCGACGAGGGGCGGTGGCCGGTCTCACAAGCCACTGGTGTCAGTTGGTTCACCCAAGATGTATACAGGTGCTCATTGGGTTATGAGTACACCGGACAGGACTCGCCGGGAACCTACTAGTTGGTATTATACCTGACGTCAGATAGCTGTTCCCTGGTGACATGTGTACAGATTAGTTCATCGACCTGAGATCGTCATTTGTCTCGTGTGAGTTCCCACTGTGCTTTAATTACTACCCTACCACGCTCAAAGCTGACGTGCAAACAGGTTTTAGTTAGGTACAGTCCCGAGCCACATGGAGGCAGTGAGCGGATCTGCAGGGGTTTGTCTCTCCCGATATTGGGGGTGAGGTCGCGCTGTGTCTAGGAGAGCCGTAACCTGAAAAGTCCTTGGCCAAGGCAGGAGATTTGCTGGTAGGTATTCCAGTAGTATCTCAGGGTGTTCTGGGCTACACTCCGACACGACATGTACCGCTATTAGGGGTTTGACTTTTACCAACCCCTTAGGCCCGCCATGCGATGGTCATAGACGAACGGACCGGACAGTACGAATATTGTCACTGACAGGCTCAGTAGAGTGTCAGGATGAGTTCGCTCATCGACGTCCCTTTTGGTCAATAGCTGGTGGCCCGTCACGTATGGCTAATACCTCTGACGTGCTAGTGGTTAAATCCACAGCCATAGTATTGACGAGTATTTAGAGTCAACCACACACAGTTACTCAGGTTTCGGGCGAAACGCTGTAGAGGCCGTATGAAGATATGGCAGGGTCGATCAGATATGTGCGGTATTGCACGGATCATGATCGGACGGATTTTACTAGCCGGCTTTGGCTTAAGCCGGATCCTAGTATTAGATATTGTAGTATTGTCTCTTTGCATTTGTGTTCAGTGGGAATACAAGTGCGGGCATGTATTTGCAGTAGCGGGGTTTTCCTGTAATTTATTATGGGATCAGTTTTCTGAAGTTGCCCGTTTGCATTCCGTTCCGTCCGGTTTTCCTTTGTTCTTTCACGGCCGGACTTTTCGATGGAGGAGGTTATTTGCACATTTGCAAATAACATTTGTGGAGGGGTTTTCTTGCTTATGTGTGGCTTCATGATCGTTATTCATCATGAGATTCTTTTTCGTTCTTATCACTTGCTTTATTGTGATGGTGTGTGATTGGATTTGTTTTGGCGTAGGGTTACCATTGTTTCTCTCCTACACTCACCTCCCTTTGTTTTGATTCCCTCCTCATTCCAATTAAAGGGCCGGCCACTTGATGGAGAGAGGGAGATAGTTTTCATTTTTGATGTGGGAGTGGAAAATTATCATCTCATTTTTTATATACAAAAGTTCATCTCCATTTTGTTCATTACTTCCCTCCATCCAAAGGTAACTTCAAACCCTCAAAGAGACAATGGCTATTACACTATTCTACAGCAAATCTTGGATGCGTCGGCTAGCCAACTTCGCGCCCGAGTTGCCTCGGTCAAGAGGTGGGAGCCCGTAAAAGAAATCGGCTACGTGGTGCCCTTTCCGACGAGGAGGTGACGGACGGAGATTCCGTGGGTGATCGGAGTGGAGACGAAGACCGATGGACACGGATCGCTTGGTATAACTCTCTACCCATATTTTAGTTTGCTAGTAGCTAGGTTAATGGCCCGATCCGGGATAAAAGTGCGCGGTGGTGCCGGTTTTCTAGTTTGCAATGTTTTTGATTCCGCGTTTCCGGCGTCGGATCGACGGCCGGGGTGCCGCCGCAGACTTACATTGGTATAAGAGCCACGCCATTAACCATGCCTAGCTTGCCCAAGTATGTTTAAAACCCGATCGAACAAAATTCTACAGAAACCAGCGCACTGAAAATACGGTTTTTGCTACTTTTGTTCGATCGGGCTTTAAACATACTAGGGCAAGCTAGGCATGGTTAATGGCGTGGCTCTGATACCAATGTAAGTCCGCAGCGGCGCCTCGGCCGTCGATCCGATGCTAGAAATGCCACCGCGGACTTACATCGGTATCAGAGCCACGCCATTAAACATACCAGGGCAAGCTAGGCATGGTTAATGGCGTGGCTCTGATACCAATGTAAGTCCGCGGCGGCGTTTCCGGCGTCGGATCGACGGCCGGGGCGCCGCCGCGGACTTACATTGGTATCAGAGCCACGCCATTAACCATGCCTAGCTTGCCCTAGTATGTTTAAAACCCGATCGAACAAAAGTCGCAAAAACCGTATTTTCAGTGCACTGGTTTCCGTCGAATTTATTTTTAGCTCCAAAAATTTTTCAGGTTGTTTCAGAATACTGTGCATGGAAATCTAAGCAATCTGTGAAAATTTGGTCACGAGATCTCACCACAATGCCGCGGAACCGCGGCCAAACCCATACTTGGGCCGCGGTTCTGTCGCTCTTTTAACTGTTCAGCGTGCCAAATTTTTCCAGAGGGCTTTAGACTTGGAAATAGGGGTTTTGGGATATTTTTTTGGGCCCATATTTTCTGTAAGTGCTACAGTAGTGCTTGGGGCCCACTTCGGTGAATTTGTTCGATCAGATATTTTAAACATGCTAGTTCACGGTATTTATATTATATCTGCGACCGTGAATGTCACTTGATCGGTAAATCCTGTCTAACTGCTATAGTCCGGTTAGACGGATTTGCGAACGTGACATTCACGTTGATGTTCTGTGTTGTGCTGTGATGTTGCGGGTTGGTCGGTGGGGATAGCCTGGTTGCAGTGGTAGTACAGTTTTGTTTTATATGTACATTTGATATTGCGGGGCGAGCGTCCGACCTGTGGACTGTCGTCACTGCCTGTTTGTATTATTCTTTTGGGGCACGACCGGGTCGAGGTCGATGTACCTGTTGTATGTATATTTTACTTTCTGTACTAGAATTACCCCGCGGAGGGGTGCACGGATAGCCGGGTTCTAGAGGGCAACAAGCCCGCATCTCATGGCGTTGAGACGGAGGGGGCTTTACTCTAGAATTGGCGGGCTATTCACCGCACTCGTAGGGGGTACAGGTTGACCCAGGAGGGGTGCCCAAGTTACCGGATTCCGTGAAGTGCTGGGTGGTCCATTCACGTTGCTGAAAGGGGCTGCCTCGCTTCAGGTTTTGGCGGGTAACTTGCCACGCACGTAGGGGTCTAGGATTTTCATTGCACAGGCTATCCACATGACCAGGGGAACGTCCGGTTTCAGTACCGGCTCTATGAAACCCGGGGATCAAAGATATCTGTATTATTCTGTGATGTTGTACGTTTCTGTGTTGTTGCATTTTTATCACGCCTTCAGCGAAATATTATATATATTATATATTTACTAGTAGATGTTGTATATGTTTTGCATCCGCGCTATTCCAGTCCCCGCTCTGTCGTTAGTTAAGTAACCTAGCGGGTGATGACGGGACCCAGTGGCGAATGCGGATGGCATATACGTACATCATTATTTTCGTTCTTTTGTGGTGTGATCAATTGATGGGACTGCGTTGATTCAGATCAATGCAAGCTAAACAAACCTATTCTGATGTTGTTGGAACATTTTTCAAAAAGCTGTTATTGCAAGGACGTTCACTTTTGTTTTGCACAGTGGTATTCAGTTGGAATATCCTGCTCCTCAGTCGACGAAGCAAGGGCCGAGATCCTTTCACCGGGAGTGACCCCTTGGACAGAAGTTTGCGTCAGGGCAATAATATCACTACAGCCGATTACTTTTGCTTTGCATCGTGGTATTCAGTTGGAATATCCTGCATCTCATTTTACGGGGAAAGAGCCGAGATCCCTTCACCGGGAGTGACCTCTTTAGCAAAGGTTTTCGTCACTATATTTTTAAAAGCTATCCGGTTCCTTCAACGATATCAAGTTCCTTACGTTAAAGGTTTTCGCCAGAAACCATTCGTAGCCCTCCGTCGTTTCAGACGGGTAGCACGTAGTATTCATGCTATGTTTGTTGGCCTTCGTCAAGGCATAGTGTATGGTAGCTGCTTGTTACTTTTCTGCTGCATAGATAGATTCGTTGGTTTGGGACAGTCGTATAGCCTTGTTGGCCCTAGTCAAGGGCTTGTACGGGTGGGTTGAAATCAACCTGGACAATGACGGGTAGAACTTGACATGTGACTTATGATTTGTTGGCCATAGTCAAGGTCATAAGAGCATGGGGCAAAAAATCCACATCGGGAGTTTCAAAAGAACTGAAACTTGCCAGATATGCGCATACCTTCTGGAGTGTGATAACGTGAGCCGATTCCGTCACGTTATCATGCGATGATAGTTGGATCCCGATTCCCACTGATGAGTTGGTTTACTCCTCGGGTGATCCCGGCTAATTCTTCTTTCAGGTTTGGGGAAGAATTTGACGTTACAGTGGGAGCTTTCCAGATTAGATAAAGTGATAACCATTCTGAACTAGGTTAGAGTGCACGCTGAGTGTTTCTTTTCTCTCTCTCTTTGGTAGCGACCATTGAACCGACCATAGACTATGACTCAGTGACCAAGTTGACCGAACCTTCTTAAGACTGGCTTTTGGATTGTCAGAGTTGCAAAACTCATTGCCACTGCTACTTTTAACCTTTTCTCCAGGACACCCCGTATTACTACGAACGTCCACTTCCATTGGACAAAACCATCGTATGGTTATATACGAACTCGAAGGAATTCGAGGATGGTTTCCGGTTCTGGAGAAAACGGATAGGACTATTCAGTTGTCTTTTCCTTTTTCCCTCTCTCTCAGATTGCGAGTACTCCTTGGCTTAGGAGATAGTACACCTATTACGCAAATTGGATAGTATTCTTCCAAACCATAGGCAGGTGACGACCAGTAGGGAATGAAGAAAACCAATTAGCCTAAACGGTGTACAGAAATTATTAAGTTAAGACAAAGAAAGGGATTAGTAAGAGGGCAAAATAAATTGCGACTGCTATTCACGACCAAACCAAGTATTTCTTCGCCAATCCAAAATCACCTTTTTATTTCTTCAGGACACTCCGTATCACTACGAAGATCCCAAGTTTATTGGATAATCCATCGTATGGTTATATACGAACTCAAAAGGAACTTGTTCCAGTTCGGGGATGGATCCTGGTTCAAGAGAAATAGGAATAAGGTTAATTCGGTTGTCTTTTATCTTCCCCTTCTCTCGCATTGCGAGTGCTCCTAGGATTAGGACAGTACACCCATTATGCTTATTGGATAGTCTTCTTCCAAACCATTGGCTGATGCTGAAAGGTAGGGAAGGAAGAAAACCATTTGGCCTAAACGGATGTACAGAAGGTAATGACTAAAGATATATAAAGGGATTTGGAGAGATGGTAAAGAATTATACGGTTACAGTTGTGAATCTGAATAATGGAAGAGGCATTACTAGGAATACCCAGATACCCAATCGAAACATTTCAATGTTTCAGTTTCACTGTGTACTGTTAAAAGAAAACAGATTTCCCAATTAGATACTTGCTCCAGGGTATGTATTTACCAGGTATGATTCTCACATCTGTATGGTTTTACAGATGATGAGTGGGAGTAAGTTATTGGGAATTAGATGATCATCCTCATTATATCGGGATTCGTTGTAATTGGTGATATTTGAGGAAGTCACTTGGGCTGTTTGCCGGTCGGCAAATATTTGGTTTTGAATATCCGTTGTTGTACACCAATTTCAAATTGATATATCTGTACGTCTACTTTTATAGAGTGAGACATACCTTTTTGAAATTATGTCTATGACATTCACCTATATCAGTGGATGGTTAGTTAAGGAGCATTAAACAGCGGTGTAATTCTTCTTAACCAAAAGTACAGTTTTCAACCTACGACACACAGTGAATGAGTCATTTGACTCAAGGGACTTGTACAGAGTATTGTATATTGTCCAGTGTCTATTAGGACAGAGGGGTTGGTCCTCGTACTATATTCTGTTTACTTATGACTTCTCTAGTTCTTAGACATGTGTTTCGTAGAAACACAGGGTCTAAGTTTTGAGGAGTTATAGGTATAAGAATAAAGTAGAGAACCAGATATTGCAAGTATCGGGATTCTTCAAGGTGATCGAAGATGTAGATACTTGTATATGGTATTCAGTTGATAGTAATGATTAAGAGAACTTGTTTCCCTTTCAGGTTACTCATAATTGGAAGTATTCCTAAGTTGAGTAACGCTGATCGGCCTCCTTCCATTTAGTTGAAATGCACTGGAGACAGCTGCATGATTTGAATCTGGTTCAATTAAATCAGTGCCTCCATTTCTGTATTGGATATAGAACAGTTCATATCTTGACGTTGTTAAGATACAGGGAGTTGTCCGGCTTATGCTTAAAACCAGACTACGGATAACTCAAGGCACATTTCCGTAATGGCTGTTTGTGGGTTGACCCGGGCTATGACGAGGGTTGACTTTCTACCATCTGGAAGATCAATAGTGATATTGTTCTTGACTCGCCATAGTTTTAATTAAAAATGGATTTTTTCAGAAAACAGTAGTGGGAGTATGGTAGAACTGGAAGTGATTCCAGAACCGCAAACGATTACTGAAGATTTGATAAGAACCTAAAGATTCAATCTGGTTTGACATTCCATTGGCCACTCCACAGATAAAGTGGGTAACCTCAGGCACTCGAGAGGTACTTCAGTATGCTCAAGGACGGTGGCAGGGAGGTTCTTGTTTACCCAAACTTTCCATTGCTGTTGCTCCAGACTGTGAGACCCGGCAGGAGGATGAGTATAGTGTCGTTCAAAACTAGTTTTAGAAGTGCACATCTATATGACTCTGCCAGAGGGTTGTCGTATTCAGTGGGAGCAGCGGAAGCATTGGTGGACATCAGGCTTATGTCTATTTATAGACTAAAGCAGATATAGCGGAGATAGATCATCTATTTCTGATGTGACAGTCATAGATTTGACTTCATCAGAATTGGGGATGGATCTGTTAAGAAGGTAGTAGGGTGTGATGTCCTGGTATTTGATGACATACACAGAGTAGGAAGTGATATTCCTATACTACGATCGGTTATACTTTGGTCGTCACATAGTGGTTTCTCCAGACAGGACTTGGATATTATATCAGACATTCTGGTCACTAGATCTATGGTTTTAGATGTAGATTTGGGTGGTTTCCCAATCAGGGTACTTAGACAGCATTCTATGAGTATTTAGAATGGACGACTCCTGGCACGGTAGTATACTTGCTGGTAATGGAGTCACCCTCTCTAAAGGTGTCTTACAGACTAAAGGGGAGAGAGATACGCATGATTGGCAGATCACTTGCTTAGGTAATTGAGTCAATCATGAGATGTCAAGTACCACACCAGATATTGTTTTTGCAGTAGGTGCAATAAGTTGATATTAATCCAATCCTGGAGAAACAGTCGGAAGCAGTTTTAGAACATAAGTTGATGTTCTAGGGATATGATAACAGCATTCTCCCTCGGGAGACGGTTATCATTCCAGGCTTCCAAGGTGACCTGGATGGCAGAGTGGCGTCAGAGTTATAGTTTTCCCTCTGACGAGGGGCAGTATCTTGGACAGGTGGTCCAGGTAGATACTGAGGGAAAGCATGGCGTAGGATACTGATTAAGTTCAGTTGACGATACAGTATAAGAAGTTTGGATTTGGAGTTCACTTATTAGCTAGGTCCCATCAGATATCCAGACACATTCTAAGACAGGTATTGCTCATTTCGGGAGATGGCTTTCTCCGCGAACTTGAGATAATGAGAGACATAGAAAGAAACATCAAAGCGGATCCACTCACTGAGGCTATTCCTCGAACGCAATAGTTTCGCAAACGAGCTTTGTGAGACGGACTAGTAAAGGAGTTGGGTGTTCAGTATCACGCGGGCTGTGAGTATGCGACATCGCAATAATTAGCCTTGAGTGCAAGTGGGAGATTGTTGGAGACAGTGCCCTCAGAGTCAATTATTGGATCACAGGCACGTGATTGCAATGATTGAGGGAGGACCTGTCCCAGTAGGACAGTCTTACTCTTGATGATAGTATGCTATCTGGTTTATCTTTATCATCGTATACTGCTTTAGGTGACCTTACGAGTCGCTATTACAGGTTGATAGAGCTCCAAGGATTCTTGCTTGACTACCAGCAGTATGAGGGCGATCATATACGTGGGAGCTGGGGTCTATAAGCACATCCTTAAAAGGTCCCTAGTCATGTGAGTTTCGAGACAGGGCATCGATTCGCCAGAGTAGACTAGTGTATACAGTCGAGACCCCGACGAGGGGCAGTGGCCGGTCTCACAAGCCACTGGTGTCAGTTGGTTCACCAAAGATGTATACAGGTGCTCATTAGGTTATGAGTACACCGGACAGGACTCGCCGGAAACATGCTAGTTGGTATTATACCTGACGTCAGATAGCAGTTCCCTGGTGATATGTGTACAGGTTAGTTCATCGACCTGAGATCGTCATTTGTCTCGTGTGAGTTCCCACTGTGCTTTGATTACTACCCTACCACGCTCAAAGGAGACGTGCAAACAGGTTTTAGTTGGGTACAGTCCCGAGCCACATGGAGGCAGTGAGCGGATCTGCAGGGGTTCGTCTCTCCCGGTATTGGGGGTGAGGTCGCGATGTGTATAGGAGAGCCAGAACATGAAAAGTCCTTGGCCAAGACAGGAGATTTGCTGGTAGGTATTCCAGTAGTGTCTCAGGGTGTTCTGGGCTACACTCCGACATGACTTGTACCGCTATTGGGTGTCTGACTTTTACCATCCCCCTAGGTCCGCCATGCGATGCTCATAGACGAACGGACCGGACTGTACGGTTATTGTCACTGACAGGCTCAGTAGGGTGTCAGGATGAGTTCGCTCATCGACGTCCCTTTTGGTCAATAGCTGGTGGCCCGTCACGTATGGCTAATACCTCTGACGTGCTAGTGGTTAAATCCACAGCCATAGTATTGACGAGTCTTTAGAGTCCACCACACACAGTTACTCAGGTTTCGGGCGAAACACTGTAGAGGCCATTTGGAGATATGGCAGGGTTCGATCAGATACGTGCGGTATTGCACGGATCATGATCGGACGGATTTTACTAGCCGGCTTTGGCTTAAGCCGGATCCTAGTATTAGATAGAGTAATATTGTCTCTTTGCATTTGTGTTCAGTGGGAATACAAATGCAGGCATGCATTTGCAGTAGCTGGGCTTTCTTATAATTTATTACGGGATCGGTTTTCTGAAGTTGCCAGTTTGCATTCCGTTCCGGCCGGTTTTTCTTTGTTCTTTCGCGGCCGGACTTTTCGATGGAGGGAGTTATTTGCACATTTGCAAATAATATTTATGGAGGGGTTTTCTTGCTTATGTGTGGCTTCATGATAGTTATTCATCATGAGATTCTTTTTCCTTCTTATCACTTGCTTTATTGTGATGGTGTGTGATTGGATTTGTTTTGGCTAAGGGTTACCATTGTTTCTCTCCTACACTCACCTCTCTTTGTTTTGATTCCCTCCTCATTCCAATTAAGGGGCCGGCCACTTGATGGAGAGAGGGAGATAGTTTTCATTTTTGATGTGGGAGTGGAAAATTATCATCTCATTTTTGATATACAAAAGTTCATATCCATTTTGTTCATTACTTCCCTCCATCCAAAGGTAACTTCAAACCCTCAAAGAGACAATGGCTATTACACTATTCTACAGTAAATCTTGGACGCGTCGGCTAGCGAACTTTGCGCCCGAGTTTCCTCGGTCAAGAGGTGGGAGCCCGTAAAAGAAATCGGCTACGTGGTGTCCTTTCCGACGAGGAGGTGACGGACGGAGATTCCGCGGGAGATCGGAGTGGAGACGAAGACCGAAGGACACGGATCGCTTGGTATAACTCTCTTCCCGTATTTTAGTTTGCTAGTAGCTAGGTTAATGGCCCGATCCGGGATAAAAGTGCGCGGTGGTGCCGGTTTGCTAGTTTGCAATGTTTTTGTTTCCACGTTTCCGGCGTCGGATCGACGGCCGGGGCGCCGCCGCGGACTTACAGTAGACGCTCTCTTCTAAATTATCATTTAGAAAAGCAGTCATGATGCCCAACCGCCAGATATCGTAGTCATGGTATATAGTCGTGGCAAGTAGGATCTGGATGGACTTAAGCATAGCTTTGAAAGTCTCAACTTTTCCATGTACACCAAGTAATCTTCTCAAGATATACTTGCTCCTAATGGGGATTTAACCCTTCAGATAAAGCAACCAAAGTCCATACTTTGTTGGTTTATAAGGATTCCATCTCAGATCACTAAGCATCCAGCCATTCTTACAGAGTCCCACTCCGGATGGCCAGCTCGAAACTAGTTGGGTCATCATCTCATGATGCAATCCTCGGTCCCACTGTCATAGAGAAAACCGAAGTATCTCTAAGGTGGGTGAGGAACCCTACTAGATCGGCGGAGAGGCAGAGGTTCGTTGGAAACTATTGAATCCTTTGGTTCTACCAAATCTTCAGCTGCAGTTTGTATAGCTGGAACTCTTTCCAGTTCTACCTCATAACCACTAATTTCTTCATAAGAAATTCCCTTTCACAAAGGTGGCATGCTGAGAAACAAAACATCTTTTGTTCCTCGGTTAGGTAGAAGATATTCCCTTGCAAATGCTTGGGATATCCAACAAACTTCTACAGAACTGACTTTGCCTCGAGCTTGTCTGGATTATGCTTTTAGACATATGCTGGACAACCCCAAATCTTAACATACTTAAGATATGGGCTCTTCCCATTCCAAATCACATATGAAGTGGTAGGCAACTAATTTGATTTGAACCCTATTCAATAGGTATGCAGCTTCTCAAGTGCATAACTCCCAAAAGGAAATAGGAAACTCGGTAGTACTCATTATAGAGCGCACCATATTTAATAGGGTGTGATTGCTCCGCCCCGATATACCAACGTACTGTGGTGTATACGGAGGAGTAATGCTAAGAGAGAATCTCATTCTCCTTTATAATAGTCCAGGATCTCCGTGATCAAGTATTCTCTTCCCTGATCTCATCAAAGGACATAAGACTTTTACCCATTTTTGGTTCTCCACTTCTAACTTATATTCTGTGAATATCTCAAAAGCTTCGGACTTGTGTTTCAACAGGAACATATGTTCGAATCTTGAGAGATAATCAGTGAATGTAATGAAGTACAAAGAACCAGTCCTGACATATGTAGACAGAGGACTCACATACACCATCATGTATCAATCCCAAGAGTTTACTAACTCTTTTTCTGTTTCCAATAAACAGAGATGTGGTCATCTTATCTTTGTGACATGACCAGCAAGTTTCACAAGATGTAAATTCAAACTGATTTGAATATGCATCTAAATGTAACTTCAGCTAGTCGGGTCACATTGATATGACCTAGTCTATAATACCTCAAGAAAGATCCATTCATTTCTGAACTCTTCCTCTTGTGTGTGTTCTATAAATTAAGAATTGTGGATTGATTTAGAGCGTCTATGCTTTTAGATAACGTGCCTGAACCGATCAACACTTGATATAGGAAATGTTCAAAACATTATCCAACAATACAAAATTATATCCTTCTTTACTAATAAAAAGACTGATATGATGTTGTATATCAGGTTCGGTATCTAATAACATTCGTTAAGAATCAATGTATTCTGGTAATACAGGGTGATAACTACCAGCAGACTTGGCTGCAACACTTGCACCCTTTCTATCTCATGAAATTTATCACCCGTTCTCAGTTCTCTACCTATCTGTAGCCCTTGTAACAAATTACATATGCGGTATCCTGATCCGGTATCACATACCCAGGACGTAAAGGATACTGAGAAACGGTTCTCGGTAATGAACATACCCGAAGAAGGTGTATCAGTATGAACTTTCTTCGTTTGGGCGGAACGGGAATTCTGGTAATCCCCTATTTCCTGCTCTGTCTTATAACAATTATAAGTTGGAGCGGGACCAACGTTCCCTAGCACAGTTTAACAAGCGGGTTCGGTCAATACATCCGTATTATTATCTTGATTAAGGCGTGGCATAGTCGTAACCAGGAGAGAGAGAGAAGAAAACACTCAACGTGCGCTTTTACATGATTAGATTGGTTATCAATTTATCTAATCAGGATGTCTCCCACTGTTTTAGTCAAATCTTGCTTCAAACCCTAAAAGGTAAGACTAGCCGGGATTAATTACACTCTACAAGTTCGCCAATCTTTCAGCCATGCCAGTGCAGGTACTTTGAGGGAGGTTTCCCGTGCTTTCGCACGGACCTAATTAAAGTAAACCTCGTTTTGCCAGGGGCGTAACCCCGTTAATACCTTTCTAGATACCTACTTGATCGGCTAATTGTAATGTGTAAAACTCTCCCAGGAGTAACTCTTACTCGCAGCGGGTATTGGGATCCAACTATTTCATAGAAGGTATGCAATCTCATTGCAAATTTCAACTCTTGAAATTCCCAATAATATTTTGCCCCGAGCGATCTATGACCTTGACAGGTCAATAAACCATTGACCGCAAGTCAAGTTCAACCCGTCATTTTCTGATCTGAATTAAACCCACCCGCACGACCCTTGACAAGGTCAACAAAGTCGCACGACTACCCTAATCCAATTGCATCATATGCTTATACAGATAAGCAGTAATCAGCTACCACACACTACGCCTTGACAAGGTCAACAAACGCACCACGAATACTAACTATTACTTATCTGAAATGACGGAGGGCTACGATAGGTTTTTAAGAAAACCCTTTGCGTAATGAACTTGATATCGTTGTAGAATCGAGTGATTTTTAATAGAATGTTTTTGAGGCCTTTTCTAGTTTTGCTAAAGAGGCCACTCCCGGTGAAGGGATCATCGGCTCTTTCCTTATTGAATAATGTGCAGGATATTTCATAAATATCACTATGCAAAGCAAAAACTATATAAACAATCAAAAGACAAACCGAGTTTGTAGCATCTGCTAGCTTCGCTAAAGAGGTCACTCCCGGTGAAGGGATCTCGGCTATTTTCTTATCGAATATGGTGCTGGATGTTCTACAAGGAACACCGCTATGTAAAGCAAGAACTAGAGCTACTATTTTTTAAGACAAGTTTCTACAACATCTTTAAGTTTCTTTTATTTTCATTAATCTCATTAATGAAGTCCCATTTTATTATGCTTCACAAGCATCACATTTGAAGCGAAATCTGCAATATAACATATATCTCATATATATAATATAAACATTTGTCTCAGGCAGTAATATGATCTCATCACAGCTCATTGCAGCAGAAGATGACATATGAAATATTGGATATAATAGGATTTCCGTGTTTTATGCGAGCCTGTATAAAATGCGGATTCCACGGTCGCGACGAATAGCCAAACCCACATCCCTAGACCCTTACGAGAGCGGCAAGCAACACTGCTAATTCTAGGGTTAGGAGACCCGGTCTCGACTCCTCGAGATGGTCTCCCACTGGACTGTGGAACCCGGTACTTGTGCTCCCCGCCTTGGGTCAACCTATTGCGGAAAAGTAAATAATATAAAATGGTGACATCATCCTCAGCCCGGAAGTGACCCAATAAAAGAATATTGCATACAAATGATTTTTACATGAATGAAAAAGAAAAACTCTCATTTCACGTAAACCCCCGTCTATTCAGAACACGGCGATCCAATATAACATATCACAGCAACACATAATATCTCATATCATCAACGTAAGCAAGCATGCGTATCCCGATTGTCGTTGATGTATAGCAACGAAACCGGCGATACACCACATACTACGCTTACGGTCAAAGAAAAGAAAGTGTAAAACTACAACAGTTGGAATCCGCAACCTCCTTGGACATCGCATGCCTAACCAAATGAATTCCTTAGACATCGCATGCCTAACATTTATAAACCCCGCATTTTAGTCTCATTATCGAAAACACTTTTCAATATCAAGTCGGGCAATTCAACAAGATTCCCGACATCCTGATCGAATGCTCATCGCAAACTTTAGTAGACGGCCACACCATTCGATGCCGTCGACAAAGTGAACTAAGGCGGAACACCGCTGCCGCGAGCACCTGAACGGATGCTTTTGGCGACGGGGTTCTCCTACAGTCACTTGGTCGGGGCTATGGGGCGGGGCTATCTATTAACTTTACCCGGAGAGTATCCGCGTACGCTACGTGATTGCGACGAACTTTTGATCACATCAAAATTCCGTGGCAACCGATCAACTGAGACTAAACTGCTAGATTTATAACATTCAAATTAGTTATCTCATAACAACTTGTGGATTCAAAATATTGTATCACATTCCAGATAAATAGAGAGTGTCAAACTTTCCGATCAAATAAACAAACACCTAAGATTTCCCAAATAGCTCAACACTTGAGCGGAGTTCAAAAAATATCCATCACATGCCACAGTACTAATGGTCCAGCCGTAGAAGGGTCAAGCCAACGCCTCACATGTGGCAACGCCGTACTGCCCGAAACACTAAGGTTCAGAGGCGGTTCAGACGGTCACATAAGCGAGTTAAGGTTTGTGTTCTTCTAGTGGGTCCACCGCGTTACTTCCATGATTTTCCGGAAGTTTCAAACTCGAGGAAAAATCCAACTTTTGAAAATTTTCCGACAGGGGAAAAGTGAGTTATTGATATCCGTTCGAACTTTTTAACAGGTTCTAAAATTATCCGGAAAAACTTAAACGAAGTTAAATTATCCGATCGAATCAACGAGTCCCCAATACAACCCAGAAAACTCAACACTTTTCCAGAATAATGCAAAAGAACCCAGGAATAATACTGTGAAGCAGTGGGCCCCAACGACACTGTTCGGCCGCGGAATCGCCGCCACGTGCGTGGTTTAGCCGCGGTTCCACGGTCACGTGATCGACTTGGTGGTCTGTACTTCACAGTAATTCTTATATTTTCCTACTTATTTTTCTGAGTATTTTTAATACGAAAAAATCAACATTTTTAAAAATTTCCAGAGAATGGGTCCGTGTCGGGGTTTCGGGGTTCGATCGGACTTTAAACTTCGCCTAGACTTCGCCTAAAGCTCTAACCAAGCTATGATACTATTGTAGGGTTACTAGGCACTCTCACAAGGGTCTATAAGGCATCAACCATGCCCGATTTAAAATTTAGACGTGCCGAACATCCCTAACCAAGATATTTAAACTAGAAATTAGACGAAACAAAGCATGTAAACATCTTTACATCTATGAGTTTGGGATTACAACCTTTTTAGTCCGTTCCTTCACTTCTAAAGCTCTGTGTTGAGGTCCCTTCGCTGCGATCATCGAGTATCCGGACTCTAGAGAGGCTCCACGAAGAGAAAGATGCAAACTTGCTTCCGATCATCGATAACAAAGATGATCTACTTTGAAGTTTCTTTAACACAAGCTCTCACTCAAAAAATGAAGTGAACAACCTAATCTAAATGGCTAGGATAGATTAGGATGATGAAGTAGGATTTTAGCTCTCATTTTTTTTCATAATCTCACTCAAAATCATCACTAATGAAAAAGCTAGTAAGCTTTTCCATCAAGAACTCAAGGAAGAAGTAGAAGAATCCTTTTATGATGAATAATGAAACTCTTGTATGGTTAGAATTGCAAACATGGGTTAAGTATGAAGACTTAACCCATGTAGAGATTTAACTAGGGTAAAGGGTTGGGTTGGGTTAAGGAAATATCTATGCAAAATATCCAAGTCAAAGTCAATGCTTCAAGAAGCTTCTTGAAAGCTTCATGAAGACTTAACCCTAATCCAAACCCTAACCTCAATTAAACTCCACAAAACATGTTGCATTTATAACCATAACATGTTAGAATATTATATATCACATATATAATATTTATTGTAACAAAATAAAATAATACAATTAACATATATCGCATATATATCAATGTATTAGCAGAGTGAGAAAAAGAATCTTTAAGTGAGCTTATATTAGTTAATGTAAATGAATATATCAAATATATAATTAAACATTAAATTATCGAATAAACACTTGATCCGATAATCCGGCTATTTCACAAATAACCGACTAATATAATATGTATCAGTTCATCGAATCAACAGTTGATCCGATGACCCGGCTATATCGCATATACCCGGCCGATATCTCATATCGTGAGAATCTAAAATGGTATCACATACACGTATTGTTCTCGGTCCCGCACATATCATATATGTGCTCCTATTCCGTTTTGCATGAGCTACGAAACCTCTGTGTAGGACTCGAAAGAATCGTCAATACGCCGGCAGTAGGTGATAATCATATCAAACACCCACAAGATGCAAGCGGTAAGCTAAACGTAACAGCCACCCAGGTATTGAGCGCTCAGAAAATCAACAAGCAAGCCTGTACATTCTCCTATGAATCCAGTCAGTAACACTCCTGTACAGTCCGGTCTCTTCGTCTGATATGTCGCATATCTCGCCAAGGGGTGGTAAACGTCAGACACCAGTAGCTTGATAAGTCGTGTCGATATGAGATCCATAACAATTCGAGAAACTACTGATAACACTTACCAGTAAATCTCAGCAACCCTGGCCAGGGATTTCCTGTTATAGACAATCGAACACAGCGCAACATCAACTCCCTATACCGGGAGAGATGAATCCTCTCCTATCGCTCATTGCCTCCATGTGATTCGGGACTGTACCCAAAAGCCACCTTTTTGCATGCCCTCTTGGACGTGGTATGATGGAAATCAAAGCACAGTGGGAATCACACAAGACTCTATGACGATCTCGGGTCTACAGACTACTCTATACCAGTGTCACCAGAGAACTGCCATCTGACGTGAGGTATAATACTATCTGGGAGTTCTCGGCGAGTCCGTCCAATGTACCCTGTCTCCACTGAACACCCGTATACCTTCTTTGATGTCAAACACCAATGGATATGAGATCATCCATCGCCCATCATATGGGTCAAGAAGCGCATACGCTGGTCTACTCTAGAGTATCGATGCCCTGTCTCGGTACTCCAACGACTAGGAACATTTGAAGGATGTACTTGGCGACTACACTGTCCTCACTAGTATGATCTGCATCATAGTCCTGGTAGTCAAGTACTCATCCTAAGGGCTTTATCAACATGTAATATAGAGACAATCAGAGTACATGTTAAGATAAAGAGTAACCAGAAAGCGTACTATCATGTCGAGCAAGAAAGTCCTCCCTATATATGTCCAAGCATCCACTACAATATACATCGTATGTACAGTAATGGCCTCTAGGGCGTACATATAACTAACATAGGTATACAATCAATAGAGGGTAGATCAATATATCCATGAGAGATAGGCGCACTGCCCTGGTCGGTCCTCGTCTCAGACGAGCCCGCTCTAATCTCATCTCTGACGGCAGCCCTCTAGGCCCTCGTAGTCTTCGGCGGCATAGTGGCTGCAACAAGAAACGGGATTTGATAAGAATATTGTAATCGAATCAAAGGATATATTGAATCAAGTAAAAAAGTACACGCAATTATGTATCCTAAGGTCACTTAGGCGGAGTACCGTATCGTGAGTATGCCGCGGAATATACACACACCACGTCACTCTGCTTAAGTCACCTACTCCATCATACCAAGGGTCATCGTACACACAGAAAGGTAAAACCTAACGCTCTGATACCAACTTTTTCATGACCCGAATGTGCGGAACGTGACCGGCACTTAAATCACGCAACGTCTAGAGGCGTAACATAATCTAATTAAGCCAAAGCCCAGAAATCTAAACCGTTTAATGAAATGGAATGAAGAAATACTTCTTTTAAAAGGTGATTTTAATAAAATAAAGTCACATTAAACATTTTTAAAGCAACAAGTTTTCCCGAAAATTTCGGCAGAGTTTCCTTTGTAAAAACAGGCCCATAACGGGTACAAAACATGAATGTCTATAAAAGAATGAAATAAGGCATCCCCAAGCGGGATCTAGCTCTTCGCCGAATGCAGGAACACAACCACATGCAAGATACATCATAATAGTGTGAAATAAGCATATAAAAGCAAGAAATAAGAAAGCACCAAGTCGGCTCACATGAGCTCGACACCAGAGAACAAATATACAAATCTCACTGTCCAGTCTCTACGTCATATATACACACGGTCGATGGAGTGTACTAGATACAAAATAAATATACATGGTGGGAACAAAAGATTATCCTCCCAAAAACCCACTTATGCTCAAAGTTCTCGAGTCGAAGCAAAAGGTAACAGAAGAAGAAGAAGTATGCCCGCCGATACTATGCTGATGGGCCAGTACTGCAAGATACTGTGGCACAACGGGAGAGAGTTGCCAACTCATGAGTAGTAAAGAACATCTAATAAGGCTATCACAAGCATGCACGCGAATGCGTCGCAACCTGTGTATACCACAATGATGCTATGCACCTATATGAATGCAACATGAATGAATGAACAAGGACGAAATCTGGTTATATATCTGGTATGAGAAAAATCTGTGTTCTTATCTTACTAAAAATTTTGTATAATAAAATTGGGGGTATCATCAAATGAAATCGACAGAAAACCGTGTCAATATCGACACTATATATATATATATATATATATATATATATATATATATATATATATATATATATATATATATATATATATATATGTCAAATCTCAGTAGCCGTCTCTCAGATCGGCCCACAAATCTGTCAAATCACACGACTCCAGTCGGTATCCTCCAGATGACTGCCGGGTCAAAAATCACCGGTAGGTAGTGCTCCCCTGCCTGGCTCAACGTCTCACTATACGATCCTCTTTCCCCGGGGTACCTTACCAGGTCCACCATGTACCCGCAGACGGCGTTTCTCTTCTCGAATCATGTATATATACATACGTGGCTCAATAACCGAGAAATCTCATGGTGGATGCCACGCACATCATATCACGAGAAAACCACACTTTATATTTGAAATCTTTATAAGTTTATGAAATTCCTTTGCGGTTTTCCCAAAATCCAGAAATCTCATGAATACGGAAATCTCCAAGAAAATCACAATATATGAATATGTGGGTAACCATGAATGTCCATGATATGAACATGATGCAATGCGATGTATGACTAGAAGACTATATATAAATGATGATGCAATAAAGTATATGAGTAGAAAACAACATATCATACATGATGCAAATGCACAGATACCAATTATTAAGCAAGTTCTAAGGTGTATAATGACATAGCAATTATCAATGGCGTGTGTGTTTGCATAAAATAGTGCACGTGGGTCATAAACCATTGATAATAGTGCAAGTGTCGTAGATTATAATATCAATGTACATGATGGTGCAAATGCTACAAGAAAATGACATACGCATATGAATACAAGAATTATAACGAAGTCCTAACTATCTTCCGCTTTACTCCATCCAAGTGATTTCCCCGTAAATGTGTACATCTACTCACCGGAATGCCTCGGCTAGTTGAATCTGATCACTGGCTTTCCTTTCCTTGCTGCGTCCGACGTCTCTGTTACCAATCCAATAATCGCACAAATAATACATATGAGGCTAAATATTGAAATAGACGCGAACAGAAAACGATACGAAGAAGCCAACGCGGACTAGCTAAACGTGCGCGCACTTGGTGCACAAAACGCGCGTAACATCTCCACAAACCACAACTATGGGTTGCTATGCGTAGCAAACACCAAACCTAGAATCTAACCGTTCGAATCACATAAGACATCAATTGAACTAATTGGGAAAATGTTGTAGATCATCGTAACCTAAAACTTAACTAAAACCCTTTCTTTTAAAAATCTAGTTAGCAACATTATGGTATTTTAGTGCAAAACTAGGTGGATTAGTAAGTCTAGTAGCCACTAATCACACTTAAATATCCTAATAAAGCCATACAACACTAACCAAACTAAACCCTCACATAAACAGACTAAACAAGCAATTAAGTTACATAAACACTTAATTAAGACAAATTAAAGGCAAGATTAGCAAAGTAACATTTAGATTAGATTTTATACCTCAAAATGGTTTGGAAAAAGATTAAACATGCTAGCCAAAATGAAGACTTGAACCGAGAAACATGCTTAGTTTTGAAAAAGGAATTTTTGTGATTGTTTTAGCAGAAATTAGGGTTGATTTTTGATGAGATTTGAGGTGAGATAGTGAGGTTTTGCAAGAAAAAAAAAAGAAGAAGGAGGAGGGGAAAAGGGGGGGCTGCGGTTTTGGGTGGGAGAGGGGGAGAGTGTGAGTGCATGAGGTAACCTTACCTCCACACACATACATCATTCCCAAGTCAACATGCCGCGTACCTCATTTTTCTATTTATTTTATTTTATTTCTATTTTTCTCTTTACCTTTTTCTATATAATACCTAGAACCATCTTGATTTTTTTTCGAAAACAACATGTTACAATAAGTGTTTAGTTGTGTCATGGCGCACTAAGAAGTATTAACCTATACTAATTAATAATTAACACTAATTTAGTGTGTATGTGCAAGTTTTAAATAATATTTAAATATAAATAATTAAGGAAAATAATTAATTTAACTAGCAATTAAATAAGTAACTAATTAAACACTCATACATAAGCAAATAAATAATTAAAATAGGTATAATTATGTCTATGTGGAAAAATAATTATAACTAGGTTTTTACGGAAAACACGTGTTTTATTAATAATTATCATACAATTAACCTAAACGATTTTAAAGCGTTACAGTGGATATTTACGACATCGCTTACAAATGTAAAATTATAATTTTCTTTAGATAACAAAGATACAGAAATAATATTACATGTTAAACTAGGTACACAAAAACAGTTGCGCAAAACAAAAATTTGTCCACTTATCAATCCTAAGTGATATTCCCCTACGGACACAGCATCCACGCTCGCACTGTTAGCAACCCTGAGGGTCATATCATTCTCCTTAAAAACTCAACGGCTTCTCAGTGACTGCAAAGAATTATAGATATGAGATTCTGATCCGGTATCCAATACCCAGGAAGCAGAGTTGATTAACAGACAGTTTTCAATCACAAACACACCTGAAACCGAAGCAACCACTTGCTTCGAACCCTGGTTCTGGGCTTTCCAGGCCCTGCAATCCTTGTTCCAATGGACATTCTTGTGACAGTAGAAGCATTCTTCCTTCCCTACCGCCGGCCCCAAAACTTTTTCCTTGTCCCTTCACTCTACCTTACTAACATCGCCATTCGGCTTAGTGGGTACCTTCTTCTTCTTCCCCTTGGCTTTCGCCTTGGATCTTAAAGAGGAAGATCTCCCAACAAGCAAAGAGAGTGTCTCCCTAGACTTCTGCAAGGTGCTCTCAACACTCCTTAACATGTTGAGGAGTTCTGGAAGTGTTACTTCCTTCCCTTGCATGTTAAAATTCAAGATGAACTGGGCGTACGTAGAGGGGAGGGACTGTAGAATCAATTCTGTATACAGCTCGTTCTCCAACGTGGTCTCCAGGTCCACGAGCTCTTAAATCAAGATGATCATCTTAAGGATGTGGTCCCCTACAGATGACTCGATAGCCAACCTCGCTTGAAATAATTTCTTCGAGGTCTCGTATCTTATGATACGAGATTGCTCTCCATATAAATCTTTAGTATAGATGAAGATGGATTCAAGATCCATCTTCTCGCGCTGCCTCTGGTGTTCATTATCCATAGAGGCTATCACGAGGCACTTGGCTTTCGCACTGTCAATTTCCTATATCTTACGGATCTCTTTATCCGCGACGCTGGAATCTGGACCTGGGACGGCGGGCTTTGGCAGTAAGGAGATAGCCCAGTTTGTCATATGTTATGGCCATCTGGACATTCCTGAGCCAATCTTTATAATTTGGCCCAGCCAATATCTTATTATCTAAAAGTAACTTAAGACCGGTCATCTTGGTCGCTGCAATTAGGAGAGAGAGAAGAAACACTTTAGCATGATACTCTTGCAAGATTAGATTGGTTTTTAGTTTATCTAAACAGGATGGCTCCCACTGTTTCTCGAATCCTTCCTCAAACCATAAAAGAAGAATTGTTAGGAATATGTATGCCCTAGAGGCCATTATTGATGATATAGTGGATGCTTGGACATATATATAAAGGACTTTCTTGCTCGACATGATAGTATACTATCGGGTTACCTTTATCTTAACATGTAGACTGGTATTTATTATGTATTTCTCTTACATGTTAATAAATCCCTTAGTATATATACTTGACTACCTGGACTATGATGAGATCATACTAGTGGGGCCAGGGTGGTCCAAAAGTACATCTTTTAATCAGTTCCTAGTCGAGGGAATATCGAGACTAGGACATCGATATTCCAGAGTAGACTAGTGTGTACGTTTCTTATCCCTTAGAGGGCGATGGTTGATCCTACAACCATTAGTGTGTGACATCATAGATTGTACACATGTGCTCATTGGAAAATGGGTACACCGAACATGACTCGCCGAGGACTCCTACATGGTAGTATACCTATCGTCAGATAGCATTCCTTTGGTGACACTGGTACAGGTTAGTCTGTAGACCCGAGATCATCATAGAGTCTTGTGCGGCTCCCACTGTGCTTTGATTTCCTCCCTACCACGCTCAAAGGAGACGTGCAAACAGGTGGATTTTTGGTACAGTCCCGAGTCGCATGGAGGCAATAAGCGATAGGAGGTATTTTGTCTTTCCTGGTATTAGGGGTTGATATTGCGCTATGCTCGATTGGCTATAACTGGAAGTCCTTGGGCAGGGCTGCTTATGAGATTTACTGATAAGTGTTATCAGTAGTTTCTAAAACTGTTATTGGCCATACATCGGCATGACTTATCACGTTACTGTGGTCTGACGTTTACCACCTCTAGACATGATATGCGACATATCAGACGAAAAGACCGGACTGTACAGTAGTGTTACTGGTAGGATTCATGGAGAGTATAAACAAGCTTGCTTGTTGATCTTCATATCGCTTAATACTCGGGTAGCCGTTACGTCCAGCTAGTACCGCTGACGGCTTGTAGGTGATTGATATGATCATCACCTACTGCTGGCGCATTGATGAGTCTTTAGAGTCCCACACATAAGTTTCCTGGTTCAGGCGAAACGAAGTAGGACACATATGTGATATGTGTGTTGGCCTGATTAAATACGTGTATGTGATACCGTATGGTAATCTGGCAGTTATCTGTTATCGGTTCGGTTATATGTGATATAACCAGATTGTCGAATCAAGTGTTGATTTGATAATGTGAAATACAAATAAATGATATTAGTCGGTCATATGTGATATAACCAGATTATTAAATCAAGTGTTGATTTAATAATGTGATATACATTATATGTGATATAATTATATCTTAACTAATATCATTAGCTCACAAGATATTTTCTTATATGTATTAATATATATATATATATATATATATATATGCGATATATATATAAATATATATATGTAGCATGGCATGATCTCTATTTTTAAGAAAAACAGAAATGAGGTGGAAAATGAGAGCATGGTTGCAAGCACGGGATTTATATTTATTTATTCATCTTGACGCACTATTCAAGCATGGTTGCAATTTTATATTGCAAAATTCTATGCTTGAATGAGTGGGGGTCAATGGTTGCCATTCATTCTTAGCTCATTCTCAACACTTAGCCATTTTCTTGAGTTTCTCCCATGGTTGCTCTCTAGCTTCTTTTTCTTCCTCAATTGTTATAGTTCAACCTTCAACCCTCACATATGATGTGAACCATAAAGCTTGAATACAAACTTGTAAGATTTTAACATCCCCTACTTCACCATCCTACACTTGAATAGAGATCGAGTGTTGCGTTTTTACTATGCTAAAGAGTTTAGTGTAGAGGTAGCTTGAGTTGGAGAGACTTCGCGTGGATCATCTTCGGCACGAAGGTCATCGGAGGAAGTTCGTTCAAAGCCTCAAGTGGAGCCTAGTGGATTCGCGGGAATACTACACGGAGCATATGAAGTGAAGGACTGGATCTACCAGGGTATAACCTTCTTTAACTTCTCATAGTGAAGTAGTTAGCCTTACATAAATCCTAATATTCTAGTAAAGATCGTGTATAATTTAATTTAGCGCCTAAAAAATTAAAATTTGGCATGCTTGATGAGACTAAAACCTCATGGTCGTGCTAGGGTCGACTTTCATGGTATCAGATCTAAGATAGAACATTAGGGTATACTATCATAGCTTGTAGCGACGTTAGAAATCCGCCGTTTTTTCGCGCAAAAACTGCCGATAAAAACAGTTTCCAAAATGATGTTTTGAGTTGTTTGCACACCCCGTGGGCTCACAGTTTAGGGTTCCTAGGAACACTCATGAGGTTCTACAACTGATCAAACATGTCCAATTCAAAAAAATTCTATGTGCCGAGAAACCCTAAACAAGATCGATACTAGAGGTAAGGCGAAAAACATACAAGTAAACAACATTACTAGAAATTGAAAGTGACTACAACCTTTGTAGATCCGGTCCTCCACTTATAAAGCTCCGTGTTGACGTCCCTCTGCTGCGATCATCGGAATCCCGGACTCTAGCGTCGGTTTTATCGGAGAAATGGGCGGGCTAGGTCGTTGAATTCGATGCCGAAGATGATCTACGTCGAGGCGACTCTAACTCGAGCTCCATCTTCACTAGGTCATAAAACTTGTGAAGAAAACACCCCATACAACATGGCAAGTGGTAGAGGATGAAGAAATAGGAAGTGGATTCACTTTGGATTTGGATCTCTTAATTGATTTCATCACATAGAATTTTCTAGCATGCTTTTCTTTTCTTCATGATGAAGAAGAAGAAGAAGAAGAAAGAAAAAGAATTATCTTTCAAAAAGAAAATCCATGCGATTCTTATCATAATGCAACCATGGGTGAGATTAACTCATGTAGAGAATAAACTAGGGTTTAGGTAATGGTTAGGTTTAAGAATAAAAACAAAATGGTTTTGACCTTTTTCAAAGATGCTTGAAGCTTCTAGCAAATAGATAAGAAAGCCACCATTTTGTTTTCATAAAATAAATAAAGTAAATTAAAACCTAACCATTAACCTAAAGATGGTTTAATGCAAACACACACCCAAGTTTGCATGTATCATCAAATATGATACAAACTAGTGCACAAAACTATATCATATATACAATGTGCACATCAAGTGAGAAAATCCATCTTAAGTAAACAAATACTAGTTAATGTAAAATAATATATCAAATATATAATTACACATTAAATCATTAAATCAACACTTGATTTAATGATCCGGTCATACTGCAAATAACCGACTAATATCAAGTGTATCAATATATCGAATCAACATTTGATTCGGTAACCCGGCTATATCTTATATAACCGTCCAATGATACATATCGCGAGAATAGAATTCAGTATCAAATACTGGTATTATTCTCGGTCCCGCACATATCTCATATGCGCTACTATTTTGTTTCGCTCGAGCCAGGAAACCTCTGTGTAGGACTCTAAAGACTCATCAATACGCCGGCAGCAGGTGATGATCAAATCAAACACCCAAAAGCCGCAAGCGGTCTGCTAAACGTAACAGCCACCCGGGTATTGAGCGATCAGAAGATCAACGAGTAAGCCCGCTCACACACCTGTGAATCCAACCAGTAACACTTACCGTATAGTCCGGTCTGTTCGTCTGATATGTCGCTTATCTCTACTAGGGGTGGTAAACGTCAGACCCCAGTAGCTTGATAAGTCATGCCGATGTAAGGTCCATAACAAGTGTGAAACTACTGATAACTCTTACCAGTATATCACTGCAACCCTGGCCATGGATTTCCAGTTATGGCCAGTCGAGCATAGCTCAATATCAACCCCCAATACCGGGAAAGACGAATCCCCTCCTATCACTCATTGCCTCCATGTGAATCGGGACTGTACCCAAAAACCACCTGTTTGCATGACTCAGTTGAGCCGTGGTAGGGTGGAAATCAAAGCACAGTGGGAGACAAACAAGACTCTATGATGATCTCGGGTCAACAGACTAAGCTGTACCGGTGTCACCGGAGAACTGCCATTTGACGTGAGGTATAATACCATCTGGGAGTTCTCGCCGAGTCCGTTCAGTGTACCCAGTCACCACTGAGGACCCGCATACCATCTCTGATGTCAAACACCAATGGATATGGGATCGTCCATCGCCCATCACATGGGTCGAGAAGATATACGCTAGTCCACTCTGGAATATCGATGCCCCGTCTCGATATTCCCACGACTAGGAACATTGAAGGATGTACTCATGGACTACCCAGGCCCCACTAGTATGATATACATCATAGTCCTGGAAGTCGAGCACACATCCTAAGGGCTTTATCAACACGTAATAGAGAGACTGCAAGTATACATGTTAAGATAAAGAGCAACCAGATAGAGTACTATCATGTCGAGCAAGAAAGTCCTACCTATATATGTCCCAGCATCCACTACAATATACATCCAATGTACAGTAATGGCCTCTAGGGCATACATATAACTAACAATCTCCGACTTGCACTAGGGCCATCTGTAGCAGTGGTTGCAGTATCTCATACTCAACCATCCCATAAAAGTCTCCATTTGGGAAAAAACCTTTGTGAGTGGATCCACCGTGTTGTCCTCTGAATCTACTCTCCTAACCTCGATCACCCTGGAGATCAACTATCTCCAAGATCAGGTGACGCTGCCTTAGAATATGTCTGGGTCACTGATGGGACCGGGGTTCCTGGGCCAAAGCCACACTTCCATTGTCACACAATGGTAGGAACCTGGTTCATCTCATGAACCAATATACACCCAAATTTCCTTTTTGGTAGTATCTTTAATAGTGATGTTACCGGCATTTATCGTCTAGTTTGCCACGGTATCTAGCTTGGAACTCTTCCAACATACCGTCCCTCTACTGAGGGTAAAGACAATGCCTGCAACTGACATTCAGTCATACTTATTACCCTGGAACCTTTTCCAGTGATTCTCCCCAGGATCCACTGATACCATCTCACTACAACTAGTGAGAATCCTAACATCCATTTAGATCTATCTTATAGATCCAAAACCCAGGATTTAGGAGGTATCACCTTTATCCTATATGGAGAATCCTTGTGATAATAGGAGATTGACCGTGTGTAGTATAGGAAATTCTTTTCCTATCAAGAGTATGTTGTCCACGTATAATACGAGGATAACCACCTTACTCTCAACTACCATTTTGTATATACAATGTTCATCTACCATTTTGATGAAGTCAAACACTTTGACTACTACATCAAAACAGACGTTCCAACTCCACGATGCCTGCTTTATCCTATAAAGCAACTTGCACATGTTTCCGCT
The DNA here is from genome assembly GCA_030015575.1 of Agapanthus africanus. Classification (NCBI taxonomy): domain Eukaryota; kingdom Viridiplantae; phylum Streptophyta; class Magnoliopsida; order Asparagales; family Amaryllidaceae; genus Agapanthus; species Agapanthus africanus. The sequence continues at coordinate 320,121,749 of JASDDO010000008.1, forward strand.
GCTCCCACTGTTTACGAAGCCCTCGGGCTGTGTACTTATAGACGTTCTCTTCTAAATCATTATTTAGAAAAGCAGTCTTGGCACCCAACCACCAGATATCGTAGTCATGGTATATAGCAATGGCAAGTAGGATCCGGATGAACTTAAGCAGAGAAACTGGAAAAGGTTTCATCATTATCTACGCCTGGTCGATGACGAAAACCTTTAACAAGTCTAGCTTTGAAAGTCCCAACTTTTCCATCTACACCAAGTAATTTTCTCAAGATATACTTGCTCCTGATGGGGATTTAACCCTTCAGATATAACAACCAAAGTCCATACTTTGTTGGTGTACGTGGATTCCATTTCAGATCGCTAAGCATCCAGCTATTATTACAGAGTCCCTACTCTTGATGGCCTGCTCGAAACTAGATAGGTCATCATCTCATGATGCATTCCTCGCTCCCACTGTCATTGAGAAACCAAAGTATCTCTCAGGCAGATGAGGAACCCTACCAGATCGGCGGAGAGGCTGAGGTTCGTCGCGGACTATTGAATCCTTTGGTTCTGTCAAATCATCAGCTGCAGTTTTGTATAGCTGGAACCTTTCCAATTCTACAGAACTGACCTTGCCTTGATCTTGTCCGGATTTTGCTTTTGACATAGGCCAGACAATCCCAAATCTTAACTTACTTAAGAGATAGGCTCTTCCCATACCATATCTTATATGGAGTGGTAGGCACTGATTTGATTCGAACCTAATTCAATAGGTATGCAACTTCTCAAGTGTACAACCCTAAAGGGAAATATGTAACTCAGTAGTACTCATCATAGAGCACACCATATCTAATATGGTGTGATTGCTCCACTCCGATACACCGTTATGCTGTGGTGTATTCAGAGGAGTAACACCGAGAGAGAATCTCATTCTCGTTTAGAATAGTCCAAGAATCCCATGCACAAGTATTCTCCTCCCTGATCTTATCATAGGACATAATACTTATACCCGGTGTTTGGTTCTCTATTTCTAACTTATATTCTGTGAATATCTCAAAAGGTTCGGACTTGTGTTTTAACAGGAACATATGTCAGAATCTTGAGAGATCATCAGAGAATGTAATGAAGTACAAAGAACCGATCCTGGCATGTGTAGACAGGGAACCTTACATACATCATCATGTATCAGTCCCAAGAGTTTACTAACTCTTTCTCCATTTCCAATAAACAGAGCTATGGTCATCTTATCTTTGTGACATGACTAGCAAGTTTCACAAGATGTAAATTCAAACTGATTTAAATATGCATCATAAATGTAACTTCAGCCAGTCCGGTCGCATTGATATGACCTAGTCTACAATGCCTCAAGAAGGATTCGTTCATTTCTGAACTCTTCCTCTTGTGTGTATTCTGTATATTAGGAACTGTAGTTTGATTTAGAACGTCAATGCTTTTAGATAACGTGCCTGAACCGATCAACTTTTGAAATAGGAGATGTTCAAAACATTATCCAACAATACAAAATTATATCCTTTCTTTACTAATAAAGAGACTGATATGATTTTGTATATCAGGTTCAGTATCTAATAGAATTTGTTCAGAATCAATGTATTGGTAATACAGGGTGACAGTGACCAACAAACTTGGCTGCAACACTTGCCCCATTTTCTGTCTCATGAAACTTAACACGCGTTCTCAGTTCTCTGCTTTTCTCTAGCCCTATGCAACAGATTACATATCTGGGATCCTGATCCGGTATCAGATACCCAGGACGCAGAGGATACCGAGAAACGGTTCTGTGTAACGAACACACCCGAAGATGATGCATCATATGCACTTTATTCGTTTGGGCAGCATAGGAATTTTGGTGTTCCCCTATTTCCTGCTCTGTCTTATAACAATTATAAGTTTGAGCGGGACCAACGTTCCCCAGCTCAGTATAACAAGAGTGTTCGGTCAATACGTCCATATTATTATCTTGATTAAGGCGTGATATGGTCGCTACCTGGAGAGAGAGAGAGAGAAGAAAACACTCTGCGTGCGCTCTTACAAGATTAGATTGGTTATATATTTTATCTAATCAGGATGGCTTCCACTGTTTTTATCGAATCTTCCTTCAAACCTTAAAAGGAATGACTAGCCGGGATTAATTACAATTTACAAGTTCGCCAATCTTTCAGCCAGGCCAGTGTCGGTACTTTGAGGGAGGTTCCCCGTGCTTTTGTACGGAACTAATTAAAGTAAACCTCGTTTTTCCAGAGGCGTAACCCCATTGACACCTTTCTAGACACCTACTTGATCGGCTAATTGCAAAGTGTAAAACTCTCCCAGGAGTAACAATTACTCGCAGTGGGTATCGGGATCCAACTATCATATAGAAGGTATGCAATCTCATCGCAAATTTCAACACTTGAAACTCCCGATAATGGTTTTTACCCCTAGCACTTATGACCTTAACTATGGTCAACAAATCATAAGTACTAGTCAAGTTCTACCCGTCATTTCGTGATTAATTAGACCCACCCACATGACCCTTAACTAAGGTCAACAAAGTCACGCGACTGTCCTAACTAATCGCATCATATGCGGTGTAGGAAGACATCACTTAGCTACCGTACACTGTGCCTTGACTATGGTCAACAAACACAGCACGAATACTAAGTACTCTACTTCCAAACTTGACGGAGGGTTGCGGATGGTTTTTATTAAAACCTTTAACGCTTTGAACTTGATCTCGTTGCGGAATCAAATGGTTTTTAAATGGAGTGTTTTTTAGGCTTTTCTAGTTTTGCTAAAGGGGTCACTCCCGGTGAAGGGATCGTCGGCCCTTTCCTCATCGAATAAGGTGCTGGATATATCATATATACCACTGTGCAAAGCAAAAACTATAGAAGCAATCAAAAGACAAACCGAGGGTTGTAGCATCTTCCAGTTATTGCTAAAGGGGTCACTCCCGGTGAAGGGATCTTGGCCCTTTCCTTATCGAATAAGGTGCAGGATGTTTTACAAGGAACACCGCGATGCAAAGCAAGAACTGCAGCTACCTGTTTTTGAAATTCGATTCAACAACATCTTTTAGGTTTATTTTCTTTCATTAATCTCATTAATGAATGTCCCATCATTTATGTCCACCTAAACATCACAGATAAATATAACGTACGCTTATGCCATCCGCATTCGCCTCGATGTCTCGTCTGCACCGTTAGGTTAGGTAACTAACGGCAGAGCGAGGCAGGGCTAGCGTGGGTGTAAAATATATGCAACGCCTATATAATATATCATATATACTATATATAATATCTATCTGAACATATCACATGATCACATCACAGATAACGCAGCAGAAAATATCATATGAAATATTGGATATACTAGGACGTCCGTGTTTTTAATATGAGCCAGTATAAAACACAGATTCCACGGTCGCGTTGAATAGCCAATCCCATACCCCTAGACCCCTATGGGAGCGACAAGCAACCCTACCAATTGTAAGGATAGGAGACCCAGACTCGACTCCTCGAGATGGTCTCCCACTGAACCTAGAACCCGGTTACTTATGCTCCCCTCCTTGGGTCTATCCATATGTGGAAAAGTAAATAATATACATCAACGGTGACATCTTCCGCAACCTGGAAGTGCCCCAATAAAAGAATATTACATACAAGTTTTTACATGAATGAAAATGAAAAACACTCGTCTCACATAAAAAAAAAACCCGGCTATTCAAACATGAAAATCTAATATAACATATGCAGCAACACATAACTTCACATGTCATCAACGTAAGTAAACTTGCGTATCCTAATTGTCGTTGACATATAGCAACGAAACCGGCGATATCACATATTACACTTACGGTCAAAGAAAAGAAAGTGTAAAACTACAACAGTCCGCAACCTGCATAGACATCGCAAGCCTAACCAAATGAATTCCTTAGACATCGTATGCCTAACAATTATAAACACCGCATTTTAGTCTCATTATCGAAAACACTTTTCAATATCAAGTCGGGCAATTCAGCAAGATTGCCGACATCCTGAACGAATGCTCGTCGCAAACTTTAGTGGACGCCCGCTCCCCTGATACAGTCGATGAAGTGCACTTAGGCGGAACACCGCTGCCGCGAGCACCCGAACGGATCCTTTCAGTGACGGGGTTCTCCTACAGTCACTTGGTCGGGGCTAAGGGGCGTGGCTATCTATTAAGTTGAACGGCGAGTATCCGCGTACGCATCGTGATTGTGACGGAATTTTGATCACATCAAAATCCCGTGGCAACCGATCAAGTGAGACTAAAGTGCTAGATTTATAACATCCAAATCAGTTATCTCATAACTACTTGTGGATTCAAAATATTGTATCACATTCCAGATAAATAGAAAATGTTAAACTTTCCGATCGAACAATCAAACGCCCAAGTTTTCCCGAAATAGCTCAACACATGAAATAAGTTTAAAAACATTCACTTCATGCCACAGTACCAACGGTCCAGCCGTAGAAGGGTCAAGCCAACGTCTCACATGTGGCACGCCGTACTGCCCCAAACCCTAAGGTTCAAAGGGCAGTTCAAGACGGTCACATAATCGAGTTAAGGTTTGTTGTCTTCTAGAGGGTCCATCGCGTTACTTGCACTACATAGAACATTCTTAAACTATGGAAAAATCCAACACTTGGAAATTTCCCGGCAGGGGAAAAAGTAGGTATTTATATCCGGTCGAACTTTTTAACAGTTTCTAAAATATCCGGAAAAACATAAACGAAGTTAAATTATCCGATCGAATCAACGAGTCCCCAATACAACCCTAGAAAACTCAACACTTGAGTGGAATTAAAAAATTCCCATAAAAAATTAACAAGAAAGGACATAAGAATAATTACATGAAATACCAGGGACTAGGTCCAATTTTGGCCGCGGAACCGCCTCCAAACCCTTGGTTTGGCCGCGGTTCCGCGGTCAAATTTTTGAGTTAGGGGTCTGTACTTCACAGTAATTCTTAGATTTTCCTGCTTAATTTTCTGAGCATTTTTAATTCACAAAAATCCACAGTTTGAAAAAATGTACAGAGAAGGGTTTTGATCGGGGTTTCGGGGTTCGATCGGATCTCTAACTTCGTCTACACTTCGCCTAAAGCTCTAGCTATGCTCAGATACCACTGTAGGGTTCCTAGGCACACTCATGAGGTTCTATAAATGATCAAACATGTCCAATTCAAAAAATTTCTATGTGCCGAGAAACCCTAAACAAGATCGATACTAGAGGTAAGGAGAAAAACATACAAGTAAACAATTTTACTAGAAAGTGAAAGTGACTACAACCTTTGTAGATCCGGTCCTTCACATCTCTAGCTCCGTGTTGACGTCCCTCCACTGCGATCATCGAAATCCCGGACTCTAGCGTCGGTTTTCATTGGAGAAATGGGCGGGCTAGGTCGTTGACTTCGATGCCGAAGATGATCTACGTCGAGGCGACTCTAACTCGAGCTCCATCTTCACTAAGTCATAAAACTTGTGAAGAAAACACCCCATACAACATGTCAAGTTGTAGAGGATGAAGAAATAGGAAGTGGGATCACTTTGGATTTGGATCTCTCAATTGATTTCATTTCATAGAATTTTCTAGCAAGCTTTTCTTTTCTTCATGAAGAAGAAGAAGAAGAAGAAAGAAAAAGAATTATCTTTCAAAAAGAAAATCCAAGTGATTCTTATCATAATGCAACCATGGGTGAGATTAACTCATGTAGAGAATAAACTAGGGTTTAGGTAATGGTTAGGTTTAAGAATAAAAATAAAATGGTTTTGACCTTTTTCAAAGATGCTTGAAGCTTCTAGCAAATAGATAAGAAAGCCACCATTTTGTTTTCATAAAATAAATAAAGTAAATTAAAACCTAACCATTAACCTAAAGATAGTTTAATGAAAACACACACCCAAGTTTGCATGTATCATCAAACATGATACAAACTAGTGCACAAAACTATATCATATATACAATATGCACATCAAGTGAGAAAATCCATCTTAAGTGAACAAATACTAGTTAATGTAAAATAATATATCAAATATATAATTATACATTAAATCATTAAATCAACCCTTGATTTCATGATCCGGTCATACTGTATATAACCGACTAATATCAAGTGTATCAATATATCGAATCAACATTTGATTCGGTAACCCGGCTATATCTTATATAACCGTCCAATGATACATATCGCGAGAATAGAATTCAGTATCACATACTGGTATTATTCTCGGTCCCGCACATATCTCATATGCGCTCCTATTTCGTTTCGCTTGAGCCAGGAAACCTCTATGTAGGACTCTAAAGACTCGTCAATACGCCGGCAGCAGGTGATGATCATATCAAACACCCACAAGCCGCAAGCGGTCTGCTAAACGTAACGGCCACCCGGGTATTGAGCGATCAGAAGATCAACGAGCAAGCCCGCTCACACTCCTGTGGATCCAACCAAAAACACTTACCGTACTGTCCGGTCTGTTCGTCTGATATGTCGCATATCTCGCCTAGGGATGGTAAACGTCAGACCCCAGTAGCTTGATAAGTCATGCTGATGTAAGGTCCATAACAAGTGTGAAACTACTGATAACTCTTACTAGTATATCACTGCAACCCTTGCCAGGGATTTCCAGTTATGGCCAGTCGAGCATAGCGCAACATCAACTCCCAATACCGGGAGAGACGAATCCCCTCCTATCATTCTTTGCCTCCATGTGAATCGAGACTGTACCCAAAAACCACCTGTTTGCACGACTCAGTAGAGCCGTGGTAGGGTGGAAATCAAAGCACAGTGGGAGACACACAAGACTCTATGATGATCTCGGGTCAACAGACTAAGCTGTACCAGTGTCACCAGAGAACTGCCATCTGACGTAAGGTATAATACCATCTGGGAGTTCTCGGCGAGTCCGTTCAGTGTACCAAGTCACCACTGAGCACCCGCATACCATCACTGATGTCAAACACCAATGGATATGGGATCATCCATCGCCCATCACATGGGTTGAGAAGATATACGCTAGTCGACTCTGGAATATCGATGCCCCGTCTCGATATTCCCATGACTAGGAACATTGAAGGATGTACTCATGTACTACCCAGGCCCCACTAGTATGAACTACATCATATTCCTGGAAGTCGAGCACACATCCTAAGGGCTTTATCAACATGTAATAGAGAGACTGCAAGTATACATGTTGAGATAAAGAGCAACCAGATAGCGTACTATCTTGTCGAGTAAAAAAGTCCTACCTATATATGTCCCAGCATCCACTACAATATACATCCAATGTACAGTAATGGCCTCTAGGGCATACATATAACTAACACGTCTCCTAAAATCTGTTGTTGTAAGAGAATTCTATCAGAGGTAGGTGACGATCCCAAAAACCACCGAAATCAAGACTGCAGGCTCGAAGCATATCCTGCAAAGTTTGTATGGTCTGTCCTGACCGACAATCTGTCTGTGGATGAAAAGATGTACTAAACCTCAATCGGGTATCTAGGGCCTCTTGATGTTTCTGCTATAATCGGCAGGTAAATTGCGTACCCCTGTCGGACACTACGCACGTCGGAACTCCATGCAATCGCATGATCTCATCAATAAAAATCAGAGCATACTGCGCATAACCAAATCTTGTCTTCACCGAAAGAAAGTGAGCTGTCTTTGTCAATCTATCTACAACCGCCCAGATGGAATCATACCCTCTGCTAGTCCTTGGTAGACCCACAATGAAATCCATGAAAATCTGCTCCCATTTCCAATCAGGAATAGGCAAGGGCTGCAACTCTCCTGCCGGCCTCTGGTGCTCAGCTTTGACTTGCTGACAAGTCAAGCATCTCGAAACAAACTCCGCGACATCACTCTTCATTCCTTCAAACCAATAGACATCCTTTAAGTCATGATACATCTTGGTTGAACCAGGATGAATACTATATGTTGACCGATGGGCCTCCTCTAAGATTTCACGTCTTAGTCCCTTCGAATCCGGCACACAAAGACGAGTCCCAACACGGTCATCTATCACGAACTCTGACTCTCTACCCTGTCTAACCTGCTCCATAATCTCCGACAAGCGAGCGTCCATGGGATGTGCCTCTCTAATACGATCTAATAACTGAGGACGGGTGCGAGCATGAGCCAACTGTCCTCCTGTCGATGTGAACTCAAACTGTACACGGCTATCATATAGAATCTTTCAGTCTGCAGAAGACTGTCTCTGCAAGGTACGCATATGAGATAAGCTACCTCCTGGCCTCCGAATCAAAGCATCTGCTACAACATTTGCATTGCCCGGATGATACATAATCTCACAATTGTAGTCCTTCACTAGTTCCATCCATCGACGCCGCATCAGATTCAGATCCCGCTGCTGAAAAATATACTTCAAACACTTGTAGTCTGTGAATATCTGGCATGACTCACCATATAAGTAATGCCTCCAAATCTTCAGTGAAAATACCACAACAGTCATCTCTAAATCATGTGTGGGGTAGTTCTGCTCGTGCCTCTTCAGCTGTCGAGAAGCATAAGTGACAACCCTGCCATGCTGCATCAACACACAGCCTAAACCCACTCGAGAGGCGTTACAATAAACAACAAAACCACCTGACCCAGATGGTAGAGATAAGACTGGTGCAGTCGTCAAGCAAGTGTTCAACTGCTGAAAACTCTGCTCACATGCCTCCGTCCGAGGAAATGGAACCTCCTTCCTGATCAACCCGGTTAGCGGAGCGATCCGAGAAAAATCCTGCACAAAACGTCGGTATTAACCAGCAAGACCCAAGAAACTGCTAATCTCTGTAACTGACACAGGTCTGGGCCAGTGCTGTATGACTTCGATCTTCTTTGGTACCACACGTATACCATCTCTTGTGACTACGTGACCGAAGAAATCCACACTATCCAGCCAGAAAGCACATTTGGAGAATTTAGCGAACAGCTGATATTCCTTCAAGGTCTGTAATGTCATACGCAAATGCCGCTCGTGTTCCTCCCGGCTCCGAGAATAAACAAGAATATCATCAATGAATACAATAATAAACTGATCAAAGATTGACCTGAAAATGCGGTTCATCATATCCATGAAAGCTGCTTGGGCATTGGTGAGCCCGATCGACATCACTAGAAACTCATAATGCCCATATCGGGTACGAAAAGCAGTTTTCAGAATGTCATCCTTCCGCACTCTCAACTGTTGATACCCGGACCGCTAATCAATCTTTGAGAAATAGCCAGCCCCCTGCAGCTGATCGAATAAGTCATTGATACAAGGTAGTGGATACCTATTTCTCACAGTAATTCGATTCAGCTGCCTCTATTCGATGCACAGTCTCATGCCGCCGTCCTTCTTTTTAACAAACAAGACAGGAGCTCCCCATGGCGATACACTAGGACGAACAAGACCTCTATCCAACAGCTCCTGCAAATTACCTTTGATTTCTTTCAACTCCGTCATGGCCATCCGATAAGGTGGTATAGAAATAGGCCCCGCACCCAGAATCAAGTCAATGCAAAATTCGATATCACGATCGGGCGAAAATCCTGGTAATTTAGCAGGAAACACATCTGGAAATTCTCGTGCGATCGGAACCTGGTCCAACGGAACTTCAGCGGCTCCTACATCCTGAACGAATGCCAGGAACCCATGGCAACCCTTCTTCAAGAGCCATCCCGCACAAAGAGTATAAATCATGTTGGAAAAAGTTACACTACAGTCTCCCTGCACAACAAAAATCGGTTCGTCTGGAAAACAGAATCTGATCGCATTCCCCCGACAATCTACATAGGCATGACAAGCGGCCAGCCAATCCATACCAAGAAGTATATCAAAATCTATGAAGTCAGGACCCGAAATTGGCACGTGACGGCCCTTAAACTACGCAACGTCTACAGGTGTAACGCAATTTAAGTAAACCGAAAACCCAGCAATCTAAACTGTCGAAAGTAGTAAGAAAAAAGAACAATTTTTAAAACCTTTAAAAACTCAACCCAAATTCTTTAAAGTCCAACTTTTCTTCCTTTAAAATTTTGGCAGCACCACCTTTGTAAAAACCAGCCCCAAAAATGGGTACAACATATATATAAGTAAAGCATCCCTAAACGGGAGCAAATACACGCCCAAAGGCAGAAAATAACCACCACAATAGACATACGACGCCGTAGCGAAGAAATAAATGACGATATAAATAAAACTACATAAAAGGACTCCAGGTCACAAAAATAATATACAATTCCGTCCTCACATCAAGTCTCTAAGTCAAACATGAAAGTAGTAGATGGAGAGTACAAGGATACAACGAATATAAAATACAACATCAGATAACCACAAAATCCACCTAAGCAAAACTGCACACCATGAGCTGAAGAGGTATCCGCAGCAAAAGATGATAAAGATAGATGAATAGCCTACCTTGACTACTCTGGGGAACAACCTACAAAACCCTGTGGCACAATGGGGGTGAGTTGCCAACTCGTGAATACTAAATAACATATGCAGGTAATCGCAAGTATGCACGTACAACGCGAAACTAACATATGCAAGCTAATAGCAATAAAAGGTCATATGTGTGCAATAGACATGAAAGGTACACTAGCAGGTACAACTAATACATGAAGCAATAATAATATGACAATCTGTATGCAGCAATCATGTAAGGTACTATATCAAGTATACCTAATACAAGAACAATAAATGCAACAAGTATGCAACAATCATGTAAGATACTATATCCAGTACAACTAATACATGAAGCAACGATATGACAATGTATATATGCAACAGTCATGAATGGTACTCTAGCAGGTACAACTAATACATGAAGCAATGCATATAAAATAAGAGTATGTAAATGCAACAGTCATGGAAGGTACTCTAGCAGGTACACTAATACATGAAGCAGTGCATGTTAGTTATGTATATGCCCTAGAGGCCATTAATGTACATATGATGTATATTATAGTGATGCTTGGATATATATAGAGAGGACTTTCTTGCTCGATATGATAGTATGATATCTGGTTACATTTTGTCTTAACATGTTGACTTGTATTGGTTTACTATCTTACTCTCACATGTTGATAAAGCCCTTAGGATATGTACTTGACTATTGGGACTATGATGAGATCATACTAGTAGGGCCAGGGTAGTCAACGAGTACATCCTATAACGGTTCCTAGTCGAGGGTGTATCGAGACAAGGCATCGATACGCCAGAGTAGACTAGCGTATACGCATCTTGACCCATATGATGGGCGATGGATGATCCCATATCCATCGGTGTTTGACATCAAAGATGGTGTACGGGTGTTCAGTGGAGACTGGGTACTCTGAACGGACTCGCCGAGAACTCCTAGATGGTATTATACCAATCGTCAGATAGCAGTTTTCCGGTGAGACTGGTACAGGTTAGTCTGTAGACCAGAGATCGTCATAGAGTCTTGTGTGATTCCCAGTGTGGTTTGATTTCCACCTTACCACATACAAGAGGGCATGCAAAACGGTGGCTTTTGGGTACAATTCCGAATCACATGGAGGCAATGAGCGATAGGAGGGGTTTTGTCTCTCCCGGTATAAGGAATTGATGTTGTGATGTGTTCAATTGGCTATAAATGGAAGTCCCTGGCCAGGGATTATATGAAGTGCTACTGGTAAGTGTTATCAGTAGTTTCTCGACCTGTTATGAGCCTCACATCGACACGACTTATCGGTTACTGGGGTCTGACGTTTACCACCCCTAGACTAGATATGCGACATATCAGACGAAAAGACCAGACTGTACTGTAGTGTTACTGATTGGATTCACAGGAGAATGTACATGCTTTCTTGTTGAGCTTCTGATCGCTTAATACCTGGGTGGCTGTTACGTTTAGCTGACCGCTTGCAGCTTGTGGGTGTTTGATATGATCATCACCTACTGCCGGCGTATCGACGATTCTTGAGAGTCCTACACAGAGGTTTCCTAGCTCAGGCAAAATGGAGTAGGAGCACATATGTGATATGTGCGGGACAGAGAATATTACGATATGAGATACCGTATTCTATTCTCACGATATATGATATCGGCCGGGTTTATGTGATATAGCCGGATCATCAGATCAAGTGTTGATTCGATGAATCAGTACATGTTATATTAGTCGGTTATATGCAATATAGCCGGATTGTCGGATCAAGTGTTGATTCGATAATTTAATGTATAATTATATATGTGATATATTACATTACATTAACTAATATAAGCTCGCTTTATTGATTCATTTTCTCACCGGATAATACATTGATATATATGCGATATATGTTAATTGTATTATTTTTATTTTGTTACAAAAATATATTATATATGTGATATATAATATTGTAACAAGTTAGGGTTACAAATGCAACATGTTTTGTGGAGTTTAAAAAAGTTAGGGTTAGGATTTGGGTTAGCTTTTGGGTTAGCTCTTTCATGAAGCTTCATGAAGCTTTCTTTTTTCTTTAGCTTGATATTTTGCGTTGATATTTGTTAACCCAACCCAAACTCTTTACCTATGGTTTATTCTCTACATGAGTTAAGCCCTACATTCTTAACTCATGGTTGCAATTGTAACCACAACAATAATTCATTATTCATCACAAAAGCTCTTGCTTCTTCTTCTTCTTGATCCTTGAAAAAAGCTTGCTAGCTTTTGTGTTTATGATGATAAGTGGTGAGAACTTGAAAACAAAAGAGAGCTAAATTCCTATTTCATCATCCTCATCTATTCTAGCCACTTAGATTAAGGTGTTCACTTCTCCAATTACTTCATTAGGGAAGTGTAAGCTTGGGTCAGAGATTCTTCAAGGTAGATCATCTTAGATCATGAAGACTACAAGCAAGGTGTCTCATTTACCTCATGGAGGCACTCGAGAGCTGGAGTTCATGATGATCGCAGCGAAGGGACCTCAACACGGAGCTTATGAAGCGAAGGAACGGACTACAAAGGTTGTAATCCCTATCTCTTTACTTCTTTGTATGTGATAAGATATTTTTTACCCTAGAAATTCTAGCAAGATTCATGGTTAGTTAGTTTTGCACCTCTCTAAAATTTTTAAATGGCATGAGTGATGCTACAAAACCTTAGACTAGGTGCAAGGGTAACCCATCAGTGGTATCTGAGCCAAACTAGAATTCTAGATACGGTGTTATAACATTTACGAAAATGAAATCCACTCCGAAATACAGTATTTAGAAACCCTATTCTTGCTCTCTGGAAATTTTCAAAAAAGTCCTTTAGAAAATTTTCAAACAAGTGCATAATGGTCTCTGGAGCAAAATATGAACACAGGTGAAATACAGCGAGGGGTCCTCGGTTTTGGACCGGCCACAGGAAGGGAAATTCCGGCCAGGCCGACCCCACCACCTCCTATGGCTCCCGTATTGCTCCTGTGCTCATTTGACTCCATTTTGGGTTTCCTAGTATTGTTTATTTAGCCCAATTTTCTTCTGATGATTGGTTTGACCTGGGCTAATTCGTAGTGCTTCGTAGTCGTATAACTTAATACTGTATTGGTAACCTTGACTATTTTTAGCTGTTCGATCGAACTTCGCACACCACATTTTGTACCCCGCTGAAATTTCCAAGCGTTGTAATTTTCCGAAGTTGATTGTACTCGTAAAATCGTGCAAGTACCCCTATGGACCCTCTAGAAGACTGTAATAACATTAACTCGATTCTGTGCCCATGGAACCGCGAACGAACCTTCGGATTCGCCGTAGTTCCGTGGTGTCATATGTAAGGCGTTGGTTAACTCCTTCTACGGCTGGTCTATGGACACTGTGGCACGGTTTTTGAGTGTTTCGACTTTGCTCAAGTGTTGAGTTCATGGGCGTAATTTGTAAGTGTATGTTGATTCGATCGAAATGTTAAACATTGTCATGATATTCTGTGATTGTGATACAATATGTGGAATTCATATAGTTAGGCATGAAATCTGTAATATGTGATATTTCGGGTTTACAGTGTCTAAGGAGATTATGGATTCCAAATGTTGTAGTTTTTCACTTTCTTTTCTGCGACCGGAAGTGAAGTATGTAGGGTATTGTCGGCTTCGTTGCTATATTTCAGCGACAATCGGGATACGTATACATGCTTACGTTGATGATATGAGATATTATGTGTTGCTGTGATATGTTATATTGGATCGTCGTGTTCTGAATAGCCGGGGGCTTTATGTGAGATGGGGGTTTTTATTTTCATTCATAAAAAATTCATTGTATGTAATATTCTTTCATTGGGGAACTTCCGGGTTGAGGATGATGTCACCATTGTATATAATTTACTTTTTCGCATTAGGATAGACCCAAAGAGGGGAGCACAAGTAACTGGGTTCTAGGGTCAAGTGGGAGGCCATCTCGAGGAGTCGAGACCGGGTCTCCTAACCCTAGAATTGGCAATGTTACTTTTCGCTCTCGTAGGGGTCTAGGGATGTGAGTTTGGCTATTCATCGTGACCGTGGAATCCGTGTTTTATACAGGCTCGATATAAAACACGGACGTCCTAGTATCTCGAATATTTCATATGTTATCTTCTGCTGCAATCTTCTGTGATGAGATCATATTACTGCCTGAGACGAATGCTCATACTATATATATATATATGATGATATATAAATATTACAGCTTTCGTTTCTTCTGTGATACTTAGGAAGCATAAATGATGGGATTTATTAATGATATTAATAAAAGAAAAGAAACCTAAAAGATGTTGTAGAATCAAATTTTCAAAAAGGGTAGCAACAGTTTTTTGCTTTGCATAGTGGCATATGCGATATACCCTGCACCTTATTCGATGAGGAAAGAGCCGAGATCCCTTCACCGGGAGTGACTTCTTTAGCAAAATTGGAAGATGCAACAAACTCCCGGTTTTGTTTTTGATTGTTTCTATAGTTCTTGCTTTGCACCGTGGTATTTATGAAATATCCTGCACCTTATTCGATAAGGAAAGAGCCGAGATCCATTTCCCGGGAGTGACATCTTTAGCGTAACTAGAAAAAGCCTAAAAAACACTACCTTTTCAAAATCACTTGTTTCTACAACAATATCAAGTTCATTACGCTCATGGTTTTCTGAAAAAACCTGCGTAACCCTCCATAATTTCAGATAAGTAATATTTAGTATTCGTGCTACATTTGTTGACTTAGTCAAGGCGTAGTGTACGGTAGCTAAATAGTGTTTATCTGCTAAAGCATGAGATGCGATTGGATTAGGGTAGTCGTACGGCCTTGTTGACTTAGTCAAGGGTCGTACGGGTGGGTTTAATTCAATCGGGAAATGTACGGGTTGAACTTGACTTGCGATTTATGGTTTGTTGACTTAGTCAAGGTCATAGATCGCTAGGGGTAAAATTATTATCGGGAATTTCAAGTGTTGAAATTTGCAATGAGATTGCATACCTTCTATGAGATAGGTGGATCCCGATACCCACTGCGAGTAAGAGTTACGCCTGGGAGAATTTTACCCAGGACAACTAGCCGATCAAGTAGGTGACTAGAATGGTGTTTTACAGGGTTATGCCTATGGGAAAATGAGGTTTATTATAATTAGGTCCCTGCGAAAGCACGGGGAACCTCCCTCAAAGTACCAACACTGGCCTGGCTGAAAGATTGGCGAACTTGTAAAGTGTAATTAATCCCGGCTAATCTTACCTTTTAGGGTTTGAAGGAAGATTTGATTAAAACAGTGGGAGACACCTTATTAGATAAGATAATAACCAATCTAATCTCGCAAGAGCACATGCTAAAGTGTTTTCTTCTCTCTCTCTCTCCAGGTAGCGACCATGTCAGGCCTTAATCAAGATAATAATATGGATGTATTGACTGAACCCGCTTATTATACTGAGTAGGGAAACGTTTGTCCCGCTCCAACTTATAACTGTTATAAGTCCGAGTAGGAAATAGGAGAATATCTGGATTCTCACACCACCCAAACGAAGAACAAGCATGTTGATGCATCTTCTTCGGGTGTGTTAGTTATCGAGAATTGTTTCTCAGTTCACTCTACGTCCTGGGAATTAGATACCGGATCGGGATCCCACATATGTAATATGTTATGTGGGCTATGTAAAGGTAGAGAACTGGGAATGGGTAATCATTCCATAAGAGTAGGGAATGGTGCAGATGTTGCAGCCAAGGCAGTTGGCGAATATCACCTTGTGTTACCAAATTGTAATACATTGGTTTTGAACGAATGCTATTACATTCCGACCCTGATATGCAATCTTATATCAGTTTCTTTATTGAGCAAAGAAGGATATAATTTTGTAGTACAGGATAATGTTATGAACATATTCCTGGATCAAAAGTTGATTGGATCAGGATTGTTAAATAATGGCATATACGTTCTAAATCAAACTACAGTTCTTAATGTACAGAACACACACAAGAGGAAGAGTTAAGAAATAAAGGAATCCTACTTATGGCATTGTAGACTAGGTCATATCAATGCGACACGGCTAGCTAAGTTACATAAGGATGGATATTTGAATCCGTTCGAATTATCATCTTATGATACTTGCCAGTCATGTCTCGAAGGCAAGATGACCAAAACTCCTTTTAGTGGACACGGAGAAAGAGTTTCAGAACTCTTAGGACAGATATATAGTGATGTATGTGGTCCCATGTCTATACATGCCAGGAACGGTTCTTCCTACTTCATTACATTCAGTGACGATCTCTCAAGATACGGACATGTGTTCTTGTTGAAACACAAGTCTGAAGCTTTTGAGAAATTCAGGGAATATAAGAACGAAGTAGAGAACCAAACGGGCAAAAGTATTAAGATCCTTCGATCTGATCGAGGTGGAGAATACTTAAGCAATGAGTTCCTGGACTATCTAAAAGAGAATGGGATTCTTTCTCAGCTTACTCCTCCTTATACACCATAGCACAACAGTGTATCAGAGCGGAGGAATCGCACCCTATTTGATATGGTGCGCTCTATGATGAGCACTGCTGAATTGCCTATTTCCTTTTGGTGGCATGCACTTGAGACAGCCATATACCTATTGAATCTAGTTCCATCTAAATCTGTACCCACCACACCATATGAGATATGGGGTGGGAAGAGACCTTATTTTAAACGAGTTAAGATATGGGGTTGTCCGGCTTATGTCAAAAGGCAAAATCCGGACAAGCTCGAGACATGATTAGTTCTTTGCAAGTTTGTGGGATATCCAAAGAATTCTCAAGGATATTTTTTCTACCACGCTGAGGAACAAAAGGTCTTTGTTGCTCAACATGCCACCTTTCTAGAAAAGGAATTTCTTTTAAAAGAAATTAGTGGTAAAGAGGTAGAGCTGGAAGAAGTTCTAGCAACACAAACTACGACAGAAGATTTGGTGGAACCAGAGGATTCAGTAGTTCCCAACGAACCCCAGCCTCTCCGCCGATCTAGTAGGGTTTCTCATCCACTTGAGAGATACTACGGTTTTCTCGTTGATGGTGGGAGCGATGATTGCATCATGGAAGATGATAACCCGACTAGCTTCGAGCAGGCCATCACGAGTGGGGACTCTATGAAGTGGCTGGATGCAATGTGATCTGAGATGAAATCCATGTACACCAACAAAGTATGGACTTTGGAAGTTTCTCCTGAAGGGGTAAAACCCATTGGGTGCAAATGGATCTTTAAGAAGAAACTTGGTGTAGATGGAAAAGTTGAGACTTTCAAAGCTAGACTTGTTGTATAGGGTTTTCGTCAACGACTTGGTATGGATTATGACGAAACTTTTTCTCCAGTGGCTATGATTAAGTCCATCCGGATACTACTTACCATTGCTGCATACCATGACTACGAAATCTGGCAAATGGATGTTAAGACCGCCTTTCTAAATGGTGATTTAGAAGAGTGTGTGTACATGACTCAGCCAGAGGGCTTTGTACACAGTGGGAGCAGCGGAAAGGTGTGCAAGCTGCTTAAATCCATCTATGGGTTAAAGCAAGCATCGCGAAGTTAGAACATCTGCTTTGATGTTGTAGTCAAAGAGTTTGACTTTATAAAAAACGTAGATGAACCTTGCATTTACTAGAAGGTTGCAGATGTTGGAGATAGTGCCCTCAGAGTCAATTATTGGATCACAGGCACGTGATTGCAATGATTGAGGGAGGACCTATCCCGGTAGGATAGTCTTACTCAAGATGATAGTATGCTATCTGGTTTATCTTTATCATCGTGTACTGCTTTAGGTGACCTGACAGGTCGCTATTACACGTTGATAGAGCCCCTAGGATTCTTGCTTAACGACCAACAGTATGATGGCGATCATATACGTGGGAGCTGGGGTCTATAAGCACATCCTTAAAAGGTCCCTAGTCGTGGGAGTTTCGAGACAGGGCATCGATACTCCATTAATAGACTAGTGTATACAGTCGAGACCCCGACGAGGGGCGGTGGCCGCTCTCACAAGCCACTGGTGTCAGTTGGTTCACCTAAGATGTATAAAGGTGCTCATTGGGTTATGAGTACACCGGACAGGACTCGCCGGGAACCTGCCAGTTGGGTTTATACCAGACGTCAGATAGCAGTTCCCTGGTGACATGTGTACAGGTTAGTTCATCGACCTGAGATCGTCATCTGTCTCGTATGAGTTCCCACTGTACTTTGATTACTACCATACCACAGCTCAAAGGAGTCGTGCAAATAGGTTTTAGTTGGGTACAGTCCCGAGCCACATGGAGGCAGTGAGCGGATCTGCAGGGTTTCGTCTCTCCCGTTATTGGGGGTGAGGTCGTGCTGTGTCTAGAAGAGCCATTACACAAAGCCCACGGCCGAGGCAGGAGATTTACTGGTAGGTATTCCTGTAGTATCTCAGGGTGTTCTGGGCTTCACTCCGACACGACATGTACCGCCTTTGGGGGTCTGACTTTTACCAACCCCCTAGGCCCGCCATGCGATACTCATAGACGAACGGACCGTACTGTACGGATATTGTCACTGACAGGCTCAGTAGGGTGTCAGGATGAGTTCGCTCATCGACGTCCCTTTTGGTCAATAGTTGGTAGCCCGTCACGTATGGCTAATACCTCTGACGTGCTAGTGGTTAAATCCACAGCCATAGTATTGACGAGTCTTTAGTGTCCACCACACACTCAGTTACTCAAGTTTCGGGCGAAACGCTGTAGAGGCCGTAGGGAGATATGGCAGGGTCCGATCAGATACGTACGGTATTGCACGGAACATGATCAGACGTTTAGTACTAGAGGCCATATGGATATATGGAAGGGTTCGATCAGATACGTGCGGTATTGCACGGATCAGGATCAGACAGATATTACTAGCCGGCTTTGGTTTAAGCCGGATCCTAGTATAGTACAGTGTAGATTTTGTCTCATTGCATTTGTATCCGGTCGGAATACAGATGCGGGTGTTTATGCACAGTATCGGGGTTTTCCTGTAATTTATTACGGGACCAGTTTTCTGGAGTTGCCAGTTTGCATTCCGTTCCGGCCGGTTTTCCTTTGTTCTTTCCCGGCCGGACTTTTCCGATGGAGGGGGTTATTTGCAAGTTTGCAAATAACGTTTCTGGAGGGTTTTCTTGCATATGATGGCTTCATGATAGTTCCTTCATGATTATATTCTTTTTACATCACCTCATTTGTTTTAATTGAGATTAGAAATGAGATGAAAGTTGATATGACTTTGTTATCATGGTTTTTGGATATGGTCACCCATTCTCTTTTCCTACCATCACCTCCCTTCTTGTATTATTATTCCCACCATCATTTTTGGGCTAGAAGGGGGGCCGGCCACATTTTGGATTGGGGAGAGAATGAGAGAGTTCAATTTGATATGTGAGGAATTGATTCATCTCATATTCATTCTTTGCTTGCTAGAATTCCAAACCTCTCTCCATTGTTCATTCTCTTCTCCACCTCCATCCTCCATGGCAACTAAACTCCAACGAGACATAGACTCTACACTTATCTACAGCAAGTCTTGGACGTGTCGGCTAGCCAACTTTGCGCCCGAGTTGCCTCGGTCCAGAGCTGGGAGCCGGTAAAAGAAATCGGCTACGTGGTGCCCTTTCCGATGAGAAGACGACGAATGGTGATTCCGCGGGAGATCGGGACGACGATGAGAGGACTGAAGGACACGGATCTCTCGGTATATCTCTCACCCCATCTCTAGTTAGCTAGTATAGGTTAATGGTTACGATCCGGGTATATTGTCCGCGGTAGTGCCGGTTAAAGTTAAGAAAAAATTTTGATTCCGCATTTTGGCCTCGGATAGACGGCCGGGGCTCTACCGTGGCGCAACATGGTATCAGAGCAACGCCATTAATCTAGTCTAGCTTGGTCTAATCTGTTTTACATTTCCAATCGAACAAAATTCCAAAACCGCATTTTCTAAAAGCATCAGATTCTGTCGAAATTTTTTGAAGTCGAAAAATTTTTCAGCTTGTTTCAGAATGATGTACACGGTGTTCTAAGAATTCTGCAAAAATTTGGTGACCGGATTCCACTTTTCCACCGCTGAACCGTGGCCAAACCCATGCATTTGCCGCGGGTCCGCGGCCATAATATGTCCACGTGGCACCAAATTTTTCCAGAGGTTCTTGGACTTGAAAATATGGGTTTTGGGACATTCTTTTTGGGCCCAGATTTTCTGTGAGTGCTACAGTAGTGCTTGGGGCCCACTTGGGTATATTTGTTCGATTGGATATTTTAAACATGTTAGTTCACAGTATTTACATTATATCTGCGACCGTGAATGTCACTTGATCGGTAAATCCTGTCTAACTACTATAGCCCGGTTAGATGGATTTGCGAACGTGACATTCACGTTGATGTTCTGTGTATTGCTGTAATGTTGCGGATCGGTCGTGGGGGACAGCCTGGTTGCAGTAGTAGTACAGTTTTGTTGTATTATGTACATTTGGTATTGCGGGGCGAGCGTCCGACATGTGGACTGCCGTCACTGCCTGTTTGTATTATTCTTTTGGGGCATGACCTTGTTGCGGTCAATGTACCCGTTGTATGTATATTTTACTTTCTGTACTAGGATTACCCCGCGGAGGGGTGCACGGATAGCCGTGTTCTAGAGGGCAACAAGCCCGCATCTCATGGCGTTGAGACGGAGGGGGCTTTACTCTAGAATTGGCGGGCTGTTCGCCGCACTCGTAGGGGGTATAGGTTGACCCAGGAGGGGTGCCCAAGTTACCGGATTCTGTGAAGTGCTGGGTGGTCCATTCATGTTGCTGAAGGGGACTGCTTCGCTTCAGGTTTTGGCGGGTAACTTGCCGCGCCCGTAGGGGTCTAGGATTTCATTGCACAGGCTATCCACACGACCAGGGGAACGTCGGGTTTCAGCAGCGGATCTGTGAAACCCGGGGTTTCCAGATATCTGTATTGTTCTGTGATACTTTACATTTCTGTGATGTTGCATTTTATCACGCCTTGAGGGAAAATTATATATTATATATATACTAGTAGATGTTGTATATGTTTTGCATCCGCGCTAGTCCAGTCCCCGCTCTGTCGTTAGTTAAGTAACCTAACGGGTGATGACGGGACCCAGTGGCGAATGCGGATGGCATATACGTACATCATTATTTTCGTTCTTTATTGGTGTGATCAATTGATGGGACTGCGTTGATTCGGATCAATGCAAGTTAAACAAACCTATTCTGATGTTGTTGGAACATTTTTCAAAAAGTTGTTATTGCAAGGGCGTTCTCTTTTGTTTTGCATCATGGTATTCAGTTGGAATATCCTACTCCTCAGTCGACGAGGCAAGGGCCGAGATCCCTTCACCGGGAGTGACCCCTTGGACAGAAGTTTGCGTCAGGACAATAACTTCACTATAGCCGATTGCCTTTTGCTTTGCATCATGGTATTCAGTTGGAATATCCTGCACCTCATTCTACGGGGAAAGAGCCGAGATCCCTTCACCGGGAGTGACCTCTTTAGCAAAGGGTTTTCGTCACTATATTTTTATAAAAAACTATGCAGTTCCTGAAAGGTTCCTAGGCACCCTAGTGAGGTCTCACAAGTAATCAAACATGCCAATTTCTAAAAATTACGGTGCCGAGAAAACCTAGAACGGATCGTTGGCTAGAAGTATAGGCAAAGCAAGCAAGTAAACGGAAATGTATCTAAAGGAAAGGGGCTACAACCTTTGTAGATCCGGTCCACCACCTCCTAGGCTCCGTGATGAAGTCCCTCCGCTGTCCAAAACAAACCCATGACTCTAGCATCGGCATCATTGAAGAATGGGCGGGCTTGATCATTGGTTCGATGCCGAAGATGATCTACGTCGAGGCATCACAAGAACAAGCTCCAACTTCACTAAGCCATGAAAACTTGTGAAGGAAACACCTTATACAACTTGGCAAGAGGTAGAGGATGAAGAAATAGGAAGTGGGTAGACTTTAGATTTGGATTTCTCACTTGATTTGGCTAGTTGCCATTAAAAGTTGCAAGCTTTTTCTTTTGTTGAAGAAGAAGAAGATGAAGAAAAAGAATATGATAAGTATATTTAAATTATCAAATAAAATGATACTTATCATGATAGTAACCACAGTTAGGTGTAGAGAATAAACCATGGTTAGGGTTAATGGTTAGGTTTAGGAAAAGAACAAGAATGGTCAAGATTTCAACATTTCATGAAGTTTCCACAAAACTACAAAAAAAGCCACCATTCTCTTTATCTTTTCCAAAAAGAAATAAATAGATAAATCAATAGATAAATGAATGAGATAAAAGTAAACCCTAATCACTAACTTAACCATTGTTTAATTCTTTACAAAAACCTTAGCTTGCATGTATCATCAAACATGATACAATCTTGTGCACAAAAATATATCACATATACAATGTGCACAATCTAAGTGAGAAAATCCATCTTAAGTGAACCAATACTAGTTAATGTAAAGTAATATATCAAATATATAATTATGAATTAAATCATTTAATCAACACTTGATCCAATGATCCGGTCATATCGCATATAACCGGCTAGTATTCAATGTATCGGCTTATCGAATCAATCCTTGATTCGATAACTAGGTTATATCGCATAAAACCATTCGACACATTCATCGCGAGAATGAAAGACGGTATCACATACACGAATTATTCTCGGTCCCACACATATCTCATATGCGCTCCTATTTCGTTTCGCTTGAGCCAGGAAACCTCTGTGTAGGACTCTAAAGACTCGTCAATACGCCGGTAGCAGATGATGATCATATCAAGCACCCATAAGCCGCAAGCGGTCTGCTAAACGTAACGGCCACCCGGGTATTGAGCGATCAGAATATCGACGAGCAAGCCCGCTCATACTCCTGTGAATCCAACCAGTAACACTTACCGTATAGTCCGGTCTGTTCGTCTGATATGTCGCATATCTCGCCTAGGGGTGGTAAACGTCAGACCCCAATAGCTCGATAAGTCATGCCGACGTAAGGTCCATAACATTCGTGAAACTGCTGATAACTCTTACCAGTATATCATTGCAACCATGGCCAGGGATTTCCTGTTATGGCCAGTCGAGCATAGCGCAACATCAACCCCCAATACCGGGAGAGACGAATCCCCTCCTATCGCTCATTGCCTCCATGTGAATCGGGACTGTACCCAAAAACCACCTGTTTGCACAACTCAGTAGAGCCATGGTAGGGTGGAAATCAAAGCACAGTGGGAGACACACAAGACTCTATGACGATCTCGGATCAACAGACTAAGCTGTACCAGTGTCACCAGAGAACTTCCATCTGACGTGAGTTATAATACCATCTGGGAGTTCTCGGTGAGTCCGTTCAGTGTACCCAGTCTCCACTGAGCACCCGCATACCATCTTCGATGTCAAACACCAATGGATATGGGATCATCCATCGCCCATCGCATGGGTCGAGAAGATATGCGCTAGTCTACTCTGGAATATCGATGCCCTGTCTCGATATTCCCTCGACTAGGAACATTTCAAGGATGTACTCATGGACTATCCAGGCCCCACTAGTATGATCTGCATCACAGTCCTGGAAGTCGAGTACACATCCTAAGGGCTTTATCAACATGTAACAGAGAGACAGAAAGTTTACATGTTAAGATAAAGAGCAACCAGATAGCGTACAATCATGTCGAGCAAGAAAGTCCAACATATATATGTCCCAGCATCCACTACAATATACATCCAATGTACAGTAATGGCCTCTAGGCATACATATAACTAACAATATCCCACTTGCACTAGGGCCATCTGTAGCAGTGGTTGCAGTATCTAATACTCAACCATTCCATATGAGTCTCTCTTTGGGAAAAGGCCTTCGTGAGTGGATCCGCCGTGTTGTCCTCTGAGTCTACTCTCCTAACCTCGATCACCCCGGAGATCAACTATCTCCATGATCAGGTGATGCTTCCTCAGAATTTGTCTGGGTCACTGATGGGACCAGGATTCCAGGGCTGAAGCCACACTTCCATTGTCATACAATGGGAGGAACATAGTTCATCTCATGAACCATTATACATCCAAACAGCCTCTTTGGTAGCATCTTAAGTAGCGATGTATCATGCCTTTATCGTCTAGTATGTCACGGTATCTAGCTTGGAACTCTTCCAACATACCGTCCCTTTACTGAGGGTAAAGACAATGCCTGCGACTGACATTCAGTCGTCTTTATCACCCTGGAACCTTTCCAGTGATTTTCCCCAGGATCGATTGATACCATCTCACTACTGCTAGTGAGAATCCTAACATCCAATTAAATCTATCTCATAGATCCAAAAGCTCAGGATTCAGGAGGTATCATTTTGATCCTATATAGAGAATCATTGTGATAAGCGGAGATTGATCGAGCGTAGCATAGGAAACTCCTTCCCTATCAAGAGTATGTCATCCACGTACTCTACGAGGATCACCACCATACTCCCTACTACCTTTTTGTTTATACAAGGTTCATCTACCATTTTGATGATGTCAAACTCTTTGACTATCTATCAAAACAGATGTTCCAACTCCGCGATGCCTGCTTTATCAGATAAAACATCTTGCACACGTTTCCGCTGCTCCCACTGTTTACGAAGCCCTCTGGCTGTGTACTTACAAACGCACTCTTCTAAATCATCATTTAGAAAAGCAGTCATGGAACCCAACCGCCAGATATCGTAGTCATGGTATGTAGCCGTGGCAAGTAGGATCTGGATGGACTTAAGCATAGGTACTGGAAAAGGTTTCATCATTATCCACGCCTGGTTGATGACGAAAACCTTTAACTAGTCTAGCTTTGAAAGTCTCAACCTTTCCAAGTACACCAAGTAATCTTCTCAAGATATACTTGCTCCTGATGGGGATTTAACCCTTCAAATATAGCAACCAAAGTCCATACTTTGTTGGTGTATAAGGATTCCATCTCAGATCGATAAACATCCAGCCATTCTTACAGAGTCCCTACTCTTGATGGCCAGCTCGAAACTAGTTGGGTCATCATCTCATGATGCAATCCTCGCTCCCACTGTCATAGAGAAACCGAAGTATCTCTCAGGTGGGTGAGGAACCCTGCTAGATCGGCGGAGAGGCTGAGGTTCGTTGGTTACTACTGAATCCTTTGGTTCTACCAAATTATCTGCTGTATTTTGTATAGCTGGAACCTTTCCAGTTCTACATTACAGACGTTGCCTCGAGCTTGTCCGGATTTTGCTTTTAGACATAGGCCGGACAACCTCAAATCTTAACTAACTTAAGACATGGGCTCTTCCCTTTCCATATCACATATGAAATGGTAGGCTACTGATTTGATTAGAACCCTATTCAATAGGTATGCAGCTTCTCAAGTGCATAACCCCCTAAAAGGAAATAGGTAACTCAGTATTACTCATCATAGAGCACACCTTATCATATAGGGTGTATCTGCTCCGCCCCGATATACCATCGTGCTATGGTGTATACAGAGGAGTAATTCTGAGAGAGAATCTCATTCTCCTTTAAAATAGTCCAGGATTTCCGTGCTCAAGTATTCTCCTCCTTTATCTCATCATAGGACATAATACTTATACCCGTATTGGTTCTCTACTTCTATCTTATATTCTGTGAATATCTCAAAAGGTTCGGACTCATGTTTCAACAGGAACATACGACTGAATCTTGAGAGATTATCAGAGAATATAATGAAGTATAAAGAACCAGTCCTGGCATGTGTAGACTGGAGACCTTACATACATCATCATGTATCAGTCCCAAGAGTTCACTAACTCTTTCTCTGTTTCCAATAAACAGAGCTATGGTCATCTTATCTCTGTGACATGACTGGCGAGTTTCACAAGATGTAAATTCAAACTGATTTAAATATGCATCTATATGTAACTCTAGCTAGTCGGGTCACATTGATCTGACCTAGTCTCCAATACCTCAAGAAGAATTCGTTCATTTCTGAACTCTTCCTCTTGTGTGTGTTCTATATACTAAGAACTGTAGTTTGATTTAGAACATCAATGCTTTTAGATAACGTGCCTGAACCGATCAACTTTTGATATAGGAAATATTCAAAACATTATCCAGCAATACAAAATTTTATCATTTCTTTACTGATAAAGAGACTGATATGATTTTGTATATCAGGTTCGGTATCTAATAATATTCGTTCAGAATCAATATATTGGTAATACAGGGTGACAGTGACCAACAGACTTGGCCGCAACTGTTGGAGATAGTGCCCTCATAGTCAATTATTGGATCGCAGGTACGTGATTGCAATGATTGCGGAGGACCTATCCCGGTAGGACAGTCTTACTCGAAATGATAGTATGCTATCTGGTTTTCCTTTATCAGTCGTGTACATGTTCAGTTGACTGATTGCATGTTACACTTTGATAGAGCCCTTAGGATCTTGCTTTACTACCAACAGTATGATGGCGATCATATACGTGAGAGTTGGGTAGTTTATATGCATATCCTTAATTGTGGTCCCTAGTCGTGGGAGTTTCGAGACAGGGCATCGATACTCCGGAGTAGACTAGTGTATACAGTCGAGACCCCGACGAGGGGCGGTGGCCGGTCTCACAAGCCACTGGTGTCAGTTGGATCACCTAAGATGTATACAGGTGCTCATTGGGTTATGAGTACACCGGACAGGACTCGCCGGGAATCTGCTAGTTAGTACTATACCTATCGTCAGATAGCAGTTCCCTGGTGACATGTGTACAGGTTAGTTCAACGACCTGAGGTCGTCATTTGTATCGTGTGAGTTCCCACTGTGCTTTGATTTCTACCCTACCACGGCTCAAAGGAGTCGTGCAAACAGGTAGTTTTTGGGTACAGTCCCGAGCCATATGGAGGCACGTGAGCGGATCGGCAGGGGATTCGTCTCTCCCGGTATTGGGGGCGAGATCGTGCTGTGTCTAGGAGAGCCATTACACAAATCCATGGCCATGGTAGGAGATTTACTGGTAGGTACTCCAGTAGTATCTCAGGGTGTATTTGGGCTTCACTCCGACACGACTTATACTGCTATTGGGGGTCTGACGTTGCTAGCCCCCTAGGCAGATATGCGATACTCATTGACGAACGGACCGGACTGTATATACATTGTCACTGTTAGGCTCAGTAGGGTTTTCGGAGGAGTTCGCTCATCGGTCTCCCTTGAGTTCGCTCCTCGGCCACCCTTGAGGTCAGTCCATGGGCAGCCGTTACGCATAGCTAGTGCCGCTGACGGTTTGTGGTTAAACCCACTGCCAGGGTACTGACGAGTCATTAGAGTCCCCCACAGACAGTTTCCCAAGTTCGGGCGAAACGTTGTAGAGGCCGTATGGTTTTATGGCAGGGTTCGGAAAATGCACGTGCGTTTACGCACGTGTCGATTTTCGGACAGATGATACTGGTCGGCTTTGGTTTAAGCCGGATCCGAGTATTATATTGAGTAGGTATAATATCTTTGTCTCAGTTGCATTTGTATTCGGTTTTAATACAAATGCGGGTATATTTATACAGTTTCGGGGTTGTCCTGAAATTCGTTTCAGGATCACTTTTGGAAGTTGCCAGTTTCCAGTTTTCTATCAGCCGTCTTTTAACATTCGGTTAAAGACGGATTTATCTTTTTCTTGAGATGAGTGTGGAAGCTTCTAGAAGTTTCTAGATGAGGTGACTAGGATTATATGGTGTTGAGTTTTCATTGGATGCATTTAATGGTTCATTAATGCATGATGAGGTGTTTAGTGATTCATGCTTTGTTATTAATGGTTTTGGATTGCTTAAGATATTTTTGAGTGAGAAGCTTTTTCTTAAGGTCACCCTCTTTGCTCCTACGGTCACCTCCCTCTTGCTATATAGATGGCCAGCCCTCTCTCTCCTCATTTCGACTCTCACTTGATGTTTCATTTTGACTAGAAAAGATTATGATAGTATTCGGGGTGTATGGAATTTTACAGTTCATTTCATTCCATCACCCGATTTCCACGGCAACTTCATTAACCGATCGTCTACGGATTTGGACGAAGTGAGACAAATTCATCTACTCATTCTCTACATCAATCTTGGTCGTCTCTTTTAGCAAACTTGATGATCGAGTTGCCTCGAGTCAGAGGCTGGAGCCCGTTTAAAGAACCGATCATGTGGTTCCACCTCGACGAGGAGATCGGAGATCGACGAGATCGGAGCAGCCGCAATGGAGCGTGGGATGATGGTTGAAGAACGAAGGACTCGGATCGTTCGGTACAATCTTCCTACACTCTTTACAGTTTGTTAGTTTAGCAATAATGGCAGATCCGGGTTAACGTATACGATAGCGCCAGTTAAAAAGTTTTTGTTCCGCATTTGGCGTCTGTAGACGGCCGGGGCGCTATCGTAGACTTACAGTGGTATCAGAGCCTAACCATTTTGCTATACTAACTTGTGCTAACGCGTTTAAAACATCGATCCGACCGGAAAACTAAAAACTGCATTTTCTAACATGACAGTTTCTGTTTATTTTAAACGGTCTCAAAATTGATTTCTGGATGTCTTAAAAATCCGTGTAGGCATATTTAAGAACCACGACAAAATTTGGGGTCGTGATCCCTCCAGACTGCCGCGGAAGGGCGGCCAAACCCATGGTTTGGCCGCGCATCCGCGGCCACGTGGGGAGCACGTGCTCCCAAATTTGGTCAGTGTGTTCTGTGTTGGATTTTGGGGTTTTTGGTATATATCATTTTGGCCCAGGTTTTGTTACTGTTCACCAGTAAGTCGTGGGGCCCACTTTTTGATATTTGGTCGATCGAAATTTAAACACGTTAGTTTACAGTGCTTACATTATATCTCCGACCGGGAATGTCATTTGATCGGTAAACCGCGTTTGATTGCTATAGTTCTTTTAGACGGGTTTGCGAACGTGACATTCGCGTTGATGTTTTGTGTTGTGCTGTAATGTTGCGGATTTGTCGTGGTGGATAGCAGTGTGCAATGGTAGTACAGTTTGAGTTTATTTGTACATTTGATATTGCGGGGCGAGCGTCCAACTTGTGGACTGCCGTCACTGCCTGTTGTATAATATATTCTTTTGGGGCACGACCAGGTTGCGGTCGATGTACCTATTGTACTATTTTTCATTACTGTACTAGGTTTTGCCCCGAGACGGAGTGCACGGATAGCCGGGTTCTGGAGGGCAACGGGTCCGCATCTCATGGCTTTGGGAGGCAGAGGGGCCCCACTCTAAAATTGGCAGACTATTCGCCGCACTCGTAGGGGGTACGGGTTGACCCAAGGAGGGGTGCCCAAGATTACCGGATTCCGTGAAGTGCCGGGTGTTCCATTCACTATGCTGTGGGGGACTGCCTCGCTTCAGGTTTTGGCGGGTAACTTGCCGCGCCCGTAGGGGTCTAGGTTTCATTGCACAGGCTATCCACACGACAGGGGAACGTCGAGTTTCGGCAGCGGCTCTGTGAAACTCGGGGATCCCAGATTATCTGTATTGTTCTGTGATGCTTATTACTTTTCTGTAATGTTGCATACTATCACGCCTGGAGCGATTATTGTATATTGGTTTATATACTATTAGATGTTGTATATGTTTTACACCCGCGCTAGTCCAGTCCCCGCTCTGTCGTTAGTTAAGTAACCTAACGGGTGATGACGGGACCCAGTGACGAATGCGGATGGCATATACGTACATTTTATTTTCGTTCTTTTCTGGTGTGATTGATTGATGGGACTGCGTTGATTCTGATCAATGCAAAGTAAAAACAAACCTGTTTGAGTTGTTGGAACAATTTTAAAAAGTGTTATTGCAAAGACGTTTTCTTTTGTTATGCATAGCGGTATTCAGTGGAATATCCTGCACCTCATTCGACGAGGCAAGGGCTGATATCCCTTCACCGGGAAAGACCCCTTGGGCAAAATTTTGCGTCAGGGTAATAACTTTACTATAGTCGATTACATGTTGCTTTGCATAGCGGTATTCAGTGGAATATCCTGCACCTCATTCCACGAGGAAAGAGCCGAGATCCCTTTAGCGGGAGTGACCTCTTTAGCAAAAGGTTTTCGCCACTATATTTTTATAAAAAGCTATCAGGTTCCTTCAGCGATATCAAGTTCACTACGTTAAAGGTTTTTCGCCAAAAAACAGTCGTAGCCCTCCGTCGTTTCTTATGGATGGTCAGTAGTATTCAAGCTATGTTTGTTGGCTTTCGTCAAGGCATAGTGTTTGGTAGCTGCTGGGTATTCATTTGTTGCATAGATAGATGAGTTGGTTTGGGACAGTCGTATTACCTTGTTGGCTTTCGTCAAGGGTATGTACGGGTGGATTCAAATTAACAAGATAATGACGGGCAGAACTTGACATGTGACTTATGATTTGTTGACTTTCGCCAAGGTCATAAGAGCATGGGGCAAGAAAATGATATCGGGAGTTTCTAAAGAAACTGAAACTTGCCAAGTATGCGCATACCTTCTGGAGTATGAATAACGTGGATGCATTCCATCACGTTAACATGCGATGAGAGTTGGATCCCGATTCCCACTGATGAGTTGGTTTACTCTTCGGGTGATCCCGATTGATTCTTCTTTAGGTTTGGAGGAGAATTTGACAGGACAGTGGGAGGTTTCCGGATTAGATAAAGTGATGACCATTCTGATCTAGGTTAGAGTGCACGCAGAGTGTTTCTTTTCTCTCTCTCTCTCTTTGGCAGCGACCTTTGACCGACCCTAGACTATGACTCAGTGACCATGTTGACCGAACCTTCTTAAAAAAAACTGGCTTTTGGATTGTCTATGTTGCATAAGTCATTGCCACTCCTTCTTTTACCCTTTGAATTTCTCAGAACACCCGTATTACTACGGATATCCACTTCCATTGGATATATCCATCGTATGGTTATATACGAACTCGAAGGGACTTCTTCGAGGATGGATCCAGGTTCAAGAGAAATAGAATTGGTTTATTCAGTTGTCTTTTATTATCACCTTCTCTTAGGTTGCGAGATCTCCTTGGTTTAGGAGAGTACACCTATTACGCCTATTGGATAGTCTTATTCCAAACCATAGGCTGGTGCCGAAAGGTAGGGAATGAAGAAAACCAATTAGCCTAAGTAGGGTGTGCAGAAGGTAATATGTAAAGACAAAATAAAGGGATTAGAAAGAGGGCAAAGTAAATTGCGACTGATATCATTCACGACCAAAACCGCGTACTTCATCGCCACTCCTATTTCACCTTTAAAAAGAATAAGGTATTATTCAGTTGTCTTTTATCGTCACCTTCTCTCGAGATGCGAGTACTCCTTGGTTTAGGAGGGTACACCTATTATGCTTACTGGATAGTCTTCTTCCAAACCATAGGCTGGTGCCGAACGGTAGGGAAGGAAGAAAACCATTTAGCATAACGATGGTGTACAGAAGGTAACGACTAAAGACAAATAAAGGGATTTGGAGAGACGGCAATAAAATATACGGTTGAAGTCATGAATTGGATTATGGAAGAGGCATTACCATGAATACCAGGATACCCCTACGAAACATTTTCATGTTTCAGTGCATTGTTAAAGGAAAAACTGTTTTCCCGATTAGACACTTACTCCAAGGGTATGTATTTACCAGGTTTCATTTTCATATCTGTATGGTTTTACAGATGATGAGTGGGAGTAAGATATTGGGAATTAGGTGATTATCCTCATTGTATCGGAATTCGTTGTAATTGGTGATATTTGAGGAAATCGCCAGGGTACAGTTTTCCACCGACAACGCACAGGTTTTGAGTTGTTTAACTCAGCGGACTTATACAGAGTATTGTATGTTGTCCAGTGTCCATCAGGACAAAGGGGTAGGTCCTCGTACTATGTTCTATTTACTTATAACTTCTCTAGTATTTAGACGAGTGTTTCATAGAAATACAAGGTCTAAGTTTTGAGAAGTTGTGGGTATAAGAATAAAGTAGAGAACCAAGTATCACAAGTATCGGGATTCTTCAAAGAGATCGAAGATGTAGATTCTTGTGATTGGTATTCAGATGATAGTGATGGTTTTGAGAAACGTGTTTCTCTTTCAGGTTACTCATAATTGGATGGATTCCTAAGTTGAGTAATGCTGATTAGCCTCTTTCCATTAAGTTGATGTGCACTGGAGACAGCTGCATGGTTTGAATATGGTTCCAATTAAATAAGTGCCAAAGTTTCTGTATTGGATATAGAATGGATCGTACCTTAAAAGAAATTAAGTTACGGGGAGTTGTCCAGCTTATGATTAAAACCAGACACTGGATAACTCAGGGCACGTTTCTGTAATGGCTGTTTGTGGGTTGACCCTGGCTACGACGAGGGTTGATATTCTACCATTTGGAAGATCAATAGTGATATTGTTCTTGACTCGCCACAGTTTTAGTAAAATGGATCTTTTTCAGAAAACAGTAGTGGGAGTATGGTAGAACTGGAAGTGATTCCAGAACCGCGAACGATTACGGAAAATTTAATAGGACCTATATATTCAATCAGGTTTGACATTCCAATAGCCACTCCGCAGGTATGGTAGGTAACCTCAGACACCCGAGAGGTACTCCGGTAGCCTCAAGGACGGTGACAGGGAGGTTCTTATCTACCCAGACTTGACACTACTGTTGTTCCAGGCTATGAGACCCGGTAGGAGGGTTGTCATAGTCAGTGGGAGCAGCGGAAGCATAGTGGGCAAATAGCTTATATCTATTCATAGACTTGAGCAGTAATAGCGGAGATAGATCATCTAATTTTGATGTGACAGTCATGGGTTCGACATCAATCAGAATAGGGGATGGATCAGTTAAGAAGGTAGTAGGGTGTGATGTCATGGTATCTGGATGACATACACAGAGTAGGAAGTAAAATTCCTATACTACGATCAGTTGTACTGTGGTCGTCACACAGTTGTTTCTCCAGACATGATATGGATATAATATTTGACATTCTGGTTTCTGGATCTATGGTTTTAGATCTGGATTTGGATAGTTTCCCAATGTGGGTACTTTGACAGATATTCTAATGGTTTTTGGAATAGTTGACTCCTAGCATGGTGGTGTACCTGCAGGTGATGGAGTCGCCCTCTCTAAAGGTGTCGTACAGACTAAAGAGGAGAGGGATGTGCATGATTGGCAGATCACTTGCTTAGGCAATTGAGTCAATCATGAGATGTCAAGTACCACACCAAATGTTGGTTTTGCACTAGATGCAATAAGTTTGTATTAATCCAATCCTGGAGAAACATAAGGAAGCAGTTTTAGAACATTGGTACATGTTCTACGGATTTGATAACGGCAGCCTCTTTCGGGAGACGGTTATCATTCCAGGCTTCAAAGGTGACATGGATGACAGAGTGATTGTCAGAGTTTTTAGTTTTCCCTCTGACGAGGGACAGTATTATGGACAGGTGGTTCCAGAGGATACTGAGGGTAGCATGGTGCCGGATACTGATTAGGTTCAGTGATCCACACAGTCTAAGAAGTTTGGATATGGAGTTCATTTATGAACTAAGGTCCCATCAGATATCCAGACATATTCTAAGACAGGTACTACTCAATTCGGGAGATGGCTTTATCCGCGAACTTGAGATTTAGAGAGATATAGAAAGAAACTTCTAGGCGGATCCACTCACTGAGGCTATTTCTCGAACACAATAGTTTTACAAACGGGCTTTGTGATACTGATTAGTAGAGGAGTTGGGTGTCGGTTTCACACGGGCTGTGAGTAGTCGACATCGAAATATTAGCCTTGAGTGCAAGTGGGAGATTGTTGGAGATAGTGCCCTCATAGTCAATTATTGGATCGCAGGTACGTGATTGCAATGATTGCGGAGGACCTATCCCGGTAGGACAGTCTTACTAGAAATGATAGTATGCTATCTGGTTTTCCTTTATCAGTCGTTTACATGTTCAGGTGACTGATTGCATGTTACACTTTGATAGAGCCCTTAGGATCTTGATTTACTACCAACAGTATGATGGCGATCATATACGTGAGAGTTGGGTAGTTTATATGCATATCCTTAATTGTGGTCCCTAGTCGTGGGAGTTTCGAGACAGGGCATCGATACTCCGGAGTAGACTAGTGTGTACAGTCGAGACCCCGACGAGGGGCGGTGGCCGGTCTCACAAGCCACTGGTGTCAGTTGGATCACCTAAGATGTATACAGGTGCTCATTGGATATGAGTACACCGGACAGGACTCGCCGGGAATCTGCTAGTTAGTACTATACCTATCGTCAGATAGCAGTTCCCTGGTGACATGTGTACAGGTTAGTTCATCGACCTGAGGTCGTCATTTGTCTCGTGTGAGTTCCCACTGTGCTTTGATTTCTACCCTACCACGGCTCAAAGGAGTCGTGCAAACAGGTAGTTTTTGGGTACAGTCCCGAGCCATATGGAGGCACGTGAGCGGATCGGCAGGGGATTCGTCTCTCCCGGTATTGGGGGCGAGATCGTGCTGTGTCTAGGAGAGCCATTACACAAATCCATGGCCATGGTAGGAGATTTACTGGTAGGTACTCCAGTAGTATCTCAGGGTGTATTTGGGCTTCACTCCGACACGACTTATACTGCTATTGGGGGTCTGACGTTGCTAGCCCCCTAGGCAGATATGCGATACTCATTGACGAACGGACCGGACTGTATATACATTGTCACTGTTAGGCTCAGTAGGGTTTTCGGAGGAGTTCGCTCATCGGTCTCCCTTGAGTTCGCTCCTCGGCCACCCTTGAGGTCAGTCCATGGGCAGCCGTTACGCATAGCTAGTGCCGCTGACGGTTTGTGGTTAAACCCACTGCCAGGATACTGACGAGTCATTAGAGTCCCCCACAGACAGTTTCCCAAGTTCGGGCGAAACGTTGTAGAGGCCATATGGTTTTATGGCAGGGTTCGGAAAATGCACGTGCGTTTACGCACGTGTCGATTTTCGGACAGATGATACTGGTCGGCTTTGGTTTAAGCCGGATCCGAGTATTATATTGAGTAGGTACAATATCTTTGTCTCCGTTGCATTTGTATTCGGTCGTAATACAAATGCGGGTATATTTATACAGTTTCGGGGTTGTCCTGAAATTCGTTTCAGGATCACTTTTGGAAGTTGCCAGTTTCCAGTTTTCTATCAGCCGTCTTTTAACATTCGGTTAAAGACGAATTTATCTTTTTCTTGAGATGAGTGTGGAAGCTTCTAGAAGTTTCTAGATGAGGTGACTAGGATTATATGGTGTTGAGTTTTCATTGGATGCATTTAATGGTTCATTAATGCATGATGAGGTGTTTAGTGATTCATGCTTTGTTATTAATGGTTTTGGATTGCTTAAGATATTTTTGAGTGAGAAGCTTTTTCTTAAGGTCACCCTCTTTGCTCCTACGGTCACCTCCCTCTTGCTATATAGATGGCCGGCCCTCTCTCTCCTCATTTGGACTCTCACTTGATGTTTCATTTTGACTAGAAAAGATTATGATAGTATTCGGGGTGTATGGAATTTTACAGTTCATTTCATTCCATCACCCGATTTCCACGGCAACTTCATTAACCGATCGTCCACGGATTTGGACGAAGTGAGACAAAGTCATCTACTCATTCTCTACATCAATCTTGGTCGTCTCTTTTAGCAAACTTGACGATCGAGTTGCCTCGAGTCAGAGGCGGGAGCCCGTTTAAAGAACCGATCATGTGGTGCCACCTCGACGAGGAGATCGGAGATCGACGAGATCGGAGCAGCCGCAACGGAGCGTGGGATGATGGTTGAAGAACGAAGGACTCGGATCGTTCGGTACAATCTTGCTACACTCTTTACAGTTTGTTAGTTTAGCAATAATGGCAGATCCGGGTTAAAGTATACGATAGCGCCAGTTAAAAAGTTTTTGTTCCGCATTTGGCGTCTGTAGACGGCCGGGGCGCTAGCGTAGACTTACAGCAACACTTGCCCCGTTTTCTGCCTCATGAAACTTATCACCCGTTCTCAGTTTTTCTACCCTTTTGTAGCCCTATG
Source organism: Agapanthus africanus (assembly GCA_030015575.1). Classification (NCBI taxonomy): domain Eukaryota; kingdom Viridiplantae; phylum Streptophyta; class Magnoliopsida; order Asparagales; family Amaryllidaceae; genus Agapanthus; species Agapanthus africanus. Next base: position 320,158,138 of record JASDDO010000008.1, read on the forward strand.
TAACAGATTACATATCTGGGATCCTGATCCGGTATCGTATACCAAGGATGCGGAGGATACTGAGAAACGGTTCTGTATAATGAACACACCCGAAGATGATGCATCAGCATGCACTCTCTTCGTTTGGGCGGCACGGGAATCTTGGTATTCCCCAAGTTCCTGCTCTGTCTTATAACAATTATATGTTGGAGCGGGACCAACGTTCCCCAGCTCAGTATAACAAACGGGTTTGGTCAAATATCCGTTTTATTATCTTGATTAAGGCGTGATATGGTCGCTACCTGGAGAGAGAGAGAAGAAAACACTCAGCGTGCGCTCTTGTAAGATCAGATTGGTTATATATTTTATCTAATCAGGATGGCTCCCACTGTTTTTATCAAATCTTCCTTCAAACCCTAAAAGGAAAGACTAGCCGGGATTAATTACACTCTACAAGTTCGCTAATCTTTCAGCCAGGCCAGTGTCGGTACTTTGAGGGAGGTTCCCCGTGCTTTCGCACGGACCTAATTACAGTAAACCTCGCTTTCCCAGAGGCGTAACCCCGTTGACACCTTTCTAGACACCTATTTGATCGGCTAATTGCAAAGTGCAAAACTCTCCCAGGAGTAACAATTACTCGCAGTGGTATCGGGATCCAACTATCATATAGAAGGTATGCAATCTCATTGCAAGTTTCAACACTTGAAACTCCCGATAAAGGTTTTTACCCCTAGCACCTATGACCTTAACTATGGTCAACAATCATAAGTACTAGTCAAGTTCTACCCGTCATTTCGTCATTAATCAGACCCACCCACATGACCCTTAACTAAGGTCAACAAAGTCACGCGACTGTCCTAACTAATCGCATCATATGCGGTGTAGGAAGACATCACTTAGCTACCGTACACTGTTCCTTGACTATGGTCAACAAACACAGCACGAATACTAAGTACTCTACTTCCTAAAATGACGGAGGGTTGCGAATGGTTTTTGTGAAAACCTTTAAGGCTTTGAACTTGATCTCGTTGCGGAATCAAATGGTTTTAAATGGAATGTTTTTGAGGCTTTTCTAGTTTTGCTAAAGGGGTCACTCCCGGTGAAGGGATCGTCGGCCCTTTCCTCGTCGAATGAGGTGCGGGATATATCATATATGTCACTATGCAAAGCAGAAACTATAGAAGCGATCAAAAGACAAACCGAGGGTTGTAGCATCTGCCAGTTATTGCTAAAGGAGTCACTCCCGGTGAAGGAATCTCGGTCCTTTCCTCATCGAATAAGGTGCAGGATGTTCTATAATGAACACCGCGATGCAAAGCAAGAACTGTAGCTACCTGTTTTATTTTGAAATTCGATTCCACAACATAAATTAGGTTTATTTTCTTTCATTAATCTCATTAATGAATATCCCATCATTTAAATAACCTAAACATCACAGATAAATATGACGCACGCTTATGCCATCCGCATTCGCCTCGATGTCCCCTCGTGCACCGTTAGGTTAGGTAACTAACGGCAGAGCGGGGCAGGGCTAGCGCGGGTGTAAAACATAAGCAACGTCTATATAATATATCATATATACTATATACTACATCTATCTGAACAGAGCACAGAACAGAGCATGATCCCATCACAGATAACGCAGCAGAAAGAATCATATGAAATATTGGATATACTAGGACGTCCGTGTTTTCAATACAAGCCAGTATAAAACACGGATTCCACGGTCGTGATGAATAGCCAATCCCACACCCCTAGACCCCTACGAGAGCGGCAAGCAACCCTACCAATTCTAGGGTTAGGAAACCCGGACTCGACTCCTCGAGTTGGTCTCCCACTGGTCCCCAGAACCCGGTTACTTGTGCTCCCCTCCTTGGGTCTATCCTAGTGCAGAAAAGTAAATAATATACATCAACGGTGACAACTTCCGCAACCTGGAAGTGCCCCAATAAAAGAATATTACATACAAGTTTTTTTACATGAATGAAAATGAAGAAACACTCATCTCACATAAAAAACCCCCGGCTATTCAAACACGACGATCCACTATAACATATCCAGCAACACATAACATCACATGTCATCAACGTAAGTAAATATGTCCATCCCAATTGTCGTTGACATATAGCAACGAAACCGGCGATATCACATATTACACTTACGGTCACAGAAAAGAAGGTGTAAAACTACAACAGTTGGAATCTGCAACCTCTTTAGACATCGCATGCCCAATCAAATGAATTCCTTAGACATCGCATGCCTAATAATTATAAACCCCGCATTTTAGTCTCATTATCGAAAACACTTTTCAATATCAAGTCGGGCAATTCAACAGGATTCCCGACATTCTGAACGAATGCTCGTCGCAAACTTCAGTAGACGGCCGCACCCCCGACGCCGTCGACAAAGTGCACCAAGGCGGAACACCGCTACCGCGAGCACCCGAACGGATGCTTTCGGCGACGGGGTTCTCCTACAGTCACTCGGTCGGGGCTATGGAGTGAGGCTGTCTATTAAGTTTACCCGGCGAGTATCCGCGTACGCTACGTGATTGCAACGGACTTTTGATCGCATCAAAATTCCGTGGCAACCGATCAAGTGAGACTAAACTGCTATGTTTATAACATTCATCAAGTCATCTCATAACTTTTTGCGAATTCCAATTATTGTATCATATTCCGGATAAATAGAAAATGTTAAACATTCCGATCGAACAATCGAACACCCAAGTTTTCCCGATACAGCTCAACACATGAAATAAGTCTAACAACATTCAGTTCGTGACTCAGTACCAACGGTCCAGCCGTAGAAGGGTCAAGCCAACGCCTCACATGTGGCACGCCGTACTGCCCCAAACCCGAAGGTTCAAAGGGCAGTTCAAGACGGTCACATAATCGAGTTAAGGTTTGTTGTCTTCTAGAGGGTCCATCACGTTACTTGCACTACTTAGAACGTCGTTAAACTACGGAAAAATCCAACACTTGGAAATTTCCCGACAGGGGAAAAATTGGGTATTTATATCCGGTCGAACTTTTTAACATATTCTAAAAATACCCGGAAAAGCACACCGACAAAATTAGACAGTCCGATCGAATACACCGAGTCCCCAATACTACTCAGAAAATACAACTCTGGAATAAATATTAAAAGCATCCAGAACACACAAGAAACACCAACAGAAACAACTGAAGAAAACTCACAGCCTGATATTCACAGACGGCCGCGGAACCGACGCAAAAGGGGGGTCAACGCCGCGGTTCCGCGGTCGTACTGTAGAATTAGGCTGTCGTTTTCTGCAGTTTTTCTTAGAATTTCCTGCACATTTCTCTGCATATTTTTAATTCCAAAAAATCCACATTTTACAGAATTGTCCAGAGAGCATTTTTCAAGTCGGGGTTTTGGGTCGATCGGACTTCTAACTCCGTCGGGACTTCGCCTAAGGCTCTAGCTAGGCTCTGATACCACTGAAAGGTTCCTAGGCACCCTAGTGAGGTCTCACAAGTGATCAAACATGCCAATTTCTAAAAATTACGGTGCCGAGAAAACCTAGAACGGATCGTTGGCTAGAAGTATAGGCAAAGCAAGAAAGTAAACGGAAATGTATCTAAAGGAAAGGGGAAACAACCTTTGTAGATCCGGTCCACCACCTCCTAGGGTCCATGATGAAGTCCCTCCGCTGTCCAAAACGAACCCATGACTCTAGCATCGGCATCATCGAAGAATGGGCGGGCTTGATCGTCGGTTCGAATCCGAAGATGATCTACGTCGAGGCATCACAAGAACAAGCTCCAACTTCACTAAGCCATGAAAACTTGTGAAGGAAACACCCTATACAACTTGGCAAGAGGTAGAGGATGAAGAAATAGGAAGTGGGTAGACTTTAGATTTTGATTTCTCACTTGATTTGGCTAGTTGCCATTAAAGGTTGCAAGCTTTTTCTTTTGTTGAAGAAGAAGAAGATGAAGAAAAAGAATATGATAAGTATATTTAAATTATCAAATAAAATGATACTTATCATGATAGTAACCATAGTTAGGTGTAGAGAATAAACCATGGTTAGGGTTAATGGTTAGGTTTAGGAAAAGAACAATAATGGTCAAGATTTCAACATTTCATGAAGTTTCCACAAAACTACAAAAAAAGCCACCATTCTCCTTATCTTTTCCAAAAAGAAATAAATAGATAAATCAATAGATAAATGAATGAGATAAAAGTAAACCCTAACCACTAACTTGACCATTGTTTAATTCTTTACAAAAACCTTAGCTTGCATGTATCATCAAACATGATACAATCTTGTGCACAAAAATATATCACATATACAATGTGCACAATCCAAGTGAGCAAATCCATCTAAAGTGAACCAATACTAGTTAATGTAAAGTAATATATCAAATATATAATTATGCATTAAATCATTTAATCAACACTTGATCCAATGATCCGGTCATATCGCATATAACCGGCTAGTATTCAATGTATCGGCTTATCGAATCAATCCTTGATTCGATAACTAGGTTATATCGCATACAACCATTCGACACATTCATCGCGAGAATGAAATACGGTATCACATACACGAATTATTCTCTGTCCCGCACATATCTCATATGCGCTCCTATTTCGTTTCGCTTGAGCCAGGAAACCTCTGTGTAGGACTCTAAAGACTCGTCAATACGCCGGTAGCAGATGATGATCATATCAAGCACCCACAAGCCGCAAGCGGTCTGCTAAACGTAACGGCCACCCGGGTATTGAGCGATCAGAAGATCGACGAGCAAGCCCGCTCATACTCCTATGAATCCAACCAGTAACACTTACCGTATAGTCCGGTCTGTTCGTCTGATATGTCGCATATCTCGCCTAGGGGTGGTAAACGTCAGACACCAATAGCTCGATAAGTCAGGCCGACGTAAGGACCATAACATTCGTGGAACTACTGATAACTCTTACCAGTATATCACTGCAACCCTGGCCGGGGATTTCCTGTTATGGCCAGTCGACCATAGCGCAACATCAACCCCCAATACCGGGAGAGGCGAATCCCCTCCTATCGCTCATTGCCTCCATGTGAATCGGGACTGTACCCAAAAACCACCTGTTTGCATAACTCGGTAGAGCCGTGGTAGGGTGGAAATCAAAGCACAGTGGGAGACACACAAGACTCTATGACGATCTCGGGTCAACAGACTAAGCTGTACCAGTGTCACCAGAGAACTGCCATCTGACGTGAGTTATAATATCATCTGGGAGTTCTCGGCAAGTCCGTTCAGTGTACCCAGTCTCCAATGAGCACCCGCATACCATCTTCGATGTCAAACACCAATGGAGATGGGATCATCCATCGCCCATCGCATGGGTCGAGAAGATATGCGCTAGTCTACTCTGGAATATCGATGCCCTGTCTCGATATTCCCTCGACTAGGAACATTTCAAGGATGTACTCATGGACTATCCAGGCCCCACTAGTATGATCTGCATCACAGTCCTGGAAGTCGAGTACACATCCTAAGGGCTTTATCAACATGTAACAGAGAGACAGAAAGTATACATGTTAAGATAAAGAGCAACCAGATAACGTACTATCATGTCGAGCAAGAAAGTCCTACCTATATATGTCCCAGCATCCACTACAATATACATCCAATGTACAGTAATAGCCTCTAGGGCATACATATAACTAACAGTTCCTTCAACGATATCAAGTTCATTGCGTTGAAGGTTTTTCGCCAAAAAACAGCCGTAGCCCTCCGTCATTTCCTAAGGGAATTATTTAGTATTCGTGCTGCGTTTGTTGACCTAGTCAAGACGTAGTGTTCGGTAGCTAAGTGGTACTTGTTTGTTGCATAAATGGGATTGGTTAGGACAGTCGTGCAACCTTGTTGACCTAGTCAAGGGCACGTATGGGTGGGTTTAATGCAATCCAGAATAATGACGGGTTGAACTTGACTGGCGGTTTATGGTTTGTTGACCTAGTCAAGGTCATAAGCCGCTTGGGGTAATAACACACATCGGGTGTTTCTAAAGAAACTGAAACTTGCCAGGCATGCGCATACCTTCTGGAGTGTGGTGACTTGAGTGGATTCCGTCAAGTTATCATGCGATGATAGTTGGATCCCGATTCCCACTGTTGAGTTGGTTTACTCCTCGGGTGATCCCGGCTAATTCTTCTTTCAGGTTTGGAGAAGAATTTGACGTTACAGTGGGAGGTTTCCAGATTAGATAAAGTGATAACCATTCTGATCTAGGTTGGAGTGCACGCTGAGTGTTTCTTTTCTCTCTCTCTCTCTGGCAGCAACCATTGACCCGACCCTTGACTATGACTCAGTGACCAAGTTAACCGAACCTTCTTATAACACTGACTTTTGGATTGTCAGAGTTGCAAACCTCATTGCCACTCCTACTTTTACCCTTTTCTCAAGGACACCCCTTATTAATACGAACGTCCCCTTCCATTGGACAAAACCATCGTATGGTTAGATAAGAACTCGAAGGAATTCGAGGATGGTTTTCGGTTCTGGAGAAAACGAATAGGACTATTCAGTTGTCTTTTCCTTTTTACCTTCTCTCATATTTCGAGTACTCCTTGGTTTAGGAGTAGTACACCTATTACGCAAATTGGATAGTCTTCTTCCAAACCATAGGCAGGTGCCGACCGGTAGGGAATGAAGAAAGCCAATTAGCCTAAACGGTGTACAGAAGGTATTAAGTTAAAACAAAGAAAGGGATTAGTAAGAGGGCAAAGTAAATTGCGACTGCTATTCACGACCAAACCAAGTATTTCTTCGCCAATCCTAAATCACCTTTGTATTTCTCCAGGACACTCCGTATCACTACGAAGATCCCAAGTTTATTGGATAATCCATCGTATGGTTATATACGAACTCGAAAGGAACTTGTTCCAGTTCGGGGATGGATTCTGGTCCAGGAGAAATAGGAATAAGGTTTATTCGGTTGTCTTTTATCTTCACCTTCTCTCGCTTTGCAAGTGCTCCTAGAATTAGGACAGTACACCCATTATGCTTATTGGATAGTCTTCTTCCAAACCTTATGCTGGTGCCGAACGGTAGGGAAGGAAGAAAACCATTTGGCCTAAAGGGGTGTACAGAAGGTAATGACTAAAGACATATAAAGGGATTTGGAGAGATGATAAAGAATTATACGGTTATAGTTGTGAATCTGGATAATGAAAGAGGCATTACTAGGAATACCCGGATACCCTATCGAAACATTTCAATGTGTACTGTTAAAAGAAGACTGATTTCCCAATTAGACACTTGCTCCAGGGTATGCATTTACCAAGTTTGAATCTCACATCTGCATAGTTTACAGATGATCAGTGGGAGCAAGTTATTGGGAATTAGGTGATCATCCTCATCGGAATTCGTTGTAATTGGTGATATTTGAGGAAGTCACCTGGGTTGTTTGTCGGACGTCAGATATTTGGTTTTGAATATCCGTTGTTATGCACCAATTTCAAATTGATATATCTGTACGTCTATTTTTATAGAGTGAGATGTACCTTTTTGAAATTATGTCTATGACATTTACCTATATCAGTGGATGGTTAGGTATGGAGCATTGAACAGTGGTGTAATTCTTCTTAACCATAAGTACAGTTTTCAACCTACTACACACAGTGAATGAGTCATTAGACTCAGAGCACTTATACAGAGTATTGTATATTGTCCAGTATCCATTAGGACAGAGAAGTTGGTTCTCGTACTATATTCTATTTAATTATGACTTCTCTAGTTCTTAGACATGTATTTCGTAGAAATGCAAGGTCTAAATTTTGAGGAGTTATAGGTATAAGAATAAAGTAGAGAACCAGATGTTGCAAGTATCAGGATTCTTCAAGGTGATCGAAGATGTAGATACTCGTGTATGGTATTCAGTTAATAGTAATGGTTAAGAGAATTTGCTTCTCTTTCAGACTACTCATAATTGGAAGCATTCCTAAGTTGAGTAACGCTAATCGAACTCTCTCTATTTACTTAACATGCACTGGAGACAGCTGCATGATTTGAATCTGGTTCAATTAAATCAGTGTCTCTGTTTCTATATTGGATATAGAACAGTTCATATCTTGACATTGTTAAGGTACGGGGAGTTGTCCGGCTTATGCTTAAAACCAGACTCCGGACAACTCAAGGCACGTTTCTGTAATGACTGTTTGTGGGTTGACCCAGGCTATGACAAGGGTTGACTTTCTACCATCTGGAAGATCAATAGTGATATTGTTCTTGACTCGCCACAGTTTTAATAAAAATGGATTTTTTCAAGAAAACGGTAGTGGGAGTATGGTAGAACTGGAAGTGATTCTAGAACCGCAAACGATTACTGAAGATTTGATAAGAACCCAAAGATTCAATCTGGTTTGACATTCTATTGGCCACTCCGCAGATAAAGTGGGTAACCTCAGGCGCTCGAGAGGTACTTTGGTATGCTCAAGGACGGTGGCAGGGAGGTTCTTGTTTACCCAGACTTGCCATTGTTGTTGTTCCAGACTGTGAGACCCGACAGGAGGATGAGTATAGCGTCGTTCTAAACTTACTTTAGAAGTGTACGTCTATATGAATCTGCCAGAGGATTGTCGTAGTCAGTGGGAGCAACGGAAGCATTGGTGGACAAGTGGCTTTTGTCTTTTTACAGACTAAAGCGGATATAGCGGAGATAGATCATCTATGTCTGATGTGACAGTCATAGGTTTGGCTTCATCAGAATAGGGGATGGATCTGTTAAGGAGGTAGTAGAGTGTAATGTCCTGGTATTTGGATGACATACACAGAGTAGGAAGTGATATTCCTATACTACGATCGGTTATACTTTGGTTGTCACACAGTGGTTTCTCCACACAGGATTTGGATATTATATCAGACATTCTGGTCACTAGATCTATGGTTTTAGATCTAGATTTGAGTGGTTTCCTAATCTGGGTACCTTGACAGCATTCTATGAGTATTTAGAATGGACGACTCCTGGCACGGTAGTATACCTGCAGGTAATGGAGTCACCCTCTCTAAAGGTGTCTTACAGACTAAAGGAGAGAGGGATATGCATGATTGGCAGATCACTTGCTTAGGCAATTGAGTCAATCATGAGATGTCAAGTACCACACCAGATGTTGTTCTTGTAGTAGGTGCAATAAGTTGATATCAATCCAATCCTGGAGAAACAATCGGGAGCAGTTTTAGAACATAAGTTGATGTTCTAGGGATATGATAACAGTAGCCTCCTTTAGGAGATAGTTATCATTCCAGGCTTCCAAGGTGACCTGGATGGCAGAGTGGCTGTCAGAGTTATAGTTTTCCCTCTGACGAGGGGCAGTATATTGGACAGGTGGTCCAGGTGGATACTGAGGGAAGGCATGGCGCTGGATACTGATTAAGTTCAGTTGACGATACAGTCTAAGAAGTCTGGATTTGGAGTTCATTTATGAACTAGGTCCCATCAGACATCTAGGTATTCCAAGACAGGTATTGCTCATTTCGGGAGATGGCTTTCTCCGCGAACTTGAGATAAAGAGAGACATAGAAAGAAACATCACAGCGGATCCACTCACTGAGGCTATTCCTCGAATGCCATAGTTTCGCAAATGAGATTTGTGAGACTGACTAGTAGAGGAGTTGGGTGTTCGGTATCACACGGACTGTGAGTATGCGACATCGCAATAATTAGCCTTGAGTGCAAGTGGGAGATTGTTGGAGATAGTGCCCTCAGAGTCAATTATTGGATCAAAGGCACGTGATTGCAATGATTGAGGGAGGACCTATCCCGGTAGGACAGTCTTACTCAAGATGATAGTATGCTATCTGGTTTATCTTTATCATCGTGTACTGCTTTCGGTGACCTGAGAGGTCGCTATTACACGTTGATAGAGCCCCTAGGATTCTTGCTTGACGACCAGCAGTATGATGGCGATCATATACGTGGGAGCTGGGGTCTATAAGCACATCCTTAAAAGGTCCCTAGTCGTGTGAGTTTCGAGACAGGGCATCGATACTCCATTAGTAGACTAGTGTATACAGTCGAGACCCCGACGAGGGGCAGAGGCCGGTCTCACAAGCCACTGGTATCAGTTGGTTCACCTAAGATGTATACAGGTGCTCATTGGGTTATGAGTACACCGGACAGGACTCACCGGGAACCTGCCAGTTGGGTTTATGCGAGACATCAGATAGCAGTTCCCTGGTGACATGTGTACAGGTTAGTTCATCGACCTGAGATCGTCATCTGTCTCGTGTGAGTTCCCACTGTACTTTGATTACTACCCTACCACGGCTCAAAGGAGTCGTGCAAACAGGTTTTAGTTGGGTACAGTCCCGAGCCACATGGAGGCAGTGAGCGGATCTGCAGGGGTTCGTCTCTCCCGGTATTGGGGGTGAGGTCGCGCTGTGTCTAGGAGAGCCATTACACAAAGCCCTCAGCCGAGGCAGGAGATTTACTGGTAGGTATTCCAGTAGTATCTCAGGGTGTTCTGGGCTTCACTCCGACACGACTTGTACCGCCTTTGGGGGTCTGACTTTTACCAACCCCCTGGGCCCGCCATGCGATACTCATAGACGAACGGACCGGACTGTACGGATATTGTCACTGACAGGCTCAGTAGGGTGTCAGGATGAGTTTGCTCATCAACGTCCCTTTTGGTCAATAGCTGGTAGCCCGTCACGTATGGCTAATACCTCTGCCGTGCTAGTGGTTAAATCCACAGCCATAGTATTGACGAGTCTTTAGAGTCCACCACACACTCAGTTACTCAAGTTTCGGGCGAAACGCTGTAGAGGCCGTATGGAGATATGGCAGGGTCCGATCAGATACGTGCGGTATTGCACGGATCAGGATCGGACGGTTAGTACTAGAGGCCATATGGATATATGGCAGGGTTCGATAAGATACGTGCGGTATTGCACGGATCAGGATCGGACGGATATTACTAGCCGGCTTTGGTTTAAGCCGGATCCTAGTATAGTATAGTGTAGATTTTGTCTCATTGCATTTGTATCCGATCGGAATACAGATGCGGGTGTGTATGCACAGTATCGGGGTTTTCCTGTAATTTATTACGGGACCAGTTTTCTAGAGTTGCCAGTTTGCATTCCGTTCCGGCCGGTTTTTCCTTTGTTCTTTCCCGGCCGGACTTTTCCGATGGAGGGGGTTATTTGCAAGTTTGCAAATAACATTTGTGGAGGGTTTTCTTGCATATGATGGCTTCATGATAGTTCCTTCATGATTATATTCTTTTTCCATCACCTCATTTGTTTTAATTGAGATTAGAAAAGAGATGAAAGTTGATATGACTTTGTTATCATGGTTTTTGGATATGGTTACCCATTCTCTTTTCCTACCATCACCTCCCTTCTTGTATTATTATTCCCACCATCATTTTTGGGCTAGAAGGGGGGCCGGCCACATTTTGGATTGGGGAGAGAATGAGAGAGTTCAATTTGATATGTGAGGAATTGATTCATCTCATATTCATTCTTTGCTTGCTAGAATTCCAAACCTCTCTCCATTGTTCATTCTCTTCTCCACCTCCATCCTCCATGGCAACTAAACTCCAACGAGACATAGACTCTACACTTATCTACAGCAAGTCTTGGACACGTCGGCTAGGCAACTTCGCGCCCGAGTTGCCTCGGTCCAGAGGTGGGAGCCCGTAAAAGAAATCTGCTACGTTGTGCCCTTTCCGACGAGAAGACGACGAATGGTGATTCCGCGGGAGATCGGGACGACGACGAGAAGACCGAAGGACACGGATCGCTCGGTATATCTCTCACCCCATCTCTAGTTAGCTAGTATAGGTTAATGGTTACGATCCGGGTATATTGTCCGCGGTAACGCCGGTTAAAGTTAAGAAAAATTTTTGATTCCGTATTTTGGCCTCGGATAGATGGCCGGGGCGCTGCCGTGGCGCAACAGCAGAGAGTAAGGTTATCTTCCTCGTATTGTACGTAAATGACATACGCTTGATAGGAAATGCAGTTCCTATGCTGCACTCGGTCAAGCTCTTCTTATCACAAAGATTCTCAATGAAAGAAAAAGTGATGCCTCCTGCATTTTGGGAATTAAGAACTATAGAGATAGATATAAACGGATACTGGGATTGTCCCAATTAAGGTACATTGACACCATACTAAAGAGGTTTAGTATGGAAGAATCCAAGCGTGGGAACCAACCCACGATCTCTGGACTCACTCTCTCCAAATAGATGTCTCCCAAGGCTGATTTGGAAAGAGCTCGCATTCAAGGGATACCCTATGCTTCGGCAGTAAGCTCTATCATGTATGCGATGCTATGTACCAGACCCGATGTAGCATACTCACTAAGTGTAGAGAGTCGGTATCAAGCAGATCCTGGAGAGAGTCACTGGACAGCTGTGAAGAACATTCTCAAGTACTTGAGAAGGACTAAAGAGATGTTCTTGGTGTATGGTAACGGTGAACTCCAGGTGGAGTCCTTTACCGATTCGAGTTTCCAAAGTGATAAGGACGACTCTAAGTCACACTCGGGATTTGTCTTTACCCTCAATGGAGGGGCGGTGTGTTGGAAGAGTTCCAAACAGGAAATCGTTGCAGACTCGACGTTGGAGGCTGAATACATCGCTGCCAACGATGCTGCCAAAGAGGCTGTCTGGATGAAGAAGTTCATCACTGAACTTAGAGTGGTTCCTTCCATTGAGCATCCAATACCTTTGTATTGTGATAACAATGGAGTTGTGGCTTTGGCCAAGGAACCCAGGTCCCATCAGAAGTCCAGACATATTCTGAGGCGGTATCACCTGATCCGGGAGATAGTTGATCGCCGGGAGATCGAGGTCAGGAAAGTTGATACGAAGGACAACACTGCAGATCCACTCATGAAGGCCATACCCCAGATACAATTTGAGAGACTATTCGGGATGTTGGGTATGAGATACTACAACAGCTGGCCTTAGTGCAAGTGGGAGATTGTTAGTTATGTATATGCCCTAGAGCCTATTATTGTATATATGATGTATATTATTGTGGATGCTTGGATATATATAGAGAGGAATTTCTTGCTCGATATGATAGTATGCTATCTGGTTAAATTTTGTCTTAACATGTTGACTTGTATTGGTTTACTATCTTACTCTCACATGTTGATTAAGCCCTCAGATATGTACTTGACTACTGGGGCTATGATGAGATCATACTAGTGGGGCCAGTGTACTCATTGAGTACATCCTATAACGGTTTCTAGTCGAGGGTGTATCGAGACAGGGCATCGATACGCTAGAGTAGACTAGCGTATACGCATCTTGACCCATATGATAGGCGATGGATGATCACATATTCATCGGTGTTTGACATCAAAGATGGTGTACGGGTGCTCAGTGGAGACTGGGTACACTGAACAGACTCGCCGAGAACTCCTAGATGGTATTATACCAATCGTCAGATAGCAGTTCTCCGGCGAGACTGGTACAGGTTAGTCTGTAGACCCGAGATCGTCATAGAGTCGTGTATGATTCCTACTGTGCTTTGATTTCCACCTTACCACGTCCAATAGGGCGTGCAAAACGGTGTCTTTGGGGACAGTCCCGAATCACATGGAGGCAATGAGCGATAGGAGGGGTTTCGTCTCTCCCGGTATAGGGAGTTGATGTTGTGCTGTGTTCGATTGGCTATAACTGGAAGTCCCTGGTCAGGGATGATATGGTGTGCTACTGGTAATTGTTATCAGTAGTTTCTCGACCTATTATGAGCCTCACATCGACACGACTTATCGGTTACTGGGTCTGACGTTTACCACCCATAGACTAGATATGCGACATATTAGACGAATAGACCGGACTGTATGGTAGTGTTACTGATTAGATTCAAAGGAGAATGTAAAAGCTTGCTTGTTGATCTTCTGATCGCTCAATACCTGGGTGCCTGTTACGTTTAGCTGCCCGCTTGCAGCTTGTGGGTGTTTGATATGATCATCACCTACAGCCGGCGTATCGACGTTTCTTGAGAGTCCTACACAGAGGTTTCCTAGCTTAGGCAAAACGGGCTAGGAGCACATATGTGATATGTGCGAAACCGAGAATATTACGATATGAGATACCGTATTCTATTCTCACGATATATGATATCGGCCTGGTATATGTGATATATCCGGGTCATCGGATCAAGTGTTGATTCGATGAATTGGTACATGTTATATTAGTCGGTTATATGCAATATAGCCGGATTGTCAGATCAAGTGTTGATTCGATAATTTAATGTATAATTATATATGTGATATATTACATTACATTAACTAATATAAGCTCGCTTTATTGATTCATTTTCTCACCGGATAATACATTGAAATATATGCGATATATGTTAATTGTATTATTTTTCTTTTGTTACAAAAATATATTATATATGTGATATATAATATTGTAACAAGTTATGGTTACAAATGCAACATGTTTTGTAGAGTTTAAAGAAGTTAGGGTTTGGATTTGGGTTAGCTTTTGGGTTAGCTTTTTCCTGAAGCTTTCTTTTGTCTTTAGCTTGATATTTTGTGTAGATATTTGTTATCCCAACCCAAACCCTTTACCTATGGTTTATTCTCTACATGAGTTAAGCCCTTCATTATTAACTCATGGTTGCAATTGTAACCACAACAATAATTCATTATTCATCACAAAAGCTTTTGCTTCTTCTTCTTCTTCTTGATCCTTGAAAAAAGCTTGCTAGCTTTTGTGTTTGTGATGATAAATGGTGAGAACTTGAAAACAAAAGAGAGCTAAATTCCTATTTCATCATCCTCATCTATTCTAGCCACTTAGATTAGGGTGTTCACTTCTCCAATTACTTCATTAGTGAAGTGTATGCTTGGGTTAGAGATTCTTCAAGGTAGATCATCTTAGATCATGAAGACTACAAGCAAGGTGTCTCATTTACCTCATGGAGCCACTAGAGAGTTGAAGTTCATGATGATCGCAGCGAAGGGATTTCAACACGGAGCTTATGAAGCGAAGGAACGGACTAAAAGGGTTGTAATCCCTATCTCTTTACTTCTTTGTATGTGATACAATATTTGTTACCCTAGAAATTCTGGCAAGATTCATGGTTGGTTAGCTTTGCACCTCTCTAAAATTTTAAAATGGCATAAGTGGTGCTACCAAACCCTAGACTAGGTGCAAGGGTAACCCATCAGTGCATAAACAATAAATGTGACGTATGGAATAAAACATGTGATTTCCGCAGAATCTAGATATCGTAGTAGAAGACAAAGTCCATCAACACAATCCAAATCCCAATTTCCTCAAATCAGCCCCCAATTGTCTCTCATATCTTGTAAGTCTCACAAATCCTGAATGTACAATATCAAGCAAATCTTATATATCCTGAATGTACAAAATCAGCAATCTCATATATATCTTGTATCTAATATCAAGTCAATCTCCTATATCCCAAATCCAATATCAAGTGAATATCATATATCCTAAGTATATTTGCATGAATAATTATGATGATGTATATAAATTGATATGTATACATATATATTAGCATCCCATTCCACTAATATATATATATATATATATATATATATATATATATACACATATATAACAACATCCCATTCCACTGTTATGTATACTTAGGAGTAAAATATCAAGAAACCAATGTGTCAAGCATCGACACAGAAATGCTGATCTATCAGGTGTTGTCACCACGACTGGCACATTGATAGGTACGTATCATACGTTATATCGAAAACTCGAGTGCCTAGCTCTGACCCCGGCCTTTCGACGTATCCATACGTACATGACTCCCGTCGGTATCGCAACGATAACCGTCGAGTCATAGGTAATGTCACCGGAAGGTATGGTTCCCGTGTCAGGCCTCATCGGCATGTTACATCAAAATCCCTTTCTTGTCACGGGGTACGTCCAGGCCCCACCATGTACCCTCATACGGCACCCGAATCCTCCTCGCATGGGGTATATATATTAGAACCGATAAAACTCATGGTGGATGATGAAATATCATATCAAAAGAAACACGGTTTTTCAAATACTGCATAATTTCATGAAACTACCACGGTCATCAAATCCAGAAAACATCATGAAAAATCCATATCTCAATACGAAAATCCATGAATACAATTTATGCAACATAAAACTGTGATGTAACAATATAAAGGAAAAGCCGCTAATTAACTGCAACAAGTTAATATAATATATCATGTGGTTCCTAATTTCTCCAATTCTAAATGACATCAAATAAAGGTAAACATGCAGCTATAGCCAGATATATGTGTGAACATAATAGTATAGTAAGGTATATGTATCTACCTATCAGTTATGATGTAATATACCCTCCGGGTATAAGTGAAGTATGTATGTAAGCTATACATGTAGCTATGTCATTATGAGTGTATGTACCTATCGCTAATGGTAAAATACCCTATAGGTCTACAGGTAACTAGCATGTAAGCATGTCAAGGCATATGTGCAAGCATGTAGGTATACAGGTATGCTATATGTCATATGCATAAAGAAATATGAATCAATGTCTCAATGTCCCTAACCAAACAATATCATATAGGTATGTGTGTTGTGTGTAACATGACAACTATTGAAGGTGTGTATGGCATACAATCAGTGCTCGTGCAACATGAACCGTCAATAATAGTGCAGTGTCCAAAAGGTACTAGTCCAAGCACAACAAATAACTAAGAAATAAAGGTATGCACAAACTCTATATATGAAATAGAAAATGCGACAATATCAAATCATTCCTAGCCCAGACGGATAACGCCATGCGGGCGATTCCCCTGTAGATGTTAAATCTACTCACCAACGCTCCTGGCTAAGTGAAGCCTACCACCTGTTTTCCCTTCGTCTCAGCGTCCGAATGCCCCGCATGCGAACCTAAAACATAACACAACAAAGCAAATATATATTAGCAATAGACCCAAAACACGTACAAACTACGCGGACCAACGCGACACACAAAACATACTCTCAAGTGTTCGTATTGTAGCTAACGTGCATAGCGACACTACAAAACCAACTCAGAGCAACAGAACACAGAACACGAACCGTATCGGATAACGAAACGTTTGAAAACGAAACACTAGAAATACGCAAAGTGGTCCCAGATTTTGATATACTAACATTCTGTAAAAGTTGCAAGTACCTTGAGACCACATACAACCCCAGAGACCCCAACACCAAAACCCAAACCCTAACTCCCTAGTCTGGTCGCAAATTGCGGCCAGAAGAAATATAATTGCGGCCGGTTCATGAAGGAATTGATTCGTATTTTGAAGGTAGGTTCTAGGTCACTACACTAGGTCACTGTGATGGGAACTTTTGCAACAATTACCTTGTTTGATAGCAGATCATCCGAAACCAAAAATCACACTAAAAATAAGATATTTACCCGAAACGATATGATACACGATCTAAACTGAAACGAATAAGTTACACTACACAATAAACACCTATTTAACCGAAAGAGATTATTACCTAACCAGAAGTACTCAAAGACCCTAGTTTTGCAGGCTCCAAAGCATCCAAGAGGCAAATCAAGTCCAAAGATGTGATTTTTGTGTAGTTTTTGTGATGGATTTGTGATGGATTGAAGAATTGTTCAGTTTGAGTTAAGAGAAGAATGAGAAAATAATAGAGATAGAGAAATGAGAGAGTGTGAGGTTAATGAAAGAGGGTGGTGAGTGTAGGGTGAGAATGAAGTGAGTGTAACCCTTGCATTAACTCACCATTAATGCTTTCACACACAACTCATCATGCCATCTCTTCTCACCAAAATAAATATCTTCTCACAACAAAATATCTAGGAGTTTAGGTTATGGATTAGACTAAAACAAGGATTAGGATAAAGCAAAGGATTAGATTAGGTTACGTCGTCAAAGTCACTAATCTAAATTAACACAAACAAAGCCTCAAATTAACGTGCACATTTGCGTGCATGTCATAACAAATAATAATAAATTATTAATTAAATGTTACAAAATGTGAGGAACCCAAATTGGTAAATTTTTTACCAAAATCCCGCATTACCGTCTAAACTAACACTAACCGAAAACTAAGGCGTTACAATCTCCCCCTTATAAAAATTCATCCCCGAATTTAAAATTCTCACTAAACGTACCTTCAAGGAGAAGAGTACAATACTCCCAATCTTGCTCGCAGCCTTCCAAGTGATCACCTCACTATACGGGTACGCCCAAGAAAACCCTCCACAGATGGAAAGACCCTTGACCGAAGTTTCTCCACCTGCCGAGCTATTAACACACTTGGCTGCCGGTGAACGAAAAGATCGTGTCCAAGCTAAATGGTCTAGTGCTGAATCATGTAAGAATGGTCATGAAGGCATTTGCAAAGTATCGACACAAGGAAATACGGGGTGAATTCGCAATAATCTGGGCAGAAGTGCCAAATTAAAGGCAACAGAACTAACTCGCTTTAAGGATCTTAAAAGGACCTACAATCCTGGGATTAGCTTCCCAGAACTCAACACGTCATCCATTGGAAAAATCCATAGGAATACATGATCTCCTACCGTGAACTCAAGTCTGTGACCACCACGATCGGCATAAGACCTCTGTCTGCACTGGGCTACTCTCATCCTGACCTAAACCAACTTGATCATCTCTGAAGTCTCTAGACTAGCTAGGGTTCAAAAATCCTACACATGCAGAGTCAGAAAAACAGAATGGCGATCGACACGACCTAACAACTAAACCTAAAGGTTGCCAATTGGTGTGTCTCCTCATAACATCTATCGAGGGAGAACCCTAATAATGGCAAGTGACGATCCTAACTGCCGACAACAATTAGTACGCACGCAAAAGCATATACTCCAGAGTCTGTATAGCCCGCTCTCACAAACACTCATCCCGCGGATGGAAAAGCGGTGCTAAATCTCAACCAGTACCCAGAGCTTCTTGAAGCTTCTGCCCAAGACGGCAAGCGAACAGGGTGCCTCAATTGGATACAACGCATGAAGGAACTCCGTGCAAACGAGCAAACATAACAAAGAACAACTGAGCAAACTGAGCATAACCAGACAACAAACACCCAAATGGAGTCACACCATGTCTAGACCAGGGTAGACACCACAACGAAATTCATAGAGATCTGCTCCCATTCCCACTCCGGAACGGTTAAAGGTTGCAACTCTCCAGCTTGTCTCAGATGCTCAACCTTAGCTCACAACAAGACAAACACCTTGAAACGAAATCCGAAACTTCACTCTTCATTCCTTCCCACCCGTAACTAACTCACAAGTCACGTCACAAATTGGTGGAACTTAAATGAACACAAAAAGCTGATTGATGTGTCTACTCTAGGATTTTGCGTCTCTACCCAACAGCATCAGGTACACAAAAACGCGTCCCTAAACGTAGCACACCCTGGTCATAAATCAAGGACTCTAAATCTTTACCCAGCCGAGTATGCTCAAGAATCTCCAACGAACGAACATCGACGGGCTGTGCCTCGCGAAAACAATTAAGGAAAAGTTGACGGGCGCGGACATGAGCAAGTTGTCCCCTCAGTAGAGGAGAACTTAAGCCGTACTCAACGATCGCACAAGAACTGTAAATCTGCAGAAGACTGTCTCAATAATCAAAACCCACTTTAGGAAGATGTACATTAAGCCCTGGCGGTCTGTGAAAATCTGACACGACTCTCCGAACAAGTAGCGTCCTCAGATCTTCAACGCACGACCACCGCGGCCATCACCAGATCATGAGTGGGATTGTTAGTCTATATGCTCTAGAGGCCATTACTGTATCATACTTGCTTGTATATTACTTGATGGAAGCTTGGGATATTCACAGTTGTATAGACAATCTTGCTCAAAATGGTAGTATGGTACTTGGTTTGTCTCTACTTCAATGTGTGCATGTGTTTCTTTTAGCATATCGCTTGTATACATATTAGTAGAGCCCTTAGGATCTTTGCTTGATTACCAGCGTTGTGATGGCGCTCACACTCGTGGGGGCTGGGTAATCCATAAGTACATCCTTATACAGGTCCCTAGTCGTTGGACTATCGAGACAGGGCATCGATACTCCAGAGTAGACTAGCGTATGCGCTTCTCATCCCAGCGGGGGAGACGGTCTGTCCCACAGCCGTCAGTACGTCGTACTTGAGATAGTATGCGGGTGCTCGTTAGGTTACGAGTACACTGGACATGACTCGTCGGGAACTATTGGTTGGTATTATACCTATCGTCAGTTATCAGTTCCTAGGTGACATGAGTACAACGTAGTCCGCTGACTTGACACTGTCATTTCGCCTCGAGTGTGTTCCCTCTGTACTTAGATTACTACCCTACCACGGCTCAAAGGAGTCATGGAAACAGGTAGTAGTTGGGTGCAGTCCCGAATCACTTGGAGGCAGTGACGGTTAGACATGATTCGTCTCTCCCGGTATTGGGGGTTGACATCGCGTTGTGTCTAGGAGAGCCATTACACAAGTAGTCCCTAGCCAGGGCAAGCGAGATATACTGGTAGGTTTCCAGTGTTATCTCAGGGTGTTCTGGGCTACACTCCGACACGACTTGTACCGCTATTAGGGGACTGACGTTCACCGCCCCCTAGGCCCGCCATGCGATGTATCAGATGAACAGACCGGACTGTACGGAGATTGTCACATACAGGCTCAGTAGGAGTTCGGATGGGTTTACCTCATCGGCCTTCTTATCGACATCTACCTGGGGACCGTTACGTACAGCTAGTGCCGCTTGCGGTCTGTGGTTAAACCCACTGCCAGCGTAGTGTCGAGTCTTTAGAGTCCCACACAGAGAGTTTCTCTGCACTGAGCGAAACTTGTAGAGGCCGTATGGTTTTACGGCAGGGCTACGATCACTTACGTGCACTTGTGTGCGTATGCTGTTCGGGCAGGCAATACTAGTGGGCTTTGGTTTAAGCCAGATCCTGGTATTGCAATGATGGATTTGATTTGTCTTCTGTGCATTCGCATTCTACGGAATGCAGATGCGGGTGTGTATACACAGTTTTGAGGAGCGATGAAGGAGGAGGTGCCCTATTAGGGTTTTGGCAGTTGGTTCGGCCAAAACCGTAATGTGGCACACTCATTAGGGTTTTGACAATTCGTTTGGTCAAAACCGTTATGAGCTGGAGACATTGTTTACTAATCCTTTTAGTGATAGATTAGTGATGGCTAATTGCATTGACCATTTGACCACTTAGACCTCTCTTGACTTTGTTGACCCGTTGACCGTGTTGACCATTGACCTTCAAGAGGGATCTACACTCTTCTTTTATTTTCATTTTAATTCTTGAGTTATGATAATGGTCAATTCAATGTGCCATCAACTTTTATCATGATAGGATTAGTAATGATGATCTTAGAGTATTATTGCAACAATGGTTCATTTTATTTGGCTTAATCCTTTTCATTATTCCATTCTCATTCTCTCTCTTAAAATGAGAAGAAAAGAAAAGCTCCATGGTTGCTAAACTTTCTCCTTCTTCTTCCTCCTATTGATCTCTTCTTTTGATCTCATGTGTTGAGAGAAAAAGAATCCACATAGACAAACACTTACATCTTTCTCTTCTACACAACCTAAGGCATTTAGATTAGCAATCTCTTTGCCCTAGTTGCCTTGGCTTGAGGCGGAGCTTAGTGTACAACTCTCGGGTGGATCGTCTTCGACTCAAGAAGGCCGCAGAGGTGCCCAAGGCCTGGATCGATGCTTGGAGCTTGGATGGACGAGTGGGACAGCGGAACGAAGACCCGAAGGACCGGTTCCGTGAGGTATACTTTCTACAGCATAATAGTTAAAACCTCTAAGTGTTTACTAGTTTCTGTTTAGGCAAGATCCTTGCTTAGAGTCCATGTTGCCTTGCACCAAATCATTGTTTTTTGTCGTTTCTGCCTCCCCGTAAGAACCGGGGTGAGCAACGTGGATTTACAGTGGTATCAGAGCCTAGCTAAACATAAACTAGTAAGTTAGCAAAGTGTTTAGAATATCGATCGGAAAAAAAGTCGCAAAACACGTCCGCAAAACCTCGAGTTTCCGTCGATTTTCATACTGCTCAAAATGTGATTTAAAATATATGAAAAATCGTCTCAGGGTTTTGTGAAAACACTGCAGAAAAATGATCCAGTGAATCGATCAAACGACCGCGGTTCCACGGCAAAGACATGCTCATTGTCGCGGTTCCGCCGCCGTTTTGACTCGGCACTGGATCGGATTTTGTGCAGTATTTTAGTTTGGCTGTTTTGGGATATTTGATACATGTTTTTTCTACCCAGATTTTCCAGAGAGCAAAGTGACTTTTGGCGTGGTTAAAAATCCGTATTTTGATCGATATTCCGTAGACTTTGGCTAATGCATATTTTCTGTGATGTGATATATGTATTGAACGTCCGCTAATCGCTATACGTCGATTAGTGGGGGTTATACATATCTGTGATCTGTAATGTTGATGGTTTGTGTATATGAACTCGGTGGATTGTCGCGGATGAATAGCCGGGAATGGGTGTGAGATGAGAGTTTCTTCTTCTTTCATTCATTGTAAAATTTATAAATTGATGTAATATTATTTGTTTGGCCGCACAACCGAGTCGGGGTTGTAGCCGTCATTGTATAATTACTTTTTACTGTTTTTGCTCCTAGGATAGACCCAAGGTGGGGTGCACAAACTACCGGGTATCTCGAAGTGCCGAGTGGCCTACTCACGGTATTGAGGGAGGTTGCTTCGCTTTGGGTACTTGGCGGGTATTTTGCCGCACCCGTAGGGGTCTAGGGTGGGGTTTGGCTATTCATCGCGACCGTGTAATCCGCTTTTCGTTGCAGGCTCGAACGAATCGCGAATTCCTAGTATATTCAAAGTGTTCATCTATGATCTGTAATGTCTATCATTGCTATATATCTATATATGATATCTATTTAGGCGTTGCTTATGTTTTTCAGCCGCGCTAGCCCAGCCCCCGCTCTGTCGTTAGTTAAGTAACCTAACGGGTGATGACGGGGTCCCGTGGCGAATGCGAATGGCATAAGCGTATGTCATATTTTTGTTGTTTTCTGGAATGGTAGGATTAAATGATGGGACGCATTAAAAGAACTATTGCAAGAAAAATAAACCAAGTAAAAGTCGATGGAACACTTTGAAAACCACCCGGTTCTTTTCAAAAACCAGCATTTTAAACGCGGAGCTTGAACCACTCCTTTTAAAAGCTATCTCGTTCCATTGATTATATCAAGTTCACTGCGTTCACGGTTTCGCAAAAACCATCCGTAGCCCTCCGTCGTTTCTTATGGATAGTCAATAGTATTCATGCTGTGTTTGTTGGCCAAAGTCAAGGCACGGTGTTTGGTAGCTATTGGGTATTCATATATAGCATAGATAGATGCGTTGGTTTGGGACAGTCGTACTGCCTTGTTGGCCAAAGTCAAGGGATGCGTGGGTGGGTTCAAATTAACCTGGATAATGACGGGTAGAACTTGACATGTGACTTATGATTTGTTGGCCAAAGTCAAGGTCATAAGAGCATGGGGGAAAAATCCACATCGGAAGTTTCATAAGTACTGAAACTTTCTAGCGCTGAATACCATTTGGAGTGTGATGATTCTGGTTGGATTCCTTCGGTTTTATCACGCGATGATATTTGGATCCCGATCCTACTGTGAGTATATGCTACTCCTCGGGAAATCTCTCACTTAACGATCAATGCTATAAACCAAGTAGGTGTCTAGAAAGGTGTTAGAGGGGCTACGCCCACAGGGAAAAGAGGTTACTTAATTAAGGAACTTCGTGAAAGCATTGGAAAACCTCCCTCAAAGTACCAACACTGGCCTGACTGAACGGTTAAGCAAGTATTGTACGGTGAGATTGATCCTGAATAATTCTTCCTTTATGGTGTGAGGAGGGATTCGAGAGACAGGGGGAGCCATCCTGTTTAGATAAATTAAAAACCAATCTAAACTTGCAAGAGCATCATGCTAAGTATTTTCTTCTCTCTTTCTTAATTGCAGCGACCCAGTGACCGCACCTAGGTTACATCTAGATAATAAAATGACTGAATCTGACTGTTATGACTGGCAAAGGTCTGTCCAGATGTCCATTGCCCATGACAAGCTGGGACACCTCCTGACAGATCCAACCCCTGCCGTCTCAGGTCCATTTTCCCCTTTCACGGATATTGATATCCGTAGGACATCGGAAGAAGACTGTGCGAAAGCCAAGTGCCTCGTGTTAGCCTTAGTTGATGGTTTATACCAGAGGCAGCACGAGAAGATGGACTCAGCTTCTATCTTCCTCCATAACAAAGTTTTATATGGAGAGCAATCTCGTATCGCAAGATATGAGACCTCGAACGAATTGCTTCCAGCGAGGTTGGCTATCGGGTCATCTGTAGGGGGCAACGTCCTTACAGAGTCCAGCTCTTTTGAGCTCTCGGACCAGAAGACCACGTTGAAGAACGAGTCAGATGCTGACTTAGTTCAACAGTATCTACCTACTACCCTGAAGGAAAGCAGGGAAGCAGAAAGAAAGAGAAGGGCAGAAGTTTCGGGAATGGATGCAGGAAAAGAGGGATGTTCCTATTGTTACGGGAATGAACATGGACAGAAGGATTGCAGGGCTTGCAAAGCCAGTAGCCAGAATTCGAAGCATGTTGTGGCTTCGGCTTCGGGTGTGTTTGTAATAGAGAATTGTATGTCAGTTAACCCTACTTCCTAGGTATTGGATACCGGATCAGGATCTCATATCTGTAATTCGTTACAGGCTCTGAGAAACTGTAGGGTTATCAGGAAAGGTGATATGACTCTCAGGTTGCTAACGGAATGAGCATGTATGCTGAATCCGTAGGGGAATATCATCTAGGACTGACAACTGGGCAGATATTGATTCTGCGTGACTTTTTTTATGTACCAGGTGCGACTTGTAACATCATATCTTTATCCTTACTTTCTAAGGAAGGATATGATTTTACTTTTGTAAGCAATGTAGTAAACATCCATCTAAATCAAGTACTGATTGGGTCAGGTACATTAAAATACGGTATATACGTTTTGAATCAAGCTCAGGTCTTCAGTGTCCAGAACACACTTAAAAGAAAGTCTCCGGAATTAAATCAGGCTTTCTTATGGCATTGTAGATTGGGTCACATTAATGAGACACGGTTGACAAAGTTACATAAAGAAGGATACTTGGATCCGTTCGAGTACCAGTCTTATGCCACTTGTGAATCTTGTCTCATGGGAAAGATGATAAAGACTCCGTTCACTGGACACGGAGAAAGAGCGAGCGAGCTCTTGGGACTCATACACAGTGACGTGTGTGGTCCAATGTCTACACATGCGCGAAGTGCTTATTCATACTTCATTACTTTCACAGACGATTTCTCTAGGTATGGATATTTCTTCTTGATGAAGCACAAATCCGAGGCCTTTGAGAAATTTTAGGAATACAAGAATGAAGTTGAAAAACAAACATGCAAAAGTATCAAGACACTGAGATCTGATCGAGGAGGTGAAACTTGAGTGCCGAGTTTCTGGGCTTCTTAAAAGAGAATGGAATTCTCTCTCAGCTTACTCCTCCACACACACCACAACACAACGGTGTATCGGAAAGGAGGAATCATACCCTATTGGATATG
Source organism: Agapanthus africanus (assembly GCA_030015575.1). Classification (NCBI taxonomy): domain Eukaryota; kingdom Viridiplantae; phylum Streptophyta; class Magnoliopsida; order Asparagales; family Amaryllidaceae; genus Agapanthus; species Agapanthus africanus. The sequence continues at coordinate 320,183,729 of JASDDO010000008.1, forward strand.
GTTCGTTCCATGATGAGTAAGGCTGAGTTGCCGCGATCCTTCTGGGGTTATGCACTAGAATCAGCTGCATACCTTTTGAACCGAGTTCCAACTAAGACTGGACCTACTATACCATATCAGATGTGGTGTGGGAAGAAACCCTATCTTAATCACATTAAGACATGGGGATGTCCAGCTTTTGTATAAAAGCAGCATGCGGACAAGCTCGAGGTACGTTCAGTACAGTGTTAGTTTGTGGGATACCCAAAGAGCTCCAAGGGGTATCTTTTCTATTGCGCAGAAGAACAAAAGGTTTTTCTTTCTCGTCATGCCCGCTTCTTGGAAACTGAGTTTTTGGAAAACCAGATAAGTTGGAGCGCAATAGAACTGGAAGAAATTCCAGAACCACAAGCTATTACTGAAAGCTTAGTAAACCAGAGGGTTCGAAAGAACAGGACATCCCAGCGCCACTCCGCAGGAGTAGTAGGCAGTCTCATCCACCCGAGAGATACTACGGTTTTCTCATTGACGGGGATAGAGAGGATTGCACTATGGATTATGGTGAGCCTACTAGCTTCCAGCAAGCCATTCAGAGCGGTGACTCGGTAAAATGGCTGGATGCAATGCGGGCCGAGATGGAGTCTATGTACACCAACAAAGTTTGGACTTTGGACTTTGCTCCAAAAGGGGTAAAACCCGTAGGCAGCAAATGGATCTTCAGAAAGATGATTGGTGTAGATGGGCAGGTTGAGACCTATAAAGCTAGACTTGTAGCAAAGGGTTTTCGTCAAAGACCTGGTTTGGACTATGGCGAGACCTTTTCTCCAGTGGCTATACTGAAATCCATTCGGATCCTTCTTGCCATTGCTGCCTTCCACGATTATGAAATCTGGAAGATGGACGTAAAGACGGCTTTCCAAAATGGAAATTTGGAAGAGTGCGTCTATATGGATCAGCCGGAGGGATTCATTCAGAGTGGGAGCAGCGGTAGAGTGTGCAAGTTGCTAAAGTCCATCTATGGACTTAAGCAGGCATCGTGGAGTTGGAACATCTGCTTTGATGATACTGTCAAAGAATTCGACTTTATCAAAAACCCAGATGAACCATGCATTTACAGTAAGATTGTAGGGAGAACTGTGGTATTCCTCGTCTTGTACATGGATGACATTCTCCTAATAGGAAATGATATTCCTATGCTATAGTCAGTCAAAGGATTCTTGTCGCGTAGGTTCTCCATGAAGGACCTGGGCGATGCCAACTACATTCTGGGGATCCAGATCTATCGTGATAGATATAAGTGGATGTTGGGACTTTCACAGTCAAGGTACATCAACACCATACTGAAAAGATTCAGTATGGAAGATTCCAAGCACGGTAATTTACCGGCTTGTCACGGGATCACCCTCTCCAAAGAGATGTCTCCCAAGACTGATTTGGAAAGGGATCGCATGTCTATTATACCCTACGCTTTTGCGGTAGGCTCTATAATGTATGCGATGTTGTGTACAAGACCAGATGTAGCATGCGCATTGAGCGTTGTAAGCCGGTATCAGTCAAACCCAGGGGAGAAACACTGGATAGCGGTAAAGAACATTCTCAAGTACCTGAGAAGGACTAAGGAGATGTTCTTGGTGTATGGCGGAAAAGACCTCCAACTTGAGGCCTTTGCTGACTCCAGCTTCCAGAGTGACAAGGATGACTCCAAGTCCATGTCGGGTTATGTCTTTACCCTCAATGGAGGGGCGGTTTGCTGGAAGAGTTCCAAGCAGGAGACCGTTGTAGACTCAACTATGGAAGAGGAGTACATAGCTGCTTGCGATGCTGCAAAGGAAGCTGTCTGGATGAAGAAGTTCCTCACGGAGCTTCAGGTGGTTCCTACCATTGTATATCCAATACCGCTGTATTGGGACAACAACGGCGCTATAGCTTTAGCGAAGGAACCCAGGTCCCATCAGAAGTTCAGGCACATTTTGAGGTGGTACCACCTGATCAGGGAGATCGTAGATCGCTGGGAGATCGAGGTGAAGAGAGTAAATACGGAGAACAACACTGCAGATCCACTCACGAAAGCCCTACCCCAGACTCAGTTCGAGTGGCTGATCGAGATGATAGGTCTTCGATACGCCAATACATGGCCTTAGTGCAAGTGGGAGATTGTTAGTGTATATGCCCTAGAGGCCATTACTGTATCATACTAGCTTGTATATTACTTGATGGAAGCTTGGGATATTCACAGTTGTATAGACAATCTTGCTCAAAATGGTAGTATGCTACTTTGTTTGTCTTTACTTCAATATGTGGATGTGTTTCTTTTTGCATATCGCTTATATACATATTAGTTGAGCCCTTAGGATCTTTGCTTGATTACCAGCGTTGTGATGGCGCCCACACTCGTGGGGGCTGGGTAATCCATAAGCACATCCTTATACATGTCCCTAGTCGTTGGGCTATCGAGACAGGGCATCGATACTCCGGAGTAGACTAGCGTATGCGCTTCTCATCCCAGCGGGGGAGACGGTCTATCCCACAGCCGTCAGTACGTTGTACTTGAGATAGTATGCGGGTGCTCGTTAGGTTACGAGTACACTGGACAGGACTCGTCGGGAACTGTTGGTTGGTATTATACCTATCGTCAGTTATTAGTTCCCAGGTGACATGAGTACAGCTTCGTCCGCTGACTTTACACTGTCATTTCGCCTCGAGTGTGTTCCCACTGTACTTAGATTACTACCCTACTATGGCTCAATGGAGTCGTACAAACAGGTAGTAGTTGGGTGCAGTCCCGAAGCACTTGGAGGAAGTGACAGTTAGACAGGATTCGTCTCTCCCGGTATTGGTGGTTGACATCACGCTGTGTCTAGGAGAGCCATTACACAAGTAGTCCTTGTCCATGGCAAGCGAGATATACCGGTAGGTTTCCATTGTTATCTCAGGGTGTTCTGGGCTACACTCCGATACGACTTATACCGCTATTAGGGGACTGACGTTCACCGCCCCTCTAGGCCCGCCATGCGATGTATCAGACGAACAGACCGGACTGTACGAAGATTGTCACATACAGGCTCAGTAGGAGTTCGGATGGGTTTACCTCATCGGCCTTCTTATCGACATCTACCTGGGAACCGTTACGTACAGCTAGTACCGCTTGCGGTCTGTAGTTAAACCCACTGCCAGCGTAGTGTCGAGTCTTTAGAGTCCCACACAGAGAGTTTCTCTGCACTGAGCGAAACGTGTAGAGGCCGTATGGTTTTACGGCTGGGCTACGATCACTTACGTGCACTTGTGTCCGTATGCTGTTCGGGCAGGCAATACAAGTGGGTTTTGGTTTAAGCCAGATCCTGGTATTGCACAGATGGATTAGATTTGTCTTCTGTGCATTCTCATTGTACGGAATGCGGATGCGGGTGTGTATGCACAGTTTTGAGGAGCGATGAAGGAGGAGGTGACCCATTAGGGTTTTGGCAGTTGGTTCGGCCAAAACCGTAATGTGGCACACTCATTAGGGCTTTGGCAATTCGTTTGGTCAAAACCGTTATGAGCCGGAGACATTATTTACTAATCCTTTTAGTGATTGATTAGTGATGGCTAATTGCATTGACCATTTGACCACTTTGACCTCTCTTGACATTGTTGACCCATTGACCGTGTTGACCATTGACCTTCAAGAGGGATCTACAGTCTTCTTTTATTTTCATTTTAATTCTTGAGTTATGATAATGGTCAATTCAATATGCCATCAACTTTTATCATGATAGGATTAGTGATGATGATCTTAGAGTATTATTGCAACCATGGTTCATTTCATTTAGCTTAATCCTTTTCATTATTCCATTCTCATTCTCTCTCTTAAAATGAGAAGAAAAGAAAAGCACCATGGTTGCTAAACTTTCTCCTTCTTCTTCCTCCTCTTGATCTCTTCTTTTGATCTCATGTGTTGAGAGAAAAAGAATCCACATAGACAAACACTTCCATCTTTCTCTTCTACACAACCTAAGGCATTTAGATTAGCAATCTCTTTACCCTAGTTGCCTTGGCTTAAGGCGGAGCTTAGTGTACAACTCTCGGGTGGATCGTCTTCGACTCAAGAAGGCCGCGGAGGTGCCCAAGGTCCGGATCGACGCTTGGAGCTTGGATGGACGAGTGGGACAGCGGAACGAAGACCCGAAGGACCGGTTCCGTGAGGTATACTTTCTACAGCATAGTAGTTAAAACCTCTAAGTGTTTACTAGTTTCTGTTTAGCCAAGATCCTTGCTTAGAGTCCATGTTTCCTTGCGCCAAATCATTATTTTTTGCCGTTTCCGCCTCCCCGTAAGAACTGGGGTGAGCAACGTGGACTTACAGCGATATCCTTCTCGTACTTCCTCCAACTGTCAGGAAGCAAAAGCGATAACTCTATAGTGCCACCAGTACACAATCGAGCCCCACTCGCGAAACATCACAGTTATACAACAAAGTCGCCCGAAACAAAAAGCAAAGAAAGAACCGGTGCAGTTGTCAACCGAGTCTCCAACTGCTGAAAACTCCGCACGCATGCCTCAGTCCAAAAGAAAGGAACCTCCTTTTCGGTCAGTTCAGTCAAAGGTGCAACGATACACAATCAATCCTGCACAAAACGGCGGTAAAAACCTGCTAAGCCTAAAAATTTGCGGACCTCTATCCCGTACATAAGTCTGGGCCAAAGCTGTACGGCCTCGATCTTCCTCGGGACCATATGAAAACCGTCTCCCGTAACTATAAGACCTAGGAGTCAACGCAATCAAGCCTGAAGGAATACTCCGAGAATTTAGCAAACCGCTGGGGCTCTCCCAAAGTCTGTAAAACAAATCCTCAAGTGCTGCTCCTATTCGTCCCGACACATTGGAATAGATCATAATGTCATCAATGACACAACAATAAACTGGTCGAGAAATGGCCTGAAGAAATCTGGTTCGTTATATCCACAAATGCTGCTAGGGCATTGGTGAGTCCAACGACACCACCAAAACACATAAAGCCCGTAGCATGCACAAAGCAGTCTTCGGAACGTCATCACTCGGAACCCGCAACAATGATGACCTGATCCTAAACAAACTTAGAAAAAGTCTCCCACTCTGGAGCTGATCGAAGGAATCGTCAATGCGAGGTAAAGGATACATATCCGCACTGTAAGCCGGTTCAATAGACGATCCATCAATACACAACCTCAAACTGCCGTCCTTCACCTTACGAACAGAAATAGGAGCTCCCCGAAGCGAAACACTCAGACGCATAAGCCCCCCCAACAAACAACTTTGCAGCTGATCCTTAAGCACCCTAAGCTCTGCCGGCTCATCTGGAACAACGTCGGAAAACTCTCGCACGAAAAGAACCCGGTCCAACAAACCCACTGTGGCTCCGGCATCCCAAATGAAAGCCAAGAATTCTAGACATCCTCTCCTCAAAAGCCGACTAGCGAAAAAGGTTGAATTCAAGCTGTGAGAGGCGGCACCACTATCCTTCCATGCAGAACAAGAACTGACTTGCCGGGAAAACAAAACCTGACTGTTTTCTCGCGGCTGTCCATAGACGCCTAGCACGCAGCTAACCAGTCCGTACCCAGGAGAACGCCAAATCCAACATCTCCAGAAGGATCATAATGACGGACGAATCTCTATCTCCTATCTGATTGGCACACGATCGGAACACGTGTCCCGCAACTAAAGAATCGCTGACAGAAGTTAACACAACGAACGACTGATCTAGCTAACACGACTCTTGGCCCAAACACGGCACAAAGTGTGTAAAACAAACAAGTGCATCCAAAGAACATACTAATTAAGAATACCTGAAAACTCTGTATTGGACACCCGTGCGTCCCGATGAGTAGAAGCAAACTCTCGTGTCTGCCACCTACCCGAAACTGGTTGAACTCCTCCTCTGCCAACCTGTCCCCTCTGAGCGAATCCTCCGTGACCACGACCTCTCCGAACACGAGTTTGACGCGGTGCTAAGAAACAATCCCTGATGAGGTGATGAAGGATTCCGCACCAGAAACATCCACGCGATGACTGCTGACCCTCCTGAGGATGAAAGCTGAACGACTGTCCTCGTCCCGAGCCTCCGCTACTTCCGCGATGGTCACGAAATCTGTCTCGAAGACTACGCCTCTATCTCTGGGCTAGTACACTGGTACGAGTCCTCCATTGTTTCGGAACTCGCAAGGTCTCTTGAAGACGTGCCTCTTCAACTGGGGCTGCATCCACTGGTGCTATGTAGGTGACAGAATGCAGTGTGCTGATTGCAAGGAACAACTGGGTAACAGCGGTGACAACCTCTTGTCGCTGCGCTCTGCTGGCCTCAACCAAAGAACTCATCGTCTGGCGCTAGTCATGCATCTCTGCCACAAGCCTATAGATACGATCTGTCGTAGGCGGATCCATCTGCTCCAATGCAACGAGAGTGCCATCCTGGTCAGTCCTCGTCCCACCCGAGTCGACTCTGACCTCGGCCCTCACTGCATCACTCTGAGTCCCCAAAGTCTTCGGCGGAAAAGGCTATAAATAGAAATAAGATTCGATAAGAACACGAAAATCGAATCACAAGGATACGAATCATCAAGGAAGGAATTTCATGCAATTTTTACTTAGGTCACTTTAGGTGGAGTACCGCGTCGTGACTATGCTGCGGACATACACATACTACGTTACTCTACTTAAACTACCTACTCCATCATACCAAGGTCATCCTACACTTCGAAAGGTAAAACCTAGCGCTCTGATACCAGTTTTGTCACGACTTAAAATTGGCACGTGACGACCCTTAAACTACGCAACGTCTATAGGAGTAATACAATTTAAGTAAACCGAAAACCAAGCAATCTAAACCGTTAAAAGTAGTAAGAAAAAATAACAATTTTTAAAACCTTTGAAAACTCAACCCAAATTCTTTAAAGTCCAACTTTTCTTCCTTTAAAATTTTGGCAGCACCTCCTTTGTAAAAACCATCCCCAAAAAAGGATACAACATAAATACATGTAAAGCATCCCTAAACGGGAGCAAATACACAGTTAAAGGCGGAAAACAACCACCACAACAGATACACGACGTCATTGAAAAGAAATAAAAGACGATATAAATAAAACTGTATAAAAGAACTCCAAATCACAAAAACAATACACACTATCGTCCTCACATCAAGTCTTTAAGTCAAACATGAAAGTAGTAGATGGAGAGTACAAGGATGCAACGAATATATAATACAACATCGGATAACCACAAAACCCAACTAAGCAAAACTGCTCACTATGAGCTGAAGCTGTATCCGCAGCAAAAGATGATAAGATAGATGAATAGCCTGCCTAGACTACTCTGGGGAACAACTTGCAAAACCTTGTGGCACAACGGGGGTGAGTTGCCAACTCGTGAATAGTAAATAACACATGCAGGTAATTGCAAGTATCCATGTACAGCGCGAAACTAACATATGCAAGCTAATAGCAATAAAAGGTCATATGTGTGTAATAGTCATAAAAGGTACACTAGCACGTACAACTAATACATGAAGCAATAATAATATGGGAATCTGTATGCAATAATCATGTAAGGTACTATATCAGGTACAACTAATACATGAACAATAAATGAAATAAGTATGCAACAATCATGTAAGGTACTATATCCGGTATAACTGATACATGAAGCAATGATATGACAATGTATATATGCAACAGTCATGAAAGGTACTCTAGTAGGTACAACTAATACATGAAGCAATGCATATAAAATAAGAGTATGTAAATGCAAAAGTCATGGAAGGTACTCTAGCATGTACGCTAATACATGATGCAGTGCATAAACAATAAATGTGAAGTATGGAATAAAACATGTCATTTCCACGGAATCTTGACAACGTGGTAGAAGACAAAGTCCATCAAGAAAATCCAAATCCCAATTTCCTAAAATCAACCCCCAAATTGGCTCTCATATCATGTAAGTCTCACAAATCCTGAATGTACAATATCAAATAAATCTCATATATCCTGAATGTACAAAATCAGTAATCTCATATATATCCTTTATCCAAAATTAAGTCAAACTCCTATATCCCAAATCCAATATCAAGTGAATCTCATATATCCTAAGTATATTTGCATGAATAATTATGATGATGTATATAAATTGATATGTATACATATATATTAGCGTCCCATTCAACCAATATATACTTATATATATATATATATATATATATATATATATATATTTATAAGCATATATAACAGCGTACCATTCCACTGTTATATATACTTAGGAGTAAAATATCATGAAACCAATGTGTCAAGCATCGACACAGAAATGCCGATCTATCATGTGTTGTCACCACAACTGGCACCCTGATAGGTACGTATCATACACTATACCGAAAGCTCGAGTGCCAAGCTCTGACCCTCGCCTTTCGACATATCTATACGTACTTGACTCCCGTCGATATCTTCACGATAAGCGCCGAGTCATAGGTAATATCACCGAAAGGTATGGTTCCCCTGCCAGGCCTCATCGGCATGCTACATCAAAATCCCTTTCTTGCCCCGAGTTACCTCCGGGCCTCACCATTTACCTCATACGGCCCCCGACTCCTCCTCGCATGGGGTTTATATATCAGAACCGATAAAACTCATGGTGGATACTGAAATATCATATCAAGAGAAACCGGGTTTTTCAAATAATGCATAATTTCATGAAACTACCATGGTCCTCAAATCCAGAAAACATCAAGAAAAATCCATATCTCAATGCGAAAATCCATGAATATAAAATATGCAAAATAAAACTGTGATGTAAGCATATAAAGGAAAAGCCGCTAATTAACTGCAAAAAGTTAATATAATATATCTTGCGGTTCCTAATTTCTCTAATTCTACATAACATCTAATAAAGTTAAACATGTAGCTATTGCCAGATATATGTGTGAACATAAAGGTATAGCAATGTATATGTATCTACCTATCAGTAATGATGTAATATTCCCTCCGGGTATAAGTGAAGAATGTATGAAAGGTATACATGTAGCTATATCATTATGAGTGTATGTACCTATTGATAATGGTACAATACCCTATAGGTATACAGGTAACTAGCATGTAAGCATGTCAAGGCATATGTGTAAGCATGTAGGTATATAATGTAGAGTTACTAGGCACTCTAACAAGGTACCAACCATGCCCGGTTAAAATTTTAGCCGTGCCGAACAACCCTAAACAAGATCTTTGCTAGACTATTAGGGTATCACATGCAAGTAAACAACATTTACGACTAAGTGAATATGAAATACAACCTTTTAGATCGGTCCTTCACTTCTAAAGCTCCTTGTTGTAGTCCCTTCGCTGCGATCATGGTCCTCCCGGGCACTTGCATGGCTTCACGAGGCGAAAGAAGCGTCCTTGCTTGAAGTCTTCGAGGCCGAAAATGATCTACGTCGAAGGAATACCAACTCAAACTTCTACTTCACTAACTAGAGAATTAGTGAAGCAAACACCCTAAACTAAAGTGCTAGTCTAGTAGAGGATGGAGAAATAGGAAGTGGGTTCACTTTAGAATTTGTTTTCTCACAATGTTTCTCACTTTGGATCAAACCCTAGTGAGCTTTTTAGCTCAAGGAAGAAGATGAAGAAATAAAGAGAGAAAGATAATGATCAAGTCAAGTGAGCTAACCATGGGTGAGTGAGTATCATATACTAACTCATGTAGAGACATAACCATGGCCAATCCTAATGGTTGGGTTAACAAATATCCAAAGAAAAAAAATCTTAGTAGACTTAGTCAATGCATCCACAAGCTTCCACAAGCTTCATGCATTTTTCCAATCATCCACTAATTTTGTAATTACTTTAAATATTAAACCCAACATAATAAATAGCATGGTGTAAGTCTCATACACCCATGAATGTTGTATCAACAACCATGATACAAAAAGAAAACACATTTTTAATATATATCACATATATATTAAAGTTGTGCATATGTGAGAAAAATTTTTAAGTGAACAAATGTTAGTTAATGTAAATTAGTATATAAAATATACAATTATACAATAAATTATTAAATCAACACTTGACTTAATAATCCGGTTTTATCTCATATAACCGACTAACATCCAATGTATCGACTTATCGAATCAACACTTGATTCAATAACCCGGCTATATCACATATAACCGATCGATACAAAAAGTCGCGAGAATAGAATACGGTATCACATACACGCATTATTCTTGGTCCCGCACATATCACATACGTGCTCCTATTTCATTTTGCTTGAGCCAGTAAAACCTCTATGTAGGACTCTAAAGACTCGTCAATACGCCGGCAGTAGGTGATGATCACATCAAGCACCCTCAAGCCGTCAGCGGTACTAGCTGGACGTAACGGCTACCTGGGTATTGAGCGATCAGAAGATCAGCAAGCAAGCCCGCTCCAACTCTTGTAAAAGTCTGACGGTAACACTTTCCGGACAGTCCGGTCTCCTCGTATGATATGTCGCATATCAAGTATAGGGGTGGTAAACGTCAGACCCAAATAACTGATAAGTCATGCCTATGTCTGTTGCGCCACGGCAGCGCCCCGGCCGTCTATCCGAGGCTAAAATGCGGAATCAAAATTTTCCTTACATGGAAACTGGCGCTACCGCGGACAATGAGAACCCGGATCGTAACCATTAACCTATACTAGCTAACAAGAGATGGGAAGAGAAGTATACCGAGTGATCCGAGTCCTCCGGTCTTCCCGTCATCATCCCGATCTCCCGCGGAAAGTCTTGTCTCCATATCGTCACCTCCTCGCCGGAAGGGCACCACATCGTCTGCATCTTTTACGGGCTCCCACCTCAATACCGAGGCAACTCGGGCACGAAGCTGGCAAGTCGACGTGCCCAAGATTTGCTGTAGAATGTAGTGTAGAATTATAGGCTCTATTGGGGTGGTGAAGTTGCCATGGAGGGAGAAGGAAATCATGAACTTTGGAGAGGGTTTTTGGTGGCAAGAAAAATGAGATGAATGATAAATTTCCAACACCCAAATCAAATGAACCATTCTCACTTTCCTCCTCTAATGTGGCCGGCCAATATCATGTGGGAATTTGTGGGAGGAATCAACTAAGGGAGGTGAGTGTAGGATAAAGGGAAGGGTGACCACATCATAAAGCAAAGAAAACATCAACCATGCGTAAAACTTCTAATCACTTCAAATCTCATAAATGCACCATCATGGATGAAAAAGCAAAAGATGCTAATTCTATCATAATGAATATGTTTGCAAGAAACCCCCTCCACAAATGTTATTTGCACAATTGCAAATAACCCGATCCATCGGAAAAGTCCGGCCGGGAAGGAACAAAGGAAAACCGGCCGGAACGGAATGCAAACTGGCAATCTCAGAAAACTGGTCCCGTAATGAATTACAGGAAAACCCCGATACTTTGCATACACACCCGCATCTGTATTCCGACCGGATACAAATGCAAGGAGACAAAATCTACACCATACTAAACTAGGAACGGCTTAAGCCAAAGCCGGCTAGTAATATCCGTTCGATCCTGATCCGTGCAATACCGCACGTATTAGATCGAACCCTGCCATATAACTATACGGCTACTAGTACAAAACTGTCCGATCCTGATCCGTGCAATACCGCACGTATCTGATCGGACCCTGCCATATCTCCATACGGCCTCTAGAGCGTTTCGCCCGAGAGCTTGAGTAACTGAAAGTGTGGTGGACTCTAAAGACTCATCAATACTATGGCTGTGGATTTAACCACTAGCACGTCAGAGATATTAGCCAATACGTGACGGGCCACCAGCTATTGACCAAAAAGGGACGTCGATGAGCGAATTCATCCTGACACCCTACTGAGCCTGTCAGTGACAATATCCGTACAGTCCGGTCCGTTCGTCTATGAGTATCGCATGTCGGGCCTAGGGGGTTGGTAAAAGTCAGACCCCCAAAAGCGGTACAAGTCGTGTCGGAGTGTAGCCCAGAACGCCCTGAGATACTACTGGAATACCTACCAGTAAATCTCCTGCCTCGGCCGAGGGCTTGGCGTAATGGCTCTCCTAGACACAGCGCGACCTCACCCCCAATACCGGGAGAGACGAACCCCTGAAGATCCGCTCACTGCCTCCATGTGGCTCGGGACTGTACCCAACTAAAACCTGTTTGCACGACTCCTTTGAGCCGTGGTAGGATAGTAATCAAAGTACAGTGGGAACTCACACGAGACAAATGACGATCCCCAGGTCGATGAACAAACCTGTACACATGTCACCAGGGAACTGCTATCCGACGTCTGGTATAATCCCAACTGGCAGGTTCCCGACGAGTCCTTTCCGGTGTACTCATAACCCAATGAGCACCTGTATACATCTTAGGTGAACCAACTGACACCAGTGGCTTGTGAGACCGGCCACCGCCCCTCGTCGGGGTCTCGACTGTATACACTAGTCTACTAATGGAGTATCGATGTGCTGTCTCGAAACTCCTATGACTAGGGACCTTTTAAGGATGTGCTTATAGACTACCAGCTCCCACGTATATGATCGCCATCATACTGCTGGTAGTCAAGCAAGAATCCTAGGGGCTCTATCAACGTGTAATAGCGACATGTCAGGTCACCTAAAGCAGTACACGATGATAAAGATAAACCAGATAGCATACTATTATCTCGAGTAAGACTGTCCTACCGGGATAGGTCCTCCCTCAATCATTGCAATCACATGCCTGTGATCCAATAATTGACTCTGAGGGCACTATCTCCAACAATCTCCCACTTGCACTCAAGGCTAATTATTGCGATGTCGCGTACTCACAGCCCGTGTGATAACGAACACCCAACTCCTCTACTTGTCAGTCTCACAAAACTTGTTTGCGAAACTATTGCGTTCGAGGAATAGCCTCATTGAGTGGATCCGTCTTGATGTTTCTTTCTATGTCTCTCTATATCTCAAGTTCGCAGAGAAAGCCATCTCCCGAAATGAGCAATACCTGTCTTAGAATGTCTGGATGTCTGATGGGACCTAGCTCATAAATGAACTCCAAATCCAAACTTCTTAGACTGTATCAATAACTGAACTTAATCAGTATCCTGCTCCATGCCTTCCCTCAGTATCCACCTGGACCACCTGTCCCAAATACTGCCCCTTGTCAGAGGGAAAACTATAACTCTGACGGCCATTCTGCCATCCATGTCACCTTGGAAGCCTGGAATGATAACCGTCTCCTGAAAGAAGCTGTCATTATCACATCCCTAGGACACGCACTTATGTCCTAAAACTGCTTCCGATTGTTTCTCCAGGATTGGATTAATATCAACTTATTGCATTTACTGCAAGAACAACATCTGGTGTGGTACTTGACATCTTATGATTGACTCAATTGCCTAAGCAAGTGATCTGTCAATCATGAGTATCCCTCTCCTCTTTAGTCTGTAAGACACCTTTAGAGAGGGTGACTCCATCAACTGCAGGTACACTACCGTGCCAGGAGTCGTCCATTCTAAATACTCATAGAATGCTGTCAAGGTACCCTGATTGGGAAACCACCCAAATCTAGATCTAAAACCATAGATCTAGTAACCAGTATGTCAGATATTATGTCCAAGTCCCATGTGGAGAAAACACTGTGTGACGACCAAAGTATAACCGATCGTAGTATAGGAGTTTCTTTTCCTACTATGTGTATGTCATCTAAATACCAGGATATAACACCCTACTACCTTCTCAACAGATCCATCCCCTATTCTGATGAAGTCAAACCTATGACTGTCACTTCAGAAATAGATGATCTATCTCCGGTATAACTGCTTTAGTCTATAAATAGACATAAGCCTGATGACCACCAATGCTTTCGCCGCTCCCACTGACTACGAAAACCCTCTGCCAGAGTCATATAGACGTGCACTTCTAAAACTAGTTTAGAACGACGCTATACTCATCCACCTTCCGGGTCTCTCAGTCTGGAACAACAGCAATGGTAAGTCTGGGTAAACAAGAACCTCCCTGCCACCGTCCTTAAGCATACCGAAGTACCTCTCGAGTGCCTGAGGTTACCCATCTTATCTGCGGAGTGGCCAATGGAATGTCAAATCAGATTGAATCTTTGGGTTCCTTATCAAATCTTCAGTAATCGTTTGCGGTTCTGGAATCACTTCCAGTTCTACCATACTCCCACTACTGTTTTTGAAAAAATCCATTTTTTTAATAAAACTGTGGCGAGTCTAGAACAATATTTTTATTGATCTGCCAGATGGTAGAAAGTCAACCCTCGTCATAGCCTGGGTCAACCCACAAACAGACATTACAGAAACGTGCCTTGAGTTGTCCAGTGTCTGGTTTTAAGCATAAGCCGGACAACTCCCCGTACCTTAACATCGTTAAGATATGAACTATTCTATATCCAATATAGAACCAGAGGCACTGATTTAATTGAACCAGATTCAAATCATGCAGCTATCTCCAGTGCATGTAAACTAAATGGAGAGAGGCCGATCAGCGTTACTCAACTAAGGAATGCTTCCAATTATGAGTAACCTGAAAGAGAAGCAGTTTCTCTTTATCATTACTATCAACTGAATACCATACACAAGTATCTACATCTTCGATCACTTTGAAGAATCCCGATACTTGCTACACCTGGTTCTCTACTCTATTCAAATACCTATAACTCCTCAAAACTTAGACCCTGTGTTTCTACGAAACACATGTCTAAGAACTAGAGAAGTTAAAAGTAAACAGAATATAGTATGAGGACCAACCCCTCTGTCCTAATGGACACTGGACAACATACAATACTCTGTATAAGTCCGCTGAGTCTAACAACTCTTTCACTGTGCGTCGTAGGTTGAAAACTGTACTTATGGTTAAGAAGAATTACACCGCTGTTTAATGCTCCTTACCTAACCATCCACTGATATAGGTAAATGTCATCGACATAATATCAAAAGGTATATCTCACTCTATGAAAATAGACGTACAGATATATCAATTTGAAATTGGTGCACAACAGCGGATATTCAAAACCAAATATTTGCCGACCGGCAAACAGCCCAGATGATCTCCTTAAATATCACCGATTACAACGAATACCGATATAATGAGGATGATCACCCAATTCCCAATAACTTACTCCCACTCAGCATCTGTAAAACCATACAGATGTGAGAATCATACCTGGTAAATACATACCCTGGAGTAAGTATCTAATCGGGAAATCAGTTTTCTTTTAACATCACACAGTGAAACTGAAACATTGAAATGTTTCGGTGGGGTATTCCGGTGTTCTTAGTAATGCCGCTTCCATTACCCAGATTCACAACTGTAACTGTATATCTCTTTGCCATCTGTCCAAATCCCTTTATATGTCTTTAATCATTACCGTCTGCACACCCCTTTAGGCCAAATGATTTTCTTCCTTCCCTACCTTTCGGCACCAGCCTATGGTTTGGAAGAAGACTATCCAATAAGCATAAAAGATGTACTGTCCTAATCTTAGGAGCACTCGCAAAGCAAGAGAAGGTGAAGATAAAAGACAACCGAATAAACCTTATTCCTATTTCTCCTGAACCAGAATCCATCCCCGAACTGGAACAAGTTCCTTTCGAGTTTGTATATAACCATACGATGGAGTATCTAAATAAACTGTGGATCTTCGTAGTGATACGGAGTGTCCTGGAGAAATACAAAGGTGATTTAGGATTGGCGAAGAAATACTTGGTTCGGTCGTGAATAGCAGTCACAATTTACTTTGCCCTCTTACTAATCCCTTGCTTTGTCTTAACTTAATACCTTCTGCACACCATCGTTATGCTAATTGGTTTTCTTCATTCCCTACCGTTCGGCACCAGCCTAAGGTTTGGAAGAAGACTATCCAATTTACGTAATAGGTGTACTATCTCCTAAACCAAGGAGTACTCGCAATGAGAGAAGGTGAAAAGAAAAGACAACTGAATAATCCTATTCGTTTTCTCCAGAACCAGAAACCATCATCGAAGTCCTTCGAGTTCGTATATAACCATACGATGGTTTTGTCCAATGGAAGTGGACGTTCATAGTAATACGGGGTGTCCTGGAGAAAAGGGTAAAAGTAGGAGTGGCAATGAGGTTTGCAACTCTGACAATCCAAAAGCCAGTGTTAAGAAGGTTCGGTCAACTTGGTCACAGAGTCATAGTCCAGGGTCGGGTCAATGGTCGTAGCCAAAGAGTGAGAGAGAAAAGAAACACTCAGCGTGCACTCTAACCTAGATCAGAATGGTTACCAATTTATCTAATCAGGAAACCTCCCACTGTACCTCAAATTCTCTTCCAAACCTGAAAGAAGAATTAGTCAGGGTCACCCGAGGAGTAAACTAACTCATCAGTGGGAATCGGGATCCAACTATCATCGCATGATAACTTGACGGAATCCACTCAAGTCACCACACTCCAGAAGGTATGCGCATGCCTGGCAAGTTTCAGTTCTTTTGAAACTCCCGATGTGATTTTTACCCCAAGCGGTTTATGACCTTGACTAGGTCAACAAACCATAAACCGCCAGTCAAGTTCAACCCGTCATTATTCTGGATTGCATTCAACCCACCCGTACGTGCCCTTGACTAGGTCAACAAGGCCGCACGACTGTCTTAACCAATCCCACTTATGCAACAAACAAGTACCACTCAGCTACCGAACACTACGTCTTGACTAGGTCAACAAACGCAGCACGAATACTAAATAATACCTGTAGGAAATGACGGAGGGCTATGGCTGGTTTTTGGCGAAAAACCTTTAACGTAAAGAACTTGATATCGTTGAAGGAACTGCATAGTTTTTTTATAAAACTATAGTGACGAAAGCATTTGCTAAAGAGGTCACTCCCGGTGAAGGGATCTCGGCTCTTTCCCCGTAGAATGAGGTGCAGGATATTCCAACTGAATACCACGATGCAAAGCAAAAGTAATCAGCTATAGTGAAGTTAATGCCCTGACGCAAACTTCTGTCCATGGGGTCACTCCCGGTGAAGGGATCTCGGCCCTTGCCTCGTCGACTAAGGAGCAGGATATTCCAAATGAATACCACGATGCAAAACAAAAGTGAACGTCCTTGCAATAACAGCTTTTTGAAAAATGTTCCAACAACATCAGAATAGGTTTGTTTATCTTGCATTGATCCGAATCAACGCAGTCCCATCAATTGATCACACCACAAAGAACGAAAATATACTGATGTACGTATTTGCCATCCGCATTCGCCACTGGGTCCCGTCATCACCCGTTAGGTTACTTAACTAACGACAGAGCGGGGACTGGACTAGCGCGGATGCAAAACATATACAACATCTACTAATATATATACCAATATATTATATTTCGCTCAAGGCGTGATAAAATGCAACATCACAGAAATGTACAGCATCACAGAACAATACAGATATCTGGAACCCCCGGGTTTCACAGAGCCGCTGCTGAAACCCGACGTTCCCCTGGTCATGTGGATAGCCTGTGCAACGAAATCCTAGACCCCTACGGGCGCGGCAAGTCACCCGCCAAAACCTGAAGCGAGGCAGCCCCCTTCAGCACCGTGAATGGACCACCCAGCACTTCATGGAATCCGGTAACTTGGGCACCCCTCCTGGGTCAACCTATACCCCCTACGAGTGCGGCGAATAGCCCACCAATCCTAGAGTGAAGCCCCCTCCGTCTCAATGCCATGAGATGCGGGCCCGTTGCCCTCTAGAACCCGGCTATCCGTGCACCCCTCCGCGGGGTAGTCCTAGTACAGAAAGTAAAATATACATACACCGGGTACATCGACCGCAACCAGGTCGTGCCCCAAAAGAATAATACAAACAGGCAGGGACGACAGTCCACATTTCGGACGCTCGCCCCGCAATATCAAATGTACATAATACAACAAAACTGTACTAACATTGCATCCAGGCTATCCCCCACGACCGATCCGCAACAACACAGCATAAACATAGAACATCAACGTGAAAGTCACGTTCGCAAATCCGTCTAACCGGGCTATAGCAGTTAGACAGGATTTACCGATCAAGTGACATTCACGGTCGTAGATATAATGTAAATACTGTGAAATAATGTGTTTAAAATATCCGATCGATCAAACAATTAACAAGTGGGCCCCCAAGCAATACTGTAGCAGTCACAGAAAATATGGGCCCAAATTTAATATCCTAAAACCCCCAAAATCAGCCCACAAGCCCACTGTAAAAATTGGACACAGTGAGGAAAGCAAAGTGCGGCGGAACCGCGGCCCAAGGGGGGGTTTGGCCGCGGTTCCGCGCTTCATCCATCGACTGAGTGCGTCGAATTTTTACAGTAGTCTTATAATTTCCAGTACATTAGTTTTATACAACCTGAAAAATTTTTAGACACCAAAAATTTTCAACAGAAAACTGATGTGAACGAAAATGTAGTTTTTGGGATTTTGGTCGATCGGATAAGTAAAACGCATTAGAACAAGCTAGGCAGCGTTAATGGCGTGGCTCTGATACCATGTTGCGCCATGTCAGCGCCCCGGCCGTCTATCCGAGGCCAAAATGCAGAATCAAAATTTTCCTTACTTGGAAACTGGCGCTACCGCGGACAATGAGAACCCGGATCGTAACCATTAACCTATACTAGCTAACAAGAGATGGGAAGAGAAGTATACCGAGTGATCCGAGTCCTCCGGTCTTCCCGTCATCATCCCGATCTCCCGCGGAAAGTCTTGTCTCCATATCGTCGCCTCCTCGCCGGAAGGGCACCACATCGTCTGCATCTTTTACGGGCTCCCACCTCAATACCGAGGCAACTCGGGCACGAAGCTGGCAAGTCGACGTGCCCAAGATTTGCTGTAGAATGTAGTGTAGAATCATAGTCTCTATTGGGGTGGTGAAGATGCCATGGAGGGAGAAGGAAATCATGAACTTTGGAGAGGGTTTTTGGTGGCAAGAAAAATGAGATGAATGATAAATTTCCAACACCCAAATCAAATGAACCATTCTCACTTTCCTCCTCTAATGTGGCCGGCCAATATCATGTTGGAATTTGTGGGAGGAATCAACTAAGGGAGGTGAGTGTAGGATAAAGGGAAGGGTGACCACATCATAAAGCAAAGAAAACATCAACCATGCTTAAAACTTCTAATCACTTCAAATCTCATAAATGCACCATCATGGATGAAAAAGCAAAAGATGCTAATCCTATCATAATGAATATGTTTGCAAGAAACCCCCTCCACAAATGTTATTTGCACAATTGCAAATAACCCCCTCCATCGGAAAAGTCCGGCCGGGAAGGAACAAAGGAAAACCGGCCGGAACGGAATGCAAACTGGCAACCTTAGAAAACTGGTCCCGTAATGAATTACAGGAAAACCCCGATACTGTTCATACACACCCGCATCTGTATTCCGACCGGATACAAATGCAAGGAGACAAAATCTACACTGTACTAAACTAGGACCGGCTTAAGCCAAAGCCGGCTAGTAATATCCGTTCGATCCTGATCCGTGCAATACCGCATGTATCAGATCAAACCCTTCCATATAACTATACGGCTACTAGTACAAAACTGTCCGATCCTGATCCGTGCAATACCGCACGTATCTGATCGGACCCTGCCATATCTCCATACGGCCTCTACAGCGTTTCGCCCGAAAGCTTGAGTAACTGAAAGTGTGGTGGACTCTAAAGACTCGTCAATACTATGGCTGTGGATTTAACTACTAGCACGTCAGAGGTATTAGCCAATACGTGACGGGCCACCAGCTATTGACCAAAAAGGGACGTCGATGAGCGAACTCATCCTGACACCCTACTGAGCCTGTCTGTGACAATATTCGTACAGTCCGGTCCGTTCGTCTATGAGTATCGCATGTCGGGCCTAGGGGGTTGGTAAAAGTCAGACCCCCAAAAGCGGTACAAGTCGTGTCGGAGTGTAGCCCAGAACGCCCTGAGATACTACTGGAATACCTACCAGTAAATCTCCTGCCTCGGCCGAGGGCTTTGCGTAATGGCTCTCCTAGACACAGCGCGACCTCACCCCCAATACCGGGAGAGACGAACCCCTGAAGATCCGCTCACTGCCTCCATATGGCTCGGGACTGTACCCAACTAAAACCTGTTTGCACGACTCCTTTGAGCCGTGGAAGGGTAGTAATCAAAGTACAGTGGGAACTCACACGAGACAAATGACGATCCCCAGGTCGATGAACTAACCTGTACACATGTCACCAGGGAACTGCTATCCGACGTCTGGTATAATCCCAACTGGCAGGTTCCCGGCGAGTCCTGTCCAGTGTACTCATAACCCAATGAGCACCTGTATACATCTTAGGTAAACCAACTGACACCAGTGGCTTGTGAGACCGGCCACCGCCCCTCGTCGGGGTCTCGACTGTATACACTAGTCTACTAATGGAGTATCGATGCCCTGTCTCGAAACTCCTACGACTAGGGACCTTTTAAGGATGTGCTTATAGACTACCAGCTCCCACGTATATGATCGCCATCATACTGCTGGTAGTCAAGCAAGAATCCTAGGGGCTCTATCAACGTGTAATAGCGACATGTCAGGTCACCTAATGCAGTACACGATGATAAAGATAAACCAGATAGCATACTATCATCTCGAGTAAGACTGTCCTACCGGGATAGGTCCTCCCTCAATCATTGCAATCACGTGCCTATGATCCAATAATTGACTCTGAGGGCACTATCTCCAACAATGTCAGGCTCATAACGGGTCGAGAAACTACTGGTAACACTTACCAGTAAATCTTTAAATCAGCCGTGGCCAGGGACTTCCCTGTTATGGCCAATCGAGCATAGCGCAACATCAACCCCCAATACCGGGAGAGACGAAACCCCTCCTTTCGCTCATTGCCTCCATATGACTCGGGACTCTATCCAAAAACCACCGTTTTGCACGCCCTCTTGAACGTGGTAAGTTGGAAATCAAAGCACAGTGGGAATCACACAAGACTCTATGACGATCTCGGGTCTACAGACTAACTTGCACAAGTGTCACCAAAAAACTGCCATCTGACGTGAGGTATAATACCATCTGGGAATTCTCGGTGAGTCCGTCCAGTGTACCCAGTCTCCACTGAGCACCCGTATACCATCTCTGATGTCAATCACCAATGGATATGGGATCATCCATCGCCCATCTCATGGGTCGAGAAGCGTATACGCTAGTCTACTCGGGTATATCGATGCCCTGTCTCGATACACCTACGACTAGGAACATTAAAGGATGTACTTATGGACTACTCTGTCCCCACTAGTATGATCTGCATCATAGTCCAGGTAGTCAAGGGTTTTACCAACATGTAACGGTAAGACAGCATCAAGAGACAAGTATACATGTTAAGATAAAGAGCAACCAGATAGCATACTATCATATCGAGCAAGAAAGTCCTCTCGATATATGTCCAAGCATCCAATATAATATACATCAACTGTACAATACTGGCCTCTAGGGAATACATGCAACTAACATACATGTATGCTATATGTCATATGCATAAAGAAATATAAATCAATGTCTCAATGTACCTAACCAAACTATATCATATAGGTATGTGTGTTATGTGTAACATGGCAATTATTGACGGTGTGTATGGTATACAATCAATGCTCTGACACATGAGCCATCAATAATAGTGCAGTGTCCTAAGGGTACTAGTCCAAGCACAACAAATAATTAAGAAATAAGGGTATGCGCAAACTCTATATATGAAATAGAAAATGCCACAATATCAAATCATTCCTAGCCCAAACGGATAACGCCATGCAGGTGATTCCCCTGTAGATGTTAAATCTACTCACCAACGCTCCTGGCTATGTGAAGCCTACCACCTGTTTTCCCTTCGTCGCAGCGTCCGAAGTCCCCGCATGCGAACCTAAAACATAACACAACAAAGCAAATATATATTAGCAATAGACCCAAAACACGTACAAACTGCGCGGTCCAACGCGACACACAAAACACACTCTCAAGTGTCCGTATTGTAGCTAACGTGCATAGCTACACTACGAAACCAACTCAGAGCAATAGAACATAGAACACGAACCATATTGGATAACGAAACGAGTGAAAATGAAACACTAGAAATACTCAAAGTGTCCCAGATTTTGATATACTAACAATCTGTAAAATTTGCAAGTACCATGAGAACACAAACAACCCCAGAGACCCCTACACCAAAACCCAAACCCTAACTCCCTAGTCTGGCCGAATTGCGGCCAGAAGCAAAATAATTGCGGCCGGTTCATGAAGGAATTGGTTCGTATTTTGAGGGTAGCTTCTAGGTCAATACACTCGGTCACTGTGATGGGAACTTTTGCAACAATTACCTGGTTTGATAGAAGATCATCCGAGACCCAAAATCACACTAAAAATACGATATTTACCCGAAACGTTACGATACGCGATCTAAATTGAAACGAGTAAGCTACGCTACACAATAAAACATATTTAACTGAAATAGATCATTACCTAACCAGAAGAACTCAAGGATCCTAGCTTTGCAAGCTCTAAGGCATCCAAGAGGCAAATTAAGTCAAAGATGTGATTTTTGTGAGTTTTTTGAAGTTTTTGTGATGGATTTTTGATGGAATGAAGAAGTGTTCAGTTTCAGTTAAGAGAGGAATGAGAAAATAATAGAGATAGAGAAATGAGAGAGCATGAGGTTAATGAGAGAGGGAGGTGAGTGTAGGATGAGAATGTGGTGAGTGTAACCCTTGCATTAACTCACCATTAATGCTTTCACACACAACTCATCGTGCCACCTCTTCTCACCAAAAGAAATATCTTTTCACAACAAAAGATCTAGGAGTTTAGGTTATGGATTAGATTAAAAGAAGGATTATGATAAAGTAAAGGATTAGATTAGGTTAAGTCGTCAAGGTCACTAAACTAAATTAGCACAAACAAACCCTCACATTAACGTGCACACGTGCATGGATGTCATAATTGTAAGTCTACGTTAGCGCCCCGGCAGTCTACAGACGCCATAATGCGGAACAAAAACTTTTAACTGGCGCTATCGTATACTTTAACCCGGATCTGCCATTATTGCTAAACTAACAAACTGTAAAGAGTGTAGAATGGTTATACCGAACGATCCGAGTCCTTCGTTCTTCAACCATCATCCCACGCTCCGTTGCGGCTGCTCCGATCTCGTCGATCTCCGATCTCCTCGTCGAGGTGGCACCACATGATCGGTTCTTTAAACGGGCTCCCGCCTCTGACTCGAGGCAACTCGATCGTCAAGTTTGCCAAAGGAGACGACCAAGATTGATGTAGAGAATGAGTAGATGACTTTGTCTCGTTCCGTCCAAAGCTATGGACGGACGGTTAATGAAGTTGCCGAAGGAATCGGGTGATGGAATGAAATGGACTGTGAAATTCCATACACCGATAAAACCTATCATAATCTTTTCTCTCTAAAATGAAACATCAAGTGAGAGTGTGAGAGTGAGGAGAGAGAGAGGGCAAGCCATATATATGAAGGAGGGAGGTGACCGTAGGAGCAAGTGGTGGCAATAAGAGAAAGCTTCTCACTCTAAAATATCTTAAGCAATCCAAGAAGCTTTAATAACAAAGCATGAATCACTAAACCTAGTCACCCTTTAATAAATGCAACCAATGAAAACCCTACACCAATAAGCCTAGTCACCTCATCTAGAATATTCTAGAACACTGACTCACCACATCTGTAGAAAAGATAAATTCGTCTTTAACCAAATGTTAAAAGACGGCTGATAGAAAACTGGAAACTGGCAACTTCCAAAAGTGATCCTGAAACGACTTTCAGGATAACCCCGAAACTGTATAAATATACCCGCATTTGTATTACGACCGAATACAAATGCAACTGAGACAAAGATATTATACCTACTCAATATAATACTCGGATCCGGCTTAAACCAAAGCCGACCGGTATCATCTGTCCGAAAATCGACACGTGCGTAAACGCACGTGCATTTTCCGAACCCTGCCATAAAACCATACGGCCTCTACAACGTTTCGCCCGAACTTGGGAAACTGTCTGTGGGGGACTCTAATGACTCGTCAGCACCCTGGCAGTGGGTTTAACCACAAACCGTCAGCGGCACTAGCAATGCGTAACGGCTGCCCATGGACTGACCTCAAGGGATGCCGATGAGCGCACTCATCCGGAAAACCCTACTGAGCCTAACGGTGACAATGTATATACAGTCCGGTCCGTTCGTCAATGAGTATCGCATATCCTGCCTAGGGGGCTAGTCACGTCAGACCCCCAATAGCAGTATAAGTCATGTCGGAGTGAAGCCCAATTACACCCTGAGATACTACTGGAGTACCTACCAGTAAATCTCATGCCATGGCCATGGACTTTGTGTAATGGCTCTCCTAGACACAGCACGACCTCGCCCCCAATACCGGGAGAGACGAATCCCCTGCCGATCCGCTCAAGTGCCTCCATATGGCTCGGGACTGTACCCAAAAACTACCTGTTTGCACGACTCCTTTGAGCCGTGGTAGGGTAGAAATCAAAGCACAGTGGGAACTCACACGAGACAAATGACGACCTCAGGTCGATGAACTAACCTGTACACATGTCACCAGGGAACTGCTATCTGACGATAGGTATAGTACTAACTAGCAGATTCCCGGCGAGTCCTGTCCGGTGTACTCATAACCCAATGAGCACCTGTATACATCTTAGGTGATCCAACTGACACCAGTGGCTTGTGAGACCGGCCACCGCCCCTCGTCGGGGTCTCGACTGTACACACTAGTCTACTCTGGAGTATCGATGCCCTGTCTCGAAACTCCCACTACTAGGGACCACAATTAAGGATATGCATATAAACTACCCAACTCTCACGTATATGATCGCCATCATACTGTTGGTAGTAAAGCAAGATCCTAAGGGCTCTATCAAAGTGTAACATGCAATCAGTCACCTGAACATGTACACGACTGATAAAGGCAAACCAGATAGCATACTATCATCTCGAGTAAGACTGTGCTACCGGGATAGGTCCTCCGCAATCATTGCAATCACGTACCTGCGATCCAATAATTGACTATGAGGGCACTATCTCCAACAATCTCCCACTTGCACTCAAGGCTAATATTGCGATGTCGACTACTCACAGCCCGTGTGAAACCGAACATCCAACTCCTCTACTAATCAGTTTCACAAAGCCCGTTTGTAAAACTATTGTGTTCGAGAAATAGCCTCGGTGAGTGGATCCGCCTAGAAGTTTCTTTCTGTATCTCTCTTAATCTCAAGTTCGCGGAGAAAGCCATCTCCCGAATTGAGTAGTACCTGTCTTAGAATGTCTGGATATCTGATGGGACCTTAGTTCATAAATGATCTCCATATCCAAACTTCTTAGACTGTATGGATCACTAAACCTAATCAGTATCCGGCACCATGCCACCCACAGTATCCTTTGGAACCACCTGTCCACAATACTGTCCCTCGTCAGAGGGAAAACTAAAACTCTGACAATCACTCTGTCATCCATGTCACCTTTGAAGCCTGGAATGATAACCGTCTCCCGAAAGAGGCTGCCGTTATAAAATCCATAGAACATGTACTAATGTTCTAAAACTGCTTCCTTATGTATCTCCAGGATTGGATTAATACAAACTTATTGCATCTAGTGCAAAAACAACATTTGGTGTGGTACTTGACATCTCATGATTGACTCAATTGCCTAAGCAAGTGATCTGCCAATCATGCACAACCCTCTCCTCTTTAGTCTGTAAGACACCTTTAGAGAGGGTGACTCCATCACCTGCAGGTACACCACCATGCTAGGAGTCAACTATTCCAAAAACCATTAGAATATCTGTCAAAGTACCCACATTGGGAAACTACCCAAATCCAGATCTAAAACCATAGATCTAGAAACCAGAATGTTAAATATTATATCCATATCCTGTCTGGAGAAACAACTGTGTGACGACCACAGTACAACCGATCGTAGTATAGGAATTTTACTTCCTACTCTGTGTATGTCATCCTGATACCATGACATCACACCCTACTACCTTCTTAACTGATCCATCCCCTATTCTGATTGAAGTCAAACCCATGACTGTCACATCAAAATTAGATGATCTATCTCCGCTATAATTGCTCAAGTCTATAAATAGATATAAGCTACTTGCCCACTATGCTTCCGCTGCTCCCACTGACTACGACAACCCTCCTACCGGGTCTCATATCCTGGAACAATAGTAGTGTCAAGTCTGGGTAGATAAGAACCTCCCTGTCACCGTCTTTGAGCCTACCGAAGTACCTCTCGGGTGTCTAAGGTTACCTACCATACCTGCGGAGTGGCTATTGGAATGTCAAACCTGATTGAATGTATAGGTCCTATTAAATTTTCCGTAATCGTTCGCGGTTCTGGAATCACTTCCAGTTCTACCATACTCCCACTACTGTTTTCTGAAAAAGATCTGTTTTACTAAAATTGTGGCGAGTCAAGAACAATATCACTATTGATCTTCCAAATGGTAGAATATCAACCCTCGTCATAGCCAGGGTCAACCCACAAACAGCCATTACAGAAACGTGCCCTGAGTTATCCAGTGTCTGGTTTTAATCATAAGCTTGACAACTCCCCGTACCTTAGTTTCTTTTAAGGTACGAACTATTCTATATCCAATATAGAAACTTTGGCACTTATTTAATTGGAACCATATTCAATCCATGCATCTGTCTCCAGTGCATATCAACTTAATGGAAAGAGGCTAATCAACATTACTCAACTTAGGAATCCATCCAATTATGAGTATCCTGAAAGAGAAACACGTTTCTCAAAACCATCACTATCATCTGAATACCAATCACAAGAATCTACATCTTCGATCTCTTTGAAGAATCCCGATGCTTGTGATACCTGATTCTCTACTTTATTCTTATACCCACAACTTCTCAAAACTTAGACCATGTATTTCTACGAAACACTTGTCTAAAAACTAGAGAAGTTATAAGTAAACAGAACAAAGCACGAGGACCTACCCCTTTGTCCTGATGGACACTTGGACAACATACAATACTCTGTATAAGTCCGCTGAGTTAAATAACTCAAAACCTGTGCGTCGTAGGTAGAAAACTGTACCCTGGCGATTTCCTCAAATATCACCAATTACAACGAATTCCGATATAATGAGGATGATCACCTAATTCCCAATATCTTACTCCCACTCATCATCTATAAAACCATACAGATATGAGAATGAAACCTGGTAAATACATACCCTTGGAGTAAGTGTTTAATCGGGAAAACAGTTTTTCCTTTAACAATGCACTGAAACATGAAAATGTTTCGTAGGGGTATCCTGGTATTCATAGCAATGCCTCTTCCATAATCCAATTCATGACTTCAACCGTATATTTTATTGCCGTCTCTCTAAATTCCTTTATTTGTCTTTAGTCGTTACCTTCTGTACACCATCGTTAGGCTAAATGGTTTTCTTCCTTCCCTACCGTTCGGCACCAGCCTATGGTTTGGAAGAAGACTATCCAGTAAGCATAATAGGTGTACCCTCCTAAACCAAGGAGTACTCGCATCTCGAGAGAAGGTGACGATAAAAGACAATTGAATAATACCTTATTCTTTTAAAGGTGAAATGGGAGTGGCGATGAAGTACGCGGTTTTGGTCGTGAATGATATCAGTCGCAATTTACTTTGCCCTCTTTCTAATCCCTTTATTTTGTCTTTACATATTACCTTCTGCACACCCTACTTAGGCTAATTGGTTTTCTTCATTCCCTACCTTTCGGCACCAGCCTATGGTTTGGAATAAGACTATCCAATAGGCGTAATAGGTGTACTCTCCTAAACCAAGGAGCCCTCGCAACCTGAGAGAAGGTGATAATAAAAGACAAATGAATAAACCAATTCTATTTCTCCTGAACCTGGATCCATCCCCGAAGAAGTTCCTTCGAGTTCGTATATAACCATACGATGGATCTATCCAATGGAAGTGGATATCCGTAGTATACGGGTGTTCTGAGAAATTCAAAGGGTAAAAGAAGGAGTGGCAATGACTTATGCAACTCAGACAATCCAAAAGCCAGTATTTTAAGAAGGTTCGGTCAACTTGGTCTCCGAGTCATAGTCTAGGGTCGGTCAAAGGTCGCTGCCAAAGAGAGAGAGAGAAAAGAAACACTCTGCGTGCACTCTAACCTAGATCAGAATGGTCATCATTTTATCTAATCCGGAAACCTCCCACTGTCCTGTCAAATTCTTCTCCAAACCTAAAGAAGAATCAATCGGGATCACCCGAAGAGTAAACCAACTCATCAGTGGGAATCGGGATCCAACTCTCATCGCATGTTAACGTGATGGAATGCATCCACGTTATTCATACTCCAGAAGGTATGCGCATACTTGGCAAGTTTCAGTTTCTTTAGAAACTCCCGATATCATTTTCTTGCCCCATGCTCTTATGACCTTGACGTATGCCAACAAATCATAAGTCACATGTCAAGTTCTGCCCGTCATTATCCTGTTAATTTGAACCCACCCGTACATACCCTTGACGTATGCTAACAAGGTAATACGACTGTCCCAAACCAACTCATCTATCTATGCAACAAATGAATACCCAGCAGCTACCAAACACTATGCCTTGACGTATGCCAACAAACATAGCTTGAATACTACTGACCATCCATAAGAAACGACGGAGGGCTACGGTTGGTTTTTGGCGAAAAACCTTTAACGTAGTGAACTTGATATCGCTGAAGGAACCTGATAGCTTTTTAAAATATAGTGGCGAAAACCTTTTGCTAAAGAGGTCACTCCCGGTAAAGGGATCTCGGCTCTTTCCTCGTGGAATGAGGTGCAGGATATTCCACTGAATACCGCTATGCAAAGCAACATGTAATCGACTATAGTGAAGTTATTACTCTGACGCAAACTTCTGTCCAAGGGGTCGGTCCCGGTGAAGGGATATCGGCCCTTGCCTCGTCGAATGAGGTGCTGGATATTCCACTGAATACCGCTATGCATAACAAAAGAAAACGTCTTTGCAATAACACTTTTTAAATTGTTCCAACAACTGCATACAGGTTTGTTTTTACTTTGCGTTGATCAGAATCAACGCAGTCCCATCAATTATCACACCAGAAAAGAACGAAAATAAAATGTACGTATATGCCATCCGCATTCGTCACTGGGTCCCGTCATCACTCGTTAGGTTACTTAACTAACGACAGAGCGGGGACTGGACTAGCGCGGGTGCAAAACATATACAACATCTAATAGTATATAAACCAATATACAATAATCGCTCCAGGCGTGATAGTATGCAGCATTACAGAAAAGTAATAAGCATCACAGAACAATACAGATAATCTGGGATCCCCGAGTTTCACAGAGCCGCTGCTGAAACTCGACGTTCCCCTGTCGTGTGGATAGCATGTGCAATGAAACCTAGACCACTACGGGTGCGGCAAGTTACCCGCCAAAACCTGAAGCGAGGCAGTCCCCACAGCATAGTGAATGGAACACCCGGCACTTCACGGAATCCGGTAATCTTGGGCACCCCTCCTTGGGTCAACCTGTACCCCCTACGAGTGCGGCGAATAGTCTGCCAATTCTGAAGTGGGGTCCCTCTGCCTCTCAAAGCCATGAGATGCGGACCCGTTGCTTTCCCGAACCCGGCTATCCGTGCACTCCGTCGCGGGGTAAAACCTAGTACAGTAATGAAAAAGAGTACAATAGGTACATCGACCGCAACCTGGTCGTGCCCCAAAAAGAATATTATACAACAGGCAGTGACGGCTGTCCACAAGTTGGACGCTCGCCCCGCAATATCAAATGTACAAATAAACACAAACTGTACTACCATTGCACACTGCTATCCACCACGACAAATCCGCAACATCACAGCACCACACAGAACATCAACGCGAATGTCACGTTCGCAAACCCGTCTAAAAGAACTATAGCAATCAGACGCGGTTTACCGATCAAATGACATTCCCGGTCGGAGATATAATGTAAGCACTGTAAACTAACGTGTTTAACTTTCGATCGACCAAATATCAAAAAGTGGGCCCCACGACTTACTGGTGAACAGTAACAAAACCTGGGCCAAAATGATATATACCAAAAACCCCAAAAACCAACACAGAATACACTGACCAAATTTGGGAGCACGTGCTCCCCACGTGGCCGCGGATGCGCGGCCAAACCATGGGTTTGGCCGCCCTTCCGCGGCAGCCTGGAGGGATCACGACCCCAAATTTTGTCGTGGTTCTTAAATATGCCTGCACGGATTTTTAAGACATCCATAATTCAATTTTGAGATCGTTTAAAATTAACAGAAACTGTCGGGCATAAAAATTGTGATTTTTGCAATTTTCGATTTCCGGTCGGATCGATGTTTTAAACGCGTTAGCACAAGTTAGTATAGCAAAATGGTTAGGCTCTGATACCACTGTAAGTCTATGTTAGCGCCCCGGCAGTCTACAGACGCCATAATGCGGAACAAAAACTTTTAACTGGCGCTATCGTATACTTTAACCCGGATCTACGATTATTGCTAAACTAACAAACTGTAAAGAGTGTAGAATGGTTATACCGAACGATCCGAGTCCTTCGTTCTTCAACCATCATCCCACGCTCCGTTGCGGCTGCTCCGATCTCGTCGATCTCCGATCTCCTCGTCGAGGTGGCACCACATGATCGGTTCTTTAAACGGGCTCCCGTCTCTGACTCGAGGCAACTCGATCGTCAAGTTTGCCAAAGGAGACGACCAAGATTGATGTAGAGAATGAGTAGATGACTTTGTCTCGTTCCGTCCAAAGCTATGGACGGACGATTAATGAAGTTGCCGAAGGAATCGGGTGATGGAATGAAATGGACTGTGAAATTCCATACACCGATAAAACCTATCATAATCTTTTCTCTCTAAAATGAAACATCAAGTGAGAGTGTGAGAGTGAGGAGAGAGAGAGGGCAAGCCATATATATGAAGGAGGGAGGTGACCGTAGGAGCAAGTGGTGACAATAAGAGAAAGCTTCTCACTCTAAAATATCTTAAGCAATCCAAGAAGCTTTAATAACAAAGCATGAATCACTAAACCTAGTCACCCTTTAATAAATGCAACCAATGAAAACCCTACACCAATAAGCCTAGTCACCTCATCTAGAATATTCTAGAACACTGACTCACCACATCTGTAGAAAAGATAAATCCGTCTTTAACCAAATGTTAAAAGACGGCTGATAGAAAACTGGAAACTGGCAACTTCCAAAAGTGATCCTAAAACGACTTTCAGGATAACCCCGAAACTGTATAAATATACCCGCATTTGTATTACGACCGAATACAAATGCAACTGAGACAAAGATATTATACCTACTCAATATAATACTCGGATCCGGCTTAAACCAAAGCCGACCAGTATCATCTGTCCGAAAATCGACACGTGCGTAAACGCACGTGCATTTTCCGAACCCTGCCATAAAACCATACGGCCTCTACAACGTTTCGCCCGAACTTGGGAAACTGTCTGTGGGGGACTCTAATGACTCGTCAGCACCCTGGCAGTTGGTTTAACCACAAACCGTCAGCGGCACTAGCAATGCGTAACGGCTGCCCATGGACTGACCTCAAGGGATGCCGATGAGCGCACTCATCCGGAAAACCCTACTGAGCCTAACGGTGACAATGTATATACAGTCCGGTCCGTTCGTCAATGAGTATCGCATATCCTGCCTAGGGGGCTAGTCACGTCAGACCCCCAATAGCAGTATAAGTCATGACGGAGTGAAGCCCAATTACACCCTGAGATACTACTGGAGTACCTACCAGTAAATCTCCTGCCATGGCCATGGACTTTGTGTAATGGCTCTCCTAGACACAGCACGACCTCGCCCCCAATACCGGGAGAGACGAATCCCCTGCCGATCCGCTCAAGTGCCTCCATATGGCTCGGGACTGTACCCAAAAACTACCTGTTTGCACGACTCCTTTGAGCCGTGGTAGGGTAGAAATCAAAGCACAGTGGGAACTCACACGAGACAAATGACGACCTCAGGTCGATGAACTAACCTGTACACATGTCACCAGGGAACTGCTATCTGACGATAGGTATAGTACTAACTAGTAGATTCCCGGCGAGTCCTGTCCGGTGTACTCATAACCCAATGAGCACCTGTATACATCTTAGGTGATCCAACTGACACCAGTGGCTTATGAGACCGGCCACCGCCCCTCGTCGGGGTCTCGACTGTACACACTAGTCTACTCCGGAGTATCGATGCCCTGTCTCGAAACTCCCACGACTAGGGACCACAATTAAGGATATGCATATAAACTACCCAACTCTCACGTATATGATCGCCATCATACTGTTGGTAGTAAAGCAAGATCCTAAGGGCTCTATCAAAGTGTAACATGCAATCAGTCACCTGAACATGTACACGACTGATAAAGGCAAACCAGATAGCATACTATCATCTCGAGTAAGACTGTGCTACCGGGATAGGTCCTCCGCAATCATTGCAATCACGTACCTGCGATCCAATAATTGACTATGAGGGCACTATCTCCAACAATAATAAATAATAATAAATTATTAATTAAATGTTATAAAATGTGAGGAACCTAAATTCATTAACTTTTTACCAAAACCCCGAATTACCGTCTTAACTAACACCAACCGAAAACTAAGGCGTTATGATTGAGTGATTTCGGATTGTGTTGTTGGAAATCGTGTATAGAAATCACAACCAAAAATAATTTGACCGCAATCAATAACGGTGTCGAATGTAGCGCGTTAGTAAGTGCGGATCGTCCACAGGGAAAGTGAGATCCGTTCAATTTTCGAATTAGATGAGTCGAAAATTGAATGAAAAGAAAAGAAACAATTCATGATTTGTAAAATTGAATATCAAGAATTAGAAAAATCTAGATCTAAGAAAACAGTAAAATCAAGAATTGAGATGTGATGTTTTCCAAACCAACAATCAAGATTCGAAGTGTGGCTCGTAGGAGTAGATCGGATCTATAGATGTGATGGGATCTAATGATTACATATTCTTATCCATTAACGAATTGATACTAGATCGATGGCGATTTATCGAGGTTTAAGGATCTTGCGAAGAAACTAGGGATTCCTCATATCATCCTTTGTCCTTTCAATGAATCTCATTCACAAACTAGTTTCTAGTAAATCTAATGATCGATCGTTGATCTCTAGTTCCGAGCGAAAATGATGAAGAGAGCATCTCGCATCGAAACTAGATCGTGGATCATTCGATTTTCAAGAATTTACAAACATTATAGGACTTAAGAATTGTAAAAGAGTCTAAATCATCATCATCTATCGATCGTCACAACTCTTACACGAGTACTCAATCATCATAATAACAAGCACAATCACAAATTGAGATCGAATCATAATGCTTGAATTAAAAGATAAGCAAGATATAGAAATTTCACCTTTATTTATCGACAAATTCGTTACAACTCTCTTGAAATTTACAGAAGGAAGGAACTTGATCGTCGATTTCGGCTTCGCTCGGCTCCTTGAGTCGCGGATCTCCTTGGATCTCTTGCTCCGATGAAGTCCGGCGTCGCTTTCTAAAGGATCGAAGGCTTCAAGCTTGATGTGGTACTCGGAATTCTTGATCTTGGTTTTGGAATTGGAATTAGGTTTAGGGTTTTGAGGCACAAGTTGTGTCACTCAACTTGTGGGTGGAAGATGAAGGATAAATTCTTGAACCACCTCAACCCTAGATGTAGGTTCCCTTTTATAAGCCAGATAACCCTAGATCTAGGATTTCAAATTTCAAATTTCTCTCCAAAAGTTTGTTAAAGAGAGCCTTCTAGAAATAGTTTGTTAGGCCTAGCCTTCTAAATGAAGCCACGTGGAGTTTCTCAATAGTTCTGGAAGCTTGGCCGTTAGAAATAAGCACATGGGGAAAATCTGCGTCACTGCTGACGTCATCATGCCGCGGATCCGCGGCGCAAGCCGGCTCCGGCCGTGGATCCGCGGCTCTTTTGAAGCCTTGGGGCTTGATCTCTTCTGGTGTTTCTTGGGCTGACATTTGGGCCTTTTTAAAATATATGAAATCTCATTTGGCTTTCTGTATCACTACCAGATCTCAAATCTTGGAGTTGGTGTATTTTTAACAGCACCTTTCATTAATTTGGCTTCTTCTCCTGAAATTTCCTGCACAGATTTCGAAACAAATGTTGCGCTATACAAAGATGATGCGATGCCATGATAAACACTCAATTTCCCTCATAAATGTCGGTTTTAATATATAACACATGTTATCTGGTATTTCAGCGTTGTTTTCCTAATATGTGCAATATGAATACCGAACACTTCTGGATGAGTGCAAATGATAGGGAAATTGACGTGTTAAAAATGCAGTATTTTCGACCGATCAAATTCCCCCAAACTTATTTTCTGTCGTCTCGAGCAAACTGTTTTATTAAAAAGAGAAGGAAAGAATAAAGGAAGAGAAAAACTAACTAGCACACTTTCGTAGGCAACACGATTGCGCTAGGCACGTGCAACAAGCCTTTAAACCTCTAGGTGTCCCTAGTAGGAGGAGTGTTGTCTCCTGAGGGTTTTCAGCGGATTGCACCGACAAAATCCAGTAATAAAAGAAAGATCATGAATATTACATTTAAAGAAAAGAATTGTAAAAGAAAAGACTTGAAAATTAGGGTTTCCAACTAAGCTAGCTTTTCGGTTGTCATGAGCCCTATCTTAATAGTCATGAAAAGATGTTAGAAATCACGTCCTACCTTAATAAAACATCGTCTTATTCTTCATTCCTATCTTTCTTCCAAACATCGATCATATAACCCTACGTGTGTGTAATATACATCCCTACACCCGGAGAATTCAATTCAAGCTATCATACTCTTGTCCATCCACCAAAGTACTTTTTAATTAATGAATATTTAGAAGAATTTGCTCACACACTTTAATGCGACCTTTAATACTTCTTGAGGTACTAACCGACCGATTACTCATGTGCTTGCTTATTTGGTGTTTTTCCTCGTCTTGCACCACCTAAGGCTTAGCAGTGACTCCCAGACCAGTTGGCCTTAGGACACTAGGTGAAGAGGCACCCTCGCTATATTTTTTTATTGCTGCCTTGGCGATAACAAAACCAGTGTCCATTTTTCTCACCACTTTATATTTTCTTCATTTTTTTTTCCTTCATACATCGGTTTTTAGACAAGAGCATTTCAAGTTATCCTCTACTATCCCGAGTTTCAAGACGTGTGTAAGTGCGAATAGCAGGGTATCAACGTTCAAAATGTTTGGCTTCGAGAATAGGAACTATTTTTCAGACTTATTTTTATCCTCAGATTAGTGACTTCCTTCGTCTTACTAACCCTTTGGACAACAGCTCATAACTACTTATTACTAGTTCGTATAAGAAAACTTCTAATTTTCTTGGTTTTCTTAAATTTTTCTAATCTCATGGATGTAATTTTCACTATCTACTCTTTTATTATCTTATTTATGTACAAAAATGTTTAAATATTAAATATTTTGAAATTTTGAAATTTTTTAAATTTTTATGGGTTTCGAAAATTTTTAAATTTTTATAGGTTTTTAAAGAAATGTTTCGTGCTTATGCAAATGATATACAAATGATGCAAAAATAAGCACAAACCTCCCCCAAACTTGTTTTCAACAGTGTCCTCACTGTTGTCAACCGCTATATTTACAAAACCTGTAAGCCTGGGGGGAAATTATTAGTGGGGGCAAAATATATAAATGAAGATCCTCCCCCAAACTTATTCTTTTCACTCACCTCCATGCAAAAAGTTGATGCAGTAATATACAGGACATGAAGGTGAGACGGAGGAATTTTAATCAAGATAAAATGGCTCCTGTAAGAACAGGAGCTACTCCGTGGGGTTAGTGGAAAAATACGGATTTAGTCTATGTCCATTCACATTGAAAAATGTTCTTATCGTGAAAAACCTTAGTCCTATTCTTTACAATTACAGTGTTATCATAAGCTTCATCGCGGAATTCGCTTAGCTCATTTAGTTGCAGCTTCCGAAAGTTGCAGGCTTGGTTTAAGTCAAAGTTGATTTCCTTAATAGCCCACAATGCTTTATGCTCAATCTCGACTGGCAAGTGACAAGCCTTCCCAAACACTAACTTATATGGAGACATCCCTAGATTCGTTTTAAATGAAGTTCGGAATGCCCAAAGAGCATCCATCAGTTTGGTCGACCAATCTTTTCTATTCTTCACAACAGTTTTCTCCAGGATTTGTTTGATCTGTTTATTCGAAATCTTAGCCTGCCCGGTCGTTTGGGGATGATAGGGTGTAGAAAGTCTGTGGTTGATTGCGTATTTCCGCATCAGAGTCTCGAAAGACCTGTTGCAGAAATGTGTCCCGTTATCGCTAATGATAGCGTGTGGGTGTCCAAATCGCGAAAAGATGTTTTCTTTTAAGAACTTCTTGTCATTAGTGGGACATGGAATGGCTTCGACCCACTTCGAGACGTAATCAACCGCAAGCAGTATGTACAAATTCCCAAAGGAGTTGGGAAAGGGACCTATAAAGTCAATGCCCCAAACATCGAAAATTTCAACCACTAAGATGGGTTGCTGAGGCATCTCATTTCTCCGGGAAATCCTCCCCGTGTGTTGACATTGTGTACAGGTTTTGCAATAATCAAATGCGTCCTTGAACAAGGTCGGCCAATAAAAAACGCATTGCAAAACCTTCTCCGCCGTCTTTTTAGGACCGAAGTGACCCCCACAGGCCTGATCATGACTTAAAAAAAAAGAACACTCTTGAACTCCTCATTCGGGACACACCGGCGAATGATCTGATCAGGACAATACTTAAACAGATATGGATCATCCCAGTAAAAGTGTTTTACTTGGGATAGAAAACGGTGTTTGTCCTGTTTTGACCAATCGCTGGGTATCAGTCCCGTGACAAGATAGTTCACAATATCCCTGAACCAAGGTTCATTGGATACGCTCAAGAGTTGTTCGTCCGGAAACGAATCATTGATCGGTAGGGTCACAGGTGAAGAATAGATGCGTGAAAGATGGTCGGCTACAACGTTTTCACATCCTTTCTTATCTTTGATAACAAGATCAAATTCTTGTAATAGAAGGATCCAACGTATTAGCCGACCTTTTGCATCTTTCTTCGCCAAAAGATGTTTCAAGGCGGAGTGGTCAGTGTACACAACTATTGGTGAGCCAATCAAGTAAGGCCTGAATTTTTCTAATGCAAATACAACTGCCAAAAGTTCTTTTTCGGTAGTTGTATAATTAATTTGAGCATCGTTCAGGGTCTTACTCGCATAATAGATCACGTGTGGCATCTTTTCAATGTGTTGTCCTAAGACTGCTTCAACTGCAAAATCTGATGCATCACACATAAGCTCAAAGGGGTAGTCCCAATTCGGAGACGATAGAACGGGGGCTGTAGTGAGGGAGTGTTTGAGTGAGTCGAATGCTGCCTCATAATCCGAGTCAAAGTGGAAGGTCGTATCCTTGGCCAAGAGAAGAGTTAAGGGTCTAGCAATTTTGCTAAAATCCTTAATGAATCTCCTATAAAAGCCCGTATGGCCAAGAAATGATCGGATATCCTTGACGCTATTGGGATGA
Source organism: Agapanthus africanus (assembly GCA_030015575.1). Classification (NCBI taxonomy): domain Eukaryota; kingdom Viridiplantae; phylum Streptophyta; class Magnoliopsida; order Asparagales; family Amaryllidaceae; genus Agapanthus; species Agapanthus africanus. The sequence continues at coordinate 320,221,348 of JASDDO010000008.1, forward strand.
GGAAGGTTTTGAATGACATCTATCTTAGCTCTGTCAACCTCAATGCATTTTCGTGAAATATCATGTCCAAACACAATTCCCTCTTGGACCATGAAATTACATTTTTCCCAATTCAAGGTTAAGTTCTTCTCTTTGCAACGAGTAAGAACCGTGTCAAGATTCGATAGGCAGTCAGAAAAAGAGTCTCCGAAAATCGAGAAATCGTCCATGAAAATCTCCAAAAAATTCTCGACCATGCCAAAGAATATCCCCATCATACACCGCTGAAATGTAGCGGGAGCATTGCATAACTCAAAGGGCATGCGTCTATAAGCAAAGGTACCAAAAGGACAAGTAAAAGTGGTTTTATCTTGATCCTTTTTGGCTATGGGGACCTGATTATAGCCAGAGTATCCGTCCATAAAGTAATAATACTTACGTCCAGATAAGCATTCCAGCATCTGATCAATGAAAGGTAGAGGAAATCGGTCTTTCCTTGTGGCGGCATTGAGTTTTCTGTAATCAATACATACACGCCACCCAGTTTGGGCGCGTGTCTGAATCAACTCATTTGCCTCATTGGTAATAACAATGATGCCAGATTTCTTAGGGACGACATGAATTGGACTCATCCATTGGCTATCAGAGATTGGGTATATAATACCATTATCAAGGCATTTGACGATCTCTTTCATCACCGCTTCCTTCATGACGGGGTTCAACCGTCTCTGTGGTTCTCGGGTTGGTCTTGCATCATCCATCAAGTGTATATCATGTTCTACAATCAATGGACTAATCCCTTTGATGTCTGCCATCGTCCAACCAAACGCCTCCCTATTAGATCTCAATACCGACAAAAGTGCATTCTCTTGCTCTGATGCTAGAGAAGTGGATATGATAACCGGTACAGACTCATTCTCACCTAAATATGCATATTTAAGATGAGAAGGTAAAAGTTTAAGATATAATGCTGGTGGAGAAATAGAAGGTGGGATCATCGACTGATTTTCGGAGTCACAAAGGAGCTCATAGCCTGTAAATGATACAGACTCGGATGGTGATGAGTCAGGAGTGTCAGACTCAAGCGTGGAAATGGTGTCCTCACTAAGATAGTGTGCAAGATCAAACAGAGATGTGGTAGTGTCGTCGAGATCTTCAATGCAAAGTTCCTTAACTCCGCAACTTTCGGGAGCAATCTCGTGGACAGAGCACACATCAAGGATATGAGCAGAGGGTTCTGATGGCTGACTTCCAATTTTTTAGATATTCAGTTCAATGGTCATATTTCCAAATGATAAGTTCATTGAACCATTTCTACAGTTAATGACAGCATTGGAAGTGGCAAGGAATGGTCGACCCAAAATCACCGGAATTTAACTCCGGGGGTTTGCTATAGGTTGTGTATCGAGTACAATGAAGTCCACAGGGAATACAAATTCCCCGACTTTTATCAACACATCCTCTAGTTCACCCCTAAGTTTGGTGATTGAACGATCTGCCATTTGGAGAGTGCAGTGAGCTGGTTTCAACTCTCCAATACCTAGCTACTCATAAACAGAGTATGGAAGTAGGTTCACACTTGCGCCAAGGTCTAAAAGAGCACGGTTGATGTTTTTACCCCCAATAGAAATCGATATCGTAGGACATCCTGGGTCCTTACGTTTCTTTGGTAGCTGTGGGATAAAAGCAGTGCTAATATTATTAGACATGAAGACCGTCTTTGGCACGTGAGTCTTCCTCTTCCTAGTGCATAAGCCTTTAAGAATTTTCGCATAAGCGGGGACTTGTTGAATAGCATCTTGGAGAGGGATGTTGATGTTAACCTGTCTGAACATTTCCAGAATTTTCTCTATATGTGGACTTGATTTGTTACCCATTAACCGATTCGGGTAAGGAGCTTTAGCAATAAGCGCTGGGTCCATCATAGGAGAAGGAAGTAGGGGTAGACGTGATCCCAAAAGAGGAGTGGGGATCGTCTGTGGAGAACTAGAAGAGCTGTGCTGAGGTGTCAAGCCTAGTGGGAAACGGAGAATAGGCTCGTAAGAAGGCGGTAGGGTAGAAGAACAAGGATCAGAAGTAGAAGTGTGTGTGTGAGGAAAGGTCTCAGCCGGGGTGTTATTGATAAGATTATCAATATCATCAATTTCTTCTCTAACATGGTTATTCAGCACTTTTCCTGCTCTCAACTTTGTGATGGCATTTACATTGTAATGCCCAGGATTCGGTAGGGGTTGAGACGGAAGTTTCTCTTTTTCTCTCGCACTAATTTCGGCTTTAAGTCGTGCAATTTCAGCTTCCATCGCTCTGATACTCTCAGCTTGGGACACTGAGTTTTTCTTTATCTTACTGACGGAAGACCTAACCTCAGCCGACACTTCCATGAAATTTGACAAGAGTGACTTCGTGGTTTGTGTGAATTGAGAGAACTCGTCAGAATATGTAAACTGCATAGGATTAGACGGTGTAGGTGGGTTGACCTGGTTTTGAAAATTTTGTGGCTGGTAGGGGTGCTGAGTGAGTTGAAGTGGTTGCTGTTGTGGTTGAAGAGCCCTTTGGAAATTATTTTGGCTTGGAACCGTGTTTTGATGTTGTTGCTGTTGGTTCCAAGCAAAATTCGGGGTGATTCCTCCAACCCTGATTATACGTGGAAGAATATGGATCATTTCTAGGTCCTTGAAATGCGGCATTGGTATGCTCTTGACCTTGAAACGGAGAATTTAATGGACATTCTTCCGTCAAATGAGAAGGATCAGAACAGCACCCACATACAGTTTTGGGGAGCGATATCGGATTTAGAGAGGCTGCTAAAATTTTGTGTTCCATAGCCTCGAGCTTCTTTTGCATTGCTGCCATTTCAGCTCGAATACCTATGGACACATCAATTGGTGTACGCCACCCCTAGACGATGACTGGGTTCCACTCTCCCACTGTAAGGATTTTTCAGCGAACTCTTCTAAAAATTTCCAAGCTTCCCCATCATCTTGTTCATAAAGGTGCCTTCACACATGTTTTCAAGGTTTTGTTTAGTGGTAGGGTTAATGCCCTCATATATGATTCGGAAAAGGTCCCATCTCGGGATGCCGTGATGTGGACATTGAATCAAAAGATCCTTGAAGCGTTCAAAGCATTTCGAGAATGGTTCTGTAGGAAACTGGGTGAATTGATTTAGTTCGCTGCGGATTCGAGCTGTCTTTTGTATAGGGTAGAATTTCTTAAGGAATGCCGCAACGAATTCTTCCCAATTCGTAATGTAATGTGCGGTAGTGTTATACAGCCACTTCTCGGCTATATCGCACAAGGTAAATGGAAGAAGACGTAGACGCATAGCATCCACTGAAAGTTGTGATGTACCCATCATTGCGCATACATTTTCAAATTTGGTAATAAAGACGTATGCGTCTTCAGTCTCGAGACCGTAGAATTTGGGTAGAAGATTGATGTATTGGGGTTTAATCTCAAAATTATCCCCGTTGGCTGGTTGAATGGATAAGCATGTCGAAAGAGGACCTCGCAAAGGATAGCACCTCTCTTGGAGAGAGATGCGGGGTAGATTTTGCGCACTTACGGACGGCGGCAGAGTAGTGGTAAAGAGGTTCGATGGAGATGGATCCATCGGTGTGGGTGTGGTGGTAGGTAAAGAAGAGGTAAATGTAGAAATACCGACTTCGTAGTCGATCTGGGGGAAGCGGACTAAACGGGCACTAGAATCCCGTGTCCAGCCTATCTTGCACTAAAAAGGGTCAGTACAAGCGGCAGCGTGCTTATAAATAGGGGAAATGAATGAATGTGGTGTTTTTTTTGGAAAATATACAGAATTTTTTGAAAAAATGATGCAAATCACAGAAAATGCAACAAGCAACCCTAAAATCTAGTTGTCACCTAGGTCAAAGCTCTAGAACGCTCCTAACTGCCAAAAGATAAGTCGCAGGATAAATCCTCCACTGCCTCTTGCTCTCTCCTGTGCCCAGGTAAATGCCAGGTAAGTGGGAGATTCTCCACTACGTAAGTAGTGGGCCTAATTAAGTAACCACTAGCCTTCGACACACTTGCCTTAGACACCACAAAAGAAACGCGGATAAACAATGGATTACCCACGGCCTTCTTCTGTCCTAAGTGATCGCGACAGTCCTTAGAGTCATCTTTAGATATTTTTTAGTTAATGAGGGTAATGCGGATGCAAGTGGGCTTAGGAAGGGTAATGAACTCCCCACCTAATCTGGATTTGGCCGTGCCCTTTAAATTCCGTATTAATATACAAACAACCACAAAAAAAATCAAAACACGCACAATTTTTTATTGCTTTTTTGGCGGCGTTGCGATTTATTTGCAAAGAAACCTGCAGAAAATTGTTATTGGAGCAGATCAGGGAGAAGATAAGAAAGTACAGATGTAAGTCCATGCTACATCTCCCGGTACTTTCGGACATGCGGAATTTGGTGAAAAACAATTTTCTAGAGGTGGTAACATGGACTCAAAACCGGATCTTTGTTAAACATCTAACTAACAACCTAACTGGGAGTTGTTAACTACTCGGTTAGGGGGTTATACCTTACTTTCTTGAACTCCTTCGTCTTCAAGCCTCGATGGTTGTCCGGATAGGGTTCACTACGTCGTCTCCTTGCGCCGAAGATAGATCCACCTCGAAAGCTTCTACCTTTGGCTTCTTCTTCGGTCTTTGAAGAAACTAGTTCGCTTGGTTTGCTAAACCTTGTGAACTAGAGTGAGTAGAGAAGAGTGTGTTGGGATTTCTCTATGGTTCTTGGTTCTCAACACATGAGACAAGTGAACCATAGACTAAAGAGAGGGAGAGCAAGAGGAAGGAGATGAGAGCTCAAGAACAAGAGAGAGAATGAGAATGATAGAATGAGAGAAGACTTTTCTCTCTTGGCTCTCATAATCCAAAACCATCATCACAAAAATGGTAATAAAGTATTGTGTAAATGGTTCAAGCTACAATAGCCATATCATTTCATGCACTCATTTCTCACAAGAGAAACAAGCAAGTAAAAAGTCTTTGCCATGAAATGATAGCCATTGTCATCATGATGGTCAACTAGTCCAACCTAGTCAACCGGTCAACAAAGTCAACAACTCAACAACCATGTCACCACAATACTTAATTAATATTATTGTTAATCATATATCATATTATCATTAGGGTTGAGCAAAAAGGCAATAGTCAACAGTCAACGGTCAACAACCCTAATGAGAATCCTCTGCCTCTGTCTCTCCGTCAACTGTGCATACACACCCGCATCCGCGTTCCGAGGAACACGAATACATACTGGATAAAACCAATCCCAATACGTACACTAGGATCTGGCTTAAACCAAAGCCCGCTAGTGTAAACTGTCTGGACACTAAACGTGCACAAGTGCAAGGATGTGACTGAACCCTGTCGCAAAACCATGCGACCTGTCGCAAAACCATGCGACCTCTACTCTTTTGCCTAAAGGCGAATAGCTTTCTGTGTGGGACCTTAAAGACTCGACACTACGCTGGCAGTGGATTTAACCACAAACCGCAAGCGGCACTAGCTGTGCGTAATGGTCCCCTGGTAGTTGCCGACAAGAAGACTGACGAGGTGAAACCCATCTGAACTCCTACTGAGCCTGAATGTGACAGTCTCTGTAGAGTCCGGTCTGTTCGTCTGATACACCGCATGGCGGGCCTAGGGGGCGGTAAACGTCAGTCCTCTAATAGCGGTACAAGTCGTGTCGGAGTGAAGCCCAAAACACCCTGAGATAACACTGGAAGTCTACCAGTATATCTCGATTGCCCTGGCCAGGGACTACTCGTGTAATGGCTCTCCTAGACACAGCGCGATGTCAACCCCCAATACCGGGAGAGAAGAATCCTGTCTAACCGTCACCGCCTCCAAGTGCTTCGGGACTGCACCCAACTACCACCTGTTTGCACGACTCCTTTGAGCTGTGGTAGGGTAGTAATCAAAGTACAGTGGGAACACACTCGAGGCGAAGTGACAGTGTCAAGTCAGCGGACTAAGCTGTACTCATGTCACCTGGGAACTGATAACTGACGATAGGTATAATACCAACCGGTCAGTTCCCGACGAGTCCTGTCCAGTGTACTCGTAACCTAACGAGCACCCGTATACTATCTCCAGTACGACGTACTGATGGCTGTTGGACAGACCATCTCCCACACTAGGATGAGAAGCGCATACGCTAGTCTACTCCGGGGTATCGATGACCTGTCTCGATAGTCCTGCGACTAGGGACCTGCATAAGGATGTGCTTATAGATTGCCCAGCCCCCACTAGTGTGACTGCCATCACAATGCTGGTAATCAAGCAAAGATCCTAAGGGCTCCACTAATGTGTATAGGTGATATACTAAAATAAACACATGTACACATTGAAGTAGAAACAAACCAAGTAGCATACTACCATATTGAGCAAGATTGTTTATACAAGGTGAATATCCCAAGCTTCCATTAAGTAATTTACAAACTAGTATGATACAGTAATGGCCTCTAGGGCATATACACTAACAATCTCCCACTTGCACTAAGGCCATGTACTGGCGTATCGAAGACCTATCATCTCGATCAGCCACTCGAACTGAGTCTGGGGAAAGGCCTTGGTGAATGGATCTGCAGTGTTATCTTCTTAAGCGACCCTCCGAACCTCGATCTCCTGGCGATCCCCGATCTCCCTGATCAGGTGATACCGCCTTAAGATGTGTCTGGATCTCTGATGGGACCTGGGTTCCTTCGCTAAAGCTATAGCCCCGTTGTTGTCGCAATACATAGGTATTGGATCAGCAATGGAAGGAACCACCTGAAGTTCTTTCAAGAACTTCCTTATCCAGATAGCTTCTTTTGCGGCATCAGATGCAGCGATGTATTCCGCTTCCATCGTCGAGTCTGCAACGGTTTCCTGCTTGGAACTCTTCCAACACACCGCCCCTCCATTGAGGGTAAAGACAAAACCCGACATGGACTTGGAATCATCCTTGTCACTCTGGAAGCTGGAGTCAGCAAAGGCCTCGATCTGGAGGTATTTTCCGCCATACACCAAGAACATCTCCTTAGTCCTTCTCAGGTACTTGAGAATGTTCTTTACCGCTATCCAGTGTTTCTCCCCAGGGTTTTACTGATACCGGCTTACCACACTCAGTGCATAAGCTATATCCGGTCTCGTACACAACATCGCATACATTATAGAGCCTACCGCAGAAGCGTAGGGTATAATAGACATGCAATCCCTCTCCAAATCAGTCTTGGGAGACATCTCTTTAGAGAGGGTGATCCCGTGACAAGCCAGTAGGTTACCGCGCTTGGAATCTTCCATACTGAATCTTTTCAGTATGGTGTCGATGTACCTGGACAGTGAAAGTCCTAATTGTAAGTCTACGGTAGCGCCCCGGCCGTCTACAGACGCCAAATGTGGAACGAAAACTTTTTAACTGGCGTTATCGTATACTATAACCCGGATCTGCCATTATTGCTAAACTAACAAACTGTAAAGAGTGTAGAAAGGTTATACCGAACGATCCGAGTCCTTCGTTCTTCAACCATCATCCCACGCTCCGTTGCGGCTGCTCCGGTCTCGTCGATCTCCGATCTGCTCGTCCAGGTGGCACCACATCAACGATTCTTTAAACGGGCTCCCGCCTCTGACTCGAGGCAACTCGGCCGTCAAGTTTGCTAAAAGAGATGACCAAGAATGATGTAGAGAATGAGTAGATGACATTGTCTCACTTCGTCCAAATCCGTGGACGATCGGTTAATGAAGTTGCCATTTTATCGGGTGATGGAATGAAAGAGGCAATCATATTTCCATGCACCCTAAACCATAGTTTTTTCTCTCAAGAATGAAATTAATCTCTCTCTCTTTTACTCACAAGGGGGCCGGCCAATATATAAGAAGAGGGAGGTGATCGTAGGAGCAAAGATGGTGACCACAAGGATAAATATCATGAACAAATATCCTAAGGTTAAACAAGAATCATTAATGTTAAAGCATGAGTCATTAAAACCTAGTCATCATATAATAAATGCAATGAAAGATGCATGAATCTAGTCACCAATCTAGACGCTTCTAGAAGCATGACTCACCCTCATGACACACCCGAGTGACGGAAAGATAAATCCGTCTTTAACCGAATGTTAAAAGACGGGCGATAGAAAACTGGAAACTGGCAACTTCCAAAAGTGATCCTGAAATAAATTTCAAGAACCCCGTAACTGTATAAATATACCCGCATTTGTATTACGACCGAATACAAATGCAACTGAGACAAAGATATTATATCTACTCAATATAATACTCGGATCCGGCTTAAACCAAAGCCGACCAGTATCATCTGCCCGAAAAATAACACGTACGTAAACGCACGTGCATTTTCCGAACCCTGCCATAAAACCATATGGCCTCTACAACGTTTCGCCCGAACTTGGGAAACTGTCTGTGGGGGACTCTAATGACTCGTCAGTACCCTGGCAGTGGGTTTAACCATAAACCGTTAGCGGCACTAGCTATGCGTAATGGCTGCCCATGGACTGACCTCAAGGGAGGCTGATGAGAGAACTCATCCAGAAACACTACTGAGCCTAACAGTGACAATGTATATACAGTCCGGTCCGTTCGTCTATGCGTATCGCAAATCTTCCTAGGGAGCTAGTAACGTCAGACCCCCAATAGCAGTATAAGTCGTGTCGGAGTGTAGCCCAATAACACCCTGAGATACTACTGGAGTACCTACCAGTAAATCTCCTGCCACGGCCGTGGGCTTTGTGTAATGGCTCTCCTACACACAGCACGATCACTCCCCCAATACCGGGAGAGACGAATCCCCTGCCGATCCTCTCACGTGCCTCCATATGGCTCTGGACTGTACCCAAAAACTACCTGTTTGCACGACTCCTTTGAGCCGTGGTAGGGTAGAAATCAAAGCACAGTAGGAACTCACACGAGACAAATGACGACCTCAGGTCGATGAACTAACCTGTACACATGTCACCAGGGAACTGCTATCTGACGATAGGTATAGTACTAACTAGCAGATTCCCGGCGAGTCCTGTCCGGTGTACTCATAACCCAATGAGCACCTGTATACATCTTAGGTGATCAAACTGACACCAGTGGCTTGTGAGACCGGCCACCGTCCCTCGTCGGGGTCTCGACTGTATACACTAGTCTACTCCGGAGTATCGATGCCCTGTCTCGAAACTCCCACGACTAGGGACCACAATTAAGGATATGCACATAAACTACCCAACTCTCACGTATATGATCGCCATCATACTGTTGGTAGTAAAGCAAGATCCTAAGGGCTCTATCAAAGTGTAACATGTAATCAGTCACCTGAACATGTACCCGACTGATAAAGGCAAACCAGATAGCATACTATCATCTCGAGTAAGACTGTCCTACCGGTATAGGTCCTCCGCAATCATTGCAATCACGTACCTGCGATCCAATAATTGACTCTGAGGGCACTATCTCCAACAATCTCCCACTTGCACTCAAGGCTAATTATTGCCATGTTGACTACTCACAGCCCCTGTGAAACCCAACATGCAACTCCTCTACTAATCAGTTTCACAAAGCCCGTTTGTAAAACTATTGTGTTCGAGAAATAGCCTCAGTGAGTGGATCCGCCAAGATGTTTCTTTCTATATATCTCTCTTAATCTTAAGTTCGCGGAGAAAACCATCTCCCGAATTGAGTAATACCTGTCTTAGAATATGTCTGGATATCTGATGGGACCTAGTTCATAAATGAACTCCAAATCCAAACTTCTTAGACTGTATCGATCACTGAATTTAATCAGTATCCGGCACCACGCCACCCACAGTATCCTCTTGGACCACCTGTCCATAATACTGCCCCCTTCGTCAGAGGGAAAACTATAACTCTGACAATCACTCTTTCAACCATGTCACCTTTGAAGCCTGGAATGATAATCGTCTCCCGAAGGAGGCTGCCGTCATCAAATCCGTAGAACATGTACTTATGTTCTAAAACTGCTTCCTTATGTTTCTCCAGGATTGGATTAATACAAACTTATTGCATCTAGTGCAAAAACAACATCTGGTGTGGTACTTGATATCTCACGATTGACTCAATTGCCTAAGCAAGTGATCTGCCAATCATGCACATCCCTCTCCCCTTTAGTCTGTAAGACAGCTTTAGAGAGGGTGACTCCATCACCTGCAGGTACACCACCATGCCAGGCGTTAGCTATTCTAAAAACCATTAGAATACTGTCAAAGTACCCACATTGGGAAACTACTCAAATCTAGATCTAAAACCATAGATCTAGTAACCAGAATGTCAAATATTATATCCATATCCTGTCTGGAGAAACAACTGTGTGACGACCACAGTATAACCGATCGTAGTATAGGAATTTTACTTCCTACTCTGTGTATGTCATCCAGATACTATGACATCACACCCTACTACCTTCTTAACAGATCCATCCGCTATTCTGATGAAGTCAAACCAATGACTGTCACATCAAAATTAGATGATCTATCTCCGCTATAACTGCTCAAGTCTATAAAAAGACATAAGCTACTTGCCCACTATGCTTCTGCTGCTCCCACTGACTACGGCAACCCTCCTACCGGGTCTCATAGCCTGGAACAACAGTAGTGTCAAGTCTGGGTAGATAAGAACCTCCCTATCACCGTCCTTGAGGCTACCGGAGTACCTCTCGGGTGTCTGAGGTTACCCACCATATCTGCGGAGTGGCTATTGGAATGTCAAACCTGATTGAATATATAGGTCCTATTAAATTTTCCGTAATCGTTCGCGGTTCTGGAATCACTTCCAGTTCTACTATACTCCCACTACTGTTTTCTGAAAAAATCCATTTTACTAAAACTGTGGCCAGTCAAGAACAATATCACTATTGATCTTCCAAATGGTAGAATATCAACCCTCGTCATAGCCAGGGTCAACCCACAAACAGCCATTACAGAAACGTGCCCTGAGTTATCCAGAGTCTGGTTTTAAGCATAAGCTGGACAACACCCCGTACCTTAACATCTTTTAAGGTACGAACTATCCTATATCCAATATAGAAACTTTGGCACTTTATTTAATTGGAACCAGATTCAAATCATGCAGCTGTCTTCAGTGCATATCAACTTAATGGAAAGAGGCTAATCAGCATTACTCAACTTAGGAATCCATCCAATTATGAGTAACCTGAAAGAGAAACACGTTTCTCAAAACCATCACTATTATCTGAATACCAATCACAAGAATCTACATCTTCGATCTCTTTGAAGAATCCCGATACTTGTGACACCTGGTTCTCTACTTATTCTTATAACCATAACTTCTCAAAATTTAGACCTTGTATTTCTACGAAACACTTGTCTAAATACTAGTGAAGTTATAAGTAAACAGAACATAGTATGAGGACCTACCCCTTTGTCCTGATGGACACTGGACAACATACAATACTCTGTATAAGTCCGCTGAGTTTAAGCAACTCAAAACCTGTACGTCGTAGGTTAAAAACTGTACCCTGGCGATTTCCTCAAATATCACCAATTACAACGAATTCCGATATAATGAGGATGATCACCTAATTCCCAATAACTTACTCCAACTCATCATCTGTAAAACTATACAGATATGAGAATGAAACCTGGTAAATACATACCCTGGTGTAAGTATCCAATCGGGAAAACAGTTTTCCTTTAACAATGCACTGAAACATGAAAATGTTTCGTAGGGGTATCCTGGTATTCATAGTAATGCCTCTTCCATAATCCAATTCATGACTATAACCGTATATTTCACTGCCATCTCTCCAAGTCCCTTTATTTGTCTTTAGTCATTACCTTCTGTACACCATCGTTAGGCTAAATGGTTTTCTTCCTTCCCTACCGTTCGGCACCAGCCTATGGTTTGGAAGAAGACTATCCAGTAAGCATAATAGGTGTACCCTCCTAAACCAAGGAGTACTCACATCTTGAGAGAAGGTGAAGATAAAAGACAACTTAATAATACCTTATTCATTTAAAGGTGAAATAGGAGTAGCGATGAAGTACGCGGTTTGGTCGTGAATGATATCAGTCGCAATTTACTTTGCCCTCTTTCTAATCCCTTTATTTTGTCTTTACATATTACCTTCTGCACACCCTGCTTAGGCTAATTGGTTTTCTTCATTCCCTACCTTTCGGCACATACCTATGGTTTGGAATAAGACAATCCAATAAGCGTAATAGGTGTACTCTCCTAAACCAAGGAGCCCTCGCAACCTGAGAGAAGGTGATAATAAAAGACAACTGAATAAACCAATTCTATTTCTCCTGAACCTGGATCCATCCTCGAAGAAGTCCCTTCGAGTTCGTATATAACCATACGATGGATCTATCCAATGGAAGTGGATGTCCGTAGTAATACGGGTGTTTTGAGAAATACAAAGGGTAAAAGAAGGAGTGGCAATGACTTATGCAACTTAGACAATCCAAAAGCCAGTATTTTAAGAAGGTTCGGTCAACCTGGTCACTGAGTCATAGTCTAGGGTCGGTCAAAGGTCCCTGCCAAAGAGAGAGAGAAAAGAAACACTCTGCGTGCACTCTAACCTAGATCAGAATGGTTATCACTTTATCTAATCCGGAAACCTCCCACTGTCCTGTCAAATTCTCCTCCAAACCTGAAAGAAGAATTAATCGGGATCACCCAAAGAGTAAACCAACTCATCAGTGGGAATCGGGATCCAACTCTCATCGCATGATAACGTGAAGGAATGCATCCACGTCACTCATACTCCAGAAGGTATGCGCATACTTGGCAAGTTTCAGTTTCTTTAGAAACTCCCGATAAGATTTTTGCCCCATGCTCTTAGAACCTTGGCATTTGGTCAAAATGTCATAAGTCACATGCCAAGTTCTACCCGTCACTATCTTGTTAATTTGAACCCACCCCCACATGCCCTTGGCGTTAGGTCAAAATGGCAGAACGGCTGTCCCAAACCAACTCATCTATCTATGCAACAATTGAATACCCAGCAGCTACCAAAACACTATGCCTTGGCGTTAGGTCAAAATACATAGCTTGAATACTACTGAATACCCAAAAGAAGTGACGGAGGGTTACGGCTGGTTTTTGGCGAAAAACCTTTAACGTAACGAACTTGATATCGCTGAAGGAACCTGATAGCTTTTTAAAATATAATGGCGAAAACCTTTTGCTAAAGAGGTCACTCCCGGTGAAGGGATCTCGGCTCTTTCCTCGTGGAATGAGGTGCAGGATATTCCACTGAATATCGCTATGCAAAGCAACATGTAATCGACTATAGTGAAGTTATTACCCTGACGCAAACTTCTGCCCAAGGGGTCAGTCCCGGTGAAGGGATATCGGCCCTTGCCCCGTCGAATGAGGTGCAGGATATTCCACTGAATACCGCTATGCAAAACAAAAGGAAACGTCTTTGCAATAACACTTTTTAAATTTGTTCCAACAACTACAAACAGGTTTGTTTTACTTTGCATTGATCAGAATCAACGCAGTCCCATCAATCGATCACACCAGAAAAGAACGAAAATAAAATGTACGTATATTCCATCCGCATTCGTCACTGGGTCCCGTCATCACCCGTTAGGTTACTTAACTAACGACAGAGCGGGGACTGGACTAGCGCGGGTGTAAAACATATACAACATCTAATAGTATATAAACCAATGTACAATAATCGCTCCAGGCGTGATAATATGCAACATTACAAAAAAGTAATAAGCATCACAGAACAATACAGATAATCTGGGATCCCCGGGTTTCACAGAGCTGCTGCTGAAACCCGACGTTCCCCTGTCGTGTGGATAGCCTGTGCAATAAAACCTAGACCCCTACGGGTGCGGCAAGTTACACGCCAAAACCTGAAGCGAGGCAGCCCCCTACAGCATAGTGAATGGACCACCCAGCACTTCACGGAATCCGGTAATCTTGGGCACCCCTCCTTGGGTCAACCTGTACCCCCTACGAGTGCGGCGAATAGTCTGCCAATTCTAGAGTGAGGCCCCTCTGCCTCTCACAGCCATGAGATGCGGACCCGTTGCCCTCCAGAACCTGGCTATCCGTGCACTCCATCGCGGGGTAAAACCTAGTACAGAAATGGAAAAATAGTACAACAGGTACATCGACCGCAACCTGGTCGTGCCCCAAAAGAATATTATACAACAGGCAGTGACGGCAGTCGACAAGTTGGACGCTCGCCCCGTAATATCAAATGTACAAAAAAATTCAAATTGCACTATCATTGCACACTGCTATCCACCACGACAAATCCGCAACATCACAGCACAACACAGAACATCAACGCGAATGTCATGTTCGCAAACCCGTCTAAAAGAATTATAGCAATCAGTCGCGGTTTACCGATCAAATGACATTCACGGTCGGAGATATAATGTAAGTACTGTAAACTGACACGTTTAAAATTCGATCGACTAAATTTCCCGAAGTGGGCCCCACTCAAATCTGCTGCACAGTAACAAAATCTGGGCCCTAAATATATATACCAAAACCCCCAATTTCCAACATAGAATCCACTGTAGAAAATTGAGTGAGTGATCTCACTTTCCTGCGGCGGATCCGCGGCCAAACCATAGCTTGGGCCACGGATCAGCGGCGGAACAGTGGAATCACTTCCTCGAATTTCTACAGTATTCCCCAAAAACCCAGCTTGATTTTCTGGTATGGTCAAAATGACATTTGGACCAGTTTGAAAATTAACAGAAACTTTAATACTAGAAATTGCGATTTTCGAAAAATCCGTTTGATCGATCTTTTAAACGTGTTAGCACAAGTTAGCATAGCATAATGGTTAGGCTCTGATACCACTGTAAGTCTACGGTAGCGCCCCGGCCGTCTACAGACGCCAAATGCGGAACAAAAACTTTTTAACTGGCGCTATCGTATACTATAACCCGGATCTGCCATTATTGCTAAACTAACAAACTGTAATGAGCGTAGAAAGGTTATACCGAATGATCTGAGTCCTTTGTTCTTCAACCATCATCCCACGCTCCGTTGCGGCTGCTCCGATCTCGTCGATCTCCGATCTGCTCGTCCAGGTGGCACCACATCAACTATTCTTTTAACGGGCTCCCGCCTCTGACTTGAGGCAACTCGGTCGTCAAGTTTGCTAAAAGAGACGACCAAGAATGATGTAGAGAATGAGTAGATGACATTGTCTCACTTCGTCCAAATCCGTGGACGATCGGTTAATGAAGTTGCCATTTTATCGGGTGATGGAATGAAAGAGGCAATCATATTTCCATGCACCCTAAACCATAGTTTTTTTCTCTCAAGAATGAAATTAATCTCTCTCTCTTTTACTCACAAGGGGGCCAGCCAATATATAAGAAGATGGAGGTGATCGTAGGAGCAAAGAGGGTGACCACAAGGATAAATATCATGAACAAATATCCTAAGGTTAAACAAGAATCATTAATGTTAAAGCATGAGTCATTAAAACCTAGTCATCATATAATAAATGCAAAGAAAGATGCATGAATCTAGTCACCAATCTAGAAGCTTCTAGAAGCACGACTCACCCTCATGACACACCCGAGTGACGGAAAGATAAATCCGTCTTTAACCGAATGTTAAAAGACGGGCGATAGAAAACTGGAAACTGGAAACTTCCAAAAGTGATCCTGAAATAAATTTCAGGATAACCCCGTAACTGTATAAATATACCCGCCTTTGTATTACGACCGAATACAAATGCAACTGAGACAAAGATATTATATCTACTCAATATAATACTCGGATCCGGCTTAAACCAAAGCCGACCAGTATCATCTGCCCGAAAAATAACACGTGCGTAAACGCACATGCATTTTCCGAACCCTGCCATAAAACCATACGGCCTCTACAACGTTTCGCCCGAACTTGGGAAACTGTCTGTGGGGGACTCTAATGACTCGTCAGTACCCTGGCAGTGGGTTTAACCACAAACCGTCAGCGGCACTAGCTATGCGTAACGGCTGCCCAAGGACTGACCTTAAGGGAGGCTGATGAGCGAACTCATCCAGAAACCCTACTGAGCCTAATAGTGACAATATATATACAGTCCGGTCCGTTCGTC
Organism: Agapanthus africanus; assembly: GCA_030015575.1. NCBI lineage: Eukaryota > Viridiplantae > Streptophyta > Magnoliopsida > Asparagales > Amaryllidaceae > Agapanthus > Agapanthus africanus. Next base: position 320,237,412 of record JASDDO010000008.1, read on the forward strand.
TATGAGTATCGCATATCTTCCTAGGGGGCTAGTAACGTCAAACCCCCAATAGCATTATAAGTCGTGTCGGAGTGTAGCCCAATAACACCCTGAGATACTACTGGAGTACCTACCAGTAAATCTCCTGCCACGGCCGTGGGCTTTGTGTAATGGCTCTCCTAGACACAGCACGATCTCTCCCCCAATACCGGGAGAGACGATTCCCCTGCCGATCCGCTCACGTGCCTCCATATGGCTCGGGACTGTACCCAAAAACTACCTGTTTGCATGACTCCTTTGAGCCGTGGTAGGGTAGAAATCAAAGCACAGTGGGAACTCACACGAGACAAATGACGATCTCAGGTCGATGAACTAACATGTACACATGTCACCAGGGAACTGCTATCTGACGATAGGTATAGTACTAACTAGCAGATTCCCGGCGAGTCCTGTCCGGTGTACTCATAACCCAATGAGCACCTGTATACATCTTAGGTGATCAAACTGACACCAGTGGCTTGTGAGACCGGCCACCGCCCCTCGTCGGGGTCTCGACTGTATACACTAGTCTACACCGTAGTATCGATGCCCTGTCTCGAAACTCCCACGACTAGGGACCACAATTAAGGATATACACATAAACTACCCAACTCTCACGTATATGATCGCCATCATACTGTTGGTAGTAAAGAAAGTTCCTAAGGGCTCTATCACAGTGTGACATGTAATTAGTCACCTGAACATGTACACGACTGATAAAGGCAAACCAGATAGCATACTATCATCTCGAGTAAGACTGTCCTACCGGTATAGGTCCTGCGCAATCATTGCAATCACGTACCTGCGATCCAATAATTGACTCTGAGGGCACTATCTCCAACAATCTCCCACTTGCACTCAAGGCTCATTATTGCGATGTCCACTACCCACAGCCCGTGTGAAACCGAACATCCAACTCCTCTACTAATCAGTTTCACAAAGCCCGTTTGTAAAACTATTGTGTTCGAGAAATAGCCTTAGTGAGTGGATCCGCCCAGATGTTTCTTTCTATATATCTCTCTTAATCTAAATTTCGCGGAGAAAACCATCTCCCGAATTGAGTAATACCTGTCTTAGAATATGTCTGGATATCTGATGGGACCTAGTTCATAAATGAACTCCAAATCCAAACTCCTTAGACTGTATCGATCACCGAATTTAATCAGTATCCGGCACCACGCCACCCACAGTATCCTCTTGGACCACCTGTCCATAATACTGCCCCCTTCGTCAGAGGGAAAACTATAACTCTGACAATCACTCTGTCAACCATGTTACCTTTGAAGCCTGGAATGATAATCGTCTCCCGAAGGAGGCTGCCGTCATCAAATCCGTAGAACATGTACTTATGTTCTAAAACTGCTTCCTTATGTTTCTCCAGGATTGGATTAATACAAACTTATTGCATCTAGTGCAAAAACAACATCTGGTGTGGTACTTGATATCTCATGATTTTACTCAATTGCCTAAGCAAGTGATCTGCCAATCTTGCACATCCCTCTCCCCTTTAGTCTGTAAGACACCTTTAGAGAGGGTGACTCCATCACCTGCAGGTACACCACCATGCCAGGAGTCAGCTATTCTAAAAACCATTAGAATACTGTCAAAGTACCCACATTGGGAAACTACCCAAATCTAGATCTAAAACCATAGATCTAGTAACCAGAATGTCAAATATTATATCCATATCCTGTCTGGAGAAACAACTGTGTGACGACCACAGTATAACGGATCGTAGTATAGGAATTTTACTTCCTACTCTATGTATGTCATCCAGATACTATGACATCACACCCTACTACCTTCTTAACAGATCCATCCGCTATTCTGATGATGTCAAACCTATGACTGTCACATCAAAATTAGATGATCTATCTCCGCTATAACTGCTCAAGTCTATAAAAAGACATAAGCTACTTGCCCACTATGCTTCTGCTGCTCCAACTGACTACGACAACCCTCCTACCGGGTCTCATAGCCTGGAACAACAGTAGTGTCAAGTCTGGGTAGATAAGAACCTCCCTATCACCGTCCTTGAGGCTACCGGAGTACCTCTCGGGTGTCTGAGGTTAGCCACCATATCTGCGGAGTGGCTATTGGAATGTCAAACCTGATTGAATATATAGGTCCTATTAAATTTTCCATAATCGTTCGCGGTTCTGGATTCACTTCTAGTTCTACCATACTCCCACTACTGTTTTCTGAAAAAATCCATTTTACTAAAACTGTGGCGAGTCAAGAACAATATCACTATTGATCTTCCAAATGGTAGAATATCAACCCTCGTCATAGCCAGGGTCAACCCACAAACAACCATTACAGAAACGTGCCCTGAGTTATCCAGTGTCTGGTTTTAAGCATAAGCTGGACAACTCCCCGTACCTTAACATCTTTTAAGGTACGAACTATCCTATATCCAATATAGAAACTTTGGCACTTTATTTAATTGGAACCAGATTCAAATCATGCAGCTGTCTTCAGTGCATATCAACTTAATGGAAAGAGGCTAATCAGCATTACTCAACTTAGGAATCCATCCAATTATGAGTAACGTGAAAGAGAAATACGTTTCTCAAAACCATCACTATTATCTGAATACCAATCACAAGAATCTACATCTTCGATCTCTTTGACGAATCCCGATACTTGTGACACCTGGTTCTCTTCTTTATTCTTATACCCACAACTTCTCAAAATTTAGACCTTGTATTTCTACGAAACACTTGTCTAAATACTAGAGAAGTTATAAGTAAACAGAACATAGTACGAGGACCTACCCCTTTGTCCTGATGGACACTGGACAACATACAATACTCTGTATAAGTCCGCTGAGTTTAAGCAACTCAAAACCTTTACGTCGTAGGTTAAAAACTGTACCGTGGCGATTTCCTCAAATATCACCAATTACAACGAATTCCGATATAATGAGGATGATCACCTAATTCCCAATAACTTACTCCCACTTATCATCTGTAAAACCATACAGTTATGAGAATGAAACCTGGTAAATACATACGCTGGAGTAAGTATCCAATCGGGAAAACAGTTTTCCTTTAACAATGCACTGAAACATGAAAATGTTTCGTAGGGGTATCCTGGTATTCATAGTAATGCCTCTTCCATAATCTAATTCATGACTATAACCGTATATTTCACTGCCATCTCCCCAAGTCCTTTTATTTGTCTTTAGTCATTACCTTCTGTACACCATCGTTAGGCTAAATGGTTTTCTTCCTTCCCTACCGTTCGGCACCAGCCTATGGTTTGGAAGAAGACTATCCTGTAAGCATAATAGGTGTACCCTCCTAAACCAAGGAGTACTCACATCTTGAGAGAAGGTGATGATAAAAGACAACTGAATAATACCTTATTCATTTAAAGGTGAAATAGGAGTAGCGATGAAGTACGCGGTTTGGTCGTGAATGATATCAGTCGCAATTTACTTTGCCCTCTTTCAAATCCCTTTATTTTGTCTTTACATATTACCTTCTGCACACCCTACTTAGGCTAATTGGTTTTCTTCATTCCCTACCTTTCGGCACCTGCCTATGGTTTGGAATAAGACTATCCAATAAGCGTAATAGGTGAACTTTCCTAAACCAAGGAGCCCTCGCAACCTGAGAGAAGGTGATAATAAAAGACAACTGAATAAACCAATTCTATTTCTCCTGAACCCGGATCCTTCCTCGAAGAAGTCCCTTCGAGTTCGTATATAACCATACGATGGATCTATCCAATAGAAGTGGATGTCCGTAGTAATACGGGTGTTCTGAGAAATACAAAGGGTAAAAGAAGGAGTGGCAATGACTCATGCAACTTAGACAATCCAAAAGCCAGTATTTTAAGAAGGTTCGGTCAACCTGGTCACTGAGTCATAGTCTAGGGTCGGTCAAAGGTCGCTGCCAAAGAGAGAGAGAAAAGAAACACTCTGCGTTCACTCTAACCTAGATCAGAATGGTTATCACTTTATCTAAACCGGAAACCTCCCACTGTCCTGTCAAATTCTCCTCCAAACCTGAATGAAGAATTAATCGGGATCACCCGAAGAGTAAACCAACTCATTAGTGGGAATCGGGATCCAACTCTCATCGCATGATAACGTGATGGAATGCATCCACGTCACCCATACTCCAGAAGGTATGCGCATACTTGGCAAGTTTTAGTTTCTTTAGAAACTCCTGATAAGATTTTTGCCCCATGCTCTTACAACCTTGGCGTTAGGTCAAAATGTCATAAGTCGCATGCCAAGTTCTACATGTCACTATCTTGTTAATATGAACCCACCCGCACATGCCCTTGGCGTTAGGTCAAAATGGAAGAACGGCTATCAAAAACCAACTCATCTATCTATGCAACAATTGAATACCTAGCAGCTACCAAAACACTATGCCTTGGCGTTAGGTCAAAATACATAGCTTGAATACTACTGAATACCCAAAAGAAGTGACGGAGGGCTACGGCTGGTTTTTGGCGAAAAACCTTTAACGTAACGAACTTGATATCGCTGAAGGAACCTGATAGCTTTTTAAAATATAGTGGCGAAAACCTTTTGCTAAAGAGGTCACTCCCGGTGAAGGGATCTCGGCTCTTTCCTCGTGGAATGAGGTGCAGGATATTCCACTGAATTCCGCTATGCAAAGCAACATGTAATCGACTATAGTGAAGTTATTACCCTGACGCAAACTTCTTCCTAAGGGGTCAGTCACGGTGAAGGGATATCGGCCCTTGCCCCGTCGAATGAGGTGCAGGATATTCCACTGAATACCGCTATGCAAAACAAAAGGAAACGTCTTTGCAATAACACTTTTTAAATTTGTTCCAACAATTACAAACAGGTTTGTTTTACTTTGCATTGATCAGAATCAACGCAGTCCCATCAATCGATCACACCAGAAAAGAACGAAAATAAAATGTACGTATATGCCATCCGCATTCGTCACTGGGTCCCGTCATCACACGTTAGGTTACTTAACTAACGACAGAGTGGGGACTGGACTAGCGCGGGTGTAAAACATATACAACATCTAATAGTATATAAACCAATATACAATAATCGCTCCAGGCGTGATAATATGCAACATTACAGAAAAGTAATAAGCATCACAGAACAATACAGATAATCTGGGATCCCCGGGTTTCACAGAGCCGCTGCTGAAACCCGACGTTCCCCTGTCGTGTGTGTAGGGTTCCTAGGCACGCTAATGAAGTCTCACAAGGCATCAACCATGCCAATTTTTAATTTTACGGGTGTCGAGAAACCCTAATACGGATCATTGACTAGAAGTTTAGGCGAAATACTAATCTAGTTAACAACTTAACTAAAGATAAGAAGCTACAACCTTTGTAGATCTGGATATCCACTTCCTTAGCTCCACGTAGACGTCCTCTCGCTGTCCGTCTCGAATCCCGAACTCAAGCATCGGCTTCAACGGAGAAATGGGCGGGCAAGGTCGTCGGCATCGTGCCGAAGATGATCTACGTCGAGGTTTCACAAGATCTAGCTCCGACTTCACCAAGTTGTGAAACTTGTGAAGAAAACACCCAAAACAACTTGGCAAGAGGTAGAGGGTGAAGAAATAGGAGGTGGGTTCACTTTAGAATTGGATTTCTCACACTTTAGCTCAAGTTGCCATTAATGGACTTAAGCTTTTTCTTTTGAAGATGAAGAAGAAGATGAAGCTAGAATATGATAAGTCCTTTTTTTAAAATTGAAAAGTAAATGAATAATTATCATATACTAACTAGGGTAGAGTGTAGAGAATAGACCATGGTTACTTGGATGAGTTAGGGTTAAGCATGAAGACAAGAATGGTTAAGAAGTCAAAGCTTCATGAAGCTTCAACTAGAAACAAATAAAGCCACCATTCTCATCTAAACTATTTCCAAATAAATAAATGAACAAATAAATAAATAAATGAAAAAGCAAAACCCTAATTATCAACTTAACCATGGTTTAAATCTATACACTTAACCAAATGATCAAGTATCATCAAACATGATACAAATATGTGCACAAAAGTATATCACATATACAACTTGCACATTAAGTGAGAAAATCCATTTAAAGTGAACCAATACTAGTTAATGCAAAGCAATATATCAAATATATAATTATACATTAAATCATTAAATCAACACTTGATTTAACGATCCGGTCATATCGCATATAACCGACTAGTATCCTATGTATCGGCTTATCGAATCAATCCTTGATTCGATATCTAGGTTATATCGCATATTACCAATCGATACATTCATCGCGAGAATGAAATACGGTATCAGATACACGCATTATTCTCGGTCCTGCACATATCTCATATGCGCTCCTATTTCGTTTCGCTTGAGCCAGGAAACCTCTGTGTAGGACTCTAAAGACTCGTCAATACGCCGGTACCAGATGATGATCATATCAAGCACCCACATGCCGCAAGCGGTCTGCTAAACGTAACGGCCATCCGGGTATTGAGCGATCAGAAGATCGACGAGCTAGCCCACTCACACTCCTGTGAATCCAACCAGTAACACTTACCATACAGTCCGGTCTGTTCGTCTGATATGTCGCATATCAAGTCTAGGGATGGTAAACGTCAGACCCCAAAAACCGATAAGTCGTGCCGATGTGAAGCTCATAACGGGTCGAGAAACTACTGGTAACACTTACCAGCAAATCTCTGATCAGCCCTGGCCAGGGACTTCCCTGTTATGGCCAATCGAGCACAGCGCAACATCAACCCCCAATACCGGGAGAGACGAAACCCCTCCTATCGCTCATTGCCTCCATGTGACTCGGGACTGTACCCAAAGACCACCGTTTTCCACGCCCTCATGGACGTGGTAAGGTGGAGATCAAAGCACAGTGGGAATCACACAAGACTCTATGACGATCTCGGGTCTACAGACTAACCTGTACAAGTGTCACCTGAGAACTGCCATCTGATGTGAGGTATAATACCATCTGGGAGTTCTTGGCGAGTCCGTCCAGTGTACCCAGTCTCCACTCAGCACCCGAATACCATCTCTGATGTCAAACACCAATAGATATGGGATCATCCATCGCCCATCTCATGGGTCGAGAAGCGTATACGCTAGTCTACACTGGTATATCGATGCCCCGTATCGATACACCCACGACTAGGGAACTTGAAGGATGTACTTATGGACTACCATGTCCCCACTAGTATGATCTGCATCATAGTCCAGGCAGTCAAGTACACATCCTAAGGGCTTTACCAACATGTAACTAAAAGACAGTTTAAAGAGACTAGTGTACATGTTAAGATAAAGAGCAACCAGATACCATACTATCATATCGAGCAAGAAAGTCATCTCTATATATGTCCAAGCATCCAATATAATATACATCATCTGTACAATACTGGCCTCTAGGGCATACATACAACTAACAATCTCCAACTTGCACTAGGGCCAGCTGCTGTAGTATCGCATGCCGAGCATCCCGAAGAGTCTCTCAAATTGTATCTGGGGAATGGCCTTCGTGAGTGGATCCGCCGTGTTGTTCTTCGTGTCAATCCTCCTTAGCTCGATCTCCCGGCGATCAACTATCTCCCGGATCAAGTGATACCGCCTCAGAATATGCCTGGACCGCTGATGGGACCTGGGTTCCTTGGCCAAAGCCACCGCTCCATTGTTATCACAATACAAAGGTATTGGATGCTCAATGGAAGGAACCACTCCAAGTTCAGTAATGAACTTCTTGATCCAGACAGCCACTTTGGCAGCATCGTTGGCAGCGATGTATTCAGCCTCCATCGTCGAGTCTGCCACGGTTTTCTACTTGGAACTCTTCCAGCTAACCTCCCCTCCGTAAAGGGTAAAGACAAATCCCGACTGCGACTTAGAGTCGTCCTTATCACTCTGGAAGCTCGAATCGGTAAAGGACTCCACTTGGAGTTCTCCGTTACCATACACCAAGAGCATCTCTTTAGTCCTTCGTAAGTACTTAAGAATGCTCTTCACAGCTGTCCAGTGACTCTCTCCAGGATCAGCTTGATACCTGCTCACTACACTTAGTGAGTATGCAACATCGGGTCTGGTACATAGCATCGCGTACATGATAGAGCCTACAGCCGAAGCATAGGGTATCCCTTGCATGCGAGCTCTCTCCAAATCAGTCTTGGGAGACATCTCTTTGGAGAGAGTGACTCCAGAAATCGTGGGCAAGTTCCCACGCTTGGATTCTTCCATACTAAACCTCTTTAGTATGGTGTCAATGTACCTGGATTGGGACAATCCCAATATCCGTTTGGATCTATCTCTATAGATCCTAATTCCTAATATGCAAGAGGCATCACCAAGATCTTTCATTGAGAATCTTTGTGATAAGAAGAGCTTGACTGATTGCAGCATAGGAATATCATTTCCTATCAAGAGTATGTCGTCCACGTACAATATGAGGAAGACAACCTTACTCTCTGCCACCTTCTTGTAAATACAAGGTTCATTTGGGTTTTTGACGAAATCAAACTCTTTGATAACGACGTCAAAGCAGATGTTCCAACTCCGCGATGCTTGCTTTAATCCATAAATGGATTTAAGCAGCGTGCACACCTTCCCGCTGCTCCCACTGTCTACGAAGCCCTCTGGCTGAGTCATGTACACGCACTCTTCTGAATCACCATTTAGAAAGGCGGTCTTAACATCCATTTGCCATATTTCGTAATCATGATATGCAGCGATGGCAAGCATGATCCGGATGGATTTAAGCATAGCTACTGGAGAAAAGGTTTCGTCATAGTCCACACCCGGTCTTTGACGAAAACCCTTTGCAACAAGTCTAGCTTTGAAAGTCTCCACTTTCCCATCTACACCAAGTTTCTTCTTGAAGATCCACTTGCTCCCAATGGGTTTTACCACTTCAGGAGCAACTTCCAAAGTCCATACTTTGTTGGTGTACATGGATTCCATCTCGGACCGCATAGCATCCAGCCATTTTACCGAGTCCCTACGCGTGATGGCCTGCTCGAAGCTAGTTGGGTCATCATCCTCCATGATGCAATCCTCGCTCCCACCATCCATGAGAAAACCGTAGTATCTCTCAGGTGGGCGAGGAACCCTATTAGATCGGCGGAGAGGCTGAGGTTCATTTGGAGCTACTGAATCTTCTGGTTCCACTAAATCTTCAGTCACGGTTTGTGTATCTGGAACCTCTTCCAGCTCTACCACTTTGCCACTAATTTCTTTTTCAAGGAATTCCTTTTCTAAAAAGGTGGAATGTTGAGAAACAAACACTTTTTGTTCCTCACTGTGGTAGAAAAAATACCTATATGAATTCTTTGGATATCCCACAAACTTGCAAAGAACTGACCGTGCCTCGAGCTTGTCCGGATTTTGTCTTTTGACATAGGCTGGACAACCCCATATCTTAACTCGTTTAAGATATGGTCTCTTCCCACTCCATATCTCATATGGTGTGGTAGGTACAGATTTAGATGGAACTTGATTCAATAGGTATGCTGCTGTCTCCAGCGCATATCCCCAGAAGGAAATAGGTAACTCAGCTGTGCTCATCATAGAGCGCACCATATCTAATAGGGTGCAGTTTCTCCGTTCTGATACACCGTTGTGCTGTGGTGTATATGGAGGAGTCAGCTAAGAGAGAATCCCATTCTCTTTTAGGAAGTCCAGGAATTCATTGCTCAAGTATTCACCTCCCCGATCAGATCGAAGGATTTTAATACTTTTTTCGGTTTGGTTTTCGACTTCTTGTTTATATTCTCTAAATTTCTCAAAAGCTTCTGATTTGTGTTTCATCAGGAACACATATCCGAATCTAGAGAGATCGTCAGTGAATGTAATGAAGTACGAAGAACCATCCCTGGCATGTGTAGACATGGGACCGCATACATCACTATGTATCAGTCCCAAGAGTTCGGTAACTCTTTCTCCGTGTCCCGTAAACGGAGTTTTGGTCATCTTGCCTTCGAGACATGACTGGCAAGTGTCATAAGATGAAAATTCGAATGGTTTCAAATATCCATCCTTATGCAACTTAGCCAGTCGTGTCGCATTGATGTGACCCAGTCTACAATGCCACAAGAAGGATTTGTTCAGTTCTGAACTCTTCCTCTTGTGTGTGTTTGTTATGCTCAGAACTGTTGTTTGATTTAGAACATAAATGCCATTGCACAACGTGCCTGATCCAACCAACTTTTGGTTACGGAAAATGTTCATAACATTGTCCTGTAATACAAAATTTTATCCCTCTTTACTTTGCAAAGAAACCGATATAATGTTGCATATCAGGTTCGGCATGTAATAGCATTCGTTCAGAACCAATGTATTACCAGTTGGTAATACAAGGTGATATTCTCCGACAGTCTTAGCTGCAACAATTGCACCATTTCCAACTCTAATGTCTTTATCACCTTCTCCAAGTTCTCTACCTTTCCTAAGCCCATGTAACTGATTACATATATGGGATCCTGACCCGGTATCTAATACCCAGGACGTAGGGCAAATGGAGAAACAGATCTCTGTAACGAACACACCCGAAGAAAATGCATCAACATGTACTTTCTTCAATCGGGTGGCATGGGAATCCTGGTATTCCCCTATATCCTGTTCATTCCTATAACTCTTATAAGAAAGAACGGAACCAACGTTCCCCAGCACAGTATAACATGCGGGTTCGGTCAATACATCCATATTATTATCTTGATTAAGGCATGAAATGGTCGCTACCCGGAGAGAGAGAGAAGAAAAAACTTTAGCGTATGCTCGTGCAAGATCAGATTGGTTATTATCTTATCTAATCAGGATGGCTCCCACTGGTTTTTATCAAATCTTCCTTCAAACCCTAAAAGGAAAGACTAGCCGGGATTAATTACACCATACAACTTCGTCGATCTTTCAGCCAGGCCAGTGTCGGTACTTTGAGGGAGGTTCCCCGTGCTTTCGCACGGTCCTAATTAATGTAAACCTCGTTTTCCCAGAGGCGTAACCCCGTTGACACCTTTCTAGACACCTACTTGATCGGCTAATTGTAATGTGCAAAACTCTCTCAGGAGTAACTCTTACTCGCAGTGGGTATCGGGATCCAACTATCTCATAGAAGGTATGCAATCTCATTGCAAATTTCAACACTTGAAATTCCCGATAATATTTTGCCCCAAACGATCTATGACCTTGACAACGTCAACAAACCATAGACCGTAAGTCAAGTTCAACCCATCATTTCTTGATTGAATTAAACCCACCCGCACGACCCTTGACAAGGTCAACAAGGCCGTACGACTACCCTAATCCAATCTGCATCATATGCATAAGCAGATAAATACTGGTTAGCTACCGCACACTGCGTCTTGACAAGGTCAACAAACGCAGCACGAATACTAAACAGGACTTATCTGAAATGACGGAGGGCTACGACAGGTTTTTCTGAAAACCGATTGCGTAATGAACTTGACATCGTTGTAGAATCAAATGAAGTTTTGAAATGGAGTGATTTTGAGGCTTTTCTAGTTTTGTTAAAGGGGTCACTCCCGGTGAAGGGATCGTCGGCCCTTTCCTCGTCGAATGAGTTGCGGGATATATCATATATATCTCTCTGCAAAGCAGAAACTATAGAAGCAATCAAAAGTCAAACCGAGTGTGTAGCATCTGCTAGTTATTGCTAAAGCAGTCACTCCCGGTAAAGGGATCTCGGTCCTTTCCTCATCGAATAAGGTGCAGGATATATCACATATACCGCTGTGCAAAGCAAGAACTGTAGCTACCTGTTTTATTTAAAATTTGATTCTACAACATCTTAGATTTCTTTTCTTTCATTAATCACATTAATGAAGTCCCATCATTTAAATACCTAAACATCACAGATAGATATGACGTACACTTATGCCATCCGCATTCGCCTCGATGTCCCCTCGTGCACCGTTAGGTTAGGTAACTAACGACAAAGCAGGGCAGGGCTAGTGCGGGTGCAAAACAAAAATTAGCGTCTATATAATATATCATATATACTATATACTGTATCTTTCACAGAACATCACATGATCACATCACAGATATCGCAGCAGAAGAAACATATGAAACATTGGATATACTAGGACGTCCGTGTTTTCAATACGAGCCAGTATAAAACACGGATTCCACGGTCGTGATGAATAACCAATCCCACACCCCTAGACACCTACGAGAGCGGCAAGCAACCCTGCCAATTCTAGGGTTAGGAGACCCGGACTCGGCTCCTCGAGTTGGTCTTCCACTGGACCCCAGAACCCGGTTACTTGTGCTCCCCTCCTTGGGTCTATCCTAATGCGGAAAAGTAAATAATATACAAAAGGTGACATCTTCCGCAACCTGGAAGTGCCCCAAATAAAAGAATATTATATACAAGTTTTTACAAGAATGAAAATGAAAAACGCTCATCTCACATAAAAACCCCCGGCTATTCGAACACGACGATCCAATATAACATATCCAGCAACACATAACATCACATGTCATCAACGTAAGTAAGTATGCATACCCTAATTGTCGTTGACGTATAGCAACGAAACCGGCGATATCACATATTACACTTACGGTCACAGAAAAGAAAGTATAAAACTACAACAGTTGGAATCCGCAACCCTTTAGACATCGCATGTCTAATCAGATGAAGTACTTAGATATCACATGCCTAACAGTTATAAACCCCGCATTTTAGTCCCATTGTCGAAAACCTTTCTCAATATCAAGTGAGACTAAACCGCTAGATTTATAACATTCATTCAGCTATCTCATAACTGTATGTGAATTCCAATTATTGTATCCCATTCCGGATAAATAGAAAATATTAAACTTTTCGATCAAACATTCGAACACCCAAGTTTTCCCGAAACCGATCAACACTTGAAATAAGTTCAAAGACATTCACTTCATGCCTCAGTACCAACGGTCCATCCGTAGAAGGGTCAAGCCAACGCCTCACATGTGGCACGCCGTACTGCCCCAAACCCGAAGGTTCAAAGGGCAGTTCGAGACGGTCACATAATCGAGTTAAGGTTTGTTGTCTTCTAGAGGGACCATCGCGTTACTTGCACTACTTAGAACGTCCTTAAACCACAGAAAAATCCAACACTTGGATATTTTCCGGCAAGGGAAAGATTGGGTATTTACATCTGGTCGAACTTTTTAACATATTCAAAATTATCCGGAAAAACACATAGACAAAGCTTGATAATCCGATCGAAACAACGATTTCCATTGCAACCCTAGAATACTCAACACTTGAGTCAAATTAAAAATTCCCAGAAAATCCTGCACCATAAAATAGGAATTACTGTGCAAAAATGGTTGACTAAACTCATTATTTGGGCGCGGAACCGCCGCAGAAGCCATGCTTCTGCCGCGGTTCCGCCGCACTTTGGAGGAATCATAAGTACGGGCTCCACAGTAATTCTTCAAATTCCCTGCTGAGTTTTCTGCATATTTTTAATTTGGAAAAAACACAGTTTTTAAAAAATGTACAGAGAGCCGTTTTCGGGTTAGGGTTTTGGTTCGATCGGACTTCAAACGTCGTCTGGACTTCGCCTAAGGCTCTAGCTAGGCTCTGATACCACTGTAGGATTCCTAGGCACGCTAATGAAGTCTCACAAGGCATCAACCATGCCAATTTTAAATTTTACGGGTGCCGAGAAACCCTAATACGGATCGTTGACTAGAAGTTTAGGCGAAATACGAATCTAGTTAACAACTTAACTAAAGATAAGAAGCTACAACCTTTGTAGATCCGGATATCCACTTCCTTAGCTCCACGTAGATGTCCTCTCGCTGTCCGTCTCGAATCTCGAACTCAAGCATCGGCTTCATCGGAGAAATGGGCGGGCAAGGTCGTCGGCTTCGTGCCGAAGATGATCTACGTCGAGGTTTCATAAGATCTAGCTCCGACTTCACCAAGTTGTGAAACTTGTGAATAAAACACCCAAAACAACATGGCAAGAGGTAGAGGGTGAAGAAATAGGAGGTGGGTTCACTTTAGAATTGGATTTCTCACACTTTAGCTCAAGTTGCCATTAATGGACTTAAGCTTTTTCTTTTGAAGATGAAGAAGAAGATGATGCTAGAATATGATAAGTCCTTTTTTTAAAATTGAAAAGTAAATGAATACTTATCATATACTAACTAGGGTAGAGTGTAGAGAATAGACCATGGTTACTTGGATGAGTTAGGGTTAAGCATGAAGACAAGAATGGTTAAGAAGTCAAAGCTTCATGAAGCTTCAACTAGAAACAAATAAAGTCACCATTCTCATCTAAACCATTTCCAAATAAATAAATGAAAAAATAAATGAATAAATGAATAAGAAAAACCCTAATCATCAACTTAACCATGGTTTAATTTTATACAATTAACCAAATGATCAAGTATCATCAAACATGATACAAATATGTGCACAAAAGTATATCACATATACAACTTGCACATCAAGTGAGAAAATCCATTTAAAGTGAACCAATACTAGTTAATGCAAAGCAATATATCAAATATATAATTATACATTAAATCATTAAATCAACACTTGATTTAACGATCCGGTCATATCGCATATAACCGACTAGTATCCTATGTATCGGCTTATCGAATCAATCCTTGATTCGATATCTAGGTTATATCGCATATAACCAATCGATACATTCATCGCGAGAATGAAATACGGTATCACATACACGAATTATTCTCGATCCTGCACATATCTCATATGCGCTCCTATTTTTTTTCGCTTGAGCCAGGAAACCTCTGTGTAGGACTCTAAAGACTCGTCAATACGCCGGTAACTGATGATGATCATATCAAGCACCCACAAGCCGCAAGAAGTCTGATAAACGTAACGGCCATCCGGGTATTGAGCGATCAGAAGATCGACGAGCTAGCCCGCTCACACTCCTGTGAATCTAACCAGTAACACTTACCATACAGTCCGGTCTGTTCGTATGATATGTCGCATATCAAGTCTAGGGGTGGTAAACGTCAGACCCCAATAACCGATAAGTCATGCCGATGTGACGCTCATAACGGGTCGAGAAACTACTGGTAACACTTACCAGCAAATCTCTGATCAGCCCTGGCCAGGGACTTTCCTGTTACGGCCAATCGAGCACAGCGCAACATCAACCCCCAATACCGGGAGAGACGAAACCCCTCCTATCGCTCATTGCCTCCATGTGACTGGGGACTGTACCCAAAGACCACCGTTTTCCACGCCCTCATGGACGTGGTAAGGTGGAGATCAAAGCAAAGTGGGAATCACACAAGACTCTATGACGATCTCGGGTCTACAGACTAACCTGTACAAGTGTCACCTAAGAACTGCCATCTGACGTGAGGTATAATACCATCTGGGAGTTCTCGGAGAGTCCGTCCAGTGTACCCAGTCTCCACTGAGCACCCGTATACCATCTCTGATGTCAAACACCAATAGATATGGGATCATCCATCGCCCATCTTATGGGTCGAGAAGCGTAGACGCTAGTCTACACTGGTATATCGATGCCCCGTCTCGATACACCCACGACTAGGGACCTTGAAGGATGTACTTATGGACTACCATGTCCCCACCAGTATGATCTGCATCATAGTCCAGGCAGTCAAGTACACATCCTAAGGGCTTTACCAATATGTAACTAAAAGACAGTTTAAAGAGACTAGTGTACATGTTAAGATAAAGAGCAACCAGATAGCATACTATCATATCGAGCAAGAAAATCATCTCTATATATGTCCAAGCATCCAATATAATATACATCATCTGTACAATACTGGCCTCT
This sequence comes from Agapanthus africanus, assembly GCA_030015575.1. Lineage (NCBI taxonomy): Eukaryota > Viridiplantae > Streptophyta > Magnoliopsida > Asparagales > Amaryllidaceae > Agapanthus > Agapanthus africanus. Next base: position 320,253,197 of record JASDDO010000008.1, read on the forward strand.
AGGGCATACATACAACTAACAGTGTGGATAGCCTGTGCAATGAAACCTAGACCCCTACGGGTGCGGCAAGTTACCCGCCAAAACCTGAAGCGAGGTAGCCCCCTACAACATAGTGAATGGACCACCCAGCACTTCACGGAATCCGGTAATCTTGGGCACCCCTCCTTGGGTCAACCTGTACCCCCTACGAGTGCGGCGAATAGTCTGCCAATTCTAGAGTGAGGCCCCTCTGCCTCTCAAAGCAATGAGATGCGGACCCGTTGCCCTCCAGAACCCGGCTATCCGTGTACTCCGTCGCGGGGTAAAACCTAGTACAGAAATGGAAAAATAGTACAACAGGTACATCGACCGCAACCTGGTCGTGCCCCAAAAGAATATTATACAACAGGCACTGACGGCAGTCCACAAGTTGGACGCTCGCCCCGCAATATCAAATGTACAAATAAATTCAGACTGCACTATCATTGCACTCTGCTATCCACCCCGACAAATCCGCAACATCACAGCACAACACAGAACATCAACGCGAATGTCATGTTCACAAACCCGTCTAAAAGAACTATAGCAATCAGACGCGGTTTACCGATCAAATGACATTCACGGTCGGAGATATAATGTAAGTACTGTAAACTGACACGTTTAAATTTCGATCGACTAAATTTCCCGAAGTGGGCCCCACTCAAATCTGCTGCACAGTAACAAAATCTGGGCCCTAAATATATATACCAAAACCCTAATTTCCAACATAGAATCCACTGTAGAAAATTGAGTGAGTGATCTCACTTTCCTGCGGCGGATCCGCGGCCAAACTCTAGCTTGTGCCGTGGATCCGCGGCGGAACAGTGGAATCACTTCCTCGAATTTCTACAGTATTCCTCAAAAACCCTGCTTGATTTTCTGGTATGGTCAAAATGACATTTGGACCAGTTTGAAAATTAACAGAAACTTTAATACTAGAAATTGCGATTTTCGAAAAATCCGTTCGATCGATCTTTTAAACGTGTTAGCACAAGTTAGCATAGCATAATGGTTAGGCTTTGATACTACTGTAAGTCTACGGTAGCGCCCCGGCCGTCTACAGACGCCAAATGCGGAACAAAAACTTTTTAACTGGCGCTATCGTATACTATAACCCGGATCTGCCATTATTACTAAACTAACAAACTGTAAAGAGTGTAGAAAGGTTATACCGAACGATCCGAGTCCTTCGTTCTTCAACCATCATCCCACGCTCTGTTGCGGCTGCTCCGATCTCGTCGATCTCCGATCTGCTCATCTAGGTGGCACCACATCAACGATTCTTTAAACGGGCTCCCGCCTCTGACTCGAGGCAACTCGGTCGTCAAGTTTCCTAAAAGAGACGACCAAGAATGATGTAGAGAATGAGTAGATGACATTGTCTCACTTCGTCCAAATCCATGGACGATCGGTTAATGAAGTTGCCATTTTATCGGGTGATGGAATGAAAGAGGCAATCATATTTCCATGCACCCAAAACCATAGTTTTTTCTCTCAAGAATGAAATTAATCTCTCTCTCTTTTACTCACAAGGGGGCCGGCCAATATATAAGAAGAGGGAGGTGATCGTAGGAGCAAAGAGGGTGACCACAAGGATAAATATCATGAACAAATATCCTAGGGTTAAACAAGAATCATTAATTTTAAAGCATGAGTCATTAAAACCTAGTCATCATATAATAAATGCAAAGAAAGATGCATGAATCTAGTAACCAATCTAGAAGCTTCTAGAAGCACGACTCACCCTCATGACACACCCGAGTGACGGAAAGATAAATCCGTCTTTAACCGAATGTTAAAAGACGGGCGATAGAAAACTGAAAACAGGAAACTTCCAAAAGTGATCCTGAAATAAATTTCAGGATAACCCCGTAACTGTATAAATATACCCGCATTTGTATTACGACCGAATACAAATGCAACTGAGACAAAGATATTATATCTACTCAATATAATACTCGGATCCGGCTTAAACCAAAGCCGACCAGTATCATCTGCCCGAAAAATAACACGTGCGTAAACGCACGTGCATTTTCCGAACCCTGCCAGAAAACCATACGGCCTCTACAACGTTTCGCCCGAACTTGGGAAACTGTCTGTGGGGGACTCTAATGACTCGTCAGTACCCTGGCAGTGGATTTAACCACAAACCGTCAGCGGCACTAGCTATGCGTAACGGCTGCCCATGGACTGACCTCAAGGGAGGCAGATGAGCGAACTCATCCAGAAACCATACAGAGCCTAACAGTGACAATGTTTATACAGTCCGGTCCGTTCGTCTATGAATATCGCATATCTGCCTAGGGGGCTAGTAACGTCAGACCCCCAATAGCAGTATAAGTCGTGTCGGAGTGTAGCCCAATAACACCCTGAGATACTACTGGAGTACCTACCAGTAAACCTCCTGCCACGGCCGTGGGCTTTGTGTAATGGCTCTCCTAGACACAGCACGATCTCTCCCCCAATACCGGGAGAGACAAATCCCCTGCCGATCCGCTCACGTGCCTCCATATGGCTCGGGACTGTACCCAAAAACTACCTGTTTGCACGACTCCTTTGAGCCGTGGTAGCGTAGAAATCAAAGCACAGTGGGAACTCACACGAGACAAATGACGACCTCAGGTCGTTGAACTAACCAGTACACATGTCACCAGGGAACTGCTATCTGACGATAGGTATAGTACAAACTAGCAGATTCCCGGCGAGTCCTGTCCGGTGTACTCATAACCCAATGAGCACCTGTATACATCTTAGGTGATCAAACTGACACCAGTGGCTTGTGAGACCGGCCACTGCCCCTCGTCGGGGTCTCGACTGTATATACTAGTCTACTCCGGAGTATCGATGCCCTGTCTCGAAACTCCCACGACTAGGGACCACAATTAAGGATATGCACATAAACTACCCAACTCTCACGTATATGATCGCCATCATACTGTTGGTAGTAAAGCAAGATCCTAAGGGCTCTATCAAAGTGTAACATGTAATCAGTCACCTGAACATGTACACGACTGATAAAGGCAAACCAGATATCATACTATCATCTCGAGTAAGACTGTCCTACCGGTATAGGTCCTCCGCAATCATTGCAATCACGTACCTGCGATCCAATAATTGACTCTGAGGGCACTATCTCCAACACTAATATCCTCTTGGATCTATCACGATGGATCCGGATCCCCAGGATGTATGAGGCATCACCCAGGTCTTTCATGGAGAACCTGTGTGACAAGAACCCCTTGACAGATTGTAGCATAGGAATGTCATTTCCTATTAAGAGAATGTCATCCACGTATAAAACGAGGAATAATACAGTTCTCGCTACAAATCTACTTTGGATGCATGGTTCGTCTGGATTTTTTATAAAGCCAAATTCCTTGACCGTCTCATCAAAACAGATGTTCCAACTCCGCGATGCCTGCTTTTGTCCGTAAATGGACTTAAGCAACTTGCACACCTTTCCGCTGCTCCCACTCTGAATGAAACCCTCTGGCTGGTCCATATAGACACACTCCTCTAAATTTCCATTTAGAAAAGCGGTCTTTACGTCCATTTGCCAAATCTCATAATCGTGGAAGGAAGCAATGGCAAGAAGGATCCGAATGGATTTCAGCATAGCTACTGGAGAAAAGGTCTCGTCATTGTCCAAACCAGGTCTTTGACGAAAACCCTTTGCTACCAGTCTAGCTTTATAGGTCTCAACCTGTCCATCTGCACCAATCTTTCTTTTGAAGATCCACTTGCATTCTACGGGTTTTACCCCGTCTGGAGCAATGTCGAACGTCCATACTTTGTTGGTGTACATGGACTCCATTTCGGTCCGCATTGCATCCAGCCATTTTACCGAGTCAACGCTCTGAACGGCCTGCTGGAAGCTAGTAGGCTCATCATAATCTATGATGCAATCTTCTCTATCCCCGTCTATGAGAAAACCGTAGTATCTCTCCGGCGGATGAGACTGCCTACTACTCCTGCGGAGCGGCGTAGGAATGTCCTGTTCTGTTGAACCCTCTGGTTCTACTAAGCTTTCGGTAATAATTTGTGCTTCTGGAATTTCTTCCAGTTCTATTTCGCTCCCACTTGTTTCCTTTTCTAAGAACTGGTGTTCCAGAAAATGGGCATTACGAGAAACAATGATCTTCTGTCCCTCTGCGTAATAGAAGAGATACCTCCTGGAGTTCTTTCGGTATCCCACAAACTTGCACAGTACTGAGCGTGCCTCGAGCTTGTCCGTATGCTGCTTTTTGACAAAAGCCGGACATACCCAGATCTTCAGATATTGATGATAGGTTCTCTTCCCACTCCATATATCATATGGTGTGGTAGGCACAGTCTTAGTCGGAACTCGGTTCAAAAGGTAAGCAGCTGATTCTAGCGCATACCCCCAGAATGATCGCGGTAACTCAGTGTTACTCATCATGGACCGAACTATATCCAATAGGGTTCGGTTCCATCTCTCCGATACACCGTTATGTTGCGGAGTGTATGGAGGAGTAAGCTGAGAGAGAATTCCGTTCTCTTTTAAATAGTCCAGGAACTCGGCACTTAAGTATTCTCCACCTCGATCCGATCTTAGAATCTTGATACTTTTGTCGGTTTGTTTTTCTACTTCATTCTTATATTCCTGGAACTTTCCAAAGGCTTCAGACTTATGTTTCATTAAGAAGACATAACCATACCTTGAAAAGTCATCCGTAAAAGTAATGAAGTAAGAATAACCGCTTCGCGCATGTGTAGACATTGGACCGCACACGTCGCTGTGTATGAGTCCTAAGAGCTCGTTCGCTCTTACTCCGTGTCCAGTGAACGGAGTCTTTGTCATCTTTCCTTTGAGACAGGATTGACAAGTGGAATATGATTGATATTCGAACGAATTCAAATATCCATCTGTATGTAACTTTGTCAACCTTCTCTCATTGATGTGACCTAGTCTACAATGCCATAAGAAAGTCTAATTTATTTCCGGAGACTTTCTTTTGTGTGTATTCTGGACGTTGAAAATCTGTGGTTGGTTTAATACGTATATACCATTACTCAATGTACCTGACCCAATAAAAACTTGATTAAGGTGAATGTTTACAACATTACTTACAAACGCAAATTCATAACCTTCTTTAGAAACTAATGATACAGAAATGATATTACAAGTTGCGTTGGGTACAAAAAAGCAATTACGCAAAACCAAAACATGTCCATCTGACATTCCCAGGTGATAGTCCCCCACGGCCTTAGCATCCATGCTAGCTCCGTTTGCAACTCTGAGGGTCATGTCACCTGCCTTCAAAACCCTACGGTTTCTCAACGCCTGCAAAGAATTACAGATATGAGATCCTGATCCGGTATCCAATACCCAGGAAGTAGAGTTTATTGAAAGACAGTTTTCAATAACATACACACCTGAAGCTGAAGCCGCAACCTGCTTCAATTCCTGTGTCCTGGCTTTCCAAGCCCTGCAATCATTCTTCCAGTGTCCTTTCTTATGACAATAGAAGAATTCTTCTTTATCCACAAGCTGCCCCGCTTTCTTTGTTGCTTTTGCTTTTCCCTTCGTATCCACTTTACTAACACCGCCCCTTGGTTTAGCGGAGGCTTTCTTCTTCTTTCCCTTGGCTTTCGCCTTGGACCTAGAAGAGGAAGATCCTCCTACAAACAAAGTGGATGTTTCCCTACCTTTCTGTAGGGTGCCCTCTGCACTCCTCAGCATGTTGAGGAGTTCTGAAAGTTCAACTTATTTTTCTTGTAAGTTGAAGTTCAGGATAAAATAGGCGTAAGTGGAAGGAAGGGACTGGAGAATCAAGTCCGTATAGAGCTCGTTCTCTAACGTGGTCCCAAGTTCTGCGAGCTCCTCAATGAAGCCAATCATCTTAAGCACGTGTTCCGCTACCGATGATCCGATGGCCAACCTTGCCGAAAATAACTTCTTCGACACTTCGTATCTTGCGATACGAGATTGCTCTCCACAGTTCTTTTGTATGGAGAAATATAGATTCAAAGTCCATATTCTCGTGCCTCCTCTGATGTTCGTTGTCCATCGAGGCAAGTACGAGGCACTTGGCCTTCGCGCTATCAATCTCCCAAGTCTTACGGATTTCCTTATCCGCGACGCTGGAGGTGGGACTTGGGACAGGGGGAGCTTAGGTGGTAAGAAGATACCCCAGCTTGTCGTAAGTGATTGCCATTTTGACATTCCTGAGCCAATCTTTGTAGTTTGGCCCTATCAGTATGTTTTTATCTAGAAGTAACTTAAGTCCAGTCATGTCGATTGGTCGCTGCAATTAGGAGAGAGAAGAAGAAACACTCAGCATGATGCTCTTGCAAGTTTAGAGTGGTTTTTAGTTTGTCTAAACAGGATGGCTCCCACTGTTGCTCGAATCCCTCCTCAAACCAAAAAGGAAGAATTAGTCAGGATCAATCTCACCGTAAGATACTTGCTTAACCGTTCGGCCAGGCTGGTGTCGGTACTTCGAGAGAGGTTTTCCAACGCTTTCGCGAAGTTCTTTAATTTAAGAATCTCTTTTCCCTGGGGGCGTAGCCCCGCTAACATCTTTCTAGACACCTACTAGGTTAATAGCATTGATCGTTAAGTGAGAAATTTCCCGAGGAGTAGCATATACTCACAGTAGGATCGGGATCCAAATATCATCGCGTGACGAAACTGAAGGAATCCTACCAGAATCATCACACACTAAATGTTATGCAACACTAGCAAGTTTCTGTTCTTTTGAAACTCCCAATGTGGATTTTTACCCCATGCTCTTATGACCTTGGCGTGAGTTCAAAATGTCATAAGTCACATGTCAAGTTCTTCCCATTATTATCCAGGTTAATTTGAACCCACCCGTACATACCTTTGACGTATGCCAAAATGGTAGTACGACTGTCTCAAACCAACGCATTCTATCTATGCAACAGATAAATATCCAGCAGCTACCAATCACTATGCCTTGGCGTGAGGTCAAAATACATAGCTTGAATACTACCGAATATTTAACTGAAATGATGGAGGGCTACGGATGGTTTTGGCAAAACCGTGAACGTAGTGAACTTGATATGATCGATGGAACGAGATAGCTTTTAAAAGGAGTGGCTCAAACTCCGCATTTAAAAGTTAGTTTTGAAAAGAACCGAGTGGTTTTTCGAAAGTGTTCCAACGACTTTTACTTGGTTTATTTTCTTGCATTAGTTCTTTTAATGCGTGATATTCTAGCATTAGTTCTTTTAATGCGTCCCATCATTTAATCCTACCATTGCAGAAAACAACAAAAATATGACGTACGCTTATGCCATTCGCATTCACCACAGGGCCCCGTCATTACCCGTTAGTTTATTTAACTAACGACAGAGCGGGGGCTGGGCTAGCGCGGCTGTAAAACATAAGCGACGCCTAAATAATATCATATATAGATATATGCAATGATAGACATTTCAGATCACAGATGAACACATTGGATATACTAGGAACCTCCAATTCGTACGAGCCTGTAACGAAAAACAGATTACACGGTCGCGGTGAATAGCCAAAACCCCACCCAAGACCCCTACGGGTGCGGCAAACTACCCGTCAAGTACCCGAAGCGAAGCAACCTCCCACAACCCCGTGAGTAGGCCACTCGGCACTTCGGCATACCCGGTAGTTTGTGCACCCCCTCCATGGGTCTATCCTATGAGCAAAAACAGTAAAAAGAAATTATACAATGACGGCTACAACCCCGATCCGGTTGTGCGGCCATACAAATAATTATTACATCAATTTACAAATTTACATGAATTGAAAGAAAAGAAAACTCTCGTCTCACAACCCCCGGCTATTCACCCGCGACAATCCAATGAATTCATATACACATTCCAATGACATTACAGATCACAGATTTGTATAACCCCCACTAATCGACATATAGCGATTAGTAGACGTTCAATACAAATATCACATTACAGAAAAACCCGTCAGCTTAAGTCTTTTAGAAGTTCGATCAAAAATACGGATTTATAGGCCCCAAACACAAAATTTTCGTTCTGGAAAATCTGGGCAGAAAATACATATTCCAAAAATCCCAAAATACCCCACTGAACAAACTGCAATCAAAATTTCCCACTGCCGAGTCAACTCGGCCGCGGAACCGCGGCGGGAGCACGCTCCAGTCGACGAAATTTTGGCAGTTTGTTATAAAAACCCTGAGTTGATTTTTGAAGCTTGATTTATTACATTTACAGTACTTTGAAAATCGACAGCAAGAATGAATTTTTGGTGTATTTCGTGACTTTTTCTTTGATCGATCTTCTAGTTACTCTGCTAACATGTTAGATAGAGTTTAACTAGGCTCTGATACCACTGTAAGTCCATGCTACCTCTTCTGGTACTTCGGGCATGCGGAATTTGGTGAAAAACAATTTTCTAGAGGTGGTAATATGGACTCAAAACCGGATCTTTGTTAAACATCTAACTAACAACCTAACTGGGAGTTGTTAACTACTCGGTTAGGGGGTTATACCTTACTTTCTTGAACTCCTTCGTCTTCAAGCCTCGATGGTTGTCCGGATCGGGTTCACTCCGTCGTCTCCTTGCGCCGAAGATAGATCCACCTCGAAAGCTTCTACCTTTGGCTTCTTCTTCGGTCTTTGAAGAAACTAGTTCACTTGGTTTGCTAAACCTTGTGAACTAGAGTGAGTAGAGAAGAGTGTGTTGGGATTTCTCTATGGTTCTTGGTTCTCAACACATGAGACAAGTGAACCATAGATTAAAGAGAGAGAGAGCAAGAGGAAGGAGATGAGAGCTCAAGAACAAGAGAGAGAATGAGAATGATAGAATGAGAGAAGACTTTTCTCTCTTGGCTCTCATAATCCAAAACAATCATCACAAAAATAGTAATCAAGTATTGTGTAAATGGTTCAAGCTACAATAGCCATATCATTTCATGCACTCATTTCTCACAAGAGAAACAAGCAAGTAAAAAGTCTTTGCCATGAAATGATAACCATTGTCATCATGATGGTCAACTAGTCCAACCTAGTCAACCGGTCAACAAAGTCAACAACTCAACAACCATGTCACCACAATACTTAATTAATATTATTGTTAATCATATATCATATTCTCATTAGGGTTGAGCAAAAAGTCAATAGTCAACAGTCAACGGTCAACAACCCTAATGAGAATCCTCTGCCTCTGTCTCTCCGTCAACTGTGCATACACACCCGCATCCGCGTTCCGAGCAATACGAATACATACTGGATAAAACCAATCCCAATACGTACACTAGGATCTGGCTTAAACCAATGCCCGCTAGTGTAAACTGTCCGGACACTAAACGTGCACAAGTGCGCGGATGTGACTGAACCCTGTCGCAAAACCATGCGACCTCTACTCTTTTGCCTAAAGGCGAATAGCTTTCTGTGTGGGACTCTAAAGACTCGACACTATCCGGGCGGTGGGTTTAACCACAGACCGCAAGCGGCACTAGCTGTGCGTAACGGTCCCCAGGTAGATGCCGACAAGAAGACTGACGAGGTGAAACCCATCTGAACTCCTACTGAGCCTGAATGTGACAGTCTCCATACAGTCCGGTCTGTTCGTCTGATACATCGCATGGCGGGCCTAGGGGGCGGTAAACGTCAGTCCCCTAATAGCGGTACAAGTCGTGTCAGAGTGAAGCCCAAAACACCCTGAGATAACACTGGAAGCCTACCAGTATATCTCGATTGCCCTGGCCAGGGACTACTCGTGTAATGGCTCTCCTAAACACAGCGCGATGTCAACCCCCAATACCGGGAGAGACGAATCCTGTCTAACCGTCACGGCCTCCAAGTGCTTCAGGACTGCACCCAACTACCACCTGTTTACACGACTCCTTTGAGCCGTGGTAGGGTAGTAATCAAAGTACAGTGGGAACACACTCGAGGCGAAGTGACAGTGTCAAGTCAGCGGACTAAGTTATACTCATGTCACCTAGGAACTGATAACTGACGATAGGTATAGTACCAACCGGTCAGTTCCCGACGAGTCCTGTCCAGTGTACTCATAACCTAAAGATCACCCGTATACTATCTCCAGTACGACGTACTGATGGCAGTGGGACAGACCATCTCCCACACTGGGATGAGAAGCGCATACGCTAGTCTACTCCGGAGTATCGATGCCCTGTCTCGATAGTCCTGCGACTAGGGACCTGCATAAGGATGTGCTTATAGATTACCCAGCCCCACTAGTGTGACTGCCATCACAACGCTAGTAATCAAGCAAAGATCCTAAGGGCTCCACTAATGTGTATAGGTGATATACTAAAATAAACACATGTACACATTGAAGTAGAAACAAACCAAGTAGCATACTACTATATTAAGCAAGATTGTTTATACAAGGTGAATATCCCAAGCTTCTATTAAGTAATATACAAACTAGTATGATACAGTAATGGCCTCTAGGGCATATACACTAACAACAGAGTGTTACTAATCAATTTTGGTGCAATGAACCGTCACCCACGCCGCGCTTCCGCCGCAATAGAGGGCTAATGCCGCGGATCCGCCGCGTCCCAATGAGATCTCTGCACAGAAAATTTTGGTACGGTTCCTAATTGCCTCATGAGCTCTCTGGAATTCTCCAAATATTTTTCCAATTGCAAAGCAAGTTCCAGATTTCCTTGCAACAAACCACAACAAATTGTTTAGTGTTTTGCGCGAATTTTGATCTCAAAATTATGATGGAATAAATTTTTCAACTCAAATTTCAAAAACGAACTAATTTGCACACGATCCCCGGCAACGGCGCCATTTGATTGAGTGATTTCGGATTGTGTAGTTGGAAATTGTGTATAGAAATCACAACCAAAAATATTTCGACCGCAATCAATAACGGTGTCGAATGTAGCGCGTTATTAAGTGCGGATCGTCCACAGGGAAAGTGAGATCCACTCAATTTTCCAATTAGATGAGTCGAAAATTTAAAGAAAAGAAAAGAAACAATTCATGATTTGTAAAATTGAATATCAAGAATTATAAAAATCTAGATCTAAGAAAACATTAAAATCAAGAATTGAGATGTGATGATTTCCAAACAAACAATCAAGATTCGTAATGTGTCTCGTAGGAGTAGATCGGATCTATAGATGTGATGAGATATAATGATTACATATTCTTATCCATTAACGAATTGATACTAGATCGATGACGATTTATCGAGGTTTAAGGATCTTGCGAAAGAACTAGGTATTTTTCATCTCATCCTTTATCCTTTCGATGAATCTCATTCACAAACTAGATTCTAGTAAATCTAATGATCGATCGTTGAACTCTAGTTCCGAGCGAAAATAATGAAGAGAGCATCTCGCATCGAAACTAGATCGTGGATCATTCGATTTACAAGAATTTACAAACATTATAGGACTTAAGAATTGTAAAAGAGTCTAAATCATCATCATCTATCGATCGTCACAACTCCTACACGAGCGGAGTTTTACTCAAACATCATAAAAACAAGAACAATCACAAATTGAGATCGAATCATAATGCTTGAATTAAAAGATAAGCAAGATATAGAAATTTGACCTTTATTTATCGACAAATTCGTTACAACTCTCTTGAAATTTACAAAAGGAAGGAACTAGATCGTCGATTCCGGCTTCGCTCGGCTCCTTGAGTCGCGGATCTCCTTGGATCTCTTGCTCCGATGAAGTCCAGCGTCGCTTTCTCAAGGATCGAAGGCTTCAAGCTTGATGTGGTACTCGGAATTCTTGATCTTGGTTTTGGAATTGGAATTAGGGTTAGGGTTTTGAGGCACAAGTTGTGTCACTCAACTTGTGGGTGGAAGATGAAGGATAAATTCTTGAACCCCCTCAACCCTAGATCTAGGTTCCCTCTTATAATCCTCATAACCCTAGATCTAGGATTTCAAATTTCAAATTTCAAATTTCCCTCCAAAAGTTTGTTAAAGAGAGCCTTCTAGAAATAGTTTGTTAGGCCGAGCCTTCTAGATGAAGCCACGTGGAGTTTCTCAAGAGTTCTGGAATCTTGGCCGTTAGAAATAAGCACATGGGGAAAATCTGCGTCACAGCTGACGTCATCATGCCGTGGATCCGCGGCGCAAGCCGCCTCCGGCCGCGGATCCGCGGCTCTTTTGAAGCCTTAGGGCTTGATCTCTTCTGGTGTTTCTTGGGCTGACATTTGGGCCTTTTTAAAATATATGAAATCTCATTTGGCTTTCTGTATCACTACCAGATCTCAAATCTTGGAGTTGGTGTATTTTTAAGAGCACCTTTCACTAATTTGGCTTCTTCTCCTGGAATTTCCTGCACAGACTTCGAAACAAATGTGGCGCTATACAAGGATGATGTGATACCGTGATAAACACTCAATTTCCCTCATAAATGTCGGTTTTAATATATAACACATGTTATCTGGTATTTCAGGGATGTTTTTTGCTAACATGTGCAATATGAATACTGAACACTTCTAGATGAGTGTAAATGGTAGGGAAATTGACGTGTTAAAAATGCAGTATTTTCGACTGATCACGTTACATAACATGTCCAGGATAATCAGATCAACTAATGAATCCCTATCACCAATACGCACTGAACAAGACCTGAATACATGTCGAGGTACAAAAGAATCTCCTACCGGAGTAATTACAACTAGCGGTAACTCTAACAATAACGACTCTCTCCCTAGTGAAAGTGCAAAATATGTAGATATGTAAGAATGTGTAGAACCAAGATCAAATAAAATATGTGCATCTAAGGAACATACTGCAAGAGTACCTGTCACAACTGCATTGGATGCAAAAACCCATGCCTGGCCCCTACCCGCATCCTGTCGTCCTCTCCCTCGATCTCCTCGGCCTCTTTGAAAGTGTCCAGCAAAGCCCTGAACTCGTGGTGCAACCGCCTAGCGCGTAGTGCCAACTGGGGGAGGAAGTAGGGCCATCGAAGTAGAAGGTGGAGGGGGTAAAGCAGCTTGTGGAAAAACAGTCCCTCTCCGGGGTCTACAATCCCTCGCGTAATGCACTGGAAGTCCGCAAGTAAAACATGTAGAGGGGGGCCTCTGATCATCGAGGTATTAACTGAATATCTGGCCCTGGGTCCAACCTCGCCCAAAACTGCAGCATGGAATGTGCCTCCCTCTACCTCTGCCGAACTGCTTGGTTACGGACGCCCTTGGTCTGGTCCTCCTTGGCTCCGGAACAATCACTTCCTCGCTCAGACACTCTTCCACTCACATAGCTGCGTCCATGGCCTGTGCATAAGTATCGAAATGCTGGGAGTCGATAGCAAGAAACAGCTGGGTATCCTGGCTCCTCACAAATCTCTTCACGCGTTGCTCTTCCGTGGGAACTAAATACAGAGCATAGCGTGACAACTGGGTGAACTGTAAATCATACTCCGCCATCGACACACTTGCAGTCTTTCGCAACACTTCAAAACTGCTGGCTATAGCGTCCCTCACGCTCTGCGGAAGAAATCTGGCAAGGAAGACCTCTCAAAACTCCTTGCATGACATCGGAGGAAGACCCGCAGCTCGCCCTCTCTCCATCGACTCACACCAAGTCTGTGCAAGTCCCTCTAATCGGAAGCTGGTCAGCTCTATTGACCTCGCATCAGAACATCGCAATGACCTACCAATCCTGGCCATCCTAACAAGAAAGTGTAAGTCTATGGTAGCACCCCGGCCGTCTAACAGATGCCAAATGCGGAACAAAAACTTTTTACAACTGGCGCTATCGCGTACTATAAACCGGATCTGCCATTAAAGCTAAACTAACAAACTACAAGGTGGGTAGAAACGTTATACCGAACGATCCGAGTCCTTCGGTCTTCAACCATCATCCCATGCTTTATTGCGGCTGCTCCGATCTCTTGAGTCTCCAGTCTTCTCGTCCAGGTGGCACCACGTCGACGGATCTTTAAACGGGTTTCCGCCTCTGAACCGAGGCAACTCGATCATCAAGTTTGCTAAAAGAGATGACCAAGATTGATGTAGAGAATGAGTAGAACACTTTGTCTCGTTACGTCCAAAGCCATGGACGAACGGTTAATGAAGTTTCCTTTTTGGATCGAATGGAAATGAGAAATGGATCACATCTAATTTCTATCAACCAAAACTAACATAATCTTTTTCAAGCAACCATCATCTCACAAGAGGGGAGGGGCCGTCCACTTATATAGAGGAAGGGGTAAGTTTAGGAGCAAGGGGGGTGAGTGTAAGCAAAGCTTATCATGAAGAAATATCTTAGCACAAACAAAATGCATTAATGCAAAGAATGACACATCTAAACCTAGTCATCATTCAATTAATGCATCCAATGAATTAAGAACACCTCACTCACTCTAGAAGCTTCCACACACATGACTCACCTTATGACTCACCCTCAAGGAGAAAAGATAAATCTGCATTTAACCGAATGTTAAATACGGCCGATAGAAAACTGGAAACTGGCAACTTCCAAAAGTGATCCTGAAACGAATTTCAGGATAACCCTGTATCAGTATAAACATACCCGCATTTGTATTACGACCGAATTCAAATGCAACTGAGACAAAGATATTATATCTACACAGTATAATACTGGGATCCGGCTTAAACCAAAGCCTACCAGTACTATCTGCCCGAAAAATGACACGTGCGAAAACGCACGTGCATTTTTCGAACCCTGCCATAAAACCATACGGCCTCTACAACGTTTCGCCCGAACATGAGAAAGTTTCGGTGGGGGACTCAAATGACTCATCAACACACTGGCACTGGGTATAACCACGAGCACATCAGAGGTACAAGATGTACGTAACGGTTGCCTATGTATTGATTGGAAGGGAAGCTGACGAGCGAACTCATCCATAAACCCTACTGAGCCTAACAGTGACAACATACATACAGTCTGGTCCGTTCGTCTAAAGAGTATCGCATATCGATTCTAGGGGTGTGGATAATGTCAGACCCCTAAGAACGCGATAAATCGTGTCGGCATGAAGCCCATCACCTCCTGAGAAACTACCGATCCAAATCAGTAATTCTCCCCTACCTCGGCCAAGGATTTCCAGTGATGGCCACCCGTGCACTGTGCGACATCAACCCCCAATACCGGGAGAGACGAATCCCCGACGATCCCCTCACTGCCTCTATGTGGCTTGGGACTGTACCCAAAAAATAGCTGTTTGCACGACTCTTTTGAGCCGTGGTAGGGTAGAAATCAAAGAACAGTGGGAACTCACACGAGAAAAATGACGATCTCAGGTCGACAAACTAACCTGTACACATGTCACCAAGGAACTGCTATCTGACGATATGTATAATACCAACTAGCATGTTCCCGGCGAGTCCTGTCCGGTGTACTCATAACACAATGAGCACTTGTATACATCTTAGGTGATCCAACTGACACCAGTGGCTTATGAGACCGGCCACCGTCCCTCGTCGGGGTCTCGACTGTATACACTAGTCTACTCGGGAGTATCGATGCCCTGTCTCGAAACTCCCACGACTAGGGACACTTTAAGGATGTGCTTATAGACCCTAGCTCCTACGTATATGATCACCATCATACTGCTGGCTGTCAAGCAGAATCCTATGGGCTCTATCAACATGCAATAGTGAACTAAAGCATGTGTACGATGATAAAGACAAACCAGATAGCATACTATCATCTCGAGCAAGACTGTAATATCGGTATAGGTCCTGCCTTAATCATTGCAATCACGTATCTGCGATCCAATAATTGACCTTGAGGGCACTATCTCCAACAGAAAGGACTGAGGATCCTCCACCGCATCGGACCCTGTAAACACCGGTGGTCTCAACCTCATGAACTATGGAAGAGATACCTCCATCACTCTCGGTCCTGCCCGCACGACAGTCTGCATAGGCAGTTCATCGGGTTCTACCATCGTCGGTGTCTGATCATGCTTCAGAACACTGGTGGCCCCTGCCACCTGTCCCACCATTTGCTGTAGGCCTAACATGCCCCCTGTAGGGTTACTAGGCACTCTAAAAAGTACTACAAGACATCAACCATGCCCGGTTAAAATTTTAGCCATGCCGAACAACCCTAAACAAGATCTTTGCTAGACTATTAGGGTATCACATGCAAGTAAATAACAATTACGACTAAGTGAATACGAAATACAACCTTTGTAGATCGGTCCTTCACTTCTAAAGCTCCTTGTCGTAGTCCCTTCACTGCGATCATGGTTCTCCCGGGCTCTTGCATGGCATCACGAGGCGAAAGAAGCGTCCTTACTTGAAGTCTTCGAGACCGAAGATGATCTACGTCGAGGGAATACCAACTCAAGCTACTACTTCACTAACAAGATAATTAGTGAAGCAAACACCCTAAACTAAAGTGCTAGTCTAGTAGAGGATGGAGAAATAGGAAGTGGGTTCACTTTAGAATTTATTTTCTCACAATGTTTCTCACTTTGTATCAAACCCTAGAGAGCATTTTAGCTCATGGAAGAAGATGAAGAAATAAAGAGAGAAAGATAATGATCAAGTGGGTGAGCTAACCATGGGTGAGTGATTATCATATACTAACACATGTAGAGACATAACCATGGATAATCCTAATGGTTGGGTTAGCAAATATCCAAAGTAAAAACAAACTTACTGGACTTAGTCAATGCATCCACAAGCTTCCACAAGCTTCATGCATTTTTCTAATATTCCACTAATTTTGTAATTACATTAAACATTAAACCCAACATAATAAATAGCATGGTGTAAGTCTCATACACCTATGAATGTTGTATCAACAACCATGATACAAAAAGAAAACACATTTTAATATATATCACATATATATTAAAGTTGTGCATATGTGAGAAAAATCCTTAAGTGAACAAATGTTAGTTAATGTAAATTAGTATATCAAATATACAATACACTAAATTATTAAATCAACACTTGACTTAATAATCCGGTTATATCTCATATAACCGACTAACATCCAATGCATCGACTTATCGAATCAACACTTGATTTGATAACCCGGCTATATCACATATAACTGACTGATACAAAAAGTCGTGAGAATAGAATACGGTATCACATACACGCATTATTCTCGGTCCTGCTCATATCACATACGTGTTCCTATTTCAATTTGCCTGAGCCAGTAAAACCTCTATGTAGGACTCTAAAGACTCGTCAATATGCCGGCAGTAGGTGATGATCACATCAAGCACCCACAAGCCGTCCGCGGTACTAGCTGGATATAATGGCTACCCAGGTATTGAGCGATCAGAAGATCAACAAGCAAGCCCGTTCCAACTGCTGTAAAAGCTTGACGGTAACACTTCCCGTACAGTCCGGTCTCCTCGTCTGATATGTCGCATATCAAGTCTAGGGGTGGTAAACGTCAGAACCCAATAACCGACAAGTCGTGCCGATGTGAGGCTCATAAAGGGTCGAGAAACTACTGGTAACACTCACTAGTAAATCTCTAAATCAACCCTTGCCAGGGACTTCCCTGTTATGACCAATCGAGCACAGCGCAACATCAACCCCCAATACCGGGAGAGACGAAACCCCTCCTATCGCTCATTGTCTCCATGTGACTCGGGACTGTACCCAAAAACCACCGTTTTGCATGCCCTCTTAGACGTGGTAAGGTGGAAATCATAGCACGGTAGGAATCACACAAGACTCTATGACGATCTCGGGTCTACAGACTAATCTGCACAAGTGTCACCAGAGAACTGCCATATGACGTGAGGTATAATACCATCTGGGAGTTCTCGACGAGTCCGTCCAGTGTACCCAGTCTCCACCGAGCACCCGTATACCATCTCTGATGTCAAACACCAATGGATATGGGATCATCCATCGCCCATCTCATGGGTCGAGAAGCGTATACGCTAGTCTACTCTGGTATATCGATGCTCTGTCTCGATACACCTACGACTAGGAACATTAAAGGATGTACTTACGGACTACTCTGTCCCCACGAGTATGATCTGCATCATAGTCCAGGTAGTCAAGTACACATCCTAAGGGCTTTACCAACATGTAACTATACGACAGTATCAAGAGATAACTATACATGTCAAGATAAAGAGCAACCAGATAGCATGCTCTCATATCGAGCAAGAAAGTCCTCTCTATATATTTCCAAGAATCCAATATAATATACATCATCTGTACAATACTGGCATCTAGGGCATACATACAACAAACAATCTCCTATTTGCACTAGGGCCAGCTGCTGTAGTATCGCATTCCAAGCATCCCGAAGAGTCTCTCAAACTGTATCTGGGGAATGGCTTTTGTTAGTGGATCCGCTGTGTTGTTCTTCGTATCAACACTCCTGACCTCGATCTCCCGGCGATCAACTATCTCCCGGATTAGGTGATACCGCCTCAGAATATGCCTGGATCGCTTATGGGACCTGGGTTCCTTGGCCAAAGCCACCGCTCCATTGTTATCACGATACAAAGGTATTGGATGCTCAATGGATGGAACCACACCAAGTTCAGTAATGAACTTCTTGATCGAGACAACCTCTTTGGCAGCATCGTTGGCAGCGATGTATTCAGCCTCCATCGTCGAGTCTGCCACGGTTTCCTGCTTGGAACTCTTCCAGCTAACCGCCCTTCCGTAAAGGGTAAAGACAAATCCCGAGTGCAACTTAGAGTCCTCCTTATCACTCTGGAAGCTCGAATCGGTAAAGGACTCCACTTGGAGTTCTCCGTTACCATACACCAAGAGCATCTCTTTAGTCCTTCGTAAGTACTTGAGAATGCTTTTCACAGCTGTCCAGTGACTTTCTCCAGGATCAGCTTGATATCTACCCACTATACTTAGTGAGTGTGCCACATCGGGTCTAGTACATAGCATCGCGTACATGATAGAGCCTACAGCCGAAGCATAGGTATCCCTTGCATGCGAGCTCTCTCCAAATCAGTCTTGGGAGACATCTCTTTGGAGAGAGTGAGTCCAAAGATCGTGGGTAAGTTCCCACGCTTGGATTCTTCCATACTAAACCTCTTTAGTATGGTGTCAATGTACCTGGATTGGGACAATCCCAATATCCTTTTAGATCTATCTCTATAGATCATAATTCCCAGTATGCAGGAGGCATCACCTAGATCTTTCATTGAGAATCTTTGTGATAAGAAGAGCTTGACCGATTGCAGCATAAGAATGTCATTTCCTATCAAGTGTATGTCGTCCACGTACAATACGAGGAAGACAACCTTACTCTCTATCACCTTCTTGTAGATACAAGGTTCATCTACGTTTTTGACGAAATCAAACTCTTTGATAACGACGTCAAAGCAGATGTTCCAACTCCGCGATGCTTGCTTTAATCCATAAATGGATTTAAGCAGCTTGCACACCTTCCCGCTGCTCCCATTAGCTACGAAGCCCTCTGGCTGAGTCATGTACACGCTCTCTTCTAAATCACCGTTTAGAAAGGCGGTCTAAACATCCATTTGCCAGATTTCGTATTCATGATATGCAGCGATGGAAAGCATGATCCGGATGGATTTAAGCATAGCCACTGGAGAAAAGGTTTCGTCATAGTCCACACCTGGTCTTTGACGAAAACCTTTTGCAACAAGTCTAGCTTTGAAAGTTTCCACTTTCCCATCTACACCAAGTTTTTTCTTGAAGATCCACTTGCTCCCAATGGGTTTTACCCCTTCAGGAGCATCTTCCAAAGTCCATACTTTGTTGGTATACATGGATTACATCTCGGACTGCATTGCATCCAGCCATTTCATTGAGTCACCACTCGTGATGGCCTGCTCGAAGCTAGTTGGGTCATCATCCACCATGATGCAGTCCTCGCTCCCACCATCCATGAGAAAACCGTAGTATCTCTCAGGTGGGTGAGGAACCCTACTAGATCAGCGGAGTGGCTGGGGTTCATCGGGAACTATCGAATCCTCTGGTTCCACCAACTCTTCTGTTGTAGATTTTGTAGCTGGATCCTCTTCCAGTTCTACCTCATGACCACTAATCTCTTTTGCAAGAAATTCCTTTTCTAAAAAGATGGCATGCCGAGAAATAAACACCCTTTGTTCCTCAGTGTGGTAGAAGATATACCCTTATGAATTCTTGGGATATCCTACAAATTTGCATAGAACAGACCGTGCCTTGAGTTTGTCCGGATTTTGTCGTTTGACATAGGCTGGACAACCCCATATCTTAACATAATTAAGACATGGTCTCTTCCCTTTCCATATCTCATATGGAGTGATAGGCACAGATTTGGTGGGGGCCATATTCAATAGATGTATGTTTATCTCTAGCGCATACCCCCAGAAGGAAATAGGTAACTCAGCTGTGCTCATCATAGAGCGCACCATATCTAATAGGGTGCGGTTCCTCCGTTCTGATACACCGTTGTGCTGTGGTGTATATGGAGGAGTCAGCTGAGAGAGAATCCCATTCTCTATTAGGAAGTTTAGGAATTCATTGCTCAAGTATTCACCTCCTCGATTAGATCGAAGGATTTTAATACTTTTCCCGGTTTGGTTCTCGACTTCTCGTTTATATTCTCTAAATTTCTCAAAAACTTCAGACTTGTGTTTTATGAAGAACACATATCCGTATCTTGAGAGATTGTCAGTGAATGTAATGAAGTACGAAGAACCATCCCTGGCATGTGTAGACATGGGACCGCATACATCGCTATGTATCAGTCCCAAGAGTTCAGTAACTCTTTCTCCGTGTCCCGTAAACGGAGTTTTGGTCATTTTGCCTTTGAGACATGACTGGCAAGTGTCATAAGACGAAAATTCGAACGGTTTCAAATATCCATCCTTATGCAACTTAGCTAGCCGTGTCGCAATTATATGACCAAGTCTACAATGCCACAAGAAGGATTCGTTCATTTCTGAACTCTTCCTCTTTTGTGTGTTTGTTATGCTCAGAACTGTTGATTGATTTAAAACATAAATGCCATTGCACAACGTGCCTGATCCAACCAACTTTTGGTTCGGGAAAATGTTCATAACATTATCCTGTAATAAAAAATTATATCCCTCTTTACTTAATAAAGAAACCGATATAATGTTGCATATCAGGTTCGGCATGTAATAGCATTCGTTCAGAATCAATGTATTACCAGTTGATAATATAAGGTGATATTCCCCGACGGTTCTGGCTGCACCAATTGCACCATTTCCAACCCTTATGTCTTTATCACCTTCTCCAAGTTCTCTACCTCTCCTCATCCCATGTAACTGATTACATATATGGGATCCTGACCCAGTATCTAATACCCAGGACGTAGAGCAAATGGAGAAACAGTTCTCTGTAACGAACATATCCGAAGAAAATGCATCAACATATACTTTCTTCATTCGGGTGGCATGGGAATCCTGGTATTCCCCTATATCCTGTTCAGTCTTATAACTTTTATAAGCAAGAACGGAACCAACGTTCCCCAGCACTGTATAACATGCGGGTTCGGTCAATACATCCATATTATTATCTTGATTAAGGCATGATGTGTTCGCTACCTGGAGAGAGAGGGAAGAAAACACTTTAGCGTATGCTCTTGCAAGATCAGATTGGTTATTATTTTATCTAATCAGGATGGCTCCCACTGTTTTTATCAAATTTTCCTTCAAACCCTAAAAGGAAAAACTAGCCGGGATTAATTACACCCTACAATTTCGCCAATCTTTCAATCAGTCTAGTGTCCGTACTTTGAGGGAGGTTCCCTGTGCTTTCGCACGGACCTAATTAAAGTAAACCCCGTTTTCCCAGAGTCGTAACCCCGTTGACACCTTTCTAGACACTTACTTGATGGGCTAATTGTCTTATGTAAAACTCTCCCAAGAGTAACAATTACTCGCAGTGGGTATCGGGATCCAACTATCTCATAGAAGGTATGCAATCTCATTGCAAATTTCAACGCTTGAAATTCCCGATAATATTTTGCCCCTAACGTGCTATGACCTAGACGAAAGCCAACAAACTATAGCCCGCTAGTTAAGTTCAACCCGTATATTTCTTGACTGAATTAAACCCACCGGCACGACCCTTGACGAAAGCCAACAAAGCCGTACGACTACCCTAATCCAATCGTATTTTATGCAGCAGATAAGAAGCGTATACCTACCGCACACTACACCCTGACGAAAGCTAACAAATGTAGCACGAATACTATATAAAACTTATCTGAAATAACGGAGGGCTACGACAGGTTTTTCTGAAAACCTATTGCGTAATGAACTTGATATCGTTGTAGAATCGAGTGAATTTTGAAATGGAGTGATTTTGAGGTTTTCATTAGGTTTGCTAAAGAGGTCACTCCCGGTGAAGGGATCTCGGCTCTTTCCTTATGGAATAAGGTGCAGGATATATCATATATATCTCTATGCAAAGCAAAAACTCCAAAAGCAATCAAAAGACAAACCGAGTGTTGTAGCATCTGCAAGTTTTGCTAAAGAGGTCACTCCCGGTGAAGGGATCTCGGCTCTTTCCACATAGAATAAGGTGCAGGATATATCATATATATCGCTATGCAAAGCAAAAACTGTAGCTAACCTTTTTGAAAATTTGATTCTACAACATCTTTTAGGTTTCTTTTTTTTCACTAATCATATTAATGAAGTCCCTGTTAGTGTATATGCCCTAGAGGCCATTACTGTATCATACTAGTATGTATATTACTTGATGGAAGCTTGGGTATTCATAGTTGTACAGACAATCCTGCTCAATATAGTAGTATGCTACTTGGTTTGTTTCTACTTTAATGTGTACATGTGTGTTTATTTATATCACCTATACGCATTAGTAGAGCCCTTAGGATCTTTGCTTGATTACCGGCGTTGTGATGGCGATCGCACTCGTGGGGGCTGGGTAATCAACAAGCACATCCTTATACACGTCCCTAGTCGTGGGAGTATCGAGATAGGGCATCGATACTCCGGAGTAGACTAGCGTATGCGCTTCTCATCCCAGCACGGGAGACGGTCTGTCCCACAGCCGTCGGTACGTCGTACTTGAGATAGTATGCGGGTGCTCGTTAGGTTACGAGTACACTGGACAGGACTCGTCAGGAACAGATGGTTGGTATTATACCTATCGTCAGTTATCAGTTCCCAGGTGACATGAGTACAGCTTAGTCCGCTGACTAGACACTGTCACTTCGCCTCGAGTGTGTTCCCACTGTTCTTTGATTACTACCCTACCACGGCTCTACTGAGTCGTGCAAACAGGTAGTAGTTGGGAGCAGTCCCGAAGCACTTGGAGGCAGTGACGGTTAAACAAGATTCGTCTCTCCCGGTATTGGGGGTTGACATCGCGCTATGTCTAGGAGAGCCATTACACGAGTAGTCCCTGGCCAGGGCAAGCGAGATATACTGATAGGTTTCCAGTGTTATCTCAGGGTGTATTGGGCTTCACTCCGACACGACTTGTACCGCTATTAGGGGACTGACGTTTACCGCCCCCTTAGGCCCGCCATGCGATGTATCAGACGAACAGACCGGACTGTACGGAGATTGTCACATACAGACTCAGTAGGAGTTCGGATGGGTTCACCTCATCAGTCTTCTTATCGGTATCTACCTGGGGACCGTTACGTACAGCTAGTGCCGCTTGCGGTCTATGGTTAACCCCACTTCCAGTGTAGTGTCGAGTCTTTAGAGTCCCACACGGAGGGTTACTCGCCTTTGGGCAAAACTGAGTAGAGGTCGCATGGTTTTGCGACAGGGTTCGTTCACATCCGCGCACTTGTGCACGTTTGGTGTCCGGACAGTTATTACTAGCGGGCTCTGGTTTGAGCCGGATCCTAGTATATGCTTTGGGGTTAGTTTTATCTCATTGTGTTCATGTTCCTCGGAACATGAATGCGGGTGTGTATGCATAGTTGATTGAGGCGGAGGAAGAGTTTGTTCATTAGGGTTTTGGAACGGGTATGTATGCACAGTTGACAGTCGTCTTTTTCCAAACCCTAATGATCTTGTAATTTATCAATTAATAATATTAATTAAATGAAATTGTGTCATGGTTGGGTTTGTTGACTTGTTGACCATGGTTGACTAGTTGACTAGGTTTAAAATTTTGACCATCATCATTACCTTTTTAAATGTTCTTTGATCTTTGCAAAATTCATTTATTGTGATATGATAATGGTCTCTTCAATCCATCCATCAACTTTTTCATTTTGAATTAATATTATTATTAGAAAATCACATATATGTTATGGTTGTAAAAATACCATATGATTCTATCATTTTTGTTTTCTCTCTCTTCACTTCATCTTCTTCCTCCTCTAGTTCAAGGAGAGAAAATCTCATGTGTTGAGGATCATCTCCTTGAAGATAAAATACCCCAAAGCACACTCTACTCACTCTAAGGTAGAAGGTCTAGCAAGCCGAATACCTTAGTTCTCTCAAGATCGAGAAAGGAGCCCAAGGATGAAGCCCTCAGGTGGATCTATCTTCGGCAAAGAGGAGACGAGGAGGGGATGCCATTCAAGCTACTACAAAGAGCAAGAAAGAAGAAGAACAACAAGAAGAGAAGGAGTTCAAGTTGAGGTATAACCTGTTATCCGAGTAGCTAACTCTCTTTAGCATGTTAACTAGTTTAGTTTAGAAAAGATCCGGCTTTTACGGTCCATGTTACCATGTTCAGAAAAAATTTTGTTTTACCGTTTCCGCAACCCCGAAAGTACCGGGAGAGGTAACGTGGACCTAACCGTGGTATCAGAGCCTAACTAAACATAAACTAGCTAGGTAGTGAAGTGTATCGAAGTTCAAAACGGAAAAATCGAAAAAACCGAGTTTCGAAAACCCTAAGTTTCTGTTAAAATCTTTTCTTGTCAAAACAAAATTTGTCATACTCCAAAAATCATCTCAGGATTTTTAGAAGAAAACCACCAAAAATGAGCCAGAGATCTGACCAAACAACCGCGGTTCCGCGGCAATAGCAAGCTATTGCCTCGCAACTGCGGCCGTCTTGTCTCCTCTCTGCCTCGATTTTGGTGCAGTGTATTTGTGGCTTGGTTTTAGGATTTTTCATATGGTTTATTTGTGACCAGATTTTCCAGAATAGAAATTTACTTTTGGGGGCCTATAAATCCGTATTTTTTTTCCAAACTTCAATACACTTTGACTATGAAGGTTATATCTGTGATGTTTGTATGTATTGAACGTCGGCTAATCGCTATATGTCGATTAGTCGGGGTTATACATATCTGTGATCTGTGATTGATGCTGATGGTTTGTGTATATGAACTCGTTGGATTGTCGCGGATGAATAGCCGGGGCGGATGTGAGATGAGAGTTTCTTTTTCATTCATTCATGTAATAAATTTGTAAATTGATGTAATATTATTTGTATGGCCGCACAACCGGGTCGGGGTTGTAGCCGTCATTGTATAATTCTTTTTACTGTTTTTGCTCCTAGGATAGACCCATGGAGCGGGTGCACAAACTACTGGGTATCTCGAAGTGCCGAGTGGCCTACTCATGGCATTGAAGGAGGTTGCTTCGCTTCAGGTACTTGGCGTGTAGTTTGCCGCACCCGTAGGGGTCTTGGGTGGGGTATTGGCTATTCATCGCGGCCGTGTAATCCGCTTTTCGTTGCAGGCTCGAACGAATCGCGGGTTCCTAGTATATCCAAAGTGTTCATCTTTGATCTGGATTGGCTATCATTGCTGTATATCTATATATATAATAACTATTTAGGCGTTGCTTATGTTTTACAGCCGCGCTAGCCCAGCCCCCGCTCTGTCGTTAGTTAAGTAACCTAACGGGTGATGACGGGGCACCGTGGCGAATGCGAATGGCATAAGCGCACGTCATATTTTGGTTGTTTTCTGCAATGGTAGGATTTAAATGAAGGGACGCATTAAAAGAACTAATGCAAGAAAATAAACCTAAAAGACGTTGTTGGAACAAGTTTTTCAAAAAGCTGTTATTGCAAGGACGTTCATTTTTGTTTTGCATCGAGGTATTCGGTTATGAATGCCCAGCACCTCAGTCGACGAGGAAAGGGCCGAGATCCCTTCATCGGGAGTGACCCCTTGGACAAAAGTTTGCGTCAGGGTAATAACTTCACTATAGTCGATTATTCTTGCTTTGCATCGAGGTATTCAGTTTGGAATATCCTGCACCTCATTCAACGAGGAAAGAGCCGAGATCCCTTCACGGGGAGTGACCTCTTTAGCAAAAGTTTTCGCCACTATATTTTCAAAAAGATGTATCACGTTCCTTCAACGATATCAAGTTCATTACGTTAACGGGTTTTTCGCCAAAAACCCAGTCGTAGCCCTCCGTCGTTTCTTATAAGTTATACTTAGTATTCGTGCTGCGTTTGTTGACTGTGTCAAGGCGCAGTGAACGGTAGCTATGTGTTGCTTATTTGCTGGATACAATGTGATTGGTTAGGACATTTGTGTAACCTTGTTGACTGTGTCAAGGGTTATGCACGTGGGTTTAATGCAATCAAGACAACGACGGGATGAACTTGACTAGGACTCTTTGATTTGTTGACTGTGTCAAGATCACTTGGGTCCTAGGGGCAAAAACCACATCGGGAGTTTCAAAAGAACTGAAACTTGCAGATTTAGCATACCTTCTGGAGTGTGGTGACTAGAGTGGATTCCATCTAGGTTATCATACAATGACAGTTGGATCCCGATCCCACTGATGAGTTGGATTACTCTCGGAAGATTATTTCACTTAAACAATCAATGCTATAAACCTAGTAGGTGTCTAGAAAGGTGTTAGCGGGGTTACGCCCCCAGGAAAAAGAGGTTCTTAAATTAAGGAACTTCGCGAAAGCGTTGGAAAACCTCCCTCGAAGTACCGACACTAGCCTGGCTGAAAGGTTAAGCAAGTATTGTGACGTGAATCAAATCCCGGCTAGTTCTTCTTTTAAAAAGGTTTTAAGAAGAATTTGAGGAAACAGTGGGAGACATCTTGGTTAGATAAATTAATAAACCAATCTAATCTTGCAAGAGCATACGCTGAGTGTTTCTTTTCTCTCTCTCCAGGCAGCAACCTTTTCACGCCCTAATCAAGATAATAAAATGTATCGCTTGACCGATCCGAATTCTTATTCGGGGCTGGGGAACGTTGGTTCAGCTCTAACTTGTGACAACAGTCATGAGTATGAGAATGGGAAAGGGGATTGTATGGATTTCCAGGATACCCAGTTGAAGAAGAAGCATGGTTTTGCATCTACTTCAGGTGTTCTTGTAATTGAGAACTGTTTTACGGTCAGCCCTACCTCCTGGGTACATGATACCGGATCAGGATCTCATATCTGTAATTTATTGCAGGGACTGAGAAAAAGTAGGAAAGTTGCACCGGGTGATATGTCGCTCAGAGTAGCGAACGGAGCACAAGTTAATGCGGCAGCTGATCGCACGCCGATGGCGTGTCGGATGTTCAAAGATTTAAAGTGTAACCGCGATCAGGACGGTGTCGCTATGCAGCTAGCCGGTGAGCACGGGTCGGTCCACAGGGAGATGGTGTTATCTTACCTTCTTGTCTTAGACGAGTCAATAAAGAATATGTATGTTTGTTTGATCTAACCTATGTGTTTATCTGCAAGTATAAGGTTGTTAAGAAAAGATACGAGATTGTAAGCTAAGAAATCCGTACTCAAAAACCTTTGAGCCGAGTCTTGACCAATTGAAGCTAAGCAATCGGCAACAACGTGGATTAGGGGATTTAAGCGCGGTATTCGTGGAATCCGGCTTATTTACCCTTGTCCTTCCGTTCTTGTCTCTTGCTTTCGCCTCCGGCCAAACCGGACGCAACCGGTCGTGGTTAGGAATCACCGTTACCTTGTCAGGGTACGGTGCCTAACGGAGCGCTGGCGTATGGTTTGGGCGAAGTTCAAATGGAAAATAACGGGAAAAGGAATTGGCAAAGAAACGTTAACTTACAATACCGTATTAATTCTTAACAACAACAATAATTACAACATTCACAATATGAACAAAAGAGAACAAAAAGAAAAGAACAAAGAAAAGAAAAGATACAAGTATTAAAGAGCATGAATAAAATGCATGAAATAAATAGCAAGTAATAAAAAGACAAGTAATAAAAGGCGAGTAATAAAAAGCGGGTAATAAAAAGAACACGGAAGTAGAACCCAAGCCAAGCATGTGCTGAATAGCCAACCCTTAAACTTGCAAGCTCAATGAAGAACTTGCAAGATCAAGGGAAGGGTAGAGAACGCATGTGAAGTGAAGAACTAGTCCCGTGAGAAAATACGACCCTTGAGATCAATAACTAACTCTTAACCATTCAAGCTCAATGAAGAGGTTGAATGAGCAAGAGAAAGCAAAATTCTCAAGGGGGAGCCGAACTAACAAGAAAGATACAAATCCCTCATCTTCATTAACATCCACTCAAAAGCTCTCACTACAATTTAATGGAGGAATGAAGAAGAAGAAGAAAGAAACTAACAAAAATGAGGCTAAAACAAAACTCAAAAATTGCTCCCTTGGTTAAGCTCTGGTCCGGGGTATTTATAGGCTGGAGAATGGAGTTATAGGGCAATCAGCAGACCATAGACACAATTACCAAACAGCCCCCCAAAATTCATCAGATGAGGCGCCGTAATGGCCGCGTTTCCACGGCCAATACCCTATATTGGCCGTGGAAACGCGGCCAAGTAGTCGAGTTGGTCAGAGGGTTTTGGTCCAAGTTCCTGGTTTACTGTGCCCTCGTGTTTGAAATCTTCAAAGTACACAAAAGTCTTTCAGAATCTCTCCAGATTTCCAAGTCGAATATTGCATTCTTTTCTTTTTTGACTTTATCTCCTTTTGACTTCAAATTTTGCTTTAGTCCCAAATGACGACTATTTTCGTCCCCTCTTCTGAACTGGTACGGGACGGTCACTGGAACCCGTCTTTTATCTGTTTGTGACAGATGTTCTGGATTTTGCCGTAAATGTGGAGATTTAGTGTTGATTTGCAACATTTGGAACGGAAACCTGTATTCTGTAAAGATGTAGCAAACACGGATTAAAAGCACTTACCTATAAACACATGAGCGTAAGAATGGGCGGTATAAAATGCAATATTATGGTATGAACAAATACCCCCAAACTTAACTTTTGCTCGTCCCGAGCAAACCAATTATTCACAAAAATAAAATGATAACCGCACTTTCGCAGGGAACGCGATTGCACTGAGCGCGTGCAACAAGCCGTTAAACCTCTAGGTGTCCCTAATAGGAGGAGTGTTTTCTCCTGAGGGTTTTCAGCGGATTACACCCACAAAATCCTGTCAAATTAGTTTTATAAGATAACATCGATTCTACTCCTACAGTTTAGTATTTTACGTTAGAAACTCTATCATCCTAAGTTAGAAATATCCAACCCTTATTTTTCACACCTCCTATCTATTGAACCTTGGATCTCCTGAGTTTTCCTTCTAAAGTGCTGCCTCAAATCAGGGATTTTTATCAACTTTACAGAAAACACAAGTCTTATTCTTTATTTCTATCTTTTATCCAAACATCGATTGTATACCCCTACGTGTGTGTATATTTTTACCCCTACACTTGAGAATTCAATTCAAGCTATAGTACCCTTGCCCTAATACCTAATACTACTTCTTTTCATTAAGGATGGACGGTTTTGCACACACACCTTTCATGCGACTATTAATGCTTCTTGAGGCACTAACGGCCGATTACTGAATGTGTGAACTTAAAGCGTAAATAGCAGTTTCCAGGTCTTGACTTTATTCTAATTTTTTTTCTTTTTCTTTTTCTTTTTCTTTTTCAAGACCGGATATATTTTTCACTATGCTCTTTTGGTGTTTAGCTTTAAATACCGTTTTTTTCTTTCATACTAGGCTTTCAGGCAAGAGTGTTTCTAGGTATCCTCTACTATCCCAAGTTTCAAGGTGCGTGTAGGTGCAGTTTGTAGGGTATATACTTTCTAAATTTGATCTCAAGAAAAGAAACTATTTTTCAGACTTATCCTCCAATAAGGCATCAATACTTTCCCTTCATCTTAACTTCACTCAAGAACTGAACTCAAAAATTGTAAGAACGTATACTTACCAAAGTTAGACAGAATGAGGGTTATTTTTAGGGTTTTCAATTCCTAAGACTAGAATTTAGTTATTTCTAATATATCGACTAAACTTTCGGAATAAAGATCTAAGTTACTCTATTAGCTAATTTGACGACAAAGTTTTTATATTTTTAGAAAAAATTTCAATTTTTATGGGTTTTTAAATAAGGTATGCAAATGCAAAATATACATATGAATGCGAAGGAAGAAAGCTTACCGAGCATACCCCCAAACTTAAACTTGACAGTGCCCTCACTGTCAGGCTATACCAAGAGGGTCAAAATTGCCGGCGCTCCCTAAAAACAAATTATATACAAAACCAAAAAAAAGGAAAACCAAAAATATATACAAAAAATGTCCCCCCCAAACTTAAGTAAAACAGTGTTTCCACTGTTTAAGCGTTTAAATTCAGGATTAGGGGGGAAAGAACAGTATCCATCTATACAAGGCCTTACACAGGCCAAAAGTTAACACCAACCATTCAAAAATCTTATCATGATGAAGCAGTGGTCGGTGGAAGAAGGCGTAGAGAAAAGAGATGGAAATACGCGAGACCGCTTGTGGAGAGAAGTGGAATGCGGTCTCGGTAGATGAGAAGAAGAAGAATGGCGGAAGGGAAAAAGAAGTGGAGTACGAACTTGAGGGTGCATATGGAGTAAATAGATTAGCATAATTTGTGATGAGCGATGTGTAAACAGCGATTGTGCTAATCTATTAACCCGTCGAGAGATTGGGTCAAATCCCTCAAGATTCGTAAGAAGCCATGGGTACGCCGAACTTGGTAAACCAGACATAGGAAGTGAAAATGATACGGTTTCTTGCAAGGTCGGAACGATGGAAAGGATGGAGGGAAGTGGTTGAGGAAGGGTATCGGTTATAGGCTCAGGAGGGTGTACACAGTCAGTGGAAGGAACAGGATGAATTGGTAAATCCGACTCATCAATTAAAACGGTTTCATCCTCAGTACTATCCTCAATATTTTCCTCAAAATTTAGCTCATCCATGCATTTTTCTTCAAAATCAAGACGCATATGGGGTTCGGGAAAAACATTTAATGACTCGGGATGATGAATTGGAGAGAAAAGTTCAGCCAAATCTATGGGTTCATCGTCCAAAATAGTCCCAGCGTCAATATCCTCAATCAAGTGAAAATCAATATTCTCAGACACCTCATCAAAAGCATGGATTTCAATCAATTCAGGTTCTAAGTTGGAGGTGTAGAGGTCAAAAGGTTTAGGATCGGTTTCACTTGGAAGAGACCCTTCACACTCGGGCAAATCAAACACTACGAAGTCGCACAACTCATTCATCATTCTATCTTCAATTGATAAATCATGTGGGATGCTTGATAGACTTTCAAAACAGGAGTTGTGGGATTCAATTTGGGACGGGTAGGTTTGATTTGGAAGGGGGTACATCTCACTCACTCCACCCAAATTCACAGCCTGTCCTACCGCCTCTTCATACATTGAAAAAGTTGGAGCTAGTTGAAAACTAGCTACCGGGTCACTAGGTTGCATGAGGGCGGCCATGGACGCATTCAAATCCATCATTTGTTGTCTTGACGCTACCCTAAAGTCTTCCAACGACTGTTCTAGACTAGACATTGGTTGTGAAGGGGTTTCTGATGCAATGTCTAGGGAAGGTGCAAAAGTAGGGTAGGATTGGTAGGAATTGAATGGCTGGACAGGAGTGGGATCAACATTGGGATAAGAAGGTGAATGGAATTGGTGATCCCAAGAATTTGTAGTGGTGAAAGGAGTGAAAGATCGGCTACGGGATTGTTCGATATGTTCAGCAAGAGACATTGGTCTTGGGGTTACAACTGGATTATCAAACGGTGTATCAACGCAAGAAGGGGTGAATGTTTGAAACGGTTGATACGAAGTGGATTGCGGGGTCCAGTTGTTTGTCCTAGATGCGTCTATCCGATCTCTCAATGAAATTTTTGGCATGGATGGATCGTTTGAAGTTCGACCAAAACAAGAACCGTATGAAGTAATGTCTGGTTGTGGGTACCAAAGTTCGGCAAGAGTTTTGCGAGGAGGGGTACCCATGATATGCAGAGAGAAGAAGAAAGGTAGAGAAAAAGGAGGGGGGAAAGAATGTGATTTTTTTTTTTTAATTTTTTGAATTTTTTTTTAGTTAGTTGTTAGCAAAAGAATGAAATATACACAAAAAAAATATGGACAAAAATAATCACGACACAAAAATACCACATACCTAATCGTTCTAGGGTTCACCTAGGTCAACTAGACCTGCTCGAGAACTTGATTGTCGAAGTAGAACTGTGTCGAGAAACAGGCTCAAGATACACTGATCACGAGGCCAGGTAAGTGCAGAGATAAGGGGAGGTTTTCCAACGCTTTCGCGAAGTTCCTTAATTAAATAACCCTTTCTCTTTTGGCGGTTTCGCCGTTAACACTTTCCTAGACACCCCCGTAAACAATATACCGTCAAGCAAGCTTCTAAATACAGTTAACTCCTCCTAGTGAGCGCGAGTCCTTAAGGCTTAAAGTCTAGTTTCTTTTAAATTTGTGTGGGTAAACGTTATGCACAAGTTCGTGATTTGTGGGCCACGGAAAAAGGTGATGAAATCCTTTACCGTATGTTGTGGGGTTCGCTTGCCCTTAAGTCCTTATTAATGTATGCAATGCGCAATTCAAAAAATTCTATAAAGAATCAAACAATCGTTTTTTTTTATTTTAAGCGCGGCGCTGCCAACAAATACGGGTTAGTCAATTTTGGCGTTTGCTAGCGAACTTGCAAAGAATCCTGCAAAGAATAGTACATTGGAAGCGTCGGATTTGAGAACAAGGTGTTAGTAAAGTACGTACCGTTAAGTTTTGGGTTAGGAAACCCCGTTGAATCAAATCCGGTAAGCTTGAATGGTTCGCTTGCGCGGGTCAAACTACCCGGATCTTTGGCACTGTACTTTGCAATCACCTTAGCCTTGAATGTACACTTTGCTCCCACAATTGCAGTTTGCAAATACGCAAAAATCTGCACACTTGCCCACAAAAATGATCAAAAAAAAAACAAAAAGGGTTTTTTTTTTTATATAAATATATACAAAAAGAATATTAACCCTCAATAACAAGAAGGAAAATACGCTACCGTCTCCCCGGCAACGGCGCCATTGATCGCACGCCGATGGCGTGTCGGATGTTCAAAGATTTAAAGTGTAACCGCGATCAGGACGGTGTCGCTATGCAGCTAGCCGGTGAGCACGGGTCGGTCCACAGGGAGATGGTATTATCTTACCTTCTTGTCTTAGACGAGTCAATAAAGAATCTGTATGTTTGTTTGATCTAACCTATGTGTTTATCTGCAAGTATAGGTTGTCAAGAAAAGATACGAGATTGTAAGCTAGAAATCCGTACTCAAAAACCTTTGAGCCGAGGTCTTGACCAATTGAAGCTAAGCAATCGGCAACAACGTGGATTAGGGGATTTAAGCGCGGTATTCGTGGAATCCGGCTTATTTACCCCTTGTCCTTCCGTTCTTGTCTCTTGCTTTCGCCTCCGGCCAAACCGGACGCAACCGGTCGTGGTTAGGAATCACCGTTACCCTGTCAGGGTACGGTGCCTAATGGAGCGCTGGCGTATGGTTTGGGCGAAGTTCAAATGGAAAATAACGGGAAAAGGAATTGGCAAAGAAACGTTAACTTACAATACCGTATTAATTCTTAACAACAACAATAATTACAACATTCACAATATGAACAAAAGAGAACAAAAAGAAAAGAACAAAGAAAAGAAAAGATACAAGTATTAAAGAGCATGAATAAAATGCATGAAATAAATAGCAAGTAATAAAAAGACAAGTAATAAAAAGCGAGTAATAAAAAGCGGGTAATAAAAAGAACACGGAAGTAGAACCCAAGCCAAGCATGTGCTGAATAGCCAACCCTTAAACTTGCAAGCTCAATGAAGAACTTGCAAGATCAAGGGAAGGGTAGAGAACGCATGTGAAGTGAAGAACTAGTCCCGTGAGAAAATACGACCCTTGAGATCAATAACTAACTCTTAACCATTCAAGCTCAATGAAGAGGTTGAATGAGCAAGAGAAAGCAAAAATCTCAAGGGGGAGCCGAACTAACAAGAAAGATACAAATCCCTCATCTCATTAACATCCACTCAAAAGCTCTCACTACAATTTAATGGAGGAATGAAGAAGAAGAAGAAAGAAACTAACAAAAATGAGGCTAAAACAAAACTCAAAAATTGCTCCCTTGGTTAAGCTCTGGTCCGGGGTATTTATAGGCTGGAGAATGGAGTTCTAGGGCAATCAGCAGACCATAGACACAATTACCAAACAGCCCCCCAAAATTCATCAGATGAGGCGCCGTAATGGCCGCGTTTCCGCGGCCAATACCCTATATTGGCCGCGGAAACGCGGCCAAGTAGTCGAGTTGGTCAGAGGGTTTTGGTCCAAGTTCCTGGTTTGCTGTGCCCTCGTGTTTGAAATCTTCAAAGTACACAAAAGTCTTTCAGAATCTCTCCAGATTTCCAAGTCCAATATTGCATTCTTTTCTTTTTTGACTTTATCTCCTTTTGACTTCAAATTTTGCTTTAGTCCCAAATGACGACTATTTTCTTCCCCTCTTCTGAACTGGTACGGGACGGTCACTGGAACCCGTCTTTTATCTGTTTGTGACAGATGTTCTGGATTTTGCCGTAAATGTGGAGATTTAGTGTTGATTTGCAACATTTGGAACGGAAACCTGTATTCTGT
The DNA here is from genome assembly GCA_030015575.1 of Agapanthus africanus. Classification (NCBI taxonomy): domain Eukaryota; kingdom Viridiplantae; phylum Streptophyta; class Magnoliopsida; order Asparagales; family Amaryllidaceae; genus Agapanthus; species Agapanthus africanus. Next base: position 320,287,946 of record JASDDO010000008.1, read on the forward strand.
AAACATGTAGCAAACACGGATTAAAAGCACCTACCTATAAACACATGAGCGTAAGAATGGGCGGTATAAAATGCAATATTCTGGTATGAACAGCAGCCGTCGGTGAATATCACCTAGTATTGCCAAATGGCAAGACTATGATTTTGAACGATTGCTACTATGTACCCTCCATGGTTTGCAACATCATATCAGTTTCTTTACTCGATAAAGATGGATATAACTTTGTTCTTGAAAAGAATATCATGAACATTTACCTTCATAAGGTACTGGTTGCAGAGGGTACACTGTGTAATGGTATCTACGTTCTAAATCAGAATACAGTTCTCAATATACAAATCACACGCAAGAGGAAGAATTCAGATACGAATGAATCCTACTTGTGGCATTGTAGACTTGGTCATATCGGAGAGAAAAGACTGAGTAAGTCGCATAAATATGGACTCTTGGATGCGTTCGAGTTTTCATCTTATGAAACTTATCAGTCTTGTCTCAAAGGGAAGATGACCAAATCTCCGTTCACCGGACATGGAGAAAGAGCAACCGAGCTTTTGGGACTCATACATAGTGATGTATGCGGTCCGATGTCTATACATGCAAGGGGTGGGTTCTCGTACTTCATCTCATTCACTGACGATCTTTCTAGGTTCGGATATGTGTATCTGATGAAACACAAATCTGAAGCTTTTGAGAAATTCAAGGAATTTAGAAACGAAGTAGAGAACCAGACAGGCAAAAGTATCAAGATCCTCCGGTCTGACAGGGGAGGGGAGTACTTAAGCACGGAATTCCTAGATTACTTAAAAGAGAATGGTATTCTCTCTCAGCTTACTCCTCCTTATACACCACAGCACAACGGTGTATCGGAGCGGAGGAATCGTACCCTATTGGATATGGTTCGCTCCATGATGAGTAGTGCTGAATTACCTCTTTCATTCTGGGGATATGCACTTCAAACTGCAGCACATCTATTGAATCAAGTTCCATCCAAATCCGTGCCTAAGACTCCGTATGAAATATGGAGTGGTAAGAGTTTGTATCTTAAACGTATTAAGATTTGGGGTTGCCCAGCTTATGTCAAAAAGCAGAACCCAGAAAAACTTGAGGCACGGGCAGTTTTGTGTAAGTTTGTGGGATACCCAAAAGATTCAAATGGGTATCTGTTCTACCATGCAGAGGAACAGAAGATAATTGTTTCAAGAAATGCCACACTTTTAGAAAAAGAATTTCTTGTTAAAAACATTAGTGGCAGCACGGTAGAACTGGATGAAATTCCAGAAACACAAGCTTTAACAAAAGATTTGGTGGAACCGCTAGATTCAGTTACAACCAATGAACCTCAGCCACTCCGCAGATCTGGAAGGATTTCTCATCCGCCCGAGAGATACTACAGTTTTCTCATTGACGGGGATCGAGAGGATTGCATCTTGGAGGAAGATGACCCTACCAGTTTCAGGCAGGCCATTATCAGTAGGGACTCTGATAAGTGGCAGGAAGCAATGCAATTCGAAATGGAGTCCATGTACGCCAATAAAGTGTGGACCTTGGACATTGCTCCACCTGGGGTAAAACCCGTTGGATGCAAATGGATCTACAAAAGGAAACTTGGTGTAGATGGACAGGTGATAAAGCTAGACTCGTTGCAAAAGGTTTTCGTCAAAGACCTGGTTTGGACTATGATGAAACTTTTTCTCCGGTGTCTATGCTCAAATCCATTCGGATCCTACTTGCCATTGCTGCCTTCCATGACTATAAAATCTGGCAGATGGATGTTAAAACGGCTTTCCTAAACGGTTGTTTGGATGAGTGCGTTTACATGGATCAACCAGAAGGTTTCGTAGACAGTGGGAGCAGCGGAAAGGTGTGCAAGTTGCTTCAATCCATTTAAGGAATAAAGCAGGCATCGCGGAGCTGGAACATCTGTTTTGATGAGGCAATCAAGGAATTTGATTTCATCAAGAACGAAGATGAACCCTGTGTTTATAAGAAGATTGTAGGACGAACTGTCGTATTCCAAGTCTTGTACGTGGACGGCATTCTTTTGATAGGAAATGACATTCTTATGCTACAATCGGTCAAGCTATTTTTGTCACAACGGTTCTCCATGAAGGACCTGGGTGATGCCTCGTACATTCTGGGGATCAAGATCTATAGAGATAGATCCAAAAGACTATTGGGACTTTCGCAGTCCAGGTACATAGAGACCGTACTAAAGAGATTTAGTATGGAGGGTTCCAAGCACGGTAACATACCCGCATTGCACGGAATTACCCTCTCCAAGAAGATGTCTCCTAAGACTGACGAGGAGAGGGTTCGCATGAGCACTATACCCTACGCTTCGACGGTAAGATCTATAATGTATGCGATGCTATGTACAAGACAAGATGTAGCTTACGCGCTGAGCGCGGTAAGCCGGTATCAGTCAGACCCAGGGGAGGACCACTGGACAGCAGTGAAGAACATTCTCAAGTACCTGAGAAGGACTAAGGAGATGTTCTGGTTTACGGTAATGGAGACCTCAGGGTCGAGTCCTTTACCGATTCAAGCTTCTAGAGTGACAAAGATGACAGCAAGTCTGTCTCGGGTTTTGTGTTTACCCTCAACGGAGGGGCGGTTTGTTGGAGGAGTTCCAAGCAGGATACCGTCGCAGACTCGACGATGGAGGCTGAATACATTGCTGCAAGCGATGCCGCAAAAGAGGCGGTCTGGATGAAGAAGTTCATTAGTGAACTTCAGGTGGTTCCGTCCATTGTTGACCCAATACCTTTGTATTGCGATAACAATGGGGCTATAGCTTTAGCGAAGGAACCAAGGTCCCATCAGAAATCCAGGCACATCTTAAGGCGGTATCACCTGATCAGGGAGATCATTGATCGACAGGAGATCGAGGTGCGGAGATTGGTCACAAAGGACAACACTGCGGACCCATTCATGAAGGCTTTACCCCAGACTCAGTTCGAGCGGCTGATCGAGATGATAGGTCTTCGATACGCCAGTACATGGCCTTAGTGCAAGTGGGAGATTGTTAGTGTATATGCCCTAGAGGCCATTACTGTATCATACTAGTATGTATATTACTTGATGGAAGCTTGGGATATTCATAGTTGTACAGACAATCTTGCTCAATATAGTAGTATGCTACTTGGTTTGTCTCTACTTTAATGTGTACATGTGTGTTTATTTATATCACCTATACGCATTAGTAGAGCCCTTAGGATCTTTGCTTGATTATCGGCGTTGTGATGGCGATCGCACTCATGGGGGCTGGGTAATCTACAAGCACATCCTTATACACGTCCCTAGTCGTGGGAGTATCGAGATAGGGCATCGATACTCCGGAGTAGACTAGCGTATGCGCTTCTCATCCCAGCACGGGAGACGGTCTGTCCCACAGCCGTCGGTACGTCGTACTTGAGATAGTATGCGGGTGCTCGTTAGGTTACGAGTGCACTGGACAGGACTCGTCGGGAACTGATGGTTGGTATTATACCTATCGTCAGTTATCAGTTCCCAGGTGACATTTGTACAGCTTAGTCCGCTGACTTGACACTGTCACTTCGCCTCGAGTGTGTTCCCACTGTTTTTTGATTACTACCCTACCACGGCTCTACTGAGTCGTGCAAACAGGAAGTAGTTAGGAGCAGTCCTGAAGAACTTGGAGGTAGTGACGGTTAGACAGTATTCGTCTCTCCCGGTATTGGGGGTTGACATCGCGCTGTGTCCAGGAGAGCCATTACACGAGTAGTCCCTGGCCAGGGAAAGCGAGATATACTGGTAGGTTTCCAGTGTTATCTCAGGGAGTATTGGGCTTCACTCCGACATGACTTGTACCGCTATTAGGGGACTGACGTTTACCGCCCCCCTAGGCCCGCCTTGCGATGTATCAGACGAACATACCTGACTGTACGGAGATTGTCACATACAGACTCAGTAGGAGTTCGGATGGGTTCACCTCATCAGTCTTCTTATCGGTATCTACCTGGGGACCGTTACGTACAGCTAGTGCCGCTTGCGGTCTGTGCTTAACCCTACTGCCAGCGTAGTGTCGAGTCTTTAGAGTCCCACACGGAGGGTTACTCGCCTTTGGGCAAAACTGAGTAGAGGTCGCATGGTTTTGCGACAGGGTTCGTTCACATCCGCGCACTTGTGCACGTTTGGTGTCCGGACAGTTATTACTAGCGGGCTCTAGTTTGAGCCGGATCCTAGTATATGCTTTGGGGTTAGTTTTATCTCATTGTGTTCATGTTTCTCGGAACATGAATGCGGGTGTGTATGCACAGTTGATTGAGGCGGAGGAAGAGTTTGTTCATTAGGGTTTTGGAACGGGTGTGTATGCACAGTTGACAGTCGTCTTTTTCCAAACCCTAATGATCTTGTGATTTATCAATTAATAATATTAATTAAATGAAATTGTGTCATGGTTGGGTTTGTTGACTTGTGGACCATGGTTGACTAGTTGACTAGGTTTGAAATTTTGACCATCATCATTACCTTTTTAGATGCTCTTTGATCTTTGCAAAATTCATTTATTGTGATATGATAATGGTCTCTTCAATCCATATATCAACTTTCTCATTTTGAATTAATATTATTATTAGAAAATCACATATATGTTATGGTTGTAAAAATGCCATATGATTCTATCATTTTTGTTTTCTCTCTCTTCACTTCATCTTCTTCCTCCTCTAGTTCAAGGAGAGAAAATCTCATGTGTTGAGGATCATCTCCTTGAAGATAAAATACCCCAAAGCACACTCTACTCACTCTAAGATAGAAGGTCTAGCAAGCCGAATACCTTAGTTCTCTCAAGATCGAGAAAGGAGCCCAAGGATGAAGCCCTCAGGTGGATCTATCTTCGGCAAAGAGGAGACGAGGAGGGGATGCCATTCAAGCTACTACAAAGAGCAAGAAAGAAGAAGAACAACAAGAAGAGAAGGAGTTCAAGTTGAGGTATAACCTGTTATCCGAGTAGCTAACTCTCTTTAGCATGTTAGCTAGTTTAGTTTAGAAAAGATCCGGCTTTTACGGTCCATGTTACCATGTTCAGAAATTTTTTTGTTTTACCGTTTCCGCAACCCCGAAAGTACCGGGAGAGGTAACGTGGACCTAACAGTCCCATCATTTAAGTCACCTAAACATCACAGATAAATACGACGTACACTTATGCCATCCGCATTCGCCTCGATGTCCCCTCGTGCACCGTTATGTTAGGTAACTAACGGCAGAGCGGGGCAGGGCTAGCGCGGGTGTAAAACATAAGTAACGTCTATATAATATATCATATATACTATATACAGTATCTATTATCACATATCAAATGATCGCATCACAGATATCGCAGCAGAAGAATCATATGAAATAATGGATATACTAGGAGGTTCGTGTTTTATTTTAAGCCTCTATAAAACACGGATTCCACGGTCGCGATGAATAACCAAACCCACATCCCTAGACCCCTACGAGAGCGGCAAGCAACCCTACCAATTCTAGAGTTAGAAGACCCGGACTCGACTCCTCGAGTTGGTCTCCCACTGGACTCTAGAACCGGTTACTTGTGCTCTCCTCCTTGGGTCTACCTAATGCGGAAAAGTAATTAATATACAATGGTGACAACATCCTCATCCCGGAAGTGCCCCAATAAAAGAATATTACATACATTTAATTTTACATGAATGACAATAAAAACTCTCATCTCACATAAAACTCCCGGCTATTCAAAACGCGACGATCTAATATAACATATCCAGCAACACATAACATTACATGTCATCTACGTAAGTAAATATGCGCATCCCAATTATCGTTGACATATAGCAACGAAACCGGCGATATCACATATTACACTTACGGTCGCAGAAAAGAAACTGTAAAACTACAACATTTGGAATCCACAATCTCTTTAGACATCGTAAATCCGAAATATCACATACTTCGCATTTCATGCCTAACTTTATGAATTCCACATATTGTATCACATTCCAGATAAATAGATAGTATTAAACTTTCCGATCGGATAATCAAATATCCAAGATTTCCTAAATAGCTCAACACTTGAATGGAGTTCAAAGATTCTGGAATACGTCACAGTAGCAATGATCTAGCCGTAGAAGGGTCAAGCCAATGCTTCACATGTGGCACGCCGTACTGCCCCAAACAATAAGGTTTAGTGGCGGTTCAGACGGTCCCATAATCGAGTTAAGTTTTGTGTTCTTCTAGAGGGTCCATCACATTATTTGCACGTTTTTCCGAAAGATTTAAACCCAAGAAAAATTCAACACTTGAAAGTTTTTCATGCCGGGAAAAAATGAGTTAATGATATCCGTTCGAACATTTTAAAACTTTCTAAATTATCCGGAAAACAACAACGAAATTAAATTTTCTGATCGAATCAACGAATACAAAATAATCCCCAGAACACTCAACACTTGAACCAGATTAAAAATACACAGAAATATACTTAATCACCTACGGATATAACTGGGGCAAAACGAGTCAATAAGTCATCCGTACGGCAGCGGATCCGCGGCAGGAGCAAGGCATTGCCTCGGTTCCGCGGCGGTTTGTACGGCTTATTGCCTCGTTTTTCACATTGTTGCTTATATTTCCCTGCTGATTTTTTTAGGTATTTTTAATGCAGAAAAAATCACATTTTAAAAAAATGTTTAGAGAGGGGGTCATTTTGATGTTTCGGAGTTCGTTCGGAGTTTTAACTTCATATACACGTCGCCTAATACTCTAGCTAGGCTCTGATACTACTTGTAGGTTTACTAGGCACTCTAACAAGGTACTACAAGGCATCAACCATACCCGGTTAAAATTTTAGCCATGCCGAACAACCCTAAACAAGATCTTTGCTAGACTATTAGGGTATCACATGCAAGTAAATAACAATTACGACTAAGTGAATACGAAATACAACCTTTGTAGATCGGTCCTTCACTTCTAAAGCTCCTTGTTGTAGTCCCTTCGCTGCTATCATGGTTCTCCCGGGCTCTTGCATAGCTTCACGAGGAGAAAGAAGCGTCCTTGCTTGAAGTCTTCGAGGCCGAAGATGATCTACGTCGAGAGAATACCAACTCAAGATACTACTTCACTAACTAGAGAATTAGTGAAGCAAACACCCTAAACTAAAGTTCTAGTCTAGTAGAGGATGGAGAAATAGGAAGTGGGTTCACTTTAGAATTTATTTTCTCACAATGTTTCTCACTTTGGATAAAACCCTAGAGAGCCTTTTAGCTCATGGAAAAAGATGAAGAAATAAAGAGAGAAAGATAATGATCAAGTGAGTGAGCTAACCATGGGTGAGTGAGTATCATATACTAACTCATGTAGAGACATAACCATGGCTAATCCTAATGGTTGGGTTAATAAATATCCAAAATAAAAACAAACTTAGTGGACTTAGTCAATGCATCCACTAGCTTCCACAAGCTTCATGCATTTTTCTAATCTTCCTCTAATTTTGTAATTACTTTAAACATTAAACCCAACATAATAAATAGCATGGTGTAAGTCTCATACACCCATGAATGTTGTATCAACAACCATGATACGAAAAGAAAACACATTTTAATATATATCACATATATATTAAAGTTGTGCACATGTGAGAAAAATCCTTAAGTGAACAAATGTTTGTTAATGTAAATTACTATATCAAATATACAATTATACACTAAATTATTAAATCAACACTTGACTTAAAAATCCGGTTAAATCTCATATAACCGACTAACATCCAATGCATCGACTTATCGAATCAACACTTGATTCGATAATCCGGCTATATCACATATAACCAACTGATACAAAAGTCGCGAGAATAGAATACGGTATCACATACACGCATTATTCTCGATCCCGCACATATCACATACGTGCTCCTATTTCATTTTACCTGAGCCAGTAAAACCTCTATGTAGGACTCTAAAGACTCGTCAATACGCCGGCAGCAGGTGATGATCACATCAAGCACCCACAAGCCGTCAGCGGTACTAGCTGGACGTAACGGCTACCCGGGTATTGTGCGATCAGAAGATCAGCAAGCAAGCCCGCTCCAACTCCTGTAAAAGCCTGACGGTAACACTTCTCGTACAGTCCGGTCTCCTCTTCTGATATGTCGCATATCAAGTCTAGGGGTGGTAAACGTCAGACCCCAATAACCGATAAGTCATGCCGATGTGAGGCTCATAACAGGTCGAGAAACTACTGGTAACACTTACCAGTAAATCTCTAAATCAGCCCTGGCTAGGGACTTCCCTGTTATGACCAATCGAGCACAGCGCAACATCAACCCCCAATACCGGGAGAGACGAAACCCCTCCTATCGCTCATTGCCTCCATGTGACTCGGGACTGTACCCAAAAACCACCGTTTTGCATGCCCTCTTAGACGTGGTAAGGTGGAAATCAAAGAACAGTGGGAATCACACAAGACTCTATGACGATCTCGGGTCTACAGACTAATCTGCACAAGTGTCACCAGAGAACTGCCATATGACGTGAGGTATAGTACCATCTGGGAGTTCTCGGCTAGTCCGTCCAGTGTACCCAGTCTCCACTGAGCACCCGTATACCATCTCCGATGTCAAACACCAATGGATGTGGGATCATCCATCGCCCATCTCATGGTTCGAGAAGCATATACGCTAGTCTGCTCTGGTATATCGATGCCCTATCTCGATACACCTACGACGAGGAACATTAAAGGATGTACTTACGGACTACTCTGTCCCCACTAGTATGATCTGCATCATAGTCCAGGTTGTCAAGTACACATCCTAAGGGCTTTACCAACATGTAACTATAACGCAATATCAAGAGATAAGTATGCATGTCAAAATAAAGAGCAACCAGATAGCATACTATCATATCAAGCAAGAAAGTCCCCTCTATATATGTCCAAGCATCCAATATAATATACATCATCTGTACAATACTGGCCTCTAGGGCATACATACAACTAACACCCCCCTCTATCCTAGTCAGCCTGTATGGGGGGAGGATCAACATGCTCATCTACCGCCGGAATGTCCGGTTCGTCAGTCGGAATCACAGGAGGATTCGCCCTAACTGTGTCCCTGGCTGCAGCACGCCTGGCTCACGTAGCCATAGCAACTGGAACAGAAAACGAGAGTTGATAAGGCGTACGAATAGGAGCAGCAATAATAGGAAGTAAAGGGAAGGATTAAACAAGATATTTCCTAAGGTTACTTAGGCTGAGTATCATAGAGTAAATAGGCCGCAGAACATATGTACGATACTTTACTCATCCTAAATCACCTACTCCATTAACCAAAGTTCATCCTACGTAACGAAACATAAGTCTACTTACTCCAAATCCCTACTCGGTTCCGTAAGGTTAATCCTAAGCTTCGATACCAACTTTGTCACGACCAAAAGTTTGGATGTGATCGGCACTTAGATTGTACAATATCTAAAGATATCGACACAATCTGAGTAGGCCAAAACCAAGATCAAAAACACTTTTTGCGGAAATTTGGAAATTTTCAGTATTGAAGTAATAAGAATAAAGTAGCATGCCGAAGTGTTTCAAAAATGGAAATGTAACAACTGAAGTTAAACTTTTGACAGTGCCTATCTTTTTAATTATTAATAGAAATCCAATTTAAGTTTTGTAATTAAATTGCATCCCTAGTTGGGGGCAAACAATGCCAAACAGCGAAAATCAATAAGCACTAATAGTACAACCCTCATAGTGAAGAATTTCATGAAAGATTTAAGAAAACATAAGTTAACATAACGAACGATATCACTCAGTCTAAATAATATACAACATGTTTTGTTCAAAGTCAATATACATGGTCTGATGTAGTAATACTAGATCCAAAATATATATATCCAAAATAGGAGGTTACTACATACGTAACCCACCTTGCAAAAAGAGCGATAAAAGCTGACGTGTGGATCTGCACGACTGCTACACGTCCGCACGACTCCTGCAAGGAACTATGGAACAACGGGAGTGAGTTGCCAATTCAGTGAATAAAACTAACATATATCAGCTGATAATGCAAGTATGGCGAACTAGAGATAATATCAAAACGATGAATATAATACAGATAATATGTGGAAACATGAACATATATTATTAAGTAAATAAAACCGAAATCTCATCAATTATTTACAAATAAAGTCCATCCTTTTTCCGTGCCCAATATCGACACAAATCTTCTATTTCCATCAGGCATCGTTCCCCGAACGATCCTGTCATCCAATAACATCGGTTGGTATCACCTAGATATCTGCCGTGTTCATACCTGTCTCCGGTATTGAGTATCCTCGCTAGCCTCCCCTCCTCAAATGCGGCTATCCTGCCCCTCGGTCTCGACCGGGTCCACCATGAATCCGACTATATAGCTCCCCCACTCAGTCTGGATAACGTGAAAATCCGCGATCGTATAGCTCCCCCACTCGGTCCGGAATAAAACTAAATCATAAAAACAACATTTCATGGTGGACATCTCATTTCAACATGAAAATCATTGAATCTACTCAATAGTATATAAAAACTCCAATCCATAATTCCTCAATAATCCAATGCATCTTATATCGAAATACCAACACTTCAATATGAAACATAATATAATTTATGCAAAGAAATTACCATTTTTGACATTTAAGGTATATTAGGAATCGAATTTAACATAAGGAATACTAAATGTGTAGGTGACATGTTAATATCGACGAGGTATAGTGTAACATGTAGGTACGTGCATGTGCAGCAAGACTCGTCGATATTTGTGCAAGGTTCTACCATTATTAACATGACAATGGATATATATATATATATATATATAAATGAATATGATCAAATTTATATACAAAGGCAAATTTCATTTAACTTAAGTTACGGGCGTATCATGCCATCCACACAAAATCCACCGGTAGATGTTTAGTCTACTCACCGGAATACGTCGAATCTACTCAAACCAATAATCCCTTTCCTTTCCTTGCGGCCTCCAAAGTTCTCGTACTCGAATCTAATATTGAATTTAACTTGTATAAGAAACGTCTACATTCCGATACGGCGAAAACATGAAAATATAAGTTGTACGTACTAACTATACTACGTACGATAATTGCAAACTATTTAACACTTATATTAACTGGATTTTAACCAATCGCTGTTCGTAACAGAAAAAAAAAACGCGTTACGAATTACTCGTGTCGTATTTTAGAATTTTGATCCCTAATTAGTCGAAAATATTGCATTCTTAACACATCAATTTCCCTACTCTTTCTAATCAACTAAAGGTGTTTGGTATAAATATAGCACATATTAGCAATTCATCTGCAAAATATCAAATAACATGTGTTATACATTATAACCGGCATTATGAGGGAAATTGAGTGTTTATTTCTATATGTATGATTTTGAATATCTCAACACTTTTCAGCGAGACTGTGTGCAGAAAATTCTTCAGGTAAAAGAACCAGAATCGCAAAAGTGCCGATAAAGTGCAGCAAGTCAAAGACTTGAAATCTGGCAGCCACCAAGAAAGGATTATAAGATTCCATACATTAAAAGAACATCTTAAAGCCAATATAAAAACACTCTATGAAAATGATCCAGAAATCTCCTAAAATGGCCGCGGATCCGCGGCCGATCCAGGCCGAGTCGCCGCGGTTCCGCTGCCGAGTTGACTCATCAGCGCTCGAGACATTTCCAGAGCCTTCCTTGTAACGGCCTAGCTTCCTTAAGACGCTCCATTTTCACGTGGCATCTTCTGGAAGGCTATGTATAACTACCGAGCTTTGGAGGGAAAATTCATTTGAAATTATAAAAAGGGATCTAGATCTACAATTTTGGGGCTGTTAAGTTGTTCAATAGTTAGTTAGATAATTGGAGCAAAAATTCAAATTCAAGTTGAGTGACATAACTTCATACCAAAACCCTAGCCCAAATCCAATTCTAAAGCCAAATCGAGATCAATCGAGAAGCGAATCAAGCAAGCCATTAACGATCCTTTATCGTGACGCCGGTCTTCATGAAGAGCAAGTGATTGCTACCGTTCCAAGACTTACGAAGATCGATGCGAATCTAATTTCGACGGATCTAGTTCCCTTCTCAAATCTTGTAACCTCGAATTGAGTGAATGTGTACCTAATCGTTTATTAATAAAGGTGAAAATTGTAAAATCTTGTTTTTTATACATTCTTGCATTATGAAAATTTATCGATTCTTGATTCTTTCATATTTCATGATGTGTGAGTAAAATCTCCGCTTGTGGAGGATTCGAGAAAATTGATAGATCTAATGATGAACAAATCTTAATACTAATTTTAAATCTTATGAGATTTGTGAACCTTAGCAAAAAGAATCATTGATGACCTAATTTGGTGCGAGATCACTTCTTGATTATTTCGTTGCAAATTAGCGAACAAACAATTGATGGCATTCTTTGCTAAAGGATAGATCCGAATGATTATGATTGAAATGACAAGGGATAGTGAAGGAAAAACCCTAGTTTCTTCAATTGATCCCTAATCTTCAATCATCATCATCAATCTAACCACAAATTATCAATTTATAAGATTAGAAATTATTAGATTCATCATTAGCTATTAATTCAACCGAATCCTGCAAGCCATTCTTCATTATCTTGATAAATCAAATTGATTTGGACGTCTTCTTGATTCTTGATTTGATCTATTTTCTTTATGTTTCTTAAAGTCAAATCTCATAAATCTTGAATCATTTTCTTTTACCTTTTTCATTTCAATTCATCTAAAACAAAATCGACCAAAACACACATCTCAGAGAACGATCCGTATTCATTAACGCGCTACATCGGCATAGTTATTGATTGCGGTAAAAATTTCATTGGTTGTGATCTTTTACACTTTTTAAAACACGACACGAACACGATCAATCAAACGACGCCATTGCTGGGGATGTGTGCTATTTTGTTCGTTTTTGTTATTTGAGTTGAAAAATTATTATTCTATCAAATTTTCATCCAAGATTCGCTTCAAGTGCTTAACAATTAGTGTTTGAATTTTTGCGAAGGAATCTGGAATCATTTTAGCAGTGAGATCGAGATTCAGAAAAGATCTACAGTTTCCAGAGGAGTATAAGAAGCTGCAGAAAAATTTTGATCGCCTATCTCCCCCATAGGACCGCGGATCCGCGGCCATAGTATGGTTTGTGCGGCTGTTCCGCCGCCGTTTAAGTGAATCAGTGCATAAAATATCTATGGTATACTCTCTGTTCTCTCCTCTCCTCTCTGATCTTGTCCAATAATCAATTTCATCGATGATTCTTTGCAAAATTCAGCACCGCTAAAAAAAATTAAATTCTTGTTGCGATTCTTGAAATTGGTTGTTTGGTGCATATTTTAATACGGAAATCAAGGGGTAATGACCAAATTCAGATTAGGTGGAGAGTTCATTACCCTTCCTAAGCCCCGAAAATCACACAACTTGCATCCGCATCACCCTTCATTAACTAAAAAATATTTACACAAGACTCTAAGGACTGTCGCGCTCAATTAGGACAGAAAAAGGTCGTGGGTAATCTATTGCTTATCCACATTTCTTTTGTGGTGTCTAAGGCAAGTGTGTCTAAGGTAAGTGGTTACTTAATTAGGCCCGCTACTTACGTAGCGGATAACCTCCCACTTACCTGGCACTTACCTGGCCACATGAGGGATAAAGAGGCAGTAGAGGATTTATCCTGTGATTTGTCTTCTGGAAGTCTAGGATCGGTCTAGAGTCTTGACCTAGGTGACCATTATATATAGGGTTGCTTGTGCATGTTTGTGTGAATTTTCATAAATCTGTCCTCTTTCAAAACAAACCAATTAATTTATCCCCTTTTTACCTTTTCCCTTCTTCTCTTCTTATAATGGGTGAACAAAACAGACGAACTCTTGCCGAGCTTTTCTGTCCACAACCAGATATTTCTTTTTTTTGTAATCGCTTCGGTATACCATCTGACTCTCCCATGTCTTTAAGAGATCGGATAGCGCAAGCAGATAGAAACAGTTGGCCACCTCAGTCGAGGTCTTATCAACCGTATCCTAATTCTACTTCCGTTTCAATTGATACTCCGAGTGAGGATGCCCCTAGACGCATGTTCATTGCTAAGCATATAGCTAGGGCTAATGGCCAAAGATTCAATCCGGACCAATATCAACCATCACCTCCACCTTTCTACATTGTTGACCCTACTCCTGCCCAATTTTCACAACCATTCAATTCCTATCAATCCAATCTAACTTTTCCACCTTCTCTACACAGTCCTTCTAATCCGTCATTTGGGAGTTTTAATTGTCCACAAGAATTTCAATCTTATAATGAAACCCCTTATCGACCCAAGTCTAGTCTTGAGCAGACATTACAAAAATATTTGGAAATGCCGAACCGAATTAGGAACGAACTAGCAGAATGGAGGCAGGAAAAAATGTCAAACCGGCCCAAAAATTTTCAGAGTACAATTCGTGCATAGGACTAAGTGAGAATTTGTGTAGTGTGAGAGAACTATAGACCTTTCCTAATTAAACCATTACTTTCCAAACTGAAATCCACAACTCCAGTTTCACAGATTCATCGAGTACACCAATTGATCCACCAATTGATAAGTTGTGTGGCTTTGAAGTGTTTGATTTACCCGACTGTGAAGGGTCCATTTCGAGTGAAACCAAGACAAATTCTTGTGATCTCTACACCTCCACTCTTGAACAAAAATTGATTGAAAACCATACTTTTAAAGAGGTGCTTGAGAATTTTAACCTTCACTTAAATGAGGTGATTGACGTTGGGGATATATCGATTGATGAACCCGAAATTTTCGATGAGTTTGTCCCATCAATTCATCAGGTCCTTTCAGTTACTTGTGGTCATCATCTTGAGCCTTTAATTTTTCTCGAACCCCAAGTGCGTCTTGAAGTTGATGTTAATCGTATAACCGATGAGCAGACCGAAATTCAGCCTCCATCTCCCACATCTTCTTCAGCAATACTCGACACACCAATTTGTTTACCCATTTCATCTTCAGCTTTCTTAGGTTTTTCTTCTATTCTTCCTATAATTTCAATGAGTGTTGATGAATCATAATCCGTTAATTTAAGTTCAATAATACCCGAAAGTCAACTTGATTTGGATACTTTTGAAAATGAGGTAAATGAGTTTTTCGAATCTTCTACCGCCATAATTTTTGACAAATCAAGTATGATAAATTCTGGCACAAAACTTATTGACAGCAAAATGTTCGATCACACCCTTGATGAAAGTTTTGAAGAACTTTTTGTTGACGAACTTGCATTCCTAAACAACACGGATTTTATGATTAATCAACCTCCACCTATAGAAGTTGAACCGCCACTACTCCTTCTTCCTAATCATTCACATTCATCCTCATTCTTTCATTTCTATAATTTAAGACTCAAACCCTTTCCAGACCACCACTTATCTCTTCCCCACTTCTTCCTGACTCTATACAACATGTTCTTCCACCGACCTATACATTATACTGATAAAATCTTTGAAAGATTGGTATTAATTTTTGGTCTTTGCAAAGTATTATATTGACCAAATTACTTACCCTCTCCTAAAATGCTTAATATTGTTTAACTCAAGTTTTTGGGGGGGGGGGGGGGTTTATATTTTTGGCTCTTGAAAAATAAAAGTTGTCCTAAAAATTGTGAGCCAGAAATAAGTTTGAGGGAGGATTTTCATGATTCATATATTATTGCCCCCCTTAATAAATTTCCACCCGAGCTTACAGGTTTTCAAGATTTAACAGATGACAACAGTGAGGACGTTGTTATAAACATGTTCGGGGGAAGTTTGTGCTTATTTACGCATCACTTTGCATCATACTTTGCATAAGCACAAAACATATAATAAAAAAAATGTGTACATAAATAAGATAATAAAAGATTAGAAAGTGAAAAAAATTATGTCCAAAAGATTAGAAAAATTTAAGAAAACCAAGAAAGTTAGAAGTTTTCTTAAACGGTACTAGTAATAAGTAGTTATGAGGCGTTTTCCCAAGGGTTAGTAAGATGAAAGAATTCACTAATCTGCGGATAAAAATTAATCTGAAAAATAGTTTCTATTCTGGAATCCAAACATTTGAATGTTGATACCATACTATACGCACTTACACACGTCTTGAAACTCGAGATAGTAAAGGATACCTTGAAATGCTCTTGTATAAAAGCCAAAGTGCATAGAAAATAATAAATGAAGCATAAAAAGATAAAATGGTGAAGAAAAATGAACACTGGTTTGTAAACACCAAGGCAGCAATAAAAAAATATAGTAAGGGTGCTTCATCACATAGTGCCTTAGACCAACTGGTTTAGCAGTCACTGCTAAGCCTTAGGTGTTGCCAGACAAGGAAAATAATATTACACCTAATCAGCAAGCACATGAGTAATCGGTCGGTTAGTACCTTAAGAAGTATTAACGGTCGCATGAAAAATGTTTGAGCAAATCCATTTAAATATTCACCGGTTAAAAAGTACTGAGGTAGATGGACAAGAGTATGATAGCTTGAATTGAATTCTCCGAGTCTAGGGATGTCTTTTACACACATGTAGGGGTATATGATCGGTGTTTGGAAGAAAGGTAGGAATGAAGAATAAAGGCGATGTTTTATTGAGCGATGATGTGATTTCTAAGATTTTTTCATGACTATTAAGATAGGGCTCATGACAACCAAAAAGCTAGTATAGTTAGAAACTCTAATTTTCAAAGTCTTTCTTTTACAACTCTTATCTTTATATGTAACTTTCACAGTCTTCCTTTTATTATTGGATTTTGTGGGTGCAATCCGCTGAAAACCCTAAGGAGACAACACTCCTCCTTCTAAGGCACCTAGAGGTTTAAAGGCTTATTGCATGTGCTCAGTGCAATCGTGTTGCCTACGAAAGTGTGCTAGTTAGTTTTTCTTTTTCTTATATTTTCTCCCTCTCTTGAATAAAATAAGTTTGCTCGAGATGATCAAAATTATGTTTGTGGGAATTTGATCAGTCGAAAATATTGCATTCTTAACACATCAATTTCCCTACTCTTTCTTATTATCTAAAGGTGTTTGGTATAAATATATCACATATTAGCAATTCGTCTGCAAAATATCAAATAACATGTGCTATACATTATAACCGGCATTATGAGGAAAATTGAGTGTTTATTACTACATGCATGATTTTGTATATCTCAACACTTTTCAGCGAGATTGTGTGCAGAAAATTCTTCAAGTAAAAGAACCAGAATCGCAAAAGTGCCGATAAAGTGCAGAAACTCAAAGACTTGAAATCTGGCAGCAACAATGAAAGGATTATTAGATTCCGGACATTAAAAGAACATCCTAAAGCCAACACAAAAAAACTCCAAGAAAATGATCCAGAAATCTCCTCAAATGGCCGCGGATCAGCGGCCGATCCCGGCCGAGTCGCCGCAGTTTCACGGCCGAGTTGACTCATCAGTGCTCGAGATTTTTCCGGAGCCTTCCTTGTAACGGCCTGGCTTCCTCAAGACGCTCCATTTCCACGTGGCATCTTCTGGAAGGCTCTGCTTACCTACCAAGCTTTGGAGGGAAGAATCATTTGAAATTATAAAAAGGGATCTAGATCTACAATTTTGGGATTGTTAAGTTTTTCAATAGTTAGTTAGATAATTGGAGCAAAAATTCAAATTCATGTTGAGTGACACAACTTGATACCAAAACCGTAGCCCAAATCCAATTCCAAAACCAAATCAAGATCCATCGAGAAGCGAATCAAGCAAGCCATCAACGATCCTTTATTGCGACGCCGGTCTTCATCTAGAGCAAGTGATCGCTACCATTCCACGACACACGAAGATCGAAGTGAAGCTAATTTCGACGGATCTAGTTACCTCCTCAAATCTTGTAACCTCGAATTGACTCAATGTGTAACTAATCGTCGATTAATAAAGGTGAAAATTATAAAATCTAGTTTTCTATACATTCTTGCATTATGAAAATTTATCGATTCTTGATTCTTTCATATTTCATGATGTGTGAGTGAAATCTCCGCTTGTGGAGGATTTGAGAAAATTGATAGATCTAATGATGAACAAATCTTAATACTAATAATAAAACTTATGAGATTTGTGAACCTTAGAGAAAAGAATCGTTGATGACCTAATTTGGAGCGAGATCACTTCTTGATTATTTCGTTGCAAATTAGCGAAGAAACAATTGATGACATTCTTTGCTAGAGGTTAGATCCGAATGATTATGATTGAAAAGACAAGGGATTGTGAAGGAGAAACCCTAGTTTCTTCAATTGATCCCTAATCTTCAATCATCATTATCAATCTGGAAACAAATTATCAATTGATAAGATTAGAAATTATTAGATTCATCATTAGCTATTAATTCAACCGAATCCTACAAGCCATTCTTCATTATCTTGATAAATCAAATTGATTTGAACGTCTTCTTGATTCTTGATTCTTGATCTATTTTCTTTATGTTTATTAAAGTCAAATCTCATAAACCTTGAATCATTTTCTTTTATCTTTTCATTTTAATTCATCTAAAACATGATCGATCAAAACACACATCTCAATGGAAGATCCGTATTCTTTAACGCGCTACATCGACACCGTTATTGATTGCGATATAAATTTCTATGGTTGTGATCTTTTACACTTTTTAAAACCTAACACGAAGACGATCAATCAAATGGCGCCGTTTCCGGGGATGCTTGCTATTTTGTTCGTTTTTGTTATTTGAGTTGAAAAATTATTATTCCATCAAATTTTCATCCAAGATTGGCTTCAAGTGCTTAACGATTAGTGTTTGAATTTTTGCGAGGGAATCTGAAATCATTTTAGCAGTGAGATCAAGATTCAGAAAAGATCTACAGTTTCCAGAGGAGTACAAGCAGCTGCAGAAAAAATTTGATCGCCTATCTCCCCCATAGGACTGCGGATCCGCGGCCATAGTGTGGTTTGTGCTGCGGTTTGGCTGCCGTTTAGGTGAATCAGTGCATAAAATCTCTATGGTATACTCTCTGTTCTCTCCTCTCCTCTCTGATCTTGTCCAATAATCAATTTCTTACAGGATTCATTGCAAAATTCAGCGCCGCTAAAAAAAATAATCTTGTTCCGATTCTTGAAATTGGTTGTTTTGTGCATGTTTTATTACAGAAATTAAGGGGCAAAAACCAAATTCAGATTACGTGGGGAGTTCGTTGCCCTTCCTAAGCCCCGGAAACCACAAAACTTGCATCCGCATCACCTTTCATTGACTAAAAAATATCTAGACAAGACTCTAAGGACCGTCGCGCTCAATTAGGACAAAGGTGGTCGTGGGTAATCTATTGCTTATCCGCATTTAACTTGTAGTGTCTAAGGCAAGTGTGTCTAAGGCAAGTGGTTACTTAATTTGGCCCGCTACTTGAGTAGCGGATAACCTCCCACTTACCTGGCACTTACCTGGCCACAGGAGGGATAAAGAGGCAGTAGAGGATTTGTCCTGCGATTTGTCTTCTGGAAGTCTAGGAGCGGTTTAGAGACTTGACCTAGGTGAGCATTAGATATAGGGTTGCTTGTGCATGTTTTTCTGAATTTTCATAAATCCGTCCTTTTTCAAAACAAACCAATTATTTTCTCCCATTTTTACCTTTTTCCTTTCTTCTCTTCTTATAATGGGTGACCAAAACAGGCGAACTCTTGGCGAGCTTTGCTGTCCACAACTAGATATTTCTTGTTTTTGTAATCGCTTCGGTATACCATCCAACTCTCCCATGTGTTTAAGAGATCGGATAGCGCAAGCGAATAGAAACAATTTGCCACCTCAGTCCAGGTCTTATCAACCGTATCCTAATTCTACATCTGTTTCAATTGATACTCCGAGTAAGGATCCCCCTAGACGCATGTCCAATGCTGAGCATATAGCTAGGGCTAAAGGGTAAAGTTTCAATCCGGACCAATATCTACCATCTCCTCCACTTTTCCACATTGTTGACCCTACTCCTGCCCAATTTTCACAACCATTCAATTCTTATCAGTCCAATCCGACTTTTCCACATTCTTTAGACTGTCCTTCTAATCAGTCATTTGGGAGTTTTAATTGTCCACAAGAATTTCAATCTTATACTGAAACCCCTTATCGACCCAAGTCTAGTCTTGAGCAGACATTAGAAAAAATATTTGGAAATGTCGAACCAAATTAGGAAGGAACTAGCAGAATGGAGGCAAGAAAAAACTGTCAAACCTGCCTAAAATTTTTCAGTGTATAATTCGTGCATAGGACTAAGTGAGAATTTGTGTAGTGAGAGAGAACTATACACCTTTCCTAATCAATCCTTCCCTTTCCAAATTGAAATCCACAACTCCAGTTTCATAGATTCATCGAGTACACCAATTGATCCACCAATTGATAAGTTGTATGACTTTTAAGTGTTTGATTTACCCGACTGTGAAGGGTCCATTTCGAGTGAAACCATGCAAAATTATTATGATCTCTACACCTCCACTCTTGAACCAAAATTGATTAAAAACCATACTTTTAATGAGGAAACGTTCACTTGAATGAGGTGATTGACAATGGGGATATATCGATTGATGAACTCGAAATTTTGGATGAGTTTATCCCATCAATTCATCAGGTCCTTTCACTTCCTTTTGGTCATCATCTTGAGCCTATAATTTTTCTCGAACCCCAAGTGCGTCTTGAAGTTGATCTTAATCGTATAACCGAAGAGCAGACCGAAATTCATCCTCCATCTCCCACATCTAGTTCAGTAATAGTCGACACATCAATTTATTTACCCATTTCATCTTCCACTTTCTCAGGTTCTTCTTCTATTCTTCCTATAATTTCAATGATTGTTGATGAATCACAATCCGTTCATTCAAGTTCAATAATACCCGAAAGTCAACTTGATTTGGACACTTTTGAAAATGAGGTAGATAAGTTTTTCGATTCTTCTACCTCCATAATTTTTGACAAATCAAGTATGATAAATTCTGGCACAAAACTTATTGACAGCAAAATGTTCGATTACACCATTGATGAAAGTTTTGAAGAACTTTTTCCTGACGAACTTGCATTCCTAAACAACACGGATTTTTTGATTAATCAACCTCCACCTATACAAGTTGAACAGCCACCACTTCTTCTTCCTAATCATTCACATTCATCCCCATTCTTTCATTTCTATAATTTAAGACTCAAACCCTTTCCAGACCACCACTTATCTCTTCCCCACTTCTTCCTGACTCTATACAACATGTTCTTCCACCGACCTATACGTTATACTGATAAAATCTTTGAATGGTTGTTATTAATTTTTGGACTTTGCAACGTCTTATATTCAGCAAATTACTTTACCCCCTCCTAAAATGCTTAATATTGTTTAACTCAAGTTTTGGGGGGGGGGTATATTTTTGGCTCTTGAAAAATAAAAGTTGTCCTGAAAATTGTGAGCCAAAAATAAGTTTGGGGGAGGATTTTCATGATTCATAAATTATTGCCCCCGTTAATAAATTTCCTCCCGAGCTTACAGGTTTTCGGGATTTAACAAATGACAACAGTGAGGACACTGTTATAAATAAGTTTTGGGGAGGTTTGTGCTTATTTACGCATCACTTTGCATCATACTTTGTATAAGCACAAAACAAATAATAAAAAAAGTGTACATAAATAAGATAATAAAAGATTAAAAAGTGAAAATAATTACATCCAAAAGATTGGAAAAATTTAAGAAAACCAAGAAAGTTAGATGTTTTCATAAACGGAACTAGTAATAAGTAGTTATGAGCCGTTTTCCCAAGGGTTGGTAAGATGAAAGAAGTCACCTGCGGATAAAAATAAGTCTAAAAAATATTTCATATTCTTGAAGCCAAACATTTGAATGTTGATACCGTACCTATACTCACTTCTTGAAACTCGGGATAATAGAAGATACCTTGAAATGCTCTTGTCTAAAAGCCAAAGTATAAAGAAAATAATAAATGAAGCATAAAATGATTAAATGGTGAAGAAAAATGTACACTGGTTTTGTAAACACCAAGGCAACTATAAAAAAATATAGCAAGGGTGCTTCATTACCTAGTGCCTTAGACCAACTGGTTTGGGAGTCACTGCTAAGCCTTAGGTGTTGCAAGACAAGGAAAATACTAATACACCTAATCATCAAGTACGTGAGTAATTTGTCGGTTAGTTCCTCAAGAAGTATTAACAGTCGCATGAAAAATGTGTGAGCAAATCCATCTAAATATTCACCGATAAAAAAGTACTGAGGTAGATGGACAAGAGTATGATAGCTTGAATTGAATTCTCCGAGTGTAGGGATGTCTTTTACACACACGTAGGGGTATATGATCGGTGTTTGGAAGAAAGGTAGGAATGAAGAATAAAGGCGATGTTTTATTGAGAGATGATAGGATTTCTAACATTTTTTCATGACTATTAAGTTAGGGCTCACGACAATCGAAAAACTAGAATAGTTGGAAACACTATTTTTCAAAGTCTTTCTTTTACAACTCTTATCTTTATATGTAACTTTCACAATCGTCCTTTTATTATTGGATTTTGTGGGTGCAATCCGCTGAAAACCCTCAGTAGACAACAATCCTCCTACTAGGGACACCTAGAGGTTTAAAGGCTTGTTGCACGTGCTCAGTGCAATCGTGTTGCCTACGAAAGTGTGCTAGTTAGTTTTTCTTTTTCTTATTTTTTCTCCCTCTCTTGAATAAAAGATGTTTGCTCGAGACGATCAAAATTAAGTTTAGGGGAATTTGATCAGTCGAAAATATTGCATTCTTAACATATCAATTTCCCTACTCTTTCTAATCATCTAAAGGTGTTTGGTATAAATATAGCACATATTAACAATTCCTCTGCAAAATATCAAATAACATGTGTTTTACATTATAACCGGCAGTATGAGGGAAATTGAGTGTTTATTACTACATGCATGATTTTGTATATCTCAACACTTTTCAGCGAGATTGTGTGCAGAAAATTCTTCAGGTTAAAGAACCGGAATCGCAAAAGTGCCGATAAAGTGCAGCAAGTCAAAGACTTGAAATCTGGCAGCAACCAAGAAAGGATTATAAGATTATAGACATTAAAAAAACATCCTAAAGCCAACACAGAAACACTCCAAGAAAATGATCCATAAATCTCTTCAAATAGCCACGGATCAGCTGCCGATCCAGGCCGAGTCGCCGCGGTTCCACGGCCGAGTTGACTCATCAGTGCTCGAGACTTTTCCAGAGCCTTCCTTGTAACGGCCTAGCTTCCTCAAGACGTTCCATTTCCACGTGGCATCTTCTGGAAGGCTCTGCATAACTATCAAGCTTTGGAGGGAAGATTCATTTGAAATTATAAAAAGGGATCTAGATCTACAATTTTGAGGCTGTTAAGTTGTTCAATAGTTAGCTAGATAATTGGAGCAAAAATTCAAATTCAAGTTGAGTGACACAACTTGATACCAAAACCCTAGCCCAAATCCAATTCAAAAGCCAAATCAAGATCCATCGAGAAGCGAATCAAGCAAGCCATCAACAATCCTTTATCGCGACGCCGGTCTTCATCAAGAGCAAGTGATCTCTACCGTTCCATGACTCATGAAGATCAATGCGAAACTAATTTCGACGGATCTAGTTACCTCCTCAAATCTTCTAACCTCGAATTGAGTGAATGTGTACCTAATCGTCGATTAATAAAGGTGAAAATTGTAAAATCTTGTTTTCTTTACATTCTTGCATTATGAAAATTTTTGATTCTTTCATATTTCATTATGTGTGAGTGAAATCTCCGCTTGTGGAGGATTCGAGAAAATTGATAGATCTAATGATGAAAAAATCTTAATACTAATTTTAAATCTTATGAGATTTGTGAACCTCAGCAAAAAGAATCGTTGATGACCTAATTTGGAGCGAGATAACTTGTTGATTATTTCGTTGCAAATTAGGGAACAAAAAATTGATGACTTTCTTTTCTAGAGGTTAGATCCGAATGATTATGATTGAAAAGACAAGGGATAGTGAAGGAGAAACCCTGGTTTCTTCAATTGATCCCTAATCTTAAATCATCATCATCAATCTAGCCAAAAATTATCAATTGATAAGATTAGAAATTATTAGATTCACCATTAGCTATTAATTCAACCGAATCCTACAAGCCATTCATCATTATCTTGATAAATCAAATTGATTTGGACGTCTTCTTGAGACTTAATTCTTGATCTATTTTCTTTATAATTTTTAAAGTCAAATCTCATAAATCTTTAATCATTTTCTTTTAGCTTTTCATTTTAATTCATCTAAAACAAGATCGATCAAAACACACATCTCAGTGGACGATCCGTATTCATTAACGCGCTATATCGACACCGTTATTGATTGCGGTATAAATTTCTTTGGTTGTGATCTTTTACACTTTTTAAAACACGACACGAAGACGATCAATCAATCCATTTTCAGATATTAGCTTCCGGATTTCCCATACTGAAAATTTAACTTAAATAAACAATACCCAACACAATAATCCACACACATAGACCAACCCTAAAAACCACAACACCCAATTCCTCAAGAAATCCGGTGAGATCGGATTTTCCTTCTTGTCGCCGGCCAAAATCCGAGCAACGGGGTTCTTCTTACTATGGTTTATTCTAGGTCCATTTTATAAGTTGATGTAACTGTTTGATCACTTTAGTTATCATGTAAACTATAGCAGATTAACACAGAGCTAAATTTTGCCTAAAATACGATATTACCGATATTCGATTTCTAAAACAAAACAGTTACATAACTAAAATCCTACACGGTGTAAGGATTATAACTATCGCAAGATCACTGGAAAACTCCCTCCAAGAAGCACAAACTCAAGGATCCTAGCTTGAGGGTGATGATGAAATCTTAGCACTTAGCTCTTCTCCTTACTTCTCTCTTTCCTTTCTCTTGTTGTGTTATAATGTTTTCCTTTTTCTTTCTAACTCACTTTTTATTTTCCTAACCTAATATATCAAATGAACACATTATACCATTAAAAGATAAGGGAAGATAAGGTAGTAGGTGGTGTCATCATATAAGATGGTGAGGGTTTCATGCAAGGAGGAGGTGTAGCCATTAGATTAACCTAAGGTGTGGTCTCTAGTAGGTACATTTTAACCTTAACCATTATCTAACCCTATTTGCATAAACACCCACAAAAAACTCTAATTTGAATAAGGAAACTAACCCTTTTTCACATAAATCCCTCATTACATATGTTATTATATAAACACTATTTTCATTACTACGTTAATTCTATTTCAACTTAAAAAGCCCTCTTTACTTCAATAAAATTTTAAATAATGTTATCTATTTAATTAAATAATTTAATTAATTATCTAAAATATTTCAAAATGTTACAATATTCCCCCCTTAAGAAAATTCGGTCCCCGAATTTAAAACTTAACTACACGTACCTTCAAAAAGACGTAGAAATTTCTTCCGCATCGCATCCTCTATCTCCCAAGTGATCTCCTCGCGTTACGTCCCTCGCCAAAGAAGCTTTACAGACGGAAGTACCCTTGATCTTAATTTCTTTACCTGTCGGACTAGAATAGCCACTGGCTGCACTTGTAGGATAAATCCTGCTCAAACTGTACGGTCTGATGCTGGATCGCGTGAGAAGGATCGTAAAGATACTTGCGAAGCATAAACACGTGAAACACCATATGCACATTGGGAAAACTCGGTGGAAGTGCTAAACGATAAGCTACAACACCCACTCTCTCTATAATCTCATAGGGTCTGACATATCTGGGGCTGAGCTTCCCCTTTTTCCCGAAATGCATCACACCCTTCATTGGAGATACACGAAGGAACACATGTTTTCCCACATCAAACTCAAGTCTACGTCGGCGTCGATCAGCATATGATTTCTATCTGTACTGGGCCGCTCTCATCCTGTCCCGTATCAACTGGACCTTTTATGTAGTCTTATATACTATCTGCGGCCCCAAAATGCTACTCTCGCTCAGTTCTGTCCAGCAAACGGGTGACCGATACTTTCTCCCATATAAAGCTTCAAAGGGTGCCATCTGGATCGTCTCCAGAAAACTGTTGTTGTAAGAGAATTCTATCAAAGGTAGGTGACGATCCTAACTGCCACCGAAGTCAAGACTGCAGGCTCGAAGCATATTCTCCGGAGTTTGTATGGCCCGTTCTGACTGACCATCTGTCTGTGGATGAAAAGTTGTACTAAAACTCAGTCGGGTACCTAGGGCCTCTTGAAGTTTCTGCCATAATCGGCAGGTAAGTTGCGTACCCCTGTCGAACACTAAGCACGTCGGAACTCCATGCAATCGCACGATCTCATCAATATAAATCTGAGCATACTGCGCATAACCAAATGTTGTCATCATCGGAAGAAAGTGAGTTGTCTTTGTCAATCCATCTACAATCACCCAGATAGAATCATACCCTCTGCTAATCCTGGGTAGATCCACAATGAAATCCATGGAAATTTGCTCCCATTTCCACTCCGGAATAGGCAAGGGATACAACACTCCATCCGGCCTCTGGTGCTCGGCTTTGACTTGCTAACAAGTCAAGCATCTCGAAAAAAACTCCGCGACATCTCTCTTCACTCCTTCCCACCAATAGACATCCTTTATGTTATGATACATCTTGGTGGAACCAGGATGAATACTATATAGTGACCGATGGGATTTCACGTCTCAGTCCCTCCGAATCCGGCACATAAAGACGAGTCCCGACACGTAATACTCTATGGTCATCTATCACGAACTCCGACTCTCTACCCTGTCTAACCTGATCCATAATCTCCAACAAGCGAGCGTCTATGGGCTGCGCCTCTCTAATACGATCCAATAACTGAGGACAGGTGCGAACATGAGCTAACTGTCCTCCTGTCGATGTGAACTCAAACTGTACACGGCTATCACAAAGAATCTGCCAGTCTGCAGAAGACTGTCTCTGCAAGGTGCGCACATGAAATAAGCTACCTCCAGGCCTCCGACTCAAAGCATCTGCTACAACATTTGCTTTGCCTGGATGATACATAATCTCGCAATCATAGTCCTTCACTAATTCCATCCATCGATGCTGGCTCAGATTCAGATCCCGCTGCTGAAAAATATACTTCAAACTCTTGTGGTCTGTGAATATCTGGCACGATTCACCGTATAAGTAATGCCTCCAAATCTTCAGTGCAAATACCACAGCATCCATCTCTAAATCATACGTAGGGTAGTTCTGTTGGTGCCTCTTCAGCTGTCGAGAACAATAAGCGACAACCCTGCCGTGCTGCATCAATACACAGCCTAAACCTACTCAAGAGGCATCACAATAAACAACAAAACCACCTGACCCAGATGGTAAAGATAAGACTGGTGCATTCGTCAAGCGAGTGTTCAACTGCTGGAAACTCTGCTCACACTCCTCCGTCTAAAGAAATGGAACCTCCTTCCTGGTCAACCCGGTCAGCGGTGCAGCGATCCGAGAAAAATCCTGCACAAAACATCGGTAGTAACCGGCCAGACCCAAGAAACAGCTAATCTTTGTGACAGACACGGTCTGTGCTTATGCTGTACAGCTTCGATCTTCTTTGGGACCACACGTATACCATCACTTTTGACTACGTGACCGAATAAATCAACACTATCCACACAGAAAGCACACTTGGAGAATCTTGCGAACAGCTGATGTTCCTTCAAGGTCTGTAATATGATACACAAATGCTGCTCGTGCACCTCCCGGCTTCGAAAATAAACAAGAATATCATCAATAAATACAATAATAAACTGATCAAGGAATGGCCTGAAAATGCGGTTCATCATATCCATGAAAGCTGCTGGGGCATTGGTGAGCCCAAACGACATCACCAGAAACTCATAATGCCCATATCGAGTACGAAAAGCAGTCTTCGGAATGTCATCCTTCCGAACTCTCAACTGGTGATACCCTGACCACAAATCAATCTTCGAGAAATTGCCAGCCCCCTGCAGCTGATCGAATAAGTCATCGATACGAGGTAGTGGATACCTATTTCACACAGTAATTCGATTCAACTGCCTGTAGTCGATGCACAGTTTCATGCTGCCGTCCTTCTTTTTAAAAAACAAGATAGGAGCTCCCCATGGCGATACACTAGGACGTACAAGTCCTCTATCCAACAACTCCTGCAACTGACCTTTGAGTTCCTTCAACTACGTCGGGGCCATCCGATAAGGTAATATAGAAATAGGCCCCGCACCCACCCGGAATCAAGTCAATGCAAATTTGATATCACAATCGGGAGACAATCGTGGTAATTCAGCAAGAAAGACATCTGGAATTTCTCGTACGATCTGAACCTGGTCCAACAGAACTTCAGCGGCTCCTACGTCCTGAACGAATGCCAGGAACCCATGATAACTCTTCTTCAAGAGTCGCCCCGTACAAAGAGTAGAAATCATGTTGGCAGGAGTTACACTACAGTCTCCCTCCACAACAAAAATCGGTTCGCCTGGAAAACAGAATCTGACAGCTTTCCCCCAACAATCTACATAGGCATGACAAGCGGCCAGCCAATCCATACCAAGAAGTATATCAAAATCTAACATGTCCAGGAGAATCAGATCAACTAATGAATCTCTATCACCAATACGCATTAAACAAGACCTGAATACATGTTGAGCTACAAAAGAATCTCCCACCGGAGTAATTACAACTAGCGGTAACTTTAACAACGACGACTCTCTCCCCAGAGAAAGTGCAAAATGTGCAGATATGTAAGAATCCGTAGAACCAGGATCAAATAAAATATGTGCATCTAAAAAACATACTGCAAGAGTACCTATCACAACTGCATTGGATGCCTGGGCATCCTGTGGAGTCAGTGCAAAAACAGGTGCCTGGCCCCTTCCTGCATCCTGTCGTCATCTGCCTCGATCTCCTCGGCCTTTTTGAAAGCATCCACCAAAGCCCCGACCTCGTGGTGCAACCGCCTGGCGCATAGCGCCAACTTGGGGGGGGGGAGTAGGGCCATCGAAGTAGAAAGTGGACGGGGTAAAGCAGCTTGTGGAAAAACAGTCCCTCCCTAGGGTCTACAATCCCTCGCGTAATGCCCTGGAAGTTCGCAAGTAAAACATGTAGAGGGGGCCTCTGATCATCTGGGTATGAACTGAACATCTAGCCCTGGGTCCAACCTAGCCCAAAAATGCGGCCTGGAATGTGCCTGCCTCTACCTCTGCCGAACCGCCTGGTTAAGGACCCCATAGGTCTGGTCCTCTTTGGCTCTGGAACAATCACTATCTCTCTCAAACGCTCTTCCACTCGCATAGCTGTGTCCATGGCCTGCGCATAAGTATCGAAATGCTGGGAGACAATAGCAAGAAACAGCCGGGAATCCAGGCTTCACAAATCTCTTCACGCGGTGCTTCTCCGTGGGAACTAAGTACGAAGCATAGCGCGACAACTGGGTGAACTGCAAATCATACTCCGCCACTGACACACCCGCAATCTTTCGCAACGCTTCAAAACTGCTAGCTCTAGCTTCCCTCACGCTCTGCGGAAGAAATCTGGCAAGGAAGACCTCTGAAAACTCCGTGCATGACATCGGAGGATGACCCGCAGCTCGCCCTCTCTACATCGACTCACTCCAAGTATGTGCAAGTCCCTCTAATCAGAAGCCGCTCAGCTCTACTGACATCGCATCAGAACATCGCAACGACCTGCCAATCCTGGCCATCCTATCAATAAAGGCCTGAGGATCCTCCGCCGCATCGGTCCCTGTAAACACCGAAGGTCACAACTTCAAGAACTCTGGAAGAGATACCTCCATCACTCTCGGTCCTGCCAGCGCGATAGTCTGCATAGGCAGTTTATCGGGTTCTACCATCGTCGGTGTCTGATTGTGCCTCTGAACATGGGTGGCCTCTGCCAACTGTCCTACCATTTGCTGTAGGCCCAACATGCCCTCCTCTATCGTAGTCAGTCTGTCTGGGGGAGGAGGATCAACATGCTCATCTACCGCCGGAATGTCCGGTGCGTCAGTCACAGGCACAGAAGGATTCGCCCTAACTGCGTCCCTGGTTGCAGGTCGCCTAGCTCGCATAGCCATAGCAACTGGAATAGAAAAAGTGAGTTTATAAGGCGTACGAATAGGAGCAGCAATAATAGGAAGTCAAAGGAAGGATTAAACAAGATATATCCTAAGGTTACTTTGGTTGAGTATCATAGCGTAAATATGCCGCGGAACATATGTATGATACTTTACTCATCCTAAATCACCTACTCCATCAACCAAAGTTCATCCTACGTAACGAAACTCAAGTCTACTTACTCCAAATCTCTACTCGGTTCCGTAAGGTTAATCCTGAGCTTTGATACCAACTTTGTCACGACCCAAAGTTTGGATGTGACCGGCACTTAGATTGTATAATATCTAAAAATATCGACACAATCTGAATAAGCTAAAACCAAGATCAAAAACCCTTTTTGCGGAAATTTGGAAATTTTCAGTATTGAAGTAATAAGAATAAAGTAGCATGCCGAAATATTTCAAAAATGGAAATGTAACAACTGAAGTTAAACTTTCGACAGTGCCTATCTTTTTAATTATTAATTGAAAGCCAATTTAAGTTGTGTAATTAAATTGCATCCCTAGTTGGGAGCAAACAATGCCAAACAGCGAAAATCAATAAGCAATAATAGTACAACCCTCAAGATGAAAAATTTCATGCAAGATTTAAGAAAACATGAGTTAGCATAACTAACGATATCACCCAGTCTAAATAATATACATGTTTTGTTCTAAGTCAATATATATAGTCTAATGGAACACTACTAGATCCAAAATACATATATCTGAAGGGTTACCCTAGACGGCAACAAAGTTTCGGGAGGCATTGTCCATGCCAAATTAAAATTTTGCCGATTTAGATAACCCTAACTAAAATCGTCTACTAGAAATGATACGGATAACTAATGCAAACACTTTGCAATATGTAGTGAGCAAGGCATACAACCTTTGTAGACCGGTCCTTCACTTCAAATAGCTCCATGTAGTAGTCCCCTCCGCTGTGATCTCAAGCTCCGGACTCCAGAGAGGCTCCGTAGAAGAAACGAACGTTCTTGCTTCGAAGACTTCGAGGCCGAAGAAGATCTACGTCGCGGAGACAGTAACTCAAGCTATTCCTTTACTAGGTCAAGAACTTTATGAAGAGAACACCCTATACTACATGACAAGTAGTAGAGGATGAAGAAATAGGAAGTGGGTTCACTTTAGAATTGATTGTCTCACACTTTTTCTCATAACCCCATTAGAGCTAGAAAGTTTTTTCATGGAGCTTGATGAAGAAGAAGTAGAAAGAATAATTCATCATATGAATTCATTCCTTCAATAATGTAACCATGGGTGAGTTAAGCTATCATGCTTAACTCATGTGGAGAATTGACCAAGGTATGAGGTTAAGGGTTGGGTTAAATAATATCAAGAGAAATGAAAAAAGAGTGGACTTTGTCAAAGTTTCTCCAAGCTTCTTCCAAACTTGGGAACTTTGACTAAGTCTTTCTCATTTGTTAAATCTTAAGATATAAACAAAACCCTAATCTTAACCCTAATCATGGTATAAGTTTCATACACCCATCTTGCATGTATCATCAACCATGACACAATGCATGTACACAAACATACATATCACATATGTACAATGTGCACACAAAGTGAGAAAATAAATCTTAATTGAGCAAATACTAGTTAATGTAATGTAATATATCAAATATATAATTATACATTAAATTATTAAATCAACTCTTTATTTAACAATCCGACTATCACCGACTAATATCATGTGTGACAACTTATCGAATCAACACTTGATCTAATAACTCGGCTATATCGCATACAGCCGATCAATGTCACAAATCGCGAGAATAGAATACGGTATCACATATCGTATCAATCTCGGTCCCGCACATATCATATATGTGCTCCTACTCCGTTTCGTTTGAGCCAGAAAACCCCTGTGTAGGACTCTAAAGACTCGTCAATACGCTGGCAGTAGGTGATGATCATATCAAACATCCACAAGCCGCAAGCGGTCTGCTAAACGTAACGGCCACCTGGGTATTGAGCGATCAGAAGATCAACAAGCAAGCCTGCTCACACACCTGCGAATCCAATCAGTAACACTACCGTACAGTCCGGTCTCTTCGTCTGATATGTCCCATATCTCGTCTAGGGGTGGTAAACGTCAGACCCTAGTAACACGATAAGTCGTGTCGATATGAGGCTCATAACGGGTCGAAAAACTGCTGATAACACTTACCAGTATATCGCTGAAACTGCCTTGGCTAAGGACTTCCTGTTATAACCAATCGAACACAGCGCAACATCAACTCCCTATACCGGGAAAGACGAAACCCCTCCTATCGCTCATTGCCTCCATGTGATTCGGGACTGTACCCAAAATCCACCGTTTTGCATGCCCTCTTAGACGTGGTATGATGGAAATCAAAGCACAGTGAGAATCACACAAGACTCTATGACGATCTCGGGTCTACAGACTAACTTGTACCAGTGTCACCAGAGAACTGCCATCTGACGTGAGGTATAATACCATCTGGGAGTTCTCGGCGAGTCCGTCCAGTGTACCAAGTCTCCACTGAGCACCCGTATACTGTCTCTGATGTCAAACACCAATGGATATGGGATCATCTGATCAGTCGAAAATAATGTATTTTTAACACGGCAATTTCCCTATCATTTGCACTCATCTAGAAGTGTTCGGCATTCATATAGCCCATATTAGCAAAACAGTCCTGAAATATCAGATTACATGTGTTATACTATAAAATCGACATTTATGAGGGAAATTGAGTGTTTATCATGGCATCGCATCATTCCTGTATTGCGCAACACTTGTTTCGAGATTTGTGCAGAAAATTGTAGGATCAAAGCCAAAAGAAGCTGATCAAAAATTACGCCAACTCAAAAGATTCAGATCTGGAAGTAATCTAGAAAGAATTTTCAGAATCAACATATCATAAAAAGGCCCACATATCAAATCCAACAAGCACCAGAGAGCCCAAGCCCCAACTCCTCCAAAGCGCCGCGGAACCGCGGCGGGAGCCGGCTTGAGCCGCGGTTCCGCGGCAGTTCTGCCACATCACCACCTAATTTTTAGGGCATAATTCTTATCTCAGTGGGTACACCTCATTTTGACACGTCAAATTCCAGAATTCTCCAGAGTCTTCTGCCAGATCAGCAAAAGATCATTAAGCAAAGCTAATCTTAATTATGCTCCTAACAAACTATTTCTTGAAGCACCCTCCTAACTAATCACATCTAGAAGCTTCTCCTCTAACTAACTTTTGGAGGGAAATTCAAATCTCCTCAACAAAATTTTGGAGTGAAATTCAACTTTTAAATCCTAGATCTATAGTTTAGATGGCAATAAATAGGAACCTATATCTAAGGGTTGAGGTTGTTCATCAATAGTTCTTGAATAGTTCATTAATCCATTCCTAAACCTCTTACACCATCTTCTTCCACAAGTCTCTTGTGCGAAACCCTAACCCTAATTCAAATCCAAATTCAAGATCCCAAGTACCAATCAAGCAAGAAGCCCTTCAACCTTTTAGGAGCGGAGCCGATCTCCAATCGAGCAAATGATCCAAGCCGATCCGCGACTCACGGAGCCGAGCGAAGCCAAATCGACGATCGAGTTCTTCCACTTGTAGTTCTTGAGCGAATGTAATGAAATTGTTGATATAAATAAAAGGTGAAATTCTTTAATCTTGTTTTCTTTAAATTCTTGCATCATGATTCGATCTCAATTTGTAATTGTAGTTCTTGTTGTGATGTTTGAGTAAAACTTCTCTCGTCGAGGAGTCGAGACGATCAATAGAATAATGATGTAACAAATATTAATACGATTCTTAAGTCCTACGGGTTTTGTAAACCCTAGCAAGTTCAAGAATCAATGACCTAGTTTCGTTGCGATGCTTTCTTGATTGTGATCGCTCGTAATTAGGGTTCTACGATCGTTTCTTTAATTTACTAGAGGCTAGAATATGAATGATATCGACGAATGAACAAGGGATAAATGATGAAACCCTAGTTTCACTAGAAATTCCTAATTCTCGTCGATCATCATCGATCTAGTATCAATCCATCGAAGGATGAGAATACGTCATCTTGAGATTGCATCACATCTATAGATCCGATCGATTCCTACGAGCCTCATTTCGATTCTTGATATTTGGTTGGAAAAATCATCAAACTACCAATTCTTGATTCTATCTTTTTCTTGTTATTAGATCTATATTTTCTAATTCTTGAACTTCAAATATAAATCATGAGTTGTTTTGTTTTCTTTTCTTTAAAGTTTCGAATCATCTAATTCAAAAGACGAACTATTACACTGTCCCTGTGGACGATCCGCACTCACTTACAATCTACATCCGACACCGTAGTTGATTGCGGTCAAATAATTTTTGGTTGTGATTTCTATACAAATTTCTCAATTACTACACATCAAGAATTCTTTTACAATCAAATGGCGCCGTTGCCGGGGATAGTGCGCTAATTGTTCGTATTTTGAAATTTGAGTTGAGTTGAACAGTGTGAGGAATTTTGGTGCACTGAACAGCACATACGGCCGCCCTTCCGTATTGCGGCGGTTCCGTGCCTTTGTGGATGCTTCCCTGCATAAAATTTTCACAGTAACCTCTATCTTTCTTATCTCCTTCTAAAATCTGCTCCAAATAGCATTTTACTGCAGGTTTCTTTGCAAATATTCGCAGCGCGCAAATTGCAAAAAAATTAATTTGTGCTTGTTTTGATCTTTGTGGTTGTTTGCATAATTAATACGGATATTAAGGGGCAAAGACCAAATCCAGATTAGGTGGGGAGTTCATTACCCTTCCTAAGCTCGAAAATCACAAAATTTGCATCCGCATTTACCCTCATTAATTTAAAAAGATCTAGAGATGACTCTAAGGACCGTCGAGCTCACTTAGGAAAGAGAAGGCCGTGGGTAATTCATTGCTTATCCGTGTTTTCTTGTGGTGTCTAAGGCAAGTGTGTCTAAGGCTAGTGGTTCTTAATTAGGCCCACTACTTTCGTAGTGGAGTACCTTTCCACTTACCTGGCCACAGGGGGACAAAGAGGCAGTGGAGGATTCTATCCGGCGACTTGTCATTTGGCAGTTAGGAGCGGTCTAGAGCCGGACCTAGGTGACCACTAGATTTTAGGGTTTTGTGTGTTGCATTTGTTTTGTTGCATCATTTTTTTTCAAAAATCCGTATCATTTTTTAAAACAAACACCGCATTCATTCATCATTTCCCCTAATTATAAATTCACGCTGCCACTTGTACTAACCCTTTTTAGTGCAAGATTAGCTGGACACGGGATTTTAGTGACCGTTAAGACCGCGTTCCCTCATCGACCTAAAAGTCGGTATTTTTACATTTACCCTTTCTTTTACCCACCACCACACCCACATCGATGGATCCACCTCCATCGAACTTCTTTTCCACTAATCTGCCGCCGTCCGTTGGTGCGCAGAATCCACCTCGCATCTCTCTCCAAGGGAGGTGTTATCCTACACGAGGTCCACTTTCCACCTGTCTTTCCATTCCACCAGCCAACGGGGAAAATTTTCAAATAAAACCCCAATACATCAACCTTCTACCAAAATTTCACGGTCTCGAGTCTGAAGACGCATACGTGTTTATCACGAAATTTGAAAATGTATGCGCAATGATGGATACTTCACAGCTTTCTGTGGATGCTTTCCGTCTTCGTCTTCTCCCATTCACTTTGTGCGATTTAGCCGAGAAGTGGCTATATAACACTACCGCACATTCCATTTCAAATTGGGATGAATTCGTCAAAGCATTCCTTAAGAAATTCTACCCACATCAAAAGACAGCTCGAGTCCGTAGCGAAATCTATCAATTCACCCAGCTTCCCAATGAAACATTTTCAAAATGTCTTGAACGTTTCAAGGATCTGTTAGTCCAATGTCCACATCACGGCATCCCGAGATGGGAACAGTGCTGAATCATTTATGAGGGCATTAATCCTAACACAAGACAGACCCTTGAATCCATGTGTCAAGGCAACTTCATGACCAAAGATGATAGGGAAGCCTGGAATTTTCTAGAAGATTTCGCTGAAAGATCTTTACAGTGGGAGGGTGTGAGTCAATCGTTCAGGGATGGCAATGATATTTCCATAGGAATTAGAGCTGAAATTTCAGCTTTACACAAGAAATTTGATGCTATGGAAAACAAATTTTTAGCTGCCGCCCTAAATCAAATGTCACTCTCCAAAACTGTATGTGGCTGCTGTTCTGATCCATCACACCTCACGGAAGAATGTCCAATACATTCTCCGTTTCAAGGTCACGAGCATATCAGTTCTGCTTACCAACAAGGACCTAGAAACGACCCATTTTCTTCCACACATAATCAGGGTTGGAGGAATTACCCGAATTTTGCTTAGAACCAATCCCAATCTCAAAATACGGTTCCAACCCAAAATCAATTCCAAAGGGTCCCTCCACCACAACAGCAGCCACCACTTCAATTGAGTCAGCACCCCTTCCAAGCACAAAACTTCTAAAATCCGGCCAACACTTTTGCACCACATGAAAACTCTTTGCAATTGACCGGTACAGATAATACCTCTGCACTAGCACAAACCTTGGATATTTTCATGAAACAATCCATCCAAGGGACGGCAAGTTTGCAATCTTCCATCGAGAATGTAATGAAGATCATTATCTCTCAAAATGAGAATATCAAATCGATGAAAGCATAAATTGCACAACTAAAAGCCGAAATGAGTGCAAGAGAGAAAGGGAAACTTCCAGCTCAACCCTTACCCAATCCTGGCTATTCACATCATGTGGATGCACTTACGTTGAGATCTAGAAGAGTGCTTGATAATCATGTTGGGGAAGAAATTGATGACACTGATAAATCAATCAATAACACCCCAGCTGAGACCTTTCCTTACACACACTTCTACTTCTAATTCTGACCCCGGTTCTTCTACCCCACCACCTTCTTGCGAGTCTATTCTTCGTTTCCCAAAAGGCTCGCCACTTCAGTTCACCTCTTTTACTCCTCCACCGACGATCCCCACTTCTGTTTTGGGATCGGGTCCACACACACTTCCTTCTCCTATGATGGACCCAGCGCTTATTGCTAAAGCGCCTTATCCTAATCGGTTAAGGGCTAACACATCGAGTCCACATATGGAGAAGATTATGAACATTTTTAAGCAAGTTAACACCAACATCCCTCTCCTAGATGCCATCCAACAAGTTCCGTTCTATGCGAAAACTCTTAAGAACTTGTGCACTAGGAAGAGGAAGACTCAAGTGCCCAAGAAGATATTCATGGCAAAAACAGTAGATACGGCTTTCCCCCAACAATTACCGAGGAAACGTAAGGATCCTGGATATCCTACTATTTCCATTTCTATTGGGAAAAAACACATTAACCGTGCTCTACTAGACCTTGGCGCTAGTGTTAACCTGCTTCCATATTCTGTTTATGAGCAACTAGGTATCGGAGAGTTGAAGCCAAACCATTGCACTTTCCAGATGGCTGATCGATCAATCACCAAACCTAGGGGTGAATTGGAGGATGTGTTAATAAAAATCGGGGAATTTATATTCCTTATGGACTTTATTGTAATTGATACACAGCCTGTAGCGAACCCACGGAATCAAATTCCGGTGATTTTAGGTCGCCCCTTTTTGGCCACTTCCAACGCTATCATCAACTGTCGTAATGGTTCTATGACCCTATCTTTCGGGAATAGGTCAATAGATCTGAACATTTACAAGTTGGGAAGTGTACCCTCCGAACTTACTGCTCAGGTTTGTTCTGTCGACTTAATGGATGTCGACAGCAGCGAATATGATGATCCTCTTGATACTGATCTTGATTCTTTTCATTCATTATTGTTTAACCCATCTATGTATCATACACATATGGACTCTTCCACCAAGATGTCCGGGTCAACAACTAACATGGATTATGAACTTTTCTTAGAGTCTGAAGATCACCCCGCACTTTGTGATGACATTATTCATCGGGGTATTGATGGAACTTTTGAGGAGATCTTCGCTGATGAAATTGCATTTCTGAATGACACGGGTGTTGAGATGAATCATCTCCCAACCAATGAAATTGAACCTCCACCCCTTCTTCTGAACTGTAAAAAGAATGCGAGTAATCCATCACATTCACTGCATCGTCTCTCCAAAATGAGACCCACACACACTCTCTTCCACCACTTAACCTTTCCCCACTTCTTCTTCCACCAACCCGAGCACTGCATTGATAAAATTTTCGAATGATTGGTGTTAACATTCGGTCTTTGCAAAGCTTGGCATCGACCACTGATTTTTTTTGACCCCCTCATATGATTTTCAAAGATTAACATTGCTTAAGTTTGGGGGGGGTATATTTTCTGGCTCCTGAAAAGAAAATTTTTATAAAATTTTGAGCCAAAAATAAGTTTGGGTGAGGTTCTTCACTTAAATATTTTTCCCCCACTAATAAAATTCCTCCCAAGCTTACAGGTTTTTCGAGATTTAGCAGAAGGCAACAGTGAGGACACTGTTGAAAACAAGTTTGGGGGAGGTTTGTGCTTATTTTTTCATCATTTGCATATCATTTGCATAAGCACAAAACATTTTTGAAAACCTATAAAAATTTATAAAAAATTCAAAAGATAAAAACATTTTTTTGTACATAAATAAGATAATAAAAGATTAGATAGTGAAAAATTACATCCATGAGATTAGAAAAATTTAAGAAAACCAAGAAAATTAGAAGTTTTCTTATACGAACTAGTAATAAGTAGTTATGAGCCGTTGTCCTAAGGGTTAGTAAGATGAAAGACGTCACTAATCTAAGGATAAAAATAAGTCTGAAATATAGTTTCTATTCTTGAAGCCAAACATTTTGAACGTTGATACCCTGCTATTCGCACTTACACACGTGTTAAAGCCTGGGATAGTAGAGGATACCTTGAAATGCTCTTGTCTTAAAGCCAAAAGTATGAAGGAAATAAAAAAATGAATGAAGAAAATATAAAGTGGTGAGAAAAATGGACATTGGTTTTGTTATCACCAAGGGCAATAAAAAATATATAGCGAGGGTGCCTCTTCATCTAGTGCCCTAAGGCCAACTGGTCTGGGAGTCACTGTTATACCTGAGGTGGTGCGAGACGAGGAAAATAGACCAAATAAGCAAGCACATGAGTAATCGGTCGGTTAGTAACTCAAGAAGTATTAACGGTCGCATGAAAGTGTGTGAGCAAATCTCATCTAAATATTCATTAATTAAAAAGTACTGTGGCTGATGGGCAAGAGTATGATAGATTGAATTGAATTCTCCGGGTGTAGGGATGTCTTTACACACACGCAGGGTTATAAGATCGATGTTTGGAAGAAAGATATGAATGAAGAATAAGACGATGTTTTATTGAGTGAGGACGTGATTTCTAACATCTTTTCATGACCATTAAGATAGGGCTCATGACAACCGAAAAGCTAGCTTAGTTGGAAACCCTAACTTTCGAAGCTTTTCTTTTACAATTCTTTTCTTTAAATGTAATATTCATGATCTTTCTTTTATTATTGGATTTTGTGGGTGCAATCAGCTGAAAAACCTCAGGAGACAACACTCCTCCTACGAGGGACACCTAGAGGTTTAAAGGCTTGTTGCACATACTCAGTGCAATCGTGTTGCCTACGAAAGTGTGCTAGTTAGTTTTTCTATTTCTTTATTTTCTTCTTCTCTTTTTAATAAAACAGTTCGCTCGAGACGATCGAAAATAAGTTTGGGGGAATTTGGTCAGTCGAAAATAATGTATTTTTACCACGGCAATTTCCCTATCATTTCCACTCATCTAGAAGTGTTCGGCATTCATATAGCACATATTAGCAAAAAGGTCCTGAAATATCAGATTACATGTGTTATACTCTAAAACCGACATTTATGAGGGAAATTGAGTGTTTATCATGGCATCGCATCATTCCTGTATTGCGCAACACTTGTTTCTAGATTTGTGCAGGAAATTGCAGGATCAAAGCCAAAAGAAGCTGATCAAAAATTACGCCAACTCAAAAGATTCAAATCTGGAAGTAATCTAGAAAGAATTTTTAGAATCAACATATCATAAAAAGGCCCACATATCAAATCCAACAAGCACCAGAGAGCCCAAGCCCCAACTCCTCCAAAGCGCCGCGGAACCGCGGCGGGAGCCGGCTTGAGCCGCGGTTCCGCGGCGGTTCTGCCACATCACCACCTAATTTTTAGGGCATAATTCCTATCTCAGTGGGTACACCTCATTTTGACACGTCAAATTCCAGAATTCTCCAGAGTCTTCTGCCAGATCAGCAAAAGATCATTAAGCAAAGCTAATCTTAATTATGCTCCTAACAAACTATTTCTAGAAGCTCCTTCCTAACTAATCACATCTAGAAGCTTCTCCTCTAACTAACTTTTGGAGGGAAATTCAAATCTCCTCAACAAACTTTTGGAGGGAAATTCAAATTTGAAATCCTAGATCTAGGTTTTAGATGGATATAAATAGGAACCTAGATCTAAGGGTTGAGGTTGTTCATCAATAGTTCTTGAATAGTTCATTAATCCATTCCTAAACCTCTTACACCATCTTCTTCCACAAGTCTAGTGACAAGACTTGTGCGAAACCCTAACCCTAATTCCAATCCAAATTCAAGATCCCGAGTACCAATCAAGCAAGAAGCCCTTCAACCTTTTAGGAGCGGAGCCGATCTCCAATCGAGCAAGTGATCCAAGCCGATCCGCGACTCACGTAGCCGAGCGAAGCGAAATCGACGATCGAGTTCTTCCTCTTGTACTTCTTGAGCGAATGTAATGAAATTGTTGATATAAATAAAAGGTGAAATTATTTAATCTTGTTTTCTTTAAATTCTTGCATCATGATTCGATCTCAATTTGTAATTGTAGTTCTTCTTGTGATGTTTGAGTAAAACTCCGCTCGTCGAGGAGTCGAGACGATCAATAAAATGATGATGTAACAAATATTAATACGATTCTTAAGTCCTACGGGTTTTGTAAACCCTAGCAAGTTCAAGAATCGATGACCTAGTTTCGTTGCGATTCTTTCTTGATTGT
The DNA here is from genome assembly GCA_030015575.1 of Agapanthus africanus. Taxonomy (NCBI): domain Eukaryota; kingdom Viridiplantae; phylum Streptophyta; class Magnoliopsida; order Asparagales; family Amaryllidaceae; genus Agapanthus; species Agapanthus africanus. Next base: position 320,329,091 of record JASDDO010000008.1, read on the forward strand.
GATCGCTCGAAATTAGGGTTATATGATCGTTTCTTGAATTTACTAGAGGATAGAATGTAAATGATATCGACGAATGAACAAGGGATAAATGATGAAACCCTAGTTTCACTAGAAATTCCTAATTCTCGTCGATCATCATCGATCTAGTATCAATCCATCGAAGGATGAGAATACATCATCTTGAGATTGCATCACATCTATAGATCCGATCGATTCCTACGAGCCTCATTTCGATTCTTGATATTTGGTTGGAAAAATCATCAAACTACCAATTCTTGATTCTATCTTTTTCTTGTTATTAGATCTATATTTTCTAATTCTTAAACTTCAAATATAAATCATGAATTATTTTGTTTTCTTTTCTTTAAAGTTTCGACTCATCTAATTCAAAAGACGAACTATTACACTGTCCCTGTGGACGATCCGCACTCACTTACAATCTACATCCGACAGCGTAGTTGATTGCGGTCAAATAATTTTTGGTTGTGATTTCTATACAAATTTCTTAATTACTACACATCAAGAATTCTTTTACAATCATCATCCATCGCCCATCTGTATGGGTCGAGAAGCTTTACGCTAGTCTACTCTGGTATATCGATGCCCTGTCTCGATACACCTACGACTAGGAATATTTGAAGGATGTACTTAGCGACTACATTGTCCCCACTAGTATGATCTGCATCATAGTCCTGGTAGTCAAGTACTCATCCCAAGGGCTATATCAACATATAACATAGAGACAATCATAGTACATGTTAAGATAAAGAGAAACCAGATAGCATACTATCATGTCGAGCAAGAAAGTCCTCCCTATATATGTCTAAGCATTCACTACAATATACATCGTATGTACAGTAATGGCCTATAGGGCATACATATCACTAACAATCTCCCACTTGCACTAGGGCCATCTGTTGTAGTATCTCATACCTAACAATCAGCAGTGAATGAAGTATCTCATACACAACCATCCCATTAAAGTCTCTACTGGGAATAGGCCTTCGTGAGTGGATCCGCCCTGTTGTCCTCTGTGTCTACTCTCCTAACCTCGTTCTCCCTGGAGATCAACCATCTCCATGATCTGGTGATATTGCCTAAGAATTTGTCTGGATCACTGATGGGACGGGGGTTCCTAGGCCAAAACCACAACTCCATTATCACACAATGGTAGGAACGAAGTTCATCTCATGAACTAATATACATCCAAACTGACTCTTTGGTAGCATCTTAGTATTAGCCTTTAATCGTCTAGATTTGTCACGATATCTAGCTTGGAACTCTTCCAACATACCGTCCCTCTATTAAGGGTAAAGACAATGCTTGTGACTGACATTCAGTCGTTCTTACTACCCTGGATCCTATCCAGTGATTCTCCCCAGGATCGATTGATACCATCTCACTACACTTAGTGAGAATCCTAACATCTACTTAGATCTATCTCATAGATCCAAAATCCTGGATTTAGGAGGTATCACCTTGATCCTATATGAAGAATCCTTTTGATAAGAGGAGATTGACTGAGCATAGCATAGGAAACACCTTTCCTATCAAGAGTATGTCATTCACGTACAATATGAGGATCACTACCATACTCCCTATTACCTTTTTTGTATATACAAGGTTCATCAACCATTTTGATGAAGTCAAACTCTTTGACTACCACATCCAAACAGATGTTCCAACTGCGTGATGCCTGCTTTAACTCATAAAGCAACTTGCACACGTTTCCGCTGCTCCCACTGACTACGAAGCCCTCTGGCTGTGTACTTATAGACGCTTCCTTCTAAATTACCATTTAGAAAAGCAGTCATGACACCCAACCGCCAGATATCGTATTTATGGTATGTAGCAATGACAAGTAGGATCTGGATGGACTTAAGCATAGCTTTGAAAGTATCAACTTTTCCATGTACACCAAGTAATCTTCTCAAGATATACTTTCTCCTAATGGGGATTTAATGTAAGTCCACGGTAGCGCCCCGGCCATCTAACAGACGCCAAATGCGTAACAAAAACTTTTTACAACTGGCGCTATCGCATACTATAACCCGGATCTGCCATTAAAGTTAAACTAACAAACTACAAAGTCGGTAGAAGAGTTATACCGAACGATCCGAGTCCTTCGGTCTTCAACAATCATCACACGCTTTGTTGCGGCTGCTCCGATCTCCTGAATCCCAAGTCTCGTCGTCCAGGTGGCACCACGTCGACGGATCTTTAAACGGGCTCCCGCCACTGAACCGAGGCAACTCCATCATCAAGATTGCTAAAAGAGATGACCAAGATTGATGCAGAGAATGAGTAGAACATTTTTTCTCGTTACGTCCATGGCTATGGACGAACGGTTAATGAAGTTGCCTTTTGGATCGGGTGAAAAGAGAAATGATGCTATCTAATTTCAATGAATCCAAAACTATAATCTTTTCCAAATTAACAACCATAATTCTATCAAGAGAGGGGGCCGGCCATATATAGTGGAGGGGGTGAGTGTAGGAGGAAGGGGGGGTGACTACAACAATGAAGCTTATCATAACACCTTGTATGAACACCATTAATGCAAACCAATGATAATAAACCTACTCATCACAACATTAATTGATCACTTAATGCAATAATGACTCACAAGCTTAGTCATCATCCTAGTTACCTTCTAGAAGCTTCCACACTCAACTCAAGAAAAGATAAATCCGCATTTAACCGAATGTCAAATACGGCTGATAGAAAACTGGAAACCGGCAACTTCCAAAAGTGATCCTGAAACGAATTTCAGGATAACCCCGTAACAGTATAAACATACCCGCATTTGTATTATGACCGAATACATATGCAACTGAGACAAAGATATTATATCTACACGGTATAATACTCGGATCCGGCTTAAACCAAAACCGACCAGTATTATCTTCCCGAAATATGACACGTGCGAAAACGCACGTGCATTTTCCGAACCATGCCATAAAACCATACGGCCTCTACAACATTTCGCCCGAACTTGGGAAAGTTTTTGTGGGGGACTCTAATGGCTCATCAACACACCGGCACTGGGTATAACAACTAGCACGTCAAAGGTACTGGCTGTACGTAACGGTTGCCTATGTATTGATTGGAAGGGAAGCTGACGAGCGAACTCATCTCATAAACCCTACAGAGCCTAACAGTGACAATATACATACAGTCCGGTACGTTCGTCTATGAGTATCGCATATCGTCCTAGGGGTTGGTAACGTCAGAACCCCAATAGCAGTATAAGTCGTGTCAGAGAGTGGCCCAGAACACCCTGAGATACTACTGGAGTACCTACCAGTAAATCTCCCGCCTCGGCCGAGGGCTTTGTGTAATGGCTCTCCTGGACACATCGCGATCTCACCCTCAATACCGGGAGAGACGAATCCCCTGCCAATCCGCCCACTTGCCTCCATGTGGCTCGGGACTGTACCTAAAAAATACCTGTTTACACGACTCCTTTGAGCCGTGGTAGGGTAGAAATCAAAGCACAGTGGGAACTCACACGAGAAAAATGATGACCTCAGGTCGATGAACTAACCTGTACACATGTCACCAGGGAACTGCTATCTGACGATATGTATAATATCAACTAGCATGTTCCCGGCGAGTCCTGTCTGGTGTACTCATAACCCAATAAGTACCTGTATACATCTTAGGTGATCCTACTGACACCAATGGCTTGTGAGACCGGCCATCGCCCCTCGTCGGGGTCTCGACTGTATACATTACTCTACTCTGGAGTATCGATGCCCTGTCTCGAAACTCCTATGACTAGGGACACTTTAAGGATGTGCTTACAGACCCCAGCTCCCACGTATATGATCGCCATCATACTGCTGGTAGTCAAGCAAGAATCCTATGGGCTCTATCATCATGCAAAAGTGAACTAAAGCATGTATACGATGATAAAGACAAACCAGATAGCAAACTATCATCTCGAGCAAGACTGTCATATCGGTAAAGGTCATGCCTCAATCATTGCAATCACGTACCTGCGATCCAATAATTGACTTTGAGGGCACTATCTCCCACAATCTCCAACTTGCATTTAAGGCTAATTATTGCGATATCGTGTACTCACAGCCCGTGTGATACCGAACATCCAACTCCTCTACTAATCAGTTTGACAAAGCTAGTTTATAAAACTCGTGTGTTCGAGAAATAACCTCAGTGAGTGGATCCGCCTTGATGTTTCTTTCTATGTCTCTCTTAATCTCAAGTTCGCGGAGAAAGCCATCTTCCGAATCGAGTAATACCTATCTTAGAATATGTCTGGACATCTGATAGGACCTAGTTTATAAATGAACTCCAAATCCAAACTTCTTAGACTGTATCGATAACTGAACCTAATCAGTATCCATCACCATGCCTCCCAGAGTATCCTCTTGGACCACCTGTCCATAATACTATCCCTCATCAGAGGGAAAACTATAACTCTGACAATCATGTCACCTTTGAAGCCTGGAATGATAACCTTCTCCCGAAGGAGGCTGCCGTCATCAAATCCGTAGAAAAAGCACTTATGTTCTAAAACTGCTTCCTTATGTTTCTTCAGGATTGGATTAATATAATCTTATCGCATCAAGTGCAAAAACTACATCTGGTATGTTACTTGACATCTCATGATTGACTCAATTGCCTAAGCAAGTGATCAGCCAATCATGCACATCCCTCTCTCCTTTAGTCTCTAAGACACCTTTAGAGAGGGTAACTCCATCACTTGTAGGTACACCACCATGCCAGGAGTTATATATTTCTAAAATACTATTAGAATACTGTCAAAGTACCCATATTGGGAAACTACCCAAATGTAGATCTAATACCATAGATCTAGTAACCAGAATATTTGATATTATATCTATATCCTGTCTGGAGAAACAACTGTGTGACGACCACAGTACAACTGATCGTAGTATAGAAATTTTACTTCCTACTCTGTGTATGTCATCCAAATACCAGGACATCACACCCTACTACCTTCTTAATAGATCCATCCACTATTCTGATGAAGTCAAACCCATGACTGTCACATCAAAATTAGATGATCTTATCTCCGCTATATCTGCTCAAGCCTATAAATAGACATAAGCTACTTGCCCACTATGCTTCCGCTGCTCCCACTGACTATGACAACTCTCTGGCAGAATAATATTTACGTACACTTCGAAAGCTAGTTTAGAACGACGTTATACTTATCCTCTTGCCCGGTCTCATAGTCTGGAACAACAGTCGTGTCAAATCTGGGTAAACAAGAACCTCCCTGTCACCGTCCTTAAGAGTACCGGAGTACCTCTCGGGTGTCTGAGGCTAACCACCATATTTGCGGAGTGGCTATTGGAATGTCAAACCTGATTGAATATATAGGTCCTATTAAATTTTCCGTAATCGTTTGCGGTTTTGGAATCATTTCCAGTTCTACCATACTCCCACTACTGTTTTCTGAAAAAATCCATTTTACTAAAACTGTGGCGAGTCAAGAAGAATATCACTATTGATCTTCCAGATGGTAGAAAGTCAACCCTCGACATAGCCCGGGTCAACCCACAAACTGCCATTACAGAAACGTGCCTTGAGTTATCTAGTGTCTGGTTTTAAGCATAAGCTGGACAACTCCCCATATCTTAACATCATTAAGATATGAACCATTCTATATATAATATAGAAATAGAGGCACTAAATTAATTGGAACTAGATTCAAAAACATTCAGCTATCTCTAGTGCATATCAACTTAATGGAGAGAGGCTAATCAGCATTACTCAACTTAGGAATACATCCAATTATGAGTAACCTGAAAGAGAAATAAGTTTCTCAAAACCATTACTATTATCTGAATAACAATCACAAGAATCTATATCTTCGATCTCTTTGAATAATCCCGATACTTGTGACACCTGGTTCTCTACTTTATTCTTATACCCACAACTTCTCAAAACATAGATATTGTATTTCTACGAAACACTTGTCTAAAAACTAGAGAAGTCGTAAGTAAACAGAACATAGTACGAGGTCCTACCCCTTTGTCCTGACGGACACTGGACAAAATACAATACACTGTATAAGTCCGCTGAGTTCTATAACTCAAAACCTGTGCATCGTAGGTTGAAAACTGTACTTATGATTAAGAACTTCTCTGTTGTTCAGTACTCCTTACCCAATCATCAGCTGATATAGGTAAATGTCACCGACATAATATCAAAAAGTTATATCTCACTTTATAAAAATAAACGTACAGATATATCATTTTGAAATTGGTGCACAACAACGGATACTCAAAACCAAATACATGCCATTCGGCAAAAACCCAGGTGACTTCCTCAAATATCACCAATTACAACGAATTCCGATATAATGAGGATGATCACCTAATTCCCAATAACTTCCTCCCACTCATCATCTGTAAAACTATAGAGATATGAGAATCAAACCTGGTAAATACATACCCTGGAGTAAGTATGTAATCGGGAAATCAGTTTTCCTTTTACAATGTACTAAAACATGAAAATGTTTCGTAGGGGTATCTTGGTATTCCTAGTAATGCCTCTTCCATAATCCAATTCATGACTGTAAGCGTATATTTCATTGCCATCTCTACAAATCCCTTTATTTGTCTTTAGTTGTTACCTTCTGTACACCATTATTAGGCTAAATGGTTTTCTTCCTTCCGTACCGTTTGGCACCAGCCTATGGTTTGGAAGAACACTATCCAGGAAGCATAATAGGTGTACTCTCCTAATCCTAGGAGTACTCGCAACTTGAGAGAAGGTGATGATAAAAGACAACTGAATAATACCTTATTCTATTAAAGGTGAAATAGGAGTGGCGATGAAGTACACGGTTTGGTCGTGAATGATAACAGTCGCAATTTACTTTGCCCTCTTTTTAATCCCTTTATTTTTTCTTTAGCTATTACCTTCTGTACACCCTACTTAGGCTAATTGGTTTTCTTCATTCCCTACCTTTCGGCACCAGCCTATGGTTTGGAATAAGACTATCCAATAAGCGTAATAGGTGTACTCTCCTAAACCAAGGAGCCCTCGCAACCTGAGAGAAGGTGATAATAAAAGACAACTGAATAAACCAATTCTTTTTCTCCTGAACCTGGATCCATCCTTGAAGAAGTCCCTACGAGTTTGTATATAACCATACGATGGATCTATCCAATGGAAGTGGATGTTCGTAGTAATACGGGGTGTTCTGAGAAATAAAAAGGGTAAAAGAAGGAGCGGTAATGACTTATGTAACTAAGACAATCCAAAAGCCAGTATATTAAGAAGGTTCGGTCAACTTGGTCACTGAATTATTGTTTAGGGTCGGTCAAAGGTCGTTGCCAAAAAGAGAGAGAAAAGAAACACTCTGCGTGCACTCTAACCTAGATCAGAATGGTTATCACTTTATCTAATCAGGAAACCTCCTACTGTACTCAAATTCTCTTCCAAACCTGAAAGAAGAATTAGTCGGGATCATCCGATGAATAAACCAACTCATCAGTGAGAATCGGGATCCAACTATCATCGGATGATAACTTGATGGAAGCCACTCTAGTTATCACACTCCAGAAGGTATGCGCATGCCTGGCAAGTTTCCTGTATGTTTGAAACTCCCGATATGATTTTTATCCCATGCTCTTATGACCTTGACTAAGGGCCAAAATATCATAAGTCACATGTCAAGTTCTTCCCTTCATTATCCAGGTTGATTTGAACCCACCCGCACATGCCCTTGACTAAAGGACAAAATGGCAGAACGACTGTCCCAAACCAACTCATCTATCTATGCAACAAATGAATACCCAGCAGCTACCAAATACTATGCCTTGACTAAGGGCCAAAATACATAGCTTGAATACTACTGTATACCCAAAAGAAATGACGGAGGGCTACAGCTGGTTTTTGGCGAAAAACCTTTAACGTAATGAACTTGATCTCGTTGAAGGAACCTGATAGCGTTTTATAAAAATATAGTGGCGAAAAAACTTTGCTAAAGAGGTCACTCCCGGTGAAGGGATCTCGGCTCTTTCCTCGTGGAATGAGGTGCAGGATATTCCAACTGAATACCTCGATACAAAGCAACTTGTAATCGACTATATAGAAGTTATTACCCTGATGTAAATTTTTGCCCAAGGGGTCACTCCCGGTGAAGGGATCTCGCCCTTTGACTTGTGGAATGAGGTGCAGGGTATTCTAACTGAATACCGCTATGCAAAACAAAAGGAAACATCTTTGTAATAACACCTTTTAAAATTTGTTCCAACAACATCAAATATAGGTTTGTTTTATGCTTGCATTGATAAGAATCAATGCAGTCCTATCAATCAAGCACACCAGAAAAGAACGAAAATAAAATGTACGTATATGCCATCCGCATTCGTCACTGGGTCCCGTCATCACCCGTTAGGTTACTTAACTAATGACAGAGCGGGGGCTGGACTAGAGCGGATGTAAAACATATACAACATCTAATAGTATATATACCAATATACAATAATCGCACCAGGCGTGATAATATGCAACATTACAGAAAAGTAATAAGCATTACAGAACAATACAGAAAATCTGGGATCCACGGGTTTCACAGAGCCGCTGCTGAACCCGACGTTCCCCTGGTCGTGTGGATAGCCTGTGCAATGAAACCTAGACCCCTACGAGTGCGGCAAGTTACCCGCCAAAACCAGAAGCGAGGTAGTCCCCACAACATAGTGAATGGAACACCCGGCACTTCACGGAATCCGGTAACTTGAGCACCCTTCCTTGGGTCAACCTGTACCCCCTATGAGTGCGGCGAATAGTCTGCCAATTCTAGAGTGAGGCCCCTCTGCCTCTCAAAACCATGAGATACGGACCCGTTGCCCTCCAGAACCCGGCTATCCGTGCACTCCTTCGCGGGATAAACCTAGTACAGAAATAAAAATATGTACAACGGGTACATCGACCTTAACCCGGTCGTGCCCCAAAAGAATATTATACAACAGGCAGTGACAGCAGTCCACATGTTAGACGCTCGCCCCGCAATATCAAATGTACAAATAAATCCAAACTGCACTATCATTGCACCATGCTATCCACCAAGACAAATCCGCAACATCACAGCACAACACAGAACATCAACGCGAATGTCACGTTCGCAAACCCGTCTAAAAGAACTATAGCAATTAGACGCGGTTTACCCCTCGAATGACATTCCCGGTCGGAGATATAAAGTAAGTACTGTATACTAACACGTTTAAATTTTCGATCGACAAAACTTTCCGAAGTGGGCCCCACGTACATCTGCTGTACATTAAAAAAATTTGGGCCCAAAAGAAATATTCCATAAACAACAATTTTACAAGAAGAACCTACTGTAGAAAAATGGTTTATTGTAGCTCCAAAACGGCGGTGGAAACGCGGCCAAACAACGGTTTACGCGGCGGTTCCGCGGCACTTTGGAAGCTTCAGTTGACCAAATTTCACCAGAATTCTTAAAAAGGCCTGCTCTTTTTTCTGTGATATGCAAAATAATTTTTAGACCCTTTTAAAAATAGACAGAAACTTTAACCCAGAAAATTGCAGTTTTCGAAATTCCGTTCGATCGATCTTTTAAACGCGTTAGCACAAATTAGTAAAGCTTAATGGTGAGGCTCTGATACCACTGTAAGTCCACGGTAGCGCCCCGGCCGTCTAACAGACGCCAAATGCGGAACAAAAACTTTTTACAACTGGCGCTATCGCGTACTATAACCCAGATATGCTATTAAATTTAAACTAACAAACTACAAAGTGGGTAGAAGAGTTATACCGAACGATCCGAGTCCTTCGGTCTTCAACCATCATCCCACGCTTTGTTGCGGCTGCTCCGATCTCCTGAATCTCCAGTCTCGTCGTCCAGGTGGCGCCACGTCGACGGATCTTTAAACGGGCTCCCGCTTCTGAACCGAAGTAACTCGATCATCAAGTTTGCTAAAAGAGATGACCAAGATTGATGTAGAGAATGAATAGAACACTTTGTCTCGTTACGTCCAAGGCTATGGACGAACGGTTAATGAAGTTGCCTTTTGGATCGGGTGAAAAGAGAAATGAGGCTATCTAATTTCCATGAATCCAAAACTATAATCTTTTCCAAATTAACAACCATAATTCTATCAAGAGAGGGGGCCGGCCATATATAGAGGAGGGGGTGAGTATAGGAGCAAGGGGGTGACCACAACAATGAAGCTTATCATAACACCTTGTATGAACACAATTAATGCAAACCAATGATAATAAACCTAGTCATCACAACATTAACTGAACACTTAATGCAACAATGACTCACAAGCTTAGTCATCATCCTTGTCACCTTCTAGAAGCTTCCACACTCAACTCAAGAAAAGATAAATCCGCTTTTAACCGAATGTCAAATACGGCTGATAGAAAACTGGAAAGTGGAAACTTCCAAAAGTGATCCTGAAACGAATTTCAGGATAACCCCGTAACAGTATAAACATACCTGTATTTGTATTACGACCGAATACAAATGCAACTGAGACAAAGATATTATATCTATACTGTATAATACTCAGATCCTGCTTAAAACAAAACCGACCAGTATTATCTTCCCGAAATATGACACGTGCGAAAACGCACGTGCATTTTCCGAACCTTACCATAAAACCATATGGCCTCTACAACGTTTCGTCCGAACTTGGGAAAGTGTCTGTGGGGGACTCTAATGACTCATCAACACACTGGCATTAGGTATAACCACTAGCACGTTAGAGGTACTGGCTGTACGTAACGGTTGCATATGTATTGATTGGAAGGGAGGCTGACGAGCGAACTCATCTCATAAACCCTACTGAGCCTAACAGTGATAATATACATACATTCTGGTCCATTCGTCTATGAGTATCGCATATCGGCCTAGGGGCTGGTAACGTCTGACCCCCAATAGCAGTATAAGTCGTGTCAGAGAGTGGCCCAGAACACCCTGAGATACTACTGGAGTACCTACCAGTAAATCACCTGCCTCGGCCGAGGGCTTTGTGTAATGGCTCTCCTAGACACAGTGCGATCTCACCCCCTATACCGGGAGAGTCGAATCCCCTGCCGATCCGCTCACTTGCCTCCATGTGGCTCGGGACTGTACCCAAAAAAGACCTGTTTGCACGACTCATTTGAGTTGTGGTAGGGTAGAAATCAAAGCACAGTGGGAACTCACATGAGACAAATGACGACCTCAGGTCGATGAACTAACCTGTACACATGTCACCAGGGAACTGCTATCTGACGATATGTATAATACCTACTAGCATGTTCCCGGCGAGTCCTGTCCGGTGTACTCATAACCCAATTAGCACCTGTATACATCTTAGGTGATTGTACAGACACCAATGGCTTGTGAGACCGGCCATCGCCCCTGTCGGGGTCTCGACTGTATACACTAGTCTACTCTGGAGTATCGATGCCCTGTCTCGAAACTCCTACGACCAGGGACACTTTAAGGATGTGCTTACAGACCCCAGCTCCCACGTATATGATCGCCATCATACTGCTGGTAGTCAAGCAAGAATCCTATGGGCTCTATCATCATGCAAAAGTGAACTAATGCATGTATACGATGATAAAGATAAACCAGATAGCAAACTATCATCTCGAGCAAGACTGTCATATCGGTATAGGTCCTGCCTCAATCATTGCAATCACGTACCTGCGATCCAATAATTGACTTTGAGGGCACTATCACCAACATTTAACCCTTCAGATAAAGCAACCAAAGTCTATACTTTGTTGGTGTATATAGATTCCATATCAAATCGCTTAGCATCCAACCATTCTCACAGAGTCCCCACTCCTGATGGCCTGCTCGAAACTAGTTGGGTCATCATCTCATGATACAATCCTCGCTCCCACTATCATTGAGAAAACCGAAGTATCTCTCAAGTGGATAAGAAACCCTACCAGATCGGCGGAGAGGCTAAGGTTCGTTGGAAGATATTGAATCCTCCGGTTCTACCGAATCATCAGCTGTAGTTTGTATAGCTGGAACACCTTCCAGTTCTACCTCATAACCAGTAATTTCTTCACAAGAAATTCCCTTTCCCAAAGGAGGTATGCTGAGAAACAAAACACCTTTTGCTCCTCAGTATGGTAGAAGATATTCCCTTGCGAATGCTTGGGATATCCAACAAACTTCCACAGAACTGACCTTTCCTCGAGCTTGTCCGAATTTTGCTTTTAGACATAGGCCGGACAACCCCAAATCTTAACATCCTTAAGAGATGGGCGCTTCCCATACCATATCTCATATGGAGTGGTAGGCACCTGATCTGATTGGAACCCTATTCAATAGGTATGCAGCTCCACAAGTGCATAAACCCCAAAAGGAAATAGGCAACTCAGCAGTATTCATCATAGAGCACACCATATCACATAGGGTGTGATTGCTCTGCCCCGATATACCAACATGCTGTGGTGTATACGGAGGAGTAATCCTGAGAGAGAATCTCATTCTCCTTTAGAATAGTCCAAGAATTCCGTGCTCAAGTATTCTTCTCCCTGATCTCATCTTAGGACATAATATTTATACCTATTTTGTTTCTTTACTTCTAACTTATATCTGTGAATATCTCAAAAGGTTCAGACTTGTGTTTCAACAGGAACACATGTGCGAATCTTGAGTGATCATCAGTGAATGTAATGAATTACAAAGAACCAGTCCTGACATGTGTAGACAGGGGACCTTCATACATCAGCATGTATCAATCCCAAGAGTTCACTAACCGTTTCTCTGTTTCAAATAAACGGAGCTATGGTCATCTTATCTTTATGACATGACTGGCAAGTTTCACAAGATGTAAATTCAAACTGATTTAAATATGCATCTCTATGTAACTTAGCTAGTCGGGTCGCATTGATGTGACCTAGTCTACAATGCCTCAAGAAGGATTCATTCATTTATGAACTCTTCCTCTTGTGTGTGTTCCGTACGTTAAGAACTGTAGTTTGATTTAGAACGTATACGATTTTAGATAACGTGCCTGAACCGATCAACTCTTGATATAGGAAATGTTCAAAACATTATCCAACAATACAAAATTATATCATTCTTTACTAATAAAGAGACTAATAAGATGTTGTATATCAGGTTCGGTATCAAATAACAATCGTTCAGAATCAATGTATTTGGTAATACAGGGTGATAACTGCCAACAGACTTGGCTGCAACACTTGCACCATTTTTAACTCTTAAAACTTATCACCCTTTCTCAGTTCTCTACCTTTCTGTAGCCTATGTAACAGATTACATATGTGGGATCCTGATCCGGTATCTCATACCCACGACGTAAAGGATACTGAGATAACAGTTCTCAGTAATGAACGCACCCGAAGACGATGCATCAGCATGCACTTTCTTCGTTTGGGCGGCACGGGAATCCTGGTAATCCCCTATTTCCTGCTCTGTCTTATAACAATTATAAGTTGGAGCGGGACCAACGTTCCCTAGCACAGTATAACAAGCGGGTTCGGTCAATACATCCGTATTATTATTTTGATTAAGGCGTGACATGGTTGTTACGTGGAGAGAGAGAGAAGAAAACACTCAGCGGATTACCAGGATGGCTCCCACTGTTTTTTTTCAAATCTTCTTTCAAACCCTAAAAGGAAAGACTAACCAGGATTGATTACACCCTATAAGTTTGCCAATCTTTCAGCTAGGCCAGTGCCGGTACTTTGAGGGAAGTTCCTCGCGCTTTCACACGGACCTAATTAAAATAAACCTCGTTTTCCCAGGGCCGTAACCCTGTTGACACTTTTCTAGACACCTACTTGATCGGCTAATTGTAATGTGTAAAACTCTCCCAGGAGTAACTCTTACTCGCAGTGGGTATCGGGATCTAACTATATCATAGAAGGTATGCAATCTCATTGCAAATTTCAACACTTGAAATACCCAATAATATTTTACCCCTAGCGTGCTATGAACTTGAGGCATGCCAAACAACCCATAGTCCGCTAGTCAAGTTCAACCCATGCATTTCCTGATTGAATTAAACCCACCCGTACGACCCTTGACGCATGCCAAACAACGCCGTACGAATACCCTAATCCAATCGCATCGTATGCTAGTAGATAAGCACTAGTTAGCTACCGTACACTACGCCTTGACGCATGCCAAACTACCGCAGCACGAATACTAAGTACTACTTATCTGAAATGACGTAGGGCTACGACAGATTTTTAAGAAAACCTTTTGCATAATGAACTTGATATCGTTGTAGAATTGAGTGATTTTGAAAAGGTGTGTTTTTGAGGCTTTTAGTAGTTTTGCTAAAGTGGTCACTCCTGGTGAAAGGATCTCGGCTCTTTCCTTATGTAATAAGGTGCAAGATATTTCAAAAATACCACTATGAAAAGCAAGAACTATAAAAGCAATCAAAAGACAAACCGAGTTTGTAGCATCTGCTAGTTTCGCTAAAGAGGTCACTCCCGGTGAAAGGATCTCGGCTCTTTCCTTATCGAATAAGGTGTTGGATATTCTACAAGGAATACCGCTATGCTTTAAGTCGACGTTACACACCCCACTAGATGCGGGGAGGCGGAATAGGTAAAACAATCATTTTGTTCAAGGTAACATCGACTAACTTTACGGATCATTGCTAAACCCTGACTAACAAACTATCTAGAAGTGCTAAACTACTTTGATAGATGATTATACCTCAAGATACTAGTCCTTCTCATTCTTGTTGTTCACCTTCTCGTTGGCCTCCTCGATGTAATAGAAGATCCACCCGAGAGTTCCTTCTTCAAGCTTTAACCTCTAACTTGAGGTTACTATGTGGCTAGGATTGCTAATCCAAGTGACCTAGAAGATATAGAAGTGGATTAAGGATCTATTAGTCTTTCTAACCCTTGGGATCTCAACATATGAGAGGATTAGGGTTAGGTTGAAGAAGAGGAGAGCTTGAGGATCTCAACATATGAGAGGATTAGGGTTAGGTTGAAGAAGAGGAGAGCTTGAGGAGAGAGAGTGTGTATGTGAGAATGAAATGAATTATTACTCATTTGTGAATATATAAAGTATGATAATTATTCAAATAATAATATATAATAATAACAACCATGCTTCATTAACTCACTTTGGATGAATCATCTCATGTGTCATTAAAACATTTAATGCAAATAACACATCACCTCTCCACCCATTTAGTTTAATTCATAACTGAATTAAATCTAAATGAGTCAACTTTCTTCTAGATACTTCTCGAGTAATTACGAGAATGCCCCTCCCATCCGTATTTACGAAAAACACGGATATACTATGACTGCATAAATCCAATAATCGAATACTAGAATCTGGCTTAAACCATAGACCGCTAGTATAATCTGTCCGAATATCATACGTTCATAAGTACACGTATATGTCTGAACCCTGTCGTAAAACCATACGACCTCTATATCGTTTCGCCTGAAGCAAGAAAACTCTCTATGTGGGACACTAAAGACTCGATACAACGCTGGCAATGGGTTTAACCACAAACCGCAAGTGGTACTAGCTGTACATAACGGTCCCCAGGTAGATGTCGATAAGAAGGCCGATGAGAAAACCCATCCGAATTCCTACTGAGCCTGATGTGACAATCTCTGTACAGTCCGGTATGTTTGTCTAAGACTATCGCATATCGGGCCTAGGGGGCGGCAAGCGTCAGTCCCCTAAAAGCGGTATAAGTCGTGTCGGAGTGAAGCCCATTACACCTTGAGAAGCTACTGGAAAACCTACCGGTAAATCTCGCTTGCCCTAGCCAGGGAATTTGCATAATGGCTCTCCAAACACAGTGCGATATCAACTCCCAATACCAGGAGAGACGAATCCTATCTAACCGTCATTGCCTTCAAGTGCTTCGGGACTGTACCCAACTGCTACCTGTTTGCACGACTCCTTTGAGCCGT
This sequence comes from Agapanthus africanus, assembly GCA_030015575.1. Lineage (NCBI taxonomy): Eukaryota > Viridiplantae > Streptophyta > Magnoliopsida > Asparagales > Amaryllidaceae > Agapanthus > Agapanthus africanus. Next base: position 320,345,006 of record JASDDO010000008.1, read on the forward strand.
GGTAGGGTAGCAATCTAAGAACAGTGGGAACACACTCGAGACGAAGCGGCAGTGTCAAGTCAACGGACTATGCTGTAGTCATGTCACTTGGGAACTGTTAACTGATGACGGGTATAATACCAACCAATAGTTCCCTGCGAGTCCTGTCCGGTGTACCCGTAACCCAACGAGCACCAACATACTATCTCCAGTACAACGTACTAATGGATGTGGGACAGACCATTTCCCCTGTGAGAAGCGTATACATTAGTCTACTCTGGAGTATCGATGCCTTGTCTCGAGAATTCTACGACTAGGGACCTGAAAAAGGATGTGCTTGTAGACTACCCAGCCCCAACTAGTGTGACAGCCATCACAACGCCGGTAGTCAAGAAAGACCCTATGAGCTCTGCTAAAAGAAAAATATACACATATTAAGATAGATATAAACCAAGTTGCATACTACTATGTTGAGCAAGACTGTTAATACAACTGTGAATATCCCAAGCTTACATTAAGTAATATACAAACTCGTATGATACAATAATGGCCCCTAGGGCATATACACTAACAATCTCCCACTTGCACTAAGGCCATGTACTGGCGTATCGAAGACCTATCATCTCGAATAGCCTCTCGAACTTTGTCTGAGGTAAGGCCTTTATGAATGGATCTGCAGTGTTCTCCTCTATAGCAACTCTCCGGACCTCGATCTCCTGGCAATCTATGATCTCCCTGATCAGGTGATAGCTCCTTAGGATGTGTATGTACTTCTGATGGCCCTGGGTTCCTTTGCTAAAGCTATAGCGCCATTGTTGTCACAATACAGCGGTATTGGATTAATAATGGTAGGAACCACCTGAAGTTCTGTTAGGAACTTCTTCATCCAGACTGCTTCTTTTGCGGCATCGCAAGTAGCGATATACTCTGCTTCCATCGTCGAGTCAGCAACGGTGTCCTACATGGAAATCTTCCAGCACACCGCCCCTCCAATGAGGGTAAAGACATAACCTGACATGGACTTGGAGTCATCCTTTTCACTCTGGAAGCTGGAGTCAGCAAAATCCTCGATCTGGAGGTCTTTTCTGCCGTAAACCAAGAACATATCTTTAGTCCTTCTCAGTTACTTAAGAATGTTTTTTGCTGCTATCCAGTGCTTCTCCCATGGGTCTGACTGATACCGGCTTACCTTGCTCAGTGCGTAAGCTACATCTGGTCTGGTGCACAACATCGCATACATTATAAAGCTTACCGCAGAAGCTTAGGTTATAACTGACATGCGATCCCTTTCCAAATCAGTCTTAAGAGACATCTCTTTGGAGAGGGTGATTCCATGACAATCCGGTAAATTACCGTGCTTTGAATCTTCCATACTGAATCTTTTCAGTATAGTTTTGATATACCTGGACTACGAAAGTCCAAACATCCTCTTAGATCTATCACGATAGATCTGGATCCCTAGAATGTAAGAGGCATCACCCAGGTCTTTCATGGAGAACCCGTGTGACAAGAATCCTTTGACAGATTGTAGCATAGGAATGTCATTTCCTATCAAGAGAATGTCATCCACGTACAAGACGAGGAATACGACAGTTCGTGCTACAATTTTATTATATATACATGGTTCATCTGGATTTTTGATAAAGTCATATTCTTTGACCGTTTCTTCAAAACAGATGTTCCAATTCCGCGATGCCTGCTTTAGTCCATAAATGGACTTAAGCAACTTACACACTTTCCCGCTGCCCCCACTCTGATTGAAACCTTCTGGCCGATCCATATAGACGCACTCTTCTAAATTACCATTTAGAAAATCAGTCTTTACGTCCATCAGCCATATCTCATAATCATGGAAGACAGCAATGGCAAGAAGGATCCGAATGGATTTGAGCATATCCACTGGAGAAAAAGTTTCGTCATTTTCCAAACCAGGACTTTGACAAGAACCCTTTGCAAAAAGTATAGCCTTATAGGTTTCCACCTGTCCATCTACACCAATCTTCTTCCTGAAGATCCACTTGCATCCTATGGGTCTTACCCCATCTGGAGAAAAGTTCAAAGTACATACTTTGTTTGTGTACATGGACTCCATCTCGGTCCGCTTTGCATCCAGCCCTCTTACCAAGTCGCCGCTCTGGATGGCATGCTGGAAGCTAGTAGGTTCATCATTATCAATGACGCAATGTTCTCTATCCCCATCTATGAGAAAACCGTAGTATCTCTCAGGCGTATGAGACAGCCTACTACTCCTGCGGAGGGGCGCGGGAATGTCCTGTTCTTCTGGAACTTCTGGTTCTACCAATCTTTCAGTAGTAGCTTTTGGTTCTGGAATTTCTTGCAGTTCTATTGCGCTCCCACTTATTTCCTTTTCTAAAACTGCTGTTCTAGAAAATGGACATTACGAGGAACAAAAACTTTTTGTTCCTCTGTGTAATAGAAAAAATACACCCTGGAGTTCTTTGGATATCCCACAAACATACAGTGCACTGAGCGTGCCTCGAGTTAGTCCGCATGCTTCTTTTTAACAAAAGCTGGACATCCCCATATCTTCAGATACTGAAGATAGGGTTTCTTTCCACTCCACATCTGATATGGTGTGGTAGGCACAATCTTGGTAGGAACCCTGTTCAAAAGATATGCAGCTGATTCCAGTGCATAACACCAGAAAGATCGCGGTAACTCGGCATTACTCATCATGTAACGTACCATATCCAATAGGGTTCGGTCCTTTCTCTTCGATACACCGTTGTGTTGTGGAGTGTATGGAGGAGTAAGCTGAGAGAGAATTCGATTCACTTTTAGGTAACCCAGGAACTCGGCACTTAAGTATTCACCACTTCGATCAGATCTCAGTATCTTGATACTTTTGCCGGTTTGGTTTTCTACTTCATTCTTATATTCTCAGAATTTCTTAAAAGCCTCGGATTTATGTTTCATCAAGAAAATGAATCCATACCTAGAGAAATCATCCGTAAAAGTAATGAAATATGAAAAACCGTCTCTTGCATGCGTAGACATTGGGCCACATACATCGCTGTGTATGAGTCCTAAGAGCTCGCTCGCTCTTACTCCGTGTCCAGTGAATGGAGTCTTTTCATCTTTCCTTTGAGACATGATTGACAAGTGGCATAAGATTGATATTCGAACGTGATGGAGGTCCTTTTCGGGTCTCTGTCAGATGTTGTCTTCCGTTGATCTCTCGGCGGATTTTGGTGATGATCTTCTGTTGCGTGTGGATCTCAATGGGTTTTGGTGAGAATGGTGATTTGAGGAGTTTGGTGCCGAGTCCCTGAAAAGAAGTCCCGGGGTGGTTTGGTACCACCGAGGACCCTCCGACGATCAAGTTAGTGCTAGATCCGAGCAGAGTAACGGCTAAGTGGAATAAAAAATGGCTTACTTGACCCCTCTGTGATGGGGTTTATATAGCGGTGATGGCACGCGGCAGCAGGCGCTAGAATCTCGCCAGCAGTTACGCACCTGATGTCCCGCCTGCGTAGAGAGCGGATCACCCATTAATGGGGATCACGGAGGAGTGGAACGTGGGATGTTGCTGGCGGAAAATCCGCGCATGGCGAGATTCGCGGAGCGGCGGTTACGCCTGTGAGCGGTGGATCTGGTCGGAGGGACCGAGGAAGATGGCCTCGGCTAGGGAGATTGAAGATGAGCAAGAGGGCCGAGGAGTCCTGTGTAAGTCTACGGTAGTGCCCCGGCTGTCAATCTGACGCCAAACAGGGAACAAAAACTTTTATAACTGGCGCTATCGCATACTATAACCCGGATCTTTCCATTAATGCTAAACTAACAAACTGTAAAGAGGTAGAAAGGTTATACCGATCGATCCGAGTCCTTCGGTCTTTAGCCATCATCCCACGTTCCTCGCGGCAACTTCGACCTCTTGTCTCCTCATCGAGGTGGCACCACGTCTACGGATCCTTAAACGGGCTCCCGCCTCTATACCGAGGCAACTCAGTCATCAAGTCTGCTAAAAGAGATGATCAAGATGAAGTAGAGAATGATGTAGAATACTTTGTCTCATTTCATCCAAAACAATGGATGAACGATTAATCGGAGTTGCCTTGTTAGAAGAAGATCAAAAGGAAAGAGCTTTGGATTTTGTTCTAAAATGAAATGAACCAATTTCGCACCAAGTGAGAGAGTGGGAGTAGTGAGGGGGGCTTCCTCAAGTGGCCGGCCATAAATAGGGGAGGTGGGGGTGAGGGCAAGCATAAGTGGTGATCACAAAGAAAAGATCAAGAACAAATATCCTTCTCAATCCAAGAAGCAATAAATGCAAGGCATGAGTCACACAAAGCTAGAAACTTCTTTCTAGAAACTTCCATGTGACTCACCCAAAAACAAAGAAACTTATCCTCTCATCAAAGCTATTTTGGCCATGGCTAGAATGATAGAAATACGGCCAAAAAGAAATGCTCGGATTAAACAATGTTCAACCGGGCGATGAAAAACTGGCAACTTCGAAAAGCGATCCCGAAACGAATTTCAGGATAACCCCGTAACTGTATATGCATACCCGCTTTTGTATTACGATCGAATACAATTGCAACTGAGATAAAAAAATATATCTACACAGTATAATACTAGGATCCGTCTTAAACCAAAGCCTGCTAGTAAAATTTGTCCGAAACATGACACGTGCGCAAACCCACGTGCATGTTCGAACCCTGCCATAAATCCATACGGCCTCTACAACGTTTCGCCCAAACTTGGGAAACTATCTGTGGGGGACTCTAAAGACTCGTCAGTACACTTGTAGTGGGTTTAACCACAAGCACGTCCGCTGCACTAGCTGCCCATGTACTGACTGAAAGGGAAGCCGATGAGCGAACTCATCCTGGAACCCTACTGAGCCTATCAGTGACAATATACATACATTCCGGTCCGTTCGTCTATGAGCATCGCTTATCGGGCCTGGGGGGCTGGTAACGTCAGACCCCCAATAGCGGTATAAGTCATGTCGGAGAGTTGCCCTGAACTCCCTGAGATACTACTGGAGTACCTACCAGTAAATCTACTGCCTCGGCCGAGGGCTATATGTAATGGCTCTTCTAGATACAGAGCGATCTCACCCCCAATATCGGGAAAGACGAATCCCCTGCCGATCCGCTCACTTGCCTCGATATGGCTCGGGACTGTACCCAACTAAAACCTGTTTGCACGACTCCTTTGAGCCGTGGTAGGGTAGTAATCAAAGCACAGTGGTAACTCACACAAGACCAATGACGATCTCAGGTCGATAAACTAACCTGTAAACATGTCACCAGGGAGCTGCTATCAGATGATCGGTATAATACCAACCAGCAGGTTCCCGGCGAGTCATGTCCGGTGTACTCATAACCCAATAAGCACCTGTATACATCTTAGGTGATCCAACTGACACCAATGGCTTGTGAGACCGGCCACCGCCCCTCGTCGGGGTCTCGACTGTATACACTAGTCTACTCCAGAATATCGATGCCCTGTCTCGAAACTCCCACGACTAGGGACCATTTTTAAGGATGTGCTTATAGATTACCCAACTCTTACGTATATGATCGCCATCATACTGTTGGTAGTATAGCAGGATCCTAAGGGCTCTATCAACGTGTAATGGTGATCTGTAATATCACCTAAAGCTGTACACGACTGATAAAGGCAAACAAGATAACATACTATCATCTTGAGTAAGACCGTCCTACCGGTATAGGTCCTCCCTCAATCATTACAATCACGTACATACGATCCAATAATTGACTTTGAGGGCACTACATCCAACAATCTCCAACTTGCACTTAAGGCTAATTATTGCGATGTCGCATACTCACAGCCCGTGTGATACCGAACACCCAACTCCTCTACTAACCAGTTTCACAAAGCTCGTTTGTAAAACTCTTGTGTTCGAGAAATAGCCTCAATGGGTGGATCGGCCCTGAAGTATCTTTCTATGTCTCTCTTAATCTCAAGTTCGCGGAGAAAACCATCTCCCAAATTGAGTAATACCTGTCTTACAATATGTCTAGATATCTGATGGGACCTAGTTCATAAATGAACCCCAAATCCAAACTTCTTAGACCGCATCGTCAACTGAACCCCTGCACCATGCCTCCCACAGTATCCTCTTGGACCACCTGTCCAAAATACTGCCCCCTTCGTCCGAGGGAAAGCTATAACTCTGACAATCACTCTGTCATCCATGTCACCTTTGGAAGCCTAGAATGATAACAGTCTCCCGAAGGAGGCTGCCGTTATCAAATTCATAGAACATCCACTTATGTTCTAAAACTGCTTCCGTATGTTTCTCCAGGATTAGATTAATATTAACTTATTGCATCTAGTGCAAAAACAACATCTGGTGTGGTACTTGACATCTCACGATTGACTCAATTTCCTTAGCAAATGATATGCCAATCATGCACATCCCTCTCCCCTTTAGTCAGTAAGACACTTTTAGAGAGGGAGACTCCATCACCTATAGGTACACCACCATGCCAGGAGTCGTTTATTCTAAAATACTATTAGAATACTGTCAAAGTACCCTGATTGGGAAACTACCCAAATCTATATCTAAAACCATAGATCTAGTAACCAGAATGTCTGATATTATATCCATATCCTGTAAAGAGAAACAACTGTGTCACAACCACAGTACAACCGATCGTAGTATTGGAATTTTACTTCCTACTCTGTGTATCTCATCCAAATACCTGGACATCACACTCTACTACCTTCTTAACAGATCCATCCCTTATTCTGATGAAGTCAAAGCCATGGCTATCACATCAAAATTAGATGATCTATTTCCACTATATCTGCTCGACTCTATAAATAGACATAAGCTACTTGCCTACTATGTTTCCGCTGCTCACACCGACCACAACAACCCCTCTGGCAGAATAATATATACGTGCAAATCTAAAGCTAGTTTAGAACGACGCTATACTTAACCTCCTGCCGAGTCTCATAGCCTGGAACAACAGTAGTGTCAAGTCTGGGTGAACAAGAACCTCCCTGTCACCATCCTTGAGGCTACCAGAGTACCTCTCGGTTTCCTGAGGTTACCCACCATATCTGCGGAGTGGCTAATGGAATGTCAAACCTGATTGAATCTTTAGGTCCTATTAAATTTTCCATAATCGTTTGCGGTTCTGGAAACACTTCCTGTTCTACCATACTCCCACTACTATTTTCTGAAAAAATCCAATTTACTTAAACTGCGGCGAGTTATGAACAATATCATCATTGATCTTTCAGATGGTAGAAAGTCAACCCTGGTCATAGCCTGGGCCAACCCAAAAACTGTCATTACATAAACGTGCCTTGAGTTATCCAGAGTCTGGTTTTAAGCATAAGCCGGACAACTCCCCATACCTTAACATCGTTAAGATATGAACCATTCTATATCCAATATAGAAACTTTGGCACTTATTTAATTGGAACTAGATTCTAATCATGCAGCTGTCTCCAGTGCATATCAACTTAATGGAGAAAGGTGTTAGTGTATATGCCCTAGAGGCCATTACTGTATCATACTAGTATGTATATTACTTGATGGAAGCTTGGGATATTCACAGTTGTATAGACAATCTTGCTCGAAATAGTAGTATGCTACTTGGTTTGTCTCTGCTTTAATGTGTACATGTGTTTCTTTATTATATCACATATACGCATTAGTAGAGCCCTTAGGATCATTGCTTGATTACCGGCATTGTGATGGCGATCACACTCGTGGGGGCTGGGTAATCTACAAGCACATCCTTATACACGTCCCTAGTCGTAGGATTATCGAGACAGGGTATCGATACTCCGGAGTAGACTAGCGTATACGCTTCTCATCCTAGCACGGGAGACGGTCTGTCCCACAGCCCTCTGTACGTCGTACTTGAGATAGTATGCGGGTGCTCGTTAGGTTACGAGTACACCGAACAGGACTCGTCGGGAACTGATGGTTGGTATTATACCTATCGTCAGTTATCAGTTCCTAGGTGACATGAGAACAACTTAGTCCGCTGACTTGACACTGTCACTTCACCTCGAGTGTGTTCCCACTGATCTTTGATTACCACCCTACCACGGCTCTACTGGGTCGTGCAAACAGGTACTAGTTGGGTGCAGTCAAGAAGCACTTGGAGGTAGTGACGGTTAGACTAGATTCGTCTCTCCCGGTATTGGGAGTTGACATTGCGCTGTGTCTAGGAGAGCCATTACACATGTTGTCCCTGGCCAGGGCAAGTGAGATATACTGGTAGGTTTCCAGTGTTATATCAGGGTGTTCTGGGCTACACTCCGACACGACTTGTACCGCTATTAGGGGACTGACGTTCGCCACCCCCCTAGGCCCGCCATGCGATGTATCAGACGAACAGACCGGACTGTACGGAGATTATCACATACAGGCTCAGTAGGAGTTCGGATGGGTTTACCTCATGGGCCTTCTTATCGACATCTACCTGGGGACCGTTACGTACAACTAGTGCCTCTTGCGGTCTGTGGTTAAACCCACTGCCAGCGTAGTGTCGAGTCTTTAGAGTCCCACACAGGGAGTATCCCTGCACTGAGCGAAACGTGTAGAGGCCGTATGGTTTTACGGCAGGGCTGCGATCACTTACGTGCACTTGTGTACGTATGCTGTTCGGGCAGGCAATACTAGTGGGCTTTGGTTTAAGCCGGATCCTAGTATTGCACAGATGGATTTGTTTTGTCTTCCGTGCATTCGCATTCTATGGAATGCGGATGCGGGTGTGTATGCACAGTTTTGAGGAGCGATGAAGGAAGAGGTGCCTCATTAGGGTTTTGGCAGTTGGTTCGGCCAAAACCATTATGTGGCAGGCTCATTAGGGTTTTGACAGTAGATTCGGTCAAGTCCATTTTGAGGTGGACACATTAGGGTTTTGGTAATTCGTTTGGTCAAAACCCTTATGTGCCGGAGACATTATTTACTAATCCTTTTAGTTATAATTATGTGATGGCTAATTGCTTTGACCGTTTGACCATGTTGACCACTCTTGATTTTGTTGACCAGTTGACCATTGACCTTCATGAGAGGTCTACACTCTTCTTTGGTTTTCTTTTTCATTTTGGATTATGAAAATGGTCATTGGATTATGAAAATAGTCAAATCAATGTAGCATCAACTTTATCTTAATAGGATTTGTAATGATGGTTTTTTCGTATCATTATGCAACCGTGGTTCATTTTTCTTTGGATAAGTTTTTCATTTCTCTTTTCTCATTCTCTCTCTTGAAATGAGAAGAAAAGAAATGCTCCATAATTGCTAGCTCCTCCTTCTTCCTCCTCTTAATTCATCTTTTGATCTCATGTGTTGAGAGAAAAAGATCCCACAAGGACTAACACTTCCATATATCTCCTCTACACATCCTAGGGCTTCTTAACTAGCAATCTCGTTGCCCTAGTAGCCTCGGCTCGAGGTGGAGCTCGGTGTACAACTCTCGGGTGGATCGTCTTCAACTCAAGAAGGCCGCGGAGGTGACCAAAGTCCGGATCAACCTTCGGAGCATGGATGGACAAACGACGCAGCGGAGTGAAGACCCGAAGGACCGGTATCGTGAGGTATAACTTCTACGGCATAGTAGTTAATACCTCCTATAGTTTGCTAGTTTCTAGTTTAGCAAAGATCCGGCATTTACGGTCCATGTTACCAAGTCTAGAAAAATTTTGTTTTACCGTTTCCGCAACCGCGAAAGTACCGGGAGAGGTAACGTGGACCTAACAGTGGTATCAGAGCCTAGCTAAACATAAACTAGCATGTTAGCAAAGTATCTAGAATTTCGACCGGACGAAAAACCGCAAAACTCCCGGGAAAATTCAAGTTTCTGCCGATTTTTATATCAGTTATAAAATTAATAAATCATGCACTAAAAATCGACTCAGGCTTTTTATAGAACACAGGGAAAATTTGATCCACTAACTCGGTTAAAGCGCCGCGGAACCGCGGCCGAGTTAACTCGGTTGTGAATCCGGTTTCCTGCAGTGTTCTTATATGGGTATTTTCGGATTTTTGGAATATGATTTTTCTGCCCAGATTTTCCAGAAAGCAAAATTTGTTTTTGGGGTTTAAAAATCCGTATTTTTGGTCGATTTTCAGTAGACTTTGACTAATGGGTTGTATCTGTGATGTTATATGTGTATTGAACGTCTGCTAATCGCTATACGTCGATTAGTGGGGGTTATACATATCTGTGATCTATAATGATTGATGGGTTGTGTATATGAACTCGTTGGATTGTCGCGGATGAATAGCCGGGGTGGATGTGAGATGAGAGTTTCTTTTTCTTTCATTCATTGTAAAATTTGTAAATTGATGTAATATTATTTGTATGGCCGCACAACCGGGTCGGGGTTGTAGCCGTCATTGTATAATTTCTTTTTACTGTTTTTGCTCCTAGGATAGACCTAAGGTGGGGTGCACAAACTACCGGGTATCTCAAAGTGCCGAGTGTCCTACTCACGGATTGAGGGAGGTTGTTTAATTCGGGTACTTGGAGGGTAGTTTGCCGCACCCGTAGGGGTCTAGGGTGGGGTATTGGCTATTCATCACGACCGTGTAATCCGCTTTTCGTTGCAGGCTCAAACGAATCGCGGGTTCCTAGTATATCCAAAGTGTTCATCTGCGATCTGGATTGGCTATCATTGCTGTATATCTATATATGATAACTATTTAGACGTTGCTTATGTTTTTCAGCCGCGCTAGCACAGCCCCCGCTCTATCGTTAGTTAAGTAACCTAACGGGTGATGACGGGACCCCGTGGCGAATGCGAATGGCATAAGCGTACGTCATATTTTGGTTGTTTTCTACAATGGTAGGATTTAAATGATGGGACGCATTAAAAGAACTAATGCAAGAAAATAAACCTAAAAGACGTTGTTGGAACAATTTTTCAAAAAAAAGCAGTTATTGCAAGGACGTTCACTTTTGTTTTGCATAGAGGTATTCGGTTATGAATGCCCAGCACCTCAGTCGACGAGGCAAGGGCCGATATCCCTTCATCGGGAGTGACCCCTTGGAAAAAAAGTTTGCGTCAGGGTAATAATTTCACTATAGTCGATTATTCTTGCTTTGCATCGAGGTATTCAGTTTGGAATATCCTGCACCTCATTCGACGAGGAAAGAGCCGAGATCCCTTCACAGGGAGTGACCTCTTTAGCAAAAGTTTTCGCCACTATATTTTCAAAAAGGGGTATCACGTTCCTTCAACGACATCAAGTTCATTACGTTAACGGGTTTTCGCCAAAACCCAGACGTAGCCCCCCGTCGTTTCGGATTAATATTGCTTAGTATTCGTGCTACGTATTTCGTGCTCAGCCGAGACGTAGTGTACGATAGCTATGTAATATTTTTCCGTAGGATACAAAGTGATTGGTTAGGATAGTCATGCGGTCATTTTGGCACAGTCAAGGACTCGTACGGGTGGGTCAAATGCAGTCAAGATAATGATGGGTTGAACTTGACTAGGATCCTTTGATATGGTGGCTCAGTCAAGGTCACTTGGGTCCTAGGGGCAAAAACTACATCGGGAGTTTCTAAAGAAACTGAAACTTGCAGATTTAGCATACTTTCTGGAGTGTGGTGACTAGAGTGGATTCAATCTTGGTCATCGCACAATGATAGTTTGATCCCGATCCTACTGATGAGTTGGATTACTCTCGGGAGATTTTTTCACTTAACAATCGATGCTATAAACTAAGTAGGTGTCTAGAACGGTGTTAGCAAGGCTACGCCTCCAGGGAAAAGAGGTTATTTAATTAAGGAACTTCGCGAAAGCGTTGGAAAACCTCCCTCGAAGTACCAACACCAGCCTGGCTGAAAGGTTAAGCAAGTATTGTGACGTGCGATTAATCCTGACTAGTTCTTCTTTTAGGGTTTGAAGAAGAATTTGAGGAAACAGTGGGAGCCATCCTGGTTAGATAAATCAATAAACCAATCTAATCTTGCAAGAGCGCACGCTGAGTGTTTCTTTTCTCTCTCTCCAGGTAGCAACCATTTCATGCCCTAATCAAGATAATAAAATGTATCGCTTCACCGATCCGAATTCTTATTCGGGGCTGGGGAACGTAGGTTCGGTTCTAACTTGTGACAACAGTCATAAGTATGAGAAAGGAAAAGAGGATTTTATGGATTCCAAGGATACCCAGTTGAAGAAGAAGCATGGTTTTGCATCTACTTCAGGTGTTCTTGTAATTGAGAACTGTTTTACGGTCAGCCCTACCTCCTGGGTACTTGATACCGGATCAGGATCTCATATCTGTAATTTATTGCGGGGACTGAGTAAAAGTAGGAAAGTTGTACCTAGTGATATGTTGCTCAGAGTAGCGAACGGAGCACAAGTTAATGCGGCAGCCGTCGGTGAATATCACCTAGTGTTGCCAAATGGCAATACTATGATTTTGAACGATTGCTACTATGTATCTTCCATGGTTTGCAACATCATATCAGTTTCTTTACTCGATAAAGATGGATATAACTTTGTTCTTGATAGAAATATCATGAACATCTACCTTCACAAAGTACAGGTTGCAGAAGGTACACTGTGTAATGGTATCTACGTTCTAAATCAGAATACAGTTCTCAATATACAAAACACACGCAAGAGAAAAAGTTCAGATACGAACGAATCCTATTTGTGGCATTGTAGACTTGGTCATATCGGAGAGAAAAGACTGAGTAAGTTGGATAAAAATGGACTCTTGGATACGTTCGAGTTTTCATCTTATGAAACTTGTCAGTCTTGTCTCAAAGGAAAGATGACCAAATCTCCGTTCACCGGACATGGAGAAAGGGCAGCTGAGCTCTTGGGACTCATACACAGTGATGTATGTGGTCCGATGTCTATACATGCAAGCGGTGGGTTCTCGTACTTCATCACATCCACTAACGATCTCTCTAGGTTCGGATATATGTATCTGATGAAACACAAATCTGAAGCTTTTGAGAAATTCAAGGAATTCAGAAACGAAGTAGAGAACCAGACCGGTAAAAGTATCAAGATCCTCCGGTCTGATAGAGGAGGAGAGTACTTAAGCACGGAATTCCTAGATTACTTAAAAGAGAATGGTATTCTTTTTCAGCTTACCCCTCCTTATACACCACAGCACAACGGTGTATCGGAGCGGAGGAATCTTACCCTACTTGATATGGTTCGCTACATGATGAGTAATGCTGAGTTTCCTCTTTCATTTTGGGGACATGCGCTATTGAAAGCAGCATATCTATTGAATGATGTTCCGTCTAAATATGTGCCTAAGACTCCGTTCGAGATATGGAATGGGAAAAGGCCATATCTTAAAAGATTTAAGATATGGGGCTGCCCGGCTTATGTTAAAACACATAAACCTGATAAACTAGAGGCACGGTCAGTTTTATGTATATTTGTGGGATATCCTAAGAACTCAACAGGATATCTGTTCTACCACACCGAGGAACAGAAGGCGTTTGTATCTCGCCACGCAACCTTTTTAGAGTTGCAATTTCTTGCAAAAGAAACAAGTGGGAGTTCGGTAGAACTGGAAGAAATTCAACGACCAAAAAATGAAATTGAAGATTTGACAGAACATCAGACTTCAATAACCCCAGACATACCTCAGCCACTCCGCAGATCTGGTAGGATTTCTCATCCGCCCGAGAGATACTACAGTTTTCTCGTAGACGGGGATCGAGAGGATTGCATCTTGGAAGAAGATGACCCTACCTGTTTCAGGTAGGCCATTATCAGTAGGGACTCTGATAAGAGGCTGGAAGCAATGCAATCCGAAATGGAGTCCATGTACACCAATAAAGTGTGGACCTTGGATATTGCTCCACCTGGGGTAAAACACGTTGGATGCAAATGGATCTACAAAAGGAAACTTGGTGTGGATGGGCAGGTGGAAACCTATAAGGCTAGACTCGTTGCAAAAGGTTTTCGTCAAAGACCTGGTTTGGACTATGACGAAACCTTTTCTCCAGTGGCTATGCTGAAATCCATTCGGATCCTACTTGCCATTGCTGCCTTCCATGACTATGAAATCTGGCAGATGGACGTTAAAACGGCTTTCATAAACGGCTGTTTGGAAGAGTGCGTTTACATGGATCAGCCAGAAGGTTTCGTAGACAGTGGGAGCAGCGGGAAGGTGTGCAAGTTGCTTAAATCCATTTATGGATTAAAGCAGGCATCGCGGAGCTGGAACATCTGTTTTGATGAGGCAATCAAGGAATTTGATTTCATCAAGAACGAAGATGGACCTTGTGTCTATAAGAAGATTGTAGGACGAACTGTCTTGTTCCTAGTCTTGTACGTGGACGACATTCTTTTGATAGGAAATGACATTCCTATGCTACAATCGATCAAGCTATTTTTGTCACAGCGGTTCTCTATGAAGGACCTGGGTGATGCCTCGTACATTCTGGGGATCAAGATCTATAGAGATAAATCCAAGAGACTATTGGGACTTTCGCTCTCCAGGTACATAAAGACCATACTAAAGAGATTTAGTATGGAGGATTCCAAGCGCGGTAACATACCCGCATTGCACGGAATTACCCTCTCCAAGAATATGTCTCCTAAGACTGACGAGGAGAGGGTTCGCATGAGCACTATACCCTACGCTTCGGCAGTAGGATCTATAATGTATGCGATGCTATGTAGATTACGCGCTGAGCGTGGTGAGCCGGTATCAGTCAGACCCAGGTGAGGACCACTGGACGGCAGTGAAGAACATTCTCAAGTACCTGAGAAGGACTAAGGAGATGTTCCTGGTTTACGGTAATGGAGACCTCAGGGTCGAGTCCTTTACCGATTCAAGCTTCCAGATTGACAAAGATGACAGCAAGTCTGTCTCGGGTTTTGTGTTTACCCTCAACGGTGGGGCGGTATGTTGGAGGAGTTCCAAACAGGATACCGTCGCAGACTCGGCGATGGAGGCTGAATACATTGCTGCAAGCGATGCCGCCAAAGAGGCGGTCTGGATAAAGAAGTTCATTAGTGAACGTCAGGTGGTTCTGTCTATTGTTGACCCAATACATTTGTATTGCGATAATAAATGGGCTATAGCTTTAGCGAAGGAACCAAGGTTCCATCAGAAATCCAGACACATCTTAAGGCGGTATCACCTGATCAGGGAGATCATTGATCGCCAGGAGATCGAGGTGCGGAGAGTGGACACAAAAGACAACACGGCGGATCCATTCACGAAGGCCTTACCCCAGACTCAGTTCGAGCGGCTGATCGAGATGATAGGTCTTCGATACGCCAGTACTTGGCCTTAGTGCAAGTGGGAGAATGTTAGTGTATATGCCCTAGAGGCCATTACTGTATCATACTAGTATGTATATTACTTGATGGAAGCTTGGGATATTCACAGTTGTATAGACAATCTTGCTCGAAATAGTAGTATGCTACTTGGTTTGTCTCTGCTTTAATGTGTACATGTGTTTCTTTATTATATCACCTATACGCATTAGTAGAGCCCTTAGGATCTTTGCTTGATTACCGGCGTTGTGATGGCGATCACACTCGTGGGGGGTTGGAATCTACAAGCACATCCTTATACACGTCCCTAGTCGTGGGATTATCGAGACAGGGCATCGATACTCCGTAGTAGACTAGCGTATACGCTTCTCATCCCAGCATGGGAGACGGTCTGTCCCACAGCCGTCAGCACGTCGTACTTGAGATAGTATGCAGGTGCTCATTAGGTTACGAGTACACTGGACAGGACTCGTCGGGAACTGATGGTTGGTATTATACCTATCGTCAGTTATCAGTTCCCAGGTGACATGAGTACAGCTTAGTCTGCTGACTTGACACTATCACTTCGCCTCGAGGGTGTTCCCACTGTTCTTTGATTACCACCCTACCACGGCTCTACTGAGTCATGCAAACAGGTAGTAGTTGGGTGCAGTCCCGAAGCCCTTGGAGGCAGGGACGGTTAGACAGGATTCGTCTCTCCCGATATTGGGGGTTGACATTACGCTGTGTCTAGGAGAGCCATTACAAATGTAGTCCCTGGCCAGGGAAAGCGAGATATACTGGTAGGTTTCCAGTGTTATCTCAGGGTGTTCTGGGCTACACTCCGACACGACTTGTACCGCTATTAGGGGACTGACGTTCGCCACCCCCTCGGCCCGCCATGCGATGTATCAGACGAACAGACCGGACTGTACGGAGATTGTCACATACAGGCTCAGTAGGTGTTCGGATGGGTTTACCTCATCGGCCTTCTTATCGACATCTACCTGGGGACCATTACGTACAGATAGTGTCGCTTGCGGTCTGTGGCTAAACCCACTGCCAGCGTAGTGTCGATTCTTTAGAGTCCCACACAGAGAGTTTCCCTGCACTGAGTGAAACGTGTAGAGGCCGTATGGTTTTACGGCAGGGCTGCGATCACTTATGTGCACTTGTGTGCTTATGCTGTTCGGGCAGGCAATACTAGTGGGCTTTGGTTTAAGCCAGATCCTAGTATTGCACAGATGGATTTGTTTTGTCTTCTGTACATTCGCATTATACGGAATGCGGATGCGGGTGTGTATGCACAGTTTTGAGGAGCGATGAAGGAGGAGGTGCCTCATTAGAGTTTTGGCAGTTGGTTCGGCCAAAACCGTTATGTGGCAGGCTCATTAGTGTTTTGACAGTTGATTCGGTCAAGACCATTTTGAGGTGGACTCATTAGGGTTTTGGCAATTCGTTCGGTCAAAACCCTTGTGAGCCGGAGACATTATATACTAATCCTTTTAGTGATAATTATGTGATGGCTAATTGCTTTGACCATGTTGACCACTCTTGACTTTGTTGACCAGTTGACCAAAGTTGACCATTGACCATCATGAGAGGTCTACACTCTTCTTTGGTTTTCTTTTTCATTTTGGATTATGAAAATGGTCGTTGGATTATGAAAATGGTCAAATCAATGTAGCATCAACATTATCTTGATAGGATTTGTAATGATGGTTTTTTAGTATCATTATGCAACCATGGTTCATTTTTCTTTGTTTAAGTTTTTCATTTCTCTTTTCTCATTCTCTCTCTTGAAATGAGAAGAAAATAAATTCTCCATGATTGCTAGCTCCTCCTTCTTCCTCCTCTTGATTCATCTTTTGATCTCATGTGTTAAGAGAAAAAGATCCCACAAAGACTAACACTTCCATATATCTCCTCTACACATCCTAGGGCTTCTTGACTTGCAATCTCTTTACCCTAGTAGCCTCGGCTCGAGGTGGTGCTCGGTGTACAACTCTCGGGTGGATTGTCTTCGACTCAAGAAGGCCGCGGAGGTGACCAAAGTCCGAATCAACCCTCGGAGCATGGATGGACAAACGGCGCAGCGGAGTGAAGACCCGAAGAACCGATATCGTGAGGTATAACTTCTACGGCATAGTAGTTAACACCTCCTTTAGTTTTCTAGTTTCTAGTTTAGCAAAGAACCGGCATTTATGGTCCATGTTACCAAGTCTAGAAAAATTTTGTTTTACCGTTTCGGCAACCCCGAAAGTACCGGGAGAGGTAACGTGGACCTAACAAGAGGCTATTCAGCATTACTCAACTTAGGAATTCATCGAATTATTAGTAACCTGAAAGAGAAACAAGTTTCTCAAAACTATTACTATCAACTGAATACCAATCACAAGTATCTACATCTTCGATCTCTTTGAAGAATCCCGATACTTGCGACTCCAGGTTCTCTACATTATTCCTATACCTATAACCTCTCAAAATTTAGACATTGTATTTCTACGAAACACTTGTCTAAAAACTAGAGAAGTCATAAGTAAACAGAACATAGTACGAGGACCAACCCCTTTGTCCTGATGGACACTGGACAACATACAATACTCTGTATAAGTCCGCTGAGTTGAATAACTCAAAACCTGTTGTTCAGACCATAATATTGCATTTTTCATCCCCTATTCTTATTCGTTTTATAAATAAACAGGTACTCTTGACGCACGTTTGTTGCATGTTACAGATAAAGGCTCTTGGATGCGAATACAGTGAAAAAGACGAAAGTTGATACAGAAAACGGACTTTTGACCAACAAGTAGATGGATCCTAGTCAAGCCTAGACGAAGAACAGTGCAAGGTCCAAAATGTCAAGGCAAACGGTTAAAAGATCGCTACAACTTTTCACTGAAACATCTGGAGAAGAATAAGAAGCCCAACAGAGAAAAGAACTAAGGAAATAGAAAGCCCAAATACCCAGTATGCATCCCAGGAAGTTTGGTGAGCTGAACTCACCAAAAGGCCGCGGAACAGCGGCCCAAGCCAATAAATGCCGTGGTTCCGCGGCCATTAAGTTCCCGTGTCGGTGGAAACTTCTGGTGTCGGTGCGTCGGTGCGGGTGTTGGGATTTTTCGTGGGCAAATCTGTAATTGCACATGTGCGAATCCCGTAACCCTAAATTCTCCTGTTTACTTATAAATTGTAATCGAAAATTGTAAAACCCTAGGCATCTTTTCAATACACAAATTTAGATCTGTTCTGTATTATTTCTTGGAGGGAGCCATCAATAAAATTAGTAAGTTATTTTTAATTATTTGTTTTAATTCTCTTTTAATTTAGAATGTCTTTTAATCCCCTAATGAGCTAGTAATCTCCTATCTTGTTAGGGTTAGCCTTAGGAAAAGGTTTGAGAGATGGGATCTCTCATCCCTTTCATGCCATTTCATAACTAAGAATTAGAACTCCATGCATACATGCACAATCGCTCCCTACGGCACCCTACCCCTCGAGGTAACGGTGACACCGTAGTATAAAGGCCCGGTTGCGCGTGTTTTCCATGGAGGATAGGGTAATTATCGATAAAGGAAGGATACGAATCTAGAGTAAGAAACATCTTCCCGAAAGACTCTAATCCACTTTATTGATAATTGCCGTAATATCTAATTGATCAAAAATAAGGCATAGAAAGCGGTGAGGAAACCTTTAATCTCCAAACTTTCCCTAATCCTAACCCTAGCAAGACTTTAATTTAGATTAATTTGGTTTATTGATAGATCTAGGTTTTTATAGATTTAATAAACCAACCAAAACAACATTTGGAATCAACTCGTAAAAGCACATTAAGAAAACTACCCATCTCTGTGGATCGACCCGTACTCACCGGCTAGCTGCATAGCGACACCGTTCTTGATTACGGTAAACAAGTATTTTTGGACTAATCAAATGGCGTCGTTGCCGGGGATGGCGTAAAATTTCTTTCTGTGTAATTTCGGGTTGATATAAATTTTAAAAATTATAAAAATCTGAAAATAAAAAAAATGAAATAAAAAAATTATGAATTTTGATCTGTTTGAAGGGGTATCTTTTGAATTTTGCAGGAATAGCGAAGATATCATTGGGGTCGTGTCCCGCACGAGTTGCGCTCCAGGATCTCTTCTACCCCGTCCGCACTTCTTTACCTACATGTCTTTCACCCCCACCGGCAAATGGGGATAATTTTGAAATAAAACCACATTTCATCAATATGCTGCCAAAATTTCATGGTTTGGAATCTGAAGACGCATATATCTTTATCAATAAATTCCAAAATGTGTGCGCTATGATGAAAACGACTCAATTAAGTGATGACACTATAAGGCTAAGGGTCATTCCTTTTACCTTAAGTGACCTAGCCGAGAAGTGGCTATACAACACCGCATCACATTCCATTAGAAATTGGGACGAGTTTGTGAGAGCTTTTTTGAAAAAGTTCTATCCTCATCACAAAACTGCTAGAATCCGTAACGAGATTATACAATTTTCACAGCTTCCTTCCGAACCATTTTGGAAGTGCTTCGAGAGATTTAAAGACCTACTTGTTCAATGCCCTCATCATGGGATCGAAAGTTGGCAACTTTGCCAAACATTATACGAGGGATTGAACCTCGCAACGAAGCAGTTGCTAGAAACCATATGTCAAGGTCATTTTCTCTCCAAGTCCAGCAACGAAGCTTGGCAGTTTCTTGAGAATCTTAGTGAGCAAACAATACAGTGGAAGAGTACCAATACCACATCATCTTCTTCTGTTGGTCAATCTAGGGCAGGCATACATCAAGTAGATATGTCGATTGCTATGAAGGCCGAGATGGCCGCACTTTTGAAAAAGCTAGAAGCCATTGAGACCAAAATCTCATCGTCTTCTCCTGCCCCTGCTTTACCCACACGAACTGTTTGTGCTTGTTGTTCGAATCCATCGCATCTAATCGAAGAGTGTCCTTATAATGCATCTACTCAAGGACAGGATCAAGTCAATGCTCCATTTCAGCAACGACAAAGAAACGATCTATACTCTTCGACATACAATCCGGGGTGGAGGAGTCACCCAAATTTCGCTTGGAACCAAAATCAACAAGTCCAAGGAAATAACAATTTTCAAAGACCTCCTCCTCCACAACAACAACAAGCACCTTCACAAACTCAAAACCAGCAACCTTTCCAACAACAACCTTATACAAATCAAACAAACAATTTGGTTCAACCAAATGATGATAAGGTTATCTCGCTCGAAAAAATTCTAGATGCATTCCTCAAGCAATCTACAGAATCCGCAGCAAGATTTGAAAATTATGTTCAGTCTTTGATGCATAACAATGCCTCACACGATCAAAGTATCAAATCTATTGAGGCACAAATTGCACAATTAACTGCTGCGTTAAGCGAGAGAGAAAAGGGAAAGCTTCCATCTCAACCATTGCCCAATCCCGGTCACACACAAAACGTATATCCCAATCACAATGTAAATGCGGTGAACACGTTGAGATCCGGAAGAGTGTTGCAAAATAGTGTGGGAACTAGTGATGACATCCCTGCCGGTGGTTCTTCTTCTTCTTCTTTTTCTCCATCGTCATCTTCCCCTTCTTCATTTTCTTCACTTTCTTCTTCACCTTTTTCTTTAGAGCCAATTCTCCACCCTTCACATAGCTCTACTTCTTCTAGCTCGAACGGACCCATTTCTCACAACATGAACACATCTACACCGGGATCCATTCCTACTCCACATTCTACTCCACAGACATTTGACTCAACGAATTTTCAAAATGCTCCATTCCCAAACAGGTTGAGTCCTAATAAACCAAATGCACAAGTGGAGAAGATTGTGGAGATTTTTAAGCAGGTTAGCATAAATATACCTCTCTTGGATGCAATCCAACAAGTCTCTTCATACGTGAAAGTCTTAAAGGGCTTATGCACCTCGAAGAGAAAGGCATCTCAAGTACCCAAGAAAGTGCTAGTGGCTAGTGCAGTGAGCAATGCTATTAACCACCATCAAACCTTACCCCAAAAACGAAAGGACCCCGGCTGTCCTACGATTTCACTCACAATTGGGGATAAGAAAATTAATCGAGCACTTTTAGATCTTGGGTCTAGTGTTAACCCGATTCCCTACTCCGTGTACGAACAATTAGGGGTTGGAGAGTTGAAACCCACTCGTTGTACTCTCCAAATGGCTGATCGATCGATCACCCATCCAAGGGGTCAGCTAGAGGATGTGTTGATCAAAGTTGGGAAGTTCATATTCCCCGTTGATTTTATTGTTATGGATACACAACCTGTTGCTAACCCAAGAAACCAAATTCCGATGATCATCGGTCGACCATTTTTGGCCACTTCCAACGCTGTAATAAACTGTCGCAATAGCTCTATGACTCTATCCTTTGGGAAGATGTCTAATGAGTTCAATATTTATAAGATGGGAAGTCTGCCCCCCGTGCCTAAAACTAGTACACGAGAAGTTTGCTCTATTTACGAAATCACGCAGGAGGACTGGGAGCTTGAAAGATTCTTGTTTGATGAAAACAGTTTTGACGCCACTAGTGCGTCCCTCCTTGAGCCTACCACCGTTGACACAACCGATATGGATTATGAATGTTTCACTTTTGCGGATGATGGTGACTCACAGCCCGAATATGAGTCTTTTGAATTTTTGGATGAGTTAGTTGAACCATCCGAATCGGTTGTTTGCAGTGATTTCGAACCTGTGTTGGAATCCTTTGAGTTCGAGGTAGATTCCGCAATGATTCTTTCGCCTCCAAAACTCGAACTCATGTCATTACCGCCTCACCTTAAATATGCTTACATAGGTGAGAATGAGACTTTTCCCATTATAATATCAGCCTCTCTAGCCTTCGAGCAAGAGATCGCTATTTTAAAAGTCTTACAAGATATGCGGCAAGTTTTCAGTTGGACTATGGCGGACATCGAGGAGATCGGTTCCCTTATAATTAAATATCATATGCAATTGATGGATGATGCCAAGTCAATAGAGGACCCACATGAACATTTTGGGGGTATTGTGGTTAGTCCACCTTCTCCTTTGGAAGTTGAACCACCCCCATTTCTTTTAAGAAGCTACGAGAATGCCAACATTCCACTGATTGCTGATCATTCGCATTCTTGTTTTGATTCATCACCACCTCCTGTATATTCACCTCCACACCTCCTATACCACCACTTCTATCTTCCCCAATTCATTGTGGATCGCTACAACTTATTCTTCCACCAATTAATACTCTTTACTGATAAATTTTTCAACTGGTTGGTGTTGACGTTAGGTCTATACAAAGTTTGGCAGTAATGTCTAACATAGTTTAAATGAAGTTTGGGGGAGGGCCTTTTTGTATATATTTTTTTTTTCTTAGCAATAAAAAATTTATAAATAAATAAACAGGGAAGTGCCGGTATTTTGACCCTCTTGGTTTAGCATGACAGTGAGGACACTGTCAAGTTCAAGTTTGGGGGTATGCTCGGTACGTCTTCTTCCTTCGCATTCATATGTACATATTTTTGCATTTGCGTATTTATTTGAAAAACCATAAAAATTTGAAAAATTCAAAAAAATTATAAAAATTATTGTATTCAATTTTGGCTAATTGACTCGAGTTTGATAAATAGGTTAACTGGCCAGGAACAACTAGATCTTAGACTTAGTGGATTAAAAACCCTAAAGATAACATTCCTTAAAGTTTAGCGGTAGAAAGTATATGCCCAGTATGCATCCCAGGAAGTTTGGTGAGCTGAACTCACCAAAGGGCCGCGGAACCGCGGCCCAAGCCAACAAATGCCGCGGTTCCGCGGCCATTAAGTGCCCGTGTCGGTGGAAACTTCTGGTGTCGGTGCGTCGGTGCGGGTGTTGGGATTTTTCGTGGACAAATCTGTAATTGCACATGTGTGAATCCCATAACCCTAAATTCTCCTGTTTACTTATAAATTGTAATCAAAAATTGTAAAACCTTAGGCCTCTTTTCAATACACAAATTCAGATCTGTTCTGTATGATTTCTTGGAGGGAGCCCTCAATAAAATTAGTAAGTTATTTTTAATTATTTGTTTTAATTCTCTTTTAATTTAGAATGTCTTTTAATCCCCTAATGAGCGAGTAATCTCTTCGCTTGTTAGGGTCAGCCTTAGGGAAAGGTTTGAGAGATGAGATCTCTCACCCCTTTCATGCCATTTCATAACTAAGAATTAGAACACCATGCATACACGCACAACCGCTCCCTACGGCACCCTACCCCTCGAGGTAACAGTGACATCGTAGTATAAAGGCCCGGTTGCGCGTGTTTTCCATGGAGGTTAGGGTAATTATCGATAAAGGAAGGATACGAATCTAGAGGAAGAAATATCTTCCCGAAAGACTCTAATCCACTTTATTGATAATTACCGTAACATCTAATTGATCAAAAATAAGGCATTGAAAGCGGTGAGGAAACCTTTAATCTCCAAACTTCCCCTAATCCTAACCATAGCAAGACATTAATTTAGATTAATTTAGTTTATTGATAGATCTAGGTTTTTATAGATTTAATAAACCTACCAAAACAACATTTGGAATCAACTCGTAAAAGCACATTAAGGAAACTACCCATCTCTGTGGATTGACCCGTACTCACCGGCTAGCTGCATAGCGACGCCGTTCTTGATTACAGTAAACAAGTATTTTTTGACTAATCACCTGTGCATCGTAGTTTGAAAACTGTACTTATGGTTAAGAACTACTCTGATGTTCAATGCTCCTTACCCAATCGTCAACTGATATAGGTAAATGTCACGGACATAATTTCAAAAAGTTATATCTCACTTTATAAAAATAAACGTACAGATATATCAGTTTGAAATTGGTCCACAACAATGGATACTCAAAACCAAATACTTGTCGTCCGGCAAAAACCCAGGAGACTTCCTCAAATATCATCAATTAAAACGAATACCGATATAATGAGGATGATCACCTTATTCCTAATAACTTACTCCCATTCATCATCTGTAAAACCATACAGATGTGAGAATCATACCTGGTAAATACATACCCTGGAGTAAGTATCTAATCGGGAAATCTGTTTTCCTTTAACAATGAACAGTGAAACTGAAACATGAAAATGTTTCGTAGGGGTATCCTGGTATTCCTAGTAATGCCTCTTCTATAATCCAATTCATGACTGTAACCGTATATTTCTTTGCCATCTCTCCAAATCCCTTTATTTGTCTTTATTCATTACCTTCTGTATACCCCTTTAGGCTAAGTGGTTTTCTTTCTTCTCTACCGTTCGACACCAGCCTATGGTTTGGAAGAAGACTATCCAGTAAGCATAATAGGTGTACTCTCCTAATCCTAGGTGTACTCGCTGTAAGTGCACGGCGGCGCCCCAGCCGTCAATCCGACGGCCAAATGCGGAAGCGGTGATAAACTTTAATTTTGCGAACTTAGCAAACCGGCACCACCGCGCACTAAACCCCGGATCGTGCCATTAAACTAGACTAAGCTAACTACAAGAGGGGGAAGAGATATACCGAATGATCCGTGTCCTTCGGTCTTCGTCTCCACTCCGATCTCCCGCGGATACTTCGTCCGTCACCTCCTCGTCAAAACGGGCACCACATCGCCAAAATCTTTTACGGGCTCCCACCTCTTGACCGAGGCAACTCGGGCGCGAAGTTGGCTAGCCGACGCATCCAAGGGATGCTGTAGAATAGTATAGTAAGCAGGTCTCTTTGGGATTTATAAGGTTGCCATGTTGGAGGAATTTTTGCACAAAGATATTCATGGATGCTTGAGGGAATAATGGAGCATCCATGAAAATGAGCTCGGCCACAAGAAGAAATGTGCTCACTGGGAAAAACAATGAAGCAAGCTCTCTCACAGGAATCTTGCAAGTGGGTAGTATATTAATTAAAACCATGCTAAAGGAATTAATCCATTCACATATAAAAACCCCTCTCCACTCATACAAAAGCAATCTTGTCCCTGCAGGAAAAGAGGCCGGCCCCCACAACTAAAAATGGGTGGGGAAAAAAAAGAATGGAATTTTTCAAGTGGAAAAAGAATGGATAAAGATAAGGTCACACCAAATTTCTTTTCTCATAAATGCAAGTGATAGATTCAAATGGAATCTCATGATGATGGTCAAATCATAATCCACACATATGCAAGAAAACCCTCCACTAAACGTTATTTGTACAAATGCAAATAACACCCTTCAACGGAAAGTCCGGCCGCGAAGGAACAAAGAAAGACCGGCCGGAACGGAATGCAAACTGGCAACCCCAAAAAACTGATCCCGTAATAAATTACAGGAAAACCCCGCTACTGCAAATACATGCCCGCATTTGTATTCCCTCTGAACACAAATGCAAAGAGACAAAAACTACACTGTCTAATACTAGGATCCGGTTTAAGCCAAAGCCGGCTAGTAAAATCCGTCCGATCACGATCCGTGCAATACCGCACGTATCTGATCGAACCCTGCCATATCTCCATACGGCCTCTACAGCGTTTCGCCCGAAAGCTTGAGTAACTGAAAGTGTGGTGGACTCTAAAGACTCGTCAATACTATGGTTGTGGATTTAACCACTAGCACGTCAGAGGTATAAGCCAATACGTGACGGGCCACCAGCTATTGACCAAAAGGGACGTCCATGAGCGAGCTCATCCTGACACCCTACTGAGCCTGTCAGTGACAATATCCATACAGTCCGGTCCGTTCGTCTATGAGCATTGCATGTCGGGCCTAGGGGGTTGGTAAAAGTCAGACCCCCAAAAGCGGTACAAGTCGTGTCGGAGTGTAGCCCAGAACACCCTGAGATACTACTGGAATACCTACGAGTAAATCTCCTGCCTTGGCCAAGGACTTCGTGTAATGGCTCTCCTAGACACAGCGCGACCTCACCCCCAATACCGGGAGAGACGAACCCCTGAAGATCCGCTCACTGCCTCCATGTGGCTCGGGACTGTACCCAACTAAAACCTGTTTGCACGACTCCTTTGAGCCGTGGTAGGGTAGTAATCAAAGCACAGTGGGAACTCACACGAGACAAATGACGATCCCCAGGTCGATGAACTAACCTGTACACATGTCACCTGGGAACTGCTATCTGACGTCAGGTATAAGACCAACTAGCATGTTCCCGGCGAGTCCTGTCCGGTGTACTCATAACCCAATGAGCACCTGTATACATCTTAGGTGAACCAACTGACACCAGTGGCTTGTGAGACCGGCCACCTGATCGCACGCTTTTGGCGTGTCGAGTTTTAAGAGTTTTAAAGTATAACCGCGATCAGGACGGTGTCGCTATGCAGCTAGCCGGTTGAGCACGGGTCGGTCCACAGGGAGATGGTTGTATGTCCTTTCTTGTTTTAGACGAGTCAATAAAGAATTTGTATGAGGTTTGTTCAAGACTATCCTATGTGTATTATTTGCAAGTATATAAAGTTGTTAAGAAAAAGATACGAGATTATAAGCTAAAGAAATCCGTACTCGAAACCTTTGAGCCGAGTCTTAACCAATTGAAGCTAGAGCAATCGGCAACAACGTGGATTAGGGGATTTAAGCGCGGT
The DNA here is from genome assembly GCA_030015575.1 of Agapanthus africanus. NCBI lineage: Eukaryota > Viridiplantae > Streptophyta > Magnoliopsida > Asparagales > Amaryllidaceae > Agapanthus > Agapanthus africanus. The sequence goes on from JASDDO010000008.1 coordinate 320,371,784, forward strand.
ATTCGTGGAATAAGGCTTATTTACCCTTGTCCTTCCGTTCTTGTCTCTTGCTTTCTCCTCCGGCCAAACCGAACGCAACCGGTCGCGGTTAGGAATCACCGTTACCTTGTCAGGGTAGGGTGCCTAACGGAGCGCTTGCGTATGGTTTGGACAGAGTTCAATGGAAACTAACGGGAAAAGGAAAAGAGAAAAGAAAATCTTTAACTTATAATAACGTATTTCTTCTTAACAATAATAATTACAACATTCACAAAATGAACAAAAGAGAGCAAAAGAAAAGAACAAAGAAAAGAAAAGATTACAAGTATTAAGTGCATGAATTTAAGTGCATGAAATAAATTGCAAGAAAGAAAAGCAAGATAATAATAAGCAAGTAATAAAAAGTGATAAAAAGAACAAGAAAGTAATTACAAGAACATAGAACTCAAGACAAGCATGTGATCAATAGCCAACCCTTAAACTTGCAAGCTCAATTAAGAGGTTGCAAGATCAAGAGAAGGGTAGAGAACGCATGTGAAGTGAAGAACTAGTCCCGTGAGAAAATACGACCCTTGAGATCAATAACTAACCCTTAACCATTCAAGCTCAATGAAGAGGTTGAATGATCAAGAGAAAGCAAGAATCTCAAAGGGAAGAAGAAACAAAAGAGAATGATACAAAAAGCCCTCATCTTCATTGATCTCCCACTCAAAAAGCTCTCACTACAATTTTCATGGAAAAAGAATGAAGAAGAAGAAGAAAAAGACTAAATCCTAAAAAGAAAGAGGAACAAAAGAATGACCCTTGGTTGTGCTCAAATCTGGAGTATTTATAGGCAGAGGGTTGAAGATCTAGGGCAAGAATCTGCCATAATATGAAGTCACCAAAATGCCCAAAAAAACGACAGGGAGAGTGGCCCACATGGCCGCGGATCCGCCGCCAATACCCCCTATTGGCCGCGGATCCGCGGCCCTATGATGGAGTCAGGGTATGGGCTTCTGTGTACTTCCCTGGTCTTCTGTCCCCTCTTGTCTGGTATATGTATTTTCTGAAAATACATTCACATTTCTTCCAGAATTTCTGTTGAGGAAAGGTGGACTTTTTGTGGATGTTTTTGTCATGATTGCCTCGAGCTCCGCGTAAATCTGTTGGATCTTGTGCCGCCATTGAGCCTTGTGCATGAAAGCGACATTGATTTGACATTTTGTCTCTTAAACTGATATCTGGCAACATACGGATGAAGAGCGGAGACCGTGTTTTCTCAGTGGTTGGCAGGAACCCGGATTTTGTCGTGTTTTCCATGAATTTTACCGTTTTAGAACCGAGAACCTGTATTCTGCAGTTATGTAGCAAACACTGATAAAAAGCACCTGCCTATAAACATACGAGCGTAAGAATGGGCGGTATAGAATGCAATATTCTGGTATGAACAAATACCCCCAAACTTAACTTTTGCTCGTCCCGAGCAAAACCAATTATTCACAAAAAAGTATAAGATCCTTACCGCACTTTCGCAGGGAACGCGATTGCACTGAGCACGTGCAACAAGCCGTTAAACCTCTAGGTGTCCCTAGTAGGAGGAGTGTTGTCTCCTGAGGGTTTTCAGCGGATACTACCCACAAAATCCCGTCTAGCTAGTTTCATAAGTTAACATAGATTCTACTCCTACAGTTCAGTATTTATGTTTGAAATTCTATCATCCTAAGTTAGAAATATCCAACCCTAATACTTCCCACCTCCTATCTATTTAGCCTTAGATCATATATGTTCCAAAAAAGTTTTAGAAAGATGTTGGTTCTCCTGAGTTTTCCTTCTAAAGTGCGGCCTCAATTTAGGGATTTTTATCAACTTTACAGAAAATACAAGTCTTATTATTCATTTCTATCTTTTGTTCAAACATCGATTGTAAACCCCTACGTGTGTGTATATTTGCACCCCTACACTCAAGAATTCAATTCAAGCTATAATACCCTTGCCCTAATACCTAATACTACTTCTTTTCATTAAGGATGGACGGATTTGCTCACACACCTTTCATGCGACTATTAATGCTTCTTGAGGCACTAACGACCGATTACTGAATGTGTGAACTTTAAAGCGTAAATAGCAGTCTCCAGGCCTTGATTTTATTCTATTTTTTTCTTTTTCTTTTTCTTTTTTCTCTTTTTTTTTCAAGACCGGATATATTTTTCAATATGCTCTTTTGGTGTTTAGCTTTAAATACCGTTTTTTCTTTCATACTAGGCTTTCAGGCAAGAGTATTTCTAGGTATCCTCTACTATCCCAAGTTTCAAGGTGCGTGTATGTGTAGTTTGTAGGGTATATACTTTCTAAATTTGAACTCAAGAAAAGAAACTATTTTTCAGACTTATCCTTCAGTAAAGTTCAATACTTTCCCTTCATCTTGACTTAACTCAAGAACTGAACTCAAGACTACCTATTTCTCAAAAAAAAACTGTAAGGACGTATACTTACCAAGTTTAAACAGAATGAGGGTTATTTTTAGGGTTTTCAATTCCTAAGCCTAGAATTTAGTTATTTCGAACATATCAACTAAACTTTCAGAATAAAAATCTAAGTTACCCTATTTAGCTAACTTGACGACAAATTTTTTATATTTTTTGGAAAATTTTCGATTTTTGTGGGTTTTTAATAAGGTATGCAAATGCAAAATATACAAATGAATACGAAGGAAGAAAGCTTACCGAGCATACCCCCAAACTTAAACTTGACAGTGCCCTCACTGTCAGGCTATAGCAAGAGGGTCAAAATTGTCGGCGCTCCCCCTAAAAACAAATTATATACAAAAAGGAAAACAAAAAAAATATATACAAAAAAGGTGTCCCCCCCAAACTTAAGTAAAACAGTGTTTCCACTGTTAAGCGTTGAAATTCAGGATTAGGGGGGGAAAGAGAACAGTATCAGGCTATACAAGGCCTTACACAGGCCAAAAGTTAACACCAACCATTCAAAGATTTTATCGCTATAATGTACAGGTTGGTGGAAGAAGGCGTCGAGAAAAGAGATGGAGAATACGCGAGACCGTATGCGAAGAGAAGCGGGATACGGTCTCGGTATATGAGAGGAAGAAGAATGGCGGAAGGGAAAAAGAAGTGGAATACGAACTTGAGGGTGCAAATGGAGTAAATAGATTAGCACAATTTGTGATGAGCGATGTGTAAAAAGCGATTGTGCTAATCTATTAACCCGTCGAGAAATGGGGTCAAATCCCTCAAGATTCGTAAGAAACCATGGGTACGCCGAACTTGGTAAACCAGACACAGTAAATGAAAGTGAGACGGGTTCTTGCAAGGTCGGAACGATGGAAAGGATGGAGGGAAGTGGTTGAGGAAGGGTATCGGTTAAAGGTTCAGGAGGGTGTACACAGTCAGTGTAAGGAACAGGATGAATTGGAAAATCCGACTCATCAAGAAAAACTGGTTCATCCTCAAAACTATCCTCAATATTCTCCTCAAAATTTAGCACATCCATGCTCTTCTCTTCAAAGTCCAGACGCATATGGGGTTCGAGAAAAACAGTTAATGACTCGGGATGATGAATTGGAGAGACAAACTCAGCCAAATCTACGGGTTCATCATCCAAAATATCCCCAGCGTCAATATCCTCAATCAAGTGAAAATCAAAATTCTCTGACACCTCATCAAAAGCATGGATATTAATCGATTCTGGTTCAAGATATAGGTGTATAGGTCAAAAGGATTAGGTATGGTTTCACTTGGAAGGGACCCTTCACAATCGGGCAAATCAAACACTACGAAGTCGCACAACTCATTCATCATTCTATCTTCAATTGATAAATCATGTGGGATACTCGATAGACTTTCAAAACAGGAGTTGTGGGATTCAATTTGGGACGGGTAGGTTTGATTTGGAAGGGGGTACATCTCACTCTCTCCACTCAAATTCACGGCCTGTCCTGCCGCCTCATCATACATTGAAAAAGTTGGAGCTAGTTGAAAACTAGCTACCGGGTCACTAGGTTGCATGAGGGCGGCCATGGACGCATTCAAATCCATCATCTGTTGGCTTGACGCTACCCTAAAATCTTCCAACGACTGTTCTAGACTAGACATTGGTTGTGAAGGGGTTTCAGTAAAAGATTCAAAGTTGTTTGGATACTGAAAACTCCCAAAAGGCTGTGTAGAAGCAATGTCTAGGGAAGGTGTAAAAGTTGGGTAGGAATGGTAGGAATTGAATGGATGGACAGGAGTGGGATCAACATTGGGATAAGAAGGTGAATGGAATTGTTGATCCCAAGAATTTGTAGTGGTGAAAGGAGTGAAAGATCGGCTACGAGATTGTTCAATACGTTCAGCAATAGACATAGGTCTCGGGGTTACAACTGGTTTTTCAAAAGGGGTATCAACGCAAGAAGGTGTGAATGTTTGAAACGGTTGATACGAAGTGGATTGCGGGGTCCAGTTGTTCGTCCTAGACGCGTCTATCCGATCTTTCAAAGAAATTTTTGGCATGGATGGATCGTTCGAAGTTCGACCAAAACAAGAACCGTAGGAAGTAATGTCTGGTTGTGGGTACCAAAGTTCGGCAAGAGTTTTGCGAGGTGGAGTACCCATGATATGAAGAGAGAGAGAAAAGGGTAGAGAAAAGGAGGGGAAAAAAATGTGATATTTTTTTTTAATTTTTTTTTTAAAATATTAACAAAAGAATGAAGTATACACACAAAAAGAATACGGACAAAAATAATCACGACACAAAAAATACCACACACCTAATCGTTCTAGGGTTAACCTAGGTCAACTAGACCTGCTCCAGAACTTGATTGTCGAAGTAAATCTGTGTCGAGAAACAGGCTTAAGATACACTGATCACGAGGCCAGGTAAGTGCAGAGATAAAGGGAGGTTTTCCAACGCTTTCGCGAAGTTCCTTAATTAAATAACCCTTTCTCTTTTGGCGGTTTCGCCGTTAACACTTTCCTAAACACCCCGTAAACAATATACCGTTAAGCGAGGTTCTAAACACAACTAACTTCTCCTAGTGAGTGCGAAGTCCTTAAGGCTTAAAGTCTAGTTTCTTTTAAATTTGTGCGGGTAAACGTTATGCGCAAGTTCGTGATTTGTGGGCCACGGAAAAGGTGATGAAATCCTTTACCGTATCTTGTGGGGTTCGCTTGCCTTTAAGTCCGTATTAATGTATGCAATGCACAATTCAATAAAAATTCTATAAAGAATCAAAAAATTGTTTTTTATTTTTTTATTTTAGCACGGCACTGCAACAAATACGGGTTAGTCAATTTTGGCGTTTGCCAGCGAACTTGCAAAGAATCCTGCAAAGAATAGTATATTGGAAGCGTCGGATTTGAGAAGAAGGTGTTTAGTAAAGTACGTACCGTTTAAGTTTTGGGTTAGGAAACCCCCGTTGAATCAAATCCGGTAAGCTTGAAAGGTTCGCTTGCACGGGTCAAACTAACCGGATCTTTGGCACTGTACTTCGTAATCACCTTTGCCTTGAATGCACACTTTGCTCCCCACAATCGCAGTTTGCAAATACGCAAAAATCAGCACACTTGCCCACAAGAATTATAAAAAAAACAAAAAGATTTTTATTTTTATTTTTTATATTTTTTTTTAAATATATACAAAAAGAATATTAACCCGAATAACAAGAAAAGAAATACGTTACCGTCTCCCCGGCAACGGCGCCATTTGATCGCACGCTTTTGGCGTGTCGAGTTTTAAGAGTTTTAAAGTATAACCGCGATCAGGACGGTGTCGCTATGCAGCTAGCCGGTTGAGCACGGGTCGGTCCACAGGGAGATGGTTGTATGTCCTTTCTTGTTTTAGACGAGTCAATAAAGAATTTGTATGAGGTTTGTTCAAGACTATCCTATGTGTATTAATTGCAAGTATAAAGTTGTTAAGAAAAAGATACGAGATTATAAGCTAAAGAAATCCGTACTCGAAACCTTTGAGCCGAGTCTTAACCAATTGAAGCTAGAGCAATCGGCAACAACGTGGATTAGGGGATTTAAGCGCGGTATTCGTGGAATACGGCTTATTTACACTTGTCCTTCCGTTCTTGTCTCTTGCTTTCGCCTCCGGCCAAACCGAACGCAACCGGTCGCGGTTAGGAATCACCGTTACCTTGTCAGGATAGGGTGCCTAACGGAGCGCTTGCGTATGGTTTGGGCGGAGTTCAATGGAAAATAACGTGAAAAGGAAAAGAGAAAAGAAAATCTTTAACTTATAATATCGTATTTCTTCTTAACAATAATAATTACAACATTCACAAAATGAACAAAAGAGAGCAAAAGAAAAGAACAAAGAAAAGAAAAGATTACAAGTATTAAGTGCATGAATTTAAGTGCATGAAATAAATTGCAAGAAAGAAAAGCAAGATAATAATAAGCAAGTAATAAAAAGCGATAAAAAGAACAAGAAAGTAATTACAAGAACATAGAACTCAAGACAAGCATGTGATCAATAGCCAACCCTTAAACTTGCAAGCTCAATTAAGAGGTTGCAAGATCAAGAGAAGGGTAGAGAACGCATGTGAAGTGAAGAACTAGTCCCGTGAGAAAATACGACCCTTGAGATCAATAACTAACCCTTAACCATTCAAGCTCAATGAAGAGGTTGAATGATCAAGAGAAAGCAAGAATCTCAAGGGGAAGAAGAAACAAAAGAGAATGATACAAAAAGCCCTCATCTTCATTGATCTCCCACTCAAAAAGCTCTCACTACAATTTTCATGGAAAATGAATGAAGAAGAAGAAGAAAAAGACTAAATCCTAAAAAGAAAGAGGAACAAAAGAATGACCCTTGGTTGTGCTCAAATCTGGAGTATTTATAGGCAGAGGGTTGAAGATCTAGGGCAAGAATCTGCCATAATATGAAGTCCCCAAAATGCCCAAAAAAACGACAGGGAGAGTGGCCCACATGGCCGCGGATCCGCCGCCAATACCCCCTATTGGCCGCGGATCCGCGGCCCTATGATGGAGTCAGGGTATGGGCTTCTGTGTACTTCCCTGGTCTTCTGTCCCCTCTTGTCTGGTATATGTATTTTCTGAAAATACATTCACATTTCTTCCAGAATTTCTGTTGAGGAAAGGTGGACTTTTTGTGGATGTTTTTGTCATGATTGCCTCGAGCTCCGCGTAGATCTCTTGGATCTTGTGCCGCCATTGAGCCTTGTGCATGAAAGCGACATTGATTTGACATTTTGTCTCTTAAACTGATATCTGGCAACATACGGATGAAGAGCGGAGACCGTGTTTTCTCAGTGGTTGGCAGGAACCCGGATTTTATCGTGTTTTCCATGAATTTCACCGTTTTAGAACCGAGAACCTGTATTCTGCAGTTATGTAGCAAACACTGATAAAAAGCACCTGCCTATAAACATACGAGCGTAAGAATGGGCGGTATAGAATGCAATATTCTGGTATGAACACCACCGCCCCTCGTCGGGGTCTCGACTGTATACACTAGTCTACTCTGGAGAATCGATGCCCTGTCTCGAAACTCCCACGACTAGGGACCTTTTAAGGATGTGCTTATAGACTCCAGCTCTCACTTATATGATTACCCTCATACTGCTGGCAGTCAAGCAAGAATCCTAGGGGCTCTATCAACGTGTAATAGCGACCTGTCAGGTCACCTAAAGCAGTACACGATGATAAAGGTAAACCAGATAGCGTACTATCATCTCGAGTAAGACTGTCCTCCCGGGATAGGTCCTCCCTCAATCATTGCAATCACGTGGCTGTGACCCAATAATTGACTCTGAGGGCACTATCTCCAATAATCTCCCACTTGCACTTAAGGCTAATTATTGCGATGTCGCATACTCACAGCCTGTGTGATACCGAACACCCAACTTTCCTACTAGTCAGTCTCACAAAATCCGTTTGCGAAACTATTGCGTTCGAGGAATAGCCTCAGTGAGTGGATCCGCCTTGATGTTTCTTTCTATGTCTCTCTATATCTCAAGTTCGCGGAGAAAGCCATCTCCCGAAATGCGCAATACCTGTCTTAGAATGTCTGGATGTCTGATGGGACTTAGTGTTAGTTATATGTATGCCCTAGAGGCCATTACTGTACATAGGATGTCTATTGTAGTAGATGCTGGGACATATATAGGGAGGACTTTCTTGCTCGACATGATAGTATGCTATCTGGTTACTCTTTACCTTAACGTGTACATTGATTGTCTCTCTGTTACATGTTGGTAAAGCCCTTAGGATGTGTACTTGACTACCTGGACTATGATGCGGATCATACTAGTGGGGACATGGTAGTCCATAAGTACATCCTTCAAAGTCCCTAGTCGTGGGTGTATCGAGACGGGGCATCGATATACCAGAGTAGACTAGCGTATACCTTCTCGACCCATACAGATGGGCGATGGATGATCCCATATCCATTGGTGTTTGACATCGGAGATGATATACGGGTGCTCAGTAGAGACTGGGTACACTGGACGGACTCGTCGAGAACTCCCAGATGGTATTATACCTCACGTCAGATGGCAGTTCTCTGGTGACACTGGTACAGAGTAGTCTGTTGACCCGAGATCGTCATAGAGTCTTGTGTGGTTCCCACTGTGCTTTGATTTCCATCTTACCACGTCCAAGAGGGCGTGCAAAACGGTGGTTTTTGGGTACAGTCCCGAGTCACATGGAGGCAATGAGCGATAGGAGGGGATTCGTCTCTCCCGGTATAGGGAGTAGATGTTGCGCTGTGTTCGATTGGCTATAACAGGAAATCCCTGGCCAGGGTTGCTGAGATTTACTGGTAAGTTTTACCAGTAGTTTCTCGAATTGTTATAGACCTCATATCGACATGACTTATCGAGCTATTGGGGTCTGACGTTTACTACCCCTAGGCAAGATATGCGACATATCAGACGACGAGACCGGACTGTACGGTAGTGTTACTGGTTGGATTCACTGGAGTGTGAGCGGGCTTGCTCGTCGATCTTCTGATCGCTCAATACCCGGGTGGCCGTTACGTTTAGCAGACCGCTTGCGGCTTGTGGGTGCTTGATATGATCATCATCTGCTGCCGGCGTATTGACGAGTCTTTAGAGTCCTACACAGAGGTTTCCTGGCTCAAGCGAAACAAAATAGGAGCGCATATGAGATATGTGCGGGACCGAGAATAATGCGTGTATGTGATACCGTATTTCATTCTCGCGATCAATGTATCGAATGGTTGTATGCGATATAACCTAGTTATCGAATCAAGGATTGATTCGATAAGCCGATACATTGTATACTAGTCGGTTGTGTGCGACATGACCGGATCATTGAATCAAGTGTTGATTTAATGATTTAATGCATAATTATATATTTGATATATTACTTTGCATTAACTAGTATTGGTTCACTTTAGATGGATTTTCTCACTTGGTTTGTGCACATTGTATATGTGATATACATTTGTACATTTGATTGTATCATGTTTGATGATACATGCTAATTTGGTTAAGTGTATAGAATTAAACCATGGTTAAATTAATGATTAGGGTTTTGCTTTTTCATTTAATCATTTGTTTATTCATTTTGGATATTAATAAAAGCATAAAAGAAAAGCAAAATGGTTTCTTTATTTTATTTTCTTTCATGTAGCTTTTTGAAGCTTCATGAAGCTTTGGCCAAAGTGACCACTTTGTCTTTATCTTTAACCCTAACCATTAATCTAACCTTAGTTAATTCTCTACACTTGACCATGGTTGATTATGATAAGTATTCTTTTATTTTGTATTTTCTAAATAACTTATCATAACATTATTCTTCTTCTTCTTCATTTCTTCAAGTGAAGAAAGCTTGCCTCCATCAATGGCAGGTGATGAATTAGAGTGAGAAATCCAATTCTAAAGTCTACCCACTTCCTATTTCTTCATCCTCTACCTCTTGCCAAGTAGTAGAGTGTGTTTCCTTCACAAGTTTTCATGGCTTGGTGAAGGTGGAGCTTGATCTAGTGATGCTTCGACGTAGATCATCTTCGGCATGGACATCGACGACCTAGCTCACCATTTCTCCGACGAAGCCGACGCTAGAGCCCGGGAATTCACTTGGACAGCGAGGAGACTTCTTTGCGGAGCTATGGAGGTGGAGAACCGGATCTACAAAGGTTGTATTTCCGTATTCTTTTAGTTAAGTGTTAACTAGTTTTTAGTTTCGCCTAGAAATCTAGCCGACGATCCGTAGTCGGGTTTCTCGGCACCGTTAAAATTTGAAATTGGCATGGTTGATGCCTTGTGAGACCTCTAGTGTGTGCCTAGGAACCCTACAGTGGTATCAGAGCCTAGCTAGAGTCTTAGGCGAAGTCCAGACTGAGTTTGAAACCCGGACGAACCGAAAACCTAACCCCAAAATAGCTCTCTGGACTTTTTCTAAAATCTGGAGTTTTTCGAAATTAAAAATGCTTAAAAAATTCAGCAGGGAATTATAAGAATTACGGCGCAAAAATTGATTCATGAACAGTAAAAACCGCGGCAGAACTGCGGCAGAAGCCTGGCTTCTTCGGCGGTTCCGCGGCGATCTGATGACGTCAGCCTCCATTGTTTGCACAGTAACTCTTACTAAATTATGCTGGATTTTCTGGGTATTTTTAAATTTTATTCAAGAGTTGAATTTTCTGGAGTTGTTTTGGGGATTCGGTGTTTCGATCGGGGTATCAAATTTTGTCTATTTGGCTTTCCGGATAAATTTTAGAATATGTTAAAAAGTTCGACCGGATATAAATACCCACTTTTTCCCCTGTCGGGAAATTTCCAAGTGTTGGATTTTTCTGTAGTTTAAAGACGTTCTAAGTAGTGCAAGTAACTCAATGGACCCTCTAGAAGACAACAAACCTTAACTCGATTATGAGACCGTCTTGAACTGCCCTTTGAACCTTCGGGTTTGGGGCAGTACGGCGTGCCACATGTGAGGCGTTGGCTTGACCCTTCTACGGCTGGACCGTTGGTACTGAGGCACGAACTGAATGTTGTTAGACTTATTTCATGTGTTGATCTGTATCGGGAAAACTTGGGTGTTCGATTGTTCGATCGGAAAGTTTGACATTTTCTATTTAACCGGAATGGGATACAATAATTGGAATTCACAAAAAGTTATGTGATAACTGAATGAATGTTATAAACATAGCAGTTTAGTCTCGCTTGATCGGTTGCCACGGAATTTTGATGTGATCAAAAGTCCGTCGCAATCACGTATCGTACGCGGATACTCGCCGGGTAAACTTAATAGACAGCCTCACTCCATAGCCCCGACCAAGTGACTGTAGGAGAACCCCGTCGCCGAAAGCATCCGTTCGGGTGCTCGCGGCAGCGGTGTTCCGCCTTGGTGCACTTCGTCGACGGTATCGGGGGTGCGGCCGTCTACTGAAGTTTGCGACGAGTATTCGATCAGGATGTCAGGAATCTTGTTGAATTGCCCGATTTGATATTGAAAAGAGTTTTCGATTTTGAGACTAAAATGCGGGGTTTATAATTGGTAGGCATGCGATGTCTAAGTAATTCATTTGGTCAGGCATGCGATGTCTAAAGAGTTGCGGATTCCAACTGTTGTAGTTTTACACTTTCTTTTCTGTGACCGTAAGTGTAATATGTGATATCGCCGGTTTCGTTGCTATATGTCAACGACAATTGGGATGCGCATATTTACTTACGTTGATGACATGTGATGTTATGTGTTGCTGGATATGTTATATTGGATCGTCGTGTTTGAATAGCCGGGGGTTTTAATGTGAGATGAGTGTTTTTCATTTTCATTCATGTAAAAACTTGTATGTAATATTCTTTTATTGGGGCACTTCCAGGTTGCGGAAGTTGTCACCCGTTGTATATTATTTACTTTTCCGCACTAGGATAGACCCAAGGAGGAGGGCACAAGTAACCGGGTTCTGGAGTCCAGTGGGAGACCAACTCGAGGAGTCGAGTTCGGGTCTCCTAACTCTAGAATTGGTAGGGTCGCTTGCCGCTCTCGTAGGGGTCTATGGGTGTGGGTTTGGCTATTCATCACGACCGTGGAATCCGTGTTTTATACTGGCTCGTATTGAAAACACGGACGTCCTAGTATATCCAATATTTCATATGATTCTTCTGCTGCGATATCTGTGATGTGATCATGTGATGTTCTGTGATAGATACAGTATATAGTATATATGATATATTATATAGCCGTTACTTATGTTTTACACCCGTGCTAGCCCTGCCCCGCTCTGCCGTTAGTTACCTAACCTAACGGTGCACGAGGGGACATCGAGGCGAATGCGGACGGCATAAGTGTACGTCGTATTTATCTGTGATGTTTAGGTACATTAAATGATGGGACTTCATTAATATGATTAATGAAATAAAAGAAACCTAAGATGTTGTAGAATCGAATTTCAAAATAAAACTGGTAGCTACATTTCTTGCTTTGCACAGTGATATATATGATATATCCCGCACCTTATTCGATGAGGAAAGGACCGAGATCCCTTCACCGGGAGTGACTCCTTTAGCAATAACTGGCAGATGCTACACCCCTCGGTTTGTCTTTTGATTGCTTTTAAGTGTTTTTGCTTTGCACAGTGATATATATGATATATCCCGCACCTCATTCGACGAGGAATGGACCGACGATCCCTTCACCGGGAGTGACTCCTTTAGCAAAACTAGAAAAGCCTCAAAAGCACTCCATTTTTAAAATCGTTTGATTCTACAACAATATCAAGTTCATTACGCAATAGGTTTTCAGAAAAACCTGTCGTAGCCCTCCGTCATTTCAGATAAGTTGTATATAGTATTCGTGCTGCATTTGTTGGCTTTCGTCAAGGTGCAGTGTGCGGTAGCTATATGCTGCTTATCTGTTAGCATACGATGCGATTGGATTAGGGTAGTCGTGCGGCTTTGTTGGCTTTCGTCAAGGGTCGTGCGGGTGGGTTTAATTCGATCAAGAAATGTACGGGTTGAACTTGACTAGCAGGCTATGGTTTGTTGGCTTTCGTCAAGGTCATAGCACGCTAGGGGCAAAATATTATCGGGAATTTCAAGTGTTGAAATTTGCAATGAGATTGCATACCTTCTATGAGATAGTTGGATCCCGATACCCGCTGCGAGTAAGAGTTACTCCTGGGAGAGTTTTATACATTACAATTAGCCGATCAAGTAGGTGTCTAGAATGGTGTCAACGGGGTTACGCCTATGGGAAAACGAGGTTTACATTAATTAGGTTCGTGCGAAAGCACGGGGGACCTCCCTCAAAGTACCGACACTGGCCTGGCTGAAAGATTGGCGAACTTGTAGTGTGTAATTAATCCCGGCTAGTCTTTCCTTTTAGGGTTTGAAGGAAGATTTGATAAAAAGCAGTGGGAGCCATCCTGATTAGATAAAATAATAACCAATCTATTCTTGCAAGAGCGCACGCTGAGTGTTTTCTTCTCTCTCTCTCCTGGTAGCGACCATATCACGCCTTAATCAAGATAATAATACGGATAATTGACCGAACCCGCTTGTTATACTGAGCTGGGGAATGTTGGTCCCGCTCCACCTTATAATTGTTATAAGACAGAGCAGGAAATAGGGGAAAACCAAGATTCTCATGCCGCCCAAACGAAGAGAGTGCATGCTGATGCATCATCTTCGGGTGTGTTCATTATACAGAACTGTTTCTCAATGTCCTTTACGTCTTGGGTATATGATACCGGATCAGGATCCCAGATATGTAATCTGTTACATAGGGCTACAGACAGGTAAAGAACTGAGAACGGGTGATAAGTTTCATGAGGCAGAAAACGGGGCAAGAGTTGCAGCCAAGTCTGTCGGTCACTGTCACCCTGTATAGAAATACATTGATTCAGAACAAATGTTATTAGATACCGAACCAGATATATAAAATCATATCAGTCTCTTTATAAGTAAAGAAATGATAAAATTTTGTATTGTTGGATAATGTTTTGAACATTTCCTATATCAAAAGTTGATCGGTTCAGGCATGTTATCTAAAAGCATTAATGTTCTAAATCAAACTGCAGTTCTTAGTATACGGAACACACACAAGAAGAAATGTTCAGAAATGAACGGATCCTTCTTGAGGTATTGTAGACTAGGTCATATCAATGCGACCCGACTAGCTAAGTTACATTTAGATGCATATTTAAATAAGTTTGAATTTACATCTTATGAAACTTGCCAGTCATGTCACAAAGATAAAATGACCATAGCTCTGTTTATTGGAAACAGAGAAAGAGTTAGTGAACTCTTGGGATGATACATGTTGATGTATGTTAGGTCCCCAGTCTACACATGCCAGGATTGGTTCTTTGTACTTCATTACATTCTCTGATAATCTCTCAAGATTCAGTCATATGTTCCCGTTGAAACACAAGTCCGAACCTTTTGAGATATCCACAGAATATAAGAAAGAAGTAGAGAACCAAAATACGGGTATAAGTATTATGTCCTATGATGAGATCAGGGAGGAGAATACTTGAGCACAGAATTCTTGGACTTTTCTAAAGGAGAATGAGATTCTCTCTCAGCATTACTCCTCCGGATACACCATAGCACGTTGGTATATCGGGGCGGAGCAGTCACACCCTATTTGATATGGTGTGCTCTATGATGAGTACTACTGAGTTACCTATTTCCTTTGGGGGTTATGCACTTGAGAAGCTGCATACCTATTGAATAAGGTTCGAATCAAATCAGTTGCCTACCACTTCATATTTGATATGATATGGGAAGAGCCCATGTCTTAAGCCAGTAAAGATTTAGGGTTGTCCGGCCTATGTCTAAAAGCAAAATCCGGACAAGCTCGAGGCAAGGTCTGTAATGTAGAACTGGAAAGGTTCCAGCTATACAAGATGCAGCCGATGATTTGATAGAACCAAAGGATTCAGTAGATACCAACGAACCTCAGCCTCTCCGCCGATCTAGCAGGGTTCCTCACCCACCTGAGAGATACTTCGGTTTCTCTATGACAGTGGGAGCGAGGATTGCATCATGAGATGGTGACCCAACTAGTTTCGAGCTGGCCATCAGGAGTGAGACTCTGTAAGAATGGCTGGATGCTTAGCGATCTGAGATGGAATCCTTATACACCAACAAAGTATGGACTTTGGTTGCTATATCTGAAGGGTTAAATCCCCATCAGGAGAAAGTATATCTTGAGAAGATTACTTGGTGTAAATGGAAAAGTTGAGACTTTCAAAGATAGACTTGTTAAAGTTTTTCGTCATTGACCAGGCGTGGATAATGATGAAACCTTTTCCAGTACCTATGCTTAAGTCCATCCAGATCCTACTTGCCACGGCTACATACCATGACTACGATATCTGGTGGTTGGGTGTCATGACTGCTTTTCTAAATGATGATTTAGAAGAGTGCGTCTATAAGTACACAGCCAGAGGGCTTCGTAGACAGTGGGAGCAGCGGAAACGTGTGCAAGATGCTTTATAGGATTAAAGCAGGCATCGCGGAGTTGGAACATCTGTTTTGATGGATTATTCAAAGAGTTTGACATCATCAAAATGGTAGATGAACCTTGTATAAACAAAAAGGTAGTAGGGAGTATGGTATTGGCCCTCGTATAGTACGTGGATGACATACTCTTGATATGAAAGGAGTTTCCTATGCTACGCTCGGTCAATCTCCGATTATCACAATGATTCTCCATATAGGATCAAACTGAAACCTCCTATATCCTGGTTTTTGGATCTATGAGATAGATCTAATTGGATGTTAGGATACTCACTAGTAGTAGTGAGATGGTATCAATCGATCCTAGGGAGAATCACTGGAAGTGTTCCAGGGTGATAAAGACGACTGAATGTCAGTCGCAGGCATTGTCTTTACCCTCAGTAAAGGGACGGTATGTTGGAAGAGTTTCAAGCTAGATACCGTGACATACTAGACGATAAAGGCAGGATACATCGCTACTTAAGATGCTACCAAAAAGGCTGTTTGGATATATAATGGTTCATGAGATGAACTAAGTTCCTACCATTGTGAGACAATGGAGTTGTGGCTTATGCCAAGGAACGCTGGTCCCATCAGTGATCCAGACATATTCTAAGGCAGTATCACCTGATCATGGAGATGGTTGATCTCGAAGGTGATCGAGGCAAGGAGAGCAGACTTAGAGGATAACGCAGCGGATCCACTCACGAAGGCCTATTCCCAGAGAGAGACTTTCATGGGATGGTTGAGTATGAGATACTACGACCACTGCTACAGATGGCCCTAGTGCAAGTGGGAGATTGTTAGTTATATGTATGCCCTAGAGGCCATTACTGTACATAGGATGTATATTGTAGTGGATGCTGGGACATATATAGGGAGGACTTTCTTGCTCGACATGATAGTATGCTATCTGGTTACTCTTTACCTTAACGTATACATTGATTGTCTCTCTGTTACATGTTGGTAAAGCCCTTAGGATGTGTACTTGACTACCTGGACTATGATGCGGATCATACTAGTGGGGACATGGTAGTCCATAAGTACATCCTTCAAAGTCCCTAGTCGTGGGTTGTATCGAGACGGGGCATCGATATACCAGAGTACACTAGCGTATACCTTCTCGACCCATACAGATGGGCGATGGATGATCCCATATCCATTGGTGTTTGACATCGGAGATGATATACGGGTGCTCAGTAGAGACTGGGTACACTGGACGGACTCGCCGAGAACTCCCAGATGGTATTATACCTCATGTCAGATGGCAGTTCTCTGGTGACACTGGTACAGAGTAGTCTGTTGACCCGAGATCGTCATAGAGTCTTGTGTGGTTCCCACTGTGCTTTGATTTCCATCTTACCACGTCCAAGAGGGCGTGCAAAACGGTGGTTTTTGGGTACAGTCCCGAGTCACATGGAGGCAATGAGCGATAGGAGGGGATTCGTCTCTCCCGGTATAGGGAGTAGATGTTGCGCTGTGTTCGATTGGCTATAACAGGAAATCCCTGGCCAGGGTTGCTGAGATTTACTGGTAAGTGTTACCAGTAGTTTCTCGAATTGTTATAGACCTCATATCGACATGACTTATCGAGCTATTGGGGTCTGACGTTTACCACCCCTAGGCAAGATATGCGACATATCAGACGACGAGACCGGACTGTACGGTAGTGTTACTGGTTGGATTCACTGGAGTGTGAGCGGGCTTGCTCGTCGATCTTCTGATCGCTCAATACCCGGGTGGCCGTTACGTTTAGCAGACCGCTTGCGGCTTGTGGGTGCTTGATATGATCATTATCTGCTGCCGGCGTATTGACGAGCCTTTAGAGTCCTACACAGAGGTTTCCTGGCTCAAGCGAAACAAAATAGGAGCGCATATGAGATATGTGCGGGACCGAGAATAATGCGTGTATGTGATACCGTATTTCATTCTCGCGATCAATGTATCGAATGGTTGTATGCGATATAACCTAGTTATCGAATCAAGGATTGATTCGATAAGCCGATACATTGTATACTAGTCGGTTGTGTGCGACATGACCGGATCATTGAATCAAGTGTTGATTTAATGATTTAATGCATAATTATATATTTGATATATTACTTTGCATTAACTAGTATTGGTTCCCTTTAAATGGATTTTCTCACTTGGTTTGTGCACATTGTATATGTGATATACATTTGTACATTTGATTGTATCATGTTTGATGATACATGCTAATTTGGTTAAGTGTATAGAATTAAACCATGGTTAACTTAATGATTAGGGTTTTGCTTTTTCATTTAATCATTTGTTTATTCATTTTGGATATTAATAAAAGCATAAAAGAAAAGCAAAATGCTTTCTTTATTTTATTTTCTTTCATGAAGCTTTTTGAAGCTTCATGAAGCTTTGGCCAAAGTGACCGCTTTGTCTTTGTCTTTAACCCTAACCATTAATCTAACCTTAGTTAATTCTCTACACTTGACCATGGTTGATTATGATAATTATTCTTTTATTTTGTATTTTCTAAATAACTTATCATAACATTATTCTTCTTCTTCTTCATTTCTTCAAGTGAAGAAAGCTTGCCTCCATCAATGGCAAGTGATGAATTAGAGTGAGAAATCCAATTCTAAAGTCTACCCACTTCCTATTTCTTCATCCTCTACCTCTTGCCAAGTAGTAGAGTGTGTTTCCTTCACAAGTTTTCATGGCTTGGTGAAGGTGGAGCTTGATCTAGTGATGCTTCGACGTAGATCATCTTCGGGATGGACATCGACGACCTAGCTCACCATTTCTCCGACGAAGCCGACGCTAGAGCCCGGGAATTCACTTGGACAGCGAGGAGACTTCGTTGCGGAGCTATGGAGGTGGAGAACCGGATCTACAAAGGTTGTATTTCCGTATTCTTTTAGTTAAGTGTTAACTAGTTTTTAGTTTCGCCTAGAAATCTAGCCGACGATCCGTAGTCGGGTTTCTCGGCACCGTTAAAATTTGAAATTGGCATGGTTGATGCCTTGTGAGACCTCTAGTGTGTGCCTAGGAACCCTACACCTAGCTTATGAATGAACTCCAAATCCAAACTTCTTAGACTGTATCGTCAACTGAACTTAATCAGTATCCTGCGCCATGCCTCCCTCAGTATTGCCTTGGACCACCTGTCCAAAATACTGCCCCTCGTCAGAAGGAAAACTATAACTCTGACAACCTCCTTGTCGTCCATGTCACCTTGGAAGCCTGGAATGATAACTGTCTCCCAAAGGAGGCAGCCGTTATCATATCCCTGGAACATTCACTTATGTTCTAAAACTGCTTCCGACTGTTTCTCCAGGATTGGATCAATGCCAACTTATTGCATCTACTGCAAGAACAACATCTGGTGTGGTACTTGACATCTCATGATTGACTCAATTGCCTAAGCAAGTGATCTGCCAATCATGCACATCCCTCTCTACTTTAGTCTATAAGACACCTTTAGAGAGGGTGACTCCATCACTTGCAGGTACACTACCGTGCCAGGAGTCGTCCATTCTAAATACTCTTAGAATGCTGTCTAAGTACCCTGATTGGGAAACCACCCAAATCTAGATCTAAAACCATAGATCTAGTAACCAGTATGTCTGATATAATGTCCAAGTCCCATGTGGAGAAACCACTGTGTGACGACCAAAGTATAACCGATCGTAGTATAGGAGTTTCTTTTCCTACTCTGTGTATGTCATCCAAATACCAGGATATCACACCCTACTACCTTCTCAACAGATCTATCCACTATTCTGATGAAGTCAAACCTATGACTGTCACG
Organism: Agapanthus africanus; assembly: GCA_030015575.1. Taxonomy (NCBI): domain Eukaryota; kingdom Viridiplantae; phylum Streptophyta; class Magnoliopsida; order Asparagales; family Amaryllidaceae; genus Agapanthus; species Agapanthus africanus. Next base: position 320,390,977 of record JASDDO010000008.1, read on the forward strand.
TCAGAAATAGATGATCTATCTCCGCTACATCTGCTTTAGTCTATAAATAGACATAAGCCTGATGTCCACCAATGCTTCCGCTGCTCCCACTGACTTCGACAACCCTCTGGCAGAGTCATATAGACGTGCACTTCTAAAGCTAGTTTAGAACGACGCTATACTCATCCTCCCACCGGGTCTCGCAGCCTGGAACAACAGCAATGGCAAGTGTGGGTAAACAAGAACCTCCCTGCCACCGTCCTTGAGGCTACCGGAGTACCTCTCGGGTGCCTGAGGTTACCCACCTTATCTGCGGAGTGGCCAATGGAATGTCAAATCAGATTGAATCTTTAGGTTCCTTATCAAATCTTCAGTAATCGTTTGCGGTTCTGGAATCACTTCCAGTTCTACCATACTCCCACTACTGTTTTTGAAAAAATCCATTTTTAATAAAACTGTGGCGAGTCTAGAACAATATTTCTATTGATCTGCCAGATGGTAGAAAATCAACCCTCGTCATAGCCTGGGTCAACCCACAAACAGCCATTACAGAAACGTGCCTTGAGTTATCCAGAGTCTGGTTTTAATCATAAGCCGGACAACTCCCCGTAGCTTAACAATGTTAAGATATGAACTGTACTGTATCCAATATAGAACTAGAGGCACTGATTTAATTTAACCAGATTCAAATCATGCAGCTATCTCCAGTGCATGTCAACTAAATGGAGAGAGGCCGATCAGCGTTACTCAACTTAGGAATGCTTCCAATTATGAGTAACCTGAAAGAGAAGCAATTTCTCTTCATCATTACTATCAACTGAATACCATACACAAATATCTACATCTTCGATCACTTTGAAGAATCCCGATATTTGCTACACCTGGTTCTCTACTCTATTCAAATACCTATAACTCCTCAAAACTTAGACCCTGTGTTTCTACGAAACACATGTCTAAGAACTAGAGAAGTTAAAAGTAAACAGAATATTGCGTGAGGACCAACCCCTCTGTCCTAATTGAAACTGGACAACATACAATACTCTGTATAAGTCCGCTGAGTCTAATAACTCTTTCACTGTGTGTCGTAGGTTGAAAACTGTACTTTTGGTTAAGAAGAATTACACCGCTGTTCAATGCTCCTTACCTAACCATCCACTGATATAGGTAAATGTCATAGACATAATTTCAAAAAGGTATATCTCACTCTATAAAAATAGACGTACAGATATATCAATTTGAAATTGGTGCATAACAACGGATATTCAAAACCAAATATTTGCCGACCGGCAAACAACCCAGGTGACTTCCTCAAATATCACCGATTACAACGAATCCCGATATAATGAGGATGATCACCCAATTCCCAATAACTTAGTCCCACTCATCTGTAACATTTTCAAAAATATAAAATATTAATTTTGGGAATTTTTATAATTTAATAATATTTTATTGATTATTTTAATATTAAATGCAAATAAATAGGAAAAATGTTAGAAAAATTATGAAAAAATTATGGAAAATTCTAAAATAGGGTAAATTAGTGAATTATGACATTTTTAAGTTTTTGTGATTTATTTGACACTAATTTAGCGCTAATCGCGATTAAAATCACTAATCGGGTTTTTTAGCAATTTTGTGCAAAACTTGCACATATCACATTTTCTCACACTTATGCATTTTCTCTCATGATTTTCTCATTTGGGTTTACTATTGAGGTGAGAAGGTTTGGATTAAGGATTAAAAGAGAAAAGGAAAAGAAAAAGAAAAGAAATGAGAATGGGGTTGGTGAGAGAGGTATGGGTGCATATTGACTTAGCCATTCCCTTGGTTTTCCTCCTCATTCCTCTCCCTCATCTTGAGCTCTTGCTGCTGCTGCCCCTTCCTCATCTCCCTCCCCTCTTCAAAGCCCAAAAGCATCTCAAAATCAACCCCAAAACCATATGTCGGTTTCATTAAAAAGATGCACAAGCTCGAGATCTACAAGATGGACTAAGAAAGCATGGATTTTGGCCACTAGGGGCAACTCTAGAAAATTCTTGAGTTGCCAATTGAGGTAATTTCTGAACCATTAGCTTAATTGTAGCATTTCCTATAACCCCATGTCAAGATTATATCGATATTGTGTGATATTATGGACTTGATGAAAACCTAGTTAGGGTTTGAGAGAATCTTGAGTTGTAATGTGAAATTGAGAACAGTAGAGGACTTGTAAACACCCTAGTGCATGAATTGAAACCCAAAACCTGAAGCTAGAACCAGAAATACGGATTTTAGAAACCGATATCGAGGAAATTGTGTAATCTGTGCAGGTTAACTTGAATCTGCTATCACCCCGAGGACCCTAAAATAATATTGAGTGGACAGTGAGACGTGCAGGCACAATTGAACCAACACCCCAAACCCTAGCCCCCAACTCGTCCGTACGGCCGCCAATTTCTTCCTTTTGGCCGCCAATTGCGGCCTGGGTCCCACCTCCTTGGCTCGTTTTGGTTCTGTAGCTCCTACATTGTTAGTTTAGGCCCCTGGTATATATAGATTTGTATAAACTGATCTAGGGTAGAATCTGGGACACATTTCATGAGTTGCTGTTTTGGACTTTAGTTTCCGTATTCCGTATTTTCATTTCTGCATTGATGTGTTTCGTTTTACCTCGACTATTTGGCGTTTATACGACGATATAGAGGATTTATATGTGGTTTTGAAGGCGTGCCATAGGTTCTCACCTATAGGCCCCCTTATCGTATCGTTTTGGATTTCATGCGCCGTTTTAGCTTGGATTTGGTTTTAATGCGCATATGCGATATTTGATGTGTAGGTACCCATGAAGACCTCGGACGACAAGCAATTGCGTGGTGATGTCCGCAAATGATGTTTCAGGTGAGTAGATTATATCTACAGGGGGAAGTCGGGTGGATGGCGTATAGCACCCCCGCAGTCCGTAGTTAGTATAATATATAGTGGTTATATGATAGTTATAGTGTGTTGTAGCTTGTGATAGGTGTTTTATGGATAGTGTAGGGTAGAAGTGACTAGTGTAGTTATAGTCGCGAACCCTAGGATAGAAGTACACCTACACACACACCCTTGCATATTACTTATACTTACACGGTGTTTGACGATATAGATTGACGTTGGTAATGAGTCGATGATGTGGGCTTGATGACGTGAGATCGGTGATTGGATACGATTCATTGTGGGATATGACTTGTGATTTCTTGCGGGCTTGGGATATGTGTTTACCCCGCATGCATACTTCACTGATGGTATCGTTTGGTGTTAGACATAGAGTAGTACCCCAGACTATGTGATCTGATGATAGTGATACCTGTTATGTGATGAGATAGTGAGATGTTGACCCGTACCCAGCTATTGGGATGCCGTACGATGATTACCGTACGAGCCGATATTGATGATAGATCCGCACTCATAACTCGAGGATATCTTATGATATGACATTGAGGCGAGATCACCGACTATATACCTTTATATATGTATCGACTCAGATTTAGGCGGTTTCCATACCCTTCCAGACTTGCTTGATACTTAGATCGGTAGTTGCATAGTAGAGGTTAGATTAGACCAGAGTCATACCTATTTCAAAACTAACGAATCGGGAATATTGCAAGATAGGGAAAAGGGGATTCTACGGATACTTTCAAATGTGTAGAGTCTATTTTCTAAACACCGTAGCCCTTGTTTTACCAAAGACCCCGATTCGTCTTATTTCAAAAGGCAAGGTTGTATGATATAGCTTTTGAGTTAGATTCTTCACTGTTGCGTTGCTTATTTCGATTGCACCTGTTTATACTATTTGCATGGCATTACTTGTGCTTATTGTTATATTGCCATCATGCTGTTAGGACACCAGTACCATTATCGATGATGCGTATGTTCCACGTACACTGATTGCCGGCTCACACACTTCATCATCGATAATTGCTATGCCACTACACTGTAGTACTGCTGCATTCATGGTATGATTTCCGCATGGCATATTGTACACATAGACCTGTACACAAGCATATATGATTTTGACTTGATATTCATACCTGATACATATGTCACACCTGATCATTATATTATAGCTCATTTATATGTGACATGACTTGATACTCACATTTGATGCTTATATCACATCTGATCATCATACTGTAGCTCATTTATATGTGACATGACTTGATACTCACATTGATGCTTATATCACATCTGATCATCATATTGTAGCTCATTTATATGTGACATGACTTGATACTCACATTTGATGCTTATATCACATCTGATCATCATACTGTAGCTCATTTATATGTGACATGACTTGATACTCACATTGATGCTTATATCACATCTGATCATCATATTGTAGCTCATTTATATGTGACATGACTTGATACTCACATTGATGCTTATATCACACCTGATCATTATATCGTAGCTCATCTATATGTGACTTGACATGATATTTATGTTTGACGCACATATCATATCAGATTAGTGACTTACCTTTTGGTTTGGATTATATGTGATTTCTGGATTTGGGAACCGTGGCTATTTCAAATATGTAATCGTTTAAAAACCCGGTTCCCTTGATATGATATTTCGGTGCGTCCACCATGTGTTTTCTCGGTGCTAGAGTGATATATAATAACCCGAATCGAGGAGGCGGTTGAGGCCGATTACGGGTACATGGTGGATCCGGTATGGTACCCCGGGGCGAGAACGGTTTCGCTGTGTGATAGACGGTGAGCCCGGCAGAGGGACTACTACCTACCGGTGATTGTACTTGAGCTCGGCGGATATCTGGAGGATTCCGACCGGAGCCCAGAGATGGACATGGGTTGACCCGTACTGCCGGGGCCGAGGGCCGATACCGCAGACGGAGCCTAGAGATGGACATGGGTTGACTCGTACTGCCGGGGCCGAGGGCCGATACCGCAGACGGAGCCCCATATGGATGAGGATTTACGTGTCGATGCTTGGCACGGGTTTCATGATGTTTTACCATGATGTTGTTTATATCCTCATATTGCATGCATGATGCTTATTGTCATTGGGTGACGGGTGGACGGGTTCCACGCATATACAGACATAGATCATATACAGATATGGATCATATACAGACATAGATCATATACAATATGGATCATATACAGACATGGATTATATATATACAGACTGGATTTACACTTATCATACTTCATTTGTATATATAACAGGGTATGAGGGCGCTGTTATATATACCCTTACACCAATATTAGTGGTATGGGACGCTAATATATGTGTATTGATATCATTGATACTTCATCATATTTACTTCTTGCAGACATACCTTATACTGATGACATGTTATTACCTGAGTACTTGGCCCCACATACATATTTAGATGTTACCTTGCCACCTTATCACACTCAGATGTACTCTTGTGGATTATTACTGATTGTTGACTTAGGTTTATGTCTTGCATTCGGTTTCTGCTTGTAGATATTTCTATTCACGAGTTGGCAACTCACCCCCGTTGTGCCACAGTTCTTGCAGGTTCTGCCGTACAGGTTCTATTGCGGCATTTCTGGCACACTACTTTCTTGCGGGTGGTTTGCTTTTGGTAGGTGGATTCTTTTGCATCAAGAACCACCCTTGTATTTATTTATTTCATTGTATCTAGAAATTGTCCATCAACCAAAACTTGTATATTCTTTCAGACTTAGAGACAGTGTTGTATTATTCGACCTTAGAGTCGCGCTTAGTAGTATTGCGGTTTTCTTGCTACTTTTGAGCTTTCTTTGGTTTTGATCCTCGCCACTTGGCGTTGTATATTATCTATCATTGTGTGGTTGTGACCGTCGATTGACGAAGAGCTAGCTCCCGCTTGGGGATGCCTTTATCATTGCATATATATTGTTATCCTTGTTGTACCCCATTCGGGGCCAGTTTTACAAAAGAAACTCTGCCGAAATTTTTAGAAAAGACTTATTGTTTTCAAAACGTACCTTCGGCTTAGTTATTTAAAAACCTTGATTTCAAACCTGTATTTCTTCACTTCTTTAAACCAGTTTTCTTTACTTATTCTTCAAAATGGTTTTAGATTTCTGGGCTTTTGGCTTACTTGGATCAGATGGAGTCCTTTAGGCTTCATATGGTTCAAGTGCCAGTCACGTGCTCTTTCGGGTCGTGACAAAGTTGGTATCAGAGCGCTAGGTTGACCTTGGTTCGAGTCTAAGTTTGACTATGTGGAGCCTAGGGAGTTATTTATATACGGAACTTAGGCTTGACCTTACGGAACTCAGACTTGGTCGAGGGGGTATTCGACCCGAACTTTCGTCGTATTAGGATGACCCTTGGTTGATGGATTAGGTGACTAAAGTAGAGTGACGTACCGTTGGTATGTTCCGCGGCATACTTACGACACGCCACTCCGCTTAAGGAACCTTAGGATGTACATACTTTCGAGATTAGTGATTCTCTTCATATCCTGGATTATACATCCATTTGAGGTCCCCGATTCTATTAGTTCATGATCATACCTTTATCGATGCTGTTCCTTCCTATGATCATGTATCCACTTTGGATCTGTTGTTTCCCTTCTTGCCACTGATGTGCTCTCTTTGATAGTCGATCGAGATTCCTGTCACCATGTTTGAGCGCAGTTTGGGCTGCTGCTAGGGTTACGGCCGGTGTGAGCTCGTTTGGTACGAGGGCCGACCTTTGTGTTTTCTGGTGACATGGGAATGTCTCGAGTTAGTATTGGTGATTGTGACCTCTAGTGGAGGCGAGTGCTTGGATTTGCACCGGATGATTGGGCCATTGTTAGAGCTGCCTGTTGTGAGAGGACTGTTGATGTACAACATACCTCAGAGATTGTGATGTCGCCTACTGTGCAGACAGATGGACCAGCTGTTGCTGAGATCGACAGGAGGTTGCTTTCGGAGCTTACGAGCTGAGATTGCCGGAGCTTTCAGGCAGATATGCGACAGATGATAGCTAGTCTACCCGATTTGAGAGACGAAGGTGATTCGTCCGATTTTGCGCCAGAGCGGGCTCAGTTGAGTTGAAGAATTCCAGTGTGGAGAATCTTACTCAGATCTAGAGCAGACCGATTCAGAGATGACCGTCTATGTATTGCCCTTCCTGGAGGATTGAGGCATTGTTCGGCGTACAGGCGTATGAGCCAGTTGCTGCTGTAAATGATGAGATATCGCCCAGATGATTGGAGCTGTTGCAGCGTGACCATATACTCAGAGAGATGATAGCGAGTCGCTAGTCACCTGAGGATGAATGACTAGGACATGTAGTTCGTTCGTTACCGATGCGAGGTCATCAGATAGATTGTTTCCAGCTAGAGACGATTTCACGCAGGTTCGTTGAGAGTCGATTGAGACGATCGAATGTCAGGAGCCCATTTTCCAAGTTTAAAGTATACGGAAAGACATGCAGCTGATTCTATGGACCCTCTAGAAGAATGAAACCCTAACTCGACTTAATGACCGTGTGACAGCCTTCGAACCTTAGGGTTTACGGCGGTTCCGCGGCACCATTAGTGAGGCTTGGGTTTTCCCTTCTACGGCTGGACCACCGACGCTGTGGCATGTACTCGATACTATTAAACTGTACCCGAGATGTGGGCTCTTGGGGGATTATGAGGATCTGACGAGTCGATCGGATGGTTCGACATCTTTCGGATATCGTGATGGGACACTGCTTGGGAGACTCCAGATGTGAGCGTAGCCGTCGGAGCGCAGTTCGTGTAGCCACGATGAGTTAGGTCTGAATCAGTCGACATTGACGCAGAGCGAAGAAAAGAGTTCGCAAGATATTTCGACGAGATGGCGTCCCACTCCGCTGACATCAGAGATGTGATACGCACCCCGAGGCGTGGTATGTGGATAGATCTTCCAGAAAGAAGCGCGATAAGTATGTAGCCGTTCCGGAATAAGCTTTCGTTTCAGCATTGGATGACGACTTCCGGGCATTTCGGCAGGTATGAGATTTGAGAAAGGAACCTCGACAGGACTTTTCTGGAATACGATACGGGGAGACCTGGACCAGGAGTAGTCGTTTTGCGCACACCCAGCAAGACAGAGTTCAGCATTGTCGACGAGGTAGTTGACCAGGATCGGATAAAGGAACTTACCCAGATGTGTTGCGAATTGATCAAGGGCGGACGAGTGATGAGTATTCCTCCGGTGGTTGGGACGTGTTCCCGAGGACCAGTTCAGCCTGACATCTTCTGTAGAATGATGAAGCTGCTTAGTACGCGATTTCGAGTCCGTGTGAGAGACTTCAGATTGGCCGTGGCCGAGAACAGTGCAGTGCAAGGTGGCTTGGCGTGACGTCATGGTGGACGATGATAGAGACATATGGAACCAGAGGTTCGTGTGAGACACTGACGAGCTGTCATTGCTTCCCGTCGAGACTAGAGACCTGATATGCTTACAGAGACGTTGGGATGTGACCAATTTCCGAGAAAAGGTTGTGCTGAGGACACAGATGTCTATCAAGCGAGAAGAGGTAGTACAAGAGAGCCAGCCTCTGTGCAGATCGGCATAGACATGATTGGAAAAGACCTTGAGCAGGATTCCTTCCAGGACATTGCTGCAATGATGTTTGCACCCAGGATCAGATGTGTGGCGTGCATTCAGAGAGCCAGAGGCCGACGCCAGTGATATGCTGCCTTACGAGTGGTCATGAGGATTGACCGAGAGGTGACCAGAGAAGTGCCAGAACGGAATCGTCCCCGTTAGCACGCCTGACAGGGCCGATGAGCCGATTGACTGTGAGATAGGAAATCCGCAGAGAAGATAAGTACCCAGAGTCAGAGGACGCCGGACCGCAAGCAAGAAGCAAGTAGATATCCTGCGCTGCTAGCAGTAGATTGCACTGACTCCTTCTCGACTTCGAAGGAGGAACTACCGACGATGGTATTTATGATTTGTGATTTTGTGATTCGATTATCACGTATCCGTCATTTTGGATTTCGGTATTTTGGGCGTTCTGTTTGCATGATTTAGTTTTGATGACTGAGTTTCATGATATTGGTTTCATGCACCCACTGGATATTTATATATTTTGCGCTGAGTTATTACATTTGAGATATTGATTGAGATTTCATGCCTATCGTATTCAGTGATTTGATTTGCACTTCCAGCGTAGTTTTCATGCATCTTTAGTGTTTTGATATACGATTTTGGTGCACGCCAGATGCACTAAATCGGAATTCTTCGTGCATTTCATATGCACTTGATTTTTCTGTCAGGCACATACGTTGCCTACGACAGATGTTTCGTGCACACCCGTTGCACTTAGATGCTGTTTTATACACCTGTTTGACACATATATGGATTTTGATTCCTTGCGCACCAGACGCATAGGATATTCTTATATATGCATTTTGGGAATTGATTGCTAGTAGAGTAGTACATTTCTTTTTTTTTATGATATTCTCTATGTTTTGATGTTTTCGGAACCCCGACAAATGGATTATTACTGAAATTGTTTTAGTAGTGGGGGTTTAAATTTAAATTCGGGGACCGAATTTCTTTAAGCGGGGTAGATTGTAACATTTTCAAAAATATAAAATATTAATTTTGGGAATTTTTATAATTTAATAATATTTTATTGATTATTTTAATATTAAATGCAAATAAATAGGAAAAATGTTAGAAAAATTATGAAAAAATTATGGAAAATTCTAAAATAGGGTAAATTAGTGAATTATGACATTTTTAAGTTTTTGTGATTTATTTGACACTAATTTAGCGCTAATCGCGATTAAAATCACTAATCGGGTTTTTTAGCAATTTTGTGCAAAACTTGCACATATCACATTTTCTCACACTTATGCATTTTCTCTCATGATTTTCTCATTTGGGTTTACTATTGAGGTGAGAAGGTTTGGATTAAGGATTAAAAGAGAAAAGGAAAAGAAAAAGAAAAGAAATGAGAATGGGGTTGGTGAGAGAGGTATGGGTGCATATTGACTTAGCCATTCCCTTGGTTTTCCTCCTCATTCCTCTCCCTCATCTTGAGCTCTTGCTGCTGCTGCCCCCTTCCTCATCTCCCTCCCCTCTTCAAAGCCCAAAAGCATCTCAAAATCAACCCCAAAACCATATGTCGGTTTCATTAAAAAGATGCACAAGCTCGAGATCTACAAGATGGACTAAGAAAGCATGGATTTTGGCCACTAGGGGCAACTCAAGAAAATTCTTGAGTTGCCAATTGAGGTAATTTCTGAACCATTAGCTTAATTGTAGCATTTCCTATAACCCCATGTCAAGATTATATCGATATTGTGTGATATTATGGACTTGATGAAAACCTAGTTAGGGTTTGAGAGAATCTTGAGTTGTAATGTGAAATTGAGATCAGTAGAGGACTTGTAAACACCCTAGTGCATGAATTGAAACCCAAAACCTGAAGCTAGAACCAGAAATACGGATTTTAGAAACCGATATCGAGGAAATTGTGTAATCTGTGCAGGTTAACTTGAATCTGCTATCACCCCGAGGACCCTAAAATAATATTGAGTGGACAGTGAGACGTGCAGGCACAATTGAACCAACACCCCAAACCCTAGCCCCCAACTCGTCCGTACGGCCGCCAATTTCTTCCTTTTGGCCGCCAATTGCGGCCTGGGTCCCACCTCCTTGGCTCGTTTTGGTTCTGTAGCTCCTACATTGTTAGTTTAGGCCCCTGGTATATATAGATTTGTATAAACTGATCTAGGGTAGAATCTGGGACACATTTCATGAGTTGCTGTTTTGGACTTTAGTTTCCGTATTCCGTATTTTCATTTCTGCATTGATGTGTTTCGTTTTACCTCGACTATTTGGCGTTTATACGACGATATAGAGGATTTATATGTGGTTTTGAAGGCGTGCCATAGGTTCTCACCTATAGGCCCCCTTATCGTATCGTTTTGGATTTCATGCGCCGTTTTAGCTTGGATTTGGTTTTAATGCGCATATGCGATATTTGATGTGTAGGTACCCATGAAGACCTCGGACGACAAGCAATTGCGTGGTGATGTCCGCAAATGATGTTTCAGGTGAGTAGATTATATCTACAGGGGGAAGTCGGGTGGATGGCGTATAGCACCCCCGCAGTCCGTAGTTAGTATAATATATAGTGGTTATATGATAGTTATAGTGTGTTGTAGCTTGTGATAGGTGTTTTATGGATAGTGTAGGGTAGAAGTGACTAGTGTAGTTATAGTCGCGAACCCTAGGATAGAAGTACACCTACACACACACCCTTGCATATTACTTATACTTACACGGTGTTTGACGATATAGATTGACGTTGGTAATGAGTCGATGATGTGGGCTTGATGACGTGAGATCGGTGATTGGATACGATTCATTGTGGGATATGACTTGTGATTTCTTGCGGGCTTGGGATATGTGTTTACCCCGCATGCATACTTCACTGATGGTATCGTTTGGTGTTAGACATAGAGTAGTACCCCAGACTATGTGATCTGATGATAGTGATACCTGTTATGTGATGAGATAGTGAGATGTTGACCCGTACCCAGCTATTGGGATGCCGTACGATGATTACCGTACGAGCCGATATTGATGATAGATCCGCACTCATAACTCGAGGATATCTTATGATATGACATTGAGGCGAGATCACCGACTATATACCTTTATATATGTATCGACTCAGATTTAGGCGGTTTCCATACCCTTCCAGACTTGCTTGATACTTAGATCGGTAGTTGCATAGTAGAGGTTAGATTAGACCAGAGTCATACCTATTTCAAAACTAACGAATCGGGAATATTGCAAGATAGGGAAAAGGGGATTCTACGGATACATTCAAATGTGTAGAGTCTATTTTCTAAACACCGTAGCCCTTGTTTTACCAAAGACCCCGATTCGTCTTATTTCAAAAGGCAAGGTTGTATGATATAGCTTTTGAGTTAGATTCTTCACTGTTGCGTTGCTTATTTCGATTGCACCTGTTTATACTATTTGCATGGCATTACTTGTGCTTATTGTTATATTGCCATCATGCTGTTAGGACACCAGTACCATTATCGATGATGCGTATGTTCCACGTACACTGATTGCCGGCTCACACACTTCATCATCGATAATTGCTATGCCACTACACTGTAGTACTGCTGCATTCATGGTATGATTTCCGCATGGCATATTGTACACATAGACCTGTACACAAGCATATATGATTTTGACTTGATATTCATACCTGATACATATGTCACACCTGATCATTATATTATAGCTCATTTATATGTGACATGACTTGATACTCACATTTGATGCTTATATCACATCTGATCATCATACTGTAGCTCATTTATATGTGACATGACTTGATACTCACATTGATGCTTATATCACATCTGATCATCATATTGTAGCTCATTTATATGTGACATGACTTGATACTCACATTTGATGCTTATATCACATCTGATCATCATACTGTAGCTCATTATATGTGACATGACTTGATACTCACATTGATGCTTATATCACATCTGATCATCATATTGTAGCTCATTTATATGTGACATGACTTGATACTCACATTGATGCTTATATCACACCTGATCATTATATCGTAGCTCATCTATATGTGACTTGACATGATATTTATGTTTGACGCACATATCATATCAGATTAGTGACTTACCTTTTGGTTTGGATTATATGTAATTTCTGGATTTGGGAACCGTGGCTATTTCAAATATGTAATCGTTTAAAAACCCGGTTCCCTTGATATGATATTTCGGTGCGTCCACCATGTGTTTTCTCGGTGCTAGAGTGATATATAATAACCCGAATCGAGGAGGCGGTTGAGGCCGATTACGGGTACATGGTGGACCCGGTATGGTACCCCGGGGCGAGAACGGTTTCGCTGTGTGATAGACGGTGAGCCCGGCAGAGGGAATACTACCTACCGGTGATTGTACTTGAGCTCGGCGGATATCTGGAGGATTCCGACCGGAGCCCAGAGATGGACATGGGTTGACCCGTACTGCCGGGGCCGAGGGCCGATACCGCAGACGGAGCCCAGAGATGGACATGGGTTGACTCGTACTGCCGGGGCCGAGGGCCGATACCGTAGACGGAGCCCCATATGGATGAGGATTTACGTGTCGATGCTTGGCACGGGTTTCATGATGTTTTACCATGATGTTGTTTATATCCTCATATTGCATGCATGATGCTTATTGTCATTGGGTGACGGGTGGACGGGTTCCACGCATATACAGACATAGATCATATACAGATATGGATCATATACAGACATAGATCATATACAGATATGGATCATATACAGACATGGATTATATATATACAGACTGGATTTAAACTTATCATACTTCATTTGTATATATAACCGGGTATGAGGGCGCTGTTATATATACCCTTACACCAATATTAGTGGTATGGGACGCTAATATATGTGTATTGATATCATTGATACTTCATCATATTTACTTCTTGCAGACATACCTTATACTGATGACGTGTTATTACCTGAGTACTTGGCACCACATACATATTTAGATGTTACCTTGCCACCTTATCACACTCAGATGTACTCTTGTGGATTATTACTGATTGTTGACTTAGGTTTATGTCTTGCATTCGGTTTCTGCTTGTAGATATTTCTATTCATGAGTTGGCAACTCACCCCCGTTGTGCCACAGTTCTTGCAGGTTCTGCCGTACAGGTTCTATTGCGGCATTTCTGGCACACTACTTTCTTGCGGGTGGTTTGCTTTTGGTAGGTGGATTCTTTTGCATCAAGAACCACCCTTGTATTTATTTATTTCATTGTATCTAGAAATTGTCCATCAACCAAAACTTGTATATTCTTTCAGCCTTAGAGACAGTGTTGTATTATTCGACCTTAGAGTCGCGCTTAGTAGTATTGCGGTTTTCTTGCTACTTTTGAGCTTTCTTTGGTTTTGATCCTCGCCACTTGGCGTTGTATATTATCTATCATTGTGTGGTTGTGACCGTCGATTGACGAAGAGCTAGCTCCCGCTTGGGGATGCCTTTATCATTGCATATATATTGTTATCCTTGTTGTACCCCATTCGGGGCCAGTTTTACAAAAGAAACTCTGCCGAAATTTTTAGAAAAGACTTATTGTTTTCAAAACGTACCTTCGGCTTAGTTATTTAAAAACCTTGATTTCAAACCTGTATTTCTTCACTTCTTTAAACCAGTTTTCTTTACTTATTCTTCAAAATGGTTTTAGATTTCTGGGCTTTTGGCTTACTTGGATCAGATGGAGTCCTTTAGGCTTCATATGGTTCAAGTGCCAGTCACGTGCTCTTTCGGGTCGTGACATCATCATCTGTAAAACCATATAGATGTGAGAATCAAACCCGGTAAATACATACCCTGGAGTAAGTGTCTAATCGGGAAATCAGTTTTCCATTAACAGTACACAGTGAAACTGAAACATTGAAATGTTTCGTTGGGGTATCCCGGTATTCCTAGTAATGCCTCTTCCATTATCCAGATTCAGAACTGTAACCGTATAATTCTTTGCCACCTCTCCAAATCCCTTTATATGTCTTTAGTCATTACCTTCTGTACACCCCTTTAGGCCAAATGGTTTTCTTCCTTCCCTACCGTTCGGCACCAGCCTATGGTTTGGAAGAAGACTATCCAATAAGCATAATGGGTGTACTGTCCTAATCCTAGGAGCACTCGCAATGCGAGAGAAGGTGAAGATAAAAGACAACCGAATAAACCTTATTCCTATTTCTCCTGAACCAGAATCCATCCCCGAACTGGAACAAGTTCCTTTCGAGTTCGTATATAACCATACGATGGAATATCCAATAAACTGTGGATCTTCGTAGTGATACGGAGTGTCCTGGAGAAATACAAAGGTGATTTAGGATTGGCGAAGAAATACTTGTTTTGGTCGTGAATAGCAGTCGCAATTTACTTTGCCCTCTTACTAATCCCTTGCTTTGTCTTAACTTAATACCTTCTGTACACCGTTTAGGCTAACTGGTTTTCTTCATTCCCTACCGGTCGGCACCAGCCTATGGTTTGGATGAAGACTATCCAATTTGCGTAATAAGTGTACTACTCCTAAGCCAAGGAGTACTCGCAACCTGAGAGAAGGTGAAAAGAAAAGACAACTGAATAGTCCTATTCATTTTCTCCAGAACCAGAAACCATCCTCGAATAAATTCCTTCGAGTTCGTATATAACCATACGATGGTTTTGTCCAATGGAAGTGGACGTTCGCAGTAATATGGGGTGTCCTGGAGAAAAGAGTAAAAGTAGGAGTGGCAATGAGGTTAGCGACTCTGACAATCCAAAAGCCAGTGTTAAGAAGGTTCGGTCAACTTGGTCACTGAGTCATAGTCTTAGGGTCGGGTCAATGGTCGCGGCCAAAGAGAGAAAAGAAACACTCAGCGTGCACTCTAACCTAGATCAGAATGGTTACCAATTTATCTAATCTGGAAACCTCCCACTGTAACTCAAATTCTCCTCCAAACCTGAAAGAAGAATTAGTCGGGGTCACCCAAGGAGTAAACCAACTCATCAGTAGGAATCGGGATCCAACTATCATTGCATGATAACGTGACGGAATCCGCTCACGGTGTCACACTCCAGAAGGTATGCGCATATCTGGCAAGTTTCAGTACTTTTGAAACTCCCGATGTGATTTCTACCCCATGCTCTTATGACCTTGACTTTGGCCAACATATCATAAGTCACATGTCAAGTTCTACCCGTCATTTTCCAGGTTAATTTGAACCCATCCGTACATACCCTTTACTTTGGCCAAAATGGCAGTACGACTGTCCCAAACCAACGCATCTATCTATGCTGCATATGAATACCCCAATAGCTACCAATCACTGTGCCTTGACTTTGGCCAACATACACAGCTTGAATACTATTGACTACCCATATGAAACGACGGAGGGCTACGAATGGTTTCTGGCGAAAACCTTTAACGTAATGAACTTGATATCGTTGAAGGAACGGATAGCTTTTTAGAAAATATAGTGACGAAAACCTTTACTAAAGAGGTCACTCCCGGTGAAGGGATCTCGGCTCTTTCCCCGTAGAATGGGGTGCAGGATTTTCCAAATGAATACCACGATGCAAAGCAAAAGTAATCGGCTATAGTGAAGTTAATGCCCTGACGCAAACTTCTGTCCAAGGGGTCACTCCCGGTAAAGGAATCTCGGCCCTTGCCTCGTCGACTGAGGAGCAGGATATTCCAAATGAATACCACGATGCAAAACAAAAGTGAACGTCCTTGCAATAACAGCTTTTTGAAAAGTGTTCCAACAACATCAGAATAGGTTTGTTTTAACTTGCATTGATCCGAATCAACGCAGTCCCATCAATGGATCACACCACAAAGAACGAAAATATACTGATGTACGTATATGCCATCCGCATTCACCACTTGGTCCCGTCATTACCCGTTAGGTTAGCTAACTAACGACAGAGCGGGGACTGGACTAGCGCGGATGTAAAACATATACAACATCTACTAATATATATACCAATATATTATATTCGCTCAAGGCGTGATAAAAATGCAACATCACAGAAATGTACAGCATCACAGAACAATACAGATATCTGGGATCCCCGGGTTTCACAGAGCCACTACTGAAAACCCGACGTTCCCCTGGTCGTGTGGATAGCCTGTGCAATGAAATCCTAGATCCCTATGGGCGCGGCAAGTTACCCACCAAAACCTGAAGCGAGGCAGCCCCCTTCAGCGCCGTGAATGGACCACCCAGCACTTCACGGAATCCGGTAACTTGGGCACCCCTCCTTGGTCAACCTGTACCCCCTACGAGTGCGGCGAATAGCCCGCCAATTCTAGAGTGAAGCTCCTCCGTCCCAATGCCATGAGATGCGGGCTTGTTGCCCTCCAGAACCCGGCTATCCGTGCACCCCTCCGCGGGGTAATCCTAGTACAGAAAGTAAAATATACATACAACGGGTACATCGACCGCAACCAGGTCGTGCCCCAAAAGAATAATACAATCAGGCAGTGACGGCAGTCCACATGTCGGACGCTCGCCCCGCAATATCAAATGTACATAATACAACAGCACTGTACTAGCATTGCATCCAGGCTATCCCCACAACCGATCCGCAACATCACAGCAAAATCACAAAACATCAACGTGAAAGTCACGTTCGCAAATCCGTCTAACCGGGCTATAGCAGTTAGACCGGATTTACCGATCGAGTGACATTCACGGTCACAGATATAATGTAAATACTGTGAAATAATATGTTTAAAATATCCGATCAATCAAAACTATAATAAGTGGGCCCCAAGTACTACTGTAGCAGATCAGGAAATTCTGGGCCCAATGTTATTATTCCAAAACCCCTATTTTGATCCCAGAAAGAAACTGAAGAAATATGATAACTTAATCTCACTACAGTGCGGCGGAACCGCGGCCCAATGGGGGTTTTGGCCGCGGTTCCGCGCTCTGGCAGAAGATTCACTTTATCGTATTTCTGCAGAATTCTTATATCTTCTGGTAGATCACTTTTCTGTAACCTGAAAAAATTTTGGACACCAAAAAATTTTAACAGAAATCTGATGTGAACAAAAATGTAGATTTTGGAATTTTGGTCGATCGGAAATGCAAAACACATTAGACAAAGCTAGACTAAGTTAATGGCGAGGCTTTGATACCACTGTAAGTGCACGGCGGCGCCCCGGCCGTCAATCCGAGGGCCAAATACGGAAACGGTGATAAACTTTAATTTTGCGAACTTAGCAAACCGGCACCACCGCGCACTAAACCCCGGATCATGCCATTAAACTAGACTAAGCTAACTACAAGAGGGGGAAGAGATATACCGAATGATCTGTGTCCTTCGTTCTTCGTCTCCACTCCGATCTCCCGCGGATATTTCGTCCGTCACCTCCGCGTCAAAACGGGCACCACATCGCCAAAATCTTTTACGGGCTCCCACCTCTTGACCGAGGCAACTCGGGCTCGAAGTTGGCTAGCCGACGCGTCCAAGGGATGCTGTAGAATAGTATAGTAAGCAGGTCTCTTTGGGATTTATAAGGTTGCCATGTTGGAGGAATTTTTGCACAAAGATATTCATGGATGCTTGAGGGAATAATGGAGCATCCATGAAAATGAGCTCGGCCACAAGAAGAAATGTGCTCACTGTGAAAAACAATGAAGCAAGCTCTCTCACAGGAATCTTGCAAGTGGGTAGTATATTAATTAAAACCATGCTAAAGGAATTAATCCATTCACAAATAAAAACCCCTCTCCACTCATACAAAAGCAATCTTGTCCCTGCAGGAAAAGAGGCCGGCCCCCACAACTAAAAATGGGTGGAAAAAAAAAAGAATGGAATTTTTCAAGTGGAAAAAGAATGGATAAAGATAAGGTCACACCAAATTTCTTTTCTCATAAATGCAAGTGATAGATTCAAATGGAATCTCATGATGATGGTCAAATCATAATCCACACATATGCAAGAAAACCCTCCACTAAACGTTATTTGCACAAATGCAAATAACACCCTTCAACGGAAAGACCGGCCGCGAAGAAACAAAGAAAGACCGGCCGGAACGGAATGCAAACTGGCAACCCCAGAAAACCGATCCCGTAATAAATTACAGGAAAACCCCGCTACTGCAAATACATGCCCGCATTTGTATTCCCTCTGAACACAAATGCAAAGAGACAAAAACTACACTGTCTAATACTAGGATCCGGCTTAAGCCAAAGCCGGCTAGTAAAATCCGTCCGATCACGATCCGTGCAATACCGCACGTATCTTATCGAACCCTGCCATATCTCCATACGGCCTCTACAGCGTTTCGCCCGAAAGCTTGAGTAACTGAAAGTGTGGTGGACTCTAAAGACTCGTCAATACTATGGTTGTGGATTTAACCACTAGCACGTCAGAGGTATAAGCCAATAGGTGACGGGCCACCAGCTATTGACCAAAAGGGACGTCGATGAGCGAACTCATCCTGACACCCTACTGAGCCTGTCGGTGACAATATACGTACAGTCCGGTCCGTTCGTCTATGAGCATCGCGTGTCCGGCCTAGGGGGTTGGTAAAAGTCAGACCCCCAAAAGCGGTACAAGTCGTGTCGGAGTGTAGCCCAGAACATCCTGAGATACTACTGGAATACCTACCAGTAAATCTCCTGCCTTGGCCAAGGACTTCGTGTAATGGCTCTCCTAGACACAGCGCAACCTCACCCCCAATACCGGGAGAGACGAACCCCTGAATATCCGCTCACTGCCTCCATGTGGCTCGGGACTGTACCCAACTAAAACCTATTTGCACGACTCCTTTGAGCCGTGGTAGGGAAGTAATTAAAGCACAGTGGGAACTCACACGAGACAAATGACAATCCCCAGGTCGATGAACTAACCTGTACACATGTCACCTGGGAACTGCTATCTGACGTCAGGTATAAGACCAACTAGCATGTTCCCGGCGAGTCCTGTCCGGTGTACTCATAACCCAATGAGCACCTGTATACATCTTAGGTGAACCAACTGACACCAGTGGCTTGTGAGACCGGCCACCGCCCCTCGTCGGGGTCTCGACTGTATACACTAGTCTACTCTGGAGAATCGATGCCCTGTCTCGAAACTCCCACGACTAGGGACCTTTTAAGGATGTGCTTATAGACTCCAGCTCTCACTTATATGATCGCCCTCATACTGCTGGCAGTCAAGCAAGAATCCTAGGGGCTCTATCAACGTGCAATAGCGACCTGTCAGGTCACCTAAAGCAGTACACGATGATAAAGGTAAACCAGATAGCGTACTATCATCTCGAGTAAGACTGTCCTCCCGGGATAGGTCCTCCCTCAATCATTGCAATCACGTGCCTGTGACCCAATAATTGACTCTGAGGGCACTATCTCCAACACTCGCAACCTAAGAGAAGGTGATGATAAAAGACAACTGAATAATACCTTATTCTATTTCTCCCGAACTAGGGAATAAAGCAAAGGTGAAGTAGGAGTGGCGATGAAGTACGTTGTTTGGTCGTGAATGATAGTAGTCGCAATTTACTTTGCCCTCTTTCTAATCCCTTTATTTTGTCTTTACTTATTACCTTCTGTACACCCAACATAGGCTAATTGGTTTTCTTCATTCCCTACCTTTCGGCACATGCCTATGGTTTGGAAGAAGACTATCCAATAAGCGTAATAGGTGTACTCTCCTAAACTAAGGAGCCCTCGCAACCTGAGAGAAGGTGATGATAAAAGACAACTGAATAAACCAATTCAATTTCTCCTGAATCTGAATCTGAATCCATCCTCGAAGAAGTCCCTTCGAGTTCGTATATAACCATACGATAGATCTATCCAATGGAAGTGGATGTTCGTAGTGATACGAGGTGTTCTGAGAAATTCAAAGGGTTAAAGAAGGAGCGACAATGACTTATGCAACTCAGACAATCCAAAAGCCAGTATTTTAAGAAGGTTCGGTCAACTTGGTCACTGAGTCATAGTGTAGGGTCGGTCAAACGTCGCTGCCAAAGAGAGAGAGAAAAGAAACACTCTGTGTGCACTCTAACCTAGATCAGAATGGTTATCACTTTATCTAATCAGAAAACCTCCCACTGTACTGTCAAATTCTCCTCCAAACCTGAAAGAAGAATCAATCGGGATCACCCGAAGAGTAAACCAACTCATCAATGGGAATCGGGATCCAACTCTTATCGTATGATAACATGAAGGAATCCACTCACGTTATCACACTCCAGAAGGTTTGCGCATGCTTGGAAAGTTTCAGTTTCTTTAGAAACTCTCGATATGATTTTTACCCCATACTCTTATGACCTTGACGAAGGCCAACAAATCATAAGTCACATGTCAAGTTCTACCCGTCATTATCTTGTTAATTTGAACCCACCCGTACATACCCTTGACGAAGGCCAACAAGGTAATACGACTGTCCCAAACTAACTCATCTATCTATGCAACAGAAAGTTAACAAGGAGCTACCATCCACTATGCCTTGACAAAGGCCAACAAACATAGAATGAATACTACATGCTACCCGTCTGAAACGACGGAGGGATACGGCTGGTTTTTGACGAAAAACCTTTAACGTAATGAACTTGATCTCGTTGAAGCAACCTGATAGCTTTTTATAAAAATATAGTGGCGAAAACCTTTGCTAAAGAGGTCACTCTCGGTGAAGGGATCTCGGCTCTTTCCTCGTGGAATGAGGTGTAGAATATTCCAACTGAATACCGCGATACAAAGCAGCAAGTAATCGACTATAGTGAAGTTATTACCCTGACGTAAACTTCTGCCCAAGGGGTCACTCTCGGTGAAGGGATCTCGGCCCTTGCCTCATCGAATGAGGTGCAGGATATTCCAACTGAATACCGCTATACAAAACAAAAGAAAACGTCCTTGTAATAACACTTTTAAGACTGTTCCAACAGCGTCCAAACAGGTTTTTTTTCCTTTTCATTGATCAGAATCAACGCAGTCCCATCAATTAATCACACCAGAAAAGAACAAAAATAAAATGTACGTATATGCCATCCACATTCGCCATCGGGTCCCGTCATCACCCGTTAGGTTACTTAACTAACGACAGAGCGGGGACTAGACCAGCGCGGGTGTAAAACATATACAACATCTACTAGTATATATACCAATATAGAATAATCGCTCCAGGCATGATAAATGCAACATTACAGAAAAGGAATAAGCATCACATAACAATACAGATAATCTGGGATCCCCGGGTTTCACAGAGTCGTAACTGAAACCCGACGTTCCCCTGGTCGTGTGGATAGCCTGTGCAATGAAAACCTAGACCTCTACGGGTGCGGAAAGTTACTCGCCAAAATCAGAAGCGAGGCAGCCCCCTACAGCAAAGTGAATGGACCACCCTTCACTTCACGGAATCCGGTAACTTAAACACCCCTCCTTGGGTCAACCTGTACCCCCTACGAGTGCGGCGAATAGTCTGCCAATTCTAGAGTGTGGACCCTCTGTCTCTCAAAGCCACGAGATGCGAACCCGTTGCCCTCCAGAACACGGCTATCCGTGCACCCCGTCGTGGGGTAAACCTAGTACAGAAATGAAAAATATGAACAACGGGTACATCGACCTCAGCCCCGTTGTGACGGCAGTCCACATGTTGGACGCTCGCCCCACAATATCAAATGTATAAATAAATCCAAATTGCACTACCATTGCACACAGCTATTCACCACGACAAATCCGCAAAATTGTAAGTCCATGTCACGCACCCCACGAACTTGCGGGGAGGCGGAATATATGAAAAACAATTATCAAAGCTTCGTAACACGGACTTGAGCGCATGAATCGTTTCTAAACCATTGCTAACTAACTACTAGAGATTTAACTACTCGGATACGAAGTTATACCTCATGTTACTTGACCTTCGGGTCTTCATCGCCGTCCTCCACTCCTCGTAAGCTCCTTGGAACATCGGCACCTCAATGGCCTCCTCGAATCAAAGACGATCCACCCGAAAGTTCCTACACCAAGCTTAATATCAAACCTGAGATAACTAGGTTGCTTAAAGTGCTAATCTAAGCTACCTAGGAGATATAGAGTAAGGTTATGGATGTATTAGTCTATCTAATCCTTGATCTCAACACATGAGAGGAGAGGATTAGGATTTCAAGAGAGGATGAGCTTGAGGAGAGAGAAGGTAGGCATGAGAATGAGAAGAAAAATGAACTCACTAGAATATAACAACCATAACAATTAATCAAATAAATAATATCTATGATTAATCATCATGGTTGATGCATTCATCTTGTGTGATTCATCATATGACTCATTAACTCACTAATGAACCATATAATACAAAGGATGAATCACACAAATGAGTCATTAAGCAATTAATGCTCATGCCACCTTAACCCCTTAGTCACCACTTATTTAGAAGCTTCCCGGAAAATTACGAGAACGCCCCTCCAATCCGTGAAAACACGGAAAAACTTTAGACTGTATAAATCCAATAACCCTATACTAGAATCTGGCTTAAACCAAAGCCGGCTGGTAAAAACTGTCCGAAAAGTCGTACGTGCGTAAACACACGTACGCATCCGAACCCTTGTCGTAAAACCATACGACCTCTATATCGTTTCTCCTGGAGCAGGGAAACTCTCTGTGTGGGACTCTAAAGACTCGACACTACGCTGGCAGTGGGTTTAACCACAGACCGCAAGCGGTACTAGCTGTACGTAACGGTCCCCAGGTAGATGTCGATAAGAAGGCCGATAAGGAAACTCATCCGAACTCCCACTGAGCCTGATGTGACAATCTCCGTACAGTCCGGTCTATTCGTCTAACACTATCGCATATCAAGTCTAGTAGGCGGCAAGCGTCAGTCCCCTAATAGCTGTATAAGTCATGTCAGAGCGAAGCCCATTACACCCTGAGAAGCTACTAGAACCTACCAGTATATCTCGCTTGCCCTGGCCAGGGACTTTGCGTATTGGCTCTCTGACACAGCGCGATATCATCTCCCAATACCGGTAGAGACGAATCCTATCTAACCACTACTGCCTCCAAGTGCTCGAGACTGCACCCAACTGCTACCTGTTTGCATGACTCCTTTGAGCCGTGGTAGGGTAGCAATCTAAGAACAGTGGGATACACTCGAGGCGAAGTAGCAGTGTCGAGTCTGCGTACTATGCTGTACTTATGTCACCTGGGAACTGTTAACTGACGATGGGTATAATACCAACCAATCGGTTCCCTGGCGAGTCCTGTTCGGTGTACCCGTAACCTAACGAGCACCTGTATACTATCTCTAGTACGACGTACTGATGGCTGTAGGACAGACCATCTCCCCAACTGGGATAAGAAGCGTATACACTTAGTCTACTCCGGAATATCGATGCCCTATCTCGCGAATCCAACGACCAGGGACCTGTATAGGATGTTGCTTACAGACTACCCAGCCCCCACTAGTGTGATTGCCATCACGACGCTGGTAATCAAGCAAAGATCCTATGGGCTCTACTAATATGTATAAGTGATACGTTATAAGAAACATATGCACATATTAAAGTAGACTCAAACCAAGTAACATACTACCATGTTTAGCAAGACTGTTATATACAACTGTGAATATCTCAAGCTTCCATTAAGTAATATACAACCTAGTATGATACAAGAATGGCCCCTAGGGCATATATACTAACAATCTCCCACTTGCACTAGGGCCATGAGCTGGCATATCGTAGACCTATCATCTCGAATAGCCTCTCGAACTGCGTCTGAGGAAGGGCCTTTATGAATGGATCAGCAATGTTATTCTCCGTCTCTACTCTCTTCACCTCAATCTCCCGGCGATCTATGATCTTCCTGATCAGGTGATACCGCCTTAAGATGTGTCTGGACTTCTGATGGGACCAGGGTTCCTTCGCTAAAGCTATAGCGTCGTTGTTGTCACAATACAGAGGTATTGGACCAACACTGGTAGGAACCACCTGAAGTTCTGTGAGGAACATCTTCATCCAGACTGCTTCTTTTGCGGCATCGCAAGCATCTATGTACTCCGCTTCCATTGTTGAGTCAGCAACGGTCTCCTGCTTGGAACTCTTCCAACAGACCGCCCCTCCATTGAGGGTAAAGACATAACCCGACATGGATTTGGAGTCATCCTTGTCACTCTGGAAGTCGGAGTCGGCAAAAGCCTCCATCTGGAGGTCTTTTCCGCCATATACCAAGAACATCTCCTTAGTCCTCCTAAGGTACTTGAGAATGTTCATTACTGCTGTCCAGTGCTTCTCCCCTGGGTTTGCGTGATACCTACTTACTACTTTCAATGCGTATGCTACATCTGGTCTAGTACATAACATCGCATACATTATAGAGCCTACCGCAGAAGCGTAGGGTATAATTGACATGCGATCCCTTTCCAAATCAGTCTTGGGAGACATCTCTTTGGAGAGGGTGATTCCGTGACAAGCCGGTAGATTACCGCGCTTAGAATCATCCATACTGAATCTCTTCACTATGGTGTTTATGTACCTGGACTGCGAAAGTCCTAACATCCTCTTTGATCTATCACGATGGATCCGGATCCCCAGAATGTAGGTAGCATCACCCAGGACTTTCATGGAAAATTTATGTGATAAGAATCTTTTGACTGACTGTAACATATGAATATCATTTCCTATTAGGAGAATGTCATCCACGTACAAGACGAAGAATACTACAGCTCTCCCTACAATCTTACTGTATATGCATGGTTCATCTGGATTTTTGATAAAGTCAAAATCTTTGACAGCATCATCAAAACAGATGTTCCAACATCGCGATGCCTGCTTTAGTAATTAATGGACTTAAGAAGCTTGCATACTTTACCGCTGCTCCCACTCTGAATGAATCCCTCTGGCTGATCCATATAGATGCTCTCTTCCAAATTACCATTTAGAAAGGCCGTCTTTACGTTCATCTGCCAGATTTCATAATCGTGGAAGGCAGCAATAGTAAGAAGGACCCGAATAGATTTAAGCATAGCCACTGGAGAAAAGGTTTCGTCATAGTCCAAACCAGGTCTTTGACGGAAACCCTTTGCAACAAGTCTAGCCTTATAGGTTTCAACCTGTCTATCTACACCAATCTTCTTTTTGAAGATCCATTTGCATCCTACGGGTTCTACCCCATCTGGAGCAACGTCTAAAGTCCATACTTTGTTAGTATACATGGACTCCATTTCGGTCCGCATTGCATCCAGCCATTTTACTGAGTCACCGCTCTGAATGGCTTGCTGGAAGCTAGTAGGCTCATCATAATCAATAGTGCAATCCTCTCTATCCCCGTCTATGAGAAAACCGTAGTATCTCTCGGGCGGATGAGATTGCCTACTACTCCTGCGGAGTTCCGTTGGGATGTCCTGTTCTCCTCAACCTTCTTGTTCTACAAAGGTTTCAGTAATAGCTTGTGGTTCTGGAATTTCTTCCAGTTCTACTGCGCTCCCGCTTTTCTGATTTTCTAAAAATTCAGCTTCTAAGAAGTGAGCATGACGAGAAACAAAAACCATTTGTTCCTCTGCGTAATAGAAGTAATACCCCTTGGAGTTCTTTGGATATCCCACAAACTTACACTGTACTGAGCGTGCCTCGAGCTTGTTCGCATGCTGCCTTTTTACAAAAGCTGGACATCCCCATGTCTTAAAATGTTTTAGACAGGGTTTCTTCCCACTCCACATCTGATATGGTGTGGTAGGCACAGTTTTGGTAGGAACCTGGTTCAAAAGATTTGCAGCTGATTCTAGTGCATATCCCCAGAATGATCGTGGCAACTCAGCGTTACTCATCATGGAACGAACCATATCCAATAGGGTTCGATTTCTCCTTTCCGATACACCGTTATGTTGTGGTGTGTTGGAGGAGTAAGCTGAGAGAGAATTCCATTCTCTTTTAAGTAACCCAGGAACTCGGCACTTAAGTATTCACCACCTCGATCAGATCTCAGTGTCTTTATACTCTTGCCTGTTTGTTTTTCCACTTCATTCTTGTATTCTTGGAATTTCTCAAAAGCCTCGGATTTATGCTTCATTAAGAAGACATATCCATACCTAGAGAAATCATCTGTAAAAGTAATGAAGTAGGAATAACCACCTCGCGCATGCGTAGACATAGGACCGCACACGTCACTGTGTACGATTCCCAAGAGCTCGCTTGCTCTTACTTCGTGTCCAGTGAACGAAGTCTTTGTCATCTTTCCCATGAGACAAGATTCACAAGTAGCATAAGATTGATATTCGAACGGAATCAAATATCCTTCTCTATGTAACTTAGTCAACCTTCTCTCATTGATGTGACCTAGTCTACAGTGCCATAAGAAAGCCTGATTTGTTTCCGGAGACATTCTTTTAAGTGTGTTCTGGACACTGAAAATTTGAACTTGATTTAATACGTATATTCCGTTATCTAATGTACCTGACCTAATCAAATCTTGATTTAGGTGGATGTGAACCACATCTCTTGTAAAAGTAAAATCATATCCTTCTTTAGAAAGTAAGCGTACAAATATGATATTACAGGTCGTTCCTGGTACATAAAAACAGTTACGTAGAATCAATATTTGCCCAGTTGTCAGTCCAAGATGATATTCCCCTACGGATTCAGCATTCATGCTCATTCCGTTAGCAACTGTGAGGGTCATATCACCTATCCCGATAACCTTACGATTTCTCAGAGCCTGTAATGAATTACAGATGTGAGTTCCTGATCTGGCATCCATTACCCAGGAAGTAGGGTTAACTGACATACAATTCTCTGTCATAAACACACCCGAAGTTGAAGCCACAACATGCTTTGTATCGTGGCTACTGGCTTCTAAAGCCCTGCAATCATTCTGCCAATGACCGATGCCATAACAATAGGAATGTCCCTCAATAGGGTGGTCCAGCTTGTCATAGGCAATGGACATCTGGACAGACTTTTGCCAGTCAAATTCAGTCAAATTATTATCTAGATGTAACCTATGTGTGGTCACAAGGTCGCTGTAATTAAGAGAGAGAGAAGAAAACACTTTAGTATGATGCTGTTGTAAGTTTAGAGTGGTTTTAATTTATCTAAACAGGATGGCTCCCACTGTTTCTCGAATCCCTCTTCAAACCATAAAAGAAGAATTAGTCAGGACTAATCTCACCGTACAATTCTTGCTTAACCGTTCAGCCAGGTCAGTGTCGATACTTCGAGGGAGGTTTTCCAACGCTTTCGCGAAGTTCCTTAATTAAATAACCTCTTTTCTGTGGGGGGGTAACCCCGTTGACACCTTTCTAGACACCTACTTGGTTTATAGCATTGATCGTTAAGTGACAAATCTCCTGATAAGTAGCTTATACTCACAGTAGGATCGGGATCCAAAATATCATCGTACGATAATGTTGAAGGAATCCTACCAACATTCATCAAACTCCAAAATGGTATGCATCTCTCTGCAAATTTCAGTTTCTTTTAGAAATTCCCGATGTAGATTTCTTGCCCCATGCTCTTATGACCTTGACTAAGGGCCAACAAATCATAAGTCACATTTCAAGTTCTACCCTTCATTGTCCAGGTTAATTTGAACCCACCCGTACATACTCTTGACTAAGGGCCAACAAAGTAATACGACTGTCCCAAACCAACGCATCTATCTATGCAACAAATGAATAACCCAGCAGCTACTAAAGACTATGCCTTGACTAACGGCCAACAAACATAGCTTGAATACTACTGACCATCCATAAAAAATGACGGAGGGCTACGAATGGTTTTGGCAAAACCGTGAATGTAGTGAACTTGATATAATCGAAGGAACCTGATACTTTTTAAAAGGAGTGGTTAAAGCTCCGTAATTTAAAAATTCTGATCTTCTAAAATAACCGAGTGGTTTCATTTATATTTGTTCCAACGATCAAACTTTGGTTTATTTTCTTTGCATTATTATAATGCGTCCCATCATTAATCTTATCATTGCAGAAAACAACGAAAATACCACGTCCTCTTATGTCATCCGCATTCGCCACGGGGTCCCGTCATCACCCGTTAGGTTACTTAACTAACGACAGAGCGGGGGCTGGGCTAGCGCGGGTGTAAAACATAAGTGACGTCTAATAGCTATCATATATAGATATTGTACATTCGTCAGACGCAATAATAAGCATTCCAGATCACAGATGAACTTTATTGGATTTATTAGCAATCCGCGTTTGCTTTGAGCCTGCAATAAAAGACGGATTACACAGTTGTGATGAATAACCATTACCCCACCCTAGACCCCTACGGGTATGGCAAACTAGCCGCCAAGTACCCGAAGTTAAGCGGTCTCCCTCAACAACATGAGTAGGCCACTAAACACTTCTATGTACCCGGTAGTTTGTGTACCCCACCTTGGGTTTATCATAGGAGCAAAAATAATAAAAAGAAATAATACAACGGTGGCTACAACCGCAACCTGGATGTACCCCGCAAAAGAATATTACATCAAATTACAATTACATCGAATGAATGAATATTAAACCCATCTCAAACCCCGGGTAATCATCACAACAGTCCAACACAGTTCATATACACAAACAGTAAACATTTCAGAAATGTGCAACCCCCTGCCAACCGACATACTAGCAGTTAGGGGAGGTTTACGAACATAATAAACATTACAGATAAAGACCAAATTAGCAAATATCTTAGAACATCGAACGAATACCATATTCCGTGTCTACCCCAAAAGCAAACCAGCACTGAAGTAACCTAGGAAGAAACAGTATATACAGGAAGACAAAACACCACAAACAATGAAGAACAGTGAAAATACGAGTCAAAACCGAGTTGACTCGGCGGCGGATCCGCGGCCAAAAGCACTGTTTTGCCGCGGATCCACGGCTATCTTGTCGTTTTGTGCACTCGTATTTTCCCAGAATTCATAAAATTCCCTTCTGTGATTTTTAAGACATATTAAATAATTTTTCATACAGGTTTAAAAATAACAGAAACTAGGAATTTTCAGGGTTTTGTTTTTGTGTTTCCGTCGATCGAACTTCTAATTAGTTGCTAACAAGGTAGTAATGGTTTAGTTGGCTCTGCTACCACTATAAGTCCATGTCACGCACCCCACGAACTTGCGGGGAGGCGGAATATATGAAAAACAATTATCAAAGCTTCGTAACACGGACTTGAGCGCATGAATCGTTTCTAAACCATTGCTAACTAACTACTAGAGGTTTAACTACTCGGATACGAAGTTATACCTCATGTTACTTGTCCTTCGGGTCTTCATCGCTGTACTCCACTCCTCGTAGGCTCCTTGGAACATCGGCACCTCAACGGCCTCCTCGAATCAAAGACGATCCACCCGAAAGTTCCTACACCAAGCTTAATCTAAAACTACAGATAACAAGGTTGCTTAAAGTGCTAATCTAAGCTACCTAGGAGATATAGAGTAAGGTTATGGATGTATTAGTCTATCTAATCCTTGATCTCAACACATGAGAGGGGAGGATTAGGGTTTCAAGAGAGGATGAGCTTGAGGAGAGAGAAGGTGAGCATGAGAATGAGAAGAAAAATGAACTCACTAGAATATAACAACCATAACAATTGATCAAATAAATAATATCTATGATTAATCATCATGGTTGATGCATTCATCTTGTGTGATTCATCATATGACTCATTAACTCATTAATGAACCATTTAATACAAAGGATGAATCACACAAATGAGTCATTAAGCAATTAATGCTCATGCCACCTTAACCCCTTAGTCACCACTTATCTAGAAGCTTCCCGAAAAATTATGAGAACGCCCCTCCAATCCGTGAAAACACAGAAAAACTTTAGACTGTATATATCCAATAACCCTATACTAGAATCTGGCTTAAACCAAAGCCGGCTAGTAAAAACTGTCCGAAAAGTCGTACGTGTGTAAACATACGTACGCGTCCGAACCCTTGTCGTAAAACCATACGACCTCTATATCGGTTCTCCTGGAGCAGGGAAACTCTCTGTGTGGGACTCTAAAGACTCGACACTACGCTGGCAGTGGGTTTAACCACAGACCGCAAGCGGCACTAGCTGTACGTAACGGTCCACAGGTAGATGTCGATAAGAAGGCCGATGAGGAAACTCATCCGAACTCCCACTGAGCCTGATGTGACAATCTCCGTACGGTCCGGTCTGTTCGTCTAAGACTATCGCATATCAAGTCTACGGGGCGGCAAGCGTCAGTCCCTTAATAGCTGTATAAGTCATGTCCGAGCGAAGCCAATTACACCCTGAGAAGCTGCTGGAACCTACCAGTATATCTCGCTTGCCCTTGCCAGGGACTTTGCGTAATGGCTCTCTGACACAGCGCGATATCATCTCCTAATACCGGGAGAGACGAATCCTATCTAACCACTACTGCCTCCAAGTGCTCGGGACTGCACCCAACTGCTACCTGTTTGCACGACTCCTCTGAGCCGTGGTAGGGTAACAATCTATGAACAGTGGGACACACTCGAGGCGAAGTAGCAGTGTCAAGTCTGCGGACTATGTTGTACTCATGTCACCTGGGAACTGTTAACTGACGATGGTTATAATTCCAACCAATCAGTTCCCTGGCGAATCCTGTCCGGTGTACCCGTAACCTAACGAGCACCTGTATACTATCTCTAGTACGACGTACTGATGGCTGTGGGACAAACCATCTTCCCAACTGGGATGAGAAGTGTATACACTTAGTCTACTCCGGAATATCGATGCCCTGTCTCGATAATCCAACGACCAGGGACCCGTATAGGATGTTGCTTACAGACTACCCAGCCTCCACTAGTGTGACTGCCATCACGACGCTGGTAATCAAGCAAAGATCCTATGGGCTCTACTAATATGTCTAAGTGATACGTTACAAGAAACATATGCACATATTAAAGTAGACTCAAACCAAGTAGCATACTGCCATGTTTAGCAAGACTGTTATATACAACTGTGAATATCCCAAGCTTCCATTAAGTTATATACAACCTAGTATGATACAATAATGGCCCTAGGGTATATACACTAACAAATATCAGAACACAACACAGAACATCAACGCGAATGCCACGTTCGCAAACCCGTCTAAAAGGACTATAGCAATTAGACGCAATTTACCGCTCGAATGACATTCAGGGTCGGAGATATAATGTAAGTATTGTAAACTAACACGTTTAAAATTCCGATCGACAAAACTTCCCGAAGTGGGCCCCAAGTACAATTGCAGTACTCAAACAAAATCTGGGCCCAAACAAAATATTCCATAAACCACAATTCCCTATACAAAACACCCTGAAGAAATATGGAGTACCGTTGCCACAAACTGGCGGCGGAACCGCGGCCAAACAATGGTTTGTACGACAGTTCCACGGTAGTACAGTGGAGTCAGTCTACCAAATTTCTACAGTATTCTTAAAAAAGCCTGCTCGATTTTCTGAGATACTCAAAATGATTTTTAGACCAGTTCAAAAAATCGACAGAAACTTTATCATGAAAAGTGCGGTTTTGGAAATTTCGTTCGATCGTTGTTTTAAACACGTTAGAACAAGTTAGTAAAGGTTAATGGCGTGGCTCTAATACCATGTAAGTCTACGGTAGCGCCTCGGCCGTCAATCTGACGCCAAACACGGAACAAAAACTTTTATAACTGGCGCTATCACATACTATAACCCGGATCTTTCCATTAACGCTAAACTAACAAACTGTAAAGAGGTAGAAAGGCTATACCGATCGATCCGAGTCATTCGGTCTTTAGCCATCATCCCACGTTCCTCACGGCAACTCCGATCTCTCGTCTCCTCATCGAGGTGGCACCACGTCAACGGATCTTTAAACGGGCTCCCGCCTATATACCGAGGCAACTCGGTCATCAAGTCTGCTAAAAGAGATGACCAAGATGAAGTAGAGAATGATGTAGAATACTTTTTCTCGTGTCATCCAAAACCATGGATGAACGGTTAATCGGAGTTGCCTTATGAGAAGATGATCAAAAAGAAAGAGCTTTGGATTTTGGTCTCAAATGAAATGAATCAATTTCTCACCAAGTGAGAGAGTGGGAGTAGTGTGGGGGGCTTCATCAAGTGGCCGGCCACAAATAGGGGAGGAGGGGGTGAGGGCAAGCATAAGTGGTGACCACAAAGAAAAGATCAAGAACAAATATCCTTCTCAATCCAAGAAGCAATAAATGCAAGGCATGAGTCACACAAAGCTAGAAACTTCTTTCTAGAAACTTCCATGTGACTCACCCAAAAACAAAGAAACTTATCCTCTCATCAAAGATATTTTGGCCATGGCTAAAATGATAGAAATAAGGCCAAAAAGAAATGCACGGATTAAACAATGTTCAACCGGGCGGTGAAAAACTGGCAACCTCGAAAAGCGATCCCGAAATGAATTTCAGGATAACCCCGCAATTGTATATACATACCCGCATTTGTATTAAGACCGAATACCAATGCAACTGAGACAAAGATATTATATCTACACAGTATAATACTACGATCCGGCTTAAACCAAAGCCCGCTAGTAAAATCTGTCAGAAACACGACACCTGCGCAAACGCACGTGCATGTTCGAACCCTGCCATAAAACCATACGGCCTCTACAACGTTTCGCCCGAACTTGGGAAACTATCTGTGGGGGACTCTAAAGACTCGTTAGTACCTTGGCAGTGGGTTTAACTACAAGCACGTCAGTGGCACTAGCTGTGCGTAACGGCTGCACACGTACTGACTGAATGGGAAGTCGATGAGCGAACTTATCTTGGAACCCTACTGAGCCTATCAGTGATAATATACATACAGTCCGTTCAGTTCGTCTATGAGCATCGCATATCGGGCCGAGGGGGCTGGTAACGTCAGACCCCCAATAGCGGTATAAGTCGTGTCGGAGAGTAGCCCTGAACACCCTGAGATACTACTGGAGTACCTACCAGCAAATCTCCTGCCTCGGCCGAGGGCTATGTGTAATGGCTATCCTAGACACAGCGCGATCTCACCCTCAATACCGGGAGAGACGAATCCCCTGCCGATCCGCTCACTTGCCTCCATATGGCTCGGGACTGTACCCAACTAAAACCTATTTGCACGACTCCTTTGAGCCATGGTATGGTAGTAATCAAAGCATAGTGGGAACTTACAGGAGACAAATGACGATCTCAGGTCGATGAACTAACCTGTACACATGTCACCAGGGAACTGCTATCTGACGATATATATAACACCAACTAGCAGGTTCCCGGTGAGTCATGTCCGGTGTACTCATAACCCAATGAGCACCTGTATACATCTTAGGTGATCCAACCGACACTAATGGATTGTGAGACCGGCCGCCACCCCTCGTCGGGGTCTCGACTGTATACACTAGTCTCCTCCGGAGTATCGATGCCCTGTCTCGAAACTCCCACGACTTATGACCACTTTTAAGGATGTGCATATAGACTACCCAACTCTCCAGGTATATGATCACCATCATACTGTTGGTAGTCAAGAAGGATCCTAAGGGCTCTATCAACGTGTAATAGTGATCAGTAATATCACCTAAAGCTGTACACGACTGATAAAGGCAAACCGGATAGCAGACTATCATCTTGAGTAAGACTGTCCTACAGGTATAGGTCATCCCTCAATCATTGCAATCATGTACTAGCCATCCAATAATTGACTTCGAGGGCACTACATCCAACTTCCTGGTCCCACGGCTGCTCAGGACGAGCTGAGGGGTTGAGGAGG
Organism: Agapanthus africanus; assembly: GCA_030015575.1. Taxonomy (NCBI): domain Eukaryota; kingdom Viridiplantae; phylum Streptophyta; class Magnoliopsida; order Asparagales; family Amaryllidaceae; genus Agapanthus; species Agapanthus africanus. The sequence continues at coordinate 320,425,195 of JASDDO010000008.1, forward strand.
CCAACTTGCAGCGGGCCCCGAGGAGGGCCAGCTTGTGCTTGTGGGTCGGGTATAGGGGTTGCCTGGTCGTCCCCTGTGGCCCTTCCTTCTGAGTTCTAGATACGTCATCTGCCACGTATCTAGATCTGGGAGACCGCCAATATTGAGCATCATCATTAGCCCCCCACTCTTGTCCTGACCAGCTAGCGGGTCGGGTCAGGAGTGGACTGCTAGGTCTCCCGAGGTGAGTTTCTTCCCAAGTCTTTGTTGGGACGAGTCCTCGGGCTGTCAGTTTTCTTTTCTGCTAGGGAATTGGGGAGAGATCTCCACATTTAAGGAAGGTGCGCCGGTTCATGCACTCTGCCACTGAAGCGACGGTCCACGTGTCAAGCGTCGATTGTCCGATGTGACGTATGAAGGCCCGCAGCGTCTGATGGGACGCGGTCCAGCGTAGGTCGACACGTGGAGCTATCGGAGCTGCTGGACGTAAGGAGTCATTTTGGCGGGAGACGACGGGCGTCGTTGGATGAGGCCGCTTGCAGCAATAAGTAAGGGCGGGGCCCGCTCCAGGGCCCTACTCTTTCATTTTGCCTTTTTCTTAAGTCGTGGCTGCTCGGTGTTCTTCTTTTTTTTGAATACATGGTTCACTCCCACTCTTTGGGCTGCTCGCGCCAGAAGGAGGCTAGTGCCGCGGCCGAGCCTCTGGCTGGCTCATGCCCCGCGCCGGATGTTCTGCCGGCGATACGGCCGTCTGCTTCGTTGAAGGAACCTGGTGGTTTTTCCGTCCGCGGCCAGAAACGTCCACAGTTATCCGAGCTCCAGACGGGGGACAGAGGGGAGGGCGAGGTTAGGCCCTCTCTTAAGAGGAAGATGACGATTTCTCGTGCGTCGTCGTCGAGGGTCCCCGAGGGAATTTCCATGCATGAGGGGGGCGCCGTCTTCACGGTTCCGTCTGGACTTTCCGTTGCCGCTGGCCTGCTCACCGGGATGGAGGAGTCAGCTGGGGGAAAGCATCCGCATGGCTCCCTGAGGGCTCAATTGGAGGCCATGGCCCAGGGGGCAGTCCAGGTACGAACTCCTCTACGTGTAGTTTTTCTGGTATACTTTTCTTTGGCTCGGGGGCCTCCTGGTTTCTTATCCGCTTTCCGTCAGGTCCTTCAACATTGCGCCCTTGCCGCTCGTATGGAGGCCGAAAGGGTGTTCTACGCCCCGAGGCCAGCAGAAGAGTTTCCTCGAAGGTTGAGGTTTTGCGGCGTGACCTGCGCCAGGAGAGGGCATGGGCCAACGTCCTGGCAGCCCGGGCGGATGCTGCGTAACTTGCCAATTCAGCGAATCGGGGTGTCCATCGTCGTCTGAGTGCATCCCTCCGGGTCGCCGATTGGAAGCTGGCAGATCTGGCCGAACGCTTCGCGGTCATGGAGAAAGAGAGGGACGCCAGCAGGGGAGATGCCGAGGTGGCGCTTCTGGAGGCCCAGGTTGCCGAGGCTCGGGCTAAGAAAGTTGTGGCCGATTATAAGGCGTCAGAGCAGTTTTAAATCGAGCTCGGAGAGTATTCTGCCGTCGCGTGGAACAAGGCCATGGACGCCGTGAAGGAGCAGCTTCCCAAGTTCGACGATGGCGAGATCCGTGCTCGGGTTCCACTCCCGGTGGCGAGGCCTCCGGTGGAAGATGGCGTGGGGAGTAGGGCGCGCCCCTGGTAGCGAAATATCCGGTGGTAAAGCCCTCGGCAGGCCGTGATGCGAGCGATGAGGGGATCAAAGTAAGCCTCCGGGCAGTTTGTAGGGCTGGGGAGCCCCAGGATACCCTTTGTAAAAACTTTTCCATTTGTAATAAAAGAAAATTCTTATTTCATGGGTTTACATTTCGTCTTCTTTGTGTGAAGAATGTTTGTAAAATATTTTTGCTTGCACTGTTGGGTCAGCTATCTATCTAGCGATCGTTCGTCGGGTTGATTTCAATCACTTGCCAAGCGCTGCCGACCTTGTGTCTCCATCTTTTGCCAAGAGCTGCCGAGGAGGCATCTCCATGGCCCCGGAGCTGAGGGGGATCGCTTAGACTTTGATGGACTTGTTGACCCTTTTTGGGGCCTCGGATCCTCCGCATTGTTGGGGCTGTAAGAAGCTCGCCAAGGATAACCGGGCAGTGAAGCTGTGCAGTCTCCTCTTTGCGAGGGCTTTGATCTCTGGCGTCGCGGGTAGGAAACTACCGGCCTGGGATGACCGAGCGGGGTAGCCGCTCGGATGCCTCTTGCGAGGTCTTCGATCCTTGGCGTCACTGGTAGGGAGCTACCAGCCGGAGATGACCGAGCATGGTAGCTGCTCGGTCGCCTCTTGTGAGGGCTTGGATCCTTAGTGTTGGAGGAGCTGTAGGAAGCCAAGTAAGGATTACCGGGCAGTGAAGCTGGGCAGATTCCTCTTGGCGAGGGCTTTGATCTCTGGCATCACGGGTAGGCAACTACCAACCTAGGATGGCCGAGCCGGGCAGCCACTTTGATGCCTTTTGCGTGGGCTTCGATCCCTGGCGTCATGGGTAGGGAGCTACCAGCCGGAGATAATCGAGCAGGGTAGCTGCTCGGTTGCCTCTTGCGAGGTCTTTGATCCTTCAGGACTGGGACCGAGCAGGGTTACTGCCCAGTGCCTCTTGGCGAGGACTTTGATCCCTGTCGGTTATGGTAGGAAGCTACCAGCCGGGGATAACCTAGCAAGGACTTGACTGCCTCTGGGAGGTCTTTGATCCTTAGCACGGGAGGGGCAGTAGAAGCCTACCAAGGACCCTTGGCCGGGCAGGGTTACTGCCCAGTGCCTCTTGGCGATGGCTTTTGTCCTGTAGGATAGCCGAGCGAGGGATCCTCGGGCTTGACTGCCTCTTGGAGGGCTGTTTGATCCCCTGCGTTGTGGCAGGGAAGCTGCCCGCTGGGGATAGACGAGCGAGGGATCCTCGGGCTCGACTGCTTCTGAGAGGGCTTTTTGGTCCTTAGCGTCAGGGGGCTACAGGAACCCCACTAAGGATAACCGGGCAGTGGGTTGCACGGCCGCCTCTTGTCGAGGGCCTTGGAGTGTAAAGATGGAACTCTGTTCTGAATGATCCGACGTTTCTTTATTTGTAAGGACATGAATTTTTAAAGAACGCTTTACACCATCTTTGTGAAAGGGAAAAAGTGGGGGGGCGATATACACTCGCTGGCTTGGACCTCACTGGTATAGCTTGAGCTTCTCGGCGTTGTTAGGCCGTGGAAGCTTTTGTCCGTCCACGTCTTGTAGGCGGTAGGCTCCGCCGGGGAGCGCCTCAGAGATGAGGAAGGGACCCTCCTACTTTAGGGAGAACTTGTAAAGCCTGCTTTGGTCGGTGAACTCGTTCCGCCGCAGGACCAGGTCCCCGATCTTGATGGAGCGGTTTTTGACCCGAGCATTGTAGTATCGGGCCGTTTGTTGTTGATAGGCGGCAGCTCTGATCTGAGCCCAATCCCTCTTTTCCAACAAGTTGTCGAGGTTAGTCCGTAGCGCCGAGGTGTTTGCGTCATCGTCGAAGTGCTCGACCCGGTGACTGGGTAGCCCGATCTCCGCTGGGACCATCGCTTCGGTCCCGTAGCAGAGGCTGAAGGGGGTCTCCCCGGTGGGAGTCATTTTTAACGTGCGCAGGGCCCATAAGACCCGGGGCAGTTCTTCGACACAACTGCCTTGTCGCCCTTCTAGGCGGGTCCGGAGATATCGGAGGACATCTCGGATAGAGACCTCGTCCTGCCCGTTGCATTGGGGATGCACGACCGTTGCAAACTTCATGAGGATATGGTACTCTTTGTAGAAGTCCTTCACTTTCTCGTTCTCGAAGTTCGTCCCGTGGTCGGTGATGATGGATCTCGGGATACCAAACCGGACTATCAGGTTGTTTTGCAGGAACTTGATGGTTGTGGCGGCGTCCGGTTTCCTGATGGGGACGGCCTTGATCCACTTGATGAAGTAGTCCACCGCGACGAGGACGAATTTGTGCCCGCCTGTTTCGGTAGGGAACTGGCCGATCATATCGAACCCCCACTGAGCGAACGGCCATGGGGATGTCAGGGCGGTCAGCTCGGTAGCCGGGAGGTGGGGAATGCTGCCGTGGAGCTGGCAGCTCTTGCATCTTCTGACCAGCTTCAGGGCGTCCTCGTGCATGGTGGGCCAGTAGTACCCATGGAGTAACACTTTTTGGATCAAGGTTCGAGCCCCCTGGTATGCACCATCCACCCATTCATGGATTTCCCAAAGGATATAGTCAGCTTTGTGGGGGTCAACACACCGGAGCAGGGGCTGAGTGAAGGCCTTCTTGTAGAGGATCCCGTTGCTCCAGACGAAGTGGCGGGATTTGGCCCAGAGACGGCGGGCAGCCGCCCGGTCCTCCAGGAGCACGCCATCTTTCAGGAACTCCACGAGGGGCTTCCTCCAATCCCGGTCGCTCTCCTGCGCCACGTACACGTAGAGTGTCATCGCTTTGTCTCCCACGCTAGGTCGAGGAAAGGTTTCGAAGAGGATATGCCACTTATTATTGGCCGAGTACGACGAAGCTAGCTTGCTCAGGGCGTCTGCTTGGGCATTCAGCTGCCTGGGTATTTGTTCTACCTGGACTTCATCGAAGTTTCTTCGGAGTTTCCTCACTTCGACTAGGTACCTCATCATCAGAGGCTCTCGAGCTTCGAACCGGCCGGTAACTTGACCGACAACAAGGGCCGAGTCGCTACGGATTCGAATTATCTTCAGCCCTAGCCCGACAGCCATGCACAATCTGGCTAGGAGGGCCTCGTATTCTGCCGCGTTGTTCGATGCTTTGAAACCGAGCCTCAAAGAATATTCCATCTCTGCTTCGTTTGGGCCCCGGATGATGAGGCCGGCACCGCAGCCTTCCTCGGTAGAAGACCTGTCGACGTAGATGACCCACTCCGGAACCGAGCCAGGGCCTTCCGGGACGGGACACTGGGCTGTGAGGGGTGGCGCGGACTCCGGCTTCCTACTAGGTATGGTGCATTCAACGATGAAATCGGCCAGGGCCTGCGCCTTGATGGCTTACCTCGGGCGAAACCTTATGTCGAATTGTGATAGCTCCCACCTCCATTTTTCTAGGCGGTCCGAGGATTCCGGTGATGCTAGGATAGCTCCCAACGGGCGCTCGGTAAGGACAATGATGGTGAGTGCTTGGAAGTAGTGCCGCAGCTTCCGCGAGTTTACCACGAGGGCTAAGACAATCTTCTCTATGGCGGGGTACCAAGTTTCCGCGTCCTTAAACATGTGGCTCACATCGTACACCGGCTTCTACGACCCCTCGGCCTCCCGGACGAGGACCGAGCCTGCTGCTTGGTAAGATACTGCCAGATACAGTGACAACTCGTCCCCCTCCACCGGCCGGGTGAGTAGCGGCGGTGTTGCGAGGTGCTTCTTCAATTAGTCGAGGGCAGCTTGGCATTCCTCCGGCCACTCGAACCTCGGAATCTTCCTCAGCGCCTTAAAGAATGGAAGACACTTATCCCCCGACCTGGACATGAAACGGCTTAGAGCAGCGACCCGCCTCGCGAGCCGCAGGATCTCAACGTTGGTCTTGGGTGCGTCCATTTTCAGGATAGCGTCGATCTTCTCTGGGTTAGCTTCGATCAAGCGGTGAGTGATCATGAACCCGAGGAACTTTCCCCCGCTGACTCCGAATGCGCACTTGGCGGGGTTTAGCTTCATGTTGAATTTGCGAAGCACTCCGAAAGCCTAGCCCATGTCCTTGGCATTGTCGGCCGACGAGATAGACTTGAAGAGTATGTCGTCAACGTAGACTTCCATATTCCTGCCGATCTGTGGCTTGAACATGCGATTGGCTAGCCTTTGGTACGTGGCCTCGGCGTTCTTGAGGCCGAAGGGCATCACCTTGTAGCAGTACACTCCCCGGTCCATTGTGAATGCGGTCAGATCTTCGTCTTCAGGATTCATACGGATTTGGTTTTAGCCGGAGAATGCGTCCATGAAGCTCAGCAGCTCGTGACCGGCCGAGCTGTCGACGAGCTGGTCTATGCGGGGGAGTGGAAAGTTGTCCTTGGGGCAGACCTTATTGAGGTCGGTGAAGTCGACGCACATACGCCACTTCCAGCTTAACTTCTTGACCAGAACTACGTTTGCCAGCCACTCCGAGTAGGGCACATTTCAGATGAAGTTGGCGGCGAGGAGAGGATCAACCTCCTCTTCGATAGCCTTCTGTTTGACCGGGACGAAGCTTCTTTTCTTCTGCATGATGGGTCGGGACGCAGGATCAACTCCAAGCTTGTGGGAGATGATTTTAGGGTCGATCCCAGGCATGTCAGCAGGCGCCCAGGCGAAGACATCGGAGTTGCTTCTGTGGAATCTGATCAGGTCATCCCGCTGCGTCCCCGTCAGGAGCGACCCGACCTGGACGGTCTTTCCTTGGTCTCCTTCCATTAGGGGCACCACGGTCAGAGGTTCGACCGGCGCTCCACGGACCTCCTTCCGCTCGTCTCGGGTGTCCAGGGAACCTTTGATGTCGTCACACGCCTCGGCGCCATCAGCAGACTGCTCGGGAGAAGACGTCTCGGTAAGGCCTATTTTCGTGACCCGCTGGCTCCCGTATGCCCGACCTATCCCACCCCGATCGAGAAGGAATTTTATCGCCGGGTAGTATGTCCAGATCTGGGCCTGGAGGGAATTCAGCGTCGGGCGGCCGAGGAGGACGTTGTAGGCCGACGGAACTTTCGCTACGATAAAGTCCACAGGAAGTGTGCGTGTGTAGCCGGGCTCCCCGATCGTGAACTGCAGGGTGACCACCCCTTACGCCGGGATGGAGTGGTTGGTGAACCCCGAGAGGACGTGATAGGTAGGTTTCAGGTCTGCTGGGGCGAGCCCCATATGCAGGAACCAGTCGTGGAAGAGGATGTCCGCCGAACTTCCCGAATCAATGAGTATCCGGTGGACCTCGTACCGGTGGATTTGAGCTATGATCACCAGCGGGTCGTTATAGGGCACAGATATGCCGTGGAGATCCTCGTTGCCAAAGGTGATGGGCTCTCGGCCTTTAGCCCTTTTGTTCGGGCGGTCGCTGGAGGCTGTAAAACGGCAGCCAGCGGGGAAGACGACGACATTTGGTGAGGGTTCATCCGTGCCTCCGTTGTGAGGGAGCCGACAACGGGTGTTTGTATCTCCAGGGGGATCGGTTGCCATGCGGGAGGAGATCGGAAGGCCAACTTTGTGTTTTGTGGAGTTAGCTTCCCACGGACGGCGCCAACTGATGGAGGTCTTTTTCAGCTCTCCGTCAGATGTTGTCTTCCGTTGATCTCCAGGTGGATTTTGGCGATGATCTTCTGTTGCGTGTGGATCTCAATGGATTTTGGTGAGAATGGTGATTTGAGGAGTATGGTGCCGAGTACCTGCAAAGAAGTCCCGGGGTGGTTTGGTACCACCGAGGACCCTCCGACGATCAAGTTAGTGCTAGTTCCGAGCAGAGTAACGGCTAAGTGGAATAAAAAATGGCTTACTTGACCCCTCTGTGATGGGGGTTTATATAGCGGTGATGGCACACGGCAGCCGGCACGAGAATCTTTCCAGCAGTTACGCTCCCGACGTCACACCCACGTAGAGAGCGGACCGCCAATTAATGGGGATCACGGAGGCGTGGAACGTGGGATGTTGCTGGTGGAGAATCCGCGCATGGCGAGATTCGCGGAGTGGCGGTTACGCCTATGAGCGGTGGATCTGGTCGGAGGGACCGAGGAAGACGGCCTCAGCTAGGGAGCTCGGAGATAAGCAAGAGGGCCGAGGAGTCCTGGTCCCGCGGTAGCTCGGTACGAGGTGGGGGGTTGAGGAGGCCAACTTGTAGAGGGCCCTGAGGAGGGACATCTTGTGCTTGTGGGTCGGATACAGGGGTTGCCTGGTCGACCCCTGTGGCCCTTACTTCTGAGTTCTGGATACGTCATCAGCTACGTGTCCAGATCTGGGAGACCGCCAATATCGAGCATCATTAGAATGGATCCAAATATTCTTCTCTATGTAACTTAGTTAACCTTGTCTCATTGATGTGACCCAGTCTACAATGGCAAAAGAAAGCCTGATTTATATCTGGAGACTTTCTTTTTAGAGTGTTCTGGACATTGAAAATCTGTAATTGGTTTAATACGTATATACCGTTATCTAGTGTACCGGACCCAATCAAACAATAATTAAGGTGGTTGTTAACAACATCGCTTACAAATGTGAAATCATAACCTTCTTTTGATAACAAGTATACTGATATCATATTACACGTTAAACTAGGTAAACAAAAACGGTTGAGCAAAACCAAAATATGTCCACTCGTCAATCCAAGATGACAATCCCCTACGGACACAGCATTTACGCTAGCTCCGTTAGCAACCTGGAGGGTCATATCACCAACCTTCAGCACTCTACGGTTTCTCAGTGCCTGTAATGAATTGCATATATGAGATCCTGATCCGGTATCCAATACCCAGGAAGTAGAGTTGATTGACAGAAAATTTTCAATTATAAACACACCTGAAGCCGAAGCCACAACTTTCCTCGGGTCCTGGTTCTTGGCAATCCAAGCTTTGCAATCCTTCTTCCAATGGCCTTTCCTACGACAGTGGAAGCGCTCGTCCTTTGCCACTACCGGCACCGCAACCTTTGCCTTTCCCTTGGCTTCCACCTTACCAACACCACCTCTTGGTTTGGTAGCGGCCTTCTTCTTCCTTCCTTTGGCCCTTGCCTTGGACCTGGAAGAGGAAGCACCACGAACAAACATAGCGGGTGTTTTCCTTGCCTTCTGCAAGGTGCCCTCTGCACTCCTCAACAAGTTAAGGAGTTCTGGATGTTCAACTTCTTTACCTTGAATGTTGAAATTCAAGATAAACTAGGCGTAGGTGGGAGGAAGGGACTAGAGAATCAAGTCTTTATACGGCTCGTTCTCTAATGTTCTCCCAAGGTCTGCGAGTTCCTCTATGTAGCCAATCATCTTGAGGACATGTTCCCTAACAGATGGTCCGACGGCCATCCTCGACTGAAACAAGTTCTTCGAGATCTCGTATCTTGCTATACGAGATTGCTCTCCATACAGTTCCTTGGTGTGGAGAAATATGGATTCAAGATCCATATTCTCGTAACTCCTCTGATGTTCATTATTCATAGAGGCAAGCATGATGCATTTGGCCTTCGCACAGTCAATCTCCCAGGTCTTGTGGATTTTCTTATCCACGACATTGGATTCTGCACTTGGGACGGCAAGCGCCTTAGTAGTAAGTACATACCCCAATTTGTCATAGGTAATTTCCATCTTGACATTCCGAAACCAATCTTTATAGTTTGGCCTTGTCAAAATATTTTTATCTAATAATAACTTAAGGCCTGTCATGTTCTGGGTCGCTGCAATTAGGAGAGAGAGAGGAAACACTTTAGCATGATGCTCTTGCATGTTTAGAGTGGTTTTTAGTTTATCTAAACAGGATGGCTCCCACTGTTTCTTGAATCCCTCCTCAAACCAAAAAGGAAGAACTATTCAGGACTATTCTTACTATACAATACTTGCTTAATTGTTCAGCCAGGCAAGTGTCGATACTTCGAGGGAGGTTTTACGACGCTTTCGCGAAGTTCCTTATTTAAATAACCTCTTTTCCCTAGGGGCGTAGCCCCGCTGACACCTTTCTCGACACCTACTTGGTTTATAGCATTGATCGTTAAGTGAAAGAATCTCCTGATGAGTAGCATATACTCACAGTATGATCGGGATCCAAATATCATCGTGTGATAAAGTTGAAGGAATCCTACCAAAATTATCACACTCCAAATGTATGCAACTCTAGCAAGTTTTATTTTCTTTAGAAACTCCCGATGTGGATTTTTGCCTCATGCTCTTAAGACCTTGGCGTTGGTCAAAATGTCATAAGTCACATATCAAGTTCTACCCATCATTATCTTGTTAATTTGAACCCACCCATACATACCCATGACGTTGGCCAAATGGTAGTACGACTGTCCCAAACAAACTCATCTATCTATGCAACAGATGAATACCCAACAGCTACCAAACACTATGCCTTGGCGTTGGTCAAAATACATAGCTTGAATACTACTGAATACCCAAATGAAATTACGGAGGGCTACGAAAGGTTTTGGCGAATCTGTGAACGTAGTGAACTTGATATGATTGATGGAACCCGATAGCTTTTAAAAGGAGTGGTTTAAGCTCCGCTATTAAAAATCTTCTGTTTTAAAATAACCGAGTGGTTTCTTTTAAACTGTTCCAAGATTCAACTTTGGTTTATTTTCTTTGCAATACAATAATGCATCCCGTCAATTAACCTATCATTGCAGAAAACAACGAAAACGATTATGCCATCCGCATTCGCCACTGGGCCCCGCCATTCACCCGTTAGGTTACTTAACTAACGACAGAGCGGGGGCTGGGCTAGCACGGATGCAAACCATAAGCAACGCCTACTAGATATCATATATAGATATTGTACATTCGTTAGACGCAATAATAGTCATTCTATATCACAGATGAACATATTGGATATTCTAGGAATCCGCATTCCCTTTCAGCCTGCAATGAAATACGAATTACACAGTCGTGATGAATAACCAACCCCACCCTAGATCCCTACGGGTACGGCAAACTACCCGCCAAGTACCCGAAGTGAAGCGGTCTCCCTCAACAACGTGAGTAAGCCACTAAGCACTTCAAAGTACCCGGTAGTTTGTGCACCCCACCTTGGGTCTATCCTAGGAGCAGAAAACAGTAAATGAAATAATACAATGGTGGCTACAACCTCAACCCGGATGTGCCCCGCAAAAGAATATTACAACGAATTACAATTTACATTTGAATGAAAGAAACACTCGTCTCACATCCCCGGCTATCCATTCACGATAATCCAACAAGTTCATATTCACAAATATAAAGTAACCATTACTAAAATGTGCAACCCTCTGATAACCGGCAAACTAGCAATTATGGGAGGTTTACGAACACATTAATCACAACACAGATATAATCCAGTTAGCCAAAGTTCGTAGAATTTTGATCAAGCAACACATATGAATCTACTCCAAATAATTCTCTATGGACATAAAACCCGAGCATAAACAAAATATCCCAGAAAACCCAATATCAACACAGAAGAACAACTGAGCAAATTTGGGTTGACTCGGTGTCAACTCTGCCGTGGATACGCGGCGGATCTCTTGCTCTTGGATCGGCCGCGGTTCCGCGATGGTTTGGACGAGTCATGATCCCAAATTTCTTCATAATTCTTAAAAAACCCTGCTTGTATTTTTAAGGGTCCCTGAAAATTTTTTATACCCCAATTTAAAAACGGCAGAAACTTAGTGAAAACGTCAATTTTTTCGGGATTATTTTGCGATCGAATTTCTAAAGACTTTGCTAACATGTTAGTTATGGTTTAGCTAGACTCTGATACCGCTGTAAGTCGACGTTACACACCCCACTAAATGCGGGGAGGCGGAATAGGTAAAACAATCATTTTTTTCAAGGTAACATCGACTAATTTTACGGATCTTTGCTAAACCCTAACTAAGAAACTATCTAGAAGTGCTAAACTACTATGATAGATGATTATAACTCAAGATACTAGTCATTCTCGTTCTTGTTGTTCACCTTCTCGTCGGCCTCCTCAATATAATAGAGGATCCACCCGAGAGTTCCTTCTTCAAGTTTTAATCTCTAACTTGAGGTAACTAAGTGGTTGGGATTGCTAATCCAAGTGACCTAGAAGATATAGAAGTGGATTAAGGATCTATTAGTCTTTCTAACCCTTGGGATCTCAGCACATGAGAGGATTAGGGTTAGGTTGAAGAAGAGGAGAGCTTGAGGAGAGAGAGTGTGTATGTGAGAATGAAATGAATTATTACTCATTTGTGAATATATGAAGAATGATAATTATCGAAATAATAATATATAATAATAAAAACCATGCTTCATTAACTCACTTGGGATGAATTATCTCATGAGTCAGTAAAACATTTAATGCAAATAACGCATCACCTCACCACCTCATTTAGTTTAATTCACAAATGAATTAAATCTAAATGAGTCACCTTTCTTCTAGAAGCTTCTCGAGTAATTAAGAGAATGCCCCTCCCATCCGTATTCACGAAGACCACGGATATACTGTGACTGCATAAATCCAATAATCCAATACTAGAATCTGGTTTAAACCAAAGCCCGCTAGTATAATCTGTCCGAATATCATACGTGCAAAAGTACACGTATATGTCCGAACCCTGTCGTAAAACCATACGACTTTTATATTGTTTTGCCTGAAGCAAGGAAACTCTCCATATGGGACTTTAAAGACTCGACACTACGCTGGCAGTGGGTTTAACCACAGGCCACAAGCGGTACTAGCTGTATGTAACGGTCCCCAGGTAGATGTCGATAAGAAGGCCGATCAGGAAACTCATCCGAACTCCTACTGATCCTGATGTGACAATCTCTGCATAGTCCGGTCTATTCGTCTAAGACTATCGCACATCGGGCTTAGGGGGCAAGCGTCAGTCCCTTAAAAGCGGTAGAAATCGTGTCAGAGTGAAGCCCATTACACCTTGAGAAGCAACTGGAAAACCTACCAGTAAATCTCGCTTGCCCTGGCCAAGGACTTTGCGTAATGGCTCTCCAAACACAGTGCGATATAAACTCCCAAAACCGGGAGAGACGAATCCTATCTAACCACCACTGCCTCCAAGTGCTTCGGGACTGCACCCAACTGCTACCTGTTTGCATGACTCCTTTGAGCCGTGGTAGGGTAGCAATCTAAGAACAGTGGGAACACACTTGAGACGAAGCAGTGGTGTCAAGTCAACGGACTGTGTTGTACTCATGTCACCTGGGAACTAATAACTGACGACGGGTATATTACCAACCAACAGTTCCCTGCGAGTCCTGTCTGCTGTACCCGTAACCCAACGAGCACCCGCATACTATCTCCAGTACAACGTAGTAATGGCTGTGGGACAGACCATTTCCCCTGCTAGGATGAGAAGCGTATACACTAGTCTACTCTGGAGTATCGATGCCCTGTCTCGATAATCCTACGACTAGGGACCTGAAAAAGGATGTGCTTGTAGACTACCCAGCCCCCACTAGTGTGACTGCCATCACAACGCTGGTAGTTAAGCAAGATCCTATGGGCTCTATCAATATGTATTCGCGATATGCTAAAAGAAACATATACACATATTAAGATAGCTATAAACCCTGTAGCATACTACTATGTTGAGCAAGACTGTTAATACAACTGTGAATATCCCAAGCTTCCATTAAGTAATATACAAACTAGTATGATACAATAATGGCCCCTATGGCATATACACTAACATATGCAAAGCAAGAACTAGAGCTGCCAATTTTCGAGACAAGTTTCTACAACATCTTTAGGTTTCTTTTATTTCATTAATCTCATTAATGAAGTCCCATTTATTATGCTTCACAGGCATCACATTTGAAACGAAATCAACAATATATAATATATATCGCATATATATTATATAAACATTCGTCTCAGGCAGTAATGTGATCTCATCACAGAACATTGCAGCAGAAGAACATATATGAAATATTGGATACACTAGTATTTCTGTGTTTTATTTTAAGCCTGTATAAAATACGGATTCCACGGTCATGATGAATAGCCAATCCCACACCCCAAGACCCCTACGAGAGCGGCAAGCAACCCTACCAATTCTAGAGTTAGGAGACCCGGTCTCGACTCCTCGAGATAGTATCCAATTAGACCCGAGAACCCTGTTACTTATGCTCCCCACCTGGGTCTATCCTAATGCGGAAAAGTAAAAAATATACAATGATGATATCATCCTCAACCCGGAAGTGCCCCAATAAAAGAATATTACATACAAAGAATTTTACATGTATTAAAATGAAAAACTCTCATCTCACATAAAACCCCGGCTATTCAAACACGACTATCCAATATAACATATCACAACAACACATAACATCACATGTCATCAACGTAAGTAATTATGCGTATCCCAATTGTTGTTGGCATATAGCAACGAAACCGGCGATACAACACATATTACACTTACGGTCGTAGAAAAGAAAATAAAAAACTACAACAGTTGGAATCTGCAACCACCTTAGACATCATAAACCCAATGTATCACATATATTGGATTTCATGCCTAACCAAATAAATTCCTTAGACATCGCATGCCTAACAATTATAAACTCCGCATTTTAGTCTCGATCTCGAAAACACTTTTCAATATCTAGTCGGGCAATTCAACAAGATTCTCGACATCCTGATTAAATACTCGTCGGAAACTTTAGTAGACGGCCGCACCCCCGGATACCGTCGACGAAGTGCACTAAGGCGGAACACCGCTGCCGTGAGCACCCGAACGAATGATTTTGGTGACGGGGTTCTCCTACCGTCACTTGGTCGGGGCTATGGGGCGTGGCTATCTATTAAGTTTACCCGGTGAGTATCCGCGTACGCTACGTGATTGCGACGGAATTTTGATCACATCAAAATCCTGTGGCAACTGATCAAATGAGACTAAACTGCTAGATTTATAACATTCAAACTAGTTATCTCATAACTACTTGTGGATTCAAAATATTGTATCCTATCACATAATATCCGGACGACGATAAACTCTTCGATCGATTCATCAAAGTCCCACAATTTCCCGACAGCTCAATACTTGAGCACAATTTTAGTAATACCCAGAAGATGCCTCAGTACCTATGAACCATCCATAGAAAGGTCAAACCAACGCCTCACATGTGAAATGCTAAACCACCACAAACCCTAGGGTTCAAGTTGCGGTTTTGACGTCCACATAATCTAGTTAAGGTTTCGTTCTTCTAGAGTGTCCACGGAATCACTTGCATGTTTTTCCGAGTACGTTAAACTTAGAAAAATGGGTTTTTGATATTCGATCGAACTTTTTAACATTGTCTAGACAATATGTGAAACACCCGAAACAATATTACAACTACGAATATGAACACTTCGAATTGCTTACTGTGTAATATTACATCATATGTAAAATTAACAAAAATAAACAACAACTGAAACACCAAAACACAGTATCTGGAACACAAAAAAAAAATTTAACCCAATTCCCCTCTGCAGAACCGAAGTCGCCGGCCCAAGCCTTTATGTCACCGGCCATGGTCCGAAGGGATGGGCTCAATTTTGTTGTGTGTACATGTGGTATCACATACTACATTCTGCACATGATTAAATAATTTTTTGACAACAATTTAAAATTGACAGAAACTAGGGTTTTCCGTTTCAAGTTTCGGAGTTGTTTCGGTTTCGTAATTATTACAAAATCCGTATAAATTTCTAGCATGGCTCTGATACAACTAAAGGGTTACGCAAGACGGCGGCAAGGCTTCAGGAGGAATCGTCCATGCCAAATTAAAATTTTGCCGATTTAGATAACCCTAACTAGAATTGTCTACTAGAAATAATACATATAACTAATGCAAACACTTTGCAATATGTAGCGAACAAGAAATACAACCTTTGTAGACCGGTCCTTCGATTCAAATACCTCCGTGTAGTAGTGCCCTCTGCTGCGATCTCAAGCTCAGGACTCTAGAGAGGCTCCATAGAAGAAACGAACGTGCTTGCTTCGAGGCCGAAGATGATCTACGTCGAAGAGACACTAACTCAAGCTATTCCTTCACTAGGTCAAGAACATTGTGAAGAGAACACCCTATACTACATGGCAAGTAGTAGAGGATGAAGAACTAGGAAGTGGGCTCACTTTAGAATTGATTTTCTCACACCTTTTCTAATAACCCCATTAGAGCTAGAAAGCTTTTTCATGGAGCTTGATGAAGAAGAAGAAGAAAGAATAATTCATCATATGAATTCATTCCCTCAATAATGTAACCATGGGTGAGTTAATCTATCATTCTTGACTCATGTAGAGAATTGACCAAGGTATGAGGTTAAGGGCTAGGTTAAAGAATATCAAGAGAAATAACAAAAGAGTGGACTTTGTCAAAGTTTCTCCAAGCTTCTTCCAAGCTTGAGAACTTTGACTAAGTCTTTCACATTTGTTAAATCTTAAGATATAAACAAAACCCTAATCTTAACCCTAATCATGGTATAAGTCTCATACACCCATCTTGCATGTATCATCAACCATGACATAATGCATGTACACAAACATAAATATCACATATGTACAATGTGCATACAAAGTGAGAAAATAAATCTTAAGTGAGAAAATACTAGTTAATGTAATGTAATATATCAAATATATAATTATACATTAAATTATTAAATCAACTCTTGATTTAATAATCCGGTTATAACTGACTAATATCATGTGTAACAACTTATCGAATCAACACTTGATCCGATAACTCGGCTATATCGCATACAACCGATCAATGTCACAAATTGCAAGAATAGAATACGGTATCAGATATCGTATCAATCTCGGTCCCGCACATATCACATATGTGCTCCTATTCCGTTTCGCTTGAGCCAGGAAACCCCTGTGTAGGACTCTAAAGACTCGTCAATACGCCGGCTGTAGGTGATGATCATATCAAACATCCATAAGCCGCAAGCGGTCTGCTAAACATAACGGTCACCCGGGTATTGAGCGAGCAGAAGATCAACAAGAAAGCCTGCTCACACTCCTGCGAATCCAATCAGTAACACTACCATACAGTCCGGTCTCTTCGTCTGATATGCCGCATATCTCGTCTAGGGATGGTAAACGTCAGACCCCAGTAACTCGATAAGTCATGTTGATATGAAGCTCATAAAGGGTCGAGAAACTACTGATAACACTTACCAATATATCTCTGAAACTGCCTTGGCCACGGACTTCCTGTTATAGCCGATCGAACACAGCGTAACATCAACTCCCTATACCGGGAGAGACGAAACCCTTCCTATCGCTCATTGCCTCCATGTGATTCGGGACTGTACCCAAAAGCCACCGTTTTGCACGCCCTCTTGGACGTGGTATGATGGAAATCAAAGCACAGTAGGAATCACACAAGACTCTATGACGTTCTCGGGTCTACATACTAACCTGTACCAGTGTCACCAGAGAACTGGCATCTGACGTGAGGTATAATACCATTTGGGAGTTCTCGGCGAGTCCGTACAGTGTACCCAGTCTCCACTGAGTACACGTATACTGTCTCTGATACCAAACACTAATGGATATGTTAGTTATGTATATGCCCTAGAGGCCATTGTTGTACATATGATGTATATTATAATGGATGCTTGGATATATATAGAGAGGACTTTCTTGCTCGTCAAGATAGTATGCTCTTTGGTTTCACTTTATCTTAACATGTTGACTTGTATTAATTTATTGCCTTGTTCTCACATGTTGATAAAGCCCTTAGGATATGTACTCGGCTACTAGGACTATGATGAGATCATACTATTAGGGCCAGGGTAGTCAACTATTACATCCTATAACTGTTCCTAGTCGAGGGTGTGTCGAGACAGGGCATCGATACACCAGAGTAGACTAGCGTATACGCATCTTGACCCATATGATAGGCGATGGATGATCCCATATCCATCGGTGTTTGACATCAAAGATGGTGTACATGTGCTCAGTGGAGACTAGGTACACTGGACGGACTCGCCGAGAACTCCCAGATGGTATTATACCTCACGTCAGATGGCAGTTCTCTGGTGAAACTGGTACAGGTTAGTCTGTAGACCCGAGAACGTCATAGATTCTTGTGTGATTCCTACTGTGCTTTGATTTCCATCATACCACGTCCAAGAGGGCATGCAAAACGGTGGCTTTTGGGTACAGTCCCGAATCAGATGGAGGCAATGAGCGATAGGAAGTGTTTCGTCTCTCCAGGTATAGGGAGTTGATGTTGCGCTGTGTTTGATTGGCTATAACAGGAAGTCCCTGGCCAGGGCGGATATAGAATACTACTGGTAAGTGTTATCAGTAGGTTCTCGACCTGTTCTGAGCCTCATATCGACACGACTTACCGGTTACTGGAGTCATACGTATACCACCCCTAGACTAGATATGCAACATATCAGACGAAGAGACCGGACTGTACGGTAGTGTTACTGATTGGATTCACAGGAGAATGTACAGGCTTGATTGCTGATCTACTGATCGCTCAATACATGGGTGGCCGTTACGTTTAGCTGACCGCTTGCAGCTTCTGGGTGTTTGATATGATCATCACCTACTGCCGGCGTATTGACGATTCTTTAGAGTCCTACACAGAGGTTTCTTGACTCAGGCAAAACGGAGTAGGATCACATATGTGATATGTGCGGGACTGAGGATAATACGCTCTGAGATACCGTTTTCTATTCTCGCGATATTTGATATCGGCCGGGTATATGTGATATAGCCGGGTCATCGGATCAAGTGTTGATTCGATGAAATGATACAGTTTATATTAGTCGGTTATTTGAGAAATGGCCGGATTGTCGGATCAAGTGTTGATTCGATAATTTAATGTATAAATATATATGTGATATATTACATTACATTATCTAATATTGGCTCGCTTTATTGATTCATTTTCTCACCGGATAATACATTGATATATATGCGATATATATTTATTGTATTATTTTCTTTTGTTACAAAAATATATTATATATGTGATATATAATATTGTAACAAATTATGATTACAAATGCAACATGTTTAGTGGAGATTAAACATGGTTAAGCTTTGATTTGGGTTAGCTTATTCATTCTAGAAGCTTTTCTTTTGTTTCTTGCAAGATATTATGTGTTGGTATTTTGGAGATATTTTCCTAACCCAATCCACACCCTTTAACCCTAGTTAAATCTCTACAATGATTAAGTCTTTTCTTGACTTAACCATGGTTGCAATTGTAATGATAAGAACAATTCATTATTCATCACAAATGATATATAATTCTTCTTCTTCTTCCTTGAGCTCTTGAAAAGCTTTCTAGGTTTTTCTTTTGTGATATATTAGTGTGAGAAATTGATAATAAAAGAGAGTATAAATCCTACTTCATTGTCCTCATCTAATCTAGCCAATTAGATTAGGGCGTTCACTTCATTAATACTTGATTAGTGAGTGAGAGCTTGAGTTAAAGAAATTTCAAGGTAGATCATCTTAGAAAAGGAAGACTTCAAGCAAGCATGGATCATTTGGGTTGTGGAGCTTCTCTTGAGTCCGGGAGATCATGGATCACGGCGAAGGGACTACTACTCGGAGCTTATGAAGCGAAAGAGCGGACTACAAAGGTTGCAATCCCTCTCTCTTAGTTGTAAAGATGTTTACAAGTTATGTTAACCCTAAAAATCTAGCAAAGATCCTCGCTTTGGGTTGTTCGGCACGTCTAATTTTTAAATCGGGCATGGTTGATGCCTTGTAGAACCTTGTGACTGTGCCTAGTAACCCTACATGATATGGGATACCCCATCGCCCATCTGTATGCGTCGAGAAGCTATACGCTAGTCTACTCTGGTATATCGATGCCCTGTCCCGATACACCTACGACTAGGAATATTTTAAGGATGTACAAAGCGACTACATTGTCCCCACTAGTACGATCTGCATCATAGTCCTGGTAGTCAAGTACTCATCCTAAGGGCTTTATCAACATGTAACATAGAGACAATCATAGCACATGTTAAGATAAAGAGCAACCAGATAGCATACTATCATGTCAAGCAAGAAAGTCGTCCCAATATATGTCCAAGCATCCACTACAATATACATCGTATGTACAGTAATGGCCTCTAGGGCATACATATCACTAAAAATATCCAAAATAGGAGGTTACTACTTACGCAACCCACCAAGCAAAAAGAGCGGTAAAAGCTGACGAGTGGATCTGCACTGCCGCTACGCGTCCGCATGACTCCTGCAAGGAACTATGGCACAACGGGGGTGAGTTGCTAACTCGGTGAATAAAACTAACATATATCGGCTGATAATACAAGTATGACGAACTAGAGCTAATATCAAAATGATGTATATAATACAGATAATATGTGGAAACATGAACATATACTAATAAGTAAATAAAACCGAAATCTCATCAATTATTTCCAAATAAGGTCCATCCTTTTTTCGTGTCCAACATGGACAAAAATCTTCTATTTCCATCTGGCATCCTTCCCCGAACGATCCTGTCATCCAATAACACCGATCGGTATCACCTAGATATCCACCGTGTTCATAACAGTCTCCGGTATCGAGTATCCTCGCTAGGCTCCCCGCCTCAAATGCAACTATCCTGCCCCTCGGTCTCGACCGGGTCCACCATGAATCCGACTGTATAGCTCCCCCACTCAGTCTGGATAATGTGAAAATCCGCGACCGTATAGCTCCACTATTCAGTCCGGAATAAAACTAAATCATAAAAACAACATCTCATGGTGGACATCTCATGTCAACATGAAAATCACTGAATCTACACAATAGTATATAAAAACTCCAATCCATAATTCCTTAATAATCCAATGCATCTTATATCGAAATACTAACACTTGAATCTGAAACATAATATAATTTATGCAAAGAAATTACCATTTTTGATGTTTAAGGTATAGTAGGAATCGTATTTAACATAATGAATACTAAATGTTCAGGTGACATGTTAATATCGACGAGGTGTAGTGTAGCATGTAGGTCCGTGCATCTGCAACATGACTCGTCGATAATTATATAGTGTTCTACCAATTGTTAACATGAAAATGGATATATATATATATATATATATATGAATGCATATGATCAAATTTATATACAAAGACAAATTTCATTTAACCTAAGTTACGGCCGTATCACGCCATCTACACAAAATCCTCCGGTAGATGTTTAGTCTACTCACCGGAATATGTCGAATCTACTCAGATCAATAATCCATTTCCTTTCCTTGCGGCCTCCGAAGCTCCCATACTCGAATCTAATATTGAATTTAACTTGTATAAGAAACGACTACATTCCGATACGGCGAAAACATGAAAATACAAGTTGTACGTACTAACTATAATACGTACGACTATTACACACTATTTAACACTTATATTAACTGGATTTTAACCAATCGTTGTTCGTAACAGAAAACAGAAACGCGTTACGAATTACCCGTGTCGTATTTTAGAATTTTGACCCCTTTTCAGATATTAGCTTCCAGATTTCCTATAAAAAAAATTTAACTTAAATAAACAATAACCAACACATTAATCCACATACATAGACCTACCCTAAAACCACAACACCAAATTCCTCAAGAAATCCGACGAGATCGGATTTTTCCTTCTTGTCGCCGGCCTAAATCCGAGCAACGGGGTTCGTCTTACTATGGTTTATTCTAGGTCCATTTTATAAGATGATGTAACTGTTTGATCACTTTAGTTATCATGTAAACTATAGCAGATTAACACGGAGCTAAATTTTGCCTAAAATACGATATTACCGATATTCGATTTCTAAAAAAACAGTTAAAGAACTAAAATCCTACAGGGTTTAAGTATTATACCTATCGCAAGATCACTGGAAAACTCCCTCCAAGAAGCACAAACTCAAGGATCCTTGCTTGAGGGTGATGGCGAAATCTTAGCACTTAGCTTTTCTTCATACTTCTCTCTTTCCTTTCTCTTGTTGTGTTCTAATGTTTTCCTTTTTCTTTCTAACTCGGCTTTTATTTTCCTAACCTAATATATCAACTGGACACATTATACCATTAAATGATAAGGGAAGATAAGGTAGTAGGTGGTGTCATCATATAAGATGGTGGGGGTTTCATGCAAGGACGACGTGTAGCCATTAGGTTAACCTAGGGTGTGGTGTCTAGTAGGTACATCTTAACCTTAACCATTATCTAACCCTATTTGCATAAACACCCTAACAAAACTTTAATTTGCATAAGGAAAGTAACCCATATTCACGCATACCCCTCGTTACATATGTTATTATATAAACACCATTTTCTTTACTACTTTAATTCTATTTCAACTTAAAAAGCCCTCTTTACTTCAATAAAATCTTAAATAACATTATCTATTTAATTAATTATCTAAAATATTTCATAATGTTACATTATTCCCCCGTTAAGAAAATTCGGTCCATGAATTTAAAACTTAACTACACGTACCTTCAAAATGTTGTGGAAATTTCTTTCGCATCACATCCTCTGTCTCCCAAGTGATCTCCTCGTGATTCGTTTCTCGCCAAAGAACCTTTACAGACGGAAGTACCCTTGATCTCAATTTCTTTGCCTGTCGGACTAGAATAGCCACTGGCTGCACTGTGTAGGATAAATCCTGCTGAAGCTGTACGGTATGATGCTGGATCGTGTGAGAAGGATCGTAAAGATACTTGCGAAGCATAGACACGTGAAACACCGGATGCACATCTGGAAAACTCGGTGGAAGTGCTAAATGATAAGCTACAGCACCCACTCTCTCCAGAATCTCATAGGGTCCGACATATCTGGGGCTGAGCTTCACCTTTTTCCCGAAACGAATCACACCTTTCATCGGAGATACACGAAGGAACACATGTTCTCCTACATAAAACTCGAGTCTATGACGGCGTCGATCGTCATATGATTTTTGTGTGCAATGGGCCGCTTTCATCCTGTCCCGTATCAACTGGACCTTTTCTGTAGTCTCATGTACTATTGGCGGCCCCAAAATGCTACTCTCGCTGAGTTCTGTCTAGCAAACGGGTGACCAACACTTTTTCCCATGTAAAGCTTCAAAGGTGTCACGTCCCGAAAGTACGGAACATAACCTCACGTCCCGAAAGTACGGAACATAACCGGCACTTAAACTACGAAACGTCTCGAGGCGTACGTAATCTAAGTAAACCGAAAACCCAGAAATCCAAACCAAGAAAAGTAGTAGAGTGACGGAAAACCAATTTAAATCAAGTAGTTTTAATAGCATAAGTCGAATTATGTGTTTTTAAAAACATCAAATATTTTCTGAAAATTTCGGCAGAGTCTCCTTTGTAAATACTGGCCCCCAAACGGGATACAACATGAATAGTATACGAAATCAATAAAAAGGCATCCCCAAGCGGGAGCTAGCTCTTCGTCAATCGACGGTCACAACCACACAAGCAATATAATATACAACGCCAAGGGCGAGGATCAAAACTCAAAAGGAACTCAAAAGCACAAGAAACCACAGAAATATAACGCGCGACTCTACGCTCGAAAGAATAACATCACTGGTCTCTATCTCAAAAATAAATACATGTTTGGTTGATGGAACTTCTAGATACAACAGAATAATAATATACAAGATATATAATGGGGGTACGATACAAGTAACCCACCTACTAGCAAATCATCCGAAGGAAACTATGCCCGCAAGCCGTAATGAAACCTGTATGGCAAACCTGCAAGAAACTGGGGCACAACGGGGGTGAGTTGCCAACACGTGAATAGAAAAACATCTATGGAAAGAAATCGCATAAATAATGCAACCTAGGTCAAAGATCATAATATATCCTCAATTATATATATAACATGCAACCTATAACAAGGCTAGGATAAATATCTAACCCGAGTGTAATCTCATGTGCCCGTGTCTGTACCTCAGGTAGCAATATATCATATGAATGAGGTATGAATGCATGAAAACAGAATACATGTAAATGAAGAACTGTTTTCATAATTTAGTGAGATTTCCTTTGTATTTTTAAAATAAGATATCATAATGAAATCAGCATAAAACAGTGCCCAGCATCAACACAAAACAAGTGTCCAAATATCTCGATATCTCTGTATCACAGTCTCTGTACCTCAATATCTCAAAATCAATATCTAGAGTGCCGTCAATCTAGACCGGCCCCTACCATCCATCTCAATACCAAGACGGTATCCTCCGGATATCCGACGCGTCGGGTAATATCACCGGTCGGTAGTGCTCCCCTGCCGGGCTCAACGTCAACAATACATTCCTCTTGCCCCGGGGTACCGCACCGGGCCCACCATGTACCCGAAACGGTTCCTCCACTCCTCGAATCGGGTCTCGAAATCCATCAGCAAACTCATGGTGGACGACTCATACATCATGGGAAAACCGCACTTTTATTTTAAAGAGAGAAAAGGTTTATTTATGTTTTTGCGGTTTTCCTCCAAATCCAGAAAATCTCATGGAAATCCGAATCCAAAATCTCAATAACACGTAAAATAGTGAATATATGTATGAGAATCCATGAATGCGGCATAACAATGAATAACAGTATGCATGAAGTAGCAGGTAATAACTACAATGTCTAAACTATTAGCTAACAGGCTATGTCAAGCAATAATATTTTCTAAGGTGTACGTGACATGGCAATTACCGATGAAGATGTGTGTGAGCCGGCAAGTAAGTGTACGTGGTACATACGCATCATCGGTAATAGTGCTGGTGTCCTAACAGCACGATATCAATAATGGAGTATGAAACATAATATAAGCATGCGATGCGAAGCGAACCACAATAATGAGCGGGAGCTGAATACTAGACGCAACTATATCTAATCTGCATTAATCTAATATAAGTCCTACAAATGGTGCCTTTTGAAATAACACGAATCATGGGGTTTTGAAAATAAGGGCTACGGTGTTTTTATGAAAAGATACGTCTTTTGAAATATCCGTAGGATCCCTTGGGCTGTCTTTTAAAATACCCACACTTCGTTAGTTTTTCAAATAGGTAAGAATCGAATCTAATCTAACAACTAAACTAAACTAAAGGGCTAAGCTAACAAGCTGGACTACAGGTAAGGAAACCGCCTAACATCTGAGTCGATACATATACATACCTGTATATATATTAGTCGGTGATCCCTCCTCCATAATATCATATCCGATATCATATCTATAATCAGACATCCGAAGTCAAGAGTGCGGATCAATCATCAAAATATAGCTCGTACGTAAATCCTTCGTACGGCATCCCTAAATCTGGGTATGGGTTAATATCATATTCATCACACTATTCATCTGGTATCCTCTTTATCCTAGATCATAGTCCAGGGTACTGACCAATGTCTAGTACAATACTAAAATCATAAATATAGTCATGATCTGACTACTGATCGACAATCTCGTACAAACCGATATCACCACCACAAAACAAATCTCATCGACTCCGCTCAATCCCAAGTATCGTCCTCAAATCCGTATGTGAACACATAGTCCCATACCCATATGAACACATAACTATAGAGAAACCCATGAGCATATATAAATAGGAATGTATGCAAGTATGTATGTGTGTATGTGTAGTGCAACACTACCCTAGGGTTCGCAACACTAAAATAATCCAACACACCAATAACCATCCTAAACATCGTTATTAATCCCAAATAACAAATAATAATTGTTGGTGTGTATACGCATCCGTATACACCACCACGGACTGCGGGGGTGCTATACGCCATCCACCCGACTTCTCCCCGTAGATATAAATCTACTCACCTGGTCCTCGCTCGCCGGTGCCGACGTCGCCATGCGCTTGCTTGCCGTCTCGAAGTCCACATGGGGGTACCTACATATCATAACGCACCGCATCGCATTAAAATCCGACTCATGACCAAAACGACACACGAATCCCACATAGGTCAAAACCTATGGTTGCTTCCATAAATCAACCCAAAAACCCTCGACATCGGCGTACAAACGCCAGACCATCGAAAAAAACCCAAATACACTCATTTGCACATTCACGAACACTAATTTTAATATAAAATAGGTTAAAACTCACAAAAACCCCAATTTCACTTAAAAAGTCATTTTTCCGAAAATTTAGCAAGCACAAATCACCGTTTTAGTACAAAACTCGATGTATGAACGAATATAGCGGCCACAATATTCACTAAATATCTTAAATAAGTCATAAAAACAATTTCCATAATTTAATCTCATTAAATTCCATTAATCCAAAAATTCTAGTTTACAAAATACCCAATTTTAAACAATTTATAGCAAAAATGCACAAACGATAATTTAGCTAGTATTTTCATGAACTAAAGACATTAAACCACTCAATATATTATCTATAATGACATGAAACCATAATTATAATTTAATCTAAAGCATTTAATAATTTTCTAAAACTCCAGTTAGCAAAATAACTTAATTAGGGCATTTTATAAGTAATGGTTTGGAATTAACAACTAAATTAGCTTTCTATAAAATATAAGATGTTAATCCACATCATAAAACCATGCACAATTTATCACAACTCATTTCCAAAACAAAACCCTAATTCAACTCAAACCATAAACTTTTAAAAAAAACTAGTATGCAAATAGCACTAAAATTAACACTAAAACAACTCAATTAAATAAATCTAACCATAAGAATTTAAATGGGTAGAAATTATACCTTAAAAATCTAGAGATCTAACAAGAAGAATTTGCCTCCAATGATGGCTTCATAGCACCATGATCCAAGTGATAAAAGCTAAGGAGAATGGGATGAAGAATGTAAAATAATTTGTGAGATTTAAATTGAATTTTGGAGCAATTTTTTTGATTAAAATTGAAGGAAATGAAAAGACGAAAGTGAAGGGGGAGGGGCTGCAGAATTTCAGCCATGGGGTGATGGGGGGAATGGTGTGGGTGTTGTGCAAAAATTTTCCAAGTCAACCCCCCTGAAATCAAGGTACACTAAGCCTCCAAAACAATACATCTTAACCTATACCTTTAAACTCTATTTCACCCATACAAATGAGATGAAGAAATCTTTGAGTGGGGAAAGTGGGCTTTTGATGGTGGGCTCGGCCATGGAGGGGTGAGGGTGTGTGTGAGTGATTACAAAAAGAATTCCATGCAAAAAGACCCCCCACAATATCATATTTGCAAGTTTTAGTTCAAATAATTAAAATTTTAATTTTCCATCGATTATAACTAAATAGAACTTAAAATAAAATACAAAAAATTTATATTACAAACTAGATTTTAGTTGTCATGGTTCTATAGATTAAAATTAGCCCAAAGAAATTTGTATTTATCGCTAATTTAATGTATTTTTACCGGCTTAAAATAATATTAAAAAATTGAAAAATTAGGGAAAAATTTTAAATGACCAGAATTTTATAAGTAACTCATTAGCTACAAAAAGCTAGCAATTACCTATCCAAATTAGGTATAATTAGGCCTAAACTGGAAAAATAACAAAAAGACGATTTACGGAAAAATACCAAATTTTCACCGATTTTCGGGAAAATACCAAAACGACTTTTCAAGGCATTACAATCTTTCCCCCTTAAAGAAATTCGGTCCCCGAATTTAAATTAAAACTCCCCCCAAATACTAAAACATCTAAGCAAAACCATCCAGTCGTCGGGGCTCCGAAATCATAAGTACATAAAACAAATCGTAGCGCAACGCATGCGCATGAAAAATGAGCAAATAACTTAAATCAAAACTCCGTCAAGCATCCCACAATCATCGAAGTCATGGGAAGACATCAATACCAAATAAAAAGCAAAACCAATATAATATAACTCAAAACTATACATGTAAAATATATTCAGGTACTGTCCTCTGACTAGTCCTGCTCAGTACGAAAACACATAGCAATATCATAAAAACGTACTGCTCTATAAGAAAAATCAATCCCGAAATGCGCGTATGAATACTACGTGCGTCTTGTGCGCACGGAAATCAAAATCCAAATATGTGCCATACATATGCACAGAAACAACATCTAGGTGCATCGGGTGTGCACGAAACATCTGTCGTAGGCAACATGTGTGCCTGACAGCAAAATCAGGTGCATCTGACATGCACGAAAAATATCGATTTAGTGCATCTGGTGTGCACCAAAATCACACTTCAAAACATGCGCCCAACCTGCGCGAAAATCCAATTCCGGTGCATTCATCATGCACGAAATCATGAAATCCAATATCAAGCATCGAGCACGCGCAAAATCCAATCAGGTGCACAAGGTGCACAAAACAAATATCGAACATCACCATCGAAATCGAAGTCCAGGGCATCTAAATGCACAACATACGTAACACTGCACTGCAAGCATATATGAACTATACCGAGTGCAAAAACCAAATCGTGTGCGTGCATACGCACAAAATCAACTCAAATGTCTAAAACCGTAAAATCACAGACATGTGAAACCAAAGCACGAAAACTATATCAAGGGCAACACTGTGCAAAGATCGTAAATCATCAATCATCAATATCAAATAATAAGAATAAATCACCCAAAACATCGAAATCAATAATGGCGGAATAGTACCGCTCAAGTGCATCCTCTAAGAATCTCGGGCCAACTGTCGCGGTCACTAGTGGGACGTCTCATCGATGATCATGAACTCTGTCCTGCTGGTGTGCGTAACATGACCACTCCTGGGTCCAAGTCTTCTCTGTGGATTACCAATCTCACGATCCATCGGCTCATCGGCCCTGTCAAGGCAGCATATCACTGGCGTCGGCCTCTGGCTCTCTGAATGCACGTGACACATCTGATCCTGGGTGCAAATATCATTACATCAGTGTCCTGGAAGGATTCCTGCTCAAGGTCTCATCCAAGTCTCGTCTCTGCCTAACTGCCCGGAAGTCATCGCCCTTTACTACATCTGCTTCTTGCTCTGGAACGGCTGCATACTCATCACGACTGCTTCTGGGAGGTATATCCAAGTACAATGCCTCGGCATGTGCATCGCATCTCTGATGTCGGCGGAGTGGAACGTCATCATATCCAGATCTTGTATGAACCTCTTACTCCACTTCTCTAATGTCGACTGCTTCGGACTCGTCTCATCGCGACTGCATGGACTGAGCTCCAACGGCTATCCTCGTACCTGGAGTCCCCCAAGAATGCATCTCACCACCTAGCATCCGAATTAAGTCGAGCCATCCGATCGATTCGTCGAAACCTCATAGTCCCCCAAGAGCTCAACATCTTGGGTACAGTATAATAGTATCGAGTACATACCACAGTATCGGTGGTCCAGCCGTAGAAGGGCAAACCCAAGCCTCACTAATGGCGCCGCAGAACTGCCGCAAACCTGAAGGTTCAAAGGCTTTCACACGGTCATTAAGTCGAGTTAGGGTTTCATTCTTCTAGAGGGACCATAGAATTGCCTGCCTGTCCTTCCGATTACTTTAAACTTGGAATAGTAGGTTTCTGACATTCGATCGTCTCTGTCGACTCTCAATGTCTCCGCGGGAAGTCGTCTCTAGCTGGAATCAATCTATCTGATGAACTCGTATCGGGGTAGGCGAACGATCCACATGTCCTAGTCATTCATCCTCGATGACTAGCGACCTTCTATCATCTCTTAGTACAACTCGTTCTGCACTAACTCCAGCATCTGGGGCAATATCTCATCGTTCGCAGCAATAATTGGCTCTCTCGTCTGCACGCTGAACAGTGCCTCGACCATCATGAATAAGCAACACACCAACGGTCATCAAAATCTGGCTGGCCTCTATCATTGGCTCAATCATCTGATACTGATCGGCACGTCCGAGAAATCTCATAAAGGCGATCCGCCAAACGCTCGTGGCGCGGAAACACGGTAAAAAGACACATCTCCGGAATCGTGAGTCGCCGGAATTTCGCCCTGGTCAGTCCTCGTTCGTGACGAGCTCGTGCTGACCGCAACTCTAGCTGTAGCTCTCCCTGCCAGTAATCGTGGCAGCAAAACCATAACTGATATTGATGAGGCTAGATCGGAATGAATATAATGCTGAGCAAAGAAATGTACATCCTAAGGTTCCTTAAGTGGAGTGGCGTGTCGTAAGTATGCCGCGGAACATACCCACGGTACGTCACTCTACTTTAGTCACCTATTCCATCAACCAAGGGTCATCCTACGCTCCGAAGGTAAAAACTAACGCTCTGATACCAACTTGTCACGTCCCGAAAGTACGGAACATAACCGGCACTTAAACTACGAAACGTCTCGAGGCGTACGTAATCTAAGTAAACCGAAAACCCAGAAATCCAAACCAAGAAAAGTAGTAGAGTGAAGGAAAACCAATTTAAATCAAGTAGTTTTAATAGCATAAGCCGAATTATGCGTTTTTAAAAACATCAAATATTTTCTGAAAATTTCGGCAGAGTCTCCTTTGTAAATACTGGCCCCCAAACGGGATACAACATGAATAGTTTACGAAATCAATAAAAAGGCATCCCCAAGCAGGAGCTAGCTCTTCGTCAATCGACGGTCACAACCACACAAGAAATATAATATACAACGCCAAGGGCGAGGATCAAAACTCAAAAGGAACTCAAAAGCACAAGAAACCACAGAAATATAACGCGCGACTCTAAGCTCGAAAGAATAACATCATTGGTCTCTATCTCAAAAATAAATACATGTTTGGTTGATGGAACTTCTAGATACAACAGAATAATAATATACAAGATATATAATGGGGGTACGATACAAGTAACCCACCTACTAGCAAATCACCCGAAGGAAACTATGCCCGCAAGCCGTAATGAAACCTGTACGGCAAACCTGCAAGAAACTGGGGCACAACGGGGATGAGTTGCCAACTCGTGAATAGAAAAACATCTACGGAAAGAAATCGCATAAATAACGCAACCTAGGTCAAAGATCATAATATATCCTCAATTATAAATATAACATGCAACCTATAACAAGTCTAGGGTAAATATCTAACCCGAGTGTAATCTCATGTGCCCGTGTCTGTGCCTCAGGTAGCAATATATCATATGAATGAGGTATGAATGCATGAAAACAGAATACACGTAAATGAAGAACTGTTTTCATAATTTAGTGAGATTTCCTTTGTATTTTTAAAATGAGATATCATAATGAAATCAGCATAAAACAGTGCCCAGCATCAACACAAAACAAGTGTCCAAATATCTCGATATCTCTGTATCACAGTCTCTGTACCTCAATATCTCAAAATCAATATCTAGTGTGCCGTCAATCCAGACCGGCGCCTACCATCCATCTCAAGACCACGACGGTATCCTCCGGATATCTGACGCGTCGGGTAATATCACCGGTCGGTAGTGCTTCCCTGCCGGGCTCAACGTCAACAACACATTCCTCTTGCCCCGGGATACCGCACCGGGCCCACCATGTACCCGAAACGGTTCCTCCACTCCTCGAATCGGGTCTCGAAATCCATCAGCAAACTCATGGTGGACGACTCATAAATCATGGGAAAACCGCACTTTTTATTTTAAAGAGAGAAAAGGTTTATTTATGTTTTTGCGGTTTTTCTCCAAATCCAGAAAATCTCATGGAAATCCGAATCCAAAACCTCAATAACACGTAAAATTGTGAATATATACGTGAGAATCCATGAATGCAGCATAACAATGAATAACAGTATGCATGAAGTAGAAGGTAATAACTACAATGTCTAAACTATTACCCAACAGGCCATGTCAAGCAATAATATTTTCTAAGGTGTACGTGACATGGCAATTACCGATGAAGATGTGTGTGAGCCGGCAAGTAAGTGTACATGGTACATACGCATCATCGGTAATGGTGCTGGTGTCCTAACAGCACGATATCAATAATGGAGTATGAAACATAATATAAGCATGCGATGCGAAGCGAACCACAATAATGAGCGGGAGCTGAATACTAGACGCAACTATAACTAATCTGCATTAATCTAATATAAGTCCTACAAATGGTGCCTTTTGAAATAACACGAATCATGGGGTTTAGAAAATAAGGGCTACGGTGTTTTTATGAAAAGATACGTCTTTTGAAATATCCGTAGGATCCCTTGGACTGTCTTTTAAAATACCCACAATTCGTTAGTTTTTGAAATAGGTAAGAATCAAATCTAATCTTACAACTAAACTAAACTAAAGGGCTAAGCTAACAAGCTGGACTACAGGTAAGGAAACCGCCTAACATCTGAGTCGATACATATACATACATGTATATATATTAGTCGGTGATCCCGTCTCCATAATATCATATCCGATATCATATCTATAATCAGACATCCCAAGTCAAGAGTGCGGATCAATCATCAAAATATAGCTCGTACGTAAATCCGTCGTACGGCATCCCCAAATCTGGGTATGGGTTAATATCATACTCATCACACTATTCATCTGGTATCCTCTTTATCCAATATCATAGTCCAGGGTACTGACCTATGTCTAGTA
Organism: Agapanthus africanus; assembly: GCA_030015575.1. Classification (NCBI taxonomy): domain Eukaryota; kingdom Viridiplantae; phylum Streptophyta; class Magnoliopsida; order Asparagales; family Amaryllidaceae; genus Agapanthus; species Agapanthus africanus. The sequence goes on from JASDDO010000008.1 coordinate 320,457,292, forward strand.
CAATACTAAAATCATCAATATAGTCATGATCTGACTACTGATCGACAGTCTCGTACAAACCGATATCACCACCACAAAACAAATATCATTGACTCCGCTCAATCCCAAGTATCGTCCTCAAATCCGTATGTGAACACATAGTCCCATACCCATGTGAACACATAACTATAGAGAAACCCATGAGCACATATAAATAGGAATGTATTCAAGTATGTATGTGTGTATGTGTAGTGCAACACTACCCTAGGGTTCGCAACACTAAAATAATCCAATACACCAATATCCATCCTAAACATCGTTATTAATCCCAAATAACAAATAATAATTTTTTGTGTGTATACGCATCCGTATACACCACCACGGACTACGGGGGTGCTATACGCCTTCCACCCGACTTCTCCCCGTAGATATAAATCTACTCACCTGGTCCTCGCTCGCCGGTGCCAACGTCACCATGCGCTTGCTTGCCGGCTCGAAGTCCATAAGGGGGTACCTACATATCATAACACACCGCATCGCATTAAAATCCGACTCATGACCAAAACGACACAAGAATCCCACATAGGTCAAAACCTATGGTTGCTTCCACTAATCAACCCAAAAACCCTCGACATCGGCGTACAAACGCCAGACCATCGAAAAAAACCCAAATACACTCATTTGCACATTCACGAACACTAATTTTTATATAAAATAGGTTAAAACTCACAAAAACCCCAATTTCACTTAAAAAGTCATTTTTACGAAAATCTAGCAAGCACAAATCACCGTTTTAGTACAAAACTCGATGTATGAACGAATATAGCGGCCACAATATTCACTAAATATCTTAAATAAGTCATAAAAACAATTTCCATAATTTAATCTCATTAAATTCCATTAACCCCAAAATTCTAGTTTACCAAATACCTAATTTTTAACAATTTATAGCAAAAATGCACAAACGACAATTTAGCTAGTATTTTCATGAACTAAAGACATTAAACCACTCAATATATTATCTATAATGACATGAAACCATAATTATAATTTAATCTAAAGCATTTAATAATTTTCCAAAACTCCATTTAGCAAAATAACTTAATTAGGGCATTTTATAAGTAATGGTTTGGAATTAACAACTAAATTAGCTTTCTATAAAATATAAGATGTTAATCCACATCACAAAACCATGCACAATTTATCACAACCCATTTCCACAACAAAACCCTAATTCAACTCAAGCCATAAACTTTTTAAAAAAAACTAGTATGCAAATAGCACTAAAATTAACACTAAAACAACTCAATTAAATAAATCTAACCATAAGAATTTAAATGGGTAGAAATTATACCTTAAAAATCTAGAGATCTAACAAGAAGAATTTGCCTCCAATGATGGCTTCATAGCACCATGATCCAAGTGATAAAAGCTAAGGAGAATGGGATGAAGAATGGAAATTAATTTGTGAGATTTAAATTGGATTTTGGAGCAATTTTTTTGATTAAAATTGAAGGAAATGAAAAGAGGAAAGTGAAGGGGGAAGGGCTGCAGAATTTTGGCCATGGGGTGATGGGGGGAATGGTGTGGGTGTTGTGCAAAAATTTTCCAAGTCAACCCCCCTCAAATCAAGGTACACTAAGCCTCCAAAACAATACATCTTAACCTATACCTTTAAACTCTATTTCACCCATACAAATGAGATGGAGAAATCTTTGAGTGGGGAAAGTGCGCTGTTGATGGTGGGCTCGGCCATGGAGGGGTGAAGGTGTGTGTGAGTGATTACAAAAAGAATTCCATGCAAAAAGACCCCCCACAATATCATATTTGCAAGTTTTAGTTCAAATAATTAAAATTTTAATTTTCCATCGATTATAACTAAATAGAACTTGAAATAAAATTCAAAAAATTTATATTACAAACTAGATTTTAGTTGTCATGGTTCTATAGATTAAAATTAGCCCAAAGAAATTTGTATTTATCGCTAATTTAATGTATTTTTACCGGCTTAAAATAATATTAAAAAATTGAAAAATTAGGGAAAAATTTTAAATGACCAGAATTTTATAAGTAACTCATTAGCTACTAAAAGCTAGCAATTACCTATCCAAATTAGGTATAATTAGGCCTAAACTGGAAAAATAACAAAAAGACGATTTACGGAAAATACCAAATTTTCACCGATTTTCGGGAAAATACCAAAACGACTTTTCAAGGCATTACAAAAGGGTGCCATATGGATCGTCTCCTGAAAACTGTTGTTGTAAGAGAATTCTATCAAAGGTAGGTGACGATCCCAACCGCCGCCGAAGTCAAGACTGTAGGGTCGAAGCAAATCCTCCAGAGTTTATATGGTCCGTTCTGACTGACCATCTGTCTGTGGATGAAAAGCTTTACTAAAACTCAGTCGGGTATCTAGGACCTCTTGAAGTTTTTGCCATAATCGGCTGGTAAATTGCGTACCCCTGTCGGACACTATGCACGTTGGAACTCCATGCAATCGCATGATCTTATCAATATAAATCTGAGCATACCGAGCATAACCAAATGTTGTCTTCACCGGAAGAAAGTGATCTAGAGCATACCGTGCATAACCAAATGTTGTCTTCACCGGAAGAAAGTGATCTATCTTTGTCAATCTATCTACAATCACCCAGATGGAATCATAGCCTCTGCTAGTCCTGGGTAGACCCACAATGAAATCCATGGAAATCTGCACCCATTTCCACTCCGGAATAGGCAAGGGCTGCAACTTTCATGCCAGCCTCTGGTGCTCGACTTTGACTTGCTGACAAGTCAAGTATCTCGAAACAAACTCCGCGACATCTCTCTTCATTCCTTCCCACCAATGGACATCCTTTAAGTCATGATACATCTTGGTGGAACCAGGATGAATATTATATGCTGACCGATGGGCCTCCTCTAAGATTTCACGTCTCAGTACATGCAAATCCGGCACAAAAAGACGAGTCCCAACATGTAATACTCCACGGTCATCTATCATGAACTTCGAATCTCTACTCTATCTAACCTGATCAATAATCTCCGACAAGCGAGCGCCCATGGGTTGTGCCTCTCTAATACGATCCAATAACTGAGGACGGGTGCGAACATGAGCTAACTGTCCTCCTGTCGATGTGAACTCAAACTGTACACGGCTATCACATAGAATCTGCTTGTTTGCAGAAGACTCTCTCTGCAAGGTGCGCACATTAGATAAGCTACCACATGGCCTCCGACTCAAAGCATCTGCTACAACATTTGCTTTGCCCGGATGATACAGAATCTCACAATCGTAGTCCATCACTAGTTCTATCCATCGGCGCTGCCACAGATTCAGATCCCGCTGCTGAAAAATATACTTCAAACTCTTGTGGTCTGTGAATATCTGGCACGACTCACCGTACAGGTAATGCCTCCAAATCTTCAGTGCAAATACCACAACAGCCATCTCTAAATCATGCGTGGGGTAGTTCTGCTCGTGCCTCTTCCGCTTTCGAGAAGCATAAGCGACAACCCTACCGTGCTGCATCAATACATAGCCTAAACCTACTCAAGAGGCATCACAATAAACAACAAAACCACCGGACCCAGATGGTAAAGATAAGACTGGTGCAGTCCTCAAGCGAGTGTTCAACTGCTGGAAACTCTGCTCACACGCCTCTGTCCAAAGAAATGGAACCTCCTTCCTGGGCATCCCGGTCAGCGGTGCAGTGAGCCGAGAAAAATCCTGCACAAAACGTCGGTAGTAACCGGCCAGACCCAAGAAACTGCGAATCTCTGTAACTGACACGGGTCTAGGCCAGTATTGTACTGCTTCGATCTTCTTTGGGTCCACATGTATACCATCTTTTGTGACTACGTGACCCAAGAAATCCACACTATCCAGCCAGAAAGCATACTTGGAGAATTTAGCGAACAGCTGATGTTCCTTCAAGGTCTGTAATGTGATACGCAAATCCTGCTCGTGATCCTCCCGGCTCCGAGAATAAACAAGAATATCATCAATGATTACAATAATAAACTGATTAAGGAATGGCCTGAAAATGTGATTCATCATATCCATGAAAGTTGCTGGGGCATTGGTGAGCCCGAACGACATCACCAGAAACTCATAATGCCTATATCGGGTACGAAAAGCATTCTTCGGAATGTTATCCTTCCAAACACTCAACTGGTGATACCCTGACCGCAAATCAATCATTGAGAAATAGCCAGCCCCCTGCAGCTGATCGAATAAGTCATCGATACGAGGTAGTGGATACCTATTTCTTATAGTAATTCGATTCAGCTTCCTGTAGTCGATGCACAGTCTCATGCTGCCGTCCTTCTTTTTAACAAATAAGACAGGAGCTCCCCATGGCGATACACTAGGACGTAAAATTATTCTATCCAACAACTCCTGCAACTGACCTTTGAGTTCCTTCAATTCCGTCGGGGCCATCCGATAAGGTGGTATAGAAATAGGCCCCGCACCCGGAATCAAGTCAATGCAAAATTCGATATCACGATCGGGCGGCAATCGTGGTAATTCAGCAGGAAACACATCTGGAAATTCTCGTACGATCAGAACCTGGTCCAACGGAACTTCAGCGGCTCCTACGTCCTGAACGAATGCCAGGAACCCATGACAACCCTTCTTCAAGAGCCGTCCCGCACAAAGAGCAGAAATTATGTTGGCAGGAGTTACACTACAGTCTCCCTGCACAACAAAAATCGGTTCTCCTGGAAAACAGAATCTGACCGCTTTCCCCAGACAATCTACATATGCCTGACAAGCGGCCAGCCAATCCATACCAAGAAGTATATCAAAATCTAACATGTCTAGGAGAATCAGATCAACTAATGAATCCCTATCACCAATACGCACTAAACAAGACCTGAATACATGTCGATCTACAAAAGAATCTCCCACCGGAGTAATTAAAACTAGCGGTAACTCTAACAACGATGACTCTCTTCCCAGAGAAAGTGCAAAATGTGCAGATATGTAAGAATGCGTAGAACCAGGATCAAATAAAATATGTGCATCTAAGGAACATACTGCAAGAGTACCTGTCATAACTGCATTGGATGCTTGGGCATCCTGTGGATTCAGTGCAAAAACCAGTACCTGGCCCCTACCCGCATACTGTGGTCCTCTCCCTCGATCTCCTCGGCCTCTTTGAAAGCGTCCATCAAAGACTCGACCTCATGGTGCAACCGCCTGGCGCGTAGTGTCAACTAGGAGAAGAAGTAGGGCCATTGAAGTAGAAGGTGGAGGGGATAAAGCAGCTTGTGGAAAAACAGTCCCTCCGTGGGGTCTACAATCCATCGCGTAATGCCCTGGATGTCCGCAAGTAAAACATGTACAGGGGGTCTCTGATCATCGGGGTATGAACTGAACATCTGGCCCTGGGTCCAACATCGCCCAAAACTGCGGCCTGGAATGTGCCTTCCTCTACCCCTGCCGAACTGCCTGGTTACGGACCCCATATGTCGGGTCCTCTTTTGCTCCGGAACAATCACTGCCTCGCTCAGACGCTCTTCCACTCGCATAGTTGCGTCCATGGCCTGTGCATAAGTATCGAAATGCTGTTAGCCGATAGCAAGAAACAGCTGGGTATCGAGGCTCCTCACAAATCTCTTCACGTGGTGCTCCTCCGTGGGAACTAAGTATGGAGCATAGCGTGACAAGTGGGTGAACTGTAAATCATACTCAACCACCGACACACTCGCAGTCTTTCGCAACGCTTCAAAACTGCTGGCTCTAGCGTCCCTCACGCTCTACGGAAGAAATATGGAAAGGAAGACCTCTGAAAACTCTGTGCATGACATCGGAGAAAGACTACTGGCTCTTCATAATGAAGCATGGCTTGATTTTGTATTTTTGAGAAAAATAGAAATGAAGTAGAAAATGAGAGCATGGTTGCAAGCATGGGATTTATTTTTGTTTATTCATCTTGACTCACTATTCAAGCATGGTTACAATTTTACATTGCGAAATTCCATGCTTGAATGAGTGGGGGTCAAGAATTGCCATTCATTCTTTTGCTCATTCTCAACACTAAGCCATTTTCTTGAGTTGCTCCTATGGTTGCTCTCTAGTTTCTTCTTCTTCTCAACTGCTATATTTCAAGCTTCAACCCTCACATGTGATGTGAACCATGAAGCCTGAACACAAACTTGTGATCTTTTAACATCCCCTACTTCACCATCTTACACTTGACTAGCGATCGAGTGTAGCGTGTTTACTACGCTAAAGAGTTTAGTGTAGAGGTAGGTTGAGGTAGAGGGACTTCACGTGGATCATCTTCGACACGAAGGTCATCGGAGGAAGCTCGTCCAAAGCCTCAAGTGGAGCCTAGTGGAGTCGCGGGACAACTACACGGAGCATGTGAAGTGAAGGACATGATCCTAAAGGGTTTAACCTTCTTTCACTTTCTCTAGTTGTTCACATCATCAAACCATAACCCTAATATTCTAGCAAAGATTTTGTTTAGTCTAGCTTAGCACTACTAAAAATTAAAAGTGGGCATGCTTGATGCCACAAGAACCTCATGGTGGTGCAAGGGTCGACTTTCAAAGTATCAGAGCCAAAGATAGAACATCAGGGTAGCTTGTAGCGAAATTAGGAATCCTCCGTTTTTGTCGCGAAAAAACAGCCGATAAAAACAGTTTCAAAAATATAGTTTTAAGTTGTTTGCAAACCCCGCGGGCTCACGGTTTGAACCGGGAAGCCGCAGGGTGAAGAGTGCGCACCCCGGGGAATCCCTGGGAGGACCGAATGGCTGGGCCCACTCCCCAATACCACCACAAGGTGTTCTTGGCGGTGGCGACCCGAAACTTCCCCAACTTAGGCATTTTCGGGTCTGCCTCACCCCCTGGCCACCTTGTGGTAGCCTTGGGGGTGGGGTACCACCTCTAGGCCCCTCATTCGATACTTAATTTTAGTATCTTCTCTTGCGTGAAGATTTCGGCGGGTTTCGAGTTCGTTTCGACTCCCGGATTGTCTAAAAACGATCGTTTTTGAAAGTTTAGCTCACTGGATTTCTCAAAGTTTTGGAAAATTTTGTTTAGTTTGCTAATTGCGTGCGGAATTCTAATGTCATGGTTACAATACAAGTTTTGTGATGTGTGATACAATTATTAGAATCCGGATTAATTAGTTTTATGAAAACTAGTTAGTATATTGTAAAGCTAGTCGTTTAGTCTCAATTGATCGATTGCCATGAAGTTTTGATTCGGATCAAAACCCCGTCGCAATTGCGTATTTTACGCGATCACTAAGCCGGGAATATTCTTAAATTATCCGACAATCAATTGAAAAGATTTTTCAATTTGAGACTAAAATGCAAGTTTTATAACTTAGGCATGAAATCCGGAATATGAGATATTCCGGGTTTATGATGTCTAAGGATAATTGCGAATTCTAATTATTGTATTTTTCTGTTTTCTTTTCTGCGACTATAAGTATAATATGTGGGGTATCCCAATATCGTTTCTATATATCAATAAGTTTTAGGGATACGCATATTTTCTTACGTTGATGATATGTGATATCATGTGTAGCTATTGATATGATTTATTGAATCGTCGTGAAAGAATAGCCAGGGGATTTTTATGTGAGATGAGGGTTTTTATTTTCATTCATATAAAATATGTATGTAATATTCTTTTATTGGGGCACTTCCGGGTTGAGGATGATGTCGCCATTGTTGTATATTATTTACTTTTCCTCAGTAGGATAGACCCAATGCGGGCAGCACAAGTAACCGGGTTCTAGAGTCCAGTGGGAGACCATCTCAAGGAGTTGAGACCGGGTCTCCTAACTCTAGAATTGGCAGGGTAACTTGCCGCTCTCGTAGGGGTCTAGAGATGTGGGTTTGGATATTCTTCACGACTGTGGAATCCGTGTTTTACATTACTGGCTAAATTTAAAACATGGACATCCTAGGATATCCTATATTTCATATATTGCTTCTGCTGCTTGATTCTGTTATGTTGATCATATAACTGCGTGAGACGAATGTACTATTATATATGATATATAATAAACATCGCTTATGTTTTGCACCCGCGCTAGTCCAGCCCACGCTCTGCCCGTAGTTAAGTAACCTAACGGTGGATGACGGTGCCCATTGGAGATTGCGGATGGCATAAGCTTACGTTCTATTTTCGTTTCATATTTCTGTAATGTTTAGGAAACATTAAATGATGGGACTTCATTAATGAGATTAATGAAAAGAAACAAACCAAAAGATGTTGTAGAATCAAATTATCAAAATGGGTAGCTCTGGTTTTTTCTTTTCATAGTGGTATTCCTTGATGAATTTCCAACACCTCATTCGATGAAGAAAGAGTCTTGATCCCTTCACCGGGAGTGACCTCTTTAGCGAAACTAGCAAATGCTACAACTCATTGGGTTTTCGTTTTGATTTCTTCTCATGTTCTTGCTTTGCATAATGGTATTCCTGAATATCCTGCAGCTCATTCGATAAGGAAAGAGACGAGATCCATTCACCGGGATGGACCTGTTTAGCGAAACTGGCAAAAGCCTAAAAAACACTCCTTTTCAAAATCACTAGATTCTACAATGATATTAAGTTCATTACGCACATAGTTTTCTTAAAAACCTGTGTAGCCCTCTGTCATTTCAGATAAGTACTATTTTATTATTCGTTCTACGTTTGTTGGCCTTCGTCATGGCGTAGTGTGCAGTAGCTGATTAGTGCTTATCTTCTAGCATGTTATGCGATTGGATTAGGGTAGTCGTGCCACTTTGTTGGCCTTCGTGAAGGGTCGTGCGAGTGGGTTTAATTCAATCAAGAAATGAACGGGTTAAACTTGACTATTGGCCTATGGTTTGTTGGCCTTCGTCAAGGTCATAGGAAGCTAGGGGTAAAAACCATTATCGGGAATTTCAAGTGTTGAAATTTACAATGAGATTGAATACCTTTTATATGATAGTTGGATCCCGATACCCACTGCGAGTAAGAGTTACTCCTGGGAGAGTTTTGCACTTTACAATCAGCTAATCCAGTAGGTGTCTAGTGTCAACGGGGTTATGCCTCTAGGGAAACAAGGTTTATTTTAATTAGGTCCGTGCGAAAGCACGGGGAACCTCCCTCGGAATACTGATACCTACCTGGCCGAATGATTGGCGAACTTGTAGGGTGTAATTAATCACGACTAATCTTACCTTTTAGGGTTTGAAAGATGATTTGATAAAAACAGTGGGAGCAATCCTGATTAGATAAAATAACCAATCTAATCTTGCAAAGAGCGCACGCAAAGTGATTATCCTTCTCTCTATCCTGGTAGCGACCAATGACATGCCTTAATCAAGATAATAATATGGATGTATTGACCGAACCTACTTATTATACCGGGCTAGGTTCCGCTCTATCTTATGATTGTCATAAGTCTGAGCAAGGAATAGGGGAATATTCGGATTCCCACGCCACCCAAACGAATAAAAAGCATGTTGATGCATTGTCTTCGGGTGTGTTCGTTACCAAGAACTGTTTCTCAGTCGTTTCTACGTTCTGGGTATGTGATACCGGATCAGGATCCCATATATGTAATTTGTTGCATGGGCTAAAGAAAGGTAGAGAACTGGGATAGGGTGATATGTTTCTAAGTAGTAGAGAATGGTGCAATTGTTGCGGCCAAAGTAGTGGGCAAATATCACCAATAATAATGTGAATATTTTCCTAAATCAAGTGTTGATTGGGTAAGATATGTTCTATAACAGTGTACACGTTCTGAATCAAACTACAGTTCTAAACGTACAGAACACATACAACAGGAATGGTTCAGAAATGAATGAAGTCTTCTTGAGGCATTGTATACTAGGTCATATCGATGAAGCATCACTAGCTAAAGTTCCATAAGGATGCATGTTTGAATCTTTTCGAATTTACATCTTATGAAACTTTCCAGTCATGTCTCAAAGACCAAGGTGACCAAATCTCCGTTTACTGGAAATGGAGAAAGAGCTACTGAACTTTTGGACATATACGGTGATGTATGCGGTCCTATGTCTACATATGCCATGGATGGTTCCGCGTACTTTATTACATTCACCGATACTCTCTTAAGATACAGAAATGTGTTCTTGTTGAAACACAAAACTGAATCTTTTGAGAATTTCAAGGAATATAAGTACGAAGATGAGAACCAGATAGGTAGAGTTATTCAAATCCTTCGATATGATCGGGGAAAAGAATACTGGAGCACGGAATTCCGAGACTATTTAAAAGAGAATGAGATTCTCTCTCAGTTTACTCCTCCGTTTAAATCACAGCACAATAACATATCGGGGTGGAGGAATCGCAGCCTATGAGATATGGTGCGTTCTATGATGAGTACTACTGAGTTGCCTATTTCCATTCAGGGACATGCACTTGAGAAGCTGCATACCTATTGAATAGAGTTCCGATCAAATCTGTTGCCTACCACTCTATATGAGATATGGAATGGGAAGAGACCATCTCTTAAACAAGTTAAGATATGGGGTTGGGGTTGTCCGGCCTATGTTGAAAAGCAAAATCCTGACAAGCTCGAGGCAAGGTCAGTTCTGTGCAAGTTTGTAGGACATCCCAAACATTTGCGAGGGTATATCTTCTACAATACTGAGGAACAAAAAGTGTTTTGTTTCTCAACATGCCACCTTTTTGGAAAAAGAATTTCTTTTGGATGAAATTAGTGGCGATGAGGTAGAACTGGAAGTAGTTCCAGCAAACACAAACTATAACTGACGATTTGGTGGAACCGGAGGATTCAATAGTCCGAGACGAACCGAAGCCACTCTACAGATCTAGTAGGGTTCCTCATCCACCTGAGAGATACTACGGTTTTCTCGTAGACAGTCAGAGCGAGGATTGCATCATGTAGATTATGACCCAACTAGTTTCGAGCAAGCCATCACAAGTGGAGACTATATGAAATGGCTGGATGCTATGCGATCTGAGATGGAATCCGTATACACCAGTAAAGTGCTGACTTTGCATGTTGCTCCTCAAGGGGTAAAAACCCATCGGGAGCAAGAGGATCTTTGAGAAAGATAAATTGGTGTAGATGGAAGAGTTAAGACTTTCAAAGCTATGCTTAAGTCCATCAAGATCCTACTTGCCATTGCTGCATACTATGACTACGAAATCTAGCAGACTGCACGTCAAAACCACTTTTGTAAATGGTGATTTAGAAGAGTGTGTATATGACACTGCCAGAGGGCTTCATAGACAGTGCGAGCAGCGGAAGCATGTGCAAGCTGTTTAAATCCATCAACGGGTTAAATCAAATATCGCGGAGTCTGTTTTTAATGAAGTTGTCAAGGAGTTTGACTTCATCAAAAAGGTAGATGAACCATGTATAAATAAGAAGGGTGTAAAGAGTATGGTTGTCTTCCTCGTATTGTACGCGAATGACGTACTCTTGATAGGAAAGGGTGTTCCTATGCTACACTCGGTCAAACACCTCTTATCACACAGGTTCTCCATGAAAGATATAACTGATGTCTCCTACATCTTGGGGATATAGATCTATAAAGATAGATATAAATGGATTTGGGATTGTCCCAATCCTGGTACATAGACACCATTCTAAAGGGGTTTAGTATGGACGATTCTAAGCATGGTAATGTACCCGCTTGTTCAGGAATAACTCTCTCCAAAGTGATGTCTCTCGAGACTGATTTGGAGAGGGCTCGCATACAAGGGATACCCTATGCTTTAGCAGATGGGTCAATCATGTATGCGATGTTATGTACAAGACTAGATGTAGCTTACTCACTAGGTGTAGTGAATAAGTATCGAAAAGATCTTTGGGAAAACCACTGGATAGCTGAAGAACATTCTTAAGTGCTTGAGAATGACTAAAGAGATGTTCTTGGTGTATGGTAATGGTGAACTCTAGATGGAGTCCTTTACCGATTCAAGCTTCCAGAATGATAATTGTAAGTCGATGTCGCGCACCCGACGTGTTCGCGGGGAGGCGGAATTTACAAAAACTGATTTTTACGGGCTTCGCAACACCGACAAGAACCAAGGATCGTCCATAAACCATAGCTAGCAACTACATGAGGTTTAACTACTATGATACGAAGTTTTACCTCACGATACAAGTCCTTCGGGTATTCATTGTTGTCCTCATCGTCTTCGTAGGCTCCAAGGATCGATCCGGATCGTAGCTTCCTCGTCGGCTTCCGCGAGTCAAAGACGATCCACCGGAGAGTCTATAGTGTGAGCTCCTACCTCAAATCCGAGGTAACTACGGATTCTAGTTCTCTAAACTAGAAGTTCTAGAGGGTGTAGAGTGTGAATATGGAGTCCTTTGTCTCTTAGAACCCTAGAATTCTCAACACATGAGAGCTTTTAGGGTTTTAGTTGAGAGAAAGAAGAAGAGAGCTAGCTTGAGTAAAGAGAAAATGATTTTTGATAATGATAATGATACATCATAAAAAATGAGATGGCTACCTTGACTTGACTACAAGCATGGCATGGAAAAATATCTCATCCAAAATATATGGTGCCACAAAATATCTCACAAGAAATATCTAGTCAAAGAGTTAAACTAAGTCAAGTGGTCAAACCAAGTCAAATGGTCAAACCAAGTAAAATAGTCAAAATAAGTTGCCATGCCTCAATTATCATTTACAAAAATAACAAATACTTGCCTCCACCACATAATTGTTTTAATCAAGTTAATGGTCAAAACCCTAATGAGGTGTCTCCTTCTATGCCCCTCTCATCCGTACATACATACCCGCATTCGGGTTCCAAGAAACACAAATACAAAGAGACGAAACTGATCCATCAATATAATACTCGGATCCGGATTAAACCAAAGCCTACTAGTATTATCCGCCCGAACATCATACGCGCACAAGTGCACGTATGTGATCGAAGCCATGCCGTAAAACCATACGGCCTCTACACCTTTTGCCTGGTGCAGGGAAACTCTCTGTTTTGGACTCTAAAGACTCGACACTACGCTGGCAGTGGGTTTAACCACAGGCCGCAAGCGGTACTAGCTGCACGTAACGGTCCCCAGGTAATTTTCGATAAGAAGGCCGATGAGGAAAACCAATCCGAACTCCTACTGAGCATGAATGTGACAATCTCTGTACAGTCCGGTCTGTTCGTCTAAGAGTATCGCATATCGGGCCAAGGGGGTTGTAATCATCAGACCCCTAATAGCGCAATAAGTCTTGTCGGAGAGTAGCCCAATAGACCCAGAGAAACTACTAGAATACCTACCAGTAAATCTCGCTTACCTCGGCCAAGGACTTTGTGTAATAGCCTTCCGAACACAGCGTGATATCAACCCCCAACACCGGGAGAAACGAATCCTATCTAACCGCCACTGCCTCTAAGTGCTTCGGGACTTCACCCAACTACTACCTGTTTGCACGACTCCTTTGAGTCGTGATAGGGTAGTAATCGAAGTACAGTGGGAACACACTCGAGGCAAAGTAGAAGTGTCAAGTCAACGGACTAAGATGTACTCATGTCACCTGGGAACTACTACCCGACGATAGGTATAATACCCACCAACAGTTCCCGACGAGTCCTGTCCAGTGTACTCATCACCTAATGAGCACCTGCATACTTTCTCCCGTATGACGTACTAATGGCTGTGCGACAGACCATCTCCCCTGCTGGGATGAGAAGCGTATACACTAGTCTACTGTGGAGTATCGATGCCCCATCTCGATAATCCTATGACTAGGGAGCTGTATAGAATGTGCTTATAGATTACCCAGCCCCCACTAGTGTGACTGTCATCACAACGCTGGTAATCAAGCAAAGATCCTAAAGGCTCTATTAATATGTATAAGCGATATGCTAAGAAAACACATGCACATATTGAGGTAGAAACAAACAAGGTAGCATACTACCATTCTCAGCAAGACTGTTACTATATCCGTGTGTATCCCAAGCTTTCATTAAGTAATATACAATCCAGTATGATACAATAATGGCCTCTAGGACATATATCACTAACAATCTCCCACTTGCACTAAATCCATATCCTGGCATATCGCAGACCGAAGATCTCGAATGGCCTCTCGAACACTGTCTGAGGGATGACCTCTGTGAGTGGATCTGCAGTGTTGTTCTCCGTATCTACTCTGCTCACCTCGATCTCCTGGGATCAACGATCTCCCTGATCAGGTGGTGCCGCTTCATGATATGTCTGGATCTCTGATGGGACCTGGCTTCCTTCCCTAAAGCTCTAACGCCGTATGTTGTCACAATACTAAAGTATTGGACCAACAATGGAAGAAACCACCTGATGTTCAATTAAGAACTTCCTCATCCAGACGGCCTTTTTTGCGGTGTCTTGTGTAGCGATCTGCTCCGTTTCCATCGTTGAGTCTGCAACGGTGTCCTTCTTGGAGATTTTCCAACAGACTTCCCATTCACTGAGGGTAAAGCCATAACCCAATATGGACTTGGAGTCATTCTTATCACTCTGGAAGCTGGAGTTAGCAAAGGCCCCCATCTGGAGGTCCTTTTCCGCCATACACCAAGAACATCTCCTTAGTCCTTCTCAGGTACTTGAGAATGTTCTTTATTGCTTGCCAGTGCTTCTCGCCTGGGTTTGACTGATACCGGCTTACCACGCTCAGTGCGTAAGCTATAACTTGTCTGGTGCACAATATCGCATACATTATATAGCCTACAGTAGAAGCGTAGGGTATAATCGACATGCAAGCCCTTTCCAAAAAAGTCTTGGAAGGCATCTCTTTGGAGAGGGTGATTCCGTGACAAACCGGTGGACTACTATGCTTAGAATCATCCATACTAAATATTTTCAGTATGGTGTTGTTGTACCTTGACTATGAAAGTCCCACCATCCTCTTTGATCTATCAAGATAGATCTGGATCCTCAGAATGTAGTAGGTATCACCCAGTTCTTGTTAGTTATATATATGCCTTAGAGTCCTTTATTGTACATGTGATGTATATTATAGTGGAAGCTTGGATATATATAGAGAAGACTTTCTTGCTCGACATGATAGTATGCTATCTAGTTACTTTTTGTCTTAACATGTTGACTTGTATAAAGGATGTTGTCTTTCTCTCTTATGTTGATAAAGCCTTTAGGATGTGTACTTGACTACCAGGACTATGATGGAGATCATACTACTGGGGCTAAGGGTAGTCCACAAGTACACCCTATAATTGTTCCTAGTCGAGGGTGTATCGAGACAGGGCATCGATATTCCAGAGTATACTAGCGTATACGCATCTTGACCCATATGATGGGCGATGGGTGATCCCATATCCATTGGTGTTTGACATCAAAGATGGTATACGGGTGCTTAGTGGAGACCGGGTACACTGAACAGACTCACTGAGAACTCCTAGCTGGCATTATACTTATCGTCAGATAGCAGTTCTCTGGTGACACTGGTACAGGTTAGTCTGTAGACCCGAGATCGTCATAGAGTCTTGTGTGATTCCCACTATGCTTTGATTTCCACCTTACCACGTTCATGAGAACGTGCAAAACGGTGGCTTTTGGGTACAGTCCCGAATCATATGGAGGCAATGAGCGATAGGATGGGATTCGTCTCTCCCGATATTGGGGGTTAATGTTGCGCTGTGCTCGATTGGCCATAACGATAAGTCCCTGGCCAGGGCTGCTACGGAGATTTACTGATAAGTGTTATCAGTAGTTTCTCGACCCGTTATGAGCCTCACATCGGCACGACTTATCGGTTACTGGGGTCTGACGTTTACCATCCCTAGACTAGATATGTGACATATCAGACGAAGAGACCGGACTGTACGGTAGTATTACTGACAGGCTTTTCAGGAGTAGGAGCAGGCTTGCTTGTTGATCTTCTGATCGCACAATACCGGGGTAGCCGTTACGTCCAGCTAGTACCGCTAACGGCTTGTGAGTGCTTGATATGATCATCACCTACTACCTGCGTATTGACGAGTCTTTAGAGTCCTACATAGAGGTTTTACTGGCTCAGGAAAAACGAAGTAGTAGCACATATGTGATATGTGCGGGACCGAGATTAATACGAGTATATGATACCTTATTCTATTCTCGCGATTTATGGTATTGATCAGTTATATGAGATATAGCCGGGTTATCGAATCAAATGTTGATTCGATAAGTCGATACAGTATCGGTCGGTTATATGAAAGATATAACCGGGTTATCGAATCAAGTGTTGATTCGATAAGTTGATACAAATAATATTAGTCGGTCATATGAGATGTAACCGGATTATTAAATCAAGTGTTAATTTAATGACTTAATGTATAACTATATATTTGATATATTAATTTACATTAACTAATATTAGCTCACTTAAACTTTTCTTTTTCTCATATGTGCAAACTTAATATATATGTGATATATATTAATTGTGTTTTCTTTTTATGTCATGCTTGATGCCACATGCAATATGGGTGTATGAGACTTACACCATGCTTATAATAATTGTGAGGATTATTTATTTTAAGTAAATCCAAATTAGATGGAAATTAATCACATGCATGAAGCTTGTGGAAGCTTGTAGATGGTTTGACTTAGTCCACTAATTTTGTTTTACCTAAGATATTTATTAACCTAAACATTATCATTTAGCCATGGTTATGTCTCTACATGAGTTAGTATATGATACAAACTCACTCATGCTTGCCATTCACTCTCTCATTCATTATTTGCTTCATGTTCCTCAAGTTCAAGAGAGAGCTCTCTAGGTTTTTGAGAGGAGCATAAAATTAGTGAGAAAAGTAATTCTAAAGTGAGCAAAAATCCTACTTCATCATTCTCTACTAGATTAGAAATTTAGTTTAGGGTGTTCACTTCACTAATCCCCAATTACTGAAGAGGTAGCTTTGGTTAGTGTCTCCTCGACGTAGATCATCTTCGGCCTCGAAGACTTCGTGCAAGCTCGTTCCTTTCTTCTTGTGGAGCCACTCTAGAGTCCGCAAGATCACAAC
The DNA here is from genome assembly GCA_030015575.1 of Agapanthus africanus. Taxonomy (NCBI): domain Eukaryota; kingdom Viridiplantae; phylum Streptophyta; class Magnoliopsida; order Asparagales; family Amaryllidaceae; genus Agapanthus; species Agapanthus africanus. The sequence continues at coordinate 320,474,229 of JASDDO010000008.1, forward strand.
ATGGAGCGAAAGGACTACTACAAGGATCTATTGAAGTGAAGCACCGGTCTACAAAGGTTGTATTCCTAGTTCACTTAGTTGTAATGTTGTTTACATAGTGTATTGTTTAAATCTCTAGTTAAGATTCTAGGGTTAGGATAGTTAAGCATGGAAAATTTTTGAAAATGGCATGGACGATGCCCCCTGAAATCTTGCTGCCGTGTCAAGCAATCCAACAGTGGTATCAGAGCCAAGCTAGAGCATTAGGCAATATCTAGACGATGTTAGAAGTCCGATCGAATACCGAAAACCCAATTTTGGACCCTCTCTGGAAATTTTTCCAAAAGTTGGATTTTTCCATGTTAAAAATACTCTAAAAATCATGTAAGTAATTCTATAGACCATCCTGAAGAACGAGTCCCCAACTCGTCTAAGTGACCGCGGAACCGCGGCCAAAACAATGTTTTGGCGGCGGTTCCGCGGCGCCACTTGAGAGGCTTGGGACCGACCTTCAGCTGCTGTTCCATGGGCACCGTGATATGGTTCTGGGTACTTTTAACAATGCTCAAGTGTTGAGCTTTCTGGAAAATATAGGAATTCGTTGATTCGATCGAATTGTTTAAACTTCGCCTAGCTTTTCTGTGAAAGTGATACGATATGTGGACTTCATATAGTTAGGCATGAAATCCAAAGTATGTGATATTTCGGGTTTATGATGTCTAAGGTGATTGTGGATTCTAAATGTTGTAGTTTGTCATTTTCTTTTCTGCGACCATAAGTGTAATATGTGATATATCGCTGGTTTCGTTGCTATATATCAACGACAATTGGGATACGCATATTTACTTACGTTGATGGCATATGATGTTATGTGTTGCTGTGATATTTTATATTGGATTGCCGTATTTTGAATAGCCAGGGGTTTTATGTGAGATGAGAGTTTTTATTTTCATTCTTGTAAAATTAATTGTATGTAATATTCTTTTATTGGGGCACTTCCGGGTTGAGGATGATGTCACCATTGTTGTATATTATTTACTTTTCCGCATTAGGATAGACCCAAGGATGGGAGCACAACTAACCGGGTTCTAGAGTCCAGTGGAAGACCATCTCGAGGAGTCGAGTCTGGGTCTCCTAACTCTAGAATTTGTAGGGTTTCTTGCCTCTCTCGTAGGGGTCTAGGGATGTGGGTTTGGCTATTCATCGCGACCGTGGAATCCGTGTTTTATACTGTCTTAATTTAAAAACACGGAATTCCTAGTATATCCAATATTTCATATGTTATCTTCTTCTGCTGATATTCTGTGATGTGCTCAATTTATATGCCTGAGACGAATGCTTTATTATTGTATATATGATATATAATAAAAAGTTGCTTATGTTTTGCACCCGCGCTAGTTCCGCCCCGCTATGTCGTTAGTTAAGTAACCTAACAGTGCATAACGGGACACTGTGGTGAATGCAGATGGCATAAGCGTACGTTGTATTTTCGTTTCTTCTGTGATGCTTAGGAAGCATAATTGATGGGAATTCATTAATGAGATTAATGAAAAGAAAAAGAAACCTAAAAGATGTTATAGAATCATATTTTCAAAAAGGGTAGCTCCAGTTTTTGCTTTGCATAGCGGTATTCCTTGTAGAATATCCAGCACCTTATTCGATAAGGAAAGATCCAAGATCCCTTCACTGGGAGTGGGCTCTTTAGCGAAACTAGCAGATGCTACAACCCACTCGGTTTTGTCTTTTGACTGCTTCTTTTAGTTCTTGCTTTGCATAGCGGTATTTGTGAAATATCATGCACCTTATTCGATAAGGAAAGAGCCGAGATCTCTTCACCGGGAGTGACCTCTTTAGCAAAACTAGGAAAAAGCCTAAAAATCATTCGTTTTCAAAAATCACTTGTTTCTACAACTAGATCAAGTTCATTATGCATAAGGCTTTTTTAAAAACCTGCGTAGCCCTCCGACATTTCAGATAAGTAATATTTAGTATTCGTGCTATGTTTGTTGACTTCCGTCAAGGTGTAGTGTGCGGTAGCTACTTACTGCTTATCTGCTGCATATGATACGATTGGATAATGGTAGTCGTACGGCTTTGTTGGCTTTCGTCAAGGGTCGTGCTGGTGGGTATAATTCAATCATGAAATGTATGGGTTGAACTAGACTAGCGGACTATGCTTTGTTGGCTTTAGTCAAGGTCATAGGACATTAGGGGAAAAAGTATTATCTGGAATTTCAAGTGTTGAAATTTGCAATGAGATTGCATAGCTTCTATGAGATAGTTGGATCCCGATACCTACTGCGAGTAAGAGTTACTCCAGGAAAAGTTTTACACATCACAATTAGCCAATCAAGCAGGTGTCTAGAAAGGTGTTAACAGGGTTACGCCCCTAGGAAAACAAGGTTTACTTTAATTAGGTCCGTGCGAAAGAATAGGGAACCTCCCTCAAAGTACTAACACTGGCCTGCCCGAAAGATTGGCGAACTTGTAAAGTGTAATTAATCCTGATCTGTCTTACCTTTTAGGTTTTGAAGGAAGATTTGATAAAAACAGTGGGAGACATCCTGATTAGATAAGATAATAAACTAATCTAATCTTGCAAGAGCATACGCTAAGTGTTTTCTTCTCTCTCTCTCTAGGTAGCAACCATGTCAGTGCAGGGTTACCTAAGACGGCAACAAGGTTTCGGGAGGGATCGTCCGAGCCAAATTCAAAAATTTTCCGTTTTAGCTAACCCTAACTAGGAATCGTTAACTAGAAATCGACGGAAAAACAAATGCAAACACTTTGCAATATGAAGTAAGAAAGGAATATAAACTTTGTAGACCAGTCCTTCACTTCAATAGCTCCGTACAGTAGTCCCTTCGCTGCGATCGTGAACTCCAGACTCTAGAGAGGCTCCAATGAAGAAACAAACATGCTTGCTTCGATGTCTTCGAGGCCAAAGATGATCTACGTCGAGGAGACACTAACCCAAGCTATTTCTTTACTAGGTCAAGAACTTTGTAAAGAGAACACCATATACTAAATGGCAAGTAGTAGAGGATGATGAAGTATGAAGTGGGCTCACTTTAGAATTGATTTTCTCACATTATTTCTCATACCTCCATTGAAGCAAGAATGCTTTGAGGAATAAGAATAAGTAGAAGAACTAACTCATCAAATGAATTAAAATTCTTGAGGTTAGAAATGCAACCATGGGTTAAGCATGTCATGCTTAACCCTTGTAGAGAGTTAACCGTGGCCAAGGGTTAAAGGGTTGGGTTAAAAAAATATCTTAATCTTAACCCTAGCATGGTTGAAGTCTCATAACCCTAGTTGCATTTTTAACCACACATGATACATTTAACATATATCACATATATATCAATGTATCCAAAGTGAGAAAAGAAATCATGAGTGATCCAATACTAGTTAATGTAATGTAATATATCAAATATATAATTATATATTAAATTATTAAATCAACACTTGATTTAATAATCCGGCTATATCACATATAACCGACTAATATCTTAATGTAACATCTTATCGAATCAACACTTGATCCGATAACCCGGCTATATCATATATAACCTATCATGTCACACATCGCAAGAATAGAATAAGGTATCTCATATCGTATCAACCACGGTCCCGCACGTATCACAAATGTGCTCCTACTCCGTTTCGCTTGAGCCAAGAAACCCCTGTGTACGACTCTAAAGACTCTTCAATACGCCGGCAGTAGGTGATGATCATATCAAACACCCACAAGCCGCAAGTGGTCTTCTAAACGTAATGGTCACCCGGGTATTGAGCGATCAGAAGATCAACAAGCAAGACTGCTCACACTCCTACGAATCCAATCAGTAACACTACCGTACAGTCCGGTCTCTTCATCTGATATGTCGCATATCTCGTTTAGGGGTGGTAAACGTCAGACCCCAGTAACTCGATAAGTCGTGTCGATATGAGGCTCATAACGGGTCGAGAAACTACTGATAACACTTACCAGTATATCTCTGAAGCAGTCTTAGCCACAGACTTTCTATTATAGCCAATCGAGCACAGCGCAACATCAACTCCCTATACCGAGAGAGACGAAACCCCTCCTATCGCTCATTTCCTCCATGTGATTCGGGAATGTACCCAAAAGCCACCGTTTTGCACGTTCTCTTGAACGTGGTAAGGTGGAAATCAAAGAACAGTGGGAATCACACAAGTCTCTATGACGATCTCGGGTCTACAGACTAACCTGTACCAATGTCACCAGAGAACTGCCATCTGATGTGAGGTATAATACCATCTGGGAGTTCTCGGCGAGTCCGTCCAGTGTACCCAGTCTCTACTGAGCACCCATATACTTTCTCTGATGTCAAACACCAATGGATATGGGATCATCCATCGCCCATCTACATGGGTCGAGAAGCTATACGCTAGTCTACTCTGGTATATCGATGCCCTGTCTCGATACACCTACGACTAGGAACATTTGAAGGATGTACTTAGCGACTACACTATCCCCACCAGTATGATCTGCATGATAGTCCTGGTAGTCATGTACTCATCCGAAGGGCTTTATCAACATGTAACATAGGGACAATCAGAGTACATGTTAAGATAAAGAGCAACCAGATAGCATACTATCATGTCGAGCAAGAAAGTCCTCCATATATATGTCCAAGCATCCAATACAATATACATCGTATGTACAGTAATGGCCTCTAGGGAATACATATAACTGACAATCTCCCACTTGCACTAGGGCCATCTATTGTAGTATCTCATACCCAACAATCAGCAGTGGTTGAAGTATCTCAAACTCAACCGTCCCATAAAAGTATCTACTGGGAAATAGGCCATTGTGAGTGGATCCGCCTTGTTCTCCTCTGTGTCTACTCTCCTAACCTCGATCTCTCTGGAGATCATCCATCTCCATGATCAGGTGATATTGCCTAAGAATATGTCTGGATCACTGATGGGACGGGGTTCCTAGGCTAAAGCCACAAATCCATTGTCACACAATGGTAGGAACGAAGTTCATCTCATGAACTTTAAACATCCAGACTGCCTCTTTGGTAGGATCCTTGGTAGCAATGTATCCAGCCTTTATCGTCTAGTATGCCACGTGATTGATCTAGAATTATGTGTAGTAGTTAACCGCGATCAATAACGTTGTAGCGTGTAGCTAGACCGAGATGAGTACGGGTCGTCCTCTGGGAAACGTGGAACCTTTTATTCTTACTTTAGGCGTGTTGATTAGGAGAGGAGGGAGAACAAAGAATGGGGAAGAATGGTTGTAGGATCTAGATTTAGGTTAAACACGGATGCAAAATATAGATCTAGATTAACTACGGATGTAGGTTTAATATTAAAAGGGGGCTTGTACGGTTCATTAAGATTTAGTAGTCGTGGATGATTAATTAAAGATTACACTTTTTATCCTTTAATAGATTTAAAACTAGAAACACAGTGATGCATGTAGATTAGGATTTCTGGAGGGAAAGGGTTCCCACTCTTAACCCATATCTCGACATGGAACTCCGTTCATATCTAGCCTTTACCAAAACAATTGTTAATCTAATCTCTAATCGCGGTCGAAACTAGCAATAAATTGATAGCGCGCCCTATTAGGATGTTAACTGTTCTTTTGATAAAGTTTACAAACTTTATAGAATTTAAAAAGAGTTAAAGGATCTTCATCATCCATTAATCTACCCTAATCCTATGAACCCTAACAAGCGAAGAATTACTCGCGCATGTTGGAAGAACAAGAGATGGAGAGAGAAATCATATTGAAACTACAAAGAAATAGAATAAGAAAAAGAACTACCTTTATTAATCAACAAAATTCATTTACACTTTATTCCGTTAGAAAATGATTACAAATGCTAGTTTGCTTCTCGATCTCTTCTAAGGAGGTAGACGAATAGTTGATGATCAGCCTGGATGCATGAGCCAATCTTGGACTTCATGATCTTTTCAGCTTGATGATTTTTCCAAGAGGCTCTCGGTCCTTATTTATAGTCCCAAAGCCAGAACCCTAGCTTCCTAATTTGGAAGCCTGAGGTTAAGATCCTAACCACCAAAATCCTAACTCCCAACTCATCAAAACCGCGGCGGATCCACGGCCTATAGGTGGTTTTGGCCGCGGATCCGCGGCCAAGTAAGGGAATCTTGGGCTCATTCTTCTTGTGGCTTCTTCTGGTGACACGTGGTGATCTTTTGAATCTCTGGAAACTGAAAATCTTTTATACGTCACTGCCAGAATTGATTTCTTTAGTTTACTTTCTTAATTAGGCAGGTTTGTTTTAACAACTTTGATTTCTTTGATTTCAGCCCTGCAAATTCTGCACAATAACTCAAGAAATAATATTAGCAGAGTTTGTTTTATTGAGATATTTAACTTAACCATTAATTATTGGTCAAAGGTATTAATGAGGTAAGCATATTAAAAGGGCCAAATGTCATATGGATATTATATACTTACTTTTTCCTACCAAATGTTAATTATAATATATAAACACATGAAAATAATATATTTATAGATAAACCCTCATATGTATTATATATTATAATAAACATCTTTTATTATATAGAAAGAGTAGGAAAAATGTTATATTAAATGTGCAATTTTATCAACTGAACAAATAACCCAAACTTATCTTTGATCGTCCTGAGCAAACTAGTTTATTCTAGAGAAAAAAGAAAGGAGAAAGTTAAGTACACTTTCGTAGGCAACACGATTGCACTGAGCATGTGCAACAAGCAGTTAAACCTCTAGGTGTCCCTAGTATGAGGAATGTTGTCTCCTGAGGGTTTTCAGCGGATTACACCCACAAAATCCTATAATAAAAGAGAGATGGTGAAACTTACATATAAAGATAAGAACTATAAAAGAAAGACTTTGAAAATTTAGAGTTTCCAACAACACTAGCCTTTCAGTTGGCATGAGCCCTATCTTAATAGTCATGAAAAAATGTTAGAAATCACATCATCCCTCAATAAAACATCGTCTTTATTCTTCATTCCTACCTTTCATCCAAACATCGATCATATACACCTACGTGTGTGTATAGAACATCCCTACACTCGGAGAATTCAATTCAAGCTATCATACTCTTGTCCATCTACCTCAATACTTTTTAATCAATGAATATTTAAATGGATTTGCTCACACTTTTTGTAACGCCTTAGATTTCGGTTAGTGTTCGTTTAGATGTTAATGCCGGTTTACTGTAAAAAGTTTACCAATTCGGCTTCGTCACATTTAATAACATTTAATTAATAATTTATTATTATTTGTTATAAGCATGCACGCACGTGTGCACATAAATGGGTGGATTTGTTTGTGCTAGTTTTGATCATAGCAACCTTGAACCTTAACCTAATCCTTGATTTAAACACTTTGCTTAATCCTTAATCCTTACCTTATATATTTTGTGTGAGAAAGGGGAGATATTTGTTGGATGAGAGGAGGTGGCAAGATGAGTTGTATGAATGCATTAAGTGTGCATTAATGCAAGTGGTGTTCTTACCCTTAAGCTTACCTCTCTCTCTCTCTTCTCTTCATACACTCTCTCACACTCTCCCTCACACTCATTTCTCATCTCAATTTCTTTTCCTCTCTCATCAACTGAACACTCTCCATTTCCAACACAAAACCATCACAAAATCTAATCCAATCTCACAAAAATCACATCTTTGAATCACTTTTCTCCTCTTGGATGCCTAGGAGCATGCAAAGCTTGGATCTTTGAGTTCTTTTGTGTAGGTAATGTTCTTTTGCTGTTGTAAAAGTGTTTTTATTATAGCTTAGCTAGTTAGTTTCAGTTTAGATTGGTTAAAGTATAGTTTTTTGCGAAATATCGTATTTTTAGTGTCGTTTTGTGATATCTGTGTTCTGCTGTGACCCGGAAAGTTTACTAGAAAACTAAACAATGTGATTGTGTTGTACCTGTGACCATAGGACCCCACCTAAGACACGAGACCCACTCCACCGGCCAGGGCCAACGACGTACGAAGAGAACTCCGGCGACCTCGGCTCAGTAAAAGAGTTGGGGTGTGGGTTTTTGATGGTAGGTATTGATGGGTTAGCCTAGCACCTCATGAAGGGTTTAGAAGCATCACATGAACCAAAAGTGGAGTCTTTAGGGTGCTATGTTAAGAAGCATCGGATCGTTCCTAGAAAAATTAGGGTTTCTAAATATTTCACATCACCATATGAAAGAAAGGTTAGGGTTTTGAGAGTACAACCTTTGTAGCTCTCTACGCTAGACTCGTCGGCTACTTGGGGTTTGAAAAAGCTCTGCTTGAACTCCTCGAGGTCACCGATGATCCACCCGGAGTCCGCTTTGTCCAAGCTTGCAACTTTATCCGATCAAGTGAACGAAATGAAGCTAACACTCTAAACAAGTTGGCAAGACTTGTGTAGAATGATGTTGTGGTGGCTTTTCTCACTTCAAAATCCTATCTTGATGAATGATTTGCTCTCAAGAAATTTCAAGAGAGCATAAGCTCAAGGTTGAAGAAGAAGATGATGGATATTTTAGAAGAAGATAAGAAAATCTCTAAAGAGAAAAAGAAAAACATAAGTATATATATATTTTTCTTTCTTCATCTCAAACCATGGTTATCTCTTTATGAATATTTAATTTATCTTTAGTTAAACACAAGAGAAAGATTAAACCATGGTCAAAAGTTAGGTGCAAATGGTTAGGTTACAAGAAGAGTGTAGAAACTTTGACCATGATTCAATCTTATCTCATTTCTTTTGTTTTAGCAAAAATAGAAATAAATATCCATAAAATGAACCATGGTGTGAGTCTTATATATCAACCATTTTCTATGTATAAGCAACCATGATAGATGATGTATATATGTATGTGTGCATGCACATCCATATGTGCATGAAACAATAAGAAATGCATACATGCATCCATACATCCAAAGTAAACAAGAAAGGATCTCTAGTGAGAATCTAATGGTTAAATGATAAATCAACCCTTGATTTATCAATCCGGCCATATCACATATGACCCCACCAAAAGCAAGCCGCCCGATCAATACACGGTATCCCATACGCGCATTTTAATCGGGTCCATGCGCATATCGCATACGCGCACCACAATTTTGCCTGGACTAAGAAACTCCATTGTGGGACTCTAAGACTCGTCAATACGCCGGCAGTGGGTGATGATCATATCAAGCACCCCCAAGTCGCAAGCGGTCAGCTAAACGTAACGGCCACCCGGGTATTGAACGATCAGAAGAGAACAAGCAAACCTGCTACAACTCCCGTCGAGCCAACCAGCAACACTTCCCGTACAGTCCGGTCTCCTCGTCTGATATGTCGCATATCAAGTCTAGGGGTGGTAAACATCAGACCCCAATAACCGATAAGTCGTGCCGATGTGAGGCTCATAACGGGTCGAGAAACTACTGGTAACACTTACCAGCAAATCTCTGTTCAGCCCTGGCCAGGGACTTCCCTGTTACGGCTAATCGAGTACAGCGCAACATCAACCCCTAATACCGGGAGAGACGAAACCCCTCCTATCGCTCATTGCCTCCATGTGACTCGGGACTGTACCCAAAAAACACCGTTTTTCACGCCCTCATGGACGTGGTAAGGTGGAGATCAAAGCAAAGTGGGAATCACACAAGACTCTATGACGATCTCGGGTCTACAGACTAACCTGTACAAGTGTCACCTGAGAACTGCCATCTGACGTGAGGTATAATACCATCTGGGAGTTCTCGGCGAGTCCGTCCAGTGTACCCAGTCTCCACTGAGCACCCGTATACCATCTCTGATGTCAAACACTAATGGATATGGGATCATCCATCGCCCATCTCATGGGTCGAGAAGCGCATACGCTAGTCTACACTGGTATATCGATGCGCCGTCTCGATACACCCACGACTAGCCTTCAAGGATGTACTTATGGACTACCATGTCCCCACTAGTATGATCTGCATCATAGTCCATGTAGTCAAGTACACATCCTAAGGGCTTTACCAACATGTAACTATAAGACAGTTTAAAGAGACTAGTATACATGTTAAGATAAAGAGCAACCAGATAGCATACTATCATATCGAGCAAGAAAGTCATCTCTATATATGCCCAAGCATCCAATATAATATACATCATCTGTACAATACTGGCCTCTAGGGCATACATACAACTGACAATCTCCCACTTGCACTAGGTCCAGCTACTGTAGTATCGCATACCGAGCATCCCGAAGAGTCTCTCAAACTGTATCTGGGGAATGGCCTTCGTGAGTGGATCTGCTGTGTTGTTCTTCGTGTCAACCCTCCTGACCTCGATCTCCCAGCGATCAACTATCTCCCGGATCAGGTGATACCGCCTCAGAATATGCCTGGATCGCTAATGGGACCTGGGTTCCTTGGCCAAAGCCACCGCTCCATTGTTATCGCAATACAAAGGTATTGGATGCTCAATGGATGGAACCTCTCCAAGTTCAGTAATGAACATCTTGATCCAGACAGCCTCTTTGGCAGCATCGTTGGCAGCGATGTATTCAGCCTCCACCGTCGAGTCTGCCACGGTTTCCTTCTTGGAACTCTTCCAGCTAACCGCCCCTCCGTAAAGGGTAAAGACAAATCCCGACTGCGACTTAGAGTCGTCCTTATCACTCTGGAAGCTCGAATCGGTAAAGGACTCCACTTGGAGTTCTCCGTTACCATACACCAAGAGCATCTTTTTAGTCCTTCAAAAGTACTTGAGAATGCTCTTAACAGCTGTCCAGTGACTCTCTCCAGGATCAGCTTGATACCTGCTCACTACACTTAGTGAATATGCTACATCGGGTCTGGTACACAGCATCGCGTACATGATAGAGCCTACAGCCGAAGCATAGGGTATCCCTTGCATGCGAGCTCTCTCCAAATCAGTCTTGGAAGACATCTCTTTGGAGAGAGTGACTCCAGAGATCGTGGGTAAGTTCCCACGCTTGGATTCTTCCATACTAAACCTCTTTAGTATGGTGTCAATGTACCTGGATTGGGACAATCCCAATATCCGTTTGGATCTATCTCTATAGATCCTTATTCCCAATATGCAGGAGGCATCACCAAGATCTTTCATCGAGAATCTTTATGATAAGAAGAGCTTGACCGATTGCTGCATAGGAATGTCATTTCCTATCAAGAGTATGTCATCTACGTACAATACGAGGAATACAACCTTACTCTCTGCCACCTTCTTGTAAATACAAGTTTCATTTACGTTTTTGACGAAATCAAACTCTTTGATAACGACGTCAAAGCAGATGTTCCAACTCCGCGATGCTTGCTTTAATCCATAAATGGATTTAAGCAGCTTGCACACCTTCCCGCTGCTCCCACTATCTACGAAGCCCTCTGGCTGAGTCATGTACACGCACTCTTCTAAATCACCGTTTAGAAAGGCGGTCTTAACATCCATTTGCTAGATTTCGTAGTCATGATATGCTGCGATGGCAAGCATGATCCGGATGGATTTAAGCATAGCCACTGGAGAAAAGGTCTCGTCATAATCCACACTTGGTCTTTGACGAAAACCTTTTGCAACAAGTCTAGCTTTAAAAGTATCTACTTTCCCATCTACACCAAGTTTTTTCTTGAAGATCCACTTGCTCCCAATGGGTTTTACCCCTTCAGGAGCATCTTCCAAAGTCCATACTTTGTTGGTGTACATGGATTCCATCTCGGACCGCATTGCATCCAGCCATTTCACTGATTCATTACTCGTGATGGCCTGCTCGAAACTAGTTTGGTCATCATCCTCCATGATGCAATCCTCGCTCCCACCGTCAATGAGAAAACCGTAGTATCTCTCAGGTGGACGAGAAACCCTACTATATCGGCGGAGAGGCTGGGGTTCGTCCGGTACTACTGAATCCTCTGGTTCTACCAAGTCTTCTGTTATAGTTTGTGTCGCTGGAACCTCTTCCAGTTCTACCTCAATACCACTTGTCTATTTCATAAAAAAAACCTCTTCTAAGAAAGTGGCATGTCGAGAAACAAACACTTTTTGTTCCTCGGAGTGGTAGAAGATATACCCTCGCGAATGTTTGGGATATCCAACAAACTTACATAGAACAGACCTTGCCTCGAGTTTGTCCGGATTTTGTGTTTTAACATAGGCCGGACAACCCCATATCTGAATAAAATTAATACATGGTCTCTTACCATTCCATATCTCATATGGAGTGGTAGGAACTGATTTGGTTGTAACTCTATTCAATAGGTATGCAGCCGTCTCCAGTGCATATCCCCAGAAGGAAATAGGTAACTCAGCTGCACTCATCATAGAGCGCACCATATCTAATAGGGTGCGGTTTCTCCGCACTGATACACCGTTGTGCTGTGGTGTATAAGGAGGAGTAAGCTGAGAGAGAATCCCATTCTCTTTTAGATAATCTCTGAATTCATTGCTTAAGTATTCTCCTCCTCGATCAGATCGAAGGATCTTAATACTTTTGCCTGTTTGGTTCTCTACTTCGTTTTTATATTCTCTGAATTTCTCAAAAGCTTCAGACTTGTGTTTCATTAGGAACACATATCCGAACCTTGATAGATCGTCAGTGAATGTAATGAAGTAGGAAGAACCATCCCTGGCATGTGTAGAAATGGGACAGCATACATCCCTATGCACCAGTCCCAAGAGTTCTGTAACTCTTTCTCCGTGTCCCGTAAACAGAGTTTTGGTCATCTTGCCTTTGAGACATGAATGGCAAGTATCATAAGATGATAATTTGAACGAATTCAAATATCCATCTTTATGTAACTTATCCAGTCGTGTCGCATTGATATGACCAAGTCTACAATGCCACAAGAAGGATTCGTTCATTTCTGAACTTTTCCTCTTGTGTGTGTTTTGTATATTGAGGACTGTATTTTGATTTAGAATGAATATGCCATTATGTAACGAGCCTGATGCAATCAACTTTTGATCTAGGAATATGTTCATAACATTATCCTTTACTACAAGATTATATCCTTCTTTACTTAATAAAGAAACTGATATAATGTTGCACATCATGTTCGGTATATAATAGCACTCATTTAGAATCAGAGTATCACCACTTGGTAATACTAGGTGATATTGCCAACTGCTTTGGCTGCAATTCCCTACTTGAACGGAATGATCACCTTTTCCCAGTTCTCTACCTTTCCGTAGCCCATGCAACTGTTTACATATATGGGATCCTGATCCGGTATCCAATACCCAGGACGTAGGGTGAACTGAAAAACAGTTCTCAATGACAAACACACCCGAAGAAGCTGCATCAACATGCATGTTCTCCGTTTGGGCGGCGTGAGAATCCAGATATTCTCCTGTTTCTTGTTCATTCTTATAACACTTATAAGATAGAACGGGTTCAACGTTCCCCTGCACAGTATAACATGCGGGTTCGATCAATACATCCATATTATTATCTTGATTAAGGCATGACCACCTAGAGAGAGAGAGAAGAAAACACTTTAGCGTATGCTCTTGCAAGATCAGATTGGTTTTTATCTTATCTAATCAGGATGGCTCCCACTGGTTTTTATCAAATCTTCCTTCAAACCCTAAAAGGAAAGATTAGCCGGGATTAATTACACCCTACAACTTCGCCGATCTTTCAGCCAGGCCAGTGTCGGTACTTTGAGGGAGGTTCCCCGTGCTTTCGCGCGGACTTAATTAAAGTAAACCTCGTTTTCCCAAAGGCGTAACCCCGTTGAAACCTTTCTAGACACCTACTTGATCGGCTAATTGTCCTGTGTAAAACTCTCCCAGGAGTAACAATTACTCACAGTGGGTATCGGGATCCAACTATCTCATAGAAGGTATGCAATCTCATTGCAAATTTCAACACTTGAAATTCCCGATAATGCTTTTACCCCTAGCGTCCCATGACCTTGACGGAGGCCAAACTACCCACAGGGCGCTAGTCAAGTTCAACCCGTCATTTCTTGATTGAATTAAACCCACCCGTACGACCCTTGACGGAAGCCAAACTACGCCGTACAAGTACCTTAATCCAATCGCATCATATGCTAGCAAATAAGCACTAGTTAGCTACCATACACTACGCCTTGACGGAGGCCAATCTACCGCAGCATGAATACTAAGTAGTACTTATCTAAAATGACAGAGGGCTACGTAGGTTTCTCTGAAAACCTATTACGTAATGAACTTGATATCGTTGTAGAATCAAGTGAATTTTGAAATGGAGTGTTTTTGAGGATTTTGTAGTTTTGCTAAAGGGGTCACTCCTGGTGAAGGGATCATCGGCCCTTTCCTCGTCGAATGAGGTGCGGGATATATCATATATATCACTGTGCAAAGCAGAAACTATAGATGCAATCAAAAAATAAAACCGAGTGTGTAGCATCTGCCAGTTATTGCTAAAGGGGTCACTCCCGGTGAAGGGATCTCGGCCCTTTCCTCATCGAACAAGGTGCAAGGTATATCATATATACCGCTATGCAAAGCAAAACTGTAGCTACCCTTTTTATTTAAAATTTGATTCTACAACATATTTTACGTTTCTTTTCTTTCATTAATCACATTAATGAAGTCCCATCATTTAAGTCACCTAAACATCACAGATAAATACGACGTACACTTATGCCATCCGCATTCGCCTCGATGTCCCCTCGTACACCGTTAGGTTAGGTAACTAACGACAGAGCATGGCAGGGCTAGTGCAGGTGCAAAATATAAGTAACGTCTATATAATATATTATATATACTATATACTGTATCCATCAGAACATATCAAATGATCACATCACAGATATCGCAGCAGAAACATAGATATAATGTGGGATATACTAGGACGTCCGTATTTAGTATTTAGCCAGCAATAGAAAATACGGGTTCCACAGCCGCGATGAATAGCCAAGCCCACACCCTGGACCCCTACGAGAGCGGCAAGCGACCCTACCAATTCTAGAGTTTAGGAGACCCGGTCTCAACTCCTCGAGGTGGCCTCCCACTGAACCCCAGAGCCCGGTCACCCGTGCTCTCCTCCTTGGGTCCATCCTAATGTGGAAAAGTAAATAATATACAACACAGGTGGCATCGACCTCAACCCGGAAGTGCCCCAAATAAAAGAATATTACATTACATTTGAATATACATGAATGAAAATATAAAACTCGCATCTCACATAAAAAAAAACCCGGCCATTCAATCGCAACAATCATGCACATCATATCTCAGCAACACATAATATCAAAGTAAGTATGCGTACCCCAATTGTCGTTGACATATAACAACGAAACCGGCGATATCGACATACTACACTTACGGTCACATAAAAGAAAGTGTAAAACTGCAATATCTGGAATCCACATTCTCTTTAGACATCGTAAAAGCGAAGTATCACATACCTTGTATTTCATGTCTTATAATATGAATTCCACACATTGCATCACATTCCAGATAATTAGACAGTATTAAAGTTTTCGAACGAACGATCAAATACCCAAGATTCACTAAAGCACAACACTTGAGCGGAGTTCAAAAACCCGGAGTGTGACACGGTGGTAGCGGTCCAGCCGTAGAAGGGTCAAGCCAACACCTCACATGTGGCACGCCGTACTGCCCCAAACCCTAAGGTTCAAAAGGCAGTTCAAGACGGTCACATAATTGAGTTAAGGTTTGTTGTCTTCTAGAGGGTCCACCACAAACAAACTTGCACGTATTTCCGAAAGATTTTAAACCCCGTGAAAAGTGAGCAAATGATAGTCGTTCGAACACTTCAATACTTTCTGGATTTATCCGGAAAAGTCACGAAATCAAAATTTCGATCGAATCGACGAGTCCAAAAACATCTCCAGAATTTATTGTACCAAATTCAGATTAAAAATACTCCAAAAACATAAACAAGCAGAGTCATGAATTACTGTAGAAAAACCAGACCATGACTCAACAGAATGGCCGCGGAACCGCGGCCTAAGCAGGCTATTGCCGCGGTTACGCGGTCGTTTTAACTGTTCATGCTCTCGTTTTTTACAGTAACTCTTATATTTACCTGCTAAATTTTTTGCATATTTTTTATTCTGAAAATAACCAGATTTTGAAAAAAGTCCAAAGAGCACCCAAAAATCTGTATTTTCGGTTCGATCGGAGTTTTAACTTCGTAAAGGTGTCGCCTAATGTTCTAGGTTGGTTCTGATACCAATGATGGGTTAGCCTAGCACCTCATGAAGGGTTTGGAAGCATCACATGAACCAAAAGTGGATTCTTTAGGGTGCTAAGTTAACAAGCATCGGATCGTTCCTAGAAAAATTAGGGTTTCTAAATATTTCACATCACCATATGAAAGAAAGGCTAGGGTTTTGAGAGTACAACCTTTGTAGCTCCCTACGCTAGACTCCTCGGCTACTTGGGGTTTGAAAAATCTCCGCTTGAACTCCTCGAGGTCACCGATGATCCACACGGAGTCCGCTTTGTCCAAGCTTGCAACTTTATCCGATCAAGTGAACGAAATAAAGCTAACACTGTAAACAAGTTGGCAAGACTTGTGTAGAATGATGTTGTGGTGGCTTTTCTCACTTCAAAATCCTATCTTGATGAATGATTTGCTCTCTAGAAAATTCAAGAGAGCATAAGCTCAAGGTTGAAGAAGAAGATGATGGATATTTTAGAAGAAGATAAGAAAATCTCTAAAGAGAAAAAGAAAAACATAAGTGTATATATATATTTTTCCTT
Source organism: Agapanthus africanus (assembly GCA_030015575.1). NCBI lineage: Eukaryota > Viridiplantae > Streptophyta > Magnoliopsida > Asparagales > Amaryllidaceae > Agapanthus > Agapanthus africanus. The sequence continues at coordinate 320,490,910 of JASDDO010000008.1, forward strand.
CTTCATCTCAAACCATGGTTATCTCTTTTATGAATATTTAATTTATCTTTAGTTAAACACAAGAGAAAGATTAAACCATGGTCAAAAGTTAGGTGCAAATGGTTAGGTTACAAGAATAGTGTAGCAACTTTGACCATGATTCAATCTTATATCATTTATTTTGTTTTAGAAAAAATAGAAATAAATATCCATAAAATGAACCATGGTGTGAGTCTTATATATCCACCATTTTCTATGTATAAACAACCATGATAGATGATGTATGTATGTATGTGTGCATGCACATCCATATGTGCATGAAACAATAAGAAATGCATACATGCATCCATACATCAAAAGAAAACAAGAAAGGATCTCTAGTGAGAATCTAATGGTTAAATGATAAATCAACACTCGATTTATCAATCCGGCCATATCACATATGACCCCACCAAAAGCAAGCCGCCCGATCAATACACGGTATCCCATACGCGCATTTTAATCGGGTCCATGCGCATATCGCATACGCGCACCACAACGTTTCGCCTGGACTAGGAAACTCCATTGTGGGACTCTGAGACTCGTCAATACGCCGGCAGTGGGTGATGATCATATTATGCACCCCCAAGGCGCAAGCGGTCAGCTAAACGTAACGGCCACCCGGGTATTGAACGATCAGAAGAGAACAAGCAAACCTGCTACAACTCCCGTCGAGCCAACTGGCAACACATCCCGTACAGTCCGGTCTCCTCGTATGATATGTCGCATATCAAGTCTACGGGTGGTAAACGTCAGACCCCAATAACCGATAAGTCGTGCCGATGTGAGGCTCATAACGGGTCGAGAAACTACTGGTAACACTTACCAGCAAATCTCTGTTCAGCCCTGGCCAGGGACTTCCCTGTTACGGCTAATCGAGCACAGCGCAACATCAACCCCCAATACCGGGAGAGACGAAACCCCTCCTATCGCTCATTGCCTCCATGTGACTCGGGACTGTACCCAAAAACAACCGTTTTGCACGCCTTCATGGACGTGGTAAGGTGGAGATCAAAGCACAGTGGGAATCACACAAGACCCTATGACGATCTCAGGTCTACAGACTAACCTGTACAAGTGTCACCTGAGAACTGCCATCTGACGTGAGGTATAATACCATCTGGGAGTTCTCGGCGAGTCCGTCCAGTGTACCCAGTCTCTACTGAGCACCCGTATACCATCTCTGATGTCAAACACTAATGGATATGGGATCATCCATCACCCATCTCATGGGTCGAGAAGCGTATACGCTAGTCTACACTGGTATATCGATTCCCCGTCTCGATACACCCACGATTAGGGACCTTGAAGGATGTACTTATGGACTACCATGTCCCCACTAGTATGATCTGCATCATAGTCCAGGTAGTCAAGTACACATCCTAAGGGCTTTACCAACATGTAACTATAAGACAGTTTAAAAAGACTAGTATACATGTTAAGATAAAGAGCAACCAGATAGCATACTATCATATCGAGCAAGAAAGTCATCTCTATATATGTCCAAGCATCCAATATAATATACATCATCTGTACAATACCGGCCTCTAGGGCATACATACAACTAATAGGTATATGCTGTGGTTTGGGTGTCTTTGGTCTTGTTTGATTGTTGAGTTTTCTCTGTATGCAAAATCTGGGATTACCTTGGTAGTTTCTTGTGTTTTGTGTCCGCGCGAAACGTTATACGACATGGATCGTGCACTTTGTGTGGTTTAGCACTTGGGTTAGTTTCGTCGTGTCGCTACGCACGTTATCCACGATATGAACTCTCGACAGTATGTTTTGTGTTGTTGCGTCGGTCTAATGTAGTTTGTACGTGTTTTGGGTCTATTATTAATATATACAAGTTTTATTGTTTTAATGTTGCAGGTTCGCAGGGGGGATTTCGGACGCTGCTACAAAAGGAAAACAGGTGGTAGATTTCACCTAGCTTGGAGCGTTGGTGGGAAGATTTAACATCTACAGGGGAATCGCCCGCATGGCGTTATGCGTCTGGGCTAGAGATGTTATTTCTGTCGCATATTCTATGTCATATTTAGAATTTGCGCATTCACCCTACTGCTTAGTTAGTGTTGTGCTTGAACTAGTATCCTTAGGACACTGCACCAATATTGACGGCCTATATTGCACGAGCACTGATTGTATGCTACACACACCGTCAATATTTGCCATGTCACGCACAACCCACTTATAGATATGATATTTCTTGGTTAGGAACATTGAGACATAGATTCGTATTTCTTTATGCATATGACATATAGCATACCTGTATACCTACATGCTCACACATATGCCTTGACATACTTACATGCAAGTTACCTGCATACCTATAGAGTATTGTACCGGTAGCGATAGGTACATACGCACTTCTTGACATAGCTATAGTTATACCTTGCACACATACTTCACTTATACCCAGGGAGTATACTACATCATTACTTATAGGTAGATACATATACCATGCTATACCTTTATGTTTACACATACATCTGGTTATAGCTACATGTTTACCTTTACTAGATGTTAGTTAGAATTGGAGAAATTAGGAACCGCATGATGTTTTATATTAACTTGTTGCAGTTGATTAGAGGCTTTTCCTTAATATTCTTTCATTACAGTTTTATATTGCATATATTATATTCATGGATTTTCGCATTGTTATATCGATTTTTCATGATGTTTTCTGGATTTGGGGACCGTGGGAGTTCATGAAATTATGCATTATTTGAAAAACCCGGTTTCCCTTGATATGATATTTCTGCAGCCACCATGAGATTTATCGGTTCTGATTATATACTCCATACGAGCAGTGGGTGCCGTATGAGGGTGCATGGTGGGGCCCGGTACGGTTCCTCTCGGTAAGATGATCGATGGTTTTTGCCGATTGAGCCTGGAAGGTGGTCAAGTACCTACAGGTGACATTACCAATGACTCAGCGGTTATCATGTGGACGCCGACGGGAGTCATGTACGTATAGATACGTCGAGAGGCGAGGGTCAGAGCTAGGCACTCGAGCTTTTGGGATAGCGTATGATACGTACCTATCAGGGTGCCAGTCTTGGTGACAGCACCTGATAGACCAGTATTTCTGTATCGATGTTTAACACATTGGTTTCATGATATTTCTTTTACCCCTTTGTATATATAACATGGGATTAGGCCGCTGTTATATATGCCCTTACACCGATATTATTGGAATGGGACGCTAATATATGTGTATTGACTTTTTACTTCTTTGTATATATAACAGTGGGTTAGGACGATGTTATATATGCCCTTACACCAATATTAGTGGAATGGGACGCTAATATATGTGTATTGACATTAATTTATATACATCATCATATTATTTCATGCAAATATATTTAGGATGTTAGAAATATATTTAGGGTGTTAGAATTTTATTGGATATTGGATTTGGGATATAGGTGATTCATTTGATTTTGGATACAGGATATATATATGAGATCGCTGATTTTGTACATTCATGATACATGAGATTTATTCGATATTGTACATTCAGGATTTGTGAGACTTATATGATATGAGAGCCAATTTGGGGGCTGATCTGAAGAAATTGGGATTTGGATTGTCTTGATGGATTGTGATCCTACCACGATGTCAGGATTCCGTGGAAATGACATATTTGATTCCATACTCCACATTTATTGTATATGCATTACTTCATGTGTTAGTTGTACCTGCTAGAGTACTTTTCATGACTGTTGCATAAACACATTTCCATATCATTATTGCATGATTATTGCATACAGATTGTCATATTATTATTGTTTCATGTATTAGTTGTACCTGCTAGTGTACCTTTCATGATTATTGCATTCATATGACCTTTTATTGCTATTAATTGCTTATGTTAGATTCGCGCTGTACTTGCATACTTGCGATTACCTGCATATGTTATTTACTATTCAAGAGTTGGTAACTCACTCCCATTGTGCCACAGTTGTTTTGCAGGATTGTTCCCCAAAGTAGTCGAGGAAGGCTATTATTCATCTATCTATCATCTTTTGCTACGGATACCGCATCGGCTCACAGTATGCTGTTTTGCTTAGGTGGGTGTTGTGGTTATTCGTGTTGTATTGTATATTTGTTTTATCCTTGTACTCTCCATCTACTACTTTCATGTTTGACTTAGAGACTTATGTGAGGACGATGTTGTATATTATTTATGACTTGTTGTCTTTTATACAGTTTTCTTTCTATCGTCTTTTATTTCTTCGCTTCGGCGTCGTATATTTGCTGTGGCGGTTGTTTACCGCCTTTGGGCGTGTATTTGCTCCCGTTTGGGGATGCTTTACTTTTATTTATGTTGTACCCATTTTTGGGGCTCGTTTTTACAAAGGAGGTGCTGCCAAAATTTTAAAGGAAACAAATTGGGCTTTTAACGAATTTGGGTTGTGATTTCAAATGTTTCAAAACTCCTATTATCTTTTCTTGTCTTTTTAATGGTTTAGATTTCTGGGTTTAGGCTTTCTTTTACTGCATTACGTATATAGGCGTTGCGTAGTATTAGGGCCATCACGTGCCAATTTCGGGTCGTGACAAAGTTGCTATCAGAGCGCTAGGTTTTTACCTTTCGGAGTGTAGGATGACCTTGGTAAAATGGAGTAGGTAGCTTGAGCAGAGTAACGTAGTGTGTGTATGTCTGCAGCATACTCATGATGCGGTACTCCGCCTAAAGTGACCTAAGAACAATTTGCTTCAAATTCCTTCTTTGATGATTCATATCATTGTGATTCAATTTCCGTGTTCATATCGAATCCTATCTCTATTTATAGCCTTTGCCGCCGACGATTATGGGGACTCAGAGTGGTGCAGCGGGGGCCGAGGTCAGAGTAGACTCGGGTGAGACGAGGGCTGACCAGAAAGCACGCTCGTTGCACAGGAGCAGACGGATTCGCCTTCGGCAGATAGTATCGTTAGGCTTGTAGCAGAGATGCAGGACTTGCGCCAGACGATGAGTTCTTTGGTTGAGGCCGTTTGAGCGCAGCGACAGGAGGTTGTCACCCCTGTTACCCAGTTGTTCCTTGCCATCAGCATGCAGCATTCCGTCACCTACATAGCACCAGTGGAAGCAGCCCCAGTTGACGAGGCACGTATTCTAGAGACTTTGGGAGTTCCGGAACAGTGGAGGACTTGTACCGGTGTACCATCCCAGAGACAGAGGCTTAGTCGTCGAGACATATTTCGTGACCGTCGCGGGAGTAGCAGAGGTTTGGGACGAGGAGAGTCGTGTTAGCTAGATCAGCCGTTTGTGGTGTTAATTTCCGTCAGCGATTCTTTGGTTGCGCAACACGTATTTCAGTTGCGTGCCAATCGGGTAGGAGATTCATCCGTCACTTGATCCTTCTAGAGATGTTGGATTTGACGTTCTCCTGGGGATGGACTGATTAGCTACGTGCTAGGCGTCTATGGACTACCGCGAGAAAACAGTCAGGTTTTGTTTTTCCGGCAAGTCAGTTCTTGTTGTGCGGGAAGACAGTGGTGCCACCTCTCACAGCTTGAATTCAGCCTTTTTCGCTAGTCGGCTTTTGAGGAGAAGATGTCGAGGATTCTTGGCGTTCATTCGTGATACTGTAACCACAGTGGGTTTGTTGGACCGGTTTTCCTTCGTGCGAGAGTTTTCCGACGTTGTTCCAGATGAGCTGGCGAAGCTTGAGGAACTTAAGGATCTGCTGCAGAGTTGTTTGTTGGGGGGTTTGTGCGTCTGATGTTTCGCATTGGGGAGCTCCTATTTCTGTTCGTCAAGAAGAAAGACTGCAGTTTGAGGTTGTGTATTGATGAATCGTCAATTGAACCGGCTTACGGTGCGGATAGGTATCATTTACCCCGCATTGACGATTTCTTCGATCAGCTCCAGAGTGCGAGACATTTTCTAAGTTTGTTCGGGATCTGGTCATCATTGTTACGGGTTCGGAGTGATGACATTCCGAAGACTGCCGAGTGCGTGCCACGGGCTTTGTGTGTTTTGGTGGTGTCATTGGACTCACCAATGCCCAAGCAGAATTCGTAGATATGATAAACCAGATTTCTTCAGGCCGTTTCTCGACCAGTTATTGTTGTGTTATTGATAACATTTTGGTCTATTCTTTGTGTCTTGAGGAACAGGAGCAGCACTTGAGGATTTGTTTTGCAGATACTGGGTGAGCACCAGCGGTTTGCTAGGTTCTCGGAGTGTTCCTTCAGGCTTGGTTATGTTGACTCCTAGGTCTTGTAGTTACGGGAGATGGTTTTGTATAGTTCCGAGGAAGACCGTGGCCGTAGAGCTTTGTCCCAGACTTGTGTAAGGACGGAGGTCCGCAGATTTTTGGGCTTAGAAGGTTTTTACCGCCGTTTCGTGCAGGATTGCTAGTGTAGTGCTGCAACGTTGACTGGATTGACCGGAAAGGAGGTTTATTTTCTTTTGACTGAGGCATGTGTGCAGAGTTTTTACAGCAGTTGAAGACTCGGTTAACAGCTGCATCAGTTCTTTCCTCGCTTTTTTGTTCGGGCGACTTTGTTGTTTAACTGTGTTGTTTCGCGAGTGGGGCTCAATTTTGCGCTGATGTAGCACTGTAGAGTTATTGCTTTTGCTTCCCTACATTTGGAGGAAGTACTAGCAGGATATTCCACTCACGATCTGGAGATGGCCGCGGTGGTCTTGCGTTGAAGATTTGGAGACACTACTTGTTCGAGGGTCGTGTCAGATTTTCACAGATCGCCAGAGCTTAATGTACATCTTCCTGCAGCGGATTGTGATTGTTGAGACAGTCTTCTACAGATTTACAGTTCTTGTGCGATCGTTGAGTACAGCTTCTGTTCGCCTCTACTGAGGGAACAGCTTGCTCATGTCCGCGCCCGACCACTTTTCCTTAATCGCTTTCGCGAGGTACTGCCCGCCGACGCTCGTTCGTCGGAGATACTTGAGCCTACTCGGCTGGTTAATGATTCGGAGTCCTTGATTTGTGGCAAGGATGTGCTACGTTTAGGGACATGTTTGTGTGCCCGTTGCTGATGGGCAGAGACGCAAAATCCTAAGGCAGGCACATCAGTCAATTTTCAGTGTTCGTTCGAGTTCCACCAACATTTGACGTAACTGGTAAGATAGTTACAAGTGGACAGGAATGAAGAGTGAAGTTTTGGATTTCGTTTCAAGGTGTCTGTCTTGTGGTGTGCTTTGGTTGAGCTCTGAGACCGGCTGGCGAGTTGCAACCTTTAACCGTTCCGAAGTGGGAGTGGGAGCAGATCTCCACGAATTTCGCTATGCTGTCTACCCAGGACTAGACAGGGTGTGACTCCATTTGGATGTTTGTCTTCCGGTTTTGCTCAGTTTGTTCAGTTGTCCCTTGTTAAGTTGTGCGTTGCACGAAGTTCCTTCATGGGTCGTATCCAATAAAAGCACCCTGTTTGCTTGCCGTCTTTGGCAGGAGCTTCAAGAAGCCTTGGGTACTGGTTGATCTTTAGCTCCATCTTTCCATCCGCAGGATGATAGTTTTGTGAGAGCGGGCTATACCGAATATGGAGGATATGCTTGTGCGTACGTTTCAGTTGTTGTCGGCGGTTGGGGATCGTCACTCGCCATTGTTAGGGTTCTCCTTCGATAGCTGTTATCAGGAGTCACTCCAATTGGCAACCTTTAGGTTTAGGGGTTAGGTCGTGTCGATCACCAGTCTGTTTTCTGACTCTGCGTAGTAGGATTTTTGGACCCCAGCTAGTCTATAGACTTCGGAGTTGATCCAGTGGATTTAGGTCGGGATGAGAGTAGTCCAGTGCAGACAGAGATCTTATGCCGACCGTGATGGTCGCAGACTTGAGTTCGCAGTGGAAAATCATGTATTCCTACGGACTTTTCCGATGAATGACGTGTTGAGTTTTGGGAATCTTATCCCATAATTTTAGGTCCTTTTGAGATCCTATAGGCGAGTTAGTTTCGTTGCCTTTAATTTGGCACTTCCGCCCAGATTATTGAGTTTTCAACCCGTATTCCTTGTGTCGATACTTTGCAAATACCTTCATGACCTTTCTCACATGATTCAGCATCAGACCATTTTCTTTGACGCGATCTTTTCGTTCACCGGCAGCCATTTGTGTTAGTGGCTCGGCTGGTGGAGAAACTTCGGTCAAGGGTCTTGCCATCTGTGAAGGATTTTCTTGGGCGTAGCCGTACAGTGAGGAAATCACTTAGGAGGCTACGAGCGAGATTTGAGAGTTTGTAATCTTCTCTTTGAATTTACGCTTAGTAAGAATTTTTAATTCGAGGACGAATTTTTATAAGGGGGAGATTGTAACGCCTTAGATTTCGGTTAGTGTTCGCTTAGACGTTAATGCGGGTTTACCATAAAAAGTTTATCAATTCGGGTTCCTCACATTTAATAACATTTAATTAATAATTTATTATTATTTGTTATAAGCATGCACGCACGTGTGCACGTAAATTTGTGGATTTGTTTGTGCTAATTTTGATCTTACCAACCTTGACCCTTAACCTAATCCTTGATTTAAACCCTTTGCTTAATCCTTAATACTTACCTTAGATATTTTGTGTGAGAAAGAAGAGATATTTGTTGGATGAGAGGAGGTGGCAAGATGAGTGGTATGAATGCATTAAGTGTGCATTAATGCAAGTGGTGTTCTTACCATTAAGCTCGCCTCTTTCTCTCTTCTCTTCATACACTCTCTCACTCTCTCCCTCACACTCATTTCTCATATCAATTTCTTTTCCTCTCTCATCAACTGAACGCTCTCCATTTCCAACACAAATCCATCACAAAATATAATCCAATCTCACAAAAATCGCATCTTTGAATCACTTTTCTCCTCTTGGATGCCTAGGAGCATGCAAAGCTTGGATCTTTGAGTTCTTTTGTGTAAGTAATGTTCTTTTGCTGTTGTTTAAGTGTTTTTAGTATAGCTTAGCTAGTTAGTTTCAGTTTAGATTGGTTAAAGTATAGTTTTGTGCGAAATATCGTATTTTTAGTGTCGTTTTGTGACATCTGTGTTCTGCTGTGACTCGGAAAGTTTACTAGAAAACTAAACAATGAGGTTGTGTTGTACCTGTGACCATAGGACCACACCTGAGACATTAGATCCACCCCACCAGCCAGGGCCGACGACGTACGAAGGGAACTCCGACGACCTCGGCTCGGTAAAAGAGTTGGGGTGTGGGTTTTTGAGGGTAGGTCTATGCTGTGGTTTGGGTGTGTTTGGTCTTATTTGATTGTTGAGTTTTCTCTGTATGCAAAATCTTGGATCACCTAGGTAGTTTCTTGTGTTTTGTGTCCGCGCGATACGTTATACGACACGGATCATGCACTTTGTGTGGTTTTGCTCTTGGGTTAGTTTCGTCGTGTCGCTACGCACGTTAGCCACTATACGAACTCTCGAGAGTATGTTTTGTGTTGTTGCGTCGATCTAATGTAGTTTGTACGTGTTTTGGGTATATTATTAATATATACTTGTTTTATTGTTTTAATGTTGCAGGTTCGCAGGTGGGGACTTCGGACGCTGCTACAAAAGGAAAATAGGTGGTAGACTTCACCTAGCTTGGAGCGTTGGTGAGTAGATTTAACATTTACTGGGGAATCGCCCACATGGCGTTATGCGTCTGGGCTAGAGATGTTATTTTTGTTGTATATTCTATGTCATATTTAGAATTTGCGCATTCACCCTACTGCTTAGTTAATGTTTTGCTTGGACTAGTATCCTTAGGACACTGCACCATTATTGACGGCCTATGTTGCACGAGCACTGATTGTATACTACACACACCGTCAATAATTGCCATGTCACGCACAACCCACTTATAGATATGATATTGCTTGGTTAGGAATATTGAGACATTGATTAGTATTTCTTTATGCATATGACATATAGCATATATGTATACCTACATGCTTACACATATAGCTTGACATACTTACATGCTAGTTACCTGCATACCTATAGAGTATTGTACCGGTAGCGATAGGTACATACACACTTCATGACATAGCTATAGGTATACCTTGCACACATACTTTACTTATACCCAGGGGGTATAGTACATCATTACTTATAGGTAGATACACATACCTTGCTATACCTTTATGTTTATACATACATCTGGTTATAGCTACATGTGTACCTTTACTTGATGTTATTTAGAATTGGAGAAATTAGGAACCGCATGATATTTTATATTAACTTGTTGCAATTAATTAGCGGCTTTTCCTTTATAAGCTTTCATTACAGTTTTATATTGCATATATTATATTCATGGATTTCACATTGTTATATGGATTTTTCATGATGTTTTCTGGATTTAGGGACTGTGGGAGTTCATGAAATTATGCATTATTTGAAAAACCCGGTTTCCCTTGATATGATATTTCTGTAGCGACCATGAGATTTATCGGTTCTGATTATATACTCCATACGAGGAGTGGGTGCCATATGCGGGTACATGGTGGGGCCCGGTACGGTTCTCCTCCCCAAGATGATCGACGGTTTTTGCCGATTGAGCTTGGAAGGTGGGCAAGTACGTACCGGTGACATTACCAATGACTCAGCGGTTATCATGTGGATGCCGACGGGAGTCGTGTACGTATAGATACGTCGAGAGGCGAGCGTCAGAGCTAGGCACTCGAGCTTTCGGGATAGCGTATGATACGTACCCATCAGGGTACCAGTCTTGGTGACAACACCCGATAGACGAGCATTTCTGTGTCGATGTTTGACACATTGGTTTCATGATATTTATTTTACTCCTTTGTATATATAACAGTGGATTAGGCCGCTGTTATATATGCCCTTACAACAATATTAGTGGAATGGGACGCTAATATATGTGTATTGACTTTTTACTTCTTTGTATATATAACTGTGGGTTAGGACGCTGTTATATATGCCCTTACACCAATATTAGTGGAATGGGACGCTAATATATGTGTATTGACATTAATTTATATACATCATCATATTATTTCATGCAAATATATTTAGGATGTTAGAAATATATTTAGGGTGTTAGAATTTTATTGGATATTGGATTTGGGATATAGGTGATTCATTTGATTTTGGATACATGATATATATATGAGATTGCTGATTTTGTACATTCAGGATACATGAGATTTATTCGATATTGTACATTCAGGATTTGTGAGACTTATATGACATGAGAACCAATTTGGTGGTTGCTTTGAGAAAATTGGGATTTGGATTGTCTTGATGGATTGTGATCCTACCACGATGTCAGGTTTCCGTGGAAATGACATATTTCATTCCATACTCCATATTTATTGTATATGCATTACTTCATGTGTTAGTTGTAACTTCTAGAGTACTTTTCATGACTGTTGCATATACACATTTCCATATCATTATTGCAAGATTATTGCATACAGATTGTCATATTATTATTGCTTCATGTATTAGTTGTACTTGCTAGTGTACCTTTCATGATTATTGCATTCATATGACCTTTTATTGCTATTAATTGCTTTTGTTAGATTCACATTGTATGTGCATACTTGCGATTATCTGCATATGTTATTTACTATTCATGATTTGGCAACTCACCCCCGTTGTGCCACAGTTGTTTTGCAGGATTGTTCCCTAGAGTAGTCGAGGCAGGCTATTATTCATCTATCTATCATCTTTTGCGACGGATACTGCATCGGCTCACAGTGTGCTGTTTTGCTTAGGTGGGTTTTGTGGTTATTCGTGTTGTATTGTATATTCATTGTGTCCTTGTACTCTCCATCTACTACTTTCATGTTTGACTTAGAGACTTGTGTGAGGGCGATGTTGTATATTATTTGTGACTTGTTGTCTTTTATATAGTTTTCTTTCTATCGTCTTTTATTTCTTCGCTTCGGCGTCGTATATTTGTTGTGGCGGTTGTTTTCCGCCTTTAGGCGTGTATTTGCTCCCGTTTGGTGATGCTTTACTTTTATTTATGTTGTACCCATTTTTGGGGCTAGTTTTTACAAAGGAGGTGCTCCCAAAATTTTAAAGGAAATAAATTAGGCTTTTAAAGAATTTGGGTTGTGATTTCAAATGTTTCAAAACTCCTATTATCTTTTCTTGTCTTTTTAATGGTTTAGATTTCTGGGTTTTGGGTTTCTTTTACTGTGTTACGTCTGTAGGCGTTGCGTAATATTAGGGCCGTCATGTGCCAATTTCGGGTCGTGACAATTTTTCATGCGACCCTTAATACTTCTTGAGGTACTAACCGACCGATTACTCATGTGCTTGCTTATTAGGCGTATTAGTATTTTCCTAGTCTTGCACCACCTAAGGCTTAGCAGTGACTCGCAGACCAATTGGTCTAAGACACTAGGTGATGAAGCACCCTCGCTATATTTTTTTATTGCTGCCTTGGTGATAACAAAACTATTGTTCATTTTTCTCCACCATTTTATCGTTTATTCATCATTTTTTTTACTTTCTTCATACTTTGGCTTTTAGACAAGAGTATTTCAAGGTATCCTTTACTATCCCGAGCTTCAAGACGTGTGTAAGTGCGTATTTTAGGGTATCAACGTTCAAATGTTTGGCTTCCAGAATATGAACTATTTTTCAGACTTATTTTTATTCTCAAATAAGTGACTTCTTTCATCTTACTAACCCTTGGGACAACGGCTCATAACTACTTATTACTAGTTTGTTTAAGAAAACTTCTAATTTTCTTGGTTTTCTTAAACTTTTCATATCTTGTAAATATAATTTTTCACTATCTAATCTTTTATCATCAAATTTTTTTTATATGCTTATATATAGTATAATGCAACGTTATGTGTGAATAAGCACAAACCTCCCCCAAACCTGTTTACAGCAGTGTCCTCACAATTGTCTCTTTTTAAATCTCAAAAAACTGTAGACTTAGGAGGAAAAGTTATTAATGGGGGCAACAAAAATTGAAAGTTAAAATCCTCCCCCAAACTTATTTTTGGCTCACAATTTTGAGGACAAATTTTATTTTCAAGAGACAAAAATATCCCCCCCCCCCCGCCCAAACTTAAGTTAAACAATATTAAGCATTTTAAGGAGGGGTAAAGTTATTTGGTCAATATAAGACTTTACAAAAACCAAAAGTTAATACCAACCATTCAAGGATTTTATCAATGTAACGTATAGGTCGGTGGAAGAACATGTTATATAGAGCCAAGAAAAAGTGGGGAAGAGATAAGTGGTGATATGGAAAGGGTTTGCATGGACGTGAATGTGAAGAGATAAGAGATGATGATAAATAAAAACGAGAATGTGAATGATCAGAAATGAGTGGAATATTGGCATTCTCGTATTTTATAAGAAGAAAGGGTGGTGATTCAACTTCTATGGGTGGAGGTTGATTAATCACAAAATTCGTGTTGTTTAGGAATTCAAGTTCGTCAGCAAAAAGTTCTTCAAAACTTTCATCGATGGTGTAATTGAACATTTTGCTGTCAGTAAGTTTTGTGCCAGAATTTATCATACTTGATTTGTCAAAAATTATGGAGGTAGGAGACTCGAAGTACTCATTTACCTCATTTTCAAAAGTATCCAAATCAAGTTGGCTTTTTGGAATTATCAAACTTGAATTATCGGATTGTGATTCATCAACACTCACTGAAATTATAGGAGAAATAGAAGAAGAACCTGAGAAAATAGAAGGTGAAATGGGTAAACAAATTCATGTGTAGAGTATCGCTGAACCAGATGTGGAAGATGAAGGCTGAATTTTGGTCTGCTGTTCCGTTATACAATTATCATCAACTTTAAGACGCATATGGGATTCAGGAAGAATAATTAAAGGCTCGAGATGATGACCACAAGGAAGTGAAAGGACTTGATGAATTGGTGGGACAAACTCATCCAAAATTTCGGGTTCATCATTCAATATATCCCCAACGCCAATCTCCTTATTCAAGTGAAGATTAGAATTCTCAAATACCTCATTAAAATTATGGTTTTCAATCAATTTTGGTTCAAGAGTGGAGGTGTAGAGATCACAAGGGTTAGGTATGGTTTCACTTGAAATGGACCCATCACAGTCGGGTAAATCAAACACTGCAAAGTCACACAACTTCTCAAACATTCCATCTTTTATTGATGAATCATTTAGTGTACTCGATGAATCTGTGAAACTGGAGTTGTAGATTTCAGTTTGGAATGGGAAGGTTTGATTAGGAAGGGTGTACAGCTCTCTCTCAGTACCCAAATTCTCACTTTGTTCTATGGCCGTATTAGACATTGAAAAAAATTTAGCTGGTTCGGAACTAGTTGCTATTTCATATTTAGCCATGCTTCCCTTCCATTCCTCTCTGAGGCGGCACATCAATTCCACACCTTCTTCTAATTTCCGCTCAAGACTAGACTTGTGTTGATAAGGGATTTCAGCATAAGATTGAAATTCTTGTGGATAAGTAAAACTCCCAAATGACTGATTAGAAGGACTGTCTAAAGAAGGTGTAAAAATCGGGTAGGATTGATAGGAATTGAATGGTTGTGAAAATGAGGCAGGAGTAGGATCAACATTATGATAAGAAGAATATTAATATGGGTTGGTTGGTGGGCTATTTTCAATAGACATCATATATGCCACAAACCGATTATGAAATTCTTCTTTAGAAAGTGGTGGTCATGGTTGATATTGGTCCGGATTGAAACTTTGGCTGTTATTCCTTGCTATATGCTCAGCGATGGACATGCGTTTAGGAGTTCCTTCACCGGGAGTATCCACATAAGAAGATGTAGAATTAGGATACGGTTGATAAGACGTGGACTGAGGTGGCCAACTGTTTCTACCCGCTAGTTCTATCCGATCTCTTAAAGACATGGGAGAGTCGGATGGTATACCGAAGCGATTACGAAGACAAGAAATATCTGGTTGTGGATAGCAAAGCTCAGCAAGAGTTCGTCTGTTTGGATTACCCATATAAGAAGAAAATAGGGGGAAGGGTAAAAAGGAAAAGAAAAAATTGTATTGTTTTGCTTTAAAAGTGGACTTGGGGGTGTTGGATATATGTATGCCCTAGAGGCCATTATGTGATAGTGGATGTATCTATACATGTATATATATTCAGTTTGCATTCTTGCTCGACATGATAGTATGCTATCTGGTTCTTCTTTATCTGACATGTTTATTTGATCATGCTTCTATTCTTTCATACATGCTGATAAAGCCCTGAGGATATCGGCTTGACTACTCTGATTATGATGGAGATCATACTAGTGGGACATCTGTAGTCTATAAGCATATCCTGGAACGTCCCTAGTCGTAGGTATATCGAGACGGGGCATAGATATACCAGAGTAGACTAGCGTATATGATACTAGACCCATACGATGGGCGATGAATGTTCCCACATTCATCGATGTTTGACATCAAGATCATATACGGGTGCTCAGTGGTGACTGGGTACACTGGACGGACTCACCGAGAACTCCTATATGGAATTATATCTATCGTCGGATAGAAGTTCTCAGGTGACACTGGTACAGGTTAGTCTGTAGACCCGAGATCGTCATAGAGCCTTGTGTGTTCTCCCACTGTACTTTGATTACCACCCTACCACGGCTCTACTGAGTCGTGCAAGCAGGTGGCCGTTGGGTACAGTCCCGAGACACACGAAGGCAATGAGCGATAGGAGGGGTTTCGTCTCTCCCGATATTGGGAGTTGATGTTGTACTGTGCCCGACTGGTTATATCAGTAAGTCCCTGGCCAGGGCTGCTGAGATTTGCTGATAAGTGTTATCAGTAGTTTCTCGATCTGTTATAGACCATTTACCGGCACGACTTATTGAGTTATTGGGGTCGACGTGACCATCCCTAGGCTCGATATGCAGCATATCTGACGAAGAGACCGGACTGTACGGTAGTGTTGCCGGATGGCTCGACGGGAGTTGTAGCAGGTTCGCTTGTTGTCTTCTGATCGCTCAATACCCGGGTGGCCGTTACGTTTAGCTGACCGCTTGCGGCTTGAGGGTACTTGATATGATCATTACCCTCTGCCGGCGTTTTGACGAGTCTTAGAGTCCCACAAAGGAGTTACCCAGTCCAGGCGAAACGTTGTGGTGCGCATATGCGATATGCGCATGCACCCGATTGAAATGTGCGTATATGATACCGAACATTGATCGGGTGAGTTGCTTTTGGTGGGGTCATATGAGATATGACCGGATTGATAAATCAAGTGTTGATTTATCATTTAACCATTAGTTTTCTCACTTAAAACCTTTTCTTAGATGATAGATGTTTGCATGCATGTGTGCTTTTCTTTCTTTCTTTCATGCTAGTTTCATGCACATGTGGATGTGCATACATGCACACATACATACACTCATCCATCATGGTTGTTAGCATATGGAAATGGTGGCAATATAAGACTCACACCATGGATTATATAATGGATTATTATTTGATTTTGGATTTAAAGGAAAATGAAAAAGGGAAGGATAATCATTCATGCTTCTACATTCTTCCTTTGACCTAACCATGCTCAACTACCACTAACCTAAGGTTATCCTTCTCTTTATCATTCCAAACTAAAGTTAAATAATGTCTCCATCACTTTAACCATGGTTCATAGCATGAAGGAATAAAACATATATTGATATATTGTTTTTTTCTTCACTTGAGTTATCTTTTACCTCTTGTCAAAAAAATTTCCACCATCTTCTTCCTCTTGCTCTTTTGCTCTCTAGTTTTTTCTAGTGATCAAATACCACTCAAAGATAGGTTTTTGAAGTGAGAAACCTAACCACAACATCATTCTACACAAGCTTAGCCGCTTTGTTTAGAGTGTTCACTTCGGTTTGACGAAGTTGCGAGCTTGGACGGAGATCTCCGTGGTGGATCGTCGTGGACACAAGGGGACTTCAAGAGGACCTTCGTTCAACACCCTAGAGACCAAGGAGTCCAGCGAAAAGGAGCTACAAAGGTTGTAGTCTCGAAACCCTAGATTAGTTCGCTTTTTATTTCGTAACCCTAATTTTCTAGGATCGATCCCTTTGCATGTTAGTTTAGCACCATAAAAATTATAACTTTGGGTCATGTGATGCTTCAAAACTCTTCATAGGGTGCTATACTAACCTGACAATGGTATCAGAGCCGACCTAGAACATTAGGCGACGTTTTTATGAAGTGAAAACCCCGATCGGACAAAAATACGATATTTTGAGATGCTCTCTGGAAATTTTCTAAAATTTGATAATTTGCAGAACTAAAAATATGTAAAAAATACAGCAGGAAAATATAAGAGTTACGGTACAAAATATTTTCAGTGAACAGTGATTATAGCGGCGGAAACGCTGCCTAAGCTTGCTTAGGCCACGGTTCCGCGGCCGTATATAGGTATTGATGAATATGTTTTGTACAGTAATTCATAAATCTGCTTGTATAAATTTTTTGATATTTTTAATCTGTATTTGGTTTTGAAAAATTCTGGAGATGGTTTTGATCTCGTCATTTCGATCGGGATTTTTATTTCGTAGCTTTTCCGGGTAAATTAGAAAGTATTGAAGTGTTTGAACGAGTATCATTTACCCACTATTCACGGGGTTTAAATACTTTAGAGATACGTGCAAGTCTTTTTGCGGTGGTCCCTCTAGAAGACAACAAACCTTAACTCGATTATGTGACCATCTCGAACTGCCCTTTGAACCTTAGGGTTTGGGGCAGTACGGCGTGCCACATGTGAGGCGTTGGCTTGACCCTTCTACGGCTGGACCGCCACTACTGTGTCACACTCCGGATTTTTGAACCCTGCTCAAGTGTTGGGCTTTAGTGAATCTTGGGTGCTTGGTTGTTCATTCGAAAACTTTAATACTGTCTGTTTGTCTGGAATGTGATACAATATGTGGAATTCATGTAGTTTAGGCATGAAATACGAAATATGTTATATTTCACATTTATGATGTCTAAAGAGAATCTGGATTCCAAATATTGTAGTTTTACACTTTCTTTTCTGTGACCGTAAGTGTAGTATGTACGATATCGCCGGTTTCGTTGCTATACATCAACGACAATCGGGGTACGCATACTTACTTACGTTGATGTTATGTGTTGCTGAGGTATGATGTGTAGGATTTTCGCGATCGAATAGCCGGGGGTTTTTCTGTGAGATGAGAGTTTTATATTTTCATTCATGTAAATTCAAATGTAATGTAATATTCTTTTATTTGGGGCACTTCCAGGATGCGGTTGTGTCACCAGTGTTGTATATTATTTACTTTTCCGCATTAGGATGGACCCAAGGAGGGGAGCACTGGTGACCGGGTTCTGGGGTTCAGTGGGAGGCCATCTCGAGGAGTCGAGACCGGGTCTCCTAAACTCCAGGATTGGTAGGGTCACTTGCCGCTCTCGTAGGGGTCCAGGGTGTGGGCTTGGCTATTCATCGCGACTGTGGAATCCGTATTTTCTATTCTGGCTAAATACTAAATACGGACGTCCTAGGATATCCCACGTTATATCTATGTTTCTGCTGCCTGTGTTCTGTGATATCTGAGACGAATGGCATATTATATATATGATATATAGTAGACGTTGCTTATGTTTTACACCCGCGCTAGTCCCGTCCCGGTATGCCGTTAGTTAAGTAACCTAACGGTGCATAACGGAACATTGCGGCGAATGCGGATGGCATAAGCGTACGTGTTATTTTTGTTTCTTTTCTGTGATTGGCTTAAGGACTTAAATGATGGGATTACATTAATGTGATTAATGTAAAGAAAATAAACCTAAAAAGATGTTGTAAAATCGGATTTAAAAACTACTCGGCTTTTTATGAAAAAGCTACATTTCAAAACTGCGGAGCTTAAGCCACTCCTTTTGAAAAACTGTTTGATTCTACAACGATATCAAGTTCAAAGCGTTAAAGATTTTCTTAAAAATCATTCGCAACCCTCCGTCATTTTAGGAAGTAGAGTACTTAGTATTCGTGCTACGTTTGTTGACTTTAGTTAAGGCGTAGTGTACGGTAGCTAAGTGATGTCTTCCTACACTGCATATGATGCAGATTAATTAGGACATTCATGCGACTTTGTTGACCATAGTTAAGGGTCATATGGGTGGGTCTAATTGATCAAGAAATGACGGGTAGAACTTGACTGGTACTTATGATTTGTTGACCATAGTTAAGGTCATAAGTACTAGGGGTAAAAATTACATCGGTTATTTCAAGTGTTGAAATTTGCAATGAGATTGCATACCTTCCATGTGATGGTTGGATCCCGATCCCACTGTGGGCAATAGTTGCTCCTAGGAGAGTTTTACAGTTTACAATTAGCTAACTCATTAGGTGTCTAGAAAGGTGTTAACGGAGCTCCGCCTCTGGGAAAACGAGGTTTACTCTAATTAGGTCCGTGCGAAAGCACGGGGAACCTCCCTCAAAGTACCGACACTGGCCTGGCTGAACGGTTAGCGAAGTTGTAGACTGTAATTAATCCTGGCTAGTTTTTCTTTTTAAGGTTTGAAAGAAAAACTTGATAAAAAGCAGTGGGAAACATCGATTAGACAAGATAATAAACCAATCTAATCTATGCAAGAGCTTTCGCTGAGTGTATTCTTTTCTCTCTCTTAATGGCAGATACCAATGACTGGACTTAAGCTTCTACTAGATAAGAACAAACTGAATGGGACCAACTATAAAGACTGGCTGAGGAATCTAAAGATCGCCTTGACTTATGATAAAGTATCATATGTCCTCACGGCTTCAGCCCCGTCCGTCCCAGGCCCAAAGTCCTCAGTTGCGGACATTGAAGTCCGCAAGACATGGGACGCTGACTGTGCCACGGCAAAATGCCTCGCGCTTGCATCGATGGACAACACACATCAAAAGCAGCACGAGGACATGGACATTCACGGGATATTGCTCCATACAAAGGAGTTGTATGGGGAGCAGTCCCGCGTATTATGATACGAAGCATCAAAGAAACTGTTTCAGATGCGGATGGCCCCTGGCACACCAGTAGCAGACCATGTTTTGAAGATGATAGCTCTTATAGAAGAGCTTGAGGGCCTCGGATGGACAATGGACAATGAACAATATATAGATATTATTCTGCAGTCCCTCCCCTCTACCTTTGCTCAGTTCATAGAGAACTTTAACATGCATGGCATGGAGAAGGAACTCCCTGAACTCCTTAATATCTTAAGGAGTGCAGAGAGCACTATGAAGTCAGCAAAGACTCCCGTTATGACTATTGGACAGTCTTCTTCTTCTCGCCCGAAAGCTAAGGCCAAGGGAAAGAAAAAGAAGAAACCCACTAATCCTAAGGGCGGGGTCAAAAAGGTGAAGGGAAAGGGAAAGTCCACAGCTGGAAACCCGGGGAAAGGCGAGTGTTTTCATTGCCACAAGACAGGACATTGGAAGCGCAATTGCACGGAGTACCTAAGTCTCAAGAAGAAGCATGGTGATGCTTCTGCTTCAGGTGCGTTTGTGACTGAAAACTGTTTTTCTATAAACTCTGCTTCCTGGGTATTGGATACCGGTTCAGGTTCTCACATTTGCAATTCTATGCAGGGGCTGAGAAATAGCAAGGTTTTGAGGACAGGTGACCATACTCTCCGCGTTGGAAATGGTTCCAATGTACATACAGTCGCAGTGGGAGAGTATCACTTGGGGTTGCCATCTGGATGTATTTTGATTTTGAATCCATGTTATTTTGTACCAAGTATGCTATGTAATATAATATCCGTTTCTTTGTTGGACAATGAAGGGTATAATTTTGTATTGCAGAACAATGTTATGAACATTCACCTAAATCAAATGTTGGTTGGGTATGGTACACTTAATAACGGAATATATGTCCTAAATCAACACACAGTTTTCAGTATACAACACACTAATAAAAGAAAACTTTCAGAATTAAATGAAGCTTTTCTTTGGCATTGTAGACTTGGTCATATTAACGAAACAAGACTAAACAGGTTACACAAAGATGGATATTTAAACTCTTTTGAATATAAATCTTATGCGACTTGCCAGTCTTGTATCAAGGGTAAAATGACCAAAACTCCGTTTACCGGACATGGAGAAAGAGCTACTCAGCTCCTGGGCCTCATACATAGTGATGTATGTGGGCCTATGTCTACACATGCTTGAGGCGGTTTTTCATACTTTACTACATTCACCGACGACTTCTCACGATTCGGTCATGTATTTTATTAAAACACAAGTCCGACGCTTTCGAGAAATTCGTTGAATATAAACGAGAAGTAGAAAAACAAACCGGCTTGAGTATTAAGATGCTTCGATCAGATCGAGGTGGAGAGTATCTCAGTACAGAATTTGCAAACTTCCTAAAAGAGAATGGGATTCTCTCTCAGCTCACTCCTCCTTACACACCATAGCACAACGGTGTGTCAGAACGACGGAATAGGACCCTATTAGATATGGTCCGGTCCATGATGAGTGACGCTGAGTTACCAGTCTCGTTTTGGGGACATGCATTGGAGACTGCAGCGTTTCTGCTAAACAGGGTTCCAACCAAAGCCGTGTCTACCACGCCATATGAGATATAGAATGGGAAGAGACCATCTCTTAAAAGAATTAAGATTTGGGGTTGCCCGGCCTATGTTAAAAAGCAGAATCCGGACAAACTCGAGACACGGTCAGTCATGTGTAACTTTGTGGGATATCCAAAGAATTCTTATGGATATCTGTTCTACCACAAAGAGGAACAAAAGGTGTTTGTTTCTCAGTATGCCACATTCTTGGAAAAAGAGTTTTTCACAGATAAAGATGATGGCAAGGTAGTAGATCTAGAAGAGTTTCTGGAGACACAAACTACAAATGACGATTTGGTTGAACCGGCTGTTACAACAGAAACTGAAGAACCTCGGCCACTCCGTAGATCTGGTAGGACTTCTCGCCCACCGGAGAGGTACTACGGTTTCCTCATTGATGGTAACGGAGAAGATTGCATCATGGATGATGATGATCCTACCAGTTTTCAGCAAGCTATCACGAGTGGTGACTCTGTGAAGTGGCTGGGTGCCATGAGATCCGAAATGGAGTCTATGTACACCAACAAAGTATGGACTTTGGACGTTGTACCCCCTGGGGTAAAACCTGTAGGGTGCAAATGGATCTTTAAAAGAATGATTGGTGTGGATGGGCAGGTAGAGACCTATAAGGCAAGACTTGTGGCGAAAGGTTTTCGTCAAAGACCTGGTTTGGACTATGACGAAACTTTTTCGCCCGTAGCCATGCTTAAATCCATTCGGATCCTACTTGCTATTGCTACTCACTACGACTATGAAATCTGGCAGATGGACGTTAAACATCATTTCTAAATGGAGATTTAGAAGAATGCGTTTATATGGATCAGCCAGAGGGCTTCATTGACAGTGGGAGCAGCAGGAAAGCATGTAGATTGCTTAAATCCATATATGGGTAAAGCAGGCATCTCGGAGTTGGAACATCTGTTTCGATGATGTCATCAAAGAGTTTGATTTCATCAAAAATCCAGATGAACCCTGTGTTTATAAGAAGGTTGTAGGAAGAGCTGTCGCATTCCTCGTATTGTACGTGGATGACATTCTTCTGATAGGAAATGATATTCCTATGCTACAGTCGGTCAAATCATTCTTATCACTAAGGTTCTCAATGAAGAACCTGGGTGATGCCACATACATCCTGGGCATAAGGATCTATAGGGATAGATCCAAAAAGTTATTGGGACTGTCCCAAACCAGGTACATCAACACCATCCTAAAGAGGTTTAGTATGGAAGACTCCAAGCGGGGTGCCTTACCCTCTTGCCATGGAGTCACTCTCTCCAAGGATTCTTGTCCAAAGACCGATGAAGAGAGAGCTCGCATGAGCATTATACCTTATGCTTCGGCAGTAGGGTCTATAATGTATGCGATGTTATGTACACGCCCAGATGTAGCTTATGCACTTAGTGTGGGAGCAGGTATCAATCCAACCCAGGGGAGAACCACCGGACAGCTGTGAAGAACATTCTTAAGTACTTACGAAGGACTAAAGAATTGTTCTTGGTGTATGGTAATACATATCTCCAAATGGAGGCCTTTACCGATTCGAGCTTCCAGAGCGATAAGGATGACAGCAAATCTATCTCTGGGTTTGTATTTACCCTCAATGGAGGGGCGGTAAGTTGGAAGAGTTCCAAATAAGATACCGTTGCAGACTCTATGATGGAAGCTGAGTACATTGCTGCAAATGATGCCGTCAAGGAAGCCGTCTGGATGAAGAAGTTCGTCTCGGAGCTAGGAGTAGTTCCAACCATTATTGATCCAATACCTTTGTATTGTGATAATAATGGGGCGATGGCGTTAGCCAAGGAGCCCAGATCCCATCAGCGGTCCAGACATATCCTGAGGCGCTTTCATTTGATCCGGGAGATTGTAGATCGCCGCGAGATCGAGATTAAGAGAGTAGACACAAAGAACAACGCCGCGGATCCACTCACCAAGGCCCTCCCTCAGCCACAGCATGAGCGACTTTTTGAGATGTTGGGTATGAGATACGCCAATAACTGGCCTTAGTGCAAATGGGAGATTGTTGGATATATGTATGCCCTAGAGGCCATTATGTGATAGTGGATGTATCTATACATGTATATATATTCAGTTTGCATTTTTGCTCGACATGATAGTATGCTATCTGGTTCTTCTTTATCTGACATGTTTATTTGATCATGCTTCTATTCATTCATACATGCTGATAAAGCCCTAAGGATATCGGCTTGACTACTCTGATTATGATGGAGATCATACTAGTGGGACATCTGTAGTCTATAAGCATATCCTGGAACGTCCCTAGTCGTAGGTATATCGAGACGGGGCATTGATATACCAGAGTAGACTAGCGTATATGATACTAGACCCATACGATGGGCGATGAATGTTCCTACATTCATCGATGTTTGACATCAAGATCATATACGGGTGCTCAGTGGTGACTGGGTACACTGGACGGACTCACCGAGAACTCCTATATGGAATTATATCTATCGTCGGATAGCAGTTCTCAGGTGACTCTGGTACAGGTTAGTCTGTAGACCCGAGATCGTCATAGAGCCTTGTGTGTTCTTCCATTGTACTTTGATTACCACCCTACCACGGCTCTACTGAGTCGTGCAAGCAGGTGGCCGTTGGGTACAGTCCCGAGACACACGAAGGCAATGAGCGATAGGAGGGGTTTCGTCTCTCCCGATATTGGGAGTTGATGCTGTACTGTGCCCGACTGGTTATATCAGTAAGTCCCTGGCCAGGGCTGCTGAGATTTGCTGATAATTGTTATCAGTAGTTTCTCGATCTGTTATAGACCATTCACCGGCACGACTTATTGAGTTATTGGGGTCGACGTGACCATCCCTAGGCTCGATATGCAGCATATCTGACGAAGAGACCGGACTGTACGGTAGTGTTGCCGGATGGCTCGACGGGAGTTGTAGCAGGTTCGCTAGTTGTCTTCTGATCGCTCAATACCCGGGTGGCCGTTACGTTTAGCTGACCGCTTGCGGCTTGAGGGTACTTGATATGATCATTACCCTCTTCCGGCGTATTAACGAGTCTTAGAGTCCCACAAAGGAGTTACCCAGTCCAGGCGAAACGTTGTGGTGCGCATATGCGATATGCGCATGCACCCGATTGAAATGTGCGTATATGATACCGAACATTGATCGGGTGAACTGCTTTTGGTGGGGTCATATGAGATATGACCGGATTGATAAATCAAGTGTTGATTTATCATTTAACCATTAGTTTTCTCACTTAAAACCTTTTCTTAGATGATAGATGTGTGCATGCATGTGTGCTTTTCTTTCTTTCTTTCATGCTAGTTTCATGCACATGTGGATGTGCATACATGCACACATACATACACTCATCCATCATGGTTGTTAGCATATGGAAATGGTGGCAATATAAGACTCACATCATAGATTATATAATGGATTATTATTTGATTTTGGATTTAAAAGAAAATGAAAAAGGGAAGGATAATCATTCATGCTTCTACATTCTTCCTTTGACCTAACCATGCTCAACTACCACTAACCTAAGGTTATCCTTCTCTTTATCATTCCAAACTAAAGTTAAATAATGTCTCCATCACTTTAACCATGGTTCATATCATGAAGGAATAAAACATATATTGATATATTGTTTTTTTCTTCACTTGAGTTATCTTTTACCTCTTGTCAAAAAAATTGCCACCAACTTCTTCCTCTTGCTCTTTTGCTCTCTAGTTTTTTCTAGTGATCAAAACCACTCAAAGATAGGTTTTTGAAGTGAGAAACCTAACCACAACATCATTCTACACAAGCTTAGCCGCTTTGTTTAGAGTGTTCTCTTCGGTTTGACGAAGTTGCGAGCTTGGATGGAGATCTCCGTGGTGGATCGTCGACTTCAAGAGGACCTTCGTTCAACACCCTAGAGACCAAGGAGTCCAGCGAAAGGGAGCTACAAAGGTTGTAGTCTCGAAACCCTAGATTAGTTCGCTTTTTATTTCGTAACCCTAATTTTCTATGATCGATCCCTTTGCATGTTAGTTTAGCACCATAAAAATTATAACTTTGGGTCATGTGATGCTTCAAAACTCTTCATAGGGTGCTATACTAACCTGACAGGGTGTTGACTCACAAAATCACAAAAAATGCACAAACAACCCTAGAACTATGGTTACCTAGGACAAGCTCTAGACCGCTCCTAGACTTCCAAAGGACAAGCCGCAGGATAAATCCTCTATTACCTCTTTATCGCTCTTATGGCCAGGTAAGTGCCAGGTAAGTGGGAGATATCCGCTATATGAATCACCAAAAATAGCGGGCCTAATTAAATAACCACTTTCCTTAGACACACTTGCCTAGGAACCAAAAAAGAAATGCAGATAAGCTATAGATTACCCACGACCTTCCTCTGTTCTTATTGAGCATGACAGTCTTTAGAGTCTTGGTCTAGATATTTTTTAAATTAATGTTGGGTTATGCGGATGCTCGTTTTGTGATTTGTGGGGCTTAGGAATGGAAATAAAATCCCCACCTAATCTTAATTTGGTCTTGCCCCTTAAAGTCCGTATTAAAATATGAATAAACAATCCAATTACAAAACTTTTCAAAAAGATTTTTGAGCGGCAATATTTTGCAAAGAATCCTGCAGAAAAGATATTTTATTAGATTTTAGAGGAGAGAGAAAGATATAGAAAAATACCAGAGAATTTGGAAACCCTAAATCCCCTAATGCACCACGGTTCCGCCGCCAATATGCTCATTGTGCCGCGGTTCCACCGCCGACTAGGAAGATCTGATGAAGATTTTTGCTACGTGGCCTTCTTTGCTCCTCTAGATCTTTATGAATGTCTTTGAATCTCTGTTTCCTCAAATCTTTGACTCCAGATTCCCTCGCAAAATTCACACAATAATCTATAAATATACAATTTCCAGTTTTGTTTATTTTTATGATATAGATCAAATAAGAATTCAACACGAATAGTAAGAAAAAAATATTACGCACGTATCCACGGCAACGACGCCATTTGATTGAACTAGAATTATGTGTAGTAGTTAACCGCAATCAATAACGGTGTCATGTGTAGCAAGACCAAGATGAGTACGGGTCGTCCTCTGGGAAACGTAGAACCTATTATTCTTACTTTAGGCGTGTCGATTAGGAAAGGAGGGAGAATAAAGAATGGTGAAGAATGGTTGTAGTATCTAGATCTACGTTAAACACGGATGCAAAATATAGATCTAGATTAACTACGGATGTAAGTTTAATATTAAAAGGGGGCTTGTAGGGTTCATTAAGATTTAGTAGTCATGGATGATTAATTAAAGATTACTCTTTTTATCCTTTAATAGATTTTAAAATTTGAAAGACGGTGATGCATATAGATTAGGGTTTCTGGAGGGAAAAGTGTTCCCACTCTTAACCCCTATCTCGACATGGAACTCCATTCATATCTAGCCTTTACAAAAACAATTGTTAATATAATCTCTAATCGTGGTCGAAACTAGCAATGAATTGATAGCGTGCCCGATTAGGATGTTAACTATTCTTTTGATAAATTTTATAAACTTTATTGGATTTAAAAAGAGCTTAAGTATTTTCATCATCCATTAATCAACCCTAATCCTATGAACCCTAACAAGCGAAGAATTACTCACGCATGTTGTGAGATGAAGAAATGGAGAGAGAAATCATATTGAAACTACAAAGAAATAGAATAAGAAAAAGAACTACTTTTATTAATCAACAAAATTCATTTACACTTTATTCCCATAGAAAATGATTACAAATGCTAGTTTGCTTCTCGATCTCTTCTAATGAGGTAGACGAACAGTTGATGATTAGCCTGGATGCGTAAGCCTGTCTTGGACTTCGTGATCTTTCCAGCTTGATGATTTTTCCAAGAGGCTCTCGGTCCTTGTTTATAGTCCCAAAGCTGCCTAGTTTGGAAGCCAGAGGTTAAGATCCTAACCACTAAAATCCGAACTCCCAACTCATCAAAACCGCGGCGGATTTGCAGCCAATAAGTGGTTTTAGCCGCGGATCCACGACCAAGTAGGGGAATCTAGGGCTCATTCTTCTTGTGGCTTCTTCTGGTGATACGTGGTGATATTTTGAATCTCTGGAAACTTAAAATCTTTTATACGTCACTGCCAGAATTGATTTCTTTAGTTTACTTTCTTAATTAGGCAGGTTTGTTTTAACAACTTTGATTTCCTTGATTTCAGTCCTGCAAATTCTGCACAATAACTCAACAAATAATATTAGTAGAGTTTGTTTTAATGAGATATTTAACTTAACCATTAAGTATTGGTCAAAGGTATTAATAAGGTAAGCATATTAAATGGGCCAAATGTCATATGGATATTATATGCTTACTTTTTCCTACCAATTGTTAATTATAATATATAAACATAAGAAAATAGTTATTTTATAGATAAACCCTCATATGTATCATATATTATAATAAACACCTTTTATTATATAGAAAGAGTAGGAAAAATGTCATATTAAATGTGCAGTTTTATCAACTGAATACCACGGTATCTAGCTTGGAACTCTTCCAACATACTGTCCCTCCACTGAGGGTAAAGACAATGCCTGTGACTGACATTCAGTCGACCTTACCACCCTGGAAGCTATCCAGTGATTCTCCCCAGGATCGATTAATACCATCTCACTACACCTAGTGAGAATCCTAACATCCACTTAGATCTATCTCATAGATCCAAAACTCAGGATTTTGGAGGTATCACTTTGATCCTATATGGAGAATCTATGTGATAAGAGGATATTGACCGACCGTAGCATTGGAAACTCCTTTCCTATGAAGAGTATGTCATCCACGTACAATACGAGGATCATCACCATACTCCCTATTACCTTTTTGTATATACAAGGTTCATCTACCATTTTGATGAAGTCAAACTCTTTAACTACCACATCAAAACAGATGTTCCAACTCCGTGATGCCTGCTTTAACCCGTAAAGCAACTTGCAAATGTTTCCGCTGCTCCCATTGTCTACGAAGCCCTCTAGCTGTGTACTTATAGACGTTCTCTTCTAAATCACTATTTAGAAAAGCAGTCATGACACCCAACCGCCAGATATCGTTGTCATGGTATGTAGCAATGGCAAGTAGGATCTGGATGGACTTAAGCATAGCTTTGAATGACTCAACTTTTCCATGTACACCAAGTAATCTTCTCATGATATACTTGCTCTTGATGGGGATTGAACCCTTCAGATATAGAAACCAAAGTCCATACTTTGTTGGTGTGTATGGACTCCATCTCAGATCGCATAGCATCCATCCATTCTCACTGAGTCCCCACTCCTGATGGCCTGCTCGAAACTAGTTGGGTTATCATCTCATGATGCATTCCTCGCTCCCACTGTCATAGAGAAAACCGAAGTATCTCTCAGGTGGGTGAGAAACCCTATTAGATCGGTGGAGAGGCTGAGGTTCATTGGGAACTATTGAATCTTTCGGTTCTTTCAAATCATCAGCTGCAGTTTGTATAGCTGGAAATCCTTCCAGTTCTACCTCATGACCATAAATTTCTTCATAAGAAATTCCTTTTCTCAAAGGTTGCATGCTGAGAAACAAAACACCTTTTGTTTCTCAGTGCGATAGAAGATATTCCCTTACGAATGCTTGGGATACCTAACAAACTTCAACAGAACTGACCTTACCTCGAGCTTGTCCGGATTTTGCTTTTGACATAGGCCAGACAACCCCAAATCTTAACTTTTTAAGAGATGGGCACTTCCCATACCATATCACATATGGAGTGGTAGGCACCTGATTTGATTGGAACCCTATTCAATAGGTATGCAGCTTCACAAGTGCATAACCCGCAAAAGAAATAGGCAACTCAGTAGTACTCATCATAGAGCACACCATATCACGTAGAGTGCGATTTCTCCGCCCCAATACGCCGACGTGTTGTGGTGCATACGGAGGAGTAATGCTGAGAGAGAATCTCATTCTCCTTTAGAATAGTCCAGGAATTCCGTGCTTTAGTATTCTCCTCCCTGATCACATAAGAGGACATAATACTTATACCTGGTTTTTGGTTCTCTACATCTAACTTATATTCTTTGAATTTCTCAAAAGATTCAGACTTGTGTTTCAACAGGAACATATATGCGAATCTTGAGAGATCATCAGTGAATGTAATGAAGTACAAAGAACCAGTCCTGACATGTGTAGACAGGAGACCTTCATACATCAGCATGTATCAATCCCATCAGTTCACTAACTCTTTCTCTGTTTCCAATAAAATGGTCATCTTATCTTTGTGACATGACTGGCAAGTTTGACAAGATGTAAATTCAAACAGATTTAAATATGCTTCTAAATATAACTTAGCTAGTCGGGTCCCATTGATATGACCTAGTCTACAATGCCACAAGAAGGATTCATTCATTTCTGAACTCTTCCACTTGTGTGTGTTCTGTACGTTAAGAACTATAGTTTTATTTAGATCGTATATGCTTTTAGATAATGTGCCTGAACCGATCAACTCTTGATATAGGAAATGTTCAAAACATTATCCAATAATAAAAAATTATATCCTTCCTTACTAAATAAAGAGACCGATATGATATTGTATATCAGGTTCGGTATATAATAACATTCGTTCAGAATCAATGTATTTGGTAATACAGGATGATAAGTGCCAACAAACTTGGCTGCAACACTTGCACTATTTCCAACTCTTGAAACTTATCACCCATTCCCAATTCTCTACTTATCTGTAGCCCATGTAACATATTACATATATGGGATACTGATCCGGTATCACATACTCAGGACGTAAAGGAAACTGAGAAACAGTTCTATGTAATGAACACACCCGAAGAAAATGCATCATCATACACTATCTTCGTTCGAGCGGCACGGAAATTCTGGTAATCCCTTTTTTCTTGCTCGGTCTTATAACAATTATAAGTTGGAGTGGGACAAACGTTCGGTCAATATATCCATATTATTATCTTGATTAAGGCGTGACATGGTCGCTACCTAGAGAGAGAGGGAGAAAACACTCAGCGTATGCTCTTGAAAGATTAGATTGGTTATTAATTTATCTAATCATGATGTCTCCCACTTTTTTTAGTCAAATCTTCCTTAAAACCCTAAAAGGAAAGACTAGCCGGGATTAATTACACCCTACAAGTTCGTCAATCTTTCAGCCAGGCCAGTGCCGGTACTTTGAGGAAGGTTCCCCGTGCTTTCGCACGGACCTAATTAAAATAAACCTCGTTTTCCCAGAGGCGTAACCCCATTGACTCCTTTCTAAAAACCTACTTGATTGGCTAATTGTAATGTGTAAAACTCTCCCAGGAGTAACTCTTACTCGCAGTGAGTATTGGGATCCAACTATTTCATAGAAGGTATGCAATCTCATTGCAAATTTCAACACATGAAATGCCCAATAATATTTTACCCCTAGCGTCCTATGACCTTGACGCATGTCAAATAACCCATAGTCCGCTGGTCAAGTTCAACCCGTGCATTTCCAGATTGAATTAAACCCACTCGTACGACCCTTGACGCATGCCAAACAACGTCGTACGAATATCCTAATCCCATCGCATCATATGCTAGCAGATAAGCACTAGTTAACTACCGTACACTACGCATTGACGTATGCTAAACTACCGCAGCACGAATGCTAAGTAGTACTTATCCGAAATGACGAAGGGCTGCGACAGGTTTTTAAGAAAACCTTTTGCGTAATGAACATGATATCGTCGTAGAATCGAGTGATTTAAAATGGAGTGTTTTTTACGGTTTTACTAGTTTTCCTAAAGAGGTCACTCCCAGTGAAGGGATCTCGGCTCTTTCCTTATCGAATAAGGTGTGGGATATTCATAATACCACTATGCAAAGAAATAACTATAAAAGCAATCAAAAGACAAACCGAGTTTGTAGCATCTGCTAGTTTCGCTAAAGAGGTCACTCCCGGTGAAGGGATCTCGGATCTTTCCTTATCGAATAAGGTGCTGGATATTCTATAAAGAATACCGCTATACAAAGCAAGAACTAGAGTTACCAGTTTTTCGAGATAAGTTTCTACAACATCTTTTGGTTTCTTTTTCATTAATCTCATTAATGAAGTCCCATAATTTAAGTTACCTAAACATCACAGATAAATACAACGTATGCTTATGCCATTCGCATTCGCCTCGATGTCCCCTCGTGCACCGTTATGTTAGGTAACTAACGGCAGCGCGAGTGCTAGCCGGGTGTAAAACATAAGCAACGTCTATATAATATATCACATATACTATATCCAGTATCTATCTCATTAATATAT
This sequence comes from Agapanthus africanus, assembly GCA_030015575.1. NCBI lineage: Eukaryota > Viridiplantae > Streptophyta > Magnoliopsida > Asparagales > Amaryllidaceae > Agapanthus > Agapanthus africanus. Next base: position 320,522,701 of record JASDDO010000008.1, read on the forward strand.
CAAATGATCACATCACAGATACCGCAGCAGAAAACAACATATGAAATATTGGATATACTAGGATTTTCGTATTTTATTTTAAGTCTGTATAAAACACGGATTCCACGGCCGTGATGAATAGCCAATCCCACACCCCTAGACCCCTACGAGAGCGGCAAGAAACCCTACCAATTCTAGAGTTAGGAGACCCGGTCTCGACTCCTCGAGATAGTCTCCCACTGCACTCTAGAACCCGGCTACTTGTGCTCCCCACCTTGGGTCTATCCTAATGCGGAAACATAAATAATATACAATGGTGACATCATCCTCAACCCTGAAGTGCCCCAATAAAAGAATATTACATACAAAGAATTTTACATGTATTAAAATGAAAAACTCTCATCTCACATAAAACCCCAGCTATTCAAACACGACTATCCAATATAACATATCACATCAACACATAACATCACATGTCATCAACGTAAGTAAATATGCGTATCCCAATTTTCGTTGACATACAGCACCGAAACCGGCGATACACCACATATTACACTTACGGTCGCAGAAAAGAATGTGTAAAACTACAACAGTTGGAATCCGCAACCACCTTTGCATCACATGCCTAACCAAATGAATTCCTTAGACATCACATGCCTAACAATTATAAACCCCGCATTTTAGTCTCGATCTTGAAAACACTTTTCACTATCAAGTCGGGAAATTCAATAAGATTCCCCAACATCCTGATCGAATGCTCGTCGGAAACTTTAGTGGACGACCGCACCCCCCGATGCCGTCGACAAAGTGCACTATGGCAGAACACCGTTGCCGCGAGCACCCGAACGGATACTTTTGGCGACGGGGTTCTCCTATAGTCACTTGGTCGGGGTTATGGGGTGTGGCTATCTATTAAGTTTACTAGGCGAATATCCGCGTACACTATGTGATTGCGACGGACTTTTGATCACATCAAAATCCCGTGGCAACCGATCAAATGAGACTAAATTGCTAGATTTATAACATTCAAATTAGTTATCCCAAAACTACTTGGGGATTCCAAATATTGTATGCCATCACATAATACCCGGACGAACGTTAAACTTTTCGATCGATTCATCAAAATCCCACAATTTCCCGACAGCTCAACACTTGAGCACAGTTTCAATAATACCCAGAATATGCCACAGTACCTATGCACCAGCCGTAGAAGGGCAAACCCAAGCCTCACTCATATCGCCACGGAACTACGGCAAACCCTAAGGTTTGACCGCGGTCATGCGATCCAAATAAGTAGAGTTAGGGTTTCATTCTTCTAGAGGGTTCATAGGATCAGTTGCATGTTTTTCCGAATACGTTAAATTTCGAAAAATGGGTTTTTGACATTCGATCGAACCTTTTAACTTCTCCTAGATAACATGCGAATAACCCAAAACGGTGTTAAAAATACAAATACGAAACACTCTGAGTTATTTATAGTGTAAGATTACATCACATGCAAAATTAGCAAAAACAAACAAAACTTGAAACACCAAAACCCTGAGCACAGAACATGAAAATAATTTGAGACTAAAATCCCCCACTGGGACCGGCCACGTCGTAAAATACCTTCATTTGCTCGGCCAAAATCTGAGCAGATGCCCCCAAATTTCTTCCATGTTCTTATGTTCTCTCAAATATGATACTGGACTTATTTTAAAAATGTTTAGAGCTCATATAAAAATCGACAGAAACTTGGTTTTGATGTGTCAAGTTTCGGAGTTGTTTCGGTTTCGTAATCCGAACAAAATCCGTATAAATTTCTAGCATGGCTCTGATACCGCTGCAGGGTTACCTAAGACGGCAGCAAGGTATCGGGAGGCATCGTCCATGCCAAATTCAAAAATTTGTCGTTTTAGCTAACCCTAACTATGAATTGTTAACTAGAAATCGACGGAAAAAAATGCAAACACATTGCAATAAGAAATGAGCAATGAATACAACCTTTGTAGACTGGTCCTTCACTTCAATAGCTCCATGTAGTAGTCCCTTCGCTGCGATCGTGAACTCCAGACTCTAGAGAGGCTCCCATGAAGAAACAAACATGCTTGTTTCGATGTCTTCGAGGCCGAAGATGATCTACGTCGAGGAGACACTAACCCAAACTATTTCTTCACTAGGTCAAGAACTTTGTGAAGAGAACACCCTATACTAAATAGCAAGTAGTATAGGATGATGAAGTAGGAAGTGAGCTCACTTTAGAATTGATTTTCTCACATTATTTCTCATACCTCCATTGAAGCTAGAAAGCATTGAGGAAGAAGAAGAACTAACTCATCAAATGAATTAAAATTCTTGAGGTTAGAAATGCAACCAAGGGTTAAGCATGTCATGCTTAACCCTTGTAGAGAGTTAACAATGGCCAAGGGTTAAAGGGTTGGGTTAAAAAATTATCCTAATCTTAACCCTAGCATTGTTCATATCTCATAACCCTAGTTGCATTTTTAACCACACATGATACATTTAACATATATCACATATATATCAAAGTATCCAAAGTGAGAAAAGAAATCATGAGTGACCCAATACTAGTTAATGTAATGTAATATATCAAATATATAATTATATATTAAATTATTAAACCAACACTTTATTTAATAATCCGTCTATATCACATATAACCGACTAAAATCTTAATGTGATATGTTATCGAATCAACACTTGATCCGATAACCCGGATATATCATATATAACCTATCATGTCACACATCGCGAGAATAGAGTACGGTATCTCATATCGTATCAATCTCGGTCCCGCACATATCACATATGTGCTCCTACTCCGTTTCGGTTGAGCCAGGAAACCCCTGCGTAGAAATCTAAAGACTCGTCAATACGCCGGCAGTAGGTGATGATCATATCAAACACCCACAAGCCGCAAGCGCTCTGCTAAACGTAATGGCTACCCGGGTATTGAGCGATCAGAAGATCAACAAGCAAGACTGCTCACACTCCTTCAAATCCAATCAGTAACAGTACCGTACAGTCCAGTCTCTTCGTTTGATATGTCGCATATCTCGTCTATGGGTGGTAAACATCAGACCCCGGTAACTCGATAAGTCATGTCGATATGAAGCTCATAACGGGTCGAGAAACTACTGATAACACTTACCAGTATATCTCTGAAGAAGCAATGGCCAAGGACTTCCTGTTATAGCCAATCGAGCACAGCGCAACATCAACTCCCTACACCGGGAGAGACGAAACCCCTCCTATCGCTCATTGCCTCAATGTGATTCGGGACTGTACCCAAAAGCTACCGTTTTGCACGTTCTCTTGAACATGGTAAGGTGGAAATCAAAGCACAGCGGGAATCACACAAGACTCTATGACGATCTCGGATCTATGATTGAAAGATTTTGCGTGTGCGTTTTTAAAAGATTAATCAAAGAATATTTTTACCACAATCAAGAACGGCGTCGCTTGGTAGCTAGCCGGTGAATATGGGTCGGTCCACAGGGATGTTGTGTATTTCCTAATTGTTCTAATGAGTTAATTCCAAATGGTGTTTAGATCTTTATCACTAAAAACTAAAGTTTACTTAGACTAGGATTAGAAATCTTTCTAGGATTAGGTTTAGGTTAAGTTTGGAAAATTAAGATTTCCCACCAATTTCAATGCCCTAAATTAGATCTCTTTTAGGTGTTATGCTAATTATTAATAAAGTGGATTAGAATGATCGGGAAGAAACGATGTTTCTTCCTCTAGGTCCTTGTCCGTCCTTTCTTAATCCTTACCTTATCCTCCATGGAAAACATGGACAACCGGTCTTTTATACTACGGTATCACCTTTACCTCCTGGGTAGGGTGTCGTAGGGAGCGGTATGTGTATGTATGCATGGAGTCCTAATTATTAATATGTGATGGGCAAGAAAGGGTTGAGAGATTTGCATCTCTCAAACCTTCCCTATTCCTAACCCTAACAAACGAGGAACTACTCGCTCATTAGGGGATCTATGAAAAGCATGATTTTTATGAGTTTTTGATATAAGAGATTAATTATCTAACTACGGCAGATTAATAAAAAGTTCTAATCTAAATTAAAATAGGGCAGAGAATAAATTAACTAGGGCAGAAAGAAGAATTAAGAACTAGGTCAAAATAAAAACTACGTACAAAATTGATGCTCTCAAAACATGATAGAAATCTGAATTTTATTCAATGAAAAGTGGCATGACCTAAAACAAGTTTTTGGGTCTCTATTTATAGAACGTAGAAAACCCTAGGGTTACAATCGACACCCATCTGCTTTTACAAAAATACTTCTAGGAAGACTAGTCAACGCACCTCCAATTACCAAAATTTTTCTGCACCGCTACGGGTAATACACGGCCGCGAAACCGCGGCCATAGGCCAGGTTTGGCCGCGGTTCCGCGGCCAAGTGGAGAGCTTGTGTTGTGATTTTTGGTATGCTGCTTCTGGTTGACTTTGTCTTCTTGTTTCTTCAGTTTGTTCTTCAGAATGTCTTCTGGTTCTCTTCCAGATCTCCCAGTGAATAATGTAGTGGAATTTTACCATTGCTTTGTGTAGAAGTCTTGAACATTGCGCTGCCTTTGTGCTTTGTGAATTTGTTCATTGATCTTCATTGTCCCTCAAAACGTGACATGATCAAGATTCCACCATTTATCGGTCGTAGTCTCACTTTTTTTTTATATCAATTTCACTGTTTTTGTTTCGAGAACCTGTAACCTGCAACTATGTAGCAGACATGGGTCAAAAGCACCTGTTTATTTATAAAATGTATAAGAATGGGGAATATAATAATGCAAAATTATGATATGAACAAATACCCCTAAACTTATCTTTTGCTCGTCCTCGAGCAAACCTCGTTTTATTCTCGAAAAAGACTTAGCCTCACTTTCGCACGGAAACATGATTTCACTGAGCTCGTGCAACAAGCCATTAAACCTCTAATGTCCCTAGTATGAGGAGTGTTGTCTCCTGAGGGTTTTCAGCGGATACTACCCACAAAATCCTATCAATTTGGCTTATCGACTTTTATTCTCCAATTAGGTTTTCTAACAAGAAACTCTATTATCGTCGACTTAGAAACTATCCACCCGTATTTTTCACGCTTTCTTATTATTTAACTTAAGATTATATATGTTCTTATGAATTTACTTATCTTTTGGCATCTTTTAAGTTTTCCTTCTAGGGTTCTATCTCAACTTAAGAATTTTTATCATCTCTATTAAAGATACAAGTCATATTCTTCATTCCTATCTCTTATCTAAACCCCAATCACATACCCCTACGTATGTGTATATATCACCCCTACACTTGGAAATTCAAATCAAGCTATCATACTCTTGTCCTTCGTCCAAAGCACTTCTTAATTGGTGAATTTTTTAGATGAATTTTGCTCACACATCCTTCATGCGACCGTTAATACTTCTTGAGGTACCAACAACCGATTACAAGATGTGTTTTCACATTAAAGCGTAATTCCTAGTCTTGTAACACCTAAGGCTTTAGCAGTGACTCCCAAACCAGTTGGTCTAAGGCACTAGGTGATGAAGCATTCTCGCTAAATATTTTTCTATTTTTGCAGCCTTAAGTAATTAAAAAAACAAATGTTCATTTTTTTCTTTATTCACACTTGTATATTTTTTTATTTTTCTTCATACTAAGGACTTAAGACAAGAGCATTTCAAGGTCTCTCCTACTATTCCAAGTTTCAAGTTTCGTGTTTATGCAATTTTGTAGGGTATATATTTTCAGAATTTATACTTAAGTTAGGAATTATTTTTCAAACTTATACTTTAATAAAGATATCAATACTTTCCCCTTGTTTTAACTTAGCCTAAGAAGTCAACTCGAAATTTGCCTATTTCTAAATAAACTACAAAGACATATACATTCTACCGTTCAACTCAAAGAAAGATTATTTTTAGGGTTTTTAATTTACTAAGTTTAAGATCTAGTTGTTCTTAGCTAGTTAACATATTTGTCAAACTCAAGTCGATTAACGCCAGAATTGAATGTTTTAATTTTTATAATTTTACAAATTTTCAGTTTTTATGGTTTTTTCTTTTTCTATTTTTTTTTTCAAATTTTTTCAATTTTTATGATTTTTATATAAGGATGCAATGCAGAATTTAAATATGCAAAAGAAAAAGAAAAATATATACAAAAATTAAAAATATGCAATGCAAAAGATAACTATATACAACCACCATCTCCCCCAAACTTAACCAAAGCAGTGCCCTCACTGCTCGGCCCCACGCCGCGCTCTCGAGCGTGAACGTGAACGTGAACGTGAACGCTCCACCCTAGCCAAAAGGGTTTGAATACCCCGCTCAACCTCCGTCAATCGTCGCTCGTGCTCCCTTGCTGTCGCCCTAAATTCCTCCCTCAACGCATCAATACCCCTAACTGCTCTCCTCCTTAATCGTGGATGCTTAAGAGGTGTCATTTTGCCTTCGCTCGCGCTCGAGCTCGAGCTAGGTGTGCGGGCAAATACATTTTCTGCCGGTTCGGTCCTCGACCACAGATCTGTCAGTCATGAGTACGACGTAGAAACGCCCTCGATAAGAGTTCTGACCGGAATGCCTCCATCCATATAAAATTCGAACTCCTCTGCGGGGAGGAAATATCGACAAAGCTGTGTAACCAGCATGGGGCAAGGGTAATTAGCGGCCCGTTTACCCGCACCTATAGAGTTTAACAATACTGTGCACATATCAAAACGTGGGTTCTTGGTCATAAGAGTGCACAATATGTAAGAAGGGTGTGAAAAAAGATGTATTATGGGAGCTGCAGAAAATATTATTTTGTGCCCACCGGCACACAGTCAAAACTTTCGCGAAAAGGGTTCGTGCTTGGATACCCCTTCGCGGCTCCCTCGAGCAATCGTTGCCCATCAGGGGCATGTAGTCCTTTAATTGAAGGGGTTGGTCATGTGCAGGTATGCGAGGTATTAGTGTGACCTCGTGTATTATATCCCTATCAAATATAATTTCGCGATCGCACCATTGCAATTTGTTAGTTGTATGTATGCCCTAGAGGCCAGTATTGTACAGATGATGTATATTATATTGGATGCTTGGACATATATAGAGATGACTTTCTTGCTCGATATGATAGTATGCTATCTGGTTGCTCTTTATCTTAACATGTTTACTTGTCTCTATATACTGTCTTATAGTTACATGTTGGTAAAGCCCTTAGGATGTGTACTTGACTAACTGGACTATGATGAGGATCATACTAGTGGGGACATGGTAGTCCATAAGTACATCCTTCAAGGTCCCCAGTCATGGGTGTATCGAGACGGGGCATCGATATACCAGTGTAGACTAGCTATACGCTTCTCGACCCATGAGATGGGCGATGGATGATCCCATATCGATTGGTGTTTGACATCAGAGATGGTATACGGGTGCTCAGTGGAGACTGGGTACACTGGACGGACTCGCCGAGAACTCCAAGATGGTATTATACCTCACGTCAGATGGAAATTCTCAGGTGACAATTGTGCAGGTAAGTCTGTAGACCCGAGATCGTCATAGAGTCTTGTGTGATTCCCACTGTGCTTTGATTTCCACCATACCACGTCCATGAGGGCGTGCAAAACGGTGGTTTTTGGGTACTGTCCCGAGTCACATAGAGGCAATGAGCGATAGGAGGGGTTTCGTCTCTCCCGGTATTGGGGGTTGATGTTGCACTGTGCTCGATTGGCCGTAACAGGGAAGTCCCTGGCCAGGGCTGATTAGAGATTTACTGGTAGGTGTTACCAATAGTTTCTCGACCCGTTATGAGCCTCACTTCGGCACGACTTATCGGTTATTGGGCTCTGACGTTTACCACCCCTAGACTTGATATGCGACATATCAGACGAGGAGACCGGACTACGTGGGTAGTGTTGCCGGTCGGCTCGACGGGAGTTGTAGCAGATTCGCTTGTTTTCTTCTGATCGCTCAATACCTGGGTGGCCGTTACGTTTAACTGACCGCTTGCGGCTTGGGGGTGCTTGATATGATCTTCACCCACTGCCGGCGTATTGACGAGTCTAAGAGTCCCACAAAGGTGTTACCTAGTCCAGGCAAAACGTTGTGGTGCGCGTATGCGATATGCGCATGGACCCGGTTAAAATGCGCGTATGAGATACCGTATATTAATTGGGCGGCTTGCTTTTGGTCTGGTCGTATGTGATATGACCGGATTGATAAATCAAGTGTTGATTTATCATTTAACCATTAGCTTCTCACTAAGAATCCTATCTTGTTTCTTTTGGATGTATGCTTGCATGTATGCATTCATTCTTGTTCATGCACATATGGATGTGCATGCACACATGCATACATACATCATTCTATCATGGTTGCTTATACATGGAAAATGATGGCAATATAAGACTCACACCATGATTTTATTTATATGTGTTATTATTTCATTTGTTTTAAAACAAAGGAAAAAGAAAAGGATAATTCATGGATGAGTTCTACACTCTTCTTGACTTAACCATGCTCACCTACCTTCTAACCATGAGTTAATATTTTCTTTTATGTTTTAACTCAAGTGAAATAATATCCATATGTTTTAACCATGGTTTGAGATGAGAAGTGATAAATATATATACATATATTTTCATTTTCTTTTCATGAGTTTTATCTTCTCTTCTTCTTAAAAAAGCCATCATCCTCTTCAACCTTGATCTCTTACTCTCTAGACTTTTCAAGTGCGCAAAATACTCAAAAAGATAGGATTTTGAAGTAAGAAAGAGTACCACAACACCATTCTACAAAAGTCTAGCCCACTTGTTTAGAGTGTTAGCTTCATTTCATCTTCTTGTTAAAGTGAAGTTGCTAGCTTGGACAAAGGAGTTTCGGGTGGATCGTCGTGGACGTTAGAGGACTTCAAGCTAATCGCTTTCCAACTCTCAAGTGGCCAAGGAGTCGACAAAAGGGAGCTACAAAGGTTGTACTCTCAAAACCCTAGCCTTTGTTACATATGATGTTGGTTAAAATTTTTGAAACCCTAATTTTCTAGGATAGATCCTTTGTATGTTTACTTAGCACCATAAAAACTTGATCTTTGTGACATGTGATGCTTCCAAACCTCTCATAGGGTGCTAGGTAAACCCAACATTGGTATCAGAGCCGACCTAGAACATTAGGCGACACTTTAACGAAGTAAAACCTCCGATCGAACGAAAATACGGATTTTCGGGACCCTCTCTGGACATTTTTTAAAAACTGTTGTTTTTCAGAATTATAAATATGTAAAAATTACAGCAGGAAAATATAAGCAGTACTGTGAAATACGAGCACATGAACAGTTAATTGCGCCGCGAAAACGCGGCCAAAGCTTGCTTGGGCCGCGGTTCCGCGGCCGTACAGATGGGTCAGCGCATACTTTTTGCACAGTAATACTTATAACTACTTGGTGATATTTTTGGGTATTTTTAATCTGGTCTTAGTGTTACATGTTCTGGAGATTGTTTTGGAGTCGGTGATTCGATCGGAATTTTGATTTCGTGTTTCTTTCCGGGTAATTTAGAAAGTGTTGAATTGTTCGAACGAGTATCATTTACTCACTCTTTCAAGGGGTTTAAATCTTCCGGAAATACGTGCAAGTTTGTTTGTGGTGGACCCTCTAGAAGACAACAAACCTTAACTCGATTATGTGACCATCTTGAACTGCCTTTTGATCCTTAGGGTTTGGGGCAGTACGGCGTGCCACATGTGAGGCGTTGGCTTGACCCTTCTATGGCTGGACCGCTACTACTGTGTGACACCCCGGGTTTTTGAACTCCGCTCAAGTGTTGAGCTTTAGGGAATTTTGACTATTTGATCATTCGTTCGAAAACTTTAATACCGTCTATTTATCTGAAATGTGATGCAATGTGTGGAATTCATATAGCTAGACATGAAATACGAAATATGTGATATTTCGCATTTACGATGTTTAAAGAGAATGTGGATTCCAGATATTGCAGTTTTACACTTTCTTTTCTGTGACCGTAAGTGTAGTATGTTGATATCGCCGGTTTCGTTGCTATATATCAACGACAATTGGGGTACGCATACTTACTTATGTTGATGATATATGATATTATGTATTGCTGAGATATGATGTGCAGGATTGTCGCAATTGAATAGCCAGGGGGATTTTATGTGAGATGAGAGTTTTATATTTTCATTCATGTAAATTCAAATGTAATGTAATGTTCTTTTATTTGTGGCACTTCCGGGTTGAGGTCAATGCCACCAGTGTTGTATATTATTTACTTTTCCGCATTAGGATGGACCTAAGGAGGGGAGCTCAGGTGACCGGGTTCTGGGGTTCAGTGGGAGGCCATCTTGAGGAGTCGAGACCTGGTCTCCAAAACTCCAGAATTGGTAGGGTCGCTTGCCGCTCTCGTAGGGGTCCAGGGTATGGGCTTGGTTGTTCATCGCGACTGTAGAATCCGTATTTTCTATTGTTGGCTAAATACTAAATACGGACGTCCTAGTATATCCCACATTATATCTATGCTTCTGCTGCGATATCTGTGATGTGATCATTAGATGTGTTCTGTGATAAATACGTATATATAGTATATATGATATATTATATAGGCGTTACTTATGTTTTACACCCGCGCTAGCCCTGCCCTGCCCTGCCGTTAGTTACCTAACCTAACGGTGCATGTTCAGACCATAATAATGCATTTTTTCATTCCCCTATTCTTATCCGTTTCATAGATAAACAGGTACTCTTGACGCACGTTTGTTGCATATTACAGGATACAGGCTCTTGGAGCAACTACAGTGAAAAAGACGAAAGTTGATACAGAAAAGGGACTTTTGACCAACAAGCAGACGGATCTTACTCAAGCCGAGACGAAGAACAGTACAAGGTCCAAAAAGACGAAAGTGAAACGGTCAAAAGATCCTTACAAGTTTTCACTGAAGATCTGGAAAAGACCAAGAAGCCAAACAGAGAACAATAGTGAAGAATAAAGAAGCCTAAATACCCAGAATGCATCTCAAGAAATTTGGTGAGCCAAGCCCACCAAAGGGCCGCGGAACCGCGGCCCAAGCCAACCAATGCCGCGGTTCCGCGGCCATTCAGTGCCCGTGTCGGTGCATTTTTCCCATGTCGGTGCGTCGGTGCAGGTGTTGGGATTTTTCAAGGGCAAATCCGTAATTGCACATCTGCGGGAGTCTGTAACCCTAAATTTTCCTGTTTACTTATAAATTGTAATCGAAAATTGTAAAACCCTATGCCTCTTTTCAATCAATAAAATTCAGAATTGCTGGGAGTATTATTCAGATCTGTTCTATATTGCTTGGAGGGAGCCATCAACCTAGTAAGTTATTTTATGTCTTTGTTTTAATTCTTTTAATTAGTATGTCTTATCATCCCCTAATGAGCGAGTAGTCTCCTCGCTTGTTAGGGTTATCCTTAGGGAAAGGTTTGAGAGATGAGATCTCTCACCCTTTTCATGCTATCCACATCTAAGAGTTAGAACTCCATGCATGCACGCACAACCGCTCCCTACGGCATCCTACCCCTCGAGGTAACGATGAACCGTAGTATAAAGGGTCGGTTGCGCGTGTTTTCCATGGGAGTTAGGGTAATTATCAACAAAGGAAGGATACAAATCTAGAGGAAGAAACATCTTCCCAAAAGATTCGAATCCACTTTATTGATGATTACCGTAATATCTAATAGATCTAAAAGAGGGCAATGAAAACGGGGAGGAAAACATTAATCTCCAAAACTTCCCCTAAGCCTAACCCTAGCAAGGCTTTAAATTAGATTAAATTAAGTTATTGATAGATCTAGGTTTTAGGTTTCATAAATCAATCAAAACAACAACTTGAATCAACTCGTTAAAACACATTAAAGGAAATTACCCATCTCTGTGGATCGACCCGTATTCACCGGCTAGCTGCAAAGCGACGCCGTTTCTGATTACGGTAAATACAATTTTTTTGGATCAATCAAATGACGCCGTTGCCGGGGATTGATCCAAAAAAAATTGTATTTACCGTAATCAGAAACGGCGTCGCTTTACAGCTAGCCGGTGAATACGGGTCGATCCACAGAGATGGGTAATTTCCTTTAATGTGTTTTAACGAGTTGATTCAAGTTATTGTTTTGATTGATTTATGAAACCTAAAACCTAGATCTATCAATAACTTAATTTAATCTAATTTAAAGCCATGCTAGGCTTAGGCTTAGGGGAAGTTTGGAGATTAAAGTTTTCCTCACCGCTTTCATTGCCCTCTTTTAGATCTATTAGATATTACGGTAATCATCAATAAAGTGGATCCGAATCTTTTGGGAAGATGTTTCTTCCTCTAGATTTGTATCCTTCCTTTGTTGATAATTACCCTAACCCCCATGGAAAACATGCGCAACTGGCCCTTTATACTAAGGTTCATCGTTACCTCGAGGGGTAGGATGCCGTAGGGAGCGGTTGTGCGTGCGTGCATGGAGTTCTAACTCTTAGGTGTGGATGGCATGAAAGGGGTGAGAGATCTCATCTCTCAAACCATTCCCTAAGGTTAACCCTAACAAGCGAGGAGACTACTCGCTCATTAGGGGATGATAAGACATACTAATTAAAAGAATTAAAACAAAGACATAAAATAACTTACTAGCTTGACGGCTCCCTCCAAGCAATATAGAACAGACCTGAATAATACTCCCAGCAATTCTGAATTTTATTGATTGAAAAGAGGCATAGGGTTTTACAATTTTCGATTACAATTTATAAGTAAACAGGAAAATTTAGGGTTACAGACTCCCGCAGATGTGCAATTACGGATTTGCCCTTGAAAAATCCCAACACCTGCACCAACGCACCGACACGGGAAAAATGCACCGACACGGGCACTGAATGGCCGCGGAACCGCGGCATTGGTTGGCTTGGGCCGCGGTTCCGCGGCCCTTTGGTGGTCTTGGCTCACCAAATTTCTTGCGCTGCATTCTGGGTATTTGGGCTTCTTTATTCTTCACTATTTTTCTCTGTTTGGCTTCTTGGTCTTTTCCAGATCTTCAGTGAAAACTTGTAAGGATCTTTTGACCGTTTCACTTTCGTCTTTTTGGACCTTGTACTGTTCTTCGTCTCGGCTTGAGTAAGATCCGTCTGCTTGTTGGTCAAAAGTCCCTTTTCTGTATCAACTTTCGTCTTTTTCACTGTAGTTGCTCCAAGAGCCTGTATCCTGTAATATGCAACAAACGTGCGTCAAGAGTACCTGTTTATCTATAAAACGGATAAGAATAGGGGAATGAAAAAATGCATTATTATGGTCTGAACAAATACCCCCAAACTTATCTTTTGCTCGTCCTCGAGCAAACTTATTTTTATTCACTAAAATCCTGACCGCACTTTCGCAGGGAAACGCGATTGCACTGAGCACGTGCAACAAGCCGTTAAACCTCTAGGTGTCCCTAGTAGGAGGAGTGTTGTCTCCTGAGGTTTTTTAGCGGATTACACCCACAAAATCCTATAAACTCGGCCCATTGACTTTTGTTCTCTAATTAGGATTTCTAGCAAGGAATTCTATTATCTTTTGACTCACAAATTATTCACCCACATTCTTTACGCTTCCTCATTATTTAACTTAAGATTATATATGTTATGTAGACCTACTTAGCTTTCGACATCTCTTAAGTCTTCCTTTTAGGGTTCCATCTCCACATAGGAATTTCTATCAACCCTTACTAAAGATAGAAGTTCTATTCTTCATCCCTTTCTCTCATCTAAACTTCAATCACATATCCCTACGTGTGTGTATAGATCACCCCTACACTTGGAAATTCAAATCAAGCAATCATACTCTCGTCCGTTGTCCAAAGTACTTCTTAATTGGTGAATTTTTAATTGAATTTTGCTTATACATCTTTCATGCGACCGTTAATACTTCTTGAGGTACCAACGACCGATTATAAGATGTGTTTGCACATTAAATCGTACTTCCTAGTTTTGCAATACCCAAGGTTTTTAGCAGTGACTCCCAAACCAGTTGGTCTAAGGCACTAGGTGATGAAGCATCCTTTGCTAAATATTTTTCTATTTTTTCAGCCTTAAGTAATCACAAAAACCAGTGTCCATTTTTTATTCACTTTTTCTTTCTTTTATTTCATCGTACTAAGGACTTTAGACAAGAACATTTCAAGGTCTCTTCTACTATTCCAAGTTTCAAGGTGCGTGATTGTGCAAATTGTAGGGTATACGTTTTCAGAATCTAGACTTAAGCTAGGAACTATTTTTCAAACTTATACTCTAATAAAAGCATCAATATCTTTCCTTCGTTTTGACTTAGCCCAAGAAGTGAACCTAAAATTTGCCTATTTCTAAATAAACTACAAGGTATATACTTTCTACCGTTAAACTTTAAGGACTGTTATCTTTAGGGTTTTTAATTCACTAAGTCTAAGATCTAGTTGTTCCTAGCCAGTTAAGCTATATGTCAAACTCAAGTCAATTAGCCAATATTGAATACAATAATTTTTGTAATTTTTGAAAATTTTCAATTTTTATGGGTTTTCAAATAAATATGCAAATGCAAAAATATGTATAAATGAATGCGAAGGAAGAAGACGTACCGAGCATACCCCCAAACTTGAATTTGACAGTGTCCTCACTGTCATGCTAAACCAAGAGGGTCAAAATACCGGCACTTCCCTATTTATTTATTTATAATTTTTTATTGCTAAGAAAAACAAAAATATATACAAAAAGGCCCTCCCCCAAGCTTCATTTAAACTATGTTAGACATTACTGCCAAACTTTGCATAGACCAGACGTCAACACCAACCAGTTGAAAATTTTATCAGTAACGAGTATTGGTTGGTGGAAGAATAAATTGTAGCGATCCACAAAGAATTGGGGAAGATAGAAGTAATGGTATGGAAGGTGTGGAGGTAAATATACAGGCGATGGTGATGCATCAAAACGAGAATGTAAATGATCAGCAATCAGTGGAATATTTGCATTCTCGTAGCTTATTAAAAGAATTGGGGGTGGTCCAACTTCTAAAGGAGGAGGTTGACTAACCACAATACCCCAAAATGTTCCTGTGGGTCCTCTATTGACTTGGCATCATCCATCAATTGCATATGATATTCAGTTATAAGGGAACTTATCTCCTCGATGTCCGCCATAGTCCAACCGAAAGCTTGCCGCCTATCTTGTAAGACCTTTAAAATAGCGTTCTCTTGCTCGAAGGCTAGAGAGGCTGGTATTATAATGGGAAAGGTCTCATTCTCACCTATGTAAGCATATTTAAGGTGAGGTGGCAAGGACATGAGTTCGAGTTTCGGGAGCAAAAGAATCATTGCGGAATCTACCTCGAACTCAAAGGACTCCAACACAGGTTCGAAATCACTGCAAACAACCGATTCAGATGGTTCAACTAACTCATCCAAAAATTCAAAAGACTCATATTCGGGCTGTGAGTTGTCATCATCCGAAAAAGTGAAACATTCATAATCAATTTCGGTTGTGTCAACGGTGGTAGGCTCAAGGAGGGACGCACTAGTGGCGTCAAAACTGTTTTCATCAAAGAGAAATCTTTCAAGCTCGCAGTCCTCCTGCGTGATTTCATGAATAAAGCAAACTTCTCGTGTACTAGTTTTAGGCACGGGGGGCAGACTTCCCATTTTATAAATATTGAACTCACTAGACATCTTCCCAAAGGATAGAGTCATGGAGCCATTGCGACAGTTTATTACAGCATTGGAAGTGGCCAAAAATGGTCGACCGAGGATCACCGGAATTTGGTTTCTTGGGTTAGCAACAGGTTATGTATCCATAACAATAAAATCGACGGGGAATATGAACTCCCCAACTTTGATCAACACATCCTCTAGCTGACCCCTTGGATGGGTAATTGACCGATCAGCCATTTGGAGAGTACAACGAGTGGGTTTCAACTGTCCAACCCCTAATTGTTCATACACGGAGTAGGGAATCAGGTTAACACTAGACCCAAGATCTAAAAGTGCTCGATTAATTTTCTTATCCCCAATTGTGTTTGAAATCGTAGGACAGCCGGGGTCCTTTCGTTTTTGGGGTAAGGTTTGATGGTGGTTAATAGCATTGCTCACTGCACTAGCCACTAGCACTTTCTTGGGTACTTGAGATGCCTTTCTTTTCGAGGTGCATAAGCCCTTTAAGATTTTCGCGTATGAAGGGACTTGTTGGATTGCATCCAAGAGAGGTATATTTATGCTAACCTGCTTAAATATCTCCACAATCTTCTCCACTTGTGCATTTGGTTTATTAGGACTCAACCTGTTCGGGAATGGAGCATTTTGAAAATTCGTTGAGTCAAATGTCTGTGGAGTAGAATGTGGAGTAGGAACGGATCCCGGTGTAGATGTGTACATGTTGTGAGAATTGGGTCCCTTCGAGCTAGAAGAAGTAGAGCCATGTGAAGGGTGGAGAATTGGCTCTAAAGAAAAAGGTGAAGAAGAAAGTGAAGAAGGGGAAGATGACGATGGAGAAAAAGAAGAAGAAGAAGAAGAAGAAGAAGAAGAAGAAGAAGAACCACCGGCGGGGATATCATCACTAGTTCCCACATTATTTTGCAACACTCTTCCGGATCTCAACGTGGTCACCGCATTTACATTGTGATTGGGATATGCGTTTTGTGTGTGACCGGGATTTGGCAATGGTTGAGATGGAAGCTTTCCCTTTTCTCTCTCGCTCAACGCAGCAGTTAATTGTGCAATTTGTGCCAGAATAGATTTGATACTTTGATCATGTGAAGCATTGTTAGTCATCAAAGATTGAACATAATTTTCAAATCTTGCTGCGGATTCTGTAGATTGCTTGAGAAATGCATCTAGACTTTTTTGGAGCGAGATAACCTTATCATCATTTGGTTGAGCCAAATTGTTCGTTTGATTTGTATAAGGTTGTTGTTCGAAAGGTTGCTGGTTTTGAGTCTGTGAAGGTGCTTGTTGTTGTTGTGGAGGAGGAGGTCTTTGAAAATTGTTATTTCCTTGGACTTGTTGATTTTGGTTCCAAGCGAAATTTGGGTGACTCCTCCACACCGAATTGTATGTCGAAGAGTACGGATCGTTTCTTTGTCGTTGCTGAAATGCAGCATTGACTTGATCTTGTCCTTGAATAGGTGCATTATAAGGACACTCTTCGGTTAGATGTGATGGATTCGAACAACAAGCACAAACAGTTCGTGTGGGTAAAGCAGTGGCAGGAGAAGACGATGAGATTTTGGTCTCAATGGCTTCTAGCTTTTTCATAAGTGCGGCCATCTCGGCCTTCATAGCAATCGACATATCTACTTGATGTATGCCTGCCCTAGATTGACCAACAGAAGAAGATGATGTTGTCTTGGTACTTTCCCACTGAATTGTTTGCTCACTAAGATCCTCAAGAAACTGCCAAGCTTCGTCGCTAGACTTAGAAAGAAAATGACCTTGACATATAGTTTCTAGCAACTGCTTTGTTGCCAAGTTCAATCCCTCGTATAATGTTTGGCAGAGTTGCCAACTTTCGTTCCCATGATGAGGGCATTGAACAAGTAGGTCTTTAAATCTTTCGAAGCACTTCCAAAATGGTTCGGAAGGAAGCTGTGAAAATTGTATAATCTCGTTACGGATTCTAGCAGTTTTGTGATGAGGATAGAACTTTTTCAGAAAAGCTCTCACAAACTCGTCCCAATTTCTAATGGAATGTGATGCGGTGCTATATAGTCACTTCTCGGCTAGGTCACATAAGGTAAAAGGAATGACCCTTAGCCTTATAGCGTCATCACTTACTTGGGTCGTTTTCATCATAGCGCACACATTTTGGAATTTATTGATAAAGATATATGCATCTTTGGATTCCAAACCATGAAACTTAGGCAGCATATTGATGAAATGTGGTTTTATTTCAAAGTTGTCCCCATTTGCCGGTGGGGGTGAAAGACATGTAGGTAAAGAAGTGCGGACGGGGTAAAAGAGATCCTGGAGCGCAACTCGTGCGGGCGCTACAATAGGCGGAAGATTCGGATTATTCGCACTTAACGGAGGTGGAATCATTCCCGTCGGTAAGGTATCGTTGGGGTCGTGTCCCGACATACCTTCTAAAGAAGAATTTGAAGGTGGAGATAAGGAAATGGAGGGAATTTCAACTTCGGTGTCGAAAGGTTCGTCGGTCGGTACCAACGAAACACGGACTAATCGGGCGTTAATATCCCTAGTCCAAAGTGACATACACTAAAGGAGTAGTGTAGTCAGAAAAATAGAAAAACAGAATGTGGGGGTAAGATAACGTCAATGGAGGAAAGTGGTGGAAGTGAGTTGCAAGTTTTCTTAGCGACAAGTTGCAAGTTTTGATAAGAATTTTCACTTTTTTTTATGTAAGAGTTTTGCAAAGAGGTTTTGAAAAGCGACTCGTGTCACAATTACTATCAACCACACATGCACAATCAGGCCTAGATCTAGGGTCGCCTAGGTCTACTAGACAGCTCCTAACTAGGGCTAGAAATAGGACCTCAAACCGCCTCTTCACCGACAAGTACGGCCAGGTAAGTGGGAAGGAACCACCACTACAGTGGGCTTAATTAATAACCACTAGCCTAGACACCGCAATGTCAGTTAGGATAAACGGTCGATGCCTATACTAGTCCTTTTCCTATTGAGCTCGATGTCCTTAGCTCTGAGTCTAGTCTTTTTTAATTAATTGTGGTCAATGCACATGCTTTAGGTGTTTTTTGGGGTCCTGGGAAGGGTGATGAAATCCCCACCCAATCTAAGTTTGGTCAATTAGCCCCTTAAAGTCCGATTAAATTATGCAAAACAATAAAATTCACTTGCAATCAATTTTTTAAGCGCGGCGCAAAGAAACCTGCAGAAAATTTGTTATTTAGAAGGGGGAGAAAGATTTTTAGCGCAAAGAATTCCTGCAGAAAAATTTTACAGAGAGATATATGGAGGTTGACATAGGGGAGAAGGAGAAAACAGACCATACAAAATTCAGGTGCTGACGTGGCTATAGCGCGGCGGAACCGCGGTCTAGGGGGCACTAGTGCGGCGGAAGCGCGGTCGTCTGGGCTGATCTCTCTCTGAAAAAAATTGCACTGCTCTGTTATCAAATTTCTCCTCTGTTCTGATATGCACTTTTCTGATTTGCCACCTGTAAAATTCCAGATCCGAGAATTTTCGCTATTCCTGCAAGATTCAAAAGATACACCCTTCAAACAGATCAAATTGATAATTTTTTATATTTCTTTTGTTTTCATATTTTTATAATTTTTTTAAAATTTATATCAACCCGAAATTACACAAAAGAAATTTCACGCCATCCCCGGTAACGGCGCCATTTGATTGATCCAAAAAAAATTGTATTTACCGTAATCAGAAACGGCGTCGCTTTGCAGCTAGCCGGTGAATACGGGTCGATCCACAGAGATGGGTAATTTCCTTTAATGTGTTTTAACGAGTTGATTCAAGTTGTTGTTTTGATTGATTTATGAAACCTAAAACCTAGATCTATCAATAACTTAATTTAATCTAATTTAAAGCCTTGCTAGGGTTAGGCTTAGGGGATGTTTTGGAGATTAATGTTTTCCTCACAGCTTTCATTGCCCTCTTTTAGATCTATTAGATATTACGGTAATCATCAATAAAGTGGATCCGAATCTTTTGGGAAGATGTTTCTTCCTCTAGATTTGTATCCTTCCTTTGTTGATAATTACCCTAACTCCCATGGAAAACACGCGCAACCGGCCCTTTATACTACGGTTCATCGTTACCTCGAGGGGTAGGATGCCGTAGGGAGCGGTTGTGCGTGCATGCATGGAGTTCTAACTCTTAGGTGTGGATGGCATGAAAGGGGTGAGAGATCTCATCTCTCAAACCTTTCCCTAAGGCTAACCCTAACAAGCGAGGAGACTACTCGCTCATTAGGGGATGATAAGACATACTAATTAAAAGAATTAAAACAAAGACATAAAATAACTTACTAGCTTGATGGCTCCCTCCAAGCAATATAGAACAGATCTGAATAATACTCCCAGCAATTCTGAATTTTATTGATTGAAAAGAGGCATAGGGTTTTACAATTTTCGATTACAATTTATAAGTAAACTGTAAAATTTAGGGTTACAGACTCCCGTAGATGTGCAATTACGGATTTGCCCTTGAAAAATCCCAACACCTGCACCGACGCACCGACACGGGAAAAATGCACCGACACGGGCACTGAATGGCCGCGGAACCGCGGCATTTGTTGGCTTGGGCCGCGGTTCCGCGGCCCTTTGGTGGGCTTGGCTCACCAAATTTCTGGAGCTGCATTCTGGGTATTTGGGCTTCTTTATTCTTCACTATTTTTCTCTGTTTGGCTTCTTGGTCTTTTCCAGATCTTCAGTGAAAACTTGTAAGGATCTTTTGACCGTTTCACTTTCGACTTTTTGGACCTTGTACTGTTCTTCGTCTCGGCTTGAGTAAGATATGTCTGCTTGTTGGTCAAAAGTCCCTTTTCTGTATCAACTTTCGTCTTTTTCACTGTAGTTGCTCCAAGAGCCTGTATCCTGTAATATGCAACAAACGTGCTTCAAGAGTACCTGTTTATCTATAAAACGGATAAGAATAGGGGAATGAAAAAATGCATTATTATGGTCTGAACAGTGCACGAGGGGACATCGAGGCGAATGCGGATGGCATAAGTGTACGTCGTATTTATCTATGATGTTTAGGTGACTTAAATGATGGGACTTCATTAATATGATTAATGAAAGATAAGAAACCTAAAAGTTGTTGTAGAATCAAATTTTCAAGGAAAAAGGGGTAGCTACAGTTTTGCTTTGCATAGCGGTATATATGATATACCCTGCACCTTATTCGATGGGGAAAGAGCCGAGATCCCTTCACCGGGAGTGACCTCTTTAGCAAAACCGGCAGATGCTATAAAACTCGGTTTGGTGTTTGATTGGTTTTGGAGTTTTGCTTTGCACAGTGATATATATGATATATCCCGCAACTTATTCGATGAGGAAAGAGCCGAGATCCCTTCACCGGGAGTGACCTCTTTAGGAAAACTAATGAAAGCCTCAAAATCACTCCATTTCAAAATTCACGCGATTCTACAACGATATCAAGTTCATTACGCAATGGTTTTCTGAAAAACCAGCGTAGCCCTCCGTCAATTCGGATAAGTAATATTTAGTATTCGTGCGGCGGTTGTTTGGCATGCGTCAAGGCGTAGTGTACGGTAGCTGATTATTACTTATCTGTAGCATGAGATGCGATTGGATTAGGGTATTCATACGGCGTTGTTTGGCATGCGTCAAGGGTCGTACGGGTGGGTTTAATTCAATCACGAATTGTACGGGTTGAACTTGACTAGTGGACTATGGGTTGTTTGGCATGCGTCAAGGTTATAGCACGCTAGGGGCAAAATATTATCTGGAATTTCAAGTGTTGAAATTTGCAATGAGATTGCATACCTTCTATGAGATAGTTGGATCCTGATACCCACTGTGAGTAATTGTTACTCCCGGGAGAGTTTTACACAGGACAATTAGCCGATCAAGTAGGTGTCTAGAAAGGTGTCAACGGGGTTACGGCTCTGGGAAAATGAGGTTTACTTTAATTAGGTCCATGCGAAAGCACAGGGAACCTCCCTCAAAGTACCGACAGTGGCCTGGCTGAAAGATCCGCGAAGTTGTAGGGTGTAATTAATCCCGGCTAGTCTTTCCTTTTAGGGTTTGAAGGAAGATTTGATAAAAAAAACAGTGGGAGCCATCCTGATTAGATAAGATAATAACCAATCTGATCTTGCAAGAGCATACGCTAAAGTGTTTTCTTCTCTCTCTCTCCAGGTAGCGACCATGTCATGCCTTAATAAAGATAATAATATGGATGTATTGACCGAACTCGCATGTTATACTGTGCTGGGGAACGTTGGTTCCGTTCTTTCTTGTAAGAGTTATAGGATTGAACAGGACATAGGGGAATACCAGGATTCCCATGCCACCCGAATGAAGAAAGTACATGATGATGCATTTTCTTCGGGTGTGTTCGTTACAGAGAACTGTTTCTCCATTTGCCCTATGTCCTGGGTATTAGATACCGTGTCAGGATCCCATAAATGTAATCAGTTACATGGGCTTAAGAAAGGTAGAGAACTTGGAGAAAATGATAAAGACATAAGGGTTGGAAATGGTGCAATTGTGGCAGCTAAAACTGTCGGGGAATATCACCTTGTATTGCCAACCGGCAATACATTGATTCTGAACGAATGCTATTACATACCGAACCTGATATGCAACATTATATTGGTTTCTTTATTGAGTAAAGAAGGACATAATTTTGTATTACATGATAATGTTATGAACATTTTCCGTAACCAAAAGTTGGTTGGATCAGGCACGTTGTGCAATGGCATTTATGTTCTAAATCAATCAACAGTTATGAGCATAACAAACACACACAAGAGGAAGAGTTCAGAACTGAATGAATCCTTCTTGTGGCATTGTAGACTAGGTCACATCAATGCGGTACGACTAGCTAAGTTGCATAAGGATGGATATTTGAAACAGTTTGAATTTTCATCTTATGACACTTGCCAGTCATGTCTCAAAGGGAAGATGACCAAAACTCCGTTTACGGGACACGGAGAAAGAGTTACCAAACTCTTGGGACTGATACATAGTGATGTATGCAGTCCCATGTCTACACATGCCAGGGATGGTTCTTCGTACTTCATTACATTCACTGACGATCTCTCTAGATTCGGATATGGGTTCTAGATGAAATACAAATCAGAAGCTTTTGAGAAATTTAGAGAATATAAACAAGAAGTTGAGAACCAAACCCGGAAAAGTATTAAAATCCTTCGATCTGATCGAGGAGGTGAATACTTGAGCAATGAATTCATAGACTTCCTAAAAGAGAATGGGATTCTCTCTCAGCTAACTCCTCCATATACACCACAGCACAACGGTGTATCGGAACGGAGGAACCGCACCCTATTAGATATGGTGCGCTCAATGATGAGTACAGCTGAGTTACTTATTTCCTTCTGGGGATATGCGCTTGAAACAACCATAGACCTATTGAATAGAGTTCCTACCAAATCTGTGCCTACCACTCCATATGAGATATGGAAAGTGAAGAGACCACATCTTAATTATATTAAGATATGGGGTTGTCCGGCCTATGTCAAAAGACAAAATCCGGACAAACTCGAGGCAAGATCAGTTTTATGTAAGCTTGTAGGATATCTCAAGAATTCACAAGGGTATATCTTCTACCATCCCGAGGAACAAAAGGTGTTTGTTTCTCGACATGCCACTTTCTTAGAAAAAGGTTTTCTTACGAAACAGATTAGTGGCATTAAGGTAGAACTGGAAGAGGTTCCAGCAACACAAACCACAACAGAAGACTTGGTAGAACCAGATGATTCGGTAGTTCCCGATGAACCCCAGCCACTCCGCCGATCTAGTAGGGTTCCTCACCCACCTGGGAGATACTATGGTTTTCTTATGGATGGTGGTAGTGAGGACTGCATCATGGAGGATGATGACCCAACTAGCTTCGAGCAGGCCATCATGAGTGGGGACTCAGTGAAATGGGTGGATGCAATGCGGTCCGAGATGGAATCCATGTACACCAACAAAGTATGGACTTTGGAAGTTGCTCCTGAAGGGGTAAAACCCATTGGGAGCAAGTGGATCTTCAAGAAAAAACTTGGTGTAGATGGGAAAGTGGAGACTTTCAAAGCTAGACTTGTTGCAAAGGGTTTTCGTCAAAGACCAGGTGTGGACTATGACGAGACCTTTTCTCCAGTGGCTATGCTTAAATCTATCCGGATCATGCTTGCCATCACTGCATATCATGATTACGTAATCTGGCAAATGGATGTTAAGAACGCCTTTCTAATCGGTGATTTAGAAGAGTGCGTGTACATGTCTCAGCCAGAGGGCTTCGTAGATAGTGGGAACAGCGGGAAGGTGTGCAAGCTGCTTAAATCCATTTATGGATTAAAGCAAGCATCGCGGAGCAGGAACATCTGCTTTAACGTCGTTATCAAAGAGTTTGATTTCGTCAAAAACGTAGATGAACCTTGTATCTACAAGAAGGTGGCAGAGAGTAAGGTTGTCTTTCTCGTATTGTACGTGGACGACATACTCTTGATAGAAAATGACAATCCTATGCTGCAATCGGCAAAGCTCTTCTTATCACAAAGATTCTCAATGAAAGATCTTGGTGATGCCTCCTTCATATTGGGAATAAGGATCTATAGAGATAGATCCAAACGGATATTGGGATTGTCTCAATCCAGGTACATTGAGACCATACTAAAGAGGCTTAGTATGGAAGAATCCAAGCGTGGGAACTTACCCACGATCTCTGGAGTCACTCTCTCCAAAGAGATGTCTCCCAAGACTGATTTGGAGATAGCGCGCATGCAAGGGATACCCTATGCTTCGGTTGTAGGCTCTATCATGTACGCGATGCTATGTACCAGACCCGATGTAGCATACTCACTCAGTGTAGTGAGCAGGTATCAAGCTGATCCTAGAGAGAGTCACTGGACAGCTGTGAAGAGCATTCTCAAGTACTTACGAAGGACTAAAGAGATGCTCTTGGTTTTTGGTAACGGACAACTCCAAGTGGAGTCCTTTACCGATTCGAGCTTCCAGAGTGATAAGGACGACTCTAAGTCGCAGTCGGGATTTGTCTTTACCCTTTACGGAAGGGCGGTTAGCTAGAAGAGTTCCAAGCAGGAAACCATGGCAGACTCGACGATGGAGGCTGAATATATCGCTACCAACGATGCTGCCAAAGAGGCTGTCTGGATCAAGAAGTTCATTACTGAACTTGGAGTGGTTCCATCCATTGAGATTCCAATACCTTTGTATTGCGATAACAATAGAGCGGTGGCTTTGGCCAAGGAACCCTGGTCCCATAAGCGATCCAGGCATATTCTGAGGTGATATCACCTGATCCGGGAGATAGTTGATCGCCGGGAGATCGAGGTCAGGAGAGTTAACACGAAGAATAACACAGTGGATCCACTCACGAAGGCCATTACCCAGATACAGTTTGAGAGACTCTTCGGGATGCTCGGTATGCGATACTATAGCATTTGGCCCTAGTGCAAGTGGGAGATTGTTAGTTGTATGTATGCCCTAGAGGCCAGTATTGTACAGATGATGTATATTATATTGGATGCTTGGACATATATAGAGATGACTTTCTTTCTCGATATGATAGTATGCTATCTGGTTGATCTTTATCTTAACATGTATACTTGTCTCTTTATACTGTCTTATAGTTACATGTCGGTAAAGCCCTTAGGATGTGTACTTGACTACCTGGACTATGATGAAGATCATACTAGTGGGGACATTGTAGTCCATAAGTACATCCTTCAAGGTCCCTAGTCGTAGGTGTATAGAGACAGGGCATCGATATACCAGTGTAGACTAGCGTATACGCTTCTCGACCCATGAGATGGGCGATGGATGATCCCATATCCATTAGTGTTTGACATCAGAGATGGTATACGGGTGCTCAGTAGAGACTGGGTACACTGGACGGACTCGCCGAGAACTCCTAGATGGTATTATACCTCACGTCAGATGGCAGTTCTCAGGTGACAGTTATGCAGGTTAGTCTGTAGAACCGAGATCGTCATAGTTTCTTGTGTGATTCCCACTGTGCTTTGATTTCAACCTTACCACGTCCATGAGGGCATGCAAAACGGTGGTTTTTGGGTACAGTCCCGAATCACATGGAGGCAACGAGCGATAGGAGGGGTTTCGTCTCTCCCGGTATTGGGGGTTGATGTTGCACTGTGCTCGATTGGCCGTAACAGGGAAGTCCCTTGCCAGGGCTGATTAGAGATTTACTGGTAAGTGTTTCCAGTAGTTTCTCGACCCGTTATGAGCCTCACATCGACATGACTTATCGGTTATTGGGGTCTGACGTTTACCACCCCTAGACTTGATATGCGACATATCAGACGAGGAGACCGGACTGCGCGAGTAGTGTTGCCGGTTGGCTCGACGGGAGTTGTAGGAGGTTCACTTGTTTTCTTTTGATCGCTCAATACCCGGGTGGCCGTTACGTTTAGCTGACCGCTTGTGGTTTGGGGGTGCTTGATATGATCATCACCCACTGCCGGCGTATTGACGAGTCTTAGAGTCCCACAAAGGAGTTACCTAGTCCAGGCAAAACGTTGTGGTGCGCGTATGCGATATGCACATGGACCCGGTTGAAATGTGCGTATGAGATACCGTATATTAATTGGGCGGCTTTCTTTTGATCAGGTCATATGTGATATGACCGGATTGATAAATCAAGTGTTGATTTATCATTTAACCATTAGCTTCTCACTAAGAATCCTATCTTGTTTCTTTTGGATGTATGCATGCATGTATGCATTCATTCTTGTTCATGGACATATGGATGTGCATGCACACATGCATACATACATCATTCTATCATGGTTGCTTATACATGGAAAATGATGGCAATATAAGACTCACACCATGATTTTATTTATATGTGTTATTATTTCATTTGTTTTAAAACAAAGGAAAAAGAAAAGGATAATTCATGGATGAGTTCTACACTCTTCTTGACTTAACCATGCTCACCTACCTTCTAACCATGAGTTAATATTTTCTTTTATGTTTTAACTCAAGTGAAATAATATCCATATGTTTTAACCATGGTTTGAGATGAGAAGTGATAAATATATATACATATATTTTCTTTTTCTTTTCATGAGTTTTATCTTCTCTTCTTCTTAAAAAAGCCATCATCTTCTTCAACCTTGATCTCTTGCTCTCTAGACTTTTCAAGTGCGCAAAATACTCAAAAAGATAGGATTTTAAAGTAAGAAAGAGTACCACAACACCATTTTACAAAAGTCTAGCCCACTTGTTTAGAGTGTTAGCTTCATTTCATCTTCTTGTTAAAGTGAAGTTGCTAGCTTGGACAAAGAAGCTTCGGGTGGATCGTCGTGGACGTTAGAGGACTTCAAGCTAATCGCTTTCCAACTCTCAAGTGGCCAAGGAGTCTACAAAAGGGAGCTACAAAGGTTGTACTTTCAAAACCCTAGCCTTTGTTACATATGATGTTGGTTAATGTTTTTGAAACCCTAATTTTCTAGGATAGATCCTTTGTATGTTTACTTAGCACCATAAAAACCTTATCTTTGTGACATGTGATGCTTCCAAACCTCTCATAGGGTGCTAGGTAAACCCAACACAATTTAATAAAACCTAGTAGGTTGAGACACCCATCCTCCATAGACTCGTAAAATTGGTTTACTAATTCCGGCAATGTAAATGCATAAGGGTGATTGTATATTAAATAATTCCATCCCCTACGCGCGATTTCATATACGAAATAGCTACCATATACCTCATGTGAGAAAGCTTATGAAAAATCTCTTTCTAACCGCATGCTATGTGCCATGAAGTGTTCTACAGATTTAAAAATTTGAAAAACAGAGAGGAAATGAGGAGATCGTACCTCCCCTGAAGTTTCAGGGGGTGAAGCCAGGACCTGCGGCGGATGCGCGGCGGGAGGGTGGGTTGTGCGGTGCTTCGGCGGCGGGGAGGAGGGAACTCTGCAGCAGATTGTTAGGGTGGCGGTGCTAGGGTGTTTTGAAGATGAATTTAGGGTTTAAGATCAGAGAAGGGGTCGGTGGCTTTATATAGAGGGGAAATGATGGACATTTGCAGATAAACCCCTCCAAAAAGAGAAATTTATCTGCAAATAAAACTTTATTTATTCTGCAATTTTACAAAAATGTCCAATTTTTTTTTTCAAATTTTTTATTTTTTTAATATTATTTTGTAATTTTATATTTACAAATGATACACACCCACAAACTTATTTGAAATAAAGTTTTGGTAAGAAGATAAAAAATTTAGGGGTAAAATGGAGGAAAATCAATCGGTGTAAATCGGCTCCTGTAAAAACAGAAGCTCTTCCGACGGGTCCATAGTGAGGAACGGTTTTAGTCGATGTCCGTTTACTTTAAATAAAGTACCGTCCTCCGGATTTTCAAGATCTACCGCACCGTGCGGATATACGGTGCGTACTAAAAACGGCCCTTTCCACCTAGATCTGAGCTTGCCGGAGTGAAAGTGTAACCGAGTGTCATAGAGTAAAACCTGTTGACCAGGTTTAAACGTTTTGCTCATTAGGTGTTTGTCATGGAACACCTTAGTTCGGTTTTTAACAATGACAGTATTTGTTAGTGTATATGCCCTAGAGTCCATTACTGTATCATACTAGTTTGTATATTACTTAATGGAAGCTTGAGATATTCACCTTGTATAGACAATCTTTCTCAATATAGTAGTATGCTACTTGGTTTGTTTCTACTTTAATGTATACATGTGTTTATTTTAGTATATCACCTATACACATTAGTGGAGCCCTTAGGATATTTGCTTGATTACCAGCGTTGTGATGGCAGTCACAGTAGTGGGGAATGGGTAATCCACAAGCACAAGATTATGCAAGTCCCTAGTCGTAGGACTATCGAGACAGGGCATCGATACTCCGGAGTAGACTAGCGTATGCGCTTCTCATCCCAGTGTGGAAGACGGTCTATCCTACAGCCGTCGGTACGTCGTACTTGAGATAGTATACGGGTGCTCGTTAGGTTACGAGTACACTGGACAGGACTCGTCGGGATTGTTGGTTGATACTATACCTATCGTCAGTTATCAGTTCCCAGGTGACATGAGTACAGCTTATTCCGCTGACTTGACACTGTTACTTCGCCTCGAGTGTGTTCTCACTATACTTAGATTACTACCCTACCACGGCACAAAGGAGTTGTGCAAACAGGTAGTAGTTGGGTGCAGTCCCGAAGCACTTGGAGGCAGTGAAGATTAGACAGGATTCGTCTCTCCCGGTATTGGGGGTTGACATCACGCTGTGTCTAGGAGAGCCATTACACGAGTAGTCCCTGGCCAGGGCAAGCGAAATATACTGGTAGGTTTCCAGTGTTATCTCAGGGTGTTCTGGGCTACACTCCGACACGACTTGTACCGCTAGTAGGGGACTGACGTTTACCGCCCCTCTAGGCCTGCCATGCGATGTATCAGACGAACAGACCGGACTGTACGGAGATTGTCACATTCAGGCTCAGTAGGAGTTCAGATGGGTTTCAGCTCGTCAGTCTTCTTGTCGGCATCTACCTGGGACCGTTACGCACAGCTAGTGTCGCTTGCGGTCTGTGGTTAAACCCACTGCCAGCGTAGTGTCGAGTCTTTAGAGTCCCACACAGAAAGTTATTCGCCTTTAGGCAAAAGAGTAGAGGTCGCATGGTTTTGCGACAGGTCGCATGGTTTTGCGACAGGGTTCGGTCACATCCGTGCACTTGTGCACGTTTGGTGTCCGGACAGTTAACACTAGCAGGCTTTGGTTTAAGCCAGATCCTAGTGTACTTTTTGGGATTGGTTTTATCTCGTTTGTATTCGTGTTCCTCGGAACGCGGATGCGGGTGTGTATGCACAGTTGACAGATAGACAGAGGCTAAGGATTCTCATTGGGGTTGTTGACTGTTGACTGTTCACTGTTGACCATTGAATTTTGCTAAACCCTAATGAGAATAAGTAATATGATTAATGATAATATTAATTAATTATTACTGTGTCATGGTTAAGATGAAGGGTTGACTTTGTTGACTTGTTGACTTTGTTGATCGGTTGACTAAGTTGGACTAGTTGACCATCATCATTACAATGGCTATCATTTCATGGCAAAGACTTTTGCTTGCTTGTTTGTTTTTGCAAAATGAGTGCATGAAATGATATGGCCGTTTTGACTTGAACCATCACATAATACTCAATTACTATTTTGAGTAATCATGGTTTTAGATTATGAGAGCTTGGATGGCAAAAGACTTACTCATTCTCTCATTTCATTTCTGTTTTTTGCTTGAGCTCTCCCTCTTGCTCTTCCTCTTGCTCTCTCTCCAGCTCGAGGCAACACCCTCTCATGAGTTGAGAAACATTGCCTTAAAGATAAAAGAAAACCCATATCACTTCTCTACTCATCCTAGTTCACAAGGTTTAGCAAACCAAGTGTTCTAGTTTCTTCAAGTTCGAAGAAGAAGCCAAAGGTAGAAGCTTTCAGGTGGATCCATCTTCGGCGCAAGGAGACGACGAGGTGAGGACGATCCGTACACCAGAAAGAGTTGAAGACGAAGGAGTTCAAGAAAGGTATAACCCCCTAACCGAGTAGGTAAAACTCTTGTTAGGTTTGTTAGTTAGTTGTTTAACAACAATCCGTATTTTGAGTCCATGTTACCACCTCTTGAAAAATCGTTTTTCATCATTTTCGCAAGCCCGTAAGTACCACGAGAGGTAACGTGGACTTACAGTAGTATCAAAGCCTAGTTAAATACTATATAACATGTTAGTAAAGTAAGTAGAAGTTCGATCGGAGAAAATATCACGAAACATACCCGAACAGCATAGTTTCTGCCGATTTTTTCCTCTGTTCAAAAAATAATAAATCATACATGAAAAATCGGCTCAGTCTTTTGTTAAGACACCCAAGAAAACAGGTCCACTGACTCGGTCAAAGCGCCGCGGAACGGCGGCAGGAGCTTGCTCCCGCCGTGGACCGCGGCGGGAGCTTGCTCCCGCCGCGGAACCACAGCCGAGTTGACTCGGTCGTGGCACTGTTTTCTTGCAGAGTGTTTCTGGGGTTGTTTTAGGATTTTTACAATATGTTTTTTCTACCCAGATTTTCCAAAAAGTAAAATTAGTTTTTGGGGCTTGAAAATCCATATTTTGATCGAACTTCTAAAGACTTAAGCTGACGGGTATATATCTGTGATGTGTTATATGTATTGAACGTCCGCTAATCGCTATACGTCGATTAGTGGGGGTTATACATATCTGTGATCTGTAATGTTGATGGTATGTGTATATGAATTCATTGGATTGTCGCGGATGAATAGCCGGGGGTTGTGAGATGAGAGTTTTTCCTTTTATCTTTCAATTCATGTAATATGTAAATTGATGTAATATTATTTTTTGGACGTACAACCGGGTCGGGGTTGTAGCCGTCATTGTATAATTTCTTTTACTGTTTTTGCTCCTAGGATATACCCAAGGTGCGGTGCACAATCTACCGGGTATCTCGAAGTGCCGAGTGGCCTACTCACATCGTTGAGGGAGGTTGCTCCGCTTCGGATATTTGGCGGGTAGTTTGCCGCACCCGTAGGGGTCTAGGGTGGGGTATTGGCTATTCATCGCGACCGTGTAATCCGCTTTTCGTTACAGGCTCGTACGAATTGCGGATTCCTAGTATATCCAATGTGTTCATCTGTGATCTGAAATGGCTATCATTGCAATATATCTATATATGATATTATTTAGGAGTTGCTTATGTTTTGCATCCGCGCTAGTCCAGCCCCCGCTCTGTGGTTAGTTAAGTAACCTAACGGGTAATGACGGGGCCCCGTGGCGAATGCGGATGGCATAAGCGTACATCATATTTTGGTTGTTTTCTGCAATGGTAGGATTAAATGATGCGACGCATTGGAATTAATGCAAGAAAAAATAAACCAAGTAAAAGTCGTTGGAACACTTTCAAAACCACTCGGTTTCTTTTCAAAAATAACTTTTAAACGCGGAGCTTAAGCCACTCCTTTTAAAAGCTATCTCGTTCCTTCGATTATATCAAGTTCACTACGTTCACGGTTTTGCCAAAACCATTCGTAGCCCTCCGTCGTTTCACATGAATGGTCAATAAGTATTCAAGCTATGTATGTTGGCCAAAGTCAAGGCATAGTGATTGGTAGCTATTGGGTATTCATGTGCAGCATAGATAAATGTGTTGGTTTGGGGCAGTCGTTCTACCATTTTGGCCAAAGTCAAGGGTATGTGCGGGTGGGCTCAAAATAACCTGGAAAATGATGGGTAGAACTTGACATGTGACTTATGATATTTTGGCCAAAGTCAAGACCATAAGAGCATGGGGAAAAAATCCACATCGGGAGTTTCAAAGGAACTGAAACTTGCTAGCACTGCATACCATTTGGAGTGTGATGATTCTGGTAGGATTCCTTCAGTTTTGTCATGCGATGATATTTGGATCCCGATCCTACTGTGAGTATATGCTACTCCTCGGGAAATTTCTCACTTTACGATCAATGCTATAAACCAAGTAGGTGTCTAAAAAGGTGTTAGCAGGGCTACGCCCCCAGGGAAAAGAGGTTATTTAATTAAGGAACTTGGCGAAAGCGTTGGAAAACATCCCTCGAAGTACCGACACCAGCCTGGCCGAACGGTTAAGCAAGTATTGTACGGTGAGATTGATCCTGACTAATTCTTCCTTTTTGGTTTGAGGAGGGATTCGAGAGACAGTAGGAGCCATCCTGTTTAGAAAAATTAAAAACCACTCTAAACTAGAATGTGCATCATGCTAAATTGTTTCTTCTCTCTCTCCTAATTGCAGCGACCAAATATCATGACCGAACTTAAGTTACTACTAGATAAAAACATACTAACAGGGCCAAACTATAAAGATTGGCTCAGGAATGTCAAAATGGCAATCACTTATGACAAGTTGGGGTATCTCCTTACCACCAAAGCTCCCCCTGTCCCATGTCCCAAAACCAGCGTCGCGGATAGGGAAATCCATAAGACCTGGGAAATCGATTGCGCGAAGGCCAAGCGCCTCGTGCTTGCCTCTATGGACAATGAACAACAGAGAAGGCACGAGAATATGGACCTCGAATCCATATTTCTCCATACAAAAGAACTGTATGGAGAGCAATCTCGTATCGCCAGATACGAAGTGTGGGAGAAGTTGTTTTAGGCAAGATTGGCCGTCGGATCATCGGTAGCGGAACACGTGCTTAAGATGATTGGCTTCATAGAGGAGCTCGCGGACCTTGGGACCACGTTGGAGAATGAGCTCTATACGGACTTGATTCTTCAGTCCCTTCCTTCCACTTAAGCCCAGTTCATCCTGAATTTCAACTTGCAAGAAAAGGAAGTTGAATTTTCAGAACTCCTCAACATGCTGAGGAGTGCAGAGAGCACCCTACAGAAAGGTAGGGAAACATCCACTTTGTTTGTAGGAGGATCTTCCTCTTCTAGGTCCAAGGCGAAATCCAAAGGAAAGAAGAAGAAAACCCACGCCAAACCAAGGGGCAGTGTTAGTAAAGTGGATACAAAGGGAAAGGCAAAAGCAACAAAGATAGCGGGGAAACTTGTGGGGAAGTAAGAGTGCTTTTACTATCATAAGAGTGGGCACTGGAAGAGAGATTGCAGGGCTTAGAAAGCCAGAACACAGGATCTGAAGCAAGTTGCGGCTTCAGCTTCAGGTGTATATGTTATTGAAAAAACTGTCTATCAATAAACTCTACTTCCTGGGTATTGGATACCGGATCAAGATCTCATATCTGTAATTCTTTGCAAGCGTTGAGAAATCGTAGGTTTTTGAAGGCAGGTGACATGACCCTCAAAGTTGCAAACGGAGCTAGCATGGATGCTAAGGCCGTGGGGGACTATCACCTGGGAATGTCAGATGGACATGTTTTGGTTTTACGTAATTACTATTTTGTACCCAACACAACTTGTAATATCATTTCTGTATCTTTGATTTCTAAAGAAGGTTATGAATTTGCGTTTGTAAGTAATGTTGTAAACATTCACCTTAATCATGTTCTGATTGGGTCAGGTACATTAAGCAATGGTATATACGTATTAAACCAACCATAGATTTCCAATGTCCAGAATACACACAAAAGAAAGTCTCGGGAAATAAATCAGACTTTCTTATGGTATTGTAGACTCGGTCACATTAATGAGAGAAGGTTGACGAAGTTACATATAGAAGGATATTTGGATCCGTTCGAATATCAATCGTATGCCACATGTAAATCTTGTCTCAAAGGAAAGATGACAAAGACTCCGTTCACTGGACACGGAGTAAGAGCGAGTGAGCTCTTGGGACTCGTACACAGCGACGTGTGCGGTCCAATGTCTACACATGCGCGAAGCGGTTATTCTTACTTCATTACTTTTACGGATGATTTTTCAAGGTACGGTTATGTCTTCTTAATGAAACATAAATCCGAAGCCTTTGGAAAATTCCAGGAATATAAGAATGAAGTAGAAAAACAAACCGGCAAAAGTATCAAGACACTGAGATTGGATCGAGGTGGTGAATACTTGAGTGCCGAGTTCCTGGATTACTTAAAAGAGAATGGAATTCTCTCTCAGCTTACTCCTCCATACACTCCGCAACATAACGGTGTATCGGAGAGACGGAACCAAACCCTATTGGATATGGTACGATCCATGATGAGTAACGCTGAGTTACCGCGATCATTCTGGGGATATGCACTAGAATCAGCTGCATACCTTTTGAACCGAGTTCCAACTAAGATTGTGCCTACTACACCATATCAGATGTGGTGTGGGAAGAGACCCTATCTTAATCAGATTAAGACATGGGGATGTCCAGCTTTTGTCAAAAAGCAGCATGCGGACAACCTCGAGGCACGCTCAGTACAGTGCAAGTTTATGGGATATCCAAAGAACTCCAAGGGATATTTCTTCTATTGCGAACAGGAACAAAAGGTTTTGTTTCTCGGCATGCCCACTTCTTGGAAACTCAGTTTTTGGAGAATCAGATAAGTGGGAGCGCAATAGAACTGGAAGAAATTCCAGAACCACGAGCTATTACTGAAAACTTAGTAGAACCAGAGGGTTCAAAAGAACATGACATTCCTACGCCGCTCCGTAGGAGTAGTAGGCAGTCTTATCCGCCCGAGAGATACTACGGTTTTCTCATAGACGGGAATAGAGAAGATTGCATCATTGATTATGATGAGCCGACTATCTTCCAGTAGGCCATTACGAGCGTTGACTCGGTAAAATGGCTGGATGCAATGCGGACCGAAATGGAGTCCATGTACACCAACAAAGTATGGACGTTGGACGTTGCTCCAGATGGGGTAAAACCCGTAGGATGCAAGTGGATCTTCAAAAGGAAGATTTGTGTAGATGGACAGGTTGAGACCTATAAAGCTAGACTTGTTGCAAAGGGTTTTCGTCAAAGACTAGGCTTGGACTATGACGAAACCTTTTCTCCAGTGGCTATGCTGAAATCCATTCGGATCCTTCTTGTCATTGCTGCCTTCCACGATTATGAGATCTGGAAGATGGACGTAAAGACCGTTTTTCTAAATGGAAATTTAGAGGAGTGTGTCTATATGGACCAGCCAGAAGGTTTCATTCAGAGTGGGAGCAGCGGAAAGGTGTGCAAGTTGCTTAAGTCCATCTACGGACTAAAGCGGGCATCGCGGAGTTGGAACATCTGTTTTGATGAGACGGTCAAAGAATTTGGCTTTATCAAAAATCCAGATGAACCATGCATCTATAGTAGATTTGTAGCGAGAACTGTAGTATTCCTCGTTTTATACGTGGATGACATTCTCTTAATAGGAAATGACATTACTATGCTACAATCTGTCAAAGGGTTCTTGTCACACAGGTTCACCATGAAAGACCTGGGTGATGCCTCATACATTCTGGGGATCCGGATCTATCATGACAGATCCAAGAAGATATTGGGACTCTCACAGTCCAGGTACATCGACACCATACTGAAAAGATTCAGTATGGAAGATTCCAAGCGCGGTAATCTACCGGCTTGTCACGGGATCACCCTCTCCAAAGAGATGTCTCCCAAGACTGATTTGGAAAGGGATCGCATGTCTATTATACCCTACGCTTCTGCGGTAGGCTCTATAATATATGCGATGTTGTGTATCAGACCAGATGTAGCTTATGCACTGAGTGTGGTAAGCCGGTATCAGTCAAACCCTGGGGAGAAACACTGGATAGCAGTAAAGAACATTCTCAAGTACCTGAGAAGGACTAAGGAGATGTTCTTGGTGTATGGCGGAAAAGACCTCCAGATCGAGGCCTTTGCTGACTCCAGCTTCCAGAGTGACAAGGATGATTCCAAGTCCATATCGGGTTATGTCTTTACCCTCTATGGAGGGGCGGTGTGTTGGAAGAGTTCCAAACAGGAAACCGTTGATGACTCGACGATGGAAGTGGAATATATCGCTACTGCAGATGCCGCAAAAGAAGCCGTCAAGATAAGGAAGTTCTGAACTGAACTTCAGGTGATTCCGTCCATTGTTGATCCAATACCTCTGTATTGCGACAACAATGGGGCTATAGCTTTAGCAAAGGAACCCAGGTCCTATCAGAAGTCCAGACACATCTTGAGGCGGTGTCACCTGATCAGGGAGATCGTGGGTCGCCAGGAGATCGAGGTTCAGAGAGTTTCTACGGAAGATAACACTGCTGATCCACTCACAAAGGCCTTACCCCAGACTCAGTTCGAGCGGCTGATTGAGATGATAGGTCTTCGATACACAAGTACATGGCCTTAGTGCAAGTGGGAGATTGTTAGTGTATATGCCCTAGATGCCATTACTGTATCATACTAGTTTGTATATTACTTAATGGAAGCTTAGGATATTCACCTTGTATAGACAATCTTGCTCAATATAGTAGTATGCTACTTGGTTTGTTTCTACTTTAATGTGTACATGTGTTTATTTTAGTATATCACCTATACACATTAGTGGAGCCCTTAGGATCTTTGCTTGATTACCAGCTTTGTGATGGCAGTCACACTAGTGGGGGCTGAGTAATCCACAAGCACATCCTTATGCAGGTCCCTAGTCGTAGGACTATCGAGACAGGGCATCGATACTCCGGAGTAGACTAGCGTATGCGCTTCTCATCCCAGTGTGGGAGACGGTCTGTCCCACAGCCGTCAGTACGTCGTACTTGAGATAGTATGCGGGTGCTCGTTTGGTTACGAGTACACTGGACAGGACTCATCGGAAACTGTTGGTTGGTACTATACCTATTGTCAGTTATCTGTTCCCAGGTGATATGAGTACAGCTTAGTCCGCTGACTTGACACTGTCACTTCGCCTCGAGTGTGTTCCCACTGTACTTAGATTACTACCCTACCACGTCTCAAAAGAGTCGTGCAAACAGGTAGTAGTTGGGTGCAGTCCCGAAGCACTTGGAGGCAGTGACGGTTAGACAGGATTCGTCTCTCCTCGTATTGGGGGTTGACATCATGCTGTGTCTAGGAGTGCCATTACACGAGTAGTCCCTGGCCCGAGCAAGCGAGATATACTGGTAGGTTTCCAGTGTTATCTCAGGGTGTTCTGGGCTATACTCTGACACGACTTGTACCGCTAGTAGGGGACTGACGTTTACCGCCCCGCTAGGCCCGCCATGCGATGTATTAGATGAACAGACCGGACTGTACGGAGATTGTCACATTCAGGCTCAGTAGGAGTTCAGATGGGTTTCACCTCGTCAGTTTCTTGTCGGCATCTACCTGGGGACCGTTACGCACAGCTAGTGCCGCTTGCGGTCTGTGGTTAAATCCACTGCCAGCGTAGTGTCGAGTCTTTAGTGTCCCACATAGAAAGCTATTCGCCTTTAGGCTAAAGAGTAGAGGTCGCATTGTTTTGCGACAGGGTTTGGTCACATTCGTGCACTTATGCACGTTTGGTGTCCCGACAGTTAACACTAGCTGGCTTTGGTTTAAGCCAGATCCTAGTGTACTTTTTGGGATTGGTTGTATCTCGTTTGTATTCGTGTTCCTCGGAACGGGGATGCGGGAGTGTATGCACAGTTGACAGAGATACAGAGGCAGAGGATTCTCATTGGGGTTGTTGACTGTTGACTGTTCACTATTGACCATTGACTTTTGCTAAACCCTAATGAGGATAAGTAATATGATTAATGATAATATTAATTAAGTATTATTATGTCATGGTTGAGATCAGGGGTTGACTTTGTTGACTTGTTGACTTTGTTCTCCGGTTGACTAAGTTGGACTAGTTAACCATCATCATTACAATGGCTATCATTTCATGGTAAAGACTTTTGCTTGCTTGTTTGTTTTTGCAAAATGAGTGCATGAAATGATATGGCCATTTTGACTTGAACCGTCACATAATACTCAATTACAATTATGTGTAATCATGATTTTGGATTATGAGAGCTTAGATGGCAAAAGACTTACTCATTCTCTCATTTAATTTCTGTCTCTTGCTTGAGGTCTCCCTCTTGCTCTTCCTCTTGCTCTCTCTCTAGCTCAAGGAAACACCCTCTCGTGAGTTGAGAAACATTGCCTTAGAGATAAAAGAAAACCCATATCACTTCTCTACTCATCCTAGATCACAAGGTTTACCAAACCAAGTGTTCTAGTTTCTTCAAGTTCGAAGAAGAAGCCAAAGGTAGAAGCTTTCAGGTGGATCCATCTTCGGCGCAAGGAGACGACGAGGTGAGGCCGATCCGTACAACGGAAAGAGTTGAAGACGAAGGAGTTCAAGAAAGGTATAACCCCCTAACCGAGTAGGTAAAACTCTTGTTAGGTTTGTTAGTTAGTTGTTTAACAAACATCCGTATTTTGAGTCCATGTTACCACCTCTTGAAAAATCGTTTTTCATCATTTCCGCAATCCCGTAAGTACCGGGAGAGGTAACGTAGACTTACAGTATTATCATATGCCTCATCCCGCAGCTCTTCTAGTTCGTTTAATTGCAGCTTTCGATTGCTGCCCGCATTTCCCATTGATAAATTCAACTCCTTGATCGCCCAAAATGCCTTGTGCTCAATCTCAACTGGGAGGTGGCAAGCCTTCCCATAAACAAGCCGGTATGGAGACATACCAAGATCGGTCTTGTATGCAGTACGGAAAGCCCATAGTGCGTCGATAAATTTGTGTGACCAATCTTTACGGTTTTTAGAAACCGTTTTCTCCAAGATTTGTTTAATTTGCCAATTTGAAACCACGGCTTGCCCACTTGTTTAGGGATGGTATAGTGTTGACAGCTTGTGTCTAATTGTCACGTCCCGAAAGTACGGAAAATGACCGGCACTTAAACTATGAACGTCTCAAGGCGTACGTATTCTAAGTAAGTCGAAAACCCAGAAATCCAAACCAAGAAAAGTAGTAGAGTGTAGGAAAACCAATTTAAATAAGTAGTTTTAATAGCATAAGCCGAATTATGCGGGTTTCTAAAAAACATAAAAAATTTCCTGAAAATTTCAGCAGAGTCTCCTTTGTAAATACTGGCCCCCAAACGGGATACAACATGAATAGCATACGAAATCAATAAAAAGGCATCCCCAAGCGGGAGCTAGCTCTTCGTCAATCGACGGTCACAACCACACAAGCAATATAATATACAACGCCAACGGCGAGGATCAAAATTCAAAAGGAAACTCAAAACCATAAGAAAACCACAGAAATACAACGCGCGACTCTAAGGTCGAAGGAACGACATCACTGGTCTCTATCTCAAAATAATTACATGTTTGGTTGATGGAACTTCTAGATACAATAGAGTAATAATATACAAGTTATATAATGGGGGTACGATACAAGTAAACCCACCTACTAGCAAATCACCTGAAGAAAACTATGCCCGCAAAGCCGTAATGAAACCTGTACGGCAAACCTGCAAGAACTGGGGCACAACGGGGGTGAGTTGCCAACTCGTGAATAGAAAAACATCTACGAAAAGAAATCGCATAAATAACGCAACCTAGGTCAATGATCATAATATATCCTCAATTATATATATAACATGCAACCTAAACAAGGATAGGGTAAATATCTAACCCGAGTGTAATCTCATGTGCCCATGTCAGTGCCTCAGGTAGCAATATATCATATGAATGAGGTATGAATGGATGGAAGAGAATGCATGTACTGACGAAAACTTCTTTCATAAATCAGTGAGATTTCTTTATTTTAAAAGTGAGGTACCATAAATGAAATCAGCATAAAACAGTGCCCAGCATCGACACAAAACAAGTGTCCAAATATCTCGATATCTTTGTATCAAAATCGCTGTACCTCAATATCTCAAATCACAATATCTAGGGCGCCGTCAATCCAGACCGGCCCCAACCATCCATCTCAAGACCACGACGGTATCCTTCGGATATCCGACGCGTCGGGTAATATCACCGGTCGGTAGTGCTCCTCTGCCGGGCTCAACGTCAACAACACATTCCTCTTGCCCCGGGGTACCGCACCGGGCCCACCATGTACCCGAAACGGTTCTTCCACTCCTCGAATCGGGTCTCGAAATCCATCAGCAAACTCATGGTGGACGACTCATACATCATGGGAAAACCGCACTTTTTATTTTAAAAGAGAGAAAATGTTTATTTATGTTTTTTGCGGTTTTCCTCCAAATCCAAGAAATCTCATGGAATCCGAATCCAAGTCATCAATAGCATGTAAACAGAGAATATAGGCACGAGAATCCATAAATGCGACACAACAGTGAATAATAACATGCATGAAGTAGTAGGCAATAACTACAATGTCTAACTATCATATAAGGCAAGTACACTAATATCATGTCTAAACTATTAGCTAACAACCTATGTCAAATGAAATAGTACTTTCTAAAGTGTTCGTGACATGGCAATTACCGATGAAGATGTGAGTGAGCCGGCAAGTAAGTGTACGTGGTACATACGCGTCATCGGTAATGGTGCTGGTGTCCTAACAGCATGATATTAGTAATGCAATAAGAAATTATAATATAAGTATGCGATGCGGAGCGAACAGTAAAAATTAGCGGGAGCTGAATACTAGACGCAACTATAACTAATCTGCACTAATCTAATATAAGTCCTACAAATGGTGCCTTTTGAAATAACACGAATCATGGGGTTTTGAAAATAGGGGCTACGGTGTTTTTAAGAAAAGATACGTTTTTGAAATATCCGTAGAATCCCTTGACCTGTCTTTTAAAATACGCATGATTCGTAAGCTTTGAAATAGGTAAGAATCGAATCTAATCTAACAACTGAACTAAACTAAAAGGCTAAGCTAACCAGCTGGACTACAGGTAAGGAAACCGCCTAACATCTGAGTCGATACATATGCATACCTGTATATATATTAGTCGGTGATCCCGCCTCAATAATATCATATCCGATACCATATCTATAATCAGACATCCCAAGTCAAGAGTGCGGATCAACCATCAAAATCTAGCTCGTACGTAAATCCGTCGTACGGCATCCCCAAATCTGGGTACGGGTTAATATCATATTCATCACACTATTCATCTGGTATCCTCTTTATCCAAGATCATAGTCCAGGGTACTGACCTATGTCTAGTACAATACTAATATCATCAATATAGTCATGATCTGACTACTGATCGACAGTCTCGTACAAACCGATATCACAACCACAAAACAAAACTCATCGACTCAGCTCAATCCCAAGTATCGTCCTCATATCCGTATGTGAACATATAGTCCCATACCCATGTGAACACAAAACTATAAAGAATCCCATGAGCATATATAAATAGGAATGTATGCAAGTATGTATGTGTGTATGTGTAGTGCAACACTACCCTAGGGTTCGCAACAATAAAGTAATCCAACACACAAATATCCATCCTAATATCGTTATTAATCCCAAATAACATATAATAATTGTTGGTGTGTATACGCATCCGTATACACCACCACGGACTGCGGGGGTGCTATACGCCATCCACCCGACTTCTCCCCGTAGATATAAATCTACTCACCTGGTCCTCGCTCGCCGGTGCCGACGTCGCCATGCGCTTGCTTGTCGTCTCGAAGTCCATATGGGGTACCTACATATCATAACGTACCATATCGCATTAAAATCCGACTCATGACCAAAATAATGCACGAAACCAACATAGGTCGAAACCTATGATTGCTTTCACAAATCGACCCAAAAACCCTCGACGTCGGCATACAAACGCCAGACCATCGAAAAAAACCCAAATACACTCATTTGCACATTCACGAACACTAATTTTAATATAAAATAGGTTAAAACTCACAAAAACCCCAAATTCACTTTAAAAGCCGTTTTTCCGAAAAACTAGCAAGCAAACTTACCCGTTTTAGTACAAAACTCGATGTTTAAACAATTCTAGCGGCCATAATACTTATTAAATAACTTAAATAAGTCATAAAAACCATTTCCATAATTTAATCACATAAATTTGCATAATTTCCAAAATCCTAGTTTGCAAAAATATCAATTTTAACACTTTTTAATGTAAAATTCACAATTTTACAATTAAACTTGGTTTTGCATATTTTAAATGGTTAAACCACTCATGGAAACCTTAATGATGTGCTAAAAATCCTAACTAGATTTTAATCCCACATTTTTATTTAATTTCCAAAACCTAGTTAGCAATTTAGCATAATTATCACCATTTTTAAACTAACAAATTAGCAACTAGTAACCAAATTAGATTTTGCATTCAATTACATGTTAATCCCCTCATTACAATCATAAGCTAATGATAAAGAACCTAATTTAATTCAAACCCTAGCTTCAATTCAAAATCCCCACTTGAATTTCCAAACATTCAATTAAACCCACAATTTAACACCTAATTAGACTACATTGAAGTAATTAATAGAAAATTACATTATGGTTTATGATTTATACCTCAACATGATTGAGATCTAGCATGCTAACATAGCCTCCAAATTGGTTCACTAGCTCCAAGATCCATGCTTGAATGACAAAGGAATAATGGGTAAAGGTTGGATTTGGATTAGCTTTGATTTTGTATGGATTTTGAGGCAAAATTTGGGGATTTTTGATGAGAATGAGAGGAGAAGAAATGGGAGGGGCTGATGCAGAATTTTTGGAAGGGGAGGCTCGGCCATTTAGTTAGGGGGGAGAGAGAGAGTGATTGTTTGTATTGGAACAAAACCACAAGTCAACAAAGCCCATGCTTCTTTCTTTTCTTTTCTTTTTCTATTTTAAAAGTAGTGATGAAATAAGGTGATTGGAGAGAGAAAGAGAGAGAGGGCTGTCAAAAAGTGGGCCGGCCACATGGTGGGTAGGAGAGAGGGTGTGTGTGTGTGGAGTAATGAACACCAAACACCAATACAATATGCACCAAAACCCTTTTATTTTCACAAAATAAGCATTTTTCTTCAATATTTTCTAAACCGTTTTGGCAAACGATTTCGTTTCAAAAATCATATGATAAAATTTTATTTAATGTTTTATGATGCACAAAATTTGTTTCAACTCATTCCAATTTGTAATTTTCCCTAATTAAATGTATTAGTAACTGCTTAAAATAATATTAAAATAATTTTTTTTCAGAAAATTTGAAATTTCACCACTGGCTCAATAAACACCAAATACTAGCAAATTCATAGATAGAATATGTATATTTAATTTTATAATAAAGATATTTGTATTTTGGCTTTTTACAGAAAACCCCCTTATTTACCGTTTTTTTCGAAATTTCACCGAAACGATTTTCAAAACGTTACAATCTTCCCCCCTTAAAGAAATTCGGTCCCCGAATTTAAATTAACACTCCCCCAAATACTAAAACATCCAAGTAAAACAATCAAGTCGTCGGGGCTCCGAAATCATAAATACAGAAAACAAATCGTGGCGCAGCGCATGCGCATGAAAAATGAGCATATAACTCAAGTCAAAACTCCGTCAAGCATCCCGCAATCATCGGAGTCATGGTAAAGACACAAATGTCAAATCCAATACAAAACCAATATGATATAACTCGAAATTATACACGTAAATATCAAATCTATATTTGTAAATAACTGAAGGAAATGAATGCCAAATATATTCAGGTACTGTCCTCTAACTAGTCCTGCCCAGTACGAAGACACATAGCAAATATCATAAAATATACTGCTCCATAAAATCAATCCAAAAGTGCGTATGAAAACCCCGTGCGTCCGGTGCGCAAGGAAATCAAAATCCATACATGTGCCAAGCAGGTGCACAAAACAACATCTAAGTGCATCGGGTGTGCACGAAACATCTGTCGTAGGCAACATGTGTGCCTGACAGCAAAATCAGGTGCGCATCTGACATGCACGAAAAATCTCGATTTAGTGCGTCTGGTGTGCACCAAAATCACACTTCAAAACATATTCCCAACATGCGCGAAAATCCAATCAGGTGCATCCATCGTGCACAAAATCAAATATCGAACATCACCATCGAAATCAAAGTCCAATGCATCTAAGTGCACAAAAGGCGTATCACTGCACTACAAGCATATATAAACTATACAGAGTGCAGGAACCAAATCGTGTGCGTGCATACGCACAAATCAACTCAAATGTCTAAAACCGTAAAATCACAAACATGTGAAACCCAAGCACGAAAACGATATCAAGTGCAACACTGTGCAAGGATCGTAAATCCTCAATCATCAAAATCAAATCATGCGAATAAATCACCCAAAACATCGAAATCAATAATGGCGGAATAGTACCGCTCAAGCACATCCTCTAAGAATCTCGGGCCAACTGTCGCGGTCACTAGTAGGACGTCTCATCGATGATCATGAACTCTGGCCTACTGGTGTGCGTAACAATGACCACTCCTGGGTCAAGGTCTTCACTGTGGATTACCAATCTCTCGGTCCATCGGCTCATCGGCCCTTTCAAGTGTGCTAATGGGGATGATCTCGTTCTGGAACGTCCCTTGTCATCTCCCGGTCAATCATCGCGACCACTTGTAAGACAGCATATCATTGGCATCGGCCTCTGGCTCTCTGAATGTACATGA
Source organism: Agapanthus africanus (assembly GCA_030015575.1). Classification (NCBI taxonomy): domain Eukaryota; kingdom Viridiplantae; phylum Streptophyta; class Magnoliopsida; order Asparagales; family Amaryllidaceae; genus Agapanthus; species Agapanthus africanus. Next base: position 320,567,332 of record JASDDO010000008.1, read on the forward strand.
CACATCTGATCCTGGGTGCAAGTATCATTGCAGCAGTGTCCTGGAAGGAATCCTGCTCACGGTCTCTTCCATGTCTCGTCTCTGTCAACTGTCCGGAAGTCATCATCCTTTCCTATATCTGCATCTTGCTCTGGAACGACTGCATACTCCTCGCAACTGCTTCTGGAAGGTAAATCCAATACTCTGCCTCGGCATGCGCATCGCATCTCTGATGTCGGCGGAGGGGAACTTCATCATATCCAGATCTTGTACGAACCTCTTACTCCATTTTTCTCTAATGTCGACCGCTTCGGACTCGTCTCATCGTGGCTGCATGGACTGAGCTCCAACGGCTATCCTCGTATCGTGAGTCTCCCAAGAAATGCATTTCACCACCTAGCATCCGAAATAAGTCGAACCATCCAATCGATTGTCAAAACCTCATAATCCCCCAAGGGTTAAACATCTTGGGCACAGTTTAATAGTATCGAGTACATTCCACAGCATCGGTGGTCCAGCCGTAGAAGGGCAAACCCAAGCCTCACTAATGGCGCCGTAGAACTGCCGCAAACCCGAAGGTTCAAAGGCTTTCACACGGTCATTAAGTCGAGTTAGGGTTTCATTCTTCTAGAGGGACCATAGAATTGCCTGCATGTCTTTCCGACTACTTTAAACTTGGAATAATAGGTTTCTGACATTCGATCGTCTCTGTCGACTCCCAACATCTCCGCGTGAAGTCGTCTCTAGCTGGAATCAATCTATCTGATGACCTCGCATCGGGGTAGGCGAACAACCACATGTCCTAGTCATTCATCCTCGGGTGACTAGCGACCTTCTATCATCTCTTAGTACAACCTGTACTGCAATAGCTCCAACATATGGGGCGATATCTCGTCGTTCACAGCAAAAACTGGTTCTCTCATCTGCACGCTGAACAGTGCCTCGACCATCATGAATAAGCAACACACCAGCGGTCATCAAAATCTGGCTGGCCTCTATCATTGGCTCAATCCTCTAGTGCTAATCTGCACGTCCGAGCAATATCATACGGCGATCCATCCAACGCTCGTGGCGTAAAACACAATCAAAAGACACCTCTCTACAATCGGGTGTCGCCGGAATCATGCCCTGGCCAGTCCTCGTTCTTGACGAGCTCGTGCTGACCGTAACTCTAGCTGTAGCTCTCCCTGCCCGTAACCGTGGCAGCAAAACCATAACTAGTACTGATGAGGCTAGATCAGGAAGGAATATAATACTGAACAAGGAAATGTACATCCTAAGGCTTCTTAAGTGGAGTGGCGTGTCGTAAATATGCCGCGGAACATACCAACGGTACGTCACTCTACTTTAGTCACCTATTCCATCAACCAAGGGTCATCCTACGCTCCGAAGGTAAAACCTAACGCTCTGATACCAACTTTGTCACGTCCCGAAAGTACGGAAAATGACCGGCACTTAAACTACGAACGTCTCAAGGCGTACGTATTCTAAGTAAGCCGAAAACCCAGAAATCCAAACCAAGAAAAGTAGTAGAGTGTAGGAAAACCAATTTAAATAAGTAGTTTTAATAGCATAAGCCGAATTATGCGGATTTCTAAAAAACATCAAAAATTTCCTGAAAATTTCGGCAGAGTCTCCTTTGTAAATACTGGCCCCCAAACGGGATACAACATGAATAGCATACGAAATCAATAAAAAGGCATCCCCAAGCGGGAGCTAGCTCTTCGTCAATCGACGGTCACAACCACACAAGCAATATAATATACAACGCCAACGGCGAGGATCAAAATTCAAAAGGAAACTCAAAACCATAAGAAAACCACAGAAATACAACGCGTGACTCTAAGGTCGAAGGAACGACATCACTGGTCTCTATCTCAAAATAATTACATGTTTGGTTGATGGAACTTCTAGATACAATAGAGTAATAATATACAAGTTATATAATGGGGGTACGATACAAGTAAACCCACCTACTAGCAAATCACCCGAAGGAAACTATGCCCGCAAAACCGTAATGAAACCTGTACGGCAAACCTGCAAGAACTGGGGCACAACGGGGGTGAGTTGCCAACTCGTGAATAGAAAAACATCTACGAAAAGAAATCGCATAAATAACGCAACCTAGGTCAATGATCATAATATATCCTCAATTATATATATAACATGCAACCTAAACAAGGATAGGGTAAATATCTAACCCGAGTGTAATCTCATGTGCCCGTGTCAGTGCCTCAGGTAGCAATATATCATATGAATGAGGTATGAATGGATGGAACAGAATGAATGTACTGACGAAAACTGCTTTCATAAATCAGTGAGATTTCTGTATTTTAAAAGTGAGGTACCATAAATGAAATCAGCATAAAACAGTGCCCAGCATCGACACAAAACAAGTGTTCAAATATCTCGATATCTCTGTATCAAAATCGCTGTACCTCAATATCTCAAATCAAAATATCTAGGGCGCCGTCAATCCAAACCGGCCCCTACCATCCATCTCAAGACCACGACGGTATCCTCCGGATATCCGACGCGTCGGGTAATATCACCGGTCGGTAGTGCTCCCCTGCCGGGCTCAACGTCAACAACACATTCCTCTTGCCCCGGGGTACCGCACCGGGCCCACCATGTATCCGAAACGGTTCCTCCACTCCTCGAATCGGGTCTCGAAATCCATCAGCAAACTCATGGTGGACGACTCATACATCATGGGAAAACCGCACTTTTTATTTTAAAAGAGAGAAAAGGTTTATTTATGTTTTTTGCGGTTTTCCTCCAAATCCAAGAAATCTCATGGAATCCGAATCCAAGTCATCAATAGCATGTAAACAGTGAATATAGGCATGAGAATCCATAAATGCGACACAACAGTGAATAATAACATGCATGAAGTAGTAGGCAATAACTACAATGTCTAACTAGCATATAAGGTAAGTACACTAATATCATGTCTAAACTATTAGCTAACAACCTATGTCAAATGAAATAGTACTTTCTAAAGTGTTCGTGACATGGCAATTACCGATGAAGATGTGTGTGAGCCGGCAAGTAAGTGTACGTGGTACATACGCGTCATCGGTAATGGTGCTGGTGTCCTAACAGCATTATATTAGTAATGCAATAAGAAATTATAATATAAGTATGCGATGCGGAGCGAACAGTAAAAATGAGCGGGAGCTGAATACTAGACGCAACTATAACTAATCTGCACTAATCTAATATAAGTCCTACAAATGGTGCCTTTTGAAATAACACGAATCATGGGGTTTTGAAAATAGGGGCTACGGTGTTTTTAAGAAAAGATACGTTTTTGAAATATCCGTAGAATCCCTTGACCTGTCTTTTAAAATACGCATGATTCGTAAGCTTTGAAATAGGTAAGAATCGAATCTAATCTAACAACTAAACTAAACTAAAGGGCTAAGCTAACCAGCTGGACTACAGGTAAGGAAACCGCCTAACATCTGAGTCGATACATATGCATACCTGTATATATATTAGTCGGTGATCCCGCCTCAATAATATCATATCCGATACCATATCTACAATCAGACATCCCAAGTCAAGAGTGCGGATCAATCATCAAAATCTAGCTCGTACGTAAATCCGTCGTACGGCATCCCCAAATCTGGGTACGGGTTAATATCATATTCATCACACTATTCATCTGGTATCCTCTTTATCCAAGATCATAGTCCAGGGTACTGACCTATGTCTAGTACAATACTAATATCATCAATATAGTCATGATCTGACTACTGATCGACAGTCTCGTACAAACCGATATCACAACCACAAAACTCATCGACTCAGCTCAATCCCAAGTATCGTCCTCATATCCGTATGTGAACACATAGTCCCATACCCATGTGAACACAGAACTATAAAGAATCCCATGAGCACATATAAATAGGAATGTATGCAAGTATGTATGTATGTATGTGTAGTGCAACACTACCCTAGGGTTCGCAACAATAAAGTAATCCAACACACCAATATCCATCCTAACATCGTTATTAATCCCAAATAACATATAATAATTGTTGGTGTGTATACTCATCCGTATACACCACCACGGACTGCGGGGGTGCTATACGCCATCCACCCGACTTCTCCCCGTAGATATAAATCTACTCACCTGGTCCTCGCTCGCCGGTGCCGACGTCGCCATGCGCTTGCTTATCGTCTCGAAGTCCATATGGGGTACCTACATATCATAACGCACCATATCGCATTAAAATCCGACTCATGACCAAAATGACGCACGAAACCCACATAGGTCAAAACCTATGATTGCTTTCACAAATCGACCCAAAAACCCTCGACGTCGGCGTACAAACGCCAGACCATCGAAAAAAAACCCAAATACACTCATTTGCAAATTCACGAAAACTAATTTTAATATAAAATAGGTTAAAACTCACAAAAACCCCAAATTCACTTTAAAAGCCGTTTTTCCGAAAAACTAGCAAGCAAAATTACCCGTTTTAGTACAAAACTCGATGTTTAAACAATTCTAGCGGCCATAATACTTATTAAATAACTTAAATAAGTCATAAAAACCATTTCCATAATTTAATCACATAAATTTGCATAATTTCCAAAATCCTAGTTTGCAAAAATATCAATTTTAACACTTTTTAATGTAAAATTCACAATTTTACAATTAAACTTGATTTTGCATATTTTAAACGGTTAAACAACTCATGGAAACCTTAATGATGTGCTAAAAATCCTAACTAGATTTTAATCCCACATTTTTATTTAATTTCCAAAACCTAGTTAGCAATTTAGCATAATTATCACCATTTTTAAACTAACAAATTAGCAACTAGTAACCAAATTAGATTTTGCATTCAATTACATGTTAATCCCCTCATTACAATCATAAGCTAATGATAAAGAACCTAATTTAATTCAAACCCTAGCTTCAATTCAAAATCCCCACTTGAATTTCCAAACATTCAATTAAACCCACAATTTAATACCTAATTAGACTACATTGAAGTAATTAATCGAAAATTACATTATGGTTTAGGATTTATACCTCAACATGATTGAGATCTAGCATGCTAACATAGCCTCCAAATTGGTTCACTAGCTCCAAGATCCATGCTTGAATGACAAAGGAATAATGGGTAAAGGTTGGATTTGGATTAGCTTTGATTTTGTATGGATTTTGAGGCAAAATTTGGGGAATTTTGATGAGAATGAGAGGAGAAGAAATGGGAGGGGCTGATGCAGAATTTTTGGAAGGGGAGGCTCGGCCATTTAGTTAGGGGGAGAGAGAGAGTAATTGTTTGTATTGGAACAAAACCACAAGTCAACAAAGCCCATGCTTCTTTCTTTTCTTTTCTTTTTCTATTTTAAAAGTAGTGATGAAATGAGGTGATTGGAGAGAGAAAGAGAGAGAGGGCTGTCAAAAAGAGGGCCAACCACATGGTGGGTAGGAGAGAGGGTGTGTGTGTGGAGTAATGAACACCAAACACCAATACAATATGCACCAAAACCCTTTTATTTTCACAAAATAAGCATTTTTCTTCAATATTTTCTAAACCGTTTTGGCAAACGATTTCGTTTCAAAAACCACATGATAAAATTTTATTTAATGTTTTATGATGCACAAAATTTGTTTCAACTCATTCCAATTTGTAATTTTCCCTAATTAAATGTATTAGTAACTGCTTAAAATAATATGAAAATAATTTTTTTTCAGAAAATTTGAAATTTCACCACTGGCTCAATAAACACCAAATACTAGCAAATTCATAGATAGAATATGTATATTTAATTTTATAATAAAGATATTTGTATTTTGGCTTTTTACAGAAAACCCCATTATTTTACCGTTTTTTTCGAAATTTCACCGAAACGATTTTCAAAACGTTACACTAATGGAATATTTGCGCATTAAGGACTCAAAAGTACTATTGCAGAAGTGAGATCCAGTATCACTTATAATTGCTCGAGGGTGCCCAAACCGAGAAAAGATATGTTCTTTAAGAAATCGAACGACAACGTTGTTGTCATTCGTTCGGCTAGGCATAGCCTCGACCCACTTTGACACATAGTGAACAGCCAAAAGAATATACACATTCCCAAAGGAATTGGTGAATGGTCCAATGAAGTCGATTCCCCAAACATCAAAAATATCTAAAACCAAAATTGGTTGGAGCGGCATTTCGTTTCTCCACGATATCCGGCCCAAGTTTTGGCACCGGGAGCATGTCTTGCAGTATTCATATCCATCCTTAAAGAGTCATGGCCAATAGAATCCACACTGCAAGATTTTCTCGGCTGTCTTCTTTGGTCCAAAGTGCCCGCCACACGCTTGATCATGGCAAAAAGACAGCACACTCTTAAACTCATTTTCAGGTACACACCGACGAATGATTTGGTCGGAACAGTATTTAAAATGATACGGCTCATCCCAGTAAAAATATTTTACTTGGGGCAAGAATCGGAGTTTATCTTGTTCCGACCAATCTTTAGGTATCAAGCCGGTGGCCAAGTAGTTTATTATATCAGCGAACCATGGTTCGCACGACACTGTCAAGAGTTGCTCATCGGGAAAAACATCTTTAATTGGAATTTCAAGTGTAGGAGAAGAAGGAAGTCGTGAAAGGTGATTGGCCACTACATTTTCACATCCTCTTTTGTCCCTTATGACAAGGTCAAACTCTTGTAGCAAGAGGATCCAACGTATTAACCTCGATTTAGCATCCTTCTTCACAAAAAGGTGGCAAAGAGCTGAATGGTCCGTGTACACTATCACTGGAGAGCCGATTAAATATGGACGGAATTTTTCAAGTGCAAACACAACTGCTAAAAACTCATTTTCTGTTGTTGTGTAGTTTAGTTAGGCCTCATTTAATGTACGGCTAGCGTAATAAATTAGTGTGGCATCTTATTAATGTGCTGTCCAAGAACAGCACCAATGGCGAAATCTGATGCATAGCACATAATTTCGAATGGATGCATCCAGTTTGGAGATGAAAGAATGGGCGCAGAAATGAGTGAGTGTTTCAATGACTCGAACGCTTCCATGCAAGTTGAGTCAAAATCAAATGTTGTGTCCTTGGCCAATAAGAGAGTCAAGGGTCTAGCAATCTTGCTAAAATCCTTGATGAACCGTCTATAAAAACCGGCATGGCCAAGGAAGGCTCGGATGTCTTTGACTCATTTAGGAGGAGGAAGATTGTAAATGACTTCAATATTGGCATTATCAACCTCTATGCCTTGTTGCGAAATGACATGTCCTAAGACAATGCCTTCTCGTACCATAAAGTGGCACTTCTCCCAATTTAAAGTGAGGTTCTTATCCCTACAGCGGGTAAGAACTGCGTCAAGGTGTAGCAAACACTCGTCGAAGGAGTCACCAAAAATGGAGAAATCATCCATAAAGATCTCCAAAAACTTTTCAACCATGTCTGAAAAGATCCCCATCATACACCGCTGAAATGTAGTGGGTGCATTGCATAACCCAAAGGACATGCGACGGTAGGCGAAAGTACCAAAAGGACAAGTAAATGTGGTCTTGTCTTGATCCTCTTTGGCGATGGGGACTTGGTTATAGCCGGAATAGCCATCCAAAAAGCAGTAAAACTCGTGCCCAGCCAATCGTTCTAGCATTTGGTCAATGAAAGGTAAATGAAAGTGGTCTTTCCATGTCGCGGCATTGAGTTTTCTATAGTCGATGCAAACTCGCCACCCAGTTTGGGTGCGAGTAGGTATTAACTCATTTTCCTCATTTGTTATGATCGTAATGCCTGATTTCTTTGGCACAACATGAATGGGGATAACCCACTGGCAATCCGAGATAGGGTAAATGATACCACTATCAAGACATTTAACAATCTCCTTCTTGACAGCCTCTTTCATTATGGGGTTGAGGAGTCTTTGAGAATCCCTCACTGGCTTGGCATCATCTATCAAGTGTATATGATGTTCAACTATGAGGGGACTAATCCACTTGATGTCCGCCATAGACCAGCCAAAAGCTTGCCGGTTATTCTGTAAGACCATTAAAAGGGTCTTCTCTTGCTCGTGAGCTAGAGAGGCCGATATGATACCGGGAAGGGTCTCATTCTCACATAGGTAAGCATATTTAAGGTGAGACGGCAAAAGCTTTAGTTCGAGTTTCGGAGGTGAAACAATTGAAGGTAACATAGGTGAAACTGTTTCAAACTCGAAGGATTCCATCATCGGCTCAAATCGAGTGTATGCAACTGAGTCGAATGGTTCAACTAACTCATCCGAAAAATCAAAAGACTCAAACTCGGGTGGTGAGTCTTCCAAATCGTCCAAAAAGGTGAAACACTCATAATCGTTGTCCGGCGTGAAAGCTATGTTGGATTCTAGGAGGAACGTACTAGAGGCCTCAACACTGTTGTGATCGAACAGAAAGTTTTCAAGCTCACAGTCCTCATCCGCAATCTTATGGATCGAGCAAACATCAAGTACGCTAGAATTAGGCTCGGAAGGCTGATTTCCCAACTTAAAAATGTTGTGTTCAATTGTCATATTGCCAAAAGATAGATTCATTGAACCATTACAACAATTGATCACCGCATTAGAAGTCGCAAGGAATGGTCGACCAAGTATCACCGGAATTTGACTCCGGGGGTTAGCTACAGGTTGTGTATCCATAACAATAAAGTCAACGGGGAAAATGAAATCCCCTACTTTAATTAACACATCCTCCAACTCTCCCCTAGGATGGGTGATGGATCGGTCGGCCATTTGGAGAGTACAATGAGTGGGTTTAAGCTCTCCAACGCCTAATTGCCCGTACGCTGAATAGGGTAGCAAATTGACACTAGCACCAAGATCTAATAGTGCTCTATTGATATGTTAGTTATATGTATGCCCTAGAGTCCATTACTGTACATGAGATGTATACTGTAGTGGATGCTGGGACATATATAGGAAGGACTTTCTTGCTTGACATGATAGTACTCTATCTGGTTGCACTTTATCTTAACATGTATACTTATTGTCTCTCTATTACATGTTGATAAAGCACTTAGGATATGTAGTCGACTTGCAGGACTATGATGCAGATCATACTAGTGGGGCTTGGGTAGTCCATGAGTACATCCTTCAATGTTCCTAGTCGTGGGAATATCGAGACGGGGCATCGATATTCCAGAGTAGACTAGCGTATATCTTCTCGACCCATGTGATGGGCGATGGATGATCCCATATCCATTGGTGTTTGACATCAGAGATGGTATGTGGGTGCTCAGTGGTGACTGGGTATACTGAACGGACTCGGCGAGAACTCCCCGATGGTATTATACCTCACGTCAGATGGCAGTTCTCTAGTGACACTGGTACAGCTTAGTCTGTTGACCCGAGATAGTCATAGAGTCTTGTGTGTCTCCCACTGTGCTTTGATTTCCACCCTACCATGGCTCTACTGAGTCATGCAAACAGGTGGTTTTTGGGTACAGTCCCGATTCACATGGAGGCAATGAGCGATAGGAGGGGATTCGTCTCTCCCGGTATTGGGGGTTGATGTTGCGCTATGCTCGACTGGCCATAACTGGAAATCCCTGGCCCGGGTTGCAGTGATTTACTGGTAAGTGTTATCAGTGGTTTTACGCTTGTTGTGGACCTTACATCGGCATGACTTATCAAGCTACTGGGGTCTGACGTTTACCACCCATAGGCGAGATATGTGACATATCAGAGGAACAGACCGGACTGTGCAGTAAGTGTTACTGATTGGATTCGCAGGAGTGTGAGCAGGTGTTCATCCCAGAATACTGCATTTTATACCGCCCATTCTTATGCTCGTGTGTTTATAGGTAGGTACTTTTAATCCGTGTTTGTTACATATTTACAAAGTACAGGTTTTCAGTCCAAATATTGCAAATCAAGACAAAATCTCCACAGTTACACCAAATACAGAACATCTGTCACAGCAGATAAAAGCCGGGTTCCGGTCATTCATATCCGTCCAGTGCCGAGTACTAGTTCCAGGGACAAGACATATGACAGCGGTCATTCGTGTCTCGGACAAGCACAGAGCACGAGGGGGGCAGCACAAGAATCAATGGGTGCGCGGAGCTCAAGAGAGATAAAGTCAAAAGTGAAGAATTGATGCAATCTTGGACTAAGAATCTGAAGATATTCTGGAAGAATTATCAGAAAATATGTGTACCAGACAACAGGGGACAGCAGATCAGGGCCGTACAAGAAACCCCACACCCTAAACCTACTGTAGGGGCGCGGATCTGCGGCCAATAGGGGGTATTGGCGGCGGATCCGCGGCTAGGTGGGGCCCTATCTGCGTCAACTTTTGGGGGTATTTTGGATATTTCCCATGTGGTCTGGTGGTTGCCCTAGAACTCCATTCTCCTGCCTATAAATACAGCAGTTTTGAGCACAACCAAGGTCATTCTTTTGTTCATTCTTTTGTAGGATTTAGTCTTTTTTCTTCTTCTTCTTCATTCTTTTTCCATGAAACTTGCAGTGGGAGCTTTTTGAGTGGAACATCAATGAAGATGAGGGCTTTTGTTCATTCTCTTTTTGTTTCTTCTTCCCCTTGAGATTCTTACTTTCTCTTGCTCATTCAACCTCTTCATTGAGCTTGAATGGTTAAGGGTTAGTTATCGATCTCAAGGGTCGTATTTTCTCACGGGACTAGCACTTCATTTCACATGCGTTCACTACCCTTCCCTTGATCTTGCAACCTCTTGATTGAGCTTGCAAGTTTAAGGGTTGGCTATTGATCACATGCTTGTCTTGAGTCATAGTTCCTTGTTCTTTTTACTCGCTTTTTATTACTTGCTTTTTATTACTTGCCATTTATTTCATGCACTTAAATTCCATGCACTTATATTATTGTAATCTTTTCTTTTCTTTGTTCTTTTCTTTTTGTTCTCTTTTGTTCATTTTGTGAATGTTGTAATTATTGTTGTTGTTAAGAATTCATATGATATTGTAAGTTAACATTTCTTTGCCAATTCCTTTTCCCGTTATTTTCCATTTGAACTTCGCCCAAACCATACGCAAGCGCTCCGTTAGGCACCCTACCCTGACAAGGTAACGGTGATTCCTAACCGCGACCAGTTGCGTTCGGTTTGGCCGGAGGCGAAAGCAAGAGACAAGAACGGAAGGACAAGGGTAAATAAGCCGGATTCCACGAATACCGCGCTTAAATCCCCTAATCCACGTTGTTGCCGATTGCTCTAGCTTCAATTGGTTAAGACTCGGCTCAAAGGTTTTGAGTACGGATTTCTTTAGCTCACAATCTCGTATTTTCTTCTTAACAACTTTATACTTGCAAATAAACACATAGGTTAGATCAAACAAACATACAGATTCTTTATTGGCTCGTCTAAGACAAGAAGGTAAAATACCACCATCTCCCTGTGGACCGACCCGTGCTCAACCGGCTAGCTGCAAAGCGACACCGTCCTGATCGCGGTTACACTTAAATTCTTTGAACATCCGACACGCCGAAAGACGTGCGATCAAATGGCGCCGTTGCCGGGGAGAGGTAGCGTATTTTCTTTCTTGTTATTCGGGTTAATATTCTTTTTGTATATATAAAAAAAATATCTTTTTGTTTTTTTTTATAATTTTTGTGGGCAAGTGTGCAGATTTTTGCGTATTTGCAAACTGCAATTGTGGGGAGCAAAGTGTACATTCAAAGCAAAGGTGATTACGAAGTACAATGCTAAAGATCCGGGTAGTTTGACCCGCGCAAGCGAACCTTTCAAGCTTACCGGATTTGATTCAATGGGGGTTTCCTAACCCAAAACTTAACGGTACGTACTTTACTAACACCTTCTTCTCAAATCCGACGCTTCCAATATACTATTCTTTGCAGGATTCTTTGCAAGTTCGCAAGCAAACGCTTAAAATTGACTAACCCGTATTTGTTGCAGCGCCGCGCTTAAACTAAAAAACGATTGTTTGATTCTTTATAGAATTTTTGAATTGCGCATTGCATACATTAATACGGACTTAAGGGCAAGCGAACCCCACAAGATACGGTAAAGGATTTCATCACCTTTTCCGTGGCCCACAAATCACGAACCTGCGCATAACGTTTACCCACACAAATTTAAAAGAAACTAGACTTTAAGCCTTAAGGACTTCGCGCTCACTAGGAGAAGTTAACTGTGTTTAGAACCTCGCTTAACGGTATATTGTTTACGGGGTGTCTAGGAAAGTGTTAAAGGCGCAACCGCCGAAAGAGAAAGGGTTATTTAATTAAGGAACTTCGCGAAAGCGTTGGACAACCTCCCCTTATCTCTGCACTTACCTGGCCTCGTGATCAGTGTATCTTGAGCCTGTTTCTCGACACGGTTTTACTTCGACAATCAAGTTCTGGAGCAGGTCTAGTTGACCTAGGTTAACCCTAGAACGATTAGGTGTGTGGTATTTTTTGTGTCGTGATTGTTTTTGTCCCTATTCTTTTTGTGTGTATACTTCATTCTTTTGTTAATATTTAAAAAAAAAAACTAAAAAAAAATAAATCACATTCTTTTTCCCCTCCTTTTCTCTACCTTTCTCTCTCTCTCTTCATATCATGGGTACTCCACCTCGCAAAACTCTTGCCGAACTTTGGTACCCACAACCAGACATTACTTCCTACGGTTCTTGTTTTGGTCGAACTTCGAACGATCCATCCATGCCAAAAAATTTTTTGAGAGATCGGATAGACGCGTCTAGGACAAACAATTTGACTCCGCAATTCACTTCGTATCAACCATTTCAAACAGTCACCCCTTCTTACGTTGATACCCCTTCTTCGAGTCATGTTGCAATTCCAAGACCTGTGTCTATTGCAGAACGTATTGAACAATCTCGTAGCCGATCTTTCACTCCTTTCACCACTTCAAATTCTTGGGATCAACAATTTCATTCACCTTCTTATCCAAATGTTGATCCCACTCCTGTCCAGCCATTCAATTCCTACCAGTCCTACCCAACTTTTGCACCTTCCCTAGACATTACTTCGGAACAGCCATTTGGGGGTTTCCAGTATCCAAACAACTTCGAATCTTTTACTGAAACCCCATCACAACCTATGTCTAGCCTAGAACAGTCATTGGAAGACTTTAGGGTAGCGTCAAGCCAACAGATGATGGATTTGAATGCGTCCATGGCCGCTCTCATGCAACCTAGTGACCCGGTAGCTAGTTTTCAACTAGCTCCAAATTTTTCAATGTATGATGAGGCGGCAGGACAGGCTGTGAATTTGAGTGGAGAGAGTGAGATGTACCCCCTTCCAAATCAAACCTACCCGTCCCAAATTGAATCCCACAACTCCTGTTTTGAAAGTCTATCGAGTATCCCACATGATTTATCAATTGAAGATCGAATGATGAATGAGTTGTGCGACTTCGTAGTGCTTGATTTGCCCGATTGTGAAGGGTCCCTTCCAAGTGAAACCATACCTAATCCTTTTGACCTCTACACCTATATCTTAGAACCAGAATCGATTAATATCCATGCTTTTGTTGAGGTGTTGGAGAATTTTGATTTTCACTTGATTGAGGATATTGACGCTGGGAACATTTTGGATGATGAAACCGTAGATTTGGCTGAGTTTATCTCTTCAAATCATCATCCCGAGTCTTTAACTGTTTTTCCCGAACTTCATATGCGTCTTGATATTGATGATAACGGCATGGATGCGATAAATTTTGAGGAGAATATTGAGGATAGTACTGAGGATGAAACAGTTTTAATTGATGAGTCGGATTTTCCAATTCATCCTGTTCCTTTCACTGACTGTGTACACCCTCCAGAACCCTTAACCGATACCCTTCCTCAACCACTTCCCTCCATCCTTTCCATCGTTCCGACCTTGCAAGAACCCGTATCACTTACATTTCATATGTCTGGTTTACCAAGTTCGGCGTACCCATGATTTCTCACGAACCTTGAGGGATTTGACCCCATTTCTCGACGGGAAAATATATTAGCACAATCACTTTTCACACAGCGTTCATCACAAATTGTGCTAATCTATTTACTCCAGTTACACCCTCAAGTTCGCATTCCACTCCTTTTTCCCTTCCGCCATTCTTCTTCTTCTCATCTACCGAGACCGCATTCCACTTCTCTCCACAAGCGGTCTCGCGTATTTTCCATCTCTTTCCTCTTCACCTTCTTTCACCAACCACTGCTTTACCATGATAAAATCTTTGAATGGTTGGTGTTAACTTTTGGCCTGTGTAAGGCCTTGTATAGTTTGATACTGCTCTTTCCCCCCTAATCCTGAACTTCATCGCTTAACAGTGGAAACACTGTTTTACTTAAGTTTGGGGGGGACACCTTTTTTGTATATATTTTTTGTTTTCTTTTTTTTTTGTATATAATTTGTTTTTAGGGAGCGCCGGCAATTTTGACCCTCTTGGTATAGCCTGACAGTGAGGGCACTGTCAAGTTTAAGTTTGGGGGTACGCTCGGTACGCATTTCTTACCTTCGCATTCATATGTATATTTTGCATCTGCATATTAATATCCATAAAATCCATAAAAATCTGAAAATTTTCTAAAAAAATATAAAAACCTTTTTGTCAAGTTAGCTTGTGGAAGAACTCTGATTCAACATTCGACGGTTTTTGTTTGAAAAAATAGGAATAACTAGATCTTCTGTTTGGATTTTGAAAACCTGAAAGATAACTCTCCTTTGAAGTTAACTATAGCTGATATATGTCTTTACATCACACTACACGTGTCGTAAGATTTTGGGAATTAGATGACAAGTCTTTCATGTTTAAACTTTTAAACAGATAAATGATTTTCTGAGGATCAAATAGGTTTGTTCTGAAATAAGTAATGTCAAGAATAGTTTATGAAGTAAAGCGAATATGAAGGAATGTTATTGATGCCGTAATTGGAGCTAAGTCTGAAAAATAACCCATCTGAAACTTGATTGGAATGATTACACACCAAACTCACTAAATACGTCTTTTATCCAAAAAAATAATTGAACTGCCGATTATATCTCCGTTCGTATTAAACCATCTGATTTTCACGCCAATCTGTCTTTTGTTTTTGGACCTAGGTAACTTGAGTAATTAAGTCCGCTGGGGTGTTTCTACACCTAATGCCCTAAAACCAACTGGTTTGGGTGCATTGGCCCAAAGCTCGCTAAGAAGCCTAGAAAGTCCAGTTTTAAAACAAAGTCAAGCAAGTGTTCTCTCCGAGTTAAAATTTCTAACGGTTCTTTGTGTGAGAATAATCTTGATAAAAGACAGGCTTTTAAAAAAAATTTTAACGGAGATATGAAGGTTTTACTCTTTGATAAAGACTATTGCACGTTCACAGAGGTGTGTATGAAATGAAAACAAGAAAAAGGTAGAGTGAAAAATACGACTTAGTTTCCTATTAAGGAAGATAGAAATTCTGAAGTTGAAACCTTACTGGAAAACGAAACTTGAAAAATGCTTAACTCGTTATAAAACTTATGTGATCCTTTTAAAATTGTTATCTGGGCTTTATTGTGCGACATGATGACTTTAATCGATCCTTCTGGAACTAAACGACACTATTTGCACTATACGTAAAGACATATAAAATCTGTAGTTAAATAAGAAGTGAGGTGTGAAAAATAAAGGTTCGATGATCTAGACTTAGGATTATAGAATTGTTATTTTCTAAAACAAAACTTTAGGGTTTGAAGCTTAGTTATTTTACAAAACCAACTTGACGGGATTTTGTGGGTGTAATCCGCTGAAAACCCTCAGGAGACAACACTCCTCCTACTAGGGACACCTAGAGGTTTAACGGCTTGTTGCACGCGCTCAGTGCAATCGCGTTCCCTGCGAAAGTGCGGTTTGGGTTTTATTTTTTGTGAATAATTGGTTTTGCTCGGGACGAGCAAAAGTTAAGTTTGGGGGTATTTGTTCATCACAGAATACTGCATTTTATACCGCCCATTCTTATGCTCGTGTGTTTATAGGTAGGTACTTTTAATCCGTGTTTGTTACATATTTACAGAGTACAGGTTTTCAGTCCAAATATTGCAAATCAAGACAAAATCTCCACAGTTACACCAAATACAGAACATCTGTCACAGCAGATAAAAGCCGGGTTCCGGTCATTCATATACGTCCAGTGCCGAGTACCAGTTCCAGGGACAAGACATATAACAGCGGTCATTCGTGTCTCGGACAAGCACAGAGCACGAGGGGGGCAGCACAAGAATCAATGGGTGCGCGGAGCTCAAGAGAGATAAAGTCAAAAGTGAAGAATTGATGCAATCTTGGACTAAGAATCTGAAGATATTCTGGAAGAATTATCAGAAAATATGTGTACCAGACAACAGGGGACAGCAGATCAGGGCCGTACAAGAAACCCCACACCCTAAACCTACTGTAGGGGCGCGGATCCGCGGCCAATAGGGGGTATTGGCGGCGGATCCGCGGCTAGGTGGGGCCCTCTCTGCGTCAACTTTTGGGGGTATTTTGGGTATTTCCCATGTGGTCTGGTGGTTGCCCTAGAACTCCATTCTCCTGCCTATAAATACAGCAGTTTTGAGCACAACCAAGGTCATTCTTTTGTTCATTCTTTTGTAGGATTTAGTCTTTTTTCTTCTTCTTCTTCATTCTTTTTCCATGAAACTTGTAGTGGGAGCTTTTTGAGTGGAACATCAATGAAGATGAGGGCTTTTGTTCATTCTCTTTTTGTTTCTTCTTCCCCTTGAGATTCTTGCTTTCTCTTGCTCATTCAACCTCTTCATTGAGCTTGAATGGTTAAGGGTTAGTTATCGATCTCAAGGGTCGTATTTTCTCACGGGACTAGCACTTCATTTCACATGCGTTCACTACCCTTCCCTTGATCTTGCAACCTCTTGATTGAGCTTGCAAGTTTAAGGGTTGGCTATTGATCACATGCTTGTCTTGAGTCCTAGTTCCTTGTTCTTTTTACTCGCTTTTTATTACTCGCTTTTTATTACTTGCCATTTATTCCATGCACTTAAATTCCATGCACTTATATTCTTGTAATCTTTTCTTTTCTTTGTTCTTTTCTTTTTGTTCTCTTTTGTTCATTTTGTGAATGTTGTAATTATTGTTGTTGTTAAGAATCCATATGATATTGTAAGTTAACATTTCTTTGCCAATTCCTTTTCCCGTTATTTTCCATTTGAACTTCGCCCAAACCATACGCAAGCGCTCCGTTAGGCACCCTACCCTGACAAGGTAACGGTGATTCCTAACCGCGACCGGTTGCGTTCGGTTTGGCCGAAGGCGAAAGCAAGAGACAAGAACGGAAGGACAAGGGTAAATAAGCCGGATTCCACGAATACCGCTTAAATCCCCTAATCCACGTTGTTGCCGATTGGTCTAGCTTCAATTGGTTAAGACTCGGCTCAAAGGTTTTGAGTACGGATTTCTTTAGCTCACAATCTCGTATTTTCATCTTAACAACTTTATACTTGTAAATAAACACATAGGTTAGATCAAATAAACATACAGATTCTTTATTGGCTCGTCTAAGACAAGAAGGTAAAATACCACCATCTCCCTGTGGACCGACCCGTGCTCAACCGGCTAGCTGCAAAGCGACACCGTCCTGATCGCGGTTACACTTAAATTCTTTGAACATCCGACACGCCGAAAGACGTGCGATCAGCAGGCTTGCTCATTGATCTTCTGATCTTTCAATACCCGGGTGGCCGTTACGTTTAGCAGACCGCTTGCAGCTTGCCGGCGTATTGACGAGTCTTTAGAGTTCTACACAGAGGTTTCCTGGCTCAAGCGAAACGAAATAGGAGCGCATATGAGATATGTGCGGGACCGAGAATAATACCAGTATGTGATACTGTATTCTATTCTCACGATTCGTATCATCAGTCGGTTATATGAGATATAGCCGGGTTACCGAATCAAGTGTTGATTCGATATATTGATACACTAGATATTAGTCGGTTATATGCGATATGACCGGATCATTAAATCAAGTGTTGATTTAATGATTTAATGTATAATTATATATTTGATATATTACTTTACATTAACTAGTATTGGTTCACTTAAGATTGATTTTCTCACTTGATGTGCACAAGTTGTATATGTGATATATGTTTGTGCACTAGTTTGTATCATGATTGATGATACATGCAAACATGGGTGTGTGTATGACTTAGACTATATTTAAGATAATGGTTTGGGTTTTTATTTATTTTGGTAAAACAAAATGGTGGCTTACTTTGTCTTGGCTTAAAGCTTCATAAAACTTTTAAGCATCTTTGACAAAGTCTACTCATTTTATTTTGCATAAGATTTTTATTAACCAAACCATTAACTCAAACTATGGTTTAGTCTCTACAAAGGTTAACTCACCCATGGTTGCATTATGATAGACTTCACTTGATTATTCTTTTTACACAATTTTCATTATTCTTATTCTTTTCTTTCTTCTTCTTCTTCTTCAAGAAGAAGAAAAGCTTGCTAGAAAATTTTCAAGTGAAGTAAAAGAGTGAGAAATCCAAATCTAAAGTGAACCCACTTCTTATTTCATCATCCTCTACCACTTTTCATTTAGTTTAGAGTGTTCTCTTAACAAAGTTCTTGACCTAGTGATGATGGAGCTTGAGTTTGAGTCTCCTCGACGTAGATCATTTTCGGCCTCGAAGTCAACGACCTAGCCCGCTCATTTCTCCAAGGAAACCATCACTCGAGTCCGGGATCTCGATGATCGCAACGAAGGGACGTCAACACGGATCTTTAGAAGTGAAGGACCGGATCTACAATGGTTGTAATCCTTTTCACTTAGTGTTAAAGTGTTTTACTTACTAGTTTTCGCATAATCTCTAGTATACGATCTTGGTTAGGGTTGTTCGGCACGGCTAAATTTTTGAATCGGGCATGGTAGATGCCTTGTAGAACTTTGTTAGAGTGCCTAGGAACCCTACAGTGGTATCAGAGCCAAGCTAGAGATTTACCCAAAGTCTAGACGAAGTTTAAAGTCCTATTGAACCCGGAAACCCCGACGAATACCCTTCTCTGGATATTTTTTTAAAATGTGATTTTTTATGAATTAAAAATGCTCAGAATATTAAGCAGGAAAAACTAAGAATCACTGTGAATTTTTTCTGGGTTTGGCGGCGGTTCCGCGGCCCAAATTATGACTTAGTCCATCATATTTCATATATTTATTCTTAGGTCCTTTCTTGTCAATTTTTTCTGGGAATTTTTTAATTCCACTCAAGTGTTGAGTTTTCTTAGGGTTGTATTAGGGACTCGTTGATTTGATCGGATAATTCAACTTTGTTTAGTTTTTTCGGGTAATTTTAGAAAGTGTTAAAAAGTTCGACCAGATATCAATAACTCATTTTTTCCCGACCCGGAAAATTTCCAAGTGTTGGATTTTTTCCGTTGTTTAAGAACGTTCTAAGTCGTGCAAGTAACGCGATGGACCCTCTAGAAGACAACAAACCTTAACTCGATTATGTGATCGTCTTGAACTGCCTTTTGAACCTTTAGGTTTGGGGCGGTAGGGCGTGCCACATGTGCGGCGTTGGCTTGACCCTTCTACGGCTGGACCGTTGGTACTGTGGCATGAAATGGATGTTTTTAAACTTATCTCAAGTGTTGAGCTATTTGGGAAAACTTGGGTTTTTGATTATTTGATCGGAAAGTTTAACATTGTCTATTTATCTGGAATGTGATACAATATTTGGAATCCACAAGTAGTTATGAGATAACTAATTTGAATGTTTTAAATCTAGCAGTTCGGTCTCATATGATCGGTTGCCACGGAATTTTGATGTGATCAAAAGTCCGTCGCAACCACGTAGGGTATGCGGATACTCGCCGGGTAAACTTAATAGACAGCCACGCCCCATTGCCCCGACCAAGTGACTGTAGGAGAACCCCGTAGCCAAAAGCATCCGTTCGGGTGCTCGCGGTAGCGGTGTTCCGCCTTAGTGCACTTCGTCAACGGCATCCGGGGGTGCGGCCGTCTACTAAATTTTGCGACGAGCATTCGATCAGGATGTCGGGAATCTTGTTGAATTGCCCAACTTGGTAATGAAAAGTTTTTTCGATTTTGAGACTGAAATGCGGGGTTTATAATTGCTAGGCATGCAATGTCTAAGGAATTCATTTGGTTAGGCATGCGATGTCTATGGAGGTTGGGGATTCCAACTATTGTAGTTTTACACTTTCTTTTCTGCGACCGTAAGTGTAATATGTGATATCGCCGGTTTCGTTGCTATATGTCAACGACAATTGGGATGGGCATATTTACTTACGTTGATGACATGTGATGTTATGTGTTGCTGGATATGTTATATTGGATCGTCGTGTTTGAATAGCCGGGGTTTTTTATGTGAGATGAGAGTTTTTTCTTTTTCATTCATGTAAAATTCATTGTATGTAATATTCTTTTATTGGGGCACTTCCGGGCTGAGGATGATGTCACCATTGTATATTATTTACTTTTCCGCATTACGATAGACCCAATATGGGGAGCATAAGTAACCGGGTTCTGGGGTCCAGTTGGAAACCATCTCGAGAAGTCGAGTCTGGGTCTCCTAACTCTAGAATTGGTAGGGTTGCTTGCCGCTCTCATAGGGGTCTACGGGTGTGGGATTGGCTATTCATCACGACCGTGGAATCCGTGTTTTATATAGGCTCAAAATAAAATACGGACGTCCTAGTATATCCAATATTTGATATGTTGTTTTCTGCTGCGTTATCTGTGATGTGATCATGTGATATGTTCATATAGTATATATTATATATTGTATAAAGTTTGCTTATGTTTTACACCTGCGCTAGCCCTGCCCCGCTTTGCCGTTAGTTACCTAACCTAACGGTGCAGACGGGACATCGAGGCGAATGCGGATGGCATAAGTGTACGTTTTATTTATCTGTAATGTTTAGGTGGACTTACATGATGGGACATTCATTAATGAGATTAATGAAAGAAAATAAATCTAAAAGATGTTGTGGAATCGAATTTCAAAAATTATGTAGCTCTAGTTGTTGCTTTGCATTGCGGCGTTCCTTGTAGAACATCTAGCACCTTATTCGATAAGGAAAGAGCCGAGATCCCTTCACCGGGAGTGACCTCTTTAGCAATAACTAGCAGATGATACAACCTTCGGTTTGTCTTTTGATTGATTTTATAGTTCTTGCTTTGCATAGTGGTATTGTGAATATCCTGCACCTCATTCGACGAGGAAAGAGCCGAGATCCCTTCACCGGGAGTGTCCTCTTTAGAGAAACTAGTAAAAGCCTCAAAACCACTCCATTTAAAACCATTTGATTCTGTAGCGAGATCAAGTTCAAAGCGTTAAAGGTTTTCTTAAAAACCATCCGCAACCCTCCGTCATCTTAGGAAGTAGAGTACTTAGTATTCGTGCTGTGTTTGTTGACCGTAGTCAAGGCACAGTGTACGGTAGCTAAGTGATGTCTTCCTACACCGCATATGATGCGATTAGTTAGGACAGTCGCGTGACTTTGTTGACCTTACTTAAGGGTCATGTGGGTGGGTCTAATTAATCACGAAATGACGGGTAGAACTTGAATAGTGCTTATTATTTGTTAACCATAGTTATGGTCATATGTGCTAGGGGTAAAAACCTTTATCGGGAGTTTCAAGTGTTGAAATTTGCAATGAGATTGCATACCTTCTATGAGATAGTTGGATCCCGATACCCACTGCGAGTAATTGTTACTCCTGGAAGAGTTTTGCACTTTGCAATTAGCCAATCAAGTAGGTGTCTAGAAAGGTGTCAATGGGGTTATGCCCCTGGGAAAACGAGGTTTATTTTAATTAGGTCCGTGTGAAAATACGGGGAACCTCCCTCAAAGTACCGGCACTGGCCTGGCTGAAAGATTGGCGAACTTGTAGAGTGTAATTAATCCCGGCTAATCTTTCCTTTTAGGGTTTGAAGGATGATTTGATAAAAATAGTGGGAACCATCCAGATTAGATAAAATATATAACCAATCTAATCTTGCAAGAGCGCATGCATAGTGTTTTCTTCTCTCTCTCTCTCCAGGTAGCGACCATGTCACGCTTTAATCAAGATAATAATATGGATGTATTGACCGAACCCGCTTGTTATACTGAGCTGGGGAACGTTGGTCCCGCTCCAACTTATAATTGTTATAAGACATAGCAGGAAATTGGGGATTACCAGAATTCCCGTACCGTCCAAACGAAGAAAGTGCATGATGATGCATCTTCTTCGGGTGTGTTCATTACATTGAACTGTTTCTCAGTATCCTTTACGTCCTGGGTATGAGATACCGGATCAGGATCCCATATATGTAATCTGTTACATGGGCTACAGAAAGGTAGAGAACTGAGAACGGGTGATAAGTTTCATGAGACAAAAACGGTGCAAGTGTTGCTGCCAAGTCTGTTGGTCAATATCCCTGTATTAACAGAATACATTGATTCTGAGCGAATGTTATTAGATACCGAACCTATATCCCTGTATTAACAGAATACATTGATTCTGAGCGAATGTTATTAGATACCGAACCTGATATACAATATCATATCAGTCTCTATATTAGTAAAGAAAGGATATAATTTTGTATTGTTGGATAATGTTTTGAACATTTCCTATATCAAGAGTTAATTGGTTCTGGCACGTTATCTAAAAGCATTGACGTTCTAAATCAAACTACAGTTCTTAGTATACAGAATACACGCGAGAGGAAGAGTTCAGAAATAAACGAATTCTTCTTGAGGCTTTGTAGACTAGGAAATATCATTGTGACCCGACTAGCTGAAGTTACATTTAGATGCATATTTAAATTAGTTTGAATTTACATCTTGTTAAACTTGTCGGTCATGTCACAGAGATAAGATGACCACAGCTCCGTTTATTGGAAATAGAGAAAGAGTTAGTGAACTCTTGGGACTGATACATAGTGATGTATGATGGTCCTGTCTGCAGATGCCAGGAACGGTTCCTTATACTTCCTTACATTCAATGAGAATCTCTCAAGATTTGGACACATGTTCCTGTTGAAACAAATGTCTGAAACTTTTGAGAAATTCAAAGAATGTAAGATAGAAGTAGAGAACCCAAACCGGGTAGAAGTATTATGTCCTTTGATGTGATCAAGGAGGAGAATACTTGAGCATGGAATTCCTGGATTATTCTAAAGGAGAATGAGATTCTCTCTCAGCATTATTCCTCCGTATACACCACAGCACGTCGGTGTATCGGGGCAGAGCAATCACACCCTATGTGATATGGTGCGCTCTATGATGAGTACTACTGAGTTTCCTATTTCTTTTTGGAGTTATGCACTTGAGAAGATGCATACCTATTGAATGGGGTTCCAATCAAATCCATTGCCTACCACTTCATATGTGATATGGAATGGGAAGAGCCCATATCTTAAGTTTGTTAAGATTTGGGGTTGTCCAGCCTATGTCTAAAGGCATAATCCGGACAAGCTCGAGGCAAAGTTAGTTCTGTAGAAATTTGTTGGATATCCCAAGCATACGCAAGGGAATATCTTCTACCAAACCGAGGAACAAAAGATGTTTTGTTTCTCAATATGCAACCTTTGTGAAAGGGAATTTCTTGTGAAGAAATTAATGGTCATAAGGTAGAACTGGAAAGAGTTCCAGCTATATAAACTGCAGCTGATGATTTGGTAGAAGCAAAAGATTCAATAGTTCCCGACGAACCTCAGCCTCTCCGCCGATCTGGTTGGGTTCCTCATCTGCCTGAGAGATACTTCGGTTTCTCGATGACAGTAGGAGCGAGGAATGCATCATGAGATGATGACCCAACTAGTTTCGAGCAGGCCATCGAAAGTAGGGACTCTGTAAGAATGGTTGGATGCTTAGCGATCTGAGATGGAATCCATGTACACCAATAGAGTATGGACTTTGGATGCTATATCTGAAGGGTTGAATCCCCATCAGGAGCAAGTATATCTTGAGAAGATTACTTGGTGTAGATGGAAAAGTTGAGACTTTCAAAGCTAGACTTGTTAATGGTTTTCGTCATCGACCAGGCGTGGATAATGATGAAACCTTTTTCCAGTGGCTATGCTTAAGTCCATCCGGATCCTACTTAACATTGCTGCATACCATGACTACGATATCTAGTGGTTGGGTGTCATGACTATTTTTCTTAATACTGATTTAGAAGAGAACGTCTATAAATACACAGCCAGATGGCTTCGTAAAGAGTGGGAGCAGTGAAAACGTGTGCAAGTTGCTTTACAGAATAAAGTAGGCATCGCGGAGTTGGAATGTCTGTTTATGTGGTAGTCAAAGAGTTTGACTTCATCAAAATAGTAGATGAACCTTGTATATACAAAAAGGTAGTAGAGAGTAAGGTGGGCATCCTCGTGTTATACGTAGACAACATATTCTTGATAGGAAAAGAGTTTCCTATGATATGCTCGGTCAATCTCCTCTTATCACATGGGTTCTCCATATAGGATCAAAGTGATACCTCCTAAATCCTGGGTTTTGGATCTATAAGATTGATCTATTTGGATGTTAGGATTCTCACTAGTTGTAGTGAGATGGTATCAGTTGATCCTGGGGAGGATCACTGGAAAAGTTCCAGGGTGATAAGGACGACTGAATGTCAGTCGCATGCATTGTCTTTACCCTCGGTAGAGGGACGATATGTTGGAAGATTTCCAATCTAGATACCGTGGCAAACTAGATGATAAAGGCTAGTGACATCGCTATCAAAGATACTACCAAATAAGCAGTTTGGGTGTATATTAGTTCATGAGATGATCTAGGTTCCTACCATTGTGTGACAATGGAAGTGTGGCTTTGACCCAAGAACCACGGTCCCATCAGTGACCCAGACATATTCCAAGGCAGTATCACCTGATCATGAAGATAGTTGATCTCTAGAGTGATTGAGGTAAGGAGAGTAGACTCAGAGGACAACACGGCGGATCCACTCACAAAGGCCTTTTCCCATAGAAAGACTTTTATGGGATGGTTGAGTATGAGATACTGCAACCACTGCTACAGATGACCCTAGTGCAAGTGGGAGATTGTTAGTTATATGTATGCCCTAGAGGCCATTATTGTACATGAGATGTATATTGTAGTGGATGCTAGGACATATAAAGGAAGGACTTTCTTGCTCGACATGATAGTACGCTATCTGGTTGCTCTTTATCATAACATGTATACTTATTGTCTCTCTATTACATGTTGATAAAGCCCTTAGGATGTGTACTCGACTTGCAGTACTATGATGCAGATCATACTAGTGGGGCCTGGGTAGTCCATGAGAACATCCTTCAATGTTCTTAGTCTTGGGAATATCGAGACGGGGCATCGATATTCTAGAGTAGACTAGCGTATACCTTCTCGACCCATGTGATGGGAGATGGATGATCCCATATCCATTGGTGTTTGACAACAGAGATGGTATGTGGGTGCTCAGTGGTGACTGGGTACACTGAACGGACTCGCTGAGAACTCCCAGATGGTATTATACCTCACGTCAGATGGCAGTTCTCTGGTGACACTGGTACAGCTTAGTCTGTTGACCCGAGATCGTCATAGAGTCTTGTGTGTCTCCCATTGTGCTTTGATTTCCACCCTACCACGGTTCTACTGAGTCGTACAAACAGGTGGTTTTTGGGTACAGTCCCGATTCACATGGAGGCAATGAGCGATAGGAGGGGATTCGTCTCTCCCGGTATTGGGGGTTGATGTTACGCTATGCTCGACTGGCCATAACTGGAAATCCCTGGCCAGGGTTGCAGTGATTTACTGGTAAGTGTTATCAGTTGTTTCACGCTTGTTGTGGACCTTACATCGGTATGACTTATCAAGCTACTGGGGTCTGACGTTTACCACCCCTAGGCGAGATATGCGACATATCAGATGAACAGACCGGACTGTGCGGTAAGTGTTACTGATTGGATTCGCAGGAGTGTGAGCAGGCTTGCCCGTTGATCTTCTGATCGTTCAATACCCGGGTGTCCGTTACGTTTAGCAGACCGCTTGCGGCTTGTGGGTGATTGATATGATCACCACCTACTACCGGCATATTGACGAGCCTTTAGAGTCTTACACAGAGTTTCCTGGCTCAAGCGAAACGAAATAGGAGCGTATATGATATATGTGCGGGACCGAGAATAATATCAGTATATGGTACTGTATTTTTGTAACGTTTTAGAAATCGTTTTGCGAATTTTCCCGTTTTAGGGCAAAATGGTCGATTTTTCCCGTTTTAATCCGATTTCGATCAAACGTCCGTATAAGCTTACCGGCACCTTTTTTAGCTAAAATAGAGGTTGTGAGTGAACTTTAGGGGTATTTGGGAGGTTTTGGTTCAGATAGAATTTTTTCCCAAATAAATTATTATTTTAAGCGGTATTTGGTGCACGTAAATCGGGAAATTTCTTCTCTTGAGAATAAATTATTTTTTTTGTCACTAGAATATATTGGAAATTTCTTTTTAAATATCTAGATATTTTTCGAGTGCAAAAGGAATTATTTTAAAAAGAAAAGAAAAGGTGTAAAGGTGGCAATTAGCATTTATTAACATTTATTACTCTTTTTCCTAGCAATTTTTCATAAAAAATTCACAAAAATACCCCCTCACCCCCTTGGCCAGCCCTTCCCTTCCCCTTGCTGCCCCTTATCATTTTCACCTATTTTCAACTCATTTTGCATCAAATAAATCATGAAAAATCCAAATAAAATCACAAAAACTCAAATATATTCTTTTTCCTTCATTCTTCTTCACAAAAGTAGCTTGGATCTTCATTCAAAACATTATTTTGGATGAAAAGATGATGAGTTTGGTTTCTTGGTTTTGATCTTTTGTGGAGGTATAAAACCCTAGCCCTAATCCTTTTTGTTATTTCTAAATTTCTAATTAGTATATTAATTGTTTATTTAAGCATTTAATTTCATGTTTGAAATTCAAGACTTGATTTTTATGATAATATAGTTAGGGTAAAACTTGATTTATGTGTTTAATGTTTATTTGAAGTGTTAATTTGTGTTTTGGAGAAGATTAACCTAGTAGAAAATGTTAATTTTTGCTAATGAACACTTTGTTTAATTATGCAATTTTGCTTACTAGGTTTTTGCTAAAATTTATTTAGCAAGTGTTAAAAATATAGAAATGGTTTTTATAGCTTAGTTAAGCTATTTTAAGGTGTTTATAATCGCTAGATATGCGTTAGCTTGAAACTAGTGCGAAATATTGCGATAAGTTGTTTACTAGATTTCGGGGTTTTTCCGACGTGGGTTCGATTGGTCGTTGCGAGGTTATATATATTGTATTCCTCATAATTTTTGTGTTGTGTTGCATGATCGGGACTATCGTGGTCTAAACTTGTGTTTTGTAGTTTAGCGACACCAATTAGGGTTTTTGGCAGATGTCGTGCGCGATAGATGCGCTAAGCGCGCAGTGTAATTTTCAGGGCGTCATTCTTGCGTTTCGATGTATTTTCGTCGATGTAGGATATTTGCTTATGTGTTGTGTTTGTTAAATTTTAGGTCCGCAAGCGGGGACTTCGGACGCTACAACAAGGGAAAACAGGTGGTAGGCTTCACTTAGCTACGAGCGTTGGTGAGTAGATTTAACATCTACAAGGGAATCGTCCGCATGGCGTTATGCGTCAGGGCTAGAAATTTTATTACTTGTCGTATATTCTACGTTATTGTTAGAATTGTGCATTTACCCTATTACTTAGATGTAGTTGTGCCTGGACTAGTAGTAGTAGGACACTGAACATATTATTGCCGATTCATATTGCACGAGCACTGATTGTATGCTACACACACCGTCAATAATTGTCATGTCACACACAAAATCACTTATAGATGTTATATTGCTTGGTTAGGGACATTATGACATTGATTCATATTGCTTATCATATATGGAATTTAGCATAACTGTATTCCTATAGAGTATTGTAATATTAGTGATAGGTACATATACACTCCCTGACATAGCTATAGGTATACCTTGCACATACTATTCTTATACCCAGGGGGTATACTATATCATTGCTTATAGGTAGACACATTATCTTGCTATACCTTATTGATTTCACATACATCTGGTTTTAGCTACATGTTTACCTTCACTTGATGTTATTTAGAAGTGGATAAATAGAAACCGCATGATTTTTGTATTAACTTAATGCAGTTAATTAGCGGTTTTTCCTTTATATGCTTGCATTTCAGATATGGCGTACATATTATATTCATGGATTTTCGCATTGTTGTTTGGATTTTTCATGATATTTTCTGGATTTGGGAACCGCGGGAGTTCATGAAATTATGCATTATTTGAAATACCCGTTTTCCTTGATATGATAGTTTAGCAGCCACCATGACATTTGTCGTTTACTATGTGTATACCCTACGCGAGGAAAGGAGGGATCCGTGTATGGGTGCATGGTGGGGCCCGGAGGTACCCCGAAGCAAGAACGATGTCGTGGTGTCAGGCGATGAGGCTTAGGGGAACCATACTATCCGGTGACAGGACCAATGACTCAGCGGCTATCATGTGGATACCGACGGGAGTCATGTACGTATAGATACGTCGAGAGGCGAGGGTCAGAGCTAGGCACTCGAGCTTTAGGGATAGCGTATGATACGTACCTATCAGGATGTTAGTCCGGGAGACGGCATATGATAGATCAGTATTTCTGTGTCGATGCTTGGCACATTGGTTTCATGATATTTCTAATTACTCCTTGTATATATAACAGGGGATTTATCCGTTGTTATATATACCCTTACACCAATATTAGTGGAATGAGACGCTAATATATGTGTATTGACCTCATCATATTTATTTATGTCATTATATTTAGGATGTTAGAATTTTGCTGGAGATTTGATTCGGGATATAAGAGATTCATTAGAGATTGGATACTGGATAGATATGTGAGATCCACTTGATGTTGTACATTCGATATATTTGAGATATACTTGATGATTGTGTTAGTTATATGTGTGCCCTAGAGGCCATTACTGTACATACGATGTATATTGTAGTGGATGCTTGGACATATATAGGAAGGACTTTCTTGCTCGACATGATAGTACGCTATCTGGTTGTACTTTATCTTAACATGTACTCTGATTGTCTCTTTTGTTACATATTGATAAAGCCCTTAGGATTTGTACTCGACTACTGGGACTATGATGAGATCATACTAGTGGGGCCACGGTAGTCTATGAGTACATCCTATAACTGTTCCTAGTCGAGGGTGTGTCGAGACAGGGCATCGATACACCAGAGTAGACTAGCGTATACGCATCTTGACCCTTATGATGGGCGATGGATGATCCCATATCCATCGGTGTTTGACATCAAGGATGGTGTACGGGTGCTCAGTGGAGACTGGGTACACTGGACGGACTCGCCGAGAACTCCTAGATGGTATATATATCTATTGTCAGATAGCAGTTCTCTGGTGACACTTGTACAGGTTTGTCTGTAGACCCGAGATCGTCATAGAGTCTTGTGTGATTCCCTCTGTATTTTGATTTCCTTCCTACCACGGCTCTATTGAGTCGTGTAAACAGGTGGATTTTGGGTATAGTCCCGAATCGTATGGAGACAGTGAGCGATAGGAGGGGTTTCGTCTCTCCCGGTATAGGGAGTTGATGCCGCGCTATGTTTGATCAGCTATAACACCTAAATCCCTGGCCAGGGTTCTCGAGGTTTACTGATAAGTGTTATCAGTAGTTCATCGACCTGTTATTATCCATAAATCAACATGACTTATAAAATTACCGGGGTCTGACTTACCACCCTTGGACTTCATATGCGACGTATCGGACGAAGAGACCGGACTGTACGGTAAGTGTTGCTTACAGGATCTTAAGGGTTGTGATGAGTTCGCTCGTCGGCCACCTTTTCGTCATGTACCTGGGTAGCCGTTACATACAGCTAGTGCCGCTGACGTGCTTGTGGTTAAACCCATTGCCAGCGTACTGACGAGTCTTTAGAGTCCCACACAGAGGGTTCCCTCGTTCAGGCAAAAGATGTAGAGACCGTAAGTTGTTACGGCAGCCGTAAGGTGTTGCGGCAGGTTTTCGATTATGTTCGTGTAATTGTTACAGGAATAATAATCGGAAGAATAATACTGGTCGGATACTGGTATTATATTATTGGATTAATTGTATTCGTATTTATCGGAATTCGGATGCATGTATACGGTATACGGTATACGGTATACGGAGGAGGGGTATTTTTGTAATTGTTACAAGAATACCTTCTAGAAGGTGCCACCTCATAATGACTTAATTATTACATCATTTATTTTGTGAAAATAAATTAGTGAGGTGTAAATTAAAAGGTATAAGCATGATAATGTGGTTGTTGAAGTGGATGTACTATTAAAGTATGATACTTCTTTCATAATACATGCTTTAGTTAGTGTTATTTTCTTTTTATCATGCTTAAACTTTTTAATCATGAAATGCACTTATTCTTTCCTCCTCCTTCTTCTTATAAATACCTCATATGAGATATGAAATCAAGGCATTCCAATCCTACACAAAATTATGATAAGTGTATCATAACAAGTCTATAAGAAGAAAGAAAGAAAATGATGGTTATCATTCTTCCTAGCTTAAACCCTCACATGAGATGTGAATCCAAAGCTTAGGATTTCAAGTTAATCCAATATACTTATCTCTACATCATCCTAGTGACCTCTTCTAGCAAATTTGGTCTCTCAGTTAAACTCTTGAGAAGAGTTTCTAGCTTGCACGAAAACTCTCGGGTGGATCTTCTAGGTCTTCGGTGGCCGGAGATCGAAAACGTCGGCAACATCTAAAGGAGCCAAGGAGTTCACCAAAAGAGGAGAAAGGAGCAAAGGAGTTGCATCCAAGAGAAGACCCGAAGGACCGTATCATCAAGGTATAATCCCTAACATAGTAGATAAGATCTCTAGTTAGGATTTACTAGTTGTGGTTTAGACAAGATCTTCAGTTAAGTGTGTGTTGTATGCAAAGAAAATTTTCGTTCATCGCTTCCGCCGCGCTACAAGAGTTGTGGGAGCATGCAGCACTCACCAACATGGTATCAGAGCCTAACTAAACCACAATTAGATGTTAGCCAAAAGTTAGAAGCTCGATCGACAGTTTTTTCTTCCGAAAACTCGTATTCTGCCCTTGCTACTGTCAGTTTTTGAAAGTGTTCCAAAATTAATTTGACATGTCTTAAAAATAAAAGCAGGGTTTTCTAAGAACACTGTAGAAATTTGGAGTCCTAACTCGACTAAAGCGCCGCGGATCCGCGGCCAAACCCATGGTTTTGCCGCGGATCCGCCGCCGAGTTGAGGCCGCGTCGACTCAGTTTTCTACAGTGATCTTATATTGAAGAATTAGGGTTTTGGGGATATGTAGAATTTTACAAAGGTGTTTTTACAGGGACATGTCAAGTGTTGGCATGGTTTTAAAAAATTATCGATCGAAATACTAATAGTGTTTGGCTAATCGGGTTTTCATTTTTTGTTATATGTGTTTGAAACGTCCGCTAATTGCTATATGACGATTAGTGGGGGTTGCACATATGGATATCATGAGATGGTATGTGTATATGAATGTGTTGGATCGTTGTGATGAATGGCCGGGGTGTATGAGAAGAGTGTTTTTCCTTTTCTATCATTCCATGTAATTTGTAAAAAGCAATGTTATATTGTATAATCTCTTTTTACTGTTTTTGCTCCTAGGATAGACCCAAGGTGGGGTGCACAAACTACCGGGTTCTCCAAGTGCCGAGTGGCCTACTCAATTGTTGATGGAGGTTGCTACACTTCGGGAATTTGGCGGGTAGTTTGCCACACCCGTAGGGGTCTAAAGGGGTTTTGGCTATTCATCACGACCGTGAAACCCGTTTTTCATTAAGGGCTTGAATGAAATACGGAATTCCTAGCATATCCAATGCATTCATCTGTGATCTGAAATGGTTATATTTATATATGAGATATATATAATATTCGTTGCTTATGTTTTGCACCCGCGCTAGTCCAGCCCCCGCTCTGCCGTTAGTTAAGTAACCTAACGGTGCATGACGGGGCCCAGTGGCAAATGCGGATGGCATAAGCGTACGTTCTATTTGCGTTTCTTTTCTGTGATCTTTAGAAAACGTAAATGATGGGACCACATTAATGTGATTAATGTTAAGAGAAAGAAGCCTAAAGATGTTGTAGAATCAAACTTTTTGTAAAAGGGTAACTCTAGCTTTTGTTTTGCATAGTGGTATTCTTGAATATCCTGCACCTCATTCGATGAGGAAAGGGCCGAGATCCCTTCACCGGGAGTGACCCCTTTAGCGAAACTGGAAAATGTTACGAAGAACTCGATTTTATTTTATAGTTGATCTAACTTTGCTTTGCATCGTGGTATTTTTATATCTAGCACCTTATTCGATAAGGAAAGAGCCGAGATCCCTTCACCGGGAGTGACCTCTTTAGCAAAATTAGAAAAATACTATAAAATCATTCGATTTTTAAAACTGGAGCTTAAACCACTCCTTCCCACTCGATTCTACAACGATATCAAGTTCAAAACGTTAAAAGGTTTTCATAAAAACCATCCGTTGCCCTCCGCCATTTTAGGAAGCAGAGTACTTAGTATTCGTACCACGTTTGTTGACCATAGTTAAGGCGTGGTGTACGGTAGCTAAGTGGTGAATTCCTACAAAGCATTTGATGCGATTGATTAGGGCATTCTCATGACTTTGTTGACCATAGTTAAGGGTCATGTGGGTGGGCTTAAATCAATCACGAAATGGCGGGTTGAACTTGACTAGTGCTTATAATTTGTTGACCATAGTTAAGGTCATAAGTCACTAGGGGTAAAAATCATATCGGGAATTTCAAGAATTGAAATTTGCAATGAGATTGCATACCTTCTATATGATAGTTGGATCCCGATCTCGCTGCGAGTAAGAGTTACTCCTGGGAAAATTTTACACAAGCCAATTTGACGAAATTATAGGGTGTAATGATTCCTGGCTAATCTTACCTTTTAGGGTTTGAAGGAAGATTTGATAAAAACAGTGGGAAACATCCGGATTAGATAATAACCAATCTAATCTTGCAAGAGCATACGCTAAAGTGTTTTCTTCTCTCTCTCTCTCCAGATAGTGACCATATCATGCCTTAATCAAGATAATAAATATGGATATATTGACTGAACCCGCTTGTTATATTGAGCTGGGGAACGTTGGTCCCGCTCGAACTTATAATTGTTATAAGACAAAGCAGGAAATAGGGAAATACCAGAATTCCTATGCCGCCCAAACGAAGAAAGTGCATATGATGCATCTCCTTCGGGTGTGTTCATTACAGAGAACTGTTTCTCAGTATCCTCTGCATCCTTGGTATTTGATACTGGATCAGGATCCCAGATATGTAATCTGTTACATAGGGCTACAAAAAGGTTAGAAAAACTGAGAACGGGTGATAAGTTTCATGAGACAGAAAACGGGGCAAGTGTTGCAGCCAAGCCTGTTGGTCACTGTCACCCTGTATTACCAATACATTGATTCTGAACAAATGCTATTAGATACCGAACCTGATATACATAATCATATCAATCTCTTTATTAGTAAAGAAATGATAAAATTTTGTATTGATGGATAATGTTTTGAACATTTTCTATATCAAAAGTTGATCGGTTCAGGTGCGTTATCTAAAAGCATTGACGTTCTAAATCAAACTACAGTTCTTAGTATACAGAACACACACAAGAGGAAGAGTTCAGAAATGAACGGATCCTTCTTGAGGCATTGTAGACTAGGTCACATCAATGCGACCTGGCTGGCTGAAGTTACATTTTAGATGCATATTTAAACCACTTTGAATTTACATCTTGTGAAACTTTCCAGTCATGTCACAAAGATTGAATGACCATAGCTCTGTTTATTGGAAACAGAGAAAGAGTTAGTAAACTCTTGGGACTGATATATGATGATGTATGTAAACTCCCCTGTCTACACATGCCAGGACCGGTTCCTTGTACTTCGTTACATTCTCTGATAATCTCTCAAGATTCAGACATATGTTCCTGTTGAAACATAGGTCCAAAGCTTTTGAGATATTCACAGAATATAAATTAGAAGTAGAGAACCAAAAACGGGTATAAGTATTATGTCCTTTGATGAGATCAAGGAGGAGAATACTTGAGCATGGAAATCCTGGACTATTCTAAAGGAGAATGAGATTCTCTCTCAGCATTACTCCTCCGTATACACCATAGCACGATGGTATATCGGGGTGGAGCAATTGCACCCTATGTGATATGGTGTGCTCCATGATGAGTACTATTGAGTTTCCTATTTTCCTTTTGGGAGTTATGCACTTGCGAAGCTGCATACCTATTGAATAGGGTTTCAATCAAATCAGGTGCCTACTGCTCCATATGTGATATGGTATGGGAAGAGCCCATATCTTAAAGATGTTAAGATTTGGGGTTGTCAGGCCTATGTCTAAAAACCAAAATCCGGACAAGCTCGATGGCAAAGTCAAAACTGTGGAAGTTTGTTGGATATCCCAAGCATTAGCAAGGGAATATCTTCTACCTAACCGAGGAACAAAAGTTCTTTCGTTTCTCAGCATGCCACCTTTGTGAAAGAGAATTTCTTGTGAAGAAATTAGTGGTCATAAGGTAGAACTGGAAGGCGTTCCAGCTATACAAACTACAACATATAATCTAACCGAAGAACAAAAGTTGTTTTGTTTCTCAGCATGCCACCTTTGTGAAAGGGAATTTCTTGTGAAGAAATTAGTGGTCATGAGGTAGAACTGGAAGAAGTTCCAGCTACAGCAGATGATTTGGTAGAACCAAAGGATTCAATAGACTCTAACTAATCTCAGCCTCTCCGCCGATCTAGTAAGGTTCCTCACCCACCTAAGAGATACTTCGGTTTCTCTATGACAGTGGGAGCGAGGATTTCATATTACCCCAGCGTGTCCCGAGACCGGAAGGTGTTCCGGCGGGTTGTAGTCCTCGCAATGGGGACTGCATAGAAAGTGGCTGCTGAGGGACCTTTTGGTGCCACGGCGACCCTATGGGATGGGGTTGTTGCCTGACCAAAGTGGTATGACCTAACTAGTTTCGAGCAGGCCATCAGGAGTGGGACTCTGTGAGAATGGCTGGATGCTTAGCGATCTGAGATGGAATCCTTATACACCAACAAAGTATAGACTTTGGTTGCTTTGTCTGAAGGGTTAAATCCCCATCAGGAGCAAGTGTATCTTGAGAAGATTACTTGGTGTACATGGAAAAGATTGAGACTTTCAAAGCTATGCTTAAGTCCATCCAGATCCTACTTGCCACTGCTACATACCTTAACTACGATATCTGGTGGTTGGGTGTCATGACAGCTTTTCTAAATGAAGTTTTAGAAGAGAGCGTCTATAAGTACACAGCCAGAGGGCTTCGTAGACAGTGGGAGCAGCGGAAAAGCGTGCAAGATGTTTTATGTGATAAAACAGGCATCGTGGAGTTGGAACATCTGTTTTGATGTGGTAGTCAAAGAGTTTGACTTCATCAAAATATAAGATGAACCTTGTATATACATAAAAGGTGGTAGGGAGTATGGTGGTGATCCTCGTAGAGTACGTGGATGACATACTCTTGATAGGGAAGGAGTTTCCTATTCTACGCTCAGTCAATCTCCTCTTATAAAGATTCTCCATATAGGATCAAAGGTGATACCTCCTAAATCCGGGGTTTTGGATCTATGAGATAGATCTAAATGGATATTAGGATACTCACTAGTTGTAGTGAGATAGTATCAATTGATCCTGGAGAGAATCACAGCGGAGTTGGAACATTTGTTTTGATGTGGTAGTCAAAGAGTTTGACTTCATCGAAATGGTAGAACCTCGTGGTATGGAGTATGGTGGTGATCCTCGTAGAGTACGTGGATGACATACTCTTGATAGGGAAGAAGTTTCCTATGATACACTCGGTCAATCTCCTCTTATCACATAAGATTCTCCATATAAGATCAAGGTGATACCTCCTAAATCCTGGATTTTGGATCTATGAGATAGATCTAAATGGATGTTAGGATACTCACTAGTTGTAGTGAGATAGTATCAATCGATCTTAGGGAGAATCACTGGAAAGGTTCCAGAGTGATAAAGACGACTGAATGTCAGTCGCTGGCATTGTCTTTACCCTTAGTAGAGAGACGGTATGTTGGAAGAGTTCCAAGCTAGATACCGTGACATACTAGAAAGGCAAGATACGTCATTACTAAGGATGCTACCAAAGATAAAGTCTGGATATATATAAAAGTTCATAAGATGAACTTCGTTCCTACCATTGTGTGACAATGGGGTTGTGGCTTTAGCCAAGGAACTACCGTCCCATCAGAAATCCAGATATAACTCTCAGGCAGCATCACCTGATCATAGAGATGGTTGATCTCCACGGAGATCGAGGTTAGGAGTGTAGATACAGAGGACAACAGAGCAGATCCACTCACTAAGGCTTTTTCCCAGTAGAGACTTTTATGGGATGGTTGAGTATGAGATACTTAAACCACAGCTGATTGTTTGGTATGTGATACCACAACAGATGGCCCTAGTGCAAGTGGGAGATTGTTAGTTATATGTGTGCCCTAGAGGCCATTACCGTACATACGATGTATATTGTAGTGGATGCTTGGACATATATAGGGAGGACTTTCTTGCTCGACATGATAGTACGCTATCTGGTTGTACTTTATCTTAACATGTTGTCACGACCCGAAAGTCCGGAACGTGACCGGCACTTAGATTACGATGTGTCTAGAGGCGCCACGTAACCTAAGTAAGCTGAAGCCCAGAAATCTAAACCATGAAAAAGAAGAAGAAGCAGTAAAAGAAAACATGAAGGAACAAGTTTAAAACATCAGCAAATTTTTCCAAAAATTTCGGCAGAGTCTCCTCTATAAAAACTGGCCCCAAACGGGTACAACAAGTATAATATACATAAACAACAATAAAAAAGAATCCCCAAACGGGAGCTAACTCAACGCCAACAGGCGGAAACAACCACAACAAGCACAATAATATACAACGCCAAAGGGCGAGGCTCAAAACTCAAAAGAAAACAAAACCACCAGATCAGAATAATACATGCGCGACTCTAAGGTCGAAATAAAAGTCTGGTCCAATAAACTTATCAAGTAATACAAGTATGGTTGATGGAGCTTACTAGATACAAATGAAAGAATAAAAAATACAATGGTGGTTTAGATACAAGTGAACCAACCTACCGTGCAAATCACCCTGAAGAAAAGATGTGCCAGCAAGCTGCCAGGGAAACCTGTACATCGAACCTGTAAAGAATTTGGCACAACGGGGGTGAGTTGCCAACTCATGAGTAGAAGACATCTACGAAAAGAAATCGAATCCACGACGCTATCTTAGGTCATAATAATGCACTATTATATTCTAATCAACAGAAATAGCAGGGTAAAACTACGTGTAAGTGCAGATACTCCGTGCTCGGGTCAGTGCCTCATATAATACTATGCCATATGAAATGAAATGCATGCACCATGAATGCACAATAACAAATCCTGAAATCCAGATATATATGTATAAGAAATCTTTATCTGTTATCATAGTAAAATGTGTATAAGAATCTGAAATCTCAACAATGAAATCCATGGAAATCCGTGTCAAGCATCGACACAATACATGTAATCTCAAGTCTCAATATCTCTGGCTCCGTCAGTCCGGATCGGTCCATATCATCAAATCTCACGACAACGGTCGGTATCCTCCGGATATCCGCCGCGCCAGACATCACCGGTAGGTAGCCTTCCCCTGCCAGGCTCATCGTCTACAACTCGATCTTCTTGCCCCGGGGTACCATACCGGGCCCACCATGTACCCGAGACGGTTTATCCACTCCTCGAATCGGGTCTCGAAATCCAACAGAAAACATGAAATACTCATGGTGGACGACACATACATCACGAGAAAACCGCATCTTATTTTAAAAAGAGAAGAGGAGAGAGAGAGAAGTTTTTATATATTTTTGCGGTTTTCCCCAAAAATCCAGAAATCTCATAGAAATCCAAATCTCAAAATCATGAGTAAGTATATGATAAGTGTCGGCATATGCCCATACTACTGTGCGATAACATGAAAATATGAATGCATGAATGTCTAAGTAATAAATATCATGTCTTATACTAACATCAGAGAGTAATCACAATATTATATCGGTTTAGTTGTTAACTGATTCTATTAATAAAAGATAATATGATCTAAAGTGTACGTGACATAGCAATTACCGATGATGATGTGTGTGAGCCGGCAAATAAGTGTGCGTGCAATATGCGCATCATCGGTAATGGTGCGGGTGTCCTAACAGGTAAGGTTTATACTAATTATAGCAACATATGTAAGAGCATGCACCATGATAATTACAGTATGAATGTATAAACAGATGTGCAGTATCCACCCCTCTGCGACATACGAGTACAACTATCACTATATGAATCGAACCTAAACTAGTGTCCATCTAACCTCCTAAGGAACTTAACCTAAGAAACTAGTCATAAGAAACAAGAGTCTACCTAGGTCTGAATCAATATCTCTAATAGTCGGCGATCCAGCCTCAATAGCGTCACGTATGAAGTACGTTTTCTCGAATCAAGAGTGCGGATCAATCATCATATCTATGCCTCGTACGGTAAAATCCATCGTACGGCATCCCAATATCGGGGTACGGGTCAAGTATCTCCTAGGTGTCTCATTATTCGTATAATGTCATTATCAACACATCTCATGATCAAGGTGCTAAACTGTAATCGCCTACATCAATCATATATCATCGCCATCAAAATAGGTATCACTAGTTTATCCTCAGAAATATCATGTCATATGTATCATATCGTAATCAAGTCATGCATATCCCATATCGCGATCAATCACAAGTCATAGTCCGGGTACTGTTTTAAAGTCTCATGTACCTCAATATCATCACTACCCCTTATAATTTAAGTATACATGTTGATTATCTCATTCTCTAATGATCCGCTCACACTTAATACGACTGTATAGCCAAGAATCACGGCATCAAGCCCAGTTACACTATTTCATCATACCTCGGATATCATATCACATCAATGAATCACATATACGTGTTGTATATATATGTATATACCTATACCTAGTTCTTTATACATACACATATACGTATACCCCATGTCGAGTTTCAGTGTGTGCGTGGGTGTGTTTCTATCTAAAACCTACGAACCTCTTCCAAGGTACTCATCCTCTGATATGGTTTTCCTAAATCAGTCTAGTCCAGCCTAGGGTCAATACTAGGGTCCTATTGATTAAGAATCTATGGTCACATCTGGTTTCCTAATGTCAATAAGTACCATTCCTATTCTACGTTGCAGGGGTGCTAAACGCCATCCACCCGACTTCCCCCCGTAGATATACATCTACTCACCTGGTCCATGTCTGCCGAAGACAGTGTCGCCATCCTCCTCTTCATCGCCCGCAGTCCACGTAAGGGGTACCTAGACGCAAACATATAAATAGCATCGTAAACTGAATCACATACGAAAGTCAAACGATACAAGGAACAAGCATAGGTTAAAACCTATGTCCCGTCCACGCAAAAGCACCAAATATCGCTCGATATCGGCGTACAAACTCCGATGGATCGAGATAAACATTAACAAATAACTTGTAGTTTTAAAACACATTACTTATATTATAAAACATGATTAAATCCATCGAAACCCTAAAATCCACCAAATCGCCCGATTTCGTAAAACCCGAAAATGCCAATTTACCGTTTTTCATCAAAACTTGACATTTAAATGAAACCAATAGTTATAAAACTCATTAAATAGCATAACTAGACTATACAACCCCTTATTTTATTTTTATTACACAATTTTTCATTTATTTGAAATTTCTACTTTGCAACTTTTAACAATTTTTAACATTTTTCAAGCAAAATACCACAATTCCACCACAAAACGTGATTTTTCATGAATTAATGTATTAAACCATAATTCATAATGATAATGATTTAATGAAACCATAAATTATATTTTTAATCACATTTATTTAGAAATTTCTAAAATCTAGTTTACAAAATAGTAATTTTTATCACAATTTATCAATTATCAATAGAAACTAGCAATCAAACTAAGTTTTTCTTTCCATTAACATGCTAAAGTTCTCACTAAAACTACAATCTAATAATAGCCACCTTAATTGGAATTTTATATCACCCACATATATATTTTACAAAAACTGGTTAGCTAAATAGCTTCATTTAAACAATTTTAAATGAAAAAATTTACAATTCACAAACATGCAAGATTTTTCCACTCTAAAAGATGTTAAACTAGCTATTATAACCCTAATTAATTATTAAAAATCCTAACTTGAATTTACAACCCTAACTTGCATATTTAAAAAAAAAACATAGAATTAATTCATTAAATCTAATTAAGCTTAAATGAACATCTAATAACAATAAATCAAAAGAAGGAAATTTATATCTCCAAAATATGAAACCCAAACATGAAATAAGCCTCCAAAATGCATGCTTTCCATCTCCAAAATCCATGCTAAATAGGTCAAAGGAAAATGGTAGAGGTTGAATGTTGATTTTTGAGATTTATTTTTGGAATTTTTGATGAATTTTGATGATTTTTAATGCCAAAATGATGGGGGAAAAATTTTGGGGCTACCCATGGAGGGGAGGCCGGCCATGGAGAGGGAGGAGGGTGGAGAGAGAGAAAAAATGTGTGGTATTGTGTAGAAAGTTCATAAATAATGCATTTTTTTCACTTAAACCCTTTATTATCTAACTTTTTCAATTTAACCCGTTTCCTAGAAATTTCTAGAACCATGGAGAGATTTTGGAAAAGATTTTGCATATTACACACTTGATTCTAATATACCATGGCTCATTTTTACAAATTAAAACCATTCAAATTTGTAATTTACACTAATTTAGTGTAAAAAATAAAGCTTATGTTAATATTTAAAATATTTAATTTAGGAAAAATATTTAATTAAAATTAAAATTTATAAGTGGCTAAATAAACACCATTTACTCGTAATTACATAATTAAAATATGTATTTTTGAAATTATAATAAAAAACAGTCACGGTTTAATTTTACGAAAAATACATTTTACTTTACCGAAATTCATAAAATTCACTTAAACAATTTTATTCATTTAATTATTTATTTAATTATTTTTAAAACGTTACAATCTTCCCCCCTTTAAGAAATTCGGTCCCCGAATTTAAATTAAAACTCCCCCTCCAAACACTAAAACATTTAGCAAAACACTCAAATCGTCGGGGCTCCGAAATTATCAATACATAACAAAAATCAACTCCGTCAAGCATAACGCAATCATCGGAGTTATGGAGAGAATAAAATATCAAAACCCAATATGAAAACCAACATAATATACATCAATCTACAACTTATATATAGTGTGCATCATAGTGAAATCACCTAAATATCATAATAAAGAAGCATACGAAAACCCCTCTTGAAAATCGCCGTGCAATGCACGTGTCACGGCATAAGTAGCGGACGTTTATTTAATAAAAAAAATTAACTATATATATATATATATATCTTTTATCTAACATACACGTCCCGCCTGGTTGCTAAATCAAATAATAATGACTATGAAACATACTGCTCAAACTGAAATCAATCCCAATCACATCAATAAAATATCATGTGCGTCCGGTGCGCACTGAAATCGAAACCAAATACAGATACCATGAATACACACAAAAACAAAATAAGTGCAACAGGTGTGCACCAAAACATCTGTCAAGTGCAACGGGCGTGCACGACTCACTATCAGGTGCATCTAATCTGCACAAAACCCCGATTTAGTGCATCTGGTGTGCACAAAATCGCATCAAGTGCTCCAAGTATGCGCAAGAATCCTAATCAGGTGCACATGGTGCACGAAAACATACATCGAATATCAGAATCGAAATCACAATACGAAAATGGATAAAAACTAGGTCGAAGCATATATCAAAATCATGTGTAACCCATATGCACGAAATCAAATAAAAAAATCTCAAAATATATAAAACCAAATCAAGTGTACTGGGTGTATACCAAGCAACATCAATACAGCTGATATGTGAAACACGGATAGAATGCAATGAAGGTACACATAAGAAATACCAATCGTAGAACAAAATCCTCAAGATACCAAAATCCAATAACATAAATATGAAATCCAAATCACCAAGTCACATCGTAAACACTATCGTCAATGTGCGCCTCTTTCCTCTGATGTCGATTGCTTCGAACTCGTCTCTTCGTAGCTGTGCTAACTGCGCTACCAACGGCAATACTCATATCTAGAGTCTCCCACGTATTCGATCCCTTCACTTGATATCCGGACTACATTAAACCTTTCGATCGATCCATCAAAATCCCATAATTCCCCGAGAGCTCAACACTCAAGTACAGTTTAAAATATCCGGTACATACCCCAGCATCGATGATCTAGCCGTAGAAGGGCAAACCCAAGCCTCACTAATGGCACCACGGAACTGCCGTAAACCCTAAGGTTCAAGAGCGTTCTCGTGGTCATTATGTCGAGTTAAGGTTTCATTCTTCTAGAGGGTCCATCGAAATACCTGCATGTTCTTCCGAATACTTTAAACTTGGGAAAATGGTTCTCTGATAATCGTTCGAACCCTTTAACTTCATTCGGACGGCACGTGAATACCCTTCGTCCGCACGCTAAGCAATGCTTCAATCCTCAAGAATAACCAATACTCTAATGGTTATCGCATTCGAGCCGCAGCTCCCTCTGCCCATGCGCCCGTGGTAACAGAACCACCCTCCGACATCGACGAAGATAGATCAAAGGAACGAAAGAAATACGGTGCAAACAAATGTACCTCCTAAGGCTCCTTAAGCAGAGTAGCGTATCGTAAGTATGCCGCGGACCATACCCACGGTACGTTACTCTACCTAAATCGCCTACTCCATCAACCAAGGGTCACCTAGACTTATACAAGGTTAAACCTAGCACTCTGATACCAACTTTGTCACGACCCGAAAGTACGGAACGTGACCGGCACTTAGATTACGATGCGTCTAGAGGCGCCACGTAACCTAAGTAAGCCGAAGCCCAGAAATCTAAACCATGAAAAAGAAGAAGAAGCAGTAAAAGAAAACATGAAGGAACAAGTTTAAAACATCAGAAATTTTTCCAAAAATTTCGGCAGAGTCTCCTCTATAAAAACTGGCCCCCAAACGGGTACAACAAGTATAATATACATAAACAACAATAAAAAGGCATCCCCAAACGGGAGCTAACTCAACGCCAACAGGCGGAAACAACCACAACAAGCACAATAATATACAACGCCAAAGGGCGAGGCTCAAAACTCAAAAGAAAACAAAACCACCAGATCAGAATAATACATGCGCGACTCTAAGGTCGAAATAAAAGTCTGGTCCAATAAACTTATCAAGTAATACAAGTATGGTTGATGGAGCTTACTAGATACAAATGAAAGAATAAAACATACAATGGTGGTTTAGATACAAGTGAACCAACCTACCGTGCAAATCACCCTGAAGAAAAGATGTGCAAGCAAGCTGCCAGGGAAACCTGTACATCGAACCTGTAAAGAATTTGGCACAACGGGGGTGAGTTGCCAACTCGTGAGTAGAAGACATCTACGAAAAGAAATCGAATGCACGACGCTATCTTAGGTCATAATAATGCACTATTATATTCCAATCAACAGAAATAGCAGGGTAAAACTACGTGTAAGTGCAGATACTCCGTGCTCGTGTCAGTGCCTCATATAATACTATGCCATATGAAATGAAATGCATGCACCATGAATGTACAATAACAAATCCTGAAATCCAGATATATATGTATAAGAAATCTTTAGCTGTTATCATAGTAAAATGTGTATAAGAATATGAAATCTCAACAATGAAATCCATGGAAATCCGTGTCAAGCATCGACACAACACATGTAATCTCAAGTCTCAATATCTCGGGCTCCGTCAGTCCGGATCGGCCCATATCATCAAATCTCACGACAACGGTCGGTATCCTCCGGATATCCGCCGCGCCAGACATCACTGGTAGGTAGCCTTCCCCTGCCAGGCTCATCGTCTACAACTCGA
This sequence comes from Agapanthus africanus, assembly GCA_030015575.1. Taxonomy (NCBI): domain Eukaryota; kingdom Viridiplantae; phylum Streptophyta; class Magnoliopsida; order Asparagales; family Amaryllidaceae; genus Agapanthus; species Agapanthus africanus. Next base: position 320,611,440 of record JASDDO010000008.1, read on the forward strand.
TCTTCTTGCCCCGGGATACCATACCGGGCCCACCATGTACCCGAGACGGTTCATCCACTCCTCGAATCGGGTCTCGAAATCCAACAGAAAACATGAAATACTCATGGTGGACGACACATACATCACGAGAAAACCGCATCTTATTTTAAAAAGAGAAGAGGAGAGAGAAAGACGTTTTTATATATTTTTGCGGTTTTCCCCAAAAATCCAGAAATCTCATAGAAATCCAAATCTCAAAATCATGAGTAAGTATATGATAAGTGTCGGCATATGCCCATACTACTGTGCGATAACATGAAAATATGAATGCATGAATGTCTAAGTAATAAATATCATGTCTTATACTAACATCAGAGAGTAATCACAATATTATATCGGTTTAGTTGTTAACTGATTCTATTAATAAAAGATAATATGATCTAAAGTGTACGTGACATAGCAATTACCGATGATGATGTGTATGAGCCGGCAAATAAGTGTGCGTGCAATATGCGCATCATCGGTAATGGTGCGGGTGTCCTAACAGGTAAGGTTTATACTAATTATAGCAACATATGTAAGAACATGCACCATGATAATTACAGTATGAATGTATAAACAGATGTGCAGTATCCACCCCTCTGCGACATACGAGTACAACTATCACTATATGAATCGAACCTAAACTAGTGTCCATCTAACCTCCTAAGGAACTTAACCTAAGAAACTAGTCATAAGAAACAAGAGTCTACCTAGATCTGAATCAATATCTCTAATAGTCGGCGATCCAGCCTCAATAGCGTCACGTATGAAGTACGGCTTCCTCGAATCAAGAGTGCGGATCAATCATCATATCTATGCCTCGTACGGTAAAATCCATCGTACGGCATCCCAATATCGGGGTACGGGTCAAGTATCTCCTAGGTGTCTCATTATTCGTATAATGTCATTATCAACACATCTCATGATCAAGGTGCTAAACTGTAATCGCCTACATCAATCATATATCATCGCCATCATAATAGATTTCACTAGTTTATCCTCAGAAATATCATGTCATATGTATCATATCGTAATCAAGTCATACATATCCCATATCGCGATCAATCACAAGTCAAAGTCCGGGTACTGTTTTAGAGTCCCATGTACCTCAATATCATCACTACCCCTTATAATTTAAGTATACATGTTGATTATCTCATTCTCTAATGATCCGCTCACACTTAATACGACTGTATAGCCAAGAATCACGGCATCAAGCCCAGTTACACTATTTCATCATACCTCGGATATCATATCACATCAATGAATCACATATACGTGTTGTATATATATGTATATACCTATACCTAGTTCTATATACATACACATACACGTATACCCCATGTCGAGTTTCAGTGTGTGCGTGGGTGTGTTTCTATCTAAAACCTACGAACTTCTTCCAAGGTACCCATCCTCTGATATGGTTTTCCTAAATCAGTCTAGTCCAGCCTAGGGTCAATACTAGGGTCCTACTGATTAAGAATCTAGGGTCACATCTGGTTTCCTAATGTCAATAAGTACCATTCCTATTCTACGTTGCGGGGGTGCTAAACGCCATCCACCCGACTTCCCCCCGTAGATATACATCTACTCACCTGGTCCATGTCTGCCGAAGACAGTGTCGCCATCCTCCTCTTCATCGCCCGCAGTCCACGTGAGGGGTACCTAGATGCAAACATATAAATAGCATCGTAAACTGAATCACATACGAAAGTCAAACGATACAAGGAACAAGCATAGGTTAAAACCTATGTCCCGTCCACGCAAAAGCCCCAAATATCGCTCGATATCGGCGTACAAACTCCGATGGATCGAGATAAACATTAACAAATAACTTGTAGTTTTAAAACACATTACTTATATTATAAAACATGATTAAATCCATCGAAACCCTAAAATCCACCAAATCGCCCGATTTCGTAAAACCCGAAAATGCCAATTTACCGTTTTTCATCAAAACTTGACATTTAAATGAAACCAATGGTTATAAAACTCATTAAATAGCATAACTAGACTATACAACCCCTTACTTTATTTTTATTACACAATTTTGCATTTATTTGAAATTTCTAGTTTGCAACTTTTAACAATTTTTAACATTTTTCAAGCAAAATACCACAATTCCACCACAAAACGTGATTTTTCATGAATTAATGTATTAAACCATAATTCATAATGATAATGATTTAATGAAACCATAAATTATATTTTTAATCACATTTATTTAGAAATTTCTAAAATCTAGTTTACAAAATAGCAATTTTTATCACAATTTATCAATTATCAATAGAAATTAGCAATCAAACTAAGTTTTTCTTTCCATTAACATACTAAAGTTCTCACTAAACCTACAATCTAATAATAGCCACCTTAATTGGATTTTTATATCACCCACATATATATTTTACAAAAACTGGTTAGCTAAATAGCTTCATTTAAACAATTTTAAATGAAAAAATTTACAATTCACAAACATGCAAGATTTTTCCACTCTAAAAGATGTTAAACTAGCTATTATAACCCTAATTAATTATTAAAAATCCTAACTTGAATTTACAACCCTAACTTGCATATTTAAAAAAAACATAGAATTAATTCATTAAATCTAATTAAGCTTAAATGAACATCTAATAACAATAAATCAAAAGAAGGAAATTTATACCTCCAAAATATGAACCCAAACATGAAATAACCCTCCAAAATGCATGCTTTCCATCTCCAAAATCCATGCTAAATAGGTCAAAGGAAAATGGTAGAGGTTGAATGTTGATTTTTGAGATTTATTTTTGGAATTTTTGATGAATTTTGATGATTTTAATGCAAAAATGATGGGGGAAAAATTTTGGGGCTACCCATGGAGGGGAGGCCGGCCATGGAGAGGGAGGAGGGTGGAGAGAGAGAAAAAATGTGTGGTATTGTGTAGAAAGTTCATAAATAATGCATTTTTTTCACTTAAACCCTTTATTATCTAACTTTTTCAATTTAACCCTTTTCCTAGAAATTTCTAGAACCATGGAGAGATTTTGGAAAAGATTTTGCATATTACACACTTGATTCTAATATACCATGGCTCATTTTTACAAATTAAAGCCATTCAAATTTGTAATTTACACTAATTTAGTGTAAAAAATAAAGCTTATGTTAATATTTAAAATATTTAATTTAGGAAAAATATTTAATTAAAATAAAAATTTATAAGTGGCTAAATAAACACCATTTACTAGTAATTACATAATTAAAATATGTATTTTTGAAATTATATTGAAAAACAATCACGGTTTAATTTTACGAAAAATACATTTTACTTTACCGAAATTCATAAAATTCACTTAAACAATTTTATTCATTTAATTATTTTTAAAACGTTACACATGTACTCTGATTGTCTCTTTTGTTACATGTTGATAAAGCCCTTAGGATTTGTACTCGAGTACTGGGACTATGATGAGATCATACTAGTGGGGCCACGGTAGTCTATGAGTACATCCTATAACTGTTCCTAGTCGAGGGTGTATCGAGACAGGGCATCGATACACCAGAGTAGACTAGCGTATACGCATCTTGACCCATATGATGGGCGATGGATGATCCCATATCCATCGGTGTTTGACATCAAGGATGGTGTACGGGTGCTCAGTGGAGACTGGGTACACTGGACGGACTCGCCGAGAACTCCTAGATGGTATATATACCTATTGTCAGATAGCAATTCTCTGGTGACACTTGTACAGGTTAGTCTGTAGACCCGAGATAGTCATAGAGTCTTGTGTGATTCCCACTGTATTTTGATTTCCTCCCTACCACGGCTCTATTGAGTCGTGCAAACAGGTGGATTTTGGGTACAGTCCCGAATCATATGGAGACAGTGAGCGATAGGAGGGGTTTCGTCTCTCCCGGTATAGGGAGTTGATGTCGCGCTATGTTTGATGGGCTATAACACCTAAATCCCTGGCCAGGGTTCTCGAGGTTTACTGATAAGTGTTATCAGTAGTTCCTCGACCTGTTATTAGCCACAAATCAACATGACTTATAAAGTTACCGGGATCTGACATTTACCACCCTTGGACTTCATATGCGACGTATCAGACGAAGAGACCAGATTGTATGGTAAGTGTTGCTTACAGGCTCGTAAGGGTTGTGATGAGTTCGCTCGTCGGCCACCTTTTCGTCATGTACCTGGATAGCCGTTACGTACATCTAGTGCCGCTGACGTGCTTGTGGTTAAACTCATTGCCAGCGTACTGACGAGTCTTTAGAGTCCCACACAGAGGGTTCCCTCGTTTAGGCAAAAGATGTAGAGACCGTAAGTTGTTACGGCAGGCGTAAGGTGTTGCGGCAAGTTTTCGATTATGTTCGTGTAATTGTTACAGGAATAATAATCGGAAGAATAATACTGGTCGGATACCAGTATTATATTATTGGATTAATTGTATTCGTATTTTTCGGAATTCGGATCCATGTATACAGTATACGGTATACGGTATACGGAGGAGGGGTATTTTTGTAATTGTTACAAGAATACCTTCTAGAAGGTGCCACCTCATAATGACTTAATTATGACATCATTTATTTTGTGAAAATAAATTAGTGAGGTGTAAATTAATAGGTATAAGCATGATAATGTGGTTGTTGAAGTGGATGTACTATTAAAGCATGATACTTCTTTCATAATACATGCTTTAGTTAGTGCTATTTTCTTTTTATCATGCTTAAACTTTTTAATTATGAAATGCACTTATTCTTTCCTCCTCCTTCTTCTTATAAATACCTTCATATGAGATGTGAAATCAAGGCATTCCAATCCTACACAAAATTATGATAAGTGTATCATAACAAGTCTATAAGAAGAAAGAAAGAAAATGATGGTTATCATTCTTCCTAGCTTAAACCCTCACATGAGATGTGAATCCAAAGCTTAGGATTTCAAGTTAATCCAATATACTTATCACTACATCATCCTAGTGACCTCTTCTAGCAAATTTGGTCTCTCGGTTAAACTCTTGAGAAGTGTTTCTAGCTTGCACGAAAACTCTCGGGTGGATCATCTAGGTCTTCGGTGGCCGGAGATCGAAAACGTCGGCAACATCTAAAGGAGCTAAGGAGTTCACCAAAAGAGGAGAAAGGAGCAAAGGAGTTGCATCCAAGAGAAGACCAGAAGGACCATATCATCAAGGTATAATCCCTACCATAGTAGATAAGATCTCTAGTTAGGATTTACTAGTTGTGGTTTAGACAAGATCTTCGGTTAAGTGCGTGTTGTATGCAAAGAAAATTTTCGTTCATCGCTTCCGCCGCGCCACAAGAGTTGTGGGAGCATGCAGCACTCACCAACAGATTGTACATTCGATATATGTGTGATATACTTGATGATTGTACATTCAATTATGTGAGATATACTTGATATGGTACATACGAGATATGTGAGATATACTTGATGTTGTACATTCGATATATGTGAGATATACTTGATGTTGTACATTCGGGATATACGAGATATACTTGATATTGTGCAATTGAGGAGATGTGATTCTTAGATGATATGAGAGCCAATTTGGGGGCTGATTTGAGGAATTGGGATTTGAATTGTCTTGCTGGATTGTGATCCTACCACGATGTTAGGATTCCGTGGAAATGACATACTTCACTCCATACCTCACCTTTATCCGTTTGTGCACTGCTTCATGTATTAGTAGTACCTGTTAGTATACCTTTCATGATTGTTGCACATTACTTTCTCATATCCCTATTGCATGATTATTGCATACTGTTGTAATATCATCATTGCTTTATATATTGGTTGTACCTGCTAGTGTACTTTCCATTATTCTGCATTCATATGACATGTTATTACTGTTAATTGCATATATTAGATACACGCTTTACGTGCATACTTGCGATTACCTGCATATGTTATTTACTATTCACGAGTTGGCAACTCACCCCCGTTGTGCCAAAGTGTTTGCAGGTGTTCCTCAGGATAGTCAGAGGCAGGCTATTATCACACATCTTATCATCTTTTGCTACGGATACCGCATCAGCTCACAGTGTGCAGTTTGCTTAGGTGGTTTTTGTGGTTATTCGTTGTATTGTATATTCGTTGTATCCCTGTACTCTCCATCTACTATTTTCATATTGACATAGAGACTTGGTGAGGACGATGTTGTATATTATGTTGGATTTGTTGTCTTTTATACAGTTTCCTTTCTATCGTCTTCTATTTCTTCGCTACGGCGTCGTATATTTGTTGTGGTGGTTGCTTTCCGCCTTTAGGTTTGGATTTGCTCCCGTTGGGGATGCTTTACTTTTTATTTATGTTGTACCCACTTTTGGGGTTGGTTTTTATAAAGGAGGTGCTGCCAAAATTTTAAAGGAAATAAAGTTGGACTTTTAAAGAATTTGGGTTGTGATTTCAAAGACTTTTAAACAATGTTTCTTTTCTTTTCTTGTTTTTTTACTGGTTTAGATTTCTGGGTTTTTGCTTTCTTATACTGCGTTACGCTTGTAGACGTTGCGTAGTATTAGGGCCGTCACGTGCCAATTTCGGGTCGTGACAAAATTGGTATCAGAGCGCTAGGTTTTTACCTTACGGAGTGTAGGATGACCTTGATATGATGGAGTAGGTAGCTTAAGCAGAGTAACATAGTGTGTGTATGTCTGCAGCATACTCACGATGCAGTACTCCGCCTAAAGTGACCTAAGTACAATTACTTGAAATTCTTTCCTTGATGATTCATATCCTTGTGATTCGATTTCCGTGTTCATATCGAATCCTATCCCTATTTATACCCTTTGCCACTGACGACTATGGGGATTCAGTGAGGTGCAACGATGGCCGAGGTCAGAGTTGACTCGGGTGGGTCAAGGACTGACCAGGATGGCACGCTCGTTGCACAGGTGTAGACGGATCCGCCTTCGACAAATAGTATTGCTAGGCTTGTGGCAGAGATGCAGGACTTGCGCCAGACGATGAGATCATTAGTTGATGCCGTTCGAGCGCAGCGACAGGAGGTTGTCACCCCTGTTACTCAGTTGTTCGTTGGGATCAGCATGCAGCAGTCCGTCACCCACTTAGCACCAGTGGATGCAGCCCCAGTTGACAAGTCACATATTCCAGAGACTCTGAGAGTTCCAGGACAGTAGAGGACTCGTACCAGTGTACCATCCCAGAGACAGAGACATAGTCGTCGAGATAGATTTCGTGGCCGCCATGGGAGTAGCAGAGGCTTAGGACGTGGGCAGTCCTTCAGCTCTCATCCCCAGGAGGGTCAGCAGCGTTACATTGGATGCTATCGATATGGGAGCCTTCATCACCTCATCAGGGGTTGTTCCTTAGCACCGCGTCAGGGTCGTATTAAGAGAGGCCGTGGACATGGAAGGTTCGCTCAGAGGGGTCAGTCTAGCGGAGGAGAAGTATAGTCTGCTGCGGGTAGGGGGCAGACACAGGAGTTTGCTTCTACTCATCGGGACGCACGGGCGTTCAATGCAGAGTTTGCAGGTATCCTTAATTCACATGTTCTTTTGTTGTACTTGTTGGTTTTTTTCACACTTTGTGCCGTGGTTGGGACGAGAATCGTGTTAGCTAGATCATCCGTTTGTTGTGTTAACTTCTGTCAGCGATTCTTTTGTTGCGCGACACGTATTTCAGTCGTATGCCAATCGGTGAGGAAATTCTTCCGTCATTGGATCCTTCTGGAGATGTTGGATTTGACGTTCTCCTGGGCATGGATTGGTTAGCTACGTGTTAGGCGTCTGTGGACTACCGTGAGGAAAAGTCAGGAATCGTTTTCCCGGCGAGGCAGTTCTTGTTGTGCAGGTGGATAGTTGTACCGCCTCTCACAGCTTGAATTCAGCCTTTTTCGCTATTCAGCTTTTAGAGGTGATGTCGAGGATTCTTGGCGTTCTTTCGAGATACTGGAGCCACAGTTGGTTTGTTGGACCGGGTACTTATCGTGCGAGAGTTTTCGGACGTTGTTTTAGATGAGCCGGCCAAGTTTAGGGAGCTTAAGGATCAGCTGCAGAGTTGTTGTTGGGAGGTTTGTGCGTCTGAGTGTTTCGCCTTGAGGGGCTCTTATTTCTGTTCGTCAAGGAGAAGGACGACAGTTGAGGTTGTGTATTGATAGATCGTCAATTGAACCGGCTTACGGTGCGGATAAGTATCATTACCTCGCATTGACGATTTCTTCGATCGGCTCCTAAGTGCGAGACTTTTTCTAAGTTGTTGGGATCAGGTCATCATTGTTGCGGGATCGGAGTGATGGCATTCCGAAGGCTGCCTTGTGCATGCTACGGCTTTGTGTGTTTTGGTGGTGTCTTTGGACTCGCCAAGGCCCTAGCAGCATTCGTAGACATGATACACCAGATTTCTTCAGGCCGTTCCTCGACCAGTTTTTGTTGTGATATTGATGACATTTTGGTCTATTCTAATGTGTCTTGAGGAATAGGAGCAACACTTGAGGATTTGTTTTGCAGACATTGGGAGAGTGCCAGCTGTTTGTTAGATTCTCGGAGTGCTCCATCAGGCTTGTTTGTGTTGACTCCTAGGTCTTGTAGTCACGGGATACGGTTTTATATAGTTCCGAGGGAGATCATGGCCATACAGCTTAGGCCCAGACTTGTGTGCAGGAAGGAGGTCTGCAGATTTTGGGCTTAGCAGGTTTCTACCACCGTTTCATGCAGGATTGTTAGTGTAGTGCTGCACCGTCGACTGAATTGACCGGAGTGGAGGTTTCTTTCTTTGGACTGAGGCATGTGTGCGGAGTTTTCGGCAGTCGAAGATTCGGTTAACAATTGCATCAGTTCTTTCGTTGCTTTTGGTTCGGGCGACTTTGTGGTTTAACTGTAATATTTCTTGAGTGGGCTCGATTGTTTGCTGAGGTAGCACTATAGAGTTATCGCTTTTGCTTCCCTACATTTAGAGGAAGTACTAGCAGGATATTCCGCTCACGATCTGGAGATGGCCGCGGTGTTCTTTCATTGGAGATTTGGAGACACTACTTCTTCGTGAGTCACGTCAGATTTTCACGGACTACCAGAGCTTAATGTACATCTTCCTGCAGCGGATTCTGATTGTTGAGATAGTCTTCTGCAGATTCACAGTTCTTGCGCGATCATTGAGTATAGCTTAAGTTCGCCTCTACTGAGGGGACAGCTTACTCATGTCCGCGCCCGACCACTTTTCCTTAATCGCTTTCGCGAGACACTGCCCGCCGATGCTCGTTCGTCAGAAATACTTGACCATACTCGGCTGGGTAATGATTCGGAGTCCTTGATTTGTGACAAGGGTGTGATGAGCTTAGCGATGCGTTTGTGTACCTGATACTATTGGGTAGAGACTTGAAATTCTAGAGCAGGCACATCTGTCAACTCTCTGTACTCATTCAAGTTCCTCCAGCATTTGACGTGACTTGTGAGATAGTTATGAGTGGGCAAAGATGTAAAGAGAAGTTTCGGATTTCGTTTCAAGGTGTTGTCTTGTTGTATGTTTTGGTTGAGCATCTGAGACCGGCTGGAGAGTTGCAACCTTAAACCGTTTCGAAGTGGGAATGGGAGCAGATCTCCATGAATATTCGTTGTGGCATATACCCAGGTTTAGTCAGGGTGTGACTCCATTCGGATGCTTGTTGTCCGGTTATACTCAGTTTGCTCAGTTGTTCTTTATTAAGTTTGTGTGTTGCACGGAGTTCCTTTATGGGTCGTATCAAATGGAGGCACCCTGTTCGCTTGCCATCTTGGGCAGGAGCTTCAAGAAGCCTTGGGTACTGGTCGAGCTTTAGCTCCGTCTTTCCATCCGCAGGATGATGGTTTTGTGAGAGCGGGCTATACCGACTCTAGAGGTTATACTCGTGCATACGTACTAATTGTTGTCGGCAGTTGGGATTGTCATTTGCCATTGTTAGCACTCTCCTTCGATAGTAGTTATCAGTAGACATTCTAATTGGAAACCTTTAAGTTTTGTTTGTTAGGTGGTGTCGATCTCCAGTCTGTTTTTCTGACTCTGCGTAGTAGGATTTTTGGACCCCAGTTAGTCAAGAGACTTCGGAAATGATCCAGCTGTTTCAGGTGGGGATGATGACAGTCCTGTGCGGACAGTGGTCTTATGCCGACCATGGTCATCTTAGGCTCGAGTTCGTAGTGGGAGATCATGTATTCCTACGGATTTTTTCCGATGAAGGACGTGTTGAGTTTTGGGAAGCTTACCGAGAATTGTAGGTCCTTTCGAGATCCTTAAAGTGAGTTAGTTCCGTTGCCTTTAATTTGGTGCTTCCGCCCAGATTATTGAGTATTCACCCCGTATTCCTTGTGTCGATACTTTGCAATAACATTCATGACCTTGTAAGTGCACGGCGGCACCCCGGCCGTCAATTCCGACGCCAAAAAGCGGAAGCGAAAAAATTTAATTTTGCAAACAAGCAAACCGGCACCACAGCGCACTAAACACCCGGATCGTGCTATTAAACTAGATCTAGCTAACTACAAGACGGGTTAGAGATATACCGAGTGATCCGAGTCCTCCGGTCTTCTCGTCATCTTCCCGATCTCCCGCGGAAAGTCCTGTCTCCATGTCGTCGCCTCCTCGCCGGAAGGGCACCACAACGCCTGCGTCTTTTACGGGCTCCAACCTCTATACCGAGGCAACTCGGGCGCGATGTTGGCTAGCCGACGCGTCCAAGATTTGCTGTAGAATGTAGTGTAAAGGCTATGTCTCAGTTGGGGTTTTAGTTGTCATGGAGGATGAAGGAGGAGGTTAAGAAAAATTGGTGCTTTCAATTTTCTAGCAAGAGGAATATCAGAACAAGAATGATGCCACCATACCAAATGAAAACTCTCACATATTTTTCTCTCCCTCTCCAAGTGTAGCCCCTCTTCTTCTTGTGAGAATGGTGGAGGAATGAATATGAATCAATAACAAAAGGGGAGGTAAGTGTAGGAGAGCACAAAAGGTGACCACATCATAAAGCAAGCTTCACATCCAAACACAAATCAATCCTAATCCTCTCTCATCTCATTAATGCAAAGAAAAAGACTAAGAAAGAATCTCATGATTATGAACCATCATGAAGCCCCACAATTGCAAGATACTCCCTCCACAAATGTTATTTGCAAACTTGCAAATAACCCACTCCATCGGAAAAGTCCGGCCGGGAAAGAACAAAGGAAAACCGACCGGAACGGAATGCAAACTGGCAAATTCAGAAAATTGATCCCGTAATAAATAACAGGAAAACCCCGATACTGTACATACACATCTGCATCTGTATTCCGACCGGATACAAATGCAAAGAGACAAAATCTACACTGTACAATACTAGGATCCGGCTTAAACCAAAGCCGGCTAGTAATATCCGTCCGATCCTGATCCGTGCAATACCGCACGTATCTGATCGAACCCTGCCATATATCCATACGGCTTCTAGTACTAACCGTCCGATCTTGATCCGTGCAATACCGCACGTATCTGATCGGACCCTGCCATATCTCCATATGGCCCCTACAGCGTTTCGCCCGAAAGCTTGAGTAACTGTATGTGTGGTGGACTCTAAAGACTCGTCAATACTATGGCTGTGGATTTAACCACTAGCACGTCAGAGGTATAAGCCAATACGTAACGGGCCACCAGCTATTGACCAAAAGGGACGTCGATGAGTGAACTCATCCTGACACCCTACTGAGCCTGTCAGTGACAATATCCGTACAGTCCGTTCCGTTCGTCTATGAGCATCGCATGGCGGGCCTAGGTGGTTGGTAAAAGTCAGACCCCCAAAAGCGGTACAAGTCGTGTCGGAGTGTAGCCCAGAACACCCTGAGATACTACTGGAATACCTACCAATAAATCTCCTGCCTTGGCCAAGGACTTCGTGTAATGGCTCTTCTAGACACAGCGTGACCTCACCCCCAATACCGGGAGAGACGAACCCCTGAAGATCCGCTCACTGCCTCCATGTGGCTCGGGACTGTACCCAACTAAAACCTGTTTGCACGACTTCTTTGAGCCGTGGTAGGGTAGTAATCAAAGTACAGTGGGAACTCACACGAGACAAATGACGATCCCCAGGTCGATGAACTAACCTGTACACATGTCACCAGGGAACTGCTATCTGACGTCAGGTATAAGACTGACTAGCATGTTCCCGGCGAGTCTTGTCCGGTGTATTCATAACCCAATGAGCACCTGTATACATCTTAGGTGAACCAACTGACACCAGTGGCTTGTGAGACCGGCCACCGCCCCTCGTCGGGGTCTCGACTGTATACACTAGTCTACTCTGGAGAATCGATGCCCTGTCTCGAAACTCCCACGACTAGGGACCTTTTAAGGATGTGCTTATAGACTCCAGCTCTCACTTATATGATCGCCCTCATACTGCTGGTAGTCAAGCAAGAATCCTAGGGGCTCTATCAACGTGTAATAGGGACTCATAAGGTCACCTAAAGCAATACACGATGATAAAGGTAAACCAGATAGCATACTATCATCTTGAGTAAGACTGTCCTACCGGGATATGTCCTCCCTCAATCATTGCAATCACGTGCCTGCGATCCAATAATTGACTCTGAAGGCACTATCTCCAACAATCTCCCACTTGTACTCAAGGCTAATTATTGCGATGTCGCATACTCACAGCCCGTGTGATACCGAACAACCAACTCTTCTACTTGTCAGTCTCACAAAACTCGTTTGCGAAACTATTGCGTTCGAGGAATAGCCTCAGTGAGTGGATCCGCTTGGATGTTTCTTTCTATGTCTCTCTATATCTCAAGTTCGCGAAGAAAGCCATTTCCCGAAATGAGCAGTACCTGTCTTAGAATGTCTGGATGTCTGATGGGACCTAGCTCATAAATGAACTCCAAATCCAAACTTCCTAGACAGTATCATCAACTGAACTTAATCAGTATCCTGCGCCATGCCTCCCTCATTATCTGCCTGGATCACCTGTCCAAAATACTGCCCCTCGTCAGAGGGAAAACTATAACTTTGACAACCTCCTTGTCGTCCAGGTCACCTTGGAATCCTGGAATGATAACCGTCTCCTAAAGGAGGCTGCCGTTATCAAATTCCTAGAACATTCACTTATGTTCTAAAACTGCTTCCGATTGTTTCTCCAGGATTGGATCAATATCAACTTATTGCACCTACTGCAAGAACAACATCTGGTATGGTACTTGACATCTCATGATTGACTCAATTGCCTAAGCAAGTGATCTGCCAATCATGCACATCCCTCTCCCCTTTAGTCTGTAAGACACCTTTAGAGAGGGTGACTCCATTATCTGCAGGTACACCACCATGCTAGGAGTCATCCGTTCTAAACACTCTTAGAATGCTGTCAAAGTACCCAGATTGGGAAACCACCCAAATCTAGATCTAAAACTATAGATCTAGTGACCAGTATGTCTGATATAATGTCCAAGTCTCATGTGGAGAAACCACTGTGTGACGACCAAAGTATAACCGATCGTAGTATAGGAATATCACTTCCTACTCTGTGTATGTCATCAAATACCAGGACATCACACCCTACAACCTTCTTGACAGATCCATCCCCTATTCTGATAATGTCAAACCTATGACTGTCACATCAGAAATAGATGATCTATCTCCGCTATATCTGCTTTAGTTTATAAATAGACATAAGCCACCTGTCCACCAATGCTTCCGCTGCTCCCACTGACTACGACAACCCTCTGGCAGAGTCATATAAACGTACACTTCTAAAGTAAGTTTAGAACGACGCTATACTCATCCTCCTGCCGGGTCTCACAGTCTGGAACAACAGCAATGGCAAGTGTGGGTAAACAAGAACCTCCCTGCCACGGTCCTTGAGGCTACCGGAGTACCACTCGGGTGCCTGAGGTTACCCACCTTATCTGCGGAATGGCCAATGGAATGTCAAACCAGATTGAATCTTTAGGTTCCTTATCAAATCTTCAGTAATCTTTTGCGGTTCTGGAATCACTTCTAGTTCTACCATACTCCCACTACTGTTTTCTGAAAAAGTCCATTTTTATTAAAACTGTGGCGAGTCAAGAACAATATCATTATTGATCTTCCAGATGGTAGAAAATCAACCCTCGTCATAGCTTGGGTCAACCCACAAACAGCCATTACAGAAACGTGCCTTTGAGTTATCCAGAATCTGGTTTTAAGCATAAGCCGGACAACTCCCCGTACCTTAACATCGTTAAGATACGAACTGTTCTATATCCAATACAGAAACAGAGGCACTGATTTAATTGAACCAGATTCAAATCATGCAGCTGTTTCCAGTTCATGTCAACTAAATGGAAAGAGGCCGATCAACGTTACTCAACTTAGAATGCTTCCAATTATGAGTAACCTGAAAGAGAAGCAAGTTCTCTTAATCATCACTATCAACTGAATACCATATACAAGTATCTACATCTTCGATCACTTTGAAGAATCCCGGTACTTGCAATATCTGGTTCTCTACTTTATTCTTATACCTATAACTCCTCAAAATTTAGACCCTGTGTATCAACGAAACACATGTCTAAGAACTAAAGAAGTCATAAGTAAACCGAATATAGTATGAGAACCAACCCCTCTGTCCTCATGGACGCTGGACAACATACAATACTCTGTATAAGTCCCCTGAGTCTAATAACTCATTCACTGTGTGTCGTAGGTTGAAAACTGTACTATGGTTATGAAGAATTACACCGCTGTTTAATGCTCCTTACCTAACCATCCACTGATATAGGTAAATGTCATAGACATAATTTCAAAAAGGTATATCTCACTCTATGAAAATAGACGTACAGATATATCGATTTGAAATTGGTGCATAACAGCGGATATTCAAAACCCAAGATTTGCCGACCGGCAAACAACCCAGGTGACTTCCTCAAATATCACCAATTACAATGAATCCCGATATAATGAGGATGATCACCTAATTCCCAATAACTTACTCCCACTCACCATCTGTAAAACCATACAGATGTGAGAATCCAACCTGGTAAATACACACCCTGGAGCAAGTGTCTAATTGGGAAATCAGTTTTCTTTTAACAGTACACAGTGAACCTGAAACATTGAAATGTTTCGATGGGGTATCCCAGTATTCCTAGTAATGCCTCTTCCACTATCCAGATTCACAACTGTAACCGTATAATTCATTGCCATCTTTCCAAATCCCTTCATATGTCTTTAGTTATTACCTTCTGCACACCCTTTTAGGCCAATGGTTTTCTTCATTCCCTACCGTTCGGCACCAGCCAATGGTTTGGAAGAAGACTATCCAATAAGCATAATGGGTGTACTGTCCTAGTCCTAGGAACACTCGTAATGCGAGAGAAGGTGAAGATAAAAGACAATCGAATGAACTTAATTCCTATTTCTCCTGAACCAGGATCCATCCCCGAACTGGAACAAGTTCCTTTCGAGTTCGTATATAACCATACGATGGATTATCCAATAAACTTGGGATCTTCGTAGTGATACGGAGTTTCCTGGAGAAATACAAAGGTGATTTAGGATTGGCGAAGAAATACTTGGTTTGGTCGTGAATAGCAGTCGCAATTTACTTTGCCCTCTTACTAATCCATTGCTTTGTCTGAACTTAATACCTTCTGTACACCATTTAGGCTAATTGGCTTTCTTCATTCCCTACCGGTCGGCACCAGCCTATGGTTTGGAAGAAGACTATCCAATTTGCGTAATAGGTGTACACTCCTAAACCAAGGAGTACTCGCAACCTAAGAGAAGGTGAAAAGAAAAGACAACCGAATAGTCCTATCCGTTTTCTCCAGAACCAGAAACCATCCTCGAAGTCCTTCGAGTTCGTATATAACCATACGATGGTTTTGTCCAATGGAAGTGGACGTTCGTAGTAATACGGGGTCTCCCGGAGAAAAGGGTAAAAGTAGGAGTGGCAATGAGGTCCGCAACTCTGACAATCCAAAAGCCAGTGTTTTAGAAGGTTCGGTCAACTTGGTCACTGAGTCATAGTCTAGGGTCGGGTCAATGGTCGCTGCCAAAGAGAGAGAGAAAAGAAACACTCAGCGTGCACTCTAACCTAGATCAGAATGGTTACCAATTTATCTAATCTGGAAACCTCCCACTGTACCTCAAATTCTCCTCCAAACCTAAAATAAGAATTAGTCGGGAATACCCGATGAGTAAACCAACTCATCTGTGGGAATCGGGATCCAACTCTCATCGCATGATAACGTGACGGAATCCGCTCATGGTATCACACTCCAGAAGGTATGCGCATATCTGGCAAGTTTCAGTTCTTTTGAAACTCCCGATGTGAGTTTTGCCCCATGCTCTTATGACCTTGACTTTGGCCAACAAATCATAAGTCACATGTCAAGTTCTACCCGTCATTCTCCAGGTTAATTTGAACCCACCCGTACATACCCTTGACTTTGGCCAACAAGGTAGTGCGACTGTCCCAAACCAACGCATCTATCTATGCTGCATATGAATACCCAACAGCTACCAAACACTGTGCCTTGACTTTGGCCAACAAACACAGCTTGAATACTATTGACTACCTATATGAAACGACGGAGGGCTATGAATGGTTTCTGGCAAAAACCTTTAACGTAATGAACTTGATATCGTCGAAGGAACGGATAGCTTTTAAAAATATAGTAACGAAAACCTTTGCTAAAGAGGTCACTCCCGGTGAAGGGATCTCGGCTCTTTCCCCGTAGAATGGGGTGCAGGATATTCCAACTGAATACCACGATGGAAAGCAAAAATAATCGGCTATAGTGAAGTTATTGCCCTGATGCAAACTTTTTGTCCAAGGGGTCACTCCCGTTGAAGGGATCTCGGCCCTTGCCTCGTCGACTGGGGAGCAGGATATTCCAACTGAATACCACGGTGCAAAACAAATGTGAACGTCCTTGCAATAACAGCTTTTTGAAAAGTGTTCCAACAACATCAGATTAGGTTTGTTTTAACTTGCATCGATCCGAATCAACGCAGTCCCATCAATGGATCACACCATAAAGAACGAAAATATACTGATGTACATATATGCCATCCGCATTCGCCACTGGGTCCCGTCATTACCCGTTAGGTTAGCTAACTAACGACAGAGCGGGGACTGGACTAGCGCGGATGTAAAACATATACAACATCTACTAATATATATACCAATATATTATATTCGCTCATGGTGTGATAAAATGCAACATCACAGAAATGTACAGCATCACAGAACAATACAGATATCTGGGATCCCCGGGCTTCACAGAGCCACTACTGAAACCCGATGTTCCCCTGGTCATGTGGATAGCCTGTGCAATGAAATCCTAGACCCCTACGGGCGCGGCAAGTCACCCGCCAAAACCTGAAGCGAGGCAGCCCCCTTCAGCACCGTGAACGGACCACCCAGCACTTCACGGAATCCGGTAACTTGGGCACCCTTCTTGGGTCAACCTGTACCCCCTACGAGTGCGGCGAATAGCCCGCCAATCCTAGAGTGAAGCCCCCTCCGTCTCAATGCCATGATATGCGGGCTTGTTGCCCTCTAGAACCCGGCTATCCGTGCACCCCTCCATGGGGTAATCCTAGTACAGAAAGTAAAATATACATACACCGGGTATATCGGCCGCAACCTGGCCGTGCCCTAAAATAATAATACAAACAGGCAGTGACGGCAGTCCACATGTCGGACGCTCGCCCCGCAATATCAAAAGTACATAATACAACAAAAACTGTACTAGCATTGCATCCAGGCTATCCCCCACGACCAATCCGCAACATCACAGCATAACACAGAACATCAACGTGAAAGTCACGTTCGCAAATCCGTCTAACCGGGCTATAGCAGTTAGACAGGATTTACCGATCGAGTGACATTCACGGTCGCAGATATAATGTAAATACTGTGAAATAATGTGTTTAAAATATCCGATCGATCAAATTTTAACAAGTGGGCCCCCAAGCAATACTGTAGCACTCACAGAAAATCTGGGCCCAAACAAAGTATACCAAAACACCTATTTTCAGCCCACAAGCCCACTGCAAAAAAAAGATGACATGATTCCACATTCCTGAGGCGGAACAGCAGGCAAAGAGGGGTTACGGCCGCGGTTCCGCGGTCGTACGGATGTATCAGGTCACCAAATTTTTTCAGTGTTCTTACGACTTTCAGTACATCACTTTTCTACAACCAGAAAAAATTTTCGAGCAAGAAAAAATTCAACAGAAAACTGATGTATGTGAAAACGCGGGTTTTTGGAATTTTGGTCGATCGGAAATGTAAACACATTAAACAATGCTAGACTAAGTTAATGGCGAGGCTCTGATACCACTGTAAGTGCACGGCGGTGCCCCGGCCGTCAATTCCGACGCCAAAAAGCGGAAGCGAAAAACTTTAATTTTGCAAACAAGCAAACCGGCACCATCGCGCACTAAACACCCGGATCGTGCCATTAAACTAGATCTAGCTAACTACAAGACGGGTTAGAGATATACCGAGTGATCCGAGTCCTCCGGTCTTCTCGTCATTGTCCCGATCTCCCGCGGAAAGTCCTGTCTCCATGTCGTCGCCTCCTCGCCGGAAGGGCACCACATCGCCTGCGTCTTTTACGGGCTACCACCTCTATACCGAGGCAACTCAGGCACGAAGTTGGCTAGCCGACGCATCCAAGATTTGCTATAGAATGTAGTGTAGAGGCTATGTCTCAGTTGGGGTTTTAGTTGTCATGGAGGATGAAGGAGGAGGTAAAGAAAAATTGGTGCTTTCAATTTTCTAGCAAGAGGAATATCAGAACAAGAATGATGCCACCATACCAAATGAAAACTCTCACATATTTTTCTCTCCCTCTCCAAGTGTAGCCCCTCTTCTTCTTGTGAGAATGGTGGAGGAATGAATATGAATCAATAACAAGAAGGGAGGTAAGTGTAGGAGAGCACAAAAGGTGACCACATCATAAAGCAAGCTTCACATCCAAACACAAATCAATCCTAATCCTTTCTCATCTCATTAATGCAAAGGAAAAGACTACGAAAGAATCTCATGATTATGAACCATCATGAATCCCCACAATTGCAAGATACCCCCTCCACAAATGTTATTTGCAAACTTGCAAATAACCCCCTCCATCGGAAAAGTCCGGCCGGGAAAGAACAAAGGAAAAACGGCCGGAACGGAATGCAAACTGGCAACTTCAGAAAACTGATCCCGTAATAAATTACAGGAAAACCCCGATACTGTGCATACACACCTGTATCTGTATTCCGACCGGATACAAATGCAAAGAGACAAAATCTACACTGTACAATACTAGGATCCGGCTTAAACCAAAGCCGGCTAGTAATATCCGTCCGATCCTGATCCGTGCAATACCGCACGTATCTGATCGAACCCTGCCATATATCCATACGGCTTCTAGTACTAACCGTCCGATCCAGATCCGTGCAATACCGCACGTATCTGATCGGACCCTGCCATATCTCCATATGGCCCCTACAGCGTTTCGCCCGAAAGCTTGAGTAACTGTATGTGTGGTGGACTCTAAAGACTCGTCAATACTATGGCTGTGGATTTAACCACTAGCACGTCAGAGGTATAAGCCAATACGTAACGGGCCACCAGCTATTGACCAAAAGGGACGTCGATGAGCGAACTCATCCTGACACCCTACTGAGCCTGTCAGTGACAATATCCGTACAGTCCGGTCCGTTTGTCTATGAGCATCGCATGGCGGGCCTAGGGGGTTGGTAAAAGTCAGACCCCCAAAAGCGGTACAAGTCGTGTCGGAGTGTAGCCCAGAACACCCTGAGATACTACTGGAATACCTACCAGTAAATCTCCTGCCTTGGCCAAGGACTTCGTGTAATGGCTCTCCTAGACACAGCGCGACCTCACCCCCCATACCGGGAGAGACGAACCCCTGAAGATCCGCTCACTGCCTCCATGTGGCTCGGGACTGTACCCAACTAAAACCTGTTTGCACGACTCCTTTGAGCCGTGGTAGGGTAGTAATCAAAGTACAGTGGGAACTTACACGAGACAAATGACGATCCCCAGGTCGATGAACTAACCTGTACACATGTCACCAGGGAACTGCTATCTGACGTCAGGTATAAGACCAACTAGCATGTTCCCGGCGAGTCCTGTCCGGGGTACTCATAACCCAATGAGCACCTGTATACATCTTAGGTGAACCAACTGACACCAGTGGCTTGTGAGACCGGCCACCGCCCCTCGTCGGGGTCTCGACTGTATACACTAGTCTACTCTGGAGAATCGATGCCCTGTCTCGAAACTCCCACGACTAAGGACCTTTTAAGGATGTGCTTATAGACTCCAGTTCTCACTTATATGATCGCCCTCATACTACTGGTAGTCAAGCAAGAATCTTAGGGGCTTTATCAACGTGTAATAGCGACTCATAAGGTCACCTAAAGCAGTACACGATGATAAAGGTAAACCAGATAGCATACTATCATCTTGAGTAAGACTGTCCTACCGGGATAGGTCCTCCCTCAATCATTGCAATCACGTGCCTGCGATCCAATAATTGACTCTGAAGGCACTATCTCCAACAGACCTTTCTCACATGATTCAGCACCAGACCATTTAGCTTGGACGCGATCTTTCGTTCACCAGCAGCCAATTGTGTTAATGGCTAGTTGGGTGGAGAAACTTCGGTCAAGGGTCTTGCCATCTATGAAGGGTTTTTCTTGGACGTAGCCGTATAGTGAGGTAATCACGTGTAAGGCTGCGAACGAGATATGAGAGTTTAGTAATCCTCACTTAGAAGGTACGCTTAATAAAAATTTTTAATTCGGGGACGAATTTTTATAAGGGGGGAGATTGTAACGTTTCAGAAATCGTTTTGCGAATTTTCCCGTTTTAGGGCAAAATTGTATGTTCTTCCCGTTTTAACCCGATTTCGATCAAACGTCCGTATAAGCTTACCGACACCTTTTTTAGCTAAAATAAAACTTGTGCGCGAACTTTAGGGGTATTTGGGATGTTTTGGTTCAGATAGAATTTTTTCCCAAATAAAATATTATTTTAAACGGTATTTGGTGCACGTAAATCGGGAAATTTCTTCTCTTGAGAATAAATTATTTTTTTTGTCACTAGAATATTTTGGAAACTTCTTTTTAAATATCTATATATTTTTAGAGTGCAAAAGGAATTATTTTAAAAAGAAAAGAAAAGGTGTAAAGGTGGCAATTAGCATTTATTACTCTTTTTCCTAACAATTTCTTCACAAAAAATTCACAAAAATACCTCCTCACCCCCTTGGCCGGCCCTTCCCTTCGCCTTGCTGCCCCATATCATTTCCACCCATTTTCAACTCATTTTTCATCAAATAAATCATGAAAAATTCAAATAAAATCACAAAAACTCAAATATATTCTTTTTCCTTCATTCTTCTTCATAAAAGTAGCTCGGATCTTCATTCAAAACATCATTTTGGAGGAAAAGATGATGAGTTTGGTTTCTTGGTTTTGATCTTTTGTGGAGGTATAAAACCCTAACCCTAATCCATTTTGTTGTTTCTAAATTTCTAATTAGTATATTAATTGTTTATTTAAGCTTTTAGTTTCATGTTTGAAATTCAAGACTTGATTTTTATGATAATATAATTAGGGTAAAACTTGATTTATGTGTTTAATGTTTATTTGAAGTGTTAATTTGTGTTTTGGAGAAGATTAACCTAGTAGAAAATGTTAATTTTTGCTAATGAACACTTTGTTTAATTATGCAATTTTGCTTACTAGGTTTTTGCTAAAATTTATTTAGCAAGTGTTAAAAATATAGAAATGGTTTTTATAGCTTAGTTAAGCTATTTTAAGGTGTTTATAATCGCTAGATATGCGTTAGCTTGAAACTAGTGCGAAATATTGCGATAAGTTGTTTACTAGATTTCGGGGTTTTTCCGACGTGGGTTCGATTGGTCGTTGCGAGGTTATATCTATTGTATTCCTCGTAATTTTTGTGTTGTGTTGCGCGATCGGGACGATCGGGGTCTAGACTTGTGTTTTGTAGTTTAGCGACCCCAATTAGGGTTTTTGGCCGATGTCGTGCGCGATAGATGCGCTAAGCGCGCAGTGTAATTTTCAGGGCGTCATTCTTGCGTTTCGATGTCTTTTCGTCGATGAGGATATTTGCTTATGTATTGTGTTTGTGAAATTTTAGGTTCGCAAGCGGGGATTTCAGACGCTACGACAAGGGAAAACAGGTGGTAGGCTTCACTTAGCCAGGAGCGTTGGTGAGTAGATTTAACATCTACAAGGGAATCGCTCACATGGCGTTATGCGTCAGGGCTAGAGATTTTATTACTGGTAGCATATTCTACGTTATTGTTAGAATTGCGCATTTACCCTATTACTTAGATGTAGTTGTGCCTGGACTAGTAGTAGTAGGACACTGCACATATTATTGACGATTCATATTGCACGAGCACTGATTGTATGCTACACACACCATCAATAATTGCCATGTCACACACAAAACCACTTATAGATGTTATATTTCTTGGTTAGGGACATTATGACATTGATTCATACTGCTTATCATATATGGCATTTAGCATACCTGTATTCCTATAGAGTATTGTAACATTAGAGATAGGTACATATACACTCCGTGACATAGCTACAGGTATACCTTGCACATACTATTCTTATACCCAGGGGGTATACTATATCATTGCTTATAGGTAGACACATTATCTTGCTATATCTTATTGATTTCACATACATTTGGTTTTAGCTACATGTTTACTTTCACTTGATGTTATTTAGAAGTGGATAAATAGAAACCGTATGATATTTGTATTAACTTGATGCAGTTAATTAGCGGTTTTTCCTTTATATGCTTGCATTTCAGATATGGCGTACATATTATATTCATGGATTTTCGCATTGTTATATGGATTTTTCATGATATTTTCTGGATTTGGGAACCGCGGGAGTTCATGAAATTATGCATTATTTGAAAAACCCGGTTTCCTTGATATGATATTTTAGCAGCCACCATGAGATTTGTCGTTTACGATGTGTATACCCTACGCGAGGAAAGGAGGGATCCGTGTATGGGTACATGGTGGGCCCGGAGGTACCCTGAAGCAAGAACGATGTCGTGGTGTCAGGCGACGAGGCTTAGGGGAACCATACTATCCGGTGACAGGACCAATGACTCAGCGGCTATCATGTGGATACCGACGGGAGTCATGTACGTATGGATACGTCGAGAGGCGAGGGTCAGAGCTAGGCACTCGAGCTTTTAGGATAGCGTATGATACGTACCTATCAGGATGTTAGTCTGGGAGACGGCATATGATAGATCAGTATTTCTGTGTCAATGCTTGGCACATTGGTTTCATGATATTTCTAATTACTCCTTGCATATAACAGGGGATTTATCCGCTGTTATATATACCCTTACACCAATATTAGTGGAATGGGACGCTAATATATGTGTATTGACCTCATCATATTTATTTATGTTATTATATTTAGGATGTTAGAATTTTGCTGGAGATTTGATTCGGGATATAAGAGATTCATTTGAGATTGGATACTGGATAGATATGCGAGATCCACTTGATGTTGAACATTCGATATATGTGAGATATACTTGATGATTGTACATTCGATATATGTGAGATATACTTGATGATTGTACATTCGATTATATGAGATATACTTGATATGGTACATACGAGATATGTGAGATATACTTGATGTTGTACATTCGATATATGTGAGATATACTTGATGTTGTACATTCGGGATATACGAGATATACTTGATATTGTGCAATTGAGGAGATATGATACTTAGATGATATGATAGCCAATTTGGGGGCTGATTTGAGGAATTGGGATTTGAATTGTCTTGCTGGATTGTGATCCTACCACGATGTCAGGATTCCGTGGAAATGAAATACTTCACTCCATACCTCACCTTTATCTGTTTGTGCATTGCTTCATGTATTAGTAGTACCTGTTAGTGTACCTTTCATGATTGTTGCGCATTAATTTCTCATATCCCTATTGCATGATTATTGCATACTGTTGTCATATCATCATTGCTTTATATATTGGTTGTACCTGCTAGTGTACTTTCCATTATTCTGCATTCATATGACATGTTATTACTGTTAATTGCATATCTAGATTCACGCTTTACGTGCATACTTGCGATTACCTGCATATGTTATTTATTATTGACTAGTTGGCAACTCACCCCGTTGTGCTACAGTGTTTACAGGTGTTCCTCAGGATAGTCAGAGGCGGGCTATTATCACACATCTTATCATCTTTTGCTACGGATACCACATCAGCTCACAGTGTGCAGTTTGCTTAGGTGGGTTTTGTGGTTATTCGTTGTATTGTATATTCGTTGTATCCCTGTACTCTCCATCTACTATTTTCATATTGACTTAGAGACGTGGTGAGGACGATGTTGTATATTATGTTGGATTTGTTGTCTTTTATACAGTTTCCTTTCTATCGTCTTCTATTTCTTCGCTACGGCATCGTAGATTTGTTGTGGTGGTTGTTTTCCTTCTTTGGGCATGGATTTGCTCCCGTTGGGGATGCTTTACATTTTATTTATGTTGTACCCACTTTTGGGGTTGGTTTTATAAAGGAGGTGCTGCCAAAATTTTAAAGGAAATAAAGTTGGACTTTTAAAGAATTTGGGTTGTGATTTCAAAGACTTTTAAACAATGTTTCTTATCTTTTCTTGTTTTTTACTAGTTTAGATTTCTGGGTTTTTGCTTTCTTTTATTGCGTTACACCTGTAAACGTTGCCTAGTATTAGGGCCGTCACGTGCCAATTTCGGGTCGTGACAATTCTATTCTCGCGATTTGTATCATCAGTCGGTTATATGAGATATAGCTGGGTTACCGAATCAAGTGTTGATTCGATATATTGATACACTAGATATTAGTCGGTTATATGCGATATGACCGGATCATTAAATCAAGTGTTGATTTAATGATTTAATGTATAATTATATATTTGATATATTACTTTACATTAACTAGAATTGGTTCACTTAAGATTGATTTTCTCACTTGATGTGCACAAGTTGTATATGTGATATATGCTTGTGCACTAGTTTGTATCTTGATTGATGATACATGCAAATTTGGGTGTGTGTATGACTTACACCATATTTAAGATAATGGTTTGGGTTTTTATTTATTTTGGTAAAACAATATGGTGGCTTTCTTTGTCTTGGCTTAAAGCTTCATGAAGCTTTTAAGCATCTTTGACAAAGTCCACTCATTTTGTTTTGCATAAGATTTTTATTAACCAAACCAATAACTCAAACTATGGTTTAGTCTCTACAAAGGTTAACTCATCCATGGTTGCATTATGATAGACTTCACTTGATTATTCTTTTTACATAATTTTCATTATTCTTATTCTTTTCTTTCTTCTTCTTCTTCTTCAAGAAGAAGAAAAGCTTGCTAGAAAATTTTCAAGTGAAGTAAAAGAGTGAGAAATCCAAATCCAAAGTGAACCCACTTCCTATCTCATCATCCTCTGCTACTTGCCATTTAGTTTAGGGTGTTCTCTTCACAAATTTCTTGACCTAGTGAAGATGGAGCTTGAGTTTGAGTCTCCTCGACGTAGATCATCTTCGGCCTCGAAGTCAACGACCTAGCCCGCTCATTTCTCCGAGGAAACCATCACTCGAGTACGGGATCTCGATGATCGCAGCGAAGGGATGTCAACACAGAGCTTTAGAAGTGAAGGACCGGATCTACAAAGGTTGTAATCCCTTTCACTTAGTGTTAAAGTGTTTTACTTGCTAGTTTTCGCATAATCTCTAGTATACGATCTTGGTTAGGGTTGTTTGGCACGGCTAAATTTTTGAATCGGGCATGGTAGATGCCTTGTAGAACCTTGTTAGAGTGCCTAGGAACCCTACATGATGTTCTTGTCCCCAATTTTTATCGAAATAGTAGGACAACCGGGGTCCTTGTGCTTTTAGGGTAAAGATTGGACAAGAGCATCACTAACAGCACTACCCATGAAAACTTTCTTTAGTACTTGTGACTTCCTCTTCTAGGTGCATAAGTGCTTTAAGATTTTCGCGTAAGAAGGAACTTGTTGGATTGCATCCAAGAGAGGTATATTTATGCTAACCTGTTTGAACAACTCTACAATCTTCTCCATTTGTGGAGTTGGTATATTGGATCTCAACCGGTTTGGAAAAGGAACATTTTGGAAATTTGTTGAGTCCAATTTTTGTGGATCAGATTGTGGAGTTGGAACGGATCCCCGTGTAGATGTGTTCATGATGTGAGAAGTGGGTCCGTTCGTGCTAGAAGAAGTAGAGCCTTGTGAAGAATGAAGAATAGGCTCTAACGAAGAAGAAGATGATGAAGAAGAAGAAGGTGAAGAAGATGAAGAAGAACCACCGGCAGGGGTGTCATTGTTAATGCCCACATTATTGTGCAACACTTTTCCAGATCTCAACGTGGTCACATCATTTACGTCAAGATTTTGCTGTTCATATGCAACATGTGCGTGACCGGGATTTGGCAGTGGTTGAGATGGAAGCTTTCCCTTTTCTCGCTCGCTCAACGCAGCATTGAGTTGTGCAATTTGTGCCTCAATAGATTTGATACTTTGATCGTGTGAAGCACTGTTTTACACCAAAGATTGAATAGAAGTCTCTAACCTTACTGCGGATCGTGTAGATTGCTTTAGGAACGCATCTAGACTTCTTTCTAGCGAGTTAACCTTATCATTATTTGGTTGAACAAAATTGTTTTGAGGGTAAGAATTGTTGGGCACAAAATTGTTCATTTGGTTAGGGTAAGGTTGTGGGTGGAAAGGTTGCTGGTGTTGAGTTTGTGGAGGTGCTTATTGTTGTGGAGGAGGAGGCCTTTGAAACTTGTTGTTTCCTTGGAATTGTTGATTTTGATTCCAAGCAAAATTTGGGTGACTCCTCCAACCCGGATTATAAGTCGAAGAGTATGGATCATTGCTCTCTCTTTGCTGAAAGGCAGCATTGACGTGATCTTGACCTTAAGCAGGTGGATTGTAAGGACACTCTTTGGTAAGATGTGATGGATCCGAACAACAAGCACAAATAGTCTGTGGGGGAAAAGCAGGGGCAGGAGAAGGTGATGAGATTTTGGTCTCAATCGCTTCTGGCTTTTTCGTAAGTGCGTCCATCTCGGCCTTCATAGAAATTAACATATCTAATTGATGTATGCCTGTTTTATACTGACCAATAGAAGAAGATGAGGTGGTCTTGGTTCTTTCCCACTGAAGTGTTTGTTCAGCAAGATCCTCGAGAAACTGCCATGCTTCCTCACTAGATTTGGTTAGAAAGTGACCTTGACAAATGGTTTCTAGCAACTACTTCGTTGCTGGGTTCAATCCCTCGTATAATGTTTCGCAAAGTTGCCAATTTTCGATCCCATGGTGAGGGCATTGAACAAGTAGGTCTTTGAATCTTTCAAAACACTTCCAAAAGGGTTCGGAAGGAAGCTGGGAAAATTGTATAATCTTATTGCGAATTCTCGCAGTCTTGCGATGAGGATAAAACTTTTTAAGAAATGCTTTAACAAACTCTTCCCAATTCTTAATTGAATGTGATGCTGTGCTGTATAACCACTTCTCGGCTAAGTCACATAAGGTGAAAGGAATGACCCTTATCCTTCTAGCATCATCTGATAATTTGGTTGTTTTCATCATTGCGCAAACGTTTTGGAATTTGTTTATGAAGATATAGGCATCTTCAGATTGCAGTCCGTGAAATTTGGGCAACATGTTGATGAAGTGGGGTTTGATCTCAAAATTGTCCCCATTTTCCGGTGGGAGTGAAAGACAAGTAGATAAGGCGGTGCAAATAGGGTAGAAAAGATCCTTGAGCGCGATTCGTTGGGGCGCTTCAACAGGCGGGTGTTGCGGGTTATTCGCACCTAACGGAGGTGAAATCAGTCCCGTGGGTAAGGTGTTGTTAGGATTATATCCCGACATCCCTTCAGAAGAAGAATTTGAAGGTGAAGGTGGGGAAGTGGAAGGAATTTCAACTTCGGAGTCGAAAGCTTCGTCAGTCGGTACTAACGAAACACGGACTAATCGGGCGCTAGTGTCCCTAGTCCAACCGGACATACACTAAAGAGGTAGTATAGTCAAACAGAATGTGGAGGTAAGAAAACGTCAATGGAAAGAAAGTGGTGTAAGTGGGGTGCGCGGATTTTTAGCGACAAGTTGCAAGTTTTTGTAAAAGTTTTTCCTTTTTTTTTCTTTTTGTGTTTTTTTTTATGCGGAGGTTTTGCAAAAAAGATTTTCGATAAAAGGCTTAGACACCGTTCAATCAACCACAAATGCACAATCTGTTAGTTGTATGTATGCCCTAGAGGCCAGTATTGTACAGATGATGTATATTATATTGGATGTTTGGACATATATATAGAGGACTTTCTTGCTCGATATGATAGTATGCTATCTGGTTGCTCTTTACTTTAACATGTATACATGTCTCTTTATACTGACTTATAGTTACATGTTGGTAAAGCCCTTAGGATGTGTACTTGACTACCTGGACTATGATGTGGATCATACTAGTGGGGACATGGTAGTCCATAAGTACATCCTTCAAGGTCCCTAGTCGTGGGTGTATCGAGACGGGGTATCGATATACCAGAGTAGACTAGCGTATACGCTTCTCGACCCATGAGATGGGCGATGGATGATCCCATATCCATTGGTGTTTGACATCAGAGATGGTATACGGGTGCTCAGTGTTGACTGGGTACACTGGACGGACTCACCGAGAACTCCCAGATGGTATTATACCTCACGTCAGATGGCAGTTCTCTGGTGACACTTGTACAGGTTAGTCTGTAGACCCGAGATCGTCATAGAGTCTTATGTGATTCCCACTGTGCTTTGATTCCCACCTTACCACGTCCATGAGGGCGTGCAAAACGGTGTTTTTTGGGTACAGTCCCGAGTCACATGGAGGCAATGAGCGATAGGAGGGGTTTCGTCTCTCCCGGTATTGGGGGTTGATGTTGCGCTGTGCTTGATTGGCCGTAACAGGGAAGTCCCTGGCCAGGGCTGATTCAGAGATTTACTGGTAAGTGTTACCAGTAGTTTCTCGACCCGTTATGAGCCTCACATCGGCACGACTTATCGGTTATTGGGGTCTGACGTTTACCACCCGTAGACTTGATATGCGACATATCAGACGAGAAGACCGGACTGTACGGGAAGTGCTACCGGCAGGCTTTACAGGAGTTGGAGCGGTTTTGCTTGCTGATCTTCTGATCGCTCAATACTCGGGTAGCCGTTACGTCTAGCTAGCACCGCTGACGGCTTGTAGGTGTGTGATGTGATCATCACCTACTGCCGGCGTATTGACGAGTCTTTAGAGTCCTACATAGTGGTTTTTCTGGCTCAGGCAAAACGAAATAGGAGCACGTATGTGATATGAGCGAGACCGAGAATAAATGCGTGTATATGATACCGTATTCTATTCTCTTGACTTTTTTGTATCGGTCGGTTATATATGATATAGCCGGGTTATCGAATCAAGTGTTGATTCGATAAGTCGATACAATGGTTGTTAGCCGGTTATATGAGATATGACCGGATTATTAAGTCAAGTGTTGATTTAATAATTAAGTGTATAATTGTATATTGGATATACTAATTTACATTTACTAACACATGTTCACTTTAGGGTTTTTCTCACTTTCACACATCTTTACTATATATATATGATATATATATTAAAATGTGTTATATATTTGTATCATGGTTGTTGATACACTAGACATGTGTGTATGAGACATACACCATTCTAAGAATTATGATGGGTTATGTTTATTTAAGATAATTACAAAATTAGAAGAGTTTTGGATGAAGCATGAAGCTTGTAGAAGCTTACTTTGCTTTGATAAAGTCTACTAGCTTTGTCTTTACCTTAGATTCCTTTTAACCCAACCATAATCAAATTAGCTATGGTTATGGCTCTACAAGGGTTAGTATATGATACTCACTCACCATGGTTACACTTCTCACTTAATCATTATCCTCATTTCTTTTCTTTTGTTCATCATCTTCTTCTTCATTTGAGCAAGAGAAAAGCAAGATAGGGTTTGATCCAAAGTGAGAATCCTTGTGAGAAACAAAATTCTAAAGAGAACCCACTTCCTATTTCTCCATCTTCTGCTAGATTAGTACATTAGTATAGGGTGTTTACTTCACTAATTCTCTAGTTAGTGAAGTAGGAGCTTGAGTCGGAATTCCCTCAACGTATATCATCTTCGGCCTCGGAGACTTCAAGCAAGGTCGCATCCTTCGCATCATGAAGCCATGCAAGAGCCTGGGAGAACCTTGGTCGCAGCGAAGGGACTTCAACAAGGAGCAAATAAAGTGGAGAACCGATCTACAAAGGTTGTATATCGCGTTCCCTTTAGTGTAAAGTTGTTTACTTGCCATTAGTTTCGCCTAAACTCTAGTTAACGATCTTGCTTAGGGTTGTGCGGCTCATAAAAAATTTAATTTTGGCATGGTCGATACCTTATAGAGCCTTGTTAGTGTGCCTAGTAACCCTACAGTGGTATCAGAGCCTAGCTAGAGCATTAGGCGATGTGGTAACGAAGTTAAAACCTCGATCGAACCCGAATACGTCTTGATAACCCCCCCTCTGGATAATTTTTAAAATCTGGGATTTTTATGAATTAAAAATATCCAAAAATATCAGCAGGTAATTATAAGAATTACCAGAAAGTTCGAGAGTCTAATTCCGTACTATCGCCGCGGAACCGCGGTCCCAACCCACTTACTGCGGCGGTTCCGCGGCAGATATATGGAATTGGAGACAGAGCTTTTTGCAGTAATATTAAATATCATTCCTGTATGTTTCTGGGTATTTTTAATCTGTCTCAACTGTTGGGTATTTTTACGGTTTATTTTGAAATCGTAGATTCGATCGGAGAATTTAATTTTGTTCTGTTATTCCGGATTATTTAGAAAGTACTAAAATGTTCGAACGGATATCATTAACTCAATTTTTCCCGGCACGAAAAAATATTCAAGTGTTGAATTTTTCTCGGGTTTAAATCTTTCGGAAAAACATGCAAGAAATGTGACGGACCCTCTAGAAGACAACAAACCTTAACTCGATTATGTGATCCTCTTGAACTGCCCTTTGAACCTTAGGGTTTGGGGCAGTACGGCGTGCCACATGTGAGGCGTTGGCATGACCCTTCTACGGCTGGACCGTTGCTATTGTGACGTATACTGGAATCTTTAAACTCCGCTCAAGTGTTGAGCTATTATGGAAATCTTGAGTATTTGATTATTCGATCGGAAAGTTTAATACTGTCTATTTATCTGGAATGCGATACAATATGTGGAATTCATACAGTTAGGCATGAAATGCGAAATATGTGATAGTTCGGATTTACGATGTCTAAAGAGATTGTGGATTCCAAATGTTGTAGTTTTACACTTTCTTTTCTATGACAGTAAGTGTAATATGTGAATCGCCGGTTTCGTTGCTATATGTCAACGACAATTGGGATGCGCATATTTACTTACGTTGATGACATGTGATATTATGTGTTGCTGGATATGTTATATTGGATCGTCGCGTTCTGAATAGCCGGGGGTTTTAAGTGAGATGAGAGTTTTCTTTTTCATTCATGTAAAATAAAATGTATGTAATATTCTTTTATTGGGGCACTTCCGGGATGAGGTTGATGTCACCTTTTATATATTATTTACTTTTCCGCACTAGGATAGACCCAAGGAGGAGAGCACAAGTAACCGGGTTCTGGAGTCCAGTGGGAGACCAACTCGAGGAGTCGAGTCCGGGTCTCCTAACTCCAGAATTGGTAGGGTTGCTTGCCGCTCTCGTAGGGGTCTAGGGGTGTGGGTTTGGCTATTCGTCGCGACCGTGGAATCCGTATTTTATAGAGGCTCAAAATAAAACACGGACGTCCTAGTATATCCAATGTTTCATATGTTTCTTCTGCTGCGATATCTGTGATGTGATCATTTGATGTTCTGTGATAAATAATATATATAGTATATATGATATATTGTATAGGCGTTACTTATGTTTTACACCTGCGCTACCCCTGCCCTGCTCTGTCGTTAGTTACCTAACCTAACGGTGCACGAGGGGATATCGAGGCGAATGCGGATGGCATAAGTGTACGTCGTATTTATCTGTGATGTTTAGGTGACTTAAATGATGGGACATCATTAATATGATTAATGAAAGAAAAGAAACCTAAAAGATGTTGTAGAATCAAATTTTAATAAAAAAAAGGGGTAGCTACAGTTTTCCTTTGCATAGCGGTATATATGATATACCTTGCACCTTATTCGATGAGGAAAGAGCCGAGATCCCTTCACCGGGAGTGACCTCTTTAGCAAAACTGGCAGATGCTACAACACTCGGTTTGACTTTTGACTGCTTTTGGAGTTTTGCTTTGCATAGTGATGTATATGATATATCCTGCACCTTATTCCATAAGGAAAGAGCCGAGATCCCCTTCTCCGGGAGTGACCTCTTTAGCAAAACTAATAAAACCCTTAAAATCACTCCATTTCAAAATTCACATGATTCTACGACGATATCAAGTTCATTACGCAATAGGTTTTCAGAAAAACCTGTCGCAGCCCTCCGTCATTTCAGATAAGAACTGTTTAGTATCCGTGCTGCGTTTGTTGGCCTTTGTCAAGGCGTAGTGTGCGGTAGCTAAATGGTGCTTATCTTCTTATACATATGATGCAGATTGTTTTGGGGTAGTCGTACGACCTTGTTGGCCTTTGTCAAGGGTCGTGCGGGTGGGTTTGATTCAATCAAGAATGACGGGATGAACTTGACAACCAACCTATGATTTGTTGGCCTTTATCAAGGTTATAGGGGTTAGGGGCAAAATATTATCGGGAATTTCAAGTGTTGAGATTTTTAATGAGATTGCATACCTTCTATAAGATAGTTGGATCCCGATACCCACTGCGAGTAATTGTTACTCCCGGGAGAGTTTTACACAGGACAATTAGCCGATCAAGTAGGTGTCTAGAAAGGTGTCAACGGGGTTACGCCTCTGGGAAAATGAGGTTTACTTTAATTAGGTCCGTGCGAAAGCACGGGGAACCTCCCTCAAAGTACCGACACTGGCCTGGCTGAAAGATTGGCGAAGTTGTAGGGTGTAATTAATCCCGGCTAGTCTTTCCTTTTAGGGTTTGAAGGAATATTTGATAAAAAAAACAGTGGGAGCCATCCTGATTAGATAAGATAATAACCAATCTGATCTTGCAAGAGCATACGCTAAAGTGTTTTCTTCTCTCTCTCTCCCGGTAGCGACCATATCATGCCTTAATAAAGATAATAATATGGATGTATTGACCGAACCCGCATGTTATACTGTGCTGGGAACGTTGGTTCCGTTCTTTCTTATAAGAGTTATAAGACTGATCAGGATATAGGGGAATACCAGGATTCCCATGCCACCTGTATGAAGAAAGTACATGTTGATGCATTTTCTTCGGGTGTGTTCGTTACAGAGAACTGTTTCTCCATTTCCTCTACGTCCTGGGTATTAGATACCGGGTCAGGATCCCATATATGTAATCGGTTACATGGGCTTAGGAAAGGTAGAGAACTTGGAGAAGGTGATAAAGACATAAGGGTTGGAAATGGTGCAATTGTTGCAGCTAAAACCGTCGGGGAATATCACCTTGTATTGCCAACTGGTAATACATTGATTCTGAACGAATGCTATTTCATGCCGAACCTGGTATGCAACATTATATCGGTTTCTTTTTTAAGTAAAGAGGGATATAATTTTGTATTACAAGATAATGTTATGAACATTTTCCTAAACCAAAAGTTGGTTGGATCAGGCACGTTGTGCAATGGCATTTATGTTCTAAATCAATCAACAGTTCTGAGCATAACAAACACACATAAGAGGAAGAGTTCAGAACTGAACGAATCCTTCTTATGGCATTGTAGACTCGGTCATATAAATACGACACGGCTAGCTAAGTTGCATAAGGATGGATATTTAAATCCATTTGAATTTTCATTTTATGACACTTGCCAGTCATGTCTCAAAGGCAAGATGACCAAAACACCGTTTACGGGACACGGAGAGAGAGTTACAGAACTCTTGGGACTGGTACATAGTGATGTATTCGGCCCCATGTCTACACATGCCAGAAATGGTTCTGCGTACTTCATTACATTCACTGACGATCTCTCTAGATTCGGATATGTGTTCCTGATGAAACACAAATCAGAAGCTTTTGAGAAATTTAGAGAATATAAACAAGAAGTCGAGAACCAAACCGGAAAAAGTATTAAAATCCTTCGATCTGATCGAGGAGGAGAATACTTGAGCAATGAATTCCTGGACTTCCTAAAAGAGAATGGTTTTCTCTCTCAGCTAACTCCTCCATATACACCACAGCACAACGGTGTATCTGAACGGAGGAACCGCACCCTATTAGATATGGTGCGCTCTATGATGAGCACAGATGAGTTACCTATTTCCTTCTGGGGGTATGCGCTGGAGACAGCGGAATACCTATTGAATCAAGTTCCATCTAAATCTGTACCTACCACACCATATGAGATATGGAGTGGGAAGAGACCATGTCTTAAACGTGTTAAGATATAGGGTTGTCCGGCCTATGTTAAAACACAAAATCCGGAGAAACTCGAGGCACGGTCAGTTCTATGCAAGTTTGTGGGATATCCCAAACATTCACATGGATATCTTTTCTACCATACTGAGGAACAAAAAGTGTTTGTTCCTCGACATGCCACCTTTTTAGAAAAGGAATTTCTTACAAAAGAAATTAGTAGCGACCAGGTAGAACTGGAAGAAATTCCGACTACACAAACTCAAACTGAAGATTTAGTGGAACCAGAGGATTCGTTAGTTCCCAACAAACCTCATCCTCTACGCCGATCTAGTAGGGTTCCTCACCCACCTGAGAGATACTACGGTTTTCTCATGGATGGTGGGAGCGAGGATTGCATCATGGTTGATGATGACCCAACTAGCTTCGAGCAGGCCATCACGAGTGGGGACTCAGTGAAATGGCTGGATGCAATGCGGTCCGAGATGGAATCCATGTACACCAACAAAGTATGGACTTTGGAAGTTGCTCCTGAAGGGGTAAAACCCATTGGGAGCAAGTGGATCTTCAAGAAAAAACTTGGTGTAGATAGGAAAGTGGAGACTTTCAAAGCTAGACTTGTTGCAAAAGGTTTTCGTCAAAGACCAGGTGTGGACTATGACGAAACCTTTTCTCCAGTAGCTATGCTTAAATCTATCCCGATCATGCTTGCCATCGCTGCATATCATGACTACGAAATCTGGCAAATGGATGTTAAGACCACCTTTCTAAACGGTGATTTAGAAGAGTGCGTGTACATGACTCAGCCAGAGGGCTTCGTAGATAGTGGGAGCAGCGGGAAGGTATGCAAGCTGCTTAAATCCATTTGTGGATTGAAGCAAGCATCGCGGAGTTGGAACATCTGCTTTGACGTCGTTTTAAAAGAGTTTGATTTCGTCAAAAATGTATATGAACCTTGTATCTATAAGAAGGTGGCAGAGAGTAAGGTTGTCTTCCTCGTATTGTATGTGGACGACATACTCTTGATAGGAAATGACATTCGTATGCTGCAATCGGTGAATCTCTTCTTATCACAAAGATTCTCAATGAAAGATCTTGGTGATGCCTCCTGCATATTGGGGATTAAGATCTATAGAGATAGATCTAAACGGATATTGGGATTGTCCCAATCCAGGTACATTGACACCATACTAAAGAGGTTTAGTATAGAAGAGTCCAAACGTGGGTTTTTACCCACGATCTCAGGGCTCACTCTCTCCAAAGAGATGTCTCCCAAGACTGATTTGGAGAGAGCTCGCATACAAGGGATACCCTATGCTTCGGCAGTAGGCTCTATCATGTACGCGATGCTATGTACCAGACCTGATGTAGCATACTCACTAAGTGTAATGAGTAGGTATCAAGCTGATCCTGGAGAGAGTCACTGGACTGCTGTGAAGAGCATTCTCAAGTACTTACGAAGGACTAAAGAGATGCTCTTGGTGTATGGTAATGGAGAACTCCAAGTAGAGTCCTTTACCGATTCAAGCTTCCAGAGTGATAAGGACGACTCTAAGTCGCAGTCGGGATTTGTCTTTACCCTTTACGGAGGGGCGGTTAGCTGGAAGAGTTCCAAGCAGGAAACCGTGGCAGACTCGACAATGGAGGCTGAATACATCGCTGCCAACGATGCTGCCAAAGAGGCTGTCTGGATCAAGAAGTCCATTACTGAACTTGGAGTGGTTCCATCCATTGAGCGTCCAATACCTTTGTATTGCGATAACAATGGAGCTGTGGCTTTGGCCAAGGAACCCAGGTCCCATCAGCGATCTAGGCATATTCTGAGGCGGTATCACCTAATCCGGGAGATAGTTGATCGCCGGGAGATCGAGGTCAGGAGGGTTGACACGAAGAACAACACTGCGGATCCACTCACGAAGGCTATTCCCCAGATATAGTTTGAGAGACTCTTCGGGATGCTCGGTATGCGATACTATAGCACCTGGCCCTAGTGCAAGTGGGAGATTGTTAGTTGTATGTTTGCCCTAGAGGCCAGTGTTGTACAGATGATGTATATTATATTAGATTCTTCGACATATATAGAGAGGACTTTCTTGCTCGATATGATAGTATGTTATCTGGTTGCTCTTTACTTTAACATGTATACATGTCTCTTTGTACTGTCTTATAGTTACATGTTGGTAAAGCCCTTATGATGTCTACTTGACTACCTGGACAATGATGCGGATCATACTAGTGGGGACATGGTAGTCCATAAGTACATCCTTCAAGGTCCCTAGTCGTGGGTGTATCGAGACGGGGCATCGATATACCAGAGTAGTCTAGCGTATACGCTTCTCGACTCATGAGATGAGCGATGGATGATCCCATATCCATTGGTGTTTGACATCAGAGATGGTATACGGGTGCTCAGTGTTGACTGGGTACACTGGACGGACTCACCGAGAACTCCCAGGTGGTATTATACCTCATGTCAGATGGCAGTTCTCTGGTTACACTTATGCAGGTTAGTCTGTAGACCCGAGATCGTCATAGAGTCTTGTGTGATTCCCACTCTACTTTGATTTCCACCTTACCACATCCATGAGGGCGTGAAAAACGGTGGTTTTTGGGTACAATCCCGAGTCACATGGAGGCAATGAGCGATAGGAGGGGTTTTGTCTCTCCCGATATTGGGGGTTGATGTTGTGCTGTGCTCGATTGGCCGTAACAGGGAAGTCCCTGGCCAGGGATGATTCAGATATTTACTGGTAAGTGTTACCGGTACTTTCTCGACCCGTTATGAGCCTCACATCGGCACGAATTATCGGTTATTGGGGTCTGACGTTTACCACCCCTAGACTTGATATGCAACATATCAGACGAGGAGACCGGACTGTACGGGAAGTACTACCGGCAGGCTTTTACAGGATTTGGAGCGGATTTTCTTGCTGATCTTCTGATCGCTCAATATCCGGGTAGCCGTTACGTCCAGCTAGTACCGCTGATGGCTTGTGGGTGTGTGATGTGATCATCACCTACTGCCGGCGTATTGACGAGTCTTTAGAGTCCTACATAGAGGTTTTTCTGGCTCAGGCAAAACGAAATAGGAGCATGTTTGTGATATGTGCAAGACCGAGAATAAATGCGTGTATGTGATACCGTATTCTATTCTATCGACTTTTTTGTATCGGTCGGTCATATATGATATAGCCGGGTTATCTAATCAAGTGTTGATTCGATAAGTCTATACATTGGTTGTTAGCCGGTTATATGAGATATGACCGGATTATTAAGTCAAGTGTTGATTTAATAATTAAGTGTATAATTGTATATTGGATATAATAATTTACATTTACTAACACATGTTCACTTTAGGGTTTTTCTCACTTTCACACATCTTTACTATATATATATGATATATAATTTAAAATGTGTTATATATTTGTATCATGGTTGTTGATATACTAGACATGTGTGTATGGGACATACAGCATTCTAAGAATTATGGTGGGTTATGTTTATTTAAGATAATTACAAAATTAGTAGAGTTTTGGATGAAGCATGAAGCTTGTAGAAACTTACTTTGCTTTGACAAAGTCTACTAGCTTTGTCTTTACCTTAGATTCCTTTTAACCCAACCATAATAAAATTGGCTATGGTTATGGCTCTACAAGGGTTAGTATATGATACTCACTCACCATGGTTACACTTCTCACTTAATCATTATCCTCATTTCTTTTCTTTTGTTCATCATCTTCTTCTTCATTTGAGCAAGAGAAAAGCAAGCTAGGGTTTGATCCAAAGTGAGAATCCTTGTGAGAAACAAAATTCTAAATAGAACCCACTTCCTATTTCTCCATCCTCTATTAGATTAGCACTTTAGTATAGGGTGTTTACTTCACTAATTCTCTAGTTAGTGAAGTAGGAGCTTGAGTCGGAATTCCCTCGACGTAGATCATCTTCGGCCTCGGAGACTTCAAGCAAGGTCGCATCCTTCGCGTCTTGAAGCCATGCAAGAGCCCGGGAGAACCTTGGTCGCAGCGAAGGGACTTCAACAAGGAGCAAATAAAGTGGAGGACCGATCTACAAAGGTTGTATATCGCGTTCCCTTTAGTGTAAAGTTGTTTACTTGGCATTAGTTTCACCTAAACTCTAGTTAACGATCTTACTTAGGGTTGTGCGGCACATAAAAAATTTAATTTTGGCATGGTCGATGCCTTGTAGAGCCTTGTTAGTGTGCCTAGTAACCCTACACAATCAGGCCTAGATCTAGGGTCACCTAGGTCAGCTAGACAGCTCCTAACTGTTCCAAATGGCAAGAAATAGGACCTCAAACCGCCTCTTCACTGCCAATTGTTGCCAGGTAAGTGCCAGGTAGGTGGGAGGCTCTCCACCACAAATGTAGTCGGCCTAATTAAGTAACCACTTTCCTTAGACACACTTGCCTAGAAACCACAAAGTCAGGTTCGGATCAACGGTCGATGCCTACAACGAGTCCTTTGTCCGATTGAGCGCGAAGTCCTTAGGGCTGAGTCTAATCTTTTTTTAATTAATTGATGGTAATTGCAATATGTATTATGTGATTTCTGGGGTCCTGGGAAGGGTGATGAAATCCCCACCCAATCTGGATTGGTTTCAAGCCCCTTAAAGTCCGATTAAATATGCAAAACAGTAAACAACCACTTGCAAACATTTTTTTTTATTTTTAGCGCGGCGCAAAGAATCGTGCACAAGATCAATTATTGGAAGGGGAGAGATTTTTTAGTGCAAAAAATCCTGCAGAAGATTTTACAGAGGAGATATTGATGTTGCAGAGAAGAAGAAGAAGGGCTCACAAAAGGAAACAGGGCAGCTGACGTCACCAAGAGACGGTGCTTCCGTGGCCAGATGTAGGGTACGGCGGCGCTTCCGAGGCCAGAGGTAGGGTACGGCGGCGCTTCCGCGGTGGAGGCAGCGGCTCAATTCCCGAAAAAAATTCTGCTCCTCTTGTTTGACTTTCCCCTGTCGTTCGGATCTAGGGTTTTCTGTTTTGATCTCTCGATTTTTCCAGATCTGAACTCGTTCATTAATCCAGCAAAATTCACACGAAAAACCCTTCAAACAATAAAAAGATGATAAAATTTTTATAATTTTTCAAATTTCCAGTTTCTATGATTTTTTAAATTTTATATTAACCCGAAAGTACAAAAAGAAAATACTACGCCATCCCCGGTAACGGCGCCATTTTATTGAAAGATTTTGCGTGTGCGTTTTTAAAAGATTAATCAAAGAATATTTTTACCGCAATCAAGAACGGCGTCACTTGGTAGTTAGCCGGTGAATACGGGTCGGTCCACAGGGATGTTGTGTATTTCCTAATTGTTCTAACGAGTTATTTCCAAATGGTGTTTGGATCTTTATCACTAAAAACTAAAGTTTACTTAGACTAGGATTAGAATCTTGCTAGGGTTAGGTTTAGGTTAAGTTTGGAAAATTAAGATTTCCCACCACTTTCAATGCCCTAAATTAGATCTCTTTTAGGTGTTATGGTAATTATTAATAAAGGGGATTAGGACGATCGGGAAGAAATGATGTTTCTTCCTCTAGGTCCTTGTCCGTCCTTTCTTAATACTTACCCTAACCTCCATGGAAAACATGCACAACCGGTCTTTTATACTACGGTATCACCTTTACTTCATGGGTAGGGTGCCGTAGGGAGCGGTATGTGTATGTATGCATGGATTCCTAATTATTAATATGTGATGGGCAAGAAAGGGGTGAGAGATTTGCATCTCTCAAACCTTCCCTATTCCTAACCCTAACAAGCGAGGAACTACTCGCTCATTAGGGGATCTATGAAATGTATGATTTTTATGAGTTTTTGATTTAAGAGATTAATTATCTAAGTACGGCTGATTAATAAAAAGTTCTAATCTAAATTAAACTAGGGCAGAGAATAAATTAACTAGGGTAGAAAGAAGAATTAAGAACTAGGGCAAAATAAAAACTACTTACAAAATTGATGCTCTCAAAACTTGATAAAAATCTGAATTTTATTCAATGAAAAGAAGCATGACCTAAAACAAGTTTTTGGGTCTCTATTTATAGAACATAGAAAACCCTAGGGATACAATCGACGCCCATCTGATTTTACAAAAATACCCCTAGGAAGACTAGTCAACGCGCAGCCAATTACCAAAATTTTTCTGCACCGCTACGGGTAATACACGGCCGCGGAAACGCGGCCATAGGCCAGGTTTGGCCGCGGTTCCGCGGCCAAGTGGAGGTCTTTTGTTGTGATTTTTGGTGTGCTGCTTCTGGTTAACTTTTTCTTCTTGTTTCTTCAGTTTGTTCATCAGAATGTCTTCTGGTTCTCTTCCAGATCACCCAATGAATAATGTAGTGGACTTTTACCGTTGCTTCGTGTCGAAGTCTTGAACCTTGCGCTGCCTTTGTGCTTTGTGAATTTGTTCATTGATCTTCATTGTCCCTCAAAACGTGCCATGATCATGATTCCACCATTTATCGGTCGTAGTCTCACTTTTGTATCATTTTTTTTTTATCAATTTCACTGTTTTTGTTTCGAGAACCTCTAACCTGCAACAATGTAGCAGACATGGGTCAAAAGCAACCGTTTATTTGTAAAATGTATAAGAATGGGGAATATAATAATGCAAAATTATGATATGAAGAGTCTACAGACTAACCTGTTCCAGTGTCACCAGAGAACGGCCATCTGACGTGAGGTATAATACCATCTGGAAATCTCGGCGAGTCCGTCCAGTGTACTCAGTCTGTACTGAGCACCCATATATTATCTCTGATGTCAAACACCAATGGATATGGGATCATCCATCGCCCATCTACATGTGTCGAGAAGCTATACGCTAGTCTACTCTGGTATATCGATGACTTGTCTCGATACACCTACGACTAGGAACATTTGAAGGATGTACTTAGCGACTACACTGTCCCCATTAGTATAATCTGCATCATAGTCCTGGTAGTCAAGTACTCATCCTAAGGGCTTTATCAACATGTAACATAGAGACATTCAGAGTACATGTTAAGATAAAGAGCAACCAGATAGCATACTATCATGTCGAGCAAGAAAGTCCTCCATATATATTTCCAAGCATCCACTACAATATGCATCTTATTTACATTAATGGCCTCTAGGGCATACATATAACTAACAGTCAGGCCTTAATCAAGATAATAATATGGATGTATTGACCGAACCTGCTTGTTATGCTGAGTTGGGAAACAGTTGTTCCGCTCCAACTTATAATTGTTATAAGTCCGAGCAGGAAATAGGAAAATATCCGGATTTCCATGCTACCTAAACGAAGAATGAGCATGTTGATGCATCTTCTTCCGGTGTGTTAGTCACCTAGAACTATTTCTCAATACACTCTACGTCCTGGGTATTAGATACTGGATCGGGATCCCACATATGTAATATGTTACATGAGCTAAAGAAAGGTAGAGAACTGGGAATAAGTGATCATTCCGTACTAATATGGAGTGGTGCAAATGTTGCAGCCAAAGTAGTTGGCGAATATCACCTTGTATTACTAAATGGTAATACATTGATTTTGAACGAATACTATTGCATATCGACCCTGATATGCAATTTTATATCAGTTTCTTTATTAAGTAAAGAAGGATATAATTTTGTAGTACAGGATAATGTTATGAACATCTTCCTGGATCAAAAGTTGATTGATTAGTCTCACTAAATAATGTCATATGCATTCTAAATCGAACCACAGTTCTTAACGTACAAAACACACACAGGAGGAATAGTTCGGAACTAAACGAATCCTTCTTGTGGCATTGTAGACTAGGTCATATCAATGCGACACGACTAGCTAAGTTACATAAAGATGGATATTTGAAACCATTCTAATTTTCATCTTATAACACTTGCCAATCATGTCTCAAAGGTAAAATGACCAAAACTCTATTTACTAGACACGGAGAAAGAGTTACGGAACTCTCGGGACTGATACATATTGATGTATGCGGTCCCATGTCTACACAGGCCATGAATGGTTTCTCGTACTTCATTACATTTACTGACGATCTCTCAAGATACGGACATATGTTCCTCTTGAAAAACAAGTCTGAAGCTTTTGAGAAATTCAAAGAATATAAGTATGAAGTCGAGAACTAAACGGGTAAAAGTATTAAAATCCTACGATCTGATCGGGAAGGAGAATACTTGAGCACGGAATTCCGTGACTATCTAAAAGAGATTGGGATTCTCTCTCAACTTACTCCTCCGTATACACTACAGCACAACGGTGTATCGGAGCGGAGGAATTGCACCCTATTAGATATGGTGCGCTCTATGATGAGCACCGCTGAGTTACCTATTTCCTTTTGGAGGTATGCGCTTGAGACAACCATACACCTACTGAATATGGTCCCTACCAAATCTGTGCTTACCACTCCATATGAGATATGGAAAGGGAAGTGACTGTGTCTTAATTATTTTAAGATATGGGGTTGTCCGGGCCTATGTCAAATGGTATAATCCGGACAAACTCGAGGCAATGTCTGTTCTGTGCAAGTTTGTAGGATATCCCAAAAACTCACAAAGGTATATCTTCTACCACATCGAGGAACAAAAGGGGTGGGTTTGTTTCTCGGCAT
The DNA here is from genome assembly GCA_030015575.1 of Agapanthus africanus. NCBI lineage: Eukaryota > Viridiplantae > Streptophyta > Magnoliopsida > Asparagales > Amaryllidaceae > Agapanthus > Agapanthus africanus. Next base: position 320,654,683 of record JASDDO010000008.1, read on the forward strand.
GCCACCTCTTTAGAAAAGGAATTTCTTGCAAAAGAAATTAGTGGCCTTGAGGTAGAACTGGAAGAGGTTCCAGCAGCACAAAATACGACAGAAGATTTGGTAGAACCATAGGATTCGATAGTTCCCAATGAACCTCAGCCTCTCCACCGATCTAGTAGGGTTCCTCATCCACCTGATAGATACTATGGTTTTCTCATTGATGGTGGGAGCGAGGATTGTATCATGGAAGATAATGACCCAACTAGCTTCGAGCAGGCCATCACGATAGGGACTCTGTGAAATGGCTTGATGCGATGCGATCTGAGATGGAATCCATGTACACCAACAAAGTATGGACTTTGTAAGTTGGTCCTGAAGGAGTAAAACCAATGGGAGCAAATGGAAATTTAAGAAGAAACTTGGTGTAGATGGAAAAATTGAGACTTTCGAAGCTAGACTTGTTGCAAAAGGTTTTCGTCAACGACCAGGTGTGGACTATGATGAAACCTTTTCTCCAGTGGCTATGCTTAAGTCCATCCGGATCCTACTTGCCATCGCTGCATACCATGACTACGAAATCTGGAAAATGGATGTTAAGACCGCCTTTCTAACTGGTGATTTAGAAGAGTGCGTGTACATGACTCAGCTAGAGAGCTTTGTGGACAGTGAGAGTAGCAGGAAGGTGTGCAAGCTGCTTAAATATATCTACGGGCTAAAGCAGGCATCGCGGAGTTGGAACATTTGTTTTGATGTGGTAGTCAAAGTGTTTGACTTTATCAAAAATATAGATGAACCTTATGTATACAAAAAGGTGGCAGAGAGTAAGGTTTTCTTCCTCGTATTGTACGTGGATGACATACTCTTGATAGGAAATTATGTTCCTATGCTGCACTCGGTCAAGCTCTTCTAATCACAAAGATTCTCAATGAAAGATTCTAGGTGATGCCTCCTACATCTTAGGGATTAAGATCTATAGAGATAGATCTAAAAGAAAACTGGGATTGTCCCAATCCAGGTACATTGACACCATACTAAAGAGGTTTAGTATGGAAGAATAAAAGCGTAGGATTTTACCCACGATCACAGGACTCACTCTATCCAAAGAGATGTTTCCAAAGACTGATTTGGAGAGAGCTCGCATGCAAGGGATACCCTATGCTTCGGCAGTAGGCTCTATCATGTACGATGTTATATACCAGACCCGATGTAGCATACTCACTAAGTGTAGTGAGTAGGTATCAAGCAGATCCAGGAGAGAGTCACTGGACAGCTGTGAAGAACATTCTCAAGTACTTGAGAATGACTAAAGAGACGTTCTTGGTGTATGGTAACGGGGAACTCCAAGTGGAGTCCTTTACCGATTCGAGCTTCCAAAGTTATACGAACGACTCTAAGTCAATCTCGGGATTTATCTTTACCCTCAATGGAGGGGCGGTTTGTTAAAAGAGTTCCAAGCAGGAAACTGTGGCAGAATCGACGATGGAAGCTGAATACATCGCTGCCAACGATGCTGCCAAAGAGGCTGTCTGTGTAAGTCTACGCTAGCGCCCCGGCCATCTACAGACGCCAAATGCGGAATAAAAACTTTTAAACTGGCGCTATCGTATACTTTAACCCGGATCTGCCATTATTGCTAAACTAACAAACTGTAAAGAGTGTAGAAAGGTTATACCGAACGATCCGAGTCCTTCATGTTGGAGATAGTGCCCTCAGAGTCAATTATTGGATCACAGGCACGTGATTGCAATGATTGAGGGAGGACCTATCCCGGTAGGACAGTCTTACTCAAGATGATAGTATGCTATCTGGTTTACCTTTATCATCGTGTACTGCTTTAGGTGACCTGACAGGTCGCTATTGCACGTTGATAGAGCCCTAGGATTCATGCTTGACTGCCAGCAGTATGAGGGCGATCATATAAGTGAGAGCTGGAGTCTACAAGCACATCCTTAATAGGTCCCTAGTCGTGGGAGTTTCGAGACAGGGCATCGATTCTCCAGAGTAGACTAGTGTATACAGTCGAGACCCCGACGAGGGGCGGTGGCCGGTCTCACAAGCCACTGGTGTCAGTTGGATCACCAAAGATGTATACAGGTGCTCATTGGGTTATGAGTACACCGGACAGGACTCGCCGGGAACATGCTAGTTGGTCTTATACCTGACGTCAGATAGCAGTTCCCTGGTGACATGTGTACAGGTTAGTTCATCGACCTGGGGATCGTCATTTGTCTCGTGTGAGTTCCCACTGTACTTTGATTACTACCCTACCACGGCTCAAAGGAGTCGTGCAAACAGGTTTTAGTTGGGTACAGTCCCGAGCCACATGGAGGCAGTGAGCGGATCTTCAGGGGTTCGTCTCTCCCGGTATTGGGGGTGAGGTCGCGCTGTGTCTAGGAGAGCCATTACACGAAGACCTTGGCCAAGGCAGGAGATTTACTGGTAGGTATTCCAGTAGTATCTCAGGGTGTTCTGGGCTACACTCCGACACGACTTGTACCGCTTTTGGGGGTCTGACTTTTACCAACCCCCTAGGCCCGCCATGCGATGCTCATAGACGAACGGACCGGACTGTACGGATATTGTCACTGACAGGCTCAGTTGGGTGTCGGGGTGAGCTTCCTCATCGACGTCCCTTTTGGTCAATAGCTGGTGGCCCGTCACGTATTGGCTTATACCTCTGACGTGCTAGTGGTTAAATCCACAGCCATAGTATTGACGAGTCTTTAGAGTCCACCACACTTTCAGTTACTCAAGTTTCGGGCGAAACGCTGTAGAGGCCGTATGGAGATATGGCAGGGTCCGATCAGATACGTGCGGTATTGCACGGATCAGGATCGGACGGTTTTGTACTAGTGGCCGTATGGTTATATGGCAGCGTTCGATCAGATACGTGCGGTATTGCACGCATCAGGATCGAACGGATTTTACTAGCCGGCTTTGGTTTAAGCCGATCCTAGTATAGTACAGTGTAGATTTTGTCTCACTGCATTTGTATCCGGACGGAATACAAATGCGGGTGTGTATGCACAGTATCGGGGTTTTCCTGTAATTTATTACGGGACCAGTTTTCTGGAGTTTCCAGTTCGCATTCCGTTCCGGCCGGTTTTTCTTTGTTCTTTCCCGGCCGGACTTTTCTGATGGAGGGGGTAATTTGCAGTTTTGCAAATTACATTTTGTGGAGGGTTTATTTGTAAGATGAGAGCATCTTTTTATTCCATTCTTTTCCTTAATCATTTCTTACATAAAGATTGATTTGAAATGAGATGAGTGTTGATGTAAGTTTAGTGATCATTATGTTTTGTTTAAGGTCACCTCTTGCTTTTACTACAATAACCTCCCTTCATGCTTCATATGCTTGCTCCACCATTTTCATACTCACTTGATGAGAGATTATTTTTTGATGGTTGGAAAAAAAGAAAGAGAAGTGAGAAGAAGAAAAGAGAAGAAGAGAGAGCTTCATCTTTGAGAGAGGTTTTCATTCTTGATCTCATTCCATGCCAAGAAAAATGCAAGCACCATTTTTCTTATCTTTGTTTTCCTCCATCCTCTTCAAATGGCAACCAACCCCAAAGTGAGACATACATTCTACATTACACTCCCTACAGCATATCTTGAGCATGTCGAGTAGCCGGCTTCATGCACGAGTTGCCTCGGTATTGAGGTGGGAGCCCGTAAAAGTACCCGGCTTCGTGGTGCCCTTTCCGACGAGGAGGAGACGGATGGAGATCCCGCGAGGAGATCGGAGTGGAGATGAAGACCGGAGGACTTGGATCGTCGGTACATCTCTAACACTATCTTGTTAGTCAGCTTAGACTAGTTTAATGGTCACGATCCGGGGTTTTGTGCGCGGTGGTGCCGGTTTGCAAAGTCCGCAAAATTAAAGTTTATCACCGTTTCCGCGTTTGGCCGTCGGATTGACGGCCGGGGCGCCGCCGTGCACTTACACTTCATTCTTCAACCATCAACCCACGCTCCGTTGTGGCTGCTCCGATCTCGTTGTTCTCCGATATCTTCGTCGAGGTGGCACCACGTCGACGATTCTTTAAACGGGCTCCCGCCTCTGACTTGAGGCAACTCGATCGTCAAGTTTGCTAAAAGAGACGACCAAGAATGATGTAGAGAATGAGTAGATGACTTTGTCTCACTTCGTCCAAATCCGTGGACGATCGGTTAATGAAGTTGCCGAGTGAATTGGGTGATGGAATGAAATGAACTGTAAAATTCCATGCACCCCAAATACTATCATAATCTTTTCTCTCTAAAATGAAATCAACAAGTGAAGTGAGGAGGAGAGAGGGGGCCGGCCACTTTATAGAAGGAGGGAGGTGACCGTAGGAGCTATCATGGAGGTGACCATAAACAACCATCCATATCATAACAAAAGATCAAGAAAATATCTTAAGGAAAACAAGAATGTTTAGAAATCAAAGCATGAGTCATATGACACCTCTCCATTTCTAGAACCTTCTAGAAGCTTCTAGAAGCATGACTCACTCTCATCCAAGAAAAGATAAATCCGTCTTTAACCGAATGTTAAAAGACGGCTGATAGAAAACTGGAAACTGGCAACTTCCAAACGTGATCCTGAAATGACTTTCAGGATAACCCCGTATCTGTATAAATATACCCGCATTTGTATTATGACTGAATACAAATGCAACTGAGACAAAGATATTATACCTACTCAACATAATACTCGGATCCGGCTTAAACCAAAGCCGACCAGTATCATCTGCCCAAAAAATAACACGTGCGTAAACGCACGTGCATTTTCCGAACCCTGCCATAAAACCATACGGCCTCTACAACGTTTCGCCCGAACTTGGGAAACTGTCTGTGGGGGACTCTAATAACTCGTCAGTACCCTGGCAGTGGGTTTAACCACAAACCGTCAGCGGCACTAGCAATGCGTAACGGCTGCCCATGGACTGACCTCAAGGGATGCCGATGAGCGAACTCATCCGGAAAACCCTACTGAGCCTAACAGTGACAATGTATATACAGTCTGGTCCGTTCGTCTATGAGTATCGCATATCTGCCTAGGGGGCTAGTAACGTCAGCCCCCCAATAGCAGTATAAGTCGTGTCGGAGTGAAGCCCAATCACACCCTGAGATACTAATGGAGTACCTACCAGTAAATCTCCTGCCATGGCCATGGACTTTGTGTAATGGCTCTCCTAGACACAGTACGACCTCGCCCCCAATACCGGGAGAGACGAATCCCCTGCCGATCCGCTCACGTGCCTCCATATGGCTCGGGACTGTACCCAAAAACTACCTGTTTGCACGACTCCTTTGAGCCGTGGTAGGGTAGAAATCAAAGCACAGTGGGAACTCACACGAGACAAATGACGACCTCAGGTCGATGAACAAACCTGTACACATGTCACCAGGGAACTGCTATCTGATGGTAGATATAATACTAACTAGCAGATTCCCGGCGAGTCCTGTCCGGTGTACTCATAACCCAATGAGCACCTGTATACATCTTAGGTGATCCAACTGACACCAGTGGCTTGTGAGACCGGCCACCGCCCCTCGTCGGGGTCTCGACTGTACACACTAGTTTACTCCGGAGTATCGATGCCCTGTCTCGAAACTCCCACGACTAGGGACCACAATTAAGGATATGCGTATAAACCACCCAACTCTCACGTATATGATCGCCATCATACTGTTGGTGGTAAAGCAAGATCCTAAGGGCTCTATCAAAGTGTAACATGTAATCTGTCACCTGATCATGTACATGACTGATAAAGGCAAACCAGATAGCATACTATCATCTCGAGTAAGACTGTCCTACCGGTATAGGTCCTCCGCAATCATTGCAATCACTTACCTGTGATCCAATAATTGACTATGAGGGCACTATCTCCAACAATCTTCCACTTGCACTCAAGGCTAATTATTGCGATGTCGACTACTCACAGCCCGTGTGAAACCGAACATCCAACTCCTCTACTAATCAGTATCACAAAGCCCGTTTGTAAAACTATTGTGTTCGAGAAATAGCCTTAGTGAGTGGATCCGCCTAGAAGTTTCTTTCTATATCTCTATAAATCTCAAGTTCGCGGAGAAAGCCATCTCCCGAATGGAGTAATACCTGTCTTAGAATATGTCTGGATATCTGATGGGACCTAGTCCATAAATGAACTCCAAATCCAAACTTCTTAGACTGTATCGATCACTGAACCTAATCTGTATCCGGCACCAGGCCACCCACAATATCCTCTTGGACCACCTGTCCATAATACTGTCCCTCTTCGTCAGAGGGAAAACAATAACTCTGACAAACACTCTGTCAACCATGTCACCTTTGAAGCCTGGAATGATAATCGTCTCCCGAAGGAGGCTGCCGTCGTCAAATCCGTAGAACATGTACTTATGTTCTAAAACTGCTTCCTTATGTTTCTCCAGGATTGGATTAATACAAACTTATTGCATATAGTGCAAAAACAACATTTGGTGTGGTACTTGACATCTCATGATTGACTCAATTGCCTAAGCAAGTGATCTGCCAATCATGCACATCCCTCTCCCCTTTAGTCTATACGACACCTTTAGAGAGGGTGACTCCATCACCTGCAGGTACACCACCATGCTAGGAGTCATCTATTCTAAAAACCATTAGAATATCTGTCAAAGTACCCACATTGGGAAACTACCCAAATCCAGATCTAAAACCATAGATCTAGAAACCAGAATGTCAAATATTATATCCATATCCTGTCTGGAGAAACAACTGTGTGACGACCACAGTACCACCGATCGTAGTATAGGAATTTTACTTCCTACTCTGTGTATGTCATCCAGATACCATGACATCACACACTACTACCTCCTTAACTGATCCATCCCCTATTCTGATTGAAGTCAAACCCATGACTGTCACATCAAAATTAGATAATCTATCTCCGCTATAACTGCTCAAGTCTATAAATAGATATAAGCATCTTGCCCACTATGCTTCCGCTGCTCCCACTGACTACGACAACCCTCCTACCGGGTCTCATAGCCTGGAACAACAGTAGTGTCAAGTCTGGGTAGATAAGAACCTCCCTGTCACCGTCCTTGAGGCTACCGAAGTACCTCTCGGGTGTCTGAGGTTACCCACCAAATCTGCGGAGTGGCCATTGGAATGTCAAACCTGATTGAATATATAGGTCCTATTAAATTTTTCGTAATCGTTCGCGGTTCTGGAATCACTTCCAGTTCTACCATACTCCCACTACTGTTTTCTGAAAAAGATCTATTTTACTAAAACTGTGGCGAGTCACGAACAATATCACTATTGATCTTCCAAATGGTAGAATATCAACCCTCGTCATAGCCAGGGTCAACCCACAAACAGCCACTACAGAAACGTGCCTTGAGTTATCCAGAGTCTGGTTTTAAGCATAAGCTGGACAACTCCCCGTACCTTAACAACTTTTAAGGTATGAACCATTCTATATCCAATATAGAAACTTTGGCACTTATTTAATTGGAACCAGATTCAAATCATGCCGCTGTCTCCAGTGCATATCATCTTAATGGAAAGAGACTAATGAGCATTACTCAACTTAGGAATCCATCCAATTATGAGTAACCTGAAAGAGAAAACTCGTTTCTCAAAACCATCACTATCATCTGAATACCAATCACAAGAATCTACATCTTCCATCTCTTTGAAGAATCCCGATACTTGTGACACCTGGTTCTCTACTTTATTCTTATACCCACAACTTCTCAAAACTTAGACTTTGTATTTCTACGAAACACTTGTCTAAAAACTAGAGAAATTATAAGTAAACAGAACATAGTACGAGGACCTACCGCTTTGTCCTGATGGACACTTGGACAACATACAATACTCTGTATAAGTCCGCTGAGTTTAACAACTCATAACCTGTGCGTCGTAGGTTGAAAACTGTACCCTGGAGATTTCCTCAAATATCACCAATTACAACGAATTCCGATATAATGAGGATGATCACCTAATTCCCAATATCTTACTCCCACTCATCATCTGTAAAACCATACAGATATGAGAATGAAACCTGGTAAATACATACCCTTGGAGTAAGTGTCTAATCGGGAAAACAGTTTTTCTTTAACAATGCACTGAAACATGAAAATGTTTCGTAGGGGTATCCTGGTATTCATAGCAATGCCTCTTCCATAATCAAATTCATGACTTCAACCGTATATTTTATTTCCATCTCTCCAAATCCCTTTATTTGTCTTTAGTCGTTACCTTCTGTACACCATCGTTAGGCTAAATGGTTTTCTTCCTTCCCTACCGTTCGGCACCAGCCTATGGTTTGGAAGAAGACTATCCAGTAAGCATAATAGGTGTACCCTCCTAAACCAAGGAGTACTCGCAACTGAGAGAAGGTGATGATAAAAGACAACTGAATAATACCTTATTCTTTTAAAGGTGAAATAGGAGTGGCGATGAAGTACGCGGTTTTGGTCGTGAATGATATCAGTCGCAATTTACTTTGCCCTCTTTCTAATCCCTTTATTTTGTCTTTACATATTACCTTCTGCACACCCTACTTATGCTAATTGGTTTTCTTCATTCCCTACCTTTCGGCACCAGCCTATGGTTTGGAATAAGACTATCCAATAAGCGTAATAGGTGTACTCTCCTAAACCAAGGAGCTCTCGCAACCTGAGAGAAGATGATAATAAAAGACAACTGAATAAACCAATTCTATTTCTCCTGAACCTGGATCCATCCTCGAAGAAGTCCCATCGAGTTCGTATATAACCATACGATGGATCTATCCAATGGAAGTGGATATCCGTAGTAATACGGGTGTTCTGGGAAATTCAAAGGGTAAAAGAAGGAGTGGCAAGGACTTATGCAACATAGACAATCCAAAAGCCAGTATTTTAAGAAGGTTCGGTCAACCTGGTCACTGAGTCAAAGTCTAGGTTCGGTCAAAGGTCGCTGCCAAAGAGAGAGAGAAAAGAAACACTCTGCGTGCACTCTAACCTAGATCAGAATGGTCATCATTTTATCTAATCCGGAAACCTCCCACTGTCCTGTCAAATTCTCCGCCAAACCTAAAGAAGAACGGGATCACCCGAAGAGTAAACCAACTCATCAGTGGGAATCGGGATCCAACTCCCATCGCATGATAACGTGATGGAATGCATCCACGTTACTCATACTCCAGAAGGTATGCGCATACTTGGCAAGTTTCAGTTTCTTTAGAAACTCCCGATATAGTTTTTGCCCCATGCTCTTATAACCTTGGCGTTAGGTCAAAATGTCATAAGTCACATCCCAAGTTCTACCCATCACTATCTTGTTAATTTGAACCCACCTGCACATGCCCTTGGCGTTAGGTCAAAATAGCAGAACGGCTGTCCCAAACCAACTCATCTATCTATGCAACAATTGAATACCCAGCAGCTACCAAACACTATGCCTTGGCGTTAGGTCAAAATACATAGCTTGAATACTACTGAATACCCAAAAGAAGTGACGGAGGGCTACGGCTGGTTTTTGGCGAAAAACCTTTAACGTAGTGAACTTCATATCGCTGAAGGAACCTGATAGCTTTTTAAAATATAGTGGCGAAAACCTTTTGCTAAAGAGGTCACTCCCGGTAAAGGGATCTCGGCTCTTTCCTCGTGGAATGAGGTGCAGGATATTCCACTGAATACCGCTATGCAAAGCAACTTGTAATCGACTATAGTGAAGTTATTACTCTGACGCAAACTTCTGCCCAAGGGGTCAGTCCCGGTGAAGGGATATCGGCCCTTGCCCCATCGAATGAGGTGCAGGATATTCCACTGAATACCGCTATGCATAACAAAAGGAAACGACTTTGTAACAACACCTTTTAAATTTGTTCCAACAACTGTAAACAAGTTTGTTTTACTTTGCATTGATCAGAATCAACGCAGTCCCATCATTTAATCACACCAGAAAAGAACAAAAATAAAATGTACGTATATGCCATCCACATTCGTCACTGGGTCACGTCATCACTCGTTAGGTTACTTAACTAACGACAGAGCGGGGACTCGACTAGCGCGGGTGTAAAACATATACAACATCTAATAGTATATAAACCAATATACAATAATCGCTCCAGGCGTGATAGTATGCAACATTACAGAAAAGTAATAAGCATCACAGAACAATACAGATAATCTGGGATCCCCGAGTTTCACAGAGCCGCTGCTGAAACTCGACGTTCCCCTGTCGTGTGGATAGCCTGTGCAATGAAACCTAGACCCCTACGGGTGCGGCAAGTTACCCGCCAAAACCTGAAGCGAGGCAGCCCCTTACAGCATAGTGAATGGACCACCCATCACTCCACGGAATCCGGTAATCTTGGGCACCCCTCCTTGGGTCAACCTATACCCCCTACGAGTGCGGCGAATAGTCTGCCAATTCTAGAGTGGGACCCCTCTGCCTCTCAAAGCCATGAGATGCGGACCCGTTGCCCTGCAGAACCCGGCTATCCGTGCACTCCGTCGCGGGGCAAAACCCAGTACAGTAATGAAAAATAGTACAATAGGTACATCGACCGCAACCTGGTCGTGCCCCAAAAGAATATTATACAACAGGCAGTGACGGCAGTCCACAAGTTGGATGCTCGCCCCGCAATATCAAATGTACAAATAAACTCAAACTGTACTACCATTGCACACTGCTATCCACCACGACAAATCCGCAACATCACAGCACAACACAGAACATCAACGCGAATGTCACGTTCGCAAACCCGTCTAAAAGAACTATAGCAATCAGACGCGGTTTACCGATCAAATGACATTCCCGGTCGGAGATATAATGTAAGCACTGTAAACTAACGTGTTTAAATTTCGATCGACCAAATATCAAAAAGTGGGCCCCATGACTTACTGGTGAACAGTAACAAAATCTGGGCCAAAACGATATTTACCAAAAACTCCAAAATCCATCAGAGAACTCACTGTACAAATTTGGGAGCACGAGCTCACCACGTGGCCGCGGATGCGCGGCCAAACCATGGGTTTGGCTGCGTTTCCACGGCGCTTTGGTGGAGACACGTGCCCAAATTTGGTCGTGGTTCTTAGAAAAGCCTGCACAGTTTTCTGAGATGTGTGAAATATTTTTAGGACACCATTTAAAATCAACAGAAACTGTCAAGTTGGAAAAATGCGATTTTTGATTTTCGTTTTGATCGATATTTTAAACGCGTTAGCACAAGTTAGCATAGCAAAATGGTGAGGCTCTGATACCACTGTAAGTCTACGCTAGCGCCCCGGCCGTCTACAGACGCCAAATGCGGAACAAAAACTTTTAAACTGGCGCTATCGTCTACTTTAACCCGGATCTGCCATTATTGCTAAACTAAAAAACTGTAAAGAGTGTAGAAAGGTTATACCGAACGATCCAAGTCCTTCGTTCTTCAACCATCATCCCACACTCCGTTGCGGCTGCTCCGATCTCGTTGATCTCCGATATCTTCGTCGAGGTGGCACCACGTCGACGATTCTTTAAACGGGCTCCCGCCTCTGACTTGAGGCAACTCGATCGTCAAGTTTGCTAAAAGAGACAACCAAGAATGATGTAGAGAATGAGTAGATGACTTTGTCTCACTTTGTCCAAATCCTTGGACGATCGGTTAATGAAGTTGCCGAGGGAATTGGGTGATGGAATGAAATGAACTGTAAAATTCCATGCACCCCAAATACTATCATAATCTTTTCTCTCTAAAATGAAATCAACAAGTGAAGTGAGGAGGAGAGAGAGGGCCGGCCACTTTATAGAAGGAGGGAGGTGACCGTAGGAGCTATCATGGAGGTGACCATAAACAACCATCCTTATCATAACAAAAGATCAAGAAAATATCTTAAGGAAAAAAAGAATGTTTAGAAATCAAAGCAGGAGTCACATGACACCTCTCCATTTCTAGAACCTTCTAGAAGCTTCTAGAAGCATGACTCGCTCTCATCCAAGAAAAGATAAATCCGTCTTTAACCGAATGTTAAAAGACGGCTGATAGAAAACTGGAAACTGGCAACTTCCAAAAGTGATCCTGAAACGACTTTCAGGATAACCCCGTATCGTATAAATATACCCGCATTTGTATTACGACCGAATACAAATGCAACTGAGACAAAGATATTATACCTACTCAACATAATACTCGGATCCGGCTTAAACCAAAGCCGACCAGTATCATCTGCCCAAAAAATAACACGTGCGTAAACGCACGTGCATTTTCCGAACCCTGCCATAAAACCATACGGCCTCTACAACGTTTCGCCCGAACTTGGGAAACTGTCTGTGGGGGACTCTAATGACTCGTCAGTACCCTGGCAGTGGGTTTAACCACAAACCGTCAGCGGCACTAGCAATGCGTAACGGCTGCCCATGGACTGACCTCAAGGGATGCCCATGAGCGAACTCATCCGGAAAACCCTACTGAGCCTAACAGTGACAATGTATATACAGTCCGGTCCGTTCGTCTATGAGTATCGCATATCTGCCTAGGGGGCTAGTAACGTCAGACCCCCAATAGCAGTATAAGTCGTGTCGGAGTGAAGCCCAATCACACCCTGAGATACTACTGGAGTACCTACCAGTAAATCTCCTGCCATCGCCATGGACATTGTGTAATGTCTCTCCTAGACACAGTACGACCTCGCCCCCAATACCGGGAGAGACGAATCCCCTGCCGATCCGCTCACGTGCCTCCATATGGCTCGGGACTGTACCCAAAAACAACCTGTTTGCACGACACCTTTGAGCCGTGGTAGGGTAGAAATCAAAGCACAGTGGGAACTCACACGAGACAAATGACGACCTCAGGTCGATGAACTAACCTGTACACATGTCACCAGGGAACTGCTATCTGACGGTAGATATAATACTAACTAGCAGATTCCCGGCGAGTCCTGTCCGGTGTACTCATAACCCAATGAGCACCTGTATACATCTTAGGTGATCCAACTGACACCAGTGGCTTGTGAGACCGGCCACCGCCCCTCGTCGGGGTCTCGACTGTACACACTAGTTTACTCCGGAGTATCGATGCCCTGTCTCGAAACTCCCACGACTAGGGACCACAATTAAGGATATGCGTATAAACCTCCCAACTCTCACGTATATGATCGCCATCATACTGTTGGTGGTAAAGCAAGATCCTAAGGGCTCTATCAAAGTGTAACATGTAATCAGTCACCTGATCATGTACACGACTGATAAAGGCAAACCAGATAGCATACTATCATCTCGAGTAAGACTGTCCTACCGGTATAGGTCCTCCGCAATCATTGCAATCACTTACCTGTGATCCAATAATTGACTATGAGGGCACTATCTCCAACAGTCTGGATGAAGAAGTTCATAACTGAACTTAGTGTGGTTCCATCCATTGAGCATCCAATACCTTTGTATTGCGATAACAATGGAGCAGTGACCTTGGCCAAGGAACCCAGGTTCTATCAGCGATTCAGGAATATTCTGAGGCGGTATCACCTGATCCGGGAGATAGTTGATCACCGTGAGATTGACGTCAGGAGTGTTAACACGAAGGACAACACAGCGAATCCACTCACAAAGACCATACTACAGATACAATTTGAGAGACTCTTCGGGATGTTGGGTATGAGATACTACAACAACTGGCCTTAGTGCAAGTAGGAGATTGTTAGTTATATGTATGCCCTATAGGCCATTATTGTACATGTGATGTATATTATAGTGGATGCTTGGATATATATAGAGAGGACTATCTTGCTCGACATGATAGTATGCTATCTGGTTGCTCTTTGTCTTAACATGTTGACTTGTATAAGGGATGTTGTCTTTCTCTCTCATGTTGATAAAGCCCTTAGGATATGTACTTGACTACTAAGACTATGATGGAGATCATACTAGTGGGGCCAAGGGTAGTCTACAAGTACACCCTATAATTGTTCCTAGTCGAGGGTGTATCAAGACAGGGCATCGACATTCCAGAGTAGACTAGAGTATACGGATCTTGACCTATATGGTGGGCGATGGGTGATCCCACATCCATTGTGTTTGACATCAAAGATGGTATACGGGTGCTCAGTGGAGACTGGGTATACTGAACGAACTCGCCGAGAACTCCTAGCTAGTATTATACCTATCGTCAGATAGCAGTTCTCTGGTGACACTGGTGCAGGTTAGTCTGTAGACCCGAGATCGTCATAGAGTCTTGTATGATTCCCACCGTGCTTTGATTTCCACCTTACCACATTCATGAGAACGTACAAAAGAATGGCTTTTCGGTACAGTCCCGAATCACATGGAGGCAATGAGCGATAGGAGAGGATTCGTCTCTCTCGGTATTGGGGTTTGATGTTGTGTTGGGCTCGATTGGCCATAACGATAAGTCCCTGGCCAGGGCTGCTACGGAGATTTACTAATAAGTGTTATCAATAATTTCTCCACCCGTTAAGAGCCTTACATCGGCACGACTTATAGGTTACTGGGGTCCGATGTTTACCACCCCTAGACTAGATATGCGACATATCAGACGAAGAGACCGGACTGTACGGTAGTGTTACTGACAGGCTTTTCAGGAGTAGGAGCAGGCTTGCTTGTTGATCTTCTGATCGCTCAATACCCGGGTAACCGTTACGTCCAGCAAGTACCGCCGACGGCTTGTGCGTGCTTGATATGATCATCATCTAGTGCCGGCGTATTGACGAGTCTTTAGAGTCCTACAAAGAGGTTTTTGTCACGCCACGCTTCCCGGTGTACGGCGAAGGGGACATGACTGGTCTGCTATGTATATACCCAGAAATACATACGCTAAGCGTATCTAAGCAATATAAAATAAATACACAAGAGACAAGGGCTAATAAAAACAGCAACTTTTATTTATTAACATTCTTTTGTACAATGCATAAAGAGAAACTATAACTGAAATAAAACGATGCCTAAACAATGTCATAAAAGGAAAAGAAAAGTACTGAATGGAAAATGTACAATGAAAGTAGAGCTCTGGTTCTTCACCAAATTGGTCCAAGTCTTCTGCAGATGGCTCGATCTCCGCCGGGTCCAAACCACCTGACGACATTCAAAGAAGGAAGAAATAGAATGTCGTCAGCGAACTGGTCGCTCGGTAAGTCCCAAAGATAAGGGAGAAATAGACAGAGAGTAAGAGAGAGAGAGTAGCTTTTAATGTTGTATTATAATGTTGTAATGTTGTATTAACGCTGTTGTTTGTAGCCTGGTACAGAAGATGCCAGTGTATACGAGGGGAGTCCCACTTACACCGGGGACTTTGGTAACCTGTAGTACAAGGCTCCGTCGATAACACCACGGAACAACGGCATGGATGTAATTAAGTCTTAAGTGACCACCTCGTGCCACCTTTAACATATTCCGTACCAGTCTACCCCTTAAACCCCGCGATGTCTTGTTTGTATTGTTATCTTGTAAATTGTATTGGTGGTATAAGTGATGACTGACCGAAACCATGATATCGGTAAACGGTTGTAACCGTAGAATCATGTAAATGGAATACCGAGAATCATGTAAAAGGAATATATATCCATGGTTCGGTTCAGTCAAGTTGTATAATTTGATAATTAGATTCATGCTTTCATGTGTTCATATTGAATTGGAATATTGTAGATTGTAGATTGACTTGAATCATATTCAAGTCAGATTAATCAGACTCAAACCCGAGTCAGAAAACCAGGAATGTAAATCGAAGTCTTATAATTGCTAGGGTCCTTAGGGTAATTTATAAAACTTGACGGGGTTTTATGTAAAAATACTTTTATATACTTTTCAAAATACACCTTAAGTATTTATTACTCATCTTTAGAGTTGTAATGATGGTGGATTTTATATTCTGACATTTCTAGTGAAAATATCCTAGTTTTTATAAATAAAGGTATTTATCTATAATATTGATTTATTTGAAGTTCATGGTATTTTAATGTAAAATTTATTCTTGTGATTTTTAGAAAAAGGTGGAATATTTATATTAGAATAAAATAGATATTTAAATGATAAATCTACATATTTTTATACAAAAAATAATTTTAATAAATAATTTATATTCAAAAAATCTCATTTTCTTAAGATGTCGTATTTTAAACCTTTCGAGACCGAATGCTCCATGTGCAGGTCTGAATCTCGCACTACTAAACCCAAGGATGTGCAATAATCCGCACCATCCCGAACAGGTTCCCCAAACATGGGTTTTAGCGGCGCTTTGCAAAGATTGTAAAATACTATATCCTTTATAAAACGGTTTTATAAAGAAAAAAGTATTTATTTGCGAAAGTGTAAATTTTCCATATTTTAGATTTTAGGGTTTCCTAAGTCAACTATTTCTAAATGGTATAAACGACAAGTTGTTAGATGCCTCAAATCGCCTCTTCACCGCCAATTGTGGCCAGGTAAGTACAAATGAGGAAAGGAGGGATCCGCTCACGAATCACCGTGAGACGGGCCTTTTAAAGTGACCTTTCTCACTTGCCTAACCTAGACACCACAAAGCCAGGTTTAGATAAACGATCGATGTCCACAACTTATCGTGTTTTCCTAATAAGAGGTATTTATTTAAAAGTGTATCAGAGATAAAACTTTTAGAAATGGTTTTATTAAGAATATGGTATTTAAATGAAAGTATTGTTTTATCGTATTCTAAGTTTTGATGATATCGTTTAGGGTTGTATTTGCGTGTGTGGGGAGGTAGGTCATTACCTCGTGCTCTACTTTAAATGTATAGCAAGATTAAGGGGTTAAATGTGAAATCGAAACATTGTGGTATTTAAGTGAAAAAATACGATAATTTGAGAATGCTATCATTTCATGTGATGAAATTTGTTCAAATTGTTTGTTAAATGTTTAATAGTCAACATAAAGATGTTTAAGCATGAATGTATTTGTGAGAAGTGAAGTTTTATAGAAAACCGAATAGGAAATCGGATTTGTTCCGATTCCGTCGGGTTTTTTAATTTCGTATTTTAGAGAATGAGAAAGAGAGATAGTATGAGACTTACGGGTATCGATTAAGCAATGGAGTGAGGGGGGACTAAAGGGGTTGTTGATGCGTTGCTTCGTCGCCGGTTGTTCCTAAAAACGTTGCCGGAATTTCCACCGGAATTTCGTCGGAGCTTCGCCGCGAACTCATTTTCAAAGTACACAACTCTTGAGAAGATTTTGGGAGAGTGGGCTCAGGATTTTGGGATGAGAGGGTAGAGGGTAGGGGGTGTATTTATAGGGTAGGCAAAGGGTAGGGTAGGTGAAGGGTTTTTAAATAAAAAAATTGTAAAAATTGTGAAAAATCATTAAAAATTATAGTAAATAGGGTATATTGAAGTCTCGGGAACCGATCCATTAATTTGGAGTATACAGGGGGGTAGGGTAGGTAAAGGGGCGCTTCTTTGGTGTTGGGGACTCGGCCGTCCGGCCGGGGCCAGCCGGCGGCGCCGGCCCGAGTCGGCCGGCCGGCCGGCCGACTCGGCCGAGGCGGGCCGAGTCGGGGGTCGTGGAGGTAGGGGGTCGTTTACGTTTTCAGGTGCAGTTCATGTTTTGGGAGTTATGGTGTTTGGATTGTTGGGCTTCCAAAGGATTTTTAAAAAATAAATACAAAAATAATGTGGGGTATGAGATTTGATCTCTGGTGGCTTGGTTCAGCAGTGCAAGGTATTACCAATGAGCTACAAGCTCCTTCTTGTAATTATTTGTCTGAAATAACTACTTAAAGAGATATCAGCAACATTAAATACTCTATGTATACTTTGAATTTAAATCAATTCTTTATAATTTAAATATGGAGTTATTTAATTACTTAAGTCTTGTGCTCAGGTAATAAATACCCCTTTAAGAATTTTTGAAAAAAATACTTTGAAAAATTTGTATCGGAAATTTGGGGTTATTACATTCTACCCTCCTTATAAAAATTTCGTGCTCGAAATTTGTAAAAGAAAAGTGTAACAGATTCAAGGAAATTTTTGGTGAGAGTGTGTGAAGAATGAAAAAGTGATGCAAAGGTGTGCAAAAGGTTGAAGAGAATGACCAGGGTTATACTGACCAACCGTATCAGCTTCTACGGCCACCAAATTGTAAGCCTGGCGTCTCGGCACGTTCCTCCTAGCTAGAGGCCTATTCCCTTGTACCCGAAGCATGTTTCTCAGCGCATGATGGAATTGGCGATTTGGCTGAGCAGGGAAACTATATGTAGGTGGTGCTGGGAGTGCAGGACGAGTTGCAGGAGCCTGGATAACTGGCTGTTGCGGGTAGTTGACGAGTGTGTGTGCTGGGTTGCGTCTATAAGGACAGTTTCCAATTCCGTGATTGGACGAGCCACAAACCAAGCATAGGCCTTTTGCGCGCCTACAGTCCTTCCACAAGTGTCCTTCCCTCTTGCAATTAAAGAAAAAATCGGGTCTTGGCCGATTCTTAACTTCTTCTAGTCTTCTGAGTTCAACAACTAGCCTTAAAGAGGCCCCTCCTGCCATTTGAGTGGCAGGGCATTTCACTCCTGTAGAGTGAGGTCTGCCCCTTGCCTTTATCACTGCTTCATAAAGGCGGGCAGCTTCCAGGGCATCCTCATGAGTCGGAAATGTCCCTGTGGCTAGTGCAACCTGGGTTTCCATGTCCAAACCTTCTTGAAAGCGACGGGCTCTGATCTCGTCCTTCGGTATCAAGTGTGCCGCGAATCTGTTACGGTCTTGTGATAAAAATTGAACTATTATGACATATCTTACCGACTTAGCATGGTGAATTCAACGTCATATTCATCCACTGAATTGTCCTACATTGAACCTTGTTGTAGATAAATGAACTGCTGTTCCATGGCAAACCAGGCAGTCACAGGGAAGTACTTCGCGTCGAACCTATCGCAAAAAGTCTTCCATTCAATGGGCTGATCAAGACGGCTTTCTTCTGCCTTCCACCAGTTTCGTGCATTGTCCGTGAGTTTTAACTTTGTAAATCGGACCAAAGCTATTTCTGGTACTTGTGCTGCTGCCAGAACAACCTCGATACTTTGAGCCCATTTCTCATCTTCCAGTAGGCTTCCCTTTCCTGAGAACTGTTTGGGATGTAAAGCTCTGAATTGCTTCACCCCAGGTGCTCTAGTCTCAAGACGGTTCAGGAGTTGTTGCTGTCCCTCAAGAAGGCTGCGGATCGCCTCAAGAAGAATCGTTTGCTCGTTGAGTGGAACAGGAACGGCAGGTATGAGTGGTAGTGGTGGAGGTGTGTTGTTGACATTGGTGCTGGTGTTGTTTGGTAAATTCATAACCCAGAATGAAAAATTCAAGTTAGGACAGATTCAAGATATATGATTCAAGGAATATGAAATTGATAAGATTCAAGGAACATGAATTGTAAAGAATGTTTTAGTTGCTGGTTCTATATTTTATATTGCTTAGGGTTCCATACAGCTCTGACCAGCATGGGCCACCAAAAAAACCTGTCACGCCCCGCTTCCCGGTGTACAGCGAAGGGGACGGAACTGGTCCGCTACGTATATACTCAGAAGTACATACGCTAAGCGTATCTGAGAAATATAATATAAATACACAAGAGACAAGGGATAATAAAAACAACATTTATATATATTAACATTCTTTTGTACAATGCATGAAAAGAAACTACAACTGAAATAAAACGATGCCTAAACAATGGCATGACAGGAAATGAAAAGCACTGAATGGAAAATGTACAATGAAAGTAGAGCTCTGGTTCTTCAGCAAACTGGTCTAAGTCTTCTACAGATGGCTCGATCTCCGCCGGGTCCAAACCACCTGACGACATTCAAAAAAGAAAGAAATAGAATTTCTTCAGCGAAAAGGTCGCTCGGTAAGTCCCAAAGATAAGGGAGAAATTGACAAAGAGTAAGAGAGAGAGAGAGAGTAGTGTTAATATCAGATTTTTGCATTTTTATACCGCCCAATTTTTATCACATTGCTTATCGGTAGGTACTCTTGAGCCGTGTTTGCTAGTAAATTGCAGGATACAGGTTCTCAGCTCTAAACAATGAAATTCATAGGAAAGCACGACAAATTCCGGATTACTGCCAACCACAGATAAAACACGAGTCTCCGCACTCTATCCGTATGTTGCCGCACACCAGTCTAAGGGACAAAATGGTAAATTGATGTTGTTTTCATGCACAAAGCTCAATGTCAACACAAGATCCAACATATCTACGCGGAGCTCAAGGAAATTATGGTAAAAGATCCACATCACATCACCTTTTGATCTACTCAAATTCTGGAAGAAATATGAAGAGCTTCTGAGAAAAGTACTATACCACACTAAAGAGGACCACAAACCAGGGAATACGACAAAAGATGAAGGCCCAAGCCTTCCAATTGGCCGCGGAACAACGTTCGTACGGGCTCGACAGATGATGAGTTTTCAGGGGTATTTTGGTCATTCTATGTGCAGGCTGATTGTTGCCCTAGGTTTCCAGTTCCTAGCTTATAAATAGTCCAGAACTTGCCAAATCCAAGGGTGCTTATTCTTGTATTTAGATTTTAGAATACATGTTGTTCTTCTTCTTCCTCTTCTCATCTCTTCTCCATTAAAACCTTGTAGTGAGCTTTTGTGAGTGAAGTGATGAATAAAGAGTTCTTTTTGTTACCATGCTTGTCTTATTGTTAATTATAATTGCTTGTATTTTTCATTTGCTAATCTAGTTGTTGTTATTTATTGTTTGATTCTTTCTTGTTCTCCTTTTCTTTATCCTTAAACAACAATGATGGTTAAGCTTGATCCTTGCCAAAGTGAGGTCTCAAATAGCTAGTTGTAATCTTCTAACCTCTTTCTTTCTATCTTCCTCGTTTGTTTTATTTTCCTTTTTCTTGTAATGGGTGAGTATTTTTCTCACTTGTTAGGTTAGGATAAGGAAAGTTTGAGAGAAGGAAATCTCTCTCACTCTTTTCTTTCCCAACATCTTAATTCGGACTCCCGTTAATTGAACCACAATCCGCTCCCTACGGCACCCTATCCTACACGATAACGGTGATTCCTTAGTGAGACCGGTCGTGGTTGAATTAACCGGAGGTTAAGGCTAAGAGCCAAGAACGGACGGTGAAGCACCAAAAAGAAGAACTTAAGCATTGCAAAGCTTAGCTTATACTCGCAAGTTCCTTCCTAGTCGTGCTAATCCCCGTTGTTGCCAATTACCGTAACACCGATATTAAGAGTGGCAATGAAAGAAGTGAGCGACTCCTAACTCAAACTAACCTAATCCTAACCCTAACAAGCTCTCTTTATATATCATTTTAGTACATAAGTAATCTAAAAACAAATCTGGACATTTGGACTTAACTCGTTAAAGCATATAGAAAAAAATTCCCTTCTCCCTGCGGACGACCCATACTCAACCGGCTAGCTACAAGCGAAACCGTCTTGATTGCGGTAATAAACTTAGCACGCAAAAACTCTAACAATCAAATGTCGCCGTTGCCGGGGAGACGGTAGTTTATTTATTTGTGTAATTTCGGGTTAATTTGTGAATACATACATATCCGAAAAACAAAAAAAAATATACATTGTAAAAAATCATTTTGTTATTTTTGATTAGTTTTTGTGCAAGTGTGCAGGATAAAAAAAGTTCGAGTTCTGTGCCAAAGACGTGGGAAGTTAGACTCATATCTCGCGGCTACACCGCGACGGATCAAGACGGAACCAAAGGTCTAGTGTAAAATTCTGGAGCAGATCCATTGAGCAAATCAAGATTCAGGAGCTCCAGACAAGCAGAGGACACCCAAAATAGCACAAACCAGAATTTGGAAGCTCCAACTCCTCAACATAGCCAGGGAACCGCGGCATTAGAGCTCTATTGCCATGGAACCGCGGCCATTTGTGGCTTTCGTCTCCCAAAACTCCCTGTAAGTGTCTCTAGCCTCTCCCCCACCCCTCTGAACTCCACTGAACTGTGTTTTCTGCAGTATTCTTTGCGCAAATTCTCTTCCCCCTTCCAATAAATTGCTTTTGTGCAGGATTCTTTGCGCCGTGCTAAAAAAAATAAAAAATTGATTGCAGTTGATTGTTACTGCTTTGCATATATTAATACGGACTTTAAGGGGCTTGAAACCAATCCAGATTGGGTGGGGATTTTATCACCATTCCCAGGACCCCAGAAATCACAAAAAGCTTATGCATTGACCATTGTTTAATTAAAAAAATACTAGACTCAGCCCTAAGGACTTCGCGCTTAATAGGATAGAGGACTAGTTACAGGCATCGGCCGTTTATCCTATCCTGACTTTGCGGTGTCTAGGCAAGTGTGTCCAAGGCAAGTGGTTACTTAATTAGGACCACTACTTACGTAGTGGGGATCCTCCTACTTACCTGGCAGTTACCTGGCCGCAATTGGCGGAGAAGAGGCGGTTTGAGGTCCTATTTCTAGCCTTTCGGAATAGTTAGGAGTTGTCTAGCTGACCTAGGTGACCCTAGATCTAGGTATGATTGTGCATATCTTGTCTGTGATTGTTTGAAGCCGTAAGTTCATACATATTTCTCTAAAGCTCTTTCTAAAAAAAACACAGAACAAAAACTTTTATAAAAACGTACCCTTTGTCGCCAGAATTCATTTTTTCACCCACCACCCATCGTATTTCTCTATTGACGTTTTCTTACCCTCACCTTCTTTGCTTTGACTATACTAAACTCATTTAGTGTATGTCCGCTTGGACTAGAGACACTAGCGCCCGCCTAGTCCGCGTTACGTTAGTCGCTGCCGACTACGCGATCGACTCAGACGTCGAAACTCTGTCCACGCCTCTTTCACCCTTACCTTTGCCGGCCAACACCGACGTTGACCCAAATTCTGTTCATACATCCTCACCTTCACCATCACCAACCTCTTCTTCCGCGATGTCAGGATTTAATCCAAACATCCCTACAACTCACCCGGGATTGATTCGACCTCCTATGGATGCGAATAACCCACCACCACCGCCTGTCGTAGCGCCACAGCGAATCGCGCTCCAGGATCGTTTCTATCCCACCCGCTTTGCACTCCCCACCTGATTTTCCCTTCCACCGGCCAATGGGAATAATTTTGAAATTAAGCCCCACTTCATTAACATGCTTCCAAAATTTCATGGGCTTGAATCTGAAGATGCCTATATCTTCATCAACAAGTTCCAAAATGTTTGTGCCATGATGAAAACTACCCAGCTGTTGGACGATGCTATACGGCTACGGGTCATTCCGTTCACTTTGTGCGATCTTACTGAAAAGTGGCTGTATTGCACTGCTTCCCACTCCATAACCAGTTGGGACGAGTTTGTGAAAGCGTTTCTTAAGAAATTCTATCCGAATCATAAAACCGCAAGAATCCGTAACGAAATCAATCAATTCTCTCAGCTTCCAACTGAACCCTTTTGGAAGTGCTTTGACCGGTATAAAGACCTTCTTGTTCATTGCCCTCACCACGGTATTGAGAAATGGCAGCTTTTCTAAACCTTATACGAGGGCCTGAACCCAGCAACCAAGCAGTTGTTGGAAACCATTTGTCAGGGCCACTTCCTATCGAAATCTGACGAGGAAGCGTGGCAATTCTTCGACGACCTTGCGGAACAAACGCTTCAATGGGAGAGCACCAGACCAACTACTTCTTCTTTTTCCTCCACTTCTACTGGTCAGTCTAGGGTAGGAATTAACCAACTTGATATCTCTATTGCGATGAAAGCTGAAATGGTTGCAATAACGAGAAAACTTGAAGCGATAGAGAGCAAATTTTCATCTCCTGCTCCTGCCCCTATTCTTCCCCTTCGTACCATTTGTACTTGTTGTTCCGATCCTTCTCACTTAACCGAAGAGTGTCCTTACAATCCACCATCTCAAGGACAGGATCAGGTTAATGTTGCATTTCAGCAAAGACCGAGAAATGATCCATACTCTTCCACCTACAATCCCGGTTGGAGGAACCACCCCAATTTCTCCTGGAATCAGAATCGACATCAATTCCAAGGCAACAATTTCCAGAGGCCCCCTCCTCCGCAACAACAAGCGCAACAACAAACTCAATATCAATTTCAGCAGCCCTTCCAACCCCAACCTTTTCAAAATCAGACGAAGAACTTTGCACCCAACAATTCTTTTCCACAAAAAAACTTTGTTCCGTCAAACAACGATAAGGTTACCTCGCTAGAACGAATTCTGGAGGCGTTCGTTAAACAATCGACACAATCCACCGCCAACATCCAGTCGTCTATTCAGTCTTTGGTGCAACACACTGCTGCACACGGGCAAAGCATCAAGACCATCGAAGCCCAGATTGCACAGCTGAATGCGGCGTTAAGCGAGCGAGAAAAGGGGAAGCTTCCATCTCAACCACTCCCAAATCCCGGTCACACACATAATGTACATGTTGCTCTTGAATAACAGAACCATAATGTGAGTGCCGTGACTACATTGAGATCGGGAAGGATGCTGCACAACAACATCGGCACAACAATTGAGGATAATGACACCCCGGCCGCTTCTTCTTCTTCTTCTTCTTCTGAGCCCATTCTCCATTCGTCAAAATGCTCTTCTTCTTCTTCTTTTGCTCTGAACGGACCCACTTCTCACTCCACGAAAACACCAGCTCTGGGATCCGTTCCAACTCCACAATCTCCTCCATAATCATTGGACTCAACCAATTTTAAAAACGTTCCATTTCCAAACCGGTTGAGGTCCAATAAATAAAATCCACAAATGGAGAAGATTCTGGAGTGGTTTAAACAGGTTAACATCAACATTCCCCTTTTAGATGCTGTCCAACAAGTCCCATCCTACGAGAAAATCTTAAAGGACTTGTGCATGAAAAAGAGGAAATCTCAGGTACCCAAGAAAATTTTCTTGGCTAGTGCTGTGAGTGATGCTCTTACCCAATCTTTACCTCAAAAACGGAAGGACCCTGGCTGTCTTACGATTTCTATTACCATTGGGGATAAGAACATCAACCGTGCACTATTAGATCTTGGTGCTAGTGTTAACCTGCTTCCGTACTCAGTATATGAGCAACTAGGTGTAGGAGAGCTGAAACCCACACACTGCACTCTCCAAATGGCCGACCGATCGATCACCCATCCTAGGGGTGAGTTAGAGGATGTGTTAATCAAGGTTGGGGACTTCATATTCCCCGTTGACTTCGTTGTTTTAGACACACAGCCTGTAGCTAACCCCCGGAATCAAATTCCGGTGATACTCGGTCGCCCATTCCTTGCAACCTTAAATGTTGTGATCAATTGTCGAAATGGTTTGATGAACCTATCTTTTGGAAATATGACAATTGAACTCAATATTTTTAGGTTGGGGAATCAGCCTACCGAACCTAATGCTCATATACTAGACGTTTGCTCAATCCAGGAGATCACCCCAGAAGAGTGTGAATTCGAGGAGTTTTTGTTCGATCACGATAACCTTAACGCCACTAGTGCGTTCCTCTTCGAACCTGCTGCTGTTTCTGCGCCCGACAATGACTACGAGTGTTTCACTTTCTCGAACGATCTTAGACACTCACCACCCGAGTTTGAATCCTTCGAATTTTCGGATGAGTTACCTGAACCATCCAACTTGGTTGCTTACACTCGTTTTGAACTTTTGCTGGAATCCTTTGAGTTCGAGACCTTTTCATCAATCTTGCCTTCAATCGTTTCGCCTCCAACGCTCGAACTCAAGCCTTTGCCGTCTCACCTTAAGTACGCTTACTTGGGTAAGAACGAGACCCTCCCTGTTATCGTCTCGGCTTCTCTAGCTCCAGAGAAAGAGAAAGCCCTTCTTGCGGTCTTGCACAGCAATAGGAAAGCTTTTGGCTGGTCCATGGCGGACATCAAGGGGATTAGTCCCCTGATCGTTGAACATCACATTCATCTGATGGATGACGCCAAACCAGCCAGGGATCCACAAAGGCGACCTAACCCAGTCATGAAGGAGGCTGTGAAAAAGGAAATTGTAAAGTGTCTGGATAGTGGTATCATTTACCCTATCTCTGATAGCCAGTGGGTTAGCCCCATTCACGTTGTCCCCAAGAAATCAGGCATAACGGTCATCACTAACGAGGCGAACGAGTTAATCCCTACTCACACCCAAATTGGGTGGCAAGTATGCATCGATTACAGAAAACTCAACGCCGCAACGCGGAAGGACCACTTTCCGCTACCTTTCATTGACCAAATGCTTGAACGAATGGCCGGGCACGAGTACTACTGCTTTCTTGATGGCTACTCCGGCTATAATCAGATTCCCATCGCCGAAAAAGACAAGGACAAGACCATACTCACTTGTCCTTTCGGCACGTTTGCATATCGTCGCATGCCCTTTGGGTTATGCAATGCGCCCGCTTCCTTCCAGCGGTGTATGATGGGAATCTTCTCAGACATGGTGGAAAAATTCCTGGAGATCTTCATGGACGATTTCTCCATCTTCGGCGATTCCTTTAACGAGTGTTTGCTGCATCTCGACGCTGTCCTTACCTGATGTAAGGACAAGAACTTCACTTTAAATTGGGAGAAGTGCCACTTCATAGTACACGAAGGTATTGTCTTAGGACATATTATTTCGCAAAATGGCATAGAGGTTGACAAAGCAAAGATTGAGGTCATTTCCAATCTCCCTCCTCCCAGATGCGTCAGAGACATCCGAGCCTTCCTTGGCCATGCCAGTTTCTATAGACGGTTCACCAAGGACTTTAGCAAGATTGCTAGGCCCTTGACTCTTTTTCTGGGCAAGGACATGCCATTTGACTTCAACTCGAGCTGTGTGACTGCGTTCGAATCATTAAAAAGCTCACTCACTTCTGCTCCCATTCTTTCTTCACCTGACTGGACACACCCATTTGAGATTATATGCGATGCATCCGACTTTGCCATTGGTGTTGTCCTTGGACAACACATCAACAAGATGCCGCACATAATCTATTATGCTAGCCGAACCCTGAACGACGCCCAACTTAATTATACAACAACTGAGAAGGAATTCTTAGCTGTTGTATTTTCTTTAGAAAAGTTCACGCTCTACCTCATCGGCTCTCCAGTCATTGTCTACACAGACCATTCTGCTCTGCGCCATCTTTTTGCGAAGAAAGATGCAAAATCTCGGCTGATACGTTGGATCCTCTTGCTTCAAGAGTTTGACCTTGTCATCAAGGACAAAAGAGGACGTGAAAACGTAGTCGCCGACAATCTCTCACGACTTCCTTCTTCGCCGTCGCTTCAAATTCCGATCAACGACGTTTTTCCGGATGAATAGCTCTTGACAGTATCTCGCGAACCCTGGTTCGCAGATATTGTGAATTATTTGGCCACAGGATTACTACCGCTTGAATGGTCAAGTCAGGACAAACTTCGATTCTTATCCCAAGTAAAACACTTTTACTGGGATGAACCCTATCTGTTCAAGTACTGTCCCGACCAAATTATTCGTCGGTGTGTCCCTGACGATGAATTCAGGAGTGTGCTGTCATTTTGTCACGATCAAGCATGTGGCGGGCATTTTGGCCCCAGAAAGACAGCTGAGAAGATCTTGCAGGGTGGTTTTTACTGACCACAACTCTTCAAAGACGCTCATGACTACTGCAAGACTTGCTACCGGTGCCAACACTTAGGCCGGATATCCAGGAGGAACGAGATGCCGCTCCAACCAATCTTGGTTGTGGAGATTTTTGACGTTTGGGGGATAGATTTCATAGGGCCGTTTCCCAGCTCTTTTGGGAACCTGTACATCCTTCTCGCAGTTGATTACGTCTCTAAGTGGGTCGAGGCTGTGCCCAGCCGGACTAACGACAACAAGGTTGTCATTAGATTTCTTAAGGAAAACATTTTCTCCCAGTTTCGGCACCCCCGAGCGATCATTAGCGACAATGGAACTCATTTCTGCAATAAGACTTTCGAGGCCTTGATGCGGAAATATTCCATTAATCATAAGCTATCTACGCCCTACCACCCACAAACATGTGGGCAAGCCGAAGTATCAAATCGGAAAATCAAGAAGATACTAGAGAATACGGTTTTCAAGAACCGTAAGGATTGGTCGTTGAAACTCACTGATGCCCTTTGCGCATTTCGAACGGTTTATAAGACCGATCTTGGCATGTCTCCCTATCGGCTTGTGTACGGAAAGGCTTGCCACCTCCCTGTCGAAATAGAGCATCGCGCATTTTGGGCGATAAAAGAACTGAATCTGTCTCTCGAAGATGCGGGCAACCATCAGAAGCTGCAGTTGAACGAATTGAGCGAGCTTAAGGATGAGGCTTACGAAAAAGCGGTTGTCGTTAAGAACCAAACGAAGGTGTTTCACGATAAACACCTTTTGTACAAAACATTTGTACCTGGTCAACAGGTACTGCTTTACGACACCCGGCTACACTTCCATCCAGGAAAGCTCAGATCACGCTGGGAAGGGCTGTATTTTGTGCGGAATGTGTATCTGCATGGTGCTATGGATTTGGAGAATCCAAAGGACGGTTCATTTTTCAAAGTAAATGGGCACCGACTTAAACCGTACCTTAGCACCGAACCAACAGAGGAGCTCCTGGTCTTAGAGGAGCCGGTTTACCCTGCATAATCTTCCTCTGCCTACCACCAGACTTCGGTTATCCAGCCAAGAACAGTGGACACTGTTCCAAATAAGTTTGGGGCTATGTATATACCTTTTTGTATATATTTATGAATATTCTTTTCCATTTTTACTATTTTTCTTTTATCTAAAAAAAAAAACAAAAAAAAATTCTGTATATCTAACCGACAATTTTGACCCTTCAATGATCTCTTCATGCAATGACAGTGAGGACACTGTCCAGTTTAAGTTTTAGGGTATGCTCGGTACACATTTCTAACCTTCGCATTCATATGTATATTTTGCATCTGCATACTAAAATCCATAAAATCCATAAAAATCAGAAAATTTTCTAAAAACATAAAAACTTTTCTGTCAAGTTAGCTAGTGGGAGAACTCAGATTCAACATTTCGACGGTTTTGTTTGATAAGATAAGAATAACTAAATCTTATTTTTAGATTTTGAAAACCTGAAAGATAACTCTACTTTGAGGTTAACTATAGCTGATATACGTCTTTACATCACACTACACGTGTCGTGAGTTTTGGAAATTAGATGACAAGTCTATTATGTCTAAAAACATTTAAATGGATAAATGATTTTCTGAGGATCAAATAGGTTTGTTCTGAAATAAGTAATATCAAGAAGAGTTTATGAAGTGAAGCGAATATGAAGGAATGTTATTGATGCCTTAATTGGAACTAATTCTGAAAAATAACCCATCTGAAATTTGATTGGAATGATTACACACCTAACCCACTAAACACTTCTTTTATCCAAAAAAAATAACTGAACTGCCGGTTGTATCTCCGTTCGCATTGAATCATCATGATTTTCACGCTAAATTGTCTTTTGTTTTTGGGCCTAGGTAACTTGAGTAATTAAGTCCGCTGGGGTGTCTTTACACCTAATGCCCTAAAACCAACTGGTTTGGGTGCATTGGCCCAAAGCTCGTTAAGAAACCTAGAAAGACCAGATTAAAACAAAGTCAAGCAAGTGTTCTCTCCGAGTTAAAATTCCTAACGGTTCTTTGTGTGAGAATAATCTTGACAAAAGACAAGGTTTTATAAAAACTATTTCTAGCGGAGATATGAAGGTTTTATTCTATGATAAAGACTATTGCACGTTCACAGAGGTGTGTATGAAATGAAAACAAGAAAAAGGTGGAGTGAAAAATAAGACCTAGTTTCCTGTTAAGGAAGATAGAAATTCTGAAGTTGAAACCTTACTGGAAAACGAAACTTGAAAAATGCTTAACTCTTTTTAAAACTTATGTGATCCTTTTAAATTCTTTATCTGGGCTTTATTGTGTGACATGATGACTTTTATCGATCCTTCTGAAACTTAACGACACTATTTGTACTGCACGTAAAGACATAAAATATTAAGTTAAATAAGAAGCGAGGTGTGAAAAATAAAGGTTCGATAGTCTAGACTTAGGATAATAGAATTGTTATTTTCTGAAACAAAACTTTAGGGTTTGGATCATAGTTATTTTGCAAAACTAGCTTGACCAGATTTTGTGGGTAGTATCTGCTGAAAACTGTCAGGAGACAACACTCCTCCTACTAGGGACACCTAGAGGTTTAAACGGCTTGTTGCACATGCTCAGTGCAATCGCGTTCCCTGCGAAAGTGAGGTTAGGAATTTTTTGTGAATAAATTGGCTTTGCTCGGGACGAGCAAATGATAAGTTTGGGGGTATTTGTTCATATCAGATTTTTGCATTTTTATACCGCCCAATTTTTATCACATTACTTATCGGTAGGTACTCTTGAGCCGTGTTTGCTAGTAAATTGCAGGATACAGGTTCTCAGCTCTAAACAGTGAAATTCATGGAAAAACACGACAAATTCCGGATTACTGTCAACCACAGATAAAACACGAGTCTCCGTTCCCTATCCGTATGTTGCCGCACACAAGTCTAAGGGACAAAATGGCTAATCGATGTCATTTTCATGCACAAAGCTCAATGTCAACACAAGATCCAACATATCTACACGGAGCTCAAGAAAATCATGGCAAAAGATCCACATCACATCACCTTTTGATCTACTGAAATTCTGGAAGAAATATGATGAGCTTCTGAGAAAAGTACTATACCACACTAAAGAGGACCACAAACCAGGGAATACGACAAAAGATGAAGGCCCAAGCCTTCCAATTGGCCGCGGAACCGCGGCCGTACGGGCTCGACAGATGTTGAGTTTTCAGGGGTATTTTGGTCATTCTATGTGGAGGCAGATTGTTGCCCTAGGTTTCCAGTTCCCTGCCTATAAATAGTCCAGAACTTACCAGAGCCAAGGGTGCTTATTCTTGTATTTAGATTTTAGAACACATGTTGTTGTTCTTCTTCCTCTTCTCATCTCTTCTCCATTAAAACCTTGTAGTGAGCTTTTGTGAGTGAAGTGATGAATAAAGAGTTCTTTTTGTTACCATGCTTGTCTTATTGTTAATTATAATTGCTTGTATTTTTCATTTGCTAATCTAGTTGTTCTTATTTGTTGTTTATTTCTTTCTTGTTCTCTTTTTCTTTATCCTTAAACAACAATGATGCTTAAGCTTGATCCTTGCCAAAGTGAGGTCTCAAATAGCTAGTTGTAATCTTCTAACCTCTTTCTTTCTATCTTGCTCCTTTGTTTTATTTTACTTTTTCTTGTAATGGGTGAGTATTTTTCTCACTTGTTAGGGTAGGATTAGGAAAGTTTGAGAGAAGGAAATCTCTCTCACTCTTTTCTTGCCCAACATCTTAATTCGGACTCCCGTTAATTGAACCACAATCCGCTCCCTACGGCACCCTATCCAAAATGATAGCGGTGATTCCTTAGTGAGACCGGTCGTGGTTGAATTAACCGGAGGTTAAGGCTAAGAGCCAAGAACGGACGGACAAGCACCAAAAGGAATAACTTAAGCGTTGGAAAGCCTAGCTTATACTCACAAGTTCCTTCCTAGTCGTGCTAATCCCCGTTGTTGCCGATTACCGTAACACCGATATTAAGAGTGGCAATGAAAGAAGTGAGCGACTCCTAACTCAAACTAACCTAATTCTAAGCCTAAAAAGCTCTCTTTATATATCATTTTAGCACATAAGTAATCTAAAAACAAACCTGGACATTTGAACTTAACTCGTTAAAGCACATAGAAAAAGATTCCCATCTCCCTGCGGATGACCCGTACTCAACCGGCTAGCTACAAGCGAAACCGTCTTGATTGCGGTAATAAACTTAGTACGCAAAAACTCTAACAATCAAGTAGCTTTTAATGTTGTATTATAATGTTGTAATGTTGTATTAACGCTGTTGTTTGTAGCTTGGTACAGAAGATGCCAGTGTATACGAGGGGAGTCCCACTTACACCGGGGAATTTGGTAACCTGTAGTATAAGGCTCCGTCTATAATACCACGGAACAATGGCATGGATGTAATTACGTCTTAAGTGACCACCTCGTGCCACCTTTAACATATTCTGTGTAAGTCCACGTTACCCACCCCGATGCTTACGGGGAGGCGGAATAGGTAAAAAACGATTTTTAACACAAGGTAACATGGACTAGAACTATAGGATCTTTGCTAAACAAAAACTCACAAACTAACTACAAGTTTAGCTACTCGGTTAGAAGGTTATATCTAGGTCTTGAACTCCTTCTCTTCTTCTTGTGGTCTTCCTTCTTACTTGCTCCTTGGAGTGTTGTAGATGGCTCCTCCTCGTCATCTTCTCTTTGCCGAAGAAATATCCACCCGAAGGCCTTTACCTTGAGCTCCTACCTCAACCAAGAGGTAACTAAAGTGCTTGGCTTGCTAAACCTAGAACCCTAGGAAGAGTAGAGAGAAGTTTTGGTGGTTTTATCTCACAAGCTCATGGTTCTCAACACTTGAGAGATGAGAGCTTTGAGAGGAAGACGGAGAGCTCAAACATATGAGAAAGAAAGAGCAAGAGAGAATCAATATCTTTTTACAACCATACTCTCATATGTGTGAATTATGAAAATCTCCGTACTCCTACTGAGCATGAATGTGACAATCTCCGTACAGTCCGGTCTGTTCGTCTGAGAGTATCGCATATCGGGCCTAGGGGGCGGTAAACGTCAGTCCCCTAATAGCGGTACAAGTCGTGTCGGAGTGTATCCCAGAACACCCTGAGATAACACTGGAAACGCTACCAGTATATCTCGCTTGCCCTGGCCAGGGACTTTGTGTAATGGCTCTCCTAGACACAGCGCGATATCAACCCCCAATACTTGGAGAGACGAATCATGTCTTACCGTCACTGCCTCCTAGTGCTTCGGGACTGCACCCAACCGCTAACTGTTTGCATGACTCATTTGAGCCGTGGTAGGGTAGCAATCTAAGAACAATGGGAACACACTCGAGACGAAGTGACAGTGTCAAGTCAACGGACTAAGCTATACTCACGTCACCTGGGAACTGATAACTGACGATAGGCATAATACCAACCAACAGTTCCCATGTCCAGTGTACTCGTAACCTAATGAGCACCTGCATACTATCTCCAGTACGACGTACTGATGGCTGTGGGACAGACCATCTCCCCTCCTGGGATGAGAAGCGTATACACTAGTCTACTCTAGAGTATCGATGCCCTGTCTCGATAATCCTACGACTAGGGACTTGTATAAGGATGTGCTTGTAGATTACCCAGCCCCTACTAGTGTGATTGCCATCACAACGCTGGTAATCAAGCAAAGATCCTAAGGGCTCCACTAATGTATATAGGCGATATTCTAAAAGAAACACATGCACACATTAAAGTAGAAACAAACCAAGTAGCATACTACCATTTTGAGCAAGATTGTCTATACAACAGTGAATATCCCAAGCTTCAATTAAATAATATACAAACTAGTATGATACAGTAATGGCCTCTAGGGCATATACACTAACAATCTCCCACTTGCACTAAGGCCATGTACTGGCGTATCGAAGACCTATCATCTCGATTAGCTGCTCAAACTGAGTCTGGGGTATGGTCTTCATGAATGGATCTGCAGTGTTATTCTCCGAATCTACTCTCTACACCTCGATCTCCCGGCGATCAACGATCTTCCTGATCAGGTGATACCGCCTCAAAATGTGTCTGGACTTCTGAAGGGACCTGGGTTCCTTCGCTAAAGCTATAGCGTCGTTGTTGTCGCAATACAGCGGTATTGGATCAACAATGGTTGGAACCACCTGAAGCTCCGTGAAGAACTTCTTCATCTAGACAGCTTCCTTTGCGGCATCGCAAGCAGCTATGTACTCCGCTTCCATAGTTGAGTCAGCAATGGTTTCCTGCTTGGAGCTCTTCCAGCAAACCGCCCTTCCATTGGGGGTAAACACATAACCCGACATGGACTTGGAGTCATCCTTGTCACTCTGGAAGCTGGAGTCCGCAAAGGCCTCGATCTGGAGGTCTTTTCCGCCATACACCAAGAACATCTCCTTAGTCCTTCTCTGGTACTTGAGAATGTTCTTTACTGCTATCCAGTGTTTCTCCCCTGGGTCCGACTGATACCGGCTTACAACGCTTAATGCGTATGCTACATCTGGTCTGTGTAGGACTACGGTAGTACCCCGGCCTACTATCCGAGGCCAAAATGCGGAAACGAAAATTTTTCTTGACTTTAAACCGGTACAACCGCATCCTAAAAAACCCCGGATCGTAACCATTAACCTAATTCTAGCTAACATGAGAATGGGTAGAAAGCTATACCAAGCGATCCGTGTCCTTCGGTCTTCGCCTCCACTCCGATCTCCTCGCGGAATCTCCGGTCGTCGCTTCCTCATCGAAACGGGCACCACATCGCCGGGTTCTTTTACGGGCTCCCACCTCTAGACTGAGGCAACTCAGGCACAAAGTTGGTGAGCCGACGTGCCCAAGAAATGTTGTAGGCTAGTGTAGAATCACTTTGTCTCAATAGGGTGAAGTTGCCTTTGATGGAGGAATGAAAACAATGAACTTTTGGGAGGTGTTAGGAATTTTGCAAGCAAGCAAATATAAGATGAATCAATTTCCCTCACCAAAAATGAAAACCTCTCTTTTCCCAACTCTATGGGGCCGACCCCTATATGAACAAATGGTGGAGGAAATAAACAAAACCAAGAAGGGAGGTGAGTTTAGAAAAAGCAAAAGGGTGACCACAACCAAATGTGATGATAACAATATCATATCAATTTCTAATCCTTTCTAATCTCATTAATGCAAGAAATGATCACAAGAAAAGCAAAGATGCTTTTCCCATCATAATCCTTCATTTCACAAAGAACCCCTCCACAAAAGCTAATTTGCGAACTTGCAAATTAGCCCCTCCATCAGAAAAATCCGGCCGAGAAGGAATAATGGAAAACTGGCCGGAACGGAACGCAAACTGGCAACTTCAGAAAACTGAACCCGTAATAAATTACAGGAAAACCCCGTGACTGCATATACATGCCCGCATTCGTATTCCCACTGAATTCAAATGCCAAGAGACAAAATCTACACTGTACAATACTAGGATCCGGCTTAAACCAAAGCCCGCTAGTATTATCCGTCCGATCATGATCCGTGCAATACCGCACGTATCTGATCGAACCCTGCCATATCTCCATACGGCCTCTACAGCGTTTCACCCAAAACTTGAGAAATAGGTCTGTGGGGGACTCTAAAGACTCGTCAACATTTTGGCTGTGGATTTAACCACTAGCACGTCAGAGGTATTAGCCATACGTAACGGGCTACCAGGTGTTGACCAAAAGGGACGTCGATGAGCGAACTCATCCTAACACCCTACTGAACCTGTCAGTGAAAATATCCGTACAGTCCGGTCCGTTCGTCTATGAGTATCGCATGGCGGGCCTAGGGGGTTGGTAAAAGTCAGACCCACATAAGCGGTACAAGGCGTGTCGGAGTGTAGCCCAGAACACCCTGAGATACTACTGTAATACCTACCCGTAAATCTCTTGTCTCGGCTGAGGGCTTTGTGTAATGGCTCTCCTAGACACAGCGCGACCTCACCCCCAATACCGGGAGAGACGAAATCCCTGCCGATCCGCTCACTGCCTCTATGTGGCTCGGGACTGTACCCAACTAAAACCTGATTGCACGACTCCTTTAATCCATGGTAGGGTAGTAATCAAAGCAAAGTGGGAACTCACACGAGACAAATGACGATCTCAGGTCGATGAACTAACATTTACACATGTCACCAGGGAACTGCTATCTGACGTCAGGTATAATACCAACTAGCATGTTCCCGACGAGTCCTTTCCAGTGTACTCATAACCCAATGAGCACCTGTATACATCTTAGGTGAACCAACTGACACCAGTGGCTTGTGAGACCGGCCACCGCCCTTCGTCAGGGTCTCGACTGTATACACTAGTCTACTAATGGAGTATCGATGCCCAGTATCGAAACTCCCACGACTGGGGACCACTTTAAGGATGTGCTTATAGACCCTAGCTCCCACGTATATGATCGCCATCATACTGCTGGCCGTCAAGAAAGAATCCTATGGGCTCTATCAACTTGCAATAGTGAACTGTAAGGTCACCAAAAGCAATACACGATGATAAAGATAAACCAGATAGCATACTATCATCTTGAGTAAGACTGTCCTACCGGTATAGGTCCTCCCTCAATCATTGCAATCACGTGCCTGTGATCCAATAATTGACTCTGAGGGCACTATCTCCAACAATCTCCCACTTTCACTCAAGGCTAATTATTGCGATGTCGCATACTCACAGCCCGTGTGATACCGAACACCCAACTCCTCTACTAGTCAGTCTCACAAAACTCGTTTGCGAAACTATTGCGTTCGAGGAATAGCCTCAGTGAGTGGATCCGCTGTGATGTTTCTTTCTATGTCTCTCTTTATCTCAAGTTCGCGGAGAAAGTCATCTCCCGAAATAAGCAATACATGTCTTAGAATATGTCCGGATATCTGATGGGACCTAGCTCATAAATGAACTCCAAATCCAAACTTCTTAGAATGTATCGTCGACTGAACTTAATCGGTGTCCTACGCCATGCCTCCCTCAGTATCCGCCTGGACCACCTGTCCAAAATACTGCCCATCGTCAGAGGGAAAACTATAACTCTGACAGTCACGCTGCCGTCCATGTCACTTTGGAAGCCTGGAATGACAACCGTCTCCCAAAAGAGGCTGTCGTTATCATATCCCTAGAACATCCACTTATGTTCTAAAACTGCTTCCGAATGTTTCTTCAGGATTGGATTAATATCATATTGCATCTACTGCAAAAACAACATCTGGTGTGGTACTTGACATCTCATGATTGACTCAATTGCCTAAGCAAGTGATCTGCCAATCAAGCACATCCCTCTCCACTTTAGTCTATAAGACACCTTTAGAGAGGGTGACTCCATTACCCGCAGGTACACCACCGTGCCATGAGTCGTCCATTCTAAAACACTTTCAGAATGCTGTCTAAGTAGCCAGATTAGGAAACTACCCAAATCTAGATCTAAAGCCATAGATCCAGTAACCAGAATGTCTGATATAATATCCAAGACCTATGTGGAGAAACTACTCTGTGACAACCAAAGTATAACCGACCGTAGTATAGGAATTTCACTTCCTACTATGTGTATGTCATCCAAATACCAGGACATCACACCCTACTACCTTCTTAACAGATCCATCTTGTATTCTGATGAAGTCAAACATATGACTGTCACATCAGAAATAGATGATCTATCTCCGCTACATCTGCTTTAGTCTATAAATAGAAATAAGCCACTTGTCCACCAATGCTTCCGTTGCTCCCACTGACTACGACAACCCCCTGGCAGAGTCATATACGCGTGCACTTCTAACGCTAGTTTAGAACGACGCTATATTCATCCTCCTGCCGGGTCTCACAGTCTGAAACAACAGCAATGGCAAGTCTGGGTAAACAAGAACCTCCCTGCCGCCGTCACGCTGCCGTCCATGTCACTTTGGAAGCCTGGAATGACAACCGTCTCCCAAAAGAGGCTGTCGTTATCATATCCCTAGAACATCCACTTATGTTCTAAAACTGCTTCCGAATGTTTCTTCAGGATTGGATTAATATCATATTGCATCTACTGCAAAAACAACATCTGGTGTGGTACTTGACATCTCATGATTGACTCAATTGCCTAAGCAAGTGTTCTGCCAATCAAGCACATCCCTCTCCACTTTAGTCTATAAGACACCTTTAGAGAGGGTGACTCCATTACCCGCAGGTACACCACCGTGCCATGAGTCGTCCATTCTAAAACACTTTCAGAATGCTGTCTAAGTACCCAGATTAGGAAACTACCCAAATCTAGATCTAAAGCCATAGATCCAGTAACCAGAATGTCTGATATAATATCCAAGACCTATGTGGAGAAACTACTCTGTGACAACCAAAGTATAACCGACCGTAGTATAGGAATTTCACTTCCTACTATGTGTATGTCATCCAAATACCAGGACATCACACCCTACTACCTTCTTAACAGATCCATCTTGTATTCTGATGAAGTCAAACATATGACTGTCACATCAGAAATAGATGATCTATCTCCGCTACATCTGCTTTAGTCTATAAATAGATATAAGCCACTTGTCCACCAATGCTTCCGTTGCTCCCACTGACTACGACAACCCCCTGGCAGAGTCATATACGCGTGCACTTCTAAAGCTAGTTTAGAACGACGCTATACTCATCCTCCTGCCGGGTCTCACAGTCTGAAACAACAGCAATGGCAAGTCTGGGTAAACAAGAACCTCCCTGCCGCCGTCCTTGAGCATACCGAAGTACCTCTCGAGCGCCTGAGGTTACACACCATATCCACGGAGTGGCTAATGGAATGTCAAACCAGATTGAATCTTTAGGTTCTTATCAAATTTTCAGTAATCGTTTGCGGTTCTGGAATCACTTCCAGTTCTACCATACTCCCACTACTGCATTCTGAAAAAATCCATTTTTATTAAAACTGTGGCTAGTCAAGAACAATAACACTATTGATCTTCTAGGTGGTAGAAAGTCAACCCTCATCATAGCCTGAGTCAACCCACAAACAACCATTACAGAAACGTGCCTTGAGTTATCCAGAGTCTGGTTTTAAGCATAAGCCGGACAACTCCCCGTACCTTAACTTCGTTAAGATATGAACTGTTCTATATCGAATATAGAACCAGAGACACTGATTTAATTGAACTAGATTCAAATCTTGCAGCTGTCTATAGCGCATGTCAACTAAATGGAAGGAGGCCAATCTGCGTTACTCAACTTATGAATGTTCTTAATTATGAGTAACCTGAAAGAGAAGCAAGTTCTCTTAATCATTACTATCAACTAAATACCATACACAAGTATCTACATCTTCGATCACCTTGAGGAATCCCGGTACTTGCAACACCTGGTTCTCTACTCTATTCTTATACCTATAACTTCTCTAAACATGGACCTTTTGTTTCTACGAAACACATGTCTAAGAACTAGAGAAGTCACAAGTAAACAGAATATAGTACGAGTACCAACCCCTTTGTCCAAATGGACACTAGACAACATACAATACTCTGTATAAGCCCCCTGAGTCTAATAACTCATTCCCCGTGTGTCGTAGGTTGAAAACTGTACTTATGGTTAAGAAGAATTACACTGCTGTTTAATGCTCCTTACCTAACCATCCACTGATATAGGTAAATGTTATTGACATAATTTCAAAAAGGTATATCTCACTCTATAAAAATAGACGTACAGATATATCAATTTGAAATTGGTGCATAGCAACGGATATTCAAAACCAAATATTTGCCGAACGGCAAACAACCCAGGTGAGTTCCTCAAATATCACCAATTACAACGAATTCCGATATAATGAGGATGATCACCTAATTCCAAATAACTTACTCCCACTCATCATCTGTAAAACTATACAGATGTGAGAATCATACCTGGTAAATACATACCGTAGAGCAAGGGCTAATTGGGAAATCAGTTTTCTTTTAACAGTACACAGTGAAACTGAAACATTGAAATGTTTCGTAGGGGTATCCAGGTATTCCTAGTAATGCCTCTTCCATTATCCAGATTCACAACTGTAACCGTATATTTCTTTGCCATCTATCCAAATCCCTTTTAAATGACTTTAGTCATTACCTTCTGTACACCCTCTTAGGCTAAATGGTTTTCTTCCTTCCGTACCGTTCGGCACCAGCCTATGGTTTGGAAGAAGACTATCCAATAAGCATAATGGGTGTACTGTCCTAATCTTAGGAGCACTCGCAACGCGAGAGAAGGTGAAGATAAAAGACAACTGAATGAAAACTCATTCCTATTTCTCCTGAACCAGAATCCATCCCGAACTGGAACAAGTTCCTTTCGAGTTCGTATATAACCATACGATGGAGTATCCAAATAACTGTGGATCTTTGTAGTGATACGGAGTGTCCTGGTGAAATACAAAGGTGAAGTGGGAGTGGTAATGAAATACTTGGTTTGGTCGTGAATAGCAGTCGCAATTTACTTTGCCCTCTTACTAATCCCTTAATATGTCTTTACTTAATCACTTCTGTATACCTTAGTTAGGCTAATTGGTTTTTCTTCATTCCCTACCGTTCGGCACCAGCCTATGGTTTGGAAGAAGACTATCCAATTTGCGTAACAGCTGTACCGTCCTAATCGAAGGAGCACTCGCAACCTGAGAGAAGGGAAAAGGAAAAGACAACTGAATAGTCCTATTCGTTTTCTCCAGAACCGGAAACCATCCTCGAATAAATTCCTTCGAGTTCGTATATTACCATACGATGGTTTTATCCAATGGAAGTGGACGTTTGTAGTAATACGGGGTGTTCTGAAGAAAAGGGTTAAAGTAGGAGTGGCAATGAGGTATGCAACTCTGACAATCCAAATGCCAGTGTTTTAAGAAGGTTCGGTCAACTTGGTCACTGAGTCATAGTCAAAGGTCGGGTCATGGTCGCTGCCAAAGAGAGAGAGAAAAGAAACAATCAGCGTGCACTCTAACCTCGATCAGAATGGTTATCACTTTATCTAATCAGGAAACCTCCCATTGTAACGTCAAATTCTCCTCCAAACCAGAAAGAAGAATTAGTCGGGATCACAGAGGAGTAAACCAACTCATCAGTGGGAATCAGGATCCAACTATCATCGTATGATAACGTGACGGAATCCACTCACGTTATCACACTCCAGAAGGTATGCGCATGCCTGGCAAGTTTCAGTTTCTTTAGAAACTCCCGATGTGATTTTTACCCCTAGGACCCAAGTGACCTTGACACAGTCAACAAATCAAAGAGTCCTAGTCAAGTTCAACCCGTCATTATCCTGGATTTCATTAAACCCACCCGTACGAGCCCTTGACACAGTCAACAAGGTCGCACGACTGTCCTAACCAATCCCATTAATATGCCACAAACGAACACTACTTAGCTACCGTACACTACGCCTTGACACAGTCAACAAACGCAGCACGAATACTAAGTAATACTTGTAAGAAATGACGTAGGGCTACGTGTAGTTTTTGGCGAAAAACTTTTAACGTAATGAACTTGATATCATTGAAGGAACTTCATAGCCTTTTATAAAAATATAGTGACGAAAACCTTTGCTAAAGAGGTCACTCCCGGTGAAGGGATCTCGGCTCTTTCCCCGTAGAATGAGGTGCATGATATTCTAACTGAATACCACGATGCAAAGCAAAAAGTAATCGGCTATAGTGAAGTTATTACCCTGACGCAAACTTCTGTCCAAGGGGTCACTCCCGGTGAAGGGATCTCGGCCCTTGCCTCGTCGACTGAGGTGCTGGATATTCATAACCGAATACCACTGTGCAAAACAAAAGAGAACGTTCTTGCAATAACAGCTTTTTGAAAAATTGTTCCAACAACATCAGAATAGGTTTGTTTAGCTTGCATTGATCCGAATCAACGCAGTCCCATCAATTGATCACACTACAAAGAACGAAAATAATGATGTACGTATATGCCATCCGCATTCGCCACTGGGTCCCGTCATCACCCGTTAGGTTACTTAACTAACGACAGAGCGGGGACTGGACTAGCGCGGGTGAAAAACATATATAGCATCTACTAGTATTTATGTCAATATATAATATTCGCTCAAGGCGTGATAAAATGCAACATCACAGAAATGTAATAAGCATCACAGAATAATACAGATAATCTGGAAGCCCCGGGTTTCACAGAACCGCTGCTGAAACCCGAAGTTCCCCTGGTCGTGTGGATAGCCTGTGCAATGAAATCCTAGACCCCTACGGGCGCGGCAAGTTACTCGCTAAAACCTGAATCGAGGCAGCCCCCTTCAACGACATGAATGGACCACCCAACAATTTACGGAATCCGGTAACTTGGGCACCCCTCCTGGGTCAACCTGTACCCCCTACGAGTGCGGCGAATAGCCCGTCAATTCTAGAGTGAAGCCCCCTCCGTCTCAATGCCATGAGATGCGGGCCCGTTGACCTCTAGAACCCGGCTATCCGTGCACCCCACCGCGGGGTAATCCTAGTACAGAAAGTAAAAAATACATACAACGGGTACATCGACCTCAGCCCGGTCGTGCCCCAAAAGAATAATATACAAACAGGCAGTGACGACAGTCTACATGTCGGACGCTCGCCCCGCAATATCAAATGTACATATAAAACCAAACTGTACGACCATTGCATCCAGGCTATCCACCACGACAGATCCGCAATATCACAGCACAACACAGAACATCAACGTGAATGTCACGTTCGCAAATCCGTCTAAAAGGGCTATAGCAGATAGACTGGATTTACCGATCGAGTGACATTCACGGTCACAGATATAATGTTAATACTGTGAACTAACATGTTAAAATTTTCGATCGACTAAAATTCCCAAAGTGGGCCCCAAGCACAATACCCAGTCTCTAATAAATCTGGGCCCAAAAGGAATATTCCAAAAACCCCAATTTCAACTCAGAAGCCCACTGTTGAAATTTGGTGCGTTGACAAGTCAAAGTGGCGGCGGAACCGCGGCCAATGCGTGGGTTTGACCGCAGTTCCGCAGTGGAATGGAAACGTTACGCGACCAAATTTTCACAGAATGCTTAGAATTCCCTGCACGTGTTTCTGCAATGACCTGAAAAATTTTTGGAGCTAAAAAAAATTCGACAGAAACTGATGCACTTGAAATTGCGTTTTCGGAAAATCCGTTCGATCGATCTTGTAAACACGTTAGAGCAAGCTAGACTAGGTTAATGGCATGACTCTGATACCATGTAGGACTACGGTAGCTCCC
Organism: Agapanthus africanus; assembly: GCA_030015575.1. Lineage (NCBI taxonomy): Eukaryota > Viridiplantae > Streptophyta > Magnoliopsida > Asparagales > Amaryllidaceae > Agapanthus > Agapanthus africanus. Next base: position 320,697,417 of record JASDDO010000008.1, read on the forward strand.
CGGCCTACTATCCGAGGCCAAAATGCGGAAACGAAAATTTTTCTTGACTTTAAACCGGCACTACCGCATCCTAAAAAACCCCGGATCGTAACCATTAACCTAATGCTAGCTAACATGAGAATGGGTAGAAAGCTATACCATGCGATCCGTGTCCTTCGGTCTTCGCCTCTACTCCGATCTCCTCGCGGAATCTCCGGTCGTCGCCTCCTCATCGAAACGGGCACCACATCGCCGGGTTCTTTTACGAGCTCCCACCTCTAGACCGAGGTAACTCGGGCACGAAGTTGGCGAACCGACGTGCCCAACAAATGCTGTAGGCTAGTATAGAATCACTTTGTCTCAATGGGGTGAGGTTGCCTTTGACGGAGGAATGAAAACAATGAACTTTTGAGAGCTGTTAGGAATTTAGCAAGCAAGCAAATATGAGATGAATCAATTTCCCTCACCAAAAATGAAAACCTCTCTCTTCCCAACTCTAAGTGGCCGGCCCCTATATGAACAAATGGTGGAGGGAATAAACAAAACCAAGAAGGGAGGTGAGTGTAGGAAAAGCAAAAGGGTGACCACAACCAAATGTGATGATAACAATATCATATCAATTTCTAATCCTTTCTAATCTCATTAATGCAAGAAATGATCACAAGAAAAGCAAAGATGCTTTACCCATGATAATCCCACATTTCAGAAAGAACCCCTCCACAAATGCTAATTTGCGAACTTGCAAATTAGTTCCTCCATCAGAAAAATCCGGCCAAGAAGGAATAAAGGAAAACTGGCCGGAACGGAACGCAAACTGGCAACTTCAGAAAACTGATCCCGTAATAAATTACAGGAAAGCCCCGTGACTGCATATACATGCCCGCATTCATATAAAACTTTGTTATGGAGGAAGATAGAAGCTGAGTCCATCTTCTCGTGCTGCCTCTGGTATATACCATCAACTGAGGCTAACACGAGGCACTTGGCTTTCGCACAGTCTTCTTCCGATGTCCTACGGATATCAATATCCGTGACAGGGGAAACTGGACATGAAACGGCAGGGGTTGGATCAGTCAAGAGGTGTCCCAGCTTGTCCTGGGCAATGGACATCTGGACAGACCTTTGCCAGTCATAACAGTCAGATTCAGTCATTTTATTATCTAGATGTAACCTAGGTGCGGTCATTGGGTCGCTGCAATTAAGAGAGAGAGAAGAAAACACTTAGCATGATGCTCTTGCAAGTTTAGATTGGTTTTTAATTTATCTAAACAAGATGGCTCCCACTGTCTCTCGAATCCCTCCTCAAACCATAAAGGAAGAATTAGTCAGGATCAATCTCATTGTATAATACTTGCTTAACCGTTCAGCCAGGCCAGTGTCGGTACTTCGAGGGAGGTTTTCCAACGCTTTCGCGAAGTTCCTTAATTAAGTAACCTCTTTTCCCTGTGGGCGTAGCCCCGCTAACACCTTTCTAGACACCTACTTGGTATATAGCATTGATCGTTAAGTGAAAAAGTTCCCGAGGAGTAGCATATACTCAATGTAGGATCGGGATCCAAATATCATCGCGTGATAAAACCGAAGGAATCCTACCAGAATCATCACACTCCAAATGGTATGCAGCGCTAGCAAGTTTCAGTACTTATGAAACTCCCGATTTGGATTTTTGTCCCATGCTCTTATGACCTTGACGAAGGCCAACATATCATAAGTCACATGTCAAGTTCTACCCGTCATTATCCAGGTTAATTTGAACCCACCCGTACATACCCTTGACGAAGGCCAAAATAGTAGTACGACAGTCCCAAACCAACGCATCTATCTATGCTACAGATAAATATTCAGCAGCTACCAATCACTATGCCTTGGCGAAGGTCAAAATACATAGCTTGAATACAACTGAATATTTAACCGAAATGACGGAGGGCTACGAATGGTTTTGGCGAAACCGTGAACGTAGTTAACTTGATATAATCGATGGAACGAGATAGCTTTTAAAAGGAGTGGTTCAAGCTCCGCGTTTAAAAGTATAGTTTTGAAAAGAACCGAGTGGTTTTCAAAGTGTTCCAATCGACTTTTACTTGGTTTGTTTTCTTGCATTAGTTCTTTTAATGTGTCCCATCATTTAATCCTACCATTGCAGAAAACAACCAAAATATGACGTACGCTTATGCCATTCGCATTCGCCACGGGGCCCCGTCATCACCCGTTAGGTTACTTAACTAACGACAGAGCGATGGCTGGGCTAGCGCGGCTGTAAAACATAAGCAACGCATAAATAGTTATAATATATAGATATATAGCAATGATAGACATTACAGATCACAGATGAATACATTGGATATACTAGGAATCAGCAATCCGTTCGAGCCTGCAACGAAAAGCGGATTACACGGTCGCGGTGAAAAGCCAATACCCCACCCAAGACCCCTACGGGTGCGGCAAACTACCCGCCAAGTATCCGAAGCGAAGGAACCTCCCTCAACACCGTGAGTAGGCTACTCGGCACTACGAGATACCCGGTAGTTTGTGCACCCCTTCCATGGGTCTATCCTAGGAGCAAAAACAGTAAAAATAATTATACAATGACGGCTACAACCCCGACCCGGTTGTGCGGCCAAACAAATAATAACATATCAATTTACATGTTATAAGAATTGAAAGAAAAGAAAAACTCTCGTCTCACAAAACCCCCCGGCTATTCACCCGCGACAATCCAACGCATTCATATACACATACCATCAACAAACACAGATCACAGATATGTATAACCCCCACTAATCAACATATAGCGATTAGCCGACGTTCAATACATATAAACATCACAGAATATAACCCATTAGTCAAAGTGTAGTGAAGTTCGATCAAAAATACCGATTTATAGTCCCCCAGAAACAAATTTCTTTTCTGGAAAACCTGGGCACAAATAAACAATCTTAAAAATCCCAAAACCATGTCAGAAGAACACTGCACCAAACTCGATCCAGAACCGAGTCAACTCGGCCGCGGTTCCGCGGCAATAGCTTGCAATTGCCGCGGAACCGCGGCTCTTTGAACGATTCATTGGACCTGGTTTGGTGAGTTTCTTAACAAAACCCTGAGATGAATTTTGACGTATGATTTTTTATTTTTAAAGCAGAAAAAATTCCAACAGAAACTTAGGGTTTTGATGTTTAGGTTTTGCGATTTTTTTCGATCAAACTTCCATACACTTTACTACCTAGCTAGTTTATGTTTAGTTAGGCTCTGATACCACTGTAAGTCCACGTTGCCCACCCCGGTGCTTGCGGAGAGGCGGAAAACGGAAAAAAATCGGATTTTTACAACTCTAGGCAACATGGACTAGACAAAGTCGGGATCTTTTCTAAACAAAACTAGCTAAAAGCTAAAGAGAGTTAGCTATAGGGTAGAAAGGTTATACCTTGGGCTTTATGTCCTTCTCTCCTTGCTCCTTGGAGTGGTAGAAAGGGGTCATCTTGTCGCCTTCTCTAGTCGAACAAGGATCCACCCGAGAGCCTCAACCTTTGGCTTCAACTTCAAGCTAGAAGTAACTAAGGTGCTAGAAGTGCTAATCCTAGAACCCTAGATGAGAATAGAGATTATCTAGAAGAGGTTTTCTCAAGCTCAAGTGTTTCTCAACACATGAGAGTGGAGAGTGATTGTTAGAGATTCTGCGTGTTCAAGTTTAGTTAATTACCGCAATCAAGACGGTTTCGCTTGTAGCTAGCCGGTTGAGTACGGGTCGTCCGCAGGGAGATGGGAATCTTTTTCTATGTGTTTTAACGAGTTAAGTCCGATTTTCCAGATTTTTTGGTGATTAACTAAGTGTTAAAATGATATGTAAAGAGAGCTTGTTAGGGTTAGGATTAGGTTAGTTTGAGTTAGGAGTCGCTCACTTCTTTCGTTCCCCCTCTAAATATCGGTGTTACGGTAATCGGCAACAACGGGGATTAGCACGACTAGGAAGGAACTTGCGAGTATAAGCTAGGCTTTCCAACGCTTAAGTTCTTCCTTTTGGTGCTTGTCCGTCCGTTCTTGGCTCTTAGCCATAACCTCCGGTTAATTCAACCACACCCGGTCTCACTACAGAATCACCGCTATCATGTAGGATAGGGTGCCGTAAGGAGCGGATTGTGGTTCAATTAACGGGAGTCGATTTAAGATGTTGGGCAAGGAAAGAGTGAGAGAGATTTCTTTCTCTCAAACTTCCCTTATCCTACCCTAACAAGTATGAAACTACTCACACATCATAATGAAAAGAAAACAAAACAAAAGAGGAAGATAGAAAGAAGGAGATTGGAAGATAACAACTAGCTATTTGCGACCTCACCTTGGCAAGGATCAATCGTAAGCGTCATGGTTGTTTAAGGATAAAGGAAAAGAGAAAAGAAAGAAACAACAAGAAATAACAACAACTAAGTTAACAAATAAAAATTACAAGCAATAATAATTTAATTAAAGAACAAGACAAGATATAATAACAAAAGGGACTTCTTTATTCATCATTCTTCACTCACAAAAACTCACTACAAGTTTTTCAATGGAGAAGAGATGAGAAGAGGAAGAAGAAAAAGTATTCTAAACCCTAGGAAAATACAAGATTATGCACCCTTGGCTTCACAATGTTTTGGGCTATTTATAGGCAGGGAAAAGGAAATCTAGGGCAACAATCAGAACAAGTATGAAAAGACCAATCTGCTCCTGAAAATTGGTCGGCTGATGCCACCATACGGCCGCGGAACCGCGGCCTAGACCCCCTATTGGTCGCGGTTCCGCCGCCCTATAGGGGAGTTGGGCTGTCGGCTTTTGTGTGCTGCCCTGGTCTTTTGTTCCCTTTAGTCTGGTACATGTTTTTTCTGATAATCTTTCCACATTTCTTCCAGAATCAAGGGTGATTGGATGTGGATCTTTTTGTCATGATTTTCTTGAGCTCCGTGTAGATTTCTTGGATCTTGTGTTGCCATTGAGCCTTATGCATGAAAATGACATTGATTTGCCATTTTGTCTCTTAAACTGGTGTGTGGCAACAAACGGATATAGAGCGGAGATCCGTGTTTTATCTGTGAATGGCAGGAACCCGGATTTTGTCGTATTTTCCCATGAATTTCACCGTTCAGAGCCGAAAACCTGTATCCTGCAATTGACTAGCAAACACGGCTCAAGAGTACCTACAGATATGCAATGTGATAAAAATTGGGCGGTATGAAAATGCAAAAATCTGATATGAACAAATACCCCCAAACTTATCATTTGCTCGTCCCGAGCAAAGCCAATTTATTCACAAAAAATTTCCTAACCTCACTTTCGCAGGGAACGCGATTGCACTGAGAATGTGCAACAAGCCGTTAAACCTCTAGGTGTCCCTAGTAGGAGGAGTGTTGTCTCCTGAGGGTTTTCAGCGGATACTACCCACAAAATCCGGTCAAGTTGGTTTTGTAAAATAACTAAGATTCAAACCCTAAAGTTTTGTTTCAGAAAATTACAAATCTATTATCCTAAGTCTAGACTATCGAACCTTTATTTTTCACACCTCGCTTCTTATTTAACTACAGATTTTATGTCTTTAAGTGCAGTGCAAATAGTGTCGTTAAGTTCCAGAAAGGTCGAATAAAGTCCCCATGTCACACAATAAAGCCCAGATAAGAATTTTGAAAGGATCACATAAGTTTTATAAAGAGTTAAGCATTTTTCAAGTTTCGTTTTCCAGTAAGGTTTCAACTTCAGAATTTCAATCTTCCTTAACAGGAAACTAGGTCTTATTTTTCACTCCACCTTTTTCTTGTTTTCATTTCATACACACCTCTGTGAACGTGCAATAGTCTTTATCATAGAATAAAACCTTCATATCTCCGCTAAAATTTTTATAAAGGCCTGTCTTTTATCAAGATTATTCTCACACAAGGAACCGTTAGGAATTTTAACTCGGAGAGAACACTTGCTTGACTTTTTTTTAATCTGGACTTTCTAGGCTTCTTAGCGAGCTTTGGGCCAATGCACCCAAACCAGTTGGTTTTAGGGCATTAGGTGTAGAAACACCCCAGCGGACTTAATTACTCAAGTTACCTAGGTCCAAAAACAAAAGACAGTTTGGCGTGAAAATCAGATGATTTAATACGAACGGAGATATAACCGGCAGTTCAGTTATTTTTTTTTTGGATAAAAGACGTGTTTAGTGGGTTCGGTGTGTAATCATTCCAATCAAATTCCAGATGGGTTATTTTTCAGACTTAGTTCCAATTAAGGCATCAATAACATTCCTTCATATTCACTCACTTCATAAACTATTCTTGATATTACTTATTTCAGAACAAACCTATTTGATCCTCAGAAAATCATTTATCTATTTAAAAGTTTTTAAACATAAAAGACCTGTCATCTAATTTCCAAAACTCACGACACGTGTAGTGTGATCTAAAGACATATATCAGCTATAGTTAACTTCAAAGGAGAGTTATTTTTCAGGTTTTCAAAATCTAAACATAAGATTTAGTTATTCTTATTTTATCAAACAAAAACCGTCGAAATGTTAAATCAGAGTCCTCCCACTAGCTAACTTGATAGAAAATTTTTTATGTTTTAGAAAATTTTCAGATTTTTATGGATTTTACGGATTTTAATATGCAGATGCAAAATATACATATGATTGCGAAGGTAAGAAATGCGTACTGAGCGTACGCCCAAACTTAAACTGGACAGTGTCCTCACTGTCATCGAATGAAGAGATCATTTGAAGGGTCAAAATTGTCGGTTAGATAAATACAATTTATTTATTTATTTAATTTTTTTTGTTTTTGTTTTTAAAGAAAAGAAAAAGAAAGAGAATGGAAACGATTATCCACAAATATATACAAAATGGTACATACCCCCAAACTTATTTGGAACAGTGTCCACTGTTCTTGGCTGGATAACCGAAGTTTTGGTGGTAGGCAGAGGAAGATCATGCAGGGTAAACCGGTTCCTGTAAGAACAGGAGCACCTCTGTTGGTTCGGCGCTAAGGTACGGTTTCATTCGGTGTCCGTTCACTTTGAAAAATGAACCGTCCTTTGGATTCTCCAAATCAACAGCGCCATGCGGATAGACATTCCGCACAAAATACGGTCCTTTCCAGCGGGATCTGAGCTTTCCTGGATGGAAGTGAAGTCGGGTGTCGTAAAGCAGTACCTGCTGACCAGGTACGAAGGTTTTGCGCAAAAGGCGTTTATCATGAAACACCTTCGTTCGATTCTTAACGACCACCGCGTTATCGTAAGCCTCATCCCTAAGCTCGCTGAGTTCATTCAACTGCAGCTTCCGATGGCTGCCCGCATCCTCGAAAGATAGATTCAGCTCCTTTATCGCCCAAAATGCGCGATGCTCTATTTCGACAGGTAGGTGGCAGGATTTTCCGTATACAAGCCGATAGGGAGACATGCCAAGATCGGTCTTATAAGCGGTTCGAAATGCCCAAAGGGCATCAGTAAGTTTCAGCGACCAATCCTTACGGTTCTTGGAAACCGTCTTCTCCAGTATCTGCTTGATTTGCCGATTTGAAACTTCGGCCTGCCCGCAGGTTTAGGGGTGGTAGGGCGTGGATAGCTTATGATTAATGGAATATTTCCGCATCAAGGCCTCGAAAGTCTTATTGCAGAAATGACTTCCATTGTCGCTAATGATCGCTCGGGGGCGCCCCAAAATGGGAGAAAATGTTTTCTTTAAGAAACCTAATGACAACCTTCTTGTCGTTAGTCCGGCTGGGCACAGCCTCGACCCATTTAGAGACGTAATCATCAGCGAGAAGAATGTACAAGTTCCCGAAAGAGCTGGGAAACGGCCCCATGAAATCTATCCCCCAAACATCGAAAATCTCCACAACCAAGATCGGTTGGAGCGGCATCTCGTTCCTCCGGGATATCCGGCCCATGTGTTGGCTGTTGGAGATAGTGACCTCATAGTCAATTATTGGATCGCAGGTACGTGATTGCAATGATTGCGGAGGACCTATCCCGGTAGCACAGTCTTACTCGAGATGATAGTATGCTATCTGGTTTGCCTTTATCAGTCGTGTACATGTTCAGGTGACTGATTACATGTTACACTTTGATAGAGCCCTTAGGATCTTGCTTTACTACCAACAGTATGATGGCGATCATATACGTGAGAGTTGGGTAGTTTAGATGCATATCCTTAATTGTGGTCCCTAGTCGTGGGAGTTTCGAGACAGGGCATCGATACTCCGGAGTAGACTAGTGTGTACAGTCGAGACCCCGACGAGGGGCGGTGGCCGGTCTCACAAGCCACTGGTGTCAGTTGGATCACCTAAGATGTATACAGGTGCTCATTGGGTTATGAGTACACCGGACAGGACTCGCCGGGAATCTGCTAGTTAGTATTATATCTACCGTCAGATAGCAGTTCCCTGGTGACATGTGTACAGGTTAGTTCATCGACCTGAGGTCGTCATTTGTCTCGTGTGAGTTCCCACTGTGCTTTGATTTCTACCCTACCACGGCTCAAAGGAGTCGTGCAAACAGGTAGCTTTTGGGTACAGTCCCGAGCCATATGGAGGCACGTGAGCGGATCGGCAGGGGATTCGTCTCTCCCGGTATTGGGGGCGAGATCGTGCTGTGTCTAGGAGAGCCATTACACAAAGCCCACGGCCGTGGCAGGAGATTTACTGGTAGGTACTCCAGTAGTATCTCAGGGTGTTATTGGGCTTCACTCCGACACGACTTATACTGCCTCTGGGGGTCTGACGTTACTAGCCCCCTAGGCGGATATGCGATACTCATTGACGAACGGACCGGACTGTATATACATTGTCACTGTTAGGCTCAGTAGGGTTTTCGGAGGAGTTCGCTCATCGGTCTCCCTTGAGTTCGCTCCTCGGCCACCCTTGAGGTCAGTCCATGGGCAGCCGTTACGCATTGCTAGTGCCGCTGACGGTTTGTGGTTAAACCCACTGCCAGGGTGCTGACGAGTCATTAGAGTCCCCCACAGGCAGTTTCCTAAGTTCGGGCGAAACGTTGTAGAGGCCGTATGGTTTTATGGCAGGGTTCGGAAAATGCACGTGCGTTTACGCACGTGTCAGTTTTCGGGCTGATGATACTGGTCGGCTTTGGTTTAAGCCGGATCCGAGTATTATATTGAGTAGGTATAATATCTTTGTCTCAGTTGCATTTGTATTCGGTCGTAATACAAATGCGAGTATATTTATACTGTTTCGGGGTTATCCTGAAAGTTGTTTCAGGATCACTTTTGGAAGTTGCCAGTTTCCAGTTTTCTATCAGCCGTCTTTTAACATTCGGTTAAAGACGGATTTATCTTTTCTTCTGATATGAGTGAGTCATCATTCTAGAAGCTTCTAGAAGTGATGATGAGGCTAATTGGTGTTGTATTCTAATTGGTTGCATTTATTAAAGGATGACTAGGTTTAGTGAGTCATGCTTTGTATTAATGCATTCTTGGATTGCTTAAGATTTTTTTAAAGTGAGAAGGTTTCTCTTGTGGTCACCCCCCTCTCCTACGGTCACCTCCCTCTTGCTATATATGGCTTGCCCTCTCTCTCTCCTCACTCTCTCACTCACTTGATAGTTTTTCATGGTTGGAAAAAAGATTATGATAGATTTGGGGTGTATGGAATCCACAGCTCATTTCATTCCATCACCCAATTCCCTCGGCAACTTCATTAACCGATCGTCCACGGATTTGGACGAAGTGAGACAAAGTCATCTACTCATTCTCTACATCAATCTTGGTCGTCTCTTTTAGCAAACTTGACGATCGAGTTGCCTCGAGTCAGAGGCGGGAGCCCGTTTAAAGAATCGATCATGTGGTGCCACCTCGACGAGGAGATCGGAGATCGACGAGATCGGAGCAGCCGCAACGGAGTGTGGGATGATGGTTGAAGAACGAAGGACTCGGATCGTTCGGTATAACCTTCCTACACTCTTTACAGTTTGTTAGTTTAGCAATAATGGCAGATCCGGGTTAAAGTATACGATAGCGCCAGTTAAAAAGTTTTTTGTTCCGCATTTGGCGTCTGTAGACTGCCGGGGCGCTAGCGTAGACTTACAGTGGTATCAGAGCCTCACCATTTTGCTATACTAACTTGTGCTAACGCGTTTAAAACATCGATCCGACCGGAAATCGAAAATTGCAAAAATCATAAAATTCAAGCCCGACAGTTTCTGTTAAATTTAAACGGTCTCAAAATTTATTTCTGGATGTCTTAAAAATCCGTGCAGGGAATTCTAAGAACCACGACCAAATTTGGGATCGTGATCCCTCCAGACCGCCGCGGAAGGGCGGCCAAACCCATGGTTTGGCCGCGCAACCGCGGCCACGTGGGGAGCACGTGCTCCGAAATTTGGACAGTGGGTTCTTTGATTGATTTTGGGGTGTTTGGAATATAAAGTTTTGGCCCAGATTTTGTTACTGTTCACCAGTAAGCTGTGGGGCCCACTTTTTAATATTTGGTCTTTGGTCGATCGAAATTTAAACACGTTAGTTTACGGTGCTTACATTATATCTCCGACCGGGAATGTCATTTGATCGGTAAACCGCGTCCGATTGCTATAGTTCTTTTAGACGGGTTTGCGAACGTGACATTCGCGTTGATGTTCTGTGTTGTGCTGTAATGTTGCGGATTTGTCGTGGTGGATAGCAGTGTGCAATGGTAGTACAGTTTGTGTTTATTTGTACATTTGATATTGCGGGGCGAGCGTCCAACTTGTGGACAGCCGTCACTGCCTGTTGTATAATATTCTTTTGGGGCACGACCAGGTTGCGGTCGATGTACCTATTATACTATTTTTCATTACTGTACTAGGTTTTACCCCGCGACAGAGTGCACGGATAGCCGGGTTCGGGAAAGCAACGGGTCCGCATCTCATGGCTTTGAGAGGCAGAGGGTCCCCACTTCAGAATTGGCAGACTATTCGCCGCACTCGTAGGGGGTACAGATTGACCCAAGGAGGGGTGCTCAATTTACCGGATTCCGTGAAGTGCCGGGTGTTCCATTCACTATGCTGTGGGGACTACCTCGCTTCAGGTTTTGGCGGGTAACTTGCCGCACCCGTAGGGGTCTAGGTTTCATTGCACAGGCTATCCACACGACAGGGGAACGTCGAGTTTCAGCAGCGGCTCTGTGAAACTCGGGGATCCCAGATATCTGTATTGTTCTATGATGCTTATTACTTTTCTGTAATGTTGCATATTATCACGCCTGGAGCGATTATGTATATTGGCTTATATACTATTAGATGTTGTATATGTTTCACACCCGCGCTAGTCCAGTCCCCGCTCTGTCGTTAGTTAAGTAACCTAACGGGTGATGACGGGACCCAGTGACGAATGCGGATGGCATATACGTACATTTTATTTTCGTTCTTTTCTGGTGTGATTAATTGATGGGACTGCGTTGATTCTGATCAACGCAAAGTAAAACAAACCTGTATACAGTTGTTGGAACAATTTAAAAAGTGTTGTTACAAAGACGTTTTCTTTTGTTATGCATAGCGGTATTCAGTGGAATATCCTGCACCTCATTCGACGGGGCAAGGGCCGATATCCCTTCACCGGGACTGACCCCTTAGACAGAAGTTTGCGTCAGAGTAATAACTTCACTATAGTCGATTACAAGTTGCTTTGCATAGCGGTATTCAGTGGAATATCCTGCACCTCATTCCACGAGGAAAGAGCCGAGATCCCTTTACCGGGAGTGACCTCTTTAGCAAAAGGTTTTCGCCACTATATTTTAAAAAAGCTATCAGGTTCCTTCAGCGATATCAAGTTCACTACGCTAAAGGTTTTTCGCCAAAAACCAGCCGTAGCCCTCCGTCACTTCTTTTGGGTATTCAGTAGTATTCAAGCTACGCATTTTGACCAACGCCAAGGCATAGTGTTTGGTAGCTGCTGGGTATTCAATTGTTGCATAGATAGATGAGTTAGTTTGGGACAGTCGTTCTGCCGATTGGCCAACGTCAGGGGCATGTGCGGGTGGGTTCAAATTGACAAGATAGTGATGGGTAGAACTTGGCATGTGACTTATGACATTTTGACCAACGCCAAGGTTATAAGAGCATGGGGCAAAAATAATATCAGGAGTTTCTAAAGAAACTGAAACTTGCCGAGTATGCGCATACCTTCTGGAGTATGAGTAACGTGGATGCATTCCATCACGTTATCATGCGATGAGAAGTTGGATCCCGATTCCCACTGATGAGTTGGTTTACTCTTCGGGTGATCCCGATTGATTCTTCTTTAGGTTTGGAGGAGAATTTGACAGGACAGTGGGAGGTTTCCGGATTAGATAAAATGATGACCATTCTGATCTAGGTTAGAGTGCACGCTGAGTGTTTCTTTTCTCTCTCTCTCTTTGGCAGCGACCTTTGACCGACCCTAGACTATGACTCAGTGACCAGGTTGACCGAACCTTCTTAAAATACTGGCGTTTGGATTGTCTGAGTTGCATAAGTCATTGCCACTCCTTCTTTTACCCTTTGTATTTCTCAGAACACCCGTATTACTACGGATATCCACTTCCATTGGATAGAGCCATCGTATGGTTATATACGAACTCGAAGGGACTTCTTCGGGGATGGATCCAGGTTCAGGAGAAATAGAATTGGTTTATTCAGTTGCCTTTTATTATCACCTTCTCTCAGGTTGCGAGAGCTCCTTGGTTTAGGAGAGTACACCTATTACGCTTATTGGATAGTCTTATTCCAAACCATAGGCTGGTGCCGAAAGGTAGGGAATGAAGAAAACCAATTAGCCTAAGTAGGGTGTGCAGAAGGTAATATGTAAAGACAAAATAAAGGGATTAGAAAGAGGGCAAAGTAAATTGCGACTGATATCATTCACGACTAAAACTGCGTACTTCATCGCCACTCCTATTTCACCTTTAAAAGAATAAGGTATTATTCAGTTGTCTTTTATCGTCACCTTCTCTCGAGATGCGAGTACTCCTTGGTTTAGGAGGGAACACCTATTATGCTTACTGGATAGTCTTCTTCCAAACCATAGGCTGGTGCCGAACGGTAGGGAATGAAGAAAACCATTTAGCCTAACGATGGTGTACAGAAGGTAACGACTAAAGACAAATAAAGGGATTTGGAGAGATGGCAATAAAATATACGGTTGAAGTCATGAATTGGATTATGGAAGAGGCATTACTATGAATACCAGGATACCCCTACGAAACATTTTCATGTTTCAGTGCATTGTTAAAGAAAAACTGTTTTCCCGATTAGACACTTACTCCAAGGGTATGTATTTACCAGGTTTCATTCTCATATCTGTATGGTTTTACAGATGATGAGTGGGAGTAAGATATTGGGAATTAGGTGATTATCCTCATTATATCGGAATTCGTTGTAATTGGTGATATTTGAGGAAATCGCCAGGGTACAGTTTTCCACCTACAACGCACAGGTTATGAGTTGTTCAACTCAGCGGACTTATACAGAGTATTGTATGTTGTCCAGTGTCCATCAGGACAAAGGGGTAGGTCCTCGTACTATGTTCTGTTTACTTATAACTTCTCTAGTATTTAGACGAGTGTTTCGTAGAAATACAAGGTCTAAGTTTTGAGAAGTTGTGGGTATAAGAATAAAGTAGAGAACCAGGTATCACAAGTATCGGGATTCTTCAAAGAGATCGAAGATGTAGATTCTTGTGATTGGTATTCAGATGAAAGTGATGGTTTTGAGAAACGTGTTTCTCTTTCAGGTTACTCATAATTGGATGGATTCCTAAGTTGAGTAATGCTGATTAGCCTCTTTCCATTAAGTTGATATGCACTGGAGACAGATGCATGGATTGAATATGGTTCCAAATTAAATTAGTGCCAAGGTTTCTATATTGGATATAGAATAGTTCGTACCTTAAAAGAAATTAAGGTACGGGGAGCTGTCCAGCTTATGATTAAAACCAGACACTGGATAACTCAGGGCACGTTTCTGTAATGGCTGTTTGTGGGTTGACCCTGGCTATGACAAGGGTTGATATTCTACCATTTAGAAGATCAATAGTGATATTGTTCTTGACTCGCCACAGTTTTAGTAAAAATGGATCTTTTTCAGAAAACAGTAGTGGGAGTATGGTAGAACTGGAAGTGATTCCAGAACCGCGAACGATTACGGAAAATTTAATAGGACCTATACATTCAATCAGGTTTGACATTCCAATAGCCACTCCGCAGGTATGGTAGGTAACCTCAGACACCCGAGAGGTACTTCGGTAGGCTCAAGGACGGTGACAGGGAGGTTCTTATCTACCCAGACTTGACACTACTGTTGTTCCAGGATATGAGACCCGGTAGGAGGGTTGTCGTAGTCAGTGGGAGCAGCAGAAGCATAGTGGGCAAGTAGCTTATGTCTATTTATAGACTTGAGCAGTTATAGCGGAGACAGATCATCTATTTTTGATGTAACAGTCATGGGTTTGACTTCAATCAGAATAAGGGATGGATCAGTTAAGAAGGTAGTAGGGTGTGACGTCATGGTATCTGGATGACATACACAGAGTGGGAAGTAAAATTCCTATACTACGATCGGTTGTACTGTGGTCGTCACACAGTTGTTTCTCCAGACAGGATATGGATATAATATTTGACATTCTGGTTTCTGGGTCTATGGTTTTAGATCTGGATTTGGGTAGTTTCCCAATGTGGGTGCTTTGACAGATATTCTAATGGTTTTTGGAATAGTTGACTCCTAGCATGCTGGTGTACCTGCAGGTGAAGGAGTCACCCTCTCTAAAGCTGTCGTATAGACAAAGGGGAGAGGGATGTGCATGATTGGCAGATCACTTGCTTAGGCAATTGAGTCAATCATGAGATGTCAAGTACCACACCAAATGTTGGTTTTGCACTGGATGCAATAAGTTTGTATTAATCCAATCCTGAAGAAACATAAGGAAGCGGTTTTAGAACATTAGTACATGTTCTATGGATTTGATAACGGCAGCCTCTTTCGGGAGACGGTTATCATTCCAGGCTTCAAAGGTGACATGGATGACAGAGTGATTGTCAGAGTTATAGTTTTTCCCTCTGACGAGGGACAGTATTATGGACAGGTGGTTCCAGAGGATACTGTGGGTGGCATGGTGCCCGATACTGATTAGGTTCAGTGATCGATGAAGTCTAAGAAGTTTGGATATGGAGTTCATTTATGAACAAAGGTCCCATCAGATATCCAGACATATTCTAAGACAGGTACTACTCAATTCGGGAGATGGCTTTCTCCGCGAACTTGAGATTAAGAGAGATACAGAAAGAAACTTCTAGGCGGATCCACTCACTAAGGCTATTTCTCGAACACAATAGTTTTACAAACGGGCTTTTTGAAACTGATTAGTAGAGGAGTTGGATGTTCGGTTTCACACGGGCTGTGAGTAGTCGACATCGCAATATTAGCCTTGAGTGCAAGTGGGAGATTGTTGGAGATAGTGCCCTCATAGTCAATTATTGGATCGCAGGTACGTGATTGCAATGATTGCGGAGGACCTATCCCGGTAGCACAGTCTTACTCGAGATGATAGTATGCTATCTGGTTTGCCTTTATCAGTCGTGTACATGTTCAGGTGACTGATTGCATGTTACACTTTGATAGAGCCCTTAGGATCTTGCTTTACTACCAACAGTATGATGGCGATCATATACGTGAGAGTTGGGTAGTTTAGATGCATATCCTTAATTGTGGTCCCTAGTCGTGGGAGTTTCGAGACAGGGCATCGATACTCCGGAGTAGACTAGTGTGTACAGTCGAGACCCCGACGAGGGGCGGTGGCCGGTCTCACAAGCCACTGGTGTCAGTTGGATCACCTAAGATGTATACAGGTGCTCATTGGGTTATGAGTACACCGGACAGGACTCGCTGGGAATCTGCTAGTTAGTATTATATCTACCGTCAGATAGCAGTTCCCTGGTGACATGTGTACAGGTTAGTTCATCGACCTGAGGTCGTCATTTGTCTCGTGTGAGTTCCCACTGTGCTTTGATTTCTACCCTACCACGGCTCAAAGGAGTCGTGCAAACAGGTAGCTTTTGGGTACAGTCCCGAGCCATATGGAGGCACGTGAGAGGATCGGCAGGGGATTCGTCTCTCCCGGTATTGGGGGCGAGATCGTGCTGTGTCTAGGAGAGCCATTACACAAAGCCCACGGCCGTGGCAGGAGATTTACTGGTAGGTACTCCAGTAGTATCTCAGGGTGTTATTGGGCTTCACTCCGACACGACTTATACTGCCTCTGGGGGTCTGACGTTACTAGCCCCCTAGGCGGATATGCGATACTCATTGACGAACGGACCGGACTGTATATACATTGTCACTGTTAGGCTCAGTAGGGTTTTCGGAGGAGTTCGCTCATTGGTCTCCCTTGAGTTCGCTCCTCGGCCACCCTTGAGGTCAGTCCATGGGCAGCCGTTACGCATTGCTAGTGCCGCTGACGGTTTGTGGTTAAACCCACTGCCAGGGTGCTGACGAGTCATTAGAGTCCCCCACAGGAAGTTTCCTAAGTTCGGGCGAAACTTTGTAGAGGCCGTATGGTTTTATGGCAGGGTTCGGAAAATGCATGTGCGTTTACGCACGTGTCAGTTTTCGGGCTGATGATACTGGTCGGCTTTGGTTTAAGCCGGATCCGAGTATTATATTGAGTAGGTATAATATCTTTGTCTCAGTTGCATTTGTATTCGGTCGTAATACAAATGCGGGTATATTTATACTGTTTCGGGGTTATCCTGAAAGTTGTTTCAGGATCACTTTTGGAAGTTGCCAGTTTCCAGTTTTCTATCAGCCGTCTTTTAACATTCGGTTAAAGACGGATTTATCTTTTCTTCTGATATGAGTGAGTCATCATTCTAGAAGCTTCTAGAAGTGATGATGAGGCTAATTGGTGTTGTATTCTAATTGGTTGCATTTATTAAAGGATGACTAGGTTTAGTGAGTCATGCTTTGTATTAATGCATTCTTGGATTGCTTAAGATTTTTTTAAAGTGAGAAGGTTTCTCTTGTGGTCACCCCCCTCTCCTACGGTCACCTCCCTCTTGCTATATATGGCTTGCCCTCTCTCTCTCCTCACTCTCTCACTCACTTGATAGTTTTTCATGGTTGGAAAAAAGATTATGATAGATTTGGGGTGTATGGAATCCACAGCTCATTTCATTCCATCACCCAATTCCCTCGGCAACTTCATTAACCGATCGTCCACGGATTTGGACGAAGTGAGACAAAGTCATCTACTCATTCTCTACATCAATCTTGGTCGTCTCTTTTAGCAAACTTGACGATCGAGTTGCCTCGAGTCAGAGGCGGGAGCCCGTTTAAAGAACCGATCATGTGGTGCCACCTCGACGAGGAGATCGGAGATCGACGAGATCGGAGCAGCCGCAACGGAGCGTGGGATGATGGTTGAAGAACGAAGGACTCGGATCGTTCGGTATAACCTTCCTACACTCTTTACAGTTTGTTAGTTTAGCAATAATGGCAGATCCGGGTTAAAGTATACGATAGCGCCAGT
The DNA here is from genome assembly GCA_030015575.1 of Agapanthus africanus. Lineage (NCBI taxonomy): Eukaryota > Viridiplantae > Streptophyta > Magnoliopsida > Asparagales > Amaryllidaceae > Agapanthus > Agapanthus africanus. Next base: position 320,714,896 of record JASDDO010000008.1, read on the forward strand.
TAAAAAGTTTTTTGTTCCGCATTTGGCGTCTGTAGACTGCCGGGGCGCTAGCGTAGACTTACATTGGCACCGGGAGCAAGTCATGCAATAGTCATGAGCGTCTTTGAAGAGTTGTGTCCAGTAGAAACCACATTGCAAGATCTTCTCAGCTGTCTTTCTGGGGCCAAAATGCCGGCCACATGCTTGATCGTGGCAAAATAACAGCACACTCTTGAATTCATCGTCAGGGACACACCGACAAATAATCTGGTCAGGACAGTACTTGAACAAATAGGGTTCGTCCCAGTAAAAGTGTTTTACTTGGGATAAGAAGCGAAGTCTGTCCTGACTTGACCATTCAGTCGATAGTAATCCTGCGGCCAAATAGTTCATAATATCTGCGAACCAGGGTTCGCAAGATACTGTCAAGAGCTGTTCATCCGGGAAAACGTCGTTGATCGGAATTGGAAGCGAAGGCGAAGAAGGAAGTCGTGAGAGATGGTCGGCAAATACGTTTTCACATCCTCGTTTGTCCTTAATGACAAGGTCAAACTCTTGAAGCAAGAGGATCCAACGTATTAACCGAGATTTTTCATCTTTCTTCGCAAAAAGATGGCGCAGAGCAGAATGGTCAGTGTAGACAATGACCGGAGAGCCGATAAGGTAGGGCCTGAACTTTTCTAAAGCAAATACAACAGCTAAGAATTCCTTCTCAGTTGTTGTATAATTGAGTTGGGCGTCGTTCAGGGTTCGGCTCGCATAATAGATTACGTGCGGCATCTTGTTGATGTGTTGTCCAAGGACAGCACCAATGGCAAAGTTGGATGCATCGTACATAATCTCAAATGGGTGCGTCCAGTCAGGCGAAGAAAGAACGGGACCTGAAGTGAGTGAGCTTTTCAATGACTCAAATGCAGTCACACAGCTCGAGTTGAAGTCGAATGGCGTGTCCTTGGCCAGCAAAAGAGTCAAGGGCCTAGCAATCTTGCTAAAGTCCTTGATGAACCGTCTATAAAAACCGGCATGGCCAAGGAAGGCTCGGATGTCTCGGACGTATCTGGGAGGAGGTAGATTGGAAATGACCTCAATCTTTGCTTTGTCAACCTTTATGCCATTTTGCGAGATGTTATGTCCTAAGACAATACCTTCGCGCACCATGAAGTGGCACTTCTTTCAATTCAAAGTGAGATTCTTTTCCTTACATCGGGTAAGGACAGCGTCAAGATGCTGCAAACACTCGTTGAAGGAATCGCCGAAGATAGAGAAATCATCCATGAAGATCTCCAGAAATTTTTCCACCTTGTCTGAGAAGATTCCCATCATACACCGCTGGAAGGTAGCGGGCGCATTGCATAACCCAAAGGGCATGCGACGATATGCAAACGTGCCGAAAGGACAAGTGAAAGTGGTCTTGTCCTGGTCTTTTTCGGTGATGGGAATCTGATTATAGCCGGAGTAGCCATCAAGAAAGCAGTAGTACTCGTGTCCGGCCAATCGTTCAAGCATCTGGTCAATGAAAGGTAACGAAAAGTGGTCTTTCCGCGTTGCGGCGTTGAGTTTTCTGTAATCGATGCATACTCGCCACCCAGTTTGGGTGCGGGTAGGGATCGACTCGTTCGCCTCGTTGGTTATGACCGTGATGCCCGACTTCTTGGGGACAACATGAATGGGGCTAACCCACTGGCTATCAGAGATAGGGTAAATGATACCACTATCTAGACATTTTACGATCTCCTTCTTCACAGCCTCTTTCATGACTGGATTGAGACGTCTTTGTGGATCCCGGGCTGGTTTGGCATCATTCATCAGATGAATGTGATGTTCAACGATCAGGGGACTAATCCCCTTGATGTCCGCCATGGATCAGCCAAAAGCTTTCCTGTTGCTGTGCAAGACCGCAAGAAGGGCTTTCTCTTGCTCTGGAGCTAGAGAAGCCGAAATGATGACAGGGAGGGTCTCGTTTTCTCCTAAGTAAGCATACTTAAGGTGAGATAGCAAAGGCTTGAGTTTGAGCGATGGAGGTGAAACGATTGAAGGCAAGATTGGTGCAGAGGTCTCGAACTCAAAGGACTCCAGCAAAGGTTCAAAACGAGTGTAAGCGACCGAGTTGGATGGTTCAAGTAACTCATCCGTAAATTCGAAGGATTCAAACTCGGGTTGTGAGCGGCTAAGATCGTTCGAGAACGTGAAACACTCGTCGTCGTTGTCGGGCGCAGAAACAGCAGCAGGTTCGAAGAGGAATGCACTAGTGGCGTTAAGGTTATCGTGTTCGAATAGAAACTCTTCGAATTCACACTCTTCACGGGTGATCTCCTGGATTGAGCAAACGTCCAGTATATGAGCATTAGGTTCGGCGGGCTGATTCCCTAACCTAAAAATGTTGAGTTCAATTGTCATGTTTCCAAAAGAGAGGTTCATCGAACCATTGCGACAATTGATCACAGCATTCGAGGTTGCAAGGAATGGGCGACCGAGTATCACCGAAATTTGATTCCGGGGGTTAGCTACAGGCTTTGTGTCTAATACAATGAAGTCAACGGGGAATATGAAGTCCCCGACTTTGATTAACACATCCTCTAGCTCACCCCTAGGATGGGTGATCGATCGGTCGGCCATTTGGAGAGTACAGTGTATGGGTTTCAGCTCTCCTACGCCTAATTGCTCGTATACTAAGTACGGAAGCAGGTTAACACTGGCACCAAGATCTAATAGTGCGCGGTTGATGTTCTTTTCCCCAATGGTAATAGAAATCGTAGGACAGCCAGGGTCCTTCCGTTTTTGGGTAAGAGCATCACTCACAGCACTAGCCAAGAAAACTTTCTTGGGTACCTGAGACTTCCTCTTTTTCGTGCACAAGTCCTTTAAGATTTTCGCGTAGGACGGGACTTGTTGGAAAGCATCTAAAAGAGGAATGTTAATGTTAACCTGCTTAAATAACTCCAGAATCTTCTCCATTTGTGGATTTTGTTTATTAGACCTCAACCGGTTTCGAAATGGGACGTTTTTAAAATTGGTTGAGTCTAATGCTTGTGGAGGAGATTGTGGAGTTGGAACGGATCCCAGAACATGTGTTTTCGTGGAGTGAGAAGCGGGTCCATTCAGATCAGAAGAAGAAGGAGAGCCTTTTGAAGAATGGAGAATAGGCTCAGAAGACGAAGAAGCAGGAGAAGAAGAAGAAGAAGATGAAACGGCCGGGGTGTCATCGTTGATCCGTGTGCCAATGTTGTTTTGCAGCATCCTTCCCGATCTCAATGTGGTCACGGCACTCACATTATGGTTCTGTTGTTCAAGAGCAACATGTACATTATGTGGGTGACCGGGATTTGGGAGTGGCTGGGACGGGAGCTTCCCCTTCTCTGGCTCGCTTAAGGTCGTATTCAGCTGTGCAATCTGGGCCTCGATGGTCTTGATGCTTTGCCCGTGAGCGGCAGTGTGTTGCACTAAGGACTGAATGGAAGACTGGATGTTGGCGGTGGACTGAGTCGATTGTTTAACGAACGCCTCCAGACTTCGTTCGAGCGAGGAAACCTTATCGTTGTTTGACGGAACAAAATTGTTTGGTGGAAAAGAATTGTTGGGTGCAAAGTTGTTCGTCTGATTTTGAAAAGGTTGGGGTTGGAAGGGCTGCTGAAATTAAGTTTGTTGTTGCGCTTGTTGTTGCGGCGGAGTGGGCCTTTGGAAATTGTTGCCTTGGAATTGATTCTGATTCTGATTCCACGCGAAATTGGGGTGGTTCCTCCAACCGGGATTGTAAGTGGAAGTATATGGATCATTCCTCGGTCTTTGCTGAAATGCAGCATTAACCTGACCCTGTCCTTGCGATGGTGGATTGTAAGGACACTCTTCGGTTAAGTGAGAAGGATCGGATTAACAAGCACAGATTGTACGAAGGGGAAGAACAGGGGCAGGAGCAGGAGAAGAAAATTTGCACTCTATTGCTTCAAGCTTTCTCGTTATTGCAGCCATTTCAGCTTTCATCGCAATAGAGACATCAAGTTGCTGAATTCCTACCCTAGACTGACCGGTAGAAGTGGAGGTAGAAGAAGAAGAAGTCGGTCTGGTGCTCTCCCATTATAGCGTTTGCTCCGCAAGGTCATCGAAGAATTGCCACGCTTCCTCGTCAGATTTCGATAGGAAGTGGCCCTGACAGATGGTTTCCAATAACTGCTTCGTTGCTGGGTTCAGGCCCTCGTATAAGGTTTGGCAAAGTTGCCATTACTCTATACCGTGGTGAGGACACTGAACAAGAAGGTCTTTGTACCGGTCAAAGCACTTCTAGAAGGGTTCAGAAGGATGCTGAGAGAATTGGTTGATTTCATTGTGAATCCTTGCGGTTTTATGATTCGGATAGAACTTTTTGAGAAACGCTTTAACAAACTCGTCCCAACTGGTTATGGAGTGGGAAGCGGTGCTATATGGCTATTTTTCAGCAAGATCGCATAAAGTGAACGGAATGACCCGTAGACGTATAGCATCGTCCGACAGCTGGGTGGTTTTCATCATGGCACAAACGTTTTGAAATTTATTGATGAAGATATAGGCATCTTCAGACTCAAGCTCATGAAATCGCGGAAGCATGTTGATGAAGTGGGGCTTAATTTCAAAGTTGTCCCCATTGGCCAGTGGAAGGGAAAGGCAGGTGGGAAGTGCAAAACGGGTGGGATAGAAACGATCCTGGAGCGCGATTCGCTGCGGCGCTACAACAGGCGGTGGTAGTGGGTTATTGGTCTCCGTAGAAGGTGGAGCCAATCCAGGGGTAGTCAAAGAGATGTTCGGATTAAATCCTGACATCGCAGAAGAAGAGGTTGGTGATGGTGAAGGTGAAGATGTATGAACAGAATTCCGGTCAACGTCAGAGTTGGCCGGCAAAGGTAAGGGTGAAAGAGGAGTGGACGGAGTTTCGACGTCTGAGTCGATCGCGTAATCGGTAGCGACTAACGTAACGCGGACGAGTCGGGCGCTAGTGTCCCGAGTCCAAGCGGACATACAATAAACGAGTTTAGTATAGTCAAAATGGAGAAGGTGAGGATAAGAAAACGTCAATGGAGAAATACGATGGGTAGTGGGTGAAAAATGGATTTGGCGACAAAGGGCAAGTTTTTATAAAAGATTTTGATTTTTTTTCTTTTTTGTTTTTTGTTTTTTTTAGAAAGAGCTTTACAGGAATATGTACGGACTTACGGCTTTAAGCAATCACAAACAAGATATGCACAATCTCACCTAGATCTAGGGTCACCTAGGTCTGCTAGACAGCTCCTAACTGTTCCAGAGGGCTAGAAATAGGACCTCAAACCGCCTCTTCTCCGTCAAATGCGGCCAGATAAGTGCCAGGTAAGTGGGAGGTTGTCCAACGCTTTCGCGAAGTTCCTTAATTATAAACCACTTGCCTTCGACACACTTTCCTATGCACCGCAAAAGTCAGATCGGATAAACGGCCGATGCCTGTAACTAGTCCTCTGTCCTATTGAGCGCGAAGTCCTTAGGGCTGAGTCTAGTATTTTTTAATTAACAATGGTCAATGCATATGATTTTTGTGATTTTTGGGGTCCTGGGAAGGGTGATGAAATCCCCACCCAATCTGAATTGGTTTCAGGCCCCTTAAGTCCGTATTAATGAATGCAAAGCGGTAACAAATCAACTGCAAACAATTTTTATTTTTAGCGCGGCGCAAAGAATCCTGCACAAGAACAGTTTATTGGAAAGGGGGAAGAGAGTTTGCGCAAAGAATGCTGCAGAAAACACAGTTTATTGGAGTCCAGAGGAGTGGGAGAGAGAAGAGAAGCACTCACAGAAAGTCTGGCAGCCCGAAGGCACCAAATGGACGCGGTTCCGCGGCCTAAGCCTCCTTATGCCGCGGTTCCGCGGCGGTTTGTTGGAGTTGGGCTGCGGAAATTTTTGGGTGTGCTCTGCTTGTCTGGATGTGCTGAATTTTGACTTGCTTACTATATCTGCTCCAGATTTTTACAGTAGACCGTTTGCTTCATTTTGATCCGTCGCGGTGTAGCCGCGAAATATGGGTCTATCTTCCCACGTCTTTGGCACTGAACTTGAACTCCGTATTATCCTGCACACTTGCACAAAAACTAATCAAAAATAACAAGATGATTTTTTACAAAGTATATTTTTTTGTTTTGTTTTTCGGTTATATTTATATTCACAAGTTAACCCGAAATTACACAAAGAAATAAACTACCGTCCCCCCGGCAAAGGCGCCATTTGATTGTTAGAGATTCTGCGTGTTCAAGTTTAGTTAATTACCGCAATCAAGACGGTTTCGCTTGTAGCTAGCCGGTTGAGTACGGGTTGTCCGCAGGGAGATGGGAATCTTTTTCTATGTGTTTTAACGAGTTAAGTCCGATTTTCCAGATTTGTTTGTGAATAACTAAGTGTTAAAATGATATGTAAAGAGAGCTTGTTAGGGTTAGGATTAGGTTAGTTTGAGTCAGGAGTCGCTCACTTCTTTCGTTGCCACTCTTAATATCGGTGTTACGGTAATCGGCAACAACGGGGATTAGCACGACTAGGAAGGAACTTGCGAGTATAAGCTAGGCTTTCCAAAGCTTAAGTTCTTCCTTTTGGTGCTTGTCCGTCCGTTCTTGGCTCTTAGCCATAACCTCCGGTTAATTCAACCACACCCGGTCTCACTACGGAATCACCGCTATCATGTAGGATAGGGTGCCGTAAGGAGCGGATTGTGGTTCAATTAACGGGAGTCGATTTAAGATGTTGGGCAAGGAAAGAGTGAGAGAGATTTCCTTCTCTGAAACTTCCCTTATCCAACCGTAACAAGTATGAAACTACTCACACATCATAATGAAAAGAAAACAAAATAAAAGAGGAAGATAGAAAGAAGGAGATTGGAAGAAAACAACTAGCTATTTGCGACCTCACCTTGGCAAGGATCAAGCGTAAGCGTCATGGTTGTTTAAGGATAAAGGAAAAGAGAAAAGAAAGAAACAACAAGAAATAACAACAACTAAGTTAACAAATGAAAATTACAAGCAATAATAATTTAACTAAAGAACAAGACAAGATATAATAACAAAAGGGACTTCTTTATTCATCATTCTTCACTCACAAAAGCTCGCTACAAGTTTTTCAACGGAGAAGAGATGAGAAGAGGAAGAAGAACAAGTATTCTAAACCCTAGGAAAATACAAGATTATGCACCTTTGGCTTCACAAGGTTCTGGGCTATTTATAGGCAGGGAAAAGGAAATCTAGGGCAACAATCAGAACAAGTATGAAAAGACCAATCTGCCCCTGAAAATTGGTCGGCTGATGCCACCATACGGCCGCGGAACCGCGGCCTAGACCCCCTATTGGACGTGGTTCCGCCGCCCTATAGGGGAGTTGGGCTGTCGGCTTTTGTGTGCTGCCCTGGTCTTTTGTTCCCTTTAGTCAGGTACATGTTTTTTCTGATAATCTTTCCACATTTCTTCCAGAATCAAGGGTGATTGGATGTGGATCTTTTTGTCATGATTTTCTTGAGCTCCGTGTAGATTTCTTGGATCTTGTGTTGCCTTTGAGCCTTGAGCATGAAAATGACATTGATTTGCCATTTTGTCTCTTAAACTGGTGTGTGGCAACAGACGGATAAAGAGCGGAGATCCGTGTTTTATCTGTGAATTGCAGGAACCCGGATTTTGTCGTGTTTTTCCATGAATTTCACCGTTCAGAGCCGAAAACCTGTATCCTGCAATTGACTAGCAAACACGGCTCAAGAGTACCTACCGATATGCAATGTGATAAAAATTGGACGGTAAGAAAAAGCAAAAATCTGATATGAATAGAGAGCTTGAGAGAGAGGAAGAGGAGGAGAGAGAATGAATATGATAGAATGAGAGAATAATAAAGCATTCTCACATAAATGTGTGAATTATTGTAAATTGATAATTAGTGAGATAATTGTCATGGCTTACTCAAGACATGACCATTATCATTTCATATTTAATGCTAATTGCAAGGATCAAAGAGCATCTTTTATATGGAATGATGATGGTCAAAGTGTGTGATCGTAACTTTCCGTTAAAATTGAAAGGGAAGTTTTATCGGAGCTCTATTCGGCCTGCCTTATTATATGGTACAGAATGCTCGGCTCCAAAGAAGCATCATACACAGAAGATGCACGTAACGGAGATGCGCATGCTTCGTTGGATGTGCGGTAACACTAGAAAAGATAAGGTGCGAAATGAGGATATTCGTGCAAAAGTTGGTGTAGCACCCGTGGAGGAGAAGATGCGGGAAAACCGGCTAAGATGGTTTGGTCATGTGCGACGCAGACCTATGGAAGCACCGGTTCGACGAATAGATACTCTCGATATGGGCAATGGCAAAAGGGCAAAAGGGAGACCGAAGAAAACATGGATGGAGGTGATACGAAACGATATGGTTGCCAAAGGACTCAATGAAAGTATATTGTTCGATAGAAGTGAGTGGAGACAGAGGATTCATGTGCTGGACCCGGCGTGATTCTCATGTTGGTTCATGTAGCCTACCCCATATGCTTGGGATAAAAGGCTCGGTTGTTGTTGTTGTTGATGATGGTCAAAGTGTCAACCTAGGTAAACAAGTCAAGAATGGTCAAAATGTCAACAACCCTAACCATGCACAATTATATATAACTAATATCAATTAATCATAATACACACATAAGTATTAGGGTTAACAAAAAGACAATGGTCATTAACCCTAATCAAAGTCCTCTCCCTCTGTCTCAATCAACTGTGCATACGCACCCGTATTCATGATCCGAGGAACACAAATACAATGAGATAAAACCAATCCCAAATCATATACTAGGATCTTGCTTAAACCAAAGCCCGCTAGTATAAGCTGTCCGGACAGCAAACGTGCACAAGTGCGCGGATGTGAATGAACCCTGTCGCAAAACCATGCGACCTCTTCTCATTTTGCCTAAAGGCGAATAGCTCTCTGTGTGGGACTCTAAAGACTCGACACTACGCTGGCAGTGGGTTTAACCACAGACCGCAAGCGGCACTAGCTGTACGTAGCGGTCCCCAGGTAGATGCCGATAAGAAGACTGACGAGGTGACCCAATCTGAACTCCTGCTGAGCCTGTATGTGACAGTCTTCGTACAGTCCGGTCTGTTCGTCTGATACATCGCATGGCGGGCCTAGGGGGCGGTGAACGTCAGTCCCCTAATAGCGGTACAAGTCGTGTCGGAGTGTAGCCCAGAACACCCTGAGATAACATTGGAAACCTACCAGTATATCTCGCTTGTCCTGGCCAGGGACTACTTGTGTAATGGCTCTCCTGGACACAGCGCGATGTCAACCCCCAATACCGGGAGAGACGAATCCTGTCTAACCGTCACTGCCTCCAAGTGCTTCGGGACTGCACCCAAAAACTACCTGTTTGCACGACTCCTTTGAGCCGTGGTAGGGTAGTAATCAAAGTGCAGTGGGAACACACTCGAGGCGAAATGACAGTGTCAAGTCAGCGGACTAAGCTGTACTCATGTCATCTGGGAACTGATAACTGACGATATGTATAATACAAACCAACAGTTCCCGACGAGTCATGTCCAGTGTACTCGTAACCTAACGAGCACCCGCATACTATCTCAAGTACGACGTACTGACGGCTGTGGGACAGACCGTTTCCTACGCTGGGATGAGAAGCACATACGTTAGTCTACTCCGGAGTATCGATGCCCTGTCTCGATAATCCAACGACTAGGGACCTGTATAAGGTTGTGCCTATGGATTACCCAGCCCCCACGAGTGTGAGCACCATCACATCGCTGGTAATCAAGCAAAGATCCTAAGGGCTCTACTAATATGTATATAAGCGATATGCTAAAAGAAACACATGCACGTATTGAAGTAGAGACAAACCAAGTAGCATACTACCATTTCGAGCAAGATTGTATATACAACTGTGAATATCCCAAGCTTCCATCAAGTAATATACAAACTAGTATGATACAGTAATGGCCTCTAGGTAATATACACTAACAGTATTAGCCATACGTAACAGGCTACCAGTTATTGGCCAAAAGGGACGTCGATGAGCGAACTTATCCTGACACCCTACTGAGCCAGTCAGTGACAATATCCGTACAGTCCGGTCCATTCGTCTATGAGTATCGCATGGCGGGCCTAGGGTGTTGGTAAAATTCAGACCCCCATAAGCAGTACAAGTTGTGTCGGAGTGTAGCCCAGAAGACCCTGAGATACTATTGGAATACCTACCAGTAAATCTCCTGTCTCGGCCGAGGGCTTTGTGCAATGGCTCTCCTAGACACAGCGCGACCTCACCCCCAATACCGGGAGAGACGAAACCCATGCCGATCCGCTCACTGCCTCCATGTGGCTCGGGACTGTACCCAACTAAAACCTATTTGCACGACTCCTTTGAGCCGTGGTAGGGTAGTAATCAAAGCACAGTGGGAACTCACACGAGACAAATGACGATCTTAGGTCGATGAACTAACCTGTACACATGTCACCAGGGAACTGCTATCTGACGTCAGGTATAATACCAACTAGCATGTTCCCGGCGAGTCCTGTCCAGTGTACTCATAACCCAATGAGCACCTGTATACATCTTAGGTGAACCAACTGACACCAGTGGCTTGTGAGACCGGCCACCGCCCCTCGTCGGGGTCTCGACTGTATACACTAGTCTACTAATGGAGTATCGATGCCCAGTATCAAAAATCCCATGACTAGGGACCACTTTAAGGATGTGCTTATAGACCCCAGCTCCCACGTATATGATCGCCATCATACTGCTGGCCGTCAAGCAAGAATCTTAAGGGCTCTATCAACGTGCAATAGTGACCTGTAAGGTCACCTAAAGCAGTATACGATGATAAAGATAAACCAGATAGTATACTATCATCTTGAATAAGACTGTCTTACCGGTAAAGGTCCTCCCTCAATCATTGCAATCACGTGCCTGTGATCCAATAATTGACTCTGAGGGCACTATCTCCAATAGTCTGGTACACAACATCGCATACATTATAGAGCCTACCGCAGATGCGTAGGGTATAGATTACATGCGAGCCCTTTCCAAATCAGTCGTGGGAGACATCTCTTTGGAGAGGGTGATTCCGTGACAAGCGGTAGATTACCGCGCTTTGAATCTTCCATACTGAATCGTTTCAGTATGGCGTCGATGTACCTAAACTGCGAAAGTCCTAACATCCTCTTAGATCTATCACGATAGATCTGGATCCCCAGAATGTAGTTGGCATCACCCAGGTCCTTTATGGAGAATCTCTGTGACAAGAATCCTTTGACTGACTGTAGCATAGGAATGTCATTTCTTATTAAGAGAATGTCATCCACGTATAAAACGAGGAATACCACAGTTCTCCCTACAATCTTACTGTAAATGCATGGTTCATCCGGATTTTTGATAAAGTCGAATTCTTTGACAGTATCATCAAAGTAGATGTTCCACCTCCGCGATGCCCGCTTCAGTCTATAAATGGACTTAAGAAACTTGCACACTTTACCGCTGCTCCCACTCTGAATGAAACCCTCCGGCTGATCCATATAGACGCACTCTACCAAATTTCCATTCAGAAAAGCCGTCTTTACGTCCATCTGCCAGATCTCTTAATCGTGGAAGGCAGCAATGGAAAGAAGGATCCGAATGGATTTGAGCATAGCTACTGGAGAAAAGGTTTCGTCGTAGTCCAAACCAGGTCTTTGATGAAAACCCTTTGCAACAAGTCTAGCTTTATAGGTTTCAACCTGTCCATCTACACCAATCTTCTTTCTGAAGATCCATTTGCAGCCTACGGGTTTTACCCTTCTGGAGCAATGTCCAAAGTCCAAACTTTGTTGGTGTACATGGACTCCATCTCGGTCCGCATTGCATCCAGCCATTTTACTGAGTCACCGCTCTGGATGGCTTGCTGGAAGCTAGAAGGCTCATCACTTTCAATGACGCAATCATCTCTATCCCCGTCTATGAGAAAACCGTAGTATCTCTCGGGCGGATGAGACTGCCTACTACTCCTGCGGAGTGGTGCAGGAATGTCCTGTTCTTTCGAACCTTCTGGTTCTATTAAGCTTTCAGTAATAGCTTGTGGTTCTGGAATTTCTTCCATTTCTATTGTGCTCCCACTTATCTGATTTTCTAAAAATTCAGTTTCCAAGAAGCAGGCATGACGAGAAACAAATACCTTTTGTTCCTCTGCGTAATAGAAGAAATATCCCTTGGAGTTCTTTGGATATCCCACAAACTTGCACTGTACTGAGCGTGCCTCGAGTTTGTCCGCATGCTGCTTTTTAACAAAAGCTGGATATCCCCATGTCTTAATATGTTTAAGATAGGGTCTATTCCCACTCCACATCTAATATGGTGTGGTAGGCACTGACTTAGTTGGAACTCGGTTCAAAAGATATGCAGCTGTTTCTAGTGCATAACCCCAGAAAGATCGCGGTAACTCAGCCTTACTCATCATGGAACGAACCATATCCAATAGGGTTCAATTCCGCTTTTCTGATACACCGTTGTGTTGTGGTGTGTATGGAGGAGTAAGCTGAGAGAGAATTCCATTCTCTTTTAAGTAGTCCAGAAACTCAGCACTTAAGTATTCACCACCTCGATCAGATCTCAGTGTCTTAATACTTTTTCCTGTTTCTTTTTCAACTTCATTCTTGTATTCTTGAAATTTCTCAAAGGCCTCGGATTTATGCTTCATCAGGAAGACATGTCCATACCTAGAGAAATCATCCGTAAAAGTAATGAAGTATGAATAACCACATCGTGCATGTGTGGACATTAGACTACACACGTCACTGTGTATAAGTCCCAAGAGCTCGCTCGCTCTTACTCCGTGTCCAGTGAACGGAGTTTTTGTCATCTTTCCCATGAGACAAGATTCACAAGTAGTATAAGACTGATACTCGAACGGATTCAAGTATCTCTCTTTATGTAACTTTGTTAACCGTGTCTCATTAATGTGACCCAGTCTACAATGCCATAAGAAAGCCTGATTTGTGTCCGGAGACTTTCTTTTAAGTGTGTTCTGGACACTGAAAACTTGAGCTTGATTCATTACGTATATTCCGTTTTCTAATGTACCTGACCCAATCAAAACTTGATTTAGGTGGATGTGGACAGCATCCCTTACAAAAGTAAAATCATATCCTTCCTTAGAAAGTAAGGATACAGATATGATATTACATGCCATACTAGGTACATACAAACAGTTACGCAGAATCAATATCTGCCCACTTGTCAATCCAAGGCGATATTCCCCTATGGATTCAGCATCCACGCTTATTCCGTTGGCAACCCTGAGAGTCATATCAGCTATCCTGATGACTCTACGGTTTCTCATAGCCTGTAATGAATTACAGATGTGAGATCCTGATCCAGTATCCAATACCCAGGAAGTAGGGTTAATTGACATACAGTTTTCTATTACAAACACACCTGAAGCCGAAGCCACAACATACTTCGAATCCTGGATACTGGCTTTGCTAGCCCTGCAATCCTTCTGCCAATGTCATTTCCCATAACAATAAGAACGTCCCTCCTGTACTACATCTAGTCCCGAAACTTTTGCCCTTCCCTTTCCTTCTTCTTCCATGGTTTCCTTCAGGGTATAAGTAGAGGGCAGAGACTGTAGAATCAATGTACTACTTGACCCGTTCTTCAACGTGGTCTTCAGGTCCATGAGCTCATCAAAATAGCTAGTCTCTATAAGGACGTTGTCCCCTACAGATGACGCGAATGCCAACCTCGCTTGAAGCAATTCGTTCGAGGTCTCATATCTTGCGATACGAGATTGCTCTCCATATAAATCTTTGTTATGGAGGAAGACAGAAGCTAATTCCATCATCTCGTGCTGCCTCTGGTATGCACCATCAACTGAGGCCAACACGAGGCACTTGGCATTCGCACAGTCTTTTTCCGATGTCTTACGGATATCAATATCCGTGACAGGGGAAACTGGTCCTGAGACGGCAGAGGTTTGATTAGTTAGGAGGTGTCCCATCTTGTCATGGGTAATGGACATCTGGACAGACCTTTGCCAGTCATAACAGTCAGATTCAACCATTTTATTATTTAGATGTAACATATGTCTGGTCACTTGGTCGTTGCAATTAAGAGAGAGAGAAGAAAACACTCAGCATGATGCTCTTGCAAGTTTAGATTGGTTTTTAGTTTATCTAAACAGGATGGCTCCCACCGTTTCTCGAATCCTTCCTCAAACCAAAAGAGAAGAATTAGTTGGGATCAATCTCACCGTACAATACTTGCTTAACCGTTCAGCCAGGCCAGTGTTGGTACTTCGAGGGAGGTTTTACGACGCTTTCGCGAAGTTCCTTAATTAAATAACCTCTTTTCCCTGTGGGCTAGCCCCGCTAACACCTTTCTATACACCTACTTCGTTAATAGCATTGATCGTTAAGTGAGAAAGTTTCCCGGGGAGTAGCATATACTCACAGTAGGATCGGGATCCAAATATTGTCGTGTGATAAAGCTGAAGGAATCCTACCAGAATCATCACACTCCAAATGGTATGCAGCACTAGCAAGTTTTAGTTTCTTTAGAAACTCCCGATGTGGATTTTTGCCCCATGCTCTTATGACCTTGACTTTTGCCAACAAATCATAAGTCACATGTCATGTTCTACCCGTCATTTTTCAGGTTAATTAGAACCCACCAGTACCTACCCTTGACTTTGGCCAACAAGGCTGTACGACTGTCCCGAACCAACGCATCTATCTATGCTACATATGAATATCCAATATCTACCAATCACTATGCCTTGACTTTGGCCAACAAACACAGCTTGAATACTATTGACTATCCATATGAAATGACGGAGGGCTACGAATGGTTTAGGCGAAACCGTGAACGTGGTGAACTTGATATAATCGAAGGAACGTGATAGCTTATAAAAGGAGTGGTTTAAGCTCCGCGTTTTCAAAAGTTTTCTGTTTTGAAAAGAAACCGAGTGGATTTGAAATTGTTCCAACGAATTAACTTTGGTTTATTTTCTTGCATTAATTTAATGCGCCCCATCAATTAATCCTACCATTGCAGAAAATAACGAAAATATGACGTACGCTTATGCCATCCGCATTCGCCACGGGGCCCCATCATCAACCGTTAGGTTACTTAACTAACGACAGAGCGGGGGTTGGACTAGCGCGGATGCAAAACATAAGCAACGCCTACTAGATATCATATATAGATATATACATTCGTCAGATGTAATGATAGACATTCCAGATCAAGATGAACACATTGGATATGCTAGGAATCCGCGTTTCGTTCGAGCCTGCAACGAAAGGCGGATTACACGGTCGCGATGAATAGCCAAACCCCACCCTAGACCCCTACGGGTGCGACAAACTACCCGCCAAGTACCCGAAGTGAAGCAACCTCCCTTAACAACGTGATTAGGCCACTCGGCACTTCAAAGTACCCGGTAGTTTGTGCACCGCACCTTGGGTCTATCCTAGGAGCAAAAATAGTAAAAGAAATAATATACAATGGCGGCTACATTCTCATCCCGGATGTGCGGCCATAAAATAATATTACATCAATTTACATATTACATCAAATGAAAGATAAAGAAAACTCTCATCTCACAACCCACGGCTATTCATCCGCGACAATCCAACAAGTTCATATACACAATCCAACAACATTATAGATCACAGATATGCACAACCCTACTAATCGACGTATAACGATTAGTCGACGTTCAGTGCATATATCACATTACAGATATAACCATTTAGAAAAAGTTTGTAGAACTTCGATCAAAATACCGATTTATAACTACCCCAAACACAACATTTTTCTCTGGATAATCTAGGTAGAAAAAAATATCTTAAAAATCCCAAAACATCATACTGAAGAAACTGCAGGAAACCCGAGTCACGGCCGAGTCAACTCGGCCGTGGATCCGTAGCGAAACGCGTGGTTTCGCCGCGCTTCCGTGGCACGTTGACCGAGTCGTGGGCTCATTTTTCCTGCCTTTTCCTAAAAAAACCCTGCACCGATTTTTAAGGTACGTGCAAATATTTTTAGGGCAGTTTTAAAAATCGTCAGAAAGTATTTGTTTTTGACATGTTTCGCGATTTTTTTTCGGATCGAAGTTCTAATCACTTTGCTAACATGCTAGTTGTTGTTTAGCTAGGCTCTGATACCACTGTAAGTCTACGTTACTCACCGCGGTATTTACGGAGAGGCGGAAGAGGTAAAAAACAATTTTTAACACAAGGTAACATGGACTAGAACTAGAGGATCTTTGCTAAACAAAAACTAACAAACTAACTACAAGTTTAGCTACTTGGTTAGAAAGTTATACCTAGGTCTTGAACTCCTTCTCTTCTTCTTGTGGTCATCCTTCTTACTTGCTCCTTGGAGTGTTGTAGATGGATCCTCCTCGTCGTCTTCTCTTTGCCGAAGAAAGATCCACCCGAAGGCCTCTACCTTGAGCTCCTACCTCAACCAAGAGGTAACTAAAGTGCTAGGCTTGCTAAACCTAGAACCCTAGAAAGAGTAGAGAAAAGTTTTGGTGGTTTTATCTCACAAGCTCATTGTTCTCAACACATGAGAGATGAGAGCTTTGAGAGGAAGAGGGAGAGCTCAAACATATGAGAGAGAAAGAGCAAGAGAGAATCAAAATCTTTTTACAACCATACTCTCATATGTGTGAATTATGAAAATAATAATAATAATTAAAGAAATTGTGATGGTTCATTTGGAATGACCATTATCTTTTCACATTAAATGAATTTGCAAGAATCAAGAAGCATCTTTCATGTGAAATGATGATGGTCAAATTGTCAACATAAGTCAACCGGTCAACCAAAGTCAAAAAGTCAACATAAGTCAAATGGTCAACCTAACCATGGCACAATTATTTTTAATTAATATCATTAATCATAATTCTCATTTTCATTAGGGTTTGGAAAAAGTCAACGGTCAACAACCCTAATGAGAATCCTTTGCCTCTGTCAACTATGCATACACACCAGCATCCGTGTTCCGAGGAACACGAATACAATGAGACAAAATCAATCCCAAAACAAATACTAGGATCTGGCTTAAACCAAAGCCCGCTAGTAATTACTGTCCGGACAACAAAAGTGCACAAGCGCGCGGATGTGAACGAACCCCGTCGCAAAACCATGCGACCTCTACTCTGTTTTGCCCAAAGGAGAATAGCCCTCTGTGTGGGACTCTAAAGACTCGACACTACGCTTGCAGTGGGTTTAACGACAGGCCGCAAGTGGTACTAGTTGTACGTAACGGTCCCTAGGTAGATGCCGATAAAAAGACTGATGAGGTGAACCCATCCGAACACCTACTGATCCTGAATGTGACAATCTCCGTACAGTCCGGTCTGTTCGTCTGAGAGTATCGTATGTCGGGCCTAGGGGGCGGTAAACGCCAGTCCTATAATAGCGGTACAAGTCGTGTCGGAGTGTAGCCCAGAACACCCTGAGATAACATTCGAAACGCTACCAGTATATCTCGCTTGCTCTGGTGAGGGACTTTGTGTAATGGCTCTCCTAAACACAGCGCGATATCAACCCCCAATACCAAGAGAGACGAATCCTATCTAACCTTCACTGTCTCCAAGTGCTTCGGGACTGCACCCAACTGCTACCTGTTTGCACGACTCATTTGATCCGTGGTAGGGTAGCAATCTAAAAACAGTGGGAACACACTCGAGGCGAAGTGACAGTGTCAAGTCAACTGACTAAGCTGTACTCACGTCACCTGGGAACTGATAACTGACGATAGGCATAATACCAACCAACAGTTCCGAGCGACTCCTGTCCAGTGTACTCGTAACCTAACGAGCGCCTGCATACTATCTCTAGTACAACGTACTGATGGCTGTGGGACAGACCATCTCCCCTCCTGGGATGAGAAGTGTATACACTAGTCTACTCTGGAGTATCGATGCCCTGTCTCGATAATCCTATGACTAGGGACCTGTATAAGGATGTGCTTGTAAAATTACCCAGCCCCCACTAGTGTGACTACCATCACAACGCTGGTAATCAAGCAAAGATCCTAAGGGCTCCACTAATGTGTTTAGGAGATTACTAAAAGAAACACATGCACATATTAAAGTAGAAACAAACCAAGTAGCATACTACCATTTTGAGCAAGATTGTCTATACAACTTTGAATATCCTAAGCTTCCATTAAGTAATATACAAGCTAGTATGATACAGTAATGGCCTCTACGGCATATACACTAACATTCTGTACTAGTCTAACCCTTTAACCCCGCGATGTCTTGTTTGTATTGTTATCTTGTAAATTGTATTGGTGGTATGAGTGATTGACTGACCGAAACCATGATATCAGTAAACGGTTGTAACCGTAGAATCATGCAAATGGAATACTGAGAATCATGTAAGAGGAATATATATCCATGCTTTGGTTCAGTCAAGTTGTATAATTTGATAATTGGATTCATGGTTTCATGTGTTCATATTGAATTGGAATATTGTAGATTATAGATTGACTTGAATCATATTCAATTCAGATTAATCAGACTCAAACCCGAGTCAGACAATCAGGAATGTAAATCAAAGTCTTACAATTGCTAGGGTCCTTAGGGTAATTTATAAAACTTGAGGGGGTTTTATGTAAAAAGTTGATTTATATACTTTTCAAAATACACCTCAAGTATTTATTACTCGTCTTTAGAGTTGTAATGAGGGTGGATTTTATATTGTGATATTTCTAGTGAAAATATCCTTTTTTATATAAATAAAGGTATTTATCTATAATATTTATTTATTTGAAGTTCATGGTATTTTAATGTAAAATTTATTCTTGTGATTTTTAGAAAAAGGTGGAATATTTATATTATAATAAAATAAATATTTAAATGATAAATATACATATTTTCATACAAAAAATAATTTTAATAAATATTTTATATTCTAAAAATCTCATTTTCTTAAGATGTCGTATTTTAAACCTTTCGAGACCGAATGCACCTTGCGGAGGTCTGAATCTCACATTACTAAGCCTGAGGATGTAAGATAATCCACACCATCCTGAACAGGTTCCCCAAACATGGGTTGTAGCGGCGCTTTGCAAAGATTGTAAAATACTAAATCCTTTAGAAAACGGTTTTATAAAAAAAAGGTATTTATTTGCAATAGTGTAAATTTTCCATATTTTAGATTATATGGTTTCCTAAGTCAACTATCTCTAAATGGTATAAACGACAAGTTGTTAGATGCCTCAAATCGCTTCTTCACCACCAATTGTGGCCAGGTAAGTACAAATGAGGAAAAGAGGGATCCGCTCACGAATCACTGTGAGACGGGCCTTTTAAAGTTACCTATCTCACTTGCCTAGCCTAGACACCACAAAGTCAGGTTTAGATAAATGATCGATGTGCACAACTTATCGTGTTTTCCTAATAAGAGGTATTAATTTAAAAGTGTATCAAAGCTAAAACTTTTAGAAATGGTTTTATTAAGAATATGGTATTTAAATGAAAGTATTGTTTTATCTTATTCTAAGTTTTGATGATATCGTTTAGGGTTGTATTTACGTGTGTGGGGAGGTAGGTCATTATCTCATGCTCTACTTTAAATGTATAGCAAGATTAAGGGGGTTAAATGTGAAATCAAAACATTATGGTATTTAAGTGAAAAAAACGATAATTTGAGAACGCTATCATTTCATGTGATGAAATTTGTTCAAATTGTTTGTTAAATGTTTAATAGTCAACATAAAGATGATTAAGCATGAATGTATTGGTGAGAAGTGAAGTTTTATAGAAAACCGAATCGAAAATCGGACTTGTTCCGATTCCGTCGGGTTTTGTAATTTCGTATTTTAGAGAATGAGAAAGAGAGATAGAATGGGACTTACGGGTTTCGATTAAGCAAAGGAGTGAGGGGGGACTAAAGGGGTTGTCGATGCGTTGCTTCATCACCGGTTGTTCCAAAAAACGTCGCTGGAATTTCCGCCGGAATTTCGTCGGAGCTTCGTCGCGAACTCGTTTTCAAAGTACACAACCCTTGAGAAGATTTTGAAAGAGTGGGCTCAGGATTTTAGGATGAGAGGGTAGAGGGTAGGGGGTGTATTTATAGGGTAGGCTAGGGGTAGGGTAGGTGAAGGGTTTTTGAATAAAAAAAATTGTAAAAAGTGTGAAAAATCATTAAAAATTGTAGTAAATAGGGTATATTAAAGTCTCGGGAACCGATCCATTAATTTGGAGTATACAAGGGGGTGGGGTAGGTGACGGGGCGCTTCTTTGGTGTTGGGGACTCGGCTGTCCGGCCGAGTCCGGCCGGCGGCGCCGGCCCGAGTCGGGGGTCATGGAGGTGGGGGGTCGTCGGGTGAAGGCTATGGTATATTTACTTTTTCAGGTGTAGTTCATGTTTTGGGAGTTATGGTGTTTGGACTGTTGGGCTTATAAAGGATTTTTAAAAAAATAAAAAATAATGTGGGGTATGAGATTTGAACTCTGGTGGCTCGGTTCAGCAGTTCAAGGTATTACCAATGAGCTACAAGCTCTTTCTTATAATTATTTGTGTGAAATAATTACTTAAAGAGATATCATCAACATTTAATACTCCAAGTTTACTTTGAATTTAAATCAATTCTTTGTACTTTAAAAATGGAGTTATTTAATTACTTAAATCTTCTGCTCAGGTAATAAATAACACTTTATGAATTTTTGAAAAAAATACTTTGAAAAATTTGTATCAGAAATTTGGGGTTGTTTCAGTTTTACAGGCTCAAGCAAAACGAAGTAGGAGCACATATGTAATATGTGCGGGACCGAGATTAATACAAGTATGTGATACCGTATTCTATTCTCGCGATTTAAGGTATAGATTGGTTATATGAGAAATAGCCGGATTGTCGAATCAAATGTTGATTCGATACGTCGATACAGTATCGGTCGGTTATATGAGAGATATAACCGGGTTATCGAATCAAGTGTTGATTTGATAAGTTGATACAAATAATATTAGTCGGTCATATGAGATATAACCGGATTATTAAATCAAGTGTTGATTTAATGACTTAATGTATAATTATATATTTGATATATTAATTTAAATTAACTAATATTAGCTCACTTAGCATTTCTTTTTCTCACATGTGCACACTTAATATATATGTGATATATGTTAATTGTGTTTTCTTTTTGTGTCGAGCTTTATGCCACATGCAACATGGGTGTATGAGACTTACACCATGGTTATGATAATTGTGAGGATTATTTATTTTACGTAAATCCAAATTAGATGGAAATTAGTCACATGAATGAAGCTTGTGGAAGCTTGTAGATGCTTTGACTTAGTCCACTAATTTTGTTTTACCTAAGATATTTATTAACCTAACCATTATCACTTAGCCATGGTTATGTCTATACATGAGTTAGTATATGATACTAGCTCACCCATGGTTACCATTCACTCTCTCATCCATTATTTGCCTCATCTTCCTCAAGCTCAAGAGAGAGCTCTCCAGGTTTTTGAGAGGAGCATAAAATTAGTGAGAAAAGTAATTCTAAATTGAGCAAAAATCCTACTTCATTATTCTCTACTAGATTAGCAATTTAGTTTAGGGTGTTGGCTTCACTAATCCCACATTAGTGAAGAGGTATCTTGGGTTAGTTTATCCTTGACAAAGATCATCTTCGGGCTTGAAGACTTCGTGCAAGCTCGTTCATTTCTTCTTATGGAGCCACTCTAGAGTCCGCAACATCACTACTTGGAGCGAAGGGACTACTACAAGGAGCTATTGAAGTGAAGGACTGGTCTACAAAGGTTGTATTCCTATTTCACTTAGTTGTAAAGTTGTTTACACATTGTATTGTCTAAATCTCTAGTTAAGATTCTAGGGTTAGGATAGTTTAGCATAGAAAAATTTTGAAAATAGCATGGACGATGCCTCCCGAAACCTTGCTGCCGCGTCAAGAAATCCAATAGTTCTTTTATGGAGAACCTCTGTGATAAGAATCCTTTGACTGATTATAGCATAGGAATGTCATTTACTATCAAGAGAATGTCATCAATGTACTAAACGAGGAATTCCACAATTCTTGCTACAATCTTACTATAAATGCATGGTTCATCTGGATTTCTGATAAAGTCGTATTCTTTGACTGTCTCAATAAAAAAAGATGTTCCAACTCCATGCTGCTTGCTTTAGTCCATAAACAGACTCAAGAAACCTGCACATTGTCCCGCTGCTCCCACTCTAATTGAAACCCTTTGGCTGATCCATATAGACGTACTCTTCCAAATTACCATTTAGAAAAGTCGTCTCTACGTCCATCTGCCGAATCTCAAAATCTTGGAAGGCAGCAATTGCAAGAAAGATCCAAATGGATTTGAGCATAGATACTGGAGAAAAGGTTTCATCATGGTCCAAACCAGGTCTTTCACGAAAACCTTTTGCAACAAGTCTAGCCTGATAGGTTTCAACCTATCCATCTACACCAATCTTCTTTCTGAAGATCCATTTGCAGCCTACGGGTTTTACCCTTTAACATTACAGAAAAATAAAATATTATTTTTGGGAATTTTATAATTAAATAATAAAATATTGAATATTTTAATAAGGCGGAATAATTAAATACCGATAAATTGGGAAATTTTTTAAAAATTATGGAAATTATAAAAAAAAAAGAGGATGCTTTATGTGATTCTTGCAAATTATGAAAGTTTATGATTTATTTGGCACTATTTTAGTGCTAATCGCGATTAAAAATCGCTAATCGGGCTTTAAGCGTGTTTTGTGCACATGACATGCACATGTCATTTTAACACTTGTTGCTTTTTCCTTCATGGTTATTTCTCCATTCATGCCTGGTTTGGGTTTATTAGAGAGAAGAAAAGAAAGGAAAATGAAAAAGAGAAGAAAAGGGAAAATGAAAAAGAGAAGAAAAGGGAAAATGATTAAACTAATAAGCATGAGGGGTAGTTAGGAGGCATGGTGCTTTGACCTGGGACTCTCTCTCTCTCTTTCCCTCACTCCCTCCAAAATTATCCAGCAGCAGCCCCTCCCTTTCCCTTCTCCCTCTTCTTCTTCATATTTTTCTTCTTCTTCTCTTCAGTCAAGCTTCAAAACTTCACCCAAAGTTTATCTCCATTTCACAAAAAAGGTGCACAAGCTCACAAGCAACACTTTGGACCAAGAAAGTTTGTGTTTTGGTGCTGTAGGGGGATTCATGAGTGCTAAATGAGGTAACCCTTTCACAATTAGTGTAGTATTTCAAGTGCTTTAGCCTTTTTTCAAGTTTGTTTTCGTTTTGGCGAAGTTTAGTGAATTTTGGGAAATTCTAAAGAGGGTTAGGGTTAATTTGAGTTGTGGTTGTGCAATTAAACACTTGGGGTGACCTTAAACCCCCAATTACCAGAAACACAGACCTAACAAATCTGAAAACCAAAATACGGAAAAAAAATAGAACTTTGCATGTTACTTTGTGAGAACTTAGAGTGTGCAGGGAAATCTGGAATGACCTGGGTTAAGTACGAGTTAAGCAAACAATACCAGAGGACTAGAATTGACCCTAGGAACCACCTGTAGCAAGACGAACCCAACTGTAGCAAGACGAACCCTAGACAAAATCTGGGACTATTTCCTTGTGTTGCTGCTTTGATTCGAGTTATGGTTTTGCGTATTTTAAATTTTGAATTTTAGTATTTGTGCTTTAACTCGATCACATGACGTTTGTACGTCTATATCAAGTGATATCGGGTTGATTTGCGGGAGTAGACCATAGGTATTGACCTATATGAGTTCCGCGTGTCGTTTTGGTTTCGATTTGATTTTAATGCGATATGATACGTTGTGACATGTAGGTACCACCATGTAGACTTCGAGACGACAAGCAAGCATGTGACGACGTCGGCAACGGAAAGCGAAGAGCAAGGTGAGTAGATTATATCTACGGGGGAAGTCGGGTGGATGGAGTATAGCACCCCCGTAGTTCGATGTATAGTATAAAATATATATAAGATATCTTTTAAGTGTGACATGGATATTCAAGATATGTTTAGGTGTTCAATGGTCAGATTATGATTTTTAGAAGTGAACTAGTATAGCTTCTTAGTCGCGGACTCTAGAATAGGTTTACACTCACACGCACACACATGCTTACTGTTATACTTATGCGTATATGGAAAGAGATATATATATACCGACATAGGTATGGGACTGTGTACATATATATATAAAAGTATACCTACGCTTGGATGATGAGGGTAATGGATCATATTTGGAGATGAGTCGATGTGTTTGGGCATGGTGCCACGAGATCGGTGATATGATGTGGTTCATATTATGAGATACGACGTGATATTTTAGCGGGTTTTCGGGCGTATGTTTTCATACACGCATATATATATATATATATATATATATATATATATATATATATATATATATATATATATAGATATATATCGATGGTATCGGTTTGTACTATATTTAGATCAGTATCCCAGTTCATGAGACATGATGATAAGGATACCAGATAATTGATGAGATAAATGTGAGATGCGACCCGTACCTAGATTTGGGATGTCGTACGATGAATTTAAGTACGAGCTTTATATTGATGATAGATCCGCACTCTTGACTCGAGGATGTCATATGATATATTGTATCGTACACGGTACTATTGAGGTGAGATCACCGACTATTATGTATGTATATATATATATCGACTCAGATTTACGTAGTTTCCATAACCTTTCGATTAGCTTGTTAGTTAGATTTGTAGTTTACTTGGTAGATGTTAGACTAGACCCGAGTCATACCTATTGATTGAAACGATTTCGGATAGTGTAGTTGGAAAATTGTATAGAAATCACAACCAAAATTTTTTTGACCGCAATCAATAACGGTGTCGAATATAGCGCGTTAGTAAGTGCGGATCGTCTACAGGGAAAGTGTAATCGTTCGTGTTTTGATTTAGATGAGTTGAAACTTTAAAGAACAGAAAACAAACAACAATTCATGATTTAAAGATTTGAAGTTCAAGAATTAGAAAAATCTAGTCTAAGTCAAGAAACGATAAAATCAAGAATTGAGAATTTGTGATGATTTCCAAACCAACAATCAAGATTCGAAGTGTGGCTTGTAGGAGTAGATCGGATCTATAGATGTGATGAGATCTAATGATTTCATATTCTTATCCATTAAAGAATTGATACTAGATCGATGATGATTTATCGAGAGGATCTTGTCGAGAAGCTAGGGTTTCCTCATCTTATCCTTTGTCCTTTCGATGAATCTCATTCACAAACTAGCTTCAAGTAAATCAAATGATCGATCGTTGATCTCTAGTTTCGAGCGAACACAATCAAGAAAGCATCGCATCGAAACTAGGTCATCGATCACTTGATTTACAAGAATTTACAAACGTTATAGGATTTAAGAATTGTGAAAGAATCTAAATCATCATCATTCTATCGATCGTCACAACCCCTACACGAGCGGAGTTTTACTCAAACATCATATTAACAAACACAATCACAAATTAAGATCGAATCATAATGCATGAATTAAAAGATAAGCAAGATATAGAAATTTCACCTTTATTTATCGACAAATTTCGTTACAACTCTCTTGAAATTTACAAAAGGAAGGAACTAGATCGTCGATTTCGGCTTCGCTCGGCTCCTTGAGTCGCGGATCTCCTTTGATCTCTTGCTCCGATGAAGTCCGGCGTCTCTTTCTAAAGGATCGAAGGCATCTCGCTTGAATGGTACTCGGGATCTTGATCTTGATTTTGGAATTGGAATTAGGGTTAGGGTTTTGAGGCACAAGTCGTGTCACTCAACTTGTGGGTGGAAGATGATGAGAATTTCTTGAACTAATGAACAATCTCAACCCTTATATCTAGGCTCCTTTTTCTAGATCTTAAAACCCTAGATCTAGGATTCAAAATTTGAATTTCCCTCCAAAGGTTTTGTTAGTCTATATGCCCTAGAGGCCATTACTGTATCATACTAGTTTGTATATTACTTAATAGAAGCTTGGGATATTCACAGTTGTATATACAATCTTGCTTGAAATGGTAGTATGCTACTTGGTTTGTCTCTGCTTTAATATGTGCATGTGTTTCTTTTAGCATATTGCTGTTATACATATTATAAGAGCCCTTAGGATCTTTGCTTGATTACCAGCGTTGTGATGGCGCTCACACTCGTGGGAGCTGGGTGATCTATAAGCACATCCTTATACAGGTCCCTAGTCGTTGGACTATCGAGACAGGGCAACGATACTCCAGAGTAGACTAGCGTATGCGCTTCTCATCCAAGTGTGGGAGACGGTCTGTCCCGCAGCCGTCAGTACGTCATACTTGAGATAGTATACGGGTGCTCGTTAGGTTACGAGTACACTGGACAGGACTCGTCGAGGACTGTTGGTTGGTATTATACCTATCGTCAGCTATCAGTTCCAAGGTGGCATGAGTACATCTTAGTCCGCTGACTTGACACTGTCACTTCGCCTCGAGTGTGTTCCCACTGCACTTTGATTACTACCCTACCACGGCTCAGAGGAGTCGTGCAAACAGGTAGTTTTTGGGTGCAGTCCCGAAGCACTTGGAGGCAGTGACGGTTAGAAAGGATTCGTCACTCCCAGTATTGGGGGTTGACATCGCGCTGTGTCCAGGAGAGCCATTACATGAGTAGTCCCTGGCAAGGGAAAGTGAGATATACTGGTAGGTTTCCAGTGTTATCTCAGGGTGTTCTGGGCTACACTCCGACATGACTTGTACCGCTATTAGGGGACTGACGTTCACCGCCCCGTAGGCCCGCCATACGATGTATCAGACGAACAGACCGGACTGTACGGAGGCTGTCACATACAGGCTCTGTAGGAGTTCATATGGGGTTCACCTCGTCAGTCTTCTTATCGACATCTACCTGGGGACCGTTACGTACAGCTAGTGCCGCTTGCGGTCTGTGGTTAAACCCACTGCCAGCGTAGTGTCGAGTCTTTAGAGTCCCACACAGAGAGCTATTCGCCTTTAGGCAAAATGAGTAGAGGTCGCATGGTTTTGCGACAGGGTACGTTCACATCCGCGCACTTGTGTACGTTTGCAGTCCGGACAGCTTATACTAGCGGGCTTTGGTTTAAGCCGGATCCTAGTATATGATTTGGGATTGGTTTTTCTCATTGTATTCGTGTTCCTCGGATCATGAATACGGGTGCGTATGCACAGTTGCTTGAGACAGAGGGTGAGGACTTTGATTAGGGTTAATGACTATAGTCATTTGATTAACCCTAATGCTTATGTGTGTATTATGATTAATTGATATTAGTTTAATAATTGTGTATGGTTATGGTTGTTGACCATTTGATCTTCTTGACTTGTTGACCTAGGTTGACACTTTGACCATCATCATTTCATTTGGAAGATGCTCTTTGATCATTGCAATTTGCATTAAAAATGAAATGATAATGGTCATGTCATGATTAACCATGACAATTATCTAGCTAATTATCAATTTAAAGTAATTCACACATATATGTAAGAATGGTTTATTTTATTCTCATTCTATCATTCCTTTTCTCTCTCTTGTTCTTCCTCTCCCTCAAGCTCTCCCCTCTCATGTGTTCAGAAACACTTGAGCTTGAGAAAAACCCTTTCTTAATAATCTCTACTCTCATCTAGGGTTCAAGGATTAGCACTTCTTGCACCCTAGTTACTTCTAGCTTGGAGTTGAAGCCAAAGGTTGAGGCTTTCGGGTGGATCTTTCTTCGACGTGAGAAGACGACCAAGGTGACCTTCTTCCACCACTCCAAGGAGCAAGGAAAGAAGGACATAAAACCCAAGGTATAACCTTTCTAGCACTTAGCTAGTTTCTAGTTAGCTTTAGCTTGTTTTTGTTTAGCAAAGATCCTTCATAGTGTAGTCCATGTTGCCTAAGCTCATAAAAATTCGATTTTTATTCCGTTTTCCGCCTCCCCGTAAGTACCGGGATGGGCAATGTGGACTTACAGTGGTATCAGAGCCTAACTAAACATAAACTAGCTAGGCAGTAAAGTGTATCGAAGTTCGAATCGGAAAAATCGAAAAACTGAGTTTTCAAAACCCTAGTTTTCTGTTAAATTTTTTTCTGTTCAAAACAAAATAAATCATACACCAAAAATCATCTCAGGGTTTTGTGAAGAAAGCCACCAAAAACGATCCAAAGATTCGACCAAAGAGCCGCGGTTCCGCGGCAATAGCAAGCTATTGCCGCGCAACCGCGGCCGTCTTGGCTCATCTCTGGGTCGAGTTTGGTGCAGTGTATTTCTGGCTTGGTTTTAGGATTTTTAAGATTGTCACGACCCGAAAGTACGGAACATGACCGGCACTTAAACTACGAACGTCTCGAGGCGTACGTAATCTAAGTAAACCGAAAACCCAGAAATCCAAACCAAGAAAAGTAGTAGAGAGTAGGAAAAACCAATTTAAATCAAGTAGTTTTAATAGCATAAGCCGAATTATGCGGGTTTCTAAAAACATCAAAAATTTACTGAAAATTTCGGCAGAGTCTCCTTTGTAAATACTGGCTCCCAAACGGGATACAACATGAATAGTATACGAAATCAATAAAAGGCATCCCCAAGCGGGAGCTAGCTCTTCGTCAATCGACGGTCACAACCACACAAGCAATATAATATACAACGCCAACGGCGAGGATCAA
The DNA here is from genome assembly GCA_030015575.1 of Agapanthus africanus. NCBI lineage: Eukaryota > Viridiplantae > Streptophyta > Magnoliopsida > Asparagales > Amaryllidaceae > Agapanthus > Agapanthus africanus. The sequence goes on from JASDDO010000008.1 coordinate 320,743,545, forward strand.
AAACTCAAAAGGGAACTCAAAACCACCAGAAATATAACGAGCGACACTAAGGTCGAAAGAATAAACAACGCTGGTCTCTATCTCAATAGATACATGTTTGGTTGATGGAATTTACTAGATACAACTGGATAATATCATACAAGGTAATATGATGGGTACGATACAAGAAAAACCCACCTACTAGCAAGTCACCTGAATGAAACTGAGCCCGCAAGCCGTAATGAAACCTGTACGGCAAACCTGCAAGAAACTGGGGCACAACGGGGGTGAGTTGCCAACTCGTGAATAGAAAAACATCTACGCACAGAAATCGCATAAATAACGCAACCTAGGTCAATGATCATAATATATCCTCAAATATAAGTATAACAGGCAGCCTATAACAATGGCTAGGGTAATATCTAACCCGAGTATAATTTCATGTGCCCGTGTCAGTGCCTCAGGTAGAAATATATCATATGAATGAGGTATGAATGCATGAAACAGAATACATGTAAATGAAGAAACTGTTTTCATAAATTAGTGAGATTTCCTTCGTATTTTTAAACTGAGGTATCATAAATGAAATCAGCATCAACAGTGTCTAGTATCGACACAAAACATAAATCTCACTGTCTCGAAATATCAATGTCTCAATCTCAATATCTAGGGCGCCGTCAGTCCAGACCGGCCCCTACCATCCATCTCAAGACCATGACGGTATCCTCCGGATATCCGACGCGTCGGGTAATATCACCGGTAAGTAGTGCTCCCCAGCCAGGCTCAACGTCAAGACCACATTCCTCTTGCCCCGGGGTACCATACCGGGCCCACCATGTACCCGTGACGGTTCCTCCACTCCTCGACACGGATCTCCAAAACCACAGCAAACTCATGGTGGACGACACTTTACATCACTAGAAAACCGCAACATTTTATATTTTAAAAGATCATAAGTTGTAAATTTTGCGGCTTTCCCCGAAATCCAGAAATATCATAAATCTCAAGAAATCATCACAAGTGCATATGTCAATGATAATGAACTAGGCATGAACCACTGAATAACAGTATACATGAAGTGGTAGGTAATAACTACAATGTCTAATATGACAAATAAGGGAAGTACACTAATATCATGTCAACACTACTAGCTAACAATCTAAGTCAAGCAAATTCTCTAAAGTGTACGTGACATGGCAATTACCGATGAAGATGTGAGTGAGCCGGCAAGTAGGTGCACGTGGTACATACGCATCATCGGTAATGGTGCTGGTGTCCTAACAGCATGATATCAATAATGGAATATGCAGCAAAATAAATATGCGAGGCAGAGCGAACAACAATAATGTGCGGGAGCTGAATACTAGACAAAACGATAACTAATCTGCAATAATCAAATATAAGTCCTACAAATGGTGCCTTTTGAAATAACACGAATCGTGGGGTTTTGAAAATAGGGGCTACGGTGTTTTTATGAAAAGATACGTCGTTTTTGAAATATCCGTAGATTCCCTTGAGCTGTCTTTAAAAATGCCCACGATTCGTTAGTTTTTAAAATAGATAAGAAGTCTAATCTAATCTAACAACTACACTAAACTATACGGCTGAACTAACAAGCTGAACTACAGGTAAGGAAACCGCCTATCATCTGAGTCGATACATATACATACCTGTAAATATACAGTCGGTGATCCCGCCTCAATAAATATAATATCCATAACCAGACATCCCAAGTCAAGAGTGCGGATCAATCATCAAAATATAGCTCGTACGTAAATCCGTCGTACGGCATCCCCAAATCTGGGTACGGGTCAATATCACATTCATCATACTATTCGTCTGATATCCTCTTTATCAAATATCATGATCGGGGTACTGATCTACGTCTAGTACAATACTGATACCGCCTACGTATGCATGGACGTGTGTGAAACACTACGTCAAGGACCCGCTACAACGTCATGTCGTATCTCAAATACGAACCCTGCTATATCGCCGATCTCACGGCCTCAAATCAAATCTTATCGACTCAGCTCAATCCCAAGTATCATCCTCAAATCCGTATGTGAACACATAGTCTCATACCCATGTGAACCCATAACTATAAGGAATCCCATGAGCACATATCAATAGGAATGTATGTAAGTATGTATGTGTGTATGTGTGTGTAACACTACCCTAGGGTTCGCAACACTAAAGTAATCCAACACACCAATATCCATCTTAAGCATCGTTATTAATCCTAAATAACATATAATAATTGTTGGTGTATATACGCATCCGTATACACCACCACGGACTGCGGGGGTGCTATACGCCATCCACCCGACTTCTCCCCGTAGATATAAATCTACTCACCTGGTCCTCGCTCGCCGGTGCCGACGTCGCCACGCGCTTGCATGTCGTCTCGAAGTCCACATGGGGTTACCTATATATCATAACGTACCATATCGCATTAAAACTAAATTCGAAATCGAAACGGCATACGAAAAACAAATCGGCACGCGTATCACGCATAGGTCCAAACCTATCGCCCACGCATGCAGGAATAGTCAAACCAACCCTCGATGTCGATGTACGAACGTCAAACCATTGAGAAAATCCAATCACACTCATTTGCACATTCACGAGCACTAATTTTAATATAAAATAGCTTAAAATTCCCAACAACCCCAATTTCACTTAAAAAGTCGTTTTTCCGAAAATCTAGCAAGCACAATTCGCCGTTTGTACAAAACATGATGTTTAAACGAAACTAATGGCCACAATATCCACCAATTATCATAACCAAGTTATAGAAACCATATCAATAATTTATTCTCATCAACTTGTATAAATTCCAAAATTCTAGTTTTGCAAAAATATCCAATTTAACACTTTTTAACGCAAAATTTAACAATTTAACAATTTATCTTGGCTTTGCATATTTTAAATGGTTAAACCACTCATGGAAACCTTAATGATATGCTAAAAACCCTAACTAGATTTTAATCCCACATTTTAATAAAATTTCTAAAACCTAGTTAGCAAATTAGCATAATTATCACAATTTGGGAAAATTAAATATAACGATATGCAAATTAGCTACAAGATTTGGTTTTGCATAACTTAAGATGCTAAAATACATCACACTACCAAGAACAAATTAACACAACCATAACTTTAATTTAACTCTTCTCTTGAATTTAAACTTGCAATTTAAAACCTAAATTAAACACCTAATTAAGTTGATTTAAAGTATCTAACATAAATTAACCAAAAGGGTTAGAGTTATACCTTCACAACCCATGAGATCAAATATGGAACTTGACCTCCAAATTGAGATCTTTGCATCAAGATCCATGCTATAAGGGCTAAGGAAAAATGGGTAGGGAATGGATTTGGGATTTGTGAGGTTTTGTGTTGATTTGTGAGGCAATTTTGATGAGTTTTTTGAAGAGAAATGTGATGAGAAAAGAGGAGGGGCTGTTGTGTGTAGGAAATGGGGAGGGTCGGCCACTAGAGGGTGATTGGAGAGAGAGTGAGATGAGGAAAGTAGCATGTAAAGAAGTCCAAGTCAACACAAGGTCAAAGTCCAACACAATTATCCATTTTCTTTTCTTTTCTTTCATTTCCTTTCATTTGAAAATCAAGTGGGGAAAAATAGGGGGGCTGCTGAATTCAGCCATGGGGAGGAGTAAGTGGGTGTGTGTGGGTGTGGGTACGGGTGTGGGGTGATGAAAAATGATAAATACAGTACCCCAAACATCCATTTACGCTAAAAAAAGCCTTTTTTCTTCAATAATTTCTAAACCGTTTTTGAAAATGATTTCGTTCAAAAAACCACATGATAAATTTTTATTTAATGTTTTATGATGCACAAAATTTGTTTCAACTCATTCCAATCTGTAATTTTCCCTAATTAAATGTATTAGTGACGGCTTAAATAATAATAAAATAATATTTTTTTTTCAGAAAATTTGAAATTTCACCAGCGGCTCAATAAACACCAAATAATAGCAATTACATAGCTAGAATATGTATATTTAATTTTTATAATAAGATATTTGTATTTTGACTTTTTACAGAAAACCCCCTCATTTTACCGATTTTCCGAAATTTCACCGAAACGATTTTCAAAATGCTACAATCTTCCCCCCTTAAAGAAATTCGGTCCCCGAATTTAAATTCAAACTCCCCTAAATACTAAAATATCTAAGTAAAACCATCAAGTCGTCGGGGCTCCGAAATTGTAAATACATAAAACAAATCGTAGCGCAGCGCATGCGCTTGAAAAATGAGTATATAACTCAAATCAAAACTCCGTCAAGCATCCCGCAATCATCGGAGTCATGGAGAAGACATCAATGCCAAATCCAAATCAAAACCAATATGATATAACTCGAAACTATACATGTAAATATCGAATCTATATCTGTAAGTATCTGAAGGAAATGCATGCCAAACCCCTTTAAGTCGCTGTGCAACGCGTACAACACTGCACGGTGGCGGACGCCTATCATAAGAAAATAACTATATACATATATACCTTTGTTTGAAATGTACGTTCCGCCGTTTTGGAAACAATTTAGAAGGGTCTCCTTATTTTAAACATTTCGTGTCATATCAGACACGTAGGTAAATACTGAGGCTATAGCTCGCTTTTTGGAAATCCCTTCCATAACTATCAATTCATGCAAAATATATTCAGGTACTGTCCTCTGACTAGTCCTGCTCAGTACGAAAACACATAGCAATATCATAAAAACGTACTGCTCTATACGAAATCAATCCCCAAAATATGCACATGAATGCTACGTGCGTCTAGTGCGCACGGAAATCAAAATCCATGAATATGCCATACCTGCGCACAGAAACAACATCTATGTGCATCGGGTGTGCACGAAACATCTGTCGTAGGCAACGTGTGTGCCTGACAGCAAAATCAGGTGCATCTGACATGCACGAAAAATCTTGAATTAGTGCATCAGGTGTGCACCAAATCGCATCTCGTAACAGGCGCCCAACAGGCGCTAAAAATCCAAATCAGGTGCATCCATCGTGCACGAAATCATGAAATCCAATATCAAGCGCCGAACGTGCGCAAAATCAATCAGGTGCACAAGGTGCACAAAATAAATATCGAGTATCACCATCGAAATCGAAGTCCAGTGCATCTTAGTGCACAAAAGGCGTATCACTGCACTGCAAGCATATATAAACTATACAAAGTGCAGGAGCCAAATCGTGTGCATGCATACGCACAAAACCAACTCAACTGTTTAAAATCGTAAAATCACAAACATGTGAAACTGAAGCACGAAAACGATATCAAGTGCAACATTGTGCAAAGATCGTAAATCCTCAATCATCAAAATCAAATCATACGAATAAATCACCCAAAACATCGTAATCAACAATGGCGGAATAGTACTGCTCAAGCGCATCCTCTAAGAATCTCGGCCAACCGTCGTGGTCACTAGTAGGACGTCTCGTCGATGATCATGAACTCTATCCTGCTGGCGTGCGTAACCATGACCACTCCTGGGTCAAGGTCTTCACTGTGAATTACCAATCTTTCGGTCCATCGGCTCATCGGCCCTGTCAGGTGTGCTAACGGGGACGATTCCGTTCTGGCACTTCTCTGGTCATCTCTTGGTCAATCATCGCGACCACTCGTAAGACAGCATATTGCTGGCGTCGGCCTCTGGCTCTCTGAATGTACGTGACACATCTGATCCTGTGTGCAAGTATCATTGCAGCAGTGTCCTGGAAGGAATCCTGCTCACGGTCTCTTCCATGTCTCATTTCTGCCAACTGTTCGGAAGTCATCGTCCTTTCCTATATCTGCATCTTGCTCTGGAATGGCTGCACACCCATCGCGACTCCTTCTGGAAGGGATATCCAGTATTCTGCCACGGCGTGCGCATCGCATCTCTGATGTCGGCGGAGGGAAACGTCATCATATCCAGATCTTGTATGATCCTTTTACTCCATTTTCTCTAATGTCGACTGCTTCGGACTCGTCTCATCGTGGCTGCATGGACTGAGCTCCAACGGCTATCCTCGTATCGGGAGTCTCCCAAGAAATGCATCTCACCACCTAACATCCGAATTAAGTCGAGCCATCCGATCGAGTCGTCAAAACCTCATAATCCCCCAAGAGCTCAACCTCTTGGGCACAGTTTAATAGTATCGAGTACATACCACAGCATCGGTGGTCCAGCCGTAGAAGGGCAAACCCAAGCCTCACTAATGGGGCCGCAGAACTGCCGCAAACCCTACGGTTCAAAGGCTTTCATACGGTCATTAAGTCGAGTTAGGGTTTCATTCTTCTACAGGGACCATAGAATTGCCTGCATGTCTTTCTGAATACTTTAAACTTGGAATAATAGGTTTCTGACATTCGATCGTCTCTGTCGACTCCCAACTTCTCCGCGTGAAGTCGTCTCTAGCTGGAATCAATCTATCTGATGACCTCGCATCGGGGTAGCGAACAAACCACCTGTCCTAGTCATTCATCATAGGGTGACTAGCGACCTTCTATCATCTCTTAGTACAACCCGTACTGTAATAGCTCCAACATTTGGGGCGATATCTCGTCGTTCGCAGCAATAACTAGCTCACTCTTCTGCACGCTGAACAGTGCCTCAAACATCAGGAGTAAGCAACACACCAACGGTCATCAAAATCTAGCTGGCCTCCATCATTGGCTCAATCCTCTAGTGTCGATCAGCACATCCGAGTAACCTCATAAAGGCGATCCGCCAAACGCTCGTGGCACGGAAACACAGTAAAAAGACACATCTCTACAATTGTGTGTCGCCGGAATTTCGCCCTAGTCAGTCCTCGTTCGTGACGAGCTTGTGCTGACCGCAACTCTAGCCGTAGCTCTCCCTGCCCGTAACCGTAGCAGCAAAACCAAACTGGTACCGATGAGGCTAGATCAGGAAGGAATATAATACTGAACAAGGAAATGTACATCCTAAGGCTTCATAAGTGGAGTGGCGTGTCGTAAATATACCGCGGAACATACCAACGGTACGTCACTCTACTTTAGTCACCTATTCCATCAACCAAGGGTCATCCTACGCTCCGAAGGTTAAAACCTAACGCTCTGATACCAACTTTGTCACGACCCGAAAGTACGGAACATGACCGGCACTTAAACTACGAACGTCTCGAGGCGTACGTAATCTAAGTAAACCGAAAACCCAGAAATCCAAACCAAGAAAAGTAGAAGAAAGTAGGAAAAACCAATTTAAATCAAGTAGTTTTAATAGCATAAGCCGAATTATGCGGGATTCTAAAAACATCAAAAATTTACTGAAAATTTCGGCAGAGTCTCCTTTGTAAATACTGGCTCCCAAACGGGATACAACATGAATAGTATACGAAATCAATAAAAGGCATCCCCAAGCGGGAGCTAGCTCTTCGTCAATCGACGGTCACAACCACACAAGCAATATAATATACAACGCCAACGGCGAGGATCAAAAACTCAAAAGGGAACTCAAAACCACCAGAAATATAACGAACGACTCTAAGGTCGAAAGAATAAACAACGCTGGTCTCTATCTCAATAGATACATGTTTGGTTGATGGAATTTACTAGATACAACTGAATAATATCATACAAGGTAATATGATGGGTACGATACAAGAAAAACCCACCCACTAGCAAGTCACCCGAATGAAACTGAGCCCGCAAGCCGTAATGAAACCTGTACGGCAAACCTGCAAGAAACTGGGGCACAACGGGGGTGAGTTGCCAACTCGTGAATAGAAAAACATCTACGCACAGAAATCGCATAAATAACGCAACCTAGGTCAATGATCATAATATATCCTCAAATATAAGTATAACAGGCAGCCTATAACAATGGCTAGGGTAATATCTAACCCGAGTATAATTTCATGTGCCCGTGTCAGTGCCTCAGGTAGCAATATATCATATGAATGAGGTATGAATGCATGAAACAGAATACATGTAAATGAAGAAACTGTTTTCATAAATTAGTGAGATTTCCTTCGTATTTTTAAACTGAGGTATCATAAATGAAATCAGCATCAACAGTGTCTAGCATCGACACAAAACATAAATCTCACTGTCTCGAAATATCAATGTCTCAATCTCAATATCTAGGGCGCCGTCAGTCCAGACCGGCCCCTACCATCCATCTCAAGACCACGACGGTATCCTCCGGATATCCGACGCGTCGTGTAATATCACCGGTAGGTAGTGCTCCCCAGCCAGGCTCAACGTCAACACCACATTCCTCTTGCCCCGGGGTACCATACCGGGCCCACCATGTACCCGTGACGGTTCCTCCACTCCTCGACACGGATCTCCGAAACCACAGCTAACTCATGGTGGACGACACTTTACATCACTAGAAAACCGCAACATTTTATATTTGAATAGATCATAAGTTGTAAATTTTGCGGCTTTCCCCGAAATCCAGAAATATCATAAATCTCAAGAAATCATCACAAGTGCATATGTCAATGATAATGAACTAGGCATGAACCACTGAATAACAGTATGCATGAAGTGGTAGGTAATAACTACAATGTCTAATATGACATATAAGGGAAGTACACTAATATCATGTCAACACTACTAGCTAACAATCTAAGTCAAGCAAATTCTCTAAAGTGTACGTGACATGGCAATTACCGATGAAGATGTGTGTGAGCCGGCAAGTAGGTGTACGTGGTACATACGCATCATCGGTAATGGTGCTGGTGTCCTAACAGCATGATATCAATAATGGAATATGCAGCAAAATAAATATGCAAGGAAGAGCGAACAACAATAATGTGCGGGAGCTGAATACTAGACACAACGATAACTAATCTGCAATAATCTAATATAAGTCCTACAAATGGTGCCTTTTGAAATAACACGAATCGTGGGGTTTTGAAAATAGGGGCTACGGTGTTTTAATGAAAAGATACGTCGTTTTTGAAATATCCGTAGATTCCCTTGAGCTGTCTTTAAAAATGCCCACGATTCGTTAGTTTTTGAAATAGGTAAGAAGTCTAATCTAATCTAACAACTACACAAAACTATACGGCTGAACTAACAAGCTGAACTACAGGTAAGGAAACCGCCTATCATCTGAGTCGATACATATACATACCTGTAAATATACAGTCGGTGATCCCGCCTCAATAAATATAATATCCATAACCAGACATCCCAAGTCAAGAGTGCGGATCAATCATCAAAATATAGCTCGTACGTAAATCCGTCGTACGGCATCCCCAAATCTAGGTACGGGTCAATATCACATTCATCATACTATTCGTCTGATATCCTCTTTATCAAATATCATGATCGGGGTACTGATCTACGTCTAGTACAATACTGATACCGCCTACGTATGCATGGACGTGTGTGAAACACTACGTCAAGGACCCGCTACAACGTCATGTCGTATCTCAAATACGAACCCTGCTATATCGCCGATCTCACGGCCTCAAATCAAATCTTATCGACTCAGCTCAATCCCAAGTATCATCCTCAAATCCGTATGTGAACACATAGTCTCATACCCATGTGAACCCATAACTATAAGGAATCCCATGAGCACATATCAATAAGAATGTATGCAAGTATGTATGTGTGTATGTGTGTGTAACACTACCCTAGGGTTCACAACACTAAAGTAATCCAACACACCAATATCCATCCTAAGCATCGTTATTAATCCTAAATAACATATAATAATTGTTGGTGTGTATACGCATCCGTATACACCACCACGGACTGCGGGGGTGCTATACGCCATCCACCCGACTTCTCCCCGTAGATATAAATCTACTCACCTGGTCCTCGCTCGCCGGTGCCGACGTCGCCACACGCTTGCTTGTCGTTTCGAAGTCCACATGGGGGTACCTACATATCATAACGTACCATATCGCATTAAAACTAAATTCGAAATCGAAACGGCATACGAAAAACAAATCGGCACGCGTATCACGCATAGGTCCAAACCTATCGCCCACGCATGCAGGAATAGTCAAACCAACCCTCAATGTCGATGTACGAACGTCAAACCATCGAGAAAATCCAATCACACTCATTTGCACATTCACGAACACTAATTTTTATATAAAATAGCTTAAAATTCCCAAAAACCCCAATTTCACTTAAAAAGTCGTTTTTCCGAAAAACTAGCAAGCACAATTCGCCGTTTGTACAAAACATGATGTTTAAACGAAACTAATGGCCACAATATCCACCAATTATCATAACCAAGTTATAGAAACAATATCAATAATTTATTCTCATCAACTTGTATAAATTCCAAAATTCTAGTTTTGCAAAAATATCCAATTTAACACTTTTTAACGCAAAATTTCACAATTTAACAATTTATCTTGGCTTTGCATATTTTAAATGGTTAAACCACTCATGGAAACCTTAATGATATGCTAAAAACCCTAACTAGATTTTAATCCCACATTTTAATAAAATTTCTAAAATCTAGTTAGCAAATTAGTATAACTATCACAATTTGGGCAAATTAAATATAGCAATATGCAAATTAGCTACAAGATTTGGTTTTGCATAACTTAAGATGCTAAAATACATCACACTACCATGAACAAATTAACACAACCATAACTTTAATTTAACTCTTCTCTTGAATTTAAACTTGCAATTTAAAACCTAAATTAAACACCTAATTAAGTTGATTTAAAGTATCTAACATAAATTAAGCAAAAGGGTTAGAGTTATACCTTCACAACCCATGAGATCAAATATGGAACTTGACCTCCAAATTGAGATCTTTGCATCAAGATCCATGCTATAAGGGCTAAGGAAAAATGCGTAGGGAATGGATTTGGGATTTGTGAGGTTTTGTGTTGATTTGTGAGGCAATTTTGATGAGTTTTTTGAAGAGAAATGTGATGAGAAAAGAGGAGGGGCTGTTGTGTGCAGGAAATGGGGAGGGTCGGCCACTAGAGGGTGATTGGAGAGAGAGTGAGATGAGGAAAGTAGCAAGTAAAGAAGTCCAAGTCAACACAAGGTCAAAGTCCAACACAATTATCCATTTTCTTTTCTTTTCTTTCATTTCCATTCATTTGAAAATCAAGTGGGGAAAAATAGGGGGCTGCGGAATTCAGCCATGGGGAGGAGTAAGTGGGTGTGTGTGGGTGTGGGTACGGATGTGGGGTGATGAAAAATGATAAATACAGTACCCCAAACATCCATTTACGCTAAAAAAAAGCCTTTTTTCTTCAATAATTTCTAAACCGTTTTGGCAAATGATTTCGTTCCAAAAACCACATGATAAATTTTTATTTAATGTTTTATGATGCAAAAAATTTGTTTCAACTCATTTCAATTTGTAATTTTCCCTAATTAAATGTATTAGTGACGGCTTAAATAATAATAAAATAATATTTTTTTTTCAGAAAATTTGAAATTTCACCAGCGGCTCAATAAACACCAAATAATAGCAATTACATAGCTAGAATATGTATATTTAATTTTTATAATAAGATATTTGTATTTTGACTTTTTACAGAAAACCCCCTCATTTTACCGATTTTCCGAAATTTCACCGAAACGATTTTCAAAATGCTACAAAGATGGTTTATATGTGCCCAGATTTTCCAGAATAGAAATTTGTTTTTGGGGGCCTATAAATCCGTATTTTTTTCGGAACTTCAATACACTTTGACTATAAAGGTTATATCTGTGAAGTTTATATGGATTGAACGTCGGCTAATCGCTATATGTCGATTAGTCGGTGTTATACATATCTGTGATCTGTGATTGATGCTGGTATGTGTATATGAATGGGTTGGATTGTCGCGGATGAATAGCCGGGGTGGATGTGAGATGAGTGTTGCTTTTTCTTTCACTCATTGTAATATGTAAATTGATGTAATATTATTATTTGTATGGCCGCACAACCGGGTCGGGGTTGTAGCCGTCATTGTATAATTCTTTTTACTGTTTTTGCTCCTAGGATAGACCCATGGAGGGGGTGCACAAACTACCGGGTATCTCGAAGTGTCGAGTGGCCTACTCATGGTGTTGAGGGAGGTTTCTTCGCTTCGGGTACTTCGCGGGTAGTTTGCCGCACCCGTAGGGGTCTTGGGTGGGGTTTTGGCTATTCACCGCGACCGTGTAATCCGCTTTTCGTTGCAGGCTCGAACGGATTGCGGATTCCTAGTATATCTAATGTATTCATCTGTGATCTGTAATGTCTATCATTGCTATATATTTATATATGATAACTATTTAGGCGTTGCTTATGTTTTACAGCCGCGCTAGCCCAGCCCCCGCTCTGTCGTTAGTTAAGTAACCTAACGGGTGATGACGGGGCCCCGTGGCGAATGCGAATGGCATAAGCGTACGTTATATTTTGGTTGTTTTCTGCAATGGTAGGATTAAATGATGGGACGCATTAAAAGAACTATTGCAAGAAAATAAACCAAGCAAAAGTCGATTGGAACACTTTGAAAACCACTCGGTTCTTTTCAAAACTAAACTTTTAAATGCGGAGCTTGAACCACTCCTTTTAAAAGCTTTCTCGTTCCATCGATTATATCAAGTTCACTATGTTCACGGTTTCGCCAAAACTATTCGTAGCCCTCCGTCATTCCACATGAATGGTCAAAAAGTATTCAAGCTATGTATTTTGGCCAAAGTCAAGGCATAGTGATTGGTAGCTATTGGGTATTCATATGCAGCATAGATAGATGCGTTGGTTTGGGACAGTCGTGCTGCCATTTTGGCCAAAGTCAAGGGTAGGTATGGGTGGGTCCAAATTAACCAGGAGAATGACGGGTAGAACTTGATATGTGACTTATGATATTTTGGCCAAAGTCAAGGTCATAAGAGCATGGGGAAAAAATCCACTTCGGGAGTTTCATAAGTACTGAAACTTGCTAGCGCTGCATACCATTTGGAGTGTGATAATTCTGGTAGGATTCCTTCGGTTTTATCATGCGATGATATTTGGATCCCGATCCTACTGTGAGTATATGCTACTCCTCGGGAAAACTCTCACTTAACGATCGATGCTATAAACCTAGTTGGTGTCTAGAAAGGTGTTAGCGGGGCTACGCCCACAGGGAAAAGAGGTTACTTAATTACGGAACTTCGCGAAAGCGTTGGAAAACCTCCCTCGAAGTACCGACTCTGGCCTGGCTGAACGGTTAAGTAAGTATTGGACGGTGGGATTGATCCTGACTAATCCTTTCTTTACGGTTTGAGAAGGGATTCGAGAGACAGTGGGAGCCATCCAGTTTAGACAAACTAAAAACCACTCTAAACTTGCAAGAGCATCATGCTAAAGTGTTTCTTTTCTCTCTCCTAATTGCAGCGACCATTCAACATGACCGGACTTAAGTTATTACTAGATAAAAACATATTGACAGAGCCAAACTACAAAGATTGGCTCAGGAATGTCAAGATGGCAATCACTTACGACAAGTTGGGGTATGTCCTTACCACTAAAGCTCCCCCTGTCACAGGTCCCAAAACCAGTGTCGTAGATAGGGAAATCTACAAGACCTGGGAAATAGATTGCGCGAAGGCCAAATGCCTCGTACTAGCCTCGATGGACAATGAACATCAGAGGAGGCACGAGAATATGGACCTAGAGTCCATATTTCTTCATACAAAAGAACTGTATGGAGAGCAGTCTCGTATCGCAAGATACGAAGTGTCGAAAAAGTTGTTTTCGGCAAGGTTGGCCGTCGGATCATCGGTAGCGGAACACGTTCTTAAGATGATTGGCAACATTGAGGTGCTCGCGGACCTTGGGACCACGTTGGAGAATGAACTCTATACTGATTTGATTCTCCAGTCCCTTCCTTCCACTTATGCCCAGTTTATTCTTAACTTTAACATGCAAGGAAAGGAGGTTGAACTTTCCAAACTTCTGAACATGTTGAGGAGTACTGAGGGCACCCTACAGAAAGGTAGGGAGACATCCACTTTGTTTGTAGGAGGATCTTCCTCTTCTAGATCCAGAGCGAAAGCCAAGAGTAAGAAGAAGAAAGCCCCCGCCAAACCAAGAGGCGGTGTCAATAAGTGGATACGAAGGGAAAAGGAAAAGCAACAAAGATAGCGGGAAAGCTGGTGAGGAAGGAAGAATGCTTCTATTGTCACAAAAGTGGTCACTGGAAACAGGATTGCAAGGCTTGGGAAGCCAGAACACAGGATTTGAAGCGAGTTGCAGCTTCAGCTTCAGGTGTGTATGTTATTGAAAACTGTCTATCAATAAACTCTACTTCCTGGGTATTGGATACCGGATCAGGATCTCATATCTGTAATTCTTTGCAGGCGTTGAGAAAGCGTAGAGTTTTGAAGGCAGGTGACATGACCCTCAGAGTTGCAAACGGTGCTAGCATGGATGCTGAGGCCGTGGGGGTCTATCACCTGGGATTGTTGGATGGACACTTTTTGGTTTTGTGTAGTTGTTATTATGTACCAAATGCAACCTGTAATATCATTTCTGTATCTTTATTATCTAAAGAAGGTTATGAATTTGCATTTGTAAGTAATGTAGTGAACATTCACCTTAATCAAGTATTGATTGGGTCAGGTACATTGAACAACGGTATATACGTTTTAAACCAACCACAGATTTTCAATGTCCAGAATACACAGAAAAGAAAGTCTCCAGAAATCAATGAAACTTTCTTATGGCATTGTAGACTGGGTCACATCAATGAGAGAAGGTTGACTAAGTTACATGCAGAAGGATATTTGGATCCGTTCGAATATCAATCGTATGCAACTTGTCATTCCTGTCTCAAAGGAAAGATGACAAAGACTCCGTTCACTGGACACGGAATAAGAGCGAGCGAGCTCTTAGGACTCGTACACAGCGACGTGTGCGGTCCAATATCTACACATGCGCGAAGCGGTTATTCTTACTTCATTACTTTTACGGATGACTTTTCAAGGTACGGTTATGTCTTCTTAATGAAACATAAATCCGAGGCTTTTGAAAAATTCCAGGAATATAAGAATGAAGTAGAAAAACAAACAGCCAAAAGTATCAAGGCACTGAGATCTGATCGAGGTGGTGAATACTTGAGTGCCGAGTTCCTAGGTTACTGAAAAGAGAATGGAATTCTCTCTCAGCTTACTCCTCCATACACTCCGCAACATAACGGTGTATCGGAGAGACGGAACCGAACCCTATTGGATATGGTACGGTCCATGATGAGTAACGCTGAGTTGCCGCGATCATTCTAGGGATATGCACTAGAATCAGCTGCATACCTTTTGAACCAAGTTCCAACTAAGACTGTGCCTAATACACCATATCAGATATGGTGTGGGAAGAGACCCTATCTTAATCACATTAAGACATGGGGATGTCCAGCTTTTGTAAAAAAGCAGCATGCGGACAAGCTCGAGGCACACTCAGTACAGTGCAAGTTTGTGGGATATCCAAAGAACTCCAAGGGATATTTCTTCTATTGCGAAGAGGAATAAAAAGTCCTTGTTTCTCGCCATGCCCACTTTCTAGAACTCCAGTTCATAGAAAAAGAACTAAGTAGGAGTACAATAGAACTGGAAGAAATTCCAGAACCACGAGCTATTACTGAAAGCTTAGTAGAACCAGAGGGTTCGAAAGATCAGGACATTCCCACGCCACTCCGCAGGAGTAGTAGGCAGTCTCATCCGCCCGAGAGATACTACGGTTTTTTCATTTACGGGGATAGAGAGGATTGCATCATAGATTGTGATGAGCCTACTTGCATCCAGCAAGCCATTCAGAGCGTCGACTCGGTAAAATGGCTGGATTAAATGCGGACCGAAATGGAGTCCATGTATACCAACAAAGTATGGACGTTGGACATTGCTCCAGATGGGGTAAAACCCGTAGGATGCAAGTGGATCTTCAAAAGGAGATTGGTGTAGATGGACAGGTTGAGACCTATAAAGCTAGACTGGTTGCGAAGGGTTTTCGTCAGCGACCTGGTTTGGACTATGACGAAACTTTTTCTCCAGTAGCTATGCTGAATTCCATTCGGATCCTTCTTGCCATTGCTGCCTTCCACGATTATGAGATTTGGCAGATGGACGTAAAGACGGCTTTTCTAAATGGTCATTTAGAGGAGTGTGTCTATATGGACCAGCCAGAGGGTTTCATTCAGAATGGGAGCAGCGGAAAGGTGTGCAAGTTGCTTAAGTCCATTTATGGACTAAAGCAGGCATCGTGGAGTTGGAACATCTGTTTTGATGAGACGGTCCAGGAATTTGGCTTTATCAAAAATCCAGATGAACCATGCATCTATTGTAGATTTGTAGCGAGAACTGTAGTATTCCTCATTTTATATGTGGATGAAATTCTCTTAATAGAAAATGACATTCCTATGCTACAATCTGTCAAGGGGTTCTTGTCACACAGGTTCTCCATGAAAGACCTGGGTGATGCCTCATACATTCTGGGTATCCGGATCTACCGTGACAGATCCAAGAGGATATTAGAACTTTCGCAGTCCAGGCACATCGACACCATACTGAAGAGATTCAGTATGGAAGATTCCAAGCGCGGTAATTTACTGGCTTGTCACGGGATCACCCTCTCCAAAGAGATGTCTCCCAAGACTGATTTGGAGAGGGATCGCATGTCTATTATACCCTATGCTTCTGCGGTAGGCTTTATAATGTATGCGATGTTGTGTACCAGACCGGATGTGGCTTATGCACTGATTGTGGTAAGCAGGTATCAGTCAAACCCTGGGGAGAAACATTGGATAGCAGTAAAGAACATTCTCAAGTACCTGAGAAAGACTAAGGAGATGTTCTTGGTGTATGGCGGAAAATACCTCCAGATTAAGGCCTTTGCTGACTCCAGCTTCCAGAGTGACAAGGATGATTCCATGTCCATGTCGGGTTTTGTCTTCACCCTCAATGGAGGGGCGGTGTGTTGGAAGAGCTCCAAACAGGAAACCGTTGCTGACTCGACTATGGAAGCGGAATACATCGCTGCATCTGATGCCACTAAAGAAGCTGTCTGGATGAGGAAGTTCTTAAGAGAACTTCAGGTGGTTCCGTCCATTGTTGACCCAATACCTCTGTATTGCGACAACAACGGGGCTATAGCTTTAGCGAAGGAACCCAGGTCCCATCAGAAATCCAGACACATCTTAAGGCGGTATCACCTGATCAGGAAGATCGTGGATCGCCAGGAGATCGAGGTTCGGAGGGTTGCTTCAGAAGATAACACAGAAGATCCATTCACCAAGGCCTTTCCCCAGACTCGGTTCGAGCGGAAGATCGAGATGATAGGTCTTCGATACACCAGTACATGGCCTTAGCGCAAGTGGGAGATGGTTAGTGTATATGTCCTAGAGGCCATTACTGTATCATACTAGTTTGTATATTACTTAATGGAAGCTTGGGATATTCACAGTTGTATATACAATCTTGCTCGAAATGGTAGCATGCTACTTGGTTTGTCTCTGCTTTAATATGTGCATGTGTTTCTTTTAGCATATTGCTGTTATACATATTAGTAGAGCCCTTAGGATCTTGGCTTGATTACCAGCGTTGTGATGGCGCTCACACTCGTGGGACCTGGGTGATCTATAAGCACATCCTTATACAGGTCCCTAGTCGTTGGACTATCGAGACAGGGCATCGATACTCCGGAGTAGACTAGCGTATGCGCTTCTCATCCCAGTGTGGGAGAAGGTCTGTCCTGCAGCAGTCAGTACGTCGTACTTGAGATAGTATACGGGTGCTCGTTAGGTTACGAGTACACTGGACAGGACTCGTCGGGGATTGTTGGTTGGTATTATACCTATCGTCAGTTATCAGTTCCCAGGTGACATGAGTATAGCTTAGTCCGCTGACTTGACACTGTCACTTCGCCTCGAGTGTGTTCCCACTGCACTTTGATTACTACCCTACCACGGCTCAAAGGAGTCGTGCAAACAAGTAGCTTTTGGGTGCAGTCCCGAAGCACTTGGAGGCAGTGACGGTTAGATAGGATTCGTCTCTCCCGGTATTGGGGGTTGACATCGCGCTGTGTCCAGGAGAGCCATTACAAGAGGAGTCCCTGGCCAGAGCAAGCGAGATATACTGGTAGGTTTCCAGTGTTATCTCAGGGTGTTCTGGGCTACACTCCGACACGACTTGTACCGCTATTAGGGGACTGACGTTCACCGCCCCCTAGGCCCGCCATGCGATGTATCAGACGAACAGACCGGACTGTACGGAGACTGTCACATACAGGCTCAGTAGGAGTTCAGCTGGGGTTCACCTCGTCAGTCTTCTTATCGACATCTACCTGGGGACCGTTACGTACAGCTAGTGCCGCTTGCGGTCTATGGTTAAACCCACTGCCAGCGTAGTGTCGAGTCTTTAGAGTCCCACACAGAGAGCTATTCGCCTTTAGGCAAAATGAGTAGAGGTCGCATGGTTTTGCGACAGGGTTCGTTCACATCCACGCACTTGTGCACGTTTGCTGTCCGGACAGCTTATACTAGCGGGCTTTGGTTTAAGCCGGATCCTAGTATATGATTTGGGATTGGTTTTTCTCATTGTATTCGTGTTCCTCGGATCACGAATACGTGTGCGTATGCACAGTTGCTTGAGACAGAGGGAGAGGACTTTGATTAGGGTTAATGACTATTGTCATTTGATTAACCCTAATGCTTATGTGTGTATTATTATTAATTGATATTAGTTTAATAATTGTGCATGGTTATGGTTGTTGACCATTTGACCTTCTTGACTTGTTGACCTAGGTTGACACTTTGACCATCATCATTTCATTTGGAAGATGCTCTTTGATCCTTGCAATTTGCATTAAAAATGAAATGATAATGGTCATGTCATGATTAACCATGACAATTATCTTGCTAATTATCAATTTAAAGTAATTCACACATATATGTGAGAATGGTTTATTTTATTCACATTCTATCATTCCTTTTCTCTCTCTTGTTCTTCCTCTCCCTCAAGCTCTCCCCTCTCATGTGTTGAGAAACACTTGAGCTTGAGAAAAACACTTTCTTGATAATCTCTACTCTCATCTAGGGTTCAAGGATTATCACTTCTTGCACCCTAGTTACTTCTAGCTTGGAGTTGAAGCCAAAGGTTGAGGCTTTCGGGTGGATCTTTCTTCGACGTGAGAAGACGACCAAGGTGACCTTCTTCCGCCACTCCAAGGAGCAAGGAGAGAAGGACATAAAGCCCAAGGTATAACCTTTCTAGCACTTAGCTAGTTTCTAGTTAGCTTTAGCTTGTTTTTGTTTAGCAAATATCTTCATAGTGTAGTCCATGTTGCCTAAGCTCATAAAAATTCGATTTTTATTCCGTTTTCCGCCTCCCCGTAAGTACAGGGATGGGCAACGTGGACTTACAAGTAGTTTAAAGAGAGCCTTCCAGAAATAGTTTGTTAGGCCGAGCCTTCTAGATGAAGCCACGTGGAGAATCGGGAGTCTTCTGGAAGCTTGTACCGTTACATAAGAGCACGTGCAGAAAACTGAGGATTTGAAGCCATGGAGCCACCGCGGATCCACGGCGCAAGCCGGCTCCGGCCGCGGATCCGCGGCTCTATTGAAGCCATAGGGCTTGTTGCTTCTGTGATGATTTTAGGCTGACTTTTGGGCCTTTATCTGGTATGTTGAATTTTATTTTGATTTCCTTATTTCTGCCAGATCTCAAGTCTTGGACATGACGTAATTTGGATAAGTTCTTTTCACAATTTTGGCTCGGTTCCTGGAATTTCCTGCACAGACTTCGAAACAAGTGTTGCGCAATATAGGGATGATGCAATGCCATGATAAACACTCAATTTCCCTCATAAATGTCGGTTTTAATATATAACACATGTTATCTGGTATTTTAGGGGTGTTTTACTAATATGTGCAATTATGAATACCGAACACTTCTAGATGAGTGCAAATGATAGGGAAATTGACGTGTTAAAAATGCAGTATTTTCGACCGATCAAATTCCCCCACACATATTTTCGTCGTC
Source organism: Agapanthus africanus (assembly GCA_030015575.1). Lineage (NCBI taxonomy): Eukaryota > Viridiplantae > Streptophyta > Magnoliopsida > Asparagales > Amaryllidaceae > Agapanthus > Agapanthus africanus. The sequence goes on from JASDDO010000008.1 coordinate 320,763,487, forward strand.
TCGAGCGAACTGTTTTATTAAAAAGAGAAGGAGAAAATAAAGAAAGAGAAAAACTAATGAGCACACTTTCGTAGGCAACACGATTGCACTGAGCATGTGCAACAAGCCTTTGAACCTCTAGGTGTCCCTAGTAGGAGGAGTGTTGTCTCCTGAGCGTTTTCAGCGGATTGCACCCACAAAATCCAAAAATAAAATGAAGACCGTGAATATTACATTTAAAGATAAGAATTGTAAAAGAAAAGCCTTGAAAATTAGGGTTTCTAATTAAGCTAGCTTTTCGGTTGTCATGAGTCCTATCTTAATAGCCATGAAAAGATGTCAGAAATCATATCCCCCTTCAATAAAACATCGTCTTATTCTTCATTCCTATCTTTCTTCCAAACATCGATCATATCACCCTACGTGTGTGTAATAAACATCCTTACACCCGGAGAATTCAATTCAAGCTATCATACTCTTGCTCATCAGCCTCAGTACTTTTTAATTAATGAATATTTAGATGAATTTGCTCACACACTTTCATGCGACCGTTAATACTTCTTGAGGTACTAACCGACCGATTACTCACGTGTTTGCTTATTTGGTGTATTTCCGCGTCTTGCACCACCTAAGGCTTAGAAGCGACTCCCAGACCAGTTGGCCTTAGGGCACTAGGTGAAGATGCACCCTCGCTATATTTTTTTATTGCTGCTTTGGCGATAACAAAACCGGTGTCTATTTTTCTCACCATTTTATATTTTCTTCATTTTTTTTATTTCGTTCATACATCGGCTTTTACACAAGAGCATTTCAAGGTATCCTCTATTATCCCGGGCTTCAAGACGTGTGTAAGTGCGTATAGTAGGGTATCAACGTTCAAAATGTTTGGCTTCCAGAGTAAGAACTATTTTTCAGACTTATTTTTATCCTCAGATTAGCGACTTTCTTCATCTTTCTAACCCTTGGGACAACGGCTCATAACTACTTATTACTAGTTTGTATAAGAAAACTTCTAATTTTCTTGGTTTTCTTAAATTTTTCTAATCTCATGGATGTAATTTTTCACTATCTAATCTTTTATTACCTTATTTATGTAAAAAAAAATTATTTTTCGAATTTAAAAAAAAATTTATAGGTTTTGAAAAAATGATTTGTGCTTATGCAAAGTATGATGCAAATGATGCAAAAATAAGCACAAACCTCCCCCAAACTTGTTTTCAACAGTGTCATCACTGTTGCCATCTGCTAAATCTCGAAAAACCTGTAAGCTTGGGAGGAATTTATTAGCGGGGGCAAAATATTTAAGTGAAGAACCTCCCCCAAACTTATTCTTGGCTCATCATTATGTAAAAATTTTCTTTTCAAGAGCCAGAAAAAATGCCCCCCCAAACTTAATTTATGCAATGTTAATCTTTTGAAAATCACTTGAGGGGGTTAAAAATTAGTGATCGATGCCAAGCTTTGCAAAGACCGAATGTCAACACCAACCCTTCGAAGATTTTATCAATGCAGTGCTCTAGTTGGTGGAAGAAGAAGTGGGGAAAGGGTAAGTGTGGAATAAAATGTGTGTGCGTCTCATTTTGGAGAGACGATGCAGTGAATGTGACGGATTACTTGCATTCTTTTTACAGTTCAAAAGAAGGGGTGGAGGTTCAATTTCATTGATTGGGAGATGATTCATCTCAACACCTGTGTCATTCAAAAATGCGAGTTCATCAGCGAAGATCTCCTCAAAAGTTCAATCTATACCCCGATGAATAATGTCATCACAAAGTGCGGGGTGATCTTCAGACTCTAAAAACAGTTCATAATCAGTGTTAATTGTTGACCCGGACATCTCGGTGGAAGAGTCTGTATGTGTATGATACATAGTTGGGTCAAACAACGTATGAAAAGAGTCAAGATCAGTATCAAGAGGATCATCAAATTCACTGCCGTCGACATCCATTAAGTCGACAGAACAGACCTGAGCAGTAGGTTCGGAGGGTACACTTCCCAACTTGTAAATGTTCAGCTCAATTGACCTATTCCCGAAGGATAGGGTCATAGAATCATTACGACAATTGATGATAGCATTGGAAGTGGCCAAAAAGGGGCGACCTAAAATCACCGGAATGTGATTCCGTGGGTTCGCTACAGGCCGTGTATCAATTATAATAAAGTCCACAGGGAATACAAATTCCCTGATTTTTATTAACACATCCTCCAGTTCACCCCCAGGTTTGGTGATTGATCGGTCAGCCATCTACAGAGTTATGCTCGAGGGCTTTAACACTCCGATACCTGGTTGCTCGTAAGCAGAGTATGGAAGCAAGTTAACACTAGCGCCAAGGTCTAGTAGAGCACGGTTGATGTGTTTTTCCCCAATACAAATAGAAATGGTAGGACAGCCAGGGTCCTTACGTTTCCGTGGTACTTGTTGGCGGAAAGCCGTGTCTACAGTCTTTGCCATGAAAATCTTCTTGGGCACTTGAGTCTTCCTCTTCCTAGTGCACAAGTTCTTAAGAGTTTTCGCATAGGACGGAACTTGTTGGATGGCATCTAGGAGAGGGATGTTGATGTTAACTTGCTTAAACATGTCCATAATCTTCTCCATATGTGGACTTGATTTGTTAGCCCTTAACCGATTAGGAAAAGGTGCTTTAGCAATAAGCGCTGGGTCCATCATAGGAGAAGCAAGTGCGTGTGGACCTGATCCCGGAATAGAAGTGGGGATCGCCCGTGGAGAACTAGAAGAGATGGGATGAGGCGGCGAGCCTTGTGGGAAACTAAGAATAGGCTTGCAAGAAGGTGGTGGGGGTAGAAGAACTGGGGTTAGAATTAGAAGTAGAAGTGGAAGGAAAGGTCTCAGCCGGGGTGTTATTGATTGATTTATCAGTATCATCAAACTCTTCCCCAACGTGATTGTCAAGCACACTTCCAGATCTCAACATGGTGATTGCATCCACATGATGTGAATAGCCAGGATTGGGTAAATGTTGAGCTGGAAGTTTCCCTTTCTCTCTTGCACTCATTTCGTCTTTTAATCGTGCAAATTCTGCTTCCATCTATTTAATACTCTCAGCTTGGGACGCTGAGTTTTTCTTTATATCATCGACAGAAGTCTTTATTTCAGCCGATACTTTGATGAGATTTGTTAGAAGCAAGTTTATGAATGAAGAGGATTCATCGGTCCCGGTCAACAGTAAAGGACTAGACGGTGCGGGTGTGTTGACCGGATTTTGAAAGTTTTGTGCTTGGAAGGGGTGCTGACTCAATTGAAGTGGTTGCTGTTGTGGTGGAGGGACCCTTTGGAAATTGTTTTGGGTTGGAACCGTGTTTTGAGATTGTGATTGGTTCCAAGAAAAGTTAGGGTGATTCCTCCAACCCTGATTATATGTGGAAGAAAATGGATCGTTCCTAGGTCTTTGTGTAAGTCCATGTCACGCAGCCCATGAACTTGCGGGGAGGCGGAATATATGAAAAACCATTATCAAAGTTTCGTAACACGGACTTGTGCGCATGAATCATATCTAAACCGTTACTAGCAAACTACGAGAGGTTTTAACTACTCGGATTCGAAGTTATACCTCACGTTATTTGTCCTTCGGGTCTTCATCGCTGTCCTCCACTCCTTATAGGCTCTTTGGAACATCGGCACCTCAACGGCCTCCTCGAGTCAAAGACGATCCACCCGAGAGCTCCTACGCCAAGATTTATCTCTAACTTGAGATAACTAGGTTGCTCAAAGTGATAATCTAAGCTACCTAGGGGATATAGAGTGAGGTTATGGATGTATTAGTCCAGCTAACCTTTGATCTCAACACATGAGAGGTTAGGGTTAAGATTTCAAGAATGAGAGAGCTTGAGGAGAGAGAAGGTGATGATTAGAATGAATTGAAATTGTTTCTCACTTCTAATATATTATGAAGCATAAAGAATTATCAAATGAATAATTCAAATGCATTATCATCATGCTTCATTGAATATGTGCAATGAATCATCAAGTGAGTCATTAAGCAATAAATGCTTCATTAACTCACTTGAATGATTCATCTCATGAGTCACAAAATTAATTAATGCTAATGCCACCTTACCCTCCAAGTCACCATGCGTCTAGAAGCTTCCCGGAAAATTACGAGAACGCCCTCCAATCCATGAAAACACGGAAAAACTTTAGACTGTATAAATCCAATAACCCGATACTAAATCTGGCTTAAACCAAAGCCGGCCAGTAAAAACTGTCCGAACGTCGTACGTGCGTAAACACACGTATGCGTCCGAACCTTTATCCGTAAAACCATACGACCTCTATATCGTTTCGCCTGGAGCAGGGAATCTCTTTGTGTGGGACTCTAAAGACTCGACACTACGTTGGCAGTGGGTTTAACCACAGACCGAAAGGGGCACTAGCTGTACGTAACGGTCCCCAGGTAGATGTCGATAAGAAGGCCGATGAAAAAAACCATCTGAACACCTACTGAGCCTGATGCGACAATCTCCGTACAGTCCGGTCTGTTCATCTGAGACTATCGCATATCGAGCATAGGGGGCGGCAAGCGTCAGTCCCCTAATAGCGGTAGAAGTCGTGTCGGAGCGTAGCCCATTACACCCTGAGAAAACTACTGGAACCTACCAGGAAATCTCGCTTGCCCTGGCCAGGGACTTTGCGTAATGGCTCTCTGACACAGCGCGATATCAACTCCCAATACCGGGAGAGACGAATCCTTTCTAACCGCCACTTCCTCCAAGTGCTCGGGACTGCACCCAACTGCTACCTATTTTCACGACTCCTTTGAGCCGTGGTAGGGTAGCAATCTAAGAACAGTGGGACACACTCGAGGCGAAGTACCAGTGTCAAGTCTGCGGACTATGCTGTACTCATGTCACTTGGGAACTGTTAACTGACGACGGGTATAATACCAACCAATCAGTTCCCCTGCGAGTCCTGTCCGGTGTACCCGTAACCTAACGAGCACATGTATACTATCTCTGGTACGACGTACTGACGGCTGTGGGACAGACCATCTCCCCAACTGGGATGAGAAGCGTACACACTTAGTCTAATCCGGAATATCGATGCCCTGTCTCGATAATCCTACGGCTAGGGACAAGTATAGGATGTTGCTTTTAGACTATCCATCCCCCACTAGTGTGACTGCCATCACAACGCTGGTAATCAAGCAAAGATCCTATGGGCTCTACTAATATGTATAAGTGATACGTTACAAGAAACATATGCACATATTTAAAGTAGACACAAACCAAGTAGCATACTACCATTTTTAGCTAGACTGTATATACAACTGTGAATATCCCAAGCTTCCATTAAGTAATATACATACAAGTATGATACAATAACGGCCCCTAGGGCATATACACTAACAATCTCCCACTTGCACTAGGGCCATGAGCTGGCATATCGTAGACCTATAATTTCGAATAGCCTCTCGAACTGTGTCTGAAGAAGGGCCTTTGTGAATGGATCAGCAATGTTATTCTCTGTCTCAACTCTTTTCACCTCGATCTCCCGGCGATCTACGATCTCCCTGATCAGGTGGTACTGTCACGCCCCGCTTCCCAGAGTACGCTAGATTAGGCACGTGACATAGCCAACCATGCTACCTATGGGTAAGAAGTATCCATCCACAGTCACATTACGGCTGTAGAGATATCAAGAACAAGATAAAACTATCTAAAATATGTCCATAATCCAGAATAACATGAGTCAATAATAAATAAATGCGGAAGCAAATGATCCAATACAAATAATTGAAATGTATGTCCCATAATGCGGGCTCACAACAGGAAATAAATGCAGGAAATAAAACTAACTACTACTGAACTCACAGCTCAGCCTGCTGGCTAAAGTACTCCTGCTCGGACTGCGACAGCGGCACAGAATCTGGGCCATGCAAAAGCCAGACGTCAGCGAGTCATGTCATCAAGTAAAATAATATGAACAGTGTAGCAGGCAATGTAATATAAACATGAATAAAACGAGAGTAGCAATAATGTGAATCAAGCAGTGCAGGGTAGTGTGCAGTGGGTAACTAAACTGTTCTATCAGGTTTTCTATTCTAGAGTCTTTGAAATCAATTGATGAATCATCGATGTAACTCAATAGTATCCCGTGCATGGCCGGGACCACGGTCAAGACCCTCGGGGCTGAATCCGAGACGTGCCGCTAGGCAGTAACAGGTAGCAGGATGGGCGAGTGATGTCAGCATCATCACTCCGGGGCTGGCCTAGCCCGGAAGACTGATCAGAACAAGTATCGAACTGTTGAGTTACAAGTCAGGTTTCACCTTTGATTTCCCCATACCCCCAAGTTATGTATGTCGAGTCAGGTATTCAGTAATCAAGAACTAATGCCAACACAGGATCAGGTAAAAGCAGGTTTGTCTGGATAGACAACAGGAACGGTCCATGAGGACTACATGTCAGGTTTGTTGGCATTAGACACAAGATCAGGTAACGGGTCAGGTCATGGTACATCATGTCAAGTCAAGCAGTATACGGTACCATGTCGGGTCAAGTAGGAAGTGTAACGGGTCATGTCAGGAAGCACAAGATGTCATGTGGGTGCTCATAATCAAACTAACATAAGCATGTGTATAAATAAACAAGCATGAGTACCATCAGAACAATAAACTGGAACATGTAATATGATATGCAAATAGATATAATTTCAAGGATATGGATGCACAGTTATCGATTAGGGTTACATTTACAGTTCCAATATTAATTAGGATGTAATTTATTAAACAAGGAGTGTTAATATCACATTATTATTTAGTAATGTGATCTATGGATGCAATTATATGTATCTTAAATGCGTTGGATGCAAACGGGTATCCGAAAAGTTAAAAAACTATAAAATGGTAATGTGAGATGTACAACTAAGCAATATGTGATATAAATATTGATATAATAATATTAATATGGATAGCATATTCAAAGAGATTGATAACTATAAAAGCGGTATTGATTAACCATGCACAAGAAAGTTCCGTTCAGAAATTCAGCGTTACCCTAATTTGTAAAATAGCTTAAAAATAACAAACGTTCTCCAAAAGGGACGTGTCTTATACCAAAACAAAGATAATTCAATATGGTTTTCAGTTTTATAAGTATAAGCATCTCAGGTTGTCCCTACAAAAATTTATGAACATTCGAAATTGAAAGTTTGCTGCTGGAATTTCCCTGGACAGCAGTTTGGAGACGTTTTCATTTGCATTTTACGTTATTTAAACAATTTATTTTGCAAGTAAATATTTCATAGACTTATAGTATTCTGAATTAGCTTCGTAACAAACTAAAGAACGTATACTAATGGTTTTTCTATGATTTATAATAAATTTTTTAAGGTAAGGTGTACAGTAAATTTCAGATTTGTCGTATCTGCTTTTTCAACGACGTTTCATGTGTAAACTATAATATTTTAAATATATAATATCATAAAATGCAGATTATAAACTAATTAAAGATAATAATAAGAAATATTACGACGGTGTATGTTTTAATTGATATGGATGCAGTATAATGTAATCTAGTATGTCACAAGATAAGTTTTCATGATCTAGATTTAATATGATATAAACGGATGCAAACGGAACGTCGAAACGTTATAAAATTAAACATGGGGCACTAGATTTAAACTATAGGTATGGTATTTATTTAAATAGGTATAAAATGAATTATATAGCATGTAGCAAGATTAACTTGCCTCGATGGGTCGCGAATCGGGAAAACGGAATGTTAACCATCGGCAGGGAAAACTCGCGACGGGCGCACAGTTCACAGAATGAACCCAAACGATGAACAAAGGAACCACACGGGTCGGGGTACCTTGCTGGAACGTCGAGAAGCGTCACCGGCAAGACGGAATTCCGGCAACAAAAGAACAGTTAAAAAAAATGAGAAACGAGACATGAAGCAAGAAGAGAAAGAAAGATAAAGAGAAGTACGAGAGAATATATGAGAGAGAGAGAGAAAAAAGTGGAGAGAGAGAGAGAGAAAAAGTGGAGCGAGAGAGAGAGAGAGAAGAGGGAGAGAGAGAAAGTAGAGAGATAGAGAGAGAAGTGAGGCCCACGGGGTTAAAGGGGAGGTTGCGATTGGCTGAGGGAATAAATTGAGAAGGATATAAAAGATTGTAAAAATATTATATGGTTAACTTAAAGATTTAAAAGATAGGTAATGAACAGTAAGATATCAGGTTAGTTGGAAAAATATATGCGATGGTTTTAATAATATTAAAATTTCGGATTTTTGGCGCAAAGTAAAACATTTACAAATCGCGCCCGGGTCGGGTCAAAAAATTTATAATTGAAATAATAGAATTTTAAGTGGGATCCAAACATTAAAATTAAGTGTTTTATGATTAAAAAGCATACCTCCAAAACGGACACATGTACGCGCGCGTAGCCGTCCAAACTCGCCCGTTTCACTGAACGGGACGAGAACACAATGCACGGACGCTACCACGAGGCTAGGGGTGTCAAGTAGGCCAAGATGAATATTTTCAATTTTATTTTAGATGCCAAAATTTGTTATATGTAGAAATGACTTTGCCGGGTAAATTTTACAGTAAGCAACAAACAAGCAAGTTAAATGAAATGAGTACCACATTATACTCAAACAGTAACTGAAAATAGTACCACATCTCATATATTCTCTCGTATATTCTCTCGTACCACATCTCATATATTGGGCTCGGGTGCTACAGGTACCGCCTTAAGATGTGTCTGGACTTCTAATGGAACCTGGGTTCCTTCGCTAAAACTATAGCGCCGTTGTTGTCACAATACAAAGGTATTGGATCAACACTGGTAGGAACCACCTGAAGTTCTGTGAGGAACTTCTTCATCCAGACAGCTTCTTTTGCGGCATCGCAAGCAGCTATGTACTCTGCTTCCATCGTTGAGTCAGCAACGGTCTCCTGTTTGGAACTGTTCCAACAGACCGCCCCTCCATTGAGGGTAAAGACATAACCTGACATGGATTTGGAGTCATCTTTGTCACTCTGGAAGTCGGAGTCGGCAAAGGCCTCAATCTGGAGGTCTTTTTCGCCATACACCAAGAACATATCTTTAGTCCTCCTTAGGTGCTTGAGAATGTTCTTTACTGCTATCCAGTGATTCTCCCTTGAGTTTGCCTGATACCGGCTTACAACGCTCAATGCGTATGCTACATCTGGTCTGGTACATAACATCACATACATTATAGAGCCTACCGCAGAAGAGTAGGGCATAATCGACATGCGATCCCTTTCCAAATCAGTCTTGGGAAACATCTCTTTGGAGATGGTGATTCCGTGACAAGCTGGTAGATAACCGCGCTTAGAATCAACCATACTGAATCTCTTCACTATGGTGTCTATGTACCTGGACTGCGAAAGCCCCAACATCCTCTTTGATCTATCACGATAGATCTGGATCCCCAGAATGTAGGTGGCATCACCTAGGTCTTGCATGGAGAATTTATGTGACAAGAATCTTTTGACTGACTGTAACATAGGAATATCATTTCCTATTAGGAGAATGTCATCCACGTACAAGAGGAGAAATACTACATCTCTCCCTACAATCTTACTGTATATGCAAGGTTCATCTGGATTTTTGACAAAGTCAAATTCTTTGACAGCATCGTCAAAACAGATGTTCCAACTCCGCAATGCCTGCTTTAGTCCATAAATGGACTTAAGCAGCTTGCATACTTTATCGCTACTCCCACTCTGAATTAATCCCTCTGGCTGATCCATATAGACGCTCTCTTCTAAATTACCATTTAAAAAGGCCGTCTTTACGTCCATCTGCCAGATTTCATAATCGTGGAAGGCAGCAATAGCAAGAAGAACCCGAATAGATTTAAGCATAACCACTGGAGAAAAGGTTTCGTCATAGTCCAAACCAGGTCTTTGACGGAAACCCTTTGCAACAAGTCTAACCTTATAGGTTTCAACCTATCTATCTACACCAATTTTCTTTTTGAAGATCCATTTGCATCCTACGGGTTTTACCCCATCTGGAGCAATGTCCAAAGTCCATACTTTGTTAGTGTACATGGACTACATTTCGGTCCGCATTGCATCCAGCCATTTTACTGAGTCACCGCTCTGAATGGCTTGCTAGAAGCTAGTAGGGTCATCTTCATCAATGACACAATCCTCTCTATCCCCATCTATGAGAAAACCGTAGTATCTCTCAGGCGGATGAGACGGCCTACTACTCCTGCGGAGGGGTGTGGGAATGTCCAATTCTTCTTGAACTACTGGTTCTACCATACTTTCAGTTGTAGTTTGTGGTTCTGGAATTTCTTCCAGTTCTATTTCGCACCCACTTGTATCCTTTTCTAAAACTTTCTGTTCTAAAAAATGGCATTACGAGAAACAAAAACCTTTTTTTCCTCTGCGTTATAGAACAGATACCCCTTGGAGTTTTTGGGATATCCCACAAACTTACACTGTACTGATCGTGCCTCGAGCTTATCCGCATACTGTTTTTTAACAAAAACCACACATCCCCAAATTTTCAAATACTGAAGATAGGGTTTTTTCCCACTCCACATCTGATATGGGGTGGTTGGCACTGTCTTGGTAGGAACCCTGTTCAGAAGATATGCCGCTGATTCTAGCGCATATCCCCAGAATGATCGTGGTAACTCAGCTTTACTTATCATGGAACGAACCATATCCAATAGGGTTCGATTCCTCCTTTCCGATACACCGTTATGTTGTGGCGTGTATGGAGGAGTAAGCTGAGAGAGAATTCCATTCTCTTTTAATTAACCCAGGAACTCGGCACTTAAGTATTCACCACCTCGATCAGATCTCAGTGTCTTTATACTCTTGCCTGTTTGCTTTTCCACTTCATTCTGTATTCTTGGAATTTCTCAAAAGCCTCGGATTTATGCTTCATTAACAATACATATCTATACCAAGAGAAATCATCCGTAAAAGTAATGAAGTAGGAATAACCACCTCGCGTATGTGTAGACATTGGACCGCACACGTCACTGTGTACGAGTCCCAAGAGCTCGCTTGCTCTTACTCCGTGTCTAGTGAACGGAGTCTTTGTCATCTTTCCTTTGAGAAAAGATTCACAAGTAGCGTAAGATTGATATTCGAACAGATTCAAATATCCTTCTCTATGTAACTTAGTCAACCTTCTCTCATTGATGTGACCTAGTCTACAATGCCATAAGAAAGTCTGATTTATTTCTGGAAATTTTCTTTTAAGTGCGTTCTTGATATTGAAAATCTGTGCTTGACTTAATACATATATACCGTTATCTAAAGTACCGGACCCAATCATAACTTGATTTAGGTGGATGTTAACTACATAGCTTACGACTGTAAAATCTTATCACTCTCTCGAATGTGAGGACACTTATATGATATTGCATGTCATACTAGGTACATACAAACAGTTACGTAGAATCAATATATGCCCACTTGTCAAACCTAGGCGATATTCTCCCACAGATTCAGCGTCCATGCTCATTTCGTTTGCAACTCTGAGAGACCAATCACCTACCTTTATAACTCTACGGTTTCTCAAAGCATGTATTGAATTACAGATATGAGATCCTGCTCCGATATCTAGTACCCAGGAAGTAGAGTTAATTGACAAACAGTTCTCAATAACAAATACACCTGAGGCTGAAGCCACAACATGCTTCGAATCCTGGCTACTGGCTTTGCTAGCTCTGCAATCATTCTGCCCATGTTCATTCCTGTAACAATATGAACGTCCCTCTTTTACTATATCCAGTCCCGAAACTTTTGCCCTTCTCTTTCCTTCTACTTCCCTGGTTTCCTTCAGGGTAGGAGGCAGAGACTGTAGAATCAAGTCAGTATCTGACTCGTTTCCCAACGCGGTCTCCAGGTCCTGGAGCTCATCAATACAGCTAGTCATTGTAAGGACGTTGTCCTCTACAGATGACCCGTCAGCCAACCTCGCTTGAATTAATTCGTTCGAGGTCTCATATCTTGCGATATGAGATTGCTCTCCATATAAATCTTTGTTATGGAGAAAGATGGAAACTAAGTCCATCTTCTCGTGCTGCTTCTGATATACACCATCAACTGAAGCTAACACGAGACACATAGCTTTCGCTTTATCTTTTTCCTTTGTATGACGGATATCCATATCCGCGACAGTGGAAACTGGACCTGGGACGGCGGGATCTTGAGTAGTAATAGGGTGGTCCTGCTTGTCATAGGCAATGGACATCTGGACAGACTTTTGCCACTCATATAAGTAAGATTCAGTCAATTTATTATCTAGATGTAACTTAGTCGTGGTCACAAGGTCGCTGCAATTAAGAGAGAGAGAAGAAAACATTTTAGTATGATGCTCTTGCAAGTTTAGAATGGTTTTTAATTAATCTAAACATGATGGCTCCCTCTGTTTCTCGAATCCCTCCTCAAACCATAAAAGAAGAATTAGCCATGACTATTCTCACCGTACAATTCTTGCTTAATCGTTCAGCCAGGTCAGTGTCGATACTTTGAGGGAGGTTTTCCAACGCTTTCGCGAAGTTCCTTAATTAAATAACCTCTTTTCTCTGAGGTCGTAACCCCGCTGACACCTTTCTAGGCACCTACTTGGTTTATAGCATTGATCGTTTAAGTGACGAATCTCCTGATAAGTAGTATATACTCACAGTAGGATCGGGATCCAAAATATCATCGTATCATAATGTTGAAGGAATCCTACCAACATTCAGAAAACTCCAAAATGGTATGCTCTCTCTGCAAATTTCAGTTTCTTTAGAAATTCTCGATATAGATTTTTGCCCCATGCTCTTATGAGCTTGGCATTGGTCAAAATGTCATAAGTCATATGTCAAGTTCTACCCATCATTGTCCTTGTTAATTTGAACCCATCCGTACATATCCCTGGCGTTGGCCAAATGATAATACGACCGTCCCAAACTAACACATCTATTTATGCAACAAATGAAATATCCCAGCAGCTACCAAACGCTATGCCCTGGCGTTGGTCAAATGCATAGCTTGAATACTACTGAATATCCAAATGAAATGACGGAAGGCTACGAATGGTTTTGGCAAAACCGTGAACGTAGTGAACTTGATATAATCGAAGGAACCTGATACTTTTTAAAAGGAGTGGTTAAAACTCCGCACTTTTTAAAAAAAATTTGATCTTTTCTTCTTAAAATAACCGAGTGGTTTCTTTTAAATTTGTTCCAACGATTAAACTATGGTTTATTTTCTTTGCATTATAATAATGCGTCCCATCTTTATCCTATCATTGCAGAAAACAACGAAAATACCACGTCCTCTTATGCCATCCGCATTTGCCACGGGTTCCCGTCATCACCCGTTAGGTTACATAACTAACGACAGAGCGGGGGCTGGGCTAGCGCGGGTGTAAAACATAAGTGACGTCTAATAGCTATCATATATATATATATTGTACATTCGTCAGACGCAATAATAAGCATTCCAGATCACTGATGAACTTTATTTGATTAACTAGCAATCCGGATTTGCTTTGAGCCTGCAATAAAAGACGGATTACACAGTTGTGATGAATAGCCATTACCCCATCCTAGACCCCTACGGGTACAGCAAACTACCCGCCAATTACCCGAAGTGAAGCGGTCTCCCTCAACAAAGTGAGTAGGCCACTAAACACTTCAAAGTGCCCGGTAGTTTGTGTATCCAGTCTTGGGTCTATCCTAGGAGCAAAAACAGTAAAAAGAAATAATACAACGGTGGCTACAACCGCAACCTGGATGCGCCCCGCAAAAGAATATTACATCATATTACATTTACATTGAATGAATGAATATTAAACCTATCTCAAACCCCGGCTAATCATCACAACACTCCAATCAAGTCCATATACACAAATAGTAAACATTACAGAAATGTGCAACCCCCTGCCAACCGACATACAAGCAGTTAAAGGAGGTTTACGAACACATTAAACATTACAGATAATAACCCGATTAGCAATTAGTTTAGAACATCGATCGACTACCTTTATCCGTGTCTACCCCAAAAGCAAACCTGTACTGAAGTAACCTGGGTAGAAAACAGAATATACAGGAAAACAAAAAACCAGAAAACATGAATAACAGAGCAAATCCGAGTCAACTCGGAGTTGACTCGGCGACGGATCCGCGGCAAAAGCACTCTATTGCCGCGAATCCGCAGCCATAAAACCGAGAACTTCGTATTTTCCCAGTATTCTTATATTTCCCTGCTGTGAATTTTAAGGCATATCAAATAGTTTTTTAGACATGTTTAAAATTAACAGAAACTTGGGATTTCCGGGGTTTTGTTTTCGCGTTTTCTGACGATCGAAGTTCTAATCAGTTGCTAACAAGCTAGTAATGGTTTAGTTGGCTCTAATACAACTGTAAGTCCATGTCATGCACCCCACGAACTTGCGGGGATGTGGAATATATGAAAAACGATTATCAAAACTTCGTAACACGGACTTGTGCGCATGAATCGTATCTAAACCGTTACTAGCAAACTATGAGAGGTTTTAACTACTCGGATTCGAAGTTATACCTCACGTTACTTGTCCTTCGGGTCTTCATCGCTGTCCTCCACTCCTCGTAGGATCCTTACAACATCGGCACCTTAACAGCCTCCTCGAGTCAAAGACGATCCACCCGAGAGCTCCTACGCTAAGCTTTATCTCTAACTTGAGATAACTAGGTTGCTCAAAGTGCTAATCTAAGCTACCTAGAGGATATCGAGTGAGGTTATGGATGTATTAGTCTAGCTAACCCTTGATCTCAACACATGAGAGGTTAGGGTTAGGTTTTCAAGAATGAGAGAGCTTGAGGAGATAGAAGGTGATGATTAGAATGAATTGAAATTGTTTCTCACTTCTAATATATTATGAAGCATAAAGAATTATCAAATGAATAATTCAAATGCATTATCATCATGCTTCATTGAATATGTGCAATGAATCATCAAGTGAGCCATTAAGCAATAAATGCTTCATTAACTTACTTGAATGATTCATCTCATGAGTCACAAAATTAATTAATGCTAATGCTACCTTACCCTCCAAGTCTCCATGCTTCTAGAAGCTTCCCGAAAAATTACGAGAACGCCCCTCCAATCCGTGAAAACACGAAAAAATCTTTAGACTGTATAAATCCAATAACCCGATACTAGAATCTGGCTTAAACCAAAGCCGGCTAGTAAAAATTGTCCGAACGTCGTACGTGCGTAAAACACACGTATGCGTCCGAACCCTTGTCGTAAAACCATACGACCTCTATATCGTTTTGCCTGGAGCAGGGAAACTCTCTGTGTGGGACTTTAAACACTCGACACTACACTGGTAGTGGGTTTAACCACAGACCACGAGCGGCACGAGCTGTACGTAACGGTCCCCAAGTAGATGTCGATAAGAAGGCCAATGAGAAAAACCATCCGAACTCCTACTGAGCCTGATGTGACAATCTCCGTATAGTCCGATCTGTTCATCTGAGACTATCGCATATCGAGCCTAGGGGGCGGCAACCGTCAGTCCCCAAATAGCGGTATAAGTCGTGTCGGAGTGTAGCCCAATACACCCTGAGAAAACTACTGGAACCTACCAGTAAATCTCGCTTGCCCTGGCCAGGGACTTTGCGTAATGGCTCTCTGACACAGCGCGATATCAACACCTAATACCGGGAGAGACGAATCCTTTCTAATCGCTACCTGCCTCCTATTGTTCGGGACTGCACCCAACTGCTACCTGTTTGCATGACTCTTTTGAGCCGTGGTAGGGTAGCAATCTAAGAACAGTGGGAACACATTCGAGATGAAGAAGCAGTGTCAAGTCTGCGGACTATGCTGTACTCATGTCACCTGGGAACTGTTAACTGACGACGGGTATAATACCAACCAATCAGTTAACCTGCGAGTCCTGTCCGGTGTACCCGTAACCTAACGAGCACCTGTATACTATCTCCAGTACGACGTACTGACGGCTGTGGGACAGACCATCTCCCCAACTGGGATGAGAAGCGTACACACTTAGTCTAATCCGGAATATCGATGCCCTGTCTCGATAATCCTATGACTAGGGACAAGTATAGGATGTTGCTTATAGACTACCCAGCCCCCACTAGTGTGACTGCCATCACAACGCTGGTATTCAGCAAAGATCCTATGGGCTCTACTAATATGTATAAGTGATACGTTACAAGAAACATATGCACATATTTAAAGTAGACACAAACCAAGTAGCATACTACCATTTTTAGCTAGACTGTATATACAACTGTGAATATCCCAAGCTTTCATTAAGTAATATACATAAGAGTATGATACAATAATGGCCCCTATGGCATATACACTAACACTTTGAAATACGGCATTGGTATGCTCATGACCTTGAAACGGACATTCTTCCGTCAAGTGAGCAGGATCAGAACAACATCCACATACAGTTTTGGAGAGTGACATTTGATTTAGGGCGGCAGCTAAGAATTTGTTTTCCATAGTCTCGAGTTTCTTATTGATAGCTGAAATTTCAGCTCTAACTCCTATGGAAATATTATTGCCATCCCTAGACGATTGACTCACACCCTCCCACTGTAAAGATTTTTCAGCGAAATCTTCTAGGAATTTCCAGGCTTCCCCATCATCTTTGGCCATGAAGTTTCCTTGACACATGGATTCAAGGGTCTGTCTTGTGTTAGGATTAATGCCCTCATAAATGATTCGGCACAGATCCCATCTGGGGATTCCATGATGTGGACATTGAACTAATAGATCCTTAAAGCGTTCAAGACATTTTGAAAATGGTTCATTTGGAAGCTGGGTGAATTGATTAATTTCGCTACGGACTCGAGCTGTTTTATGATGTGGGTAGAATTTCTTAAGGAATGCTTTGACGGATTCTTCCCAATTTGAAATGGAATGTGCGGTAGTGTTATACAGCCACTTCTCGGCTATATCGCACAAGGTGAATGGGAGAAGACGTAGACGCATAGCATCCATAGAAAGTTGTGAGGTACCCATCATTGCACATACATTTTCAAATTTGGTGATAAAGGCATATGCGTCTTCAGACTCGAGACCGTGAAATTTTGGTAGAAGGTTGATGTATTGGGGTTTAATTTCAAAATTTTCCCCGTTGGCTGGTGGAATGGAGAGACAGGTGGAAAGGAGACCTCGTGTAGGATAGCACATCTCTTGGAAAGAGATGAGGGGTGGATTCTGCGTACCAACGGACGGCGGTAGAGTAGTGGTAAAGAAGTTCGATGAAGACAGATCCATCGATGTGGGTGTGGTTGTGGGTAAAGAAGAGGTAAATGTAGAAATACCGACTTTTGGGTCGATCAAGGGAACGCAGACTAAACGGGCACTAGAATCCCGTGTCCAGCCTATCATGCACTAAAAAGGGTTAATACAAGTGGCAGCGTGACTTATAATTAGGGAAAATGATATGATTGGTGTTTGTTTTGAAAACATATATGGATTTTTGAAAAAATGATGCGATCACAACAAATGCAACAATCAAAACCCTAATTCTAGGCGTCACCTAGGTCAAAGCTCTAGACCGCTCCTAACTGCCAAAAGACAAGTCGCAGGATAAATCCTCCACTGCTTCTTTGTCTCTCATGTGGCCCAGGTAAGTGCCAGGTAAGTAGGAGGTTCTCCACTACGTAAGTAGTGGGCCTAATTAAGTAACCACTTGCCTTAGACACACTTGCCTTAGACACCACAAAAGAAACGCGGATAAGCATTGAATTACCCACGGCCTTCTTTTGTCCTAAGTGAGCGCGACGGTCCTTAGAGTCATCTCTAGATTTCTTTTAGTTAATGAGGGTAATGTGGATGCAAGTTTGTGATTTTTGGGGCTTAGGAAGGGTAATGAACTCCCCACCTAATCTGGATTTGGCCATGCCCCTTAATTTCCGTATTAATATGCAAACAACCAAAATCAAAACACGCACAAATTATTTTTCTTTTGCGGCGCTGCGATTTATTTGCAAAGAAACCTTCAGCAAATTGTTAATTGGAGAAGATGTGGAGAAGATAAGAATGTAAGAAAGGACCTGAGTGAAAATAGTACAGTGAAGCGGCCACCAAGCTGCGAAACCGTCGTAGGAGGTGGGTATATGCCGTGGAAACGCAGTTGTATCTTTGGATCACTGCACAGAAATTTGTGCACAAGCTCCTGTTCACCTTTTTAGCTCTCTGGAATTTGCAGAATTTTTTTTCCTCCAGCTCCAACGATCCCAGATTTCTCGCAACAAATCACAACAACACGTTTAGGTTTGTGCGAATTTAGATCTAAAAATATCGATGGAATAAACTTTTCAACTCAAATTTCAAAATACAAACAATTAGCGCACAATCCCCGGCAACGGCGCCATTTGATTGAAATGATTTCGGATTGTGTAGTTGGAAAATTGTATAGAAATCACAACAAAAAATTATTTGACCGCAATCAATAACGGTGTCGAATGTAGCGCGTTAGTAAGTGTGGATCGTCCACAGGGAAAGTGTAATCGTTCGTGTTTCGGTTTAGATGAGTTGAAACTTTAAAGAAAAGAAAACAAACAACAATTCATGATTTAAAGATTTGAAGTTCAAGAATTAGAAAAATCTAGTCTAAGTCAAGAAAGTATAAATCAAGAATTGAGAATTTGTGATGATTTCCAAACCAACAATCAAGATTCGAAGTGTGGCTCGTAGGAGTAGATCGGATCTATAGATGTGATGAGATCTAAAGATTTCATATTCTTATCCATTAAACGAATTGATACTAGATCGATGATGATTTATCGAGGTTAGGATCTTGCGAAGAAGCTAGGGTTTCCTCATCTTATCCTTTGTCCTTTCGATGAATCTCATCACAAACTAGCTTCAAGTAAATCAAATGATCGATCGTTGATCTCTAGTTTCGAGCGAACACAATCAAGAAAGCATCGCATAGAAACTAGGTCATCGATCACTTGATTTACAAGAATTTACAAACGTTATAGGATTTAAGAATTGTAAAAGAATCTAAATCATCATCATTCTATCGATCGTCACAACTCCTACACGAGCGGAGTTTTACTCAAAGATCATAATAACAAACACAATCACAAATTGAGATCGAATCATAATGCTTGAATTAAAGATAAGCAAGATATATAAATTTCACCTTTATTTATCGACAAATTTCGTTACAACTCTCTTGAAAATTTACAAAAGGAAGGAACTAGATCGTCGATTTCGGCTTCGCTCGGCTCCTTGAGTCGCGGATCTCCTTTGATCTCTTGCTCCGATGAAGTCCGGCGTCGCTTTCTAAAGGATCGAAGGCATCTCGCTTGAATGGTACTCGGGATCTTGATCTTGATTTTGGAATTGGAATTTGGGTTAGGGTTTTGAGGCATAAGTCGTGTCACTCAACTTATGGTGGAAGATGATAAGAATTTCTTGAACTAATGAACAACCTCAACCCTTAGATCTAGGCTCCTTTTTATAGATCTCAAAATCCTAGATCTAGGAGTCAAAATTTGTATTTCTCTCCAAAGTTTGTTTAAAGAGTGCCTTCTGGAAATAGTTTGTTTAGGCGAGCCTTCTAGATGAAGCCACGTGGAGAATCGGGAGTCTTCTGGAAGCTTGTACCATTACATAAGAGCACGTGCAGAAAACTGAGGATTTGAAGCCATGGAGCCACCGCAGATCCGCGGCGCAAGCCGGCTCCGGCCGCGGATCCGCGACTCTTGTTGAAGCCATAGGGCTTGTTGCTTCTGTGATGATTATTTGGCTGACTTTTGGGCCTTTATCTGGTATGTTGAATTTTATTTTAATTTCCTTATTTCTGCCAGATCTCAAATCTTGGACTTGACGTAATTTGGATTAGTTCTTTTCACAATTTTGGCTCGGTTCCTGGAATTTCCTACACAGACTTCGAAACAAGTGTTGCAAAATATAGGGATGATGCAATGCCATGATAAATACTCAATTTCCCTCATAAATGTCGGTTTTAATAAATAAACACATGTTATCTGGTATTTCAGGGTGTTTTGCTAATATGTGCAATTATGAATACCGAACACTTCTAGATGAGTGCAAATGATAGGGAAATTAACGTGTTAAAAATGCAGTATTTTCGACCGATCACCAATTTCAAAACTACATTCTCTAAAAGTTGGGAATGGTGCAACTGTTGCAGCTAAAGCAGTTGGCGAATATTTCCTTGTATTGCCAAACGGTAATACACTGATCTTGAACGACTATTACTACGTACCATCTATGATGTGCAATTTAATATCAATTTCTTTATTAGATAAAGAAGGATATAACTTTGTAGTAGAGAAAAATATTATGAATATTTTCCTAAATCAAGTGTTGATTAGGTTTGGTGCGCTATGTAACGGATTATACGTTCTGAACCAGAATACAGTTCTTAATATACAGAACATACACAAGAGGAAAAGTTCAGAAATGAACGAATTCTTCTTATGGCATTGTAGACTAGGTCATATCAATGCGACACGACTAGCTAAGTTACATAAGGATGGATATTTAAATCGTTTGAAATTTCATCTTATGAAACTTGCCAGTCATGTCTCAAAAGCAAAATGACCAAAACTCCGTTAACTGGACACGGAGAAAGAGCTACTGAACTCTTAGGACTGATACTCAGTGATGTATACGGTCCTATGTCTATACATGCCAGGAATGGTTACTCGTACTTCATTACATTCACCGACGATCTCTTAAGATTTAGACATGTGTTCTTGTTGAAACACAAGTCTGAAGCTTTTGAGAAATTCAAGGAATATAATACGAAGTAGAGAACCAAACGGGAAAAAGTATTAAAATCCTTCGATCTGATGGAGGAGGAGAATACTTGAGCACGGAGTTCCTGGACTATTTAAAAAAGAATGGGATTCTTTCTCAGCTTACTCCTCTGTATACACCACGGCACAATGGTGTATCGGAGCGGAGGAATTGCACCCTATTAGATATGGTGCGCTCTATGATGAGTAATGCTGAGTTACCTATCTCCTTTTGGGGTTTTGCACTGGAGACAGCTGCAGACTTATTGAATATGGTTCCTATCAAATCCGTGCCTACCACTCCATATGAGATATGGAAAGGGAAGAAACCATGTCTTAAATATGTTAAGATATGGGGTTGTCCGGCCTATGTTAAAAAGAAAATCCGAATAAACTCGAGGCAAGATCTGTTCTGTGCAAGTTTGTTAGATATCCCAAACATTCGCGAGGGTATATCTTTTACCACACCAAGGAACAAAAGGTGTTTGGTTTCTTTGAATGTCACCTTTTTAGAAAAGGAATTCTTGAAAAAGAAATTATTGGTCATGAGGTAGTACCAGAAGAAGTTCCAGCTACACAAATTGCCACCGATGATTTAGTACAACCAGAGGATTCGATAGTCCCAACGAACCTCAGCCTCTCTGCCGATGTACTAGGGTTTCTCATCCATCTGAGAGATACTACGGTTTTCTCATAGATGGAGGGAGCGAGGATTGCATCATGGAAAATGATGACCCTACTAGCTTCGAGCAGGCCATCACGAGTGGTGACTCTGTGAAATGGCTGGATGCTACGCGATCTGAGATAGAATCCATGTACACCAACAAAGTATGTACTTTGGAAGATGCTCCTGAAGGGGTAAAACCCATCGGGACCAAGTGGATCTTTAAGAGAAAATTTTGGTGTAGATAGAAAAGTTGATACTTTCAAAGCTAGGCTTGTAGCAAAAGGTTTCCGTCAACGACCAGGTATGGATTACGACGAAACCTTTTCTCCCGTGGCTATGCTTAAGTCCATTCGGAACCCTACTTGCCATCGCTACATACCATGACTACGAAATGTGGCAGATGGATATCAAGCCCGCTTTTCTAAATGGTGATTTAGAAGAGAGCGTGTACATGATTCACCCAGAGGGCTTCGAAGACAGTGGGCGAAGCGGAAAGGTGTGCAAGCTGATTAAATCAATCTATGGATTAAAGCATGTTAGTTATATGTATGCCCTAGAGGCCATTACTATACATAGGAGTATATTGTAGTGGATGCTTAGACATATACACTACTACAAATAGGGGTTGCCCCTACGGATATATACGTAGGGGCGAAAAAATACCCCGTAGGTGCAAAGGCCGCAGGTGCAAGTTGAGGCCCTGAACTTGCCCTACGGGCAAATTCTTGCCCCTACGGATATCTGTGTAGGTCCTGTAGCCCCTACGGATTAAGCCGTAGGGTATAAGATTTTATATTATTTACGGTTTATTTTAATAAATTACTTTGCCCTACGGATATACCCGTCGGGGCATGTACTACCCCCTACGGATATATGCGTAGGTACGTTTCCGTAGGGGCATAAATTCAGGATTCCTGATATTTTGCCCCTACGGATAACGCCGTAGGGGAGAGTCAGTGGCCACTAAGGATATATCCGTAGGGGCTTTCCCAACCCCCTGGTACTGAGATCTGGGGGAAATATCAGTTACTGCTGATATTTTGCCCCTACGGCGATATCCGTAAGGATAACAAGTTTGCCTACGGATTAATCCGTAGGTACATATTGTCTGAATTTTTTTTATAAAAATGGGCTGTTTGATTTTTTCCCGCCCTGTGCATAATAATATATACATCAATCAAATCATATATTGCAGTATTCATAATCACATCTCACGCATATATATAATATACAAAAGAAACACAAAAACTGAATATGATATAAATACAAACCAATATCAATATCGTTTCAAAATGTAGTACAATGTGTATGATATAAATAAATACATGTTTCAAAAAAAAAGAACAAAAATCTACCCTAGCTCGGTCCAGCTCCACCTCTGAATAACGATAGAATAACGCGCGCCTGCTCCTCGGTCAATAAACTATGCAATTTGTCGCGAGCGGGAGTCTGAGCGGCATGTGGTCTGCGCAGCCGCCGTCGAGGTAGTCGCTTGCGGTAGCCGCGGCTGCGGGAGTCTGGAGTGGGCGGTGGAGCTACAGGAGCTGTCTGCGGAACCGCAGCCGATGTAGTGGCTTGCGGAGCGCAGCGAAGGAGTTGCGTGTGGAGGCTCGGCCGATCTACCCTGTCGCGTCTGATATAACGTGTGTAAGAAGCGTGTAAGAACTGTTTATTATTCGAATTCGTATCATTATTAAGTTATTTCGAAACCCTGTTTGGATATCTAGTTTGGAAAAGCGTTGTTTATTTCAATTACATATGTATGTATGATTAATCAAACTTAAGTCTAAAACCAAAGAAGCTCAAGCTACGTTCTAATTATGGATATGTTGATATGTATATAATATGAAATGATATTTTACTATAAAGTAGTATACATACCAGCATCTCCTTCAACTCCTGAACGCTGGCCCTCAAGCTATCCAGTTCATGATGGATACGTCGCTCACTGGAGACGGAGGAAGTAACCACCGGGGTGGAGTCCAACCTCATATGGGCCCCTGCTAGAGCCCAGTCCTCGGCCTCTCTCCCAACCTCCGTGGTGCCATCCGTGTGCGGCGTCCAGGACTGGGGTCAGCAGCCTCGAATGTTGCCTTCCCCCTAGCAACTGTCAGAACATTATATTTAGCACATACTGGTCTATAAAATTGACAAGAAACACCAAAATCAACAAATTCAAAGCCTTACCTACAGAGATAGAAGATGTGCTCCTCTGGTATCTGCATGTATCAAAATTTGAATAATATTAATTAATTTCAGTACATACATACTAACAAGGTAACTCGCATATAGCGCTGCTTACACATATGACAGGGAGTGAACAAGCTCTTGTAGATCATCAGGCGCAAATCTAATCTCATCAAGCAGCCCATGATAATGAGTTGGACGACTAAGAGCAAAAGAAATGTGTTTATATTTATGATATAGCATTCTAAATCAATATACATGCCCTATATAATATATAAACATACCTGGAGGAACGGGAGTGGCCTCTGTCCCTGATATGGATGCATCACCAACAACTAGACAATCAAACATTAACAATATAAGTAATTTTGACATAAACAGGCATGGATATCTATAATATTACATTCAAAATGGATATTAGAGAGCGCACCTGCAGTGAGAAGTGGTAAAAGTATCACCCAACTAGGGTGTAATTTACAGAATCAGTTGAGACTCTTAAAAGTCATAGAAGAACCCGACCTGCACAAATCTGATGTATGCTTTCCATTAGACACTAAGAAGTCTCTAAAGGGAAAAGCCTATGTGAAAGCCATCATTAGTTCATATCAGAGGATTGATGCTGAAACAGAGAACGAGGAATGTCATTTTTTTCTTCTTCCGCCACATTACTGTCTTCTCCTTCTGCCACATTACTGTCTTCTCCTTCTTATTATGTGCGCGTGCAAATTCAATGACTATATTGAGAATATGGATTAATAGTGGGTAGGAAAAGTATTTCTCAAATGGCTTTTGCGTCTTAAAACCATAAACTACTAAGTAATGACATACATAATTTTTTTAGTATAAAGGTTGTTATTTTAAGTTTTCCCTTATAGAGATATGATCTAACTTCATCTATCAACTATAAGTGTGCAGAAAATTATGATAAGAAATCATAAGAAAGAGTCGTAGCCATGCATAACCTTGAATCTACATATCAAATCATGCAAAAGCATGCACTTATTGCCACCTTGCCTTGGAATATAAAATATCTTGGAAGACTATAAGCGAGTATTTAAATCTTGTTAGCTTTTGACTTCAACATATATTTTTCTCAAGTACCATGAAATATACTTGCTCCGTATAAACCGTTTTCAGGAAGATGGATTAATAATGACAAATTATCCATTGTGGCTCACTAGGTTAGCATTTTCTCTTCTATTGACCATCTTTCTAATCTGCTTGGTAAATTTATTCGGAACCGGCTGTGAATCATTAAAAGACATGCATAAGAACGAAAGCTAAAATACAGATATATAGCATACCGATACATCGAAACTTCATAGTTGCGATGGCAATCCAGAGATATTTATTTCTACATACGTGGTGCCCGTGCAAATGCGTCAGGCATCATGGACAAATATTTCAGAACATGGAAAGTATTATTCGTATAAAGTAATTAAAACTTTTAAACAGCTTGGGTAGAGATATTTTCTTAGGTGATGCAATCATATCATGAGGATTAAATTTAAGCTATTATATATATGCATATGTATTTTTCTAACCTAAGATATCACACACACACACAGAAAGAGAGAGAGAGAACACCTGGTAGGTAAAAAAATCAGGTAGCAGGATCCTGAAGAAATGGAGTCCATAGCATTGCTCATCATCATCATCCATGATCCCTTTGATAATATTTTTTCAAAGGGATCACGGATGATGATGATGAGCAATGCTATGGACTCCATTTCTTCAGGATCCTGCTAACTGATTTCTCTATCTACCTGGTATTCTCCCCCCCTCTCTCTCTCTCTGTGTGTGTGATATATTAGATTAGAAAAATACATAAGCATATGTATAATAGCTTAAATTTAGTCATCATGATATGATTGCATCAACTAAGAAAATATCTACCCAAGGTGTTTAAAAATTTTAATTACTTTATACGAATAATACTTTTCATGTTCTGAAATATTTGTCCATGATGCCTGACGCATTCGCACGCGCACCACGTGTGTAGAAATAAATATCTCTGGATTGCCATCGCAACTATGAAGTTTCGATGTATCGGTATGCTATATATCTGTATTTTAGTTTTCTTTCTTATGCATGTCTTTTAATGATTCGCAGCCGGTTCCGAATAAATTTACCAAGCAGATTAGAAAGATGGTCAATAGAAGAGAAAATTCTAACCTAGTGAGTCACAATGGATAATTTGTCATTATTAATCCATCTTCCTGAAAACGGTTTATACGGAGCAAGTATATTTCATGGTACTTGAGAAAAATATATGTTGAAGTCAAAAGCTATCAAGATTTAAATGCTCGCTTATAGTCTTCCAAGATATTTTATATTCCAAGGCAAGATGGCAATAAGTGCATGCTTTTGCATGATTTGGAATGTAGATTCAAGGTTATGCATGGCTACGACCCTTTCTTATGATTTCTTATCATAATTTTCTGCACACTTATAGTTGATAGATGCAGTTAGATAATATCTCTATAAGGGAAAACTTAAAATAACAACCTTTATACTAAAAAAATTATGTATGTCATTACTTAGTAGTTTATGGTTTTAAGACGCAAAAGCCATTTGAGAAATACTTTTCCTACCCACTATTAATCCATATTCTCAATATAGTCATTGAATTTGCACGCGAACATAATAAGAAGGAGAAGACAGTAATGTGGCAGAAGGAGAAGACAGTAATGTGGCGGAAGAAGAAAAAAATGACATTCCTCGTTCTCTGTTTCAGCATCAATCTTCTGATATGAACTAATGATGGCTTTCACATAGGCTTTTCCCTTTAGAGACTTCTTAGTGTCAAATGGAAAGCATACATCAGATTTGTGCAGGTCGGGTTCTTCTATGACTTTTAAGAGTCTCAACTGATTCTGTAAATTACACCCTAGTTGGGTGATACTTTTACCACTTCTCACTGCAGGTGCGCTCTCTAATATCCATTTTGAATATCGATAATATTACATTCAAAATGGATATTAGAGAGCGCACCTGCAGTGAGAAGTGGTAAAAGTACCACCCAACTAGAGTGTAATTAACAGAATCAGTTGAGACTCTTGAAAGTCATAGAAGAACCCGACCTGCACAAATCTGATGTATGCTTTCCATTGGACACTAAGAAGTCTCTAATGGGAAAAGCCTATGTGAAAGCCATCATTAGTTCATATCAGAAGATTGATGCTGAAACAGAGAACGAGGAATGTCATTTTTTTCTTCTTCTGCCACATTACTGTCTTCTCCTTCTTCTTCTGCCACATTATTCTCTTCTCCTTCTTATTATGTGCGCGTGCAAATTCAATGACTATATTGAGAATATGGATTAATAGTGGGTAGAAAAAGTATTTCTCAAATGACTTTTGCGTCTTAAAACCATAAACTACTAAGTAATGGCATACATAATTTTTTTAGTATAAAGGTTGTTATTTTAAGTGCGCGTGCAAATTCAATGAAAGTTAGATTTGAGGATACCCATGTATGAGTTGTATTCTATATATGTGTGTTTCGATTTATGATTTCGCTTAAGTGTAGGGTAGTTTTTACTTAAAGAAGTATCACCATCTACTATATATAAAAAAATATAGCAAACTAGGATTGGTATTCAAATCCCAGTCCAGATTGGTATTCAAAATTTATTTAATTAGTTTGTGATCCACATCATTTGATTCGTTGCTTGAGGCATCAATGTAGGCACAAATATCGGCGACGAGGAACTCGACGAGGAAGAACGAGGGCGGTGGAGGGCTGAGAACGGAGGGCGCGCGGTGGCGACGAAGAGAAAATTAGAGACGCGGGAACGAGAGAAAATTTTGGGAACGAGAGGGAAAGATATCGAGGCGTAGGGCATTTCTGTGCCTTTTTTAATTAAATTCCCATTTAGGTGCCCGTAGGGCCAAACAACAAATTAAGATATAATATTTTTAAATTAAAATGTCGGGCACCGTAGGGACAAAGTGGCGCTTTTAGTTTCATATATGAGTATCGATGGGAATATGAAGGTTTCATTTTATCATCGAGTATCATATATTGGTTTTAACCTGAATATCTTGAGTCGCTCTCTAATTATGCGTTTGTTGTGCATTCGTGTTGTATGTGTAACATGATTTTAAACCATTGAGATCAAGATTGATAGAACTGATCATCCTACATTGCAATAGCATTCATCGACCAAAAACTATTATTGCAATGGTATTCATCTATAACAATCAACAATTAAAACTACAAATGTAGGATACTGATATCATAAAGCGTTATACGCAACATTGATAGAACTGATAAATAAAAAAACGAAACACAAACCGTATTAAGATTTAACAACTTTGATTATGTCATATACGCGGGCCGATATTTTCATATTAGCCAATAGGCAAAAATAGATTGCGGTCTGGATATGGCATATTGGCAGATGTTACCTATATGCATAAATCTTATGTCTAATGACCATAAGATTGTCGGAGACAGTTTTGATGTTTTGTGGGTTTGGTTTTATACTTGGGACAATCCAATGTTGACACACACACATAAATAACAAATTAAAGTAAACTAACTAAGAGGCATGTTTGAGTTTTATACTGGGATCACAAATAGCATGATGGCTGCAAACAGGTTGCTTGAATACTTGCAGACAATCCAATGTTGCCTCGCCATTTCTATAAATTTTAAACTCCCTGGAAAATTATCATCACTCAGGATTACTTTAGGGCCAGTTTGGCTGCTTCTTGCTTGTGATTCAACATTCAGCTTTTTGTTGATTTGGAACTCAGAGAGTGTTGCAAAACAAATCCAAAACTAAATAAACCTCAAACTAGCTACAGAGAAGGCAAACAACAAACCCCATGAAGTTTGGGTTTCAAGGGTTTTCCCACTAAAATACACTTAGATGCAGCACTTTAAGGATGCTTGCAGCAATATAAAAACTTTTAGGTAGTTTAGTGAAAAACTGCAGTGCTTCAAGATTGTTTAAGTTTTATGTGTGCTTAAGCTGTCATACAGAAATTATCGTTGAAAAAATGTTCGCAACCCTAGCTTTTCCAGCAACGATACTGGAATACGAGCCTCATATATGCCAGCTTAGGAATCAAAATAAGAAAGAGATTTGGGGTTATCCTAAGTCCAAAGTCAAACGGGCTCGAGAAATATATAAACCCAAAAAAATGACTGCATAAAGATCTCATAAAGATGAAAAGGATGTTATGCAAGCTCTGAACAAATCTTGAACGGAACTTTCACAAGAATTTACAATACCCGACCAGAATCCAATCCTGAGTTTGATGAAGCTTCAGGCCTTCAGCTTCCCCACAGAAAATAGTTAGGGCAAACCCTTTGCAAAACCATAGCTTTCATGCAGAGATGACGCTCAGAACATGCCAGCTTCCAAACACATTGAATAATACATAATCTCCCATACTCTCTCTCTCTCAATCAGACAGTTTATATTTGGATTTGAATTTAGGAAAAGAAATAAGATGGCTACAAACCAACTTGCCTCGCCAATCTCATAACTATAAAGCTCATAAAAGTGGAAGCTTGAGGGCAAGCCATCATCGCCTCCATTCAATTGAAGCCAAATCATCCACAAAAAATAGAAATAAATATAATAATTGATCGATAGGCAAAATTGCAAGAAACCTATTCAGATTTTTGCATGAAAAAATAAGAGATGTAAAATAAGTAAAAGATTACCAAATGAAATTATCCCATCACTTGAACCCCCTCTCAAGACATTTTAGGAAAAATTCCCCCAGTAATTTTCTTCGGTTTAACCGTTTTATATCATAGAAGAAAGATAAATTTCAAATGTATATACATGCATACACATACACATATCATATACACAGTTTTTGAATGTTGCCAGAATTTCAACGGTAATTCTAGATTTTCCCAAACTCTGAAGGCTTCACAAAAATTTTAAATACAGATAATAATATGATTGAAGAGATCAATCACCAATTTTTTAATGAGGATCAACTGAAACACCAAACAGAGCAAGCAAATTACAAAGATCCCAAAACCCCGCGTGGCCCAGCCCCAGCCCCCAGCCCCAGCCCCCAGCCCAACCCTAACCCCAGCGTGGCCAGCTAAACACCAACACCAAGCCTAAGGCAAACCCTAACCCCAGCCCCACCCCAGCAGCAGCCGAACCCCAACCCTAACCCTACCCTGACCCCGACCCCGACCGCGACCGCGACCCCTGCCCAACCCCAACTCGTGCGCGCAACCCCAGACCAAGCCATGAACCCTAAGCCCAAAATAATCCAAAAATTCTTTAATTTACCTCGAGATTTACTCACCTGAACGGCTGCTGCTGGGGCTAGGGCGACGACCTGAACCGCGGTGGCGAAGAGAACTGCGGTGGCGACGAAACCGGCGGTGGCGACGAGGAGAACGACGGTGGCGACGACGGCGTGGCGATTTGGGGATTTTTCTCGCGCCCGATCGAGAGAGAGAGAGAGAAAGTGAGCGTAGGCGATCGGTCTGGGGTCTTATTAAATCGATATTTACTTTCCCCTACGGATATAACCGTAGGTCCCTTGTTTGCGGCTCCGTAGGGGCAAACACCAAATTAAGAATTAATATTTTAATTCTTGAACGTCTGTGCCCGTACGGGTAACCCTTTAGCCCTACGGATTAATCCGTAGGGCCAAGTTAAATCTGCCCCTACGGATTCCAATATCCGTAGGGGCAACCCCTTTTTTTACTAGTGATATAGGGATGACTTTCTTGCTCGATATGATAGTATTCTATCTGGTTACTCTTTACATTGACGTGTACACTGATTGTCTCTCTGTTATATGTTGGTAAAGCCCTTAGGATGTGTACTTGAGTACCTGGACTATGATGCGGATCATACTGGTGGGGACATGGTAGTCCATAAGTACATCCTTCAAAGTCCCTAGTCGTGGGTGTATCGAGACGGGGCATTGATATACCAGAGTAGACTAGCGTATACCTTTTCGACCCATACAGATGGGCGATGGATGATCCCATATCCATTGGTGTTTGACATCAGAGATGATATACGGGTGCTCAGTGGAGACTGGGTACACTGGACGGACTCACCGAGAACTCCTAGATGGTATTATACCTCACGTCAGATGGCAGTTCTCTGGTGACACTGGTGCAGGTTAGTCTGTAGACCCGAGATCGTCATAGAGTCTTGTGTGGTTCCCACTGTGCATTGATTTCCATCATACCACGTCCAAGAGGGCGTGAAAAAAGGTGGATTTTGGGTACTGTCCCAAATTACATGGAGGCAATGAGCGATAGGAGGGGTTTCGTCTCTCCCGGTATAGGGAGTTGATGTTGCGCAGTGCTCGATTGGCTATAACAGGAAGTCCTTGGCCAAGGCAGCTTTATGGATTTACTGGTAAATGTTACCAGTAGTTTCTCGACCCGTTATGAACCTCATATCGACACGACTTATCGAGTTAGTGCGGTCTGACGTTTACCGCCCCTAGACGAGATATGCGACATATCAGACGAATAGACCGGACTGTACAGTAGTGTTACTCGTTGGATTCACTGGAGTGTGAGCGGGCTTGCTCATTGATCTTCTGATCGCTCAATACCCGAGTGGTCGTTACGTTTAGCAGACAGCTTGCGGCTTGTGGGTGTTTGATATGATCATCACCTGCTGCCGGTGTATGGACGAGTCTTTAGAGTCCTACACAGGGGTTTCCTGGCTCAAGCGAAACGAAATAGGAGCGCATATGAGATATGTGCGGGACCGAGAATAATACCAGTATGTGATACTGTATTCTATTCTCGCGATTCGTGACATTGATCGGTTATATGCGATATAGCCGGGTTATCGGATCAAGTGTTGATTCGATAAGTTGTTACTATTGATATTAGTCGGTTATATGCGATATGACCGGATCGTTAAATCATGTGTTGATTTAATGTATAATTATATATTTGATATATTACTTTACATTAACTAGTATTGGTTCACTTAAGATTTGTTTTCTCACTTGAATGTGCAAATTGTTTATAGGTGATATATGCAAGTGTACATGTTTGTATCATGCTTGATGATACAAACAAGTTGTGTGTATGAGACTTGAACCAACTCAAGGTTAAATTATATTTTACTATTTTCCTAGCAAATAAAAAAATAATTAAGACTTTGGTCAAAGTTATCAAGCTTCATGAAGCTTGATAAGCATTGACAAAGTCAACCCTTTTGTCATTTGTGTAGGATATTAGTTAACCCAACCCTTAACCTAATACTTTGGTTAAATCTCTACGTGAGTTAAGCATGAGGGCTTAACTCAACCATGGTGCCATCATATATTGGATAAGTTTCATTTTGGAAATGATTGATATGATTCTTTTCTTCTTCTTCATATTCATCAAGCTTGAGAAAGCTTGCTAACTCCAATGGCATCATGAGAAAAAGAGTGAGAAATCCAATTCTAAAGTGAACCCACTTCCTATTTCTTCATCCTCTACCACTTGCCATGTAGTATTGCGTGTTCTCTTCACAAAGTTTTTGACCGAGTGAAGGAATATCTTGAGTTTGAGTCTCCCCGACGTAGATCATCTTTGGCCTCGAAGTCAATGACCTAGCCCGATCATTTCTCCGACGAAACCATTTCTAGAGTCCGGGATCCGATGATCGCAGTGGAGGGACGTCAACACGGAGCTAAAGAAATGGTGGACCGGATCTACAAAGATTGCAATCCCTTTCACTTAGTAGCAAAGTCGTTTGCATGCTTGCTTTTCGCCTTTACTTCTAGTTAACGATCTTCTTTAGGGTTTCTCGGCACCGGAAAATTTTTGTTTGGTATGGTTGATGCCTTGTGGAACCTCCTTATTGTGCCTGGTAACCCTACAGTGGTATCAGAGCTTATCTAGAGCCTTAGGCGATGCGTAGACGATGTTAGAATCCCAATTGAACCCGAAACCCTAATCCGAAACCCTTCTCTGTACATTTTTTAAAAACTGGGATTTTTGTGAATTAAATATATGCATAAAAATCAGCAGGCTTTTTTATGAATTACTGTGAAGCACGTGTGCCTGATTCAACCAAAGCGCGGCGGAACCGCGGCAAAAGCATGGCTTGTGCGGCGGTTCTGCGGCCATATTGTAACTTCAGTATTTGAAATTTGCACAATAATTCCTACATTTTAGTACTATATTTTCTGGAAATTTTTAGCTTCTACTCAATAGTTGAGTTTTTTGGGTTGTTTTAGGGATTCAATAATTCGATCGGTTTATTTAACTTCGTCTATGTGTTTTTCCGGATAACTTTTGAATATGTTAAAATGTTCGACCGGATATGAATACCCACATTTTCCCCTGCCGGGAAATTTCCAATTGTTGGGTTTTTCCGTGGTTTAATAAAGTTCTAAGTAGTGCAAGTATCGCGATGGTCCCTCTAGAAGACAACAAACCTTAACTCGATTATGTGACCGTCTTGAACTTCCCTTTGAACCTTCGGGTTTGGGGCAGTACGGCGTGCCACATGTGAGGCGTTGGCTTGACCCTTCGATGGCTGGACCGTTGGTACTGTGGCATGAAGTGGATGTTTTTAAACTTATTTCATGTGTTGAGCTGTTTCGGGAAAACTTGGGTGTTTAAATGTTCGATCGGAAAGTTTAACATTTTCTATTTATCTGGAATGGGATACAATACTTGGAATCCACAAGTATTTATGAGATAAGTGATTTGAATGTTATAAACCTAGCACTTTAGTCTCACTTGATCGGTTGCCACGGAATTTTGATGTGATCAAAAGTCCGTCGCAATCACGCAGCGTACGCGAATACTCGCCGGGTAAACTTAATAGACAGCCACACCCCATAGCCCCGATCAAGTGACTGTAGGAGAACCCCGTCGCCGAAAGCATCCGTCCGAGTGCTCGCGGCAGCGGTGTTCCGCCTTAGTGCACTTCGTCGACGGCATCGGGGGTGCGGCTGCCTACTAAAGTTTCCGACGAGCATTCGATCAAAATGCCGGGAATCTTGTTGAATTGCCCGACTAGATATTGAAAAGTGTTTTCGGTAATGAGACTAAAATGCGGGGTTTATAATTTTTAGGCATGCGATGTCTAAGGAATTCATTTGATTAGGCATGCGATGTCTAAGTAGATTGCGGATTCCAACTGTTGTAGTTTTACACTTTCTTTTTTGCGACCGTAAGTGTAATATGTGATATCGCCGGTTTCGTTGCTATATGTCAACGACAATTGGGATGGGCATATTTACTTACGTTGATGACATGTGATGTTATGTGTTGCTGGATATGTTATATTGGATCATCGTGTTTGAATAGCCGGGGGGTTTTATGTGAGATGAGAATTTTTCATTTTCATTTATGTAATATTTATTGTATGTAATATTCTTTTATTGGGGCACTTCTAGGTTGCGGAAGATGTCACCCTTTGTATATTATTTACTTTTCCGCACTAGGATAGACCCAAGGAGGAGGGCACAAGTAACCGGGTTCTGGAGTCCAGTGGGAGACCAACTCGAGGAGTCGAGTCCAGGTCTCCTAACTCTAGAATTGGTAGTGTTGCTTGCCGCTCTCGTAGGGGTCTAGGGGTGTGGGTTTGGCTATTCATCGCGACCGTGGAATCCGTGTTTTATACTGGCTCGTATTAAAAACACGGACGTCCTAGTATATCCAATGTTTCATATGTTTCTTCTGCTGCGATATCTGTGATGTGATCATTTGATGTTCTGTGATAAATACTGTATATAGTATATATGGTATATTATATAGGCGTTACTTATGTTTTACACCCGCGCTAGCCCTGTCCCGCTCTGCCGTTAGTCACCTAACCTAACGGTGCACGAGGGGACATCGAGACGAATGCGGATGGCATAAGTGTACGTCGTATTTATCTGTGATGTTTAGGTGATTTAAATGATGGGACTTCATTAATATGATTAATGAAAGAAAAAGAAACCTAAAGATGTTGTGGAATCGAATTTTCAAAAACAGGTAGCTATAGTTCTTACTTTGCATCGCGGTGTTCCTTGTAGAACATCCTGCACCTTATTCGATAAGGAAAGGACCGAGATCCCTTCACCGGGAGTGACTCCTTTAGCAATAACTGGCAGATGCTATAGCCCTCGGTTTGTCTTTTGATTGCTTCTATAGTTTTTGCTTTGCAAAGCGGTATATATGATATATCCTGCACCTTATTCGATGAGGAAAGGGCCGACGATCCCTTCACCGGGAGTGACCCCTTTAGCAAAATTAGAAAAGCCTAAAAAACACTCCATTTTAAAATCATTTGATTCTACAACGATATCAAGTTCATTACGCAATAGGTTTTCAGAAAAACCTTTCGTACACCTCCGTCATTTCAGATAAGTCCTACTTAGTATTCGTGCTACATTTGTGCTCTGCGTCAAGGCGTAGTGTGCGGTAGCTAACTAGTATTTATCTGTTTATGCATATGATGCGGATTTGATTAGGGTAGTCGTGCGACTTTGTTGGCCTGCGTCAAGGGTCGTGCTGATGGGTTTAATTCAATCAGGAAATGACGGGTTGAACTTGACTAGCGCATTATGGTTTGTTGGCCTGCGTCAAGATCATAGGACGCTTGGGGAAAAATTATTGGGAATTTCAAGTGTTGAAATTTGCAATGAGATTGCATACCTTCTATGAGATAGTTGGATCCCGATACCCACTGCGAGTAATTGTTACTCCTGGGAGAGTTTTACACATTACAATTAGCCGATCAAGTAGGTGTCTAGAAAGGTGTCAACGGGGTTACGCCGCTGGGAAAACGAGGTTTACATTAATTAGGTTCATGCGAAAGCATGGGGAACCTCCCTCAAAGTACCGACACTAGCCTCGCTGAAAGATTGGTGAACTTGTAGCGTGTAATTAATCCCGGCTAGTCTTTTCTTTTAGGGTTTGAAGGAAGATTTGATAAAAACAGTGTGAGCCATCCTGATTAGATAAAATAATAACCAATCTGATCTTGCAAGAGCGCACGCAGAGTGTTTTCTTCTCTCTTCCTCCTGGTAGCGACCATGTCACGCCTTAATCAAGATAATAATACGGATACATTGACCGAACCCGCTTGTTATACTGTGCTGGGGAACGTTGGTCCCTCTCCAACTTATAATTGTTATAAGATAGAGCAGGAAATTGGGGAATACCAGATTTCCCGTGCCGTCCAAACGAAGAAAGTGCATGTTGATGCATCATCTTCGGGTGTGTTCGTTACAGAGAACTGTTTCTCAAATGTCCTTTACGTCCTGGGTATATGATACCGGATCAGGATCCCACATATGTAATATATTACATGGGCTACAGAAAGGTAAAGAACTGAGAACGGGTGATAAGTTTCATGAGGCAGAAAGCGGTACAAGTGTTGCAACCAAGTTTGTTGGTCACTGTCACCCTGTATTACCAGAATACAATGATTCTAAATAAATGTTATTAGATACCGAACCTGATATACAAAATCATATCAGTCTCTTTATTAGAAAAGAAGGATATAATTTTGTACTGTTGGATAATGTTTTGAACATTTCCTATATCAAAAGTTGATCGGTTTAGGCACGTTATCTAAAAGCATTGATGTTCTAAATCAAATTACAGTTCTTAGTATACGGAACACACACAAGAGGAAGAGTTCACATTTGAACGAATCCTTCTTGTGGTATTGTAGACTAGGTCATATCAATGCGACCCGACTGGCTGAAGTTACATTTAGATGTATATTTAAATCAATTTGAATTTACATCTTGTGAAACTTGCCAGTCATGTCACAAAGATTAGATGACCATAAGCTCTGTTTATTGGAAGCAGAGAAAGAGTTAGTAAACTCGTGGGATTGATACATGCTGATGTATGAAGGTCCCCTGTCTACACATGCCAAGACCGGTTCTTTGTACTTCATTACATTCTCTGATAATCTCTCAAGATTCAGACATAAGTTCCTGTTGAAACAAAAGTCCGATCCTTTTGAGATATTCACAGAATTTAAGTTAGAAGTAGAGAACCAAATACGGGTATAAGTATTATGTCCTTTGATGTGATCAAGGAGGAGAATACTTGAGCACGAAATTCCTGGATTATTGCAAAAGGAGAATGAGTGATCTCTCAGCATTACTCCTCCGTATACACCATAGCACGATGGTATATCAGGGAGGAGCAATAACACCCTATGTGATATGGTGTTCTCTATGATGAGTACTACTGAGTTTCTGTAGGGTTTTCTTAACACCTCTATAAAGGTTTAGAAGCAACATGCATGCTATAACAATAAATTTTTTGAGGTGCTAAGCAAACTATACAAAGAATCGAACTAGAATATATGAAGTAACAATTAATAGTATCAAGATTAAGAGTTAAGTTATGCTAAGTGTTGAAACTACGACCTTTGTAGTTCACTTTGGAAGACTCCTAGGCTTTGCAAAGGTCCACTTGATCAGCTCCTCGTCCACGACGATCCACCCGAACCACTTTGCCCTAAGCTTGATGCTTCCTACGATCTTTGGAAATCCTTGAAGCACAACACCCTACACAAGATGGCTAAGGTTGTGTAGGATGATGAAGTGGTTGATGTTCTTATTTATTACCTTTTCTTTTCTTTTTCTAACTCTTTTTAACCATTAAAAGAGAGCTAGGGTTTGAGGAAGAAGAAGAAGTCTCACTCTTTTCTTTTTCTAAGATAATGATAATGTAAAAGATAATTGAGAGAGAGAGAAAGATCTTATCATAACTTTAACCAAAGTAGAATAAAAATCTAGATATTTCATCTAAGGTTAAAAGGCAAAAGGAATGGAAATTATGGTTGAGTTAAAGAATTGTGTAGATGAGTGTGGAAACAATGACTCATTAACCATTTCTTTTGCCTTTAATCTTTAATAAAATATCTAAACATTATCTTATCTACAATATGATTCTTATATTGCCTTCCTCTTTGTATCATCAACCATGATACATTTCATGTATGTATGTATGCACATCATCATGTACATATACATGCATGTATCCAAAATAAGAAAAGGATTTAAATAAATAATATAAAAGCCAATATTAAATCAACACTTGATTTAATAAATCCATCATATCTCATATGACCCGACTAATATTAAATGCCCGATTAAAATACAGTATCA